>LR990528.1:5015000-10015000 GCA_905147745.2 Phlogophora meticulosa | reverse complement strand
AATTCGTTTGACTGTTTAGTTGGTCCTCCTACCTACCTAACCTACCAGCGTAGGTGCTTTTATTATCTACTCACTTGAAGTGTTAACTTGGCCAGTTAGACTTGCCTGGGGATCGGTAGACTATCGGTATCGGTAGGCTGGACTACACTCCAGCCTCCTACCGATCCCAAAAAAGTCCACAATTCCAGGCAACCAAGAACAATGGTACCTACCTACTTATGTTGATGTGATATATTTATTATTATGGCAAGTCTATATCTATATTACTATAGGTATTCCTTCCTATATAACTACCCTATAAGCCAGCCAGTCTACTATCAAAACATCACAATAATCGATGCACTATCGGGAAAATTGAACCCCGTTTTATGGCTTTGTATTCCATAAATATGCATAACAATAAAACTATTGACGCACTCACTCCGCATTTATATTCTGCTAGTAAGTACCTAAACGTACTTCGTACCTATCTACTGGTTTACCTATGGTCAAAGTAAAAACTATAATTATTGATGAATATATTATATTGAACGTGTACCTTCCTACCTACTATTATCCATAGGAAGCACCTGGGTCTACCTTGAACTGTTACTGAGCATAGATAAAAGTAATGCTGCAATGATATCGGGTGGTAGATTTTTTTTACAAAAAAATATACCAATCCCAAAATGACACGCATATTACTAAAACGTCGGTAGCTTTGGCTGTTTCGTTTGACTCAATTTATGCTACCGACTTCCGAAACTATTGTTATTTTAAGTAATACGTTCTAATGTTTAGGGAAAGGAACAGAGTTCTTCGTTTGACTGAATGTATTTTTTTTATGTTTTTGTTCACCTAAGTCGGTTAAAAATACATGAAAGGTTTCAAAACTTAAGAAAACGTTTTTATTATTTCAATACACACGGCTGTACAACACCAGCTAGAGACCTACGAAGTAGATTTCTACCAATATGTTCATGCTTAAGTCTCAATCCGTCCATTGACAAGTTTGTGTTATGACAAAATTCTGACAGACAGTGTCCACGGGTTAAATCTGGCCTCCAGTCCAGGAATACTGTCTTGGAGCTCAGAAATTAGGTAGACAAATAGGTACAAAAAAATCACTCTTGCATTATTTTCTAAGAAACTATTTGATAGAACTTGTGTACAAAAAGGTTTGTATCAAATACTTAAATAACGAAGCAGGGTGTTAATAATATATATACATGTAATTACAACATTGATATTAGTTAACCTGCGAGGCAGTTTGTGGCGAGCTGTTGGGCAGTAGCAACCCCACGGACTAAGATCTTTCGTGAAGTCTTGTTCCTCATCTCCGGCTTGCACATATTGACCGGTTCGAGCAGAGATTCGCAAGAGCAATGCTCGGAAGAAGAAGTATTCCAGTAAGATGCTGGTAGGGATCTTGGCCGTACTTCCGGGATTTTCCTGATAGCCGTAGAGTAGGTACCACTCCTTGAGAACCCCAGGATATTATGTTGCCCTCTTATCCCATTTTATTCGTGTAACTAAGTGGCCAGAGACCTTTCATAGTTCTAGGTAACGAGTTCACTATAGCCTATAGCAAACTCAATTTTCGGTACAATAGTCTTGCACTTATCGGGGACTGTCGTTTATAAAAATTGTCGTTTTAGCACTTACATATTACGTGGAGGGATAATCGTCGGTAAGTGCGTTTTTTCATTAAAGACAGCAAGTTGGCATCGGCCCCTCGTACGCCTTTCAAGAGTCCGGGGTCCTAGGGTCCCGACAAATAACAAAGGTATAATAATAATACATAATTTTATCGATACCACTGTGCTAGAGTTGTTCAATATTTATCTTAGTTAACGGTTAAAAAGGAACCAAACTGAGAGAGATTAACAAAAATTTTAGTAAAGATGAGTCTTGTTACTTGGAAACCGAATCACTATGTGGTGATGGTTACACTTCTATTCTTTCTACCCTTTGTCGCTTGACTGTATTTATAAAATAATATATTTTTTAAGATTTAGAATCTATTGTTAGTCGATTTTTCACAATCGCTCGTCAATAAAAGTCTTCTGTCAGAACTGTCATGTAACTACAATGTTAGTTATAGCGTACTGTCAGTGTCAATTGTGATTTAACGTATTGTCATTCGTATTGCTTCAGAAAAACATAAAAATCTTCGGATATTTCTGCTTTTCTCGTCGTAATTAGAACATAAATAAGTCTTTTAAATGCGCAGAACTGGTTTACTAAATTAAACATTGAAGGTTGTCTTTGCTATCATCGAATTATCACCGTTTAACATTATGACATCTGTTTGTTTTGATCCTGAGTTATTAAAATAATTATTTTGTATCAGTTAATTAACTACACCGCAAAAATGGAAGGTGGTGACTGGAGGAACAGCATTGTAAGCCAACTGCAGGCTAGAAATAAATACGAAACAGCGGCGTTTCAGGACATAATTGCCTTTCGTAAGTAACTTAACCTATGGATGTCTTTGTGTTGACATTTTAATACCTAATGAATCAAATAGACGAGATTTATCACTAGACTAATAATCCATTGTTCTTTACTGATAGTTTGTACTTCATTCTATTTGTTATCTTGGCCATTAATTACTTTTGTAGGCGGTTTGTTTATAACCTACATTATATGCATGTAAGCTTACACAATGGAGTGAAACCTAGAACAATATGAATTTTCCGAACTGTAAAAGTAAGTTTTATACTTCACTACTTTTGCATATTTATAGAAATGTCTAACATGGTAGAGTTACCAGTGTTGGTTTATGATTACATATCAGAGATAAAACATGATCAATGATAACACAGCCTATGAATATTTATTTGTAAGTAAACAATTTTACACAATGTATGTAAATGCGTCATGCACCGGTATTACGATTCAGGTTAATACCTGACCTACCTACGTTTAATCAACAAAATACTAATGCCATGTGAAAGTCATTATAATTATAATTTTATGAATTTGTGACAGAAACTTAGCAATAATTCTGTTGTGTATTTAATTCATACTAGCTGACTTGTCCTTTTTTTAATAATACCATCCTGCTGATACTTTTTGCAAATAGAACTAAACTACCACAGCAAATATTGCAGAAGCAGAGCCTTCATATTTATCGTTGACAATTTACAGCGCTGGCTTGCTTGTCTTATATACTTAATCAAAACATATTAATTTGTTTTTTTCAGAGAGCAGACTATTTGATAATGTGAATACATTAAAGAATGAAAACCTACAGCTAACATTGCTTAATGAAAGAATAAGGTTTACTGGAACTGACAGTGTTATATCTGGTACAGGTATGTATGCTAAGTATAATTAATAAAGGGTACAACAAGTTAATTGGCGATAAGAAAGAAATGCTTATAAATATCAAGGATACATGCTAAAAGGGTGATGCCATGATTGTTCATCATGGCATCAATCATAATATGATGGAAGAGATAAAACTTAAGAAATACAGTCAAAATAGACATGTGAAGGTTGATGTCTGATAAAGACATGTTTTTAGATCTAATAAGAATCTAGTCTTTACTAACATAAAAGGAGTTTTTATTCAATCATGCATAAACAGCACCAGTAGTAGTACCAATATTCGAGTACACACAAATTTGGGTAGTGGTATGAATTACATAAATATCACTTAGCAGATTCACAAAGGAATCTGTTTGGGTTGCAGATTTTTTCTAATGGGGAACCCATCAGAAATATTCTGCCACCCAAGGAACCAAAAACTACCCAAAAACTACAGTGACAACTAGTTGCAACAATCCACTGGAAATGTTTTTAAGTACTCAAAACAATTAGTTATGTAAATAAAATGTTGATTAAGCATTTGTTGAAAGTCCTTGGTCTAAAGTCTAAACCAAGAAGCCATTCATTAATGGTTCTCACGTTTTGTGTACACACAATTAGAAAAAGAAAGTTGGTCTCAGACACTGAATTATTCATTATGGAAGTAGGAATATATTAAATTCTAAACCCATCAAGTAACATGTTAATATAATATAAGACACTATTATTGGGATATTCATGAGAAAATTTCTTACTTAACTGCTATTATGCAAGAACATGGGTGATATGGATGGGTGGGTCATCGAAGCAGGCCAAAAAAATACTGGCACTATGACCATGACTCGTTCATGACTGACTGGCCGGAAAATGCAGCAATCAAAGATGACTGGAGATGAATGTGGAAGACTTTTGCCCAGCTGTGCGACAGTATAGGTTAAATGAAAAAGTCTATTTAAGATTTATGCTAAACTTATACCAAACACATTTTTTTATTCACAAAAATAACTTTCTCTATTTCAGGCACTGCCAGCAATGAAAGGATACAGGCATTGGAGCAAAAAATCTTAGTCCAACAAGAAGAGCTAACTTCTATGCACAGGAGAAGAGGAGAAAATGCTCAGCAGATTATGAGTCTGAATGAAAAAGTACATGATTTAGAAAAACAGCTACAAGCAAAAGATATTGTGTAAGTTTGTTTTCGTTTATAGGGTAAAATAATCAAATATGGCATGAGGTACAATGTTGCCAAGGATAGGTATAGCTAAAAGATAAAATAAGAAGAGATTTCATAATACAAGGTGTTTGCTTGATTTTGGAGGCTGTCATATGGACTAATGCAATTTGTCTGGCTTATTTGACTGCGAATGTGGGGCGTGGGTTCGTACTCACTTTCAGTCTGCAGACTGAGGTCTGGATTCGACCCATATGGTCCCCATACTCTCTAATGGCAGTACAACAGTTACTGTTGTAATGTAGGTGTAGATACTAACCTCTGTCCATACTGTCCTTGGTACATGGCTGGTGTTATGTTATATCAATTTTTCTCTTGTAATGAAATTGTGACATTTCTTTTTAACATTCATAAACAAGAACTTTTTGCTTAGAATTTCAGAAAATACTGCAGTGACAGCATCTTTGCGGGCTGAAATTCAGATGTATGAAACAAATATGACTGAATTGCAAGGATTAAATCAAGTATTAAGGGATGAACACCAAGCCTTACAGATA
Source organism: Phlogophora meticulosa (assembly GCA_905147745.2). NCBI lineage: Eukaryota > Metazoa > Arthropoda > Insecta > Lepidoptera > Noctuidae > Phlogophora > Phlogophora meticulosa. The sequence continues at coordinate 10,009,978 of LR990528.1, read as the reverse complement.
GCTTTTGCAGCCATAGAAGATAAACTAAGGAAAGCTCAGGTATATTATGAATAGAATGATTTTGTAAGATGAGAACAGTTAAAAGTCAAAACATAAGGCTACATAAGCTCGGTAATGGCTGTGTTCGCCGTCTCGTGCTCTAGCGCTAAGAAGCTTTCATAAGGAATTATAATATATTATGTTCCTTGGCCTCATTTGAAAGAAAATATCCTTCGACCAGAACGGTGCTGTCTCAGGTGGGGTCCTGCCCAACGGTTGTTGTCTAGTTTTCGTATATTGTATATTAATAATGCTTGTAGCCAATATAGCGCAGTGTAGGATACGTTTGAGTTTAGTTTCTATGTGACGGTATAGATGTCGCCACAAGCTTGAAAAGTTTTTTTTCTAAAACTCACCCAGCATACTAAACGCATGATAGTGTAATTTGTATTTCTGGCATGATTTTTTTTCCGATAAACGAAGCATGCGTAAAAACAATGTTAAACTAAATACTATTTGAAATCTAGCACTGCTGTTGTTATACAAACTTCTCTTTAAACCAAACTAACTTAATGGTTCCACTGATCTTGCTAGAGGGAATATTATTTTTGCAACTATGAAGAATCCATTGCTAGTTTCAAGGCAGGAACAGCTTCAGTTTGACTTTGATGATTGCAATGTTTGTTACATTTTTGAGCGTATTTATTTATGAAACGACATAAAACTTTTTAGTATCTACAAAGGTTACGCTTTTTCAAAACCTGCGAAAGGTGAAATAAAAAAAAATAGAATACTGTATTCTTATTTCCTGTTTTATTAAACATTTCGTTTTGCGTTGCTGACGAGATAGTTGGTTACCATCAACTATGAAAAAGTTGAACAGTCTGTAAGCTTAATTAATGATTCAGTGAATTGAATAAACACGATAGCAAATCTTTCTAAAAACGTAAATTGTAACTTATCACTCACTGTTGAACAAAACTGAGCGAAAGTCTGAAATTGGCGTTTCTTTTCTTGAACTATTTACACACATAATTCAATCTACACCCGGCCCAGTCTAAATACTGTACTTTTATTATTGAAAAAAGTCTTACTCGCTATAAATTACGAACAACACAGTTGTTATTCATTAAGAATCGCTGCGAAGCCAACATTATGTTCTAGTTCACGGTACCACAGATTTCACAGCTTTCCACACTAAACACTTATTTCAAAATAGCTTTTAAACACGACTTTGAGTAATGAATCAACGATTTTATCTCTGGACAATTAAACATTAGCTCATGTAAGCTTCCTCTGTGCAGCTTGTTAGAGGCAGTTAAACAGATACGTTCCACTACGTTTGAAGCTTTCTTGCTTTTGTTTATACTGAGTAAAAATATTTTTGGCATAGTACTGGTGGTCGTTATTGAACAATTTTTTCCGCTGGAACTTTAGATTTTTATAGCATCATTTAAAATTTGGCAAGGCTCCAAGCTGATTCTAGCCTGTCTTTATAATAATATTCAGCGTGTTTCATATTCCTTGGTGCATATTTGATTTCAGGATTTGTCCTATATTGAATTAATTCACTGGTACTTATATTTGGATACTTATCTTGTACAGCTTGTAATTATTATGCTCCGTTGACAACGAGTTCACTTACTTCTAGATACGTGTTTATATCTTATTGTGTCTATCAGAGACACTTCTCGCTTTTAGTTAAAAGTATATAACTGAATGAAAGCTTTCTTCATTATTTGTCCTTCATCATCCTCCTGACCTTATCTCAATTCATTTGGGGTCGGCGCAGCATTTCCTTTTCTTCCATACATCTTTATTTGCCGTCATCTCAAAAGTCACCTCCTTTCTAGCCATATCATCTTTCACAGAATCCATCCATCTTTTCTTTGGTCTCCCTCTACTCTTGTGACACTCCACATTCCTCACAACATAATCCTCATTCCTTCGCATCACATGCCCATTATTGGTCCATACATATAAATTACATTCGGCGCCCCGCATGAAAACCCAGAAATACTTACAAATATACAATCTTCGATTGATTTACAATTAGACATATCATATCCTTATAAGTAACCTGATGAGCTGCTTTAATTATAACTGGCAATAACTAGTCTCGATAACGGCACTTGAAACTTCACAGCCGTCAAAACTAGTTGACCACATAATATATCGAAGGAAGTCGAGTAGGTGAAGCAATCCTGATTTGATACCGGGCTTAACGTAAATAGAACGACGGCCGCATAACTCCCCTTTGCGAAGTTATGTTGCTTCAAACAACATATCACTTAATGTAATGAATTATTACTAGGATATCATAAAATGGAACACGCTGTATATTTTACGATGATCACGTGATAACAGCTGTGTACGAAATGCTTATAGCTGTGTCTCAAGTAACATCACTTACATTCAGTCAGATAGAAAATTTCGTGGCAGTGTGTCAGTAGTTGATTTCAGAGATAATTTTCATGTTTTCTTTGAAAAAGTCGTTTGTATATTAACTTTTTATTAGACGACACGTGTTAATTGCAAAAGATAATAAATTATTAAACATGCGTAAAGTTTTCAAGAGGGTAATAATTAGTTTATTTGTCGTTACATTTGTGTTTATGTTTGTGTCAATTACCAAGTTTTTACAGTGCAATCTTGTGTTTATAGGACGAAAATCGTTCGTTAGTGGAGAGACTAATAAAATACAAGGCTAAAGATGCAGATAAAATGAACGAAGAAAATGAACATTTCCTCAAGTAAGAATGAATTATTACTTATTATAAAACTCATGACAAAATCTCCCGGCATGTTTTCTATTATTTCAGTTTGTTTTATAAATATTCGTAAGATATTTAATTGACACCAAGACCACATCTCCAAAGGCTACTATTACCTACATTTGTGTTAAAAAATTTGGTAAATAATTTTATTTAAATATAAAGTTTCGTCAATTTTATTTAGTATTGGGGCATTCGGTTGATGGCATACATTTTCAATATATTTTGTTTTTGCCTGTGAGTAATTTAGTTGCAATGAGATTTGCAAGTGAATGTCGCTGCTATCATAGAGTTAATGTGCACTGCACCGTAGACAATTTGTCATGTGTAAATCGATTTGTTTACACACATTTTTGCAAAATCACTGATGTTACTATTTGTGATATAAACTCGATTTATGCGTGACAAATAATAGTAGTTTATGCACATTGATAAAGTATAATATTTAATATTTTTGTGTTAAAATGTGTAATTTTTTTGGCAAGTGTCGTTACTAGAGTGGGATTTGTGTGTGCCGCGAGGCTTAGAAAGCTTGCATAAGAACCCATAATTTGTTGTTTTTGCTTCTTTTTGTTTAATTTCTTCAACAGGTCAAGCAACCCTACCGCGTTTTTCACCAACACATTTGGTAGAGTTAGTTTCGGGTGAGTTTGACATAATGTGAATGATGATGTGGTGGTTTGAAAGCATTGTGGCGTTCATTATTGAACATTATATCTCTTCATGAAAATGGCCCATATATTTATGTCTTAACTGCACTCTGAAACTGACTCATGATTTCTTTTCCTTTCTTATTTATAAAATTGAATGGAAATTCTCAGTCTCTTATCCTCCTATCCTGCTACTGTAACTTTCGTTATGATGCATCAAGACTTACTTTGACAATCAGTTTTAATTTAAATATGAACCTAAAATCATCTACGGTGTGCGTCGTTGTCACAACAGTTTGTGATATGTGCGTCATATTTATTTACCTACTTGCAAAATTCCATTTGATTACGTGTGCATGCTCTCGGTTTGCGACGTTAAAATGTTCACTACACATCCAACAACGTATACGCTCTATTTATACAACATGCAAGGTTAGTTCCAGTACAGTTATTAACGTTCGATACGTTACATTAAAATCTGGCATTGTCATTGCGCGTGCGACACGTAAACACCTAAATTTAAAAATAGAATACCTTTACTCTAACATTTTGTTACGAGAGTGCATTTTGGTCATTAAAATATTATTCTTAAACATATGAACGAGTTAAAGTATCTATATAAAGATACCTGCTAAGCTGTTGTGTGTACGCACGTTTGTTTATTTACTATTTTATTGCACCTTTGAAGTAGCTATATTTATTTGACTTTCAACGGCTCAGTATTAATAATATGATTTTAATTTTATCGATCCTCTTCACGTTTGATCTATTCCTGTATCTATTATGGTGTATTTAAAGTTACTTCAATAACGTATTTAAATTAATGTGTGACTTTTAACAGCCTATTGTGATATTTATTTGAGCAATGAGTTCTGAATTGTTTTTGCATGTTTGATAAAATTTGGATTGTGCACTGATGTTATGTAGATGTTGCCAGTAGTTCCTTTATGGTAGACATAGCTAACAGCGAAACTAAGATTATTGGCGGAAAGACATGCCTCCAACATTGGTCGATAATCTTATCATTGAGGTCCGTAGATACAGAATTTCGTAGTCGACAAAGCCGGTGGATTTGAAAAATAAACAACAGGATTTTAAGGTAAAAACATTAAGAAAAATAAATAAGGCAGTATTTAACATAAAAACTATTTTGTCATTTTTATTCTGTATTGTCATTATCTACGCATCTCTATATCTTTGGTTTGTTCCTATGGGAAATTATGAGCCCTAGTCTGCAGATGCTTTGAACGTATAAGGCTATAGACTAATTTATCATGGTTGCTGTGTTTTTGTGCATGTTATAATATATATTTATGGTTGGGTAAAAAATTAGACCTCGTTTATTAAATGTGTATCTTGTATCGAACAGTCCGCCTGCATAAATGGCTTCGCAGAAAAGCGGTAAAAATGGTAATAAAAGTCACAACAAAGGAACATACAAATTCGTCTTATGTGAGTTACAATTGTTTTCTTTCAGAAAGAAAAGTGATAAGGTACGGAAAGAGCTAGAGGAGGCGGCGAGAGAAAGCGGGAGTCGGAGTAGTGGCTCCGGCACCTCTGAAGACAAAATATTGGACTCTATGATTTATTATGCAACTATTTTGCCTAATAAAGTTGCATTGAGATTCGTAAGTTAGAGTTAATTTCTAAGGTTGAAAGTGTAATTGTCGTAGTGATTTTAAAATATAACACACTGTTTAAAATATATCAAGGACTCAGATATTAGACTGTGAAGCTTTCAAACAATCTGTCACTCGGCATTTGGTATCATTATGTATCTGTCATCGCGCGGCGCCAGCGCCGGCGGCCTCCTTGATGCGCGGTTTTCAAGAAAACCCTTGTTGCAACAAGGCGTTTAAAGTGTTTTCTCAACACGATAAAACGCATTAAACGCCTTGCTAATAATAAACTATCTTATGTTGTTGATGCTGTCTCGCAGCGGTACGAACAGACTGTACTGACAGTGTTTGACACTGACAGTTCTGTTATGATCAGAATAATGTTTACTTGTGCTCGCCCAATGCAGTGGTTGAAATTCCACTGTTTTACCTTTCTGCACTCCTTCTCCATATAAACTTTAACGATGGCAAATATCACACTCCTACGTTCGCGCAATATTCTTAAAAATAGATATGAAGTTTTCGCCTCGCGTATTAATTTAAAGATGCGGACGAAGACGCGGATAAAAGCTAGTAGTTTTTATCCGCGTCTTCGTCCGCGTGAATGTTGGTTATCGCGATTTTAAAACTATGTCATCCACCATGATATAATCCATCTCCTTGCCAAATTTAATTACGATCCGACCAGCCGTTTAGACGTGAAAAGAAAATAAACAAAGAGAGTAACTTTCGCATTTATAATATTAGTATAATTAATTATTAATGACGTTATTTAACCAGGATGCTCACGACGGTGAAGTCAATGCTGTGAAATGGAGTCCTACAGATAGACTCGTAGCGACAGGAGGTGCCGATAGAAAAGTCAAATTATGGGATGTCACAAAATGTAAGTTGGTATACCAACCATTTTATTTATTTATCTTTGTATCGGCTACAAGTGCCCGTAGACAAAAATTCACTCCTTCACGTATCACTGTGGATATTACGAATTTAAAAAAACAAAACAATCACAAATTAATAAAAGGAAATTGATATTGATCGTGCTTCGTTGTTACTTGGGTAACAACTGTCGGTAAGTATAGGTAATGAACCGGATATTAGTCCATCTAGTCTCCTACTATAACGTCGAGATAATAATAATGAGGGGAATCGAAAGGATTGATGATCAGGAACACGTAATTTGCTAGTTTACTATTTATTTGAAATACGAATATAAAATTATGAGAGAGAGGAGCTTGTGGCCAAATAAAAACAGCTGCACTGATTGATCGAAGGTTAAGCTACGCTTGCCGAAGTCAGTCTGTGGATGGGTGATCGTTCGTCACATATCGACATTCCTCCCTACCAAAAAGCAAGTTAAGACGTTAGTGCCGGCTGTCATTTGTAGATATTTGACAGTCGTAACGGGTAGTCAGAAGCCCGAAAATCTGACAACCAGTCTTGCCAAGGGGTATTTTGTTGCCCAGTAACTGGTTTGTAGAGGTCAGATAGGCAGACGCTCCATGTAAAATACTGGAACGGCAGACCTACGTTTTTGGTAATAATTTCAAGTTGATACCTTCACGCCTTCCTAACAAAAAGGGTCTTGACAGACAGACAAACTAACCGACAGACGTTTTTCCTTTTGAGGCACGGGACCCTTTAAACCAGCCCGGACAATTTTCTGCATGGTCCTCAAATGATCGAACTGAAAAACTCAACTAGTAGGTATTAAAAAAAAATTAAAGTGTAAAAAATAATTTATCAATATTTTATAGCCTTAATTAATTCATTTTTCCTTTGATTTTTGATCTAGCCGAACTAGCGTATTATAGTTTAACAAAACTAAACCTACATTCGTGACGTAGAAAGTCTGTACCCTGTAAGAATATCTTTCTTCTAATTCACGATATTGCTCAATATATCCAATAAATTTCCAGGTATAGTGGAGATCAAGGGTACATTAGTGGGCTCGAACGCGGGCGTGATGTCAGTGGACTTCGATTCTACTGGCGCGTACATCGTAGGGGCATCCAATGACTTCGCGAGCCGAGTGTGGACAGTCGCCGACCAGCGATTAAAGGTGAGTGAGTCAACTATTGAGTTTTTTTTAACGTTGCCCCACACTAGGAATTTCTCCTGTATCGTGGGTGCGTTTGCAAACATTTACACTCACATACATAAACAGCCAGACCTGAAACAACTATCTTTAAGCCATTTTTCCGTGCGGGAATCGAAACCGCGACCCGCAGCGTGGCAGCCAATGGCTCAGCCACCGCGCCAACCGTGCCGTCTTTAGTTTAGTACCATAATCAGCTTATAGCGCCCCTTATTTGGGAAACAAGCCTTCTCTCCTGTGTTATTAGACACGTGATGTGGGAAGCAAGCTTCTCATGAAAGCTACTTCGGACTGACTGCCACAATACTCTCGTGATCCCAAGTACGATGGCTGAACGTGGTGTCCTGGGTTCGATTCCCAGGTCTGGGAAAGCGTTAAGGAATTTCTCAGTAGCAGCCCCGAATTTAAATGTTAGTGGTATGACACCCCCGTGTCTTGTAAAGCCCCGTTTGATCTCTCCCGGGTCGTTTCGGGCTGCCAGCCGGAATGAGAGACTTAAGGATCTGAGAAATTCGGGTATTATTACTACCAGCAACAAAGTTACTTTGTACTTTCTAGTTTGAGTGTTAGTTTCCGTCAAACACTCACTAGGGCAGGACTGGGCTCACGAAGTTTGCTTGCCAGTCCGCCTTAGGCTAGGAATAAATCTGAGTACAAAACGCGGTATATTTTCACGCGCACAATTCCGCTCCATTTAGTTCAAAAACGGAAGCTTTTTTTCTTAAATTATCAGTTGAGGTTCATTGAGAGCCGGGAGCCTTATTCACAGGCCAGCCACGATGGAATTCTACCTAGTGCGTTGAAAAAATGTTCTCAATTGACTGGAGGCATTTGTACAAAGTGGATGAAATAGTGATTGCACAAAATAACTAGCCTTCTAGCGTGTTTCTACACGTTCAACTTTTCACTTAGCAAATTAAAATAGTTTAAAAATAAGCGATAAACTAGCAACTAGTAATAACTGAATCGAATCCTGCTTTATTTTATCTACGAGACATCAGCACTTACGTACTGCTAAATCTGGTTTTGGCAACAGCTTGCAACGCTCGCATTTACACCATTCACGGCTCCGTACAATTTATTCACCTTCACATTTATAATTTATGTTAGGAAATGATAGATGGACACAAGAAGTTTATAGCTTCTTGTCTTTGTGCATCCTTCCTTGTTCATGAATGCACTATGCATTTGTTGGCTGCGTTTCGTTTACTCTAGCAGCCATGAATAACATTATCGATATCATCTTGCTCACTGGTCATGTCCATTTACAATAATTGGAATTTTCCAATCATTATTTATTTACTGTCTCGCAACCGAGGGCGCGTTTATAAGATTTGATCTCGGCCACTATATCACAAATCATATTAGTTATGCAGATGCACGTGGGTGTTGCTGTGTAAACGAGCTAAAGGCAATAATAGTATCCGTCAGTTCGGACATTATTATTGTGGTCGGGAGGCGGGGTCACGAACACGATCGTCTATTAGCGGATTGTTAGCGCGTCTGCGCTTCGTGATCCCGCTTTGATCACTTCCGACGTCTCACGCGAGTACCAACTCATCCGAGCCCAATATGAATTATGTACATTATAAATACCATGATTTAAATCTATCGTAACGGACGTTTTAAGAGCCTTGTAGATATTTGATTTAATACACAGGAACTGTAATTAAATGTGAATTTATCAGCGTTTAAACGCCTGGCAACACTTAGTTTAGTATCTAATCTTATTCTATCTACCTATAAGTACCTAATCTCATTCTGCTTACCTCAGCTAACTTTATCCAGACGTATTTCTTGAAAACAACATTTAAATCTTTTCCCACAATATTTAGTCTACAAGATACAAATAGCCTATCGTCGAAGCCAATCGGGTTTGTATTTGTATTACTGCCATATCCTGTACAGGTGGGATGAAAATATCAGAACACGTATAAAGTAATACGATTTGATGTTTAAATTGCAGTAAACAGACATGCTACATGAGACTGCTAAGCTCGGTAACATTTCTATACGCACACTATCAAAGCGAGCTTACCACTAGAGTATTAAAATTGAATCATGTAACAAATCAGTTTATTGTTGAAGTAAATATTGCACTTGCAACGATAATACTGGATTCAATAAGTATAACAGATGCAATTCGCGTGCCGCCCACCTCGGCGGATATTTCGCATGCTCTCATCGTGCATCCTTGTACAAACATACAATCAGGACCTCAACGTCAACAAATTGGAGAGCACGCCCACTCATTTACTGACCGACATCGAATCAATGTACACTGGAAGTCCTATCAATAAACTCGATGCAATCCTATCAATAAAATCGATACAAATCGTTTTCATCTAAGTTTTTTGCTACGTTAAAGAGATTTAGTTGAGATAATATTTAAATTAAATTGACAAAGATTTATTGCTATCGTAATTTAAAATCAGTGCTTTGAGAAATAATTATAAATCTATTTTATACAAAACCTTAATCGTATTTCTCTAACCTCATTAAACACGTTCGTATTATTTCCTGTGTAGTCTCAGTCTCAAGTCTCTTCCAGTCATCGACATCATTTTGGTTCTTCAGTTTATCTCCGTTTATTTTCGTATTGAGAAAGCCCCTGCGTGATCGCGGTATCGCAGAACTATCCCGATGCAAATAGTACACAAATTGCGCAGCGAATATCCATAACTGGCGCCGACCAATAGCCATATAATGAGTCCAAATCGATTGCACTTCGTGAGTCCACCGGATGCTCTCTTATCTCCAGTACCGTCTGATTTACGATCTGTTAACTGATTATTCGTACCATAACAGTTGCCAATCTCGTTTTTTAACGAAACCTCGCACCTCAAAATTGAGTTTTGCCATAAATGGCTCTCTCCAAGTCATCAACTCGTATCTTTTTATTGAAGATGCGGCTTTCTTAGCTGCGATCATAAATACTGAGTACGAATTTGGATTTTACTAGAGAAGGAAATTATCTTTATTTGTTGGAAACATCTCATCAGGTCATATAGTAGTAATATATTTGTCGAAGTAATTTCTTACAATTATCATGTTTAAGTATGGGATGATAAATTGAAGCTGACAGATATAATATTTTAAGCAACACGGTAAGTCGTAAATAAATTTAAATTGCTGTTCGCTCCATAGAAGAATAGACTGGCCTCAAGTTTACGTTATTAATTTATTTTGCCTATTAGAGCTCATGTGAACTGAATTGTATTTCATCATTTCTTAAAAATAATGGGACGATATGTTTTTAGGGTTCCGTAGCCAAATAGTAAAAAACGAGACCCATTTATCCTCCCGAAATATACACAGCAATTTTTATTCGTAGACTATCGGCACTAAGGCGACACTTGGATGAAAGGTGGATTCTATGTACCGCTAAACAGTTGTTTAGTGAAATAACCGAAGGAATAATTAGGGATTGCTCTCCTGAATAAAAATATAGAAAGATGAAAAACTAAATATATTCACATAATGCGTGTGGAATCCCGCTATTGAAAATTAAATGTATTTACGTCAATAATTTGGCTTTTTTTAAATTCACAACTGTAGTAATAACTTTGTATTCTATTCTATTTTTGAAGCCGGTTTATTCAGTATGTGAGCATGCGTAAATATTCATCGAGAGTACGGAATCCTTCACTGTGGTGGTCGTTGTCCAACACGCAACTTACCAGTTATTTTCTTTAGAAATGTTTTTGCGATTGAAAAAACCACTATTGCAAGTATCAAGGATTCAGTATTGCTAATAGGTCAACAAACAAGTTCATAAGTCTATCCTCTTCTTCTCGTGCTTAGTAGTTCAGGTTGGCGAAATGGTGGCTTAATATAAATACATACATAAACTCGTGCCTTTTTTCCATGGGAGTAGACAGAAACTAGGGAATGCCGCCTGCTACGATCTATACTTACTTCTTTTGTTTCGTTTACGTTCATACATCTGAAGTCCTAGTGCAAGTTAGTAAACTTACCCAATCGCGTTTACGTTAATTTATACCAATTTGTAAGGAATCATTGTGTTTCCCATTATTGTCACCAGACGGCGCTTATTCAGTTTCAGTAGACATGAAAGTTAACCACAAAGCGTCAAATAGGTGTGAAAACTCGCAGTAAACCCACAGGTCACGTACACCGTTTGCGATTCCTATGCACCTGACTTTTTAGAACAACGTCACTGCCTAATATTGTTCTTGTTAAGACCAATTGCTTTACTTATGTACCTGTCCAATATGCATCAAATATTTACTCTTTCTAGAAGAGTTAACATTTTAAGTACTTACCTTTCTCCTAAATGTTTAAGAAGATGAAAGGGAACCTTTGTCATCGTTTACTTTCCTTTCCAAACGAAAGTGTCCTAGTTTGTATAAAAAAGGCTAAGTTAATGCACTTTTGTTACCAAAGCAACCATTCAGTCCGAGCTACGATAATTGTTACTTAACTATCGTTAATCGCCTGTTTGTTTGGGTTTTCCTTTCTCTCTTCTTTTAATATCTTCCAATTTTGGTGTATAATGCGTTTATGTATACTTTTACTGCTATATAAAAGCTTAATGTTACGTTTTTGGTGGTCGTATGGTATAACTTTCTCTACTTCGTATAACATTTCAAAAAGATATCGTGGGCAGTTATCATCACATCCTTAAGAATACGGTTTATCAAGATAAGGTTCACACACAGAGAATTCTAAAACATAATTTCATTCATATTTGGCTAAAATTTAAAAGATTGCCAGAAGATATCAGCAGGACCGTTATAATGAATTTTGTCAATCGCAACGATCTCAAGATCCCATTATAATGTCGCCGTCAAAGTGAGACTTACTTGTGAAGTGGCGACAGGCAAATGTGCCTGTAAATACGAACGATGTGCAGGACACCAAACTGATGTCGGGGCAATAAAATGAACGATAAACGCAACACATTATGCAGCTTATCTCCAAGGAATAGAATTTGCATGAATGTAATTGTGTTGCCTTAGTCTGAGTTATGGTACACAGGCCGGCCAATAAGGCTACGCAGAACTTTGAATAAGCTTGGAATAAAAATCTTTTAAGAAACATAATAAACTGGAGTAAAAATATCATAGCATCGGCTTTAAAAAAAATGTATATTTGCAATGAAAACTTTCGCAATGTGTCCAAAACTCTGAAAATTCCTTTTTTATTCCTGCTACTGTGTTTTTTATTCATAAGCTACACTTATTGCTCATTTCACGGTCAATACGCTCTTCAAGTTCCCAACGTGACTCATTTATTGTAATACTTAATCAGATTACATATTTCATGAGAAGCGAGCCGTCTCGGCAATATTTCATTTGTGTCGCGATGCCGAGCGCGAGATACAATCTTCAACTATTCGCTCAATAAGTAGGATCGGAACAAGATACAAAAGAAGCCGATATTGATCGAGTACAAGCTCTTCCCTATACCAAAGCGTTCCAAGGACGTTCCTTATAAAGACTTGGCGATGTTTAATATATATGTTGACTGTTGGACTTGTCCCATGACCGATGTTCGCCAGTCGATTGTTCAGCTTATTTTATTTTTTCTTGTCCGTACCTCGCGATTCCGGTGGCCACCGTCGATTCCCTTTTATGAATATTTCATATTATTGTAAACGACTTTATCTGCTGCACAATGTTGCATTCAATATTTGAATTTTATAGTTCTTCGAAAATGCCTGTCGACTACTGTAAAATTGTGACCGCCCTCAGCTTTCACAAGACATTTACATTTTATTATTTTTATACCTATTCCTAAGCGTTCAATTGAAAACTGGTTAGATTTTTATGTGCCCATTCAAAAAGACGGAATTGCGTGAATACAATTTACAATTCTAGTAAATTGTGTGGTGGATGGCACCATATTCTCTGGAATAGACACTTGTGTGCTAACACAGAGCCTTTTAGAATTCGTATAACGAGCGAGATTGTTAAAATGCTTTTCTTTAGTGTCAATTCTATAAAGCACCGATAAAAAGTTCTGAACATTATTTAAATTGTTAACTTAAAGACACAACTTAGGTACTTAGTCTTGACAGCTCTTGGTTTCTCTGTATCTATCTAGTTTAGCTTGACGGTGAAGGATGCCATTGAATATTTTTAGGTATTGAAGCTCTTCGCTGGACTATACCGCAATAGAATTTTATTGCAAATAAGCCTAACCTAACTTATGGTATGCTTACACTAGAGGGGTAATACCCGTATTTTTAAGAACGTTCGCATTCTAATCTCAGTCTCAATCTGTCAAAAGTCGTCTAATTTCCCTACATTTTTGACAAGTTTTTGACATTGATTGTCACTGTGATGAAATTGGAACTGTGTTTATTGAACGGAATTGGCCTTCTAATTGAATTGTTACGTTTGATTCCCTTTGTGTTTCACTTTTTATTTGTAGCCAGAACTGTAGATATTCAATGTACAGTTGTGGCCTGGTTGACGTTCTTATAATCATTCTGACTCTACTTAACCTTTTCTTGTTTTTTATTACGACAACATAAGATCTGCACGCAAATTTTCAACTTTTTTTCTTATTCTGCATGTGGTACACACAGTGTATCCTAATACCATCTTGAATCACCTTTTTTTATACAGCAGCTGGAGATTTTGCGGCAAACTCAAACAGCCTTAATTTTATTTCTTTTCAACACCGTCGCTAATCTAAATCTAGAAAGAACGCTTGTAGGGACAAATTCTTTGTTGCTGGGCTACTAATGGCTACGCTTAGTAGTTCTCAAGTCGGCACGCGACACAGCACACGTGCCGGCGCGCGCGCCGATCTTATCTCCCTCACGAACGACCGCCGTGCCCCTTCACACGTGATGGTGCCAAGAATTTAACTCAAGATCCCATCTCATTGATGTGTGCAATTTCAACACTCACTGGTCAAATCTACTCTAAACCGACTTTTTATTACCAGATTTTTTGCTTTATATAAATACTCTTTTTGGCATTGCGGCGGAAACTGGTTCGTCAGAAAAAAACGGTTCAATGACAGCGCAGGATATGTTTTTAGACGCCAATCATAAAAATATCAAGACAGGATAATTAAAAGTTGTTTTGTTTTGACTTTATCTGACAGTCACATCCAGTTAATTTTTAATGAGTCGGTTGTTTTAACAATCACATTTAATTAGTGATTAGCATTGAATAGTGTTGGTCTTTGTTTCTTTGTTAAAATGTCATGTGATGTGTTGGGTTTTAACTGTATAAAATAAAAGTAAAGAATATTTTGGAAAATTTATTTTAAGTAATGACAATTTGGACGGATGAAACAAGGTAAAATACTGTTTAAATAAAATGTTTAAACACCATTTAAATACATTCACATCTCATTATTAAGGCACTAGTAGATATCATAATAAAATACTTTCAGTTTACATGGAATAGCACATTTTGTAAGTCGTAAGCTTTCATTTGTTTAGGTAGGTATTTCATTTATATTAAAATTTTATTAAATAGTATTAAATTCAATCATAAATAACGTAAAAAAGAAACTATCCTAAATTAAATAAATTACGATGTCGGGACGGCCGTCAATCCATCGTCTCTTGACTTAGGTCGCACGTTCGGTTATCTACTTAAAAGGTACTGAAATGTTACTTTTTACTTATCACTACGTATCATTAAAATCAGGCTTATGCTACTTTAAAAAAAATATGGTACAATACGTAATCGGACTTCCTCGAATGGATGTCCGAGCGTAAAGTGAACGAATGAACGACGTGATCTCGATAACGACTCACGGCCGCGGTCCCGCCGACGACTCCGGAGACGGGGACAAGCGAGCGTCCTCACACACTAGACGCACTCAACAACGGTCACTCTGCGCCGCACTCGCATCCGTCCACATTCGCGCACGCTCTGGTGGTCGTCCCCGCCTCTGTGTCGCGCGCCGCCGCAGCCCGCACCACATGCGTGCTGTGCTGTGGAAGCGCCCGGCCACTAACCATTAAATAACCGCTATCGCTGCTCTGCGCTCGCGGACGACGTGTCGCCCTGCGGATATCGTCCTCACGAGCCAGAACTCGACGGGGGTTTTTAAACTAACGAAATATACTACTATTGCGGACGCTGATCACGTCGACACGTCTAATGTTATCTAGAAATGCCTCTGGTGCGCACGGGAAAAACTGGCATCATAGACTTTGCATAGGGCGGAGGGGGCATTGGGTCCTGGAAGCAACTCGGCGGCTTTAGCAGCAGCACGTCTTCGCTGCCAACTGCATGTCCACGCTGCTAGTACGACTAGTTGGGCTGCGAGGAAAGCAGCTGCCGCGAGCATAGCTCCTGCTGCGTTCACACAGGTGACATCGGTCTCTCTGACGTACACAGAGTCTTCAGTAACATTCTTGGCTCGTTGTTTGTCGAAGCCGAACTTGTCGGTGATCTGGATGGTTTGTACGAGGAGCATGTCGTCAGTGGGTGCCGCGGGGGTAGAACGCCTCTTCCTACGTCCGTAAGACATGACGGAGCGGAGTTCGTTCGGGCCACCGTCGCACTGCACCGGTTCACAAGTAGGCATGCACGGAGTCACCAAGGCACGGAACTGGACGACTTCTGAAGATGGGAACTTGAAGGCATCGAAGAGAGACAACAGCATCTGTAAGATTGAACAAATCGCTCGTTAAAATCTTTCTCATTGCGGCTGTAGATAAATGAGTCAATTATTTTCATTACGAGTTTCTGTCCGCCTTCACACGCGTTGAACTCTTTTTTATTGGTTTGGCGGGGTACAAAAACATAGTACTTAAAAATAATATGGCTTAAATTGGACTTGTACCACTTCATTAAGTTTTAATATAGAATATTTGTTTTTACGAATACTAATTATTGTTCTTCATAATAACTGGTTTACGGTACTTTGCATAAGACAGAACCGGGATTTAAATCAAATATGTAATTGTCAGTCCCATTCTTACCTTTCCGCTGTTAGCTGATTTGAACAAGGGTCCCATGATGAAGTGCTCGGTAGGACAACCACGGCTGTCGATGAGGGTAATCTCGCTGGAGTCAACGCCATCCATGGCAACAAGCTCGCGCACAAAGATTTCGAAAGGCGAGTTGGGGTCCATGATCTCGAAACGAAGTGCCTTAACAAAGAAGATATTTGGTTATTTGAGGGAACGATGAAAAATATGAACACAAAAGTTTATAAATTAAGTTTAAAATAAATGAAATTACCAGGGGATCTCCAACTTCAGCAGATGCAATAGTATCGTCTCCGTTCCTGTCGGTAATTCTCATGGCTACGTTGGGAGAGTCGACAATGACCTCCTCCGACAGACCGGTCTGGATTTCTCCGTGGATGCCGAGGTCGACCTCGTTTGCTACAGTCTTATTGGTGAGATCGTATTGACAAGTCACAGCCAAACCGAGATCAGAGGATGTGACGATGGTATCGTGATGCTGAATAACGACGTCATTTAGATACCTGAAAAGCAAATTCCATTAATATAACTTGATTCAAACCGATATTTGTATTGGAATATCGATGGTATTAAAAGATGTCTTACCTGCCAAGTCCGTTTTGCTTAACATTACACTCAAGATTGTTATATCCCATGTGCAATTCGAATTCAAGACTCTGTTTGACATCGACGACGCAGGAGTTGGGACTGCCCTTAGCGTAGATCTTGCCGTCGAAAAGCTTGGATGTCTGGATTTTGGCAACCATGTCACCAGAACGGCAGTCGATAGAAACGTTGTAGCAAGAAGACAATTCGTAGGTGGCTGCTTCAGGAACTTCCAAGTAAGGATCCTGAAAGTAGAATAAGATCAATAAAATGTTCTTTAAATTAACTACAGTAAAGTTGATCGATCGGATTCAGATCGAAAATAAAATGTACATCGTATTTCGTACCTGAATATCGGCAAGCGTAGCTCGAGAGTGATGGGACAGACGACAGACATGATCCCCTGTGTCACCATGGTCGTACGAATGGCAACGGAAAGGTGAGTTCAAGCAAAGTTCACGGCATTCCTCAACTGTTTGAACATCTTGATATACAGAATCCACAGTCTTTAATATACGACCACCCATTTTCTTGAATTCACAGAGTTTCGTAGGCTCCTCCACACAGTTGTTTTCTAAATAGTCGGTGTCTGCACAAAAAATGGACATGAATGAGTTAATAGTGCATTATTTTAAACTATGTGAAAGAAATTAAAAAAAGACGATAGTCTGTACCTTCGTTCGCTTGGAAAAAGTTGGTTCCCGCCAAAGTAATACGGTCCATATTAGACAGCACGCACTCCCCAGTTTTATTGTTGTAGTTCGCCGATCTGCAACAAAGTTTCACGCGGTTTAACAGCAGCCATGTTTTTCTTGGCTTTTTTATTGTGTGAATTTTCCCAAGTAGTTAACCGCATGCATAGTGCGATTGACGCTATTTCGCTTGCACCGTTTAATTGTCAATTATCTATCATGATTAATATGGTAATTAATAATTTCAATGAAGCTTCTTTATGTATTCATTTATAATCATAATACATTGTTGACACGATGACCCGGCGGCTAGTTTCTATTTCTCGAGTCTTACTAGATACTCTTTAGACTGGTTTTATGTAGCGCATGATTAACGCAGTGTACCGATGGTGACTGCTAAGGAGATGATGCAGCTGTTTGTATTCAAGTTCTGTATTAATCTAATGTGGGTCGCTTAGGCTATTCGACTTTAACGTCCTCGATAACAGTACAGGTGTAGTAGGTACGCGTATCGGGGCGTGCGCAATGCTCTCTCAATTAAACCACTCAGTTACAAGGCTACTCTTACTTTCAATGTCTACGCGAGTTGTCGTAATCATAAAAGCCTTATATTCAATGAGATCTTTTGTTTGCATACCGCTTGAGTACTGCCCACAATGATATTTACTTATTCGCTGATTTAATTTCCCATCATGCAACCCTATAAAAATAGCATGACTATATCTCGGTATTTTCAAGTCTAATGTAACGCTTTTGAAATGTCTCATTATGCAGTTTTTCCTTTGCTTGCGTTCAATTTCATTGATATAAATAATGTATATCATATTATACTTATGAATAATACGCTCCGTGTTTATTAACATTGTATCTGTATAACACTGTGACGTTTCAATGTATAATGTTACTTTGTGCTTAGTGACCACCCGTATAATATTATCTTGTTCATCTAGCTCAATATTTTCTCTTGATGTACAATCGAACCTGATCAGATGACCCTAGCGCTAACCTGTGTGATTTTCACATGAGATGGGCGCATTTCTTTGTTGTGTGCACCATGAGAACTTTCTGTTTCGTTCTCCAATAGATGGTTAGTTATTTGTAAAATTAATTGGTCTAGTGTCGTTATTTACTTTGCTTTTGTGGTTATTATCTCGATCTTATGTAACGGCTCTCAGTCTATTACAAGAAGACATTAATTTAGTATGTTTAAAGTTGATGATTGCGAATGTCCCGCTACCGGTAGCCGTTGTTCATTTAACCGTACAGGTGCTCGGATGCCTCTACCTCATCGCATAATAATTACACTGACTGCCTGCAATTTGTTCAACTGTATCTTCCTTACTTACACATACGGTCATAAAATCAAATTTAGTTTTGATGTTTTCCGCTAATGCCTAATAAATTAATGTTATCCTAAAGTTTATAGAGACTTTCTGATAATTACTAATTCTGTTCATTATAATTTTAATACCAGCTTGTGGAAAATTTCAATTTAACCACTGGGTTCTTTATGAGTTTTGTTGTATGAACCATGCTTTAATAAACAGTAAAATATATACGCACGATATTCATAATCGTCTTGATTTACCTATATCATTATATTGGCAGACTGAATAGGTATTCGTTACATTTACAATGTTGAAGCGACGTTGGTGGTCAGTCTAATAAAAAATAATTATGTGTAATTTATTGATAGGCCATAATTTAGATTGCTCGTAATTTGTACCCCGATCTCTCGATCTGAAGCGTGACTAAATAAAAACAGGAATATCCGCAATACTTTATTTAATTACCAGTATCTGTTTTATGTTCTTGTTATTTGTATTTGAACATTGAAATATCCGTAACCGAATGGCAAAACATGTAATTACTTAATATTGAAAAAAAAATGCTTCGACGAATCTGAAGCTTCTTTTTACAAAGTATCGACGGTAATTATTTAAGTGCGGAAAAGGCTCGAAGGGGAAAACAATATGTGCCTTATCGGTTATTGTATCGTGGAAGTAGGAAGCGATAGGGCAGGCCGCTCCCACACCGCGCGCCACTCTGCCCGCCACGTCCGGGGAATATTTGCCAAATGTCGTGACTGTCGACGATCGCGATGCGCGCCGCCCGGGGTGCGCCCGCGCCGCCTGTTCGCCTCAATGGAGATACGACGATTTGTATCCAACGGTACACGTGTCGAACCAAGCCTGACTTCGTAAAATCCAGCATTTAATTCTCTAATCGGTGTCTAACCCCAACCCTAGTTAAGAATTCCGAGATGATGGCGTGAAATCGTGGAATTTATTACTGCTGGGCCTTGTTGTCGGACTCCTCTGTGTGTCTACGTAGGAACTAAAATATTTTTCCGGGGTCGATAGTTTCTCCTTAGCTCTAAAGAACCCACTGATCCAAAGACTCTTCAGAAGCTTTCATTCAGAAATATGTCGAACAGTAGGTCAAAGATTCAGGTAAATTGGCAAGTTTTTATTACACTTTCAGTTAACGGTCTCTTCAGTCTTCAGAAATGGGTGCAAATAACCGAACTGTGTTAAGTAGCAATACTATAAACACATTACGGAGATGATGCTCAGAATATAAATTCATAGATATAAACTGAGCTTTCTAGTCGGAGAGAAGAAATGCGTTTCGATTTGTAATATTCTTGGCCTATACTCGTGGACGCACGTAGTGCACGCGTTCAGAAGCAAATTAGCGCTACAATCCGCAATCGTTACTGAGCGGTGCAGCTTGACCTGAACACGCCAACGGAAATACGTGTATCGAATGTGAGCGTCTGACGCAGTACACTATTTATGTTAATGATATCAAAAACCGTACAAGGAAATAAACACAATAGGACAGTCGTGTCTTGCTACATTAGACGCCTGAGACGTAGGCCGTTCAATTGGCCTCCCTGCTTTGTATATAATGCTCGTTTGTAGAATTCAGAAACGGAACGGCTACCAGGAAGAGGCTGTGACTTATCCACTGAACTGAGCCGCAAAGATGTACCGCGCTGCCCGCCATCTATGGCAACTTGGTGAAGGCTGATTGACTTCGTTATCGGGCTTATCTATAAATTAGCTTATACTCGTATGGATATCTAATGAGCCGACTTTGATGATAAATATTCGTATAATATTAACTATACGAGGAATTTCGTTGTGTTGACTCCATTCACTGGTTAAGGATGTATTTACATACATAACTGTCTTCGTTAGGCACAATGTTGAATCAGTCAGCATATGATAGCATCTGATTGAAGGGAATAGAGTCATGACCTCCTCTGTTTATTTTCACGTCTTGTTAGTGCAATTGTAGTGGACAATATCAACGTCAGTAATGTACTTATGTTCGGAGTTAAGACGTGTCATATCAGACACGAAACAACTCACTAATATACATATCTTGTGGACATTGTGTTTATTTCCCTAGTTTATAATTCAGAGTCTCCCACGTGAGTCGTAACGATTAAGGGATTTAGGGCAGAGAATGGCAGCATCCACACACGTGCTAAAATATTACCTAAATAGCAATCACCATTAAGAAAATGTTTTAACCCCAAAGTCTTCTGTTTTATCGTCTGTAACAGAAACCTGCATCCTGCTATATGTCTACCATAATATTGCTATAAACTTATAAAGTGGAAACTAGGTACATAATTGTTTAACTACCTATAAGCTACCAGATTGTTCCTAAGTAAAATATGTATACATTGCTTCGTACTAATCTGGTGGCTTATTTACAAGCATTTATATTACCGTAATAAACTATCAGTATGTATAATCATTCGGCTAATAATAAATCATAGCCCCTCAACTATTTTAATTGCAACGAACTTCGATAGCAATTAACGTATCTCTAATTTCTTAAAATCCCTTGTGTAATTTTAATTGCATCAACAATTACGGCATGATGCCATGGGATCGTTAATTAACTCTTAGATAGCTGTTCGCTATTCTGTGCATTGAAATATTTTCTCTCTATGTAAGGCAATTTTGTTTGAAATCACACAATGAAATAATAAAAAATCATTAACGTCCTCTGTGCTTGTTGCGTACTTTAGTTAAAAAATGTGTTGTTAGAGCAAGTAATGTTTTTATGCTTTCTTTGAACGAGTTAATTAATGAGTAATGAGAGACTATTGTACAAATCGTGGTATTTATTATGGAAGGTAGATTGTTTGCACTAATACTATTGTAAGTGTCTGTAGGTACGTACGACCGCGCATAGGTCGTGTCGAGGGCACGGAGTGCTCGCGGGTCATTCATGTTTCACTCCGCCCATGCACCGCTCTACTTTGTTTTCTTTAAAGCGTTTAATGAAGTTAATAATAGCTAATAAATTGTAATTTTGCATTAATCTAATCTATATCAAATGTCTTGCTTGTAAAACATTTTATAAAATCGGGAATATTAATGTGAATAATCCTGCTGGTTCTTTCATCAATTATGTTAAAAGCATAAGGTTAAAATAAATTGATTCGTACGTTCCATTCAATTGATTATTCAAAAATGGAGACGATAATTATCCTCTTATTGCATTCCTAAGATACACGAAAATACAATAACAAATGATGACTCGGCCATTTCTATAAACTTTGTGTGGAACAGGATTGTCTACCGCTGGCTTCAGCAAGATGAATGTGATTTCAATAAATTCACCGCATCCTTCTATTGAGGTTTTGAGAAGCCACATAAATTTCACGTTTATGTCCGCGACAAAAATATGAAGCTGTTTTCTATAACCCATGGTAGGTACCAATGTTCATTTATATCTTAAGAAGAATAAATGCGTTTATTGACTTCGGATGTGCGGTTATTTGTATTGGCACTTCACATGAGATTTATTAGAAACGCCTTTGAATCTCTTAAATAATAGCTTTCTCTAACATTTTTATGTCTTTCAAAGCGTCTGTAGGCCCATCCAATTGAATTTGTTGTCTGGGAATTTAAACGTGTCTGGACTCAAGATCATGTGGTGATATTTATGTGTTGTGTCTCGTATTTAACTAACCTGCAAACAAACTCGTTTTCGCCGAGGCACAGGTCAAGGCACATCTGCCTGGAGCTGACTGTGTGTGTCTTCTTGCCTCGCCCTTTGAGATGGTAGCCGCGCACGCGGTCGAAGCACCAGGCCCTTTCGCAAGGACGCACGCCCAGACACGACTTTTGTGCGTATATCGTAAACACCGGGAATTGCGACTTCGTTAATGCACCTGCAAATAATAAATAGAATTAATAAATAAAGAACAACGCTGTATTATTCCCTAGTTGTTAGATTATTTCCCGTGCAAAATACAAACCTTTTCTTTCTATTTCTATTGCTTGTAGTTAAAAAAAGAACACCTAACTCCTATGCAAGAAATATGAGAAAAGAGGCGCTCGTGTCATCATTAAATTCTTCATGCTCACGCACGTGTTCTGGACGAAGAGGCGTTCAACCTTAGCGAATTTGAAAATCCGCACACCGAGTCGACTGGAGCGATTTGTGCTTCCATAATTGGATCTCATCGCTTAGTTCCTTGAACTGACGGCTTGGCGGCAATTTCAGTACGGCTTAATTCAATATGACCTTTAATCGGCATCTCCTTTTCACTGCTATTATAGTATCTACCGACGTCGTTATGAGCATACGCGTTCGGAGTAAACTCAGTTTCACAAAAGGTGAGACGTGAACACATTTGCTTAAACACGGCAAGAATGCATTTGTTATAAGTTCGTTAGCATTTTTGTTAGTCACGGTTTTATTTATTATTATATTAAAATCGAGGTAACTTCATTTTTTGCATCCCTGTCGTGCTTTTGTGGTCGAAATAAAAAGGCAACACATTCCGGTACGCTGTGTTTTCTACCTTGCCTTTTTATAGTTGCCTTTGACACTTTATAGCATCTTCGCAAGCACTGAATAAAAGTCTATTATAATATCCAATGCGGCCACAATATATGGATTCCATGTTGAAATTTAATGCCAGGCTACACACCCTTGTTGGCACTCACATATATATTAAGAACCTAATTACAGCTGCAAATTTGTTCAAATGAACTTGTACGAATAACTTTCGATAACAAAAAA
This sequence comes from Phlogophora meticulosa, assembly GCA_905147745.2. Lineage (NCBI taxonomy): Eukaryota > Metazoa > Arthropoda > Insecta > Lepidoptera > Noctuidae > Phlogophora > Phlogophora meticulosa. The sequence continues at coordinate 9,986,589 of LR990528.1, read as the reverse complement.
AAACAAGCACGCTTACATTGATGAGTCGCTTTTTTATTATTAGCAAAAATTATTGTGTATTAGAACGTCTATTCACGGTTATGAGGTCGAAGCGCGTCCTACTAACTCTTGTTTAAATACACTCGGTCATGTTTTCCTTTTCGCGGTGAGAGTAATTTTTTCCCAATAAGGCGTGATGAGTGAGCATAGTCATGCCGTTATTGGCATTCAAATGATGTGTTCGAACAAAAAATCGGAACGCTTCGCTTGTTTGTGAGCTCACACCTCTATGTCGGACAAACGAGAGTACGTACTGACGCCATTACACAGCCACCTGCTGTATGTGTCCCGATTATACCATAGCCATACACTATCACGCATCTATTTGTGCCTTAAGGCTCCCGCAGACAGGTGCGACGCGACAATGCGACAACACTTTTTTTATTTATAGAAATTGTTCTACGGATGTATTATCCTTAGATCAATTTCTATGAAAATGGGTTGTCGCATTGTAGCGTCGCGGCCGTCTGCGGTAGCCTTTATTGTTACTCTCATGTTTTTTCTCATACCTACTTGGGCGCTTGTTAACGCATTCATGATCTCAGTAGATAGGTATATTTCAATGCGGTTTATTAAAAGCTGCTATTGATTTATCTGTGATTGTTGTATACTCGTTAACGATCGCGTCAATATTCGTTAGCAAGAAACGATGGGTTTTGTGTTCCGATATTAATCGTTTGAAATAGCGGGATTCAAGATTTATGGCGTAAACGTTTTCACGTCGTTATTATTCGTCTATAGCGGATGTAAGTTTATGATATTTGAAATGACTATATTAATGTGAGGATTTCTTTTCGTAGCATCTGAACTAACCACTATTTTTAAACGTTTGTAAATAGAAGCTAATGAAATGGTGTTGTGTGTGACTAACGTATTAATCGTCTAATAATAATCGGATATTGCGAACATCTCGTTTTGTACTCACCGGGTAGTTGATCAGCATCAGAACCAAAGAGAACGCAGAGCCCAGTCTCGTAGTTGACAGCACGACAGGTATCGTTGGCCTGGCACTGCTCAAGGCAGTCGGTCAACATAAGTGTGCCGGGGATGTCGTCTAGGATGTGAGACGGCGCCGAGAACACGTATCTGCACAATGATAATATGATACTTTAATAACCACATGATTGATGCACACCAGGATTAAAATGGAAATACTTAATTCAATGCGGTAAGCTATTTAATCCGGTTAGTGCAATGTTACTCGAAGTACACTTTCCCAAGACGGCTTATGAGCGAAGTCGGATCTTGATAACTTCACTTGTCGGCTAGTTACATCGACATAATCTTAATTACGTGCAATTATCGGTCACTCCTCCGCCTCTAACAGGAGCAGACTTTTATAAAAGAGCGATTAATAACATGGGTGCATTCCCTTACCCGGTGACAAGTTCAAATCCAATCATCTCGGGATCGCATTCTTCTAAGGAGTTTGCAGGTGCTGATGGAGCTGATACTCCACTGGGAGCAGAAGGTGGGACACCTCCCGAAGCTGTTTCGGGAACGGCGGCAGCGGATGGTAATTCAGCTGACTCCGCTGGCTCAGATGGCTCAGATTGCTCAGATGGCGCAGATGGCTCAGCTGGCTCAGCTGGCTCAGATGGTTCCGATGGCTCTTCGCGCACAGGGTCTTCTTGAGCGGGTGGCGGTGCTCCTGGATTTTGATACCTTTCAGGGGCTGCCACTACGGCCGGCTCTGGTGACCCCGATTCTATGGCAAGATTGTCTTGAGGTGGCGCGTCAGCTGCTGATCTTAAAGTCCCTTCGAATTTTTTTGCAGCTTCGGCTGCGCAAGCCACTAACACTATACTGAGTAGCAACCGCATTGTGCTCTCTGAGAGGGGCCGTGGCAACATTCGTTATCTGTAACAAAAGAAAAGTGTTGTTTAAAAAACATCTATGGCAATTTAAAAGTACGTAATTGCATGGGAAGCTCTAGAATTATCGTATATAAAGTCGTTCAGCTTATGCACGCAACCATTCTTCCTAGATAGAGTAAATCGTTCAATATCTTACGGCCATATCGAGCGTCGTTTGCCGTAACTATCGATGAGATGTGTTCTATTGATACGTACTTGTATACAATTTGTGGACTTAGTGCGACAACTGAACCCGTGCCTCCGACCATATTGGAAACGATATGAAATATCGCTTTAACCGATAGATACATTCGATATTATCTATAAATTCCATTTAATAATACCTGTCATTTATGTTTAGATATAGTGAGCCAATGTTCTTGCTACGTGATGGAACATTCCACTGAAACTGAGTTTTAATTAAAGTTCCTGAAGATTAGTTTTTTACGGGTGTTTTATGGTCAAGTTGTTATCTGGCATTACATGTAAATGTGCTCGGCTCGAAGTGATGCGCTCGAGAAAATAAAAGACGAAACAATTATGTTCGCTGTCTAAGGGCATTAGCTTAATGATTGGCGGCTCTTTGTAATTAAGTTACAATAGCGGCGTATGTAACATAAGACACGTAGCTACATCAGAGTTAACAGCGTTAGACGTATCATTACACAATCATAAATTCTAGTCATATTTTTTGAAAAAATGCACGGTTTCTATGAGTCATGGGAAAAAATTTGATGCGCTTTCACATGGCAGTGTGAAAAAATGTTTACGGCACCGTTTTCAATTTGCGCACCTACTTTCAATTAGTTCTACTTTTGCTTTGACATTTTTTTTCTCGGAGTATTTAGGGGCTGACATTCCTTAAAACAAGTTATTGCTACAAGTAACCTAGCTAAGATGTCAGAACGCCATGTATGTTGCAAAAAAACATTATTATTCTTAGGGAACTATTTAAATGTTTCGAAACAAGACTGCACCGGTTTCTGAACAAAAACTTTTTTTTTTCTTAAAAAGCAATCATTTTATGCAACTCCCAGCGATCTTAGGGATTATCTGCTCGCTTAGCTAAACTTTTACCATCAGTACATTCACACCGGAGCATGTTCGTGTTCATAAAATTATCTTCATCATTTGCAGCATCATGTAAAGAAATTATGGAAGTTGTTACTGCTTATACCCATGTTGCACGCGCAATATTTGTAACGGTTATAATCTACTCACATTCACTCAACTGACTCAACGGTATCACCACTTATTTTATTTTTGTTCTATTTGTGACAAAAAACGAAATGGATGCATCGAACTTCAAATAACGCCCATACAAGTACGTTTAAGTTAAGTCTTTGTCATGTGAACCAACACTAAACATTATTCTCCTAGACTTAACTTCACCAGAATATCTAGCTAACATACCATTTTCCAGAAATTATAAACCGTATTAAACGAAATTACAGACTTTATCCAAGTGTCGACAGCTGTGCTCAAGCATATTGTCTTAAGTACCATAGAGCTCTTAATGAAATAGTATTCTTTTAACTTCTCGCTGTAAAGCTTATTTCTAAATGAAACGTGTGTAATATCTTTGAATAACAACGTCCGCTTTTATTCTGTTAGAGGTCTTTAACACGGATATCAAAGCAATTTTATACTAATAAACCGTCTACATGGATATTGTGGGAACAGATACGAAACGAGTTCTTGAAATTCGTTATAAACTTATGGCAATGTACCATTTATGTTCCAAATGTATTATTACATGCTTATTTTTTATGATTTATTTTTAATTGTACCCACATTTTATTGAATAGCAGATAGGTAATTATCTAAGTTATTACAGCGGCGCTGGCACTGGCAGTGCAAATGTGCGCATACGCACGCCTGAATGATACCGCCCAAGGAAACCTAATTCATTTCATGCATCTTGTCGTGTCTCGTGTCGCTCACGGCTTGATAGTAATTTAATCTGCCTGTCTATTATGAAAATTAAATTACTCGCCTATAAACGCTTACGGTGTCATACTACTACATAGTTTTTAGTTTTATTTACGAAGCTAATATACTTCCCTTCGCACATTTCTATAAAATCGGAATAAGCGCGAAATTTGAAGACGTGACTCAAAAGTAAATACCATATCAGATATGACACTGTTAAAAATGATTTCGTGCTTAGTATCTAACAATTTCCTAGAATAAACATTACAACGGGGCGCGGGCTAGTCAAGGGTTATTTGTCATGGTCTTCACAGGCAAAGTTCAAACAGCAAAGTATTAATAAATAGGGACGGGCTTCGGCGTCAATAGCGTGAAATAACAGGAGTGGATCGTGGTGAGCTGTAGTAGTTCTCAGCCGCCTTGGCTCCGGCATGATCGATTCCGATTTATGTAAAAAGCTTTCACACGTTACACTGTTACACAAACTTGCCAGTTAACCTCGAATATAACGACGGAAACATAAAACGACGAGAAGTTAAATCGCGCGTGAATTGATATGGACATCATTTATTTAAAGTAAGTAGGTAGGTACCTACGTAAGATAAATGCGAAATGTCGCCGAGTTCCATTCTTAGAATGTGGGATAATAATTAATTACAATTATTCACCAACGGGTCTTAACAACTTTACGGGTAAATATATTTTGCAAGATAGTCTCTTCGTTCATATTCACTAAGATTTCAATGTTTCATGCATATGTTTTTCCACGCCCTTCCTGCTTGCCCCGGCTCACCTAGAAAGTTGGCATTGCACGCTAATAGCACAAAGCATGCGACATTATGTTCTATACAACTAGGTGCCACTTAAAAAGCTTTCAGTTAATACCACTAACTCAAAAGAGCTATAAATAAAGTTACGGATATAAATTGTCACTAATTTTGCACTATGGTGCTACATTGCTGAGCTAACGGTTAACTTATTAAGATTTATGTTCGGCATCCGCTTTTCTTTGGAAAATGCAGGATGTAACTAGATTTGGATATGTTTCATGTCCGGTGATTTCAACATAGTCGGGTAAAAAGACCTCATTGCTTTTTCTAACTGAATGTAGGTAAATATATGTCGTTTCAAAGAACACGGAGGTTCCTCACAACAACGCGTTGACCTGTATCCCTCCGGAGGTCGTGAGCCAGAAGCATAGCGTAGAGCGCAACTTTCGCCAAGTAGGTCGCACCTCTTACTACGAACTACTCGCTAACACTACTCACTCTCAATTAACTTCAAGTGACTAAGATAATACCAGCAATATTATCCAGTCGACTTTTAACACAAAAACACTTAAGATTTTCTAAAGAAGTGATATCGGTTATAGCTTTTATTCCATAAATAGAACGGTTCTGCAATAAAATTCTTGGACTTCATTAAGATAAAATTTCTAAAAAAGCGCAGGTGCAGAGATCGAGTGAAGTTGTCTTCGTGACTTTTTACAAAAGAATGCATTTAAAATAGTTCTAAAAAATTATATGCAACTTCTAGAGGTTATGTTTTGGGGTCATTTGATTAAACTGTGAACAAAAAGTACACAAAGAATTAGTCTTCTATATAAAATCACGACAATTACTTAAATGTCTGGGCGGTTTTTGTCAAAATATTCGGGGAAACGTCCAAAAACGCCCCAATTGTGTCGGACATTTAACGCTTTCAGAAAAAGTGTTACGTTTCTTATCATAAAAAGATAGTGATACCGTCGATAAATTGTCGCGACGGACATTGGCAGTGCGAATGTGCGGCCACGCTCGGTTCGCTGCAGCACCGATCAGATGGGGTCAGCGTATTCAATGAGCCGGATGCCTTCAACCTGCTATTTACGTTTCACCATACCAGTACTGGTTGGCACACTATGGGTAGCGTCTTCGTTTTCTTGTACGCTTTACAAGTGATACGCCTATATAAGTAATCTGTCGCACCGATCTTTGCTATACGTAGGTACAAGAAGGTTCTACTTAAAAGGAAACTACGATTGTATTTTGTACACTTGTTTTGTTGGTTTATAATTTAATTAATGGACCAAGTGATTGTGTTTGAATTATCTCGTTAATTAATACGTCTATTTATAATACGTACTATTGTCTGTATCTGATCGGGCTTCTTGTTAATTAGAATGGATAATTTATTCATAAATAGTATAAATAAATACTGAAATAATAGTCATAAGCACTCTTGAAGAATTACGTTATAACTAGACAAAAACTGATGTCTTAATAATATTCGCATGTTGAAAGAAACATCTTCAAAGAAAAAGAAAAGCAGTAGGTAGGCAAGCTTTGAATAAGACTTTATACTTCTCAGTAACATAATGTTTATTCAACTTAAATTACGTCTGCAATTTCTGATATTCATAAATTTTACAATCTCATCTACATAAACGCCGGGCGTTGATCCAAAGCTACTGGGCATTTAATCTGTAGAATTATATCTCGATAGTCAATCTTATCTGCACTTGAATGCAGCTTTAAATAGGTTTATTAAAAGATTCAGCGCTTTGACCAATTGTAAGTTAATTAATTGTTTTGTAAACATTTAACTATCTGTGATATATTTATGGCTACTAAAATACTTTGTGGCTGGAGTGTTAGTTAACGAATGTAATTTATTTAAAGAGACAAAATAAGGAACTTTATACTAAACTGGAACTGTTTACAGAACATATCACAAAAACTTGTTACTTGCTTGTTATATTATTAGTATTTATGTTTATAGTATAGTAGTTATACTTGTTAGTATTTAAGATTATCGAACACTACATTTTAATTTTCAATTTAAACAAACTTTTATGTACCGTGAAACGAAAACGATAACTTTTATGTTGCAGATGCAATATGCAACGCAACTTAGTAGCTAATATTATGTTACACGTAGTTCGCATAGCTTATCTTCGTAGCGGTAATAAAAGCGGACTCCCGTTAAAGCTAATTACAGAAGCTATTTGAATATATCTTCGACGCCGGTGCGCGATATAGACTGACGTGCCCGTCAGAACACAATGGGGAAGCTGAACGGCTTAATCCGCTTGTCTGTAAACTATTAGGCGTGTCTAAGTTCAGCCATTAGCATCGCTAAGAGAACGTTCCGCGGATTTACATTGAATGAAATTGTAATTTGTTGTGTCTCTCTCTAATGGGGTGGCGGTTTCCTTATGTGCCGCGGCTGACGACCGGGATTGTGACACACCGCCCTTAGAAGGCGCCAGTCCCCTACCGGGCGTCAATGTCGCTCATTGTCCAATGCCTATATTTGAAACAAGACACGTCCGAGACATATAAATGTCCTTATATGAGCGCAGTTTTAACCAAACACCTAATTTTATGGCACGTTATAAATGTCAAGTAAAGAAAGAAACGTTTTCTAGTCATAAAACGAACTATATTTAACAAACTCCAAGAATAACTTCTCAGTAAGGTTACATTGTATGAAGAAACCGGATTTTCTATATCTTATCTGTTACCTGAATGGACTAGACACAGACACCTAAAAAGTCAAAGTGATATTTAATACTATAAATTAGTTCCTGTCCTTTTCCTGAAATCATATTTATGAAATAAATTACCTTCTGGTAACAGCAGGCACAAAAGGCTTGTTTATAAATAAAAACAATGATGTAGGCGCGCAAGACAATTTGTATTAGTCGTAACGACAAACTAGCGATCATTTACAATGAACTTTTACTCCTTTAGGCAACGCATAGGCTCTAATGATTACACGTGCATGGCAGGCAAATGAATAACTAGCAGATAATCTGACTCACGGTTGCGAATTTATTAACTCGCCGAAGACAGCAATGAACATTTTTTATTATGCCTCTACTGTATATTTATGTACACAATGCTGAAATAAACTGTCTGGCGCCATTTGTTTGTTCTTTCCAATCGTTTTGTCCTCCGAACTACTGGAACAAATGAGACGGAATCTGTGCTACCATCAGACTTATGTAAAAAGCTATATCATTTTGCGCAGAAATTAAATGAGTAGTCATGCAGTGTCGGTGTCATTATAAAATCAGGTTACCCAACGTCATGTCATCATTTGAATAACGTTACCGCTTAAGACCCGCGTAACTTCGCATGGCTGACGCCGCAACACACATAATTGGCCTATTACTTACTGAGGAACGTCCGAGTGGGTTGAACAATTCTCATTATAATAATTAAACATTAGAAACCATTAGCTCGCAAGGTAAACGCGTCTAAGTGAACAGAGTGCACGAGAAGGGTTCTGTAAGGCAAATATGTGTGAGATGTCCTCGTCGGAGAGGTTAGTGGGTTGATGGCCCGCGCCGGCTGCGGGTTGCCCCGCGCGATTTACATTAATGAGGGAATCTCAATTTCTCTGATTCCGATCAGTACATCGTACAAAACAACCTGCTGTCTCTGCCTACGTGACTACACTTATCTTGCAATAATGTTAATTCTAAAATTGTTCAATTAAGACACGAGAAAACCAACAAGATTACCTCCGTAATTCGTCTTTCTGTCACAAATCGAAAGCCTGTTGTGGTTTCAAGCTCGTTAGCATATATCTTTAATCAACTTGTAAAATGTGTGTAAATGTGTATCGTTAATTTACTTTAATTAAAAAGTATAATTAATCTTGTCTTTGATTAAATAATACATCTTCACCTCAAAGTTGCAGACTATAATATGCATCTCCTTAGAATTATCCATGCGCATACGCAGGGCTTTTGACCGAACAACACTCGTTGAAAGTATTTGAAATATTGAACCACTTTCCATGATGTAGCTCAGGGCTTCACATTCCAGTGGGCAGGTGGAAATTGCATCGTTTTATTATTAGTTACAACTCGCGGTCTTGCAACGATTGTATGGGCTATTTAAATAAATAAATACAATTACTTGTAATAAATTTTCATCGAAAATATCCCATTTACAAGGCGGTGGTGCCAACGCCAGCAGTATTCGAGTCTTTTGTGGTCTTAGTGCTATTATCAGCAATAAGCGATTCCCTGATAATGAGACATCGTAAAAGCTATCTAATTTTAAATTACTAAACGCTTTGGTAGTGAAATTACAAGCAACAAAAAACAGTACCCGCTTATACATTGTGGTAGGAGTTCAATAGTAGCTTTAAACAATGGCAAGAACGTGCAATCTGAAAGGCAATATATCAAGCTCACGCGAATCAAAAGTATAATACGTGTAATTTAAACACATCATGCGCGTACCTACATGATTTTCTAACAAAGTTTTGTTTGAAAAAATCATTGGATCGTGTTCGGAATGACTCTACTGATCATCAGTGCTGTGTAAAGCGTGCGATCTTAAATTACGAACGTATAATCCCGCCTAGTTTTCTCCGCGATTAATCATGCTAACCCAATGAGGGACTGTAGTCTAAATCCTATAATTTTGTAGCATTGTTCACGGCAGCATGGTCTCGGAGCAGTCGGAAGTAGGTTTGCAGTGCGCTCGTTATATCCGCGTCTCCTCTAGCTGCCTTTGTTTGAACTGGCTTGGTGTAAACAGCGAAAATAACGCTTAACAATTACTATAATATAGTTTATTTTGAGCTACGTGTTGCGGGTAAGACGACCTTGTCGTGTCGGCTATTAGATGGGAGGGTACTGTGGTCACCTGCTGTATTATCGACTGCGACATCGCAATTTGTTTCTATTTCTGCCCACATCATCCTTTGTGGTGTTGTGTGCAATTACATACATCTCTCCTTGCCTTTGATTACTTTTGTGGTGGTTTCACTATTTTTTTATTGTCATTTACTTTTATAACTTAATGATACATTTACTCAACCATTTCGCTTACAACATTATACATGTGCGTATTCACTGACCATTACCTAGTACAAAATATTTAATATTTCTTAAGAATCGCGGTTGGTTTTTGTTAATAGCATGCTATTTTTCTGATGCTTTTTAAATGTCCTGTCTATAGTTGCGTATATATCTTTATCTCATATACAAGCTGTTTTTTTTCTAGCCAGCATTGGTATGTTCTAAACTGCAGGTCATATATAAAAAACCTTTAAAGAAACCATGAGTATATGTAAAAATGTATTTTAAAAATAAGTTTTTTCAAGAATATGTCAGTTATTTTTTTTAAGTATATAATAAAAGTAAATACTATTATCACATTACATAACAATTATATATATATTTCAATAGTAGTACGTAGAATTCGACATCAAAATTGTACTTGTTACCAACTATGGACAACAATTTCACTGTATTCTAGGACTCTTGATTTCCCCTATAATGTTCATTCCGGATATTGTCACAAATGCTTGCATGCTTTTACAAATAAAGTAAAGTAAGTCGCCCATTCAACGTCGACATCGGCTCACCTCGCCACAGCTGTCGTTTTCCTACTCTGAATTTCTATGTCAAAGTTTGCCACGATGTATTTTTTAAGCGTACACTTCACTATGAAAATAAAATCTTATTATATCGGAAAATAAGTGGTCCATATTTTGTTAGTTACGGTTATGAACTTTAAATACCAATGTTAGTAACATACTTAATGACAATATGTAAAAGAAAAAGAATGGAATCTTTGCAAAGATGCCCCGGCTGCTCGATACAAAAAAAACTAAGTACCCAGGCGATCCATCTTCGCACGAATTGCCTTAATATAGCAGAAGATATCTACCGCTATCATTTTCAGGATACAGTTGGGTCTGCCTCTGATTGTTCGAAAAGAGGCTGTTTTTTTTGCGGATCATGGCATTAAATCCATCAGTATGTGATACCGCAAGCTTTTCCGAAGCGCTACAAAACGAGGCAGTCACGTGTTGTCTTGGACGCTTATTGCATCCAGCAATCAATGCACGGCATATCTTAATAGATAGATTTATTTCCGATCAATAGTTTGTTAAAAACAGCAACTTTATATCAGATACTGAAATTGTACTAGCAATCAGCGAGGCTATCAAATTCTACTTGACACCAAGCTATTAGAGACACGTTTACGAAAAGCAATAAACGCGATGACGACCCGGAATGAAGCGATGTTCGCTCGATGCATGGTCGGGAGCATTGAGTGGGCGATATCCCTTAGTTTACATGAAACGCTGAGGCTTGCATTCAATTTATTTAAACTCAGCATAGGACGATTCATCTGTTTGATAGCATCGATTTGAGCCATTAAAACTTACTTTATCGTCTATGTAGCCAGAAGGTGGTCAGTAAATTTTGTCTAATACAGGTTTGTGTCTTGTCCTGTCACATCCATGTAGGGCTATGGCCGTATTCGCACCTGTTGCCCGGGCACCCACTCAACCGGTTTGATCCTTTCCCCTCATTTAACTATTCAACCTAGTGCGATATTCTTTCTCATGTTTTGTAAATATTATCCACTTATTTTGTTGCCCGTGAGCTTGTGAGATGATATCTTTCTTAACCTGTTTCTATAAAATATTTATAAATCATAGAACTTCATTTTTTGCTAATAATATTTAGTTTTTATGAGGAATCTGCAGTGAAAGCACAATTATTTCTAAAAATACTACATCATCATTCCAATGAGTTGCGGTCTATTTCTTTCAGATTCTATCGTTTTATTCAATTACTATTAAAGGTCGCAAAAAAAAACCAATACAGCTATTCTTCTTATTTTACAGACAGTCAAAAAAATAAGTTTTTGATTGATATCTATCTCCGCTGTTACGAGTTTTTGCTATAGCACTGAGTACTGAGAGATAATTCAAATTCGTATTTTGCTCTAAATGAAATAAAGCAATAAATGTTTATAATAGAAGAGACTCTTGCCGCGGCGCCGCGGGCTGCTGGCGGCGAAGCTCTAGCGCACACATTGCGCCTGCGCATTCGTCGGTCCCTTTTATTTTCAGACATGTATTCTGATATAAATTTGTAAATACATTGCACACAAGTAACTCGAGAAATGATTTATTTGTCCCGATGTCCATAACATATGTCTTGTTGATTTAATTATGTGTAATATTAAAGCATTGGCTGCCATGTCAATTGCGGCCCGTTTCCAGAACTTGTATGTGACGTACAAGTGCGGACTAAACGATATTTCAAGCGGCGTTGTAAAGCATCACACTCGTGAGCTGATCGAGCATTTATTGCCTCTAATGGTTTTATATGGCCTATCTCGTAAAATCACAGAACAGTTGTCATTCTGCATCTTACTACCCTGTACCTAAAGGATTGATTGGCTCAACACGACTGAGAAGTAGACCGATTTATAGCATTGTATTGCAGTAAAATTATTATTGGACCAACTTAATGGATGATTTTATCAGTTGTTGGAGAACAGAGTTGTGTGAATGTTATGAAATGTTTTATCGGTTAAGCCATGTATGATATATTTTCTATTATTTTACGAGGTATTTATAATATATTTTGTCGAATTCCATTACGCAAATGATACGGTCCGCTCGGCGGGCGTCATTGCGGCTCCGGTCGTGCGGTAACGGCATCATCAATCATCTGTAATTTGATTTCTATGCTCAATTATTGCGTTCGCGGAGGTCGAGGCGGCCGCACACTCCTCTTCCACGTACCCGTGCACTTCGTTCCCGAGATACGTACTACGAAATTATACAAATATCAGTAGCTAAGCTCTGCTTGAAAACTTATAGATAGATGCTTGTCCTACAAAGCATCTATCTATAAGTTTTCAAGTATAAGTCAAAAACAGCAGATAAATAGAAGTTATTCCAATGCCATAGGCCACTTTTCAATCATCGAAATAATGCAAAATAAGATTGCATTTCAAAAGGCTGATAGTATCGTTTTTGAAAAAATTTGCCCGTCCATTGTCATCAAATAACAATTCACTTTTTACACACTATCTCATTTTGTTTTTTATTAATTAACCTTATTTTGCGTCTGAACTACTTGAGTTTTGAAGCCTCAACAAGCAAAAAGCCACCGTCGTGTCTCGGGTACAACACAATGGAGTGCCGTGACGCAGGCGCTAGACATGATAATCACAAGTAGCGCATGACAAGCGCGGCGCACGCGCGTCGGTCACGACGTCGCCGCTGCGTCTCCGCCCCGGGTGACACTACCAAGTCTGCCGAGACTTACCGATACGCTCACACGCGGCGACCTTTCAGATAAACATCTTTATGCCTACTCGCCAAACTAGGTAATATCACTTGTTTATGCCGCCATCTATCATGACGCCGTGACAGACAATGACGGGTGCACTGCTTACAACCGGCATCGAGAACACGTCCTCTTACTTAACAACATAGTAGGACGGCGCTAACGACATACTCATTGGCTGCGTTAAGTGGTACAATCATGCTTATTGCTGTTTTATAGTAGGGCGTTGGAGTGAATGGGCTGCACGTTAGTAAGTGTATGTTTATGGGAGGTTGATATATTTTCAGTTTCCTTGTTGTTATGATGTTAGTATTACTGCAGCGCGTTTGAAGTTAACTGTCCAGGAAAGTGGTGCAATGTAACGGTAGGCAGCGCGCTGGGTTGCGCACGAGCACTCGCCGCGTCCGCGCCTGAGCCTGCGACGACCCTTTCACTCCTCATTATTCTCAGAATTCGTCAATACGCCGTAAAATCGAATTCATTGCTATCTTGTAGAACAACTTGCGACTCGTCAGATTCAAAGTAGATCGCCAGAGGTATATCGAAATTACTATACAAGTTGTCATTGAAAAATGGTAGTAACCCCGAAACGCGAAAATAAATCAGCAGCTCCACATGTTTATTTCCGCGTAATTCGATATAATGTAGTGAACAGCATATCTTTTCAGTGATTCTGAAAGAGGAGGGTTTTACTTATTTCATTAAAATGAAATGATATTTATTGATATTTATTTCTGTAATAAGTGTCAAAAAAAAATTATTTCACGTCATAAATAAAATGAATAAATTAGAATAGATGGGTGTGTAGCTATCTGACTATTCCGAGAAAAAACACCGAAGCAAACCCGATGGTTACACCTTGTTTATGGATATATTCCTCTTGTAACATATTCATATTGCAAAGCGACCTCTTGGCCTCTGGGTATTGGCTAGAAACACTAAGCTAGACAATTACTTGAAATGAGCTTTCTCTGCAAAACTGATAAATACTAGGTTAATATTAAAGTCTTGCAAAGGCATGTAAACGGATATTTGTTAGGCTTTAAACTGAGGTCACAAACAAACAATGCAACATAAATATAGCGGCATCATTAATGCTTGTTTTATTCAGGTTAACGTCCATTTCAGTAAAAGTCTAGAAAATGTAAAAGTATTTACTACGTACCTGTAAATACCATTGTAAATTTCAAAACACTGTTCATTAATTTCTAAACGGATCACGATACACAGTTGCGTTCTCCGTCAGACCTGACTGTTACCAGTAATGAGAATTCATAGGGTATGCGTAAGATCGACCGAGACTGTACCATATTGTGTGCATATTAGGACTGCAATAATGATGGAAAGATCGATTTCATATTATCCGCATACGGCAGCTCGCGACCCGGTCTCGTAAATACAATCTAGTATCGCGTCAGTGATACATCCCTCGATACCGGATGAAATATGAATCGGTAAACCCTCAAGAGTTATGATGTATGATAATGAGGTATAGAAACGAATTGGATGCAAATTGGTATCCAAGTAATAGCCTAGGTGCAGTTAATCTTTGTATGGTAAGTACTTGTGCTTTAGATAAGTATATTAATCTAACTTATCAATCTTTCTTTAGAGCTTATTGACCTGAGATTTTTTTTGATGAATGAATGTCGATTTGTGCAAAGGTATTGCACATATCCATATATTATATATATGGATCGTACTGATATATCCTAGGAGTTTTTTAAGGGACTTAATACCTATAAAGCACGAAGTTATATCCTGATTTTCTATAAAATGCGAATTAAAAGCATATTTTCGTTTTTGCTCACTGAATGCAAATCTTCAAAGAGCAGATGGCGTCACAAGAGAGTAAACAAACAACGATTCAATGTTTTTGACAGTTTGTTTGTTACCTTGTGACGTAACGTAGGTTTACCGTTACGCGGTACTTTAGTTATTTTAACACCCTTAATTATATCATAGTATAATTTTTGGTTGTCCAAACACATAGGTAGTGTGGTTGACTGTTTTTAGAAAACCTGCTGATTTTGTCTTTTCGAGTCTCGTGGAGAGTTGTCGACCACAAGGAAATCACACGGCGCACAGTAATGACAGCAACACGTACGTGATAGATTCGATTTACAGGTTCACTACAATCTTCACAGCAGTAGGTGCGCGCGGGAAATTGCGTTGCGGCTTTACGGGTGTCCGCAGGATCGAATTCGCGATATTGATTGCGCACATACAAAACGTCAAATGGTTGGTACAAATCTCGTTTTCACTTATTGGACTCGTTTGCAAAGTAATAATAGTTAACACCTCAATAGCCAGCGAGATTGAATCGCATTAGGCGCGTGCTCACAATTTGTACGAGCAAGTTTAGTGTCGGCTATTGTGTTGTGGTATGCTAGTTGTCATTGAACTTCTAAGATTTATGACATAATGGTCCGTGCTTTAATGCTTTCAATATACCTGCAAATGTTACTGACATAAAATGAAACTATATATATAACAATATTAAATGTATGTCACATAGTTATAAATTATTATCGAACTACAAGTTGGCTTATAATAATGAACAGTTACACAAAGCTATACTCGCAAGTACCTAAATAAACAAGAAATATGATTAATGATGGCTACTATAAAATTATGCATTGAATTCTCTTTCGGATGTTTTCAATTCTCGCCGATCATTACACAATAATGTTCCAGTTCGATTAAGGTGCATTTATCACTTATATTTCGCTGTCGTATTCAATTTTATCGCTATGGAGCTGACCGTTAGTCTTGCAACTGGAATTAGGAAGTGGAATACATAATGTATGTAGATGAAATCTGTGCATTCCTTCCCTGCGCTGGCGTCGAGGAACGCAATGACGAAATTACGTAAGACATGGGTAGTTACTAATTGGTAAGTGGACGCCACCTGTACTCTGCACATACCGGTCCAAGACTAACGGACCTTTATTAAACTTGTTACCGAACAAATTCATAGACGCGGCAATAACGTTCTAAAAACATGTAATTATCGAATGGGCATCATAACTCAAAGCCCTGTCGTGAATAAATGACTGTACTCAATACAAAGTGATTTAAATTAAGACGATGATAACTCCATTAAAGAATTCCCCATCGAGTTGTTTGGTGGTTCCAAAATTTAATGAGCCATCAATATAGAATTCTGCTCGCTATAAAAGTATTACGGAGGCGGCGTCTACATGCCATTCCTAATAAGTGATGTGATCTTGATAAACCTGTCTTACGTTGCTACCCTATTAGAAATCCTTATATTTTGGTCATGCATGTCATTTCGTTTGTTTGTTTCAAACATGTAACTAAAGATTAATAAACCTACTGATGATTCTCTGATCATTTTTGTCTTTGTTTTGTAAAGTCATTATTTTATTTTAGCTTAGGGCATAGTGTCAGGCCTGTCTGAACTGAAATTTCTCAAATAAGAAAAACAACAATATCACGAAAGACCCAAAACGTGTCAAAAAGCGCTATTGTGCATGTAATAATATGTTGGTACTTAGGTGGTTGCGCGAATGAATAATGACTTTCATTAGAGGCAACTAATAAATCGTCTGGTCGTAATATATATTTTATTTGTAACTTGCGCGTTTAAAATCTGTTTACATGCGCTCCGGTAATGAATGCGGACTTTTTGCCACACGTAAGGAGGCACGGGTATTGAGTTCGTGTCTGCAGTGGCATATTTATTACTAGCCTCGCGCGTTTTATGCTTTCGTAGTTCCATGCGTCTATCTCGTCTATTCTTCTTTCATTTCCTTTTATTAAATTTAAATTTTATTTGTTGCTGCACCTATTTCTTTGAGTTGTTTATGAACAGGCTTAGTTTTCCACGTGCTACGTGTACCTGTCTGTTTTATTGTTTCCTCCTTTGCAGAGTACCTTTTTGCTCTTTTTTTTGCAGTCAGTAATAGATGCAGAATAATTAAACGATACAATTCTTTGAAAAAAATGTAGTTGCAGTAAAGTTTGGGCATGTTGAGCAGGCGCAGGCGGGTCGGCGTTTGTTGCAGGCGCTATTCTGAGCCGGGCGGGTGTGCCTGCGCCGGCGGCGACCACGGCGCTGCCTCCGCCTCCCGCGCACGTTGCCATTGTTACTCCTCGCGGCTCCATCGCACCCGCACACGATACACCAAGCACCACCAATTAAAACTTACTTTACGATCCCACTCTAAACTCTCTTCTAATGAAAATATTTTATACAACATAAATC
Organism: Phlogophora meticulosa; assembly: GCA_905147745.2. Lineage (NCBI taxonomy): Eukaryota > Metazoa > Arthropoda > Insecta > Lepidoptera > Noctuidae > Phlogophora > Phlogophora meticulosa. The sequence continues at coordinate 9,969,425 of LR990528.1, read as the reverse complement.
CCATTGCAGTACAGTACACGACCGTGCTTTACGATGGTAAGAACATTGTTCCGACTTGCATTCGTAATACAATTACATCCAGGAAATCACGATATTAGCTGCACGTTATATTTTCACTGTCTGAATTGATTTGCCCAACAGTATCTTTGTGTTTACAGAGCATCTAATGTTTGTTGCCATTGTTTCCCGTCTATGTCGTCGTTGTAACTAATAAAAATGCTACCTTTATAAGAAGCATCACATTGTGATTGTCTCGGACGAATGCCCGTTATAGTTGGGCGCCGTCAACGGTCATACGTTTTGCACGCACCATGCAAATGTCCAGGCGCGAACTGCGGACTCTCTACGTCACATTAAGCTAATATGTAATTGATTGGTTCCCGGTGCACGGGAGCGACGACACACTCCTGTCCCACTGATGGCGGATGCAAAAACACTAATGTTATAACGGTGAACTAGCTCTTCCGGCAAGCAATATGCCCCTAGGGTCTTACCTGCTCTTTTAACTCTTTACAAATTGAACGGCCGCTTTCAATCGCAGAGACGGCGGTCATGTGGCCTAAATTCATTCACTGCAGTGTCGATAGTAGACCGACAAGACAGCTATGTGCATGTACGATATTAATCAACTTAAGATTTGTGACCTCTATTAGAGATAAAACCTCCGGAATGAGAGCACTCAAGCCAAAAGTGTTAAAAGTGAACATTTAAACTAGGACGAGATCACCAGATAAATATCGTATGCACTCGAGATAAATATGCCCGTTACATGGTCGCTGATCATTCAAGTAAAAAAAGTTACCATTTAAATTAAAAGCCTATCAATTATGTTTATATCTGTTTATACTACGGACTGTCAATCACCTTGCTCGAGTGTTTAATTATAATGCCACCTACTAATAGCGGTCACGCCTCTGACAAAAGCAAATTTGTGCCGCCCAAAAACAATTAACTGGCCACCTAAATTTTTAAAATACTTTTTTTTATAGTTGAATGATTAATGTTATCTACTAATACATAGCAATCAACGACGGCGTGTATAGTTAAACACATCATTCATCTGATTAGGAGTAACGGTACACATTGTGTTATAATGGTCTTTTACTTGGTTTTGTTTGCGCCCATTATTTTTGATGCTCTACAATTTAAACGGCGGAAGAGGTTCCGTTGCACGTGGGAGGCTCTCATTGAGGATTACCATTGTTTCATAGTTCCACAAATCTTTATCGCATAAAGTTATCTTTTGGAAACAACCTGCAAGATATTTAGGTAAGTATATTTAACTGATGACGAGAGCGCTGCTTTACCTACTACTAATAGTTGGTCCATTAGAGTAGGCTAGTGGTCGGTCTATTTGTATGTTGATCCGCATTTAGATTTCTTGTAAATCACTAGCTTCGTAATGGCACATTTAGATACATTTTGTAAAGGGTCAATACACTTACCTATACTAGTGTCATGTCATCTTGCATACCGTTATCGGCGATTGATCGAACGTTTACGAGGCTCGTTTAAGCACATCACCGTGCCATTCATCGTGATGCTGTATTATTACCCAATAAACTAGGTAAATGATTTCTGCCGACAATATTGAATTCACCTGTCGTTGACCGACATACTTGACACTAATCTCTTAATGTTTACGTGTATAGACGGTGAAGTCTAACAACCTGGTCGAATGTCCATACAAGTGTAATAGTGTTCTACAAGCACTTTACTCGGAACATTCCTTGCGAGAAGCTGGTCAGGTGCAAAAGTAAGAACGTTTTTATAGTGTAGGTATCGCGATAGTTTACCGGAACAAGCTCGCACGTAATTTAAGTGGAGCGATGTATTGCGGCCGCACGATGAGACGCGAAACGATGTCGGCGCGCGAATCCCGTTGGGGCGGACGCCATTACCGCCCACCGCACCGCGCACGCGTAGAAAAACCGACCTCGGTATAAAGATGTCGCGCGCAGATAACATTGGATGGACACTTGACAACGCCGCCTCCGAGCCGATCTCGACATGTTTATCTTTGGAATCGTGGCCTTACCGCGAATATCCAATTATGTTCACACAGATCCCGCCGTGCGATCATATTTATTGTGCGGTGTATCCCGACATCTTTGCATGCAAGGCGCCTCACACCGCGACGCGGTGACATCGTAGATTTTCTAAACAACGCTCGTAAAACAAACAAGAACGTGAAAAGCTGTGAGGCGGCTACTTTTACTCAAACCAGAAAAAAATACGTTATGTACATTTTAATGCGACATTATAAGCACCGTTAACTAGTACGTTAGGACCAGTTTGATAATATCTGGATGCATACTCATGATGTATATCCCGATTCGGTGAAAACTTTCGAAAGAATTCTTGTGACCTCTCCAGCTATCGTGTCGCAATTTGCTCACGTAAACTGCATATGGTCAGTATAAAACGTCGCTCTTGTATCAAACACATGCGTTTGCTATGATTTTACAACCTTGTACGCGTAGGCTTTACAAGCTTCGCGAATAATCAGACAAAAGAAATAAAGAAAACCATTTCAATTAAAAATAAAACATTAATCAAAATTTAAAATACTCCCAATCAACTAACGAAGTGTTTTGTACTCAATTACTGTCCTAACTGAAGTCGAACTAATAAATAAATACTGTGCCTTCTTATATCTCAGTATCCATGACTTGATAGTTATTTATTGTTCAGCGCATGAAATAAACAATTAGCGGAGTAGTAAAACTAATTGTTCAGTTAATGATCAGACTGGCTGCTCGACAGTGGGTGGTCCGCACTATATATAATGTAAGTCTTGAGTGCGCCTTCACTAATGTCACTCCAACTTTTCTCCCAGTATTATGTTTCTTAGAGATTGGCAATCAGCATAACGATTACAAGTGCTGTAACTCTTCTGTCAACTTTGTCTTCCGTGTGTGTAATGACTTCACAATAACTGCCCCTTGCCTTATGCAGCCATGTTTGCTTTAACGGAGCATCTAACTTAGAAGGTAACGCACGATTTGCAGATATCACAAGATACTACTAATAATGCATTAGCTCGGTGTATGTTAATTGAGGTACGCGGGAGCCATAACCGATCGCTGAACATTACCTACTATCACATACCGTAAGAGAGCTAAAGGTAAGACACTATCGTGTGGCATATCTATACAGGTCGGTCGCTATCTATTGTCAATTAAAAGCCTCTGGCGGAGATCTCGACCGCCTTTTGCTTGTTCTATAGGATGTACACGATTGCTTCCCGATGCATACCCTACGCCTCAGGGTGGATATTGCTCGGACATTTCCTGTATTACTACTTGTATGCCTGCATTGAACTAATCTCTATTCTGATTGTTCTATAAATTAACATAAAATCTATTTTAGTTTAGATTTGAATCGTCTCTTGATTCTTGTTCAATCAGGAAACAATAAAGGTACATGACGGCTGGTTTAAAATAGGTTTGCTTTATATTTTGTTGGCTTTGCTCGAAGCTCCGCCTCTTTGATATAGTGGCTTAGCAGTGACTTGTTATTTTGAAATTACTGCTATTCCCCTGAGTTATTGCTTTACTGCATTTGCAATTGAATAAGTTTGTTACTGCTTCCCGCACATAGGCATACTTAAGATTATATCTACAATCAAATTCAGTATATTCGCGTACTTATGAGCTTTTCAAGAAACGATACTTCATGATTACTATTAAGAGAGTTGCTGTAAACAAACACTTTAAATCTTAAAGATATATGTATACTTGATGGCGCAAAGAAATCTTAATTAAATAAATCCTATGTTGGAGTTGATTAAATCTACCTTCTATAGTATTTGTATATAGTTTTCTTTAACTAGCTGTTACACCTTTAGTTTCTGTGATAACTAGATAAAACAGACAACTGAGCTCGCTACTGACATACTTAAATAAAATTAAATAAACATTACGGTACGGTACCTACAGTTCCGTACATAAACTGGATAATATAAGCTTCTGAACATAAAATTGCGAACGATGATTACCTATTAAGATAACGTATTGCGGTGCGCAAACGCAGCTCTAAGATTAACAGTGTCTAGGCGTTGGTAACGAGACTATCGTAATTGAATTAACACAAGAACGTGACGTGTAGGCTCGCGCTAGGCGACCGCGCTGCCTAGTGCCTGCGCCGTCGCCGCGAAAGTGATTCCGTGATAATAAATCAGATATCTGACAACGGTGATAATTAAATTAGCAGTAGGTTTATAATGAATTATTAATTAAGCCGTTTACACGTTTCGGTACACTAAGTGTCAACTCCAAAATCAATGAAAATTGCTTTAGACGCGTAGTTAATGTTAAAATAATTTGCGATTAAATGTAGCGATAAACCACAATATAAACGCTGTTCCATTTTCGTTACGAATTAAATTATTCGCGCAAATTATCTGAGATGACTACACGTTTTGTATTTTTTTTTGTTTCGGTTTTCTTTATGGACCTTTTAAATAAAAAAATATGTATAACAAAAAATTTCATCTTGGAAGAATCCAGGTAAGAATTTAAGAAAATTGTTAATGATTGTACATGAAGAGTAATTGCTTGCTAAAGGAGCGAAATTGACGTACCTACATGCATGCATATGTGCACGCTATGTGGGACGGAGGTTTCAATGGAAGGTAAGTACGAGGTATTTTCACTGCTGTAAAACGGTAAAAAGTAACAGGATAATGTTTTACGCAAACCGGTTCATATAATTCGGAAATCGAGGTACGGGCCAAACTCTTTTGAGTTTTTTTAGAATCCACCAGCGATGTATGTTCCTTGGAATTTAGTGCCCACCTGCATATTCTGAGAATGCCGCGACCACATTTCATTGACTATTTATTTTTTATTATTTCGATAATCCTGAGAAAGTGTTGTAAATATTAATTAGGACGTATAAGTTTCCTTTATCCTTGAATGACATGTCTTAATTCTTTAAATAAATAAAGTCGGAATATAAAGCTATCTAATAGTGAATACTAATAAAGCGATTCACAGAGTTTTATATCTCATTTATATAAACGGTTTATTAAATCGAGGTAATCAATCATTAGGGCAGTTTTTTATTTGTAAAGAACGGTACACCGTCTACTCATCACGACGAATGGTTTCGTAACATCCGCACATCAATTCTGGTAATGGGCGCTGCATTAATAACGATACACGCGTACTTACCGGACTATATCGGCGAGTCATTTAGTAGGTAACACCAGAAAAACTAACTGTACATCTGTTTGCACTTCGGTGGGTCTGTTATTTCTTTTTGATTTGTTTCTGGATAGTTTGACAGCATTATTACAAGTTGCCATGCAATAATATCTTATTCATTTACCGTTACAACCGAACTAAAACTATCCTAATCAGTGCTAATAACTTCAAATTGTATATTACGAGTCATTTATTAAATATAAGGCTACACTAATTTTTATAATGGGTGCAATAATGGATAGTAGAACAATCTCTCGAGACGAAAGGTGTTATTTTCCTTACATTTGCTCTAAGTGCTTCCTCTACGGCTAATAAGACATAATGACGTGTTATTTCTGAAGATCCACAAATTCCGATCGTAGAAGAGTATAGTACGCGGGGTTACTAACCTTGCAGCTTCGCAACCGCTACCCGCTGTCCGCCACCGCCGTGCTGCGATCAAAAGAAAAACGCCACTGTTAATTACGTCGTTTACACACGAGTGTATCTCAATTATGACATGTTAGATTATAGACAGGAGACTGTAATGACCGCGCGTAGAATTCTGTCAGAGTGCAGGCACGGCCGTGATTCCCTCTTTCAGTTCAGGAACAGTGTTAGGCCAGTTCCCCGTATCGACTTGTAATTACGAACATTTTGCACTTAAGAATTTCCCGGAATGTTGGCTGCACCCATAATTCCGTTGTCTATTTACATAAGTAAAGCCATTAGTTTTGAACTAGACCTTGCGCCACGGATGCAGCTGTTTACGACATGTCAGTGATGGTAATAGCAGATAAGCGCGGCGTATTATGTAACACGTTTTGTAACAGATATTCGCCTGAATGTAAAGTGCACATTACTCAGTGTTTATGTTACCTTAATGTGGTGAAGCCATGTTTATTTAACGTTTTCTGTCGCACCTACAATGTTGTTAATTAAATTATTCAGGCTTTGTTTGTAGAACTGCCCCTTCAGTAATCCAAGAGGTGGCAATGGCCATCGGACTTACATAAATTATGCTAAAGAAATAGCTATCTGTTTACCATTATACGTATTGAGGTAATGTTGGAAAATACTGTTAACATCAACTAATTATACTTTATAAACTAACCTAAATTTAAAATACATTGTCGGCGTCGTTAAATATCTAAGTATCTGTAGGCCATGAATTATGTAGAGTGCCGCTTACTGGATTCAAAGTTGTTGGAAATTATTTAAATTCAACATAGTTTCGCCTGAGAAACCATTCTGCTTGTTTGTCGGAACTCTTCACTTTTGTATTCTGCAGCGATATGGGAGAGAATCGCCCGATTTAAATATTAACTGTATCTTCCTTGACCTGCACTGGTACGATTCTTGAATTAAGTTGTTCTTCGCAACTTGATTATTAACTTCCTCTGCTTATATTCAAGAGTCAAATAAAGATATTTTTATATGTTATTTTGTTATTTAAAGATACAGGTATATATTAAGTATCTAATCAATAATCATGGTTATTCCGAAAAGTTAATATTTCCACAATAAAATCATATTTGGTTACATCTATATTTGGTCTTAAGATATAATAATCTTGATTTATCGCTTAATAATAGCCAGACATAAGTGTTTCCGATGGATGTGTGTGGTTCATTTCATATCGCAAAAAAAAAACTAAAGTAAGTATTTGAATATAATTATGACAAGGATAAAATAAACAGTGTGCCTGTTTCCGCTTCAAATCTAATTAAAGTACAGTAACCGATAGTAAAAAACTGATTTATACGCGTCACTTTGCATCGACCGCACGTCTCTTAGATGAAACACATGCCACTTATCTCATGCCAACTCAATTCTCTCAATCTGTTCCATTAATCAAATCACAGCACTTCTACATACGTTACGTCACTGGGCGCTGGGCAGACTCATCGCGATCCCACGCTTGAGCAAGCCGGACGAATCGTATCGCTAGAAAAAGTTACCGATCAGTCAGAAGTAGTCTTGACTGATCCTAGTGATCATTGAACCTTAAACGGCACTTGGACTCCCATAGATTGTTTTATAGCTAAGTAAACACGCTCGACTGGCTTACAATCGCAATTTCACAGTCAAATAACAGAAAGAGCCACATAAAGCCAACCTGCACGAAGAAACCGAGAGTACTTGCTAGTTTTTTCAACTCATCAAAAAACATTCCCAGTTGTCTTGGAACAAATACAATTATATTTACAGTTACAACAAAAAGTCTCGGTTTTTATTATTATTAGTATACGACGTAAGCGATACTCTTTCTACTAACTAGGTTTACATATTCGATAACTTGTTGGTTTATCGTATGATACATACATATGCAATGAAATAACGGTTAAACAAGTCTTTAGATTGCTTTTATTAATCTGATGTCAACATATCTGTAAAACTTTCGATAAGTAATTTAATCGCAGTGACTTTACGACTCTTATAAGATTCTTCATGCATATTTATAAAATAAATATGTAGAAAAAACTTGGTTGCAAGTAATCTCCTTAAAGCCACTGAAAATTTGTGAGTTACAGCCGCGCTTTCTGCTGCCTTACATACCGATTGAAGTTCAGGGTTCAACATACAGATTTCGAGCCGGTGATTAAGATTTTAAAGTTTTAAAATTAAATCAACATAAGCTCTTTAAATAAAGAAGACCCATCGTTGAAACTATTACGGCCTATTTAACAGCAATGTGGACCAAAGAGTCTTTTCGTATCATATAGTAAAATAATTCTATTGTTTGTCATCATCCAACCAGTGATAGTAAAGAAGCTAAAAATTAAAAGCCCGTTTCAATTCCACCAGTTCTCAGTAAGTTTTTTGAAAAGTTAATGCTCAATCAAATGTAACGTCACCTCATTATTTCATGAACAATAGCACAGGGTCATCAAAGGGCGTTGTACAACTGCCTCTGATGTCAACCTAGTGAATATCATTTTTAAGGCCTGGGAAGAAGCTTAAGATGCCATTAAAGATTTTTGCGACCTCTTAAAGGTGTTCCATTACGTAAACCATGAGATACTTCCGTTAAAACTGGAGCACTATGGAATTAATAATACTGCTCTTCGTTTCCAAATATCATACCTGAAAGACAAACATATTATAGTTCAGGTTAACGACATTAACTCAATAGGGTCAGAAATGACAATAGGCGTTCCTCAAGGCTCAATATTAGGTTCATTCCTCTTTTTAGTTTACATAAATGATTTAGTTTTGGAAAATATTAAAACATTTGCTGTATCACTAAATTAAGACGTCTCTCTCAAAAGCTAATACTAAAGTGCAATGATATTTAACGAAAAGTTTTTGTATCAATCTTGTATATTTTTTGTGACTTTTTTAATCACATCTCAACTTCGGTAGCCAACACTAACACTAGTTAAATATATATTTTTTGTCGACCACTGTGGTTATTTGTTTAGACAGACAAACTGATATGTATCAGCAGCACTTTTTTATCAAGGTAATACATTTATGCATCGTAACAGACGTTATTTTTAATTTGGCCTCATTATCGAGATCAATCGATGAATATAATATAATAGTGTGATAGCAAAATGTTGTACGTCATGATTGATCTTCTGAAAATACAGCTAGCGTTTCATTTTGGTTGTTAGTTTGGGCGTGAAGTATTAATTCCTGCAATGTTTATCAAAGAATCTGAATTGTATAGAAGCAACCGTTATGTTTGGTTAGTGGAAGTTCAAGGTTTGCAAATCTATAATGTGCCGTTTAGTTTCGAAGCATACAGTGTGGTGTTGGCTCGTCGGTGTTGCGGTACGTCACGTGAGCGGCGATACGGTTGGGCCGTCAGCGTCCAGCGCCCTGCACGGTGCACACGATGCGCACGGTGCACGCCAGCCGCGCACCATTTGTCAATGTCGCACCAACGCTGTTCTCACGTGACTAACACTAGGAAGTATTTTTACTTCCATTACGTAAAGATCACTACTGAAGATGCCTCCGGCCAGGCATTGTAATCTAACGTAGTAAATTCACATTAGATAACGGAAATCGAGCTAAGAACAAGGATTGTTGCTCATGGATTCGTGCCCTTCTTATATCAGGGTTTAATCAGATGCATTCACTTCACGATTCCGCGTTGCTACTAGCACATTACATATTCACATTAGTGCGTGCTTAAAATCTTTACAACAGATGGTCTATAAGGGTCACTATCACTTGGTATATTATCAACGATTGTCTACTTTTACCAATATCCTTTCGAACTATTGGAAAAAAGGAAGTCAGGTCGACAACCTGTAAATATTGACTCATCTCGGAAAGGCACGCGCCTAAACACACAGACAGGCTTGTGCCATATGTTCCTTCTAGAGAAATTTGTTTTGTTTTAGAATTTAGACACTATATTTTATTAGTCATGGCTCACTATTGCCACCTTACTTAACACTTAACTGTACATCGAGGTAAAAAAACAATAGTGAAATATGTACGTACATAAACTTAAGTGTTTATTGAGTCGTTTATCATAACAGTTTTCTAGATTTTGATGTACGAGAGTATCTGATGTGAAATATCAACATAGTAACGCTACACTAAATAAATATCACTCACTTATATTTGCAAATTGCGAAGATTAATTGTGTACATTTATCATTTACTGCCGATTTTATTTATAGTTATTGTAATAAATTGCGTGTGCGTGTGAGTGAACCGTGAAAAAGTAACAATGTTTTGATAACGGAAAGAAACACAAGTTAAGCCCCGCAAATACCGAAAGCGAAAAGCACCAAGCAATTCGTTAAATCATTGTTTACCTCATGGCATGGCATTATGTATTTCTATTCAGACACGTACTAGATAGATAAGCTCTAGATATATTTGGATTCACCATCCATGAGAAAATGGTAAGCGTGAGAAAGTGCAGTAACTTTAATCATATGTATCACATTACGAGTGCCACCAAAATGGGTTCGCATCTGTAAATCGATAGATTGCCACGTCGTGATATCCACCTTCTCTACAGACCCCCAGTACGTCACCGAAGCACCCACGCAACGCAACCGTGTCGCGTACTCGCGCATAAATATAGCCGGCCGCTGAAAACTCGATAACTTGAAAGCGACTAAACGGTGCTCAGTCCACAAAACACAAGATGGTGTTGTTCATACAAAGCACGTTCAAAACAATAGAGAAATAAACCATGTTCCATTTTCCACCTCCGCTAAACTCGACCTAAAACATTCTTCACTTCATCCAGGGACACTTATCTGTCGCGCGAGCTGTCCGTATATTGGACACTATAAAATCTAAGAGACTTCAATTCGAATTATTTTTGAGGTGAACGAACGTAATGTAAAAAGACACCGTTGAATCGGAATATTTGTTTGGCAATGAGTTTTGTATAATTCGATTAAATTTCGTAAGTCGGCCGTCGACCTGCGCGGGCGCTGAGCACGACGCTATTTTGGAGCTATGTCTACGTGATGCCACGCATCTCTTACAGCCACCGTTCCAGTGGACTGCATTACTATTGGTAGATTTCACAGTGATGGAAAACGTGATTGTGTCTCGAGCCATTCCGATTCAAAATTTCATGGAACGGTTTTGGCTCGATGGCGATAACACTTAACTTAGAAATACCTTCAGCGCTCCCACTGATAGTACTTTGGTACTTCGTGCAGGAAAGTTTTTCATTGAAACCGTTACATGATGATAGATGAAAATTGTTAATTGAATTAAGTTCAAGAAACCAATTTCTAGTACATATTCTTCCATTCTTCAGAACAAGTGTTAGTTTAGTTATTAAGGTTCACAGACGCCCGTCTGTCACTGCCCATAAGAATTATGATGTCTGATGTCACAGTTTGCTGTTCGCAGTATTAAATTTAAATTATGTGACATCGAGCGATCATATCGGCAGTTGGCCATAAATCCGATCCTGAGTTGAGAGAATTACATTGAGTTATTCGCTACAAGTTGGCCGGAAGACAAGACACAAAAAGATGATGTAAATTTTCAATTATAATTTTTTTTTAAGTGGTATGTATTGTGTCTGATACCTACTAGCAACTGAAGATGGTTTTTCAAAACGCTTTCATTAACTCAAAGAATCCAAAACTTAAAAATGTGTAATAAAAACGATAAATGAAGTAGCTACTTTGATTTACAGTGAAATTATACTAATAGAAAAGATCTTAGAACGTCTGCAAATTTCGCAACCATAGCGATATTTTGCAAACGTTTTTTTTTATTAGTTTGCGAAACGAAACATGTACATAAATCAAAAACCGATTAAGAGCGAGTGGCGCTCTCAAAATTACTGATATTTTTCTTTGAATCTTTATTCAAAAATTTGTCTCCCAGATCAATCTATAAAGGTTTTTTTTTGGTATTTGCCAAAAACTATGCCAAATTTCGACGTTGCATAGATTTCGAGAATAACTTATATGAACAGATGTATAAGAATTGATCTTATAAAGGTTCCGTTTTACTTTTAAGGTTGGAACCCTAAAAAGTACAAAAACTGCGAGTACTGCTAGAATCATCTTAAAGCCGACTGTGAAATTCGCTACTTTGCTATTGAATTACTTTAAAGTGGAGTGACCGATATGCTTTTTCCAAATAAAACCACTTTTGTTTTTGTTCTTGACCTTGTAGTTTAACATCTACCATCAGTTAAGTCGTAACTTAGCTGGCTGGCGGAAATGCAATGTAACTCATTGTTAGGAACTGACGGTAATTGTAATCGTTAGGGCTGGACGAAGCGATCAGCGATGTGAACAAGGTTATGGGGTTCTAATTGACAGATCACAACGACGGCAGCGGACACCGTAACCGCCTTTATCCAGGCTAACTGTACCACTACCGTACGACACGGACCGCCTGCCGCTTGGTCGCTGGTACCCACCACCGCAACGGGAAATGCCGGGCGTCGCCGTCCTCAACCACGTCAACCTTCTCTTTGTCGCCACACTCATTTCCTCCAGGAACCGCACTTAATAAAACCACAACAAACAAAAACTTTCGACTAATAAAAACTGGAACTCGACTCTGTCCGCCATTCTCACAGTAAGTACACCGAGGTCAACTGCGGTGTATTGCCGGCAACGTAAACTGTGATATCGTCGCCTGGTCTCTCATGGCTTTCCATATTAAAAATTCCTCCAGCAAACTGTTTCTGTGTCATCTGTATTTGAGATATTCGCCGTGTCGGTTGCTAAGTGAAACCGTCGCGAGAATCTTTTATTCTTCTTAATGCGAGCCGTTTCGGCTCTTGTTCGGGATCCTAGTGTGACAGCCATTATAATTCCGAGTGAATGTGGAAGTATACAAAGACTGCTTTGTACCCGCCATAAATATTTATGAGTAAGTGCCTATTTTCTACACACGTGGGTCGGTGGATACGCACGATACCACCGGCCTAATTGGATGTCTGTAGGCGCGAATTTGTTTCACTCTGAGGGGAATTCCTTATTTCTGTCTGAAAGCAATTTATAATAGCGAAATTTTACTTCCTTGCCGATACGCCCTCGCATTTATAACGTCCTCGTTAATTTATCCTCTTGTTGACGCAATATATTAATTATTTAGCGGTTCACTTACGGTTATATAACGATAAATACATTGAAGATACTAATCCTACTTTCTCTTAACTAGTTTCTTGAGGCCACTATAAGAAAGTAAAACCCCGCTATGTTGGCGCTCGCCCCGTGTCCTGTTGACACACAAATTGCTATGATAAATTATTCAGGAATACTGATTTCTATGACACTCTTATTTGTATTTTTAGGTAATTTAGTCACAGAGAGCATAGTTTCAAACTCAGTTTTAAAATTCTAAATCTATGATTAAAATCTAAGTAAAACAAAGGGGTTTTTCTTGAAGGCTGCGAAAACTTTGAATATGTTCAGCCAAGTTTTTAAAAGAAGACATATAGTTGACTTGAGAACAATAGATCTAGACACACTTAATACTACTTGGTATCGAGATAGTTCATAAATAAAATGGTTACCTAAAGACGGAAACTGAAAATATCTCTTTAAATCAAAATGTGTAGGTAATGGCCTGTAGTGACACCACGAATGACCTCAATCCTGTCTATCTAAGTATGTTCTCGCATGCTCGTATATCTGGAACGCGGGAACGGTAGTGCGACTGTGGACGGTATGGCATCTTGCCCCGTCCTGCCCTGACTCTTGGCCTCTGACAACTATACACTTGATATTATACCGCGCTTTCCATATATCTTGCTTACCCGGAGTTATGGCTTTGCGTTTCTAATATATCACACAACATTGATACTTCCTGTTACTTGAAATACTGATCTGAATATAAATAAGCAATGTCCGACTATCTTACTATGTCAAATTAAAAAGATGCTTTATTTTATTAGTTTGGACTTTTATTTTCCATCAATTTAATGTTTTGGTCCAATGATCCAACGTTTGGTATAGATTTTGTTCGGCGAAATCCAGGTAACTGTTGCGATCAAATGAACTGATCCGTATTACATTTTCTGCAAATGCGTTGATGTTCCGCTATGTTTACACATTTGCGAGAAAGAAAAATAGCTACAACTTAACAGACTAGGATCAAACAAGGGATCACGTTGTCTCTTCGGCTGGGTACATGTTTGGCACACTTTCAGGAGGTCTCGGTTACAGCGGCGACGTCACGTTTTCTATGTTGGGAATAGTTTATTGAAGTCATGATGTGACCTTAACATTGTGTTTTACGATTGTCTCGTCACCGGTCCGCGCACTGACATTTCAATAGAGAAGGTGAGCGCGGGTCGCGGCGTGACGCGCAGCACGACACCCAGCATAGCCCACCACCACCTACACACCGCTGCACCGTCTACTGTCAACACCACACTTATTTCGCGTGATTGCCGTTATTTATAAACACTGTCATGTCCCCACCCAACTCACCACACGTAAATCACAACTATCGGACGTGAACAAAGCGAATGTATCATCTTTTCGATAAGTCCTGAAACATAGATACCATTTTCTAAATTGACATCCCAACGGCACTCCAGCATAGCGGGATTAATTTTAACTTTATAGTTGAATTTCTCGAATTACCTACAGAAGCTTATCGGCGTCGGTGTTGACTTAAATTTGCATCTGGGTAGTATTTTCTCGTCGCCAGTTCGATAGTGTGTGCTCACGATTTAACGCTGGTATTAATGCATTATTCAGCGGGGTTTTCATTAGACTGTCGCTATCGGCGCGGGCGATCGCGCTCTCGTTAAAATGTACGGATGGCATGACGGGTGCTCGTATTGGACGGGCACGCGAGTCAACCCTATCGCGGCTCAAATTCAAATCACTGAAAAACTTATTTGCAGTTTCGCATTTTCTGTCGCCTCGCTTCGTGACACACGTCAATCTATATTAGAATCCACTTCTTGAAGTGAAGGAGACATTTTGCTAGTCAGAGTGCCGTTGCTTCATTTCAGAAGCCTCGATTCTGATTGCAGTCCACAAATAAATTGGACTTCATAGTACAAAACGTTAATTGCGCGCTCTATTAGGCAAGCTAGAGCCGTCTAGATAAAATCTTGCAACTTTTCAGCGTTCCTATTAGAAAACTCTCAATGATGAAAGAGTTAGAAATGTGCGCCTACAACACGTACTTACATTATAAATGGTTTTCCTTAGCCGTATATCTAAACTCACACATGTGGTTATCGCATCGAAATTCTTTGAACGCATTGAAGAAATGTAATTAGCAAGGCGAAGAGGACTATTAAATGTGCAGCTGGACCAGTTTGAAAGAAACTGGTGCGTAAGGACAGGTTTAACAACCCCACACATGACACAAACTCGCGGATGTGGTATACTTTCGATATTAATGAGAACACATCCCGCATGCGTCGCCCTAAATAAATTGCTACCTTCTGCAGCACACGTGCAACGAGAACAAATTAATTTTATGGGACGTATATTCCATGTGTGATGACATTTTCATTAAATGTTTTTAAAATATGAGATTTCTTGACTGTCTTTTTAATTATATCATATAGATATGTGCATATTGAATATTTACATGAAAGTAGACTTATAATTGCTTGTGTATATTTTTAATTATTTCCAGCAGTGTTTTAATTCATGATGGCATCAGCTTTTACTAGAAACCTTCACAGTCGAGCAAGCTCAATAATAATTGTACTGTTTTTAATTACCTTGTCAACGCGTAGTTTGAGCGATGTCAGTAGTCTGGAGCACCGGCTAGGCTGCAACAATCGGACATACATTAATTAGTATTACATCAATTGATACGGCTACATAATGTGAGTTGCACATATTTTATGTTACATTATAAAGGCTGACATTATTCAATCACTTTATGAATGGTAGATAATCACCGCGAGCATTCGCTTCAGGAATTCGTTTTGCAAATATTCGTTTCGCGAGCTTTTCTTACGTGACAAATAGTCATTCGCGAAACGAATAGTTTGATGAGTTTATCTTAACACGAAAAACTAATTCTGGTCATTATGCTTGCGAACGTATATTTGCAAAACAAATTTGTGAAGCTTGTGGTAAAAGTAGGTTTCCTAATAGATATTGAGTAGAATATTTTCATGTTTACTTGTGGTCAAACTTCAGCCGTTTTAACATTCTGCTCCGTATTAAATTTAAGATGTCAAATATCACACCCTGCCGTCCGCGCATAATTTTTAAATAGGGGTACAGAGCTTTCGCTTCACGCAGTGATAAAACAAAAACCGTGTATGCAACCGTTTTATTAATTGGCAGCATGGTTCTGTACATAAATAAATCCATTTTGCTATATCTCATTAAGCAGCTGTGCACATATCTATGTCTGTAGCCTAAACCCATAAATTTCACCCTGGCAGGTACGTATTATGAACATATACGGACTTCATTTACAGAATGCCCATTCAATTAACTGACGCTGTTACTTTATTGACATAATAGTTTAGATTCGCCATAGGCTGACTGGATTATAGACCTCGAGCACGCATGTCCTTATCTAGATTTCTAGATGAAGTCGGCTTCGGATGGTGTGCAAGTTCACCCCCAAGGCGATGGTTTTGATGTATTTAACTAACATTGCTTTTTACGATCAAAGGCGGTCGTTATCATTTTTGTAGGCCACATCCGGACACATCGTGCATGCTATGTTAAGATAAAATAATGTTCTTATTTCAGTTGCAAATTAATCTAGAAATCTCGAGGAGACAATAGGTCGTTTGCTGGCAAGCAGTGCGAGTATGAAGTGTGAACGTCCGCCGTGTGATGTCGGACGTCGCGACACTCGTGTAAACAAAGCGCTACACTGACCGGGTTAACCTTGAATGGTAAATGTGTGCGGAGTTTCGCCGGGGAAAAATATGCCATTGATGCAGGTGGCGTGCGTGCGCCGGGTAACGGTCACCACGAGCCGAATAAGTGGTTTAGCATCGTACGTGGAATGATAATGTTCAGAGCGAGACTTGTCACGCGATTGCACTGCCCTGTCACCACCACACGCATTCAGAGACCCACTTTCTAACCTTGTGTCCTTGAACCATAAGTGTGTTTACGCTGTATGATTTGAATCTCTTATTTCCTCTTATCGCTGTAATGTATCTAAAAGACTTTCTGCACGTTGTGATTACTTCCGGTGAAATAGGTATGTGATATGTGAACAAATTAAGTCAATTTATAAACAGTAAATGGTTAGACAATAAAAGCGATAAGGCAATATTTCGTGTAGCCAATTACAGTAGGGTGAATGTCGATGTCGGTGTCTGAGAGCGAACAATGTGCCGCTAACGAGATACAGCGAGCCGCAGCGCTCCGCGCCGGTCCGTCAGGCCGTCGCTTGCCCAACACCTCAATTCGTTCTTTGTTTACGTTGGCATCGTACTCGCCCGCGGAGCCCGATCTCATCCCGAACGCAATAAAGCTCGGAGCAAACTCACGACTCTGCAATGTCTACTCTTTATCGCCTCCGCCGAATGCTGTACGATCTTAAACGTATTTTAATAACTTCCACCCGCCAGTCGCCGTAATGGGATCACCATGCAAATGCCTGTGCCCATGCTGTACCGTTACATACCGATACTGCCGGTAACGAACCGCCCCGTGAAATAAAGAAAGGCAATAATCGCAAACGGGAAATCCGATCACGCCGAGGGCGCCCAGCGGCGACCGAGACAGGTTCCACGGGGAGCATCCAGACTAACGCTACAACTATGTAAAGTCAAACGCTTGCATAACACTTAAACACTAGACAAGTATAGCAGAGTACCCCGCGGTTCAACGTCAAAAAACTTGAATGAGTCGAAGAAAGTGCCCTTGCAAGTTCCTGTATTCGATCCTATCTTAGATCGAATGAGGTAAGTTGTTAGTGAACCTGACGTACCGAGTGTGGATTTGAAGTTCCCTTTCGTGATATGGCGAAGCGCTTTCCCTGTCGCAACTCTGCGCTCTGACACTTGCACTCTTCCTTTCTACATTACACTCGCTAGTGGAACGATAATACCATTGCTATTAACTGTTATAACATTTGAACTAACCTATATGAAGGAGTTATTATAGCCACTGTTAGAACTGAATTTCGATTTTAATTTGCATTACATTTCACATAACCGTAACGTGTAAACGCGCGGCGAATGAACAATTAGAACTACGGTAAAGTTAGTAATAAGCATTTAATATTATAATCAGAAGGTACTTTTTACTTCGTCGCCAGATAATTAAATCCTTTGAGTGCTACCGAACGATGTCATCTTTTTGAATAAGTTTTCAATTCAAAAGCCGCTTCATCATCTCTCCTTGCAAACTACTATTACAAAATAAGATTAACAATTTTCTCACGTCCGCATCGAGATCGAGTTAGGCGACGACAACCTCTGCAAAAAGTAAGTTGGAAATCTAATAGAGTTTGTGGCAAGCCGGTTATTTGTGTTATTTTTTAGTTTCGCTGACGCTCAGGAGAAATGCTATGTAACGCTCGCGAACGAAGACGAAGCAACCTGACATTACAGTAATAACGCCGAACCGCCCTTCTGTCATTATTCTGTACACTTTCCTCGGGTAACTAAACATGAAACGCTTCTTATTTTTCAAGGGCAGGTTCATTACAATTGCATTATACTCTATGCTTATCTCTATGCTTTTGCTATAGGTAACCAACTTCTGAATATAGCACTATGGTTGTGTTAGTTACGAATCATTTCTTGTCAGTCAAAGCACGTAATTGCATACAAATGTCATTTTAATTAGCAACCGGATAGAGAGCGTTAGCACCTGATTAAGTGGCCCGGATTATGTTGGATTAAGACTTCCTTCGATTAAGATTTGTTATGAATGCGTCGAAAGAGGCAGCGGTGCGTGACAGAACTGGTCTCACAGTAGGAGACGAGGCCTTAGCGTGGTCACCGCGTCAGGCGAGATACCCTGCGATTATAACATCTATGATTACAACCTAGGATGCCACTACCGCCTCATTATGCCAGCATAATTGCGCATAAAATCAGGTTATTCTAAAATGACATATTAACACATCTCCCCATATTTTCTTTGTAATAGATGGTAATAATGAAATTACAAAGGTTGACTCTACTGAATAATAGCGAAATCTTATCAAACCTTATTGGAATCGAATAAAGATTTCAAAATTGGTGTCAGCTATCTAAATATAATCACGGACACGTCAAACAGATCAGAAAAAAAACATGATACACACGCAGCACTTACACCGATAAATAAATTTTACTTTACAAACAGATACGGGGCAAGTTATTGAACACCATTAGTATTCCTTGTTAGTGTCATGTTATAAATATGATGCCATAAAAGAAAATTATCGCTTGATTGGTGCGGAAGAAGAATATCATTTGGTGTTTATGTTTATATTGAACAGTCAGAGAAAAGCTTTGAGTTATCGTAATATAATTATGTTAATATGATATTGAAAAAAGGAAACGCGGCGTAGAACGTCGACGGCAATAATAACTTGATATATGGCGGATGGCAAAACTGCATGCCGCTTAATAAATGCATCATATATTTCGTTATTGTATAAATTACGAATTTTACTTATGGCTGTCATCAAAAACTACTGACAGAGATGATAAAAATAGAAAGAGATGGTCGTTCATGCGAAATTCATGTTGTCAGCCTATAATAATTTATTATTAGTGACGATAACGGTTGGCGCATCCTTCCTGAGCATTTTTGCTTGGGGCACTTATTAATTCCGCGCTACGTCTGCTGGAGGTGTTACGTAATTGCAAGAATGCGGCGGCATGTGCCTCGTCGACGTGTCGGACGTCGGACGGTCCTGTTCGCATGTGAACCGTATTTATTGTAATTACGTCTCTCGGACGCTGACTCCTATCGATCGATGCGACGGGAAAACGTCCGTATGAAACGATAACATCGACCCGATCTATGCAGCATTTGCTGCATTCAAGTAATTATATGAAAGCTCTTTACATTGTAATCGAATAACTTTTATTTCGTTCTGAATGATTCTGATATTCTCAGTTCTAAGTTATGTTAAAGTGGTTTTTGAATATCAAGATCAAGAAAAAACTATTACCTGTGCGCAGGAGTGACAAATCGTGACGATTAGGTAATACGGATGGGTTTACCCAACAAAGTAGTTGAGCAATCTACATATTTATCAGCCAGCATTAATTGGAGTGGCATTGGTAATAGTTTCCCGATTAATGCACGCGATCGTCTCTAGGTGGGTCCGTTTGCGTTATTTCGCGGTATCGCGCGCGCAATCGTAACCTCTTCCCACATAATTGGCGTGTGGGCGCGGCGGTGGTGGCGCGTTATCCCGATCGCCGCCCACCAGCGACGAGGCGACGCCCGATTAGATAGCTCGGCCCCCGACACCCCGACCCGGGCAACACCTCCCAGCTGCCGAGTACCTAGGTGCCGACGCACCCCGCTAACTGGGATCATCTCCTGACGCGATCGCGAAACTCATAAAGCAGTCTCGTTACTAACACACTTACACCGCACGCGCAAGCCAATTGTCAATAAACAGCAAATTTATTGTATTTGATAGTTTGCACTTGATTCATTCCGTGTAAAATAATAAACCAATCAGACGGCGCAACGTTCAGGTTCTCTGCCATCTATATTTAACTTAAACCATTATCCTTAATAAGCTGGTGTATCTCACGAACGTTATGGGACAATAAGCCTCGCAGCTAACCCTTATTAGCGATAAGAAGTGGCACCGGCTCGCTTACGCAAGACGAAATGCTCAGCAGACGGTTCATTAATTGCGTATTGTCGGAGCCCTGGTCGACGATCACATCTAGTAAATCGTCCAAGTGATCTCACGACGTTCTTATTTCCGGCCGCTACGTGACCGCTACAGTCATGTGAGATTCTCTTGTAAGGCCATGGTTAATAAAATTTAATATATGTACAGTGTAAATTAATCGGAAGCATCGATGATAGGCGTGCACGTTTATGCCGCCAGGATAAACACAGATAAAAGCGGAGACCGTTAAGTTGATTTAGCACGTCGGTTCCGCCCCTCTTTGGTCAGCAACAAACAATTATTGCAAGAAGATTTGTGTCGAAAATGTTTTTATTTTCAAATACAATAAAAAAATATTTGAAAAGAGTTAAGCGACGTAATCCTTGTCAAAATTGCCGTGGATGACATCCTGGGCGGTTCCAGGATTCCATTCATAAATATAAGGAATGATAATGATTTACGTCCAGTTCTTGAATTGCGCGCGCGGTTCTTTCTAAGAAGCTCCCTATAATTTAAACCCGGCTCGCTACAAACCACTCCACACAAATTATGATTATACCTAATTCCCTTTCTAGTTAGCGTTACAAATAGAACATATTTTTTAAAGGATTCTACGTCTCCTAAGCTAGTGTTTGTTTACTTCTAGTGGTTTTTGCGCTGTAGGTACCTAAAGGCTATATGTTCATTAACGTTTTAACTATCGACTCCATGCATCATAGTCACTAGTGCCAATAAATCTATGTGCAACATTGCACGCACGTATCAAGCACAATATGGTTGACGTTAATTGACGAAATGCGAAGTGGTAGTGTTTGCGACAGCTGATTTATACGCGCGCAAATCGCTACTCAATTTGCATTGGATCTATGTAAAGCGCCCACTCGAGCACTCGTTACCGCGATCGTCGCCGTCTTCGACATACTGGGCCACAGACCAATCGTCACGACTAAAACCAGGAATGTGTTATCTCTTATTTTTAAATGCGCACACTTCTCAAAGTTTGTCCCCGCACTAAAGATTTATCTATCGACTGCAACCATTTACATATTCCTAGTTTGAGAAATCAAAACTCCTTTCTATGAAATTTTATCAGTGGCATCCAGGTACCTGACCTACTTCGCGGCCAATCTGAACATGCAGTAATAAATGGCTTAGATAGAGCCTAAACGTATAGAAATTACTGCATTTGTCATGACCACATTGGTTAAACGCAAACACAATTCTGCAAGTTGTAATTTAAGTCTGTGATAGGAACCACTGTTCGGTGGCGGTTAACATGTTTCTGTAAAGCCTAGTACGGATGTAGGAAAATACGGCTGTAGATAAAATCGCGTACATTGTGTACGCATGCACATTTACAGTTAGTAGCTCAAAACGCAAATAAAATTAACGAAAGACAGCAGTAAACGACCGCACAGACACATATCCATTGCGGTGTAAAATAGCGGCGCGCGCAGCAAATGACATTCCACATTCATACCACGCCAAATAAGTGCGGAACGTGGAGCGGATTTGGGTCACACACTGATTCTCGGTAATAGAAGTGTGGAGTGTAAAGCTGTGGAGTTTCACCGCAACTAATCTGACAGTCGTATAAGAGTCCCTTGCTAATTTACGGACCGTGCGTTTTGGCCTGCGGTCACGCGCTCGCCGACCGCAGCCGAATTCCGCTACTGGGACGTGACGCGCCGCGCCGTCGAAGACGTAACTTATCGTAGAACACCCTGCTGTAGCCAATACCTTGTCAGCAGTTTAACCTTTACTATTGTCAACTATCTCGATACTCCGAGTCTCTATCTACTTATTCTCCCTGGAAATACTCCCACTGTTTTTATCTTTGAGATTTCATTAAGATGTTACATACATAAACTATTAAGATTACGCTGATTAGTTTGTCGCCGCAGCAAACTACATACATGCATTTTTACGTTTTATCACCGTATTCACACAGCGTGCACACAATGCTGCACTCAGCTAAACGATCTGTTGCGCATTCCGAGTTCTAATGAATGTGAGAATTGAATCTAATAGGGATATGACGGTATTATGGATAATTTGATGCAAATTAAAGCAATAGTAAACGATTCTAGATTTTTTTCGTTCAATGCTGATTGCCAGTTAGACCTATTTGATAAGTTAAATACCCATGTTAATGTCATGTAAAAAGTAAATTGAATGGTCATTGAATTATGTTTTACGACGTAACGATATATTTGCTGTATTCTATTATTTTCTACTCGTGTCATTACTACGCACTCGTACCTACTACAGATCGCACAACCCCTTCATTGCAAGGACCATTAATTTTGCCGACGTGTAATTTTTCTGTTATTAGCAACACATTGTAATTACAAATTTGTGTAGTAAATACATCTCAATTATAATTAGATCACATTTTGTAATGGCACGTTCCGCTCCGTGGTCGTACAAATTAATAACGTCTGCATGTTCTACGAAGATTGGTGTATGACATAATGAACTAGACGTGGAGCTATAATTAACTACTGCATATTTTTACTTCAACCAATCTATAATTATAAACACGTGCGGTTTTAAAGGTCAAAAAATTTTTTTAGAGAAACACGGAATCGACGAGACCGACACCGAAATAGTTTAATAACGCACTGCAGAAAGATAAAAGTACGATGGCGCCTTCGGTATTCTTACAACAAAACGTATCGTATTGTAACTGTAGCGTCAGGCCTGGATAACGCTGAGAAGAAGAAACAAAACATTAGCTGCGAGTAGTCAATCAAGAGACACGCGAATGTCGCTTAGCATTGCATCTAGTTTCACTTACGGTGCACGCAGTTTTTCGTCGGGAACGCGATCGCGACCGCGATCAATAGCTCACATTGTGCTCGTCGACGCCCGCGCCGCTTGCATAATGTGTCAGTCGTGGGAGCGACTACAGAGGCGCGCCGTTATGCGACGCACGCCACTGGTACCGTTCCATTAGTGATTTTATTAGACGATTCGCGTGTATCGCCCGTAATCAATTTGAGCACATTGCAGGCGTTGTAAGTCGCCCTACTTGCAACGTATTATAGAGCATAAAACGCTTTACAGCCACGTTCTCCATTTAAGCTCACACGGTGTTTCATTCCGGGCTAATGTAAAGCTTGCTGTGTATAATTTTGTTTTGTCCGCTTTATCTGGGACGCAGCAGTATATCACGAATTTTGCACATAAATCGACGCAGTGCTATGAGAAATATGATTGTTTCTACCTATGTTTCGTTTTCAGGTTCTGGTGTTGATGCATTTATGTCCTTAATGTCAGGTATTATGTTCGCCGATTTCATCTGAAGCGAACTTATTGATCACAACTTAAAAGCTGTAACTAAGCTTAAATCTTGATTTTATTTTGGATTGAATTAGATGCATATGCACGATCTACGTGAAGTTTTCCTAAAACTCCTGATTCAAAATAAGATAAAGTATGCGCTATGGTATGAGTTGAATTCAAATATTATTTCAGGTTTTTGCTTTGGTCGTCTTCTCGTTAAAATTGACCGCGAACGTGCAACGGTACCAACAGCTTTTCAGTGTGATTTATTTGGTTACTTTTCGTCTATTCAGCAGCTGAAAGCAATGCCCTCATTTTTTATAACGAATAAAGTAGACTAAAGCCATAATGTTTCATTTTATATTACGAACACGGAAACTGGTTTGCGGATTTTGGATAATTTATGAGAGTTTCAATATTTGGGTAAGCTCCGGTATCTGTGTCGACGATGAGTCAGTGGTGACCGCTCACACCCACGCCTATTGTTAGTCGCAGGCGCAGGTTCCCTCATTTGCATACCCATCTCACCATAAACAAACATTAGCGACATAATTTTTTCTCCTGACGAATTTTTACGATGTTGCCAAAATATTTTAATTTCACTTCACAGTTATGCATTTAATTTATTTGTTTTCAAAATTATACTAACACAAATGTATGTACGTGACATTCCAAAATTTAACCGTGACATCATTGAGTTCTTCTATTTTTACTTTACTTAACTTTTTTAAACTTAAACTTGTATTTTTACTAAGAAGAAATATAACTCCGATTCGATTCGATACAATTCAGAGCAAAAAGTCTCTTCACCTCAAACCCAATATAAAATTGGAATCAATAACAGCGTCAATAATAGTAGATAAAAATAAATTAAGTTACGGGACACCTGTTAAAGGGGCCGTCAAAAGTGCACGCACCCGCACCGCGGCCGCGGGTCGTTCACCCCGACACGACGTAATTAAAATCCTTCATGGAAAGCACGCCTGATGGAATCCATCCTGACCCCGCTCACGACCGACTAGTACCGCCCTTTAAACGTTACTTTATAAATAGGAGCAACCCAGCTTCGTGTCCCTACCTCTGCTATGCGATACGGGAGCTACTAAAAAAATAACCTTAATTATTCCGCGGTTTTAAATTCTTAACTTTCGTTTTATTGAATTCTTGTATGTATTTAAAAATCTGACAGCTTTAGAACGCTCGCGGATTGTGTATGAATAGTAATTACGGAGATAAAAAATATGAAGTTAAAAGGTTTTTATAATTTTAATTCACTTTGAGATATAAACTAACTACAGTTCTCAGAAACTTGTAACGATTTTCGTTAGTCATGGTCCATATAATTGATTTATTACCAATCAATTTGGCCTAAAGGTACATCTCGAAATTAATCACCGAATTAATAGCTGCGGTAGGTCTAAAGATCCAATTACGAATCTGCTCAATAATACACTACAATTTTACTATTTCAATTATTCCAAGAGATAATTGAAATTCACAAGCATATCAAATTCCGAAAAACTATTTCTTATTTATAGCCCTTCGATCTGAACATCTTCACATAAAGCAAAATGGAACGAAGAAATTTAATTGTATGAATTTGATTACACTAGTAATTCAATCAAAATTTCTACTTCCAAAATATAAATTCACATTCCCTTCCATTCTCCGTAGCGTGTCTCTCAGTTATTGATAAGATCGCACTGTACTCTCATGTCTCCCCAAGTCCCTCCATAAACTTTAGTATGATACCAAAATAATCAGGAAATCGGCACGCGGTATCGCCTTGTGCCCAATAATCGATGTTGATGGCGTGTCGCCGGCTATGCGCGCGCGCAGTCACGAACTACTCGGTGGATCGCTGTTCTCACGTGACCCTCTTAATTATAATCTCAGGGCCCGCAATCGGGTCAACTAGATATGTTGATTTGTGCATCGAATTCTGGTATTTAGATCTTGTTTTTAGATCTATAGTACATTTTTAACCTGGAAAATATTGGTCATTGAAACATTTTTTAAAGCCCCTGTTACTCTTGCTTCCTGGGATTTGTTATAACCAACAAAATCATTGTAATTAGATTCAGCATAACCATATTAAATAATAAAAAGAAAATAACTAAGATCATAATTACTAGGAAAGAAAATCAACAGCCCTGGAAAAGTTTAAGACGACAACACACTACACAGCATAGACAATTTTTGGAGCTTTGAAAATTTCCTTAATTATAATATACTTTTCTACGTAATCCATTTAATACATTTTATTTAATAAACAGGACTCATCGCGGTTTCCATTCATATGTTGCATCTAATTTACCAATGAACTGAACATTAATTTCTTGTAATTATATGGAAATATTTTTAATTACATTATTTTTGTGGTGCATATTACTAACAAATAGCTAAGAAAATAGTCCCCAATAATCCACTGGTTTAGATATAATGTCAACTTTAAGTCGACGGCATCGTTATAACTTCCTTAATTTATATTTTCTTTATAGATTTAGCATACTGTCAAAGAAATAAATAATTCTGAAATTCCCATAAGCAGTACTTTTAACATATTTTGACAATGCTCCACACTATTTTATGTGAGAGTAAATCTTACGGATTTTCTTAATTTATTGCTTTTCTAATTTATGCGAAAGTGCCCATAAACTATGTGAGAACATGGAACTTTATGGGTTCGCTGGGACAGATTACAAATTAAAGCTCGTAAGCTGTACCTAAGCTCAAAGAAGTCCGCCAAACTTTAGTATCGTGGGCAGCTGTACGTTAGGTCGTAAGTTGTAGGTTCGTGATCCAATTCCACACAGTTGGTACCGGGGTACCAACATGACCTGAACCCCGGTCGTGCTCTCCGGATCGTTTGTTATACTTTTGCGGTTCGCCAACGCTACCAGTTGTTCCGTGTACAATTGCGGACCTAGATACCGTAGGTAGCTAGGACCTTAATAATGTACAAGTTCGTGGGAAAAATGTTGCTCTATTTTAGCTACCTTTTATGTAGAACATTTTGCTTATATTTATGTACGAGTATGCTGGTAACAATACTGCGTTGTAAAACACGTATGAGATTACGACAATTATGTGGCGTATGTCCAATTAACTACCCCAATCGACTAGTTTTTGTAATTAACTCATTATTTAATATTCATATTTAATAACTTCGTGTTCAGCTAACAATATTGTTAGTTAGCTTGTAACAATTACTCAGTCAATATTAAAATACACTAGGCAGATAACATTAACTTAATGTAAGAGCCATCTGCTCGCTAAATTGAAAGCCTATAACACAGCCTACGAAGCCAACTTTATGATGATGGAACGCTGAAATTATATTTTTTTTCTTGA
This sequence comes from Phlogophora meticulosa, assembly GCA_905147745.2. Lineage (NCBI taxonomy): Eukaryota > Metazoa > Arthropoda > Insecta > Lepidoptera > Noctuidae > Phlogophora > Phlogophora meticulosa. Next base: position 9,942,378 of record LR990528.1, on the reverse strand, counting down.
AGTAGAACTTTCCAGATACTTTTACATGTCAATTATATAAATATTGAAACAAAATTTATCCCTAATTTAACACAGTTAATGGTACTGTTACAAGAGTGAATTATTAAATAAAGCAATAAAATGGTTATTTTAAAATGCAGCCGCCTTTTTACTAACATAAATTAATATCTGTGATTTATTTTCTTTTTGAAATCAATTGTGAAATTCCACCCAAAACTATAAAGAAAGCTGCAGTATTTAATTAATTAAGCCATCTAGATATCATAGTTATAATTTAGTGGACATCGTAAAATAGTATTAGCACCTCTTCCGCGTCTCGCGTTGATGTCTTTTATTAGCGCTGACCGCCGAGCTTTGAACATTTTCTGACACATTTTGATGCATGTCACTCGCCATCATTTTCCAAATTAATTTTCTTGTTTTAAACTTAAGTGTCTTTTATCATGATATTTTAATGTATGTGCTTATTGGCGTCAACATGAATAAAGCCTCATCTGCGCCATTTCATTTAAAATCTCATGTTTGTTAAATCTTTATTTATATACTCGTTAAACGTAATTTTGCAAAAGTTTATGGCTAGAAATTAAAAACTGTGGAATAAATCATAAATCTTCTCGCAAAGGGAGCCAAACGAAGCGACTCTAAATATAGCGCAGTGCCATTATTGCTATATGCGCATCGGAGCTTATCGCTCTATACACGATTGAAGACAAGCTCGCGCGCATGAGCGCAAAAACCTTCCTATACATACCCTAACGGTACGCAATACACACTACTCATTTTTCTACGTTATCATCGATTTACTTTTCCTGAGTTTGCTTTTCCTGGAAACGTTTTTTAGTACATGATCTTTTATTTTAACTTCCTGTATTCTCGAGTAGGTTTCGTAATGTAATGTGATAAATAAAAAGTTGAGGAGAAAACATTTATCATTTTTTCTCATGCTTAGTTTATTAGTATTGTTGTACTATTATTAGACTAAGGTACTTACACAAATATAATCGTTTACTACTGTCATCACCTTTGTCAATTATTTCAGTCATATTTTTTTTGCAAACTGTGTTCATAAAATATGTTTAATTACTAGTTGCTGAAGTTGTGTCGGTGGTTCCAGCGAACAACCACCATAAAATATTTAATAAACCTGTTTATTGAACAGGATCACCTGATTGCACTCAGTTGTCCTGGACTGCAAGCTTGGAAAAATATTTTCAACGACATTTTTTAAATGTTTTAATAACATTCTTTACTAAAGGACATTATTATTAATAAAATTAAGGACGTACCTTGTAAGGGCCACGGGAAGGATATTTGATGGGTAAGCGTCACGTGAAATTATAGTTCAAACAAAATTCAACACGCAGTTCATGAACTTTTCACTGTTCGTATATCACAGGCGGTCGCACAGTCCTCGGGGTGAGCGCGCACGTTAGTAGCGAGTAGTGTCGCGGCCACTCTCGACGAGACACTGAACTTGCCAGAGTGCGCCCCAACGGTTATAACATAACACGTCTGACGTAACCTTAACCTTGCAAGAAGAAGAGGAACGAGCCGCCGAAGGACGGAGAGAGAGAGCGATAGTTTCGAGAGAAAGGGAGAGATGCCGGTCGCCGGACGCGCGGACGCCGCGGTCCGCGACGCGCGCCGCTGGCCGCCCGCCGTCAGACCCCATCCTGCTTCCCATACACAGCTCTGATAATGTTTATCTTTCACACTTCTGTTTGATTACACGTACGCATTTTAACAAATTGGGAAATTGATGACATTTCACTAAGCTGTCTTAAAAGCTTTGTATTTGTGATTTGAGGAAAGCGTTGATGGGGCCATGAGAAAACATACACACCTCCAAACTAACACGCAAAACGTGACATTCAATATTTGTGATTCATAATACTTTAAATGATGGGAACTAACTATGATGAAGACGTCCTATCATTCCATAATTGCCGCTTATTATCAAGGTCCACTTTGCAATTTACATAAACAAAACAAGTCGTGCTTCCATTAGCAACCGCGCGGTTTGTGGATCACCCATGATACTAACAGTTACTGGTTATAATTGGAACAACTGGACTTAATTCCTAGCAGTATTTAGGATAACCACATTCGAAGATAAAAATTTGGTAGTTTTTAAGCTCGTTTTGAGTCTTGAGAAAAAGATAAAAGTAACAGAATGCTATCCCCGCAAGGCAACCCTGCAAACAAAACACTCGATGATCAAATATAACTTTCCAGTGATAACAATAAAACAATCCGTTAATATGCAACCAAGACAGTATACCACGAATCTATTATTCATACTTGTCGATAACCAGCCAAGGATCACTCGGTCACATCTATCTATAGGCAAAGGTCCCCGAATCGTAACGGTAATCTGAATCACATTCCTATACTTAGTTAAGTGCATATTTATATACCACTTGTGTGTTTGGAGTTGTCAGCGAAAGACAGGATTACAGCGCCACTTAATAATAGTTATGGAGCTGACCCAAGGTTAGAGAGACTAGTTTGCATTTCCACGAATGAGTCTCATGTGAAAAGTTATAAAGACAAAGCGTAGCGGATCTAATTATAAGGGACGTGCGAGTAAGCACACGCAGTGGCCTTAGGCCGGATGCAGGCTAAGTTTAAGAAGAACATAAACATAGTGAGATATATACTTTAGTCGCGTCTGTAATCTCAGTATGGTACACTAATAACGAACCAGGAAATCTATCTCTACAACACAAATGAGACCAAGTTTTTGAGCAGAATATTTGCCTATTCGTCAATATGAAAAATGGCGAAGGATTTATAAAGACGTTCCATTTAAGTTTAATACCCTGTAATGGATTTAATGGCGACAGAGATTAAATGATGATAGTGATAGTGGATCTGGAACAAAACATTCCAAAAATCCAATTACACTTTCACCAATCTGAAAATCGAATAAAGAACCACCCAACTAGTTCAATAACCACAAAAGCAATGAAAACACAAAACATGCGTAAATAGTGGCACTGAACCCATTTCTTATAGACCGCACATGATCCCATTTCCGTCAGTTGATTATACGAGTGCTACAGGCAACATAGTTGGTTAAAGGAAAGTCGATACTCTTCTATCCTAATGGATTAACCATTAGGATTGTAGAGTATCAACTTTCATTTAATCCTAAAGGTCCGGTCATACGACTGATTTAAAAATAATTGGTATATCGTGTCTAATCGTTTAATAGCACTTAGTTAATTATGAAGTGTGCGCAGGAGCATCAAAATCTTCATCCTCATAATTGAGCGTATATAACAACTTATAAGCTGCCTGTTAGTTACAATTGGCGATCATAAAGAACCCTATATAGCAATAATCGTTTATGTCGACTGATTGGTTCCATAATTATTGAAATATTTCTTCTATATCCCATGAGAAGAAAAGAGCCTCACGGCACGTAACGCGCGATAAAGATAATCATTTTTTTATGAGAAAGAAATCATTAAACAATCGTTGCATAATAAAAGCTCCATTCTCGGTATATTTATAGTAACATAACATGACTCATATTTTATTACTGCACGCTCTATAATAGAGACACGTGAACAAACTAAGTGATATTGTCATATTCCACAGTGCTTTACCTCCGTAGCTTCATGATTTACAATGATGCTTGTTGAGTATAATATAAAGAGTTCAATTGTTACTCAAATTGCTCAATCTTTTACTCTCGTCTTCACATTCGTGAATGAAAATGTAAAAGCATTTCGCTTTCAAATGGAACAATTGCAACGTTTTGCCTAATGACATGTGCCAAATAAAAGATTATGTCGACGACCTCCGCTTTCTAAGAAGTCTGAACTTGAAAATTGTGTATTCAAATTTTTTATTTACTTACCTGTCGACTTTTCAGTTTCATCGATTTCTTTTTATTTCCTTATATTACTTTCACATGTCTTGCTGTAGAGAAATTGGATCCATTAAGTTTAAAAAAGCTCTAAGTGTGGATTTTTTTCACAAAACAACAACGTATTCTGCATATATGGGAATGTGTTTTATTCTATTTATACATTTAGAAGAGAAATATGATTGACTGGCATAGCAACGCCCAGGCTCTAGTCAAATAGTGAACCAAGAAAGACGTTCGAGATAAACGTTCCTTTAATGACTTACCTAACTAAGATAACTCCGGCTGAAGCGTACAACTTAAAACAAGTGAAGATTGTGTAAAAAGCGCGGTAAGGTAGGGTTTTTTTTATCTTTTATGTTTAAAATAATAATATGGCTGATCTTTTTCTATACTCCCAGTAATGTATCATCAGAAGAGTAGCTCTAGTGTTTTCAAATGTCATGTTTATAGTCGCTATTAATACTTTGACCATGTTTATGTGAACTGCGCTTAAAGCTGCATTATAGTTGAAAAGGGGAATATTCGACATCGAAAGCGATTGAGGTCGCGAAGGTATCCTAAGATAGCCTCGAAAATTGTAGACATTAGTTAAATAAAACGGTGCTCAAATATAGTCATGGAACAAAAGTATGTCGGCATGGTAGTTATGGTAGCAAGTTAACACCCACACGTGATTATACCAATAAATTAGAGCGAGCCTACTTTTGTTGAAACCTCGCTTTGAAATGCTATATTTAGATAAATATCTCAGATAACTTACAGATGAATAATCTAGATACAAAGCGATCTAGTTTTGCATATTGTGATAAAGTCAAGTTCATGTCCACCATTCGTCATTTGACGTAATCATACGAACATCGTCACTCGGTAGGTATTTAGCGGTCTTTGCGGTCTATCTGTCAATTGTTGTGTATCCACATGATCATTCTTTTTACCGTAACCATGGGCTCATAATCTTCATTAGTGCGGTTGATTCATCATGGTTTCACATCAATTCATCAAGTTTCCTCTTTGTCAATTATTACAACATAAAAGAATGTTCCCAAGACTATCTGTAGTTTGTTGTGCTTCACATCATACTTCCCGTCTGAGTGCCTATTACGCTCGGGGATATGATGCTACTCACTCATTTATTGGCCGATGATACGTATCTTATTGTTTATTACGATATGCAATTTTACATGTTAGATGAGATAACTTCAAATAATTAAGAACTGCTATGAATATACATGCGTTGTGCTATAAATCTTTGGTTTTAATGATACCGGAAGTACATGCGCTATATATTTTAATTGTGTAGTCAATAAAAACTGGGGCCTAGCCAAGTACAGAACTAAAATAGAAATGCAAGTCGTTAATTCCAACCTTGGAAAGAAAACTGCAAAAACATCTTGACAATGATTTCCATGACAACTTTTCGCTTTTGGTGTTATTTTATAGCAATAGTGATGTGTCTTAGGTAAAAATATATTGAGTCTACTTAGTCCATTTTATTTAAAATACCAAAAAAATATTGGACACGTATTTTTTGCTTACTCAAATCAATAAAAAGTGACAATGATATAGCACATAAAAGTTCACGAGAAGGGGCTTGTGACGTCACTGTTACGTTAAAAGCACGGCGTGACGTCACGCTCAATTTCAACGCACAATATCGTCGTCATTTTTGGTTTACGTGACACAAGAAAAAATACGTGTCCAGTATTTTTGAGTAATCCAACTTTCGGACCAATCAGAATTTTTAAGAACACTACCCTATTGTATGAAATTTAAACCTATTTATTACAAATAAAATTACAGCCCTTAAAATAAAATCAGCTTCATCATTTCATATTTCAAAGTATTATATGACCTCATCTCCAGCTCGTAAAAGAAACGGTAAAATGTACGTCATCCTTATATCTTTGCAAATAGAAAAATAATTATCTTTTACGTATTGTTATTAACGCGTAAGTTAATTAGTGGATCGTTTTTTATCGCGCATTTCCGTAGTCGCAATCAGTTGCTTGTGCCAACTGGTATATAAGTTCACTATTTCATGTTAGACACGCCTGTAGAACCGATGCCGTGCTAATGTTTTACTCTCCGATTTTATTCCCTTAATATTTCTCCTGGTAGCGTTGAAAGCATTTAAACCTGCAGCTCTAATAAAGTGCTATATGCCTTTCTAGACGGTATTGATTAAGATAGGTTCTGTTTTGCGGTGCGTAGACCATGCTTTTATTTCTCAAATATTGCACTGCAATTTGTATAATTATTTACTTACTATATTAAATAATTAGGCTTATAAATTGCAGTGAAACATTTGACCGCACATGAAAATTAAACTACAGAAAACGTGTTATAAAGTTCAAGAAATAAATTGCGATAACTATACAGCTGAGTGTTGTTAAAATATTGACCTTTTTTACCACATATACCTAATTGCGATCATGAAATAATCTAATGAACTTCCGAAAAATTGTCCATGATCGTGAAAGAGAAAGAGTTCATCTTCTCGTCTCCTATTTAAAAATTCATCATCCGCCTAGCCTTTTCCGAACTATGTTGGGGTCGGCTTCCAGTCGCACCGGATGCAGCTGAATACCAGTATTTTTTATGGAGTGACTGCTTATCTGACCTCCACAACCCAGTTACTGGGCAACACGATGTCCCTTAGTAAGACTGGTTGTCAGACTTTCGGACTTCTGACCACCCGTAACGACTTAAGCGTGCTTTCCGAGGCACACTTTCGTAGCGTAACTTTCGATCAATCCGTGTGGCTGTTTTTATTTAGCCACGAGCAAAATTATATATCCAAATATCAATATTGTAATGTGCTCCATTATAGATATTTTTTTTTTTTTTTTTTTTTTAAACATTGCCCCACACTAGGAATTTCTCCTGTATCGTGGGTGCGTTTACAAACATTTAAACTCACATACACAAACAGCCAGACCCGGAACCACTACCTGTAGGTCATACAAATATTTGTTCCGTGCGGGGATCGAACCCACAACACGCGGCGCAGCAGCCGATGGCTCAACCACTGCGCCAACCGTGTCGCCGACAAAACGAAATATATCCATTCAATGTATCGAATATATTTTAATATGTAGACATTCTTACATTATTTATTTAAATTGACTGTCTATGGTAATATATTATTTCCACTTTAAAATATTAGTCATTCATTGACATTTCGCGTTAGAAATTAATTTATATTGTTTAATATTGCGGAAATGACACATATTACAGCTATTCGCCATTTTTTATTTACGTCTGGCATACATAGAAACGTGTATTATGTGTTAAATATTAAAAAAGCAATATTGCCAAAATTCCGATGATATTCGACGCTCATTCTTCAAAGTAAAAATATAACTTGAGCACTAAGTAGCCACTTCGATTGCACTTACTGATAATTCTACACTTAATTCATGCACTTACTTTTAATGTATTTTAAAGTGAAAATAAATATTTTTATTAACAGTATAAAGCCAACTGTATTTCTATTAGTGTTTGCAACATTGGCATCGAAGAAGCTACGGGGACTACATAGCCAATAGGACACGTTTTTAATGTGCATATAATATAAATTTCACTGCCCACCAACCGGTTGGATAAACCGATTACAATGTAGACATTAATGCTTTATAATCATAACTCGCACCTAACGCAGCAGTTTTGTGGAGTAAAATTAAGTGTCCCTATTGAGTTGAGCGGTGTGCCGGGCAGTTACGCGAATTGTTACATCCTTGCAGAATCTTAGCGTTATTATGTACTAGCTCAACAATCTTGCTACATATTTGTTCCCATTGTACGGTGGCTCTTTTGCATAACAGCCTCCAAGAATCATGAAAATGTGAAATTCCGTATGAATTATGCTGTTACACCGCGGTTCGATATTGTACCATATCAATTTTCAATAAACATGGCACTTTATCTAAAATTTTATGGATTGCGTGGTTGTTCATACTTTATCCGTTAATGGGACGAGCTTGATAGGTTTAATATCAGATGGACATCGTTAGCACTGAACAATGCTATTTGATAATCCTTCGCACAGCAAGTGTCTCCATGATACAAATACAATATCGTGGTACAGTTTATGACAGGTTGTTAACCTATTTTGATAGAGCTTTATTAACTGTCGTTATCTCTAAATTATTGATACATAGACAATCGAGGATCAAAATATTCATAGAGCAGTTTTGTAATGTATTTAAGATAGCATTCCACGCGCAATTTAGTAATAATGATACCTTGAGGTTTTCATTTCTTGTTGGTTCAATATTCTCTATGTCTATAAGATCCTGCAGTTTGCATCACTCTTCAGAAACAGGTATTGACAACATTTTCAAAATTCGCACCTCCAACATTTTGAGCAGGAACATATTCCCATAACTCTGCGACAATCTCACCGGTTCATCGGGTGTACGGTCCTGCTTTACATTTTGTGTTTGTTTAAAACATTTACAATCGTTCCACGGCTTGACAGTTAGAAATCTTTACCCAGAAACTGGTATTATTTATGAAACTCAATGTGAATCTCTTGTATCCTTCACGACTTTTTCTTGTCCTCATTTTCTTTTTAATTTATGCATATCTTTCCTTGATGGAGTCTCTTTTCACACGCTCCGAGATTACGCCGAGTCTGATCTTAATCAACAGACGCAGATTTTTTATGACTGCTTTATGAACCAGGAAATATTCTAGGCTCTAAAGTATACGATGTAAAATGTAGAACGCATCTTTTTTATCTCAACAGTAATCATATACGACTGTTGAACAAAATAAAATACATTTCTTTGAAAGCTAATTAATAACAAGTATACCTTTAAAATATGACTGCTTTTAGAGGTCCATATTAAATGTTTTTTGTGTTCACGAGGTGTTTGAATACGAAACGTGGTATTAATTCATGTACACATCAATCTTCCACTGTCCGAATTGGACATAATTACTTGTTTATTTAAGATGAATTGATATTTGATGACGAATTAGTAAGGTACATTTATTTAATCGATTAAGTGTTGGTACGTAAATATGATACGAGTAGAATGGAAAAACAAACTGTGTATTAAGATAAACTTTACGAATCATTCCACCTGTCTCATACCCATTATTTGACGACCTATGTGGCGAGGCGGGCGAGGGTCCGCCTGCGACGCAGGAGGTTGCGGGTTCGATTCCCGCCTTGGGACAAATGTTTGTACGACCTATAAAGATTTGTTCCGAGTGTTCTGGGTATTTGCTATCTATAATTAAAAATATATATCTATGAAATGTATTTTATTAAGTATATCAGTCATCTAGTACCCATAACACAAGCTCTGCTTAGCTTGGGGCTAAACCATGCTGTGTGGATTGTCCAGCATTATTATGTTATGTTATTATGTTATTTGAGGCCATGAGAACAGAGTGGCCTAACCAATTTTTTTTAAATAGATTTTTGGCCTATAACGCTACTATTAGGCTGTTTTAAAAGCACAGAGTGACCTATGTTTCAGAAAAAAATGTTAGGCCATTCTATATATTATTGCTCTAATCAATTTTATCACGATAATACTATCCACAATACATAATGTACATTATAAAATATGACTTAAAACAGTTTTCCTAAACACAGCCATGATAGACAATGAGTAACCGCTTCTATTACACTCACTGTATTACACGTTATTACAATGCTATTATCGGCTGTAAAAGCTGTTTTACGAGAACTGAGTCAATATGGAAAATATTACCGTGTTTGTGTTTAATATATTTCTACGACTACATCTGAACCCTCATCTTGAACTTTCCATCGGTCTACAGCACTAGATGTAGATAAAATAAGTAAGTAATATCAGTTATTTTTAAACCGTATGTTAAGCAAAATAACTCTGCCCGTAACAGTTCCGATACCTCTGATATGTAGTGTATATAGGAAAGGCATGGCATAATTCATAGTATTTCTTTATTTTACCCAGAAAATGCGTACGTAGTTTCGGAGTCGCTTCACTTCAGCTACTCCCAGTCGATTACAGTACATTAAGTTATCTCACCGATGTTTTATTACTACCATAATGAATAAGGTAAACCTACGTATTCAGTACAAAAGTCATCTTAAACTTCTTGCAGATTATAGAAATTATGAACACAAATGCTTTGAAACACTCTCATTACATTTGATACCTTTTGTAATTACTTCAGTTGTCTTTCATAATAGCTTTTGCGCAGCGCCCGTCCTCGTGGGAGTACAACGGCAAGAACTGGAATCATGTTTCCTGTTAATTAATAGGTTTTCTAATTGTTGTTCAGCTCAATTTTCCCAAGAATGTAATTGAAAAGTTTAACGTTTAATATTACAGTTTCTCTTCTCTCGAATAGGCGATTATTGAAAAGACATAAAAGTTGGACTCGGGTAAGACAGTCTAAGTCTTATTCCAAGTCTAAGTCAAATTACACGTCGTGAATATCGCCTGACGAATCTCGGATGACATTTGGAGTTTAAATTCTCGCCTGGTGATTCTCTCTTGCCTTCGTAGGCGTATACGCGAGAACTCTGCACCTGTAAATAAATACCTACAGTAAAATGGGGTGAATTGGAAAGCCGGGGTGAATCGAAACAAAACTTTAAATGGGATTTAATCGTTTATTCAACATTATTAAGTACTAACACGGTGTTGAAATTGATCATTTCAATTCCTTAAAAAAAATAAGAGTCCTTTTAGTAACAAGCAATGTAAAACTATCGCAAAAATGCCCTTCAAAGTGTTGTTCCTAGTCACCCCTGCGTTTCTATTTACCCTGTTTTACGGTACTAGCGCATTTTGTAAATAGGCACAGGAAGGATCAAAGCTTTGTAATGATTACCTTTTGTTTTGCTAATGCCCAATTTTCATCCTAACCAACACTAGGAGACACCTAAATGTACATATTAAATGTACAATGCAAAAATATTTGGGCACTAGGTGGTACCCGCAGCTTCATCGGCTTGTGCTCCACCATTATGCCGCATTAGGTACGTGTAGGTACATGTATGTTGTACATATACCCTTTGCGTCAGGTGAGTGCAGTAGATATATGAATTAAAGTCTTTTATTTTGTTTTTTACTTACATAGCTTATAATTAGTGTGTTTTACTAACATTATATGGATCAAAGACTGAAATAAACTAACTATTTTTTCGTAGAACCCCAATTATTATTATAAAATAGAGTTGCCTGAGTTACTCCTGATCATATTAGCTATCTGCCAGTGATAGTACCATTAAAATCGGTCCTGCGGTGCATTTAGTAAAACGCGACATTATTTAACGCAATTTTATTTATTTTTATATAATATCTCGTAGTGTTAGTGAAAAAAGCCGTGTATTTTTACCATGCTTTTTTTGTTCAATATTTCTCGGCTAGATTATCTATTGATATCAACTGTACTCAGCGGTTTTATTTCAGTAAACTACACTATTTCTATTGATTTTTTAGAAAAACTATCGGCATGAAACATACCTACCAAACCATGCTACCAAGTAACATCAACTTATCTTCCTTTAAGATCATCTTAGTGTAATAACTCTCCTTTTCAGGACTGTGATGATCGTGGTCAATACTGAACGTCATTCCAGCTTTGATACTTACCGGGAATGGAGACAACGTCGTTTGATATCCTTTATTGCCGCCACACTTGTGTCGTCGCCGCATCAAAGAGCTTCTTTTGTATCGCCCATGATAACTGGTTTCACGACTTAAAACATTTAAAGCTCATAAGACACAGACGTAGGGACTCTATGTCCATTAAATATCACCAGCAATGTCTGAAACATATATGTATAGTATTTGCGCTAAAAACTCCAATGATTTGGGAGAAAGTATTCCATTCTATCGTTGTATATTATATAAAAATAATAAGATACTAGCTTTTGCCCGCGACGTGTACGTGAATGTTGGTTATCGCAGATGCAGACGAAGTCGCGGATTAAAAACTATCGTATGTTTTCACCCGAGTCTCAATTTATTTATCAAATTTCATATAATTCGGTTCAGCGGATTAAGCGTGTAAAGGTAGCAAAAAGACAGACAGAATTGCATTCACATTTACGAGTATAATATTAACAGTAAAGGATATAATATAGTATTGATTAGTACAGTGGATACTGTAGCACATCGGTGGTAACAATTTGATATTGATTTTGAGTATAAATAGAATACTTCCAACTTATACTGGTTGTGTTAGCAATGCTCTGCGGCCTACCGTACTTTTGATGTTTTCTATTACCGCAACCCCAACAGCAATAACTACTAAACATACATGTATTAGCTTACTTAAGACCGATTGCTTCCATAAATCCACAGTGCTTACGACGGATTACTAAACCATAACTATGATCGTATTTCCTTAGGCTAAACAAACAATTTCATGGTGGCAATTTACCCACATATTTATGAATGACAGTAAATTGGCGCGTAAACTATAAAGACATGAATTCGTTTTTCAAAGTGCCGCCGTGTCCTGCCGTGCTCCGGGGCTGTAAATCCTCCTCTAGTCAGTAGTCACCCATTAAGACTGATATTAGCCAGCTGGTGGAGGCCCCAGGACGCGTTAAACTTATGGCCACAAGACTTTGTTTGTCTCAAAGATAATTCAAGAACCAGTAACTTCAGAAGCTGACTTGATTACTATACGCATACTGTGCAACATGTTATTTTAATGCACTTTGAAATTGTTACGTGCTATAAAAATATATCAATAAATGAATAAACGTTATTCAGGATTTAGGCCGCATGTATTCGGTAAATACGGTTGTATAAAATTTCTGGCAAAATGTGTATTTCTTAAGCAAACTGCTTTCAGATATGATTCCAGTTTACTTGTTAGTGGTTGAAGCAATAGAATCATACCATAAAGTGTGTCCGTGTTATTTGTGCCAACTCGTAAACCGAAGTAAATTGACATAATACAACTATTTATTTCAGAAGAGTATATTACCGTGAAAATCGTGGTGTGAGAGCTGGGACACAATTTAAATGCACATATTATTATTGCGCCCATTCTTATTTTACGACCATTGTCACCTTGCCAACTATATTTGTCGATAGACATCGACATACTAGTTTATATTATGTAAATATATTTTTGTTCGTACAATACGCGTTTTAGAGTCAATTTTCACGGTGTCTCTTTGCATGCAGACAGTTGAATGAAGGCGTATCGTTAGCATAGTTGAATATCCACAAATCAGAAATAAACACTTCAAATAACATAATTTGTTCTGTATAGATTCACATCTTCCTCGTGTTCCAATCTTTTGCTTTTGCAGCTTTAATCTACTCAAATCTAAAAAGTCACACCGTTATTTTCAACATCACCATCAATGTTTGGACATTCGTAGGTAGTTATAACCGTAAACAAAATACAATTTGCGGTAATTTTATTGCGATACGCGACATAAATATTTACTGTCTCAAAAGCTGACTCAGTGAATCCTGTTGAAAGTCTTCTTACTTGATACGACTGTGGAAATACATATCAGTTTCACTTTTCCCTCATCTATAAATGGTGATATTCGTATCACGATTGGGGTCGCGCGTGCTAACTGTCTCGACATGTGTGCAGAACTGATTTTCCCCGCTGGCCACTGAAAAATAATACTATCTTTAACTATGTTACACTATATTATATGAAAATATCCCTTGGAGCTCTACACAGTTCCTTCCCCTTGTGCAATGATAACGAAATAAGAAATATAAATTCATATCAAAGCGCAAGTTGCTGAAATAATAATATCGTGAAAATATATAGGTTCCAGGCTCTGTAGATAAGTCGTTATGAAGATAATTAATCCTATCGCTCTACGGTTGTTCTATTCCCTGGTTGTACGGTGATGGTTATTCAAACAGTAGGAACTGAATGTGTAATAAACGACAGGAAGACGGACTAAGCTTTACGAGCCAAGATGTATGTCCAATTGGCAGTAAAAACATTTTAACGGCATATTGCTTTAGAATTGAAATTAAAGCGGCGGATATTAGTCGTGGCTGTTTAAGTATAGGAATTAATTAGTAGTGTTGTAGAATAATTTCTCATTAATTTCAACACGGGCGAATAGAAACCCCGCGCGGCATTTCCATGCTTTGTAAGTAGAGGCATGAAGCTGAATTACCATTATGCAAACCATATATCACACGGCCACTGTGCGCGGTGCTTTATGTTCGCGCCTGAACTGCGCACAACTAACTTAGCTAATGAAAAATTTCAAAATAATTCTCCCACCAGTTTTTTCTGGTTAAAAGAAGTTTAATTCCTTTCCCACTTATTATGTAGGTAATAAACGCGGAGTAAGTGGCTATCAGTAAAATCGCCAGATTTAACATAACTATTTGAAGTTTGGCTTACCTTTATTTATTAGGTACACGATTGCAAGACAAAGAAAGAAAGAAAAATAATAATTTCAAACAACTGAGGTTAGGAATTAAAATTGCAGACCTTGCATAATTTTATTCAATTCAAATTCTTCCTATACTTTCTACTATAAATAATATACTTACATTATACAATTTTATTATGTCACCTATTCTGTTAAACAGCCATAAAAGGCTTCTCAGTTAATATTTATGTCAATAATCAATTCTAAACTTTATTGAAAATTCTTTCAAAGCTGATTATAAAATAAATGTGAGAAATAGTGTATATTATCGTAACATGACGCGCTTCATACCGGAGACTTCCGTTCCATACATTTTAACGTAATCCCATAACGCCCTTCATAAATTTATCATTTCATAGCTAATAATGCGCATCTTATAGAGTATCACGTTCATTAATATGTCTTAATATACTTTTTTTTCCCTCAGGTAAGTTAAGCGTTCCTGAAGCAGTTTTAAAGTCTCGGTCGACTGCTAAGATATTATGCTGCCATGCTTTCTCGTAAGTTTTTTTTTTATATATTTGTATATTCGAGTATCGTTTATTATTGAATTTGATTATACGCTCACGTAGCTTGGTCGTCTGCCCTTCATAAGATTAAAGTAACAAGGCTTAAAAGCTTAGTTCACCAATAAACATTTCAAACTTAAAATACCGTATTTTAACTGAGTAAGCACAATTCTATGTTGCATTCTTCGAAATAACTCGAGTTTCTAGCTAAATAAGACTATTACGAAATAAGCATTAATGTCTTACATTAAGTCTCAGCGTGCCTGACATCACGTGTAGAAATTAATTACGCCATTTAAACGCTATAATAATAACGTCGGAACTCAAGTGCGCGGTTAATAGTTTGTAGAGACCGACCGAATTTAGTCGTCAGTTGTCGGCAAATTTCGTTTTAGGCCGAGTTGAAATGTTTAGTACCGGCAAATCAATACTTACCATTCATTTACTGAGAGAAAGTTCGTATAACCAATAATTAAAAGCAAATTAATGTATAAAATACAGAAATATTAACGTTTTTTCTCGCATAATATATCAGATTGTTTCAAATGCAAAAATATATTTTAAATCCTACTGACAGCTCCAGAGATTAGCGCGATCAAACAAACATACTCTTCAGCTTTTTTATATTAGTTTTGTAGATACTGGCTCTTTAGGAATAATAAAGTAGATACATTTTTGTTTAAACGGTAAACATG
The DNA here is from genome assembly GCA_905147745.2 of Phlogophora meticulosa. Taxonomy (NCBI): domain Eukaryota; kingdom Metazoa; phylum Arthropoda; class Insecta; order Lepidoptera; family Noctuidae; genus Phlogophora; species Phlogophora meticulosa. The sequence goes on along the minus strand of LR990528.1, from coordinate 9,926,904 downwards.
TAAAATGAGTAAAATATGACTACTGCATTTCTTTTACTTTTACTAAAGAACAACATTACGACAAACATAATAATGTTTCGGCCGAAAATGCAAATCAGGCCGAATTTCGTTTTCGTTTTCCGTTGGCCGAAAATAAAAACCGCTTTCCGTCGGTCTCTAATAGTTTGTCACGATTATGACGCGAGAGATACTATCCGGTGTGCGATATTAACGGGCAGTTGCGATTCTCACGCTGTGTGCATTACATTAGAGTGTATCATTTCCTTCGGGTGTGCACAGGCTTTTATCTGAGTAACGTGCACCGTTATACTTCGGACACTAACACACTGAGCTAGACAAATTCACTCCACTTTCCATTTTTCACAGGTCATTTTCTTGTACACGCAGACGATGTGAGTGCAGGTGGTTCGCGGAACAAGATGTAGAGCGCCAAGGCTGCCTTCCACATCACCCACTTTTTACTCGTTATAAATCTTGTTGATATAAAATAAACCTTCACACGTCGTGTAACATAACATTCTTCGAAACTCTCAACATACACTTGCCTACTTACGGAAATTACCGTTTGAAAACTGAAACAATCCGGACGTTGAGTTGTTGCGGCGTTGATAAAATATCTTTTTACGAATGCAAAATATAGATACGCAAACTAGATACAAGCAGTTAGAGGATATTTATTGTCAATATCAACGTTAGTGAGTTTATCGCCTCCTTACGCATCCGTGCGTTTGCCTTTTAATCTCTTTACAAGCTGCCTCAAATCTTGCGTTTCTGCTTTTCTCGCCTTACTTGGGGTTGAATCGCAGGGACGTCGCTTATGTGATAATGGTGCCAGTTGTCGAGTGTCGGCTCTAATCCGGCTGCTCCTCGACATGGCACCGAAATAAAAGAAAGCTTGAGATGTCTCCTGGCCGCCGCACTTTACGTTCACAAACAACTTTATGACTCATTCACAAAATTAATCGAATTGTTATTCAGCAGTTAGCTAATTTAAAAGCAACTTGTTTATTTCTCGGCTCGATTTTGAGTGGCATACATAATTACGTTAAGTTTAAAAGCTTTGTATAATTGAAAAGGAAGATACATTTCAATCAATCGGAATTTAAATGATAAAAGGTGTTTTAGGCTTTAATAATATGAAAATTTAAAATAACGGCAGCCGTAACAGTAAAACTTAACCGAATGATATCAGCATAACTTATTTTTGGTGTGCGAATTATGGAATTAACGTTGCAATGGGCTGAATAAAGGCAAAATTAGCACTAAGAGCTCAAAATGCAATCGACACCAAGAATAAACTTTATGAATGTGTGATATTTTTATTACGTTTATCTTCATCACGGTGTTATTAGCGCGCTTCACAAAACAAACCATCAATCGTGCATGTAAATTGTGTTTACAGAATATTATTAAGCGGAATAAAGAACTGTCACCCGTTATACCAATAATGGGACAGACCACGACACTATTTGTGTTTTAAATTAAACTGGGACAAACCGGTATTTGCGTATTTATTCACATACTTAACCTGATAAACTTAATTGTTTGCATTAATATACAAGTCATTTTAAATTTACGATCTCATCGTAATCTTCACTTTTAATAAACACATTGTAATTAACGGACGTTTTAAACTTTATTTAGGTTACTTTGTTTCCCTAGATACAAGCTAGTCAGCGAGAAGCTTTTAGTATATTCTCAATTAATCCTTAATCTCTAGATAAAAGCATTAAAAATATTTAAATTAATGTTCATATATGTAGGCAATAATAATAATAAAAGTCGCCGTTGTTTTGAACCAGTGAAAGATCGTGAATTGCCGTTTTACTGTTATTAGCTAAATTTCTAATATCGAATTGCTATTAAGGAATCGATGATAATCTTATTAAGTTTTCTCTCCATATTATGTGTTCTATGCAAATCTAGAAAATTAAATGGATACAACGTGTGTATCAGTGGCTTATCATCTGACCTAAGTTGAAAGGCTCAATTAAGGAAGTGGGCTGTTATAGTGCCTGTAAACTAGTCTTGCATCCTGAGTCTACCGGTAGACAATAAATAGTAGTCATTATTCCGCTGGGAATACGGTTGGACCTTGCATCTTGGGACGCCAAGCCTTTGCAGTTAGTGTTGTTACACATTTAAAAATTGCTAGATAACATTTTTATGTACTTGTAATTTATGTGTTAGCGTCCTTACTCCCATGGCAAGCACATCAAAGTTAGAATTATTTTATTACTCTAGTCTAACGTCTAGCTGGGGTATCTCAAGTAAATTACTATTCAATTACATTTACGAAGTAACACCGTTATTAATATAATGTAACAAATAAAGCAGCAACACTTCAGAACGGTATTACCCGGTTTGCGGGCTTACACTAAAAGTATTTATAATGATAGTCCACCAAAAAGAGCGATAATCACAAATTACAATCGCGTAAAGTGTACATCAATGTGCAAATTGTATTGAGTAGTTCTAGGAATAACTAGACATTAAGAATGTACAGCTAAATTTGTAGCTACTGTAGAGCAAAAGAAAAAAGTAACCAAATGTAATACGATCTTGCGTCGTTAGTATCCGTGTCATAATATATTAATAACTTGAATATAAACCAACGATAACTGAGAGTGATATATTTAGGTGCTGAACACCTTTTCTAAGACTGTAAATAAACAATATGCAAATCAGTTGCGTGACGGTTTGCATAAGGCGATTCTATTAGTGTCTCTATGTTAATCTGTAACAGTAAATATACCAACCTTGTTTTTAACTGTAGATGAGAGCCAACACGTAAGGTTACAAGGAGTGGCTTAAAATTATTCATCAAAAAATAGAAAACGAAAAATATGAACTATCCAACAGTTAAATCGGTATCGAAATCTCTTTATTGTTTACCAATTTGCATTCTATGCCATTCACACACGTTTTCACTCAATTACAATACATCATGCTGAAGAAAGTAAAGTGCAAATATTTTTGAAGTATAAAATTTTGCGCAGGTGCCAATTACTCCATTTCGATAGTGTTCACAGTTCAATGGCAGGTAATAATAGAAATCAATCTAGTATAAGGAGAGCAGTGGGCAAAAAAACCGCTAACCGAACTTGGTGGTAGAACGTCGACTCATTCATTACTGGGAAGCCGTGCGGTTTAGTTATTTAATGAAACGTTACTTCGACACTGACAGACCACATCAAGAACGGCATACATCAACCGCATTATGTTTTGGAAATAGAACCTTGCCTTTAATTTACATTACGAATACGTCATTATTTTCTACCTACGAAAGCAAATTGTTGATACTTCTGCATTTGTTGATAAACATCGTAGAAACTCAATCGTTAGAAAACTGAATGCATATTTAAACCTTGGTCAAGGTGGCGAGTGGCGGCTGCCGCGTTTCAGGCCGAGCCGGTGGACGACGAACAACGAACTGTGTCCACTCGTCCACTGCTGGCGGCTGACGAATGTCAATGGCACGCCGGCACCGTTACTCGATCTCGCGTCCGCCGAATTAATTCGCCAATGGAAATCTGTACAACGATTGATTCCTACATTGAATAACTTAATGAGTAACTTGTTGCTGTAGCCGTAGCCCCCGACTACGTTATCGGACATCTTATCCAAAAGCCCTCTTCATCCTACTCGCATAGCATACCACTAAATCAAATAAGCCTGTCATTATTCATTCCACAAAAAAATGTTATTACTCTCATTGTCTAACTGTAGAGATCATCACGGTCAAAGACACCAAAACAACTGGCCGCATACAAAGCTGTGCGCCTCGTATTAATACAGAAGTGATGTACATAACAAGTCATTGATATTGAGAACTGGAGCTGAAAGCCGCCAGTAATGAGAACGCTCCACATTTCAATAATATACATCTTTTGAATTTTTATCGGTGGATGCTCGTTAATCTACCGACTTGTTTGAGACCTCATGCTGCTATGCGTTAAATACCATTTGCATGGCTCGCTGGGGCGCAAAAAGCACAAAAAACATGTTTTTTTCCTAGTCAGCACTCATCTTTATAAATAAAAATATTAGATGGCTGTCGATCGCCGTACGGGCGCCACACTTTTACTTACATCGATCGCGATGCCTTGTCTTCGTTCTGATTTATATCTCACACACTTACTCTGCTAGTCTTAGTCATTTTGTGCGCTATAGACTTTTTTATTTAATTATAGATCTTCTCATAGTATTAGCATTTTCCCCTATGTGTCATTAAACTTCTTTAAATATATGCGAGTAATGTGTTTGCCGGAAGCATTTAGCGTGGCAATCTAATCTTGTATCATTTGATACTGTGCATAAAAATGCGATCAATCACCTTTGTAAATTAGTTCATAAATCTGCGATAATTAACTGATGCCGTTTCACAGGCGTTCTAGAATCTAATCGCCATTTCTACTCCTGGAGATTTGTCGTAGCGCCATCATACATATCAATTAAGCTGGCCTTTTAATTCGATCATCGATCATCTGTCATCCACCTCCAACTGAGGTCAATATCTTTCATAAACTTGATTACATATGTACGTGCATATTGATTATTTATCAAACTGGTTCCGTGGATAATTCACACCTATGTGAATGTTATTGTATCACTGGAGTTGTTCTATTTTTCGCTCGTACTTTTTTGTATATGTAAATACGCACTGTTGAATAATTCATATATTCAGCTAAAGATAGCAGCAGTCTGGGCTGTAATTACCAATGAAACTTTTACCAATAGGTCGTCTTAAAATAAATAGTCAAGCAATTTGTATCTTTAACGTCTTAATTTTGAGATCAACTAAAACACTATACCTGCGACACGAAAACTATATTTGAATAATCATACATACTTAAAATCATTATGTAGGAATTTTGTATGCGATAAATATCTGAGTATTAAATTAATGCATATTGTTATTCTGCTCTTCTCCTTTATTAACAGTTGAGAGGATGAGAAAACAACTAGTATCGATGATAGCTTGTCGTCGACTATAATGTGTGTCTGCGCAGGAGTCAATTATGACTAAACGACATGAATTTATAAATAATGGATGACAAAACAAGCAAACTTGTCACATGGGACGGCTCTGAGTCATCAAGCTATCATGCAATGACAGGAACATATAATACTTAATCTATTTAAAATATTCAAGTGGAAACAGACAACAGCATAATAATTATATGTTTATTCATTTTATTCATTCATTATATGTTTTATTAGAAAATATAAATTCTACGTGCAAAGAATGTAGTCTCCACATAAACTTTACTTTTTGAACGTCTAACTCCTAGACATGGGAAATTTATTCTGATTTATTTCAGCTGCTAGTCTCTCGTTGCGTACGCTTTTGAAGTAAAAAGAACATTCTGAGCGTAAAAGGCGAAAGAGTTAAAATTACGTCACGTAACACGTTTTTTCAGAGTTGGAAAAAAATTAAACACACTTCGATTTGAAGCTTTCTGGGAACTGCAACTGAAAAAAAAACAACAATTAGTAACTGTCGTGTACATTAATATACCTATTGAAGAGTCCGGGGTCCGTATTCTAAACATCCTCGCAAAAAGCCCACTGAGTCGACAAAAAACCCTACTAGCCCATGGAAAGATACGTGCTTGTATAAAATTTCGTTCTTACATAGCAAAAAGTAAACAATTTCTTCTAACTTGTCATCCAGTTAATAGAAACATTATTTCCTTTTATGTCTTTAATTTGTTTTTGGTTGTGTATTTTGTATTTGTGAACGAAAATATCTATTGGTATGAAATTAAAATACAAATAACATACAATAACTAGTAACCATTAATTTAGTCATAATTCTAAGTATCATATGCTGTATAAGTATCATAAGTCAAAAACTACATTATTATAACTCTGGCCCGCAGCCAGATTTGATCCTTACTTAACAATTTATGTGTATGACATCAATTGTATCAGTACCTATATAAACTTTAAATGTTAATGTTATTCGTGGGAAGCGTATCACTTGTAAACGGTTGGATCGATTTGGCAAAGAGAAATCTTGGTAATAGGTCCGAAAAAGGTTTTTAGGGTTGTTAGGCAAAAGTAGCCCGGAGAATTAAAAAAATTGGGAAAAACCTGAAAGTGTTTTTGTCATGGATTTTTTCTAAGAATTGAAATGTGGACGAATTCAGTCAATTATATCAACATGTATTATCCTCATTACAACCACGACATAAATTTAGTAGTTCATTATTTATGGAACTTAACCTAAGTCATTAACGCTCGAACTTATAAATTGTATGTAGATCTTCGGAACACAACGAAAATTTCACCACTGCGTATTGATTTCAAGCGATAAGATAACCTAACAAGTCCACAAGAAGCCAAACATGGCGGCTGCGTTTTAGTTTGTATACTGAAATGGTGTGTCGGTAGCGACCGACCAGCGCGCAAGTAAACTTGTCGCTTTATAATCGAACCAATTTATATCAGGCGCCAAGAGGTACCAGTAGATTTAGAGTTATGGAACTAGTGGCCAAGACTTTATTTAGACGCCGACACCCGTGCTGAGCTGGCCGGCAAGTGCACTCCGATTGCAGCCATTGGTACCTCCCAGGGACTTTTGTTTTATTGTTAACGGAACATTTACTACATGCCGACTAAATACTGAATGGTCTTTATTTTCATGTTGTTCAAACTGTTTTGTTTTACGTTCGTGACGTTGCAATCGATTGTTTCATTAAATACTAAGACACGGATTGCAGTCGACTTGGTTTGAATTTCATTGGTTTCATTGTAAAGGCCCATTTGTAATATTCTTGGCAGTTTACAGGGTAAATTGCGTTTATTAAGCTCCAATTAGGGAGCATGTAAATAACTTTGCAAACCTTTGCGAGTATAAACTTGTTTTATTTTTTATTACATCATCGGTTTGCCTGCAAAAAAATGAAGATGATATCTATATATCCTCAACTTTAATAATCGTAGCGAATGTTTGAACTTTAATTGAGATCAACCGCATAACTTCAATAACTTGATCGTTAGAATATCTTGTTTTAGGATCTCTCAAATTAAATTACATGAATTATGCTAGTTGTTCTGCTGCTATTAGAGGTCATAAAGTTATCGCATGAAGCGAATAACCGGTTATGTTAATAGACGTAATATTGATACTTATGCACTCATAGACACGAGTTATTGACATGCTTATAGACAAAGGCAGACACGCCTTGCATTGTAATTCAACAGTTAGAATTTACCTCAGCCCATGCAATACTAGTTTCAAAATACATTAAAATCGTATTCATATTTATTTGAATAGTTTAAAACCCGGACAGCGACACCTAACAAAATTTACGGTGAAACGTTCGCGGCAGGCTAACGACACGTAAGCGTCCTTGCGCGGCGTCCTTGCCCCGACCGTAAAACCCTCGCGACTCCGCACTCTTTAGTCCACTTCTGAACTAATCTACCCGTCTCGCTCCACACCACTGAGGCACTGACGTCCACAAAGCCCCACGCTCGATCTGCCAAGTGATAAATCGCTCCCAACGACAGCCCTCGCATCGCAATTTTACGGGACGAGTTTGCCTGAGCTCGTACCATTTTTATTTACAACTGAATGGAAGCGCCTCATGCGTATAAAGTTTAATCACTGAACCTTTTTTTAGCATGTATATTTTCATATCTCGCAAACGGTGCTGGATTCCAGGTGTTTTCTTTGTTTAGTACGCTCTCGTATACAGTTAGACGCGCAAGGCCGACAAGATCGGTTAAACTACATTGTTACAGGACATATACAATAAATTTTAACGGTGTTCAATATTTAAATGTACCATAAAAGCGTTTCTTTACAATTTGCTAGCTGATGAATATTTAGTAGGGCGGGCGTGTAGGGCGCTGGGCTACGATGCGCCGACTGCAACCGTGTAACCGCCTAATGAGGAAGACCCTTATGGGGCCCGACCGTGTTAGAAAATCCCTAATTGTACGTAACTATGTCGTTGATATTCAAAACGCGTACTTCTACGTCCAATTAAACAAGCTTCGCACCTGTACATACTTAGCCGCTTATTATTGGTTTAAGAACGTAAAGTTTGTGGTTTTCTTGTTAAGTCGATAATTATATTTCTTTTGTACCAGGATAGCTACATTAAGATATATAGATATGCGTCCGATTAATGAGTACCATATACGGAGACATTTTTTATGTCGTCATGTAAACTTTTACCGTCTTTTACACTACATAAATATTTTTTAAATATCTTTTTTCACTTCGCACTAACGACTTCGTTGGAGAAACATCTATTCATGGACATTAGCATACCATTATCTTTTAAAGCCATGTAAAGCTGTACGCCAAAGAATGTGGAGTAATCCAGTATGATAAAATGTAAAATAAATCGTCTTTCGCACTTTTTAAAGTTATTTACATAAATAGGTTACAGGCTTTACATTGATTGAATTGTAAGTTGAAACTGTAGATGCGTACGTAAATAAATGTGAAACTGAACAGACTTTTAAAGTGCAGTGTGCACGTCGAACGAAGCAGCTAATTCTGTACAAAGTTGTAGAATTTATGGACAGCCGTAATTATATTAATACTTCATAAATGTATATTTTGCTCTATTAATATTTATATAGAACCTGCTTAATAGTTTTACATTATACACAATTGAATTACAGTGTCGTAGATTTTTATATGAATATTTACAGATGTCCTCAGGGCTTGTAGGTTAGTTGGTGAGCGTATGGGCCACTGTCCACTGCCCAGGCCTGGCCGGCGGCCAGCGGGCAGCCTCTCGTTAATGCGCCTATTTACGGCAAGCGGACCGCATGCCTCGAGAGCTGATTATTGGCGCCTCACTGAATAATGAATCGCCGATCTAGGCTAATCGAGACATGACTTTTTACTAAACTTTTGGTCCTTTTTCGATCTCTCTGGCTGCAAAGACATACACACAAGCACATAGATACCAATATAATCTTATAGGAGACCTTATCGTCATGAATATAATATATTTTTATTTACAATAAAAACTTAAGACTTAGCTCTATAAAAAGTAAAATAAATAAATGAAAAACCACCAGTTAAATGTTTAAATATACAAAGTATTTATATCTCTAAATCCCACTATCTATGAATATATCTTCATTTGGATAAATTCCATTTGATAGAAATCTTACTCCGAGGCAATACAATAAAATTTAAATTCGAAATAAAACTGGCTGAGGTTCCTTTTCAATCGCTTTGCCAGCGGATATATGTCGATAGTGGAAGGTATCGCGTCCGATTGTCGGTAGAGTTAACCGGGGATGCTCATCAACATGCGTTGCCAGACTCTTTAATGCGATGCCGAAGCCCCTTTTACGATCACGCGTCTCGATGCAAACCATTTAAGGCTACTGCGCGTGTTGCCCTGATATATAGCTCCTAGTCACGAGCGGAGCGATTCCAGTAGCAATCTGCGGAAAAAACATATAAAAGGTAAATTACACATAAAGGTAATTATTTTAACTTGGCGGCAGAAAATAAGAACCAAGTAGTTTTATTGGGAAGTTAAATTTACTCTCCAGAAAGTCTTTTAAAAATACAAAACTGGTTTGTTTTTTATTACAGGTCATTCTTTCGCGTAAAGCTTCTATAGTCTCAATTTTAATGGTCGTTAATGACTCTTTAGGGGACCCGCTGGTTGGAATTTGCCAATGAGGTTGGAAAGGGAAATAAAGCAATCCTATTGGTTTGCTTGGATGACATTCCGCTTATCCCACCGCCATAAGCAGGCGCGGCTGTAGTGTCCGCACCCTTACCCGCTGGTGTAGGTCCGTGGCGCGGCGCGCAGGCGCCTTTTGATTTACTATAGCGCCAAACTGTTACATCCCTTGATATGTCACCCAACTATTTTGGATGACAGTTCTGACAAATGGTACATACGGTACTTGTCCATATTAATTCCTAAGCGTAATAACTAATATGACGAGCATAATATCACGTCCGTGTTTATTACCGAGACTAACTACAATAATATGAAAACAAATAAAAACGTCATTGCCTAGAAAACGTAATTATTATAAAAGCTTACTCAGAAAAGGTACATTACTTTTATATACTTTTTATGACTTAGCTCTAGCTCTAAGCACAGTTATTAATGAAATCCTTTGCTGTGAAATAGAAGTTTATGTCATTGCATACAGAACACTAACTAAGACAGACAATCGCAAGTTCTAGGTTGGCCAGTCCTTAGTAGGTTGTCGCAGCAATAAATGGAAATTCATATCTCCATCAACTCGCTTAATAAGCAAAGTCATAAATAATGGTTTGAATAGTGCATTTTCATCATTTTTATTGACCAAAGCTTCATACATTGGTCACGTCCGTATCCCAAAATGCAGGTACTAAAAGGTAACTGTGATTTGTTCTACAAATCATATTTCGTAATTACCATTTGCCATTCAAATAAGTTTGGCGGCGTTTTGGCAAAGGAACAAACTTTGGGAACTTGAATACCGATTTCAAGTTCCCAAAGTTTGTTAAGTTAAGTTCCCTACCGGCAAATTAAAAAAACATAAGAGTAATTAAATACTGTCTGAATTTATGATGGGTCATAGTAGTAACTAACCAACGACGTTAGAACATAAATTGATCACATAACTAACTGGTGCCTATTTAGCCACTAATGACTTCATTTAGGTATGTAGGCCTGCTTTTCTTAGGGTAACGTCTGTGTGAAATATAACCGTTAAACGTCCAACAAATAAACCAAATTAACAACTTAGCCATGAAATAAATTCTCCTTCGTATGTGCCTATATTGTTAGAATTTCTCAGAATTTATCGATAGGTTATTTAATGGCAGGCCGTCAGTGCGGCCATAATTTCTGAGCGATGTGACATTACTTCCACTAATTGTGTAATGACCACTGTGATTGAGTGTGACAGGCTAGAATCTACTCGTCGAACAGGCCACACTTCGGCTCCGCGCCCGCCTTCCAGACGTTGATGCATCCACCACTTTTATTTTTGTTGCTCCACATTCTACTCGTCTCCTTATTTTGTTTCACTGAACGTTTAATAGTTTTTATTGTAGTGTACACCGAGCATAAGCGGCAATCTATCGACTAAAGTGTTGAACTAAAATCGCACTTATTATTTTACTTTAATATACGACTAGCTGTCGAGCAGCTTGTTCGAAAATTACAGACATTTAACCACCATCGAATTGGATAATTACAAGTAGTGTAATGATACGCCTGTAGACATCGCGCAATTTGAAGACATATTTTTTTAGTTTATTTTGGCACGTCTACAAAATAATGCGGTCTTAATTGTACAAAATTGTGATGAAATTCGAACAACTGGCTACACCTGGAATTAATTACCTACAGCGGTATTTACATAATTCAATTTTGTTGTAAAACAATAAAAAGCTACACGGGAGGATTACTCGTAGCAGGCTGCTATTATCTTACGTCTCGCGTAAACTTAATCCGTCTAGGTTGGTCATATAAATAAGAAACTTAACGTAATCACCATGTTCGTGTTGTGTTGACAGGATATCATTCCATAGAATTTTATGTGATGTAGGTACAGTGTTAACAACGTAACATATATTCTCGTAAATTAATTACCTGCGCTCAAGAGCATTTTTAATTCTTTGCGTCCCATATCAAGTCTTGCGTCTTGAATAGATAGACAAAGAAAATTGTTCTTCCCGTGCCTTTCTTAGAAAGCTAGTTATAATTGGTATTTGCCATAACCATATTGCACGGGAATACGATACGTTTAGTGTTTTACATTTAGAAACTGCTTGGTAGCGAAATATGCAGGGCTTAGCGTTAAGACCCCGCTAACTGCTTTCGAAAAGCAATTAACTACCGACCTAGCCGATGATAGTGGTGTTGTATTTGAAATGCAAGAAATATCTAATATAAAAATAAAACGTTAATGAATTGACATGTAGCAGAAGTCACACCATAAATCTGCATAAACTACGTCAACTGATTACTCTTAAATGTTATATGATACTTATTGCTGATTTTAATGATTATTAAAAATGATAAATCACCAATATCGGTAAATTATTTATTAATCTCCTTAATTCGAAATTTGAAAATTTATGGCCATCATTATATCTCAATTTTCTAACCACTTAATATGTTTTCTTTACCGCTATAAAAACATGGATACATATAATTTGAATTGTAAATTAGTTCACACCTTAACGATGTTGTTGGGGGCACGAATTATTCAGTTCAGATACTAAAGCTCCAAACTGAGTAGAGAGGAGACGCGCGTCGCGGCGCCCGCGCACCCTAATGTATGCCGCGCTCACTGCAACCTGGGGTGGATCGCCGCGCGCTCATTACCTCGTGCTTCGGACTCATATGTGCCAGGCTGGGAGGGCTCCAGTCTGTCATTAAGCCACCCAGTCCATGATTGGTCAGATATAAATCATGGTAATGGTAGATTATTCTAGAAACATCGGCGGAACACCCGGGAAATGCGCTCGAAGCACCGATTATATAGAGCCCACTGACGTAATTGCACCGCTCATTGATACCTCACGAAATGTAATTAGGCTTTGTTCCAGCTAAGTGCTGCTCGAGTATTCGCCCTCATTGTGCAATTTTATTGTAGCATTAACTAAATGATGAGTAGTGAGCGATATACAGGTGGTTTCTGTATGCTTTTAGTTTCCAATAAAGTTTTAATGCTTTTAATGAAGTGCTAAAACGTACCAAGCTTTTAATATTTAGAATTATTTCGACCATCTAAGAGCCTAATAAGAAACTAATCTAAAAACACATTTTAAAGGGTTGCGAATTAACCATTTCCGAATTTACTGAAAGTACATAAAATGAAAGCCTAAAACAACTGAATTATTCAACACTTGTCATTGACCCGGTTGAAAGACATTATCCCAGATCTGATCAATTGTTTACTTCGAACTGTGAGGAAACAAATCAAACCACACATTATTCTATGCTTGTCTTATTTGTGTCTCTTTTTTAGCAAAAACCAGTCGTGCAGGCAGTGCGCTTGCGTCGCTTTTGACATCATTTGACACCTGTCACGGATATCGACTGGTGGAATCGATTAATTGATCGGTACGTGCATTTCACCGTAAGGTGCCACTATAACGCTGTGAGAGGATTACTGTCATAAATGTCAGATGTGACAAATGTAAACATTGTAGTTTGGGGTTCAGCAGTAGTGTTTCTTTAATAAAGCAAAGTAATACCTTCTGTTTTGTATATATAAATATATTGTGCTTACTTGATACGCTAAAATGCAGGTCACTAGGTTACGTAGAGCTTATCCATCCTCAGGCTTGTATCCGTTCTCAGGTATTTATTATCAAATATAAATGTAAAGTGAGATAAGATCTTTCTTTATAAAATGGTGCTTCTTTCTGCTTTATTAAACATGTTTGTTTATTGCGGTAACAAAACTGTTTTAAATGTGATTTAAACGTAGAACATAGTGGAATAGCTTTCAGATGTCCTCAAAAAGTATTTCTATAGCGTTTTTATAGCTAGTTACTATTGTGACAAATAACATGTATTTTAACTAATGTTAAGTATGGAACACTCGTCCAGTAATGTATATCCTATACTTTAAACTGTTCGCCACAGAATTAAAGTATTTACTATTTTGCCATTACCTACTTAGATTTACAACAGTCCAAACAAAACTACCTCTCAATCACCTATAAGTACCAATTTGGTGTAAAGCATCCATCTTTCAGTGTGTAGTAAAGATCAATGTATAAATCTCAAAATATTACATAAAATCAAAGAATTCAATTTATAAAAAAATTGACCATCAACTTCTATTCTATGCTATTCTTTTTTAGTCATGGCAAGCAAAGTTGGTGTCGATCATCCTGCCGATGTGTGAAGTGATGAATCAAATTCTTTCTTTTGATACAGTTCATCGCAATATATGTAGATACATTTGGTTTAGTCAGCACCTAGGTATAGGACTGAAACAAACAATTATTAAAAATACATAAATATTACAATTTTTTAAACATATTATGAAATATTATTTAGATTACTTATCCGCAAATTCAAATCGCAACTATCATTCTTTGTCATTCTTATGAAATGGCCATAACTCGTCGAATTGACGTAGTGTGTCAATCTGGTCAACAACCAAGGTCCCAGACTGGTGTACAATGTAAGGCTGCATTTGCACATTCATATTACTTACTTATCCAAACGGTATCTACTTGCAGCACTTAGCCGTTTAAGACAAACTTATTGCCATTGATACCGAATATGTTACTGTAAATCAGACTGTCGTGCGCGGTTTTATGAGATGTGTATCTATGAAAAATATGTCATTCCGTTAGACGATGTCCGTAGTAATACAGTTGTACCTATGTTGTTCGTAGCCATGATAACCTATCGCCCCGCAACCTCATAGCGTTCAGTAGAGACGCGGCAGGCATTATCGTGTCTAATCAGGTTCGCACGCGGCGCGGTGGCTAAATCATCCGATTATTGATTTCCGATGTCGCGGTCGTGATCGGGCGCGGGATTCAACGTTCGCCGTGACAGTGCAGCCATTGTCGGAGCCGACGGCGGCTCGCGCACCGCGACGCGCGCGCATTCTCCGTGATTAAACGCTTGTAATTCCAACAATATCATCCCGACTGTCGGATTCAATCTGCACACGCCGAGCGCCGCTCATCTCATGTCATCTTCCCGCGAGCTGACCTAACAGCACGGACCACTTGTATGTAATAAGTCAGTTAACATTAAGACCTCGTGCCCTGGAAACGTCCCGGCTCGTGTTATAAAAGAGAATAGCGAATTGCTCTCTTAGTAGATACGAATCTCCTGCAGCAATAATGTCTTGATTTATTATTTCGCTCACGTGATTTATGTTATAATTAACCAGATATCAACGCCTCGTTGATCTAGTCTAATAGAGTTAGCGGTTGGTTTGATGAAAATACCTTCGATACATCTTAACGAGATTGAAACACATCTAATCTAAAGTAAGGTACTTACTTGTCAGTAAATTATATCACAAGATGCGCTTATAATTTAAAGCGATTTTATCTGTTCGTCGTTGAACACGTCCAACTCTGTTCCTTCAAGTGAAATGCGCCCTTTTTTTTGTAAACGTATATCAGATAAAAGAGGCTGTTCGCAAATTTTTGCTCTTATTGCACACTTGCCCGCACTGAACAATAATAGGGGAGGCAATTTCTCGCGACATGAGATCGGCGGATGGTAACGAGCGGTCCGTTGTCGTTATTAAACCCCATTGTTGTGATGCGCCGTATAAAGCCTAACGCAGTCTAGTCCCTTTCTAATGCTGCCAATAAAGCACTGAAAGTGCATTTGCAATACGATTAACTCTCTCGGGTGGTTACGCGAGTATGCACGATGTGAGTGCGACAGAATAGGGCTGACATCTCTCAACTGTTGAAATGGACTCCTTTTGATATCATCATCTACCTAGCCTTTTCCTGGCCATATTAGGGTCAGCTTCCAGTCTAAACGGTATTTTACACGTAGTGACTGCCCATCCGACCTCCACAACCCAGTTACTGGGTAACACGATACCCATGGGTAAGAGTAGTTGTCAGAGTTTTGGGCTTCATGCCCGTAACAATAAATGACAGCCGGGACCGATGGGGCCTCCGTATGTGAGGGAGGGCCACCATCCACAAACAAACCTTGGCAAGCGTAGAGTTCATATTTTCCGGCCGTACCCTTGCGGCTGTTATTTATCCAGAGATAACTTCCGTATTAATATAAATAATTTAATCCGACCTTTTCATAGTGAAATGCTTGGTGCAGTAGCATAAATCACAGAATTTACAGCTACTCATGGAACACATCTGCATTGCTTTATAATATCTGTCAGTCTATTAATGCCGATCGGAATATAACATCTTAATCGAACACATTCAAATCTATAATTAAAAGCTCTTAGCTCTGTGATGATTCAATTGTGCGAGTACCATCTAAATTAAGAGATCGTAATTGTAACGATACAATCATAAAAGCTTCGCAGAAAACAATATCGTTTGACCATTTGACCTTTCCGACCGAACAGCCCTAGCAATCTAAGTCTGAACTCTATTATCGACTGTTAATAAAACTGGGTAGCGCAAGCCGTTGGCGGCTGCTGTTACTAGATGGCGTCGGCGGCGGTGGATGTGCCCTCACATTTGCATAAGGAATTGGGTGCGCACGCTTCAGTATCGTCTCGCGGCGTATTTCTCACGCTACCCGCGGCCATTGCACGCTCTCGCCATCACCGCCTCCTCTTGTCTAATGGCTATGTCAGCACGTTGCCCCTGTTCGAGACCTCTTTTTATTTTCTTCCTAACCCATCACAGATATAGCCACATAGATCAACACTTCAATACAAAACTAGTTTTACAACCAGTTTACAGAAAACCGTTTTGTAATATCCCCAAGAATTTACTATGTTAGTACAGTAATGGTGCATACCGAAATAAACAAGCGATGTTAAGTTCATAATTACACGAATCTCGGGATCGTTAAGACTCGAAGTCGGTCGATCATTTTTCACTATTAAAATACATGTTCGACGAAACATTCGGCGTAAGTGTCGTTAATTGCATGGTGCATTGATAACGGGTGATTTGATGCCAGCCGTGTTAATGGTGACCTCGATTCGGAGCCATGGGCACCACACCTGAAACGCTCATATGGTCAAAGCAATTGCTATGATTACAAACGAGAAATACTAGGTAATAAAAACAATAATGGATAAATATTAAACAACTACCGTGTATCAAGACTTAATAAACATTGTACAGTAATACTTAACCAACTGCAAGACGTCATTTCAGACAGTAAATAAAATTGCAAGCCCTAAGGGATAAAAGACAATAGCCAAATGAATATTTCATAAGGCCATTATTTAATGATGATGCTTATAATACAGTAGTGCTATCAATTAGAAGCGAAGAGGCAGTAATTTCTTTTAGTAGATTAAACACAAAGCGAGCTTTGTCCCATGACCTTTGAGGTCAGGGCCTAAGTTACGGACGCTTGTCGTTTTGATACTTTAATAACGTTGCAACTTAATTTTATAGGGAACTAACGTTGTACAAAGGGTAGTGGGATAGTGCTTATTCAACTTATGACAGAGACGTTTTTGTAAAAGCAATATTCATGGCCGAAGGAGCTTACTGTTCGCGAATAGATACATTTATGACAATGTTAAAATTTAACACAAACAACTATATTTGAAAAAACCTCATGCTAAAAACGGTTTTGTGGTGCATAGTTTTTAAGTTATGATTTTAGTATAAGTTCTTTGTTTTTAATAAATAAATTATAATAATAAAAAAAAAAACAAAAAAAGTGAAACTATCAGGAATATAGGTCGCTCGGAAATATTTAAAAACGTTCGCAAGCGCCAGAAAGTTTTAAGGAGTGAACTTTTAAAATGTAGGATGTTTCTTGCAGTATTGAAATTCGAAAATGAATGGTCTTATTGGTTTATTATATCTTTATTCAAAAACATGTTAAAGGAACTTTGAAACATTCGCTTTCAACTTACACAGGGTGCAAAGCCGCGGCGGTCACTATTGTAAGTAGACAGCACGCAAGACATTCTCATGTAGCGTGTTCCATGAAGTCGTCTACGACTTGCCCGTGCGCATCCAGCGCCCGACCACGTTAGCCGCGCACCGCACTAAGGGCATTAGCAAACATACTACTTTTAGCCTAGACGATCGGAGATTTTCCTTTTTCATTGCTACTGGATATAACGTTTTGGCAAATGTTTGCTTTTTTCGGCGATTGGGTCAAAGCTGTATCGCATTTAGCAACTCGTTGCTTTTGACCGCGAGCATAGTTATAAATCATTTACCGCCGCTGCACTAAATCACTGCGTTTGAAATCACGAGTCGTGTGGTCGCTTGTATCAAGCTTCAGAAAAGCGACTGAATTGCTGGTCGCTGGTACTAAAAGTATCGTGTGTGCTGTGGCCCTAAACTCCGGCCGTATGCGTAACTGACGCGACTGCCTACTCGTAACTCCCTATTGCAACGTTCCCTGTAACTGCTTCCTTTAAAACGTAAACATTCTTGGCGAACGTTTTATTGGTGTGTTAGGTAATTTGTTTGTAGGAATTTTGGCGTGATTCACAGGGTATAGGGATGCTGTGAGCTTACGTAGGGTCAGGCTTTTTAAGTAAATTAATAGGGTTTTGGATATAAAGCTATGTAGGATTAGTATTTAACAAATAAAACTTTTAGTCTGCTAAATTATTTAGGCCAGATATTTTTTTCCTTAGGTCTACATCAATAAGATGTATGGCTTAGCTAGCGCATTAATTAACGTTAACACCGAAAAATACAGTAATTAGTTGGGTTCGGAACCCTAATTATATGACCCTGACTCGCTCTTAGCTGGTTTATTCCTTAATTATCTTTACAACTCATCTCGCCAATATTTAAACATTCAAATTCCAAATTGTAGATAATCTAAGATATGCGACAAGCATTTAACGGTCTTCAGAAGAAGAATTCGTGATGCCGCACACGTAGATAAAGTTGATATAGCACACCGTTATCTATCACCTTTATCTTGATAATCTCATTTAAATAATACAACTTAATTTTATAATTAGCTACTAAAACCACATTTCGTTGGTCACAACACATTCCTATTAATTTCTTATGGCTCTTTCGAGTAATAAACAGTTAATATATTCCTGTCCCTTTAATTCCGGCAGTACATAAAAATGTACCAGTGATAATAAACTTTCAACATAATCCAGTACATTAAGTTATTCATGTAACAAGATTTATCTACGTCTCTATAATTATCTAGTGTAAACTGGTTACTTAATGACGTTGTACTCTGGTTACGTGCGAATCTATCATTGCAGAAATACGTTTCCTTGAGCGAAATAACCAGGCTACCCTCAGCGTACCAAAGGTCCGTTAATAGCTCATTGGTATTACAGTCTTGATGTTTATTCAGATTCCCGCAAACGTCTGGGAAATTCATAGATCAACAATCAATAAACAACATTAAGTTAAGATGTAAACACAAAGTTATTGAGCATAATAAAACAAGCAATTAACTCAAATGAGTTTCTAAATTAATAGGCGTTTAATGTTAAGATTTAATTTTCTTAGCTAGACCTTAATTAGTATGTACTTAGATTATATCCGTGCATACGTTTGCGACAAGAACTTATTGCCAGTGTCCTCTAAGGCAATGACTTACACATATTTTTTCCTCTCCCGTTTAAGTATCTATATACTTAAACGGGAGAGGAAAAAATATGTGATTTTTCGATCCAGGAATACGGCCCTATGTAATCGATTAAATAAACCACATTTGTTTTTACCGATTACTTAGATAATGATGTAACTAATCCTATGTAGCGTAGATCTTTTCTTTAAAAATCTCCATCCATATTTAGTCCACTAAATTAAATATCAAAGTTATCATGGATGCTGCTCGAATTAATAAGTAATCTGTCGCCAGATTGCAAAATCTAATAAGCTATTTCTGAACAGTGGTATAATAAGGAAATAATAATATTATTCTGGACCTGAATTCTGCGATCCATTTGCGATTTCCGGCAGGAAATTGTTTTGGTAGCGTACCTATCTACTACAAAAATATACATGTGTACAAGGTATTACGGTTATTTCAGATTGGTTCTCACAGTTCTAATGATAAACCCGGGCACATAATAATGATAAGACTTGCTGTAGAACTTACATGTACGATTTCTGTCTCATCGTCTACTACATTTAAATGCCAAGACTGATTTAATTGTAATTGTGATTTAACCAATAAACTGTCCTATTTTTATTCCGAGACATCTATCGTATAGTTCTGCCTATCTAAATCTCCCACCGTTCACAGTTTGACGTAAGCTGCAAACAACCTTTTCTTTCGCTTTTAAAAACAATTAAACAAACTGGCTTCCGTACACGACGAGCCCTGATCTTGAGGCCTGAGCTATATGGCTTGAGTTTTCATGACGTCAAAAACCTGTTGATCAGCGGCTCTGGAACTCATGTTTTCCTCCTTACATCCCATAAAAAGTACCTGCATAGATTAGCGTTAGTATAAGCGCATGTGTCCATGATTGTACAGGAAGTCAATGCAAAAAGTGACACATGTCAAATGTCTGTTCACCTCTCGCTCTTGTTGTTTTTACAGTGCTAAGTAGATGCATAGAATCAGGCATTGTTCGTCATTTGCTCCGATGTGAAAATGTCATATCAGGGATATCCGTTTCTTCTGAGTCAATAGTTAATTAGTGGACAGGTAGTCTTTAATTTCATCAAGTATATAGTTACCTCGTGTCTTTCACGTGAAACTTCATCTTCTTCAACGATTACCTGGGCATAATACCCATATTGCTAAAGTAAAAGTAAAGACTTCCGCAAATTGTTTATTATCAGTATTTATTTATTTATATATGTAATGCATGTTGTGGTAGTTCGGTATTTTATATGTTAAAGCTTACAACGCATATTTTAATACAAATTAAGATATGCATTGCGTAATGCAGTGAGCGACGACGCGGACGATGTCAGATGGACAACCGGACGAGTCGTCAAGTCAGTTCATATCACTAACAAAAAGTAGAGTTTCCCATGTCCATTAGTAAAGGTTTACGCATCTTTTACACAGTTCACGTATACAAATATATTTCTATCGCATCATTCTGTTAAACATATTATTATGGAAACTCTTCCGTATCAAAGATAAATATAAAAGATTAACTATTTTACAATTTCTTCAATTGAAACAAAAGTCTTCATTTTACCTACGTGTCTATTTTACACGTAGGTAAAATGAAGACTTTTGTTTCACAAAAGTCTTCATTTTACCTACGTGTGCCATTACAATTCTGCCGACACAAAGCATTACAAATATAACAAACATTTTCCATTCAGTCTTGGTTTTAGTATAAGAATGAAATGATTCTTTTTGGTCGTATAAGTACACCTGTTGCGTCCAAAACAAGCTTGGTTCTTGCTCTCGTGCCATACCGGGAGGATCTGAACTTTACACGACACGGCTCCGGGGAACACGGGTTGCGCTTCGAGAAATGCACAACAATTCCTTACTCGCTTATAATGTTCAGTTATCGTGGCTTACGTAGCGCATATCCTTTTCCCTCAATTAAGTCTTACAATAAGCGGAATGGAGACCTACCAATTAAGTTTTTCTTTGATTCCCACATAAGCTTGGGAATAATTTGTTAATTTCCATGCTTTATGACCCAACATTATGTTCCGTCTTATACTTAGCGTTATCTATTGAATAGAAAAAAATATGCAGCATTTGCCTACAGTTGGGTTATTGACCACCAGTAACTTGAAAGTTGTTTGCTCCATCCTTTACGACTTATTTGGGATTTTTTGTGTATCAAATAATTAATAACACGAAGCATTTGCATATAAACGCCGTATTAATTTGAGAAAAAAATATAACTATTTCAATGATAAGTCCTGAGGCAGAGGATGGACACGATGGAATGATTAATGACTTGCTTCCTCTTCCTTAATAACACCTAGAATCTGGTAAAAACATGCCGCTATCTATCCAGAAGAAACTGAGGACCATTAGTAAACACTGAACACTTCAGCTATCTTAAAGTTAGTCTTTATGTTAAACGTATTAAAGTATTTCTTGCGTAACATTATTATTTTACAAAGCCCGCAATTTTATTACTGTTTCACCTTTTTATTTAATTTTATGTACTTCATACTGAGTGATTTATAAGGTGATACAGTCCGTAGTTTGCTTTAATTTAAAGAGCCTCATAAATTATCATAGTATAATTATTATTTACATGATATGGTAACTATCATATTCAATTAACGTATTATCAAGAGACAAGTTTCACAGAATCAGTAACAGGTGTGATAATAATATCTGAACAAATCGTTCAAAGCATACCAAGCTTTTTTTGGTCCTTACTGACAGATACGTTATCAGCAACAAGTGCGTATCGGAAGTGTGCGGAAGCGGGCACGGCGATGGCGCGGGCGCTGCAGCGGTGGCGATGGCGGGCACATAGCGCCTAGCGGTGCTTGCAGACGCGATGGCATCGCGGTCGTGCGCCACCGCTCACGGCAGCCGCCGGCGCTCGCGTCGCCGTGACTTATGGCCCCCGCGCGAACCTCGATCGTACGATTGAATAATAATATCCGATTCCCGTGCACCGAATTTATGTTAGGAAGTAACCAGTGTCCCGTATCGACGAGCGCATCGGGCGCGCCTCGCCCGCCCGCAATTTCCAGCCGCTTGTCCTTAGGCACTGATGTACCAACCGATACTTGATAAATAAATTTTCGTGGAGGACTG
This sequence comes from Phlogophora meticulosa, assembly GCA_905147745.2. Lineage (NCBI taxonomy): Eukaryota > Metazoa > Arthropoda > Insecta > Lepidoptera > Noctuidae > Phlogophora > Phlogophora meticulosa. Next base: position 9,904,591 of record LR990528.1, on the reverse strand, counting down.
TTCCCTCTGGACGTCGGCACTCCGTACCCTGGAGTCCCGCCCCGCACCCACATCTAAACGCCTAACTGTCAGCCAACATCACGTCTCTCCCCATTATGATTACAATAAATTTCAATTTTCACTTCCTCTTCGTTGTAACAAAGTAATAGGACACTCCATTATCCTTTATGCAATATTGTCGCTGTAATATAAAAGGCAAAGCTGCGGTCAGGTATGTGCGTACCAGAGACCACACGCACGGTTTTCAACGGGCTTCATAACTTTCTTTTGTGTGTATAAGGCGACCACGGAATTAATCCTAGGAGGAGAACGCCTAACAGCAATTTGTGTGCTTACTATTAACAGCATCTGCGATCACTTCATAATACCCAGTACGGTAATTATGGCTATACTTACCAGGACCGTTCGTGTAGCGGTCGGTTGTATAGGCTGGAGGAATTTCAAGCGCTGATATGAATCATATCAAAACAGTAAAGAAGAAGATGACGTCTAATTGTCTAGGACGCAATTTAATTTAGACATAAAGTTAATTAGGAAAGAAGATGTCGTATCACTAAACAAGGAAATCGTGACTACAATACTGATATTGTACTTGGTAGGCTTCGTCGGTGATCAAGACCCTGTCATCAGTAAACCGCAAGCGCTGTCTTCACACTTTGATAATGTTACCAAAATTAGTCACTTAAGTGCTAAGCATCTTTTGGCCACTTAGTAAATTACTCAAAGTTCAATGGTCTACGAAATTTGTTGTAAATTATGGGTTCACACACCTAATGTTTTCACTTCGGCGAGTAATCGTGACCGCTGTGTAACTACCACTAGATCGATGCATGTAGGAATTTGGTTGATTTGTACCGTTACATATTACTTGCCATCTCTATCCCAGTCCTAACCTGTCATTATGACTAGTTGTTTTATAATTTAATATTTTCCAAAGTCACGCAGTTTGTCGGCCTCATTATGTTATTCTAAGCCATAACATTTGCTCGCAATCATATCCACGTACTAAACATAATTCCTGATGCGAGAGGGATAAAAAAGATTACTCGAGCGTCGTCGCTATGATTCCATATAGTCCCCACGCAAATAAAAAACTTAAATAAGAACCATATTTCATGTAGTCATCGATGGTTCATGTACCTAAGGCAGACTGCCTAATTCATCGAAAAAAGCTTGGTTATTATGTGTAATGCGCCTGAGATTATAGAGCGGGGGAGCAAATTATATTAGCAACGTTGATGGCATTGTTCGCGAATGTGCATCATATCGTGAGTCAAATACCTCTGCCTACGTCGACTCTCTTGCCTGTAAATTCGTATGTAGGTATTTTTTTCTGCACGCAACGCACGCTATGCTTTAAATATTATCAAATTACTGGTACAATACATGGTCATTATGTGCTAACGGTTGTGTCAATTAACGTGATTAAATCGCGCAAGTGACCGCCGCCGATCACGTAGCGCCGCGCTCCCGGGCGTATTGTCCGCCTCGATGCAATGTTGTCACCGCCGCGTTCCGGTTCTACGACCGTCTTCTCCACCATTCGTCATTCTATTCCGAATAAAACATACATAAATGCAAAAAAAAACTTATCGTCACATAATAAAAGAAAACGGTAGCTAACGGTGCTCATAGCCGTGTATCGTCTACGGTAATCTACCATGGAATTGAAACCCCTTTAACACTTTGTTGTTACCAGCGACCTTCATAATTTCATCACGTCCGACGGTTGGTCTCGACGACCGACTGTCCTACTATACTACTATCTTAGCCTAGGAGAATAAGATTTTTGATTAAAAAACATAATCAAATATAAGTTGTGGTGAGTAGGTGCAAAGACGACGTTTTGGAAACGTGACCCATTGTTGTAATATACACCACTTACCTACTTATAAATCAAGGTAAAAAAGAAACATACACAAGTGGAAAATAATGTAGGTACCTCACTAACTTTCAAATTGATAACATTTATTTTTAAATTATTTTAATTACTATAATTTCAACAGTTTCCTGTATTATATTCTTCCCTGAAAGTTATTCTAATAATTAATCAACACCTATTTCAATTCGTGAAACTACTATCCTAAATACAATTCTCTGCGATTGCTATGTAAAGTCATTCATTCCTGCAAAGTAAACAGAGGTCCAAATTGGTTTATCGTGCTCCATAATTTGCGAAAGTTATGGACATGGACAATCACGCCTTAATGCGGCGCCTGAAGCTTCTCCTGTTGCTTTCCCGATAATTATAATTACATTTCGTGATGGCATCGTTCTCATCAATCATTCTAATTTTACGAAATATTATAAAAATGCTCAAGATGGAATGCGGATACTGCAACTAAGTAAACACTAATAGCGATCATGATTTTTGGGTGCGCATCGTTTTTTTGTCATGAATTAAGTTACATGGCAATAAACTAGAGGCGATTTACATTTATGATAACATACAAGAATGTTGTTTATTTTTTGTCGGAAATCACAAAACAAAATATTTTTAAAACTATAGAAATTGAATGATTTAGACGCTGCGCTTAATAATAACAGCATTAAAGGTAGGAAACGGACTTCCATTTAATAACATTGCAAATAAATCCTCGCGGTATCTCACGCTGCTTCTCCTAAGGAAGCGCTGGCGCAAGTGTTAATTAAAGCCGGCACCAAACCTGCAAGCCCAACAACGCCCAGCACACAGCTAGCATCTAGCGTATAATTATCGACTTTCGGACCATTTCGCTAATACACAATCGTACAAATGCTTGTTTACGACACAACACGCCCACTTAAGATTCTTTGACTGCAAACGCATACGTAAAACGTTGGATTGTCACTTTACGACCGATTGTTCCTCGACGCAACGCCGCTGGCAACCCAATGCTATTAGGATGAATTCACCACTCACTCACTCAACTATAAGTGTTAACTTTTTATTAAAAGATTGGGAATTGATTTCCAAGAATGCTTTATTTACATAAATGTAGGTAATGTTTATCACAACATTCAATTATAACGTGAGATTCCGCATAAAGGATCGCAAGATCTCACCATAACTGTTAATCTTTTGCAATGAATATCTTCCTATCGACGGAAAATATTCAAGCCCGTCGGAATCTGCAGACTTCGGTTGATGCCCATTTAGCCGGTGCGGTCATTGTATGTGATCCTGGTATCATGAGGCTATCGTAGAAACATTAGCATTATCAAAAGGGCCGCGGGCGTCATGGTCATATCGGCGGCGACACGCGACGGTCGCGGAAGCGCCGCGTGAAGGCAAAGGCCCCGACAGACGAGCGGCGATAACTCAACTCAACATACCTGAAATACAATCGTGTGGATACCATGCCGCGGAGCCGGAGCCGCGGTGCCGCGGACCCTAGCAGGCGTGGGCCCGCCAACACTATATGTTCCTTTTGTTTCCTGTTTTCTTACAAATATTATCTTGTATTTATACGCATGTGTAAATATTAAATAGATAGAGGATTCCAGTTATAAATAGAAGCTGACTGAATACGTTCGGTGAGATGAAATCGTGATTAGACCATGACGACTATTGCTAGTGGGTATTACCCAGCATTGATTAAGGCACAAAATAATCTGAATGTCTTGTTTTAGACACTTTCTATGCATAACTCACTATGCAATATAGATACTGTCATGCATAAAGTCATCTGCATTAGCTTTACGAATAATGAATTAAGACCGTGACACACCGAACCTCAGGACCAAAATATCAATTATATTGACCTTTTTGCTTTACATCGATGTATCTTCATCTACATGATTGTTATTTTAAAATGAATGCTTCGTAAATAGCAAAATCAACACCAGTCAATGTAACTGCATGCATAAAATGGCAGTTTGCTAGTTTCCGCACCTGAGCACAAATGAAGAAATAATAACTAATGCAATGTGACATGATCACACATCGACGACGTCGGCGGAGGACGCGCGTCGCTTGTGAGTGGGCGTAGCGCGGAAGCAGCGCGGACCGGCGCACGCGCCGTTACCGTCAACGGCCATTAAACGACCACTCTTAATTATCAACAGTTACCGCACACCGCATTGATACCACTCGGCCGCATCGCGAAACTCCGCACCGTAACTGACGAACCACCCTCGGGCGAGCGATGCTATATGCACCGGTTATCTATCACGTTAGGCTAATTATCGCGGTTGTGATTAGCATCTGAACGGGCTTAGTGCTTGCGTTTTAGTACCAATATCAGGCTTCGAAGACTATGTAGGCGATTGCTAATAAAGTTCTGTTGCAAATATCGATCTAAAACCTTTAACATTTACGACTACAAATGTACAAAAATATGGCAAAAGAAAGCATTGTAAATTAAACTTGAAAGTGCGTCCAGTACATGTGTACATATTTGTTTTTATTAATAGTACGTTAGTTGAAACTAGCAGCAAAGAGGTACGCGCGCCTCGCTTGATCTCTCACATGATAGGAGTTGCGCAGGCGCCGGATGGCGCGATAGCGTCGCGTTAACCCTGCCGCCGCGCGCCGACACCCGCGCCCGACTCTTCTCTAATTACAAACACTATCTCAGCACTGAGGATGTGCGCGCAGTACGAATACCCGCGTATTGTCTGCACTGCGACCGAGTCCTTCCGGTGAACTTGTCCACGATCTTAATCTGTATCCCAGGCCCAGACGTATACTTAACAGATAACCAAGTAACTGTTAGCTTTTATCGTCAATTTTGAAGTCTAACTGGGTACTTCAATGAAAATGCCTTGTTAAACTTTGAATATTTTATTACGTGAAATGAAAAAAACAAACCAAATTGAAATGCAATACATACTTACATAAAAACTTGTTGACAGCCTTTCTATGGTCTGCCCTCGTTTCTTCCTAACAATTTGTCCTCGTATCATTTAACTGATACAGACTTGTTACAATTTAATCACAACCTCAAAGGCACCTAATCACAAAGTTGATTAGAAATTGAGAGAGTGGTACACTTTGTACTTGGTACGTTATATCGCAGGTCGTAATTAGGCGAGTGCGTGTAGACTTAGCCTGGCAGTCTGGCTGGACATTGGACCACCCAAGCAGACGGCCTTTGGTGTCGACCGACTCCGCTTGTGGTACTGTCAGCCCTTTGGCTTGATCACACAGTCTATAAATAACAGAGATCTAGGAGACTCCTAACATTTAAGTTGTTCGTAGTAAATAACTTTGGTATTAATAAAATATAGATTCATATCAGAGCTGAGACTTTAATATCTTATTTACATATTTTAGTATTTTATAATTCCGTTTTATGTTTCTATTAACTATGATAAATCTATTTAGGCTACCAAAAAGATGTAAACTTATAGACTACAGTTATAAAAGTCTGAATACACGGGCAGGTCTAGTCATTGTGCGCGACAAAAACTATGATAAATTACTGTCTTGATCCTGAATAGTTCTTTGACGTTCAAACTTAATAGACTGGTCTTAATAAACAAATATTATCTTTATTTTGTTCTATATTATTATCTATCAAACTATTGTCTCGTGCAGAAATTAATCATTATAAGTATCTTTTTTGCTTCATTATCCTGATTAACTCAATTCAAAATGATCTATAACGAAATAGGTACTTACTGATAAAAATAACGGTGATTAATTTCTTTAAGAATACACCGGCGTCATAGTCAGTTTCAAATTACCTCGACAAGTATTAATTTCGCTTGAACAACAGGCGAATAAAAAATATTTAAACTCGCGCAGTATACAGTTATCGGGTATGTTTCAATACATGTTTTCGTATTATAAATAATCGAAGACAAAAATGGATGTCGGAGTCTATTTACAAATTTTTTGTTTAGTTCCGGCGCGTGACCGATTGGTCAAACATCATTGTGTCCAGTTTCACGCTCCTTGTGTCTTGACAAATGATGTTTTTACTTTAGCATTCTAGATAGATCCCTGATTTTTTGTTGCTGCAAAAAAAATGTATCACAATCAGTTGTGTGATTGAATTTTGTATGTGCCTACATGGTAACATGGTAACCACAGGGGTACTTGACTTTCACATGCATATTCATAGTTGACGCGTTCATTCACTGACTATTCATGTCTTCAAACAATTATATAGCACTTTAACGTCTTTCTTCCCACGATTGTATCGTCGAAGCGAACCAAGTTTGCAGATTTATGTTTACCTACACAAGCACACGCAGAAAGGTGTCGCGAAGCTTAACCCTATATAAACTATGTAGTGCCTTTGGATGCTCTCGTTGAAGTTCTAATAAGCTGAAGTAGCCACTTCAATTTTAGCTAAGATCGACATGAAATGTAACGTCAAAACTACAAACACCACACTAAAAGAACTGAAACACTACTTCCATGTATTTTTGGCACACAAAAGTAGGTAGGTACATAAAATGTTAAATATATTGTAACATGCCACCTTCGAACAAATATTTAAACGCATTGAACAACTCTTTATGACACCTTAACTTAAATAAGTTAAGTACTAATAATTTCAGGTAACGAAATGCGAATCCTGCGCACAGGATAAACCCGTTCCTAGTGAAAGAGAAATATCTGAATGTAATAATTTTTGACCAACAAACTGTCATATACACTTTGCCTACGTACTAATATAAAACCATCACAATATTTATTGTCAATATATTAGAGACTTATCATGGCGCTGGTGACGTTTTGCATTTATTTGTACAATTTTAAAGTTACTTCGCAGAGCAATGACCATAAAACCTACCCTGTTGCGTTGAATATTTCACAGGAACATAGAAACATTAAGATTCTTTATATTAACGGCATTCTCTATACGGAGTTAGAATTTGGCCAAAACAAAGACATTTAGATACGGTCGGCCGATTTTTCGCATGTGCCTACTTACTTGTTCCTCTACTTTATTAAGAATCTGTAAAAATACGTATGTGTGACGTGACACACGCGTACTGGTGCGAATTTAGGTATGTCGCTTGCCCTGTCTGCCTGCCTGCCACGGTTCCCAGTTCCGCACCGTTAATTTGATATACGGAGGCAGATGGCCTCTCGCCGATAGCACGCGGCTCATGCGCCTTCCGCGCTTTACCGCGAATCCCAAACTTTTGTTGCCACCGCAAGAAATAGGCGACTTGCTGTTTTCACGCCATCTTACCCAACAAGAGTCATGATGGCCCAGTGGTTTAGGCCTCGCCTCTTATGCACGAGGTTGTGGGTTCAAACCTAGGCAAGTACCAATGTGAATTTTTCAATTCATATATACTTTCTAAGATTATCTTGGACATCACTGACATCGATGAAGGAAAACATCGTGAGGAAACCTGGACTTATATAATTAATATAAGTCTGAAATCGCCAACCCGTCTTGAGCAAGCGTGGTGATTAATGCTCGTGCCTTCTCTGTATGAGAAGAGGCCATTGCCCTACAGTGGGACAGTAAAAGCGGGTTACCCAACAAAATTAAAAGAACAATTTTAATGGAGACCCGTCACATAGCCTATGAAATTCAAAATTACTAACGTTTTATTTTATTTTTCTGCGCTTTTTTTCAAAACTGTCGATCAAAACTCATTTCGTGGCGATAATGATAAAATAATTACTAAATTATGATGCCTTAAAACATCATTCTAGGCTATCGAAATTGTATTTGCTAGAAATAAGACTATTGCGTGACAATATGTAAATTTGTGGCAAGCATAATTTCGAGAGCTATTAGAAGGAATCTCTTAAATTATCTATTCAATATTATCCGCGAACACTGACGCTACTTTTAATTTAAATATCTAAGTGTATAGTTACTGAAAAATAATCGAATAGCGTTGTTTGTACCAACTCAATCATGAAGCGAAACCCAGAGATAATAGGTTTTGTATCTAAAATGCCTAGATAGAAGTTAGCTACACAAGAAACTAACCAATTTTAATATCAAATTTATAATATGCCGTTGTACAAAAAACTGCTACACTTAATTATAACTTGGACTCCAAAACAGTATGAAAGTCAGGCGCGGGGTTGTGAGTTAATTTGCATTTTGATCCAGTAACGGGCTGAGAGATAACGCTGTAATGCTCGAAATCTTTCCTCAGATCAACTATCCCACATGTCTCGGTGCCGTTCATCAACCACTTCTTTCGAACTCTACACACAAACCTTATAAGGCTGCAACATTATAATGTTGAATACAAATGTTGTCATACTAACCTACAACTTTTTGATTTTATCATAGGCAAGTTCACATCAGTCCGGCAATTCGGGAAAGAGTAATTAAGAACCGTAATAAAATGGTTACTTTACAAATTGGTATGTATCATTCAGTATTTGAGTGGATAAGTAATTATACTCAAAACGCCAGGAAATAGTCAATCAGTGTTCTGTTATTCCGGGTACAAGAAGTCAAAGACCGTCGGTATAAAGGAGTTATAAGATGCCAGCTACGTCAGGCACATTAGACACGGCATGCATGTGATGATAGTTGTGGTATCGAAATTCGCTTCGGATGTTCCCTTCGAGCAGCGTACGGCCGTTTGTGTATTTCGTTCATATTTTTCCTTGTCGTATTTTAATGATGTTCGTCTACTGTAACTAAGAGACTTGATGCGCGCCAAAGTTATTAAAGTTAGGAGTGTGAGTGCTGAGCATTGGCATGAGCGTGAACTGATTTAGGTTTCATTCACCCCGCGTTACGCTAGCTGGGTGCCTGGACTGCGCATTGTCTCACACGCCGCACAAAATGCGAATGATCCTTTGTTCGTTACACTTTACCTACACTGTAACCCAAACCAATAGCGGAACACTTAGCGCCCACCTCTAAACGTAACATTCACGCGCCCCAGCTCACGCTCGAGAGCCATTCCTGACTTAACGATATTTACTCTGAAATAACAATACGTGTACTGTTCTGACATTGATAGCTCTCCAACTGATACGTACTGTATTCTCCCAGTATAATGCATTTAATGGTCCTGCGGCAGAGGAAAAACAATGATGTGTAATTTCCGGTTCTTCACCATTAGGTAAATACCTACGTATAAAAAACTAAGCGTTCGAACTTTCACTCAGAATGGGAGATGACGAATTTGCAGTTCATATTTTTTTATACCGATTGTTACTTTCTCGTAACTAACCTGCAATTGGATGGTTAAAAGGTTTAAATTACATATGCACGAAACTTGAACAAAACACTCGCGGTTTGTCGTGATTCCTCATACATACTTTCAATCATCGATCTTTACGGATTACAGTAATTGTAATAATGCATAAAACTTAGTTGTAGTGCGTGTTAGGAACGCACGCACTTGTTCAACATTTCAGAGTAGAAAGCCTTCTCCACACTACTCTTTACTTACTGTTTATTGTTATTGTTTCGTACAATAGATACCTCAAGTGGTTTTAGCGATATCTAGTGCTGTCTCTCGCGGTCTCTTGTGCTTTTCATACGGCAGTTGCAGATAAAGAAAGTAGGATGTTTTTGTGACAATGGGCGATCCATTGCGATCCAAACTCGAGACATTTAACTCTAATACAGACATACAACACTGTTCATGCAAGCATACACCAGATAAGTAATTTAAAAGTAGTTAAAAAAACTGTAAAAGCATCTAATTATGAAAAATTAGTATTCATCGCAAAATGCGATCGTATCAAGAACACAACACTTTATAAAGTGTCTTGATAATTGCTCAACTGTGTGACATAAGATTGATAAATAGCGGTACATATGCAAGTAAGCAATCAAGATGGGATATCATCCATCAATATCACAGAGCGCCATCATTCAAGTGAATCATCACTGTCCTTATGATTTATAAAGCCCTTACCCAATGGTTATAATGTCTTGGAAGCAATTATACAATGTTGTAAAAAAACGTTAAGCTTTACAAGTCCCGATACAATCTGTTTCAAACTACGTGAATTACATGTTAAGTCACTAATGTGTATAATCAAACTATTTGGAGCTATTACATTAAGAAATTCATTTATAATGAACTACTAACACTCGTAATAGTCTCGAGATACACATCAATTATATCACAGTACATAATTTTATTAACGTCAAAATAGTGTTGGGAAAATATTATTATATCCGTATAAAAAAGAGGTGTCTAAATGGTGCAATAAAGACCAACAAAAACTGGTAGATTTATATCTTCCGTTCTGTTCTTAGCACCTCCTAATGTGGTGGAATCTCCGAAGCCTCTGAGTTCATGGCTCTAGTGATTTAACGAGTAGCGTCGGATGTGTATCAATTACTTGCAAGTTATCGTGAAACATAATCAGTCATAATGGCGAAACAAAATTGGCAGTTGAGTAGCTAACTAACATATAAATAGAAATACTTCAGCAAATTGTGTTTGTTTGCCGTAGAGTACTTTGCTTCAACTCGTGGCTGTATACTTTTATTAGCCTGAGCTAAAATACAGGATCGAACGCGTCATATTTCTCACTAATTAGCGATAAATTGCCACAAATTACTTCAGACGATGCTGAATACACATAGATAATTGTCTTTCCGTAATAAATTTACCTTAATCACTGGCAGTTAAACAGTCACATTATACAGAACCACTTGAAATGAGTAACTTATGTATAATATAACAAATCCGGTAAGATAATTTGTTCCGTTGTCATTTTAACGTTTACTGTTAGAACTGACACTATTGTCAAAAAGTTCACATATTATAATGAAGCGTAATAAAAACATCCTGACATTTGAACCTTAATAAGTTAATGCCCGTTTTTACTAACACTAAGCGACAACTACATGCAATGCCTGAAAACATTGTACTATTCAATTTTAAACTCTTGGCGCTGAGCCGAGCGTTGAAAATCCAGCAGTGTACTTCTATTTAGGTGTCATCTTGTGTTAGTGAAACCGAGCATTGGTGTATTAACACGGCTAATAGCAAAGACAATTGCAAGTTGCTCTATCAATTACTAACTCACACGATCCCGCCCGATATCCCCATTATAACAACATTAGAGATGGTGCGGTCACGCCACACCGGCATTACCACCATCTGTAACACGGTCACATCATTTCTTGGCCGCCCAAATTTGATTTTACTGCACACTTTTAAAGTTTTCGAGCAATTTTTACATGAGCGTGCGAAAACAAGTTCGAACGATTCGGTTGTAGATTTCCGATTTATCCAGTTACGAAATTTACTATATCCGTAATTGAATTCACCGTTTTCAATCAAAAAAAATCTGGGTGCCTTATGAAATGCAAGACAAAGTGATTAGACACATTTTGCGTCCCAATTCTTGTAACATGAATAGACTTCATGCAAATAATATATGGCTAGACACGCTAGTGTATAACAGCATCTAATTTGTGATGTTCTTTGGACGTAACTGTAGCCTAGGCCTTTTCCTGCTTTCTAATGGAGCAATTATTGTAATGGTGAAATTAAGGTCTTGTATTTGAATGTGGTGCGGTTGTAATGCTTGCGATATAAGACGAATTAACATTTTCATGTGGTAGGGTCACGACCTAGCGCTCCCACACATAAATCGGCGGTGGATGTCGCGTCGTGAGCGCACCGCGCTGCCGCCGTTACGAGCGCATAGCGCCCGCGTCGCCGCCGCCGCGCCTGCGCGGCTACCGGACTGTGTTGTTTCGTGTTAGCGATGTAATTAATATTACCAACCTAGCCGGCTATTACTTCTCGAATATTCTAACAATCAGTATAATCTCCAATGGTTACATCACTCCTATTAACATAGCCATCAATCATCGAAAACAACAAATTATGTCTTAAATTAAAACATTTGGAATGTTCTACAGCTTTCATAAGTACCACCTATCAAATTTAAATTCGATAGGTACAAAGAAACATTAGGTATCGTCAGTTATTCAATTCCGCATTTCAGCTTTGGTATTCACATGAATGTATCCAGCATATTCAATTAGAGACACAGTCGTAAACCTACAGTTATTTTCAAACAAGCAGAACTATTGACATGTTTCAGTAAAAAGCAATGTTTAATGTTGTTTTACTCTTGAAACTTAGTTGGGAAACATATCTTTTCAATTAGACGTGCGAAATGTTAACGACCAATGACAACTGGGAGTGTTTTTATGTACTTTCCATTGACATTAGTGCATGTTACAAACACTTCCTCGTTGTACCTCATCATTAGTCACTATGACGCTTAACTAGCTTTTTCTTCAGCTCTACCGCCGCTGAACTCATTTAATGAAAACGAACATGATAGGTATTTTTTCTTTAATGAAGTGTGAGGTATGTGAAATAAAAAAAATAAAAAAATTGCCACACGAGGACATACGTTCATATATAAGAAAAACAAAACTTAATATAAGGAATTTCTAATAGTAGTAGGAGTTAGGTTTGTGTTTTGGTTAGATTAGGTTAGGTGGCTCCATGATGCAATGCGGGAAGATGGTGGGTGCCCGGATGGAGTCTATCGAAGCCAGGCTTCTCCCGGCGGTAACCCTCCGCCCACCGCTCGCTGCAGACAAGCGGCGGAAGGAGCCAGCGCCTAAACCAAAGACGGCCGCGCCTCCAACGTCCGCGCCTCCAACGTCCGCGCCTCCAACGTCCGCGCCTCTGGCGGCCCCGCCTGGTCCCAATGAGACCTGGGCGACGGTCGTGAGGAGGGGCCGGAGGAGGAAGCCGACGGCACAACCGGCGCCGCCGGCACCCGCTAAAGCGGCGCCATCGGCACCCAAGAGGGCCCAGGGGCCGCCTAGGGTGAAAGCCCCACGCTCCGCGGCTGTGGTTGTGACGCTGCAGCCCGGAGCCGTCGAAAGGGGCCTCACATATAGGGCGGTCCTGACGGAGGCAAGGGCGAGGATCGCGTTCCCCGACCTGGGGACACCGACCGGCTTCAAGATGAGGCCGGCGATTACGGGGGCGCGGCTCTTCGAGCTTACGGGTGCCGATGGTGGCAAAAAGGCGGACCTCCTGGCCGCCAAGCTGCGGGAGGTCCTCAACCCGGAGGACGTCTGGGTGTCCAGGCCGACGAAGACCGCTGAGCTGCGCGTCGACGGCCTGGATGACTCGACGACTCCGGCTGAGGTGGTGGCGGCCGTCGCCCGAGCGGGTGGGTGTCCACCTGAAGACATCCGCACGGGCGACATCCGGGTGGACGCTTCCGGGCTCGGCTCGATCTGGGTCAGATGCCCGGTGGCGGCCGCACACAAGGTCGCCAACGGCGGGCGCCTGTTGGTGGGATGGGTGGCAGCAAGGGCCAAACTGCTGCGACCGAGGGCTTTGCGGTGCTACCGCTGCCTTGACATTGGGCATGTCAGGGTGCGGTGCAACGCCGAAACAGACCGCAGCGAGGAGTGTTATCGCTGCGGTCAGCCCGGCCATAAGGCGGCCCAGTGCTCCGCGTCGCCAAACTGCAGCCTCTGTACAGCTGCAGGGAGGCCCGCTGGGCACAGAGTGGGTCAAAAGGCCTGTGGTGCGCCCGCGCCCAAAAAGAAGAGAGGGGGTGCCAAGGCTGGCGGGGGCTCTTTACCCCCCCCTCAGCCTGGCCGCCCTCCGGCCGACTCCCGGCCTAGGCATGGTGCGGAGGGGATGGACTGCGCTTAATGGCGCTGTACCATTTCCTCCAGGGCAACATCAACCACTGTGCCAGAGCTCAGGATCTCTTGCTCCAGAGCATGGCAGAGTGGTCGATTCACGTGGCTGTGGTCGCCGAGCCGTACTTTGTCCCCCCCAGGGATAACTGGGTGGGCGATCTGGACGGTTTGGTGGCCATAATTGGCGGGGCTCTCGTCAACCCGTCGCGAGGTCACGGCTGGGTGGCCGTCCTCGCGAACGGTATTGGCACTGTTGGGGCGTATTTCTCGCCCAACAAGAGTCTCGCCGACTTCGAGAACTTCCTTGTCGAGTTGGGTGGCGTCGTGGGCCGACTCCACCCTCGCCCTGTGCTGTTGCTAGGGGATCTCAACGCCAAGTCTACGGCGTGGGGATCTCCGGCGACCGATGCTCGGGGTGAGGTTTTGGAGGAGTGGGCGGTCACCACTGGTTTGACCGTCCTAAATCGGGGCTCGGTCCACACATGCGTGCGGCAGCGGGGCGGGTCTATAGTGGACGTCTCGTTCGCTAGCCCTGCTGTCGCTAGCCGTGTCCGCGACTGGCGTGTCGCCGCGGAGGCGGAGACGTTATCGGATCACCGATATATCCGTTTTGATGTCTCCGCCCAGACCGCCGGCGGCCGCAGTCCATCGGCTCCGCGGACGGACGGTCCGCGCTGGGCGCGTACGCGCATCGACAGGGAACTTCTCGAGGAGGCCGCCATTGTCCAGGCCTGGATCCGGGAGTCGGCAACGACCGAACCCGACGACGTCGACGAGGGGGCGCTGTGGTTCCGTGGGGCGATGTCGCAAATCTGCGACGCCTCCATGCCCCGCGTCCACGCACAGTCTGCAAGGCGCCAGGTGTACTGGTGGTCCGCCGAGATTGCGCAACTGCGCTTCTCGTGCGCGACGGTTTGGCGCCGGTACACCCGATACCGCAGAAGACGTCGTCGGGTTCCTGACGAAGAGGCCGCGCTGTATGAGGTGTACAGCGCGGCTAAGCAGGCTCTGAGGCTGGCCATCGGCGAGGCGAAGACGCGAGCCAGGGAGGAGATGCTGGGGACTCTGGACGGGGATCCGTGGGGGCGCCCTTATCGTGCGGTTCGTGGGAAACTCCGAGCCGCGGCGCCTCCACTCACCGAGAGTCTCCAACCCGAGCTGTTGGACGCTATAGTCGCAGCCCTCTTCCCGGCAAGAGCGGAGCACACTCCGCCGCCGATGGCTTTGCCCACAGCCGCAGAGCCTGCAGAGGACAACGCCACCAGCGTCCCAGAGGTGACACGGACAGAGATGGGGGCAGCCGTGACGCGGCTCCGGGCCAAGAACGTGGCTCCGGGGCCCGACGGGGTTCACGGCTGCGTGTTAGCCCTCGCTCTGAAGGAGCTAGAGCCCCAACTGAGAGGACTCTACACAGCGTGCCTCGAGCGGGGCCAGTTTCCCTCCTTGTGGAAGTCTGGCCGCCTGGTCCTGCTCAGGAAGGCGGGGCGCCCCGCGGACTCTCCGTCCGCGTACCGGCCCATTGTGTTGTTAGACGAGGTGGGCAAGCTGTTCGAGCGGATAATCGCAGCCCGCCTCGTCGACCACTTGTGCAGAGAGGGGCCGGACCTAGACGAGAGCCAGTTCGGTTTTCGGCATGGGCGCTCCACTATTCACGCTGTGTCGAGAGTGAGAGTCCTAGCGGAGGAAGCAGTGTCCCGGGGCGGGGTGGCGTTGGCGGTCTCTTTAGACATCTCCAACGCGTTCAACACCCTGCCCTGGAGCTGCATTCGGGAGGCACTGCGGTATCATCGGGTGCCTCTCTACCTCCGCCGCATCGTTGGGGCTTACCTGGCGGAGAGGTGTGTCACCTACATGGGACGTGATGGCGGACACCAGCACCGCGTGTCGTGCGGTGTTCCACAGGGCTCGGTCGTAGGTCCGCTCCTGTGGAACATCGGGTACGACTGGGTGCTGAGGGGCGGACTCCAACCGGGCGTAGACCTGACGTGTTACGCGGATGACACGCTGGTCACGGCCCGGGGGAGCTCGCACAGGGAGGCAGCGTTGCTGGCGACGGCGGCGGTCTCACAGGTGGTGAGCCGCATACGGCGCCTAGGCCTGGAGGTGGCCCTCAGCAAGTCGGAGGCCATGGTATTCCATGGTCCCCGACGGGCGCCGCCGCCGGGATCACACATCGTGGTCGGGGGGGTCCGAATAGCTGTCGAGTCCACCATGAAGTACCTGGGATTGGTGCTCGACAGCCGGTGGGATTTTGGACCCCACTTCCGGCGGCTGGCGCCCAAGTTGTTGGGCGCGGCCGGGGCGCTATCAACGCTGCTTCCCAATCTGGGGGGCCCGAGCGCCGCCTGTAGGCGGCTCTACGTAGGGATCGTGCGATCGATGGCCCTGTACGGGGCCCCGATCTGGGCGGCTGACCTGACGGCCTGTAGCCTCTCTGTTCTGCGGAAGCCACAGAGAGCGATGGCCGTCAGAGTCATCAGGGGATATCGCACGATCTCCTGCGAGGCGGCTTGTGCACTGGCCGGATCCCCGCCCTGGGACCTGGAGGCGAAAGTACTCGCGTCACTGTACCGGTGGCGCGAGGAAGCGCGGGCGCGAGGCGAGCGACTGACGCAGCGACACATGGAGCTGCGTCGGTCCCAGCTTCGTGAGGTCCTGGTGGCGGAATGGCGGGAAAGGCTTTCACGCCCTACCGCCGGCCTCGTCACCATCGAGGCGGTCCGGCCGGTGCTCGATCACTGGCTCGGGAGGAGGCACGGCTCCCTGTCGTTTCGGGTGACGCAGGTGCTCTCGGGGCATGGTTGCTTCGGGAAGTACCTGTGTCGCATAAACAGGGAGCCGGACGCCCGGTGTCACCACTGCGTCGACTGCCGGGAGGACACGGCGTGGCATACGCTGGCAGAGTGTCCCGCTTGGGAGGATCCACGCCGTGCCCTCGTTGCGGAAGTAGGCAGGGACCTGTCGCTGCCGGCCGTCGTGTCATCGATGGTTGGCAGCGAGGAGGCCTGGAACGCGGTGGTGTCCTTCTGCGAGACGGTTATCTCGCGGAAGGAGGCTGCGGAACGGGAAAGGGAGATATCTTCCTCCAACCCGGCCCGCAGCAGACGCACCGGGCGTCGGCGGAGGGCGGACAACGCCCTCTTCCAGCCCCCCTAAATGGGTCCAGGGGCGACGGACCTGGGGACGTCTGTCGCCCCCTTAACACCAGGACCCGAGGTGGTGGCGCGTGTTCCACGCGCGCCCCTCTTAGACGTCGCGGGGGGAGTCAAACACCTCACTCCGCCCCTCGTCCTGAGGAGGCCTGCATAGGCGGGCCGGCACTAGCTGGGGGTTGCGGAAGGATCGTACGTTCCCGCGACCCCCGGCGTAGGTGTGAGACGGAACAACGGGTGGTTTTTAGTCAGTAAGAGTCTGACAGACCCCTTCGCTCCCCCAGAGCGAAGGACATCCATGAGGATTTTCCAACCCGCACCAAAAAAAAAAAAAAAAAAAAAAAAAGGTTAGGTGGCTCGGTTGGCGCAGTGGCTGAGCGATAGGCTTCTACTCTGCGTGTCGCGGGTTTAAGTTCCGCACGGAAAAAATAATTGTAAGGCCTTTTAGAATTACCTTTGTAATTGTTCCAGGTCTGGCTGTTTGTGTATGTGACGTTAAATATTTTTCAACAACGCATCCACGATACAGGAGAAATTCCTAGTGTGGGGTAAAGTTTTTTTTAAGAAAAAATATATGTATATAAAGAACACAAACTAAAGGTATAACAGAAAATTGTCGGCTGTGCCAAGAAAGTTAACACTCAGCAGGTAGAAGTAATGTTCTGAAACAAAAGACGTCTCGACGTACAAGCTTGTAAACGAACCGAGGGGAAACCCAATAAGTGGACAGGTGGACACCGCGATTCGCAACATGGAATACAAGATAAATTAACAATTCAACTGGTTTTGCGTTGATAGTGAGCGGTCGCCGCGGTTGTGACAAATAGGTGTGTACCTCATACGTACAGTTGGCAACGGTCCGCCGCACGGTACACCACATATTTCGTTAATTGATTAACTGTTCGACGTTGTTGGCAACGGTACAGTTAGGCACATATTTAATCATCCGTAAATTGATTTATGCGAACAATTTATAAATTGACACAACCCTCATTACATTAATTTTGCTTTCCCTAATTTAGTAAACGATAAAACAAGCCGTTAAAAATGATATTGATCACCAGAATTTACATATTCTATGCTAAAATATACGGTTAATTATCATCGACAATTTATATCTTTCTAAGGAATGCGTAAACCATGGAATAGGACCCTATAAATAATAATCATAGATTGCGAATTAGCGAAATTGAACCGATTTTGATTGCCTGTTCATAACATATTGTTTATGAACGATTATAATGACTTTTATGAAAAGTTTATACGTTTTAATGTTAATTAGCACGAGTAAATTGTAACAGTACTCTTCGTAGTTACCTAACGGTATAGAGTCCAAGTGAATCAGTTCAGACAGTAAATAACCATCCCATTAAAATAAAGTTATTAGTGTAAAGATTACAGAGTTTAACAATCGAGTGAAATCGGTTAATGTTGGCATTAAAATCGACTTATTTGTACATTTAGTACAAGTAAACTCCATTTATAAGCGAAACAGTTACCTGCAATAAATTCCTGGACGGTGGCTAAGTAAAGAGTCAATCAAAAAGATTTAACTTAATTAGTACTTACGCAGTTGGTAAATATGGCGACGTATCAACATAAAAATAATTTTGTTTAATTACAACTACAGTACAACTTAACGTCAATTAGCTAAGTGAGTTAATTATTAGAGTATATATCTTATTTTATACGGCAGTTTGAAATATTGCGTGATTAATTCGCAGACGCTCGCCTTAAGCGTGAATTCAGTTATTAATCTCTAATCTGTTATTAATCTGCTAAGCGCTGCTAATGACTCTTAAATTGCTGCAAATATGTTCGTATTATTTGAAAGAAAGATGTATAATATCACGTTATCATTCCACGATTGGTTAGGCCGAGTTGCACCAAGGGTTCACTAACATTTCGCCGGTTTTGTTTCAGTCCCATGTAACATGGGGCGAGACAACCGGCACAATTCCAGACAAAGGTCTACTGAGCAAACCAGATGGAATAACCCTAAGCTCCTTGCCTGACACAGGAATGAAACCCAGAGCCTCATTTTCAGCAGTAACGCTTGCCACCAAACCACCGTGGTAAAAAAAATAAGTAGGCAGTATAAATAAATTGTGTTACGGGAGTGTGTCAGCCTACAAAAAGGAACATGATACTTTACAAAAACTAACCAAGATTTATTAGCTTGCTTCGGATAGATGATAACAATCGATACTAACGCGAGACAATCACGCACCAATCAGCAAACAGTGTGAGAATAAGTTAATGGGCATGGGATCATGCACTAGCTAACATTTCGCCGAACACTGTTTACCTTTCACTCCTGCTCTTATCATTTACTCGTTTTTTGCATATATCATCATAGAAAGAAAGAGAGAAAAACATGTATGTGGCACAGGCACAGGCTCAGGAACACAATATTACGAAATACTAAACGGAAGAATATGGGCTTAAGCCTCCCCCAAGTCCTTCCAAAACAAAAGAAATTTTAAGTAATAATTATGTGCCTTACGGGTGCGCCAGTTCAGGAAAAGTGCCCGATGACTAATACCTGACTCTGAGTGAAAACCTTCAACACTTGAGACTGAATTTCAACTGAAACATAGCCTGGATCATTATTTTGATTAGATCTGCAAGATACATCAGACCTTTTACGCGCCTATTTTAATTTTACGAATATTTTTTCTCTTGCCTCCAGAAACTGTATTAAGTGACATCATGACAGAAATTATAGAGATGCTTACAAAATAGTTTCTACTTTGTCCATTTTTAACCGCTAGTAAACTCCCACACGAGTCCTAATTATCTCTTGTCGAATTGGTGAAATACTTCTGAACGCTTATTGTACATCGTTATAAATATCACAATCAACACACTTTGATTCCTAACTCTATATCTTTTAAGTTCAAATTGTCACGACGATCCAAGATAGTTGTAAATTATTGCAAATGTAGTGTTCATTGAAATACGTATGCTTTGCTATCGTTTAATAAAAAATATATCATTGTTTAAAATTGTTATAATTACATACCTTAACTTTAATTGTTCGTGCGCGTTAAGACAGCGTTTCTTTTAATAAGGAATCGGTTTCGAAAGAATGCAACCACGCCTTGATTATACTTTAATCAAATTTTAATATAAATGCAGATGGCTGTACCTGTAGAAATAGCAAAACAATTCAGTGCACTATCCATTTATGGATATTTTATAATCGTTATTACATTCAATAATACTGGACTGCCTGCACCCGCCCCAGTGTTTGTTTTGTTTTCTCAAATCGAATTGTTTATTCATAATCGGTGTTCCCGGTACCCTTTATAGTACTGTATGCCTTTAATATCATTAATTAAAATACTTTCCGGAGTTAGCTATAAATAATGTAGGGACATGACATGTTAAGCTGGTAGCTTTGCTCGCACGCACACCTTAGGAAATGCTTATTCAGTATTTTCTAGAAAGATCTTAAAGTAAATATAAACAAATATAAAGGCAAAACAAAATTAGGAATAGTTTTCTATGAATGTTTACTTGTATCTATTTTTAAACAACATTTTATATACTGAAGTTAAGTACTCTATTCCGTACTTAGCTTGGAAATTTTTCATTAACAGTTCTGCAAAATAAGTCACTAAATAACTGCGGACTATTTGTTTTCTTGTTACGGACTATTTCTGTTCTAATTTAATATTATACGCTTGCCTTTAAATAGTAATTTAATTTTCTAAGCTCCAGTAATAGAAATTATGTAGAGAAAAATAAAATTGAATGAGATATCATTGTCACACTGTAGATCAAAGGTCTCTTCTCACACAGAAAAGACACGGATTAATCACCACTTGCTCATGGTAGACTGGCGATTTCTAGCTTATATGAATATTAAGTCCAGGTTTCCTCACGATGTTTTCCTTCACCGATGTCAGTAATATCCAAAACAAACTTAGAAAGTAAAGTGGTATTTGCTGGAATTAGGACCCTCAACCCCGTGCATGATACGCGAAGCCTTAACCATCAATGACCATTGTGATTATTTCAGTTAAAAATAAGTTAAACAATGTACGAAATGAAGAATGTTTCTCAAGTTAAAAAATGCTCATGACTCAAACGAAACAGTTCTCAGGAGCACATTGACCGCAGTACTGTAGTTCTGTTATTTTCATTAAAGGCTATTCCTCCATCCGCTGTATGCAAATTAACAGATATCCACGTAATTACACCGAGGATAACAATCAGACCTGTCTTACTCAAATACGAAATTACCGTAAAATTCATTTCAAACATTTTATATTTTCGTTTCATTGCTTACTACATAATTACTTTTAAGTTTCTATGGTATTAAAACATCGTCGGATATTACTTTGCTGATTCAGCACAATGCGAGCCTCAATTTAATATTTATATTTCCGACTAAGTATACCTACGGTTAGGTTTATACCTTCACGCTTCAGACATATTTCTAGCACACTTTGTGTAATAACTCTTCCTCGATGTAATTTTTCACAGCTTTAATCTGATTTAAATTGCAAAATATCCGAATGCTGACATCATAAATGAAAACTCATGGTGTCCTTATCAGTTGGCAAGGGAAGCAGATATAACTCGCACACCTAGTTACTCAGCTCTGTAAATAACTAATGGCAGCGCCCCCTCGGCGACTGCTACTTGATTGCATCTGTTGTCGCTCTTCATATCGCGCACACTGCTGTGATTTAACAACCACCTGTCGTGGTTTATGTCCTGCGATACCCGCACACGAGGAAGTGCAGGGAACTAGAAACGAGGCGTCACATACACCATCTACCTATAACTGCGCGTATCTCACAACAAATGCTCCTCCGCATATTATTCTGCTCGCATTTTTGCCAGTTTCTCAAAAGATGGTAATAAGATGAGATAAAAAATAAGATTATCTCGAAACGGACGATTTAAAACGGCGCCACCATGCTCCTCGTCATAAATTAACTGAGATTATTTTTGCAACATATATAGCGTTTCCGTGATGGTGCATGATACTGATTAACTTTTTGATATCATAAAATAACCCTCTTTATAAGCTAAGGACTTCATTGTGTGAATTCAAATGTCCACATGAATGAAACCGACGCTGCAGATTTTTTCTATGTTATCTCTTATTTGGTGAACTCGTTGGGGGTATCAACAAAAGATAAGTCGCGTATCCAGAAGCTAAATGGGGATACTTTATAAATGGATTTAGCCATGTAGCCAAAGTAATAAGTTGTGTATTTCTGTGCAACGCACCGCAGCTGGAATCACTAATGAGAGCGCAATTCAAATCAACTGATTTATAAGGAGTAAGTTATTTCGCCGGCTGCGCGTACAATATTTACTTATGTTCTAACGGCCACATAGATATTGTACTCCATTATTGCGATAAGTATAATGTATACCAGATATGCCTTATAAGTTTATGCCGTAATAAATCATGGTATTATTCTTTGTCATTTATTCCCGACGGAATAATGTAACGTAACCAGACCGATCTGATTGTCTTTATAATTGCACTCTGATGTTTTATTGGCAAAAGCTAATTACCAAACAACTCCGGTCGGAAATTACTTTTCTTTCGTCAGTGAGTCCATTAAAATTTTATATTGGATGTAAATTTTATAATGGTATATATTGAATATCGAATTGTGAGCATTGGGAGGTCTGCTGGCTCTGAATGTACTACGTCAGCTTATATGAGCTCGTTAAGAGTCGGCGGGTCTTGTCCGGATGATATCTCTTAACCCCCACAATTAGTGTGGCCTGACTATCGCGTGGCAATAACCCGAAACAGCATATAAGCTCCCCGCACTCGTGACGCGACAAACGAACCAAATGAGTGTACTCTTAATTAGCCGTTATACTATAAATTTTAAAAGCGATGATAAGGTCCCGTTGCCCGCTCTCCGGGAACACTACCCGCCGGCTAATGGTGCCTTGAGAATTAAATTTAATTAATTCCTCTTCGCCGAACGTGCTTACCGGATTGAATTTGGCTTAGAAATGAATGCTTCAGAAAGAAGGAAAGAGAAAGGAGAAGTGCATCCACCTTAGAAGAAAGTAGGGTTGTCAACTTGGCAGAGACATTTTCCGGGAATAAGGTATAAACAAAATAGTTCCTGGAGGTAATTGTTTAATGTTAAATCCATACTAATATCTTAAAAGTAACTCTGGCAGTCTGTCTGTTAACTAACTTTTCACACCTTAACGGCTAAACGGATTTGGATGAATTTTGGCGCTCGTATAAACCATGACTATGATGGGTGGGATGTCCGTCTTAGGACATTGAATGAGAACTTTTATCCGGGCTGCACGTTCCCATGGAATAATTTCCCACTTAAAGGCGGGTGAATACCGCGAGAGAAAGCTATTCCTTAAATAAAAAGAAAACACTAAACTCCGAAAGAATTAATTTAATCGGGGTAGTCTAGTATTCTAGTCTCGCCTATAAAAAGTATCCGACGGCGCCGCCGATATACAAGATGCACATGATACCAACCACATGTGATAATAGTACTTATATGTATGATTACTTTTAAATTCGTATTTATCGAGGTACTCCGGGGTCAATTACTCCTCGTAACATCAGTTACGTCCTTTATTACTAACATTACCTTTTTTCAGAGTATCATACCGTTTTAAATATTTTATAATGATATCTAAATTTGCGGAACGTGCTGCAATTTAAGCCCTCAAAAACGAGTGTCGGCGTAATAACAGTAAGAACGCTAATGACTTAACATGCTATCACCATCTCGAAAAGTGCGAAGGATTCTTGATGGCGAAACTATTTCAATTAGCTTAGCTTAAGTGGTTCTTAGGCGGGTGGAAAAACGTGTGGTGTACTGTCTGCGTCCGTGTGTTTCATTTACATGAGCGTGCAGACGAGTGACGAGCGTTGTTGGCCACAGTATGCGTCTCTCGGCTTTGTTTATGTTACTGTTTACTGTACATAAATGGAATGAAACTTGTCGACTGGGCCGTCCGATAACGGAGCGTTTTGTCTGTAATTAAGAACGGCGAGAGCGGGTCAGCCGTCTACCCGGCATTACCACAAAGTTATGGAGACATTTTGAGCGTGTCCAGATTGTTTAACTACAAGCCTGTCATGTTTAGAATGAACTTGTGTTATAAATCTGCCATAACGTCATGATTCCAGCGAGATTGTTTGTTAATTGTAGGTAATACATTACTCTCTAATGAACCAGCGGCGGACTTACAGCTCGAGCACCTACATTACGAGAGTCCGCTGCGTATTGTTGTTGTAAACCAGGACTGATATTATTATGCACACAATTATCGTACTTAACTATATTCAAGTAATGTAAAATAGAGCTTATAAGCTATAACAGATAGTGGTCTGTAATCTTTTTCGTTATTCGAATTTATAAGTGCGATATCTGATTACGCTGAACATACTAGATCAGTGTATGTCAAGCCGCACATTTTTTTTATAAACCCCGACATTTTTGCAAACACCCTGTATTATTCAAAATGCATCACTATATTCAGCATTATCGTAAACCCAGCAAGTCGTTACAAACTGTGACATCAAAGCAATTAATAGGTACTTTAGATGCAAACAGGTTTCCGACGATTTCCTTCGTGAGACATCGATTTGGTGCAGTGCTAAGTGAAACTGTGTGAAGAGATCACGATGCTATAAACAGAAGACAATAATCGTTGTTCGTGTTGCGCCCGCGCCGGGAGCCACGGCCACGTGTAAACCCTTGTCCAACTCCGCCGGGAGCTGACAGTAGCACCATTTGCATTTTATTACACCACTCGCCTCCTACATCAATGATTTCTTACAAATATTTTTAATAAATTCCTTACACAATATTTCTATATTATCCAACTTTACAGCTTATTAATAAAAGCTAATTTGAATTTCATTACGTATATTCACGCTTGGAATCGTAATGACTATATTTTTGTGATTTTAACCTGAACCATGAACATATGTTAATTTTACGCATAAATATATGTAGTACTCTTTATTAGTGTGTAACGTATATTCGTTGTTATTTGTTACAGCACACATTGACGGGTCACAGCGGCAAAGTAATGGCAGCTAAATTCCTCGGGGAGCCGACCAAAGTGATCACGGGAAGCCACGACCGGACGCTCAAAATATGGGACCTTAGAAGTAAAATGTGTAAGTATGTACCTACTCATTTGCTTTATAGGACCGTCTTGTTTATTGGAAACCATTTTAATAACAAAATAGTATTCTATGTTACTACAGAGAGAAATATATTGCACAATAATTCATAATATTCTATTGTATGGAAACCCTTCGCGCAGTCGTCTTTTATAACCCGGACAAGTACTAACAGTTTAGATTTAGACCCATAGCTTAACGATAGTATACAACCTAACATAAATATTAAATTAAAGTTATGGTTTTTGAGGCGGGAATATTTTTTTAAATGTTTGCACCAACATTCCAACTTATATGTTGTAAAACTAAAATCGGGTTAACTGAATCGTACGTAGTTAACTCAGATGAGCAAATTGCAGAAATAAAATAGATGAAAATAGCCGTTCAACAGCACGAAGAGTTTGCTTTGCAAATAGGGTTGCTACTTATTCCGAGAAAATTCATAAATACACATTTCTTTTATCGCCAATTACGAGAGTTTAGTATTGTAAATCAGTACTTACTTATAAACAACGTGTAAAAAGTTATTTCCTATATCTTTTTACACGTTGTTTAAGCTACAGAGTACCTGTAGGCTGAAGTTTTACTGATAAATGCTAATAGAAATAACAGAGGCACAATAAAATAAACACACCAGATATACGAGCAACCATTAAATGTATGGCTGCTGCAGATTTATGCTACCGGACTGCAAGTGCAAACCGGATAACAACTGCAGTTTGAAACGTGTGAAAATTAAAAGATAAAGGGAAAGACTAATGCAGCTGGAATTAAAGACCCGTGTGGGGCACGCGCGATGGGGGTGATGTGTTTGCGCGATTGCGCAGGCAGACTGTTCACGTAGCTAGCGCGCTCCACGATGTGCGATTTGTGTACATACTAGGTACCCATTGTCAATCATGCCTTTTGAAATGAGCTATGTTACTTAATATATTAACACTAGCAACCCGATCTTGCTTCGTACGGGTGCAATAGCACGAAGTAAAAACATCAAGATTTCTGTGCTAAATCTAAGTTTAATATTTATGTATTATACACATTTAAAATCTATCCATCCATAAAAAAATGTTGATAGTGTAAATGGCATCAGAATCCATTGTGTAGTTTAGAAGTCTAATCGGTCACAGACAAACACGAAATGAGATTTGGTTTTATACCATGTTTTATTTCAAATTATATCTAGGTCTATTTCACAATGACTATTAGTTTCTACTGAAATAGTCATGAAAATCATATCGCAAATCGAACTTTAACTTCAACACCCACACAGTGTTGAACTTATATTTTCAAAGACATTTGTTTACATTATTGGTAGCTAAATTGCAAACACATAATATAATCCGGTCTCCAAAATCTAGGCAAATATAGGTAAGTACGACAGAAATCGTAGCAGTTAGTGCTCGATTGTCCCTTCTTAACTGCCGTTAGGGATTCCAGATTATATTCATAGTGGAACATTTAATCTAACCTGCGAAAGTACTGAGGACTATCTAGAATTCTAACTGAGAAACTCTTCCTATTTAACGTTAAAAATTTGCATTTTATCTAAAGAGCGGCAATGCATTTATTTGATACGTTCGTGTAATTTATCTGGCAGCCATTTGTTTTCCCCTGAGCTTGCGAACCAACACTAAGTGGTGTTTAGAGCTGTTTCACTTAACATTTGTGATTAGTCACTGTTAACTTCAAGGGGACTAGCTTGTAAACGTTTAGCCATTCTGGAAATAGAAGTTTCTGTCCAAATACAACATGGGTTGAGGTTTTTCTCTGATTTATGATCGGCTTGCTTCCTGCGAAGGTTAGGCTATAACTTATATGTGAGTGTGGATAACTTATTGCCTACACACGGTACGATGCGCAAGTGCGGGTGTTCTCAGGCTATAAATGTCTGGAAACTCGTCCCCATAAACAAATTACAATTATTGGATCTTGATAGATAACGCATTTATAACTTAGATTGTAATATTAACAGCTTTAGAGGCAAGGCGAGCACTTCTGAGAACAGATTGAAATCTATTGGGGACGTGTAACGCAATTATCTATTTTAGTGCATCCTTTTTCCCACAGCTGTTATATCTAGGAACTAATTAGAACACACCTGATTTACAATTACTTCTGGTTACTGCAATAGCAGTCATCAGTTGTTTAACGAGTGTCGTGTTTAAATTAAATTAAATGCTTCAACCAATATTGTAAAACGGAATGATATCCTGGAAGTAAGAAGCTATTAAAAGTTATAGATTTCGTAGTCTCATAATTCTTTTTTAGTACCGTATAATCTTGCAAGATGTTCTGGAGTTTAAAATATGAATAAATTTGCTGTGCCCGCAGCTAAATACTAAAACCAAGCCATAGTAACTAAGGTAACTAAGAATTTGAAAATAGAACATTTATGTCGGATAAGTGGATCTCAAGTTATGAGCGCTACCGGACAGACAGACAGAAACGTTGCATTTTTTAATGTGCTTTGTCAATAAAATAATCAAGTAACTTAGGTAGGTACTTGTATGTTTTGTCTGACTAATATAAATATGATATAGTTACTAAATCTAACAACTCAATATATAATTTTATTTGACTCATCAATCGGTAAATATCCTAAACTTTACCTATACCAATTGCACGTCAGACTTGGCTCGCGCGTTGTTTGGTCACAATTGCAACCTAACCTGCCATTTGGTTGGGATGCCCTTTTCTTGTTATTTGAGACCGATTTCGATGTATGTAGTTGATCACACTTCTAAATCCTTTGGTCGATGTAGCCTCTGGTGAAGCACCGCTCGGTTCGCGCGTGATTGGTGGTGATTATGCCAAAACGTTCCGGAGAAATGCAACCCACAAGTTGCCAAGAAATTGATCCTTCTTTATTTAAACCTCTGCCTTGCCTTGACTGTGATTTGCTGATTGTTTGATAAAACGTCGCGATTGAAATAAAGCAAGCAAGTCGCCACCATTTTACTACTCATATTTGACGACCAATGATCGGGCTGCGTATGAGTTGATTCTTGATCAAGTGTGAATAACTACAGCGTCCCGTGGCGCCGACACACGGTCCAATTTACATTATTATTTTTTTCTAAACACTCCACTTAATATTGGGTCTTGTATCGTCACAGATAAACATCGGACATCGATAAGAATTGACAGATTATTTAATATTTTAAATTAACTTATTATGAAACATAAGATAACTGCTCTAACGAGTTTTAACGATATGCTATAAAGTTATATAAGTTTACTGCTTTATTACATAAATATCCGGATATAATGGACAGATGACAGCAAGATATGGCTTAAGGTAAAGCCTATACTCATCTGCAAGTACTTATTAGCTAGTCAATGCGAAGGAGCTTGATATCGGATATGTATTCTTTGTAATATGAATTCATCGATTTTATAGCTTCTTGACATTTAATGATGATAATAATACTTAGTACTTGAATTGAAACCGGATGGTGGAAAGATCCAATTTTACGATATAATTCAGTTTAAGAAAGCAACTAGAAA
Organism: Phlogophora meticulosa; assembly: GCA_905147745.2. Taxonomy (NCBI): domain Eukaryota; kingdom Metazoa; phylum Arthropoda; class Insecta; order Lepidoptera; family Noctuidae; genus Phlogophora; species Phlogophora meticulosa. The sequence goes on along the minus strand of LR990528.1, from coordinate 9,876,242 downwards.
CTGATGTAAGTACCTGGGTTTTCTTATCTGTCGTTGAAATGTGGACGCTAACTGCGCTTTTGCTTATAAAATATACAATGAAATCTGTTATTAAGTACTCTGAATTCAATAAGACTTTTCAATCAGTTTGTATTATATTTCATTTCTGGATTTATGGTTGAAATCGTACTTGTAAATATGTATATATTTCTACAGATTATAAACAGATTGCCTTACTCGTTGGTATAGGGATTGCAAGCGCTACTGCTGAGCATAAGGTCCGTGGTTCGATCCTCAGATCGGCCAGTGTTATTGGGTTTTCGATTTCATAATTTTATTCTTAATTATTTACGTTAACAAAACGTCACGTTAAAGTTTAGTAAAACAAATGCTAAGAGGTCGTTCAAAGTAACATAGTGGGCCTCGAATAACATTTAAACAGTTAGGTAGTTGGTTTATAAACAACATATTTTAACACGTTTTCACAAAACATTAAATATCTAAAAACAGCCATAAGGCACATTTTCTCGGACACAAATAATCTCTAACATTAAACTTCAAAACCTTTGACTTTCTCTATTGTGCTGAACAATCTATCTGCAATTCAGAATAAGCGTTTGAACAGAGAAACGTCAATTAAACGATAGTAAACCATTGTCTTAAATATACCAAACAGCCAACCAACTCATACTTAACAAATATCAATCGTTTTGATAGCCAGCAATTTTGACAGCCTTGATACTTTCATCATAGGAGTGATGAAAGTATGACGATCACGTGTCATCATCATCATTCACGTAATATGACAATGTGATCTATTCGAGCTCATAGCAGACATTGTACCTATATAATGCATATCATAGGCATTGTTGTTCATTGATCCGTAAACCTGGAGAGGCTCGGTCGGTGCGGTTAGCCGCAATCAAGTGAACACCACGACTACAAGTACTTTTTCTGCGCCATCGATATATCCAAATAAGTTATCGTCAAACTTTTTTTTATCTAAGGATAAATATAACTTTGTCCGTGTGCAATGAGAGTTCATTTTCTCGTTTCACTGGTTGATCTACTCGTACATCTATTACGATTAATACGAGTATACATAGGATTTGAAAACACTGATGCTAAACGAGGATTGAAAATTGGCATAGGTACTTTGGACTTGTTTCGAAAATTTGCTACGAAGTTGCCTTTTGTAGCAATGTCAAATTTCTCGATAAGTTACTAACTCAGTTATTAAAATAAAACTAAAATAATTAAGGATTTTAAATATTTAACCGATACTATACAACTCAATGAATATCTTTCTGGTATTCTATCTGAATAAAGCGCCTCGAAAATTATAATCACTGTGCATTGCATAATAATATATTGACTGCAATAAACTGGTAATCATAATGACGTTATTATCTCACGGAGCAAGGGCCACTTAGAACACTCGTATCAGTCGTAAAGTTTAACACTCGTATGTCGGCCACACAGCCAGGAATCTTAACTAATGAATGCAATAACACACAAGCAATTTACCGCGCACATTAAATAGGCCTTCAGGAAATTTTATTGTTATTATCAACCGTTGTGTGACACAGATTTTATAATGCACGCTTCAACAGGTACAGAGACCAAGTTCGCGGGGTCATCGTGTAACGACCTGGTGACGTCAGACGGGGCGGGCTCCACCATCATCTCGGGACACTTCGACAAGAGGATCAGGTTTTGGGACATCCGCACCGAGATGTCTGCCAATGATATTATGCTGCAAGGGAAGGTCACGTCGCTTGATCTTAGTAGAGGTATGTGCGTTTATTACATCAACCTAACTATCAATTTCTAACTCATAAATGCATAGAAAGTTGCGTGCTGCGCTGTGCTACCCAGCGTGCTGGCTCGTTCTGTAATAGTTGAAGTGTCATTTTGTGAACAAGCAACAATTTAAATGACAGCATTAATCTTACACATCCATACTTAATGTTCAAATGCAAGAAATGAAGTCAGCAGTTGACTAGTTAAAGCAACAGTCAAGATAATAAATAATAATAAATAAATAATAAATATTGCTGGACAATCCACACAGCATCATCTAGCCCCAAGCTAAGCAGAGCTTGTGTTATGGGTACTAGATGACTGATATACTTAATACAATACATTACATAGATAGATATTTTTATTATACATAGTAAATACCCAGAACACCCGGAACAAATATTTGTAGATCGTACAAACATTTGTCCCAAGGCGGGAATCGAACCCGCAACCTCTTGCGTCGCAGGCGGACCTTCACCCACCGCGCCACATCGGTCGTCAAGATTAACATCGCAACTACTGTTACACTGAAAGACAAGCACATAACATCAAAAGTTTAAGAGCTGTTTATTCGATAGAGTACTTGTAAATTTTCTGTAATTGAATGCATCGCATATTAGTATCGGTATTCGTGTCAGCACTACAACGTGACGGGTGCGCAATGCCCATTTCCGTTACGCGTTTCTTGATCGATCCCTTTTTTGTCAGTAACGGTCTGTGCATCGCACGAAACGCTCAGATTGATACCTTCAATCAATCGCGGTGTCGGGACGTCACTGCCTCGGAAACTGATTAAATCACGTCGTTTTCATCGGACAAATGAATAGGGAGACAGTTCACAGTTAGCCATCACGCTCGATCCAGATCCATCGTCGCTATCGACCATCTATCATGCTCGGGTACTGAGTGGAATCACAAATATGTCATGTTCGAAAGCTTTTAAATGTTCTAGTTTATTCAATTTCAGTTTCATTTATCACTTTATTGATAGCAATAGCTATAGTACATAGGTAAAGTAGAATAGAGTTGTAAAACCGCGTACTTCAATTGAGAAGAGCAACAATTTGATAAAAGATCTTTGTTGATGTTCGGGAAGATGGTTGTGAAAGAAATATGAGACTTGTTTGAACATAATGGACACGAGATGAAAACTTTGTGATTGTTTCATTCATGTTTAGTGTTTTGTTCACACTTAACACTTAGCTTTGGGTTTAGTCTCCATTTTGTTGTTTATTTAGAAGAGAAAACACTTACTATGACACTTTAGTTTGAAACATAAAAGAGGTGTGCAAGCCACATTAGTTAGCATCACTTGGTAGGTCCGAACTAATGAATGAAAGAAAACGTCGTGTATTATGTAAATTGCAGATTATCGTACAAATTGCGTTAGCACGATACGAGCAATGCTTTCCTAGTACTAAGCTGATGTTAACACATAGAAGCCAATCTCACGTTTGAACTAGTCACTTCTAATGGTGCGCAAACCGCATGAGAACTTATTATTGACCTCAAGACATTTGATCGCTCTTCATACCGACTAAGCGATAGCTAATGAAACTATGATAGTATCGCACACTTAAATCGTCTAATTTAATAAAGCGGTGTGCCCGATCCGTCTTTACCTTACATTAAAACTATTAAGCGCCAATTGAAAGGTTTAAGGTCAAACATTACCTTCGCAACGATTATCGAATAAGCAATAAAGAACATAGCGGACTCACGATTACAAATCGTCCAAATTAGGCACAAGCTGTAATATGTCTCCGTTTTATTAAACAATTCTTCTTATGGTCGTGCGTCCGTTGCGTAGCTCATAATTTCACAATTAATACAAATGTGTTGTTTGTAACTGTTAATTTATGATGTGTTAAATTACTGTCAGTTTATTGCTATATTTATTTTTGTGTGAACTGTCGTTTCAGACAACAATTACCTGCTGGCGTGCGTCCGAGACGACACCATACAACTTATAGATCTGAGGATGAACACGATCGTACGTTCTTTCAGGTACGCTAACCTATAATTTATTATTATTACTCGTAACTCTGCTGCGCCAGTATAAACTTTTATGTCTTTTCCTGCGATGTAATAGTCTGAAGGCCTAAGAAATATTTACAGTTAGATATTCTGGATTTTACGACTCACTCTAGAACAATGGTGGTAAACCAAATAATTATTGGTTGGATTCAAATTGAATAGACAAACGCAGATAATAGACTAGAATACGGGATATGTTCAAATTTCTGTTGCATTTGCATGCAAGATCAATAAACTTGGAGACTACACTATCGTAGAGTACCTATGATGATATCCAGTTGTTATCACTAGCCTGTACTTTCCTGCAGGGCAAAAGCCTCTCTACTCTCTTTCCACGTCTCCCGGTCTAGAGCTACGTACCACCCTTCTTTATCTGAGAAGACCAGCTGATCCCGCCATCTCCACCTGTTAGATGTCCAGTGTTCTTTAAAACATTAATGGGAAAGAGATTTAGTGATGTTTTTAGTACCTAGTGGAAAATTTCTTTTGTTGTTTTATAGCATAACATTTTGTTGAAATGCCTAAAATAATAACGAACAGGTATACCCACGCTGCATATGGCAATAAAACACAAATTAAATTTTAGATGATTTCCCACAGATTTCTGAAGTGCTATGCTTTCTCTTCATTTTTATGGTTCGCTCGTTTGTTAGAAATTATTATAATATTCGAAGTGCATACATTCGTCTCTAGTCAACGCATCGCAACTGTTAAAACGCGTTGATGTCTTTTCCTCTACAAAAAGTAAAATCTCAAATCTGCAGTCTACATTCACATTAATACTTTTATTATTACATTCGATTTTATTTTTTTATTAAAGTTGTCGCTTGTGTACTTTTAAAGTTAAATCTCTTTATTCGAATCAGTGAAAAGGATAAAAATCAAGCCACATAGTCGTACAATCTTGATGAACGAGTATGTAGATTATTGTGCCAGAGGCTAAAAGATCGTTAAAGATTATTTGTAGGTATTTACACTAATTATTTTGAGCACTGAATCAATTAATTTGTAAGAAAAAATATAACATTCTTATTGACGATAAATCAGTTTTATATTTACTCAAGGGGATCAAGATTTTATCATGACTTTTCGTATGGCACTTACATATAAGTTGCTTATTGAAAGTTTTAACCTAGAAATTATACCCAAATTGTCTTTAAAAAAGTGAGGTGACGGTATCTCTGAAAAGTCATCAATTACGGACGCCAGCACATCAAGTTATCCCAAACCGTCAAATTATCCCAATTGAACATGAACTTTTTTCTTATGTAATAAAGTTGAAAACTATTTAAAACAATTGAGATATGCCGACTTCTGCACCTACTGAAAATTCCTTGGCAAAACAGCGCATTCCGAGTTAAAATACAGAATTCTTGTGTACACCTGTACATTAACTACGTACGAGAATAGACTTATTAGTGTAGACGTGACAAAGTGTACGGGGCTACTAATTGCATTTCAGTCACGAGTTGGTCTAGGTGGGGTGTGAGTGGGCGCGGCCAAAATGCCATCAAAAGAAAATCGATTGACGGCGAAATTAATTGACTTACTTGACCGTCCATCCAAAGGTTTACATCTCCCCTGGAGTGACTAATCAACACTAAGTTGAGCTAACTTTTTCGTGTTCTGTACAAAGTATAGTTATACAAAACGTAGTTCATTACGTTTTGGTTTTTTTCCTTTATTATAGTCTTTACGAATTAACTAAATAGGGCACAGCACAACGCTTCATAGAATTATGTTGATCAGACAATTTATAATCAATACTATTTAGACGGCGCTTTACCGTACAAATTCTATACATAGTATACCATAAAATCCCAATAATGTTTTAGCAACATGTTTTCGTCTTGCCGGTTACAATTCATAAAGTTTGTGTGTGCAAGTTGTCATCTTTTAATTGCATTTCAGTCACGAGTCGTTCAAGGTGGGGTGCGACTGGTCGCGGGCGGCGTTCGGTCCGGGCGGCCGCCTGCTGTCGGTAGGCGCAGCGGACGGTGCGGCCTATGTATGGAACACGCATTCAGGACGACTGGAGACGATACTCAAGGATCACACGTAAGTAATAATTGGCTGTTTTACTTATTCTGCCCGGATTATAAGAGACAGCTCCTAATTTCGCGAACAAAGCTTTTTTTTATAAAATCCAGCGATGGCTTTACCCAGAAAATACTGTGTTGGTAACCCATTCGGTGTAATTAAGTAATTGACAACACGGTCAGCGCAGTGGCTGAGCGATTGACTGCTGACGATACAGGACAAATTCCTATTAAGCGGAAAAGTTAAAAAAAAAAAACATTGATAGCAATTTTCTGCACCTACTCGTTTGCTGATTGTGTGATTGAGATCACAGAATCAGATAAAAATACTAATGTCTTACTCTATATTTATGCTGACTGTAAAAATAATTAATATAAACATCATACTTACTTATACTCATAAATAGCCTGAAACATACAATAACCATAAATCTGTACGTCTAACAAAGAGCTTCACACCTTTCCGTAGTTCCTTTTAATGTTCAACTACAAGTGTCTGCTAACATGATAATTATATCGCTCTCTGATTAGGACGTCTGTCTGCCTGCCCTCTTTTCGCTAATTAGTTCATTGACTCCGATATCTGCTCAGCGATGACTATGTCCTCGGATTAGACGTAACATAACATTATCACGCTTGAATTCCCCGAAAGGTTAGGCAGACACTATTCTCCAGTTATTTTTAAGTCCCATATTATAGAGGTCGAGCCTATTGTCATCAACTGGAGAGAAAACCACACTCCGGAATGTTGCTAAAAAAGTCCAGACAGAAAAACCAGACACGGGAACAGAACCCAGGACATAGTAGCAGTAATACTAACGACCACTAGACCAAAGAGGTATTCAAGGCTTTCTAATTAACACGTATTTTAGTCCGATCTCGTTTCACTAATTAGTTTATTGACTCCGATGCTCTGCTCAGTGATGATTATGTTGTCGCATTAGAATATTAAATAAAACGTTGGTATCACTGCGCTTATACGTATCTTTATCATGATTACTTGAACCGCGGCACTAAGCACTAAGTTTATTCACGAAGATAGCAAGGTGCATAAGAGGCGGATAAGTAACTGATTTACTGCGACCAATGCAACCAGTTTCCCTCCGTCGACTTTTACAACTCACCTTACTTAATAGATCAGGATACTAATTAATTGTGGCTACTTGTTGTAAGTAACTGTCATACACTCAACCGGACGAATGTGGAAATATAAGTAGTAGTGATTGGCGGTAGTCTCTGTCAGGACTTTTTAAAGAATTAAGGCTACCCTACCGCTAATTATTATCCGGTATTATATTTTACATTACTCAGAAGCCTGAACGTCTGGGTACCAGTCTTACCAATGGATACCGCGTTACCAGTTACTGGGTTGTGAAGGTCGCTCCATGTACAATACTGGTATTCAGCTGCATCCGGTTAGACTGGAAGTCGACTCAAATATAGTTTGTAGGAAGCAGATGATGATATTTTGCATTAAACGAAATACTATAGAAAAACTCATTAGCCATCATTGCACCTCCATTACTTTAATAACAAAGTTCCTAATGTCTATCTAGAGTTATTTTCAATAAGTACTGATATAATCTACGAACGTCCTAAACAATAGCTCACCTATAGCGTTTCCAGACCGCGGCGCAATTTGTTTTCAATTCGTTCGTTTCTTTCTAACTGTAACCATAGCTCGCGAAAGATGTGACCTTTGAGATTCGTAATAAATTTTCAGCAGACACATTTCTGACCTTGAATTTTAAACTGGAATTGTTTTAGCCGCGACATCGTTCGCTATCCCCGTAACATTTCGCATGGACAATTGAAATCGTGAGGTCAACATTGGCTCGACTGTCTCACCATTGCAAATTTCTCTTTCCCATACCGTACACTGCATATTTATTTGGCATTGAGCTATCGTCACACCTGCTCGATGCGATTAAAGTAAAGAATGACATTTGAATTCATTTGAATATCAAATGCCAAAACATTGTAATGCGGCTTTCCGGAATCCAACAAGTAATCTAAACTTTGCACAAATGCATTTCCTGAAAATCGCATTGTATTTGTTGCTGTCAGACTCTTTCAAATTTAATTAGTTGAATATTAAAGACGTATCGTACATTTAAATAGCACATTATTTACGATATCACTTCCTGGTCGTAGACAAGCGCGGCAGTCAAAGAACTGCTTTACCCTTAGGTCTTGTCGAGCGTCGCGTCCAGTCTTATCGCCAGCGCTCGCTGCAATAGGACTTGATCGAATCTTTGTCAAGACACCCGCGCAACCCGTCGTTGGGGCCCATTCTCCCGCAGATCGCCGCAAATGGGACATATTGTTCCCTCGCGCTGTCCACCACAAGTGCATGGCGCGATGCAATCGCACTTAATTCGCGCCGACACACCACACACAATAGTGTAAACAATTTTACCGTAACAAGGACAAAAGTAACGCGGAAACATTCCTCTGCATCTCGACATGCATATTTTTGCTTAGTAATATACCATACCGATGTTAGTTTGTACAGTATTCGATGTGAGGTTAAACAGTTAAGTTGCTCGCCCACTTTAACACTGTATTGACGAGTCTGATTCAATATTGAACCTAACATTACTACGGTTTCCTAGCATATACCGTTGCGACATAAAACTCCTATCATCTCCGGCCAAAATCAATTTGAACACCACAATATCGAAATAAAGAGAGATGAGCAATAAAGATTGCTTTCCTTAGGCCCAGCCATTGTTTCCTACTTCATACTTATACGCTTTTAACCGCGAAGGAATCGTAACTATTGTGTGTCATTGCAAACACTTAGATTACTTCCTAATATTGCATCCATAAACATTTACTTGTATATTATTACATGTATCAAAGCGTCGTCGCGTTTTGTAATAAAATATTTCAGATACACTCACGAAGCTTACTATATATGGGTTTATGCATTCTGAAGATGGCCTGCGGAATATAGCTTCCACAAATATTACTACACTATAGTAATAACGTTTGCGGACGATAAAACTTGTCACTTGCTATATTATTGTATACATACGTGTGCGGTTCTAGAGTCGAATATTACAAATGTGAACAAACCAGCCACAATAATGTACACACTGAACTTGACTGAACATCAGGGCGGACGTTTCCGGAATGTTTCGTACAATAGGACCGCGATGTTAGTGAAATGGTCTGCGCTTGCGCTTTTGTACGTTATCTGCGAGTACTTGGCGCACGTTGTACCAGCGTTGTTCGAGCCTCACGCCCAGCAGGCGGCCGTCGCACAAAATTAGCTCGAACATGTGCGACACACATTATTGTAGTCGACGACGATTACCATGATTTATCTCTGCGACGCAAAATCGTTGAATCTTATCATTTAGACTAGGAACAGAATACATTATGGGCAATTAATCGTCTTCATATGGCTATCGATTAAGGATGATACCGATTGCTTGCGATCGAGAGATTATCTAATTAACTATGCGTGGAATGTGGCTCAGAACTAAAAATAATTCAGCCGAGACAGTTTGTGGTTTTGCTCTTTGTTATGATGTCTTATTTTACTGTAGAAGTTGTAAACTTGACAATTGCCGGTAACTACCACCTCGCGTGCATGCGCTTAATAATTTCCGCAGCGTATAGTTTATTCGTTCAGTAAAGAAGTTATTGCCTAATAAACGTTGGAGATTATTAGCAGACGGTCATTTTCCTATGTGGAGTAAATAAAAGATGATGCGTGCTGTTCTAACAGCGATTGATAGGAAGTGAAGCAAGTTTAATCTGTATGCTAACAACATGCTGGCCGCTTCAAATTAAGCTATCCTAGCCTGTGCGGGCAGTTCTTTTGTAGCAATTCCTCGTATGATCAGTTTTTAACTACCCTCTCGATTACAAACGTAAGTGTGTACGGTATGTAGTGTATGTACGGACATTGGTCCCGGCTAATCGCAGTGCATGCTTTTTGTAGCGGAAAGGCTATCGACCGGCGGAGATAGGTTCTTGAAATTACTTTATTGGGTAACCTGTTTCCGAACACTGAGGGCGTGTTACTTGGTTATGAATCAAGCCAAGACGGGAGTAAGATATACGATATCTACATACATATTTATAAACAACCATTTGTAGCGATATAAAACCTATCATGTAAATATCGGCCACGGACTAATTACATTTTCATGTACAGAATAAATCGATCAACAAATCCGGTTCATAACATTTTATTACTTTCATTCTGCGTTAATTATTATTTACAACATTTTCCAAACGTTGCCCTGTAGGCGGAACCATTAAAGCCATCACTTAATTAACTGCGCATATTCCAATATATGAAATTGAATATATTAACGGTTATTAAGTTTCTGACGAGGTACAGCAATCGGAGCAATCGGAACAGCATCTTGGCGCACGTACTCGTATGATATGATTCAATAAAAACAATCATGATATCGGCTCGGAATGCAATAAGGAAACAATCGCAGGTTCTGGTTACCAGATTTGTTCGTGTTACGGCGCTTCCTAGTCCCCGTATTGGCTATCCCTGGCCAGGCTCGTTATACGCGACCGGGAGCGGTATGTGTAAACGAGGCGAACAAACCCGACGCTAATTCTTGTTTATGAGGAGCCTCGCCCCGCATAGATACGATGTAAAGCCTTTAAGCGGCCACCGACAATCAAAGCTTCGTACAACAGTTCTATGCTCGAAATTGTACGACTATGGACTAGTTCGGTCACAATCCTTCCTTATACGTTAAATGGACACCGCGAACTGAAATGTATTTCAAACGTCGTGACTGCTCCATTCTTACGATCATCTTCGGTAAATGGTCAAGAGACTAGAATACTTCATTGAGTATTTTTTTCTTACTGGTTTTATTTAGTCTGTGAATTAATAGAAGGTGATGAGTATCTTTAAGTGCTAGTGACACAGATTTAAATGCCGACATAATATTCGTAATGCACGGTCATATAACGCGTGATACCGTTCATAGTCCCCCTATAATATTCTGAGAAACGTAACGGTTTAAGCGACGTCCACACAAGACGCTCCAGTTTTATGATAAACTAAACGTTGTGCACTTGTTACTTTTATGACCCGATGAACTTAGATTTGGTTGAAATTCCTAGATTACTTTAAAGTTTAAATTACTACGACGGAATGACAGATGCTCGCTTGTTAGTGCATATAATACTGATGTGGGTCACTATAAACATAAGAACAGCCAAATGTTTGAATAATCATCATCATCATCATCCTCGGACGTCTTTGCCCCCATATAACTTTTGTGGCTTATTTACTTTGAAATGTAGAGTTGTCTGCGAAGTCGACCGTTACATGTTGATGACGCATTTGTAGGTACTGGCGCGTTTTTCCCGAAAATAGACTTAGCTTACGACCTTACTATCTTGCCTCAAATAAACAGAAAATATGTTCCATAAAAGGTATTTATAAGTTCAATGTAAGCGGAAACACCGAAAATCGACGCCCTAGAAGGACATACACCGACCTTATTGGTGAAGTTCTTTAAAAAGGTCAGGTGCGTAGTACTCACATCCGGCGTACGTGTATGCTTAAATGTACGATGCAAAAGGAGTATTTAAAGATCGTAGCAGCTGGCGCTCTGCAGTTTCTGTCTACCCCCATGGGAAAGAGGCGTGAGTTTGTGTATTTAAGTATGTATGTTGCATAAGTTCTTGATATTAATACTCTTCCTATTTTTTGTTTGCAGGTCAGCAGTAACGGCGGTGTCATGGCACCCTCAGTCTGGACTGCTCGCATCTGTCGACCGAGGCAAGCGCGCTATCATCTGGGGAGATTTGTGACAAGCCATGGAGGCGCCCCCGTCGTCGCCACCAGCTGTACAAGTAAATATCTCATTGTTCTATAACGTCTGCGTCAACTCTCTGCGTGGCGTCGTGGGTTCAGTATCCAGGGGTCCAAGACAATGTCCCTTTTCTGTAAACCTTAACGCCAACGGGAAGATCAAATTGTATGGAGTTGACATTAGCTTTAGAGATGTCATGTGACTCCTTTCCACATTTGTAATGTCATTGCCATATATTTTGAAGTCAGGGTCTGGCGTTTTACGCTACAGAAAAGTTTTTTGTCTAGGGCTGCTAGTCAGATAAGATTTTATTGAGTTTTCTTCTGTCAGGAACATTTTAAAAGCATCCCAAAGCTGAGATTTGCGCTATATCGCAAAAGTCTCGTTTCTGCGTTTTCGTCTGCTTGTTTCGTCCAAAAATAACTGGTGTTTTTTCTCTAACTAGCTATTCCCCTCTGGTAACTTATTCAGGGATATAGACGTGGTGTTATGTGCTACAATGTAGTTTTACTTAATCTTATCTGGCTATAATCTCCCCACTTTAATTATAATTCACTGATCTTAATAAGCATAGCAGGAAGTATACCGTTTTAAAATCCATGATATTGCCATAACGTTTCACGGTTACTCCAGACAATATTTATTTATTTATTTATTTATTAATAAAGGTACACCAACAGCTTCTGTATATAAAATATCGAATGAAATAGTAATGAGTAATAGGCTTATACAGTTGCCAATAACAGGTGAACCAACATTCAAACATAATAGTGATAACTTAGGCTTAAATAAATGGACATAATATAAGTGGTAATAAACTATACAGAGAAATAACAAAAATTGCAATTATGCTTAATTAAACAAATTATTAAATTAACAATCATGAGTTCAAAAGTAAATTAATGAGACCAAAAAAATAAGAGAAAAAAAAAAAAAAAAAACGAATAACACTAATAAGTAAAAGTTACAAAGAAAAAGGTTGCAAGATAATTATATACTAACACAGTTAATTCAATTAATCTTATGTTGTATCCTTTATATATAATATACGTACAACATTGTCTACTTCCACGTTCAGGCTCGACTACAAGTCTTAGCGGTATTGCAAGCTGTCGGGCAACTAAAAGTGTTGCAAGCACTCATAAATACCGCACTGGCACACAATTAGTATCAGGCTGACAGGTTGCCTGCCCATCATTCGAGCAGAATTACAACTTGTCTAGTTTAGTGACATTATAAATGTCTAATTGCAAGCTTTTATGGTTTTCTTTATTAATGATCATCACACGTCTGATTTGCATTTAACTGTTCCGAATAAATAGTTTGTACCTAGCTCATAACACCCCGCCTGTAATCGCTGAAAGGTTAGGCAGCACATCTACCTAGCCTTTCAGCGATTAGCTTATAGAAAATCAAAATTGTGTGAGTTATTTTCGAGCTAGCGGGACGAGCGTCTTGCCATCAATCGGGCACGAAATCGAGACTCCAGGCTGTAAGTGAGAGCTCAGAAATTCCAGATCGAAAAACCTAAAAACACTATTCCCGCCCCGAGATTTGAACCCAGGACCTCATGGTCAAGCATTATCGCTTGGGATCGACTCGTCAGGTACCCAGTACTAGTACTGACTAGAATCTTGTACCAGGTACTAGTGACCAATGAACCTATCTCAGGTTTAATTACATCGGTGACAGTAAACTAACTCTCGCAGACATTCTGACACCAACGTGGGGGGTTAAAAGGTTTATAACACTGTGAATTCTTGACATCATTGTCTGGTTCTGTTTGCGAGTCAGCCATAAGAGTAGCACACAAGCCGCAACTACACACGTCGTCAACATTAATATTACGACCAGCTAACGACACTGTACACACGTTACTTGGACGTTTTTATATCACCCGTGAATATAAATTTAAATGGAGTTTCACGTTTTTTGACGATATTTTCGACACTTTTGTCGTTCATTTTAATCACGTAACGCTGAGTTGTAATGTGCTCGTTCCGCTGTCAGATAGATGACTAATGACTTTGAACTAAACATATTTAAAATGTTTATGTTCATCTTACACTTATATATTCGAGGCTTTTTAGCACTTGATCGTTACTGAGGTTTTTGATGTTATTTATTTAATTAATACACTCATTATTATCATTAAATAAACTTGAGAAAGCCTTGACATACCTACCATATGGCACTGGTGATGTTTAGAGAGACTGCCTAGTCATTTTAAGGGGTCTGTATGAAAATTATGAATAAGGAACCCTTATGGTAAACTCTCATCTCCCCGTCTGTCTATCACAGCTCTTTATTTCAGGACCTACTAATGTTTTAGGGTTGACATTTCGAACAGTTCCAAATAATGCATCCTGAACTATTTTAAAAGTGTAAGAAATGAAAAAATATTTTGTTCTTAATAGAATTACTACATAGTAGGTCATATAAAAAGTAAGTGTAAATATCTTCCCCCTCCCCCGCTTTTTTTCGTAGTTTGCTAAGTGTAACGTCTGAAATAACTGTAGGTAGTAGTGAAGGTCTATGTCAATATTTTATTGATATTGTCAGCCTGCGTCATCCCACTGCTGGGCAAAGACCCCATAACTTCCAGTTGTCTCGATCCATGGCTAATATGGGCCACTGTTTGTTGATTTGGTCCAGCTCATCTAGCTTTTTTTAAATGTAAATAATAAAAGGATAAATAAAACGATGTCTCTAACTAGCACTGTTTAGAAATAAATAAAAGGCAAACAAACTTAGTAGCCCGTTAGCAATATGATGTTTTTTTCTTTGAAAATCAAAAACTAGTTTTTCTGCCAACTATTAAGCTAATTCGTTGATCTACCCTATCTTGTCTATGGCTAACACGGTATACCCACAGAGGTTTTATCTAAGTAACTTACAAGTAACTTAATTTACTTATCACGGTTTTAACGCTTACCATAAACACATGAGGAAATTATGTGATATATCCATAAAATATTCAAAGCATGATCAAGCTTAGATATAAGTGCATGCAATCTAACATGAAATCGTTATCGGCACTATTTAGTTATAAATGCGAAACTGGCTCTGTCTGTATGTTTTATTTTCATAAGCAGGCATAGAGACTAAAATCTGAGCAAAGACAATAGACATACCTTTTTAAAATGTGGGCATGCGCCGTGGCACACATTATGATAAACGATGATGATATTAATTTCTGTAAATTAGTTTTAACATATACTTTTACACGCGAAACAAGCAAAAGAAATTATAACTAGATGAGGTCGCTGTTTCCTGTCTGACTACTCTGAGAAGAAACTCAAAGGTCACAGTCTCTTTTAAAGTTCAGGCATTATCTTGGTCAGATCATGAGAGGACCATGCAGGTTAGTGTCCGAGATAGTTTTTTTTTAAGTGAAACTTCTTTTGGGACGGTGTGAATTGGATTATATGGACAAAAAACGAAAAGAGACAACTATAAATGGTTTTCTCTTTCTCTCTGATTACCTCCTTTATAGTGTATTTATCTCATTCTCTTACAAATTAGCCAGAATACAAAGTTTCACTGCAACCGCGTATGAACACTCGATTTTTTTAAATCATTTACCACATTACTTAAAAAAAAGTGGAATGGAAAGTTTGTATGGGATATTCCAAAAAACGCGGACGATGTCGCGAGCAAATGATAGTGTGTAGTTACAAAGATCATACCATGTAGTACTAAGCACTACAGTGTATTATTTACTATGTTCCCTGGTACACGAACGAACCGTGATAGTCTGTTTATTATGCAGACATTAAGTGCCTTCAAACTCATTAAAATCTTCAGTATGACCAGAATTGTATTTAATGTGGAACCTAAACACCGGTACCTCGGAGATTTACCGGTTAATCTGAGAATACCGATAAACTTATAATGTACGGTGAGAACGTCTCAATGAAAGGTATTCTCCTGTATTTCTGAGAAAATGAGAATTAACTGTTAAGTGATTTTAATTGATAATTATATACCACAGAAGTTATTATGAAACTTAAAATGTTATACAGTTTGTAACATTGTACTGCAGCTTTATTAGTGAATCTTTACAATTTACAGACGAGTCTACGGTTTTTATGTGCTTAATATAAATAGCGCTGTCAAAACGCTAGATCACTAATTGCCCCTTAGAAACTAAACTCATGCGCAATACAAATAAAAAACGTATTAATAATGGTTTCACACGAGCTTTAAAATGTATGACTAATGCACTGGCTTACATTCAGAGTTGCATTGAATAAGTAGGTAGGTATGTTAAATATTTGCAAATGTAAAAAATCATGAATGAGTAATTTGAGTCTATTAGTAATAAAAATATCAAAGATATTTATAATTTCCATCTGTTTAAACTAGGCTAAGCGTATATAATGTTCTTAATTTAATTTAGTGTCGGTCATTGCGATGAATGCTTGTCACTCCAAGTTTTCACAATGCGCGTGCGCCGCCGGTAGCTCATGTTCAATACACAAGTGCTACCCGTCCCCTTTATAACACCATTACGAGCATCTAATATAACAACTGCATAGGTTGCATTACCGTGTTTTTTTCTGTTAGCCTATATTAAAACACATTCCTCAATAGTCAGTCCATCCAACGCCACAAAAGCTGCCCTTTACTTCGTTATCCTCGCACAAAGCGTCATTCACGTCTGCTGAATAAATCACCCGAAGATTTTATTCAAATCTGAAAACGCATTCTATTCAAAACTGGCCAAGCTACCATGACTTCACTCAAAAATAATAACGCTATCTAGAACATGTCGCATTGTGTGCGATACCTGGTTAAAATTTATGCTGTAGCTAATTCTGTGCCGATGGCCGGCTAGACTGGTAATGGACCGTCTGGGAGTGCGCCACCCTTGTTTTAAAAAACTTTAAGAAATACAATTGAAATAGTGTTGTATACAATTGACGCACAATACAATACCGTCGACAAGTGAAAGCGTACTTTCGACTTTCATTAAGTTTTTGTGTACGTGTATGTATGGGTCTCGAACGGCCGGTCCATATTGTCTCGCGACATAAATCTGCCGAACTATTCTAAATAAAGAGGGCCGCGAGGTATTTGCTCGATTTTTACTTTCAAATGAACGAACGTGATAAACTGTAATTAGACATTAAATAACTTTTGCATTCTTCATTCTAAAAAAATATAAATTGAATAAGCTAAAGTGGTATCTATAAAAAACTGTGCATGTAAAAACTAACACAAATAAAATAATGTAATGTAAAACAAAAGGAACGCCGAGAGAGAACTAATTAAAATACGATAACCCGGGCGCCTAAAGAGCAATAATACTATTTATTTTAGTATTGGTTCGACTACTAAAAATAGTTGTATATTTAAATAGGCACAAAAACAAATACAGGAGAAATAAAAGCAAGCCGGTTAAATAAGTGGGTGTTGGCGATGTAGATCCTTACCGTATCATGTATCGGATGTTGTCGCTGCAGGCGATCGACACGAATCATGATTGGCGTGTGTGCGGACCGGACAGTCATCCATCATTGTGTGGAGCTTGTCGATCGATGCAACACTAGTGGTGTTAACCGTATAAATTGACTAACAGAATCTGATAACATTTTAGTTGCTTGATTGGAAGAAAACTATTTTAATGGAATTAAACATTCGCTCCTAGACAAAATAAAATAATTAAACAAGATCTGTATTCGTGTCTGTGTTGAAAATATACTCGTTTGTTTTTGTTTCATCTCCTGTTCTTAAACAAGTCTGCAGTAATGCTGCACTTAATCGGCGTATCGTAGATCAATTGTAAGATAAACATGTTTATCATTTTCCTGGAAAGCCCCATGCTTAGTCATGCCGTGGAAAGAACAGTAAAGAATTCAAAATGTGGTAGAAAACTCGGCATAGTGCCCGGTCGGTTGGCGTTACTTGTTGAATTGAGGTGGTCGCGAGCGCAACACGCGCTGGACCGTTCACTAACCGTTTGTCGCCAAAACGAAGCGGAAAATTTAATACTCCAGCTCAGTACGTGATCAGTATCATTCTTTTTGTAACCAAACTGTGATGGCACACTTTCGTTTCCCATCGGCACAGCGTTTATCTTCTTCAACCAACTAATTTTTTGTACACATCAATATTGTAGTAATTATAATTGACTGGTGTACACAGAATTAAGCTTTCTAGATCTTCCGTATCGATGCCAGGCTTTATAGTTTTCGAAGGCTGACACAGATCTATTCATAGAAACTTCAGTCGTCAATCAAAATGGATGTATGATTATCGGGTTACCAAAAAGAAAAACTGAACTATTATAAGCGTCTATAGATTACTGATCGACGTCCATTAGAACTTTCATCTAAAAATCGCTTTACAAATTAAACCGAGTTCTCAAAATGTCCATCAAAAATCAAAAAGAAATTTACACAGCGTCACTTCTATTTCACTAAAAGCAAGGACTATTGATGTGAAGCTTCTTTAGGTAGTACATAAAAACTCAATGAGCTGAGTAAGTATTGGCGTTATGTCGTTAAATTTGTCCCAAAATATCTCAGCGGCTCGTCTCGATACCGTTGCGTGCCGAGACCGAAGTTTCGGCGTAATGACCTGCGCAGGCGCTGCCGCTGGCCGCACGAATGTCGCAGATCTCAATCATCCACGCTCGCTAACTGCAGCCTCGCAAATTTCCGCAACACCGCACTGATACCAACATTCTTCATTTTATTTTTAAATTGATCAAACAATTTGTCTTCAATATATTGACATTATGAACATTTTTGTGGCTTTCACAACACCTCGATGTGACTCATCCGTGAAAATGTAGAAATGTAAATATAATTTTGATCGTTCCGATAAAAATAACATTCCCACCGTTCTAATACCTAATGTTTCGTTAGCCGCGGACTGCCTGTGGTCTCCGCACCATACTACCAACATTCACATTAGTGGAAGCTACAGCGATTGCGTCGTAATTTTACGGTCTGTAAATTTTGTTAGATACAAACTAAGCTCAGCTACGTATAAAAACATGAAAAAGTGTGGTATTACGAAACGATTGAAATGTAATAACATAGTCTCAAACATTTTATGCTTATTTCAATTTTGTTCAAACACGGTGTTTGATATCTGATAAAAATAATTACAGTGCAGACAAGATTCGGTAAACACGAATAAATCAACTTTAAACTTGGTAACCGTAGAGTGCATTATCTTAACTGATAATTACACTTTCGCATATAGAATTAAAGATAATAATATATCGATAAATTCGCTACTTTGGAACGGACAGTCGAGCGACGACCGAATGTCGGCACTCAAAAAAAAACGTGACACCAATTTTACCGTAAGACTATCTACACATGGAGGATCAATTAAGTGTTACCGTTTTAGGAATAATTATGTTTTTTGTATACGTTAGTAAGGCCGGTAGTCGACACGCAACACCACGAGAGGTGACCGGGGGCGGGCTAATAGCTGCTATTAGCAAATCGCTCTGAGAAATCGGCAACAATGAACACGAAATATGCTCATTGCCTTGTCCCATTCATTAAACTTTTTGCGATACTATCTCTCCTGTTTTAAATGTGTGTCACACTCTTTTTCTTTTTCACCGTCCAAATAAACGGAGCAATTTGCCCTCGAGCGTGGCTAATATCATGATTAAATTATTATCTTGGCGCGTTTATGTGCTATCATTGTATCATTTGCTTGTGAACCTCCAGTGATTTGCAACTATTACCTTTGTTAATTTTACACTGGAACAAAAACTAGTTATGATTCTGACATTAAATTTTGCAAAATGCTATTAGGCACACACAGACATTACATACTTTGTAAAGAGATCTCTAATTATATAGATAACTAATAGATTAAATATAAATACTTATTATATTTGACTGTAGAAAGAAAGGTAAAAGCTGGAAACTTTGCTTTCGCGCAGGTTCTAAGAATCGACAAAGAAAAATAGATCACTGTGTTTGTAGGCGATCAGTTCGTAATCTATCATTACTTTAAGCTGCGAGACACTTTAACATTTATAGCGCGCATATTTAGAACATAGCTCAGGGCGTTACCACAAACTGGTATAAATAAATAACCAGAAACCGATACAAATAGGCACACTAGTATTGTAGCTTATTTAATTAATCTTTACACACATATCAACAATCGTCTAACGACCTGCATAAATCGCGAATACCGATTCAATTTGAAACACAACCGTGAAGTACAAATATACGAGAACTACGAAATAACGGTCGTTCCACACTTAACCTGTTAATCTCAACATATTTCACTGTAACTAAAACCTTAATTGATGTTATCAGATAGTCTCAGATATTAAAGTGTACTGCGCTGTGCAACGCAATGGTGCTATTTACTTACGCACTTAGGTAATGCCGCTGCTTGCTTGCTGAAAATGAGAGCAAATACCACAAAGATACGTATGACGTATTATTATCTCAATGCGCTTTATGTTAATTAGTGTACATGACTGACAATCACAATAAAATGTACGATTTTGTTCGCAGGTTTTCAAAGATGACGATAAGACGGGGGCCGAGACCGACTCCGGAGAAATGTTTGACTTCTTGCTAGGTATCACCACAGACATATATCACCGATTCACGTAACAAGAACACTGATACGCACTTCGAAATTGAAAGCGTCGATCACGCTTCAGATTTCAAAACGGACAAATACGGATATTCCGTACATCAAATGGAAAAACGGATCGATGACGACATATAAAAGACGAAAGTTTTCATATATTTTGTGAATAAATTTTATTACAATTTTGTAAATATGAAGAGGTGCTATATAGGTACAAGTTTCAGATCTTTTAAAAACAAAGTTATAATGACGATGCGTTGGAGCTCCAAACCTGAATACAAACGACCACAAAGGCCTATCAAAATTCATCCCGTGGGTTTTTCCATGCATGCGTGATGGGAGCTTCAACGTTTAAGTGTTCAATGAACTGAAGTGCAGTCTGGTGGCGATCCGGCAAACCTTCACCAATTTAGAATGTAAGCTGTCTTCCGTCAATTGTACCTATAGTTTGATTTTCCATTCCTGTATAGAATCGTGTGCATTGTTCTGTGCATTTTCGAAGCTGAAAATCGTGCACCGGGCAAAGTAAGACGATATTTTATATTGCTCTGAATGTGCGTTTGTGGCATGAAGCTTTCACCGCGATGCGATTTTTCTACGTTTTTGTTGTAGTTAATTATGTGAACTTTGTACTAGATAGTGTTAAATAAGTTAGCATAGAGTTGTTACGTCTCAAAATGTAACAATATGAATTTCATAGAGAACAATAGCCGTGTAACTCGCTAGTTGATCTAAACAATAGTGTATAATGTAATTCTAGGTACCTACTGTGGCGTTTTATACTCCTACGTTTAGGATAAATTAATGGGGGTCATTTATTATTGTCAACATGACATCATATTTGTTTTGGTTAACTGAGTTAGATCGCGGCGGACCACCTGTGCTTCCCGAAGTCTCATTAGCAAACAATGATCGGGCGTCGGCGACTACCGAAGCCTCTCGCGATCAATAAACTGTTGAGCCGATAAGAGCGCGTCGCCTTGCAGATCTAGGGCTGCCATTATGTATATCTACTTAGAAATCGCATATATTTATCCGTACACAATATGACTGACACACCAGCAAAGGATAGGAAAATTATAGCTTGTATTATTGTCTCTTATTATTGTATATCTTTTTCATGACCAACTTTAGGTATGCTTTAAATTTCATATGAGAAGCTGGCATAGGATTGTTAATCCCATGGAATTTATTCGCTTGTCATGAACTGATCGTGCGGCAGCCCTACATCGGAAGCGCGCGCACGCCGCAGGCGACACATCCATATTCCTGTGACGTGTGTTTTGACAACCGGACCGGGCAACTATTTCAACGTAATTTTTTACCACATTTTTTGCCGTAAAGTTCAACAACCCCGTGCCACACATAAATGTTATTATTGCATGTAATTACACCTCATAACCGACCGCTTAATTACTCCAAACTGCTGCGACGTCCGGACCTGGAATCCGATCAGAAAAAACCTAATCCGGCGCCGCTCTTAAATTACGCTTCGTTAACCTTCGGCTCGGCTAATAATAGCCTACAACGACCACTTTGCATAGGACTCGAATGCGCCTTGTCTCTCTACATATACAGATTTTCTTGCCAAAAACATGTCAAACTCTTCGACCATATTATACTCGTAATTATAGTCGCCAGCATGCTATGGAAGTCTCTTTCCATACAAACGGCGGCGTTATTCAGCTAATATTTCGCCGGCCATTTTTATAACTAGTCACTTATCTTCGACGTTTAAGATTTTTCACTTTTATTTTATGTATGATGTGATAAATTCGTTTTGATAAAAATTATTTGCATTTAGCGGTATATTTTTATGGTGTATTTTAAAGTAAATAAAACATGTAAATGAATTGTGAAATGTAGGTAAGTTAAACACATTATGCACATTAATGGAAGACGTTCTTCTCTTTAAATGTAGATTATGCCAAAACTGTGTGTTGTTCTCTGAATTTATTAGATGAGCTATGATGTTGTGTTTAGTTCACAGTCATTAGAAAATGAACACAAGAAATGGCACCCACGTTTTAAATTATTGTAATATATTATTAAATTGTTTCTTGTTAAATTTGGAAATGTATAATATATATATATATTTGACGTAGTTTTATTAAAGTGATGGTTCGCGTAAATTCTTTATCGGAAATTGTCTGTAAAAAAATTAAGTTTTGTGATCATAAGATTTTTTACCGTAATAAGTTCATTCTATGTAAATGCACAAACTACAAAAACCGCTAAACCTTATCTAAGAAATTCTTATAGTTATTTCTAACTGTTTTCTTACGAGCAGGAGTAGTAGTGACTTTACACCTCTTTGGTATCAAATAACCAATTTGCAGTAGGAGGATATTCATAGTCATTCGAATAATTCCCGTACTACGAAGAAGCTGGGTAGATATGCGCCCGCGCCGACACCGCGCTGTCGTTTAAAGTTTTACGTGGCTGAATTTTCCACAGCTAGCTTGTATTAACGAGAATAATGTGCCTTTAATTATCTACTAAGCGAGTACTTATATGTATATGGTATAATTATTTCTATTAAACAAGATTTCATAGTATAACAGTTTAATAAATGATAGTGTACTGCTTTATTCCACGTTTTGTAACACCCTCGCAACAATTGATTTGTATATAATAAGATAGGTTATTACCAGGGATCAGAATAGGTGGAGTATATTTACTCATAACTTGAAGAAGTAAGTAACTTAAAATGGATATTACCTGTTCTGAAATCCCCATACAATAATTGTGGCTTTTCAATCCCGGTATTTAACGTAATAAATTCATCATCCTATGACCCTTATCCCAATTTATTTGGGATCGGCGCAGCATGTATTCTTCTTCCATACATTTCAATTTGCCGTCATCTCAGAAGTCACCTCCTTCCTAGCCATATCATCGTACACAATCCATCCATCGTCTGCAAGGTCTCCCTCTACTCTTGTAACCCTCTACATTCATACTCAAAACTTTTCGTTCATACCATGCCAACCGATTTCCACACATTTTCTCTGTCATTTAACGTAATAAATTGTTGTTTTAAATTACCTACCCACTAAAATAAATAATAACAAAAATCAGTCAACTTATTTTTGCAAACTTATTTAAAAACTACTTTAAAAACTTATTTTGAAAACGTAGCATTTTTATTGGACACAATTCGTACGGAAGCGTAAAAAACGTAATATGACTCATCGAAATAATAATTGTAATATAATAATCGATGTATTCTAAGTCCAATAAAAATTAGTGATTCTTGAATTCCGGGATTAAAACGTTACTATTATTATTTCGGGATTTCAGAACAGATATTCGTCCATTCTTTGTTACTTACTTCCTTGAAGTATAGGTAAATATAGTCTGCCCATGCCGCTATCTTTGGTTATTATACAGCTTTACAAGACTGTTGTCCTTATTTTAGGTAAACGTTACATCACAATGACGAGATGACGTCCTTTATAGTTATATCGTTGAATGAAAGCTTTCCTTGATTACATGTTCTACGCAATGTTTTTAAAGGAGACGCTCAGTAAATGTATGGGGCTTGGTACTAATAGATGGTTGAACATGACGGCTCAGATTTTGACTTAGTTTTGGAGATACTCGTGAATGGATCACGTCATCAACGTCGGTCTTACATTTACAGATCTGACGTTAAACTCTGACTGATAAATAAAAACTTGTATTTCATTCAAACGTCAACTTCAGCTACATTTTAAATAAAGGCTATGTGTGTTTTAGTTTTACTAAAACATTTTTTTAAGAATTTCACAATAACGGGAGCCTTTCAAAGTTCATGTTTAATTACACTCGAGTAGTTTAATCAATAAACTTTCTAATAAGGTCACATTGGTATTAAAATTTCTTCCGAATATAGTACCTGCCACTTTTGACTGTCTCCTTTTGTTCAGTGATTATTGATTGTTATTAAGAAAGTATGTGAATGCATAATAAAGTTTTGTAAATGTAGAACATACTAACTTGAGATATGTTTCTACCAATATTTTTATACTGAACGTGTACAGTGAAAACGTATGTAAACAATGTAAAGCCAATTTGGTCAACCGCATTAAATAAAAATTGTATCTACTTTCGTCACTTTTATTCTTCGAATTGTACCTATATTCAATATGAAAATAAATATGTTATTATTACCGTCAGTTTTTACATTCTAATCGAATTAATTTTTTGCTCACTTTCTTGAGCACTTCATTGTTCGACATTACTGTATTATTAGTTCGCACATCCACTCGTGTCTTGTCAAATTAACATTCATTTGGCTAAGAAATAGTAACGGTTATGCGTGATTTATTCAGGTGAAGTTATTAAGTCTGCCATTACCTGCGAACCGCGGTCATCACCCATTGACCCAGCCGTTTCTCCAATTAAAGTAGCACCCGAGGGGAGCCGCCGACATTCAACAATAACTCACAGTCATTTGCTATCCATGTGTCTACGTGTTTATTGTAATGCGGGTTAAGCAGCTCAGCAAACTTCTGTACGATCCCGTTACTGTTTACTCAATATTTGACACCACCGTTTTAAGTGAAAAGGTCCCTCACAAAATAACAATTTTGAACTTAGACCTCAAAATCGTGTATCACGTTCACATAAAAATAGTTTCTCATTTGTCTGATTGGTCATATGCAAATCTGTGTGTCTGTGTGTGTGGCGGCGTGGCGCGGGCGCACGGGTCGTTCGCTGCTCGTGGTATCGTCACCGCGACTCGTGCCTGCCTAATGGCCTCTCCACCATTACGCCGGTAATAGCACAATATGGCCAATTAGTCCAAGCAGCCAAGATTTACCACCACCAGAACAAACCACATTGCGTCAACCGCATTACTCGTACAATTACCTCTGTTTTACACAAGTTCATTATCAATTTCGTAATCGTATTTTTATAACAGACAACAGAAAACTCATCTGGCTGTCATTTGCGTTGTGTGATCCTAATATCTACCGGACATAGGTACTGTTGAGCCTTTTGACATCCATAGATAGTTCATTAGTTTAGTTTAGTTCATGGCATGTTATGATACAAACACTAATTCAAATTTGGAATAAAAAGCTATTGGTGGGGATAAAAAAATCAATCCTACCAAATATGTGTACCTACTAAATACGTCTTTCATTTCATACCCAGTACTTACTCAGAAAATTGATTTTCTAATATAATAAGTTAGGTTTGATAAGCACGTGATTAATTAAAATCCGCCAAAGTTTCAATAAAAAGGGATGTACAACACCATATACACAACCGTCTTACTAATATATAGGTACCGTAGACATTGTATGTACTTTCGTGTACGCGTAGCGATTGAAACGAACATTGATAAAGTGCATGGCGTCACGTCATGGGATGAAACATGATAAATAAATATTTATTACCTACCTACTGCAAAAACAGATTCAAAATGGATGCGATACGGGCCTCAAGTCTATTGTGCGACCATCAAACTGCTGGGAGCTATCTTAATCGTCATTACAAGTCCCTCCTACGCGAACAACAGGTGTGTTTCAGTCATTAGTTTATTTTATCGAGATGGGATCTTGACGGATGTAAGCACCAAACATCGTTACAATAGACGGGATGTGTTCCGTAATGGACAATCCCAACACGTACACACAGTGAGCGAACTGTGTGTAGCCACGTTGTCCGACACCTATTGATGTTTCACGAAACAGATATATGCAAAACAAAAATAACAGTATTGGCACATCATTTGTGTTCAGTTTTTGTTCGAACAAAAAGTGTTCGGCGCGAACTTATTACTGAGAACAAATTAGACGTCCGTTGTAGATAATTAGGTAGGTAAAGCTAATATGGTTTGCATTATTTAGGTAGTGATTACTAGGTTTGAGGGGCGAACAAGCTCGCATGACAAAGCGAACGTTGACCGTGACCTAGAGATGTGTGCAAACACTTACGGCAGCCGGCTGTCAAGAGGACTCGACGCTTCACGGCCAATAACAACCGGAGACCACAACCTACATCAACCAGGTAGACACCTCGATACGCTCACTAATTGGAAAACATCCTTTTAATCGAATGGAAACATGTTTAACCAACTGCATCTGCTTCGTGCAAAATCGATTGCACATTGATGTCATCAGTAAGTATGTCATATTCGCACTTTTCAGAATGTTTGCTTGCGGTAAATTTTATCGAGGATGTGTTCCCAATTATCCAGCTCAATTGGCACATGCTGCCTTTTTAATCTTGACTTTAAGATATGCCGAATTGGACCATGGGAACAAATTTTCACACAGAGACTGCAACTGGAGAGGTCTCGAGTACAAAAGCCAACGATCGGATAATACAGTTGAAATTGAGAACGCGAAAAAGCGGGTTCATAATATGCAGAACAGTTGACTCAAGTAACTGGTGGACTGAGTTGAAATTATAGAATCATCATCTGCCTAGCCTTTTCCCAGCTATGTTGGGGTTGGCTTCAAGTCTAACTGGATGCATCTGAATACCAGTGTTTTACATGAAGCGACTGCCTATCTGACCTCCACAACCCAGTTACTGGGAAACACGATACCCCTTGGTAAGACTGGTTGTCAGACTTTTTGGGCTTCTGACTACCGGTAACAATTGTCAAAGATCTACAAATGACGACCGGTACCAACGGCTTAACGTGCTTTCCGAGGCATGGAGGAGTCTCGATATGTTACGAACGGTCACCCATCCACAGATTGACCTCGACAGGCGTAGCTTAACCTTCGATCAACCCGTGCGGCTGTTTTTATTTAGCAACGAGCCCGTTGAAACTATAGGTATAATTACTTTATAAGTAGCGCTGCGACCAGGCTGCGGTTGGGTGCAAACATTTTTAAATTGAGATTGTCATTTTCGTTGATTTTTTCTGAAATTTTCTTTTTTACATTCACATACTTTGTCCTGACAATTACAAACACAACACACCAATATCAGTCTAATTAATCAAGCCGTTTTCAAGTGATGGAATTTAATACATGAGGCAATTGATTTTTAAAATATTGATATTGGTAGGTATATTGTTTTTTTGCTGGGAACATAAAAATCCTCAA
The DNA here is from genome assembly GCA_905147745.2 of Phlogophora meticulosa. NCBI lineage: Eukaryota > Metazoa > Arthropoda > Insecta > Lepidoptera > Noctuidae > Phlogophora > Phlogophora meticulosa. The sequence continues at coordinate 9,848,930 of LR990528.1, read as the reverse complement.
AAAGTATCTTCTATATACAAACATCCTGCTAAATAAGAATGCTTACGTCGCAGGCGTGGGCCCGGGATAACGGTCTACTTATTAGACACACTTGCTTTCAAATCGAACGGCTGATTTATCATGTACATACTTAGGTACCTACATAAGACAAAAAAAACCTCTACAACAGAGCTCGAGACGACTGTCAGTTATATTTTTTTTACTTCAACGAAAACAACTTTTTTTTTCCATTTCGCTTGTCACTTGATAGGTAGATTGGGCTATTATTTTCTTTTATTTTTATTAATTAGCTTTGTTCAAGTCTTCTACGCAACTTGTTTCAAATAAAATAGCCTACAAATTACCTCTCTCCAAACTAGTATTTCGTCAAGAGCTTTTTTTGAGCCAATTGTCCGGTGCCAAGCAACCGGATGCCGATGAAACCTAACTGTAGGTAATTACACAAAAACTGTGTGAAAGTAAAGGTGTCTTCAGACAAGTTCTAGTTTCAGACCTATGCACGGTTAATTGGAGAAAAGTCGGACACAACCTCCCGACACGCTGTCGTGATTACTTAGAAATCTTAATTTTACTGTATGGCAACCTACAAAGGGACCTATTTATCTAGTAAGTAAATCGTGTCGACTGTCGACTTATAAAAATATCCTAATTTAATGCCTCATCTCACATGCATGAAGGGTTCCAATCTGGGCATTTAGCATCGTGACTTTCGATTTATATTTACCTAAATATTTTCCAAGTTTATCTTACACACCACAGAAATCGATTACGGAAAAAATCGTGAAGCTACATTATTTTTATGATAATATCAGTATTATAAATATAAAATCGCCAGCCAGCCTTGCGCAAGCGAGGTGATTAACGCAAATGCCTTCTCTGTATGAGAACAGGCCTTTGCCCTGCAGTGGGACAATACTGGGCTAATATAATTATAATGAATACTATCCTCTTTCTTCAAAGTTATTGTTCAGATTCAGAATCGGATTTACCTACAAACTTCTGTGAGTTCAAAGGTGTAAACCCTGTATAATACAACTACAGTGTCGTGTTGACACCCAAACATCCGTCATAGACTTAACGGACGCTGACTACGGACTTAGTGACATGTCTTCGGTGCCCACTATATCATGCTCATATAAAACTTTAATGGATGAACCCAGACCCTGCACCTGTTTAAGTGGAACAACAAACAACAATGTTTGTAACTCATAAACGAACATTAGGCCCTGGAGCGTCCTGAGTAGTGAAGGCCATTACGACAACTGGTTAGACTCTAAGTATCTCCTAACTCATATTCCTGTAGACAACATGATAAATGTCAAACTTCAGTAATCAAAGTTACACTGATTGCCTTAAGTTCCTCATTGAGGTAAGCAATTGTTTCTGAACATATAACATAACATGGATAGATCAACATTGCTTCTAGGCAGTGTCCGACTTGACGGACGGCTCGACCTCGCAAGACAAAAGCGCGACGGATTTGAGGTAAATCGACGAGTCGTGACCGAGTCGTTTAATCATAAGCATCTAAGCTAATTAGAGTAGGTCGCGAACTCTTGGGACCGGTAATGAAAATCACAATTGAACCTGGTTGCGGTGGAAAATTGCACTTCACTTGGCGTGGCATTCCGTCGACATTGCCAGGGGCTCTCAAGTCACTGGTTGTCAACCCGCCTCGACACAGCAATTATTATCTATAAATTATTCTTATGTTTCTTAAAAATAAACACGGAATTTCTAGGGACTTGTAATTAGACGGTCCTTCGGTGGACCTCTGCTAAATGTTTGCGGGATAGCGTAAGAATGAAAATAAATTCTCCACTCCGATTTCTTTGATTATTCTCAACATAAAGGTAAAATGTGGTATAGCTGCTTTTAGCCAACTTACTAAAATATATATCTTTGAGCAAGTTATAAAGTAGGTACCCAACAGCGGCTATAGCTCGATATTGCCCACTTTTAAATTAGCCACGAAAACTAGAAATTAACGCATGACACCTGTTTTCCCCGAAGGAATAGTTCACCCATATTTCGCTAGATATGTTCAAATCACTTGTAAACTTATACTTGTACATAACAGGGGGCGAGCCTTTTGCCATGAACCGGGCACAAATCTACTGATAAGTTTCAGATGGAACTAGAAACGTGGGATATGATTTCAGATCATCATTACACGAATATTCAGGATATAGGGTGGAAATTCTGGAAATACCTGTATAACTTAAAAGCTAACGTCAAAGGACCATAAGAACAATTTACTCAATATTTTATTTTGTTTCTAATCAAAATCTTTCAAGTGTTCATAGGTAGGAATGTTGAGTGCGACTTTTAAATCGATTCAGTAAGTTGACAGAACTAATGTTACATAAAACACTGAAAAATGCACTATGGCGGTGCACAAACAAAATAACCAGCAAGGCACCAAAACTGTACTATAATGTATATTGTAGGCTTTCATTTTTTTGTGTCTTAGGTGAGATTAGGTCCTGTCAAGTTGCTGCAGGGCTGCAGCTAAGGCGCACTGTAGAAAGGAGGTGATTGTATTTTTATAAATACAAAGAAAAACTTAATACTTGAAAATATTAATAATTATTCATGTGTGGGAGACTGATGCCTAAACTAAGCCGGAGCCTGTTTTTTAGGACACCTAGGAAATGACGGCAAATAGACATGTATGGAAGACGAAGATATGCTACGCCGACATAAATAAATTGGGATGAGGGCAGGACGACGATGATACCTAATGATAATTCTAAAATGCTCACTTTTTACTAGGTAGTTATGTTTTTATGTTACGTAACTAGCCTGGATGTTCCCACTACAAAACAAATTTCTCCCTACTCTTCCTCCTTTCTCAGTTAATGGGGATCTGGGATAACAATCTTTATCGAAGAAGTCTAGCTCATCTCGCCATCCACCAACCACCAACTGTATCAGACTGTTTTAAAAGTGTTCTTGTTTTTCACATTTTAGATATCTATAAGAACCTACAATAGATATCAACGAGCACCTACCTGGACAAGATACTAAAAATTACTCATAAAAGTAAATACCGTATAACAACTACTTCAGCGCACCAGACTTAAAATAACCCTCGTCTCGCCTGGGAAAAGAGAAAAAAAAAAAAGAAATTTATCGCATTTTTATTCGATGAGTGACCGGACGCACCGACCACAATAACTGTATCATGATATCAAGTTTGAAGATGAACGGAACCTTACAAAGTTGAATTCACTGGGAACTCCATACATGAACCTATCTCTGTATGGCCATGCAATAGAACAGGTAAAGCACTGATAATTTATCGCTACCGTTATAATTACTTTCATATACCTACAGACAATATTGTTAAATCATATAAGGTCAGCGAGATCGGTCGCTGTATTAATTCGCCTGGGGAACTGTTTACGATACTTATTATTCAATAAAACTGTCGGTTTTAGAAATTAATATGTTTCTGTTCGTAGACTGTAATCAAAATTATTGGAACGTATGTGCTACATCTGTGTTCATACTTTTCGCTAGACACGGGGAAAGAATACCAAGGTTTTGTTGCTATTTTCACGTTACGTATCCACATGTATAAACTGGATTAAGTAAGATAAGAAAAACGATAAAAAGAAGTAAGATTTATTTGCATGAAATTAGTTTGATACAGATGTTACATGGATTAAGGTGCTTCTTCTCGCTAGATAGCCGTGCAAATTATGGAAGATCTAACTTATCTAAATTAGCTCCTTTTACGGCCACTAGTAATCTCACATGGTTGCCTTATTCTCAGTCGTAATTTGATCGCAGTATTAATTCCATGCGTGGTTTTATCTCCTTGCTGATGTCATTCAGTGTGAAAGTCAGCCAGGCTGCGATGGGTGTTGCTGCTAATAACTAGATTCTCAGGCACAGGGCAACATACTTCGTAACATGACATCACGTGTACCAATTATGGTAGTGGAATACACCTTTTGCCTGTTATATAAAGTCCCATAGTCTGGATTTATCTGGAGCTCATACTTTGCAGTAGCGCTTATGACCTATATCTACCTAAGTATTTGGTTTAAGCCTTCAGATTCTCATCTGACAGCGATATATATAACGATATGTCCAGGTCGCGAGTACTCACAAGAATACCATATGTTTTTCGTAAGCGCTGTGGACCCCGGGGGTAATCTTTTGCTTAGCGGTAGAATATTCCAAGATTACCCACCTGACCAGCCATCAATATCACAATATTAGGAGTATGTATTCTATTAGGTATATTCTACCGTCCGTAGGTGTACAACTCTTACTGACATTTTGTCCAAGAAGGATGTGTTAGATAGGACTTCTTTGAGCTTTCTTAAAAAGATACGATTGGCACCATTAAGTACTTCCTCGTACCTCTACGGACTGCACCTACTTACACGTGGAAATGTAGGTTTGTAGGTGGTTACTAAAATGGTTTTTACTTTTCCTGCCTTCAACCCTACTCATCTCAGTAAGAAAGGCGTCTGCGAACATTAAAAAAGAAATTCTACCGATCTAAAAATGAATAAAAACATCTCAGAACCCGCGTATCTTGCTGCGCAATTTGCAAAAGTCAACTAGGGAAACTGCAGGATTAATAATGGTTGCGAGCAATGAGCTATCCGCCTGTCACCATCCGAGCAATATTGCAGTTTTAAATCAGACACCTTATTAGTCAGGCTGTACAAAACACGCCGAGGCGCCGCCGCTTGGTTTCTATTTACAACATAAAATAATGTCACCTATCTAATCACTTACCGTATTATATTCAGGTAAAATACAAAAAAATATATTGAAGTTAAGTTCTGAGCTGAGCTACACGGTCCACTCAAATCTGTATAGTTATTTCGTCAAAAGACCAGCGTATGGTGCACCTCACCAAGATAATGTCTGGACTTTAAAAAAAACTATGACCTCCAAGTTTGTTTCGGTGTTTTTTCTGAAAGTTGTCGGCTAAGAAACACCAACCTCATCTAATTTACTATTGCCAAAAAAAAATATTGACGTGTAAAAGAGTAATTTATAACCGATTTACAAAATAGAAGTGTAAAATGTGTAGGTAGGCACCTATCTATGTATTATGGTAATTGTAGAGTTCATGCGGTACGACTTTTTCTCTTGACAGTTCTCATCCTTCTACCACAAAGTTTCTCCTTCGTTTATCTGACTGAGGTGCTAAAAGGTTAACGAGAAATTAATTTCATGAACCTACATACCTAATACTCGTAGTAAGAAAATTACGTTGATACATGGTGCTGGCGTGAAACGCAATATTTATAATATGTATGCGAGTATAATATGGACACCTCGATTATTATGGGTTGACCTTTAACAAACGCCCCAAGTGGTGAACAACACCTTAATAACTTCAAATGATGATCCCTTTAACGCTATATTAATCTTGTCTGCTAGGAAATTATAGGCAACAAACTTTAGCGCACGCGCTACCTCACCAATCAGGACATGCTTCCTAGCCGTACTCGCAGGAAGTCCATGAAGGTAGACGAACCGGACTGTTGAGTTATTTTTACTTTTTCTTGCAATCTTGTTTAGTCAGCAGGAAGACTCATTATGAGTCTTCCTGCTGACTTATACAGAGATAAGAAACTGCTATGCTAATCTGGTGCATAACGTTATTTGATGCTATAAATATCTAATATGATTACAAAATTATTGTTATGAGCGCCTATTTCAGTGTGGCGGTCCGGCAATGGGCCCTTGTCCCTTTGTCTCTATTACGGGTTGTCGGCCATCGTCCTTATCTACACGTGTATCTTGTGTTAGTATCACTCTATATGGAAACCGTTGGGTATTATCACATCAGCTTGTACCCGGCGCGGTCGCACGGTAAGGGCCTCTATTTGCATACAAGCAAATATCTCGATCTACGGGCGCTGTGCGGGCAGATTACCGTCGCAATGCTTCCGCACGCTGTATTGAATTCGGTACCAACGGTCCCAACTCCCATTGCCAGTTCACGTTTACTTGTTAGTGTGATTCTCAAACGATAACAATCGCCCCGGTTGTGGCCGAGCATAATAACAACCAGGAATAAGTCCAACCATCCTTGCAAATAATGATCTATGAAAGTAATGGCGGAGATAGTGGAAGTACTTAGGTAAAAGTTGAACTCATGTTCATCAAGAATGCATTCAGAGGGTAATTTATAGCTTGGAGGAATTATTGTAATACACCCGTCGTACCTTAGTTCGTAACAATACCTTAATTCGTAACTGTTTAGAAGCCGTTACGTCGGAATGGCTGGACTAAAGATTCAGAACAAATGGCCAATATAGTTCTAAAGAACATGACAGGAACCCTAGATATTCAAATGCTCGTTAAGCATTACAATATCTAGGTCTATAATAAAGTATACACACTGGAAATTGGTCACTCGGGTAATTAATGTCTAAGCTTTATCTACGTTACCACTCCACTCCATAACAAAACACATTAACGCCTACGAGGAAAGCGCTAGCAAGATGTTTAAATTATAATAAGACAAGCACCGCGCAGGCACTTCACACCGAACGGTTAAAAATATTAAATATTGCTCCTTCAAAACTTAAGGCGCGTGCAAATTGCATTGGAATAACTAAATTATGTTCATATTCATATTCATATTCATATTCATATTCATATTCATATTCATTTATTTTGCGTACCATAATGTGCATAAAAGATGTTACAAAAAGCTTACAGCTAAGGTACAATTATGGACCCTGTTAGGGCACAGCAACTTGGTATTAAACTAAAAATAAAAATTTATAAAATTAAAAATTAAAAATAACACAATTCTTATAAAATTTTGTAAACTTATGTACCTACTTATTAAAATATATTGTTAGTTACTTATAATTCTATTGAGATCTTTTATATGTATTAGTATAAATAAAGCTATTAAATTGAATAGAAAATAAAATAAAAATTCATATATAAAAAGAAAAAAATATGTGAGCTTATGTATTTATCTAAGTATTCAAATGTATAGTATAGTTCGAAATTATCATTATATTAATATTGTTATTTAATTATGGTATATTATTTATGTATTAATATTAAAATTATATATTTTTAATGTTTGGTGTTTAAGAGAGGGGATAATTTTATTTTGGAATTGATTTGTCATCTAAAAACTCTTTTACGGAATAATATACCTTGGATTCCAGAAGTTGTTTACATTTATTAATAAATATATGTGTTTTGTTTAGTTCTCTAATGTTATTCGGTAATTTATTATAAATTTTTATGGACATAATTAAAGGGCTGGTTGAGTGCATTTTGAGTCTGGATTGAGGTTTGTTTATTTTGTTTTTGTTATGTCGCAAGGTGTATCTTGTTTGTGTTTCTTCGCAATTAGTGTAAAAATCTGGGTGTTTTCTGACAAATTTACATATTTCCAAGATATATAAGCAAGGGAGTGTGAGTATTTTGTGTTTTAGGAAGTGTGGTTTGCAACTGTCTGTGTGTTCTATGTTTGTTATAATTCGAATTAGCTTCTTTTGTAAAATAAATATGGTTTGTGAATCTGTACTATTACCCCACAGCATGACCCCATAGCTGAGCCATGCCTGGGCATATGCATAGTATGCGACTAGTGCTGTTTGCAGGTTGGTAGTTTTTTTAAGTTCGCGTAGGGCATATGAGAATGTTGATAGTTAAGCTCGTATTTTCTGTACATGGGATTTCCAGTTTATGTGGGTAGGTATCTATAGACACACCGAGAAGGGTAAATTCGTTTACTTGTTCAAGTTTATGATTATTAAACATGAAATTTAATTTTAATGGGGATTTTTGATGGGGATTAAAAGTAATTAATTTTGTTTTTGCGAAGTTGATTTCAAGATTATGGTTAACCATCCAATTTAAAGCTGTAGAAAGAAGGGAGTTTAACTTAGCATTTATGTTGTAATCGTTTTTGCATGAGGTGAGTAGGGAGATATCGTCCGCAAATAGAACACATGGTTCGTTTATAATTTTAGGAAGGTCGTTTATATAGATTAGGAACAAAAGGCAGCCTATAACACTGCCTTGGGGAATTGATGCATTAACTGCTTTACTGTCAGATCTCATTTTAATTATTTCATTTGTGTTCTTGTCAAAATATTCAATTTCTACTACTTGTTCCCTGTCCTTAAGGTATGATGTGAACCATTCATGAGCTTTTCCTCGTATACCTATCCCATGTAACTTGTCTAATAGTATTTTAAATTGAACCTTATCATAGGCTTTGGTCATATCGAGCAGCATACCTACGGCGTAGTTTTGAATGAATACCTATTAGCGCTTCTAAGGAATACTATGGACAACGTGTGCTCGATTTATGGGTACTTCAAAGCAGTTTGGGCTACGACACGGCACGAAGGGAGGCGGGAGCACAGAGATAACGGGGACATTAGCGCTGGACGTGTACTAACCCGAAGTACACAGGATTCGCCATGTACCAGTGTGTAGGGGAAGCAGAGGTACGCAGTAGGGTCAACTGCAAATGCGTGGGAAGCGGGCGCCAGCCACCATACACATGATACATTTCTATACAGGGTGTTAGATTAATTGTGAGACATACTTTATGCGAGTGAAGTAGGTACTCATGAGAATGAACAACTTTTACTAACGGACCAACACTTAATTATGAAAAAAACAAACTGCTATTTAATCGGTACTTATAACACTTAGTAGGAACAACTCATTTGTTTTTTCGTTCAGGTGGTCTCATGAAGTAAAAGTATGTGCCGCGTTTAACCTTACACTCTATACTTTTACGGTAAACGTCTACAAATTAACTATATAATAATACGTATCCGCTCTTGTCATGTTACACGTCGTTCAGATAGTGCCTTCAATTGCACAGAATTCGATGAGCTTCCTGTAACTACAACACGCATTTTGCTACCTTGTAAGTGGCAACTTGAAAGCCAGACGAGGTAACGGGCACTTACTACTTACATGCACTTACACATTGATTGCTAGTTAGCATAATATATTCTTTGAGTTCTATATTCGATTATACCGCCGCTCAAAATGAGTAAGCTTTGTAGAAATATATTTCGCTACACTTAAATAAGAGTGAATACGTCCGTGTTCGAACTCAACATGAGACAAAGGTTGAATTCAAACCTTCTGGGGAATAATAAAGTTTCCAATATAGCGAAAGTAGGTAATTGATGTCGGCTTGCGCTCATGAAAAGCTAAGTCAAAGGTTAAAGACCAAGGATGACTATTAGGTTAAATGTAGAGGGTGGGCGCGGCTATTGTGGGTAAATAAAGCGTAAGGGGAAGGTAGATAGTTGTTACCAGAGGTCACGTTAGTCCGCCGGCGGCTGTGGAGCTCACCCATGCCCTGTTGACCCACAGCGCAACCAGCTCCATAAATTGTCGGAGATGACAACTAACTAGCGTCGTCGGCTCATACTTATAACTGGGATCATATACTCCTAAATGTATTTAACTGCAGTTTGCCCATGCCGGTGGTAGCCTCAAGTAAATATTTTAAACAATTGGTACTTTAGGCCGTACGTCAGTGGCCTAGCGTAGAACAGAGTTTCAATTATTTGAATAGAATAATAGTTTTATTACTAGTGACGTGCGGCCTACTATAAAATTACGTTGTTTTATTGTAGGTACTCACTATTACCTCCTACCTGTACACTTTGGCTATTTAAGCTTATGAAAAAATAATATTTATTACTGTAAATGCATAAGTTTAAAATACACACGTCATAAAATACCTACCTACTTAAAATTAATGTTATATTAGGAAACATATTTCCTATTTGACTACTTTGAGAATAATCTCAGAGGTCACAGTCTCTTTTGAATACCAGACTTAATCTTGGTAAGGTCGATCAAATGACGACCATGCAGCTAGTGTCTGAGATGGTCTTTTGAGGAAAGAACCATAGGTACAATAAATACCTACTTACACAGTTACTGCACGCATTTATAAGTAGTCGTGTAACACGAGTGTTGACTCAAAACTTTGGGAGCTCAAAAATTTGAATAAAATAAGGTTAACATAATTTTGACCGCAAGAACCTAGTTACAAAGATATTGATATAAAATACACTCGGCAGGAAGCTACTTTTTATACTAAAATAAAAAATGTTTATCTTTAAACTCAAGTAACTATTGATCGTTCATTGAAAACGGAAACAAAACTCTCTTTTTGTAATCGTGGATTTCGTATTTTTCCTAACAAACGTTAATAACCCGATTGAAAGGGTAGCTTTCGAAAAGTGTTGATTGTGAAGTGTCTTTAATTCTTATAGAGATTCAAAATACAAGCCATGTTTCAAGTTCCAGCACAAGTTTATTTTATTAGGAACAAGATTTTGCATATAATACCCACTTTTTACCCCACAGGAGTTGATTTTTGGCATTTCGTTTGGGAGCTAATCCAGAAACGTTGTAAAATTGCGTCTGGGCTGACAGGCCATTTTTTAAATCCTAGTGATACAAACTGAGACTTATAGGGAAATTTGTTGAAAATACTACCTAAATTCTCAAGGAACAAAGTGAAGCAAACGTGCATTTAAACATTTAAACTTATGACTTGGGCTCTCAATCCAGACCCCTCCATAAAGAGGCATAGCATAGATCTGTGCTATTTGAACTTTATTCTTATGCGTCCTTATAATATTTAATTTCTTTAAGAGAATAAGAGAAATGTTCTTTGGAACACCTTCAAAGAAATATTAGGTCTTTACCTATGAAATTGCCGTTCTGCAGTACTGGCCATTTCAAATCAAAATATTTTTTGTTTGGCTAAGAATTCTAATTTCAAATTAATTTTATTTTAAAAACATGGATTTTTTTTTCCAAAAGTAGTCATTTGTTTATTGATTAGTGTTACATTTTCATCGCATTTAAATCTTTTTCGTCATCATGGATACGTTAAAAATTCGAGTAATTATGGAATATGAGTACCGTCGTGGCAGCAACGCGGCACAAGCGGCCCGCAACATCAACGACGTTTACGGAGCTAACACTACAAACCAACGCACTACCTGTTATTGGTTTGCTCGCTTCCGTTCTGGAAATTTCGACCTGAAAAATGAACCTCGCGGTCGTCCGAAGACTTTGGTCGACAATGACGAATTAAAGGCGATTGTGGAAGCTGATGATACACAATCTACGGCTGAATTAGCAGCAGCTTTCGACGTTAGCGTCAAAACAATATTGGTCCATTTGCGTCAAATTGGCAAGGTAAAAAAGCTTGACAAATGGGTGCCCCACGAACTCAATGATCGCCAGCGCGAAGTACGCGTCGAGACGTGCCTTGCACTGCTCAACAGACACACAAATGAAGGAATTTTGAACCGCATTGTTACCTGCGATGAAAAATGGATTCTGTTTGATAACCGCAAGCGCTCAGCAAGTTGGTTGGATCCTGGTTCAGCACCTAAACAATGCCCTAAACGAAAACTTACCCCAAGAAAAGTGATGGTCACTGTTTGGTGGTCTAGCGCCGGTGTGATTCAACACAGCTTCTTACCAAACGGGGTGAGCATTACTGCAGATGTGTACTGTGAAGAATTGAACACAATGATGGAGAAGCTGGCACATCTCCAACCAGCATTGGTCAATCGCTCGTCTCCGCTGCTCCTGCACGACAACGCGCGACTTCATACTGCACAGCAGACGGTCTCCAAGTTGCAAGAACTGGGGTTGGAAGCTCTCCGTCATCCGCCCTACTCACCAGACCTTGCGCCTACAGACTACTACTTTTTCCAGAATTTGGATAACTTCTTGGCGGGAAAAAAATTCAATACCCGAGAGGCAGTACAAAATTCCTTTGAAGAATTTGTTGCCTCCCGTCCAGCTGATTTCTTTAAGAAGGGCATCAATAAACTGCCACTGCGTTGGCAAAGATGCATTGATTGCATGGGTGATTACTTCGATTAATACAAATAAAAAATACATGAAAAAAATTCATTTAAATTTTTTCATACAAAACGGCAATTTAATAGGTAAAGACCTATTATGAACATTTATGTTTTGCGAGTAACGTTCATATATTTTGTATGCGACGCTTTCTTTGCGAAAGTAAAGCCAAACACGAGACTTTAAGGCTGAGATCATTATTGATAGAGTAAGGTATATTAGTCATATTCTTTATTATTACATATTTTGTAAGGGTGAGTACTAAAATAGTAAAAAAGCAAGATGTTATAACACTAGCATTTCATTATAATAACCACCGTGTGGCGCTTCATTACGCGTCATGTTTGGAGTCATGGTGTAATGAAACATTCCTCGGTACTAAATGTGATGTGATGTCGCATCACTTTATAACGCACTGTTTTACGCATGTCTCAGCCCGACGGCTGTTGTCAGGTTCTTGTTTAAATTACGTACATAGGTACCTATGAATGTTCAATCGCGGAACTTTAATATAGCGATGTTGGAAATGTCAGATTTAGTTGTAGTATGTGGTGAGATAGATGTCGCTACACTAGGCTCCACATAAGCGTGTGGACTGGGATATTTAAAATATTTATTTCCAACAATTTCATTCTAATAGCTGATTTTTTTTGTTTTCACATATTTTTTTTTAAATATAAATCATGACAAAGATCAGTCTTGATTTAAAACTAGTTAAATATAACGTTTCTGAACTTAGTAGTTATCAGAAAATTAAATCGACTCCACTAAATAACAATCTGTCTGACTGAACTCAAAATTTACAGTTCACATTTCAATCGAGCCAGAACATCATTGTGTCCTTTCTTTTCCTTTAAAGTAAGAGGCGTTTTGGGGGACTGTCATAACTTGAATAAATCAATTTGGATTTTTTATTAGTGATTGTAAGTTGCAAGTGCTAAAAATTACTTTCTCAGAATTTATTTAATAAATGTTGATGAATAAAAAGTAAAGTAGTGTTCATTTAGCAGTTATTTATTTTTTAAACCTATTTCTAAATATGATTCAACTTGCCGGCTGGTGACGCGGCGTTCGAGCATAGCCGACTGGCTTACGCGGCATACTCGCGGATGTAACTAACTTCCAAGCAGTGTAAATTCCATGCTAACATGAAACATAACTATTGTATAGTAGCTTGAATTTTCTTTAGCACAGTTGGTGGAAATTGTACATTACTGTAAGCGTCACTGAATAAAACTTAGGGATTTTATCTTACAAGGATTTTGAAAATAATTATGGTTTTTAAGGTTCTTATTATAAAAAAATATTTCTCATCATTGTTTTGGAGCAAGCTTTTCATCATTTGTTAATCGTTCAAAACCATGTCGTTTTGAAAAATTTACATAGTCGTGATAAAATACTTAATTACTCTATGCATTAGCCTACCATGAACCACGCCATAGACAAGAGTAGCTGCACAATTTAGTGTTGTAAAATCGAATATTTTCACTTCTGTGCGTATCCGAAAATCTCACACATTTGTGAAATCATAGAGAATAGTAAGGTTAGGTGTCACTAACGGAACGGCATAGCCAGGGTTATTAAATAAGGTGTGGGATAATATTATTACCGACACACTAAATATAAAAAAAATAGTTGATATATCAAATACGTGGCTGCAGAAGCCACGATACAGCTATGGACATCTATTGACATCGTGGCCCGATTTTGAATTACGCTATGACAATAGTGAGGTATTGACTATAGAGTTAAGACTAGATTCGGTATCTAGACTAGTCAACGGATAGTAAGGATTGAAAACTATTCAAAAACTGGCACATACTTTTTTTATCAAACATTTGAAGTTGAAATTCTGAAAAACCTTTATTTGAGAAAAATTAATTTCAAAGTTTGAGTACAAAAAAAACACATTTTTACGAGCTTCTTACATAGATTTTTATTTATTTTTTGTAAAATGAGATACTGTCCATAAAGTCAACTTAAAATAAAATTTTACTTGTAACATAAAAATTTAAACAATTACTTACAATTTTATCGAAATAAAGGATGGATACACAGTTTAGTTAAAAGGTCCACATTCGGTATTTAGTAAAAAGTGAGTGTAAATACGATAGCAATTAGCAATATATAACTAAAATTAAATATTACTATTCGTAACTAACAAAATAACAAGACAGGTTTGTTTTTTATTATTTTTGGAACAGAACAATGATTATTTTGGGTACCTTTAGTGAAATTACATAACCACTCGAAAAAATTAAACACAAACAAAATCTATTTGGGAATCCAACTTACGTTTTGGATATTTGTATGTAATATTGACATACATATAGCCGTCCACTGGTACCTTATTACTAAACTTTTCTCTTGAAGTTTCTAGTACCTACTTTGAAACATCGTATAAAGTCTTTTACAATATGAAATTGTAGATAATTGAGCATTTATTAATGATCAATTAAAATTGCAATTGTTTCACCCAACTTTACAAATAATAATCTTATATCTCGGAAACTAAATGCCGAGAACTGGACCCTTTTCGTTTGGACGCCCACATATTGAATAGTATTACTATTCTTCACTTAAAAATACCGCTTTGCCGTCCCGCTATTGGGCGCCGGGCCTAATAGTTGTGTGATATGATATGAACGAACGTCATTGACGTCTGTCTATGTGTATGATAAAAATGGTGCCCGTTTACCAGCTGGCATCTAGTCTTTATTGCTGAAAAATTGACATTGTGATGGTAATAATCGTGTAGCATGGCGTCTGTTCTTGATTTAGTCAAACATTACCAGCTTGCATTAGAGAAATATCCTACCGACGAGAAAAAAGTGAGTTTACATTTTACTCATCTTCCATTTGGTGTAATTCCCACATAAATTAGATAATTCCTGAATAATGCTTCATTACGACATTATCGTTAAAATGCGATCCAAAAATAACAAAATGACATGTCATAACGTGACAAAAAGTATCGCCAAGTATGCATTTTTTGACGATTTTGAAAATAGGTATATTACTGTGTGCTGTGATCATAAACGTATGGTAATTTAATTTCACATCCCCCATCAACAACAGTGACAGCTGGTGAATTTGAATATGCACAGTAACTTTTAAGGTTCAATACTTAATTGCGTATTATTTCCAGGTTTTAAAATGTTTAGACAAGTTGTTCAACTTGGCAGTGACAGTGCAGCATCTCCAGGAGACAGGAGTAGGTCGCACAGTAAATGCTCTGCGCAAGGAGGGTGCCGAAGTGGGGCAGGCGGCGCGCTCCCTTGTGTACAAGTGGAAGCTGATGGTCGCTGCCGACGAAAGCGAACCGGAAATGGACCAGAATGACAGTGAGCCAACTACATTTTAAACTTTTACGTATTTAGTGACATTGTAGGTATTGTGTGCTTCGATTTAAAAATCATTTACGTGTCACAGCCTAATTTCACGTATTTTTGTTTACAAACACTGGTTGAAAGCATAATATTATTTTTGTTTTGATTGAAATATTTTTATTATAGCATGAAAAATAATTGAAGGAGCTTTTATTATATATAATATGCAGCAAAAGATGCTGTTGTACTTATAAAGCATAGCACTGCATGGTCACCAGTTAGCTAGTTACAATATTAAACACAAAGAAAAAGTGCAATGAATCATTTGAATAAAAGTCTGTGTTCTGGTAGTTGCAGATAGTAAAACATCGAATTTAGACTTTTATACCAGCTTCCGTCTTATATCTCCAGATCTTTCTTTCTTACCAGCTCTGTTAAAAAAAACTTAATAAGTTAATGAGCCAAATTATATTAATGTTACAGTGTAGCTAGGTATGAATAGCCAAATCAAATCAAATTTATTAGTAAATGTAGGTATACAATAGGATGTTATAATAATATGGTAAGTTCATTACATTTTACTCGAGAGTATACAAATAATAATAAAGTAACACAAACACACATTTAAAATAAAATTACTCAATTACTTACATACTAACACACAATATGCCAGTTTTAATTTTTTAAATGGTGTATGAATGGTATCATTTCGTAAGACTAATTAGGCAAGACCACCAAAAAATCTGCTTGACTTTTTTACTGCTCTTGACGGGAAAATTAAATTAAAAATGGTTTACTTACAAAGCACATGAGGTATATTTGTTTTATAGCACAACTTAACAGAAAATAATTTAACATGACCATGTCATGTCAAATTAACTGTGATTTTGTTGCAATAAAACAAACACCTTATTCAGATCCAAATTCAAGTGTTTTTACCATATTCCACAAAATCAGTTGTAGCATGGTGACTTATTTTGTGCATATAATGGTCAAGTGAATATTGTTAAAAGTCCAAGTATAGGTGGTTGATTTCCCAACACCATTTTCAGCATTTCTGATTTTTGTTTAATCATACCACATTCAACTTGTGCATGTTTATTGGGTTTGGCCAGGTCATAACTCTGGTATGACAATATAGCTAAACGGCAAATATGTTTTTATGTCAGTTTACCTCTTACAATGATATTTACATTGCTGTAAAGAAGTTTTAATAATCTGTTATTTAAAAAGAAGGTAGAGGTTGAATTAATATTTCCACTCTCTTGCCTGCTGGCAATGTTTTTTGAGTTATTGCCTTAGAAACTTCCAGAGAAGGTATTCAATTCTGAAAAGTTGTGATAAATGGTTTAAAATATATTAAGAATTTGATCGATTTTTTATTACTTTTTAATAAGTACATATCGTACCTCCGTTAGAATCGTGTCACAACTCAAAAAAAATGGAAAACCTATTTATTATACCATTTGTTTCAGAAAACTTCAAAATATTATCTCAGCAATAATACAAAACAAGTTAAAATTAAAATCAAGGAGAATAAAATGATAGATTTATGACTTTGCTACAGTTAGGATAAACTTCAAACAACGTTTTTCTCGAAAGTTTGATTTTTTGACTTACAACACAATTTGAGCGGAAGTGCTGTTTGTATCTTAATTGTTGGTCGCTTATAAAGCCAAATATATACATACAATTAAACTGTAGTATGCTGGGTGGCAGAACGCTGTAGGATATTGTTAAATGAGCACTAATTTGCTTGAAATTAATTTTTTTTTTAACATTCCATTGACCTTTTACATCGCATTGTTATGTCAATTCTTAAACTTTATACTTGTGTATATTGTTTTTAAGCAGTAGTTTGTTGGTTGTGTTAAATATTTTATGTTACTTAAGTTGTGTTTAGATATTTGGGGCATTATTTATTATACCTAATAAATTCATAGATTTACTACTTAATGAATATATATATATATTTAAATTAACCTTCATTTCATTACTGATCCTCTGCAAAAACCTTGAATTTCTTGCACAGACTATGCACATGACAGTTTTCAACTTTAAATTTATAATACACTAAGCAAGAATTAAATAATTAAAAAATGACATTGCTCTTTCAAATTATTTAACACTATTATCTTGTTAAACAAACAATAGCTGAAGTATTTGTTTCATATTGCTGTTGTTTTGCATGCTTTGTAATAGGTAAACTGAAATCATTAGTGTGTGACTAATATTTTGCATCTTAGTGTATACTAGTATTGATAATACACTTAATTGTAGGTTTTTAGGTGAAGTAAAAAAAATCTTCACTGATAGAAAGTTGCATATTTCTTAAGATATATTTAAATAAAAAAATTATCCAGATAATTGTCCCTGGTGACTGTCATGCACCTTCATTTGAGTGCAACCGCATTTGAGTGCTCTAGTTAAGAATTAATAACATATTCCACTGTGGGTGTTTTAGTCCAAATAAGCAAAAAAAAACGAGCATTTTGTAGGTTTTCGTCTGCTGAATTTTTAATTAAATCAATAAAAGTTTGCAGTTTTTGAAGAAAATCATTTACTTGGTTTTAATTTGAAGGTCTTTTTTTCTATCTCTATTAGCAATTCGGTTAGTAAAGATTTGGATAGTAAAGATCTGTTTGTTTTTAAATATTCTCAACCTCATTGGGGTACTTACTACGTTCCGCCTTGTTGATGCGTTTATATACAAAAATATCCTGGGCCTGAACAACTATGAATATGCTGTACAATGTTTGCCACGGGAGAATGGAATCCTCAGCTGCCAATCACTCAGTCATTGTGCTAATTGGACCGTTTCTGCATTTATACATGATGTAACATTTTGCATTTGAGTAGAATATCATTACATAGATTCTTTAGGCAATGCACCAGTGTAATTATTAATAACGATAAAAGTACGATTTTTCAGCTAAACACTGTTCTGGCAATATTGCTGTTTACTAGTCTGTATGGTGACCCAGCACAATTAATTTAGTCGTTTTAAATATATGCAGATATTTGTTCATAGTCTTAGTGTCTGATAAGCATAATGGCGATTTATGATGAAGAAATAATCGTGAGTGTATCAATAAAACCTTTGAGCATCCATAATTTCATTTCAGGTTCATTACATAATGGACATGGGAGTGAAAAAGATTCCGATGATAATGCTCAATCCAGGACCAAGTCTGATAGATATGACAGGTCTTACTCTTCATCGAAACCAAACGACCGCCGAGAAATAAATGGAAACTACAGTGGGATCAAACGCAGACGCCCCAGTACTGAGGTACTTAAAGCTTTATCATGTTTGTTCCCTTTATCTGTGGTTATGCTATCACTCCGGCAACTACAAAACCTATGCAGCAATTTAATATTGTTTTTTTTTTTTACTGAGTTAATATCAGTCTTTTTAAGATTTCGTAGCCAAATGGCAAAAATGGACCCCTTATAAGGGCTTAAAAGGCTGGCAGAGCAGAATTGCTCTGCCAGCCTTTTTACTCGAAGACTATCGGTACTATACATAATTAGGGGACGCACGCCCCATCCTACATATGTAAGTTAGAGACTAAAATGAAATTTCAGTGAACAAAAACGTGTGGGGTATCGTTGGATCTCATAACTCATAATCTCATATCCCATAGTGGTGTCAATAGTTAGTGAGCGCTTCTAAAGGTTACAACTGCAGTTATCGTGTTGCCCAGTAACTGGGTTGTGGAGGTCAGATAGACAGTCGCTCCATATTAAATACTGGTATTCAGCTGCATCCGGTTAGACTGGAAGCCGTTGTAGTCGAGAAAAGGCTAGGCAAATGATGATATCTCTCCTTCCGAGGTTGACCCCCTAATATGACTGGACTATTATGAAATTGGCCAAGAAGCAAGGTCTCACAACACACGCGAAGAAAAATGTCTGAAAATCTTTAATATTTGTAGTTTTATCACATAAAACCTTATTTTGCGATAACAAAGTTACATTTGCAGTTGGATTGACCATGACGTATATCGGTGTAAGGGAGAACATGTTTTACTACAAAGTTAAGTTTGTCCTTCAATCCTAGTTATATTTTCGTCACGAGTAATGATCGGTATTTTCATAGTTTATGAACTTCAGTAGGTAATGTTAAGTATTTTGGTGAAAGTACCATTTCGTAACGTTTATACGGAACCCTCAGTACGCGAGTCAGACTCGCACTTGTCCGGGATTGTTATATTTACTTTAAGGAATACAAAATATTTTTCCAGTTAATACTACATAATTATGCATGCGTAGTATTCATCCTGACTTCAGGATCTTTCACTACGCGTGGTCCTACTAGCACTTGGCCGGTTTTTTTAATAATATTTTTTTTTTAAAAGCCTAGTTTTTTTGCCGTAGGTACCTGTTGAATTATTCTAAAATTACATCTCGAAAATATCTACAGGTGGCAAAATATAGGTTGAGAAACCTTTGTTAGGCGGAATTGTCTCCATACAAGAGCACTTACCTCTGCTTATCCTATGAAATAATGATGCCATTACTATAAAACATATTACATGAACATTTTCCAGGATGAGGAATCCAACAAGCGTTCAAAACATTCTAGTTCCAGCGAGGATGATAACAGAAGAAGGTCTCATGGTAGGGTTAAGAAATCAGAGACCGAAAGTGACAGTAATTCCGATAGCGATGGCTCACAGAGTGACGAAAGTGACTCGGAAACGTCCGACTCCTCACAGGAAGAGGTAAAAGTTAAACAAGAAATAAAAAAAGAAAACAATAGCCATAAGTCATCTTCATCCAAGCACTCCTCTGACAATAAGCATTATGATCATAAATCGTCCAGTTCAAGCAGGCACTACGAGCCTGAGAAACACTCCAGACATCACAGTTCACATTCAAAAGAGAGGCATTCCTCCGAAACATCTTCTTCAAGAGAAAAAGGTCATAGTTCTGACAAACTCAAAAGTTCTAAGGAAAGAGAACCAAATTCGGAAAAGAAGCATATAATGCAACATAAATCAGATGCGGAGAGAAGTCATAAAGAATCGACGTCATCTGCTAGACATTCTAGTTTAGAAAAGCAGAGTAGTTCAGACAAGCACAGTACCTCTGAGAAACACAGTAGTAGCAGTTCTGACAAACACAGGTCTAGTAGCTCCCACAAATCTGACAGTGGGTCTGACAGACACAAACCAAGTTCCGATAAACACAGCAAGTCAGACAAGCATAAGTCTTCAAGTCACACGCACGCTTCCGAGAAAGAGAAACACAAGAGCTCATCAGAAAAGGATTCTGAAAGATCTAAACACAAAGTTAAAGAAAGCACTAGTAATAGTAGTAGTTCTAAGGAAAAACATAGTTCCTCTAGCAAGGACAAGTCAAAAGGTAGTAGCTCTTCCAAGGAGAAGCCGAGTAGTCATAGTAGTGAGAAAAAACATTCGTCGTCGAGTGAAAATAAGTCGAATAGTAGTAACAGTAAGAGCTCTTCTGAGAAGAATGATGAAAAGAGCGAGAAGAAGTCAAAGCATCGATCAAGTTCCTCTTCACATAAAAGCAGTAAGTCAAGCAGCAGCAAGAACGAAGAAGTACCAAAGAAAAAAGTTCAAATACAAGTCGCTGAGGACCACGATAGTGATGATGGAATTGACTGTGGTTCAGGTAAATAAATTGAAAATAGTCATACGATACCATCTTTTCCTGTACGTAAACGTGTTAATATTATGTTTAGGTGCCAGTTTTGCTGAAGCGCTTGGTATGATTAGTCCCGCAAAATCCAAAAAGAAACTATTAAAAGATGCAGCGTCACCGAACAATGATGTAAGCAAAAACTTGTTTAAATAATCCGATCTGTTATAGTCTGCAGTTGGTTGCACTTCTACATTGACAATATTCTATTTACTTTTCACCAGTATAGCCCCGCTGTTTTGTTGGCTCCTACTGCGAAACTGGCCCCGTTGCCCGCGCTTGAGATTTCGTCGTTACCAGAAATATCGCCCAACTACAAACCGAGGCCACCACCACCTCGAGCAATGCCACAGTTCAATGATGACGACGCAATGAGTATGTCCATATCATCTAAAAACCAAAGGTAAGCCCGTATAGTTACATGTATTGTCGGTGTTGTACCATCATAGATAATCTTCTATAATCATACACAATCAACTCACGACACAGCTATCAGTATAATTGATACCTTAACACATCAAATTAACAGAAACAGACATGAAATTACAGTACCTAAACCATTAAAAAATATATTTGTTTGAACTGATAATTTTACATACCTGCTCAGGTTTACGAATAATATGTTTGACATCAATTCATCAGCATCTGCCTATCCGTTTCTCAACCATGTTGGGTATGCAGCCAGAGCATCAAGCACTGCTTACAGTCAATATGAACTCTACATTCAATTTTTTATTACTAGCACTTAGCCCGCAACAACATCCGCGTGGATTTCGTACTTTTCCATTCGAACTTTAACACACCCCTTTAAGCTTAGTTTCTAAAATAAAATAAAGCTTATGTTTACTCTCTGCTATAGTCACCGGCAAATAAGATGGCAAGATTTTGACGTAGTGGGGGTAAGTTCGCGCATCGTACACTTAGTGGCACAAAAAAGTGGTAACTTTTATTGATCGTCATTATTCTATTGTTATTGCCATCATTTATATTTAATCATGTCTGTATAGAACAAAGTTAAAGAAGGGAGAGGAATTCAAGTTTATTAGGAGTTATAAATAACGTGCATTTAAAATTCAAAAAAGTTTATATAAAAAAAAAAAAAATTAACTAGTCGTCGTCACTATCCGTTAATAAAACTACCCTTGGCATCATATTGAAAGTCGCAATCGCAGAACACTATGGTTGTGTTCTGCAAGTGTTTGGTCAATGCTGTATGTTTTAAATTGTTCTTTTTCCAATTTTATTAATTTGTATAACTCTGGTTTGAGCATACTTTCCTCGTATGCTATGCCTTTTCAGGAACTCTATCCTAAATTTAAAAACAATAACAACACTTAAGTTTAACACAACAAAAACAAAGGGTTCAATTTTCGTGCACTGAAATGTAATCGGGAGCGAACGGGACGAAGGCGCGGTGCGGGAGGCAAGGGTCGACTGATGCACCAATCGCGCTCTCGGATCGACGCTACCTCATACCCCGCGTCCCGCTTGACCACCAAAGAGACCTAAAAAACGACTTGTGCGCATCTAACGACTTTTGCCATCTTATTTGCCGGTGATTATAATGTAGCATTGCAGTGATGAAATAATTTTTGAAATTGGATAGTAGTTTTTGAGTTTATTCGTAAATTACAAACACAACTATGCAAATCTTTCGTGAGTCGAGTTTTGAAGATTAATAACAGACATAATACATTTGCTCGTTTATTAACAAAATCACGAATTACGCTAGTGCTTCGCAAACACTCCACTTTCCCTTTGAAATTGTCGATGTTTTATGCTTTGTTTTATGCACTTACAGGAACAAAATGTAAGTATCCTAGAATATGAGAATAATTTCTTAAATTGTAGTATTGTTATAATCATTGAATACTGTACGATTGCTTCCACCCCATCTCTAATATGTGAACGTCAATCTATCCATTCAAAATATAGTTCCGATCCCATTTACATTGAAGCGATATACATTTCTGGATTCTGTTGTCTTTCCTTCCAATTTCGCTTTCAGGTCTTACAATCGAGGTTATTCATAACTCTGTGGCCGTTTTTTTTTTAAATTGATTATCTGTTTCCAGAACCAAAGTTTATTCAGGCAACAAAGTTATTGGAGGGAAAATACCGTCGCTTTACGAAATGTGCGTAAATGTACTTCAAGAACACATTGATGGTAAGTTTATAAAAAATGCGATAAAGTAGATTGGTTCCAAATCAATATAGTATGCAAGTAATTCAACACCTTTTATATATTTTTAATCACATTTTTAATGCTTTAACAATTCATTATTGTATGTTGAGCTTGTTTCGTGAAACTGAACGCAAATTCGAAATGCGTTGTCCTGGAATGCTGGAACTGACGTAAAAATCCATATGAATAAACATCTATTCTTAGCAAACTGCTTTAAATCTAAGTGTCTAATGTAGGTGTGATTTCTGCTTAGATTAAGCACAAACATAATTTGATTCATTTGATATGGGGTTAAAAAAGAGCACAAAGCAGTTTTGTGACAAATGACGTCACATCATGGCCGCGACAGTTTGAACTATAGTAGATTGCTTAAATTTTAATACTTTTCTAGGGTTGGTATTAATATCTTTTATTGAATTATATGGAAAAAATATATATTCATATTCCCTGAAAAATTATTGGAATAATAATATTTTATTATTGGAATAAGAATACCTGGAATCTATTACCAACGCTTACAAAAAATAAAGAAATCACCAGCACATATTGAGAATGTGTGATAGTCATATGTCAATAAAATAGAAGTCTCAACTTAGTGTAGCTGACATAATACGCATTGTGTAACGTTCTGTTTACATTTCAGCACTTGAATACACGGGTGGTGTGCCATACGAAATTCTAAAGCCCGTTGTAGACAGGGCGACCCCGCAACAGATGTTAATATTGGAACACTACAATCCTTACCTGATGGAGGATACTGATCATCTGTGGCAGAAGTTCTGCCAGAAAAACTTCCGCAACAAGCAGCGGCAGGAAAATGAAGCTTGGAGGGAAATGTATACGGTGGGTAGACTTAAGTAAATTTGAATTTTGTGCTTGTCATTACTAATTTCTTTTTACATTAATATAATTGTTCGAACCCGTTTTGGTCACATACTAATTACTATACTAAACAAGTTTCTATAGCTTAAAAATGTTAAACTATGCTTCAATCGAAGTGATATAAAAGTCTCAAAAGAGATGTTTCAAAATGGGCCAGATCTGTGTACACTACCTCAGAAAAGAGGGAGTGAGAAAAACGCATGTAATTGATTTAAATGTATACTGTTCTGGTAGTTAATTAATATTTATGGATTTTCAACATGGTGTCTCACCAATTTAGTTACTGTTTGCTTAAAAACAATGACAAAATATATATCGACCATCGGTCGTAGCAAGAGAACAGTCAGCCGTCACAACAATGGCACAGCTGCTTAAATAGTAACTGTCTTTTGTTTGTTAATCCACATTTCACTATTGCTACTACAAAGAAATAAGAAGTCAAAGAAATAAGTATGTCAAACGTCATTAATCAATCAAAATGCCGCCATGGCAGGATTTGGTTGTGGGTTGCAATTTCTTGTGTTTTACCAGCTAATAAAGAAACTTTTAGATAGTTGAAAACTGGTTTAAATGTGTTTCCCTATTTGAAAGTATAGTATACAAAGACCTGGCCAAGGGTTTATACATTTTGCAACATCTCCTTAATATTTTATGTCCTAATTTCAGAGGTGCCAAGAGGAACAAGAAGTCAGATTGAAATCGCTCACGAATAACATAAGAATAGCTCAAGAAGCGAAAAAGGCGCCCATCAAACAAACCAAAATGGCGTATGTCGACTCCATTGCAAAACCTCCGCGCAACATTGCCAAGAAACAGGTAATTATCATTTTAATAATAATAATAAGTACCAAAATAAATAAATACATGAACATACATTGTTATCCAGAAAAAGCGTTCAAGAAAACGTAATAAAAGACTGACTTGGATTTTATACCCGTCGGCAAACCTAAAAAGTAAGTGAAACTGTTCAATAAATAAATTAGAGTTTCTCTTAGTACCTACATACTATCGTGCATATTGTTCAACATGTATACGATTACCGCGGTGAGGGTGGTGCTGGGTTGCACAAGGTGCAAGCCAGCCGCCAGCTGCCACGTGACTCGAGCCATGCGCAGGCGCAGCACGGCACGGCGCGCCAGGCCACGGGCAGCCCGGCGGCGCGCGTGGCGGCGCTGGCGGGCCCGCACGTGCTGCGCGGCGGCGCGGCGGCGCGCGCGCTGGCGCCGCTGCCAAGCTCCGGCTCCTCGCTGAAGCCCAAGAAAGCGCCGCTCATGGCCAAGGCGCTCCAGATCATGCGCGGCCGCAAACGATGATAGTCTCCCCCTCTCCACCACTCCACCCCCGTCCCGAGTATCCTATGTGATTTTTTATTTGTAGATAAACCGCCCTTTGTTGGTCCTGTTGTTGTCGTCATCGTTCCAAATCGAATAGTTACGATATCCTTAAGTGTTAATGCTACGGGCGTTGAAGCCCTCGGGATCATTGCCCGTCTAACTGTACGATGCCGGTAACGGCCATCTTTGTCTGTAAATATATTTATAATGAACCATGGTTTTTTCAGAATGTTTTGTGTTTATCTTTTATTTCAACAGACGAGACGTTTCAATTTAGTTGTAACTTTTACTTTTTGACATTTTGTGCATGCATGCAGTTGTGGTTTATTTACTGCTTCGTTTTGACCTTGCAGCGCTGTAAACGTGTTTTGCGTTTCCAATAAAATTATTCTTCTAGATTTTCTTTTGTTTAGCTCCACTGTAACATTGTAAACGTCTTGAGAATCATAGATTTTCAAACAATGTAAATAATACGACATTCAACTTATTTATTTTGGATTCAACATCACATTGTAATACTACCTCGTAGCCAAATACAATTAAAATATTTAATTACTTTAATTTTCTTTCGTAAATTTTGTTAACCTTTATTGCACCTTTACCTTTACCTTTGTTAAATTTATTCCAAATTATTTTAAACTTCTCTTTCAAATTATTTAAAAGCACTATCACACATTTACCTAACCGGACTAATTAATTACTTGTTCCTGTTTGAAACCAAAAAATAGACAGTGTACAAAGGAAAATCATGTAAAATACCTAGAACAAACAAATTTTGAGCTTATCTTAAATTTGTAGTTAATAAGTTAGTTCATATAATAGTTATTAATAGTAGTTAGCATAAATGGCACGATAATCATATTGTACATCTATAACACGAGTGTCGAACTATCGCATTTGTGTTATTAGAACTTTTAACCAGAATTCTTAATGTAGTCATTAATACAATGGCATGTCAGAAAAGTACCAAATGATTCGGGATGCTGTGATATGTTTGAAATAGAACATAATTTGTGATGTAGTGTTTTTGTAAGACGCGAGTGAGTGACTAGACGATATATGTATGTATTTATGTGTTAAGGTATTTTAACGATGTTTTAGAAACATTTTTACGTTGTCGCGCACTCTTAGGTACTCTAAAGAGTAAGAAATTAAAAGTAAAACAGCATGATAAAGGATTAAAAAAAAACTTTGTTCGTTTCTCGCAAGTAATGTAATGTTATAATATCATCACAAATAACACACAAATCTTTGTAATAAAGTACACATTTAAGGGAATCAATTAAACTCCATAGATGTTAGTGGCAGAAGAAGTAATTTGATTTGTAATCATGATCGTTTATGAATTAGAA
Source organism: Phlogophora meticulosa (assembly GCA_905147745.2). Lineage (NCBI taxonomy): Eukaryota > Metazoa > Arthropoda > Insecta > Lepidoptera > Noctuidae > Phlogophora > Phlogophora meticulosa. The sequence goes on along the minus strand of LR990528.1, from coordinate 9,822,292 downwards.
AAAAATTGTATATGTGCACATTAAGGTCACTTTCTTGTATTTTTTTTATTTGTTGATATTAAGCATGATTTCCATCTAGAGGAAATCGATTCTCTTAACAAAAGACTAGTAGGTATTTTATAAAATAAGTTTTGTTTTATTTTTCTTCTGGAATTAATGAAAAATATGTAATTATTTGACTCGTAAATATGCCATTATTTATACAGTGAAATATACTTATGTGGATTTTATGTATTTTTTTAATCGATATGACTAATAAATGATCTGCAATAGTTCAGGGATTTGGTGCTTGCACCTCATACATATCTCATATGACGATAAGGGACGCTATGCGACATAGTTGGAACACAAATACCTACACATATAATAACAGAACACAACCACCAAAATATGTCAAATCTTTTGTACATCGAATCTGATCACACCTCAAGTGAGGACTTGTGAGTATTGTGCCGTTCTGAGACCGGGGAATCCTAAACCGCTCGTGATATAGTTTTTACTAGTACGAGGATTAGGGCAAATTTGTCTAAGGACAACCAACGTACTTAATAGCAAAGTGAACAACGTAGATACAAGATGGTTTATAGGCCGATTTTATCCTAATAATATCAAAAATGTTAAATTTGAAGCAACTCTTGTATGGTTTTTTGATGTTTATGCAATAAAAGATGATTGTTATTAATTCACAACCAGTCCTGTTTCGGTTAGGTTCGATGGGAATGACATGGGTTGCGTCATGTTTATATTTTGACTACTGACAGACACATGAGCACCGCGTATCGGGGCTACTCCTCACTTGTTTCGAAAAGAAAACAATAAGACATAAATCCAATTACTCGGACCATTTCGGACTGATCAACGCAGTTTGTGGCTGAAGTTTTTAAGGATACCTGCAGTGTTAATTAGAGATGTTTGGATTTTTGTTTTCAGGTATGTGGAGATGGGAGTTTAATATAAAACTACGTCAATATTTCTAAATTTTGACTTTAGCTGCTTTTCGTAATCTGTGTTTATTATTCTGGGGCACTGATAAAGAGCGAGAAATTTTAGGTTCTTATAATATTCAGAGATCACATCAACTATCACAGGTGAAACATTTCCTATTCTTGATAAACTTAAACTTTCTAGTTTTACTAAAGTCGCACTTGACAAAGTTCTGTGCAAATTATTTTCGGTAAATATCACGTTATTCCAAATTTGTAAGTGTTGGATTTGTTTTAAATCTGCTAGTTTGATTAGTCCTGCATCTGTGAGATTTTCACAACGAATTATAGCGAGATCTTTTAACAAATGACAGTGTGACAACATCAGCAAACATTCGTCATTAACAGCGTCGCCACCATAAATGTGTAGAGCGCTAAGAATTGACATTTTTGATTTAATCAAATTTTGAACAAATTCCAAGTTAAGATTTTTAACTTTTTCTATGAAAATTTGGCTCAAATAATTACAGCGGAGTAAGCTGTCGCGCGTCGCAGCCGGGAGACCAAAATCAGACAAACCCAAATAATTCAAGTATTTAAAATTATCGTACGGGACCAAAACATCTACGTTATTCATCAATACGAGAGAATTCTTCAAGTTAATTTTACGTAAATTCGGCCACTTTGAAATGTCGTCTTCAAACTCTTTGGAAATGCGACACATAACAAGTTCAAGTGAGATGATATTATGGCACTGCTCAATTATTGATTTGATCACAGAGTAACTGTACACATACTGTACTTTAAGACAACGAATACATTCACTATGAGTTCCTATGATTTCCAGGTTTTTCTCGTTTACTTCGCTGTGTCCAGGTTTTCCGGAGTAGACAAAAACGATTTCCCTCCAAAGCGTTGCGTCACGAGACAGCTTTTTCCATCGACTGCATACATTTTCACACTGCAGTATTGTCTCTAACGACAGGTATTTGAAAATACTAATTATTAACTCATCTGGTAGATCATCAATTTGGTTCGGAGCGACTTGTTCTGTGGGGACCGTCATTGTCTCGGAGCTAGAAGGTGAGAACAAAACTTATAAATTATAAATAGTAAAATGATAACGAAAACAAAAAAACACATTTTTCTGTAAACTTTAGAAAACTTACCTGGATTTTCGTATTATTTAGAACAAAATATGAGAACAATAGATTTAATTTCTAGTGTTAGACTGCGGCAATCAACGTTCAAAATGCAAATCATTTCAAGTAAGCATTTCAATTTCTATATTTGGCTCCAATCGTAATTATTGTGCGTATTTTGTTAGTTTACATTCTCCCACTACACGTGTAAGGTTGGAGTGGGGATGCACCTAGATATATTTACGGAATACAAGAAATATCACAATTTGTATAATTTTTATTATACATACAATTTACAAAAATAATGATGCTGCTAAGCATAATTTGGATCAATACCAAATAGTAATACCACCAAAATCATAATACTCGTCCTTGATTAAATGAAGTAACTCTAAATTAAACTAACACTATATTTTGATGGCATCAAACGTTGACTTGTGAAGTTGAGTCCCTATCGAATATAAAATCAAACGCAAACCTGCGTAATATGACAGCTCAGACAGCTGCTTCGCTTTGTCAATATAGCATGAAGTTTTTTCTCATTTTAGTCGAGTCGAGCTAGTGCTGGTACTACTGACAAATTCATGTGAATGCTCCAAAAAAAAACAAACTGAAGCCGTTCTCGTCATAATAAATAATAAACGAAAATCGTTTGATTTGCAAAGCTGTAGGAGAAATTCAGTGCAAGGACAACCTATGTATGTTATTATTATATACAGTTAGTCAAGTCAATAGATCTTGGGCAACTACGTTCGAACCTGATGAAATCATGACCATGTTGTTAAAAATACTTACACATATTGTGTTATTTAGGCATTTAAATTCCGTTACCCACTCATATACAAAATTACCAAAGTCAATAAGTAGGTCAATTTTATCGAAAGGAAATACATTTATTTGCGCTCAACGAGGTAAAAAATTAAAAAAAAGAAAAAATATAAAAAATACAAATGAAGAAAATATGTGTCCCAACCGCTCAAAACGGCCATCGCTCAGCATAATGCTCATATTATGCTGAGCGATGGCCTGATGGATGGATGGCACGTGCGCGAGAGACAGACCCACAACACAACACTGGTTTTCAACGACCACGACCAACGACGACAAAAAAAAAAAAAAATATTGCTGGACAATCCACACAGCATCATCTAGCCCCAAGTTAAGCAGAGCTTGTGTTATGGGTACTAGATGACTGATATACTTATTACAATACATTACATAGATAGATATTTTTATTATAATTATATAGCAAATACCCAGAACACCCGGAACAAATATTTGTAGATCGTACAAACATTTGTCCCAAGGCGGGAATCGAACCCACAACCTCTTGCGTCGCAGGCGGACCTTCGCCCGCCGCGCCACATCGGTCGTCAAAATCAATCAATCTTTGAAGATTGCCGAAACATTTTGTTCGTAGATGTAAATTATAGAAGACTTGATAGAAGATAGATAGAAGTAAATTAAACCATTCGATAGTAATTCGTTTACTCATTTGTAAAATCTACCTACTGCTAAGTGTCAAAGCGTCAACTAACGAACACCAACATTTTAGTCAATTCACACCACCGGCAAACGATTCGATATTCACTCGTGAGTGTGACCAACTTCGCAGTGAAGTATATTGCTATTCTTATCATGCGCCTAAGTGGGAGCGAGACCAAATATCCGCATCACGACTAGGGGCCCTTTTTATTTTTTGCCTTACGCCGCTTTACTCAGTGAGTCGAATTCCGTCGGGGCGGGTCGTCACTACAGTCTATCATAGCACTACATAGAATTGTGTATTATACATTTTGTAGAGTAGGGCGGCCCGATTATTAACCCGACTAACGTACTTAATTAAAACAGCCACAATGCTGCACCTAAGGAATATCGCCAAGTCGGTGGTTCCACCATTGAAAAATAGCCTCCAGAATGAAGGAGTCAATACCATGCTCAAACTTACGCCCGCTGGTATGAACGTATGCAGCCGTACATACGCAAGCCATGAAATTCCAGACAGGCTTAAAGACATCCCAGATCATGCAAACCCAAGATTCTTCGACATGGTGGAATACTTCTTTCACAGAGCCTGCCAAGTGATCGAAGACAAACTGGTAGAAGACATGAAATCAAGAACTTCCATCGAAGACAAGAAAAAGAAGGTAGCCGGCATCCTGAAGCTGATGCAGCCATGTGACCACATTATTGAAATTCAATTTCCACTGAGGCGCGATTCTGGCGATTATGAAATGATCCGCGGCTACAGGGCGCAACACTCCTCACACAGGACTCCAACCAAAGGAGGTAGGTGCCATATTCATTCGATTTTCATTTAGCTTTGCTTACATCATCCACGCAATACTTATTGTTAATAGGAAGTTTTATTTATAGCCCCGGAGACACGTGATGTTGCCGTATGTAATGTTATATTTGCTAAAATATGTGGACGTAGAATTTGTGCTTTCTATGTTTAAAATAAACCCTAATAAATCGCAAAATTAAGAGAAAGTATTTGATAGAAGCCATTTTAGTTTTGTTGATTCTGGACTAGAAGTTGCCAAATAAGAATATTTTAGGAATGTATAGATTATAACATGATTTGCTGGTCACATGTTGATTTAACCTAGCCGAATTATGCCATTCACCTTGATTGTGCGATTTGATTTAGCCCCTCGAGCCGCACTTAACCTAAAAATAAGTTCGTTCTTTCCTATTATTACTTCGTAGCTAGCGATAAATGAACACCCTATAGGCAAGGAAAATGGGATTTGTAATAATATAAGTGATTGTGATTACATTCACGCTCAAATCCTAACACCAATAGTTATAAAGCTGTAGAGCTACATTTTGACGATACTGAACTTGTACTTTTATTTATTTTGTCCATTTTGGACATTATGACGTCTACCCGGGGCGTGACTCGATTTACTTATTTGTTGTTAAACTTGATTCTATTGTTGCACTAACAATAATAAATTCCACTGGGCATACGTCTGAAGAAACGCTCATTGAATATGCATACTTACATAATATAGGCAAAATATTTGCGTTACATAATTCATTGTAACCGATATTACAACAAAAAGTAACTGTTCTAGCATAAACGAAAAAAAAACCTAAACGAATAGAAAATGTTAACTACTAAGATAGAATAGGTACTTATTATCCATTAGCTCTCAAGTCTCAAGTAATCATTTAAAATGCCATTGAATAGAAGATTGTGCATAGGTTAGGGGCCCGTTTTTAGATAAACTTGAGAACTTTCCAATTCATTGAGCGATTCAGAGTTAAAATGGTTAAGTCTACCACTGTAAATTTGTGTGCTTACCATATTAAATAAATAAATTAATAAGACCGCCTCCTAGCGTAGGATCTGGGCGAAAACTCATAACAATACCAGACACACCTAGCAAATAATCTACTTGTTTTATTAAGACCACAGCTAAGAGAAAGAAAGACATTAGAAGATCAATGAAACGCACTGTACTTGCCCATTACATAATAACTGCATTACAAACCGCATCTCCCATTGAAGTAATGAAATTGCACCTTCTCCCTTTCCCGAACAAAAGCACAGCTGTTCGGTTGAGGCAACGCATTTATGCATAACCTGTTTTCAAGGGTCTCCTTTTGTTTGCAACAGGAACTATACAGTTAGCCGGCTACCCGATGGTAAATACGTTATAAAAACTGACGCAGAATCAACATCGCTTGTTCGTGATAAACGCCTCTTTTTTGCTCCTGATACTATCTTGTTTTATAAAATACATGAAGTATGGTTCGGGTCTGGATATTTTCCCGTTAATTGGAAATAGATTGGCCCCATATTTCTTGGACTTATTAACTAGCAAATGTGGGCGTACTGTACACCTCGTAGATATAATTAAGGCAGTGGATAACTGAAACGTAAATAATTCAATATTTATTGTTACTCATGAGAATAAAATAAACATAAGCTCCGAGTACTTTATCTTATGATCGCTCTGAGTTCTCATGTGTTAACAATGCACTTAACTAGTTACTTCCTGTAAGCGATGTATTAAGTACATCACCTGTGTTAAAAGTCTAATCTTACTCAGTGCCAAATGTAGACCTCTTACGCCATCTCTCTTTGGCCCTCCTGTACCTACATTGTTCTCGGCGTTTCGCGTACCACAGTTTTTTACACTGCCGTCACGTGCGCGTTCAGTTCAGGTCATTGTACTCCATTCTAGAACCTTCCTTACTCATCTGACTATAGTCCTGCCTCAGTTTGTGTGAGACGCCCAGCTCTTTTTTTGTTGTTGTCTTGTGCTATGATATGACGCACGAGCCAAACAGATCTTGGTACCTTCCATTGATTTTAATATTATTGAAGCAATGATCTGTTCATGTAATTATTTCGCGACGTGGCCATCTGCCGTAAATGCCATAAATGCTGTGAGCCCACAAAAATATAGTTTTCTATATGTTTTCTAAATTTAATCAATAAAACAAAAGAACGTTTTAATTGTAATGTAGAAGATTTTGCATAAACTCAAGCACAATTTAGGTATTTTATGGAGAACTGTTCGCACCTTAAGAACGGTTCGGCCAAATGCAAGGTTGAGGCATTGGAGTCAGTAGAGAAGCGGGTCAAGAAGCTCATAGGCATCGACTCCCTGTGCAAGTGTAGACTGTAAAGCTTGGAGCACCACCGTAAAGACGTGATGTCTTTCGGTATTTATCACACACATTTCGGGGAGTGTACCTACTTCGGAATTACATAATTCCCCCCAGTCCTTTTCCTTCTACGATCAGACGAGCTGGGAAACGGCAAGGCGGAACTGGTATACAATCGATGTTCCAAAATCTCGCATCAGGCTTTTCGCTTCTACTACGTTTATAGTGCGGCCTGCCAAACTGTGGAACCTGTTGAATGAATCCATGCTCCCCGCGAACTACAATCAAACGGTCTTCAAGGCGAGAGTAAAACGGGTTTTCTAAACAAGCAAGCTCGATTCAAGACCCCAGCATTGCTCGACATCAGGCAAGTTGTGGTCAAGCGTAAGACTGAGCATAAAAAATGGTGTATTTTTTTGTTATCGTATTAATAGGAGTAATAAACGCAACTCCGGTTACTGAGACGATATTTTCATTGTTTCACTGGTCGTTAAGTGCAACAGAATGCTTCCAAGTGGAGCCATGGATGACAATTTTACGTAACTCCGTAAATTATTAAACCATTGTTTCCTGTTACCTGCCTTGTTGCTATGACTGCAATTAATTCACAAATGGCCTATGACTGAATGCCTTATTCTGAACGACGATCGATTTCTCATCCATAAATAGAATGTTGAGTGGCATTAGGTCGACCCAATTTAACTTGTTAAGTGCTTGACTGGAAATAGTTCTTGAGGTCCCTACTATTTGCACCTTCAGTTTTCCTGACAAATCTTCGTCGCGAACCTACGGCGCCATTTTCGGCCTGGGCCTCAACCACGCCTAAAGTGCCTCTTTAACCTTGAGATGGAAGAAAAATTTAAAAGGTTCACACTAAGCAGATCCCTGTATAAGAATGTCAAGTACTTAGGTCATAATAGATCAGCAATGAATGAAAGCATGAAAATTCTTAACAACTGATTTGTTTTAATATTTTTAGTCATTTCGGTATTGTAAACGCCGTATCGGAAACGATCTAGGTTGATAACAGAGGTTCAGAAAATTTGTTTAACGGAGTTGCATTTATGGTCACTAACACAAACATAATTAAATTTTTATCACCAGTAAATGTAATGCCATTTGTCGAAACTATTGCAAAATGAAACGTTATGAAACACACACTAACAAACAAGTAAAGATAGACGCGATAAGACGACTACCACGGGGGTGCTAAGATTTGGATCCCTTTGAGGTGTGTTTCATTTTTTAATACACACCTCCAACTGTCTCGCTGGAAACAGCCTTTATCGTGCTGTTAAAATCACCAAAGTCGATTAAGAACGCGATACATCACGTGTTACGTGACTCTTGTCACAGGCTTTAGTGCAGATAGTGCGATTAGACACTTGACAGAACGAGATAAAAATTTCAGAGGTTCTTAGCAGGTTGGCAACGGGAGGCGTGGTCGTGACGCAGTTTTTCGCGTCATTTTGTGTTGCGCAACAGCTAAAATTAAACAAGACTTGTTTTCATTTTATAGTCGACACCTCGCCATATGCAGGGGCGTATATTATTAACCTATTGGAGATAATTAGAAAAGCACACACGACTTGACAACAGCTTTATTATAGAGTCACGCTTTGCTAAGTATTTATTGATTCTAAGTGGTAATCGTTTGTCCATGCCTTGCCCTCTATTCGACTGTAGGTATGCCAATCTTGTTTACCAAATGAACTTAAAACATTTTGCTTTTGAAATATCGCGACGAATATAACTTTGAATCGATGATGACTGCCGTTTGTCGTCATGTACGGGACATTTTCGTATGAGAAAGCAATCGACTTATACTTAGGTAGTTCTAAGATAAACTAAAACAATACAATATTAGTGCTGGTATGACTCTAGGCTTACAATCTACGATCAACTAACATTTTCAATCAAGACAGCTCAATGAATCTGAAGTCATTCCACTTTTGATAGATGCTGTATTCAGTGCCAGTGAATGGCATTTATTTAGTGACTATTGAACTGTAAAAATGGCATCGAGCTCGAGATGAAATAGTTGTCAGGCGACACTAATAATAATTGAAGCTTGTCCGAAAGATTTTTCTTGCAGGTTTTCTGAACTTTCTTGTTCAAGACGTACGATTCTAAGATTAACTTCATTTTAAGTCTAAGATTAACTTCTACTTACGCGATAATCTTTAATCGTAAACACCTATCGTTTACGAGTAAAGACGGCTTTGTCCGTTTATGATTCTTCAACATCGTCCTGCCCTTATCCCAATCTACTTATTTTTCGTTGACGCAGCATGTCTTCTTCTTCCATACATTTCTGTCTGCCATAATCTCAGTAATCACCTCCTATAAAGCTATATCATCTGTCACACCATCGTTTCTTTGGTCTTCCTCTACTCTTGTAGCCTTCCAAAATCAAATTCAAAACTTTCCTCACAACGTCTCCTCATCCCTCGCATCACGTGCCCCGATTTCCACACAACTTCTCGGTCACCCAGTCAACCAGTTTTAGACTTCCTCTTCCATACCTACTCATTTCTTATTCTATCCATTCGATATATGTACATACACATATAGATATATTGACGGAACAAACCAATCAACTTAATCCATTAAACTGATAACTTTGCTATCGAGACGAGACATATGACTTACATACATTAGCAATTAGTCATTCATTTCATACAAAACGATCGTCTTCGCTTCAACGCAACGAGACTGCTGAAATACTCGTATAACTGAAATGTGTCTCGAACAAGGCCCATTTTATTTCAGTCACTTATCGTTCGGCGCTATTTATAACTAAGAAGAAATATGCCGTGCAAAACAGCTCTGGATATTTTGACGTATAGATTATGTAAACAGATTTTTTAACTATCTATTTATTGTCAGGTACAAAGTTATATAAAGTTTAGTAGGTATTTAGGTAGCTACTTAGCTATTTTTAAGCAGTTACATAACTAAAGTTTTAAGAAAATCGTGCGCGCCACTAATTTCGTCGTGTTGAGTCGTGGGGTATTTCTCGAACCGATTTATTTACCTTATTAGATTCCCGTTCACACTTATTTGTACTGTTGGATTTTACGCTCTCGGCCCTGAGTCGAGCACTGTAACTGTAACTCCAAAAGTTTGCTTTTATTAAGGCATTCATTTAGTTTCACTGAATGCTAAGTAATCTTGATTTTTCTCTTTTATGTTTTTGTAGCCTATCAATACAAATTACATAATAAAAAATACCATCTACGTATAGGTAGATGTTGAATGTGTTTATTAAAAGCAACCACAAAATGTACCGACGGGTTTTGATGTTTTTGTCCCAACTACCTTTGTGGTAAACTAAGGTAGTTAAGTATTTGTATGTAACCAATACATAATAATGAGGTTAAAGGATAAAAATATAGTCTCTTTAGTCATTTGAATAACAGCTCGTTTTCCTTCCGCGCCCCCAAAACTAAGAATATGTAGGTAGATTATTATTTTTTAATTTCACGACCCATTCTTGGCTGCTCAAATGGTGCGAGTCAGAGACGTCATGTCCTAAACCCCAACACGTGCATTTAAGAACGCCATTAAAAGCAAAGGTTGTAATTTATAACCTTAGGGACATGCTACCTCGTTGTTCGCTACTGCTGAGCACGAAGCCCTGGGTTCAGTACACGAGTACAAAGTTTTATTAAGTTTGATTGGAATTTCTTAGAAGCCCAGAGTCTGGATCTGGCGCTATTGATTGCAACAGGCTCGCCACTGGGTTTAATATAGGTACACCTCTGCCTATTATTTTATGTCTAGGAACATGTTTATTTAATTTTTCTTCGTTCTTAGTATGAGTAATTAAGGTCAAGTCGTTATTCTGCTAATCAGGTGAGGTGTCACCAGTGTCACTAAAAGGAACAAAAATATTTCATCATACATGTAAATGTCGAGATTGCTCTTATCATATAGCACTTACTGAGGATAACCCCTTACAATATAAAATAAACATTCAATCAAAATTGATTTTATTGTAAGATTATAGACATAAATCTTACATGACACATGCGTGATGCATTAATACTGATAATATTAAAACTACAGAACTTATTTTCACCCTTAAGTGTGTTACCTAACTAGCTTTATTGGCTTGGCTTCGCTCGCGTTAATGTAAAATTTGTCAATCCCTCTCGAACGGTAGGTACTTTTTTTCCTGATTGATGAAAGGTACCTTATGTCTTTTTCTGTATCTTCCCCTGACTGCGTGTATGCAAAATTTCTTGAAGATCGGTTGAGTAATTCAGGCGTGAAAACGTAACAAACTCACATTCCTTATCTATATCTATATAAATAAAAATTAATATCTAAATGTTTTGCTAAGTGAAAACCCGAGAACGGCTGTACCAATTCGGCTAATTATTTTTTTGTTGTGTTTGTTATTGTAAGGGAAAGGTTCTTATGAAAATAAAACTTGCGCAAATAAAACAGAAATTTGCGCGGAACATTAGAATATTTAAGAAAACTTAACACCGCGTGTAGCACCGCGGGACGCAGCTAGAATTATGTAAAAATTAATCCCTATTTCCCTAAGTCACGGCATTACGCGTGAATGGCTGGACCAATTTCGCTAATTATTTTTTTGTTGTGTTTGGTTATGTAAGGAGGTTCTTACGAAAAGAAAAATTAAGAAAATTACGCAGAAAATTGGAAATTTTCTGAAAACTTCGATTCTTTTAGCTTCGCTCGTTTGACAGTTCGCGTCATTGACAGGACGACGTCTGTCAAGTTAGCTAGTAATTCAAAAAAAATCATTTTTGCTTACTAATATTTACTCGTGGTTTTAGGGTACTAGTCTGCAAAGTAGTGCCTGCTAAGCATTACTTACTTTTACATCGATTTAGTCGAACGTAATCGAACGTAGATATGTTACGTCGTAGATAACTGTCCGATACACAACATTATCTAAACATATTCTATCCAACAACTTCGAAATAGAGAAAACCAGTCGGTAGATAAAAATAAATAAAAGAGTGTGTAGACTACTAGGGTAGGTGCTCCAGTAAGTGAACACACCCCAGTGAATGAACAAAACGAAGATTTTTCCAAAAAATAAGAAATTAAGGCATTTCTACCCAACGTAATATTTTTTTTCGTAATAACAACTCCTTTTTCGATTATACTGACAACATTCATTTCTTATATCACTGTTCATTTTGAAATGGCGAGCGTTTAAAGTTGGCAGTGTTGGTGTAACGTGTATTTGTTCGGGCAAGAATTTAGGACTCAGGTAAGACGCGAAATGTTTGTTATCACATTGTAGCCGCAATTGAAGTATGTACTATATGTAGTTTATTAATTCGGATAATAGATAGTTGTAATATATGTCTCAAATCGATATCATTCCCATTCTAGCCAGTTTTATGTAAATTATTCGGTGTCCCAGCATTGGAATCAAAAAACGTTTAAAATCCAGTGAATGAACGACTGTTCATTCACTGGACAAAGTTTAATTTCACATTTTTATGAAAATATATAATTTATTTTTATGCCTTATTATCCATGTTTTGGGAGTAGCTTTAAAAATAGATTTCTGATCTTTAGGCCAGTATTGGGACAGATATGTTCATTCATTGGTTCATAAAATCTAGTGAATGAACTAACATTTTTCATCATGTTCAAATATTAGCTTTCGTCATGAAAATGTAACCAATAAATGAACACATCATTTTCAGTTAAAAATCATCGTTTTAAGATCTAGATTCGCTTACAATATTAATTTTTCTTATTTTCTTTTATTGCCCCTTTAGATTACCATGGATTCCAATAAAAATAAATACGAAAGGTTTCGATATACTCAAGAAACTTTGGAAAGAGCTCTTAGGTCCATTGCTAACGGAGAACTAACTATTAATAAAGCAAGTAATGTTTTTAATATACCAAAATCCACCCTACATAATAAATTTACCAATAAGGTTCCCTTGCAAAGAAAAATGGGTCCTCCATCTGAACTCACTGTGGATGAAGAGGCTAAGATTGCTGAGTGGATCATAAATAAAGCAAAATTAGGTTTTCCAATGCACCCAGAGGAAGTTTATGATACTGTTGAAAATTTTTTGAATACCAACAATAGAAAAAGCAAATTTACAGAGAATAGGCCAGGAAAAAAGTGGCTCAAATTATTTTTAAACAGACATCCTGAGATTACTAAAAGAAATGCGGAAGTGATTTCGAAAGGCAGAGCTGCAGTTACTGAAAAATCTATCAGGGCTTGGTTTAAGGAACTAGATCAGTTTTTGATCGAAGAACATGCTGTAGATATTAAAGACAACCCTAGTCGAATATTTAACACTGACGAAACTGGTGTTATGACCTGCCCCAAAACCGGAATCATATTGGGGCCTAAGAACTATAGAAATACGTACGAAATCGCCAGTGGAAAAGAAAAAGAATCTATAACAGTTCTTTGTACTTTTGCTGCCGATGGAAAGGATGTTCCTCCTTTTGTAGTATACCCATATAAGCGAATGCCACCGGCAGTGGTTCAAAGTTTTCCGGATTCCTGGTTTATTGGTCGCTCGGATAGTGGATGGATGGTATCGAACACATTCTTTTCATATATTAAATTATTCTACGATTGGCTTGTACAAAATGAGATTCAACTACCGGTAATACTCTTTCTTGATGGGCATAAATCACACATAAATAAGGAAATGTTTGAATTTTGTCGAGAAAAGCGAATCATTATATATTGTTTATATCCTAATGCTACTCACATCTTGCAACCTTGTGACGTGGCTATTTTTGGACCTATAAAGAAGAGTTGGAGAAGAGTAGTACGAAAAAACAAGCAATCTTCTACATCTTCCATAACGAAACAAAATTTCGCTAAAAAGTTTCAAGAAGCTTATAACGCTGGTTTAAAAGTCGAAACTATAAAGAATGCTTTTAGAGCAAGCGGATTATATCCTATGAATGCAGATGCTGTAAATTATTCAAAATGTATCAGCACTAGAAGAGAGGAAATAAATGAACAAATTTTAAGAAATCAACAAAACCAAATAATGGAAGAGAGAAAAGAAGACATGAGAAGTACAATTAAAGTCATTGAAACAGAAGTTGGACAAATTTTAAGAAATGAATTTGTTCAGACCTATTTATCAAAGCAAACGCATCAGCATCCATATTTTTCTTTATGGGTTAAATGTAGAAAAATTATAGATGGTACAAGAGATGTGGCTACAGCAACCAATACCTCACTTGAAGCCCCTCTTGATTTATCTAACACATCTAGTTCCTTTAGACCGTCGTTAACTGACACAAACGGAGAGCTGCCTCAAGAAAGAATTGAACCCGAACATAATTCCGAAATAGTAATTGAGATTGCAGATAACCAAAACAAAGAAGTAATAGATAATACTCAAGATATTGATTTAATTGTTCCTACTGTGGTTGATTTGACTGATTTTAATAATACTGCTAATTGTTCTGAATATTTTAGAGAGTCTATATGGGACTTGAATGATACGACTGATATAGTAGACCTAATAATCGATAGTGAATTAAACTTGCCAACTGTGATTCCTCTTCCTTGGTACGACACTCCATTAACTAGCACAATGTCAGAGAGTACTGGTATTATTCAAACACAAACTGTAAATGCGGAATTATGTCTAAGTGATGGGCTTTCTATACCTTCTGGAAGTAAGGTTGTTTCTGAAAAGTATCCAGAAATTGAAAATAATATTCCTGCTATTGACGTGTGTCCGATTAATGAGGAAGAAATACAATTGGAAATGGATACCAATAAAATCGAAAGATTTTTGAGCTACCCAACAATCACTTCAAAGAAGAAAACTCACACAAATAAATCTAATCCTATGCCATTTGGATTAACTGGTCAAAGATACAAAGAACATATTGAAATGATTGAAGAGGAAAAGAGAACAAAAGAAGAAGAGAAAAAAAATGAAAAGAAAAGAAAACGGAGGCGAAAGAAAATGAAAAAAGAAAAAAACAGGAAGATAAAGAAAACAAAAAGAAAAAAAAGGAAGAAGAAAAGCTTTCGCGAAAGCGTAACACTAACGAGCACGAAGAAAGCTCTGAAAATATTCCAAAACAAAAAAGCCAAGTAAAAAAAGCTAAGCCGAACGATGAAATTGAAGTCAATGAGTTACCGGAATTGAAGGATTTATACGGGAAATATGTTATAGCAAGATTCAAGACAGAAAAAAGAGTACGTCATTATGTCGGTAAAGTTCTTATGGTGAACGATGAAGAACAGAAATGTAAGATAGATTTTCTTAGAAAAAAAAGTGTATTAGATAATATTGTCAACTTTGTAAAACCACACGTACCGGATGTGACAGAAGTTGATTGTAAAGACATAGAACGTGTGTTAAGTGAACCTGTATATTCCAGACGTGGCTTGATCTCTTTTCACAATGTTACATTTAGAGATGTAGAATAAAAAACAATAATTCCAAATTATAAAATTACTGAGACTTGAGACTGATTATTGTGATTCTAGTATGTTAATTACTTATCAATAAGTTTGATTAATGTTTAAGTAAAGTTTGTTGTAACATTTACGTTTAAGATTACAATTATGTTATCTAGTTAATTAGATAGTGTTTTTTTTATATTTTGTTATAAATATATTTTTATACTTTCTTTGTATTAAAAGATATTAACATGCCTGTTAGGCTTATACATATTTGTAATGATTAGGTAAGAGTTAGAAGGCTTTTACTTTGTTAAAATATAGTATGTTTGTTAATGTTTGTAACAGATTTAGAGGCAGAGGATTTATGTTCATTCATTTAGTCGATTGTTGGACTGTATTTGTTATAAAAATGAGGATTTTTCTGAATTATTAATTAAACTAAAATTGTGTTCATTTACTGGTTGTTTTAGTTCATTTACTAGAAATTTTCGTTCATTCAGTGGGGTTTTAGGGTATTTTTCAATTAATTGCTGAATATCTAAGAAAGTTTACAGGTTATGTCATAAAATCAACTTTAAAAATATTATTTAATATATCCACATAACTAAAGTACAGCTTTGAACGGTATACCTTAGAGGCATCATAATGTAATAATTTTTTGAAGTTCAGAGATTGCTTAAGTGTTCATTCACTGGAGCACTTACCCTACTATTGATTCTACTCACTATTGATCGCAAAACCGACGTTTGTAAAGATAGCGAGTTCTAACGACCACTTCCTCTAATTAATTAAACGGGGCTGTCTTTTTAATTAACCATTAACAACAATTAATCCAATGTTGTTAACAAACACGTTTATGGTAATAAGTACCTACATGTCAGTTTTGTAAAGTTGTGTATGAAAAACTGTTGCTGATAATGCGAAACAGCGGGTTTCATTTACGTGCGCTTATCACTGTTCAAATTCTCTAAATAATAAATACAAATATTGCTCAGCAAATTGCTTTATAATGCTTTCAACCAAGTTACTGTCAGCTTCTTTAACTATGTCTAATTTATTCCATTTTTCTCTTCCATAGGTATCAGATTCTCAACCGATGTGTCCAGGGACGAGGTCAAGGCTCTTTCCGCCTTGATGACATTCAAGTGCGCCTGCGTCGATGTACCATTCGGCGGAGCCAAAGCCGGAATTAAGATCAACCCCAAGGAGTACTCTGAGCATGAGCTTGAGAAGATCACCCGTCGTTTCACCCTCGAGCTCGCCAAGAAGGGCTTCATTGGTACGTTAACTTTTACTTTTATGTATTATTATCATCATCACATCAAAAAAGTCCTTTACGGGACATAGTCTCACCTTAAGAATCAAAATAATCCCAAGTACTCTCCTGCCTGCATCTCATCATTCTTGCGATCTTCTTTTATTTTGGCCACCTTCAGGGACTCAATCTTACGTAAGTGTATGGTTGCCAGTAAGTTTTGTTGAATGATCTGAAGTTTTGGACGGGGTTTTTATCATTATTTCATTAAGCGGTAAGGAGTAAACCAGTCAACACAGCCACTTAAAAGTTAATTGAAATGATAACGTTTGACTGACAATGGCACGATAAAAGTAATACATACAGGCTGTATGTATGTATCACCTATGTGTTACTGTGTGATACAGCTGCCAGTGTTATAAAGTGACTGGCTACATCTACTACAAACAACAATTTTGGTTAGCTCAATTTCTAAATCAGGTATAATAGACAGATTACACAATAAACTTGGTATTCCCATCGACCTGTTTATTTTGTAGTTAGCTACATAGTTATTTACTTACAAATAACTACAGTAGTTGTTATGTAAATCGCGACGTCTCATTTTGACCTTGTTCAGCTCAGTTCATCGACTGTCGACTGACCACTTACCTAGGTCGATAACCGGCAAAGGAAATTGCTGTCGCGTGATAAGCGTTAAACGACAATTGTAGCTGAGCAAAAATGTTGAGAGTTTTTACAAAATTATTATGATTTTGTTAACATAAAGTTACGCCTGCTTTCCCCGAAGGTTAAGACAGTGATGTAGGTATGTATATATCGTACCTACACCGTTATATTTAAAACAAAATCATATCATCATCATTTCCTGCCTTTACTCCAATCTATTAGGAGTCCTTTCTACTTTCTTGCTCTATCCTCTCCCTCTAGTCTTATCCACATATTAAGTCGAATGTTCCTCACATGTTCTTCATTCCTCCACATCACATGCACCGCATCCATACCACGACCAAAGCCACACAACTTCTTCTTCACCGGCGCCACTTTCAAATTTCCTCTTGCATAAAATATCTTGTATATTTATCTAAAAGACAGCTTCCCTTAATCCCAAACGCGGCCTACTGAGTCTTAGGTCCTAAGCACCATCCTCATGTCGGGCAGTGATATTGGGTTCATCCCAAATAACACCCATCTATATTTAGGGATATGAACAGGTTGTAAAGCTGTTGAAAAGAGAGGATCCTCTGACCAGGCGGTTGTTTTGTCTAGTGGGCTAGTATTGTTGGGTTCTTGTGTATGTGTTTAATCGCGCGGGGATAACTTTAATATCGCGATGCAGAATAGGTCAGTTTAGTTCGTATATGACATTATAGATTTCTACAGCCATTAGTGGTTATCAGATGGATTTAATTAAAATACCGATAAGTAAATAATCCGTTTCTTAGAGCAGTACCTACTTCATAGCAACCGATAAAAGACTTGATAAACTCAGTGCATAATCAAAATCCATTTCGAAAATATCAGCTATGATCAAGTACCTAATACGAAGGAGAAGGTACCTACTTTACTTAGTTAATTGAAGTTTTCTTTGCATAACTGGCTATCAAAGTATTTTGATTACCTTTTCCATTAAGGCCTAGTACAAACCAAACGCATCTACGCATCGTTGTGTTTTGTTCTAGAATCTAGATTAGTCTAGAGGGAATTGAGGTTATGATAATTACTGCCTACTATAAAAACAACCTACGATTATATCACCCACCTACCTAAATCTCGTAAATAGCAGTTACCACTTATTTACAGCTTCGAGATGTTTCAGTCAAATAAAGAAATTATACCGTTGTTTTGGACTGGGTCTTAAAAAGGTTTAATAGCTAAGCCAAACAACGTAACTTCGCTTCAATTAAAATAATGCGTTCAGTTATAGTCTAGTCACGTTTAAACTGATAATTATGTGTGTACCTACCTATAAAGAAACATCTTTTACCAAAATCGACGGTTAAATATCTCAATAGTTCTCCTGAACGAATTTCGGCCATGGCGGCCAATCTCAGCGGAGACTAACGCTTGCCATATTATAGTGCACAAGTGTATGCACAATAACACAGAGGAGCTCGTAAATAAAAACAGCCGCACGGGGTGATCGACGGTTTAACTACGCTTGCCGAAGTCAGCCTGTGGATGGGTGACCTTTCGTTAAGTACACCAAGACTCCTCGGTGCCTTGGAAGGCACGTTAAGCCGTTGATCCCAGCTGTCATTTGTAGATATTTGACAGTCGTTACGGTTAGTCAGAAGCCCGAAAGTCTACCAACCAGTCTTAATCGTGTTGCCGGCCAACTGTATTCAGCTGCATCCGGTTAGATTGGAAGCTGGCTCCAATATATTTCGGAAAAATCTAGGCAGACGATGAAGATGTATGCACAAAAACAGGTGCACTCCCTCTCATACTCATCTCATAACTTGCATAGTCCGATGGGACGGCAATCCGACCGGCGAGGGATTAGCAGTTTAACATGCTTTCGTGGGTTATTTGTACTTATCCGGCATAAACTATAAGCATCAATTTATCCCTGATTAAGATATACCCTTCAAACTTGTTAAATCGTAACTTAATCCACCTTTTAGGTACGCAGCAGTGGGGTTGATTAACTTAATGGAACTTATTATCTCTACCCAGGGCCCGGTGTGGATGTACCCGCCCCTGACATGGGTACCGGTGAGCGCGAGATGTCGTGGATCGCCGACACCTACGCCAAGACCATCGGCTTCCAGGACATCAACGCACACGCTTGCGTCACTGGAAAGCCTATCAACCAGGTAAGGATCAAAATCCATATTTGAATCCAGAATCTAAGCTTTTTATCAAGTCATGGTACAACAAACTCACTCACACTCACACGAGTAAGTTCAAATTAAATTGCAATCGAAATTGATGTTGGATATTTTTAATACAAAATGGGTTAGGTACTTTGAAATGAGCTTAAAATACACATTACTAAACTAGATACATATTTGTAAATGGCGATGCTTTGTAAATTACCTGTGATTATGAATTGAAGTACAAGAAACATTCAACCAGATTTAAAAGACATTTTTAATCAAAACATTGGAAGATCACCATTTTAACACCTAAAACTTGATACACTACTGCCTTACAACTATGTATAATTAATAATAATAATAATTCGATTATTTATTCAAGTATCTATTATTAGTTTATCTCATAGTATTTGTAACAAGTTGACTAAAAACTTATTAATACCTTTTTTGTCCTTAACAGGGAGGTATCCACGGCAGAGTGTCCGCCACCGGCAGAGGAGTGTTCCACGGTCTGGAGAACTTCATCAACGAAGCCAACTACATGAGCATGATTGGTAAGCTTAAAACTATCATCATATCAACTGTAAGACCTATGCTGGCCACACGACTCTCCTGAGTATCGTCACAAAGACTGGTCCTGAACTGACCAGATCATAAAATATACCTAGTTAATTTACATCTTTAAACAATTATCATCACTACTGGCTAGCCTACCCTAAACAACGTCACAAGGACCGGTCCTTCCAGCATCATAAACATACATTACAAAATAGAATCAGCCATAATGTTACTTGTACTCAGGCCTCTCCAAGATAGGTACGTTCGACAACACAAAAAACTAAATATCCAGTATAAGATGACCTCTAATTGTATAGAAAGCCTATACAATGCGAGGTTATCTTCAAATGGATGTAAAGCTTGATGTTTTCTTGTTTGTGCATCATAACTTTATAAGCTATAGCTCTGTTCATTACGTATGTAGGACATAATCAGGCATTAAGTGCACAACATAAAACTGGCGTAGCAGTCGAAACTATGACTTCATCTGTTTTTATGATTATGTTGGTCACATGATAATTATGACATTTTCAAAACAGGTTACTAGGTATTAATAATCTTGTTCTACAACGATATATGTAGCTTGATTCTCGATTTGAAACTAATTGCGGGTAGTAATAAGAATAAAACCTGTCGACATTTGAATCGTGATCTACCCTCTCAATAATTTCTTCTGTAAAGTAAATAACTAAACCAACACAATCCCTCTCCATTTAAAATATAATTCACTGTTCATCATAAAACATAACTTTCACTGATAACGTCACGAATCCCTGACGAGAATGACGTTAGCCAAGTTTTACCCACATAGCAAATAATGTGACAATTTAAACTCATACAACAGCATTCCTTTATTTGAGATAAATTGTAGTTTGTAACCAAACAGCAAATATACCTACTAGATACGGCGCCGGGGTTGTAAATCATTATGTATATTTTTTATCTCACATCACAAAATTATATAACCTATGTTTATTTAGGATCATGGTAACGTTATTTATTTTTATTGTTTTTTTGTTATTGCATTCATACGTATTATGCTCATATCATAATATGTATTATGGATTTATGTAACTAAGTACTTACAGCCGACATCTTCTTATTCTCCATATTGTTCTTTTATCCTCTCTAATATTATTAAAATACAATAATTTTAGGATATTTCCCTGTTGTTATTGTTGTGTCTTTTTTCTTTATTTGACCCTTCAGTTTAGCGCTAAACTAATTTAAAACATCGTTCTATTTCTGTCAATTGTTTGAAGTTGACAGGGACAGAATGAGGTTATAAATATGTTTAGCGAGCTATAAATATTTTTAGTGAGTTGTGTTGCAAGCGGCCCTGATGAAGCTACTTCTATTACCTAATTAACTGTTGTAACAATTTTGCTTATTAATTGTTACAACAGTTAATTAGGTAACCTTGATCGACCATCGCCATTTCACCATTGTCACGCGATATTATCCAGTCACTAAATACGACAGATAAAGTAGGTAATATCCGATATTCATATCTAAGTCTGTGCGGTATCAGTAGGTGGAAAGTCAGGTTTATTTTTAAATTGATTGATTACCTGTAAAGTCAAGAAAATAAAATATTGCAGGCGACATTCAAAACTTTGGTGAACCGCTAACCGCTAGCTTTAACCTATCAATAATCATTACCTTCTGAACCAAGACGTCCACCACTGAACATAATTATGCCTCCTAAAGACCGCCACAACGACAGATTCTCGCGACTATCGCAATCAGTCTTAACTAGGTGGGGGGTGGGGCTTACCAGCTGCAGCTGAACAATGTTTACCAATACACATACATACAAAAGTAAGAACATAGTCTTATTATCCCATTGTTTTCACCAGGCACAACCCCCGGCTGGGGTGGCAAGACGTTCATCGTTCAGGGCTTCGGTAACGTGGGTCTCCACACTTGCCGTTACCTGGTCCGCGCCGGCGCCACTTGCATTGGTATCATTGAGCACGATGGCTCCATCCACAACCCCGATGGCATTGACCCCAAGGTAAGTTCAATTGAACTATTGATGAAAACACTTAGCGAAACAATTTCGTTTCTACTTCTCTTCAATAGTCCGTCGGTGAGTGATTGAGAACTGCGTAGAGATACGCCTGACGTAATGTTCTTATAATTATGTACAGACGCCAGTACATCGAGCTATCCCAAACTGTCCAATTTTCCCAACTGAACATGAACCTTATTCTTTTGCAATAAAGTTGAAATCCCATCAAACAAATTTGACAGATTGGGGTAACTTGATGTGCTGGCTTCTGTACCGAACGAGGTTGATTGTTTATGTCAATAATGTAAAAAGTTCACAATTTTGTACAATTACCGCAACGATTCCATGTGACTTTTTATAGACAGCAAATGACAAACAGCGGAAACGAATCACAATAAAAACTGTGATGTAGTACCAGCTTATTACTGCGTACCTACTAATAAAAAAGTACATCGTAACTCAATATCTAGCCAGTCTGTTAGTACTAAAAGTATAGTTCTAGAAGCTAATTGCTTTCTGATTCCCTGTTCTTAGATAAACCCATAAAAGACATTGATTCGACAAATTTATATATTTATTCTGCGTTCGCAATTTAGAACAAACATAAAATTATAAATATTTTTAACCCGTACTATAAAGTTAAGTTTGCACTACAAATTTAAACTTGTTTATATGTACCTAGTAGATACAGTCATTCTGAAATCAACGTATGTTACATTAGCGTAAATTAATATTCGTTTTAGTAGCAAAACGTAAGTTGGATACAAGATCAGAATCACTATCGAGTTTATAAACTCCAGTTTACATAGAATCTGTAACTAGAATTAGTACGTTCCCTACCACTTAAGTGTCTACAAGACTACAAGTATGTTCTTCTTTTTCATGTTGCTTTGGACAGTGTGGTGAATTGTGTCCAAACGCTGACGTAACTCGTCTCCTAATCTCTCTTTATCTAGTTTGGCATCCGTCTGGTGTATACAATTAAAGGGAAGGCCCCGTAAATGTGATAAGCGTACTAATGATTTGTCAAGTTTTAAAATAACACCTAGATTTACACGTTAAATTGATTCCGACACCCATCACTAGCCCCTTAATTGAGCGTGAAATAGTCTGCAGTCACGTGAATCAGCCGTGACGTATTAGTAATTTGAATTCTCATAGTCGTAAATAATTAACAATTTGCGTAATCTCGCTATTAAGACTCATTATCCCTTTATTCTCGAAGTCATAGACAGATATGGATTGGTTAGTACACTGACGTTTAAGTTCCACGTAGATTGTAGGTACTAACCTAATAGGGAGCGCCCTTAGTTTAACACCTACT
This sequence comes from Phlogophora meticulosa, assembly GCA_905147745.2. NCBI lineage: Eukaryota > Metazoa > Arthropoda > Insecta > Lepidoptera > Noctuidae > Phlogophora > Phlogophora meticulosa. The sequence continues at coordinate 9,799,218 of LR990528.1, read as the reverse complement.
ATACGCATATACTTACCTAGACCCGGGTATCGAATCCTAAGCATTAAAATATGACGTTTAATGAGCTACAGTAATTTGACATGATCTAATGTCATCTAAGAAAAAAAAACTGGTGGGCCATAAATAAAATAATCTACAACATAGATTCTAGTACAGTTTAGTACAGTACCTTGCAGTTTGTTTCATTTATGCACCACCATAGCGCACTTTTCAGTGTTTTATAGGACATATTTCGTTCTGTCAACTTAGTGCATCAAATAAAAAGTCGTACTATAGAGCAAGAGGCAGTTTCACCAAATTATTATGTACAATATTTTCTGTTCAATTCATTATCATTTATGTCATCACAATATGTACTTGATAACATATCGTAGGTAGGTACCTACCTAACTACTATCAGTGCTTAAAGCATAAATATTTAAATCACAGAGCGCTACAAAAATTGTTGTCACTATCAACAAGGTCACAGGTGTTACTGTATCTTGCCTTGCCGACCGCCGAATCTGTATTATTATTTCCCAAAAAACACGTTATCACATCGGCGTAAAATGACGAGAAATCGAATGATTTCTATTTGTTTGTCATACCTACTTATGTAAGATAATAAACCTACGAATCTTGATAAAGCGCTTAGATTAAATCAGTCTTATTTGTCGATTTTAAGCTTTCTGTACCAAGTACCAAAAAACGAGCGAAGTACCTACTCTAAATTACTGAAGGCACTATGGTTAAAAATATGAATAATAAGTATGAAATCAAAACTTACAAAATTACTCTCAATCAGGTATTAGGAGCATCTAAAAATACCAGTACCTTATTATGGTTATGTGTAGTTCTATGAACGTATTATTATTATAATACGTACATAGAACTACACATAACCATAGTATAAAGAGCGGGAAGTAAGTTATCTTCATACAAACGCACCGCGCGCTGCTTGTATGTGTGCGCCGTAGTATCTATGCGTCGCCGCACGCACATTTAACAAAATCTCGACTCATTTCGAGTTGTGCCAGTCAGGGCTAACACTGCACGAGCTTCGCGCGTCACGGCTTATTTTACGCCGCTCGGTTTATTTTATCTTTTTTTATTATAAATAATGCTGCTCTGTATCTTAATACATTTCTATATTTGATAGGAAAACTATTGTTGAACTTTATTGACTAATAAGAGATGTGTTATCTTTGGCAGGGGCCGGGTTTTAAACTAATGAATTTGTGACAGTACAATAGTACTGTCAGCAATTCATTAGTGAGGCCTGATAAACCCTGTACCCAGACAATAAAACTAAAAACTTCCCGACCCTTGCCAATTTATAGGTACTGAATTAAAATTTAGCTAAAGGTGACAACCCCAAGACATTAGGCAATTATATCGCGGATTGGGCCGGAGATAACCTACTTCCTCTCTTTATACTATGACATAACTGCTATAGTACTTTTACCGCGCCCTTAATGCACCTAAATGTAATCCATAAAACCTTTGATCATCAATGTCAAACATAATTGATTGATTAATTGTTTTTTTTATTTATGATTCAATTAATCAAATGTTGTTGGGTTTTTAATAATGACCCGTTATCTTAATGTTGTAAACGTATGAATCAACCGACTTATTGATTTATCAAGTTGAGTTACTAATAGATACTATAATCAGTACTCGTAGGGATTAGTTTTTGAAGCTGATTACACATAGAAATATAAAAAACTAATACAACGCGCTGAATTTGCTTAGTGGTTAAAGCTCAAGAGGTACCTACGTAGATCTAGGTGCTATGTAGAACGCATACAAAGGTGTATTTAAGACCTGTGTAGAACCAAGGCTGAGAATGATAACACTAATGACAGATGTAAGACTTTTTTGACACAAAAGCACCATTATGTAGGTACCTACCGGCATTATGTTCTTACATAACGCCCAGCTGTCTACACTACTAAACCTCTTACTCCACTAATAAGTAATAATTCAAAATGAATTTGTTCTAGGCCCTCGAAGACTACAGAATTGATAACGGCACAATCGTCGGCTTCCCCGGAGCCAAGGCTTACGAGGGAGAAAACATGCTGTATGAGAAGTGCGACATCCTCGTCCCCGCCGCCATTGAACAGGTCATCCACAAGGGGAACGCACACAAGATCAACGCCAAGGTAAATTATCTACAAATATTTAATGATTTAGAACCGTTTATGTTTTCCGTAATAATCCTTTTAGTGGGGAAAGTTGTTAGAAATATCGAAAGTAACCGCTGTTCTATACATAAATGCAATACAAACAAACAGAAGATTATACTCAACAGAAGATTTTACGCCATTTCTGAGTTGAGCCGACTAAAAAAGTCTAAAATACATGCGACCTCAGAGAATGAATTCAGTCATTCAATTAACTATGACGTTCTATCAAATGCTTACCTTCTTACATACAATATCTTATGTAAAAACAGCCTTGATTTTAGTCTACCTCAAAAAAAAGTAGTGCTTTGTCCAAGACCTTGTCATTTCTTATTCGGTGTTATCTAGTTATTACATAAAGTGGGGAATAACACAAACTAAGTACGAATATACTCTCATTTGCTGATAAGGCCAATGTAATCAAGATTAAGCTGGAAATTGTAATGAGACAATAAGTACTCTCTCTGTCATTATATAAATAATACCAAACTCATGGTCAAACCTTTTTGTATTGTAGATCATTGCCGAAGCCGCCAACGGTCCCACGACCCCGGCTGCCGACAAGATCCTCATAGACCGCAACATCCTGGTCATCCCCGACCTGTACATCAACGCTGGTGGTGTCACCGTCTCCTTCTTCGAGTGGCTCAAGAACCTCAACCACGTCTCCTACGGACGTCTTACCTTTAAGTATGAGCGCGAGTCCAACTACCACCTATTGGGTAAGTTTATCGGTATTATTATCAAACCGCCATCTTCACGGACGATAATCGCGGCGATAGTCTCGCCATGGAATCGAATTATCGCCGTGTGGAGATTGGTTCAAAGAGTTTCTATTGAATTTTTAGCACGGTTAGACTAACGCCAAGATTATCGGCCCGTTAGCAATCTACTGTAGGGTAAAGTCATCCATTCTCTGTATCCAATTTTCAGGTCCTAGCCAGTCCTATAGATATGAGTCTAGTTCAGCCCGCCTAATAATAATAAATAATAATAATAGATTCAACTGATTATCGAAACGACCCTATCTAGTGCCCCGAAACTGTAAGCTATCGTATGTATAGCAGCGTATGTTGCTTTTAACCTGTCAAAATTGTACTGAAACAATACCGACTGGTATACGCGCCGAAACTAAAAAGCCCGATTTTGAAAGCAAGAATTTCGCGCCAATAAAATTTCTTGTTAAATGAGGAGTTCCTCCTTTTTCATATCTAACGATTACATAACGTTATTTGTACAATATCGTATATCGGTGCAAACGAACGACCGCAAACGTTGCAGGCTCGTTATCTGTTTGTTTTACGAGAATAGAAGGTCAGTTTCCCTTATTCTATTGTATAACTTCAGTCATCTATTAAAATTCACGTGATGCTTCTTCCTAAAATAACCTCCATACGGTTGCGCGTTATATAAAAATAACGACATTCGATCTCTCACCGACTTTTTACATCACTATTTTAGACAACTCGACCACAATCACTATCATCAACTAGGTCAGCAGTAACTATAAACTATATTAAAAAATCATTTTGTTTTCCAGAATCCGTACAAGAGTCGCTAGAGAGGCGTTTTGGCCGCGTCGGAGGTCGCATTCCAGTCACTCCCTCCGAGTCCTTCCAGAAGAGGATCTCTGGTGCTTCCGAGAAAGACATCGTGCACTCCGGTCTCGACTACACCATGGAGAGGTCGGCTAGGGTAAGCATCAACGAAAAAAGTAACATGTTTAAAATCACCGTTACACGTGCCTTTAATCAGAATAAAACAATATTTGCCCTAAAATATTATTAAAAACATTGAGATTATTTAAGTTTCCACATAATGATTATTATAAACTAATTTATGTTCTTCCACAGGCCATCATGAAGACTGCCGTAAAGTTCAACTTGGGCTTAGATCTGAGGACAGCGGCGTACGCCAACTCCATCGAGAAGATCGTCACCACATACGCCGACGCCGGTCTTGCATTCTAAACACTCACTAGATAAATATTGAAGTATTGTCTGCATTTTATAGACTCCATTTTAGTCCCTATGCACATAAGTGTAACTTTTAAGACATTATTATCACAGTATTTTTGTTTGTTGGAATCATGGCTTTTTTACTTTAATGTTAAGCAAATCGTTGAACTTTACTCTGAAAATTTAATTTTCCAATTGTATTTGTCTTGAATTTTTGAATAAAATTGTTTTACTGTTATTCCTAAACAGATCTTTTATTCTCCAAACGACCTACCACAAGTAATATCTAAAGGAGCTGTCTACTTGCTCTCCGATAGCAATGGTATGGACTACAAAAAATATTGGCTACAAGTTATGAAATATACCTAATACTTACATAATATACCTGTATGTAAATTTTACCGGTCTAGTACAGTCAGCAATGAAAGTAAGTTCCGTGTTCTTTTACCAAAACCACGTATTTCCATTTCTGCATTTATTCAATTTAAAGCACCGGTTGCGTGAAAAACGCTTTTGTAGCACAGTACTGTAAATACGTCCTCACCAAATGTGTACTCACTTTTTCGTCCAAATACTTAAGTATGCTGTAGTAGAAAGAACAGCTGCTGTTTACTACCTATTATATTTAATTAGCTGTCTCTTGACGTGACAAAGCTTGGATCAGAATATGAGTACTTGTATAAAACTTAAGGGCCAACACCAAATTACTACTACGAAAATTTTGAATTTCGCGGTTAGCAGCTACGCATTTACTTTAAACTTAGGTATTGTCAAGTCTGTGGTTTTTGTCGCTCACAACACTATAATCGACTATTACTGGCCATCTTATACAGAAGAGATGCTAAACGACAGCAGATAAAGTGATTGTTCATTCAGCTGGTGTACTCAATTGGTGTAATATATTCCAGGTGGAGGGTAAATAAATAAAAACAAATCTCTGAGCCATACACTTGGTAGTGTATGGGCATTTGACATTACCAATTTTATTGATTACAGAGGTTTAGCTACAAATTCAGACTACCATATAGATACGACTAGTTACGAACATAAGACCAAAATAACCAAACTATGTATTACAACCTCCAACCATCGACTATGATAATTTACTATTTTTGTGAACGCTATTGTACCCAACGCATTTCTTGGAACGCAGCCAATTACGTGGTGAAATGTCAGTTGTCAATCGATGCTGGTTCCTTGTGAATTTTTCGAAACGATTCCAGTTATTTTTGTACTTACGTTGTTTGGGAAATTATTGATAGCATAATGTTCACACCAATATTCATTACGATATTTATGACATTAATCAACGGCATACTTTCTAAAAGCGTTGAACTTACCTTCGAGTTACCTGATAGTGTAGTAGAATGTTTTCATGAAGAAATTGAAAAGAATACCTCAGCGGCATTAGAATATCAGGTAATTTATATATCCTAAAGAGTGACTGCACATTAGTATTGTAGCAAAATAATTGTCTTGACATTGTACGGTGAAATAAACTCATTCCTAACCTCCTTATTTCATCATATCCAATAATTTTCCTGTTTAAGAGTGTCACTGTCAAGACTTATGTTTAATGTTTTAGGTGATCACCGGAGGACAATATGACGTTGATGTTAAGATAGAAGGTCCCAACAAACAAATTATTTACCAGCAACAAAAAATGCAATATGATTCACATCAGTTTACAGCACAAATAACAGGTATTTCTCTTCAAAAACAATTTGCTCTTGTAATTAACATAATACTAATGAAACTCCGTTTCTGTTGAGTCTGACAATTAGTTTTACTTATTTAAAACATTGTGATTATTATGTTGCGTGACTTAACACTGCCAGAAAATGAGACACAATAGAAAATGTATTGTATGTCGGTCACTTGTGGTTTAAGGTGTTAAATTTGTAATGGAATATTAATCACTACAGATATTTAAGACATTGACTGCCACAATAGAGAAACTATAACTACAACTTGTGGTGTGGCATTTAATGTGTTAAGAAGCATTTAGATTAATATTAAATCATCATAAGATGTGTAACTTATATTCTTAAATTCATTTACACTTTGTTTTGTTTCAGGTGTATACAAATTTTGCTTTAGCAATGAATTCAGCACTTTCTCCCACAAACTAGTCTATATGGAACTTAATGTGGGTCCAGAAAAACCTTTGCCTGGTGTGGGAGACCATGCAACTGTTCTTACACAGGTTAGTAGATTTTAATATAACCTTAGGATTACTAACTAGTCATCATCTGTGTAGCCTCTTCCGCTACCTGTCTAACCAGATTGTATTGTATTGTTTGACAAGCTCTGGCACTGTAGTTGTGGATATTGATCCACAACTACCAAGACTCTGCGAGAGTCTAACCAGATGCAGCTGAGTGCCAGTATTTTATAGAACTAAAATGAGCATAGGATGCATTGCTATCATAGCAATAATATCTGATTATTTACATTCATACAAAGCCCTGGTGCACAATTTAACTGATTTTTTGCTCGCAACTTTGTATTGGTGGAATCTAGAATCAAATGTCCTATTGGTGAAATGGAGCCTATATTTTAAACTAGACCTCTAACACTGCATTGATGACATCTGCATTCAATCCTGTGCAAGAGTTTTTGCATGATACATGTACAAACAGACAGACAAACTGATGTAATACAGAGAGACAAAAATTCTGAAAATTCTTGTTTTGGTTTCTGTTACTCTAATGAAGACACATGTACACATCAGCCTGTAATTTTTTTCTATATGTAAAGGAAAGTTTTTAAGCCATACACTAAGGCCTTATTAGTGAAACGCAGCTGGCTGAATGTAATGCATTTTTATTTTACACTGCATCTGATAAGGAAATGAAAACAGACCGATAGGCATCTTTAACAGCAAATGGTTTAACAGTGTAATAGTGTTGAAACAAGTATAAGAAATTAACTGAACTTGATATTTCTTATCTCTAACTCATAATATTAAGATTATTATTACTTATGCCTACATAAAATCCATTTTCAAATTACTTCTGAATATACTTCTATATAAAAGAAAACTACATTAATGTTAAATGTAATAATAAAATTGTTAATTTCAGCTGGAAACTTCTGCAGAAGAAATTCACTCAGCCCTCAATAGAATCATTGACCATCAAACTCACCACAGGCTAAGGGAAGCACAGGGCCGCAAAAGAGCAGAGGACCTCAACGAGCGAGTATTCTGGTGGTCTATGGGCGAATCTCTAGCAATTGTTTGTGTAGCATTTGCACAAGTCATGGTCCTTAAAAACTTCTTCAGCGACCGACCCACATTATACAACAGAATGTAATACTAGTTCAATATAGTTTATTTATTAAAACATTTTTGGGGTTTATTTCATTATAGTTTTATTTGTAATAATGTACAGGTTTGTGTTATTTGCAACTTAAAACTCAAAATTAATTATTGTTTCTTACTGTAAAATAATATACATACATTCAATGTTACAGAACTTCTGGATTTTTCTTTTAAAGTTAACTGCCTTCAGTAACATAATAACAAGAAATCTTAATAAACTCTTAGTTCACAGAAAGAGATTGTAAGTGCAGGTTTATTACTTGTGGGTAGACAACTTTATAATCTGCTCACATTGATATTATATGAAATTTGTAATCAAAAGAGCACTAAGAGAGCAAAGACTCCATTTACTAAGGCACACGGATAGGCAATCAGTGGTCTTTGTTCTGAGTCACCAGACATGGTTACAAAAAGTCTGCTAGCAGAAAGAGCTGACCAAATTACAGCAACAGCTGATAAACTTAATCCTATTGATCCTTCAAGAGAGATGAATATACCAAGCCCTGCCAATACAACCATGGGTAACATACAATAGCCTAGTACGCTAGCCACACTTAGCAGAGTAAAGACTCCTTCTGAGCGACTCATTAAAGAGAGGAGGCAGTACATCAAGATTACTGACATAACAGATAAGCCATAAACATATCCAAAGTGAGCTTTGTTTCCTGCAAGGAACAGACACACTGCCAGTGCTAAACAAAATGCTATTGGGCCAGCAATATCTGTATCTCTCAAAAGAAAGTTTGCATCATCAGCTTTTGATTGACCATGGAATGGATTCATGACAGCTAAAGTCTTTTCCAGTATTCTGTCTGGGTATATTTCAAGTTCATCTAATAGCGGAGGTTCGTCGAAGTCTGTCGGTTCTGCGACGGGATCCCCGGGCACTGGTGCTGGCGTGAATATGTTCGAGTTGTAGTACTGATTGTTATTGGCAGTCATATTACCCTGATTCTGGTCGAACGAGTAATTTTGTTGGTCAGTTGGGAAGGTCTGGAAATCTAAAACGAAAATACAATTAGGGAATCCCAAAATAATCTTTGAATAGTAAATTATAAAATAGATAAATATGAGAACGGCGGCTTACCTAGCGACTGCGCTGGATCAGCAAAGGTGTTGGAAGCGTTAAAAGAATAATTTTGGCTGTTATTTTGATTCTGCCACGAAAAATCGTTAGGGTTGTTAAAATTTGCCATTTTTGATGTTTTTCAGCTTCAGATTTGAGATTAAACCAATTTATTTCATGTAATTTATTAAAAATAGTTGACCAAAATGAACAATTCCATGTCACTACTTGTCAGTTGTCAATGTCATAAAAACATGACATCTGACATGTCCGGAGTGATGTCGAAAATAGTCGACTATCGAATCAAAATTGGAAATTAACGGAACGAATTAAAGTTATAGTAATAAAAATGAATTAAACTTAAAGGGAAAATCTATAAGACAATGATTAGACCTGCTGTCTTGTACGGATCAGAATGTTGGGCCACAAAAGGAATGAATGAAAGGCAGTTGCATGCAGCTGAGATGAGAATGCTAAGGGGGATGTGTGGTGTCACGCGAATGGATAGAATAAGAAATGAGTATTTAAGAGGAAGTCTGAAAGTGGCGCCTGTGACAGAGAAGTTTTGTGGAAATCGGCTGCAATGGTATGGACACGTGATGCGAAGGAATGAGGATCATGTTGTGAGGAAAGTTTTGAGTATGAATGTAGAGGGTTAAAAGAGAAGAGGGAGACCCAGGAAACGATGGATGGATTGTGTGAAAGTTGATATGGCTAAGAAGGAGGTGACTTCTGAGATGACAGGAAATAGAGATGTATGGAAGAAGAAGACATGCTGCGCCGACCCCAAATGAAATTGGGATAAGGGCAAGAGGATGATGATGAACGAAACGAATTACAATACATAAAATTGTTTTGTTTTCGTGAATTTAAAAAATATCTTTTGTGATGTCTTCTATTATTAAGCTGTAGATCGTATTTTGATGCTGTTGGAAACGTTATGATCGCGAGAAGAGTAGAGAGCATCTGCACCATCTGGGTGGCTGTTATACGAGATCCGTCACTCTGTCTACCCTGTCCTTGGGTCTTTTGATACGCTATATTACTTCCTTCTGAAAAACTCTCGTGAAGCACTACGTTAGCACTTGATGCTACGCATTTGACATATAGAAAAGATTTAATAAAAGGTTTTTATGTATGGCATACTTTATTCCATTAAATATAGGTAGATAGTTTTAGTCACTGTTTCTATTACGATGGAATGTTTTAGAGTTTGTTTGAATATTACAGATATATACTCATTATTTAATTAATACATACAAGTTTTGGTAAGAAGGTATAGGTACAATATTTTAACAGTCACTCAATACATGAAGTTATATAATCGCTTAAATTAAATACAATACGATTTAAGCCCAGCAAAAAAATCTAGAAGTAAAGAAATGTCATAAATAAAATGCAGTTATATATAATTTTATATACTTAACTATTTCAGTTTAATTATACTATAATATGTAGATACACCATATGAGTAATAAAAGTCTGCAGTAGAAATTGAGTCATACCACAGACATACAAAATTATAATGTAATACTACAGTGGAACGTTTTGTTTGGAAAGCTCGTATTTGGGCACTCAGGGTTATATTAAATGTACCTATAATAAAACAATACTGGAATGCACCAAAGTGAATCAGGAGGCGAATCATGTTCTAGAAATTAATATGAATGCCATCCACGATTGAAACAATCTTATAAAGACATAAGTACCAGCCGTACCATGCATGAATGTAAATATGTAATAACCATAATCTTTGGTGCATTCACATACATTAATAATACAACTTTTGTTGGATAGAGCATGGTCGTAAAATAATATTTTCAGGTACTTATTTCTCTTATCAAACAGCAAACAAACTACAAAAAATACCCATTTTTGTATTTTGGAATTAATTATCTTCGTACTTATATCTTGTCTTCAGTTTGCCCTGTTACAACATGGACAAAAACCATTATTTATACATTTCTATTACAACATGAAGTTAATAACAAAATAAACAACAAACATAAAACACAATGTTTTAAACTTATTTATGTTACAATACATATTTATAATTTGCTGATGTAATAACTTACCTACAGGTGTTTCCTAGAATTACCAATTTCATGAAAGTTTATTATAATTTATAAAAAGTAATATTATAATCAAACTCATAGGGCAGTCTTAAGCTAAAATGCAGGCTCCATTAACTTGATAACTTTCTTTTCAAACAGGTGTGGTAATAAGGTGTCGGGCTATAGCTTCACTAACTATTTATTTAAAAATTAAGACTGGTTTAATAAACTTTGATCTAAATTCAAAAGAAAACAAAGTTATATTAAATAATATGTACAATCTTTAGTACCGGTCAATAAAAAAGCACGAAAGAGCCATCAACTTGTGTAGCATCAAAAATAAAGCTCTTGTCTTATTAATAATCGAAAAAACTTAAATTAATTCATTATATTCCCTAGAAACGACACCTTTTTTGCCACCCTGTTTACAAGCTCACGTAAAACGAGAAGTTCTCAATGACATCCACGACCAACGCTAAGTCAATCCATTTTCTATAAAAAAAGAGTTCATAATAAAGTTAGTCATAAATTACCTAAATTAAAAAAAATATGTACAATCTACATTTTGTACATGCAATATACAATACACGCATACATTCTCATCAGCATAATATCAAAGTGTAGAAAATAATCACACTTATGAACACACTAATAATGGAGATTTCGTAACAAATTATTCCCGTCTTCAGAATAACATAATTAATGTCTATCAATGCTCATATAAAAATCTTATGGAAATAAAAACAAAAATCAATTTTTTTATAACATACATATTATATCACAGATACCTAAGGAAGATATTACTTATTGTATCTAACGTTGAGGTGCTGTAAACAGTCCCTAAAATATTTTAATAAATAAATAAAAAGCACTCAATCTCAAAATCCTATGTGAATACTGTTAATAAAATATTCATGTTAATAGCTCAATTTCCTGTTTCATTGTTTATAAACAAAGTCATATATAATATTCTTCTGTTCCACATTTACACTTGAAAGTAATCACTGACGGTGGCGTCGCCCCCGTTCTTAATACTGCTTTTCGCCTCGCTTCTGTTTGGTACATTAATTTTTTCATACCCCGCTGCTGAATCTGACCTCTCCACACTAGAACTCCCTGGTGCATCGTTGTTGACCTTCTCATATGGCGGTTCTTTCTTTGACAGTTCAAAATATTTAACGCTTTCGTAATTCGGATCTTTTTTGGAGCGCACCGAATCATACTTGGAGTCCTTCGATCGAACCGACTCATATTTGGGATCTTTACATCGTAGCGACTCGTAATTTGGATCTTGTGTACTTACGCTTTCATAGTTAGGGTCTTTGGGGCGAACTGATTCGTAGTTGGGATCTGATTCGCTTCCTGTATTGTAGAGTGGGTCATGCGGCATTGACTCGTAGTTCGGTTCCAAGGTCGGTTCTTCGTTATTGTTGGCAGGCCAATTGTTGTACTTGCTTGGTTTTTTATTGACTGTAGAGTATGTAGGCTGTACTTTATAGTTCGGCGCGATAGTGGCGTAAGGCGGTGTTGGTGGCTGGTTTCTCAATACTTCATAATTCGGATCGGAATCTGAGGCATTGTTGTCAGTCTTGGAAATATGCTCATACCCAGCGTCACTGCTTACAATGCTGTTAGGACCACTATCAACCACCAGATGATTTAATTTCAATAAGTTGTTGTTTGTAAAATTTGAGTTTGGTCCTGCTTTGTTTATATCTTTGACTGTTTCGTACCCCGGATCTTGGTTTTGGGATGACTTCCGCTCTTTATGGGCTATTGTTTCATATCCATGGTTAATAGATTTTTTTCGGTCTATCGTCTCATACCCTGGATCGTCACTGCGATATTTGGATGTATGTGCCTCAGCGTCGGCTCCGGTAAAGTCTTTCGAACGTCTAATAGCATCTTCCGTTCTTCCTTTAGGTTTTTTGCTTACTTTAGCGTACATTTCCTCGAGATTACGCGAAGGACTCTCAGTTACCCGATGCTCCGAATTTAAACTAGTGTTGGCATCCGCTGATGAATAGTCACTGTAGCCGGGCCCATCGATAGAATTATACAGGTTGTCAGTTTGACCATCGCGTTGATCGATATCTATGTTAACTTCTCTGGCGACGAGCGGTCTTACTAAATCTCCAAAACTAACCCGATGGTTCTCGATGGGGTAATTGCAACCGTAGAAATCAGACGAGTTGACGCAACTGTTGTTTCGCTGGTGTTTCTCATTTAGACTCCGTCGCTTGTCGAGATTGAAATGAAGATCGCCTGAAAAAGAAGTTAAAGACTACAGAATATGCTACATGACATTTCGCTGACCGTATCTCAACTAATATGATGATGATAGAGTAGATATCTTTGATAAAAAACATCCAAGTACCTGTACTTGACATTCGCTGGTGTCGTTGCGCCTGCTCTATGGCAGGCTGCCGGGGAGGTGGGTGGGAAGTCACATGCGCCGTAGGATGCACCGTGGGATGCGTTGTCACGTGGGTCATATTGTGCGTCGATGAATGCGCCGACGCGTGCACTGTCACGTGTGACGTGACGTGAGACGTCGCATGAGAGCTGACGTGAGACGTCGCATGAGAGCTGACGTGAGACGTAGCGTGTGAATTGACGTGGGAGCCCACATGTGACGCAGCGTGGGCTGTCGCGTGCGGCGGTGGGGGTAGCGGAGAGTTGGCTTGTCGCTTCTCTGGCTTCGGAGAGCCGAGCGCGCCCGTCGAGTTCGAGCATGATGAAGATGATGCTGGTGGGTATTAGGTTTGTAAATTATTAGTTGCGGTTCAAAGCGTAATATGTCTGTTAGGTCCCAAAACAGCAGCCACTTGAAGCTATATTATGGATAGTATTTTTAGAATGTTTTAGTAATTTCAATAATTTATTTTCTCACTCTGTATTCTCTTAAAAAAATATTCAATATGGTATTTCCAGCGATTGATGGTCTATCATAGTACCTACATGATATTGGTAAAATTGTGGTGTCTCTTCCACAAAAGCCATTAATCCTATGATGATATATAATCTCTTATTATGATGTATTATGAAAATTAAAGGGAATGACGAGTGAATGCAATTGGGGAGCTAGTTTAGGCAATACGCAAGATACCTGTCCTCAGAACAATGTGCTGTTAAATTTTGTGAATTTGCAATCCAGGCAGATTGCAAATTCACAAAATTTACAGATATGATGGATAACGAGATCTAATAGAAATAGATTACTTTTTATTAAATTATAATGTCATGTACAACAACTATGTGCGGCTCGAGGGCGTTGACCCCATTGAGCTTTTTACTTAAAATATATGTATAAATATCATTATCGATCAGTTTTATTTCTATTAAATAAGTTCCAATACCCATCACGTCTGTGAATTTTCGATTATACATATAAAAATGCCCTGTATTAAAACATAATCAAAAACTTAAGTACAGGAAAATTTAATAAAACCATGACTAAATTTATTCAACCCTTAAACTTGGACCAAAGGAGGAAAGTTTTCAAGTTATCCTATATATATTAGTAGAAAGTAGTAAGTTCTGGTAAGTAAAAGTAATTTTAGGATACAAATAACTATTATGTGACTTTACCTTGTCTAGAGTGTGTAGCATTAGACGTTGATGCACCGACATCTGGTGGAGCACTTCTTCTAAACAAATTACAAAAAACATGGTTTATTATTAGCCATCATCCGGGTACAAATACAGGATCTGAGCCGCTACTGAGAAATTCCAGATGTTAAAACCAAAAATCGCTTTGCTCATCCTGGGCATCGAAGCCGAGACTTCATGCTCAGCAGCAAGGCTTGCGACTAATAGACCAAGGAGAATGATTCGAAATTCTAATGGTCTTCACGTGACCAGAGGGCAAGCCTTTATTTGGCCATGAATGGCAACGCAAACGTTTTGACGTTCAAAAAGTGCCGATTCTCAGCCTAATTTGAATAAATGAATTTTGAATGCTGCCAGCTTTTTGGGCACTTTTCCTGTTCAGTGATGCGGACGAATTTTGTTCGATGCTATGTGTTTTTTTTTTATTCTTTATGACTTATATAATTATAAATAAATTACATAGTGATATATTTTACCTGGAGACATGAGTAGGGTCTGTATGCAGTAAGTCCGGGGTGGGGTCGCGGCGCCGCGGCTCGCTCGCGATTTGAGCGTACGTGTCTGAGCCTTCACCAACGCTCGCCTCTTCGATCGCTGCATACATCTCATCTATATACAAAATATTTACTAGATACATTCAAGAAACGAAACATAGAAAAAATTACTCGCTACATTCCACCTGAGAGCTTGTCCCAACAATTAACTTGGCTGGGCCGTAGCTAAATATCAATATTTATTTGTAACTCATCATCCGCCTAGCCTTTTCCCAACTATGTTGGGGTCCGCTTCCAGTCTAACCGGATGCAGCTGAATACTGCTAATTTTACATTCGGGCTTCTGACCCGTCACGACTGCCAACCCGTTACGTCTGCCAAAGATCTACAAATGAATGCTTTCCGAGGCACGAAGGAGTCTCGGTATGTTACGAGCGGTCACCAATCCTCAAACTGACCTCGGCAAGCGTAGCTTAACCTTCGATCAACCCGTGCAGCTGTTTGCACTTAGCCGCGAACTCCTCATTTTATATTTATAACGTAGAATTATTCTTGCTTTTTTCCTATTGCAGTGTTGATGACAAAAGCGAAAGCAGGCCTTTAAGGAAACTTACAATTAAAATTACTGATGGAACTGGTGGTGACAATTTCCTGCAATACTCGATGTTAGTTTTACATAATTACTTATAATATTATATCTGGTTACTGTTGCGGTTAATGTTTTATGATGTAAGTACCCATTGTCGTGATAAGGATCATAATAGGGGAATTATTGATGTTTGGAATCTAACACTTACATTAAGATAGCTGAATAGTAGGCGCCATAACTAATCGGTATCAGCGCGAGATAGAACGATTACATGCCAATAGTAATATGTATCTATCAATCAAGGGGCCTGCGCAGCGCGAATTAGCCATAGACAAATATTAAGTACCAAAAATCATTTGCTATTATATTTCATTATTTTCAGTATATCATGTTGTTATTCGAATTGAGTCAGCATTTATGCAGGCTCCTGTTAGTTCTCATCCAATATACGTCCTTAAAACGAATTGCATTAGGCACATTTTGACTTCTAATTTGCACACGTTTTCCTCTTATTTATTTTGTATTACTTTTATTAGGTGATATTTGTAATATTATTTAAACAGAAGCATAGCTTATACTGTCCATACATATTACATATATTACCTGTTACATATATGGTGGAAACTTTTCTTAATTTCTTCGTTTTTTTTTACTTTTTCTGTAAAAACTCGTAATTTATTGATGATTTTTAATTAAAGACCATTTTTTTTTTTCAAATAAAAATATCATAGGGTTAGATAGAATTGATGATTTTTCATGGTATTTTGGTTTAAATAAAAATATTTAAAAGGGCGACGAAAAATTTCAACGCTTTTGCTTAGGTCAGAATCATGTACCAGTTTGTTTTGTAAATATAAATCAACGTTGTGGTTTAAAGAAGATGTAGTGGCAAAAATTGAATAAGGTGTGGATAGATTTTTTGGTCACGTTGAGAGGAGGAATGAAAGACGACTAACAAACTATATCTATAAGGCAGATGTAAGTGGAAACGCCGGGAGGGACGCCCTAGAAGGACATACACCGACCTTATTGGTGATGTTCTTCGAAAAGGTCAGGCGCATAGTACTCGTAACCGGCGTGTATGACCAGTTGTATGAGCGTAAACGAAGCAAAAAGGCCATGTAAGGATCGAAACAGGTGGCATTCTGTAGTTTTTGCCTACCCCCATGGGACAAAGGCATGAGTGTATGTAATTATGTATGTATGTATATTCGTTACGGTCGTGAATAACTTTTTTGATAACATACAACTTAATACTGAGCTGAAAATGTATAGACGGAAACAAACAAAGAGAAAAAAAAATGTAGATTAGAGTACGGTGCTCGGATGGCGACAAGTATTTCTTACGGGAGATTAAAATAGATTGTGATTAGATAAGAATAGTGCGATTAGCATATGCATACTTTATTAGATAATAGGTAATTTAATGTGAATGGTAATTATAAAGCGAAAGTAAAAAGTTCAGTGCGTTCATATAAAAAATGGATTCTTCCTCATCTTTTGATCGGGTCTATAATTCTAAGTTGGTGATTCGCAAACGCGTCTAGAGCGTCAACAGTGGTTTTGAAAAAGTATTTCACCGTTCAGGTGCTATTGCACAAAATAAAAGACTGAGAAATGCGATTATAAGCTACTATTGCTCATTTTTCGGGAAGCGAACAGCCAATCATGGTCGTCATTTCCCATTTAGATACACAGTTTTTGACAGAAACGGGTCAAAACGGTTCGTACGTACGCTATACTTAGCGCAAAAAGAACATAACTTACTGATATGTTAGTGAAAATGCCCCATAAAGTTTATGGTGAACTTACCGGAGTCATCTGATACCGTGGCATAGTGTGGTTGTGACGGCTGCTTGCTGCTCTGAGCACGGATGTTGCTCAGTGGTTCGCGCACCGATATGCTCGTGTAGCCCTCTGTAAATAAGGATCACTTAATAAATAATGAATCTCATTTTTATTCAACTTGCACGATGTTTGTAACATGTTTCTACGTTTCGTAGCACATTGACCTCTTCTCTGTCTTAAATTTGGGATCTTATGGCCTTTTAACATTTCTTTTTAGTCACCCCAAGTTTTATATTTAATGGGAAAAGTAATAACAACCAAAAACGTCGAATTACCTAGTTATTACGAAATTAGTTTCACGTAAGTTATTAGGTCATCATCTGCCTAGCCTTTTCCCGACTATGTTGGGGTCGGCTTCCAGTCTAAACGGATGCAGCTGAATACCAGTTTTTTACTCGGAGTGACTGCCTATCTGACTTCCACAACCCAGTTAGTGGGCAACACGATACCCCTTGTAAGACTGGTTGTCAGAGTTTCGGGCTTCTGACTACCCGTAACGACTCTCAAAGATCTACAAAAGACAGTCGGGACCTACAGCTTAACGTGCTTTCCGAGGCACGGAGGAGACTCGATATGTTACGAACGGTCATCCATCCACAGACTGACCTAGGGAAGCGTAATCTTCGATCAACCCGTGCGGCTATTTTTATGCAGCCACGAGCTCCTCCGTTACGTTACGTACGTTACGTTACGTCCGGTACGTTATGTAGGTACATGCGCTATTTCTATCTTAGTACAAATTGTTGACATTCTCGGTAGGTTATCTTCAATGTTCTAACTATGTACCGCTTAAAAAGATTTATTTAATTTAGAATCCTCCGATCTGCCCTCGTGATTTTTTTCCTTAATTATATTAGATGTATGAGTACCCTATTCTAGGAGTTAATTTTTTTTGGCGAAACAATATTTTACTTTCAATAGTTTTCTGACAGTGATAGTCCCGTCAAAATCGGTCTAGCGGTATCGGAGATTTGCCAGATCAAACAGATAACAATAAAAAAGGTGTTTTGGTACTACCGTAAATAGTTTCATACACATTTAATATCAAGCTGTTATTTTGACATTACAGACACTTCATTTTTATTTATTTGTTTAGATATACTCAGACGTAATGTAATGTCTTTCAGACTTTCAATTGTTATCCACTAGCTCTGTTACAGAAACCAGACACAATGCTCAAATAATATAAAAAATATCGTAAAAGATTTGAATACGGTGATCATGGATTTATTTTGTTACGAAAAACGTATTAATAGAAAGATAACATTATTTCCGTAACTTGTAAAGGGTCAATAACTGATAGATTGTCATTGTAGTGATACCGTGACGTGAAAATCTTTAAATTTTTCGTTTTGTTTTTTCTTTTCACAAAATGATAAATAAGATTTGTTTTCCTTTAAAAATAATGAAAATCATTCACAAATAGAACGTATTAAAAGGTTTTTTTTTACGAAAATATTTAACTAAATAAGTATATATTTTTATCTATTAATAATTTATTATTTTTAACTTATTAAATATATTCAGTAAATTAAAAATATTGATTATGGTTACTCCTGGTTATCTTTCACTTACTCCTAGTTATTTTTTGTCATAATTAGACAATGTAATGGTTTTTCGTGTATATAGATTATATATAAACTACCAATAGATCACACTTTCTGATATAATATCTTCGTCACCGCAATTAATATTATCAATAAAGATGCATTTTGCGATTTCGTAGAATTGCTGACAAAATTCCTACATTAATTTAAATATCAAAAGTGAACTGCCACAATGCAGACTACAAGACAATGAGCTTTAATAGTTAAGGGTAAGGTGTATTTTCATGTAAAGAAGTAAAAACATGCTTCAAATTTATTTTTGGCTTATCCGCTTCAGAATCTTATCAGAGAGTAATGGAATTTGGGTGTAATTGCAAATCAACAGGCACTTACGGAGGAGGACTCAATATTGATGACAATCATTTTCTTATACTAGTATGTTACAACAGTGGAGCTTTTTTATTTCTAGAGATAGCTACTTTGGACTAACTAATGTTTAAAGAAGGTATTTCCAGAAAGTAGTAGACTAGACCCAAACTGTTAAATTTTTACCCTTAAAAATGTTTCAACTGAAACGTGAGCATAATATTGCCACTAAATCGTTATGCAAACCAAATAAGACCTAGCTACAAGGATGACTATATTTCAGCTGATCTTAACTACAAATAAAATAGTCAGTATAGTATCCGCTAAAATAAAACGCGTGAGAGAGATGACACGATGACACGCACATTCATCTTCATACTTGCACGTTTCATGACCGCGAGTCTTGTGTGTAGTTCCTGAAAGACTTACTTGCGGAGTCAGTAGAATCCCCGCTGAAGTGTGTGGTGTTGTCTGTGTTGGGTCGAGGCGAGGGTGGCGTGATGTACGGCAGCTCCTGACTCGAAGGCAGTTGGCCACTTATCGCAACCGACGCTGATATTACCACCGATTCTGAAAACGACATTTATTTTCAGAAATATATAGAAATATATGTAATCTATAGCAATTTATTCCACTAAAGATTATAATCAAGATTGTAATGTACGATTTGATCTTGTTTTTGATTGTCAGTAACGATAATAATGGTTCTTCGTATAAGCCTTTGTAATTTATTTATTGAAATCGGTAGTGAGTTAGAAATCAAAAGTAAAATACATTATCATCTGCCAAGCCTTCCACAATTTAACTACATACCACAACCAGGTGAACCAGGAATAATTTATAATTAAACCCCAAGTTGTACAGTTATTATACATACAAACCTGCAGGATTTTGTCCAACTTCTCTCTCATCAATTTGTATAATTTCTCGTTCAGGTGTTTCATCAGTTACTTCAACAAGACTGCAACAACCAAATAACGAATCAAGAGAAACAATATATTTAAATGTTTCTTGTTTAAAAGTATTTTTTTCGGAACCGAAACCTAAGTCGATTTTGAGCAAATCTGGGCACCACGTACGGACCCTCTGGGGTTTCATGCAACTACTTACTACTGGGATTAATAATAACATTAATAAAAACAATATTAATAATAAGAATTTAACGACCGATGTGGCGCGGCGGGCGAAGGTTCGCCTGCGACGCCGGAGGTTGCGGGTTCGATTCCCGCCTAGGGACAAATGTTTTTACGATATACAAAGATTTGTTCCAGGTGTTCTGGGCATTTGCTATGTATAGTAAAAATATCTATCTATGTAATATATTGTATTAAGTATATCAGTCATCTAGTACCCATAACACAAGCTCTGCTTAGCTTGGGGCTAGATGATGCTGTGTGGATTGTGCAGCATTGTTTATTTATTTATTTAAAAATTTCAGAGAATTAAATGAAACAACATTTAATAATACATCCCCTTACATAGTCATAAGAAAAAATATTAGTCACATTATGACTCAAGCATTC
Organism: Phlogophora meticulosa; assembly: GCA_905147745.2. Taxonomy (NCBI): domain Eukaryota; kingdom Metazoa; phylum Arthropoda; class Insecta; order Lepidoptera; family Noctuidae; genus Phlogophora; species Phlogophora meticulosa. Next base: position 9,778,668 of record LR990528.1, on the reverse strand, counting down.
GGTTGTCAGTTCTTTGTCAGTGCGATAGGACAAAGTATGATTAGAGGAATACCAAAAATATGTTGTTAATCACCGTAGCAGTTTTATATGATTGATTAAATACGTCAAATTTTTATGATACAAAAACCGGTCAAGTTTGAGCACAATTCGTGCCCTGAGGGTTTGATAAACAAACTAACTTTGTACTCAGTTGAAAAAAAAAAATTTTTGTGAGAGTGTAGCGAAGGTAGGTAATGAAAAAAAACCTTAGTGTTAGGTACCTACTTCGTGATGCGGCCTACGAATTTCGAATACTGGATTGAAAGACAAATATTTTGAGTTGAAATAAAATGATCGTTCTGCACTGCAAATTTTAATTGATAACCACTGTTTATAATCGCAAAAACTAATATTGTTTCTGATATAACTACCAACATCACATAACATCTCATTTTTGACTACATAATTATAAGAAGAACTTTTATTTAAACTTTGCCCCACACGAGGCATTTCTCCTGTATCGTGGGTGCATTTAAACTCTTAACATTCAAACACACATACAAAAACAGCACGACCCGGAACAACTACCTGTAGGCCATACAAATACTTTATTCCGACTTCATAAGTACCTCTACATGAGTAGAGGTACTTATGAAGTCCTGCGAAAAAAGACATCACAACACATACGGATAATGAGCTAATCCTATAAGTACGGGTTCCGTACTAAAATGATAAAAAGGAACCCTAATGGTGCGAAATGGGAGGTTGACATTTTAAATTGAGGTAACTACGTCAACTGGGGTAGCTAAGGATAGGGCTTCATTTGCGCATAATAAATATTTTTTTAATCTATGCCAAATCTCAATATCCCGTGTGTCCGCAATATACTTAAAAAGGGGTACTCGTAATATATATGTATCCTCCTTAGTGATATAACCTACTAATTTATGTAGATCTATCGTAACTATGGCAATTTGATACTCATCATCAATGCCCACCTTTAACAAATGATTGTATTGAAAGCTGACAGACTGTCTAAGGGTACGCGAGTACATACAAGGTGGAAGGGACTTCAACGTATAACCTGACACCATGAGTTCAGTATATGACGTCACGTCTTTTCCCGAGTAATGGATTTATTTTTAATGTTTTATTTGCTTTTACTTTAAACTGTTAAAAAAAATATGATTTCTAGATAGAAATGATGATGTTTATAAAATTATTAGTTTACATAGTAAAAGTTTACTAACATATTATGGCTTTCATTCTGTACTTTAGCGTAGGCGTGCTCGTAGGGGTAGTCTCGGCTTGTAGATGCGGTCGCTACTGTCTTGTTACCTGCAGATAAACAACGATGATTAGTCAATACAAATATTGATTACACTTTAATTATCGTCAGTTCCGAGTAGCGGAATTTTTGTACGATATTACCGGATCTTGGCGCCGATAATGTACTGATTGTATCTCCAATCTGATGAATGAACCATGCCGTACGGTAGCCACACATAGCGACTGTTAAAACCTGCGTATTTGTTTTTACGTACGATAATCATGCAATTATGTCGGTGTGTTTCATATCAATTCAACAGCCTTGAGTAAAATATTTGTGCATATAAGTCATTTATCATTATCTGTTAATTGAATGCTACTTTTAAAGATATCTTTCATTTTAATTCTTATATTATTAGGCGCTTTATTTTACTTTGATTTAAGCGGCTTTTGTCCTTTAAAGGAAACAAAAATAATTAAAAAAAATAATTGTATGTAATGTATACTTATATCCAATATTGAATGAGTCTACAACAATATGCCTACTCATGTTCTCTTGAATACGGTTCTAATGCACTATTGTTTCAGTATTTTTATTATAGTAATTATAAATATGCCTACTGTGTGTAGAAGCCACTGATTTTACATAATCTGAAGCAGGAAACTAACATTCTCAGAAACTATTATTAGGGTCAATTCTATACTTCGCCATTTAATATTAGGTCTTTACCTATGAAATTGCCGTTCTGCAGTACTGGCCATTTCAAATCAAAATATTTTTTGTTTGGCTAAGAATTCTAATTTCAAATTAATTTTATTTTAAAACATGGATTTTTTTTTCCAAAAGTAGTCATTTGTTTATTGATTAGTGTTACATTTTCATCGCATTTAAATCTTTTTCGTCATCACGGATACGTTAAAAATTCGAGTAATTATGGAATATGAGTACCGTCGTGGCAGCAACGCGGCACAAGCGGCACGCAACATCAACGACGTTTACGGAGCTAACACTACAAACCAACGCACTACCTGTTATTGGTTTGCTCGCTTCCGTTCTGGAAATTTCGACCTGAAAAATGAACCTCGCGGTCGTCCGAAGACTTTGGTCGACAATGACGAATTAAAGGCGATTGTGGAAGCTGATGATACACAATCTACGGCTGAATTAGCAGCAGCTTTCGACGTTAGCGTCAAAACAATATTGGTCCATTTGCGTCAAATTGGCAAGGTAAAAAAGCTTGACAAATGGGTGCCCCACGAACTCAATGATCGCCAGCGCGAAGTACGCGTCGAGACGTGCCTTGCACTGCTCAACAGACACACAAATGAAGGAATTTTGAACCGCATTGTTACCTGCGATGAAAAATGGATTCTGTTTGATAACCGCAAGCGCTCAGCAAGTTGGTTGGATCAGGGTTCAGCACCTAAACAATGCCCTAAACGAAAACTTAGCCCAAGAAAAGTGATGGTCACTGTTTGGTGGTCTAGCGCCGGTGTGATTCAACACAGCTTCTTACCAAACGGGGTGAGCATTACTGCAGATGTGTACTGTGAAGAATTGAACACAATGATGGAGAAGCTGGCACATCTCCAACCAGCATTGGTCAATCGCTCGTCTCCGCTGCTCCTGCACGACAACGCGCGACCTCATACTGCACAGCAGACGGTCTCCAAGTTGCAAGAACTGGGGTTGGAAGCTCTCCGTCATCCGCCCTACTCACCAGACCTTGCGCCTACAGACTACTACTTTTTCCAGAATTTGGATAACTTCTTGGCGGGAAAAAAATTGAATACCCGAGAGGCAGTACAAAATGCCTTTGAAGAATTTGTTGCCTCCTGTCCAGCTGATTTCTTTAAGAAGGGCATCAATAAACTGCCACTGCGTTGGCAAAGATGCATTGATTGCATGGGTGATTACTTCGATTAATACAAATAAAAAATACATGAAAAAAATTCATTTAAATTTTTTCATACAAAACGGCAATTTCATAGGTAAAGACCTATTATGAATCAACTACTATCTAGTCACGAGATAAAATACATGGGTACTAAGGAAAATATGTAGTTCTATTTATAACTTCACGCATTTAAATTAAAACTTTACTTTTTTCCTTGAATGACCAGTGCCTATGTAATATTAAGTAGATAAGTACTCGAACCGTATTATGAAGTAGCCCGAACAAGGGACGGTGCTATCGGTCATGTATAGTTCCTCTCTATCGCACTGAAGCTATGATGGTAATTATTAAACGACATAACATGGCACCTGATTTAAAATAAAATTCAATTAATTATTATCTTTCAATCATTGATTTACAACAAAGAACCCTAGATAAACATACAGTTACTCATAACAAATATCTCTGTACGCTCTACCGAAGTATAATCATTTAAAAGATCACCCATACCACTCCTTAAGTTCAAATTGCTCGAATGAATGGCTTTATCATGAAATCATAATATTTGGTGACTGCCTTGTGCGACTTACTGGCGTGAGGTCTTGGGTTCAATTCCCAGGCCGGACAAAGCGTTATTTCCATGAACACGTAACACCCTATGAAACTCTTTAAGTTACTTGTATTATTTGTAAGATTTTATGGTGTACCTGCAATAAAGAGTATTTTGTTCTATTCTATTGTTGATTGTAAGTACAATATACATATTCGTTACGGGCACGTTTAACTTTTTTATTGCCGTACAACTAGACACTGACGTGTAAAGTGCAAAGAATGCAAGCTTTTGATTTCGCGGTCTACCTAAACGCCTCCTCAAAGGGAAAGTACAAATAAGTATAACGCTTCTTCATGATCTCTCAGGTTTATTGAAAGGTACCTAAACTATTGTCACTGTTATTATTTTAGTAACAAACCTTACTGTACAGTACAGTACAAACTTCAATATTGTACTCATGGTTATACAAATAACTGATCTTTTTACTTTTTATAGTCTGTATCAATACGAACGTAATGTTCTGAGGTTCGAGGACTGCAGTACATTAAGTCTTTACTGCGCCACTCCTAATCACGTCTGTATGAATGAATAAATTACTAAGGTTGCATTACTCGTTTTAGAATTTATAACCGTTTCTAACTACACCTATCTATTTGTTCAGGGTGATCCTGATAGACAACGGTAGATATAGGTGCCTCTATTAAGTTATTATCTACCTCTTTCCTGGGCTGTGATCGTGATAACATAATACCTACTTGGCGATCGTTTTATTTGCTGTCACTGCTTAGGCGACAGTGAAAGTAGGTGTTAAACAACGTAATATGGTTTTTATGATTTATATGTCAACATTTTCTGTCTCCGAGTGAGATCCTTCGTTTCCGGCTAGGTAAAGTATTACTAACTAATTAAAAATGAATTATTTACCATAAACTTGAGTAACGAATCTACCAACAATGAGTAATAAACAATTTATGGTTTACTTTGTAATTGCATGTTCTTGTAGTACACAATAAATAATACAGTTCATGGTTAATTAACACAATGTAACGCTACGAGCCAACATGTTAACATGTCATATATAATATACCTACATCGCTATAAAATACATTAGCGTAACACGTCACGGAGGAATTTAACAATTTAGATAGTTTGCAGACGAGAACAACAAAAGACACATGACCTGAGACCTTGCGTAGTTGACACGTAAGATAATAGACATAGGTTCCAAAATGGTACAACAAGTAAATCTCGTTGCGCACACTTTCGCCCGCGACCTTTGGAGAATAAGGTATGTGTCGAGGTTTCGTAGGTCACACCGCACCATGTTTATCTAATAACTTATGACAACTGATTTGAACTACATGGGCAAATTCTGCCAAGGCAGGATCTTACTCGGCAAGAAATATCGACATTGGTTACATTGCCACCTTTATTTCTAAATCAGTGAAGCAGCATTAATGGATTCACATAAATATCGATTAATCGAATGCCTGCTCGAATGAGTGTCTTGCAATGCAGTTAAAAGTTGTTTGCTCGCATTCTAGAACCTTCTAATAATTACCTTCATCCAAATTCACGGTGGCATATATTTCTGAAGCTGTGTCTCCACTGTCGGGTCTTCCAACTGGGTGCGGTATTTCTGGCAAACTCCGTTGACTGTTCTGAGTAGACGCCCTGTCAATGAAACGTGTGACATAAATGAAAGATTTATAACTATAAAATACTTTCCCCCAAGGGTGACGTCGACATTTCCTTAAGACAGAAATGAAATATATGACTGAATAACTAAAGGCTGAAAGGGCGTCTTTTTGCCGCGCGGAGTAGGTACGGATACGCATCGTATTTGAAATGATTATTACAGTTTGATAAACACTGCTCGCATGGGACTATTTTGGGCATTTATTTTAGTCAAAACGGCCGAACTGATCACAGAGCGAGATAGTAAGTGCAGACTATGACAAGCAGTTCTGTTGGAGCGCAGACGCCAAAATATTTCCGTCAGAATTACGCGCAGCTGAAGTTCTAGTCAGTCGAAATTCAGCATAGGTATCTACTATGCACGGACGTAATCTAGTATAGAAGACCGCACGTTGATGGTAACACTTTGAGCTTGGCCTAGCATAGTACAAAGATTCAATAGAGTTAATGGACAGCATAAATTGCTTTAGCTACCACTGACGGCTTACTGTACCGTAGATAACAGTCCGGTATATGACAAGAGAGTAAGAAGAGTTCTATACTAACTTCTAGTTATCGCATGCTTACTATCGTTGCGTAGTTACGTACATACTCAAAGGGTCCGGAAAATGTTGTAAAAGCATAACGAGACAGTTTCCGTACCGACCCAAAACAAAGCATAATACTTTGCGTGATGCACGCAAGAGTCAACTCGTTAAGGCCACAATACCATTTTATCACTGACTCAGTTACAATATAAATTTGGAAGATGTTGAAGTTCTAGGTCAATGTTAAGTACAAAACATAAAGTAATGGTCGATTAAACTATCCGTGTCGTTGCGCTTAGGTCAATAAATGCCTAATGGCAGCAGAATTTAAATAATAAGCAGTACCTTAATTAAATAATTGCCTTCCTAACTATATAATTATTAAATATATTATTTTGCATGCATGCGCATTGCACTTGTCATGAATTTATATTTAGAAATCGATAGTTACGTATAGAAATTAATTAAGCAAGGATGTGAGCACCATTAACGTGCACATCCAGGAAAATGTGGAAATAAATGTTGGTAAATGTAACCAACCGTCTAGGTATGTGGAGCATTCGAACATCGATCATTTTAGGGCTTGTGACGAATAGGATTCCGTAATCCCTAAGAATTCGACGTTTCATCACATCGGGACATAAGAACTTAAACGACGTGAAGGTATACTACCTGGGACCTATACTATTTGGTTACTTGAGTTTCTAGCTAGTGTAGGTAGGTACTAAAGTTATCTTCACAATTTCCGGATCACAACAAGGTGTACAAAACGTTTTAGTTAGGGAACCCAAACGAAAAATAATTGATATTTTACTGTATTATAAGACTGCCTCATCGGTTTAGTGGCCAAGCGCTACTCCTTAGCGTGAGGTGCTGGGTTCGATTCCTGGGTCGGGCAAAGTGTTATAGGGTTTTTCCATCTGGAATTTCTTAGTAGCAGCCACGAGCCTGCATTTGTGCGCAGCACTGCCCGGTCGATGCCACAACTTGGTCTTAGATTAGGGGCCATGCAAGTATTAGGTACGTAAGCACCAAAGAGGGGTAGAAGGTTTGATGATATGAGGGACTGGATGTTGATTACGTCAGCAATATTTAGTCATGTACGTTTTCTGATTCTTCTGCAAAATTTAGTAGATTATCAAGATAGTTGAACAAATATGGCAACCTTACTTTAAACTTGAAAGCGCAAAACTTCAGGAATTCCCTTAAATAATTGATACTGCTTACTTGTCGTCACGCGGTGTGTGTGCGTGGTTAAGTTAGGAAGAACCAAAGTAGGGAAATTACCGCGCGCGATATTCACTGGTCTAAATTGGTTTGGCTTGTTATCACATAAATAAAAAACCGAGTTGCTATCATTGGATATTACGTGTTCTAACTGTCAAGTGAATGTTTTTTATTTAATTGACACACTTTTGTGTATATGTAGACACATCGAAATTACCATTCCAAAGGTCTATAAATTCACTATATCTCTCTTTCACACTCTTGAAAATCATAAAGAGACCAGGAACAGATAAAAAAATATAGCAATGTTTAGGTACGCATAGGAAGGGGTGGGGGGTAAGACTTTTGCTTGTTTTTGCCGAAAAGGGGGATTTCTTTTCATAAGAATTTAAAATTCTTCTTACGTAAAACTTGAACGGCCCCTTAGGCTAAGTTAGGCAAATTGATGCGTGGCCAAGAATGGGGCTTTTCGACAGAGACGGGACAGCTTAGGCAAAAACCTGAGCAGCAGGAGATCTAAGGTCTCGTAATAAAACTTAACTAGACCAAAGGAAATTGAAGAAAGTACCAGTTTCTTCAGAATTTTGTTGGGTTCGATAGACGCCGCTTTTAGAATGAAGGCTTGGCGCATTTGGTAAGGTATGCAAAGAGAAGAAGTGGAGTGGAGTTCGATACAAATTATCATGCCACATCAGCAAGTAGAAATACATTGGCTTTCTCATGTGACCGATGGATGGGTGCTGGCCTATGGGTATCTGAGGGACTAGTAGCATGACGTGATTTGTCAGAAGTCTTTATGCAACTGCGACAGTGAGAAAATATTTTTGACTAATTCATCCTGAATTAGTCAAAAATATTTTCTCAGTTACAATTTGCATTTTTGTGGATTATTAGCACTTTATATTTCGTGGAACAGAATCGTTAAACTTGTGGCCGTGTTATCAGTTAAGTACGAACAGTTTAGCGTAGTGTATGTATGATTTCCTCGTCTCTATATCTTCAGGGTACCCTTTCTTTTACGGATATCCATTAATTCAGATGCACTCTGAACGTGTCGCAGTTGAATTTACACTAAAATCCTCCTATAGACGCGGTCCAGACAAGATTAGCTCTAGACGCGAGAGATTTTTTGCAGTGAACTTGTCGTCAATCATTTTTTATTATAAAAAACTACTATCGCGAATTGTGAATCATCTAAATCGTTTTTGTGACTCATTTTCGTAACTTTCCAATTTGTGTACACAAAATAAAAATAAAGTATAGCATAAGGCAATGTTTTCTAACTTCTTATTTCAAACAGAATAAATGGTATTAATTTACACCAGAAACATTAAATGAACGAAACACTGAGAACACGCAATCTATTCAATTAAGGTACTGCTGAATCAGAAAATGACTAACAACTTCTAACAAGAAATGTTAACTGTTGATAACATGATACATGCAATTAGCCTATTTTATCATTCATGCATTGTGGTTTTATATGGTAAGTTAGCAATTTAAAAAAAAGTATGTAAGTGCTTAGCAAAATAAGTAAACATTCAATTCTAAGGTGAGTATTGGGGAAATGTTCTATTGAATTTAAAAATGTGGTATAATTTATAATCATACTAAACATAAATAATTATAAGCAGTTAACAACAGCTATGTTAGCTTTAAACCACAGTTTCGTGAATTGTATTGTTATTTTATTATACCTGCATAATTAAATATAGACACGGATGGATTTTTGTTTTTACGAGTATTTTAGAACAAAAACTAATCATTAACTGATTCTATATCATTTAAATCATAGCACAATAATACACAACATCAATAAAACTAGCTAGTTAAATACGAATTTGGTTATTGAGATAAATTTAAATCTAGTTTAAAAATATAAAAATAAGGGTTCCGTTTTTTCCTTTATGGTAGGTATGAAACCCTAATAATATAGAGGGAAAACTGATAGAATAATCCAAAGGTAATTTGTTAGGTCAGCCCAGGAATAATTTGTTAGATAGTTAATAATATTAACCCCATTCAATTATACTTATTAAAGGTTTAAAAATAAATATATACCACAGTTACTAAGGAATAACAAATAAAATTAGTTAAAAATTCAGATTAAGTTGACAGTTAAATTGTTAAGTTTCTAGACCATTTTGTTAGCCCTTGAGTTAGGTATGTCTAGTCTAGGTCATGCTAGATCTATAACAAACCGCTTGATAGAGGCCGGAGTGGTAGGCGTTGGGGACGGGGCCTCCTCATCAAAACGTATTTTGACCACACCGGCCGTACCAACCAACTCACTTCTGTTAAATACAAAAATAGGTTTTATTTATAAAGTACATCTCTAACATTTGTTTACTGCGTCACATTTCTATGATTCAAGTCAAAAGCTAATTAGCATTCCATTACAAGAGTTGAGTGTTGCAATAATAAATAGTGTAACTTATATCTGCAGTTTCATAAGAAGCACTTTACAATGTAATATAAAATTGAAATAAAGAAAAAATACATTTTGACATAATCAGCAATCGTATACTATCTGCAAAAGAGTCACAATTCAAATATTTAAGAGAATAGCAATTAATAGACTTAAGTCTTTTTATGACTGTTTGTTTTAAATTATTATAATTTCTAGCGTGTTTTAAGAATACATTGTAATAAAGATTATTCCTTAATTTCATGGGACGGTAAAAATAAATAACATTTGTGAAATTACTGCAGTACTCGGAAGTGCCATAAATTATTTAGTAGCCTATCTATTACATACTCAGTGAGTTTATCAACTTCATTAATTTCTTCTATGTAGCACAGAGTAGGTACATTGAATGAAACAATAATATGTTTTGCAACTTTTTATAAAAAAGTAAGTCTAATAACAGACAGTATTTTCTAGGTTTACAGCACTAGTATTTGATTCTAATAAGTTTTCTGTCCAAGTCCCTAATTTAAATTAATTAGGTGAAAGTTTATTCAGCTATCTTAGAGCCATACAACTTAGTTTTCTAATTACTTCATGAATGCCTTGAAAAATATATGATAGGTATACTTTTAAGTAAATAAACAAACACTTACTTCTGGTTGGAGTTCTTGCAGCCACAGACACATACTGAAAGTGCTGTAATGAGGGTGACGAACACCCCCACACTTAGAGCTATCTCTATAAGAGTATACATAACAAGAGTTTCTCAATCAATGCCTATCCGACTTGACGATATTCTGAAGAAATATTCCATCACAGATATAACATTAAGTCACTCCCTTAAACAGAAACACTATATGTACACAACTCTCTTCCATTTGAATAAAAAGTGTTGAAATGTAGGGCACTTGACTACGCGACCACATAGACTGAGTTAAATCTTAAATGGAAATCACTCAATTGCAACTATATTAACAAAAGAAATGTGAAAGATATTTCGTTGGTCAATAATCTTTAACTTAGATTATTTCGATATCATTTAAAAATAGTACAAGCGAAAGCAAAGCACATCCATCGACACAGATGCAAAATTACGATGATAGTGATGCAATGTTTATATCGAATGTTCGAAAACGATGTTATCGATGCCTCGATAAAATAAATTAATGTTGACTTGAGTCATCATGTAATTTTATCGACATTGACTAAATGATTGACTTAATGTAATGAATCGATATTAATTTACAGAGCTCTAGTTAAGTCAAACTCTGAAAATTAGTTTTCCCTTATTTTTATTCAAATAACTATCTGCTTTTTTAACTTTTTAATTGGAGAGGAAAGAATAATAACGGACAGCCAGGGCTGGGCCAAAAACATAATTTGCTTTAATTGAAATAAAAATTATAAAACTCTATCTCGTAACCATAGAAAATACGAAATACAAAATAACTTTAAGTAATGTATTTGAATTATAAAATACAAAATACAGTATCTTATCTTTTTCTATTTGAAATACAAAATATAAATTACAAAATATTATTAAGAATAAAAAGTCTCATTCAGCGCAGCATGGGGTAAAAGCAGAGTAAAAGGAAATTCATCAATAAAACCAAAGTTTTCTTTCATGAACACTATTTTAAAATGTACTGTCAGACAAACAGCCTCTTCTTTTAGAATGAATAAAACCTAGTAAATTATAATTAATAAGAACGCTAAACGATGGTTAAATGTATTTATGTTAACAATTTTAAGCCATATGTATTTCAAATACTAACTCCAAAATACCTCAGCGTCAGGTATTTGAAATGCGAATTACAAATTACATTTCAAGCAAGTAACTGAAATATTTCAATTACAAGTAATTCTAATACTGTTCAACCCTGCAGACAGGTAATAGTAATCTCGAAAACATAGCATTTTCTAACTTTTCTATTCACTTCACGAGTGATCATGAGTGTATTATAGGACTGTATTGCATAAAATAAATAATCATGTACCAAACCTAAGTACTTTATTTTACTAATCAGGATATAAAGCTCCCAGGTTGTCCTAGTGGTTGTACAGCATGTTGAACAAATATATTGTAATATGTACCTAGATGTACTTGTACATATTATTGCATTTATTTTTTCTCTTTAGATATTCTTTAGCTTCAATTTTTGTTTACCATAATTTTACTGAACCAATTACTTGAGGCTATTTAAGATTAGAGGCCACACGTAAGTATTAGCAAACCCATAAAATCATAAGTAGTCATCATTCAATTGACTATCCTTACTGCACAAGGCTAGCTAAACACTAAAATGTTAGCGCCGTAACTAGCTGTCGACTTTTTAGTTGCAGTTAGTCGACCTTGATCTACAATTTATCGATATGAGTTTGATTTTACTAAAGTCCAACCCTATGGAACCCATAGTTTAAAGACGTATAATCAATCCTTAATGACACTTCAATGTTGCTAGTAAAATCAAGTAAAATTCGTATGAAAACCCTTTCATTGACAACTTTGCCACTACACTAACAGAGCCTGATGACTCTATCACTCTCCTCTGAGGATCAATAGGGCCACCAGCAATGTTCGCAAACACAGACCGCCGTCATTCCGTCGTCGCCGTTGAGGCCCGACGCAACGACTCCTTCGATGCCCTCCCCCTGATCCTTTGCTCGAGCCAGCCTAGTCGCTGAGCCAATAGTTGATTAAATCAGTCCCTAAATAATATCTATCATATCCAGCCCGTCCCTTTGCTATCCTCTCCCAGCAACGCGCGATGCCTTAAGCCGAGGCTCGTACCCGGCAGAAGTTGCCCTTAGCGTGTGGTCGCTAAGCTTTTATGGTTTTTACGCCCTGACTAGAGGCCTTAATTTTTTTTAAGTCCCCACAGGAAAGTTCAGTTAAGCAGTTAATAACCCCGAAGGTTACACTGCGAGAAAAGTTTTGCCACAGTTTAGTGGCAATCTTTCATCTATGGAAAACATAAATCATACTTAACATGTTACACCCAAAATCTTTCCTAAATAAATTGACGGCATCTGATATAAGATACGGAGTTAAACAGCTTCCAAAAATGCGAGGATTATTTTTAACTAATTCCTTGGAGGTGGAAGATCCATCTTATGCTGAAAATCCGATAAACATGAGTTAAATGACAGACAGCGATGATGAGTGAGTGATTAAGACTGTGTTTTCTTCCATTTTATGTGTTTCAATTTATTCAACAAATTGGTTTCAATAAATTAAAAGCAATTTTACTTCATAAGGCAGGACAGTCAACGTACGCTGTCAATTTTTTTTGTTACCATTAGCCATAGACCACACCATTAGTATGTCACTAGTGTCACTGTCAGTAAATTTTGCGGTTGCTCGCGGAATGGCTTGCGGTTACAAAGATTTTGAATTCGTTGCAGAACTTGTAGGTTATTTTAATATTATCTCAACAAACTGTTAAATTTCTAACAAGACTCAATGTTTATAAAGCAAACTATTTAACTATGTCAGTTCCATAAGTGTTCGATTTATTATAAAGTGTCTAGTAATAACAATAAACTGCCGCCGGTATGGAAACAAAAAGTGAAATATTCTCCAAGAGACTGATTATTGCAGTGATATGGAACATCGGACTCCAGACGTTTCTCGCTGTTGGACTAGTGTTTCTAATTCAAGTCGATTTCCTGCATCCAGTGTCATGGGTCTCTTCAACTCTTCACGAAATATTTGGGTGGAAGATGGGCATCAATATCATGCTTCTTGGACTGGTATCTTTTTTCCAAGCATACATTTATGGAAGTTACTATATGTTGCCTCTGCCTAAATATTTTACGAGGTTCTCGATGTTCTTGAACATGTTTTCAGTACAAAACACTATGTTCAGCATACTGTATGCGCTCAGTGGATATTTTACCATGGGTTTATATTCATCATTAGCAAAGAGCAATTATACCATTTTGAAGAAAAAGTGTGCTTTTTATGATGGTCAATGTCTGGTTGAACAAAGCCTTTTCCTACAATTTGGCGGAATGTGGATGGGATTGTATTATTTTCTGAATATTCACATCTTTGGAACTACAATGCTCATGTTCCCCCATGTTTATCAAGATAAGTTTCAGCAAATAAAACTTGCCGTCAATAATATCCTCTCAATGGGATTTAGAAATTCAATAATGCCAGTGGCTTATTACTGCATTTTCTACTGTTTATGGGGAAATAAACCTAGAAGTGTAGTTTCAGAGGTGTATAGTTTATACCTGGAAGATCCACCTTTAGATAATGTTGTTAACTTGATGAGATCTGGAATTTGGATTGGACTTTGGTTCTACACTAGTTTGTTCTTTGTGTCAGTTTACACAATGAGAACTATATTCAATATAATACTTACAGAACCAATGAAATTCCCGATTGAATCTTCAGGATGTTTAGTGCTCCACAACGCTTTGGCTCTGAGGTCACAATTTAGTGGATACTTAGGAGCCCAAGATCTAAGAATTATGTCAATGACTGATACTGGAAGGAGGCAACAAATATTCACTCTTTCTCAACCTGGAGGTCATCCAAGAAATTGGAACAATTTGTTAGAACAATGTATTAGTATTATTAATGACTTTAGCAAAGAATTAGATGCTGTTAATGGAGATGGAAAATCAAATGAAACAGAGAATTCTGTACTCCGAAATGGTAAAGCAGGAACAAGCAACGGGTTTACTTATTCTGGAAATTTAAGAAACATGGCCCAGTCTCCTAAACTACACGAGCTAAAGGATCACAACAAGAGTAAAGCAGAAGAGACATTTGGTAATGTTGTTAAAGAAGAATTTAATGCTTTCCTTCAGAAGCTGTGTCAGAAGCCTGGCATTAGTTACCTTTTTGGAGAACTGACTGACACAAAATTAAAGTTTCTGCTGATGCAAGCCCAGCCAGTGATGTGGACGTGTGAAGGTTTAGCATGTATTGCTGCAGCCTCCTTGAATGAAGATAAATATGGAGTGGTCCAGAATGACTTGCCTATTGTGATATCTACTTTAATTAATCTCAAACAAAATTTAGATAAATTGACAAAACCAGGCCTGGTGCCCAGGAAGCATATTCTAAATGACTCTATTGCCATAAAAATGAAGACTGCCCTAATCTCCTCAGTTAAAAGAAGTATTTATAAAATTGCCATCACATTCTCAAAATACATTCATGAAATTCCTCTGGATCCAGATATTAAAGTTGCATTACAACCATTTTTGATGTGTAAAGAAGCATGATTTGTGATAATAAACTTTTTAATATTTATGTGTTTTTTTTAATGAAACCAGAAATAAAACAACGTTGTAAGAACAAAATTTCTATTAAAATTCTCTAAAAAGGTAACATAAAACCTAAACTCTGTTTAATATTTCAACTATCATATCATCATCTATGAATGTATTTTAAACATCGTAGTACTTGTATTATAATATCTAATGACCAGGTTGTTGTACCTAAGGACCTCATTATTTTTAACTACTATATATTAAAGATGAAAAAGGTAATAACAATTTTGGTGTTACATTTTGTACCTACATTATGTATTCATTATTGTGCAAAGTGAAATAGGACATTCTAATTATTTCTTGTCTTGTGTTTTGCCTGCAAAACCTTAGGTATACTTTAGTATGGGTAACATTTACTAAAAAATTAAAATAATGACTATAATACGTAATTACAGCCATTTCAAAATATCAGTCAAAACAAGTCACATATTTACTATAACAGCTATAAAATCACTTGGTTATTGGTAATGTCAAGTGACTCATGTTTTCTTCTTTCTTCACCCGCCTTTTCTAAATGGAGTCTGGCTACCAGCATTCGCCATCATTGCTACTTAAGTTCCATTTAGTAGTTGTTTAAAAATAATTCAAAGGAGGGTATCTTCATCTCGTAAGTCGCTACTGAGCAACAGAGACCGCTGGCTGGCGGCACCGAGTAAGGCAGTTCGCTCCGCAGACGATGTCCCTGACTCGCAGCTCAAAGAAGCTAGGCACGATACAAATGTTGCATTAGAATAAATTTCTTACAAAATTGAAAATTGATTAAATTCACAAAAGCAGCAACATTTAATTGAAAAGAAGGATCATTAAGCGATGAAGTTTCAATAATTTTATAACGCGTAATACCAGAAGCTCAAAATGAGTTTTAAAACAATTCTGGTATATTTTATGAATTCCATCATTATTCCGGAATGAGTAAGGTCTATCTACTATATTAATGATTTCTATGTTCTGATTGGAAGACCGTCAGATCAAATGACTCTAAAATTGTTAAACAACATCGCAAAATACCCTGGAAATGTTAAAGCGAAGACGGAACGATAACTCACGACAAAGGAGACTGCTCGGTAGGCGACAGGCGGAAAGAGAGAAGACGAGAGTGCGGGGGGGTTGCGTATAAGTAGAGCGGTACATACGAAGAGTTGATTACCGTCGGGGCTGGCGTGCGGCGTGGCGCTGCAGGTGCGGGCCTCGCCCCCGAGCTCGGGCGACGCCAGGGCCACGCGGGCACTGCCGCCCGGGGACTCCGTCATGGACGCCTGCAGGCTGTAGCTCTCCCTGTAACATGGCATCGCTGGACATCGTGTCCTGCTACTCTTCAACTAAACTTGTATTACTAAATATAATCAACTTTTTTCTGTTCAAACCATCATACACATCATAGAGTAGCAACGACATCTTGGTTAAATCTGATAAAGTAACGGGTTTACGCCATCTATCGGGTAAAAATTTAACATAAAGCTGCAACTAAGAATCATTAAACAACCAACCAATTATACTGTCTCTCAAGTCAGTTCAATTTGTTGATAGTTTTTGTTTATCAGCTTACAAAACACTGAACAGATGAATTAATGAGTGATAGTGAGTACTATAACTCATGAAGCTATATGCATGAGATGCATGTTATTCCGTGCACACATGACACAACAAAATAGCTGACGATCATGCGGCACATAAAACCCGTTTGTAAAGGTGTTCACACATCGAGACGGCATGCTGACCACACTTAGTATTGGTCGTCTATTTACTGAAGTTTGGGTAATGCTAGCCTGTATCCGGACGTGGATGACGTCTGGGAGATTTCACTGTCGTAGGATGTGTCGGTGTTGATGTATGAAGGCTGTAAGAATGGTGGCTGTGACCAAGCTCGACGTAAGGGCGTTGACTCAGGGCCTGGAGAGGAACCGTCGTCCGACTCGAGGCGTACGTGGCTCACCTGTATCAGAAATATTTTTGAGACAAAATAAGTAAAATCGTGGAATAGAATCGCGTTTTATGTTGTTTCTATGGTAAACAATCAATCTGTGCTAAATATAGCTTCACAAAAAAATGATGGTACACAATCAATAAAGAAAAAACCATCACGTGACCCATCACTTAATCGTTTTTTTGATCCAGCGATCACGTGAGAGGTACATTTTATTGCAATAACGAATTAAATAAATCTTACATCAGGCTTCGTATGCCTGCTACGTCGAAATTTGAAGGTCTTCTTGGAGGGTCCGTGCGCTCGCTGTAACCGCGGCCGGTCTCCAGCGTCGGGCGTGTCCGAGTGCTCGCCCACCAGCATGTCGCTGTCCAGCGACGCGCGCGCCGGGATGCACTCGCCGCACGACGCCTCGCCCGGGGACATCGGGGACAGTGGACTCATTGATGTTTCTCCTTTTTTGTAAACAAGTTTTTGCATCAAAACTCACTTAATAGTAGTGGTGAGCCAACACACCAGATCATGTCTTCGCGCGCCGTATTTTGGTGCGAAAGTGGTAGATTGTGACTAAATACTTATAGCTTGCGAAGTTTTTTGTGAAACAAAATTGATTTGAGGCACAGTATTGTGTGCTTAGAAAAGTAGCATTGGACTACAAACTAAAATACGGAAAGCACGTTATGCAGTTGGTCGCGGCAGTCATTTGTAAAGTCAGACAACCAATGTTACCAAGGGGTATCGTGTTACCCAGGAACGGGGTTTTGGAATTCTGATAGGCAGTCGCTCCATGTAAAATACAACTGCATCCCGACACCGACATGATAAAAGACTAGGCAGATGATGATGACTACAAAGTTAAATATGTAAATCGGGACTTACCAGACGTGAACTTCAGTTCTACGGACGGTACAAATCGTAGTTTAGTCTGCGTGCTTGCGCATGACGGAGTACTAGCGGTTGGCTTGTCGCTACCGTAGTTGTTCAATGAACCTTTGATAAAAATAAATGGTAAAGTGAACAAACTAACGTTTTAATTGTTAGGCATGAAATTTATTTTCATAAGAATTGTGATAAAAAGAGTTACAGGAAAAACAATAACATTTTTAATATAAGTAGGCACAAATTGCATGTAATAATATTACACAAAGAAAAACTCATTGGGAAAGGTAATCTTTTGTCAAGCTTGAGTTTTACGCCTGAGAAGCTATGTAATAACACCCATCTAACTTCAAGGTGAAGCAACGTGATCATTAATTACGTATCCAGACCCCTTCATTCCACGGAAAGCACGTTAGTCTCGGCTGTTATTCGTAGGTCTTTGACAGGCGTTACAGATAGTCAGAAGCCCAAAAGTCTGACAACCAATCTAGTCAAGGGGTATCGCGTTGACTCAAACCAGTGAGGCTGTGGAGGTCAGGTAAGGCTGAATTCCAGTACGTAACATGGAATGACTGCACTCCATGTTACGTACTGGAATTCAGCTGCATTTGGTTAGACTAGACGCCAACCCCAACATGGATAAAAGCTAGGCAGATGATGAAGCTCGCGTTCGCGCCCACTATCTCATCAGATAGTAAGCTATGACGTGGTCAGCCAACTATTCATAGAGGATAATATTCTTACCTAAATGAGAATTGGCACTGCTGGGGTTATTGCTGTTGTCACTCATACGGCCGCTATTTAACTGCGCCTCAAACGTTGGCATATGCTGGCTTGTGGTTGAGCTACTCGATAGCGATTCTGTAACCAGAAGGTAGATAGGATTAAAAAATAAATACATTTAAAACTATTAATTTTATTAAAATGTTCAGTGTTTTTGTTACAAAATAGCATAATTATAATAATTATGTATAATATATCAATAACAATAGCGATGTTAAGTGTCAGCATTAATTAAGTATATTAATATCATTAAAGTGTAGAGTACCTCTCTGAGCCGACAGCGGCGCGGAGGGATGGTCGGGCGTGCGGGGCATGCCGCCGGCGCCCGCGCGGCCCACCAGCATGGAGATGAGCGACGGTCTGTGCTGCTGGTGCTTGTCCGGTACCGTTGTGGTGCGAGGGAATACCTCCGATGCTCGCTTCCCTGCGGCTTGGCCGAGGTTCTCGGCTATTTGCTCTGGAATACAAAAATATCCAGCTTTTTCATTCCAGTCCATCATACTAAATTTAAGACGGGGGTATAAGGCACAGGGTGTAAAGTTCCTCATCCATCATTGAAAAGGGAGGATCCTCCGACCAGACGGGTGTTGTCTGTTGGGCTACTGCCCGGCGGTTGTTGTCTAGTTCAGGTATATATTAGGTCTTTACCTATGAAATTGCCGTTCTGCAGTACTGGCCATTTCAAATCAAAATATTTTTTGTTTGGCTAAGAATTCTAATTTCAAATTAATTTTATTTAAAAAACATGGATTTTTTTTTCCAAAAGTAGTCATTTGTTTATTGATTAGTGTTACATTTTCATCGCATTTAAATCTTTTTCGTCATCATGGATACGTTAAAAATTCGAGTAATTATGGAATATGAGTACCGTCGTGGCAGCAACGCGGCACAAGCGGCACGCAACATCAACGACGTTTACGGAGCTAACACTACAAACCAACGCACTACCTGTTATTGGTTTGCTCGCTTCCGTTCAGGAAATTTCGACCTGAAAAATGAACCTCGCGGTCGTCCGAAGACTTTGGTCGACAATGACGAATTAAAGGCGATTGTGGAAGCTGATGATACACAATCTACGGCGGAATTAGCAGCAGCTTTCGACGTTAGCGTCAAAACAATATTGGTCCATTTGCGTCAAATTGGCAAGGTAAAAAAGCTTGACAAATGGGTGCCCCACGAACTCAATGATCGCCAGCGCGAAGTACGCGTCGAGACGTGCCTTGCACTGCTCAACAGACACACAAATGAAGGAATTTTGAACCGCATTGTTACCTGCGATGAAAAATGGATTCTGTTTGATAGCCGCAAGCGCTCAGCAAGTTGGTTGGATCCTGGTTCAGCACCTAAACAATGCCCTAAACGAAAACTTACCCCAAGAAAAGTGATGGTCACTGTTTGGTGGTCTAGCGCCGGTGTGATTCAACACAGCTTCTTACCAAACGGGGTGAGCATTACTGCAGATGTGTACTGTGAAGAATTGAACACAATGATGGAGAAGCTGGCACATCTCCAACCAGCATTGGTCAATCGCTCGTCTCCGCTGCTCCTGCACGACAACGCGCGACCTCATACTGCACAGCAGACGGTCTCCAAGTTGCAAGAACTGGGGTTGGAAGCTCTCCGTCATCCGCCCTACTCACCAGACCTTGCGCCTACAGACTACTACTTTTTCCAGAATTTGGATAACTTCTTGGCGGGAAAAAAATTCAATACCCGAGAGGCAGTACAAAATGCCTTTGAAGAATTTGTTGCCTTCCGTCCAGCTGATTTCTTTAAGAAGGGCATCAATAAACTGCCACTGCGTTGGCAAAGATGCATTGATTGCATGGGTGATTACTTAGATTAATACAAATAAAAAATACATGAAAAAAATTCATTTAAATTTTTTCATACAAAACGGCAATTTCATAGGTAAAGACCTATTATTATGTTCAATCGCGTGGATAGCTTTCATATCGCGATGAAGGTAGGTGTGTACACGTCATATCGCTCACCTAGCAGTATAATGGCACATTTACAAAAAAAGCGAAACTGGGTTTTTACGGCCTAAGTGTTTAAAAGTGTATAATTTATAAAGTGGTAAAACGGCACGGCGTTAAAACCATAAAACCGTAAATCTAAGATAAAATATAAAATGAAGTCATAACCTCGTTTAAAACATTTGCAAAATCTTTGACCCTTATTTCTGTAAAATAAGAAAAAAGTAGATGTGTCATACTGCTAGGTGAGCGATATGTAGTTCGTATGTGGCAAGATAGATGTCGCTACAGACGTTTTTATGGCTTATATCGCGCTTGTAGATTTCAATTCTTACTCGGTTTTACAGCATAGCCTTCATTCATGATCATAGTGTACCTATATTGTAACTTAACTGGGGCTTAATAACACATGACTATGTGTGGAAAGGTCAAAAAGTTTTCGGATCGTATGGTACGCCTATTTTTGGCTTCTCTCGTCTTTTCTCACCAAACTTGTACTGGTCGTGTGTGTCGCGCATGTGGCGCAGCTCTCTCGCCAGCTCTGCCAGCAAGGCACCGCGTGCCCTCGCAGCTGGTAGCTTGAGACCTCTCACTCGCTCGCGAACTACGAACTGCATGTGACGCTCGTTGTCGCCGATAGGGGGTTGTGATAGCTGTTATAGGACATAGAAAAAGTGAAGTAAACTGTACGGTGCATGTCTCTTTCTTAACAAATTTTCATTCATATACAATTAGAGAGACCTTATCCAACAGATGCTTTTCTCATGTGAGATAATTGTAATCCTTCACCTCTGAGAGAAGGAGGGTTATTCATAATCCATCACGCGGGCCCAGTACGGGTTGAGGATTTGAGACTGGCTGCTAGATATTTTTAAATTAAATGACATTTGATGTGAACACCACAGGCTAGGAAAACAATCAAATAAAGAAGATGTGGCATTCCATTTAATTGGTCGTGCTAGTATCTCACATTAGTTTAACACGCTGATTTTTGTTCTATTTTAATGTTGTTACTAGGGTGGCAGTTGTTGAGCATGATTCATGAGCAGTACACCCTGTACAATTCGATTGACAAGTTGCATGCACTCGGTACTATGTCACAATTCAAGCTATAAAACATTCTTGAAATCATCGACTTGGTTTGCATATCTCGTTCAGAAATCTTACAACAGACCTTAAAAATTGCATGCTTTTCAATTTACTTACACAACATTGCAATAACATACGTATACCTTATGCACTATGAACGGCTGTAAAAGAATATACAGCGGTGTCCGATACGTCACGACATGTTCGAGGAAGTCCCACAGATGGTGCGCTGCCTCATTGCGCCTGCCGAGGTCCCGCATCGCGCGGGCTATGCGGCCCCATTCTGTGCACAGCTCGCTTGTGAAGCATGCGCACATCACCTTTAGCGCTAAAAGTGAAATACATGAGGGAAATGAAACGCCAGAATGGGTGACAGCTATTTTTTTTATTTTTTTTTCGACGTCTTACAATCTCCTAACGACTTAACACAGCGAAGTGCACACTGACATCTCCCACTTCCTTTTTCTCTCTCACATACTCTCGCTCTAACTAACGTAAAGAAACACGATTCAAGTTCGTTAACTTTAAATAACCTCAAATCTTATACATATGTTGTCAACGATGTGAGTAAAACAGTATGTACTTAGAAAACGACGTATTTAAATATCGAGAGGCTTGTGCCTAAATAAACAAAACCGCACGGGTCGATCGAAGGCTAAATTACGCTTACCGAGGTCGGTCCGCGGAAGGGTGATCATCCATTACATACCGAGACCTTTCCTCGCCTTGGATAGCACGTTAAGCAGTAGCTCCCTTCTATCATTCGTAGATCTTTGACAGTCGTTACGGTTAGTCAGAGAAGCCCGAAAGTCTGACGATCACTCTTCACAAAATGTATCGTGTTATCCCGTAAATGGGCTGTGGAGGTTAGATATGAAATAGCTCTATGTGAAATACTGGTACTCAGCTGCATCTGGTTAGCCTGGAAGCTGACCTCAACATAGTTGGGAAAAGGTTAGGCAGATGATGAACTGTACCTACAGGCTATGAAGCTAATACGAGACTTTAGTAACATCTAGGATACATACCTAAGAACGCAATCCTATACAGTTGATTGGACAGCCTAGTAGTGTTCCTAGTATCTCGACTGCCTGTGAACGTGAGTGAGTTGGCTCGGTTGTCCGAGGCGTTGAGCTTAGCGTTCACGGCAGCTAGTTGTCCGGGCGGCGCGGGCGGACATAGTGCGTTCAACACCACAGATACTAGGTAGCTTACGTCCGACTGGCGGAGTGGAGGCACATCTGGAAATCATTTATTTGTTCATTTATATTCGTACCAACACAACACACTACCATATCTTACGCGATACAAGCTAATAACCTCCATAGCGCGAGCTTAAAGGCCTAATGGGCCGTTTAGTGGGTTATTAATGAATACCTGGTCAATTTATCTTACCCTTTCTACCGCTACCAACACGTAAACAAAGCGGCATAAACAGATTCATCAACATGTTTTCAGTTTTCTCTCCAGTTGGGAATGATGCACTGCCTCCACACATTTGTTCCAGTGAATAACTATCCTGTAAGTCAGTTTAAAAATATAAGACAGTTGAAAAATGCTAGGAAACTCACAGATACGATTTGTTACCATATTTTGTCTGCCGCGGTAGCACGACATAATATTTTCAAAAAATTCTACGTGATGATCGCCAACTCGACGTGAGCAGGCGTGGAGACTAATGTTCATCTCTTCTCTGAATGAGAAGAAGGTTTTATCCTGCAGTGGGATAGTAACAGGCTGGTATTATTACGTAATAATCATTTATGCAAATTGTTGTGTATATCTTACCCCTGTATTGATGATCTGTAGTGCGATTAGTCGCACGACTGTACTGCAGAAGTGCGGTGGTGGTGGTTGCGACATGAGCGCTGCGGTTGCCGAAGATAAGTTCTCTCCACAGTTATTGTCTGATACTATCAAGGCCTGCAAACAAATTAGGTCACACGTACAAATATGCTACGCAAGTTCTTCGTTGATTTACCCAACTGTACCGTTCTACATAGATGCACATCGACAATAAATTGATCATTTGTGATCCCTTATAGGTTTACAGATTTTAACGAAGTGTTATACTGTACTATCCGTCCTGTATAGCTTCATCTTTCTCTCTCAAGAACATCCATGATTCTAAAATATCAAAATATGGCCTCAGCGCTAAAAACAAAAGAAAACCACAACAAGCGCGCTTGGTAGCGGCGCGGCGGCGTTCCAAATGATGGACCTTCCACTAAAAGTGAACTGCGTTTACAATAAAGCGCAATATGCTGTTATGAAATAATTGGTGCAACTTACTTGGACAGTATTGAGCAGGGTTTTTACATGTTGCCAGTGCATTATGTATGGACACCGTATCATTGTTTCATAAACTCCTTTCAAGAGCACTGCCGCTGAATCCCAATCAGTGTTTCTCTGAAAAAGTTCATTTTGTAGAAGCATGCTAAAATTATCATCAATTAAAAAGAAATACTTATTCAGGTCCAGTATGGGGATGATTAAAAAATGCTGCTGTAGTAAAAGAAGCTGAAATCAAAGAATTAGGGGTCGAGGGGCGAATCTTGGCACCCTGGAAAAAATAAAATGTTAATGAAATATCTGATGACCAAACCAAACATTTTAACACTTATTAAGGTGAAGAAATGACTTACCCTAATACTAGGCTTCTTAGCAATTTTGAGGAACACTTTATCCAACCGTCTTAAGATCATAATAAGAGCCGGTCTCAAGGCATCGTCTGCCCAGTCGGCTGCAGGGAGCACTTGCGTCATGTACCGCTGTAAACCGCGACAACCCATGGATTCCGGGTCGTAGGGCGACACTTTTAGCAAGGAGTGGGCTATTTCTGCGAGACGCTGTAAGAAATATTCAATAAAAGCTTTAATGATATTGAAATTGTCTTTGGGGGAAACACCCAGTCATTTGCAGGACACACGTTTGAACATTGTAAAACTTATTGATAGTAAGACTATGCGATGTACCTACAGAACTGCCAGGAACAAGTTTTCAGAAACATGAAATCATGCTATTATCATGTCGCTAGAACAATCTTACGCAACCTTTTTGTCGTGTACCTAATGAATGTTTGCTGGGTGTTAACGCGGGGAATTTCTATAAAACACTGACACTATCTTGCATTTGTGAAGCTAAACACCTTTATTGTCGAAATATTGACAATTAGAGCGGTGGCAAATGGGCAACATTAATTTTGTAAAAACCTATAAAACAGTAGAAACCGAAGCCCGTGCATAAATATCGCAGGGCACGGAACCGCTACGCCGGCAGCGACTAGAGGCGCCATCATTAACAATATTCGTATCCCTGCTAGATTCTTCTGCCAGGCATAGTTAGAAAGTCACGGACAGTCAGATTCTATGGGTAATCGGTGTCTCTACAGGGTGAGCGGCCGCAGATACATCTCCGTGCTCTGGGATAAATATGAATGGTAAAACTATAAACTCACAGCATGTGACTTGGAATCCAGCAATTCGACGGGTTTCCCCTCAGTCCCGCCGCTGCGGTTAGAGCCGTTGATTTCCAACAAGCGCGAAGTAGCGCGGCCGATGAATTCTCCAACAAGCGATAGTAACACATCGCGTGGTCTGCGGTATTCTGCTCGCACTAGCTGTTGATACACAAAAGTAGGTATGTTTATGTATGTAGGTTGTTATTGCAAGTATTAAGGCAGTAGGAAAGAGTGGTCCAACGTACAATGGATGAGCAGTTTTTCATTCTTTAAAGTAAATATCATACATATATATATATATTAATTTTTTTTAAAGAAAACTTTGCCCCACACTAGGAATTTCTCCTGTGTCGTGGGTGCGTTTACAAACATTTAAAGTCACATACACGAACAGCCAGACCCGGAACCACTATCTGTAGGCCATACAAATATTTGTTCCGTGCGGGAATCGAACCCACGACACGCGGCGCAGCAGTCGATCGCTCAGCCACTGCGCCAACCGTGCTGTCGTATATATATAACCTAAATAGAACAAATGTATTGAACTGAACGTATTTGTAAAAGTTGTGAAATCGACACTAAACTCATCTAGTTTAGTGTCGATTTCAGTTGAAAAAAATACCACTTAGATTATGAGAGTAGTTCTTCAAAAATATTATGCGCGGAATTCATCGATTTCTCAAATCCACATTTTTTAAGAACCACGGAGCCACGTTTTTTAAGTAAAAAAATAAATGTAGCAGTTACTCGTTTAAAAAAAGAAGCAGATAAGGCTTTATCGGCTTCTTCTTTTAAACGAATAATTGCTTTTATAATAACTATGTTAAAAAAAGAAGCATAAAAAGCCTCTTTTAAGATTTCTTGTTTACCTCAGAGTCTTCAGCACCAGTGTACTCAGGTACAGGCATCTTGGAGTTATCGTACTTAGAGTGCGATTCCTCAAAGGCGATAATGGTAGCGGCGGCAGTGCGTGGCCCGGTCCTCTGTGACGAGCCTTTATGTTCAGGGGAAGTTCTGTACGGGCCGTTGTAAGACCTAAAAAGTGAATTGATTTGTTGTAAGATCATCAAAATTTAAAACATGTTAATATGTGAAATAACCCATCCACGTATAGTTCTTGCGATTCTTGCGTGTCTCATGCATGTACATAATGTTTCTACGTACATAAGCTCGGGAGCGCTCAGTATTGGTGCATCTTAAATCCTATAAACCAACACAAAGGCAATTCGCCTTCGTGAATTGCAAGAACCACTTATAGCTTTAAAAAAAAAAGTTAATATTACTTTAACCTCATGGGAAATCGGTGTGAGTTTTTGAAGGTATGATTTGATGTATGTACATAGTTCACCATTAGAGCAGCTAGGTTGGAGTCGAAATAAAAACAGATGACTTAAGCGATTGGCACACTGCACCGTATTACGCAGCGGGGTGCGTGGCGGCGAATGTCAACGCGTGAATGCGTTTTCTGTGTGTTGTACTACGCGTGTTTTCCATACAACCACAGATACTTGAAAACAACGTAAGAACACGCACTCCCGCGCTACGCTGGTGTGCAGTGTGCCAATCGCCTAAATGTATTTCTTTCCAGTTGACTTATTGCAAACACTTACTTCGAAAGTCCTTCACAGTTGTTTACCAGAGTTTTTATAGCAATAGCTAGTTGTTGAATGATTTCCTTCTCCGTCTTTCCCTCGCGGTTATAGGTCGGCAGTTGGATTTGTTTTACATAACAAGGCAGTATTGCTTCTAATATTATCTACAAAACACATTACTGATCAGCTTAGTTCAAGCAAAATTCATAATCATCATCTATTAATTTACTTACGTGTCCGAAAAGCCGTAAGATCTACATATTATATTTCCATCACCTAGGTGGAGCCGCTGTTTTATACTATTGAACATTTTTACATGTAAGAAAAAAATAAGATAAACAATTCTTGGTACAACATTGTGGTTACAGTAAGCCGCACGTCTGTGGTTACAGTTAGACCTTGATCTGGCATAGCGTAGTACGGAAGTTCAATAGAATACGAGGTCAACTTATACTGGTACTACAAACGTGCGGCCTACTATACTAGATAGTATGGGTAACAGGCATGGGCATAAACAATATCTGTGCTAACTCACGAGCATCTGATAACCCCTCATACTCTCCGCAGAGTAAGACACGACCATGACACAGAGGCTGATGCAATCCAACACATTGACCATCTCCTCCTCATCACGGTAACAGAAGTCTATGGGTTTTAATGGCTTCTCCTCTTTTATCAGTTCTGCTATGTGGAGCGGGTCGGGAGATGGTGTTTCTAAACTTAGAAGTAGGTTGAAAAGGCAGCTGGATTGGACCTGTGTGGAGAGGAAATGTTGATAAGTACACCTTCATACTTTTTTACTTCCATATCTTGGGATTCGTGAACCTTCAAACATGCATGGGTATTTTTGATTTCATAGTATGTGAGGTTAACACCTATTCATATTTAGAAGAGATTCGACAGCCGTTGGCTGATAGGCTTTTGGCTTAATCATATAGAAAACGCCTTTTAGTGCAAACCCTCTCAAGAACCAGATAGGTTATTTTAGTATCTGCAATGTGAAAGAACATAGGACTCCGTCTAATATGGCGAACATACAATTACTATATAACAATATGGTCAGTATAAATATGAGGACAGAGATGTTTGGCAGAAAAACTAATGCTGCGCCGAACCCCAAAATAATTGGGATGAGGGCAGGATGGTTGACATTACTTAATGTTTTTTTATGGCCAATGACAACAAGAAGTAGAACAAGGACTGGTGCGTTTTAGATTCGTAAGCTATTTTTATTTCTAAAAGAGGTTTTATTTTAAAATATTAGACTGTAATAGACCATTGAAATATGCCGTGTAGTCGGCAGCTCTATGGCGATAAAAGATAAATAAAGTTATTATACTGACCTTGCTCGCATCGCCATAAGTTGATTCTTCGTCCGTATCCAAAATGGCGGATACTGATCCAAACATTTGTAGTATAAACGGCTTGCGGTTCAATAAGTAAAACTGTTTGACAGCATACTCTATCGTGGTAGTCACCAATTTATTTGTTTGGAAGTTTGAATATATTTGGAGTAGCGTAGGCATTATCAATAAATATCTGTGGAAAGGAACATGTCATGTGAACTTAAGCTCGATCACTCAATTTTATTAATATAAAATAAAGTACTGTCGTAATACATACCCATTTGTTGAAAAAATGCTTTTAAAATTAAAAGCAGCATTAACGTATGTGGCGATCACGTATCGAAGGATTAAGGAGTCTTCGCTGTGTAACATCAGGGCACCGTTGAGGACGTTGAGAAACAAATGAATGTCGCGCGATGAGGTGAAGTTCCCTGCCATCGCTTCGAACATTCTAGCTATTAGTCTTACCCACCTGGAATAATGACATACTATTTAAATTTCCGTAAATGGGTTTTAAAACACATTTCAATGTCACACAAAAATAATACTAGATGAGGTCGGAGTTTCTTATTCGAATACTCAGGGAAGAAACACCGAAACAAACTCAGAGGGCTCTTTAAAAGATCTGACATTATCTTGTTCAGATCATGATGTAAGGACACATTTTCACATCTTTCTTTCGAGAAAAGACTCACACACTTTGAGTGGACCTGTCCAGTGCAGTTAGGGTTAAAACAAAAGGTCAAAATGAGAAACTTACATAAACTTATGTAACACATCCAACCCCAATAGTGTGGATCCTAGTGCTCCGCGGCTGTACAGCACTAGATCTGCCTCAAGAGCCTTACGAGGGAACGAAGGCAGCTTCATGAGCTCATCATGTAGAAATACCACGCGTTGGACCACCTAAAACAATATACCATGTTAAAACACACTCTTGGGGCCGTATAATGACGTTGTGTACCGCGTGAGAAAGAGATGGAGCTATACAGGACGAATAGGACCATTAGTATGTGTAAAGAACAAAGATGGCTTTTACCTTTCATCATAAGGTCAAGAACCTTAAGGAAGTTATTACATACCATATCAACATTTTTCAATATAGCCCAAGTCAGCAGCACTTTTCCGATCTCTACGAATTTTTGCAAGAGTTCTTGTTCCTGTAGTTTTTGGAAAGCTTCGTCTGGTTCCATGTGGACCAATCCTAATTGAGGATACTGTGAGCGCTTGAAGAAGTAATGGTCTCGAACGTAGCCTTGTGGGTTGTGGATTTGACCTAGGAACAAATGGGCAAGTTGAAAATAAAAGCTAAGGCAGTTCAGATACACATGTCATAACTCACTTTTCATATCCCTACGTCGCTTTGGATATTGCATGCATTTTGATGATGAGCTGTTAGACCGTCGAATGAGGCATATAAGCCAACCACTGTAAGCTTTTTACGAAGTATTACACTTCCTTACGAGGCGCATAATAGGATGAGGCAACAATGATTTTTTAATATAAAAAAAGTGTCCATGTAGTTTTTGCCTGTTCTTCTCTAGAATTTCTATAGAAGTTCTAGGTTTCAACTTTAAACTCTATGGTTTTATTGATTAAACGTCATATAAGTTTGAGTTTGATGTTACTTACGAGTTTTGAAATCAACAAGGAAATGTTCTCGATGTAGCTTCTCTGGGATACCGAAGAAATCGAGGGACTCTTTCAAGATTTGTGCAAACACTGTGTCTTCTTGGACGGGAAACTGGGACGGTATGCATCCTTCATTGTCAGCTAGAATAAAATATTTTCAATTAAATACTATTTTTATATATTTATAATTAAAATTAGTTTAATTCTTTTTTCTTGAAAACTTTTTGTAGGCTCGTGTACTTACGCGGACCATGGACAATAATCTTTTTAGCGGCAGGCACATTAGCGGTAAGCAGTATAGACGCATCGCACTGCTCTTTACGCAAGATTTGTTTCAAATCTTTGAACATTATACCATGAACACTATGTACCACCTGAAAGTGTAAAAAAGGTAAACTAGGTGGTTTTTTATTTGTCGTGAAAGTAGGAACTTTGATATAAATCTCTCTAAGATCGACAGTGTCTTTGAAATTGGGTAAACATTGGGTGCCTTTTTGGGCGAGTCTCTTAAATACAGTAAGTCTTGAAGTCGAGCTTCAAAACTGTCATTTGTTGCAGTGGCACTAAAGCCAGAGTCATTTTCTTTTTCCTAACTATGTTGGGGACTGCTGGTCTGCTGAATATCGGTATTTGACATAGATTGACTGCGCAACTGACCTCAGCAACCCACACCTAGGTCAGACTTTCGGGCACGAAAGCCAGAGTGTGGCCAATTTACAAAAGAAAAAGAATAGAAACGGAACTCACCATCCACAATATAGACAGCGCCGCACCAACAAGCCTTTGCCCCTCTTCATGAGGACTCCTTACGTAGAACATGACGTATCCTATAATATAGTTGTACAACGCAAATGCCGCCTGTTGAGGCAACCTCGGTATAAACCGGATCAAATGGCGCAGTAGCTTGAACATCTCGTCCTGATGATCACGGGTTAAACGTTCGAGGACATGACGAAGGAATAGCGCTGAGTCTTCTACGAGGCAACACCATATAACCTGATAACAGTTTTGATCATTATTATTTGAAATATCATTTGTGCAGCACAGTTTAACCATGCGTTGGATCCTTTGTGCTGCTGTTGAGCAATATTTTTAGTAATTTGTCGAAAATTGGTGTTAATTTTTATAGTCAAATGGTTTGGCTCTAGTATATGTATTGATGAAGTAGCCATTACAAAATCCACAACCAAGAGTCCTTGTATCTGAAAAAACAGGTGTTGTTGAGAATCTGACAATCCGGTTTTTTTTCAGTTTCGTTCATATATTATCTGCTTTATTTAACAACACTGTCGCGGAAATGTAAAAATTATGTAATTTTTTAGCAAACATGTTTAATTGTCAGGTAACCTATATAGTCGATGCAAGTTTTATTGTAAAATCGTTTTCTCGATACCTAATGTTAAATTATTGATACAAAAAAGGATTAAGCCAGTTAGTGCAAAGGTGATCGGTTACCTGATAAGCCACTTCGTAGACAGAACACCCGTCTCTTGAAACAGCAGCGTCATCTAACAGGGACACAATCTCAGCCACAGCAGAGCATAATGTTGAAGGAAATAATGCTGACGCCACTTGAGTGTGATGCGATCCTCGCACACCTTCTACTAATTCTTCGTCGGCTGGGGCTGTGGGAAATGTAAGGTCGCTAGTTTTAGATTAGATAACTTGCATGCTAAGTAGGAAGATTGATAGTGAATATATCCTCGGAATAATAGACAGTACTGAGTATAAATTGGGTTTCATAATTCTATAACTCCCGATTTATGCAAACTATATAGGCTGAAAGGGACTGAAGGGTTCAATCTGTTGTCAAATGTTATGTCAAAATTGGTTAAAGCGTTATTATTTCGGTCGACCAATCACAACCAGCAAAGTTGAACTTTAAAGCTGTTCTTAGCCAAGTTCTCACAAATCGAGTATAAATCTTAAAGGAATCCTGGCATAGCATTAATTTGATGTCACCTTGAAAAAGGTAAAACAAGACATGGCCTCCTACTCAGCAATTTCGCTAAGATATATTACTTACGTTCCACATGGTCATCAGCCGCATGATCAAGCGCAGGTTCGCGGGCCGCCTGCCTCGTTATAGGTATAGTAGTGATAAGGAAGCTCTCTCGTTCAGCACGTTTCTTGTCGTTCCGCTGTTGAAGCGCCTTCTTTATTGCCTCTGTTTGCTGTTTCTTGCGTGTCTTCGTCGCTGTTACTAGGGAACGCTGTGGATGAAATTTTGAGTTTATAAACTCTCTTAGCATAGGGTTAAATATTTAATTGTTACTTACAGTTTTGGACCCGACCTTATTGGTGATTTTCTTCAGAAAGGTCAGGTGCGTAGTACTCGCAACCGGCGTGTGTGTATAACTAGATGCATAAACGTAAACGAAGCAAAAGGAGTACGTAAGGATAGTAGCAGGTGGTGTTAATTAAATACATTAAAAAAAAACATACAGAATCTCACCAGTACTGCAAACAGGGTTCATGCTAGGTTAGGGCTTTAGAGGATTATTATTATTATTTGTCTGTCTGTCGACTGGCTGGTTTAAAGGGAAAAGAACAACATCCATATTTGTACTTAAAACTGGGGCTTGTTCTTACGTGTCTCTCCTGATTCAAGGTCATCTCCATATCCTTATCCTTAACCTGTGGGGTCCACGGTGGGTCCACCACAGCTAGTGACTCGCAGCCGATCTTAGGAGATGGTAGTGTGAACTCTATGCCCGGGGGCGGCACTTTGAAAGTCACTGAAGCTCCTTCTTCCATGCGCGGCCATACTTGGTATCTTAGCTTCCATATTACTTGGAATCTTAGGATTGCGTTTATTCTAGAAATTACTAATTGCATTATCTTTACATCGAGAAATACATATTAATTTTTTGCCATATGACTAAAAAAATACATAGATAAAACGCATTATAGTTGGGACTTGGGGTTTGCTACGGCACAACTCAGTATAAAATCTACCTAGGCGTGACGTCATGCCACATTTTAACTCAACGTATCGAAGTTATCTTTCTTTCGATTACGTAAAAAAAAAACGTCCTAAATTTTTTAATAATCTACGTAACGGAACAAAAAAATAATCTTCATGCCTATTATTAAGACTGTATCCTGAAGCCATACACACCTAGTACTGGGCTCAGCATGCTTTAAATCGTTATGCATGATTTCAGTGGCAGTGTTCGGGGCCTTGACAGCAGCGAGTATGAACAAGGCAGCGGCACACGAGCTTAGTTCACGATCAGACTCCAGCAGTAGCTGCCACGCAACGGGTGCACATTCCGCGAACATATCTTCGCCCATAGTTGTTGCTCCTTTGATTAGGGTCGCCAGTGGAGTGTGATAGGCGTCGCGGACCTAAACGAAATATATGACGTATCTAATATGTTTGTTGGAGTAGTTGAAATAAGTATTTATTCATTGATGAAAGCTGTTTCATAACAAAATATCAAACGAATTTCAGGTCACGAAAGATACAGTTTTTTTATAAATCGGAAGTTTTACATTATTTTCCACGCTCTAAAACTAATTGGGACCAAATCATGCATTTGAAGCCCCACAAATATTTTTCACATAAAAGCAAACTTGTTAAGTGAGTAGTTTATACTCATCAGACCTGTCCTTTAAGGTACTTGAGGATAGGTGGTGGGTCCAACGGCGGGTAAGGCACTGCAGCTGGTTTCATAGGTATTCCTTCAGCGGCTATATTAGCTTGTTCGCCACCCGCGGCCCGGTAGGCGAGGCCCGCACTCTCGATTACTGAACGCTCGATTCTGGGGGTGCATTGAATAAAATATCGACAAAAAACTGAATAAAGAGATTAATAAAATGAACGTTAAGATTTAATAATAATAATTAATGTTCCATTAACTTAGAGAGAGTTTCTTGCCGGGTTGGTGGTTAGAATAAGCATAGGCGAATATAGCACACATGATATACTTAGTATTTGATTGCATTTTTGTACCTATTCGATATCTCGAATATATATTATATACATATATATATTTTAAAATTGGCCTCATACTGAGTATACCTATCAGTAGAATGTTCGGAGGACTTGCGCGAGCGTCTTCCGCGGCGTGTTCCGCCGTTTCCTTCATCAGAGCTTGTTGTGTTAATTTCGGGGCCGAACTTTTCCCCATATATCTGTGAACAAACAGTCAATGTTACCTCTATAATATAATGTCATCGAATTTCTGTTGGCGTATGTAAACGTGTATTTTGTACGTTGATATATAAAACCACTCGCTAAAACCTCGTGTTATTATCCTTCAGTAACTGGGCGTATAATAAGCCCATTTTCGCTAATATAAGAGGTATTCATAATTGTTCTGTTCTGAATTAAGTAAAGCAGTTTCTATGTAAGAAGTTAGTGTGAAATACAAAGACGGAAAAAACCAGCGAACAGTTACCTTTTGTACAGATTTCATGAGTCTCACACTGGCTCTCATGTTTCGTCTGAAGCAGTAGGGGTGGCAGAAGTTCTGATGACAGCATACGTAGTTGAAAGAGTTTAGGAATTTCACCATAACCTGTTGACAATAACAAATATTAAAAATGACTGACTGATGACGGTATACGCAGAGTATTGTCAACGTGTGAATATTGTCAAGTGCTGATTTGCATTAACCCCTAGTTTCCAATTTCAAAAAAAAAATGTGATAAAATAAGGAAAAACCGTTATTTAGTTTACCAAATATGGTGCATCTTAATAGACTCCCCAATTGGTAGTACCGAGCGTGCCAAGGGCATCCTTAGTAGTCAGCACCACTAACAATCTGCAGACTGGCTTATCTTCTACCACTCAACGAGTTTGTGCGTGCCGACACGAGACACGAAACCAAACAATCTACCAAAAAATCTTTAAAATAACTTGCCTTAAGCCACGGAAATCCTTTGTTAGTATCAGGAGGGTCAGTAGAGTTACTATCGGGGCTGTCTGGGGGATGGTCGTGATCGTCAGAAAGAACGCCAGGACTTTCTTCTCCACCACTGTCAACTTCATTTGACATTATTACTGTACCACCTGTTTATTGTACACAATATTCTTACAATGTCACAAAAAAAGGGGTTAAAAGGGATTTTAGGAGTCGTAAACATGGCTAAAAGATGTTGTAATGGGGTATTGAGTGTGGCCTGAGTCTTACCTGCACCTGGATATACTTCCGAAGTATCACTTCTATCAGACAACGAAGAAACTTTTCGTCTGCTTTGTATTGAATCGGACCTTCTCGTTACAACTGGAACAGAGAGTAGCCTTTTCGATTCCTACACTATAGTTACTGCAAACACGACATGTTTTTCCAAAGATCGGTAACTTCTCAACCGCCGTTTAGATTAAATTTAACCTTAAACATATACACATAGAGTGCAACAGTTTGGGGTGCGTGGTAGGTATATATCTGTACTTACGGTACTTGAAAATGAAGTCTTTACTCTCTATGATTTTTACAGTTTCACAGTCACTTTTGACTTGCCGACGAAATTTCAGAATATCTAAAGAAATATAATTATAAACTTACACTCATCAACCACATCTCTAGTATCCTTCTGCCTGAGTTTGATAGACCGTCGCTTGAACGAGCCATAGGCAGAATGCGTTTGTTGTGTGTTACGACGGTGCATGCCTCCCTTTCCTCGAGAGCCTAGACGGCCTTTTTTATCATCCACCGCTGGAGGTATAGCATCTGCTAACTATAAAATACGGTTATTTCCAGGATAATTTAACTTCGCATCTAGATACTAGCAAAGCGTTAGCGGAAAGCTTCGAATTTACGAGTACTAGGCGATTAAAGGCGCTATTTATTATTATGTCTATAGTAAATTGTGCTTACAGTTACGTTACTTCCACCAGACACGTTCTCAGGTTCGTGTAGAACAAAAGATATCTTTCTCTCAGTCTCTGCTCCCGCAATGGACTGTAAGCTTTGCGCAGACGCCTGTGAATGTCCCATGCTCGACAGAGCCATACTCCATCGACGGTTAGCTTCCCTGTGATCCAAGTTATTCACATTTCAACGCGTCAATGGACTTTCAAGTCCACGAACGAGTTAGCTTGCATATACCAGCTATTTTACTGTAGCTTCTATACTCTTAACTATACAATTTCCTTTCAACTCTTACTGTTTGATCTCACATGCCAATGTAGCAAAAGCGTTTGTACTTTTTATCTAATTTCATCTAAGCTATATTATCACTTAATAAAACTATTGGGTAAAATTTCGAAAAGGTGTATTTCACAAAACAATTTTAATATTCGTGTAAAATTTTAGAATAATTTTAATCGTTAGCAATTTAGGTGTGTTACTTTACAACATTCCATGCATTTTACTGTGCGTATGCACATTATACTGTCGATTTGAATTTGTTTTATTATTAATAAAATCGTGGAGATGAGACCGTCACAAATGCAGCTGCATATAACAAGTATTAATTAAAGTACTTGCACGAAATATTAAAGTTTGTTTTATGAAACGTATGCTCGTTTACACTAACACTAGGCGACACCTAAATGTAGTGCCCAAGTAAACGCGCAGCGTTTCTGGATCGCGCAACAGCGTTTAAATATTCAGGTATTTTATTGAGGTGTCACCTTGTGCCGTTAAAAATGGGCATAAGCGTTAGATGTAGCAACAGTTGTGAATCTCGAGTGCCAAAATTTGCCAATAAGTGAACAATATTCGCTATAAGAGTCACATCGGTCCAAGTAAAATTTGCACATAATACTTCCATTTTAAAAGTGTACGTTATTCAAAATTATGTACATTCTACATACGCATGCACGCTTAGTGCCGTATGCAAGGAAACATGCATTATTTTTTTTGAAAACATACTCGACTGGCATTAATGTGTGTTGACTGCTAAGAGCCCTGTTAAAATAAAAGTATTGTCAAATATAATTATGCACTCCTCTTAATACATTTCAAATGAACTGAACATAATGAACTCACTTAGTCTTACACACAATACGTCGTTTTTCCATCCATCTTCGCATAATATAATGACAAAAAATAAAACGTTTTACACCAAAGTATTAATAAGCTACTTACCAAAAATAATCTTCTAATAATATAATTCAAGGGAATTTGGTACCTGTAAACTCTGTCCCAAGGTCCTCTTTCCTTGAGCGACGATCGGCAAGTTTTCGGTAGATTCTGATAGGTTTCGCGCAGGAACGTCGTTATTTCAAAAAGCAGTACACATGCAATTATTCTAAGAGCTCGGGGACACTCGGCACCAACTGGCTTTCCAGGCAAGCGTATACTAGCTGTAGGAATGGGAAGTTTTCATTTTGAAAAAGCAAAAAGGAACTTTAAGTCCATATCAATAGGATGCAATACAATGGATGGAAGCATGCATAGGTAATAAGACGATATTTAAAATAAAATGTGTTTGCCACTATTGCTTTTGTTAATTTAATACGCCCAAGGTGCTGCCTTCTGTGCAAGTTTTCATATTTTCCCTAAAAGAACATGGTCAACAACAACAGGACAACGGTCCGTTTCAGAAGGGCTTTACGCAGTTGGTCAATTGAAAAATCCTTTTACACTACAAAGAATCACTTCAGTTTAAATTATAATATGATTAAATATGTTAAGCTACTTTTATACTACCATTATAAGAGCATTTGTAACCATATTTAACTGCAAATAAAACTTTGTCTTGATAACGGCTTACCTTCGTCAAGGAAATCCTCTTCTTCGTCTTGTTGCAAAAGTTCGCGCTGTCCATCCGGGTCATTTACTAAGTTGACCACAGTTTCCACGTGCTTTTTGTCTTCGATCAACATTTCTTCCAGTCTGTTTCCTATAGCCTATAGCATAGAGAGAGTTTAAAAACTAGTTCTGCATTTTCGAGGTTAAACCTAGAAACTACTATGGATAGTGTTTTTTTTAAATATGACGTTACGGAAAAATCCTATTTCATGAAAGATACGAAAGTCATTAGGTGAATTCAATATTGATTCACTTGACGACTTTCGTTTCGTCTTGTTTGGGAACAATTTAAAAAAATATGCCTTTTAATAACTTACTTCTGCCCACTGGTAAAATAGCTTCCCGGCCAAACGCTGCCTTTTCAATTGAGGATTTATAGATACTGAAAAACGTTTTATTCTTAATAACAATATTAACTTGATACATTATAATAATAATGGTAGGTGTAATTAGTTCTTACCAGCAGCTTTAGAGGTATTCGATTTGAGCCAATAAGGCCATTGACCCTTATTGCAATTGTGCACCAAGTGCGCACATTCTAAGAGTATCGCGGCTCTTCCGACGACTACCGTATGTGGCTGAAAATTTTCATTGGTTGATAAACACAGCGGGAACAAAGACGACAGTTTTTTTTTTATAATAATAGACGTTGCCCCACACTAGGAATTTCTCCTGTATCGTGGGTGCTTTTACAAACACTTAAACTTACATACACAAACAGCCAGCCAGAACAACTACCTGTAGGTCATACAAATATTTGTTCCGTGCGGGCATCGAACCCACAATACGCGGCGCAGCAGCCGATCGCTCAACCAGTGCGCCAACCGTGTCGTCAAAAAATCGTTGGTGATTTATCCCAAATATTTCTCATCCACAATATTATTGCCTTTACTTACCAAATCTAAGAGTGAGGCCATAAAAAGCGCGTCCGGCGTGCCGCCGGGCTGCGTGGCGTCTAGCAAGAAGTTGAACCGAGCGAGTCCCGCGTACAGAGGCGCGGCGGCCACTAGGCGGCGGCGTTTCAGTATTACCACTTCTGACTCGCCACCGCCTGATCCGCCCTCTGCGGAGCCACGTCGGGACATATCTACGAAACAATATTGTTTTAAAGATTAGTTCTGGTTCTTTTAAAATATTGTGCTTATATCGTCATTAAGGTAACGACTGATGAGTGATGGTGACATCAAACAGTAGATACAGTATTAGGGCGCGGAATGGCTTGCTTTCACATGTTTACGACACCGATCATGATTCTTGGGGCCTTCATCAACGTATTGGATAACAGTGTAAAAAATAAATGGTTGTACTCACACCCACCACTGGTATCTTCTATACTGCCATCTCTTTTTTTACCCATCTTCCTTAATCCGAATCTATTTAGTCTGTCTTCTACCCGTTTTCGAGCCCTGCAAAAAGTATACATATATTACTTTTTAATAATAGCAACCCAGGATCTTATTTCAGAATACGGCTCACATACTACAAGATCTTGAGCAGAATTGATAAATAGAACTGCGTGAGTTATGACAGTGTTTTGTTTTCCACTCTAATTTTTATTGTTATTGTTCTATAAAGGCAAGTTTAGTACTATAGTATAAGTCAGTCTGTAAGATAACTCTTACCTGTTCAAAGTATAACCAACCCTCCTCTTAACATGCACCGGTCGTGACGTATGCGGCGGCGGCATGTGCGGCGGCCGAGCCAGAGATATCATACTACCAGAGATCGGCAGAGATTCACCCGACCCTCCACCGTTGCGGATCAATGACTGAGAATGATGCGGTTTCTGACGGAACCAATTCACTAGAAGAAAATATTCCAAGATTTTGGAGTTGATAAAAGTATGTTGGGTTAGAAAATACATGCATACTATTTCACTAACGGAATGAACTAATTTGAAATGTAGTGGGTAACAGCTGGAAATCATCTGTCCTAAGACAGCATACTATAATTATGTACTAGGCCTATGCTATATATTATATAGGCCTATTTTATGACTACACATCACATTTGAGTATGTTTGTGACACAGTATATGAGTTCTTTCTAATAATATTGCCGTCAGATATTATCAAGACTTCAAGATTACTAATAGTCCGTATTAGGTTCATCATCATCATTTCAGCTGGAAAACGTCCACTGCTTGACAAAGGTTTTCTGCAAGCGTCGCGATGTCTACCAGTCCTGTACTTCCGTAATAGATTATATGTAACAAATATCTAGCCATGAATCTCGAAACTAATCGCGGTGACAAACGAACCATATCTGATGTAATACATACACTTTCTTAATCGCAGATCAGCACAACAATGTTTTATTTTACCAATGCCAGCGATGTGGAACTTTGAGGGAATGGACTTGGAATGCGAGATCTTGTGGTGAGGCGTGATGTCGGCTGACGACGCCGACGGGATGGTGCGCTCTGACTGGCGCGGCGTCAGCTGGTAGCGGCGCGTGCGCACTGACAGTGGCGACTGGCTCGCGGATTCCTCGCCGCCTTCTGTCTCTAACAGGCTCTGTGGGATTCAGAAAATACGCCATGGTTAGGACTGTTATTAAACAGAAATCCCAAATTTTCCAAAAAAGGGTTATCTCGGCATACTAGGCAAATAATTTGTTGATTCGTTTGATTCGAAAAAGTTTCTATATGGATATGCTTGTTTGCATTTTTTTGAGAAAGACTGCCGCACACCTTATCTTAAACTCTTTGAGTCATAATTACGGCGTCATCTTCATCTGCGCTACATTTTCCCAACTATGTTGGAGTCTGATTCTAGTTTAACCAAGTGCAGCTGAATACCAGAATGTAGGCAGTTATGACTTCATGTCTAAAATTCGTATTCGCAAGTGAAAATCATTCGTTACTTACATGTGCCCCAGTAGAGGAAGTACTTCTTTTCTTGAAGGTAAACTTCTTATGAGATCGCTCATCAGGTGCACACCCCGAGTCTGCACCCGTGTCGGAACCTCGTTCCTCTTCACATTGACGAGGAATGTGCCTAAAAAGTATGACGATAAGAGTTAAAGTGCAATTTAAAGTTTGTTAGTTTCAACTTTCAGGATTACTGCTTTGAATCAAATCAAAGACGAACTAAGCCGTCAACAGGAACTATGTGGAAATGTATTTAGATAGTTTCCACCTCTTTTTGAAGTTTGTGTCTCTTTAAATGGCTTTGGCAATGTGAATCTTAAGGCACAAGCACAGAGTCCAAGTCGATACATATCATTTAAAGTATGATTAAAAACTTGAGGAGAGTACTAAGAAAAATAACAAAAAAGATATACTAAGAAAAGACAGCAATAGAAATAATGTAGCGAAACAAACCTGATCACTCTAGTGGTCTGCATGTTAGATTCTTTTTGCTGACTGTCAGGTCTTTCTGCAGTGTCAAGCAGTGCGCTGAACGCGACCACTCGGAACTCCCCACCATGGGCTTCTCGCACATAACTTAGGAGTAGGCGCACTTCCATGTATAACGTCTGAAGGGAGAAATATAACTTGACTTTTTAACGTGCGCCCGATGAGAGAACGTGTTTCTAACATGTGTCTGTTACATATAAACGAATACGTGTTTTCCTAGTTCAATCTATACCCCCGGATACGTGGAATAAAGTTACAACTAGTATAATATCCAGTTTTACCAAAAAATCAAGGTTTATTAAGTTAGGCATAACTTTACTACGTGGTTTGGTTTGCCATAGTCTCTAAAAAATATAATAATTTGTCTTTTCCACAAAAGCTATTAATTAAGGATTGAAGTGGAAGTAATGATTGGTTGCTTGTACTTTGGTCAAACAATTACAATATCACACGAGCTTGGTAAGTATAGCCTTACCAAGCTCGTGTGATATTGTAATTGGGATGATGTTTGGGTATAAAAAAATGTTTTATCAGATAATAAAAAATATTAGTCACCTCTTCTTTACTACATCATGTTAATAGTAAATGAAGAATTTATTTATGATGATAGATAAAAGTCACAAGCAGGTATACAATCTACATTTATGCTTTACGTTTTATCGTCATTTTAGCTCAATGCATCGACGTAATCTTTTAAGC
Source organism: Phlogophora meticulosa (assembly GCA_905147745.2). Classification (NCBI taxonomy): domain Eukaryota; kingdom Metazoa; phylum Arthropoda; class Insecta; order Lepidoptera; family Noctuidae; genus Phlogophora; species Phlogophora meticulosa. The sequence goes on along the minus strand of LR990528.1, from coordinate 9,737,363 downwards.
AATTCGTAAATAAAGAAAAATTACGTGTCAATTATTTTTTAAATAATCTACATGACGGACATAACAAACTATTTTTAGTCATCATCTCTATTCTAATGTGACTATCGCTCACATTCGAATAGCCTTAGGTTAACTTCCAGATTCAAACGAAGTCTTATCAAGAAGCCTTGGGCGACATTACACAAAAAAATAAAATATATATATTTATTTATTTATTTATTTAATACTTTAAGCACATTAATGTACAGAGGCGGACTTAATGCCATAGGCATTTTCTACCAGTCAACCTTTATATATTGTGGTAGGTATAAAAGAGGCTGTTCGGCAGATAGTAAATAGCTAATCAAGATGATACTCACGGAATTATCAAGCATCTTCAGTTCCTTGTGCATTAAAGCGAACCGTGTGACTAGTACTCTGAACGTTGTCTCTATGATAAACGTCTCTATTGCCCGACTTGCATTGGGACCCTGACCCGCACCGAAGTTTGTAGCGTAAGCCGATTGTAGGTTACTTATGTCTGGAGACTTGGTGAAACTGCGCTTTTGTTGATCTGGGTAAAGAAAGGTAGTATTAAAAAAACTAAAAAAATAGTATTGTGGAATATTTAAAAAATATGCTTAAAGAGCATAGGATATAGAGCAAATCAAGAATTGATAAAAAAATAACCTACCTTGGTCAAGCCTCACGTGGTACACATGTGTATCGCGAGCCTCAAACTGTTTTAAGCTATATTTGTATTCGTTTACAGTTTCATTGAATTACTGTAATTATTATATTTGAGGCATTAAGGCGGTTGACAGAGTTATCGCACTCCCTTGCCCTACGTCAAATAATTAGAAAATGATTAATACCCATCGATCCAATTGACCTATGTCGTTTAATGACCACGATAAACGTCATCGTTCACCTGGGTGTGATAATACGCCCAGTCGTAGCCCTTCATGATGCATAATAGCAGTACTTACTCATAGGCGACACCATCGTAGCAGGCTCAGCACAGAACCCAACAGCAGCGTGCAAGTTATCCAGCACTTCCCTAATCGGTGCATACTTCGTCATTTCCTTCAAGCGAGTGGTGAACTTGGGTATGGAAGCTGAACGCAGTTGGCGTAAGGAGTTCCGAGCTTGGACTCGCAGACATTCTGCTTGAGGACCGCGGAGTGCTGTGGTACAGCCGTGCGAACAGCCTAGTTGACGGAGTAGCCTGGTGAACAAATAAATATTGAATAGGAACATATTTTCAAAATTGGCAGGCGTCTAGAATCAGCTGCAGTATGTATTGAGTAGCAGCCCAGAGACTGGATTTGTATCTGGTTGACGGCAAAAGGCTTGCGCCTTCTACTTAGGACTTAATACAACTGACCAAAATGTGGTTTAGTACATACACCTCTACCCCTCTTCAGAGGAACTATCGTGAGTGGAAAGTTCGGGTATTAAACAGCATTTGAAGCATGTAACTTGCTGTAAAGTCTAAACTAATAAACCTTGGAAAAAAGACTGACGAGGCGAAAGATGACGGAACTAACCTGAGTATAACGTGCATGAGCATATAACAAGGACAATCCAAGTTGTCTTCCTCTCTTGTTCTCTCCTTTGTACTGTCACCGCCTTCAATATTTGTCGACTCCTGGCTTTGGGCGCAGGGAATGCCTGAATCTCTTTCCTATGAAACATAACAGCATTATAATTGAGCAGTTAATTGATCTAGCAACATTTGCTTACAGGCGTATTGATAATTTAAAACGTTTTCTTCAAAACGATAGAGTCAGACAACGCTAAACGCTAAAAAGCAATCTTCAAGCAACTGCAATAATTCAACTATTGACACATACACTTACTTTGCTCTCCTTATCTTTGTTGAACTCCGCCATAGGATCAATGTTTCCGGGTTGAGCCTCCTCATTCTTGCAAGTTTGCCAATTTTTGTGGACACCCATTTCCATGAGTGTGTCTACTAAGTTCAACATCACTTCCATAACACGGAGGGTTATGTAGAAACTGTCCATAGTTGACACGGAATATACTGCCTGTAATTGAATGGTGGGTATCAAATGTTGCCAGCATTATTCAGCGAAATTCTGTCACTCACAGGGTATTTTAAAAGAAGAAAAAACCAAAATTGAAATTGGAAAGACTCAGGCATAAAGCCTGGCCTCGGTACTTACAGTTTTTAATCAGCACGAATAGCTAATCTCCAAAAAAGTTTAGTTTAGGACTCAAATAACAAACCATAAAGTGATAGTAAGTAATAAGACCTTACCTTGAGAACCACTTGGAAATCAATGTCGCCGTCTTTCGTAATATAGTGTAAAGATCCAGGAGCTTCCTGTATTTCTTCAACGACGTATGTAATGTTGGAATCAGTTTGTGATCGAGTAAGGCTAGGCTTACGTTCTGGTGTGGGTATGTGTTGGGATCCTTGCATGCTGACTGAATCTATTTGGGATTCCAACGAACCCTGTGAACAAAATGTTGGTAAGTCAAAAATAGGTAATTTACAAACAAAAAACCATCGCTGGCAATATAGATTTTTACATATAGGATTAATACATAAGTATTTCCTGTAGGCACGCCTGTATTCCCCGAACGGTGAGCAGAGGTGTACCTATAGTCCACCCACATTTCACCAGTTTTGTTTTAAGTTCCATGTAATAGGGAGTGCAGCTAAATTCAAATATAAATTTACTTGTAGCGACTGCCTATTTGACCTCTAGAACCCAGGTACTGGGTAATACGATTCCCTTTGGTAAGACTAGTTACTCAGACTTTCTACCCGTAACCACCGTTAAAGATCGTCGAGGTAGAAATATTTCTTTTTACAAATACATACATGTATCTTAGTTTCTTTTCTTACCTGTCTAGTCTTAGACAAATAATCCGGAGACGGTGTAGGCGTATGTTCAGTCACAGTGATGATGGGATTCTTCTTTTTCTGTGCGTTTGTCGGCATCGTGTTAGAGGGACCTTGCGCTCTCTCCGTCCGCACCTCATCGATGTACCTGCAATAACTGTCTTTCAAATAACAGGTTTATTTTAGAAACTTTTGCCATACTTACCATACCTTTTGTACAAAATCATTTTAGTGCCCTTTTTAAAATGTTTATTAAATTCTTGTATTTATTTAATTTATATTATTTTTATTTCGTTTTATTATCATAAACGTGCCACATCATACCTGTGTTTTATCGTGTATTCTGTTCATGCTAACTATTTAGTGTTTAAGTCATGCTTTGTTGTATTACGTTGGTGACTATCATAAAAACTTCTAATAACTTGCAATTGAACTAGAGTTCAAAATTGTATGCTTTTATTGTAAAAGTTTACTGTTGGTCAATAAGTGATGTTTGAATGGATTGTACCTACGTATTATCGCATCCAATGAAGCCTCAAACTAAATGAAGGAATTTGTTTCATCTAACTACGTAATCTTTCTATTGTTCTAATGCATTAATTCAGGTAATTATGGATTGTGTATTGGAATCTAATGAGCAGTGTGCGTGCATACAACTACTTTGATGTTCTGTTTTGTTGTGACGATGTGAGAGTGTGTTTCTGAGTGTTCTTGTTATTAGATCAAAGTAATTGTTTGATGTGCTGAAATAAGCCTACTGTATGTAGCAACAAGGCCTCATTTCGGGAGTGCTTGTAAAAATCTGAAGCTAAACCTCTACGCCTAATGTATATCGTAATACGATAGTTTGTATTACCAATCCGGCATGACTAGCGTCTAAGTTACGAAGCCTCTAATTTCTTTGTTAATTTGCTCACTTACCCATTGGAGGCTAGCTCATCAATCAAACAGCTAGCGACCGAATCGTTCGTCCATTATAATAGTACGGGTACAAGCGTCAACAAGATGGGAGAAAGAGAATAAATATAATTATATAATAAACCTCGAATTTTGTGTTGATAAAATAAACATGCTGTGCTTTGATAATGAAAGAATATGACATTTTTGTGATTGTGATACGTCGAATTTGGAGTACGATTTTGTGATTTTTGTTTTTGCTGCTGATTCAATATTTGCGTTTTAAATTACTTTGTGATATCTTTGGAACGTATGTAACAGATGAGAACAGCAGTCTCATTGCGTAACAAAAACGTAATGAGAATAACTTCAATTGATTAAATAGCATTTTGAAAAACCTCCGAACAACGCACGTAATTATTTAGGTACGAGTACACATGCCAGCACATCAAGCTATCTCAAACTGTCAATTTTTCCCAATTGAAAAAGAACCTTATACTTTTAAAATAAAGTTGAAATACTATCTAGCTTGATGAGTACATAAAATTTTATGGTACAGAGGCCAGTAGGCCTCTGTACCATAAAATTTTATGTATTACCGCCATATATAAACAATACCGCCATGGAATCAGACCATACAAATATATTTGGGAGGTACAGAACTAACCTGATGTGCTGGCCGCACATCAAGCTATCTCAACCTGTCAAATTTCTTTGACAGTTTTTCAACTTTATTACAAAAACATAAGGTTAAATTTCAATTGGGAAGATTTGACAGGATGGCGTCTGTACGATGCCAGACAGACAGAAAGAACAACATAAACGTCAAACTTATAACACCCTTCTGTTTTCGTAGGGGGCTGAAAATGCGTGCTCACGGACATTATAGTTCTCTCAACACAATGAGTGTTGTTGAACTGTCAAAATGAAAGCAATTCTCATTATTAGTGTATTACACAATGAGCCTGCTTTACTATTACCAATGATTGATTCAGAACTTATTCTTAAAATATGTGTATCGATACTTATCAGTCATATTACTTCCCTTCCATATAAATCTAATTAATTAATAATAATAATATTCTACATCTATTAACCTAAATCGTTTGTAAGAAATGGAATAAGGTAAGTAAGTAAGTACTGCATATTTTCAAGTAGGTATAAAAAAAATCTACGCCTTTTCAATATACTATACTTAAGATGTTATTAAAAATTACCATAGCTATAAAAGTTAAAATGGAAAATGCCATGAGAAAGAAAAAAAAATGAAAAAAAAAAATTGGATTGTCATATTTACCTAAGACTGGGCATACTTTTGCCCTTGATTAGGTTACAGTGGAATAAATCGCCAGTAAGCCTCGGAGCCAAGGGTGGAAAGTTGCTTGCTAACGCAGAATTAGGACGATCGTCGGTATTGTCTAAACTCCTGTGATATTCCTGAAAAAGTATTCACATTAATGACTTGCATTAAACGAAGCTTTAAAATAAGCGAAAAAATATAGCTACAGATAGCATCCTAACTGCAGAGTGGAAGGAGAACTTGTGGTCATCGTGGCCAATTTTTTCCAGCGCTTTTTCTGACTTCGACAGCAGCTTAGTTTCCACAAACGCTTTTAGGTCGGCCATTTTCATTTTCCGTTTTATCTTCTCACTGGATCTTCGCGTCATGAGGGATTCTTCTTCTACTACTTTTGTTGGTGACGTGAAAGGCATTTCTGTTATCGGCGACATGTCTTTAACTTCTGGTACTTCGATAAAGTTCTTCAGTGAGTCGCGGTCTTTGATATCTGGACTCTGGTAGACAGATACCTCTATCTTGGGTATAGGCAAGGAATTGCTTCTCTTTCTCGGTTGTGTCTGTTTCGACATATCGTCACATATGTCTCGTAACCTGAAACATAGTGTTGTTTTATTGACGAAAAGAAAAAAAAACTTTATGTCAATTGAAGAGAAAATACATAACATAACATCACTCCTGTATTTCAGAGGTGTACCTAAGTACCCACATTTCACCAGTTATGTTATTAAGTCCCATGTCATAGGGGGTGAGCCTATTGCTATCAACCGGGCACATCCTCATTCCAGGCTGTTACTTAGAAATTCCTTATGAAAAATTCCAATAACACTTTGCTTGACTCGGGAATTGAACCCATGACCTCATGCTAAGCAGTCGCGTTTGCGACCACTAAACCGACGAAGCAGTCAACATGTATTTTTTTTTTTTTAGGTAGGGCCACTCGCAGTTCAGCACTATAAGGCTGTTTACTGCTTAACCGGTCGATCCTGTGGTGACCTTACAAGAAGGCCCCCAGCCAGGGCTAACTACAAGTTACATTTAAACGACCGCTCGCTAAGGGCGCCCCCTGTGGGGCTCGAACCTCGGCTTAGGGCGTCGTTGAATACTTAACAAAAACAAAGGCTGGGTCTAGTTATTATTATGTCGGGGGGTTTTTTATACTACTGACTCAGCTACGCGGGCTGGCCTTGTAGAGTCTAAATATTGAATTTACATTTAACTAACTAGGGCGTCGCGCGTCGCGGGCCTCGTCGGCGAGGCCGGAATGTGGGTCGGTTTGTGCGTGTGTATTTCCTAAGAGTGCTAGTTTCCCTACTGCTCTCCTGGATGACGGTTATGTCGTCGTCTGGCTCGACTAGGGTATGCCTTGGGCGGCGAATCTTACCAATTTTTGTAGGGAAGTATTGGGAGGCCGAGACAACAAGTGGGTTTGGGTGTCGCTCGGCTGATTCGAAAAAGCGCCCAGTAAGACGCTTCATGAATTGCTTGATGGTGGGGATTTTTTTCAGTCAACATGTAGTGAAGTGAAAAAGTGAAGAGAAAATGTTGGAACAAATACCTGTTGTACAAATAGTGTAGTGCCCAATAAACGCCCTCTTCTTGCCATTGCGAAGTGAATAAGCACCTCAATGTAGCAACATCTAGGAATGTGGCAGCTGAGACCTGAAATATAAGTACACCCATAGAAGTTGCGGGATGTTCGAAAGTGTTACCGTGACCCCGGAACGTAAAGGGAAAGGACGGAACACGGATGGGTTTTAGTCAGTAAAATTCTGACACGCCCTCCCGTTCCATCCAGAACGGTAGAATTCATTGGATGATTTCCCATCCATTATGATTTACCAACTTAAAAAAATGAAAAATTTCTAAAACATTTAGAAAATAGTGACTTACTTATAGATTATAGGAAAATCACCCAGATAAGAAGTGTATGGTTTTGAATCACATGCTAAATCTCTCAATATTGTACATACAAACTGACATTGCAGTAAGATTGTATGGGAGAACATGTTACTCAACTATAATGTCAAGGTTATCTAAAAATACTTGGTGCATAACATATCCATGATATGGAACCATCACTGCGCGAGTTCAACTCGGTCTTGTCCGGATTTTTATGTTCAACCCATCAAATGATTACTTACATTTCCTTGTTTTGCAGAGGGTGCTTTATCTGTGGTAGGAGTACCTTTGGTCGGCCCACCGCCTCCGCCGCCACTGTCTGACAGAGACTCCTTATCTGAGGAACTGCAACCATTCAATGTTATGTCTAACATTGTCACTGAAGTTTATCTCTTACATTTAAGAAGAAGAAAAAATATAACAGAATAAAAAAAAAACAGAAGCAACGGTGGTAGGTGCATATTTTAATTCTTATTCTAATATATATTATAATATTTTTTTGTTTGAATGTAGAATGTCACATGATAATATTGTGAAATTTATTGTATTGTATAATTTATTGTAATATAATTTATTTGTTTTGCAGTGCCCTTACATGGTGCATGTTTGAAACTTTTAATGTAATGTTATACCAAACCCTGTACAAATTGCAATAAATTGATTACTGATTACCACTAATGAACGAAGGACTACAAGGAAATGCAATTTAAATTAAATTAACTTACCTCATCTTTGTGATTTGTGGCAAAGGTTTGATGCCCGGTAGCCCTGGCTTCGATCCATCGGGCTTACGTGGTTGAAATATACTGGGGTCGGCTGCATACACCGTGTAGGTCTCTTTCACAGCTCCTCCAAAATTTTGTTCCGAAGGCAGGCGGTAAATAAACTGAAAGTGATGGAAGAGTCAGGTTGCCGTTTAAATCTGAATTTGAGACTGCTTCAAGTTTAAAAACCTACCAAATTAAAATATTTTTTGGGCATACACAGGGCTACATATCAAGCTATAATTTTCCAGCATAAGCTGAGCTGTCATTGTATAGGATTTCCATACAATGAGAGGTCAGCTTATATTGTTAATACGATGCCCTAAAATAATAATCCGTTTCGTGGCTATTACTAAGGCTCATTTCAAATTTAAGCCATTGTGTCATATAAGCAAAAAGTATCATCTCATCTTACCACATGTTCCTCTTCAGTACTAGAACTCTCTTCAGGAATAGTTTCAGGGAATATGGTGTCTTTGGGTGATGAGAGCCAAGGCTCTTCTTCAGTACTGGCCTGTTTGGACGTAACTTCCGACTGCGACATCGACACATTCTGGCTGGGTGGACTTCCATTCACATTACCAACCCCACTTTCTTCCTTAGACAATTTACCTGGGATATCAAAAGTCGTTGGCTACAAACTGTTCATTTTGAATGCCCTAATATATAAAATTGTATGTAAGTAATAAAAAAATTAATCAAGCTATATATAGAATTATAGATATAAAAAAAGGTTTACACGCATACGCCCAAGGTTGCTAAATACATAAAGAAACCAGGTTACAGTGGTAAATAAACAAACTCCAGCGGGGTCAGTCCAGGGGATGCAATTGCAAGAAATGATGTTAAGGAAAAGTACCATAAATTATAGTCGTTAGTAATAAAATTACTAAAGAGTAAAAGTATGATAGGTTTCTCTACATACGTCCCATAAACACGTCGCCTGGTTGGTGTCTCTTGGAATACTTGCCACCTAGAGGCTTGGGCTTTGGTTTGACGAGGGTGGTGAAGCATGGTGCTTCCGGATGCCTGAACTCCCACATCGCTTGCCACATCTTTAGGCCATTCTCTAACCGATAGTTGTTTGTGAAGTCAGACTCTTTCAGGTGGTGGGACAGTGGTGCAAACAGGAATACAAACAGCTGAAAAAAAGGGGTGATAATGTATGTCATTATCTCTTTCATGAGTAATTTTGAAGATGCTGCTTATTTTAAACCAATTTTTCAACAAGCATTATTCTTATTGAAAGATTGGTTATCATAAAAAAACTGGATGTTCATAAATATCAGAAATGTCCGAAATTTTAAAGTTATACTTTTTTTCCTGTGTGGCATTAGTTTACACCCTATTTTAAAGTTTATGTTTAGAAAGAAACATTAATAATTACCGTCAAAGCAGGAATGGAAAACAAGTAGTGGAATGGGTTGGAGTAGAAGACACTATTTTCGTAGTCGCTTTCAATACATTCGTCAGATGCATCAAGGAGGATCCAGTGTAGGGTGTATAGCAGCTTTGTTTCCACATTTCCCAGGGACTGCATGTTGTCTTTTACTCTGAGATTTGTAATGAAATAAATGAATTAATAGCTTTTTAAATCTCACTGGGTAAGATAGAAATCACGATTTTTTACAGTAAAGAAATATTAGATAGAAACATAAGAATTAGGATAAAGGTGAAGTGAAGTCAAATTTTAACATCAGGGGTCCAAATGTACTAAACTTATGGTATCAAGTGGTGCATCAATGTCCCTTCCAGCCTGTAGATAATATTTTTAGCTTGTCAGTGGTAATCATTATTGAACCTCTGTACTAAGCTAGACTAGCTCATGGTCACAGTGACACTACTGATGTGTCACTGTGACCATGAGCTAGTGCATGCTGCAGTGGCGTAACTATAGGGTGGCAGGGCTGGCCATATGCCACGGGCCCCCGACCCAAGAGGGCCCCGGCTCAAAAGGCCGCAAGCACAGAAATATTTTTTTTAAAATGCACCTAAGTTATACGAGTATTATATCTTGTCACTTAAAAAAAAGTATCATTTTTGGAACTTAAAATCTATTTAAGAATTTATTTAATAGGGCCCCATCAAAAGAATTTGCCACAGGCCCCAAATTATATAGTTAAGCCTCTGGATGTGTGGCTTACAGTCTTTACTATATTAACTTGAGAATACAGTAATATATTATACAAATATTTATTGGCACAAAGGAGCACAATATAATTTTATATGTATATGTTAATGACTGCATTAGTGTAACACTATGTCGCAGTCATTCAAACATTTCTTTTATTTTACTTCTATTATTTGCCAAGTGGCAATGGCCTCGGTAGCTTGATTACTTTACAAAGAATTGATGTCATCATCTGCCTAGCCTTTTCCCAACTATTATTGGGTCGGCTTCCAGTCTAACTAGATGCAGCTGAATACCAGTATTTTACATAGACCAACACATACTGGGCAACATAATACCTCTTGGTAAGACTGGTTGTCAGACTTTCAGGCTTCTGACTACCTGTAATGACTATCAAAGATCTACAAATGACAGCCCGGACCAACTGCTTAACATGCTTTCCGAGGCACGGAGGAGTCTCAATATGTTACGAATGGTCACCCATTTCAAAGAATTAATTTCTAAAATTAATAAAATTTAAATTTACCTGTTGTGTAAAAGAGCTGCTAATGCATGCATCACATGTGGTAATGATGCTTGTATGAGACGCCATCGTGGGATGGATTCAATAGCATCTGTTAGACTGATGGACAGACCAAACCGTAGATTTTGTACCAGTACCTTTTCGAATGACTGCAATTTACAGAAAGACATTGAAACAATTTAAAAAGAGTGAAGTGCTTTGAAACAGTAGGTTTCCAATTTTTACTCATAATAAGACTTATTATGAGTAAAAATTACTTAAAAATTACTAAATATAAAAACTAATTATAAAAATACATATTTACTTAGAGGATAATTATCTATTTACTGTCAGGATTTCGAAAGAATGGATCTCAAAGTAAGTAATCATTGCATTCAATATTAATGTATTATTTTTTTTTGGGAATTGCTGCATAAAATTTACGCGCTAGTTGTTGCAATGAGTTGTAAACATAAGAAACATAATTTTATGAATGAAGAACATATTTTACTTAAAAGATAATATTACCTTGCAAGCTTCTTTAACTTCCTAGGAGGTGGTCGATTGAAATAAAGATTGTTTCATTTAGCAAATATTGTAAAAAAGTTTTCATTTTGAAAATTGAAGAATACAAAAGGTAAACATGTCAAACAGAAATGTCAAAGTCACAAAAGTAATTTTATGAAGTTTTCTTGTTAAATGTTGCTATTTTAAGACCTATCATTATTACAAAAAAAAAACTGCATGTAAAGCACATCCAAATTAAAAAGGTTTGTAAATTTAAAAAGTTACAAAATTATTCAAAGCTAAAAATTACATCTTCCACTATTTATAAATGTTCTAGAAATAACAAAATTAAATAACTGATTTTGACTATTTCAGAGGAACTGAAACATAGCAACAGACTGTAAAACGCAAGTAAGTCAATAAAAAGGTCATAAAACAACTCTTACAGGAAAAATAAACATTAAATAATACAGACGACACTCAAGCATAAAAGCCAAAAGCACAATCATGTGTGATTACTTACATGGTGTCCAGGAGCACGTTGACAGAACTGCGTGTTATCAACAAATAAGTGATACTTTACAATCAACAACAAAACTACAAACACGCAAAATTGAAGATATTGCAAAAAGATTTTCCCGTACCGGGAATCGAACCCGAGCCTCCTGGGTGAAAGCCAGGTATCCTAGCCACTAGACCATACGGGATATACTTGTAAAGGCAATATATTCAATACACAATGTGCAGAATACATTCTGTGACCTCATAGTCATACAACATAGGTTCTTACTTACAATAACAACATTTTAGGCACATGTTCAAGTAGAATGAAGGTCATGACGAATTAGTTGCGATAAGGGTGATCTGTTTTCAATAAGCTTACTAAACATACGGTCTAAAATCAATTTTGATATTTGTGTAGACTAAACAATAACAAGGACTGTATTAATTGTGGTGCCAGTCCAAAAAGTCCACTCCAAAAAGACCAAGAGTAGGTACTTAATTATATGAAACACAAAAACCAGCCAGTGTTTTGAGCGTATATACACATTTTGCAAACATATAGATGTAGGCGTTATCAATTATATTACAATTTTACGATTGACATAAACATTTACTCACCATGCAGGCGGCATCGTGAACTTTTCCTAGGCGCGGTCTCACAAACGGGGTGGTTTGTCTCCACAGGAATATCTGGACTGGAATAGGGACTACCTCCTCGGAATTTGGATCTTCTTCGGACATTTCTTTTGCTTTCATAGCAAGGAGGGATTCCTGATGAAACAAAATGATTGATTTGGTTTGGGACAGAACGCCGAGACTTTTTACACTCGTAACTTTAGGTACCTGCTTACCAAGATGTCTAGAGTATTTTATCGTGAGGATACTTATCCTCAGCTCACCTTAAGCTGCTGAGCTTTTATGATAGAAGCACTTCAGATTGAAAAGAAATATAAGGAAACTAATATTTTTAGGGAAATCGTACTTACCTTGACCGAAAAAACCTGTCTATAAAACTCTTTTTAATTATTCTCCGGATAAAAAAGATCCAAAAAAAATTATGCAGAAACTATTAATGGTAAGACCAATACTAGGAATAAAATAATTGTGATACTATCTTACCTTCACAGAACTAATGAACAAGGTGTTACATAATTTAAGTAAGTGAAACCATTTAATTAATAGCTTGAGCTTGCAAACATACCTCACTTGCAGTAATTAACACATTGTTCTAGACTCATGGAAAGCACTGTTTACATCCTATGGTGTCACAATCGGAAGGTTAGGGAGGAAACGAGGACCTCTTCCAAGGGACGCGAGACAGGGAATGAGGTTCCGCGCAATGGTGACGAGACGGGGGAGTAGGGTTGGCGAAGCTAAGTTTTTCTTAATTTATGCAGAAGGCGTCATACTTATTCGAAATTGGTTCATGTTGCTTTGTCACAATTGTCACTTATAAAGGCTATTCAAAGTTCCAAGGAAAACTCACTATTACTACTTAACTTTGTATCTAATAGTGAAAAAGTTGATAATGTTAAGTACCTACAATACTTAAACATCTGATTGCCAGCAAACTGGATTTTTTTAACATTCGCCGATACTTTGATATCATAAATCCAGATTTTTAATTGTGAAAACCTCTTCTTAATCGCTTTGCCGAAATCTACATCGCAGCGACAGCAACCCTGGAAAATTTTCAGCATTGATCTGTGCGCGCGGGTCGAGAGGCGGAGAGGCAGCCTCCGGTTGCCATAGAAACGGCAACATGGCTGCTTCCCGAGCAGTTGAAAATGTAGGCCAGTCTTTTGTTCAACGATTATCGCATTGAAATGGTCAGCGTTTGAAAAATATAGGGGTTTAAACACAGGATTTTTTTATTTCCAATATGGTTTCCGTACAGCGCTTGTAGAAATGAATTTGCTTTTCATGTTTCGACGATTAACAATAACGTGTACCTACAGCAGTTTATTAGAAAAAAAGAATGTTATTTATGGGTTATGGTTTTGTAGTTGAGCGCTCTATCTTCGTAGCAAAAACTTTGAACTTGTTACAGAGAGAAACGGACCCTGCTGCGTAGTTTGAGAACCACCATCTTGATCAAAATGAAGATTGCTTACAGTTGCAGAAGGAAATTAAGTTATGTTTAATAAAAGGTACTTATTGTAACAATGGTTCAACAAATTTATCTTTGGTCTAATAAGGTATGGGGCGGGTTTTTTGGTATTCAAAAAAGGGCTGATTCCTAGCCTAATTTGTATATACGATTTTTTATTTCGATCCTATGCTCTTTAAAGCAAACTCAGAAACCTAACAAGGTATCCAACATGTACCCTTTCGCTTTACCAAAACCACATAAATAACGTGCTTTCAGGAATGTTTTTTATCAACCCTCGTCCATGTAATTTATTTGATACGGTCCCCAAATAAAATGGTAAACATAAAGACATTGAATTAACAAGATTGGCATAGATATCAATGTTCACTTTGCGGCAGGCAATTTACTTTATAAATAGAGACGGTCAGGGAGCGCCGGCACTAACAGTAGGTACCCATTTTGTAGATTGTTTCCGTTAGTTGTGTACACATACATTGTCATTGTTTTATGCAGCCATCAGATTTTATGGCCAATTAGCTGATGCTCATTTAGTTTCTATGTGTTCGAGTGAGGGGTAGTTTTAATACGTACTAGGTATTTTCTTGGTCATCACCAACTATGGTGGGGTCAGAAAATTCTTAACATACATGTAGGTATGTGAAATATAATTTTCAATACAATTCATGTGCGGAGGCCAGCACATCAAGCTGACCCAATCTGTCAAATTTCTTTGAAATTTTTTCAACTTTAAAACAAAAGAATAAGGTTTATGATCAATTGGGAAAATTTGACAGGTTGGGATAGCTTGATGTGCTGGCTTCTGTACCTAGTTATTTTACAGAAACCTATTATGAAACGAATGTTCTATAACGTTGTTCGGTTATTTAAGTAATTTTATTTGTGACACCAAGCAAAAACGAAAACGTTCAAGTAAAAATTCGCAGTGCACTTGACCGCAGAATGATACTGATCTCGCAGATCGATTTATCTGCGGAGAACTTTACGCTCAAGTAGAGAATCAGAAAAGTAAATTGTTACAGACACTGTATTTTTCTGACTCTCTACTTAAATCAGTCCATAAACATTAGTCCATGTCTCTGTTCTCTGTTATTTGTAAATGTTTCATTTATGTTGTTGATGTGTCTTCGAAATAAATAAATAAATAGTTCTCTACCTCTGATGTCCTCTTAATAAGTAAGTAAGTAATAATTTTATTCACCAAATAGCTTAGCCTAGCGTAATAAGTATATATAAAAATAAATAATGCTGGACAATCCACACAACATCATCTAGCCCCAAGCTAAGCAGAGCTTGTGTTATGGGTACTAGATGACTAATATACTTAATACAATGCATAGATAGATCTTTTTTTATTGTATATAGTAAATACCCAGAACACCCGGAACAAATCTTTGTAGATCGTACAAACATTTGTCCCAAGGCGGGAATCGAACCCGCAACCTCCTGCGTTGCAGGCGGACCTTCGCCCGCTGCGCCATATCGGTCGTCAAATGTGTGGCTATTACAGATGACTAAGACCCCTGTCCTTCAAACTAGAAGAATCCTGTATCTAGAGAGACAGAAATAGGAGATAGGACCTATCCTATCTCCTATTTCTCTATCTATATACCCGCATCAGGAATGCGTGTTCCAGAATGTTACTTCAAGATAGAGCTTTTGAGACCTTGTTGACAGTACACAAGCGAGCGTGCAGGAAACTTCACAGATTTTTTTTACGTTTACGCCCCACACTAGGAATTGCTCCTGTGTCGTGGGTGCATATAAAACATTTAAATTTCTCTAATAACTCTTTCTCGAATTCTTTAATTCAGTTTTATTGAACTGTTGGCACACGTTTTTAACCTTCTTAGAACTTTAAAAAGACTTTCGATTCGTTTCAACTATATGATGCAAAATGGTATCATAATATCATGCGAGGACTTATTTTTTTCTTCTTTATACATATTACAGGTCGACTTTTTATGGAGGGCAGTACTTTCCTTTAACTCTATAGACAACTAGCCCTGCCGTGGCTACCAAGACTTTACGCCTAGCCTGTACTTTAAAAAATGATTCTTCTGTCGTTGCCCACTGAAGACTGAATAAAATCTCCATACAATGTTCACTTGCAAAGCGCTTTGCCCGTTAACTAAACTCCGTCCGATGCGAACACCGAATTGCATTCATACAGCTTCGCAACGAGCTATAAATAGTTTGATGAAAAAAAAACCAACGTTACATACGACTCTGTTTATTTCCGCCCACACTGGGTGAAGGAAGTTAAAATAATATCGAAGACATCACCTGTTTTACGTCATCGTAATGAATCACGCTCTAACTCTTTTTTCCTTGAAAATTCCTTGGAATTTTCTTGTAAAAAATCAAGGTCTGCACAGTGGTTTGTAATTTTCCAATACTATTACCGTATAAACTAGATTATTATTAGTCATTGAGAAAGTTTGGAGTAAAAGCTACCTAGTTACCGATGACGTCACAGTGTTTTTGGAAACCATTTTGTCTTAGTTCCAAACCGTAAGTAGGTATAGAATTTCACATTTTAAGTGCGCGCCGTGTGACACACCTCTTTTCCTTTCTTTATTTATGGACCAACTCGTTAGTAGGCCATTATTCCATTTCAAAAAGGCCGAATACATAATCTCCTCGGTTATGGGTTCGGCGACATTTTTTTCATGTACGTGTAGTGATTTCTACGTGATTACTGGGCTGATTTATATTTTTCTTTCTGCGGTTGGCAGATGAAGCCCGCGTGGTGATGATTCTATATAAATTAGACTAACTTTGCTTGAGTAGGTTTCGCTTAGTTTCTTGTAATCTTCTCATAGTAGATATGTATTAATGTAGGTACATGAATTTGTGTTGGGTTACAACTAAAGAGTGATAGATTACTTTAATTTCGGAAGTCGGTGGCAAAGGAATGAAACAAAACTAAAGATAAAGAGACCGAACTAAAAATAAAGTAATATTTCACCCCGTAGTTGTTTTTTAATTCGGTTTCGATTATTTTTTTATAAAGTTCATGCAAAATTATCTAGAAATTAAACTGGTTTTTTGGCTGATTAATGCCGTATTCCCGGTTCATAACAAATTATTCTATGATACAATCACGAAACTTCGACCTAAAATAGAACGAGGTTGAAGTTTTAGAATATATATGCAACATACTATAGCTATTGGCTGGGCGTTACTGAAATAGCGACGTTGTGTTTTGAATGGAAAATGCTTTTTACGTAGGTATCCGAGAAACTTTACTAGAGAACACAGAAATAATTTTAGAAAAATATTGATGCTAGTTGAATAAATTATGTACAGCAGAGGAATTAATATAAGTATGTCATAATTTGCTGTTAAATAATGTTAATATGTTTTAGTGAGCTTACAAAATTATATTGTCACATTTATATGTTTGATCATCGTATTAATATTTCTTATTCCGTTAAAATTGTTGTTACTCTGTTCTGGTACACAACAAATGGAGTGTTGGGAGCCACATTCAGAATGAGGGAAATTAAGGGAAACACCAAAGTCAGAAGCCCGCATGGTGGCTTTTAAAATGATAAAGATGAGACGATATATTTACATAGTAGGTACATACGTAGTACGTGGAACTTATAGTATCTATAGACCGTAGGATAAGTAACTCTTGGAATCAAATATCATTGCTGTCGGGAAATTATTGGTTTCAAAGCAGTGTTTAATGGTGGTTTGTGACGTAAGACCTGACTCAGTGGTACAAAGTATTTAAGGATCAACTCACATGTGAGTGGACCCTATGAAAAGAGATGATTTCTTCTTTATACGCTGCCCATTAATAATGATTAAAGTTTTTTTTTGTTATAACAGAATAGGGGCCAAATAATAACAGCCACACGTGTTGATCGAACGTTAAGCTACGCTTACCGAGGTCGGCCCGTGGATGGGTGTTCATCCATTATAATTATATCAAGAACTCTCGCATTCCTACAAATGAAAGCCGCACAACGTGCTTTCCATGCGTCTGAATGCCCCTAACGATTACAACCACACACAATCAGTATACAGTCGCTAGGTCTAGTCAGAAGCCCAGAGTCTGACAATCAGTCTTATCATGGGGTATGTGTTGCCTAGTAGCTGGGTTGTGGTTGTCGTTTTGGGCAGGTTGCCCATATAAAGCGCTGGAAACTGAACACAACATAGTTGGGATCATCCGGTAGATGATGATGTTATACCAACAAGGGTACTTAATATCCGATCCCCATTTGATTATTATTATTATATATTATTAAATACAAGTAAACATAAAACAATAAAACCTTTTTGTTTGCAAGAGACGATATGTATCAGTGGTATGTACTGGCTGGAACAGCTAGGGAAATAAATATTAAAAAAAAAGGTAAAATGTTATTAAAAACCGTCAAGATGATTAACAAGGAAGGTGTGTTTTTTGATGTAGATTTATTATTTATGTTTTTAGATCTGTATTTTTAGCTGCTTAAAGTAAAAATGGATAAAGAACTGTTAGTAAAATCAAAACTGCACTTTTTGTGTACAGTCGACGGTGAGCAAGCCTGTGACCCACGCCTGGCGGCCTTGTTGGCAGTTCATCTTGTCAGCCAGGTTTTGGATGAAGCTTCTGTCATAGCAAATGCTGCTACCGAAACGGGTAATAGTACATTTTGATGTAGGTGTGCAAAGTTTGTCATTGTACTCGAGGCAGAATCACAGCCAGCAATGAAGGCTATATTTGAGAGTGCAAAGACAAACGTGAATACAAACATATAAAAGATTTTTATCGTTCTATAAATGTATTGTTAGTAAATAAGTATTTAAAAGTAAGTAAAATAAGTATTAAGAGCGAGTCCGTTTGTCTGTGTCCGCACAGATGTTACACAGCCAGTTAAGTCGGAGATTTAACAGTATTTCTATGAAATTTGGAGTTGTCAATTGCAAAATAATAGAGTTGTGTAATTAGGACAAAAGATAGTGAGATATGATATTCTAATGTTATGCCTGCACTGCAGGAATAACATTAGCAACAGTAATTTGTTTTTTTTTTTAATTTGAACGAAACATTAAAGACCCCAAATTTATTAACAAAAAATGTTAATCCTAACGTTGCCGTTGCAACTTTCAGGCCAGGCTTTTGTGAATAGAATCATGATTTAATAACTATAAAAAACTGCTTCTAAATCTTTGCATTTTCGTCAAAATTCTGATACTAACCCATGACTCGATAAGCGGTTGCGCCCTGAAAGCTCCCACGAAGATCTCCTTACATCAATCTTGGCTAGACGCGTTTAAATAGAAACGAGACATAAATAACTTTAATTATGATAACAGGTCGTCCGTGGCGCTATCAGTCAATGTTGAAAAATATTGAGAATGACAAACTGTGTGATGCTGATGATGAAGACACATCGTTTGAAGCATCAAAAGGCGACAGTGACATCGTGAATGAAAATAAGATAGAGCATGTTGCCAATATAGTTGCTACATCGACGCCGGAAAAAGTTACAGGTAATTCTTATACGGGTAACATTTCAGACGCCTGCCAAATATTTAAAGTGACTGAAACAATGCCACTGGTTAAAATATTGGTTTTCCTGGTGCAACAAACTTAACTGGCCATCAGATATTAGGACCTAATGAAAATCAGCAACGTGAATTAAAATAGAACGTCACGCATGTAGTCCTTGAAGAGTTAGGCAAAGGGGAACAGTATCTACACCCACTATTCGCCAGTTATGGTTAAGTCCCATGTAATACTATGATTTGACGACATGGTTGGCGCACTAGCTGAGCGATCTGCTGCCGCGCTACGTATCGTGAGCTCGATTCCCTCACAGAACAAATACTTGTATTGCCTACCGGCTGTTGTTCCGGGTCTAACTGTTTGTGTATGTGACTTTAAATATTTGTAAACGCACCCACGATACAGGAGAAATTCCTAGAGAGGGGTAACGTTTTTAAAAAAAAAAATAGGAAGTGGGCTTACGGCCATCAACAGGGCACGACTCAGGACTCCAGCTACTGAGAATTTCGGATGCAAAACCCAATAACGAAAAACAATAGTAATACAATAGTCCAAAACTTGTGTTTTTGAGCAATAAACGTTCTTTGCACACCCAAAAGGGTACTTTTAGGGTACCGACCTTTAAAAGAAAAACGAAACCTTTACAATTTACTTTTTTATCCTATGATTACAGAGGTGTTTCTTGAAATCTATGCAACGTAAGAATTATAACTTTGGCTTAATGTTAGGTCTTGACGATAATCTAACAAATCGCCAGTACAAAATGAGAATTATTTTCATTTTATAATTTATATCAGGTGGTTCAGTTGGATCCAAAGAAAAAAATGTTTCAAAACATTTTTGATGAAGATATAGAGTACCTATCAACAATTACACTATTTACCTCTATCTCCTAGGTATCTAAAGCGAAAATTTGAATTATATTAATAGGGTTATTATATGTTGAGCTTTGTTTTACGGAGAAAATATAACCGTTTGTGATAGTTGTTAAAAAAAGACAACAAAGATACCAAAAATAGTTGGATACTTTGGAAGGACCTTCACTGACTTACGTAAAAATCGTTATTTAGCTTACTAAGTGGGCATAGTTCTGATTTTGTTTTTCCTTTGCGTGATAGCGCTGCTATAGTTGTGATATTCTTTAATGTTGCTTTTATTTTAGATGATTTACAGAAAAACAAGCTGGACGCTAGTTTTATTGGCCAAGGAGACGAAGAACTTGATTTAGTAAGTTCTGATTGCGATTTCTTTTCTATATATACGAGCTAGTCTAGCGACCTGCTCTTGCTTTGCTGAGGTGCTAATTACCTGTACCTGTTGATGCCGCTACGTGAAAATACATAAATAATATTAATGTACAGACGCCAGCACATCACATCATCAGGTTATATTAGTCCACTGCTGGACATACATGCCAGCACATCAAGCTACCCTAAACTGTCAAATTTTCCCAATTGAACATGAACCTAATACTTTTGGAATAAAGTTGAAAAACTATCAAAGAAATTTGAAAGATTGGGGTAGCTTGATGTGTTGGCGTCTGTACATTATAATAATATTATAATGTATGTATGAATCTTGTTTTCTAAATGATGGCAAAAACCCGCGTCTAAATCCATTGTGAATTTTAGAGGAACTAAGTGGTCACACAGCATAGGTACCTACATAAAAAGTGACTTATTCTTTTATCTACAGAAAAATAAATCAAATTGAAGTGTGTGTTTGTAATGTTAAAATAACAGCTTTTTACCAAATTCATACAACAGTATATACGGTAGTTATGACAAAAAAGCTAAATTTTAATTGTTGTCTGTCTGTCTTTGTGATGGAACTCTCCGAAACCGCTGAACTGATTTAGTGAAACGGTCACTGGCAGAAAACTAATATTAAAAGAATTAGGTTTCCGCGCAAAAAAACGAAAACCTAAGTTTTTTTTAAATTTCACATGTAACAAGTCGCGGGCAGCTAGTGCTTACTATGAATGTATATCCTATCATAAATAAATAAGACGCTTTTACACTGTACAATTATATGACGACACGGTTGGCGCAGTGGTTGAGCCATCGGCTGCTGCGCCGCATGTTGTGGGTTCGATCCCCGCACGGAACAAATATTTGTATGACCTACAGGTAGTTTTTCCGGGTCTGGCTGTTTGTGTATGTGAGTTTAAATGTTTGTAAACGCACCCACGATGCAGGAGCGATTCCTAGTGTGGGGCAACGTTTATTATTAAAAGAAGAAAGAAAGATATAGGTAAAGATAATAAAGAAGGATTCTGTTTTATAGGTTCTGTTATTAGTAAGCAAACAAGTCTTAATTAATTGTTTTTTTGTGACTGTATTTTTAGCGCCAGAACGAGTTAACGAAATCAACGTCAATGTTTATCAATCATCTTTTTGACATGAGTGACGTTGAAAAAGTAATGATTTCCGATGACACTGAAATCGTGCAAAATAATCTTGAACCCAATGAATTACTCACTGAAGCAATGAACAAAATTATGAAGTCATTTGTGAACACTGCGTTGGGGATGACGATTGAACAACCAGCCCAAGCAGAACAATCTCAATCAGTTGCTGGTGCCGTGCCGTCAGCGAGGTCATCAAATTCAGAACATTCAGAGTACTCGTTCTTGTCGGATGCTTATGTTGAGAATATCGGTAGAGATATAACATTTTACATACAAGATGATGGAGCTAATGATATTGAAAGGAATTGTGATGTTTCTCATATAGTTCCTGCTGTAAAAATTAGAGAGGTATTACCACTTATTATATTATCTGTACTGAATCATAAACTTAGTAGATATTTTTTTTAATTCCCTGACTTTCTTGTTGGAAATCGGCTCGATTATGATCAAGAAGAGCTCGAGTTTCAAGCTGATTTCATTGAGATTATTCGTCGTTTTAATAATCATACAGTAGATACTAATGACTTTGAATGACCTTAGCTATGTGATGAAATTCCTGAAAAATTGGTCGAGAGCATTGATGTCGCCCGATATGAAAATGCTTACCTTACTTTGAATCGTGAGTTAAATTTATAGATAGCGAATTAATATATAGCATTTTTGAAAGTATGGAATTAAAATAATGCTGTTCTCAATCTAGGTGATTACGATCAAAACTCTGAAGATGAGGTCGATCCAATTCTAGAAGATCCAAAAGGCATGACTCTTCAAGAAGTTGAATTAATGACAGCAAACACATCCGATGAAAATTTATCCGCTCATATTGACCCAGAACCTAAAGTTTCAGTGAGTAATTATAAAATACCATAGAATTATGCAACAGTATTAATTTGTGTTTCCTCCATATAATTCTAAATTTGCTACTGTCCAGCCAAAAATGAAGGAGCTAGCAGCAATATCAGGAGTGTCTGCAGACATAAGTGGTTCCAAAAAAAGCTCGCTGGTCAGCAAGTGTCGCTCTCAAGGCGCCAGGCTTCTAGCCTGCCTCCGAGGATGGTGGCGACGTAGGACACCTGGCAGACGCAAGGTGCGAGAATAAACTTTATTGATGAGTCATCGGATCAAATTGACATCTACCTACACATTACCTTTTTGCGATGCGCGCGATTGTTTGCGGCTGTCAACTATATTATCTAATTGAACCTAATCAATAAGTCCGTTAATCTGAAGTCTGCCTTTGGATAAAGACATAATTTCCACCACTTTCCACCGTTTTCGTTCTATAGCAACTCGTTTCCAAATATATGCATTGCTAGTTGCACGCTTGACCTAGCGAACTATTTGCTACTATATTACTCATCAGATAGTACTCTGTATGACCTCAATGTATGTCGCTACCCGAGCTTAGTGACATGTGGGGATGTCATCTTAGTCCTGGAATCTCATGCATAAAACATAGCTACACATTATTATAGTCGCTTGATATTATTCATCATTCGTTTAACTGAATGTTTTATTGATTGCCGTTATGTATTAATTTACAGGAAAACCGAATTCCGTTTGTCGCTCGCGGACTATGCCCCTTATCTCCGGATGCAAGACGTCGAGCTGCCAGTCTCTTAGATCACCGTCTACTAAGATCCCCTTCACCCACTCGTGCAGTATGGAAGTTCAACACGGTCAACGAAGCGCTCGTGCATTCCTCACGTTGGAAGGACTATACATTCGACGTAAAACCTGACGTATGTGGCGAGTACTGATTCTTAAACTGCCGAAATCCGCCGCGTTTTGCCTGTTTCATCCTGTTTGGTTTATTTTATGTTAATAAAGGTTTAAGTGACCGTATTATAATGTTTGATTTTCAAATGAAGTTTCATTATTAAAAATACGACAAACTTATTCAGGATTAATATCATATTACTTATTACACTGACACGAACTCTTAATAAACCGTAATCCGTTGATTTCAAGCATATTTTGAACACCTTCATTCCACTGAGCGTATACCGCAAAGATCTGATCGAAATAGTTTAGCATAAATGTAGATTTAACATTACAATTGGCGTTAGCACGTATCCACCACAGGTCAGGTGGAAAATCTTTTCGTCTCTTTTACACTTGTAAGAGTAGTGCGTGTCGAAAGGCGCGATGGAAACGGACCGACTCTGCCGAAAATAGAACGGTCGCGGATTCCTGGGCTAAATCTCAAATATCCAGACGGGTGCGCCATCTAAGCCAGTTAAAACAGTCCCGCGAAAAGTTACCGAGCCCCACTTCTTGTCTGAACGTCTGCCAGTGAAGACCGGGAGGGAACCAACTAACACCACACAAAATGGTGAGTCACTGACGGCAGTGAAAATGTGGCAAGGTGTTAAGTGACAAAATGGACTGTTAGCTTGGCAAGTGATAAATACAAAAGCGATACGTAAAAGTTAACGCGTTTTTTTCTCGTGCAAGTTATTCCGCAGACCGGATGCTCGCGAGCTACTCGGATGTGTTCTCTTCACCATCCATAATATAAATCAGTGTTGTGCTTATAAACCAGTGAAAGAAGATGGTATCGTATAACCCGAATGCTTCTACACAAACCGAGCTGCAAAGCTGTGACTACACACCAACTAATACCACATACACTATGCATGGCAACTGTTACATACAAAGAAATAACGAAATATTTTTGGTAATTTTCAGAGCGACCTCAGCAAGAACGACGTTGAAAGTGAGTACTTTTTATTACTTGCCATTTTGTGTACTAACGACTAAGAACGTTAATAGAGGAGCCACAAGTTGAATCAGATGGGTCTGGATGTTGTGATATTAAACTATAGGGACAACTAACATTGATAACAGGATTTAAGTTGTATTTATCAAACCTAATGCTCTTCAATGAAGATGGTTGCGTCGGCATGATGAACATTTACGTAAGGAAACGTAACATTGCATAAATGAAACGGGAGTGAGGATCATAAATAACATCTAAGTTTAGCATCGTTTCTCATAAAAGGTGCGCGTTACTAAGAGATGCCGGGCGGCAGCGCCAGTGGCACGGCCATGCTGCGCGCGCGCTGCGTTCCAAAATTAAACTCGTGCGTCACGTGATCCCGAATCGCCGCCCGCCCAAACAGAGAAACTCCACTCAGATTTCACTGCAAGCGTGCTACGTATGTTTTAGCGTGGGAATCAAAGTCTACTAAAGTACATGGAGCACGTATATTTTATGCAGCGGATATCTGTCACTATCATTTATTTTTGCAACGATAAATCAGCTGTCATTATCAAGGTCGATAAATGATCTTGAGTCAGCTGATCCTTATGCAGTTTACGCATGCGCCTAGTAATGAAAAGCAATCTAACAAATCTTTGAGAAAATCTCAGAGATTTTATTGGAATATATTTAATTATTGAATTGAAAAATTACCGCGTTAGTTTAAATAATCGAAGTTTAATTGAAGCTGGTATGAAAATAGGATAAATATTTTTTTAATAAAAAATATAATTGAAAAATTAAACAATAAAACAAATGATTTGGTGACGGAAGTTCTAATAGTCGTTTTTATTTAGGGTACTGTTTCTATCGGGCTATAAATAGAACTTGACTCACGAGTTCACACCGAATATATTGAAACGTATCGTGGAAAAGTATTATTCTGAGCGAAGAATGTCCGCCCACGCCCCGTTCCACGCGTTACCTGACTGAAACAAATCGTATTTTCCAGAACTTTTAAGAGTTTTTATTGAATCTGCAACTAAATGTTAAATAATGGAACATCAAATACTTATACAACAAAATATTTTCAATTATGTTTGACACGTTGCAGTCTGCGAAAAAATTGACCTAATAAATAGCTATTGATTGAGAATCCAAAATTATTAATTATTTGAATTTAATTTAATCTCTTGAAACGAAAAGATGCTAAACTTACCTTGATCTATATCCTTACTGAGTAGCAAATAATAAATAACAAATAGCAATATAGTAGCAATATTGAATGGACTTTTAAAATTAAAAAAAAAAAACATTTAGAACTCTGAGCTTCTATAATGTTTTCGAAGTTAATTTTAGGATTTGAAGGTTTACTATCAGTTTGACATGACTGTATTTGTTGTACAGGGGCTTCCTTCGCCTTCTCCATTTACGACTTTGAGGGTGCCGGCAAGATCGACGCCTTCAACCTCGGAGATGTCCTGAGGGCACTTAACTCCAACCCCACACTGGCCACCATCGAGAAACTCGGTGGTACCAAGAAGAAGGGCGAGAAACAGCTCACCGTAAGTAGTGATCGAAGTTAAAAGAATAATCAAAGGACACTGACTGGACCCAAATACCACAATGTACCTAAAAAATGAGGTTTAAAATTATTCTACGGATCTTAGGATGAAGTAATAGTTTCTAGATGTTAAAATAAAAACTATAACTTCATGAAAATCGATTGCCGATTAATCGAGACCGACGTATTCATGATACCAACCATAAAGAAGAAAGTGATTGAGACTCAATAATATTTTACTCGCTAAAGATAAAAAAACAAGTTGTGAATGAAAAATATGTTATATTGTTTCAGATTGAAGAGTTCCTTCCCATCTACAGCCAAGCAAAGAAAGACAAAGACCAGGGACAGTACGAGGACTTCTTGGAATGTCTGAAACTGTACGACAAGAACGAGAACGGTCTTATGCTTGGCGCCGAGCTTACACACACTCTCCTTGCGTTAGGTGAGACTATACAACATTTAAATACTTTTCCAACCACAACCCTAATTAAGTACCTTAAGTACCTCTTAAGATACTTAGTTAGAATTATGTGGCCAAGTCACGTTTCTCAAAAGTACTCACCATGAAGTTAGTAGTATTCGTGATTATGTTGGTACATTGTTGTTTATTTCTATTAGCCAAGCTATTTTTATTTTTTTCTGAGGCTTAACATGTCAATAAGATAAATTGGCATCGACTTCGTTTCCAGTTGGACGTGAACTGAAATCACTTGGCTAAAAGCCATCATGATCGTCGTTTCGAAATAATGATTTTTGTGACTCAGCTGATTTAGAATTTGTTTCTACGCAACCCGAATATTTGTAAAAAAGTCCTGTTGGTAGGAAATGTAAATTAACTGGTACTTGCTTTCAAATATTGATACTGATAATTGGAATTCTTAGGTGAGAAACTGGAAGATAATGAAGTCGCTGAAGTCACAAAGGACTGCATGGACACTGAGGATGACGACGGCATGATCCCCTACGCACGTAAGTACCTACTCTTCGTTTGTTCTGTAAAATATCAAATTATGTGTTTACATTATAGAGGAATATGATGATGGTATTTATTGTGGTAGAAACCCAGTATATAAATGACAACATTTGTGTTTCATTTGAATAGTTTGAATCCTTCCAAAGTATCTAAATTACATACCTTATGTTGTACACGTATGCTCAGAAAATGCACATATTCACCCCCGAAATCCTTAGTTAAGCATTTACCATATTATTGCATGAGTATCATAAATGTTATTGGCCTTTTCCAAAAGTATGAACCTCGTATATGCTAAAACTTTATTTTTAAAAGCAAGAACAAATTCAGTAGATCCCTTTGTTGACATTTCCTACCCATATGTACGAAGCATGAGGGTATATTACCTGGTTTTGTGTGTGTCCCCCTTGTCTTACCAATTTTCCGTTTACAGCATTCCTGAAGAAGGTGATGGCGTAGAGGCAACACATCTCGTCATATCTTTAGTTATAAGATCGTAAGTGGACCGCCGTACACACTGTAGCTATCACTGTGCTCCGTTTCTTCTAACTGTTGATCTAAGGCTTTATAATTTTACAGCTCTTCTATGTTTCTATTGTTATATACCAACTACTTATCACTTTGACTGCTTCACATTCTATTTAATACAAATGTAACAGTGTTTTAAGAGATAACCAATATTTATATAATTCTATCAATCTTGTCATTATTTTCAACTTCTCATCGGTTTATAACTCATATATCTGCAAATAACTAACGCCAGATATCCCTTATGATCTTCTAATGCTTTTTTTCTATGTTTTCAGCGTTCCTCCGAAAAATGTGCGATGGGTGGCAGGGACCTAAGCCTAAGGGGGCGGCGGCGGCGGCGCCGGCAGAGGGAGAAGAAGCACCTGCGGAGGCCTAAGCAGCCTGAGCATGCGTCGGCACCCGCACGGCGGACGTCGTCTGCGTCGCCGTCGCCCGCCGTGCGCCGCCCACGCCCCAACCTCGGTGACATCGACACCCCGTATACGCCATCTTAGATACGGACTACCCCCTTTTTTATACGAATATATCATCTATGCACAATCGTTTTGTACAACTTTCTACCTATGACTGTACATACTAAAGTAAGATTAAATTAAATACTGTAAACACACGTTGTACGTGTCTTTTAAATTTATTATTATTTATTAAGTACGTTTATAATGACAAAAATACAAAATACCGTAAATAATTTTATAATAAACAATTAAAAGTTCAGTATGGTGTTATCTTCAATTAGTTCATTGTATCGTTTGAAATTAGATGAAATAAAATCATGTTATATAAAATAGACAGATGAATATTAACTGCAAAGATTGAGATATTTGAAATAACATTTTACTCTATTTTTGTTGTGAGCCCCATAATATTTGCAAGCCAACTCTTAACCATCATTATTAAAGATCCTAGTTTACAGTAGATTAAAGGAAAATGTGTCTAAAAACCCGACAGCAATGACAGCTAAAAAGTTCCGAAGATAATCATTTTACTAGCAGCCTAATGCAGTTGGTGGCAGTTGGGAATGTTTGTTCAATCTTAGGTTGGATTCCACCACTCAGATCAGAGTGCTTCAAAAGGGTTCTTGTTGAGATTTTTTAAGAACTCTGTGCAGTCGGGTTTTAAGATATTTTTATTGCCTACATTTTAGTAAGTACCTATTTGGAATCGTCTTCTGAATAGAAGAATACCTATAAGTGGCTATAAGTACTTTATGGCAGCCGCCATTTTTTTTTTCAATCTATAGGTACAACTTATGTCACTCAGGGTGTCAATACAAATCTAATGATACTTCATTTGTTAAAATCTATCAAGCTGTTTAGGTTACAGGGCGTGCCAAAGAAACAGACATATATACGCACACACATACATATATTATATATATCTCAGAAATATGCACATCAGAACACTAGGTACACTCGAAAATCATTACCCTAGCTTTAGGTCAGTTAGGTAAAAAGCTAGAAAAGTGGATATTTTGGCCAGCAATACCAACACTTAATAGGAACTTAGTAAACCTACTCACCTATCCATGTTTCCACCAAGAAACCATTCATATTGTAGTATTCAACAGATAATGAAAATCACTACCGACTAAATTGTTGCGTTGTCCTAACCGTTCGTTCACATTTTCAGTGAAAAAATGCATTCAGAATATAAAAAGAAACGTTGGTACCTATCCTAAAAGAAAACAATGAAAGAAGTAAGATAGGACGAGGAAGAAAATGTAAGGCTTACCTTGGAAATTGAAAAGTTACCAAAAATCTATGAAAGATTTATTGGATGCCCAGCGCATTGTTGAGGTTTGTCTAAAATGTAATAAGATAGCTAGAACTAGGTTTTAGTCTAAAGGGTTGTTTGAACTGTTGTTGTTTGAAACGGGCGATAAGTTTAAAACCAACGATTATTGGGGTACCTATATGAGTAAAGCTTTGGTGGATTAGTAATTTCAGGGTGATTTGGTGGATTAGTTCTTGAATTTGAAGTGGGTTCCTTACATGAATCACCAACCCGCTTTGAGAAACATTGACGATCAATGCTCGTTCCTTCTGTGTATGAGAAAAGGGCTTGCCCTGCAGCAAGACAGGAAGAGGCTGGTATTATTTTTATTTTTTTAGTAACGTAAACCGAGTAGATAAATGTATAAAGTATAAGTTTTATGTAACTTGACTTTCCAAAGAATGATAGTCAATAGAAAAACGACTATCATCAGTTGGCGCACAGGTCAGAGCTTGGTAAGCATTAAAAGGAAAATTATCTAGTGAGGAAAGCAGAGCAATGTTTCAGTTAGCAGTTTGCGCGATTAGCAGCTCACACAGCAACTACTGAAAAGTAAAGAAGAACTCCTTTGCGCACTCCCTATATAGGTATTATTTCCTTAACCTGAAATTGAGCGAAACATAACTATTATTCAATACATACAAACGTGACCCAACTATAAAATCCAGCTCACTAAGGCACAAGTGGTTAAAACCCCCACAACTTAATTCCCAGTAGATATTTTAATAGTATGGTACATATACATAAGGTATACTTACACTTTATTAATAGTTACAAAAAATAAAAGAAATACCCATTGGATAATTTGGTAAGTAGATACTGCACTCCGTTGTAAAACTATTGATAATCTATTGTGGAACTAAATAGAACAAAGAGATCATTACAAAGTTTACGCTTTACTTTGGGACGTGTATGATTGTAGACGAATAAGATCATTAAAAAAAACTAGTAGACAAATTACTAACTCAACTTTTCGTAAAATATGAAAAAGCTTAATATTAAAATGTAATCAATAAGTAATGATTTATACTCCTTTGTTCCTAACCAAAGGGTACCTACCCATTTAAAATCAGGGGCACATTGGCTTTGTTCGCCAAAATACTCCCTCACACTCGCGCCAGAGAAAATGGCGCGGAAAATGTTTTCCCGGCATCAATACAAGCGTTCGGCTTTTATCGGTGGGCGTTCGGATACACTCGGCGTTTTTATAGTGCGAAGCTGTAATAAGGTGATGCCAGCCTTAAATGACTGCCAATATGCATGGTAAATTAGAAAATGAGGTAATTTTTATAGTGGAAGCAGTGGATGGGAGTATTCCAAACTTTTACTGTATTTTACTTAAGCAGGTATGTATAATTTCAACTAGTTGAGGTAAAACGATGATACACACCGTTACAATGGGTTACATCATAAACACATTTTATACATTGATAAAGTAAGTTAGTACCATGTACTAATCTAGTAACTAGTTGGTGTAAGAGTTTATATGCTATCAAAAAAATCTACAACAATAGTTTTGGACTCGATAGCGTTTTGTTCGGGGACTTTTCCTTTTTTGAGCATGGCAGCCCCGCTCCGGGTCGCTCCTCAGCTCTACAAAGTAAAGCAGCGTTCAGTGTTTATCTCGTAGGCGAACGAGTCCCGCGCTCCGTGCCTCTGCAGTGTTTACGTTGTGTGTGTGACCGATTGCTCAGTGATAACGTGACGAGATTGCCGGTGCACCCAACATCTTATCAAGTAAGAAACAACAGTATCATTAAAAATATTTTAACAATAAAAAAATAAAAATGAGTTCTTTGCCAAAAAGTTTCAAAGTTGGCGAAAATTTTAAGCCATTGCTCTATTTAATATTATTATGTAAATGTATTTGTTTGAGAGTCACTTGAATGTGCTATGATTATCGGCTATTATTTTGTGCCGGTGGGACTGTATACACCTATCCCCTCGTCACTCAGCCAGCCATTTATCGCTGTAAATTATGTACAAGGTAGACATATAGCTACATTATGTGTGTAGATACAAAGTATTTTACAGCTATTATCGCACACTCAATTAACAGTGATATGGAAACCAGTTGGTGATTGTCTCTTTATTACACTGTAAATTTTAATTGGGTTGTACCTGAATGTTAATCTTTATATTAAAAGTTTTAAGGAAGAATGTACTTAAAAACAAAGGTATATTTTATGAATACACTTACTACTATATAGGATGAACATATATTCGAGTAGGTACATTTGGTCACGTATGTGCGTTTACGCATTTTCTAGTAGATACGCATATTGGGTAACACAAATTGAGCGTATGGTAACGGATGCAATAATTGTGCACAGCGCTCTCTATTAACGCATCCTAGATAACAATGCAGAAATTAAATATCATCTACATAAGCCTATCTATAAAATTACAGGTGTCGGTGTCTGTGAAGTCACAATGGCTGATGTAAAAGAGAACGTGGACGCTGGCGGCAAGCTTGCGGACAAACATAACACAGGTATACAAACACTAGATTATACATTTCTGTATAAGCAACGTTTCATTTCCTTAGGATGCGCAGTTCCGCGGATACAATGAAACAGAAAGGAACTTGAGACGACTACAAAAATTTGAACCTTCCCATCTGAATCCCGTCTATCTTTCGAACCCACGAAAAAAGAAGGAGGTCCAATTCGACATGTATATTTTTTTTAATCTGTGGTACGACCTACTTGCTAGTTGAAAAGAGCATTCATGAATTGATACTACGGTTTTTTGAGCAAAGTTGTTTGACTCGACGGCCCCCTACTGAATTGTTGGGGTCAAAATCACGAGGGTCTCGATTGCGTGTCGCTTATCATCTCAAATTTCCGTACATTGCAAACGATATCTGTTGCTGTTAATATCAACTATACTTTTTATGGAACAATCGGTAGTAAAACGACGATAAAAATAATTGCTTAATAAACTGCATTAGGAATGTTTTGTAGTACTTATTAATAAAACTACTTCACTAAATAATTCCAAAATTCAATAGTAAAGTCGTCTAATCTTTTGAAATTGATTAGTATCAAGACTTTGTGTGACCTTTAAACTATAAATGATTGTTTACTAATAAAAATAAAAAACCGGCCAAGTGTGTGTTAGATCACGCACAGGCACGGGTTCCGTGGCCGGGATGGACTCATGCACAGTTTTGATTTTATCGACTGCAAATAATGTTTGTATTTTCGGTATACTCTTTGTCAAAGAAACCATGAAAATAAGTAAGAATGTGTACGATATTTTCCGTTTTACTTCGTTGGTCGACTATTACTCGTTAACGTAAAGCCTTCTTTGCAGTGATAGTTCTGCTTTTAACTTCGTTATATATATATGGGCATTACAGCCGTATATTTTTCACATTTCTAGTAACAACCTAAAGAAAGGATTTCAAGCTAAATGTGACATTTGGTTCTAACTAAAATTTCTACTTTAACACCTTAACTGCCAGAAAACGAGACAATAGAAAATGTATTGTTTGTCGGTCACTTGTCGTTTAACTTGTTTAAGCTTAATATTTCGCAAACGGGTCCCTGAATCGATGGTGGAGAATGATTTTCACACACCAAAATATTTTTGAAGGACCTTTCCAGCAACGTGGGATAGACAATATTTTTTTAATCAAAATTTCATTTTACCACTTTTTTGGCGTGTTCAGTATGCCTGCCTATGCCAAATTACTATTACTATGATTTCTAGGACTAATATTCTATATGCTAATCCGCGGACAGACATATGGACGGCCGGCCGGACGGACATGGCGAAACTACATATAAGGGTTCCTTGTTTAGGTACTACGGAACCCTAAAAAGATCGAATACCGGTTCCAAAAAAATTACAAATATCCACCTAGTCACCAATGAACACAGAACTAAATGCATATTAATACCTACATTTTGTCACAAGACAAAGCTAATACAATTAGCAACGTAAGATTTCCAGATCTTTCGAAATGTAACATGTAAACGATTACGCAGCCACTGTCACAAACAGCTGATAAATGGTCGGTTTGGTAATCCCTGCTAAGTTTTTATGGAACGACGACTTAACATTCACTAATCATTTGATGAGCAAATAAATAGATTGCAAACGTCTAAACGATTTGCATTCAAAATTCAATTTATTACAAGTATTTATCAATCATGTTTCTTTTAGTCGTTTTTTTTTGGTGTATCTTAATTAATTTTAGATTAGGGATTACCGAAAATGGTTATTATTTTGGCTTCCTTATTTAGCAGTTGTGTTAGACAATATTCATAATAAAAATTTACGAGTTACCTGTTACATTATGATGAATCATTCGCGGAATATATAGATATGTATGAAAATACATTGATCAATCTATTCCTCCAAACGAAAACCTTAATATTGGTGAAATTCCTCTTTTTTAGAAAGCAACTTCTTTTTGCTTCCTTGTAAGCTTGTTATCCTGTGATTAATGAGGTCACGGTGTGAAAAAGAGCCCCTAAAACTCGATCAGTAAAAACAGCTGTTAGTAAGCAACACAGTAATTAGAAGTCTTCTTATTAAGCTAATCAGTAGAGTTCCTAAAATGGGCCCCTGAGGAATACCGCTAATTATAGTTGTAGTTGATGTTGTAGCAATAGATGTAGCCTTCCATTGTTATGTTTGAACCAAACATCCAGTTGTTAAGTGCTAAACGTTGCTCTTTCTACAATGCACTTAATGAAATTAACAGTTCAATCTCTAAGAGAAGTGTGAAAGTTACTTCCTACATCTTCTAAAAGTTCGTGTTAAAAAGACATACATGTAGGGAATTCAAAATCATTGTCTGCTGGACAATGTGTGCTTTTGTCTTTGACAAAATCGATAAAGGTAATTAATATGAATTACGGTGAAGATTAATCGTTCCCTATCAAGACATCTGAATGATACAAAGATCCATTTAATGATTCTATAAATGTATCTAGATAATTGCGCCGGAAGCTCATGTGACTTCAAACAATGTACACATGTCATGTTTGTATTAGTAAGTACTTGCTACCTTAGTAGTAAAAATAAATAAACATGGTTTACCATTTTAATTGACGATGAGTGATTAGTTGATTACGTTGTACTTCTAAACTTTCACATTGAAACGCTAATCATATTGTTAAGTTTTATGGCTTGTTGTTTTCATTAGTGTCCGTCAAAATTATTTAATTAAAGAATAGGTGTATTGATTATATATATAAGTGAATACATAAAGACGTTTGTACAACTACCATTATATGTATTGTGTACTTTCGTCCAATATTCCATCTCCCGTATGGTCTAGTGGCTAGGATACCTGGCTTTCACCCAGGAGGCTCGGGTTCGATTCCCGGTACGGGAAAATGTTTTTGCCATTTTGTAAATTTATTTTAGTCTCGTTTTACACGATTTTTAATGATTGTAGTAATCTGTTCATAATATTATGTTATTATCATTATTATGTCATCCACATAAAAAGATGTCTAAATTTAGGTGGACAATTCGTCATGATTATAATCAGTAATCGTTTTGTTGTAAACGGTGGATTTAAGGTATTTTAAAGCTGTAATATAAATTCAATTATTATATCGACATAAGAAAATATGGGAATTTCAAGATATCATTTAATGTGGATGCAGAAAGAACACAGTTCATACATAGGTACTTCACAGGAGAATATCGTTAAGCTTAGATTTCATCAGCAAGAATTCAGGAGCACACCTACTTGCATTTTGAGATAGGAAGCTACAAATTGGTGGTCATAAACCTGTAAATTAGTGTCCTCATCCCATTAGTAATAATCACGTATTACGTAGGCGACGGCAATGCCATATCAACGTCAATCCACTTTCTTGGGGACAAACGTCCACATTCCACTATATTGCTCTGAATGAGCAACTACATCTTTACAGAATCGCCCTAATTTACGACAGTATTATGATTGATTGCTACAGTCATACTATATGATGTATGATTGCCTCTGCCCTTGCGCACAATCGGGCTTTGACTTGCATCTCATACGACAAACTTCGTCCATACATTTTAATTTATTAATCATTGTCAAGACATATTAATTAATTACGATTTATAGAGCCTCATACTAAATTGAAGCCGCAAGTGGGAGCATAGAAAATTAAATCGACTCAAGATTCACGTAACTGGTTATCATATTCAGGTGCATTAAGTTTTTTATCATATCATGATCGATTTCTTCATTAATAGGTAATAATCAATTCTTATCGAACTAGATTATTGTTTATGTTAATTCTTGGTTTTTATACTTATTTCGTTTCTTAATCCGATTGGTTGGCTGTTGTCGTATTAAAGCAACCATGTTTGACATCAATTTGGCAAGGGTCATGATTTATGAAGGTAGCTACTAAGGAACTGATGCGTATATTGTGAACACTGACGGTGAAGGAGCACCTAGTAACATAATATATGGGAGGCAGACCGCAGAACCTCAATACAAAAGGGATTATACTGGCATAAGAATCGGTAATTAATCTAGAACACGCTGAGTAAGATGTCGTAAAAAAGGGTCTCTGCCCTCTGGTATATTTTTTGAACGTAGATTTAAGTTCGGCAAACAGATTCGGCACGATGACCGTTGCCCAGAGTTCCTACAAATAGATCACGTGTAGGTGGCATTTCTAAGAATACTTACAATAAATTGACACATACGTATGGATCCACTTGATGCAGTGCACGAGGCCTTGACTCCATTTATCTGGAGCTCCCATTATTTCATTTAGCTGTTTCCTATTGGACCTCTGTTTTGTAGCATAGAAGGATAAGGATGTGAATTTGTCTTTTTCATTTGATTGTGTTAACTGTGTTAAGTATTTTCTGGAGCATTTATCAAACCTTTATTTCCGATTCCTTTGAAAAATGTTGTGAGAACTAATGACTAACCTAATCGGTTCGTCGTTTCAGTAAAGAAGTTTTAAGGCTAAAAAGTATTGATTGCGATAGTTGACAGTCACGATAATTGTGTATGGGGTTTGGTCGGGGTGTGAAGGGCGTGATGACGCTTCCTAGAAGAATTCGCTCCGTGCCTGATACCAGCCGCGCCTAGGTCTCATGTCGTGCGATACTAGTAATCACTGAATTTTAATTAGCTGGCTTTACGACCCATTTTGTTAATATTACTTTCTTTATTATTTTTATGCAAGCTTGCATGCAGCCGCTTGCGCCGTTAGCTTAATAGCTTGGGAAGTTCTTTCATTTGCCTAGAAATGAAATATTATTCATCAGATATGTATGACATTTCCAATAAAATAAAATAAAATATCTTAATTTACGTATCTATCTATCTTAAGTTCTCTAATGATCAAAATCCAACCCATAGTTCGATGTATTTCATTACAACTACTCGTAGATTAAAGAAACATTTTTTTTCGTTTTTGTGGAGTTTCTGTGCTCTTAAGTGATGAACAATGATTTGCGGTTTCGTATATCGGCCAATTTGATTAATGGGCCTGCCGATAGGTTAAATTATAATGCTTTCAAATACAATTTGATTTTTATATTTTGCGCATTAACGGCATTTTAGGTACGTTTTCTTTTTTTAATGAAAAATGCTCCATCTTGTTATTCTTTCAACCATAAAATAGGTCTATTATTAATTCTATAGGAATTTAAATCAAGACATTTGTGAAAATAATTACTAAGAACGTTTCCACTTTCTTCTTGTTTACTATACGTGAAAGAATTTAATTAAATAGGCCTCGAACAAAAGGTTACCACATCATCAGTAAACGCCATTAAAATTCAAATGAGGAACGACTGCACACGAAGCTTCCCATGAGTTTTTAAAAACAATGAAAGTTCGCTTGCGGAGCTGCTGTGATGGAATATTAATATTTTTCTCGTCGAGTACGCTCGAGTTTCAACTGTTTGTAATTACTATGCCTCACAAATACTTGTTTTATAGCACTAATGTAATCATCTAGACTGTTTACCATCGCTGGTTGATTAGATCGCTGGGTTTTAATGAGCTATCTCTTATTTGTTTCATAACCTAGATTTGTAGTATCTTTAATACTCGCATGATATAATCATCTAGAAATACGAATGATGAAACATTACACCAGTTTTAATTCGCACCCAAGTGGTTGCTAAATGGACTGTTTGCTTAATGAACGCTTCCTAATACTTATCTCCTCACATATTTATTTACAAATTCAGTTATAAAATACCACGGTAGTTTTATCGGTCATATCTAACAAGCACCACTGATTAAATCAGTGTAGGCTTGGACAGGGCGACTTGCGACGGCGTCTATTGTGTTAAGTAATGCCATAAATACAATTAAACTCACTTTACTCTCGTTAGTGTGATAATGCAGTGTCTTTGCCCTCAAGCGGCATGGCCGCAAGACTTATTGTATTATGCTGAGCTCACAACCTATTGTCTTTAGGAGCCTTGCCCGAGAGTTCAACAGGGCATTGCAACTCATTCATAAATAATAAATTATAACAATGGGTTGTGCAAACACCTAAATATACTTAGGTCTGTTTTGTTTTTCAAAGTTATTGTTAGAAGAACAAAAAGTCCAGTATATACTCGAATTCAAGCTTACGCGACAGCAATATTTTTGGAGTTATACAAGCTTTTGTATAGAAGTTTTAGAACTAATATTTCAAGTAGGTTTTGCAATGAAACAATGTCCTAAATAATCATAGTCGTGCGCTGTCCGCAAGTAATGACGCGGTGGTAGTTAAGTGAACAATTAGGTCAAATGTAGGCAAATGTCTATCACCTAATAAACGGCGAGGAATTTAGCGTCATGTCAGTGTGTTTCATACATAGATGATTCAGAGATAATGGAGACCGCCCATAGTAATTTAATAATAATTATATTCTTATGTATATCTATATATTAGGTCTTTACCTATGAAATTGCCGTTCTGCAGTACTGGCCATTTCAAATCAAAATATTTTTTGTTTGGCTAAGAATTCTAATTTCAAATTAATTTTATTTTAAAAACATGGATTTTTTTTTCCAAAAGTAGTCATTTGTTTATTGATTAGTGTTACATTTTCATCGCATTTAAATCTTTTTCGTCATCATGGATACGTTAAAAATTCGAGTAATTATGGAATATGAGTACCGTCGTGGCAGCAACGCGGCACAAGCGGCACGCAACATCAACGACGTTTACGGAGCTAACACTACAAACCAACGCACTACCTGTTATTGGTTTGCTCGCTTCCGTTCTGGAAATTTCGACCTGAAAAATGAACCTCGCGGTCGTCCGAAGACTTTGGTCGACAATGACGAATTAAAGGCGATTGTGGAAGCTGATGATACACAATCTACGGCTGAATTAGCAGCAGCTTTCGACGTTAGCGTCAAAACAATATTGGTCCATTTGCGTCAAATTGGCAAGGTAAAAAAGCCTGACAAATGGGTGCCCCACGAACTCAATGATCGCCAGCGCGAAGTACGCGTCGAGACGTGCCTTGCACTGCTCAACAGACACACAAATGAAGGAATTTTGAACCGCATTGTTACCTGCGATGAAAAATGGATTCTGTTTGATAACCGCAAGCGCTCAGCAAGTTGGTTGGATCCTGGTTCAGCACCTAAACAATGCCCTAAACGAAAACTTACCCCAAGAAAAGTGATGGTCACTGTTTGGTGGTCTAGCGCCGGTGTGATTCAACACAGCTTCTTACCAAACGGGGTGAGCATTACTGCAGATGTGTACTGTGAAGAATTGAACACAATGATGGAGAAGCTGGCACATCTCCAACCAGCATTGGTCAATCGCTCGTCTCCGCTGCTCCTGCACGACAACGCGCGACCTCATACTGCACAGCAGACGGTCTCCAAGTTGCAAGAACTGGGGTTGGAAGCTCTCCGTCATCCGCCCTACTCACCAGACCTTGCGCCTACAGACTACTACTTTTTCCAGAATTTGGATAACTTCTTGGCGGGAAAAAAATTCAATACCCGAGAGGCAGTACAAAATGCCTTTGAAGAATTTGTTGCCTCCCGTCCAGCTGATTTCTTTAAGAAGGGCATCAATAAACTGCCACTGCGTTGGCAAAGATGCATTGATTGCATGGGTGATTACTTCGATTAATACAAATAAAAAATACATGAAAAAAATTCATTTAAATTTTTTCATACAAAACGGCAATTTCATAGGTAAAGACCTATTATTATGTATTTAGTGGCCTACACATTCAAAAATATATAAGTAGGTAGATTAGTTCATATCGACCTATCTCAACTATACACATATTATTGTTGCTCCTGTCTGAACAATAAATTGAATGCATTAATCATATTTTTAAATCTAATGTATTAACTATTTCACTTACCAACTGCTTATTTAGTCTTTGTTTTATATACTTAGTTCCTTTATTGCCCCTGTGACTGACAGCGAGCAGTCGACCACGAAGATTTATTTCCTCATTCTAATGCACCATATCCGTAGCTTCAAAGGATCCTTCTCCTATGGGGGGAAAGAGTTTTTTTTTTATTCCTGAGGTTATCCAACTTTTGTTTTATTAGTTCTGCCACCACGACATTTTTATTGATTTTATTATTGTTTTAGGGTCAATATTCATCTAGATTCGATAAATATTTTAGATAGTTACAAGATTTTGAGATCATTTAAGAATGATCTCCCATTGGGTTCTTAGGATATCGTTTTAAAAGAATTAATCATCAGATTTGTGACTTGATGACCAAGCTTTTTAAATGAGATCCGTTTTATTACGTATTTAAGTGGCGTCTTCTTTCTGTACCAATTTAAAACATACCGTTTCAAATTGGGTCAAAGATGATGATTCCACTGTTTTTCTTTTAATGTCTTGAGTTTTTGCAGCGTCAATTAAATCTATAGGATGCCATGTTATTAGGGAATCTTAAAAAACAGTTTGTTGACTATAACCCTGGCCACGCATCATTAAAATTAATGGGAGAGAAAATATGATATCAAAAAAGGTTTTCATTAAAATAAGGCGTGGCTCCCGGGCGCGGCGGCAGCTCATCCTGAAACTTTACACAACAACGCTGATTAATGAACTGTGAACCGAACAATAGCGTCTTGGAAGGTACACCACCAACTTTTTGAACAGCTCAAAGATACAAACAACAAAACATCTTAAGTTTCAATTTAATATGTAGCTCAATACTAAAGCTCTACAAATAACAAAGTTTTAAATAAGCAAGCAAGCTTCGTAGGTATTTTTAGGTAGGACTACTCGAAAATAAACTTCGAAATAGAGTTTTTTACGATGTCAGATTTACGAGACCACATTTGAAAGGACAATATGGGAGCTGTGGGTGACGGGTGAACTCGTTCAGTTAAGCGTTTATTGAATTTATTATAAGTTGTCAGAAAGCTCTCGAGTACTTAAACCCGAAATAATTTTTCATCGTTCGGTACAACCACCAATCAATTTGGTTACGGTCCTATGATATATTTCTTTAAACGGTGCTGCGTTTGATTTATCAATGATATCAAAGATGGATTTGCATCATATGCTTATACATAACTGTTATCCCATGAACCTTTGTCATCAATTATAGTTAAAGCTACAGTTAAAAGCTGACAACCGTGGGGGATTAGGTAATGCCTGTTCCAACATCAGAGGACAATTACATTTAGCGGCATCTTGGCTCGTGATTGGTAAATTGCCGGACGGGTTCGGCGCAAACGCATATCGTCATTTCCCACCTACAGGGACACCTAACTGCTGTCTAGTTTAACGAAATTATTATATTTTAATGTCTTGATGGACTTGGCAAATTACTTTGTACTTGGCCAAAGATTCTACGAAAAACAAAACAGATCGGTATTTGTTGTTACATTAATTTGAATGACGCTATACGGACAGTTTTTAAACTACTCGAAGTAGTATCGGCAATATTTTACCATTCTTTATTTGGAGTTAAGGATAAACTCCATTTGTTTTAGCCTGAATCGGTTTTAAATGAAGGCAGTTAATGTCGCCCACGAGCGAATTTTAACCATTACGTCAATATAATTGTAACGATTAGTACAATTTAGTCCCGACATTGCGTGCGGTTCGCCAATTAGGTGGAATCACCAATTAAAGCTGGTCTACAAAAATAAATTACTTAATGTAACTCCCAGCTCCTTTTTCCATTCCTGTTCCTTGGCTGCTCTTTTATTGCTTTGAAAATGTTTTAATAGAGTTGTTTGCGTTTGTAAAAACAATGCAAGCACGGAAGCTAATAAAGCTGTTTGTTTGTTTTGATAGAATTGATATGAGACTAATATAAAAAAAAACATCTCGGTACTAAATGGAACAGCGATAATTGAATAGTAATCCTAAATAAAAGATACAGAAGCGAAGCAAGAGATTTGGCCCCGGCCGCGGCAGTGTCGCGAGCGCGTGAGGTCGCATACAAATTAGCGTAGCGGTGCGCGCGCGCTGGTTACAAACATAACACTATGCAACGAGTATTCAATTACATAATATAGAACATTACGCTACGTTTAAGCATGGATCAACGGAGACGCGACGAAATTTCCAGAAAAACCATGCGTTATTGGTCGCTGTGGTCTCTAGTCATGGTCATTAAGAATTCTATCTTTATGACGCTATGGACGTACTAGCTATCATGCTATACCTTTGTTATAAAATTCTTATTATCCTGATTATTTGATCAAACCTTTTTACGATCGTCTTTCATAATTAATGTATATATGATAAAGTTTGGTAACGCTTTGTTTGAGAAACCACACGGAGGCTTCTAATACTTTAATGTAACCGTACCATAAATCAACTAATGTAAACAAAACACAACATTTAAGCGGGAATCTTCTAAGATTAAGATAATTTACAGCACGCGTGTTTGCGAAAGAGCAGCTGCAATGTACCCAAATCTAACGTAGATAAGGTAATCAGATATCAACAAAACGACAACATTGCGAAGGTGTGTGCACCGATGACCCATAACTTGACGTGGCTAGTAAATATTTCTAGTGGTGATGTAAGAAACCGCTAGCTAGATTCTAATAATTACGACACCCGAAGGTCAAAATGGCCGTCAACTTTTGTGATTTGTTTTCGAGAATCCACATTCGGGTTTAAGGCTAAATTTAGGGTATAGGTTACCCTTATCCTGATTATTTTTGGACGGGTGTATCCCGGCTAGCTGGCAGATAATTTCATATATGATCCCTGTTCAATTTTTGAATTTATCTTTATTTTTCCGGCCAATGTGAAACAGGCCCTTACCTAGTCAGGAATATTTTACAAATTCATTGTTTGTATAACCTTTAGTATATTTCCCCTGTGATTGTATTGTTTGCGCTACAAAATGACTTACAAGCTAGTAATATCGTCATAAGAAATAGCGATTGTTTACATATTTTTTGTTGCCATTGTTTTAACTTGTTGGAAATATTGTTCTGAGTATTTGCTATGTATGATTAAAAATATCTATCTATGTAATGTATTGTATTAAGTAGGTATATCAGTCATCTAATACCATAACACAAGCTATGCTACTCTTGGGGCTAGATGATGCTGTGTGGGATTGTCCAGCATTATATTATATATTATTGTTTGGTATCATGTCAATCATGTGATGATTCCACTTCGATTGCTATTCATTTGTTTAAGTCGGTAGATTGTAGATGCATCGCCGGACCATTGGTCCTAATACGCATAAATGTATCACGATTTTAATAGATAGTAATTAGACCTTGTGCAACAATATCTATAAATATCTGAATAGCAAATTCTTATATAAAAGAGCACGCGATAAATAAAATCTAAACTTTGAATGTTATATTCTAGAGTTTGTCTAAACAGGTGCCTTAGGTCACGCTATGTCAGCCCAACAGTTACCTCAAATATCATGTCGACGGTCTATGCAAATGTAGATAAGCATTGAAACTTTTGAATGGTTTCATTACAAGAGTTGAGGTAGGAAGGCTAACGGTACCAACCTATTTTTCGATGGGTAGAAGGTATAATAAAACACGTCTAAGGTTAATCAGTAAGGAGGAAGACATAATTTGCTGTAAGGTAATTAATTAATTGTGGTGATTAGATCAACCTCATCATGCGTAGGTGTCGTAGAATGAAATAATCTACCTATGGCAAGACGACTGAGTTCTGTCGAGTAGAATCTAGTTGTAAACTCGGTAGGTAATGGGATCAAACCAACTATCACAGACTATTGTGATTTTAGTAAAACTACGAGTAAAAGCTGGCCAAGTGCGAGAAAGAACTCGTGCGCCAAGGGTTCTGTAACTACCCATAATTTTCAACATTTTTTTTTTGTTTTTTTTTTCTTTATTTGTGCTGGAAGACCTTGCTTTTTCCCAGCTATAATGATTAAAAACGTTGATTATAGTTAAGAGGAGCTACGTAATAACAGCCACAGGCAGATCTGCAAGGTTAAGCAACGCTTGCTGAGGTTGGTTCGTGGATGAGTACCTCGAAAAGCACGTTAATTGGACACG
Source organism: Phlogophora meticulosa (assembly GCA_905147745.2). Classification (NCBI taxonomy): domain Eukaryota; kingdom Metazoa; phylum Arthropoda; class Insecta; order Lepidoptera; family Noctuidae; genus Phlogophora; species Phlogophora meticulosa. Next base: position 9,693,969 of record LR990528.1, on the reverse strand, counting down.
GCAGTCATATGTAGGTGTTTGACAGTCGTTACCGGTGTTCAGAAGGTCGAAAGTATGACCTGCAGTCTTGCTAAGGTGTTTCATATGACCCAATTACTGGATTGTGGATGTCAGATTAGCAGTCGCTCCATGTAAAGGACTGGTATTCAACATCCAGTAATACTGGAAGACTACGCCACGTTGGAAAAAGGTTAGGTTAGGTTATATGACTTTGATTTTGGTTCAGAAGATCATATCTGCCAAAAATTACAAAATATGTATTTTTGAATCTCCTTGTAACCTATGGGGTCTCCATGTAGCAGCTACTGTAATTTGGAATCAGTAAAATAAGTGAACTGTTTTATCTACTTCGTTATCTAAAGTAACGTTATCTCAGAGTGTACTAAAAAGTTTTTAAAGTGCATGCCGAAAATTGTAATAACCTTTTTGTTGATGTACCTTTCAGACTTTCAGGGTTCGTCTAAACAGTTCCTTCAGTCACGCTATTTCAAGTAGTTATAGGAAAAATGACGTCTGTGGTTTATGTTAAAACCAAATTAATGTTTGAACTTAGGTGATAGGATCCACTATTATAATAAACACTGAATGTTTATTTATATTTATTAAATCGGAATGTTTATTCAGCAATTGGTGAAAATTCGCCTAAAATCGTAGAACAAATAGGTGAGTTCCAAAGTCACGCGAAGCAGTTTATAAGTTCGTTCATTAAATATATCCATTTAATTATGATACTTTAAACGGGACTCAATTTATATAAAAAAACAACTTAATGTCTCATCAAAATGATTAGGTAAAATCTCCCATTTTGTGTTTGCAAGAATTTAATTACCTATCTCAAATATCCATTTAGCAAATTATGGGTACTATAATAAATATACTTACTGCCAATATTACTTACAAGTTTTTCCTTGCGTTAATGTAAATTAATTCAGTCCCTTGAGGCCTTTTTACTGGATGATAGGCACCCTATATTCTTTTCAGTCATGTTCCTGGCAACATGTTTGCAAAAATTCATGATGAATTTTAAGGTGTGAAAGCGTAAAAAACAAACTCACTTAAAATTAAAGAAAATCACGTGGTGTCTAAAGTCTAATCGATATAACAGAAAGTGGATACTCACAAAAAGCTTCGTTAAGTGCATAAAAGCTTTTATTAGGAGTGTGGATGAAAAACAGCGTTATGTTACAATGACACAATACTGATTGCTTTTCTTGTTTCCCGGCGTGGGAACCCGATTACTCAAGTTAGATAGAGACATGTATAAGTACTGACAATAACACTAATGCGAAAAATGGAGGTATTCAGGAGATACCTTCCAATGTTTCGACCATGTTGTCTATTCATGACAAAGAAAGATGAATGATTACAAATGATACATATTTATTTCTGTAAGTTGTTTGTACACTAGATGAGGTTGGTGTTTTCTATGCCACTGCTCTGAGAAGAAACACCGAAACAAACTCGAGAGATCATGTGAGACCCATACACTTAGTGCTTGTGTGATAGATGGCTTTAATGGTGGGATGATTGCTAATAGGCAAGAAGGACATATACGCCGACCTCAAGTATGTCGGTAGGTATACAGGTAAGTAACGATAAAGAGGATTCGTCACAAAGAAATATGGCCTCGAAATTAAATAAATGTGGGTGTGAACATTGCAGTCAAAAGATAATATTTGTCGGTTGGATCGAAACGCTATTTATTCCATCTGCTAACAAGCACAATAACAAGTTTCGGTTGCCAAAAATATTGCCAAGTTGTGATTGTTGTTCGCGAAATCCCATATTATACGGTGGAGGTCGAAGCTTGTGGACTGATAAGATACGTTTTTCTATCGGCTCTTTGTACCCATATTCGTCTATCAGAAGCCGAGCTTCATGCTGATGGGCTATTTCAGCCGCAATCCCTCACTGATGGCAATCTCTTTCCTTTTATCGTTATTAGTATGATGATAGCTCTAGGGATTTCTGCCGTCCATGTCTCCCCGACCATTTTACCCTTTCCGGGCCGACAACGGCGTCGAGGGACCCAACTACATTCTGAATTTTTAACGCAAACGGTATTGACCAATCATGTGAGAGAAATGGGACCACTAAAGGTCGGTTGGCGGTCTCCCAGCTATCTGAAGTATAATTTTCATGTTGAAATTTTTGAATTTATTCTAGGAATTGTTTCCAAGCGCAGAGCTGTGAACTTGTGATCAGCCGGTCGATAAAAAATTTCCCCATGTAAACTTGGGTGAGGGGTGAAGCGAGCGATTGAGTGAGTTGCCAGTATCACCTAACTTAAGCAAGACACTGATAGCTGACTTCACTGCTTATTTCACCCAGGTATTTCATGTTATTTCATGGGTAGATTTTTTACAAAATAACAATACAACGCAAAATACTGCAGATTTTACAAAACGTCAAGTGGAAATAAAAATCGCTCTACAAGATGAAAGTCACACTGCAGCTTTTGTTATATTTTTTTTTACTTTTCTTCAGTTTGATTAACAAGGCAAACATTTTATTGCACATACCTTTTATTTTCAAGGCTGTAGACAACCAAGGAATCTCAGTAATTTCATAACGCCCCTGGCAGGCTAGCAAATTAATCATTGAACGCGTCAAAATATTGTTTAGCACGGCCATCATATACCTACGGAGCCATAGAACACATAGCCTGCCTTATTACTAAAGTCAAGGTGTAAGGTCGTCATCTTCAGACTGTACTCAAAGCTGCTCTTCACGATGACTTCAAACAACACTTTAGACGAATCTAACACCAAGGCGGTGTATTCAGCTTTCTCATTAGCACTGCCTCCCTTTCGCGTCTCAGTGCATTTCTTAATTAAAAGTCGTACCTATTTTGATTTCCAACATACGTAAATATCAATGCTAGTTTGGATAAACCTCTTTTTAACTCAAGCTTTAAAACATAGATCTTGATAAATTAAACAAACATGGTTTGAAAACACGTATAAACGTATTATTTAAAGGGTACGGGTAATAGTTTGATGGTGAATGACTAGTTAGCCATTATCACATTATAACAATGTATCTAGAATATAATTTAATTCGTTGTTTAGCGTAAAGCAATTTTGCTACAAACAACGATCAAAGGTAGAGTAGAAACTGGACATCTGGAATAGGACTGACGATGACAACTGCCGCTGACTTAAATTGAAAATTATTAAGCGTGATGATCACTGGATCATCATGAGGGGCGAGGCCTAAACCACTGGGTTTAGGCCTCGCCCCTCATGCACAAGGTTATAGGTTTAAAATCCGGGCAAGTAATAATGTGACGTCTTTAATAAAATTCATATCGGTAAATAAAAACATCGTAAGTAAACCTGGACATATAAATTAATTTTAATCTGAAGTCACCATTTCTTGAGCAAGCGTGGTGATAAATAGGGCTGATCACCAAAAAATAGTTTTTTGTCCGTTCGTTATTTAAAAACATTGGACAATTATTTTTTTCTTTTTTACGTAATCAAAGGATTACGTGAATAAATTGAGTTAAAATGTAGCGTGACGTCACAGATAAGTAGATTTTATACCTACATGTGACGTAGCGAGCCCCCACTCCCCATCTAATTAATTTTGTACTACTTTTATAAAGCAAAAAATACGTGTCCAATATTTTTTATTATCTGACTGACGGACTAAATATAATTCCTTTTTTTATCCACGCTTCACCTCTATTCTCTTCGTGTCTTCTCTGTATGAGAAGTAGCCTTTGCTCCCCGCAGTGGGACGGTAACTGACTGGTATTACATATTTATTATTATTAACATATGAACTTATACTTAAAAACGATTGTAACCAAGTCTAGGACATCTCCAGGATGCTATTCAGTTGAAATACTAGAGACACACAGATTGTGGGTAGCCACAAAGCAATCGATACTTTTTGTCACACATACAAGTCTAGTAGCTATGTCGATCAGTTATAGAGCCCACATATTGTGTTCCTATTAGCATTTAAATTGTTCTCGCACCAACCGATAGGGATGCAGCTACAACTAGTTTAATTAAGCATTATCGTCGTACTGCTATGGTGGGAAAATAATATCGATAAGCAAAATAATATATTGTATTTTGTTTATCAATGAATTCCTTAAATATATATAAATTAATTGCACAGTTACTAGAAATTCGAGATAACAATGTACCTAATTAGTTACGGATTTTCGTAAGAAATCCAAAAAGAGTAAAAGGAGGTACACAGCCTGGCGAAATAAACAGTCTCAATTTGCGATTTAAGGGAAACGACCGAAATAATAGCTCCAAACTGAAATATTTCATCGTTCGAATGCATCCGAGGGTGAAGCTGGCGACGTTTCACCCCTTCCCGGGCTATTAACAATGGGTAGGGTTTCAAAGCACTCGTGCAAGAACCCTATTGTTAGTGAACCTCCACACTTGCGGGTCATTACGCCTTGACTCCCGTTACACTGTCGTGTGTAGACAATCATTGTTTTGATTACATTTTTTACGTGTGAATATGAATAAAATGATCTTGAGCGGTGCCTATCACATAGTGATAGTAGTTAACTTCGATTGAAGAGTTCTCACGTTTTGCACGATCGAGCGAATGATATGTAATTACATAAGTCATGTGAACTTGTTAATGAAGTTGTCAATATAAGTAGTAAACAGTGTAGTTCTGAATATATCGTTTAAAACTACCTGAAAGTAAACAACTACTTTCCGACACTTTAGATAAAGCAGAGTTATGAGGCATCGAACTCCCAAGGTTTCCTGATAAAAATTAACTAGGCTGATTTATTTATTTATAAAGTTCATGTTTAAAAGAAACAGCTTTATTGCTATTAAATTATTTATATTTATATCTCTACAATTAGTAGTAAAAAAATAAGATAAGAGGTTTAAACAACAACGCCATCTACCGGGGAAGTTGCGAAATGCTTGCAAGCATTGGTTTCATCGCGGCCACGACAGACCGTTACGGAGCGCTATTTCATAACTAGTACTTTACTAGTAGTTGGTACAAGCTTTCATAGATGGCGCGGTGCGTAATACTTTCTTGCTCAAAGTGCGATGGCAGCACTAGCTGGCATTGATTTCATAACCAGCGGCTAACTATGCACCTTGTCTTTTATACGTAGTAGTTCTTTTTAACCGACTACGGCGAAACCAAAAAGCAGGGTTAAGTATTTACATGTCGTAGTAAATTTTATGTTGGATAATTCTTGCCTATTTCCGTGACAATCCGATATTTGTAAATACCGACCGGTAAAAAATATAATAAAGTTCAGACAAAAATTTATTACATTTTAATCATAAGTTAAAGTTCAACTGTGGTTTTTGGACTTCTAAAGCAATCCGGCTTCTTCCATTGCTAAACTATACCCTATATTTTACCGAATAAAGTTCGAGTTTGAGAAAGTTTTATTAACAGAAGCCTTGTTTTGCGTAGATATTGGATATTTCCGAAAATATTAAAGTTCGGAAAAAAGTACCTAACTAAGTACAAACCAGCTACCCACATTTTAGTAAAACTAAATACAATGAAAGAGTTATCGATTGACCGATAAAAGGCAGCACAGATTACTAGAGACACACATTTTTCAGCCGAACGCCTAAACGGGACACGCACCAATGGATCGTAATGTATAGAGACACGCAATCGCGAAGTCACTTCCTGGTTGGGACAAAACTCATAATATTCAAGGACTACCCATCATCAATAACTCGAAAGTATTTATGAGATTTTGGCTTGCGACAAATGCACGCTTAAATGTGACCCTAGGTGTCAGTGATGATTATTATTATTACCTACGTAGACAACATGAAATGGAAAGAAGGAAACAATGCGACAACCTCAAGCAACTTTGACTAAGCGCTTGGAGTGAATCATACTGAATGACTTTGAGGAATCAAAATAAAAAACTTATACTTTCTCCCTAATTTTCCGTAAAAGAAATTTGTCAACCGGTCTTTCCCTACAAACGCAAACACGATTTAGAGCGTCATCATCCTGTGTGCTAATTTACCATACGTCTGTCCACTGATCGTCTGCAAACCGTAATAACAAAAATGTTTCCTTATTTTCATTTTATTTACCTATAGACCGGTAGAAGACCCATATTTATTTTCCTTATCGACTATAAAGTCTGTTCTGATAATGGTTAACATAAATAGCTCAATATCAGTACTAGCCTACAGGCTTCCTCCATGGATCGTCGGAGCTAACGATATTGGATGGATAATCACGCTTCATCACCGCAGCCAATCAATCAATCATAGTAATCATCACTCGTCGCAGGCGGATATGTGATTGTAGTTAGATTCTGTCAGAAGTTTATGTCCTTAGCTATTTCTGTCTACGATACAACTCTTTGCAAATTAAGATCGATGCTCCTGGGAAATACCATTATCGCTATCATCCTGATTAAGATCTTCTTTAAATAATAGCCATCCATTTTTGCCACATCTCCCACGAGGCAAAAATGGATGGCAGCGTTGGAGGAAGGAGGGTATGCCAGACTACTACTTATTTATGATTTAAGTCAAACAGTGACCACTTTCAGGACAAATTGATGCTGTAATTAAAGAAAATGCACATGACATGCAACGCCAATATAAACTAGGTATACACTGAAGACATATCAAAACCTTTTCTAAAGCAGGCTTATTAGAAATAAATTAGTGGTCGTATTAACGTTTCTTCTTTAACCAGTCCGAATGAGTAGGTCAACGACTTGTTTGGTATATAGATGAATGTCGTACCAACCTACGCTCTACCTACGTCCGTGGGTTATTTCGTGGGTTTCCTATTTGTCTTCATTTCAAACAATCGTTCTATAATTTTGTAAACACAAGACTACTTATTAACTGTAGCTATTATTTTCATTAGTGGAAATTACGTCTTGGAGTTTGTAAGTGATTGGTTTGTCGACTTTACCTTGACTTTAATAAATTATTTTGTATTGTTTCAGGTAATTAAAACTTGGGAGAATGATGAGAATGGTCCAGTCCCCGCTACAAGACACGTTTGGCTCATTTTGATATCGTTTATGCTCATTGTTATGGAAAGTTTCACGTTAATATTAGCCACATGAATTATCCCTATTTAGTGTGTACGATAAAGTTATATTTGCGATCATAAAGATTATGCAAATTACGTCTTATTTAAGGATATATGTGTTATCAATATTTATCGTGCCATTTGTAGAATGTGTTAATTAGGTTACTGATATTAGTAACGATTTTATCTGTATTTGTTGTGTCCACTTGGTTCTACGATTCCATTTCAATTTTCTGATACGATTCATGTAAATTGGAATTTGAAAAAATAAACATGCCGTCTAGCTTCACAAACCGGGTACCTATTACCTTCCGTCGAAACAAACACGAGACTTATCTTTCATCCTTCTTTCTCATTACGAATGTGAGAGGGACGCGTATGTTTCGTTCTCAATGAAGGTTCTAGTGATCTTTAATAGAGTTCCCCTGTAGGGAATTGGCCGGTGTTGGCTGCGCGCGCACAATTTTCAGGGCGCAGGACGCCTTTTCTCTAGAACTATGAATGCTTAGACGCGTATTCGTAAACAAAAAACGGTTTTCAACCCTTGCATGATATCATACTGGCATATAAGTTAAAGTTGAGTATTGAATTCTGTACGCCTTAGCAATCATTAACGAGTTCTTAATTATAGTGTGATTAGGAAATATGATACATCTCTAAGTTTTCATGCATTTTTAACGAAAAAAGACATCCATACTGGGAATAGAATAAAATTTAAAAATAAATAAATCGTCGTGTGCCCTCTCTAACAATTTCGGCAGTCTACACGTTCTTCGGTTGCCGATAGAGGCCGCACGTATCACGACACTTCAGGTTTTGCCGGCGTCCATTGCGGAACGCACCCCCTTACTTGGAGCCCTCAATCCAATCACAAAGTATCTCAGTCATATTTCAAACTAAATCAAAGTGTTTTCCCGTTCGTCTCCGGCGAGGTAAGTAGTAAAATAAGTCTTAAAACGAGTGAGCACTACCACGGCTTCCCGCGATTGCACCACGAACGTTCTAGTATTCCTGTTCTATAATATCACTTAACGGTGTCGACTGTACACGGAGTAGTTATTCAATATCTAGATACGTTCTAAATATCGATCGTGGACACACTAATTATTTATGAATGTAGTTTTCATAGTTAAACGCCGCTTACTGTTGTCACTCCCACGTTTGAAGCACTCGAAACACAAAACGGAACGGGTAAAGGAAATTATAGTGATTTTATTACGCGACGAGAGGTTTTTTTAACTCGTGCTGTGGATGTAGATTTGTGCAATTAACAAAGGCACCGCTAAAAGGCTTTTTGACTGAAACACCACTTGCACTGTAACTATAAGGAAGTCTTGAAGACGTTAGTACCGCGTCATACATAACAAATCAATTATTATTTTCCCTCGTCAATTGCACTAATTATCTGATAAGATATTAGCTTCAATTAAGGCGATGAGCTCCGAAGGCTGGCTTGTTGATTTGCCTGATAGGAATATTTATTGGCGGGGCTCCTTGTTTGATCTTTGATGACGCTGTAAGGTTACATGGAAGTTGCATCGGTATCTAAGTACCTATAGGTACTGTGTCGTCGCTATCATACTGATTCAATTGTCGATGCGGTCTGCTAGATGTTAAATGGCAATTGATGGACAATCAAAACATATAACTTTGTTTACATTACGTAAGACATTTTCGCAGCCGCAATGATTCTACATATTTCTGAGCTGTTTCGAAAATTCAGTATAGCGGTAGCATAGTATTTCAGCCATTTACCAAGAGGAATTCAGACAGAACGTTAATTTGGGGAGAACGTCCATCGACCTCAAGCCACGTAGGGACAGTATATGCGTATGTACAATTGGTCCATTTGAGAGATCCGCCGCCATTCTGACGCCTACCGCTGATTGCTTCTTGTTCCAAAAACGACCGACAAATAACCAGTGATTGTTGTATTGTTCAAAACGTTAATTAATTAGTATTTTAAATTTATGTTCGTACATTTTATCAGCTTGTGGTCAGCATGAACAATGCCTAATTGCCTATGTAATTGAGGATTAAGTACTTACGTCAATTTCGGGAAAAGTAACCACTGAATTTTTATTATGAGTCAGCCGATGAGTCAGAGGGGAATCCATGTTGATAATGAACTTGGTTTTTGTTAGATCCAAACCAAATACCGTGTGGAAACGAGTCATTGTATTATCTTTTGTGGAATCCTATTTCCTATTCGCCTCATTAGTATTCAATTTCTTAATACAGTTATCTGTTACCATGATAACTATTTCATTAGTTCCTGATACTTACATGTTTTTGATAAAAATCATAATTTGATAAGCAATTAGTAGGAAACCGCTGCGATAAAGAATTTACGAGAAGGTAAAATACTTAAGCTGGACGTGTGTTTAAAATCTGAATATTTGGCCAATTATAATTTCAAAGAGTTCATTGTCACTTGTAAGTCAAATGTAATTGAACTTTTAACCGCTAATCCTGCATAATATGTTCTGTTTGTTATTAACAAGAACTGGATAGGTGCGAGAAGGACTCGCGACCTGAGGGTTCCGTCTCAAAGCTGTGTCCAGCTGCCCGCGGCTTCGCTCTACATAGTGTACGTCTTATGTCTTTTTACTTTCGGATCCAAACATTAACGTGCAGTTAAGAAAACGATTTAGTAGAGTGGAAGGCTGACTGATTTGAATGAAATAGAGACTAAATAATACTTCAAGGTACCGTGAGTTATTTGTAGAATTCCGAATTGAAGGACAGAACTTAACTTTTCCAAAAAAATAATGTAAAATATGATCGATGCTCCTACTGCAAACGTAGGTTTGTAATTACAAAAACTAATATTTCTTATCTGGGTATGTTTTGCTTACACTGTAAGGCTTGTTTCCCACATTTGCCAAATTTCAAACTGCTTGATCAACGGGAAGTACCCTTGTACCCCGACTTATAATTTAAACTTTTTTTTGGTGGCATAATTGATCATATTTCTTGAATGTGTAACGAGGTGTAACAAGGTGCTTCAATTTTTCACCTAAAAACGGGATTTCAGACCTAATGTGACTTTAAAAATCGTTACCTACTTATGTAGATATGCAATACCAATTTAAGTAGCAAAACTAATAAAATCTACGGTACAAGCCGAACCATAAAGTAGACACTCAATCATTGACGTCTACTTTATGTACAACGTAACAGTTAATAGTAATAGTGTAAAGTATTTGAAATGAGAAAATGTAAAATCAATGACGAAATAAAATCATCAAAAAAGTGATATAATTTTTAGGGTTCCTTACCAAAATGGCAAAAAAGGAACCCCTATGGTGCCACTGTGTCTGTCGTTGGTCTGGCGGCCTGTCAAAGCTGCTTATTTCAGGAACTACTAATGCTATCAATAATAATAATATCAACGCCTAAGTAATAAGAAATATTTTTAAACGATTCTTCGTCCACTTACATAGCAAGAAAAGGTATTAAAAATATATTGTCATTTCAATTGCAATAGGAGCAGAAATGGGATGGTTATTTGTTAAAGCTGAGTCAAATAGGGTATCATAGGAAAGGACTTCATTTACACATTATAAATAATTTTATTTTCATTAAAACCGCATAGTTATTGACTCATGAAGTTAATGGAGGTTTATGTGCTTAAATATTACAGAAAAATCACAGTTTATTAGTAATCAGTTAAAACTCTTTACAAACAAACTTGGTTTTGCGGTAACAAAAATAAAAATAAAATTTACCTTTGAAAATGGAAGAATATTTTATTACCAAGCTAAGGCACCTCTTCGGTGCGGGGTATGGAACGGTCTGTTGTCGTTTTTTTTTTAATATGGGACCAATTCTGAAATTATGCATATGTGTGCCTTACACAGATTTAATTCTGATATTTCAAAGTTTGTCTGATAAATTGTTCATAATAATACTCGATAATTATAGTTTACACTATGAAACTATAAGACGTTATCATATAATGAAGAAAAATAAACACAAGTAAAGATTTAATTGATATTCATATATTTCATTTTATTGCTCATAATTTTTTTATATCACTTGTTTTAAATTCACAACAGAAACTAGGTATTAATGGAATTTTACGTCAGAATATTTATTACGCATGTAAATATTTCTTAATTCAAAGTCATAGCATTAATAATTGCTCTCACTGCCACCAAAACACTATTAAAATTAAACATAGTTCACTCAAAGCATGTTCATAGGTAGGTACTGTCACGAAAATGTTACGTTGGCGCGCGGCTTTCCACAAACTATCACAATGATCGAATAATAAAACTTATTTCAAACCGTGGGTTGACCGAACACGCCACTGACGCACTTCACGTTATGCCCAACCGAAGTTACCCTCGATTTCTCTCCGACATTTACGTAGATTCTGCTTATCGTAACGAGGCGTATTTTTATTCGACTTTCCTGAAAAGCCAGAACGACGAAATGGCGACTTGCCATTTATATTTCAATATTTTTATTCGAGAGTACATGACGCGAATCTACCCTATTCTTTGTGGGAAGAATTCGAGGGGCTGCGGGTTGGCTTGTGGTGGCGGTGTGGGCGGGATCTCGTGCTGAGGCTTCAGCAGCCAAGGATTACTCCCGCCCTGTTGTGATCCGTCAGGTCGCTTTTGACCACCGCCTGATGGAGTCAGGTGTAGTTGAGGTGGCTGGTGTGTAGGGCCCACTGGTGGTCTGTCAGATTTCGGCTGCATGTTTCCTGAAAAAGCAAAAGAAATTCATAAGTTATCGTAAGACAAAATACAGCTGTTATTTTTTAGAGGAGAATGATTTTCACTGAAAGAAAAATCTTAGTAATTTTCATGAAGTCATAAAAAGATTTTCCACACGCATTTTTCACGGTAAACACAATTCACTGAAAAATCTGCTCAAAATAACAATCACATGGTTTAAATACTTACTGTCTATGTTCAAACTGATCCTTTCAAATTGCGAGGTGATGAGACGCTCACCGTTTACAAACATTAATAATTTTGAATATGTATTATCAGAGCACAGCGTGGGCCGGCGATTTTATACTGAATGTGCCGTGCTTACATTGGCCGCGCGGTTTTATATCGCCACTGACTCACATTTGGCAAGAGAGTTCTCTATCTTAGACCACGTCACTTGGGCACTGACGCGATGTTGTGACGGCAGCGCGGTTTCCTCGCTCACAACTTACCGCCACCTTCCCACAATCAATACGTCTGCAGATGAATAAACGCTATGCAGTCGCACTTTATTAGTAACATGTTTTATCCAGTTTTATTTTAAAACAATGGTTCATTTGAGGAAATATTTCTTTTTACGTCACTGCCGTGCCTTTGTATAACACGATTCTGATTGGTCATTTCATTCAGGACATTGTGACTACAGCTGATTGAAATGTTTTATGTATTGCAAACGGTAGCTACTCAAAACATGCTTCTGGGTTTCAATTGGTGAATGTAAGTAGAAATACGGAAGGTTTTTTTCTCATAACCATTCATTTGGTACTTTAGACGTTGATGTAGATTGTACGGAGCCCGTAACTGCTGTCATAAATTTAGCTTAATCGCCATCATCAGTCGCGTTCTTATTTACGATAGTAAAAATACAAAGTAGAGACGGTTTTAATAGAAGTATGTCACGGTCGTGGTTATCGTTTTTGTTCAATTTTCTTCGAGTATCTACGTAAAGTACGCTGTTGACAAGTGCACCTAGTCGTGCGTATCCTTTGATGTCAATAAATTATCTAACTGATAAATACCATCCATAATTATACTATTGATAACCATGAACAAAAAACATGTAACGTATTTCCCAGAACTCATGACTTCGTGAGATTATCCATAATAATTTAATCTTGTTCAGTGATGAAACATTCGTTGGTATCGTTAACAATGATATCAAACTTGATGTAATACCGGTTATCTTTATGGAGGGAAAAAATCATATGAAATTACCCACTCGTTCATTTGTATGTAAATATCAAGAGTTTGAAGATATCAAGTTTTTTTATGGTCACAAACACGAGGCTACAGAAAAACCATAATAAATTTAACATTTTATTGTTTTTTTCTGGCTTAATATGTAAATAAATAATAAATAAATAAATAATGCTGGACAATCCACACAGCATCATCTAGCTCCAAGCTAAGCAAAGCTTGTGTTATGGGTACTAGATGACTTAAAAAAATACATTACATAGATATATATTTTTTAATATACATAGCAAATACCCAGAACACCCGGAACAAATCTTTGTAGATCATACAAACATTTGTCCCAAGGCGGGAATCGAACCCGCAACCTCCTGCGTCGCAGGCGGAACTTCGCCCGCCGCGCCACATCGGTCGTCAATTTGGCTCATCTTTGGACATAATTTGGCTCACTTGATACATTATAATATCATGATAGATTTAAAAGTTCCAAGTAAAGAGGTACGAAAGGCTGTATAACTGAACTAGAGTACATCAGGTGGAATTTCACGGTGGGAAATGTGGCATGAATTACTGAATTAATGATGGACTGGATAACTGTACTTATGCGTAATGGTCGCTTTGTCCTTTTCACGTTTCGCTTCATACGTACAATGAAGCGAAATTGACGACGAATTTTATTTCCGTCTATAGCTTGTTTGTCGGGCTATTTGCGTATATATTTCTTGGTTCTTTTAACATTGTCTCAGCTCTTCTCATAATAAGAATTTTCCAGACAAATATTTAAAGTAATCTTCCTCTCGTTTCTGTAAATTTATTAAAGGCTCTTTTAAACGTTGTACCTTTGCTTTTAGTTATTAATTAACTTGAAGAAGTTTACAACCCTGCCTTTTCGTTTGTTTGGCTTCTCTGAAGGGTTTTCAAGTTATATAAGTTTCTCTTTCAACTCTAGTAAGGATTTGTTTTCGTTTGATACTAAAAATACCTGGTCTATGATTTTTTTTTAAGATTTCCCTGTTTTATATAAAGCGTTCATTTTCTTTCGTTTTCTTAACATAATAACCTCGCCGTAGTCGGGTAAATAATATACGAACCGGGAAACCCTGAGGTAATAAAATTCTCTCCAAGACATCTCAGGCTGTACAAGGTCGTTTATCTGAAGGGGGAGGAATCCACCTGTGATAATAGCATCATTATGCTGTCCACGAAACCAACCTCTTTATTGCTTATGATTACAGCATTTTGGGTGACCAACTTTTGGGTGGTTCGCATTATTCATAATCAGTCCGCACATTTTTTATTTGCATGTAGGTACGCTTTAGTTAATTTTTCCTTGTACAGCTAGACGTAATAAATTAAATAAAAAATAACACCATTTCCAACTAAACGACGTATATTAAATAAGTCGCGTGTAAAATCAAAATACTCTGCAGTAATTAAACAAGGAGGTTATTTAGTTAAGTTAATATAATATTTAGCGAACAAGCACGCACACTTACGCGTATTACACAGTACACATTTGCCTACTAGGAATACAGCGTCATGCTAAAAGTAGGGTCACCTTCAATTGAAAGAACAAAGGGTAATAATAGGTGGGAAAGCATAATCGTTGGTACCTGCCAAGGTCGGGCCCTCCCAGTGCAGGCAACTCCCATGGGAGTGCCGGAGTGACAGAACGACAGAGTACCGGAGTGACGGCATAGCCAATCACTTCCCTCACACTGGCCTGCCACGTGCTCAGTGCGTGGCGATGATGCTGATGCGAGTATCTCAGTCTCAAACCAAAGATAGTTTATTTACGAGAATTTGGCTCGATGTTTCTATTGCGTGAATATCAGTATTTTTTTACGACTCAGCATTTATTTTGAGCGCAATGAACATAAAGTATAAAAATATTGCGTTTTAAGCGGGCTGGTAAAGTATTGTAGAACATCATTTTTCATATTTTTTGCCATTTGCTATCTCTGTTTGTGTTGCCAGGTATTTGCATTTGTGTTATGTACGTACGTATAATGTCATAAAAGATTTCCCAGAGGATTATCTTGTTATGATGTTTGTATGTAATCCGACTTTATTTTGTAATCCAACAAGAGCTTGCTTTGTTTTAATTCGCCTGTAGTTACAACTGATGTATTAGTGAGCATGATTGCGCACTTTTATCTAAATCAAGCTAACATTATAAAATATATAATCAAGTGTAAGTCAAAGTGATTCTATTTGATGAAAAACTTTTCCACAACATATTTCCTGTAGGTCACGTATGGTGGGTGGGTTACACTTACAAAACAATCATAACCAGTGCCGGATTAAACCAGTGTGGGGGCTATAGCAAATTCTACAAGGGGCCCCTTGGTAAAACATAGGTAGGTATTTAAATGTAGAGGATACAATGAAACAGTACTTGTATAAAATAGTTTTCCTCTATGTAACACGAGCCAAATCTTATTTTTTTTCTCGTGTTCGTTAATTTATCTTATTTTCTCCAACAATACTAATTACGGTAGGTACTTTATTAAACATTGACATGATTGATTTTCCGTATCTAGTTAAGTAGTATGCAAGTCGTATGCAAGAGCAAGTGAAGAGCTTAAAATATGTTCGTAAGACTTCTTTTGGCAATTCATATACTAAAATAGGATTTGCGTTGTGGACAAACCATGACTTGTATTTTAGTATCTGCATGCAAGCGCGGGGCCTCCCAAGCCGCGGGGTCTGTTTGTTACACATGCTAAGTACCGAATGATCCGGCCCTGTTCATAACACATGCAAACACACCTTTATTTGACTGATGTGATAATTAAATATACGTCTTTATCGCTTCACATCAAAGGTCTTTCCATTTGCAAATGTGTGAATCTCCTATCAGCTTTGATCGACGTTGATGACGTCAGGCGTCGATAGAAATGTCCAGAATAACTGGAATTTGTTTATAATAAGAATAACAACGTTTATTTACGGTGTATTAATAGATTGTTCAACAGTATGACGCCGGACCTAGTTATAGAAAATGGTACATTTTGTAGGTAGTTTATTTGTGTCACAGCCGTCATTAGTTATATTGTACGGTTTTATAGAATTTCCGACAAAACTGTTTTGTGGAATTGTACAATGATCAATTTATCCGTATTGTATTGTTCGAGCAGGTACCGTTCCTATGCGCTATGATTTAATAACATCGGCCTCAAAATCATTAAAAGCAATAACGTTCAAACATTGATATATGTATGTAAGTCATTTGTATATAAGTACTTTCACTAGGCTTAAAACACTTCACACATTTTTTATTAATATAACATTATGTTTTCATAATAAACGTATCCTTTAACATTTTATCTATTAAGTTTAATATAATATTGTCATCTTGTCGCTCGATTAATATAATAAACGTTTTGTTTACTATTAATTATTGAGTTATTATTGTTTTATGATACGAAATTTTAGTATAGGAGAATACATATTATACCTATTATTTCGTTGGCGATTCTAATCACATGGGTTAAGTAGGTAGGTTTTGATTCGAAACAACTGGTATGCTTACTAATTATTACTTGTATTAAGTTTTGATGGGATCATATAAATGGAACACACAATGAATACCGCAACTTTTAACCATAAATTGTAATGTGTGTTATATTAATAGAAAATTATACGAAATAAAATTAGGTCAGATGGAATTATATTATAACTATGTCAAAGCAATATATGTTTAAATAACATATTTTTATTTTTACTTTATTTAATAGGCATAACAAACAGCAGTAAATTTACTTATTAGGCACACAATATAAAGACTTATAATAAAAGTAAGGAATATACTACTCAAGATGTTATCCACAGATTACTAAGTATATCAAATGATATTATAATTGTCATTTTATTGTCATTAATTATGTGTAAAATTTGCTGTGAAAATGTACCTATACAAATATGAGTGCTATATATTACACATCCGTGTTGGTTACTTTAATATGATCACAGCCAGTGTTATAATTAGCGCCGCAATCATTTAATGACACGACCATGTATTCAGGAATTAATTATTCCTTTGTTCAGGTACTTTTCAGAATGATTTGAAAGTATTGAAACCGATGACATGAAAAAATTATAAGTATTGTTGGATTCTTCGAAAACACGTTACAAAGCATTTACATATGAAAATAAGATAAGAATAAAAAGGAAACGAACAAAACAATCCTATAAAAATTCCCTGCACGACTCTTATTAATTTGAAATATTCAGTTATTGATTGGTAAATATTTACATAAGTAGTTCAAAATAAGTCAAGGATCGTAGATACACATAAGCTGGTAAAGGTGATTCACAGATGATTTCAATAAAATTATGTATTCATGTTCAGTCTATTACGTAAGTCTTCAAGATAAATGTATGTACATCCTTAGGTAGGCATCTACTATAAGTGGTTCAGGAGATATGACTCAAAATTTTAACTCTACGAATGTGTTACTCATAGCAACTTGAACGTCAATTTATCATTAGGATTAGTCACAAGTGCGACATGAAAGGTATTGAGACAATTCAACTAAAGAGTTCTTACTAAACAGCTTAGTTTTACATGACGTTAGTATAGCCGTGCCTATGACGTACTTATTTAAAATAAAATAGGTTCTCCTTTTGTTTATAATTATACCGACGTATTTACAGACGCGACAAAGTGATTCATAAGCTAATTATGGCTTTTATGTTTAATTTAAGTGTGTGACGGTAACACGCAGGTATGTAGGTACATGCCTACGTAGTACTCAGTGAAATGTTCATTAGATTAATAATAATGTCCATCAAGAAGACATCGTTACCCATACCTACTTGAAGCTCAAAGCAAATTTTTAAAAGATTACATTAGAAATTGCTTTTACTGATTCTCAAAGTAAAAAGTGATTGATGTATTCGTACCTAGTAGCAACAATTTATTAGTTGGCAACCGTCTGGGCACGTGTCACTTTACCATACAAAATATCAAGATGGTTGTAATAAGAAATTCTCTTCGACTCGTTCACTCACATCAACATACTAGTACCTACGTACATACATGTACGTAGGCTGAATGTCTACTTATCGATTGTACATAAACCTCGTAACGCCTATAATCGATCTGACAGTCGTTCACGTATCTTGGCACTAATGTGAACCGTATGCTGTCGTAATAAAGTCGCAAAGTAGTGAGTCACGTCGATAGGAATAATCTTACATAAGTCACTGGCGTCTTAGATAGTCTTCCACCATAACACTTGAACATAATTGTGTAGTTTCCACTGTTAAATGCGTCAGCAAAGCACCAAGGCACCTTTATAGCAGCAGGTAGTTGTGCGTGAAGGCTTCATGCCTAATAAAATGTTTATTGTCTTTTATAGTTTCAAGGAGACCTCGCAAATACGCGATCGCCGACAACGAGCAAAGAAATATGACATAGAGACTACTGTCAAACTTTGAAGATTGTAAAACTTTAATCTTTGTAGTAAGCAGTATGGACGCTAACCGGGTAAGCCTCGTGGTGTCACGAGAGCACCGAACTACATGCAGCACTAATACACTTCATGGCATCATCACAAATAAATTAACAAGTTTCTGAACATGAACCGCTGTGGCAGTTTAATTACAAACTTCGACCCGCTGCTGTAACCAGCGAAAGATTTACTAATCCATTACTTTCACATCAGTTTTTCCTCTATGAGAAAAGTGCAAAAACGACCATGAAGCGTTCAACCTATCCATTAAAAGTACAAGAGCCGTTTTAGCTTATTAGGCCAAACATCGAATCATGGATTTTCGTGATTACTTAAACGATACCACTATTAAACCCGCCCAAAAATGACTAGCTCATGAAAACTTCGGCATTGAACATCACGGCACTAAAACATAATAAACGGATTGAATCGTTTGAAACTCGCAAACTTTTCTAATTTTTTCTTTGAGATTTGTAAAGTTAGCGGCCTTGTTTTGCGTGAATATCAAATCAACGTAATTTGCAAGAGACAGATAAGTGTTTACGAATATAAATCAGTGGAGGCACTGCCATGCAATGTTATGCCAAAGTTAACCATAATATTCGCGAAATTTTACAGTCTTTTCATGTAAATTCGAGAGAATTCGTTGACGAGCGCTATAAAATATGAAAATCACGCGATCGGGAACGTCTGCCTTTTGACATGGACATGTTTATGGCAATGCATTCTATCAACTATTCTAAACTGCAAATATGATTTCACTTGAGTATGTCATATGGAATGGATTTGAGGTATTTTAGTGTGAAGAGGTCAAAGTTTAACCCTCCCTGAACCAAGCAGCAAGATCTAAATTAACACGTTGAACGCCAAATGACCGACAAACAATACATTATCTATTGTGTCTCGTTGTTTGGCAGTTAATGTGTTAATAAAAATGTTTGCGAATTTGATCATTTAGTATTCCTTTGAAAAGATAAGTCATTTTGCGTGACGTATTTCTATTTTGGTTGCGATAAGTGGTGCCTAAGCAGGCACCATTTTACGGTGCGTTCAACGTTCAAAGTCAATTTAGAAGTCGTGAGTTTTTATTAGCGATGTTCTTATATTGTCCTCATTTGACATGTTTGGCAAAGTTTACTTCAAAACTTTAAATGAATCCATGAATATGCAGTTTTAGAAGTAAGGTAGGTAAGTAAAACTTTTAGTTTCGATCTATTAATATGATCTACAATATAATGATATAAAACTATGAATAAAAACGATATATGTCTTTCCATATCATGTTTATGGGCTCTGCCATTAAAATCATAATATGATCTTTGGATTCAATACGATAAACTGTGCGTAACGTCTAGAGCGCTGACGCCCATCTTGACGTCACTGAAATGACTGTCCAAAGTATGAGACTGTCGCAAGAATATTTTGAAGTGTCGCAAAGAGTAGACAGGATGACGCTTTGAGCAATTAAAAGCAGTTTTAAGAAAAATAATAAAAGTACTACTTGGTAGTTACTTGTTCGGTTTTAAGTTTGCAGACTTCAGCATAGTTTTCGTTCAAACATGTTCGAATATTTAATAATAATTACTATAGACATGCTTTATGCTAATAATATTTTGTAGCTAAACCGTTCATAATATTTCATAGCTGGGATAAAAAGAATTCGCAAACAACGCATTAGCCAGGAATTTCCTTTAGTATAAACAGTTGTCAGTTTATCATCGTCTCTCACTTACTGGCGAAATGATTACGCGTCAACTCAGGAATGATCGAAAATGCCTTCCGATAGGAAAATTTTCCGAAGTTTTGTCGACGAAACTATTCACTGAAACTGGTTCAGAGGACGTGCAGTATATTTTTTACCCGGCAATAGCTCGTTGACCCAGTAGCCGAGTTCGTGACAACTTGTATCTATCGGGCGTTGCTCGCTTCGCTCCCGCGGTTTTACTGAATCCACGAATAGGGAACACGGAAATAAGCCATTTAGTGCATTTTTCAATTCTAAATGGAGCATACGGAGGCAATTTATGCAGTCATTGCTTATATTTACCGCGTGCACGAGTTAATCGAGACAAACGGCTCCGATATCAGACGAGCAATTGAAATGATTGTAGGATTGCCTGACCTACCAATTGAAATATGGTGTTATGTGTTAGGTCCTCCTCAATCTATAATAATATTTTATTCTATTGTATTCATAGATAAGCTCCTCGAGATATTCAATGTTTTGATAGTTTTGGTTTTTGCTAAACCTAGTTTGTTATGATTCCGGTCGACTGTGGGGTTGGTGACAGCGCGCTCGTCTCCACCCCGCACCCGTCAGATACCGTGTTCAATAACTCTATATTTTGTGAATTATTGCCCAGACTCGCAAAAAACTGAGTGTTTCCAATATTATTTATAATATTATGACGTATACTATAGTCTCCACAATGTACGGTACACTTCATGGATCGTGTCTGTTTCATTTTAACAATATTCTATTTCGTGATTAACTACAATGATGTAACGCGATAATGGCTAAATAAGTTGCTTAGGTACTTACCCATGTATGGGTAAAACTTTGGATTGTGGGAGTAGGACGTTTGATTATCTAAATTAAAATCTTACTCATTTAAACTTTCGTATTTCATTATAAACCTGCAATTACTGTAGACGGTAGGTGTTAAAAAATTGTTTCCAGCTTTTATAGATATATATTTATTTTTGAAAGGCCCCAGCGGAGACTCGCCCCCTGAGTAGTGGGCTAGCTGGTCAAGATTCTCCAGTCTCTCAGCTACCACCACCAATTCGTCCACTTAATAGGGTTGATTCACGATCAGCCTTCCCACCACAATCGCCGAGACCAGGAGTACCACCGTCACAACCAAGACCGCAATTTCAACCTGGAGGACCAGTTTCCTCACCTCCGCAATTCGTACCAAGAGTAGGCGCCCCAGTAGCAAGAGGCCCAGCCCCACCCGGACCTCCAGGATCCCAGCAAGTTCGGCCTGTACCTCCTACCTTACGACCTTTTGGTCCGCAATCTATTGCACCCCAACAAGGACCTAGGCCGGTACAGTCACCGACTGGACAGCCACTACAACGAGCTCCTCCACCGAACAATTTACAGTTCGGTCCGAGGCAGCCACCAATTGTCAGTGCAACCACACCCGACGGAGGCAGACCACAGATTCCTCTGCAACAGCCTAACGGGGCAGCTAAAAACGGAGCACCCGTGCCTGGATTCCAGAGACAACCATCCCAAGGCTCTTTAAAGGGTCTCGATCCATCCAATACCTATCAGACGAAACCTGTCAACCTGGATAACCAAAGCATCTCAAGTGACAACCAAAATGTCAACAAAGCAGAAAACGGTATTGAAGGGCCTACGACGGCTAAAGGTAGGAGCTACAGTATTGCAGCTGCCCCCGGAGCTCCAAGTCCTTTGAAAGCAGAAGATGATCGACGAAAATCTGTCAGTGCTATGGGAGGCAGAATTGATGAGTTTATCAGTCGTAGTCCGGGGCTTGGTTTGATACAAGAAGGGAAAATAGAGAGCAAAGAAAACGTACGTGAATCCAAGGAAAGTGTCCGGTCGGAAGCCTCAAACGAAGGAGCAAAAGAAGTCCCAGATCGTCCCGAATCCCGCATATCTGGATCTAAAATGACAGAATCTTTTATTGGCGCTCTACCAACTCCAGCCCCAAAAAAGAAATCAGACGACGATGATGATGTGATTTCGCAAAATAATTTGACCACACCGCGAAATATTAATGAAACTGCTAAACCGAAAGAAGAGTTTTCTGATCGCTCCCCATCGCTGACGCGCAGTGATGATTCTCCGGAGCCTAAACAGAAACCAACACTGGCTCCAACGGCACCCAATAAGTCTCAGAGTGTAACTCCAGAACCCGCACGTCCAAAAACACCCAAAGCGGAACCAAAGCTAGAATCAACAAGGGGGATTGATTCTACCAAAGATGTGAAACCTGTACCGACCCCCAATAAGACCCCATCGAAGTCTCCCTTACCGGATGCTAAGCCACCTCTACAAGTTCCAAAAAAACCAAACGATTTAAGCACACCGATTGCTTATGCAGATTCAAAGAAATCTACACCTCGTAAAACAGCCTCCGCTCCTAAATCTAGACCAAAAGGTAATATTAAGGAAACTTAGTTATAATACATACAAAGCATAATTCTTTTTAAAATGAGCCAAACGTTTTCCATATGATGAATACATAGATTAATATGGTTGTCTCAAATCAACAGCATCATTACATTTGTTTAATTTGTTTAGATGGTGACAACGATAGCGGCGTCGATGAATCCACTCAAGGAAATGTATGCATCTATATTTAAATATCTTTGTTTACTTTTAAATAGTATTCAAGTTTACAAAACATTCTTATGTCTTTGAAGGATGTCAATGGATCTCCCGGTTCACCGAATAAGAAGATACCCAGTAAGTTACCCATGAAGGAAAAATCAAGTAACA
Organism: Phlogophora meticulosa; assembly: GCA_905147745.2. Lineage (NCBI taxonomy): Eukaryota > Metazoa > Arthropoda > Insecta > Lepidoptera > Noctuidae > Phlogophora > Phlogophora meticulosa. The sequence continues at coordinate 9,671,068 of LR990528.1, read as the reverse complement.
GCCTGAAAACAAGCCTTTCACGATCATCCAGCAAAAGTGCTACTGCTAAAACACCGGAAAACCCTCTACCAATTGATAAGAAAAGTGAGTATTTTTTTCGAGGTAAAGTTATGTTGTAAGCAATTTTTTGCCCCTTAAGCCTTCAATTTATTGTCCTATACAACCACTATCTATTGAAATTATAGCGTCATTGTATTGGTTAATAAACAATATGAAACGATGACTCCCATTTTTAATATAGAAAGCCAAGTTAAAACCTAAACAATATGAGCAAAAATTTGTGTAGTATTAAATTGGACTATTTATGAGTCTGCTAAAATTAAGAAAGAATAAAGGGAATAAACTGGCTTCGAACTGTAAAATCACGATGTCTATTATTGTTAGTACAAAGGTAAACAGGTACAGGTTAGTACAGGTAGGTACTTCAACCGCTAAACAGGGTTACATTTGTAACTTATTGTGAATTATATTTCAGAAGTGCCAATGAATAAAGTGCAGGTTGGCAATGCTCCGTCGCCTAACATCAAATCGGTGAAATCGAAAATTGGCTCATTAGATAATGCGACGTACAAGCCTGGCGGTGGAAAAGTCAAGATTGAGAACAGGAAATTAGAGTTCGGTAACGTGACTCCTAAAATTGCTGCTAAAAATGATGCTTATTCCCCAAGTGGTGGGGTTAAAAAGGTAATAAACTATTTTCTACAATAACCTAGCACTTGAAACGTTGGTTTCATTATGAACGACATAATTATTATGGTTGTACTTTTTAGATTGTATCCACGAAATTGGAATGGAACGCCAAATCGAAGATAGGCTCGCTCCAGAATACTGCGTACAAACCAGGTGGCGGTGACAAGAAGATTGAAACGGTGAAATTGGATTTCAAGGAAAAGGCAAAACCGAAAGTTGCTTCGACGGTTAACATCACCCATAAGCCTGGAGGTGGTGCTATTAAGGTAAATTAATAACAAGACATGGGGTTTTAAGAAATCAATTGAATAGGTTATAGGTTTGCGGTTATAAGCGACATATTAGGTAACAACTTTCAGTGAGTACTCTTTTTGCCTAGTTTGTCAACACAGCTCGTAAAAGTAACATTCGAGTAGAGCTTAAATATTTGGCGAAGCACTTAGACGTAAAAGATGGCGACACGATCAAGTATCATCATTGAGCAAATCTGTTAGCGCAGTTCACAATTCGTACAGTAAACGCACTCAATGTAAAATAGAACATTGGAAGTCATTAGGTCTGTATTGTATGTTTAAGTACAATATTGAAACTAATGTTGTTATTCTTTAGTCTACAGTTGCAAAAGACGGAACGAGAGCAGTGAGTAAAAATTAATATCTAAGTTTGTGTAAACACAGTCACTTTATTGCACATTTTTTTATGTATACCGTGTTTCTTGGTTTAAGTTTTACGCTGTGACGTCAATGCACATACGTCATATAGGTACAATCGAAGTATGAAATGCAATATCTACATACACAATTGTGGGATTGTATAATTATTATTTTTTAGAATGTTAAATGGGCGTTACCGCGATGGAGGGCATCGCATAAACATTTTGCCTACCACTCTTTATGGAGTAAGGTTGGTTGGTGGTACATATTTTGTATGAAACGTGATATAATTGACTTGATAGAAATCTTCTAGTGTCTACCTAAGGTATTTCTAGGATGGGCTGTGGCTGTATTTTTCACGCTAGGTGTTTTGCTTTCAATATAAAAACTACTGTGTCTTTCACGTTAAAACGAAACAACATAAATAAAGTCTTGCCGGATTGAGTAATGCGAATGATAGTAGAATAAGTGTCGATACACCTTATACGTTTTATTTTTACACAGAATGCCAAATTTCTATATAAAATATGAACATGATGATGTTACACAACGTAGAGAACGAACATACGAATGTAAGTTACCTATACACACGACCTACACGATTATCATCGACAAGCACGCCACGGAAATCGATAACGATTATGCATTGTACTCTGAAACAAACACAAACATATGTGTACACGTACATACACCACATGTTCATGAAATTATTACTTAGCAACCGCACTGATATGACCGTATATATTTATGTATACATGAAGGTTCCATAGATACTATTGGCAAACACAGTTTTCCATTCTTTAACGAGCCATGTCCATCAGTTTCATCAGTTTATGTAATTGGAATAAAATTGTAACCCACACGAAAGTTCCTAAGGGAAAGATATGTTCTTTAGCGAAACAAAATTATAGTTTATAGGAGAAGGCAGTTGTTATCTAGACTAGACATGACTAGGTATGAAGAGATTTATGTTCAGCTGTAAATAGCAGCCACGGCAGCTGATTTATCTACGTATTATCAAATTGATTCAGAATCGTCTACATATTCATTGACGTACTTATTCATGTATTTTGGAGTAGTACAATTAATAATAACATATAATAAATGATATACAATGTGGTTCACGATCTTATATGTAGGTATATGCTTTTCTTATCTTACTAAAATCTTGATAAAATGATTCCGTCATTTTAACACTATATAATTTTATATTTGCCTTTATTCATTCACATCGTAATGATCGAAAACATCGTTCTGAAGCAAATGAGTAGAGAATCATAGAACCATACCTACGTTGATTTGCACACGGCTTACACTGTACTTTAATATTATCATAACAAATTATTTCTCGAATTATAATGGTATCGGTTACGTAATTATTAGATAACATTGCTTAGATCTACTTAAGTTTTGCAGTTCATACAATAGGTTTACATGATCTCCATCGTGTGCGTATTAGGAAGAAATAGCATAAATAATACAATATTTCATATTGCCTATGGTAAGATTTGTGTGGGTACAATTTTCTTCTGAAAAGAATGTTAAAATTGTAGTTGTTAGGTACAGCTATAATTATATATATGGAAATGGGTAACATTGACTTTACGCCGCCGTGGCGCTGATTATTTGGCAATGTTTCACTTTACACATTCTCATATTCGAGACAATAATAGACTGCGTGAGGGACAGGCAACAAATTAATCGCAAAATCGTTTAATATATTATATTATATTCCTTATAAGTATCTACGGAACCTCCAGAATATTATTATATTGTATGTATTTTTATTTTATGTGCACACTCACTTCTTTGAAACAGATCGAAAATCAAAAATTGGAATTCAAAGCACAAAGTAAAGTGGGCTCCATGGATAACGTAAAGCATAAACCTGGAGGCGGGGACATCAAAATTTTCGATGACAAAGACTACATCAAGCAGATGGGACAATCCCCAGTGCCAGACAGCCATGGCCATTCCCGACAGGAGGTGAGGCCCTTTCCACAGGCGCTAGTCGGGCCTTTGCATATATGTCGTTTTCGCTTTTTCATTTTGTTTTTTTTTCGGTGAAGGTCATTTAAATCGCAATCACTCATTTTTGTTTCAGCCAGGATATTTATACACGTTTTATTGAGTAGGTAACTCATTGGGTTGCAGTTTGTGATGGGTTGGCTATTGTGGATAATCATTTTCTAACCCGTCTTTTTTGTTTGTTTGGTTTTTCGTTTGTTTCTTAACCATTGTTTTTTTCTTTTAATTTGCGTGTCCTTTCAATTTTATTAATAGAATGAAGAGTAATGCATTTTCTTTTCACCGTAGAGTCCAGTGCCAGCGACATCGGAACCTCCCAAGTCCGACGAGAATTTGAATCAGCAGCAATGTTAAGATCTTGCACTGAGAAACTTCGACTTCTCAGCGAACCACTCTAATTTTTATAATCAAGAGTCCAAACTTATTGTATAACATTTTTATATTTGTTAATTTTGTTCGATATTGATTCCCAGTTTGAGTGATTTTATTAAGGTACGTTTGTTTAGACAAATGTCATAACCAATGTCAATGATTTATTGCATATCTTTTCAGACAATATGTTGAGTGTGTTATAAGTGTATCAGTCATTAAAATTTGAATTGTATTGTTATACGTAATTATAAATTTGGATGTTGTATTTGTAGCGTTATACATAGTTGATGAATAATTTTACAAATGAATTTCTTTTTTTATATCATCATTATAACCTGGGTGATGTTAGTATCATGAGTGCCAATTCATACTAGTACCGTAGACGTATCCATTGCGGTGTATACAGTAACACTGTGGCGAGTAGTATATACCCTTATCTACGCTGTTCTTTCAGCAAGCATGATTTTAGTAGTCTCTACCATTGCTAGTAATAGTGCTTGAAAGATACTATTTCATACATTGCACTATTCGACATTGTTTTTTTCATTAGCAGCACCAATGTGCATTTTCTCATGCGATGTATTAGTATATTATATTGGTAATCAAGTGATATTCATATATTATGCAACTATATCTAAATGTGTATATTTATTTATACTATTCCTAGTTATATAGGCTTTGTTATCACTGTGTTTTGTTGTTTCCACTACGTATTCATAGTATTATTATGCACTGACTATTTCAATGTTTTATGATTTGGAATGTAAAGATAGCAGGTAGGAGTTCTTGGCACAGCATTCAACATAATTTTGTGAAACACTGATGGAGAGACTTGTAGCTTTTTCTCGCAATCGCGTCATTATGAACAAGCCAGTATTCACATAATATTTTCGCTGAAGGTTCTATGATAACACGAGATACTGCTGTGGCGAGAACAGGTGCGGGCTCGAGATTGACTGACCAGATTATTATATAACTGTTTTATATGTAATTATGACTATAAGAGATGATTAGGTTAGATAGCGTGTATTAATGTTTGAAGCTTGTGTCACAAAACTTTCTTGCATTGTCGTTGTGATTTTAAGAAAGATATTTTGCATTTGAGCATTCATTCAATTGGTTCTTTCTATGTTATTCAATTTTGAAATTAGAATCACGCGTTTATCGTACTAAAATATTTTTTTAATTTGTTAATTTACACGCAAGCTTTTTATGGTAAAATGTCTAGATAAGTTATAACTAAACTAATAGATACTTACTATACCAGTAGACAGCAATTAACTCGGAGTTTTGAGACCGATGTTTTATGAAGAGCAAGGACGTATTGTATACCTTTTAGGTAATCGTTTAATACAGTTTAACACTATACGAGTTCGTTTTATTTTGTATACTAGTTCACAGATCACCAGCCATTTAGATACAACTGTTTATTTAGTCGACTATTGCCATCTCACTTGCACCTTCAACTGTCTTACACGGGCAGATTATGTATTGGATGGTACCTGACACCCAGTTGGTAAGTTTTCACTTTCCTGACTATTCTACCTACATTTAGGCAACTAGTTTTTAGATAGTACAAATTCCCATCTACTTCAGATGTAGTGAATGTGCTGTAAAATAAATATTATTATTTATTAGTTAGAAATCCATCCCTGGAACCAAACCTTGGATGTCTTGAGTGTGTAATTATAGGTTTGACTAAGTAATTGTTGACGTCATGAAAATAATGATAGCAAAATTTCGTTCATTTGATTTTCCAAAAATAACCGGTATACAATATAACCGGAAAATAAAACCCAAAACATCTCTAATAAATATTTTCCTTGTACATTAGTATGCAGGTATGTTTATCAAAGAAACCAAAAAAATGGAAATATCCTTATTACCTAAGAAAACCAGACGACAGCACAACGGATTAGTGATTGCGAAGGCTCTTGTAATGGCGAAGTTCCCATGACAAAGATCAGTCTTGCAGCGTTGAATTCCTATGAGGAATCGACCGACTCTTCATGACATTTTCATTACTAAGTAGGGGAAATTTCGGAAAGGATCACTGTCTTATCAACATCGCCAGTAATATATTTTTTAGCAAATTTTGAATCGTCCATTTCTTTTTTTGGGAGAGGTCTATGTCCTACAGCCTTATTGACCAGGACATGTTTGCAGGTTCACACAAACTGTAGTGATTCAATAATATTAACTTTTATTGTTTGCGCAGGATCAATATTACACGTCCGTCCACGAGTGGACTGGGGAAGCCCGTCCGAAGTCCCGGTGCCTGTCGGCCCGGGCGCCGCGCACCCCCCGCACCCCGCGCACCCCCCGGGCACTGTCGCCCCGCCGCAGGGTCCCAACCATGGATGAAGAGGACCTGGTCATGCGCAACAACGAGAGGAACCGACGGACTTCTGTGGCCAGGCCTCTGAGTGCCCGCGAGGTTCCTCGTTCGGCCTTGAGCCGGCGAACCTCACTCACACAACGTCCAGCTTTCTCTATATATTGAAGTAGAAACATTATTGAAAAGAGTTTATTAAAAGGGCCTTAGGCTCTCTGTGTTGTCTAAATGTTGTAGGAAGTCAAATATGTCATTTGTGCTCTAAATGTTAGGAGTAGTTGGTAGTAGGTACTCAGTAGGTCTATAAAACGCACAAAAATTTGTACTGCACAAGAGTGCACAAAAGTAACCTAAAAAAGAAAAAAAAATCTAGTAATATCTTCTCTATGTCTTTAGTAATTTCGATTCTTGCATTGTGTAATTAGTTTTTGCTTAGATCAGTCAACGGATTTAGTGTCACTCACTCAATTATGAAGATTTTATTACATAACAGGTATGTATGTATGTAGTTTCACGATCACACAACAAGTAGCCAATTTGACACAGTCATTCTTATATGCAGGTAGGAGCAGCTTTAGCCGTTATTTGAATGTCCGAGTTTATTTTTATTGATTAAACTATACACCCCATATTGACTTTTATTTGTAAGATTTTCTATCCCAAACCAACAGCTGTGAGCCTGATAATACAGAAATACCTGATGAAATAGGGGTACTTATCGTGACCGTATAAAACTAAAATATGTATCGGACTGATGGATGACTAGAATATTACTAGTTACTAGCTGACCTAGAAAACGTTATTTTGCCATTTAAAATGTTCAGGGTGGACCACCCTTATCATTTAGGTGTATGAAAAATAGATGTTGGCCGATTCTCAGACCTACCCGACATGCACACTAAATTTCATACAAATCGGTCCAGCCGTTTCGGAGGAGTTTGCTAACATACATTGCGACACGAGAATTGTATATATTAGAAAGAATATATAAATGATTTAATTACTTAAAACCACGAAACAAATTCCTGGTTCAACATGAAGTATCTGAAAAAGTATCATGAAGTACTTGAGTCGAATGATTCGACCATTACACAGCGTTTTTCGAATCTCAAATGACATCACAAGGTAGTAAACAAACAAAATTTCAATGTGTTTGACAGCTTGTTTATTACCTTGTGACGTAACGTGACCCTTAGTGATCCATACGGATTTACGGCTAAAAAGAAATACTGAAAATTATGAAGATCAAGCCAATTACTAGGTTATTAGGTACAGAATATTGGACTTTTTAAGATGGTTTTCTAAAAGCAGTCAAATACCCTTTTATAATCGAACGCAATGTTTGACAGCGTCGATATATCGAACTTATACCCAGAGGCTATCTTGTAGTATTCGTAGAGTACGTAGTATATACAGGACCCATTGGCGGAAGCCTGCACTTTTTATGCAAACCGTAGCCACGGACGTTACTTATCATTATCTGCCTAACATTTTTAACAACTATGTTGGGGTCGGCTTCCAGTCTAATTGGATGAAGCTGAATACCAGTATTTTACATGGAGCAACTGCCTATCTGACCTCTCTACTTATATTAAATTAAAAATGCCTCCTGGATAGTACGAGTAGTACCTTATGTAGGTACCATCAAGATAGTTTCCCACAGTCGACACCTGATCGTCACGTAGGTAATAGATATTCCAGACTTCTCATCAAAATGAAGTGTACCTACCTAGGTACTAGAGTCGTTGTTGTTTATGGTCGAGTTGTAATGAAACAGCAATATCTTTTATATATTGTTTAATTGGTGTACATGGTTATGCATTATAATAATATTTATCAATTGTTAATTCATTAAATTATGGCACTTAACACAAATAATAATATCTTTAAACAAATAGATACATACATTGAATGAGATAATGTCACGCCGGAAAACAATTGATAATACATACATAATTTAATTAGTATAAATTTTTCGAAATAAACTTAATTATATTATTCGGAATAATGTCTCAGTCGTTCGTTGACGTTTCGTAAGATAACGAAAGCCTCTTTTTGTTTTTACTTTTTTTTTATAAGAAAATAAAGTTTCAACACAAAATTCAACTTATTGATCCCAATCGTAAAAATTATAAATAAAAATCTTACTCACAAAATAGTACAATAACTTAACCTTTTGTACCCATAAGGACAACTGACTCACCACATGTATCCAACAATACCTTAAAACGAACGCGCAGGATGTCATTTTATAAAAAACCAGTTCAACATCATTCAATAATACAAACTGTTGATAAAAACTTACGACTAACAAACTCCTCTATTTACTGCAAACAGACTAACTGCGAAGCGATTACTTGGTGAAGCTGTCGCGAAGCGAGCAACACTACGGCCAGCTGATCTGCTTCATGAGCAGACATTACTTTGATTATTTTAAGGCATGTTTGTTCGACTAATACTTTAACGGCTAGTTAGGAGTTTTGATTACTATTATAAATAATTTGTGGAAGCATTCCCCATGCTATTTAATGTTAAGTAGACGATACAATGAATACTTCGACTGATGCAACAAGCGTACACACACGACACAGTAACACTAATATAACTTTAATACATACAAAGGCCACAACACATCATTCAGTCACAAAGCGCGAATTAATCCTAACTGTAATGAAATGTGTATTTTACAAACGCTCGCCGTTCCCACAGCATGGAGGTTACAATCATCTAAGTAATTCAACTATAATTTAGATAACATTATTAGCCTAATTATTGTTTAGATTATTTCTATTGTACAGTTCTAATTTGTGTCAACTTACGTCCACTCTAGTTAATGAGATTATCGTGTCGACGAGCCTCTTACATCTTGTTCACTGAACGTAGCTGGCAAGAGTCGATACACACGACTGCCTCGAGAAACACACCCCGGTTATACGCAAAGTTATCATAATTTAGCTCACTACGAGTATATCAACTACATTTCACCAATGTTGTGACTCGATAGCACGACGAACTACGAGAGGAACTGTATCGTGCATTCAAAAGTTTTGTTACAAATTTTGACCTCTAAAATCACTAATATGAATAACACCATAATATTATGTACAATCACTTTACACCAATTAACGAATACTGAAAATAATAGGTATAATATATTAGAGTATTACGTCTCGAATATTAATATCAATCATATCATCCGATAATGTTGCGCTTCCAACTTGAGCAATAAAATACGTTACATACCAAAAATATCATTTCTTTCCGCATCATAATAGCAGTGATATGACCATTATATCACAATAATATTCGTGACTGTTAAGCAGACATTTGTTTTAGATGACGAACCATCTTTAAGTAATACCAATATCGGTATCATAATTGATTTAATATCGCTAATAATGTACATAGAGTCAGGTACGGTCGTTAAACAGTATTTCATTAAAATGTAACATGTGAGTGCTGGTTTTGGGATGTGTGAAGTGGAGAGGCGCATGCAGTTAGTTATAACTGGTAGTTACGCACCAACACCGTACTATAAACTGTCAATTGGAACTTTTAAAAGTATAGGTCAGCTTAGGGAAGGGTAGTGTAGGGATAGGCCATGCAGTTAGTCATGTACACCAGTTAATATATACCTACACCGCTGTAATTAGTGAACCCTTCACCACAGACCGCCAAGGAAGGTGCTTAGGAGAGGCTGCATGCAATTAGTGTAGCCGGAAGTTAACACAATCTGTGGATAGCTTTTCTGTCAATGATTTGTCAATATTAATCAGGTCCACCGTACCCGATGTTTTAAAACTTAAGTAAAACATTCACAAGTAATACTTAGTTATCGAAGTACTATAAAATTTTGTATTAATTTATTTCTACATGTTACACCACTAATACCAATAGGTCGTTATTAGTATAATTATACACATCGTTAATATCAAGGGTAATTTTAGACATCAAATTCACATTTACGTAATTTTATCTAAACAACGAAGTACATTGGGGCGTGTTTCTCTCGGCAGTCATGGATTTCCATGATTTTAGGATACGATGGAGTTTGCCCTTAAGGTGTGAGATTTTGTTCCTACCATAAAAGTAAATAGTATTCTATATATCACATATTATTGAGATAAATATTTACTGTTAATGCGACATCAGAGGTATTTCATTACGCGCTGTCATTCCCAGTAAATATTCCCACAATTTGTGTTACTTAAAATAAATTTATATACAGTCCAAGACCTTGTCGTGCCTTATAACGTAAGACTAGATTTTACTACAATAATTAGAAATGTGAAAGATATTTAATGATGTTAAGATTTTGCGAAGAAGTAATGAATATTGCTGAGTAAGGCAATATCAAAAATTAAATAATTTTAAATAATGATTAAGACATAAAAATAGCGCGTAGAGTATGAAACATAGAATTACATTACAAGTTATATTCACATAGTCTTTGAACAGCATAGTTCACGATCACGTTCATTTTCACAAACCGAATCTAACTAGACAACACAAGGTTCAAGCACATTCCTGACGAAACGAAGTATAGTTCCACAAGTTCCACATTGTTTGCTCACTCCGAAACCTATTGCACACTTTCTCGAACATTCCATATTTATATTTTCCAATGCCTGGAAATGTCATAGGACGAATCAAAGCTAGATGCGTAGATTCACCACACGAATCTCAAGACATTGGAAAAGTATAGACAGATATACAATCTTTTCTTAAACGTTTACTTCAACGTTTGCCGTTTAAGCGTAACGGGCGCCAGGCTGGCTGCCAGTCATGCTACGGCTGCCAATATCAGAAATCCTCCAGCAGCACGGCATCGCGTGGGACAAGCCCCTTGTGCTCACCGCGACAACACAGCAGGTACTGGTCGTCTACCTCCAGTATGAGTCGGAGCCGCTCACCTTCGTTGAATGCGAGGTGGCCGGAGTCTGAAGGCAGCCGATGCCACAGCGTTCTCACGTACCTGGAATTTCACAAATTACAGTTAATTAAACGCTGAGAATGAATTGATACATCCGTGATCTTAGTTGTTGTGTCAATTAGGACATGGCCTGAATTTAGTTGTGTACAAAGCTCCTGCCATCTTATGTGTTCCTATCCACAACAAAATCTGTGGTTGCCTTAGTGTTAATTATGCGGAGACTTCCTAACTGACTTGATATGTTTTCGAGGACAATATTTGACGTGTGTTGCAACTATTTGATATGTACAAATTAGAGTGTATTTCAGAGGAATGAGGAACATGTGAAAAGTAGTGTAAAGAATGCTTCTTTTCTTAGTCTTCCTATTTTTAACCATTCACATATGGTTAAAAATAAAGGCAGACTAAGACAAAAATCCAAAGTCCTTTTGCATCAAATACAGCACAAAAGATGGTAGGTAAGTAATGATGAAAGGATTGAAAGATAAATAATATTGACATAATATATGACTAAACAGAAAGTGACTTCTGTAATGTCAGCCAATTCGAACGAGAAATGCTGTGCCCACCCTAAACAAATTGATATAAGGGCAAGTGAATGATGGATCTGCTAGAAAAGAGCATTACAAATAGTGATGGTTGCCTGGTTGGTACATACTTATGCTGTTTCTGCTGGGTGGTGGTGTGGTGCGCGCGTGCGGCAGAGGAGGAGGCGGCGCGGCGCGGCGCGGCTGGTGGCGGCGTGCGGCCGTACGGCAGCGACGCGGGCCGGGGCGCCGCGACGTGCCCCGCGCCGTCCACGCGGGACGTCCTGCGGGGGGGAGGGTCATGACAAGCTCCACAATGTGCACATTTCATAACATGCTCCGCATAAAGCCGGGTCCAGACATGATCATTTGACCGATCCTATCACCGTATCCGATCACCGTATCCGTATCTGCGTATTGTATCAAGTTGTGGACGCCTCCGATTTGCTCCGTATCCGTATCTTCACAATAGTCATGATCGCGTATCAAATTGCCCAGTTCAGTTTCTGCTCTCGATCAAACATGTCGTCGCAGTTGGTTGAAATGTACGAGAATTTAGCAATTTCATGTGCCTGTTTAATTGTCATTCACAACATTCTAACCTAAAAACCAAAACAGAGACGATCGTGGCAAACGGAATTATTTAGAAACAGAAACAGACTTGGAGGAAGAGCTTTGATGAGAGACCTAACCCATCGAGCGTCGCGAGTGACGTGTCCAGACTGACCCACGTCCGTATCTGTATCACCTTTGATGATCGGACATAAACCGACACGACATGGGACGGGCCGTATCATAACGGCGTATCGAGATCCCGTATCATGATACATATATCATTACCCGTCCACATATGCGATCATGATACGCGTCGACGATACGGATACGGTGATCGGATCGGGCAAATGATACATGTCTGGACCCGCCTTAAGAGTGCGCTAGCGCTACACTGACAACTATGATCTGTCCTTGTTGTTGGGAACTTGGAGTTTAACGTAGGAAGTACTAGATGACGAATTATTGATGACCTCATTGGGATTTAATGAATGTTATAAGTCACTATGTGTACGTAAATATTAAAAGTAGGTTTTTTAATTAACTTTTAAAAAGGTAGAGTAAGTAGAGGTTAAGAATAAGGACTATTTAAAATACATTCTAACTGTCACGGAATTCAACTATAGATGACGAAAAATCATAAATCGACTTCATTTTCTTGATCAGTTTCCCGTAACTGTTAGTAGTCATATTCAATTGAACATTTTTCAATTAATGCATGAGGTTATCAGATGCATTGATAAAATGCAACATATTAAATAATTTTATTGGCTTATTAACAAGTGAGTCTTTAGCAAAATCATGCCATGGTTCTCAATTAACTTTTCCACGTATATAATCAGCTATTACGGTGTTATTTCCCTTAAGCCGACATGCACAACATGCTGTTAGTATCAAACTGTCGTCACAACGATGTTAGTCATAACTCATAAGTTATTTCCATCTATAGTACATACGTTGTTTTCTTAACATTTGTAACGTTTACAACGGCTACATTTTGCACTCGCGGTTTCACTTCCGGCCTCTTCGCTGTCATCTCGGGTAATACTCTGAAGATATTGTGCAGTATAAGCATAGTAATATATTGCGGTGCAGAACATAAATTATACAAAAGCACGAAAATATATAAATATTTTTCAGTCTTTCAGTAGGAAGACATAAATAAAAATTCCGCCACCTGTGATATCCCATTTAACCTTAAAAATAGCAGCTATTTCTACAATAACGTTTTTTAAGCGGTAGAAAATTTCGAATGTCAACTTGTTTTTCTGACTGCCAATTGCGTCATTACTTTTGCTAAACGTGGCAGTAGTGACATTAGTCACGATGAATTTTTGAAATTTGTGAAGTAGATGTATGCAGTAGACAGTTCTGGGTTACCTGTTAGCAGCCTGAGGTGGTTTCTTGTTGGCAGTGCCAGCTCGCGCCGTGGTCGGCCTACTGGGTGTTGAAGTGGTAGGAGAAGTCCCCTTGCGTACCGGCACCGGGATACCCCTGTTAATACGGATCATTTCGTTTATATTCCTAAGTATATTCTTTGATATTTAAGATTAAAAGCACCTTAGAAGTGTTCGACAACTTTTAACTTGAATTTTCGCGGTAGTGTTGAATAATGACGACGAGCGATAGTTAAACCTAAACTAGTAGACGTTTTCTTTCCATACGCTCATATCACTAAAGTTTAAGAAAAAATCAAAACTAAATGGTGACGTAAGCCAAAGTCAAAAGAACAACATATATTGTTATGTCCCAGAAAAATCTCAAAACCAATTTATTACAGCTACAATCATAAATTGTCTATAGTGCGCTGACAGTATTTATCGCCGCCGTTTGACCATATTTAGCACAAAGTAATAATGCATCCTGAGGGAATTGGCACAACGACCACAATGACCACAACCTACTCAATTGGTTTGTCATTGTGATTGCGACTGACAAATTATAACAATATAGTTTGACTATGCTTTGATATAGCAATTATTATAACTTATACGCACAACAATATCGCTCAGTGCATATACATTTTATATGGACACGTTCACACAACGCTATGCTATAAGTTATTGGATAATAAAGAAGTTAATTGCTATACTACATAGCGAAATAGTATGGCGTAGCCTGAACAGTGTTTTAACAGTTCATTTGACTGGCAATCACCAACAAAGATTTTTGGGTGTTTTAGACCAACCTTTTTGTCAAAATCAAGATCGGCTTAAAAAATCCCAAAATTTTAAATCTCTATTGTTGCATTTTGATTCTTATGGAGTAAACGGATTATTTTTATTACCTACATTTACCTAAAATCTAATGAGTACTTTAAAATGTCCAACGTATCTAATATAAGCTAGTAACAGTACATTTACATATAGTATACTGTGTATCTAGATATAATAAACAATGTATTATTGTTTCTTTCCTCAAATAAAATAAAAAGAGACAGATAATTTTACTTGTGAGCATTTTTAAGGGTGAAAGAGCTTCTTGTGTACTGTGTAAGTTAGTTGTACCTACAAGAACATTCAAGACAAAGTTTCTATGTTAGCAAAATCTGAATCTAAACTTTCAAGAAGTAACGGTTGGTATGTAATAGGAGGTCAAAAACAAAAGAGCATTGCTTTATCATTACCGATGGCCTGTATTCTTGGCTGGCGACTGTAGCGCAGGTGCCACCGGCCTCACGGGCGATGACACCGGCCGGGGGATCTTGGAGCCGCGCGCCGCAGCCGGGGACGTCTCTCCTGAATACATTAATATACAATACATATAGACACATATATACTTATTAGAGGTAGGTAGGTGTATGACGTCATTCATCCGAAACAAGGTTTACACAGCTGTTCCTTGTTCTCACGAAAATGTAATGTAAACTTGTTTTACATTGCTGCTGATTGCTATTTTGCCAATTCATTACATGTTTTATCGTCGGATGTGTATCTCACAAAATCTACCGAGATTTACATACAGACAGTTCTAAGTATTTTTTAAATGTTGCTAGGGATTTTTACTAGTGCCAGTGCATTGTAAGCTGAATCATCGATTGATAGGAAGGTACTCGTCTATGTAAGTTTTCCTTGTAATGAGAGCATCATAAAAATGTTGGACAAACCTGAAGGCGTGACGGGACTTTCGGCATTACTGAGCATTTCCCACTTGAGTTGCAGACGTCGGAACTTGCCGCCTCCTGAGTTGCCGCTACCATTGCCAGTGTTGCCACTGGCACCACTGCTGGCAGACCCTGGCCGCCAATTCTCCTCCCCGCTACACTCCAACTAAACAAAACGTTCGCATATAGTTATTTACTGGCAGCTTATAATTCTGAACTCGGGGGCTACTTCTAGATATAATTTAAAATATTTGAAAGAAATGTCATCTAATCTACAACTTTAACGTGCAAAATCAACTAACTAAAGTTTATAACATCAAATTTAGCAAAAAGTTATATATCAAGGGACACAAGTAGAAACATAAAATGTGGACACAAACACATTGCAAACCATTCTAAACGATGACGTGACAAACATCGGAAAAGTAAGCACACAAAATAAATGTTAGAAGCAGCAAGCAAGGTACTAAGAACAACCTGCAAATTAATAACAACGGAGGCCGCAACAAAACATTTGTAACACAAAGCACATAACATTCAGATATGTCCACACAAAGCACCGCCGAGTTACCTTCACGTCATTGCTGGGGGGCTTAGCGGAGGGAGGCTTATTGTTCTCTAGACTATCAGTGTAATCGTCGCTGTCGTCGAACACGAGCCTATCGAACGCCTGCATTAACTTCGAGCCCAAGTGCACCCCGGACCATCTGCGGTTATTTTCTATCTCTATCCTGCTATTATTCGGGCAAATATCATAACCAATAGTCGTCGGATTAACGCATGAGCGTGGTCTGTTCTTTTCAACAGTAGTCTTTACATTCGCCGAATCGTTCAGCAGGTCGGGTGTGGATGGTTCTCTGGTTCTGGGCTCTTTGTGTCTCATTATGACACTGGTCAGACAGTCGTCGCTGGAGAGACCGCTCGACTGCATCGAACGCACCAGCTTCAGCAAATTCCGCTGGTTCAGGGTTAGTGGTGGAGTTGGAGTGTTAATCGAAGTAGGCTGTTAAATACACCAAATGTTTTTAGCATCATGCATCATGCCATCCAAAGTTAGTTTAGTATACGTTAGAATCTTCGACAAGGTCATTGGTCGAGTTCGATCGCTCGGCAATACCTTTATTTGCATTTTATGTAAGCTGTGCACGAAAGTAAATGCTAAAATATCGCGTTCGTACGCCGTGAACTGTGATTTAAGCACATGCAGTAAACAATAAAATGCAAATAAAGCGATGTTGCTCCAGCAGGCGGTTGTTTTGTAGTATGTGATAGTGGTTTTGAACACGAAAGACACGGAATATTGATTACGTATATTTCATGGAAAAGTAGCATTAAGTGTTGGTATTAGATATTAGATGTTATTTTGTGAATGTTATCTTAATTTACCCGACTAGCAGCACGCATGTCGCTTTCAATCTTCTTGAAACTTCTGTGGAGTTCCCGCATTTCGAACATGAGGTCGAGGGAGAAAGGTAGGAGTTTCAGCGGTTCCAGGCTGGCGAGTAACGTATCAAGAAGAGCACGACATCTCGGTTCTCCCACACAACCGGCGAGGATCAGAGAATCGGGACTGTAGTGTTTCGCTAGTATAGACTCCCGTGTACGTATGTACGACACCCAGGCATCTACGGACTGTGCACTGTAAGGAAACATGGGAATTTAGTAAATCTATAAACGTTAAACTTGCAATTAGAGACTACATTTTTGTATAACTTACTTGAGCAAGCCAAGGATGAATGCATTGAATTTGACTAATCCCTCTGTGACTGCATCTTCGCTGTTAATCCTCAATACCAATTCATTGAGAGATTTTGTAATCGGTCCTACAAGCAGATATAAATATCGTTATTACTTATAATAAAATACTATGACTCAGGTTGGTACGATGTCCTATTTTCTTACCTTGCCTTGCAGTAGCTTCTACCATTTGCCAAACAGAATTATTTACTGCTCCGAAAGAAGTTTCAATATTCTCTTTGAGACCATCTCTGAAGATCGCGTACAAAGCTGGACACAGTGCGTTGAGTGCTATTTTGGCGCAGGCTGGGGAGTCTTTAGAGTCTCCTAAGAAAGCTAACTCAGCTTGATCCGTAGCGGGCGAAAAATGTTGAATCAACATTTCAACAGCATCGGTCACGTTTGACACTAACGCTGCAAAGAGATAAGTTCGGTTAAGCATCTTTAAAAAATCGAAGTACTCATGATAAAGTTTTCTATGATATTTCAAATATCTTTACCTCTCTTTTGTGAAACATCGATTATATCGTATTTCCCTCTCCCGTCATGGTGGATGGGACTTCCGAATTCATCAGGACTCACTTCAGCTTCTTCACAAATTGGTATTTCTGCTAAATTCTTACCCTAGAATCATATAACTTTCATCTAATATTGGGATAAAGAGAAAAATATCACACATTTCAGTATGTATCTCACATAGTGGTTAATGAGCTTACATTTTGAAGAGACTGAGTTAATGAGTGACAAGCGCAGGTAACGTGTTCAAATTGCTAAGAAAAATGTTGGTGCAAAGTAAAAACTGCTACAGCATAAAATAATAGCACATCCATGAAAGCAGATAATTAAAAAAATAATACAAACAACATCGAAAAAAATAAATAAAATGAAAACGTAATAGCAAAATAAAGAACCGAAGGTACTCACAGAAATTAACGGGCAATGACGTGTGTGAGCAGAAGTAGCATTAGCAAATGAAACGTTACCTGGTAAAGCCTCTGCGCTATCACAGCGGAAATATTTGGTGAGTTAGGTGGAGTTGTTACACCACCCTTTGTATCCTCCATAGGTTTTAATTGGGATTGTTGGCTATCGGCCTTCGTGACCTCAGACTTCTGCGCAAAACTCACTGACTTCTTACTATTACAACTACTGCCACTTGATTCTGTGGACCTTTGGTTCTCCTCCTGAGATCGCTTCATCTGAAGGAATTTGGACACTTGGCTCCTTACCTTTTGTACTTGATTTTGGTCCCACTCATCCATGTTAAGACAATTGAATCCACTGTGTTTCAAAAATTCCTCAAGTTGTTGTAAATCAGCACTGCTGATGAGTGCACCAGGAGGTGGGAATTCAGTATATTCCATTTTCTTTGTCCTTGGTTTAGGCAACGGTGGAGTGTGCGGCCTATGGAACTTTAACTCGTTTGATTTTCCTGATTCTAGACTACTCTCCGTGCCAACTCCTTCGTCTGGATAATACTCGTTATAATCTGCATCTTTGTCAGCTGCGTCGAGGAACTGTTGTGATAATCTTTTTGCAGCTATATCGTTATTCTTTCTATAATCTACAGCTTGATTCTGAAGATAATATGGTTCTTGTAACGATCTCCTCTTGGTTTTATGCTCCGTCGCCGCTGTCATGCACACAACCTGATCTTGTAAAAGATCGTCCATTTCAAACATACTGTATCGTTTGGTATGTGTGCTAGATTTGCGAGTTTTATCCATTGACTTACGCAATATACTCTTTGGTAATGGTGGCCTTGGAGGCGCTAATTCGCCTTGTTTGAGAATGCGATTTTGTTCCGCTAATGAAAGTGATCGTTTTGGAATACTGGGATTTATTCTCTGACCATCATTATTGACACCACTCGCTTCTGAACTTGTGGCGCTGTCGTAACGATACACAAACAAAGGATTGAAATTTCCAGCTGGCGCAGGGCTGTTTTGCGCTGAAGAATCTGTTAGCATTGTAGACGAACCACGGTATCCTGAAGAAGGCTGTGTAGCCGTGCTTGAGCTTGAAGATACTGCCGTAGTGTTGCCAGCTAAATTATTGCAATCGCAACTCATCGGCCGGTTTTTGGATCTTGAGGCAGGCGAAGCATTACAATACTTATCACCACACTTTTGAACACCTTCTTTTTCTTTCATATGCTGCATTAGTTCAGGCACTTCGGATAGCAACTGCCTGCATTCCATTGGTAGTAAAAAGTTTAGCGAATCCCAGTCTTTTATATGACCGAGTCCCTTTTTCTTCAACATTTCAAGATCATTGCAGGAAAATGGTCGTTTACCTTTAGCTTGCAATCTCTTTCTCTTGCTTTCACTCGATCTGGGTGATATATTTATTTTTAACGGATTTAAATAAATATTTGGCCTCCCGTTCAGGAAACTAATATCCGGCAGAGTATAGCTAGGATATAAGACAAAAACAGGTTTTTCACAATCTCCTTCTTTCAGTTTTTCCAAGAATGAAGGCTCGACGACCTTGAATATTTCTCTTTGAGACATGGTTGATAAATTCATGCTGGATGTTTGTATACCCTTATCAGTAGTTACTGCTTCAGGGTGAGTTGACGTTGATTTGTGGTCACATTGCTCACGCTGTAAGAGCCTATGCATCCTGGTGATCTGAGTTCCGTCAGATTCAGAACAGCTTGAAATGCTTACACTAGTGGCTGAAGATTGAGAAGAACATGATTTTCTGGTACTTCTTATTCTAGATGGACTGTTCACAACATTTAAATTAGCTCTCTTAATATGTGGTTTGTTCACAGTTGCATACAGATTAGATTCACTATCACTCAATTTAGCCCCATCACCCGTTTCTTCTTCTTCAATCAAGACTTCATCGTATACTCTGTTACTGAATGGATTGACATTATTTATCTCCTCGTACACGAGTGATGAGACTTCTTCCACTGCAGTACTTGGCAATTCAATTTGGGGACGCTCTGAAATTGCGGTCTTCGAATCGACTAGTTTTTGTTCTCCCATGGATTCCCCGCTTTCTCCCCCAGAGCTCGAGGGCCAGCACTCCGATCTATCCAGCTGATCCATGCTAACTATCCCATCGTTGCTCATACTCTTTTGTTTCATAAATAACTTTACTAAGCTAAATGTTTGTTTTGGTTGACTTTTATCTGATGAAGTTTGATTGTCAGTAGAAGATGTGCTCATTGGTTCCGAGTGTTGACTTCCTTGTATCGACCGATGCTGGGATACATCGTAAACTTTCATGCATAGAGGAGTCCCCATTAGTCTTTGATTTACGGTGAAAGAATCGACCTGCAAGTATTATACTTATTATAAATAAATACACGGCAAATTAGGTGCTAGTAAGTTTCTTGGCAATCATCTTTAATACATACCGTTGAATTACTCAGAGCAGCCGAATTTATGGAACTATTCATAAGCTTCCTCCTGTATAGATTTGGCAAACTTTGGCTTTTGATGACTGAATTACTCATGCTATCGTCTGTTGTATCAGTCGCTTCATTTGAACCTTCATTGTTATTTCCAGAGGGGTGCCTAAAACCACATTAAATAATGAATAATCGATCAAACATGGATAGGAAGGTATTAAATGAATAATATAATATTGGCGTTATTTACCTCCTTAAGGGTGACTGACTGGTTTGTTTCTTAAGCTTACTCCAAGTAGTTAATCCTAAATCGCTCCTAGCCATAGACGTTGTTAACTTATTAGTTAATTTCTTACATCTCTCTAATAATTCTAAATTCCTGCGCGTTCTTTCATCGTTATCTAAAACTAAGGTTTCTTCCTCGCCCAATTTGTCTGAAAAATATCAAGTATATGAGTCGACAAGCTATCTTGAGTAATTATAGTAGCTGTGAATCAGCATAGGTGGGTAAATTAGCGTCATTGTAAACTGGGTAAACATTATATCACTATCGAGGTATGCATCAGTAGTTCGGGGAAGGGAAATTAATGTTGCGTACCATGTATTTGATTGACGGCCAGTTCGATGCACTCACTGTCCTCAGAGTATGTGGTGAGACTGCCCTCAAAGGCGATCGTGTAGTTGTCCTTGTTGGCCTGGCAGGTGAGGATGAGATCCTGTTCGGAGGGCAGCTCGCAGTCCAGACTGTCCACACTGAAGTGAACGCCATGCGCACCCTCTTTTACGGGGGAGAACAGAAGTTCCGACTTGCATATCGACATTGTGTTGATCGAACCGACGGATTCTTCACCCTAGTGGAAGAATTATACGTTAAGGTGACTCGATATTTGTCATATTTTTTATAGATTAATCAGGGTTATTTATATACCGACGCAGGTTCCTGTATGTTAGAGGCATAAAGATAAAATACAGGAGTTTCACATAAAACAGGGACCAGAAACGAACAATAATAAAACAAATGTAATACGGAACGTTTATAACGCTCAAAGCAACATGTTGCACACTACAACATGTGAATGTTCTCAGAAGATTTCGAAACTGTAACGCGTGTTAGTTCGAACATAAACATTTAGGTGTAGTTATAACTGACGCGGATGCAAGTCGCGGCTAAAAATAATGGCTGCGGTTACTTACAGGTACAATGTCCATTATCAAATAAACTGAAGCGGTGTAGACCTGTGTGTATATGTTTTGTACTTTATCTAGTTTAGCTATAGTTATTATCTAAGTAAGGCAGTGATTAAAAAGCTTTTTTATCATAACACACAAAATGGGCTGATTGATAATAATGTTCATCGATTTTGAAAGGTTTGGGAGCATTTGGGATTGTATATACTTTTGTGGGCTGCATAATAGTAATTGGAATATAGGGGCTTAGTTAATAAGTAAAGGTTATTGACCGTTACTAACGGGGGCTCGGCGGTAGAGGACCCGCATTCATGTTTTTATTTTTCACACTACAGATGATTTGTTTACAATTTTGAGAGCAGCTAGATAAACATCCGCATAATAATATTCCGCGAAAACATGTGTCGTGTTTTCCTGTTGTTTATAGGATAATCCTACTAAAGATTACAGCTGTGGAGGAAACCATAAAAGTGCCTTTACGAAATCTTAGTCAGATTTGCTCACTATTGGGCAACGTCATTGAAATGTGTAATTCATTATCTTTAAAATAAAAAAGAAACGTTGCCCCACACTAGGACTTTCTCCTGTGTCGTGGGTGCGTTGACAAACATTTAAACTCACACACACACAAACAGCCAGACCCGGACAACTACCTGTAGGCCATACAAATACTTGTTCCGTGCGGGAATCGAACCCACGACAAGCGGCGCAGCAGTCGATCGCTCAGCCACTGCGCCAACCGTGCCGTCAAAATAATGCCGTAATTTCATGCAAACAGCATTCTATATTGTTTGCAAGCTTTAGAGCATTCTATATTGTTCCAAATTCAAAAACTGCGTCTGGAAACGGCCAATTATTTTTCCCATGACACGCCCTACGTAACGCATCTGTGGTACAGTCAGAGCCAGCGCAGCGAGTCGTTTAGTGACAAACAACATGGCTGCCAAGAGCGTTATCATCAATTTAATTCCTTTTCCTGTTACAAATGAGGTCACAAATCAAACAACCACTCATAACAATGATATTGTTTTACATATATTTTTATTGTAAGTGAACGAGTACCGCTAAATGATTGTTGGCCGTAATGAGGGTAGTTAGATAAGAAGAAAAGGAAATGTGGTAAGAGAATATAAATTGTATAGCCATTTGAAGAAACAAGTTACTGTGTGACTTAAGAAGTGTTTATTGATAAAGATGAGTAAGAAATTGTTAAAGAAAACGATGATGTAAGTCGGAATAATGATAAAGTTGTCAATAGTATCATTGCAGAGTGTGAACCTTCTGTTTTGTTTATAAGATATTGCTGTTCGTTTAAAAATAATACTATTTCTAATAAATCTAATTAAAGCACGTCGTAGGTGGTCTAGCATAGTTTCCTATAGTACTCTATTTGCAGGTAAGAATGAATGTATTAAAAATATTGTAAACTATAGTACATAGTAAACTCACTGAATAGTATCCATTGTAAGAATCCCAATCGTACTCCGTCACACCCATTTTTAACAACAGTCTCATCTATTCCCGCTGTCTCTAATAGAACGGGATCGCTACACCACTAAATCATTCACCATGTACTTGTAGATTAATGTCTCTGTCATCATGCTTCACACTCACTATCAAAATCTATATGTCCACAACGTCCGCTGTAATGCGTTATCTAACACAAACACAATTATCTATAAGGTTCTCTGAACTATCACATTTATTGGTAAGGCAACATGTGATCGAATTCATTTCAAAAAGGTGCACAGCACAGCTCTCCCGAGAGCCCTGGGCGCGACTGGGGCAGCGGGAATATTAATTTTAATATTAGACACTACATGTGCTTCTCAACCTTTTTAATAAAACCGCGCGTGTTATCCACTCAGAGCTTTGAACATTACTGTTATCAAAGCGCAGCACACGCTAAAATAAGATTAATGAGGGCAACAGATGCTCATTAGCCGATCAGTAATTATTGATTAGCAAGTTTCAATTAGTAATACTTCAAGGTTTGAAGTACTACGGAACTGAACAATGTTTCATTAATTTTACAGGCCCTTGTGAATTGCTAAATTACAAAATCGGCTTAGTAGTGCTCGCCCGTGAACAGTTTGAGAATGTCTGGCCTAGAGGATAGACTTCATTGGCAACGCACACATGGTGGCAGTATGAACAGGGCCACACATAAGGATGATTAAATATAGCACACGCACACCGACGTAGTCGAAGAGGGAAAGACTATGACTGGGGGAATAACGAGCGCTGTTATACTGATTGACGCAATTCAGCGTGTAGTTAGTGTAAAAATGTTTGTGTGTGAGTTGAGCCACGCACACAGTGATGGCGGTCTTATTCCGTCTTTACTACTGGCACATCCCGTGGGACCAACGCACTTCACACTAAGGAACACTAGTTGTGAATGCTAGCCAAGCGTCTGGACTTTCCAAGCATTGTTATGATGTGTGAGTACTCTAGGGAGTCAATAACTGTTAATTTGCAAACGTGACAGTTTGAATTCATCAAAAACCGTATAATGAATAAGAAGTATTAAATAAAGGCAGATGAAGTATGATGATACTGATACTGATTATTTTAGTGATACTGTATTTTAATAAGGAATGTCAACATTTTCCTCACGACAAAATAATTGATAAAAATATAAATATCGTATAAAAATAGTGACTTAAGGAAACAAAAGAATTTCAATGAAGATTATCTGCCCATTAGGTAAATGGGAGATCACTGATTATATTAATGTACTAAGTTATAATTTATCATGATTATTTTTCTTTTCATAATAAAAAATCACGACTATCTTTCTTATTAAATAATAAAAAATTAATGCTATAAGTTAACTATTGATTTTTGTGTAGATAAACGTTTACAACAAAGTTAAAAACCCGGGTAGCCCGGTAAAAGCTCTTTTAAATACAAATATACATATAGCGACATCTACCTTAATTAATAGTGTTATCCGTATAGTAGTATCGTTGTCTACGCCTAGATGGCGTTGTTGCCATTGACTAGCAGTATGAAATTGTACCAGCACTGTGCTAACAAAGTGCTAACATAAGTATTTAAAACTGTGAGTGCTTAGAGGTGACAAAAATGATAATTTTGAAGGATGTGAGTGAAATGAAACATTGAACAGCAATGCGAGGCGAACCTGGAAACTACTGTTGGCACTGACACTGCTGTCGAACCGAAACCTTTCCATGAGAGAGCTAGAGATGCTCGCGAACATCTCGCCGCGGGGATTACTCTGCAATTCACCATAACATCCACAATGAAAATAAGGGTAATGATACTGAAAAAATAAACATACATAAAATAAACGAAATAGATATAGATAAAGTAGAAAATAATATTATAGGTATGTACATAATTATAGGAAACTTAATATTAAGACCAACACCATCAGCGTTTGAGATATGGATATAGTAAAAATTAAAAGTAACTTATAGTAAGAAACTCTAGGAATAATTAGTCTTATTTAAGACCATATGTATACTTTGTCAGATGGAAGTAAATATTTAAAACACTTGGCGCCTATAGTAAGCCCCGTTTTCTATTGCAATGGCCATTTTGCAAGTAATTACACCACTGCATATGTGTAACAAACGTTTCATGAACATGAACGGTCGATTTCATCGCCATAGCTTCCGTCTTCCGTAAATACACATAGAGTTAGACGGCCTTTGATTGCTTCTAAACGCTTGCAAAATTCCTACGACGGATTTCTACGATATTTCTTAGAACATGTCATTGATGCTGAACATGGTGAAATTTTAGTCCACCTATTAAGTACTACTTGTTTATTAATACGGTTTGGTTTAAAGCCTTATGGAATTGTTAAAACTTATGGATAATATTCAGAAAGACTCTTTCTTTTCTAACATCATCATGCTATCGACAGGATTAAAAATAAATATGTAATATTAAACCATATTTATTTCTGTAAATTGGCTTTAACAAACACTTGGTGCGTACTACCCGATTACTCTGACAAGCAACACCAAACCAAACTCTGAAGGCACAGTCTCTTCTAAAGACCAGACATTATCTTGGTCAGTTCATGTGAGGAGTGTCTGAGATGAACCTTTGAAGAAATAACCACACAAATATGAATGCACCTGGCCAATCAGGCCATGCATTTGTCAGTAATCGTATCGCTCAACTGAGAGCTTCTGCAGCTCAACCACTCGAGTTGTACCAACGGTGGTCTACAATGTGGCAAAATTGTTACCAGATCTGATTAAATCTTTAACTGTTGCAAAATAATATTCTTAACTTGCCGGTTTTAGTGTTTGAGTTATTCGTCAACCAATGATATCATACACTGTGAATTAGTCATCATTTTTATTTGCTCCTTGACGACAAGATATTTTTATTGTGCAAGATGCACCTGTGATAACACACCTGAAGCGACATTATATTATTAAATTTAAAATGTAAATACGTATATAATACAATAATAAAAATAAATATTATTCGTTATGTTCACCTCTCAAAACTTGTCCTTTTATGACTTTATCATTGCAACACGGTAAATTAATATATCCACGGCTGCTTTCAAAACCGCAGTAAATGCTTTTCGAGACGATTTTCGTTTTACGTTTGCGGCGTAAGATTATGTTAACTGCCTACTTAAGTCCTTGATCTGTATATAATTATGCAACGTGCCTTGATCTTTGTGCAGGCAAACTACAAAGATTTATTTAAGAAAGTTCGAAGGCAGGGTTCACGAGAATATATTTCAGGTTTAAGAAATAACTGGAGGAACCATTTGTGTAAATAAACTTAATGAAACTGCAGGATATTATTAAAGACTATATTTAATGGTACAGAGAATTACGGCGTGATTTATTGCTGCCCAGTAACAGACATGTGGGATTATGCTTAGCTTTCTCTATTTCCTTTTCTGGGTGAGTGGTGCTACAACTCTAATTAAAAGTGGCGCTGAGACTAGGTTTATTATTACCTTCTAAGGAGTATTATTTTCATCATCACTTAGGTTCTCGTTAGGTATGTTTTAAGAACTAATAAAGTTTTCAAGAAGTAGGTAGTTTTATTCTGCTTAGTACCTATATATGATTCGTCTCGCGAATTTATAAACCTTTGACGCCATATTTCCCAAAGTTTTCCTTAGTGGATTTCTTATACCATAATACTGTACTTAATGACTCTAAAATGTTGCGATAACCCATAATAATATACAAAGAATAACCCAGAACGAACATTAATTACGTACAAAACAGGGAGTAAAATATTGTTCGACGTTGCAACATCATCGCCGATGCACCAATAGGATACAAGTTATTGATTAAAACAACTTTATAAGAAATTATGGATAGTATCGCAGAACCCAAAATCCCAATTATTTCAAACAACTTTGCTCAATACACTAATAAGTTGGAACGAAGTGGGGTACCACTTATCGTTTGCACAACCTAATGGATAAGCAATATGGCGACGCCGAGAATACTAACAAGGTGCACCACCATATCATCAATGTCACAAATTGCCTCACATTATGTTAATGAGAACATGGCATACCTATCAAATACGTTTTATACACCTGTTATTATTTTCAATTGAGTCAGGTTCTCTAATAAGTTTCACATTTCACTAAGCACCGGTTTAGCCGTATTTAGGAGCCCTATCTTAGTACCCAATGACCTTACTCTGATGAATACAGGGCGTCGCTCGCACGGGTTTTGGTTGCTTACCTCATTTGAGAATGAGTTTTTATTTTGATGCCAATCAAAAGGGTTCGTAAATAGGATTAATTCCTTTCAAGCAACATCGACACCGTGATATTTTACATTTAAGTTTAACAAGTTACATTCGTAGTGTCTCGTACTATGATCATACTTATAAAAATAGCGGTATAATAATGTTCTATAATTATGTAAGTTTGGTTTACTCATATTTTGAATACTTATTTGATAAATTCCCGAAAAAAAAAATGAGTCCCGATCTAAACTGTAGAACTAGATACATCGACAGATTCGATAAGATAAGATAAAATTACAGAGCGTTACTTTAATTTAAGATACGGTTGTTTTAATTGTAAGGAAGTAATCCTTATCATGACCCTTTCGATTGACATAGTATAATTCAGAACGCTTTCTTTTATACTTTAGCTAGTCACCTTAAAAAGTCTTTGAAAAAGAAAGTCTACATGAAGCACTCAATCCTACCTTCAGTATTTAAAGTACTTTTCCTCCGTGACCTATAGCCTTGGGATGTCCTATTTTGTACAATATGTGTGTACCTACAGTCAAGGGCTCAAGATTTACTCACATCATGCGTCCTGTCGTCGATGATGGTGTCGTGTGGCAAGTTGGCGGTCATCAACAGTGCGTGGATGTCTTGGGTCCTGAAGCTCTCCATGTCGGCCTCAGCGAGGTTCGCGTCGAGATCCCGCGCAAGGTCGTTGTAGCGGGATGTGAACTCGAATCTTGATGTTAGGTCGCTGATGCCTTTGTAGGAGGCAGACACGGAAGACAGCACTGAGGTGTGGTGGCAGGAGCCGTCTCGAAAAATTGGGCTGAAACACGGAAAACATTCAATTAAAACTTTTGTTAATCAATCGAGCCGAGAAACTTAAATACGAATAAGATCTTTGATTTGAACAAGTTTACAATTAATTGGTGATGTGACATAACATAAACAAACATAGCTGCAACACGCCTGTACTCTCCCCGAAGGGTTGGGCAGAGATTAAGTACACCCACATTTCGCCAGTTATGTTTAAGACCCATGTAAGAGGGGGCAAGCCTATTGCCATCAACTGGGTCCAAGTCCAGACTCCGCTGCTACTAAGTTAATCCAGATGGAAAAACTCAATAACACTTTACCTGTTCCGGGATTCGAACCCAGGACCAACAAACAAACTAAATAGACCTAATTTTACTCAAAATCGGTTAGGGAATAATATCGCTAGTTGGTAACCCAAATGGGAACGTTGATATTCCAAATAATTTTAATTATCTATCAGG
Source organism: Phlogophora meticulosa (assembly GCA_905147745.2). Taxonomy (NCBI): domain Eukaryota; kingdom Metazoa; phylum Arthropoda; class Insecta; order Lepidoptera; family Noctuidae; genus Phlogophora; species Phlogophora meticulosa. The sequence goes on along the minus strand of LR990528.1, from coordinate 9,642,597 downwards.
TAGTAGGTAGATAATAAATTGAGTCAATCGATTTATTCGTCCATTTTTTTAAGATAAATAAAAAATAATCAGACAACGACATTTCCAAAATGGAATTGTAGGTGACTACCACAGTCTGTGTACGAACGAGATTGGAATGCTTGTAACGTTTACAAACTTGGAAATGTCACGGAACTGTTATTTGTTTATACTGCTTTAGGTACTTGACTGCCTCGTTGGTCTGGTGGTGACAAGCGCGACTGCTGAGCGTGAGGTCCTGGGTTCGATTCCCAGGTCGGGCAAAGGTTTATTGATTTTTTCCAATAGGAATTTTCTCATCAATAGGCACTATGACACGGCAATAGGCTCGCCCCCTATTACATGGTGTTACTATAGGCACACCTCTGCCCAATCCTTCGGGGAATACAGGATTGATGTTCTGTATGTAGTAGTCGGTGTTAATTAAAATTTGTTTGGAAAGTATTTGCAGTTATTGGTAAACCAATATTGTGGAATGTCGCAAGTGCCCCATTGATAGTAATGTACTCGCCTTTACGGAATTAGGATACCTTACAAGAGATGAACAGTCTGTTTGTTTATTGGAGCGGAGAAGTGCAGAGCTAGGAAAACATTAACGAATAAGTATAATAATAGTATAGTGTGTGTATGTGTGTGCGTGCGTGTGTGTGTGAGTCTAGTTAGTTCTCTGTAAGAGATCTCTTTTAGCGATAAGGCCATTGTAACACCCTATGTAGCCCTTAAACTCATTATTTGTGAGTTTTCATCGTGTACGAGTATTATGTCTGTTTACACGTCTCCTCTCCTTGTCGCTCCAATAGTAGCCTTGTGGTTATAGGTAAAAGCAGAACAGATGGATAAGTTACTGTAATAGCACAATACATATAGGCAGGTACCGATGCCATAAAGGTATACTCAGATACTGCTGAGAGCTTAAGGCACTCTTCTAATTTGGATTCGGCTACCTAAGATTTTGGGACTGCAAACGAATTCCAACCAACCCATATCAATGCAAAACAAAAGAAAAGAAAAAGAACTGACAAAGAGCGAGATGGAGTTGCACAAATAGAATTTGAAGAATGAAAAATATTCTGCCTATCTGTATTTAATTGTTTTTTTTATGCGTCCGCAGAATTATGCTTGTTTGTAAATGGTGTTTGCTGATTCCTCAAATTCTGAGCTAGTACAGACATTTTTTTCTCTTTACTTGTAATATTTGCAAAACACTGTCATCAACTGTATTTATTTCAAATATTTCTCTGTGCAAACTTTGGAGATAAGTAGGGGAAATGGAATGTTTACGGCCATTTTTTTCATCATAGGTAAGTGAAAAAATATAAAATTGATTTATGTTTTGTCAATGGAGCCCTTTCATATGCTACCTCATTTGAAATTGTAATCCCACTTTAAAACTTCTACCTGGGGCGATGAATGGTGGTTCCATTTTTACCACATTGGTTCGAAACCCAAAGGGAAAGGAAAAATATGTATAACTAGCTTCCGCCCGCGTCTTCGCCCGCGTGGTTTGTTGATGTAAGAACAAACAAGGACATAGCTACTTTAAAAAGTAGCCTATGTCCCCGTCCCGGGATCTATCTCTCTGCCAAATTTTATCGAAATCCGTTCAGTGGTTTAGGCGTGAAAAGGTAAAAAATAAACTTACTTTCTTTTAGGATGTTTACTCTGTACTCACTTGTAGTCGAGGAACCAGAGATACCCGGAGTTGTCGCAGTGCGCATCGATGTCATCGTGCGAGTGCTGGCTTCCGGTGAGGCTTGTGTTGCTGTTGCAGTCCTCCTCGGCGCCTGCCACCCCGGGGCTCGCCGCCTTCAGCCCCAGCCGTGGCGGTGGCCCTGGAATTTACAGAAGAAGGTTTGGTTAGCTTAAATATAATTAGAGCAAATAAAAATAAATAAATAATATGAAGTGTCTATTTGTAATGTGTCTGTTTGTTTGAGGTAAGCTCCTGAACGTATGGACCTATTGACGGGGCTTTCACTGGCAGATAGCTGATATGATATAAGGAGTAACTTAAGCTACTTTTATTGTTAAGTAAGTATTAGACTTCCGCAAAAAAATCATAAATTTTAAAAGTTAAGTTAGAGCTTTAGTTTAAAGTTACTGTTTCAGTCGGACCTCCATAGCATCGGTTGATTACTGTAGATACGGTGGAAATTGTGTGACGGGAAGTAACGAGGGAGATAACGCCCGACGGGCAATCATTCCTATCGGGGGTTGTCGTTAACGAGGCTTTCATTTACTGCGAGCGAGCCTGCAAAAAGGTGTCAATTTATTTCTGACTTTTTCCAGAAACACACTTTTTTTAACTTTTGAGAGTTTTTAATAACTAATTCGATAGGCTGCAATGTCATGGGGTAATACGCAAGATTATCGTTTGATTGTGAAACCCAGGGTCCATTGTACTGGTCTGTTAAAAGAAACAGTTCAAAAATACAAGTTTCTATAAAACGGCTTTACTTAATAACTATAAAAACAATCGCCCCATGGCGCCACATTAGGCCGTCACGAACAAGGTATTGGAATACTAAAATGTAGTGGTAAAGGTTGTTTATCGAGCGGAGAGGGGCGTGGGTGGGTAAGCTGGCTGGACAACATGCCTTTTAGGGAATGTTGCTGTGCATCCAAGCTATAAGGAAAATGCGTAACACGCCGCTTAGCTTTACAACATCAAGCATATTAGTTACAATTTTCAATCACGGGAATATACAATAGTTGTTTCCTTTAGTAATCAATCCTAAGTGATCAAGTAACGGGGTCAATAATCGTCACGCTTTATAATGTAAGCAAGGCTGTGAACTGCCGTGTGAGGTACCTACAGACACTGTGACGCAAGTACTACTGACTCATCAGTGATACATCGCTGAGAAGCGGCTCTGACTGGCCACTCAATTGTTTTTGTAACCAAGCTATGTTAATTCGAAGTTAGAGCGGTACCATATAGCATAAAGAGCATTGATTCATAAGTTTCTACGTATCAAGCATACATTTTGACTCATAAGACATTTTGATGAAGAAGGAAACGCAGTATAATTTGTTGAGCCATCAAATATATTCTTAATAAATCCATGCCCATGGGTTATGTATATTCTTCAGAGCTCTGTGGGTGTCATTCGGGAAGTCATAGAGCAGCCATTTAAATTACACAGTCACGTGGGTACAATGGCGTCTCGTCTTTACGACATAGACAAATCGATATAATGGTCTAACTTTGATCACACAGACGACTCACCAAAGATAGAATTGAAAAGTATTCGAGAACTAAATGTATGGCTTCATTGCATGTGCCTCGGGCAGACGCCGTCAGTGGGCGGACTCACTGCATTACTTCATTCTCGCAATTTATGGACTTAAATAAACGGAATCTTGGCTTTGCTTTATAGAATTCTTAACTGAATTTTGTTTACACTTCCTATACTATGCGGACGGATTACAGTTACCAAGGAATATATGACGAAGAGTTATTGGATGCCGAGACAACACAACATTCTTCACAGTCAAATAAATTTATCTTTAGGAATGCCACAAACGAATCAGGAGTTATGTCTAACACATTTAAAAGTTCGTTTGAATTAACGGTTCACGGAGTAATTAATAGGAATGTGTGGAGGTTTCCCAATTTCGTGGAACGCGTGCCGGAGAAAGCATTTACTTGGCCGTTGTTTTGATAATACAACTCCCAAATAGCAGCACGGTGCCGAAGAGACTTTTCCCTGCCGCGGCTGTATTATTGAAAACTGTGCTTGTTATATTTAGCAATGAGGCATCTCACCGCGAAAAAACGCTGTAAACTTGTATTAACCGTGTTTACTATACCATTTTATGTATTAGTATTAGTTTCTATTTGTGTCGTGGACGTTGGAAGTTCGTCCGAGTGGCTACTTTTTACCTCGCTCTGGATGCAAGTGTCTTTTTCACAAGGGATTAAGTCATTTTTTAAGATTAACTCACTAGCAACACGGTTAATCCGTGATGATTAATGCGGCGGAAGTCTTAGAGCTTACAGTGGGAGTATTTCCATAATTTAATGTGCTGTCTACTGCGTTTAGCCAAATAAAATATCAATCTTAAGATTCCAACACCGGCGCCACCCAAAACAAAAGAACATCTAATCTATCAAAACCATTTCAACAGTCAAACAACCGTGAGAATAGTTACTTTGCACTTAACACAAAATAATAATTAAGCAGTTAATTATTGTAACTGGTATCGGTGAGTCTTAATTGCATTTTCACAATTGACAATTCAGATTTTGCAGTCAGTTTTTGCAACATCAGAGAGACAATGAAAATTGCCCGTGAGATCGCCAGACAAATTGGCCGTGAGCGACCGATGGAGGTCGACGGGCACCTACTATACTACACTACAACATTTCAGAAAGTGTGATATTTGGTGCGAGTTGCAATATTACAGTCGGATGACATCGTATCGTGGTAGGGGGCGGCGTTTGCTTCTCATTGCCTGACGGACGGATGGTGGCATTTGCATTCATTTAGCAATTAAATTATTGCGATACGCGGCTGGTACCAGTATATATTGAAAGTCAGCTAACGGGTTGGTACTGTACGTATGTGAAAACACTCAAAATTCCATAGTAAATTTTGGCAGGACAGCTTTATCATTTCTCTTAATTGTATTTTTTTTCAACTATATGACGACTGAATGATTAAGTTTCTGAATATCACTGTCTAGATGACTTAACATGCAAAATAAAAAAGACACTGTTCGCCAGCAGACAATATTGAACTCATTTATGAAGGAACAAAAACCCAAACAATTGTAGGCCACATTTTTTTATATTGCCAATTGGGATCGTGTCCATCGAAGCGACATAATGAGGCTCATATTAATATTCAGCAGTGGCCTTTACTGAAATAGCGAAAAGCCTGAGCAAATCTAGGTACCAAGCGTGAGAATGGTAACACAGTGCTAGGTAACCTTTCACCTCCTTGGAGCTCCACTGCCTTATACGGCATACGACGACACGCTGGCGCTCAGAGACCACACAGAAACATGCGCTCTACAAACCGCGGCCATGTTCCAAGAAAATACGTCGTGGGCGAATTCAAACAATAAAGCTACGCTTACACAGGCCATTTCTTTTTAACGATCAAGTATTGCCCACTATTTAAAATTAAAATTGATTGCTCTACTCGCCTCTAGGCGGTATAGTGCGGCAATCAATTAACTTTATTTCTATTTAATCCCTAAAACATAACAACTAGAAATATCCCTCTAGTTTGGTAATATTTTACACCTCTAATTGCTTTACCTGATTTGCAGTACAAATCAGCAATGGCACTAGCTATTGCCCACACGGCTTGACGACACGGTTGGCGCAGTGGTTGAGCCATCGGCTGTTGTGCCGCGTGTTATGGGTCGATCCCCGCACGGAACAAACATTTTTATGACCTACAGGTAATTGTTCCCGGTCTGGCTGTTTGTGTATGTGAGTTTAAAATGTTTGTAAACGCACCCACGATACAGGAGAAATTCCTGGTGTGGGGCAACGTTTTTTTTAAAGAAAAAATCTCTAGCAACAATTACTACATGTGACATCGCAGTAAGTTGCTTGATGGCATCATGAAATCTTTTTTGACTAATAATGGTCAGAGTTCTATCTTATTTTACAGTGTAATCGCACCTTAAGGGTAAGACCGTTGAAAAAGTGCTGGACATTGTAAATCTAGGACACACATTGGTTATATACCGAGAAAAGTGATAATGTTCCCGTACACCAGTAACTATGCCTAAATTGTTTATAGTTGAATGTCATTTAGTATGCAGTTAATTTTGTTTAGTTGTAATTTGGTATTTTAAATGTTTTATTAGGAATTTTATGCAGTTCTTTATTGTTTCAGCTGCAAGTAGGAATATACGTTTGTTTCATGGTAGGTTAACGTTAAAAGCAAGATTTAAATAGGAATATTTGTGAATTTAACATAACACATACACGCCTGTATTCCCCAAAGGGATGGGTAGAGGTTGCACCATATACACCATATACCCACATATCGCCAGTTATGGTTAAGTCCCATATAATGGGGGGCAAGCCTACTGCCATCGACTGGGCACAAATCCAGACTCCAGGCTGCTAATGAGAAAATTCCTATAGTTGGAAAAATTCAATAACACTTTGACCGACCTGGGAATCGAACTCAGGACCAGAATTAAATTTAATCAGATCAAAATATCTTATTCGGGCTAATATAGTTTTAATCTCTAAAATGGGTTTTTGATTATGATAGAGAACTATCATCTTGAAAAATCAAAAAAATCTCTCTTAATACACCTTTCGTAAACAAATTAATAATATATCAGCTTGTTGTCACTAAGCCGACTCATAATGGCGGACCTACAGCAACCATTGTCCGCACGTACAAGTTTTTTTGTCTGATATTAAAAAATAAGGTCGTTTTAATCCGATTATGACGTTGTAATAAAATAAGAGATCTGGCTTTCAAGGAGATAATGCCATATTTAATTTTTTGTTAATTATTCCATCAACCAGACTTGCACATAGTCCATACCTTAAAACTTTTTTCAGATTTCTTTGATAGTTTTTCAACTTTTTCATAATAGAAATAAGGTTCATGTTCAATTGGGAAAATCTGACATATTGGGGTAGCTTGATGTGCTGGCATACTACATAGTCAATACCTTAAAACTTTTTTCCTCAACATTCTAAAGATCATAATTCTCAGACGAATGTTTGTCGAGGATAAAAGTTTCAAATCCGTCGGCTCTTTTTATTGTAAGGAATATGACAGTGACAGGTGAGACTTATGGGGCATTACAAACGTTAAGTTTTTATGAATAGGGAGTGATACGAGGGGAAGTTTTTATGGAGTGTCGCTCCATACGTCTCCCCTAATGGTTGGTTGGTTATTGGATTTACAGATACGTAATTACGTTGTCCTTTGAGAACGGGTTTGTTATTTTACAGTGTAAATATTCATTATCGCGTATACGTGGTTGTAAAGCTAAATGTGAAATCAGTATTCTCTCGCATATTTTAGTTAAATCCTACTCTGTGCGCCATCTAATACGAAACACATTAAACCAACGCATTTAGTAAACAAACATATTGAATTTCGTAACTTAATCAATCTCTAGGGACGACCCATTATGTATGTACATGGTGCTCCACAGTTTATTGGCAATAACAAAGTAATAAACAAGGCCATAAGTAACTCGCGCGACGATATTTTAAGCATAGTAAGTGAGTCATAAGAAAAACAGAATGCAAAACCAAAGAGACGGAAATAAAAGAAAACAGCCCATGAGGCGCCGGTTAATTTCACAGCGACTCCACGACATGAGTTCAGCTCAAAATGGAAGAAAACCAACCCTTATAAATAGAATTACTCCGCGGCACACTGCATGACCAATTCTCTAATTTTGTAACCAGTTACTGGCCAATAAAGCGTATCTTATAAATAGATCTCATCTTTATTGGCAAGTTAACGGAATAGTGTTCCAACTTATGTAAAGACAGTTTAACACGACAGTGTTGAAGTTTATAACAAGCTGTGCAACAAGTTTAGAACAGGTGATTAGTCAATAGATGAGTCAATGATCAATTTCGTTCACTGCCATTAGAAATTGTTATTTTATAAATGTCAGCGTGGGACAAAAGCACCTACACGCGTTACATCACAAACAGATACCGCTTTAAATGATCTTAGCATACAAGTTTAAACTCAGTGTTGACTGTTTTAAATCATCGAACATCCCACGTAGAAGCAGAACAACGACCGGTGTGAGGTCGCGGAAACCTTGAAAGCGACTTTTGCTCATACAGGTGAACCAGCGCATGATTGACTGTACATAAAATATCAAGTGTCTCCAACAATATTTCTCAACACAAATTGCAAATCAATGAAACATAAACTCTGTGGTATCGAACTGATGTTTGAGCTTGCCATAATGTGATGGGCGGACATGTGCATCAGTAAATGACACGCTGATAGACAAAACCCTGTGTGACTAATCGAGCGGTACCAATTTGTACGAGTCAGGGCCACTTCAACGATATGACGAGACCGTTGAAACGGCAATTTAGATGCTGTGCAAACGACAACTTCCTTTTTGAAATGGCAAATTGGAAACGCCTTTAGTGTTCCGTTGTTGAGCTGAGCGAAAAATGTGAATACGAATCAAACATCAGAAAATGTACCCCCTAAAAAAATAAAGCGAATTCACAATGTACAAGATGAGCTAGATTCAGGCAGTTTCTGGTTTATTCATTCTCTGTCATAACGCGTTACGTAGCTCATATGAGTTTTATTATTGTCTAGAATCTAGGCTACAGCTCTACACGTATATTATGTATAATACTGTTTGGTAAGCAGTTACAACACGACAGAGAATAACCTCGAATATTCCAGCTGCGTTCGCTGCACCGCCTACACGAAATTACGGATTGGAAAAACATGCTGTTTACATCTACGTACATAAGGGTGTACTAAGATGGCATGAGCAGATTGGAATATGTTGGTACTTTCATTATCATTGCAAATTGATCGAAAGTCGAGACGAACAGTCATTAAGGGAGCGAAGCAGCACTTACAGCGTGTGATGCATCAATTACACGCACTAATGCATGCCCTACCTCGGTTGGAATACAAAGAGCCCTATCGGATTGGTTTCATTGTGCGTACGAATCACATTAGGCGTGATATTCTCCTGCATAATGAGCCAATGACACTGCATATTCTATTGTTTAGTGTACGAGCTCGTTGATTAGCGAATTACCATATGAAGTAAATTTTATTTATTCATTTCCAATGCGTCGTGTCCTGTGAGTGCTATGTCCTCTTGTGCCTTGAGAAACTTAATCATTTTATTTTTAGTTATTTATTTGTCAGCTTTTTTATTAGCATTGTGCATAGGTCTTTTATATGTAAATTACATTTTATTCAACTATTTTCAAATGACTTAATTCATTAATGTTTGTTTTTCTTAAAACAAATAACAGTATATTTTAATTTTGCTTACACCTAATTCCCATGAACATAAAACTGATTTATAATTAAGTGTAATAATTTCATTTGATACTTATAATTAGCTCATTATTTAAGTTTTAATGACAAAACATAAACTTATTTCTATTGTTTACCGTCTCATTAGCACTTGAACTCTTACGCCTACTTAAGAAGTTCTAAGAACGTACACCATGACACCATTATTGTTAATATTTATCCGCAACATAAACACTGAACGAAAGCTGTGAACCGAACAGCAATGTTTACTTTGAGAATAGTTCACGGATATATGGAAAAATAAATATACCTACTATGTATTCTAGTTTCTAATACGCGCGTGGTCGTGAATCAGAATCGGATAATCTAATGTTTACTACCGCCTTCGTTATCCCAACCGTGACTCATTGTTACAGAAATGATTGTCCAAATCGTTATACCGGTTTGGAATAAATATTAGCGTAATTTACATTCATGTATCGTTCAAGTGTCGATGTTTTGTCAACAGAGACAATGTATAAGGATCAAACAAGCCCTGTGTGAATGGGCCTTATGTATAATCTTGGTGAAATCGCTAACAATACGACATGAGCGCGGCTGTTGTCGTCCTTGACTTGAGAGCGCTGGCGCCACTAAGCGCCAACACTACTTTCTGAGCCTGTACCACGAATTCTTAAGCCTATTGCCTATTTTGTACCGAAAGAGAAAGGTTGCTGAATAAGTGTAACGCCGGCCTACTCACTCGCGAAAACCGCAAACCATTTTGCCGACCGTGGTACGAGTACGCCTGCTCGCCACTTCTCTACTACACTTATATTTAGAGCTGTTTTCAAGCCCCAACAGCCAACAGTAATTTATAGTACGCAAATCACCACGTAAAGGGTCACGATTAGATATTTCAGTACTCAAGTATCCAAATAGTCGCTTGTATTGGTCATTTTACCTATAGAGACTAATCCATCTTCCATATTTGTTCGATTCTAGAAACTTTCTCAGCCAACTCTTTTAGATTCCACGAACGTAGATCTGAATAAATGCGTGAACGTGTGAATATTTCTATTGAAGCACAGTCTATTGTTAAGAACATTTATTAAATTGCAAGTGATAGCATGAAATTTCAAAAAGCCCCATTTACTATAACGGCACTTTAACATAAAGGAAACCATAAATAAGAAGTGTTAATGTATGCACATCTGTGTGTGTACATAGACATATTATACTTTTTAATGCGTTAATTATAGATGTGAAAGCAGTATTTTTGGCACTAACCGATCGCAGCTTTTGACTAAACAATAGTTTGGGGAATAGTCCCATCGTGGTTAAACGGTACATAGAAGTCATTGACCACAAGTGCAACATGTCACGAACCACGAATACGGTACCGTAAGTAATGAACTGTCTTAATAGAGCCACGTTAGCAATGCCGAATTTAGGACAATCTTGTAAGCATACAAAGTAGACATACGCTTCAGTGATAAATTGCTATTTTAAGAACAAAACCAGTTTCAACTCCAGCGATTAAATAAGCTGCTGAAATATTATCTCATTTATTGTATTATTATGTGTTGCCGAAAAAACAGCCTTTAACTTAATCGATGCAAAATCGATCTCCAATACCATTTCCTTAGTGTCAAGGATTGTTCCTTATATATTATTTTAATAGCTTCAATATACCTATATTTATTTCTGTGGTTTATAATATGGATCACATGTATAGCGTGCACTGCGCACGTTTGCTGCGCGATGCCGAAATGTTGCCGTGACAAACAGCAATTAATCTCAATGTTCTTAAAACTTAGAACGTTATTTCATATTCAATTGTCAACTGAGACACCGATATCAAGTTTTTAGGGGGATATTTCACAATAAGCTTTTGAGTAATTGACACGCATGTATACAGTTGGAAGCTATTTTAGAGTATTTTGAACGTTATATAGAAGCCCATATCTATGTATCAGTATTATACGTATTACATAAACTGGTGTAGGCAAAAAGTTGTAGAGGTAAATTTCCCGATGTGGGAGTTGATTGGGGCGTATAAATAGCCGGCCGGCATCCGAGCCGCAGTCGGGACCGGCGGCGTGGACAATGGATTCCGTAGACGAGACGCGTTCCATATGGATGAACTGCTAAAGGGCATACATGGTCGCGTTCTAAATGCTAGTTCATTCATTTAATATGATATTACAAACTATTTTAAGTGCTTAGTGTTTTAAATGATGAAAGCTGAGCATCGATGTGCTGTTAAACCGAATAAAACTTGCGTTTTCAATATGTTCTGCTTACAAATGAATAATCATAAACGCACTCATTTACAAAATAACATAAATCAGTATGAAACTTACTTAATTGATAAATCAAAAACTTTCCAACTCAAAAACGTTACTCAAACGATATTACATTTTAACTAAGCTTGAAATTTATCTCTTCACATTTCTTTAAGATTTAGTGTAAGAATAATCGCTGCTCATTATTATATCCATTAATAAAATACAGTCACGTGCGATTCTTTAAACTGTTTATTAAGACTTATTTGAAAAATCAATAACTATTTATTTGATCCGCTCAGAATGGTAGATAAAACGAACCGGTGTGGGAAATTAACCATAAAACGAATAGTCGTTACGATTAAATATGACTTACAACCTTTTTATTAACTGTGCTATATTTTAATTCGAACGAGCATTCAGTAATAAAAATAATACCATGAAGACATAAAAAGGGCATCATTTGACAGAACGATATTTAAAAAAAGAATACTCTGTTTCACACGTTTTATCGTGAACATTCATAAGAACAAATTAGAGTGGCAGATGGCAGTTGTTTATTTTGGGCTACTTCTCAAAAAAAGAAAACAGAGTGCCAAGTTAAGATAGCGCCAAGTGTTGAAGGGAGCTGTGAAGATATGCTAATAACCGGCTTGTGGTTGTGGGTTCTATCGCGCCCAGACGTGTTATCTAGGCAGAGGCGTCACCGGTCCCCGCAATGGCGTCGTTATGTGTTGGTAGTTGGACCACGTCGTGTACACACTGGTTATAGGCTTATAGCTAAGCATGGCAGCATGTCTGAGCCAACACATTTAATATGCGTTTAGTTATGCCGTTCATAAATCGTCTGCATAGCAAAAAATAAATTTCAAACGACGAAAATACGACAAAATATCGTGCCAACTACGAGAAGTGTGCAGGAAATGGAAAAGAATGCATTAATTTTACTTACAGTGAATTATCGAATTCATGCTTTGACCGTGAACATGGCAGTAATTGCAATTATAAAGAAAATTCGATTTAAAGACCAAGGAAGGTCCATTAACAGAAGATAAATTACAAGAAAGATTTTATTCAAAATGTTTTTTTTTTCTGAAAACATGTGAAAAGCGTAGGTACCTGCGTTACGAGAACTCGTTAACTTCGGGTGGATCTAAAATAAGAACATGGAATTCCTCGATGTGACCTTGAAATGAAAGAGTGAACTGATTCTAAGACACGGCCACGGCAACCATTGATCACTAGAATTTAAAAAGAGCTTACTTATGTTTTAGAAGAATGATGAATTAAGATTCAACTAGATTTTATAGAAACTCATTTGTGGTTACTGACTCGTCTCTTATGCACGTGGGTTCAAATCCGGGCAAGTAACAATGTGGCTTTTTCAATTCATATGGACTTTCTAAATATCAAATAATATCAAAGATCAACCATTGAGAATATTTAAAAAACATCTTACAGCGTTACTTCTAGAAAAATGCTACTATTCAGTCCAGGATTTCTTAGCTGATAACTTAGTATAAATTTCTACATATTTAGAACCATATGTATTTAATAAGGCAGAATGTACGTGAAAACGTTAACAAGATGTGATTACCTGAAACGCTAACCTGATTGTTGTATCTACTTTCATTGCAAATAAATATATCTATATATCTATATTCATTGCAAATAAATATATTCTATTCTAAGTTATTCTTATATATTAGTGACAACGGTAAAGCAAAACAGCGTGAGGAAACCTGGTCTTATAATTAATATACGTCTGAAATCGGCAACTCGGTTTGAGGAAGAGTGGTGAATGTAATGCTCGTGCCTTCTGTGTATGGGATGAGACCTTTGCTCTGCAGTGGTACAGTAGTAAGTACGAATTGATATGTTAGAGACGTGTTAAGTAGTCCTGACGTCTATTCGAATGTATATGAATGGTTGTAAACTTAGGCCTTTGAATATATGTATGTCCATAAAGAGTTAATGGGACGTCAATTCTAATATCTCTCTCACAGAGTCGTTTGACCCAGAAAATTTCAATTAACCTGTCTTTATCAAAAGATTTGGTTTACTACAAGGCCGAATCAATAGAATTTCTTATAATATACCCTACCCGTGTTTCATTAATCGTTACTTTACTACTATACCGTACTAAGTACCTATTTTATTGAATACTTTATTCTACTCATTTGTGAAACTAGTGGATTTTGTCTAATTCTTGGAATAGTATGTACTGTGTAACAAACTTTTGTAATAAAACCAGTTTTAGTAGATAACCAGGAAGCAATTAAGTCTAGTGTGTAGGCATTTTATCAAATGTTTTTACAACACGCGTACTCGTCCGTGGTAAAAAATCACGTTCAGAACTGAACTAAGTTTCATAACGTTAAAAACACCTATTAGAACGACTCCAATATATATGTAGAGTAGAATAGACAAATTTTCTATGTTGACCAATAACGTTAGTAATACATTAACTAACGATTAAGTTTATATTACTTAGTATGAAGTTAGTTTTTGTAATAAATCATTTCCATAGAACGTCGCCGTAGACGTAATGCCTACGCAACTACAACGTGGCTGCGACGCATGTCCACGCAGTTAAAGCGCTACGCTGATACGACACCTACGCGGTGACAACGCCACTGCTACGCGCATCTACGCGCCTGCTACGCGCGTCTCAGTCACGGCTACGCGCGCTTACACGACGGATAAGCCCGTCTAAGCGAAACTTCGTGACATTGATATAAACGATCACAAATAAGATTTTTGCTGTCAAATCTGCGTGGGGCTTAAGACGAGTTTAATAAACGAGTATTCAAGCTTTGTAGTCCAGCTCATTTAATATTGAGGTTTATTTACGCCTACCCATATTTCACTATGCATACCAAAAAGAGAGAAATAATTTTTAGTGAACGTTACAGACCAGCCCATAAATCAGTCAATATCCTTTTGGAAACAATATATAACTCACAGGATTTATGATCAACAACGGGTTAAAATAATATCGATATAAAATCGTAACGTCGATAGTAAACTCCGTTACTGAAAAGGGTTTAACCCCAGAAGTTTCTCAGTAATTAGTAGTTAGCATGTAGGAGTACGTTTCAAGGCGTTACTGTAAATCTTTTAATCATTGGCTCTATTATCGAGTCGGATCAATTAACATCGAGTCGTTGAGAGGACTGGCACCGCCTACGGGCAAGTCGCGTGTTTTAGAGCATGTCTGTAATTGTAGCAGGGAGAGGAGATAAGCCGCATTAAGAAAAAAGCAGGTGACGACTTTAATTTTATACAGTTGTATTGTTTGAATTTTATTTTTTTTATCATTTATTTTGTTTTGGTCTTTGGAGTTCGTGGTTTACCTACAACAGGCGCACGGATAGATTTTAAAGGTTAAGCAACGCGTTCTGAGGTTGTTCGTGCATCTGTCACCATTAGTAACCAACCACGGGTAACCATCAGAAGCCAGGAAGTAAACCGTTGGTCTTTGACAGTCGTTACGAGAAACCCAAAAACCTGACAACCAGTCATGGCAATGGCTATCGTATTTTCCAGTAACTGGGTTGAGGAGATCAGATAGGCAATCGATCCGTGTAAAACACTGGTAATAAGTTAGACTAGAAGCTGACCCCAACATAGTTGAACATAAGGCTCGTGTAAACTTTAAATTCGTTACTAATCTAACTTCATTACATTCGTTTTCAATTAGAAATCCCAGCCAAGGCCTGGATCGTATATTTTATAACTGAAAACCCGAATCACTTTGCTGAAAGTGGCAGTCGATTCCAAGGCTTTCTTCTCTAGTGGTAGAAAGTCCTGACTTGAATTTAAATTGTTGCCATTGCAGACACAAATTGAATTTAATCACGATGTAAGCACTCTATCTCTATCAGCTAGAAACCGATATCTCGTTAATCTACTGACTCCTGTTGTCTTCATCAATTTCCAATTGAATCCCGCTTTCATATTTCCCAACAGCAATTTATCTTAGTTAACATGACGCTGTAACTGTGAACCAGTTTTTAAATTACTAATACGATCCTAGTATGTAGTTTTATTAGTGGCTTCAAAAATAGATCGGTCTTTGAAAAGGTTTTTGTGAGACAAATACACAACGAATGGGTTTTTCTCAAATAATACACCTACGAAATTGTATTGTTAAGATCTGGCTAGCCTTTTTCTTACTTAATTGGGATCGGATTCTAGTTTAACCGAATGAATATCATTATTATACCTGAAGCAACTGCCTGTCTTACCTCCACAACCCAGTAAATGGGTAACACTATTTCCCTTGGAAAGACTGGTTGTCGGACTGTCTGGCTTCTGACTATCCGCAACGACCGTCAAAGATCTACAAATGACAGCCAAAATCATATGTGGGTACGACAGAAACATTACGTGATGTGGTCGTGAGTTTATTATTTGTTTAGGGTAGGGTAGAACTTTAAGTAAATAGCATGAGGTACCCTTTCGTTGCCAGCGTTAGTTACATTTGAACAAAGTTTAATTCTAATAAGGTCATTCCTCTTTAAACAATGTCGATTTTATAATTTAAATTTCAAACTAGTCTGTGAATTAAGCCGTAGAAGCGGCTTGACGTATGTTTGATAGCTATCTAAATGACAAACTAAAATTAATCACGACTTCGACTAACATTTTTTGCGTGTCCACACAGACGTGGTTTAAACGTCAGTAATAGTAATTATGTACACACATACATTATTATAATTACAGCCTACGCTGGACACGCTCGTAAACTTTTTGCATTTGTAGATTTAAGATAGCTGAAAATCATTGGCCAGTAAATTGTATAAAACGCAATAAAAGATGTTTCGTTCCTAAAGGGGCTGTAGTCCATAAGAACTACAACTGGTTCCAAGGAATGCAGAATCAGGATTTCACAGTGAATGTATAAGGCCCCTGTTTTTGCATGGAACACGTGGGCGGTGGGCGAGCCAGACAGAGACTTTTACTATTTGTTTATCAAGCTGAGGTAATAAATTAAATTGATTCCAATTATCCATATAATTGGCGAAAGCACAGACATTTGATATAACACAAAAAGTGTTATATCAAACGTCTGTGCTTTTTATTTATTATACAACGTGTTACAACATATCCTTTGCTTACTTTCAGGCCTTTTATTTGGATTTAACATAGCACATGTGTATGTTACTGTGAAAGTCGAAAATTAGTAAATATGAACACGTTGAACGCCAAATGACCGACAAACAATACATTTTCTATTGTGTCTCGTTGTTTGGCAGTTAAGGTGTTACGATGCACCAGTGATTCAACCTTTACCCAGGCAATTCTGTAAATATTAGGATCAGTAATTTACAAATCAAATGAATGCTAGTAGTATGTTATTATTTCTACAGCCAATGTGTAGTACAATATGTTTTAATTTCTTTTATTGCCAATGTTACTATGACAATAATAACTAAGTGTATGTTATTACCTTACCTAGTGACTACTGATTTTGATATATAAATATTTTTTTTATGTTTTTATGTATTTAACGTCATTCTATCCCGGCCCATAACTTCTATTTTTGCAGAAATTTTGATGTATGTAGTTTATTAAATGTTGCCTTCTTCGAACTTTAAAAATATGTTTTTGTTTATTTGCGAATAGTCATCGTATTTTATAACGAAGATAAGAAGAAATAAGAATTAACTAAATTGCTATGGTGTACGATAACATTCACTGGTGAATGACCGAAATAGCCGTGTATAGAACAAATAACGGTAGTTTACTAGCTTTGTGGTTTTTAACAGACACTAGAGGAGTATCTTAAGATATATTGCGCCTCGGAGATTCACAGTCCAAGGCTTTATTCTATCCATTTATCCATTGATTGGGTTTGCAATTTACAACAAAACGTGAATATTGACAACTTTCTGTTAAAGATAGAATTAATATTGTTGAAAGAATAAACAAAAATTCTTAGTAAAGTTCCTAAACGAAACATAGTTCTATTTTGTATTTGTGGCGCTAGTGTGCCTTTAGCTTTTTCTCTTTCTGAATCTGTGGTTGTCACTATTCATTGTAATACTTTACCGCGCAATAAAAGTAGTTTTCATCTATCTCGAGTTATTTGTTTCTACAAATATCTAACACGAAAATTGCTGTATATACATGAAGGCTATATCGAAGCCTAGCTTCATAAGTATCTAAAGCTGTATACTTATTGATCCACCTACTTTCTAGACCACATCAAATAATCATGATCGAGACTCATAGTTCAGTGTCAACCCGTACTATTAAAACAATTGGTAAATTACATTCAATATTGGTGTTCCAGTTTCAACCATTCATTGAACATGACGTATAATGGTAGTGCTGGCAATGGGTGGTGGTGTTGGTCAAATAGTTATTAGATACAGTTTTAAATCACGTGGGTGCTGGCTCTCGGGCCATCTTTTATACGACCACGCTATCATCTTAATAACTAGTCGTAAGTGAAACTGTGTGCATTTCTAGTGTTGATCTGATATCAAATATAGATAGAAATGTGATGTCGTGTGGGCGCAGTGTGATCGTAAAAGAGAAGTTGCGTCGCGCAATAGGCGTTACGCACCATATATGTTACTAGGTATAGTCACCGGCACGTAAGTTGGCAAGGTTTTGGCGTAGTGGGGGTAAGTTCGCGCATCGTGCACTTAGTGGAACAAAAAAGTGATGACTTTTATTGATCGTCATTATTTTATGGTTATTGCCATCATTTATATTTAATAATATCTGATTAGAAGAAAGTTGAAGAAGGGAGTGGAATTCATAAAGTTTATTGGGAGTTATAGAGAATAAATAATATGCATACGAGGAAAGTATGCTCAAAAAGTATGCGAAAAAAAGGCATACCTTTTTTCGTCTTAATTTTGTAATTTAAAACAACAACAATAATATCAACTCGTAACAAAAACTAAATTTAAAAACAATAACAATAACTCTTTAACATAAACACAACAAAAACAAAGGTGCAAACTTTCGTGCACGCAAGTGTAATCGGGAGTTCGGGAGGCAACAGTCGACTGTTGCACCAATCGCGCGCTCGGATTGACGTACCTCATACCCCGCGTCCCGCTTGACTACCAAAGGGACCTAAAAAACGACTTGTGCGCATCTAACGACTCTTGCCAAGTTACGTGCCGGTGACTATAGGTATATCTATCGTCAAGTATATCAGTCGTTTGCAGTGGTTTACTTGTAAGTACTCAACTGAATTTATAAAATACTCGTAAGGTTTAGTTAGTTTACGAGATAAATAGTGTAATACTAGTCCGCTATTGTCCTAAGGCCTCTTCTCATACAATCAAGGCACGAGGTGCTCAAGGTGGGTTTGCGATCAGACCTGTAGTAAATATGAATCTAGGTTTTCTCACAATTTTTTCCTCCACCGATGTCAGTATTGCCTAATATAAACTTGCCCATAGGTAATTGAAAAAGTTACATTGCTCCTTTTCCCAATTTACCTCAATGAATTTCAGGCCTTGTGCAAAAAATAGTTTTTTGTTAAAGAAATAACGATCGCTAAGAGCAGCAAAATAAGTCATTTGAGAAGCTAATAAGAATTTCAGCAAGCCTATAACAAAAGACCCACAGGTTGCCATAAATAATATGTATAATGCAATTTGTTTTGCAACTTAATTTTACATGATTGGCAAATGTTGCTCCAACAAGTTTGTAAGCTCAGCTTGTGCACCGGAGTCCCGACTAGTTGGAGCAACTTCAGGAACTAATAAACCCGCAATAGGGATGGTGACAGCTTTCTTGCTGAAACTTAACAACTTGACATCGTTTAGTTGAAAGTTATACGACGATGAAGTGAATTGAGTTCTTATTTTTAGTTTTAACCCTTTACTTGATCCGTATAAAGTTCGCGTGACTTAAAATTTCCGCTCTATAAACAGGCCTTACGACTCTTATGGGGTGGCGCGATGGTGTTTTAGTATGAGATTTACTACTTCACAGTCAGTTATAGCGTATGTCATGCGACAAACTTA
This sequence comes from Phlogophora meticulosa, assembly GCA_905147745.2. NCBI lineage: Eukaryota > Metazoa > Arthropoda > Insecta > Lepidoptera > Noctuidae > Phlogophora > Phlogophora meticulosa. The sequence goes on along the minus strand of LR990528.1, from coordinate 9,623,331 downwards.
CATGATGCGAACTGGATACGATCAATACCAACGTGCACGGTTATAGCAGAAAGGGTGGAAAGAACAACTAAACAAATCGATTTTGAGGTGGCAAGAACCCTTCCTGGCCAACTCGAAATTGATTCAATTTTTATTCACCCCTGGTTAGTACTGAATACTAAAATGACGGCTGAAAGGGGAGTGAAGAATATTTGCAACAGAGACCCAAAGTAAATTGAGTTATAGGTAAGAAGATGATGCCCTGATGCCCTGATGATTTAATTTTACAAAAATGGTGACATGAAGTCTGCTAAAATTGTTTATTGAGGTAAACAGAATAATTTATAAAATAGAATAACTTAAACAGAAAATATGTAGTAATTATTAAATTATGCTGAATATTTTAATAGGTAATGAGGTTGGACTCAAAAGTCGGAACACTTCTGATAGAAATTGAATGTATAAACAGATGTGACGTTAGTGCTATCAGCTCGGTTGCATCAGTTCGTGACAAATTAACATGTCCAGTGGAACACGCTGCAATTAATTTACGTAGCTAAAGTAAATATAACGAGTTTAATGAAATACTGCACTGTGGACAAATAATGTTAACCTATATAATTTATCTGCTTACTCACACATATTGTTAGTACGTTTGTTTTGTGTACCTTCTCATTATTCACACTTTTAAAGCGCTGTTTATGTTTGTAGGGAGTTTTCTACTCAGAAGCGCCTTTTACGTGACGTAAAATTTTCAGCATTGAATTAGAAAATCCCTAATTTTAGAATGACGTACATTCCTTCATTAGGTACCAGTACACCTACGTCTTTGTTGATATTTTACTTAGGTAGATACTGTGCTAAATTGAGCAGTGCTGTTTTAAAAAGCTACAGTCTAAATTAATTCACTTGTCCAGGCTGGTAATAGGCCTCTTTAGTCCTCCGATGTTACAACAACGAGCCGTCACGTTATGATTATGTTGAAACAAAAGATTGTCTTCACTAACTGTGACTGCTTTTATGAATGCAGAAAACCTTTTGTTATTCTGAATCGTCTCAAATCCAAGACAGTTTCCCGTTATGAATGATGTTAATATTCATCTCTATTATACTTACTTACATAGGTCTGGTGTATCATAACTTGACTAATGAGAAATCTCGAACTTACCTAAAAAAAAAAAAAAAGAGTTAATCATTGCGTAAATCTTAGTATAGTATCATGATTATAATCTTTCCACATTCTAAGTTAATGAATTAAAATGATCAATATCCAATTATACGCGAGACATCATTCATCATTGTTGTTACGTAATTGCGAAAGCGCAAGCAAAGAACGGTTGTACAGATATGAGATAGAGATATTATGTAATGATTTGCCATCAAATATGTTAATCCAACCGTTGTCGAATTGATAATGTCGTTGATATTCGGCGAACCATCGTGCGCACGAGTAGGCTTCCGAATCTTATATAATATCACTTACGGATCTTACATAATCACCGCCGACAGCTAAATTAGCACTTTAGCATAGTAATAAATTATAATTTTACTTTGTAAAGTAAAATTAATAATTCAGTTCGGGAGCATAATTTATTCGGGCATTTGATGTTTTAAGTTATAATAAATGGGGCTCATAATCTATTGTCACTTTGTTTTGCGTTATTATGTTGCTTAATTAATTGTACACAATCATTTTTAGTACACTGAATAATGAATCTACATTAACTTAATTACGAACGAACAGCAATTACGCCAGACTTATCAGTTAATAATCAAAATTAGGAAAATCAACTGACTGAAACAAGTTTATTTCAAACATTCATGCAAAAAAACTGTAGTTTCAAAACAATTGTTTATTACCTAGTATTTGTTTCGATTAACTATGTTATTTGTTTGTAACGTAACGCGATTATTGTCCTTCATAAAATAATCTACGGAACAGATACTCACGTGCGAAACAGACGCGATTAGCTTCGATATTATTAAAAATAATTTCACCTTCAAAAACTTTACTAATAAAAACTTATTGCTAAAAATGTTGATTGGGTAAATTGTTGCAAACTAGCACAGAACGAGGAAATTAAGTAATTAACATACAACCGCGGTGACAGTCTGGATGACGACTGAAATGAAAAGTCACGAAGCATATCCTTCCTCTGAAAACAACTAATGTTGAAGGACACTCTCCTTTATGTCCTACTTGCTCACCTCGCTCGTACAATTCCAACACAATGATACGCAATTATAAAGCTAATCCCTTCACACATAAGGGCTGAAGTCCCATCCTGTACAAGATGACGCAAGAAGATTCACTGAATGTGACCCGCAGCAGAGCGTGAACCATGTAAAGGCGTACTTAACTCGACACTAAAGACTGAGGAAGTTCGTTCGTACTTGTTGCTATAATCAGGGTTTATAGTATCACATCTTAATGCCTTTGTCCCTTATGTGATACCAGCACAATGTACTTGTTGATACTTTATCCTACGATTAGGTGATCAAGCTGTGGATAAGAATTGGTAGTGTAAACAAAATGATAAGTTTACGTTCATGCTCGTGTTCCAGTTTTGAAATTATAAATGAATACAGGGCTATAACATGGCAAAGATAAGAATGTTGACGTTAGCTCGTTAAAAAATTGAAAAAAAATTGTCACCCTTATTATTTAGGGGTATGAAAAATAGATGTTGGCCGATTCTCAGACCTACCCGATATGCACAAAATTTCATAAGAATCGGTCAAGCCGTTTCGGAGGATTATGGGAACGAACATTGTGACACGAGAATTTTATATATTAGAAGATAAAATCATGCCAGTATTCCCTTATGGTTAGGCAGAGGTTAGGTACTTTGGAGGTTGTATGAAAAAGTGAACCTTATTGCATAGAGGCTGCTGAAAGAGCAGTTATGGCTGGTTACAATAATTCAAGAAAGTTTAGAAATATTTAAAATATAGAACGTGTCTCTTGTTTAGGGCAGTGCAGACTTATCTTAGAGGCGTGAATGTAAAGGCTTACGCAAATTAAATGCCTTAAAGTCAGTGGAGCTCTATTATTGGTAACAGTAAGCTACCGACACTGGCCCTGTAAAGAGTTTAACTTCTAAATTACCTATTACACATTTCGCCTGTTTTGTTCAAATCCGTTAGGTGAACCTATTGCCATAAAAAGTTCATAAATGCAGACTCCGGGCTACTAAGATCATACAGACGGAAAAACCCAATAACCCGTCCCTAGAAGCTAACCCAGGATCGTATGCTCAACAGAAGCAACCACTGCAATTACTTTAGTCTTATCTAGTTTACGAAAATATAATAAAAAAACTGCCTTGTTGGTCTACCAAAAAGCCAGGTTTTTGAAGTTTTCGTTTTGACAACTAACTAAACAAACAGTAAAATATGAAGATTATGAATACCTGAAACAAATGCATCCATTGCGTCACAGCCGTCATAAAGATTCAACTACAGTTTTTTATTCACACCATAGAGAAACAACTAGCTCTATACTTTGCCCATAAACGACAGCTGTTTAATAAAGCACCGATGTTATCAATGACAGTACTGACATAAGTAATTTAAGAGCCATCAGCAATTAAAAAGGCGCATGCGTGATGCGGGCTGCTGATGAACAGGGGGCTATTGTGCGCTGGCGCCGAGGACGTCGCCTCGCCATCCGCACAGACATTGTACACAGCTTTATATTCATTGATACAGTCATAGATACTGAATCGGCATACTTATTGCATGCTCTGAATCTTGAGCAAGAAATAGGTTCGATTTTATCGGTCGATTGTTTATCGTGAGAGGTACAAACATACAAACAAGTGATAACAGGAAGATAACGATGTAATGCAACTGACGTAAATAAGAATCAGGAATCAATGCGTCTCATAAACCAGTATGCTGTCTACCTACCGTTTAAACATTATCTTTTCAAATATCACTTACTGTGACTGCGTGTGTTTTGTTTTTAATAATATGAATGTATCTATGTTTTTATTCTTGAATATTATTTATAAATATTTGTTGTATTATAGTTTATATAGACTACGTTTTCACTCTGCATCACCCTAAGAAAATTCCTAAGGCATTAAGCCAGCCTTTGTACGTTAATTTTCTGTTATACCTACATAAAGTTTTACTTAAATAAATAAACTGTCCTGTTAGTAATCTTAGACCATAATCGTATTTTCATTTGCAGATTCTTGGTCTGAATTATGGTGATCTTTCAAATATTAGCGGTTTTTTCAATTTCAACCACGACAAATTATGTGGTTTTCAAAGCCATTGCAACGATGCAAATGGTTATACGAATAAATACGAATCGAAAGTTCCTCGGTGACGTAATTCACAAATTGTTTTGAATAATAGCATTATAATATCATTCTCGTGAATCGTGATGCGTTTGCAAAATACGAATAACCTTGGTGTAACAATCATAGATATAAGTAGAAGTCTGTTGATTGCAAAACCAATAATTACTCTACCAATCTTCTTCATAGTCAAAACTAATCTCGACATAACAACTCTATGAAGACCTTTTAAGACTGTTTTTGTGACAGGACTTAGTATTTCACGCTAAATTCCACCTTTTTTATAATCGGTACTTAAATTTGCTATAAAAAAACGTGGAATTTAAGACTTTGAAATGCATGTTCTTCTATGACATTTAAATATTTGTACGCCTCTATAGCTAAATATGGATGATCCAACAATGTACTTGAACAACTTGCATGCTCTGGTATGTCTGTCTGTAAAATAAAGAATCTTAAATCTTTAACTTCTGTTATTGTATGATACTCGTTGTAGCTGGATGATCGAGCTTTGCTTTGGATAAAACAACGTTTTCTAAAACTGAAACCTAGCTAGATCGATTTATCGCCCCCGAAATTTCATGAAAATCGTGTTGGAGTTATTTCCGAGATTCACATTATATGTGCTCATTTAAAGGTATTAGATAGATTACTCGTTAGTCCTGCCGGACTATTCTCAAAAAAAAAACTCCCCACGGAAAATCCGGTGACATGAGCGTGAAGTGAGCAGCCAATCCCTAACATTAGTATTGAATGACAGCTCGCTTCACCTGCGTTGTCACTGGGAGGTGTTTACAGAATAACACTGTTGAATTCTTTCTTTTGTCATGTCCAGTAAGAAAGATTGCATAGTAATGACAATACTATTATCTGCTGCATCCATTACAGTATCCTTCAATTGCGTATCAATAGTGTGCTAAGTGCCACTAGGACAAGATATCAACTTCTCTGCACAATACCTGCCAATTCTAATGATCTGCAACACCATTGTTCAACCCACATGCAGTCACTTTTGACAATGGACCGTTTTTGTACAATTGAGCAAGAATATCATGTGCGAATATGATTGAAATAGTAATGAACGTTGAAAACCTCAATTGCAATGTAATTAATTCGACAGTAATATAAAATGGACGTAGAATTGCAGACTCGCACAATGCAAATACTCGTATGTCATGCATGCTTGTTGAAGGTCGAAGCAGAACTAGGTTTAAATAAAGGCGAAAGACAATATTTAGAACAAAATATGTACGACACAAGGCGTACGTACGGCTATGAATTCAATACTGTGGGATCGCAAAACTATAATGTAATCACGACCCACATAAAGTAGCAGATAAAAATCACGAACGATCCGAGCTATGTCGCGTCCTATGTAAATATCGACCCGGGGGGCTTTTGAAGGAAACTGCAAACTAAAAGTTTTACTTTCGCCTTGTCATACATAGGCTAGAGTGGTAACTGTGACAGTAGGCACTTTCCAGTGTGGGTGTCACTGGTTGCCCATTGTATTCCATCCAGCGAAAGCCGAATAAAGACAAAAGGTTATTTCGTATGTGAGCACAGAGCACATGATATTTCGACCTCTAGTGAAACTGGAAATATGACTGATATCTAGGCTCAAGTCGGCCGAAGACGACGTTTCTATTAGTTCATTTCCTCTAGCATGTGACCCGATATGACTCACGTAGTTGTTGACATACAGTGCAGGTAATTCTGCTTGGATAAGAATAGATGGCCTAGACTTCTCAAAACTCTCATTTTAATTGCCAGCTTATATTTCCGGATATTGAAATCATAATATATGTATTTGTTTTTGTATTTTTTTATTTGAATTTCTGTTACGTTGATTTATGAATACAAACCGCTTTCCCTGATGATTGAGGACATCGTTCAAGGTACAGTTAGTTACGTCAGTGTCCGGATGAATTTCTCGATGGTTTTTTTGGCAAATAGTAAAACTTGTTTTTATGCGACCTACTAAGCAGTCGGAAACCCATGTTTAGATAGCGTTGAAACCCAAGCGATTCGTTACTTTTTTTTTAAGTGAGTTTCTTAAAGTAAATGGCGTTAATATTTAGAAATCGAGATTGCCATAGCTGTTGCCATTGTGGTTATGATTTACTGCTGTATTATGAATTAGAGACGAGCGAGTGCGATCGGTGTTGCATCAATGTCACTAGAAAGTCGTATGGATAACTTTTTATCGGCACAATGATGTCGATAGCTCGCTGGCTAGAACCAGACTTACGTTATCACCTGTCTCCCCTTATAGAATGCTCTTTGACGTGTCGCGGCGGCTAGCTCTCTCCTTTTAATGACTTTCCAAGAAAGACAGGTGCTTGGAGTCTTTGGACTATCGATGTAATGATATTTTATAAGTCCGCACTGTCAATTATAGGTACGTTTAAAAACAAAAATACTGGATGTCTGTGTCGTCATAAGATTTATTAATAACAAAGTGTCTTAGCCTTGGCACTTGATTTAATACTATTTGCTTCATAAAGCATGGGGCAGACAGCCAAGCAGTGATTCTCTTTGAGATTTAATACCGCATTGCAAATAAGAACATCCATAATCACGGTCCCGCATTTAAATAGATCAAAAAGAAAGAAGCGATTTAAGAAAGTATGTTACCCAAACCAATAATTTATTCATTGCAAAGCCGAAAGCTTATCCAGTACTCGTCTCAGCCCGAATATGTGTAGGTACAACATTATTTGAAACCTACCCTGAGGATATGTAAATTATATTCATAACTAAACATTAAACTTTGTGAGACGTGCATCCAAATCGATACGCCCCCCGGCCGAGTGGGGTATGACCGCGGTCGTTGTCGGTCGGCGGCAGGCCAGTGCAAAAACACTAGGAAACAAACGCCTCATGGCCGCTCAGTTTTTACCTCACGGAGCTGAGTGTTATTCACAACTCACAAACTGCTCAATTGTTAGGTCACGGTAATAATCATTTCCACACAAGCAAATATATATATTGTTAGTTTACACTCTACTAGTATCATTGTACTGTGGGAACCGTCGTTGTTATAGGTACACCCACATGTATAATACAATGGTGTTGGTTACATTTAGCTAGATGGTTTAGTATATTTTTCACTAAATAATTTATATCAGTCGTGTTGTCCCAGTGGGTTAGGCCTCGAATCTTGTGCACGAGGTTATGGGTTCAAACCTGGGCAAGTACCAATGTGACTTTTTCAGTATAGTATATGTACTTTCTGAGTTTATTTTGGACATCGGTGAAGTAAAACAACGTGAGGAAACAGGCTACAGGCTGGTACCATCAATTTGTATCAAAATGCGATTGTTAGTCTTTTCCCCAAAAAAAAACGCTAAAACAAAACCAAACATTCGTAACTTTATTTCTGCGTAAAATTAAGATTGTTGGCCCAATTCTCGACTATCATTTGTTCCAATGCATTCGTTATAAATTACCACACGATCGAAACCGAATTTAATGCGTTTATTTTATATCTATATCAGATCAGACTTAGTTATTAAGTTAGAAATCAAGATAATAATAATATGTGTTTAATACTTAGTCAGATACCATGACTCATTTTATGGTTTACTGCCTTAGAGATACCTAATTAGTAGGAAGTGTAAGGTCTTAAGCTTCCTTATTTCATTTTCCTCGTATCCGACATTCACTAGTATTAGATAAATTGCTGTATGTGCAGTGTTTATGACTTCATTTTGTTCGCATAATAGTAATGTTTTATGACCCGGAGAATGCACGGTCTTAATGCCATCTTTATTTCCTTCATCAAATCAGCGATGACCAATGTGGCGCGGCGGGCGAAGGTCCGCCTGCGACGCAAGAGGTTGCGGGTTCGATTCCCGCCTTGGGACAAATGTTTGAACGATCTACAAATATTTGTTCCGGGTGTTCTGGGTATTTCCTATGTATAATAAAAATATCTATCTATGTAATGTATTGTATTAAGTATATCAGTCATCTAGTACCCATAACACAAGCTCTGCTTAGCTTGGGGCTAGATGATGCTGTGTGGATTGTCCAGCAATATTTATTATTATTATAATAGTTGAAAGCACGATGGGCACACCCTGGATAAGGGTTGGCAGCCGATATGGAATTATTAACTCATTTTATAGAATAAAACAAGTCTCCAAATCCATTTTCTGAGAACTGTCTAATCTTTAGCTCGGCTTTTCTGAAAAACACTTTTTTGTTCGGTTAATTCCATTCTGCTTCAATTATTTTAGTCTGTTATAATTTTCTTTATCTAGATCAACTTTTTCTGATGCGGTAGCAACTAAAAATAGTTGCGCCAAATTTAAGCTATAAAGATCTCAATGGTTTCCTAGAATACGGTTTAATCGTACAGACAGCAAGAAAAACTTGCCAGTACGGTCCGATATTGAATAAGATTTTAAGCAAAAGTAACTAATATTCAAGCTTTTGATTGACATATGACTTTCTACTAAAGTCCAGCTACATCATAATTGTATGAGTCGATTGTAATGTCTAAATTATGTAGGTAAGTGCGGCCGATTGACTCAAGTGGATATTACATAGGTATACGAACGGCAAACATCCGATACGCGTTCTATAAAACTTTCTTCAGTTTTCATATTCACTGAGATACAGAGAGACAAAGAACAAAACCAATAGGTAACTATCCAATCAAAATTGAGAAATAGGTTTAGAAGAGACAGTAGCATATATGCAGTAGCATAACTACGAGTATGTACTGTTAAAGTAACAGAATAAAATGAAAATCTTATTCGTAGCCACAACAGCTTCCTTCATAAGTATTAAAAGTTAATTGCTGTGTTTCCAATAATTGTAAAACAACAACCGCTAAACCATCAAATTAAAATCTATTGCTGTAGAGATAAATAACAACATGAGCGAATTCAATACTGAAAGTGAAGATGAATTTGCAATTATTTTCCTTTCCCTGTCTCGTTAAAAACACGTACATCATGTACCGTCTTATCTTGAAATATAAGTTGTAAGTGTCAACGCTGAAAAATGGGTACAGTCGGACATTACAATGATATATTGAGTTTACCATACAAGGCTTTAACAGTTGCCAATTTGTCTTGTATTTGTTTCTGAACATCCTTTCCATGCGTACAGTACAACGGTGGTGTATTATTTGTAACGGTACATGCAGTTATGATGATAAAGCACCATTCGTCTTTCGGAGTAGTCGACTTGATATTTTTACATTTTTAACATTTTCAAGCGACCTTTTGTTAGTTCTTTCAGATGACCTCACGTTTGGAGATTATAACCACATAGCTGCCTTTTGTGTTTACGTATTTCCAGCGTGGAAACAAAAGAATAACAATTAAAACAAAAACTAATGTGTGTGCACAATTCGAAACACTTCCGTGTACGAATTTGGCGCACACTTGTATCGATTTCCGATGTACCCAAAGGTGGCGTTCATAAAACGGTTTTGGTGTCAATTAAAGTACAGTGCGGTGGTGACGTGACGTCATTAATAGTGATTACACTCCCATGGTCTGCAACGCGACGCCAAACAGACCCCGCCCGGGAGAGTGTCGAAACACGTCCATTAACGATGATTAAGCTCGGTTTTTTTTACAGCTCACGTTCAAAACGTCATCCTCTCACACGTTACCGTTAATAGACAAGCTAAAGAGTGCAATTAGTGGAATAAAAACGAGAAAAAAGTGTAGCTAGTGACGATTATTGGCTACTGCTTTAGTTAATGATCGGTAAAAATTGTCTAGGCCAAAAGTTCAAACGGTAGAGTTCGGATGTTACCCGGACTAATTAGAAACATCAATAACAGAATCCGGGCAACATCTGAACTATACTCTTTAGTTAGGACAATTGCTTGTGACTCTATTAAGTAAAAATAATAACTTAAAAATCGTATATTTCTCACGACAAACAAAGTACAAAACAAAAAGAAAGAAATATTATGCTACATTTTCCTATACAAAAGTTCTCTATTAATGATCTTGTAGACCCGACGAATATCAGTAACAACGACAAAAATAAGTAGCTCTTGGGAACAGCTGTGTATTACACAAATATTTACAGTTGGTGACCATACACTACAATTAGGGTACCGCAACCGGCCAGGCGACACATATTAGAAATTTTCTCATACTGTCATGGGAATACCCGACCGCATTCTTTATCAAAATTTATTGTAAAGATTAAAAGGTTCAAAAGAAAATAAAACTAACGAAAGCATATGAGAGCTACTTAATATTTCAACACGTGTCGGTTTTAGCTTATTTTTCACTCAACACTGAGTCATCCTGACTGATTTGACATCTCATTTGTTGTCATTGGCGCAGCTGGTACCAATGACAAGTGAAAATAATGACATACATTCAAATTGTTTTATCTTTCGTCTAAAATATTTTAGAGAAGTTTAGGTAATTTTCAGCCAATGTTAATTAGCAACGTAAAACAAAATGAAACTAGATCCTGAGAGATTTGCTGTCTCATTCGCAAGACATAGCGGCTTCCATGTTAAGGGACTGCATAAAGCCGTTGACCGCACTCGAGTAATTTTTACGGGTTTTAAAACGAGCATATTTTTTAAAATTATCTCTTTGTACTGCTCTTTATCGATATTTCGTTTTTTTTTTTCTTCAAAATTTTGCGTTTTTCAAAATTTTCGGGATTCATAGCAAAAACAGTTACCGAGAAAAATGATTTCAATGGACATACATTTTCTTCATAATCAGCGGGGCGAGCACGGCTATTATTGTTATTTGTGACATAGCATATCACATTTCTGGTGATAAAACCATTGCATACCACCGTAACAAAATCTTGTCACAAACGTCTTTCACCCCCTTAAGTACGTATAACATTAAAACTACGATACAATCTAACTATTCATAATTCCTACCTAGAACACTAATTAGTCATCTCACAGGAATTTATACGAACAATAGGGTTTTATCTCGAACGCTGATACTAGCTTGTAATACCTAGTCCATGTTTAAGCACTACTTTTTATACTTAGTCAACCGACCGAGAGGTTAATAACAACGTAATTTTGTTGATAAGAAACTACTAACACGCATTTGAATGGTATTTTACTTTCTACAAACATATTTATTTGAATAAAAAGTACAAAAATGAAGTCTGTTATACAGAAAAGTATGAATAGGCAATAAATTCAGCGATATCTTGGTATAAAAAAGGAAAAACCACTGGTTACGCATTATTGACTTATCTAAACGCAACGCCATATTGGAATTTATTTGTATCTGTGCTTGCTTTGAGAGATTATCGATCTTGACTGTATACGCAATGTGATTTGGGTATCGGATTTCTTCTTTTATTTTTTATTTATTTTCATCCCATCGCAGTACTAAGTTCGTCTTAGTTGGAAGGCACCAGGGAATAAGATCGTTAGTACTGATATTATTTACAAAAAATTACTAATGGATCGAAATTACGAAAAATTAATAATGCTACTATCTCAAGATGTGTATGAAATTAAAGCATTCTGACACCAAGTTAAGATGACATTCACATTTCATTTTATATGAGCAATTTATTTTATAAGAGGCTAGATTACTAAGCAGTTATTTCTAGAACCCGAGACGTGTTAATCCTACAAGGCAAAAGAAAGGAGTATGCATAGAAAATCTTTAACTAGACTGACGAGTATCTATGCATTCAGCCAAAGACGTTGATTGACTTATCCAGCAGGTTTCGAAAGCAATTTGTATTTCCGCTGGCATAATGTGATTATATATATGTATGTTAATAAATTCTTCATCGCTAATTATTAATGGAAAATTTCAAAACATTCTGTATTATTTATGTAATTTTGGTATTACCATTGGATAAAATAAATCAGCATGGAACTGGTGTTAGTCGAAGCGGCATTGCTCGTATAATGGACAAGCTAGCTGGTTCCTTTATTTAGTATGAGAAGGTGAAGTATGTAGGTACTATGTTATTCAATACTTTGTAATTTCCTTCCAAAGTTAGATTAACATCGCCTTTTCGCTATAATAACAAAATCGCAACCGCGTATTTATGTAATGCGTCGTGCCAGGCACGGAAAAGTAGTTTTTCCTTTGAAGCAATTAGTGTTGAGAATGGTGTTAATAGTTAAGGTATCAAACCACTTTATCCTGCTTACTGCAGCGGTTATCTAAATGTACCTGAGTACCTGTAATATCTACTGCTCAAGTTAGATTAATAGCTCATCGCACCTGAATTGTAGTTTAAACAATAACTGTAGGTATTTTAGCTAGCGGCTTCATTCATTACATAACGTATCGCCTTAAGGGAATATTTGCGTGATGTTACACATAAACATTATTGGTGAAATGTGGGTGTACTACAGGAATATAGTACACCCACTTTTCGCCAGTTATGTTTTAGTCTCATGTAAGCGTGGGAGCAAGCCTATTGCCATCAAACGGAAACAACTACAGACTCCGGGCTGCTACTAAAATATTTCTGACTAAAAAACCCTAAAACACTACCTGATTCAAGAATAGAACTCAGGGCTTGATGTTTAGCAGTAGACCTTGCGAACACTAGATCAATGAGGCAGTTTCCTTTAGAATTATTACATTGTAGAAATAATGCACCAAAAAGCTTTTATCCACTTTAAGTGGCGATAAGAGAAATACATACTCCACATCGGCCTACAAACTTGTTCGGGATCTTTGTTCCAATTTTTTGTCTTGCAAGCGGAGCGTGCTTTACCAGTAAGTACTAATAAGATTAGAGGTTTCACACCCTCCTTAGTAAAGTACTACTGTTTAATAATAAGATTAAAGGTTTTAATCAGGTCTAGTTGTGCCCCCCGGTTTCAACCCCTCCTAAATATCTTAGCGTGATGTTTAATAGCCTATAACCTTCCTCAAGAATCGGGCTATCAAATTTAAAAAGATTTTTTCTAATCTGACAGGTAGTTCTAGAGATTACCGCGTTTAAACAAATTCTTTACCTTGATTATTATATTAAATAATTTATTTTAATTAAGTTTACTTTTTTAGATGTTATGTTAAAATAAGAACTCAAATTTTCCCATTCTAAAGATCTTATATTTCGAATGAATTAACTGCCATGTCAAACTTGAGGAAAAACAGGCAGTCGACAGTGACACACATTTCTTCCCCTTTGATTATAATCTTGTCAACATATATGGAAATTGCCCTAAAAGTAAGTCTTAATATATGATAAGTATGCGATTAGACACTGATCTCATTTCGGATGATTCAGCCGTCCTCATATAGCGGCTGAATAACGTCTCGACAGAATGGATATACTAATGGACCATATGGCATATATGACATAGTATTATGAGTATTCCACTATTCATTTAATGGAATATACGTAGCGATTTTAGTCGCTATAAAAAAAGCACTGTTTTGGACACACATTCCTCTCTCGGTCTGGAGTGCCAAATTTCTGCAAATTGGATTTATAAATAGACCGGCAGACATATTTCACATGTGGAGTATTTTGAGAACTTGGTGCAAAGTTGTTAGGACTGAAAAGCGCTGTTAACATGTGTATGTTTTCAGCAACCTCTTTACAGTGACGTTTATTAAAATGTTGACAATCATTTCAATCAGCAGTCATAAAATATTTTCATCAAAATATATTACGAACAAACGCCAGCACATCAAGTTACCCCGAAGTGTCGAATTTTCTCAATTGAACATAAACCTTATTTCTTTTTCGATAAAGTTGAAAAGCTATCAAAAAAATTCGACACATTGGGGTAGCTTGACGTGCATGATGTTAGTGCACTGCACTTAAAATAGTGATTTTAATCTATTTAAAATTACACAATTCTACCCACACGTTATTCTCGTATTATACTGTTTTGTTTTCCCCCAAACAACAACAATGCTCCTGTCACAAATATTCCAACATTGGGCAGCTATTGTGTACTAAAATAATCATGGCTCATTGGCGCCCCGCGGGGCGTCACCGGTTGGCAGACCACCCTGACACCGCTTGGCATCCGCAACTATTGTACAAGGACCAGGTGTATTACGATACTCTTTGTAGTTTGTACTAGAACGTAGCGTAGTGCCAGTTCTAGGAAGCAGTGATCAGATTTATTTCATTACTCTTTTAAACGGAACGCTTTGATACTGATGCAATAATTAAAAACACACTGCAGCTGCGAATTTCGTTAACTGGTTGCGAGAACTGTGCTGGCACTAATTGAACTCATGTTCGAAATAAATCAATTCAATGTCTGTTTGGCATTTTTTATACAGGTCGAAAGGGATATCGACGCGCAATCTGATTACATGGTTCTGGACAACCAGCGCCAAAAAAAGATCGTCGGCTTTTTACTACACTTTAACCGACGAATTTCTTTTTACTTTAAATTTTAAATGCATATTAAGTTGTGCGTCGATATCCCTTCCACCCTGTGTGATACCTAGCAGTATTCTACGAAAAATATAGGTAATAACAAAAAACAACAATGCAATTCTTATTTTCTCGAAAGTCCATTTAAAAGCCGTTTCCGCAACTGCCAGCAGTTTCAACATCCGCACTGATCGTATCTCCTCAATGTGGATCAACCCTGAAACCAGTATTGTTCTCATATAATCCACAGACAGGAAAATAAGTTAGGCTCAGTGCAGCGGCAGAGAAATCGCAGCGAAGCCGGAACTGATAGCACCGACGGATGTTTTATTATTGAGGAGACCTGCACAGCAACAGTCCCACTTCTCAAGCTTTATCGTTGTAATGCTCTTGAACTGGGAAAAGATGTGTTGCAACGGAAATAAGAATGTAAGATGTTGTTTCACCATTATTTATGTAGCCGACATGTCGGCAACAGTCATGTTGGTTTATTGGTTGCAAGTTCAGTGCACATTTTATTGTTAGATTCAAATAGACGTTAGTGACGTCACCTTGATAGGTATTTCTATATAGAATCTCTCCGTGACTGTTCTTTCATTTTTAGACTTTGGTAAATGGTAGAGGGGTTGATCCTCGTTTCATTTTGTCGTCATCGAATTGTGGATGCAAAAAAGTTTCTTTAGTATATCATTTACTTTCAGAAATGTCTTTGTACTTCATAATACCTACTATAGATTGAATTGTTTTAATTCCACATCTTGCAGGTTATTGTAAATTATCTTAGCATGTTTTATCTCGTTCTGCTAATGTTCCTTGATGTGTGTATGAATCAATCTTTATTCGCTGGCGTTTGTCCGTCCCTGACACCATATTAACAAAATGTAGTGTAGCTGTGAGGCAGTATCCTTACTAAGTATCTGTACGTGGGTACTGTTACATTTGCACTAGGTAAATTGTCTGCACTTGGTGTCTGCTTGATGTTCAGTTGACACAATTAGAATGGTATGCTGGAATGTCGAATGTGTCATATGTTTAAAATACAAAGTTATTATCCAAGTGTATAATCTTTTCAAACATAGAACATTCTACGTCACGAAAGATGTTAATAAACTTTAGTTATTATCTAAGCGCAGAACAATTGTACTTTACTGCATATGCTATTATACTAAATGAGCCTCCAAGTGGTAGTCAGCCGGCATTGCATCGCGACATCAAATTAGAAGTTGCTACAGATTGCTCAGCTCTCGCAGTAGGTATCATTATATCGGATAGTTACAACATAACCCGATGGGCCTCTGGGCAACTTGTAGCCATATATTTTTTGCTTCTCGTATTACGGTTTCCGAACTCACTCGAGAGGTTCGCACCTAATAATAAGAGCTGTCAGATACTCAACACCAAGACGATCTGTTTTCCATCATTACATTGAACCTGAACGAGCGGCATCAAATTCTTTCGCGATATTATTAGACCAGTACATAGTACATACCTACACTCTCGCTTCAGATATCATTTTTTAATGTTTGCTAATGTTTTTTGCAGTATCTGAATAGAATTTTAGCTCGAACCATTTTTTACAGTTACTGGAATTCAATAGCCAACGATTAACCTTTAACTGTAAAGGCCGTAGCGTTATAATCCAGTTAACTTACTAAGTACAATGAATTACTTAAACTTAATCTCTGTAACTTAAGTAGACTATATTTTAGACCTTAAGCTACTGTTATTTACCATACTTTAACAATGAACATTTAATGCCTTGTTGTCTATTATTTTTCACTTAGATTTTGAAATAAAAATGAGATAGTAATTGTGGGTATAGTTAATAATAAAGTCATTTAAGCAGCATTGTGTCTGCGCTCCAGTGCGCATTACGATGCATAACGTTGACAACACAATGCCTTGTTTTTACGAAGCAGCACTTATCAGTCATCAGAATCATCACTTTCCATATACATAGGTTAGTGAGTTCCCCGAAGGCATCGAGCTTCAATACTTAACAACATTCATTGGTCTTCAGCTCTTCTCACAATATGGCTATGTTTACATTTAAGTACGTTTGTATATTAATGAAGCCTTGCTCCACATTACAACACATTTTAAAAGGCTTTTGTACCAGCGAACTAGGTCGTGAACTCCAAGCGCGTTTATTATTACTACGGAATAACCATATGCAGATTCTAACATTTATATCACGTTTTGAATAAACATTCAATTCCAAGTGGTAGGAGGAAGTCTGCCTATGAATTTTGTATGGTAAGTACTCTCACAGACGACGCTAAGGAGTCATCCATCAAACGGAATTTGAATAGCTAATAGAAATGTTTTTTTATTCAAATGTCAACTTCAAAGGATCAGCTGAGGAAGAAGTAACGACTCGTATAAAGGACGAGTAAATCTCAGTTAGTGGTTGAAGCAATAAAACTGATAGGTTATTGCCATTTTCGTCTAGAATGCCGACTGCAAAATGTCCGTGTATCGAACCGGGCGCGCAGTAAAATTGCAAGGAAAAGTTGGCGACGGGCCAGGCGTGCGTACAGCGCGCCACACCGGCGTCCACGATTTATTGTCTGCAGAAAGGAAACTCTTATTTCTTATTCATGTGGACAACACTTCGATTGAAAGTGATATCGGACTCGCGCTTCGTTCGCGTGTTAGTGCAAACACACGTAGTTCAATCTGTTAAGGTAACAATGGTAGCAGCCTGACGTATGGTCGAAAGGAAATTGGAAAATAACACCATCAACTTCAGTGTGTCATGTGTCCATTTGTTCACATACAATATCATGTGTATGGACTGTAACAAGTTAAGCAGGTAGAGTTGGTACAATGCATGCATAACCTTGTGGAGAATCATTTGATGGTGTGACTGACTTGAAATTTATTTCTAAACATTCATCTCCTTTTATTTGAGATTTAAGCTAAACGCGACATTCGATGTCCTAGCTTTGAACTACAGCATAAAAGGGTATTAGAACTGCAGAAAGTCGTCGTATTATGGTTCACACTCCTTTAGTTCTACGTAAAAATCTTCGCTATCCCTGAAATTGTAATAAAAAGCTTAGCACGGGCCATAAGTATCGTTGCACAAAATGTTCTAAAACGTAAAACGACGGGGAGTTTCATATCAAAAAGTGTAGTAATTCAAGTTAATGCGTCATTACTTAGACATTTTAATGGGTGTAGGGAAGGGAATGAAATTAATTTTGCTGCCCGGGCACGCACGGGCCCGTCTGGCCCCCGCGTTGACGTGACGCCTGCCTGCCCATCTCATCAGCGAAGGGGCCTCGAATATTCCTGACAGCCGGTTTAAAATTTTAAAAGTAAATCGTTTGTATTAATTTCAAATATCTATTCATATTTTTTTTTATTAATATGTATAGGCATCGTTTTCTTTATCATTATTTGAAAACGAATCAACCGGACAGAGGTAAACTTTGCACAAGATTTTGCATTGGAAATCTAGGAGCAGAGCAGCCCCAATTTTTATGGGTTTCCTGCAATGGTATAAAGCAATAAAAGTCGTAAGATATGTACCCCAAAAAGTTTAACTTCACTAAACCATACCCTCACGTAGATAGGCATCTACGTTGCAGACGGCGAGGGATAGAGGGGTCACCGCACTGAACTACCCTCACCCCGACGAATTCCTGGAAAATCGGCGGCAATACTAACATTCGGAAAACTTACTGCGTCTCTCTTCCAGATAACCGTGAGTCACGATAGTAAATCAAACCGCTTGGCCTTGGATACTTGATGCCAACATTTGCCTAACGATCATACCAGGCATGGCTAAATAAGCAAAGCCTTGAACCGTAGCTATAATGGTGAAAACAAGACCTAATCGACACGCAACCTTCTTATGGCACAGAAATAATCAGGTAAGGTGGACAACTTTGAAATTAGAAATGATTTATGAAATGGGTTCCGAGTCTAGATCGATTATAACTGACAATAAAGGTCATGTTGTTATATGCGTCTATAAATAAGCGAGGGAAAAGCAATCTAATAACGTCCTAGTACAATATTACACATCGTTCCCCAAGCCCCTCGGACTGTTAATCCTTCAAGCTCGTAACTGAGTTTTTCCGGCAAAACACGCACTGCGTGATTCATCGAGTGATTTTATGTTGGGCAGCTCGATTCTTACAACGAAGGAGACCATATTTGCAATATTTTAATATCGTCTTTATTGCTTCTTTTCTTGTAAATATTGTCTCATTGACCTCGCCAGAGCAAATCAGTTCTAGAATTTGTCGTGGGTTGGTTCACAATTTTGGAAAGTCAACCTTGTTTGAGGGGATATTTGGAACAGTTTACGATTCCGATTGCGTCCGATAAAGGGTACACTCCTATTAGGCTCGGCCCCAACCATTTACCTTTCTCCCCAGGAGTTTTGAAATTTTACTTTTATTTAGTTTCTATGTAAAGTAATCGATAAATTGTACCTTTGTCTGAGCGAGTAACTAATCGTATATCTACAGATAATTTCTTTGTGAGTATTTCACTATTACTTTCTCAGTAATTCAATTACTAATACACGATACTAAGAATGTAGTTACGCGCAGTATCATTACTAACTAGAAACGCTACATCTCGTGAGTTGAGCCATTAGGGCGTGCGCTAGACACTTTAAAAGTATGAACATGTAAGTGACAAGAGGTGCTAAAGTAAAGGGGGACTTGAGCTGAATCAACCTCATAAAAAGGGGTAATATGTAGGTACTACTACTCGTACATACATATAGTGCACTTAATGGACATCGTTTGTAGCAAAATTAACAATATTTGAGACATAGTTTGGACGAGAAATTAAATTATTATCGTTGTGATAATTGGTTCTTCAATTGGTCATGTTAAGTAAAGTAATTTTTAAAATCCTTGATTGGGTAACTATTTAAGATTAAGCTTCTTCTTCGTTCACACTAGTGTGCATACCATATGGTCAAATATGGTGAAATCAAGTTGAATAAGTACGTACCGTTGTACACAAATGATAATATTTTATCTGTACTCTATTCATAATAAAATTAGACAAATTTCGTAATAACGTCATCGTTATTTCCATGACAGCGTTTGATAAGCTCCGTGATTTCACGATGAATACAAAGGAATGTATTCTGTTTACTATTTACATAGACATTTCAACACTAAAATGTAGTAATTTTTGCAATATAACACATTAACTATAGATATTTGGCCGATATTTGTCTAATCTTATTATAAATGGAGAACTTATATGCATTTTTCAAGTACTTAGTAGTACCTATACCGTTTGCAAAAATAAATATTTGGCCTTGAAAGGTTTGCAAAATATAATACTAATATCCATAATAAAAAGATAGTTTTCGATAAAAACCATCTGTAAGCATTGTAAACAAGCCTGAAGTGAACTCTTCCTAAAAATAATAAAATTGCGTTTACATTTACATAATTATCCGTACCAACGCTGACGAGCATGCTTGAAAGCGTTTCACCTAATGAAATCGCTGTTTAAATTTCAGCTAAATGTATGTACACATTTACGTTGCTACATAATTTAATTTAATTGAATTCAGGTATCTTGCAGAATTCAATTAGTCTTCTTCTACCTGATGGTAATAATTTCGACTATGTTAATGTCTAGTTGTATGTACATTTAATTTAAATTATATCAGACAGTAACATTACTTACCAATGCATGTCCGTAAATTGATTTACATGGTAACCGTATTTCAATGCATGAACGCCTAATGCATACAGTGAAATCCGATTAAAACGATGATCAAAACGGACTTTGTACATTCGTAATCTTAATTTGATTTGCATAATTTTTGAATAATTATAAACTTGTTCAGTTCAGATTTTATATTTGACCTAATAAATGAACATCGCATCGGAAGAAAATGAAAACCGACAACTACTAGTCACAAGATAGATTTTGTTTAACTTGTAATGGAAAATAAAAAAGGAAAATTGAGCAGAAACTTACAGGCGTTGCTAAACAGTGTACAAAACGCAGTTTCGCTCTGTGATTCCATTGTAACCGAATAATCTCATGTATTTAATTTGAATTACTCAATAAATTAAGCCAACACGGCAGATGCGATAATCGTATCATTTCTCACCTGGTACTCGACGCACCTTGTGTAAGGTAAAGGCATCTCTTACGAAACCATTTTTGGTATTGGACACATTTCATGTTCGCCTTATCTTGATCCCTGACATTTCATTCGATTAAAAATGCGTGAGATAATTTAATTACTTACTTTAATTATTCTCTGAGTAGTTTGTTTTATTTCAAATAAACGCGGAATTAAAAAAAAATGGTTCTAATGCTTGTTCATATTTATTTATCTAGGTAATACTGAATCTAGTTACAGCATTGACCGAATTATTTATTTCATTACTTAGAGTAATGATGCCACCTGCTATTATTAATACTCAAAGAACAATAAAACAGCTTGTCCCACTTAAACACCTTCTTCAATAACATTTTTACTGAAGGTTAGCTCTTTTTCTTTGCATGGATCATTTAGCATAGTCCTGCCAAACAATTAAGTATATCCACTCAGCCATAAAGCGTTGTACTTTATACACGTGAACTTTTGCCTGAACTTCACCTTTAAAAGTCGCTGTGGTTCATAGCTATACAGATTCAAATATAGCGAAACCCCGCAAAATCTGTTCGTCATTATTATATTCAACTAAATAAGGAATTACCTGATGTTATTTATTTCGAAAACTGCAAAATAAAGATGTCATTTGTACTTCTTTATGCCATTGCCTTTAAAGGTAATAAGGTATAATGGTTTTATTGAAGGAAAGGAAGTGCTCTAGTCCACCATATTTAAAAGGGTTATCAATCTTTTCCGACATCTGTGTGACCGATTTGTCAGGAAGTCTTGGCGCAATTGATAGTATCACTTGCAAGGTAACGATCGTATTCTCATAATACTTCATAACAAACACTATTGTGTTACAATGAATGGCAATACTACCTACAGGGTCATAGTGAAATGCACTAGTGCTACCAACAAAATGACGAAGGTGATAATTCTGGCCAAACGCAGAGCCGAACGTCTAGCTAACGTCTGCAAATGTTACTGAGAATAGAATATGTTGACATAAGGTGCGTAGAACTGTCAGTCTATACTTTAAAGCTCTCCTAGTGACAAGTTAGGTGAAGTAAACGATCAATCCACAGGATTCGTATGGGATGACAGAAAGCCAATGCCCGTAATTAATAACATCCAAAATCTAGTCGCAATCTATCAAACGTGTAGGGAAATTACACTTACATATATTTGACGGATAGAGACTGAGTTCTTAAAAGTTGAATTGCCCCTCTACTTACTTTGCCCTCACTCCACCTACATCTTCACAGAGAGGTTTTGCAGAATACAGTGGTTCTCTGCTATAAACATAATAAGGAAACTAAAATTAACAATAAATTCACCAGCGCGTAACAACAATGTGAAGGACTAACTTTATACGGGAAACCTGAAATTAAAATAATGTGGTTTTCAGTATATATGGCAAAACAAATTTGCGCGACTCATTTGGTAATACATATATACACTGTTCAAGTCATCTGGTGATACCGTGATATTAACCATTGCAAATGGACTTTAGCCTGCTTTTGGTGCGTCTTCTTTCAACACTGAGCGTAGAATTATAATATGATGCACAACATAACATCATGCTTGTATTCCCAAAGGGTTGGGCAGAGGTGTATCTCTAGTACACCCACATTTCGCCAACTATAACATGTTGTATATAATGTAATATTAAATCTGTCCTACTTACCATCTAGCTATTTAGAAAAACAAACAGGAAAAGTTGAACTAAATGCATTCACGTTATTTTTATAACCAATTATTTTCCTGGTTAGTACAAAAGTACTTGTCCACTGCGTACAATTCAATATTTTCACTATCACTTACACAACGAACTACCATCAGACACTTCAAAGCACGTACCTAATAAACACAACCTTATGACGATGATGTAACAATGATGTGAGTGAAGATAGATAAAGTGAGCACTTTCCCTGGTAAAGGTACTTACATACGAACACACATCTCCAATCGCGTATCTCACGCAACTCGACGAGCTTACAGCCATTAAGATCATTATCTTTGCTCGATTGATGCGAAAATTTACGCATATATGTATAAAGTATCAAGAACACACGCGTCATTAGTAAAGGGTGAAACGAGTTCGGATTCTTTTGTTAAACCGCTGCGATACGCCCCCGCCATACATATACAGCAGAGATATGTGAAGCTGTCTGGAAACGCGGTACATTATATCGTACATATCTCGAAGCTATCTAAGGAAACATCACCTACATTCATTGTGTTCAATAGAACGCCGGTCTAGTTCTGAATGATGGATTTAGTCCAATAGAAACGGATAAATTGTAACGTGAAACTGAACGTGTCGACTAACAATATACTCGTATAATTTCAAATAATTGCCTCCACATCGAATCGATCACGTTTTCGCAAAGAAACGTCTGATAACTTGAACCAAAAACTCACAAACAAAGATGTCATACTTCCGTAGATAGAGATACGTTTGCGATGTCGAAGTCGCTATGGGGTCGAGTCACCTGAGTCAATAGTTATTTGTGTCGCGTTCGACGGCGAGGGTGGATCGTGAATCGATTGAGTAAGGAAGCCTTCGTCCCCTCGAGGGTGTCAAGGGTAGCTTCGCAGACAGCCTCGAGCAGACTGACGTTTCCTATCTCACTCATCTAAATGAAGAATGTAAGCCTTATCGTTGATCAAATACTTGTCATTGCCGTACACTGAAAAAACTGAAAAAATAATTTTCTTTGCTAAATCTCACGGTCGCGTGACACAAGGTCAATGGAGTTTTAGGAAAATTTATACAAAATATTGCTTGTTAAGATCAGTTTCTTAATACCACATGTAGGACAAGTTCAAAACATTTGCTTTTCTCGACCTTTTGATGCTTTAAATTAGCATGTCACTTTATAAAATGTAGGCTGCACACGTTTTGTTTTATTTATACTAATAATAGGTAAATACCTATGAAATTGCCGTTTTGTATGAAAAAATTTAAATGAATTTTTTTCATGTATTTTTTATTTGTATTAATCGAAGTAATCACCCATGCAATCAATGCATCTTTGCCAACGCAGTGGCAGTTTATTGATGCCCTTCTTAAAGAAATCAGCTGGACGGGAGGCAACAAATTCTTCAAAGGCATTTTGTACTGCCTCTCGGGTATTGAATTTTTTTCCCGCCAAGAAGTTATCCAAATTCTGGAAAAAGTAGTAGTCTGTAGGCGCAAGGTCTGGTGAGTAGGGCGGATGACGGAGAGCTTCCAACCCCAGTTCTTGCAACTTGGAGACCGTCTGCTGTGCAGTATGAGGTCGCGCGTTGTCGTGCAGGAGCAGCGGAGACGAGCGATTGACCAATGCTGGTTGGAGATGTGCCAGCTTCTCCATCATTGTGTTCAATTCTTCACAGTACACATCTGCAGTAATGCTCACCCCGTTTGGTAAGAAGCTGTGTTGAATCACACCGGCGCTAGACCACCAAACAGTGACCATCACTTTTCTTGGGGTAAGTTTTCGTTTAGGGCATTGTTTAGGTGCTGAACCAGGATCCAACCAACTTGCTGAGCGCTTGCGGTTATCAAACAGAATCCATTTTTCATCGCAGGTAACAATGCGGTTCAAAATTCCTTCATTTGTGTGTCTGTTGAGCAGTGCAAGGCACGTCTCGACGCGTACTTCGCGCTGGCGATCATTGAGTTCGTGGGGCACCCATTTGTCAAGCTTTTTTACCTTGCCAATTTGACGCAAATGGACCAATATTGTTTTGACGCTAACGTCGAAAGCTGCTGCTAATTCAGCCGTAGATTGTGTATCATCAGCTTCCACAATCGCCTTTAATTCGTCATTGTTGACCAAAGTCTTCGGACGACCGCGAGGTTCATTTTTCAGGTCGAAATTTCCAGAACGGAAGCGAGCAAACCAATAACAGGTAGTGCGTTGGTTTGTAGTGTTAGCTCCGTAAACGTCGTTGATGTTGCGTGCCGCTTGTGCCGCGTTGCTGCCACGACGGTACTCATATTCCATAATTACTCGAATTTTTAACGTTTCCATGATGACGAAAAAGATTTAAATGCGATGAAAATGTAACACTAATCAATAAACAAATGACTACTTTTGGAAAAGAAAATCCATGTTTTTAAAATAAAATTAATTTGAAATTAGAATTCTTAGCCAAACAAAAAATATTTTGATTTGAAATGGCCAGTACTGCAGAACGGCAATTTCATAGGTAAAGACCTAATATTATATAAAAAAATATTTTATTTTCTTTGAACAAGCTAATCACTCGAACGCCGAAGTCGTATTTGAAAAAATGTTTATGATAGCCCAATTTTTGAAGAAGGTATTGACCGTCACGCTATACCTAAGAAGCTGTTGAAAACATTACGGCACTTTATGAAAACTACCTACCTACTTAAAAAAATGAAATATAATAGGAAATGTTTGTTTGCGTGCTTGTTAGCATTCGGAGCGATTGAAATCCTGTAATACCAGCGTAATTAAAGATTAC
The DNA here is from genome assembly GCA_905147745.2 of Phlogophora meticulosa. Classification (NCBI taxonomy): domain Eukaryota; kingdom Metazoa; phylum Arthropoda; class Insecta; order Lepidoptera; family Noctuidae; genus Phlogophora; species Phlogophora meticulosa. Next base: position 9,598,116 of record LR990528.1, on the reverse strand, counting down.
AAAGAGAATAATAATTATTAGCATGTTAATCATAATATGAAGCCATAGTTAAAAGAATCGTGGTAACTGGCCATTTAAAAGAACAATGGGAGGTTGTTGAACAAAGTTTAAAAAAAAAACCTTGCTTTTACTGTCAATATTGTTCGTAATGATAACATTTCTGATGGCTTTAGTAGGTAAACTCTGGGTACCCCCCCAGAGTTTACCTACTAAAGCCATCATAAACTCTGGGGGGGTATCTAATAGTACCCATCATATGTCACAGATACATTATGAATCGTTTCCTGGTATTATTGTGCTACACAATGACCAGGCATAGGTAATTCGGTTATTTTGTCATGTTAATATGACTACACGCAAGAGGTTGCTGACTACTAATACTAGTTATTACTGAATCATTCATGATTTCTGATGGCTTAACCAGAAGCGTGCTTCATGAACGCCTCGAGTTCTCTGATGACAATACCAGTATGATAAGGAATTATCCCAATGTCAATAAATTTAAATGACCAATTGGACTCGTATACGAAATGGACAATTGTTGAGTTTACAAAGGTTGACTGACACTGGTCAATTAAGTTAAAAAGAAATAAAAAGACGATCACTAAGGCTGCCCATTATTATATTTGAAACGGACTCGAATGCAATTCCAGTAATTGACTGGGGGTTTGACTGTTCCGTGGGGTTTAATAAACACAAACAACAACAATAATAATATGTTATTACGTATGTAAAATCAACATTTTGGCAGGGACAGGAACAATGCACCTCATGACCGTATAACACTTAAACCGGCAGAGCAACAAAGACAATGATTTTCATAACATAACATCACGCCTGAATTCCTTGGAGGGGAAGGCAGAGATGTACAAATCCAAACAAGAGAAATCTCAGAAAGAGTAAACCAATATCTATTTGCCCGTTCCGGGAATGGACTCCAGGACCTCACGCTCAGCAGAAGCGATTGCAGCAGTCACAACATTGAATACTCTTTTCAAATAAACATGATTTGGGCTTTGCTTGTTGTAAATGATAATAAAACGAGAATGAGCATAACATATGCATACAAAAGTCAATGCATTCAGTTTCACATGGTAAATATTTTGTTGGTCTCTCATACGGGCCTTATGCGCCATATGGAAGATGTTTTATTGTAAGTATTTGTGTTCGTGATGAAACCGCGCCCGACCTCGTCCGACAATTGCGCCAACGAGAGGACAGGACAAGTCATCGTAATTTAAATCATTAGAACGCTTTGAGCCTGAATTCTGAGCTATAATGCGAAGCATGTAATGACTGTGCTAATCTTAACACATTTGCAGCGACACGGCTGGGCACTGTGCTATGTACCCTTGACGTAGGATATAATTATATTATATTATACTACCTATATCTGACGCATTTTCTTTAATGTTACGGAAATTGAAAAACAGAAAGAACCTAAACATTTCGTGTTGCTACATAAATTAGATTGAATCTGCTGTAGCCTTACTCTGACGTACGAGAGTATAATAATAATATGCTTCTAATTCTTTCTTTTAATATATATTCTTAAGTTCATAGTAATATATAGTTTTAGTATTTTAGTATATAGTCTCATAAGTTACAGGTTAAGATTCAAAACGTCTGTTAGAACTGGAATCTATACTGGGCTCGGGACCATTATAACATATCTCCAAGCTCATATATAGCATTTCAGTATTGCTTGTTTTAAGTTTACCTATTTGTTAGGGAAACGAAATTAGTTTCATGTATGTCGCGCTGTTTTAATACAATTTGTTGAGAGTTCCGATTGGTAAATTCGTGCTAGGGCTACTCAAGGGTAATTCCCGTATATTTAAGAACATTCGCATTCTAATCTCAGTCCCAATCTGTAAAAAATACGACAAAATTACCTACGATTTTGACGACTTTTTGACATTGATTGTCGCTAAGATGAGATTGCAACTGGATTTTGAACGTTTTTAATTACGAGAATTGGCCTTCTGTTATAAAATGTTCTTGGAGTTACATTATACTCGTATTATTGTATTAGGTACCGTATCATCAAACTATTGATTCTGGTATATTATGCTCCAATACATTCTCAATGTATTGTGATTCATTATCTTAGGCGTTCATTCCTTCAATTGAATAGTATGGGAAATCCTTAAAATTGAAAGAAAAATATTATGTGTTAACATTGTTGCTGAGATTTTGAGCATCTATAAAGTTGTCTGCCACGTACAGCAGTAACGTGTGAGTTGTAAGATCGCCACAGTGATAGCAGTGATGGACTATCGCTTGCTGACTTGCATGGGATGATAAGTGGTTGCAAGTACAACTTTCTACTGGTCTCGTATTTTTCCTTCGATTCAAATCAGCCTGTGTTTTGAGAAATACGAATGAGCAAAGTGTGTGTTATGAAAACTTTTGCGTTGTCTTTATGTTTGAGAAGAATTTTTAAGTGCAGTACACGTTCTCAGAGTTCTTTTTGGCATGCCAGTGAGTTTCAACACAAACACGAGAGTGTAATGTGTACAATGCAGAGGGTACAAAAAGGTATTTATACAACAAAAAGAAAAAGCCAAAATAAAGTATGTGAAATAGCTAAGTTAGACAATATAACAAATGGCTAATTCACAGACGACAATCCGCCAAATTTGACACTTGTATAGAACAATTCTAAGGAAAGTTACAATGTTTTACATAAGAACAAACCGTAAGCTAGTGAATTTTGACTTTCTCAGCTAATAACAATAGCGTGTTAGTACATTTTCATCACAATTATTAGCCGTGCCTAATGTCAACTACATCAACGTCGTCGCGAATATCATTGTCTTACCACATCTACCCGCATGCATTGATGCACAAGTGCTTCAGTTTAATCTAACCCTAATGTATATTGTTTTACACGTTATTCACTTAGTTACAGATAAGGATCATTACCGATTCAGGATTAGAGGTGGGTATTTAAAACGTCGATATCGTGACGTACTCAAAGTCAAACAATAATATTGATTCAATAATCAATTATAGTGGGTACCTACTAGCCATGAGAGTTAATTGTTTAACCTCAAGTTTATGGTGAGTATTATCTTATGATTATATGTTAATCTTATTGGACTAATTAAATAATACTTCTGAGAGTTTATAATATTTACCATTCGGGCGAAAATCTGAGTGTGTCTTGATCCGCATTTTCTTTTCTCAATGTATCCTTTATGTAGTGTTCGAGTTTGGTACACTATCGTAATTTAGGCACCTTCATCACTATACACTTCGACACATCGAGGGTTAAAACACCTCATATTTCGCGTCTACGATCGATTTTATATTAGAAGTCAGAAAGGATACAAGTTACTTGGAAAATTATATTAACAACCACTTTTCACATTGTTTTTGCACGTGACAAAACACAAGTAAAGACACTGCAAGTGAAAAAAAACAAGATTACAATAATATTGGTTACTACTTTAGTTGTGCCCGCGTATCGCTTGATTTGACAGCTGCGAGCGCGCTATCCCGAATTCCCGGTCGGAATATTGGATGAATCGCTTGAATGAGCGAGGGGCGCGGGAACGAGACGGCGAATGTAGTGAACACAGCCACAAGTGACAGGGAACGCGTCAGGAACGGGACGGGATACAAATAGATCGGGATTAATTGGAGTATACTACGACCGACAAGTTTTAACACTTGGGACATTAAGTATAACAAAGGGCAAACAGGAAAATTATTGCAGGAATTAGGAATGTGTAATCGTATCACAAATACTCATTTTTATACACATGCAATGAGTGAAACTGTAGCTGATTACGCTACATTGAATTTAGATAAGAAACGTATTGAATTCAGAGATAATGTTCGCATTAATCAGATCAAGCAGTACGATGCACTAGTTAATGTAATAAACATAGTATTGTATGGTAAAATAAAAATAAAACTGACGTTGTTAATCGGATCACGACTACAGCACCGCCGTGTATAAGCGTCAAACGCGCAGGCGCAGAGCCCGTAACTGACGTACGCATTCGCGCCAACTTCATACCACAGATACGTCACTAGTCAGAACCAGCCTTTCAAAGGTAGTAGGGTGCATAATTAATCAAAATAATGGTCAAACATTGTTATTGTGCTCTTGTATATATAAATGTTGAGCACATGTTACGAAGCCAACAGCTGCACATCAGGCACGTGTATGTAATGTAACATCAAGTGAAATTATATAAAATGTGGCTAATTAACTAAGAGCGTAATTAATTAATAACTGCAATGTAAAATATTTTTTATATTTGTTTGTTCAGTAAATGTCCCACTCGTATTCACGCAATGAAAATGTATATTTAGCAACAAAAACAAAAACAGTTTAATTTTGAACAAACTTTTCAGATTCTGTATTGTTAAACTTAAGCAAACTATCCAAGGAACTGGAAGCTTGTTAACGCTTCAAGTAATTTCAAATTACTGAGGAGTTTCTAAAAGCATAAATTATTACTAAAATAAACAACACTATCTGCATACCTTGAGATTTCTACAAATAAGACATAAAATAAGACACATAATGCAGGCTCATGTTTGTACTAGACAGAGTAACACCGGATAGCTAAAAATGTAACGGTATGTTTGCCAAATCAGTCATAACAAAGCTAAGTGAATGACCTCACAAATCGAGAAGCTAATGCGGATTGCTGGTTCCTCATTCCCATGCTTCGTCTACAGCCATCCATTATACAGTTAATTGTAAGTGAAGCAGTGTCCGTCGTCGCTAATACCACTATGCTTCATATTGTAAATTAGAAGACAGCCAAAACAACACTGCGTCGCTATGCGAAACGGGTTAAGTTAACTAGGCAAATATTTCTATAAGAAGTCCACTATAAGGAAGAAATAAAGTTGACAATAAAACGGAGAAACCTATAAAGTATGATTTTGGTGATACTGAAGAATTTGAAGAAAAGCCAGTGTTTATTGAAGATAACGAATGACATCAACAAGTAAATTTTCAAAACGACCCTGACAATTAAGTGGCACCACTTTCCGTAATGTTTCGCCTACACTAACAGCTCATTCGGTCAAGTATTCGTCATACGTCCTTTTTGTAACAGACAAAGGCATGAAAGCCGGACACAGCAAATGTATTGCGAAAGAGATTTGCACATAGTGAAAAGAATAATAAAATCTTCATTATGTTGCCGTTCAACTTCCGCTGTCAAGTTGACTCTTGCGCATTCATTAAAAGCTAAACAAACGTCATCTATATAGCAGTAAGAATTTAAGAGTCCAATGGCATTAAATTGTTGACAAATATTTATCAAGCTTTGAGCGCCATCTAGTAGTTGCTGCGATATCGACTGTTTCATTAACGACTTGCCTTCGATTGATACTATTGCTGTGTGTGTTAGACTAGAACGATGCACTGCCACTTAGTTTCCACACGGTCACACAGATGTCGTTGACTAGGATTTTCATGTTGTTTTGAAACTTGACACTATCGTAGCACTTGGCATCCCACGTGTGGTTACATCATTTATAAACTAATGACCTTGGCTACTAAGGAATATAAATATATCTAATGTAACGAGGGCGTTAAGAATAAACAATATAGTCAAATGTAAACTCCTCTAGAGGAATTTGCGGGACTATAACACCTAAAACAAAATAAATTAAAATGCATGATCCTGTGACTCGATCAGGATAAGAATTTATCTATGACGTAAATTACACAAGTTTCCTGAGTAAACTTGAAGTTAAATGTCGAAGAGCATTTAATTACAAAGTAAAAAACTTTACCTCTCCGCCTCCTTCGTTTCCGGGACCTTTTTCTTCGCTTCCGAGTTTTTCTCCATCTCGGTTCACACTGTTCTAATTCACAATTACCGTAAGCACTTTTTACCACTTCAATTATTTTGCCAACCAAATACAGAAAGGCCATCATTTTGCACACTTTGATACTGAAACTTTGGACTAGTGTATCTTTATCTACTACCTCTACTAAACGTTATCTTAGAGGCACTGTTTTTTTCTTTCTTTTGTTAATCTTCAATTCATGCACAAGTTGTTTATTACGTTGCCGTTCGATGTTATTGTTTTTTAAAACAAGTTTCGATTTGATTTTTTGTACGGTTTTTGTTGAATAACACATAACCTTTGCTGCTCGCGTTCTTAGCACTGCACTAATGTTGACAACTCTTGAAAACTCTCCAGGTTTATCTCTTGTGTGGGAGTAAAATGTTTTATCGAGAGGTTATCACTGTTCTACAATGACAAGACACAAACATTATGACTGTTTGGTTGCATCTCGCGACACTCCGGGAGCCTTGGCGTGATTTCTATATAAGGCTAAAAATACACGCCACACACGTTCAATCATTTTTAATCCGTTGTCGCCGAGTGCACGTTTGACATAAAAAATGTATTCCATAAAGTGTTTTTCCAAAGATCCAAAAAATGTTTAAAATTTTTAGAAGATTATAGAGTTTTTTTTAGTTTATTGCAGTAGATCATAATTACTACTTGTCCTATCGAACGATTATTGTGAAATGCTGCTATGCACCAGGGTATCGTGGCATAGCGGTAATCCCTGCACGCCATATACCTACGTGCTTTCTATTCAGATGTGCTTTGAGTATTCAATTACAATAAACAATGATACAGCGACGTCAGCATGTAATTAAAAGCAGTATTAAAACGATAACATCGGGCAGAGCAGACCACCTTTTAGCAAAAAGCTTTATAACTACTCTAGTGTCTATGAAACGACTTTAGCTGAAACAGTATTGTAGTTTTATGAGAATGTTTATATTTTTAATGGAGTCTGTCCTGAGAGTTTAAGCACAAGCTTTAAATACTTTAAATATTCAAGTTTTGCTCGCGTTTATTTACTAAACTGTTTCAAATAAATGTGCCGTGAAAAATATTCATTCATTTCCATGATACAAAAATGTATGAGCATGAAAAATGTTTTATGCAAACTGATGCACATCCGCGTGCAAACGGAACAAACAAACTTTTCTATGAATAATTAGATCAGTCCAACACAGCATCGTAGACAGCAGATGTTTATATGATGAACATATATGTTATTACAGTGCTCGTTACAATATTTCACTGCTTTATTTTACAGTAATTGATTTCCGTTTGTCGTGAAAATCACTTCATTTAATCGTTCTAGCTTGTAACTAAGGCCTTCAAACTTCACTGCCCGCTGTCAAGATTTATTCTACAGAGAAGAGCAATTAACTACGTCCAACTAGGCGTTACGTCATTACCCTGAAGACTAAACCACTCAAGCAAAGTAGTACGCTAGTAAATTAATATTTGTGAACCAAATAATGGCCGGGACTTATACAAAATATTGGTTTATAAGACAGAGTTATCAAGTGAACTACAATTGAGGATAACTTGATTAAAATCACAAACCGTGGTTATTTTACCCGCAGATCAATTCGCTCTAATTCCCGGAGTGCCTAATTCCATCATTTTTACATTAAGCCACCGCGAAATAAATGGGTAAATTCAGTTAAGCTGAAATTGACGACCCATTTTACTCCAGTGGGTTACTAAAATTGGCATTCTAATTTAGATTAAGGTACTTATAAAATGTCAAAAGAGTAAAACATTACACTGTTTTCCATTCCTATGAAGTGAATATTTATAATTATTCAGCTTATTTTTAAGAACCTCAGAGAAGATTCTATAATTACTCATCTATAATTATTCTGTTTTTGCAGTTTGCATTGGAGACAAGTCAATCACAAATGTAGCTGGGCGGATTTTTTTTTTTTTTTTTTTGTAAAAAAACGTTGCCCCACACTAGGAATTTCTCCTGTGTCGTGGGTGCGTTTACAAACATTTAAAGTCACATACACAAACAGCCAGACTCGGAACAATTACCTGTAGGTCATACAAATATTTGTTCCGTGTGGGAATCGAACCCACGACACGCGGCGCGGCAGTCGATCGCTCAGCCACTGCGCCAACCGTGAATACACGAAATCTATTTGCCTTCAATTTGTATGAAGAATCCGTTTATTACACGACTAATTAGTAGGTATTAGTATACATTAATTTCGTCTAGCGCTGCTAAGAAACCTACTACTTATAAAATTTACGAAAGATAGAATGAAAACCAAAAATCTAAAATGAAAATTAAATGTAGGTGAGTGGGTAGTTGTTTAGATCGAATCATTCTTATGGAAGAGGTTGTTGGTATTTTACAGCTGATATACTTACAATGAGATAGTTTGTAAATCTAAAAAGCTGCGAAAAAAGCGAGCATAACCTCACATTTTTGTCTCTCAATGTACCTATGAAAGATAAGAAATACCAACAATCATTATACTTATAAAGGTTTAGAGTTAAGCAATACCATAGAAATATACAGGGTGGAATACATCGACGCACATACTGATCACATGATTTCAGTTGATACTTCTGTACCCCTAAATGTAGAAAATTTTCATTGGATTATCCTAATTTCTGCATTTTTTCAGCAGATTCTTTTTTCTTTCAACTGTAAAAAATTAAGATTTCTATCTTAAAATGAGATTTATTATGAAAATACTGTAATAATTACTATTTAATGGAAAATATCGTAGGGTTAGATTTAAATAAAGATTTTAAAAGAAGACCAAAAAGGAAAAAGCCATCATAGAATTTCAATGCCAGGGAATTCCAGAATTATGTACTAAACTCATATTAGAACGTGCATCAATGTCCCTTTAATGCGTGTTCGACACTGTTCTTTTTTAATACAATGGAGTATCGGTTACATATCGTGCCAAAGAAATCTGCCCACAAAAGATACAAATATGTCATTCATTACGAAGCACGGCATGAGTCATATTGTATTGAATGTTCATAAAAAATCTCAAGTGCTATTTTACATAAAAAAAATCTACCAGCTCAATAAGAATTCTTATTCTATTCTCAATGTAATTTTAGTAAAACAAAAATTAACATGTATCGCTTGATTCTGACCACGTTTCATGGCGACGCGGAAATGGTCATCGTGACATCCACACCGGTTATGCTACCATCATTTAAAGTAGATTTAATACCGATTAAAATAACAATAACATAAAATTACTCCACGGTTTGTCATAGATATAGGTGTACCAATTGTACCAACCCCACATTACATATTGACATAAACATGGCACAACTTTGCTGCTACTGAAAATTTCCTGGGGGATAAAACCCAAGAATACTTTGCCTAACCCGGTAATCGATCCAAAGACCTCACGCTTAGCAGTAGCGCATACGACGAACGGAGACTTCGTTGGTCGCATGCACTACTACAAATAATAATGAGTGCTGATTTACTCTTGACAATTGTTAATTGAATCCAAAGTCATTCTTATGAAAGCATTTATCGTAACTATCTTTTGCCCACGTGTATGTCGTTTATCGTGGATGCATGTGTCTCAGATCCTACGTCCTTCCTAGGGTCAAAAACTATCTCCATACCAAATTTTATTACGATCAGATCAGCCGTTTAGTTGCGAAAAGGCAAGAAACAAACAGGCAGAGTAACTTTCGCATTTATAGTATTAACAAAGTATAAGTATGAATATACTATCACTGTGTTGCCAGAAAGCGAAACACTTGACAATCACTAAAAATAAAGCATGTAAAATATTTTTTTTTACTTTTCTACAGACAGTTTGGCTGGCCTCATTTGAGTCCTCATCCATCGCTTTCCATCAAGCGAGATTGAGGTCAAGAGCGGTTCCTTTATTCAATAAAACATATGTATGGTGGGAAAAATAATTTTCACTGAACATTATCTTTATAAATATGTATTTGTGTTATGCCGTAATATAACGTATAAGTATAATATAACGTGTAGATACAACAACGTCCAAGTCCAATAATGTGTTTTAAAATGTAATGTAAGTAATTGCCATTTAAAAAAAAAATGGGACCATTTCGGAATAAACCCCTTTTGAATAAAAAAAAAATGCAAAACCGTCTATATTTGACGGAGTTATGCCCGAACATACATTAAAAAAAAATACAAACATCCGAATTGAGAACCTTCTCCTTTTTTGGAAGTCGGTTAAAAAATAGAAAATATTTTTATGATAGACAATTTATAATTTTAACACTTAAGTAGATAATTTTTCGTTTTCTTTTATTTTTACTTATTAACAGTTTTATTGCTTTCTTTAATAAAATTAATATCTTTAAGCTACCTAAAAAAAATATGACAGACATCTGGTGATTAAGTACATACTTAATCACCAGATGTCTGTCAATTTTTTTTCCGACTCATAATGCCGGCTGGTAGGCACATGCCTACCAGCCGACATTATGAGTCACCACGCACGATTCAAAATTATACATACAATTATACCTATAGCAACTTAATCGTATAAACGATGTACTATTAGTATTAAATATATGAAGAATATAAGGGGATAGTGGCTTATAAATAAAAGACGAGCGGGTCAATCAAGGTTAAGCTACGCTTGCCAATGTCTCTACGTGGATGGGTAGCGATCCATTACATACCGAAATCTTTCCATGCCGCGGAAGGCACGGGTCCCGGCTGTTATTCGTAGACCTTTGACAGTCGTTATGGATAGCCGACCCCAACATACTTAAGAAAACAGGCCCAAGCACGACCGATTGGCGTGAACGTAACGTAGAGACGATCAATTTTTGAATTGAAAATACAACTATCCTATAAGCTTAAGATTTACGAAACAAAGGTTTAAGAAATTATATATTATGTGCGAAACGGACGTTTTCAATTTAAAAATCGAAGTTACAAATTGACGTTACGTTTACATCAAGCGGTCGTGTTAGGCACATAGGTTAGGCAAATGATGGTAGATACTATTAAATATAGGAAAAGACTATGTGGTTCTATAATAATATTATACTATACCGTTGACGTTACTATGTAGGTACCTATAGCCATTCATACGTCTGCGTACAAGCCTTCTGAATATTAAATCACATCCCTACGAGGGCAGTTAAAATATTGGCATTGATTACGTGTGCACTTCTTTTAATCTAAGTATTATTTTATGAACAAACAAGACTTACCCAGCATCCTATTGACGTCTCCCCTTTCAGTCATAATCGTCGTCAACGTCTTTCATGGCTCCGAAACTGTAAGTAGAAAATATTTAAAGTTATGCACTTGAATATAATTCAATTTATTTTTGTTAATTCTTAGTGGAAACTGTACAGGAAACTCTTAGTCAGGGAAGAATTTTTACAATTATGTCAAAGGAAAAGCCAGACTTTTCCAAACGAGTACACATTTTAAAAGCGTCAAATTTCACTGCAATCTTTACCTTAGTATCGAACTGCGTTCACCCCTTATAGCACAATGTGTAAGCACAACAATTAACTGGCACTGACACCAAACAAAACTATATCAACTCACTATTTAACAATATACTACATCAACTTCATTTATAATATGTTATAATAACCACATTTTCACTAAAAACTTAATATTTTCGGAAAAACAGAAGGGAATGTAAAGATTTCGACAGAGCCATGTCGCCGAGGGTTGGAAGGCGAATCTCGCGGAAATGTACGAACCCCTACGATGGTACCCGATTGAAAATATTGTACAGGGAAGAATCTAAAAGGCATCTAAACGGCACTGACCCCTTTAAAAATGATAATAAAAAACCACTACGTGAATTCAAAGGTTATCTTGAAAGTTAAAGGAACTCAAATGTAAAATTTCATTTTTTTTTGGTAGGGATGTTATAGAGTATTACACGTTTTTAGAAACAAAAAATCAGTTTTGCACGGGATGGCTCAGTTTGTGCCTGCATAGAACGGGAACTACCGCCCTGCAGAGAGGTCGTCGCCGCTTCGCCATATTTTTCACGCATGCGCCATGGCACCCCTAGGGGTAATCACTAAATACGGTATTACGTATTAACAGTGTTGCCAGTGAATAAAACCAGATTTTCCAAAACAGAACTATAAATCATTCACGTTAAAAAATAAATATTGCATTATTGAAAGACAAAATAAATATAGTCATTTTAAAATGTTGCTACGTAACACACGTATGACGTACGCTAATGGCGCATTGACAGGAGTACTCGCAAGGCAGAAGATCAATAGAATGACGTCACACCATTGAGAAGCCAGCTATAATATGGCAGTGCACTTTAGCAACGAGAATAGGCGTGTAATGGCTAAAAATAAGTAGGACATAAGTATCAATTTCAGTTTCGTTTTGGATTAACAATTCTCGTCTGTACTTTTACTTCTGAAGATTTTTAATTCGAATGAGCGAACTATCCAAGTATAAAATATAATCGTATATTTATTAACATTCGGTCAAATTTATAGTATAATAAGCCTTATATTTTTCTTCGAGTTAATGTCGTACCGGTCTAACTGAAATGAAATTGTTTTTCATCTAGCTAATTTAAATGAATTTTGAATGTGAACTATTTTAGAGCAGCAGAAACATAAATCAAAGGTTATGACAGCCATTTTAATAATAGAATTTACACTCTAGTGCTCCTGATTGATCTAGCGCTCTAAAACAAAACCTAAACCTCAGAGAACTAAACGTTTTTGTGTAGGCGTCCGACAGTGCTTGAGTCTCAAACAAGCTTACGTCTAATGGATGCGCGTTCCATTCGTTGAACATTGAAGGCTCCTCCAAGGTCAGCCAGCCTCCACATAAGGATTTCATCGGCATTCAATCAAGTCGGTACAATCAACGGCTATGGGACTGGGATTGGATCCAAACAATTGGCCCGGGAGGATTGAACCTTGTAGAATACTTATTTGATACAATAGAAGAGCATAAATAACTAAGTCTGCCTATGTTTTACACTTTGCTACATGGATTTTTTTTAAGAAACTGCGGACATCTTCATCGTTTTAAAAATTTGTAAATAACTGACTACCTTGTTTCTATCAACCTAATAATTTATTTAGTGAATTGATTAGTTTTTAATACTTCATGCAGTTGATGTATCTGGAGCGCTCATCCTTGATTACTTTAAGCGATTTTGAGCCTTACTCCTGACACAATGGGACTCACACACCAACCCACCAACACTCCGCCGAGAGCTCAAATTAAATGCCGGCAACTATAAGTACCCAGTAACTAGTAGTAAGTTTCAGTAGAGTAGTTGTTATCTGATTATTGTATTACAGAATATTGTGGAACATTTATTTCGTTGGTCTAGTGATTGCAAGCTGACTATGAGGTTCTAGATTCGGTTTCCTGGTCGGACAAAGTACAATCAGCATTTATATTCCATCTGGACTTGCTTAGTATCCACCCGAAGTCTGTGCCCGGTTGATGGCAATAGGCTCGCCCCAATGGCGAAATGTGGGTGTATTATAAATGCACCTGTGCCCAACTCAGGGAATTCAGGCGTTAAGTCATGTTGTGTTTTTTTTAAGATGGATTCCATGTGTGGAATTTCTTACCCAGTCTTCTCACTTTTGGAAGGGGGAACTAGAATCAATTATTTTTCTATATTTGTCGTTAAAAAGTGTTAAATAAATTATTCGACTTTGATGTCTTCGCTTCCTTTATCTTGACAAAATATTTACGTATTGCAATGATTCAGTTGTTTACATTGTAATAACAAGAAAATCTATTGCTTACACACGATTCTGGATCTACAATTCGATCGTTATCGATATTCCAATATTTAATTCGTAATATTTTTATGATGCGACTTATAAATCACCTGAGAATACTGAAAAACCTACGAAGAGTTTCCTTATAGACATTTTCTTCGTAATTGAGTAGCTTGAATGACCTGAAACTGATAGCTCATGGAATAAAACAGTTCTGTTTTTATAGGTCATGTGTTTTTCAAGTTGTTGGTGTCAGTATTCAGGCTGACGACGGTGTGACACCTGTTTATAACCCCACCTGAAACATGTTTCCATGGGCCTAGCATAAACGCGCGGAATAAACGCAACCACGCAAATGCAGAATATGTTTTATTATAATACTGGTATCGAACATAATTTTATTTATTTTTGAGATGTTATTTATTGAATACATGAAAAAGTAACTGAACAAACAGAAAATAAACGACAGTAAAGCAATTCCAGTTTTGGATATTTTATTTGAGAACTCGCTCTTTCAGTACTTGTTTGTGTGCGATTTTTGTACGTGAGACAATTAAAAAAAGTATATATTGAGCAAAAGAAAAAAACGGTGACAGTTAGAAATGTCAAATTAAAAACCTTGCACTTAGCCATATTTTTAGTCAATGCGTATAGAAATTTCAATGTTTATTATGAAAGCTTTGGCTCAACAAAAAATGAAAAAAAAACAGAAATATGTCTATCCCTTTCTTATTTTATAAGAGAGAAATAGCCTACTTTTTTAAACTAGCTTGTCAATAAGAGCTATATTGTACCTAAGGTGACGACAGAACAATGTCATGAAGACCAAAATGTTCAAGGATAGAATTATTTTGAATTCAAAAAATTGTTTGAATTTAAGTTTCGGTTACTTTGCAGGTTCGTGCTAGGCGCACAGATTCTCTATTGATGTCAATCAATCGGTAACATGGACTGGTAACGACTCGCAATGCAATATGCACACTTATATACACCTAAGTTATGAAATGTAGGAATTGTTATTGTTTCACGCTAGCTTGTATAAACACAAACAGGTATCTATCAGGAAGCTTGTCTGACCTAATTCTCTGTGTCAAATTAATATCTAATCAAACTATTCATTTCAGGTTTGAATGTACTGAAGTTAGCCTACATTATCTTCGAACATAGTACCTATTATTTTTCGAAGGTTTTACTGAGAACAGAAGATACTACAAGATACAAGAAACTAATTCCTAGTCGATTTTATTGGGTGTTTGATTAGATTCTGATAACAAATGTCAGAGCAGCCATTATAAAAAATACATTTTGCCTAATAAGATAACTGAATGATTAAATCAAGAATTCTAACAAAACATGTCTATTGATCATTACATGGCATATTGCATTTGATTGAGCGTTTTGTTTGGTTGAACAGGTACTTACAGGTACTTAGCCTTGAGATCTTGTCAGGAAATGTGCCATATTTCTTACAAACAGAAAACAGCTGGAGCTGACCAGGCACAGGCATTCGAATGCCTGATACAAAGGCTTCCTTTTTCAAATCTTATGTGGTATTCAGAGAAACAAGCTAATTTAGTATTTGTTTAAATGCAACAGATATTCTAAACATCATACTCATCTACCCGAACCGGAACTGGTCATTTCATAAAGAACTGTGAACTGAAGTGACTTGCGATATTGTGGTTTTCACTATTTTTCAACTGTTTCTAGCCACTAACTCACTTAACTTATACACTAATATCTTTGTCTATATGTAATATTGTAAAATTTTATGAACAAAATAACTACCGTGTATAACAACGAACAATTTCCACCAACTGACTGATTAAGGACGTTTTGTAAGACTTTTAAATTATTTTACTTTCAAAGTAAAATGTTTCGTAATCTCATCCAGTTAAAAGTGAGTTTGCCTTAAACATTCTCCGCCTGAAACGTAGGTGATTCCAAACTTGTTTAGCCGAAGCAGATAGCATTTAATTAACATCAACTAGAATTCGTTAATTCAACTGACTTTGTACATTCCGATAGAACAAATAATGCACTTGGCATTATGTACTGAGAGTCATTATGAGAGTCTCATATATTACATTACCCATTATTCATACAGTCCCATGTATCGATCTGTTATCTTATATTTAACACATCTAATTTTAAAGGATTGACAGTTGTTTAGAATCCAGATTAAGGGTGGTTTATTGTACATAACTATTCTTAAAAATAAGGAGGTTATCGGAAGCAGAGAGATCATTATAGTCGTCATCGTTGGTTTAATGTTCAGGTTTCATTGTTCACTTTATTTAACTGAAATGCAAGCTAAGGTAGAATTAACGTAAGTGATTCTGGTACAAATAACACGTTTCGGACTTTAGGCACACTGATTTTGCAAAGTCATACAATGTAATAAGCAATGAAAAGATTAACACACTGTACATTGGGAGCACTTGGATTCATGCCACTTGAATTGAAATGGAAAACACAAAACGTAGCTGTTGTGGTGTTTGATCTATGCGTTTGCTTACGTTTTCGAAGACCTAGCGGAATTGACCTCCGCTCTATTCTATAATGAGTTGTAATTGTTCACGTAATGACCGCGTAACCGTGTCGTAGGAACGCGTGCCGACCGCCGAGCGAGATTCTCAACTGTTTTATTTTAAAGCTGGCTCCGCACACTTTGGCCGTGAAAAATATTGCAAAGGTGTATATAGTTGTACTGTGCAAAACTGATGAGCAATGGACAGTGTCGTTCATTGACTGCGAAACAAGAGCGCTGTCTCGTGAAATATTAATTGCCTGAGCTATTTATTTTTTTGAACAATCGAAGCATGAAATCGTTTTACACGGCACATCTCTATTTGAGGCCGTTGGAAAATGTTAAAGATTCTCTCTAAAACAGTATATGGATTGCATCCTAGACGCTTGATTGCGCCATGCACTCATGACACATTTTCTAATAACACCTTAAGAGCCTTATCTAAACCTAGAACAAACAAGTAAATGAGATCTGCATCTAATTATGCAAGTAACAAACTGTGTCTGTACTTTCAATTAACGAAGTTGCGTATGTGGTCTCTATCACGTAGATCACGAATTTAATGACATAAGGAAAGATACGAAAGATTATTTATATATATTTGCGAATCATCGTATAACGTGTGCTGATACAATGACTTCATTAGGGCATGCACGTGGTTGTCGACAGTTTCGGCTGTTCGGACCTTGGACTAATTTTACAGAAAAGGTAATCAGACGGAGATGATATTCGAGTAATCATAAAATAGATAGACGTCTGATAAGTTCAGAGAAACAATTATCGAAGAGAATAAACAATAATAAAGTTGGTTGGTATAATTTGATTTATGAAAGATTTTGTTTTATCTACCTACCATTTATTTTACTTGACAACAGTTTTAGGTTTATTTTTAAATTACCTTCATGTATATGGAAATTCCAAACGTCAGAACACATTAAAAAAAAAGACAAAAAGTAAGTAGGAATCTCAAAATAGATTTTCGGTAGCCTACATTAAATTGCAGAAACTAAAATGATACACTACCTGTATCAGTTACAACATTAGGTATAGTTTTAACGTTATCGTAACCCTATTGGTATCAGTGAGTGCGTCGGCCAATTGCTGTAATCGAACCAATTTGGTCTGAAACCGCACCGGTTACCCGCGCCGGTCGGTACCCTCATCCAGTTAAACACGTATTGTGTATTTACAATAATGCACCATATTCAGTTCAGAAAGTTATCTCTCTATTTGACTAGGCACTTTGTTTCAAATTTGCAAACAGCCGGCTATCTTATCGGCTCATATTAGTAGGAGTTGTACAGGAGTACACGCGTCCGTGACTGTGAGCTAAAACTGTGATGTGAACCTCTCAAGTGTGTGTGAATCGTGTGTTTTATATTTTTTTTATATTAGATCGTGTTAAAAGAAAGTTTAGTGACAATGAATGAAGGCACGGTTGATATCCAAAGTGAATTGGAGAAATTAAGGTTTTTTGTTTTGAGTATTCGTAATTTTAATGTATGCATAATCATTTTATCGTTGTATAGAAAATTCCTTCTGATTTTCTTTTGAAAATAAGTAGTTTGTTCTGTAATACACATGATTGTCACTTGCATTCTTCCTACTACATTTCGTATGTAGGCAAAGGTGTCTATGAACTTATCTGTTGAACTATTTTGAAACCTCTGTCAGTACAACATACAAAAAAAAAAAAAAATACCGCATGTAATCAATTACAATCTGTCAAAGACAGTCCTGTACACCACGTTACTATGCATCATATGTAGCACTAATTAATTCCACATGAGGACGAAGTACTTGCATTAGAAAGTGTCATCTATATCAGGTTACTACTTTATATTCAGTGAACATAACTCGAATCATTTCTCTTTGAATAGAGGGCCGCCCGAAGAAAATGAAGAAAATAAATCACCGTCACGTGGGGACACTCAACCACAAAAGTATCGCATTCTACTCGAGCCAGCCCTCGTGGGTGCTATGATAGCCATCAATCTAGGTCAAACCTCTATACAGAACTTCTATTTGCAAACAGCCTGTACAGTTGACCTAGGGGTGGATTTTGATGTTTGCGAGAAAGGAGAGATGGAGGTAATCATCCTTTATACTTATTTCATTCACTCTTATTCGACTGTTCATATTAGTGACATCTTATTATTCAGAGATGGTTATCAATATTTTATCTCTATGTAACATACCCGTTATTCCAAACTTGGTTTTATCGAGAATATATCGGTAGGGAGAACACATATGTTACTATCCTTCCAAAAAATACACTGCTTCAATACCTATCCGACCTACCTCCTCGCCTCTCTTACCTTCTAGTATCTGATTAGAGCTTCGATACTAAGACTAGGGTAGACTTTACTGACACGACGACCGTGAATTTTATCAGACCTTTGATAAACTATAAGCCTATCTTGTATTTTTACAAATGTCAATATACACATATAGAGAAACTGTCGATTTGATATAAAACGTATGAGTACTTGGGGATAACGTACTTGGGGATTAGAAGTTGCGCTTGTGTCTAGGTTTTATGTGAAAGTTGGATGTCATAATGAAACTATGGAAAGTGTAAGGAATAGGGGGATAGTGTGAGCAAGGTTTTAAATAGTTCAGAATCCAAAAAGCTGTGGTTCAGAGTAAGGAAAAACCAAAGATGATAATATATAAATTGCGTAAAAGATGATTTATCTACATAAGGGATTAAAATTAGAGTTCTTCAAACTTATCAGACAGACGAGACGTGTTGCTGGGGAGTTTGTTGCGCCACTTCTTCTTCCCAGCAAAAACACTAGGAAGTGGTAAAGGGTAAGCGTTTTGGGGTTCTTATGTAAATTTTGACGTTCAAAAAGTGCTGAATCTCACCCTAATTTTAATAAATGAATTTGACTTAATTCGATTTGATTTGAAAACTGAGATGACTGGAGATACTTAGATATGGATAAAAAAGCAGAATTATAAATGGGAATAAAAAAGGTGAATAATATGCCAAGGTGAAGAATAAGAAATTTGTGATGAGGCCATTGACGAAAACAAGGTACAAAACAGTAATGAGTCCAATACCAATGCACTGATGTTTTGTAAACAAATAACATGGAATAATTAACTGCCAACCCGTAGTAACTAATTATCTCAACAAAGCGTAGCATTAACGCCAATATCTATAAGTGACCTATGGCCTGTCCAGTTTATCCTATGTTTAACATTCATTTTAAATGACTGGAGCTAATAGATCTTATAGACATCGTACCTTAACTAAACTAAGATTAGAATCTACCCAAGAACTAGAGAGAGTAATACACGAACGAAATACAGTAAAACGCGCAGTAAAGATTTAGCCTGCACCCTGTTTGATCTGGATTTCATTAAAACAAAATGAAATACCAGCCAATCATTGTCTCACTATCTAATAGGACAAATGCCTCTTTTTACACCGATAATGTACGAGTTTACTCAATCCATGTTTGCTTTCAGATTTCCCCACGAAGTATTCTTTCACTGTAACTATTTTGACATAAAACCATTGTATTATGTTTTTGATACTCTCCAAATATTTATTAATTTCTGAAAGGAATAAAACCGTAAAGTTAGATGATAGCAGAATGACATGAACCGACGTCTGTCCTTATTTACTTGTTATTATTTACGTTAGCAACAATAGCTTTTATCTGTGTTTGTGTAATTAAATAAATGACTTCAGATAATCCCAACGAGACGCCATTATATTACTCTCTTGTCTTTTTGGGCCATCTCGAAATTACTTTCCGTCAACCTATTGTTTTAAATCATGTTTTCATGTTGATGACGTTGAGAAGATAGACCTATGGAATATCTCAGCTTTTGAAGGCTGGGTAGAAAAGAAAATGAATGGTGTCAAACAATAAGACTCTTCAGGCTTTCGTGTTCTTCAGACCTCTTGTTGCACATCACAATAAAACTTTCTTCCCTTGAAGGAGAAATACATATATATGTAAATATTCAATGCAATAAATAAACCAATTGTCATTGTTCTCAATTTCAGGCAGAGAGTCAAATAGTAGTATCAGGAGTGAACGTCAGTCGAAGTTTCATTGGATCTCTCATATCTACCGTGGTCCTGCTTTTCGTGGGTCCATGGAGCGATTGCAGCGGGCGACGGAAGCCTCTGCTTATACTACCGCTGGTCGGTATGAGTATCATGACGACCGCGGTACTACTAATGTTGCTGTTCCCTGGAGCATCAACTATTCAAGTGCTGTATGCTGTACAACTTCCCATATCTTTAGGCGGGAATTTTGGACTATTACTGGCAGCCGCATTCAGCCATATAGGCGATGTAAGTAAAGAACATGACTTGTTGCATTTCATTTAGTTATGAATATGTTTTTTTTCTTTTTTATTAAGTTATTTAAAAGGTCTCTCCCATAGCTCTCCACTCTTACTTATTTGTTGCCTGCTCCGGCCAATGTCCCATAAACGCCTCTAAGGCCTGTAGTACACACACGTTTTTTTTTCTTTCACGGCACGGTTACTGTGCCGCGCCGTATGCACCGTTTCTGTCAACAAGCTTCCATAATGACCCATATAACTCCGGTGACCATGTCTACACACGGCGAAGAAACCGTGGATTTTTACGGCGACAAAACGTATGTAAACAATAGGCCTTAGTCGTCGTCCTGTTTGTGAAATAAAATTTGAAAATACTTTACCTACGTCAAAGATAGTGAGATGATTCATATAATTACCATTAATATGAGAAAGATTTGTGTGCTTAGTAGGATTGAAAATTTATATCATTTGGAATCAATCTCAATCTGTGTATGGAAACTATACCTAAGTACTTAACTATCGATTTCAATTGAATTAATTTCGAATGCTTGCAGTTTTGGTGGGCATGATATTTAAAATTTAAACCGTAGTTTGTACGAGTAATACAATATCTAATACCTTTAAACGAGCAATTCTTGTATGTATGTACATATCTATACATCTATACATACATACATATAAATAAAATTGGAGTGTCTGTCTGTAATATTGAAATAACCGTTTTTTCTTACTTGCATATGAATATATATACGGTACATACACCAAAATAACATTTTTTAAAATTTTTGTCTGTCTGTCTGTCTGTCTGTTTGTAATCGCTAATCTCTGAAATGGCTTGACCGATTTTGACGGGACTTTTATTGGCAGGTAGCTGATGTAATAAGGAGTAACATAGGCTACTTTTATTTTACAAAAATTCATTTATTTAAAAAAAAAATGGTCAGTCTTTTTTTTGAAAATGCTGCTTTGTTAAGTTCCGACATCCACGCGAACGAAGTCGCGGGCACAGCTAGTGTATATATATAATCTGAATCTCGGAAACGGCTCAAGTGAATTTAGTAGGTGGTTTCGGGGACGATAAATCGATCTGGCTAGGTTTAATTTTTAGAAAACGTCGTTTTATCCGAGCATTGTTCGGTCATCCTGGTACTGGAACATAGGTACTGTTCCATTATTTACCCAAGACCTCATACACCCCAATTAAAGTATTGAGCTAAAAGCATAATACAATACTTATTTTGTTAACCATAATTGTTTATTATTTTGTTAACTACTAATTATTATTATCAAGAAAATCATGTTGTCCCTAAAATTACTTTTACTATTACTTTAAAATTGAGTCTTATTGCCTTCACATACGATTAAACTTTCCACGGCGATCAGTATGGCAAAATACATACATTTTGCATGAAATACCAATATTAAAAGTTACTGAAATCGATTCAGTAGTCAATTATAAACAAACTACTTTCAGGGCTTGCGTTTATTCTGTTACACCTTGTATATTAAGATTAGTGTATAGCTATAGATAGTATCAGTCAACAGTAAAACGTTTATAGAGCATAAGAGCTGTTTGTAATTAGATTACGATTATTCAAACAATTTGTAAATATTATATCTACCGACTATAAAACTGCACTGCAGTAAAACTGCTGTGAGCATGTGACACTTGATCACAGCAACAGATGATGAAATTCAGAACGTGAAGAGGAAGATTAGAAATGATTACCTATGACTTGCGCATCTTGTGATATCAAATAAAAAACGTGTAACAAAATTGTTTCACTATCGAGTTATGAATTACATTTTGATTTGAAAAACTAAAAAAGATATTAAAATGGAAATAAAACATCCTCTTCTTCTTCACATTCTCATCTCTCCATCCTCAAACTTTAAAATTCCTGGGCGTAATTATTTTCACACAAGCAATTTTAAGTGATTTAAATCCCAGCTTTGGTACTTTGGGTACCTAACTTTAAAATGCATGTAACGTACATCACCATCTTCATCATCATCCCAATTTATTTGGAGGCGGCGCAGCGTGTCTTCATCTTCGATACATGACTATTTTCCGTCATCTGAATAGTCTCCTCATTTCTAGCCATATCAGCTTTCACAACATCCATTCATCGTATCATCCGTCTCCCTCTACTCTTGCAACTCTCCACATTCATACTCAAACTTTCCTCACAACATGATCGCCAATCCTCCGCATCACATGCCCATACCATGAGAACCCATTTTCACACAACTTCTCGGTCACCGGGTCGGAACTGGGTCAAATTATACTTTTATACTCTTTAAACATCACTTGGATGTGGTTTTTGTTTACATATAGCTCATACCATCTACAGTAGGTAATAAATTTTGCGCAAACATGTCCGTACATGATACGAATGCTGCCTACTTAGGGAGTTATCAGTTTCGTGACATCATTATTGGAAATGAAAAGTCTTAACATCGAAAAAACAGAATGATGAAAAGATTGGCTGACGGTAACTTTGAAACAGAAGGGCGTGCGTCAGTTACTTAGTTAGGTTACACAACAGGGTTCCACTTTGACCTTGAGTTGGTCTAGCGTAGTTTCAAGAGAATGTGACAACAAATTTATTATTTATTTATTTTATTGCTTTACCAACAATTGTTACATCCATGGATAATTAAATAGAGCAAATAACACTAATAGTAGATGTACAATATTAAGCGGTAAACACTACATGCAAAAAAAAAATACGGATTCATGGATATAAAAAGAATTTTATTTTAATTATGATTTGGATACTTCTGTAGTGCGGCCTAAACACACTATTCTAATATCTATGTGTTAGTCCATTTTGTAACAAATCACTGTAATACTGTTGTAAGTACTGATATCCAATTGTACTCTTTCATAAAGTATAAGAATATTGAAGGGTAGAAACTTGAGTAATTAATTCGAAATCTCTAAATACAATAATAATCAGAATAGATTCGATATTGTTTAATGCCTAGTACCGTTTCAATTAGCGTGCTTAGGACTATACTAGTACTGGTACTGGGTATAAATAGTACGTATGTATAAGTATGTAACAGAAATAATCTCCATTGACTAAATATTATCGCAATACTTAGTAACTTTTTAACTCTTTCATCTTTTCATCCATAATTGTTGTATTTAATTATAGCAGACTTGGCCTTGTGAAATACAGGCTTAGGCTTATGTTAGACGTCAGTTTCCCAAATAAAATGTTTTTTGTCAGTTTCACATACGTATTCTAAATGTTATGAAACTATATTGTAATTAAGCATATATTATGTTCATCAAGGTACTCATTTGTTTTAATTGTGGAAGCTGAATTTGTATGAAATTTATTAGATAATTACTATATCCAGTGCTGGCAGCGTTCTTCATCTAAAATTAACAAGAAATATAAATATAAACATACTAACCGCATCGCAAAAAGTCTCCCTCAACACGACATTGTCCTTTACCAAGTAAAAGAATAATAAGGTATCCTTTATCGTCTAAGTTTTACCTCACCTACTATGGTGAATCATGAATCCTTATAAAACAGTGTCGACATCCTTGCAGGTGTGCTTCGCAACGGGTCGCGACGTCACGCGCACCATGGGCACCCACCGGGCCGCCATACAAATAGCCCACGTGGTGGGCGCTGTGGGCGGCCCCCTGCTTTACCGCTACCTCGGATTCTTCGGTGTGTTCCCACTTGTTTTATTTCTACAGGTATATAAATCCATATATACGTTACTCCTTTGTGTCCTTTCCTATGATATGGCAGCAACAACACTGAATACAATGACAACAGATGAATATATAAAGTTGCATTATACAAAACACCCATAAAGCCTGGCTAGCAACACCAAATACAATCAAATAGCATATCCTTTTCTCAATCGATCGGTAAAACGTAAACGGCCATGTTTGCGTTAAGTAATCGCAAACAGTGGAAACTGGAAAGCGTAAAAAAGAACAGAAAAGTAAGGTATCTAACATCTAGCTATGAATACAGGAATTCGCGACGAATACCGCAAGCCAAACTGCCGGGTCGATATTGTGAACAAAAACATATTCTTTGCATTTACATCTGGCAGTGTTTTCAATAGTTACTCGACCTTAAAACCGGAGTAAAACCTCACAAATACTTCCAAAAATACCATCGCTACTTTAATAAATCAGGTAATCAAAAATGTTAATAAGAATTAGCTAAGTATAATTGCGAAGAGTTGATGAATTGAATATTTAGCGGAGAAACGTCATACAAAAAAAATCCTATATTAATTTCAAATATATTTTCATACAAGCAATTTTCCGCCGATCTAGCTTCCACCATCCGTTAGGTTAGCTAATTATATAGGAAAGGAAGTGTTTATCCACGCATCCCATTGATATGCTACCTGGAGGTGATTTAGTTTGTAACGTCTCCAAACAAAGACAAAACCAAAGGGCTCGACAATGTTTTGTTGCATTTCTACATGCGTTCCCTCACTTGATTTTCTTCTACGTCTAATTAAAAATCCTCCTTACCACGTCATAACTGACCTATTTAATTGTTTTATTCCAGCTGTCATCCCTGGTGTACGTGATCTTCGCTGTGAAAGACATCAATGTGAACAGAGAGAACAAAGTGTCAGTATTTAACTGGAAACTACCTCTCAACGCAGTGCATTGTTTGATAAAGCCGCGGGATGGCCGCAAGAGAATGATCATATTCCTTATGTTGGTCGTCACCCTCGGCGACAGGATGTTGTTATCTGGTTAGTATGAAGGGTCCCTTCAGTGGACAATAGTAGGGAAAATTCTGTTGTAGTTACAAGTACATAGTTGATTCATAGCTGCGTTTGTGATGTAAGAATGTTCTAATTGGATGTTGCGAGTGAAGATAATTATAGCTTATCCTGAATCTAATAATTAATTTATAGTATCGTAAGGTTGGTGTGAGGAGAGATAGTGACCCAGAGATAGGGTGTCCAACAATAATCATACTCTAATTTAAATTGGTGACATCCTTCAAAGGTGGGTAGTTTTACCATTAAAGTACCAGATGTAAGTTTACCAACAAGGATGAAACAAAATAAATACCTACCTACCTACTTATGTAGAGATCGTAGCACACGTCGTACTATTGTCTCTGCCGAGTCCCATGGGAAAGTTTCATACTAAGTCTACATCTGCGTCCACATAGTTTAAAAAAGTGTCGCTAGATGGCATTTGAGTGCAGAGATAAAAGCAGCGTAGCTCTTTTCATATACGCTCGACTACACAACTACGCTTTAGGCAAGCTACTAAGTTTAAAAAAATAGTAATAGGTGGCGTTGACTACAATAAACGAAATATATAGGCACAAATTCATAGTTTTTAAACTCATTTTAATATCAGTGTTAATTTTCTGTGGTGGCAACTGGGCCACCCAGTTGTAAACGTCAGTTCTGTCCAAACGTCCCTTTGTGCCTATTGAGGCACAAAGGGACGTTTGGACAGAACTGAGCTAGGCCAATGCCTAGCTCAGTTCTGTCTCCTGCTTGGTATGCAGGGAAGTGGAAATTATGTATTTTTCTAACTTCTCCGCTGTTCTTTTCTGATTCATTCATTCATCATGAATCGTTTCTCCGGGACTCGTCGGGCTTCATTGTATCAACGCTTTTCTGGTGGTCACCACTGTTGATTCTGGTTTTCAGGAGTTGCAGTGGTTTGGGAATAGTGTGGCAGGCTTGTCCCAACATAAACTCACTTTAATATTAAATTAATAATGGATTATTTGTTACAGCGGAGGTGCTAATCGCTTACATGTACTACAGGTACAAGTTTCATTGGAATGACGTGATGTTTGGATCCTTCCTCGCTTACAGAAACATTGTCAGCTTTGTTGGTACGTATAAACTCTTTCTCAAGAACACTGCTGAAGACCCCAATACTACATACTGAGTTGATTCACCCTAGGTAGGTAATGTTACCTTTCGGAATCGGTCACTGTTTATCGGTTTATTTACATCTAATTATCAGGAAATCGTATCTCTGACTAGGGTGTTTTAAAATTGATAAAAAAGTGAAGTAAAATCCTTAATGAAGCCATCGTACAGAAAATATTTTGATTTTTCAACTTTCAGTTCCCCTGCAAATGAAAATATATATTGAAAGAAAATAAAATTGAACATGTAACCAACTACTGCTATTTTAACAGTAGCAAAGAATTTCTTAAATCTCTAGTCTTGTTTCAGGCACATTACTAATCCTCTCAGTTCTAAAACGTCGGTTAAGGCTATCTGATGAAACAGTGGGCATGCTCAGCTGCAGCTCTTATATCCTTGCCACTTCGGGCCTTATTACTGCTACCAGGACGTGGTGCGTGTTTATGTGTAAGTATTATTTTTTACCTTTATTTTGATTCAACTGGAATCTTGTGCAACTTTTTTTGTTTCTAAACGGGCACCGTTTAACACACACTAAGGATTTCTCCTGTGCGGATGGGTTTATAAAAAAAATAACTAACATAGACCAACAGCCAGACCCGGAACGTCTAGCTGTACCCCATACAAGTATTCATTCCGTGTAGGAATCGAACCCACGACACGCGGTGCAGCAACCGATCGCTCAGCCATTGCGCCAACCGTCACAAATACTTGGATTGTTCTATTTTGTGTAAGTACTACAAAAAGCAAAACTTACTCAAGCTTAATGTTTCGAGATGACAATATTAGCAAGAGACTGGTCGCAGCTCAGTGATTGTCTAGATACTTGAAAAGTCGGCGATAAACGTTCGAGCCGAGTTGTCGGCCGTATAGGTGATACACGGCCGAAAACTCGGCTAACCGGCCGTATAGGTGATACACGGCCGAAAACTCGGCTAACCGGCTAACGACGCAAGCTTCTAGGGTGACGTGTGGGCGGAAAAAAAGATCGTAGAGCTGCTGGCCTGCTCTTGCGTATCGTCTTAATCGTCCACCTTTGGTTCTTAGTCAGACAGCAACTGTAGTGGTATTAAAACCCATCAGCATGATGGCAGATGAAAGCTGCTGGTATAGTTATTTAAAATACAAAAATATATACTAACTACCTGACCCGGCAATCGTTTTTTTGCCATTTTTTGTCTTTCGTAATTTATTTTTTGTTTTCAATAAAAAGTGTCTTATGTTACTTCTTCCAAGAATACCCATGTGTTCAAAGTTTCATGATGATCGGTTAAGTAGTTTTCGCGTGAAAGTGTAACAAACAATATTACACATGGGTACAATTACATACAATTACTTACATTTATAATCTTCTAATATATCAAATTATCTGAAAGTCCTCCGAAACGGCTGCCGATTTGTATGAAATTTTGTGTGCTTATCGGGTAGGTCTGAGAATCGGCCAACATCTATTTTTCATACCCCTAAGTGATAAGGGTGGACCCCATTTTTTTTTTAATTTTTGTTTTTTTTGGCTTAAAATGGCAATATTACGTTTGCCGGGTCAGCTAGTATTATTATATAGTAGTGATAGGGATGGTTAAATTGTTCATGCATCATTTCTATGATCGTATCAATGCAAACAAGCATGCAAGCGGTAACTGAGTCGAATCTTCCTGAGAAGATTTTTTTACTAAAAATTTGTAATATCAAATCAAAATGAAATCAATTGAAATGATGATGGGAATATTATAAAAGCTTAAGTACTATGTACAAACAACAACACATCAAATTAACGTGAGACAAAATGTTGTTATAAGGTATAGAAAGTAAAATAATGTTTAGATTTTTAGGCCTCGTTAAAAATATATCCTTTGAACGTTATTGCTTTTAATAATATAGGCCTTGTGTTATTATAGTAAATGAACAGCAACCCTTATTAAATCTGCGTAAACACAGGCCCCAGTGTTAAACCATGTGGAACACCAGCCTTAAGATGACTTTTTTCAGCCTCTGTAGCATCAATATTTCTGAAGTTCGCAATATAAATACTACTCTCAACATAACATCACGCCTGTATTTCCCCGAAAGGCTGGGCAAAGGTTTACCTTCAGTTTACAGTACACCCAAATTTTACCAGTTTTGTTTATAAGTCCTATGTAATAGGGGGTAACCCTATTGCCATCAACCAGGCACACATCCAGACTCCGGGCTGATACTGAGGAATTCCTAATAAAAATCCCAATAACACATTGCTCGACCATGGAATCGAACCCTAGACCTCATGCTTAGCAGTCACGTATTTACAACATAAAAATATGTATAGAGTTTACCACCAATGGATTAAGAAACAGTTTTTGTTAACGTTTTTCTTGTCAAACTACAAACATAACCGTATTTATGGTGACTCAGTAGTCCTGATAAAATAAACCCCCTCTAAAATGTTTAGAAAGGGGTTATCAGCAAGATAGATAAAACAAAATTAATAAATCATTGTTTGTGTTCTTTATTGTTTTTCCACCGTGATTTTATCATCACGTTCGTTTTATCATGACGACACGGCAACATAGGAAGGTGATAAATAGATGACTGCAAATGTTTGTAATGTTTAGGCCAAAGAAAATGATGACGATATTCCCGAAGTAAGCTGTGTAATGATCGACTAAGAATCCTGTAATGCGACACTCATGTTAACGTTGAGTAAGTAGCAGATGTTATCCTAGAGATGGACATAATATATTTCAATGCAAGACTATGCCACAGATACTCTAGCTAGAAGGATGTCCATATTAATATTCCTTCAAAACTAGATTGACATGACTCTTAGACTAAGATCTTTGCTGCTCTGTTTCTATAGATATGTACGTTCTTAAGCTACTAAATCAGGCCGTTTGTTTAGAAAAAATGTCGTAACGACGCAGTGGATATGGCCGTGACTCTCTAGCATGAGGTTTAGGGTTAATATCCAGGCAAATACCTATTTGAATTTTACTTTTCATAATGTACTCTCTCAGTATATATTGGACATTACCGACATCGGTGAAGGAAAAACATCGGTGGGTATATCTGGACTTATAATGACTATAAGTCAGAAATTAATCAACCCGCCTTAAGCAATCGAGATGATCACTGCTCATGCCTTTTCTATACAAGATACCAGCACATTATAGTCCCAATAAAAGTTTTGTCCTATATAATAATGGTGTTATTCTTCTCATTTACTCATTGTAAATACACATAGATTACCTTTTTCAAATATTTCAATATGAAAACACAGACGCACAGACGTATTTTTATTATCTAAGGTATTGATAATATCAGTCACGTGTTGCTGAACGTTCTTAATCTTTAACTACTAGATGTTTTTCAAAACGTTTTCTACATTAGATCGTACTGATTTTGTACTAATTAATCCAACCAATAGTAGGTACCTAGGTACCACGGCTTATCATAATGATGGAACATATTCTTCACGATATTCAATCATTGTAAAATATTACTTTAGGTAATTCGCAAATTTACGAATATAATCTGGCTTGATTCGTCAATCATTGTTCTTATCTTATGATAAAGTTAAGATACATTTGACAGTAACATGATGAGTTCATATTCTGAGTTGGATACCCGACTTTGTGAATTTCTTGATTTGGAATATCTTAGTGTCATGAAATGTTGTCTATGCTTATTAAGATGCATCAGTTCAGAACTGCGCAGAAGAGGCTATCATCAGATTATTGGATTTCGATCGACTATCAGAAGTTTAAAATATAAAAATAATAATCCCAGCCTGTCACTGTCCCACTGCAGCGGAAATACCTCTACACTCATAGAGAAGGCACGAGCATTCATCACCACCCTCGCTCGAGCCGAGGTGGTGGTGTCAGACTTAAATTGATTATAAGTCCTGGGGGCCTACCATTGCCAGAGTTGAGAAATGTTCTAAAGAGTAACGGTGACTTTGGAACGTAAAGGGCAAGGACCGCAAGGACGGAACACGGATGGGTTTTAGTCAGTGTCAGTCACCCAGAACGGAATAAGACATTGGATGATCTGCATCCTTAAAACAAAAAGGGGGCCTACCATAAACTCAGCAGCAGGTGAATTTTAGACGAAAAATAACCTGGCATGGTTGTTTGTACCATGAGAGCGCCAAGTAGCAGGCGATCCAGCGATCACGTGACCTAAACGCACTAGGTTCTGGGTTCAAGTACCAATTGTGTGAAGTGACCCTTTCAATTCATTCGTACTTTTTAAGTTCATCTTAGATATCTCTGCGAAGCATCTGAGAAGTAATACTTCGTGAGGAAATCTAGTTTCCTTCAACACCTACAGGTTTCCTCACGAAGTCTTCTTTTTGCATGAGAGGCGAAGCCAAGACCACTCCAAATTAAATAAGTTAAAAGTAAATTTCTGGAAAGAAATGACTATGGCGCCTCAAATCAAACGCAAGTCAACTGATGCGAATATCTATTGAAAAGTCATTCAACCAATCATAGGAGTGGCACGTTTGACAATTTGTCATATAAATTTTTTATTTTGTTTTTCTTTTACTTTTATTACGGAAATTGGTACTAAGACCAACCGCTCCCTTACAGATGCCAGCATATCAAGCTACCCAAAACTTTATTTTTTTTTTCTAATTGAAGATGAACCCTGTTCTTTTGTAATAAAGTTGAAAAACTAGCAAAGAAATTTGACAGATTGGGGTAGCTTGTTGTCTCTTGCGACAGATCCAATTTATTGCCTTGTTGTTATTAAAAAAATATGTTATTTGTTACAGTGCCCTTGGTTGGTATAATCTCACAAGGCTCGCAAGTGGTACAAAGACCTATACTGAATAAGCAAATACTACCTACTGAACAAGGTATACTATACAATTCATTGTCATTCTGATTGAAGTCATTTTCCGGCTGGATCTGGTTTCCTATGTCTGTCACTTTATGTGTGTGTGAATGGATTCATAATGTATGTACATTGTTGTGATTTGTGTTTCCACAGTTTTTGATAAGGTATACACAGGCAATTTTCACTGTCTAAAATCAGTGTGTTCAATGATGTTAAAGAGTAAGTTTTTAACGTTAAAACGGGTTATCATAATGGAAAAAAAACTAAATTCGCAGACAAAACTCCATGTCAGTGCATCTGACCGTAAGAGTTAGTTCTTTTGGAGGCATTCCTGGATGTGGAATCAAGTCATGCTTACCTCAAAAACCTTTTCCCTTGGACATGTAAAATGTCAATTCTGTAGGATAAGGATAGTGGTTCAAATTTCACTTGCAAGATTCTATTACAGACAGGCTGGGGCAGGGGAAACTAAATAAAAGTTTAGTTTAAGCAATCGTCCATACGTCCACGACATTTGACAACCGTCACTGTTCCAGTGTGGGAAAGAGATGCAGCTAAACAAGACAAAATATCACTATCCCTTTTTCACAAACGATCACATACTACCTAAGGACCCTATTCCTCTTAATATACAATTAATAGTATCTCCATCAACATCATTAACCGTGCAATCTATTTGCATTTTCAGGTAAAATCTACAGCGTGATGGGGGCACTGGAATCAGCGATGCAGACGATATCCTCGCCCCTATACTCCTTACTCTACACAAATACTGTAGCGAATATGCCAGATGCATGGTTACTGCCGGGAATCACTTTAGCTTTCTTCCAACTACTTTCTTACTTAATAACAAGGAGGCTAACACAGTCAACAGCTTCAAAACCTGTGGATCTCGGTGATGCTGAAAAGAACTCAGAAAATAAAATACCGCTACAATCTAAAGACACTGTTAAATAGAAATATTTTAAGAAGTTATTAGATAATATTATATAAAAAGAAATTGTTAACTAAAAGGTAAGGAAAATACATTTTTATACAAAAGTGCACGTTGGTTTTTCTTATGTCATATCTTATATTTTATCAATCTTGGTAATAAAATTTAATAGGGCAGTAAAGTTATTATTATAAATAAGATATATTATGCAGTAAACTACTAAATATTTCATTGAAAGTATTATTGTATTGTATTGTTAGACGGGCCGATATCCGCAACTCCACGATTCTGCGCGTATTTTGCGTAACGGGTGAGACAATACCTTATTCGATCCACCCCAGTTCCTCGAGAAAGGCCAGCAGCGATCTGACGTTGCTGGCGATCTCTCGGAGAGTAACCGGGTTAGGCTGCGTTTACATTGAGGCGGAGCTGAGTTTATGGTGCGTGCATTAACCAATGGCATTTCTCGAAATCTCCGATGCGCTTCAGTGTAGACATTGTGGTTGGTTAACTCATGCACCGCTAAGCTCCGCTCCGCACAGCTCCGCGTCAGTGGAAACGCAGCCTTACCGAAGTATTTAGGCCCGATTTAGCATTGAACGTAATAATAATAATAAACTTTATTTCGGATATAAAAATGCCCTTCTTTTGCACCATATATAATGTCTACATGTCTACCGTATAGGTACGATCGGTAATCTCAACCATCGCCAAAATGAATAAAAGGTCGTTGCTCCTGCGGAACCTCCATCTTCGCAAATACTGAATTGCCGCAAGAAATCGTTCATGCGCATTTAGAAATTTTTAGAATAGTTGTGACAAGCTTCTTTTTACGGCTTGTCATTGCGTGCGACTCATCACGTTGTTGTTATCGCTGCTATGTTGGATTTGACTTCCAGTCCAGTATGATGCAGCTAAATGGAAGTCTTCCACATGGAGCAACTGCCTATATGACCTTCATGACTCAGTTACAGGTAACAACTACACCTTAGCTGGCTGTCAGAATTTCGGGCTTCTGATGATTTATGACAGCTGGGATCAACGGCTTAACATGCTTTCCGCGGCTCGTCCCCTATCCACAAATTGACCCCCGCAAACGACTAGCCTCTCCATGGTTCAAGGTATATGGAATCATGTATTTAGAAAATGTGGCGGTGTTGAGATACGCAAGAATACTGCCATACCGTCAATAACCTTAGGACCGACTCAAATCTGACGTGGCTCAACGCAGCGCGGTTATCATTGGTAAACAAATATCTACCTTGCTGCGGTTGAAAAAGGAGTTAAAATAAATACAGAAGAACGTGGTTTATTTTCGACTTTATTTCAAGAGACGCAATGGTGATATCGGTTTTGGAAGGAAAAACGCGCTTTGCTGCGCTTCGCTAGGAATGCCTTAAGAGGTTTGAGATGCGGATGCGTTGAGGAATGTTATGATGCTGACCATTACAATGAGTCGAGATTGTTTTATCAAATCGTCTAATCTCTGAACGTTGACGTCTCGCCAATGTGCCAGTACACCACTATTCTACATATTTTATTATTATCTTTATTCAACAACCTAATGAATCACTGTTATCGTTTACATGAAATCTTAATAGACGGCTCTATCACTACGATAATCTAAATTCAGTTAGTCTTTCGATTGATTGCATAATCTTTAGCCACGGTTCGAGAGAGACGTGGTCTTTTGGCACTTTATATATGACGAGCTGAGCCCGCGAAATTGTGAAATTTTATCATTTTTCACGTCTACCTTCCTACAAAATTTCATGGGTTATCATTTTTGGCGCGGTACAATATTTCTTTTTGTAAAATAAAACTGGTTTAACTCCTAAACACATGAGCCAACCGTCAGTGAATGTCCCGTCAAAGTCCGTTCAGTAATTTTGGAGATTACCTTAAGCAAACAGACAGACATATAAAAAAGTAGAGTTATTTTTGTTGGTATAACAACCGTAGAAACTTCCATATGCAGTTAGTAAAAACTGTTCTTTTAACATAATATATTACAATCAGACACTTCAATTTTATTTATTTTTATAAAAGATATAGATTTTCTGTAACGGTAACAACTTGCGATTCTCACATTCTTTCTTTTCTTTTCTTTCTTTCTTTTTTTAAATAATATCTTGAAGGAAGGAGAAGATTGATTAGTCAATGGGTGAGATCAGCTATCTGTATCGATGTTGGCGCACAAAGGGCATGCATGAGAGGCAGTTTACATGCAGCTGAGATGAGAATGTTGAAGAGGTGCCTGGTTTTACGCGAATGAATAGAATAAGAAATGTGTATGTGACAGGAAGTCTGAAATTGGCGCCTTTGTCCGAAAAGTAATGTGAAAATTGTTTGTCATGCGATGCGAAGAAATGAAAATCATGTTATGAGAAAACTTATTAGTATGATTGTGGAGGGTTACAAAAATAGAGAAAGACCAAAGAAAAGATGGATAGACTGTGAAAGATAAAATGGCTAGGACGGAGGAGGGGCTTATTAAGATGACGGCAAATAGAGATGTATTGATGAAAAAGACATGCTGTGCTGACCCTAAATAAACTGGGATAAGGGCAGGGGGATGATGACATATGATTTTTTGTTTGAAAACGGTTGTTCTTCAAACATTTCATTACGGACTGATAATACAGCGACTTAGACCTTTAGTTATACTTAAAGTAGCCCTAAAGGTCCTCTAAAGGTCAAAAGTTCCCAGAAAACCATTCTCCCAAACTTTCCATATAACAATCAAGTACCTACCTAGTAGTATCTATAATGGTTTTCAAACATTTTATCGATATCTTAATACCTAGAGCTAACGAAGATTACAATAAGAGTAACTTATCGCCTCTTCCAAGAAGCGAACAAAATGTATGACAAAAGATAAAATTAATATCTACAGGATAAATAATAAAATTGGTCTTTACCATTAAATTAATATTAATTGTTTGAAGAACTGGTTGGCAGAAGATTCAACCTCCGAAGTCTATATTATGAATCACAAAAAATATCATGATGAAAATATATATACAAGACAAGACATCTTTTTTTAATACGTTGCCCCTCACTAGGAATTTCTCCTGTGTTGTGGGTGCGTTTACAAACGTTGAAAGTCACATGCGCAACAGCCAGACCCGGAACAACTACCTGTAGGCCATACAAATATTTGTTCCGTGCGGGAATCGAACCCACGATTACGCCAACCGTACCGTCGAACATTACTAATTATGGGCACCTATCTTGCTTGCCCACATCAGCCATTTAGGTACCTACAACGTAAGCTGAAGATGAGCTAAAGTTATAAATTATACAATACTGATAAAAATAATTAAAGTAGCGCCAGGGGATCCAATTTGTGGCGTCTTTACTTCAAAAAGAGACCAACTTTCAAAAAAGTATTTCATCTAAATATAACGATGATAAACTCATTTTGAACACTAGAAAATATTGTTTAAATGCTGGGGCCGATATCCGATATACAAAAACAAAGGAGCAATCGGCGTGATTTGAGACGTTATCATAACTTTGACGAATAATCCGATAAATAAAGAACGTATAAATAGAAGCCGCATGAGATTAGGCAAGACAGATTGTAAAAGTCAGTTGACGTTACAACAAGTGATTTTTTCTTTAATTTTTGGAAATAACATCATGTAAGTACTTACTTTAAAAACGCAACTCCATCGTGAATTCATCAAAATATTTTGATAGACAGTGCATTTCTAAAGTTTAATAATGTTGAAGTTCTCCATCATACTGTTCCAAGAAAAGTTTTACGAAACGTGACCAGAAGGAAATTACGAAAAGCATCGATCATTAATTTCAGTAACTTTAATTCCAGAATGCAACGCCCAGGTCCAGGATTTAACCAAGGTTTCCCCGGTGGCCCCGGTTTTCCCGGTGGCCCCGGTGGCCCAGGTGGCCCGGGTGGCCCCGGCATGAACAACGGTATGCCGATGCACCCAGGTGCGCCTGGTGGCCCCGGCAGGTTCAACAACCCAGGAGGTCCAGTCTACGCTCCCGGCTACGGCCAGCCCATGGGAGGGCCGCAGCACCCTCAGCAGAACTTCCAACCAAACGCCGGCTGCTTCATGCCCGCTGCCACCATCCGCAAGATCAGCAACACCACGCCGCCACAACGCTTTGATCCCTCTTTCCACTAGTGTTTGACCCGTCTGAATCTCTGCTTGTATATTATCCCATAAAGCTAGTTTAAGTTATTGTTAAATTATAAAAATAAGTCAAAAATAAACAGTTGTACAACCACATTTCTGTTATTTTCTTTGGAGTCCTGCATCATATTTGCCAACTTTGCAGTATCCTATAATCTTCATGTAACATCATCCATCAGCAGATGCGTATTCTATTTCTTATGGATCTGTAATAAGTACCAGAATTTAGTAACGTTTGGCTTTAGAAAAGATTCTAATGTGAATAAAAAAATTGTTGCATTTGTAGAATGAATGGCAAACTCATAGTAAATGAATGAAAGCCTAGTCCACATTGCTGCTATCCTAGACTAGAGGTCAAATTCTGGACACATAAAATGTAATGACTGAAATTACTGCAAAGTGTGAAGGGATATACCGAAAGCCCAGATTATTGATAAACAAAATCATGTAGGTACTAGTACAATCTTTGACAGCACTTGCATTATGTAATAACAAAGATAATGCCAAGATAACGAGCGACAGAGATAAAAATATAGTCGGCAATATCAATAATTGTAAACATCGTATGTACCAATACATAATTATTGTTCTCAAAAAAGTACAGGTACAAAAATCTGGTAGTACTTCTAAAGCTACTGATGAAAGGGTTTTAATTATGTTGAGCACTGCATACATACATCATATTTAATTAATTCGGAGGTGTCCCAAGTCCGGTAAATTATCAAAACAAGATGACACTGTGTGATATAATTTCCGAAAATTTCGCTTGTGTGCAATTAACTAAGTTTCATATAAAAATAATGAGCCTATTAAAATACAGATATTAGCTGCTGCTATCCCTATGAAATAATACGTAATTTACATTTTTGTTGAATTTTCCAGATACAAGAAAAGTAAGACAATTTGTCTATGTTATTAAAAATGAAGATCTCGAACATTACAGATTTTTTATAGGACATACAGCGCCATCTAGCTAGCCTTTCAAGTAATACAAATAAAGCAGTAGACAGCAGTGACTTTATTTGGACAGCGACATCTCTTTTTTTGTTGCGGTATTAATTAGGTTGTGATCTACATAATTTATAGGCTTGTGACTGCTGAGATTTGAATTAAGACTTACTTAAACCCTAAAATCCTAGATGGGGTATGTAATAATCTCACAGTCAAAGCTATAACAATATATTATAGGTACTTACTATTTTTTATGTAGTTCTGTAAATAAATGTTGACATATTTCGCAACATAACATGCAACGAACTATTTATTCTAAAACTAACTATACATGCATAGTATCAGATTTAAAATAAAATTAAAAAGAAAGGATGTTAAATAAAAATACTTAGGCATCAAAGAACTCCTCCGCATCACTGTTCTCCGGAAACGTGTCCAGTAGACTGGCATTAATGCCAAATTTGCCACAATGTATTTCAATGCTACTTTTTAGGCCAAAGTATGAGCTAGCCCTCTGGTTTACTTACTAAATAAGTGTGGAAGCAGGATGGATAGTAATTTTAAACAGTCTTTATGAGACATCATTTAAATCTAATCTTTTAATCTAAACTATTCTGTCTTAAGCTGAGTCTAAACTATACAGTTCATTCAGTCGTACAATGATACCAAGGTAGGTGGAAGCCTTCGTATTTAGGAGTTTGGTTTCATTTGTAATCTTAAACTTCCGTTCATTTTGCCGGTACAGGAGCTACAGCTAAAACAGTCTTCAAAGAGTTCTAGCCAATATATAAATATAGCCAATATACGAATACCTTTACTGGTAGACGGTGCTCAAGATATATCTATGCACTTGCACTTTATGAAATGCCTGTGGAAACTTCCTCTCTTCCAGCGGTGTTCTCGGCATGCCTATGATCTATTCAACAAAACAATTTATTGATAATAGGTCTGATAAACACATTCGAAACGACGTAATTCGTTCTGTTCAGACAATAGGTATAGATGAAAGTATGTAGTACAGTGCATACAAACTTAAATTCAATTTTTATTTCAAATATGCCCTACATTTATGTTGTTGTTGATT
Source organism: Phlogophora meticulosa (assembly GCA_905147745.2). Taxonomy (NCBI): domain Eukaryota; kingdom Metazoa; phylum Arthropoda; class Insecta; order Lepidoptera; family Noctuidae; genus Phlogophora; species Phlogophora meticulosa. The sequence continues at coordinate 9,559,834 of LR990528.1, read as the reverse complement.
CAATTGCTTATCCGAGACATGATTATCAAGAGAAAGTCACCGACGCTATCATGAATATGTTTTGATTGATTGATTGCATTATTGGTAATGTAGGTAAGCGGACATTACTTTTAGCACCTACTTCCTTAAACGGTAGGTACGCATGATGCAACTTAAAAGAGTAAGGTGAGTGATAGGGAGCAGGTAAGAACGAGCCAAAGATATTGCAGGATAAATAAACCAGCAACCTTACCCTTTTTTTTTTTATTCGTGGTGGATGGATCTCCGCCCTGGGGGGCGAAGGGGTCTTGCAGGCTCTTACTGACTAAAAACCACCATTATCTCACACCTACGCTGGGGGACGCGGGAACGTACAATCCTTCGGCAACCCCCGACTAAACCTAACCTTTTTTTTTTATTCTGGGTGGAAAATACTCATGGATATCCTCCGCCCTGGGGGGGCGAAGGGGTCTGTCAGACTCTTACTGACTAAAAACCACCCCGGTGTTCCATCTCCCACCTACGCCGGGGGTCGCGGGAACGTACGATGACTAAACCTAACCTAACCTAGAAAATTTGCATAAAAGAGACACTCATAGGGCAGGCAACTGTTTCACCGCAACCTTCATAGCACATCATTTAGCGATTGAGCGCTGCTTTTAGTTCCATCATCAAATCAATGCCGCTAGTTGATAACTTACGGCGATACTTACCAACTAAACTGAACGACATCAGCACATCTGAGCTCCATAGATCTGTTACTCGCAGATCTATATTAGACAACAATGATGTGTGGAAATCGGTGGTCATGGTATGGGCACATGATGCGGAGGAATGATGACCATAAGGAAAGTTTTGAGTATGAATTTTGGTTACAAGAGTAGAGAACCAAAGAAAAGATGGATTGTGTGGAAGATGATATGGCTGGGAAGGAGGTGACTTTTGAGGTTAAGGCAAATAGAGATGTATGGAATGAGGAAACATGCTGCGCCGACCCCAAATAAATTGGGATAAAGGCAGGTGGATGATATGATGGCAGTGAAAGTTTGAACGCGGTTAAGATGTACTGATGACCTTGATCAACCGGATAAAAATTTGATAAAGGAGAACATAATTCGGGTTTATAACAACGTTGCTAAGTCTTGCGCAATGTGAGTAATTTCTCACCAATTGCTGTAATATGTACTTCAGAATACTCGAGGTTGATACTTACCAGACATGTCAGTACCTGTCTCCCGGTCTGCTGAAACAAGGGTTGCAATCAACGAGCTGAGTACTCTGACAAGGTAGCGTGTTCACATAAGTGTAATTTTCTGTTCGTTTTGAATATAACATAAGTTTTAAAATATTGTGTTAACTGTCGATTATGGAAAATTAGTCAGGTTTGATAAACGAATTAAACAAGAGTCTTATCTCTTGTTAATTATCATAGTAAACAACAAATAAGGTAAAATTAATTAAATAGGTATTGAAGACCACACAGGCTTAAAGTAAATATCCATGTTTAATCCCAAGATAATGTTAAATACATTATTTTGTATTTACGAATTGAAAAGTTACTCATGACTCTGCTTTACCACAACATTACTTGTTGCTTTCCCTGAGTGAATCACATGTCCATCCACATTATGTACAATCGAGAAAATTAATTGTTTGTCAAACGGATAATTTGATAACGACTTCTATGTACAATACTGGTATTCAGCTGCATCTGGATAGAACGGCAGCCCACTCCTACATAGTTGGTAAAAGGCTAAGCAGATGATCATATGTCAATTTTGTAAACAATTAATTACCCTGACATTATTTCCATGTTTTGCCATTCTAATTGCAAGGTTTCCTAACAAGCTCGAACATGATATCATTTCTTATTATGATCTAAATATATACCCATATGGGTGGATGGATTAGACTACGTAAATCAAATTCGCTTAAATTTTTATACAAAAATTACAGCAGTGCTCAGATCTTGCTTAAAAAAACCTGCGTAATCATAGCTGAGGACCTTACAACAGATTGTAGGAAAAATAGGAAGCACGGATAAAAATAAAACAGAAAAGAAAAAAGTCAAAATCAAAACCAAAAATCATTTATTTAAATTAGGCTGAGTTTCAACACTTTTTAAACGACAAAAAATAAGAAATAGATAAGTAAGAATCTAATAAATGAGGATGACATTTGAATCGACGGGTCTTATGAGGTTAATCCTTCTACCATCATATACCAAAGCTTATAATTATTTACGCCTACTTTGATGTAATCTAAAAACGTTTAAGCGTAAACAGATAATTTATTTTTGATGTCTATGTCAGATTGATTCACATTGGGACTTCCCAAACCTTAATTTATTTTTAGGTGTTACAAATTAATGATAAGATTAATTTATAATTTCTTTTGAGTATCAATAATAAGTATTTTATGTCATACAAGGTGGCGATTTAGTCACCTGCAGGACTCAATTGAGAATCAATAATGACCGCATAAAAATAATGAAAAGGTTTTTAAACTTGTACATTTGAAAATTAACTCTATTTACTCGTAGTAATTAGTTTGCAAACGCAGCCCTGCGTACATTGACCCGCCCGGCGCGTCCTTGAGGTGTTTTTGACTTATACGTGCGCGCATCATATGATCGGCACATGAGGTCAACGCCCGGGATTCGCTCCAGGTTTGACTCTGCATTAGAAAATGTAACCGATATATTGATAAAAAAATAAGGTACTATCTTTTTTATTGATTCGGGTAGATAACCATTGTCTAATTCACCTCCTTAAATCCTGCAAGTGATTAAATCGGCACCCTGTATAATATACATGACATTAGTATATCATGTCTATAACAAGCAAACATTTTTGGAGGATTCAGAGTATTTCGTTTAGTAGTGAGACCTAATGCAACCAGTTTGTCACGGTTGATATACATAATGTTGATTTTATAATTTCTGGCTCTCACTGACTGTGCTTATCCTCGGGTATTCATCATCATCGTCATCATCATTATCTACCTAGCCTTTCCCAACTATGTTTGGGTCGGTGTCCAATTTAAACGGATGCAGCTGAATGCTAGTATTTTAAATGGAGCGATTTAACTGTATTCCTCTTCAACCTAGTTCCCAGTAACAAGGTTGATAGCAGGATACCCTTTGGTAAGACTGATTGTCAGACTTTCACGCTGTTTTATCTTCGGATATTCTCGAAATATTAAAGACCACTTACTTTAATTTTGATGGGTGCATATTCTCAAGGGTAACGTACAGTGACGAACGAGGATAAAACATTACTTTGCAGTCAGTAGCAACAAGATAAGGAACCTATCGGACTCAATTCTTTGTTTAGATGTTTACGAAAGTAACCGATCTGAACTTATTCTTATCATGGAATCTCATTTCACAACTTACATTCATACATATAGAAAGATATCCACAAACATTTGAATACGTGGTTAACGTACGAGTAGTTTAACAAAATAATTAATAATTAAATAAAAAGCATACCTTATGACAGCAGCGCATCTCTCAATCTATCTGTATATCTACTCAAATCAGTAAAAACCATGGAATCATTGTATAAATAAATAAATAATGCTGGACAATCCACACAGCATCATCTAGCCCCAAATTAAGCAGAGCTTGTGTTATGGGTACTAGATGACTGATATACTTAATACAATACATTACATAGATAGATATTTTTATTATACATAGCAAATACCCAGAACACCCGGAACAAATATTTATAGATCGTACAAACATTTGTCCCAAGGCGGGAATCAAACCCGCAACCTCCTGCGTCGCAGGCGGACCTTCGCCCGCCGCGCCACATAGGTCGTCAAGTATCGTGTATGTTCCGTAGATGTGAAAAAATGCTCCGTAGATGTGTCCACAGTGGAGCAAATACAGGAAGATCCTATGCCTTGAACGAGATTTTAGGTGAGGAGTCGAGTTTATTTTACTTGCTTGTCATGTTGGTTGTATGATGTATTGTAACTGTCTCTAGCATTATCTGTTGCCGTTTGCAGACAGTATATGCAGACCTTCTTTGGCAACCTTTGAAGTCCAAGTAGGGTCAGATACAAGGTTCTATCCTAGCAGAATGATAACATGTGAAATCCACATGGATAAGATAGTAGAGTGGAAATAATAGGGTTTATCACGTAATGCGGTAAATGATTCATGTATGTAAATATCGTGTTGATTCCGAATTTCCGATTTAATTACACAACATTATCTCACACCACGTACACTATTATTCGTCAAATTTAAAAGTATTTATTCTAATCTAAGTGCCTATGTTGTAATGAATCATAATTAAAAACTTTTTAATTCTTAGTAGTACCAAACTTATCAAGATACAGACAAGGAAAAACCACGCATCTTTTCTGATAACACACATCAATGAGAACGAATACGAAATACTATGAAACACCTGCCAACAGTCTATTAATAAATAAATTATCATGAAATTTAAGAACTAATCGAACAGGAAAAACACTAACAGTGTTAGGCATGAATAGGCTGATAACAGAAGAAGACTCGAAAACCTTTTATTCAGTAAATATTAACAATCTTAGACTTGAACCCTTAGGAAATGATAAAGAGTGAGGATTGTTGCATTTATGCAAGAGATGCAAGATGCTACCGGCTACTGGGCAATGGAGTGTTACACTGTTAGGCTTAACATTGTTGTTTTGACAAAGAATATTATGTTTAATCTTTGCAACGACCACTCCCTGTACATTCTGATTGCAATAACACGTTCCAAAAACGATTAGCGTGATACAAGCGTGATATTTGTATAAATAGGTAGACAACTACAATAGACTTTATTTATAGAAACAATAAAGAATTCCACTGACGCAATATACAGCTAAATATAGCCACTTTATCAGATTTTCGAATGAAAAACATCGATAAAGCATCCGCTGGAATTATTGTTTCGGCTATCTATTTGAACATCAAAGTAGTATGGAACTATTATTTAATTTTATGACCAGAAAACTTAATACTTTGAACAACGTTTATAATCGCATCACAATAAACACAACAATATTATGTACTAATAAACCTGAATAAACCATACAATTTATTAGTGCACTTGACAGCTGTCAATACTCGTACCATCCCTATCAGATATTAATGGCTGAGGTCGTGATAATGTTAAGATACCAAAAGCTATCACATTGTAGCCATGGAAGATTTTTGGCCTTTATTGACCGTGACAGTTTCGTGGCGTTTCCGATCATTGGAACTTTCTTGAAGACAGGTCGGCATTTGAGCCTCGAAGATCTTTGACCAAAATTGGGGTAAAGTGATTTGAGTTGGACAACACACAAGGGTCGACAAGAGATATTTTATACGCATCTATGCTGCAAAGAAATAAGAAGCATCATTAATTTTGTTGGATATTGCGACAATATACGACATATTTGAATACCAAACTCTTGGACAATTGCAATACCAGTAGAAATAACAATAACTAAGGAATGTGACGAGCATTTTAGTTAAAAAGTCTTTTATATTCAGAAGTAAATATTATAACTCAATCTGTAATAAGTAGGTGAACAGAAATCTTTTTATCAGATATAAAAATAAAAATGGGCTGATTAAAATTCTGCGAAAATTGTTTTTATGAATCCGCACGAAGGGAAAACCAAACCGAGGACAGTGATATAACTTTACTTAGGTAGGCAGAATTTTGTGTATTGTATTTTCCGTAACGTTACTTCAGTTTCGAAGTCACCGATTTTCTACCAAATATTTCTTAACACATCTGTTTCTTCTTCAATTATTAGAATCTCGCTTTAGTAAACCACTTGATGTCATTCCTATAGAAGTGTCTAAGTTACTTGGCAAAATTCACTAGTGATTACTGCCCAAAATATCTGAACATTATTGATTTCAGCCAAAACATGCATTTTTGACCTTAACCATGAGGTCTGGGGAGTACGGAACCAAAACAATACCACACAGAGTTGTTTTCAGTTGACCGACTTTAAGGATGGCATCGACACAATCACAAAGGAGGCCACAGAATCGATCAATCGTAATTTATAAATGCGTAGTGATAATAATCTGATAAAACATGTGGCATCCATATAAATACACGAAGTGACAGCGTTAATTTAACAACACAATCGAGTGATACGGACAAACAAGTCTCTTCAGGAGCTCAAGAGAAATTGATATTTATTTCAAACATATTTCGTCAAACCAACAAATTTTAATAAAGTGAGTATTTCCATATTACCTTTACAATTTAAGATTTTTCTACTTATTCAAATTTTAACGTATTGTAGAGAATTCAATTTTGCAGTATATTGTATTCCCTCTAACCCTTACAGTTAAGGTAAACTATGTTTACCTCATTTATACTTTGATGATACTTACATTTCATCCTCTTTTTCTAGAATGCAGCGCAACTCAGCCTTCTCTTCCAACATGAACAACGGCTACCAGAGGTATTCGGCCAGCCCTTGCTTTGGTCCTCCCAGAAACCAGTACCAGCCCAATGGAAGCTACGCACCCCCCGTGGCACAGCCCTTCCAGCCTAACACCTGCTTCATGACAGCAAATGTGATCCGAAAAATGAGCAACACAACCCCTCCAAAAGGCTTTGGCCGTAACTACTAGACCTACGGAAGGCTCAAGCATTTTTGATGGAATCTCGAGTAGTAATTCGTCTTGGCTACCGTTTACTGCTAGCTTAGGTTTAGTAATCTCACAATATTTATTTAATAAGTTTAAACATGTTAAGTGAACCTATTTATAATATTGCTTAGGGATTCAAATCGTTACAATTTGTTTTTCTTTTCAAATAATTTGTTGTGACGTTCTTTTGTTAGATGAATAACTGTGTGTAAACAGTTTGTTTACATTTTTGTTATCATTTTTATATTAATAAATTATTAAATAAAATAAACCTTTTGATTTAATATCACCTTTCTTCCCGTTATAGCTCCTATAAGAAATAAATATTTAAATAATCTGTAATTATTTAAACTTATGGAAATCACTATATACCAGTATTATGTACAGAAGTCAGCACATAAAACTACCCCAATAAGTCCAATTTCTTTGATAGTTTTTCAATTTTATTAAAATTTGACAATTTGGGGTAGTTTCATGTGCTGGCGTCTGTACTAACACATACACCATACAGAAGAACACAATAATACACCACATAGTCATCATGTTTTACAAACATAATTCATATTCTTACAGTAGTTTCCTATTCTGTAAAAATGTCTTGTTTTTGGACTTCGATGAAAAATATTTTTGCATATACCAACCCTAAACTATGTTGTTTAACTTGAAGCGTAGGAACAGAAACAGTGTCAAATGCTTAAGTTAGACAGTTACTGGAAATCGCAAAAACCTTTTAAAGTTGAACTTCTTACTTTCGTTGGTGTATCTGGATTCCTTCAGTAACAATTACAATTTATTGGAAACTATAGTAGAAAACAGTGATTCTACAAGGGAAGTTAAATAAATCTTCTTTTTTATTATTTAGGCAACTTTGGTTGGGCAAAGGCCATGCCCTAATTCCTCCAGGTGTTGTTTTCTGAGCTACCTCGAACTAGAAGGCCAATTTCCGTAATTACAAACGTTCAAAATCTACTCGTAATGTTATCTCAGCGACAATCAATGTCAAAAATTTCGGGTAATTTTGACAGACGTTTTTTTAAATGACCCTTAGATTTGTTTTACTTGAACTAATGCAAAGATACACTCTGAATAATAAACGATATAAATCATCGGAGCACGATCATTCGTACCTGATACCTTTCAACCCGGTGCTGTAAGTTGCCTTACCAATACATTTTTTTTTTAAATACGTTGCCCCACACTAGCTATTTCTCCTGTGTCGTGGGTGCGTTTACAAACATTTAAATTCACATACACGAACAGCTAGACCCGGAACTAATACCTATAGGCCATACAAATATTTGTTCCATGCGGGAATCGAACCCACGACACGCGGCGCATCAGTCGATCGCTCAGCCACTGCGCCAACCGTGTCGTCAAAATAAATCTAGGTATAACAAGTGATACATTTAGGAAAAATATGCGATAATCGTAAAATAGTGGCTGCATCGTTGGTCTAGTGGTCGCAAACGGTACTGCTAAGCACGAGGTTCTAGGTTCGATTCCCGGGTCGAGCACTGTGTCATTGGAATTTTTCATTAGAAATTTCTCAGTAGCTCAGCCCGGAGTCAGGATGCGTGTGTTGTTGATGACAATTGGCTGACCCCCTATTACATAGGACTTAGACAAACATAAGTGGAGAAATGTGGGTGTGCTGCAAGTACACCTCTTCCCAACCCTTCAGGAAATACAGGCGTGATGTTATAAAAATAAAAATAATAATAAATATTGCTGGACAATCCACACAGCATCATCTAGCCCCAAGCTAAGCAGAGCTTGTGTTATGGGTACTAGATGACTGATATACTTAATACAATACATTACATAGATAGATATTTTTATTATATATAGCAAATACCCAGAACACCCGGAACAAATATTTGTAGATCGTACAAACATTTGTCCCAAGGCGGGAATCGAACCCGCAACCTCTTGCGTCGCAGGCGGACCTGCGCCACATCGGTCGTCAAATCGTTATGTATGTTATTTGTCTAGAATGTCAAACAAGCAGGCGGCCCACTTGATGCTAAGTGGTCACCACCGCATATGAACACTTTCAAGACCAGGGCCACCACAGTTACGTTGCCTGCCTTTGTCGAGAGGTCTCTCTGAATTTTATCTTGAGGCAGTGCATCTCACAGATCCGTGGAAAGACCTCAGGGGGGGTTGGTTTCCATTTCACATCTTGCATATACGGGGTAGGAACAATCGTAGGTGTATTCTGTACTTGACAATGTTTGAAACATTGTCAAGTACAGGATACACCTCTTTTCGTAGCCCAAAATACATAGATACGAGTACCTGCGACTGTTTCAATAAATCAATACAATAAGTACTACATTAAAGTCAACAAGCAAAAGCATTTATTTCATACTTAAAACACACAAAATGTACAGGGGTGGCAAAATGTACTTAATGGCATAGGCATTTTCTGCCAGTCAACCTGTGGGCTAGGACAAACAGTGTTAGGTTAGGTTATATTGCTATTGCTGGATCTTTTCATGACTTTTGGTCGTTGATGTGGACTACAGCATAACCATTATTTCTGTAGCGCCTTCACCGTAGCTTCCCGCAATATTATTTTTATCGTAACATAGAGTTAGCAATCCCTGCAGGTATTATAAACGTTTGCCAGGTTTAGTTTTACGAAGCTTAAATTTACCTGATAATAAAAATTATGATAGTTTAAGCTTCGGTAAGACTTAGCAGATCATTAAACGAGTAGGTACTCTTGTTGAAATCTTAATATATATATTTCTTGTGTGCGTGTGTATGTGACTGAACTCCTCCTAAACGACTGGACCAATTTTGATGAAATTTTTTGTGTGTGTTCGTGGAGATTCGAGAATGGTTTAGATTTACAATTGGACCCAGTAGGTGGCGCTGTACGGGCAGGACAACGTCTGTTCGGTCCGCTAGTATATATATATATATATATTTTTTTAAACAAAAACGTTGCCTTACACTAGGAATTCCCGCACGGATCAAATATTTGTATGGCCTACAGGTAGTTGTTCCGGGTCTGGCTGTTTGTATATGTGACTTTAAATGTTTGTAAAACGCACCCACGACACAGGAAAAATTCCTAATGTGGGGCAACGTTTTTGTTTAAAAATATATATATATATATATATAGAAACTGGGTGTTAGTGAGTAGTGCCTATGTTTTCTGTCGAGCAATCAGAGGTTTTGTAGCGAGCACTGCTAAAATAAACTAAACGGTATGGTATTAGTTTATCTTTCCTAAAATTGATTTAATGCAAACTCTTATTTTCGATTTTAAAATTCTGACCGTTTCTATTTATAAACACATCAATTAAGTCATATTTGTTTGAATTTATTGATGCAGAACGGATGCACCTAAATTTATGACTGAAGTATCTGTCAGGCGCCTTATAATACCAACCTTGCTGACTGCTTAAAAATGCTTCTTGCATTCAATCATTCATTTTATTTTCATTTTTTAATAACGTTGCCCCAAACTAGGAATTTCTCCTCTGCGTTTACAAACATTTAAAATCACAAACACAAATAGCCAGAACAACACCTGTAGGCCATACAAATATTTGTTCCGTGCGGGAATCGAACCCACGCCACGTAGCGCAACAGCCGATCTCTCAGCCACTGCGCTAACCGTGCCGTTAAATAAATTGTTTGTCGCTTAATTTGTTTCATCTGCAATCTGCATAAGCTAATATTGTAGTCACTTCTACGTACTCACGCTTTACTTATTTTGTTCTTACGAGCATTTTTATGAATCTCTACTCAAACGTATTATCTTATTTAATATGACAAAGAGGTATTAAGTGTCATTGATAAAACATAACAATAAAACATTTCTGTTTTATTTTTATGTTTTAGTCATTAAATTATATTTTCTCTCTGTATTTACTTAAAAAATAATTTTCGGATAGTATCTCCAGCGTTTGATTGTCTATCATAATACCTACGTGATATTGGCGAAATAGTGGTTTCTTTTCCTCAAAAGCCATTAATGAAGAGTTGAAGTTGAACATTTCACGGCACGGTTGGCGCAGTGGCTGAGAGATCGACTGCTGCGCCGCGTGTCGTGAGTTCGATTTCCGCACGGAACAATATTTGTATGGCTTACAAATAGCTGTTCCGGGTCCGGCTGTTCGTTTATGTGAATTTAAATGTTTGTAAACGCACCCACCACACAGGAGAAATTCCTAGTGTAGGGCAACGGTTTGTCTAAAAAAAAACTAAAAAAAAAGTTAATTGAAATTGACAGTTAGTATGTAAATATGTCCTAGAATGACAAACAAATAGTCGGCCAAACTGACAGGAAGTGGCAACAAGAGGGCAATTCCCATATTTTTAAGCACGTTCGCATTCTTATCTCAGTCTCAATCTGTCAAAAATACGTCTGAACCACCTACATTTTTGGCATTGATTGTCACTGAGATGAGCGTGCAACTAGATTTTGGACGCTTTTAATGACAGAAATAAACCTTCAGGGATACCACGAGTACTTCGCCAACACGTCTCGAAGATAAATCTACAACTCCATTTTCAGGTTTTTTCAGCTACCACATTTTATCTCAACGTGTTATCTGAACGTATTTCCCAAAAAGTTACTGAAAGTCACTAGTGACTGGGTTTAGACGCAGAAATGATCGATAGCGCGGTCACTGTCGGACTGCATAGAAAAGAAAGAGATGCGCAAACGACAACATGCTTGTAAATATGAATTAACATACATACATACATAAACTCAGGCCTCTTTCCCAGGGGGTAGGCAGAGACTCTCTACGCTCCTTACATACTCCTTTTGCTTCGTTTACGTTCATACATCTGGTCATAAACGCACACCGGTTGCGAGTACTATGCACCATTAAATTACTATTCTGAAGAAATTCACCAATAAGGTCAGTGTAGGTCCTTCTAGGGCGTCTACTCCCGGCGTTTCCACTTACATCTGCCTCATTAATACTTGTAGTCGCCTTTCATCCATCCTCTTAACGTGACTATCAATATGAATTAACTGAATATCTGTACCGGGTGGAAATAACTTCAACGCAAAAACTGATACCATTTGATTCGGTTAGTCCCCGTTAAAATTCTAAGTAGGTTTTTCAAATTTCTACATTTTTGCAAATATTCATGATTTTGACCTAACCCAATGCAATTTTTAATGAGAGACGTAAAATATAAACTTTTGAATTGAAAATCTTTTAAGATTTTGACGTTTTTGCGATTTTAAGTACAAAAACACATCATAAAATAAAGTAAAAATGAGGACAACGCCTACGAAAAATTTGAGGGCTCCAGAATCATATTCTGAACATCTGAACTCATGATATTGGTTAGTGCGTCGATCGTCGCTCCCACCCTGTATACTCAAAGATTAGTTAAATAAAAGGATTAAAAAAATACAACTAGTCTTGATACTATAGGTCGGTATCTACTGTTATTCATTTTACTAACATACCTTGACAAATGTTTTGGATTGAAGTTCAAAGTAAGGGATTCTTGTCTTTTTCTTTTTTTTACTTTTCCACTAGAAATGTCTCCTGCGTCGTGAAACATTAAAAGTGACATACACGAACAGCCAGACCCGGAACAACTACCTGAAGACCGCAATATTTGTTCCGTGCGGGAATCGAACCCACGACACGCGGCGCAGCAGTCGATAGCTCGGGCCACTACGCCAACCGTGCCGTCTAGTTGTACCGAGAGATTATTCGAAAACGTGTTCCATTTTTATACCAGTGCAAGTACGTTCAAGTTTTGGAAAAAAAATACAAGATTATTTGGAGAATTTCTCTCCCGTCATCGCTTTAAGATACATTATCTATCTGTTCTACAATCAGAAAGAAATCTACTATTACATTTTTCCCACTTCCTTGGGTTTATCCGCCAGTCTCACGTAATGTATTTTCCTCGATTATAGATCACAACTTGTTATGTATGAGTGTATAGGGCAGTTATCAGTGATGAGACAAACGTTGACGCCCCCTAACACCTCTTCTGACTTTTCTTTCTATCCGATTGGTGGATATCTGCTGTATGGCATTGATTCATAATATGATTTTGTTTCGAATACTCACAAATGGCTGAAGGAAATAGTAAGAATTTCCTAATTGAATGCATTAATCTGGTAATTACTGTAACTCCTAGCTGCACCCCAAGTTCACACCTATGTGTTAAGAGTTGCGTCTCTGCTAGTTGCCATGGAAGGCTTAAATTGTAATTTCGTCCTGGCCGTTTGTTTGGATGTTACACAAACTATTGGTACCTTACCTTACCGTATCCTTCCTTTTCTCGACAGAAAGGACGTATTCTATGAGCTACTAACAACAGCGCTATCTTAAATCTATCAGTTCAGTGCGATGCGCGCTCGGATACGGACGTGTTACCACAGTGCAAATAATTAGTACACGTGTAGCGCGGCAACAGCCGTTGCCCGTCATTGAGCTATGAGTTCACAGCAGCTTATAGCCAACGAGTTGTTGGCATTCATACAACATGCCATCGATACCATGGACGAAGTGAGCATCTTGCAGATATGCAAGTCGAGCTTCAAAGAAGATGAGATCAGCAGCAGCAAGTTGCTGCTATTCCAAACGCTTGGAAAGATCGAGGAGATGCCGTCTCGCAGGAGGGATGGGACGGAGAAGAGTATCCAGGACATCATCACCTTGTTGAAGGTCACTGACCCGGACGACGTGCCCGCTTTCGTGGCTAAGGACCTGCATAAGCTGCCCCCTGTCACATTCGACCACGTTGACGTCACCAGGCTGTTGAAGGACATCACATTCCTGAAAGCAAGCCTGGCCGAGCTGCAGTCTAAGTTGGAGGCGTCGGATAACACCATAGGTGAATTGCGAGCAGAGGTAGTGTTGTTACGCAAGGCTGCTTCTGTAAGTAGGACACCTGACGCTTACAACGTGAACACGCGTCGCGGGGCGCAAAATGCTTCCTTCGGCAGTTTTGAATCGGCGAAATTTGATGCGTCACCGGCTGCCAATATTGTCTGCGATGCATCGTGTCCCGTCGCCGCCGTCCCCGCCTCAACAACAGCTGAGGTGACGACATGCGTAGGTGCGTTGACCCCTAAACGTGCCTACGCTGCAATAGTGGCTGCAAACAAACCAGCTGTGTCGCAAGTCAAGCGGCATGAAGTTAAAGGGGGTAAGCAGAGGCGCTGTGATACTACCTGCAAGGATCTGACACAGCGTAAAACCGAGCAAGATACATGCGATAAAGATGGCTTTATCAAGGTGCAGAGGAAAAAGAGGAAGCCAGCTTGTCGCAACCAGTGCGGTACTGCACCGAGCGGGCCGAACTTCCTGCTGCGTCCTGCTGTACCAATGACGCCATTGTACGTGTCCCGTTTGCATCACTCTACAAAGGTCGCGGAGATTGTAGAGTATATCAGCATCAAGACCAAGTTCACTCTGAGGGTCGAGCGGTTGGAATCTCACCACGGCGTGAGTTTCAATTCCTTCGTGGTGAGGGTGCCAACTCAACATCTATCGACTTTCATAAAGGAGGAATTTTGGCCGAGAGGTGTAGTGTTCCGGCGATTCCGAGGCCGGATACCCGACACCGCGCGACACACGACGCCGACTTTACGTGTCAATTAGTTTTTAATTATGTTTATGATATGTATTATGGCGTGGACTGTATGTTGGGGTTGTTCGTGAAATAAAAACTCTTCTTGGTCGTAATTCTTGTTTTATTTGATCTTCCTTTAGACTAGTTAACATTTCTTGGCTTAGTTGGCGTACTACACCCTAACCGAGAGCCGTGCCCTTATATGTGCACGGCTACGTGTGTACAAGTTGTGGACACGTCCAAACAATCCTAGGGCGGTCCACTAATAAAATCCCCGAAATCCCAGTTCGGCTCCCGACAGGTTCATACGTGTTTCGACCTGTCGGTGCCGGACCCTATTCCCTGAGATTGACGTCATACTTGGGGAAATTATTTTATTTACTTGGTTAGGTGTAAGTACTTTTCTCTATACAAAACTACGTTGTGCTCGCTTTTACACAATGTTTCCTTATAAGCTATGGTGAGTGCTTATATATATAAACTTTATTTGTTTTTAATACTTTACAGGCTGCGGTACACGCTTATATGTCATACTTTAATAATCTTTGCGGCCTGCGCTACAATAATAAATTAACGATCTCTTTACAAGCTGCGGCATGCGCTTATACATAACAAATTATCTAACAATCTTTCTACAAGCTGCGGCGTCCGCTACATTTCTCCTCCCGGCGTAGCTCGCGAAGCCTCTTCTTTATTGAAAAGGACGACGAGTTTGCTGACTGGGCGCCGGAAGATTCCCGTCTTGGTCCGTATCTCGACGACTCGAGTGCTGCCATCACTTGCAGGGTGCGTGCGTTCGACGATTCCCATTGGCCAAGTATTTCGGGGTAGCGTACTGTCGACCACGAGGACCACGTCGCCAGGCTGAAGAGGGCGCACGTTACTTTTGGGTTCGCCACGGGGTACCAGGGTAGGTAGGTACTCCCGTAACCAGCGTCGCCAGAAGTGATCGGCGAGCGCTTGTGTAGCCCGCCATGTCCTTCGGTCGTCCTCTTCACATGGTCCCGTCGCTGGTAGGCCGGTCGATGACCCCAACAGGAAATGGTTAGGGGTCAGGGCCTCGGGGTCATTTGGGTCAACGCTGACGTGGGTCAGAGGTCGAGCGTTGATGGCGAACTCTGCCTCGGCGAGGAGGGTGTAGAGGACCTCTTCTGTAGGCGCCTTCTCCTTCAGAGTCACCCTCAGGGCCGTCTTGACAGAGCGTACCATTCTTTCCCACGCACCTCCTTGATTAGGTGCGCCGGGAGGGATAAAGCGCCACTCCATCCGGTGCTGTAGTCCTAGGTCGTTCAGGACGGGCAGCCACTCCTTGTAAGCGGTGTAAAGCTCCTGGTCGGCCCCACGGAAATTAGTGGCGTTATCTGAGTACATAAGCCGCGGCCACCCTCTGCGCGCAGCCATTCTCCTTAGGGCCATTATTGCAGAGTCCGTCGAGAGGGAGGCCACGAGCTCAATATGCACAGCACGGGAGGTGAGGCACGTAAACAATGCCCCCCACCTCTTCTCTCGGCGGCGGCCCATCTTGACCATCATGGGACCAAAATAATCCACCCCGCAATTTGTGAACGGGCGGTGGAAGGGGTCCAGGCGGGCATGCGGCAAGTCTCCAGTGGCCGGCGTCTGAGGTGTTCCCTTTCTTCTTTTACAAAATGCACAGTTTCTTTCTATGTTGCGCACGGTAGGTCGCAAATGTATGACCCAGTATCGTTGTCTAAGGTCATTGGTCACGCGCTCACGGTTCGCGTGACCCGCTGCGCAGTGTTCTCGTAGCACTAGGAGCTTTGTTATTCGGTGACGGCCGTCTAAAATGACCGGTCGCTTAGTTTCTTTTGGCGCCGCGGCGGCGCTGATACGCCCGCGTACCCGTAGGAGGTCATCTTCAATCACCGGGTCGAGAGGATACAGTCTGCTCGTCTTAGGGATAGGGCGAGCGGACCGTATCCGCTTTATTTCGTCACCGAAACTCTCCTGTTGTGCCCGCTGCATTATTTCTTTCTCGGCGCGCTGTATATGTCTATGTTCCAGCCTCGTAGCGGCGCGTCGACACATATCGATGAAAGTCAGCACTCTCGCCGCGGTCCTCACCAGTGTCTCGTACTTGGAGAAGCGGGCAGGGTCAGGTAGCCAGCTGTCTGGTGGGCCCTCCGCGACGTGCAAGACTTCGTGTTCATCGTCCTCGTCAGGTGTCACTTTCCCGGGCCATTGGTTTTCGTGTAGATAGAGAAAGTCAGGCCCCTGGAACCATCTGTCAGTCGCACTGATAGTCGCATTGGTGATTCGAGTGGCGTCGTCGGCTACGTTGTGTTGGGTAGGTAACCAACGCCACTCTTCTTTCGAGGTGAGTTCGGCTATCTCTCCCAGGCGGTGCGCGACGAACGGTGTATATCGTCGCATGTCGTGCGTTATCCAGTGCACGACCGTGGAAGAGTCTGTCCAGTACACGGTTCTGCTCACCTCGATGCGATGCTCTTTGCGGACGGTGTCAGCGAGTCTAGTTCCTATGACCGCCGCCTGTAGCTCTAGCCTCGGAATAGTCTGCGCCCGTCGTGGCGCCACTTTAGCTTTAGCGGCGACCAATACGATACTCACGGTATCGTCGCAGTTTGCTATCCTCCAATAGGCTGTGGCGGCGTAAGCTTGCTCGCTCGCGTCACATAGGACATGTAGTTCTATGTCTCTGTATTCCTTTGACGTATAGTTCCTGGGTAGCTTAAGTCGCGTGATGTCATTGAGCTGAGTGAGCCACGCTGCGAAGAGTTCGTTTTCTTCCTCTGGTATTGGCTCGTCCCACGATATTTGCAGGCGCCACAAACTTTGTAATATGATCTTTGCCCGTATCGTGAAGTGGCTCAGCAATCCCAGCGGGTCATAGATTGACATCACCGCGCTGAGAGCTTCCCTTTTTGTAGGTGAGCGTTTACGCTCTCGTACTGGAGTGGGAACCCGGTTCATTGAGGTATTGAACCCGAGTTCGTCTCGGTCAGCGCTCCAGTATAGCCCGAGTATTTTGCTTGCGGGCTCTTCTCCTCCCAGTTGTGTAGGCACGGTGGCACGCAGCTCTCGGGGTACGTGGCGTAACACCGCCTCACTATTAGCGCTCCACTCTCGTAGAGTAAACCCGGCGACCGCGTGCACCTTTCTTATTTCCTCTATTGCCTGCAGAGCTTCTTCTTGGCTGTCGTAACTTGCCACCAAGTCATCCATATAGTGACTGTTCTTGATGGCTTCGAGCGCGCGTGGATATTCGTGCGCATGTATGTCCGCGTTGTGATTGCGTACATAATGAGCCATATATGGTGAGCTGGCTGCGCCGAATATCATGCTCGTCATCTTGTAGCGGCGCGGTGGGCTCGTTCGGTCACTACCCCTCCATAGGAATTGCTGCGCCGGCTGATCTTCATGTCTGATTTTAATGCGTAAAAACATTTCTTGAATGTCCGCAGTGACGGCGATCGCTCGTTCTCTGAAGCGGAATATGATTCCCGGTAGCGACAGCAGCAGATCCGGGCCCTCTAGTAGCCTGTCGTTCAGGCACACGCCGTGACTTTTCGCCGCTGCGTCGAACACTAACCTTTGTTTGCCGGGCTTGTTCGGATTCTGTACGGCGAAGTGAGGCAAGTACCAGCAGATGGCGCTTGTGGTCTCTGCACCGTCGCATGGCACTGCGTAACCCTTTGTTAACAGGTTATTCACTTGGGCACTATATTGCGCGGCAAACTCAGGTGATGCGTCCATTTTCTGTTCGATTCTTTTCAGCCGGCGGAGCGCTGCGCTGTAGCTGGGTGGCATGTTTACGTTGTCGTATTGCCACGGCAGTCCGACCTCGTAGCCACCGTCAATCTTTTTTATGGTTTTGTTGACGATGGCCATCGCTCGTTGGTCGGTACTGTTTACACGTGGTTCTCGTGCAATGCCCAGCGCGTCGATTTTAAAGTGAGCCTCCACCAAGTCGTGAAGCTGTCGGTGGTCGTGCTGCTGCTTCTCGTGTTCGTAGAGATGCAGCACGTTGTCTTCGCTCACGATAACATTGCGCGGTGTGGTCCCGTGTACTACCCAGCCGAGCTGCGTTCGGGATGCAGCCGGCTGGTTGGGACCGCCGACCCGGAGTTCTCTTGACACGATGCACTCCCAGTTGTCCGTCCCCACTAGGATTCCGGGTCGGGTTGGTTCGTAACACACTTCTTCTCTTGGGAGGTTGCGCAGGTGCTCATATTTCAGCAGAGTGTCTGGAATTGACTGCTGGTGAAGCCTCAGGTTTCTCATTGTTCTTGCCTGAAGCTTGTGTGTGGCGCTGTCTTCGCCGATTCCCCTTATTTGGATAGTGACAATCTTGCTTTCTTGGTCACGTGAGGACATGTTCACACCACGTATGTGTAATGGTCGTGACATGCCCTCTGCCCCGATGCTCGCAGCCAAACTTTCATCCATCAGGGTGACGGTGGCTCCCTCATCTAGGAGCGCATGCGTCATCACTTCTCCCCGTGGACCCGCGATGATTACGGGGCACATCTTGAGTAAGACAGTCTTAGGGCCGGTGGCTGTTAGGGTAGCCACCGACATGACTGCCTCCTCCTTTGCGTGCTCTTGGTCTTTATTATCAATCACTGACTTATCTTTGGGCGGTTCCTTTGGCTCTTGATGCAGCGTAGCGTGATGGGGTCGGCGGCACTCGTTCACACCACACAACTTTGCTCTGCACGTAATGCGCCTGTGTTTCTTCTGGGCGCACTTGAAGCAGATTCCGTTTGTTTTTATTAGCTCCCAGCGTTGGCTCACGTTCATTGATTTGTATTTAGGACACTGAGTTAACACGTGGCACTGGTTGCAGCTGGGGCATTTATTTTCTTCGCTATCTTCAATTGTAGCGAACACTGTGTTGGGTTTTTTCCTCTGGATAATAGCGGGCCTGGTCTCCTTCTTTTGGATAGCGGTATTCGTTGTTGTGGTGTACGTATAACGTAACGCCCTGTCCGCTTCTCTCATTAAGAAGTATGACAACACAACGATTTCTGGCTCCGTTGTCCCTTCGTGGTCGCAGGCGAAGTCGCACCATCGAGATCGTAGATGGGGACTTAGCTTTTCCAGTATTTCCCTGGTCAGCAGTGGGTTGTGCAGGTACCCTTTTCGATCGATTGTCTTCAGTACACAGATCGTACTTTGCACTTTGATTGCAAAGCTGTTGAGATCGCTTGCAGAGGGTCCTGGCTTTGGCATCTTCTTGAGATCTTCCAGCGCTTTGTCGATAATGGTTTCTGGTCGGCCAAAGCACTGTTCTAGAGTCTTCATTATTGTTTGCGGTTCTGTGGCCGCGTGTAGGAGTGCCGCGACCGTGTCGCGTGCTTCACCTCTCAGGCAACTTCGTAGCCGCTGAAGATTCTCGGACGGTGACACATTAAACATGGTGGTAGTGTCATGGTAGGACGCCTTGAATGGCAACCATTCACTGATGGCCCCGGAGAACGTCGGCAGATCTGTATGCCGGAGTCGTGGTCTAGCCATCTTCTCTAGGGTGGCAGCTAGATGGTCGATACTGTTCCGGGTTCTCGTCGGCGTCGGTGATCTTCTTCTGGGCATGTTAAAATGTTGTTGCTTGGTACCTTCTTTTGTTTCTAGGTTTCCGGCCCCCTCCTCCCGTGTATCGAGGGGGTTGGTGCGCAGCCACTGGTCCACCTTCTGATTTTGGTGCTCTTCTTGCAGCAGGTCGTCATGAGTGGTTTCTTGGTCATCCTGGATAGCGGAGACCTCTGCTGCCAATCTCTTCTTGACTAGATCGGCATCCAGTTCTAATTCCTTTCTTCGGATGATCGCTAATCTTTCGGCTGCCTCTAGTTCGGCTACTCGTAGCCGCGTGGTTACACTCGTTGTTGACCTTACTGATTGCTGCGGTGATCTTGCTGGCCTCTGTTCGGACGACGGCCCCGCTGTAGCGTGTTCTGTCGTGGTAGTACGCCCGATCATACTCTCGATCCGAGGTGATTCGGGTGGATCGAGAGATAATCGCCTAAGTCGCTCTCGTTCGATACGTTCCGCTTCCCGGCGACGTACTGATACCAGCAATTCTTCATCCCTTCGTTCTAGGGCCCGCCGTTGTTCTTCGAGTTCTGTTAAATCACTTTGACTACGGGTGACGACCATCGCGTTCGGTTGACGGCGCACAGTGATTTCGCAGAATGTTCAACGCAGGTATGCAGGTATCTTGTAACCGGTTCGGACGTGTTTCGTTCTTGAAATGTAGGTTCTTCAAATGCAGGTTTCTTCAAATCCGACCTCGAAGGACCAGACTATTATGGCGTGGACTGTATGTTGGGGTTGTTCGTGAAATAAAAACTCTTCTTGGTCGTAATTCTTGTTTTATTTGATCTTCCTTTAGACTAGTTAACATTTCTTGGCTTAGTTGGCGTACTACACCCTAACCGAGAGCCGTGCCCTTATATGTGCACGGCTACGTGTGTACAAGTTGTGGACACGTCCAAACAATCCTAGGGCGGTCCACTAATAAAATCCCCGAAATCCCAGTTCGGCTCCCGACAGGTTCATACGTGTTTCGACCTGTCGGTGCCGGACCCTATTCCCTGAGATTGACGTCATACTTGGGGAAATTATTTTATTTACTTGGTTAGGTGTAAGTACTTTTCTCTATACAAAACTACGTTGTGCTCGCTTTTACACAATGTTTCCTTATAAGCTATGGTGAGTGCTTATATATATAAACTTTATTTGTTTTTAATACTTTACAGGCTGCGGTACACGCTTATATGTCATACTTTAATAATCTTTGCGGCCTGCGCTACAATAATAAATTAACGATCTCTTTACAAGCTGCGGCATGCGCTTATACATAACAAATTATCTAACAATCTTTCTACAAGCTGCGGCGTCCGCTACAATATGTATTAGTTTATTAATGTATAACTTTATTTTATGTATTTTATCTATGGGCCTCAGTTGCCTGACAATAAAATGATTTATTTATTTATTTATTAAAACATCCGCCTCCAGAGTATTTTTTTAATTTAATTAATAATTGTGTTTTAATTTATTATTATCATACAATTAAGATTGGTACGCAAAAACCGGGCAAATGCGAGTCTGACTCGCACACGAGGGTTCGGTACAAACGTTACATTTACATTACAAAAATATTCTGTCAAGAAAGTACCGGGAAAAGATCAATAATACATAAAATGTTAGTTATTCATCCAAATTTATTTTATCATCTTCAAAGTATGCTCCTTCAGAAACGAATCACTTGCGCCAGCGAATAATCCAATCATCAAAACATTTTTTAAACGCTTTTTCCGGAATTGAGCTTCGGTTCCCGCCGAGAATTCTCCTTTCCGTCTTCTACTGAATGAACACGGGTGCCACGAAGAGGTAATTTGAGTTTTTTGAAAATGGAAGAAGTCGGCAGGAGCCATATCTGGTGAATAAGGTGGGTGCTCCATGGAACTTGTTGAATGTTTGGTCAAAAATTCGTTCACAATGATGGCCTTGTGCAAAGGCGCATTATCGTGGTGCAAAATCCAATAAAATAAAAAAAACAAAAAAATAAATCAAAAATATTCATTCCACAAATCTGGCCTTTTTCGTCTAATTTGCTCTCCTAAACTCCGCATAACGCTCAAATAGTAATATAGCAAGAATTCCGAGTGCATAACACCGCGATGGTCAAAGAAAACAATCAACATGACTTTTACTTTTGTTCGACTTAAGAGTGTTTTTTTCGGTTTTGGTTCAGTTGGAAGGCACCACTCCTAAGCTTGTTGACTAGTTTGCATGTCAAAGACCCACGTCTCGTCACCAGTAACAATGCGTTTCATTAATGTTGGGATCGGAATTGACTCGTACTAGCATGTCCTCAGCGTTTTTGGAGAAAATCCAGGTCTTTTGGGTCTAGCCGAAAGGCATATTTTACACCCAAGTGATTATTTAAAATGGTACGTATCGACTCGTGAGACACAGAAAATTTGGCGGCCATCTCTCTCAAACTTGAATGAGGACTTTTGCGATGTGATGTCTCAGTTGCAGACGTTGATGGCCTACCTTTGAACGCTTTGTACCACTCTTTCAAGCACGTGTTTTTGATCAATTCGATTCATCATAAGCCTTCTTTAACATTTCCAGTGACTCCGAAGCCGAAATTCTTTTGGCGATTCGAAAGTTGTAATCCGCAACACTGCAACACACAATACACAATCAAGCCAAGTATGTGTTGCGGATTTCAAAATAGACAAAAACATCAAACAAAGATTTTGTCTTAAATTTTGAATCTATATTTATTATTATAATATATTTTAATATCAATAACTAAAAACAGTAATGTGGTTAATATTTAATGTACATAACTAAAACTCCACGCCAAAATGGAAAACAGTTGTGCCAATCTACCAACAACAAAAAATTGAATATGGAACCATTAACAAATCATCCATTCCCGATATTTTTTGACTGAACGTATATGTGCTAAAACCACAAATTTGCATTATTTTGGACTCTTCCCTGTATTTGTGCTGTGATAACTTGCTTATTGACAAATTTCATGATTCTGATCAACGGGAAGTAAATAGATTTTTATTTCACTGCGAGAATAAAATATGACGCATAAATGGCCTTATTTTTCCTAGGTAAAATTATATAAAATAATGCAATTATTATTTCAACTAAATACGAGTTCTAAGAAAAAAGGTCTTGCAGACAGACAGGCAGGCAGGCAGACAGACCGACAACGAAGTGATCCTTTAAGGGTTCCTTTTTCCTTTTGCGGTATGGAACCCTAAAAATAACAAAGTTAAAACTTTTAATCTCTTTATAACTTACGTTAACAGAAGATATATCCTATGGCACCCAGCAACAGATTAGTCTTCTATGAGTGAAAGAATTTTTTAAATCAGATTGGTAGCGGCGGTAATTACCTCCTACATCTAAACTTACCACTTTACAATATTAAAAGTGCAAAAGGGGCCACCCTGTGTAAAGACCATACATTGTCAATTCTACCTTCTAATCCGCCTGACATTCCACAACATCAACGCACCAACGACAACGACGCAGAAGGCCGGAGGAGAAAACAACTTTGAAACGAATTTTAGAAATTCATTGACGAGATGATAATCATAGAATAAATGGACATAATCTAGCATAATCATTTGGAATATCTACATCATCATAATCCTGCCCTTATCACGTTTTTTTATTAGAGGTCGGCGCAGTGTGCGTAAGCTTGTTCTTCCGCACACCTTTATTTACCGTCATCTCAATAGTCATCTTCCTAGCCATTTCGTCTTTTACAAGATCTATCCATCGTTTCTTTAGTCTTCAAATATTCTTGTAAATATAACCCTCCACATGTTTGAATTTGATTCAAATTTTCCTAATGACATGTTCCTTATTCCTCCGCATCACGTGCATATAATGGAATATCTACAACCAGATAGAAAATTATAAGTACAGTAGTTTATTGATCGTAGAACTTTTATTTAACGCCCAATGTCAATCGGCAAATAAATATGAGAAACATCCATAAAATGGTATTATTTGATCTCACGAATTTTCAATAATCTTTGCTGAGTACCCACACAAGGAACTCTTTTGTTTAAACAGAATTTCAAGCTATGCCCAACAGCACAGATTGTGCCTTGACTGTCAGGGAGAGAATGAATTAAAGATTGTTATTAAGTGGCTCTCACTGGTGTTTGGCACTTACTGCACCAAACGATACCAAGGAAATTCCTGAAAAGATAAAACTTGAAGTGACAGGTTTCAACTTTATCAGAAAACACGGATTCGCTCATAATGTTACATCCTTACTTTTATATTATCACAGTCTGTCCATTATAACTCCAGAAAATCCGCTCCTGTTCACAGGGTTTTTTTCCTTCAATTGTTTGATATTACTTTGTCTTGCTATTATAGGTTTTAGTGTAGGCGACAAGAAGACTTTACTTATTAGTAAAGTACGAGTCTTAGGTACGAGTATTTGTACGTGTGGAGGCTTTTAATTAGCTATTTCTTGATATAACATTCTTCATATCATTGATTTGTTAGTTTGTAAGCCTTCTATATAATAAAAAATACCTTTAATTACAAACATACTATGTACCTTTTCTTTTTCATAGATTTGAACTCAAACACAAACTCGAAATATTGATTCGTAGGTTTGCTTATCTGTTAAAACGTTTAAACCCACGAATTAATTGATGAAATAATGAAAATAACCTTTTAGGCTATGAAGTCCGAGTGCTCATATTCTATACGAAGAGATGTCGAAACATTTCGTTGACGCTTCCCGTAACACAAGAGCTGGCCTCTAATTTTTCCAAAGGCTAAGCAAGTACAATTTGAAAATACTGGCGGCATTGACATGATGTAGGATGCCATGCAATCATACAACGAGGAAATGGAATGGCGATGAGGTCTTTAACAGTCGACAGCGAAGGGGAGGAATTATTTCGACACCTTTTAAAATTTGCTGTATTTATCGTCTATGTATTTCCATTTCAAGATTTGGAACAAGCCAGACGCCGATTCAAGATAAGTGGTTGGATTATTGATTAAGTAGAAGTCATAACATATGTTTGTGCGAAGATATCCACTTGTGGACAAAAGCCTACTCCGTCTCCCAGTTTGTGGTCTCCATTTCAAAGCCATTCTGTGCAAACGGTTAACGGTAATGGGTAATGGGCTGCCTAAACGAGTACCAACAACTCAGTGTGTCACAACTCAAAATCGACCAACCATCTGGTGAAGATCGCAGGGAGCTGATGGATAAGGGCAGGTATAGGACTGATCTGTGTGGAAATCTTTGTAGGAATGAATGAATGATGGAAATGTCGTAGGCCAATCACTAAATTGGGCCGATCGAGAACTGCCCGGGCAGATCACGATACGCCGCTATATCGTGGTTAGGTCTGTTATTACATGATGTGCCCAATCTCGTATAAATTTGGGCAGATCAGTGTGTCAGACAGAATGTCAGCTGTTTATTTATGTCACAGCAAGATGGTTAAAACTAACATACAGTTTTAAAAAAACGACGAAAGGACGATTTGCATCCATTATGGTAGTAAACAATAAATTCAGTGACAAGATTGCATCTAGGTGCATCTACGATCAATATCATAGATAAAAAGTGGAGTCTGCTACAGTCTTCAGGATGCTGTTGGGGCTGTCTTTTGTCTTATAATCGTATGGAAGCCATAAACGCTTGCTTGGGTGAACATCCCAGATTCACTGCAGAAACAAAGCAGCCCAGCATCGTGAATCCATTTTTATATTGTTGTATATTATAATTACGACAGATATATCTTACGACTAAAAAGGCCCAGGTGGTTGTTTACTTAAAATCATCACAGCCAGAAGACAGTTCATAGGGCATAAAAGAAAACAAGAAAATGACAGAAAACATCCTTTGCAATACCGACGAAGGCTCCCAGTACTCCGCACTATCTTAGAGTACCAGCTTCAAACTGGGTGGACCATAAGGCAGCTGTGGACTGAAAGAATCTGATCAAAGAAGAAAGACGACATTACAATGAGGCTTCAGTGGGGGTTTAAAGAAACCAATTAAACCGAATGTTACTACCATGAAGAAATAGATATGGATTTTACATTCGCTGGCTTACACATTGTACCAGCACTTTGGATGAATCTCAGACCTGCGATCGACCCAGCTGTTCTGGTAGCGGACCCGAACTCAATGCAGTCGGGATAGTGAAAATTTCTGTAGGTACTAGCAGCCAATATCAATTTAAAAAGGAACCACGAATTTAATTCCTGATACTTGATACACTTTAATTTCAGGGAAGGTGCGGTCTGTGCGAGTCCCAATAAATAAATAAATAAATATTGCTGGACAATCCACACAGCATCATCTAGTCCCAAGCTAAGCAGAGCTTGTGTTATGGGTACTAGATGACTGATATAGGTATTTAATTTTACATTACATAGATAGATATTTTTATTATACATAGCAAATACCCAGAACACCCGGAACAAATATTTGTAGATCGTACAAACATTTGTCCCAAGGCGGGAATCGAACCCGCAACCTCTTGCGTCGCAGGCGGACCATCGCCCGCCGCGCCACAACGGTCGTCAAAAAAAAAAAAGCAAAATAAGTGGGTCATTATTCTTTATTTTCTACAAAGTCATCCAAAGCATTGTTTTAATTTCATATTTACTCTTTTATGATGAAAAGTGTAAAAAAAAACAATTCCTCATAAGTTCAGGGTTTTTATAATATAACTGATTTACCAATATAACTGCGACATTTGTAATGAATACATCAAAATAGACATATATTATAAAGAAACCCAAGGATGAGTAATCATTCAATCTAAGACATATGAAGATCAGGGAAACCCAAGTGCATGAAGCTTTTTTTGAGAGATAACCCCTTCAAGATAAAACCCCGACAGGTGTTATCTAGTTACGCTGTATTTATATACTACAAACATTGGTTTAGATTTAGTAACCAAATAACTGTTAAACGTGAAGTTTGCTGCCAAGAAAGAAATCATAACCAGGTAGGCTATCAATTCCTTATATACTATCGGCTATCGTTTCATCGTGTCGTGATTCCTTTGCTCGTAAACCTATATTAATTTAAGGAGTGGTTTTAGTAGGAGATTTGTACCATAAATTCATCATAAATTATAGCAACATGTTGGGTTAGTGAGTGCATCTTGTACCTTCGTATTCTGAACGACTAGGGCCATAGATATGAGGAAGTGTTGAATTCATCACTGGCTCATTGGAAAATTGGAGATCTATAAATAGGATTTAAGGGCCCATCACTTTTCTCACTATAAAGCCATTGATCAAGTCCATAATAAGCAAATAAGCCGACAAATGTCAAGTTACTGGGTGATTCTAAGAATGTATGAACCAAATAACAATGATAAATATTCCTGTTTTCTGTGAGTAATTGGACAATAGAAGTCAGATTTTAGACATGTTGCTTTAGACCGTTCGATACTGTTAAATCTGAATATTTACTCATTTATTAGCATCATTAATTGTTTAATGTTGTATTATAACTAACCTACGATTATAATCCTACTAGTGACCCGCCCTTGCTTAGCACGGATTAATTAATGAAACTTTAAAATAAATGCTTTGTAGTATACATGAACATGTTGGAATAAATTCTCTAAATTATGATGAAAACCGCATCTAAGTCCCTTGCTCGGTTTAGAAGAACAACATGGTCACACAAGACAATAATAAATCAAACAATTGAAACTATTTTGATTCAAACTACAATTGTTTTCTTTTAATTTGTTTCAGACATGTCAGGCCCAGGTGAAAAGAAGGAACAGAAGCCGTATCGTCCTCCCCCATACGAGAGACCATACGGACCACCTGATAACCCGAAAGACCGACCAAGAGTTTAACAAGAGAGAGATATATAATTCAGAGAATATTTTTGCCTAAGCTATTCAAGTTAACATTCAATATTATCATCAGGAGCAACTCAGCAGAATTTTTCAAAGAGCATGTTCTGAATAAACCAGAGGCACATACCTAGTAAGCAAGCTGAAGTAACTGTAGTGTAAGCTGACCATGTATGCCGATGGGCAATGTTGCGGGAACCAACGAGTCCTCAAGTGGAGACCGTGAATTAAGAATCCTAGTGCGGGATTATGATCCGGACGACCTAGAAAGGGAGGCGAAGATAGACTGAATGCGGAACCGAGTATTGTGGTGCAACTTTGAAGATGCTTATGTCTGGCAGTAGACTGCTAAAGGCTGAGTTGATCGATTGATTAACTGTGTTATGTTCTAAGACAATGTTTTGACAAGTGATAAAATAGTTTTGTAACGGGAACTTCCAGTGCTCTATAGGTACTAACTATGAGTCTAGTAGACCATTTCTATTGATTTATTTAGCATGAATATACGCAACATATAAAGTTGCATATCTCTCTCTCTTTCTAAGAGAATATTAACATCTGTCAATTGTTGGAAAAACACACAACACAACGTGAAATATTGGGAAATCCCTAGCGAGATTAGTTCGAGATGAAAGAATGTGTTTACTGCGGTAATCTGTGTATCAATCAGAAATAGATTTCAACCGCATGCTGGTGTTTTACTTTATTAAACAAAATTATGTTTACAAATAATTTAAGCATAGGTAGTGAAGTAAGTTAATAGAATGAGAGTTTAATCATTTTCATTATTAAATTATTTGTGTAAATGTTTTAAGTTTAATAGTGACTAGAATCTCTAATAAATTATGTTGTTTATTTAATAAGATACAATTTGTGTTATTTCTAGAACCTGTTCATCATCTACTCAGGGTTGCCTTAACCAATCAAATCAATTAAAGAGGCGTTGAATAGTTTCAAACTGTTTAATGACGTCACACAATACAACACAAAAAAACTAACTAGACGCCCGCACATCAAGATATCCTTAACTATCAAATTTGCGCAATTGAACATGACCAGTATTTTTTTGTAATAGAGTTGAAAAACTATCAAAGAAATTTGATAGATTGGGGTAGCTTGATGTGCTGGCCTCTGTACAAATATAAATGAATGGTCTTAATTTAGACCATAAAGTTAATTATGTTTAAAACTACAACATCTGGATTAAAATTATACTATAAGTTAAGACGTTAAGCATAGTACCAAGTAACATTGAATAACTTAGCTCAAACAAACTGCACGCAGTGAATTGTAGACGATCATTACTGACTAGTTCCTTAAACGTTTCTAAAACGGGCTTCCTTGACTGAACTGAAACGTAAAAAATATAAATTATGTGACTAGAAGATTATGCACTGTAAGTTGTAATTAATCCAGAGCAAGCATTATTGAAGCGTGATATAAATTCTTGCACTATTTTTAATTACTATGGTTGTGGATTTGCACAGTAAAACGCGTCAGGGATACGAAAGAGTGAAGGGTGGGGAGACGCAAATGACACGATACGAACAGTAAAAAATAAATATTAGCAAAATCACAGCATCGCCGCTAGGACCGCACCCTTCCCGCTTGCTTGCGTCTCCCGTACCCTCACGAGCCCTGGATTTATTAATCAACAGAAATGTAGTAGGTACATACCAATTAAAAAGAAATGTAAAATATGGATACGATTAGGTACGCGTCGCCTACAATTATTGAGATGCCAAATTACTCCAAAGTGTACTTTAGAAAATTACGGATCCGTAAAACTTGAAAGAAGGACATGAAATAATTGAAATTATCAATAACAAACATACCGCATCTGTAATCAATCAAACACTTGATAATAAGAGTAATGGTCTGATCGACTTCTTTACTCATTTGATCGTTGATGTAGCATCCAATGAAACACCAGAAGAAAGGCAAAACACTCTTAACAATCACCAGCCATTTAAGTGACGCCTGAAATAAAAAATACAATTAAATGCAACTTACCTAATCATAATTCTACTATATTGTACACTGAAATAAGTAGAGGGGTTTGTGGCTAAGTAAATACAGTCGCATGGGTCGATCTTAATTGTAAGCACTCTTTCCGAGTCTTCTTGGTCCGTGACCAATCCATTACATATCGAGAGCCCTCCGTGCCCAAAACAGCCCGACACGGGGTTGGTCCCGACTGTCTAGTTCATTGACAGTCGTTACTTATGATAACCAATCTTACCAATCGGGATACCCATTCGTGTTTACTGGGTTGTGGAGGTCAGATAGGCAGTCGCTCCATATAAAATACTGGATATTCAACTGCATATTTTCAGAATGAAGCCAACCCCAAAATTGGAAAAGGCTACGCAGGTGATGATGATTTACGCTGAAAATAACCCAGGGCTCGTACCTCACCGTCGCGTTCGCAGGGTTGGTAAGTTACAGTAATAGATGCACCGCATATGGTTTAAAATCGCTTGACGCAACACATACCACCTTACTTATGACATTATGTCTATCTACTACTGGTAATGTTCCTTTTGCATAG
The DNA here is from genome assembly GCA_905147745.2 of Phlogophora meticulosa. NCBI lineage: Eukaryota > Metazoa > Arthropoda > Insecta > Lepidoptera > Noctuidae > Phlogophora > Phlogophora meticulosa. The sequence continues at coordinate 9,529,686 of LR990528.1, read as the reverse complement.
AACACAGATGTAACAGACTATCTATTGCTTTCTCAGGGCATCCAACCTATTAATGAAACATACCTGATTGGACACAATCACTGTCACTCCAATAACGCCACTAGTGAACATTAACCATATCGACAAGAAAATCTGAAATCAAATATGATGATGAGTGTGTGTGATGAATGGTTGTGTAATGCTGATAGCAGGATGTAGATTAGAAAATTGTTGCCGAAACTATCATTGCAGGATGTTATGTGCCACTGTCCACTTGTCGGCTACGTATCGTTTTATGGGATTTCCTTCAGAATCATCTTTGATATTATTCAATTATCTCTGTCGTCGACTTCGTCGGACTTTAAAGGGGTTGTAAATTCTCAGTCAATTAAGTACTCCATGAACCAATCGTTCCTGAGGGATGGTTTGCAATAAAAGAGGTATTTGATATTAACATTAGGTTATCAGAAAATACTTATTTTGTAACATTTAAATTGCTGCCAGCCGACGGCTGTCTGTCTCTCTCTTCTTATTCTAAATATGAAATAGTGGTTATCTCATAGCATGACTAAAGACATTACACACATTTACTTATTAAATATCCAATATAAGGTAGGTACTGTAGATACTTTGGTATCTACAGTACCTACCTTATACGTAGTATATATAGAACAGTATAACAATAGAACCTTACCTGCAAACCATAGCATTTTTCCAAAAGATGAACGCAGGTGCTTAAATCGTCGTACAGTTTACATAGAAACTTTAAATCAAATTGTATAAGATCGTCCACTTCAATAAATTCGATACTAGGACTAAAAACGTATTTAAACATGCTACTCATTCCTATATTCTCTTTGAAAATCATTTTCGATACTCGAGTATTGTCATTGTAAACTAATATTCTAGATAATTGAAAATTTATAACTTTTATGAGTGCTAATAACAAATACAAGTGCATGATTAAATGCATAATTGATAAAAAAGTCGGTATTCGTATCACAAGAATAAATGGTGGATATTTATATACAATTTCCAAAACAATTAGAATAATGAATATTACCATTGGTGTAAAATACCATAAATACATTTTGTAAGCAAACAATTTTAAGATATTACCATCAATTTTGATGTCTTTAAAAATTGCATCAAACATTTCGTGTATACTCATGCATATTGTTTCACTATTAAACAAGTTTATTATTAAAATCATGGTATTTGTAGCTAAATCTATAGTGTCAGTTATTATTTCCATTTCTTTTTTTACGTCAAAATCAACGACTTTATTTATTGCAAATGAAAAACTACTGATCAAAACTACAGTAACTATGCAGGACCAGAGCTTGAGCCACAAATGTATCTTCATTGGCTCTCCTTCAGATGTTATGATAGGTTTGGGTAACCCAAAAATATTACAAATTAAATTAAACGGGCGAAAGTAAGCGTAAAACATGTTTCAGTCACTTGACACCACTACTGTGTATACAACAGTTCACAAAAAATATATGGTAGGTAATACTTTAGCTTCTACGCGGGCTCCCATGAAACAGCGATTGTAATGATATCAAAATGTAATTATAATACCATTTTTAGGTAGCTCAACAATTTTACATGATTTTTTACTTAGCAAGATAGTGAAATTATTTACTATGAAGAGTCGATTATCTGTAGTAGACAAACTTAGTTATTGTATACCTCCATTTATATAAGTAAAAAAATAGTAATGTGTTTCTTTAATTTATTTTCTATTTTGTGATATCTTCACATAAGGGATGTGTCCTAGGTAAAAATATATTAGGTCTATTTAGTCCGTCAGTAAGATTACCAAAAAATATTGGACACGTATTTTTTGCTTACAAAAAATCAATAAAAAGTGCCAATGATATAGCACATCAAAGTTCAGAAGGGGCTTGTGACGTCACTGTTACGTTAAAATTGTAGCACGGCGTGACGTCACGCGCATTTTCAACTATATCGTCGTCATTTTTGGTTAACGTGATAAAAGAAATAATACGTGTCCAGTAAAGTACCAGCCTATTACAGTCCCACTGCAGGGCAAAGGCCTCTTCTCATACGGAGAAGGCATGAGCATTAATCACCACGCTTGCTCAATACGGGTTGGCGATTTCAGATTTATATTAATTATAGAAGTCCAGGTTTCCTCACGATGTTTTCTTTCACCGATGTCAGTGATGTCCAAGATAAACTTAGAAAGTACATATGAATTGAAAAACTCACATTGGTACTTGCCCAGGTTTGAACCCACAACCTCGTGTCCAGTATTTTTGAGTAATCCAACGGACCAATCAGATTGTAAGTAATTGATGCAAAGTTTCCGTGGAGTGAGGTGTCCTAATATAAGCAATGAATAAAATGAAATGAAAAAATGTAATAAATACATTATTTGTATTATTAACTACTGTCCATAACTGTCTTCGTGCTGTTTTCAGTAGTTATTCAAAAATCATTTTCAAGTCTTTTATTAGTGTTATTATGACAGACGTTACATTTATATTAGTGTTATCACGAAGATTTCAGAATCGTATCAGGCTGGTATGTATAAGTATATTCTCTTGATAGTACAGGTTAATCCTGATAGATGTCACCACTTAACTAAAGATTGGTCCTACGATCCATTTTATGAGAATATTGGTCCTGTCTTCTTGGACCAAGAAACCAAGCACGCAGCGAGCATGTCAGCAAATACAAATACAACTATCCTGTGGACCTGATTTTAATTTATCAGGCAAGCACATTTAAAGTCACCCATACTTTCGAATAAAGTCTTATAATATATCATTTTATTTGAAACTCATTGGTCGGCGGCGGCATCGCGGTAGCCTAAGTGGATGCAGCTGAATCCCAGTATTTTACATGTAGTGACCTATGGAGTACCTATCTGACCTCCATAGCCTAGTTATGTGTCCACCAATCCACTTTAAAAATGTGTGACTAGGACGAACAAAATGTTTTAATTTGTACAAAAATCAGACCACTACCTATATTAAAAAAACGGAACGCCTTATAACCAGTTATACGTATACTTCCCCCTACCTGAATTTTCCTTTCCTTCCTTTTTGTCAAGTAAAATAGTATTGAAAGTAGGGGTTTGCCATAGGGATCTTTCGTTAGCCTTCTTGATATTGTAATATACGTATTATTTTTTATTTCGAATCGACTGTTTTGTGAAAAATAATATTTCACAAAAAAAAAACAGTGGAAGGTCACTCACTTTACTTTAGGAATTTGGTGGCTATGAACCAAACAAAAACACCAAATCGTCGACTTCCGAAATTTTATAAAATTTAGTAAGTGAAAAATCAATCAGCCCCTATTCTCTAAACTTAGGAGCGGGTTTCTTTTAGGTATACTCGTATCCAATAAAAAAAAGACAATCGAAATTCGTGGTCCAACCATTAAACATTATGTAGGTAACTCTGTTGAAAAGCTCCTATTTTATTCATCCGATGAAAATAGGGTTAATTTCTTATTGTAAACTCCACACAGTATGATTTCATTACGTAAATAAGAAATACTTTTCTTATGACGATCCAGTACCTGCAATAAAACAAATATTGAGTTCGCTATTGTGTCGAAGTCGAAGTACATTTTATCTAATCATGAAATGCGTTGAAGTTCTAACCGATATGATAAGGGCGTGAATCAGATGATAGGTACAAATAAATGATAAACAACTGAAGAGTCCAGTGAGGTTTCGAACACCTGTGAAATAAACAGTTCTATACATTGTTGATATTGTTAAATATCAAATAATTACCATCATGTCCCACAGTAAGTAATATTTTTATTATTACCTTTAAACGTACTAGGCCCATTTAGTTATAATGTAAAAACTACTTTGATATAAGTCCTAATTGATATCTACGTGTGATACGGTTATTTGCGATAAAGAATGAATAACATTTCTATAACAAAACGTAGATTCTAGAATGGAACAAATTGAAAATTCTTTTCATTATGTCTAATTCAATGGGGCTACTTATTAATCAACAACACCGTTGAACATCAATAAATTAAGGACCAAATATGCCATACAAGTCCAGTGACATGAATTCCATTCTGAATCATCGGTAAGAACCGACGATCACTTATGCAACCGCAACACATAAATAATCCATGTTTCAATCTCTTTACAATTTATTAGATCCTCCCCATGGGCCGCCTCCGCCGTACTACACTGGTCCTGGTGTTCCACCGCCGCCCGGTGGATCCTACGCGTATATGCCAACGCCCGTGATGATGCCGGTGTACCAGCCCCCACCACCACAGCCACCACCACCAGAACCCATGCAACCAACCTACGTCACCAATTACATCTATCAACAACAGCCCCCTCAACCCCCACCGGTTGTAACCATTGTTGAAGGTACTGTACACCTATTCCACATACGTCGCTTAGTAGTTTTCTAACCTTCAGGTAAGGTAATATTTACACGGTTCAACCAAAATCAATTATTTTGATTAAAGTGAATCATTTTGGTTTATAGTTAAACTGTTCGTATGATTTTATGATTCACTGTTATGTTTATACAATGCAATTTGGTTGTTTCAACTAAATTGAAAGAAGAAGGTGAACTGTGCAATATTGCCACTAAAGCATCATTACTCATTACGTACGTTTACTTGTCTGTCACACAATCAGTCAGCCTGCTAATCCGAAATAATGGAATAACACGCCAATTTACACAGGATAACACTAGATAAAAAGTGACGAAAGATTGTCATTGGACAATCGATTTACAAACTGAATAACAAAGAAAACATTTTAGGATTCTATAACCTCGTTTCTGTCCCAACTTTCCAAGAAGTATACCTTGTAAGTACGTACAAAAATAACTGTCACAAATGAAGATAAGATTTAAAATTATTAAAGTACCTATTAAATATGATGAAACTATTTATGTATATTATCACCTTTTTCTTTTTGTTTTTTTAAGTGTATACTAACATAGTTTGTAAGATAATTTTAGACACTAACATAATGTGGGCCTTTGTAGTCTGTAAATAAAGGATTTATTATTGAAAGATAAATTTTCCAATCAGCAAACAGCATTTTGTAACTGTACATACTCAGGAAGCATGGTACTCATTATATTTACAGAAGTCCATGTTCAGCCCCCACCCCCACCAAGTAATCATTGGAGTAGCTTGTTGAGAGAGGGAGCCGAGAAGGGTCTGGCGTCAGTTGGCAAAGGCTTGGCTGTGCTTGAAAATAATCTGCGCTCTAGAAATAGTAAGAATATATAATAGTAAAAACATATCTGTGACGCTGTGCCCCGCGGTTCCATCCACTCTTAAGGGTCGTGGCGTGATGTTAAATATATCAAATAAAAGATTTTTTTCAAATCCGAGTGATAGTTCCAGAGAACGCTAACGTATTGAAACAAAAAAACCAAAATTTCCAGCTTATAGAAGTATACATTCAGTATCATAATAAATTCAATACATTTCTAGTATTTCGCAGTGTGTTTTGTCCTGTCCGTGCAACTAACTGAATCCCAATTCTGCTTTCTTTTCTGATTTATTAAAATACTTTATTTTGCAATTGCAGAATAAAGTATTTAAATGAATTCAAATGATTGTTTGTTTCTAACACTTCTACGGTGTAACATTTTGTTTTAAGTTAAACCTAATCACGATTTTGGTACAACATGGTCAATATTTTTTAATTTCTCGTTTCAGATCCAATTGAATGGATACCAACTACAACGTCGGACGTTGCTTCTCTGTCGCACAGAGCATACGTGGCTGGCAGGGAAGGTTGGGATGGTAGTCCCCTGTGTGTCATCAGGTCTCACCACAGCGGAGAGTTCATCCCGGGGAAACTGGCCATCAAACATCGCTCTGCTTACGTGCCACATGGAGGAAAGGAAGTCCCAGTACATCACTTTGAAGTGAGTTACGCTTTTAAAATCGTCAAAGAGATAACTTTGCATCTCTTTTTAAAGCTTATTGTGCTGACAGTGGATTGTAGAATTTGGCATAGTTCAAGTGTTTATGCAAATTTCGACCACGTACTACTTACTAAAAATACTTAACATAAATAATGCCTTAAGTGCTACAATAGATAGTTGTTTAAACAAATAGGAGCACATGAATCATTACCATGATGATAACCGACTATGTTAAATTATTAATTATGAACGAATCGTTTTTTAAGATTCAAGATTAATTTAACCAAAGCTTCTCCTGAATATTATAAAACCCCACCAACTGAATCCAAGCATGTAGGAACTGTGATATCAAATCTAGTTACGTCTAGTTCGTCGAGCACCGATACTATAACCTACTCTTGTAAGAATATATGCTACGTTATTATAATGCGCTTATTATCTTCAGGTGCTGTGCTGCGCACCTCACGCCGTGCGTTGGCTGCACAGCAGCAACGGCCAGGTGCCTGTTGGAGCCATAGCAGCTGGCAACACTCACAACGGTGAACCGCTTTATATTGGACGCGTACGGCACATGCAATCTCTGACGCCCGGAAAAGTAAGTTCTTTTAAAGACTTCATTCATATAAGTTCATCATCATCATCATCAGCCGATTGACGTCTACAGCTGTTAGTAGGCCTCTCCCCGGCATTTTCCTTTACCTATATGATATATATGTATTCTGTTATTGTCAGCACGGTCATCTTGTCGAAATTGTTTATGAGAGAAATATGATTAGATTCATAATCTAATCATATTTCTCTTCTGATGATGACTCTCCAGTCTTACCAAGGGGTATCGGGTTGCCCAGTAACTAGGTTGTGGAGGTCAGATAGGTAGTCGCTCCATGTAAAATACTTATATTCAGCGGCATCCGGTTAGACTGAGACGGACCCCAAAATAGTTGGGAAAAGATGATGAATGACGATCATTCTCAAGTCGCAAGTTGAAAAATAATGCGAAGTCAAAACTTCGAACACAAATTAGATATGTAGATAACTCAATCACTGACAGTCTCTTTAACAATATAATGTTTTTATTTATTATTTTATAGTTAATTTAACACTGTTTTTTCCTTAACATCATTTATTTGTCCTAAAAATTCAAAACATTGAATGTAATTGAGGAAATTATTTGAAAAATAACGTGATGCACGGATTTTAATGACTTTAATTACTTTAAGTAGTGGTTTTTCAACCATAAGTTGACACTTTAAAAACACGGTTCGTTAACCGCAAATGTGCCAGACTTCCTTCCTTTGTTTGTGTTTAAGTACAGGAAGATCATAGGCTTTTATTAATTATACTTCAATCTACTAAGCCCCTAAATAATATCTTGCTAACTGGTAGCGTAAAGCTGTAGCTCTCGAAGATGTAAGCGAACAGCCCTACGAATGCTACAGCTAGAGCAAAAATATAATCTTGACCTGTCAAGATGTTATTTTACCGCAATTGGTGGTGGCATCATCTGGAGAACCGAACCTTACCTCTCCATTAAACTAACCAAGGTTGCCGTTAACTACATATATTGTATATATAATTAATTAGTTACCTTTAAACAAGCAATTATTGTAAAAAGGTATAGGTATATATAATCTGAATCTCTGGGTTTCGGGGGCCATAAATCGATCTGGGTAGGTTTCATTTTTAAAAAACGTCGTTTTATCCGAGCAACCCTCGGTCATCCAGGTACTTTACATTATATACAGTTGAATTACGTTTATATTTTTGTATTAAAGTATTATTTATAATAATAATAATATACTTTATTAATTCAGACCATGGTGTCCATTTTGTGAGTAACAATTAGTGTTAGTAATGCTTAAAACTATCAACACAAACAAAATAAAAACATTATCTTGACATGCTCAATCACTGCAGTGCCATTCCAAGACAAATGGCGCTGCAGTGATTGACGTAAGAACAGTCTAACCGACTAGCCATCATGCTAAGGATGCTGTTGGCCCTGCCACGTACTCTATGCACCAGGGATGCGCATCTTTTACGCATCGTAGCATAAAAGCAGTCGACGCGATATTCAGCAAACATCCCCGATGCACTACAGAATCGCGGCAACCCCATCAGCACCCTGAAAGCATTATTAAATTGGACTCGGAGGGCACTGTAAGACTTTTGAGTATAGTTAGTCCACAGGCTACACGTGTAGAATGAGGTACAATAAGACCTGAAAAGTGTAACCTTGACCTCTATCGAACAGCGTGCAAACCTGCGAGCTATCATGTTCGCTCTCATGTAGATATTCTATGAGGTTTGTACTTATAATATGTCATTCATCATTTTTAATTTCTTTATCTGGAATTATTATAATGATGGTGATTATGTCATGATGGAACAGTGGTTTAGGCCTCGTCTCTTGTGCACGAGGCTCAAACCTGGAAAAATAGCAATGTGACTTTTTCAATTCTATGAATTGAAAAAGTCACATTGCTACTTTTCCAGGTTTGTACTTTCTAATTTTATCATGGACATCACTGACATCAGTGAAGGAAAACATTGTGAGGAAACCTGGACTTATAATTAATATAAGTGTGGGCGATTAATGCTCGTGCGTTCTCTGTATGAGAAGAGGCCCTTACCCTCCAGTGGAACAGTAACAGGCTGGTATTATTATTATATGAAATTAAGTGAAAGCCCAATGCAAAATGGATAAATCATGTGTTTACTTTCTATTTCAGGTGCACCCCAGTCACGGATGCTGCTACATTTCGTTCGGCGGATCTGAAATTACACACAAAACTTACGAAGTGCTGTGCAGAATTGTTGGTTGAATACCAGCAAACCATTAAACAATATAACACCCAATATTGTAATATTTTCTACCAATCTCGTTTAGTTTTGTTCGCTTGCGATTTTCACTATTATACTCGTCAATAAATGATAAGGAAACATTTTCAACAACATTAGAGCTTTCTTTCGAGATTGATGTTTTTTTATAATTAAATGTCCTTAAATCACGTACAGACTTTTGTTTTGATAAATATGCATTCCATTTATAAGTGGGTATGCCCAAATTGGTGCATACCTGATCACACGTTAGTGAGTGGCCTCGTGGCTTTGAGCTGGACCAGCGCACTTCGGAATTTCAGTAGAATGATACCACTGACGTGTGGCCTACTGCACAAGGAACCTAGCCGTGCAGCCTATTTTTATTGGCAAAGCCATACCTGCAGACCTATAGGAATACTAATCATTGAGCCACAAAGACCATAGCAAAGAAATAATAAGAGGACGATGATGATGTACTTTATACATAACACACATACATCACGCCTATATTCCCCGAAGGGTTAGCCAGAAGTACACCTATAGTAAAACCCATATTTTACCAGTTAAGTCCCATGTCATAATAATAATAGGTGGAAAACCTATTGGCATTGTAGCGACATCTATCTCGCCACATACGAACTAAATCGACGTTTCCTACATCGCGATATTAAAGTTATCCACGCGACTGAGTATATATAAACGAGCCCGACAACAATCGTCGGGCAGCATCCTTGACCGACACCTTACCTTCCGGACGCACATAATGACGGTGCGCTCGCGCGCCGCATTCGCCCTAGGGAGGTTACATCCCATGATCAATGCACGCAGCAAATTGTCACTTCGGTGCAAGATGCGACTCTACACCACGTGCATCAGGCCTATTATGACCTACGCGTGTGCCATATTCGCACATGCAAGGCCTTCCTATATCCATAGGATGCAGGTTTTACAGAACCGTTTTCTCCGTCGAGCCACGGGAGCCCCGTGGTTCGTTAGGAACGTAAGACTCCATGTAGATTTAAAAATCCCCACCATCAAGCAATTCATGAAGCGTCTTACTGGGCGCTTTTTCGAATCAGCCGAGCGACACCCAAACCCACTTGTCGTCTCGGCCTCCCAATACTTCCCTACCAGAATTGGTAAGATTCGCCGCCCAAGGCATACCCTAGTCGAGCCAGACGATGAAACAACCGTCATCCAGGAGAGCAGTAGGGAAACTAGCACTCGTAGGAAATACACTCACACAAACCGACCCACATTCCGGCCTCGCCGACGAGGCCCGCGACGCGCGACGCCCTAGTTAGTTAAATGTAAATTCAATCTTTAGATTCTACAAGGCCAGCCCGCGTAGCTGAGTCAGTAGTATAAAAACCCCCCGACATAATAATAACGAGACCCAGCCTTTGTTTTTGTTAAGTATTCAACGACGCCCTAAGCCGAGGTTCGAGCCCCACAGGGGGCGCCCTTAGCGAGCGGTCGTTTAAATGTAACTTGTAGTTAGCCCTGGCTGGGGGCCTTCTTGTAAGGTCACCACAGGATCGACCGGTTAAGCAGTAAACAGCCTTATAGTGCTGAACTGCGAGTGGCCCTACCTAAAAAAAAAAAAAAAAAAAAATCGTCGGGCAGTTGCCCACCAGACACGACACCCGTCTGGTCGGAGGATCCTCCCTTTTCTATGGCGGATGAGGAACTTTACACCCTGTTTCTCAATTGGTGACCCAGAACATGAACGTCAGCGCAGCCTTCGAGCAGAGTACCCTCAGCGTGACGTCATCATCACTTCCTCAAGATTACAAGCAGAGAGTCATACAGCCAGCCAGTAACCACGACTTCAACGGGTATCCTGACCACTAGCATGCAGCGAACGCGCATGCCTGGTCATCACCCACAACCTACTCAGCAACCTTGGCTCCGCACGCTGCACGTCGGCCGGTCAGCAAGCAGAGACGCACTTTCTCTCCTGGTCGACCCTAGCAGCCAGCCAATACGCAGCACTGCACCACGACTCACTGGAGCCTATACGCAGTATCACCGCAGACAGTTCCGACTCACCGCGAACTATGCGGCATCCGGTTCCGACTCACTGGAACACTCCACTGGCCCGGCAAGCATCACAAAAATGACTCATCAAGCGATCGACCTCCGGTCTCGGAGAGGAGTGATGTAGCAACATCTATCTCGCCACATACGAACTAAATCGACGTTTCCTACATCGCGATATTCAAGTTATCCACGCGACTGAGTATATATAAACAAACCCGACAACAATCGTCGGGCAGTTGCCCACCAGACACGACACCCGTCTGGTCGGAGGATCCTCCCTTTTCTATGGTGGATGAGGAACTTTACACCCTGTTCTTCATACCCCCAAAGCATCAAGTGGGTACAGATCCAAACTCCGGGTTGCTATTGAGAAAGTCCAGGTGGAAAAACTCAATAACACTTCTTCTGACCTGTAAATCGAGGCCATGCTGAGCAGTAGCACTTGCGTACCACTAGACCAACGCGGTTATCTATTCGATCTACACTCATCAATATTTCAACTAGATGGTGCTGGCTCCAAGCTGACGACCATACGTGCTATTGATAATTAAATCTTTTAAAAGGAGTTATAGTAGGTAATCGTTTTCATCATCGTCATATCAGCCGAAAGACGTCCACTGCTGGACGGAAAGCTGTTGTTCCCGCACACATTCTTTTATCTTTGACAGTCGTTTAGAAGAGTCAGATCCCCGAAAGTCTGACACCCAGAGAGTAACACTGGTTGAGTTTGAGCATTTCTGATAAATGCGTGCTTACTGGACAGATCCACTCATATCATTATTGGTGTTACAGGTGTCTTATATCGTCAATTGGCGACCTATTCGATGATAAAATTTGCTCGTTGGATTTAATCTTCCTCTACTCACAATACGAAGAAAAATGAAACCAGCGTTGAAAGTATATATTATCAAAATCATTTATTAACACAATAATTAAAATTTGGTATAAACAACATCGTTGCTTTATTACTTTATCACTCAACGTGTGTTCTTGAGGGTCATCTCATCATTTCCATTGGGTTATTGTCGATCGCTCCGCCATCTGGTGGTGGGGCGAAACCACCTCCATCATTGTTGAATGCGTTATCCACTACCGTCACGCCACCGCCATCATCACCGCAGCAACTACAGCATAAACCCATGATAGGACCTGAAATAGTGGATAAAATATTTGTTACCATCCCAGTATATACGACGTATGACCGTTTGACGACACGGTTGGCGCATTGGTTGAGCCATCGGCTGCTGCACTGCGTGTTGTGGGTTCGATCCCCGCATGGAACAAATATTTGTATGGCCTACAATTAGTTGTTCCGGGTCTGGATGTTTGTGTATGTGAGTTTAAATGTTTGTAAACACACCCACGATACAGGAGAAATTCATAGTGTGGGGCAACGTTAAAAAAAAAAATAGGACATCAAAGCACAAACTGATACCCTGAGTTTAGAATATTATTCAGGAACCCCCAAGCGTTACCCCCCTGGTGTACAGTATTTACCTTAATTATAACGTACTTTAATTGGTTGGTAAGGCAGGTGGATACTTATTTTCGTCCATTTACTGTACCTACAATGCAAATAAATATCTTTGTTCCAATCTATGACAATGCAAATCTGTTTGCATTGATAAGATTAAATAGAAGGCTATCCAGTGCTCACAATAGGTTTGCCATCGATAATATAGATTTCGTAGATACCAGTAGTTACAACCTAACGACTTACTTATTTTGAACTCTAACTCAAGGCAATAAAGTGGTTAAAACTTTTAAGGTGGTTAATTGAGGTAAAGAAGGCCACTATTGTAATGATTTCGCTAACTAAACGTGTAAAAATGCTCCTTATAGGCATAAGATACTACGGCTTTTATTGGCAAACATGCCGTTGGCCCTGCACCTACATAATGTGAATTGGTCACTGCTGGCTGCTGCCTTATGACATTACCAGAAGCAACGAAGATGCGTGGCTATCTCACAGACTCTGAAGACAACAACAAAGCTGAAAATGTCCAATACATGGACATTTTCAGCAAAACCGCACGTTTGCTAACAACTGATAAGAGCTAAGATTGGACCTGTCCGCTGTCAAAATTATATTTTGGTTGTAATATGTCTTATCTACTTTTGTACAGGAAGTTGCTTTTTTAAGAACAACCAGGGGCAATGTTTTTTTTTTATAAGAAAAGTAAAGAAAAACAGAACAGAAAGAAAATAAACAGTGTCAGAAGATAAAAGCAACTTTATAGCTAAGATTCCGTTTTAATTGACACCCTTTATCTAATCCCCTTTCATCATCGTTATGTCTAGTTTTTAGTTTCTAGCAACCCCCGACCACTGCAAGTCCGTCTATAGCAATGGTTCCGCGGACCACACTAGTGGTCCCCATGAGTTTGAATATGGTCTGCGAAATCACATTGATGCAAACAGAATTAAATTTTCTTCAAGATATGTTGCCTTATCTATTACAATAGTTACCTACTGTTAATGAATGGTACTTACGATTTTGACGAATATGCTAAAAGTTTTGATTAAAGTTCATTTTAAAATTGACACGGGGTATTTTTATACCCTACTGGTCCTAGCTAACAACGAAGTAATCAAAGTGGTCCCATGTTCAGAAAAGAGTGGGAGCACCTGGTCTATAAGAAAATTGAGGTAACGGTTGTATAAGTTACGTAATATAAACATTGCTTATCTATAGAACAATGAAGACAGCTCCAGAACCTAAATTTATGTAAGAAAATTAAGGTAGGTACTTAAGTAAAATGGGTGCGCTTCCACTTAAATCGCACCTGAACTTCCTTGCAGATCAAGTATGCCCTCTATTACATAAGAAATAAATAAACTAATAACCTATCCAAGTTACCAAATGATTAAATCTAATAAAAACTTACTTTTATTTGAGTTTATCCAACTGTTGATCCACAACTTATATAAAAACTGTTTTTTATTTTACAAAGCGACTTATTATGTAGCCCACTTGCCAGCTAACGCGGTGCTTGTGTCCAATGTGATAAGATAAATTATCGATAATTCGACCAAACCAACCACCAAAACTGAAAAAATATTTTTCATACGAATTCTATGAATCACCTAAGGCATTTTACACATTGCAAAGCAAAAATTATTGCTAGGAAATATATCAAAATTGATTTTATAGCTTGACAATGTGTTTATTACCTTAGGTAATTTGTGGGTTATCACTTATCACTGTAATCAGTCTTCAAAAACTGATTTGATATAAATTTATCTCTTACTGCGGTATTTTAAACCTTCAGATTATAATAATGAATGAGGATGTAGCGAGTAATTAGGAAAGTTACCTTATTTTGTTTACAGAGTTTCTATTAGTTGTGTAACTTCTAAGAAATTGGCAGTGGTAGGTAGGTACAGAGGTCAGCACATCAAGCTACCCCAATCTGTGAAATTCCTTTGATAGTTTTTCAACTTTATTACAAAAGCATATGGTTCATGTTCAACTTGGAAAATCTGACAGTTTGGGGTAGCTTGATGTGCTGGCGTCTGTACATACATAAACAGATCATATTTTATAAATGTCGTTGGTAAGTCATATGTGTACATACATACATAAACTTACGCCTAAGCAGAAACTACGGAACGCCAACAGCTACGATCCTTACATACTCCTTTTGCTTCGTTTTGCTCCTTTTGCTTTGTAGTAGGCAGGTATGTATTGTAAAATGAATATAAGGTCAGTCGGTATCTAAATGCAAATGTGACTTACCAACGACATTTATAAAATATGACAAGCAATTGCAATTTTAGGGTTTGAATAAGCATGGGCATCATGCATTTTGCAATATGTTCGTGGGAAATTCGGCCGAGTGTGTTAGGCGGAAGAATAACAGATGCCTACATTATTTAGATCAGATTAAAATATGTGGGTGTCAAGCATTAAATAGGCAACAACAGGTAACCCATTTGTTAACATTCAATGTCACTGATCCTCATGTTGGACAAAACGTACTATATCTGAGTAGGTATTCCTACACAACTTTATTTTTCTCTTGCATAAAAGCAATATCGAGGAGTTCATGGCTATATAAAGATAGCCATACTGGTCGATCGCAGGTTAAGCTACGGTTGCCGAGGTTGTTGCAGAAGGATCGTACGTTCCCGCGACCCCCGGCGTAGGTGTGAGATGGAACACCGGGGCAGTTTTTAGTCGCTCAAAATTCAGCTCGCAAAAAAAAAACGGTTCCTGAGGTTAGTCAGTCAATGGGTGCCCGTTCATAGCATATCGAGACGATCCCGGACCTCGTAAAGCACGTTAAGCCGTTGTTCCCGGCTGTCATTTGTAGATCTATGGCAGGCGTTACGGGTATTCAGAAGCCTGAAAGTCTGACACCCAGTCCTACCAAGGGGTATCGTGTTGCGCAGTAACTGTGTTGTGGAAGTCAGATAGGCAGTCGCTCCACGATATTCAGCTGCATCCGGTAAGACTGGAAGCCAGGCCTAAGCAGATGATGACATAAAAGCATTACAGTGGATGATACTTTATTCACAATCAAAATAATAATGAAAAAACCACATAATATTAAGTTCATTAAGGTGGCGCTCTCGTTATATTATTACGCACTTGTACTACTGTAAGTTTACTCGCACTGCACTAAACTAATTTGTTAACCTTATTAGTCTTAGCAGAAAGCAATTCAGTGTTAGATCGCCTTGGTATGAGGGCCGGAATGAGGTGGCGCGGGAAAATAATATTACGGAAGGACTTAGGCGAGGCACAATACAAAATAAAAAATTGGATATTATATACCAGCAAACAAAGTATTTCTCTAAGTAACTGCCTGGAGTCTGGAATTCGGTCCGGTAAGTGACAATAGGCTCGACCCTATTACATGGTACATTAACAGCGAAATGTGGGTGCTCCATAGGTACAGCTCTGCCGAAACATTAAATGAATACAGGCGTGATGTTATGAAAAATAAACTCATTGTTAATGTTAGTCATGTAATATTGATAACAACCTATCCAATCATAGTGATCGATACTCTATAATTATACAAATGATAAGTAAATAACTTGTGAATCATTTGCTTTTATGAGTACTTATTTAACCTATCTCATTGTATATAGCCACCCTTATGTGCCTCAATATTTCGGCCTTGTGTAGGAGGCATTGATTAGTTCTGATTTGAAAAACTGGAAACTTGTGACTCACAAAAGTACAGACGCCAGCACATCAAGCTACCGCAAACTGTCAGATTTTCCCAGTTAAACATAAACCTTGTTGTTTTGTGATAAAGTTGAAAAACTATCAAAGAAATTTGACACCCTGTACCTACTATGCATAATTAATTTGGGTCCACATCACTTGTTGATCGTTAACTTACTTCTGTGTCGACAATTCAACGTCACATTTGCTGGCGAGTCTAGAGAAGATCTCAATATACACCTAGTGCCGTCCAGGTGGCCACGCTGACACTTCCAGTTCTTAGCGTGTTAATGTTAATCTACATAAAGTCGGCCCAGAACTTAACTACGAGCTTGGCGCTATCAGTAGCATCCATCATATCCTGCAGCCTGCAGGGGCATCCAGGCCTAATATCGGAGTGTCCTATCGTTTTTAGAATATCATTGCACTCCAGACAGTCGTTTGTCTCCAGGGAGTCGCAGGTAGACTCCCGGCCACCGAATTATCATGTATCTTTTACAATTGAAAAAAAAATAAAAAAATAGGTGCAGTATTGAAGACTCTGATCTGATATTTAAATAACGATACTTTGATAACAAACAAATCTAGGGAAAAATAAATTAAACCCATCAAATATATTGATATTGCAATAAGGCTGCTTGACAACATCCAATTATTTTATTCACCCCTAACTAGAACGCATTTTCGACTAAAACGTAAACCTTGCAATGTTTTTGTTTATTTAGAACTAACTGTACTAGTTAATGCATTGTCAAATTATGACCTTACAACTTGAATTGCCAATATATGAATAAATAATCGGATGCGTTCCTTTTACAGGTACAATTGAGTAAAAACAAATAAAATTCAAGCTATTATTAAAGTCACCCAAATTTTCAAAATAATTTTGGTTAACCTATTACTTAGCTATCCTCAAACGCAAATTATCTCATAAGCATTGAATTTTGCAGTTGACCAACATGACCATGATAAGCTATGGCTTACAGAATACTTCAATCGTATCGCCAGTCGCCACTCGTATTGCATTATGCCCTTGAACACTGAAACGACCGTTAAGACTGATGGATTGCAGAACATGATAATAAACAGGGTTGTTTGTAAAACACTGCACAGTTAGGTGAAGTGGGCGTGATGTCGGCACGTTTGGCGCAGTGGCTGAACGATCGCCTGCTGCGCCAAGTGTCGTGGGTTCGATTCCCACACGGAACAAATATTTGTATGGCCTACAGGTAATTGTTCCGGGTCTGGCTGTTTGTGTATGTGACTTTAAATGTTTAAAAAAAAAAGTGATCGAAGCCAATTCTAAGCATTAGTATGGGATGACAGCTGAATTCGCTGATCTTGCTCAGCTGCGAGATTTTTACAGAATAACACTGCAGGTGGTGTACTCATGGCTATAGACCAACCATGAAATATGAAAAAAAAACAGATTATTCATACATGTTCATCAAACAAATATTGTATGGTTCAGCTAAATGTATCTATGCTCATATAAAGTTTGTATGTGGAGGGTAATCTCCGGAACTTACGATCCAATTCCAAAAAATATTTCTTTGTTTCAAAGCTTCATTATTCCTGAGTACATTTGCAAAACCACGCTTAAAAGGTGGAGGAGGGAATGTTAAAGTTCGAAGTGCTAGCTCTAAATATTTCAGGGTTGGTCTCATACTGAGAGTTGTATATATAATTATGAGAACTTTCCCCCCTGAAAGGTTATTGCTGTACAAATAACCCTGCATGACGCTGTTATCTAGTAGATTTGTTTTAAGGCAAAATTAACGATCAGTTCAGCCGTAGCTGCAGCCGGTATTTTAGGAGATGGTTGCAAAACCACGCTTGAATGACAGATGTAATCGCATTTAAATAAACATAAACGTATAGATTACTTAAGTAAGTTGGCATTGTGAGATTATCACCATAATTGGAAAATTTAAATCTAACTGTTAATCATTCAAGGCGTTCCTAGTCCACGAAAGAATTATTAGGGTAATCATCATAAAGCGTTATAATAAAAAAACAATGGATACTTATATTGATAATGAAAATTTTATCTCGTAATAAATACAAATGATAAATAACTTAATAAAACAAATTCCTTAGGTATCGAGCCATGGTCGAGGTCTCCCTTAGATTGGTATAATATACACCTTTTCTTTTTAAATAAACATTTTTTTGTGTTTTATTTAATAATACTAGCTGACCCAGCAAACGTTGTTTTGCCATATAAAATGTTTGGGGTGGACCACCCTTAACATTTAGGGGGATGAAAAATAGATGTTGTCCGATTCTCAGACCTGCCCGATATGCACACAAAATTTCATAAGAATCGGTCAAGCCGTTTCGGAGGAGTATGGGAACGAACATTGTGAAACGAGAATTTTATATATAAGATGACACTATTATATAAACACATCACTTTAAATATTTACTTTACATGTGTATCTTACACAGTTTATTTTAAGTTTTGCACTAACTTGTTTAATTACTTGTAGAATACAAAAAAGTACTTCTAGTATATTTCAGGCAAAGAAAAAAATGAATGCTTCTTGAATTCACATGAAAATAATTTACAGGTACATTATTATTATTTATTTACAACCGAGGTAAACATGTAGCTATCTGAAATACCAATATTATCACAATTACTGATATCTCCTACTGGCTACTCGAACTACAACATACGGAAAAAGGAAGAACTCACATACTCTTCATATACCTACTCAATTAAAAGATAACATTATTATAATTAGTTTCACATTGTGTCTAGATAAAAGATGGAAGAAGTAAGAAAAATCAAATAAATATAAGTCTAAGAGGAAACTGTAAGATTGAATTTAATCATATATGCTTAAAAATGCTCCTCTTTACAAGAACAATATCACTTATTTGTCTCTAAAATTGTACAAACAAAGTATTATCAAACCGGTCTCCTTAAATAAGAGAAACAGTGCTATCTTATATTTAAAACAGAATCAACGGTTGCATTACATAAATAAAGAATCATCAAATATCTGATATGTGCTAAAGTAGTATTTAAAAATATTTATAACAAAACAATAATAGGTTAACATTTAGTATTAGATGCTGCTGCATACCATGATTATTTTAAGTCCTTTCAGAGAGACAAACTGCCGCCCCATATTTATTTTAAAATTACAAATTTTACAATAAATATGGGACTATATAAATGTGGATGTGTAAAAAAATGTTAAGTATGAAAAATCGGAAAAAGTTCCTCTCTCTGTATCTCAGTCCCAAAGGCCAGTTTAAACCCTGTTCCCGATACGTAGGCAAGCTCTCTTTTACATTAACTGCGATAGGAATATTTGAAAATATAAGATAATATGTTTAAAAAACATTGAGTAGCATTCAAAACAGTGTGGTAATCATATTATGCTGAGAACATAATGTTTACACCATCACATCTCGAAGTATACATGTATAACAAGAAATGTTAAGCTTTCAATTCTAAAAACTACTATCACGTGTTATACTTAAGTATACTTAAGTAAGGTTTCTTTGTTGACTTGACTTTTAAGACAGACTTAAAAAATACTGAAGATTTTGTGACTGTACATTGGATAACGGTGTTGGTTTCAATACGTATTTTGATCAAGTTGAAAGCTGGAGTGCTATTCTGTAAAAAATCCCCCTGTGAAAACCAGGGAAAAGTGAGCAATGAAATGAGCTGGGAGTGACACCCAACTTAAGGAGGACACTGAAACTCACATTGCCGCTCATTTCTCCGAAGTTTTCACGGGGATATTTTTACTTAATCCACCGACTGATTATCGAAACAGGTATAAAAGGGTAAAAAATATTAAATCGCATTATGGTGTGCTATTTTAGTATTTCTGGTACGGTGGTGGCTGTGGCTGTTGTTGCACAACATAGGGTCCTGCAGTTGGTTGTTGAACGACAACATGGTTGACGACCACGGTGCGTTGTCGCTGTTCTTTACAGCAGTCGCAGCAACAACAGGGGATGCAGCAGCAGCAACACGGACGACATGAACAACAGTCACTGCACATCCTGGAACACAGCAGTGTTAAATTAAGCAACATGCTAAAACTACAGTAGTGGATGGTGATGTGTGATGAGCAAGTTTTAGTACATATTCAGTATAATGTAAATTGTGAAGACGTTAACACGACATTCAGGAAGAGATGTGGAGACAAAACGGCAAGATATTCTGCATTGTGTAATTTCCGTTTCGTAAGAAACAAGTCACATCCATGACTTGTGGCCTTGTCTATTTTGGTTAGTTAAAACCAACTACGATCACAAATACGTCGAGTGGCCATTTCATTAATTACCAACCTTTCTACATTTACTGGAAAATTTACGGGAAAAACCAACTTTGGGGTGTTTAAATCTTGTCATTGTGGTATTTCGTAAACTTAACATCATTGTATCATATCATGCTATCTGCCACTGTAGGTAATTGTGATTCGGTTTTAATAAATGAGTCATATTGTATTGAGATAATATCTACATAGGTAGGCACAAGTGACTAATTGACATTAGATAATATGGATTTTCAGCTATCATGGTTGGATAATATTTAACAGCAAAGATATCATCAAAGACGTAGAAAAATTGTAAAGTAAATTGTAAATAAAGACGATCACTAATGACGATCACTGAACATCACGTTCCAATAGTCATAAAATTTCGTGATTATATCGTACTTTTTCCTTTGTGCGCAAATAAGATATTTTATGGCTGGGAAATTCTACAAACTTAACAAGGCTATTGTCTTAGGTGTAATTGTCTCGATTGGTACTGTCATAGCGGTCGTTAATTATTGGTTCCAATACAGCTCTCACTATATTAGGAATATATAATTACGTGGTATTGTCTCAATATAATGTTAATAGAATCGAAGGTCTGTTACGGACGAGTGACGACAATCTGTCTCGTTTAGACTACAGTTACTGACATTACTTGGTCTGAATAAAGTAATTCATAAAGATTTACCAAGAAAAAATGTCGTTCTTAGAAATCTTTGTCACTTGTTGTGTCGATGTGAATTTAATTAGCAGGAGTATACGGTTGATTCAATTTATAAAAGTAAAGTTTATCTTCACGCCGCGTGACCAGTCCTGCCATAAACAGAATCTAGTGTGTCACATACGGGCATTTCAAGGTAGATGATCAAGTTGACAGAAACGACACGTTGTATCACAGAAAAAAAAAATGCTCAAATATTTATGTCTAGTTTACTCACTTGTTTACTCGTTTGTACACTTCAGTATTAAGCCAAGATTATTTTTTAAGTTACACTATGTTGCTTGGATGCGGCAAGTAAACAATTATTTGTATGACTCAAAACGTATTAGGAAACTGCTAACTATCCGAAAGTGACTGTGTTTAATAACTACCACCAATGCATAGAGATATCAGGTATTATCACTGACTTATCTAAATATATTTTGTTATCAAATGTTGGTATCTATTAATACTGAAAAGGTACCTATTACCACCACCTCGTCACTCACCTACAGTAAAATCTAGGCATGCATAATATTATAAGCACTTATATTAATTAAGTATATCTAAGTAAGCATTTAAAACTAGAAAAGATCGTCCACTACTCTTACCTTAACTAAAAGCTTTTCATCTGTACATTTGGTTAGGATCAGGGGGACCGTATCCGGGGTATCCTTGCGGTGGTGGGTATCCTGGGTAACCGCCGGGAGGTGGGTATGCTCCTGGTGGTGGTGGGTAAGGATATCCTTGTGGAGGTGGCTGCTCGTACATGACTGGCGGCGGCTGCTCGTACATGACTGGTGGCTGCTGCACCACAGTCACGTGCTGTGGCGGGGGTTGCTGCTGTCCACACGCGTTAGGACACAGGCAGGGCACCAGGCAGCAGGCACCCAACGCCAAACAACAAGGGTTGCAGCAGACATCACAGTCCCCACAGTCGAACGAAAGACACAAGCCCATCCTCACGCACCGTTGTCAACTAAAATCGATATCTACTAATAATTACTTGGTCTACTAGCTACACACCTTCATGCAAGATAACAGTGTAAAAAACAATTTAAATAAAATATTCTGAATTTTAAACAAAATGGAATAGGTACCAGAGTCCTTATTGTGGAATGACAAAATGGCGGAGTGTTATCATTGCTAAGACTCTTATCATTTAGTGTTATCTAGTGATTAGATAGACAGCCGTTGCTCACACTACATAGCAGGAAAATGATTTCAGAGTCTTAGAAACACAAAAGGATGTGCGTAAAGGTACACAAACAATGGAACGAGTCACCCGTCAAAATATTAGGTCTTTACCTATGAAATTGCCGTTCTGCAGTACTGGCCATTTCAAATCAAAATATTTTTTGTTTGGCTAAGAATTCTAATTTCAAATTAATTTTATTTTAAAAACATGGATTTTTTTTCCAAAAGTAGTCATTTGTTTATTGATTAGTGTTACATTTTCATCGCATTTAAATCTTTTTCGTCATCATGGATACGTTAAAAATTCGAGTAATTATGGAATATGAGTACCGTCGTGGCAGCAACGCGGCACAAGCGGCACGCAACATCAACGACGTTTACGGAGCTAACACTACAAACCAACGCACTACCTGTTATTGGTTTGCTCGCTTCCGTTCTGGAAATTTCGACCTGAAAAATGAACCTCGCGGTCGTCCGAAGACTTTGGTCGACAATGACGAATTAAAGGCGATTGTGGAAGCTGATGATACACAATCTACGGCTGAATTAGCAGCAGCTTTCGACATTAGCGTCAAAACAATATTGGTCCATTTGCGTCAAATTGGCAAGGTAAAAAAGCTTGACAATTGGGTGCCCCACGAACTCAATGATCGCCAGCGCGAAGTACGCGTCGAGACGTGCCTTGCACTGCTCAACAGACACACAAATGAAGGAATTTTGAACCGCATTGTTACCTGCGATGAAAAATGGATTCTGTTTGATAACCGCAAGCGCTCAGCAAGTTGGTTGGATCCTGGTTCAGCACCTAAACAATGCCCTAAACGAAAACTTACCCCAAGAAAAGTGATGGTCACTGTTTGGTGGTCTAGCGCCGGTGTGATTCAACACAGCTTCTTACCAAACGGGGTGAGCATTACTGCAGATGTGTACTGTGAAGAATTGAACACAATGATGGAGAAGCTGGCACATCTCCAACCAGCATTGGTCAATCGCTCGTCTCCGCTGCTCCTGCACGACAACGCGCGACCTCATACTGCACAGCAGACGGTCTCCAAGTTGCAAGAACTGGGGTTGGAAGCTCTCCGTCATCCGCCCTACTCACCAGACCTTGCGCCTACAGACTACTACTTTTTCCAGAATTTGGATAACTTCTTGGCGGGAAAAAAATTCAATACCCGAGAGGCAGTACAAAATGCCTTTGAAGAATTTGTTGCCTCCCGTCCAGCTGATTTCTTTAAGAAGGGCATCAATAAACTGCCACTGCGTTGGCAAAGATGCATTGATTGCATGGGTGATTACTTCGATTAATACAAATAAAAAATACATGAAAAAAATTCATTTAAATTTTTTCATACAAAACGGCAATTTCATAGGTAAAGACCTATTATGATTATATCACTCTATTACAAAACATGTGTGTCGCGAATTCAGGGGCACTACTTCATTAATTACCAGTTAAACAATCAAATTATAATCTTGGCTATATAATTAAAGCAGCACGAGTTGATCAAAGGTTAAGCAATGTTTGCCTAGATCGGTCCGTGGATGGGTCCATTATAATCGTATATCTAGAGGTAGGTTACTTCGGAAAGGCAACGTTGATCAACAATTTGTCAATGATCAACAACTTTTAACGTTGCATATTAAAAGCTGTTGATCCCGGTTGTCATTTGTAGACAATCCTTTCGGGTAGTCAAAAGCCAGATCAGTAAGGTGTTCTCCAGAAGGTTGTGGAGATCAGATAGGGGGATTTGATAAAAGTTAGTATTTATAAACATATAGGTACAAGCTGATTTGTATTCAATGTAGACCCCAATTTAGTAAGAGTTGTTCATATTCATGATGACTTATCCCTTGAAGATGAATTTAAGGCCAGGCTGTAGTTGTTGTGTTCATTTCAATATAACTAAGTAGTTTTTAGTGATATAGTTAGTCACACCATGGAATTAGTTAACAGAATCTGTCATTTAGTGCAAAACATTAAGTAGTAGTAAACATAGAAACAGATATTAGGAATCTTAATACATACAATATCTACAAGCTGTAGAAAAGTGGTGACGATTGAACATATCTCGCCATGGAAGAATACAAATATCTTAAAGAGAAACAGAACAAATTAATATCATTACCTAACACTAAGGTACCTACAGTCACACGTTAAAATGTACATACGAGTATATTAAGTACAGTATCACGATAATGCATAGTAACCGAATGTAAAGAGGCATACAGAAAGTAATGGCAGCAATGGGTTATATTGTATAGAAGACCTGTTCGTTTTAAAATAAAGGCAGACAAGATTTTTGAAATGGGAAATGGAGCTGTGTCTTGTGGTTTACCCGCTATTAAGGGCCGTAGCATGAAGTTAAATAGCCAATAACATTCCTCAAGCATTGCGCTGTCCAATGCAAAAAAAAGAAAACCGAGCTGTAGTAACAGAGAATAGGGTCTTCAAACAAAAAACTTTAAGGAAAAACCAACCTTTTTAGGGAAAAAACAACTCGACTAAGTATGTGGAGCTAGTACATTTTTACATCATAAATTACATCTGTTTGTTGCAGATCTTTTGTAACGATCTTTGGTTAAATAATGAATCAATATAACAGTAGGTTCTAACAATAATCTAAGATAATTCGATCAGTTGAGGAAAACATGAAATCTACATAATCAGCTTGTCACGTTCTTAACTTGATAACAAATAATGTTTATTACGAAATTATACAACTTAATTTTGAATATCATAGCTACAGATACATCATTTTCTGATTATGATAGGTATGTAGATAAATATGGATTTACCCAAAATTGGACCCTGATAACGTATTATTATATGGGTAGAATTAGATAGGCTCACGTGGCCTCTTCATTAGAATAATACTCATACCCATTAGTCTAATTTCTAGTACAGTGGGTATTATAATTACATTAAAAGTGTCACTGTCCCACGAAACGGTTAAAAGACACGCAGGACTACAAATAATTAAAATAATACAAACATGGAATGAGGCTATGCTTCATGAAAAAAAAGGGCTAAGTCGCGTGTGTGTAAATATTACAAGGAGACTGAACTAGGTACAAAGTTACTTAGGTATTTATATACATAAGGCTGGTGGGCATATAGGGCAACATTTATAGTTTGTACATACATTTCATCATGCATACATTTTAGTCATAGGGTTTACCAAAACCACTAATGCATGTTGACCATTGCCAAGAGCCAAAGGAGATGACTCATAGACGTACTTTAGTTAGCTACGAAAATTTAGCAATAAATACAAAAATGAACCTTACCAAGATCGTTATAAGGTTCATATTACATTGCTAACTTGACTTCTGAGCAAATCAAATTAGCCTAAGTTCTTTGCAATGGTCAACATGCCCATAGGCATTTTGGAAACCCCTATGACTACAATGGACATTGTTGAGGTCAGAGCATCACCATATTAAAGGCTGTGTTAGAACCTGATGTCTTACTTGATGAAGGGTAGTTTTCTAAAAGTCTTGGGTAACGATAGGTATATAGGTACGTACCTTAGGCTGAATACTAAACAGGCTGTCTTATAAATAATGATTTATTCGTGTTTGATACAGTGTAGGTACTAACATTTGGTACGATGTTGTTACACTCCCTATCGTATAGAGAAATAATTATTTGCAAATGAATAGAAAGTACCCACTATTGTTATATTGACTGACTGTATATTTTATGTATAAAGTAATTAACGATCATGTGATTAAAACAGAACGTTGTGGCAGAACGATTATGACGTACCTACATTAAATTTAAATTAGTTACAAATGTTTGAACAAAAAAATACACCTACTAGAATTAAGTTACACGGATAATCAAATAAATATTTAACTTAACTGTCTGAGAATTAGTATTTGTCACTTTCCGTTAATATGGAAATGAGCTACGATGTATATTGCATTGATTTAATTTCGCATAAATATTACCCAAAACAAACTGTAAATAAATAACAATAATATTAACACAAGGTAAAAGCAGCTGATATTTTTGGTGGACAACCAATGGACGTGGAAGTGGACGACCAATTTCACAGTTTTGTTAGTGACCAATGCAACCCAGTTTCATTAGGAAAACCATTACCTAATTTAAAGTCTTACCTGATATTTTTTTAATTAATTTAATAACAACACTGTCCCTTTCTCACCACGACACAACACAACGTTACATACACAAAAGTGAATGAATCAGTTGTTCGTAGGTTGCAGGTAGCTCGTCATACTGCCGGGGAAATAGTGCTATGACGCCAACGTCTGCGCACTACGGTTTGAAAGAAATAAAACTGTTTATCTCTTTCACTCCTATGCGGAAAACGATACGGTTAACGAGGACAACCGACTCAAAACTACGGCTTGCTATCAGTAATTGTGAAAATGAGAGCAATGTCGATTCAACCTTGCCATGTTGCACGTAGTGAAAACGAACCAAAATTCAACATGAAAGAAAAACTGTACCAAAATATATTTATTCAAATATCTACAGTTTGGTATAAGGTGAAACACCTCTAAATTATGGAAGATCGACAAATACGGACCGAATTAAAAAAAATGCACGCTGAGAATATTTTTCTTACTTTTTATTAAACCCAGTTTATATTGAAGGAGTCGCTTGTAGTTTATTTAAAACCATGTAACAGTTAATGTCACCTCTAAAAGTAAATTCATGTGGGAATCGAAAGATGAGTCGATTATTATCATGATATCGATACTTATGGTTCCTCCAGAATCTCATTGAAGAGATCGAGGTGCTCACAATCTGAGGGCCTTGTGCGAGGTTTTACACTTACTCTATAGCGTTAAACTCAAACCCAAACTCAAGCATCTATTTCATTAGACCATAATGGCACTTTTGAATGTCAAAAAAGGAAAAAAAAGAAGCGAAGCTACAGTCACAGTCATAATAGCTTGAGAGAATACTGCAGTTGCACATTATTATAGTTTCTATTGTCTTTTTCATTTGCCTTTTTCATCAATTTATATCTTTCTAAATGAGTAGTAAAATATGTTTGTAACTATTTTGTAACTGCATTTCCAACTTGTATGTTTATTGTATGCCGTGGCAATCTTTCATTAAGGCTACACTATAAAATGTTAAAATAACGAGTTTTTTACTAAGATGTATTTAAGGTGTATGCTTTGTTGGTTGTTCTTAAATAAATAAATAAAAATAAAATTCCAAAGCTTAGATCTCTATGGAGTATAATGGGTAAGAAACTCTATGGACACTCTTTTATATCAGAATATTGTTAATGTTACCTATCACTTACGGGTATTCGTATGAATTACGAGTAGTTCTGGATCCCATTATTGACACCAGACGGTACTCATTCAGTTTCAGTACAAATTAAAGTTTACGTTAACGCGATCGAATAAGTATAAACACTCGCATCGAGGCCACAGAACATCTGGGGAGAATTATTAAAATTGTAGAATTTTTCATCTTATTTTAAGGCCGCATACTAAGTTATGTTGGGCACTCTTTTTAAAGAATTTCTTTTAAGCCACAATATATCTAGGTTTAAATATTGCGGTCAGTCATTTTCCTTTATACGACAACTGTCACTTAACCTGTCTTCCTTGATCACCAGTTTTGCATGTTTATTGTTCTAATTCAATTTTACCCAAACGTATTTTCCCTCTTACAGGATGAAACAGGGTTTTTTATATTACTAAGTGGGTGGACAGACGAGGTCTACGATAAAAGGAGTGCACACATAAAATCCCTTTACGCTTTATTCACTCATTACCTAATGAATATTATACTATATATTTTTTCGTCTTTTTCGTCTTTAATAAAAACGTTGCCCCACACTAGGAATTTCTCCTGTATCGTGGGTGCGTTTACAAACATTTAAACTCACATACACAAACAGCCTTATTATACAGCCATATTATACTATATATAACATATACTATATATAACAGCCATATTATATTATATATATTATATTCTCACTGAAATTTCATTAGTTTGCCTCTCTTAGATCTACTATTGATATACATACATGTAATTGGATTAACTGCTATGGACCTATTCCATCATCTATTAATTTAGACTAAGCAGGTACCTAAATTCTGCCAAAATGTACCAACCCTGAAAATTGTCATAAGAAAGAGTGTCATAATATTTTAAACCAGTAATCGAAACGAATAATCCGCATGCCAATAAATTCCTTATAATGTAAGGAATAACCCGACTTAGGTATCAAACCTTAAATCCATGGGGGATCGGAGATAAGTATAGGGTGACCAAGATTGTAAGCTCAAGAACAACAGTGTCTTACTTTCCGAGCATCTCTTCCGGTAAAACAACTTGACGGTAAAACATTTCAACAGTAACAAATTTATTTCGAAACAATGCACGTAGCATAGGTATGTCAAACAAAAGGTTTTGATTTTACGTCCTGTAACTAGAAAGTTTTAAATTGGGTAATAAATAGGCAACTTCTATTGAAAAATCAGCCCATGATGTAGTAGTCATATTTCTTTCCATAACATTGTAATTTTTTCATTGGTTCATTAGTTTAAAATTAACATGCTTTAACAGCATCGAAACAAAATATTTAACGAATTCTTTTAGCGTAAGAAACGTAAAATTATTATATTTCATTATTCATGATATTTATGGGTATTTGCTATGTATAATAAAAAATATCTATCTATGTAATGTATTGTATTAAGTATATCAGTCATCTAGTACCCATAACACAAGCTCCGCTTAGCTTGGGGCTAGATGATGCTGTGTGGATTGTCCAGCATTATTATTATTATTTATTTTTTACGTTTTGTGATTTACGTTAGTAAACACAACCTGCTTACGTGCCAACGTCTAGCATGAGTGCATAATACGAATTATGAAATTCGTAATCCCAATAACACATAGCTCGACCCGACCAATTGCTTACATTTTCGAATACTATAAACACCATAGCGATTAATAAACAGAAATAAACTAGGTTTAGGTACGATTATTGATATCGATTTAACCTTAATTTTCATGACTTGTCGCAGATGGCCATGAATTGTAATGACCCTTATTAACTACAGGTAAGAGTCATCGGACACTGGCTTTGAATGGATATGATTTCTTAAACGCATAACTAGACGGATTTGACTGAAATCTTAAGCTGACATCGTTAAGATTAGGGGATGACTTACTACCTAATTCAGTTTGTTACTCTTAAATAAGCGAACGAAGTTGAACATAAAGGTGTACAGATTCAGAATCAGCATTTTACTGTAATAAAATATTTCAAATTTCGGATGTTTTTAACATAGCGTCGCGATTCTTACTTAGTTGTTCAAATATGAGGAGGCTCCATTCCATTCCACAGGCTAATTTGACTGTTTTTACGAAACCATCTCAAATGCAAATAAAGTAATATTTTGAATCAATCTTTATTATTTTCAGTACCTACTTACATTTCTTAAGAAAAATCGATAAAATGAATTAAAATGACTTAGGTTCCACGTAATGCAGTGAAAACATAGTGAAACTTAGATTGTTCACTCACATGTGAATTGAGATTTGGAAGACGCTCTAATTTTGACTGAATCTTTTGACAAGTAACAAAACAAGTAGCAAAGCTAAGCTAAGCTAAAGCTTCAGGACGTTGAGCCTTCTTCTTCTTACATTCATATAGAAAAATAATAATCGAGAATCATTTTCTGGGATAACAACAGCACGATCCATATTTTGTAATAAAGTCGAATACAATATTGCCATGTTTAAGTACCTACTAAAACCACATTTTGTTCAGATCTAATTTAATATCAGTGAATTTAAGAACAGTTCGTAGTCAGTAGCGGAAGAGTTCGTAGGTTCGCGGTTACTGATCGCAAGGTTACAGTTTTTAAATTTTTTTTTTGTAATGCATTGTGTTTTTTAACTTCAATTTCAGGGACATTGGCGGTAACTATCCACTAAAAATTATCGGAAATTCCATAATCTGAAATTGTTGTTTACAGGGAAAGTCATAATATATTAGGTAGATAGGTACCTACACGTAATGCATTTGTTTTCTACGAGATTTTTACAGCGTATAATCACTATAAACCCAAGTCGCTGTAATCACAGTAATCTGGATAATATCTTATCATGAAACTGCGTCACACTCAATCAATGCCAAAATTTTAGACAGGAGCTCACTCTAGTCCGATAAGCGAACAAAGTACATACACAATGTGGAAAATAAAACAATATAGTGATGTCTGAGGAAGACATATCAGTGATCGCACCGGCGGAAAGTACTAGGAAATCTAAGAATTATAAGAAATCAGTGAATGTTAGTGAAGCCCAACCTTGGACGAATAGATTCAGTGACTATGAACCGAACAATGATAGAAAAGCGAAGAAAACTCTGTTGCGTCGACTGCCGAGTGTTCAAAGAGCGGTGATCCCAGCATTCGGCAGGTTCCGCAACAGCTTCCGAAAATTAAATTGTTTCAAAAAGCAGGACGAAGACGAGCTACCAATGATAGATATACCACGACACAAGAGTATAGACATCGGTGTTGGGCTGGCGCGACGGGTATCCCTATTCCTTTTCACAAGGAGGACAGTGTGCGTGCATCCTTATCATCCTTACACACCGCCGCAAACCACGAGGAAAATCTACGTGTTTCATGAAGACAAATAACCTACTTTCCCTATTGAGCCGCTACTCACGATGGTACAGAATGGTGATAATATCTTTGAACGTTTCTGGTGATTGTTTAGATATCGCTGTCACCACTAAGACAAGCGTTATCGTGTAGCTTAAACATTTACTTAATTCACCTTGTTAGATATGTACTTACGTTGTAATTTATTATTTAATTTATCTAGTATTTATGTAATTATTTTAGCTATAATTTAATCATTCATTATAGAACTGACATTATGTATAGGTTAGTAGTTCAAAATAAAATATTTTTATATAAGATCACAAAAGTCCCAACGCATGAAAATGAATTAATCCGCATTACTTTTGTAAATCGAATGTAGATAGGTAGATACACATCTTAAAACAGTACCAAACTATTAATTATTAAGCTTTTTTGTCTACTGTATGTACACTTGTTTGTGTAAATTATTGTAATTACCATTTTAATAACATGACATAATATGTACTTAAACATAAAAATTTGTTTTAAACTAACGAACTTAATGCAATTTTTACCTGGTACCATCCACTATTTAGGTACCTATGAATGTCGGAGGATTTATTATTTTTTAATTGATCTATTAATAACAGTCAACGTCAAACCACTTCAAAGAAGAAAAAATACCTACATCTAGTAAAGGTCAGCGACCCAAGAAATATTCATAATTATGTGATTTTGCGTTTATTTTGGATTTTTTTGCGTAATGTTGAGTACCTAACATTTACAACTACCTACATCATAATAAATAATAAGGGCATATTTGGAAAAACGGTTTCCCGAAAGGCAGCATGCCAAACCTGGTGATATTCAACTTCTAGGTACAATAGCTTTAGTAGAAACTTAAAAGACACCAATGATAAACGGACGGAGGATTTGAGGATACGATAAATTCTATAACCAACATTTCTTACGTCAAATAGGACTCTCAGTGTAATTTGATTAACCGTAGACAAGGTAAGAAATGTCGTACACAAAAACCTCGACATCTGGGATTTTTATGAGTAAACTAGGATTCATTTTCCTTGTTTTTTCTGACAGTTAATACAATTTTATTTTTTAAGAGAAGTCAGGACTACACATAGCTTATCGCTGAGAAAACATCATTAAAAAAAAAAACATTTATTTTTCCACATTGATGTACAGAAAGTATAATAAATGGAGTGGACTGGAGCCTAAACTAGGGTAGCCCTGTATTTCATCATTAATCTTACTTTTCAATTCGATGCACAAATCGTAATAAATGCCTCTTATGAAAGAAAATTTGTTTGTAACATAATATAGACATAAAACGTGCAAATAATAACGTATCTTTACACTTATTAAATTAAAAGTGTTGGAAGGAGAAAATATATGCAGGTGCTCTGTGGTGAGGTACCTACTATTGACATATATTATTGTTTATAACTATTTTGTATATGGGTAATACTTACGTACAAAAAAAAAACTAATTATACATATACCATTAGTTTGGCCTAGGCACTCAATAACCCCCAATATAATTTACGCATACGATATGGTGCTGCTGAGTCCAACGATTGTGAGAGCTATGGCCATTGGCTCAGGTATCATACGAGCAAGAGTGAGTTGACACCACCACACAAGTAACGTTGAATGACAGTGCCCTCAAGAGTGCCGCAGCTCAAGTACCTGGGCAACTAGATCACAGAGGCCCTCAGAGATGAGGGCCTTTCTATACATGCAGCCTATGGGTGAACAATACGCAGAAGACTTACAATGTTCTGGGTGTCCGATATAATAACGCATTCAGGATGTTGATGGAGTTGCCACGCTTTTGCAATTTATTTTATTTTTATTGGATGTACCTACAGTAAATGTATTTAATTTGATATTAGATTTCAGCCATACATGAAGTATGGCTGTAATCTAATGTAAATCACAAAAGATAGCGTCCCTGATGTGTCGTTTGCGAGACATTCCCAAAATCTTCCTATTTCGCACTGACTGCGCCTTCATGAAGCACTGGACAAGAATGCACAATGCATTGCATGCATATATGCGTTCCTGATCCAGTATTTTCATAATTTTTATTGTATTTTAATGTGCTATTGTAATTTATTGTAACTTTTAGATTTATATTTTTTTAATAGTGTATGATACCTAGATTTGGATGAGTTACTGTTATAATTCTGAAATAAATCATTTTAATTGAATTGAAAACCGCAGAACTTGTTTTGATAGGTAGTTACTCCCCATTATAGAAACTATTATGCGTTAAGTGGGATATAGTGTTCAGGGTATTTCAGCTTTCCTTGTGTGTCATAGGGATAAGAGGCACTGACAGTACAGTATATAAGCCAGAACATGATCCTTAAATTTCATACTGAAGCACTCGCTGGAGCTGCTTTCATCGTCCCGCGTACAGTTATTTTTTCTGATAGCTTTCAACAGGTTTTGCCAATCAATTAGCCGTTTTCCTCATCGGTTCTATAAAAGCTCGGAATACTGTTCCCCTTGACACACACTATATTTGTTACTCTGCTTAATTCTTGAGGAGAGACCGTGCCGACATGTCGCGAGCCATTCTGTTTGTGGTGCTTTTGTGTTTTGTGTCAAAATCTTTTGGCAAAACATTATCAGAATGTGAATTAGTCCGAGAACTTCGGAAGCATGGTTTTCCAGAGAATCAACTTAAAGATTGTAAGTATTTATTTTATATATTTAACTAATTTTTATTAATTAAAAAGTTATACCCGAGGGTCGCGCAAAATTGTGTCTAATAGTTTAGGATTGATAAAATAAATAGATTGAAAAACAATAACATAGGAGGAGGGTCTCCTCCCTGGTGATACGTAGTGAGGTTAAGACTAACCTCCCCACCCCATATCCAAAATCACAAGTATTTTTTTAGTACAAGGTATTTTTTTAAATGCAGCGCAAAATGTATCATTGAAGTGAACAGTGGCCATGGTGGATTTACAAAAAAACATAATTATTACAAAAATCGTAAACATCAGATAAGAGACAAACCTTCTAAAAGTAGATATGTACTTACTTGATTTTCTAAATTTTTTCATAAATTATTAACTTCCTACTTCAACGTTTAAACAATAAATTATAAAACAGGTTTTCAAATTACTTCCTATTTATGCGATGCGTCGTCAGAGATTCGTTTCGGCGCGCAAACACTTGGTTGGGAGCAGGCATGTCGATGATCTAAATATTGATCCAGTGATAGCGTCTCAAATTACCACGCGATTTTGTTTCGCTATTTCTATTTTTCATTTTTAATACAAGGTGGAAGGGACATCGTTGCACTAATATTGACCGGGGGGGCCTAACAGTTTCATTTCTACATAGTTTCTGATGTTTTTTTAATTGAAACTGTAAACAGACATGATTCCTGCATAACCCGAAGGGATAATTAATGAGAGAAGTTAGTATTTTAAATAAATCTCATTAGACCGAGATGATGATTTTCTCATTACTTTTTACTGTTTTCTGTAAGATAATCATGTAATGACCTCATGGTATCAATTTTTGTTTCGATTTTTCTTCCAGCCTGTATAATATTTAATTTCACATAATTTTTGTGCAATCAATTTTAATTTACTTAACCATGGCCGCCTCTAAGTATTTGACTTGCCTGGAAAAGCCCTTCCAAGTTTATAGTGTAGGTAGTAGGTAATTACACTGCAGACTTAGGTCTCTAGTCTCTCGGAGGTAGTCGTCTTGTCGGCAAGTAGGTACCTAGATCTGTAAAATTCATAGGTATCACTCTAATCAAGACAATAAGTTAACAAGATTCGTAATTACTAATTAACTTACCAGCATCATCATTCAGTTTAACGTTATATTAGGTCTTTACCTATGAAATTGCCGTTCTGCAGTACTGGCCATTTCAAATCAAAATATTTTTTGTTTGGCTAAGAATTCTAATTTCAAATTAATTTTATTTTAAAAACATGGATTTTTTTTTCCAAAAGTAGTCATTTGTTTATTGATTAGTGTTACATTTTCATCGCATTTAAATCTTTTTCGTCATCATGGATACGTTAAAAATTCGAGTAATTATGGAATATGAGTACCGTCGTGGCAGCAACGCGGCACAAGCGGCACGCAACATCAACGACGTTTACGGAGCTAACACTACAAACCAACGCACTACCTGTTATTGGTTTGCTCGCTTCCGTTCTGGAAATTTCGACCTGAAAAATGAACCTTGCGGTCGTCCGAAGACTTTGGTCGACAATGACGAATTAAAGGCGATTGTGGAAGCTGATGATACACAATCTACGGCTGAATTAGCAGCAGCTTTCGACGTTAGCGTCAAAACAATATTGGTCCATTTGCGTCAAATTGGCAAGGTAAAAAAGCTTGACAAATGGGTGCCCCACGAACTCAATGATCGCCAGCGCGAAGTACGCGTCGAGACGTGCCTTGCACTGCTCAACAGACACACAAATGAAGGAATTTTGAACCGCATTGTTACCTGCGATGAAAAATGGATTCTGTTTGATAACCGCAAGCGCTCAGCAAGTTGGTTGGATCCTGGTTCAGCACCTAAACAATGCCCTAAACGAAAACTTACCCCAAGAAAAGTGATGGTCACTGTTTGGTGGTCTAGCGCCGGTGTGATTCAACACAGCTTCTTACCAAACGGGGTGAGCATTACTGCAGATGTGTACTGTGAAGAATTGAACACAATGATGGAGAAGCTGGCACATCTCCAACCAGCATTGGTCAATCGCTCGTCTCCGCTGCTCCTGCACGACAACGCGCGACCTCATACTGCACAGCAGACGGTCTCCAAGTTGCAAGAACTGGGGTTGGAAGCTCTCCGTCATCCGCCCTACTCACCAGACCTTGCGCCTACAGACTACTACTTTTTCCAGAATTTGGATAACTTCTTGGCGGGAAAAAAATTCAATACCCGAGAGGCAGTACAAAATGCCTTTGAAGAATTTGTTGCCTTCCGTCCAGCTGATTTCTTTAAGAAGGGCATCAATAAACTGCCACTGCGTTGGCAAAGATGCATTGATTGCATGGGTGATTACTTCGATTAATACAAATAAAAAATACATGAAAAAAATTCATTTAAATTTTTTCATACAAAACGGCAATTTCATAGGTAAAGACCTATTATTGTTTAAAATTGCCTACACATTTTTGTGCAACGATGACGTCTATAAATCCATCCAGTTCTCTAAGCTGTTAGCTCGATTAAATTTTACAAAACTAGTTTCTCGGCTAACTATAAAGACAATATAGTAATAAGATTATATAATATAATTATAATAGAATGATATAGTATTCCCTCCTCTTTTTGCGTTTTAATACCTCGTTGGTGTCTGGATTTGTGCTTAGTTATTGTATATGCTCGCACGCTTAATTTCTTTCTTAAAAACGTTGCCCCACACTTGTAATATTTCTGTCTCGTGGGTACTTTTAAAGTCACATACCTACACGAACAGCCAGACCCGGAACAACTTTATGCTATACAAAAATTTATAATAATAAGTCAATTATTTATTCAAGTAACATAACTCATAAAGATAGTCATAACATAACCTAATGCCTAATATTTAAAACCTTACTTGAGTTTTTCTATGAAATGGGGGTTGGCACAGAGGCGCAGTAGTGTAGCTACAGACGCCAGCACATCAAGCTATCCCAAAATGTCAAATTATACCAATTGAACATGAACCTTAATGCAATAAAATGATTTCACAGATTAGGGTAGCTTGATGCTTGCTGGTATCTATGCCTATCCCTGACGAACTCTTCGTAGAATACAGGCTTGAAATTGTTTTCTTTATTTTTAAAGGGGTTTGCCTGGTGAATGCAGAGAGTTCAAGACGAACCGACGTAGTTGGTGGTCCCAACTCTGATGGGTCCCACGACTACGGACTATTTCAAATAAACGACCGTTATTGGTGCAACAATGGTGGCAAACCTGGCAAGGAATGCAACGTGCGATGCAAAGGTAAATATTTTTTTAACAGAATGTATTATTAGGTACTTACAGTTTCATTGCATGGTTGGGTAGTTTGACAAACTTGAGTACCTAAGTAACGACTGCTAAGTCCTTCTGAGTTCGATTCTCAAGGTCGGACAGCGTTGTTCAGTTTTTCCACTTGAAATTCTCAGCAGCACTCGCAACTATTATGTTTATTGCTGAACTTCTACTCCCATCAATCATCGTTGACCCATTCGCTTCAACCAGTCGACTGCTGGACAGTTGGAAGATGTGGCATTTTGTTTATGTTTGTGACAACCCCGCCACACTATTCCCAAACCACTGCAACTCCTGAAAACCAGAATCAACAGTGGTGACCACCAGAAAAGCGTCGACACAATAAAGCCGGACGAGTCCCGGAGAAACGATTTAACTGTCTTGGATCCCGCAACGAAATTAATCAGAAAAGAACAGCGGAGGAGTTAGAGAAATACGTAATGTCCACTTCCCTCTTCCCTCAATATAAGGCAGGAGACAGAATAGAGCTAGGCCAATAGGCACAAAGGGACGTTTACAACTGGGTTAGGCCCAGTTGCCTAGGCAACTGGGCCTAACCCAGTTTATAATTAACACTGATATTATTAATGGATCCTACATGAGGTGCTGTTACATTTGATTCCAATAGTAGGTATGGCAAAAACGCTTGAAAGAATGGAAAGATGGGGCATATGCCTACCCAATCCCATCACTCGACCTTTAGCTGCTTTCATCCATGATCCTTGCTACTATGCGTTTCTTTAATAACAACGTTTGACAATTCATTATAGATCTCCTGCTGGATGACATCACAAAGGCATCTCAGTGCACGAAGAAAATTTACGGTATCCATGGCTTCGAAGCATGGTACGGATGGGTGAACAAGTGCAAGGGGCGTCCGCTACCAGATATTCACTGTTAAGTCTGTTTGTATGACCCATTCTTCTATATTCGTTTAGATTCTAACGAAACTATTGTTTTCGTATGGAAAAGTGTAACTTTTCACGAAACTGAAAAATTAAACAATATTTAATTTAACAATAGCATTATGGATTATCCTTAGTTTTAATTATATAATTGTATAAGTAGGAAGATAGTACTACAAGAACATATTATAAAACTGTTTCGAATGCTCCTAAAGTTCAACTAGGTACCGTACTCTTTTGTTTAGTGGCGGCAAGGTTGCCACCTTATCACATAAAAGTATTGACTATAATTCAGTTCTATGTTAGTCTTTCTACTACTTACTATCAATATCGTAATACACATGCTTTTCTATGTATCACTGTTAATTAATATCGTTTTTCAATACATCCAATTTTTGTAAATAAATTTCATAATATCCATCCTTGTTTTTTGTCTTTCGCTACTGTACTTTACATGGGGCTATCTGACCTCCACAACTCAGTTACTGGGTAAAACGACACTCCTTGATAAGACTAGTTATCAGACTTCCGGGTTTTTGACTATCCGTAATGAAGAAGTTACTAATAACATACCTAATTTTAAATGTCGGCACTGGCGCAGTGGCTGAGAGACTAGCTTCTGCGCTGCGTGTCGCGGGTTCGATTCCCGCACAGAACAAATATATGTATAGCCTACAGATAAGTTGTTCCGGGTCTGGCTGTTTGAACACACCCACGATACAGAATAAATTCCTAGTGTTATCGTTTAATTACAAAATAAAAAGAAATAAAAATAAAAGTGTCCTCTAGGTCTTCAAGAGCCTTAAAATGCTCCAGCTTATCTCCCATACACAGACACAAGCAGTCTTCATATTATCGCCAGAACTATGTACATGAAATAAGAACACAGGTAAAATTTGTCTCAAATAAAAGATCTGTTTTATGATAAAGCGTTTATTAAAAGTAAAATAGATTTGTACCACAATTGTATCAAATCTATATTGTCCTGCTTAACACCTTATTTATTTCAAACTTTTCATAGGTACAATAATGTGTAATCCGTGGAAATATGAGTAATTTTATAGCTTCTGTGTTGTTCTACGCTAACGTTACTCGACATTCATATACTTATGATAATGTTTAATTGTGGCTTCACTTATATCCGTGAGAATAACTAAGTATCCCGATGAGGGTCGCCGCAGACCGAGCTGTTTTCATTGATCCATTGAGCCTCTACCCAGGCTTTAACAGAGTTCAAAATTGCGTGATAAAATTGTGTGTATGTCTCTCACAATAATGTCAATATTTTAACGTTATATGTAGAGAGCATAATCAATCGAGAGCGGATATTAACAACGATATGTGCTAAAATTGTATGAGTGAGCGATTGTGTGAACAAGGATTGTATTTGTTTTGTACAGATGTTGCATTTCACATCAGCGGGTCAACCAATCAAATTTCATAATCCATACCATACAATAACACAACAGCCGGATTTCATTGTATATACAGTTAAATAATGTGAGTTGTATTCAGTAGATTATATTATATCTCTTGAATCCCAAAGTTGTTACATATTAAAAATAAAATAATACTTATAAATACTCATTGTTTTCTTAAAGTAATAAACATTTTTGCTCAGATCTAATTCAGATGCAATTGGTATCACAAACAGAAAATGCGCTTGAAGCCTTTTGACTTAACTATCATGCTGAAGTTTTGCATTAACAATTCAAGTACATCCAGAGTATGTACCTTTATCATCATCTGCCTAAACTTTTTTCAACTAAGTTGAAGCCAGCTTCCAGTCTAACTGGAAGTATTCACTTTAAAATAGTATAATAATCTAAGAAAAAATAATAAATTAAATGTGAGTAGACTAACAGGTAACTTTTAATAATATTCACTATATTTCCATGTCACTGAGTTATGCTACATTCATAAGCCCAACAGCAAAAAATTAAGAAACTAAAATTAATAGCTTCATTACAGTTGAAATTTAATTCTTCAAGTAAATAACCTTTTCATTCCATTGCATCTCTAAAACTCAATATTATATTCAAAGCTGAATACTCGAAAAACAAAGAAAAATATACTCATTTTTTAAAGTGTTGTTTTAAAAAAAAAGTTAAGTATCCAGTTTCCACATTTAAGTAAATGCAGCTGCGGCTCATTTTAATTCTGCACAATGTCATAAATAATATTAAGATCACAATAATATATAATTAGTTCTGACAAAATATTAATAAAGTTGTAGGTAATGTTCGGTGAGTATTGTGTTGAGATTTATTTGGATAAATTTAATACTTATTTCTTTCCAAGCTCCTTATTTCTAATTGTTGACGCTTCAACTGCGTTGATCAATGCCGCCCTGTAAGAAGTTATTTACATTTAACACATTTTTTTAAATTATATAAAATATATATTCATAAAATTCATAAAATATATATTGAGGTTGCGGGTTCAAACCTGGGCAAGTACCAATGTGAGTTTTTCAATTCATATGTACTTTCTAAGTTTATCTTGGACATCACAGACATCGGTGAAGGAAAACATCGTGAGGAATTCCTGGACTTATAATTAATATAAGTCTGAAATCGCCAACCCGTCTTGAGCAAGCGTGGTGATTGATGCTCGTGCCGTACTTTTACTTTATATATTCATAATGATAGTAGAAAAATATTGTTACAACATAGTTATTTCCATTCAAGCGTTTGATAAACTCCGCGATTTCACAGTTAATACAATGCAAAGTAATCTTTTTACTATCTGCATATTAATTAAAACACTAAAAGACAGTAAGTAATTTTGGCCAACACACCAACTAACGATTTTTGCCATTATTTTTCTAATCTTATTATAAATGGAGTATAGGAATTTGACGAAAAGCCATTTTTCCAGCCATTATAAATATCATTTGCAGTTAAACTTCTTTAATGCCAATCTCCTCCTGACAAGTAGAACCTAGGTGATGCAACCAAGACCAACTTGCGATAGCAACAATGTCTACTCCAGCCAATCTGTTTCAAAATGCTTTAAGCAGAACTCACCCAACTGGTCGATAAATTGGGTAATTCTAATTGGTAAGCAATGAAAATAAGAAAATATCTATTATGTAAAATTCCTCGCATCTCACCTTAGTTTACCATTTTCAAGTGCAGTAATACCACAAATAGTGGAGCCACCAGGTGAACAAACTTCATCCTTCAGTAGACCAGGATGCTTCCCTGACTGCAGCACCATCTGTCCACTGCCAGCCACCATCTGCGCAGCATGACGCATAGCCATCGCTCTTGGCACACCTTGTTTTACAGCCCCATCTGCTAATGCTTCAATCACCAAATACATCTGTAATGTTTAATAATACTAGTATAAGCTATGGAACTCCACGTAACATCCTTTACTGGCTATTTGAGCATGGCAGTAGAACACAGTCAATGTTTGGTTGTATTGTCATCTTAATTGTGTGTTATATTTGTAAGATACTATATCATATTCAAAGACTACTTTGAATAAACCATGTTTGAGTATGCAATCATTAGGTTTCTTATTCTAATATAGGTGCTAGTTTTTAACAATAGCTTTTTTTATAAATGCAATTAATTCCAGAACTTACATAAGCTGGTCCACAAGCAGTCAACGCGCCCAAAGAATCCATTAAACTTTCAGGAACTCTCTCACAAAGCGCAGAACCGCTTACAAGTTTTTCTAATATCATACATTTTGCTTGCATCACTGTGGAGTCCGGAGTGTATAAACAAATGCCTGCTCCCACTGTCATTGGAGTGTTGGGCATAACCCGTATCACACTTGCATTGATACTACCCAAATGCGATTTTATGGTCTGTAAAAAAGAAAAAGCAAATAAGGTTTATGGTGTAATAAAGGAACATTACGGTCGAAAAAAAAATATCAGTATAATAATACTGTTTGTCATACATAATATTTTTTTTCATCAAGCTAATCAAATATTTGACATCAGTAGCTCAGTAGGTGTTTTAACAATGGTGTTTACTAACGTATTGCATGTTATCTTACGTACATACTGCCGGTGTACATTATCAATGTAAATTTTCATTCTCATTTAATGAGTAATTAAAAGCCCCAGCCAGGTTATGGGAACTTCATTTTCTTTTTAACAGCATTCGTAAATGAGAATTGTTATGCCAATAATGCATTTTTTTATTTTAATTACATTTCAACGCTTAAATAAAAAAACAATATACCAATTTGTATGAACCCTGTATCAGCCTCTCAACTGCCTGACTAATAGTTATATGCAGTGTGAGTAGTCATACCCAGTAAATAGGTCAAATATAAAATTCAAAGCTGTTATGATTTTGAAAATAGATACACTTGTCAATGCCAACTATGAAGAACACGGAATAGGATAAAAATTTAACACACCTTATGAAGTTCTTGTATTTGAATCCCAGCTAACATAGAGACAAACAAGACTTCCTTTGCTGTGTTCCTTGCAGTCAATTTAATACCTTGGATAGCATCCTCCAATTTATTGACCTTCACTCCCAAAAATATCATGTCACAGTTATCAAATACTATACCATTTTCAGAAGTAACATTTGTGCCCATATCACTCCAATGTTTGAGATTTTCTATGTGGGGACCTGCTACCCAAATCTTTGATGCTGTATGGACTCCTGAAACAAAATCATATGATTATAACTGTAGTTCCTTAGCAACCAGTAAGAAACCTTTACATAATGGATATGATTAATAGTGTTTTATTCCAAAAGTTCCTGACTTACCACTTTTTAGGATTCCTTTAACAATTGCTGTAGACATATTACCACCACCGATAAATCCTAAATTGAATTCCATGATGTTTGATCAAAGTTATCACTTCCCGGGCAGAAAAATATATATAAAAATATATTTTATTGGATATATACAGCGTTCCGCTTAGTATGCAAAAACAGAAATGCTTAAGTTTCGTTATAGTTTTCAAGAGTTTCAAGAAACCAAGAATGGGGACAGAAACAGCTGTACTGTAATTAAATTTTAAAATGTCAGTCTTTTTCGGTTCCTTCACTGTTGACATATAAGTATTTCCGGCCGCTCTATGTTGTTGTTGCTCTTTAGTCTTTGACTTATTTCTGGTCATATTATTATTTTACTACTTTACGCCCTTCACGCCTTTGGCATCCTGCGAAATCGATGTTTTTATTTATTTATCTAGCAACATTTCTGGTTAAATATCAAATGCACGTCACAAATTATCAAACGCTATTCATGCTCCAGTCACAGATTGCTGCAGTCAGTGCGTTTGACCGCGTTGAGAAACCAATGCAAGCGCACTCACTGGCGGTTTTTCGATTCTAGTGATTTTTGTACATATGCGTATCTTCATTAAAATCGTCAACTTCAAGGAAATCTATCGTAACTATAATTCGTACTAGTTGGGAAAGACAAATTTCTCGAGAGATTTTCCGCAAACAACAACCATCTAGTCTAACGAAGTTGGGTGTTCAGAATATCCTGAATAAAATAAAAGAAACATTTTAAGTGCAAGGTCACTCAAGGTGGAGCTATTTTTAGCCTTATAATTTTATAACACGTAAAAAATCATGCAAGCCCCCACACTACGTACTCCACATAGAAGAGAACGCAAAGCTTTTACTACAGGTAGCGTTGGTTGTGATTTGACTCGTAACATCACTATATCCATATTTCGGGTTTTCAACAATAATAGCAGGAACTAGCTTAATCCATAACAACTACTCAATGAGACCATTGCAATCAGCACAAAACAATTCATTCCAAGCCTTATCTGCTGTAAATGATTGAGGGTTTGGGCATCCCGAAGACTAAATCTAGATGCTACAGCATCAGTTCAAGGTTGACCAACAAACAATACATTTCCTGTTGTGTCTCGTTTTCTGATAGTTTAGGTGTTACACTTATAACAGCCCTCTTTATTGTCGGGGGTTAGAGATTTTCCCCAAGATAGTTTAAATTGAGTCCTTAAAAAAAAATCCATATAAATTCTTAGCTTTCAGCTTAGTAATTAATAAGCTAAGTATCCTAAATAAAATAAAAACCGTTTTTACTGATATGATTGATTATGATCAAAGAAGGATTATTAGAGGGTCTTGGTGACCCTATATGACAAAAAATGATTATTTAAAATTTTTATTTTCACTTGCACAGTGTTGAGAAAGATGCTACGTATTCTTTTAAAGCAGTGGCTAATTTCTTAGGAAATAATAAAACGGGGATCATGAAAAAATTGTATCTTATTTATTTGAAGAAATACCTCAAAACAGGTGTCGATTTTTGTCGTTAATAATTCAGTTTATCAACTCCCACTTTTTTCTGTAAACTTGAGAAGCGTAGAAAAGTTTAGTAAGTCGGAACCCATTATAAATTGAAACTAGGTCAATTTTTCTCAATAATGGCTCCGGACTGTAAAAATCTTTTTTTTTTTTTTCTGGATTTTATTCGATGTCATTCATATTGAAAAGCAATCGCGAGCAATGGAGCTGCCAACCAAAAAAATGCATTAATAATACAAGACAGACAAGAGTTATGGCAACTCCGACAGTTTGTGGCTTCATTTTGTAGGGTGAGGTGTAAGTTGTGTTTTTTGGATTATTTTGATATCGTTATCAATTTTACAATACTGAAATAGTGTTACAATCTTGAAAGTGCTCAAATATGTGTCGTTGTAGTGATTCATTCAATTATAGTTTGTATGAAGTGTAGTGTCCAACATGTTTCGATGTATACCTTTGTTCAAATGTAATCGCCAAGTGGAATGTGTAGACAAGCGGCATTGCTCGTTGCCAACAATACCCGAAGACATTTTACGGTACTCCAGGAGTTTGGAGGAACTTTTTTTGGATGCCAACCACATAAGAGATTTGCCGAAGGTGAGTAGTAACCTAAATAGGAGGATTCATTTCACCCGTGGGCGTTTACCTTATCACTGATTAAGTGTAAATAATATCAGTGAGTTTTATGTTGTTATTGGTACGCAATGAGTATCAATTCTCCAACCTAATTCTCACGCTTTACAATTGATACTTTGTGTAGAACTGCTTGAATTGTATTATATGCAATAATTT
Organism: Phlogophora meticulosa; assembly: GCA_905147745.2. NCBI lineage: Eukaryota > Metazoa > Arthropoda > Insecta > Lepidoptera > Noctuidae > Phlogophora > Phlogophora meticulosa. The sequence goes on along the minus strand of LR990528.1, from coordinate 9,484,939 downwards.
TCATGTAAATATGTTTGTGGTAAATATACCTACGTAGATACACAGCCTTGTATGTTTGAATTGTACAGATTCGTAAACATTCCATAAAGCTCCAAAAATTACACCACACTTTGTCTCATGGGGTTTATATTATTTTCATCATGCTTATTTAGTTAGATAAACATAACATATTTTGTAATTGTTTCAGGCTCAAATTGAGATCCCTTAGGTAATAAAATATAATTCATAGAAAAAGTGTTGCAGCAAGTAATAATTACTCAGATCTAGGTAGTAGGGTTGGTATTAAGACCCATATGTATGCCACTAAATGCCACAAGTAACATTGATTTTCTTTTGAAGATTTATGCCATTAAATAGGAGATGTGCCTCATGAAAGAAAGAGATAAAGGCATTGATGTTTTAGTAAAAATATCTCAAAACTGGGTATACTTACTGGCACGGATCTTGAGCGCTGACTTAGAGGTGCACAGTTGTTGATTTTAGTTTAAAACGCATATGTGCGAACTTACCCCACTACTGCTACATCAATTTTATTGTAACATACTTTTGGCTGCTAATCTTTGTAATGATAGTAGACAAAAGACTTCCTAAGTTTAGTTTATGCTAAAAATGTTAAGGCATAGAAAATACTGCATACACACATACATACATAGTGGCACATACCTACTGGCAAAGGAATTATTCTAAAAATTAGAAAAATAAAAGTCAAAAGAAATGAAAACTATTTCAGTAAATTATAAACAATATTGCAATCATATTTCTGCTGCTGAAGCCTCACTTAAGCAGAATTCTACTTATTCTCACCAGTAATTTTTTCATGATTGTAACATGTTTCACTCTGTGCTATTCAAACTACATGATTCTGGCCCCCAGCATTTAATTTTTTTCCTAATTTTCAAATGTTTGTTACAATTATTATAACACCCCTCTTTTTTACTGGGGCTTAAAAACTGAAAAAAAATATTGAAAAAATCATGATTTCTTACCCAATGAGGCTTTTAATTAGATAATTGAATTATTAGGAAATAATATATAAAAACACCATAAAAGTTAGGGAAGTTCCAATGAAAAAATTCAATGCTAGTCTAGAATCATGTACTGAACAGGTTGTTCTTGAATCTCTGAAATAATTACATTGTACTCCTATTTAACCGACTTCAAAAAGGAGGAGGTTCTCAATTTGTTTGGTATTTTTTTTTATGTATTTGCCATACTAAGTCATGAAAAAATATCTAAAAAGAATAAAATTTGACTCTTTCCAAAATATTGCTTCACTCACAGTTTGATCTAACATATTCAATATGTTTGTTACAGAATTTCTTCAGACTTCATAGACTAAGAAGATTAGGTCTCAGTGACAATGAAATCCACAAACTTCCATCGGACATACAGAATTTTGAAAATCTAGTCGAGCTTGATGTATCTCGAAATGGTAAGTTTAATAATATCAAAAATATTAGTCTTGGTATGATTATGATTTCAGGTTTTATCAATCACATTTAGAATTAATAGTACTTAAGAGGTGTTCTGACATTGGTATAGTTACATCTGAGGTTGTTTTGGTGTTTCCTCTCAGAGCAGTCGGCTAGGAAATACTGACCTACTGTACTTCAGCTCATCAAAGTAATATTAAATAAATAAATAAATATTGCTGGACAATCCACACAGCATCATCTAGCCCCAAGCTAAGCAGAGCTTGTGTTATGGGTACTAGATGACTGATATACTTAATACAATACATTACATATATAGATATTTTTTATTAAACATAGGAAATACCCAGAACACCCGGAACAAATATTTGTAGATTGTACAAACATTTGTCCCAAGGCGGGAATCGAACCCGCAACCTCTTGCGTCGCAGGCGGACCTTCGCCCGCCGCGCCACATAGGTCGTCAGAATATTCCACATGAATTGACCATAAACGATAAAAAAACAGTCTGAAAGTTCTCTTTACAATTACTTGAAACATTACAGTAGATTACACTTTCATCTTTCAAAAAAGGAAGTTCAAATACTTTTGTACCAGATTACGTCACGTTCTTGATCATGAGACTGTTCAATTTACCTTAGAGAGAAAGTTCGAATGGCCGAAACATTTAAGAAAATAGGTTGATACTTACTTACTTTTTTGTTAACCTTGTTGTTTGTTTACGTAAAATACATTTGGTAAATTCCTGAATATCACACCTTACGAATGCTTCTCTAAAATTATGAGAGTACGGGCCTGTGGAACACAATCAGGTGAAAAAATCTGTAAAAACTTTCTAAAATTGCTGTAGCCAAAATAAACAGTTCGTGCTGAAAACTTTTAAGGTATGTACCTCCCGTTATCAGTATGCACGTTGCGTCCTTTCTATCAAGCGCATAACTTCACGTACAAAGCAGGTGCGAAATACTCGTGAATGAAATACCATTTGACAAAAAAAAAACAATCCATCGTACCTACTGTATTCTACACAGCAACAAGTCTGTGGGAAACGGATGGACTTCCTGACGTAATTACAAGTTATTAGGAAATGTCACTACTTAAAGATTTCAAAACGTGATGACATCGCTGTGAAATGTTTTTATGATAGTACCTATTAGCAAAATAATCTATCGATACTTAATTTGACGCCATTATTATCGAAACTCATTATTTTGGTCGTTCAAGTAATAGCGGCAATAAATGTCTTGTTTAGCTAACATTAAGTTAATGCGCGATGATTCATGGGCTTACTTGTGTGTAAAAGTTACCTTTATTGGGTTTTATTGTCGTAGATAGGTATATATTGCTGAAATTCTGTGCTACACAAAAGTTATCTAACAGATTGATAAACTCATGAAGGCTGACTAAAATACCTACATACATAAACTCACGTCCTTTTCCCCATGGTGGTAAGCAGAAACTACTGAACGCCACCTGCTACGATCCTTACCTACTTCTTTTGCTTCGTTCACGTTCATACATCTGGTCTTAGACGCGCACCTGACCTTTTTGAAGAACATCACCAATAAGCTCAGAGTGCTCATGTCCATCTGGTGCCTTTTGTAAGTCTTCTTTCATTCATCCTCTCAACGTGACCAAACCATCTGAGCATACTTACTCTTTTCAATTTCAGTCACACTAAATTTTCATTTAAACCACAACGTTGTATACCGCATTTATTCTGCTTTCATGTCTCTTTTGCCACACCCAACATTCACTTGCATACATCAGTGTAGGCTAAACTAAAATACCTAGTTAGTTAAAATCTGATTAGGTCTTTCAGTCAGCTTTTATGATCTTGACAATGTGTTAGCTAACTACATTTGCCATGAGTTTCACAGTCTGTCATCTAGGTAGGTAATAATGGTGTTGATCGGCCTGTCTGAAACCACGTGATAGTGCCAGATAAGTCGTAATGCTTCTTAAAAGTCGCAATCCAAAAACAACACAGACTTGAACATTTCTATTATTCAGCTAGTATCAGTAGCTAGTGAAATCATAGCAGAAAGTCGATAATGACATAAATAATAACGATTTACGCCGACTTGCTCACATGAGGTTTCCAGTGACCTCGCCTTGCACAAATGCCACGCGCGGCTGCAAATCTCCACTAAGCGTCTTTCCCTATTGTGTATTCAATGGGAAAATATTTTATTCTTGTCTAGTACTGTATCAGGTGGGAATTTCTAACTCTATTCGTAACCTATTTGCAACGAAGGCCGTAAGCTGGCACGAATAAGTTGTAAACTTTATGCGGCTGTCTACGTCTAAGTTAATCGTGTCTCATGTCAAACGAGCAATGATGCCATGAATAAAAATGTTCCAACATTGTGGCTTATGGCCTAATTTACCGACTTTCAAATCACCTTATAGGTACAAAATGTGTTCCTGAAATTCATAGTTTAGCTTAGTTGACCTGGAATGTTTTACTCTGTCCCAGATTAAATATGTTAATGAATTTGCGCCTGCGAATAGAACAACATTTGAACAACCTGGTTGTAGTTTCAGCTGTACGTAATCTACTATTCTGTATAACGTAACCGAGTTCACTCGCGTTTCTAATTATTCGCATGGGAGGTAATGCATAGCATATCGACAATACTGCAACTAACGACGCGACACCATTTAGCAATGACGAACATAGGTAAATAATAGGTCACTACACTACCTCACTGGTCACTAACGCAAGACCTTGTACTGTATCTGCATGGTCAAATTCGAATAACATGACACCACGCCTATTTTACCAAAAAGCACAGGCAGAGCTGCCATAGAAGGTACATAACATTTTGCTAGTTGTGAGTGCCGGGTAGTAGTCACGAGCCTAATGCCATTAACCGGGAACAAATCCAGACTCCGGGCTACTTAGAAACTATACTTAACTATGGAAAAAATCATTAACACTGGCCGATCTGGGGATCTAACCCATGCCTACTACTAAGCGTGAAGATGCTTTTCGCAACCGCAGTTGCCGCCAGACCACTAGACCAAAAAATCAATAATACTTAATCATTTTCATCCTTATCCCAAATTTTAATGAGACCGGCGTAGCTTGTCTATGTCTTCCACACGATCTCTAAACTGTACTTTTTAGGTTTTCAGCCGCCTTGTTAAGTAGTAGTCATCCTCTTTTTAGCCATAAAGATCATCTTCCACACAATCCATCTATCGTTTCTTTGGTCTTCACTTTCATACCCTATTCATTTTCATCGATGTAAGATGAAAACAATGATCTCATCATACATAATATCCTCTAACTATTTTGACCTATAAATGAAATTGCGTATTGCGTATGCAAAGCACATCAGGAACGTGAATATCTTCAATCTCTATTTTTAAGTTTCTTACTAAGTAACTAAGTTCTGTTTCACATTTGCATCAAATTGACACCAATCTCGTTTAACTTAAGGCGATGCGTTAGAGCTGTATACTATTATAAAATGTTTACGGTATGGATACCGTTTCTATGCTGACGGCGGCAAGGTCTCCCTCCCAAACGGGGCTGGTCTAAGTAATAAATAATGTGCAATTTTACTTCGTTGAAATGCCATTATGATTGTAATCACTTCCGCGCTCACATATTATATGGTATTGGAAATATTTTTTAAACTGACAGAAACGGGAAAGGTACGGTGCTATTTTTAGGGATTCTTCAGCGTTGTTGTTTTGCAAACAAATTTCAGTTATGAACTTCTGAATATCAGTTTTATAAATATTATTTATGAGTTACCTGATCATGATAATGTTAATATTTGACATCGATATCAATTTAATGTTCTTCAGTATAAATCAGTAACGTAAATAGAAAAGGCTAATGCACGAATGATAATGGTAAATAATATTGAGGTCATTTATTTGTACCTGTTTTATTGAAACTACAAAGTTTCCTTATTATGTTTTCCTTGCATTCGTGGCGCAAGCTGATCCACATAGACGCATTTTAAGATTTATTAAAATTGAAGTTTGAGAACCAATAAATTGCCCGGAAAACTTGACTTAAGGTATTTTTTGCAAAATGCTGAAACACCTTAATTCCCTGTTTATCTAATGTGTTTTGCCAACAGTGGATAACGGTGACAAAACATAGAATCTCACTAAAGTAACTATTGTAACTAAGCCCCAAATTAGGGTCCTAAAACCACAGTTTATTGCACTCGTTGATTGTAGAATACTGTTTAACAATAAATTGCGGAGTGGACAATATAGGTATCCGAAATTGAACTAAGCTCAAGTGGAACACTTGCCTAGATGGCAGCAGCAGCAGAAGTTATTCAACTAAATAAATAAAAAATATTATTATTATTAACTCCTGTCGTCGGTATTGAACCCGAGTTGAACCTCGTCTTGGGTTCTCAGGAAGTGTTGTGTTGTGTGTTTTCTTGTTGGGAAGACTCTAAACATGAGCACATAATAGAGAAGGAAATCGTGATATAGAAGGACGGAGAAGCTTTTTTTAGTCTCACTGCAAGACATAGTAGGGCTAAAAAGGCTGTGAGTGACAATAATAAGGACAAAATCGACACATACTCACCAGTAGTTCCAGCACAGTTATAGTTAAATGCGAAAATGGTTATAGTAATGCGATGGTTTAAGAAACTTTTTTATTATTTACTATCGACGATTGGCCTTGTCCGCTTAACGTTACAATTTGAACCGCACAACTACATATTATTTTTACCGCTAACCTGACGTCACCAAGTAAAGTATTGAGCATTTGTTATTAAACAAATGCGTTCCCACATTAGACGAACACCAAGAATTTGCCATTTGCGAACTAGTTCAGCAACAAACTACATGAGCATTATGTTTCTTTTGATATTGTTTCTGTTGGCAATTTTCTTTTTAGGTCGCTTATCTTTTTCGATCATCAATATCATCTTTTGTTTGGCAAAGATAACCTTAATGTTGTATCAGTTGATTTTAAATTCACCTGTATGCTTCGGCTTAGTGGGCTTACGCGCATTGAATGAAGTATGATACAACAATCATAATACGGTTTACTTTTAAGTAATAAAAAATTCTGAATGAAGAGTAATTTCAAGCCTTTCACAATGCGCATAGTCACGGACCAAGATGAGCATCTGATCTATTAAGCGTTACTGTCGTAAGTAAAAACCGCTACTTGTTTACCGTTTTTATTCACGCAAAAAGCTTTTTCTTGTCATTAGTCCAGCATAAACAGAGCTTTTGCAAACACAAGGAATATTCAGAAACGGTAAGAGATCGCGCATTGCTGACAAGATATATCGATGAAGACATTCTGAGCGAGAGTGCAAAATATTAACAATGAAATAAGTATGATAGACTATATTTCGTAGTAATATTACTTCGGTTAGGATAATAGAAGATGCATTGAAGACGAACATCTCGTTAACCCTAAAATGAATTTGGATAAAAGCAAATAAAGATTATACCTCATAGAAGGTATGTGTTATGCCAACTCAACCTAGAATGTTCGTAGACGCAATTGGGACTAAAGTTGACAAATTACTCCAGTAAGTGACAATTTACTAGGACAATATCTTGTGCAAATTTTGAACCGGTAGCGGTTATCTAGTGTGATGTTAGCCTTTTGTGTTTCACTTCATTAGCTAATTTGACGAGGGTCCCACGCGCACTTCTTTGTTGTGCAAATTATGGCACCTTAGCTTGCTTGCGGCAGAACCCAATAACGAATCTTTCAGTAGGTTTGCTTACTAAAGATAGGATTTCGACATTATTTTTATGGACTTTTTGTCAAAATCGTATCAGATAGAATCATAATTGGGTTCAGCCGTTACTCCGCCGCAATCTGTAATTTCTATGTTTGTGCGTCGAATGTTCAATTTTTGAAGCTTTTACTCACAACTTCAGATTACGACATCATGATATGTATGGTTATATAGTATTTTACGAACGTGTACATAGTCGGCAAGTTCGCGGTGGGTGATTCGAGTACGTTACCAACGACCCGTGCAGATGAACTAGATTTCCTGTTAAACTCGCCATCAAGCGGTTAGTGCTATGTTATGTTGTATACTATAGTAACCTCTGTGCATTATTCACAGTTAACTGCTCCGGTCTGAATTTTAAAACAATTATACTCTACCAAGTATTGCAACCATAACCACACTGAACAGTGTAATTTCCAGCTCGGTAAATAATTTGGGCGCAAAACGTTGTTAATAGACTGTAATTAGCAATTTGTTTGTTATTGCAAAGAGACCCGTCTGTTGATGACATCGTGAATCTGGATACTTAATTAAGTCGATCCTGACAGCTGTAATTAAATTACCTTTGTAGTAAATTTACATTACTTCAGACCAGCAATTACTTTAGCGTGGTGCTTAATTTAGAGTTTAATAATAAACCTGATGTTTCACATTTTCAGAGAATATCAGAGAATGTTCGTTTTAACGTACAGTCGAGACGTTTGATGTACTTTGAACTTCAGAACAAGCAACTTACTTGAATTTAATTCAACGGCACTACAGTGAATTTTATATAAATTGATATATGTAGGTACATATACATAATATAAGTAATCATATTTTCCCTCGGAAAGAATCGACTCTAATTGAATCTTTTTGCATGGATTCCTCCATTTGCGGACACCCTTCGTCACAAATGCAAAGAAAAGTCGCTCCTTGTAATTTAACGGAAATAATACGGTGCCTTTTGCCAGTAAACCATGAGCAGTATTCCACAACATCAAATAGAAGGGATATTAAAAACTAAATAATAATTGTATTTGACTCTATTGACGCAAGATGCAAATCTGTTTGAGTTATTTCTTCTAAGTCTAGTCTAGTTTGCATAAAATATGCCTTCCTTGTTGCCACGGTTCCCCGCTTGCGCTATCTTTATTCAATCTTCGCATGACCTACCAACTACGTGACGTAGATGCTTTACTACAGTAACTTAGTAAGCTTTCCAGTGAACGAGATAAAAGCTTAATCTAGAATTGTTGGAAACTCCAGCCTGACTACTGTGTTGGAATATTATGTGGTGCACTCATAAAGTAAATGTTTTTGACGACATCTTGTGAGCTATACATCATATGTATGTATATTTATTAATACGAAATAATAATAATCAATAATGATAAACACGATAAATGGTGGATTGGAACCAGTTGGCTGTCTTAAATTACATTACATCAAGTAACATGTAAGAGACATGTCTGAGATGATGAAGGAAAAATATCTGTCCCAAAATTTTAATTAAGCCTAGTGCGGAGTGCCCTACCGCGTACTGAAGGACCTACTTCCTTTCATCGTTTATCCGACTAAAATATCGCCAGCTCCGCGTTTTTTTTCGGGAAATATGGCCATGTATATATACCCAACTGTAATTAAAACAGCTGCCGTACTTATACATGTATGCTTTTAATACTTTAATTAGTATATTGTCATAGTTTGATGTTATCAGTTCAGGGACAGTTGCACTGCCCTTCACAATAAATAAACAATTCGGATTCTCGAGGGGTTCATTATCGTTGCTCGCATTAATCCAATTATGCTGTACTTAGAAATAATAAGAATTCCATCGTAATTGCCAATTAGGTACTTAATGCTCTGAGCTCTGAAATTGGTTTGAGAAAATCATGATGGTGATGATATTGTGAAAGTAGTGCCAATATTTCTTTCATTTCCAATACATCTTTTTATCTTTATCGTCATGGTCAACTAAATGCATTCTAAGAAAAAGTTTCGTGCTGATCCAAAAGCTTTAATACTAGTGGCGAGAATCGCTTGCAAACAACTTGCAAACTTTTAATCACGATCTGTCTAGACATTTTATTTGTTTTTTGGTGAGAGGTCAGGTGTAGCGACGCAGTGTTTCAATGACTGCTCATGGGGCTGTTGAACTAACGGAGCGTGCTGCCGAACATCATATTGTCCTCTATACTCCCACGCGTTTGCATCGCTCACGGCACACGCACTTTTCGCTTGTCTGCCCCATATAGCTAGCCTCTCTCGCTCTCCCACAGAAGTCTCTATCAGAACTTCCTCTCTATATATTATAAACACTGTTAAAACCTTATTCTTCATTTATAAACCAAACTTGTATGCTGATAATCACAGGAAAAGGTTTTCGTTATACAAGTATTCGATCACCGCAGTGAGGTCACTTTTGAACCGGTTTGGGTACTTTAAATCGAATAATATATTAGGTTATGGGTTGAGAATTTATGTTTGTTGTTTGGTTTTGTAAAACACATTAAAAAAAATGTTAGGTGTGTACTTTTTTAATTGAACAGCATTGTATTCTTGGTAAAAAGATATTTTCTCAAAGATACTATTAAAAATTTCAATCTGGTTCAAGTCCCACGACACACATATCGCAGACGAACAAAAGAGAGGATGTTTTTATAAGATTTTGGTCGATGATGTCGTTGTTTGATTAAACATAATTCAAGCCAAAATAAAATTCTCTGAACACTGCGGAGTGCGGATCAAATCGTTCGCAATGTGGAACATCGTTTACGACCAATAAATTAACCTGTAACTTCTCAAACTTGTAACTTTACACATGTCGTTACATTAAATATTCAACTGTACAGTAATAAAATCAAGGCGTCAGGAAATATCCAAGTTGGGAGCAATGGCACGTTTACTGTCGCAGGTGTGACTAATTCTTGCGTGCGCGCAAGTACTTAGAACAAGATGTTTAATATAAAGATACGTTTAAAATAATTGAAGTGTGCATGTTAAATCTATACTATTATGAATATGTATGATGCAATATACGTAACATATTCATTCCCACGTTCGTATTTGTTGGGATCGTTTGACGACGGCCATATGTAGCAGCGATGTTTCATATCAACGCTGTCAAAACAGTGTTTGTACTAAGCCTGCTTTAAATGGATACAATTTTACAAATTTACAATTTTGTTTTACCGTTCGTTTCGGCTATAAAGAGGCTATTGATATAGATAACTTCATTATGAAATAAATGTTGTCGAAATGGCACCAACTGGTCGCGCAAGCGTGAGTTGCCGTCATTAATATCATTCAGCCAGTCTGGAAACAAAGAATAAATTCATTTGTCATATTGTTATGATTTCATGGGGGGACGAGTGTTTATCATAAGTCATTTATTTCTTAACAAAATACATTGTGTAGAAAGATATCACTTTAAGTTTTCCAGTTTCAAATGCTCCTCCCAAAAATATTCTAATATTTGACAGATTGTCTGTAAATATTAGGTTGTTCGCGCATAACCGAATACCAAACTACCTAAATATGCAACCAGTTTAACTACGAAACCAAAATGATTTTATATTTTGGATTTATTTTATAAGTAATTAAATTAAGATATTTACGTGTTTTTTTTGCAAAAAGGAAATACGAACTGTATATTACTTACTGCAAATTACTCACAACTATATCAACATTTTCCTCACAACGTAAGCTATTTTAAAAACTGCCATTTACTTCAGCGGTCAACAGAGTCGTTGATGCGAGGCGCGCAATACAAATAGGATTTTTGCCCTCAGGGTGTCTATTGTGCCCTGAGTCCCACAGGTTAAATCGACAACATTCATTATAGTGAGCGTTGGGTCGTATAGACTACTCGTTCGTTGCTTTGTACAACGAACAACTCAATATCGTTCTAATGGGATTCCACTGGTGGTAAGCCACGCGAGACCGCCACTCGACCGGCGACTATAACTTTTACTGTTCATTTATCGAACCTGTGCATTGTTTATGTAGACTCGCGACCTAAAAACTGACGGCTTATGTTTGCTATGTTTTTCTCCTCATAAAGGTACTCCTACTCGGACGTAGGTCAGCTGACATTATTGTAACACGCTAATCAAACATCTGCTAACCAAACTATGCGGGATGAGAAATAGGTGCGTCCGAGACCCAGTGGAAATCTGTGGTTGTCTGCCGAACACTTGTTACATCATCTCTTAAAAATAAATTGGTTGCTTGTTCAATTAATAAACTAGATCTTGTACGTATTTAACAGGAAGGTTAACGAGAGTAATAACTTTGCTATTTTACTATCAACCAAATGTGCATTTGCTTAACGAGGCCATTTGCTCAAGTATTTGGAACTCTCATTACACAAATTATGTTTTTTAATGAATATTAATGACGTAATAAAAGTTCTTAAATCTGCAAATTGTCGTTTTGTACAATTCGACGGCAAAAAAAAACAGAACAGATTTGACACGCGCACTTGAACCGTTTCGCGACGACACATGGTAAGCTATCTTGAAAACAATGCGCAAATAGAATTCAAAATGAGCCTGATTCATTCGCCTGCTTACTTGATATGACGTGACATTTTTTTGTTTCTATTCCATTCAAACGGCCTTATTGAATTTGGTGAATCGGAATCGGTGATTCCATATTCCATCTCTTCGAAGAAGGCTTTTTGCTTACCTTTGAATTCCTACAAATATAAGTATATAGTAATAAATAATAAGTTTTAGTCTATGATGCATCTATATGCAAGGCTAGTTAATCTTTGTATATGATAAGACAATCGTAGTAGGTAATAGTGATTCCGCCGCAAGATGAAGATTAATTTCCTTCCAGTTGCCGTTTCTAGGTCCCCTATTCGATTCACCGTTGGTTTATGCTTTGCTACGGATATTACTGAGGCCGGCCATACGCCACTTGTATTGCATAAATATAATCTTCGATTTATTTTGTAGCTTTAATTAACATTTTTACGAGTCTTTATTTATCTTGCCATGTTACCTATGTGTGGGTAAAATCTTGCAACTGAATTTTAAACCAGTTATCCCCAACCGATTGAGCTGAAATTTTGCATACACGTTTGGTTTGCATGACAGTGCAGGTTTTATACAAGCATATTAGCTCTAACATTTTCTCCAATGAAATTTATTAGAATGACGATGGAAAGAGTAGCTTGCTACTTTTATAGACCCGTCACCACTTTGTTAATTGTTCGCTTGTTATACTTTCCATTTGACCTACTCTTAGAATAGTAGCTAATTTAAACGATTCTCGATCTAATTTAATGGAATGATATCAAAGCGTTCTCTGAGCATGCTGCATTTGATTGAAGTGAATTTCAAACTTATTGGGAGCATTGACGTACAAGATGAACATTCAAGAGTTTGTAGTACCTACATACCACTTAAATAAACATTTTGAAACAGTTTTCTAATTACAACGGAAGTGCCATTACCGTAGACCTGAAGTGAACATCTTCCCGCACCCTTCAGATAAACAAAGAGGCACATATACTCAACATAACATACCTTTCTTAAAATAGCTACACTCGCACTCAAAAGAGCATTTCCCCTGCCTCCCTTTTAAAAATAAGTTTTACTTAAACATTATTCAATGAATGATTTATCACCGCTTTGAACACCTGTTACATAAATTGATGATTTTCTTTTAGAATGTACAGGAAGTTGTATACTGAAAATACTGTACCTAATGCTCTTAAACCATGTTAAGTTTATCTGCAAAGATAGTAAAGTGTGTGAGATGGATTGCAAAAAACAGATCTAATTTACACGTACAGTTTACCTTAAATACCTATGTAAAATTTTTGCTTGATCAAGGACTCAAACCAATTCAAAACATTCAAATTACTGTTTAGAACAGTTTTGTGGACCTATATATAATTACACTAAGGTTAAGCACTATTTTGTAATAATAATAAATAAATAAAATAAATGTAGGGGCAATGTCATCCCTACAGTAAAATTGGTTCGTTGAATTTTGTCTTAGTTCAATGTTGGTTGAATACATCGATCACTAATTAGTGATCGATATTTGAATAAAATAAAATTAGTGCTCTCGTTGTTTATTGCACTAGGTATATAATAGGGATGTAGCGTGGCAAAAAAAAAAGGAATTACATTTAGTCCGTCAGTCAGATATTAAAAAAAATATTGGACACGTATTTTTTGCTTTATCATATTAATATAAAATTAATTGGATAAAACGCATTAAAGATGGGGGGAGTGGGGCTCCCTGCTTCACATGTAGATATAAAATCTACTTACGTGTGACGCTAAATTTTGACTCAATGTATTGACGTAATCTTTAGATTACGTAAAAAAGAAAAAAAATACTTGTCCAATGTTTTTAAATAATCTAACGGACGGACAATAACCTATTTTTTTTGTCATCATCCCTATTGCATTACAATGAATTGCAGATGGCAGCAAATGTGTTACACAGAAATATAAGTAACTAAGTAGTTGTGCCCGCGACTTGTTCGCGTGTAATTTAACAAAACATGGTGATGGTGTATAGGTTCGCCCCACGTTGCACATTGGGGCAAGCCTATTACCGTCAATCGGCAAACGTCGTCGTGACAATAACTAATGGAAGTTGTCTATTATCAATATAAAGGCGCCACTTTGTATAGTGAATTTATAAGTTACTGTAAGATTACATGATTAAATATCAAAAATCCTTCAGAATCAATCTCTCTCTCTCTCTAACATATCTAATGTTTGAGAGAGAGAGATTGGTTCTGAAGGTTTATTATTGCATTTGAGTTGATTCTATATCTGCTACAGGATACTTAGCGACTTGAAAAAATAACAATGCAGTTTTACTTACTTACCTACTTTTGGAAAGAACGAATGTTTCCTTTAAGTAAAAACTTGTCACATTAAAATTTAGTGACCCACCAGGGCACGCTTCAACTTTCCACATTGTGTCTTCCAAATATATAAATAATTAAATTTCTTTCGCAATAGGAATCTGTCGTAGGTAAAAATATAATAAGTCTATTTGGTCCGTCAGTTAGATAAAACTATAGGACACGTATTTTTTGCTTACTCAAATCAATACATATAAGGTGACAAAGATATAGCACATCAAAGTTCTGGAGAAGGGGCTTGTGATGTCACTTTTACATAAAAAGTGGCGAGACGTCACGCGAAATTTCAATGCACTATATTGTCGTCATTTTTGGTTTACGTGACAAAAGAAAAAATACGCGTCCAGTATTTTTGAGTAATCCAAGTTTCGGACCAAATAGAATTTTTAAGGACACTACCCTATTGTGTACTACAACTTGTATTCGAAGTGTCCGTTTAAACAAGAATTGCCTGCAGGTACTACGCGTGATCCTATTGCTTTGGTGAGTAAAACTAACGAGTTGACATAACCAGTATTAAAATTAAGCTGCTGGTTACTGACCCGTGTTATCGTTTGGGTTCATCCATAAAATAAGCCCTGCTCGTAGCTTGACAAATAATTGATGACGACACGCCCGTTGGAATGCCCGCCCGCAAACCGGAAACCGGGGCGCACTACCGTTAACATCGTGAAATTAGAAAACCAGTTTGGTACTGCCTTCCTAATGGTGTTTATTTTGCTAAAATCTATCTAAACTTGAATACATTTTTAACAACCTTGTTTAATTCTCTTGTTTGTTATCGACATCAAAAGTTTCCGATCAGTTTGAGATGGTGAATCAATATACCTTTCAGCTTCATTCAGTGCACCTAACTCGCTAGACAAAATATGTTTCACTATGCAATAGGTCAATGACTGCGTCGTTGGTCCAGTCGTCCCAAGCGCGACTCTTAAGCGTGAGCTCCTGGGTTCGATTCCTAGGTCGGGCAAACTGTTATTGAGTTTCTTCCAATATAAATTTTCTCATTAGCAGGCCGGAGTATGGATTTGTGCTCGGTTGAGGGCAATAGGTTCGCCCCCCATTTACATGGTACTTAAACATATCTGGCGAAATGTGGGTGTTACTATGGGTACAACTCTGCCCAACCCTTCGGGGAATACAAGCGTGATGTTATGTAATACTTCAATATTTTAGTAAATGCTGGAACGTTACCGTTTGTAACTCTTGATATGCATATCAGTTGTGCAGTCTGTTTGACCTACCTTAGTATCAGTTGCTCGATTAGCTACGGGTTACGGGACTGTTACGATTTACCTGCTCTAGTTAACACGTTTTATAAATGATTCGTTTGATATTGCCTATTTATTACTTGATCTACTTTGTCTTTGTTTTTATTAATTTGTTAGTTTCTCATCTGGAACTTCATTAACAGTAAATGTGGCCCAAGACGCTAATAGGTGCTAATTTGTAAACGAACTAAAATGTTTAAAAATGGTCTTGACAGCGGACAACAGAGTGATCCTATAAGGGTGTCGATTCTTTTTCTTTTGAGATAAGGAACCAGAACAGTCGTTAAAATATACTGCTTCAGCTTGTATGTTGAAAAAAGAATACGTTTTAACTTAAATTCCTGGGAAACTTTAAAAACAGCTCGGGTACAAATTAATGGAAAAACATCAGTAAAATTTAAACTTACCTAACATTACATTATTATCTCACAATAAAAATCCCATTCGAAAGATTCAGTGTTTAACCAAACTCGCGTTTACAGTTTTTGCCCCATTTACTGCTGCTGAGTGTATTTAAGTGTTAATTTTGCAATTACACTTGATTTACTGAAGGCGCTTTTGAACAGGACTACCTAAATCTTAAACTACAGTGCAAAACTGTTCAGTGTTCAGTAAATTAATCTGATCTTTTTTAATCGTTGGAACTCTCTGAAAGCATGAAGCCAGTTTAAATTGTAGGGATGACTGAATAAGCTATAAACTAAATTACTTTTAAAGCAATTAATTACAGCCTGCGCCTAGTAGCTAAGTGTCTATTAAGCCTCTGCTTAGATTCAAGGGTTACGTTATTAATAATCAATTTATCATTTTAAACAAATCATACAATCATTGTTTGATGAAAATATGAGACGAAGATAAACACTGGTGTTCAGTATTAGCCTGGTCATATTCTACTGTTAAAAAAATAGTAAACCATTAACACTTCAGTGACGCACGATTTGCCTATCAATTTTATTATTGTCTTCGACATGTTGGTTCCAATTGAAGCCAATCAAAGATGATCAGTTCGACCAATTTTTTTCATCTATGTAGGTCCAGATTTTGTCAAAGTGATGTAAGTCAACTTTTTTATAAATGTATGCATCAACTCGGCTAGGATAAACTTACCCTCATGTCACATCATCATCATCCATCTGCTCTCATCCCAATTATTTTGGGGTCGTTGCAGGATGTCTTCTTCCATGCATCACTATTTTCCGCCATTTCGATAGTCACCTACTCTTGCCATATCTTCACACAATCCATCCATCGTTTCTTTAGTCTTCTTTCTCCCACATTCATACTCAAAACTACCCTCACATAGTCAGTGTTGGCATGTCACTGTGACATTCTGAAGAACAAGACATCATCAATTAAAATTATGTATTTTATTTGTTCTTTTAAATAGATTTCATTCATGATATAATGCTTTAAAAAACTATTATGTGCATAAAAAATATGTATGTTATCAATAAAACCTTAAGTTTTGTCAGTGTAAAATTACGTGTAAGAACATCGAACTGGACAATCCAAGTAAGAAGGGTTACGGAAATTGTGAAGTACTGTAACTCTACTGTATACTTAATAGGACCGGCTGTATAATTTGCCGCTCTGTAGACCTTTGATGAGTCTAAAGAATTAAGGTCCGTAGGCTATTACTAAACAGCAACAGGCTCTCAAAGATTCATGGTTTGCGTTTGCGTGTGATGTTACGTGTCAAGAAAGATTAAATTGAAAGTGAAATCAAACAATTACTCTTGCTCAACTTTAACATCCTAAGATTGCGGTCATCGCCTTGCCTTAGATGCTATCGAAATAACGAACATTTCACATGCTTATGAAACAACTAAACTACTGTTTTATAAAGATCATCGATAAAATTAAAAACGTTATTCGTATATATATTCAAATCTTGGTTCGACCTTGTCTCGACGTCGTTTACAATGTTTTGTTTAACGTCTGGAAACGTGGAACAATCGCAAATTATTTTGATGACCGCAATGTTTATGTCCATGTGCCAATTACTCTCATGTCGACCTTCGGCGGCCCTTAGCCTCACTGAATGCGTGCGATGCAATAGGTCCTTGTGTGGCGTTAACTGTGCCGTATGCCGAAACTGCGATCAGTTGCCAGTACCGTATTTGGATACTCAATGTTATAGTAACTTACATGAAGTGCTCTCTTGTAAGGTTACGAAAGTACACTCGATACTATATTCATATGTGCCCTGTATACTGAGTCTTATACATATGATGCTATAGTCTTGATATTGTTGCATATATATTTCTCACGCTTTAATATTTGTAATCTTACGAAACAAAACAATCTCTATGAGGTGCTATTTTAATTTACAACAAAGTTATAATTATTTCAAAGACGAACCAAATTGTGTACGACGAACCCCTTTGTTAGTTTGATTTACACAAACAAAGGGGCATATATTTTTTATGTGCTACGATTGACGAACAGCCTCCATTTTTAAAGCACCAACGCGTAGCAACCTAAACTCAGAAAATGGAGGCACAACGATACAACTCAACCACTTGCGTAAACATCGGTGTGTAAACTGTTGATTACAAAACTTATTTATTTTACAGACATTCCCGATATCCCGGAGGATATCAAGAAGCTGCGGGCGCTGCAGATCGCGGACTTTAGCAGCAACCCGATCCCGCGGTTGCCGGCCGGGTTCAGCCAGCTGCGGGCGCTCACCGTGCTTGGCCTCAATGATATGTCCCTTACCAGCCTGCCCAGCGACTTTGGCAGGTGAGACATACTGCACATGCATAAAGTGGACTACTGGACGAGCAACATTCTCAATTGTTTCGATGTTAAAGTGGGATCTTGACATAAAATTATTCACTACTTACTCAATATGGACATTTTGACATACCGTCGTAGCTATGTCATTTCTCCATGGTTACACGTAGTTATCATGTTGGAGTTTACAGACGTGTCGTTGCTCATACATTTTCCTATTAAGAAAATACATCGTATAAGTTACTTTTCTACTCTTTAAGTACATTTTTTTCATTTGACGTTTAATAAAACTATTAAATTATGAGAACTGGAACACGATATTAATAAGTGAGCGAGTCAATAATTTTCAAGGATGGTAATGAAAATATCCGCAAAATTAAAGCAATATATGATTTAAGCGCTCATTACTTCGGGCTAAATCCTGTTGTTAGCAATGAGGCTTTGTGGGGCATGACTAAAGATTTATATAAACTGACAATGAAAAATAGACCTTTGTCACGACATGAAAACGGATTGTACATTTTTATTACGTGTTTTCATGTGACTTTTCGCTCTATGCACAATGATAACTTGTAGAACCTCCTGCAATTATAACTATTATGTCGTTTTTACCGTAATGCCTGCTAAGTCTACTACAGATAAAACACTAGAGTTTGTGATTGTGATACAGCACAATATTGGGAGTGTGGCGTTGATAACAATAAAAGAAATTCCTTTCGGCCGTTATCTGTTAAGTTATCATTCCAAAGAAGCAACTTCAATTTAGTCGTGAAAAGTTTTGTTTAGGTTCATGATTATGTATCGGTTTAACTTGAACAATAATAATTATAAGTCTGATTTCTTCTAGCCAACTATAACAGATCTTGGAAATTATTCCAAAATCTGTTATAGTTACAAGTACATATATGTTTAAGTACAAAGACTTTACAATGCTCACCGAGGAGACGTCTCCGTGCCTCGTGTAGCACGTTATAATCTTGTTCCTGACTGTCATTTGTAGTTCTTCGACAGTCGTTACGGATAGGTAGTAATCAGAATCTCGAATGTTTGACAACCAGTCTTATCAAGGTATATCGTAGTACCCAGTTACTAGGTTCTGGAGGTCAGACAGGCAGTCGCCCCATGTGAAATACTGGTGTTCAGCATTCGCTAAGACTGGAAGCCGACCCCAAGATAGTTTGGAAACCGCTAGGCAGATGATGATGTTGGAATGCTTGAGCCGCTAACCGAATCAATTTTATGAATAAACTTGTAAGGTATGTTTGTGTGTTGCGGGATATTCGAAAGAGTTACCGTGACCCGGGAACGCAAAGGGCAAGATTATATACGTATGGGTTTTAGTCAGTAATAGTAACCGATCCCGTTCCACTCAGAACAGGAGAAGTCATTGGATGATTTCCTGTGCTTAAAAAAAGGCATGTTTTTGTAGTAAGAGAGTTATTAACCGCCACGTACTGTAGATCAAATTATTATATTTAAATAAATGTTACAGATAACATGATTACTTTCCTCGACTTGGCACTAATTTCCTGCGGGAAATTGATTTTAGTTCGACATTGATCAGGAGCCTTTTGTGTTCAAATTTCATCTAAGCCATTCCTTTCATAGTAATTGACTATCAAAATGTATTTTGGTTTAAAATCTACCTGTATTATCTACTGTATTTTAAACTTGCACTTCGCCCGCGACTACGTCCGCGTCGATTTCGTACTTTTCCCTTCGAAATTTAGCATCACTCCGCCACCTCCTTTTATGCAGAGTTTAATAAACAAAATATAACCTGTTACTCGCTGATCATGTAAGCTTCATTAGGTGAAAGAATTTTTTGAATCTGTTTAGTAGAATATAATAGAATACTCTTTACCATAAAAAACTTACAAGTAGGTAAGTAGTAAGTAAAATAGAGAAGTAGCAAGAGAGACAGTTGCTAGTTAAGTAGTTTCTGAGTTTATCCATAACAAACAAACGATCAAATCTTTCCTCCTTATAATATTGGATTAGATTATTGACTTCTAAATCGTTTAGTTTTGGAACAAAAAGCCCACGTTTAACTATGCTGAAATGCGTTGTTGAGAGGCGTTTTAAGAGCATCTGCTTAAACATTCATAAGGTAGGGAATAGTCAGCTTAAGTTATTCAACAGATTTTAGCAACATGTAACGTTCACTTTGCAAAAATGGACGAAATACCCACTTTATTATTCAAGTCAGTGACTCTTCGCAAATTCGAGTTACTTGTTCTTATTCCACTAAACAATTCCTTTACAGGTTACATCATCCGGTTGTAAAGTCAATAAGGCTTAATTTTATTTGCATGTAGATCAAAGATTGTTTCTGCTAATTATAATAAACAATTCTGTGTAGCTTGTCGTGAAAGTTAATAAATTGATGAAGTCACGAGCTGCACTAACAAATTGTATGACCAAGCTTTGTCTGAGCTCAAGGCGAAAGCGAAAGTTGAACTGGAAAGCTATGGTCGACTATAGAATAACCTCCTACTGACGTCTATACAAATAAAAGTATACATACAAACAAATAATACGCTGTTAAACTTGTTTCACGTTCTTTTTGTCAGAAGTACATTCTTTCTGTTCTCTATAAGTACCCTCTATTGTGTATCGCTTAGGCCATTGTACGGGGATTGCGAAGAGAAAAGCTTTACCGATTCCTCTTTTTATGTACAGTACGCCGCACGTCAGTGCTAACAAAATTTTGTTATAAGCTGGCCTCGCGTTCTATTGAAACTCCGTACTACGCTAGGCCTGTTCATGGTCAAACTGTTACCACAGATGTGCGGCCTGCTGTACCTATTATGTAATGTTGTTTGTCCCCGATGTAAACATAAAACAAGACAGCTTTCAATGGTCCCAGAACACGAATTACTTATGATGGAAAAGAAGAAATGAGCAGAATTTTCGCATATAATACCATACACCTACTAACCTCTGAAATAGTTCATTTTAACGCAGCCGTACTGACATATTTTTTTTGTGTGTGTTTTAATCTGTTGCCTTTCTGTGTACGGTAACTGTGACTTAGATCATGGGTCAATGCATTGTGAAGTTCAACTATGTACTCCTTCGCGTATGTAAGTCAATACCTACCTTATTAGCTACAAGATTTATATGATGGTCATCGTCCAGTGACTGTACCGTACGCGTGATGTCGATGACTAATGCCGTGTCTTGACACCGTACTGCATATGTATGCAGTTAGCATGATGTTTCAATTCAATCTCATCGGGTTACAAGTAACTTGCAATGATTGATTAATTTATGTTCAATAACATCCATTAGCACGTAAGCCGCGAACAGCTATTTATAAATTGGTATTTAAAAGCCTCACAGGCCCATCAGAACGAATTTTCTGCGAAAAGTAAATTACTTTATCGAGGACCCAATTTTCAGGCGTTTGAGCTGAAATCACTTTGTCGTTCGGTTTATTGGATATTTTCTAGTCTCATTGGAATACGGATTGAATAATATGAACATATTTATTGGTAGACGCGGCCGCGCGACTAAATGCATATTATTCTCCTAGAATATAGAAAAGAAAATTGTAGTTTTGCTTTAGTGTCTCTAATCGAAGTATGATAAAATTAAGCCTTTTTATAAAATCATTGGAAATGTACTATCCGGAATCCGGCCGTGTACTTCAATAAGGTTAGATACAGGATTGTTGCCGAAAATACGGTTTTTTGATAATGGTAAATATTGTATTGTAATTTTCCATCAAAATTTTCCTTTTTAGCCATAACTGAAAATATCAGAACAGGATATATAAGTATTAGAAGGTCTCTAAAAAAATATTACCCTTGCTATTGAACACATTGTACTAGGAAATTATTTGTTGTTCTGGTGATTGGTTTAACTGAGGATATATCGTGTTAATAAACAAACAATAAATTTTGTGCGCTTGTCTCAGTTGTAAAGATCCGTTATAAGAGGTATGTATCGTTACGTTGTACCTACTAACGCGTCGTTACTATAACCTGTAGCTTTATATCACTCTGATTAATGTTTTCCGTAACACTTTAATTGACACATTACGCCTCCTTCAAGCCAGAGCCGTTTTCAAGACGTCTTGCTTTTATTATTATAATAAACCTAATTTCCAGACATCATAAAATATTTTTGTGATTGTTGCGGTTTAACATAGGGACCTAATTAAGGCGAATACAACTTTATTAACGCTCTATTTCTGGATTTGGGTCACAAAAATTGAACCATGCTAACTGGAACAGGTACAGAGGTGATGTTTACTGCATATTCCAATTACTTGAGTTCATAAGCGGGCTTAGAATGAGTCAGAATACGCTGCAGTACAAGGACAAAACCAACGCTAAGTACTATGACATCGACTATGGAATGTGGCCTCAGGCTCTAAACAAACATGACGTGTGCTCACGTATTATCAGTAAACAATAGGGCTTTTTCATAACACCATAACTTCAGACAATTGCTTAATCTTTGCCAACACTCGCAGAGGAAGTTAATTAACGTTTTAAATCTGTCTGAGTTCCAGTACGTAATATCCAAATACAACTTTACTTTTATGTGACTGTTAATTTCCCGGAATGGTGTGTCGGCGCGTTGCAACAGTTTTCTGGAAATCCACGACAGAGCAAGCAGTACACCAATTTTATGTCAGTTGTGTACATTTTAATGTAGAAGGATGGAAGGAGGTTATAATTTGGTTTTTTCCAGAGAGTTGTGGTTTTACGTTTCGTCTTAAGAATATCGTCACAAAATAAAAATAAAACCGACAAATTGCGAATCGGACTTGCCCATTGAGGTTTCTCGAGGTCTCGGGATACTTTAAGAAGGAATAATACTTCTCCGTTATCAAAGTTAAACATAGTTTTTACATCTTGTGGTCTTGGTGTATTTCTAAAAAAAAAGCTCGTTAGAGGCGTCCATTTATGTAATATACATACATAAACTTCCATCAACTAGATTTATTTAAGAGATTTTGCTTTCCAAACTTTGGAGATAAGGAGGTGTAGGGGAGGAATAAGGAATTTAAAAATTATGCGAAAAATCAAATTAAAATATTACAAATAACGTGCAATGCAGCCCTTTACAATATGTTTTAAATTCTTTCACTGGTTGTGTTCATGGACAAGCATTGTACATACCTATTCCGAATAACATGTCGATAGCATGTCTTATTTACCGTAAAGGTTCGTTTTGGTGAAGAACCCTAATAAATACCACTGAAATTATAATAACTACGAAATAAACACTCCAGTTGGGAACCTCCACTTCAAGTCAGTTACAATTAAATGTAATAGACAGTCAAACATCGCTTAATTCAATCATACTAATGTTTTGAAATAGGTTAGGCAGCTTCTTATTAAATCATACCTATTTATCTCTCTTCGTTCACCCTCTTAAAAGATTCTGTTGCCGTTGAACGCTGCTTGTTTACTCGTACACTAAAGTTAACTTTGAATATAAACACGCGCCTTATTATTAAAACCTGTTTTAAGCTTTAATAACATGCCACTTTGCAAAAGGGCTCCTTCCACATTCCTAACAGGATAATTTACTGTCAGTTGGACGGGACTTGAATTTAAAAATGTATGTGTTAAATGATTTTTAAACCGGCTAGACTTATCAACTTAACTCGTACGTGTCTAGTCAGTTACTCTGTCGCGTTATACGTGCCGCCTCCCGATATGAATTCCGTTTCTTCGACTAAGTATCTTACGTGCATGTCTAACTTGTTTTTGCAATCAGCCTCGTCAGATCGAGACTATAATCTGATATTATGCCACACACTATATCTGTTGATGCAGAGAACTCCGTTATGTTGATGCATTATCATTTTACTAACAACACCGAGGTCGGTAAAGGAAGAATACCTCTGTTGTAGTTTCAAAGAGAATATTTAGCCTAAAATTGAAGCTCGTTAGTTGGTTTGAATAAAATCTAATCATGGACGCAAACGTTGGCATGGTTACCTACTGTTCAATATTTTGCTCAACAATGAGCTGCAAATAGGACTCATGATTTCTTATTCCCAAGTTTTGACTCCGACAAACATTCAGTCTTCATTTCATTATCTTTTTATTGCCATTGCGAAGACTCTTTTTGTCGAGAAAATTTCATTTTCCTATGACGTAAGGACTCCTTGTACGGACGGATATTACAGAATAATAATTACTTCCTTGCTGTTATTCCATTTTGTTATGAAAATCATTTTAGTTCCTGACATAAAGTGAAATGTTAGCTGTACCATTTCCGTATTTTGTTTCTCACAATGCATTTATCAATTCTTTGAATTTGTTGCCATCTTTTGCTCAAATAAATCCCTAAATAAATACTTAAATCAAAGCAATGTTCAACAGAGCGACATCTTGTTTATTTCGGAGTGTATTCCAAGAATGCATAAAAAGAAATAGAACAGTAATAATTGCGAAATATCAAGAATTCTTCAATCTTACCCGGGCGCATACGGAGTGAATATAGTCTGAAAATCACATTGAAGTGATTTATAAGGTGTTTTGTCTCAGATAAAAAGAAAATATTAGTGTTAAATTAACCTTGCAACGATGCAGTGGGAGTCGTGGAGACGTTTTTACCGCGGTTGTCGTTCTATTGTGTTTCCACCTCGCTGAATTGTCTCATCAAATTATTATAAAACAATTGGTGGGTAGCGAAGGTTATATGATATTACAGCCTCACCTTTTATTTGCTCTGTGTAATCGTTTTAATATATAAGTATCTCTTTATCTTTCCAGTTTGATCTCACTTCAGTCGCTCGAGCTGAGAGAAAATTTACTGAAGTCACTGCCAGAGTCACTGAAAAATCTTACTAGATTGCAGAGGTTGGATCTAGGTGACAATGACATTGAGGAACTGGTATGTTATTTAAAGATTTTGTTTGTAGTTTAATAAAAAAATCCTATAAAAATAACCATGTCGCGCTTTCAATTTCAGCCAGGTTTCATCGGAGAGTTGCCCGCACTGGAAGAGCTATGGTTGGATCACAATAAACTCCAGTATCTGCCGCCAGAAATCGGAAATTTAAAGGCACTAATATGTCTAGATGTGAGTGAAAATAAACTAGAGAAAATTCCTGAAGAGATTGGAGGCCTGTGCTCCTTAACCGACTTACATCTCTCCCAAAACATGCTTGAAACTGTACCTAATGGTATCGGAGATTTATCCAAGTTAGCAATACTGAAGTTGGACCAAAATAGATTACATACATTAAACGAAAATGTAGGAAGGTTAGTATATCGCACTGTTTAACATATATTTCATTTTGTTAGTTTATCTTGCGCTATTTATAACGCTAATGATTCCGTATTTCTCTTCCAGGTGTACAAATCTACAAGAGCTTATATTAACGGAGAATTTTTTAATGGAGCTGCCTAAGTCTATAGGGAATCTCAATGAGTTGACTGTACTGAATGTAGATAGGAATACCTTGGCTGAAATACCGTTAGACATCGGTAATATGACTTTGCTTGGTGTGTTGTGCCTAAGAGATAACAAACTAACGAGATTACCGAACGAGCTGGGAAATTGTAAATCGTTGCATGTATTGGATGTAAGCGGCAATAGGTAAGTTGTAATGTGAAAATTATATAATTGTTTATTTTATTGATAAGCAATGAATAACTGTGATGGATTTCGCTGAATAGCAACAAATTACTATCCAATTGGTGGTATCCTGAGTTGATTTTTGTTGCTGATAATTATGACATTGAATTGCGTATTTATCTTTGAGTACTCAAATAATATTATGATAATGTAATGTAACCAGACAGATTACATGATGTAAATTGTAATTGGAACCACGATGTTGCATAAAATGGTGGTTTACATAATATATCTCAAAAAGATCTTGCTTAAGTACTTTTATTTGATTTATCATGTTGATTATTTCTTTATTTCTCTTTTTAAATACTATGCCCCATACTAGGAATTTCTCCTGTGTGTGTGCGTTTACAAACATTCACACTCACACACACAAATAGCCAGACCCGGAACCACTACCTGTTGGCGCCATACAAATATTTGATCCGTGCGAACCCACCATTCAGCAATCAAACGCTCAGCCACTGCGCCAACCGTGCTGTGCCGTGCGAATTGAGACGGGAAAATAATATGTTCTTTTATTAAAATGTTCCAGGTTACAGTACTTACCCTATACATTAGTGAATTTGGAACTGAAAGCGGTGTGGCTTTCGGAGAATCAGGCGCAACCTCTGCTGACCTTCCAGACGGACAGGGATGAGACCACAGGGGAAAATGTTCTTACTTGCTTCTTACTACCTCAGCTTAGTTATACCCAACAACCAGGTATGAATGTGGCTTTACATTATCATCACGGTGTCGCTTTTGGTGTCCTGCTAGTAGACATACTTTTAGTATTTAGGTGGTTCATACAATCTTCATCTTTGCCTATCAACACTGGTTATTGTCAATTTCATTAGCTTCTAATTTATTTTGATCTACTAGAAAATCAACTGCTGATACTTGAAAGTATTTACATTGCGTAATTAATTTGTTTTGATTTTTCGGATTTAATACTCATAATTAATTTAGTTAGATTTATTTCCTTTTGGTATTTTTCCTGTTCACTCTTATTTTAATGAGTTGATAATTATAAGGAAATCGCATTGTGAAGTAATATATTCCTATCAATATAGCATAGTAAAGAATATTACTGCCATTGTATGTTTGCTTTGATGTGAGCATTTTGGTACCTACGTTATTAATGTCGTCAATGCTTTTCGTGCTTTTATTTAATTATGCAAAATCAGGGACAGTTCACAATAGATACTGGTTTTCTTTATCCACTCGATTTTAACTATTTCTTATGAAATATTGATACAGAAACCTTTTTAGGATACTTTTAAGTGTGAATATGGTTATCATATGCATCAACTTGGTTCTGGGCGTCTAAAACTATGTACAAATTCAATCAGAGGCCGATACCTATACCATATACCTACCAAAGTACCAATGAATCGGTTTTCAATAAACGTAATGGACCATTGTAAAGTAAAGAATTGGACATCCTTTTACGCAACACGAAAATATTTAATCGCACATCGAATGGCAAAGTTATTGCTTAATTCTTAACCATAACTGAATGATTCATGGTTTGTATTTCCTGTTAAATCAACTTAGCAGTTTTTACTTAACGGAAAGTATTGTGCACTGTCTCTGCTCTGTTCTTGTTTTGTTTTTGCTGTGTAAATATACTAAATGCACTTGTCACACACGAATAGAGCTGGAACACACGTCAGAGGTCGGCAGTGGACACTGGTACAGGGATCACAGATTTAATTCACAGTCGCAAGAATTAGATAGAAGAGGTAAGGTTCACAAAAGTATCACTAAAATACAATTACGAATTGAAACCTTTTTGGGCTATAGATTCTGCTATGAAAATGTATACGCGTCCATTTGATTGTAAAATGTGAGTGCCTGGGTAACTAATAACTGATTTTTTGAAAATAGTAAATAATAACATTTCCAATTAAAAAAGTTTGGCACTCAAAATCAACGGCCCTTGCTGATGTAACGCTCCAATCTGATTATCTCAGCAAAAGATAACAAAGGCATGTTGTTAAAATTTATTAGTAAACTGTTCATGAATTTTCTATTCAAACTAATGGTGTTACGTGATGTTATTTGTACTGAGCGAATGAAAAACCTCGCGCCAGTTCTACTATCAGATGGACGCGCAACTTTATCAAGGTTGAAATGAAGATACTTTATTGTTATGACAATTTCGCACTGTTATTATTTTTACGACACAACGCAACTCATGGCCATCATGCTATAGCACTGCACTGAATAGAACTGTAGTGTGGTTTAGTACTTATTAACTTTTTGTACCTATATTTATAGCATTAATACTTAAATACATTCTGCACCCTTGTTGCGTGACACACGCTATGTTAACCTGTCATTTTGACTATTCAATCATATTTATTGCGATATTTATGTGGCCGAGCAAAACGAAATTTCAAACAATATATGAAGGAATAGACTGTGATAAATTTTCAAAATTAGATGGTGATTCTCATTCCGGGTGTGTCATTCAGAATTAGGGTGCAGGCTGGGTTAAGTATGATTAGAAAATTTACAACGGACCTTATCGTATAATCATTAAACTATCATTGATATAATTTTACGCAACGTATGATAATGTTGTATCATTTTGGCTTTCATTGTTTGTTTGGTTTGTGACGTAGCGCTGCCGTGTTGTGATTGTTTATGTTCTAGTGTTACTAAGCGGGAAAACATTTTAAACTTTGCAATTTTACAGTAAAGCTGCCAAGGAAACCGTGATGTCCCTAGTGATATCGAAAAATTATAAATTTACATTTATCACTATTCTTTGTACACTAAACGGCTGGCACAAGTATGCGGGTTAGCGAGCGAACTAGCGTCTGCTTTTAAACATATTTGTGCATCTACTTAGTGGTCTAGTCCGTTTAATTACGCCTCGCAGACCACTCACCGGAGCAATGACATGTACCTGCGCAGTGATTACAAGATAATTGCTCGCCTGCATAATTATCTCATTAGTCGTGTGTACTTCAACGATTCAAGTGTTTAAACATGCTTCCACTATCTGAACTGTCCAACAGAATCGAGCATATCTCGCGACCGGGACTCGGACGACGAGAACTGGGAACAGAAAGAGAACTCGCGCACGCACTCCGTCAAGTTCACCGAAGATATACCCGAACTCAAAGAGGTGAGCCTTTGCTGTTGTAACCCATTCAACAATATTAAGGGATGGTATAAAAATAAACAAAAAATGAACTTTAATAATAGGTACACTCACAAACACTTTCGATATAATGTTACTTCATGCTTCCACAATGCTGGTGACACGCTTAGAGAGAGGTGGAGGATGGTAGGCTCTTGGTTCAGAGTACATGTACGCGAAAATGTATCGAGGCACAGAGCTTATCTAGCACTGAGTACAATACTTGTAGCTTTAGAATAATCTCAGTATTAAACAAAGTATATAACATACTTGTAAAAATGTTATTAACGCTTATATTTAGCATGTTTTTGTTATTTGTATAATACAAAAAATGCGATACTCGACTTGTATAAAGGTAGGAGTACAGTTAATTAAAGGTTTGGTGACAATCGATCTGCATTATTATTATTTAGTTGGCTTAACAAACTTCAGTATTATTTAGTGTAAGGAGAATACTAATCTATTTTATGTTTATTTATGCAATAAACTTTGAATTTTCATTATTTTTTATTTATCTTTTATTTGCATGTTTATTGTGTTACACCTCTGTCAGATATTTTGATTTGAATAAAAAAACGATTAAAAGAAATGAAAGAAGTGACCATATATTAAAAAGACGTTTCTAATCAATTGGCAAGCCGTTTTGTAAGATTTCCTAAGTATTATTTTTAATTATCTGTTCAGACTATATATTCTTTACTGTACATTAATTTACCAGTTTCTGTTTAATTAATACCAAAGATTTTTACATCTTTGGACCGTAAATCGTACCAGATTTTCTAAAATAGAGCACTACAGTCTCAAAACTCCAACTGTCTCACTTGTTTCGGAAGCTAGAATTGATTATAATGAGTTAGCTTATATCTCCTGATCAAAATCTATGTTTCTCGGTAGGTAACAAAAAACAGCAATAAATTGAAATTGGGTTTTAACATGTATCCTGCAAATACTTTGATAGACATTTATTTATGCTCGTTATTACAATATTGTATTATTGTAAATTGTTTATTATTAAGTATAGGTAGGAAAAGTAAATAGAACACTGCGCAAATGATGATTTTATTATATTGTGTAATTTTTTTTAATCATTTATTAATACATGGGTGTAATGTTACAAAAACAATAGAGGAATATTATTGTCACGTAGCACCACATTGGTTCTGAAGTGTTCCTGGAACATACAAATTCTAATGTGAAGGTTGCGTCAATACAGGAGGAGAGCGGTGACGTGATGCCCTCTGACTCGTTCTTCGCACAACAGTCGATGCTGGCCTTCAGGCGGCCTATAAACGTAGTTCGCAAGCTAGTCACTACACAGCGGAGGAGTTCCCTGCAACGACTATCCTTCTCTATAACTAACCTCTCGGAGGTATGCGGCCAAGCGTCTCGCGGGGTGCATTCACAAATAACAATACCAACTAATTACACAGTAAAAGTTTTACTTAGGTATTTACTGGTTACTACTACACAGACAAGTTATTCGAATATAATTACTTGTTTATGATACACCTAACGATTATTTCATACAATACCTGCACATTATCTCTTGATCGAAGAATGAAGCATAAAAGAGATTTTTAAGGCATTTGTCAATTAACTTTTATAACCTATTTATATTTTGTTCTGAAAGTATTTTTAGTATAATGCAACTGTAAACACAGAATTTAATTACCGTTTTGTTGATACCCGCAGTATAACCTACATCAAAATATACTTAATCAAAATTGTTAAAAATATATTGTGAATGCACTACCATAGAGTTGAGTATGCGCTGTCCGCCACTAAGCCTCATGCTCTGTCAGTATTTAGATAATAGTTTGTTTTATTTGGATGTAGACTAATGCATAGACAAATTAGTGTTGTTTTTACTTGCAAATACATTTTTTTCTGCGATTTGGAACTTACACACACTTATCAAAAAGGTTACGTAACACTAACCACACCTGTTGACCTGGCACACAATGACGCTTATCCAATAAAAAAGTAATCAAAGTTTTGAATTCCCAGCCACTCCCCAAATGTCTTGTAATCTTAATCACAGTACATCAAAAACCATACCACCTATTTTAAAATATTCCACATTGCGCACAATATTTGAACTGCACTTAAAGTAGATTAGCTGTATACCCGCAAGAGACGTCGTAATGTCACGAAGAAGAGACTACGTGTGATATCATATCCTGTGAATCATTTCGGTTCGTCTCACACATTACGACATGATGCGGTTAATAGGTTAAGTGACAATTATCATATTTCGGTACTTCAGACTCAGGCATCTGAGGATTACTGGGTCGCCATTGAGTTTCAACGGATTGATTCAAGTCATTTTTGTATCGATTTTTTTTTGTGAATTTTGTGTGACTACCACGATTGTAATACCGAAATATGTCGCATTTCATTAGGTACCATTTATACTGAGAGATTCTTTATTTTCGGTATAATTAACATCAAATGATTACACACTCGCTTGCTTCGTAGATTTTTGTCTTTTTATCGTTAGCACACTAAATTAATACATGCACAGCATTATTAGGAATGGATGCAATTTGCAAAAGATTCTTTACATTCTATGGTTCTTTTTTTATCTACTAACAAAACTAATTCAATTTGCTGCTTCTTAGTACAAAGATATTGTTTATTATTTACACAGCATAATATATTTTACTTCTCACAAATTACCTATTTTCTTGCGAGTAGCCTTACAACAGTAAGCTTTTATTTAAATACACTTACTTTTCAACAACTAGGCATGAGCATGTTTATTTTCTCAATTGCAAACGCTGTGACGCAGTAAGTGAAGACTATGCAATATTTTCCCTTTGCTCTTTCTAATATAATTCGAATTTTCGCAGACTCCGTTCGTCCGACAAAATACACCTCACCCGAAGGATTTGAAGGCAAAAGCACAGAAGCTTCTAGCCGGTCGGTCACCTGAGGCGGCAGCCTTGCTGGCGGCGAAACAGGAGCCACCTACGAGCAACGGGATAACGATGTCGCCACCCGAAATCGTGCAAGTGCCAGTGGAAACTATTGAAGTAAGTTTTTTTAAGTACTTTATTTTCTTCATCGATACATTTGTAGGTTAAAAATACAAAAGGTTGTAAACCCGGATATATAAACGTTCATACAATTAATTAAACTCACATCTACTTTTTAACTGCCCTCTGGTCGGTCTTGTGGTCTCAAGCGCGACTGCTTAGCCTGGGGTCCTGCATTCGATTCGTATGTCAGGCAAAGTGCTATTGGGAATTTCCATTAGGAATTTCCCAATTGCAGCTCACTTGTTACTGTAGGTCTAGCGTATGATATCTCCCCGCGAGTGTCGTATTGCTGTCCCATAGGACTATGTGAGTAAAGAAAAAAAACGCACTAGGGTTTGCGCACATAATTGTGTGTATTATAAGTATCTCCTACGTACTTGGCTAATCGCCTTTGATATTGACCGCCGTGTCTGAAATTCGGGCGAGAGGATATTAAAACCCAGAAAAAGTACGCCAATTTGAAATGCCCGTTGTTATTATTTTGGTGTTTGCGAAAGGTCATTTTCCGAAATTCAGTCTCTTGTTTAACTTTCAACTTGCTCAGTTATATGCTGGTAAAGATCAGAGGTTTGATCAGTCTTTCAGAAACCTGTTAAGAGTAACACCAGTTTTATGAAAGGCGGAACCAAGGCACCTACCGCTGGTACTTCCTATGAATAACTGAAGGTGACTAGCATCTATTACAGTTAATAATCTTAATTTTATAGCCAACATGGTAATCATGAAGTTTATTCATGAAGAACACTATTTTCTCATTTTACTTTCACATTTATGACTTGTGAGAGTTAATGCTGTTTATTAACATCGAAGAGTGTCATAAGATTAAGCACTTACTAAATAAAAGCAATACACCTTTGCTTTTATTTAGTATAGCAGAGTTTTGAGTACACACTCCTATGCTGCGTTTGCCACTTTTGAAATTTCCAAACATGACAACAAATTTGTGTTTTTGGAAAAATAAGTTTTAATATGTGATACACATAGGATTCAGTTTGCGTTACAACTTCAAGTATTTTTATGACTTCTTCAATGGTATTCATCATCATACTGGTCATGCTGTAATCGCCTTAATTTATACAGGCATAAGGTTGATATTACTTTAAGTGGAAATAACATTAATTTTGAAACAAAGATCTTGAATCAGCTAGATTAAGTAAAAATTCTGGCATCTTGGGTGCTGTTAGCTGGAATGATCACTATTTGTTTTCTATTACTTTTTTTCTGAATCGTAACTTTGACACTGGGATAACAGAGTGAGTTTCATAGGGTAGGATCAGGGACATAATAATATGTAGTAACTACAGATAAGTGCATACTAAATAAAGTTTTGTTTACAGCCGGTGCACACACCGCAGCCCCCTCTCGAAATGACGAAAGAAGAGGACAGCGACACACAGACGGCGCCCGACCGAGAATCGTCTGAAGGTGAAAACGAAGAGAACGACGATTCTGACGAACTAGAGGTAAGTCTATTTAAAACATCACTAGTGTGATAACGTATCTTTGCCTACACACTGCTCGTTTTGTGGCGGATGCACGCGACTTTGACAAAAATCGAGCAGATTTGTAGACACCACATAATGTACCTGTGTAGAAACAAGCACCGATTGATAGTATAATAAAAGCCCTTATTCGCTAAGACCCGGATTCCATGACAAGGCAAGGTTCTTCACGCTTCTAGAGCTATACAACCGTTCGAGTATATGAGCTTTGACGCTTTGAAAACGAGTCGATTTCCTTCGTTTATGTTTCCATTCCAAAATGGTAAAAAAATGATTCCTAATTATGACCTGTCTGTCTCTGTTACTGCAGCTGCTTACTACTAGCTATCGACTTGATATTGAAATATTTGACAGCCTAAATTTTGTAGTTTCCAATAAAGAAATATAAGTATTGCAAATGGAAAAATAATTTTCCATTTTTACACGGAACTCTCGGTCGGCGAGACCGACACGCTCTTTGCTGGTTTTTGTCATGGAATCTAGAACTTATTTTGCGAAGTTAATATAAAGGCTGAAACTGTATCAGGTTAAAATATATATGGGGTAGATACTAATTTGAAAATTCTCCTGGGATTAACAAGTAACTCAAAAACTAGAAATTAACTCCCTATTAGTTCTGCTTGTTATCATGGTAGTACATGATTTGGTAATGACTTAGAATTGCAATTAACATCGGAAAGGAAACTATCTATTAACATTATTTTAAATAAAATAACAAAATTAACTCCTTTGGAACCCGGTAGCTATATTATTGATTTTAAAACCACTTAAATTATGATACTAATGTTAAACAATGGAAATATGCCAATGAAAACTTACTAACTTATCAACAACACCTATATATTTAGATTGTATCCCCCTCTCATTATAAGATAACATTGATTTTCATAAGCATATTTTTTCATATTCCTATACATTTACACTGGATATTGGATAAGTAAACAGTCATACCCCGAATGCGGAAGTATCAAGTGCTTTGCAAAACCAATAAACTACTCGTTTATTGGAATATCGCGGTTTTACCGAATTTTACCAAATCCGGGCAATCAACGATGTCGATCAACTTATATTTTCTTACTCAATAATTGTGATATAAATTAAGCGACATGGTTTTACCCTACGCTGTTTGTTAACTTTATTTAACCCGTGCGTATTTAATTGTATAAAACAAATTAAAATACCCAATGGATATTGAGAAACTCATGATAACAAAGAAGAAATTAAACGTTTTTATTAAAAGGCTTGGCGTGGAGGGCGCGCGTGTGCATTTATGCACGGTGTTCAAAAGGTCAAACGAAATTAGTTGTACTAGACGATCACCGATTGTTTTGAGCTGTCAAATGTATCGATATCGACCATACGGCTATATGAAATATAGAAACAAAAAAAAACACATGTAAGTGTTTGACTAGCTTCGTCCGGGATATGACTGTTCGGTACATGTATGTCGGGTGTCCCCCGGTGGTGGCAGCGCCCCCGGCGGGTGGCGTGGCGCGCCACGGTGGAGGAGCGCGGCGCGCCGCCGCAGGCGGGCCGGCTGCACCGCCGCGACACCCCCCACCACCTCAAGAACAAACGCGTCAATCAGATCGACGCAAGGCGTGCGCGAGACCTTATTGCGCAGGTGCTGCTACCGTCTTCATAATGCATTGTATTATATGTACTTACAGCCTGTTAACTACTGTTTGTATTCTCTGTTTCAATATAATTTCATTGAAATGTATTTAAACCTGTTATAAAATATTTGAGAAAAAGAAACATCTTTAGGGCGGTTTTAAATGAAGAAATAAATCAAATTACTCGATTTGTAAATGAATTTAAAATTATTGTGAGCGTTTGCTTGGAGTTTGCTTACATTTCTATAGAATCGTATTGAAACATACCTTAGTCTTGCTTGCTCGAATGTGGCTAGGTACATTCATACTGAAGGTCTTCATTACAGCTGTTAACATAAACCAACAACTCGCCCACAACCCATAATTTAGCGAGAAGCGTTCTCTGATGGATAGTGCGCAAGCGCAGCTTTTATGCTTTATGAGCAGGTTGTTGGTTAATGCAGGCAGGCGTGAAAAGACATAATTTTACTTCATTGGACTATCAAAATTGTAATTGAAACCTAAGAATATAAAATTTTATATTCGAAACTTCATGTCATGTCTACTTTACTAGTTTTGTTCACTATTTTCAAGAATAAATTTTGAAGTCCAGTTTTTCTTGCATCGTGGTGGTATCTTGAATGAGTACTTTTACTAAACTGTAAATCACTAAAATTCTCTGTTTGCATGTTTAAACATATTTATAATTAACGTTTGGTTTGTGGGGGTTCAATGTATCAATTGAATTGTGTGTATACTGTGTATTTTTCATTATAACTACTTGTTTTTTTCGACGTACCATTGTGTAAAGCCTTGTCCGATAAGTCCACTAGTCGCGATTCATGTCGAAATATTTTGTTCACATACTGATATTTATGTCTTCGTAGAAAATCTAATGACCTAGGTACAAATGTACGGTATCGCAGATTTTCTCAATAATACACTAAGGCCCTGCGGACAAGGCTTTAGTAGTTTATGGTACTGAAATTGTATCCTTCATGTGTACTGTTGTTATTATCAGAACCTTGCTTCGTTTCGTAGAATTTGGATCGATGTTGGGTCATCTTCGACTGTTCGTTCTAATTGATTCATAAAGCAGTGTAAATTCATTCATTAATGCATGATGTTCTGTGTTGAGTATAAAACCATATTTGTGAATGTTGTATTTCATTTTGTCAGATTACCTGGCATATCCTTCTTATGTTTGGTGTGGAGGTATGACGGTTTAGGAGAAGATGGCTTAAACTGAACCTTTACCAGAAATAGAGGAATGTAGTTCAATTGAGATTTTACCTATTTTCTCCATCGTCGGTAAAGGAAAGGTGTGAGCGCCTCCTTATGTTTATTTCTGAAGGATTCACTCTCTTTTTCAAAATTACTTTTTTTTACAACTCTCAGTGTTTTCAAGACTCTTTAAAACACGCCAGAATCGTTTTGTTGGTGTTTACGATGCAGTTATTTTTAACTTGAAAAGCGTTCAGCGTAGCCTACCTTTTACGCCTTCTTTCATTTTCATCATAATACTGAAGCGACCTATTTATAAAGGAAAATACCTACGCTGGTTGAGCAAGGCCCGTCTTTTCACTCCTGGCTATAAATAAATAATTAGACTTAGCAACGATTAATTATATCTTACAACATAAAACATTTACTTTGGTAAACTGCGAATCTTTCAGTGGGATTATTTCCTTACCGTACTATCAATTTTATTTTATCTGACAAATGTGTCCAATGATAATAATTTGATGCAATAATGTAAGTGAAAGCCTTGATAGCTAAAATTATTTGAGTTAAAATATTTTGGATAAAAAATGCTTCGTTCATTGTAATGCTTCTCTGCATGAACCATAATTCTATTAGCAAGTGATGATATTTTTTGCAGACGGTATCTTATACATGATCGTTCATCAATTAAATACCGTGCTATCGTGCAATCGTGCTGCGCATCACAATGGCATCTAAATTGCGGACTATACAATAACGCGAAAGGGTAAAAGCTGACGCACGGTCCGCGTCGAAATTTCTTGTTCACCAGAGAATAGCAGAAACAATAGCGTCGTGAGATCTCTTTCGCATCGCACCTGTACTCTGAACATATTACCATAAAACGATCATCGGGACGAGTATTCACACTTCACTCAGATTCTATCCTAGTCTTAAATATTTCTATATACTAGTTCGAAACTTAGTTGGAAATCTCAGTGAAGAATCTGGTAACATCGCAATGAGTGTGTAAATAAGTAATAAATCTCTTGGTGGATCGCTCCGTTTCTGTAAGCACGACCCAACCGTGGGTAATTGTTGGCATACCGCGGCTGTTACGGGCTGATGCGCGCGGGCCCTCGACCACAACGCTCTCGGTAGACCCTCCGCGAGGCTCGCAGAAATGAGTGCCTTCCACCGCGACGCGGTTAACAATGCTTCGTGTACCGCGATTAATCGATAAGTGAAGTGCCGCTTTCTCAATACAAGTGTAGTGTTAAATAAATCACCAACAAATACCGGGCAGTTTCCAAAGTGCTCCTTATCTGTATATATTAAAATGAGGTGCTTGAAAGCGGCAGGAGGATGGCTCGCCCGGGTGAGATGCGTATGCAAGATAGAAAGACATTTAGCGAAAGATTTCAATTTAGATTCGACTGCATTTTGTTTGGCTTGCTTCGCTTGTGTATTGTCGTGTCACGATCATACCATTTCACTGGCATGTAGTGTAATGGGACATTTAAGTAACTTCCCTTCTGGCTGTAATCAGTGTGGCTTATGTCTTTTGTTATTGCCTGTTTACCTACTCCCGTGATGACTACAGAGGATTTATTCTGGCGTATAAAGCACATCTTCCTTTGCAGGCAATAAAAAAACGAGAGCAATCTGAGGAACCGAAAACCGACGAAGAAGATGCTGCCGCTGATGACGTCCATGACGGTGAGTTGCACATAAAATACATTTTATATTTATACCTGCAAATGAAGCAGTTCATTAGTTGTTATTACAGTGCACAGCTTAGGTGGTGCACGATCTTCCCCTGAGATATTCGATAGTTGCGACATTATTTCACACGTTCGTGACCATAGTCTGTCGTCTTGCGATCACGAACGTGAACCGAACGGAGCCCGTCTGTCACTCTCGCGTCACACACAAACGCACCGTCTCGCCTTTATTTTTATGTGGGAAACATCTAACTATGGCTAATAACTTTCCCTACTTGAAAACGTGTGCTCATTATTGTCATATCGCGTTTTAACTAGAGATCACTGCGACTACACAGGCTAAAATAAATTTCACGTTAATAGGACCGGTGTGATTGAGAACATGACTTACTTTATACATGGTCTCCCTTGAGTACAATGAATGAAGCAACATACATGGAATACGCAATGTTAGCGTTGTATAAAATCGGTATCGCTTCCTTATCAGCTTATCTCTTACACTCGGCGTGCCATTTCGTTCCGTTGAACGAAGCCCCGCAGTGTTTCGTTTGCCTGTGCCGAGTTTGCAGCAAATTCCACCTCCTTCTTCAGAGAAAAATTAATAACAGTGTATTCTAGTCGCGTGACACACTTCGAACGATACAGAAATTCGTGATCTGTGCCGAAATCGTGTGATACCTGCGTAAGGCACTGAATGAGTCAGAATCACAAGTTGCTCACATTTGATTCGACTCATAAAACGGCTTGCGTTGACGCAATCCGTCTTCATATCCTAGTTCCTTAATATGTGTAAATTAAGTTGTCAAATTATTCAGTGCCGATATTAGTGTTTTAGTGATTAAGTAATTAAATAACAGTGTTCCTTAATGCCTTAACATGATATAGTTATTGATTCGATACCGAGTACATAACATTATCTATTGTTAAGCGTAGCGTATGTATGATATTCTAGAAACTAGTGTGTTCAAGCAATGTATGAAGGTCAAGCTAAGTTATTGTTACATCGTTACATATAAACGCGTCACTTATACTCATGTTTCCATGTTTTTGTTTCAAAAACATCTCAATATTCTTCGGAACTTCGCGGTAATACGCTTTGCTCCATTTACTTTAAAATTGCGGGTTGTATACCTTGCATTTACGTGCACAGTTGCACACGTACCCACTTTCCCTGTGTCATACCACCGTTAGCAAATAGATTCGTGTTACTTAGCCACCTTAATGAGACGTATTCACGAAATAACTTAATTGTAACATGTAAACAGTAACTGATACCTTAATTTTGGTAATCCTAAGTAAATATAACAAGTTGTTGAATTAAGCACGGTCGCGTACCGTGTCGGTACCCAGTTGATAATAGCTCTATTTGATTTACAAACAAAACACTAACTTGTTTCTTCACACTTCGACCTGTAGCGTGTTGAAACGTTTACATTACACGCTTATTTAATATTTTTAGAAGATTTATCTGTATTAAACGTCATTTTCTTCGTTGATTCAAAACTTTCACATTGAATCTAAATCCTTATAAATAATTTGCACTAATTATATTCCACAATCGTGCCTCATTCTTTTTTGTAAAAGAAGTCATTATAAAATCGGTGCCAGCAGTAACTGGCTTGAAATTAATAACACTTGTTCGGGTGTACATACCCAAAACAATGCATAGAGAGCACCTGTAACCTTGACCCAGTATACGTATTTTCCGTTTACTGTACTTACCCAAGGCATAATATTTTCCTGCTCCAAGTATTAGTAAGTGTTCTTCACATGATTCACGTGGCCGGCATACCAAGTTAAAAAAAAACGTTTTACATTAGCGAACAATATCTTGGTTAAGGTTGCATAGAAGGTGATATATGCCTCATAGGCCCCTAGGGAGTAATGTACATGTTTGTTGATACGAGTTATTGAACTGACGGCATTATCTAATCAGCTATAACAATAAATTATTATTCGATCGAAACCCATTGTCAGTCGTTATTGAACATTGCACTTAAGTAGAGGGAAGTCTTTATTAAATTGTGATAAAATAATATAAATATTTAGTTTGTTCAAACATAGAATCAGTTCAAATGGTTTGCCAGACAGTCATCTCTGTTAATTGGTTACGGTTCGTTAGTGGCTTATCGTGAAATAAAAATGTTTTCTTGGAAATTTTATTAAAACGGATCTTCTCCGTCTGCGCGGATATTGCATGTCAAGAAGTTGTTTATCAAGCCACATCGTTGTTCGTATATATAATTTAGCAATTATTTACTTGTATTTCCAATCGCGGTTTCGATGTTGAATGATTCTGTTTTGACTACCTATCTCTTCGAACTAAACGTTTTCATTTATTCGTTTAAAAGTGCACGAACAAAATTTCTATAAGCCTATAATTTATTTTTTATCATCAAGATGAAAACACCGGTTAGAATTTAATAGTGACAAAAAGAATAACATCCAGCTAGCTGAACCGAAGGTCGCTGTGATTGATAGAGTAATAGTTAACTAATCTTTAAACGTATCTATGATTTTTCTCCTAACAATGTTTTTTATTGTTCTCCTCCGTCTATACGTCAAATTGCCTGCCACGGAATTGACAGTACCTTTGTCCAAAAGTCGTGTCGATGTTTCGTCCAAACTATTTTAACCTCAATTAACTTCAACAACGGCGGTCTTGTTCTCGGGCTGGTGGTCATTTACTTATACATCGACGATCATCATTACTCATCGTTCATGATGTACGCCGTTGTAGATGCAATTTACTTTCTTCAGCGTGATATGTTGCTTCGTTGAATAACACCGTAAACTATAATTAATTCGTTATTTAGACTGACAACGTTTCTAATTCGAACACATTAGGTAACAAATGATGATAGCAAGGAGGTTCTCACGAAAGTTTAAAAAGAGGTCATAATGAAAGACAAAAAGAGACTGGAAGTGACGTTAAGTGTTCGTGGTGACGGTTCACTGAGTCGGAACAACCTCAGGAGTAGTAACAGGAGTAACCGCAGTAATGCAAGCAACAATAGCAGCACACTGCCCGTGAGCGAGATATTCGCCACCGATCGTTTCTCCGCACCGCACAACAGATCCTTTGATATACTCGACAAGTACCGCAGGCAACCGAATCAATATGGATATCCAGCACAAAGTTTGCAAGCATTAAATCATTACCAACAATCAGAAAATAATGGATATGGTATAAGGGAGAGAAATAACCCGTATATTGATTACACGGACCCGACGAAGCCTTATTACTATCAGCAACAGCCACAACAGCTGCAGAATGTGGCCCAGCAACAGTATCAGCCTGTCTATAACGATCCATCGATCCTGCACGGGACGTTGCCACGATCAGTCAGCCGCCATGATCAACAAAGGGGTAATCTGTACGATGATGACTCCTTTCGTTCAACATTGCCTCGGTCCGTGAGTCACCAGGATCAGCAACGAGACAATACGATTTATAGTAATCAGACAATGCATGGATCGTTGCCACGATCAATAAGCCGTAATGAACAACAAAGAAACAATCCTGTGTACAATGAGGAGCCCTTTCGTTCAACATTGCCTCGGTCAGTGAGTCGCCAAGATCAGCAAAGGGAGAATCCGAATTATAATAATGAGGAAATGCATGGATCGTTGCCACGGTCAGTAAGTCGTAATGATCAACAAAGAAACCATCCCATTTATAACCAAGAGTCAAGTCGACATCATGGATCAATGCCACGACTACATCGGCTAAATGAAGAAAGCGGCAATCCGATGTATGACCCGTCAGCTCGATTGCATGGCACTTTACCTCATTCAGTAAGCCGTCAGGAACATCAAAGGGGTACTCCTATTTACCC
Source organism: Phlogophora meticulosa (assembly GCA_905147745.2). NCBI lineage: Eukaryota > Metazoa > Arthropoda > Insecta > Lepidoptera > Noctuidae > Phlogophora > Phlogophora meticulosa. The sequence goes on along the minus strand of LR990528.1, from coordinate 9,443,215 downwards.
CAATACGTATACGTTGCCTGCAAAATACGGACCACGACGAGTACGGATAAGCGAATTGGAGCCAATTGTACACGGGTATAATGGTGAGTATAATTAAAACTATACTTATTAATTTTATGTATCTATGACTCCTAGAAGCCAAAACGCGGTAGCAGTACACGGACGTTGTAGGTATGTTAGAGTCCCGAAGAGTACCCAGAGCTATATGTAGAACTCGGCACAACAAAGCGCACATCCTGAAATGCATAACAATGGTTTTGATGTCGGTTGACACTTGACGGGACTTGCTGTCTTCCCTAATATTAGTCCGTTGTTAGTTGTCCCGGAGAGTAGTCTGTATGGTTTGAACTAGGTGAGGTAGCCTTGTTGTTTTTTTAGGTATTCCCAGTTCTTAGTTCTTACTTATCCACGCAGAGTGCTTAGCCGGTTCCCGTGAATGTTGAGAAAAGTGGATTACATCTGAACTTTAAAATACCAAAATTATTTTCAATTAATTTGTGCTTGTGTTCCTATATTTTAAAATGTATTTCAAGAAATGTTTTATTGGTAAGTAATATACATTTTGTACAGTGAAGTCGGGAGAGAAATCCACGGTAGAAAGTCGTTTTGAATAGAAACTAATCTAGTCGTTAACCTGCAATATATCACGTTGTATCAAAGTATAACTACCATAAAATATTCTGCTTTCAGCTCAACCACCATAGTGTTTTGAATACTTAGTATCGATATTCTAACTACCCATTAAGCTCCGGGAACCTGTTTTTCTTAACTAGTTCGCGACAATTAAATTCAGCGAGGTTATTTATAACTCGCTACAGATTTCTACCAATCGATTAAACTTTACAGTGCTTATACCTGGCTATTTCAGTTAAGATTTTTATCGTTGTAATATCAAACAATATTGGCCCGTCACTTCTATATATAAACAAAAGGTTTATTATGCGTGTGTGCGTAAATAAGTTGACATCTGGGCCAACCCTCCCTAGGGACGGACAACAATAGCTGCAGCAGGGCACTCTCCCCGCGTTTACTGGTGCGCTCTAATGAGCCAGACCGTTCGTTGTGTTGGCTCTCAGTACTTCATATGCCTCTACCATAAGTACCCATATTTTGAAAATCAGTGGTGTTTAATTACTTTTAAAAGAAATTCTTTGTGATGGCGGTCACAAAGTCAGCGGTTCGTGGCATCATGTGTTCCCTCATGGAGTTTACTTTCAAAGCAAGTAAGATGTCCGAGTTGATTGAGATAAACGATGATTAGCCGGACTTATTAAAAGTTAATGTCTTATTAGATCAACGTTAAATTGTACTGACCTACTGTTTTAATAATGAATAAATTCTGCACACTCGCTTGATTATGACGAGATTATGTTAAATATAGTTTTTAGAATTTCTTTTAATGCTGATCAAGTCGATGAACGGCCGGTTCCGTTATAATCGGTACGTTTTGATATTCGCGTGTCACCATTTTAGTATTTGCACAAAAGGAGCACTGGTTCAGTTAGAAGGTCGACGACCATTTATTGTCTTTTATGTTTACTAAAGTTATACCAAATATAGCTGTGACGATGCGTTTCTAATTTTTATACCATATACAAAGAAGATATAAAGAACATGATTAGTCGCCATATTATCTTCTCATTATACATCGTGTGACTCACAAAGCTTCTTTTATGTTTTCAAGTTTATGTAGGATAGCCTTATTTGAAAGTTTGCGTTCCAATCTTCGAGTTCGTTTTGTGCAGTGTAGTTAGATACGGTGTTTATGTAATGGACTGTTACGGTATAAAATCTAATAACAAATGGTTCGTAAACCATAATCTATATCTCAGAGTTGTGTAATGGTTGGCGATATCGGATAGAAAGTACAATACAGGCAGTGTATAAAGTTGCGAGGTTATTTGACCCTAACAAATAATAACGGATGAGCTTTCGTTGCGAGTACAGTGGAGAAGGCGGTTTGGTGCCAGGCAGGGTGCGCGTGCCTGAGCCGAGTTCGTGCACCGATGCCTGATAGAAAAGGAGACGAGCACGATTGACACTCGTGAACTCACAGCTTCACTCAAATAACATCGCATTTCGATTTTACTAGACCGCACCATGCTGTTAGTTTGGCTTGCGAAATAAAACAAACAAGTAATCGTATTTATTTAATTGTTAATCTTTTTATAACGGCTGTTATCGTGGACCTTGGTTCAAAAACAAAGGAAGATTAAAACCGGAAGTAAATAAACCATGTACACAGTGACTAAGATTGGAATGTTAAGATAATTTGGATATGAATCTTGGAACGAGATTCGGCAATACCGAAAATATATTATTAACTGTTAGTAAGCTAGGGATCTATCAGTCACGTCACTCGAACGTAAATTACCGTGATTTACTTTCGAATCTTAATAAATAAATGTCATAGATTGTAATTTGGTACATGTTATTATAATGTTGGATACAAAACACCTTTCTCTGTAACAGTAATTACTATAGGTAGTGCACTCATGTTTTTCTTTTGCATTATCAATCTTCGTGCATCCGCCTCTTATTCAACGCCGTGAAAGTCCTTGTTATTGTGTATTCTGGCCCCGTGAACTTATTAATTGTTATTGCTGCTACAATGGCGTTTAGCAGAGATACGTAACCTTTTCTGATTTCTCTGACTATTAATCTCGTTCATGAAAAGAGCACGTTTGCCATCGCCACTTGACGTTGGAATTTTATCAGACTACTGACTCAATCTTATCTTTTCTTTTGTATCATAAGGGCGTTTATTTCAATGGATGTGCGCGTGTTTATGTCCTATTTTTTTACCTATAGACGTAGTTGTTCTTACATCGTATTTCACCGCAGTGTGTCAGATCTAAGATACCTGTTGCCTCTAGTCATAGAATCTGCAAAGTGCACAGGAAACCGTACGTTGCGGTTAACATCCGTGCTGCGGGCAGATCTCGAAAGTGAACCTGTGAAATGAGTTATTGAAGCGCATCAATAACATGATACCCTGAGAACATAATCCCCTATCATTAATAGTACCTATTTACTTTTGTTGCACTGCTTTTCGCTAGCATTAGAGATGTTCGACTGAAAAAGAGATTACAAGTTCTTTGAGTACAATAATACAAATGATAAAGAAATATTTTTTTAGCTTTTGAGCACTAAATCGAACAGATTAAAGGAGGGGTCGCTGCGATCTTTTCACGTATTAACACGTTTTATCGTCAACTCCACCTACGGAGAAACAGTAACACATTCTTACAGAGCTATGTCACCATGACCGTTACTCGAAACGTAGACGCATAAACTTTCGGCGAGAAAAGTCCTTTTGAGAACAAGTTTGTTAGTTCTATATTAAGTAGGTCTGATCGTCCATTGCGTCTGTGACACGTGCCGTATCTAATTGGCATCCTTGCATACATTAATCACCCTGCAAGGCTTGCATTGCCTGTATGTAGATCACCGGTTGGACTGCTTTTCGAAAGCTGAAGTCCTGTTCAATAATCTACGGTTAACTGAAAGCCATATCCCGGCTGCTACACGATTTCTAATTTTCTCCGATAGCAGGTAATATTATATCGTTTCGTAGTGTAATTAGCTGCCATCTTATCATATTTTATGTAATTGAGTAAATTAATATTGGTATTCAGTTTATGCCTACAGTTTATGTTGAAGGCTTCGCTGTGGATGTTCAATTACCCATTATGTAGATTGCGTTCTTAACCTTGATTTTGCAATCAAAGTCGTATTGATTGGCAGATTACGATGGTTAAGTATTCCTACGTTTAAGTAAACACAAGTATTATTTTTTTCATTATACTAGGCGACATCTAAATGAATGATGAATGAGGACCATGTAGTGAGGAAAGTTCTGAGTATGAATGTGCCACCAAAAAAACCAAAGAAAAGATGGATGGATTGTGTGAAAGATGATATGGCTAGAAAAGAGGTAACCCTTGAGATGACGGCAAATAGAGATTGATGGAAGATGGAAAAATGCTGCGCCGACCCCAAATAAATTCGGATAAGGGCTGGTGAGGGAGAAGGGATGATGACTAGGAGACATCTAAATGTAATGCCTAAGTAATTAATGATCACTGTATTTTTACTGTGCAACAGTGTGAAAACATTTTATTTAAGTATTACAATTAGGTGTTGCTCTAGTGTTAGTGAAAACGGGCTAAAGCTCATTTCTTGCATTCAGCTGGTTCTCAAATATTTTGCAGTCACAGACATACAAATTTTCCCACAATATGGCGTTCCTTTTCTTCATCCTGTATATTTTTATCTATTAAGTTAATTTCAAGTAGTTAATACACATATGAATATACATTTAGTTCCAAAGTTCCAATACCAATTTGTATTTCGCTTCAACCCATAGCTTGTATATATAATTACTGAAGTCGAAATTTATTATTCACGGACATTCGAATCAACAATACAGAAGTGATAAAAGCAATAATAACTGGGTATACAATCGATCACATCGATACGTACCTACTCATAAAAAATCGAAAGTGTCGGTAAAGAGATCGGATGTAGATGCGATCGATCGGTACAGATAATGGGTAGGTAACGCTAGGGTAAAAATAAAGGAATCGGTATGCGCCAGGTTGAGACTTTCTATTTTTAATCGGGCGGAGAGGTCGCGGGCGCGGGCGCCGGCGCCACAGCCTCCGCCAGATCTTGTGGTGGTTGCGCGCGCATTCCGTCACCGCATGCGCCCCGGGCTGCGCGCACTACACGCGTTGTTATACCCAGTTCAGTGTTCACGACTTGTTTGTTTTGATTTGCCGTACCAAATCAGAAGCCGGTTACACTTATTGCATTTATAAACAACATTAATATTGATAAGCATTTAAGATAAACTTAACAGCTTATACAATTATGGACAATTTATTTTATAATCAAATTGGACAATGACCTAGTCGGAATGCATTAGGGCGAATAGCCGGCCGGTGCTTCGGTTTGATTGACGGACGATACTAACCAGATAGTATCGTAACGAGAGCCGGTAAATCAACCTCCGCCTACGGACATAGCTGCCCCTATTCAGGAAGTAGTCTGGGACTAGTTTAACACGAGGAAATGGGTGTGATCAGGAGAAAAAAGCGTAAGTTTACTTTCTCTACGATTAGATAACTAACCGGGAGGTAACGCAATAACAGTTAGAAATTAAAACAACATACTAAGGTAGTATGTTGTTTTAATTTCTTCCTTATTCGTATCCTAGAGTAAAATTTCATCCTAATTCGTATCCTATTGTAAATTATGTGATAAGTACAATTCATTGTTTTCTTTTTTTGTCGAAATTTTGCATGTCGGTGATTTTGATTAGGCAAGTATCCTGTGACACACACACACACAATATATTTTGTTTGCGAAATTTCTGATGCAACCCATCCAAATTAACATTTCGTATTGTTGAATGCAATGTTTTGTACAAAAATAACAGTCTACCACAAAATTCTATGGACTGTTAACTTTGTTATGGTTATGGAAACAGCCGGGGAACGGATATCGTGCTCTACCAACAACTCTATAATATTCTACGACAAACGAGTCAAGGTTCATTATTGTTTTTATATAGAAAATAACATTCACATTCTATGGGAACTTTTTATACAATTTCTCATAGGTACTGTAGCTTTTTTTTTTTTTAAGTAGGATACATTAGCTAAACATTTTATGTGGGAGATACTTTGATGCCATTTTATTGTTCCTCTATCGTGTTACAATTGAAATCCTTAATTACTTACTTCTTCTTCTGTTGTAAGAATAGTTTTATCAGCTATAAAAGTCAGGTTATTCTGATCGTATAGCTTACTTACCCTACTAATAAGAGTGCAGCCTTATAAGGCCTCGCCATATGTGTGGAATTCACGTTCATCCAGTTCATCTAACCTGTATCGAGTATCGACATGCTCGTATCACGTATCACATAATACATCCGCGATTCGGTTTGTTTACTACGAACATTAATCTAAAAACAATGTTTATTTTACGAGCTGACGTGAATGAGAACGTATCTAAAATATTGTTACATGTATATCAGATTTTAATTAAGATCTGACACGGCAAGTAATTGGATAGTAAATTTACACGAATGCCATACGTAACATAAAGAAATACAATGTTTTATAGCCCAATGTTAGCAGTTAAATTTTACGGCAAGTTTCTTTTTAAATTATGCTTTGTAACACTAGTTTTTTTTTATGTTTATTTCTCATATGTAATTGTTGATTCCGAATTCCGATGTGAATAGGTCATCACTCACAGTCATAAATAAAATGGCATTGATCAAAACAAAATCAATACTACGAGTATAATATATCTGTTTGTTACCTTTACGGTTTTTGATAAATATTTTGACAGATATTTTGATAAAATTTGGCACTTAGATAGACCGTGACCTGGGTTAGGAGATGAGATTATTTATCCTGATAGTACGTGCTCATGGGTTACTTAGTTGCCGACCTCCAACCGGGCGGAGCCGCGAGCAAAAGGTAGTACCGATTCAATTATGCGTAAAATGTTCATCGTCTTAACCTTACATAAATGAACATGATCCTTGCCGATAGAAACCGCAAAACAATGCGCATAATATTATAGTACTTGCACTCAATAACATTTATCGCCAACCGCTTCTGTTCAATAGGCCATACGTAACATATTTTACGTGCTTTGTAAATACCCTAGTGTGAAGGTGAAACAGCAATGGTTACGTTATGCGGTCATCGCTTAGCTCACGTATTCGGGTGGGTCCCCCTAAGTAACACTCGCCATTGTACCTGTGTTTCGTAAGTGCGTATTTATAACTTGAAAAGTATATGCTTTGGTCATTATTGATAGAGTATCTCTTGTCATTGGATTATTTTTGAATAGGCTGCCCTTTTAAGATTGACCTTTAACTTTGTCATCTTCGAGAATAGATTGTGTTTGGTTACAAGTAGCCTTCTTCATACTACCTACCTATGTGTCAATTCCATCGTTCATCGTTAAAACATTCCTGTTCTCCTGCCTTTCATAAAGCTTTTACACCATGATTACGTGTTTTTCGTGTAAATTGCTGGCCTCCGTTGGAATTATCTTTCATATCTGTGATTAGTGCTTGCAGCGCGTATATCTCGAACGTGCAAAGAGTACCGTATAGTCTGCAGTCTGTAACACCAAACAGCTTTCAAAACCAGATCACCCTTACCGTACATTTACTTCTCTGATTTTTTAATAAAAGGAAGTCATCTTATATACGTCTAATATATATTTCAGAAACTTAGAATCAGACGTTCCTTAATTTATTTTTAAATTAAGAATCTCAATCAACTATTTTTGAAATCTGGATTACCATAAAGAGTATAATAGAAAAGCTTATGGTCTGGATTACCATAAAAAGTATACTTAATAAATAATCTTATGGTGCAGAAGAACAATAATTGGTCAAGCTTTATTAATTTCAGCAGATTATCGTTATTATTCATAGTCGTCATTTGCATCCACTACTTATATATTTTGATAATTATGTATGGTACGAAAATTGAAATAAGGTTAAAAAAACGTTATTGCTCCTCGAAGTTATTATTGCGAAAACTAAAACCTTTGTCATAAAATCCAAAATATGTACATGCACGCCTTATACATATTTATGGCAGGTACTAATAAATCGAAATATAAAATGGAAAATTTCATTTATCAGCACAAATACATAATACGGCTGTAAAATATAAGAAAGTGTTAGTGCTTATACCGAGTATGGATAAAGTACATGCATCGACTTAACATAATAGTGCTATACCGTTGTAAATGATGAATGTATGAAGTCATACGTTTAGTATATTTACGGCGTAATGTTCTCGAGGCCGCAGCGGTGGCGCGCGCAGGCGGGAAACACCGACATTTACGTGTTTACACCCGTTACAACAAAGTGTACATAGCCCAGTACAGCCATTAAATCAAATTGCCACTTTTAATTTAACATTAAAGAACCGCTATCAAGCTCAGGATTTATTCCTGTCATCAAAGCTGCAATTTCTTACATTGCTTCTAAGTTTTTGCCGTATTTAAGCGCCAAGTTGCCAACAAAAACTGCATTCGCTACATTCTCGATGAAAATTGCTTCACTGCTTTTACTTAAATTACTTTAATAAAGTGCATGCGGTAATTATCTATTAGTTACATGCTTTTTCGTTAAATTACTCACTGAATCATTTCACAACATAGACTTTCACCTGTCCGTTACATTTAGATTGGTACTAAATTACCATCATTCCTAGAAAATAGCATTTTCCAATAAGACTACTGTAAAATGAGAGTCACGAATCCCTCTGTAAACTATCACGACTTGTTCTGGGGTACAATAGTTGTGTAGTTATTCTATTAAGCTTATCCGGGGGTGAAAGTATAGCAACTGATTGGCTATTGTAATGCACAAGACAGGACGCGAGCCCGACCATTCGGGATCATGATTTCACTGTGGTCCATTCATTCGTCTCGACATGTTGATTGTCGTGCGAACGTGACAGAGTGACGCGCGATCATTTGTTATTCAATTCCGTACTGTTTGCATTGAAGATCTGTGGAATTAGAAATCCGGTTGCGTAGAAACGTATCATCAATAATTGTCTCAGCGCATCGTTTGTCATTGGTCTTAGGAACAAAGCATTTCTCTTAGCGATAGCGGTCGCAGGCTTAACATTTAGCAACTAATAGTTCACAATCGTGACGAGCGCAAGCGCAGGTGATACGTCACACAGTCATAATGTCTACATCGTGATGTTCTTTTTTTTGTGAGCTCATGATCGTTTGAGTGGCCGACCTTGCAAACATATGCACCACATTGCATACAGCGCATTGTGCTTATTCACAGGAGGGTCAATAATTAGTTCAGTGCCGGCGGCACTTTTAAACGCCCACTATCCTATTAACTCAAAGACCTTGCTCAGGATAATTAAAATTTGTTTACTTGCTTATAGGGAAGTCTGGTATTCTTCTTTAATTACGTATGTAACCTGACAAGTAGGTTAATTGGTCTATGCACGTAACTTAGTACTTATTATTCTCACGAATATCCATTTTCATACTTCTGCTTGACCTTACACTTGCTGACAATAGATACATGAGCATTGTGCAAGTGGCGGAACTCAGTAGTCCGAAACAATACGCATTACATAATGAATGGTTCGGATAACAGACAGTTATTTAGTCAGTATAGATTAATTAATATTAAATAATACTTGTCATGGAGCTGAATGTTCTAAATTCCCTTATCAAGTCTAAATTCGGCAATGACTTAAAATTGCAGATAAATAAAGTAAAGGGTTTTACGATGATAAGAATGTTGATGGATGACATAATGAATACAATTCTGCTAATAAATGTATTTGTAAACATTATCGACTGGAAGTATAATCTTTTTATAACCTTGGAATACTATAGCAAGGGAATAGGGTGCGGTTATAGCGACTGATATCAGTGGCATCTGTGTCCTGCTAAGAATATACTACCATGATCGGTTTATAGGGCAAGCACATGGTGCATTTACAAGCTCACGATTAGCTTAACATGCTTTTGTTTTGTCACAGGTGAATCCGTATCGGAGCGGGCGGAGAGTGAAGCCAGGGTGGTCAGCGATCAGCGATGCATCGAGGTCCGTATAGCGCGCACTGCCGGTGGCCTGGGGCTCAGCATAGCCGGTGGACGAGGCTCGACGCCTTATGTCGGCGATGATGACGGCATCTTCATCTCGCGAGTCACACAAAACGGTCCTGCTTATATGGCTGGACTTAGGGTAAGACCACTTTAGCGTTTATTACAGTTGACGAAAGTAGTACAATCTGATGAAAAGTGGTTAACCGCCTGAAGAAATCTGCTATATTGTAACCAACGCAGGAATATTTCCACCACATCACATCATAACATCACGCCTGTGTTCCCCGAAGGGTTGGGCAGAGGTGCACCTATAATTACACATTCCACGTTCCAAGCGCGACTGCTGAGCGTGAGGTCCTGGGTTCAATTCCCAAGTTGGTTATTGAGTTTTTTCAATAGCGATTTTATCATTAATAGCCCGGAGTCTGGATTCGTGTCCGATTGATGGCAATAGGCTCGCCCCCTATTACACTGGCGAAATATTACCATTCCTTGCACATAAGACAGGCCTGTCATTACAACGGCATCCACCACAACAATGATGATTGGCGCCAGGAAATGGTACTGTGGTGGTACTTTCCCGGATGAGCCCCGGGCCTCTACAAAGAGCTCTAGTTAATAACTACAATAATATCGCGAAACTATTAAAATGTGCCGCATGTCAGCGTACAAGTGTTAGATAGTGTTTCCGTTTCTAATATTATGAATCACGGCTGGTTGTATTAATGTCGTCGTTAAATTGTTGTTGTATCCGTTGAGATACTTTCTTGTCTTTTGTTTTATTTGAGTACTAGCTCCCGCCCGCGGCTTTGCCCGCGTGGTTTGTTGATAAAAAAAGTAGCCTATGTCCTTTCCCGGGGTGCAATCTATCTCTCTGCCAAATTTTATCGAAATCCGTTCAGTGGTTTAGACGTGAAAGACGGACAAACAGACACACACACTTTCCCATTTATAATATTAAGTATGAATGTATGTACCCACTGGCATTATACATGTATCCTTTCAACCTGGTTTCGATAATGCATGAAGCTTCCTTTAATGAGATAAATATCTTCTAAAAGGTTGCTCTCAACCACACAAATCATTCTCCAACAATTTAAATGAGTGCGTGGAGGGGTGTGGATTTTTTTTTTTTTTTTTTAATTTTAATAGCAGCCTGGTTCCCCAGGCTACTATTAATGAAGTTTAGAAGTTTTAGGACTTTAGTATCATGGTCGCGCGAAACGGCCATTTATACTGTGAAACGGTATCATAACAGATGACGTCAATTGTCTGTAACGCTATGTAGGATGTGAATTTTAGGTCGCTTGGATGGAACTTTTTAAGATGTTGCACGCCTTATTTTACAGTTGCATTTCTTTTATACTGTTTTGAGATTTCTGTTAAAAAAACAGCGATACTCTATTCAAATGTATTTTCCTATGCTATACACAATAGTAGGTAAGTAGCAAAATAAACGTTTATATTGTTTCAGGTTGGCGACAAGGTGCTCTCAGTGAACGGTACGTCTGTCGTAGAAGTGGATCATTATTATGCAGTTGAAGTACTTAAAGCAAGCGCGGCCACGCTCACACTTGTCGTGACGAGAGATACACCCAATTCTACCAGGTACCAAGCACCGTTTGTTCCTTATCTTAATGTTTCATCACCACTGTTGCAATACAGATTGCGAGAACCCAAAATTATTTAGAATAGATCATGGAAGTTTGAGTGCAGTTACTTTAGTGTTTTTGGGGGTTATTTACTGTGATTTAGTACAACCAATTACTATTTATAAGCATCATTGATTGATAATTTGTGTAGTCCTAGGTAAAATAACAGCCACCTTTGCTCACAGTACTAGCATAATTAATAATTATCTTATTCAGAACCCACAGCCGAGCGCCGAGCGGGGCGAGCCATCATTCCATATCAAGCACTACCGACACAGTATCAACCCTAGAAAATGGACAGGTAAACATCTCATTCAATATTCACACCGCAATGTATGTATTATGTAAATCACATCGCGGGAATATGCAACGCAGTTCGTAATGTTTTTATTGCAACAACTGTATCGATAATCACGCGAGTCATTCCTCGAACAGGTTCCGACGGGTCGCGGTATACCGAACAAGCCGCTTATCATCAGTAACCAGTATGCCCAAGAGTTTGAGCCGGAGTATAAGGAGCAAGCGATGAATCAAACGGTGCCGACGGTGGTGACTACAGTGACGAGCCATAGTCCGTCTCCCACGGGACAAGTCACGACGGATACCTACCAGCGACTGCAAGCTTCACCGCCGCCCCCGGTTACAGAGCCATACATACCGCCCGGTAAGTTTGAAATCATTCGGAACTGATAATACAACATACAGAATTCTCTCTTATGACCAAATTGAGCCGTATTACTCGTTTCATCTCTGACTCTGTTGCGTCGCTAAATAACGTCCATAAAAATGAATCAAATATCCATTAAACCGGATTTTTTATGGATAGTCGTTGTTTACAAACAGACCTTTCAGCGCCACACTAGGCACGTTCATCTGTCAGCCCCAATATAATGTATTCAAATCAAATCACTTTTATAAATTTCAGAATGTATATTATAAATTATTCTATGAAAGTCGTCACAGGCAATCGAAAGGCTCAATAAAGCTGGTTACCAATCTAACCTTTAGATACAGGTATTTCCTCAGTCGGGTTGCGGAGGTCAGACGTCAGTTCACCGTCTAAAATACAGATAGTGTACGCATCTGGTTAGGCTGGAAGCCGAACTCGATGTCCGTGGGAAAAGGGCAAGCTTGCGTATTTACCCAAGAGATGAGATTATGTAAATTAAGATCGTTAATAACGGCAACTATAGGCAGTTTGAACTTTATAATAACAATTACTTTAAGGTAGCATGTTACAGCCTATGCTCGTATTGTTTTCAAGCTCATTTATATCACTGATGCACAAAAATGATAAATTGCTAGTTCACATCACGCTTGTTTTCCCAAAAGAGTTGGGCAGAGGTCAAACTATTGTAACACCCACAAAGTTGCTAATTCATAACAATAAATCCACTCGTCCACTTGCCAATAACATAATGGGCCTTCTAAATTAATGCCTAGTTCGAAACCCAATCGTATTGGTGGTATTATAATTTAAAAACTGTATTTTATAACCACAGTTACACATAACCTATGGCCCACATGACATATATGACTAAATAAATGATTCCATTCTAGTGTATCAACAAAAGGTGCTAGTCCACACAACGCTGATCCGCGACGGCGCGGGGCTCGGGTTCAGCATAGCCGGCGGGAAGGGCTCCCCGCCGTACCGGGACGATAGCGACGCCATCTACATCTCCCGCATCTCCCCACAAGGTGCTGCCGCTAAGGACGGCAAGATGCTGGTCGGGGATAAAGTTGTCTCTGTAAGTTGTACACACATACTGTCGACTGAGGACTTTACTCATGTTTAGAACCTTGTCATATTAAAGAATGCAAATCGCGACGTTATACAAGTAACGCGGGATAACAAAAACAAGAGAGAGCATTGTTTTTTTTTCAATTCACATGCAAATTTAATTGTTACGTGATCGATGATAATGTCTTTAAAATAAGTAAGCAAATATTGAAATAATGTTATGCAAAATGTATGTTGAAATTCATGTACCTGCGGCTGCGGGTCGGAGTAAATTAAAAGTATAATATAATAGCTAAACGCTATTTCACTAGAGAAAGGAATTTGTTGACATTAATTATATCAATGTTGTTAACATTTTAGTACACAAACCACCAGCTAACTCCAGAGACTTAATATAGATTTATTTTCTTAGATAAACGGCGTAGATATGGAGAGCGCTCCTCACGAAGCCGCCGTATCCCTTCTCACCGGACACGAGAGATTTGTTAGGCTCGTTCTACAACGGACTATTACAACGGAACAGGGTAAATATACTACTTACTTTTCTCCTAATATAGGTATAGGCTACTGAAAGCTTTCTGAATTAGTTTCTTTTATAATGGCAAACAAAAAATAATGCACTTTATATTATAACATACAGATATTTATGGGATAAAAATATTTATAACGCAAGGAGTCTGACTGTAGTACAAAAAAAACGCTTGGCTTAATTCTCGTCCATTAAATATATTTTTTCCTCGTTTAGGCGAGATGATGCAGCGGAAGTCGACATCAGACGAAGTGAGAGAACACAAGACCAGCCTGCAGAATGTGAACGTCACTCCGACACAAAAACCCACCACGAATCACATAAGCACACCTATCGGGAACAACACTCACAGCGCACCGCGCGTGTCCGCACCGGCCGCACCGGCCGCCCCCACACATCCCGCACCGACTCACACGCCCGCACCGTCGCCGCAGCCGCCGGCGCCGGTACACAAACAAGCAACTTTCGCACCCACTGTCCCACCGCAACCCGCACCGCGAAAACTGAGTCAACCCAACGGACAGGTGAGGCTTAGTTATCGCTTTCTATGGATTTCTTGGTTGATGTTCGATTTTGGGAACGTAGCATTAATATAGATGTTGAATAGTGTAATTGATTTCCATTTTTGCACATTAGTTATACAAACATAACACTTAGATTTAAAAATGCCACGTGTTACGGGTCTACCGTTTAACTGAGACGGTTGCTGAGGTAGCTGCGCGGTACTGGAGGGGCGTGGGTGAGTGTCTGACACACGACCCACCTCACCCTTCCCGCACATTTACCTACCTAAGACACCGTCTCAGTTAATCAATAGACTTGTAGTTAGACTACTAATGATGTGTTAAAAATACCATCAATATGCTTTAAGAATTCTAGTCAATATGCTTCTTGTGCACATTAGCGACGCAAATAAATTCACAGTTAATCCTCGTTCACTCCAGGCCAAACCGACAACTAACAGTGCGAGCACGCCCCTAACTCCTGGCGCCAATAACGTGCACGGATCTAGCGACGATGTCTTCGACGATATTCAGGTGAGATTCACTTATTCATTTATTAACTTACCCAGATTCACAGGTGATGGTATTGGTTTAACACGTTCACATCCGAGCTTTTACGTCATAGCTTTCCCACCGTTGTGTGCGGCGCCTTATCTATTTCACTTCACTATGTAGAATAGTTGAAAGTCGACGATGACATTTAGCCCGCAATAGCTGCGAATGGTATCACGTCCGATGCATTCCGAAATATAGAGCTCATATTTCGTGATGTTCGGATTTGATATCGGTCACAACTATTAATTTTCGGTTGAATGCGATCTTCGTACTTTATTTGCATTTATCTGCTTCATTATCTTATAAACATTCAACATTTCAGACCTAAGATACTGTAATAACCTCATGGGTAAAAGTAAACATCATATTTATTAAAACTTGGTTCGAATGATTGTAAGTAAACAAAAATATGCTAACGTATCATTACACTTATTCTAAATTCAAACGGTGTATTATTATCATTATGTATTTTTAAGTAATTATGCACATTTTATTGTATTCACTAGTTTGAGCATAATTTAAAAGCTTCAGCTTGACCTTGTATAATTGCACTATCGCCAATAAACATTGTCGACGCTACATTGTTTATAACTTTGCCATATTACACGATTATTAACTATTTATTGTTATCATATAAAAATATATAATAATTATTATAAAAATATGTATGTAAAAACGTATGTGTATTGTGTAGGTATGTAGACTTCCACAGCTACAGACAGAGATGTATGTATTGGTAGATACGGAGTTGACCGAATGGAGTTAGTATTTTTAAATATTGTAGTCACAGTGGGGACATTATTTGCATAGTTCCAAATGGTGGTTGTAGTCTAGGGAGACCTGTCAAATTAAAGATGTCGTTCCGTGAAGCCCAAAAACTGACTTTCAAGTTATGTGTTTGGACTCATTCTTACATTCTAAAACTCGAACAATACCTTCGTTAACTTAAAGATAAAAATGTACTGGAATATATCAGACACCTGTCAAATCAAGTTATTTTTTGTTTTCGCTACGTGCATAGAGAGCCATGTCGGACTGTATGAGACTCATTTGTCTTTGAAAGGACTCCATAAACAACAGCACTATTTAAAGGAAAATCTATGCAGGTCCTCATTCTAGTTGAAAAGTAACCAAAGAGTTGTAGTAGCAAGTAGTCTTCTCCTAAACATCTTTAAAAGCACTATTTTTAATTTTTCAGATTTTTAAAGCTGGAAAGCTACGGGGTATATAAATTAAAGTAAACAAGCTTTAAAGTCTTTTTATTTGAATTTCTTAATGCATCGAATTGTATATTTGTCAAAGAATTACAAGCCTCTTCCTATAAGCACATATGTATATTTGGTTTTTAAAAATATCTAATATATTTTGTATATCACACACAGCTAAAACACAAAGTGCTGTTAAGATATAAATATGAGAATACCTATGCAAACATTTATTTAAATAATATAACTGTAGGTTGTTCAAATAGGCAGATTTCTACGACATGACGTCACTACCGGAATATATGGAATTATATGATACCTAGAAGTCTGATTTCTCATGAGATACGGTACCCCTACCGTCTTTCTTTAGCTCGACCAATGAAATAAAGCGATAGAAGTGTTTTTATAGTACCTACCTACCTTTTGACAGATGTCACAATTAACGACATATTCGGTATACATTTAAATGCTACACGAGTATACTTTAGAAAATATATGTTGTTTTGTGACGTACTGTAAATTAATTAGCGAGCTTATATATTTGGTAGAGATAACCTAAGAAAACGACACCCGTTATATTTGTTCTCAATTTTAAATGGCCGCCAATTTAAATTCAAAAAGTAACGCAGGTTCTGTCATCAAAAATCTATTGATGACAGAACCTGTGTTACTTTTTGATAGGCGGCTATCTTGGTTTTATATACCAATATAATAAACACCATGTAAATAACACATGTCCGTCAACTAGGATTTGGATTTTGAACTATTTTAGGCATCGGAACACTCGTATATACTTAAATTCCTATGAAGAATGATATGCTTAGGCTTGTTTACCCAATGCGTCGAAACATACAATCACATAGTAATAAAAAGTCGAAAACCCTGTTAAAAATAATTTAACAGAGTGTATGTCTGCACAGCCATGCTGCAGGTACCATATTACACGATATCGCCGGCCATACCTTAACCGGTAGGTAATATAGTGAGAAATATAATCTAAAAAAAGGAAGACATAATGTATATTATTATATTGGTATACTGTGGTAGAGACAGTAGTTAAATCTGTGCACGAGAGAATCCGCGAGGCTAATCTTAGTTGAGTTATCTAAATGTTGCTTGAGTTAAACGCATTTTTTCCCTTGAACGTGAGGCTTGTATTACTTTGCTTGCGTATTAATTATTTTCAAATTTGGTTAGACAGGCAATATGTAGTCAGGGTTATAATGATATGCTACTATGGCCGAAACAACTGTCTCCTTTTCCTGCACTAATGAATGTAGACTGATTCGATGTGAACGTGTTAAACGCGCAGCCGTCGCGGCCGATTACCAGCGAGGAGTTCCAAGCGATGATCCCGGCGCACTTCCTGGGCGGCGCGCGCGCTGCGCCGGCGCACGCGCCGCCCGAGCGCGGCGTGCGCGTCACGGTGGAGCGCGCGCCCGCCGTGGTGCTGCCGCCGCCGCCCGTGGCGCTGGGCTGCGTCACCGAGACCATCACCAAGTCCACCTTCACCGAGACCACCGTCACCCGCATCACCGACAACCAACTCGTCGAGCCCCTCATCATCGAAGTAAGAACGCCGACCGACGACATCAACTTACAACTCCTTCATTAATATAACGGGCCACGGGTTCGCAATGTCAATTTTTTAAATCTCGAACTATCAAGGTTTTGCGAAGTCGACGCTCTCTAGAAAAGTGGTGGCGGCGCCATCACTTTTTCATAACTTAAGTATTTTTAGAAACAGGTGAAAGGTAATATATACGTTGTTTAGCATACAAAGTAGATTAAATCCTATCGAAATTTTCTTTGAATTTTAGATAAAGTTATATTGGTAGCATTACTTACTCACTTTTCGATCTTATTTCAAATATTTTATAACGAAACTAAAATCAACTCGAATTTCAGTTCTTTTTCGTTTATTTTTTTCCTGTTAGTATTTCGGCACATAACTGTACCGAATTTGCCAAAATTCTTTATTATTCCATGTTCGCCTGATTTCGGATTCTATTAAATATGTAAAGGGGAATACGCATGTTGTTATTTTAACATGATTCGGTGATCCTATTCGCTTATAGATAACCTCTAAATACTGGGGTGTAGGTTTTTAATTAACTCCTTTAATTTGTGTAAATGGAATATGCAAATAAATGTGAGTACAAAGTAATAAAGGATAGCGAGAGGAGCACGCCCAGAGGCAAGACATGACACATTTTTAAACCTCTTTTTGGTTCAATGTATATTTTTATCCAGTTTACCTACTATTATTTCTTTGTCCCATAGTAATAAAAAAACATGGCAAAAAAGCTGTAAAAAGTGGAAACGATGATAAATATTAATGTCATGTTTTATATTATCATCATTTGTTATCTATTGTTAGTTAAATTTATCATTATCTAAAAACAATTAACAATGATAAAAAATCCATTGATAGTTTTGATCTAAAAACGGAGTTTGTTTTATTTGGCATTCATGAGGTAACGAATACGTTACATGTAAATTCTAAAATGAATTATTCTTATTGGTTCTCAACAATAGCTGCCTTCAGTCCTTGTAGATAAGGCACGGCTTATATTGAACCTTACTAACTGAATTTTGATCTGGCAGAAAAAGTAAAAAAATACCACGAAAAAATTGCTTTGGAACTTTGAATGGAGAATTGACAAACAATCATGTGTGTCGAGCAACTAAAATAGAAAACAGGTCGAATCCATTTATCATAACATGCATATTCCTTATTACCGGGGGAAGTAAACGTCAAAATCACAATGGTAAGTAGTTCATTCAAAATTGGGCAAACACTGCATGATATATCATTGCATACCACCTTTCAATCTTTGTAGTTAGCACGCAGGATAAGCGCAGTATATTCTCCTGTTATGTTCGGAAAGAAGATGGGTCATAGAGATAGAGGTGACCCACATTTTATCTTATTGATATCAATTAAGACTGTAATCTTATACCGTAATAGGCGGCTTGGGGTGGTTTTAGAATCACATATGAATTGGTAATGCACGCGGGTATACTCAAGATGCGTAGTGCTCAAATTGCTTACCTTACACCTTGATAGATGCCTAGATTTGATTTATCATGCAAAATTCCCAGGAATATTGGGATCATTTAGATATTTTTAGATTGATGGGGCACAGGGGGTTGACAGTCCTGCAACCCGCGTGCGTAAGCAAATACGCATGCCTCTGAAAACCATTCGAAAGCCCATCAAAATTATGTAACATTCTAATTTGATTAGTAATCAACAAATATAATTTCTCGGATAGAGAGCTACTATCCGGCGAAGTTATTTTGAAATAGACACACAATGACATATTTATTTTGTCATCGCAAGGTTGGAAATGTTATCTCAAGACGTGGTCTAAGAAGGCCAATAATTAAGTTAATTTCTTACATTAAAATATTAAGTAAAACTAAACTAAAAAAAGGTTAAGTTTCATTCATTCTTGTTACAGGACGTCACCTTATACAAAGAAGGGGGATCTCTTGGATTCAGTATTATCGGTGGCACAGACCACTCTTGTGTGCCCTTCGGTGGAAAAGATCCGGGAATATTTATATCTCATGTAAGTGTTGAAACATATTTTTTTTGTTTTATAGGCTCGGTATTTCTTCGTAGACACTTGTTATTATTATTTTCGGCAACAGTCTGCTGTCGAAAGTAGTCTGAGAAAGGAAGCTCGCAATTGAAATTCGAGGCGAGTGGATAAATCGGTCGGATTATTGCTATCTCTGCTTCGTAAACGAAGGGCAACGCGGGCGCACGAGGTGTGGTGCGCTATTGTATTATTATCACAAATTATACGATTCAGTCATAGAGCTAGAAAGTGTACTTCTATTGAATCAAAATGACAAGTAATAATACAGTATTAAATTTTAAGACAAAATAAAAATGAAGAAAATTCAATAAAATAACGGAATATGCTCGAATTACAAAATAATTTTGGTATTACGCGTTTGTATGGATAATCCATTCTTCAGAGCCCTCTTAAGTTGTCAGTTGGAGAATTATTGCACATACTTAAGCAATTAAGTTGCGCCCTGTAAGCTCACTTCAAACCAATCAGTGATCAACATATTTGATAACTATAAAAAGGTGGTGCCTGGTGGAGTAGCAGCTCGTTCAGGCAAGTTGCGCATGGGCGATCGTCTACTGAAAGTAAACGGCGTAGAACTGCCCGGCGCAACACATCGCGACGCCGTGCAACTGTTGCTGCAACCGGGCGCAACGCTCACGCTCACCGTGCGACATGACCCACTGCCAAATGGATTCCAGGTTTGTGACGTCATCACACTATACACAAAACACCGTGACACGGGATTGAATATTGTTCAATTTATTTATTTTACTTTAAAAAAAAGTATTATGATTACGAAATACAAACATAAGTTTTAGTACATATATGTAAGCATTTCCATTTAAGGTTTTTGTTAAATAAATTAGATTTTGATACAATTAAAGATTCGCTTTAAATCCATAAGGGAGGAATATAATTCTCCCTTATTCTTATTCAAATTAAGGGAGTAATATAATTCAAAACAGTTGTGTAACTGTGTATAGTTATATAAAAATTGTCTACAATCAAGCGTTTGTCAATAGTTTTGTACAATCCTGTGTCACACAATATCTGAAATGAAATTCAATAGATTGATGAATCAATTAACTGTGACAAATACTCTTAATTTGAAAAAATACGCCTCAGTATTGGGGAATGTCTTGTTATCTGTGTGTACATACAAACACATACGTAAGCGCGCAATGTTTTGCATGTTATGCAAGTAACCGAATTTGTGGATATAATGGTGAGAAGTTGAAAGCATAATGTGTATTCACGAGTAGAATGAGTTGAGTATTGTCGCTTACAGTAGTCATTTGGCGGTATACAACAATAAAAAGTATGCATAACGCTTATGCATTGATGCACATGATTGTTCAACATTTTTACTGACAAAAGCATCTACTATGTCTTTGCTAAGAATTCTGTCGCTTATTTACTAGCGTGTTTCTTGTTCAATGACGACATCTTTGAGTCTTGAGCAGCACATTGATACAAGTTTCATTTTGTCATTATAAAATGCAAACAATTGTTTTGTTCCACACGTTCGCAACACGGCCACCGCCACACGTTCAGGGTCTCATACAAGTTGAGATTGTTGACGCAACTGTAAGTGTGAACGTCGCTCGACGATCTCGAACTTATGTGTGTTACTTTACCAAATATATATGTCAGTCTCCAACCCCCTCAGTCCAGTCAGTCCGTGTGCCCAGCTATCGTCGTATTCGGAATGGTTATTTCGTAATACAGCTTTTCCTATTTAGAACGCGACTTCATAAAAAAAATCCCTTTTGCTTATAGCTCTTTCTGCTGTCATGCCAATCACACTTAAACTTACACCCTTTACAATTTGTCTGTCATGTGCTAGGTTTTTTAATATCTAGAATGTTTTTGTAAATATTTAGAATGAAAGCTTCTGTTACCTTGAGTGCATGATGTATTGTGCTGTGGCTTTGCATGTTACAAGTGTTTGTGAATATAGTTATTCAAGTTAATCGATTTAAATAGCAAACTTTCTTTATCAGGTACTCAATTTTTATCTTTAATATTTTGAATCAATGCCTATAATGTTTTTTTTTCTTTTTCCGTCGTTTCAACATTGTTTACTCTCCAGGACCTAACCATAATCAAACAAGAAGGTGAGAAGCTAGGAATGCACATAAAGGGTGGATTGAACGGTCAGCGTGGCAACCCTAACGACCATAATGACGAGGGAGTTTTCATATCGAAGATAAATAGCGGTGGAGCCGCCAGGAGAGACGGTAGACTGAAGGTGGGTACAATACAAATAACTCGTTATTATAAAATTTAGTTTAAATACTTGAAACTGATGTTTCTTACTAAATAGAGCTAGATCTAAGATTCATTTAAAACGATTCCAACTAAAAATGCTTTGTTAAGTATATCAACTATAAGAACATATTATGTTCCTTTTCACAGGTTGGCATGCGTTTATTAGAAGTGAACGGTGTGTCGCTGCTCGGCGCGACGCACAACGAAGCGGTGAACGCATTGCGTTCAGCCACCAATGCGCCTTTGCACCTCGTCGTGTGCTACGGATACACCAGGCCGGAGAAGATCACTGTAAGACCGCTATTTACGGTATAACTCCGCGGAAATATTTGTGGAACCACCAATGAAGCATGACACAGCCTGTGTGCACACGTCTATGGTTGATCATGGAGAGAGCATGCTGAGCGTGGGTTGCAAATATTTCTGCCCAATCTTGTATATTTCTTTTGAATGTATTTCATGACACTTATAAATAAACTCAGTCAGTACAATCAATCAAAATTAAGGAAATATTTTCTCCTATCGAAAACGAATGCTTTTTCAATGCTTCCAAAATTCACGCCTGTATAAATACACATTTTGACTAAATTTTTTTTATGGCACGCTTCCGAGTGTGTATAAACGTCTTTCACTCCCAACTTGTGAGAGTCCATGTTGGCGAACGCTTGTTAGCTTGTTATGAGATAGACAAAACGGATATTTGCACAGACGGGTAGCGAGAGCGGGACTGCGGAAACAGGCGGCTCTCTGTCTCACTCAACGTCAAGCCTGGACAGAGATGATAGTACGTTGCACCAACAGCAACAGGTCAGTATAATGAGCACTTCCGTATATTTCCTTTGTTGCATCAAAAATTGTGGCATGGTTTTTCTTTTTTATTGATATGTGAAGCTTGAACACAAACATTCACCCCAAGCTTTGAACTTATACGTTTCAGATGCTGTATTTTTTTTTGTAAATAAAAAAATATTTTTATTTTTGCCTAACAGTCTATCCCGCCTCTATTCTCTTATCTAATGCGGGATAGACAACCAGAATCTGTGACAGGAGAGTAATTGGCAACAGTTCCGAAATACCTACCTACTGGTTTAATTTTTTTTCTCTTCTAGAACGACGCAGGTTAATAAGGACTAAAATTACTTGATTATTTATTTATATTAAAGGAAATTAAGTAATTAATTTGGTTATACAGGAGCAACAATTCCAACAGGACCTTGTTGAGTTTGAACAAGAGAAACAAGTCGCAGAAATGAGGGAAAAATCTACACCCGAAAAGGTTAGTTACTTTTCGAACAGTTATTCTCTTGTCTGTTTCAGCCACCCTGGTACTTTTATTTAGATTTGAAGATCTGAAATCATCAGAATTAGAATGATTTTTCGTCAGTCAGTCAGTTGATGAAGACCTTATTTTTCTATGCATACATTAACCCTCGCCTTCGCCTCGCGAGTTTGTATGAGGACAAACGAAGCAAAAAGACTATGGAAAGATCGTAGCAAGTCGCATTCTGTAGTGTCTGCCTGCAAACAGAAACAGGCGTGGGTCTATGTATATGTATGTACGAATGTAAAGTCGAAGTTTAGCATATTGTTATGTAACGTTCCAGGTGCTAGATATCGTTCACGCCGTAGAGAGCATGGCCCTCGAGCCCGCGCCTCCTATATCGCCCGAACTGCAACACAAGACGACCACCGTTGTAATGTCCAAACACACACTCCAACCTCAGGTTAGTGCATAACTGTACATATTGACGTAAAACTCTTTTGCTACAGAAGCTATCCAGTTAAATGACTACCAAAGGCTAAAAAAAGTTACCTAGCTCTATCTACACAATGCTAGCCCAACTTTCAGACAGCTCTCTTAAGTTGTAATGGTTTAAGAAGAATGCGCCTATTAGGTTAACAATGATTTAAGATTACTTTGCTATTAGTCGCATTGTTCTTAATGATCCCCAGAATAAATTTGAATCCCCACAGACGGACACAGAATAAGATAAATAGTCAGTAAAGATTATGTTATTTAAATTGTTAATTTCCACCATATTCATATGATTGATTTTAAGTGACAGTTTAAGACTTGTTCTGTGTCCCGCTGTAAATAATTTTAAATTGTATGCATGTATATTGTGTTTTCCAATTTGATATTAACAACTTATTTCTTGAATATTTTAAGCTTTATATTTTTATAATTGATAAATTTATATTACAGCATGAGAAATGAGATTTAGCTTTGTATTATATTATTACGAATAACTTAATCGTATTATAAAAGGCCGAAACAACTCTGCTGTAAGACTTTTTGCACGGGTAGCATATTCTTCCTGACTCTGATATTGATAGCATGCACTATGTATATTTTGTAGTATAAATATGGCTTGCATGAAAATATTCGTAATTATCTGTATTGAGTACTTTAAGTATACTATTCGTATGTTTTACTCCTTGTCTTCCAAAATAAATGTTGTTTAGTATATCTACATGAACCTTTAATATGTAGTTGGTTGTGATGTAATGGAAGGGTGGCACTATACAGAAAACTTCAGTACACCTATCTCTTTACGGCGAACTCTCTGTCTGTTGTCTGTAAATGTAATAACTATTGCAGCATCGATACTGACCTAAAAGGACTGTTTTGCATGTATCCTCAATTTCTTTCTGTTGGGACGTCTACGTAATGATTAATTTATGGATATGTAATAGAACTTCTAAGTGTACCCTAGTACTATTAGTATATACCTTATAGCAAGACGATGTTGTTCAGTTCTTATTTTAATTTAATGTAGCTTAGCTCAATGTCGTCATGTGTCAGCTTGTATATGGGTTCTGCCTAGAGGGCGACCCTTCCTGGTGCAGTTTATAAATAAATTAATGACAAAGCGTATTACGTCCATTGCAGAATGCATCCATTGAGGAAAAGGAAGAAAACACATAGTACGGCAATGTTAACTTCTGTCCAAACACTTTTGTAAATAAGTAATGATCAATAAACTTAACGGATACACATAACATGTCCAGTAAACTTATTTATATAATGTGTGAACTGTGTATTGACCGAAAAGTCTTAATGAAATATAATAATTATGCATTTATAATTTTGGTTAACCAATATAATGAGTGTTATAAAATAATAAATTAAATAAATGTTTTAAATTCAGAATAGCTGTATCTGCCAATGCAATGCTATTTAGTTGCATTGATGATATTTTATGTCCGTGCGTTTACAATGATGTTTTGAGTATAGATATCAAAACATACTTTTTCTATGTGTCGTTCTAGCTTCGCGCTATTTAACATTATGTAATCAATTAATTACATGTAAAACATGAAAATGTTCAATATAAAAAATAATTTAATATAAAGTGGTAAATGTATATAATAGCAAAATTTATCATTGTATTTAGTAAGTAAGGAGAAGGGTATATGTAGTTAAGGTAACATGATATACGTCTGAAACAATATTTTGGTTTGAACTACTGGATTTCACATCTTTGGATCCATTCTATAATATTTGGACAACTCAAAGATCCTAACCATATAAAATCTTGTGATGTAACCCACCTAGCCTTTGCATTATTAATATCAAATACATCCTATCTTACTGTATTATTCACTCAAAATATTTTCATATAAAGGTTTCGAAATTGGTAAAATAACGCATTCATGCCCATTCAATTTTAACATTATTACTCAGTCCAATTTATATCATTATGATACAAATATAGTAAAATATTGAGCCTACAGATACATTCTATATCTTACACCTAAATACTGATATATTTGTAACACGTTGTATTCTATGTAATCTTCTATCCAAAAGACCAATTTTGTATACCTGTTTATCCCTGTTTGTCTAACTAGAACAATTCTATTAATATACATAACCCATATATGGACACGACTAAGTAACGTCGAAATACACTTTTGAAATGTTTATATACTTCGCTTCCAACTTTTTGACAGTGTTTATGAATTTAATTTGTTTGATGAAACGGTTGAGTACCAGATATTTGTTAAAATATTCTCAATTAATTTAAATTGTGTAAGAGTTAAACATTAAGATTTTTGGCCAAATTACTAAATTCTCAACTGCCAATTATTTTACATTTGATATAAAACTATTGTGCTTTTACTTTATTTACTTTTTAATGTACAAAATTGTTCTAATTGACGTTATGTTTAGTGTTGCATTAAAATACATGATGTTTCAAATGACGTTTTCTTTTGTTTTTAAGTTAGCATGTTTTCAATGACATTTATTTTGGAAGATTTTTGTTCGTCGCTGAAATAGGCTTTTGGGTTTTATGCTAATTATTTGTTAATTATTTGTGATTTTCGAATTCATATTTTCGTGCAAGTAGCTTCGCTATTGTTCGATGTATGAAATAAAAAAAATATTATATTTGGCTCAATTCGCGATTACGCTCGAGTATCTAGCATTTTGTTTTGGTCTTTCTTTTAGCCTATGTAGACAAAAGTACTGAGTTGCGTAAGTACCGAGTGGTGCAGTATATTTTGTTGGTTTGGTTAGTCGTCTAGTTCGCAAGCTGCGCCCCCCTCGCCGCTCGCGGTGTTCTCGCGCCCGGCCGCCAGGACGCCGCCCCCCTCCGCCCCCCCGCCCGCGCCCGACCCGGCGCGCCTGCAGCGCCCCACGCGCCCACCGCCCGCGCCCCCTACGACTCCTGCGACTCCTGTGACTCCTGTGTCTCCCGCAAAACATAAACCTCAAGTGCCTCGCAAGCCACACACGAAGCGAGTTAGTTTCACACAAGAACCGATGGATGAACCCGAACATTACCCCTATTCGACAAACGATACGAATGTATTTCGATACTCATTGCATGACGAGCATGACGACGAACAAATGGGGCCTACGATCATTGACACTAACGATGCATGCGAGGGGTTTAGCTCCTTACTAATCCGAAACCAAACGACTACCGAATTGGGAGTCGCGAGACCGGTCCCTAAAGCGAGTCGAGTACTTCACGCCGATCTCATCATACCACCTCCGCCATTGTTCGACACGTATGTTAGTGATAGTGAACTAATTGAAGATGAAGATTTTGAGGCAAGTCTACCACCCATCACCGTAATTCCAGAACGGATTTTGCTGCCTGCGCCCGCGGTGGCCGAAACATCCATGCAGTCCTCAAATTCCACAAATTCTCCTGAAACAGAAGTCCCTCCTCTTGTAAATTACGAAGCCTTTCCTCATATGGTTTCGGGGCCGGTGGTGACTGATGCACCATTTCGCTCGGTTATAGTATCAGCAGTGCCTCCAAATCAAGTCTTCCATTCACCAGAACCTGTTGTAGCCAATGACGAATACTATAAAGAACTTTCTGTAAGTCCTAGTGGAGAACCCGATGCCCCTGCATTGCTACATGCACAATATAAAACCCTACCTACTGTGTCACACGTCCCTAACTCTCCATGTAGTTTACATCCAGATCAAACTTATATCGATCAACGAACAATGTACGTACCGGTGCACCGTTCATTACGTGATTTGAGGACAGATAATAGTACACCGGGTATGGTTCATTCTAACACATACCCGCCAATCAACCCTTACCCACCTCTAACAACTGTAGCCGGAACGTATAATCCATACACATGCACAGTCCCTGTATGTTCTTCCAATCAAATTGGTTTTATGAATCACAAGTCACATACCGCCCTAGTCAGTACTTTAGGACAAGATATAAACGCAAACATCACTTCACCAGTCTCCACTAATAACGATGATGCGCCTAAAAGTGTTCAATCAGAAAGAAGAGTTCGTTTCGGTGAGGTGACGACAGTGGCCGAAACCGATAGAATGTCGAACAGTTCGGATCCCTTGGGGGAAGGGAGCCCCACGCCCGCATCTGCCTTGAAACCAGCATGGAGCAGCAAAATCAAATCCTTCGCCATCGGCGAGGTAAACATCAATGTATGGAATCTTATCCTCGCACACACACTCGGCTTCTTTTGATTGTGTTCGTCGACAACCCAACCTGGAATTTTGACTAAAATCCACATAGTCTGTCATCCCTCCATATCCCATTTTGTTACTTACCCCCATTGATTTATTGTTTTTAACTTGCAATTACTTATATTTTGCATGTTTTTTTTACTAACCGCAATAACCTTATTTTATTATTGTTTATTAAAACATTGACTGCATGGGTGTGAAGCCTGGAGAAGGGAATTTCAATGCTTGTAAATATCATAAGCTTTTTAACTCATTATTTATTTGATTTGCGTATATTATTTTGTTTGTGGGTTTAGCTAATCAAACCGAATGTCCTCAGGCTTCCCCACCTCATTCTGGTAATTTTGTGAAAGCATCTGTCAGCGATAAGAAGAAGTTCTTCGAAAATGCTATGGAAGAAAGTCACAAACCATCGCCCAAACCAGGTAAATATGGATTATTTCAAAAGTTTTGGTGATTGAATTACTTACACCAACTACGAAGTATAAAAATTAGCATTTTGAATTTGACGGCTTGGTTGGCGCAGTGGTTTAGCGATTGATGTTTGTAAACGCACCCACAATACATGAGAAATTCCTGGTGTGGGGCAAGGATTAAAAAAAGTCTATAACGCCCGTATCACCTGTACTCAATAGGAAAACATTATAATCTAGAATAATACGCGCAACGTACGTACGTACTATTTACCCTAGATCCCAGGTCCCAGTCAGGGTGAGAGCGAACATCTATAAAATTGAGTATCATGTATCGCTTACGACTTTTTTCAGAGAAAGTTTTCACATTCCTATCAGCGGATGAGGTGGAGAAATTGAAGCAAGAAGAGGAAAGGAAGATGGCGTCTCTGTCGCGATCAGAGCTCGGCTCGTGGTCCCCAGGCGAGGACCGGCAGAGTGGATATAGCTCACATTCCGACGACGAACCTTATGAGAATGGCCATAGGTACGTACGGCTTGGTTTTCATTAGCGTTATTTGAGGATTAAATATTAAAATGGCACTTGATAGGTACGGTGTATTTTTTTGATAATTTCAATGTTGTTTATGTATAGTGTGTCTGGAGGTGTAAGTCCGTCAGCGAAGTCTCAACGTAGACGCGCGGGGCGCGACGGTGAGGTAGAGGACGCGGCCACACGCGCTGCGAGACGTGCCGCCTGGCGGGCTGCTAGGCTACGCTCGCTCGAACAGGTCAGTAACCATCAAAGTAACTAGGAAAGTTAATCAGTATATCAAGGGTATAAGGTCTCTTTCACAATGAATTAAGTACTTGACAGCTATCAATACGATTTTAGCCAATGAGGTTGATTGCTGGTATTTGACATTTAATTTGGCGGCATGGTTGGCGCAGTGGCTGAGCGATTGACTGCTGCGCCGCGTGTCGTGGGTTCGATTCCCGCACGTCCGGATCTGGCGGTTTGTGCCTGTGAGTTTTATTGTTTCTAAACGCACCCACGACACAGGACAAATTCCTAGCGTGGGTTGCCCCACGCTAGGAATTTGTCCGTTTAATTATTTTTAGATCAAAATTATTATTTTGAACGATCGCTGATCAATCAGCGACAGATCAAAACACTAAGCGCCGTCTCGTGAAGTATTTAAGATTCTAGCAAATAACTACATTGGCAGCTCTGCATAGATGTAACAAACACTCCACTAATTTGACAATGAACATCCCCCGATCATATCTAATTTTGTTGTCATGGGTTAAAAGTGTATTTTCTGTATTTAGGAAGCGCTTGAATCACAGAAAGTGATTAAAAGCATGGTGGGACCGGCGAGTGACATCTTAGAAGATCCACCGAGGGAGAACGCTCCCAACGAGGTAATTACTCTAAAATAATACCTACTCCATGTCTTGATAAATCAGTTGAATGTTGTCCAAATTAAAATACTAAAGCAACCGATTCTGTAAATGGAAAAATGATCATGTTATTTTCCCCCCAAAACCTTATATTTCAAAAATCCAACGTCGCATCAAATATCTCATCACATTGCCATCGCCGCTTCTCATTTATACGTCATCTTTTTTCCATTTCAGATTTAGAATGTTTTGTCATAATCCAATAATATTCCATGTTTTAATTTGTTTGTCTGTAACTGTTAACATTGTGATTAACACTGATAAAATATTGTCTATGTTCAGTAAGCAATAATAAAGTCTGTCCTATTTATGTCTGTATTCAATTTGAATGTTTAAATTGAAACCTTCGATGTCTTGTTGCAAGTACCTGTAACAGTACTTATTATTTAACTTTAACTAACACAATGTGGTCAATATGTCTTATCATGGGTGGGGATCAATGTCGCTTGGCTGGCATATTATTGTACGTTCACATTGGGCTGCGAATGTCAAAATTGGCTTTACAAATTATAGAAATGGCCCCTGCCACGTATCGCGTTACGTACAAAACCGGGCCCTATACTGGCCGTCAAGGAGAAAGAAAAATTACTAAACGAGCGCATAACTCTCCGCACCGAGGAGTTCGTGTGCCCGGCAACCGGCGAGACTAAAGTGCGAACCATCGAGTACATTGAGAAAGTCATTGAGAAAGAGGTACGCGTATAACGCCGCGACTTGTACATTGTGCTACGTAAGACGCTGTACACAAGCAATGCCGTATCGTGTGGTTTTTTATTATCTTTTGTATATCTTTAAAACTACGCTTAGCTTTCAACGTGCAACTATTATGACAGACAAGTAAATACCGTACTCCAGACTGACGTAACGAACGAACTCAAACGATATTTGTGTCAAGACAATGAATTAGATCGACTGACCAAGATCAAATACGTGTATAAACACTAAAATGTTAACGGGGCCTTTTAAGTGCACATAACGAAATACACTATTTAGCACAACACAATACTTGAAACACCACAATTGCAGTAGATAGTTATGTTTTTAGGAAAAATTACTTATCGGTTATGCCTTATATATTTGAAGTTATTGGAGTGAATTCCATTGCCATAAATTGTTTTAGAAAAGAGAACTACTCATTTTTTTACTTACATATTTTAAGACTTGATTTGTTATGCTTGGCAACTAAGACACAAAACTAATAGGTGACTGGCTTACACTGTCTAAAAGTCAATCACACTTTTTCATTGTCTATCAAGAAAGAAAGATAGTTTTTTTTATATTACATGTTATTTTCCTTCTTAATAAGTACAAGTAATTCATTCTGTTAATTAAAAACAAACGACCTACATATGGAATTTAAGAAAATAATAAAGAATGTGAAAACATAACCGATCATGCAACTTTTCTGTGAAAATTATAAAATATATACCTATAGAAAATCACGTAGTACCTTCCTAATTACACACACGTTTATGTAGAACTAAAATCGACGTGGCAATAACAAGACTTAAGTTAAATATCTATTTTGTTATAAATCCCATGTTATATACAATTTATTTGCCCCATTTGACAAAATCCCGATTCCCAAGGTTTCCCCTTTTATTTTCTTTTTATTTCTTCTTATCTATTTAATGTTTTCACGAGTGTTGCATGATATTTTGGCATGGCATGCTAACTTAATTTATTGTGTAATTTGTCAGACGATACCTGGATTCTAGACACGGCAAGCTTCAACGAAAACAATGGTTTGTTGCGTTTATTACTCTTCAGAAATATATATACTAAAGCTTTTTCATTGCTTTAGCAGCAGAAGCCAAACTAACCCACTAACGCCTGTATATTAGGATAATAACACAGTATTTAGTGCATGTCATTTCCCATAGGTAACCCATATCACATTTATTTACAACAAGGTGCTCAAAACTGTGACCATTTTGCAAAAAGAATGGTTTTGTGTTTATGTTGTTTGTTATGTCATCACAATTTTGAGCACATAGTTCAATGATTTTCATAACTTCCCGTTCTTAAAAAAAATACTAAGAGAACTTCATACATTCAAACAACTTTGATAACTTTCTGAAGCTAGTAGATTTCATAGCATTATCTGAGACTTAAAAGTAATTGACAATCATAGCATTTCTCATTCTTTGGCGAATAGTAAATACAAAAGTCTAGGACATCGATTTTATTTGTATTTATGTAAACAGGTGGAAACGACGCAAGAAAAAATAATTTCTCTGGAATTAACAACTAGTCCGAGTAGCGAAACAGCGCCTACCGACCTTGAGGAGGCCGGTATTAGCTTAGGAGAGGGAGAGACAGAGGCCGGGGACTCGCTGCAGCCCGACATCGTGCAGGTCGTCAACCCCCTGCTGGACGGCGGCGCGGGCCGCGTCACGGCCATCCCCGTGGGGCCCACGCACCGCGTCACCGCCTACACGGACCAACCTCAGTAGAACACTCAGATCTCTATCCCGACGCGCCTCAATCTCCGCTCCCTTGCCTTCCCCGAAGGACCCCATGACAACACATCGGCTATAACCACAGTTGTAATAGACACGACTCGACCGCTGTCGAGAATCGAACTCGATTGTAGATTTCTTCAACGAAACGAACGTTCGTGAAACGAGTTTCCATCTTAATTTTGTATTGTAACTGTGATAATAAATTTAGATTCCACCGACTTGTTATGTTACTTAAAGGCGCTTGAAGAAATCCACTAGCGAGATGCGTTTTGTGGCATTTAAATTTTGATCACAATTTTTATTTTTTTATTTTAGTTTTGCGACGGAGATTTTAGATTAATTGATAGGTGTTACTATATATTTTTGGAAATATTAATAGTTATTATTCTTTGAATACTTTACGTATTTAATTTTAAATAATTTTCATTCCGTGAAAGTCTTTATTTTGACTGAATGTTGATGCTGTACCTGCTGAGGAATGTGACTGGTCGATCGATCAGAATGTGAATGAAGGCCGAGTGTAAGATGATATTAGAGCTGTACATACCATCAACAACACGCAATGGAATGCGACGCGAGTGTACGAAAGTGGCATCACATTTGACGATATAACTTAATTATATCTACCTATACTTGCTATAAATAATTACTTATATTATTTGCGCATTGTTGTATCATTCAGTATTTTATGTTTGATGATGTATTAATATTTTAATTTAATGTAATATTAATTTAATTTTATATGTGGTGCCTTGATTTCTTGAAATCAAATTTTTATTATAATTATACGATTTTATTATTCAAACTTC
This sequence comes from Phlogophora meticulosa, assembly GCA_905147745.2. NCBI lineage: Eukaryota > Metazoa > Arthropoda > Insecta > Lepidoptera > Noctuidae > Phlogophora > Phlogophora meticulosa. Next base: position 9,410,429 of record LR990528.1, on the reverse strand, counting down.
ATTATATTTTATTTTATTATTCTTGTAATTTGGTTTCGAAAAATAATTTTACATTAAGTTATAATATAAAGATTGTAATCCTACAAAAGGTAATGAATTACGCATTTGCATCAGTATGTGTTTATTATTAAGATTTTCTGTAAATGTCCAGACGTAACAACAAAGTGTACATTTCCGACTGTATGAAATGTTATATTTGAGTTTGATAAAAATATGTATTACGGTAAATAAATTGAAGTGTTGAATGGAAGAATGTGTGTCCTTTATACCTTTCTAGTGATATGTGCATTGTAAACTATTGAAAACATTGTATGTTTGTCCCAATTAAATGTTTTAATATATATTTTAATAAAATGATGTTGTGGTTTTATTAAAAGACACAGTTAGATTTATGCTAGTTTATTTTATCTTTATAATAATAATCGTAATATATCTGAGGAACACAATTTAAATGTCTATAATCTATAATAAGAACAACAAAACATCTTAAAAATAAGTAACGAATATAACACTATTACTTCTTCGGTGCAATAATGCCTTCCAGTTGTGCCTGAAAACAAATAATTGCAATGAGGAAATTGTTAATATACAATACGCGACCGCATAATATGACACATACCCATAAAAGTAAAAAAAATAATGGTTAAGCATACATATTTCGAGCCGTTAGGCGAAAATTACTTCCCATTTGTCGATAAGGAGGATGGAGTTTTAGGAAAAGACGTCTACTGCTGGACATAAACCTCCCCTAAAGAATTCCGCAGCGGTCGATCCTGCGCTGCCCTCATCTATCGGCTTCCTGCGATCTTGACCAGATCGTCAGTCCACCCTGTTGGGGGCTTACCCATGATGCGGCTACCAGTAGGTACGTGTTGCCACACTAGAACCTTTCTACCCTCAAGAACTATCGGTTCTACGAACAATGTGCCCCGCCCGCACTTAAGTTCGGCAACTCGTCGGGCTGTCGGTTACGTTAGTTCTCTTGTGGATCAGAGAAACTCTAAGCATAGCTCTTTCCATTGCCTTTTGGGTGACCTTGATTTTTCATATGAGGCCCATTGGGAGCGACCACTTTCTGATACATATATCATCAATGGCAACACTGGTTGAAGAGTTTCGTTTTCAGACATTGCGGTATTTGTAAAAGATGTTACAACTACTGAAAGTCAGTGATTTATCTGTTCTCACCTTGAGTTGAGCGTTGGTCTTCTTCAGAGCGAGTAGCTCTTCTTGGTGACGTTTCTCTTCGGCGGCTCGTAGTTCAGCCGCGCGTCTTTCCAGTTGCTCAGTCTTTTGTTTCAACTCCAAACATTGTTTCTCTAAGGCAGAACGTTCCGCTTCAAGCTTTGCTACTTGATCCATCAAGTCAGACTTTCCTTGCTCTGACTGAGAAAATTAATTCAATAAAATGTGTTTAAAAAAAATATACATACGCCGCCCTTATTCCCCGACGGACTACGCAGAGGCGTATTAAAATGCATCCAAATTTCGCCACAAGTCCAGTGTATTAGGGGGTGAGCCTATTGTCATGAACCATGCACAAATAGTTCCTGTCGCTACTGATTACTATAGGAATATCCTAATAACACTGCATGACCTAAAAATCAAGCTCAGGATGCTCCAAATACTAAAACATTTGTAAAGAACAAACCTGTAAAGCTTTCCTCATACCGAAAGCAATGGAACTGCAGTAGAGCGTTTGGTAAGCTTCCATTGTGATTTTCGCTTCATCGCGAACTCTCAGTAATAGGAGGCCTCTTTCACCACAGTTTATTGTTACCTGCAACGATTTTGGAATTCAATACTCCACATTCTTTAAAGCAGAGATACTCTTCATGAAGAGACTAATAAGCTGGTTATTAGAATAAGACCAAGCCATCTTCAGAAGATGTAGAAGGTAGGACACGTGGAAACCTAACTTATAAGGACCATAGTAACTAGCTTATGTCTAAGGCAAGCAGAGGAAGACTCCGTTAACACGACGGCAAAAATTCGAAACACTTCCACATCCCAATGTACCTGTCTACGTAAAGGTTAAAAACAAATGTGATTTCAAAATTAAATAGTAAATGATTGAACTGATTATTTATCGCAGTAGGAACGCGGTAGGATAGCTTTATGGATACCTAGGTCAAAACTGCTGCGGTGCACGAAAAACAACTTGTGTTGTTTTTTGTTTAAGAATGTCTAAATACTTATAACCGTTACATTTTATGAAAGGTATGTGTTACCTAACGTTAACTTAATACGATCAATCTTAAATATGTGAACCTGTCGTATAAGTTCGTCGAAGCACTGCGTGTAGAGCTGTCGGCGCACGGGACAAATGCCCGTTTCTCTTGCTTGCCTCTGTTGCAAGCGCGTGTCGAGCATCTCTTGAAGGTTTATCACGTCCAGCCGAGTTGCTGGAGTCGACGATATCTACAAAAAGACATCAGATAGATCGCAAACGTTTCCGAGCCTGTCTATAATAAGAAATAAAGAAAAAATGCAGCTTGCCGTTGAACTAATTTTTCAGATACAAGTGTTTGGTGACACCTTGGCTTTGAACTGGTTTACCATACGGAATATCAATAGAATGCAAGGCCAGCTAATCCTGGTTTTATTACCACTGACGTACGGCCTACCGTACCTATCTAGAATTGGTCTTAGATAGGTACCCTTCACTACAATATTGTCGCGTGTCGAGGCACTGTTATTATAATTATAGGCTCTGAAACTGTTCTGTTATTTCTCAACATTAGGTATTATAAAAGGCAACTTTTATGTGTGTCTGTGCTGTGCGCTTATAATGAAAGAACTACCGCCCGGAGTAACGGAGCATTTAACTTTTGGCCTATCCAATGGGGCCTGTCTACAAACTGCTGACAAAACCATAACAAAGTATGGCACAAAATCCTGCCAGGGTTTGGAGTAAGGGTGACGAAACGTTAAAGACGAACTTCGGGCTAATGGGAATCCCAAACTATATCTAATCGAAGGACAGAACCGGACAAGTGTGCAAACATAATCTACAGCACCTTTTGAGTCCATATTTGACCATCCTCTTCCCATTCCTTTGGTGGCAAAATCGCATTTAGAATCTCTTCCGTTTCCTTTTTCGCTTCTGTTGGCACACATGGCTGTATGGAAGAACCAGCAACAGCTGGTGCCTGCAATATTAAGTAAATGATTAGCATGCACCACTGATTTTTAGATAAACCAACCTTTTAGTAACAAGAAAAGCTTACGACTTTTTCAACCCGTTTAGTAACTAATACAGGATTGTCATAGCGAACTAAGGTCTCTTCTGCGGACACGGGTGATCTCTCAGTCATTTCTTAAACTAGATATTCAGGTAAATTATATTTAATATGTGACTAGAATTGTCAATGTTCAACAACGATACGTCGTGTATTATACACAAGAGTTCGTCGCCATGGTGACTGCCTGTTGCATAGCAATCTTTTCAGCAATAGGTAGGTCACCTAGAAGGAGGACTTATCTGCCCATGTTGGGTTAATCTCGTAGGTTGGCAGCCGCAAGCATTCGTGGACAACCGCTACCTTTATATATTTTACTTGCTGACCTAGGAAACGTTGCTTCGCCATATAAAATGTTTGGGGTGGCCCACTCTTAACATTTAGGGGGGTGAAAAATAGATGTTGTCCGATTCGCAGACCTAACCGATATGCACACAAAATTTGACGAAAATCTGTCAAGCCATTTCGGAGGAGTTCAATAACAAACACCATGACACGAGAATTTTATAATATTACAGGTACTGAGTTTTACGTTTTTAAAAAAAGAAAAAGAGAAATATTAAGAAAGAGTTTCTCTGAGTTTCTAGTATGCTGAGGTGAGAATGTTCAGTCTAGATGCTAAGGCTGTAGGAATGTACTTAGCGGCGGTTGTGTGGGCTACTCCTGACAATCAATAAGTTTTGCTGCACAGCTGATGAGCTGATGATGGCCGCCCACTGTAACATCCTATGTAGCCCTTTTTATTATATGTAAATTTGTATGGTGTATAATAAAGAGTATTCTCTTTGATTCTGTATATGACAGGTCCTGGCCTTTCATAACAATACTAGACATCAGTTTTAATCCCAGATATTAAACCGGAACACCTGACTAGATAGGTACATGAACGAGAGCTATTATGCGGTAACTACATTTTTAACCCCATAGTAAAATAATATCACCAGTAACAAGTGTGTAAACAAAATAAATCAAATAGTCAACAAATAAAACAGTTACTTGAGATTAGTTTGAATACTATTTAATCATCAAATTGAGTCTAAAATTATATAACAGATTACGTAAAACAGTCTTTTAATCTGATATTGCAGTGTCCAACAAAAAAACATGCTTCACAGTTCTTTCCACATACATAGCTGTATATTCAACATGAACCATCATCACAAAAGTACCATAAAGTTCGATTGTGTTTCAAACACTTTTTCTGCCTTGTTCACTGAGAATCACTGCTGGAACTTGAACTTGAGTCAGTGGACATAACTTCAACATCTTCTTGGTTGGGTGCATCCTTGCCGCGGCCGTCAATGGCAACGGAGTTACCGCCTCCTACCGACATGTGGAGGTCGCCTGATGGATGCCAAGTGAACTGGTTTGTTGCTGATGCTGGCACTATAAGCAAACGAAAATAATGATGTACTCACAATACAAGATACCTATACACAATACAATACATTTATTTAACAAATTATTCTTTTATACTTCAATAAAGGATTGAGAATCCTACTAATTTAATCTTACTACAAAAGCAGTGCAAAACCATGATTAGTGAAAAATTAGGAAACTTTTCCAGGAACGAGGCTGTCTAGCTAGCAATAATAATATGAAATCCTACAATCGCAAAATTCATACTGATGGGTAGTCTTTTTTCTCATAGGCAGACCTAATTGTATTAAAATAAGAAAATGGTGAACCTAACATCAAAATTAATATTTAGCACTTACATCCTACATGATTCAAGTAGTAACTTGATTATAATTTATGACTACATGAGGAAATGAGCTACACAATACAATAAAATGAGCCGTAAAGCTTATTCAAGCATGGAAATACCCATAATTGCTATATAGAAAATTTTAATGTATAAATGAGCTAGAATAAATTTCTTAGGAAATTTATGAATAACATGATTCACCTCCGCCTGTGGTCATTCTGTGCAGTTCATTTAGTGTAGACGGTGTGTGGCCATTGAGTGGCAGGTCACAGAGCCGACCGAGCATTCCCAACCTCATCTCAAGATCAGTAGGGTACGGTCTGCGCGGGTCTCCAGGCTGCCACGAAAGAGGTGCACTCACTGCATTTGATGCACTAATTCTGTTGAACAACAAGGAAATGTGAGTACAATTTTTATTTAAAAAAATGTTAATTATGTGTTTATTTTTATTCTAGAGATTTTCATCCATCTTGTGTAAAATATCATTTTTCTTTTAAACCCAGCAGTTTAAGCATAGTCTATAAAACGGGGTTAAATAAGGAATATAAAGTGGGCTCTAAGCTCTTGTAAAAGGAGAATATGTTATTCAGTATGGCTTCAGTTAATTAAAAATAATAGACTTGCCTGTGTGCAAACTTGATCAATTCTTCTGATGGTACTGGCCGCTTCCTAGACTTGACAATGGATGCCAGCTTCTGTCTAGCTTGATACAATGAAGTAGCGAGAATTTGCTCTGCATCTTTGAGTTGCCTTTGTAAGTGGAAGATGTCTTGATCCTACATAAACAAAACAATGATTTTAGAGTTTGTTTGAACATAATGGTTGCATATAAGGCTCATAATTAGATTATAAACAATAATCAATGTGTGTATTCTACCTTGTTTTCAACTTCAGCCTTCAAATCGTTCATTTTCTGTTGAATCTTAGCTTGTTCATCAGCTAACTCTAATGTTTTCTTAAATTCTGTATCTTTTGAGAGTAGCAAATCTGTTAGCTGTGCATGGTCTGCCGCAGAAAGTTTTTGAGGTTTCGGAGCTATCGACACTTCTATCATTTCTCTGTAATATGAGATATAAGATAATAATAATACATACACTTTTTTCATTCTCGTTTCACGAAACGAAACTTAACTCACTTTGAAATTAACTCGATATCGTCAATCAATGCCAGTAGACGGTCTTTAGTGCTCAAATGAGATGCCATGGTATCCCACTTAACTATATAGCTTTGTTTAACACAGAAAGAAGATTATTTATTGCTTTTATTTTAATTTATAACATCTAGTTCAAACAATAATCGGATTCGGTTCGGGACAGTAGGGACGCCCAATTGATTGAATTTTGACAGTGACAGTAACCAACAGCCTGACAGGCAGCATACGTGACAGAACTTCGATGAACACTATTGGAAAGCGTAATGCCGGGTACAGACTTAGAACTTGAATGAGTGTGTCTGGATGTTTCGCTAAAGGTTAGCTTACGGTTTATTGGCGTTCGGTCACATCCTTGGTGACTTACTAGCGAATGATTATTAAGAAGGGAAAGAGGAAGAAAATGTATTTTTAATAAAAAAAAAAATCGATAGCATTCTTAAGTGGACACAACGGCAAAGTCGCGATGTCCATCGGCGTTTCCCCTCATTAGCGTTCGTAGCAGTCTTGTAAAAATTGCAATAGGCATTCATTAACGCCATGGTCACTCCACAAGTATTAGAAGGACTTGTTCAAATACAAATGAAACGTGCATGTACCATTGTTATGAAATGCAAACAAAACCAATGGCTGTATATGTCCGAATTCGGTTGTTGGTCTTAATTCATGGTTATCTAAGATAACAATAAGATACCTATTATGTTTGGCCACATAAAATTGTGGTGTCTCTTCTACAAAAGCCATTTATGAAGTTTAAGTTGAAGAAAATATTATGTACAGAGGCCAGCACATCAAGCTACCTCAATGTGTAGGATTTTCCCAATAGAACATGAACCTTATTTCTACCCGTATAAAGTTGAAAAACTATCAAAGAAATCTGACACATTGGGGTAGCTTGATGTGCTGGCCTCTGTAAATAGTTGTCAGGTGGTTGTCAAGTTGTGGTGCGTTGCCATATCCATAGCATCCATCTCCGTAGTAGTGTACATAATAATTTTAACGCATGTGCGTTACAATATATTCGTTGACATACTCGTAGATATTTAGAAAAGAATGTGCAGGCAATTAACTATTTCGTTAATTTTCTTCCATATTTTTACAAGATTTGGATATGCATCGTCTTTACAACTTGTTTTAGGTCAAACAAGAATTTTATGAAAAATTAGAGTTAGCACTGTTGGAGATAAACATGCTCAAAACATTTAAAACGCTTCGTTTAAACACAAATTTCATTACGACCGTAAAATACAAAAATGATAAAAACTTCAAACTATTAACACATTTAACACGATATGAGGTGAAGAAGAGATGGACAGAGTACTTACTACAAAGACCTTAAAAATGTGTCCCGTTCTAGAAACCAGGAATATTGACGCGGTACAGTTAGGGACTCTGGACATAGCTCCAGAAAAAGTTGAAAGAGCAATACTGTAAATGAAGAATATAAAAATTCACCAGGAATATACGAAATACTATAAGAAGTCTGGGAACATCTGGGAAACCAGGATGTGCTTTGGCTGTACAAACTTTCTGTTAAACAAATTCAGGGCTCTTCTTTACTTATTTTATGGTAAGGCAATTTCTTGATACCAGCTCTACAAGGGAAAGGGAGAAATTAGAGATTGCATTAGGTAAATAGAACAATTAAGTTGGTATGTCACTGTATGTAATAACAACAGGTTGAAGCATATTAAATGTGACCATCTTAACTTAACTACATTGTTTGTAGAAGGAAGACGCAGATGATAGCATCTGATCTGGATAATATTTAGATGGTTTAAATAATGCTCGGAAAGGCAAAATCCAGTTAGAAAATCGTCACAAATGGTTTTCATAGACTTGGATGGTGGCATTTGACTATGTCCCTCGAGTTTGTCATCAGAGAAGTACCAAAATAGTAGATAATACTTTACTGCTGTATAAACCTTACACAGGATAATATGTACAAATCCATGACTACCTACTCAAGTTTTAAGTCTTGCAGGCAAAAGTGAAATGTTTCAAATTTTAGTCGGGTTGCATCAAGGCTCCACACTCAGCCCATTGATATTTAATAATAAAGCAATTTTTCCAACAAATATTGCTGTATTCCTTTGCATAGCTTTAATACAAAATTCCAGAACCACTCGTGTAACTCTCGGACCAGTTCAAACCAAACAGCCGCAGGGGTCGATTTTCAAGGCTATGAAAAGTTTGTCGAGGTCGGCCGTGGCTGGGTTACTCCGTACCTCGGAAAAGACTAAGACGTTAATTCGTAGATCCCTGCCGGAAGTCTTCTGACTACTAGACAGGATCTCTAGGCCCTAAGTCTTACTAATATGTATTGTGTTCCTTACCTGATAACTAGGCAGTATTTAACTTATGTGATAAGACTGGAAGCTGGCCTGATATGGTTGGTAAAGGCTAAGCAGATGATCATGGGACAGGAAGTTACAACGCGTGAATTCCGTAATATGGTTATTGGACACACACCTACTGCAACTTATAGTACAGACGCACATCAAGCTATCCCAAACTATTAAATGTGGGAACATTGAACATGAACCTTAAACTTTTCTAATAAAGTTGAAAAACTATCAAAGAAATTCGACAGATTGGGGTGGCTTGATGTGCTGGCTTCTATACAATCTTTCCTCATGAGACTTCTGCAGGCTTTTCTACTTACTTTGAATGTGATAGCGCCAGCTGCATCTACATAAAAAAGTTGACGATCCTCTATGTTATTTACTTACTGGCCACTGGTGGGCACTGTTGGGCACTATGAGAAATAATAATACAGCTATACTGTAGTTTTTTTGTTATGTTCCTTTCCATAAGTTTAACCAATCAATCAGGTAGGTGCTCATCATACGACGACGTGGGATTTCTCGGTTTACAAATCTTTTAAAGTAAGGTAAGTAGGTGTTTAAATAACTTGATCTTTCCGTACTATAATTGTTTAAGAGTATTCATATAGCTTACACGGCGAGTCATACTTGAGTACGTGCACTTAACCAAAATGTAGCTATGTATAGGTATAGGTTGCTATGTATCTATTCACACCTTGGTTTTTGTTTGTATACATAGTCATATGCGATTCACTCGAACCGGCTTTAGTGCACGCTGTTGTTGCGTGATCAGCTGATGGCGAGGGGAATGTGGACAGAGGGGGGGCCTGGGGAAGTACGAGGGGCGAGAGGGGACCACGCTATGATCATGCGCACTACACGTGCTCGTGAGACTTTATTACTGTGCGTCACCTTAAATCATAATAAACGCCTTTCGAATGCGGTTGCGGTTTTGCTTTGGAATTATTTTAATTACCTAACGTTTTTCATAATGTACCATGATTCATTGCGCTTGTTTAATAGCATCATAAACATGATCACATTTAGCACACATGTTACCTACATGAGTTATTAAAAAAAAAAAATACAAACAAAGTCCTATTTGGAGTATCTATAAATTTGAAAACCCTTTTACTGAAATGAAATCATATTTTTAAAACCCTAAAATAAAAACCACCATAACTTCCATTAGCACACTAATAAAGACAGCAATGCCACAGCCTAATTAAATCCGGTAGTCCTAACGATGTGTATGTCTTTTATTCATGATAAATAACTGACAAAATAGTAATATTGATGAAAACTTAAAAAACTGCATGGTTTTTTCCTTCGTCCTGTACTTCTAAACCATTCAAATGAATTATTTTACAACAACACCATTAAATCGTTACATGAAATTCTCTAGGCTGTGGCGAAGGTTTCTTTTATGACATCAGACGGCAGGGGAGAGGCGGGAGGGGTGAACGTTGTTGTTTCGTTCGGACGCCCGTTGGCTTGCTGCACCAGTGCGAGCTTGGCAGTAAAGGTGAAATTGGCTTCTCTGCCAAACTCATGGAAAATCGCTCCTTTGGGAAAGTGTCATCTGCAATCGTGTTAAACAAATCAAACATTCGCCTAAGGCGCGACAATTGTCGTAAACAACAAATCCTCCTGTTACTATTATGTTGTTTAAACGGATCATTGAAGGAAAGTCCATGTTGAATGTGGATGCCAAGAATATTTCGCCAAAGAAATGTTCTAGAAGGAGGTCGGAATGCGATGGATGTAGTGAACTTTCCACGTAAGTTCTAGATCCTGAACTCCTAATTCATTTCTACTTAGTTAAATTAAGAACTTAACTATCTTTCTTTTGTGGTATTTTTTTTGTTCTTTAGACTTCTATATCTCTATTGCAACTGCAACCTGTGCTACTATTAATAGACACCGTTAAGGCTGACCAACTCATTTCAAAGCAAAAAAGGAACAAAAACAGACCTCGCGACGGACTAATTTAAAGCTGTGTACCGAGCAAATAGTTATTTTTAACGCCAGTTTACATCAATGCCACTGACGTGCATTCTTGACCGACTTAATCGAACTGTTAAAATGTAACAACGCCGCCGAATGTTATCCTAACGTGTGTTTATATTACCCAAATAGCGGTCAATAAGGGTCATTAAAGACCATATGGGTTCAAAAAGGATCAATGATCTTGAATTCTTGACCGAATGAATGATTTGAACATGTTGTCAATACCTGTTAGGTATTTGGCATGTGTATAAATGGCGAATATAAACAAAAGGTATTTTTTGTTAGCAACAAATTAATAATGTAAAAAAAAAACATAAATATATTATTATTTTACACAACAACTTGGAATCGTTAGTTGTGGTAGGTTGTGGTTTGGTAGGACTTAATGCTGTTTGATCATAAGCTATTAACTGGTTCTATGAATTAGCTATCATAAATTAGTGACGGCTTTTCTTTTCAATAGTGGCATTTTCTCTTGTAAATAAATTTATGGGTATAGTTATCAAAACTAAATAAATATTATACCTATTTATAATTAAAGATAAAGATAACTTTATTTTGCAAATATGGGTAACTCCAAACGATGACAAAAACATATAATAGTACAAGCCATATTTTACCACATAGGCATGCAAAAATTATAAAATAACAACTTATAACTAAATACAATTTTAAAATTATTACAAGCTAAATACAATTTTAAACTTATTATTATTAAAATATATATATTCTGCACTAATTTAAAAACTTTTTCTCAATTAGGTACTCCTTAATATTATAATATGCTTTCGCCATTAAAAAGCTTCGGAGTCTCTTTTTAAATAATGCAAGCGGAAGCTCTTTCCATGTCTTCGGCAGTTTGTTATAAATGACTGGTGTCATGCAGTAGGTTATTTTATTAGGGTATTTAATTCGGTCATTTAGATACCTACCTAATTAAGAAGATTAAACTTATGATTGCCGTATCCGGCGTTGCACAGGATTTGGCCTCTGTCTTTTTGTATTATTTAAGAGTATATTATATCGTGTATTTTTTTTATGAACGCATAGTAAAGTTAAATCACGAAAAATTTGTTTGTATATCTGAAGGTTATTTTGGTTGCCTCTTTACATTTATTTAGGTTATATGTATACATATAGTTACTTCCGTGAAAAAAAGAACCTTACTTTTTGTTGTCAGCAAGTCTGTCATGGGATCATTGTGCTTAATATTACGATCAACTTTTGACTTTTTCCCTGAAAGCACGAAATAAAAATCAGCTGCATCATACGTTTTGTCGATCTTAGAAGCAGGATATGTACTGAACAGTGAACACCTGCTTTTTTTAATATAACGTTAGTTCCTGAGTACGAGTTATTCATTATGATGACTACAATGACCCCTAAAAGGATCGCTGTCGATAAAACTTTAGGTTGTAGGTATACCTAGAACGACATCAATCAGTTTCAGTCATGATTATTCATTCATGATCAAAATTTTTTTTTACGTTGAGCATCCGTACACACTCAAGCTATGTAAAAACGCATATCTCACCAGGTATTGACCTGAACAAAAACAACTTGCAACAAAAGCACTTAACAAACTTAACTAAAATAATCACTTTAAAGCGTACATCCACAATAGGTTTGAACGACCCATCTAACGACACCCCACGCCATGGGATAGACGAGAAAAATTGAATTCATTCCTCCTAAGGTACATGAGAGCTACCCTGAAAAATTATTTATTTTACCACTTTGTTGGCATGGTAAATTGTTATACTTACAAATTACAGTTTTCTAGTAGGTATTTACTAAAAATCTATGGCTAAACCACGGATGGTTGATCTTACTGGGCAAAACTGTAAAGGTTCCTCGTATACTACAAAGTAGTACAAAGTCCCAAAAAAAAAGTAAGTACACAAATCTTATTTTGTTTTGCTCTTCTTCTTTTGATTTTCTGCTGCTCATAGTGCCCCTAAGCGTATACTCCTACGCATACGACTCTGCCCCTAAGATAGCTGATCGGATCCCTAAAAAAACACAAACTTTTTCGTAAACTTGGTAAATTATGTAGAGAACACTTAAATAATTTTATTTCTACACTTTGACTGAGTTCGATTTTAAACACGCTAGGCTTAACATGGGGGCAGCACCCAAAAAATAAAACTAAAAAAAATCTTCACTGTTTACTGCAGCTTCTAGAATACTTTTGATTTGATTTGGTAGTCCAGCGTACTAAGTATATAATTATATTAGGATATATGGAGTAGGTACTTATCTGTTATCTCAAGAAAGTAGCATCCGCAAAGTTTTATAAACAAATTTTATTTGTTTAGACTTGTGTTTTGTTTTCGTATTAGAAATAGTGATTATGTAACTAATTAATTATTTAATCAGCAGCTAAGTACTTGACACTGTATAAACAATTATAATTAACTTGTTGATCTATAAAGCTCATTGCGGCTATTTATAAACTTTAGTACCGAAGCAGGAAGTAGCTACCTTACCCAAGACTAAAGTCCTTATAAATGTAATGGTAACCGACAGGCACAGACGCCAGCACATCAACCTACCCCAAACTGTCAGGTTTTCCTTTCATTGAATATGGACCTTATTCTTTTGCTATAAAGTTGAAAACCTATCAAAGAAATTTGACACATTGGGGTAGCTTGATGTGCTGGACCTCTGTACCTGACCCATTAATAAAACTCGCGGTAATCTATAATCTCAGTATCGTTACGGTTCAAACACTGTAGACAATTCAATATATCTACAAGTTGTCCCAAAAACACTGAATTGATCCAGTCCTCGCAGTATGCACCCTATAAATGGCTTTAAAAAAATCTAAAAAACAAATGACAAACGAAATTGTTGCAAAAGAAACTTCCAGCCAGCCTTTAACTGGAAATTTGACATTGTGATGCATAGTGCATAGAGAGAGCATGCACTATGGATAACAGCGTCAACTGCTAGTATGCTCAGAATATAAGCAAAAACCAAAATAAATAATGAGGACCAACCGGAGCTTGCTTTTGATAAGCCAACTAGGTGAAGGTCTTCAAAGACGTCAGAATGTACAATAATAGAGATAATAATCAATTTTCATAACATTATGTAAAAAATGGTGTAAGGCATGTACCTATATTTCACAGATAATTTCCGTATCAAATACTTATTTATATACTAACTAGCTTTTGCCCGCGATAACGTTCGCGTGCAGACAAAATTGCGGATTACAAACTATCCCATGTCCTTCCCAGGGTCTCAAACTATCTCCATACCAAATTTCATATAAATCAGTTCAGCGGATTAAGCACGAAAAGGTAACAGAAAATCGGAAAGACATAGTTCCTTTCAAGATTATAATATTAAATATGAACTTAGCTCACAGGAAAGTTCTGCATCACGTAAATTTTCTTCTGGTGAAAGTGTTAGCAGACGTCTTATCACGCCAATTTACACGATAAAAAATAACATTGTGGAAGGAAGCCGTCATTTTAACAAACCTAATTCATTTGTGCAAAACAGATGAGTTAACGATCACGTAAAACACAAAGGCTTTGTACCTGCAATAAGCTAAACTCAAATTGCACAAGCATAGAAAACGTTAAAAATAATGTTTATTTTTTTTGATTTCTTAAATAGAAGCACTAATTGACAGATAAAAGAATATGCATTTTGACAACAGAGTTCTGTAGTGCGCTGTTATAAAACGTGTCTTGAGTTTGGTGTCACGCACGCATGTCAGATTCCCAGTGTTTTAGTAACTGGACAGCTGCTATTGTTTATAAAGTGATCATAACTTTATTTACTCAACTAAAAACAATCCTATAACTTGGAAAAAAGTTAACTTCTGCGTAGTACGTTTGTGCGTACATATCTAAAGAAAAAGAAAACAATATTTAGATTAGTTTGCGATTTCATTAAAGACCCAACATTGATTCGTCACTTGTTTATTATTCCTTAACATGGCTTCTCTGAACTAGACACGCTTGGAATAATTAGTTACAATTAGGTATTAATTACACGATTATTATGAATTGTATTTCAAGCCGGAACTACTTCTTTATCTAGGGGGCTCGCCACTTATCTTATGACGGCTAAAAATGGCGAATAATAATTGTGACTAAACATGCATAAGTCAAGTATCTCCATATCAGCGGGGACAATAGGTTATCACAAATATCGTTCCTTCTCTTCATATAACTATAAAATACTTCATAAAACTGTTTATCCACCCGTTTGGTGATCAGTTGGACACAAAACGTCTCAGATATAAGAACGAAGTATGTTAATGGTTAAAATTTGTCATCGGTTGGTCTCTTGACTTTTAAATAGTGTAATACGTATTATACGCTAAAGCAGTGAATCATTGTTGGATCCTTTGTTGCAGTATATTGGAAGAAATGATGAAGATGGTGTTACTTGGTGTGGTGCTCTGGGCCGGAGTGACCTTCGGGAGTCAGGTCGCTCCGTACCCCCTAAATTTAATATTGTCAACGGGTAAGTTCATACCCCATCTCCACAGAATGACTATTGTTTATAGGGACATAGACTTGGGTTTTAATGATATTCAATTTGTTGCAGATTTCAGGCATTCACCGCCTATGTATGATTTTCCGTTCCCAAGTGCTGAAATGTTGAGAAGGTTACCACCTGTTACGACATTACATACAAATAGATCGATTCGGATTAGCAAACTAGAAGTGTCAATGTTGGGAAGATTGGAAATTAACTTGCAGTCTGCTGGAATATCTCCTAGAACTGTCTCTTCTGCGCATGGGCTTGCCATTGACGGCGCCGTCTCTGACAACGCTATGCAATATGAGAAGTCATCGCTGACTATTACGAAGGCGTCTCAGCATTTAATCTACACCAGGTGTCGAAGGTATGTGTGTGGCCAAATTTTCTGTTTTTTCTTTAGAACCTTGGGTTTATAGGTTTGAGTTTAATAGCTTTTGTATTTGTCCATATCCAGATACGGCCTGCCTAATGACGAGTGCGCCAGTTTTATCAGCACGTTGAACTTGCGCGATAGTGAGTTTGGTGGGGAGTGTGCTGCTCTGGAACGTTTCGGATGTGCTACGAATAAGATGTCGTCGAAATATCGAACATTTGATGCTTCTTGCAACAACAAAGTGCGGTCTTCCTGGGGACAGGCTCTGACTGGATACAAACGTCTTCTGCACCCCAGATACGCTGACGGCATCGAAGAGGTTCGTTTTCTGTTTTAAGTTTTGTTCTGGGTCTCCTTCTCGAGTATTGCTCTTTAAGCTACTTACGCCTGTTCAATTACTTCTAGCATTATCGTATCAGTAAATTGATATTACACTGGTATATATTTTTAAAGATCTTATGTTCTCTCTTCTTTTAAAGACCTTAGCTTTAAGAACTTATCAATATTCCTCAAGTAATACTTTCGTTTATGAATAATATTACCGAGTTGGATTACTGGTATATAACTTAGTATTTTTTCTTGTAGCCCCGTCGTGCTCTAAGCCACAATGCCTTGCCTTCAGCTCGATCTGTCAGCACGAAACTTACCAACAACTTGGACGTGCCTAACAATGCCAAGACCATGGCTTTAGCAATCTGGAGTCAATTCCTCTACCATGATCTGGTTCACACACCAGTTCGCAAAACAAGTAAGTCTATAAAATAATTGAAATAAAAATTGTGCTTTAACTAATTGGAGAGAATGCGCACACTTGAGTCACAAAGATGTCTTATTAATACTCGTAACAACACGTTATATTTGCAATTTTAATTTAGCACAAGGCGCACATACAGTCCACGTTTTATGCATCAATTTGGTTTACAAATGCAGTAACTATTTATACATACGTTTGTTCCGGTCAAAGTCATACTCACCCTGGATTTTTGTCACCAGTCCACACGAACCAAGCTATCAGGTGCTGCGGAAACGATGGCTTCCCCCTCACGCCGAGGTACATCCACCCTAGCTGCATGCCTATCTCCGTGCCTCACGATGACCCCTTCTACAAGGAGAAGTATGTCAGCTGCATGGAGTACACCCGCTCTGTCACTACGTACAGAGGAGACTGCACTTTTGGGGCTTCTGAGCAGGTAAGAGACTTCCATACTTCATATCTTTTTCGTCTCAAATAAACACATATAAGTATGTAAGGTAACGTTCTGGTGTTGATAAAAGTGGCCTCCTCATCCTCTTTGGACCAAAAATTGGGTCCAGGCATTCAGTTGAGATGTTTTGTTTATTTGCCATAATTGTACTTGGCTGCTGTAGTCTTGTCTAGCGTGTTGGATTATGGATCTACTTGCTGCTTCTTAAAGGGACAGTCATACGATTACTCATATCATGGAGGATTTGTTCGAAGTTTGTGTGCTGTAACTAATGAATTATAGATGTGATAAAACTACGTATGTTTTTTGGTTTGGTAATGTTGAGAGTATGAATGAAAGGCGACTAACAAAAGTATATCGGCATAGGCACAAGGTATACAGCATATGCAGATATAAGTGGAAGCACCGGGAGGGGACACCTTAGCAGAACATCATATACTGACCGTATTGTCGATGTTATTCAAAAAGGTTTGGTGCGTCGTTCTCAAACGGGCGTGCGTATACCGACCGATGTATAAACATAAACGGAGTATATAAGGATCGTAGCAGATGGCGTTCTGCAGTTTCTGCTAACTCTCATGAGAAAAATGCGCAGGGATGCATGTATCTCGTTTTAATAACATTCTAGTACGTTAATAACAATACTTGGTTCCTTGAACTTTTGTATAAGTACACCGAGACGCACGTCATTCCATATCAAGAAAGGCAAAACAATTTCTGTGGTACATACGATCATGTTCAACGACTTCATCTTTAGGTATAATATAATGACGCGTCATCGATCGATCATGCATCGACGTCGTGGTACTCAACCATTCGTAGTTTGTTTGGTACAGTGTCTTTGTATTTTGTCAATACAGAACACGTAACTTGGATGTTTTGATCGGTAATGGATTTTTTTATCAGTTAGAATTAAGGTAATTTTTGTAGTGGATTTTTATCAGTAGTACTGATTTCAAAGGGATTTTTGATACCTCGAGGATTTCTGTGCCAACGAAAATACAAAAGAAACTGACAAAGAGCGAGTCCAACCCAACATAGTTGGAAACGGGCTAGGTAGGATTTCCAAACATTTTTCATCATACATCAAAATTGATTTTTTTTTTTAAACGGAGACGCCGTTTAAAACACACTAGGATTTTCTCCTGAATCGTGAGAGCTTTTACAAACATTCAAATTCATATACACAAACAGTCGGAATCGGAACAACTACCTGTAGGCCATACAAATTTTTGTTCCGTGCAGCAATCGAACCCATGACACGCGGCGCAGAAGTCAATCGCTCAGCAACTGCGCCAACCGTGACGTAAAATGAAAATAAAATATTGTTTATGAAGGCAAATAAAATCCTTATAATAATAAAAATGACCTAGAAACCCCGCGTGTAACTTATTACAATTTAATTTAAAACATAATCTATGTTTGTTTTACAGTATTGATTACTTATCAAAACAATAAGAATAATTATGCTCGTTTCGACTAACACAAGGCAATATAAAAGCACGCTGTTGGATTTTCAACGCTCGACTCATCACCGTGAGTTTAAAATCTAACAGCGTGATTTTATTTAGGTGTTGTTAGAATGAGATAGAACAACAACATGATTGTGTTCTAGAACAACACGTGTCAGCTTGGTCCCGACGTAGAGACCAATCTCGAAGGCTATTAACATTAACAACTTTAAATTGTCACAATAAATTTTTCCATGCCATAATAACATTACGCCTGTTTTCCCCTAAGGTCTAGGCAGAAGGTTACCTATACTAGGTACACCTACATTTCGCTATTACATTTAAGTCCCGCGTAATTGGGGCCAAAAAAGATCAGAGTCTGGGCTGTAGAATAACTAAAACCCCATAATATTTTTGCCACCCACATGGCATTTCTTGTGATAACAATATGTTTTACTTAAAACGTTGAAGGGTGCATTCATATGTGTGGTGCGTTTCGTAACCCCATAGGTATGTATGTAGGTACAAGAGTCTCAATATTTGCAATGCTAATAGATTCGCTTTATCGATGCGTACTTGCACTGAGTGGGTTCAATTGGTAGCAAATATGGACTAATAATGGACACGAGGCATGGTTTTACAGTACAGTACCTACTTACAGTGGGACAAATAATAGTGAGGACAAGCCAATTAGATGTTTCTATTGATAAAGAACTCTAATAAAGAACCGGCCGAATTAGAATACGACAAGAAGGCCAAGATGCGATACTTATATTAATACCTGAATAAAAGCGCACTGTGGATCTTCAACGCTTGACTCAGCGTCGGGACTTAGAAAGAAAGAAAGAAAATATGGGTTCCCATACTAGTCTTCGAATCTAAACAGCATTAAATTCCGAAAGTTCACACATGTGTGCGCACGTGTATGTGAGGATGTCTGTGTGTGTGTCATGTTACTCAATAACCATGTCGGAGTGCATTCGACACGAGTCAAATAGATAGATATATCCGGATTAGCTCACAAACATGCAATTGATAAGGTCTGACGTTGAAATGGGGACAAAAACATGTTTTTATGAGTTGTACGCATTTCGCAATGGATAGATGTTATTATGATCGACGAGCTTGATGAAATAATTGCAGTTCGTTCGCCTTGTAATGCGACCCTGATAAATTAATTTAATACAGTTTTCCTGATGATTTCGTTAAACAGCATTCAACAATTAACACAACGTATGCATTTACCCATTTAGTATGCAGATTAACCAGGATTGTTTTTGTTAGCATTGCAATATACAGTTTTGTTTATTCATTAATGTTATACTACTGGCCACCCAATAGCCGATTTCGAGCATAAAGATCGATAAATGACTTTGAAGTGTTGGAATAGGTAACGTTTCTGGACAGAAATGATTATCGATGCGTCACAAGTTAAACGCAAATCCAATTATACGATTGGCTGTTGAAAAGTAATTTAACCATTCACAGCAGTTAACGCGCGTTTGATCATTGGTCACATTCATTTATCGATCATTTTTGTTCCAGAAATTTCCGTGATAGTCTTGAAATAGTTAATAGGGACTTAAAATACTTTCCTATAGCTATAGCTATAGTTATTTCTAAGATTCCGCACTGGTTTCAATAACTTCCACTTACAATAACAATAAAACATTTGGTATGCCATACATATTTACAATGTTCACATGCGCAGAAGTAGGTACGTGATGAAATCATCTTATCGAATTGTTATGGAAAAATCTGACTAAATACATCTAGGTACCTAAGTATGGGCGCATTGTTCCAGAATGACAGTGGGTTGTTATATTTCCACGTCGCATCGAAGTTTAAACATTATTTCGAGCAATTTTTTTACTAACAACACAATACTTTTTCTTAAACATAACTGTCGAAATGTGGGTGTACTATGGTTACACGTCTGCCTAACCTTTGGGGAAATACAGGCGTGGTGTAAGATGTAACATTCTGTGTGTGTGTGTGTGTGTGTGTGCGTTCGTGCTTGTGTGCGTGCGTGCGTGCTTGTGTATGTGTGTGTGTGTATCCATGTGTATGTGCATCACAGTTACCTATATGTTAAAAATATCAGCCATAACTTTACTATAATATGTATTTTGGTAACCTCAACCTTGACTGGGCCGGTTAACTATCATTGATTATTGTATAGGTACATAAGTTCATAATGTAACATATTAGGGAATAACATAAATAGGCACATAGATGCGTCATCACGTGACGTGCTCTTTCTAAATATAAGAGACTTTAATGTTTTTTGCTCATTAAATGCTGTCTACTTACATCAACAATCTTCTTAGACGGTAGATATTTTTAGCATCCGTATCTGCCCCGTACATCGTATTCTCTATCTTTATCGTTATATTAATTACCATACAGAGTGAGATAACTATATTTTCTAGTTAATAAGATCAGCAGAACCACTTATAACCAGTCAATACTTCATATTTCTAAGTATCAATAAATAGGTACTTACTGAGCTAAGTTTCATATCAACATCAGACAAGTAATAAATCCACAGCTCATTAAAAATAATTATGTATTTACTCCGAAGTCGTCTGCAATGAATCTCCAAGAAATCTTGTACAATTAGACTAATTGTGTATTTTTTCCTTCCAGATGAACCAAGCTACTCATTTCCTGGATGGGTCCAACATCTACGGAGCCAACAGCTGGGATGCAGCAGGTTTACGCGAAGGAACTGGAGGTTTACTGAAGACTTCTACCACTGAGGAAGAGGAACACCTGCCTTTGGCTGCCAACCCTACTGAGAAGTGCCTTGTAGAAAGTAGTTCTGCTACTTGCTTTAATGCGGGTAAGTGTCTATTTATATCATCGATCATCTGCCTAGACTTTTCCCAATTATGTTGGCGTCGGCTTCCATTCTTACCGGTTACAGCTTAGTCACAGTATTTTTCATGGCGACTGCCTATCTGACCTCCACAAACCAGTAACTGGACAATACGATACCCCTTGGTAAGGCTCCAACTTTCGAGCTTCTGACTACCCGTACAACTGTCAAAGATCTACAAATGCCAGCCGGGATGAAAGGCTTAACGTGCTTTCCGAAGCATGGAGGAGTCACCCATCCACATACTGACCTCAGCAAGCGTAGCTAAACCTTCGATGAACCCGTGCGGCTGTTTTTATTTAGCCTCGAAGTCCTCGTTTGATATTTTTGAGACCTTTAATGGTTCATTGTTGAATGACATTTGGAGTGTAAATACTTATTTATGAGAAATGAAAGAAAAGCAATAAGTAACACACATTTTGACACCAAATAAATAAATGGCCAGTGTGGTGTATTGGGAAAAAGAACTTAAAAAAAAAACTATTGATTGAATACTAACTACAGAGGCGTGATCGTGATCTCATGGGAAATACGTACATCAGATTCTTTTTTGAGTATTTTAACATGTCCAAAATTTAGCAAATTGAAAAGCCAATATAGAACTCTAATAAGTTAATGCATTTCACACTCTACTTATTTACACGTGGACTAAGCAGATATTAAAATAAACTTTAAATGAACACGAGAACATTAGGTATTAAACTATTATTTACAAACTAAATAAGTGCCATGTGGAAATACGATAACACTGATAACGGCAGATAAAGAGATTATGTAATTAAGATAAGAAGTCCTTTAACGATTGTGTCATCAGATAAGACCGTTAAAAAGGCTTGTGGGAAAATTCCGTCACAACTTAAATATTCAGATTCTTTATTCTGAATAAGATGAATGATGCGGAAAAAGATGTAGAGAAAAGAGGAACTACATTTGGGTGTCCAAGCAAAAGGCGTCCACTTGTATGGTAGGGTATTGAGTTAAGACTAGATTTTAGATCTAGAATAGTCAATTAAATAGTAAGGATTGAAAAAATATTCAAAAACTGACACATATTTTTTTGTCAGACATTTGAATTTTAAACTCTACGAAATTGTATTGTATTATTATTAATCAATTAAAATCGCGAAATGCAATGTTTTCCCCCAACTTTACAAAACTTCTTATACTCCTTACTAGAGGTATAAGAAGTTTTGTAAAGTTAGTTTCCGAGATACTTCTCGGAAACTAAATGTCGAGAACTGGACCCTTTTGCTTGGATGCCTACAAATAGACACTAACCGCCTCTTTTGATTACAACACATTCAATTGTTTTGATAATAGACATTGTCGTTCAGCTAAATACCACTGACATCATCAATCAAGACTTCAATTGTGTTAATTAATAAATTGCTTATGTCATAATTGTACCCATAAACAGTACATCAACCTCGTTTCGGAATCAATTTATCAACGTCTGTCATCCAAGGGCACGTTGCCCAGTTGGAATCCAAGATATCACATTGATTAAATGCTTTCGACCGATAGTACAGAGGCCAATGTGTCAAATTTCTTTGATAGTTTTTCAACTTTAAAGCAAAAGAAATAAGGTTCATGTTCAATTGGGAAAATTTGTCAGTTTGGAGTAGTATGATGTGCTGTGCTGTACCTAAATACATACAGCTACTTTCGATTTTAGTTTCATTGACCTCTCTGCCTAATTATAATAGATTGTTAATTATAGTTTTGGCTTATGTTTAGCTTTGAAAATGTTATTTTATAAGACGGATGCCTACACTATTCAGTTCAATTTTCACATTTGCGTTAGTTGTAAGTACCTACTGAAAGTATTAAATAATTAATAAAATTGGTCATTGCAAAAACAGATACTTTATCCTCTTCACCTCTTTTTAGGTAATGAATATTTGACCTAGATGGTTAGGTGTGTGTGTGTGTACCTATAAATATGTATAGTATGATCTGCAATTTATTTGAAGATTAATCCTTAATTGGGTCAACTATAACAGTCGGATAAGGATTGATAAGTGATCATAATAAAAACAAATGACTCACGAAAATGTTATAATTTTAAGAAATATTTTAACACTGCTGCTGAGTTTTGAGTTATTCCCGTGTTCTATCTGTCAAAGATAGCATTTCAAATCTATAACTGAAGCCTAAAATATCACAATAATATTAATAGCATCATTTTTTCTTTTCTACAGGAGACGCCCGCGCCAACACTCACCCCTGGTTAGCCAGTATGTACTCCATCTTGGTGAGGGAACACAACCGCATCGCTCGCTCCCTGGCTACTCTCAACCCTGGCTGGAACTCCGACAGACTATACCACGAGGCTAGGAGGATTGTCGTTGCTGAAATTCAGCATATTACCTACAAGTCCTGGCTACCGGCATTAACTGGTAAGGATTTTGCATTTACATCATTATTTCAGTAGAGCAGGGGACTAGAAGCAACAGAATTTTCCGACCATTTACGAATAGCAACAAGCTATCGTAATTACTTTGTGTGAAAACAAAACATAAAAGCTAGTAACTATCCAAGAAACATAATTAATTGTAGTGGAAACACCTGTTTTTATACATAATATGTAGGTTATGTGAACAATATGTTCATTCATAACTAAGCAGGTATTGAGTCCTTTGTCCATTTATTGTACTTATAAAGTTGAGAAATAGATAACATAATACAAATAACTGTTGACAAATAGTAAGACTAACTACATACAACATATAAGACATACACCAAATTAAAAATTTAAAAAGAATAGTAAATTAAACGAATTAGTTTATGGAACAACTGTTAAAACACAAAAATGGCTTTAGTTTACAGATTTTCTATAGGGTTTCCATATCACTATTCGCTCATTTTTTGTTGGTCTAACCGTATGCAGCTGTATACAAATAGTTTACATAGGGCGACTGCCTATCTGACTTCCACAATCCAGTTACGGGCAAAACGATAAGGGGTTTCTATCAAAATATTCAAAATGAAGAAGACAATTTCAACAACCGACCGGTGCTAATTAATGTAAATTGTTATTTTCACAGGAAAGGCATTTGATGAGCTCTATGATAGCTACGACACTGGGTATAACCCGGACATTGACCCCACCATCACGAACTCCTTCGCCACTGCCGGTTTTCACTTCGTGAACAGTCTCTTGGATCAAGACATCCAGCTGGTCGATGAGAACAACAAAATGGAGTCACACCGTCTCATGAATAATTACTTCAAGCCAGAGCTGGTCTCGCAGAAGGGAGGATTGGAAAAGATCTTGAGAGGAATGATCAGCCAGAAGAGCCAAGGATTGGACTTCAACTATGATGATGATGTAAGTTGCTTTGGGATTTATTTTTTATAAGAGGAGAAGAAAGGAGAGACCCGGAAAATAAATAAATAAATAATGCTGGACAATCCACACAGCATCATCTAGCCCCAAGCTAAGCAGAGCTTGTATTATGGGTACTAGATGACTGATATACTTAATACAAGACATTACATAGATAGATATTTTTTATTATACATAGCAAATACCCAGAACACCCGGAACAAATATTTGTAGATCGTACAAACATTTGTCCCAAGGCGGGAATCGAACCCGCAACCTCCTGCGTCGCAGGCGGACCTTCGCCCGCTGCGCCACATAGGTCGTCATAATATAAATATGAATGAGGAAGATCAATCTTCGAATGAATATGTTTGTTTCAACGTTGAAGATAATAAGTACGGTAGTAGTGACGCAAGCAGACGTTAGTGTATAGGCTGAAGTAATGATGTGCCGAGCCAATGTCAAAAAACATCTGAATGTCGATATGTCAATGCTAAATGTACTTATGTATTTACTGCGATTTCCAGTAATGAGGTCCAAAGGTAAATTAAATAAGGTTACATTGATAAGTGAAGTATCTACACACAATTCGCGCTTTTATGCTAATAAAACCGTAGGTATCCAAAGATCTGACTGATCAAAAATATTTACTTTTCTTAACTGCAGCAAGCACTTTTCCTTGAATACATATCGAAGTATATTTACAAAGTACATAAGCATTTGATAAATAGGTAGGTACTTCGTCTTTTGGTAAATACAAAAGAAAAAAACATCTTATTGGAAGTACCTACCATTCAAAGGTTTCAGAGACAGCACTCGTATAAATTATTCTCTGAGACAATAAAAATTCAATAAAATGTTTAAAAATTCATTTTAAATAACTTCCCGAGCATGAGTCAAGTGTAGCTGAGAAAAATAACAAAGCGATGAGGAGTTGTTATGAATTTTTATTCAATGTTTGTTCTCGCCTTGAACAATGGTTGAATGTCATATTGAACGTGTTTGCCTTAAGTAAATAATATATAGCACTGCGTACACGCCGACACCGGTACATTTGTATCATGCGATAAGGCTATGAGCATAACTATACCTTCTTATTTCAATGACATTGATAATATCAAAGGGTTAGGTAACGTAATAATCTTGCTGGGCTTCTAGATAAACATACATGTAAGATTTTAAATAAAATTAATGTGAAGATATATCAGAAATCAGAAATCATTTATTTATTTGCAAAACATGGGTAAAAATATACATTGATGTTTTTTCATATAAGTAATAACGTTCTCCATGTTTAACCGTCACATCGTTATGCAGCAATTTAAATAATATTGATTACAAATCACAAAATAAAATAAAATATGTCAGCCTTGTCAGCCAGTCATGAAATTATTATAACGATATTTATAAGGCACACTAAACTAAAAAGAATAAGAATAACAAACCAATATAAATTAAATTCTAATAATTCAAATACCACAATAGTTCAGTTCAACATAAGCATAACATAATTTAACTACATATCGATGATGTGCCTACTACTAATATCCCCGTTTATCGATTTTTAGTTTTCAATTCCAATTCACGTAAAATGCTATTTGACGTGTACTACTTAAACCTTCCAACACGATATTTAACTATTTATCCCATTAATGGCTGGCAGCATTGCCAGGTTGAATGGCAATGCTGATTCTTTGGCCAAAGAAAAGGCCAGCCCCTCTGGTCACGTGTTAGACATTGTATATACCAAACTTATTTATTATTCAACTAATTAAATCTACGGCTGCTTCTAACATTGGTTTAGAGTTGGGCCAGAATAATACGATAGCATTTCATTTTAACCAACGGATGCGCTCCTATTTTCTGATATAGCAAATTAGCTTCTGTTAACAGATACAATCGGCGACAAAGTACCCTTTATGGCTTTTAACCGCGACTAATCAACTCGTTTAATTTGTTCTGTGGCAACTCATTACAGCTTATTGATTGCTTTTTTGTTTATATACAGAGGCCAGCAGATCAAGCTGCCCCAATCCGTCAAATTTATTTGATAGTCTTTCGACTTTATTACAACAGTTTAAGGTTCTTTTCCAATTGAGAAAATTGTACAGTTTGGGAAAGCTTGATGTGCTGGCGTCTATACCGAATTACCAAGCAGTACAGCATGCCAATATTAAGTGTGCAGTTCAGGGTGGCGCTGTTTTTCAAAGAAATCGGCAACATAGTAAAAAAACAGCGCATTTTATTTTAGTTTTGTGTTTTCCCGCCAGCATAGTTAACTTGGTCGTAGGTACTCTACTTTGTAACATTGAGAAAGATTGTTGATAATGAATTTCACGTTTACGTGACTTCTTGAAAAGCGGGTAAATATCGTTTATCTTTCTAGAAGCGTGTATACTGTGTTGGGCTATTATTAGCCTTATTATCAGTATCATTAACGTACCGCTGGCCTTAATTATCAGCTCGAACAAATAATATTAAACATGCAAGTAAAGTTGTTAGAACCAATAATAATCGCATATTAATGCATATTATTTATGCTTAATATCGCTTTCCGCATTTTTTTGTACATTAGCTATATTTAATTACTTATTACCAACTTAGTTCCTTTATGCTAATTAAAATATTTGCATAGTTGCCATAGGTACGAACAACTTGAACTACTAATGAAACATCTTCGTTTCCACACTCAATTTGAGATCATGACTTTATGAGATTTATTGATTGGCATGACTTTCACCCTACATTACAGTGGTGCTAGCAGTACCACCTTTTTTTGGAACGAAGTTCCTTATCGCGCGTTGCGAAAGGGGGCTAGACGGAAAAAATTAAGACAAAAAGTTGTAACGACACTTTTTCGTTTGTCTGTCTGTCTCTCTCTCTCTCTCTCTCTCTCACTCTCTCAGAAACCAATCCAGTTATTTTCATTTCGTCTTTCTATTTCGCATTGAACAGTGTGGTGTCGCGACGATTATTTTTGTTGAGTGTATACAGGTTTTTTGTACATACTAAATAATAAATATAATAACAAAAGGAACTTCGTTCCATCCGTTTTTTTATAAGGATGGGAAATCATCCAATGACCTCTCCCGTTCTGGGTGGAATGGGAGGGCGTGTCAGACTTTTACTGACTAAAACTCATCTGATTCTTATTTTAATTAAATTCTATCACTCGTGTCCTAACTTCTATTTTTGTCCAACAGCTGCGCCATCAATGGTTGGGCGGTCTTGACGTGCTGGCAGTGGATGTCCAGCGTGGTCGGGACCATGGTCTGCCTGGGTACACCCAGTACCGTACCCTCTGCGGTTTGCCTGCCGCTTCCAGCTTCCAACAACTTGCTGATGTTATACCGGAAGAGGTGTGTATCTATTTCAAATTTAAATTCCGACTGTCCATGTGATGTTTTCCAAAATGTCGATGAAGAAGTATTTTTTTTTGAGAGTGGGGTATTCGGTATCGTTTTTAAACACGTATTATGATGAAAAAAAGCACAAGAGCACATAACATAAAATCTATGAAAGCCACAAAGTCCGTTGAAAAGGAAGTTGAGAAAGAATTAGAATCATACAATTACAATATAATGTAACATTCATATATGCCTAGGTTACAGAAAACCAAAAGATCAAACAATTTTTTATTTTTATATATATGTATTTATTTAATTGAGGTGTTTATCCCAATGGATACGCCAAACCCATCAAGCCTTATACAAACTACTACGAACAGTGCTTAAAACTTAAATTAAAAGGAAAATCTTAATCAATATGTTACACCAGCTCGCTAAAACTTTTTGCTACATCTGACTTCGGTTGTGCTAAAATTGATTTCATTTAACGTACATGTGATATATTTAGATAAAACTGATTGATTAAAATTCTCCTTTCCTCTTGGTTCTTGACGCAATCCATCAGCAAATGATGTACATCCTCAAGTACTCGTTCGTTGCATGTATTGCAGTTGGGAAAATTTACAAACCATTTTCATTATGATAATTATCTTTCACAGACAATTGAAAAACTGTCAAAACTGTACGAGCAGCCTGGTGATATTGACTTGGTGATCGGTCTGATGGCGGAGACACCAGTCACAGGATCATTGGTTGGACCCACCGCCACTTGTCTAATAAGTAAGTATCTTGCGGCACAGTCATCATTATCATAGAATACATTGACCTAGGCTGTGGTAGATACAGACATTGGGCAGAGAAAGATTTGAAAGACAATTTGAAATTCCATGAAATAAGTCTTCTTCCTAATAAACAATAAGCAAAAGAGCATTGAACGTCAGTCAAGTTCAAGACTACTAACTAGCTTCTTCATACATATGAAATCAATGAAACAAAATCTCCCAGTCTTGCCGACATTGCAGATATTTAGAAAAATGTATTATATAATAGGGTAGTGTCATTAAAAATTCTGATTGGTTCGAAAGTTGGATTACTCAAAAACTGGACACATATTTTTTCATTTGTCACATACACCAAAAATGACGGCGGTATAGTGCGTTGAACTTGCGCGTGATGTGGATGTCACACCGTGCTACACTTTTAACGTAACAGTGACATCACAAGCCCCTTCTCCTGAACTTTGATTTGAGTAAGCAAAAATACGTGTCCAATATTTTTTGGTAATCTAACTGACGGACCAAATAGACTTATTATATTTTTACCTAAGAAACATCCCTATTATCCAGTTGTAGGTATTTAATATATTTTTTATATTTATGCAATAACCACTCTTACCGTTCTTATTATAATTATATCTGTATCCACAGAGGAACAACTATGGCGCACAAAAGCTGGTGACAGATACTTCTACAGCCACCAGGACGAATCTGGCAGATTCACCAAGAGACAGCTTGCAGAAATAAGACGTTCATCTCTCGCGAGACTGCTTTGTGACAACACACCCTTTGATAGAATACAGAAGGATGTGTTCCAGCCAGCTTCTGAAAGGTAAATAAATAGATACACGGAATAATATTTATCATAGCGAAGGAGATGGTGTTTTAAATTAAATGGTCACTGCGTAAGCATTTGACCCACATAGGTTTAAAAAACAAAGAACATCTTCGATAGGAATAATGATGCGTTGCTGCAGAATGTACCAATAGACAATTAAGTCTTGAATAAGAAGAGAAAAAAAAGACTTTTGTAGTAGCAAAATATAATGCTTGAACTTATAATATAAGTGGACAAAGGGATGCCACAAGGCACATTCTTAGGCCAACAAGGCGCAATCTAGGATTTGAAGAAATTGGAGATTATAGTGATAACAACTGCTGCTGACTGGAAATATAGATGATCAACTAAAATAAAAAATTGGCCATTATTCCGGCAGTCGCTGAAGGTCTTGTGCTTTTATGGTGACCATCAAAACTTTGGTCTTAACGATTCAATTCCTGATGGAAAGTAGGATGCAGATGGACGCAAACTATTGTTGACAATACCGACCTTCGTTGTGCCGTTTCCTGCTCCAGTTGTTTATTTGTAAATATTTACATCATCACTGCATTGAAAGTGGTTTTCCTTCTTATTGTGACATTTGCCTTTTTTAGTGCAATTAAATTACGATTTGACTCATTCTGTTTATCTTTGCAGCAATCCTGTACTACCGTGCGAAGAAATCAGAAAGGTGAATCTGGAAGCGTGGCAGGCTTCAAAAGAACAACCTGACATTCTAACCCGCACCAGAAACTGGCTCAAAAATAAAGTCGGCAGCTCAGGAAACTTCACTAAGTAGATTCTTACACCTAGCATAAGTATCCTCTGTTAATCTGCAGTGCAAGTTAGGCTCATGTAATTAGTTTTTAGTGTTAGTTATTACGTCATTTTGGACCATCGAGTACTTAAAATAAAACTTGGTTGTAGTAACAATACCACGAAGTCCCAAGTGTGAAACGGAACACCTACGTAGTTAAGTAATAAATAATGTATTAAGACTGCTCCAGCTTGCTCTGTAGACGTAAGTAAATAATTTTAGTCGAGAGATTCAGTATTTTGTTCGAATGTGACAGTGTGCTTATTAAGTTAGTCGTAGATAAATAAAACCACGTTCCTCGATACTTAAGCGAAAGTGAACTTTTAGTCGACTTAAGTATATAGACCATTTAAGTGTCTTCTGAGAATTTGACGTTTCCATCATTTATGATGAAGACGAGTTTGGTCGTATCTGCCTGTCGTAGTGTCGTGTAATTGTACCATGTCGTACAGTGGCTGTGATATGTGGACGTTATGTCCGCTGCATAGAGAAAAAGTCTCGAGTTCCGGACGTGAGTTTATGATTCTTGAGATCCATATGTTAAAAGATCCGAGGATTGTTTCTAATTCCAAAAACAGCATCTGATAAAAAGGTCGATATTTATGGTTAATTCATAAATATTGACTTTACTTTAACGTACCAGCTTAGACTGCAAAGCCAGGGTAATTTCAAAATATGAAGTACTGGGGATTACGCAAGCACGAAGAAAATAATATAAATCATTGATTACGGTTCATATTATTTTCTTTGTGAAAAATGGGTTGTGATTTTGTAAAAGCAACGTAGTCTTTTCTAACGTTTGAATGTCAAAACTTTTGGATTGTTATGTTTATGTGGAAATACTCATGAGGGTGACAGCAGATTTCTTTTGCTTGATGCACGATGCGATCCATAACGAGGCCAGCCAGTTTTCACTGGAATTTATGAGATCTTGAGCAACATTATTTTTATTTTTTATGTAATCGTGTGTAATAACTTGTGGCGCATCCAAGTGAGGACTGTCTTGATGTAGAAACTTAAAATATTGTTTCTTTACTGTTTCCTGTTGTTATATCGTCTTGTTTTCGAGCTCTTTATTTCTTTTATGAATTACTAATGTTGATAGTTGTAAGTGTTTGGGCATGTAGTTTTTGTAAGGTATTTTCATCTTTTTGACAACGAAATTTAGAAGTGATGGCGAAAATTAATGCCAAAGATTTTAATGCAAAAATTTTTTTATCCCAGTTATATTAACCTATTTTTATACTGATCTAGCACAAATATTTCTGCTATAATGAAAATCAGCTGGAAAATAATATTGTCACAAAATAATTCACTTTGTGGATACTGCCAATACAATATCATAGTATGCCTTGCCTTATTGTATTTAGTATGATGTTATTTCTTAAGTTAAAGAATTTATCGTTTATTTGATTGTCATCTGCGAACATTATGAATGTATTGAAATTAATTTAATGACTTATTCCTATCCTTAAGTTCTTTTTATACATCAATAAATATATTTACTATGTATGTAAGACTTTTATTTGTTTGTTGATTTTCATGAGTGCTTCGTCCTGTTACACTGTTTCACCGGTCACTTGATAACAGCTTGACTTATTATAGTGTTATTAGTCAAGATAGCGAGTTTTTAGCGGTTTTAATCATAGATAAAAATGGGTTCGATTCCCGCCTTGGGACAAATGTTTGTACGATCTACAAATATTTGTTCCGGGTGTTCTGGGTATTTCCTATTTATAATAAAAAATATCTATCTATGTAATGTATTGTATTAAGTATATCAGTCATCTAGTACCCATAACACAAGCTCTGCTTAGCTTGGGGCTAGATGATGCTGTGTGGATTGTCCAGCATTAGTTAGTTATTTATTTATTTATAAAGGTTCCGTAGCATTATACAATATACAACTTTAAACTTGTATTACTATTTCATTGTTATTAAAATACTAAATTTTCAATTATTTAATGAATTCCACAATTAACATGATTAGGTGGTAGGTGAAAACATTGGACACAATCGTGGACCCTGTTGGGTACAGCAAATAAAATACTTATTCTAGTTAAAAAAAACAATTTTACTAAAGATTTATTACATTATAAAATAATTATTAGATATTTATTACATTACAAAATATTATTTATTATATTACAAATTATTATTTATTACATTATAAATTGGTATTCATCATTATTATTTTGCGAGATACAATACACAGTCTGAAAATTTCCACTGCCTGCCTATTATGGTTCATGAGACAGAGCCCACTGATACACAGACGGACGGACAGACATCGGAGGCTTAGTAATAGGCTACCGTTGGCACCCTTTGGGGTTGTTTAAATCTATACTCAAAAAGAAAGGACCTTGTATTGTATTGTTAGGCGGGCCGATAACCGCAGCTCCACGATTCTGCGCGTATTTTGCGCGGGTGAGACAATACCTTATTCGATCCACCCCAGTTCCTCGAGAAAGGCCAGCAGCAAACTGACGTTGCTGGTGATATCTCGGAGAGTAACCTGGCTACCGAAGTATTTAGCCCTGTATGCAATAACCTCTGGGAAGATAGGACCTTTTGGTAATATATTAGAAAAGGATAGGTGCAGGGTTTTTCGCTCAATGGTTTGTGTGTAGTAGGGGAAATCTATGACACAATTTTGGTCAGGGAGGGGTAGCTGTTTTTACTGCCAGCCCGGTCACCCATTGTTATTGGCCAAATGTTTGGTTAGAGAGAAACGCAATGTTGAGTTGAGCTCGCTTTTGTTCATGCTGGAAGCATCAACAACTAAGTACCTACGATAAGGCGCGAATGTTATTTAGTTGGTGTACATAAAAAAGCATTGACTGCATCGTTTAATGAGTTTTATCCATGTCTTTTTTTAATAAAATAAAGCAAAAACTACGTTTCTTTTTACCCAGGCATCATCCCTATTAGTTACTATTGGCTGCTGTATTTGTTTAGTGGTTGCGAGCGCTACTGCTGAGCATGTAGTTTTGGGTTCGATATCCAGCTTGGACGAAGTATTTTTCCATCTGGAAATTCTTAGTTGAGAAGGTACTAAGAATATCCATTTGGAGAAACACTTTCCCGGAGAAATCAACCAGGCGCAAACCCCGACTTCGGGCTGCAACTAAGAAATTCCAGATGTAAAAACCCAATAACACTTTGCCCGACACGGGAGTCGCACCCATCGCATGGTTAGCAGTGGCACTAGCAATCACTAAACAAATGCAACAGCCAACAGTAACTAATATGGATGATGCCTGGGTAAAAAGAAACGTATTTTTTGCTTCACTTATCACAAAAGACTTGGATAAAACTCATTGAAGTTGGGGAGTATGGGTTCCTACGTCACAATGATGTATAAACTCTACATACACGTGACGTCACACAACATTTTAACTCAATGTACCGACGTTATCTTTTCATTACGAAAAAATTAACAGTAACAAGTAGGCATGATGCCTTGGTAAAAAGTAAACGTATTTTTTGCTTTATCTTATTAAAAAAAGGCTTGGATAAAACTCATTGAAGTTGGGGAGTATGGGTCGCTACGTCACAATTATGTATAAAATCTACATACGCGTGACGTCACACAACATTTTAACTATATGTATTGACGTTATCTTTTGATTATGTAAAAGAAACGTTTCCAATATTTTTTCAAAATCTACCTGACGGACAAATAAAAAAAAAGTCAATCTCCATTGTAAATTATACCTGTTCAAACTTATCATGACAATTAAGAAACTCCATGTTGATGAAGAGACAAATTCAATAAATTAACTTAAAAATATTATACCCAGCATACTTGGGTGAACAGGATGTGCCTTATCAAGTAATAAATCAAGTTTCATAGTTACCTTAAGACTGCACAATTCCTATCAAAATTTTACATCTTAGGTGTGGACACGGACAGGTAATATTTTGTCTTTGGGTAAACAAAATCCGTCAGCGGTAAGGAGAAGGTTGTTTTTCATTTTGTTAATTGGGAATTATGCAAGGTTAACTAAAGGCTAACTGGCCGGCAGATCAACAACTCACTGCTGCTTTTTTAGGGTCCCGTAAGCAAAGGGTGCTACCAACTATTACTAAGCCTCCGCCGTCACACTGTCTGTCAACGGGCTGTATCTCGTGAACCTGACTTAATAGGTAGTTGAAATTTACGTTGTGTATTTCTAGATAACAACAAATGACACGAAACGTGTTTTTTTTTCGGCGTTTTTTGTTCGACACGAAACGGACGCAACCCTCCTTGTTCTTCATCCGATTCACTCTCGCTTTTGTGAAAAGTATTTTGGGTTCTGTAGTTTCTGCCTGTGTCGAAAATAAAATTACAATGTGTATGAAAAAATGTCAAAACGTGTGATTTTTAAGGTTACCGCCTAGGTAACCTTAAATATCAGTGTTGGAAACGTCGGACCTGTCTGAAAGCTCAAAGTTCAACACTTGAGAAGCTTTTCTGGTCCGCCGGAACATTGTAGAGTTTGTCTAACACTCGAGAAAAATCTTACTTAGGTATGTTGGTTTAGCAGCTCAGTCCTATTATTGTACTCCAGTACCTCTACGACTGTATTTTTGTATTCCACACCAAGATTCTTTGATAGTTTTTTCAGTTAAGAGTAGTAACTTACAATTCTCAGGTATTAATACTGATGGGTTTCTCTCCGATTTACACTCATCTTAGACGTTTATTGATGTCTAGTTGTGCCCAAGACTTTGTCCGCGTGGAATTTAACAAATCATGGGTTTTCAGTTTTCCCGCGGAATCCTAATTCTTTTCGTAATATCAAATAAAAGTAGCCTAAGTTACTTCTTATAAAATTCACCATCTGCCAGTGAAAGTTCGGTCAAAATCGGTTTAACGGATTCGGAGATTAGCCAAACAAACAAACAGACATTAAATAAATTGCTTTTTTGGTATTTTTGCTGGATATACATATTTTCATTTGCATGTAGTTAAAAGCTGATTTCAACATTACAAATAGGCACTTCAATTTTATGTATTTGTATAGTTTGATTATAGCATCGATCTCTTTAGTTCACTAGCAAATTCTCTCAAGCGCCTACTACTTTGATAGAATATTGTAATAGAATGAAACTTGCAGTAAAACGTTGAGAGGCGTAGGTATGCTAACAGTTTGCCTACCCATATTATTGTCGAGTGCAATAGGGTAGTGTCCTTGAAAATTCTGTTTGGTCCGAAAGTTGGATTACTCAAAAATACTCGACACGTTTTTTTTCTTTTGTCACGTAAACCAAAAATGACGACGATATAGTGCGTTGAAACTGCGCGTGACGTCACGCCGTGCCACAGTTTCAACGTAACAGTGACGTCACAAGCCCCTTCTCCTAAACTTTGATGTGCTATATCATTGTCACTTTTTATTGATTTAAGTAAGCAAAAAATATGTGTCCAATATTTTTTGGTTATCTTACTGACGGACTAAATAGAATTACAGTAATATCATCATATAGGGTGGAAGGAAAAGGCACGATGTGATACCATGACTTCAGGACATGATTATGGCCCCCCAGTGTTAAAATTTTAAGTTTTAAATCATTTTTTTTTCTTTTGTTTCACTTAAAAATGTAAAAAAGATGAGAAAATCATAATCATCAAACCCGATTAGAGGTAGATAATTCACTTCTTTCATTATAAATCTCAGTAGGTTAGATAGAAATCCTGATTTTAGGAAAGTTTGATTAGAAGGCATTTTGTTTTAGCGATGGTAAGTAATCATTAGATACATGTATATATACATATTAGTCAGCGAAGATTTACTAACTGTGGATGCCAAAGCATCGAACATCGTTTAATTTCCGTTAATTTAACTTGATTAATTTCCACTCCTTACTACTCCATTATAAGGGTTTCTGATTGTTGTCATATTCTAAATTAATTCTAATGGTAATTTGAGGAACCTGTATCTGGATTGTTGATTGATGTTGTAGATATTTATTTTATAAGCCGGGATAAGATGGGCCTACCTTACAGCATAAGGCTGGCAGAATATCAGTTTTGGCTGGATTCGAACACTTTAAATATAGAACACGTTGATTGTTTATTATATGGCAGATTCGTTTTAAATGACTTAGAGTACAGACATCCTAACTTAATATTATAAATGCGTAATTACGTTTGTTTGTTACCTTTTCACGCCTAAACCACTTAACGTATTTCAATAAAATTTGGTTGAGAGATAGATTGCACCCCGGGGAACGACACAGGCTACTTTTTATCAACAAACTACCCGGGCAAAGCCGCGGGCGGTAGCTAGTAGTCTAAATAAATCTCTAGGCCTTGTCATTGATAACAAATAGCTCTTGACCAAGAGCTTGAATGTATACAGCCTTACAGTAGTTAACTATGATAATTAGTCATCTCGCCCAGCAACTTTTGACTGCTCCTATATTTTTTTTATCTACCATGACCAGGGGCAAGCACATCAGCTATACTAAACATTTTACCAATTGAACATAAACCTTCTTGTTTTGTAATAAAGTTGAAAAACTATCAAATACATTTTATACATTGTGGTAGCTTGATGTGCTGGCCTCTGTACTAATATCCTAGGTTGGAATAAACGCGCGTACAAACATGGAAGTTTAAGGATTTTTTCGACGAAGGACATTTTCGTCATGAGTAGAGAAGACTAAGTGCTTATTCAATAGGTAACGGTAAAACGGGGTGAATCGAAAAGCCAGGGTGAATAGAAACAAAACTTTGAAGGGCATTTTCGCGTTAGTAAGACATTGTTTATTACTATAAGGACTCTTATTTTTTTAAGGAATTGAAATGGTTAATTTCAACACCTTGTAAGTAATTAATAATGATGAATCAACGATTAAATCTCATTTAAAGTTTTGTTTCTATTCACCCTGGCTTTTCGATTCACCCCGTTTTACGGTACCCTTTAAGCCCTTTTGTCTGCGATCAATAGTATTATTGATCGAAGCCTTTTGTTGTCATTCTAGTTCTAATTATGACAATTTCACGCTTAAGCGATCTTAAAAACTTATCACTTTCATTAAATTGTTCAAGCTCTATTTTCACAAGTTTTTTACTTTGAACGAAAAACTTCAGCTTAGGCTTTGACATTATTATCGTTGGATCTATTGGAATTGGAATTCATTTAAGTAAGTACCGATATTTTATAAAAGTATTTGGCTTAGTCTCAAAGAAGACTGGTAAAATGAACATAGTGGTGATGGTAAATCGAAAAGTTAGGTACTGAACAATCAGTTTTTCACTTACCTTTATAGAAGACGCCGCTATCGACAAAGGCGCAAAGATCTAGATATCCTGCTTGATAAAACACCAATGAATGATTAAACTTGGGAGTTTCTCACGGCTTAAGAGGTTACGAAATTTAACATCGCATTTTTGGTGCGTTAACCTACGCACTTGTACCAATAAATTGGTTTACTTACGCAACATAAGTAAGGTCGCTCCCCGGTCCAAGACACGAATTGTTCAAGGCGAGATTTTATGGCGAGTCGAAACGAGGCGAAACAAAAGAATTTATGCCTTACAATCACCATAGAATCGGGCCTTTGTAGGTATCTATAATGGTATCGCTTCCGTTTCCATCGATTTATGATTGTTTCATTGAGCTGATTTAATTGGAGCAGCATGTTTTATATAGTTAATCAATCAATCAAGTCAATTTTATCCGCTGTTGGTCCAAGTTGTTTTTTATGGTTGCAAATTTAGCAAGTTAAAATAATATTGTTAGTGATAGTGTTTGGCCTTGTCTGTCGAAGGGCGCAATGTTCACGAGACGTGTGACTCTGTTTATGTCTTGTAAATAGGTCTGTCACCTTTATTTTAGGGAATAAAGACGTATATGTGACGACCGATGTGGCGCGGCGGGCGAAGGTCCGCCTGCGACGCAAGAGGTTGCGGGTTCGATTCCCGCCTTGGGACAAATGTTTGTACGATCTACAAATATTTGTTCCGGGTGTTCTGGGTATTTTGCGATATATAATAAAAATATCTATCTATGTAATGTATTGTATTAAGTATATCAGTCATCTAGTACCCATAACACAAGCTCTGCTTAACTTGGGGCTAGATGATGCTGTGTGGATTGTCCAGCAATATTTATTTATTATATATTATTATTATTATATTTCCTTTCCTTCCGTTTAACTGTCCCGTAAGCATGAGGTCCTGGGTTCGAATCCCAGGTCGAGCAATGTGTTATTGAGATTTTTCATTAGGAATTTCTCAGTAGCAGTTTGGTGTCTGGATGTGTCCGCGGATGATGGCAATAGGCTCACCCCCTTACATGGGCCTTAAAAATATAACTGGCGAAATGTGTATAATGTAATAGGTGAACTGCAGGTACACCTCTGCGCAACCCTTCGGGGAAATACAGGCGTGATGTTATGTCATTTCCATTCCTAAAACGAAAGATTGAAGTTTAATGGGTGCAAATAAAGTATTATTAAATCACCTTATTATTTTTCTACAACAACATCTAACAAAGACCTATTTGTTATTTTTATGTCGTAGTAATTGGGGCGAATTTTGTAGTGCAAGTGTTATGTGCGGTTAATCCATACGAATATATACATAGTATTATTAATAGAAAAGTGTGTCTCTGTTTGTACGTCTTTCACGGCAAAACGGAGCGACAAATTGACGTGACTTTTTAAGTGGTGATAGTCGTAAATAAAAAGAAAGGAAAAAGAAGCAATAAAAAAAACCGGTCAATTGCGAGTCGACATCGTGCGCCGGCCCGAGTAATTGAAAAATTCCAAAAAATCTATATTTGCCCATTTTTTTTATCGTGCTGACTCAGGACCTTGATTTTATACACCTAATAGGGACTATTGACTTCACCTAATAGGATACACGGACAAACAGACAGATGGACAAGAGACTGATCTTATAGGGGTCCTTTTTTACCTTTTGCAGAACGGAACCCTAAAAATATAGAGAATATATTTATTTAATACAGGCTCAGACACGATACTAAACATAGATTTTTTTAAATTAAATTATGTGTATATTTTGTGTTTGTATTCTATGTTTGAGTATAAAATAAATAATAAGAGGTACTTTACTATAAAGTATGGCAACCCTACTATAACTTAAGTCATGTTTTAGGAAACTGTCTTGAAGAAATGAGGAAGTCATCATCATCCTTCCTACCCTTGTCTTATTTTACTTTAGGGGCTTATCATATAGCTTTTGACTTCTCCAAAGCTATGGTCTGTCAGTACCCCAGATACCAAAACAGAATATATTAAATAGACGACCTTTCACCTTTCCTTTAGTACGTATTTATATGGTTCCTTACGTCTTCGAATTTCCTCCAATTATTATTTTATGTTTGTCTACTCAGTTGTTCCTCGCTTAAATTTAAGTCAACAGTGGGATTAATTTAGAACGCATACACGTGACGCGTAAAACATGGTCAAATTTATGTATAGAGCTGTGATAGCTATCATCATCTGCCTAGCCTTTTCCCAAATGTGTTGGGGTCAGCTACCAGTCTAACCGGATGCAGCTGAATACCAGTATTTTACATGGAGCGACTGCCCCCATCTGACCTCCACAACCCAGTTACTGGGCAACACGATACTCCTTGGTAAAACTGGTTGTCAGACTTTGGGGTTTCTGACTACCTGTAACGACTGTCAAAGATCTACAAATGACAGCCGAGACCAACGGCTTAACGTGCTTTCCGAGGCATGGAGGAGTCTCCATATGTTATGAACGGTCACCCATCCACAGACTGACCTCGGCAAGCGTAGCTTAACCTTGGATCAACCCGTGCGGCTGTTTTTATTTAGCCACGAGCTCCTCGAGCTTTGATAGCTAATGATATAACATCACCCCGGTATCCTCCGAAGGGTTGGACAGAGGTGCACCTACAGTGACATTTCGACAGTTATGTTTAAGTCCCAATTAATAGGGTAGCATACTGCCATCAACAAAACCAGACCGCTGATGAGGTAATTCGTATTGGAAAAATTCAATAACTATTTGTCAGACTTGGGAGCTGAGTTACCCCTTGATTTCTTTGTCACTGCATTTTACGATATTGGGAAATCTTAATTAGTGTTAAAGACGCATATACATAACGTCATCTCTAGTGTTATAACCATAAAATTAAAGAGTCATTTCACATGACTTGTCTGGGAAAATCCTTTTTTGAAGAGTCCCTTGAGTCAAAGAAACAAAAAATAAACCAAATCAAAATCAAAATTCATTTATTGAAATTAGACTGAGAATCAGCTCATTTTGAACGTCAAAATTTAAATAAGACAGTCCCCCAAAACGCCCGCCCTTCACCAATTTCTAGTGTTTTTGCTGGGATAAAGAAGTGGCGCAATAAACTCTCCAGCAAGACAAACATTCCCAGCAGTGACGTGTACTCACTTCTCATATTGGACCTTGCTTCTTGAGTTATCCAACATCTGTTTAATTAACGTCACAGCCTCGTTAGTCCTTCAAGGTTCACCGCATGCAAATGACGTCAGTGTTTAGGGAAGTTGAATGTTGTGCAATTTCTTATTTTCCTTCAAAGATCTACCTAGAAAAATAACGAGTGTTATTTACGGCATTGGATAATGTTATTTCGGAACTGACAAGCTCTAACTGACAATCAATGAACTCCTTAAAATCTTGTCAAACTAATCTTAATCGCATTCACAATGACATAGACATATATTTGCGGGACAGATAAAACACTGGCAAGATAAATAGAGCACACGTATTTTTTTTAATGATTTAAAGACAGTCTATCAATCCATAAATAGTTCTGTATACTTTACTGCACGTCTGTAGTAATACTTTGAACTCAAACTAGCCTATCGTAGTACGGAGTTTAAATAGAATAAACGGCCTGCTTAGACTGGTTATATTACCACTCAAGTGCAAAATATTGTACAAGCCAAGAGCTCCTTTTCCTATGGAGTTACCTAATTATGAATCGTTCACCCCAAATAAACTACGAAGATCTACAGTGGTAGATCTAGAAATGTACAATGTAGATAAACAGTTAGTGTACCTAAGTATGAGTGACTTCATACTATTTATCTTCATACATTTGAAGCTGTTTAACCCAGACGGTTACATATATAATTTGCAGTCCTAATCTCGTGTTGCATTAGAACATAGAACAATGCTAGCCGATCATTACTCTTACACTACAAACGAGTATGAACTATGTATTAGATCTAGCCCGTCCCTTGCTGTCCTCTACCAGAGACGTCTTAAGCCGAGACTCGTAACCACGCAGAGGGTGCCATTAGCGATTGGTCGCTTAGCTTTTAAGTTTCTACGCCCTGGCTGGAGGCTTTAATATCTCATTAAGTCCCCACAGGAAAGTTCGGTTAAGCAGTAGGATCCAGCTGTAGGATCCCTGAAGGATAATGTGCGAGATGCCCATGCCAAAAAATACGAGTATGAACGTTAAAAGGTGTATACTTCTTAAGGCCAGTTCAGACTACCCAATAATATACCAAATTTTATGAAGCACAACAAAATTGCTCAGCATAAATGTTATATTGTATGTATAATTATATGTATACGTTCACACAACCCAATGCTATAAAATATTGAATAATAAAAGGAATGACGCAATATGATTTACTCTGTAGTTAAATAGAATGGCGTAGTCTGAACTGCGCTTTATTAACGTGTCTTCTCTGTACTTAAGAATTAAGGTTATGCGCAGAGGATATATGATTCAAGACCGCATTACCCCAGATGTGACGTCATGTTGGCAGCAATGCGAAATCATGAGTCCTGATGAGCTATTGTCATCTG
Source organism: Phlogophora meticulosa (assembly GCA_905147745.2). NCBI lineage: Eukaryota > Metazoa > Arthropoda > Insecta > Lepidoptera > Noctuidae > Phlogophora > Phlogophora meticulosa. The sequence continues at coordinate 9,368,703 of LR990528.1, read as the reverse complement.
AAAGTAAGTTATTGGAGTGCAGACACATCGATGTAATGATAATGACAGTAGTTGTATTGTAGTTGTATATTAACAATTACAATTATACTTGATGCAACATGTGGCGACACCCTTGCGCCATCCCATCTTCGTAGTACGGACTGTGCAGGTGCGGCTGCTGCAGTTGCAGAAAACCTCAAACGGCGAAAATACAACAACCTAACTGGAAGTTATATGTTTGAGCCGTTTGGGGTTGAAACACTAGGGCCATGGGGTCCGTGTGCCCATTTAGTTTTTCGAGAAATCGCGAAGCGTTTGGTCGACTCTTCACTTGACCAGAGGGCTGGCCTTTTTTTTGGTATTAGCTTATTTTTGGTAGCTTGATGTGCTGGCCTCTATACCTAAATATCAAGTTAAAATATAATAGCGTTATTAAGGTGTCTCAGTTTTGATCCCATAATTATTATTAATAGCTAAGTAATTTGATTAGATACGACTAACAACAATATCTACACATAATCCAATAATAGATAAGTTATTTCTATATTGATTTTGTTGTCAAACAATATCCCAGAGGTATTTATAAAGCGCCCATTAAGTGACTTGATTACTCCTATTAAGTATTATAGAAGTCATAAATTCTGCTATATGAGATCTTTGCAGTCAATAAGCAATTAAGTTTATACTTAGTCAATTTAAGACGATTAAACCTAACTGTGGTTGACAGCGATATGAGTATTTTTAACCGACTTCAAAAAAGGAGGAGGTTCTATGTTCGACTGCATGTACGTTTTCGTTTTTTTTTGTATGTTCACCTATTACTCCGTCATTGCGAGCCGGATTTAGAATTTCCTTTTTTTGAGACGGTCACACACTGATTCAGACACTCTCGAAGTGGTCTCACTGTCACCAAGTAAGGATTTGATGATGGGATCCTGGAGAAATCGAGGGAAATATTATAGGCACACCGATGGAAATTTGTTTATTTTTTGTAGTAACTCGTGCAATTTTTTGTGTATTTTTACCAAGCTATAATAATTTTAAAGTAGCAAAGAGGTCCTTAATAAAATTGTTTTGTGTCTTTATACCTCTGCCAAGTGAGTTCATCTGTCCATAGGATTATAAAACAATGGTGCAGCTCTCACTTGTTGTATTAAAGTTAACGCAGAAAGAAAGAAAGAAAAATTGTTTACTCTACACAGATAAAACGCACATTCTGCAGACAAGGATGATTGCTGTATATTTTCGTTGAAATCATGACATAATATACAGTGAATGTCTCTTCTCACAGCTTGGCCTCAATGACTGCCGAATTGAATGGTCTTAATGAAAATGACTGTAACCAACACGCTGGGCAGATGAATTGGTGATTGCAGTTCATTTGTTTTCATGGAGATTGAAAGACGCTGATGTCTACGAAGTAAGGCGGGTTTCACACTGGAACACAGCCCGCTCCGGTCTGCGTTCGACTCCATGCCGGGAGACGCTATCGTTTATATATACTGTGATGTATGCATGACAAATGAAACCTTATGGCATACAGTCTGGTAGAATGTTAGTTCTGGCTGGTTTCAAACACTCAAGCGACTTAGGGCAGAGCAATTGTTTTGAGATGCACTTATGTTAAGTTGTAAACAAGTATAATTAAATCTGCGAAGCCCGTATTTATAGTTAAAAGCTCTCGACTCGGTCCTGTGAGGTAGTGCATCCCAGCAAACTGTCTTACAGTACTTTCAAGGAACGCTAAAACCGCAGTCCCGCATTAAGGCCGTAAGTTTTACTTTAAGTTTTACTCCTCTTCCCAAACACATAAGAATGCTTTGAAATGTACACTGTCAAGAATGCTTTATGTTAATTTTTTTATTGTAAAAATGAATTAGCTACTGAAGAAAATGGAACAAAAATAAACTTTGAATCTTAAATACACGTGTATTTAGAAAAGGCAGGAGCGATGTTAGTATTATTTTGCTAAGCCAAAACAGAACAAAATTACAGGAAGTTTTACAAAATCACAATCCAATTTTGCCTACTAAAGATGGAAATTTTATTTCTTTAGTCAAGACGGTAATCTTCTAGAAATGTAGAAACGATAAAACCCAATTTCCGAATCAGCACCTAGATAGCGAGTTTCTTCGTATTATTAAACGTAAAGTTTGTTACTTCCAAGAAATTTGTGTTCCGTTTTGCCGAAGTTTTTTTTTCTTGACATTTCCTTAGAACTGTCTTCAAAAACTTCTGTTCAAATCGTGAAATCTTTATCGTTTCTGTGTGTGGTTTTATGAATCTGTTATAATATCGAGTTACGGAAGTTTTCTTTTTATTCTGTGTTTTATTATTTTATGTCAGCCATGACTCTACCATACTTCCGAGTCGGCTCTTTCAAAGCAGTGTAAGGGCGCTTGTATACGTCCGTTTTTTTCACCAGACAACGGACCGTTTTTTTCGCCGGATACGCGGTGGTGTATGCTTTATAATGAATGTGTGTAAATGCACCGGATGCCGAACCGGTGTCCAGCACATACAAATGTGAAAGACACGGTCCGTTGTCCGGTGAAAAAAACGGACGTCTACAAGCGGCCTAAGTTGGCTTTGTGTGATTTCTGTAAGTAAAGTATTTATTGCAAAATAATGCAATGCGTAGGTATAATAATTTGATATAATGTGGGAAGTATCTTTCTACAGCCGCACGGGTTGATCGAAGGTTTGTTCACGCTTGACGAAGTCAGTTTGTGGATGGGTGACCGTTCGTAACATAACGCACGTTAAGCCGTTGGACCGGGCTATCACTTGTAGATAAGCAGTCATTTGTAGTTTGGCAGTCATTACGGGTCGATAGTCCCGATAGTCTAACAACCAGTCTTACCAAGGGGTATCGTGTCGCCCAGTAACTGGGTTGTGGAGGTCAGATAGGCGGTTGCTTCATGTAATTTACTAGTATTCAGCTGCAATCTGTTGGACTGGAAGCCAAACCCAACATAGATGGGAAAAGGCTAGGCAGATATGTGTGAAATATCTTTCTTAAAACCTTATGTAGGTAATCGTAAAATCCAACTTTGGCATTTCATCAGTCTTTATGTACTTAGTTCGACATTGCCATTTCATCTCTCAGAACTGTCAAATGTAGGTATGTGGCTAACAGCGAAGTGAAATTACGTTGTGGTAAGAATTTGGTAAGTACATGTCACCAAAGCTCTTACAAAACCTGACTCTTTCATACATAATACGTAACTCGCCGTAGACACAACCTCCTCTATTTCTTAAAGTCGGTTAAAAATAGTGTCATTGAGATGCATAGCGCGACTATAACTAACTGTCACTGTCTCTTATGAAATTAAAAACTTTTTGGTTGATTGGGAAATATAATATGTTCAAGCAAAATTCGACTTAATAGTATTAAAGTAAGGCGGGTAAGGATTTAATTTTGCTAACAGCATATTTTAAGTAACACACTAATATAATAAATGCAAAAGTTTGGATGTTTGATACTAAATCACACCAGAGCGGCTTAGCGGATCTAGATCCGTCGTCTAGATCGTCTCATGTTGACTTTTTAACCGCGGGGCGCAGCTAATGATGAATATTCATGGATAAATAATAATACCAGCCTGTTACCGTGAAATCGCCAACCCGCCTTAAGTAAGCGTGGTGATTAATGCTCGAGCCTTTTCTGTATTTAAGAAGCATTTGCTCTGCAGTTTGGACACCACTTTGCATTAATCAAGGCACTAGCATTAATCACCACGCTTTCTCAAGGCGGGTTGGCGATTTCACGCTTAAATTAATTTAAGTCCGGGGTTCCTCACGATGTTCTCCTTCACCTATGTCAGTGATGTCCGAGATACATTTAGAAAGTACATAAGAATGGAAAAAGTCACATTGGTATTTGCCCAGATTTGAACCCAATCAGGGCAAGAACGGAACACAGATAGGTTTTAGCCAGTATAAGACTGATACGCCCTCCCGTCCCCACCCAGGACGGGAGAAGTCTTTAAGAAGAATTAGAAGATGAATTCCCATCCTTAAAAAAAGGATGAGAGACGATCCCTTAACCGCTAGGCCATTTCGACATGGACTAAGAAAATAAATTCCATTTGTCATCCACTATATCTTACTTAGCGGTACCTACTTTTAGCTACGGTACACCTTCACGAACCGTTAAAACAGGTCGTATATTACATCTTCCTATTAGATCACGAAAATCATACATCTTCCCCGAGTACCTTCGCAACATTTTCTTACAATTTGTTCTGAAGATAAGTGGTTGATATATTTATCGGGTATACTAGATTCCTTACAAACGTTTCTAGTAACAAATGTCTTCGACCGTGATAGGGTTGCGTAAGCAATTCACTAAATGTAACTTTAACTTCTGTTAGTATCTTTGTTAACGATCTATTTTAAGTTTTGGATTCGGAATGTTTTCTGTTAAATTGTTTGTTTGTGAAGTTGAAGATTTGTGTTTTAAGTTTATTTTTAAGGATGAATTTACTTAATTTTGTTCTCTTTGGCCTAGATCGCCTAGGCGACAGGGAACAAAATTATGTAGAACAACAACAATTCAAAACTCGCACATGCCAGCCAGCCAGCAGTGTGTGTACTGTGTGTGTATCAGCAAATCTATTGAAAATACTCGTTATTAAATAAATAATAAATAAATAAATAATGCTGGACAATCCACACAGCATCATCTAGCCCCAAGCTAAGCAGAGCATGTGTTATAGGTACTAGATGACTGATATACTTAATACAATACATTACATAGATAGATATTTTTATTATACATAGCAAATACCCAGAACACCCGGAACAAATCTTTGTAGATCGTACAAACATTAGTCCCAGGGCGGGAATCGAACCCGCAATCTCCTGAGTCGCAGGCGGACCTTCGCCCGCCGCGCCACATCGGTCGTCAAATGTCTTAAGGAAGATTGATTTTCTGAATTTTCATCAATAAATATCAAAAAGCAACATGAGAATTTATAGTTTTTGTTACAAGCTCGGATTACGCTGCCATAAAATGGGAACCCACCCATAAGTGATGTATCATCCTCAGCCTTGGCTATTATATTATGAATCTCATAATGAAAATCGACATTAATCTTCAATTTCAGTGCTAGAATAAAGTATATTAAAAAAACATGCAAAATAATAAACCTCGCATAACATGCACTGGTAACAGTTGTGTTATAAGACCACTATTTCCTGTCGTCAGCAATAGAGATATGAATCATTTACCAACTATGTACTGTCGCGTGTTCAAAGGCAAAGTGAGCAAATGCACTTAATTACATCCTCTCACTCTAAATACCAAAATCTTTGGAGCATGTTATTACGTACTAATCTAATCTATCTTATCTATATTGTCCTAGGACTAGGCAAATGCTCTTCACACCACCACCATTATTCTGTTTTCTGCTACTGCGAACCAGTCTTTGAATAAACCATTCAGGTGAGAGGTCTAATGGGGGTGACTGCCTCTTTGGTCTAGAGGTCGCAAGCTCTACTGCTGAGCATGAGGTCCTGGAATCAATTCACGGGTCAGGTAAGACGACACGGTTGGCGCAGTGGTTGAGCCATCGGCTGCTGCGCCGCGTGTTGTAGGTTCGATCCCCGCACGGAACAAACATTTTTATGACCAGTGGCAGTTGTTCTGGGTCTGGCTGTTTGTGTATGTGAGTTTAAATGTTTGCATACGCACCCACGATACAGGAGAAATTCCTAGTGTGGGGCAACGTTTTAAAAAAAATAGTTATTGCGTTTTCCCATTTGGAATTGTTTAATAGAAGCCCAGAGGCTGTTTTTGTGGCAGGTTGGGAGCAATAGGCTTGCAGGCTATTACATGGGACTTAAAACATGACTGACGAAATGTGTACCTACTATAAGTAAACCTCTACTAACCCTGCGGGGTTTACATTCGTGAAGTTATGCTTGTATAAGGAAAGTAGAAATTAAGAGCGTTTAAAATATAAGTCATAATCGATCTATGTTCATTGGTAAGTTTTTTTTTTTTTTTTTTTATAAAAAAAAACTGTTCTGTTGCATGGATGGTGACAACCCTAGTAGGATTAAAGCAACGCTTATCAGAAAACTAATATATTAATCCGAAGGTTAATAAGACTAAGTAATTCAACATTTTCTGTCTTTATTTTAACCTAGACTACATTTAATAATAAATAAATAAATAAATAAATATTGCTGGACAATCCACACAGCATCATCTAGCCCCAAGCTAAGCAGAGCTTGTGTTATGGGTGTTATTATGTTATTTATGAGCATAGCTTTTAACAAATTGCCCTATAGAGATAATTACTAATAATATTAACGAAATTTGAACACTTATCTCACGATCCACTTATTATAAGCAGCCGAAAAAAACATTTTAACATAGTCGAGAAAATCCCTACAACCGCTGTACGTAAGATAGATTTCTATCGACCATTTATCGTTATTTCTCACAAACAAAATGATTTATAAGGTTTATTAACTCCCTATGCACCTGCTTGTAAAGGTTTTCATTTTCTTTAATGAAAAATAACCTTAGGTATTATATTATAAGGCAGATGTAAGTGGAAACATCGAGAGGGGATGCCCAAGAAGGATATACGCTGGCTTTATTGGTGATGTTCTTCAGAAAGGTCAGCGTAATGCTCACACCCGGCGTGAATGTATGATCAGATGTATGGACGTAGAAGGTATTATGAGGCCGATGGAAGTGGAAACGCCGGGAAGGGACTCCCAAGATGAACATACACTGAGGTTATTGGGGACGTTCTTCAGAAAGACCAGGTGTGTATTTGGTACTCTTTGTAGGCGTGCATGTATGATGAACGTAAACAAAGCAAAAGGAGTATGTAAGGATCGTAGCTTTGTGTAGTTTTTCTGCTTGTGTAGGAAAATGCCGTGAGTTTATGTTTTATGTAAAATAACCTATATTAATATGGTTGCATCGGGAAACCTAACCAAACCTCCACAGAGACACTCATTTTCAAGTTTATTGATCATATTACATATCTAAGGATTGTTTTAAATAATCTGAAATATCTCCAAAAAGCAATCAAGTCTAGGTAGACTATAATATATATAATATATGTAATATGTAGGTACATATTACTGTACAAACAAAGTTCTAAATTAATTCATACCTATAACATCCTACGATCAGTTCATGTGAAGACAAACGTAGAGAAACTAATTTCCTTTAGTTGATAGAACACGCGGTCGGGATGAGTTCGCTTTTGTGGTCTATTCATTCTGGCGATCGTTCGATGTGGTAGAAAGCCTGGAGTGCTGTCATGAGAACCTATCTAGATCTATCTTGCTGGTAATCATGGCAATGGAAGCTGTCTACTAACTGAATAGAATAGATTTTTTTTTCACTGAATTTTAATTAATTTATTTATTTTTTTTATAAAAAAACGTTGCCCCACACTAGGAATTTCTCCTGTGTCGTGGGTGCGTCTACAAACATTTAAAGTCACTTACACAAACAGCCAGACCCGGAACAACTACCTGTAGGCCATACAAATATTTGTTCCGTGTGGGAATCGAACCCACGACACGCGGCGCGGCAGCCGATCGCTCAGCCACTGCGCCAACCGTGCCGTTATTTAGGTGAGTTATTTCAAATTACATAAAATGTTTGGTTCCAGGTAAAGTCTAAAATTTTAGAATGCAAAAATTTTGAACTTATATTTAGGAATATAAGTTAAATTTAACTGAAACAAGTTTTACACTTTGTGATATACTTTTTTTTTAAATTTGCTAATGATTTATATACATATATGTATGTATTAAAACATTTGCCAATGATTTAAATACATATAATTATGTTTATTTATATTTTTTAAATTAGCCTGTGTTGTCCTTCTCCTGGGCAAAGGCCTCCCCTCATTCCTTCCACGTCTCTATGGTTTGCATCTCCTCGCGAATTCTTTTTTTTAAATATTGAATAGTTTATTTTCTACATAATATTACTCTCAATTGCAAGCCTTATTTCTACAGCGACATATAGGAGGGGCATTATACTGTGGGAGACTGGTGCCTAAGCTAGGCTCAACGCCTGTACTTCAGGTCACCAAACAGGTATTAACGTAAGATTTTTAGATGCGGCCTTTAAACTATCCAGATCAATAAGCAATATATTAAAGCTCATAAGGATGAGTAAAGTAAGTTATTTGAGCCTAATTTCACACGATGTGAGGTGATAGTATTTTTTATTATTCATAGTATATTATATATGGTATATATTTTATGCTTTGAGGAGCTCGTGGCTAAATAAAAACAGCAGCACGGGTTGATCGAAGGTTAAGCTACGCTTGCCGAGGTCAGTGGTCTGTGGATGGGTGACCGTTCGTAACATATCGAGACTCCTCCGTGCCTTGGAAAGCACGTTAAGCTGTTGGTCCCGGCTGTTATTTGTAGATCTTTGGCAGTCATTACAGGTAGTCAGAAGCCTGAAGTCTGACAACCAGTCTTCCCAAGGGATATCGTGTTACCCAGTAACTGGGTTGTGAAGGTCAGATAAGCAGTCGCTCTATGTAAAATATTGTTATTCAGCTGCATCTGGTTAGACTGGAAGCCGACGCCAACATAGTTGGGAAAAGGCTAGGCAGATGATGATATATTTTATGCTTTTATGAAAATGTGAAAATGTTCTGTTGTAATTGTCATATTCATATATATAGTTATGTATCGTATATATTTAAATAGTACACGACGTACTACAAACATAAGTTTTCTCCTTCTCTATCAAGTCCATCCAATGAACAACCTTTTTAAAAGCGATCTCTTACAGACAACTGCAAGAGATCGCTTTTAGCGATAAGGCTGCCCATTCAATTATACATACATACATTATTTGTAAAATTTCATGTTGTACAATAAAGAGTATTCTATTCTATTCTATATTTTATTTATGGAGACTGTATATCGACAAGAAAATCAACCGAATTTCGCGTATATTTTATATAATGTTTGTACATAAACATAAAAAGGGTAACATAGCGTAACGCCCTGCTTCCTTTAATGTCGGGATCTTCTCGTAACTTCTTGTTTTTTATACTTTATGGGACATTACAGGCCTGCGAGCGATGGGAACGGCTTTTTATGTTCATGGAAACTCTTAGCTCTCGAAGAGTTTTCACTAAGTTTGTGAAGTAAACGAAAAAAATGTTTTTATCTGAGCACGCACTGATTAACTTAAAATAACTTATTAATGAGCAGGTAATTTATGGTAAAGAGGCCGCAGGAGAATTCTTAACTAATTGAATATTGCTGAAATATTAGCCTTACATAATTTTTGACTCACGTCCTTTTTGGTGCCTAGTGGTCCTAAGTGCGACTGCTGAGCGTAAGGTCCTGGGTTCGATATCTATGTTGGGCAAACTATTATTGAGTTTTTTGTGCCCGGTTGATGGCAATAAGGTCACCCCTATTACATGGGACTTAAAAACAACTGACGATATGTGGGTATTGCTACATGTGCACCTCTGCAAAACCCTTCGAGAAATACAGGCGTGATGTTATGTTATTATAATTTTTAAATTTTGCGTTGAGAGTCTTGGGAGTGGGATTAAGACAGAGACTCGCTATTGTGATTCATATTTCTCATTAGTAGAGACAATAACTAAGCTCTTGTCTGATTGTGTGCAGTGATCAGTGAACCTTTCCTAAAACAAATATCAACGATCCCTGAGGGCTTCAACCCATTTGATGATTACACCAATAAGGGGCTTCAGACCTTCGTTACTTTAAAAAGAATTTTGAGCTGGAAGAAAGCGACAGTTTAGATACTTTGTTCCAGAAACTACTTACGCTAAGAGGCAATGAAGCATTTTCTTATCTTTGTTTATGGGGTGCAATGTGCCTTGAAACTGTTAGTTTATGTGCATGTGTGGTTCAGACGTCAGACACCTGAATAGGGGTACTTCAGTAGACGAATAAAAAAGATATGCAGCTAAATTGTGCGGTAGGTTTTAAGGAGGACGCACTCAAAAGAAATGAGCGCGAATAAATCTTAAAAGTTTTGCTTTATAAAATGAAACTGCTCATCCGTAGTTCCGACGGCTTGTGAAATAATAAGATGCGGGATCTTTTAAGGCTGATTCGTACCTGCAGCCTGCGAAATTTCCAGCTCAGTTTTAGGTAATATGTAATTGTAAAAGTTATTCGCGACCCTATCAAACATACATAACTCGAAATATATTATAATTATTAAAATCACCATTACGACTCTCTTATTTAGAATTGTGATCAAATCTAATGTAATCTAATTTTATGACATAGTCATTCAATCGCACAATTAACACTGAAAAGTTCCTATAATTATTTCAATTATTCTACACCTTTACTATACTTCGTGAAATACACAATTACCATCGCGAATGACTTTTATAATAACATATAACCCAATACCGAGCTGCAAATTGCCTAAAACCTCTGCAAGCTTGAATTTCCCGGACTACCACTACGCATTCACTTTAAAGAACCATAAAAGTATCAGTAGATTTAGAAAAAATATTTAGTTTAAAACGTTGCGTTTCGTAGTGCCGAGATAATACACTTTCTTTGTAACTATCTATGAAGGTTGATTAATGAATGCCGCCCCGTCTCTCTTCCAAACGAGCTTTGTAAAAAAGTTTCCACTTAATGTGGTAGAAACTCGTGCATAGCGTGATTTCATTAGATTTTATGACCAAAAAACTTCGTTAATGATAATGGATATGGAGCAATTTTGTATGAAACATAATTTAAAACTCTGAGAAGGCTCGAGTTCCCACTTAAGCACTCACTCATTTTTATAGTTCCCGAAATATTGAAAAGCTAAACGAGAAGCTCTTTGTTAAATAAAGTTAAGCTATTCTTGCCGAAGTCATTCTGTCGATGCGTGACCGTTCATAGCATATCGAGTCTCCTCCGTGCCTCGGAGAGCCGTTGGTACCGGCTGTCATGTGTAGATCTTTGACAGTCCTTACGTGTAGTCAGAAGCCCGAAAGTGCTGTGAAGCCCGAAGTGATTTTGTGTTGCACAGTAACTGGGTTGTGCAAGTCAGATGGTCGCTTCATGTGAAATACTGGTATTCAGCTGCATCGGATAAGACTGGAAGCCGACCCCAACATAGATGACAAAAGGGTAGGCAGATGGTGGTGAACGATCTTTAACTAGAAGTGAAAGATTTGCGTTCTGTGGTTTTGTTTGGAATTTTGAAAAGTAATTGTACCTGCAAAACGTGAAAATAGATGCACCAAAAATTTCAGTGATTTTCGTCAAAGAATAGGTTTGAAATATTATGTTTTTTTATTGTTACCCCACACTAGCAATATCCCCTGTATCGTGGGTGCGATTACAAACATTTAAACTCACATAAATATACAAACAGCCAGAGCGGCCAACGGCAACTATAGGCCATACAAATGTTTGTCCCTGCGGGAATCGAAAACGCGACACGCAGCGCAGCCAATTGCTCAGCTGGACTGTATGATTCTTCCGAGTAACTACGTCATCAAAACATGTGTGGGTATTTGGACTCGCGGTTTAGTAACTGGCGGTTACGTGACTGTACTTCAGGAGGACTGAAGCGTATGCTACGCTTACCAAGGTCGGTACACGGATGGGTGACCACCCATTACTTATTGAGACGTCTTTAAGTATTTGGCGATTTATTTATTTGATTAACAAGACTCATAAAACCAATTACATAAATCAAAGTATATACATACAATAAGTACTGAAAAAGCGATGAATGTGTATTTGAGTACCTCAATATTCAGATAGAACATTAATTGTCAGCTACAAGGCCTTGATTGAGGAAAATGGCAAAACTATAGCTATATAACTAAATGGCAGTAAGTATACAATAAACAGGAATTACTCATTACTACAATTATTACCTAATAAATATTCAGAAAATAATGTTGCATTGTTTGTATAGCCTCTTTCTCGAGATGACGTTGTGTCTTTAAACAAATCCTTAGAAATAACGAAGCTATTAGTTGGGGTATTCCGATTATTCACAATTTGATGTGCGGATTCTCCGAAACAGACTCTTTCTTAATGAGATGTTAATTAAATATTGCCGAAGTCATTCCCGGAACGTTTTGTTTCTATATAGTCAGATTTTATCGCTTTTCGATTAGGAAAGATCTCATCATCGAACATCATTCTTCTGCAGTTATCCCAATTTATTTGAGGTCGGCGCAGTATGCCTTCTTCTTCCATTACATCATCATCTGCCTAGCCTTTTTCGGCCTATGTTGATATCGGCTTCCCCACAGACTGACCTTGATTATATTTAGCCACGAGCTCGTACTGTTTCATTTTATATTTCATTATTTTCTACTTCCATTACATACCGTAATAATATTTATCGTCGTGTCAATAGTCACCTTCTTTTAAGCTATATCGTCTTTCTCACAATCCATTCATCGTTTCTTTGGTCTTTATCTACTGTTGTAACCATCCACATTCATGCGCATACCATGACCACCGATTTCCACACAATTTCCTAGTCACCTTCAGTTCACAGACTAAAGTTCAACGAAAGAGAGGACTTGCAGGATGCAAATCTCTTTCGTAATCTTCCGCTTCTAATTAGGAATGATTTGATTTGGAATAATTTCAATAAAAGAACATTTTTTTATACTGCAGGACACGCGTCACTGGTAACACTGACCTCGAGCTATCCTAGAGTAGCAAGGAGTTTCCACAGAATAAGAGGCCAGCTTATACTGGTTTTGTTACCGCTGATGTGGCCTACCCTACTATTTCAAATACAAATGAGAGAAAAAGTAAATGTTGAAAATAATCATTATGATTACGTATCAATTTTATTAGTTATTGGTTAGAGCCTTTTCATGTGGCCACCCGGCCAGTGACAATGGGTACTCATTTCTTACTTAGATCATGCAAATAGGTTTTACATCACCCAACCACTTTCATTATAAAAGTTGTTGTGTTGTATCTAGTAAAATCCCTTCTACGTCCGAAATGAGACTCTCCATGTAGATCTCAAAATACCTACGGTGAAACAGTTCATGAAGCGACTCACCCAGCGCTTCATGGACTGTTCTACCGCTCATCCTAACCCCTTAGTGTCATCGGCCGTCCGATACACTCCCTCGCGAATAAGTACAGTTCGAAGACCGAAACACACACTCACAGAGCCAGATGATCCTATCACTCTCCTCCAGGAGAGCGATAAGGCCACCAGCACTGTTCGCAGACAAAAACGGACATTCCGTCCTCGCCGCCGAGGCCCGTCGCGACGACCCCGTCAATGCCCCCCTCCCGACCCTTTGCTAGAGCCAGCCCGCGAAGCTGAGCCGATTAATGTTTAAAATGTCCCTAAATAATGGAACAATCAGATCCAGCCTATCCCTTGCTGTCCTCTTCAGCGACGTCCTAAGCCGAGGTTCGTACCCCGCAGGGGGTGCCCTTAGCGATAGTCGCTTAGCTTATAAGTTTTTATGCCTGGCTGGAGGCCTTAATTTTAACTAAGCCCCCCACAGGAAAGTTCGGTTGAGCAGTAAATATCCCTAAAGGATAAACTGCGAGATGCCCATTCCAAAAAAAAAAAAAAAAATCTAGTAAAATATTTTGATTGCGTCGAGAATATGTATCCATTTTATTTTAAAAAGCTTTACAATATGTATTTTCAATTTGTATTATGTTGTACGTAACTTAGCTATTATTCTTTCTTTTATTATTATTGCACAATACTTTTCGATTGTTTTTTAATACGTAATTAGAATTGTTGTTTTCTTTAGTACCTTATTAGCTTCACAAACAGATCGGTTATTTTTAAAGTAAACGGTAGTTAATAACCAGACTTAACAATACGATTTTTATGTACCCCCGCTTTGTGGCTGTATATATTTACAAGTGCGCCCTTCCCGCGGCTTAGTTGTTTGAGGTTGGTGCGTATTGGCAGCACTGTCGTCGACTGCCTGCGCAAGAGCACGCGAAAGAGTTTCACGTTCGGAAAGCTGTTACAATTAAATAATTGTAGTGTGAAGTGGAGTGATTTGGAGAAACGTTGATTTGTGTGAACCGGTGAGTTTTATTAATTAATAATTTATTTACGAATTTTAACGTTAGTTTGGTTTAAATTATTTGAATAACAATGTTTTCAATCATACTCAAAATAGGTATTAGTATAAGTACCAAGAACAGCTGTATGAATAACACATGTCATTTGTTAAGGAAATTAAAATAAAATAAACATATGAGTAGGTACCTAAGTTAAATTAAAAGTTAATTAGTCTATTTAACCCAACAATAAGTGAGAAATAAGAAACTATCGCTTACATATAAATATCACGCGCTATAATTAATTCTTGAACAGTGTTGTCTTAGATTGTTATCTTAGTGTGGGAAAAATAACTAAATACTTCGCGTGGAGTAGGTGTACAATACTATTAGTACGCTTTGTGTGAGATAATTGTGATGTCTCGCTGGGATTGATAAGTTATATCTATTAGTGAGAAATAATATCTATTTTTACACGCTTTATTAGGTATTATACCGATTGATATGTTCATGCGTTTAGATCAAGGGCGTTATTAAATTTTATTTTCATAAAAATTGCATACTTTTTGTCTCAATTAGTCATGAAATTTTTATGTTTATAACTAAAAAAATATATGGATAAATTGATTTTAAAAATGTTAATATTAATCCTATATTAGCTTTCCTAAGGCATGTTCTGCTAAAATACCCCTAGGATACATTTTTGTTTTTTTTTTGGTTTTATTACAAACAATCACAAAAAAATTGTGTACCTTTGCTTATTATCCTAGTATTTTTACGTAATTCTGGTTTAGTTAAAAAAAAATCCAAGGGTAAGATCGGTGTATTTAACCGATTAAGTCTTTAAGTACGAGTATTAATAATTTCAAAAAAGATATCGGATGATCCCGATTTTCTTGTACCTTCATAAATATTATGCAGAGGCATTTCTGTTATTATTTTACCGTATACGACAAGGAAAGAATCGAAGTAAATTATAAGAACTTTAGCTTTAAAAATAAAATAAAATCCCAGTAAAGTAATAAAACAGATTGGTGTATAATTTGGTGAACCGGCCGCAAAATGTCGAAATGAAAGTCCCAAAAGCTCAAGTAGGGTTGTTCGTTGTGTATGACAGATAGCAGTTTCCATTGTGTGTGTGGCAGAATTCAGTTACACGGGCATTCAAATTGCGCCTGTTCAAATTTTTCAAAATAAGAACGATGCCATATTGTTAAAAAAATATATGCATAAAAAACAAAAAGAAATCGTGTTCAATGTTTTTTTTGTTCATTGTATGTTTCGGTGAAATGAGGTGTACTGTCAAACCCTTTGGGGCAAACAGGCGCGATGTTACGGTATGTTTATATCAGTCTTAAGGTATTATTTTAATTGGACCACTTTCTTTAATAATAAGCAGCGCCAATCAGTAATTGTAACACCATAATTAGCGTATTACGAAATATAATAAGGTTGTGAAGACTGGTCCACACTGCTCCAGTTTAATATGCGCACAGGCAATCTTGTGTATTGCGTACGAAACAATAAAGGTGGAGATCTTAATGTGATTATAATAGCGCGCGAAGTAAATCACTGTAACAATTAAATTGGTAGTTGTTAATATTCAGTTTGTTCACTTAGCGGCAAAGACAATGTCATTTAGATACCTCTATTATTAGTCGGTTACAATGACTTGTTTTTTTTCTCTATCGCACGTTTTTCCTCGACACGGTTACAGTTAAAAACAACTGAGTGTTGTGAAAGACTGTATCTACTGGTACGATTATCATGGATTCGATTTTCATTATCGATTTTTATATACAAAGTGTATTAATAAAAAATCGATTAGTTATGTTTTGGTTATCTGAGGGTTTTAGTTAATAACAGTTATACCGTAGGTGGTCGAGGTTACGTGTAAATTAAGGTGTAGTTGATTTTTATATTAATACCTTTTTGGTAAAATCTTGTTTTAAATTGTACCTGTTTTGAAAGTGAAGGACGGAGAAACAATCTGAGCTAAAATACTGCTCGAATCATGATAAATACTGGCTGTGCCCTATAATTTTACACCTTCAAAAATTTGGCCATCGAATGCAAAAAGGTTTTTTTCTAATTCGACTGGCGGCTCTAGAGATAAACAAAAAAAAACAAACAGACTATAATATTACTGAGTGATTTAGTATGGTCCTAATTGGGAGCTTGGTTTTGTCCTACATGATACCTGAGTAACCCAAACAAATATTTGTGCAGAAAATCTAATTAGGCAAAATGTAGGTAAAACCAATTATTGTAGTTGTCATTTTTTGTACCTTGCAAGTATCGTACCGTTACTAAAGGCAGACGTAGGCCAGAGCGTGACAAAATGTAAATTATACCGTTTCGAAATAATATAAATCTAAAACTCATCAGTATAAGGTAAGATAATGTGCATAAAACCTGCATTCAGACAACAATAATTTTATGTTTTTCTATTGTTTGTACAAACAATTCAATGAATTCTACTAGTAGTTGCCTGCTTACCCACCTACTCGATATGAATCATGTTGTTATCCTTCAAAGTGATTTATATGGAGGGTATAATTCAGTGTTTAATTGACCTAAGTACTGAGCTCTCTCTTATTAATGCCGATAAGGCCGCCCATTGTAACACCCTACGTAGCTCTTAAAAGTTATTATTGTTTGAATGGTGTCCTTGTATTCTATTGTTTTCTATTTTATACCAACAAAAGTGTTAATAAGAATAAAACTTGCTTACATGGCTATTTATGCCCATTTTCACGGGGAGATTTGTTACTAAATAGCACTAGAGTTTCTGAAGTCTGTTGTAGTGTTATATTTTTTTATTCGAAGTTTGTTATTGCATCTGTTTGTTTCCAAAAATTAAATAAAACAAGACTTTTCAGTTGGTCCAGTCCACTTCTTGTTAACAGTAAGGTTTGCTGGCAAGCCTAAAGTTAGTACTAAACATGACGTCCTGGTTTCGGTGTTATTGGGTATTTCTTCTGGAATTTCTCAGTAGCAGCCCGGGTCTGGATTTTTGTCAAGTTTATCCCCTATTACATGGGACTTTAATATAACTTCGAGAATGTGAGTGTACCTAGAGTAGATACTTGGAGAAATGTGAGTGTACAAGAGTAACAACTGTCTGTTCACTCTACTGGAGAAGACAGGCGTTTGATGTTACGAGTATGTTATAAAATAAAAAGAATATTTTAGAATGCTCAAACATGCAATTTGGACATATGTAGGACCACCGTAAGTGATAGGTACTTAGTAGTGATTGTTAAGTTACATAAAGAAGAATAAGTTAAGAACTTGATGGTTCGAAAGTGATTTGAGATAAGGAAATGATGATCATTAAAGTAACTATTACTCAACATAAATAAATCGGCCTAATCACACGTCATAAGTGCTGTAAATTCAATAGTTGCGTGTAATTTATATAATCTACTGTTATTATGACCTAATAAAGTTAAACTTTGCTGTTTTACTAAAATTTCCGCTTTTCTATTATATATATAAATAGTAATATCATTTCTTCATTTGTTTGTAAAATATCTTTATACTTTCTCTGACATTTCATAAACACATTCATAGTTTCTAGGTTTCTGTAACCAAGTAGTTAGATAAATAAAACAATGTTTGCTTGTCGATTTCCCTAATGTTGAACTCATTCACGGTTCAATACCCGGATGATGGATGTGGATCAAACTCATAGGGCTCTTTGTAAGTAAGTGAGAAAGTTACTCTTATCCCGGAAAAAATGATTTTATGGAAGTTGTGCCAGAATCTTCTTTAGCTTTTGAAAGCCTTTGATCAGGGATTCTTGCCAGTGATTACCTACGACATTGAAAGTGGAAGGTCAAAAAGGGCCTAAATAGAACAATTAAACTCACCCAAAGAGCAATGGAGAGAGGTATTTGCTTGGAGATTCTGAAAAGATCTGCAGGTCTGCAATGTTACCAACATAACCCGATAAATACCCAAACATAGGTGGCAGTGGGTCTCAGTGCTCTCGCGGAATGGATGTCCGATGAGGCTGAAGGGTTCTGCTGTGGCAACTGCGTCGTCGATCGCTAACCTGGTAAAGGTCACAGGAATCCGGTGGATGTGAGAAGCCCATGACTAATCGAAGTTGTGACGGTTGGAGGATGCCCATGTCCAATAGTGGACGACTATCGGCTGAGCTCATGAGGATGATAAGTGATGGCGTTTTTAAATGGTACTCAAATTTAAGGTCGTATCTACAATAATACTGATTTAACATGCATGTAAGGTAGGCAGAAGTGTTTATTGCTATCGACCGAGCACAGACCCTGTGCTGCGCAGTCGCGCTCTCGCGGTTACTAGACACACGAAGCATTCGTTGATACAAAGTATTGCTGAATAAAATATAATGCAACACGCACGTTAGATTTCCCACGATTTCGCACCCGATCGAGTTGGAGAACTCATTAATTAAATAAGACAGGCAGACAGTAAAATTCTTTATGCAAATTGTGTGAAATTTTGCAAGCTCTTCACTTTGTCGGCTTGTTCCGAGATTGAAATACGAAACATGTGACAACTTTGATTGTATCTTTCTGATGCAGTTCTTTTTTTTGTGTCACTGCTCTGGTTTTTCGCCCTTGTGCAGTCATAAATAACACTCGTAATGACTGTGAAGTTTCCAAACTGTAGGGTGAACTGGTTTTGTTCACTTATGATTTCTCTTAAGAACTTGTATTTTTTTTTATTAACGGCGTGTGACTTGAGCGTTGTTGTGGATTGAAATCCGGGCAAGTACCGATATGACGATTTAAATTTATCTTAGACTTTACTGACGTCCACGTGCAATGCTTGTGCCTTCTCTGCGTGAGAAGCAGCCTTTGCTCTGCAGTGGGACGGTAACAGGCTGGTACTGTTTATTTTTAAAAACGTTAAAGTTACTTAAACAACAATTATATAACAAATACAAACAACAAAATAATTGTAATTTATTTAAATTATCCATTTTTGCAGAAAGTGCACTTGTCACTCTCAACTTGTTGTTTTATAAGCTGTTTTATTTCCGTATTGAAAGTAATTAAATTACCAGTAATTAAGCACACATATAAAAATAAATGAATTCGGTGTCTCAGTTCACCAGTTTCAGATTGATGCACACATTACGTACGGAAATGGACGCACGCGATATTATCGAAGCATGCATAACTCGTCCGGTTTTTTGCGGGTAAAAAGGATATTACCGCATGCATCTCTGAGTTTATGGTCGCCATTTTGGACGGTGACACCGACCGTTGAACACTCGCTAAACGATTATCTTGCGTTTTTATAACACTTCCTTTGAGGGTGCCGATATAATTTTACCGTTTTTGAGAAAGGAAGAAATGGAATTCGAAGATTCTCCACGGAATTTAATTGGAAGGAAAGGTTTGATACCTTTTTAAGTTATTATGAAGTAATAAGGTTTTACATTTCAACCATCCACCGCGTTCGGTGGATGGTTGAAATACACGGTAGACATTGCATTACATTTGTAAGATTGCTATCAAACTTTTTCATTTTACACGAAATAATTTCACGCATTCGATAACGAGCACTGATTCATTAATCCAAGTAACGAGGAATATTTTCACAGTTATTCTGTCGTCATACTCTGGTCCAATTAAATTATCAACGCCTGGCACAGCAGAGATATTTCTAGGAACCCTTGAAGGATACCTATATCAAATAAGAGTCAATATAAATACAATTTGTTCGACAGCCATGAATTAATTAAACTCTAATGGGCACATACCACTATAGTCCTGCATTGTTTGCGATCAACAATATAAGAAAAAAAAATATCCCTCAGTGTTCCTATGTTACCTTATAATGACGTCCAACTAGTTGGTGGTCACTATAAGGTGACTTCCAACTAGTTGGTAGTCATTATAAGGTGACTTCCAACTAGTTGATAGTCATTATAAGGTAACATAGGGACTCTGAGTAAATAAAATGGCTGTAGATGGATAGCTTTTGCTAGCGATCACACTTAATATGTGAAAGTTTGTCGCTATGTGTGTGTTTATGTTTGTTATTCCTCCACGCTGAAACGACTTAACGGATTTGGATGTTTTTTTTTTATGAAGGTAGCTAAAAGTGAATGCTTCACTTATAAGCCTTGGGAATTTCGGATTGTTTCATAACCGTGGGCCGCAGATAGTGTATTTTTAATAATATTAAATAAGGTAGCGTTGAAACAAAGTTATTGAATAATAAATGAACTCGACTTTTGATATCAAATATCCTAAGGGCGAGAATTAAGTCCTTGGTCCCTTGGGCAATTGGACCGGAAAATGTTTTTTGCCAGACAGCACCAAATACGACTGATAGGTACCTGTATTGTATCCACAGTACAATAATATGTCGGTACTGCGCTATCGATATTTAATCGTATCCGACGCGTGTCGCCTTTATTGTGAGTGTTACGCTTTTTTGCTACATTAGTTACGCTTTAAAGCGTTGTGTAATAGTCTAGACATATGTTCTCGGTACAATACAACAAATATATCGTAGTTGATCGTCCTGCCTTATTGAATCGAATTGCAGCGACAAATTGTACGTACCTACGTCATACGACACATGTGAAATACACTTTCACAGTGGGTATGTAATATACTAGCACTTCGACCGCGTGGTTTTCGTTCTTTTCTGTTCAAACTTTAACATCCCCTTCACCCCTTTACAATAGTAGTTTTGAGAATAAGAATAGCATAAATAAATAAAATAATGCTGGACAATTCACACAGCATCATCTAGCCCCACGCTAAGCAGAGCTTGTGTTATGGGTACTAGATGACTGATATACTTAATACAATACATTACATAGATATATATATATATATATATATATATTTATTATACATAGCAAATACCCAGAACACCCGGAACAAATATTTGTAGATCGTACAAACATTTGTCCCAGGGCGGGAATCGAACCTGCAACCTGCGTCGCAGGCAGACCTTCGCCCACCGCGCCACATCGTTCGTCAAATAGCATTTAAGAATAATGTCGCTGTCTAACGGTGAAAAATATTTTTAATTCGATCATTAGTTCCGGAGATTCCAGGATTGTGGGATGTTCGAAAGACTTACCGTGACCCTGGAACGTAAAGAGCAAGGACGGAACACGGATGGGTTTTAGTCAGTAAAAGTCTGACACTCTCGTCTCGACAAGTCTCCCCTTCCGCCCAGAACGGGAGAAGTCATTGGATAATTACACTGCCTTAAAAAAAATGTTCCGGAGATCACCACCACATATACAACGTTACTAACAAATTTTTCCTCTTTATAATATTAGTATAAATATATTATATAGTATGGGATAATATTGTCTTATGGTTTGTGTTGTTTATGTTAGTACCAACATTTTCTTATACTTAGACATATTTTATGGATAAGTACAAGAACATGTTGGCAGTTACGCTTATGGCCAGATATTTTATTATGATTTACTTACAAAAGACTTCGGCAAATTGAACGTTGAATTCCGTTTCGGCCAAAAATATATTATCATGTCGTGGAACCATAACTTGAGAATACGCAGAGACCTTCAAGTACGCTTCTTTATATCCAAGTCTTTAAATCTAAACTAGTATTAAAAAGAGAAAAGATTTGTTTGTTTGTGTGTTTGTTTTTAACGGATTAACTCCAAAACTACCTGTCCGATTTCAAAAAATCTATAGGTACATCTTTACAATGTTACCATGTAAGTATATCTAAGTCGACAATGCCATTTACATACATATGAAAGGATCAAATTTATTAACGACGAACTGAATGCAATGCAAAATGCTTTAATCAATCATGTGAGCTGCTTCTATTTGTTGATTTCCACAACCGCTTTGAACACTTTATGTGGCAATTTATTTTGCATGACCTTTGTATGGGAACATTATAATGTATGAAGATTCATTGATTGAAAGGCAAATAGCATACTTTCTGATTGCTTTAATTTTGAAGCACGATATTGAATGGATCGATTTGTCTCTAATTTTTTATCTAATAATAACGAATCAGTATGGACCTCACGCTCAATTTTTCGTTACCCTGTATTAATTTTTTATTTTTATGTACATAATAATTTTATTGAATAAATCTAAGGGTAAACTGGGTAAAGTGATAATACCCACCTATCGTTTACGGTTTAGGATCACATAAAATACCGTAAAGCAAAATCGAACATAGGTACGTAGCCCGCAGGCCCTGTTCCCCAACTTAAATTGTTTAATGTTTATAGACAATAAAGCCGAACGTTATTGTTTTATATAGCTCCAAGCGTTAACTCCATCATCAGCTGAAGGTCACTGTAATATCTATACATAAAGGGTCTTTCCGAGAATCGATTGTTTACTTTTTATGGTTTGTTATGAAAACGGCGTAACCATGTACAGGCCCAACAGCGTGGGTAGGTACTGTGGTTTATACTGAGTTGGTATTTTCATTCAATAGTTTCATAATTTATCAAATTAACGTTTCTCTTTCCCCGACTCTTTTTACCCAACTGCAAAGAAGGGTTATGTTTTTCACGCTTGTCATTGTGGTATTAATAATACCAGCCTGTTACTGTCCTACTGCAGGCCAAATGCCCAAATGTCATACAGAGATGGCATGAATATAAATCACCATGCTTGGCCAAGACGGGTTGGCGATTTAAGATTTATATACATTATAATATTATTATTGTAAAAAAAAATATTTAAATAAAAAATATGTCCACGTCCAGGTTTCCTTTTACTTCACCATCAGTAATCACCAAGATAAACTTAGAAAGTATATATAAATTGTAAAAGTCACGTTGGTACTTCCCCAGGTTCGAATACAGAACCTAGTGCACAAGAGGCGAGGCCTAAACCACTGACCCATCACGACATAGACATAGTGTCTATGTCTGCTTGAAATAATTGTTATTACCTTGTTTCTTCAAAATGACTCTACAGATTTCTATAATTCAGTGATAGTTGGATAAGTGACCTATAAAAAGATCTAAACAGCATATTTTTTGTGTCATATTATTATGTAATAAGCAGAGGCCGGAATTGTTGATATTAATATGTATCTTCCCGGGATTTATAATACAATCCCGTGTGACCAACAATATTACAAATAAATAATAATAAAAACCTCAGAGATAGATAAGCTTTTCGGGCATCCGATTTCGGATGGTTTAAATTGTGTAAAAGTAAATAACTTTTTTATTTAATAAATCACGGGATTTTGATGGTCTTTATATTTAATACCGGGATTTGAGGCATATCCACTTTATTCTTTCGCTGTATGAAATCAGTGTAAGTACATAAATAACTCTACCTAATTCCGACCTCTGGTAATAAGCCATAAAATGTGTGCTTCGATTTTTTAATCTGTTGCAGTTGGTGGCATCAAATCTGTAGTTGAACTAACATAACTGCCACCAACTGCAACGCACTGCTTAACAACTTATTCAATGAACGTACTCAGTGTTTTTTTTTTTAATTGTTGTTTCTTTTATGCAGTCTGGTTAGTGATAATTTATTTTATTCTGCAATGGATCTGTGATTGAAAATGGAGGTCGTACAATAATTAGCACATTAAATTCGTTTACTTAACTAGGCTTTATATAGTAGACTAAACAGTTTCTTGTTTTTAACTTAGTAATAGGTATTCACACACACATTCAATAATTTAATCATACAAAATGAATTGTGCTCATGAAGTAGCAGATGATAAAAACCGCATAAATACGTTACTTAAAACAATCAATGGTTAGTTAATTATTTGAAATTGTTTAAACTGATACCGAAATTTCATTTTTGTTGGTACTCGAATCACGTGTAGGTATGACATTAATAACAATTAAGATAACTGCGACACTCCATTTTGCAATTCGCTTTCAGAAATCAACAATTCTTGGAGCGGGCCAAGGCTTTTGTCGTTGACATGACAAAAAAATAATGACTATGTTTCTGTTCCCGTCGGATTGACGAAATGAAGTCTTGTTAACGATTCAAGATATATTTCCTCATTATTATTTTTTAAATTTAGAACAAGACTAGCGACCCGCCCTTGCTTTGTACGCGTACAATGGTGGCATGTGTAAGCATCGAAATTTCTTTACTACTTATTTCAATGTTATATCGTATATCTATAAAGTAATGTATTTTTTTACTCACAATCCTCTCAGAATGTTTGCTCTCTAAATTATGGTGAAATTACATTGCGCGGTTGAATTAAACTTTTTGTACGTGACTGCAGTAAAGTTTCTATGAATCAATGAATAGTCGAGTTTAGTTAGGATACGAACACAAGTCATGTGATTTTCATCCGGAATTCGAATTCATGTCCGAGGTGTAAAAAAAAACACAAAACCTTTATGCAATGTTTGTATAGTCGAGTTAAGCTAAGTAGGTACTGTGTTTCGAACCAATCTCACGTACTTTCATACAGAATCCGGATCCATTAAAAAAAAAACTCAATTTTGAACACAATATTGAAAGCAAACAAGTACGAAAACGAGTTTAATATTGATACAACGATGGTTTTATTTACTTTTATTACCTTTATAAAATGGGCTCAGAGCTTATGTGAACCAGCTTTGTGCTAAAATGCGGTCAGTTATGCAACGATTCGATTAACTCGAGTGAGCGCAACATAAGGTACTGGTAGGCTGCGGTTTCCGTCCGAATATTGATAACTTGTTGATTCCCAGCATTCCCTTTCGTTTGCATACTTAACCTCCTATTTCATCACGGTCAGGGTTGGTGTCTTGAAATATCGAGTTAAATGCATCTTGAACGTAAATGTCATAATCGATACCCACCTTGGGACAAATGTTTGTACGATCTACAAAGATTTGTTCCAGGTGTTCTTGGTATTTGATTTGTATAATAAAAAATATGTATCTACGTAATGTATTGTATTAAGTATATCATTCATCATAACATATACCCATAACACAAGCTCTGCTTAGCTTGGGGCTAGATGATGCTGTGTGGAATATCTAGCACTATTTATTATTTATTTATTATTATTATAAGAGGAGGTGTGTTTCGAAAAGTCCCAAATTAGTCCTAATTTCTGGAACAAAAATGATCGCAAAATGAATGCAAAAACGCGCATTTACTGTTGTAACTGTTTGAATAAACCTTCAATATCCAATCGCAGCACTTGACATGCGTTTAATTTGTTTTATTACGATAGACGCTTTCAACACTTACTACGAGTACGTACCTATTTCAGGAACGAAGACATTTTCATTTGCGGATGCAAAAAGTATGTTTCATTTTTCACAAAACGGAGCAGACAAGGGTGTCTTAGATTTTTTGATGTCTCTGAACGCACTTTGAATGAGTTCGCAAGTTAGTATATTCTGAGAGATAAAACCGTTTAATTTTTCTGAACCATTGTAAAACGCTGCTGGTTTGTTTTGTATTTCTATTATGTTAGTACTAAACACTGGAATTAGTAGCTTAAAAGGGGCTCCAAACACCCTATACACACAACAACCCTATTGAAAACCCTATAAAACCCTATTGCTATACCAATATAAACTGCTAAAAGTTGAGTCCCTACTAGATTGGTTCAGAGTCACTAAACGCACAGTAGGTACCGTTGCGTTGGAATCGGCTTCCAGTCTATAATAACGGTATTTTACATGGAGGGCTGGGCAACACGATACCCCTTGGTTAGACTGGTTGTCAGACTTTCGGGCTTCTGACTGGTCGTAACCACCGTCAAAGATCTGCAAATGACAGCCGGAACGATAATGACCGGTCACCCATCCATAGACTGACCTTGGCAAGCGTAGCGCAATACATTTGTTCAACCCGTGAGGCTGTTTTTATTTAGCCACGAGCTCCGTACCCAAATAAGCAACATAAAAATAATGTTGTGCACTATTTACACTGAAAAGTTCGATCAAAGAAGAGTTAATTACACTCTCCACTCCATTCACGAAGACCGTTCGGTAGATATACTGTAAAAGGCGTGATTAATACCGTGGAGTTTATTCAGTTGAGCTTATTTACCGAAACGCAATGTAGGCCAGTCATATCGAACATTAAAATCCTTAATTTTTTTTTTGGAGTGCTGTATCTTGTTATGCTTTGAAGCTACAGAGTTGGTTTCAAATTGTAGCTATTTTAGTCTTCATTAAAAACGTTGTGAAAATATTTTATTAAATCGCGCTTGGTTTAGGACTTTTATTAGAAATACCAAAAAAAGTACAAAAAAATTGCGCGTCTTTCGAAGCTGCGAACATGCATATACGCTACTGGTAGCCCTAAGAACATATTAAAATCAGAATTAGCCGTTAGTTTACTACACAAATAATTACGAATTGTTTGGTGTTTGCTATTTATCTATAAAACTTAATTAATCATCACATATTAAAATAAAAGCAAGGCGTTAAAACAAAAGACTGGCAACCAGCCTTGTGCGTAATAAACAAGTAAACAGCCAGTATGAGAGAGCTCTTAGGTGATTGGCACACTGTACCGCATCACGCAGCGGGATGCATGGCGACGAACGACGAACACTGCGCATGAAAGCGTTTTCTGTGTGTTGCACTACGCGTATTTTCTAAACAAACATATGTACTTGCAAACAACGTAAGAACACGCACTCCCGCTCTACACAGCGTGATGCGGTGCAGTGTGCCTATCGCCTTAGTCACGTGACGCAGGTACCTTTCTTTGACCGCAGCTCACCTTCGCACCATATGTTCAGTCACGCGTTTTGCTGTCAATCATACTCCAAAGTATCTGTCCTTGGATGTCAATCGACTTTTAGGCCTATTAATAGCCGACAATTAAAAGGTACTTGGTTTAACGTTCACAAATCAAATACCTTCGATGTATTATTATTATTTATTTATTTAATGCTGGACAATCCACACATCATCATCTAGCCCCAAGCTAAGCAGAGCTTGTGTTATGGGTACTAGATGACTGATATACTTAATACAATACATTACATAGATAGATATTTATTATTATACAAAGCAAATACCCAGAGCACCCGGGACAAATCTTTGTAGATCGTACAAACATTTGTCCCAGGGCGGGAATCGAACCCGCAACCTCCTGCGTTGCAGGCGGACCTTCGCCCGCCGCGCCACATCGGTCTCAATGATCAATATTATCAAACATCAGTGTCATTCATTTACAGTGGTAACTTTAACTGTTATTGATGCATGATAGGTTGCTGTACGAAATATATAACATCACGCTTGTAGTGTCCGCAGGTTTTGGCAGAGTTATACTAATGTAGCACCCACATTTCTCCAGCTACATTAAGGTCCTATGTAGTATTAGGCGAGCCTATTGCCATGGGCCGGGTACTACAAATTTAGACTCCGGGCAGCTACTAAGAATAAATAAATAAATAAAATAAATAATGCTGGACAATCCACACAGTATCATCTAGCCCCAAACTAAGCAGAGCTTGTGTTATGGGTACTAGATGACTGATATACTTAATACAATACATTACATATATAGATATTTTTATTATACATAGGAAATACCCAGAACACTCGGAACAAATATTTGCAGATCGTACAAACATTTGTCCCAAGGCGGGAATCGAACCCGCAACCTCCTGCGTCGCAGGCGGACCTTCGCCCGCCGCGCCACATCGGTCGTCCCGAAGAAAATCCCAAGACCAACGAGGTTTAAACGAAATATTATATTCATGTTCTTTTGGGAGATAATTCTGGTTCACGTGTCTCTAGGTCTCAGAGGAATAACTTATCAGTCTGGAACTAAAACTATATTATTTTTTAAGTGAAGTAGACTTAAAAAACTGCCTTGTATAAAAAAAAAAATGCCCTGAATTCCCTAAAACCCTAATTCTTATAGAATAATGCCCTGGCTGGTGAGCCAGGGCATTACCAAATAGATGTGTTAAAAATCAAAGATTTTATTGATTTCGAGCTTTTGCTTTTGTAATTATCATATCCACCACCGTTTTTCGTGTACGTGTTTAGTGCAGTTAAGCTGTGCAATAGATCGTGGAAAGTGGAGTTTTGCAACACGTGCATACAAATTGTATTACGCACTAGGATATTTTACGATTTACGTTTACTATCTCTCGCAAGATGTTTTTAAGGAAATTGTATTTAACTTTGTAGCGCTCATAAATACTCTTACACGGAGTCTTTCTTAAGTCGTCTTACGTCACGAGTCTTATTAACGGTATAATTATTGACCATTTTAAGATTCTTCACATTTCTTGTACTCGGATGAAGAGTTTCACATCTAGTTACGACACGAGTATAGCTAGATAGGAATTACTTGGCATTTTCCGGACTATTTCACAGTTGTGCTTCTAAAATAGAGTTCGATTAGCATTCTACAAGGCGGGTGCTAATTATTAGATAGCATTGTGATCAAATAATGAAATACTTCAGAACAAAACGTGAACAAGTATTTTTAATGTAAGAATTTCTCCTTTATCGTGGGTGCGTTTACAAACATTTAAACTCACATACACAAACAGCCAGACCCGGAACAACTACCTGTAGGCCATACAAATATTTGTTCCGTGAGGGGATCGAACCCGCAACACACAGCGCAGTAGCCAATCGCTCAGCCACTGCGCCAACCGTGTCGTCAAAAACCATCTAAATATAATTTATTATCTAAACTATCAGAATTATTAAAGGTTCAGGTGCGTATTACTGGCATCTGGCGTTAGCTTGCGTGTATGACCAGATGTATGAACATAAACAAAACAAAAGGAGTATGTAAGGATCGTAGCAGGTAGCGGTCTGTAGTTTCTACTTACCCCCACGGGAATAGGCTTGAGTTTATGTGTGTAACAATATTTTAATACAAACAATAGGTAGGTATAGTGAAATTTAATTCAACGTTAAAAATAAAGTGTAGCAAAAATAAAATCTCATTATTTGTATCATTTTTCAAAGTTGTGCTTAGGGCTCATTTCGGAGCTTATTCTTAAAATTAATTTCCCAGAAGGGAAAGAAAAATAACGGAGAGACAATGAATTACGGCTGATTTAACGAAAGCTAGCAAATACTTTTATTCTTTCTTATTATCAATTATCTCGATAACAGTTCGAAATTTAAGAATGTAACTAGTATTTCCGAGATCTAGTATACCTATCTATTACATTGGAAATAAGCATAACTGACGGCGAAATGTGGGTGTAGCATAGGTACACCTCTGTCTAACACTCAATACACAGGCGTGATGTTATGCTCCGAAACCGTCTTGTCAAAAAATTTAAGTGGTAGCCGATACCCGTGGTAGTAACATAGTTGGCAAGTTACATATGTACATACCTACCAGCGAATTGCGATGAGCATATAAAGTGAGAGGTACATAATGTTACAGTAGGATATGTATATAGGTATATTGTGATAATAGCTTCATCAATCAAACCTATACAAGCATTGGCATTGCCAATTAAATTATGTAGCTCGAGAATTATATAGATTACCTACGTCAAAATTAAAGTAATATTTTATGATCGTATGATCAGCTGAACATACAAATTACATTACGCTTTATTTCATTATATGGCTCTTTGACGTGAGGTGTATTGTAAATTAATAATAGTTAGTCTATGCTACTGAAAATAGTCTACACAGCCATCTTTTGCAACTGTCCAAACATTTTTGTTAGTAATTTTATTTATTTTTTTATTTAATTAAATTATATGCATCATCTTTCTCCTGTGTTTAATGGTTAGTAGCAGTTCTTCAATATTTAACGGTTAATATCTAATCCTCCCTTTATAATTATATTTAATGTTCTTTCATCTTCATACATAGTTAAAGTTCCTAATTGGATTTTGAAGGTATAGTCAGTTTGCTTCAAATACCTGTCATATTTTAAAAATTGACTGGCGGTTAAAATATTTATGGTCCATAGACAAAATTGCGTTCGGAAATTTATAATTTGTTGGATACATTTTTGATGGTACGTTCACTGTTATCACTTTTACAGGAGCAAGTGAATTTTGGTTGAAAATGACTCTAATTGATATAGATAAATGATATATTTCTTTATTGTTGTGAAAATCAGGTTTCGCATTTATGATTAATTATCATTTGTACATCGAAGGTATTTATAATGTTCGTAAGGAAAATGTGTTACAACCCAAAGACATTTTTGTAACACAATACAAATATAACAACAGCTAGTAATTTAATAACAGTTTCATAGAAATATTTATATTATGGTATTTGACCAGTTTGTGTAAATTTAATCAATATTCAATTTTTGCCGGCGGTTCTGTTTTACGTTCACTCAAAATTTCCTTGAATATTCATTATTTCCGGAGTGATTAAGTTAAAACATACATCTAAACTAAAGTACTATGAACTCAACTCCATAATATTAATTCGGGTTACATAATGTATGCCTTAATTATGCTTTTGTTTACCGTTAGTTTTCTGCCGTGGGTCGTGGTTAGTCCATACATTGGGGCAAAGTTTTAATTAGCAGGACCCTCCATAGTCCATACCACAATTAGAGGCAACAAAAATACGGGCTCTTCAATTAGGGAAACTCCGAGGTCCTTTTTATTAAATCTGAGCGTAGATTTTGTGGCTTGTAAGCCTTTCCGTGTTTCCTGTGTCAAATTACGACGCAGTTCCGGTTATCTTGTATAATTAAGAAAGTCCCACATATTTTTTTCTTCTGAAAATGTTTAACATAACATCACGCCTGTCACCCGAAAGGTAAGGCAGACGTGTATTTCAGAATAGAATTCTAGTTTGCACCATTGGATGTACTCAAGTAACGCAACTTTAGGTTAGATCAAAAGAGTTGTTTTCCATGAAAAACATTTTCTGTCACCAATTTCCTTGACTCACACCTGGTATTTAAATACTATAGAGTGCACCCTTGATTATTTTTTGAGGATGGGAAATCATCCAAAGACTTCTGCCGGGTGGAACGGGAGAGCGTGTAGGACTTTTACTGACTAAAACCCATCCGTGTCCCGTCCGTGCCCTTTTATTCAGGGTCACGGAAACTCTTTCAAACATCCCGCAACCCTGGCAGGCAATAGAGTGCACCCTGGTGTTAACACTTTGACACTCATTAAAATTTTCTAATATGGAAAGATCCTGTGACAAAACAATTCAAGGGGAAATCAGCTGCATCTACGTAACAAACTGTTTCACAATAAGTACAGTAGGCTGCACATCCGTGGTAACACTGAACTTCAGGTCTAGCGTAGTACGTAATTTCAACAGAATAACAGGCCATCTTATACTGGTACTTGATACCGCTGTCATGCGGCTAAGTAAGTAACTTAGACGCAAATATTAGGCACCGAATGGAGTTCCTGACCCACGTGGCAGACAGTCAAGGTCATTACCCCCCTTCAACAAAAGAGTAAGCAAACCTACCATTAGCTATGACTGTCAGACAATTTAAACATACACTTAATCGATACGAGTTTATTTTTAGTATCGGGCAATAATGGTTGCTAAACGATATATGTTTCTTGTTGTATACTTGTTTTTTTTTATTTTAGATTCGGTGCGAGTGTCCCAAATAAATGATTTTCTTTCTTTCTTTTTCTTTCGCTACATATTATTTTGTAATAATCTCTTGAATCTTACGTTACGGTACGGCTGGCGTATAGGATAAGCGATCGGCTGCTGTGCCGCGTGTCGTTGGTTCGATTATCACACGGAACAAATATTTGTATGGTTTACATCTAGTTGTTCCAGGTCTGGCTGTTAGTGTATGTGAATTAAATTGTTTGTAATCGCACCTACACAGGAGATATTCTTAGTATGGGACAAAGTTTGAAAAAACAAAGTAAAAATAGAATATCTGTATTTTTTCTCCTTCTCTATCAAGTCTATCTGTATGAGATCGCTTTCAGCAATTAGGCGGCCTATTGTAACACCTTTTGTTGCTCTTAAAGTTATTATTTGTAAGCTTTTAAGGTGTACAATAAAGATATTTTATTCCATTCTACAATGTGTAAGCTAATTTAGACCTGATAGAAGTTGGTAAAGAAATTATTCATAGCAGATGAATCTTTTGTTAGTATAAAGGAAAGGCCGTAAGAAAAGGAAAAAAAAATAATTATTTGTTTTCTCAAGAGACGAACAAAAAGGTTTACGAATTTAATCGACTGTCATATTGATATATGTATATTATAATTAAAATGCAAGCGCGTGTAGATACAATTTAAACGGATTCAGATGAATCCGTTTAATTTTTTTGCAGATTGTTCCAAAATACCGTCTTATTAGAACATGAATAGAGAGAGATTTTTGTTGAAAAAGCCAGTCATTGGTTGTTTTCGGAAAAGCCAGAACCGTCACCCTCTGGCTTTTCCGAAAATAACCACAATCAAGGAGAGATCTGTAATTAATGCCCATGGGAGTTACAGAAACAAATCGCAATTGACTTTACACATAAAGAAAAGAAAGAAAAAATGTTTATTTAACACTTCGGACGTGAATATTATACAATAAAAACTGAATTAAAATGAATTTCTAATGGTGGTGTTAGTAAAAAAATCACTTAAAATCGCATGTTCGTTCTAAATTCAAAACATTTTAAAAGTTTATAAATGTAACAATATTTTATAAATATAACAGAATCAAGTTTCTGCTAATAAATAAATAAGTTTACTTGAATCCAAAACAAACTGCCCGAAACTGTAATAAACAACTTCAAGGCTAATTAATTACAATCTTTGAGGTTTCCAAGTATTTGTTGTCTTTACAATAACCTTTAATTTGTGCTTTCTAGATTTTTCTTTCACCAGTAAAATTTATATCGTTGTTCATTTTAAATAGAGTTTAATTTTAATTTCGTTCAACACCTTTACACCTCGCATAAAAAGACAACGCTAATAGGAAGGTTAACATTTTTTGTATCAGCAAATTGAAGTGTGTTAACTGAATTAATTAAAACGGACCAATTTCGGAACCGCTGCTCTGTCAAGAAACATACTGTCCTCCAGTTTTTGCTAAAGGCGACTGATTAAATTACCTTATTGTCTTAGTTATAACAACCAGCTGCGAACACTAACATTCGCGATGGAAGTATTTGTACGAAACATACCTAAATAAATTAGCGGTGTGTGCAAAAATAATTATTTATTAATAATAATAACAAAAGTACCAAGTTATTGACAAAATCAAAATTCATTTATTCAAATTAGGCTGATAATCAGCACTTTTTGAACGACAAAACTTTACATAACGTTTATTTTTAGTATACGAGTAAAATTGTGTAGTTCAGTTTCTATTGTGTCTCGTTTTCTGGCCGTTAAGGTGCTAAAGCCCCTTACCATCAGTTTGGTACATGCTAGGTTTTTTTTTTTTTTTTTTCTTAGAGAAAACGTTGCCCCACACTAGGAATTTCTCCTGTATCGTGGGTGCGTTTACAAACATTCAAACTGACATACACAAACAGCCAGACCCGGAACAATTACCTGTAGGTCATACAAATATTTGTTCCGTGCGGGGATCGAACCCACAACACGCGGCGCAGCAGCCGATGGCTCAACCACTGCGCCAACCGTGTCGTCAAAATTGGTTTTGCTAATGATAGTTGGTGAATATCTCTGTTAGCACCCTTGCTTGCCCCTAATTTGTGGAAGCAAAAATATGCTCGTACTTCACGCAATATACGACAGAAAATGACTTCTTCCACGGAATATGAGCATAGTTGTCCGATGTGCTTCATCATCAGGCTATACTAGTCCACTGCTGGACATAGCCCTCTCCTAATGAGCGCCATAGCGCCCTGTCTTCAGCTTGCCGCATCCAGCATCTGCCTGCAGTCTTTCGCAGATTGTCATCCCACCCGGTGAGAGGGCGTCCTACACTACGTTTGCCGAGTCGCGGTCTCCACTCAAAAACACGTTTACCCCAGCGGTTGTCGGTTCTTCACGAGATATGGCCAGCCCACTGCCACTTCAGCTTGCTAATTCTTTGAGCTATGTCGGTAACTTTGGTTCCCAATCCGATGTGCTTAATGCATTTTATCTTACCTAATACATACTATTTTTTCAACTTTAAATAAATCCACGCTGTTATGCAAGACGTCAATACCATGTCCTAAGTCATCATGTTTTTAAGAGAATACAGAAAGAACTAGACATAATAGACCTAAATAAATTCAATGTCAAATCAAATACTTCTGACTGGCTCATACAGCAGGACTATATTAAAACAGAGTCTATACTACTATCACACATCGCTTGACATAATTATCCATTTCAAAAACACCCACAAGATTTCATACTCACACACGCATACACACTCACACACATACACACTCACACACATACACACTCCCACACATACATCGGTTCACTCTCCTCCCTTGAGGTGTATGTACATACACCTCAACCCTCAACCCTCACACCTACTTGAATAACACTAACACTAATATTAACATGCATTAGTAATGGTAATCGACACACTTTCACTCTTGTAAGTTTTAGTTTTACTAAATTTAAATATTGGCCGATCACTGTCTCTTAAGATACAGGTTTCTTCCTAGTTTAAGGGACAGGGTTCATAATTTTTTTTTTTGTCTATGCATACAAAAAAAAAAATTATGAACCCTGTCCCTTATTACTACCTTTTTTGTAAATCTAAATCTCCTACTCACAAGCTATGTTTTCATGCTTAATCTATTGTATTGATTGTTCTGAACTGTGTCTGTGTGTATTTATTTTGGATAAATAAACAAATTTATTATTATTATATTATTATTATTATGCAGGTTTTGAATCTACTGAAAAGTTTCATAATATTTTGAAGTGAAACCTAAAAGCTCAAAAAAAATATATCCGTGCACGTAGTAGATAGACTATAAGGATGATCCCACCTGTGCAGACATATATCTAAACCATAAAGTAAGTAAGTAAATATTTCTTGAAACACAAGGGACAACAATACAGACGGTTTAGTTCGTTAAAACTTAATTTACGATGTAGCTTAATGAAATGAGAATCACGTGATTGGAATCCTTAAAGCCTGCTACACGCATTGCTACAAGTTGTTGTGATTAAGCCGAGTAAAAATATTAGTTTCAGGTCCATTGACCTTTGAGAAGAGCGAAAAGAACAATAGAGTCTTGTATAATGTTCAGTGTATTGCAAAAGACTAATTAATGCGATTAAGACTTTATGGAGTTGTATAAGTTTCTAGAATCCGAGAACGAGTTCATTACGTACTTGTACGTGGTAATTACTTTGAGATCTGTATCTTAGCTTTAAGGTAATAAACCGTAGGGGAGGGTCTTAACTATTTATCAAGCCAAGAAAGAGTCCGAGGGATCTAGGACTTACGTAGGACGCAGGTACGGTGTTAGTACGTTTGACTTTCCGAAAATAATCTCAAGTTTAAACCAGACTGAAATAACCCAGCTTTGATGACATTTTTCTAGTTAGTTTTATCCACACCCTGTGGGAAAAGAACGTAAAGTTTGTAAAGGAAAAAAAAACAAAAAAAAAATAATGCAGTTATTTTTACAATAAATCACTAGAATCATCATTTTAGTATTTAGGTAGCAGAAACCTTAAAGCTATATATTATATAATTATTATTACTATATCCATCTCAAACGTGGAATCCAATAAATATTACTAACATGGCATCGACTTTAATATATTTCTAAAAGAATATCCTCATGAAAGCGATCTCTTATTTCCACAATTTATTGGACACATCTTATTATTGCAGTTCGTATCAATATGAAATTCAATTCAAAAAGATAAATACATCTTTCTTCAGCTTATTTATGTTAGGGATATCTTGTGAACAAGACGTATATTAAAAATTGTAGTAGGTATTATTAGAAACTAACTCATGGCTAAATAAAAACAGCCGCACGGGTTTTTCGAAGGTCTAATTCATAACATATCGAGACTCCTCCGTGCCTCGGAAATCACGGTAAGCCGTTGGCCCCGGCTGCCATTTGTAAATCTTTGACAGTCGTTACGGGTAGTTAGAAGCCCGAAAGTGTGACAACCAGTCTTACCAAGGGGTAACGTGCTGCATAGTAACTGGGTTGTAGAAGTCAGATAGGCAGTCGCTCCATGTAAAATAGGTCGGCTTCCAGTCTTACGAGATGTAGCTGATAACCAGCTGCATCTCGTAAGACTGGAAGCCGACCCCAATATATTTGGGAAAAGGCTAGGCAGATGTTGAGCGCTCTAGTTGAAATTCGTCCGCTTTAGTATCTCTTTCTGCAATCCATCTCCATTTAAACTATAACTCTCACAGTTCAAACTAGAATCGTATTCATTTATTGTAATTCAAAGATTTTTTTTCGTCCATCCTCCTTGCGCGCAATATTCTTAAAAAAGAAGCCGAAGTTTTCGCTTCACGTTCTGTATTTTCCACTGGCCACTATAGGACAAAAGCCTCTCAATTTCCGTTTGAATATGTTCCGTTCCTATCACAGAATATTTTTTTCAGATGATAGAGCAAATATTTTGAGATCAAAGGAAAACGTTCGGTTTTTGCAAGTGCTTGACAAGCAATTTTTAGAGCGCCCATTGCCAGCTTAAAACTTCAAAATTTGCCCATCCATTACGTTCACTTTAATTGAACGTTGGAAGAACTAACTATCTTTTTTATTCTATTTTGTTACTAGTCTTAACCGGGCAGTGCCCGTAGCACCCTGATAAATGTTTATACTAGAGAAAGAGATACTTGAAGTTTTCTCAAACCCTTTTGGACACATTTTCAAGCAGATCGTTTAATAAACAGGGTTAAAAATCTTATTGATACTTCTTTTACTTCTGACTTTTACATTCTTCTTCATTATGTGATTTGATGGCCCAGTGTTACAGACCCAGTCTTATGAGTCGTAGGTCATGGGTTAGAACCTAAGTGGGACTTTGTGAAATGTTCTTATTTCAACAGCACTGCTCTCAAAACGGCGAAGGAATATATCGATAGGAAAATCCTAGAACCAAAAATTCGGAGACATGGTACATTCACCAACCGCACGTTCTGATCCTATGTGATGGTTATCCATCTCAAAGGGTCAGAATGTGCGGTTTCCTTCCTATCACCGAGAGGAGGCCTGCGTCCTAGCAGTAGAAATTTTAAAGGCTGAGGCTGTGTGTCTGATCCGATACCAGCTAGAAAAAACGTAAAAAATATGAAAAAGAAAAAATTGAATGCTGAGGAGTCCAGAATAATGTACTAAACTCATGGTATCAATTGATCTTCCACCCAGTATTAAAAGAAGCAACAAGAAAAATTCCAAAGAGCTCGCGAGTAATAAAACTTTTCTATTCCTTAAAGACCAACAAATAAAGACGAAGCTACTGCCGGTTCAGTCGCACACAAATAAACACAGTGTTCAATAAGACACACGTTTACTTAGAGAGGTCACTCCACAGGTCAAACAGATACAATTCGCACAGCTTCATATTCAGTTGGAAAACAACAATTTGTAAGCTTCAATTATTTTTAATACGGACCCGTATCTTATATGACATCTGTAATGAGGTTTTTGGTACCGCACCTAGTAAGGCGAAATGTTGCAATCGTCCGATGTCTTAAATAATATAACTCAAGGTTGCCTGTTAAAACTGCACGATATACGAAAACAACAAATATGTTTTCAGAACTCATAAAATATTGTTTTGGCGGTTACATGGTAGTGATCAAAATGATGCAATTTAAATGAAACTTTCTCCGTTACTTTAACTAATATTCTGAATTCAATTGTCCGAATTGGCCTGAAGGATACTGTAATATCTATGTCAGAAATTGGGAAATTCTCAATCAGATTATCTGTACCAGTTGGCCTTAATTACTTCAATACTAAGTAACCTTACAATATAAGCCTGTCACATGGTGTAGTATTCGATCACTCTGTCAATCAGTATGTTCATTATGTCTGTTGATAGACAAAATGACTGCTATCTGGAATTTAAACTAACATAATTGTAATTAATAGCAGTCAGACGTTCGATATGAGCGCCAACGTCGTTAGGACGATGTAAATAGACACTGGATTAATTTGAACTACAGTTGTTATAGTAGTTAACTTGTTGCCCAGTAACTGGGTTGTGGAGGTCAGATAGGCCATGTAAAATACAGGTATTCCTGCATCCAATTAGACTGGAAGCCGACCCCAACTTAGTTGGGAAAGGGCTAGGCAAATGATGAGATGACTTTATAGGTATTAATATTATACTTCAAGAAGTTATTTTAACACTTTATTTTAACACTTCTCCGATCTGGGAATCGAAATCTGGACCCTCATCAACACTTATTTTAATTTTTAAGTTTTTGTATATCCAAGAGAATAGACTATCATGCAGAATGATCAGGCTCACAGTGCACGCGTAGTCTCGTAATGTGCAGTATTATTATGAGACCACCGTGTGATCCCGGATATGTATTAAGAAACCATTGTAGTATAGATACTACAATGGTTTCTTAATACGTATCCGGGACACACGCATCACTCCTGTACTAGAGCAGGAGTGATGCGTGTGTGAATTGAAAAGCCGTTGCGTGGTTCAGAGCTCAGTTCTGTGAAGCACAATGGATAGATCCACCATTACCCTACAAATGTCCTAGTCAAAACTGCAATAAGGAATAATTTAGTCATCAAATTATTTAGAAATCAAATACTTTAACCTTTACCGGTTAATACATAGTTATTCGGTGAATTATAAACGTTAATAAACAAGACATTAATTTTTTCATCATCATCATCTGCCTAGCTTTTTCCCAACTATGTTGGGGTGGCCTTCCAGTTTAAATAAATAAATAAACGACTGTCAAAGATATAGAAATGACAGCTGGGACAGATATTAATTTCGTAAATACAGATTTATGCATGACAGCAACTTTCACGGTGACATTATGCGTGTCAATGTCAATCGTGTTTTCTTGGTTTTAAATAAGTTCGCAAATTTCCAGATTTTTGGCTATAAGTAGAAGGAAAACATTTTCGAAGTTTATTTTTCTTCCGAAAATGGATTTTGATATAACACATTCATTGGCGTGCCTTGGGAGTAAAAAAACTCGTATGTTCGACTGTCGCGAACACCGATTTCAATGCTTCTCGTGTGCGTGGCGGAAAAAACATTGTTTATATTTTGTATGTAGGATTTTTAAAAAGGAGAACCATGAAAAAGTTTTTAAAAAGAAAAAAAGAACTGTTTCATCTAGCATCACTATATCCTTGTAAATATGATTTTCCACTTGGAATTTGCTTATTTAACCACTTGCACTAAACAGAATTCAGAGAAATTAAAGCTGTTTGAACATCTGTTTTTACATCTGAAGTGTTTTCCACCAGTCAGTACAAGACTTTAGTTTTGAACTTAGCTGCACTTCAAAGTTAAACAACTTTTTGGAACTTTCACTTGGCTAACACATGGAGCATTTTAAAATACTTAAGGAATAAAGAATTTGGTGAAGAGCCATTTTAAAAGTGCTGTGTAATTCAAGGTAACTGAACTAGTCTCCGCTTTTCTTCATCCAAGTTTTTTTTTATGCTGACCAGCACGGGTAGTATAACCAATTCTACATTTGCATATCTTTTTTTACCAAGAATAGACAACGTTCTTTCATTCGAACTTGATCTCTTACTGTACAGAATAGAAAATTTCTTCTCTTCAGTTTTAAAATAGCCATGCTTAGGACGGTATAAATCTTTCAACAATCTGTCATGATATATATTCATCCCTCGAAAAACACGTTTCTATGGCGGTCATGCTACGTGTCCTGACAGTTTTTATTGGTTTGGAGAATCAGATTTTAAACCTGTCCTTTAGGAAGATATGTCCAATGAAAATATTACACATATATATTTACTATGGATGACAGACTCCTGTCACTCTCCCTCATAATCCTCCTATTTCCTATCACAACAGATGGTATAGAAAGTTTTTCTCTCAAAGCCAAATAAAGGGAACCTGTTACCTTATCTGGTTTGAAACAAAAGGCTTCCATGAATCTTCCTGCTTAATACGATGTACAAAAAAGAAGAAAAGCGTGTAAAAATAATAAATTCATCCCGAACCACTAAGCTTTTTTGCTTAATACATACTTTATGTAACACTTTTTTTTTAATCTCACCGCTCCAAAAATTGCTTTGTTTCCGACGCGGTTCCTGTAAAAATCCCTTTTGTTACAATATTTTCATTACGTGTGTCCGCTTCATGACTCTTGAAAGCTTCCATTATTTGGTGTTTAAAAGATGACCCTGGAGTATATACTTATCAAGTTAAACGAACGTACCGATTTATATAAAGGCTTTTCTTGGCGCCACTTGACGGACTTCATATATTTCTTCTTACTTCCTTTGTTCTTTAAAAACGTTGCCCCACACTAGGAATTTCTCATGTATCGTGGGTGCGTTTTAAAACATTCAAACTCACATTTACAAACAGCCAGACCATGAACAACTACCTGAAGGCCATACAAATATTTTTTTCCGTGCGGGAATCGAACCCATGACACGCGGCACAGCAGTCAATCGCTCAGCCACTGCCCTGACCGTGCCATCAAGCAACAAGCAAACAATATGACATTAAAACCTACGAAAATTCTCATGGAAACAAAATACAGAACGCTACTAGCTACGATCCTATCTGATACCTTTGGCTTTAACCAGGTTCATACTAGTTACTACATATCTCTTAATCGGCATTGAATTAATAATCATTTTGATTATTTACTAAACAGTAGACACTAGGTATTATTAAAGATTTACGAGGTTGCCTGGCTGGAGGCCTTAATTTTAATTAAGCCCCCCACAGGAAAGTTCGGTTGAGCAGTAAATATCCCTAAAGGATAAACTGCGAGATGCCCATTCCAAAAAAAAAAAAAAAAAAATAGCTCATTCACTAAAATAAGAATACAAACCAATCATAATAACGCCATCGTTATTTCCATATCAGCTCCGGTATTTCACAATTGATACTGACCATTGCATTATGCTTAAGTAATATTTGCATAAAAATGACGCAGCTAACTGTTTAAAATAGCCGTTTAATTGAAAGGCTACCCGTTTCATTGAACAACGCCATTCAACCACATGCCTAGTTTGGTAGTGAAACGATTATACCGTTTAAAACAACTGACCTTTACGCTGAATTGAAAAACCGCACTAATATTAAATTAGTATGTTTCTCCACCTAAATATCATATTACCTACTTTGCGTTGTGTCAATAAATAAAATAAAACATACATAACATCACGCTTGAATTCCCCGTAGGGTTGGTCAGAGGTTCGCCTATAGTAACACCAACATTTCGCCAGTTATGTTTTAAGTCACATGTTATAGGGGACGATCTTATTGTCATCAACCGAACATAGATCCTGACTCCGAGCTGCTAATGGCAAAATATCAATTATACAATCTCAATATCACTGCCTGACCTGGGAATCGAACCCAGGGTAAATAAATTAATTTAACTTAACAATTTATTAACGACCTCATATGTATTGTAAATAACATTTTACTACTACTTATTTCATGAAACTTATGTTCAGTCCCCTAATTTCAATCCAAGAATAAAAATCATCAAGAAATGGTATTAACTATTACTTTTTTTAACCGATGAACAAAACGAGGACTTTCTCAATTCGAAACGGGTATTTTTTTTCAGTTTTAAGAGTTTAGTCCGATTTCGGTAACTCGTTTTTTACTGGATAGAGATAGATATACCTCAAAGTTGGGCCGATTAAAATTTGAAAAAAGAAATACACAAACTATATCAAATAGGGGATGGTCGACTTTCGACTTTTTGCAAAAGGTGATTAGTAGTTGACTTCTATAAATTTTTAACTGACCCACTAAAAATCTAAAATAAAAAGTTTTTTTATTCCTCCCAATACATGATGCGTACCCTAGAAAATTGACATTTAAAACTGTACAGTTAAACATTGTGTTTAGCCACTCGGTTAATTGATATTTAGACGTGTGGTCAAATGGTTCAATGGAAGGG
The DNA here is from genome assembly GCA_905147745.2 of Phlogophora meticulosa. Taxonomy (NCBI): domain Eukaryota; kingdom Metazoa; phylum Arthropoda; class Insecta; order Lepidoptera; family Noctuidae; genus Phlogophora; species Phlogophora meticulosa. The sequence goes on along the minus strand of LR990528.1, from coordinate 9,326,768 downwards.
TTAGGCGTGCAATTTAACGGCTATTCCAACCAGTTCGCTGCGACAGATATACAGAAGTCCGTAGATATACATACATATATACATATTGTTTTTGGCCAAAGAATCAGCATTGCCATTCAACGTGGCAATGCTACCAGACTTCTGGGCACTTTTCCCGTGACATGTGGATGAATTTTTCGATGCCCTGTGAATATTTGTCATACATATATGGATCTTTCTAGAGGATTTTTTCGAGATTTTTTAATGGAGTAAATTAAAGTTTTTCTGGGTAATTGTGTATATGAATTTAAGTTTTTGAAGGAAGCAAGCAGCAGGTATGTTATTTTAGTCAAATCAAATCAAATCAAAACAAATTTATTCGTAAATGTAGGCTTACAATAGGATGTTATTATAATATGGTAAGTTCGATACATTTTACTCAAGAGCATTCTAATAGGGTTACATAAACACACATTTAAAATAAAATGACTCCATTACTTATAACCATATAATATTATATACACATAATAACCATTGTCAACAAAATTGTAATCTAAAAATAGGAACAAGACATTAATTGTAACTTAAAATATATACTTAAATCTACATTGAAAACATACGAAATAGCCATTTTAACTACATCCAAACCAAGGAGGAATAGAACCATAAAATGTATTTTTTTTATAATCTTATGTCTGTAGTATCGTATCTATTTTCAGTATACCTGGAACTCTCAAGCGATTTAACAGTAATTCCGGCTAACCTACAACTTGGGTTTGCTCTATTTAACTAAACTAGAGTCAAATTGGGGATGAAATCTAGGTCAAACTTATAACAAACGAAAAATTAGGTTATCAGGCCATTTTTATTGGAATTTGGGGACAAAATTGTATACGAAAAAGTACGAAGAAACTACCAGTCTGTCTGTCCCACTACAGGGCAAAGGCCTCTTCTCATACAGAGAAGGCATGAGCATTAATTACCACGCTTGCTCAAGACGGGTTGGCGATTTCAGACTTATATTAAGTACCTATATAAGTCCAGGTTTCCTCACAATGTTTTCCTTCACCGATGTCAGTGATGTCCAAGCTAAACTTAGAAAGTACATATGAATTGAAAAACTCACATTGGTACTTGCCCAGGTTTGAACCCACAACCTCGTGCACAAGAGGCGAGGCCTAAACCACTGGGCCATCATTATCCGATTCCAACATTAGGATTAGTTAAAAAGCTAAGCCACCGAGTGATTTAAATTTAATTGTTAGAAAGACCCTAGGGATGTCGGAAGCAGTACGCTAATAGTACCTAAAGAAAGTGATGATTTAACTATTTTATCGGTACCAACTTTAGTACGAACCATCAAAAGAACAAATTACATCACCAGCCTGTATTCTCCGAAGGGTTAGGAAGAGGTGTTCCTATAGTACCTACACCCGAAATAGGACTTGAACATGACTGGCGAAAAGTTCGCCAGTCATGTTCAAGTCCCATTTCGACTGATGTGGCGGGCGGGCGAAGGTCCGCCTGCGACGCAGGAGGTTGAGGGTTCGATTCCCGCTTTGGGACAAATGTTTGTACGATCTACAAATATTTGTTCCGGGTGTTCTGGGTATTTACTATGTATAATAAAAATATCTATCTACGTAATGTATTGCATTAAGTATACCAGTCATCTAGTACCCATAACACAAGCTCTGCTTAGCTTGGGGCTAGATTATGCTGTGTGGATTGTCCAGCATTATTTATTTATTTATTTATGCAATAAGGGTTGAGCCTCTTGCCCTCAACAGGGCACAAATCTAGACTCAGGGGTGCTTATGATAAATTCCAGATTGAAAAACCTAATAACACTTTGTGCAACCAGGGAAAAGAACACAGGACCTCATGACTAGTCAAGCGAGCAGTCAGAAACAAATTAATTGTAACAATAAACTCTTCCAACCTACGTAATACGGCCTCATTAATGTAATTACCAACTCGATTGTTAAAACCAAACTTCGGTCGAAATTACCTTTCATTTAATTTAGGTGCTTATGATACTTAAGTACCAACCCTCAACCTTACAAAGATACCGTGATAACGCAAATTGACACTAAAAATAAATTTGTGAGATGGAAGACTCATGATAACTTTATTAATAGAAATGTTCTTATTTTACCACCCAGTGTAATTTCCTTATTAACGGCAATCCCTTTAAGTGGACTTTCGTTTGAAAATCTTCCAGTGTAATAAAATCGATTGTGTATACAGATGTTGTAGAGTGGTAGAAAATAGGTCCGCCATTATACGGTTATTTTTGTTGACGTCGTCGGTCGACGACCGATATGGCTCGGCGGGCGAAGGTCCGCCTGTGATGCAGGATTTTGCGGGTTCACTTCCCGCCTTAGGACAAATGTACGATCGATGTTTCGATGTTTGTACGATCTAAAAAGATTTGTTCTGGGTGTTTTGGGTATCTTGGGGTTAGTGAATTGTCCAGCATATTATATTATTGTATTATATAAAATCATTATTTGTTAGTTTTCACGGTGTACTCTTTATTGTAAACTATTCTTTTCTATTCTGTTCTATAAATATCCAAATATTTTGTTTGTGAAGAATAGACATGGTTGTTCTTCTCGTAAACTTGCATGGCAACCTTATATCATCACGCCTGTATTCCCAGTAAGATTAAGCAGAGGTGTAAATCTACACATAGTACCTACACCCACATTTCGCCAGGCTTATTGCTATCAACTGGACACAAGTCCAGACTCCGGGCTGCTACCAAATAACGCTGCCCGACCAGGAAATCGAAACCCAGGACCTCATGCTTAGCAGACTACTGCTAAGCATGAACATTGTGAGCACTGTGTGTGAACATTGTGAGCACTAGCTCACAATGTTCCTTAATAGAATTAGCATGGTATCTGTATCAACCATTTCAAACACCGACTGGAAACCGGTTTTGACCAGAAGTGGGAGAAGGGCTGAGTAATGCAAGCACAGCAGCTACCATCTATTGTAATTCCATTATTCTCTTGTGACACAATAGAGTAAGTGAAATGACTAGAATATTTCCTAATACTCCACAATGTTGCCACATTTACTCATATGAAAAGAAACACAAGACTAGAAAAGATAAGGAAAAAGTCCGAAAATCAATCATTTGTCGTTTTATTTAAAAAAAAATTGTTTTTTCTATTTGCGCATTCGATTTTTTTTCGCCGTTGGAGCATTGACTGTTATCAATTTATGGCAGAACATATTTAAACTACTTAATTTTGTAAAGTACCGAATTTAACTCTGACTAAAAGATAAGTATATCTTTTTGTCAAACCACTGCATCTTACTCTCACGAAAAGATAGGTATATATTTTCGTCAGAATAAGATTCAGTGGTTTCATAGTTTATGGACTTCAGGTTTTTATTCTTATTTTTATTATGATGTATATCGTTTTATTTAAATTATAGAGTAACTCGAGATTTTCAATGTCCCCTGTACCCTTATTATGAGATTTGATACGATTTTTCTGGACTGCTCCCCCACATTTTGAGCTCACGTAATTAATTGATGTACCCTTTTGATGCGATTAAAACCTTGGGCTAATTGTACCTACATAAGTTTCGTTCTAACACAATATTCCACATTCCATTTATTTTGGTAAATTTTGGTAAACCAAAATGGGCAACTTTCCATAAACACCATGTTTGTGTGTGTTCGAATTTTACCCAAAAGTAAAACTCGTTTCACGCATTCATTCATACATAATGTATTGAAAATCAATTTACATTATTATGATAATAATATGGGCAAATCTCGTTGGTCGTTTTGTTATGTCGACAAATAATCATACTCAGTTTGTAAATCTATTGCATCGTGTTTCATGGTACATTTTTACGAGTAAGATCTCCACATAACTAGCAAAATGTGTGTGTTACTATAGCTGCACTTCTGCCCAACCCTTCGCGGATTACAGGCGTGATTTTATGTGTGTTCAGATCTAAATTACTGCTAAAAAGTATTTCAGGCTTTTTATACTTGCGTTAAGTCCAATTAAAACGCCCGTCTATACACATTATTAATGATATAACAAGATCAATTATCGTACCTACCTACGTTAAATATTTAATAGACGTGTATTATTTAACTTCGTTATCCAATACCGGACGGAACGCGGTGTAACGAAGTATGAATTATAGTCCGTCGTTTGGATTTTTATTGAGTGGATAACTATCTGCTGGATAAACAGCAACATCGGAAGAGGAAATTGAAGAGATCGCACGGTGCGTTCCCACGCTTGATCGCGTGTAACTATTAATTATGAATGCTGTAATAATATGACATACGTTATATATTACGTACTCGTTGGTCTAGTGGTTGTAGGTACTACTCCTGAGATAAGGTCCTTGGGTTCGAGTCCCAGATCGCGCAAAGCGTTATTTGGTTTTTCTTAACTGGAATTTCTCAATGGTATCTCGGAGTATGGAATAAGGTAGTGTCCTTAAAAAATATTTTTGGTTGAAAGTTAGATAACTCAAAAATACTGGACACGTATTTTTTCTTTTGTCACGTAAACCAAAAGTGATGACGATATAGTGCGTTGAAATTTCGACCTCACGCCGTCCTACACTTCATATGTAAAAGTGACGTCACAAGCCCCTTCTCTTGAACTTTGATGTGCTATATCTTTGTCAACTTTTATTGATTTGAGTAAGCAAAAAATACGTGTCCAATATTTTTTGATAATCTAACTGACGGGCCAAATATGTTAACTTATTATAATTATGTTTACCTAGGACACATCCCTGTTGTGACCGACTAGTAGCAACAGGCTCGCCCCCCATTACATGGGACTTGAATATTATTTATTGGTGAAATGTGGGTGTACTATAAATACCCTTTTGCCTAATCCTTTGGGGAATACAGGCGTGTTGTTATTACGATACGTTACATATTTACTGCTTTATATCGCGGGGTCAATGCTCTCTAGGTTTGATCCTGAGGTGGAGTAACGCGTTATTATTTATGCGTGACTAATGTATAAAATTAAGCAAATTTACAATTCTTAAATTAAACACGTATTCCTTTATGTTAAATAAAATATTACAAGTGGTAGAATAATGCTGGAATATTTCAGTGGTGTAAGAGCAAAATCTGCAGCATTTGCATAAATCACAGTGGCCGGGCAGTCTCCGCGTAGATAGACGTTTCAGGATTCTCTTCACGAGATTTATGGTTTGTACAGTTTTGTACCGAAATTGAATATTTAAATGATTTTTGTGTAGGTATCTACTTACCGGAAGTAAAAGAGAAGTTGCTTTTAAATCTTTCTACTATAAGAACTACGTTTTATCATAAAATAACAATAAATGATGCTGGACAATCCACACAGCAGCATCTAGCCCCAAGCTAAGCAAAGCTTGTGTTATGGGTGCTAGATGACTGATATACTTAGTAGAGTACATTACATAGATAGATATTTATTTAATTATACAAAGTTAATACCCAGAACACCCGGTACAAACTTTTGTAGCTGGTAAAAACATTTGTCCCAAGGCGGGAATCGGACTGGCAACCTCCTGCGTCGCAGGCAGACCTTCGTCCGCTGCACCACATAGGTCGTCAAAAATGAGAATCAATACACAGCTTTCGAAATGCCTATTTTACAGGACAAGCCTTAACAGCTACACCAGCTTCCGTAAACAGCAATAAATAAGTAAGTAAGTTAGCATTTACTTACCGAAAAAGCTTTGCCTACAGCAGTGTTACAATTTCAAAATTTATATTCGGTGTAGTGGCCATTGAAGAAGACCCCTGACCTTCAAACTAGGAGAATACGGTATCTCAAAGGACATCGGAAATGCGTATAATTTCTGTACTTACTTGCCTGCGGAGAATTCAGGCCATTTAATTTTTTTATCGATAGGTATGAAGATACGAGTATATGGAAACAGTTATTTTATCTTCTTTATTCCATTAACTTACTTAGTAATTACATTTTAAAATATTTCAATATAAAAGAAAAATATTATTCTATCTTATTATCTTTTGTTTTTATTATTAACTAGTGTGGTTTGTTGATAAAAAAAGTAGCCTATGCCCTTTCCCGGGATGCAATCTATGTCTATGCCAATTTTATCGAAATCCATTCAGTGGTTTAGGCGTGAAAGACGAACAAACCGACACACATACTTTCCCATTTATAATATGTACCTATATATTTACGTAATATATATTTATAGTATTTTTAAGTTTTATATTGTTAATATAGTATTGTATATGTTTATATGGGCCTTGATGCCTGAAATAAATGGATAAATAAATAAATAAATAATGTTAAGTATGGATTAACTAAATTTAAATGTAAATTAACTTTAATTCTTGTTAAGCACTTTTTGCATGGAACATCTTTCCATTCTGTATCTGTAGAAGGACGTTGTTAGCTGCGCTACAGTTAATACTTTTACTTGTTGTACATAGTCTTGTGTTTTTATTCCGAAATAAACCTTTTTACTTTATTTTTATTTCGATGATTGAATTGTGTTGTGTCTATGTTCACGGGTCCACCTCTATCTATTTACTAATGCCGCTTAAATCAATTATTTAATTTTGTAACACGTTAAATATTTATGATTATTACCTATTAGCACATGAAGGAATAATCGAACTTCCTGTATAAAATATATACCACAAATTATTTGTGTTTAATTATTATTTGTCGGCACGGTTGGCGCAGTGGCTGAGCGATCGACTGCTGCGCCGCGTGTCGTGGGTTCGATTCCCGTACGGAACAAGTATTTGTATGGCCTACAAGTAGTTGTTCCGGGTCTGGCTGTTTGTGTATGTGACTTTAAATATTTGTAAACGCACCCACGACACAGGAGAAATTCCTAGTGTGGGGCATTTTGTTTTAAAAAGGAGTATAAGAGTATATTTAAAATACTCTCTTTAATTTCTAAATGCAACGCTCACTAGTAAACATCCAATACACGAAGTTCCTCTAAAGCGCTTTCATCGCTTCACTTTAATTTCCTTTTCATCTCTTCTGACTGGTTTTACAACTGCTGAGTGCACGTTATGTGAATTGAAACTAAACAGCCATTTCTAATAAATCCCGAGGAATATTAGGTACCTATTGGTTACATTTTACGTTGATTAACTTTTCAATTTTTCAATCACGGCTTTATACCCTAAAGGGTTGGGCAGAGGTGTAAAGAGCACATCAAGCTAACCAAATCTGTCAAATTTATTTTATAATTTTTCAACTTATTACAACAGAAAAAGGTTCATATTCAATTGGGAAAATTTGACAGTTTGAAGTAGCTTGATGTGCTGGCGTCCTTACCTATAGTAAAACCCAATTTTCTTTGCCAGGGGGTGAGCTTATTGCCATCAATCAGGCACTAATACAGACTCTGGTGTGCTACCCAGAAAATTCTTATTGCAAAAACTCAATAATATTTTGCCCGATCTGGCAATCGAACCCAAGATCTGCCACGACTGCCTGATCGGCTACGACTAGACTGAAGAGACAGTTATGTTGATAAAGTTTTCAATGACGGGTAAAATCCTTGTGCTAGCAACATTTTCCTTAATACTTAAGTACAGAGGCCAGCACATCAAGCTACCCCAATCTGTCAAATTTCTTTCATAGTTTTGCAACTTTATTACGAAAGAATAAGGTTCATGTTCATTTGGGAAAATTTGTCAGTTTGGGATAGCTTGATGAGCTGGCGTCTGTTCTTAATATTGTTTCTACAGTGGGCTTAACCTTACACATAGGCAAAATTCAAAATAGATTCTCATATGAACTGCAACTTTGAAAAAAAACCTTAATTTCATAGTAGTGCTTAACGCTCTTCTCAGTTTGAGAAGAGACCGTTGGCCTGCATTGGAACAGTGACAGGCTGATTTTATTTATGTGTCATTATAAGTTTTGTAAAATACTATGTTCGTAAAACTATACAATTTGGAAAGAAGATAAATGTGAGGCTGGCTTAAATGTAGGGTAGCTAGTTGTATGTTGTTACCCAAATATGTTTTAAAGGCTTAACATTTCAGTTTATTTCAAAATGTTGTACCGTTTCTTATGCCACCTACTCTTGCCAAAAATGTCTTATAATGATTATTCGTTACTTAAGCTTTTCTGCCTAGAATAAAAGATCACTGCAATTCCCAATGGCAATAAAATTGTAATCGTCTATTGAATTAAGTCATGCCTTAAAATTAGTCACAGCACAGAGTACTGCTTCGTATGTACCTATACATACCAGGTTTCCTAACATCGGGCAAAACAAGGAACAAAAATAAATAAAAATGGTCTATTATCCATTGAATAACATTGCCTCATTGTCGACCTCGTATTCTACATAACAATAGCACAAAAACTTGACGTAAGTACCGTATAGTTTACTAACGCCTAGTGGCTTAGTTCGTTTTGCTGAAAAACTAAGCTGACAAGACACCACGCCTTACCAACTGGTCATGTGTGACGAGCTCCTTAAAGAGCTGTTAAGGGGTTACAGTAAAAAACTGTGGAACATCAACATTTTAATAATGCGACTTCGTACATAAGCCGTCGGTGTCACCATTGACGTGGAATAACACTGACAGCTCACGAACGCGATGCAGCACGCTTACTTTTGATTTTAATTCCGATCGATCAACATTGGGATTTAGACGTTTCGTACTCTTGAGTTCGATGCTAGTGCCAAATTCGGGATCTAGACTTGGCGCGAGCTAGACGCTACTCTTGAGTTTATTTTGACAGCTTTTGTATTTTGCCTAATAATAATCAAGTCATCATCTGCCTAGCCTTTTCCCAACTATGTTATGGTAATAACAGTGTTTTACATGGAGCGACTGACTGTATGACCTCCATAACCCAGTTATTTTTATTCAGCTACGAGCTCCACTTTAGCCACGAGCCATAATAATAATCGAGAGACTACAAAATTAACATTGGAATCGTATTGGCTTTAGATCGGAATTAAAATTTGTTGAAAGAGTACGGCCCCAGATGTGCTGATCGTGTTCAGTGTAATTATTGAAATTAGCCCTTAATAGTTTGGTTTGTTAAGGTACGAGTAGCTACACCCATTACGTCAAGCGTTATTGAGCGTCTTTAAATAACGACTTTGTAAGGTAAATAATATGTAGAGTCATGTTCGTATAAATTAAGCAATTGGTAAAAAAAAATTACCTCCTATTAAGTAAAAGAAGATAAAAGAATAGGATGCAATTTTTTTTTACGAGGCCTTTTCCCTGCAGTGGGATACTATCCCACAGCAGGGAAAATGCCTCTTCTTACACAAAGAAGGCATGAGCATAAATTGACATGCTCAAGGCGGGTTGGTGATTTCAGACTTACATTAAAGTCCAAGGTTCCTCACGGGACGTTCGAAAGAGTTACATTGACCTTGGAACGTAAAGGGCAAAGACGAAACACGTAAAGTCGACGTCAGTAAAAGTCTGACACGTCCTCCGAAATCCCCATCCTTAAAAAAAAGGGTTCCTCACGATGTTTTCCGTCACCGATGTCACAACCTTAACATCTAATAAGTAGACCTCGCCTGACTTGTTGGTGATGTTCTTCACAAAGGTCAGGTGCATATGTTATCGGAGTCCGTGTATGTATAAACGTAAACGAAACAAAAAGAGTATCTAAGGATCGTATCAGATAGCGTTCTGTAGTTTCTACCTATACCCATGGGAGAAGGCGTGAGAGTGAAATCCGTGATATCATAGCAAGACAGGAAAATATTTCAATAAAAAAGCTATGTAAGTCGTTTCGTCGTTTTGTTGACATCGTTTGATGTTTGCTTACATGGAATAAAGGAATAGGATCCCCTAATACGAGTACTTTATAAAATAGTTTGTCTAAGGGGTTGATGGTTATGGTGCATACTCAACTGTCAATGACGACACGGTTGGCGCAGTGGTTGAGCCATCGGCTGCTGCGCCGCGTGTTGCACGGAACAAATATTTGTATGACCTACAGGTAATTGTTCCGGGTCTGGCTGTTTGTGTATGTGAGTTTCAATGTTTGTAAACGCACCCACGATACAGGAGAAATTCCTAGTGTGGGGCAACGTTTAAAAAAAAAAAAAACTCTTTTCTTATACGTTATGTTAAGTTATATGTCGTTGTGGTGACCCAGCAGATAGGCCTTATTTAATGTTTTAGTGATGGTTTATAATACACATTATAATGATGTCTCTCTAATATATAAAATTCTCGTGTCACGGTGTTTGTAATTAAACTCCTCCAAAATGGCTCTACCGATTTTTGTGTAATTTTGTGTGCATATCGATCAATTGTGTGCACACGTCTTTACATTTGCGTGTCCAAAACAAATCTGCTGCAACCTAAACAAACAACACGTTCTATATTCAAACAATTCAAAAATTGCTTGAGTGTTCGAATCATGCCTGAACTAAAATTCTACCAGCCTGTATGTTTTAAGGTTGATTCTGCTTAAAAACCTCATACCTCTTTTAAAATTCATCGAATGAAAATTTCTAGCACTCACATTTTAGTAAAACATTGAAGAGTTATTGACATTATTTTAGCTTTACCTTCTGAATTCCAAGTAGTTCGGCTGATAAAAATTCAGAAAGCAGTCTGCCATATGCCTGCGGGGTAATCGCGTAACACACAATCGATGGCTTTGCTTTTAATTTTGTCTCTTCAACAGCATTCATTGCGTTATTTACCTCATCAGAGCAGACTAATTAGTCAAACATATCATACAAAGGACTCAAAATATCCCTCAAAATTCTTCAGATACTCATAGCCTTTTCCCATGGATGGATACAGCTATACCTGTATTTTACATGGAGCAACTGCCTATCTGGCCTCCACAACCCAGTTACTGGGCAACACGATACCCCTTGGTAAGACTGGTTATCAGATTTTAGAGCTTTTGACTACCCTTAGCGACTGTCAAATATCTACAAAAATACAATTAGGGAACTTTTATTAATATGCTAGTTTCTTATATCTTTTTACAATTGCATATATTATTTTATACATTAAGTTGCATTTTTGTGTATTCAAACAATTATGTATGAGTTATGTATTATTAAAATTCACCTCTAGTAAATTTTAATAAACTGTTTTATAAATAAGATATTGTTATTTTTTCAATATCGAAAACCTTTGCCTAGGTGTAAGCATAGTGTAGGTAGGGCTTTCCATCCATCATCCAGACAGCCCAGGCTTTTAGAATAGTGTACCAAGATAGCCAGATGTAGGTATAACGAATGTGGCCCTCTATTTAATTCTTCCTCGTCAAATTCGCGCGTTATGTCTCCGCTAGGTAAATCCGTCATGTCCAAATCCGTAATATTTGGGCTCAGGACACCGTGACGAGGGTAGATAGATACCTGTGATTACAGAAATCTGAATCAAGTCACGTAGCATCAGAAATTCAGAATCATTCGCCTGAAAAATATCTACCTACCTACTTTTTTATTACGACCGTAAGGACTGTGATACTGACGGGACGTGGCACATTTACCTGACACCTGAAATCATAAAAATATGCGTCCATGTAGGACTCATATATTTTCTGAATTTAGGTTAAAGACGACATTAGTGGAAGAGGTTTTTCTACTTGTAACCTAGAATACTAAATACAAACCTTTTTGTTTATTTTAGTTTTCTAGTAAACAACAAAATAGCTACCTAAGCCCGCCATTTTTAATAAATCCTGTATGGGTTAAGTTGTTAAATCAATAAATATCTATATACTAATATTACAAAGAGGTAAAATTTATTTGTAAGTTTGTATGTAGGGATAATATCCGTAAATAATAATCCAATTGAAAAAAAATACTGTTAGGAAGGTACATTATTAATGATTTCTATAGGTTATTATTATTTTCAAAACTTCGCTTTAAAAGGGAATGTTAAAATTTGGAAGGTAATGTACGAAATCCACGCAGACGAAGTCGAGGGCGAAATGCTTGTTCTATATAATCCTCAAGTTTTATTATATCAATCAATTCTACATATATAAGCTATGTATGTAGTATGACGACCTTTGTGGCGCGGCGGGCGAAGGTCCGCTTGCGACGCAGGAGGTTGCGGGTTCGATTCCCGCCTTGGGACAAATCTTTGTACGATCTACAAAGATTTGTTCCGGGTGTTCTGAGTATTTTCTATGTATAATAAAAAAAATATCTATCTATGTAATGTATTGTATTAAGTATATCAGTCATCTAGCACCCATAACACAAGCTCTGCTTAACTTGGGGCTAGATGATGCTGTGTGGATTGTCCAGCATTATTTAATTTAATATTTATTTAATTTAATTAATAAGCTTCATGTTTTGTTAAAAGGAGGAACCGTGTTTTATGTAACGTGTACAAATACTTCACTTCCTTTCAAGCACAATATAAGCGAGATTGTATCGATGAAATGCAGCAGCGAATCGAATCGGTATTTGTAGGAAACATCATTCATTGCGCGCTCCTTGAGAATTCTATTCATATTTTGTGTTAAGCTGTCGTGTTATGATCCTGCATCTTCTCAGGAAAATTAGTTCAAGATTTTTATAAAATATGGGAATGAATACATGATGGATGAATGCTGTGAAAGATGATAGGGCTAGGAAGGAGGTGTCTTCTGAGATGACGGCAAATAGAAATGTATGGAAGAAGAAGACATACTGCGTCGAAGGTGGATGATGATGATGGAAATTAATGAATGTTAAAATATCTAACACGGTATATAACGTTTCAGCATTCTTCGTATTTGCTTTTGTTTTCAAGCAGATTAAATTTTCTTTTTCTTATTACCTTTATCGTCGAACAGCCAAAAATTGGGAATCCCCGAAGAAATATAAACTTTGCCTTTTTTCTTTTCAAGTGGCCTTTTTTAAACCTACTTAATTCGAATATCTCGGAAAGTTCTAGAAAATATGGAAATTATTTTAAGTCTAGACGTTAAGTCTAATAAAAACTAAAAAGAGTACTCTCACCAAATTTTTCCACTGGGACAGTAAAATATCTTTCAGTGCGGTACAAAAATACTAACTTTTTTTCTTATATATTTTCAGGTTACACCGATCGTCTGAGAACTGGTAAGTTTGATCGCTGACATTGAAACTGAACTGTCTGTAATTGTAAGCATAGTTACCCACACTTTACCTTTAAATGTTGAATAGAAAATGAGAAATATCGAAGTAAGTAACAATAAAACGGTATTTCACAACATATAGCTCGTTAAAGAACCTACCAACAAAAATGCTCTTAATAAAAACTAATTAAAAAACGTCCGAATTGTGCAATTATGGGCATAATTGCACAGATTTTTTGAAAGGAGACCAAATGTCAGCGACCGTGATTCCGTCGGACGGGCGAGTGGAGTGTGAGGGTGACAGACAAACGGGATGCAAGTGGTTCAAGGTCAAAAGGAAGGGCGTGGCCTTGACTTGGGCCATTGCTTCCCCGCACAGCAGCTGCGAAATGCAGATATAGAGAAAGTAGCTCTACCTGTTATGTTATCGGGGTGTTTGAAATGTTTAAGTTGCTACTGGTACAAGGTTATTTTTGTATACTTAGGGCGTTTTTAAATGGAGTATTTTTCTTCTACTATTCAGTTGGTTTGGTTTTTGTGTTTGACACGTATTTCGGTATTGGTAAAGTAATTATATTGATTCAGAGTAGCGGCAGCCGAATTTAAATTTTCTTCGATTTTTATCGATTTGCAGCAATATGTTTTTGAAAAGTAATTCGCGACAGTAACAAACATACATTTGTCAAAATATATTCATTAAAATCACCATTACGACTCCCTTTATTAAAATTGTGTTCAAATGTCATGGATTCATGAATTAGTCATTCAATTGCAAACTTTCGACTTAGAAAGTCGTAAGTATGATTATTTGTATTAAAAATACTTCGTGAAGTACACGTTTGTTACGGTTTTTTGTAACTGTATTTCTTTTTAGTAACATACAACCTAATACTGAGCAAATTGCAAAAAAAAAATTTGAAAATTTGAATTTGTCTACGCACACACACCTTAATTGCAATGCCTTAAATGAGTTTACGAGCTAAGTTTTTTGATTGATTACCTAAGGTATGATAATTATCTTAGCGAAATAACAATGTAGGCAGGTAACCTAACTTCCTGTTATAATTATATAATAACGCAGTAATTTTCAAGGAAGCAATGAATCAGTTTCAGTTCTGAAAGCAAAAACCTATAACTAGCTTTCAACAAGGTTATTTAATGAAGGCGAAGATGGGAAGGTTGAGATTGTTTTCCCTATTTCTTGTTTAGTATTCATGAGCTGGTTTCATGCAAAGATGCATCTTGTTTGCTACCACTAGTTCTACATTGATAGTAGCTACTTAAAACAGTTTAATAAAATTACAATGAAAAGATAGAACTATTATAATTTGGTACGTTCTTAACAAGGGTTAATCAGTAAATAAATAAATAAATAATGCTGGACAATCCGCACAGCATCATGTAGCCCCAAGCTAAGCAGAGCTTGTGTTATGGGTACTAGATGACTGATATACTTAATACAATACATAGATAGATATTTTTTATTATACATAGCAAATACTCAGAACACCGGAACAAATATTTATAGACCGTACAAACATTTTTCACAAGGCGGGAATCGAACCCGCAACCTCCTGCGTGGCTGGTGGACCTTCGCCCGCCGCGCCATATCGGTCGTCCATCGTCGTCAATAGGAAAGCATACTTTTTGAATGTTGGGTGAATGTTTAAAAAATGTTGTGAATTGCTTTCAAGTAATCGGTGAACCCACAAGGGTGGTTCAGAATTTTATCCATCAAAATAGACAACATGAAATATAATAAAGGAACACACATAAGCACAAACTGAAACAGACTAGATGACACAAGTACTGGCGTGTACTTAATGTCTTTATGTAACACCTTGTATACAAAGAGATTGTAAATATTTGCCTTTAATGGCAAGCGTGGGTTTTATAACCACTTTAATTTATTACAATCTATTTTATTAAAATCACTCTTCATTACACTACATTACAATAACGGAACTCGCCTCAATCCATTGATTACAGTTATGTTGCATAAATTATCTCATTACAGCGTCGATAAGGAGTATTCGTGTTTGCTGTCGTAACTAGTCGCGTGCGCAGGTCTGCGTAATGCTAATTTTGAACATAACGGCTGTACTTGTAACGTCAGCAAGGCCGTGTCTATTTATATTGTGACATTGATAATGATTTGTTTTGTTGGTGTTTTGCATAAATATATGACTATGATTATAATTGTATTATGAATCATACGTATACAAGTTCCAGCACTGTTCTATTTAACTTAATAATTACAGAAAAGTGCCTAAGTAACATAAAAACACAATTATTTCTGGGATACTCTATAAAAATCCGTTTAAATAACAAACCAAGTAATTTCTAGGCATTTTTCAAATAATTAAATTCGTGTTTAACGATATTTGACAACTCTGTGATCATTAAATCTGGGTCCCATTTAACAAGCTGCCAGATTATCCGCTTAGTAAAGGTTTTTTTTGATGACCACTTTAGAAGAATACGAACTTGGCCGGTTACACTACCTGACGAAAAAAATTTTTAATTTAATGTACGCATCGAACATTGATGCTGATTGACTCTGTCAACTGTGAACGTTGATGTGAATGAATGTACTGTATATCGTTAGTCAAATTTCAAAATTAAAAGTGTAAGAATCACTCGCCTTTTCTCCTCAGTCATATTAGTGTGGATTTTCTTGATAGCTCGATAAAAATTGCCAGAATGCACTAAACCAGATCCTATCAATTCATTATGTTGTATAACCACGGTAATTATGGGCACTTCGTGTGACAAATCACATAATTACCGCTACGACGACGCCATGTTTGCCAATTTCCGTCATTAGATGCCACACGACTTTTTCATTAGTTTTGTAATTTTCTTATTAGATTAACCTACATATTTCAAGTAAGTTGGCCTAAGCGACAGACATAAAAACTTCTGTTATGATTTCGTACCTACTATCTAATTAAACATTCAGTTATCTACATGGTTCTCGTGGTCATCTGATTTCGATCCTGATCCTGATCAATGAGATTTTTTCGGTGTTTCTTCTCAGAGTAGTCGGCTAGGAAGCACCGCCTCATGAAGTTAAGATAAGTCTTATTCTGACCGTTTTACAGAGCAAAAATCATTTATAAACAAAATGTCTTAGGTCTAAAGCCACCAAAAAAGTTACCGTATAATTGGTTCATTCAATAGACCGGTCAAGATTTTTATGAACGGCTTACACAATAGCCGCGTCGAATTGACCGGCTTCCCGTCTGACCTGAAGGTTGGACGTTGTAAATAATACCTACTACTGTTTTGTGCCCAGGCGTTTTCATCGCGTAATTTATTAGTAATATATATTATGTACCTACTTATTTGATGGTCGAAATGTATATTGTAATGGAATGTAATTTAAAATTGGAATCAGTCACGTGTCCGCACATTGTTTTTTCTTTGATATTGTGTGAATAGTTTTCAATAAGTAGGTCGGTATCTAATGGCTAGTTACGTTTTGTAAAGCGAAATATGATTTAAATTTACCTATAAACTTTTTCGTTTTAAAGGAATTCGTTGGAAAAGGTGAAGTAATAAATTAAATTATTTACTTTAGTAAACAAAGTAATATTAATATAATATAGTAATATATATAACATATAATATAACATATAGTAATATACGTTTAGTAATATACCGATTTTATATTTCTACCCATAACTGCCAATCATCCCAATCTGCTCTGCAGTTTCGGTTCATTGGCTTCACTTCTCAATGCCGAAAAATAAAATCCAGCAGCGATTTTTACAGTCATTTACAAAATATTATGTTTATAATTTTTTTTTCTCTCGTAAGGGTGTTGAAACCCGTCGTTCGATACACCTGAGAATTTGCCGTTGCACTTTCGGCCCCATTCATTACACCCTCGGCTTCGGCTTGAGCTGCAATCTATCTAGAGAATAATAAATTTCGCCCACTGGTATCAACATGTTTTATTTCCCGACGGTCTTGACGGTAGAATAAGCTTTGTCTTAAGTACCTAAAGTATGTTTCCCTTTGAACTAAGTTTAAACCCGGTTTTTTTATGACTTAATTTTCTCTCAGGCAATTCCATCAATCAAGAATATTCCAGCCAGCATTGTTACTACAATTAGGAATAAAATCAAGTACAATAACACCCACGCAAAACTGACACGTTTTTTTTTGTACATTTCGTTTTACCAAGCACCAACTATGTCCATCAAAAGATAACCCTTTGAAGTAAAAAATACTGTTTTAAAGTACTTTAAAAAAGTTAATTAAGCGGTATTTATTCGTTAATTAAAAACGGGGCAGTTGTTAGGAGTTTTCAGGTAGATTATGTCGTAACAAAGCTTGGGTGAAGTATGTACCAAGGGTTCAGTGAGCGGCGACCTTTGTTTGTCACGACTCTCACGAGATTGACTCGGCACGCCCCTGCTTATACGCGACTAACTTACCTATGTATAGGTGTGCGATTATAAAACAATCAATTCCGTACTCATTAATTTTCTAACTAGCTGCGCTTCGCTGTTGCACTCGCCACTAAGGGTCGGAGGGTGAAGTAAAATAGACAATAATCTTCCTCAATAATTGGGCTATCAAATGTAAAAAGATTTTTTCTTATCTGACTGGGAGTTCCAGAGATTACCGCAAACAAACTTACTTCGTAGGAAATTAGCTCGTACCAGTACCAGTACCAGCCTATTACTGTCCCACTGCAGGGCAAAGGCCTCTTCTCATACAGAGAAGGCACGAGCATTAATCACCACGCTTGCTCAATAGACGGGTTGGCGATTTCAGACTTATATTAATTATATAAGTCCAGGTTTCCTCACGATGTTTTCCTTCACCGATGTCAGTGATGTCCAAGATAAACTTATAAACTACATATGAATTGAAAAACTCACATTGGTACTTGCCGAGGTTTGAACCCACAACCTCATAGGAAATTAGCACGTATATCATTATAAATGTATGTGTACAGGCTGAAGATTTATTGTATATGGCAGCTGTTCTAAATGAGTTGATATGACACATCTGTGTAACACTCTCATAAATAAGTTAAGCTTCACGTGTCTATTCCAAGAAAAGTTTTCACATTCAAACTACATGTGTAGGTACTTACTGAATGTTTCGAGTTCACATCTCTCGTCTTGAAAGGAGATAAGTATACCAGAGAAATATCGAGCTAGTGCATTCTTTCAAGATTTACGCTCCAAAAAACTCAGCACCTCCATATTCTGCTGAGAAATAAGATTCATTTTGCAGTTTCTGATATCATTCTATCGAAGGATATGTTTTCGAAATGTTTGATACTCTCACCGTATTATACGTAGATGTCAAAGAAACCGTTTGTACGAAGTTTGTTTGATCTTTTGTTTGATGGCACGGTTGGTGCAGTGGCTGAGCGATCGACTGCCGCGCCGCGTGTCGTGGGTTCGATCCCCGCACGGATCAAATATTTGTATGGCCTACAGGTAGTTGTTCCGGGTCTGGCTGTTTGTGTATGTGACTTTAAATGTTTGTAAACGCACCCACGACACAGGAGAAATTCCTAGCGTGGGGCAACGTTTTATTAAAAATTAGAAGAATTAGTCTTCATTGTCCATTACTTCCCCGTTTTCTCGTTCGCGAGACTTTTTTTCTTTTCTTTTTTAAAAGAACTGCCAAGGTGACCAAAAGATTAACTTTTATGGGCGGTTTAGTTGATATGAAATGTACAAAATGTCATTTCAAATTACATTGGTGAGTTTTACTTTTGATTTTGTTTTGTTGTTGACTGCATAGATGGTCTAGTGGTCGCATTGACTTCTACGTATGAGGTCCTGGGTTCAATTCCCGAGTCAATAGCAATGTGTTATTGGGATTTTTCATTAGGAATTACTTAGTAGCCCGGAGTCTGGATGTGTGCCCGGTTGATGGCAATAGGCTTACCCTGTATCACCCCTGAAATAGAGGACATTAATATCTAATACTTGATGTGGTAAATAAAGATGTGTGTGTTCTATGACAAGCTTCGTTTTCTGGTGACCGCTGCTGTGGAGAAAGTGGTGGGTGTTTCCCAATAAAAATAGCAAGGTTTGATTTATTCAACTTATATTTAATTCAAAAGTAAAATGCAAAGGTAATAAAAATAAAGTAGTTGTAAGGTTTGATTGGGGTTTTTTAAGTTTTCAATTTAATCAGTATTTCGATACTAACCGAATGTGTTGACTTTTGTAACGTTAAACGTTCTAAACAATAAAATATAAGTACTTAATTCTTTCACGTAGAAAAATGTTTTGTAAATAATCGTCAAATATTTTTTCAGAAAAAGGTTCCACAAGCTTTTGTTTTATTCTTTTTATCAAAGCAATACTTATTCCCTAATATTGGCCATGAAAGAGGAAAACAAAAATGTTAAGCGGTAATAAAGACATTAATTTTATACAGAGAGTGCCGAGAAATTTTTATCATAAAACTAAAAAAATACGGTAAAGAGCGAGCCTGACTCGCCCATTGGGGGTTCCGTCTTTTGGTAGGAAAAATATATTACCTTTTATTTTTCTTGTCACACACCTAAGTTTGTCGGTTTTCTGATGACTACAAACTGTGCTAGTTACAGACATTGTTTTATTTATTTTTGTAATATACCCTCATTAACTAGACTTAATTCAGATTCTTCGCTTTGGTAATTAGAGATCAAGAGATAACCATTAAGCTCTTGATAATGGTATTTTTTTTTTATTAGCATAATGGTATTTTTTTTTCTTCTTTCAAATTAAGCCCGATAGTAATAATTCTGATTCTCTATTTCACATAGTTAACTTTAAGTTTCAGTTAAGTTACTTGCTGTGTAATTACGCATTGTTTATAATTATGAAAATAGTCAAGTCGATAGCATTAGTAGTTCCTGAAATAAGAAGATGTGACAGACGGTCAAACCGTCAGACACACAAATCCACACCATAAGGGTTCCCTTTCCACCATTTTGGTACGAAAGCTTAAGCATGACAATGCGAACTGGAATAAAACATTTGTAGATAATTATTATAGTACTGAGTTTCTTACTTCTGTGTTGAAATGGCAAAAGAAAAGAAACATAGAATACGAAGTCGCACCCTTGTGGGGTTTTAACCATTTTGGTACGGGACCCTAAAAGTAAAAATGTCCTCTAAATGGATTTTTTATACTTTTTGCGACACTAAAGAGGAGTGGCTGTAACTGAAGGTAATGTGTTATTTTTGTAACATAACTGTTTAATGGCTATCCTTCGGACTGGTAGGTATCTAATTTCTGTTGGTGTACAGACACCTGCACATCTTGCTATCCCAACTGTCAAACTTTCCCAATTGAACATGAACCTTATTCTTTTGTAATAAAGTTGAAAAACTATCAAAGAAATTTGGCAGATTGGGGTAACTTGATGTGCTGGCTTCTTTACGTAAGTCAAACGCTAATGAAATTCTGTAAGAACTTCTGATATTTTAATTTATCTCCCGGTTTCTGAAAGGTCATTCAAGATAAAAATAAGCTAACAACAGATAGTTCTTGTCCTATAAGTTTGTCGGTCTGAAACGACTTCTTTGTAATGCGAATGACATGTTAAGCTGCGGTTTCAGTATGAGATTTACTACTGCACAGTCATTTGTAGCTTACTTCAGACCGGCAAACTTACATGACGCAAACTTTACTTGAAACTTCGTATTCTTTTTTTAAAAAACGTTGCCCCACACTAGGAATATCTAATGTATGGGAGCGTTTACAAACATTTAAACTCGCAAACACAAAAAGCCAGACCTTCAAATCTTCGTCACAATTTAAACCGTAATTCGCGCAATTAACTTAGTAGATTTTTCAAAGCGGTCAGCTTTCGAATACTGTGTAAAGAATCGATTTCAAACCGGTCAGCTTTCAAATACTGTGTAAAGAATCGATTTCAAAGCGGTCAGCTTTCGACTGTGTAAAGAATCACCCAAATTTACATTAACTGTTATTGTTCGTCTCAATTTCAATGAATTTTCTGAACTAAAATACTACGAGCCGATACATTCCAATGAATATGAGGCAATGGTTTGTAATGACTGTATGTAATTATATTTTAATTCAATTAGGCGTGTCATTGCCAACATTTATTAAAATACTGAAAATAAACAGTCACACAATTTTCAACATTGGTTATTTAAATGGTTGAAAGCTTTTAATCAGTTCTAATTATTATGTAAATGACTTACAAACTCGTTACATATATGACAGTTATCATTTTGTTATTCAGTTTCAAATTTGGAACAATTAGGTATCTACTCATAGATGATTTAGAATAGAATAGATAATATATTTGTTTGCAATGAATGTAGGTACCAAAATCAGGTAGTACATCTCTTTAGCGTTTCAAAGTACATACATACATTTCATACCAATCTATTCAAAATCTGGCTGAAATAATTATTTTTTGTCTGCCTTGATCTAGTGGTTGCAAACGCTACTGCTGAGCATGTCCTGATTGCGATTCCCGGGTCGGCAAAGTGTTATTTAGTTCATTCATCTGAATATTCTTAGCAACCCGGTGTCTGGTTTTGTACCGGGTTCATGGCAATAGGCCCGCCCGCTATTAAATGGGTCTTAAACATAACTGCCGAAATGTAGGTGTATTATAGATAGTCCTTTGCTTGCATTACCCTTTGGGGAATAATGAATAAGTAATGCTGGACCTTCCACACAGCATCATCTAGCCCCAAGCTAAGCAGAGCTTGTGTTATGGGTACTAGATGACTGATATACTTAATACAATACATTACATAGATATATATTTTTTTTATAACACCCGGAACAAATCTTTGTAGATCGTACAAACATTTGTCCCAAGGCGGGAATCGAACCCGCAACCCTGCGTCGCAGACGTACCCTGCGTCGCAGACGGACCTTCGCCCGCCGCGCCACATCAGTCGTCAATGCAGGAATGCAGGCGTTATGTTTATTATGTTCTTTTAATAGCATAAAAATAATTAATTGTTCTGTAGATAACTGATGCACATGCATGCGGATGGTTCCACATCATTTAATAACACAACTATCATTCGATTACAGAATACATTGTTATAAGTAGATAATTATGCAATATGTGTAATTGCTCTGTGCGCGTGTAGGGCTAGTTACACTGCATTGCACTTAAACAGACCCAGTCTACAACGAGCATGATCTTTGTTAAGATATTGCATAATATTTGAACCAATCACGAAGTACAGACAGCGATAAAAGTTGTAATCATTTTAAAAACCAGTGATTGTAGTGGTTGTGAAAGACACAAAACAGCACTTTGTTTATTTTTAAGTACCTACACACGTAGCGATATCAGTAAAAAGTATTATAAGTTACTCTAAAGTCTAAGTACAGAGGCCAGCACATCAAGTTACTCCAATATGTCATTTTTTTATAGTTTTAAAACTTTATTATACAAGAATAAGGTTCATGTTCCATAAGGAAAATTTGACAGTTTGGGATAACTTGATGAGCTGCCTTTAGTTTAAAAGCTAAATTTAGTTTCAGCCAGTTAATATTAGTATTATTTCAACATTAAAAAGGAGTCAACATTTAATTATTTAGTCAAAGGAACAAAAGTTCCTATTCAGACGTTGATTTGTGACATTTCAAAGCAATCATTTACTAATTGCGGAAATATTTCGTCGTTTGTATGTATTTATGTAATTTTGATCTCGAGAAGCCCGTGGCTAAATAAAAACAGTCACACGGGTTAATCTAAGGATAAGTTACGCTTGTCGAGGTCAGTTTGTGGATGGGTGACCGTTCGTAACTATCGAGACTCCTCCGTGCCTCAGAAAATACTTCTTTGACAGTAGTTACGGGTAGTTAGAAGCCTGAAAGTCTGACAACCAGTCTTACCAAGAGGTATCGTATTGCCCAGTAACTGGGTTGTGGAGGTCAGATGGGCAGTCACTCCATGTAAAATACTGGTATTCAGAGACATCCTTTTAGAGTGGAAGCCGATCCTAACATACTTGGGAAAAGGCTAGGCAGATGATGACTTTTGATCTTGACTGACTGTAGTTATACTTAATCAGATTAGTTAGAAAGTGAATGTAAAATTACTATGCCAATAAAGCAGGAAGCGAAGGTGTAATCATTTTAACGATAGTCATTTTTTTGTTTCCTTTAAGTACCTACCACAAGTAATATTATAACATAGACTTTTGTTTAGGTATGTTATTATGGTAATAAAAATAAAAGGGAAATTATATGTGCGGCAACAAAAGTTTTCTTTAGCACCTGCAACCTACCTTCTTTTTTTATATGTAGGCGACGAGTTAATAGAACAGCTTCAATTATATTAATTCATCATCTTTATTATTCCAACAGAATATCATAAAACCAGCGTCAATTTACGAGCGTAAATTAATATGACTCCGAGCTACCGATAAATATATTTACTTCTGATTTGATAACTCAGCGACTAATGTTGTAAGTGAGCTACTTTATATATTTTAGAGATTCAACATCTGTCTGCTAATAAAATCAAATTCCAGCCTCAAAATTAGCAATCAAAGTTTTTCATTTAACAACTAAATTAATAAATCATATTCTTTTTTCGTGAAAGTTTGCAACACAAGCGCGGGAGTGTACCTGACGTTCGTTGGGAATCAGAGGGGCGCGACCGGCCATTTGCACCAATGAGCGAGCTCTATTCGGTGCGTGCAGCAACGAGTTCACGTGTATTTGTTTACATTAATGACACGATTAAGGAGTGCTCGTATTCTTATTTGAAAAACGTTTGTGATAGTGGTTATGATACGGATTTGTATGAAAGTATTTATTAAGCATGTCGTCTAATAATGAAGTCCCTTTGTACTGTTCTGATGAAGACTCGGAAGACGTTCAGGAGGCGAAGAAAAGGCGTGGTGAATCGAGGAATTGGATGTTTGTGGAGAAATTTTTGAATGTTCGTGCCGCTGAAGAAGTCGTAAAAGTAGAAAATACTTGGTCAATATTAACTACTCATATGACGCTAGATGGAAAAAAACGCTTTTATAGGTGCAATAAAGTACCACGCAAGGGAGAGCAGTGTGTTGCACAGATGTATTTGTTATTTGAGGCGAACTCGGACGCGGTGTTACTCTATCGCACTGATTGCGAGCATAACCACGATTCCATCAAAAGTAGTTACAGTTTTGGTATTTGCGACGAAACTAAATTGGAAATTAACAAGCTTTTCGACCTCTGCTTAAAGCCGAAAGCCATTTTACACAATCTGAAGAAGATAGATGGACTTAAAATACCTACAAGACAGCAGCTCTACAACTATTTGGCAGATCGCAGGCGTATAAAGTATGGGCCGTCCTCAATTCACCTAGGAGAGTTAGAAAAATGGATAATTAACCGCACAGATGTTCCTGACGATGAGAATAAAGTTTTTGTGATAGCTTATCATATTTTAGTAAATGACCCACCTAGCTTCCGCTTCGTTTTGTCTTCTAAGAATTTATTAAAACTGTGCCTTACTGCCGAAATTTTACATGCGTATGCTACCTACAAACTAATCTGGCAAGGGTTTCCTGTTCTAGTAATTGGAACAACGGACAAAAACCGAAAATTTCATCCTATTTGCCTAACAGTATCTACACATGAACGCAAAGAAGATTTTGAAACTGTGTATAAGGGAGTGAAAGACAGTATTTTTTCCATTTTCTCATATTCATTTGACCCAAAGGTTTTGATATGCGACGCCGCAAAAAGCATTCAAAATGCTTTTATTGACGTGTTCGGAGAAGAAACTATAGTAAGAATGTGCTGGGCACACGCTAAAAAGCAAATGTGTACGAAATTGGATCAAACAAGTGAGAAAAGTTCACGAAAACCCATATTGCAAGATATAAACGCATTGCAGAGTGCTACTTCTCCTGAAGTGTTTACCGCCGCTTCAAAAGTTTTCTTGGCGAAATGGCATGAGCAAAAGGCATTTATGACATATTTTAAAAAAGAATGGCTCACTAAAAACCCTAATTGGTATTTAGGTGCAACACCTATCTCATCACCTGCGACTAACAATGCTCTCGAATCTTTTAATAGGATTATTAAAGATGAAAATACCCTCCGCGAGCGTATACCGTTGTCCCGTTTTTTAGTAGTTGCAGAGGACATGGTTACTAGCTGGTCACAACAGGCAACGGAAGAACTCTTTGCGACGACACCTGTGTTAAAATTAGCTGACTGGACAGCCGGATATCTATGGGCTAAAACCGATACCAAAATTAGATCAATACTATCAACACCAACAAC
Source organism: Phlogophora meticulosa (assembly GCA_905147745.2). Classification (NCBI taxonomy): domain Eukaryota; kingdom Metazoa; phylum Arthropoda; class Insecta; order Lepidoptera; family Noctuidae; genus Phlogophora; species Phlogophora meticulosa. Next base: position 9,301,464 of record LR990528.1, on the reverse strand, counting down.
TAATACCTACCTGGTCCCAGGTGACAACTCCACGAGGACTACTTTGACGGAGAAAACATTCAACGATTTTGATGAGTACAAAAAAGTGTTTTTTCTTCTTGGAAAATTACATTACCGAAAAAAGAAGAGGAGTGGATTAATGGCCACTGTGACTGTCCAGATTTTTACCGCAAGTATTCTTGCAAGCATTTGGTGGGTCTGGCTATCAGGATGAAACATGCATTTACGCCGCCAGAAGCAAAAACACAAAAAATTGGTGTAAAGAGGAAGCGTGGGAGACCAGGTAAAGCACAACCTGCGCTGATTATTCAGTGACAAATAACAATGTTATTCATTATTTGATTGCCTTACATTATTGTAACTTAGGACATAAGTACAATTATACTTAATATAAAAACCTATGCTACTGCCATTAAAATTATCTGATTTACAAATAAAATAGTTGTTTGGTTTTAATTTTCCCTAAGGTGTGTCCAAATACAAACAAACACAGAGTTGCAGATGTTTGTTTATGATAACAATATTTTTGGTATGTTCATTTGGGTAGGTATAATAGTCAATTACTTATGGTAACATTATAAATAGATAGGCGAATACATGAAATTAGAGCTTTCATTGACCATTATTTGATGACAATAATAAGGAAATTTTATGTTCAAATATAGTAGATTCACTCATCAATTACTTATGCTAAAGTATAAAAATAAAGGTGACTCTATGAAATTAGAGTACGTTGATATTATTTTACAGATGAAGTTGATACACTTATTAGAAGCTGGCAATGAGTAGACATATCACAAATTTTGTTGCTTAAGAACTATCACCATGTTGCGTCATATTAACAGTAGCTTGTTTTACAATATACGGTCGCTTATAAATCATTTATTAGACGCTAAAAGTTCGTCGCTGACCTATTAATTCATTAGACAACTAAATATATTTGCAGACGAGAATGACATTTTAAAGAAGCTGCCTTAATTAGCACCCAAAATAAAATACCTGCTTTCGTATCTGGAAACGAGCGCTTACAAGATAATATAACTCTCACCACTTAATTTTAATCATGATTGTGCTTGCAAAAAAACCCATTGAGACATGATGGTTTTTAAGTAATAATAATACTATCGTGACCGTTCGTAACATATCGAGCCTCCTCCGTGCCTCGAAAAGCACATTAAGCCGTTGGTCCCGGCTGTCATTAGTAGATCTTTGACGGTCGTTACGGGTAGTCAGAAGCCCGAAAGTCTAACAACCAGGCCTACCAACCTGGGGTATCGTGTTGCTCAGTAACTGGGTTGTGGAGGTCAGATAGTCAGTCGGTCCATGTAAATATTTGTTCCGGGTGTTCTGGGTATTTGCTATGTATAATAAAAAATATCTATCTATGTAATGTATTCTATTAAGTATATCAGTCATCTAGCACCCATAACACAAGCTCTGCTTAGCTTGGGGCTAGATGATGCTGTGTGGATTATTTATTAAAAAAAAAAATACAATTATTCAGCTGCATTCGGTCAGACTGGAAGCCAACCCAAAAAACTTGAGAAAAGGCTAGGCAGATTACGATGATGAGGTAATAATAATATTATTAACACCGGTCATGCAGGGGACGTAGTCCTCCCTTAGTTCTAAGTAACTAGTTGACTTGAACCACCCTAATTTATTGTCCAAATCTTTGTTTGCTTCGTTGGACTAGTGGTCACATGCGCGACAATTAAGCATGAGGTTCAATTCCCGAGCCGAGCAATGTGTTTTTGGGATTTACCGTTAAGAATTATTAAGTAGCGGCCCGGAGCCTGGATGTGTGCCCGGATGAAGTCAATAGGCTCATCCCCTATTACCTGGGATCTAAACATATCTGATGATATTCGGCTGTACTGATAGGTACACATCTGCCTAACCCTTCGGGGAATACAGGCGTGATGTTATATTATGTTGCGTGTCCTTAACGGGGGTTGTCCTTGGGTGAACTTGCGTACTGCGTACGGGGATGATCTCCGGTTGATGCCTCATACCATTAAAAGCCAAGAACAGGCTTTTGCAAGTTATCTTCTGAGACGTACGCCTTACAAGATCCGTGACTCCAAGGTCCCCAGAAATACCACCGACGAAAATAATAACAACACTTCTCTTTTAAATAAAGTGTTTTAAAAGTTGCAGACGTAAATACAAAGATAGACGTCAATATAAGTTGGCACCGGCAAATCGGCAAACAGGTTGCGACAACTTACCAGCAATCAAGGTTCAATAGCCTGACAAAGACAGGTAGAGGAGACGGGATGTGACGTATGGAAACCTCCAGACACAATTTCAGACTCGACCTAACTTTCAATTTAGCTAAGACTGATTTATTGAGACACTTTATCATCATACTTAGTCATATTTTTATATTCAATTTAAGTCAAAACCGTTTTAAAAGTTGAACAAAAGGACACGTTAAAAGGGTAGGTATTGTATAAATTATACCGAATTTTCCTCACCATTTACCCCAGATTAGGATCATATCGTTTCTTTGAACTTCAAATTTTTTTGGCGGGTCCCGATTAATCATTGGTTCCTTAGTGTGTATCTATTCGTTGTATACCTACATATTTTTATACACTTTTTTTTTTATTGAGGCCAGTTTTAAATAAATAATAATATTAATTAATCCTGGACAACCACACAGCATCATCTAGCCACAAGATAACAGAGCTTGTGTTATGGATACTAGATGACTGATATACTAAGTACAATAAAATACATTACATAGATAGATATTTTTTTATTATACATAGCAAATACCCAGAACACCCGGAACAAATCTTTGTAGATCGTACAAATATTTGTCCCAAGGCGGGAATCGAGCCCGCAGGCTGCGTCGCAGGCGGACCTTCGCCCGTTGCGCCACATAGGTCGTCATACCAAGGGTATCGTGTAGTATCTGGGTTGTGTAGGACAGATAGCCAGTCGCTCCATGTAAAATACTGGTATTCAGCAGCATCTGGATAGACAGGAAGCCGTCCCCAACATAGTTTGGAAAATACTAGAGTGGTGATTATGATGATGACAATTGACACATCCAAATTTCCAACTCTTCGTTAAAAATCTTTCATACTAACCTTGACTATGAGATTTACGAAAGTCAGTCTTGCCGTTCTCAAGTGTTTATTTGATTTGATTTGATTTTATGAAAGATTTGATTTTTTGATTTGTAAAAGAACATTATAGGAGGGGAGAACTCTACATTACTACATAGTATAAAATGAAGTCGCTTTCTCTGTCCCTATATCCCTATGTTTGCTTAAATCTTTAAAACTACCCAACGGATTTTGATGCGATTTTTTTTAATAGATAGAGTGATCAAAGAGGAAGGTTTATATGTATCATAACATCCATTAAATAGTGGGCAAATACTGTTAGGGAGAAATACTGTGGGCAGTAATGAATAAATCATAACTACTGGATCGATTTTAATCATTTTTTCAGTGAATGACATAGGCTATATATTTTATACCCGTGCGAAGCCGGAGCGGGCTGCTAGTTATGTATAATACTCGGTATCATATGTGGCGTGATAAATGGAGTTAGAGAGAGAAAGAGAAAGTTTCAGACGTCTCGGTTTTTATAGCAATTAATTATAGCGACTCATTGAACATTACACCCACTTTTTGTCTTCTGAAGCCTTATTAAGATCTCAGAGAATTGATTTTCTAGAACGGCATTTAATGTTAAAATAACTTAAATGTTGACCTTCATTTTGTTATAAATTGGATTAAAGTAATTGAATTCTAAATGCCTTGAATGTTAATCATTCATTCCTTTGATGTGCATTCACTGATGATAGGGCGTCGGAGTAACAACATAAATCAAACTTGTCATCGTCAGTTCTATCTTACAGGCTTTGCTGGGTATTGAATATTACCTTTTCCAACATAAACAATGATTGCATTCGACTAGCCATGCCGAGCCATGATCTCAATAGCTTGAAACTAAATACTTGAAATCAAAACTATTGTAACGTTACGACCATCAGACTTCATCAAAATTAAACTAAAAGACTAACACCAAGTCTCTGGAACGAAATTAATCGACGCATCAATATCAAACGCAAGTTGATTGGCCGTTGATAAGTCATTCAATAATTAACAGAAGTTCAAAACGCTTTTGAAAATTTATTGGCTAATTTTGATGTTGATTTTCGTTTGAGAAACCGTCGCCGTCGTCGTGTTAATTATTAAACCGTGTGAATCATAGAGACTGTATGTAATTAACACGCCGTGATTAGTAGCGGGCAACACCAAGGACATATTTATTTACTTCCATTACTTTGACAAATTGCTCTGAATTTTTAAATGGCCGTAATAACACAAATAATGTTCTAGTATTTTCGTAGTGATTCTTATAAGGTCAGTCAACCATTTTGACCTTCAATGAACTGTGGGAAATAACACTGTGACATACATATTGACCTATACTATGGCATGTGATTTACATGAAATTAAGTTGAAACAGACTGTTTTCTAACAAATAATTGGATTACAGACTTGTTTTAGGTTTCAGGTACAGATACAATGTTAATAGGCTTTAAAAACATAACTTTAGTTTTTATTAAAATTTCGTATAAAATTAAACCTTAATGAGTAATAGGTACATTAAAATGAATGCCCAGAGGAAATCAAAAAGTGAAAACGACGAAGGATTAGCAAAGCCTTCAACGCAGAGTACGGTACTCTCAATGAATTATCCTATGAAAATACCTTATTATTTTTAAGCTAAGAATATTTTTTATTTCTCATTTTCTCTTCTTATAAATAAATAAACAAATAATGCTGGACAATCCACACAGCATCATCTAGCCCCAAGCTAAGCAAAGCTTGTGTTCTGGGTACTCGATGACTGATATACTTAATACAATACATTACGTAGATAGATATTTTTATTATACATAGTAAATACCCAGAACACCCGGAACAAATATTTGTAGATCATACAAACATTTGTCCCAAGGCGGGAATCGAACCCGCAACCTCTTGCGTCGCAGGCGGACCTTCGCCCGCCGCGCCACACGGTCGTCTATGTTACCTACATACATATTTTTGTGAATGCTGGTTAACCAGTAATTGGCGACTGTGTAAGTCCAAGACTGAAAAACCTATGTTTACTGAAGATATGTTGTACCTACACAAAAGCTGTTGGTGAACCTATGTATATTATACTAGCACTTCGCCCGCGTCTTTGTCCGCGTGGAATTCGAACTTTTTCCGTCAAATTTTAACATCCCCTAAACTCCCTTTAAAACGTAGTACTCAAGTAGTACTCAAGTAGCACTCAAGAATAATGTAAATATGTAACAGTAAAAGAATTTGTTCATAAGTTCTGGAGGTTTACCCCTACATACAAACTTACAAACAAATTTTACCTGTTTATAATATTAGTTAAGATAAATAAATAAAAATTCAAGCATTTTCGCAATATATTTGGACATCATCTAGGTTTATTACCTGACTGCCAAGTGCCTTACTCCAAAGTCTCTAATAGTCTTTAGTTAACAACTGGTCCTTTAGTACCTGTATAGTGTATTCGTCTCAAAATGACCTACAAAGGCGTAACATTAAATACCTACTCTGGGGCACAAAGACGTAACACAGTGGTATATGACGCTGGTAAGGATAATACAATACGCAAAAAGAGGAAAGCACAGAGCAGCTAAGCCGAGCAAAGTCGAAGTGCAAGGACGTAATACTGTAGTCCTAAGAAACGATGTCTCTGTCTACAAGAGCTTATAGGTGCAGCTAGGGATGTCAGCGTTATCAAACAGTATCGATATTTTAAAATATATTATCTTGGAAAATTATGTCTATATATTCCAAGATAATATCTACATATATACAATTGATACAGCAATATATTTTAGACAAGCCCACTAGGTGCTGTATTATTTTCACGTGTCTGAACTCTAGTTTCTCGAACTAATTAGAGTGTTACTCGATCGATGTACTGACATCGTTTTTTAAACGTTTTTCGTAGTCATTATTTATAAAGCAATAAAAATGTCAATATATCGATAAATCGAATGCAAAATTTCGATATACTGAATGAAAAATATTGGTATAAATAAATAAATAAATAAAATAAATAAATAATGCTGGACAATCCACACAGCATCATCTAGCCCCAAGTTAAGCAGAGCTTGTGTTATGGGTGCTAGATGACTGATGTACTTAATACAATACATTACATAGATAGATATTTTTTTTTTTATTATACATAGAAAATACCCAGAACACCCGGAACAAATCTTTGTAGATCGTACAAACATTTGTCCCAAGGCGGGAATCGAACCCGCAACCTCCTGCGTCGCAAGCGGACCTTCGCCCGCCGCGCCACATAGGTCGTCGGTATAGCGATACTTTTTCGACAGACCTCAGTGTAGCGCCATAATAAAGCCCATGATTTATGCGATGGCTCGTGTGCCTCAACCTTTACAATCAGTTTATCTCAGTGCTATTTAACTACGAGCCCTTCAAATAAAATATATGTATCTACTGAGCATTAAATGTTAAAGTACTTTTACACGACGTCGCTCACACGATCGTCCCTCGTTAATCTTTCACACTTCCTCGTGGATGTACAGACGCGACCACGTCAAGCTTTTGCAAACTGACAAGTTTTCTCAATTGAACATGACCCTTATTCTTTTATAAACTTGACAGATTGATGTCCTGGCTTATTGTACGTTTTGAGGGTTAGTTCCTACTTCTTATGGGTTTCTGAGGGGTGTATGGTTGTGGATAAGGTTATAATTATAAACCTTTGGTTTTGCATGGTGTGTGAAGACTTTTTCTGGTACCCAACTTAAGATTAGAAATTTTAGGATGAAAGTGAAATTCTACATACATATTTTCCGTCTTCTTTTTATTATGACATAAATATTAACTTAATATAGTACGTAATATTGTTATTTTTTATTCATTATATACACAAACAATAGTATGTATGTATGTAAAATGAATAAAGAAAATAATACACACAATAATACACACAACAATATAATTATTGTTAATTATTTGAATACAAAAAACCAAACTATAAAAACATTTAAAAATACACGAAATAGTAGACCACCGGTATCCAGAACAGGGTTCAAGCTACTGGTAATTAGGGTTGCAGAGACAAGAACCTCCTCACAATGCGAGCCGTATTGAGAAGTACCTACTACCTTCTGAATCACGCCCTTGATCGAATCGCCCAATTTCATTAATATTATTTTGATAAATGAATGTGAGGACTTTGCGACTGCTAGATTTCATTAATTAATTGATTAAATCTAGAAAACACCAAACTAGACTGGTTCAAAAAATAATTGACATGCAAAAGTGTTTTTTTAATAATCAATTTATAACGATATGTGAGGTAAAACGTGTTTTAGTTACTAAGTACCAACTTATTTAATCATAGGTTATTGATCTCTGGTCTACGGATTGATTACAAAACATCACGCTTGTATTCTCCGAAGGGTTGGACAGAGGTGTACGTACAGTATCCTCACATTTCACCAGTTATGTATTAGTCCCATGTACTCGTAATAGGGGGTTAGCCTATTGCCATCGACTGGGCACACATCCAGACTCCGGGCTGTCACTGAGAAATTTATAATGGAAAATCCCAATTACACTTTACTCAAGTTGGAATCGAATCCAGGACCTCATGTTTAGCAGTTGGGTTTCCGACCAAAACAGCAACGAGGTAGAAAAAAGATCGGGGCAGAGAATTATTTTTATTTATTTATGAAAGTAGATATTGTTAATGATTGTTATTTCTAAATAAAAAAAATAAATACTCGTATATGGAACTCTTACTTCTAGGCCAGCTAGTTTATTTGCAGACCCCTTTACCTCTGGTTTTGTTTAAAAACTTGCAATGCGATGTACTCTGAAAAGTAAAGCCAAGAGTGTGTTCGTGTATTAATGTACAGACACCAGCACATCAAGAGCAAACTGCCAGATTTTCCCAATTGAACATGAACCTTAATCTCACGTAATAAAGTTGAAAACCTATCATAGAAGTTTGACACATTGGGGTAGCTTGATGTGCTGGCTTCTGTACCTACTCTCACTTTCACTATTTATTTGAATGAAGTTCAATAAGTCCGTTTATTATATCACTTGATATCATTACAATATTTCTTAATAAGTTACTCCTCAATTTAAGTAAACACGCATGGCGCCGTGACTGTCCAAAGTGACAGCTAATGTGACGATTTTTTTTCAAGATGGCGTCAGAAAGTGTGACGATTTTTTTTAACATTGCTCTAAGATAAGGAAGTTTCACTTCAAAAATATGTTTTAAATATGTGACGTGTAAAAACCAATTTACAGAAATAAATATCATTTATCAGATACTAAAAAATGTAACATAATTAACCATGCATACACAGAAACAGTCTAGTTTTAAATTTAATTACACACCGTACGGCCGTAGTGTTTATTAATTCAGCGTAGAACTTTATTAATTGTAGAGTTACACTTAACTCGTACCTAAATCATTATTAATTTTGCTTTTCCACCGCATCCTATTCAGTACGGAAAAGGCTGATGAGACGACAACATAATTACAGATGACGAATTATTTTTGAACATAACATACCTCTATTCCGCGAAGTCTTGGGCAGATATAATAAATAATAAATAATGCTGGACAATCCACACATCATCATCTAGCCCCAAGGTAAGCAGGGCTTGTGTTATACTATACTAGGTACTAGATGACTGATATATACTTAATACAATACAGTACATAGATAGATATTTTTTATTATACATAGCAAATACCCAGAACACCTGGCACAAATATTTGTAGATCGTACAAACATTTGTCCCAAGACGGGAATCGAACCCGCAACCTCCTGCGTCACAGGATGACCTTCGCCCACTGCGCCATATAGGTCGTCATAGATACACTTATAGTAACAACCTCATTTCGCTAGTTGTGTTAAAGTCCCATGTAATAGGGGGCGAGCCTATTGTCATAAACCAGGAACAAATCCAGGCTCCGGGCTGATATTGAGAATTCCTATTGGAAAAACTCAATAACACTTCGCCCGCCCTAAGAATTTCGGAAAAAAATCGTTTTTTTGTCCGCATTAATGATGATGCAACATATTAAATTATAAACAAGGGACAGTTTTAATTATGCACAGACGCCAGCATATTAAGCTACCGCAAACTGTCAAATTTTCTCAATTGAACATGAACCTTACTCGTTTGTTATAAACGAGCTAAGTTGAAAGACTATCAAAGAAATTTGAAACATTCGGGTAGCTTGATGTGCTGGCCTCTGTACATGAAAACAGCTAAAAAAAGAATCACTGGGCATCGAAATGTTTATCCGCATCGCTGTCCCCGGGATAAGTGACCAAAAAGCTGGCAGCATTGCCACGAAGAACGGCAATGCTGGCCAAAAAAAGGCCAGCCCTCTGGTGACGTGAGGCGAACAACTGCTTGGCGATATCCAGAAAAACTAGATGGGACATAATATACTTACCTACCTTCTTATTGTAACTTATAAGATAATGATAATTATAAATATAATTCTACACCTGTAATACAGGTAACATTAGCCCCTCGACGCAAAAAAAAATAGTCACCGTAGCTGAAATCGGACAAGAATACGTAAGTTTCCTAACAGGTAATGTAACTGTACCGCAAAACGTAAGATATTGCACGAATAATAATAAATGCATAAAATCCAATTATCTTGATAATTTGTAGAACGCAATCTAGAGATAGCATACCAGTGTTACGACTGCAATTGTTTGCTATTTGCAATACTTAAGTAGGAAAAAAACCTACCCACTTAGTATTGATTGTATAGAAGGCTTTACAAATACTATTTAGGTACTGTTAGTTGCGTTTATTTAACTACTAACATTTGACACACTTGAAGATTGGCTACTGCGCTGCGTGTCGCGGGTTCGATTTCCGCACGTAACAAATATTTGCATGGCCTACACATAGTTGTTCCGGGTCTGGCTGTTAGTGTATGTGAGTTTAAATGTTTGTAAACGCACCCACAATAAAGGAGAAATTCCTAGTAGGGGGCAACGTTTTTTTTAAAAAAAGAAAAGAAAGAATTTAGCTAAATGTTTGGATATACCGGCGACACCGTCGAAATGATGAAATTTTGAATATTTTTATTTTGAAAACATTTAATGTTGTCCCAGCAATACGAAAAGGAAGAAAATACTCAAGACTTCTCGTGCTTCTGCATTTATCAGTACACGGAAAATGGAATAATAGAGACGAGTGGTCCGAATGACAGATACCATCTCTTATTGACATTTTGTTCTTCAGTAATTGCGACATAGGGATGTCGGAAATGTCAGAAAGTATCGGTAAAAATTTAATATGATAAATATCGCTTTGAATATTTTTAAATATATCGATATTACATGCAATATAAAAAAAAAATAAGTAGAAATATCGCTTAAGACCGGAGATCGTTAGCCTAAATGATCATTTGGGGAATGAAGTCTTGTAACTTTTATCCCAAAAAAAGTCCGAGCTCTCAAGAAAGGCAAGCCTATTTTTTGGTCAAATGCGGTCAAACGATCATTCGGGTAAACTTTCTTTGGTTAATAGTTTTTTCGACCAACAGTACGTACATTGGGCAAACGATGATTCGGACAAGTGAACTTCGGAAAATGATGCACCTTCTCTAGGATTAGGGTCTATTAATTAAGGAAGTAAGTACGCAATATTTCATTTACAATAAAGCTTCATCGCATCAGTGTTTAGCCGCGGGTTGCGGAAGGATCGTACGGTCCCGCGACCCCTGGCCTAAGTGTGACATGGAACACCGGGGTGGTTTTTAGCCAGTAAGAGTCTGACAGACCCCTCTGCCCTCCCCAGGGCGGAGGACATCCATGAGGATTTTCCAGCTCGGCAACGAAAAAAAAAGGTGAGACCATTGTTGTTTAAAAAATAATATATACTCGTACATATGTGTATTGCGTAGTAAGTCCTGCTCTTCAAACTGGTGTTTTTGAATGTGAATAGGTACCTACTAACTAATACCCGTTGTACTGTTTAGTTCTCGAGGCTCTTTACCAATACTCGACTATCGTTTTGATATATATATTCTACACCGCATCGACGCTTACTAGTTTGCAATACTAGTTTCACCAAGATACGAATCTAGAACCATGTTCCCTTTCACAGGGATGCAATCACATGCAAATTAATGCTGGTCCACATTGGCGAATCTGTCCGATGATATTAATTATTTCTTGGAAAGGTACTCAAATGTCGACGCCGAATTAAAAGTATTTATCGATAATCGGAACGTCGATTCGAAAATTGAATGCCTGCAACATATGCAATAAATTGGATCAGTGACTCGCATTCTCATAATAACGTAATTTTTAATCGTATACTTCACGCCTGTAATCCTCGAAGGGGAAGGCAGAGGTGCACATGCCTTTCGCTGGTTAAGAGAGTAGCAAATAATAGAGTAATCTGTACACAAAAGGTTTATCTGGAACAACCTAAGAGAGCTCTGGACTGAAATGATAAATTAGTTAAAAACAATACTTTATACCTGCCTGCAACGAGCTAATAGACACCTTCCGTTGCTATTGTAGGGACAATGTAAGTATGAATGTTATGCGTCAGCGGTTTGAGGTATGAAAGAGAAGTATGTATGGGCGATGGCTAGTTACTGCGCGCTGGCCGATCTGGGTGCTCCTGTTCGCGCTTGGGGTTTCGGGAATAAATAACAATTCTCAATGATCAAATCGTCGTCTTTATTTCTTGCATTAAGTATCGCAGTAACCCCCGTGTCAGATCCAGTAGGCATAAGAAAGGTGCCTACACTATCATCTGTGGTTCACAAGTTGATCCGTAACTTAATAAGTTGTCTCGTTAACAGCACCACTGAACAGAATCCAAAGGGTTAACGTGCACAGCGGCGCCGTGACATGCGGTACGTTTTAAAATCATAAATGGAATAAGATCTTGTAAAATACTTGTCCAGTACGCGAGCAGTAATGAAATTTCTGAATGTTTCAATACGAGTTGGGATTGGGACTCCACTTAGTTAACTAACGCATAACCTATACATATTTATACATTTAAATTAGCAACTGCGTGTTACATATTTTCACATTTGTCACTCAGAGTAAAATTACCTTCACCAGGAGTACCTATTGTATACTTGCGGCGGCCTCACAACATTGCAACCTTCTTAATAAATACGAGTACAGTATCATCATCTGCCTAGCCTTTTCCCAACTATGTTGGGGTCGGCTTCCAGTCTAACCGGATGCAGCTGAATACCAGTATTTTACATGGATCGACTGCCTATCTGACCTCCACAACGCAGTACTGGGCAACACGATACCGGTAACGACTGTCAAAGATCTACACATGATAACCGGGATCAACGGCTTAAAGTGCTTTCGGAGGTACGGAGGAGTCTCAATATGTTACGAACGGTCACCCATCCTCAGACTGACCTCGGCAAGCGTAGCTTAACCTGCGATCAATCCGTGCGGCTGTTTTTATTTAGCCACAGTAAACTTCTGTTTTTAACAACAACAAAAAATGTTACCTGTTTACGACTCGATAGAGACTACGTTCCTTGAGCTGACCTGAGCCAAAAAAACGCTTGATTTTTCACTAGGCGCTAAATTTTCGGATAAATGTTTGGTGCCAACATGTCAAAAAGTGGCAGCACTTGTCCGGCGGTTGCCGACCGGAACGACAGTTTCCGCGCGGGTTATTTTGTAGAGTACGCGGGGTTAATATAAGTGTATACAACCTTAGTTTCCGTTTACCATAAACCTCTTGAAGGTTTATTGTACTCATTGTTACGATCAACTTTTAATATAAGACTAACCCGGAAATCACGATAAAAAGCTGCTCCATACATTTTGTCGATCTAAAGAAGCAGGAAATGTACTGAACCTGTTTTTTTTCGAAATTCAGCATCTTGATCTTATTAAAGGATATTCAAAATGACCCCTGAGAGGTTTATCGTAAAGAAAAACCAACCTTATGTACGATGCAAAAAATCTGTGCGGTGAACCAACGCACTGCCGTCCTTTAACTAGAAAGCCGTTAATCCTAAAATGGTAAATTTTTACTTTTTAATACAAAGTGATAGAGTTCAAAATTCTTCTCTATCTTTCTGTCTATGAAACATTTTTACAGCATAAATAGTTCCGGAGATATGAAAATTTTGTTGGCCGTTAAGTAACATAATTTATGATGATTCCATCACAGCGTCTAAACCACACTTCTTCGCTTAGTCTACGTTAAAATACCTAAACCAAAAAGAAAGAAATATCAATTGATGTGTCCAACAATCATTAACCAAAGTATAGCAGTTTTTAAGAAATAACGATTCCTGCGTTTTTTGCCATTTTCTCGGAAACATTTGGGTTTAACGGCTTTCTAGTTAAAGGACGGAAATGCACCAAATCTGCAAAAAACCACCAGATTTAAAATCCGCATCCTTTGTTGCGGATATTCTGTTGCTGTGTGCGCCAGCCCTAAGGAGAAGTGAGTGTAAAATCGATCACCTGAAACGACAGCTAGTTAAGTAAGACGGATGTTAAACTGAATAAATCGTTTAGTACACGGATTGCGTATGGGACTTGTTTCGTTTTACCTTTCCCTAAGATAAAGATTTCGAAATAAATAAGGGTATTACCTAAATATCCAATCAGCTTTACCCAAGTTTCATGTCAAGAAATGTTCTAGTGCGAAATTGACAACATTTTAAAAAGACATTAGGTACTCTGCCGATATATACGGCGACAGCCACATATAATTACTTTCTGTGTTGTATTTCACATAGCATAACATCACGCCTATAATCTCCGAAGGTTAGGCAGAGGCGTACCTTATAGTACACCCACATGTCGCCAGTTATGCACAAATCCAGACTCCAGGCTGCTACTGAGAGATTCCAAATGGAAAATCCTAATAAACACTTTAACACAATAAACACGGGAATGGAACCCAAGACATCGTGCTTAGCAGTAGCGCTTCCGACCACTAGACCAATGAGGCAGTTGTATATATTAGTAATTACATTATATTTATAATTACTTTCCATTTAATTTGAGATTAGTCCAAAATAATTTCTGATTTTCAGACCAGACTTTTTACACGTTTTGTGCGACACCGATATTCATCCCCTCCCGACTACAGAACCCAGCAGTAGGGACGTGACACACGCTCTGGGCCGATTTTTTTATTAAGATGTCTTGTTCAAGACAGAATTCCAGGTATACCGTTTCTGCCATCTTATGGATAAGTAGGTTCTACTTATCTTCCTACGCATACTTACTTCAAGTTAAGAACAATGAACATTGATAAAACAATTTCACTTGATAAGTTTTCTCTTGGAACATTCAGACACAAAAAATATTCGACGCCCATTTCTTAGAATTATGTCGAAAGTAAAAACAAACTTGGAACTTTTATTAGGTTTAATGTCTACCGATTTGTATTTAGGGCATGTTTGACGCGGCTGATTTGGAAGAAATAAGAATTACATTTCTAAGCACCAAATTGGTACTGTGGTTCACAGAACATCATATGAGTACTAGTTGTGGAGGCTTCGAATCTTTTTGAAGTTAATAAGGTAATGGTGCCGATTTCCTTTTTAGAAAACTAATTTAATTTAAAATTAGAGAATTGTCATCTCTTTCTGACAGATAGCTCGAGACAAAGACGCAACAAGTAGGTAGTAAGTTAGAGATGTTAAATTAGTTTATGCCTTGAACTTGATCATGATTTAGGTCGATGCTTTTTTATTGTCAACTATTTTCGTTTGGAAGTTTAAGTTCAAAAAAAAATTGACAGCTCATATAAATGTACGTCCCTTTCTTGTTTTAAAAGAGAGAAAGAGATGAAAGTTAGTAGTTTATTTTGTCAACAAGGGAATCGGCACAGTAAACTACATACTTCAACTTCTTACTACTTCAACTATGTTTCATATTTAGAATAAGAAGAGACTAAACAGCCGTTGGCTGACTGGCGGTTTGCGTGTATGTAATATAAAAGTAATTTATGATTCGAATAAATTCTAATATTAGTAAGCATCAACTACGCCTTACAACTTTGTTTTACGTTTCTGAGAGGTTTTAATTAATTTTATCTACAATTCACGGCGAGCTTGATACGTTATGGTACCTACCTACTTATTTACCGACTGGCCGGTATACAATCACCAATAAGGTTAGTGATATTCTTCAAAGGAGTATGTAAGTGGATACTTACATACTAGGATTAGCAGCTGGCGTTCTGTAGTTACTGCCTACCACAATGGAAAAAGGCATGTGTTTGTGTATGTATGTTGATGACCGGTATCATTTCTCGTTACGAACGGGAAATTGGAGCTTGGCCGAGGAGGAGCTCGCACTTGATACTGAAACCCCGCAACTTTGGAATTGTAAATTTTCAAGTTTTATCGCTTTTCACTGTAAAAAATCATCGACATCAGTCAGTTCATTTAATTTTTGTAGAGCGACGGTAAAAGTTATAAAAAGATACCTTCAAACCTCAAATTATTTGTTGCGAATACCTTTTTAGTACTAAGTATTCAATCTTCTTACTTTATATTTATAAGAATTCTCTCGGGTGAAACAATGAGTTTGTCTTTGTCAAATTGTGAGAACAGTAAGAGATGAGAGAGCTACTCGTATTATTGTTGTTATTTATGTACAAAGCTACTTATGTTATAACTTTACCTATATATTTACAAATGAATAGTCCTTATCGCATCATTATCATCTTTTGACAGTTCAATTGTTTCGGAATGTTCTTTTGTTTATGATGTTATAGAAAACACGAATAAAAGTTTAAAACCCGAAGATTTTTTTACAAATAATAAATTATATTTATTTATGTAAACAGTATTTTACAAACACTTTGACACGTCAACAAGTAAAATGTTTTTTTTTAAACTAGGTTGGTGTTTCCCTATCTGACTACTCTAAGAAGAAACACAGAAAGAATCTCAGACATCACAGTCTCTTTTAAAGTCTAGACATTATCTTGGTTAGATCATGATGAGGACCATGCAGATTAGTGGTGGACTGAGGTGGTCTTTTGAGGTGGTTCCTCTGTTTTGTAAGGTGTCCATAATTCAAAAATCAAAATCAAAATTCATTTATTCAAATTAGGCTGATAATCAGCACTTTTTGAACGTCAAAGACGTTTACATAAGACAGTCCCCCAAAATGCCCACCCTTCACCACTTCCTAGTGTTTTTGCTGGTAATTAAGTATCCGTCTACCTGAATAAAATATTCAGATGTACGTATACTTAATTATGTGAACCGTGCATACCTCATCGATCTTCTGTCCTATGGATGTACTGGTGCTAAGGTACTTGAGTAAAGGTGTATTTTTTATTGGTAGGCTAGCGTTTGACTACTTTCTCACCTGCGGGGCGAGCCCGGGCGTCTTAGACGTTTGTGACTTGTCACAAACGTCTAAGACGCCCGGGCTCGCCGGTAAAAGTTATAAAAAGATACCTTCAAACCTCAAATTATTTGTTGCGAATACCTTTTTAGTACTAAGTATTCAATCTTCTTACTTTATATTTATAAGAATTCTCTCGGGTGAAACAATGAGTTTGTCTTTGTCAAATTGTGAGAACAGTAAGAGATGAGAGAGCTACTCGTATTATTGTTTTTATTTATGTACAAAGCTACTTATGTTATAACTTTACCTATATATTTACAAATGAATAGTCCTTATCGCATCATTATCATCTTTTGACAGTTCAATTGTTTCGGAATGTTCTTTTGTTTATGATGTTATAGAAAACACGAATAAAAGTTTAAAACCCGAAGATTTTTTTACAAATAATAAATTATATTTATTTATGTAAACAGTATTTTACAAACACTTTGACACGTCAACAAGTAAAATGTTTTTTTTTAAACTAGGTTGGTGTTTCCCTATCTGACTACTCTAAGAAGAAACACAGAAAGAATCTCAGACATCACAGTCTCTTTTAAAGTCCAGACATTATCTTGGTTAGATCATGATGAGGACCATGCAGATTAGTGGTGGACTGAGGTGGTCTTTTGAGGTGGTTCCTCTGTTTTGTAAGGTGTCCATAATTCAAAATCAAAATTCATTTATTCAAATTAGGCTGAGAATCAGCACTTTTTGAACGTCAAAGACGTTTACATAAGACAGTCCCCCAAAATGCCCACCCTTCACCACTTCCTAGTGTTTTTGCTGGTAATTAAGTATCCGTCTACCTGAATAAAATATTCAGATGTACGTATACTTAATTATGTGAACCGTGCATACCTCATCGATCTTCTGTCCTATGGATGTACTGGTGCTAAGGTACTTGAGTAAAGGTGTATTTTTTATTGGTAGGCTAGCGTTTGACTACTTTCTCACCTGCGGGGCGAGCCCGGGCGTCTTAGACGTTTGTGACAAGAAATTATAACGGCGACATGCTACAGGTTTATCGCCCAAACTGTGATAAAATGTGTGACTCAAGCTATGTCACAGTAGCCCCGATCGCCCCGCTGATGGTAAGCGATGACGTAGACGAAGTCGACTCATTCACTGTCGACTCAAATACCCAAAGGCTATCGAAAAATACAGGCTCCGGCAGAGAATTCCACTATAGCTATACGCACAATAAAAGTGCCTTTGGCTTTTTTGGTCAAGTACCCTTGCATGAAACAGAGCAAAGGGCAAGGGTATCTACCTACATAACTGGCTGTTAGGAAACACTTAGTACCACCCCGAGGTTTTACATTTCCTATATTTGTAAGCAAACCCAAATGTCAAAATGCCTTATTTGAAAGGTCATTGTCCATATAAGTGATACATTATAAAAATAAAAAATAAATAAAATAAATATTGCTGGACAATCCACACAGCATCATCTAGCCCCAAGCTAAGCAGAGCTTGTGTTATGGGTACTAGATGACTGATATACTTAATATTATACATTACATAGATAGATATTTTTATTATACATAGGAAATACCCAGAACACCCGGAACAAATATTTGCAGATCATACAAACATTTGTCCCAAGGCGGGAATCGAACCCGCAACCTCTTGCGTCGCAGGCGGACCTTCGCCCGCCGCGCCACAACGGTCGTCAATATACTTCGGGTACTTACTATAAAATACTCGGATAATACTTACGCAACATAAGAAACAAAGAAATGTGAGACTTATATCCGTTGTCTGTAATGCTAGGCGACACTTAAGGCTGGCCGCAAGAGCAGGGATTTTTGATTCGATATCCTTGTTCGCACAGACATACGAAAATTGCACATGCGTTCGAAAAACGAATCAGAAAACCATGAAATAAACCTAAAGCTTTTGGATATTCAACTCTGTGCGCTGAGCTGAGCGTTGAAATCCAACAGTGCAGTAATATGAAGGCATTAATTGTGGCGTTTCCTTTTATTAATGAAAACGGTAAAATAGTTTTCGCTTCAAACATTTGTTACCATGATTTTTTTAATCTTGAGTTTGAATATAATTTACGCCAAATAATATAATCACGGGACTGCAAAATCAACAATGGAATTGCATTGGCTTTAGATCGGGATTGGCTTGCTTGCAGAGTGGAGTTTCGAAAAGGGGCAGTAAGTGTAGATACTTTCATCGTTGTAGCTACAGGAAAACGTTTTTAAAATACTGTCTTTACTTGACAATGGATCATGTTTCTATGAACAACCAAAAAGTATTTTAGAACAACAGAGGTTGGACTACAAGAGAAGCCACAAGTCGCAAAAAAACCTCATACTTAAATTTCTTTCGTAAGAAATTAAAGTACTTACCTAGATAAATTAAGTGAAATTCAAAAGTCAAAGTCACATCATTAATTTTAATTAGACTAGGTACTAACTAACGTTAACTTCAAAACAAAAATAAAATTAGTACTAAAATTCTAGTTGGAAGGTTAAAAAGTTTCGTGTGGAGAAGAATGGGCAAGAAACTCCACACATATCTATTATAACATTGTTTTTTTTACTAAAAGAAGATAAGTACGTTTAGTAATTACTCAGAAAGTTAAAGACAGTCTTCTTAACTTATAAGATATCAGCCCTTACCTGCCCGTACGTAAAAATACATTGCATATTATGTGTAGGCAATATTTATATCGTATGCAAACGTAATTTGCTCTTATGTAGTCGTATTCATTTGTTTTGTTGCGACCAACTTTTTTCATTAGTGTGCGTGAACTTGCATACATACCTACCTATTGAGCAACACACATACTTATAAGGTAACAAGCATTGTCTTAATTACATTGCGAACAATTTCTGTGTGAAAATCGAAGTGTGGATTGCAAGTAGGTACGGTAGGTCCGTGGGAAGTTGGAGCGCTCGCTGACAAGTTGAATGGACGTAAAGCGACGTTAAAATTGCGGGGAACGAATTGTTCCTTCATAAATCAATTGGCTTGCCAATTAATTGGAGAAAATTGAACCAAGTTACTGAACAGACAAAAAAAAACTACAACTTTGATAATAAAACGATTCGTTACTTGACTAACGTTGATAAATAGCTTTCGTAAAAGATTCTTTAAAAAAAGTCTTTTACACGTCACATAAAAATAAAAACTATTAGACGTCAGTGTTTCTTTCCTAGCAGATAAACTCGGAGGTCACAACCTCTTTTAAAGTCCACATATAATCGTGGTCAACGCGCTTACTCTTGATTTTCATTTCCATCGACCAACATTGGAATATAGACGTTCCGAACTGTTGAGTATGAAAATATTTTGAGAGCTGTGTTTTACGCCAAATAATATAATCATGGGGCTGCAAAATTAACATTGAAATTTCTCGACGACACTTCGCGTGACCAGAGGGCTGGCTCATTCTTTGCCCAAAGAATTAGTATTGCCATCCAACGTGGCAATGCTGCCACTTTGACGCCTTCTTGAGTGTCTTGGTCGGCTTTTTATTTTATTTTGTGTTTTTTAAACATGTATATAGTTATTTTTATGGCATAATTGTACAAATGTAGGTATGTTAATACTTAAAATTTTAAATAAAAATAATACATTGGAATTGTATTGGCTTTAGATCGGGATTAAATAAGTTTGAAGAGTAAGGCCCCCAGATCGATCAGAGGAACATGCAGATTTAGTTCCCGAGATGTTGATGTGTGTCTGAGGAAAATACCATACTTTGAATGGACTTTGTCAACTTTGTGCAGTCAGTTTACAGTGTCAGTAATCATGAAGTTGAACTCACAAGATGAACTATTTCAATATCTACATTAATACAGTGTTGTGTAGATCATGGCTTTCGAAAAATTGGAGTCATAATCTCGCTTGTGAACTTAATCTGATCAGATTTTTAAATTCTTCAGAATAAGTAAATAAATAAATATTGCTGGACAATCCACACAGCATCATCTAGCTCCAAGCTAAGCAGAGCTTGTGTTATGGGTACTAGATGACTGATACTACTATTACATAGATACATTTTTTTTATTATACTTTGAAAATACCCAGAACACCCGGAACAAATCTTTGTAGATCGTACAAGCGTTTGTCCCAAGGCGGGAATTGAACCCGCATTCTCCTAGGTCGCAGGCGGACCTTCGCCACCGCGCCACATCGGTCGTCTAAGAATTTAAAACACGTAACTCCTTCATCAACGAATTTATATGTTATTGAACTCGATTCGTAAGTACGTAGTAACTTGATGCGATAATTAATCTATCGTTACCAATGAACAAATGTTTACTAATGCAGTTTCTTAGTAAGCTAGCGTCACACATGGTACGAATACAGATAATGTACCAGGTTGATGAACTAAAATTAATAAAGTTATTTAAGGTACACCTCTGCCTAACCCTTCAGGGGTTAATGGGGTGGTATTATAAGTTATACAGCATGTAAAGGGTTGGTTAACCGGTTAACCTTCATTAAGTCGGCATTGATAACTTAATCTTTCGACGACCAATGTGGCGCGGCGGGCGAAGGTCCGCCTGCGACTCAGGAGGTTGCGGGTTCGATTCCCGCCCTGGGACAAATGTTTGTACGATCTACAAATGTTTGTTCCGGGTGTTCTGGGTATTTGTTATGTATAGTAAAAAATATCTATCTATGTAATGTATTGTATTAGGTACATCAGTCATCTAGTACCCATAACACAAGCTCTGCTTAGCTTGGGGCTAGATGATGCTGTGTGGATTGTCCAGCATTATTTTATTTATTTATTATAATCTGTCTTATTCATTTCATTTCATTCATTCATCAACTTATTCATGATAATTGTAAAAAAGCTCGCTCAAAAACACTATATTAATATTCTTATAACATGATTTTTATCACGGTAAAACAAGCTGTTTTCGTTTTAACAGACCACCGTAGAATCACACAGAACACGACATCATATTAATAGTATCAAGCATTCGATATAGAATCGATACAATTCAGGTATCGAGACACTATCGATTCTATTTGGATAAGAACATTTTTTTGGGATCCTTAGGCTGTGTGGTGTTTACTAGGAATCACTAGTTAAGGCTTGAGGTTTATTATAACAACCAAATTATCAGTAAGTACACAACAACCTAAGGGTGACGTCCAGTCTCCACCGGGGATGGATCGACGCTCTCCCGCCGCGTCACTCTTGCGTTGAGTGGTACATTTATTAGTATACCACAGGCTGCCTGTCAATTTGAGCGGAGCGTGGCTGCAGAGCGGAGAAACGGAGAAATATTTACCGATAATCAGCCCCACTCGGCTTCAATGGACAGACACCTTAGTCGGGTAGTTCTGTTCTCTCGTTCCTAACGAACCACGGGGCGGCCGCGGCTCGACGGAGAAAATGGTTCTACAAAGTCTGCATCCTATGGATATAGGAAGGCCTCACATGTGCGAATATGGCACAAGCATAGGTCATGATTTGGCTGATGCAAGTGGTGTAGAGTCGCAATTTGCACCGAAGTGACAATTTTCTGCCTGCATTGAGAATGGGGTCTTCCCAGGGCGAATGCGGCGCACCGTCGGGTAGTTCTGATCTCACTTTTATTATAAATACCGCTATAGTCAGCATTCGTTTACAAAACAAGCCCCAGATATCTTAACGAGGTCATCCAACGAGGATATCAGGGAATGTTCTTAATAGAACTCTTAAAAGGATAACGTCCAAACATTTCCGGCAATCAGGCGGCGATCAGTAATTAAGACGTGGTACTAAATGTTCGGAATCTGAGCACTATTAAAAGGTTTGGCACACATACTGGACAAATACGACATACCTACACATATTCATGTTACGAGACGGCTTACCTACTCTATTTTATGGTTTCTTCTGCACTGCCAGTTCGGAAACAATGTAAAAAGTTTACATGTAACGCCCACATCAACATACATCCCATTTTCTTCCAACTTAAGAACAATAATATTTTAGACTATTTGTTTAATTCAAATTTCCGTCTAGAAAATTTGAATTAAACAAATAGTCTAAAATTTTGGAAAACTTTATGGAACTTAATCATAACTGGCCAAATGTGGGTGTTACTATAAGTGCTGCCCGACCCTTCTGAGAATACAGGCGTGATGTTATGTTACAAATTTCCTACAAATCATTTTTTTTTCATTATAATAGCGCTAAATTTCGTTGGCTTCTCACTGGCTTAATATTTGTCGGTTTCAAAATTACCTACCTCATTCATTTTGAAACCATACTTAGTTGGTTACGATCTTATTTTATCCACAAATCTGCCCTTACTTACAAAATTGTGATTGTGACGCATTCCCAGACAAAATATTTGACAATAATATTGCCATTCATTGTTATAAAACCAACATTTTCATTAATAAAACAATATGTAGGTAGTTATATTATGAGAACAGTAACTTCGCATTGACATTCCATAACTACTCAATTGTATGTGCTTGGTGTCACAATCTGGTCACAATAGTGTATTTTATAACAGTATGCCGTACTATATCTGCTTGTTTGTCCAGTAATTGTGCTGTGACACAACTTCAAGGCTGTCCCACATAGTTTCATGCCCTACTGACTCTTTACGATGCAGATAGGCGTTTTGAACGCTGCGTTTTAAACGCGCCGAGAGTTCACGTCTTCGGAATTTTTCCTCGAAAATTACGAAAAGAAAAACTCTGGCTAGCATAAAAACAACACAGCATCTACGGTTCAGACAAGTAATAGACCAAAAATGGGACATTTATGTAAAGCTTGTATGGTGACGAATGTTGATTCAAGCGTATCCAGTTATTTTGTAAATGCACTAAATACAGAGGCCAGCACATCAAGCTACCCCAATGAGCCAGATTTCTTTGATAGTTTTTCAACTTTCTCTCAGTAGGACGACCTATGTGGCGCAGCGGGCGAAGGTCCGCCTGCAACACAAGAGGTTGCGGGTTCGATTCCCGCCTTGGGACAAATGTTTGTATGATCTACAAATATTTATTCCGGGTGTTCTGGGTATTTGCTATGTATAATAAAAAATATCTATGTATGTTATGTATTGTATTAAGTATATCAGTCACCTAGTACCCATAACACAAGCTTTGCTTAACTTGGGGCTAGATGATGCTGTGTGGATTGTCCAGCATTATTTATTTATTTATTTATTTAATAGAAATAAGGATCATGTTGATTTGACAAAATTCGACACTTTTGGTTAGCTTGATGTGGCGTCTGTACAAATAACTAGATTGACAAAGTGAACAGAATATACTTAAACATTTATAATAAGCGTTTTATAACAGTTCGTTTGGTGAATTCTACCTCGAACGGTAACTATATCGATGCCAATTTAAAAGTTTGTCCATATCCTTCTGTCAACTAATCAGGCATGAAGTGTATAATGAGAATTTTTTAGTCAGTGTTTTGGTACCTAAATACGCACCGAAAATTTATTTTGCTGACTAATTCATCTTACAAACCTACTACGTAAGGTGTAAAAAAAGTCGTCGTTTTATCGTTAGTGCCTGTGTGACAGGCTGGGGTAGTAAAGACAACCCGGGCGTGTTGCCAGGGTATAGCTTTCTTGTAGTTCACTTTATAGGGAATATTACACAGAATGGTAATGAACTTTACCTGGGTATTTGCCAATAGGCTCGCCATTAAATGCACGTGTAGGTATTTGTATCGGTACGTGGAACTACTTCTCAAAATGCAAACAATATAATTATTACTTTCTAACCACATTTGTATGTATGTTTGTATGCGTCGCATGGAATATCGTTATTTTCTCTATAACACCAATCGTGTTTATTCAGTAATCTGAATCCATCTAGATTGAGTTTCCAAAATAGCGCCTGTTATTGACTAATATCAAATAACTGGCACCAACGACGTATGACAATTAGGAACGTGAATATTGTGTTAGCTATTGTGTAAGCGACGATGTTCTGCGGATATTATGAAAAATTGAAAGTGATAATGGTCGAGTGTGCATTGAGTACAATGGACGAAGTTAATGGGAAGTGATGGTAAAAGGGCGAGCGTGAACAATGAGGCTCCTTGGAAGGAAAATATTATAGACAGGGCTCTTCATGTATGTACGTGACATCCATACGATATGGCCGTAACTGATATTAAGTGAATTAAGATTAATGGAAGCTGAAAAAGGAGGTTGTTTGCTGTATTTATGAATAACCGTCGTCACCGTCAATAGAAATCATACGAGTACCAAGGAGTTGTTTTTCAAAGTATAGGCGAGGTACAAATCATCCAAACGGAATTCAGTGAAACAAAAGAATCACCATTAAATAACTAATTGAAACAGTAATTTTATTAATATCATAATAATTATGCATATCGTTTATTTTGTGTAGGTATTGCAGTTGAACTTTTCTGAATTTATTTATTTATTATTTAATTATTACCTTACACAAACGTACAGGTGCGGACTTAATGCCATTTTCTAGCAGTCAACCTTTGATGATGGAAGGCCGAGACAAATTTATACGGCAGAGTGATCGGCTGCTGCGCTGCGTGTCGTGGGTTCGATTCCCGCACGGAACATATATTTGTATGGCCTACAGGTGTTTGTTCCGGGTCTGGCTGTTTGTGTATGTGAAATCAATGTTTGTAAACGCACCCACGACACAGGATAAATTTCTAGTGTGGGGCAGTGTTATTAAAAAAAAAAAATTGTATTAGGTGGTAATTTTGACAAGAAGCCACGCGTAATTTTCCATAGAGCTTTCCCAAACTGAAAAGATCGTAGGAAAAACGAGTCACTACCTCATAATGACTAGGTTTCCCATAACAGTATCGCATCGTGAACTAGAACTATATATAAATGGAATTAAATTACTGGATGGCAGGTTATAAACGGCATTAAAGAGCAAATCTCTTTGCTGCCGTTGATAACTTACGTCATAAGTCCTATGAGGGTGGGTGCTGTTAGAAACTTGAACGGAACGAGAAACTGGAACGGTGATAAGTAAAATTGGAACAAAAGGTAAAGGGACCGCGATATGATATAAGGATAAGACGTAGTATTTAAGCGGTGAGGTGCTAACAAATCTGGAAAAATATGGAATTGTATTCTGAAATAAATAAAATTAAATAAAATTTATTTATTTCAGGTCATTGACCCATATTAGAATCAAACATACACAACTTCAACTGTAAATTTTACAGTCAACTGATTGATTAACAAAGAAATAAAATGAATTCAATGACATAAATAATTAAAATATTAGAAAGAAATAAATGTCAGATCAAATCAATTAGTGTCATGGGCATAAAACCAAAGTAAAATAAAAATACATAAAATAAAATAAATAAATAAAAAAGAGATTTTTTTTAAGCCTGATCGGATATCGTTTTAGGTCGGTTTCGTCATTAACTAAAATAAACTAAAAGTCTCGTATGGTCAATCATTCTTTTGTAGCTAAACTTTACGCATAGCGTTATATCTCTTGATCTATAGCGACGAAACAGGATGTCAATTCTGATTGCTGGGGCCGTTATTCAAGTTACGCTTTTCAAGGAAGTTTGAAAGAATAGTTTTTCTTTTGATGTTCTGAGCTCGGTAAAAGTTCTTCACGATGAATAAAACCACTGGAAACGGAGCACTTACTCTGAATGCATTATTCATTGTTGATCACAGATACTAGGCGACAGCAAATTGTCGACAACCAATCGTTATTTTCTTGTACATCGATTTGTCCTTGTTTATTCATTAAGGTTTTATTTGCAACCAGTTAGCATCCAAGGTCTAGTTCAATTAGTGAAGTCAGTAGCGGTTTTGATATTATTTACCGACGTGAGAACATGGACGGCCATACCGAACCATTTTGATGGGAGTTACCAACTCCCATCAAAATGGTTGAGCTGAATCGTTGATCTATGCGTGATGCGCATGATCTTTGCCTAATATTAACACATTGATTTTTACACCATAAACACAATAGAAAAACTTTTGTCAATACGAGTTAAGTCTGGCACATAACGTTTTAACAGGATTGGATGTCATCCAATCGGTAGAATCTTCATCTGCCTAGCCTTATCCCAACTATATTGGGGTCAGCTTCCAGTCTAACCGGACGCAACTGAATATCAGTGTTCTACATGAAACGACTGCCTATCTAACCTCTACAACCCAGTGCCTAACCGGGCAACACGAGCACCTCGACTAATCGGTTGAATGCAGAAATAGTGGTGTTATGAATATTCGCATTCGTGAATATTCGCGTCTTTTTTATAATCGCATTCGTGTTCGCGAGTAGGTATGGAAAATCGAACGTTATTTTCATCACTAGTATTTACCAATTGTATAGTTTCACCACGTTACATTAGAGGAAGCATTTCTTGAGACATGCATACGTATAATGCGGTGGTTGTTTAGTTTTATTCTCAAGCCAGACCCACATTGTGTATAAAAATACCGTCTGCAAAGTTAAAATGTTGACAATTCAGCACACCTGGCGTCGAGGTTGGCAAAATTTCGTGTTAGCTTCGAGCTATTTTGGTCCATACTTATTGCTTAACGAAATTTCCGTACAAACTTCTTTTTTGGAGTAATATTTAGTAGGGCGACGAAGTTATTTCAGTTGTATAGGACGTGAGCAGACGCGATACTGTTAGGTTAGAAGAAAGTTGCTGCGACTATTGAGTGAATGAAAAATAATAGTTTATTTTAGGTATGTTCTATATATAATATTCCTATGACTGCCTTATTGGTCTTGTGGGCGCAAGAACTGCTCAGTATGAAGTCCTAGGTTCGATTTCCGGGTCGAGTATAGTAGTAACTAGTATTACATGAGATTATAAACATAGCTGGCGAAAAATGTGTGGATTATCGATAGACCTCTGCCTAACTGTGATGTTATAATAGGTCTTTACCTATGAAATTGCCGTTTTGTATGAAAAAATTTAAATGAATTTTTTTCATGTATTTTTTATTTGTATTAATCGAAGTAATCACCCATGCAATCAATGCATCTTTGCCAACGCAGTGGCAGTTTATTGATGCCCTTCTTAAAGAAATCAGCTGGACGGGAGGCAACAAATTCTTCAAAGGCATTTTGTACTGCCTCTCGGGTATTGAATTTTTTTCCCGCCAAGAAGTTATCCAAATTCTGGAAAAAGTAGTAGTCTGTAGGCGCAAGGTCTGGTGAGTAGGGCGGATGACGGAGAGCTTCCAACCCCAGTTCTTGCAACTTGGAGACCGTCTGCTGTGCAGTATGAGGTCGCGCGTTGTCGTGCAGGAGCAGCGGAGACGAGCGATTGACCAATGCTGGTTGGAGATGTGCCAGCTTCTCCATCATTGTGTTCAATTCTTCACAGTACACATCTGCAGTAATGCTCACCCCGTTTGGTAAGAAGCTGTGTTGAATCAAACCGGCGCTAGACCACCAAACAGTGACCATCACTTTTCTTGGGGTAAGTTTTCGTTTAGGGCATTGTTTAGGTGCTGAACCAGGATCCAACCAACTTGCTGAGCGCTTGCGGTTATCAAACAGAATCCATTTTTCATCGCAGGTAACAATGCGGTTCAAAATTCCTTCATTTGTGTGTCTGTTGAGCAGTGCAAGGCACGTCTCGACGCGTACTTCGCGCTGGCGATCATTGAGTTCGTGGGGCACCCATTTGTCAAGCTTTTTTACCTTGCCAATTTGACGCAAATGGACCAATATTGTTTTGACGCTAACGTCGAAAGCTGCTGCTAATTCAGCCGTAGATTGTGTATCATCAGCTTCCACAATCGCCTTTAATTCGTCATTGTCGACCAAAGTCTTCGGACGACCGCGAGGTTCATTTTTCAGGTCGAAATTTCCAGAACGGAAGCGAGCAAACCAATAACAGGTAGTGCGTTGGTTTGTAGTGTTAGCTCCGTAAACGTCGTTGATGTTGCGTGCCGCTTGTGCCGCGTTGCTGCCACGACGGTACTCATATTCCATAATTACTCGAATTTTTAACGTATCCATGATGACGAAAAAGATTTAAATGCGATGAAAATGTAACACTAATCAATAAACAAATGACTACTTTTGGAAAAAAAAATCCATGTTTTTAAAATAAAATTAATTTGAAATTAGAATTCTTAGCCAAACAAAAAATATTTTGATTTGAAATGGCCAGTACTGCAGAACGGCAATTTCATAGGTAAAGACCTAATATTAATAGTCTAATAGATTCTTCGTTATTTGAAATTGTTAGATGTTATTTTCCCTTTTTCTTAATAAAATGGGTGTAGTTAGTATAAGTACAACAAACTTTCTTCCGTTCGAGGTTTTTACACCCCTTTAGGACCTTATATAAGACGTTAAAGAATTCACGAGGTCTAGATTTTACGGTTACAATGTGATAAGTGTAGCCGTCGTTAAAATATGGGCTTAGAAATTTCTCAAGAAACATTTTTGGGTCGTCAATAAAAAAAACCACTTTTGGCGATAGCAAGAAAAATAAAATGTTCGTAAAAATAAGTGCCATCTACAAGTAAGTAGGTACCTACAAGCTAAGTACATTCCGCAGTGCGGTTTGGGCAAAAAATACAATTTCTGCTCTACTTGAACAAAGTTCAAGATGGCAGAACTCGCTATCATTAACGAAGTATTCTTGACTGAATTTGGTAATTTTGATGAGCGAAAGCATTAAATAAAGAAAGAAAAAAATTGGCTGTCATGGGGTTTTCCGACAGAAGTGAAAACGTAAAAACTCAGAATAGCTGTGTGTTCGAGTGACGCGAACACATAAGCCTAAAAATGTCAGACAAAAAGACAAAACAGTCACTTAAAACAAAAATGGAACGATAAATTTAAGCAAAATATTCACTACTACTATACTATGTGTTAATGAATATTTTGCTAAAATTATGATGAAGAAGAAAATAAGGTTTGGGATGGAGAAGTAATGTAAGGAAGACGGTAGTTTATTGCAGTTTTATGCCTAATTTCGTAACACACCTAAATTATTGCCAATATTTAAGCTTTGGTAAGAAGGAAAAAAATGTTTTGTTGCCACGGAAGTTAAGTGTTGTTTCTTGTCAAAAAATATGTAAGTAGATTAATTTAGTTACGCAGTCAATATAACAGGTGCATTCTTGTTCAGATCACTGACACTAGTCGACACCTAATGTAATCATTAGGTGTCGACTAGTGTCAGTGAAAACAAGGATTGTTCTCATTGAAATCACATTGGACTCCACAACCGTTAGAGACACAATATTATTAACAAAACGAAATAAAGTAGGCAAGAACAAATGTGCGTGGTTATTTCAGCTTTCAAAAAATAATTTGTTTTCCAATACTAATTTGCGGTAAGTAATGCCTTCGTCTTTCGATAAGATTCTACCAATGTAAAAGCAGAGTAGGTATCTAAAAAAATATTGCCACAATAATAAAACATTGCTAAACTTCACTCTTCATTAATAGCGTTTGAAAAAGAGCACACAATTTGAGCAATAACAAGTTGATACGTACCTACTCTAATTTATAAAACAATGGTAACCTGCCATCCTGTATGGATCCGAATGTTGGGCCACAAAAGGGATGAACGAAAGACATGCAGCATGCAGCTGAGCTGAGAATACTTAGGGGGGTGTGTGGTGATACGCGAAGCGTCAGATAAGGACTTGGAGCCGTGGGCATGAGGATGATGACCACCTACTATCAAAGACCATTAAATTAATACGAAGAATATTGTTATGGAAATCAATATTTGACACTGACACATATCATCGTCTTCCTAGCCTTTTCCCAACTATGTTGGGCGGCTTCCAATTTAACCGGATGCACCTGCATTCCAGTATCTTACATGGAGTGACTGTCTATCTGACTTCCACAACTGAGTTGCTGGGCAACACGATACCCCTTGGTAACTGGTTGGCAGACTTTCGGGCTTCTGATTACCCGTAATGAATGTCAAAGAGCTAGAAATGACAGCCCGGGCCAACAGCTTAACGTGCTTTTCGAGACACATATGTAACCAGAAAATATTTTTGTAGTAGAAATAGTCTGAGTACATAACGAAAAACATGTCACATTATTATTTTCTTTATCTATCTAGACTTTATGACTACAAGAAAGTTTGTCACGGGTGTTTATTTACCGATAGACAACCTGAATTCATTCACGACGATGTTATGTTTGTTCGATTACTATTATCTTTGTGACAATAACTAATGAGGCGTCCCTGCTTCGCCTGGGTTCATTGGCATTATGTCAAAACATTGAGATTTCCGTGGTAAGTATTTGTTGGATTTTATTGTTAAAATAAACTTAAAAAATAATAAACATAAACTTTCTGGAATAAATACTCTAAATAATGACTAAAGGTTAGAAGCAGTTTAGAAGATCTAATTCACACGTACAAACACGAAAAGTGACTTTATTGCTGAAGGAAGACTCTGGGTGCTAAGTCATCGTTGAAGTCCATAAATCTTCTTGAGCTTTTAAGGATAATGTTATTCCTTAACCTACAATCAAAGTGCTTATATGAGTAGGTTCCTGCAGTAGCGGAGCGGTGATATATGACGTATCAGAATTCACTATACAAGTGATTAATTTAGAGAAAAAATAGTAACATTAGTTCTCACTCCATTCATATTATAAATATGAATATTTGTATAAGGGCATGAGGATGCTGATGATGATGATGATGATTTGTAAGAACGTAGGTAAGTAAAGATGTTTGTTACTCTTCTATGCCAAAACTAACGAAATGATTTTGATGAAACTTTACAGTACTATAGCTTTTATTTCAGAATAAATCGTAAGCTATAAGTTAAAAACATATGTACATACGCAGCCAATCTCGGGTGGCAGCTAGTCGTTATATAAGTACTTTCGGGCTCTAGATTCCCGCTTATGGGGCTATTAAGTACGTCGCTTGTGTGTTTACATCATGTTTATTGCAAGGCGTACATAGTTTAAGGATCGTTGAGCTGTTTGCCGATGATGGGGGCTTCAAAACTTGACGGAATTAGGTTAGCTGAACATCTGAAAACAACTTTTCGGTACGTTTATTGCAGCAAAGCAAGCAGACAAGTAAATGCAGCGTGGAAACGATATCAACTTAAAACCTGATCCCATGAGTTCAGTAACTACATGATTCCTGATCTCCCAAATGGCGTTGAGATTTTTCATCGGTTTTTAACCGTTTGTACGTGTTTTTCGATGTGCACCTTTAAACTGTCAAAAATTATGATTTATAACCAAACCAATAACATTTTTAGTGAGAAAATTGAACTATTTACTTTTTAATGATATTTATTTTTTCTAAACCTAGGAGATATTCCTATTGTGGGGCAACCCACAATAGGAATTTCTCCTAGGTCTTCCTGTTTCGTGTACAAACATTCAAACTCACATACACAAACAGCCAAACTCGGAACAACTACCATACAAATATTTGCTCCGTGCGGGAATCGAACCCATGACACACACATTTGGTATCAGGTTTTGCTTCGATGTTCCTTCCACCCAGTTACATTGAGGTAAACCACGACTACTCCATTAGGTACCAAAACTAACGGAAAAACCAATTCACAAAAGGAACCCAGATACCTTCTAAATTCAAAACAAGATTCTCGAACTTTTCAAACTATCACAGGATCACAGTTCTTCGCGACTACTCGAGCGTAAATTAAAAAACTTAAGACTTTTTGCCAACCAACTGCTATCTTTAGATAGACCAGGTCGAGCTTTTTTCTTTGGGATATATGCAAAACATGTATCGTAAAAATATCGTCCCATTGACTCTTTATTAGGTTGATCCCGATCCCGTTTTCCACGCCATTTCCTGGTGCGTCATGCGCGAATTACCTTCGTCGATGTAATGTGTTCTGCGAATCCCGCAATATTCTTGTTTCTCTTTCTTTTAAAAATGCTTGTTTATTCTTTTTAATATTTTGGGTGAAGCTGCCGGAAATGTTGGTAATAATAATACTAGCCTGTTACTGGGCAAAGGCTTCTTCTCTTACAGTAAAGGTATGGGCATTAATAACCACGCTTGCTCTAGCAAGGTTGGGGATTTTAGATATTTTAATGATGAAAAACATTGATAACAGTCGTTACGGGTGGTCAGAAGCCCGAAAGTCTGACAACCTGCCTTACCAAGTTGTATCGTGTTAACCTGGTTTGTGGAGGTCAGGTTAGACTGGAAGCCAATCTCAACATAGTTGGTAAAAGGCTAGGCAGATGAATGATGGAAAACACAATTAAGAAACTTGGACTAGTAACCAAGACTTTTCAATTCTAGTAATGTCCAAAATACACTAAGATGTGACTTATGCCTTGACAAAATCACATTAGTGCACAATAACCTATAAGACTATTTACATATTTCAGTCAATAATTATATGAAATTAAATATTATTTACAATTTAATCATGACAATTAATTTGTTGACAGATTTATCAACTTGGACACGAATAACATGATCAACTTAAGTGATATATCTTTCCATTATTCCATTTTTTACCTCAATATAGGCCGCCTCTTTGATAATAAGACAGAAAAGAGTATTATAAGGTATTACTAAATAAACGGTAAGCTCAGCCATTATATTAAATATTTGTTGATTTTTACTGTGTTTAATTTCCTCAATGTCAATTGGTTTAAGGAAATATCTTTTTTTCTTGGACTTTGATGGTTTATCGGCCTCTTAAATCTAATTTGTTTTATTCGTCTTTCTTTTTTTCCTTTTTCTCGCAATATAAACATACAATAAAAGTAGGTAGGGTGGCCATAATTCTAAATAATGTTTCTACGTCAGAAATTATTTTCGTTCTGAATTCGAAAACGATCGCTTGAGGCGAAGAAATAGGACTAAGGAAATAACTTACATACACGTCGTTGAATGACATAAGTACTTTAGAGCCGTCGAACCTTCATGGATATTTAATAAGCTAATGGCATGTTATGAGAGAAATATTAATTCATGTTTAGAATAAGAAAAAGTTCCAACCGACAGCTATTGGCTGACAGGCGTTTTGCGCTGATATGAAAGTAAACGATTATTAAAAAACCTAAATAACATCACGCCTGTATTCCCAAAAGGATTGGGCAGAGGTATACCTATAGTAACACCCACATTTCGCCAGTTATGTTGAAGTCCCCTGTTATGGGCGGCGAGCCTATTGTCGTCAACCGGGCACAATCCCAGTGTCCGGGCCGCCGCAAATCCTATTGGAAAACCTCAATAACACTCTGCCCGGCCTGGCGATTGAACCCACGAACTCACGCTCAGCAGTCACGCTTGGGATCACTAGACCAACGAGGCAGTTATAAAAAAAAACATATTATACGTAAAAGAAAAATCATACATTATAAAACAATAATACCATTTACAGGTTTCCGTACAACAAAGGTAAAAAAACAACACTTAACTCCTACTTTATTCGCTTAAATCAAAACAATAACCTGAATTAGTATTGCATGATAATATAAATACATATATAATAATATCATGATCGTGATACACTTTAATTTTGACAGTCAAACATCAATCAAATAATTATTATATAACTAGATACGTCTCGTGTCAGCTATACACGCTTAACACATCGTTAGAGCGCATGTAATTATAGAGTATCAACTATCAGCTATCAACATAGTATATTAAGCAAGCATATACCGTGAAATATTTTATTACATGCATTGCGTGTTAAGTACCCAATAATTTTCGTCACGCTATGCTGACATTAAAAGGGGTAGGCTGAAATAATAGTTGCTAAAGTTTGTAAACATGAATGTCACAGAAAAGTATAAATCCAGGGTTATCAGGAAAATAACACTGGTCAACAAAAAAAGACCTTTTGTCTGTAACATGAAAACTATAGACTAGTTATGTTTAGAACAAGAATAAAGATAATAGAATATTACATCAAATACAAACAGTTCGATATTAATAATTATGTTTCAATTGATTCATGACCAAAATCAAGTGCGACCTTATGAAGCCCAAATGTAAATGCAGTTAAGACATGTTACAACCTAAATCCTGATAAGCAGATAAGAGCTCCTCGACAATGCAAATATAATCGTTTGATCAGTGATTTCCGAGTAAAATTTTTAGTCACAATCATGAAAGATTCAAGTTGATTTTACCAATTAACTAAACTAGTCAGAATTATTTTTATACTTTCTTTGTATTAAGTAATAATTGAAACATAAAATTGAACTACGCCTTATAAGTAAAAGAAAAATGTATTAAAATTTAAACCATGTAAGACAAAGTGGAAAAAAAACAATTTTACGCCTAGTAGACACAAAAACTAGACCTGATCAAATCAAAATAAATATGATGTTGTTACAAGGGTAGACAATTCCGAATTAGTAAGCATCTTTCTTGTTACAAAATTTTGTTGAACAGTGTTATTAATCAGGGTTTCATGTTCAGCAGTCCACCTACCCATGGCCAATGGCCACCCACCAATTAGCAAAGTCACATTTATACCTGCCTACATTCCTATGCAGTTATAAATACTTTATTACCTCGCGTGATAAGTACCAGTCATTTCTTTTGTTCGCCTAAATGAAATAGTCATTAACATTCAGCTAATCTGTATATTGAACCCGCCTTTGAGTTTTATGAATGGAAATAACTAATAAGCGCCAAAGGCTACACTTTTACTAGGGCAAATAACAAAATATAATTTCGGATTTTTGATTTTTTGTCATTCAAAAAGGCCGGGATCATCACTAAGACTTGATGCTAATTACCACAGTAAAATCATATGTATTATATGTATAAAAAGGTGATGATAATGTTTTTTTTTGTTGTTTGAACGCAGTAATAATTTTGCATTTGATAAACCTGCTCTTGTAGAAGTTTGTATGGAATTGGATATTTCTATCACACTAAGACCCTTAACAGTGCTGGTGAAACAGCGGGGCATGGCTAGAGTTATTATAAAAGTCGACACTGTCTTATGTTACCATCGTTATTTCACTGTAAAATAACTTGGAATACATTGTCCGTCAATTAAATATTTTAATATAAACTCAAGCCTTTTTCCAATGGGGGTAGGCAGGAACTATAGAACGTCGAATAGTGAGCAAAATTCAACAGTATCTTACTGTTTACACACTGAGATATTTATAAGAAATTATAGAAAATGATTGTAAAAATCTCACACCAAACTCTTCTGAAAATTTGCTATGGAAATAATAATTCAGTCCATGCTCAGTCACTGCAGTCTTTTTCCAGTCATCTCGACCCTGTATTAAGATGGATCAATGTTGCCTGAGACGTCATGCTCGTTAGGCCTGCGTGTTCCTCAGAAGAATAATATTTTGGGTCAGTTCAGCATGTCCTCATTTTCCATACTTCTCTATTTGCCGCCATCTCAAAAATCATCTCCTTTCTAACTACGAGTATATCATCTTTCACATAATCCATCCATCGTTTATTTGGTTTCCCACTACTTTTGTAACCCACTCATACTCTAAACAAAGACAACCGATTTCCACACATTTTCTCAGCCACAGGCGCCTCTTTCAGACTTCCTCATATATACTCGTTTCTTATTCTATCAATTCGTGTAACACACATCACTATTTTTTTAAGGATGATGGAAATCACCCAATGACTTCTCCCGTTCTGAGCGCAACTGGAGGGCGTGTCAGACTTTTAGTGACTAAAACCCATCCGTGTTCCGTCCTTGCCCTTTACGTTTCGGGGTCACGGCAACTCTTTCGAACATACCGCAACCCCGGCAGATACCACATATCCCTCTCAGTATTTTCATCTCGGATAGATGCAACTGCCTTTCATTCATCCCTACGTCTACTTTATTAAAGTTTAATATTAACTTTTGATAAAACAGAAGCGCATGTTTATGGCACAGAAGTTTAGTGTTACGAAATAATTGCTTACAAATTTGATGAAAAGATTTTCATCATATTTGCTCTACTAATCTCATAATGAATTCAGAGGGATAGGTAGGTATATATACCATGTGAATAAACGCGTCTGTAATAAATTTTCCTCTAAATATGTTAATAAATTAAGTTTAGTATAGTGTCTGATTTTAATTAATTGTTTCATGAGAAATATAATGGCGTAGTCTTCTTTGTGAGATTTATATAATCATTTATGTAGAATTATAGTATAATACGATAATAAATAAGAGTAAATTATTCTTAATTATTTTATAATACGATCGTGCTTATTAAGTTATGTTACGTGTAAGTCAATAATACGTAAATCGCTGTTATTTCCCATCTTGCTTAAATTTCGTAGGCGGAAGAAATAAGTAGGTACGAAAGTAACCTAATACTAATACCTACTATAAATATTGATTAACATATGTTATACTTCTTTTGTAAACCAGAAGCTCTTCTAAAGATATCACTGAAAGAAGTCATAATGTACCAGGCCAAATAATAAAAGTATAGCGGTAAACAGGGCCTCAAGCACAGCTAAGGTAAAGCACAAGTGCCTGACGAGCATATCGTAGCAACCTGTTTCATATCGCGGATATGAACTGTAGGAGATATTGCAAAGACACGTAGTATCAAGATCAAACACTGCAGAATCTAATAAAAGGCTACTTTTCAATAACTATTCAATTTTTCAACTCTGAAATCACGAATATACCTACGTGTAGCGCTGGCAGGCGTCCGGATAAAGCCGGACATAGGTAAGCTTTTTGATTAGGTGTTCGGCCAAAGTAAACGGTGTCCGGATTTTGTAAGGCTAAAGTTAGCATACTGAGACCGATGTTTCTCAACTGCCCAACAAGATAAGACAGATATTTCGTTTTTATTAGTACAACAAACCATACGAACACAATTTTTTTGTCGTACCTATTAATACTAAGACAAAATCCTCAATAATGTAGGGTGTCCGGCCTTTCTATCCAAATGTCCGGCCAATCTGGCTGGTCTGTCCGGCTATAAGTTTGGCGACCTGGCAACCCTACCTACGTGCCCTGTATATACGTAAACAGAAACCTTTGTACCGGTAAAACGGGGTGAATCAAAACACCCGTGGTAAATCGAAACAAAACTTTAAATGAGATTTTAGCATTGATTCAATATTATTTATTGCTAAAAAGGCTAAAATTTTAATTGAAATTCCCCAAAAATAAAATAAGACTCCTGTTAGACATACAATGTTAAACTAACGCAATAAAAAATCCCCTTCAAGGATTTGTTTCTATTCGACCCTGCGTTTTTATTTACCCCATTATACGGTACCCGTTTATAAGTTTATTGCGCGCACAAAACAGTGTTAGATAAAGCATACTTAAAGTTTACGTGGAGAAGGACTGCAGAAAGCAAAATCCGATCACTAGTAACGAGCATTAATCTGGGGAATAAAACAATGTTTACTTGCGTTTATCTAGATGTTAATACCGTGTATACTGTGTGTGTACCGTGTTATAGCTCCCCCCGATCCTTAGCTCGAGCCAGCCCGCGTAACTGAGGCCGTAGTTGTTTAACTAGTCCATAAATAATGTATCTATTAGGTTCAGATGCGATTGGTCGCTTAGCTTTTAAGTTTTTTCGCCCTGGCTGGAGACCTTAATTTCTAATTAAGTCCCCACAGGAAAATTCGGTTAAGCAGTAGATATCCCTGAAGGATAAACTGCAGAATAATACGAGTTTTCCACGAAAAGGCGAGTTTTATCTAAGTAATCTTTAATTTTATAAGGTATTTTAAAAGTCCATCGAAATGATTCAACTTAAACTCTAACCTTTAAAAACAAAGGAAGTACGGTGGGCAGGGTGGTCAGAACGTCGTTGTTAATTAACCTGGTCTTCTTAGACCATATTTGTTTTCATCAGGTTTGTGGCCGCGCATTTTATTAAAACTCTTCACTGCGCTGGGCAATCTCAGGGTCAAAGTGTAAAAAGGCTAACTATGCTTACAGACAGTAAATAAGCCATCCAAGTTTGACCAGAAATCGTACGCCACGGGTTCCGTACTAACTCGAGCAAAAAATGCCGTATAAATCACGTCTCTTCTATGCTCCCTTTAATATTTAATTTAGCAAAAGCCTGCTGATACGAATATCAATAGACAGACGGACAGCGGAAACTTATTAATAGGGGCCCTTTGGGTACGGAACCGTGAAAAAAAGATTAAAAGTAAATTTCACGTTCGCCGTTATAAAGTTTTACATGAACATTTTAAAACTCTTCCTTATTGGTAGGTACACAATTGTCAAATTTTCGCAACCCAAGAATTTTCCCATCATTAGGAAATCAATATCACGTCCTATAATAATGATCTTTTGATCCTCGATGTTCGTAAGGACCCTTAGCATTCAATACTTTTTGTGTCCGCCTCATTTAGTCAAATTCGATTTGGGACTGAAATAGACGAATTCTGCTTGAACCTTAATGTTACATTAAAAAAATGGAAATGTCTTCTGAAAAATGCTAGGAGTTTATAAGAATGTTAGTGGGTCACGATGTCAATTGGATTGTTAGGCTTGATAGTGATCTTTAGTTTTATTAGTGCCAATAAAACCTGCTGTTGTTTTCGGCCATAAGTAAAAATATTTTAAATAATCAAAAGCATTATCTGCGTAGTATATTAAAACTAGCTCATGTCCTTTGAGTATTTTAGAGCCAATTTGGTTAATAATACCAGCCTGTTAGTGTAACATGTGTACAGTGGTATAGTAACAGACTGGTATCATAACCCAAATTGGCTCTTCTCATGCAGAACCCACGAGCATTAATCACCACACTTGCTCCGATTTCACACAATAATTATAACGTCTACGTTTCCTCACGAAGTTTTCCTTCGCCTAGGTCAGTGATGTCTAAGATTAACTTAGAAGTGTTTGAATTGTTAAAGTCACATTGGTACTCGTCCAGATTTGTACAGAGATGGCATGAACATAAATCACCACGCTTGGCCAATACGGGTTGGAATTTAAGACATATTAATATTTCTATCATATATTTATTAGAATATGTCCAGGTTTCCTCACGATTTATTCCTTCGCCTATGTCAGTGTTGTCTAAGATAAACTTAGAAGTATTTGAATTTATAAAGTCATATTGGTACTCGTCCAGATTTGTACCCACAACCCCGTGCATGAGAGTTGAAGCCTTAACCACTGAGCTATCACGACTTGATGCCACTTAGGGTAATTGGTGTGAACGATACACCATGACTACAGACAACTAAACAGCCCATAGTGACGTCACTATAGGCTGTAGCTGTCACCTACCATACGGAATTCCCATATTTCTTTTATGATCATACAATAATCGTAGTAGCACTATGTTGGTAGTTATTAAAATGACAGTACTTATGCAATTCTTTTTCTTTGCAGATACAATGGCCACGGTGACAATATACCTGGCGCTGGCATTGTGTTCTGCCATAGAGGGCATTCACCTTAATTTCCGACCGAATCCTACGCAACAACTCTTCCTGGAGAACCCAAGCCTGCATCTCTCTGGACCTGGGGCCGCCTTCGCAAGAATTGCAGCTTTTGGGCCACAACCTGTCAGATTACCTGTCAATGGATTTGGGTGAGAAACTACACCAAAATGAGGATTAAAAAAAATAATATATAGTACGTTTCACAGAATAAACGCAAGGTATCTTAAGGGGTGATTGTACTCATCATTTTCAACATTTTTTACAATGGGATCAACCCAAAACTCGCGAAAAAAAACAGCTGTTCAAGTACATTTTGCCGAGTTATGCGCACATAAATGTACAGGGGAGACCATTTTTTCCTCGCGATTTGAGTGTTGGTCCCACAGTAAAAAAAAATCACAGTGTTGAGTATAACGATGCCTTTAAAGGTCTTGAGTTTCTGATACACCTTGTATATGAAAACAATAATAAGATTTCTTACAGTTTCCGCAATGTAAATTAGAATTTAATAAGAAAGGTACAAGAGTTCCTTAGAAATTGTAACTAACTTGTAACCAGCACTTGCTATACCACGTTAGTATTGAATAAACGATCTGAATGTGGCTTTTCGAGCACGAAGTAATGTGAAACTTGAAATCTGTTAAATTGTTATTTATTTGTACAGTGTAATTAAAATTCACTGTTCTGAATGCGTGCTTCGAGAATACGGAGTATGAGTTTATGATTTTCTTTTCATAAAATAACGCAAGAGCCTTGCATTGTTACTTGCACAATTTTGTATGTAGAAACTTAATAACCTGCAAGACTTAGGTCGTGTACACACGCGGAACAAAAATGTTAATCACATTTTGGTAATACATTCCATTCCTGCATATCGAACTTGCTACTACTTCTGTCATTTTTATACATAATTATGGCAGTGTGTAGCTAATTTACCGGAAGCTGATGTAATTTTTATGTTTGTGAATGTACATAATTCATACTTCGTGTATTCCTGGCAGCCTTTTTATTTAATCGTCTGCACTAAATGTACATAAATACTTAGTATAGTAAATGTGAGTAATTTTCACTCTGTTACGGACAGTGTCCGAAACCTGTATATTTCTATGTTCGCACTGTATATGCACTGGATGCTAATCTCTCTTTGTGTTGCATGTACCTGTTGTAAAATGCACTGATTCTGTCTACAGCCCGACGATTGACCCTGCCCACCTTGGACCGACGATAAGGTTAATTGTTGTTTATGTGTTTCACTATTAACTAAATTCCTAATTATTTACTAACCGTATTTTTATGTTTAGTTAGTTTAACAATTGTGACTGAAACTAATTTGTTAATGAGACTAATATTAATATACCATCGTTTTAAGATAGTTAATAATATCACATCTACTTGTTGCTTTATGGGAGAAGGATAAAACGAAAGACTATTTTTAGTCGACTTAAAGAAAAAAGGAGCTTTTCTTTTTCTTCACTTTTTTATTTTATTTGTTTGTATGAAACGCGATATGTCTGATAATTTAAACCGTTTTGTATTTACTGTTTTTTTTTTGCTATACATTGTTTGTCTCATAGACATTAGTTTTGACAAGTAGTTTTTCAGTTATCCTCAATATTATATATCTACTTTATCTACTTCGTCTATGATGATGATGTTATGATACTACCTATTTGCTATTTGGAAAAATATATATCAAGAGTCTCTGTGTGATACCTACTAACCACAATTCAAAAAGCTTTAAATAAAATGATACAAACGATTTCCAAAAAAAAACCTTTACCTAAAGTACAAAATAAATTTTACATCTTAAGTTATTTTCAACCTACTCTATAGTTTTTTTTAGAGGTCGTTTCTTTGCATTTATCTACCTACCTACCAATAATAACATTCGTAGAGTTTGATTTATTCTAACCCAATTTTATGCTAGATATATTTAAATAGGGTTTCAGTACAAAATAAATTGAAGTAAGTAATAGATATCAAATATTTTATAGGCTTTAACCCTACATTAATTTCAACTTGACACGTATAAACCTAACCTGAAATAAATAACGCAGAGATTTAGTAATATTGGTGAAGCTTAAAAGTACGCTCGCTTTAAAAATGTTTGCTAGACAGAAAGAACCCGCCAAGTGTGAGAAGGACACGAAGGGTTCCGTCGTTAAAAAAGAATAAGGTGCATGTTCAATTGGGGAAATTTGACAGTTCGGGGTAGCTTGATGCGTAAGATTAAAAAAAATCACCTTATTGTATTTTTTTATTGTTTATTGTTAAAGCGATAATAGAAATACGTAATCTGGGAAAATTTTAACTGTCTACCTATTACGGTTCATGAAATACAGCCCGCAGACAGACAGATATGCGGAAAATGGAGGCTTAATAATAAGCTCCCGTTTTCACCCTCTGGGTACGGAACCCTAAAACCGTGTTCATACATCACCCTGTTTAACCAGTCCTTTTTACCTCCACACTATTTTCATATCATAAATATGTAATACTTACGTATGAATACCTTTAACAGAGGGTGTGAATACTTTCCTTTTGATATCCCGTAACTTTAGGGTATTAATGAGATCAGGACAAAGAATCAACTGGCATATGAAATATTTTTCAATTAATTTTTGTTTTCGTTTTCATTTTTCGTTTTCATTATTTATGTAAACCTTACCTGGAATACCACACCATCCCATTTTCTAAAAGTTTAAAAACATGTCTAATGTTTGTGTGAGTGTAGTCTTGTGTGTGTAGAGTGTAGTGTGTGTGTGTATTTTGTGATTGTAAAACGAAAATAAATACATACTTGCATTCATAAACTCATGCAGAGAAAGGTCGAAACCACAGAGTGCCACCCGCTACGATCTTTACATACTCCTTTTGCTTCAAACGAAAAATAAAACTTTGAAGAATTGAAAAATAATTCACTTGCCAGTGGACTCTTTGACATGGTCTCATTAATACCCTAGAATTATGGGATATCAAAAGGCACACGTTGTATACAACTAAGCCTCAAATAAAGTAATTTGAAATATCACTTGGTGATACGGTACTCACTTCATGATAAGTACGTGTGCTATTTAGATTCTCGGAAAAGTGTAAGAGCTAAGTCATTCTTCAGTGTCGTAGGCGTTTATTGAGTACATATACCACCACGTACTTAGAACTATATTAAAAGTCTGAATGATGTAGCTACGAGCTGGGGCGACAAACTCAGGACATTGAATTTTGTAGAATGTCAAGGATTTTAATATAGTTGGAAATATGTTGAGTTCGACACCACCTTTGTCTTTCTAAATAATAACAGTCGAACAGATCGATTGATGGTTAAGCTACGCTAGATGAGGTTGGTGCGTAGATTACATACCAAGATCGTGCCTCCGAACGTAAGTTAGGCAGTTGGTCTCGGCTGTCATTCTTAGATCTTTTAAAGTCGTTACGGGTAGCCAGAAGGCCGTCAATCTGACATCAAGTCTTATCACAGACAGTTGTATCCAGTAGCTGGGTTGTTGAGGTCAGATAGCCGCTGTCTACAGCTCTTTGTAAAATACTAGTTACAACACGGTTGAGACACAAACCAAAAGAAAAAAAAAACATTTGTTAACAGAAAATTCAAATGAAAAAAAATACAACTATACATAATGAACTAAAACGAAAAAAACTATAACTAATAAAAAAAACTGGACCTGTACGAGCCAGAAATCTCAGCATCATGCTGCAAAATTTTAAAAACAAATAAATACTGCAGCGCTGATATAGCACCAGACACATTATGAGACTGTCAAATTTTCCCAATTGAACATGAACCTTATTTCTTTTGCATTAAAGTTGATAAACTTTCAAATAAATTTAACACATTGGGGTAGCTTGATGTGCTGGCCTATTTACCTAGCACATATTACTCACGCTCTAAATCTATTGATGTTACCAACATATGTTACCAACACGTATTCATAAACGCCAAGATTCTCCAGAAATTTTCTCTTCAACAATTTTAGAGTGGTATGAACAAACTTGATGCCGTGTGAATTTGGTTTAATACTCCCGCTGGGTATAACGAGAAACAAGTGACGGTACATTTTCCTGGAAACGCGAACGTGTTATTTCATAACTTTTTCTCGTGGGTAGTTAAATACATGATAAACTTGTAGTTTACAAAATGTTATTAAATTGCAGAAATGGTAGCTTCTGTATAAAGTTCTTCTGTTAAATGACAGTCAAGTTGTGAATAGTTGGTGCCAAAGGTTATCGTGTTACCTAAACTATGTGTTTTAATTTGATGCAGTAAGTTGACAGAACTAATATCACGTAAAACACTTAGAAATGCATATTGTATAGTGGCATAGTGTATAGATAAAATAACTAGGAAGGTACTGTGCTAAACCGTACTCGAATCTACTTTATTGGTTACTTCATTTACGATATACTAGTTGTTTTTCATGTTTAGTGACTTAGTTGACTTTAAATCCTATCAAACTACTGCATCTAATATAAACTCGTACTAAATGTATCTGTGTCGTGGAAGTCAAACAGGCAGTCGCTCCATGTAAAATACTCTTATTCAGTTGCTATCCGGTTAGACCGAAAGCCAATCCTAACATAGTTGAGAAAAGGCTCGGGAGATGGTGATTGAATTTTCACGTGACCCACCAGTAAAAATGTTTTTTTTTCCATTCCTTACTGATCCGTAATATTTTGTATTATTTGTAAATAAGTATCATTCTACACTAACGCATGCAAACAACCATGTATTGATTTATCTTTCTAATCTGCATGGCGATACATCAACCATCAAAACTAATTTCTAATCACATTCCTATTGATATAGTTTCAGCAACCCGCCACCTCCATTAGGATCTGGGCAAGACCCAGCCACGCAGACATGTGGCCTGTCACCCCCATTCTGTACCAAGTCCCGGTACAGGGCCATCGATGGTTCCTGCAACAACCTTCAGAGACCAGCGTGGGGCATGCCCCAGACGCCGTATGGACGCTTGGCACCCTACAATTATGCTGATGGTAAGTTAA
This sequence comes from Phlogophora meticulosa, assembly GCA_905147745.2. Lineage (NCBI taxonomy): Eukaryota > Metazoa > Arthropoda > Insecta > Lepidoptera > Noctuidae > Phlogophora > Phlogophora meticulosa. The sequence goes on along the minus strand of LR990528.1, from coordinate 9,256,648 downwards.
TGGATGATTTTGTTGGATTCTAATTGTAATAGATAGTCATTTTTTTATGAAGGTCTTTAATTTTCTCGAAGGTTATGTTTGGACTTTTTACTGTACCAGGCAGAAAGTAACGTTTATTCTTGTGTAAGATTCTCTTTCGAAAGCTTGACTCGTCATATTCACCCCCAGATAATTTACAGACGCCAGCACATCAAGCTACCCCAAACTGTCAGTCTTTCTTATTGAGCATGAACCTTATTCTTTTGTTATAAAGTTTTAAACCTATCAAATAAATTTGAAAAATTGGGGTAGCTTGATGTGCTGGCCTCTTCACATCAGGGTCTATCTACAACAATAATATCCGTAAAATTACTTTGTTACCACTAAACAATAAAAAAAGATTTATTTCCACCGATGTATGTACCAAAAAAAAAAAAAAAAATTGTTACAAGATACCAGGCTTGCTATGCAAATGTATATTCTACGTCAGCTCAACGTTAAAAATGATTTAGGAATGCACGAAAACGCCCAGGGTTGGTGCTCGGCTTATGCAAATGTCCAAAATGCCCACGTTCCAGACATTTGCATGCCATTTCACTCGTCACTGACGTAGCTGCATTATTGATGTTTGCGCACAAATTGAGCAGGAGCAACCCTAAGAGGAATTGAGTTTTGAATTATTTGCGAACTCTAGAGACAAGTGGCATCATTTATTGGATTTCTAAGTTTTCCCCCAAGTTTTTTAGTCTCTTTATTGCCTAAATCAATCTAATATATACGTTGAACATTTTATTTGCGTTCAGGGTAGACATTCTCTTTTAAATCGTTTTATTGCTTTGTCTCCGTTCAATGTTTAATGCTCGATTGTTACCCTCGGGCCTTAGGTTATTAGTAAAGATATTTTTGTCTGCAGTTTTGTATACAGGATTATTTGTTAAATACTAGCATCGTTTCAGGGGGTGAAAGTGCTCATATATACTTTTACTATGAGACCAACCATGATATATCAAAAAAATACACCTGTTTCTACGTTTATTACTGGTCATGTATTTTATTTAAAAGTTTTACGATACAGCTAATATAAAATACCAAAAACCAAAAAAATATTAGCTGTATCGTAAATTTTTTAGATAAAACAACTTTTTGAAAAATGTATTTATGATCATGAGTACCTACTTTCACCTCTAAAATGTTGTTAGTGTTTTACAAATAACCCTGTAGGTACATCACAGTACACCAATACTACAATTATGAAAAGATACCATATTATGAGATAAGAAAACTTCCACAGATTACAATTAAAACGTTTTTAATAAAGCAATAATTAGGGTGTAGAATCAGAAATTAAGTAGTAATGTCGTAAAATGTAATCTGCTCTTATTAAAACCTTGGCGTGGAACATATGTGATATTTATCCATTTCTTTACCATGGGTTTCCGTAGTAAACCCACGCATTGAAAATAATACGAGCGTAGGTAACACGCGCGTAGCAGGGATGCTCCTTATTATACGGGTCATAGCCCGCAGCTACGCGTTCTACGCGCGTAGCGTGCGTGCATAGTCCGCGTAGCAAACGTAATCTGTAGAACGTTTGTTGTGACTTCGTTTAAAGGTGCGTACTACTACTACACTACTGTGGATAAGTGCAGTTTGTTTGTTGTTTATTAAATTCATGAATAATAAGCTCTTAAGATACCGACTGCAATTTTATTCCATATTCATCTTAGTAGATATTTTGTAAGGCCCCTTCCAAACACAATCAATCATTTCCGCTGGTTCCATTTCCAATAAGATAACTTCCTTCTATTTATCATTTACTTTCAGTCGAAGGGGAATGCCGCCATTTCCCTTTAGTCGGCGACGTTTTGATGAATGATTGTGACGCTAAGCAATTAATTTATGACGCATATATAGATATGTTAATTTAACCCTCTAATGGCGCAGGACGCGAACAGGGTGAAGGGATGTAGGGATTTATGGGGATGAAATATTCCCATAAGGTGGCGTGTAGACGTAGATAGATTATGTTTGTAAATTAAAATTATTTAAAATATGTTATATTAGTAAAACACACCTTATAACTGATGGCCCTACTTTAAAACAGTTAATTTATCCTTTTTATGGGTAAGTTTGTGACATTTTTCGAGAAATTATGTCAGTGGCCTAATTTCGTAAGAGCAAAGTTTCACAAAAAGTAAATAGTTACTCATAGAGATATTTCTTCATCTTGTAGAAGCGTTTAGCCCTAATTGTATTCTCAAGTTTCTTTTCGCAAAGTTTTTACGTAACTTTGTTCATAAAGTTATTACTTGACAGCAAAATGAAACATCTCAGTACCCTAGGAATAAGACAACATTAAGGCTTCCCGTCCACCGGAGCGAATAAACGGAGAAATTTCTACCAATAGGATTGCACAAAATCTCCGCTTCGACGAGGATCATAGATAAATATTGTTACAGGTTTTATATTAATAAAACCTGACTTATCTATCTATTAAGACAGATAAGCTAGCGTCATTTAACTGCCTGGAGATTTATTAAATCGCTCGATCTTATTAACCCAAGACGTGGACCTGTTCACTGACAAGCTGAACAAAATTATAACCGCGACAAATATCCACCTCATACACTATCATATTAGTACAAGTTAAGGCGACGATAGCAGACTAAAAGTCTCGTTTACAACGTTAAACAACTAATCGAAAATATATGTCATAACGCGTGAATGTTTTAGATTATGTCTATATTGCATTGTGTCGGTAATCTACTTGTAAAGTTAACTTTCTTAAACATAACTCAATTATTCATCTTTTAAAATACGTGTTTAACGTAACTAGGCTAAGCTATATTCACTATAAGTTAGTAAATTAACAAATAACTGTACGCGTACATTACTAAAACTTACTTACTAACTTGTTTGTAGACGGCTTGGGTTAACCTGTTAAGTCTACAAAATGTTAATAAATAAATGTTAAATGTTAAAATAAATAAATGCTAAACCCTCTTTCTCCAGGTATAAGTGCCATGACATTATCAAGTTCCGGCCGTCCTCTACCAAATCCGCGGGACATCAGTCTTCGGCTCTTCCCCGACCGTCAGCTGATCGACCCTATTTGGAACCTGAACACACAACAGTGGGGACAAATTATAACCCACGACATGTCACTCACAGCCGGCGTAGTACAATCCCGTAAGTTCTTACACTAATTCTCGGAAATTTCTTGTGCGAAGAAAAACTTTTGTTACATAGGTATAGCTCTGCGTGACCCTGCAGGGAATACAGGCGGGATGTTATGTTATCAACTTTAGTTTTGTTACTTTATACCTTTTTTGTACACTGAGCGGAATAGTTCGGTATGCAGGCAAGAAACAGTAGTATGTACACTAGTTAGACAATATTGTAAGCAATAATATAAATATGATTGCCTCGTTGGTCTAGTGATTGCATGCGATACTGCTGACCATGGGGTCCTGGGTTCGATTCCCGGGTCGAGCAAAGCGTTTTCCTCAATTTCTCCGAAGTATGAATTTGTGGCCGGCTAATGGCAATAGGCTCGCCCCTTATTACATGGAACTTAAACATAACTGGCAAAATATGTGTAAGTACGCCCACTATAGGTTCACCTCTGCCTAACCCTTCATGGAACACAGGCGTGATGTTATGTTACGATATAAATATTATATTATTGAATAATAAGGCGTGACATAAACAGAATGAATATTTTCGGGTGTACAATTTACAACAAAGTAAGTGTTGTAAATGACCACCTATATCCATAACGTACCTATATTTTGCAACCTATTACTTATATATGTTATATTTCGATAAATTCCGAATCGTATTATATAGGGTTCTTTTAACTAAATGGCAGTTTTTTAGAGGGTAAAAGTAATCATGAATAGTTTCAACTGCACTACGGAATCAACTGCAAAATTTGAAGAAAAAAAAACAGCTGTTACGTACATTTATGTTCGCATAACTCGACAAAATGTAGGGAACAGTTTATTTTTCATATTTCATGGATGATCCCGTAGAATTTATTTATTTGTATAATTCATAAGAAATCACACCCCTTTTGATCCTAAGCCCCGCCTAGGGCCCAGAGAAGAAAAAAGAGTATTTTAATTGTGTGTTAAACCCACAATTTTTTTAGTATATTCATATGTACTAAATATGTAGATCTGTAAACAAATTACGTTGACGAAGACACAGGTAAAAACTAGTCATCAATTAAATCAATTTTTGCTGCGTAAGCTTCATCTTTTTACTATTCAGCCGATGTTCTTTGTTATTGCCCCAGCGAGAGATGTAAAAAAGGTATTTATTCCGCACACTACAACATGACAATATCACTGTGTTAGGGATAAGTCTAGCTGACCGCATACCTATCTGTTTCGTTGAGTGTACATTAGGAGAGTACAAAACGGGTAGATTTACGCTCGGATTATCGGATTTTATTGAACCAATGTTTCTTGCCTTGAACTTATGTGACATCAGTAAAGTGTTACTGAACGTATGATACACTTTATGAAATTCTTGTACTTGCTGATAATTTTGTTTGTTTTTTAATCGGTTAAGCTGCGAGAGAACTTAAGGTTTTTTTCGGGCGGATTCCTTATTATTTTTGTAAAATAAAAGTAGCCTAAGATACTCTATATATCAGCTATCTGCCAGTGAAAATTCGTCAAAATCGATGAGCCATATCAGAGATAAGGCCCAAACAAACAGACAGACACACAGTCAGTGTGACTACGGCATATACTTTCATATGTATTTAGTGAAACTGTTATTTTAACATTACAAACAGACACTTTTATTTGCTTTTCTATAAGTTAAAAAGTAGAGTGGGATGGACTGTATCTTCACTTAATGTTGGGTCAAGAGCTCTCAATCTCTATTCCATTTTATCTGATGTCAATTCTTATCATCTTCCTCTTACATAATTGATAGCTCGGCAACCAATCACAATAAGAGGCTAAGCTGACCTTTTACATCAGATTTATTGGTATAAGATTTGGTTAGTCTTAAAACAATTTTTCTTAAAAAAAAAAGTTACCCCACGCTTGGAATTTCTCCTGTGTCGTGGGTACGATTATAAACCTTTCAACTCGCATACACAGCCAGACTTGGAACAATTAGTTGTAGGGCATACAAATATTTGTTCCATGTGGGAATCAAACCCGCGGCACGCAACGCAGCTGCCAATCGCTCGGCCATTATGCCTACCGTGCTGTTGTTGAATAGGGATGATGAAAACAAGGTTTTAGAAGCCTCTTTTATTTTAATTAGTAGCAGCCTGGAACTGGATTTGTACTCTGTTGATGGCAATAGGATCGCCCATATTACAAGGGACTTAAACATATCTGTCTGGCGTTATATATGGGTGTACAATAAGTATACGTCTGCCTTACCCCAGGGAATACATGCGTCGAGTTGTGTTATGTCTATTCTAATTTAGAGAACTAAAATAACTAGAGGAATCCTCTTCAATATTTAATATGGTTCACTAATAATTATAATTCTTGTTTTTCTACAGCCTATTCTACTGAAGCCGAGAGTAAGTTCTATGTGTGTGTGTATCTGTGTTACTAAAATAATCATTACTGTGTTTCATATCATCAGTATATAACATTATGTATCTCACAATTTGTACAAGTACATAATACGTATGTATCGCATGGCCATGAGAATGTTTGGAAGCCCGTAACTGGCTTATGATACAGCCTAAGGCTGTATTGAGTAAATAGATTTGCAGTCATAAGTCTAGAATTATTAAGAGAAGCGTTTACGCCGTGCTAACATTTGTAAAGATAAGATAAGATGTACTCGTAGTCTCGTAGGTTTTCTTTGATTTATATTATCAAAGACGACAAAAAAAAACGGTTTGAAATGGAGGAGCGAAGAAATTGCTACGAAACAGATGTACCTACTATTGTTTGGACGTCTGTCGACATTCAAACAAATAATAAAGCTGTTCGAATAACGATAAATATCTTTTAACATTTCTTAGATTTTACGATACAATTTTCTGTATCATTTAAAGCGCGTCTTTTTACGATTCGACGACGATGGACGCGACTTAATAAAACGTTATCTATTGTAAAGAAAACGGTAGATCAGCAATATCCGGAAAGGAAAATGGTTCCACAAAAATATTTCAGACAATTCCCTTGTTCCGTGGTGTAGTTTGCTCATCAGAATTTTCTTTGCCAAAAAGTGTACCTACATACTTTTATGCGGTTGAGTAGGTATGTTTGTAAAGCTTGTTAAGACATTGTTGTCCAAAAACGTGTTGGATTTAAAATATTTGATACGATAAAAAAGATTTAAAATTGAAATAATCCGTTAATTAGGAAAGTTTCAAGATAAAAATAAAATTTATTGTTAGATTTTTTGGCATTAATCTCGTAATTTTTAAGTATGTTCCTAAGTTATGCACTAGTTTAGTATTTGTTTGTATTGAAGTGGTAACAGAACACCTCATGACGTTGTTAAGTAACACCAAACGTGCTCCAATGAAGGGCACGGTTGTAGTAAAAAGCTTGAAAATCCTTTTGGCCGACAACCTACAGCTACTTCATATTAAGCCTTTTATACCAGACAAGGAGTTGGTGACGTGCTGCGACGACAATGGACGACTAGCCCCTGATGTTGCTTCGAATCCAGTGTGCGCGCCCCTGCTGATCCCACCCAATGACCCCGTCCACTCACCTCAAGGAACACAATGTATGAACTTCGTGAGGACTGGAACTACCAGGGATAGAGGATGCACCGCTCCTAATGCTCCTGCTGAACCGGTAAGGAAACATCAAGCTAACAAATATACTCACATTGGACTAGGTAACAGTAATGCAAAATAATACCAGCCAGTTACCGTCCCACGGCAGGGCAAATGCCTCTTCTCATACAGAAAAGCTACGAGCATGTTGGGCGATTTCAGACTATAATTATAACTTCAGGTTTACTCACTTAGTTTTCCTTCACCGATGTCAGTGATGTCTAATATAAATTATTATGAAAATAAATCCCGACAGTTTACGGGCCAGATTGATCATTATAATTGTTATAGCTGCGTAAACGAAATGGGACTGGCAGGCCGTAATATGTTAAAAGTTCATGAACATCTAACAACCCCCACAAAACGAAGCAAATCTGACATAAATACCTAATAGTAAAGACACTTATTGCAAAGACTTTTTGCATTATTTATAAATATCAGACACCCACTCTGGTTACGAGTGTTACGCATCTTACCTTTTTGAAGAACATATTTACTAATAAACGATTGGTTGAAAGATAAACAAGGATCGAAGCACACTTACTTTAGATTCTGCCGACCTTCATAAGAACAAGGCGAGAGTTTATCTAACTATGTGTGTAGAGCTTTAAAATTTAAGCTTCACAGATTTGGACGACTTCCTGAGCTTATAAATATGTCCGGAATTATTTCGTTTCGTTTTGAGTATAATATAATATTGTTGTAGTACAAAAGTGTTTGTTGCCAGACCCAGAAAGCCCCAGAGACGAAATGGACTGGCCTTTTTATGCTAAGGGTCTGATGGCAAATATTTACTCATTATTATACAGGCCAAAGAAAAAAGACGTTTTGTATTCTTCTGTGGGCTTAGAATAAATTCTTATCGTGTGAAAAACGTACAGTCTCATCTTGCTAAGCTGGGCTTTGCTCAACTTTTTTAGGGTCAACTTCTAGTCTATCCAGATACAATTTAATAAGTAGACTAATGAAAGTCAGCGTTTTAGAGTCTGAGTATTAAAAAATCTTTAAAACTTGCATTTATTTTATTTATAGCATTGCACAAGTGGTAGTAGTGGACTTTCTGTACTTCTTCTGCATTTATGACCTTTACCTGTGCGAAATCTCAGTCTTCCGTGCGTAAAATTTGCTTTAAAACGGGTACTAAGTTTTCTCTTGTTTTTTTTTCATTTATTTTATTGAAGTAAATCCAATTACGTAAATGTGAATTACAATTTCACGTCACATATTTCACAGATAATTCATAATTTATTTCGAAAACCCTTTTATTTAAAATACTTATTTTTTTTAAAGAAATTTATTTGCACTATACTTTGGCCATGGTTAGATATTTACCGACCACATGAAATATTTCCAGATAAAAATAAACAGTATATTTTATTATACCCCAGAGGCTATAGTTTCCACAAAAAGGTAATTTTAAACATACGGGAATCATGAAGGACATTTTTCTGCGCCATTATGTTGTAAGAGTAAAATAATGTACAGTATTTTATACTTCGTTGTAACCAGCCTTCACTTGTGTCAGTGTAGTAGGTCAGTTGTTCTAAAATAGAATATCAAATTGACACCTTAGAATTTATTATAATATTAGTTGATCGGTTTGTACGATTGAGGTAAAGAACTCTAACCGAAAAGGCACGAGCATTAGTCACCACGCTTGTGCAAATAAGTCTGAAACACTCATTTCAGACTTATTTTGAGTATAAAATTGAGGGATTTTCTTCAGCGATGTCAGAGATGTCTAAGATAAGTTTAGGAGGGACCTAAATTAAGTCACATTATTGAATTTGAACCCGGTCACTGCATTGTAAAAACACTAAAAAGGTTAAAAACCAACAACATTTTATTACCCACACCATATCTTACGATACATAATGGTTCCACGGTTCCAAACCGATATTCATTATGACCTTACGAAATCCCATCTGAAATCTGTCATTGAAAGCAAGCATAAAAGCTTTTTATTTAAGAGGTCCCAATAGACACATGCCATCTCAGTTTTGGTTCTCCAATAACAGTATACCATTTCAATGTAAGGAGAGCGAATCTAAAAACCCAGCTCTGTCAATTACGAACAGTCCTCGTGTCTACGCTTGAAAACTTTTGCAAATAATAAGTTGGGTTGAACATAACTTGACCCGTGAGTTGGATTACGAAGTTTGGTATTACCTGCTACTTAAACGAGTTTAATTTCGGTATTTGAGAACAAATAAGAGAAAAGAGCTGAATCAACAACTTATTTACTTTACAAAACATCGAGTATTTTTCAGACCGAAAGTATTGAGTGATTGAAATCTAAAAATATTTTACAAACTTTAAAGTTACAACAAGCAATTTAGTGACGTCGACATACTTTTTCTCCATAAAAATACATTCAATTTTTTTTCCTTTTTTATAAGGAATCAGCAAAAATCTCCTCTGGTTCCACACATGTTAGAACTGTCTATAAGCACTTGACAGTTGTACAATATACAGTGGGTGTCGCAGAGAAGTCCTAGTTTAGTTTTAATTTTTGTTGTTGGTCTCGGGGCGCCCTTTTTCTTTTTATATTTTTGTTAAAATAAGTTTTAAGGTACAATTACCGTAACACAATACTGTATAAATAATCTGTGGAAAATGTAGTGGATTGTATAGTAGTACCTATACGTATTATACTCCATAAAGCTAATTTCACTGAATGACACTGTAAATCGGCCCAGATTTGAAGCCATGGTCAGAACCTTTGAATCTTTTAAAGGGTGTTCCAAGTCATACATCATGACAGTGTGATATTTTATAATTTGTGTTACCAGATAACAACAGTCACAGCCTACATGGATCTATCGCTGGTCTACGGCAGCAGCCTCGGTCAGGCCAACCCCATCCGTGCTTTCCAAGGAGGTCGTCTGCTGACCAACGTAAGGGGAGGCCGAGAGTGGCCCCCGCAAGATCCCAATGTCACCATTACCTGCGAGTCTGCGCAATCACCCAATGAACCCTGCTACTTGACTGGTAAGTTATATATGGACGTTCTTCTTCTTAGCGTGTCGATGACAATTTAAATTGATGAAGAGGAATGGACATTAATTACTCCACCACACTTCTACCTCATATTTTTCTCACTTTCTGCGTGAAGCGTCTATGCAAAGCAAGAAAGTGAGAAAAATAAGAAGCGGTAGAAGTATGGTGGGGTGGAATAAACACGTGAGGGATGCACATACTCGGGCTAGGTAGGCGTATCACAGCTACGTAATGGATGGTAAACCTGATCGTGTGCATATTTATGACGAAATGCATCTCACTCGTAAAATCTTTAAATCTAGACTTAAGTATTGATTCATCACCAATATTTTGCATTATTGAAGTTTCCAAAACAATCATAAGGTTTTTTTTTGAACATGTCAAGCTTCAATGCATTGATGTTTTTGTTGACCTGTCAGCGATAAAAAGGGGTGCGGTCTACCTACACCCTTATTTACCAATGCGGTTTCTACGACATTTTAGGGATTAATTCGAGTGTCGGTTGCATTCACTTATCGACATGGTCAATGTAAATAACATTCAATGACACAAGCGACAATAATTTCCTGCAATCTACCTTCCATTACTAAACAACATACATAAAGATTGCGACATATAATAACAACCAACAAACCTAAATCATTTTTTGTTTACACTTCGAATAATCTAGCCCTTAAATATTTTTCGGGGTGCTAAGCTAATATTAGACACAAAATACTGGCTATCTAAGCTGAGAGGGTTCGCGATAATCCACTTAAGTATATTGACAGAGTTCAAGGCAGCAAAGGAAACAGATCATTCTTAGCGAATCCTTACACAACCATAAGCCCTTTGAATACTGATGGGGAGATCCACTTGATCTTTGCTTATAATCCCCTTGAGGGAAATTACAGGGTCGAGTAGTGATATAGAGGTCCCTCCAATTAAAGTTGGCCTCCCATAACATACTACAAGAAGTTTCCAGTACTAGTAAGGGAAACGGCATGTAAACAACTTTTAGATCACTTAGCGATATACAAGTGCTGTTTGTGTTGTTTTCAAATTGTTTCACACACGAGAGAGAGAGAGGGAGAAAGCGAGTTGTGTTTGTAGTGAAAACATTGATAGCATGAGAGTAAAAGACGTCTTGATATAGTGAACTGCTTACATTGTTATTTACCAAATAAGTATCCAAACGATCGACAAAAATAGATAATTACGTGTAACAGGTGTTTGCAAAACGTTTATTTATACTAACAAAATAAAACTGAAGAGTTCTAGTATTTTTACAAGATTTTATTTACCTTGCAATGTTTTGTTTGTACGGGACGTTTCTCTGGAGTTAACAGAAAATCATTTTGCATTTCATATCCAATTGTTGAGTAGGTGCGGGTGAAACTGGAGGCATGACTAGGTTTTAAAAACAAGTGACCCGTATATATGTATATCGAGGTGACCAGAGTGAAGAGGATTAATCTAAACCATCCAGGAACCCGGTCAAACGCACACAAAGAATTTCATTCAAATCGGTGCAGCGATATTCGAGTTTTTGCGAGACTAACGAACAGCAATTGTTTTTTTATTATATTCTAGCTGCGCGAAGTTAAAATAGTCCTTAAGTTTTATTACATATTCAAATGTTCTGCGCAACTTTCTTAGTTTTGTTCTTTCATAAGAATCTTCTTACAATAACAAAAAGAACAATAAAAAAATACTCGAATTGGTCGTCTAGCCGTCTTCGAGTTTTGCGCTTAGCAACATATTTGGCGATTTATTTTTATTTATATACATAGATAAGATAAGAATATATTCTTTCCTGCTACAGGTGACATTCGTGTGAACCAAAACCCTCAACTGACGGTCCTCCAAGTGATTCTGATGCGTGAACATAACCGCATCGCCGACAGCCTGGTGCAACTTAACCCTCATTGGAACGACGAGACAATCTACCAGGAAGCAAGACGTATACACATCGCTGAGATACAACACATCAACTATTACGAATACCTTCCAATTCTATTAGGTAAGACTTTTTTAAATATTACCTTTGCATAGATAACTACGTTTTTACCCGTGACATTGCTTAGCCTCCACGAGGAGTACGTATGTACAGTAAGGGATAAATTTCCAAATTGATAATAAAATTACATTATCCGTATTTTAAAATTAGAGGCCATCTATAAATTACGTCACACGTCAAGAGGGAGGGGAAGGGTCTCAACGATCGTTATTTACTATATGTTGTGTATAATGGCTACAAAAACATGGCGTATCTGCTAAACAATACCTACCTACATATATTACCCTGACTTCACGCCAGCTCGTAAGCTATGTTTTTTATTGATGGACATCTGCTGAAAAGGACCTTTTATAATTCATCGCACAAATAAGGGTCTTTTAATCGAGTCATGGGGGACCTGCGTTAATTTTTATGCCTGTCAAAGGGTTCATCAATAAACCCATAAATTATAGGTTTTACCAACGCCAACGCACATGGAATCTTCTATTGGCAAAGTTATTTCCCGGAACCCTTACGATCTACTGAACATTATACAAGCGTTTGTGCCTATAAAGAAAAATAAAAAGGAAGACTGCCCTCTTAACCTTGGCCGAGTTTCTGTGATAAGTGTGAAGAAGAATTTCCTAATATTTGTTATCTTTTTTTTGGCTTCACCACTTTGATACTTTGCTAGATTTTTCCTGTTAGGCTAGTTTTACATTGATGCAGTATAATTATGCGTACCGTAGATATGGATGCGGTGTGATATCAAAGATCTGATCTGACGTCAGATATTACATACTGACCTGAAATATGACACCAGCACCCATAGCATAACCAATTCTATATCAATTCTACCAAGAATAGACATCAATCTTTCTTTCCAACTTTACATCTTTTCTACCCGAGCACGGGACCCGTAGACTGTAGTAAAAAAATTATTTTCTTCAGTTTGACATCGCCATGCTTAGGACGGTAGAAATCTTTCAACAACTTGTCATATTGTATATTCTTCCGTCGACAAAACCAGTTACTATGGCGGTCATGCTACGCGAGCTGAGATATTAAAGCCTTTAATTATAACTTTTTTTTTTAATTTTTAGGTTTCGAGAACATGGTGAAGAACAAGTTGATCTATCCGGGGGCTCACGGCTACGTGAACGATTACAATCCCGGAGTGGACCCTTCAGTGCTTGATGAGCATGCCACTGCTGCCTTCAGACACTTCCACTCATTGATCAGGGGTTACTTGAAGTACGTATGGCATTTATTACGTCCGCTTAGATGACACCTTTATTAATGACCGTGACAGCGCGTCGTTGTTTTTTCAAAACGCGGCTCCGCGTCTACAATTTCTTAATTTTCTTTTCTTTTTTAAAACCTTGCCCCACACTAGGATTTTTTCCTGTATCGTGAGTGCCTTTACAAACATTTAAACTCACATACACAAACATCCAGACCCGGAACAACTACCTCTAGGCCATAAAAATATTTGTTCCGAGCGGGAATCGAACCGGCGACACGCAGCGCGGCAGGTAATCGCTCAGCCGCTGCGCCAACCGTGTCGTCAAAAATACATACGTCGTTAAAAACACTAGCTGATATCTAGCGTTAGTAAAAATTTATGTAAATTCACGCACATAATTATCTAAAAGAACTGTCATTTTCATAATCAGAGGTTCAGTGGATATTCAGACTGGATATTTTGGGCATCAGGCCCAGAATATCCAGTTAACGCGTTTCTAATTTGGACGCTGTTAATCCTCTTGTTATCAAATTGTACACTACAATAGGGGTGTAGAAAGCCACTTCACAAAGTCGTCATCTAAGCATTTTCTACATTGAATTAGGTAACATTGTTCAGAAATAATTGCTGGGAAACGAGTTTGGTTTTTTGTGTTAAAAGTCGCTGTTTATGGTAGCGCGCAATGTAACGCGAGCAAAGCATTGTGGTTTTGTGTTTAAATACCCCACGGTAGTGAAGCACACGCACATAAACTCGCGCTTTTTACCATGGGGGTAGGCACAAACTACAGAGATCTGCTTCGATCCTTTTCATACATAAGTGAAGTTATAACATAACAAATAGTAATTTGTTTACGTAGAAAAAAGTTAAAAACTTATAATTTTTGACTTAAATATCTCCGTAATGAGAGGTTTACCAGGTATTGCCCGGTACAAAAAAATATCACAATGACGGGTAGAATAAATGACTTTCGGCTTCGTTAACCTTTGCACCCCCCGATTTAATATCAGTTGCCGTGACCTTAAGCACCGCCCAGCTTATAAATTGTTAGTAAATTTATCATCTTGCCTAAACTTGTCATTGGGTAGAACGTAAAGTCGAATGAAATTTAACAAACAATAGTTTCTTGCCGTATAAAACCGACTCAGGCCGAATATTATTATTTATTTGAATTCCACGATGTTGAAAGGATCTTAAATACTGGCTAAAGCTAGGCGTAATCGTGTAAAAATAAGGCACATTAAACTATAACAAAAAAAAAACAAATCACATCAAACTGTAATAAACTTAATGAGTGTAGCATATTTATTTATTTATTTATTTATTATAGGCTTCTCAACAATGAGTACACTATACTATATAATTTGTACATTTCAAACTTAATTCTAAGTGCCCCATTACTTATAGAGAAGCACAGCATGCACTATAATATTATGCGCGGGTATTAAAATAATTAATCGATTTTGAATAAATAATACATTAGCAGAAAAGTTAAATTAAAGCTGAATTGATTACAAAAAATAAAATCTAAATTAGATACTTAACACACAAAATTAAGTTAAAATTAATAAAAATAGATTAGATTTTAAAAATTAAATTAAATTAAATTTGATTTAAAACAATTAAATTTGACTATTTGATTAGAGGTACCCATTAGATAGCAAGCGTGGCTTTTTTAATAGTATGTACAGAAGAGGTGAACAAGTCAATATCCGCTTCGTGCTCTTTGTAAGCAGTATACATTCGTGATAGTGGACAGTGTTGTCTCAAATTGGTGCGACATCTCGGCATGCAAAAAAGTTTCCTGTTAAAGCTTCTCGGCAGAATACGTGGCACATGGAATAAGACCCTACTGAGCAAGTCGGGACAGTCAAGAGAGCCCGTTACTAACTTCTTAAGAAAAACCAAATCGAGCATAACCCTGCGTTTCTCTAGCGACACCATCCCAAAATGCTTCAGTCGCTCATGGTACGATTTAAGCCTGTTTCCCATATTACTGGCATAAGTAAGATGCCACAGGAACCGCTTCTGCAGCCGCTCAATGCGTTTGATGTGGACCTTATATACAGGCGACCAAACCACACTGCAATACTCGAGATGGCTTCTTACCAGAGAATTGTACATAATTTTTTTGATGGCCGGTTTTTTGAAATTTTTACACTCTCTCATTACAAAACCAAGCATCTTGATGGATTTTAAAATAGTTTTGTCAATATGTTCGACAAAACTTAGCTTTTTATTGAACTGTACACCTAGATCTCGTATTGTTTCAACTTCAATAAGTCGCTCACCATTAATTTCGTATGCTGACTGCAAGATATTTTTATTTTTTGAAAATTTTATATGTTGACATTTTCTAACATTTAGTGACATTTTGTTGTATTCACACCAATCTGTCAACCGGTCCAAGTCGCTTTGCAATAGTGCCGGATCCGCAGGGCTTCTTATAGACCTCATGACTTTTAGATCATCGGCGAACAAGAATATCATCGAGTTCGAGAAGCATTTGTAAATGTCATTTATGAACAGAGTAAATAAATGCGGACCCAAATGAGAACCCTGGGGGATTCCGGAAGTTGCAATGTACGATTTTGAAGAACAGCCATCTATCACAACCCTGAGCGTCCGACCAGACAAATATGATTGGAACCAACTCAGAAGAGGGTCTGAAACGCCATACCTTTTAAGCTTCATGACGAGTATGTCATGATCTACTACGTCAAAAGCCTTGCTAAAGTCGGTGTAGACTGCATCAACTTGGACACGCGTATCAACCTCCTCCACAATGCCTTCAACATAGGACACCAAATTGGTAGCTGTCGATTTTCCCTTTATAAATCCGTGTTGGTTGTCTATTATTAGCTGTGATAAATGTCTAACAAGCACAGGGCATATAAGAGCTTCAAATACCTTAGCCAGAGTGGAGAGAATGGCGATAGGCCTATAATTGCTCACATCGGACTGATCCCCGTTTTTGAAAATTGGCACAATTTTGGTTTGCTTCCAAATAGTCGGAAAGCTACCCCGCAGCAGAGAATAATTAAATATTATGCTTAATGGCAATGATAGAATATCTGCCAACCTATTTAAAAGCAGAGCAGGTATGCCATCAGGACCTGCTCCTTTGTATATATCCAATTTTTTTAATTCTTTGCGGATCTGATCTTGCGGGATAGTTATTTGGCCTAACATGCTATTACTTATGCAGCTATCCGTGTCAGCATGTGCGGTCGCATGGACACCATTTCCAATAGTACCATACACCTTTGAAAAATGAGAGGCAAAATAATTACAAATTTCATTTATGTTGTCAGAGGTGTTTATACCATCTGTCATGGAACTGGGGTAGTTACTGGTACCGCCCCTCTTCATTTTTAGGTAGCTCCAAAAATATTTTGGGTTGGACGTGATTTTTTCCTCTATATCAGCAATGTGAGCAGTATAGCAAGTCGTAGCCATATGGTCGCATCTTTTCCTAAGAACATCCAGTTCAATAATGTCCCACTGGACATTATTGAACTGGATGTTGGCTTAAAGTTAAAAAGTATAATAATCCACTGATTATTATACTTTTTAACTTTAAGCCGTAGGCGATTCTTCTCATTTAGTCTTTTAATAAGCTGTCTAGAGAACCAGTACGGATATTTAGTGGATTTTATTGGTACTTTTGGAACGTAGCGTTCAATTAACCCATACAGTAAATTATAAAAAATATCTACCATCTGATCTACAGTCATACAAGGATCAAACTCTGATGGCCAATCGACTCGCTCCAGTGCCCCGCCAATCGCCACGTAATCTGCCTTATAATAGTTTAGCTTAGTTCTATCATTACAATAGCGTGGTTTTTTGAAATGGGTAAATGAGAGCTCACATAGTATAGGTGGATGGTGCACATCTAGTTTCGAAAGTACATCTGTTGGTGCACTTACTGCAACATGATCCAAGTTAGTTAGGACCAGATCAAGAATTCTGTTATTTTGATTACACAAATAATTACATTGTCTTAAGTTATTGAGCAAGACAAAGTCCCAAAGAGTTTGTTCTAAACTTGTACAAGTGTTTTGTGGAGCTCTTATCACATCACCACCCATTCCAAGCCAGTTAATAGTGTTCATGTTAAAGTCACCAATAATCAAGCATTCATTGACGTGTTCTAACACTTTGTTAGTATTATCAACAAAGTGTTCAAGTACTCTAGGCTGTAACGGCGACGGTAAGTATACAGTGCAAATATAAATCTCTTTGGTTTTCTTACCCCCTATATGTGACAACTTGACCCAGAGATCATCGCACGAACTTTCAAATTTTATCAATCTCTGTGATTCTATTTTAGTAGACACTGCAATAAGAACGCCACCTCCGTCTGTTTTATCATTCAATATATTACGGGATCTATCACGCCTATATATAGAATAACGATTGTCCATGATCTCCGAGTCAAAGATACCATCCAGTAACCAAGTTTCTGTTAACAATATTACATCATATGAACAGCATGCAACTTTTTGGTAAATTTCACCCAATTTAGTCCTGATACCCCTTACATTCTGGTAGTATATTTTTAGCTCATCGAATTTAAAACTATGACAGTCCTATACCTTATCCAATGCTTTTTTTTTTTTTTATTGTAAACTGTCCAACGATTCGGTGTCTCTGATATATTTATAGTCTGCACCATCATGTTTTCTAACAAAAATCTTACCGCCACGAACCCACACATACTTGTAGCCCAAAGTCTTCGCTTTAATCCTGGTCGCAGCATGCAGCGCCTTATTTGCCGGTGATAAATGTTCAACTATATAGACATTTTCCTTTTTACCGGCAATCCCAAGAAGCGCCGTGTTGAGCTTCTCCTCAGAAGGTTTGTTTTTATTAAAGTTGATGGAAGCCGCCAGGAAGTTGTCACGAACCCGTGGGCTGCTGAACTGAACGACGATAGACTTCGGTCGGTTATTCGCTGGGCTTTGCTTTGCAATTCTTGTGACATGATGAATGTTACTCTCATTTATGTCGCCAGATATCACCTTACTAATATTCAAGACAGTTGACACAAGATTTTCATTGTTGTGCTCCGGTAGACATTGAATTTCCACATTTGTAGAACGTGCTTGTTGTTCCATCTGAGTTAACCTCATACCTAAGTCTTTAACAGTGGTTTTGAGTTGCTCATTTTCCTTTTTTAGATCGTTCACGAGTTTGGTGTTTAAGGAAAACTCGATCTTCATTTCCTCAAACTTTACATTCATAAATTCAATTGATGAATTTACCCCTTCTAATTTGTCCGTTATCGCCTTCATCTGAGTGTTAACATAGTTCGCCAAAGTTTGGTTGAGATGGCGCATCAGTTCGTCGATGTGGTTTTTCATAATACGCGAGACTTCGCCAGAAGTAACAGGAGCTACATCGTTGAGGATAGTTACCGAAGGCTCTTTCTTTCTAAGTGTTACATTAGGATCACTTGTCTGACTGTTGCGTACCGGAGTACTATCAGCGTTTCGCTTCTTTGGTTTGCAGGACGGACACACCCAGTTATGCATTTCAGCTAGTTGGGGGTCACAATCCAGCTGCGTGAGACAGGAATGGTGGTAGGGTTTTAGGCACGACGAGCATTTAACTACGGCACTTCCTTCAGCTATATTTTCTGAGCAGCAGTCGCAATTCATAGTGAACGACTTTGTTATGGAGTCGCACAAAGTTAAAATACCAATATTCCCGTGCACACTAATAAATCGCACGCTAATAAAGGCCCGCGCTCGGCGATGTTGTGTCGATGCGTAAGTCGGCGAGAAGAACGTCGTAAGCGCCGTGGATACCGCGTCACTTACGCGTTGCGCCCGTGGAGTCGTCTCTCGATGATTTTTTTAAGTTAGTGGCGGTATAATAAAATCACTGGTGAAATGATTTTGCTTATTACTTAATTATGATGACTTTTTATCCCAAAATATATATAGTAACATATGTATTGTACTTGGTGCTAACAGATTTTATAAGGATCACTACACAGCACTCACTATTTTACGGGTTTTTAAATTATTTAGACGGAACAAACTAACGTAGGTATCACTCGCGCACCGCTCGAATTATATTGCATATCTTTACACCATTTAGTGTCATGACACCCTGGTCATTAGGACCCTGTTCTATATCAATTTACGTATGTGTTTTAACTTAATTGACTTTAGCGCAATCATGCCATACATTTATTGAGTATTAATATTAATGAGATAGGAAATTGCAATTCCGGTCCCATCTAGGTTTATTATGCAGGCTGAATTACCAGTACCATTACTGGATACTATTAGGCAATACCCATATAAATGACACTCAAATACGTATTTTGTGTGACAGGAAAAAAAAATCAAATCTTTTATGTTTTTTCACAGACTAATGTCGGAAAACCGTCGTGTAGTCGGCACCGTGCGAATGAGTGACTGGTTTAACCGACCTCTTCTGCTAGAACTTGATAACGCCTTTGATCACTTGGCTAGAGGACTCGCAACGCAGGAACAAGACTTCAGCGACCAGTTCTGGGACTCGGAAATGACCCAGTTCCTTTTCAAGTAAGCCAATCTCTGCTTTGAAAACTAATAAAAACTTCGAGCTTCAAACTAATGCAACGAGATATTCGAGAAACTTCTACATTCAGTATCAAAAGTACTTCACATAGGAGCATGCGCTAACTTTCAGAATAAATATTCAGAATAAGCTTCTCCAATCAGGAAAGAAGGGTTAACCATGGTCGAAATGCCTATGATTTACGACGAAAACAGTCGGTAAAATTGTGCTGAAGTTTTACTGTATGGAAGATATGCGGGAAATTTATTGCCTCATTAATATTAAAACCAATCTGAGCTGAAATACTTCTCCAGATTGATATTATGTTGAAGTTAGGCACTACTCGCTAACACGGATGAACTGTCAAGGACTTATGTGAGCAGTGATAAGATTATTCTAATAATGCTTGGTTGGGCAATCAAGGTATTATGACGTCATATCAAAGGGAGTTCAGTGCCTTGATAAGTTTCGGTTGTATTCACATGTGATATGGAATTATCCTATATATACCTACCGAAAGATGTTTATCTGACTTCAAAGTTCCTATTGTCATGCCTTTGATGCCACATTTCCTGGAAGTAGTCTCGTAGTCGACGTAATTTTATGCTGATTTGATTCAACTGCGATTTCCTATAGGGAGAAGGAAATTATGCGAAATTACCCGATGAAAATAAGTGACCTTATAACTTAAATGCAATAGATTTATGAATTATTCAAAAGGTTCATTATTTTGCCCACAATTTTATTATATAGAAGATAACCAAACAACTTCTCTTCAAAAACAATCCAATAAAGATTAAAAATCTCAAAATAGCTATTGCTGTGTTATAGAAAGTAATAATACGATGCTATATAGATCTTCTATTATTAATACTTAAGTAGTTACCCTAGTTAATTGCTTGTTCTACAACTTTAATAACAAAACTAAGATACCGAACATTTCAAATTATAGGATTATTGTTAGTTTTGCGCGGAGCGTACCGCTCGAATTCAAAAGGTACTTTGGATAATCTCCTAGAAATAACAATTATAACTTCTAATTTCGAGCTTAAAGCTTTCGGCTTGTCAGTTTACTTTTTAACTTCTCAGTTCATTATTAGGTGGTAGATATTATTAATTAGTTCTAAAACCATTATAGCCAACTAACCACTCAAAATTAGGTTAGTTTTCTTCAACAACTTTTGCTAAACGTCGTGATACGAAGTGAAAGGATAAAACTGCTTTAAAACCTTCAAAAATCGTTTTTGATCTAGATTTTAGTAGATACAACTACGAGTATACATCTAAAGTAACTGTGCTGTTTAATACCTGCCTATTATGGTCCCAATGGAGGGCACACATAAAGCATCAGCATTATTCACCACGCTATTCGGACTTATATTAATTATTAACTTAGAAAGTGCATACGACTTGAAACAGTCATATTGGTACTTGCCCGGATTTGAACCCAGCCCGTGCATGAGAACCAAGGCCTTCCATTTCTGAATGGTGGATGACGTTGTGTTGAATTATTTGTGTATGACCTAATTAATGACATACCTACATCTTTATCTTACAGACGTAACAATACATTCGGAGGCGACCTGCGAGCGACGGACATTCAAAGAGGTCGTGACCATGGCCTGGGGTCTTATACTGCCACCCGTGCCGCTTGCGGCCTTTCCGTACCCAGGACTTTCCATGATATGCTGGACTTTATCTCGGAAGAGGTATGTTTATCTAACTACTATGATTCGATCCCGTAGAATAGAATCTTTCAGAGAAGAACAGCCTGCAGAGTATGTAAGCTGCACCGGATTTGTCTGAAGAAGGATCGGAGGATATGAAAGAAAACCAGTGAAGACCGTGAACTGGCAAACGTATCCCAAGCAACAGTATAAAAGACCATAGAACTTTTTGTGAAAAATAGTTCTTGGTCGTACGGTACGGCACGTCAAGGGATTTTAGTAAACGCAAATGATTTGAGATCTTATTTTATGATGCTTAAAGTTCACATTTCTGTATGTCAACGTGTCAAAAGATGCCAAACCAGGCTGTGACGTATCAATCAAATGTGAGCGTTAACAGTGTTAAATAAGATTCGAAATTATCTGTAATATAAAAATCCCTTGACGTGACGTGCCGCCAGCGGCCTTCAAACTTCATACGAACGTATATTTTATTCGAAAGTGGCGCATTCATATAGATCTCTGTTTACTCAAAATGATTTTAAAGCAGTGTTCCAAATGACGTATCGTTCCTATAGTCTATGTAACAGTGTCGCAGGTCTCAAAATAATGTAAAGCTGGCTACTGTGGGACCTTTTATATGGAGTATATTTTTCACACTATACAAAAGTTGTTTCCCTTACCTCACACTTTTCATTCACTATTCAATCATTTACCATTCGTGACAGAGTGCGACAAATAATTATAATATATTTCCAAAAATAAAAACATTTGACCATAGCAAGGGACGCGGTCAGTGAAGTCAACTACCTCAAAATTGTCCGTCACAGACTGGATGAAAAAGTTTCGTCATAAGTCCACCGTTCACAACTACGAACAGCATATTATATCCACCTACCACTACTTTATATACCTCTGGTGTACAAAATTAATGAAGAGTAATTAGATCGTTGAGTGTAGGTAGTCTAAATATAGCATCACTTTCAGCGGAGATGCGTAAGTGACAGACTTCATTTTCGTTTTCACTATCGGCAAGGAAAGTAACGTCTGTCTACTTACATAATGTTTAACGTAAGCCGTTTACTAAGCAACTTTACTTGTAACACAACATCTTATGAAACTATGATCAACAATAAGTGTTTTTTTTTTTTCAAATCAAATCGTTTATTGCAATCCATAATGTACACTTATGTACAGGTGGCAAAAATTAAAATGTATAGAAACAATTATGGACCCTGTCGGGCACAGCAAATTTTAAATAATCGGAGAGAGGAAGAGCGCTTTATTAATTTTCCTTGTTATTAGTTACATTCATTTTATATTTCCATTCATCTACTAATTATTTATTAAATTATATTAATATTTGATTATTTTGATTTAGAATTCTGACTCCCGTTTCACCTTTCGTTTCTCGGAAGTCAACTTGTAAGCTTCGAAATATACATATATGTACGAGTATGTCGGCGCACATTCGAATGGCAATGTTAAGAGTGACAGGTTGTCAACGTCACTCTAGTGGAGTGTCAAGTCGTTGGTAGCGGGGCGGCCATCTTAGGATTCCCCTGCTTGCTTCTGCATAAGACGTCACAGTTATAAATTTAAAACAAAAAAAAAACCTGATTTTGTGTATTTATATTGCAAATTGTGTGATGTCAGATCAGACGTTTTTCATTTGTGTAACCCCACCTGCGTTACACAAATATGACAAATTATAAATGGTCTCTCAACAAAACTGTCGAAAATCTTTGCTTTCTCATATTACGTATATGGTACATTTAGATGTCGCTTTGTGTTAGGGAAAACTATGAGATTCTAATTTTGTAGAGAAACGGAAATATAAACGCTCCTCAGGCTAAAATGTTCATACGCCAGCACATCAAGCTACCCCAAACTGACAGATATTTCCAATCGAAAATGAACCTTATTCCTTTTGCGATAAAGTTGAAAAAGTATCAAAGAAATTTAACACATTGGGGTAGCTTGATGTGCTGGCCTCTGTTTCAGTAACATAATTTGGTAACTTCCAAGTGAAATGCGTGGAACACGGTTACAATATAATTAATCCAATTTGTCGCGACCACGCAATTGTTCGCGACATATGAAATGTGACATGTATCCAGTACGTGATGCCAGGCGGTACCCAAACTTTTATCTAACTTTATTCTTCATGTCCTGGATTATATCTAGGTAAGTATAAAGAAGTCAGGAACAACAATAAATTCCGAAAAACAACAATTAATCAAACAACATTTGTGTAGAAGTGACTGCAGGTGTGGCAAGAGAGACGTGAAAGTAGAATAAATGCTGTAGAAATTCGTTCCTCTATATAAGTATGCTGAGACCAAATATTTGTATGGCCTACAGGTAGTTTTTCCGGGTCTGGCTGTTTGTGTATGCGACTTTACATGTTTGTAGAGGCACCTACGATACAGGAGAAATTCCTAGTGTGGGACAATGATTGTTAAAACTTAAAAACTACTTTTTTTTGTTTGGTACAACCAAGAATTGTTCATGGAATATTCGCAACGGTATTATTGTGACTGATACTTGAGAGTTGTTAATTAAAACCTTTAAGTCCCAAAAAATATTTTTGATAAGAAATTAAAAAAGGTTACATTTATTTAAAAAAATATAATTATTTAACATCTTTGACTGCTTCAAGTGCAGTGCTTCAAAATTTCCCGACTGATGAAAAAGCATATATGGACATATATCTATAAACTAGATACTTATTATAACTATCCATAAGCCTGCGCAATAGGGCTCGCATACCAGCATTCGTTCGGCATGAAGAAACAGCGAAAAAAGACTGCCTACGGAAATACCAACTAACATATTCTGCTAACGATATCTAAACAGTATGAACAAGCATTAGCACGTAAGTCATATAAAAGCATAACTATGAATGTTGATTGAGGGATTACGTCATAAAACAATGATTTGGTTGACAAAATTGAAAAGAGAATTATAGAATGCTCAGATGTTTTGGTCATACATGAGAGAATGAATGAAAGCCGACTAACAAAAAGGCATAGGGAAGATGTGAATAGAAACGCCTGGAGCGGGCACCCTAGATATACAAAGACATCACTAATAAGGTTTGTGTATATCCCACGCAGACCTTAGGCATTGGTGATGTTTTTAGGCGAGTCAGTTGCGTAGTACTCGCAAGCAACGTGCGTGTATGTATGAACATAAACGAAGCAAAAGGAGTACCTAAATAAGGATCTTAGATTCGGTAGCGACTGGCATTCGTAGGTTTTGCCCACCCCCATGAGTCAAAAAGCATGAGTTCAAGTATAAATTAGTTAACTAGTTTGATATCTTGCAATGTTTATTCAATGATCGTGATTATATATATTACAGTAGGATTTCAGTTGACAGGTGATAATATCTTTCGTAAAAGAAACAACTGGCTCGGAAAAACAGTCGAGTTTATTTATATTTGATGTGTGGTTACTGAGTGATAACAGCCGCACGGGTCGATCAAGGTTAAGCTACGCTAGTCGAAGTCAATCCGTGCATGGGTGACCATTCATTACAAAACAAGACTCGTCAAGGCTTTGAAAAACACGTTAAGCCGTTTGTTTAATCTGTCATTCGTAATTATTTGACAGTTTCTTTCACCGTTTCGGGTCTGTCAACCAGTCTTACCCAGGGGTACCTTGTGAATAGCCAAGAGCCGAATGCGTCTTCTCATTCAGAGAAGGCACAACATTAATCACCACACTTGCCCAATGCGGATTCGCGACTTCAGACTTACCTATTATTAACCTGTAGGTCCAGATTTCTACACGATGTTTTCCTTCACTAATTGAAAAAGGCACATTAGTAAGTACCAATGTGCCTCGTTTATGTACAGAAAACCACAAGCACCTTACCTACTGGGCCATCATGATACGACATTTTACGATACCCACTGCTGGGCAAAGGCCTCCCCCAAGTTGTTCCAAGTATTCTTTCCCACGTCACCTCGTGCCAGCCCTCATAGTACGCGTCCAGGTGGTCTCGCCACCTCTTTCTGGGCTGGCTTCGGTGGCGCCGTTCATCTTGGAGCTCCCATTGTGTGGAGTCATTTGCCGAAAGGTTACAGTGCGGCTCACGTAACCCGCCCAATCCCATATGAGCGTAGCAGCCTTCTTACCCACATCCATTATTCCCATTTTCCATACCGTGGTGTTTCTAATTATGTCTAAGTTACGCCCAGAATGCTGCGTTCCATCGCACTTTTACCCTTCATCAAGTAAAACATGTTTATTAAAATAGGTCGGTGTTTCCCTATCAGACTACCCTGAGAAGAAACTCAGAGGTCTCTTTGAAGTCCAAACATTATCTTGGTCGGATCATGTGAAATTACATTTACAATAAGATTAAATTTCACAATCTTGAACGTGATAGGATTCAGAATTCTCTGAACTTTTCTAAGTCAATTTGTGACCCAAAGACAAACACGGCCGTTCTATTTTTAGAATATATCTGACCTATAAATAATATTCGTTATAGCCCGGTGTCCTCACAAAGATTACGTCGTGAACCTGTCAAGTGTTATCTTCTATTATAAATCCAGTTTACTGTGGCCGACGACAATTAAGGTCACAGTTGATGGGTTAGCCAGAAGCGTTTATATAGAAAATGGTAAACAAACCATTATGGTTTCACTTTCATCTGATAAGGTTTTCAAATCTTTAGTGGTTCAGACGTTGGCGTTGGTATAAAGAGTTACCGGTAACTCAGCGTATTTCCAACAGGATAGTGTGACATTTTTGAAATAAAGAAAGAAAAATAATTCATTGGGAACATGTACGGTAAAAAATTATACATTTACAATTTACAAAACCATTTTGATTAATGGCATGTCTCACACTATCAACAATTAAGCACCCTATTCAGTCTATGCGAAAATCCACGATTTTCTATTCCAAGATGTCCTTATGAAAATTTCCGAGAATACGTTACTGTTAAAAAAAAAAACTGATATACCGTATTGGAGGGCCTCGTTTGCTACTTCGCTTTGTAACAAATACTTTAAAAGAATTTCGACATTCACAAAATGTTGTAACACGTCAACCCATTAATGTTTTATGACTCTTTGACTTTTTTAAGTCATTAATTCGAGGCTTCCGGCGACTGGAACCGCAATTAACTAGGACCGCGGTCCCAGTCGCCGGATCCGTAAAACATAAATATTTTTCTTCCGGCGACTGGGACAACTCATAGATAACTTAAAAAAATCTATAATTCAAGCCAAAATCGGTACAGTCAAACGAAAAAAAATCTAAATTATTTATATGAATATCATTGGACTCGTTCTAGACATGATTTTATCCTATGCGCTTAGTAATAGATTAAGCTAGCCCGTTTATACATAATTCACACAGGCAGGTAAAACACACACAAAGGGCATAGCATTGTATAATACTATCACACTCTAACTCGAGTCCGTTTTGCCTGTCGATTTCAAGGTCAGGTAGCCCTTTTGTTATAAACGATTATTATTATTTTATTTATTTTAAAGTCTTAAAGTTGCGCCTGTGACCGAGAAGTTGTGTGGAAACCGGTTGTCATGGTATGGGCATGTGATGCGAAGGAATGAGGACCATGTTGTGAGGAAAGTTTTGAGTATGAATGTGCAGGGTTACATGAGTAGAGGAAGACCAAAGAAAAGATGGATGGATTGTGTGAAAGAGGATATGGCAAGAAAAGAGGTGACCCATGAGATGACGGCAAATAGAGATGTATGGAAGAAGAAAACATGCTGCGCCGACCCCAAATAAATTGGGATAAGGGCAGGAGGATGATGATTATTTTATTTATTTTATTTATTTATTACATCTAAAAAATGTTCGTTTGACTGTACATTTTTTGATTTCAGTTATCATTTATGAGTGGTCCCAGTCGCCGGAAGAAAAATATTTATGTTTTACGGATCCGGCGACTGGGACCGCGGTCCTAGTTAATTGCGGTCCCAGTCGCCGGAAGCCTCATTAATTCATCTGGAAACCTTACTTTTAACATTATTATAATTTTCAGTATCACCTCAATACATTGTGATTAGAGGAAAGCTACACTAAACCTTTTTTTTTTCAAAAGTATATCTTTTGACACTCCGGGTGTCAAATAGAATGTTATGATATCTCATTTATTTGTTGAAATCTATCGAGCCGTTTCAGGCGACATGGCGTGTTAAAGACATATACATGGGAACATGTTATCGTACGTACGCAAATCATAAATCTCCTTCTGAAGCAAAAAACATAAGAACATCTACCTAAGGTTCCTTAATTAAAACGAAAGAAACTCTCATGACCACTTACCAGTACCAGTACCAGCCTATTACTGTCCCACTGCAGGGCAAAGGCCTCTTCTCATACAGAGAAGGCATGAGCATTAATCACCACGCTTGCTCAAGACGGGTTGGCGATTTCAAACTTATATTAATTATATAAGTCCAGGTTTCCTCAAGATGTTTTCCTTCACCGATGTCAGTGATGTCCAAGATAAACTTAAAAAGTACATATGAATTGAAAACTCCTAACAAAAAAAATGTCATGACCACTTAGCAGTTATTTATTGGCAATAGAAATAAATACAAATTTAATACTTAACCAGAACACAAGCACCACAAGCTGCAGTCTTGCGATAGTCCTTTTGTTATGATATCATTTGCATAGTAACATTACTCTTAGGTATAAGTAAACATACCTTTAAACATTTTCAAAATGCAGAAGAAAAATTTCTTTAGTAAAAATTGTTAGAACTTTTATAATGTTTGGTGTTAGTTTGGTTTAATATTCTCGAAAGGTTGTACCTAATGCAAAAAAAAAATAATTTAATAGGAAAGATTTTTATGCTAAGTGCTGCAGCAACCGCAAGTTTCCATCTCAGTGGATGGAAACTTGCGGTAAATACACCTAGGATTAGACAAGACGTGGGTGTATTTACCAAGGTAATTTACTTGTACAGTTGATATACGATAGCATATGAGTTAGCTATTTTATAAGGGGTAGTATTTAAACGAGTGACTGTAAATTTAAGTTTTATGTGACAAAAATAATTATTACTAAGTGAGCGACTGACTGCGAGTGACGAGAAATCAACAGAACAGCAACTTACAAAACATTTATTTGAGTTATAAAATACTCTTAAATTTCAAGATTGTGGCAAATCATGCATGGTTTAAAGTGACCTATCCTAAATGGGGGGGCTATGTGGGCGGGGCACATAGCTCGTAGAACAGATGGCCGTTGGGGCAAGAAAGTTCTCGAGTGGCGACCGCGCGCCGGAAGACGCAGTGTAGGCAGGCCTCCCACACGGTGGACCGACGACCTGGTGAAAGTCGCGGGAAGGGCATGGATGCGGAAGGCGCAGGACCGGTCATTGTGGAAATCCTTGGGGGAGGCCTTTGTCCAGCAGTGGACGTCTTTCGGCTGAAATGATGATGATGATGATCCAAAATCAAAATTCATTTATTCAAATTAGGCTGAGAATCAGCAATTTTTGAACGCCATAATTTTTACAAAAGACAGTCTCCCAAAACGCCCACCCTTCACCTGATCCGAGTCAGGGTGCCCCAAGTCTCGAGCTCACTCCGCTCGCTCTTGTCCTAAGTTCTCCTAACAACATCGCTCTCTGTATTCCTAGTCGCTCACTTAGTAATTTAAAATAGAATTTTAGTATCTGAAATGGATTAATCACAACCCACTTTATGTAAGCTCGTTCTGCATTTTGTTATTAACCAATATTCGACGTTAGTTTAGCTAATTTTTCGCTTACTCAAATTGATACCGCTCAAGTTATTAAAACAGTATCTCATCATCAGTCGCAAAGTTCCTTTTTCTCGATCGTTTTATAATTCCCGTTATCGACATCAAAATTGACGCACAACCTGGTATCATAAGTTCAGAACATGATTTGGCCCCCCAAAGTTGAAATATTTCTTCAACTTTCTCTAATTTTCCCATTTTGTTCTGTTTTTTTTTACTTTTAACTGTTATAAATCGTGCGTTGTGCGTCGATATCCCACCCCGTAGATCTGATAGTCTGCAGTGAGATACTGAATCAGTGTTCATAAGTAGGTAGTACCCTTGAAGTGTGATTATGATTATACCATTAAAAATAAGAAAGGAAGAAATTAAACCTTTATTAAGAACACTTATAGAAAATCAAACAACAAAAGCTAACAAAACTAACAAGAATACAAATAAAAAAAAGGACCTGGCATTTTGTCGTAGTTTTGAAATCAGCTTCTTGTCTCGCCCACCTGCAGAGGTCAAAATTATAATATTGTATGTATACGGATCGCCATAATAAAACAATTATCAAAATTAATCTGTCAATTCCAAGTACATATACAAATCGTGTTAGCAGCTTACTTGTGAGAAGTAGGTAATGGTAAGCTTTGCAACAACAATTTGTTGTTATTGGTACAAGCTGCGTGGGCGTTGAAACACGCGGCTGAAATAACTAAGACAAAGTTTGTATTTGGACATACCTACTAACTTTGGGATCTATTGTTATGAATACAGTATATTGTAGTTGGAAAGATACCTACCTACACATACATGTATCTATGATCCTATTGTAGCAGACGATTTTTTCCAAACTTTTTGTGCGAAGGTTTGGTAGAGACCAAAATAATTAACAAAAGTCGTACAAAAATGTTTTGTACCTATAACGAGAATATTAATGCCCCAAAAGGTTTTTATCCAAGAAAATTATGGTATTTTTTTCATACAAACCGGAAGATTTTAATATTCAGCTACATCGACACTGTACTTTAATTAAAACAAATAATGCCATCATATTTTGTCTATTCAATGGGGACGATACCTGTTTATATTTTTGTCGAGCCGGAGTTAACATTATGTACATGCGTGGACAATTCTGCGTTATTTATTCTACACATAGAGGAGTGGGCAAATTAACAAGTACTTTTAGTGATGCAGCACCAGTATAAAGCTTTGTGGACACACACACACACACACGCACAAACTCGCACGCATACACACTCACATGAACGCACACAAACACACAGGGTTTTTTTCCGTGTAGTCAGAATTTTTCAAGTGTTGGGACTACCGATACAGTAAAAAGATATCAGATCACATCTAAACATTTTCTTTCTCCATCAGAACGTCAAAGTGCTCCAAAACCTATACGAGACTCCACAAGACATCGAGCTGGTGGTAGCAGGCTCTCTGGAGCGCAACGTGCCAGGGGCGCAGGCAGGGCCTACCTACCTGTGCATCTTGACTGAACAGTTCTACAGGACCCGAGTCGGTGACCGATACTTCTACGAAAATGGAGCTGATCCCGACCATGCTTTTACACCTAGTAAGTATCAGTTGGCCGAGCATAACGAAGTTTCGAACCCATAACATAACATCACGCTATTCCCCGCAGGGTTAGGCAGTGGTAAAATTGAATTAACATCCACCTTAACTGCTAGACAACGAGACACAATAGAAAATGTATTGTTTGTCGGTCACCTGGCGTGTAAGGTGTTAAACCCAGTATACGGAAAACTGAGATTATAATACTAAGTGCCTCGTTAGTCTAGTGTTCACAAGCGCCACAGTTGAGCGCTACAGATGATGCGGTCGTGGGTTCAATTCCCAGAAAACGGATTTAAATTCTCGGGATTTGCCATTTCAAATTTTGCAGAAGCAGCCTGGAGTCGGGATTTATGCCCAGTTGGTGGCAATAGGCTCGCTCCATATTACATGAGACTTAACTGGCAAAATGAAGCTGTTCAATACGTACAGCTCAGCTTTAACCTTCGGGGAATAAAAGTCTGATGTTATGTAAGATTATAATGTTTACAAAATAACATTTCATGAAGTTTCAAATGTCGCCTGACAGCAAAAGTTATCTTAATCAAATTTACTTATTAACTTATGTACATATCCCAACAGCCAATATGTCTGGCAAATAAATAGAAGGCCAATTTATATTCTAGTTAGAAAAGTTCCTTAGGATTTATTACTCGTACATTCCTTATGAATGCCTAGACCAAGTAGACTATACGATGTATCTTATGGCTTTAGTCAATCAGTATATTTGTTGTCTATCTAAATTCCTGACAAACAACATTTTGGTGTACTTTAGGTATTTATTATGAGTTCTGAGTATTGTCACATAATAAACTATGTTTCTTATTGACCGTTTTATATGTAACTATAGAATTTTAAATCAATATAATAATACATGAAGTCAAAACCTTTTGAAGGATTTGGTAAAGTTAGGCGACTGGCACACTGCACTGCATCACGCAGCGGCGTGCGTGGCGGCGAACCACGAACACTGTGTCAATGTGTTTTTTGTGTGTTGAACTACGCGTGTTTTTTATTCAAACACAGGTACTTGCAAAAAACGTGAAATCACGCACACCCGCGTTACGCTGCGTGATGCGGTGCAGGGTGCCAATCGCCCTAAAGTGTATATGGAGAAGAAGTGAAAAACTAGGCTAACACAGACCAATTCCTAGAACTTATAAAAAATATTTTACACGTATAAGCAAAAAAAAAATGATTAAAAAAAAACAAAAAAGAACACTCTTTTATAGAAAATCCAACTACAAAATATAAATAAAATTTAATAAATTTGGATTAAGAAAAGTGTAAATAAGAAACAAATGTATATTAATGGAAAAAAGCGTGGGGTGCATAGTAGAAAATAGAAAATGTTTATAACTATTGACATACTTATAAACATTTTCTATTTTTCCATGGTTACTGTCATTCACAGTGAGCTACATGTATCGGCGTTTATTCTTCAATATTAACACTATGCATTTGGGTTACGTGAAAATGAGTGATTGTAAATATTTTTTCGACATAAAAATTTCAATTCGTATAACCCCCATATCCAGCTTTCATTACTTCATGTCTCTTACGAATAATATCATTTCAGTGAATGAATAACATTTCCTCGTCATATTTTTTGACAAAGCACGCCATCAAATGGGGATAGGGCAATTACATTCACCAGATTCTGAGCACGCGGCTCAAGGTTATGAAAACAGTTTTTCCGTGTACACAGACCCTTATTTTATTATTTTCCTCAACAAGTCTTGTTAATCTGTATGTTAAGTGCAGAAGAAAACAAATGGCACATCACACAAATTAACGCTTGCTAAGCCAAACAAGGTATTTCAGTAATTGTGGCAGATGGAAATATTACAACAATCTTCCCGACAGACAATCATTTTTGAGATCATATTTTCTGTATAGTAAGAAAATTAATGATTATGATACTCATTGCCCAATTTTCCTCTTCACATTGAAATGTTTAGTGATAAGTCGTAATTCGTAGATTCATCAAAAATATGCAACAAAACCACAGTTTAGCAAAGCCTCAAAGACGTTTTTAAACGTGCAGGGTCTATACAAAAGAAAGTAGGAACTTACAGAATAAAATGAAAGAGTTATTGAACATATAAATACTAGATGCTACCTGCTACTTTATTCCCTATATGTGAATGATAACTATTTATTGAGAAACTTCCTTTCTAAGCCAATGGCTGCTTCGCATTGATAGTTCCGGGTAAAATGTTGTGAGCGAGTGTTTTGTGTGTATTTTATAGATAGATAACAATGGGCTTTATTAAACAGGTCAGCTCGATACGATACGCAAGGGCTCATCTATGGCTCGTCTACTTTGCGATAACGGTGACGGCATTCGAGTCATGCAGCCCAGAGCCTTCCAGCAGATAGCGCACGGGTAAGTACAGCCATTACTCACAGCCCCGTCTTTTACGGCTAATATACTGAGGCAACGAGATACGAAGTGTGTGCCCATCGAATTATACTCCAGAGAATGAAGTGTTATTGTGTTAATGTATTCAGGGGTTGATGGTAAAAGTAGGTTTTGTTTGATAGAGATTTTATGGCCATCATCACGATCCATCTTAGCGTAACTTATTGAACTGGATTCAGAAAAGTAACTGCACGAAAACTCATAGTGTAGTCAGAAATAAAAACTTAAAATCTGTTGAGACACATTGCCTTCCTTCCTTTGATGGAGATTTTACGGCAATCATCAAAATATCGTCCTTTCCATCTAACCGAAATATATTGAATTAAAAAAAAAAAATAACTGCATGAGGATTCAGTCTCAAAACAAAAAAAAAACTATTAAAACATATCGCCTTCCTTCCTACCAAAGAGAGTAAACTCGGAGATTATTTTTGGCACTAACCAATTAGACGTCTAACCAGACTTTGTAGACTAAAAAGCTACTTTACGTAAAATGAGTATCTGTTGGTACTTATGAGTGATACATTACCCTACTTTGACTAACTACAACATGTTTTTTTTTACAGGAACAAGGTTGTACCGTGCGATCAACTACCGTTCGTGGATCTAACACTCTGGCAGGACGCAAGAGGCCATTTTTAATAAAACCTAAGAAATAGTTAACTTAAGTTAAATTTGTGTCCAGCAAAAATATTATCGCCAACGATCAACAGGTTTGATTCGTAAATAAGCTTTTACGACATGGAAAATGGGAATTTCCCAAAAATAAAGAGGAATTCGTTTTCCACTACAAAATAGTTTAGTTAGGTGTCATAACAAAGTTATAAATAAGTTACCAGTTTGATATTGCTATCATATAATTCAATTTAACTTGAGTGAACCGATACCTATTGTTTGTTCTTTCTTTATTTGTAAATCAGTTGTTCAATTCTATTTTCAGTGTAAAAATTGTGAATAAATATTTCTTATTTATTTGTACAGATTATGATGCTAAGTTGTAAATGTCTGATCAAGGCCATTTTATAAATATTTGTATATATTTCATGTGCTATTTTAGAAGTTACAAAAGTATTTCTTTTGATAACACTTACTGTATAAATAAACTTTTGACATACTTTATTTGATATGGATGATGTACGAAAGTTGCGTGTTTGTAAGTAAACGGAACAATAAAGTATATGTTTATCATATTTGATCTTATTTATTTATTGACCTGGAAAATAAACCTACATATACGAACCCAAAAATGAATTCGAAATACTACAATATCCGAGGATAACGTGATAAGTATCCCAAATCCGTTTTTGGGGTTACCTTTCAAATCTGTTTAGGTGTCATAAAAATATATCTAAAGATCATAGACTGGATTTGCTTTGAAGAAAGTTTAGTACTGATAGAATAGAGATATCTGCGAATTTGGGTGGCGTACTGCAATTTTGTTTTTATAAGTTACATAAAGTTGTAGCTTCACAGAAATAGAACATGCTGATATTTAACCAAAGTGCGACTTTCAGTTGTCCTAGTTATGTCAGGATAAGATGAGGATGCGTTTCAATAGCGTTCTACACCGAGATTCCAGCCCCAAGTAGTCCTTAAAAGCAGTTGCTCAGAACACTTTAAGTTCGGTTAAAGCTATCTGTGCTTTCCGCTGACGTCGAACTTAGGGGGACAATAGCCAACAGTGTGCATGCAGCCTAGTGGCCACTTAAGTCAGTTACGACATTTGAAGGGACATTTTAAGTGGTGCTGCACACAAAGCGGCTAGTTTCAAACACAGCTCAACGACTAAACAGAAGTGGCCTCTACAAACAGCAGTAGAAACTCATACTTTATCTGTGAGCCAACAGGCGCTTTGAAAATCCCAGTTTACAACACACAGTTTACAAACAGTCAAGTCATGATGGCCCAGTGGTTTAGGCCTCGCCTCTTGTGCACAAGGTTGTGGGTTCAAACCTGGGCAAGGACCAATGTGAGTTTTTCAATTCATATGTACTTTTTAAGTTTATCTTGGACATCACTGACATCGGTGAAGGAAAACATCGAAAGGAAACCTGGACTTATATAATTATAATAAGTCTGAAATAGCCAACCCGTCTTGAGCAAGCGTGGTGATTAATGCTCATGCCTTCTCTGTATGAGAAGAGGCCTTTGCCCTGCAGTGGGATCGTAATAGGCTGGTACTTTACATTTTTACTTTAATTTACAAACACTATTTTACAACACTACGGTTGTAAACTGGTGTTTCTGGAGCGTCAGTAGACAGTTTACTCGCTGAGTTGCTGCATTCAAGATACATGGATAAATAAATAACTGCATGGCTTATCTTGCCAGCAGCACGCACACCCTTGACCATGGTGAACTTCTTACTGAGAATCGGCAAATATTGTGATTTAGGAAATATTAGTGGTGCTGCTGGGAGTCTGTTCATTGTCTTGACAGTCGTTACTGGTAGTCAGAAGCCCGAAATATTGACAACCAGTCTTACCAAGGAATATCGGGTTGCCCAATAACTGGGTTGTGAAGGTCAGATCGCTACATGTAAAATACTGGTATTCAGCTGGATGCGGTTGGACTGGAAGCTGACCCCAACCTAGTTGGGAGAAGGCTAGGCAGATAAAGTTTGTTCGTTGTCCTGAATGAAGACCATAATGTTGTGGGCGACATAACAGCCTTACTATCACTGTCGCTAAAGACACGACATAACTCAGACATGTCACTTCCACGTCGCTTCTGTGGCATGTGGCTTGTCTAGCATGTTGTGTCTCATGGCATGTTTAATCAAATAGTAGGTATAGAGGGGATAACTTTGTTTGAAAATTATTCCAGAGTGGAATAATTTTTAATTTTTAATTAAAATATAAATAGCTGTTTTATATTTATAAAACAGCTATTTATATTTTATGTTGAGTCTTCTGGAAAAGAGTAAATATTTTTCCTTTTTTTCTTTACTTTTATTTTTATGGATTTGAATATAGAATAGGTGCACCTGCACCGAACCTATATTGAAATCCATAATTTAAATTGATGTAATTTTCACTTTAACACATACAGACTTTATGAGAGTGGCAATAAAGTCGATTTTGAAATGACTAGGACTATTCAAAATGTGTAGCGCGAAGTACACAGTTCATGTTATTTTTCCGAAAAAACACATTTGGAGGCTATATTGCAATCGCAGGACAAATGGGTACCTATGCTTAATACGTGTATTTTTCTTTTGAAATTTTTCATTAAATTCGTACTTGTAAGAATTTAGACACGCAAACTACGTGAGCAGTATTCCGACAGAAGATTTTTTAAACTAAAAAATAATCTTGGAAATTGGTATAGGTATATTAAATCAAATCTTACAGACGGAGAAAACGTTATTTATTTACTTATTTATTTATTTATTTCAATCAAGTCACAATCATATCTACAATTAAAGTGAATTAAAAAATTATATAATCAAAAAATTAAAATCAACATACTTCACAAAATTAAAATCAACATCATAATTAAAATTAAAATCACAATTAAATTATTTAACAATATTAAATTAAAATAATACTTAAAATTGAATTAAATTATTAATGTTGTAACTACGTTACATCATTAAAAAAATCCGTCAGATCTGATCTCTAACAAAATCGTGAAATAAAAATTGACAGGCTGGATGACGTCATAACGACGTGCTCCGGGTGACGATGAAGGGTTAGCATAAGTCGCAGCCTTTGAGAGAAAAGTAACACAAGAAACTTTATTATATTATGTTTGTTCAGTAAAATAGTCAGAAGCGAAAGAATGAAGGTTGGAATTACTTAGCTATTTTATGAATCACCTATCTTAACTCCTAGGAGATTTAATGGAAGCATTTTTAAACCTTTTTTATTATTTACGTCTTTAGCTTTAGCCTGTGTTGGAATATTTGGAAGTGACTGACATATTGCATTACACTCAAAAAATGACTCAGTGCGGTAAGTAGGTATGAATATTATTATAAGTCGTGGCTAAATAATAACAGCCGCACTAGTCAACTAAAAGTTAAGCTACGCTAGCCATGATAGCTCCGTGGATGTGTGCCCTCTCTCTCTCTCTCTCTCTTTAGCTTCTATGAAGAATACATGCCTTATATTTGACGACTGATGTGGCGCGGCGGGCGAGGTCCGCCTGCGACGCAGGAGGTTGCGGGTTCGATTCCCGCCTTGGTACAAATGTTTGTACGATCTACAAATATTTGTCCCGGGTGTTCTGGGTATTTACTATGTATATTAAAAATATCTATCTACGTAATGTATTGTATTAAGTATATCAGTCATCTAGTACCCATAACACAAGCTCTGCTTAGCTTGGGGCTAGATGATGCTGTGTGGACTGTCCAGCATTATTTATTTCTTTATATTTAAATATGGCTAATCTGCCTAACGTTACTGAGCAGTGTGATTAGTTGGGGCTGAATATTAATATTTCACGTGAAACGACGGCCATTTGACCTTTTTAACCCAATTACTAGGCAATATCGATATTATAAGACTAGTTATTAGACTTTCTAACTTAGGAATCCTTGTATCGACGTTCATATAATATTCGTATAACAACTAAGCATTACAACAGTGTTTTTCAGAGATGAAACATGTAAGAATGTGTATTTGGAAAATAAGAGATAAAATAGTAAGATGAATAATTAATTATTTTACTCGTAAAACAAATCATATAGTCACCGATAAAACGCTTAGAATTTCAATACTGTACTCAAATTTATTAAAAGACATTTATTCATTTATTCGTTATTCAAGTTTTTTGTCGATCATGCATTCTAGATATTTGACTTTGAGTGGCAATGATATACCTAATTGGATGTTATCAAAGCAGCCTCATTTTGAGTATAAATTTATTTAATGAGTTTTATTTATTTTTCCCTGGAACTATCAAATATCGTTATTTAGTTATCATTTAAAGAGTCGTCAGAGATGTATTTTCTTTTCCATTTTTCCAAATCATCACCAATCACCATCCATCTTTATAAATCACCTATGTTTTACAATCGTAAAACATAGGTGATTTATAAAGATGGATGGTGATTGTAAAACATGGTGACACCTTGATTTATAAAGTAACAAAATTCAAAGAAACTACATTATATAGAAGTATCCAGTGTTAGGTGGCATACCCATCAGGTATGCCAGGTATGCCATTTCATTTCTGTTTGACTAGAAGATAATATAGGCAGGCTGAACATTTTTTTTTTTTTTTTAATGTTGCCCCACTCTCGGAATTTCTCCTGTATCGTGGGTGCGTTTACAAACATTTAAACTCACATACACAAACAACCAGACCCGGAACAACTATCTGTAGGCCGTACAAATATTTGTTCCGTGCGGGGATCAAACCCGCGACACGCAGCGCAACAGCCAATCGCTTAACTACTGCGCCAACCGTGTCGTCAAATTGATTGACGCCTCACGATATTGTCAGAGCACAGTCACACAGATCGATGGCTCCCACGCAGACGGTCGTAACGTTGTTTTTGACTAAAACCGTTTTTTTTGTGCCATTACAACAATCTTGTATAGTATTATCTATTACTTAAATCCAAATTTTAATATCTTATATAAATAATGAGTTTTTAATGGATAATGGTCTTAACATTTAAACGCTCCCGCGCATAAAGTCGCGTGGATAGTTCAGACGGTATGCTCCGATCGATTGGTCCGCGGCCGGCCAATCAGAGCACAGTACCGACCGCGACGTCAAGTCGTATGTCAACAGTGAAGAAGTTTGCTTTTAAAAATAAAACAATCGATTGTTTTTGTTATTGTTTATATAGTTTAAGGTGTACTATTAATAGTTAAAGTAAAATGAGTAACGTACGTGCTTCCAAGATTATGAAACTAGTGTTAAATGAACAAATAAACCAAAATAGTGAAGTAACGGTCGATGAAAATTTTGGAAATGGTAAGTTTTACTGATTTGTTTTGTATTGTATTTATTTTACTTGTTTATGTGTGTAGTACGAATATAATAATTAGTATGTGATAGTGTTGATTATGTCTCAACAGACGAAACAGTGATTACGACCGTTCCGACGCATAACGTCGGAACGTTTATGTTACGACTATATGCGCTGTAATCAAACGTTAACAGTGGTCAGTTATGACTTTATACTACACAACAATTTAATTATAGGAGTCGTAACTTATACTTACGACCATTTGCGATGTTTAAATATAATAATGAGTAAACGTATAAAGACGTATCATAGACATACGGCTTTATGCTCCGTTAAAAAAATAAGATACGATTCTCTGCTTTTCAAATTATAATTAAAATATCATTAAAATATTTTTTTTAACTGCTTTGTTGGTCTAGTGGAAGTAAGCATGACTGGCGGGTTCGATTCCCGGGTCGGGCAATATATTATTGGGTTTTTCAATTTCGAAATTCTCATAACATGGAGTTTGAACTGCGCCTAGTGTTTGACAATAGGCATTACAATGGGACTAATAACTGGCGAAAAGTGGGTGGAGTATGTTCTCTTATCCTCTCTAACCTCTCTAAACTCTGCCTATCGCTTTGGAGAATAAAACCCGTAATGTTGTTTGATTTATGTTAATTGTCTAACACTTTTATTTATGTGTATTGTTTCTTGTGTATAGTTTTTAACTAATTGCAAACTTGTATTTTTAGAATCGCCGGTACCACTTGAAGCTGAAGACCAGTGGGATCAGTATAAGACGATGTTCGGGCAATCTTTTATTAATAGTACAACAAGCATTAACAAAAGTAGTATACCAAGTATTACCGAGGTAATAAATAATCCAGACGCAATGTTACCCTTAATTTCATCCCCATTACCAAATGAAAGCCCTACAGAACGTGTGGATTCAGAGCCATGTGTTGAAAAATTTTCACACGAATCAGCTGATATAATAGAACCTTCACTGGACATAACACCAATGCCCTCCCCAAATAAAGATTTTTTGATGGCCACTTCGACTCCACTATTCAGAAATTTATCGATTTGTGATGCTGAGAATTCATCTAGTAGTGCCAGTAGAGCCAATACACCACACCTGAGTAACGCTTCAAGTCAGGACTCTTCTGTCTGCTCATCAAGTGAAAATACACCGTCGGCTAGAGTTGCAAGAAGACGTCACCGTCGCCGTGATGAGTGGAAAGATATTAAACGAAAATGTTTAAAAAATTTAGGAAAAGCGTATATGAGTAGGAATGGAGTTCAGAGAGATGAAAAGATTTTAAAACCACCATGTCCGGGTACTTGTCGTCTTAAATGCTTTCAAAAGTTTGATGCACACCAACGGGAACGTATATTTAGTTCTTTTTGGAAAATTGGAGATCACAGTCGACAGTGGGATTACATCGTCAACCACACCGAAGTAGGCGATACTAAGTATCCCTCTACGACGAATCCTGTGTCTAGACGTAAGAGATCTGTTAAGTATTGCTTACCTCTTATTGAATCTAATTCTGACTTACCTAATAAAGTGTTCGTTTGCAAAACGATGTTCCTAAATACACTTTCTATTGGAGAGAGAACTGTTCAAACAGCTTTGGCGAAATATCGCTCTGGTGGTGGCTCTGTTTCCCCCGATCGACGCGGTGGAACTAGAATTATAGTCTTAGACGACGAAATAAAACAGGGTGTTTTAAAGCATGTCAAAACGTTCCAGCCCGTTGAATCTCACTATGTACGCAAAGATACAAGTAAAATTTACTTAGACGGCGACCTTACATTTACAAAAATGTTTTCTTTGTACAATGAGTGGTGCATAAGTGAAAATATAACTAAAAAGGTATCGACAGTTAGACAGTATCGTGATATCATAAACCAAAACTTAAATATATCGTTTCACAAGCCAAAAAAAGACATTTGTAACGAGTGTCATATATATAATGAAAACAAAAATACAATGACGGAAGAAGAAAAACAAAAACAAGAACTTCATATAAATAACAAAATAAAAGCTAGAGAAATGAAGGCAAATGATAAAAAAGAAGCATTGGAAAATGGAGGTAGAATAGTTACAGCGTGTTTCGATTTTCAAAAAATATTAAACTGTCCTCATGGCAATGTCGGTTTATTTTATTATAAACGAAAATTATCCATTTATAATTTTACAATATTCGACCTAGCGAGTCAAGAAGGTTATTGTTACATGTGGCCTGAAACTAATGGGAAACACGGGGCTTGCGAAGTAGCAAGTTGCTTATCCAAATTCATTGAGGGTAAAGTTTTAGGCGGCGCCAAAGAATTCAGATTTTGGTCGGACAACTGTGCCGGTCAAAATCGTAATCGTATTGTGTTTGCTTTTTACACATATGCAGCAAAAAAGTATGGTATAACGATAGTCCATAGGTTTTTAGAGCGAGGGCATACACAAAATGAAGCTGATTCAGTCCATGCTCTCATCGAGAGAAATGCAAAAAATAAGCTTATATATACCCCTGCACAATGGTATGGCTTAGTCAGATGGTCAAAAGTAAACCCTCCAAATTATAATGTCATCGAAATGAGTATTACAGATTTTTACAACTACAAATTATTACTAGATGGTAAAAACTGGGCTAAAAATACTAAAAAACAAAAAGTATCATGGACCAAAATTAAAGAAGTTCAAGTAGTGTCAAGCGAACCCTATATTTTGAACTATCGTTATAATTTTGAAGAAGAAAATGTCATGAGTTTAATAACAAAAAAAGCCTATTCATCAAGAAGAAAATATAATAGTTTAATAGATACAGAATTATTGGAACCATGTTACTCTGATAATTTACCTATTACATTGGCCAAATTTAATGATTTACTAAGTCTATGTCAAGGACGTATAATACCCCAAGTGTACCATGGTTATTATCAACAGTTGTCACACAGTGGTACTGTTACTGAAGAGAACAATAGTAATTTCTCTGACTAATCATCGTTATTTTGTCTTAAATATCCTAACTTCCAGTATAATAATTATGTTACTTACATACAATAGTATTCAAGCCTTAATTTTAAGTGATTTTCATTCAATTTAGAAGATTTTTTTTATTTTGTTATACATAATTTAATTTCCTTTTATGTTGATTTTATTATAATATCATGTCAAAGATAGTACGAGTACCTATAATATTTTTTATTAAGTTTTGAAGAGCCAGTTTTAACCGTATGTTTTTTTTAAATAAAAGTTTATAATAACGTGACTTATGCGTTAAGAAGACTGAATTATGTTCCTATGATGATAGTTATTGTTATTAAATTGATTTGAGGTGAAATTTTACGGTGGTTTTTATTCATCAACTCCCTTATTACGACCCCCTTTTAGAGAGATATGATAGTTTGCACGTCGCATATAGTCGTAATTCAAACTTACGACTTTATACGTGTTATTTATATCACGTTTATGAATGCATACAGTCGTAACAATAAGATACGACCTTTTTTTAATAAGTAAATAGTCGTAAGTAAGTAAAACTAGTTTTTTTTGGTAACTACAATTCCTTGTAATATCCAGCGCCTGGGGATACATTATTTAACTAATAATTGACAGGTTAGTGCAAAAATTTCTGTTGAAAATCTTTCACAATCATTTTTATCAATAACGTATACTAAAAATGCTCTCCTGAGAAAAACATTTTTTAGCCTTACGACCTTATGCGTGGGAGGCGTCGAGATGTCTTTGTACATTCAATTAAATTTGTTGCGTCGTTGGTCTTGTGGACGTAAGCGGTACTGGGCATGAGGATTCCCGGGTCGGGTTTTAACATATGGAATTTCTCAGCAATAACCCGAAGTCTGGATTAAATAAATAAATAAATAAATATTGCTGGACAATCCACACAGCATCATCTAGCCCCAAGCTAAGCAGAGCTTGTGTTATGGGTACTAGATGACTGATATACTTAATACAATACATTACATAGATAGATATTTTTTATTATACATAACAAACACCCAGAACACCCGGAGAAAATATTTGTAGATCGTACAAACATTTGTCCCAAGGCGGGAATCGAACCCGCAACCTCCTGCGTCGCAGGCGGACGTTCGTCCGCTGCGCCACATCGGTCGTCAATTATTCATGCTTCATGCTTCGTTGATGAAAATAGGATCGCTCTCTATTACATGGGACATCAACTTAACTGGCGAAATGGAGTTGTACTCAAAGTCAAAGCCAGAAGATATTTAAAACCGTTTCCGTTTTTAAACACGTTTAATATACGTTTAATACACCATTAAAAAGGCATGCTTGAACGTCAAATTTACCATTCAAATAAAGTACCTACTAAAATTATTGTACTTGCTCCTTCCAAAAGATGGCTTCGAACTCTACTGCAGTTTTCATTACTGTAGATACACCTCTACCTAATTAGTAAAGAGTATTGGAAACGTGCTGTTTTCAAAATTGTGTCACCAATGCATTTGTACATTTGAATGTAGGTACAGGTAAAACTCACTATATTTTATTCTACCATATGTATATATTCTTGTCAAACTACAATAATATTATAAAGAGAAAATATTTCTTTGTTTATATGCTTGTTTGTGATGGATAAACTCAAAAACTCTATAACCGATATAAAAAAATTCGTTCACTTGTAGAAAGGTACATTAATCAGTTAGTAATATAAGCTATATTCTATTTTTACACGCTTTATATTAGTTTCACCTGTATGTATGTATGTATGTTTGTAACCGACTCCTTTTGACGCTATTTTGACCCACTTTAAACGGTCAGATTTCATTCAAATTTTGCACACCTGGCAAAGACCGCTGACAATGCAATAATTCGAAAAAAAAATTATATAGCTCAAAAAAAAAAAAACTGAAAATCACGCTTTTATAAAAAAAACAACTAAAAAATAGAAAATAAAATTTAATAAATTTGGATTCAGAAAAGTGTAAATTAGAAAAAAATGTATATTAATGGAAAAAAGCGTGGGTGCATAGTGTCAATAGTTATAAACATTTTCTATTTTTTCATGGTTACTGTCATTCACAGTGGGCTCCATGTATCGGCGTGTATTCTTCAATATTAACACTATGCACCCCACACTTTTTTCCATTAGTATACATTTTTAC
Organism: Phlogophora meticulosa; assembly: GCA_905147745.2. Classification (NCBI taxonomy): domain Eukaryota; kingdom Metazoa; phylum Arthropoda; class Insecta; order Lepidoptera; family Noctuidae; genus Phlogophora; species Phlogophora meticulosa. The sequence goes on along the minus strand of LR990528.1, from coordinate 9,212,621 downwards.
ACCGTACACCTCAATGCAGACGAAGTGCTAGTATGAAATAAAAAAAGTGAAATTAATATTTACGAAAAATTAATATACGTAAAGTTCGGCTGTATGTCAGGACATTTCAAATTTTGTAATGCTATCATCGTCTCCCTAGCCTTTACCATACTATGTCGGTTTTGGCTTCCAGTCTAACCAACGATACAATCATAGTAATATTCCGTCTTAACTAAATTACTCAATCAACATTCCTGAAACAAAGTCTGCATTGTTCATGTCAATTGCTTATGTTATGACGCTATTACACTTGGCCCGTTTACCCGAATTGGGATGCCCATAGAATTGGTGTTAACGACTAGGTACGTGCAAATTGAACTTAGTCGAGTACGACTATCTTCGGGTAAGCACGTAGGTACCACAGTCGGCTATTATGATACCTAGACAGGCAGGATTAACTAAGGGCATAAGATGAAGTTTAGAGACATACAATTATATCAATTTGGTGGAATTTAGCTGGACATATCTGCTCGTCAGACAAATATTGGGCCAACAAACGGCCCAATTCTTTACATGGCAACTGACATTGCGGCAGGCTCTGGTGATTATGGCAGGATGAGCTGAACTTCGTCGATAATGAATAGTCCCAAATAACAGACTGAAAAAAGACAAATGAGTGTAGGGACGTCTTTGCCCTGCAAGAACAACAACATACACTAAAGTACATTACCGAATTAGCAAATACAATATCTACAAATGAAAATCGAATAGATTCGTGCTCAATTTTCATTCATACAATTATGTCGTGTTTGTACGATTAAATACCTACAACTAATTAAGATTAATTCGGCTGTGAAATTGTGTTAACTCCCTAGAGCTAAGTGTCAAAACTGAACACATTACAAAATGACTGTACAAAATGTAAATGTAGGACCAATTCAGTTAACGTATTTGTAGTCAAATTGGATTCAAATATACCTAAATGGTCTCTTGAGTGTTGAGACACTGCACATTTAAATGAAAATAATAATAAAGAAGTTCGTATGACGTATTTGTAGTCAAATTGGATTTCAATATACCTAAATGGTCTATTGAGTGTTGAATCACTGCACATTTAAATGAAAATAATAATAAACAAGTTCGTATGACGTATTTGTAGCCTAATTGGATTTCCATATACCTAAATGGTCTATTGAGTGTTGAGACACTGCACATTTAAATGAAAATAATAATAAAGAAAAGGTGGAAGAACTTACAGCGCCAATAGCCGAACAGCAATTCATAGACAAGAGAGGTCGTGAGTTCAGACACAACCGTCTGCAGCTACCGCAAGTAAACCCACATCTAGCACGAGTATCTATATTTAGAAAAGTTGGAGGCGTTGGAAGAAATATTTAAATGAGCAGCTCACATTGTATGTAACCTTTATAACACACATCAAAGCTCACATCTGAAAGATTTAGTACTCTTCTTTAAAAAACGGGATTCAATTTACCCTATACAGCAAATCCTTCGTTTAATCGAAACATCATAGTTACAGCCGATTTGGCCTGTACCAAACATGAAAAACAGGCTGTATACTATTGATTTGTATCTGTTTAGTCAAGCAGCATTATTGACATGACTTGCGTGCATTATTTACATTATTTATATGCATTATTTACGTCATCAAAAACCTCTACAAACAAAAAATCATGGCACCAAAACTTGAAAATTCAGTAGAGTCAAACATTTTAAATACATACTTGGAGTCTATATATCAATATATATATATTATATATATCTAGTTTTGGAGTATAGTGATGGAGGGCTTATTTGACGATGCTGATATTGAGAAGTAGAGGAAGGCGTTGGCAGTTCTACATATTTAATATAGCCAGTATGTTCACGGTATAAGTAAGTAAGTAAGTAAGTAAGTAAGGTAAGATATTGTCTCACCTACTACACGTTCATCTTATGACTAATATATACGCAGAAAGCCTCCTTCACCTACAGTATATTGAGGCTTCCGCGTTCTTCATTTCAATAATTTAAATTTCATTATTAGGAAGAGAACAGCGTCAATATGGATGGGTTGGTGCGTGAGCTCCAACAGGATCCGGAAATATTATTTGTCTCGTTTGACAGCTCTTGCTTATGACATGCTGGCACGTGCCTTCAAACCCAGCACAGGCACGTGCTAGCATGCGTTAGGCCACGTTTACATTAGTTGTAGTAAGTACTTTAGAGGATTATTTTCATAGTTTCAAGTGTATGTTACTAATACTGTTTATTGCAAATAAATAAACTGTCGAACTCAAATAAACTTGCTTAGACTCTATGAGTCGGAAACTTTGCGCCATCCACCGCATTGACGCCAAAGTTTTACACAACGCTGACGAATGAATACAACTTGCAGTTTTCGCTTAATTTTATAGCGTTTGGTCCCTATGCACCAAGTAATGCAACAGTGCTAGTTCGTGCAAAATTTTCTTGTGGTTGAAGTAATTTATGGTAATTCTCACTCGGTTTTGCCAACAAATAAGTTAACAAAACTTATAAGTTGCTGTGATTTCTATGGACGGTTTCAGAAATGTAGTTTCTAGCTGTAAATTTGAATCAGTAACGCTTGAGAAAAGCAAACTACTCGTACCTTGATTAGTATCTCTAAAAACTTGTCAATTTGTATTATTTTATTTATGAAAGTTCCAACGAGACCTAAGACAAAGTTTCGTCATTGCAATCATCAATCTGTATACTTTAAGTCGAGGCTTATAAATCTAATTACTTGGCTAATTACGTAATGAGATAGATCTCATATTTATCTTTAAGCTCAATGCTATAAGTTCTAAGATTAAAAAGTTGTTATTCGTAGATTTAAAGTTTTCTTCGTCTCCATTTCGCAATAAGCTTTTATAACATTCAAATAATTAGGTTCTAATTAGTAAAATATATACCCTTTTGGTTTTTATTCTATTTCGTGAAGAATCTGTTAATTAGTCAGATGTCTGACTAATTAACAGATTCTTCACGAGTTTTCACCAGCTTGCTATTGAGTCTATATTTTACAGACATGTAGTTACAGCAACAACGTAACTTACTTTATTTCGTGTGTCGTTTAAATCAGTTGCGTATTCCTACATAATTAAATAACTTGAGTGTGAGAAAGGAAATTGGCCGGAGAACATAAGGCGCCTAAAAAAAATGTACAAAAATAAATAAAACCAAAGGAGATTGTTCTACGCCCATACATTGTTCGCCCTGGAGCCAACAGCATAGAAAAAATCATTTTCTATTTGTAAATTGCCCTTAGTAGCCCATAAGAACAAAGTTTCTTGACGGACACTTTAGAGAACAGATTTATTTAAAAAAAAGAAACTGATTTTGAGGTTATTTTTAATAAACAAAAACTTAAGTAAGTAATTCCTTCTAAAATCGCTATTTCTGGTTTCTACAAATGCCAAGGTGTCGTTTAAGCAGATCACAGAATCAGTTATTCGAAGCCAGGTCACGTTGAAAGCAATCCAAATCGTAGTCCGTTAAACAAACAAAATCAAAAACGCCAAAAGAAATCGCCAAATAGGTAGGTAGTCACAACAACACAACACAACCACAGCGCGTGAGACGAACCGACTGACGTAGTGACGTAGAGATGCTCTCTCGAAGATCGAGCATTGTATATCGATTATCAATGACCACCTATTTAATCTGTGGTTATAATTTAGTAGACCAAAATGACAGATCAATTATGTCAAATGTAAGTTAATTTGTTCCGTTTCAAACATAAACACGTTGTTGCTATGATTCTACTTCACATTAAATTAATGCTAATATAAAATATTTTGTTCCCAACGAACAATGTGGAACGTTTTAGGTTGCGACATTTAAAAATTACGTCCTTAAAAAGTAAAAATATGTCTATTGAAGTCGTGGAATCGTTATGAGAACAATTCACTAGATTTCCGTCGTAAATGACATTGTAATCGTTCAATGAGATATTTTCTGACAAGTGAAAAAACATAGTTCAATAGATGGCGTGGGTAAAAAATACGTCTTTGTTTTACTGGCTACTGATAACAAAAATAAGATCCGTTAATAAGAAAGCTTATTTGATGTCAAAAACCAGAGACAGTGACGTATTTTTTACCAACGCCTCTTTTGAACTAATATTTTCTCACTTGACAGAAAATCCCTCGTCATTCGACTAGTAAGTACATTTTGTTTTGTTAATTATATTTTCATCAAAATCGTGCTAGGCCATATTCATCATAAGTTCCATTAAAATGTTCACGGAACTAATTCCGTGAAAAAAATATGCATGAAAAACTTTTATGTTGCACATTTTCAATGTTTTGGAAGTGATAAATATCGAACACCCATTATTTATCACTAGATAGTATGGACATCGTCGTCGATATCGATATTTATGTAATATGAGCGAGAGCGACACTATCAAATCTTTTGTGACATTCACATTGACAATTCCTTGAAAGATGGCGGGTTTAGTTGGTAATAAAATCAATGAGCTCACTTTTAAAAACCTATTAAGAATTAAACAGTGTCCGCTTGAATTTATTATTTTTACAAAGCATATTAAAATATAATTAAAATTAACGTACACGTCAAATGTTTGTTGGTTATAGGGCGGTCTAGAACAATCTCCTTTCTCGATCTCCCTCAAAAGTATTCTAAAATAAAAGATTGTTGTAAATTATCAAAAAGAAGAATATGTTTAATTCTTTATTTGAAAATTACTCGCTTAATGATTGCAGGGAAAAGTAATTTTACTTCACAAAACGTCATAATAAAAAGAGAAAATTATATTGATGATCCAAGCCTTCACAGTCAGCACGATTAAATGTTAAAATACCGTAAAAACTTCAGAGGTGTCAAGGGACACCCGGATGGAACGAAGTTCTTTTTATTATTATTTTTTATTATTTATTATGTACCTGTATACACTCAACAAAAATAATCGTCGCAACACCACACTGTTTAATGCGAAATAGAAAGACGAAACGAAAATAACTGGCTTGCTTTCTATGAGAGAGAGAGAGAGAGACCGACAGACAAACACGCGCACGCCGCACGGCTTACAACTATAGGAAAGAGTGTCGCTACAACTTTACGTCTTAATTTTTTCCGCTTGTTTCCACTGACATTATATTTATTATATATGGTATGCCACCCTAATTATTTGTTTCGTAATTTTATTGCACCATTACGGTGCAGTGGAATTAGTTCAAGTTAATACTTGAACTTGGGAAGAAAAGTATTTTCTATGCACTAACATAAGTTCATCGATATGGTGCCAACTTAACACCTTAACTGCCAAACAATGAGACACAATAGAAAATGTATTGTTTAACGTGTTCATTGCTACGAAATTATCATTTTTTACCTATTAAAATAACCAGCCATTACGTTTTTCCTTAAATAAATCATTGTTTTAATAGCTCGCTAACATTAATACTTTAAGTATTACTCATAAGTACTACAGATTCTTTAAAAACAAACTTTCCTTATATTGTAAGATTTTCATGTATCTAAATAAAATCTGATAACTAAATAAAGTTTAATGTTAATACTAAATCGTAATCGTACCTCAAGCTACTTAAAACTTACTTAACGAAATTACAAGCTACTAAGACTCATTTTCCGAAAACATTTTTTTAAAAGAGCTTTAGTACTCGTAGTTCTCAAAAATTTGATTGTTTTGAAATAAAAATAAACTCACGAGGACACAAAAAAAGAACGAAATTATATCAAAGAGATGGAGAGGTTAGATATTATTCATTTGTGGGTGTACCAAAAGGCCTTTACTAAACCTGCAGGGTTATTCTGAACAAAATTATACCATGCGGTGTCGATGCGAAAGCGAGCGAGCTCCATTTCACGATAAAGATGAAAACAAGAAAATGAGCAACGCAGCGAGTTCTTTTGTCAATTATGTATGTCAGTTGATTGGCCGATTTTCTACAGTCAAATAACTTATGTCAGAAGTATAAAAATGTCATTTTGACAGTTTGGGTTGAAGTTTGCACAATTTTTACTTTATACTAAAGATACCTGGATATTGAAAAATCAGCCCTATGAAAATATAAACAGCATCTGGCATTGACCATTTGAAGGCAAAATTTGAACGAAACATCTGCATTATACTCTGAAAGCAACTGTATTACGCAATTAGCCAGCGATTCACATTTCAAAGTCAGAAAGCCCAGATAGCGTAAATTCTCAAAGTAATTAAAAGTTGGAGGGACCTTTGAACTTAGTTTTTGTACCTCGCATCACATTCACCAAAAAGATCTAATGTGATAAACGGAATACTGGTTCTATTAATAAACCACATAATTATTTTAAATTTTGTTCCCGCGGATTATGTGACAACATTATTTTAAGTGTGTGATTATTTTAAGTACAGCAATAAGAAATGAGTATGTAAGAGGCAGTCTAAAAGTGGCGCCTGTGACAGAGAAGTTTTGGGGAAATCGGTTGTCTTGGTATAGGCATGAAATGCGAAGGAATGAGGATCATGTTATGAGGAAAGTTTTATGGTGGAGGGTTACAAGAGTAGAGGGATTCCAAAGAAAAGATCGATGGATGGATTGTAGGAATATATAAAACTAAGAAGGAGATGATTTTTGGAAGAAGAATACATAAATAAATAAAATAAATAAATAATGCTGGACAATCCACACAGCATCATCTAGCCCCAAGTTAAGCAGAGCTTGTGTTATGGGTGCTAGATGACTGATATACTTAATACAATACATTACATAGATAGATATTTTTTTTTTAATACAAATCTCTGTAGATCGTACAAACATTTGTCCCAAGGCGGGAATCGGACCCGCAACCTCCTGCGTCGCAAGCGGACCTTCGCCCGCCGCGCCACATAGGTCGTCGAATATAACATGCTGTGCCGACCCAAAATAAATTGGCATAAAGGCAGGAGGATGATGATTCATCAACTCAAGCGTTTTCCTCATTGGTAGAAACAAAGGAACACCACTTACTATGATCGTTACGCACTCCTTTTGTTTGTTTTATCATTCACGCACTGGCACCGCTTGCGAGTCCTATGCACCTGACCTTTCTGAAGAGCATCACCAACAGAGTTAGTGTGTGTCTTTCTAGGGCGTCCCCTCCCGGGATTTCCACTCAAATCTGCTTATAAATCACCCTTTGTTAGTCGCCTTTCATTATTTTTTACCAAACCATTGGTTGACAAAAGCATTTAAGCACGTTTTTTTCAAGTATTCACTTCATCTTTTTCTAAACCACAACGTTATTGTACCACATAATTTCTCAATCTATAATTCATAACACCACAATATCTACTTCGCAACGAAGAGATTATTATAAGCTTAGTTAATTTATTCCTGTACCTATTTTTCCAGGTAAAATTGTCGGTTTCAGAATTGGCAAGTTTATTTTGTTAGCTGGAGAGAGAGCCGAAAGATTCTATTGTACAGACGCTATCATCTCAAGCTATCCCAAACTGTCAAATTTTTCCAATTGAACATGAACCTTATACCTTTGTAATAAAGTTGAAAAACTATCAAAGTGATTTGACGGATTGGGGTAGCTTTATGTGTTGGCCTGTCTGTGTTGTATTTATTAAACAATATTTATAAAACTATTTTACTCTTCGTCGCTGTAAATAGTGAGTCTCTAAAATATTGTAATGGGTAGACAAAATGCCTTTGTATTTTGTATTATTAGGGAACGTATTTTAATTAATAAGAATTCTTTTGTTTTTTTGGTAGAATGATAATATATTATTCTCTTAAGGAAAACCATAAGATAAAGATATTTTGCTTAGGTATTTAGGACGTAGGTAAGCGTTTCCACGTGATCATAATACGCATACTTTATTACACTCAGTTCGCATACAAATGTAGATAAAAACGTAGTAAGATTTTTATTTTAAACTGAAATTTCATTTGGTAAATCAAACATTTGATTTTATATCTTTTGAAAGTTCCTGATAGCATTTTGTCATAAAACATTCAGTTAAGCATGTATCTGAAGATTTTTTTTTTATAATAAGAACTGTTAAAGAAATTAAGTGAAATATTTAATTAGCCCTCGAAACCGTGTTGATGCCCTAATGATAAACGCCTTCTTTAAAAAAAATGCCGCTATTTTAGTTCCTGGCCTTTTGTTTGGATGGTTGCAGTAACTAAGATAGGGGTTCCCTAACAAATGCTAGGTTGGGTTCGAATTACGTATTAGCAAAAACGCGCGAGCCGAACTATCGAAGCGAGCAGCGCCGCCGCCCTCGGTTGCGGTCAGAGAGCTCTTCGTCCATAGGTACTAGGCTAGGGCATATCACAAAAATACGAGAATATTAGCGTATTGATGAGTATTGATATCAAACGAGGTTCGAGCCCCACAGGGGGTGCCCTTAGCGAGCGGTCGTTTAAAGGTAAATAAAGTATGTAGCCCTGGCTGGGGGCCTTGATTTCAAGGTCACCACGGGATCGTCAGGTTAAGCACTTAACAGCCGTCTATTGCTGAACTGCGAGTAGCCTTACCGAAATAAAAATATCTATCAAAACAGGAATTATTTGGAGATTGCAAAAAGATGCTCACTTATTATAAAAGCTCATTGATTTATAATTTTGTGAGGCCCTCGTGGCTATGTAAAAAGAGCCGCACGGGTCGACCGATGGTCAAGCTACTCTTGCTGAGGTCAGTCTGTAAATGGATGACCGTTCGTAACATATCGAGACTGCTCCGTGCCTCGGAAAGCACGCTAAGCCCCGTTAGTCCCGGTTGTCATTTGTAGATCTTTGACAGTCGTTACGGGTAGTCAGAAGCCCGAAAGTCTGACAACCAGTCTTACCAAGGGGTTTCGTGATGCCCAGTTACGTTACTTATGGAGGCCAGATGGGCGCTCATTGTAAAATACTGGAATTTAGCTGCATCCAGTTAGAATGGAATCCGACACCAACATAGTAGGGCAAAGTGTAGGCAGATGATGAATATTTATAATTTTGTTACTTTGTAATGGATATTATTTGCATACATGCCATAAACTGTAGGTTGGGTACAATACAGTAATGATTAGTAATTGAATATAATGACTTTGCGTCTACTAGATTACAGGTAGATCTAAAAACACAAGACCGCGGTTGGTATAGCCACCATGTAAACAGGCTTAAGACAATTTTAATTTTATTACAAAACTTCTGTATATTTTCCTTCCAACAAGATCCTACTTAAAAACATTACTTCGCGAATATCATGGATGCTTAGTGACGTCCGTAATTGTTTTTTGCTTGACTTAAAAACTTTATCGATAACAACTTACTTGAATTCAGCTGAGTTTTTGTCGTCGAAAACAGATACTTGATAAATGTTTCCATGAATAACTCTGTAAGTTTGTAATATTTTAACGCGGTTTAATCTTTACTAAATCTTTTAAATAACTGTTAAGCTGTAAAAGTTATTTGATTTCGATTTATATATATATATATATATATAGCCGCATATAAGGAGTATTCGATACAATAATTATACTTTGGCAGAGGCAGATGATAACGAAGGATCCTGCCTGAATAGGTACACAATTAATATGATGGCACGCTTGGCGCAGTGGCTGAGCAATCGACTGCTGCGCCGCGTGTCGTGGGTTCGATTCCCGCACGGAACAATTATTTGTATGGCCTACACTGCCTACAGGTTCCGGGTGATCTGGTTGCCCGTGTATATGTCTTTAAATGTTTGTTAAAGCACCCACGACACAGGAGAAACAGAGCTAGTGCGGGGCAACGTTTTATATAAAAACAACAAAAACGATCCAATAATTATACTTTGTTTTACTACACAGTTGGTATGTTACAAAGCGATTGTTAATTCTTTAATACAGAAAAGGTAGATGAAAATGATGAGTCATAGCTGAATAGGTTCATATTTTACTTCACCATATCCATATTTACTTTTTGGCACCCTAAACACAAGTTAAATCTTACTCTGGGTGCCAGAGTTCATCGAAAACACTCTTTATTTTAGTTGTTACGCTGCATAGTGTTTACCTAAGTGTTCGTACAATGGATGATAATATTTTTTTATTTTTTTTTCAATGTTGTCTACCAGATAGACAGTCATATTATTATAGTGTTCGACCAATGTTTCTATGCAGGTGGGAAATAACAAAACTAAAATAAAATGCACCGATTTTTTCACCATATCGAATTTTCTTAGACAAGCAGCGCCACCCTGAACTGCACATATAAACATAAGATAGCCATGCTAGAGAGGTTTTCGTTCGAAGAAAAGAGAAGAGATATTACTAAAACTAACAACTTGATCAAACTTGTTTTTTGATAAAACGATGTTCGATCATTATTCATTCGGCAAGGGAAATAAAGATGGTATTGAAAGCCAGACTAGTTCAGTATTCGTTACATATAGCTTGCCCTAGAGAGTTGTCGATAGACGAACTGTTATTAATAACGAAAGGCCTCTTCAACCTCTGATACGGCACATGTATAGTTTTATCGTTCTCTATGTTGTGTGAACAAGGGTGTAACGGATTGTATCTCTTTTCTATTTTGTAATGTGTTCTGTTTAAGCTCTGTGAAGCTTGCAAGGAAAGTGTGCAGAATATATTAGCATGATGTGTGTACCACGTTTCTTAGCTATACGAATTATGCTAACCCGCTTAGCCTTGTCAAATTTCTCTTCTCAACTATCTTGAAAACATTTCCTTGTTTTTGGAACTATGAACAAACCGGCAAAGAGCGAGTTGGCCTACCTCACCGTACGTTATAGAAAATTAAAAATTACCAATTTTAAAAGCACTTAATTCATTGCTGGCAACCACATTGTGATTGCTTGTTACAGGTTTTACTGATTTCAAAAACGGTGTTCATTTCATTATTTATTTCAGCTTCTTCGATATCTTAAGTCTTTTTTAAAGGGTTCAATTTTTCTAACGATCAAGACACAGCATAATTGCTGTTTGAAATTAAAAAACCATTACTGTAACCACAATAAAAGATAGTTAGATAAACTTTACAATAAAAAAAAAACCTGCCAAAATAGCTTTCCAGTTTTGATTTGCTAGACATCTGTTTCATTTGAGGTGTAAGTTTAATTCTATGTATCGGTATAGCATATGAGAAACATTAACATTAAGACATTGCTGGAGTATTTAAAAGTAAGCTTAAGAGACATATAAAATATACATTATATCTTCTAATACTCTAGAGGAAATTGAATTGTATTGTATCATCATACTTACTACTTTGTATCTCGTTATAAAGGGACTGTAAGTTCTTATGAGAAATAAATTCTTTAAACCGAAGTAAGTTTTTTATGGGTGAAATTAAAATTATTTTATCTCTGTCTGTATCCTAATTTTAGTATTTGTAATAATAATTGTTCCTATTTTACGGTTGAAAGTAGAATTATTATCTTGAAAAAAAAATAAAAACCTAGTACATGAAACAATCCTTTATGTCAATTTTTTTTGTCGTTGATGGTGCGTTTTGTACACAGCTCATGTTTCCAATATTTCATGACAGCAGATAAATTGCTCGAGTACCTACATGAAGTTCCTGTTTCCAATTTTGGTACGACAACGATATTTCGTATTGCCATTGTGAAATTTATTTTCACTCAAAATTGGGCTAGAACAAAGGATTCTTTTAGAAATAAGTATTTGAGTGTCAGTCACATTCAGTGCTGTTCGATATATATATATCTATATGCAAGTTGTTTTTGCCCGCGTGGATGTCGTTCATCACGGATGCAGACGAGTTGCGGATTAAAAACTATCCTTTGACGACCGATGTGGCGCGACGGACGAAGGTCCGCCTGCGACGCAAGAGGTTGCGGGTTCGATTCCCGCCTTAGGACAAATGTTAGTGCGACAAATGTAACTGTCTTGGATCCCGCAACGAAATTAATCAGAAAAGAACAGCGGAGGAGTTAGAAAAATACATCATTTCCACTTCCCTCCATATCAAGCAGGAGACAGAACAGAGCTAGGCCAATAGGCACAAAGGGACGTTTAAAACTGGGTAAGGCGTAATTGCCTAGAACCACGGTTTAAAATTAACACTGATATTAATGGGTCCTAAATGATAACATTTGAAGAACTGCCGACATAAGTGATAATTTTAAACTTTGCGATAACTGTCAGTCTGGCGTAAGACATCACATTAGCATGTCGATAACGTGAAACTCTACGTTTTACTCCTACCAAAAAAAACTCAACGCGGGTGTAGAACTTTTCAATTCAAAAAGACAGGAAATTATATATTATCTAATATATAAAATTCTCGTGTCACAATGTTCGTTCCCATACTCCTCCGAAACGGCTTGACTGATTTTTATGAAATTTTGTGTGCATATTGTGTAGGTCTGAGAATCGGCTACTATCTATTTTTCACTCATCTATCACCAACCTCTATATGGCAAAACAACGTTTGCTGGGTCAGCTAGTAGAGTTATAGATATGTACATTATGTAAAAATGAGCACATTATGTAGGGGATACAAAAGAAAGCAAATACTTTGCTTTCGATGACAACTATCAAGATATCGTAACATATCTACTTCAATAAATAAATATTTTGACGACCGATGTGGCGCGGCGGGCGAAGGTCTGCCTGCGACGCAAGAGGTTGCGGGTTCGATTCCCGCCTTGGGACAAATGTTTGTACGATCTACAAATATTTGTTCCGGGTGTTCTGGGTATTTCCTATGTATAATAAAAAATATCTATATATGTAATGTATTGTATTAAGTATATCAGTCATCTAGTACCCATAACACAAGCTCTGCTTAGCTTGGGGCTAGATGATGCTGTGTGGATTGTCCAGCAATATTTATTTATTTATTTATTATTTTTATTTAATAAAGATACCGAGACTTCATAATATTCGTTCTCGAAGAGCTGATTGAATCTCCCTCCACTAAAAAGGCAAAATAATATTATTTAGCTCAAGTAAAAGAATGTGGAATCTGGGTCCCACTAAAAAGTGGGACTTCAATCTGGAAACTACTTCAGGTAAAGCACTCTCAAGGACTCTTTTAAAGCCTTTTGAAATAAACATTTTTTTTCGGAAATGATGAACGGACATTTTTCATATCTCAGGAGTTTATTTTTGTTCTGGTTTTAGGCTTTTTTTGCAATAGTTGAATAGAATCTACATATAAATGAAGACATAGTGAACATCTTAGATATATTTTTTAGCTGAATTTTGGGTTTACTGAGTCCAACTTTGGCGGCACGGCTGGCGCAGTGGCTGAGTGATTGGCTGCTGCGCTGCGTGTCGCGGGTTCGATTCCCACATATTTGGATGATCTGCAGATTCCGCGTCTGGCTTTTTGCGTATGTGAGTTCAAACGTTTGTTACTGCACCCACGATATAGGAGAAATTCCTAGCGCGGGGCAACAATTTAAATAAAAAAAGAAAACAACTCATTTAATGTTTATGTTAATTTCAGATGATGATAAGGAAGAAGCTGAACTTTCAGTAATAATAGGTCTTTACCTATGAAATTGCCGTTTTGTATGAAAAAATTTAAATGATTTTTTTTCATGTATTTTTTATTTGTATTAATCGAAGTAATCACCCATGCAATCAATGCATCTTTGCCAACGCAGTGGCAGTTTATTGATGCCCTTCTTAAAGAAATCAGCTGGACGGGAGGCAACAAATTCTTCAAAGGCATTTTGTACTGCCTCTCGGGTATTGAATTTTTTTCCCGCCAAGAAGTTATCCAAATTCTGGAAAAAGTAGTAGTCTGTAGGCGCAAGGTCTGGTGAGTAGGGCGGATGACGGAGAGCTTCCAACCCCAGTTCTTGCAACTTGGAGACCGTCTGCTGTGCAGTATGAGGTCGCGCGTTGTCGTGCAGGAGCAGCGGAGACGAGCGATTGACCAATGCTGGTTGGAGATGTGCCAGCTTCTCCATCATTGTGTTCAATTCTTCACAGTACACATCTGCAGTAATGCTCACCCCGTTTGGTAAGAAGCTGTGTTGAATCACACCGGCGCCAGACCACCAAACAGTGACCATCACTTTTCTTGGGGTAAGTTTTCGTTTAGGGCATTGTTTAGGTGCTGAACCAGGATCCAACCAACTTGCTGAGCGCTTGCGGTTATCAAACAGAATCCATTTTTCATCGCAGGTAACAATGCGGTTCAAAATTCCTTCATTTGTGTGTCTGTTGAGCAGTGCAAGGCACGTCTCGACGCGTACTTCGCGCTGGCGATCATTGAGTTCGTGGGGCACCCATTTGTCAAGCTTTTTTACCTTGCCCATTTCACGCAAATGGACCAATATTGTTTTGACGCTAACGTCGAAAGCTGCTGCTAATTCAGCCGTAGATTGTGTATCATCAGCTTCCACAATCGCCTTTAATTCGTCATTGTCGACCAAAGTCTTCGGACGACCGCGAGGTTCATTTTTCAGGTCGAAATTTCCAGAACGGAAGCGAGCAAACCAATAACAGGTAGTGCGTTGGTTTGTAGTGTTAGCTCCGTAAACGTCGTTGATGTTGCGTGCCGCTTGTGCCGCGTTGCTGCCACGACGGTACTCATATTCCATAATTACTCGAATTTTTAACGTATCCATGATGACGAAAAAGATTTAAATGCGATGAAAATGTAACACTAATCAATAAACAAATGACTACTTTTGGAAAAAAAAATCCATGTTTTTAAAATAAAATTAATTTGAAATTAGAATTCTTAGCCAAACAAAAAATATTTTGATTTGAAATGGCCAGTACTGCAGAACGGCAATTTCATAGGTAAAGACCTAATATTTTAAAACTTTAACTAAACTGCCTATTCTTTACTAAAACACCATCTGTTATTACTACCAAAATTTTATGAATTCTGCGAAGTGTTTCCGTTATCCGAAGCTATGACGTCATTGCTATAATTATTTCCGAAGCAGTAATACTCGGAAAAAATATCTACCTACCAAATTTCAATTATTTGCTTCGATGATATCAAAAATAAAAATATATTTAATAGCGTCAAATATTTGAAATCCAAATAGTCATTTCATTAAGTTGAAATGTTTTCTCTTTAGCCTTCGCGCTTACAATATGTACCAACGAATAACACTTGTTTATTAAGGAATATAGGTTACTAATTAAATTAATGCAACAGTTTCCTGAAAATGGTAGGATTAATGATTGGCACAAAGGAATAACTATGTGTACTAGAAGATAATTTATTAGATAATAGTGTGACGGTTCTAATTTGATTGAAAATAGCAGTGCGAGTGGTTTAATAATGGGATTCTAATAAGCTATGTATTGACCTTCATACACACGTATTCATGTTGTTATTAGGTCATCATCATCTGCCTAGCCTGTTCCCAACTATGTTGGAATCGGGTTCTAGTCTAACTGGATGCCGCTGAATACCAGTGTTTTACATGGAGCGACTGCCTATCTGACCTCCACCACCCAGTTACTGGGCAACACGATGCCCCTATTTAAGACTGGTTGTCAGACTTTCTGGCTTCTGACTACCCGTAACGACTGTCAAAGATTTAAAAATGATAACCGCAACCAACGTCTTAACGTGCTTTCCGAGGCACGGAAGAGTCTCGATATGTTAAGAACGGTCACCCATCCACAGACTGACCTCGGCAAGCGTAGCTTAACCTTTGATCGAGCCGAGCGGCTTTTTTTATTTAGCCACGAGCTCCTCATGTTGTTATTAGGTATGGATTAGAAAATCTGGCACGATATGCTGTGAGTTTGATTCCCACCCGGTTAGTCCAGGATCATGTACTGAACTCGTGGTACTGTCCATTTCACTCTGTATTTA
Source organism: Phlogophora meticulosa (assembly GCA_905147745.2). NCBI lineage: Eukaryota > Metazoa > Arthropoda > Insecta > Lepidoptera > Noctuidae > Phlogophora > Phlogophora meticulosa. The sequence goes on along the minus strand of LR990528.1, from coordinate 9,196,848 downwards.
TGGTTGATAATATCATTCTTGATCCATAAATTCAGGTAAACCGGAATGTTTTAGAATAGTACAACTATACAACGTTCGGTTAAAATTTATGTTACGATGAATTCGCGTGTCAAACTACCCTCTGATGATAGTGTACAATGCCACAAACAATCATTCACACCCGGAATTATTTTGCCTATAAAACCTAACCTCATTTACTACTCCATAAAGCTTAGGGTCTACGAACTTATATAAGGCGACATAGAAACTAACTTCGGTCATAAGGTCAACTGCCCACTGAGGCAATAGCCGGGCTGTATTCTAATAAAGCTTTATTATAAGAGCAAGTTCACAAGAACTGATAAACTTCCTTAACTTCGCCATATAGTTTTGGCATTACTTAGGTTTCAGTTCCTGGTACATAATAATTTAATTTGTACCACGATACCAAGTTTTCTTGGGGAATACTTATGTAATAATGATTTTAATTACAACAATTATTTCTTATTATGATGCGGATAATTATTTATTACTGTTTATTAGGTAGTTTATTCCCCATCTTTATTATTTCTATCGCAATCAAGAAGATTTTAGAGGAAATTTCGTATTCATTGCATCATATGTTTGAACTTTCGTCTGCTCAGCAACGTAAATAACGCAATGATTGTTGTTGAATTGTCAAAATTAATGTCATTGCCATTATCTGTTTGTTATACGGTAGTGAAGGGCGGGCGTTTTGGAGGACTATCTTATATCATTTTTGACGTTCGTAAAGTGTTGATTCTCAGCCTAATTTAAATGGATGAACTTGAATTGATTATTGAATCGCTGAAAAGCTCGTGGCAAAAAAGAGTAGCGTTAGTGCACAAATACCAACAAATATATTGGCTAGTATGCAGAACTTCAGCCCATTGAGAACAAAATACTTCTTTATTAAAAAGTTCTCATGCGATGGAATTTCACAGTGGCAATACGTAGTCTGGAGTCGTGCCCAGTTTATGGCAATAGGCTCGCCCACGACACGTGTCTTAAAACATACCTAAAGGTACCTCTGCCTAACCTTTCGGGAAATACGGTCGTGATGTTATGTTTATGATAGAAAAATGAGAGTATTATATGTTATTACTATACGTCAACAAACAATCCCTGTCGTACCACTCTGCCAATGGGCCAGCCTTTACCTTCTACTACAACAGTGGCTTTTACAGGAAATTTACATCACGTGGAAAAGCCTTCAGCTTCAGCCTTTGTTTGTATTTTCGCAATATCGAAAGAACGTTACGTGACAAGGAAATACTCTTATTTGTATTTATATTTGTTCTCAATGATTGACAGCAGCAATGAAGGTGAGAATGTACAGTATACCGCACGTAGATGCCTTGAGCTGGCCTAGCTTAGTACAGTGTTTCAATAGAATTCGAGGCCAGCTTTTACTGGTTCTTTAGCCAACATCAACATAGTTTCAACAATCTTCTTTCACATGCATATGTTGATTTGTTCGAAACCACTCCAATCTTATTTAAATAAAGAATTCTTTAGTGAGGATCGCGGTAGCAACCAGTTTCATCACTAATTAAATAAATAAAACGTAAGCAAATAAGTTTAGTACTCTTTGTTGTTTATAAAAATAGGTGTAAAATTGTCAAAGTATTTTTAATAACTTTATGAATCGAATCTTTTAAAATAAATGTATTTTATTAAACGTATACTTTGTTTGGTTTTGTCAACTTTAGATGTTTGGATATTATAACTGTGAAAGGTTCTTAGTATCAAAGAAGGTGAGATGTATAGTAAGTCACTATCATAAATTTTGTCAGTAAGCTTTCTAAATAATAAACAAATTGTGGTACGTATCTATATAAATAAAAAAAACAAGTGTTTTTGTTATGTTAAAATAATGGATTGTTTCTAAATGCGTATGAAAGTTTATACGGTACTCAAAATCATTTTATTTTTTAAATGGTCTTTCTATTCGTCTGTTTGTATGAGGTAATCTCCGAAACAGCTGAACCGAATTTGATGAGATTTTCACTGGCAGATAGAAAGAATTAAGAGAGAGGAGAGGAGATTTTTTATGAAAGGATTTAGGAGTAAAGGATTTAGCGTTCATTGCTAAAAATGATAATCCATGATTTTTTCAATTCCACTCGGGCAAAGTCACTGGCTCAGCTGGCAGTAAGAGTTTGTGAGGATGTATGGATGTTTGTTACTCTTTCACGCAAAAACATAAAATATGGATTTTGATGTTGTTCTTCACAGTAAGGTTATACTTAAAACTTACACAGGATGTAACTTATATAAATACAGCCAGACGCAGACGAGGTTAGGCTACTATTATGACTGTTTATAATAAAACAAGAAGAAGACTTACCTCTCTATGAGTGTTATCTAGTTACCTCTGACATGCCTGATATTCAATTCTAATCAAAATAAAAACAAAGCACGATCACAACAAACAGTGCCACTAAACTCGCCAATCGCCATCCGCACTCGAAATGGTACGTCTAATTTTTTCGATTGCACTCGATTTTCCGTCACGTTTTCCTCTTGTTAAGGCTCGCCTGGATATTCACGAAGGGCAAATTGTTTTCAATTTAGTCCGCATGAGTTCTCTGGCTCCTAAAGTGAGAACGATACGGGCGTATAAAAGAAACGGACTGTGTTGCCTAATAGTACCTACCGTAAATTAATTTGGAAAAGTATCTACTTCGTTTTAGGTAGATCTGTACAAAGAAATTCCAAGTGCTATGTGTAAAACAACTGTGGATATATTGTAGTTTGTAGAAATACTCTTATAGGTAATGTGTAATTGTCACAAAATGTCCAAGTACATATTTAATTCACCGCTGTCAGTAACATGACATACACTTAGGACTTACACTTAGGTTTAAAAACTATGTTGCTAACCATATAATATATTAGTTTTTGCTCGATATTTATTTTTTCTATTTTCCATTTATTTAAAAACATAAGTTTAGACATACTCGTTTTAAACCATTATTCATTTTAATGCAACTGATAAGCTTAGTTAAAACTCATCGAGTTCTTTTGTTTCGAAAATCTCTACGTAATATATATGGAGGTAGTTTAATCAGGTTTTCCTTCTAAGTAGGATTTAATTTCTACCTCTGCAGCATGTGTGTTAGGGTTGCCAGTCGAGAATTAAAAATTTGGGATTTGAAGTTGGAAAAATAAGGAAAAATCATTTAAAAAACAGGACGCAGTAATAAAGAAAGGAGCATAAAAATAAGTCACTGTAGTGGAGAGAAAATTATAAAACAGAGTGAGCCGTTGCATCTTTATTTGAAAACAACACGGGCCGGGACAGCTTGAACACTCGCGAGCCGTAAGACCGCTTGTAACGAAAGTACATGACATCATCAAGGCGATTTTTAAAACCCAGGCCACTACTTACAAACTATCCAGGACATCACAGGGCACTATAAAATCTATGACATGTCCTAAAACAACAGGTCGTTTGGCAACTCTAATGTAGGTATGTAGGAAATAAGCACATTAGATCACACGTCAGTAGTAACAAAACCAGTATGTGCTGACCTCTCATTTTATTGAATCTCCGTATTACGCCAGCCCAGTACAAATACAAAGTTTTACTAATGACGTGCGGTAACATTTAGGGGAATAAAACCTCCATAATATGATATCCTACATAATCAACGCCCAAATGAACATGTTTGCGAGTTTAGTATGCCCTTGTTGTATCTCACCCCCATTTTCATTCCCACTTCAATAAAAAATGCGTGAAAACATTATTTTATACAGCCTTATTTACACACACGGAGGTGAAACAATTTTCAGGGTACCTCGTTACCAGTTTGTGGGATTAGTCACAATGTTTATTAAGGCAATTTTTTCAGAGTTTTACGTCTCCTTATAACGAAAATATGGCGTAGGCTTGAATATTTGCGCATTTAAATTCCCTTGCATTCATCTTTTATTCAATGCTTTTAAAGATCAAATAAAGCCAAATATTCAATAATTTGTTTACATACTCATCATTATTTATTCAACGTATATAAATGATAATGCTGTTATAAATGTAAATGTTTGCATTCATTGGAGAATGCTTAGGGCAACGCTCGTGAAAAAATAGGGAAAGTCATTTACCCAGCTAAAACAATTTCATATTTCATTATACAATCACATCACAACAGAATATTAAGTACATTGTCAAAATAATAGTACCTAATAACAGTCATGTGGGTAACATCATACTGTGAAATACATAATACCAACATACATACATAAATGCACGCCTATTTCGCGTGGGAGTAGGTAGAAACTACATAACGCCACCGCTACGATACTTATACCACGGTAATATTATAATACAGTATTCCAACTTCATACAAACGGACGAAACGCGAGCTATACCTACGCGCCTCGATCTTGGGTTGCGCTCGGGGCGCAGACAGTCACGTTTGTACCGCAATGTCGAACGGACGGTGCGTTGTTTTTTTAACAATAACCGAGCGAATTTTTCTCTTAAAATCAGTTAATATGACGAGTAGGAAATATTGTGCTGTTTTTGGCTGTATGAATTCGTCAATAACGCATCCAGACATAAGTTTTTTTTAATTACCTGGAACCTCTGAAAGGTAAGACTATAAAAAAAATTTACTTACTATTAGTAGTACATAATGTGTGTCTTTTTAATGGATAAGTATTTACTTTTATCTCACGAAAACAAAGGTGTTTGGATTAATAAATAAAGCGAATAGAGTAACGGAAAATTATTTAGACGAGTGAAATAGGTAGTTATATGCGGTTCTGAATGAATCATACGGTAGGTACCTATCTACTTACGCTTGTGTTAAAACTTCGGTGCATGTGTGTTTTGTTAGTTTGCATAATGCTGGAGACGTGCAGCCCTAACGCATGTTTACGTACCGCGCGGCTGTAGGCATTTATTTCTATCATGCGGCCGAGTTACAATATTGTATTATAATATTACCGTGCTTATATCCTCCTTTTGATTCGTTTGCGTTCATATTAACCGCACGGCGGTTGTGAGTACTATCCACTTGTCCTTTCTAAAGAACGTCACAAATAAGGTTAGCGTTTGTCCTTCTAGGGCATCTTGTTCCGGGGCTTGCACTCACATCATCAAATCAAATCAAATCATCTTTATTGTGGACTATAGGTATACATCATAAATACAGGTATTAAATAATTAAAATAAGTTCAGCTATGTCCCGCCGTTGAGGCATACAATAATAAAATACAAATCAGAAGTTAAAACACAATTAGTCATAATAGTCTGGATACATTATTAAAATATTCCAAATTATAAATACATACAAATTCAATTCCAAATCATATTATTAGTCATAATTCATTATTCACAATAATATCATTCATATGCATGTGGGAGAAAATGATACTTATTTTTCCTTTCTTGTAATTCGATCATCCTTTTAAGTACATTTTTTTTTTATGCTGGACAATCCACACAGCATCATCTAGCCCCAAGCTAAGCAGAGCTTGTGTTATGGGTACTAGATGACTGATATACTTAATACAATACATTACATAGATAGACCATAGAGATAGACATATTTGTACACCTTCATAATAGTCAGGTAGCACCTAATTACTATCTTAAACACCATCGCATGTCTGTTATGTTGATAAATGGTATATATTTTCTGTTAGTTGGTTTTATGAAACACTTCAATGAATGAAAATAATAAAAAGTCATTCAAAGTCATCAAATAATCTATCAAATAATATTTATACTCTAACTGATCTCAATAAAAAAGTTGTTATAATTTAGTTAATTAACTATATATACACATCTAAGATTGTTTTCGATGAAGTATTGATTTTATTTAAATTTATGCTTTTTCTACACACATTTTTGAATGCAAATTTAAGCTATTTATATATATTTGACGACACGGTTGGCGCGGTGGTTGAGCCATCGGCTGCTGCGCCGCGTGTTGTGGGTTCGATCCCCACATGGAACAAATATTTGTATGACCTACAGGTAGTTGTTCCGGGTCTGGCTGTTTGTGTATGTGAGTTTAAATGTTTGTAAACGCACCCACGATACAGGAGAAATTCCTAGTGTGGGGCAACGTTTTTAAAAAAAAAAAAAAAAAAAGCTATGACTATGAATAAAACAAGATGCGCTCGGGGTTTTTTAGCCGACTACTCAGAGATGAAACACCGAAAGGATCGAGAAGTCAGGGTCTCTTTAAAGTTTTTTCCTTGATCCGATCAGTCATATGAAGACCATGTTGATTAGTGTTTGAGAATGTATTTTGAGGAAAGGACCACAAGGTTAGAATTGACCATTCAGTGCACACATTTTAGAGTAATCGTATTGCTCGACTCAGATCTTGAAAAGCTCAACGACTCGACAAATAATCCAAAAAAAGGACTTTTGAGTATGCCTCAACGAAGTATTGAAACTGTGTGACAAAAATTTAAATTAGACAATTGCCCAAATTCACATCATACGATGTTTAGTTGTTTATACACAGTTATTAATATGTACCTATGCATGTATACAGTCCACACTTATAGTCCACATTACCTTAATGATGTTAGTAGAAATTAAATCTTTGCTAAAGACACACGTCTGTTTAATTCAAAATCCCCGTGAATACAAAATCAACCTTATCGTTCTAAACACAATAATGATCCACCTAATCGTATCAATTATTAATAATAATTGCTTAAAAATGTTAAAATGTCAACATTAGTTCTGTAAATCTAATTAAAGCAGTTCAATCCGAGGCCTTTCCTGCTCAATATTATATTTCACAAAATTTATGAAGTGTAAGATTTTGAATGTGGTTAGGAATTTACGATAAAAGCGTATTAATAGAACATCGATCTCCTGTTAGTGCAAATAAACGGATCTCTATTAAGATTGAGATCTGCCCTTTAAAAGTAAGTCTGTGAAAAAAATTAGAGGGGCTGAAGGGAGGCTCTTTGCTACTTAATAACAGCCGGACGAGTCGATCGAAGGTTAAATCACGCTTGCCAAGGTCGATCCGCGGATAGGTAACCGTCCATTACATATCGATACCCCACCGCGCTTCAGTAACCACGTTAAGCTGATCCCAGCTGTCATTCTTACATTTTTGACAATCGTTACGGGTAGCCAGAATCCTGAAAGTCTGACCACCAACGTGCGGGCAACGTGTTGCCCAATAACTGGAACGTGTAGATAAGAGATAGGCGGTCGCTCAAGTAAAATACTGATATACAGCTACATCTGGTTAGACTGGAAGCCGACTCTTGCATAGTTTAGTTGGGGAAAGACTGGGTATATCAAGATACTCAAAAGGTTTGGTAACTATAAAGACCTCTAAATAGCTTTATTTCATTTCACGTGCACCAAGAAGCTTTTAGTTCACAAGTTAAAAGGATACAAAATGTAACTTAAATTTAATAAATAATCATCAGCTTTCATCCTTCCAGAGGTCTTTGATACAGTCGAGTTTAAAAGCCTTGTTTACCCAGTCTTATGTCTCAATTTATTTATTTACTGATGTTGTGGACGAAGACATGTTTCTTTGTTTTGTGAAGACATATCATAAAAAAAACGTTTGGAATATACTTTACAGTAAACAAAGATTTTGAGCCTCGGTTGAAAAGACAACATGAAACTATTCGAAATTCCGACGGGAATACTTCACTTCTTCGGGCTAAAAATAGTTAATATGTGTTAATGCGCTACCTTCATAAAAAATATCATCCAAATCTGTTGAGCCGTTTCAGCGTGAAGGAGTAACTTACACATACACATAAAGACAAACTTCTGCGTTTATAATACGGACTTGATGGCACGTTTGGCGCAGTGGCTGAGCGATCTGCTGGTGCGCCTCGAGTCGTGGGTTCGATTCCCGCACTTAACAAATATTTGTATGGCCTACAGGTAATTGTTCCGGGTCTGGCTGTTTGTGTATGTGACATTAAATGTTTGTAAGCGCACCCACGACACAGGGGAAATTCCTAGTGTGGGGCGACGTCCAAAAATCCAAAAAAAAGAATATTAGTGTGATATACAAATTGTACATCTTACATTATTTCCCCCTATTACATGGGACTTGAACATAACTGGCAAAATATGGGTGTACTCTGCCTAACCCTTTCGGGATTACCGTCGTGAAGTTATTTTACAATTCACTGTCGATAAGAAACATGTTATAAATCCAAATAGCCCACCTTTTCCCAACGATAACATCAAAATGATTACCATAAATTTTGTGAGTGTATTACTCTAAATTATCTTCCCGCAGACCCACGGAGTCGTTTACACCTTATTGAACAATTTATGTTATGTACTAAACGTTTATGGCCCCAATAAGGACGTGTTATAGCACCATTTTTGTGATAAACAAAATCCAAGGGTTATACAAACATTAGAGGTACCTATTACAAACAAAAAATATATTTTACCTGCTCTGTAGAAAACTATATGATAAGGAATCTATGAAACGTTATTACAACATTAGATCACACTCTTCAACAGTTATATTTATATACATTTCCATCGTGTACAATCTTTTCTCTTGCATAAGATTAAAAACTTATTTTTCCTTGTTTTTTTTTAACGCCTTTTTAAGCACTTGGTTCCAGTAGCAATCAATTTTTGGTTGTTTAGCAATCGACCAGAGAATCAGATCCAATACTAAAGTAAAACAATATTTCAATAAGGAATATTAGGTAAGGAAGGAGTACACTGTAGTCTGTTTACCTACCCAATGTTTTAGTAGTAGTAGTAGTAGTAGTACCAGCCTTATACTATCCCACTGCAGGGCAAAGGCCTCTTCTCATACAGAGAAGGCATGAGCATTTATCACCACGCTTGCTCAAGACGGGTTGGCGATGTTTTAGTAAAAGGCGTTTTTTGTAGAATTGTACACATTTAATTACAAGCAATTTTCCAATAAGTCTACATATGCATTTTTTGCTTATTTAAATAGATTCGATAGTATGGGTTTGTCTGTGTCATTGGAACCTTTTAAAACAAATCTTCTTTGTACCGGCTTAAAATAAGCTCTATCATCGCCAAAAATGTTCTTCTCGTCCTTTATCGATGATACAGTATCATTGTTAACTGCTTTTTCTACATTATTTTTCAAGTGTTCATCTGTGGAATTTTTTGTTGAATTTGAAGTAAGTTTCTTTAAATTGTGTTTTTCTATAATATCGTTTAATGGTTTCAACTCATCTTCGGTTAAGACATCTTCGGTTAATTCAACATCATTTCCATTTAGGAATTGTTCATTTAATTTTTCTAAAGGATCTGATTTAGGTATTATAGGAAATCCTTTAGGAATAGATTGTCTATAAGATTTCTTAAAGAACTTTAAGTCTCCTATTTCTTTTGCTTTGTCAACAGCATCGTCGGAATGGTTCCATAGTTCATCTTCCGGATGATAAGGGTTGTTCAGAGTATTTTTCGTTGAACGTCTTTGAACAAGAAGATCTGCAAACTTTTGCAAAACCTCTGAATACATCGCGCCCTCAAATAGGTTCACCAAATCCTCTGACTCTATTTGTATTGTTATCTTCTTACTGCTTGTAACTAAGAAGGCTAACGAGCTCACTGTAAATAAATAAAATAAAATTTAAGCAAACATAAATATACACTTAGATAATAATACCAAAGTATATTTTTTAAATGTAATTATTTTTAACATGGCATTTTGTTACTTACACACAAAACATAACAGGTGTTTCATTTTGGAGCAATCTGGAAACCACACAAGAAATGCATAGCGATAATATTACCTACAAGCTATAAAGAACAAACGCGTCGTAAAATTGATGCCATGAAATTGAATGATTCACGAAATATATAAAAATGTAAGCGTTTGCATTATCGTTAAAAAAATTAATCACCTCATGAACCCTTATGTCGTTTTCACTTACTCCTAAATTAATACCTAAATATAAACACAATTTTGGATTTTTCTTTCGGTGGCCAGCCGAGCGTTTACATTCCAACAGCGTGTTTTTATTAAGGAATTAATTTGGGTGTCGTCTTGTTTTAATTACAGCGAGCTGAAACAACATTAGCGCCAAAATGCTGGATTTTGATCGTATGTTTCAAACCAAGTACAGACACCAGCACATCAAGCTACCCCAAATTGTCAGATTTTCCCAATTGAACATGAACCTTATTCTTTTGTAATAAGGTATCAAAGAAATTTGACACATTGGGGTAGCTTGATATGCTGGCCTCTGTACCTACAATTGATGAGTTGGAAGTGTTCCATGATTTTTGATTTTTAGTTTGAGAGCTATGTATGTAGTGATTTGCATTTAACACCATTCATTTATTAAGAAACCGTATATTTAGAATTAGCTCTCCCTAATCCAACTAAACTGCCCTATTTTGCAAAATGATTGCTAAAAAACAGGTACATTAGACGCTTAGTTAGAACTAAGTACAGACGCCAGCCATGATATGTCATGATGGGCCAGTGGTTTAGGCCTCGCCTCTTGTGCACGAGGTTGTGGGTTCAAACCTGGGCAAGTACCAATGTGAGTTTTTCAATTCATATGTACTTTCTAAGTTTATCTCGGACATTACTGACATCGGTGAAGGAAAACATCGTGAGGAAACCTGGACTTATAATTAATATAAGTCTGAAATCGCCAACCCCTCATGAGCAATCGTGGTGATTAATGCTCGTGCCTTCTATCAATGAGAAGAGGCCTTTGCCCTGCAGTGGGACAGTAATAGGCTGGTACTATACAGACGCCAGCAAATCACGCTATTCCAACTGTCAAATTTGTCTAATTGAACATGAACCTTAAATCTTTTGTTATAAAGTTGAAAAACTATCAAAGAAATTTGACAGATTGAGTTAGTTTGATGTTCTGGTCTCTGTATTTTGATTAAGTCACTATAAATTCCACACTTGCTTTTTAACTTATTGTTGTTGCCAATAAATATACTAGTCACAATAAGTAAAACCTACAATGGCCAAATACAGTGGTATATCAAGGCACCGGGCTCATTTTCTTTTTGATTGATAATAAGACACAGAGTCGTAACGAAAACATTTATTTTTTCTATTTGCCGTGAATTTGTAAGGGATCTAGAGTTATAGTACAGCCGGATTCAACAGGAGCTAGATAGCTATGACGCATGTGATGGAAAGCTTCCTAGATTTTTCCTATATTATGGTATACCGCTGATACAAATGTCGTAACTCACTCTTCGGTTGACGTGTACGTTACATTTACGGATTTGCAGGGACTTTGAACCTTATTGTGTTGGCAAACATCCAATTGCCACGACAAATGGCACTGAGTTAGTAAACTTGTTGCAGAAGTATTAAAGTAACCCAAAACATCACGCCTATATTCCTCGAAAGATTATTTAGAGGTACACCCACATTTCACCAGTTATTGTTCAGTTCAATGTAAAAGGGGGCCAGCCTATTGCCATCAAGCGGACACAAATCGAGACTCTACGACGGCTGCTGTTTTACAACTTTTGGGATATATGTAATTGGAGTTTGTGTTTGCCCTAAAGGTCATTTACCTATCACGCATCTAACTGGAGTTACGGTTCAAAGGTCTTCTTTTATTTACTATCACAAAATACAATTCACTTCTTCGAACATAGATAGGGTTTTATTTACTTGAATTCCCAGAAAATCCGATGTTTACTATTAATCAAACATACGGTGCCTTCTGTTTGCCAGATTTTTTTAAAACGATGGGTTTTTTTCCACTCCACCGCTAGGTGACACTCTCACTAGCCAAACACGAAACTTTCAGAGTAGGATTTGCAAGGCGGCGGAATATGTAACATATTGAATCACATTTATTCCTATCTGGTCTGATATAAAACCATGGCCATGGAAAAAGAAACTGAGCAGGTGCCAGCCAGTTGATACTCACGACTCTCACACAAAGGGTTCCGTACCATGTAGGTACGAGTACAATGATTAACTTTATAGATTTTTATAATTTGTGGTTTTCCTTAATAATAGGTCTTTACCTATGAAATTGCCGTTTTGTATGAAAAAATTTAAATTAATTTTTTTCATGTATTTTTTATTTGTATTAATCGAAGTAATCACCCATGCAATCAATGCATCTTTGCCAACGCAGTGGCAGTTTATTGATGCCCTTCTTAAAGAAATCAGCTGGATGGGAGGCAACAAATTCTTCAAAGGCATTTTGTACTGCCTCGCGGGTATTGAATTTTTTTCCCGCCAAGAAATTATCCAAATTCTGGAAAAAGTAGTAGTCTGTAGGCGCAAGGTCTGGTGAGTAGGGCGGATGACGGAGAGCTTCCAACCCCAGTTCTTGCAACTTGGAGACCGTCTGCTGTGCAGTATGAGGTCGCGCGTTGTCGTGCAGGAGCAGCGGAGACGAGCGATTGACCAATGCTGGTTGGAGATGTGCCAGCTTCTCCATCATTGTGTTCAATTCTTCACAGTACACATCTGCAGTAATGCTCACCCCGTTTGGTAAGAAGCTGTGTTGAATCACACCGGCGCTAGACCACCAAACAGTGACCATCACTTTTCTTGGGGTAAGTTTTCGTTTAGGGCATTGTTTAGGTGCTGAACCAGGATCCAACCAACTTGCTGAGCGCTTGCGGTTATCAAACAGAATCCATTTTTCATCGCAGGTAACAATGCGGTTCAAAATTCCTTCATTTGTGTGTCTGTTGAGAAGTGCAAGGCACGTCTCGACGCGTACTTCGCGCTGGCGATCATTGAGTTCGTGGGGCACCCATTTGTCAAGCTTTTTTACCTTGCCAATTAGACGCAAATGGACCAATATTGTTTTGACGCTAACGTCGAAAGCTGCTGCTAATTCAGCCGTAGATTGTGTATCATCAGCTTCCACAATCGCCTTTAATTCGTCATTGTCGACCAAAGTCTTCGGACGACCGCGAGGTTCATTTTTCAGGTCGAAATTTCCAGAACGGAAGCGAGCAAACCAATAACAGGTAGTGCGTTGGTTTGTAGTGTTAGCTCCGTAAACGTCGTTGATGTTGCGTGCCGCTTGTGCCGCGTTGCTGCCACGACGGTACTCATATTCCATAATTACTCGAATTTTTAACGTATCCATGATGACGAAAAAGATTTAAATGCGATGAAAATGTAACACTAATCAATAAACAAATGACTACTTTTGGAAAAAAAAATCCATGTTTTTAAAATAAAATTAATTTGAAATTAGAATTCTTAGCCAAACAAAAAATATTTTGATTTGAAATGGCCAGTACTGCAGAACGGCAATTTCATAGGTAAAGACCTAATATTTTTAGGTTTCCGGGGTCGTAAATAACGAATATGTCAAAATCAAAATCCAAGATGGCGCTGACGACATTTACTAACTTTTCGTCATTAGTGCCATTTTCATGGTTTCCAGGGTCGCTAATAACGATTATGGTAATAGAAATACACACTCTGTAAAGACGAACAGCGTAGGCTTAGTAACAGGATCCCGTTGCACCCTTTTTGTATGGAACCCTAAAAAAGACTTGGTTTAAAAGATCCTCATGCTCAGAAATGAGACGAATTCGACGCACATTTGCGTCGTATTCATATCCATCATACGTTGATGACTAGTGCCAATTATACTATTAAAATTATACTAGTAAAATTATAAACAAGTAGGTATATTATTATGTAATAACTTCTCATAACGTTCAAATATTTGTGTAAACAGTAGCCAATGTCACCAAACTTCGAAACTAACGTGAACCAAACATGCGAGTGCCTCGGGAGTACGAGATACCAACTTCGTATTAATGAAAAGTATGCAATATCGCTGGATGAAATAGTTTGAGAAGATTCTTATTATGTTCATAATCATATAAGTAGGTACGTAGACAAGTACGTCTGCGTGATCAAAGAGCTGATTGGATAGTAACGGCGTACCTAGATTATAGCAATCTGTGACGTCATAATCGTAAAAGATTTGTTCCTAATTTTATTTCATTCTATGTTTAACATTGTTCAATATGGCGCCTGTAATCCCAGGAAGGTTAGACAGAGGCGTACCTATAGGTAGTAGGTACACCCACATTTCACGAGTTATATTTAAGTCCCATAGATTCAGGGGCGAGCCAATTGCCATCAACCGGACAGAATCTGAACTCCACATCGGGACATCAATTCTAAATGTAAAAAACCTCATAACACTTTGCCCGAACTGGAAAGTGAACCACCTCATGCTCAGCCGTAGGGCTTGTGACTAGTAAGACACTAGGGAGTTCATAAGTATTTTTCCAGAATGTTTTATTGCCACATTTATTTTAGGGTTCCGTAACTATAATAAAAAGCAATAAACTGGAGTTTCATATCAGCACAAAGAGCAATTTCAGCGTTCCCTTATAAAAACAACTGAATAAATCTGTCATCATTATTCACAATCTGAGCCGAATGCATTATAAATTGGCAAGAACGCTTCTACGACAATATTTTCAAAAATACGCTAAGCTTATTCTACACTAGCTGTATCCGCGACTTTGTCGGAGTGGAATTTGACAAAACATAGGTTGTTTGCGTGGAACCCTAATTGTTTTTCTAAAATAAAAGCCTAAACATTAGCTATCTGCCAGAGAAATTCCTGTCAAAATAGGTTCAGTGGTTTTGGAGATTATCCCAAACAAACAGACACACAGGAACGACCATGTAAACGTTCATACGCATCTAGTATAAAGCTGTTATTTTAACATTACAAACAGTATTCTTATTAATTTACTTTATTTAGATGTAAAGGTAACATTACATCACGCCTATATTATGTGTGTAAAATTGTATTTAAGTTTTCAGTCATCTGCCTAACCTTTTCTCAAGTATGTAGGTTCAGCTTCCAGTCTAACCGGATTGAAACCCGGAGCTTAATTCAGTATTTTACATGGAGCAATTGCCTATCTGACCTCCACACCCCAGTTACTAGGCAACACGATAACCGATGGTAAGACCGGTTGTCAAAGTTTCGGGCTTCTTGAATGACTGTCAAAAATCTATAAAAGACACTTCGAGGCACATAATGATACCAGAAAATATTTTTGTAGTAGAAATAGTCTGAGCACCTAAGGAAAAACATGTCACATTATTATTTTCTTTATCTATCTAGACTTTATGGCTAGAAAAACCGTTTGTCACAGGTGTTTAGTTACCGATAGAAAACCTGAATTCATTCACGACGATGTTATGATTATCCATAACGACTGTGATCTACAAAGGGCAGCCGGGACCAACGGTTTAACGTGCTTTGCACAAACTAACTTAGGCAAGCGTAGCTTAACCTTCGATCAGTACCGCTGTTATTATTTAGCCACGAGCTCGCTACAACATGTTAGTGATAGACACTAATTGTTTCACTTTTGTATAACATATACTTGCTTATATAGTCGAAATAAAGCTGAAGAGTTTCTAATAATATGTAATTTCTGATAGCCCAATTCGTGATTATGCATGGTCTTTAGATGATCTAACCAAAATAATATGTGGAATTTACAGAGACTGTGGTCTCTAAGTTTCTTTCGGTGTTTCATCTCAGATATGTAGGGTAACATAATAGTCAGATATGTAGGGTAACATAAACCTAGTGTAATCAAATATTTTACTTTTTTTCGTTTGTGTTTATGAAAAACCTATTTTCTAATTGTTGCGTGTTTATAGTATATGATGTTTATTTTCTTTATTTTTTTAAAACCAACCACGCTATCGATCATTCGTTTACATTTTTAAAAGTTTTAATCAAACCAAAAACCAAATTCTACGGTTTGCTATACCTAGGATTTTTAACATATTTATGATCTACTAGCTTCGTGTTTTGCTGATAAAAAGTAGCCTATTTCTTTCCTTGGGATGCTATCTATTTCTCTGCCAAATTTTATCGAAATCTGTTCAGTGGTTTGGCCGTGAAAGACGGAGAAACAGACACATACACTTTCCCATTTATAATATTAATAATTAATAATATTAAAGTATGGATTAGGTATCTTATAAGTAAGTAGGTAAGAATGCAGTAAATGGTTAGTCGGTAGGTACTCCTACCCAGTAACGGCATTTCCCATCGTACCAGTATAATGGGAATGGTAATATCCCCGACGTAGTTTCACCGCAGTACAAACATTATCTCTCTATCGTGATTATTGCCGGCATAAGTAATGGAGGTACAACATTTCCGTTGCTATTGCGTAAACACGCAGATAACGGGGCTTATAGTTACGCACCCCAGTGCGTAACTATAAGCCCCGTTATCTGCGTGTTTTAGACTAAATAACACGGTACGGCCCACCGTACCGTGTTATTTAGTCTAGACTACTAGTGACCAACCGTAGCTTCGGTTTCGTTTTCGGCTATGAATCTACCAAAGATTCGGCCAAGCCGAAAATTCATGAAATGTCAAGCGTCGTTTAACTTATTTATTGAAACTCGGTGATAAGAATACACATGAAAATGTATCGTCTAATGCAATAATCATGTTTTATTTATTTGTAAGTCGTACCAGTATAATGGGAATGGTAATATCCCCGACGTAGTTTCACCGCAGTACAAACATTATCTCTCTATCGTGATTATTGCCGGCATAAGTAATGGAGGTACAACATTTCCGTTGCTATTGCGTAAACACGCAGATAACGGGGCTTATAGTTACGCACCCCAGTGCGTAACTATAAGCCCCGTTATCTGCGTGTTTTAGACTAAATAACACGGTACGGCCCACCGTACCGTGTTATTTAGTCTAGACTACTAGTGACCAACCGTAGCTTCGGTTTCGTTTTCGGCTATGAATCTACCAAAGATTCGGCCAAGCCGAAAATTCATGAAATGTCAAGCGTCGTTTAACTTATTTATTGAAACTCGGTGATAAGAATACACATGAAAATGTATCGTCTAATGCAATAATCATGTTTTATTTATTTGTAAGTCTATAATTTATATTTCTCTCACTAGGTGTAAAATAAAACAAACATGATTTCACACTGAAATCATGTTTGCTTTATTTTACAGCGGCAATTTTAATATTTTTGAATGACTAAATCATTTTCGTTTTCGGCCGCAAATAAGACTGAGGCCGACGCTTCTTTTTCGTTTTCGGCAGAACATCCATAGGAACACGTACCTACATGAAATAATTTTATAGTCTGACAATACAGTTGTGAAAGACTTCAGTTTAATTTTACGAAGGACACTAACACCGGGCTCCTAGAAAAAAACAAACGAAGCGTCACAAATTAGATGCTAGTGTTGGGATTGCCTGTTGATGGCTCATTCGACCAATCACAGCAGAAAACGTGTGATGATAATTTGTCGAATTCATTTTTTTTTTATATTCTTTCCAGAGTCTGACCTAAGTTAGTCGGTTGGTGCAGTGGCAGAGCGTTGGCTGCTACGTTGCGTGTCGCGGGTTCATACCCACACGAAACAAATATTGATATGGTCTGCAAGCACTTGTTCTGGATCTAGTCGTGTGTGTATGTGAGTTTAAATGTTTGTAAACGCATCCGCAATACGGGAGAAATTCCTAGTATGAGGCAATGTTTCACAAAAGGAAAAAAAAACAATTCAGAACTCTAGTAGTCATCAATTTGCCTTATTGTGTGTGGGTACCAATACTCCTTTATTCTGTCCTACAGTAGGGGATCCAACTCACTATACTAATTGCATTCTACCCTCCTTTATATGATATATCAGCTTGATAATCCTTGATAAGTGTATTACTCGAGACGATATGATATGATGTAATATTCTATAAATGATATACCTACTGATGTTCAGTCGCGGAATGAAATGGTTACCAAGTGCCTTTCGGTAAAGTTTTAATTGCGCCGTGTATGTATGTAGTTCTTCGATTAAGTATGCATTGCCAACAAAAGTAAACGACAGTTCGAAAAGGTAGAATAGCTTAACCTTTTAGTTCGCTGAGTGTAGGGTACACAAATTCAAAATCTGCTCACGTACTCGTATAAACAGACTCAACCTTGTCATAAACCTGAGCTCGTCGCTGATGTAAATATTATAAAATTAGTTTATTTCGGTTATTATGTCATATTTGTTTCATTTACAGCGGTTGTCTCTGGAGTTACCTACTGTATACGAAAACACGTAGTATTTATACGCCGAATTGTTGTTGGATTATTGTATTTTAAGTGAAAACTCTTTTTGTATGTTTTCATAGTCATTGTATTACAGTATTCAGTATCATGACACTTTAAAATTGCATATGTAGTAATTGCATATAAATTGTAAATATATTGTATGTAATTGTATATATTGCATATGTAGTAGTAGTAATTGTATAAATAGCAAATGTACAAAGGCGTACTTAATATCTTAGACATTCTCTATCAGTCAACCAAAACAAGGTAAAGAGACAACGTGACAGGTGCATTGTTATGAGCGTGGATAGCAAAAACATAATAAATTTGAAGATATCACAAATGCGACAGGGCTTTTCTGCTTAGATATGCGCTTATCATCATCTGCCTAGCCTTTTCCGAACTATGTTGGGGTCGGCTTCCAGTCTAACCGAATTCAGCTGAATACCAGTGTTTTACATGTAGTGACTGCCTATCTGATCTCTACAACCCAGTTACAGCGCTACATGTTACCGCTTGGTAAAGATCTAAATATGACAGCCGAGACCAACGGCTTCACGTGCTTTCCGAGGCACGGAGGAGTCTCGATATGTTACGAACGGTCACCCATCCACAGGTTGTGGGTTCAAACTTGGGCAAGTACCAATGTGAGTTTTTCAATTCATATGTACTTTCTAAGTTTATCTTGGACATAACTGACATCGGTGACGGAAAACACCGTGAGGAAACCTGGACTTATATAGTTAATATAAGTCTGAAATCGCCAACCCGGCTTGAGCAAGCGTGGTGATTAATGCTCATGCCTTCTCTGTATCAGAAGAGGCCTTTGCTCTGCAGTGGAAAGGTAATAGGCTGGTACTTTTTTACTCATTAACAGACTGACCTCGGCAAGCGTAGCGTAGCTTTAGTGCGGCTGTTTTTATTTAGCCACGAGCTCCTCAGGTACCTACGCACTTATATTAACTAATATTAAGTTTCAAAACAATTTTATAGTTGAAAGTTTTAATTGTTATTATAAACTAGCACTACAATTTATTATTCAGCCGCTACTTCAACCGCGTGGATTTTATACTTTCCCTGTCGAATTTTAACGTCATCTTATCATCTCACCTCCTTTAAATCCTACTTTTGAAAATAAAATATTTATTTATCACCAAATATAGACAAGTCTAATACGATGAAGTCACAAAGTACAACATCATAAAATACTTAAAAAGTAAAAATACACCCAGTAAAAATATTAATGCCTATAATTATTAAATATGACATCGTTTTTCTACACAACTCTTAAAGCCAATAAAACTAGAAGAAATATTGTTTATGATAGATAAGTTGTAGAGTTACTCCATCACAAACAAACAAACATACAAGCAAATCTGTTTATAATAGCGGTTTGGATAGTCTAGATTAACTTTGGAATCGAAAGTTCAAAGTGCTTATAGTAATCACTAGATGCTGCCCTAATTACGTATTTATAAATACACAATGATAAACAGTTAAGTAAGTAAGTAAACAGTAAGTAAACCACAGAGTAGAAATAATAAATTAAAATATTTATTTTTACAAAAGCTCAAAAAAACACAACTTATGTAACAGTAGTAATTTATGTAACATAACAAGAATTTTCTTATGTACTATTTTCAAATGTCACTTTTTACTATCATAATTATTTAATTTTACAAACAAAAATATGTTTTCTAATAATTAAACATAAATTGAACTCAGGAAATAAAAATTTCAATTGAGATCATCGATGCGCAATTGACCACAATATTGAGAATAAAAATCAATGTGTAAACCAAAGTCACATTCATAATAACATGCAGTGTCAATAAATAAATAATAAATAAATAAATGACGACGACGACCGATGTGGCGCGGCGGGCGAAGGTCCGCCTGTGACGCAGGAGGTTGCGGGTTCGATTCCCGCCCTGGGACAAATGTTTGTACGATCTACAAAGATTTGTTTCGGGTGTTCTGGGTATTTACTATATATAATAAAAATATCTATTTATGTAATTTATTATATTAAGTATATCAGTCATCTAGTACCCATAACACAAGCTCTGCTTAGCTTGGGGCTAGATGATGCTGTGTGGATTGTCCAGCATTATTTATTTATTATTTATTTATTTATTGTATCAGTAAATATCTTAGTAACTTCATCATTACCTTCCTTAAAGTATGTTTTCGTCAACGAGTCAACGCGAATAATGCACATAAACACGAATGTTACCATTACTTTCAGAAACATGTCTATCGTAAAAGTGGGTCTCTAAAACTGACATGCCGGAATGTATGATTAATTCTGGGAACGATGTAATGGAGTTCCATTACAACGCAACGTACAGTCACGTGCAAATAGATGTACACATTTGGGGTGATATTACGCCCATATGATCTATGTCGAATCGATGCCTATGCCTTAATGAAAATCTACTCAATCAATGATTGCGGTTCTCAAACGCGTTAAACGACCATTAGTCAACAGTCGATGACTAAGTTCGTAGTTGACGTTACATAACAGTCTCTTCAGTTCTCAGTCTTCTACAAGTACATTTTTTTGGATACTAGAGGTGTCTATAGTCCACCATTAATAAGAATAGACAAATAACAGCCAAATATCGATAGTTAATGTGTTATATTGCTGAAATGACTGCATTTTAGTTCTCAAATGTGTATGTAAATAGTTAACAGAATACGTTGCTTCTTATCGTGAAATCACAGAGCTTATGAAACGTTGTTAAGGAAATAACGACAACGTTACAACGAAATTTGTCTCATCATCATCATCATCATCAGGCTATACTAGTCCACTGCTGGACATAGCCCTCTCCTAATGAGCGCCATAGCGCCCTGTCTTCAGCTTGCCGCATCCAGCATCTGCCTGCAGTCTTTCGAAGAAATTTGTCTAATGTCAAAAATCTATTTCGGGAGGATATCTATTCATAGCCTGCTATAATACATTACACATGACAAAGGTTGAAGGTTAGGTTATCCATCTTTTATGAAGAAATCATTACTGAATTTTGCCGTTTACTTCTATTTGCACGTCACTGTACAGGTAAGCTGTAATGTCGTGTCGAAGACGTGACATGTTGGGATTTGCGCCACGTCATCGATATTGAGTGAAGTCTAAAGGAGGTCGCTCAGTGCTGAGAGAAGTCGGAAGCGGAATTTTCTATAGTACTTTATGGTTCACGAGGTGCACGGTTTCTTTCTCTATCTCTTTTCTCTCTCCCTCTCGCCGCCGACACCGACTCAACTCTTAGTCTCTAGTACTCCGCGACGGCTCTTAAACGGACGCCGAGCTGAAAAACGTGATTATTCCTCTCTTCCTAGATTTTGCTTGCAGAATGCTGAAGTTTAGAATACCTGAAGTATCTATACTAATGAGGCAGTACTATTTCGACTTATTTTGATATTATGAAACTACATAATTCTCTTTTATTTTTTTAGGATCGTTCGAAAACTTGTTCACCTTGATCAAGTTTTCGAACAATAGATATTAAAGCTGTTTCAGTGTACCTCGATCTACCTCTCTTAAGTCGTGTAAGTATATTGACGATGCTGAACGGGCTCGTGGATACCAACCCTGATTTGGACCTCTTTGTTGATGAATGGAAGTACTTCATAAATATTAAAGCAGTATGAAATGATGAAAGAATACGGTAGGTTCTAAATTAAGCCACTGGATAACTTCTTAATGACTCTTGAAAACTATATTTAAAACGTAACGCAATTAAGTTTTGTGAAGGCCTTAAATTAACTGCTATTAGTGATGCCGTTATTTCAGGATTTAAAGACTATTAATCATTTCAAACCACACAATAAGACGTCTAGACACTTAAGAAAATTACTAAATGTTTATATTCTGTATAAAACATTTAATATTTCAACTCTTGCGACTTTCAAAACTTTAAAATAAATTCAGAAAACATTTTTGTGGATTTATCTCTTCTTAGTAGTGATAATAATATTTAAGCAGGTTTCGCCCGCAAGGATTCTTTTACACTACTTTATTTCAGAACTAAGTAGATAGGTACGTACCTATCAATGAGTACCTTTAAAAAAATTCTCAAAGACGTCCCGTGATCCCTTTGAGCCTTATTATAAAATACGGGCTTAGTTTCTCTTATTTAAACACGCTTAATTTATGTTTCAGGAATATTTCGAACTCTAACAATGTTTGCAAGTTCGGATCTTGAGGCTCAACTTCCTAATTTTGTTACATTAACTTTACACTCCGTGTGTACCAACAGAGACGTAAAGTAATAAACACAGCAACTTCTATGCAAAGGTCAAGGTAGTATCCACATCCTGGTCATTTAAAAAAATTGTCGCACCTTCATCAATCATCCAAAATAAATTAATAAACAAATAATGTCCAGCATTATTTGTTTATTAATTTATTTTGGATCCACACAGCATCACCTAGCCCCAAGCTAAGCAGAGCTTGTGTAATGGGTACTTGATGATTGATATACTTAATACAATACATAACATAGATAGATATATTTTTTTAATATACACCCGGAACAAATCTTTGTAGATCGTTCAAACATTTGTGCCAAGATGAAAAGGTCCACTGTTGGAAATAAGTCTCCCCCAAAGATTTCCAAAGCAATCGTTATTGCGTTTTCTTCATCCATCTGCTTCCTGCGATTTTCACCAGATTGTCGGTCCACTATGGAGGACCTACGCTCGTTACTCGTGACCAGAATCGACCGCCATGGGATTCAATATGTCGAGTAAAGTCATCACGAACCTGTTGCAGTGGCTTAACCCCGACCAATCTATGTTCATAGTATCTCATCGCAGCAGTTATATAAAGCGCCATACAAATAATAAAGTAAGCGATATCCGATATAACAATATCGGAAGATAACGATGAAGCTTCTGTCAACGCATCACATCAATCATCGAGATCCCATATTGTGGGATTGCAAACTCTATAGTACCCATAATACCAGCTCGGAATTATCCCACGGCAGAGCAAAACCCTCTTTTCACACAAAGAAGAAGTGACCATTAATCACCACGCCTGCTCAAGACGGGTTGGCGATTTTAGACAATTGAAGTATAAGTCAAGGGTAGCGATATCAGTAAGATATCTAAATCAAAACTATAATAGGTATAGATTTTTCTGATCAATAGATATAATATTTACTGATTAACCTACTATATCTAATAACAATATAAAACGAACTAAATATATGTATTTAGTTATAAGTATACAAAAACAGGAGAGGGCTATGTCCAGCAGTGGACTAAATAAGGTAAATAAGGTATGTTCTATATTTTAAAGAGGAAAGATTCGATTGCTTGTAATGGATAATCCCAAAATCAACTTAATCGATTAAATTCTTTCACTTATTGATATAATGAATATAGGCTGTAATTTATTTATAAAACGGAGGAGTGGAGGGGATGTTAAAGTTCGAAGTGAAAAGTTCCAAATCCACGCGTATGAAGTAGCGGGCGAAGAGCTGTTGTCTAAAATAAAGTAAATGACTTGAAAAATTCAAATCGGTTATTGCACGGATATATGCATAATCCACAATCTCGTGCATGAGAGCCGAGGTTTACTGTTTACAGAACACGATTATTGCTCGACACATTGCAAGCAGTAATGGCACATATTTATTTTAAATTAGCTCGTTGAACTTTTGCTTTGGAGAGCGAAGTATGGTCGTGTATCTGATCTGCACAATAAATAAGAGCAATTATACACGTGGAAATTACTGGATGTAAAGTACAGTTTGTATTGCATTTACAATACAATTTACGCAACATAATGCAACTATTTGCATTATATTTCACTTTTAAACTGTCTTGTCTGTTTTACTTCAGTACTTACTTAAATAAACTTAATGAGATAAAGAGTAAAATTGTTGACACTTACACGTTACAGAGATATGGTAGAATTAGATCTACAAATGAAAGCCAATACATACCATACTTTGACGTGCTTTTCGAGTCACATGGGTTTATTTTATAATGCTCCATAGCACCCACTTTTTTGGACATTTTAAGATGAAATAGGATGCAAAATTTTGTATTTGTATGATCTCAATAACAAAAATATAAGAAGTTAAACTTTAACCTTTGGAATAACTGTGTTTGTTCTTGTTTTGGCGTAATGCGACACATTAGCACGTTAGTTACACGATCCCATAAATTTTGCCTCTACCAAAAATCGCTCAACGCGGCAAAAGAAGCTTCCAATTCAAAATGTTTTACTCATGAGAAGCTGGGGCGGGTCGCTAGTAATGTTACAAACCACAACCTCACTCAGACAAATACTGCGTGAGAATAAACAAAGTTCACTAACTCTTTCATGAACAATAGTGACCCGCCCTGAAATTCAAAATGGGAACGTAAAAGACAAGACAAGAAAATTAAAGAAGAATCTACAGTCCTAGTAAGTGATAAATCGGAGGTAGAACCAGATAAATAAATGGTGAGGTTGCCAAAGCATTGTTGGCTGAGATTGGCAAAGCTATTTGGTTGGGATCCCTAGAATAATATTCTTCTATCATTCAATTACGTAAGCCATTTTTGATAATCACTAGCTGACATTACACAACTTGGGCATATTCCTCTGCAATTATTAGCTTTCGGTATCAACCGCATCGCATGGAGGCGATACTTATTATTATTTAAAAAAATATTACATTTTTGTTTTGGGATTACGTTCTTAAAAAAAACTCAAATTTAGAAGGAAACTATAGCAAATAAAATGCTCACTGTAATTTTTTTACATTATTTTTCTTTTGCTTGATCTTTTGCAATGGAACTTGCAAATTTTAAATAGCTCAGCGGAAATATTATACAAATAATACGTAACCATCACTCAGTTTTTTCTATTTCTTTACCTGATTATATTATAAACCAACTAAGTTCTTAGAAATAACAAAATATCAATCGAACAGTTATTAGTGTTCCAAAATGATTTTGTTTTTGTAACTTCCTAACCTTAACGGTCCTAACTCAAAATATTATACGTAGGCACCATTTACTGTTCCAGTAATGCTCCACATTTTTACTTTAGCCAACAATAGAAGTTCCACAAAAACTCAGACCTAACATAAAAATAGTACCTACTAAAATCTAAATTATTGTGGCAAACAGCTGTTGTTTATACGCCTTTCATAAGTTGTGGTCACTTCAAACATAACCAGTCCAAAACAAAAGGACATTCATCGCAGTTGTGGACGTTGTCGTCGTCCACATTTTTTATTTAATTCCTGCCTTTATTTCAAGCACAATAAGACCTTTTTGTTTATACATTCCCAACTCAACGCTTGGCCACTTACATAAGTTATGAAACGTGGATAAAAAAAAATGTTAACTTTGTTAGAACATGAGGCTGTTAGACATCAGAGCTACATGAAGTCTAGTGAATGATATAAAGTACGACCCATATGAAGGTTTTTTTGCGGACTAAAGTTTCTCTTTGATCGTTTGAATAAAATAAACTTTTTTACAAAAAAATCCAACCGACTTAAAAGAAAAAAATATTTTTCGGTCCGTTGAATATTTTTGTAAAAGTTTTTATTTCTCGCTTTTCGGCTGGTTAGTAATTTATCTAAGATATAAAAGCTTAATGTCAACGGATCAGTACCTTTTACAAAATTATAATATACTAAGTTCCAATTGGCTGAAAATGTGCATATTTCATGAAAATAAAACGTTTTACATAAAGCAAAATGCTTGTAAGTTTCAGCATAGTACATAATATGACACGTAAAACATCAGAACCATTCGAACTTCTTTCGATTTTAAAATAAAACTCGTCGTGCTCAGCTTAAGACAGTATAGGTCAGCTAACTGACCTATACTGTCTTAAGCTGATTTTGATTTTGATTTTGATTGTTGTTGCTAACAACAACAATCAAAATCAAAATCAAAAATTCATTTATTCAAATTAGGCTGAGAATCAGCACTTTTTGAACGTCAAAGACGTTTACATAGGACAGTCCCACAAAACGCCCACCCTTCACCACTTCCTAGTGTTTTTGCTGGGAAGAAGAAGTGGAGGAACAAACTCCCCAGCAACACGTCTGTCTGATAGGTTTGAAGAACCTGAAGCTATACAACACATTATGTCAAAAATAATAATTATGTCAATCATCTTTATACCCATTCAATTAAATAATTTGCTACATGTTAGCTAGCACACACCAATATGGCAAAATAAATAAATAAAAAGTTATATATACAAAAATCGACAATTAACTCAAGCAAAGCCTGCTAAACTGAATACATAAAAAGCCTCCAAGGCAGTCCAAGGGCGTGCCCGCTGACATGTGCAATGCTGAATTATATCAATACAACTCATTCATACAATGTAATGAGAGGATCATGTCAATAACATAAAAATAAGGATAGTAGAAGAAACATACACAAAAATAAAGAACTATTAAACAGTAAAAGAACATAGTAACATTGTCCTGATATATATATAATATCTCTCAGTTTCCATTTCATACGGACACGTTCACACACAACCCTTCACTTCTAAGCTATGCTATATAATATTGAATAATAAAGATATGACGCAATATGTTATACTATATAGCCAAACAGTATAGCGTTGTCTGAACTGCGCTTATATCGCTTCGAAAATAAGAATTTCCTGTTTTTCCCAATATTTTCCTACACTCCATTTATTTCTGTATCTTTGTGTACAGATGCCAGCACATCAAGCTATGCCGTAATGTCAATTTTTCCCAGATGAACATAAACCTTATTGTCTTGTCATAAAATTGAAAAACTACCAAAGAAATTGGACAGCTCGGGATAGCTTGATGTGCTGGCGTGTGTATATTTGCATTTCATTTAAATAAAATAAAACTCACGGCGTTGCGGGGATTGTTGTTTGTCAAGAATAATTTTGTTGACGTTAGACACTCCGCATTATAAGATGTTTAACTTCAACATTGTACTTTTCTTATGCTGTGTTATCATATAGACTATAAATAAATAAATAAATAATGCTGGACAATCCACACACCATCGTCTAGCCCCAAGCTAAGCAGAGCTTGTGTTATGGGTACTAAATTACTGATATACTTAATACATACAATACATAACATAGAAATATATTTTTATTATACATAGCAAATAGCCAGAACACCCGGAACAAAGCTTTGTAGATCGTACAAACATTTGTCACAGGGCGGGAATCGAAACTGCAACCTCTTGCGTCGCAGGCGGACCTCCGCCCGCCGCGCCACACCGGTCGTCGACTATATTACTAAAGGTCACCAAGTGGTCGAAATTTTATCTTTCTGCACTCCATCTTCATATAAACTTTTACTAAGCCAAATTACAGATTCCTCCGTACGCGCAATATTCTTAAAAGAGATACGAAGTTTTCAGTTTACGTATACAACGTCATTATCATATTGAGCAGTGTTAAAACATAATTACTTTTGTTAATATTTGGAAAAAGCATATCAACATAATACGAGTATTGTATTGTATTCTTAGACGGGCCGATTTCCGCAACTCCACGACCTAGCGCGTATTTTGCGTAAAGGGTGGGACAATACCTTATTCGATCCACCCCATAATACGAGTATATTGCATAATGGAAATACGTATGTTGTGTTAAAAAAAAAAAAATCCAATTTAGCAAAGAATAAGTATTATCACAGGAGAACACACACAGATTTGTCAGAGAACTTCATATTTCTCTCTTGCGTTTCAGCAGACAACCTTAGGGTCAATGACCTAAACTACATATAAATAAACTACGATATACGAGGTTATTATCGGCTATTCATCTGAAGAAATATTACCCATTAGGGACTTCACTCTGCTTCCCTGGAGAGCGGTAAAATATTAGGAAGCTGACAGTGACCTCGACGACGCTACAATAAAAATAAACCGGCCAAGTGCGAGACGTACTCGCGCACGAAGGGTTCCGTACCATTATCTATTAAAACGGCAAAAATATCACGTTTTTTGTATGGGAGACCGCTTAAATATTTATTTGGTTCTGTTTTTTTAGTATTTGTTGTTGTAGCGGCAATAGAAATACATCATCTGTGACAATTTTAACTGTCTAACTATCACAGTTCATGAGATATAGCCTGGTGACAGACGGAGTTTTAGTGATAGGGTCCTGTTTTACCCTTAGGTTACGGAACCCTAAAACAAAATGATACAGCTGAAGAGATATTTGATGAAGGGTCTCTTACAGCCCCACATCGTTTTTCAGTACATTAACTTCGTGACACTCGATATTTTTATAAAGCTTCGTTTACTTCTTCTGTTGTCCGGCTTCTGAAACGAAAAGTATCGCAAAATTATTGTGACAAATAGTCAGACTCACGTTGACTGCTGTGATTGGTTGAATAAATCAACGCACGCTAAGCCGTTGGTCCCAGCTGTTATTTGTACATCTTTGACAGTCGTTACGGGTAGCCAGAAGCCCGAAATTCTAACAACCAGTCTTACCAAGGGGTATCGTGTTGCCCAGTAAATGGGTTGTGGCGGTCAGGTAGGCAATCTTGCTTCTCCACTGTCCAGAAGTTACTGCACACAGGGCTAAATACTTCGGTAACCCGGTTACTCTCCGAGAGATCGCCAGCAACGTCAGGTCGCTGCTGGCCTTTCTCGGGGAACTGGGGTGAATCGAATAAGGTATTGTCCCAACCTTTACGCTAAATACGCGCTAAGTCGTGGAGTTGCGGAAATCGGCCCGTCTAACAATACAAACAATACAGGTAGGCAATCGCTCCATGTAAAATACTGGTATTCAGCTGCATCCGGTTAGACTGGAAGCCGAACCCAACATACTCATAGTTGGGAAAAGGCTAGGCAGATGATGATTGGTTACATAAATTTTCAACAGCAATCACATCATTTTACTTGGGCTTTATTAACCGGGTTTTAGAATAATAAGAATGATATAACACCGTAAAGCGGTTTTTGCTTGGAAAAGTACTTTTTATAAAAACTTTTGTGAACCACAAAAGTTTGCCCTAGTTTAATTTTCTTTTACTTTTACATACAAAAAAAAATGTTGAAGTGTAAAATAGTACATTGCATAGCCTTGGAACTGTTAAATTCTTATTTTTACGTGTTATAAATATAGCGCAATATTATACTTTTTAGGGCACAGTAAAACTTCTAACAAAAAAATAAAGTACACAGTAAGAAACAAACGAAAAAGTACTAAAACCTGAAATCTCATACAAAAAAGCGTAAATATTTCTTACAGAGTAGATACTTTAATATCAATTGCGAAGAAAATTACGGTTCTTTATATCTACTACTTTCCTTTAGGTGGGTACAGTGGGCCGCACGCCTATGGTTACACTTTGATCTTGAGCTAGCCAAGTACGGAGTTTAGATAGAATGCGAGGCCAACTTGTACTGACTTCGTAACCACTGACGTCCAGCTTATCGTACGAAAGTAATCTATTTCGGAAAACTCGAAGGATGGTACATTTATACACTTGAAAGACACGGATATCGCCAAATTGAGACAAGTGATGGATTACTTTCTTACATTTTTTGCGTAAAATATGTTTACATACTCGTAAATCTCTTTGTAATTGCTGTTTATCCGTTTATACATTACGGGCGTGAAGCTGTGGCTGCAACAAGTAACAAATTTCTTGCGAGGAGTTTGACAACCGAAAACGTCAAAAATTTAGACAATACAGTACATATTACGTGAAATTTTCGGTTAGTAAACTTCTCGCAAGAATTTCTATGCTGCTATCATTATTGAAAGATTTTCATATTTTTATCTCGTTTCTTTAGTTTTTTTCGTTTTAGGTAGGGCCATTCTCAGTTCAGCACTAGAAGATTGTTTACTGCTTAACCGGACAATCCTGTGGTGACCTTACAATGAAAGCCCCTAGCCAGGGCTAAATATTATATTTACATCTCGTTTAAAACAATAAAGGGACGGCTATTTATAAGACTTGTCATTTTAATTGAAATCCAGCTCTCATGCAAACATTGTTGACATTCCAAATGGATCGATCAAAATAATCGCGAAGGTTTAGGAAATCACAAATTTGACATTTGTAACTTATTCCTTATCTGTCACCGTCAGTTTCTGTCCTTTTCTAAAGCAGTATGTCAGAAAGAGATTTAAATTCTCTAATTTTAGTCAACTTTTCGAACAAGGGTATCCTATGTGGCCAGAAATTTATTCATACAACGCTTAAGTCCTGTATTTAACATTCAACGTCTGCTTACCCTTTTTTCCGCTTCCTTTGTTTTTTTTTGTTTTTGGTTTAAAAGAACGTCTTAAGTTTCTTTAAGATTTCATTCTGATTTTTAAGCAGAATAGCTATTAAATATTCATTTGACTGACGGTAGCATCTTTTGTTTTATTTTGTTTTCATGACCTAGAATAATTATGGTGAAATAATCTCAGCATTTCTCAGTGTTATCCAGGTTTTGTATTTAAACTGCGGAGCTTAAAGCGTCATTATCTCCAGACAATGATTTAGTTGATCGTGTCCCTTTAAATAAAGTGACTAATTACCTTTCATAACAGAGGCTTTATTATTTTATTTTAAATTATATGTAATGGTTACCTAAACCTATCTTATATTGCCTAGAGTATTTTTTTAGATCAAAATTGCTAGTGATATAATAGGTCTTTACCTATGAAATTGCCGTTTTGTATGAAAAAATTTAAATGAATTTTTTTCATGTATTTTTTATTTGTATTAATCGAAGTAATCACCCATGCAATCAATGCATCTTTGCCAACGCAGTGGCAGTTTATTGATGCCCTTCTTAAAGAAATCAGCTGGACGGGAGGCAACAAATTCTTCAAAGGCATTTTGTACTGCCTCTCGGGTATTGATTTTTTTTCCCGCCAAGAAGTTATCCAAATTCTGGAAAAAGTAGTAGTCTGTAGGCGCAAGGTCTGGTGAGTAGGGCGGATGACGGAGAGCTTCCAACCCCAGTTCTTGCAACTTGGAGACCGTCTGCTGTGCAGTATGAGGTCGCGCGTTGTCGTGCAGGAGCAGCGGAGACGAGCGATTGACCAATGCTGGTTGGAGATGTGCCAGCTTCTCCATTATTGTGTTCAATTCTTCACAGTACACATCTGCAGTAATGCTCACCCCGTTTGGTAAGAAGCTGTGTTGAATCACACCGGCGCTAGACCACCAAACAGTGACCATCACTTTTCTTGGGGTAAGTTTTCGTTTAGGGCATTGTTTAGGTGCTGAACCAGGATCCAACCAACTTGCTGAGCGCTTGCGGTTATCAAACAGAATCCATTTTTCATCGCAGGTAACAATGCGGTTCAAAATTCCTTCATTTGTGTGTCTGTTGAGCAGTGCAAGGCACGTCTCGACGCGTACTTCGCGCTGGCGATCATTGAGTTCGTGGGGCACCCATTTGTCAAGCTTTTTTACCTTGCCAATTTGACGCAAATGGACCAATATTGTTTTGACGCTAACGTCGAAAGCTGCTGCTAATTCAGCCGTAGATTGTGTATCATCAGCTTCCACAATCGCCTTTAATTCGTCATTGTCGACCAAAGTCTTCGGACGACCGCGAGGTTCATTTTTCAGGTCGAAATTTCCAGAAAAGAAGCGAGCAAACCAATAACAGGTAGTGCGTTGGTTTGTAGTGTTAGCTCCGTAAACGTCGTTGATGTTGCGTGCCGCTTGTGCCGCGTTGCTGCCACGACGGTACTCATATTCCATAATTACTCGAATTTTTAACGTATCCATGATGACGAAAAAGATTTAAATGCGATGAAAATGTAACACTAATCAATAAACAAATGACTACTTTTGGAAAAAAAAATCCATGTTTTTAAAATAAAATTAATTTGAAATTAGAATTCTTAGCCAAACAAAAAATATTTTGATTTGAAATGGCCAGTACTGCAGAACGGCAATTTCATAGGTAAAGACCTAATATATGTCAGTTGTGGCCAAATAGCATCTTCTAATATATAAAATGTTCGTGTCTGTAATTATGTGTTTGTAATTAAACTCCTCCGAAATGGCTCGACCGATTTTCGTGAAATTTTGTGTGCATATCGGTTAGGTCTGCGAATCGGTCAAGATCTATTTTTCATCCCCCTAAGTGTTAAGGGTGGTCCACCCCAATTTTTTTTATAAAATGACAAATTAGCGCTTGCTGGGTCAGCTAGTCTTAATTTAATATTGCCGTGAAAACGAACTGTCTGATTTTATACAAATCTTGGCACAGATCGAGATTCGGGAGTGAAAATAGTTGTTGGATTACGGAGATTAGTTAAGACGCCAAACATAACTGTGGTATACCATCATACGCCCTAAGGATGTTGTCAGAGTCTCAGACGACCTTCAAACATACTGAGGGCGCAATTTAATTACCAAATGCGATTATCAAGGCTGAAATAGTTTAAGACTGGACCTTCGTCAGTTAATAACTAAGTAACTAATAAGTGTGAGGTATCATAATTAAAACACGAACCAAATAAGCTTTTTGTATATTCGTTGCTAATACCCAACTGCTATAATCCTGTGAACTAATTGGATGACACTAAGCAAGAGGTCAATAAACTCTGCAGGAACGTGTTGAAAATAAAAAAATATAATTCTTCTCCTTAGAGACTTAATTACCCTTTTTTCGCTAAATACGTCGTTCCGTGTCGTTCATATAAACTTATTGCATGATTACATAAACACCCAATGTCTCTATTGAATAAGATATATACCAAGTAGGACAATAGTTAAAAATATATGAAATAAATAATATTAGCGTTTTACTGTTCCACTGTAGAGCAAAGACCATGTCTCATACAGAGAACGCACGAACATTAATCACCGCGCTTGCTCAAAGAGAATTGGTCATGCTCTGCCCTCAACCATCGGCTTCCTGCGATCTCCACCAGACCTTCGGCCTCACGATACGACTATTATTTATTATGTGACGTTGTTTTCCATCACCGATGTCACTAATGTTGAAGATAAACTTAGAAAATATCTACGTACATATGAATTGATAAAAGTCACATTGGTACGTTCCCGGATTTGAACTTATAAACTCGCGCATAAAAACTAAATATTATTTCAAAGTAAGAATCATTTTTATTCGCCGCTCTATTTCTTACCTGACATAATATCAACTTTCTTACAACTTCAATATTTATGAAGATAAATATTGAAGTTTGACCTTACTCGTTCAGATACTTCAAACTCTGAATGGGCAGTCTTGTGGCTTTGAAGTTCAAAATCAGATACTATCCACGTAACAGCTGTTGCCTAACCGATACCCGGAAACAGCAAGCATAAGTTTTAATGGCCGATATAAGGACTGGCCACCAGGAACTATTTTAATAACCGCCTATACTTGGAGGGTCACAGGGCGCCTGCAGTATTATATTAAGCCCTTAGAAAGCCGTTATTACATAACTTTCATAGTCCAAGTAATATTATTGACGTAGTAATAACTTTATTAACTGCCGATGCTGCACGTGAGGTCCAGAAGTAAAAACTGAAGTAAATTAAGTAAAGAAAGCTTTTAATTTTTAATTTTATTTAGTTTTTTTTAGTTTATATGGATTTATTTATATTTAATTTAATTTGAACTTTAATTTTAACATCATGATGACTATTTCGAAAAAGATTGACTATCAATGTACGAGTATTTATATTTTTTTTCATAATTATTGATGTATAATTATTTATATACACTGTATTATAAATTTGCATGCTAACCAAAAAAATGAATATGAAGAAACCCTACCTGTGTAACACCTTTGTAAACCCATATTATTCAAATAAAATGATTGATTGATTGATTAAGGTGTTGGCGAAATGGCAGCCAAGGTGAAGTCAAAGAAATTCGGGATGCCAGAAAGGATTGGGTTCACCACGACGGACATCACACTGAATAGCATCCTGCTCTGGTCTGCGTACCCCGTATAGAAATCAGGTAACGGGTGAATTTAAATATATCGCACGCTTAATAAAGACCGACTTAACAAAAAAAAAGTCAGTTTTTGAGAAATCGCAAGAGATGTTCCAGCAATCATGACTGAAGAATTATCGTGAAAGTGACAGACACAGTTGTAACTTGGTTCAGGAATAAGATTTCAAAAGATAATCCGAGATAGAAAGATGGATGGCGTCAAAACGATTTCCTTTAGCGCTTTACTCAATTTGTACCTAAACCGTAATTGGTCAGTTTATTGTGAAGCGTTCGAATTATATTCAAATAATAGAATTAATCGTTTCAAGAGGAAGTTTTTGTGTCTGTCTCGTAGCACAGCCAATAGAGAAAAGAGGGTGAACTTAGGGCAATTGTTGATTTTATAATAATTATTTTGTAACAGTGTTGCCATTATTAAAAAGTATTCAACAATTTTTGCACACATAAATCGACTAAATACCAACACCCCGTACGGAGTCCGAACCAACTCCGTTCAAAGACGCGTTGTCAGTTTGTTACATAATCCGTGTTTCCATACAAAATTTGGTAAAAGTAACGCTAGAAACGCACCCCCCCATCACGCTCCGGTGTGCGTTCCAATGTGACGTCAGAGTTGCGAAAATACCCCTTGACTTGGTACATACAAATTCATGGAAAAATCCATAAGGCAAGTTGTCCGGTACAAAATATTCCCACCTGAAATGTAAGAAAAGGTGAGCTTTATATATAAGCTATACAATATAAGCGCCCACTATCTATTGGTTGCCTCCGTTTAATTGTTCAATGAACGCTGGAAGGTCAGTGAGAGAAATAATTCATTTGACTAAATAGATTAACTAAACGCCTATTATCTAACCACGAATCCTAGAAATCCTTTATTAGCGGGATCGGTAAATGGACCTTCGTCAGTGATAAATTACATTTATCCAGTCTTATCTACATCGAAAATGTGGGGACCTAGACCCAATTGTGAATCTAAATGAATATTGTGGAAAATGTTCTAGTTTAGAACCCTCATATAATCAGTAACATTTATTTTTTTGACTAAGGTTTATGATCTAGCTGTGATGTCGTTTGTTCAAAATCAAAGCTTAAAACAAATTCAATAAACAGTGACTGAGAATAGTATTTTTTTTAAAGAAACGTACTATATAACGCACTGTATTGTAGTAATTTCTCCTGTGTCGTGGGTGCGTTTAAAAACATTTAAAGCTACATACACGAACAGCCAGACCTGGAACAACTACCTGTACGCAATACAAATATTTGTTCCGAGCGGGAATCGAAACCACGACACGCGGCACAACAGTCGATCGCTAAGCCAGTGCGCCAACCGTGTCATCAAAATTGGCTGAAAACTACAAACCCGTACGTCAAACACTTCACGTCTAAAATTATAGCGACATATATTTATTGCGGTCGCCTCAGAGGTGAAGGTCCTAATAGGGTTAATAAGTAATTTTCCTATTTAGCGTATTAAAATAATGAAAATCAAACGGTTTTTTAGAATATATTTGACGACCTACATATGTGGCGCAGCGGCCGAAGGTCCCCCTGCGACGCAGCAGGTTGCGGGATCGATTCCCGCCTTGGGACAAATGTTTGTACGATATACAAAGATTTGTTCCGGGTGTTCTGGGTATTTACTATGTATAATACAAAATATCTATCTATGTAATTGATTGTATTAAGTATATCAGTCAACTTTTACCCATAACACAATCTCTGCTAAGCTTGGGGCTAGGTGATGCTGTGTCCAGCATTATTTATTATTTTTTTATGTAGGTACAGCCTATTTTTACATAGTACATTTGTAATATATCTCGATCAGTACTGATGCTAGGTCCCAAACAAATCCTGGTCCTGTATTTTGGTGGCTTGTGTGCTTAGTGAAATGTAATGGAAAATGCTATTCAAATCAATTCAGAAACTGTTGATATCAGTCAAATATTATTTTCTGAAACATGCTTCAGAATAATGTATTCGCCTTTCAAAATCACCATTTTGAATTATAATTGTTATTCAACCTGTTTATTTACCTTGTAACGACGCAGTTACAAGGTAAATAGACAGGACTCCCAGTTTCAATATTGACAAGTTTCCAACCAAAAGGAATCGGGATCATTCGTGATAAAATCGAGCCCATAATAAATCTCTTTGATATGAAACTTGGATGACGACGCGGATATTAATTCGTTATTATTAAAACAGTTGAATGAGATGTATTATTCAAAATTACTGAAAACTTCGTGACGTTTCGTTTTCTTTATTCAGGATGACTGAACTCATTGGCAATCTTTTAGGGGGTGAAAGTACTCATGAATAAAAACAATATTTATTACGGAATCATTTCTGGAATATGAAAGAATAAATCTACTATTCAGTAAATTTATAAAAATGTCGCATAACTCGACTAAATGTATGGAACAGCTGATTTCATTTTCGCTCATATTTTAGAGTTGATTCTATATATAATAATATGAGTACTTGCACCCCTTAAAGATTGCCAATGAATTATTTTAACCTGTACAATAAACTGCGCTGCACTTTATTTTATATCTATACTGTGCTTTACTTTATTATCTACATTACTAAAACTATTTATGAGGTTTTTTAAACATTACCTTCTGATTATTCGATGACGATGCATTCTCGCATAATTACTACACAATGTAGATCAAAACCAGCAAAATATATTTTATAAGACGTAACGATATAAGACGTAACTAATTTCAGAATTTTAACTTATTTCCGAGTTTACTTGAGACACATGACCTAGCTAAAAGAAAAATAAAATCAGGTAAAGACAGGTGAAATTGGAAAGCATACAAATACAAAAAATATTTCCGTGTGGAAACCTCGATATAAACCAACCGTGCCCGCAAATGTGTGTTTGAGTAGGTACTTGGTTCGTAGGACTAACACAAAGTAAACAAGTACTAATGATGTCGTAGGTCAGGTCCAACTAGGACGTGCGTAAATCGTGACCGAGGTTAGTCAAGTGAGAAGTGTGATGTGAATACAAAATATATTAAAGTGGTGTTTGTGGCTACGGTTCCCGAGGTTGGGCCGTGGATTTGTGACGTTTCATTCTATACCAAAACCCTTCGACTCTTCAGAAAGTAGCGTAGTAGAGCAGTTACTATACGTACGTATAGTAACTGCTCTTGACAGCCGGGAGTAAC
Organism: Phlogophora meticulosa; assembly: GCA_905147745.2. Taxonomy (NCBI): domain Eukaryota; kingdom Metazoa; phylum Arthropoda; class Insecta; order Lepidoptera; family Noctuidae; genus Phlogophora; species Phlogophora meticulosa. The sequence goes on along the minus strand of LR990528.1, from coordinate 9,159,684 downwards.
TAGTCATGGCTACCGTTAGACTCTTTGACTGTCGTAACGGGTATTCAGAATCCCGAAGGTTTGACAAGCAGTCTATCTAAAGGGTATCGCGTCGCTTGTGTACGTAAGTTTAAATGTTTGTAAATGCACCCATGATACTCGTACAGGAGAGATACCTAGTCTGGGGCAACGTTTTTTGAAACAGAAGAAGAACAGAAGTATATAAAGTTATACAGGTATGTACTTAATTTTATTGTATTTACTTAAATTGGAAACCGAGATAAACAAAAGACAAGCTAATTAGCGAACCAACAGTAAAACTTGACTCAGATAAGAAATTAACGTCGAAAGAGAAATTCATTACTTTTCATTTCAGTTGTTTACTTGAAAATAGACGTGGTTATTTAATTGGGTCACTGTCCACCTTACCGTAAGATATGCTTAACACTAAGGTCAAATTATATTAGTAGGGTTAGTGAACTTTTATGTAATCTGCTTGAGAATAAAAGGGGTGGTCTTTGATCCTCCTATTCAGTGAACCAAACAGCAACAATGGTATAAGGCATAAAGATAAAAATTATCTCTCCTAAACTGGGTCAAAGGAGAAAAATAAGGGCTGTCATAAATCCACAGAAACCTCATTGGCATGAACAAGATCAGATAATACTTTTATTAACTTTAATACTCGATTTCATATCATTCGTTTATTTGCATAAAATATAATGTAGATATGAACCACGATTTTGTAATAAACTTTCGTGGATGGAATATTTTATTTTATCTAGTAATCCTTTCGTGGCTAAATCAAAGCACCCGTACGTGTTGATTGAAGGTTAAGCTACGCTTGCCGAAGTCAGTCTGTGGATGGGTGACCGTTCGTTCGCGTATTACTGGGTTGTGGAGCTCAAATAGACAGTAGCTCCATGTAAAATACTGGTATTCAGTTGCATCCGGTTAGACTGGAAGCCGTCCCCCACATAGATAGAAAAGGCTTGATAGATGATGAATCATACTTTTAGTTACACTAGCCTTTAATGGAAATAGAAAGGTCGACGCCAACAGCCCAGCGTCGATTCAAGACCTCAAAGATGGAATTCGTGGGGCTATCGCGGACATAGGGCAGCCACTTTGCGATTTACTTATGGAAAATTTCATGAAAAAGATATGGTCCTGTAAGCGTGGTCGCGGCGGTCATTTGCCTGATGTTATTTTCCACTATTAACGGCATACCTTCCTCTTTATAATGAAATAAACATCCGATCATTTAAATAAAAAAAATGGCATTTTTCTTTCAATATCAAAATAACACCTCTTATTGGAAAACCCTGTAGTTTCCGGCCATAACTATAAGTGAGGCATATATCCAGTGGGGTACGTATTACAATACCGACATTTCATAATAACTATGACTGAAATACCGCCGTCCGAAACAACGAAGTTCAAAATACCGAAAGTTTGAAATACCGATAGCCGTTATATCGAAATATGTAATACCGATGTTCAAATGCCCGAAAGGATGAAACCCCGAATGGACGAAATCCCGAATGGACGAAATACCGATGCATGAAATCCCGAAGAGCGGCAACGTAATTCCCGCTATTATGTTAATTTCCTTTTTGATACACTTAGGTAAGTTCAATATATATATATTTATTTTAATCATACCTGCAATCTACCGCAGAAATGTTTTCACCATTGTCTAATTATCTAGTCGCAGGCATATTGTAGGATTCATCATATTGAACTGGGTGAAATAGGTTAGGTTAGGTTAGAACAGTGACCAACCGCGCTTCTTCCAAGTACCTTCCAAGTACCGGGCCTTCAAACCACCTGCTCCTCAGCTCGCGGACCGCCTTACCCCTCCGCGACTACGCGGGTTTAAATTACACTCTAGAGGTAGGGCAGACAAGACTGCGTGAAGTCGGTTTTGCAGCGATTCGTTTTTGTCACTAAGTTTTGTAGCATAACATATTGATTTTGAACTTCAGGATAGGGATCTTCGGGATTTTAAGCTTCGGGATATGGATCTTCGGGATTTTAAGCTTCGGGATATGGATTTTCGGGATTTTAAGCTTTCGGGCAAATGAACTTTCGGGATTTAAAACTTTCGAACAATCAATCATTCGGCGTTTAATTTTTCGGGATTTCGTCCATAGGTATTTTAAAATAGGTATTTTGAATTTCGGTATTGTTATACGTACCCATCCAGTGGTCGGTTAGTAAAAGTCATAATAATAATAATAAATAATAGTAAAATAATAAATAATAATAAAATAATAATAAAAGTCAAAGACGATTATGAATAGGAACCAATTACCATTATCGCGATCATCATCATTCAAGCCTCCCCCAAAGATTACGATTGGCCCTGCGGTGCCCTCACCCATCGGTTACCTGCGATCTTTACCAGATACGATTGTATAAACAGGAAATTTCTATTAAATTTAGCTTTAAATTTGTAAAATTATCTAAACGTCAACGAGCAAGTCTCATGAGGAATGAGTTCGAACAAGAGTCTGTTTTCCAGTATCTCGAACGAAAATTACTTATCGCAAAATTGATGTGACAAATTTTGAAACGCGAGTAAACTGCTGTCATTGGTTGAATTAATATTTCACAGCCAATAGCATCACTTAAGTTTACTTCGTGATGCGTTGATCATTTATTTTCGTAAACCCGGTGTAAGTAAGGCTGACGTTCAGTAACGAGTCTTAACGTAAACATTCGCTTTGATCTATCAAATGATATTCAGAGACGAATATATCCTTAGCTATGCCTAAGTAGTGAAAATTTACTGCTTGGCGCCGAGTCGAGTCTTACATATTTGCAAAATCTTTATCGTACACTAAGTAGTTAGATTTAGTTTTAGGGGTAAAAAAGCAGTTGAAAAGTTTGAAGAAACTAAAACACCAAATTCTGTTTTTCTATTCACAATAAATATTTTAGTGCACTATAGGGCGAAATTTAATTATTTAATTTAGTGATATAAATACACACATCGTTTATATCGCAATCACTTTGTATGATACATAATTATTATTTGAGACATAACCCTACTAGCTTTTAGAACCGACGCTCTTTAAAGGGATAAGTAAGGAAAAATAAGTTGCTGCGATGAAGAAATCGAAAGTGTTTGAAAAACTTGAATTGTTACTTGAGCAATCACTATACCTCTTAGAAAATGAAGTTAACAGTGATACTTGACTGAAAAACCAATAATTGGATTTTCTTTTTAATTTCATTACTTTACTTTATTTCAAGACAACAGAAATAAGGCCGCAGCATTCTAACAATAAAGATAACGAAGGTAAAAAAATGAACGTAAAAAATACATTCATTCAGCGTGTCAAATGTCTGAAACGTAATTAAGGATGAAATGAGACAAGCACCGCCCACCGCAAATGAGACAACAGCGGGCTAGATTACAAGAAGGAAAATACGGAAAAGAACTCTGCGGTTTTGAAGATCAAAGTACACATAACAACCTAACTTAACATCAAGCCTGTTTTCCCCGAAGGGTTAGCCAGAGGCGCCTATATGCACACAAATTTCGTCAGTTTTGTTTACGGGGCACAAATCCAAAAGCACAAGGACGTCCCGGGAGTCGCACCCAAGACCTCATGATAAGCAGTGGCGCGTACGACCACTAGATCAACTAAGTAGTCAAAGTACTTAAGTTGATAATATTATTATTTAGATGCCTTCCGAAAGTGAAATTATATTAAGAAACCAAATACAAAACAAAATACATACCTGGTGAAATGTGGGTGTAATGTACATCTCTGCCCATCCTTCGCGAAATGCAGGCGTGATGTTGTGTTACGTTATGTAAATCAGTGTAAAAAAACTTTGTGACATGAATGTTAGTTGTGTGATTATATGTAGATTCAACAGAATTAGATAACTAAACCAAATTTACTTTATTTTTCAAGTGCAAGCTAAAACGGTCCAATTTCGATCACAAAGCGACGACAAGTTTTTGTTATAGACCCGGCTACAAAAAAGAGAACCCTACAAATGCAACATGATGTAGTCAATGGGGATGTCCAAGGTAAAAATATAATAAGTCTATTTAGTCCGTCAGTTAGAATCCCAAAACATATTGGACATGTATTTTTTGCTTACTCAAATCAATAAAAGGTGACAAAGATATAGCACATCAAAGTTAAGGAGAAGGGGCTAGTGACGTCACTTTTTCGCGAAAAGTGTAGCACGTCGTAACGTCACGCAAAATTTCAACGCAACAACGTGTCCAGTATTTTTGAGTAATCCAACTTTCAGACCAAACAGAATTTTTAAGGACACTACCCTATTGTCCGATATATTTAGTTCGTGAAAGAAGCTCGCCTACGAAACATTTAGGGTACTAGCCGAGGGTTGCGGAAGGATCGTACGTTCCCTCGTACTCCCGGCGTAGGTGTATGATGGAACACCGGGGTGGTGTTTAGTCAGTAAGAGTCTGACATACCTCAGAACAAAAAAAAACAAAAAGAAACATTCAGGGTCAAGATGGATCACACATCATCTGTTTCATGGTTCTGTAGATTAGGCCGCAAAAAGTAACAAGGTATCATATGCATTTGAGTATAACATCTTAAGTCAGGCTGATTGCATTAGAAGCTTTGCCCTCAGTTGTAAGGTGAAAACATACTGAAAAGATGATATCAACATTATGAAACTACTTGATTTATAATACAAAAAATGACATAACTACTTTTAATTAGCAATTACATGTAACTAGCTGTGCCCCACGGTTTTACACGCTCCTAAAGGTCGTAGCGTAGCGTGGTAATAGCACCTTCCTCAAAATTTGGGTTCTCAAATGCAAAAAAAATAATTCAACATAGTTCCAGAGCTTACCGTGATCAAACAAACAAACAATCAATTCATCATCAATCAACAATTTGTTTGTTTACAAATAGATTACAAAGATTCTTAATTGTTTACGATTAGTAACTGAAAGTATTGTCGTAACTTATGTGCCTACCCCTTATTATTAAACGTGTTATATAGTTATGACATACTTAAACCTAACAAATCAATGGTAAATCTGGAGATAGGTTGTCTTACTCCGCGTTTGTTAATAAAGGGGGTTGATGACTTTTACTTTTATTACTGTCATAATAAAAGCTATAAAAATGGCGGCATCTTATCCAGCTAGTAAACACAGAGTTTCCCAACCCGTGGTCCGCAAGAACTTAAATATGGTACGCAATAAGATAAAATTACAAAATGTATATAACTCGAAAATAAGGTCCGTGTGCTCATTCAGTTTTTCAAGAAATCGCGAAGCATTTGGTCTACTCTTCATGTGCTGGCCTTTTTTTTGGTCAAAGAATCAGCGTTGACATTCAACGTGGCAATGCTGCCAGCCTTCTGGGCACTTTTCCCGTTGACAGTGATGCGGATGAATTTTTCGATGCTGTGATTATTTATTTTATTTTAATTCTTCATGTATTAATAGTTGTATCGTTTTAAAGAAATAAAAGTTCGACATAACTCGAAAATCACTCATCATCTAAGCAGCCTTTTCCCAACTATGTTGGAGTCGGTTTCCAGTCCAATCGAATGCAGCTGTATATCAATATTTTACATGCTGCCTATCTGACCTCCACAACCCAGTCACTGGACAACACGATACTCCTTGGTAAGACTGGTTGTCAACTCAAAGATCACACGCGCACGAAATTTAATTTTCTGTTACAAATTATGTGTTTTCTGTACAATACTCTAAGTGCATTTTACTGTTCAATTAAGCAAATATGACATTTAATTTTCTTGAAACTTCTGGTCCCTGTCAACAATTAAAAATCAAAGTGGTCTATGGTCTAAAAAAAGGTTGGAAGCCACTGATCTAGAGGTTGTATTGGTTGAAAATTGACTCCACATTTTCTAATTTACCACATTTCCCGATCAATAGGGTCCCATTTACACACAACACCGATCTTATTTCTAATGTAGAACTACAATAGATAAAGAATTTTGTGAGATTTTTATTGGCAGTCACAGAAGCCTAGCGTATAATGTCACTTGAAAATTGGTTTCCTGCAAATTCACACAAGTTCTATGAATATTTTTTCGTTCCCAACGTAAAATTATTATTGGCTACTTATTCATAGTGGCATAGTACTTTTAAGTCTAAAAGAATTCGTTATTGGTACAGAGGCCAGCACATCAAGCTACCCCAATCTGTTAAATTTCTATGATAATTTTTCGGCTTTATTAGAAGAGGATAAGGTTTGTACATGTTTATACGGTCCCTTCTCATTTATTATGTTTATCTTCATTTATTATGATATATATAATAAGTAAGCAAAAGAATCACCACGCTGTCATGTCGTTTTCTTCTTGGCCATCTGATTCTTTACTGTAACCCTCCTTGCCACCCCGCTCGGTTGTGATGCACACTCAACTCGGCGAGCTGGCTATGCAAGTGAGAGAGTTGAGATGTTGTTGTTTGTTGTTGAGTTGTTGTTGTGGTTTTGGGAGGCCGATAAATAGATCTTTACGCCCCAACTTTTGTACCATTACGTTCTGGAATGTCAATCATTCAAGAAGTTAAATAATGTTTTAGTTAATACGTTTCACCTGAAACATCATTTTGAAGTACGAGTAACTGAAAGTAAGAAAACGACATTACAGCGTGGTTATTACCACGCTGTCATGTCGTTTTCTTCTTGGCCATCTGATTCTTAACTGTAACCCTCCTTGCCACCCCGCTCGGTTGTGATGCACACTCAACTCGGCGAGCTGGCTATGCAAGTGAGAGAGTTGAGATGTTGTTGTTTGTTGTTGAGTTGTTGTTGTGGTTTTGGGAGGCCGATAAATAGATCTTTACGCCCCAAGTTTTGTACCATTATGTTCTGGAATTTCAATCATTCAAGAAGTTAAATAATGTTTTAATTAATACGTTTCACCTGAAACATCATTTTGAAGTACGAGTAACTTTACGTTTAAGTAAATCATCTCCTTTTTTTTCCTTTTTTCAAAGAGAGTATTTTCAGTGGTTACAATCGAAAAATACTGTAGAAACTTGCTGATTCATGGCGTAGGTACTAAAGCGATTTAAAATAAATTGGCTTAAGACCAACTGTAATGATCCTTGGTTATAAAAAAAATACACGAAAATTTATTTCGATGCCACAAAAACTGAGTCTAGTTTTTACTTTATCACAGTATTGTGAGTGATCTTAAAAAGTATGAGTAAGCAGACATTAGAAATCGATTTCTATTAAATCTTTAGAGTGCTCACTAGAGTGGAAACATCAACAGCAAAAATATTGATAAGCCTTGGCTTATCAATATTGTTGATGTTTTTAAAAAAATTCCACAGGCATGTAGTATTGATACAAGTATCAATACTACAAAATCATGCCTGTGGAAAAATTTTGAAGGCATTTTGTAACTATACCAGAATCCTCGAGGCTAAGTAAAAACAGCCGCACGGGGTGATCCGCAGGTTAAGCTACGCTTGCCAAGTCATTCTGTGGATGGGTGACCGTTCTTAACATATCGAGACTCCTCCGTGACTCGGAAAGCACGTTAAACCGTTGGTCCCGACTGTCATTTGTAGATCTTTGACAGTTGTTACGGGTAGTCAGAACCCGAAAGTCTGACAACCAGTCGTACCAAGGGGTATCGTGTTGCCTAGTAAACGGGCTGAGGAGGTCGGATAGGCAGTCGCTCCATGTAAAACACTGGTACTCAGCTGCATCTAGTTAGACTGGAAGTCGACCCCAGCATAGTTGGGAAAAGGCTAGGCAGATGATGCGAGGCTAAGTATTAATTTATTCATAACGTTTGATTAATTTAAAGGAATTATTCATGAAGCAAAACTATTTTTGGTTACGTATGTATTAACTGAACTGCTTTAAGTAAATAGTAGCAGATGAATAATAAGTACTTTGAAGAGATATGAAGGAAAAGCATTTAAGTGCTCGTACTACACTCGATCGATGACATAGTTGTAGAAAAGTTGATTTTACAAAAGAACACGATTCAATAACATTATAAAACATCACGCCTGTATTCTGCAAAGGGACAGGCAGAGGTGCACCTACCTAAGTATACAGTAGGTACACCCACAGTTATGTTTAAGTCCCATGTAATATGGGGCGAGCTTATTGGTCTCAACCGGGCACGGCTTCCAGACGCTACAACCCAACAACACTTCGACCGACCCAGGAATCGAATCAGGATCTCACGCTTAACCGTAGCGCGTGCGACTAATAGATCAACGAGGTAGACAGAAGTAAATAGTAGGAGATGAATAGCTAGTAGTTTGAAAGGAATGTACGAAGAACAGCGAAGTGCTCAGTAAAAACTGGATCGATTGCGTTGAAATCGAGATGTAGAAGTGGAAGAGAACACCATTCAAAAAAGAAAAGGGCAATGACAGAGAGTTCCGTACCTCTGTAGGTAAAACATTTTTTCTTTTTAAATCTCCGCTGTTTTGCTGTTTTAAAAATAAAATAAAATAAAAGACATTATTTTCTTTGATATTTCATCATCAATGTGTTCTCCATGTTCAGGTAGGCGTGGATAATCGGGTAAGAAGGCAGTATTTTAATGAAATAACACTTTGTACACTCACATCTCTTATGATCATCAATAATTAAAACTAATTCACAAAATAATTATAGACCGATTAGATTAAGAAAGATGCATTCAAAATAGAAACACGTGGTTGCACGTGCACTTCACCATGATCCAAAGTCAAATGCTCGATTTACAAGATGGCTGCCTCACCAGTGCTCGGTGACAGCTGCTTATTTTTTAAATAAGCAGGTGCGTACAGACAGATGGATAGACAGACGAAGTCACACTATTGTTGGGAAGAAGTCTCGTATGGATAGCTTTTTACAGATATGCTTGCTCCGGCCATAAAAGGATACTTATTCAGAATTATAATATGAAAAGTCAAATCAAATAAACACTTGTAACCATCAGGAGACACACTTTATCTTTCCTTATAGCGCCGATTTTTTTTAGGAATTAAGCAGCAAAATTTTCCACTCTTTATATTTTAGCAACGCTACGCGCTCCACTTTTTATTTTAATGCATTGTCCCACACTAGGAATTACTCCTGTGTCGTGGGTTCTTTACAAACATTTAAAGTTACATACACGAACAGCCAGACTCGGTACAACTACCTGTAGGCCATACAAATATTTGTTCCATGCGGGAATCGAACCCACGACACGCGGCGCAGTAGTTAATCGCTCAGCCACTGCGCCAGCCATGCCGTCAAACTCAATTTGGTAAATTTTAAATGAGTTGGAATTTAGACCATTTCATCTTACCATACATGTAAATACACAGACGAATTTAAAATTAGCAGTATCTATCTTATTTCAGAATCGTATATTCATTTCTGAATGCCGTTACTTACGAGTAGTTTAAAATACCGATATGGAAAATATTATCGCGATAATAAGTTTACCGACGTAGAGTGGCAGTATACTGATTAAAATTTCATGATTTATATTGATGATGACACAGTGCCGATTGCAGGTAAATTTTGGATACGAGGTAAAACATTAAAAGACGTGGTTTACTTTAAAAAATTACGATGATTTATGGTCACGAAGTGTGGTATGGACTCCTCCGTGCCTCGGAAAGCACGTTAAGCCGTTGGTCCCGGTTGTCATTTGTAGATCTTTGACAGTCGTTACGGGTAGTCAGAAACCCGAAAGTCTGACAACCAGTCTTACCAAGGGATATCGTGTTGCCCAGTAACTGGGTTGTGGAGGTCAGATAGGCAGTAGCTCCATGTAAAACACTGATATTCAGCTCGATGCGGTTAGACTGAAGCCGATCCCAACATAGTTGGGAAAAGGCTAGGCAGATGATGAACTGTGGTATGGTGTGATGAAGAGTGTGCCATTGTGCTGTTTGCGGGTATTTGTGTCTAGCCTTTTGCCTCCTATGTTGGAGTCAGCTTTCAGGCTAATGAGATAGAGCTGAAGACCAGTACTTTACATGGAACAACTGCCCATCTGGCCTCCTCAACCCAGGTATTGCTTTATTAAGACTGGTTGTCTGATTTTCAAGCTTTCACTAAGCTAATCATAACGACTGGCAATTACCGCTGGGACCAACGGCTTAGTGTTTTCCGAGGCTCGTACGGCTCTTGATGTGTTAGAAATTATAATCCCATCCACGGATTGACCTCGGCAAGCGTAGCTTAACTTGTGTTGCCGCTATTATTTAGCCAGTAGCCCCTCAATTTGTCACTACTTATCGTTATTGCTTTTTACTGACAGACAGAAATACTGCTTTTCCAATCAATTGGTAAATTAACAAACAACGTTGGACAGAAATACGGAATAAACTGTAAATATAGCCTCGCGCCATACAGTTCTGACATCAACCCATTATTCATTCGAATAATTTTCTAAACCATCAATTACAAATTCGTAGAACGCTTTCCTGTTTGCTTCCGCACGACATATACTTACGGACATTATAGTTTAATTTCGATATGTCGTGTTTGCGCCACGATACATGTATACCTACACATGGTCAATAAATATAGGGTTCAAGTTATATAAAAAACATATCACAGTTTGCAAGTAATCATGGGTTTATGAATGTAAGCTACAATTTACTTTACCATAAATTGATGTTATTGTCTCGAATTTTCTACTACTATTCTTTATAACTCAAGTCCGCCACATTATTACTATAACTCCTAGAAGATCAGTGATGAGCACCAAATATGCGCCAATGCAATGAAGCTTGGCAAGTCTTGGAGAAATGATTCAACTGTCTTGAACCAATTTAACAAGGATAGCGGAGGAGTTAAAAAAAAATATAATGGCTATCGACTTTTCTCTAGATTCTAGTGGTTGTAAATGTGGGCCAATCTAACAAATAGGATTTCCTATACGAAAACCTTAGGCCGAGTTCCACTCGATGTTTGGAACTTTGCCAGATGTTAAGAGGCTTGTCCCTTTTATTTGGAGCATTACCATTTTTCATACACTGGGCGCGGCAAGGTGCGGCCTGGTAAGTTGACTAAACTTTGTTTTTGTTGGTTGTTTATACCTCATCAAAAATAGCAGTGAGGTTGTTCTGTATAGCTGCAAACGTGTGTTCAGTGAATACGTTTCTAGGTTCATAGGCACCACAGCGGGCCCTATCGGAAGAACAGCGCTGCGATATTTATTCCTGGTTAAAATATCGCAGCATATGCTGAGACAAGAGCCTTTTTAGACTCGCACAGGTCCTTTTAATTATTTTTTGTTCAGTTTTAGTTTTTGGTGTTTTTACTACATGTACGTGTCCCAAATAAATGTTTTGCTTTCCTCTTTCTTTGTTTTGTATGTGAATGTAAATAACACTCTCAAGATAGAAGAAGATATCAGTCGTTACAAATTAATAATAATACATCATTATTGAACTATTGTTACAATTGTTGCCTTATATATAATAACCTTTACTTAATATCTATCTGTTACTGTAAGTGACGTTCATTCAGTTTATACGGTGGTTCCCAAAACTAGGGCAGCGCCTGTATCTTGGGGACCGGAGCTGTGAACATTAAACATTTTACCACTGAAATTGATGTGGAGACAGGTTAAAAGTGCAATTTACGACAGCATTAATTAGCTGTCGTAAATTGCACTTTGCAAACAATTATTTTAAACTATAATGACTTTAGGGTCTACACAAACTCCCTTTTCTGTTAGCGTAACGCCAGCAGAAAGATCGAATTGTATGGAGTTTACACAAGCGTTAGAGATGTCACACGACTCCCTTCCACATGTGTCATACATTTTGATGTTAGAGTAGAAAAGTATTTTGTCTAGGCTTGCTGGGATTGGGACAAAATGTTAATATTTAATCCTATTTCGAAGCGATGAATATGTTATATAAACTGATATAAATAAGCTGAAGAGTTTGTTTTTTTTTTGTTTAACGCGCTAATCTATTGACTATTTGTACTTGGAATAAAAAAATATTTTTGTAGTTGACAGTCCAATTTTTGATGAAGGTTATTTAATATCATGCACCCTTAGGAGTAGGTGAAACCGCAAGGCACAGGTAGTGTAGAATAACCGAATAGTGATTTCACCTGGGACTTACTACATGCCTTGTATAATATATAGTACCTGGATGACCGGACCTTCGCTCGGATGAAACGACGGTTTCTAAAAAAGAAACCTAGCTAGATCGATTTATCGCCCCCGAAACCTCCTTAATTTAAAACATACTTAACTTCATAAAAACCGTTGGAGCCGTTTCCGAGACTCGGATTATATATATATATATATATATATATACATATATACAAGATTGCTCTTTTGAAGGTATTAGATAATAGTACCAAAGTAAAAATTGGTTTTCCATTTAATCATAGTCACGGCACAAAAAGAAAATGTCTCACAACATTTTCTATCGTCATTTCTCTTCGATCTACAACTACCCAACTTTTTGCCGAAAACTCATCAGTATTTTGCCTTTCAACGCCAAAAACACCTGCTTTTTATTAAGTTACAACAATGTCTAGATTTTCTTTTCATCTTCTATACAATTCTTTCAAAACTTGTTTGTTATCTACAGGTGTAGGGTATCAGAAACTTTCCTTACATTAGTGACCTATTTGAAAATGCCTCTCTAGCGTATAATTTTTCTGATAGAATACTTAATAACTCTAAAACATTTTCAGTCTAAAATAGGCCTTCTGGGAAATTAAAGGTAAATATTTTACTTTTATAGGCATGTTTAACTTAGCTTTAGTAGCAGCTTTAGTAGCATGCTTAAGGTATGTTAAGGTCGGCTTGGAAAGCGCGAATACGACAGCAAATTTTGACGGCATGGATGGCGCAGTGGCTGAGCGATCGGCTGCTGCGCTGCGTGTCGTGGGTTCGATTTTCACACGTAACAAATATTTGTATGACCTACAGGTAGTTGTTCCGGGTCTGGCTGTTTGAGTATGTGAAATTAAACGTTTGTAAACGCACCCACGACACAGGATAAATTCATCGTGTGGGGCAATGTTTAAAAAAAAACTGGTTTGCAATTCTTTAAAAAATGATCGAGGGTTTTACCGATTGCTGTAGTAGCTTATAATTGATACAAATGATTTTTAACTTCAATGGAGTATTAAATAAACCAGTGGTGATAAATGATATTTATTCCTGTTAGTCCAGGTTTTCGTTTTTCTTCATCTAGATAAACTTATGTAGAAAGTACGTTTTCAATTCATATGAAAAAGTCACATTGGATTTGAACCCACGAATGGCCTCGTGCATGAGGCGAGATTTTACTACACTACTAAGCGAAAACTGATTAATTTCTGTTTTCCAGACTAAAACTAACCCATTTTCTCTCAGTCAATGATACATTCCATATTCTAGCTCTATCTCAATAGATTGCAATATTGAATAGAAACAAATGATAATTCGCAAATACCTACAACATATTGAAATCCTTATGTAAATGGTTGAACAAGCTTTGGGGATAGGTAAATAGTTTTAGGAGAATATCTTAGATAGCTGGCTCTATTCCAATACCAATGAAAACAAGATTCTACATTCAAAAACTAGGTTATGTTATGTTTTGACACACTTATGAAACAACTGAGTTTGGAGTTTATGAACATATTCATAAACTCCCAATAAACAAAAGGCTTGAGAATCATATGTTATTACGTTCTTCCTTGATAAACAAACCAAAATAGCATGGCTTAATAGCCTACGTAATTTTGAAGTGCTGAGTCACTGCAGCATTTTTTTTTAAATATAATATTTTATTTACATCACATAGCATAGCGCCTGAATTTCCCGAAAGATTAGTCAAAGATGTACCTACAGCATACCCTAATTTCGAGAGTTATGTTTAATTGTCATGTAACAGGGGGCTGCCTATAGCCCAAAAAACCCAATAACACGTTGCTATTCCCGGGCATCGAATCTAGCACCTCATGCTTAGCGGTCGCGCTACGCGGACCAACGAAACAGTCCAGTCGTATTTTGTTTTTATTACTTTAAGAATACCCGTTGAAACGCAATCAAAATAATCCAAGACACAGTTTATACATAGCAGAATAACATATTTATATAAAATTGACGTTAAGACATATCAAACAACTTTTTTTTTTTTTAAAACGTTGCCCCACACTTTTTACATTTCTCCTGTATCATGGGTGCGTTTACAAACATTAAAACTGACATACACAAACAACCAGACCCGGAACAATTACCTGTAGGTCATACAAATATTTGTTCCGTGCGGGGATCGAACCCACAACACGCGGCGCAGCAGCCGATGGCTCAACCACTGCGCCAACCGTGTCGTCAAAGAACACTTTCATCTTAACCTTACCTGCCTATTAAAATAGAACGACGATTTGTTGTCAGTCACACATCCTCCGCTTCTGTAAATGAAAACCCCAGTAACCCATAGTTTATATTATTCATTAACAGCCGAGTAACACCCCAAATTACCTACATCCAAAGAACAAATTGATTTAAACCTCGTTGGCATAGTGTAAGAAATTAATCCCAGACTTCTGGCTTGATCAAGAAGGTATATACACTGGCTTTAATGTGGTTTACGGTTGTCGCAAATTGTCCCATGTAATTGCTTCAAAAGGGATCCTAACGAAAGCAGGAAAATTCCAACTGGCCTTCATAGTCTCCGGCCGAATTTTCCTTTATCTCTCTATTGCGCGCTTCAATTGTTTTGCTACTTTTGTATGAACTTGTTAGATTAGAATCGATTATTAGTACGATTAGTTGGTAATCAAAGGGAGAGAAAGAAGGGCTTTTAGCTAAGTGATAACGACTGAAGTTCAATTTTATTGGTGAAGCAACGCATTCTGAGCTCGGTCCGTGTTTGCGTGACCATCCATTACACACCAAAGACCTCCTTGTTTCCTAGTCCCGGCTTTCATTTGTAGACCTTTGACAGTCGTTGCGGAAAGTCTGACAATCGGTTTTACCAAGAGGTATTGGGTTTCCCGGTTACTGGGTAGTGAAAGACAGATAGGCAGTCGCTCCATTTAAAATACTGGTATTCAGCTGCATCCGATTACATTGGAAGCTGACCTTAACATAGTTGGGACAAGGCTAGGCAAATGATGAGAAGGTAATCAATGTTTAGCGCACTTTAAAAAAATCTATGCTTTTTTATTTTTTATGATTAGTATGTCACGTATATTTCCATGAATTGTGTTGTTGGACTTCCTTGAATCGATCAACCTACGTGATAATTACCGCATTGTTGACTTAAAAAAGGTTTTCTATGTTAGACCGTGTGTCAATAGAACCTAGTATTATTTCTAGATTGGAAAATCCACTGAATCGACAGACTTGATGAACTTGTTTTATCGATTTAAATTTGAGGCCCGTATTTGTCGACCTCACTCAAGGCTCATTCATTACTTTAAAACTAGGTTCAACAAATCAAATTGGAACGAGTTCTTAGTAGTGCTTGAGCCTTGAGTGAAGTTTCGCAATACGGGTCCCAGATTAGATATCATCCATGTGGAATCTAATTAAAAGGGCATGAAAAATAAAATCCAAGATTATAAACAACAACATTTTTATTGAAAAAAATCAAGTTTCTTATAATATTATAGTGTTATATTAATATAGATAAATATTCAATGAAGTAACGGAATGGGTAGATTAACAAACATGTTTTAGTATTGTCTTTAATGTATGAATTTAGGTATGGAAATATAATTCTATGGTATATGTAGGTGATGCTGAGAGTAGGAAATTCAAAGGGATTTGTCAAGATAGCACGCCAAATTAAAAATTACTTTCATTTCTTGCAATTGCAGCACTGTTTAATGTTATTGAAAGTTAGTAATTCGACAACTTCGAGACTATTTTAAAAAAATATAAGGAAAAATTTGAGTGGTTCATTCTTTGGCCAAATAATTAGCATTGTCATCCAAGGTAAGGCAATGCTGCCAGACTTCTGGGCACGTTTCCAGATGGAGTACGAGTACTTTGACTCCTGAGTGTTCTTGTTAGGGTTTTTATTTTTGTATACATGTAGAAGACTTTGTCATAAATATTTAGAAGGATATTGTAATAAGAGGAAGTAATTGTATTAAGATGAATGAACTTTTGAAAAAATGAAGACTTCTAGCATGGAAGTAGACAATAAAAATGGGACAAAGAGATGGATGGAGAGGAAGATGATGATAACGATTACGGACAAATTTAAATTCAGTGTTTTAAATGGTTATAATTTATTTATATTCTTTTCTGCGTCTTAACTTTGGTTAACATACAACAGCGCTGCAATATTCAATTATCTCAGGCTACATTGACGGAATCGTCTTAAAAATTCACGCATGCTTATGCGTTACTACTTTAACCAACGAAACAAATAAATTAAGAAGGCATATTAAATTCAAATGCTTACTCTTAATTTTAATTCCGATCGATCGACATTGGAATTTAGACGTTTTGTACTCGAGTTGGAGTTTATTTTGACAGCTGTGTATTTAATATAATCACGTGACTGGTGGTATAATCACGTAAAATTAGCATTTTAATCGTATTGGCTGTAGATCGGAATTAAAATTATTTTGAAGAGTAAGGCCCCAGGGAGACATTTAACGTAAGAGTGCAAATAGTGTGGTACAGAGGCCAGCACATCAAGCTACCCCAATCTGTCAAACTTAGATAGTTTTTCAACTTTAGTACAAAAGAATAACGTTCATGCTCAATTGGGAAAAAATGACAGTTTGAGATATCTCGACGTGCTGGCGTCTGTACAAAATAATTGATCAACGACCCCCATAATAAACCTGTGTCACAAAGTTCATGTTTGAAGTCAACAATAAGACCGTCTCGTTTCAAAATGATCATACGTATAACAATATGGACAGCTGACAAAAGTTTTCACTACGAAGGCCGCTCAGCTGGAGGTACCGTGAAATTGGAAAGTTATGGTTGAATAAGCAGTTTTATTGCGAATCTCTATGCGTATGTATCTTCTGCACCACCTTATATAATATCCCATCAGTTACATAGACTTACATTAGTATTGGTAACGTTTTTATAGCAAGACTACGTTATCAAGTAAGTATGTACTTTGAACATAACATCACGCCTGTATTGCAGGGTCAGGCAGAGGAGTACCTAAAGTACACCCACATTTCGCCAGTTATGTTTAAGTCATTTTAAAGTTATTCTATTATCAAATGACCTTATCACAAAATGAAGTTTCATGAATGACCCTGACTGGTTCAAAGTTTATGTGAAGATAAGAAATCTCTTGCATTTATTACAAATAAATTATCAGAAAATTATGCAAATGATAATGGCCAATTTAAAAACACCTCGACACAAAGGTGCCATATTGCTTTTGTAGCTATAATTACTTACAGGAAGAGAAAAATTTAATCTACAGATCAGTAATTAAGATTAACATAACATCACGACTGTATCCTCAAAGGCTAGGCAGAGGTGGACCTGTTGTAGGTACCTACTCCCACATTTCGCCAGTTATTTTTATGTTCCATGTAATAGGAGGAAATCCTATTGCAATCATCTGGGCACAAATCCAGACTCCAGGCTGCTACTGAGAAATTCCGGATGTAATAAACCAGTTACACTTTCACCGGCCCGGGAATCGAACCCAGGATCTCATGCTCGGCACTAGTGCTTGACACAAACAATATGATAATAACAGCCACAAAATGTTACAGTTTATTATTTATTTAATTTTCAAAAATAATGAACATCTTGAAACATTTCCAATTTGTGATTATTTAGAAACAAAAAGCAGTGATGGATCCTTTTCGAACAATGGCTGCCCAAATGAGTTTCCAGAAAACATGATTAACTTCGATGTATCGATTACAGCGCTAATTAAGATATTGAATATCGTAGAAATGGAAAAAACATCATGATCATAATATCATCAAAGTTAAAATATAAAATCTAGCGTCTTATCAACATTCTCGTACAAACTATCAACGAGATCATTATATTACAAATTTACGATCAATTGAGTTCTTGTAGAAAACTATAGTCTATAATAATAATTATTCACACTTATTCTATAACTTATCGTCACACATATGAAAGTGTCTCTCATCGGGTTCTCCCCTCGGATTCATCCGCACTGCATTGCCGTTCATAATCAGTTCTGTAGCATTCGAGTGATCTGCCAACAAAAAGAAAATCGATTACAATCTTGAACAATCTTTATCGGCTCATCTCGCAGGCCCTTTGTTTGGGAATTGAATCGCTTGGGACGATGTAAAGCCTCGCTTGGTCCTTATGCCGTCATGCCCCAATATCAACTTCATAGGCTCAAACTTTATCAATGAACGGATTACAAACTCTCGAGTCGAAATTCTTAAGACAATATTTACAGCTGTATTTCGTTGAAGACTAATTAAATAATGGATTAGGGAAGGAACGGCTTTTAAGGCTAACAGGACGTTCTCCTTTAGTGTAGTGATAAAGCTAATTCATTTCAATTTAAGTGTACCGTGACATTACTACAAAGCCATTTTGAAGGAATTTCGGTCAATCTCGGCAGAGACTAAACATCGTAGATATTTTAGTGCTCATTAAAAGTGTATGTTTACAAAGTTGCAATATCTGCCTTCACTTTTATAGTCGGATGGGACGGTAATCCGACAAGACCGGAGAGATCATGCGCAGGACTTACACGACATACTGAAAATGGAAAATCTGAGAAATTGTTAATGGTTAAACCCAATAACACCTTGGCTAAACCAAGGAATCATCCCAGGACCCCACGCCCAACAGCCTCGCAAAGTCATTTATATTCGGTATGTAGGCATTTAATAAATAGCTTCGTATTCGCAGTTCTGAAATGAAAACTAGAATTCAAAACAACTTCTGAGTAAGATGATAAAAGCACCTTTGTCGGCCAGTTTTAATTTGTCAAAGCTCAGGTCTGCGAGATAAGACTTCAGTTTGTTTAGGTAGGTGTAATCTACATTTAAGGGGCCTGTTTTAACGAAAAGAGATAATTGAGAAATGATTGGCTTAATATATGTATAATCTTATTTTTGCAATCGATAAAATCAATACTGTGCATGCGTATTCACCCCGGGTACAGAACCCTTCTCGCAACACGCACTTGCCCGGTTTTTTAAGCCTTTTGTTACCTGAGTCAGACACAAAGAATAATAAGGTTAAGTAATTAAAAGTATCAAAAGCTAGACCTAAAATTTTAGAATACCAAATTAGAAAAAAATATTCAAATTTAAAAAAATGTTGTTGTAACCTGAGGGTTACTTTTTCTACTCGTAAAGCACTTAGTTTAAACCACATTTTTACAGTAATATTTTTAGTTTCTAACTATGATCGGCAGGAAAATCTAAAATAAGTTTTTTGTAATAATTTGTTATTTATAATACATATTTGTACGCCGTAAAGGAAAACATGACTGTGATCTTTACTGCTATGTACTTAACACCTTCTATGCTTAGTGTGTGCATAATCATGTTTTTGACAAATAAATAAACTCTGAACTCTGAATAATTTGATGCCTGTCAATTAATATTCACTTACTGCATTATCTGATTTCAAATTCATTTCATTACAAATATTGAAAAAAATATGTACTTAAAAAAAGTATGTGGCACTACAAAATAGAGCCCACATAAAATATTGATATTGATGCATGCTAGTTGGTTACTACTAAATTGAATTTAGGTTTAATGTAATTATTACCTAATTGAGTCAAAGTTCCATATATTATTTGGCATATTTTATAATAATAATAATAATAATATATTTAATTCAGACTTTGTCCATAAATTAGTTAGTAACAAAAAAATGAAAACAAGTTTTGAATGTTATATGTAGTGTTTATGTAGTCTCCCACGGCCGCGGTACCGATGCATTCACCCTAAGTACAATAATTTGCGTGCGAGTATGCAAGTTACCGTCAACAGCTAGTGGCGAAATGCTGGTCATCACAAAGCCGCCATCTACACATTCTGTACAGTCACCAGCACATAAAGCTATCTCAAACTGTCAAATTTTCCCAATGGAACTTGTACTATTATACATATACGCTTGAAATAAAAGTTGAAAAACTATCAAAGGCTAGACTATTTGACAGATTGGGGTAGCTTGATGTACTGGCCTCTGTTCATCAAAATAAGTAACATTATAGGAACTTCATTGCACAGGGTAACGAGTTTAACTTTAGGGAAAAGAATCGCTGTTTCTTCAATATTTATACACCCATAATGTTATCAGAGATGATTCACAACTTTTCACGCAAAAAATGCGTACCTACGTAGGTGCGTATATTACAACCGTAAATATGCGCACTAGGGGCTGGTTAGGTACCAAATTGACTTGCAAATTAGGTTTACCAAGTGTACGAGGTTCAGTGTCTGCCTAGCTCTTAAAGAAAAATGTCTGGGCTTTTGCCTACCTAATATACGCCAAACAATATGGAAAAAACACTTAAAATACATGCTCCACCAGGCGCTGTTCTGTGAGGAATAATGCCTTTTATATTTAAATTTCGACATAGTGAAGTAAAGGATTTGGAATCAGACTTGTTAAGGTTTCATTGTTAACGTTACCAATAGGTATACAACCTTTTTACTAAGGTAATAATAGGTCCTGAGTTTATGGGTAGAAGCGTGTGAAGTGGCAACGGTTAGGCCTTTCAGACAGTTACAGGTACTTCATCGGAATGGCCATGGTTTTTTGTTATTGTAATATCAATTAAATGTTTACTTTCTTAACTTCATTGGTCCTAGTTTATCACTAGTTTATGATTAGTGACTTTAGTCACTGCCCTATAAATATAATCCAGCATTGCTCAGGTCAGCGGGCACGCCCTTGCACTGCCTTGGAGGCTTTTTATGTATTCAGTTTAGCAGGCTTGGCTTGAGTTAATTGTCCATTTTGGTATATATTAGTTTTTATTTATTTATTTTGGCATATTGGTATGTGCTAGCTAACATGTGGCAAATTATTTAATTATGTATAAAGATGATTGACAAAATTATTTCTTTTTTGACATATGTTGTATAGATTCAAGTTTGTCAAATCTATCAGACAGACGTGTTGCTGGGGAGTTTGTTCCGCCACTTCTTCTTCCCAGCAAAAACACTAGGGGTGGTGAAGGCTGGGCGTTAAGAGTGACTGTCTTTTGTAAACGTTTTGACGTTCAAAAAGTGCTGATTCTCAGTCTAATTTGAATGAATGAATTTTGATTTTGATTTTGAACTGCTAAAGTTGCTTCAATTTTTAACCTGATGGCAAACCAACGCGGTTGGCTACGTAAGCATTGCGATAGCTGTGCACAAAATACATATGTGAATTGGATTGAGTTTCGCAGCATAAAAAGCGATGCCCGACAGTTGTCCGTGAAATTAAAATTTTCTTAATTTTTTTTCAATAGGCATTTTTATTTATTTATTTATTATTTAAACGTTGCCCCACACTAGGAATTTTCTCCTGTGTCGTGGGTGCGTTTACAAATATTTAAAGTCACTTACACAAACAGCCAGACCCGGAACAACTACCTGTAGGCCATACAAATATTTGTTCCGTGTGGGAATCAAGGCATGCGAACAATATTTACTCAATATCTTTATTGCTTTCCATGTATTCTTAAATGGTATAATTGAGATCATTATGGACCCTTTGGAGCACAGCAAAAAGGTTAAAAGTTTATTATATGTCATTTCAAAAAATCGCGACCATTAAATATGCTTCAGTCAAAATTCATTAAAATCTTCAATACGTTCTAAACAAAAAAGTTAAAGTTCGAATTACCCGATTGAATGACTTTTCCATTTATATCTAAAATCATGGCATTACAGACCAATTCTAAGTTAAAAAGTTTTACTATTGATGTTAATGATTATAATTTGGTTGACACATATCTGTTACAGTCGCGAAAATATTTTGAATCACATATCCAATCTAATACACGGCTGCAAATTGCAAAAAACGTAAGGCAATTTGTATTTCACGAGATACTCTAGCTCTTTCGCTTTGAAATATTTTCTCAAAATGACATTTTCTTGATGTGCTTATCGATGGATGGATTAAAACCAACACCTATAATTTATTTTAAAATTAACGCTTCAATTATTTAGGGTGTTAATCATGCTGTAATGACGGCATTCGGTTGAAAGGATCCCAACAGATTTCCACAGAGCTGGACACAAGCCCATGTATTATCTCGTCACAACATTTCATAATATGTTAATGATTTGGCAATTAGGGGCCTGTGTATAACTGTACAAGAGCTGTCTTGTAATACTCGTACAATACAATACAATAGATTTAATTGAGCTGAACCCGCTGGGGTTCAGATCATTTCAATTATAAATCCAAAATGTCTGTGCTGAACGCTTATTTATACTTCTTTTAGGGTTGTTTGATGCAGTGTTTTGTTTTTTAGTCATTAATCCTACACAATGCTTCAAATGGGTCCGAACATGCTTTATTCTTCAGGTTTGATAAAAGTATAAATGCCTTCTAAAGATTTTGATTTCAATGTAATTCATCCATACTATATAATACGAGTATTATAAATGGGAAAGTGTGTGTCTCTGTTTGTGTGTCTTTCACGGCAAAACGGAGCGATGAGTTAACGTGATTGTTTACGTTGAGATATTTGAAGGGACGGAGAGTGACATAGGCTACTTTTTGTCTCTTTCTAACCCCCACTTCCTAACACGAGCGAAGCCGCGGGCAAAAGCTAGTCTAAAATAAATTATTTTCTAAGTAATAAGTGTTCTTCTTCAAAAACTCAATTGCTATAAAAAAATTGGTACTTTAGTTTGATTTCCTTATGTTTCTCTTCAGTGTCCGTGTGATTTTTGTGACTGCTAGGACTCAGCGCCCCTTAAAAATAATGTCGTATCCTTTTACGACATACTTACTCGTACAAAACAAAACTACGCTATTAGGAGTTTATGTCTTGTCTTCTGGCGACATCTTTTTCGTACGTATCCTACGTTCAAATATAACTAACAGGAAATATATAAAAGGAACATGAATTTATGAATGCCCAATGAGCTGTGGGCTAAAATAACCACTTTCTGGAGACCTTACACAGCCATAAGGCGTCGCGGAAGACTTCGCAGAAAATAGCGGGACGAGCTGGACATAGCCAATGACCAGTGGCCCACATTAGCCCTGGATCCAAACAACAGAGGCCTTTGCTCAGCAGTGGGATGATGCAGGCTAACAGTACCAGTAGGTATGAATTTAAAAAGTTAGCGCATCTTGTAGGTACGGTAGCTCGTAACTTGGCAAGTCAATGGTAAGCATAAGCTGTTCTGGCATTACATTGAAAATCCAAACTATACTCGGCCACCTCAAGGTGAAAGTGGTACCACTGATGCGCTCTACTGTATTGTATTGTTTGACGGGCCAATATACGCAATTCCACGACTCTGCGCGTGTTAAGCGATGCGCTACTGCTACTATACTGATCCGTTTCATTACCACTAACTTCGTAAACTTGATAAAAAAAAGTTTATCCTTTATGCTGCCTGTCAATTGCATCGAAGTGAGACTGCGGGGCGAAGAAAAGGAGAAATATAAACCATTAATCCCTGACCTAAGATTTTATGAAAACCAATTGTTTAATATTTCTCCGTTTCAACTCTCCATAGCCTCATTCCACTTCTATAGACAGGCAGCCTTAGTGGGGAACACCCGAATTCCCTGATGCCTAACGAACTAGTTTCTACAGTTTGACAAACGAAATTCTGCGCCAAAACTTAAGTCATAAGTTAATGCGACCATGCTTTTACACGTCAACAAGTAACGTCCATTATTTCCTTACTTAATACTTTGGCAGACTACCGGTACTTTCACGAGTAACTACTTAACTAATGGCAGGTTATTCTCTAGAGCTTTTTGACACTGACTGGTAAATGTAGGTCTAGACAGCCTGTGAAAACCTTGACCGTACTTAGAACCTTGTTATATTGTATTTACAATGCAAATGGCGACGTTAAAAGTGACACGTGAATGACGTAATCTACAAGTGAATAAAATACACGTTACAAATGGACAAATACACAAGTGACAAATTACAAGAGTCCAAAAGCAATTAACTAGGTTAATCTACCGAAGGATCTACCCATAGCGTTTTATAAAGAATGTATAGCTAGGTACTTACAACTTAAATCGTCAATACAATATTGATTTAGATATAATATCTACTATGAAACAGATATTAAAATCCATAGGAAAAAGACCGCATCTTTAATAAATAGAATGAGGGCTAGCACCAACAGCATTCTAAAAACCCTAGCTGAAAAACACGATGCGCCAATATTTAGACACGCTGTCCGTCTGCTCGTGTGGCAGGGTGATTAGAAATTGATTTTATTTTTGATTATTTGATTTTGATTATTTGATTTTGATTATTGTTTTTTATTTTTTATTATTTTATTCTGATTATTGTTTATTTCTGATTATCGGTTGTTATTGTTTTTATTTCTGATTATTTTATTTTTTTGATTATGTTATTTTTGATTATTTTATTAACGTGATTTGATTTAATTTAATTTAATTAATACTACTAATCTTTAGTTAATAAGTTGTTGTAGTACTAACCATTGGACCAGTGTTGTCAAATTAAATAAATAAATTATTATTATTATTATTAAAGACGATTTAATAAAAGATAAAAACAGAATCGAATTACGAAGTTGACTCGCTAAGATAATTTATGGTGACGGAAAACAGGAGGAAACCTGAAGATAATGGCCTGAAATCTCTGACACGCACTGATCAATACTCGTTCCCCATCTGTATGAGACAGAACGAACGTAGACATAATTTCGCTGCCTTAGAACAATAAAATACTGATATTTCGTCTTAGATACCAAAAAATAATACATCATGCATGTATGTTGTAGATAAATTAATGTGTTATTGTAGGCTAGTTTATTTTGATTAGATAAGAGATATTTAGTAGAATAAGTATTTACATATTTACGTATGTACTACCGTATAAAATGATTTTGTGCCATATTTTGTGTTTATTTAATTGAATTGTTTAATAATTTTATAAGTTTCTTTTCAATTGGTTTATTGCGTTGTATAAAGTTTATTTTAGTTTAAGGTCTTATCTGTCGCATTAGGGTAAAGCCTGTAAAGATAGAATAAGTTTTGGTAAATAAAAAAAAAAAAAAAAAAAAATGTATTTCCCTAAAGAGAGGGCAAAGTTGCGTCATAAGCCAAGAAGAGATTTGAAGCTAAGTACAATAACAGCAGCATATGTCAGTCTTCAAAATAATGCTTGCTGAGGTCTGTCCATGGTTGGGTGATCATGATTCAATACCGAGCCTCTGTACCTTTGAAATTACGTTAGTCGCTGCTGTCATTTCAATCTTTGACTGTCGATTCAGGTTGACAGATAGTCATGTTACCCAGGCTGGATTGTAGTGGTAAAATAGGCAGCCACTCTAAGTCTTTCTAAGTCGTCCTCTGTTTTTTTCTGATTCATTTCGTTGAGGTATCAAAGACTCGTTTCTACGGGACTCTTCGGGCTTCATTGTCTCGACGCTTTTCTGGTGGCCGCCACTGTTGATTCTCGTTTTCGGAGTTGCATTTTTTTTGTGAATAGTGTGGCGTTCTTGTCCCATTGAAACAAAAAAGCCGCTCTAAGTACAATACACGTATACATCTGCATACGATATGACTGGAAGCCGTCCCCAAAATAGTTGGGAAAAGGTTAAGTAAATTATTGTGTTTAAGCAGATTTAAGCTCCATGTAAGTACATTATAGCTATTAAAACCTTAACTACCAGAAAACGAGACACAGTAGTAAATGTATTGTTTGTCGATCACGTGGCGTTTAAGGTATTAACGGTCAAGTACAAGTCTCAACTCGAGGACAGATTTTGAGATTTGTTTACTGGATAATCAGAATAACGAATGGAACCCAGGATATGTTTGACGACACGGTTGGCGCAGTGGCTGAGCGATTGACTGCTGCGCTGCGTGTCGTGGGTTCGATTCCCGCACGGAACAAATATTTGTATGGCCTACAGATAGTTGTTCCGGGTCTGGCTGTTTGTGTATGTGAGTTTGAATGTTTGTAAACGCACCCACGATACAGGAGAAATTCCTAGTGTGGGGCAACGTTTTTTTTTTAAAAGAAAGAATGAAAAGAATATCACGTTCAGCAGAGAAACTAGAACAACAGTGGGGAACTTGGCAAACATAAAAGATATTTCTTTCATAACAGCTCAAAGCTTATGACAAATCGCTACAAGCTGGCGTCCCGGAAAACTATTTATAAGATATAAAAGCGGATATAACGCTTCCAAACAACTTATTGGTTTGTGTGTAACTGCCAATATGTTTGGCAAAGTGCTCATTAAGATAACAGCGCATTGAACGAGGTCAATTAGAAGAACCACGATAACCGTCACTAAACAATCCCCTTCCATTCGTTCGTGGAATATAAAAGACATTTTATTGTGTTTTTATATGGTACGATTTCTACTATAAAAAGGACATTTTATGTTCGTGAGTAAGCACAGAATAAGATGTGGCAGAATTTGCTTTCGAGGCGCCGAACTTGCTTGCAGGCAAATTTGAAATAAAAAACAAATTACGATACCAGAGAACTATATAAAACAATCTTCTCAGTTTTGCACTTGATGGGTATAGCAGCAGCCTTTTTTTAAATTTAATACTGTGATTACTTCTATCGGGGTTGATTTACGGAAATCAATTCTCAGAAAAAGGTAAGTAATCAAAGGGAAGGGTTTTTTATTTAAGCACCCTTTAGATAATTGAAGGTCTTGTACTCGTTGACGAATCGTTTATCGTATAAAATAAAATAAGGAAGAGGGTGTCCTCAATACCTTTAAAAAGGGCAAACGTTAATTATTAAGTGGTCGATAACTAATAAAGGCTTCTTGTCTTATTATTCAAATAAAAAAACCGGCAAGTCAAGACAGCAGCTATTGACAATAGCGATGTGTCCAAGGTAAAAATATTATAATAAATCTATTCGGTCCGTCAGTTAAATTACCAAAAAATCTTGAACACTTATTTTTGGTTTACTCTAATCAATAAAAAGTGACAAAGATGAAAGAGGGGTTGTGACGTCACTTTTACGTAAAAAGTTTAGCACGGCGTAACGGCGTCACACAAAATTTCAATGCACTATATCGACGTCATTTTTGGTTTAGAATTTTCAAGGACACTATTACAGCCTATTACTTTTGTTATATTTGACAAGGAACACAATAGTTTATTTTGTTTGGTGTTGCTACCGCTGTTAACTGACAAATGAATTAGTCAAAATTTTAATAATAATAAACCAGACTGTTACTATAATCTGCCGGGAAAAGGCACGGCAGATGATGATGACTATTACTGACCCACTGCAGGGCTAAGCCCTCATCTCATACGGTTCAGGCACGAGCTTTAGGCAATACCCTTGCTCAAGGCGGTTTTGCGATCGAAGAATTAATTATAAACTCAGGTTGAGATTACGAGGTTTTCCTTCACCGAAGTCAAGAAATAACCTAAAAAGAAGTATGTGCAAATGGATTGATAAAGTCACATTGTTACTTGTACAGATTTGATCCCACCAGCTCGTGCATGAGACGCGAGGGCTTAATGGTCACGACATTGTCACCGACATCAGGATTTAAAACAATAGTCTGTTGATTAATGCAAAATGGTTTCTTACCATGCTGCGGCGTTGAGCGCGAAGTGTTACTCCGTCTCTTTGAATGTCATGCTCTGCTAAAAGACGATATGTCTCGATAGTTTCTCTGGCTTACTGCAACAAAAACGATTAATAAAATAACTTTGTAATAGATAGAAATATTGCTCCGTGATACACTGAAAACAATTCTTTAAGGTAGACGACTTCATCTGAAAAACACGTAAATAAAAACAGTTCTAGCAGTTCTCTATTTTATTTAAAAAAAACTAGTTACCAAAAAAAAAGCTTGTCGAGTTATTTAAGCGAAAAGAAAAGCTATAATAAATGGGAAAACAATTGTTTAAGGCATAAGACGACTTAATCTGAAAAACACGTACATAAAAACAGTTGTAACGGATCTAATTTTATTGAAAAATAAACCAGTTATCGAAAAATAAAAGAAAAGTTAAAATAAATTGCACTGAATAACCCCCCTACATTATCAATGCATGGCATAAAAAACGAAAAATATAAATATATGATGAGTCATATCGGGTATGCATAAATCACAGCAAAATGGTGACAGAGGGACAGACAGCCGTGTTCATTAATAACATATCGTACTCCGATTACCACTCAATAAGCACTTGATGGACTTTGTACGTTAACTTTAGATATTTTCGTTATATTTTTAACTTTCATGATGCCTGAAAGGTTGAATAGAGGTCGTTAGCTCTGCATAGTAAATGCCTGTATTCCCCAAAAGGTTAGGTAGAGATGTAACTATATTAAACGCACATTTATCCAGGCATGTTTGAATACCATACAAAGGGGGAGCCTTTTGCCTATGACTAGCACTGAGGTATACACACCGTACACAAATCCAGACTACGGGCTGTTAGTGAAAAATTCTAGATGGTAAAATCCAATAACACTTTTCCCGACCTGCGATTCGAACTCAGGACCTCGTACATAAGAGAAACGCTTGCAAGCGCACAACGAGACAGTTAATATTATCAGTCATTAGATAAGTCTATAGGTAAAAGGTACAACTTAAATATGTCTATAGGTAAAAGGTAGGCAAAGATAATAAAGGATATTCAGTGGGTAATAGAGGGGAAACCGTAATCCGGTTATCTACCACAATTTCAAACTCCGGGCTGCTTCCGAGAACTTGGTCATACTCGTAGTAGTTAAACTCATTAACACCGACCGATACGGGAATACCAAGGCACTGATTAAAATCACGATTGAATCAGAACTCTGCAAATCTAGACTGAAGCGGGTTTTCCATGATCACAATCTAATAATTGACTTCAATTAGACCGTATACCTATGTACGTAATATTTAATAAGACATATATTTACATATACACAATTATAATATAAAACTAACTATATAGTCATCTGGAAACGTGCCCAAAAGACTGGCAGCATTGCCACGTTGGGTGACAATACTAATTCTTTGGGCAAAGTATGATCCAGCCCTCTGGTCACGCGAAGTGTCGATCAGTCGTCGAGAAATTTCCTTGTAAAGGAGACGTGCACTCGGGCCCCATGACCCGAGCGTTTCAACCTCAAGCGAGTATTAGACCATTAATTAAAGAGGCACTTTTGGACGTTCAATTTAAAATATATACCTTTATACTAAAATGGTTCTAGTTCTAGTTTGGTCGTTTCTAATGGAGAAGAATACTCAAGAAATCCTCACTACAAAAAGTATTGCAGGTCTAAAATATTGTTACAGACCTTGATGCATGTCGTCTTAGTTGCCAAACCAAATAATTACAAAGTGCATGCCGCTTGAGCACATTGTCTAGAGTTTGACTATTGCCAAAAACCTAGACTGCTATAGTATAGTGAAAGAAAAATAAATTATTACGGCGACACCAGTTTTACTCGCTACATTTTGTCAATTTAAGCCCATTAAGTCTAGATGCCCTAGACAAAGTGACACTCCATCAGTGATAATGATTTTCTAAAAGACCAAAATACATGGGATTGATATGTGTAGTGTGTTTCTCTTTAACAAAAGCTAATGGCTTTTGTTGACGAGCGATATTGGCCTAACATAAATCACGCCAAAAAGGTGACCGAGGGACAGACCATGTTCATTAATAACATACATTTCAAACTTTGACTAAAACTCAATAAGCACAAAGTGACTTTAATTCAGCGATAACGATTTTCGAAAATAACAAAAGGTTTGTCTGTTTTCTGCTTCGTGTGTTCCACAAAAGCCAAGAGTAAAGAGTTGAGTTTGAAGTTGAAATGTGCTACCGATATGTCAAGTGTTTTTTTAAACGAGCTTAAAAGCTGTCACTGTCAATTTTCTACAACAATGATGACACTGCCAGGAATGAGGACCATGTTGTGAGGAAAGTATGAATGTGGAGGTTACAATAGCAGAGAGAGACAAAAGAAAAGATGGTTGGTTTGTGTGAACGATGATATGGCTAGAAAGCAGGTGACTTTTGAGATGACGCCAAAAGTAGATCCCAAATAAATTGGGATAAGGGCAGGAGGATAATAATAATAAATCTTTATTGAACCATTGTTACAATTGTTGCCTTTTAATAACATTAACTTAATATCTATCTGTAACTGTAAGTGACGTTAATTCAGTCTATACGCTGGTTCCCAAACTAGCCAGCGCCTGTATCTTGGGCCGGTATGAGGGATAACACTGACAGCTCGGTTTAGATGATGTGTAGATTCATTGGTGAAATTCACCCTTAGTCTCCAAGCCGTCAGGTTTGCTAGATTTCTCAACCCTCATCAAAATAATCATTTAGGTACGAATTGTGAAAGTATTTTACAATTCTACTGAGCATCGATTGTTTGATAAACGTCGGCTGTTCAACAGCAGCCAATTAATTAGAAGTAAAAGCTTTCCAATTGTACCATATGTTACGAGTGAAAATGATTAACGTTTTGTTTCTATCGCTTCCATTCGGAATTTAACTTTTAAAACAATTGGAATCACAAGGTTTTCCTTGTGTATTTATGCGTCGTTTGGAACTTCAGATTCTATTTTCGAAATTCAATTTACTTCACGTAAATGTATGAGAAGTAATTGGGTGGCTGATAAAAACAATAGCAGTCTGAACACTCGGGTGTCGTAAAGTAAATTGTAGTTTTGGATGTTCTTCAAGGAAGATTGATGATATTAATATGACTTGCTTAAACAACATTGTTATGTTACAAGATAGTGAAGCTTTATTAAAGGATTTAGCAGCATATCAAGGTACCCGTTTACAAACGCAGTTTAGATTTTACACACATAGCGCTTTGTAGGGATTTGATGAAGCCATTATGGAGCTCAAAACTATGTAAAACGTTGTGTAAAAGATTCAAACATAATATAATATTTTTGCTGTGTGAAATCACAACTAATATGACATAAAGATTCAAAGGTCAAAGTCTCTAGATAAAAATACTGGTTTTGTTCAATTGGTTTATGAAAACTGAGCCTTTTTACATAAAACAGTATGTCAAAATAAGGTCTGACATTTAAATAGACTTGTCGAAGTAAAACACGTAGCCCGTAATAATGCCAGCTATTGTAAGGTGGTTATAGGAGACAGAGGAACTAAACTCATCATGACGATGGAAACAGTTGCAATAATATGTAACTATGTAACAATAATAAAACTACTACTTAAAAAAAAAAACAAATATTTAGTAAATAATATGTACAGACGCTAGTACGTCAAGCTACCCAAATCTGTCAATTTTTTCCAATTGAATAAGAACCTTATTCGTTTGTAATAAAGTTGAAAAACTATCAGAGAAACTTGACAGATTGAATTTGACACATTGGGGTAGCTTAAAGTGCTGGTCTACAGACACCAGTACATCAAGCTACCCCAATGTGTCAGAAAATACAAATCTTACCTCTTTATGATATTAGTGTTGATAGGTCTGTACCTATCAACAATAATATCACAAAGAGGTAAGATATGTATTTTTGTATGTTTGTAGCGAAAAAACTCAAAAACTATTATACGATTTGTAATATTCTTTCTCCATAAGAATGCTACATTATCCCTGAGTAAAATAGGCTATATTTTATTACGAAAACTACGCTTTATAAGAGGTAAAAGGGGATGTTAAAGTTCGAAAACCATGCGGAAAGTCGCGTGTGAAGCGCTAGTATAAAATAAATAAAGGAAATGAAACTATACAATAATTAAATCTACCTAAGCCCTGGTTTAGGTAGATTTAATTATTGACAATGAAACCCCTGGGTTTCATTGTTTAATAGCGCACCGAGAATATCACCTACCTTTATATAATGCGGTTCGCAAATGAAAAGCCAACACTATACTAGCACAATGCACGGGGCTAATTGAGGCTTCTGTTTTAATACTCACAAGAGTTGTATACTTTTAGTGATGTTTAAGTTAAGGTATCTTTCTGAGATATCTGATCAAATACATAAATAAATAAACAATAAATAATTTGATCTCGGCAAGAGGAAGGGTAAAATGGATTGACTTAGGTCGATGTCGTATTTTAAGTATATACCCGAAGCCCTCTCTCCCGAAAGTCTCCCCCGGTACTACTACCACCGTTCAGCCTGTCTGTCGGGCTCTCTGACACTCTTCGGGAACATACTTATCTATGTCCGCTTCAGAGAGCGCGGCAGACGGACTATGGGCATGGCCATTCAGTCCGGCAATATCGATTTGGTGACCGTTAGTACGGATACGTCCATAAAGGAGCCTATAGGCCCGGCCTGTGGTAAGTGTGGTTCTGTGACTTTCCAATGTGTCAAACTACGGCTCGGCGGCCACGCACAGCTTACGAAGTAGTCTGGGGTTTACGTGAACACGATCAAACTGCCGTGGGCCGTGTAAAAAGTTTTATTTTTGTCATTTAGGGGATAGGAATAATTGTTTCACCTTTACAGAAACCAATTATAAGAGCTGGCATAATATAACCGAAAAATGAGTCCATTAGAATAAAATAAACAGTTACAGCCGGCCAGTATCAAAAAACCTCACCAGAATATTTTTATCAGATAATTATTTACAAAACTTTTCTAAAAGTATAAACTTATCACAACAATAATCAGAGTTAATAAACCACATATGTGGGTGTTTACTCTTGCCAGCCTAAAACCCCAGTCTGTAGGTAGTACTAAGGCCTTGTTAGGCAGACTTAGAACTGTGTGCCTAACACGAATGTTAGACATAAACGTAACAATTCAATTGGAATACTTATATCGAAGATAATATGTGTATATTTTCGAGAACTTATACATATCTATGGTTGATACTAATCGTGCTTGTCTCATAAGTCTGAATGCTACATGATAGTAGTATTTTCAATTTTAAAATCGTTCCAATTGACGTCACGTTTACGTCAATCATTCGTGATTGGCGCACATATCCCGTATAATGACTTCGTTGTTTTACGAAGAAAGCCAAAGATAAATTACTTTTAGGTACAGTTAAAAAAAGACAAAGTATTCCACTTAAAAAATATAAATAGAAAAGCCAGTGACATAGCAATTACGTAGTTGGTAAACAAAATATTTTCAGTAGCACTCTGAAGGCGAAAAAAGACGGTATAAAAAGATCTGAGATTTAAGCTGTCAAGTTATTTGCCGTTTCTTTGTTTTGTGAAGCTTACGGTAGAAACTTCCTTTCACCAGTTTCCCTCATTATCATCTACCTATCTATCTTGAAGTCGAACTGGACGCTACTGAATTTTGTGTTTCATTTGAACCGACTGCCTATAATATGCCCTCCACAACCTAGTTACTTACTTGGTAACACGATACCTCTAAGACTAAACGACAAAGACAGCCAAAACCAACAACTTTACTTGCTTTCCAAAGCACAAAAGGCCTCAGTATGTAATTGATGTTCACCCATCCACAAACTGACCTCGAAACGCGTTGCTGGACACCTTGAAAATCGATCCATGAGGCAGAAATTACTTAGCCAGGAGCCTCAAACGATCAGTTTTTTTTCTTTGTCATTGTTCATGTATCTCATGATTAAGACAAAAATATATGTTTGTGTGAAGTTTTTATTTAATTTTACAATAGCACTGCAAAAACTATTAGCACTGCAATCATAACTATAAAGATATCACAAATAATTGCAGTCAAATATTGTACGGAACATCAATAAAAGTCGAATACTTTCGGATAACAACATCGGAATTAACTTTTAATCGATGAGGCTCAAGGGATTTACCAATCCCAGAAGTGATAAAATCGCGGAAGCTCTGAATTTATCGGAAACATTCGAATTACAGTGATCGCGTAATATATTTTTACCAAAATTCTGTCGATGGTTGAAATGACAATCGGCTTACAGGACATTTGGGCAACATATCCTATACGCCATTTTATCTTTTCATGTACGTGATCGTCTAAAGTGGTTTTAGTAATACAAGCACGTACTTAATTATTCAATATTTGGGGTGTGAGGAAAGGGGTGTAAAGGAGGATCCTCCGAACAGACTGGTGTTGTGTCTGGCGGGCTACTGCCCGACGGTTGTTGTACGGTTCTTGTATATATGTATGTTCAATCGCGCTGATAACTTTAATATCGCGATGTAGTATACATACGTCAGATTTAGTTCGTAAGTGGCGATATAGATGTCGCTTAAAACACATAAGTGACCTACGACATCGCCGCGCGCCGGAATGAACGAGAGGAGCGGGTGCAGCGGGGATCAGCTAGCCGACGATGGCCGCTCGGCTCGCGCGCACTCATCACGCCGTCAACAAGTCAGCTGATACACGCCTAGACGAACGTTTATTTACGGAATAGGTCCATAGGCCTATTCATATTGTATTAAGCCTAATTACTTTCGTACAAGACATAATAGTTAAACAGTCCACTAAAGTTTTATAACTTTCTTCGCTGAAACAGCCACGGCACGCGCCAACATATGGTCCTTCGAGCCATTACAAATCGAGACTCCTCGTTGGTCCCGGCTGTCTTTTGTAGATATTTGACAGTCGTTACGGGTAGTTAGAAGACCGAATGTGAAACAATGAATGACAAACAAAACAACCCTACCAAGAGGTATCGTGGTGCCCAGTTACTGGGTTGTGAAGGTCAGATATGCAGTCCTCCATGTAAAATAATAGTATTCAGCTGCATCCAGTTAGACTGGAAGCGGACCTCAACGCAGTTGGGAAAAGGCTATGCAAATGATGATGATGTCTTAAGAATCAATATTAAATAACAACTATGTTGTTCTTGTAGTGGTTGTGGTTGTTTGTGTTGCAAATAACAACAACTACTAACCACAAAAACTTTATCTATGGGGCCAACTCTCAGGCAACAGGTCGATAACTCCTTATTTTTGATAAGTTAAAGAAATGCGAACGAAAATGTACAGATCATTTGATTTTTGTAATGCCTATTTCTAAATTAATACTATAGGAAGATCTGTTTTTTATTCGTGATTACTTTCACCGCTAAAATACTGACAATGTTTTAAAAGCCACCTTGTATACACAAGGTCAATACAAACATTGTAAACACACAATAATTCTTTAACATTTTCTTCTCAAAGATACACTCACGGGAAAGCAATCAGTCCTTTATAAATACAGAACTCGTATCAACCGCTATCATTTGCAGCTCAAAAAATAAACAAAGCACTGTCAAACAGAAAACAATGGAAAACACACATGCTTAGGAAAAGAGATAAATATAACTTCGTTTCTGTATATGTCCTCGGATTGTCTTACAACCTTGAAGCCGTCTTTGAAATACTAAGCTTGAAATCTACTCGTGCGAGTAACTGTACTTGAAGGTAAGAAACGAATTATACCGTAAACACTTAACACTTTGTCTTTCGTGGTTTTGTGCTCTTGTACAGTCACAAGCATAAGTACCTTACACTAACACAGAATTTTAAAGCAATTTTCTACTAAATTATTGATAAAAAAAATTATGATGATAAAATGGGGCTTCCCTCAAAATTTCAATCATTATTTCACCAGGAAATCCCTTTTGGATTTTGCGTCAGGGTAACTTATTTATGCTCGTGACTGTACCAAGGAAGCGTTGATAGAATTCATTATTCAACTCTCTAACTGTTTTCTACGCGACGTTAACAGGGAAATTACTGAATGATTTTAATTAAATGCAGAAGGATCTTACCAGAGAAAGATTTGTTCATTTCTAACTTCTTCAAGTCTGTTGATGTTGCTGTTTTGGGAGTACAGCACCAACATAACACCATACGGAAGTAGATCCGAAATCTGTGGACAAATAAGAATATAAATACATGTCACAACTATTTGAGAAGCCGGTCACACTATTCCCAAGCCACTGCAATTCCTGAAAAGCAGAATTAACTGTGGCGACCAACAGAAAAGCGTCGAGATAATGAAGCCCGACGAGTCCCGGAGAAACGATTCAACTGTCTTGAATTCCGCAACGAAATTAATCAGAAAAGAACAGCGGAGGAGTTAGAAAAACAAACAATTATTTGAGAATTAAAAAGACTTGATTGTAAACGACGATGTGTTTTCTAATCCAGGCAAGAACTAATGTAAGTTTTTTAATTAATATGGTATAATTTTTAAGCTAATCTTAGACATCTTTGGCATAGGTAAAGGAAAATATAGTGAGGAAACCTCAAATTATAATATAAATCTCAAATCGGCAACCGACATCGAAGAACCTGTTGCCATGATTTTAGAATATGATCTGGAACCCGGCGTTGAAATTCTTAGTCGGCTTTTCCCAAATTTTTGCGGCTCTTTCTAAAGATTGTGTTTTACTTCAAACTGTAAAACAACATGAGAAAGTCCTAATTTCTATATAGCCCAATGAGATGTTTAATTATAAAACTAACGATTCACTTCTTTCAAAATTTATTGAGATTTTTCGTCAGTGACATTAGGATAAGCTGACGAAAAATTTCAACGCTGGGTGGTCCGGAATTATGTACTAAACTTAGGTTGGGCGTTGATGTCTTTCCATCATATGTAATATGTATATATATACATATATGTAACTCTTTATTTATTTGATTTAATTAAAATGAATAAGTAATGCAGCAGTACTTCATTTTGTTTAAAAAGGCTCCGTGATTAGTAATTATAAATTAAAAATTCATTGATCACCAAAAGATATAAAGTGCAATAAATAATTTCATTTAAAAATAACTTTTTACGTATTTAGTAAGTAATTGCTAGTACTCACTAATACAATTGCAGATAAAATCCCGCAGGACAAGATTTTGAAACTTATAAAGCCCAGACTATGTTCAGTAAATAAAATGTAGTTGATTAGAAACTTATTTATCTTTGAAATATTCTGACGTCTGTTAGACCGTTCAACTTTCGAATTTAGTTAAGAAACTACGAAAACATTTTGTTACTTTATGAATAATCTAGCAACACTTAATATTTATTTATCTTTCTTAAATTGTCGGTGTGTCTATAATATTGCTGACGTATCGTACCGTATTTGTTTTTTATATATTCCATTTCAATGTCATGTCATGTACAGGATTAAATAAAATGTCTGGAAGCAGACTCAATTTCTACAGTTTTAAAATTACATTGTTGAAACGCATTTTTTAATTCCCGTAGTTTCTTAGGTTATATGCCCTGGTTGGAGTCTTTAATTTATTAATTCTCCACAGGAAAGTCCGGTTAAGCAGTAGACAACCGCAAGGTTGAACTGTAAGATGCCATTTTCAAAA
The DNA here is from genome assembly GCA_905147745.2 of Phlogophora meticulosa. Taxonomy (NCBI): domain Eukaryota; kingdom Metazoa; phylum Arthropoda; class Insecta; order Lepidoptera; family Noctuidae; genus Phlogophora; species Phlogophora meticulosa. Next base: position 9,122,381 of record LR990528.1, on the reverse strand, counting down.
AGTAAAAGAAAAAAAAAAGGTGAACAAATAAACTTACCAATAGCGAAGACTTTTCACTTACTTATTTTTGGTAAAATCGGTACTACTATACGAGTACACTTCCGTTCCAAACTATTTGTTTACCCAATGAAAAATGTAGTATGAAAATAATATTTTATATGAACTTGTATTAGTGTGAATGCTCAAATCCAACTGTCAAACGGTTATCCTTAATTAGTCGAAAATTGTTAAATCGATTTCACATTTCGCAGAAAACTATTTCACGAATATCGTTGCACGTAATTAATGATTCACACAATTTTCAATTACGTTCCATCGAAATAACGAGGCACATTACGTTTCATTCAATGAGACGTTACAGGAATCGTTTTTGTAGTTTGCGATGGTTCATAAAAATTCCATAAATTATGTAGGAGGTTTTTTACAATGAGATGCTGCGCTCATCTGCATCAGTCTTAAATGTGAAAGTTTGTGAATCACTAGACTTCACATATTTTGGCACAAAGTTCGAGACGTTTCGATTAAATCATGGAATTGTTATTATTTCGGAAACTGTAGTAGTTTCTCGAAGCCGAGTAAAACCGAGGTCAAGAGCTAGTTCCATAATATGCGCTCTCATAAATCTAAAGTTGAGAACAGTGGCAATACTGGAAACATTCCAATGAGAATATTTGCAGTACCGCTCCAAATTGTCAAGACATTTAGTAAGATTGCTATGCTCTTAGCAGAGTTCCTTGAAATCTGTTAAGTCGGGATTGTCTGTGTTATTCTATCCTATATATTTTTTTTTTTTTTAAAACGTTGCCCCACACTAGGAATTTCTCCTGTATCGTGGGTGCGTTTACAAACATTTAAACTCACATACACAAACAGCCAGACTCTTAACAACTACCTGTAGGTCATACAAATATTTGTTCCGTGTGGGGATCGAACCCACAACACGCGGCGCAGCAGCCGATGCCTCAACCACCGCGCCAACCGTGTCGTCAAAATTAATTTGATAGGTAAACAAAAGGCAATCGTAAGGGCCTAAGCACACATAGCTTATTATACGCGAGTTGCAACGCGCGTCGGCAGCGCGTCTTCAGCCTGCCTTTTGTCTTGAAAACCCTGCGTTTGCAGCGCATAAATCGCTGTGTGATTTGACCCTAAGTGTCGATTAACTGTTTAGATTACTGGCGTTTAGTTTTACTTCACTCAAGGGTGCACTACGCTTCTTATTACTACTTCTTATTCGTATTCTGAAGTTTGCTTAGTTTTATATATTTATTTGTTTCTTATCTTGTCGTATCGCCACGATAATAGAAATTGCTGTTAGTTTCAGCAGATTCCTAGAATGCAGAGAGCTGTATCTGTCTTCCTAGTATCGGTATGTTTTTAGGCTAACTTTCAACAATGAAATTCAATATGGTAGTTTTTGAAAAAAGAGTAGAATCTAGTTCCATCATAAATTGTATGCGACGTGTATGGTCACACGTTAACTAAGTCATTCAATTAATAACTGGCAGCGTTGGGAATATTGGGAGCGTTGGGGATATTCAAAACGTGTTGCAAAAAATATTGAACGAATTCGTATTGTGAGACGATGGACGTTACTAATGGCGCCAAACTCGTTTATAGATTTCGAGCCAAGGTAAGCTATGAGTTTCGCTCCATGGGTAGTGTCCATCCAACGGACCTAGTTAATGTAGTTTGGCATCGATACACTTAGAAAAAACAAGGCCATCAGGCGTTGGACAACTTGCTTACGCTCATAACTGCACATTTTTGATTTCATTCGTCCTAGCTCACGAAGAATATTATACTTTTTATTTAATGTACTTTGCTAATATAAAAACACATCTGCATTCTGCAAAGTGTTATGCAGAGGTGTGGCTACCTAACCTATTCTATTCTACAGAATAGAATAGGTTAGGTAACACACCTCTGTTTGTATGTAATACAAATCAATAAAAACTGTTTGTTATTTTTGTAAAAACTCTAAAATGACTGGACCTATTTCAATGATATTATTTGTGTGTGTTTAAATGGGTCGCTGGATGGTTTATATTTAGAATTGGACACGGTAAGTCGCGTTTGGGCACGACAACGTCTTTAGGGTACGCTAGTATATTATACATACATATGGGTGTACTATTACAACCCACGTTTCGCAAGTTATGTTCAAGTACCATGTAAAGGGGGAGGCTGTTTACTATAATATTGTCTACTAAGACACTTTAAGGTTGTAGCCAGCCTGTTTTCCAACCTTAATTACACGAATTAATAACACCTAACTGAGAACGTATAGATATTCGGACTAAGTTTGGATCTGGCTCGCTCTGTCTCAACTTCCCTTAGCTCGCAAAACTTCCATGTCCTGAACTACGACAAATAAGTTTCAGGTTTCAGCTTAATTTATGACTGGCATATATTCTAGACCTACAATGAAGGAAATGTTGGGTATGTTCGCGAGTATAATACGTGTCCTCAGACCTAACAAATATCTTTACGCAAATTTCGTATGCAGAACCTTTGCTCTTAATATAACTTATACTGTACCTTAGTAAGTAAAGGGTGTTGTTTGTAACACGCGTGTACGTGTCTCTGTTAAGTACGAGTACCATAAGTCAAGTGTACTTAGTGATGATACTCCTTTAAAGTTACCATTGCTATTTGAAAACACTCGGTTGAAGCCTCGCCTCTCATGTGCGCGTTTGGGGTTCAAATCTGGGCAAGTACCAATGTGACTTTTTCAATTCACATGTTCGTAAAGAACAAACTTCGTAAGAAAACCTCACTTGATATAAGTCTGACAATGCCAATCCACTTTGAGCAAGCGTCGTTATCAACGCTCCAGCCTTCTCTGAATGAGAAGAGATCTTTGCCCTGCAGTGGATCAATAAACGCTGGTATTCATTTTGTTACTCGATTGAAAATAAAATTAATTTCTTTTATTAAATGACTATGCAAACAAACCTGCTATGAATGAAGCTTGATAATTAAATATAAACAATACGATTGTTTCTTTTGATCTTTCCCAATAAAAATGGCCAATATTTACAGCAAAGCTATAGAATGAGAATTTGTTAGAAGTTATAATATGGTATACCTACTACCTTGTGTATTTGAGAAGCTCATTTAAGTAATGTAGGCACGAAATATCATAATTTAAGTATGAAAAAGTATGGTGATGAAGTGTAAATATAACGCGCCATTTTAATCGGCGACGACGATGTCTGCAAATAGGATTTGAATCCCTAGACACAAAACAATTACTATGATAGCAAATTTAACGACACCCAGTATTGTTTTAATAAATTGGCATTGCGGCCCATTCAAATACTTCGCGTGTTATCCGTGTAAATACATCAGAAATGAATAATTTTAGATCAGCTTTCGACGCGGTTTTGCGTACGTTATAAGTTATTTTTCCTAGGTGAAAGTTTAAGAACACTCACCGGGCACGATTCCGTGTGGCGACGGGAGACGGGGTGCGAGGGTAGTATTTTTAAATTGTTGCATTTAACGTCACAAATTGTTTTATAATCTTCACCCTCTTCCTCCAAAAATCTCAAAATCCAAAATCCAATTTACTTACTCGGTCTATATTGTATGTAAAGTTACGAGTATATAAACACTGTAGGTACATTAATCGTATTTCCTTTTATGCCGGACACGGATTGGTGATACGCAACATGAAATGCAACACACGTTGAAACCAATGAGCTCTATTGTTTTGTCATTGATGTCGCATTGCATAAATTGGGACAGGTCAGGTTTTGTAACTGAAGAGGGATAATCCCCATCGCGATCATGATTTTTCTTTATAGTTATGGCACACGGTGAAACTGCTATAAATCGGTAAAGAACACATAAATAAACCAATTATGTTCAAGGATTTGGATATGGTGTTTTAAGTTTGACGACTCGGTTGGCGCAGTGGTTGAGCCATCGGCTGCTGCGCCGCGTGTTGTGGGTTCGATCCCCGCACGGAAAAAATATTTGTATGACCTACAGGTAATTGTTCCGGGTCTGGCTGTTTATGTATGTGAGTTTAAATGTTTGTAAACGCACCCACGGTACAGGAGAAATTCCTAGTGTGGGACAACGTTTTTATAAAAAAGAAAAAAAAAAAAAAAGTGTTAAATTGCCTAGATATTTCGATGTAAAAATATCATTTAGCGACCTCAAAATGGCGATGGAATGACTATGCCAACTTCCACAGAAATTTCATGCGTATTTCTAATCTGTACCCGGAATTAAGAAATGTCCCAGCAGAACCAATCATCTTCTATCTTCTCAATTTCTAAACTTTTCAGTGACAAATAACGATCTGCGACCGCAGAAGGCTTCTTGCTAATACAAAATTATAGGTGCACTGAACAACAAAGCGCGGCAGTACAAAGCTTCGAAGTATTCCCTCCATAGGGAGTTACTCTGTGGCGCAGCGTTCGTATTTATTCGGAAATACGAAAATTACCGAAGCACCCTTTCCCGCACCTTTTCTAGTTAAACTGTCGGGTTTAGGTCTAGCTGTACGTGTTTTATGCTGCCCTCGTAAATGAAAACACAGTAACTTCAATTGCTGTGTTTCTCTGGGATTTGAATTATCTGGGAAAAATTTAGGTTTGTCTGTATCTACTACCGTTATGGAGATACGAGTACGATAGATAAAAACATAGTATTTTGCAAAATATTAAGACATTTTTAATAAAAAACACGCGTGAGTGCGTTATAATCTTTAGGTTTGAACATAGTAAAATACTACTTACTGTGCTGTAATATGTGTTCATATATTTTTATAAATATGTTTTGCTTGACTATAACACGGCTTTTTCAAATGCTGTGGTTTTATGTAAAATTTACGAAAAATTTCTCATATGTTATACTTCAATTAATCACAGTATCTTAGTTACTGGGTTTAAGATGCCTGCAGTTTTGATATTTCTTCAAAAATACATAGTTTAACCACGATAACTATTGCTACTCGGTTTTAAGTTAACCTTTTGCATGTTTCGGGGTACGAGACTAAAAAAAGATTTGAAGAACAGTAGGAGGAAAACAACAGGATTTGAAGAACGTCAAACTATTAATGCTGCCGAGATTAGACTCTATTATCTATATTTCAGCTTCAAATATTTTTTTGTCCAACACTAATCGTTTTTAATAACAGAGTTACTGTGGTTTCATTTAAGAGGGCAGGATGTATTCATCAGCCTGTCAAAAGATACTTAATATTTCTTTATAGGTATGTTTTGACTATTTCCAAATTCAAAGGGCGTTCTTCAATTATTTCAAAACTGGACACGGACACAAAGGAAAAATGGGAAAGACATGAGAATGTCGCCGCCCTGCGTCATACTTACAAACTATTATGCACAACCATACCTAAATATTTTACGATGTGAAAGGATGTCACCCAGACCCTTTATCAACGTTTGTCATAATATAATAACCCTCCCTAATCTAACGGCCATAAAACCACTCACCCTTCCTTTTTTTATTGTTATTACGGTCAGGTTAGTGATATAAAAACAGGGGACAGATTTTCAGGTATTATCACTGAATAAAATTTGTATAATACCCTAAAAACTGCGGTGAGAATACGGTTAAATCACTATGCTAATTGCTACAACCAATAAAAGGGATAATAACAACGAATTGAGCGCATGACTTCAAATTAAGCTGATAAATATTGGATATTAAAATGCTTTTTTTGCTTAGATGTAATAACAATTTGTATTATTACAATAGTAAAATTGTAATAAGTGAAAACTTTAAAGGGTTAATTATGAACAACTTTTACTACAGGACCATGCCTCAATATATTACCTAAAAGTTTTCACGTTTGGCTCCACATTAAAAGGTGATAGTAATATTGTGATACAATGACCCCCAAAAGTGGTTTTACTTAACATACATTTCAATATGAAATATAGGTTTGATTAATCTATATGATTATATTTGATTATATTTCACGGCACGGTTGGCACAGCGGCTGAGCGATTGACTACTGCGCTACGTGTCGTGGGTTCGATTCCCACACGGAATAAATATTCGTATGGCCTACAGGTAGCTTCGGGTCTGGCTGTTTGTGTATGTGAGTTTGAATGTTTGTCACACCCACGATACAGGAGAAATTCCTATTGTGGGGAAACGTTTAAAAAAAAAAGTGAATAAAGTGGCGAAGCGTGAACCTAAACTGGGCCCTCATTAAACCCGATAAATTCTAATTAATTCCTGGCTTGCATTTATACACTAGACAAAAAGAAAATTAAGTAAAATACTGCACCCAGATAGCTGAATTTCAGGACAGCACCATTTTAGGCCACCTTATAGAGCCATTCATGCATACAAAACGAACTTGTGTGTATTCCAACCCATTTCAAACCACATTACGCCCGCATACTTTGTGCATTTAAGTTTGTTGGATGCTTAAATTGGACCTTGTAAGAATACTATTTTCATAAGAATAGTTTTTAACTTTTGTTTTTAGGTGACTAGCAGGTACTTGGTTAGTTGCTATTTGTCTGGTATGGCGATTCCCTACAAGATCTGTAAAAAGACGACAAAAATAAATCCGCCTTCAAATGTTTAGTAGTTTCAATGACTATTTTAACGATGCAGTTTGATGTTACATCTGCAATAGTGCACTTGCGAATCCGCTGTTGGATCGAGCAATGGCACCTTATCATAACTTAAAAATACATTAATAATAATAGTAATGCTGAACAATCCACACAGCACCATCTAGCCCCAAACTAAGCAGAGCTTGTGTTATGGGTACCTACTAGATAACTGATATACCTAATACAATACATTACATGGATATATATTTTTTACTATACACAGGAAATACCCAGAACACCCGGATCAAATCTTTGTAGATCGTACAAACATTTGTCCCTAGGCGGAAATCGAACCCGCAACCTCCTGCGGCGCAGGCGGTTCTTCACCCGCCGCGCCACAGAGGTCGTCATTGTAAGTTATGTATAGGCAATTGTTGTAGAATAAAGTGACGTGATTAAATTAGGCCGACATATTCTAATTGGCAACAAAGCCCTTTAGTAAAGAGAAATAAACGATGGAGTTTATCCCGGGGCTGGTCACGTAATCGCAAATTCCTTGATATATGAAGTTGAGGGATAAACAATTTTTGTTTCATAGTTACTGCTGTTGTTTATGACCCCAAGACACACATTAAGATTAATTGATGTGATTTTAAGTCGATAGAGAGCTAAAACAGCAAACAATCTAATGGTATGATCCATCAATGTCATACCGAAGTGTACAGTATCTAAACCATCAGAATTATAGTTCTTAATATTTCAGTGTTATCTCGAAATATGTACCGACGATATAATTTTTTCGTTTTATTCTTTGACGAATAGTTGGTGCGCAGATACTACAAATCTCCTAGATTAATAGGTAGTTACCACCATTGAGATAAACACTATTAGAGCCTACGTAAATGGTAGGTACGCAACTCCCTATAAGTTCTTGTAAAACGTTTGACGTAAAACGAGAAAGCAACCCTCGCCGTGGTAATTAAAACTCTCAGCACCCGCCTTTTGTTTTAAGAAGAACATTATTAAGTTCAGTTTAATACACGAACTAGCTTTAGGGTCATGTGGCCCCTTTTAGCTTTACATTCACTAAAGCCAATGAGGCGAGGGAGTAATCAGGGCGCCATTTACTTAAAGGAACGGATAAATACGGCAAATTACAGGAGACTGAAACGGGTTTTCTTCTTTATCAATTTAATCTTCTTCAGATCCGTAATCCGTCTTCTAACATATATCTTATAATCAGAGGACGGAATTAGGTAGAGCTATTTATGTACTTACACTGATTTCATACAGCGAAAGAATAAAGTGGATATGCCTCAAATCCCGGGATCAATTTTAAAAACCAGAAAAATCCCGTGATTTCTTAAATAAAAAAGTTATTTACTATTACACAATTTAAACCATCCGACATCGTGTGTCTGAATGTCTTATCTATCTCTGAAGTTTTTATTATTATTTATTTGTAATATTGTTGGCCACACGGGATTGTATTATAAATTACGGGAAATCCCGGGAAGATCCATATTAATATCAACATTTCGATGCAAGTAGATAAATAACTCTACCTAATTCCGACCTGCTTATCTTAATATATATAAATCACGTGTCACGTTGTTTGTCCGCGATGGACTCCTAAACTACTTAACCGATTTTAAACTAAATTTTGCACCCAGTGAGTGTTTTAGTCAAACTTAAAAGGTAGGACAGTTTTTATCTCGATTATTGAATTAAATGTTTTCGTATTATACGTTCCATACATTTCTAACAGATGGCAATGTAACTTAACTTTTGAGGCGGTACGAAGTTCGCCGGGACAGCTAGTTGTGGTATATTTATTTTGTAATACTCAATGAGTCTCAAAAAAAAAAAAAAAATATGCGCAATATGGTGTGAAGGTACTCCTGGAACCATGAAGGAGCGATGGCCTGATGCGATGCAATGCAAGCGAGTGTGATCCACCGCCGCCACCGGTTCGATTACCACCGCACACAAGATGGATGAAAAGATTTTTTTTTTATGTGCACCGTTAGTGTAATTACTACATGACGTTCTAATGCTAAGATAAATGAGAATAATTAGTCATGGTATAACTCGACCGTTTCTTTTATAGTCATATGACAAAAAATGACGAGAATTACAGTACAAACTCATGAGGAACTAGATAGTTCTTCTCGTTAGCATCGAAGATGTTTCACCTGAAAAGACAGTAATGAGTTTCCGACATCTCACAGTTAAAATAAAACTTTTCCACTTTATCTGTTTATTTTGTACCTAGTCGTCTTTGGAAGTCATGGTGAGAATCCTGGTACCATCTTGTGAGGAACTGGATAGTTTTGCTCGTTAGCGTCGAAGAAATTTCAGCTTAGGTAAAATATGTAACCTAACGAGATAGTTGCATTTCGCGTTAAAATTTTGTACATGTTATAAGAACATAGAGCAAAGCTACACTTGGTAAACCTGGTATTCAAAATATTCGACGCTGATTGAGAATAAGTAAACATTCAGCCACAAACTTTATATCTATACATGTATACATATTAATAAAATTCAAATGTCTGTTTGTAATGTCAAAATGACAGCTTTTTACTAAATGCAAATGAAAGTTTATACGGTAGTTTATCATAAAATATTTTTTATTTATTCTGTTGGTATGAAGTAATCTCCAAAACGGCTTTACCGATTTTGACGGGACTTTCAATGGCTGATGCGTTAATGAGTAACTTAGGCTACTCTTAATTTAGAAAAAAAATTAACCCATGAATTTGAATTTAATTCCACGTGGACGAAGTCGCGGGCACAGCTAGTTCTAAATGGGTACGGTTCGTAAAAAGCATTGATATTATTCGTTGTAAAAAAACGACATAATTCCGTTTTCAACCTCACGCCTGAATTTCCCGATAGACCGTTGCCAAATGTTACACATGGGAATTCTGATGTGGTTTGCCGATGGCGGTATCAAATTCCATGGAAGGGCAAAGCTTACCTACGTTATTTATTGCTGAACATCTCGAATTCAAGGCTACGACGTTGTGGAAATTCTCAAATCGAAAAATTCAATGACGCTTTTTCCTTATAGGTCAGTCGTATCGAACATTAAAATCGCAAACTAACGGCTAGTTCCGATTTCTTAATATGTCCTTGGGGCAAGTACCAGTATTATAATTATAAGAGTTCTAGTTTTTAGGAAAAAAAAATTGAGATCTGTATCTTGGTATTATGTATTAAACCTACAGAGCTGATGTTGGTCCCAAAATATAGAAAATTTAATCTTCTTTAAAAAAAAATGAGCAAAACTAAAATCATACCAAAAAAGGAACAATAGTTCACGGTGCTGTAAAAATTAGCACAGGTATTTCCAAGCTAAAAACTTGGAAATACGGTACCGGTAGTGGTCCTAACGACATATTAAATAGTCAGAACTAGCATTTTTTTTTCGATTTTAGCCATTTCTAGTGTTAGATATGACTGGCCTATTACGCACGTCTAAACGATGAGAATAAAACAGAATTGTTTGCAAACCTACTTACAACTTTCGTGGTGTAGTGGTGACAAGTGCCACTGTTAAGCCACATGCTCAATCCTTGGTTCGATTCCCTTGAATGGAAAGTCTTATTGGGTTGATCCATGAAGTGACGATGAGTAATAACCCTGATTTAGTGTGCTCGGTTGATGGCAAGTAGTGGTCACAAGTGCAACTGCTAAGCCATATTTGCTCAGTCCTGGGTTCGATTCCCTTGAATGGAAAGTCTTATTGGGTTGATCCATGAAGTGTCGATGAGTAATAACCCTGATTTAGTGTGCTCGGTTGATGGCAAGTAGTGGTCACAAGTGCAACTGGTAAGCCATATTTGCTCAGTCCTGGGTTCGATTTCCAGGACAGGTAAAGTCTTATTGGGTTGATCCATGAAGCATCGATGAGTAACAACCCTGATTTAATGTGTGCTCGGTTGATGGTAATATGGGCTGCCTCCTGGCATGGAACTTATTTAAATATTACCAGCAAAATGGTGGATGTACTTTTAGGTACACCACTGCCTAAGTCTTCGGGACTAAAAGTCGTGACGTTCTTTACTTACTTATTGCTCATCCAGTAATATATTAAGGGGTTGAACATGGAATTGGCCATGGCCAGCCAATAGAAGAAGAGATAAATGTGCTGGGCAAATGGCGCAGACGCAAGCGACTGGTAGTGGTACGTCAGCACGAAGTACGCGTGGTACGGCAGCCAGCAGAGCGCGAATACCATCACCACCAGGACGAACATCCTCACCACCTGCGGAGAAAATATGTTTGTAATTTTCATACTTAGGTATAGCTATGACTATATTAAGTGGCTCGTGGCTAAATAAAGACAGCCGCAGGGGTTACTCGAAGATGAGGCTACGCTTGCCGAGGTCTGGCTTCTATTCTTGTTTTCTTAATCTACTCCCCTGAGAGTGGTAGGACAATGGGATCAATATCGTAATATTATTATGAACCTCCTTTCGTAATTTTGACCTCAATCCGCCTAATCTGCAGCGGGCAGCTTTTTCATTACAAACTTTATAGACTACGCATTATCTAAGGAGATTTCTCTAAGGAGTTATTCCAGCAAGGCTGTATCTACTGCATGTGTCAAATATCTATATATATAATTATAACACCCCATTGTTTCCCATTGACCATGGTCACGGCATCACGCGTGAACGGCTGGATCAATTTCGCTAATTCTATTTTTGTTGAGTTTGTTACTGTAAGGAGGTTCTTACGGAAAGAAAAAATAACAAAATTGCGCAGAAAATTGGACAAAACCAGAAATACTAACGACTATTTTAACTTCGTGCGTCTGACAGTTCACGCGTTTGATGAATGTGAATTTAAACCGCGAGTAACTCCGCGGGGCGCTGATAGTAGATTATATCTCAATCTTATGTATTATTATACCTTTGTTAACTCATCATGAAATTTAATAATTGACGTGAAATCTGACAGCCTATGTACTCATCATAACCTTGGTCAGACCTTGAGTAGCGGGTAATTATTGAAGCTGAAATTTGACGTTTTCTCAGCAAGATAACAATAATAAACTAGAGTTACCATTTAATTAATGGATTTAGATGATCATAAAATAGCTATCGGTATTCATCGGGATTTTTAATAACTTTTTAGCAATCTTTTATTGAGTGAATAAATGAAGTGAACTGTCAATAATCCCATTTCAAAATTTCATATCGAATCACATTTTGTAGAGTTGCGCAAACATAAATGCACTGAACAGTAGATTTTTCGTGTTATATTTTTAAGTTTCTATTGTAAAAGTTATTTATACTCAATTAATTAAAAATAACCCTGTTTACTTAGAATTTCAGCCCCGAGAACCAACACAATATTCTAACATCGACTTTTGTTCGTAGATTCTCTAGAGAGGATTAAAATAATCCGACTAAAAACGAAACTTCGTACCGTTCCTGTAAGTTTCAAAAAGTTAAAACTTTCCTTTTGTTATAGCTATTGTGGTACGAATATTTACGGATCAAAAATCTCGTTTTGGCCCTCATAACTAATTTGAACTTGGAAAATATAGCTAACAAGATGAATTCCTTTCATAATGTTTCTTTAGTGATATTCGACGGGAACATCAAGTAGAAGAAGAAGAAACCGGGAAACTCGAAGCTCTGTAAATAGTAATCCTATAAATGGTTTTTTCTTTCTTAGTGTTGACTTACATATCTATGTATGTACACATGTTGTCCTAGTTGCCAGACAGTCTGAATTCAATCCTATTAACAATGTCTAATCTAAATTGGATTTTGTTGCAGACTTTGGATATTGTGTCAAACTGAAATCGAATTTAAAATTGTTACCAGTGCTCTAAAATATTTTTTATTTATATCTAGTAACCCGCCCCGGCTTATCACCGGTGATTTATAGACAGATTTTCATACCAAACAAATTTCCGAATTTTTCATTTTATTTTTCTTTCATTTCTTTCTTTTTTTCGTCCTGACAATTACGAACACAATAAAACAAAAATCAACCAATTTGGTCGAGCCGTTTTGTGAAGTGAAGTTCATACAAGAGACATGGATTTTTATTTATATTTATGAAGAGAATAAAAGCAAATTAAAAACAGCGTAATCATAATAGGACCCTTTCATCACGGCTTTCAGTTTAACCAGTAGCAGCTGAATACCCCTACAAACCAGTGACCTCCATAGAACACTTACTAGATTGTGTAAACGAACTCGACACCCGTTGGTAAGACCCTATCACAGTCTCTATTTATATAGTTGATAGTTCTTGTTTTTCAGTTGTATATAACTCAGAAGATGGAAACTTTCAATGTTACACAATAGTGAACACAGTTTATCAATCAATCCTGCTATACGTATTTTCAAAAGCGAGGTAGCAGTACCCAGTCTAATGAATACATCCCGATCCCTACAGCCCAAGCAGGACCTAATGCGTAGGGGCAGCCTGTCTATATTTTTCTCTAAAGGTTTATTTTTAATTTTCAGCTCAATAATTACAAGAATATTACTGAAAAAGATACTCGGAATCGTTACACACACCTTTGTGAAAAGGTGATAGTTAAAATCACCATTACAACTATCTAAATTACATTTGTGCTCAAATGACATCATGATTTCATGAAATATAGTCATATCGCAAAATTTGAACTTAAAAGTCGTAAAATTATTTCAATTATCAATACTTCGCGAAATACACATTTCTTACGATCGCAAATGATTTTTTGAATGACATATTACATTGCCAATTTGAATTTTGAGGGATGCCGGATGATGTACGAATTAACCAATATCAGTTACATACCAAAACCTTTGGACGTGCGCGGATATTGCTGTCTATTCTATTGATTTATTGAATTTATTTGGAACCCAATACCAACACAAGATATACCCAAAGCTACGATCTTTTGTATCCATTGGTTAACTTGACTACAATGTTTCCTCAAACAAAAAAGGGATCTATATTGCAGTGTAAAATGTAGTTCGAAAATACCGTGTTAGAGAATCAAAGAGGGTCGTGCCAAAATCACTGACAACGCGATGCGTGTAGGCGGATTTTTATTTGTTCTACCATTTTTTGTTTGCCTATAAATGGCCGCGGATACATGGACGTCGGGGAATGTTCATTGCGATCCGCAAAGGAAATTAGGGGATATTCTCAAAAGGGTTGGTATTCAAAAGGCAAATCTTTGCCAAGTAAATATTTGGTGTTTCACCGCCGTGTTTCAAGTTAATTAACACTACGTAAACAATACACGTACGGTATTTAATTTGATACTGGAAGTTTCGTATGTCGTGGCTATGAATGGATGTTAATTAAAGATATCTCCAGCGGATATTACGATGGGCGTTGGACATTGCCCGAAACTGTGTTTCTGTTTATTCACGTATGAACGAAACAAAGGATGTGAAGCCTAAATGTCTTCGTTTATAATTTAATACTACGTCCCATGGTTCCACTTACTCTTGGGGATCGTAATATGATGTTAAATAGCAATCATATCAAATGCAAAAATATCCGATTGGTGGTTACAGAGATTAGCTGCTTCGTACAAAAAAAAACATAACTTTCCGAGCTTTATTATCTTTGTTATATTGAAAAGTACAGAATAGTGTAGATACCTGATTACTCTTAGGAGTTAGGTATATTGGTAAATAGTAGTGGACCGATTTTGACTCTGGCCAATTAGCCAACTAGCCGACTAATCGGTTACAAAATTATGAGTCTAGTCATAGTTATGATGTATACCACAGGATTAATTCTCGAATATTCTCAGTGCCAATGTTAGGATTTTAGTAGCATCCAGCAACAATGTAACAATTTGATTGCAATTGGTACATATTTTAGATTGAACTATGAATTTGCCAGTAGGTATGGAATAAATTTCCAGCTATATCGGAAACAACTGTTTGAGAGCATCAATCATACTCGGGTTAACAGTAATTGAAAGCTAACTTAATTAGACTCATGCCAAGGCTCTAGTTACAGTAAAGGGGGAGTTCGGAAGAATTGAACCACCTAATACTTTGACCTGCATAAAATTGTAACTTGGAGTTTTAATTTGACAGCTCGAGCACGTAAAGCTCTGGAAGGTCGCCTTATGTCAAAGTTAGTATTGATCCTAAAACTTGAGTAATCTATTTAAAGTAATATCCACAACGCTTAGAAGTAGTGGTGGGGAGCGCATAGTAGTGGGGAGACTCTAACCATATTATCGATTGCTATAGTGAAAAAAATCTTTATATTAATCTCATTATTTATAATATATAAAAATATACTTGAAAGTATTTCGTATTAAAAATAGGATCAGTGGTACAAAATCGTGGATTTTTTAAAATAAAAACACACATAAAAAATGTTTGGTACTCAAATTAAGCATCCTAAGATGCTTAATTTGAGTACCAAACGATTAAAGATAATATAAATTAAATTTTAGATTAAAGATAATATAAATAATCAGATTGATTGATATTATTTTTGGCTAAGATGTTATGAATATTGAGATTCATTTAAAAAAATCAGGTTATGTTCAATAATGCTTTATAGTTTGAGAAATTTTAGGTATTTTTTGAAAATCACTTTTGTTTTTTCTTTGGAACCACTGGTAATGGGGGAGACAATATGTACTATGGATCAAACCTTCTAAACCTTAACTTCACTTCATCACGTGTTGCAGAAATTATGTGAATTAGATGACTGATGTTCACAACGTTCTTGATAAATGGTGTTTGTTTATGTGAATGGGTTTTAAAACACACATCTATCTAAATAAAAATATATAAATTAGGACCAGATAAGGGTGACGTTTCCTAGCTGACTACTCCGAGAAGCATCACCGAAACCAACTTTTTTTCTTGATCTTAGTCAGATCTCTATGAGAACCATGCAGATTATAGTCTGAGATGGAAACTATAAACATGAATTCAATCCATCTCTTTTTTCTCTTTTTTGTCTTTTTTTTAAAAAAACGTTGCCCCACACTAGGAATTTCTCCTGTATCGTGGGTGCGTTTACAAACATTTAAACTCACATACACAAACAGCCAGACCCGGAACAACAACCTGTAGGCCATACAAATATTTGTTCCGTGTGGGGATCGAACCCACAACACGCGGCGCAGCAGCCGATGGCTCAACCACCGCGCCAACCGTGTCGTCGTGTATCTGTAATTGTTTGTGAATTTGTATCTTAGTTTGTTACCTTTCACGACTAAACGGCTGATCAGATCGTTCTGAAATTTGTCAAGGAGATAGATTATATTCCGGGAAAAGATATTAAGACAGCTATTTATCCGCGATTTCGTCAGCGTTCGCGATAACTGACATGCACGCGGAAGAAAGTCGTAGGCAAAAGCCAGTCTAACCAAAAGGATGCTTCTATTTAAATTTGACAGGGTAATGTAGAAAACACCAAATTTATTTTTTATAGTTGCCACCTATGACAACTTGTGTTTTTGTAATTGTATGGCATCGCGCAGGACACACATAAGGAGTGAGCATGCGTTCAAATCTGATATCGCGATATTTTATAACTTCAAGATAGGTGATCTAATTTGATCACCAGAAAAGCTTCATGATAGCGTTTGGCTTGATTCCAAGAGCGGGACATTTTCCAACAGATTTCTCAGAAATTACAAGTATGTTTGCGTGAAAGCAAGTATGAGTAAAAGTAAATATTGGTGAGTACGAAAGTTTTGTCAAGAGTTAAGGTCAAATAGATTTTATGGTCAGTAGTCCATATAACAGTGACTACATGTCGAGAATTACGTTCATTCTAAGCTATATGATTCGAAAAGTTACAAATTATTCGTAGATTCCACGACGCCCAGTTCACCCAATGGATGAAATGGTCTCGGCCAGATATTCATCATTAAATTCAATTTAATCCTTTTTATCTAACTGCCCCAGAAGAAGGGTAATTTGTTTCGATTGTATGTTTGTATGTGTCTATTTTTGGCATGCCCTAAACGGTTTGATGGTTTTAACAAATAGGGTATATATTTTATGTTGACACAAAAATGGCGGCGCCATTATGTTAGGTACCGACCTAATGGCGGGGGCCACATTTTTTGTGATGGTCATATTGGTCAAGTGTAATATCAAAGTGATAGGCTCAAGGGGACGATCGCAAATATAACTAACTAAATTGCAAACAGTAAAAAATTTAAATATCAAAAAGCAAGAAAAGTTTTTGCAGACTTGTCTTTCTATTTTATTTTTGTAATCCTTGAAATGTGGTTTGGAATACAAAATGGTACGATAATTGAGTCGTCACGTGAGAATATATGAAGATAGATTCTTAGATGTTGGGAGCTCTAAGAAACACTTGAAAGGTTCTTGTGTGTCTCCAACACAATAATATGGGGGTGGAAATGGAGCAACAGCTTACACGTATTATTGTCACATGTACATAGGTACGGTTATAACTGGCATACGGGCCATCATAAATCGATCGTCTACAATACCTGAACAACCCATTGTATTGGCATCAAACAATACACGCACAATTTCACGAATAAAAATAAGCGCGTTATTAGGGAGAAAAATCCGTATTGAAATTTTGGATATGAATGAGAGCGCGAATTACCTACCTATTGGTTGGTATTTCACGCAAAAATAGTCCGTAGTATCTCAATCAGCGTACGTGTATGATCAGATCATAATGATCATCACAGCGGGGCAAGCGCAGCTACTGTCACATGGCTTGGGTCACACATTTTATCACAGTTTCTGTAATCATTTTTTTTAATACTAACGTGTTTTACATCTGTGGTCGCCCCACAGGAGGGTTTCCTTAGATGAATGAAGGTAAAAGAAGCAAAAAGAGTATGTAAGGATGGAGGAGGTGTGTCCTGTAGTTTCTGCTAACCCCATGTGATTAAAAGCCATAAGATTTTGTTTGGATGAACTATTAATATAACTATTGAAATATGAGTTATTCAGTCATATTTTTGAATATAACAGTGAAATAAAGCACTTTAGTCACCGAATAATAAAAGTTAGTAGTAACGTACCTAAGTGTGCTTCACCATTTTATATGATTAAAAACTTTTTTCGAGTGAGTCGTGAGAACTCTACTTTTTTTTTTAAGGAAATAACATGACAGTACGGGAATGGTTAGTTTTTAATTTTACAAAATGACATACTTGGCTGAAGTGAGAGGCCTCATTCAGAAGCTAGTTACGCTCGTTTCAAATAAAATCTTTTGGTAACTCATCAGCAGTTCCTTATAGGTACGACTATTCGTTTTACTATAGTAATATATAGCTATAATAAACTGTAAGTATTGGTAATCTATAAGAAGTGTAAAGCTTAAACTACGTCAGTATTAATATTAAGAATCTATAATAATTTACAGCTAGTAACAAATAACGAGATGATAACTAATGCGTAGCATCGTAAATCTCATAAAATCATCATCATCTTCCGTTTAACATTTTCTCCAACATGTAAGGGCAACCGATAAAGCTGCAACCAGTTTTTTACACGAAGCGACCGTCTAACTGAACTCCAGAACCCTGTTACGGTACAACACAAAATATATAATATTGGTAAGACCCATAACGACTGGAATGGATGACTGGATGTGTGAACGGCCACCCATTCATGGACTGACCTCGACAACCATAGCGAAACGTTCGATCGGCCCGTCTGTTATAACTTAGCCAAGAGCTTCTCTATTCAAAATGCAAAGTAATATAATAAATCTGAAAGGTTTCTTTGTTTTTTCTTTGTTTCTTTTTTTCTTTCATTTCTTTTAAAAAACGTTGCCCCACACTAGGAATGTAAGATTTATTTATTTATTTATTTATTTAATACTTTAAGCACACAAATGTACAGAGGCGGACTTAATGCCATAGGCATTTTCTACCAGTCAACCTTTGGGTGATGCAGAGACAAACAGTGGCAGGTGCAATTTCTTAAAAGAAAAGTGAAAAGAAATATATATTTATAAAATATATATATACATATATATTTATTTATATTATATAGATTTATGATGTGTGTGTGGGTAGTGTGGTATAACTAGTGGTGTATAAGTAGTTATTTATACTACAGTTATAACTCTGGATTCTTTTAGCAAGGGACGAATACAAATCATCACATGTCTAGCCTTTTCCCAACTATGTTAGGTTCGGTTTCCAGTCTAACGGGATGCAGCTGAATACCAATTTTTTGCATGGAGCGACTGTCTTTCTGACTTCCACAACCCAGTAACTGGGCAACACGACACCCCTTGGTAAGACTGGTTGACAGACTTTCGTGCTTCTGACTACTCGTCTGACATCTAACAACGACAGCCGGGACCAACCGCTTAACGTGCTTTCCAAGACACGAAGGAGTCAAACACAAATAACAACAGTTAATAGTTTTCAACCAAGTAAAAGCAATTTATCCACAACTTCGCTATGATCCAACCATTATTATGTTTGCCGTAGTCGCAGTCAGTTCCAAGTCTTGTGATTGAAATTCTGATGAGTACACCCACTGGCAGGACGGCGCGGGATCATCAAGTGACGAAATACTAATACGTTATACTATTAAAATTTCAAGCCTAGGTGTTGTTCTTAGGCAATACCACAGCGTGCCTAAGAACAACGACACGGTCTGAAATTTCTTAGGCATGTGTGCGTAAGCAAATAATATTACATCGAAATAAATGATTATCCATTTCGTCAGTCTTGTAATAGCGCTCACCGGAACAGTCGTTTTACTTTACATGACTCATCACCCCTCTATGCATACGTGCACCGTAGGTACACTTACATTTGGTGACCCCGATATCACTAACACGCGTCGCGATTTATAGCATTTTTAATTTTCCTAATTTTCCCGTGTCTCGATAACTGCACTGCACAACCTAATCAGCCTTCCACAAGCGGATCTCCCTGGTTTTGGTTTTCAAGAGGCACATAGTTATCCAGACATGACGTCAAGCGGAAATTGTGGAAATGGGACAGCATTATGCGGAGCGACGGACTTCAAGCAGACTGACGTGGCGGCAATAGGAATGTCCTCAAAGATACCCGAATTTTGGACCGAAATGCCCAGAGTGTGGTTCGCCCAGTTCGAGACAATGATGGCTCCACAAAAACAAGGTGACGAAGCAAAATACGGCGTTGTGTTGGCTAACCTCAACAAAGACGCGATTAGTCAGGTGGCCGACATAATAATTTCGCCTCCCGCCACCAATAAATACGGCGCCCTCAAAGAGAGACTTCTTGCTGTATACGAAGAATCTGAAGAGCGGCAGTTCCAAAAGCTGGTAGGTGAAGTGGAATTAGGAGACCAAAAACCGTCACAACTGTTGAGACGAATGAGAGAATTGGCACGTAAGAGTCAGGTGGCTGAAAAAACACTACATAGCCTTTGGACATCAAGACTCCCTGATCATGTTCGAGCAGTTTTAATGGTCAGTCAGGACCAAAAACTCGACAACCTCGCCGCTATAGCAGACAAGATTATGGAAGGAAGATCAGGTGAAGTCTCGGAAGTATCAGGCAGTCCTAATCAGCTTATCGTTGAGTTAGTTAACCAAGTGAGTAAATTAACCATGGAAATAGCAGCGTTAAAAGCCAACTCACATGGCAACGGACGTCATAATTACAGACGCAATCGAAGCCGGTAGCGCCCAAGATCCCTCTCGAGATCGAGGATTACGCCTGACAGCCCAAACTGGTTATGCAAATATCATTTTCGGTACAGGAATCGAGCCCGGAACTGTGAAAAACCATGCAACTGGAAAAAGCCGTCGGAAAACTAAGTTCAGCGTTGACAGAGGCGGTCGTCGGCGCTATCATTCCTTCAAACCGCCTATGCGTTACCGACCGAAAAAGTGGGTATCGTTTTTTGGTTGATACTGGCGCTAACATTTCGGCAATACCTAGAAGAGGAAACCGTTTAAAAATAGACGACACATATAAAATCTATGCCGCAAATGGAACGCGAATTAAAACATACGGTGACAAAACTAACTAATTTCATTGAAAAGAATAACATATTATGTGAAGAACAAAAAGGATTTAGGCAGCATAGAACCATCGATATGGCAATTTATGACTTTTTGTTTCCGATTATTAGAAATATGGATAAACGAGTCGCCATATGTGCCATATTTTGCGATATGACGCAGGCTTTCGATTATGTTCATCATAATACATTGTTAAATAAGTTAGAAGCCTACGGCATAAGAGGTAACGTACTCGAACTAATGAAATCGTATTTAGAGGGCAGAACACAGATAACCGAAATTAGTCGCATCAATGTAGTTAATAAACATGAAGAGATATCACGGTCACGAGAACGCAAAATTACATTCGGTGTTCCACAGGGAAGCGTTGTGGGCCCGTTTGGATTTATATTATATGTTAATGATATGCCCACGTCCATTGAACATCCCTTAACTATGTTTGCTGATGATAGTACCATTACGATCCCGTGTAAAAACGTAAATATATATGAAACGGACATAAATGATTCTCTTGACAATTTAATTAAATATCTAGATAAGAATAATTTGAATATAAATTTAAGTAAGACTATGATAATGCACTTTAGACAACGTATGCTTCGTGTACCTAACCTTAACATACACTACAAAAATAATGACATTGATGAAGTAACTGATACCAAATTTTTGGGATTACAAATAGACTGCAGTTTAAACTGGAAAGCACATATTGACGGGTTGTGTAAAAAATTGAGTTCGTCTGCATTTGCTTTACATAGACTATCCTCCATAGTTGATACAAAAACACTTCTTGCAGCGTACTACGGTATTGCTGAATCGTACTTACGCTACGGTGTCATTTTCTGGGCGAACTCCACCGACAAAGAGACAGCATTTAAGGCTCAAAAAAGATGTCTCCGGTCAATGTTTAAACTAAAAACCACCGACAGTTGCAAGCCATATTTCAAGCAGTACAACATATTAACCCTGCCTTGTATCTATATTCTTGAAGTGGCTATGTTTGTGAAGAACAATCCAAATCATTTTGAGCGTTTGGCCGATGTATACCCAAGAAACAGACGTGACAATTCAAAATTAAATAATGTACCGTGTCAAACCACTATGATGCGCAAAAGTATTTATTGCATGGCCCCCGTTGTTTATAATAAATTGCCAAGTGCATGGAAAGACTTGAAAACGTTGCAATTCAAAAGTACAGTTCGTAGGTTGTTAATAGACAAAGCATATTACAGTGTAACTGAGTTTTTAACGGACAATTTTTATCAAAATACCTCGAAGTTTTAATTAATTAATTATTGTTTTGCGTACGGAATATTTATGGTGTATTGTCTATGACCTGGAATTTTGATGTTTGTTTGTTTATTTGTCTTCGGACCACGATTCTGTATTTCTTGTATATATAACCTACTGTTACCGATAATTTTAATGTATAATGTAATAATTAAGTTGATATTTTTAATGAATGTTTTAATTTTAATAATTTTATTTAATGAGAATGACATAACTATTTGAATGTTCCAACAAGACTTTAAATTTTAACAATTTTAGTATAATGAAAATGTTTGCATGCCGAATGGTGAAATATGGCAGAACTCTGATGAAAACCTACTACTACCTACTTATGTATAACCCATATTTGCAAATAAATGCTATTCTATTCTATTCTATTCTATTCTAAACGCTGACGTTAGATCTAAACCTGAGACGGCCGTATCGATGGACTTTCATCGTTGCTGACATTACGCAACCAATACTGGGAGCCGATTTTTTAGAACAACACAATATTTTGGTGGATATTCGAAATAAACGTTTAATAGATGGTACGACTGGACTTCAGAGGAACGCAAAGTTTATGAAGTCAAGCACACCAACACTTCGGACCGTAAACTTGACCGACGATTACGCAGACATTTTGGCAAAATATCCGAACATTTTAAAACCGCTTGACACACAGTCGCGACCCAAGCATGACGTGGTACATCAAATCATTACCAACGGACACCCTGTTTACTCCAAGTCAAGACCTCTGCCGGCAGACAAATATCTAAAAGTAAAAAAAGAGATAGAGCATATGTTAGAAACAGGATTGTGTAGGCCTTCCAAGAGTCCGTGGGCTAGCCCATTGCTCGTGGCGACAAAGAAAAACGGTGAATTACGCCTATGTGGAGATTACAGGAGATTGAACGCGATTACTGTGCCGGATAGATACCCGATTCCAAGAGTACTAGACTTCACGTACCTATTACCAGGAACCAGTATATACTCAAAAATTGATTTAAAAAGGGCCTATAATCAGATCCCAGTACAAGAGGTAGAAAAAACCGCAGTGATTACTCCGTTCGGTCTATTCGAATTTCCAAGAATGCCGTTCGGACTACGAAATGCAGGTCAAACCTTTGTCAGATTTTTGAACACAGTCTTAGCTGGACTCGACTTTATTTTCGTGTACATAGACGACATATTAGTGACGTCATCATCAGTCAGCGAACACCGACGTCATTTACAAGAAGTGTTTAAACGGTTAGACGAACATGGCATTGCAATCAATCAAGAAAAGTGCGTGCTGGGTAAACCTCAAATAGAATTCCTTGGATATCAGATTACAAAAGACGGTATCAAGCCATTACCGGACAAAGTCGAAGCGATCAACAAATATCCGATTCCGAAAACAGTGCAAGAATTACGAAGATTTTTAGGCATGATTAATTTTTACCGAAACAACATTCCACAAGCAGCTCGTCATCAAGCACAGTTGAACAAATACCTAATTGGCTTAAAGAAAAATGACAAAACTGAAATACAATGGACTCCAGAAGCACTAGAAGCATTCGATCAATGTAAATCAAGTCTAAGCGACGCTGTTACATTGACCTCGCCAACAACGAATTCCCCGCTATCGCTCATGACAGATGCATCCCAGACATGCGTAGGCGCCGTTTTGCAGCAGTATGAAAACGGAAACTGGAAACCTCTTTCCTTTTTCTCAAAGGGACTGAGTGAAACGCAATCAAGATATAGCACATATGATCGAGAATTGCTTGCAATCTACATGGCAGTAACACATTTCCAACCTTATGTCGAGGGACGAGAGTTGATTGTATATACCGATCATAAGCCTTTATGTCACGCCTTCACTAATAAACAAAACTCCACAAGCAAAACGATCGCACCAAGGAGGTTACGTCACTTAGAGTTCATTGCACAATTCACGACAGACATCCGTCACCTATCCGGTAACATGAACCCAGTAGCCGACGCATTATCGCGAGTCGAACAAATAGATTGTCCCACACCTGTGGATTGGAACGAGATGGCAGATATGCAGGGCAATGACATTGAACTCACTCAGCTATTGAACAACAATAACCTTACTTGGAAAAGTTTGCAATTAACAGGAACAAAACAATTAATTTGTGAAAATTCAAAACCAAACCCGAGACCATATGTGCCGAAGTCACTTCGAAAACAAGTATTCGACACTATGCACAACATAACGCATCCTGGTATAAGATCATCAAAGAAAATGATCTCCGAGCATTATTTCTGGCCACGCATGAATACTGACGTTGGTATGTGGGCTAAAACATGCCAAGCATGCCAGAAAAGCAAGATACATAGGCACAACTCGTCTCCAATAGGAACTTTCCCACCAACAGCACGTTTAGATCACGTGCACATAGACATTGTTGGTCCATTACCAGAATCCAGAGGAAACAGATACATTGTCACAATGGTCGACAGGGGAACGAGATGGATGGAAGCTGTACCGGTTGCAGAGATAACAGCAAAAGTCGTAGCGGGAGTTTTCATGAACACTTGGATATCGAGATTCGGATGCCCAAACACCATAACTACAGACCAAGGACGACAGTTCGAGTCAGACTTATTCATAGCTCTGACTAAGTCACTTGGTATCAAGAAAACCAGGACCACAAGTTATCATCCGCAGTCAAATGGTTTGGTAGAACGCTGGCATAGATCAATGAAAACTGCTCTAGTCGCACGCGGTAATACTGTAAACTGGTCGAACGAATTACCTTTTGTCCTTCTAGGACTGAGAGCGGCATTAAGATTGAAAGAAAATGTCAGCCCCGCGCAAATGTTATACGGAACGAACATACGTTTGCCTGGAATGTTTATCGAGCCGAAAACGCAAGTTACATCACCAGAAGACTATGCGCAGAATCTCCAAAAGACAATGGCAAAACTAAGTCCGTTTAAAAACCACCACCACGCCACAACCCACAAACCATTTATTCACCCAGACATGAAAGATTGTGAGTACGTATACGTCAGAACGGATGCTGTAAAGAAACCTCTAACCCCTTCATACGAAGGACCATACAAAGTGTTAGAGAAGCAAGAGAAGCATTTCAAAATCCAAATGCCAAGGAAAACATCCGTAGTATCGGTGGACAGACTAAAACCAGCCTACATTTTATTTGAAGGTGAGGTAAATGAACCTTTAGCACACATAAAAAGTACCAATAGAGACGCGAAGGAACGCAAGAGTGCTGACCCAGCAGAAAATAGTAAGACCGCGCCGAACACAACACGTTCAGGCCGCGTCATACGTCCTGTGGTACGTTTCGCAATTCCGTAACATCAGCAATAGAGTAAAACCAAATTAAATGAAACTGTCAAAACACAATCCAACAAATCACCGAAGGAATAACTCACGTTATAAAATAACAGCAAGAAAAATATCACTAATTTTAAATCATGGGAAGTTGGGGATCAAAGGAAGAAATCGTGGTGGCTCAAACTGCCGCCTCCAACGGGTCTGGCGGATCCAGCGTGTCCATCACTGAAGTAACCATGGGCGGCGTTTTCATCATAGCCGTCGCGGTGTTAGCGTTCTGCCTTTACAAAAAGTGCAGAAGTCAATTCTACAAAAATGTGTATCGGCATATGGAGGGCAGACAAGCTCAAGCGACTCCACTCCCAACGGTATCCATGCGCTGTAGCTGCAGCCATCATCCGAATGGAGTTCAAGGGACGCAAGGCATGTGAAGAGACTCCCAGAGAACTCAAGTACTAAAGTAAAAAAGTGTAAAGGTGTAATGCAAGTGATTTATATTTCTTTTTTTTATGTTCAAGATTTTTTATATTGTCTAATTTTTATAAATAAATAAATGATTATCCATTTCGTCAGTCTTGTAATAGCGCTCACCGGAACAGTCGTTTTACTTTACATGACTCATCACCCCTCTATGCATACGTGCACCGTAGGTACACTTACACATGCTACAGCAGTTTTTATTCAAATGTCAACTATAATTTCATAACTTTGTGTCATATCTTTTTTTATAAACATGGCCCCACACTAGGAATTTATCCAGTATCGTAGGTGCCCGACCCCGAGCCACTACCTGTAAGCCATATAAATGTGAGTTTCGAAGGGGTATGAAACCCGTGATACGCAGCGCAACAGCCAATCGCTCAGCCACTGCGCCAACCGTGCTGTCAACTACAATTATAGTTTCATAACACAGGGTAAAGGAACCTTAGGAGATTAAACGCCCCCACTAGGGATCTCTCCTGTGTCGTGGGTGCGTTTACAAACATTGAAACTCACATGCACAAACAGCCAGACCGGAACTACTACCTGTAGGCGCAGCAGTAAACCGCTCAGCCACTTCGTCGCCGTATCATCCAACTCCTAAGGTTCACTTACCAAACCGTGCCACTAGTGACCACTGGGCCTAAGAAATCAGAT
Source organism: Phlogophora meticulosa (assembly GCA_905147745.2). Classification (NCBI taxonomy): domain Eukaryota; kingdom Metazoa; phylum Arthropoda; class Insecta; order Lepidoptera; family Noctuidae; genus Phlogophora; species Phlogophora meticulosa. The sequence continues at coordinate 9,096,131 of LR990528.1, read as the reverse complement.
AGGTATTTACAAAAGATTGTGAAATTAAGGAATGGTCCAATGGGCTCCTTGTTTGCCCGCAGAAGCTAATTATTTCAAATTGTTTTCCGGGCTAATTTTCTCTGCCTCCATTTCTTTTCATTGGGGTCCTTACAATTTTAATTGCGAGCTTCTGCCTGTCTTAAAGTACCTTATTCCAAGGAATGTTTTGTTGAATTTTTAAGACGAAAAATACTGAGACATAAATATTGTAGACTATAAAGGCAGGCGTCCACAGTACCGCATGGGACGGGAACCAAACGGATTTGTTTGTAGAAATGCATTCTGTGTTTCCGCAGCAATCAGCTTCGCTACCCAACTGCCTGCCATTGGACGGCCGAACGTAGCATCGACGAACAGTTGTGTAGGATTCTTCCGATGCGACTAAATGGATGCAACTGTATGACTTTCCACTATAGAATACTTTATTTTCTGTTACCTGCATCACCCAAAGGTTAACTGGTAGAAAATGCCTATGGCCTCTGTACATTTGTGTGCTTAAATTATTAAATAAATAAATACTAAAATGCTTGATATAGTCACCGGCGAATAAGATGGCAAGATTTTGGCGTAGGGGGGGTAAGTTCGCGCATCGTACACTTAGTGGCACAAAAAAGTGGTAACTTTTATTGATCGTCATTATTCTATTGTTATTGCCAACATTTATATTTAATCATGTCTGTATAGAACAAAGTTAAAGAAGGGAGAGGAATTCAAGTTTATTAGGAGTTATAAATAACGTGCATTTAAAATTCAAAAAAGTTTATATAAAAAAAATAACTAGTCGTCGTCACTATCCGTTAATAAAACTACCCTTGGCATCATATTGAAAGTCGCAATCGCAGAACACTATGGTTGTGTTCTGCAAGTGTTTGGTCAATGCTGTATGTTTTAAATTGTTCTTTTTCCAATTTTATTAATTTGTATACTTAACTCTGGTTTGAGCATACTTTCCTCGTATGCTATGCCTTTTCAGGAACTCTATCCTAAATTTAAAAACAATAACAACACTTAAGTTTAACACAACAAAAACAAAGGGTTCAATTTTCGTGTACTGAAATGTAATCGGGAGCGAACGGGACGAAGGCGCGGTGCGGGAGGCAAGGGTCGACTGATGCACCAATCGCGCGCTCGGATCGACGCTACCTCATACCCCGCGTCCCGCTTAACCACCAAAGAGACCTAAAAAACATTGTTTAAAAATGGAACTTTCGTTTTATTAATCCCAAATGATAATATCGTTTGTATTCATGAAAACGTCCGCCTTTTCGGACAAAAGGATGTAAAAACAGTGTAAAAGTTATATTTTTCTTATAAGTTATTCCAAAAGTTTTTGAAAGAGCAACGACTTGTGCGCATCTAACGACTTTTGCCATCTTATTTGCCGGTGATTATACCATTCAAACAATTTGGAACCTTAGACGCTAACCTTTAAATGTCTAATACAGCATTACTTATGTATTTTTCTTTAACAAAATAATTTTTCTTTTAAATATAAATTAAATGGGAGGCACGGGAATTCTAATGATTATGACCCTTAAGGAGTAAATTTCATTATTTTCCTCGTTGGGTTTCGACACGAAGAAATAGGAACTTTAACACGACCATAATGTTTATGTATTTTTTAACCACGGACAAATCAACGAGAGTAACCAAACTTGCAATCAAAACTTTCAATAAACATAAAAATGCTTGATTCATTTTAAATGTATTTTTTAGACAAATTATGTTTTATTTTATTCAGTTAAATTATTTAATTAATTGATTAATTTAGTAATTAATTGATTAATATTTGATTGATTAAGTTAATCTTATTAATTCATTAATAAAATAAGGCAATAATAAATAGGTCAATTTGAGCATCTAGATACGCAACTGCTTTATGCATTTTCCTCACAGTACTTCAGACATTACGACAAGATCACCTTCCACTCACTTCACTCACATTCTGGTTTGGCGTACAGGAGAGCATTGTGGCGAGGGTTCTCAGTATTGGAGATCTTGCCCGAGCAATCGTCCTACATGCTGGAAATGCATACCGCTTGTGGTTTCGACCCAAGCGGTAGTTACTAATAAATATCTACTACAATAAATCTACTTTAATTCGAAGGACAATTATTTCTAAACTATGATGTCATTCTCAAAGCTTCTAAGGAGTCTCCCTAATTACGAATTTATGTACCTATACACTAATAAAGTACAGCTGAAGAGATTGTTTCTTTTTTTTTGTTTGACCCTGCTAATCTGTAAAGCCACCGGTCGGATTTGATCAAATCTTTTTGCATTTAAAAGGCCAATTCTTAAGAAAGGTTTTCACTTTTCAACATCATTAATAGCTACGGGGCTAAAGAGAGGGTGAAACTGCGGGGAACAGCTAGCTTTTTCACACACACACACACACACATACACGTATAACGTGACATCACGCCTATGTTCCCTGAAGGGTTAGACAGAGGTGTTCTTTCAGTCTACCAGCTTTTCACCTGTTATGTTTAAGTCTCATGTAATAGGGGGTGAGCCTATTGCCATCAACCGGGCACACGTTCAGAATCCGAGCTGCTACTGAGAAATTCCTAATTAAAAATCATAATAACACATCGCTCGTCCACATGCTCGGCAATGCGCTTGCGACCATCGAGTCAATAGATCATATGCATGTAAATGCTTGCAGGAAATAATGTTTGTTAGACTACTGTGACTGTGTCATGGCTTCAGACATATGGATTTTATACTGTCTCAGTCACTCATTTTGAAATTCATTATAGGACAAGATTTACAGTAAACCTTGACTCAAATTAATTATTGAGCACATCACGTATTACTCACACATGTAAACTAAAATTTAAAGTGGAATGAAAATTGTAGTTTTCTCTGTGTAATACGTAAAAGGATTGTGTGTGTGTGCTACTAAGGGCTTCCAACCCTACTTTAATTCCCAGCTAAATATTTATAAGAAATTAAGTATAAAACATGTTCCCTCAGTTTTGGGTTGACTGTGTAATTCTAAAAGGCTGAATCCTCAATTAGGTAAATTAACGTAAGTCTCTGTTTTCGGGTTTTAACTTTCCTGGTTATTTAACGCGTACAAATCTTTTCACAGTTGTAATTTTAATAGTGGTCGCTTCGTGGTCAAAACTCGACCATTTTATTTTTCTGCACTCCTTCTTATCTCTTTATAAACTTGATCTATGCCAAATCTTATACTCCTCCATGCGTGCTATATTTTTAGGCCGCCTGACCATTGAAGAAGATCTTCTTCTTTTTTCTTTTCAGAGAAAAGGAAAAACATTAACCAATAAAAAATATTGACAATCATACCCTGTCCACCTGAGAATGTATGCTATCCTATTGCCATAATATTTCTCTGTTTCTCCATTCAGCAGCCTCGCTCCGCTTCGATGGGCAGGCAGCCTTAAACAGGGATCCGAAGATTTCGCTTCAAGTTGTCGTTTATCGCAAGGTGAATGTAGTGAGTAGGTACCCCAAGACCAACAAAAATGAAAGCAGCTACTTACAATATCGCGTCCGCCAATAAAATTATAACATAACACATGATCACGACTGTAATTCCTTGTGGGGATAGGTAGAGGTATACCCAATATCACACCCACATTTCATACAACACATTCCAGTTATGTTTAGTCCCGGAAATTATCGGTCACAAATCCATACTTCAGACTGCTATTCAGAAATTCTAGATGTAAAAACCCAATAACACTTCGTCCAACCTGGGCATCGAAGCCAGTACCTCAGTATTCAGCAGTAGAACATAAAATTAAAATAGGGCGATCAAAATTATTATTATTTGTATTCCTTTTTTCATTCCTACAAGTAAAAAATAGTAATGAATTGAATGAATTCAATTTAATTCTCCATTTTCAAGTCGGAATTACCACAAACAATTGAGAAACAAAAAATCTATCGAAAAAGGTACCTACGTACATAGTTTTCGAACACATTTAACGACTTTTGGGTAGCGATAACTACGCATGTTACCTTTTCTTAAAATATAGTGCGTGCGTGACAAGAATAAAAGCCATGAAAGAAGAATAAAGTCAAATTGATTTCACAATTTAAGACCTAATAATCTTCTCGATCCTGAGAATTCAATTTCCACCCACGGATTCCGATTAGGATTTTTTTCCGGATGTATAATAATTTCCATTCATTTTAAATGTTCTCAACGGTAAAAGACGTCTATACTTCCAAAGTTAATGTTTAATACTGTAATTTTTCCTAGAAATCAATAAAAGGTCGTACGTCATTGGTATATAACCCAGTATACGCTGTCCTTTTTTTTTCTATTGAAACTCTACTCTCTCTACTACTAGACCAGCTCAAGGTCAAAATGTTACACTTCTTCACAACTCTGTTTCGGTCAGCTTCCAGACTAACTGGATGCAGCTGAATACCAATATATTACGTGGAGCGATTGCCTATCTGACTTTCCCAATACAGTAACTGTTGCACGATACCTTTTACTTAGACTAATCATCAGATATTTGACGATCTACGAATGACAGCCTCTATCAATGGTCTAAAGTTCTTCCCACGATCCACGGACTGATTTCGACAAGCGTAGCTTAAAGTTCAATGACCCAAGCGAATGTTTCTAGAAAACAAGCCATAATTTTTGTAAGTAATAGTATTGTTTTTTTAAGAATGCACACAATCGTTTAGTTTTGCTTAGAATTTCCCTTCATATACCTTACTCACCTTTCTCTTAGCCCTGACGACTTGCATCTGATGATGAGTGCACTCTCCAATCGCTCGGCCTCTTAGAGCCGCACTCATGCGTGCATACGCCCACACCATGACTGACATAGGCACCACATACGTCACAGCCAGGAACACCAAGTTATAGCTGCCAAGAAAATAGGAAATTAGCACACTAGATGATACAAAAATTAAAAAGTTTTTGAAAAATATTCAGCTTCTTTGCTGGGTTGAGTTTGGATATTGACAGCTGTATTGGCACTTGACAAACTGCATGAAGCCGCCCGAAAATTCGAAATTTGAAAATAGATAAAATTCTCAATTACATTTATTACTCAAATTGTTGAGATCAGGTTCGACGGTCACCCCCGAGCTAGGCATTCTCCTGTATCTTGGAAGTCAAAAGACACAGACTTTCTGTGCAAATCTGAACGAGAAGTTGCTTTAAGACCAACTGATTTTAGTTTTAATGTAAAATAACCTTTATGAAAGCGAAACATCGCCTGAGGGAATAATCTCAAGCTATTAAAACAAAAACAAGTCTAGAAGTGGAGAAGCCGCAGAGTTTTATGCGTTGCTCTATCAGGGTAATACGAAATCGATTAAAACTTCAAGAAAACTTTGTTGTTGCACTCGGGCGAGCCATTTGACTTGCTAATCAAACATAAGGGTGGATGCAATTTTTGAACGATACGAAAGCATTTCGTCAATAGAACTTTGAGAACGTGTCAACGTTAGCTCTTTCTTCATTTCTTTCATTTAAAAGAAAAAACGTTGCCTCACACTAGGCATTTCTGCTGTGTCGTGGGTGCGTTTACAAACATTAAAAGTCACATACACGAACACCCAGACCCGGAACAACTACCTGTAGGCCACAGAAACAGTAATTGTTCCGTGCAGGAATCGAATCGATTTTACTTTAATGCGACAACCGTGCGAAATGACTTGTAGCATTATTTGCTATATATGTTCTCTTATTCTTGAGAAATAAAAATACAAACTAACTTTCTCGTCTGGATTGGAAACGTGTAAATTAGTCTTCAAACGGTTTCTCTAAATTCAATTTTGTTTAAAGAACAAACAAAATTACAATTTCTAGGTAAATTGAAAAAAAGGATAAAAAGCAACGCACGCCATGTTTCATTACCTCAGGATGTTCAAATTAAGAATCAATGAATTTTTAAAAGACATTCTTAAGTAAAAGAAAGCTTAGAAAGTAAAAATTCCTGCAATAAATTAGACTAAAATGGTGTCTTGGCAGCTAGGCACGATTTTTAATTCAGTGAATATTTTTCCTACGTTCCTGCCCCAGCCTTGGGTTTAAAAAGGTCAATTTAATAGCGACACAAAAGATTCAAAGTATTCAGGCAGGTAACTTTTCTATTCTGAAAGGATATTCTTCTAGTCAAAGCTCAAATTACCTGACCTAACTTGTGACCTTCAAGAGGTTCACAAAAAAAGGTTTTTACTTGTATTTCTTATCAATAAGAAGAAAGACCAATACCTATACGAATGCCGAATTGAAAAAATGTCTCCTATACTTATCAAAACAATTTTTCAAGTGAAAACTTGAGCGATTTTGGGTACAGGCAAAACTTATAGATCACTCACCGACATGCCAATGTGTTGTGTGACCGACATGCTAATGTGACGTGTCGAGCAAGTCTCACTGTTCACTGTGACTGCCCATTTTTTTGGCGTATTTAATCGATAGGTATTTACTTGATCAATAGTTAATTTTTGAACTTTGTTAACGTTGTGGTAACCGAGCAGTTAATTCAGAGTATATAGAAAACCTAGTATTTGCTTGAAAGAAAGAAAGAAAAAAACATTTATTTGGGATTCTCACGGATAATAAAAACATAGAGAGACATACCAATAGGTAGATTAGTAATTAATAAGCAAGAGAATACAAAGGCCTTCCACGTGTCGGGACAGAATATGGATCAAGGTAAAATAGTTAAACAGGAAGGTAGTACTGGATGCAAAACTATTCCTCATTCCTCCGCATCACATACCTATACTATGAAATCGGTTGTTATGATATGAGCACGTGTTGTGAAGGAATGAGGAATATATGTTGTGGAGGGAAATTTTATGGTTATGAGTGTTGAGGGAGATCAAAGTTTTGATGGATCGATTTTGTGAAGGGTTATATGGCTACAAAGGAGATGATTATTTCGATTACGGCAAAAAGAGATGTATTAAAGAAGTAGACTTGCGCCGACCCCAAATAGATTGAGATACGGGATAAAGATGAGGTGTTATTGATGAAAATTACATCTGGGTGACTTTAATTATCAACGACACGGTTGCCGCAGTGGCTGAGCGATCGACTGCTGCGCCGCGTGTCGTGGGTTCGATTCCCGCACGGAACAAATATTTGTATGGTCTACAGGTAATTGTTCCGGGTCTGGCTGTTCGTGTATGTGACTTTAAATGTTTATAAACACGAAACAGGAGAAATTCCTAGAGTAGGGCAACTTGCTTTTAAAAAACAAAAAAAATATATAAATATCAGTTTACTAGAGGCATATTTTAGGCAAAATGGCCTTTTCATTCTTTGCAATACTGACATTCATCAGTAATACTTACACATAATCAGTTCTGGAAGATGGGTAGCTGCCGTCGGGCCATTTAATGAAACATATTTCTCTGTCACCATTGACATACCTGAAACAAATAAAAAGTGTACAACAAGATGTATTTAAAAAAGGAAAAAATATTTAAAAAAACCTCCGAAAAATTGTTCAACTCTATGAAAACAGTAATCAATAAAGTTTGTGTTATGACAAGCCAGTAAACTGTACTTCAGTCGTAGCAGACCCAGTGTTTACAAGCTGCTTTCGTATTTTATTCAAACTCCGTCCCACGCTAAGAGTTACCACCGTCGTTCGTCCTACAGAACAAGAAGTTTCCCTCCAAAAAACTAGAATAAAAAACAAAATAAATCCAAACGACATCTCAAATTCCGAGGACAGCACATCGAACATTCTGCCGATCCCTATAAAACCGTAATAACTTCTAACGCAATAAAATGTTAAATGTCACGAACAGTATTAACTTTGTTAGAGCCAAGCTTTGTTTACAATCAAAACTTTTTAACGCATCGGTACGCCTTGTGGTGCCTAAAATGTATTGTTAATGTTTTGCCATGTTTGTTTTACGATTTAACTTCAACTATTTTGCGTCATTTTATGCCCCATGCCGACTGTTGCTTAGCTAAAGGGAAAATCATGGGTGCATTTAAGTAGCCTCTACAACTACGTATGTAACTAATTGTACCTAGTACTTTTATAGTTTCGGAGTACCCTGTACAATCAACCCTGCCACCATCTCGGCATAAGTTATTTTTTTTATTTGGTACAGTCCTTACTTGATTTTATCAGTTTTTACTTTCCAATTCTAGTAACACCAGTTTGTTACTCTCCCACTGCAAAGCAAAAGCCTCTTCAGAAAGCACCAGCATTAGTCACCATGCTGGCTCATTTCAGATTTATGCATATTAATTATAACACCGGGTTTCCTTACGATCTTTTTCTTCAGCGATTTCAGTATTGTTTAGAATAAGATTTATTTATTTATTGTTTAGATTAGAATAGATGGTAGTAATAACACTATCACACGTCAATATTTTATTTGATACATAAGATTTATTTCTTTAAATTGGTTTTTTCAAATACTTTTACATGTCAAGCATTTATTTTAAAAGTGAGCTTTCTATAGACTATTTCATACCGATTTAAACTGATTGATTGGTGATTGTGATTAGTGATTGGTGTTTCCGAGCAGACTAATCTGAGAAAAAACACCGAAACAAACGCAGATGTCACAGTCTTTTCTAAGTCCAGACATGATGCTGGTCAGATCGATCAGTACCTCGATACCTCGTACCTATGATAGTTTACGCTGTAAAATGTCGATAAAATAAAAGGCTTCGACGTAAAATAAATTGAAAGTTAACGATGGCAGGCGTCGCAATAGTTTTATATTGCGGATAACGAGTTTGATGACATGGGGAGTAGAGACACGGTATTTATTTACAAAAGAAAAAAGATTTTGTTAAAGTTTAGTAATTTTCTGCTTAAAAACAGAGTTAAAACAAGAGTTCATTGAATCAGAGTAGATATTGTTTCTAGTTGATTCTTTTTTTATTTCTTTTTAAAAACGTTGCGCTTTATTAGGAATTTGTCCTGTAAGGTGGGTGGGTCATTAAGACGTTTAAACCAGTGGTGGCCAGATAGGTAGTAGCTCCATACAAAGTACTTTTGTAGCTTCATCCAGTTACACTAGGAGCTGACCCAAACATAGTTAGGAATAGGCTAGGCAGATAATAATGTAATATAAAAAAGCTTCGTTAATTTTAAAATATCGATAATCCTACGAATACCGCCGCCAACATGGAAGGAAAACACCAGAAAGAACAAACTCATAATCTATTTGACCAATGTTTGTTATATTAATATTAATTTGTTATATAGCTACACAAACAACAATTTAAACTTTTAACAAGGTCTTTGAACATCGTACAACAACGACTAAACTCCGATATTTTACAACTTCTTACAACAGAGAGGGTGAAGGATTTTAAAAGTTGTGTACCTATTCTTCCCAGATGCTTTATGATTTAATTATTACGAATTTTGGGCTTCAACAAAACATTACTGGTATATTATCCGGTTTTGGCAGGTGTATATACATATAAACAGGTTGAAAGGGACACCGATGCTACCATGAGTGCAGTACATGATTCTGGACCACGCAGCGTCGGTTTTCTTAACACCTAAGTTTTTTTTTTAAATTTACTGTTAAAAATCATGATTTGCTTTTGATGGTCATGATTTCAAACCAATGAGATTTTTAATGAGAGACCTCAAGTAGTAACGTTCACGTAGGAAATCTCATCAAAGTGGATAGAAATGATGATTTTGTTTTAAGGAAAAACACCTCAAATAAAACGTTCAATTAAAGGTATAAGCCGACGAAAAGTTTCAACGCTGCGGGGTGTCAGGTCAGCCTCCAGTTGAACCAGATTCAGCTGCGTACCAGTACTGTGTATACCCAGTTACTGGCAAACACGACGCCTTGTATTAAGACTGGTTGTCAGACTTTCGGGCATTTGACTACCCGTAACCACTGTCAGTACTTGAACTCATGGTATCAGCTTATGCATCGATACCTCTTCCAACCTGTATACATGGTACTATAGAACTGTAACGAGCTCCTATGTGATAAGAGCCCTTATTGTATACAGGCTGGTAGAACTTTGGTTCTCTATGGTTTCAACCACTCAAGAAATATTAGAATATTTTAGATAGTGAGATATGTCGCTTGTCTAATAGATTGTTGATTGTTTAAGGTTTACTCAATAAATGCCATAAAATGAGCAAAGCCCTATTATTTTACAACAGTGATACATATAACCCGGTCTACAATACACTCACTTTTTTCTAGTTGAGTTGTTTAAATCCCACATAGGGCGCGAGCTTATTGCCAACAAATGGACAACTACTGAGAAGTTCTAGATGGAATAACCTAACAACGCTTTGCCTGAAGCGGGAATCGAACCCAGGAACTCATTTGCAGCAATGGCGTTTGGTGAAGACGGCACGGTTGGTGAAGTGGCTGAGCGATTGACTGCTGCGCTGCGTGTCGTGGGTTCGATTCCCACACGGAACAAATATTTGTATGGCATACAGGTAGTTGTTCCGGGTCTGGCTGTTTGTGTATGTGAATTTGAATGTTTGTAAACGCACCCATGACACAGGAGAAAATCCTAGTGTGAGGCAAACGTTTTTTATATAAAAAAAAAGTTTCCATTTGGACAAGTGATTGGACCGTGTCTGGATGCGAAGTGTCCGTTCGAGAATCCCCACCTTCCAAAACGACTCTATCCACGTGCCGCCATTACAAAATAACGTCACGGCGTTTGCCCCACTAATAAATTTATTATTGAACAACTTTTATTAATAATGATAACATTATCCACGATATTTATATATTCAGATTTAAATACAATGTATGAAACTCACCGATCCCACAGTAAAACCATTGCAAAGGTTTTGTGGGGCTTAGTTTATAAGTTTACTTTACCATAATGGAAAAAAAACAAAATAAATAAATAATAAAATCGAGACAGTCGAGACAGGCTATGGGTTTTTACATCGTAAAATGTTCTTTACGATTTTGGCAGATGTACGAACGCTATTATCGAATTACAGTAATGGCTTAAAAATATATTTACAGCGCAAACGTTAAATTAAGTAATTCAATCCGTTCATTGGCTTTTTAAACAAAAACTATAAGAAGTTGTTTACAAAAAATAATCTGCTTTTAAAAGCTCCACATGTTAAGAAGATTGTAAAATAGTTCAAAGCCCTTTAGACTGAAATTTAATTAGGTAAGTTACAGTAGTCTCCTCATAACTGGTAGCGCTTTCGCTTCGATTGGACCTAGTGCAGTTCGGAGTCTCAATAGAATGCGACCATAGCTTGTATAACTTACTTGAGCTGTTATGAAGCCCTATTCCTAGTTAGTAATTCATAAACTCACCATATTCGACCTCATGCATCAGCAAGTCTATTAGAATAAAACAGAATTATAATTCCTGAACTTATGCTTAAAAAGAGCTTGAGACACTCACCTACTGTATTCAACGGGCACTTCAAGCGATTTTGGTCAATGTATTCGACCAAAATCGCTTGAATTGTATTGAATCTGTAAAACGAGTATTATCGATTAAAAAATCGAGTTCGAGTTAACGTTGCTCTTGCGTCAAGAGGCACTCCGAGCCTTCATTTGTTACGTGCAGCCGACTGTACTACACACTTGAATTGCTTTAACAATAACAAATCGTACGTAGGTGGTACGAAACGTGGTAGGAACCTAAATTGCTTAAAACTTCACCGACCGAATGAACTTTCTATTCCAGTAGTTCTATTACGAAGGCATTTTATTATGTTAAGCCATCTTAAACTTCCCCCGAGTTTTAACGTTTGCTGCTTTTAAAATTTCCTCAAAAATTACAAGCTGGCATGGCAACCAACTTTTTGTTAACCGAAAGTTCAAAAAGACGAATTTAATTTGGTAACTTCTGGTGCTCCAAAAATAATTTCAATGGAAAGTTTTTTTTTTTTCCTTAATTATTTGACTTCTTTTGTACTAATGATACCATCAGCTTCAGTTAACTCGTCTGTGTGTTCACCCAGAGTGATGCGGAATATTATTGATCAATAGATTTGATACCGTTCCATGAACCCCAAATTAGATTACCATGGTCGCGGTGTATTTACATAATTATATATTTATCTGACAACCGTCAGCACGACACCTCCAAATTTTCCATTTTCCAATTTTACTGTATTGAGTGTGTAATATTCAATAAGTCTCATTTTTTTTTTAAATATGTGCACAATATGGTTTATACAACGACAAGGTTGGCGCAGTGCTGCAATGCACGTAGCAAGTTCAATTTTCGAACGGAACAAATATTTGTATGGCCTACAGGTAGTTGTTCCGGGTCTGGCTGTTTGTGTGTGTGAGTTTAAATGTTTTTAAACGCTGCCGCTGGGTGCGATACAGGAGAAATTCCTAGTATGGGACAGCGTTAAAATAATGAGGCAGGCAGGGATGTGCCCTAACAGGCGTTGCACAGAGGGGGTCCCGGAGTGGTCTCTTAAGAGGTAACGGGGCCCCTTCCATGTGCTGATGGTGATCACCGGGGTGGTTTTAGTGAGGTAAGAATCCCACACTCCCTGGTCTTTTCCCCAAAGTCCAGGCGCCTTTTAAAAGTTTTCCCCCGTTAGCAAAAAAAAAAAGGTAGGTACCAGACTCATTATTACTACGTAAAACGTAAACTAGTACATATAAGCTTACCATGTGGTGGTAAAAAATACTACCGCAAAATCCACTTTGGTGGAAAAATAAATACTTATGTTTCGGTTTTTTAAGCCGTTTATGTTTGGTTCCAAATTTAAGTATTTATACTGCCGCAGACTTACAGACTTTTATTCACTGAATCAAAAATCTGAGATAATCCGATTACCACTGCTGTAACTAAATGTACTCATCGAACACTTATTACCGTTTGTACACATACATGTAATACTTCAATATCTTGCGCAGTTTGAAAACAGTGCGCTTTTAGTAAGGCATTCAGATGTTGTGATTTCTGGTAGTCAACTATAAAAACCTCCCCAAAGTCTTTTGTTGCGACCGCGCGTGGCCACGGAAACGGGGATAACATCCTCTTTAGTGTTGCGATCAGCACTTTCTACTCAGCTCACTACTCTTGAAATACGAAGAAGAAAAATGAATCGATGAAACGTTACTGGGTGCATCCCATTTACACTGAAAGTTTGTTTAAAGGAAAACTTTACACTCTATATTCTAAACTACGTACGTCAGTATCCTTAAAAATTCTTTGATTTTCTTCGTATGTCAATAAACAGTTTTGATGACTTGCTGCTTTCAGTCACGTCAGAAAGTGTTGCCAGTCGCTAGGAACTATTTGTCACCGTATTATAACGTCACCATAATCTGCGCACTCCCATATACATATCTTCATGGCACTCGACTCATCTGCCTAGACTTTCCCCAACTATGTTGGGGTTGGCTTCCAGTCTAACCGGATGCAGCTGAATACCAGTATTTTCCATTAGCCTATCCGACCTCCACAACCCATTTACTGGGCAACACGATACCCCTTGGTAACACTGGTCAGACTTTCGGGCTACTGACTACCTGTAACGACTGCCTGTAAGATCTACAAATGACAGCCGGGATCAACGGCTTAACGTGCTTTCCGGGACACGGAGGAGTCTCGATGTGTTAAGAACGGTCACCCATCCACTGAATGACCTCATTAAGCGTAGCTTGTCCTTCGATCAACCTGTGCGGCTGTTTTTTTTTAGCCACGAGCTCTTCTTGGCATCCTCCTTCATGGCACTCGACTGGGTAACAAAAAGTCACGGTGACTAAAAGTGACTAAAGTGTCAATTTTGTACAAATAACTTCACCGTACCTACTCTGAAAAAGTTTGTTGTGTTAATTAGTAAGGGTTGCGATTTGATTCAGTTAGAATACGTTTTGTACCAAGACGGTCATTGTTTAGATGAGCTACTTTACCAGTTTCTTTTATGCCTGTTTTCACTAACATAACATTAGGCGTAACCTAAATGAAGCGCGCCGTTGACAAACTCTGTCAGTGGCTCTACCTACATATTGTCCAAAGAAGTTACATTAAAGAACATAAATAGCTAACACTCAAGCTTAAAAATATTCGATTTTCTCCTGAAATTATGTTTACAGATTTGAAAAAGAACTATTTCACCCAAGCCTAGTTTCGGAAATACTATGTTACACAATACACAATATAACAATACAATTCCTATTGGAACTTTAGGCGACAATGAATTGTGAAACGTAAAGTATAAGTTCGCGACTGTAATAGAGTTATAAAACGATGAAATTTTAATGGCTGTTTTCCTGCGTCGGAACGATTCGTCATCAGTAATATTGTCGACATGTAGAGTAAAACTTCAAAAATTAAAAAGTTTCTCGCGCGGTTGGTACTTATCCATTATTGGTTCGAGGTCGCTCTAGAGGTCTGTAGCTAATAATATATAAATCGATTATACTACTTACCTACCTACCGATTGGATAAACCTCCATTAAAATTTTGGCATTTATAATGAAATAATAAGTAGGTATCATTTATGTTAGTATGTAACAAAGATATGAGTAATGTGCCTTACATTTGAAAATACAACAAAAGTCCATTAGGTTTCCAATATTAATATTTAATGTTTCCATTCATACGTACCTACAAAATACCTACCTACCTAGGTAGGGTATTATAAGGAACACATTTTAAAGCTTTGCGTTGACTAAGTACACCTTAACCGTGATGTATAGTAGTGGCAGTTAACCGGCCCTCGAGACTACCCGCCGACCGACGTATAAAATTATATTTAAGGCTCCTAGACTATATACAGGTTTTGTAGGTCAGGAGATTCTAAAATATTCAGTGTAGGTACTCTGTATAATATAAGATTATGGCGTTAAATATACATACATAAAGCTGTACTTGTTAGCAAATTCCTTAGCAAATAATGTACTGAGAGGTTTGGCGCTGCATGCCGAGATACAGGTTTTACCTAGTTCGGCTGCAGATGCTCCTATTTTGTATTGTATTTTAGCTTACTAGTTTTTAAGTTGTTTTTTTGTACAATCTTTTTCTTGGCAAAATAAATTATTATTATTATTATTATTATTATATAAGATGTTGTGTAAGAAAATTGCCTGTGTAGGTACTAGAGATGTGCTGACTATGACTTTCGCCGACTAGCCGATTGCGGTTATATAGCGGCCGACTAGTTGAACAATCCGATCACGGTTTCGGGGGTATTCGGCAATGTTCGTGACGCTTCGTTTACAGCTCACTTGGCGGTACCGCGAGCCGTCTGTCACGGATTTGACGTTTGTCAAGTTGTTTTGAGCGTATTTTTGGTGTTCTCTCCGCGGTTATTAAAATATGGATACATTTTATTGAGAAATACATACAAAGTAAGAAGCCAGATAGTTGGGGATCTTTTCCGAATATTCGTCGACTTTGGAAGTGGTCCGATAGTCTAAACATCACTAGTAGGTACTAAGTTTGTAAAGCACAAAAACTTACAAGGACGAGAAGTAGGTATACCTGCTATTGATGGATTGATTGATGATGCGTTACTAAAGTAATTTGGGAGGCAATCCTACCAACCTTCTAATCTAGAACTAGGTATTAATTTTGCGGTTCAATTAGCTAGAGTGTTTGATTATGTCGGTACGTTACTAAAATGTTCCTGATCAGGGGATGGATTCGGTTTATCTAGCTTACTACGAAAACCATAAAGTATGACCTAGAGGTTAGCCCAGGAAAGTAAAAAATCCTCACGGCTGTCAAACGTTCCAAAACACATGTAATTTTAAATAGACAAGTTTGTTCAAAAATGTCCTACATACAATTCACGTAGGACCAATACTTCTTGAGATTTGTGTCATAAGGCTGAGAAGGTTATCGGTACACCTCATATTTCTGTAGGTACTTAATCTGTGCGTCTAGTAGTGGTAATAAAATGATTGTTTTATGTTTCAGTAAGCCGTTAAAAAGGCACACTTATTCCTAAAGGAAGGCCACGTTAAAAGATCGTACTGAGTACCTAGATACTTAACCGAAAACAAACGACATTGAAACATCATCATCTGCCTAGCCTTTTCCCAACTATGTTTGGGTCGGCTTCCAGTCTAAACGGATGCAGCTGAATATCAGTATTTTATATGGAACGACTGCCTATCCGACCTCCACAACCCAGTTATAATATAACACGATACCCGGTTGTTAAACTGGTTGTTAGACTTTCGGGCTTCTGAATACCCGTTACGACTGTCAAATATCTAAAAATGACAGCTGGGACCAACGGCTTCGCGTGCGTGCTGAGGCACGGAGACTGACCTCGGCAACCGTAGATTAACCTTTGATATAACCTAATAACCCTATGCCCGACCTGGGAATCGATCCCTGAACCATCATACTCAGTATGCGCCTGATAGACCAACGAGGCAGTCCATTTTAACATGTTGTGTGTTACTTAAAATTGTCGTAGTGCAAATATTTAATTATACTAGAAATTTCGATATTAGCATAATACTGATTTACAACGAAACGGACCTTTGACATTTAATAATAAATTTTACTATTTCCCTAACTTAAGTAAATTTCAGTTAGAAATTGTCACTAGAGTTGTTTTCGCAGACTAAGCCCTTACTTCCCGGACTATCTATCCTAGATCACCGATGCAGAGAGTTATGTAGTAATTAAATAATTAAGCAAGGAAAACTTAGCTTAATAAATAACATTATGAAAGTTTAGTACCTAATGTAACTATTTATTACAGGGAGTATGGTTAAGTTTATGGACAGATCTACAGTCCATAAACTTATGTTTTAGAATAGTTTATGGAATTACAAACATTATGGAAAATTAATTTAATAATTTTATAGCCTTTGCTCGTTATTCGTGCTTTGCTCGTAAAAGTAATTTTTGTACTCTATGTCAATAAATTCCATGATAGTAGTCTACAGTAGGTACTTTGTCAATTATTGTTAAAAGAATAAAAGTTTCCTCAGTAAATAGAGATGGATTCGATTATTTATATATGTTCAAAGGCCGTCTGCAAATAAAGTCTAAATTTGGCCGACTAGCGACCTTTATCAAGGCTACTTTAATACTCAACAGGTGTGTGTAATCGTGAATTTTCCCAGAACTCTGAAATAGCCTTATCGATTAAACATCCATCGAAAATCGATTATACTTAACTTTCCGATTCAAAACGTTATCGAGAAATGTTAGTGGCAAGATTTTCCATTCCATTATTCAGTAATACTTACTGAGTACGTTTATCTTGGAGATAAGTAGCTCACGATAAAACAAAAATTAATCGAGAAATCTGTACCTACTTATTAAGAAAAATAATGAAACTACTCACTGCTTCTTATAAGTGTCAGAGTAGAGGAGACTGGGCAGCGCGAGCAATGCGCTTGCACACCACACGGAGATAAGCGCCGCGCGCGCCACTCGACGACTCAGTCTATGTTGTAGAGGCTTTACTATCGCCACGTACCTGCACAGACAAAAATGAGGATTTACTATTATTGACAACAAAAATGGGCCCTTTTAAGAGAGTTAACGTTACAACAAACTTTGAAGACAAAATAATACTTTAAATAAAAAAAAATAAAAAAAAATAATAGTGGACAATCCACACAGCATCATCTAGCCCCAAGCTAAGCAGAGCTTGTGTTATGGGTACTAGAGGACTGATATACTTAATACAATACATTACATAGATATACATTTTTATTATACATTGCAAATACCCAGAACACCCGGAACAAATCTTTGTAGATCGCACAAACATTTGTCCTGCGTAGCAGGTGGACCTTCGCCCGCTGCGCCACATCGGTCGTCTTTATTTATTTATTTCTTTGGGAAAACAAACAGTTACACACAAGTTTCTTATTTAACAATCCATAGCATTTAAGAGTTGTATTGCATGTGAAGCTCAAGACAAGAAAATGGAAGTGTTGATGAATCCTAACGATAACGAGATTAAAGAAATATCCATTAAACATTTTAACTCCTAAACTAGGATGACTGCATCAATTTTGAGTAAAGTCATAGCTCAGTGACCAGCTGAATACAGATAAAACCTCGGTTAATAAGACCATTATTCATTTCATGAGTACCTAGGTAAGCCCTGAGAGGGATCAGACATCACGTGGCAATCTGTCACGCGGCTGAAAACACAACTGGGTTTCTCCTCTACAAATTCTAGAACTAAAAGGATTGCTAATATTTTCGATTAGCATTATTGTCTTTATTAGTAACTTTCCCGAAAGGAGGACAAGTTTTAGAGGTCCATGGAATTGGCTTAGCACCAAAAATATTTGTGCGGAGATAACCTCTCTTATTAGTATTGGATTAAGAGTTTTATCTTTAACTTGTAATATATTGCCACAAGTACAACGATAGATAATAGTGTTATAAACAAGAAACTGTCGACACAATACATGTGTATCTTATTCGATTAATGTTTATTTTGTGTGTAGCGTGCAGTTCTGTAGCGATGCGTCACCTCTTTCCCACCCCTGGTCGTAAATCTACTGAGGGATTACTTAGAGGTTGGGCACCTGTGATAATAACTAGTGCGATCCAAGAGGATATGACAAATATTGACCACGGTAGCGTTCATTAAAAGAGCTTGAATTAGTGCCAATTTATATGAATATGATCGTCTGTCGCAACCTAGGCAGTCAGAAAGTACCAACATGCTGACGGTCGTCATACCATGAACTCATTCTTATTTTGTGATTTATAGTGGTGTTTTTTTTAGTTGAAACATAACTAGCGAAATGTGGGTGTACGATAGGAACGCCCTCTGCCTTACTCTTCGGGAATTACAGACATGATGTCATGATGATATTATGTTACTAGTTTACAAAGTCCTTTTTTCTTTCGCTTTAAACACACTTTTCTTAACCCAAATTTCGTATCGCAATCGCAGGTATGATGGAATAGATTTCATTGGAATAAGCATCATCTTTGAGCTTTCCTTTTCTGTTCGTTTTTATCACTTACCATCTCATTTTTGTTTGCATTAAATGTTAAATAAATACCTTTTCTTCAGAATAATGAGAGGAGAGCGAAAGACGTCTATGTTTAAAAAAACAAAATAATGACATAACATAAACAAACCAATAATTTACTCGTATTTTAAAATCTATCAGTAAGAAGTCACTTGAGGAACTTTATAAACGGTCATTTTTCATTATGTATAAGTACAAGGAAAAAAGCTAGATTAGTGTGTCGAAAGTTGGATGACATCGACTATATCAGCGCACCCTGATAGATGGATATGTTGTCAGAGACAGATAAGGGCATTAAAGGAACCAAGACGAAGTGAACAACGGTAGGAATAGGCTATTACGTCACAAGGGTTGACGTCATAATCTTGCAAATGAAAGACTGTCTGATAGATATTCCGCCTATGCTGATTAGATTACCATTTTCACATAGAACAATGTCGGTATTTTAACGTCATCGATTTACTTATTACGAGTATACTTGAATCACACAAATATTAGATAGACCTGGACCTGATCAGAAGATTTTTTTTTTGTCTAATAACTTTTAGATATATATAATATATATATATTATAAATGATGGATAGAGGTTTTTCAGAAGAATATAATTTGTTACTAAGACGGTTTGTCGCGATTATTTGTTCGAAACAACTGACTACCTTCATAACAAATTTCTTATTTCTTTAACTAAGATACTTTTAATAATGTTATACAATGCTTTACTAGTAAATACTAGTAATATACTATATAATGTAAATACTAGTGATATTGTCAAATGACAATATCATCAAACATCCTAATGGGCCGTGACCTACTCATTTGGTGACATCTCACAATACCGAAATTTCTGTTATATCTTAAACGTTAATGTGTTATATAGGGTTTAGTACAATTATAATTCTGGAAACCGCGGGGTTTAAATTTTCGGCTTTTCCTTATTTCTACGTAATTTCTGATGTTAATTTTATTAATAACTATAAAACATCATGATTATATGCCTAACGCAATTAGCCTTTTAATGAAAGAATTGAATTATTTACTTTTTAATTAAAAATCAGTGGGTTTGGTGGAAATGATGATACTGTCATGATTTTGTACAGTTTTAAGTAAAAAAAAACACTAGAAAAACGTTTTATTTTTTAACTTAGATGGTTCAAGTACTGGACGTTGATATCCCTTTCATCCTGTATACACAAACCTTTCGGAATAAAATCTCTATGAATGTTGGGAAGAACACGAAAATAAAGAGTAGTTTGAAAGAACTAAGCGAGCGCATACGATAAACGACTTTGTTTTATTCTTGTAGAAAGAAGATTAAAATAGCTATATCTGTGGCCGTTTAATTTTCTTACTTAAACATAAGTACTTAACTGCTAAAATGTGGTTGTGTACATTATATTTCTACGTATTATTTGATTTAAGGGGTAATGTTTTGCTATGTGAATTTCATTACAATGATGTATACAAGCTCGACGACACGGTTGGCGCAGTGGTTGAGCCATCGGCTGCTGCGCCGCGTGTTGTCGGTTCGATCCCCGAACGGAACAAATATTTGTATGACCTACAGGTAGTTGTTCCGGGTCTGGCTGTTTGTGTAAGTGAGTTTAAATGTTTGTAAACGCACCCACGATACAGGAGAAATTCCTAGTGTGGGGCAACGTCTTAAAAAAAAAGAAAAGCTGTTTCACAAGGATAACATTATATGTAATTAGTTTTAGAAAATAAGTTGTTATTATTAAGTATGCTTCACTATTGCATTGGGTTATACCTGTAATAATAGTTGTAAGTGATTATATAAATAAATAAAAAATAAAAAATATTAATCGTAAAAAGTCTAATTTAGAAGGAATAGACAAGTGATTCACATAAGTCGTAGTTATAGCAAATGAGATCTTTTAAACGAGATAAATAACATCATCACGCCTGTATTCCCCGTAGGGTTGGGCACAGGTGTACTTATAGTAAAACCAACATTTTGCCAGTTATGTTCAAGTCCCATGTAAAAGTGCCTAGTGCCATTAACCATGTGCACATCCAGACTCCGGGTTGCTAATGAGAAAATTCCTGTCTTGTTTTTTGAAGATATGATTATTATTGTTTTACACATTGAGAAAGAACTTGGTACTGGTACATTAGTTTATTTCGGCTTATTAACCGCCGCCGCCAAATCTGGTGAAATCATAGCTTCATGAGAAAATCCTTTTAGTTTTGCAGGTGCCCACAAATTGTTAGCAATCGATGAGCGGTTACTACCGCCCGATCCGTATACCAACCTTTTATACTAAAGAGACCGAAAGAGAGAAGAGAGAGAGATGAAAGTAATATAAATGCTGTGGAAATGTGTTCCTTGTGAAGTATTTGTAGTAAAAGTATGAATTATAGAAGTCTGGATTTGTACCCGATAAATGGCACTTCGTTCTTATTACATTGGACTTAACGTAACTGACAAAACGTGGGTGAACTATAAATATACCACTGCCTATCTCTTAGGGGAATACCGAAGTAATGTAATGTTGATTGATTGAGAAATTATGCTATACCACAAGGATATGGAAATAATATATAGTGAAAACCCCATGGGACTAGATACGTTACATTTTCACAATATCTTTTTTCTATCCATATAGCCATTTCTTTTTTTTTGTTGTTCGGTGCTCAGGATTGTAGTAAGTATCTAAGTAAATCCTACCTATGCTCTACTTAATAGTCCAACAAGTAAATGAGAGAATCTAATGTATCGTCAGAAGTTAACAAAACATTCCAGCCAAAGCCATATTGACCATGTTAATTTATAGTTCCAATAAGGAATAAATACAATGTCTTTTTTCTATACATATAGCCATTCCTTTTTTTTGTAGTTCGGTGCTCAAGATTGTAATAATTATCTAAGTAAATCTTACCTATGCTCTACTCAATAGTCCACCTAGTAAATAAGAGAATCTAATGTATCGTCAGAAGTTAGCAAAACTTTCCAGCCAAAGCCATATTGACCATGTTAATTTTACATTCATAGTTCCAATAAGGAATAAATACAATATCTTTTTTCTATACATATAGCCATTCCTTTTTTTTTGTAGTTCGGTACGCAATATTGTAATAAGTAGCTAAGTAAATCCTACCTATGCTCTACTTAATAGTCCACTTAATAAATGCGAGCATTGAATGTATCATCAGAAGTTATCAAAACTTTCCAGCCAAAGCCATATTGACTATGTTAATGTTACATTTATAGTTCCAATAAGGAATAAAATTAATTTTGATATTAGACATTTATTTTACTTTCCCTCTGTATATCAATCAATTCAGACCATTGCGTGCGGATATAAATGGTTATTCACCTTACAATATTGTTCTATTGTCTTCCCTCAAATCAAACCGTTAACAGAATTACGTACCTACCTATACTTTATCTCAGATCCTACACAAAATACATAACTTTATACATGAAGAATTACTATACATATTTACATCGAATTCCATTAACGATCAATACACCTATAAGTATAAATGTTATAGTCCAAGAGCTCGAGAACAATTTTGGGTGGCGAATAAAATCCGAAATTGTGTGGGTACAGACCCTCTACTCGGCCTAATGAGGGTACGCCGTATTAATGACTGCTCTGTGGTTTACTTATGAAATAATAATGATTAAAACAACAAATATTATTATTCATTACTTATGTACAGTTGACCACTTGAGGCTCGTGAAACACTTTAACTCAAAGTCTGTCAGCAGTACAGACCTCCAGCTGGCCTATCGTAGTAAGAAAACCTACAACGATTTCCTCGAAATTTAGTATGCTCCTTGAATACTATATTTCACGGAAATCGTTGGAGCCGTTTCGGAGATTCAGATTATATATATACATATAAACATACGTATATATACTAGAAGTTTAGGGGGCGATAAATTGATCTAGCTACGTTTCATTTTTAGGAAACGTCGTTTTATCCGGGTAAAGCTCGATCATCCAAGTACTGTACCTAATAAGCAAGTAGGTACTACTGTAATGAATTATATGGCTCTGTAAAGTGCATTAGGACAGTGGCCTCAGCAGGAGCGTAAGATAAATGGCAAATGATTGGTGCACAGCGTGGAGTTATGAATCAAAAATGGATGAGGTATATTGTTATACTTACATTCAATTTTACGATGATGATGACGTAACAGATGACAACGATGCGGAGGAGTACTTTCGGTCGGCTTTTTATTTTATTTTGTTTTTGTATATTATCATATAGTTAGTTTTTTTTTAACTTAGCCCCACACTAGGAATTTCTTGTGTATTATGGGGGCAAACATTTAAACTCACACACACAAACATCCAGACCCGGAACAACTACCTGTAGGCCATAAAAATATTTGTCCCGTGCGGTATATATTATAATTTATTATTATAGTTTTATTATAGTAAATAAATATTGCTGGACAATCCACACAGCATCATCTAGCCCCAAGCTAAGCAGAGCTTGTAAGTTATAGTTATAGTTATTTTATATTATAGTTTTATATTATAATTAAGTAATATAGTTAAGTAATTCTGTTAATATTGTATAATAAACAGAAGCTAAAATAAAATATAAAAAATAATTTTACGTATTTCTTTTTTTTTCCACTACACATATGAAAGGGGCTCTTGACTAAATAAAAACAGCGACTTGCCGAGGTCGGTCTGTGGATGGGTGACCATTAATTATTACCGAGGCCTGGTCGTGCATAGACCACATTAAGCCGTTGTTCCACCAGTCTTTTCATTATTTTGGCTTTTTTGGTTAATCACTACAATTGATTCTAAATTAAGTACCTACATGAGTTTGTACCATTCGACTAATTAGACTATCGTGTTGGATCGATATTTTTCGCTGAATCTCCGTGCCGGTAATTAGACCTTAAAGATAAAGATATATTTGTTTGTTTTAATTTGTTTTTTTTTTGTATTTTGTATTTGTTGTAAATGTATTTATGGTTTTGCGTTATTTTTTCTTGTCTTATTGCAAGCTATAATCTGGAGTCCATTTTATGGGGCTAGAAGCAAGGACTATTATCTACTTATTTAAAAAACTAGAAAATGTTCACAACTATTATATAGCCTATGGGAAATCAAATAAAGCTCAACGTTATAACAATAATAAATTTTAAGTGTCCGTAAATTTTATAAATAAATTGTTTACCATAAGATATTCCTTGACAAATTATTCATACTTTTGTGTGAGGAGGAATTTCAATAAAAGCTCTAATTAAATTCCTCTGAATCCTCACTTTAATTAAAATGCGCCATACATACATTATGTTTGTCTGAACATACGCGACAGTGTCCACAATGGTCCCATGCTGGGATATTATAAATCGTGACGTGTCTGACTGACTCATCTGCTGTCATTACAGTTGGAAACAGGTCTCCCCCAAAAGGTCAACAAAGACAGGTTCTGTGCCCTCATCCATCAGCTTCCTGCGATCAACACTAGACCGTCAGTCTACCTACGCTGCGTCTTCCGTATACTGTCTGTTAGTGTACTCATATCTCTAAACTACTCGATTTTATTAATTGAAAAGCTTAAGGTAGCAGTTTTCAAAAATAGAAACGTAAATACCGGTTCGGTACCAGTTGTCATCCCGATATGACACCGTCAATGTTAAAGTGACGTAAGCAGCTGTCAACGTAAAACTGACGTAAGCGGTACCTGAACGGTTAAATAAATGAAATTGTTGAGTAAGAACAAAATATGAAACGGAATATCCATGCTCGAAAACAATTTCATATTTATTGTTTAGTGTCACCGTTTTAGGGCTGACACAGGAAGAAATCAATCAAGCCTATCAAAGCGCCGAGGTCAACACAGTTCATGATTTGCTTCGGTTACCGCGAATTACACGGAGTGGGCCACGGCCTAACAATGCTGGTGTTGTTATGCTGGCTCGTTAAACTAGGAATGTCACTGAATATAAAAACAAATTATTAAAAACTGAGCCACTGATCCCTATCCACCAAGGCTCAGTTTGGTTGGTGTAAAATTACACTATTTTTGTTAAAGTAATCTAGTAAAAAACAGTGTCTCTAGGTATCCATGACAGCCGTGGGTAGACAGCCCTAAGTACTACGACCTTAGTGACGCTTGACTGGCTTATTATTTTCACAACGCCAGACTTATTCCCATTTCCCATATAGTTCGTTCATGAGTGAAGAAAAACCGATCGTTCGTATTCTATAGATATTGCTTTTCAAAATCTCGCCTTTTCCAGCTAAATCGTTAAAAACGAACCGAATCGTTAAAGAGCATTCCTTTTCAACCGTATAAATAATTGACTGTCTAGATACCCGGAACCACTTCGAAAGAAGCCAAAAAGAAAAAGTCAATAACGTCTATTTTATTTGGTAGTCCATTTGGCATTGGATTTCCCTACTCGTTTTCGTTCAGTTTCGTTTTAAAGGGAAATCCAATGCTTCTGGACAATTGTAGTAATCTATCATAGCACAAAAATAATGACATTTTTAGATGTTTTAAAGCGTGCTGACTACTGGGTGATACTGATATCAAGTATTTTTCTGTGACATACCTACGACTACTTTTGTGAGCCTATATCCCTAGGAGCTTTACTTTAATGGGATATGACGCATTACACTTACTTCATATATCGCACACCTAGATCAAAACTGACACAACTCCAAAAACTGTTTTTTTCAGTACTCAGATGAAAAATACCCATTTTTCTAGAAGAAAGACAAGTTGAAACGTAATTTTATAGTAGGTCATTAACATGTTGTAGAATGTCACTGCATATTAAATGGGGCTAGGAATCAGTACTTTCTACTGATAAATTAGTATTTTGGAGTTGTAACTAAACATTCTCGTATTTTGAGTTGTCTCAGTTTTAATCTAGCAGTGCGATATGTGTAATCAGTTATATGAAGAAAGTTAAGGTTAAGGTCAGGTCATTTTAGTTTCTGTTTTGATAATGCACCGTTACCAGTTAAAAGAAAGAAAAGTTTGTGCGACAAGCGAACATGACATGGCTAAGGAGGAAGAAAAGTTTGAGGTGACGGCTAATACAATATATGTAATTAAGAAGAAAAATAATAATTGCTTAAAATGAAGAATGCACTAGCCAAAATTTACAGTTGCACTGAGAATCTTCTCTGAATGAGTGGAAAGACTACCCATGTATTTTAATATTTGAATACTCCATGAACTGAGACAGTAGAATACTGCGTACAATTATTTTACATATCACATGTTTTAAACTGAAATCTCTGGTTTTAAATGTCATCTCACGATTTATGGAAACTACAGCTGATATATCTACTATTTCAACGACGAATGCAATAAAATGTAATACGCAATAAATTACGCCGTGAAGTGAAAAATGTCAGAACGTAGGTAACGAGGCTCTTGAGAAATATATCACGTTTATAAGTGTTCAAGTTTAAAATATTTTATTCAAATTATATGACCTCTACAATACGATTTGTCTATAGAAAGATAAGGTCCTTAGAAATATGTTTAACAAACATTTTCGGAGCACTTTTGTGGAATTTTAAATAATTTAAGTTACGAGTGGGCGTTTACGGATCATCGACCTCAAATAATCGACTAATGGAATGTTTCAAATTGAATAATAAAAGTGAAATATACTTGAAGTTTTATTACGATGACGTTTAAACAGTAATTCAATCAAGTCTATTATTTTGTGTATTTTCAGCCAGGCTTGTTTTATTTAATGCAACATTTCTTTTTCCAGAAAAATATTCATTTAGGTCTCCTGGGGAGAACGGAGGATAATGTCGATCTCCGACCGACTAAAACCTCACGTTTCCTACCAGTACCATGCGTCTTGAGGCCCGGGGTATACTCATATACTTGAGCGCGTCCCCGACCTGGGATAACTATTCAGAAAAATAAACAATACGTGCCAGTTTCCAATCATTGCCCTTCAAAAATATCCATAAATCTGCATCGGTTATCATGATTGATTGCTGTATCAAGTTATTATATACGTGCGCTTAAAATCATATCAATCATTCTAAAATCTATTAGAATTTCATGAGACACCACAACCGCAAACTATTCAATAATAAATCTCACATATGGACTTCGAAATGGGGAGAGATAAAATTGAAATCAGTATCCGAATCACTCTTTTACACGATTTTTATACATATAACCCGAATTTACAAGTCAATCGTATTGCAGATGGACGTTTCTGTAAGCTGAATTTAACTTCACATTGCTTTTGAGCCCCACATGTTTGCAGTGAGATTTTCCATTCCATTCTAAATCGTCTTGCTATAAATACCATTCACTTTATGATTACTGGCATCTTAAGTAGCTCGTTTTCGCTGATATGTGTGGCTAGAGTTAATAAAATATAGTGACGTAGTGAAGGGCGTGAATCAAATTATGAAAATATCTAAAACAGCGTTAGTTTTTCGTAAGGACTTTGACATAACTCGTGGAATGTAGGTGGTGAAATTCAAATATTGCACATCACTCATTAGATAAAAACATCTTGCATTGAAGGAGTCCAGCAGCTGACATGAACCCTGTAAGGGAATGCCTTTACAGGGTTAATATCAGCTGCTAGACTAACTTAACCCACTAATTGCAGGTGTACAATGGTACACCCGCAATTTATTCGTTAGATATACGCAGATGGCTCACAGTGCCCTGTGTGTTCAAGATAATTATGCGTTCAGGATATTGATGGGGATGTTTGCTCAGGCGAGAGTCGAATGTTTCCATGCCATCAACCGTAAGCGGTCTGCCTCGCTCCTCGGTAAAGTGCGTGCCAGCTTCCGCAGCATCAATATTGCATTGTGTGTAGGTACGAATGGCGGTACAAGTAAGTCTTATTTAATTTCACCCTTCATTAACACTACCGCTGAGCTACGGACCATAAAAAGCAAGTTTACAGGTAGCAATTTTAGTTCCATTCAAAATAAGTAAACATTATTTCCAGCAAATTACTCCTATGAATGCAGTTTCATAACGTTCGCTTTATTTTTATGAGCTGCATATAAAAGCTAATACGGGCTTTATTGTCCTTGCACTAGAAAGACATTAGTTTTAAGGTGCCATGCAGAACGAAAAAGCACACACACATAATGGCTTCTTTGTTACACGTACAGTAATAATTAGTAACTATAATATGACACACGAAAACAAAAGCTCGTTTAATAAATAAATAGGTAGTCATAGGGACTATCGACGGAAGAGAAAACTGAAAACTTTTGAATCACTGTGTTTTTGACACACGTCTCATAAGCATGTCGGTGACGCGGACCCAAAAGTTTTGTCCCAACGTGGCAACAGAAGCTATCACTTTAAAAAATATCACCTTCTTTCCTCTGTTTGAAGGTACGGTATGCGCCTTTCTTTTTTGAAGAAAAAGAAATTCGAGGTCATTCTTACCGAGGATAGTCGATGTTGATTGTAGTCGAATTACAAATCCCATGAATGAAACTCAGAATTAACTGGACACCTAAGCCAAATTGAAATGTTTAATTAAATTATTTTAGTAAGCTTTCAAAGAACATACTGTAACATCACGCCTGCATTCCCAGAAACGACCGGCAGAGATGTACCTATTAGTACACCCAGACTTCGCTAGTTATATTATAGATATAGGGATCGAGCCTATTGCCATCAACTGGACACAGATCACAGACTAGACTGAATTTATGCTCGGTGCAGTAACATAATAAGGAAACCCAGACGGAAAACCCAATAACCCTTTGTACAACCTAGGAATTGAAACCAGGACCTCATCCTCAGTAATAGTGCTTGACAAACACTAGACCGACGCAATCAAAAGCTGCCTTCAAAGAACTCCATACAGTATCATATTCCGCTAAAACTAAGTAACTACCTAACTTCAATTTATTTTAAGCACACTACACACTTAATTAATATTAAAGCATCACCCAACACAAAACATATCATCACGCCATTGTTGGCGGTAGGGTTGGGCAGAGGAGTGCCTAACAATACGTACACCGACATTTCGCCAGTTATGTTTAAGACCCACGGGTATATGTACATCCAGACTAGGAGCTGATTCTGAGAAATGTGTAATGAAAACAACACATGGTACACGTGGCTCTCATTAAACATATACAATGCTAAAAACAGCGCGACATTTTAGTTTACCGCACGTGTACATATTTTAACCAATTTGTCGTCGCTGTGTTCACTGTTAGCAATCTAAAGTTGGATGCTATACTTGGGACCAGTGGATCTGTTTCTAGTATACGTATTCGATTGCGGTTATGTTAACGTTTACCTACGTCATTTTTTGTAGAATGATTGTACTACTCATTATTCCCTTTAATTTATTAAATATACATATAAATTACATTTTAAAGATCAAAATATATAAAGTAATGATCCACCGATGGCAGGACCGTTGTGCAAGCTGCTAGTGATTAGGTTACAAAGACAGCTTAGGAACCGCCTCACTATGCGAGCCGTATCGAGGAGTACTGCCTTCTGAATCAGGCCCTTGATCCAACCGTGAAACAAGATGGTCGTCGAGGGGTTCAGTCATCAGGCCATTGGCCGTCACGACAATCGATACAGTGACAGCAGAGTCCAAATTCCACATGTCCATAAGCTCGTGTGTTAAGTCGAGTTATTTGATTTGTTAACAGATGGTGCTGCTTCAGTTTCAGTACAAATTGAAGTTAACGCAAACGCGATTGATTACATTTAAGAAATGACACTAGGGCCTTACTTCAGTTCATACTTGAATTAAATTCAGTGTGACTTGGTATTGGATTGTAAAAACGTGTTATTCAATAACTGCAATAAATAAGGGATTACTGCACGTTATGTTTATCTTAGGATTCATAAGTACTATTGTAATATATTCAACCCGATTTCTAGAAGCCTATTTAATCGTTATCTGTTGTGAAATCTAACGTCTGGCAGTTTGATTGGCTGTTATTATATCGGTCAAATTAATCCTAACAACAAACAAGAGATCAGGTTTAATCTGTCTAATGATTATATTTAACTGGCCAAACTAGTACATTATTGCTATCTAAGAGCAAAAATCAATTCTTACTTGATAAAATTCTGAAAAAACGCTTTTTAGGATTATAGAATTTGGTACTTGAGTACTTATTTGTAGGTATTCAGTTATATTAAAAGTTAAAGCAACGCAATGAAAACACAAAAACTCATTATAATAATTGTAGAGCTGATCATCGTGTCAGTGAACAGTTTGATAGCGAAGAGTATTGACCGACACCTAGAGAAACTATAGGTAACCCTTTGTCCAACCCATACCATAGTCCATACCCTTTGGTTGAGCAGCGCAGTCAAGATTCAGAAGCAGAAGGTATCAAAGATTCAGATTTTGGATACGGCACGCATTGTGAGAAGTACCTACTATACATTCAAATCTATTCTCCTTCTTTTCAGTGTTGTATTTTATTTATCTCTGAATGCGTATTGCATGTATGATAAACCAGATTTCCGGTGACTGAAGTTTTGTAATATTTACTGTGCAAATAATTATACAATGAATTCAGAAATAATTAAATTGATAAAGGCATTTTTTGTTTCATAATTTAGAAACAACATCACCTGGCGCCGGATTTTTACACTTCATCATTTCAGCCGAAAGACGTCCACTGCTGGACAAAGGCCTCCCCCAAGGATTTCCACAATGACCGGTCCTGCGCCTTCCGCATCCATGCCCTTCCCGTGACCTTCACCAGGTCGTCGGTCCACCGTGTAGGAGGCCTGCCTACACTGCGTCTTCCGGCGCGCGGTCGCCATTCGAGAACTTTCTTGCCCCAATACACTTATTTTTCCAAAAATCTCCACTAGGCCGAGTTTATTTAGGTAGTGGGGATTTCTGGTAACAGAAGTAAAAATCCCCAGTGGCGGGGATTTGTACGTGGGGATTTCTGGAATTAACCCTTAACATAGATCCCTGATCACCGTTCGCTTGGGTCTCACCTCGCTGCGGGAGGACCACTATCTACTTTTATACCCCTACTAAAAGAAAAAAAAAAAGAATAAAATATATTTAATTATGTTTTTTTTTAATACTTATGTACATAAAATATGTCTAAATAAAGAACAATGAAAATATTATGACGACGTTGGTAATAACATTTCCGTACGTAGCAACAGTGTGTGTGTATAAAATTAATTATCACAAACATTAACTCGAGCATGGAACTTTACATGAAGCCAACGTGAAGTTTTAATCAACGCGTTAACTTCTGCAGTCGGAACATTATACCATCTCTATTAAAATATCAATAAAGCTATGTATGTTGTGTCTTCAAGTGTAGATATCGATATCTTCATCATTTTGAACAGAGAGGTACCAGTGTACCTACCGGCAAAACGGGTTGAATCAAAACGATAATTTTAAAATTGATTCAATATTAGATACTAAAAAGACGACGAATTTTTTATTTCTCAAAAAAAATAAGACTACTTGTAGTAACAAAAACTGTTAAACTAACGCGAAACTCCCCAACAAAGAATTGTTACTATTCACCCCTTTTTTTTAAGGATGTGAAATCATCCAATAGAAGTCACCCGTTTTGGGTGGAACGGGATGGCGTGTCAGACTTTTAGTGACTAAAACCCATCCGTGTTCCGTCTGTGCCCTTTACGTTTCGGGGTCACGGTAACTCTTTCGAACATCCCGAAACCCTTGCAGGCTTCGGCCCTCTATTGGGCCCCGCCGGTTCTGCTGACGGAACACGGGCCTGATCTCTGATCGGACGCCGAGCTACTCAGCGCACGTCGCCCGTGCCTACGGTGGCCGGGAGTCTGCCTGCGACTCCCAAAGCCTAGAGCGTCTCCTGCGGCCACCGTCTCCTCAGGGTGATCCTCGCAGTGGCGATACCCGGGCGTTTCTACGAGTATTAACCCCGTTTTACGGTACGTCATTTGATAAATGAACATGTTGATCTATCTGCCCTCCACGAATTAAATACATCAGTTCAATATATTTTAAATTTCGCAGAATTTGAGTCTAATAATGAGCTCGTTTAGAGAATATTTATTTAGCCAGTTAATTATCAATTATTCTGTTTCAATAATAAAACACATTAGGTAGAAAATGGCACTGCGATTCATTTCGATTGATTGCGCGTCAGCTCCTATCGACTAACGAGGTAGGTAGTTTAATGATCTACTAATTAAATATTATTGCAGTGCATTAAATAAAACGTAGAGTAGCAGTTTAAAGTGTTGTGTTTGGCAGAAGCATAAAACCGTATGAAATTAAACTAGAGTAGTATTAATGACAGTTAAATTATAAGTGCATTACTACTATAAACTAGCAACTGTAAACAAGTATAAATTATATATGCAATAACGGTATGTAAAGGGAGCTCAGAGATGCTCTCCGGAACACAAATTGCTAACGTCACCCACAAAGCAGCCAAGCTTAAGTGGGACTGGGCCGGACATGTTTGCCGCCTGTCTGTCGCAGATCTACTACAAAGGTTCCAGGAAAGCACCCAACGGCATCGTGCCCTATTAAGGCGTAAATAACGGAACGCTTTGACACTTAAGTTATAAGTACGTAGGTAAAGACAAAGGCTAAATCGAGAAAAGTGCAAGAAACTGAAAGTGCCAATTTAACACTCGTCAAGAGGAAATTATTCTACATTTGCCCCCCAAAAGTGATATTCTAAATACACGTTACGCTTTTGTTTTTGGATTACAGAAATTAATTTACTAAATTTCAAATTAATCGGTCCAGTAGTTTCGGAGAATGGGTATATGCTGGAACGAACAGACATACGTCTGTTCGTCCCAGCACATGCAACACATGCTCCGGAACGTTTAAAGAACAACACATGCTTAAAAACACAAACCAAGCATTAATATATCTTCAAATCTTTACAAAACCATCAACTCGAAATAAAATACAAGAGAAATATAAAAACCTGAGCTCATGCCGTGTGCACCTGTCGAACTGTCAACATTTACGTTGGTTTAAGCATATGGTGGTGCCAGATAGCTGCCAGCACATGCATATCGTTATTCTGCACGTGTATGTGACAATCACATCACCCCATCTTGTAGCTATAGGTGAGTATGAGGATACCTTATATTGTTATTAACATTGGTGCATGTTTCAATTTGAATACTCAGCCTAGGTTAGGTAGTAGATATAGACAAGTTTCAACTATGTTTTTGTTTCTATAGAACATAGAGTATTTATTTTGCATACATACAAACAAAAACGCTAAAATTTAAACAATAGACTATTTTTTCTTTTTTTAACGTTGGCCCACACTAGGAATTTCTTCTGTGTCGTGGGTGCGCTTACAAACATTCAAACTCACATACACAAACAGACCCGGAACAACTACCTGTAGGCCATACAAATATTTGTTCCGTGAGGGAACCGAACGCACTATACGCGACGCAGCAGTCAATCGTTCAGCCACTGCGCCAACCGTGCTGTCATTTTCCCAATAGTACATATATTATTTGACATGAAATAGGCAAGGCCAATGTATAAAATTTCAACTGAATGAGTCATTTAAAAACTTATGTGGGTGTACTGTAGGTATACATCTGCCCATCCCTTCGCGGATACACAGGCGTGATGTTATGTTATGTAAAAGCTTAAGGTAAAATAATAAAATTTCCTTGAAAGAAAATAATAACGAAGTTAAGCTCCAATTTTAATGAATTTTTGCTAAAGCTATGTCTTTTCAAGGATTAAAATGAGATTATTAATAGTATTAAAACACTTCAGAAGGCTTTCGTTGGGCATAATAAGAAGTCCTTTTAGTTTTAGATGGTTTGCGAAAAATCTTTTACAGCACTCAATACGTAATCCTGCTCAAGCACAAAAACATGATGGTCAAGAGCAGTGGCTGTCCTTGATCGCCAACAACTACAATTCAACAAAACACTAGACTCTTACCACGCTTTTAAGTTTTAGATGAAGCTATAGTTTACTTATTTATTCATGTCAGTCTGTGTATAATTAACGTCCATGTTCATAATTATTTAATGCTAGCTGATGCCCACGGTTTCGCCCGCGTGGATGTCGGTTATCGCGACCAAAAGTAATCGTGAAATTGGACGACACCTCCAACAACCAGTACCAGTACCAGTACCAGCCTATTACTGTCCCACTGCAGGGCAAAGGCCTCTTCTCATACAGAGAAGGCACGAGCATTAATCACCACGCTTGCTCAAGACGGGTTGGCGATTTCAGACTTATATTAATTAGATAAGTCCAGGTTTCCTCACGATGTTTTCCTTCACCGATGTCAATGATGTCCAAGATAAACTTAGAAAGTACATATGAATTGAAAAACTCACATTGGTACTTGCCCAGATTTGAACCCACAACCTCGTGCACAAGAGGCGAGGCCTAAACCACTGGGCCATCATGACATTACACCTCCAACAAATATTATAATTTTGCCAATGTATAATAAAAACTTGACAAATTATATACTAAAACCTTCCACACAACCAACCAACCACTCTATCCATTGGTAAAAACAGAATGAAATCAGTTCTGGCGTTTTTGAGTTTATCGCGAACAGACAGCCGCGGCGGAGGACTTTTTATAATATGTAGTGATGATACGTACTTATTCCGTGAAACAAGTCTTCTTCCGTCCTATATTGTGGAAACACCTAGCCTCTCTTGAAAAATCGCACCCTCAATTTGTGAGAAAAAAATATATCTATCAAATCATTTTTTAGTTTTGATACGCCTTCTTAACTCAGCTGATAAGGTAAATCACACAAAAACTAAACTAAACTAAATAGTTACAAGGATACATTCTTCAAACGTAAATATTATTGCTGTGGTAGAATAATTTCCTTCAGATCCCTACAATAAGCTACTCCATTTCCCGTATTTATATTTAATTTCCAGATTTCTTATGTAATCATTCTCAGTCAATGGGCTCTTTAATAAAATATTTACCATGAACGTTAAACATGACGTGTCTACAGTCTACTATTAATTTATTTTTAAATCGGTACTTACAAATAAATAAAAATGAATCTCCTTTTCCCTTAGTGACGCCATAAATTGAGAACGACTTTACCGATATCATTCATATTTTTTTAAGTTTTCTTATATGTACTTTGTAGAAGGTTCTTACGGAAATAAAAATTAAGATAGCGGCGCAGGGAATTGGAAAAATTAAAAAAACTTAACTATTTTGACAGTTCTTTAACTTCAGCCGCGTGGAAGTCAAAAATAGCTTTTAAGTCTTGACCAACCATTTCACTATGACATAGAGTTAAAAATTACGTACTTATCTTGTAACTAACTTTTTAACTTTTTTCTTGTTATTTATTCTGTTCCATACAATATTATTTAATGTTTTCTACGTTTAGTATTGTGTAGTTGTGTGCCTGAGCCTGTGCTGAATAAATGTTTTTTCTTTCTTAACTTAAACATAATTATGTAGGTATAATCAAATCAAATCAAATCATTTTTTTTTTCAAATCAAATCAAATAATAAGTTGTCCATCTCGCAACACAACAGTAAGTAGGCTTTACGTCAATGGTAACACTTTGACTAAAGTTGTACAAAGTTTGAATGGAATAAGAGGCCAGCTTAATTACTGGGCTTGTTATACAACTCTGGTGATTATACCTATAGGGTGAAAGGGACATCGACGGTCGACCTGACACCATGACCTCAGTACATGATTATGGAAATGTTTACATTTTAAACAGTAAAAATCATGATTTCTTTCTTTTAATAAGATTTTAAATTAATAAAAAGTAAATAATTTACTTTTAAATTTCATTTACACACAAAAATCTCTTTGGGTTAGTTAAAATCATAGTTTTACAGTTAAACGTAAAAAATATCTGATGATATTTGAAGCCAACGAAAAACCTCAATGCTGGAGGATCCAGAATCATGCACTGAACTCAAACTCATGAAATATCACTCAGTGATAGTGTAGCTTTCCATCAATAAAAGAATTTCCTGAATCGAACCAAGGTCACCAGAAAGTTTTGCAGACGTATAAATAAACAAACGAACAATTCATCATCTCATCAGCCTCAGCCTTTTCCCAGCTATGTTGCAGCTACCTTTACAACCCAGTTCCTGGGCAACACGATACTCCTTGGTAAGACTGGTTGTCAGGCTTTCGGGGTTCTGACTACTCGTTACGACTGTCTAAGATCTACAAATGACAGCCGTGACCAACGCCTTAACGTGCTTTCCGAGTCATGGAGGAATCCCAATATGTTAGGAACTGTCACCCATCTAAAGGCTGTCCTTGGCAAGCGCAGCTTAACCTTTAATCAACCCGTGTGGCTTTTTTTATTTAAACACGAGCTCCTCCAAATAAACGAACAATTCTAGCTCTATATTATAATACTAGTTAAAATTGATGGAAATACATAACATAATCGTCTGTCAGAACTAATTGAATACAAATATTACTTAAATCATTAAGCACCTACGTGTACATCTCGTACGGTGTTTTCAACAATGTGAATAAAATTATTTTGAGACAAAAGGTTATTAATTAAGTAAATTAATGTCGTTCTCGTACCAAACGTGGGCAGATACCAGGAATCAGAATTTGTGTACATTTCTTTGTGACAATGTCGCTACACGTGTGAGCATGTGAGTTGTAGTGGTTTGGGAAAACCCAAACCACTATAACTCCTGAAAACCAGAATCAACAGTGGCCACCACCAGAAAAGCATCGAGAAAATGAAGCTCGACGAGTCCCGGAGAAACGATTCAATTTCCTTTGATCCCGCAACGAAATTAATCACAGCGGAGGAGTTAGAAACGTATATTTTTTCCACTTCCCATTCCATATCAAGCAGGAGATAGAACAGAGTTAGGCCAATAGGCACAAAGGGACGTTTACAACTGGGTTAGGCCTAATTGCCTAGCACCACGGTTTAAGTTTAACACAGATATTAATGGGTCCTGAATGATGAGCATTTGATTCCATTGATTTTAGGTATGGCAAAAACGCTTGAACGCACGGAAAGGTACTTACTTTGACATTTCTTTCCAGAGGTGGTCGAATGCCGATACCAGCTAGCTTGTACGAAAATACAGAACACGTGTTCTGAAAACACATACACCATAGCCAGAAAATAAAAACCTACATTTCAACATAACAACCTTCAGGTTTGCAAGTATGAAAACAGGAAAGTTATCAATCAAAAAAAGTATTCAAGGTCTGGCAATCTTGTGTACATAGGATTTTGAGTACCTTCCTACTCTGGCTTTATTGCTCAAACATTCGGAAGAATCTTATTTTTCCCAAACTTGGGATAAGTACGTCAATATGTAAGTGAGAGGCTTGCTTAGACCTCGTGCACAGGCAAAAAGGGACAAAGAAATACAAGAATCGGGTAATTGAAATAATCAAGAACCAGGCATTGTACTCATCATCCATAACATACACTCACGCTAAGATACCATATACACTAACATGCACGCACGCACACTCACATGTACACACACACACACACACACGCATACGTACACATACACAATCAAGCTGCTCTTTTTGATAGAATTCTAGTTTTTAATTTGTATCCTTTTTAGTTTATTAGTCTCGATTTTGTAAATGTACTACAGGGAAAGTAGCGAGTCAGCCCCAACACAAGTATTGTTAATAACTTAACGGGGCTGCCTGATGCTATACGTATTGTAACGATTTTGGAACAATCAACAATTATTTTTTTTTAATTTTTAATCACGATGAACATCCTTTATTGTGACACCAACCCTGAAATCGCGAAAAATAACAGTTGTTCTCTACATTTTCACAAATTGTCTTTTCACGACAAATAATTCTCACATATCTATCAATGTGTACCTATACTTTGGAAATAGTCTAAAATTAAACTTCAAACCCGTTAGTTTGATTAAAGTAAATATCTGTGATCAAATATGTTAAGCGAAGGATGCTTGTGCAATCTGTTCGACATTTTATGAAAATAAGAGTGACGGTATCTTGCAGAAACAGAGTGCCAACTTGGCTTATGAGACCCAATAAATTACTTGGAGTTCCGAACAAATCTTTTTATGGAAAACTTAGCAAAGTATTTCTTTTTTACTGTCCCAATTCCTAGCCTGTGATGTCCAAATTCCTAGCCAGTACTGTCCCAATTAGCTAGCCTGTAGCCTGCCCCAAGTCTTTCAAGGAATTCTGTAGCAGCCCTCGTGGTACGTGCTTTAGTCATCTCCCTACTTCTTTCTGGGACGGCCTCGACTGTCTTATCCACCTTGAGACACCAATTGAATGGAGACTATTGCCCAGTAGTACTTGACTTACTAAAATAATAGAAGTTAGTTAAAATATCAAATGCTACCTACCTATATCATCAGAAAAGGGTACCCGTCTGCCTGCCTATACGAAATTAGTTATTATCCACACAATAAGTTCTTTGGTTTTGACAGCTTTTGATTAAAATAATGACATCCTGTTAACTAAGGCGAGTGTGTTAAGTGATTTACTACCCACGTTACGGTTTTCAATAAACAAACATAAAATCACGCCTGTATACCCTGAAGGGATGGGCAGAGGTGCACTTACAGTAACGCCCACATTTCACCAGTAATATTTTGTCCTCCTGAAATGGTATGATGACGTAAATCAAGTTTAACGTAACTTCTATTCGTTATTTTCTGCGTAGGCGACGATAAATTTTCAATGTTTTGGAATTTAAGTCGCTTTGTAATATTATTAAGCCGCAAATATCCGCCCACTGCCGAATATAATCCTCCTTTTGTATTTTTTGCTCAATTGTATTGATATTTTAAAAAGCCGTTTGAAGAAGCGTTGACTTTAAATTGCCTTCCTTTTTTTTTAAACGTTGCCCCACACTAGCAATTTCTTCTGTGTCGTGGGAGACAAACATTTAAAGTCACATGCACGAATAGCCAGACCCGGAACAACTACCTGTAGGCCATGTAAATATTGGTTCCGTGCAGGAATCGAACCCACGACAAACGGTGCAGCAGTCGATCGCTCAGCCACTTAACTTGAGTCATCAGACAACAAAACATGAATTTAATCACTACTGTAGTCAAAATTCAATTTTGTGGCACTTCTAATACACTTGTTAAACCCTGAAATATGAAAAAATCAGCTGTACATTTTGATTGTGTAGGTGTTAAACTTTACTAGAGAACAGACGATATTTTTTTCATATTTTAGGTTTGGCTCCATTGTGAAAGTTGTTCGTATTCATGAGTACAATGGCCACTTATATTTTTTCGTGTACGAAAAGATACACCTCATACATATACACGCCATTTTTCCCATTGGGGGTATGCAGAAACGATAGAACGCCACCTGCGGGCACACCATCCTTACATACTACTTTTGCTTTGCATACGTTCATACATCTGGTTATACACGCACGCCAGTTGCGAGTATTACGCAGCTGAAATTTCTGAAGGACATCAATAATAAGGCCAGTGTATGTCCTTCTAGGGCGTCCCCTCGCTTCAACGAATTAATTAGTGTTGAATCGTTTAAAATTGTATACAAGACCTTTTAAATTACAATTCCATGAAAACGCTTTAAATTCTGCAAGTCTGCGACAGCTGTCTGCTACGGTAGTTAAGTTTGATTAAGAAGAAAATTGTATTGTATTTTTCTAAAAGCTGGATCATTTTGAGATTGTAAATAAGCCTAACTAGACGTCCAATTAATCCCTAATGATCCCACCGCACCACAAGGTAACAACAACATGTTGTTATGATAAATTGGTAATTTGAGACTGCCTCGTTGGTCTAGTGCTGGCAAGCGCTACTGCTGCGCATTAGGTCCAGTGTTCGATTCCAGGGTCGGGCAAAGTTTTATTGACGATCGATGTGGCGCTGCGGGCGAGGATCGATTCCCGCCGTGGGACAAATGTTTTTACGATTTACAAGATCTGTTCCGGGTGTTCTGGGTATTTGCTATGTATAATAAAAATATCTATCTATGTAATGTATGTATTAAGTATATCAGTCATCTAGTATCCATAACACAAGCCCTGTTTAGCTTGGAGCTAGATGATGCTGTGCTGTGTTTATTATATTATTATATATATTATTAGCTGGCCCGGCAAACGTAGTTTTGCCATTGTAAGCAACAAAAAAAAAATCGGGGTGGACCACCCTTATCACTTTGGGGTATGAAAAATAGATGTTGGCCGATTCTCAGACCTATCCGATATGCACAAAAAAAAATCATACAACGGCTGAACCGATGTTCAGCCGTTTCGGAGTACTTTTGGTAACAAACATTGTGACACGAGAATTTGATATATTAGAAGATATATAATATTATTTGGTTTTTCCAACTGTAATTCATCAGAACATTTGTGCCCGGTCTGTGGCAATAGGCTCCTCCTATCACATGGGACTTACAACATAACTGGCAAACTATGGGTGTGCTATAAGTAGGTACCTACTTACCCTTCCTTAGTTTGCTAACTTTTGTCCAACGCAGAATTTGCATACCTCGAAATCGTGAGTTATTTTTTGGGTATTTTTCAGATACTATTCGTAGTATTTCCTGAAGGATACTTACTTAGTAGTAGGATACATATAGGACCAAAGCACATATTTCGCCGGTTTTTTGTAAGTCCCACGTAATAGGGGGCGTGCCTTTGAAATTCCAACTGGAAAAATCAACACCACTGTCCGACACGGGAATCTATCTCGGTACCTCATTCTTAACCAGTCAATTGAATAAAGTTTAAGCTAATGTGTCTTGTAATGAAGCAACCACTCACTTTGACATACACATCTAAATGTTGATTCAGGTCAAGCAAAAATAACCTCTATCCGACCACTCCATGTTTAATATTCAGGACAGCCTGTACTTTATTTATTATTTATCTTGCAAGGGACAGGACGTGATGACTTGATTGATGAAACTCGCACCCAAAGGTAACTTCCGGACAGTTAGCTGAACTCAACTTTTCTCTTTCCGTAGTCGTAACCAAAGTTAGGGTAAATAAGAAAGTTATTAGAACGTAAAACGTGAAGGAAGTGTCTTGTTGGCGGATTTTGTCTCTGGCTGTTTTAGATGGGATAGTGGGCCCAAGTTTACGACAAAAGGTGGCGTATTTTAAGAAGACATAACTGGAATTGGACTCCTGTCCCTAATAAAACAATGGCGGCCTTTCAAAAAACCATTTGGTCTGTGTTAAATTAGGCCTGGCCTTATTTTACATTCACAAAACTCGTGGTAAAACCAAGTTTTGTCTAAACAAATGTTCAACAAGCTCTTGACAGAGCGTAGGTATTTCAAACAAACAAAAATGAAAGAAAATAACAAAAACGACTGAAACTTTTTTATTATTTAAAGGTTGTAACAAGGCGAAACACGTCAGAACAAAACATTCTGTAACCACTCATTTTAATTCTGCGGGTAAAAATGTTAATCAAGTCGAGATAAAACAAAAATAAAAGATCAAAGTTCATAAAATTCAAAATCACTGTTTTGAAAAAATATGAGAAGATCGAAGACGTCTCGTGCAAGGTCGTGTTATGTAGAAGCAGAATATTGAATATTACATTATTATTGAAAAACTCTTTTTGTACACCACGTTAAACAATAAGGACAAACATACTTAAAACTAGTGTTAGTGTGCGTGTATATGTGTGTATGTATGCATGTTCTGTAATCGCTATCTGTTATGTTATAATTTATATGAAACAAGAAGACGTCGGGGTGTTTTAATATCCTCTCATTAAACTTACTAGGTATAGCGACAAAGCTAATTTATAACTAATACTGCTATGACATCAGAAAGCTAGCCCAGGTGCTGGTCAAAACATCTACAAGACAAAATTGGTTTCAAACTGGTCTACTCTCATAATGATCTAGGTTGTTTGCCTTTTCTACCAACAGTTCGTGTACTGAAAATTAGTCAAAAGTGACAATGCACGAATGCAATGTTTTAACTTTTTTTTTTTTTAGGTAGGGCCACTCGCAGTTCAGCACTATAAGGCTGTTTACTGCTTAACCGGTCGATCCTGTGGTGACCTTACAAGAAGGCCCCCAGCCAGGGCTAACTACAAGTTACATTTAAACGACCGCT
Source organism: Phlogophora meticulosa (assembly GCA_905147745.2). Lineage (NCBI taxonomy): Eukaryota > Metazoa > Arthropoda > Insecta > Lepidoptera > Noctuidae > Phlogophora > Phlogophora meticulosa. The sequence continues at coordinate 9,054,154 of LR990528.1, read as the reverse complement.
CGCTAAGGGCGCCCCCTGTGGGGCTCGAACCTCGGCTTAGGGCGTCGTTGAATACTTAACAAAAACAAAGGCTGGGTCTCGTTATTATTATGTCGGGGGGTTTTTTATACTACTGACTCAGCTACGCGGGCTGGCCTTGTAGAGTCTAAAGATTGAATTTACATTTAACTAATCGTCGCGCGTCGCGGGCCTCGTCGGCGATGCCGGAATGTGGGTCGGTTTGTACGTGTGTATTTTCTAAGAGTGCTAGTTTCCCTACTGCTCTCCTGGATGACGGTTGTTTCGTCGTCTGGCTCGACTAGGGTATGCCTTGGGCGGCGAATCTTACCAATTCTGGTAGGGAAGTATTGGGAGGCCGAGACGACAAGTGGGTTGCCCCACTTGTCGTCTCGGCCTCCCAATACTTCAATGTTTTAACTTGTTATCAGGGCAATAGGGGTGCTTTTAATTTAATATTTTTGCCCAGAGGGGGCTCCAGGGTGGTGTTTTATGAGGACCAGGGTGGTTTTTGTTAGTTAAGAATCTCACATTCCCCAGTCTACCTTTAACCTAAAAACAAAAAAAATAACATAAAGTAAGGCCCTAGGACCTATGCTAACCGTAATTTTATTGTACCTACATTGCTATATTTAATACAAACGCAACACCATTTATATTCCTAAAAAAACAAACATCCATGTTTGTTCTCAGAGTAAATATTTTTTTCTATAGTGTTAGAAAAAAATATTTTTATATAGTGTGTGGCACTGAACTACAGCAAAGATAAATATCGAAATACGATTCATCATCAGAATTGGCACTACCTACCTTCAAAACTCTCGACTCATGTTATTTTCATTAATTGGTTCTCGGAAATATTGTATGGAAAATCAGTTCATTACTCGATTGTTATTTGCTATAACTCTAGCCCGAATATAGTTTAACTCGAGTAACCGACGTTGGAAATCCATTTAGCAGCAAACATACCGGGCAGCTTTAGTGGTAAAAGTTTTCCAAGATATTCGAAAACAATAATAACAGCTCTACGTTCTACCACCGAGTTGAATATTTATAAAAGAATATATATCGGTTTCGATGAGAATAATTTAATGCTATGGTATGGTAAACATATCAGACCAAACGCTGTACGTAGGTAAAAGAGACACCCGTCCATATCATCTATTTCACATGTGTTTTCCATCGATGGGCAAAGGTATCTATGTCTCTTTTTCACGCACTTTTTCTCTTTTTTTTTTTTTTTTTTTCTCTTTTTTTAAAAAAAACGTTGCCCCACACTAGGAATTTCTCCTGTGTCGTGGGTGCGTTTACAAACATTCAAAGTCACATACACAAACAGCCAGACCCGGAACAACTACCTGTCGGCCAAACAAATATTTGTTCCGTGCGGGAATCGAACCCACGACACGCAGCGCAGCAGTCAATCGCTCAGCCACTGCGCCAACCGTGCCGTCTTCTTTCTCAGTCAACAGTCAGAGGTCATTTCATTCAACACTAATGTCAATTTACTAGTTCATAATAAAATAATGTTACTCACCTATCGACGGTGATAGCAACTAATGTGAACACTCCAGCTGACACAGTAAGGTTTGCGGTGAAGTTGCTTGCAGTACAGGTTACTGCACCAAACGGCCAGTCAGCGGTCACCAGGAATATGAAGTTTGGAGCCCCGTTCAAGGTTGCCATCAGCAGGTCCGCGACAGCAAGGTTCACGAGGAAACAGTTTGTCACTGTCCTCATGCGACGGTGGGCTGTAAAAGATGAGAAGAAAATATTTTTAACCAAAATGATCAAGGACAATATGGCTCCACCTTCTTCCGATTACACTGGAAGCCGATCCAACAACGGCAGTTGATGATGATGATAATTTAAAATAAAATAAATTTAAAATAAAAATAATTTTTAAAAGCCTTATCGAGTCACTGGTCAGTAAACGCTCTTAAAATGCTCTCTTAAAATGGATTTACTTACATCAGTCATTCAAACTACATATTAAATAATAGAGATCAATTCATTATGAGAAACTGGGGAATATATGCCCATAAATATGTCACTACTCTCAAATCCATATAATAGGTCTTTACCTATGAAATTGCCGTTTTGTATGAAAAAATTTAAATGAATTTTTTTCATGTATTTTTTATTTGTATTAATCGAAGTAATCACCCATGCAATCAATGCATCTTTGCCAACGCAGTGGCAGTTTATTGATGCCCTTCTTAAAGAAATCAGCTGGACGGGAGGCAACAAATTCTTCAAAGGCATTTTGTACTGCCTCTCGGGTATTGAATTTTTTTCCCGCCAAGAAGTTATCCAAATTCTGGAAAAAGTAGTAGTCTGTAGGCGCAAGGTCTGGTGAGTAGGGCGGATGACGGAGAGCTTCCAACCCCAGTTCTTGCAACTTGGAGACCGTCTGCTGTGCAGTATGAGGTCGCGCGTTGTCGTGCAGGAGCAGCGGAGACGAGCGATTGACCAATGCTGGTTGGAGATGTGCCAGCTTCTCCATCATTGTGTTCAATTCTTCACAGTACACATCTGCAATAATGCTCACCCCGTTTGGTAAGAAGCTGTGTTGAATCACACCGGCGCTAGACCACCAAACAGTGACCATCACTTTTCTTGGGGTAAGTTTTCGTTTAGGGCATTGTTTAGGTGCTGAACCAGGATCCAACCAACTTGCTGAGCGCTTGCGGTTATCAAACAGAATCCATTTTTCATCGCAGGTAACAATGCGGTTCAAAATTCCTTCATTTGTGTGTCTGTTGAGCAGTGCAAGGCACGTCTCGACGCGTACTTCGCGCTGGCGATCATTGAGTTCGTGGGGCACCCATTTGTCAAGCTTTTTTACCTTGCCAATTTGACGCAAATGGACCAATATTGTTTTGACGCTAACGTCGAAAGCTGCTGCTAATTCAGCCGTAGATTGTGTATCATCAGCTTCCACAATCGCCTTTAATTCGTCATTGTCGACCAAAGTCTTCGGACGACAACGAGGTTCATTTTTCAGGTCTAAATTTCCAGAACGGAAGCGAGCAAACCAATAACAGGTAGTGCGTTGGTTTGTAGTGTTAGCTCCGTAAACGTCGTTGATGTTGCGTGCCGCTTGTGCCGCGTTGCTGCCACGACGGTACTCATATTCCATAATTACTCGAATTTTTAACGTATCCATGATGACGAAAAAGATTTAAATGCGATGAAAATGTAACACTAATCAATAAACAAATGACTACTTTTGGAAAAAAAAATCCATGTTTTTAAAATAAAATTAATTTGAAATTAGAATTCTTAGCCAAACAAAAAATATTTTGATTTGAAATGGCCAGTACTGCAGAACGGCAATTTCATAGGTAAAGACCTAATATTTGACATCAATCAGTAAGTAAGTAAGTTTTGAAAAATAAGTACTTGTTTCTTCATCTTTAAAGCTTCGCCATAAGATATAGAGTAAATAAATGGTGAGGAATATGTTCTAAACTAACTAATTAAATTTTCTACTCCAATTGATAACTGGTATCTCGTTAGCCGTAGTCGGCTCATTTAGCCGCTAATTCCTCATGCATACACTCACACGAAGTAAATTTAAATTAAATCTGATCCGAGACCAAACTCACTACTCCTTAACATAAAGAACGTATCACACAACATCGGTTCGGTAAATAAATTAGACTAATGAGAACCTTGATTTCAACGAACCGTTTCCTGCTATATTAACTAACTCCTTTACGCTCTAACTCTTTCAATTTGCAAATAGATTTTTTTGCGTTAAATATGGTAAATGAGAAAAGGGTCCTCCTAGTCTGGTCTGGTCTGAACTTGGTGGGTCTAGTCGGAAGAGGTCACTGTCACCTTTCATTTATAATAATAATAATAACTTATGTTGCAATCCCAGAGACAGACCAGAATTATCATAATATGGGCTTGTCATTACACTTTTGCTCATGACCTTTATTCTGATCAACTTTTAGGTTGTCAATCGCAATATTCTATGAAGTAGACCCAGAACTTTTCTACAAATTTAGCGTCTATCTGTTGCGTCAATCAAATCCTGCAGCGTGCATGCATCACCAGCCCGAATGCGTCTACTGTGTCATGGCTTTAGTCACACAATTTATCACAGTTTGGGCGATAAAATAGTAGCATACCAACGTAATGTCGGCACGGTTGGCGCAGTGGATGAGCGATCGACTGCCGCTCCGCGTGTCGTGGTTTCGATTCCCGCACGGAACAAATATTTGTATGGCCTACAGGTAGTTGTTCCAGGTCTGGCTGTTTTTGTATGTGACTTGACGTGTTTGTAAACGCTTCCACGAGACAGGAGAAATTCCTAATGTGGGGCAAAGTTCTAACAAAAAAAAAAACATTTCTTGTCACAAACATTATACGCCCTACCCAAAAGTAGTATCCACATCTCCTCTTCAATATCTATACCATAACTATCAAGCCCGATCACATCCCACTTCCTCTATCGAGATAGAACCCGCTTCTCAAGCCATCAACCTTTGAGAAGTCCAAGGATAACTTGTCAGAAGCTCTTGGTTACTTAACCGGGTATTACCTAAGTCTCTATCTCGCCGAACTGCTACTGCTTTAAAAGACCTCAATCACTAAGAGCAGTTCACATCAAAACTCTGCATGGAAATTATGGTGTAGTCATACCATGCAAGGACATACTCGCTATAGACATTCCCTTACCCAATATAGTAAGCAAAGATAAGCTTGCCAAAGCTGAGAGTGGCCGAATGTGAACTGAATGTGAATGCGTCAATAAGAGGGTACGATGACAATGTAGGGTCTAGTTGTATGTGAAGGTAATTGTAATCAGGTGGAGTATTGTGTTATTTTCCTGTGTAGCTCTTGGATAAAAAAAATCTCTAAATATGTTTAAAAGTCTGACCACAACGCACAGCACAATGCTGCGAATTCTATCACACCAAAACGAGATAATTTGTTTACCCATGCGCAACATATAAAATTTCGATCGTTTCAGTTTTCTGCACTTCTTCTCCTTATAAACTTTAACTATGCCAAATCTCACACTTCTACGTGAGCTCAATATTCTCAGAAAGAGATCCGCAGTTGTCACTTCACGTATTGACATAATAATTTCGGTAAGTAGATCTTTTCAGACACTTTAATTTAACTTTCGGTCAATATTTTAAAATTAGATGGCGTTGGCATTTTCATACTGCTTCCTTCCGAATCCCTGAGAAGAAACGCGGAAGCAAGCACAAAGGTCATGGTCACTTTGAGAGTCTAAACATTATATTAAGATATTATGTGACTGTAACGATTCAGTGCAAAGACCAGAAAGGCACAGACATCAAAGGTTTCATGCATTCATGTAGGTATGCAAATTCAGTCTTATGTAAGTCGTGCTGACTCACATACCTATGATAGGTATGTGCGAACAAATTCATATCGTCAAAGGTAAAGCTAATTGTGAGTTCTATGAAGCGGAATGCTATGTCTGCATCTAACCGAATTTCCTGAAGCAATAACGTAAGCTTTCTAAGGCAATAATTGTTGGTTTAGACGTAACATCCTTGGTACGTATAAAGTCATTTACTTGCAATTTGTATTCATTCATAAATTCAGTCCTTGCTTACGGTTTTCTTATGGCGAACACATTTGGAACACGTTTAGCCACAAAAAGGCCAGAGGGTCACCCTGATAGCTTTAGGATGTTCAGGGTGAAACAAAACCCACATAGCCAAGGAAGTCACGTAACAAAAACGAGCTCTTCCTGCGTTTTATGTGGTCGACGTTTGAGTTGGTTCACCTTAAATACGGATTTCCGTGAATAAACCTAAAACTAGTGCAGTTTGCTCTGGTAGCGAAGCAGGAAAATTTTATTTTTTTATACTGACAAAGAAAAATGTATAATAGGGTACTGTCCTTAAAAAATCTGATTGGTCCGAAAGTTGGTTTACTCAAAAATACTGGACACGTATTTTTTCTTTTGTCACGTAAACCAAAAATTACGACGATATAGGCCGTTGAAATTGCTCGTGACGTCACGCCGTGCTAAACTTTACGTTAAAAGTGTAGCACGGCGTGACGTCACAAGCCCCTTCTCCTTTTTATGCCTTAGCCCCTTTTTAGCCACTTTTTATTGAATTAAGTAAGCAAAAAGTACGTGTCCAATATTTTTTAGTAATCTTACTGACGGACTAAATAGGCTTAATATATTTTTACCTAGGACACATCCCTATTCACAACAGACGAACATTAAGTTTCTTGGAATGTGTTTCCACATTTAATCTTCGCGGCTTCGTCTGTACAACGAAACTCTACAATCCGCACTGAATGATGGCAATAGACGTTTTCAGTTTTCCATTAAAATTGATTCATAAAAGTGAGAAAATAAATGTTGTACGGGCAACAGTAATGACGTATCGCTTGAGCAATCGTTCACCCAAATATCGCTGTAGCAATCATTCACCAAATTTGAGAGCTATCTCAGGTGCCATCAAACAGTTGGCTAGAACTCGTTCCACTCGTTACTCACGTAAACATTATATAAAGGAAGTCACAATAGACCTCATAAAAAGGCTCAAGATCTGATAAAATCAGAAATTAGGAGATTCGCAGGGAAACCAAAGGAACCGTCGCGCGTCGATGGAAGACTTTCCAAACTCAAGTGGCACATAGAATCGATGGCGGTTCTAGCGAAATAGTACTCGTGTGGCGGCGACCACGTACGGGAAGACTCGGCGTCGTCGGTAGGCTGCAAAGCAGACAGCCGCGCCGATCTGGTAAGATCGCTGATAAAGCGATGGATAAGGGCAGCGCAGGATCGATCGAAGTGGATTTTTTTAGGGCAGGCCTATGACCAGCTTAATGATGAACGGAAATGTATTTGAAGGGAGACTACAATCTCTACATACAATTTAAAATGTACAATGCGATTCCAGGAACGCATTAAATCCATATCGGATCTATCATAACGCCATCCTGCGCGAATTTTAAGGAGGTTCCTTTCTCAGGAGCCCTGACTCGATTCGTAATATTCGTAAGCAAGCAATTACTGGTGTGTGGTTTACTTAGATTCATATTAAATAAACGCAGTGTATCGAGCCAAATGCGTCATTATTATTATTATTGCACGAAACCCATTTTTCTGCTCACATAATGTCTGAAATTTGACGGAATACATCTTGACGATCCTACACGTACATATGTATATACAGTATGTTAACTCACGAAAGGCGTTCCCGTTTACCCGCCATAATTTAATGCCCATACTTGCTTAAAAAAAAGAAATCCATTTAAAAATAAAATATTTTTTTTTTATTAAATTAAATAAATAAATATTCCTGGACAATCCACACAGCATCATCTAGCCCCAAGCTAAGCAGAGCTTGTGTTATGGGTACTAGATGACTGATGTACTTAATACATACAACACATTACATAGATAGATATTTTTTATTATACATAGCAAACACCCAAGACACCTGGAACAAATCTTTGTAAATCGTACAAACATTTGTCCCACGGCGGGAATCGAACCCGCAACCTCCTGCGTCGCAGGCGGACCTTCGCCCGCTGCGCCACATCGGTCGTCAAATTGATACGTAAATAAAAGAAAAAATCTGTGAACTTGTCTTTCAACGTGGACGTGTACGGCAATCAGGGACGGGCCGTGCGTGCGGCGATCTACTTGATGCGCGCGCTACTATTCAGATTAGAACAGGAAATTTTCTTAACATGCTGATATTTTATCTATTAATGATATATATTAACGAGTTTAAGAGAACGCCATCTATTATTTAACATATTTTATAAGTAACTAGCTGACCCAGCAAACGTTGTTTTGCCACATAGAGGTTGGTGATAGAAAGGTGAAAATTTAGGGTATATATTTTTGTATGTATTTTTTGCCACATTATACAAAAATAAAAAATATAACAAATATTGTCAAAAAATAAATATAAAATGTTAGGGATGGACAACCCTTATCACTTAGGGGTATGAAAAATAGATAGTAGCCGATTCTCAGACCTACTGAATATGTATATAAAATTTCATAAAATTTGGTCAAGCCGTTTCGGAGGAGTATGGTAACTAACATTGTGACACGAGAATTTTATATATAAGAAGAAGATAAGATAAAGGCAATAATCATAATAATAAAAATGCATAGGTACCAATTCAATACATAAAATATTTAATTATATTATCAAGTACTCACTGAAATAGGTAGTCTGTTATTCACATATAACGAAAACCTACTGTTCGAACTGGTTTATTATGGAAGTTCCTGGAAATACCATTACCCATATATTTGTATTCGTGCTAAAGCCTCCCACATAAACAGAAATACATTTCCAATTCCAAAATTTTCATTTGTTACAATCAAATCGTTTATATCGTCAATTGGAAACATACATTCTAAATAATAACCGTTTCTCATTCGCAAATTCGATTTTCATTTTGACGAACGGGAAGTGACGTAGGTTCCTTAATGTATTCTTAACGATATGCATTAGGAGGAGAAACTATTGTGTTACTCAGTTCTTGGTAAGAGAATAAATAAATAACCGCACCAGCTAGAAAGAAAAACTTTGCATATTGTATTATAATTTATGAATAAGGAAATCTTTTTCTCTCTTCTTAACTAGAATACGTACATGCATAGTTGCTAAATTTATTTTCCCGCAACTGCCTGTAGTAGTAAAGAACTTTGTAATGATGTTTAAATTCAATTTAATACTGTAATATCTTAGAACGTAAGGTATATAATATATATTTTCCGCTTTTAGTGATTTTTCTTGGATCCTTTGAAGCTTAATCTCTCAAAGTGCATTTCTTACTTTTCCTACTCTACGCTTCCAGTTTAACCAGATTCAGGGGAATACCCGTATTTAACATACAGCGACTGCTTATCCAACCTTCACAACCCAGTTACTGGGCAAGACTAAATCCTTTGGTAAGACTGGCTGTCAAATCTTACGGGCTTTTTGCTACTCGTAATGGTTTAACATGCTTCCTGAGAGAGACGGTCTCAAGAAGTAGTACGTATAGTGGATGATCACCCAAAATGCTTTTCTTACCACAGTAATAAATGACTTTTGACTACATACAATGATATTTGTGTGTGGTCAGTCAGGCCACGTTTGGTCCAGATCATGTTCATACGTAGGTAGATTGATTAAATTTACCTTAGAACTTCGAATATTATCATAATAGCCAACGTAATCTAGTCCTTTGATGTCTTACACTAAAGTAATTAAAGCACAGCGCAGTAGTTACACGACACAAGCTCTGTCGTCCCTGCTTTGCAAACTGTCCACAGCGATCTTTTTGACGTGCATTCCGACACATTTACCAAGTTCCACAGAATAACTGTTGACCATGGGTTAACTTCGTGTTACGTTTTATTTGTGTGTTTAGTTTTTTATTTATTCTGACGACCGATGTGGCGCGGTGGGCGAAGGTCCGCCTGCCACGCAGAAGGTTGCGGGTTCGATTCCCGCCTTGGGACAAATGTTTGTACGATCTACAAATATTTGTTCCGGGTGTTCTGGGTATTTGCTATGTATAATAAAAAAAATATCTATCTATGTAATGTATTGTATTAAGTATATCAGTCATCTAGTACCTATAACAAAAGCTCTGCTTCGCTTGGGGCTAGATGATGCTGTGTGGATTGTCCAGCATTATTTATTTATATATTTGTTTTAAGATATTTTTTTTTGTTTAGTGCTGCAATGTAGTGCCAACCTGTAGGTAGGTATTGCTAGAATAGCCTTAGATTAAAAACAATATTGTTAAAATCTTGTATTTATAAACAATTGTTTGGTTGGCCATTAAACATATAATAAAATTAAAGCATAGTGACATTAATAATGACAGTATCTACCTTCACGATCTCCTTTACATAGAAAACAAATGTTTATAGTAGATTATAAACCAGTTCCATAATAACAACTGTTGAATAAACAGATGTGTAGATAACGTAGCCCTATTACACAGTAACAGATATATTAGAAACAGCTGTTTTATTCATAAATTGTGGACATAATCAATGGCAGAAAAAAATAATGTTAGTTTTAATTATTTTTGTTGTATCTGTTTAATTGATATAAACTACTGTTACTTCTATATTAAAGTATAAAATCACTGCTATTGTATTTTGTTTGTCTACTGCAAATAGAACCTATGGAATTAAAATCACTGGTCACGATTTATTTTAGTAGAATCATTAATATTTGAAAGTATTATTTTCCTAGCGAAAATGTGTTATTTTTTTTGGTTCGTTTTGCACGTGGGTAGTCCGTCGTTAAAATTAAAATTAAATTAAATTAAGTATCGTTTATTTCAGGCAATTTAAAACCCATACCATACATACACATACTCTTAAATACAATATACATTAACATAATAACACAGATAGGCAAATACAATAACAATGACTAAAACTAAACCTATATCAAAAGTCTTTTGCCTCTCTTGCAAGATATTAAGATGTGAAGGTATTTTTTATTTCATAATTAGAACATTGCGGTTCACATCATAACTAACAATATTTTTTTATCTTCTCTATGAGTAGATAAAAAAAAAAGATATTCTACTATGCGTTGAGCTACCCGTTTGTCTAGATATAAAACTGGGACCAAATTTAATACCTCATTATACCTCATTGTATCCGTCAAGATTATTAATTACCACAAAGTAACGCTGAGATCTTTTGACGTGACGCCGCGTGGCTTCAACGTCGTCGCCTGCTGAAGTAATTAATGTTACACTTCCACTATTAATAAAGCAAGGAGGTGGAACCAAGGAACATATAAAATTTCAAAGAGTTATTATTTGAAAACGGGAAATCAGAAGCCCGAAAGTCTGACAACCTATCTTACCAAGGGGTATTGCCCAGTAACTGGGTTGTGGAGGTCAGATAGGCAGTCGCTTTATGTAAAATACTGGTATTCAGTTGCATCTGATTAGACTGGAAGCTGAAACCTACATGGATGGGAAAAGGCTACGCAGAAGATGATGACATTATTTGGAAACTTTAAAATATTTGGTTACGCTTAGGATGAGACCTATGTCCCACAGTAGTCTTTCGACGGAAATGATGACGATGATGAATATTTGTTGGCTTGTCATGAAAGTAATGTTGAAGCACTTCACGCTTTAATGCTAATATACACTCATAAGGAGTTGCCATATTCTACTAAAGTATTATATAGATAGTTGCTTTTTAAAGGGGATAGTTTCAAATGCACATCTGTTTAATTTTTCAGAACAGAATAATAAATGCTGTGCTATTACTGTACTGTATTTAATGGTAGTTAGGTTAGGTTAGTTTCGGTTCCGGGGGTTGCGGAAGGATCGTACGTACCCGCGACCCCCGGCGTAGGTGTGAGATGGAACACCGGGGTGGTTTTCAGTCAGTAAGAGTCTGACAGACCCCTTCGCCCTCGCAGGGCGGAAGACATCCATGAGGATTTTACAAGATTTAAAAAAAAAAAAAGTTAGGTTAGGTTAAGTTCTGCAAAAACCGAAAGTGTACATAATTTGTGTGCGAGTCCGTATTTTTGGTTTAACAATAAAATATTTTGTTTTAAAAAAGGGAATGTACAGATATCGATTTAATTGCATGCCCTTTTTAAATATTTACTGCACGTTTGGCGCAGTGACTGAAGGAGCTGTTGCACTTCGTGTCATGGGTTCTATTCCCGCACGGGACAAATATTTGTATGGCCTACAGATGGTTGTTCCGGGTTTTTGTATGTGAGTTTGAATATTCCTAAACGCCTAGTGCGGGCACGATTAAAAATGATTTTACTTATTTATTATAAATAAATTAAAAGCAGATCAAAAGAAGATATACCACTTCGTAATTTATAGGAAATCCATCTGTTGCTGTAGGACATTTATAAATCAATAAAGTATAATCTTATATATAAAATTCTCGTGTCACAATGTTAGTTACCACACTCCTCCGAAACGGCTTGACCGATTTGTATGAAATTTTGCGTACATATCGGGTAGGTCTGAGAATCGGCCAAAATCTATTTTTCATCTACCTAAATGATAAGGGTGACCACCCCTAAATATTGTTTTTATTTTTTTTGGCTTAAAATGGCAATACAACGTTTGCCGGGTCAGCTAGTTTTATATAAAGGCGTTGTATTAGGTAATGTACGGTTGTCGCCGTGCGTGTGCTTTTACTGATTGATAGTAATGATGATTGTTAATTATGACATAAAACTATGTATTTCCCTGGATATGTGTATATAACCCACAAACTAGACTAATGATGATGACGTGAGACTATAATGCGATTCGAATGAGAACTGAAAATTATGGAATTATCGTTTTCCCGCCCTTGTCCATATTGATTTTGGGTCACCATATTTACTCCTTCCATACATTTTTATTAGCCATCCTACCAGCCTGTTACTATCCCACTGCAGGGCAAAAGCCTCTTCTCATATAGAGAAGGTACGAGCATTAATCACCACGCTTGCTCAAGACGGGTTGGTGATTCAGATTTTGATGTTTTTCCTTCACCGATGTCCAAGATAAACTTAGAAAGTACATACATATGAATTGAAAAAGTCACATTGGTACTTGCCCAGGTTTGAACCCACAACCTCGTACACAAGAGGCGAGGCCTAAACCACTGGGCCATCATGACATTATATTATTAAGATCATATATTATTATTAGCCATCATCCCCACACCAATACCCCTTCTTGCCATTTCACAAAATCTAGTCATCGTTTCTTTGATCAACTTCTTCTATCGTAACCCTCCACATTCATACACAAAATTTTGAATTATACATGTTGATTAAATTATACAGGTTATAAATAAATAATGCTGGACAATCCACACAGCGTCATCTAGCCCCAAGCTAAGCAGAGCTTGTGTTATGGGTACTAGATGACTGATATACTTAATACAATACATTACTTATATATATATATTTATTATACATAGAAAATACCCAGAACACCTGGAACAAATATTTGTAGATCGTACAAACATTTGTCCCAAGGCGGGAATCGAACCCGCAACCTCCTGCGTCGCAGACAGACATAGGTCGTCAAATGTTGATTGGATGAGATATTGACGTAAAAGCTTTGGTACTGGTTTTTCATCGGCGTTTTCCTAATTTACGTCTTTTTCTGATGTTTTTTTAGAAATGAGAAAATGTCTTGGTTTACAAATAATTCACTACTTTTATTTAAATAATCTTATTAAAGTATATTCGATAATTTACATCCTGCACTAAATGTTGCTCAAACTTTTCCAAATGTATTCAACTTACTTAGTAAAAGGTATAATAGTACTAACCTAAAACTATCCATATGACCAGGGTATTGCCCAATATAGCAAGTAGCAGCATGATGGCGAAGACCATGAACCAGGCAAGCTGACCCCACCATGGTGGGCTGAATGGCCTCTCACCGAGACCCATGCAGTTGCCGAGAGTGATTCTGAAAAGAAAAATTACATTATAGTACAAATGTGGAAGGTACTAAACAATTATTATAATATTAATATATTATTAATATAACCATTAATATAATTCATTTTTTGTTTTCATTTATGTAACATTTTGACTGTTTTTTGTTTTTATTTTTTGGTTGTATTTAGATACTTGTTACTTTTAATGTTTTTTGAAGAACGTTATTAATATTCTTTCTGTATACTTTGAATAACGTTGTTGATTACACGATTGTTAGTCTTTAGTATAATTGTTTATTTATATTGTCTATTGTGTTATTGTTTGTTGTTCCAAATAAAATAAAATAAAATTATTACTTTTGGCGAATTGTGGAAGTACTGTTATCCTCTACCTTACCCTTTGGGGTATATAGGCTTGATGTTATATGAAAACTATGGCACCTACACATTAATTGTATCGTCATCATGCCCTCCATTTCTTAATAGTAGGGGTCGGCTTCCAATTCAACCGGATGCAGCTGAAACCAGTATTATACCTTCACAACTCTGGTAGTGGGTAATACGGCCCCATGAGATTTCCCCGGGCCTCCGGAAAATACGTGAAGCATTAATCTCGATATGTAAGGGACGGTCACCCATCTACAGACCAAAGTCGGCAAGCTTATCTCAAACTCCGATCGACTTCGGTTTTGTAAATGTAGCCGACTGCCCCACACATACAATGATTGTCCCACACACTCATTAATGCAGTAAGAGAGAATTGATAATTTTCAGTGACAGTGACGATAATATGAAAGTCCGGGTATTCGAATATGCTGCAGGCTAATAATTTTGTGAAGTGTGACATTAAGTACACATTATTAACGTCATTCAGTAGTCCAGCTGCTATTTATTTTATTTGGAAAACAACAGATACGACATACAAAAAAAACAAAAACAAAGTAAATGACACATCATCCAAATCAGTTTCCACATTAATACAATGCATTTGCGCCAAACTAGAACAATATTTAAACATGTTTGAAAATAAAAATAAAAGTAGTATTATGAGACCAAAATCATTTTTAAGAATTAGGTGCCAAACAGTCATGAACATTTTTTTTTAAATTTAGGAAAAAAAAGTGATAAATATCTATGTGGATATTATTACTGGTATTTATATGGATTTTATTTATTAATATTTATTATTATATTTGTGTTCTTATAAAGGTTCTTACACGACAAGTGCGGTTAGAAACCACAAAAAAAAAGACTTGTGAAATTTTATTGTCTAATTGTAGGATTGCCGTTTTATTCAATGTCAACTTTTTATGAATGGCATTTGTGGTATCATATTTATCAACTTTCACTAGATGTACTATGCGCCTGTAGCCTAAGGACACGTCTTTTTAAGACGAAAATATTTGCGGCCTTTAAATATTCGTTGCCTGATAAATAAAATCTAAATTAGGCCTTAGTATTCTTGACAGTTCATTCTGATTTCTTATAAAGTCGTTATTTAAACCCTAATACATCGGAATAACAAACTAACTACCGTGAATTAACTCGTACGCCTTTTGAGTTCACCCCTGTGAATGTTCAATGTTCATACTTATACAGTAAAAATTAATTAATTTTCACCTGAAAATGCATTTCATTCTGTTTGTAATTACGTGACTTAACTTTTGTATAGGTACGTTAGTTCAGTTCACCCACGCTTCGATCGAATAACAATCAAAATTCTTACTTATTCAGTGAAGTATACATTTCGGACATTATTTTACAATTACCTGGAAACCCGAAAAATGTAATCACATGAAACTTTAATGGGAAAATGTGTTGGTAAAATAACAATTTAAAAACAGATTAATTAATCATTGTTATTATTAGTAACGGTGTTAATAATAATAATTGATTGCTATTTAAGTGATTAAATTGTAATGTACTCGTATATAAATTATAGAATTTTATAATATCTGTTTTATTTTGTTACAAAGTTAAATATGGACACATGGGTGCGTTGCGATGACTAAGCGTTGACAATCAGTCTTATTTCATAACAATATCCGTATTATGCCACACTATGAGTTGATGATTTGTCTGATGACGCAACAATCGAAAAGAGTAACAAAGAGACGAAGGAGGGGAGGAACGGCGAGGTGCAACGTCGAAGAGCATAGCAGCTCAGCGAGTTACTATCAAAGGGATAAAAGGCTAACATACAGAACTCTAAGGCTGCCTGTCCATTGAAAAAAGCTGCAGAGCGTAGAAGCGGAGAAATGTTAACCAATAGGATAGCATAAAATCTCAGGAGGACAGGGATTATTGGTTAATATTTCTCCGTTATTCCGCTCTGCAGTCTCGCTCAGTTTCAATGGACAGGCAGACTAAACGCTGTGACGTCACAGTACGATGCGTTTCTCCGCGGCGCCGCCGCGCCGTATTGCGCTACAACGACGCAACGTTTCCGTTTCCGGCTTCAGGCTAACCGACAGTCTAAGATCTATAAATGACAGCCTGCACCAACGGCTTGTGATGATAAGGAATTAAGGAACAATGATAAGGAGATGTCCTTATTATAATTATTATCACAATTCTCGTACTTTGGAAAGAACGTTAAGCCGTTGGTATCTTTGACTGTTGGTAGCCTGAAGCCGGAAAGTCTGACAACCAGTTAAGACTGGCACCTGAACCGTAAGTGGTATGGCATAACACAGGTACTGTGTTATGGAAGTCACGTAGGCAGCCGATCCATGTAAAATGATGGTTCTCTGCAGCATCCTAGCCGAAAGATGGAGTCTAGGCAAATGATGATTTTCATAACCGTCAATATTTCAAAAGCTCTAAACTTCAATGACTACGCAACCAAATGAATAGGATCAGTTATAATCATTCTGGTATCGCAAACACGACCTTGTTTGAAGACTACTACTAGACTATTTAGGTATTCCTGCATTTTTTGATTGCCATTCAGTCAAGGTTAGGCTCTACCTGACATCACCCCATACTTATAGCCTATTATTTATTTTGCACGCAACATTCGTCACAAGTAAGCTAGTTCAAAAGCCAATAATGCATACCACAAACGATATTTCACTGTATTATTTTATACTAGAAGTTGTCATCATTGTAATAAATTATACACGACATACTTATCATTATGATATATTAAAACAAATCACGCCCTTCACGTGAACTCCCATGGACGTCTCGTCTGGTCATTACTTTTTGAGAGGGTGTGTTTTGTACGGAGGTATGATGTGTTGGTTCAAGAGGTGGTCAAAACCATAAAAAGAAATCTTTTGTGGGAAAAATAAACTAGGTTTTTATATCTTCGTCATAATCTATGGAGGGCCAAGTATCCCATTTGGTGGTTGAGCCCACGAAAACGAAAGATAACATAGGTATACGATAGGCTCTTCACGAAAGTAGTCCTTAAAGAATTTGTGGGATGTGGTTTTTTTTTGCGAAACGAGATATATTGTTGTAGCGGAATTTGTATTAAGTTTTATATTAAGTCCACGTAGGTAGTACTGGATATATTTCTTATTCTATGTGATAGAAATAAGAATGGCTTGTAAGATATGTGGCATATTAAAATACACGGTTTCAGAACACCGGCTCATAATGTTTATAAGATTTATGATGAATCGTGTGCCAGCTGATATGGCAAGGAAGGAGGTGACTATTAAGATGACAGCAAATATAAATGAATTAGATATGCTGCGCTGACCCCAAATAAATTGGGATAAGGGCAGGACGATGAGGATGATAATGACATAGTTGTACAAATGTACAAGGTGTAATAAAATTTCTAAAAACCTTTACAGAGGTCATTGTACACGATACCAATATTAAATCTATATCTGAAAACCTTTTCAAGGGACATTGTGCAGGACCACATAAAAAATCAGCTGCTCCATACATTTGCATACGTATGTTCGCATAGCTTGGCAAAGTGTAGAAAACCGCCAATTTCTTTCTTGTGACTTCTGAATTGTTTTCAACATAGAATTTGTTCAATTTGTTGAGGATAATGACCTCTTAAGAGTACACTTTGTGTATCTGGTATTTATTACGAATAGAGAAACCTACGAAAGAGCTTATACAACATGTAACGTACTTAACGCACACCCTCAGACACCCCAATTAGTATATTATGTTACAATCATAATACACTGATTTTTTTGTTATTATACTATTTTTTCTTTATTCTGTATTGAATGACAGAATTTTTATTGTTACAAATAAAACTGCAGTTTTAGAAGTCTTATAGCTTTGAATCACGGTCTGTTTCAGTTTGTTTTGACTGTACAGGAGTAGTGTGACTGTAATTTACGTAATTTTAATTATTTTTGGGATTAAAAATTACCTACTTTAAACATTATAGAAATCGATTCAGTAAACGATTCTGATCAAACTACTTTCAGGATGTGCCTTAATTATGTTACATATTGTATACATTTTGCTAAGACTTTAAAATTACACTATTTAAAGAGAAATAACGTCGTTTATTTTGAATATGTGGACGTGGCGAATTTCCTTATACTTATTTTATACCAACTTAAGTTAAAATTGTATGCCATTGCAAGAACGGAATTCTATCGCTCATTTCCTAAAGCAACTTGGACATTTGTGTAGAAATCTATCAACCATGTTGTCGTTGGTTCATCAAATTCAAATTATGAAAAGTAGCAGGAAAATGTCCTCCAAACAAAACAAATTAAACTTCCAAAAAACACACGCTTAGTGAAGACAATCTGCAAGTTCAAAACACCATCATGAACCATCACAGAGCTTCGAGATTGCGTTGGAATTAATTACACAAAAGTTACACAAAAATAAGTTGACAATTCGTAATTGTATTTTGAACATTTTACAGGTGTGGGCCAACCCTCACAAGATCAAGTTTGATGTCAGCGAAGTTAGAATTAAACAGATTATACTGGATAATAAGTAATCTACTTAAATGTTAAGCTAATGATGCTCTTGAGATTTCAGTGAATTAAGAGCAGTAGGTAAAGAGCGTTTCAAACAAAAGGTACTACGATTTTACGTTGTACACAAGCAAAATAAGGTTGATTTAAGTAGGTGAAAATCATTAGTCCTTTACTTATGATTTCGAAGATACAGATTCGGGAAATTAACGAATTTGTTATAGGGCAAGACCACAGATGGACGTTACTTATTTTCTGAGTAACAAAATGTGACCGTTGGAGAAGTACTTACTTTGTTTCAATTTTCATACCTGCTAGTTTAACCTGACCGCCAATTTACTCAATACTCAATACTTTATTGCATTCCATAATGTTATATAAAACAGTTGGTATGGTAAGGATAGAATCAATTATGGACCCCGTCGGGCACAGCAAAGTTCAGTTAGCTGGTGATAGGAGAGAGGATGAAAGCGCTTATCATGTATTAATATATTACAGAATGTTTATTAAGTAAATTGGATTCAATAAAGTAGTATGGTTTTATTATGTATATTTTAAATTATGGTATGTTATTTACAGGTCCTAAAGCTACGTAAAAATATAACTCACTCTCCTGAAAGTCTTAATGCTGACTATTGTTAATGTTTTATATTATATTGTTAAAAATTGATAATCAACACTGTCGAACACTTCCAGTTGGCGGTAATGTTCGCCAGATCCAAATTATAATCTCCAAAAAAATAACATGATCTTACTTTTAGTCTGAGTCTTGATTTTCATAATTACATGGTCTTCTGGGAACTACTCGTATTTCAATGGTTGTTGTAAACAGCCAGACCAATTGTGGGAGCCAAATATACCCCAGCCACAATTTTATGAAGTTGTACTACGAGTATAAAGTTACCTAATTATTACGCCGACGCTCATATTCACGCCACCATATGCATTGTAATATTTAAATTGTACCTTGTGCTTTAATACAATTCAATCTTGTAAAACAGTAAAATATAGGAATAATTTACGGAACCCTGATCAACGTAGGTACATGTGGATTACGTATATCCTCACAAAATGAAAGATTTATCCTCACTAAGCTATAAATCTTTAATTTTCTTTGTAGACGTGGAATGATATAAAAAGAATAGATCCAGTTAGTGTTCCTGACTTTTACTACAGAACCTTTGTTGCAAAAAAAAGATTGTAGTAAATTGACTATCGTAAATTTCTGTCAGTAGGTAGGCTTCCGTTGAAAAGGGAAAGGCATAGGTAAGCTTTCATTACTTACCGACTGAATGTATCGAGGGTCTTTATGGTAACTGTTTTACGAATTGTTCTTATTAGTTTAGTTACATGGCTTCGACCTTTGCCTTCAAGATGTAATATACAATTGTTTGAGCCGTTTCGAAGTATGGGTTCATATATCGCCTGATAGTATTTCTTTTTACTTTCACGGGTCCCGGTGTCTCTGTAATCAAATCTAGAAAGTAAAATTTTAGCAACTTCTTCTTATCCTGCTGAGTTGATTTTTTACATGTTGATTAGTTCCAAATGACGATTTTAATGGTCAGCCTGAGCTGACTCACATGCAGGATTGATTCCAGAAGAAAGAACTATTTAACAATCTGCAGCATAGACAAAATTTTTGTATTTTTTTTTTATTCTGATACCCCATTTAAAAAAGCTTTTTTTTTTATTGAGACTTGTTCTAGATCCAATCTCAAACAATTGAACTCGATTTAAATCTGAAAACTCAATCGGATACCGAGATTCGATTCGATTATCCAGAAGGTCATTCATGAGCGTCGTTTCAGAATACGACTCCTAAACCCCAATATCCAGAAAATTTTGTCTGTTTAAGTTTTAACGGGATCCGCGTCATTCTCAGTCGTGGAGAAGGCCATCAAGATAGAAAATGTCGTTCAGATTTTGAGAAATCAGAATCGCCTACTACAAGGTTTTATTTAATTGTCCAGATAGAGATGAGAACTGCTCTTGGCAAACGGTGATAATAATATGTTCTATTATTTTCAAGATTGATTACTTGTTGCTGTGAGAGAAACCTAGTGCAGTAAACTAGGTTTTGCTCTGATATTTCTATATCAGAGCAAAGCCTAGTTTACTGCACTAGGCACTCTGGCTTCTAGACTGGCTTCTGCCAGTCTAGAAGCCAGATACAGCATATTACATGTAAGAAGTTCAAGCCTTCATCAATATAGTAGCTCAGAGCGGTTTTAGAAATTCACTGTAAAAGGGATAGCGACACACAACTTGATACCATGAGATCAGTACTTGATTCTGGACACATCAGAATGAAACGTAGACATCGGGCAAAACTGACGAAATATATGAAACTTGGGGCCGGCTTTGAAATTTTTTAAATGTTATTTTTACTAGAACTGTAATCATTCAATCAATTGTTTTATTTTATTATTTTTTTCTTGTATTTTCCTCTCTTTTTATTACATGAACTGTTAATTCCAAAACGGGAGAAGACACTGACTTCTGTAACACAGGTCTCACCTAGCTCAGGAGTCAGAGCTTCTTATGAAATTGTTAAGCCTATTTATGTCAATAAAAAAATATTATTATTATTATTAATCATTGGGTTAAAATCCAGCCCTGTGAGATTTTTAAGTAAAAGAAGTTAATTAAATACTTTTGGTTAAAATCTGAGTTTAATTTAATAACAGTCCTGAATGATGTACTGAACTCATTGCATATGAAGAAGAGCGTCGGTATCTCTTCCACCCTTTATGCCGCTATATTCTACTTGCTTTGCTTCTTTTCCTGTATTATTATTGGCGATTTCAGACTTATATTAATTATATAAGTCCAGGTTTCCTCACGATGTTTTCCTTCACCGATGTCAGTGATGTCCAAGATAAACCTAGAAAGTACATTTGAATTGAAAAACTCACATTGGTACCTGCCCAGGTTTGAACCCACAACCTCGTGCACAAGAGGCGAGGCCTAAACCACTGGGCCATCATGACATTAATCATCATTATCAATGTATAAAAGTAAGGAGTTCTAACATCATGCAAATTATCCTTGTCTTACAAACCACGCATACCGCCATCCTACTTTATAAGCAAAGAAAATAGCAACTTTACTTCGTGGAACATACACTACAAAGTACATAAAATAGGAGGCTTTTAACATAATCAGACATCTGCTCCCGGACATATGTTTGATCAAGTTAAAAGCCTGTTAGAGGTCAATTCGTTTGATGCAAGTTAACATCGATATTCATGCTTCATTAAACTAACTGGAGGGAACATTGTTTGTATTTAAAAGCTTGTATTCACCAACTTGGGAACCTCGTTACATGAGATGTATTATCTATTACACGCTTCTCGAAACTAAGAAAGGCCTGACTCAGAAATATCGGACTTGATATTCTAGCTCCTGTGGTTTTGATTTCCGGTTAGCTTTAGGGCTCGAAGTGTCCATTACATGGCCTATAGAGGAACGGTAGCACTTTGAGGTAACCTAACACTGTAGGGTAAGCGATATATGTGAGTGGTAGGTCAGTCTCCCCTTGAGACATGATTAGGTTATGCAAAAGAGTTCATTCCACCCAGATACATAGATCCTAGAACCTTTGTATCACAACTCTACAAATGCTGAAAGTATAAACTTGGTCTTCCTCCGAGTTAGTGAGAGTCTTACTTTTTCTAAAAATACTCCAGTCGTCACCCAATATAATTGGATAAAAGCTCGTCCTTGGGAGTTGGGAGGTTTACCATAGAAAATATATCGCAGAGACGCAATGGGACTGCTAAAATAACGAAAAGGATAGTATTCCAGATGTATTCAAAGGGTATATTTTATTCCGTATTTGTCGAAGAAACGTGACAATCCCGCGGGAAGTGCAATAAATGTCCGACATTGTTGAATGTTCCATTGAGATTGAGAAGGGTTCCCGTCTTGTTCATTGTTTAAACAATATTTGTTTGGAACACAGCCTTTTGACCCCACTGTTTTATTTGGAGTAGTTGCTATTCAGAACTGTTGTAATGTTTCTCACGTTTTGCATTATTGGGTTTTATTTTCATTTTTCCTGGTTTTTTCCAGCACGGTTTTGGATTGACTTTTAGAAATAGTAATATCTGGTAAAACTATCATAATTATCATAACACTAATATGTGGTATTTCCGAAAACAAAAGATCTATCTTACTGCTATCTTATTTATATCGTGTGTAGAAGATGACTGAGTTAATATTAAAATGAGAAACCACCTGTTTTAGAGCGGTTTCTCATTTCATCGTAAAATTAATAAAATTATTAAACCTATAAACAATATTGGTGTACCCCTTAACGTGTACTTGACATCAATATTGGTTATTATAGATCGCTAGAGGAGCTCTTGGATAAATGGTAACAGCCGTACGGGTCGATCGAAGGTTAAGCTAAGTGTAGGTGAAGTCAGTCTGTGGATGGGTGACCGTTCATTACGTATGCAGACTCCTCCGTGCCTCGGTACGCACGTTAAGCCGTTGGTACCGGCTGTCGTTTGTAGATCTTTGACAGTCATTACGGGTAGTCAGAAGCCCGAAAGTATGACCACCAGTCTTATCAGGGGCATCATGACCGTATATTTAATATAATACTATATTCATTAAAATAATAATAGTAAAAATCATAGTCAGACTTTTGAGTAGAAACCCAAAAGTCTGATAGCCAGTCTTAGCAAGAGTCGTTGCCCAGTAGTAACTGGGCAACGACTCTTGCTAAGACCCCTGCAACCCAGTAGGGTTGCAGGGGTCAGATAAGCAATCGCTCCATGTAAAATACTGGTATTCATCTGCATCTGGTCAGACATCAGGTCATCTGGTAGTTGACCCCAACTTAGGTGGGAAAAAGCTAGGCAGATGATAGATCACCAGTAAAATCGGTAGAAGCAGATCGCCCGTCGTCGTGATTAATTAAGTCTCACATCCCGTTTCATGATCGTTTTCGCAAATTAATCAAATGGAAACTATCAAATTGTGTTTGAGCCCTTGTTTACAACTATCAAGTAATTGTTGGTGTAAACTGTTAGGGTGTCCTTACCAGGCAATAATACCTATACGAACTTACCTAATATGCATTTGATTCAGGAATACGGTGGTTCTATAATATAGTCGAAGAAAGTCTAAAGAAAATTCTAAAGTAAAAATGTTTAAGGAGTGTAGTAGTAGTAGTAGTTCCATAAGAGGTTTTTTTTTAAAGGATGGGATATCATCCAATGATTTCTCCCGTTCTGGATGGAACGGGAAGGCGTGTCAGACTTTTACTGACTAAAACCCATCCGTGTTCCGACCTTGCCCTTTACGTTCCGGGGTCACGGAAACTCTTTCGAACACCCCGCAAACCCGGCAGTTCCATACTAAGCCTTCAATTCTAAAATACTGGCAAAATGTCACAGCGTGGTATAGTTATTTATTCCTATAAACTTCCTTCCAGAACATTCGATGAACAAGACTAAGACGTGAAATGAAGTTCTCTGGTCAAATCAAGATCGCTCAAGCGAAGCATAAAATAAATTATTTCCTAGAGGAAACCAACAAAGAGCAATCTCTCAATTTTATTGGACATTTCGCAG
This sequence comes from Phlogophora meticulosa, assembly GCA_905147745.2. Taxonomy (NCBI): domain Eukaryota; kingdom Metazoa; phylum Arthropoda; class Insecta; order Lepidoptera; family Noctuidae; genus Phlogophora; species Phlogophora meticulosa. The sequence goes on along the minus strand of LR990528.1, from coordinate 9,030,227 downwards.
ATAGTCCGACTATTCATTGTTGTTTATTGTAACATCCGCCATTGCGGGATAAAAGTCTCTGACCTCTATTGACCTCTGTAGATTTCCCTTTCAAACACAAACGACGCGCCCCTATTAAAGTTAAAGGGAATTTCTTTTCGTACTTTCGATCCAAGCCAAAGGTTCACTGGCGGACCATTAGTTATAGCAAACGGCATACCGTTTGCTATAACTACACTATAAAATCAGCAGATCAACGCCGTGATACAAACATGTAGACCAACAAATAATAATAATAAATATCACAGGCCTGCAAAATGAAGGTCATAACTTCCTCTCTGGAATTTGATAGCTGATTCTGGAGTATTTTGATGCGCTGATTACGAATATGTACTTAGTTTTTCTCCATCACCTCCTGATTTTTCAAAAAAGCTACAGATAGAAAATTGAGAAAAAAGACAAGTTTTCACTTAAAAAATTATATATTTAAAAAAGTACTTAATTTTTAACTTAAAAAACTATTAACACGTAATAACAACTTATTGCTGGGTTAAAATACACTTAAATTTTATTTGTGGAACCTGGTCCTTTTTTCCTGGAAGCTTCTGTTGTGCGATTTTCGCTTATATTTCCGGTTTGCATCATCACGCTTCAACAACCAACAATAGTCCGCCATCATGCTGACATTCCATCTTCCTTGATACCGGACTTCAAGCTCTTTTAAATCTTGGTGAAATCTTTCACCTTGTTCTTCGCTAACGGCTCCTAGATTTTCTGGGAAGTAATCAATGTGCGAATTCAGAAAATGAAGTTTAACGCTCATATTTTGACGACCTATGTGGCGCAGCGGGCGAAGGTCCGCCTGCGACGCAGGAGGTTGCGGGTTCGATTCCCGCCAAGAGACAAATATTTGTACGATCTACAAATATTTGTTTCGGGTGTTCTGGGTATTTTCTATGTATAATAAAAAAATATCTATCTATGTAATGTTATTGTATTAAGTATATCAGTCATCTAGTACCCATAACACAAGCTCTGCTTAGCTTGGGGCTAGATGATGCTGTGTGGACTGTCCAGCATTTTAAAAAAAAAAAAAAAAAAAAAAAAAAAAAAAAATATTACAACCAAAATAAAACACCAAAATTCGTTATCATTTTGGCTACTATTTCTTTATAGTCCGAGCTTTTATTGTTCCCCAAAAAGTTTTTTACCACTTCCTTAAATGATTTCCACGCTTGTAACTCGACAAGTTTAGGTTGCAAGATGCGCACTTCGACTGTTAGTTTTCTAATTCAGAGTAGGTACTTATACAAAAAAAAACCTTTTGTTTTCTTCATTATACCCTTTTTGAACAACATTAACAACAATTAGGCAATATCACCTAAACATCGTGTATTAATGAGCTCATTACTAAATGAAGCCAAAATGACCCGTTTTCGAAATGGTTAATGCGAATTACTTACACTTATTATGTAGTAATTAACAAATTACTGATTTGCATTCATTTCTATGTCGTCTTAAACTAATTAAATGCAATAAAAATTAAGCTGAAGTAATTAAGTGACGTTTTATAGATTTTAAAATGTATGCGCTCAGACATTTTTAGTTAAAATCTTAAATATTCAATATCAAAGAATCCTGACGTGATAGAATTTTTTTATTATTTTTCTCGTAATCAGCACATCAGAAACTATAGAAAACGTTAATCAGATCTCAGAGAGGAAAACCATTGCAGACCTGTGTATTTATTGACATATAAAAAGTTACAAAAATACTTATCCCTTGGCCTCTAATAGTGTTAACTGTATCATAGGGACCAGTGTCGTCGCCGTTATTATATTGCTGTGTCAAAATATTAAATGATACATACATACTTCACTTTTACTCACTAGCCGCGGGTTCCGTACCATTTTATGAAAAAAGTGTGCTATTTGGAGACATTCATAATAATAATAAAAAATTCTCTATGCAAACTGCAGAGACAAAGGGGGAAGAGGATATTTTACATTTTGTGTCAAAAGTCGAAAACAAAGCGGCTAAAAAAATGTTTGAGAATGATCCTTATAACCGCTCTTTTATATGATATCCCACATGCCCTAGTAGCCCCACTTCGAAATTTTAAGACCCCCTTTCAATCGCCATTTTGCCCAACCATTAATTCGGAATACCAAATTTCATATTGATAGCATTAATAGTTCTTGACATATCCAACTGTGACAGACGGACAGACAAACTGAGTAGTACCGTAAGGTTTCCTATTTACCATTTTGGTACACAACCCTAAAAATGTTGAGAGCCACCGCTTTAGTACTTGTACAATGTACATTGCTAGAAAGAATTTCCGAGCACGTATCCAGTGAGTACCTGCTTGAGAAGAACTTACTAACTACTTACAAGTCTATTAAGTAATATGTAACAAGACTTTAAAGCACCGCCAAGCCTTGTTAAGTTGTAAAATAATTAAACCTTACGCAAGAACGTGCTCATAATAAAGCTAGAACTAATAACAAGGATATAACAAAAATAAAGTAGCCTACGTTGTCTACTTACCTAAGAAATATCTGGACTGGATACAAGGTGACGTTCATTTTCAGGATTTTATTACCTACTACAAACAATAATATTGCTCGTTGATATAATACAGAATCATTTATTTGAGCGAAAAAATCGGATGGATCTTATTTATGTTGTTATTAAAAAAAACTTTAAATATAGTCTCGAATTTCTTCAAGAATCTCAAAATCCTTAGATCGCGTTTCAGTATTTCTGAAGTCCCATTTAAAAAATATTAGGTGATAATGGTAATAGTATATAGTGCGCAATGTAACATCCTATTTCTAATTCACAAATAGGGTTTTAAAAGACCCATCGCAACGCTTTCATCACGGATTCACTACACCAGACTTAACTTGAGACCTTTATTTTTGATATGAAAAATCAAAGCTTATAGTTTACAAAAAAAAATATTTATATCAAGAACCATTGATGGCTGACGGCTGCACGAGGCGTCTTTATACACAAAATATATATTTTTAAACCTTAAACAAGCTGACCCAAGTTGATCGTATTAAATCCAAATAAACAAAGACCTTTATAATTAAATCCATTCATTTATGTTGCCATTTATCTATCTCTCTTTTGTTGGGGTAGGGGGACGACACGTGAACCTGAAGGATAGAAGTTTCAGTAACAGGAGTTCGTAAACAAAGTCTTTTGTAACCACCGAATAATATTTCTTATGAATAAAATAAAGCAGTTGGTTGTGATTTGTTGTGTCTCACATAATATCAATATATTGTATGTTATCGATAGATATTTGTTTTAAATAACAATAAAAATAATTTGGCAAAAGAATAATCTTTTGCCAAAGAATGAATCAGCCCTCTGGACTATCATTCAATGTGACAATTCTGGCAGTCGTCTGGGCACGTTTCCGGATGGAAGCGAGTGTACTTGGCTTTATTTAGAATTCCTCCCTTTTCAATTATTTTCTTCATATGTATGTCGTAGGTACAGAGGCCAGCACATCAAGCTACCCCAATGTGTCAAATTTCTTTGACAGTTTTTCAACTTTATCGCAATAGAAATAATGTTCATGTTCAATTGGGAACATCTGACAGTTTGGAGTAGTTTGATGTGCTGGCGTCTGTACTTTTAGTTATAATAGTTACATAATATAATGTTACAGTTAAACATTTGATATAATGAAAACACAACAACATGAGATTATTCATTTAATTATTTTAAGTATTCACGACCGTCAAGATTTTAACGGGCATGTTGGAAAGCTGAACGTTGGGTATGAGAGAGTGCATGGTGGTTGGGGGTACGGAAACCGTAACAATGACGGTGAGGCACTACTGCAAGCTGCTACTGCATTTGACCTGGCAATAACAAACACGTGGTTTGAGAAGAAAGACGAGCACCTGATCACATATAAAAGTGGCCACCACGCGACACAAATCGACTACTTCCTGGTAAAAAGGAATAGTCTGATTTGTGTCAAAAACTGTAAAGTGCTGCCAGGCGAAGCATTAGTCTCACAACACAGGTTGGTAGTTATGCAGGTTAAAGTACGTGTGGGTGTATGTTAGAAAATGAGGAGTGTGCAGGTTTGTTTAAAAATCAAGTTGTGGATAAAATGATTGATATGAAGGATATGGAAGGAAAATCTGTGAACGAATGTTGGAATGAGATGGCAGATTGTATAAGAAGAGTAGCAAAAGACGTATTCGGAGAATCGAAAGGGAAGGGTATAATAGATAAGGATACATGGTGGTGGAATGAAGAAGTGCAAAAGTTACTAAAACAGAAAAAAGTTGCGTTTAAAGAATGGCAGGGTGTAGGAAACGGGAACGATAGTTTGAAAGAAGAAAAGAATATAATATACAAAGAATGGAAGAGGACAGCAAAACAGGCGGTAGCAGTTGCTAGGGCTAAGGCACAGGAGAAGTTGTATAACTCACTGGATAGCCCTAGGGGCCAGAAGGAACTCTATCGGATTACGAAAGCAAGGGAAAAAAGGGCAAAAGATATAACGCATATTAAATGTATTAAAGATGATGCTGGTAAGGTTCTGTGTGAAGATGATGAAATAAAACTGCGATGGAAGGTTTACTTTGATAGGTTAATGAACGAGGAGAATGAATGGAATGGTATGCTTCAAGAGACACAGGTAAATATGGGTTTGGAGAGAGAAATTAGCATGGATGAAGTTAGGAATGCAGTTAGAAGTATGAAAAATGGAAAAGCTATGGGCCCAGATGATATACCAGTAGAAGTATGGAAGGTATTAAAAGAAGATGGATGTACGTGGCTGACATTATTCCTCAATAAGTTGTTGCACGAGGAAGTGATCCCACAAGATTGGTGCAATAGTTCACTAGTGCCCATTTTCAAGAATAAAGGGGATGTACAGGACTGCAATAACTATCGAGGGATAAAGCTCCTGTCACATAGTATGAAAGTATGGGAGAAGGTGATAGAGAAAAGATTGCGAGATGAGAGTGAAATTACCCCAAGTCAATTTGGGTTTATGCCAGGTCGAGGAACAATGGACGCCACCTTTGCACTCCGTCAGCTGTGTGAGAAATACAGACGTGCACATAAGAACTTGCATATGGTGTTCATTGATCTGGAGAAAGCGTATGATAGGGTGCCCCGGGAGGTGTTGTGGTGGGCCGTGAAAGAGAAAGGTGTGCCTGGGAAGTATGTGGAGTTGGTTCGTGCAATGTACAGCCGGTCTAGGACGTATGTCCGGTCGTCTGCTGGCAACACCGACAAGTTCAGTGTGGCTGTAGGACTGCACCAAGGGTCGGCATTAAGCCCTTACCTCTTCCTGTTGATAATGGACGCTCTGACGTCGGACATACAGGAAGAGGCACCCTGGTGCATGCTATTTGCCGACGACATTGTTCTTGTCGGTGAAGATGGACCTGAGATCCAGAGCAGACTGGAGAAATGGCAACAGAGGCTGGAGAGTGTAGGCTTGAAAATCAGCAGAACCAAAACTGAATATATGTTCTGCGATTTCGGCGGTCTCTCCAGTCCTGAAGCAGTGACGCTTAACAGCGTGCTTCTCCCGGTCTGTTCCGACTTTCGGTATCTCGGTTCACTCGTGCAAAGTGACGGAGAAATAGATCGGGCTGTTAAGCACTGAATTAACATAGGGTGGATAAAATGGCGGCAGGTAACGGGAACAACCTGTGACCCCCATATTCCCCTTAAACTTAAGGGGAAGATTTACAAAACTATGGTAAGACCTGCTGTCTTGTATGGATCAGAATGTTGGGCCGCAAAAGGCATGAATGAAAGGCAGTTACATGCAGCTGAGATGAGAATGCTGAGGGGGATGTGTGGTGTTACGCGAATGGATAGAATAAGAAATGAGTATGTAAGAGGAAGTCTGAAAGTGGCGCCTGTGACCGAGAAGTTGTGTGGAAATCGGTTGTCATGGTATGGGCATGTGATGCGAAGGAATGAGAACCATGTTGTGAGGAAAGTTTTGAGTATGAATGTGCAGGGTTACATGGGTAGAGGAAGACCAAAGAAAAGATGGATGGATTGTGTGAAAGATGATATGGCAAGAAAAGAGGTGACCCTTGAGATGACGGCAAATAGAGATGTATGGAAGAAGAAAAAATGCTGCGCCGACCCCAAATAAATTGGGATAAGGGCAGGAGGATGATGATTCCCGACCGTCAAAACCTATATCAGGCATAGACAAAGAAAGAAAACTAAAAACATATATAGCATATGAGAGGGTCGAGTTTTTAATTCAATTCATCTTCGGCTGGCTTACAGATAAGCAAAGAAGATTTTATCATAACTTAACACCTTAACTGCCAAACAACGAGACACAGTAGGAAATGTATTGTTTGTCGGTCATTTGGCGTTCAACGTGTTAATAAATTAGGTTTGGAACTAAAGCACCAAACAAAAATGTAAACACATTTGGGTCAGTTGGTTCATAATTGACCGTAAAGATTCTAAGCCAGCCAAGAAAGCATACTAATGCTTTTAAAGGCAATATCAAAACTTCACTTTTAGGAAGAGTAATAATAAATATTTATGTAGATAGGCTAGCATGTTTCCGAAAAACTTGAAATAAGTACCTAGTTTTTTTAACAAAAAATTATAGTAAAGGTTAGCCAAGAAAAGTGGAGTTAACGGATTCCTTTTCCACGAAATTATTTCAGAATTTTGGTGTTGAAGTTTTACAACAACGCGGCAAAGAAAAGTAAATACCTAAAAGTAAGCAATTGCTTACTGTTTCAAACGAATATTATTTTGCCTGCCTTGTCGGTCTAGTGGTCCCAAGCCGACTGCTGAGCATGAGATCCTGGGTTAAACTCCTAGATCGAGCAAGTTGTTATTGAGTTTTTCCAACAGGAATTTTCTCATTAGTAGCCAGGAGTTTGGAATTGTGTTCGGTTTATGGCAATAGGCTCCCCCCCCCCTTCTTTTTATACCTACCGTTCTGTTCGAGAAGGCGTAATGTTATGTATTATATTATTTTAACAGTTATTCCATTGAATCATTCAGAAACGTGTTACTACCGCGCAAATGCTATCTATGGTTTACTTCTCATTACGCTATGAAGAAGGTTCGATACTTAAAATAAGTGTCTATAGAAGCTGAACTTTAGAGATTGTCGTACAGAATTAGTCTCAAATAGGTATTATTTCATTTCAGGAGGACATAATCTCGAAGTCTTGAGGAGTCAAAACCAGTCGAAAAAATCTTACAATAGATCTATTTTTATTTACGACGACCGATGACGACGTCCACCTAAGTTACAAAGGAGGAAGCTCAATAAGCAAGCTTTCAATAAAACGTGAACGAACAATGAATCCTGAAATAAGTATAGCAAAGCAAAGTTGCTCGTAGCAGGGATAAGGGACCTCCGACAAGGAATAAGTCGCATGTTATCAGGAGTCACTGAACTGAATATATTAGTTGCTGATATTAACCGTGTTTCTCGGTACTAAAATGATACGATCATACTTACATTCAAAAATTTTATAATATTGAAAACGGTTGGTAGCAAATTTTCAATTTATTTTAATTTTGGCATTTTACAGAATCATAATTATTTTGTTCATTGAAACATTTTTGTCAGTTTGTTTGTCTTCAGACAACAATATCGTTTCGCCAAAGATTAAATAGGCTGACAACGCCATTTTGCCATTCCATTACTAGATAACAATTACTTTTCCACAATATTCTATTATGGGATAGAAAATAAGAAATTGTTTTCCTCAAATCAGTAAGTGATTTTTTACCTTGTCGCCTTTTTTTTGAAAATACTTTCAGGGATGCTTCCTCATACCATACAATACTTTCAAGTGGATCTGACTTGCTATCTCAAAAAATGCTCTCAAAAGGCAGAAACAACGCTCGTATGTCAGACTTAAAAAAAAAACTGAAACCTCTTTCATGCCTGCTTGCTTGCACGTATGCCTGTTTACTTGTGAGACAGCATTGAAGTAACGCATGCTGTCACCAAATAATATTTCAAGGCGTATCAGACTTAGAAAGGTTGGGTCGGTAAGTATATTTTTTTAATCTATATAACCCCGTGCATTCTTGATGCATGCTTTCTTTCATAGACGCTTGCATGTTTGCTCGCAAGCTTGTTTATTTGTATGTTGGCTGACACGCTTCCTTTTATCGAATTCCAGTAATATCATTAGTAGGAAAATAATGACATCGGAAAATAAACGTAAGTACGGAAGCCTAAATAATCTCCTTTTGTAATCACGGAAAATATTTTCTTGTAATTTAAATAACCTGTTATTTGATAGAAAAGAACAATTTGAAATCTTATCCGGGCAAACGATAAAATGTTAACTGTGAAAAGTTCAACGTCTTCGGAATAATCATCTAAGAAACTTATATTATAAAGCGAAAAGCTTTGATTGTTTGGATTTTTTTTTGTAATAGACAAACTCAAAAACTAATTGAGTAGCGTATACTAACAGCAAGGCTATATTACAAAAAATAGAGATCCCCACGAAAATTGTAATGATGTGTGTGGTAAACATAAAAAATCAACATATGTCAATCAAAACACGGGTAGGATCGAAAGATGCTGATGATATTCTTATCATGATCATGATCCTTATCCAGCTTAATAGTTTCTTAATGTGAAGGTTGATTATGTACTTGTAAATTCCTCCTTAATTTATTGGAATCGGAACTTTCGTTAAGAAATTACAACTCGTATAAAAATGCTAAAAGTAAGAATAAATCCGCGAAGGAAAAAGTACAAATTCCACGAAGTCTTTATACATATAATTATGTATAAGTTAATACAAATTCGGAGTTTAAATGTTACAAGATAATGTTAGGTAACCGAAAATATTATTTCTATTAATTTGAGTTGCTGCTTGAGAAGAACTTACTAACTACTTACAAGTTCTGAGAAAAACTGGTATTCTCGATGTGAGCATTTACATTGTAGGTTACTTGAGACGATATGACGATATGTTAGTACGCATATTAAGTAGCTACCTGATTAAGTAAGGACATAACATAAATTACGAGTATTATGATGATATTATGTTATATTCTATCTGTGGCTTATAGTGGTTTACAGTGGCGGGACCTTAATAGTCATGACATGCCACCACCCACATGCTGCCAGTAGTAAATAAAATAAATAAATAAATAATGCTGGACAATCCACACAGCGTCATCTAGCCCCAAGCTAAGCAGAGCTTTTGTTATGGGTACTAGATGACTGATATACTTAGTTGTTTGCAGATGATACCCCTCTTATATTTAAAGTAGAAAGGAATAGATAAGATTTTGATGATGTTAACTGTGCACTTTCAAAACTTTTTTTTTTTTTATATATGAATTTTTATTTTATTTTCTATTCAATTTAATAGCTTTATTTATACTAATACAAATAAAAGATCTCAATAGAATTATAAGTAACTAACAATATATTTTAATAAGTAGGTACATAAGTTTACAAAATTTTATAAGAATTGTGTTATTTTTAATTTTTAATTTTATAAATTTTTATTTTTAGTTTAATACCATGTTGCTGTGCCCTAACAGGGTCCATAATTGTACCTTAGCTGTAAGCTTTTTGTAACATCTTTTATGCACATTATGGTACGCAAAATAAATGAATATGAATATGAATATGAATATGAATGGTCACGGATTGGTTTACGAGAAATAACCTAGTTTTTAATGCCAAGAAAACAAAATGTAAAAAGTTCGCTTTACCTAATGTTAAGAATCTTGGACCGAATATAATCATTAGTGAATGAGGTGCTTGATACGATAGACCCTGCAGTCTTTTTGGGCATAACAATAGATGCCAAACTACAGTGGGGCCCACATATATCAAACCTAGCAGGGAGACTCCGCTCTGCCGCCTACGCTGTCAGGAAAGTGAGACAATACACTGATGTGTACACAGCTCGGTTAGTCTATTTTAGTTATTTTCACAGCGTTATGTCTTACGGTATACTGTTATGCGGCAAAGCTGCAGACAGCCTAATTTGAATAAATTAATTTTGATTTTGATTTTTTGATTTTTCAGTATTACATTTTTTATTAATACATTACATAGATACAACACCCGGAACAAATCTTTGTAGATCGTACAAACATTTGTCCCAGGGCGGGAATCGAACCCGCAACCTCCTGCGGCGCAGGCGGACCTTCGCCCGCCGCGCCATATCGGTCGTCAGTTATGTCATACATAGGTATACGTACGTAGCATATAATAGAGGCGACTCTATTGCAATATACCGGGTCCAGACACCGAGCTGCCACTGACAAATATGACTATTATTATTGAATTTTTAACCTACGTAAAAAAAGACGGAGGTTCTGAATGCGACGTGTATGTATATATCTTTTTATTTTTGACCTAGCATACGTTTTCACAGTGTAGTTCGATTTGGGTAATTATTTTTTGTATATGGTATACTTCAAAGACTTCTTTAAATAAAAAAAGTCCATCTCTAAGCGTAAAAAATAGGGGATAATTGATTTTTACCTACTGTATTTTTATGCTTATAAACTTTATGATGTAGTTTAATATTTTTATATACCAACGTCTTGGAGTAGTATATAAGATGTTGTAAGTATCTCTTGTTATGAATAAATAAATAATAATAAGTAATAAATGGGATGACGATCTGCGAAAGACTGCAGGCAGATGCTGGATGCGGCAAGCTGAAGACAGGGCGCTATGGCACTCATTAGGAGAGGGCTATTTCCAGCAGTGGACTAGTATAGCCTGATGATGATGATGATGAATAAATAACACACACCAAACCCAGTGATGGGGAATCTAGGATCGCTATGCATCCGCTAGACCATCGAGGAGGGCGTTTTATGAATGTATTTGTACATACAACAAAGTTATATGTACAAATACAATCATAAAACGCCTAGGTATCTTCTTAGTAAAAATTGGTCCGGTGGATATATTTGGCTATTTTTAGACCAAACGAACCAACATAGACCAACAAGAATGTAGCATCTTGTGTAAGGCTTCTTGTGTAAAATAGGGAGTCAATAAAAGGTTGATCCGTACATAGGTGTCCATCTATTATCACAAGTCAGGACACCCGAGCATTTTAACCTTTGCTGAACTTTTCATAGACGTTACGGGGCCGTTGTATTTTTCCATCAGAAGTAGGTACATTAGGCCGTACGTCGGTGGTAACATTTTAACCTTAAGCTGGCCTGGCTAGAGTTTCAAAAGAATAATAGGCCATTTTATGCTGGTTCAGTAAGCACTGTGTATACATTAACTTTAGTGACAGTACCTATTGTTTCATGGTATGGAAATAATATAAGAGAACAAGAGTTTGTTAGGACGGGAGATGGGAGAATGTAGAAAAGGGGTATACAAAGATGGTGACTGAAGGAAAATAGTGACCTGCCGAGGTCGGTCCGTGGATGGATGACCGTCCATTACATATCGACAGCACGTTAAGCCGTTGGTACGGACAATCAATTCTAGAATTTTGACAGTCATTATGCCAGTCTTACCAAGGATTGTCGTGTTGCCCAGTAACTGGGTTGTAGGCGGCCAAAAGTCAGTCCCTCCATGTAAAATTCTGGAATTCAGCTGTTGCTGCTGTAACCCAACATAGTTTGGAAAAGGCTAGGCTGATTACAAAGATTAGGACGAATGTCTGAGAGTAAATTAATTGAAAAAAGAGGCATTACTACATATACCATGAGACACTAACATAGTTGCAAATACGATGTGAATATATAAACTTGGCATAGCTCCAAGTAACAGACTTGGGATATGTATATAAATGGCACTAGAAACACATTTGAATCTAGATTAGTGTTATGGTTATATTTGAGAGACTTTGACCTTAATAATGTCCAGCACAATTCTCATTGTTGAACAGACTTCAGACCAAAACCAATAATATGTGTAAAGTTATATGAATATCAATTTTCCCGTCTGACTTCGTGGAATCTAGTACAGTCGCGAGCATAAATACCTCACACTTACGCAAAAGACTAAAGCGATTTCTCCTATCGTATTGATAGAAATTGTATGGTGTGGCGGATATATAATATTCATAATCATACTATTATGAAATAGGTCTTTCCTCAAAGTAGCAATCGTTTTTTCAAGAGAAAATCCGTTCTGAATTTTGCGTAAGTTTTAAAATGTATGCTTGTGATTGTACAATACCACAAATGGTCGGAAAACTTCGAAAAATTCTGCAAAATTCTTAAACCGCTTCAACCATTATGAACGTTATTCCGTGTAGTTCACTTCGACAGAACGTAACGATAAAATTTTATGACCTCATGATTCTTAAAAGATAAATTAAATAATAAATAATAAATAAATAAATATTGCTGGACAATCCACACAGCATCATCTAGCCCCAAGCTAAGCAGAGCTTGTGTTATGGGTACTAGATGACTGATATACTTAATACAGTACATTACATAGATAGATATTTTTATTATATATATAGAAAATACCCAGAACACCCGGAACAAATATTTGTAGATCGTACAAACATTTGTCCCAAGGCGGGAATCGAACCCGCAACCTCTTGCGTCGCAGGCGGACCTTCGCCCGCCGCGCCACATCGGTCGTCAATCGTCGTCAAATTATAGTTAGTAGAGCCACAACTTGTTGAATTTCTTTAGGGAATTAAAACTTGTTGAACAAATGCTAATTTCATACCACAGTGTCCACAGTTTATATAATTCACACTGTTTTATTTAACAAGAGATATAAAGGGTACAGCTGAAGAAATTTTCGAGGATTTCCGGATCCGGGTGGACCTGTTTAAATATAACTGAAACGACGAGTTTTATTCAAAACAAGAGGGCGGTTGTTTAAGTGTTTTCCTCTCTGGGGACCAACGATTTGTTGAGGGTTGTTCGAACATTTTTTCAAGTATGCTTGGGGATTAATAAAGACAAACTCAAAGTCCAGGCTTTATTGTGAACTACCACATTTATGGAATGTTGGCCTCGAAAAATGCCACCTGTAAACATTTAATCAGATACTAACAAAACTGTATAGAGGAGCTCGTGGCTAAATAAAAACAGCAACAGGGTTGCTTGCCGAGGTCAGTCTGTGGATAAGTGACGGTTAGTAACATATCGAGACTCCTCCATGCGGAAAGCACGTTAAGCAAGCCGTTGGTCCCGGCTGTCATTTGTAGATCTTTGACAGTCGTTACGAGTAGTCAGAAGCCCGAAAGTCTGACGACCAGTCTTACCAAGAGGTATCGTATTACCCAGTAACTGAGTTGTGGAGGTTAGATAGGCAGTCGCTCCATGTAAAATACTACTTCTCAGCTGCATCCGGTTAGACTGGAAGCCGACCCCAACATGGTTGGGACAAGGATAGGCAGATGATGACTATCAAAACTGTTTATTGTGTTATAGAAAATCTTCACAGTTATTTTTAAGTTTAAAAAAAACTTGAGAGGTGTCAAGGGACACCCGGATGGAACGAATTTCCTTTTGTTATTATTTTGTATTATTTATTATGTACAAAAAACCTTTATACACTCAACAAAAATAACCGTCGCGACACCACACTGTTCAATGCTAAATAGAAAGACGAAACAAAAATAACTGGCTTGCTTTCTATGGGAGAGAGAGGGACAGACAGAGAAACACGCGCACGCCGCACGGCTTCAACTACTTATAGCAAAAAGTGTCGTTACAACTTTTCGTCTTATTTTTTTTCCGTCTAGCCCCCTTTCGCAGCGCGCGATAAGGAACTTCGTTCCAAAACTTGGATACAAACACAGATCCCCACGCCCAATACTTAAAACAAGTGAATTTGCCAGATTTTTTTGATACTCGCAAGTGGTAAAGGTAATTTGAATAAATGCTAACGATTCGAGCTCGAGGCAGAAGTTTACATTCCATTGGAACGCACCAATTTCTATGCATGTGAAATAAGGCATTTCTTATTCAAAATAGGTATCAGTATATGCAACAGATATTCTAATAATACTTACTTGAGATTGATGTCCTCCAGGATCCTCGTTGGAAGCAAATCCAGGATCTGGGTGACATTGAGGTGGTCCCAGGACTGCTGCCTACCCAGTATCTGCTGGGTGCAGTTTATGAAGAGAAGGATATCTATTTCGGAGTCCATGGCAACATATTTCACTTACACTTCACAAATAATCATTTCGTTACGACGCACAAGGAACAAACAACATTGCGCATCAGTTTAACTTGAATGTCACTTAAATACTTCACTTGATTGTCGTTGTGTTTACACAGAGTTGTCCCTACAGAAGGTGCTATTTTCTGTGGCACGTAATTGTTATATCACAAACACTTTTAGGTTCATCGGCATTATTGGGTCAAGGAATAAAGTTTCCACTGAAAATAAATCATATTGAGTTGTGCATATTCAAATCTTTATTACTCTACACCAGATATTAATATCAATTATCCCTCAGAACTTTCCACCACTTAATAAAGTAAAGCTTAATTAAGATCTCTTTGTTATTTCCAAATTTTATGGCACGGGCCACAATGAAACCGGTAATTTAGGGAGCCATTATGATAGAGGGACTTGATTGACCACTTCTTTTTGAATACACAATGAATTTTCTTATAAATGCTCCCCCTATCTTTAATGTGCCGGAAAACTTTCCAAAATTAAGCTCGGAAAAGAAAGAAAAATACCGTATTTCACGGGATCTTCCTCTATCACAAAGGCGCCATTCTAATTGCTCTACAGAAAGGTATTGTTTCCAAATTTCCTATAACTTTCCGTTCGGGGTGAGTCAGAGGTTTTCGGAGACGAAAATGTAATACAAACCAGTATTTTTGGTTACTGGCATTCTTTGCCAACCAAATCGTGTTACAGTGACATTTGACTTTGAAATATGCGACTATCAAATGGAAAGGTATGCGTTTATCTACGAGTGCTGGTTCGAGCACGACCGTGAGACGAAAACCAACCAAAATAACTTTAAATTAAAGACTAAATCAAATAAAAGAAATTGCTTTTCTTTTAAGAAATTGCACCTGCCACTGTTTGTCTCTGCATCACCCAAAGGTTGACTGGTAGAAAATGCCTATGGCATTAAGTCCGCCTCTGTACATTTATGTGCTTAAAGTATTAAATAAATATTAAAATAAATAAAGGTACAATAAGAGACACTTCGACAAACGCTATGTTTTAACTAGTTTCCAATGTTTTATTATAGCTAAAATAAACCAAAGAGCGAACGTCGTGAGACATCGACCACAATCATATTAAATTCTTATGCAAACACGGGTCAACAACTAGCTTTGATTAAATTGATAATAAAGTAAAAGTCAATGGTTAAAACTATCATATCACATGAAAGTAATAATGGGAAGGATAGCATAACGATAACGAAAATATTATTAACATTATTTTGATATGTCACACTCGACCGGGTGAGAGACCCTGGGATTTCACCTTGTTTTAAATTGAAAATACGATACGTTTGCAGATACCTGGATAGATTTTTTTATGCATTAACCTAGATATCATCAGTACATTTAGAAACTTTTGTAAGAACTACACCTTATTTATATACAGGTATATATATATATGCATATATTTTAATTCCTTTTTTAAAAACGTTACTATAGGAATTTTTCCTGTGTCGAAGGTGCGTTTTCGTTGATTTATTTTCGTTGTCTTTTTATGTAAAGGCGACCAAGCTGATCCCAGCTCATAAGTGGTTATTTGCATTACATACCAGAGAGATTGAAGGTACATTGGCTACTCTAAAGAAAAGAAACAAATGTCTTATTGTTAACATACCACCTCCCATATTCTACAAAGCGGAGCACATCAAACACAGAGCAGTCGGGAGAAATAGTTATAGGACCTACTACTACGTATTAAAACCGTACATCACAGTCTCTTTAATGCCGATTCTGCTAAGAACCTTCAAAATGACACGTATTCTAAGTACAATAGAGACGGGTATAAATAAACTCAAACAAGCGCCACTGAATGAAGGGTCAAAGGAAAGTCGCACTTATTAAATAGACATCTAAGAATTCAAAAACACTAATGATACACGTGACTGACATCGAAGTGAATAAAAAGAACGGCCATAAAAGAATTACAAGTCTTTTTTACATGAACCATCAATTTCAATTAGTGTAATTGCTGGGGCATTAACTCAGGAACCAGACGAACATTTCGTATCCTTAGTAATGGTACAAAGGGTACAAATACTACCCATGTCTGTGACTTTTCATGAAGACAATAAGAACAAAGAGAATTGGTGAAAGTAGCCATGTGGAAATAAGGGTGGAACAGAGAAAGAATTAGAGATATTTGAAAGGTGAAACCCAAATTGGACAGCAAGGGGCATGATGATAAATAAGCATTACATGAATTAGAAAACCTAATGGGACCAATTAATTGTCTTTAATTAAAATCAATATATGTAAAGGATCCGGCTCGAATTAAATTATTTTATGTAATTTTAAACTTGATTAATTGGAGAAGCCCTTCCTTAATTTGCCTAATTTATTACCAATCAACACTCTTATACCCAATTTGCTAATTGATCCAACAGATACGTTTTGGTTATCTTTATTTTCATTAAATGCTGTTAAACCATTCGTGGCCCTTCACAATGGTTCCCCGAAAATATTAAAATGTTTTGTTGTGTTCCTCGCAAAAATGGATGTTTGAATTTATATTTTTAGCCACATTAAAAACGATCTCACAGAATAATTTTCAATTAATAAAATATTAATATGCGCTTATTTCATACTAGCTTCCGCCCGCGGCTTTGCCCGCGTGGTTTACTGATAAAAATTGCTGATAAGAAGTAGCCTTTGTCCTTCTTCGGGATGCTATATATCTCTCTGCCAAATTTTATCGAAATCCGTTCAGTGGTTTTGCCGTAAAAGACGGACACACAGACACACACACTTTCCCATTTATAATATAAATTTATATACATAGTATGGATGGACCTACCCGGCAGAGATGTTCAGAACATCCAAGGTGTTTATTTAGTAGCACCTACTGCGTCAAACTACGTGGGGTGATATTTTTTGTCAGCTACTTACTAAAAAAAAAAACAGACAGAAAATTTTCCGTAAATAATTACTGTCTATAAGTTAGAGTCCAAGGGTGGGCAAACTTTTTTCGTCAGGGGCCAGAAAAACGTAGAAAATTCTTCAGCGGGCCAGAATAAAATAAAATAGAATTTGTTTTTATTTTGCCATCAACTCAATGTAAGTTCAATGTAGGTTTATGTTACATGACGCAAAATATTCTGGAGTGATTGCAAACATTACCACCAGTCATGACGCGGGCATAAGTTGGCCCTTGGGCAGTAGTTTGCCCATCCCTGAGTTACACGAACGTTATCAAAAATCAGTTCCTTGCGTCAGATTACTCACCATCTTGAAATAAAAAGTTCTAGTATTTTTTTGCAGCAGGTTATTCGTTAAGAAATCTACGTTTTGTTGAAACAGCTATTTTCATCAAAAAGGCAAATGTGCTGGATATAAATCTCCCTTTTTTACTTAACGATATAATCTTATAATAACTATAAAAAACAGTGGTGAACAATAACCAATCTGATAGATTTTTACAATAATCTGTACTTATTTAATAGTAATTTCGAAAAGGGAACTTTCTTTACAAAATAACAAAGAATTGGTTTGCTCGTTCCAGAGAGGCTGACTATGGACAGTGTTATCACAGTTTTATACTTAATATGACACAGAACCTTATCTGAAATATGTAGATCATAAGTTCCTTTTGACCGTTAGGTTAAGTTTTTTTAGGATATGTTAGGTAGTTTATGGTAGCAAGCATATATTTAGATACTAAACAGTAGTATATACCATGAACACAGTTATATACAGTCATGTAAATGCAATAGTATTTTCACATTGCTTTAATACTGCATATTCATATATTATCCCACGCAGCCGCCATTACGTAACCAATAACTGCTTACCCTATCCTAACCAACGCGCAACGTAGCGTTCGATTACAAGTGGTTGGCATTTGTTTTGAATATTAATCCAGCTTACTGGTGCTACACTTACAGTAGTACTACAATTAGTAAAGTATATTACATTGGTTCCAGCGACTACTAGTTACTAGGACGTAGATAAGTACTTGATTTGCCATTTTTTTTTTAATAATTGAACTTATTTACTTCCGGGATATTACCAACATATTTATATCCACTCTTTTCCCTAAAACCTCCCCTTTGACGTTTGTTTCAAGTAAAAAAGAATAACCATGCCAAGATCTTAAAATAAATATCTCAAAGCTATTAACTAAGTTTTAATTGTTAGCAGCCATCGTCATTTATTTTGGGTCGGCGCACTTAATACAATTCTTCCATAAATATATATCAGTCATCGTCATCATCATCATTGTGCTAACCCCAGTTCTATTTAGTTGTAATATCATCATTCACACAATCAATCTATTGTCCTCTACTTTATACCCATCCACATTTAAACTCACAAATTTCCTCACGATGACGACGTTCAGTCATTACTTCGCATCACATTCCCAAATTGCCAATAGAGTCGACAGTATGGCGGCGATAACTTTGACCTTGATCTTGCCTAATCTAGTACGGAATTACAATAGAATAAGAGGCCATCTTATATTGGGTTTGCTACCACTGATGTGCGGACTACTGTACAATGTTCTGTACAAACCAAAGCAATCCCTTATGTATTTAC
Source organism: Phlogophora meticulosa (assembly GCA_905147745.2). Classification (NCBI taxonomy): domain Eukaryota; kingdom Metazoa; phylum Arthropoda; class Insecta; order Lepidoptera; family Noctuidae; genus Phlogophora; species Phlogophora meticulosa. The sequence goes on along the minus strand of LR990528.1, from coordinate 9,011,531 downwards.
GTAAATGGCACAAAACAAGAGAAAAATCTAGTGAAATCCCATCCGACAAATTCCATCAAATTATATACCGCAAGGGCGTGAAAAGGAGGCAAACGGATTTCCAAGGACGGAATTGTATAGCAACTCACATACAATGTATGTACACCTAACATGCCTAAATACATAGGTATATAAGGTACGGTTATGGTGGGAACATCCGGGATGAGAATAGGATTGCCTAATTCAAATTTAATCCCCCTAAAACGTATTCGATAATAGGAATAACAGAAATATCCGCACGCGAGGGTTTGCATTTCGTAAGAATACTTTTCACTTAAGTAGGGAAAGATTGTGGACCTGTTATAAGGGTTTTATTTGTTTCTTCGTAGCTTTATATAATAAGGGACGAAAAAGGCTGTTTTAATATAATCCTGAAATCATCTACTGCAATTATTTTTTGTAGGTACCCATATTTAAAAATAAATATAGTATTTTAGGAATAACCTAGACGCACTATAAATTTTACAATAAGTTCAGAAGTGTATCATGTGAAAATACCTACATATTAAAATGAACACAGAATATCACACGCATCCATGTTATTTGAAGTTAAGAAACCATATTATGTTTGTTAGGATGGGATCAAAGAAACCTAGAAATCTAAGGTCAGAAGTGCTTAAAGATTCGCCAGTGCAAATAAATCTATCCGTATTTGTTTAGGCTCTAGAAATATACAGCAGTGATACGGCGCGAAAAAAGTTCTGAAGGATTTTAGCACCTTTGATCCTTCCGAATTTTCTGGTACACAAATCTGAAGGTCACCCAATAATCTTTGGGGTTTTATACTTTCCTAACACAGTACAATGGTTCCGCAAAATTATTTTGAAAGTGGATATTGATAATAGATTTCTTTCGATTGTTATTATATATTTTTTGATCATGTAAAAGGAGAAACAACTTGCAGAACCTTGATTACTCCACTTGGTTGCCAAAAGCCTATTATGAACCATCCAATGCATCCCTTTCAAAGCCCGCTAATAAAAATCTCTTACTTTTTTCTGCCTTTTCCTTACATTGATATTGGCTTACCGTTTCTGATTAAAAATGTGCACAATAGAAAATTGAAGATTGTGCCTTACTCATCCTCAGTGAACAGCACGTGATCGGCTTTGTAAGAATATATATTAAACAAAATTATATAAAGATCTCAAAAACTTTCTTAAACTTTCTGCAAAAACTTTTGAACACTACTAAAATTTGAAAATAAAAACATAAGAGGATAATAACTGTTTATGTCCTTAAATAAGAATATTTATTTGTTTGGTAAGTCACAATTATTTTGGTTAGTTTGGTCGCATTATCACTCGCGTCGCAGGGCGCGTGCAAACAGATCCGCGGTCGGGACTCGACTGAACTCGACTACCCTTAAAAGTTAAATCGTGTTCTCCACTAAACAAAATGTACTAAACTGCATGAGACAAGTATTAGGTATGATCCTTTGTAGTGGCACGTACTAACGACTGATGGAAATCTATCAGGGAATTGCAATCTCATGTTTAATTTACGGTAGCTCGATAAAAGGCGACAATTTTTTTTCAAACCTCTGAAAAGCGACACTTTGGAAGAAAGGAATTCTATCTATAATGCTATAAATCTGTTGTATACCGTGCCGCTGAAAATATTTACGAGCGAATAATTTCTGCGTCGGTGTTACCCGATGTAGGGAACAATACAAATATCAAATACGATTTGACAGTTCGTTTTATTTTGTACACTCCACACTCTCTCAATAATTAATTAGCTTTATAGTATAGTAGTTTTCTTTTCGCTATGAATTTGTTGAGTGATACCCATACTTTACTATTACTATAAATGCAAAAGTAACTCCATTTGTTTGTTTATTTGTTACTTTTTCACGACTATACCGCTGATCGGATCGTAATGAAATTTGGCAAAGAGATAGAATATACCCTGGGGAAGGACATAGGATCTTCTTAGTTCTTATTCCGTGACTTAGTCTGCATCCGTGACATTCACGAGCAAAAGCCATACTATCAAACTTTAAAAGACCAATTATAACCTTTTGGGTCAACCCTATAAGGTTATAATTGGTCTTTAATATTGGTATGTGAGTCGTACGTCATTGATGACGTAAACAGAACTAAACATGAGAACTCACATATGTACTTTATTATTTAATAAATTGAATAGTATCTAATTGGGTAATCTATACTATTTTGTGTAGTACCTACATACCTATATGACAAAAATATGTAGGCATATGTATGTGATGTAGGCATACATATTTGATCTTTTTCTAAGTATTTCTACAAATAAACATGTTCCACGACATTCTGACTGGCTGACAGTTGAACAACACAGAGTCTAACTCACTGAATAATAAATGTCACTAATGTTCCGATCCAGAGGTTCATTCAGATAGGGCTTTTCCATAAAATCCCTTAGTAAACAGGTTGGAAAAGAAAAACACTAACAGTCGGTTAGAAATTGGGCTATTTCGACAAATTTTGTTGTACGCTATCCTTTATACAGGTTTAATTCTACGACGACCTATGTGGCGCAGAGGGCGAGGGTCCGCCTGCGACGCAGGAGGTTGCGGGTTCGATTCCCGACTTGGGACAAATATTTGTACGATCTACAAAGATTTGTTCCAGGTGTTCTGGGTATTTGCTATGTATAATAAAAAAATATCTATCTATATAATGTATTGTATTAAGTATATCAGTCATCTAGTACCCATAACACAAGCTCTGCTTAGCTTGGGGTTAGATGATGCTGTGTGAATTTTCCAGCATTATTTATGTATTTATTTAATTTACAATATCAGTGCCTCAAGCTTTTAAATTTTATCGCGTTATTCGTTACAGTACCTTAAGGGTTATTGTTGCGGAGTGTTATTTGATTAGGTGAGTTACATAGATATGTGGTACATGCCTGCTACCTTATGTACCCAGGATAGGTTGACTTCTTAGGAGCCTACCTCCCTTAAATAAACTTCTATTCTGAATAGAATACATAGACCTATTGTACCTGCATGCCTACCTTTTAGGATTAAGGATGGGATCTGGATTGTTCTAGATCTTTTTACGTGCAGTTCATTACGCCTTTGATCGCACTATTTAAAGACTAGTAATATTATGATGATATTTATTACTGTGAATAGGTTTTTAAAAAACACTTTTACACGTCATAAAATAAAATAAGTAAATTTGAACTACGTTAGGTCGATGTTTCCAACCTGACGACTCAGAGAAGAAACACCGAAACAAAGTCAGAGGTCACAGTATCTTTTAAAGTCCTAATATTATCTTGGTCAGATCAACGATATGAGGACGATGCCGATTAGTGTCTTAGATTGTCTTTTGAGAAGAGAACCACATAGATTTGAGTGAACCTGTCCAGTGCACGCAATTGTCAGTAATCTTAAATAAAAAAAAGTACAGACTCAGATCTTAAGGTTAAATTTTGCAAGATTTGCATAATTTATGATGATATACAAACCATATTATTGATCAAACAATGTCCAAACTGCGCAAGTATGGAAGGATTTTCTCAATATTTTTCAGTTTACTAATTCCTTTATGTGGTGCGCTCTCTAACGAGGGCACACATCATTATTTCCAAACAAATAAATGGACTAAGCGGTCAAATCAATGGTGAATATAAACAACGTGTCGTGTCAACATCCCTGTCACGGGATGTTTTTTTATCTAGCCCGTATGGGTAAGCCCTGAAGTGAAAAGTGATCATAGTGAAAATGGTTGAAATCAACAATGAGCTCTATTTGATTTTTTAGAATAGAGACAATTGAATGTCAATTTAGCGCGAGATATGATCTAACATTCTTATTTACGTTTACCTGGGCCATGGTCGTAAAAACTGGTCAAAATAGTCACCATGTTTTTGTATCACTTGTCATTTAAATGTGAATTTAATGTCACTTTAAATAAAAAAATCTTTTTTTTTTTTTTTGACGGGCCGATTTCCGCAACTCCACGACGACGTAGCGCGTATTAAAAAAATCTTACTTTTTCATTTTCAATGTAGATAGTTATAATTTGATATTATTGAAAATTTTGTCGATGGTTGTTTTCAACGTTTTTCTCTAAATCTAGTTCAGAAAATATGATTACATTGTAGCAACTAAATAGACCATCTGCAGCATTTGGAAAGCTATAAATTATCGCCCATCCCAAACAGAGAATTATTGAAAGATAATCTCGTCGTTAAACCAATGAAATAATGGAGTCATATACATCGAGATTAATGTGCGCGGTTCGCTACCATTTGAACAATTAAACAGATGAATTGGTTTGGTTGGAAGCCACATTATGGCCATTATGGCCTTTTGGCTAAGGCCTAGCCTCCAATGCTCTAGGTTGTGGGTACAAATCCGGGCAAGTACACACCAATGTGACTTTCCAGTTCTAAGTTTATCTTTATTTTTTGAGGCTATACCACCACGCTTGGTCAAGACCAAGCATGGTGATAATTGCTTGCGCCTTCTTTGTTCAGGAAGAGGCCTCTGTCCTGCAGTGGGACAGTAACAGCCAGGTATCCTTGTACCTTACTCTATAACTTAAGTATGTAAGTACATCATTAATATGTTATGAGATACCACAAAATTAGTCCAGTAATACTTTTTGATTTATTCAAAATCCCTTCAACATCCAACATTTTATTTGTTTCAATTTAAAAGATAGAACTCCCAATTTGTAATCAGCATTGGCCGGCTTCCTCTTTTTATTCAAGCTTATAACGGCATCAAATAGGAACATTATCCGATAGACCTTTTAGCCTCACTGCTGAAATTGTCAAAGCTTTGATTGTTTGATTAGATATAAGATTTAGGAGAACCCTGCATTACACATTATTTACATACAGTCTAACAAACTCGCCGCAATATTCCTCGAGTATGTAAGGGCACGCTTCACCCGGCTTTGTGTAAAAAGACAAATATTTATTCAGAATGTAAGTCTGCAATTTTCCGTGGAAGGGCCGCGTTCCCGCGTTGTGAGTATAAAATCTAAATTAGGACTATTCAGGCGTCGAGAAGCGAGTTATTTGGAAAGTTTAGAATTTACAGCACTTGCTCGGTGGACTTGCGGTAATGTTTTATGTGCAGCCAGACGCCCAAATCTCCAAATGGAAAATATCTTGGCACGCCTTAGCGCTACAAATTACTGTTATCCCTACCATTTCGCTTTCCGCTTCGAAGCCTTACGATGGGAGCTTTATTTCAACGCCTTACTCGACTCGAAACAAGGAAAGGCTCAGCCGGAGATGTTTTTCAAAATGGTGAGCTTCTGACTAATTACGCTATATCATATCAGACTCGGCGCTTGTCTTGCAATCTGTTCACTTCAGCTGGTTGGGATTAAATCACAGTCCTGTAATTTGTTTGAACTTCTCGGTTCCGACACAAAGGGGAAGAGCCCTGTAATAAGTTAGATGACTTTTGTTTTGTTGTGTATTTGCTTATACCCATATAGATAATGATAATGTTTTGGTGATATTTATGTCATAAGCAAATACTTAAAATAACCCTTCTGAGAAATATAATTTTAAAGTAAAAATAGCTTAAAGTACGGCGTTACAAACATTTTAATCTAAGTTGTAAAATTTTCGCAAAAGTCTAGTCCTTATGATTTTGTTTTGACATTGTTGACGTGCTTTCATCTTCATCTGGCACACCCTTAATTAAGCTTCTATCAAAACTTTCTATGTTTACTATAAATGGGTCAATAGCAGACAACAGCACTAATAGCAAGACTAATTCTATATCTATTCTACGAAGCATAGACAACGTTATTTTATTCCAACTTGACATCTTTTCTACGCGTGAACGGGGCGCCCCGTAGACTGTTAGAGAATAGAAAACTTTCTTCTCTTCAGTTTTAACATCGCCATGCTTAGGGCGGTAGAAAACTTTCAACAATCATAATGCCTATTCGTCCGTCAACAAAACCCGTTTTTAAGGTGGTCATGCTGCGCATGCTTAATATTCCTAAACGTAAAACTACGTATTTTTACAGTTAGTAATACCTACTAGTGCTACTACTACATTCCTAACGGTGACGGTATTTAGGTTACTGCGGGAGGGGTATTGTCCCGTGTGGTGCGAGTGCTCATTCATTCGCCCACTGACACCTACCTACCACACCGCACCCTCAAGCACCGTCTCAGTTAAAAGTTAAGCCCATTTAGTATTCCTTTTATGGACACAGGAGCAAAACGTGCGAAAATTGATAACAGTCAAGGATTAATTAGTTTTGGACACATAAATGCCTCGTTGGGAATACGACAGCGTCGGGCGTTACGGAAATCTGTCAACTGTACGAGTACTTTGTCCAGTACCAATATTAGACAGGCCTAATTCTGTTGGAATTGGAGTAACAATTATTTACACGATTGACGTAATGTTTCGAAATTTCTTGATCGCTCAACGGAATAATAATTTCTTTAACGCCTCTTTGAACTTTCTGCCATTTTACACATACAGATACATAAACTCGTGAGTTTATGTATGGGTATAGGCAGAAACTACAGAACGGCACCTGTGACGATCCTTACATACTCCTTTTGCTTCTTTTACTTTCATACATCTGGTACACTACGCGCGTGACCATTTTCAAGAACATCACCAATAAGGTCAGTGTATGTCCTTTTAGGGCGTCCCTTCCCGGCGTTTCCGCTTACATCTGCCTTATGTTAATCCTTAAAACCTTTTTTTAGTCGTCTTTCATTCATCCTCTAAACGTAACCAGAACATCTGAGCATACTCTTTACAATTTTGTCACTGAATGTTCTTTTAAACCACAACGTTGTTTTGTAACCCCTCAATCTATCATTCAAAGCAATTGCCGATTTCAGACTTTTTTAATTAGGTATAAGTCCAGGATTGCTCTCTATATTTTCCTTCAGCGATGTCCAAGGTAAACTTAGAATGTACCCACTTATGAATTGTGAAAGTCAATCCGGGTAGGTACCGACCTACCCGTATTTGAACTCACAATTTCGTGCATGATGTGTGAAGTCTTACAAAATAAAAAATGACAAAATCAACTTCCATTAAACAAAATTGTAATCCATTTTTCCAGGACTCCCATCAAAATAGACATAATCCTGAATCAACATGGCTTTGTGAAAAGCTTTAATACCTGAGACAAGAAAATCTCTATTGATGGAATATAACCTTATTACAGATTCCGTTAATTTAACGTAATTAGCAGCGGTTAAGGAGTAAGAACACGTGACAGATGGAGGCACATCCACTGCTCGCCACCTGAAGGGTTCCGTAAGTTTTTTTTGTCTCACACAAAAACCCACTATTTAGATTTCTAGAAAATAAATAGTTAGTTTATTATTATAAACTAGAGGAACTTAATTGGTCATCTAGATTCTAGACAATTATCACTTGGCACTTTTAGTTGACCTTACCATAATCTGCGTTTTCCCGACTATTTTGGGGTCAACTTCCAGTCTAACCAGATGCCTTAATAGCGGTATTTTACAGTCCAGTTACTAGTTAATATGTTTTTTTTTAAGAATGGTTGCCAGTCTCCAGATCCTTAACGAGTGTCAAAGATACCAACTACTTAAAGTGCTTTCCAAGGCACGGAGGGGTCTCGGTATGTAATAGATGGTCACCCATCCACTGACCGACCTTGGCGAAAGTAGTTTACCTTTTGATAGACCCGTGCGGCCGTTATTATTTAGCCGTATTTAACAAAGCATGTGTATGGTAATTGGCACCTGTACAGAATTTTCCAGCTACTGTAGTTGTTTGTAAACACCCCTATCCTGGGAATTTTCCTCGAACCGCGTCCCGAACATAATCAGGCTGGCAAATGTAGTGTAACAGACGTCACCTCCTATCATCTTTATAATACTAATGGCTCCACATTATTCAGGAGAAGTAAACAATGTGGATAATCAGTTGTATTTATTTAGACTCAATATAATACTGATGTCATTTTGCACGACCTTGTGTTTCGCTACAAAAGCGCTAAATCCAAACAAGATGAAAGCATATCACTAAGGCTTCTTCGTCGGCTCTCAACAAAGATGGAAGTATTTCTATACTTCTGAGGCAGTCTTAAAAGCAAACTTGAAAGCTCATGCCAGTACAAATATTACGTCTAGTTTGTCTCAAAGAATGGTTCAACTTACTTTCCGGGTAAGAGAATTTAAAATTCTTGACCTCTGACATGAGTTTGTTCCGAATACCAAATAAATCGTTTAAAAGGCTGCCCCCAAAAGGGCACGCTCTGGGCTATCATTTTGAGCAAACGCAATAAATAATAAAAATATTGTGTGTCAAATATTTGATCCCTTTTATCTACCTATATGTATAAGTAAATAAAAATGTTTAAAGAATCTTATAATGAAGTAGGAAACTTTATAAAACTTAAATGGTTTTCTAAGGAGGACCTCAAGATGATGATATACGTCATGCCATTATTCTGTTTTTATAAGGACTGTGTACATGAATTGTAAGAAATAAACGAAGATATCGCTCTAACTATTGAAAAAATATTTATGGGAAGAGAACATATTATCTCAGCACCAAAGCGTATTTTAGAAAACTGTTAGTTTTAATAACGAATATTCTTAGTAACAAAATACATCACCGGTCACTTAAAAATAAACCATACCTACATAAAAAGGATTTGGAACAAACATTTTGGCTCTAGTGGTGAACTGTCCATACCACTTGATTCCTTGATTCCGGAAAAACAATTATATCGCCATGAAAAAATGCATAGTCAATAATGTCTACTATTGCCAAATAATAGTACACGTAGTAACACTAAAGCTACTTACATAATACCCCATATCCATAATATTCAAATAACAAAAATCCGATAAGATTACTAATAAGTACCTACTATTTTCTCTTACGAAAATTGTCGCCTCGCCACTGTTAGGCACCCCTTGTCAATTTAGCAAAAGGGGAGAATATGTATTACGCAGTTAATAAAGGCAGTCTACGGAACAATATTGGACTACATATCTCCGTTTGTACCAATTTTGTTCGATACGACGTCCTCTGTTATACACAACTCTGAGACTGATTGACCATTCCGTAGACCAAAAGGACTACGTGTTTTTTTTTTTTTGTTTTTAATTTTTATCTGGCATTCTGAATACTTTACGTGGCCTACCCAATCGTCTTCTTTGGTAATATTCGTCGAGACGTTGAGCTCCTTTATTCTGAGTTGAGCTCTACGGCTATTGACTATAGCTTGCATTTACTGGACAGGTCTACTTACATCTGTGTGGTTCATTCCTCAAAAGACCATATCAGACAATAATCTGCATGATCTCCACATGATTGGACCAAAATAATGTCTAGATTTTAAAACAACAAGCTCTTTATTTGAGTTTATTTCGGTGTTACTTCTAAACACCGACCTAAGCCAATTATAATTTATTCATTTAATTGATGTATGTAGTCAATGTCTTTGTTGTGTGATTAAACGATAAGATATATCCTAGCTAACTGCACTGTCAGCACTAAAAGTTGACTGAGCAAAATTTTTAATTTTCACATGAATAGCTGTTTATTGAGATTTGAGAGAGAGAGATTGTGAGAAATTTTCTTCAGTCACTGAAAAAGCGTGGTAATAAATGTAACTCTTTATTTAAGAAGAAAACGTTCACTAACACTTTCAAACGTCGCAATGAAAATCTCGGGTTAAGAAATCTATGGTTGTTTCGTGTATAAATTGGTGGCATTAATTATAAAGGCAGCTGCTCTAAATCACTTGAAATTATGATATAAATAGCCATTTCCTCGAATAAATTATCGACGTGTCACAAATCAAACGCCTGTTCAGTAATGCGATTGGCTGTTGAAAAATAATTCCACCAATTAAAGCGGTTAACGCGCGTTTGACAATTTGTCACAATCAGTTTTGTTCCAGATATTGGCCCTAAAATACACGCTCATAATTACTATTATCAAGAAGATATACGTTACTTTTATTTATGGCTTGTCCCTTTATTAATCAGGACCTATAATTATGTGGAAAAGCATTACTTTAAGTGACGTGTAGTGAACAATAGGACTGCTTAAAGCGACATATAATGAATAGCCTATTATTATCCCACAGCAGGGCAAAGGCCTTTTCTCAAGAAGAAAAGACAAGAGCATTGATAACACTTTCTCATCGCAGATAGGTGATTGAAAGTTTTAAAATTTGATTCATTCGCATAAATGGTTACACTGTTTGCATGTGCCACTAAATTCGTCACTAGGATATCTTGTGCTGCAGGATCCAGTCTTGAGCCGCGTTAAACGATTTTTGGTAGGAGCAAAACTTATGGAAGAATGACGGATATCCCAAAGTTTTAAGCTTTCACTTCTGTTGGCAGTCTGTATATTTTTTTTCTTATTTTTTTGTTTAAGCATCATCATTGTCATTATCAGGCTATATTAGTCCACTGCTGGTCATAGCACTCTCCTAATGAGCGCCATAGCGCCCTGTCTTCAGCTTGCCGCATCCAGCATCTGCCTGCAGTCTTTCGCTGATCGTCATCACACCTAGTCAGAGGGCGTCCTACACTACGTTTGCCGAGTCGCGGTCTCCACTCAAGAACACGTTTACCCCCGCAGTTGTCGGTTCTTCGCGAGATATTTTTGTTTAATATATACATATGTTTAAGCATACATCTGCTAAATTATAGGAACCTACCTGAAATAAAGAATATATTATTATCACCCGAAATGTGGGTAAAAATTGTTGTCGCATTTCGCCGTGGGTCTCTTAATATGCGTCATAACCCTAAAAAGTGAGTGGGTTGACTTAATTAAAATACATAGCATAAATCAGAAAACATGCCTTGTATTAAGTTCAACCTTCACGTCACAAACATCGTAACATAAGCCAAGTCTGCATATGTAATTGGTGAGATAACGAGTGAAATAGACTGTGTCATAAATTTGAGGGCTAACTCAGATTATGATTCACTTAGTAGCAATACCTACGTTATGTTATACATGAATTATTTTTTTATTAAGCTCCAGCTTGAAAGATCGATGAATCGAAAAAAAGAAAGAAATGTCTAGAAAGATGGAAAAGTCTAGAGTATGCCTCGCTAGCATTATTTCTTAGTGCAGGGCATGGGGTACTGGGTGCGATTTCAGGGTCGTCGATTGATGCTATTGGGGTTTTTCCATATGGAATTTCTCAGTAGCAGTCCAGATGGTAATAGGCTGGTGCCCGGTTGGTGGTAATAGGCTCGCCCCCTATTATATAGTACATACACATAACTTGCGAAATATGGGTACACGTCTTCTCACCCTATCTCGTCTCACCTTCGGGGAAATCACGCTTCTTTTTTACAGTATTTTCGATTACAAAAGGAATCGATTACCAATTCATAAATTGTAGCCTTCAAACGCTCTTAAACATGCCTTTTCCAAGAAAGAAAAGTATCAAAGTAGAATATTCGAAAGAAAATACCATGAATCCATCGGTGGACGCCATATTATTACTTATTTAACCTGTCAATCTTCGTAACCTGTGATAGTTTCATAGAAATGTTTAACCCAATAAATGTCTATTGGTTGAATGTGAATTATTTACCAAAGGAAAATGAATCACGACACCATCGTTATGTCAAAATATAGAGTAATTTGACCTTTACTTATTTGTCGAGGAAAATCAACAAAGTCTATATATTTTTAACTGTATATAAATAAACTGTATTTCAGCCTTATCCTGTATGGTTTATTTAACCATAATTTAATATAGTTATAATATTAATACGTGAAGCGAAAACTTTGAATCCATTTACGCAGGAGTGTGAAATTTGCCAAGTTTATATGGAGAAGGACTGCAGAAGTTATATCAATAATACCAGTCTATTATTGTCAGGCAGGACAAAGCTACAGCTCCTTCTCATGCCGAGAAAGCACGAGCGTTAATCACCACACTTGCTCAAGGTGGATTGGCGATTTCAGACTGTTTGTAGAAATAAATTAAAACAAAAAAAAAATATCAAAAAGGTCCAGATTTCTTCCTGTTTGATGTTTTCCTTCATCGATGTCAGGGATATCCAAGACAAACTTAGGAAGTACATATGAATTTAAAAGTTACATTGGTACTTGCCAGGATTTAAACCTGCAACCCCGTACATAAGAGCCATCACGAGACCCTTTATGGCTTTATTTAATCATAATTTACTCTATGAAAATGTAAGGCTCTTTTATTATGGATAAGTTTTGTTACCTGAATGCTTATACCTATACCTACTGATAAAGACACAGCTGCCTATAATCGGCATCGGGATAGAATGAACAGCAGATCAAGTAATTATTTTGGAAATAGTTTTTTCTTGGCTAATTATAGAATAAATGGTTAGTTGTAAAATGGGATAATGGTTTATACGATAGCTAATCAAGAGAAAAATGGAGGAGTTGTTTTTTTGTAAGTCTCTGTGCTTACGTCGCGTCGTTATGGAAAACCGTATACTGTATAATTTCGTTTTTTTTTGTCATCGTACCTGCTTACATTTTCTCACATTTTTTTTTGTTTTAAATTTCATTTTCCTACACCGGTGAAAAGCAAAGTTTCTTTAGATTTATGATAGTAACGCGTGGCCGCATAAGCTGACTTCTAAAGTGGTTAAACATGGACTCAACTTTTTTGCTGAATGAACCGGAAAAGCTCATCTATTAGGTAAGTAAAAAAATGCTCAACTTTTATAAACTTAAAGCATCGTAAATTCCAAAGCAAACCTGACATAAATGTTTGTGTTGAAACCAGTGGAACAGGGGAAAAGTAATCATAATGCCCACCCCTAGATAAAGATAAAGATTGATATCTTTGTATAAACATGTGTTACATAATACATGGAGATGTTTATGTGGAAAGATAAACAGAAAAATTGTGTGCAGTTCAACATGATTGGCCGCAATTGGCCTACAAGTTAAAGCCGCTTTTGGGATATTGCCCTACATAACATTATTAAATCATAGCAAATACAAAATAAAAATTATATTAAATGCAAAAAAATATAGAAATAACATGTCATGTTAATTACTTAGGAACATAATTCTTCAACAATGATAAAACTTTATTAATAATACATGAAAAGAAAAGAAATTCATTAATACATGAAAAAAAAAAGAAAGTAAGGAATCACATGGCATCAAAAAATTCATCCGCATCACTGTCAACGGGAAAAGTGCCGAGAAGGCTGGCAGGATTGCCACGTTCGATGGCAATAATCAGCATTGCCATCAGCATTGGCCAAAAAAAAAGGCCAGTCACGTGCACAGTCAAACAAACGCTTCGCGATGTTTTGGAAAACTAAATGGAAACACGGAACCCATGGCCTAGTATTTAAACCCCAAACGGCTCAAACAAATAACTCCCAATTAGGTTGTTATAAACTTAGAAATTTCAAAACTTGTCATTTAAGAAATCGATTATTCTATAATAACAGTTTTCTGTCAATACTGTGACCGATAAGACAGATTAATTCCTAGCGCGGCACTGGATTTTTGCTCTGCCATCTACTATAATGTTCCTTCTTGTCACTCATGATGTAGTAAATATCTAAGTTCAACTGTACATTGAACGCAAAATAAAAATGTAACTAAGCAACTGACTGCAGTTTTGAAACTGAATGTAGAAAAGTTCTATTTCTTTCTAGAAATCTTCTTTTTAAGCATTTTATTACACTTTCTAGGTATCAGGCAGTAAGTAAATTATTATATTCACTGGTTAAAGTAGCCCACAAGAAATTCACACCGAGAGAAAATAAATTACACGAACTATTTTCAGTGGTTTCTCCTCACCAACAACTTTTAACAATGTAAATCTTTTCCAATTACTGCTTTCGCTGTACAGCGAAAGCTTTGGTACACCTACGCTATATTTTACGTCTCAGTCACTCCGTCACTCATAATCAATAATCTTCTACTCCGGTTTTCTCATTCGTATGGACGAACTCATAACGTCCTATTTTCACTTTATAACTTCTCAACGGGCACTGTCCCACATCTAAGCAAAGTCCTTAACGTAATTGCGTATTAGCAGCCGAGGAAAAACAAATTTTCATAGATTCTTGAAATTTGCAGCTAAGTATAAGGTTCTTTTTTTAGCTTATGCTGACCAACTGCTGGGCAAAGGTCTCCCCCAAATAATTCCAAATATGATTGTCTTCTGGCAAAGAATATTAAGAAAAGGAAAGTTTTAAGGTTTTATTTTGCTAAAAATGTCATCCGCATTATGACTTTTTATTTCCAAACTTGTAAACTAAAATGTGTTTTAGACATTTCTGTTTAAAAGTTTAGAAACTAAATCGCGTAACGGTAAAAGTATTTACAGTCTAGACCCATAATTACATAATAATATATCATAATAATCAAATTTCCTGTACCTTTATAGTTATTACTACTGGTAGTAACTCCGTTACTAATGAACAACCAAGCCTAATGTTGTCTGTGTATCTAGTAATACATAACAGTTATTTAGAAAGCCTATACTTCTAGGGGAGTGTCTAATAACACGTAACGGAGCAATTCCCAGCCAAATACGTTAACAACATAAGGCACCTACGTAAGGGTACTAAGGAAGTTGTCGCAAATTACTAAGAAGATTATTTTCTACGTGTTAATTTATTATTCGTACAAACTATGTGTTCGTATTATACCATAATGTTTGCGGAAGTTAATCACTGCTTTATTACTTATCGTTCTCATATCCTACAGGCGCAAAAAGGAAAGATACTCACTTGAAATATAAATATAATATCCATATCGTAATAAATGTAGATACTAAATCCCTCTGTTCAGACAAAAATAGTATGAGTATGGTAAGATAGTAGGACCTAGTACCGATGGGTTAAAACTCTAAGAAAAAAAGTAACAGCGTTGACTATTGACACTAGGTTCCAAAGAGAGCATAGTTGTAACGTCCGATGGGACTGGCATGTACAATTGTATAAAAGTCCCTATAAGAAATAAAGAGGAAAGAACGAAAATATTTATGAATATTTTTTCTAAAATTAAATGTATCGGTGGCCTGCCATCGATACCTCTAATGTCACTTGCATGCCAGTACTTTCTCTGAAATAGCAAGGTATTGGCCCCAATTCCCTTGTTCAGAATCTAAGTTGACAAAATTGACATCTCATACTGACATACAGCTCTAGAAAAGGATGACTGATATCAAATTATTTTATTTGCTTTGAACTTCGACATGTTTTTCGTTGCGTTTGAAATGTCAATAATGTTTGTATGGAAGCTGTAGTTATAGATGATCGTGTATTTTTGATTGTATATGAAAGAAAAAGATACTTATATGTCGGAGAAAGCTATGAGTCGGGTTGATTGTTGAACAGTGTCTCCTTAATTGGAAACCTCAAGTAGAAAACCTACTTGGGTGAAGTTGATACAGGAAGTGGAGACACTGAGTTGGTGGCAACACTGAATTGATGGTTGCCATAAGAGACATGGCAGTTTCACTTTTGAAGCGGTGCAACGTTAATGTTGGAACGTTGGATAAGGCTTTTTGATGAAGGCGCGGGTGCGAGAGGTTATTCTGTATCGAACTCACCGCGTTTACCATATTGTAATCCTATTACACCTTCCTAATTGAGTGATATTGCTTAATTATGTTAACCGTAGTGGATTAATAGACGTATGTACTAAGTGTTGTGACTATTATTTCGATTATTCACCATGTATGATCATCCTGACGACGAGGAGTTTCCATGTGCCTCCGACATACATATATATAGTCAAAATTAAATTCAGTTTTTTGTACAATAGAATCGATACCATTGTACTTAGCGTATCGTAAGTCATACATGATTGTATACTGTAGCTATCGAAGTAGATAGTTGCTTTGTGGCAGTGACACTGCAGACATGTAAAAACCTGTTTTTCCTCGAAAATATCCACATAATTAGGGTAGCCGGAAGTGAACATCTAAAAAACTGCTGAACATATAAATAGCAAATGGTGTCAATTTATCTCAAGATTTTCAGCTTCATTTTACACGAACGCTTGAAACCTATCCGGAGATTGGAAGGAGAGTACGTAGTAAATTTTATTATAGGATCATACATCTTATGACTGTGTTGATAAAATACTTACTTTATATATTGCAACATTTTGGAGTGAGAAATAAGAATTCTTAAGAAAGGCAACACCCGAGATGTTTACGATAAGCCGTAAATACAAGGTTGTGGGCTTGAGAATATTAAATAATTGCATAATAAAATAAGCACGGAAATTATTTATTGATTAAGATATGTTTAGGCTGAAATAGCTTTTTTTTGCTTCTTAAAATTCGTCTTGGCTTCCTAGGACTTATTGATAAAAGGATCTTACAAAAAGACGTCCGTTTTTTTTTTTAATATATCGAACTCGATATTAAATAAAAAACAAACGTCCTTCGACCCCTTCGAGTTAATAGTGAGTTAGTCTACTAACTCACTATTAAATTCAAAAGCGTTTACGTTTCTAAAGGTAATGTTACACGTCACTAAACACCAGCCAATATTCATAATCCTGAACGATTGCTACACTCAATTTCAAGCCTCATTATTGAGTTAGTGATCCGTTACCGACGACACTTCGGAAGCGTTGATACATGAAAAATGAAAGTACGACAAAGGAGAATGAATTTGAAATTGGAATAGATCTGATGATCAAAAGGTGACATGACGTGACGAGAGGGTCCTCTATGAGGAAAATGTGTGACACAAATTCCATGTTTGAAAATGGCTTAAGCTTTTCGTTCCGTAAGTGTACCTCGAACCTTACCCATGAATAATATACATACTTTCCTCTTATACGAATAATTGTGTTAATGGGAAAATCCGGATGAATGTTAAATACTCAATCACGACAAACTGGCTCAACGGATTCGGGAGGAAAATAGAGGTAGAATGTTTCTAGGTAATCCTAGATCAGATGAGCTAACATTTATTTTTCACACGACTAGTGGGATATTGCCAGACTAACAAAATACGTAAGTAGGTTGGTACTCAATTATTATAAAAACTAGCTTTTACTTTTTTTTCCTACGGTCTTAAATTATATCCATACCAAATTTCATTACGATCCGATCAGCCGTTAAGTCGTGAAAAGGTAACAACCAAACAGCATTTGGCATTTATAATTTCAACACGATTTTCTTGATTGATAATGCGGACCATTGCAGCTGTTAGACGACATTTGAGACATTTCTTTGACAGCGGGACACACAGTTCAAAAGCGGGACTATCCTGTTCAAAGAGAGCGTATGGTCACGTTAGCTATACCCCAAGAACATGAGTTAGTAAGCACTTAAGTCACGTAGACAACAGGACTTATTTGTTGTATTTACTGATGTGAGAAATGTTCGACTTTCTTGTGGAGATAAGCCAAAACAACAAACTTCTTGTGCGGTACTTGTAACAGGGTTTGCGTCATTGACAATATGAGATACAGTGGAGAGCTGATCTTTTTCATTGCTATATTATTATGCTAGCTTAATATTGATGTTAATTATTTTAGGTGGAGTACCAACTACCGAAACATTATTACACTTTATCACCTCTCCCAAACTCGCTATCCACAAATGGTTACCATAGTTATACATAAGTTTCAAAATGACATAGGTAACCCCTACATATCATGGAAGTCATTAAAGTTTATAAATCTAGTTATAATCCGGGTCAATGGTAATGGTCTTCCACCCTCTAGCCACAATCACCGACCCGGGATGGTTTCATGATAGAAATTGATAGCAATTTGCCGAAAGTGGATTGTGAGAACAAAATATTTCATCCGAATTGTCTTCGTACCCGGAACGTAATGACACATCAACTTCATACCTTGTGCTTAGATATTAACCTGAGGAAAGTAGGCTTCCTAGAAATATAGAATAGCAGCCAGACAAGTAAGTACATGGTGTTCCTATTAACATATCGATGATCACACCTAATTTCATTCACGGGCCATAGCTAGTGTTACCAACATTAAGATAATGTAAAGAGACTCATAATGCCAATCTTTGTTGCTCAAAAACGCAGCATAATTTATTCAGAAAATTAAAATAAGAAACAACCGCTTCGAAACACATGATACCCTTTTGAGTAGGTACAATTATATCTTAGAGACTTTTAATTAAACATAAAAGCTTGAAATAATTTAGCTAAACTACAAAGTAACCTCAGTTTTATGATACAAAATAGCAAATCGTTCTCAAGTAAGTAGTATACCAATACTTTCTTTGACATGAAGCTTTAAAAACCTCTAAACTCCACCCAAATAAAGCTTACGCGGATACGCTTAAATAAATACAATTTTCTCCTGCAAAATGGATTTGGATTAGGGCTCTTCACACAAGTTTTCCTAAGTTGAGAATTGTGATCTATTCCCTGAACTCGTAGATCGATTCTTTGGAGTACTTATTTGTACAACATAAAGGGGTTCTGGCATGGTCACAATGTTTGGCAAATATTTCACAATATACCAAGTAATTTGTTTTGCGTTATTCTTAATAATTTATTCAGTAGTAGGTCATCATCTCATCTGCCTATACCAACTGTGTTGGGGTCGACTTCCAGTCTATCTGGATGCAGCTGAATACCAGTATTTTACATGGAGTGACTGCCTATCTGACCGCCACAGCCCAGTTACTGGGGAACACGATACCCCCTGGAAGCACTGGTTGTCAGACTTTCGGGCTTTCCTATACCCGTAACGACTGTCAAAGATCTGCAAATGACAGCCGGGACCAATGGCTTAACTTGCTTTCTGAGGCATGGAGGAGTGTAGATATGCTACGAACGGTCACCCATCCAAAGACTGACCTCGGCAAGCGTGGCTTAACCTTTAATCAGCTCGTGTGGCTGTATTTATTTAGCCACGAGCTCCTCTGGACGGTGGGATGGGTAGTGTTGTCTTACAATTAAACATAATGTACTTTTTCTCATCGAAGCCTGATTCAAAATACCCACACGTGTTGCACAGATATGTGACCAATAGCAATGGTCTTTTATCAGACTCTGGGCTGGCAGACATGTGCGCAAGTAATGTACCTATTATATTTTTAAGTTATTGAGTTTTACTAAGTTAGGCTAAGTTAATACTAACACTATACAACATGTAACATAATTAACGCACATCCTGAAAGTAGTTTGATCAGAATCATTTACAAAATTAAAAAATTCAGTGTATGTATTATGATAATAACATAATATACTAATTACTAACGTACACCCGAAGACACCCCGTCTTAGGGTGTGCGTTAATTACGATATGGATCCCTTGGTCTGAAATATTTTTTAAGGGATTCGATGATTTAAAATGCACACAAAATGAACAAAGACGAACGACTGAACACATGTTGAGTGACAGCCTGACACTAAGCGGTGTACTACTTCGGAAAACATTATTTTGCGAAACAAATTGGAAACACAAATAGTAAAACAAACTTCCTACCTAAGCATCGGAAGTAGGTAGCTATAGTACCTACAATTTCAGTGTCTGATTTATATTACGGTTCCAACGTAAAGTAATGTTTAGATATGTAATCTTTATGTGCGATAATGGTAGAGTCCAACAAAAGGGCTTCTATTACGGATGCCATATCAGCCACAATCAGGACATTGTTTGTTTTTGTATTTTTTCGTTGATTTCCTATTCACATAATCATTTCAACTGATTATTATACAACGGTAAGTTAATAATTACACTTATGACACTCCTTTACATTGTATTTAATGGGGCCTATTGAACGTGCTCATGATACCATTTTTATGGTTATGCTATGAAATTATAAAATACTTACTTTAATGTACAGACGCCAGCACATCAAGCTATTATTGTATTGTATTGTTAGACGGGCCGATTTCCGCAATTCCACGACGCGGCGACGTAGCGCGTATTTTGCGTAAAGGGTGGGACAATACCTTATTCGATCCACCCCAGTTCCCCGAGAAAGGCCAGCAGCGCCCTGACGTTACTGGCGATCTCTCGGAGAGTAACCGGGTTACCGAATTATTTAGCCCTGTATGCAGTAACCTCTGGACAGTGGAGAAGCACGTGGTCCGCCGTCTCGTCCACCTCCATGCATGCTCTGCATAGCGGGCCATCTGGAACTCCTATAGTATATAGGTGCTTATTAAATGACCCATGACCTGTGACAGCGCCTGTGACTGTGCGCAGCTGCTGCTTAGTCAGTTGGAGGGCCTGTTTCGTAAAGCGGCCGTCAATTGCAGGGAGTACCTCCCTGGACAGCCTGCTGTCTGTTTGGTCCGACCAAATTTTGTGCACATCAAGCTATCCCAAACTGTCAATTTTTACAAGAAAATAAGGTGCACGTTTAAAAATCAATCAAAAGAAAAATTGACAGTTTTGGCACATCAAGCTACCCCAAACTGTCAATTTTTCCCAATTGAACAAGCACCTTATTCGTTTATAATAAAGTTGAAAATCTATCAAAGATATTTGATAGATTGGGGTAGCTTGATGTACTCACTTCTGTACCTAAACTTCACAAACATTTGTCATAATAGCCCTGTAAAATTGATGACATGTGAACGTATATTCAGACGCACCTACAGTAAGACACATGTGTGTGACCTTGAGCTTGCGTAGTGTAGTATGAAGTTTCAATGGGTTCGGAGGTCAGCTTATACTGGATTTGTCACCACAGCCGTACCGCCTGCTATCCCGACCCAGACGAATTTCTGAGAAAATGTGGGGCCATTCTAGTATTACGTAAGCACCAAAGCGGGGTGGGGAATTCTTAGCATTGTTTATTTTGATGACATGGGGGAACACCATCACCTATGTACATGTACCTATGTTAATGTTTGCTGAAGTGAAGAGTTTGTTTTCAGATAAGTGTGTTGTGTGTGTGTCAGCGCGTGTTATACATTTTAAATAAGTAAATATTAGGTCTTTACCTATGAAATTGCCGTTCTGCAGTACTGGCCATTTCAAATCAAAATATTTTTTGTTTGGCTAAGAATTCTAATTTCAAATTAATTTTATTTTAAAAACATGGATTTTTTTTTCCAAAAGTAGTCATTTGGTTATTGATTAGTGTTACATTTTCATCGCATTTAAATCTTTTTCGTCATCATGGATACGTTAAAAATTCGAGTAATTATGGAATATGAGTACCGTCGTGGCAGCAACGCGGCACAAGCGGCACGCAACATCAACGACGTTTACGGAGCTAACACTACAAACCAACGCACTACCTGTTATTGGTTTGCTCGCTTCCGTTCTGGAAATTTCGACCTGAAAAATGAACCTCGCGGTCGTCCGAAGACTTTGGTCGACAATGACGAATTAAAGGCGATTGTGGAAGCTGATGATACACAATCTACGGCTGAATTAGCAGCAGCTTTCGACGTTAGCGTCAAAACAATATTGGTCCATTTGCGTCAAATTGGCAAGGTAAAAAAGCTTGACAAATGGGTGCCCCACGAACTCAATGATCGCCAGCGCGAAGTACGCGTCGAGACGTGCCTTGCACTGCTCAACAGACACACAAATGAAGGAATTTTGAACCGCATTGTTACCTGCGATGAAAAATGGATTCTGTTTGATAACCGCAAGCGCTCAGCAAGTTGGTTGGATCCTGGTTCAGCACCTAAACAATGCCCTAAACGAAAACTTACCCCAAGAAAAGTGATGGTCACTGTTTGGTGGTCTAGCGCCGGTGTGATTCAACACAGCTTCTTACCAAACGGGGTGAGCATTACTGCAGATGTGTACTGTGAAGAATTGAACACAATGATGGAGAAGCTGGCACATCTCCAACCAGCATTGGTCAATCGCTCGTCTCCGCTGCTCCTGCACGACAACGCGCGACCTCATACTGCACAGCAGACGGTCTCCAAGTTGCAAGAACTGGGGTTGGAAGCTCTCCGTCATCCGCCCTACTCACCAGACCTTGCGCCTACAGACTACTACTTTTTCCAGAATTTGGATAACTTCTTGGCGGGAAAAAAATTCAATACCCGAGAGGCAGTACAAAATGCCTTTGAAGAATTTGTTGCCTCCCGTCCAGCTGATTTCGTTAAGAAGGGCATCAATAAACTGCCACTGCGTTGGCAAAGATGCATTGATTGCATGGGTGATTACTTCGATTAATACAAATAAAAAATACATTAAAAAAATTCATTTAAATTTTTTCATACAAAACGGCAATTTCATAGGTAAAGACCTATTATTTATTATAATCCGCGGATTCTTATTGGTAGTTATAGCTTGGTGATCAGAACTGCCCTAATAATAATTTAATAAATCATTTACTTCGAGCAACAATGTACTTACAAACTATGTTAGTAATACATTCACAAAGACAAAAACACAGTCATCACAGAAATAGCAGAAATATGTTGTGACATCATTGCTGCAAGGTGACAGGCCCAGCCGACACCTTGCAGCAGTGGTTCACAACCTTACAATCAAGCCTGCTGGCTACCATAGATAAGATGCTGTTGGCGCTGCCCCGTACCCTATGGATCAAGGATGCGCACCGTTTCCACATCACCGTGTAAAAACAGTCCACGTGAGTTTCAGCAAGCATCCCTGATGCGCTGCTGTATAGGGGCAACCCCAACATCACCCTGAATGCGTTATTGTATTGGACACGAAGGGCGCTGTATGATTTTTGAGTATAATGAACCCACAGACTACAAGCGTAAAAAGACGTGCAATACGCACTAAGTATAGTGCGATTGACCTCTTTCTCTCTATTCTTTTTTTTCTTTTTAGCTCTAAGAGTGCGTGTAATGACAGAACGAAAATCTCACTCACCTTAGCGCACCCTCGATTTCTTTTTTACATCCCGCCTGAAACCCACGTTGCGGTCTAACTGAGGATATACGGACGCCAGCACATCAAGCTACCCCAAACTGACAAACTTTCCCAATTGAACATGAACCTTTATTATCTTGTAATAAAGTTGAAAAGTTATCAAAGAAATTTGACACATTGGGGTAGCTTAATGTGCTGGCCTCTGTTCAACAAGTGACAGCTGTATAAGTTTACAGTATTGGTTTTTAAGTTAACAGCATTCTTTTTCGATATAAGGGGTAGCATTGTAGTGTTTGCGAACTAGTTCATAAACGTTCACCCCAGACGGAGATACAAGTCTAGTGGCTTAATAAGAAGAAGCAAGATAGAAAAACAATTATTTAACAGAGATTCAGGCACACAATGACCCAAAACAATATAATAATGACAAAAGTAATAAAAAAATACACATATTAATTATACGTCTTACGGCTGCGCCAAATGGGTCCAGTTCAACAAAAATTCCAGGCAACTAGGGTCTGACGCTGGTTTTCAACTGGCCCTAAGGTTGTAAGATGTCACGGACGTAAATCAGTTGTATGGAAAGATTAATGATTATACCTACAGGGTGAAAGGGATATCCTGATAGTTCAATACATGTTTCTAGACTTCCGAGCGTTGAACATTTTCGTCGGATTTTCCATGGTATTAAGCTATGCACCGTTGTCTCTTCCAACTTGTATATACGAGTATTATGTAATCTCGGGACCTCGAGTTCAATCCCCAATGTCGTTGGGCTCATACGAATAGGCTCTAACACTATGTCAACCTCTGCCTACCCCGAGAACCGAAGCGCATTCATGCTGTTACGACACATTCGATTTGACTCATCCCTCCAAAATGCAAATAGGAAGGTACTGGAAAAGCTGGACGTCTACAGCACAGGATCGGAAGCTTATTGGTTTAAATAATTGAGCTCAACTGACCTCTATGTAATATTTACTTGCTGACTTGGCAAAAGTTGTTTTGCCGTATAAATTATTTCTAGGGAATTTGTAGGGTAGAAAACAATGTTTGGGGTCGACCACCCTTATCATTTAGGGGTATGAAAAATAATTGTCGTCCGATTCTCAGGCCTACCCGATATGTGCAAAAAATTTCATACAAATCGGCCCAGCTATTTCGGAGGAGTTCGGTAACAAATTTTTCGGTAAGAAAATTTTATATACTAGACTAGATTAGGTGATGACATAGGTACATTTATTGATTCTAATATATTTATTAGGAGGACATGAACCCGTCACATAGAAGAATCCGTTACCGTTTATTTTTAGTTCAAAGATTCTTGGAAGCAATCAGTTTCAGGCGCAACTAAGCAATTAATAGTTTAATTTAACAAGTCTGAATATATCAGTTTGTTCTACGCAAGTTTGTTGAAGCAATTTGAAACTCGAATAATCAGAATCGAAATAGTAATCGCTCTTTTTCCGTAACCGATGTCCGTTTGAGAGACACCGGATTTGGAGAGCGGTACGTTTGAGGTATACATTTTTATTTGTTTTTTTTTTCCCAGTTCGATACTCGTGTCTACGCAAGTCAACAGCTAGCAAACAAATATTTCGCCTTATTTTCTCAATTCAATTCCGTACTGTATATCTTCTAAACAATTCTCAAAGTGTAGGAAACAGCATGTTTGCCAAAAATTGCGCGATTGCATACGACCTTTATAGTACCTATGCTACTAGGTAGCTAATCCATCATTTATAAACCAAAATCACCGTGTCATAGGACAGCATGTAATGAATGTGACCCTACTCCAAAGTTTGGTCATCATTGGTCATGTTATTAGTAGGCAAGTGTGTCCAATGTCGACATCCCTAAGGTATATAAGAGGTCACGCACAGGTCAAGGGCAGCCGTATTCTGCATCTATTGTGGTTCGTTATGTAGGTACTTTGTTATTTTTTGTTCATTCGTGCTCAGATTTAGTTTACTGAAATCTTGTAATTTGTACAAAAGGGTTGTTTGTGAGGTGTAATTAGCACAAAGCTGCGCAGTAGTTCGTAATAGATGAAAACGAATCGTTGCTCACACTATCTTAGATTAGTACTCAAGAACAAAAACATCGTTCTCTCAAACAATTCAACTTCAATCAAAATGATTTCGAACACAATTGTTTGTGCCTGTCATGTTGGTCGCAAGTGGCTATTACCGCTACTGCTGAGTCTTGACGAGGTATTGGGTTTGAATCCCGTGTCGAGAAAAGTGTAAAAAGCGTTTCCTCCTTAATTTTCTGTTGTAGCCCGAAGTCTAGATTTGTACCCGATCAGTAACAATAGACCCTACATTATTATAATATGAGACTTAAATGTAACTAACGAAATATGGGTGAACTATAAACTATAGATACAACTCTGCCGAACCCTTCAGGAGACACAGGCGGCATGTTATGAAACATTTTTTTGTTACGCTAGTGGAGTGACCCTCAAAGTTTATTCTACCCCTAAAGTATACTATTTAACATTTCTTTACCGCCTTTATTCCAAAATAAAAAACTGCAATAATCGGAGGATTATCCCAATTTATGTGTGAGTGTTACGAGCAAGGCGATAACCGCCTTTTAGCCGCAATATAAACGGATATAAATTTCCGCCAACTCACGATTCTGCGTCACTTAGTGGGATGTATGTGTCGCCTCCTCGTCTTTGTTTACTATCAATTAACTAAAACAGTCTCGTCATGCATCTGCAATGTTCCTTCTGTACCTAATGAAGGTAGGTTACGACGTCCATGAGTAGCTAGGTAGTTAAAACATCCTTTGAGTTAGACACACCTTTGCACTGCAGAGCAAAGGCCTCTTCACAAAGCCAAAGTCAGAGTCAAATCATTTACTAATATTACTATTTTTAATACTAAAATGATTCTAGTTACCCCTTCCAAAAGGTTTCGTGTGGAGAAGAATGGGCAAGAAACTCCACACTTACCACACCACTCTTTTAAAATTGCTTTATTTTAACAATATTTGGGATACATTAATACAGAGAATTAATTAACACGCTTTCTCAAGGCGGATTGACGATTTCAGACTCATCCAGTCCATGTTTTCTCGTGTTGTTTTCTTCACTGATCTCAGTGAAGTCTAAGCTAAACTTCAAAAGAAGATATGAATTGAAAACGTCACATTGGTAGTCACCCGGATTTGAACTCACAAACTGGTACTCGAGACGTGAAGCCATCACAACATATCTTACCTACCTTCTCGAAAATAAGTAAATCACAAACAAACCTAAGCCGGAATGATTTGCAAGACCAAGGGTAACCCCTAAGGTAATGATAACAATTAGGGATGGTTTGTTAAATCAGTAAGTTTTAGTTAATACTTGGATTTAGGTAGTCCAGTGGCTCCCAACCGTTTTTGAACCCGGGATCACTTTTGATTCCTTTGTTGTCAGTTAAGACGAGCGGGGTTAAAAAAATCCCCGTGTCAATCTTAAAATGAATCAAAACTTTTAGCATATTCGTCTAACTCAATTTGTATGCATTAACAGTATGTACTATTGTAATAGAAATGACACTTCTTAAATAAATTTTAATTCGGTTTGCACCAATGCGATATTTGATTTCAAAAGTTAGTAATTTCAAACCTTTTGCGGACCATATTATCTGCTCTTGCTCTTGGGGACCGCTGGTTGGGAACCAATAAGCTATTCGGTAGGTATTTTCAGGAAATTTAATAACTCCAAGAGTCCTATTAATAAAACATGGGACTTATTTAAGCCATGATTAACGTCAGTTTACCTAACTTTAATCCGAGTTTATTAATAAAGGGATGATTAATCGAGCACTCGCAGGATAAATCCAATATTGCTACGTAACTGCTTAGGACTTCGGAAATTGAAACGTGAC
The DNA here is from genome assembly GCA_905147745.2 of Phlogophora meticulosa. Lineage (NCBI taxonomy): Eukaryota > Metazoa > Arthropoda > Insecta > Lepidoptera > Noctuidae > Phlogophora > Phlogophora meticulosa. The sequence goes on along the minus strand of LR990528.1, from coordinate 8,984,855 downwards.
ACTCATATTGACTGAAAAATAATTGTCTGAGTAGAACGCTCAATTAATTATTTTGTACCTGCTTGCCATAATGACAATAAAACATCAATAAGTATTTTATAAAAAATATGTTTAAGACAATGTTCCGTGATTCTTGATCTCTCATATTAAATTAGGAGCTAAAGATTGGTAACAAAAAGCAGATTTGTACGGATCACGTAGAGGCAAATTGCTAAAGCCGCGAAATACTTTTCGCTTCTCGTTTTATTTACTTTTATGCTTATAATTATTTAGTTGACCAAGAGCTGCCGTAGCGTTATAACAGCGGATTAGCATCCAAAGGAACTTTTACGAATAAACTAAATTATCATGAAGTCTATGGTTTCCGTCAACTCAACTACTAAACTAAACTGGCTACCTCTGAGCCATACAAGGTTATTAGGTAAGTACAGAGGCTAGCACATTAAGCTAATGCTAAGTGGCGAAATATGGGTATACCATAGGTACGCCTGTGCCGAACCCTTCGGTCATTACAGGCGTAAAGCTATGTTATGTTACAAAAGAATAAGCATGTTCAATTGGTAAAAATTGTCAGTTTGGTATAGCTTAATATGCCTTAATAAACATGTACAATATAAAAACAATAAATATAAAATAGCATACGATCTGCCGGAAGAAAAGGTAACTATCGTCAATGGATTATTTTTTTAAACGTTGCCCCACACTAGGAATTTCTCTTATATCGTGGGTGCGGTTGCAAACATTCAACACATACACATACAGCCAGACCCGGAACAACTACCTGTAGGCCATATAAATATTTGTTCCGTACGGGAATCGAAACCACGACCCGCGGCGCAGCAGTCAATCGCTCGGCCACTTCGCCAACCGTGACGTCAACTTGATTAAGTAATTTAATACATACAGACCTCGCTTTTTTGGTAGTGATCAAACCTGCCTCTGCTATCAACAAACTCCCAGTTGCCGCTGCAATTTAATATCAAAGGGACCTATAAGCATAGTATATAATAGAATAGAATAGACTGCCTCGTTAGTCTAGTGGTTGCAAGCGCTACTACTGCTGAGCATTAAGTCATAGGTTAGATGCCTGGATCGGGCAAAGTGTTGTTGAGTTTTACTATCTGGAATTGCTCATTAGCGGCCCGGAGTCTGGATCTATGCCCGGTTCATGGCAATAGACTCGGCCCCTTTTACATGAGACTTAAAAATAACGGGCGAAATGTGGTAGTACTATAACATACTATACATATATGCCGTTGATGTTGTACACGATGCCGATGTAATTACCCGCAGTACTCAAATGGCAATGAGTGTTGACCGCATAAAAAAATATGATAAGGTTTTTAAACTTGTACATATTGTAATATAACACTCGGAGAAGACAGGTGTGACGATATGTAGAATAGAATAGAAAATTATTACAAGTTACTAGCTGACAAAGCAAACGTTGTTTTGCCATATAAGATGTTGGGGTGGACCACCCTCATCACTTAGGGGTATGACAAATATATGTTGGCCGATTCTCAGACCTGCCCGATATGCACACAAAATTTCATAAGAATCTGTCAAGCCGTTTCGGAGGAGTATGGGAACGAACATTGTGACACGAGAATTTTATATAATAGGTCTTTACCTATGAAATTGCCGTTTTGTATGAAAAAATTTAAATGAATTTTTTTCATGTATTTTTTATTTGTATTAATCGAAGTAATCACAGATGCAATCAATGCATCTTTGCCAACGCAGTGGCAGTTTATTGATGCCCTTCTTAAAGAAATCAGCTGGACGGGAGGCAACAAATTCTTCAAAGGCATTTTGTACTGCCTCTCGGGTATTGAATTTTTTTCCCGCCAAGAAGTTATCCAAATTCTGGAAAAAGTAGTAGTCTGTAGGCGCAAGGTCTGGTGAGTAGGGCGGATGACGGAGAGCTTCCAACCCCAGTTCTTGCAACTTGGAGACCGTCTGCTGTGCAGTATGAGGTCGCGCGTTGTCGTGCAGGAGCAGCGGAGACGAGCGATTGACCAATGCTGGTTGGAGATGTGCCAGCTTCTCCATCATTGTGTTCAATTCTTCACAGTACACATCTGCAGTAATGCTCACCCCGTTTGGTAAGAAGCTGTGTTGAATCACACCGGCGCTAGACCACCAAACAGTGACCATCACTTTTCTTGGGGTAAGTTTTCGTTTAGGGCATTGTTTAGGTGCTGAACCAGGATCCAACCAACTTGCTGAGCGCTTGCGGTTATCAAACAGAATCCATTTTTCATCGCAGGTAACAATGCGGTTCAAAATTCCTTCATTTGTGTGTCTGTTGAGCAGTGCAAGGCACGTCTCGACGCGTACTTCGCGCTGGCGATCATTGAGTTCGTGGGGCACCCATTTGTCAAGCTTTTTTACCTTGCCAATTTGACGCAAATGGACCAATATTATTTTGACGCTAACGTCGAAAGCTGCTGCTAATTCAGCCGTTGATTGTGTATCATCAGCTTCCACAATCGCCTTTAATTCGTCATTGTCGACCAAAGTCTTCGGACGACCGCGAGGTTCATTTTTCAGGTCGAAATTTCCAGAACGGAAGCGAGCAAACCAATAACTGGTAGTGCGTTGGTTTGTAGTGTTAGCTCCGTAAACGTCGTTGATGTTGCGTGCCGCTTGTGCCGCGTTGCTGCCACGACGGTACTCATATTCCATAATTACTCGAATTTTTAACGTATCCATGATGACGAAAAAGATTTAAATGCGATGAAAATGTAACACTAATCAATAAACAAATGACTACTTTTGGAAAAAAAATCCATGTTTTTAAAATAAAATTAATTTGAAATTAGAATTCTTAGCCAAACAAAAAATATTTTGATTTGAAATGGCCAGTACTGCAGAACGGCAATTTCATAGGTAAAGACCTAATATAAGATTATTATAACCTATTTGTAGGTATTCGTAACAAAAGAACAGAATACTATATTGTATACCATAAAACTTTTCAAATAATATCTGTTAGGAGCTACATAGTGTGTTACAATTGGGGGCCTTATCGCTAAAAGCGATCTCTTACAGACAACCTTTGGAAAACTATAATTACACCGCAACACTTACCGCAACCATGGTCTCGCAGCCAGCTAATATCTCATCAGTGTGTCTAGCAATAGTCAAGCGAATGTTTGACGTAAACGTAATCGTCAATTCGAACGATTCCTAAATTATTATTTTTTAAATGTTGCCCCACACTAGGAATTTCTCCTATGTCGTCACTTACACAAACAGCCAGACTTGGAACAACTACCTGTAGTCCATGAGACGTGGCCCACTTAGATGAAATGTTTATTTAATGAAGAGTAGGTACAATTTAGATAAAAATAGGTACCTATTTGGTAAGCTTGTCATCATACCGCTCTCTCTCTCCCTTTTTCATAAACACTACTCGAAACGCGAAACGCAGAAAGGAACAAACAAAAAATAGATAAAATTAAATCACGTTCAAATAAAACACAAAATACCTTTTCATGTAAAGACAGTAAGTAGGTTAGATTAATATGCCACTGGAGTTAAGTGCCCCCTTAAAAAGCAAGATATTTTTGTTTCATTAGAATCTGCGGCGGCGAGCTTAGTTGCTGAGTAAGTAAGTTAACTTGTTAAGCCGAGTATAATTAGCTACCTGCCGCTTAACGTAACTTAATTAAGATTTAAGATGTCGACTAATGTTATTTGCTTTAGCGGTTAGTATTTAAGGCCCGGTTACTTTATGTATTTATTCTGGATGATTAACAGCTTAATAAAGCAGACTTAAAAGTAGTAAATGAGACAGTCAGCGAACTACAAGACTTCATTTATAAATAACCAGCCAAATGCTAGTCGGTCAAGATAAAAAGAAATCATGTGTCTTGTATTGGGGCCCCCTACAATTTTAAATTTTATTTTATTTTTATAATTTGTTGTTATAGCGGCAATAAAAATACACACACACTTTGAAAATTTCAACTGTTTGAAATTAGATTGAGTTGAGATACAACCCCCTAACAGTCAAACGGACGGATGGACAGCAAACGCTTCGTAATTGGGAGCGAAAGCTTAGTAATGGGGTCGTGTTTGCACCCTTTTGGTACGTAACCGTAAAAACAGAATAGTTAGAAGAGTCAGTGAACAACACAGCCCGCAAAGAAAATTTGACCAATAAAAGCTTATCAAACTACTGAAGCTACATATTGCAGTATTTTAATTATTCGAGGACACACTTGTTGGGAACAAAGTTACTGCTTACACGCACAATGAATGAATTCTGCCTGTAATTGGCCGTAGCAAATGGCACACATGGCGAAGGATTAAATCACGTTGACCTTTCAGGGACATTCAAATAAAATATCAATGTAGGTAGTGAGATACAATATCGAATTAGGCAACCTAGAACCTACAGCCAATTTCGGATATGACCTACTATTAGTAACAGCAGCACGAAACGCAGTCTCATAACCATTAGTTAACAAACTTTTGTTTAGAAATAAATGTCTAGAGAAACTGTCGAAACGAGGAGAGAATTTTATAGAATTCTAGAAAAGCACTAAGGAGCTTAAGAACAACCTCCAGTCACCAGTGAAGTGTACCGACATCTATCTCGCCACATACGTACTAAATCTGACGTATCCTACATCGCGATATTAAAAAAGTTATCCACACGATTGAACATATTTACAAGAATCCGACAACAACCGTCGGGCAGTAGCCCACCAGACACAACAACCGTCTGGACGAAGGTTCCTTTTTTGAAGGGTATGAGTCATACCCCCCAAAGAAACAAAGCCAAAAAGAAAAAAAACAATTGGTAGGGAGTGCTAAATATTTACGGTATATACACATTTTACCCTATGTCCTCTCATGCGTACCAAGTCGTAAACAAAAGCTTTTATTAGGAGTAGCATAATTATATTTACTCAATTATGTTTGTTTATCCCACGCTCATACGAGTAAACTAAAGGACATTGCTTAAAGTTATACTATAAAGAATACCTGACGCCTACGAAATAGGCTATAAACACCTAGGTACATGATTAAACGAGAAATTGTGCAATTTGAATAAGGCCAATTTGATTTTGACTGATCCGAATCGAATTCAAATAGGGCAATGTGTGTGCCTGAAGCGAAAAATTGCATATGGAAGGTTCAACCCCATAATGATGGCAATCTCAGATTGAAAGTATACGTAATATAAGTAAATTCTGTGTTTGATTGTCAATCATTTTAAATTGCTATAAAGAATGAGGATGAAGGTAAATAAAGAATATGAAATGCACTTTTATTATCAGAATGAAGAATTTTACATGTTCGCGCTTTTGATTTGTTAAAAGCTTACAATAGTTATTGGGAATTTAGAATTTGGAATTAATTTCTCTGGATGACAAAAAAAACACTAAAGCTTCAATCATTTAATTGGTAATATCCTTCTACAATAAGGTAGGTAGGAAGGTATTAAGAGAACCTTACTGGTTCTAGAGGTAGCTGGTGGGCACTAAGGCTGCGTTTCCATTCAGGCGGAGCTTTAGTGGTGCGTACATTAACCAATCGCTTTGCTCGATATCTTCGCTCCGCTTCAGATACCTTCCGCTTCCTCTACATAATATTAGTTTAGTTATACTTAACTAAACTAATGTAGAGGAAAGATTGTTTTTTTTTGTATGTGTGTCATGTTTTCTTGTAATGTATAAACACCAAAACTTCTTAATTGATTTTAAAATATTCACAAATAAAAAGCTACATTATCAACAAAACTACGTTTTAAAGGGGGTGCAGGGGATGTTAAAGTTCGAAGGGTAAAGTACGAACCCCGCGGACAAAGTCGCGGGCTGGCTGCTAGTTATAAAAGTACTGCGGTGTTCCTAATTTTGTATGGTAATAACAAAAGGGCCCAGACGAAGTGACATTCTATCAGCGATAGCAAACGATTGTGGAAAAGTCATAAATGTACTGGGATTGACATCATTTGTCTAGCTTTTTTCTTACTATACTGGGATCGTAAGATTGGTAGTTACTTTACTAGACAACAGGATACCCCTTGGCAAGACTGTTTGTTAGATTTTCGGGCTTTTGACTACCCTACTACTACGCTGGCGGTGCGATCATGTTTGCGGTAAGTCATCATATGCCTAGACTTTTTCCAACTATGTATGGTAACCAAATGCAGCTGAATACCATTATTTTACATGGAGCGACTGCCTTTTTGACCTCCATAACCCAGTTACTGGTCAGCACGGTACAATGCTTTGGTAAGTCTTGTTGTTTGACTTTCGGGCTTCTAACTACCGGAGCGGAAGGAAGCGGAGGAGCGGAACTGGAACGGAGGAGTTTCTATATGTTATTAATGGTCACTCATCCATAGACTGACCTCGGCAAGCGTAGCTTAACCTTCGATCGACATGTTCGGCTGTTTTGATTAAGCCAAGAGATCCTCGCGCTAGGATTGACATGCGTTACCGATATATCACGTTGCTTTCTGAACGACAAAACATTGTTGTTGACATTCGTTATCAATGAAAGAACCACTTTGTCTAGACCATAATTGGCCAATTACACCACCGAATGTATTCTACATAAAATGTAGGATTATTTATTCATATAAAGAATCTGTATATATAAGTAGTTGATATAAATAATTTATTAATGTAAATTATGGTAGGTATATACTCAAGATGCCATAATTGTGATCCCGCGCCCGTGTGTAGACATATAGGTAGGTACATGGGCTCCGGGTAAGGGTACAACTGCACCAAAAGCCAAAGATCAAAACAGAGAAGAAAACATAATCTCTATGAACCTAAAGCCAAGGTGGAGTGCAAAAGTTATCGATGCTGTTTCACTTGTCCTTGCATATTTCTTCTTTAACTCTGAAGCTTAAATTCTCATTAAAAAATTCTAAATAAACTTCCAGAAGACTTGAAAACGTTGTACAAAACGAAAAGTTATAAAGGTACAAATAAAAGCTATTCCTGACACAACATGACCTATGAATGTATTTAACGACTCGCCAGCACACAGATAAAACCTGAGAGGTTTTCGTTGTTTGGTTAGATTTAATTAAAAATATGTAAGTTTCTTGAAAAAAATAAAATAAAAGAAAACCAATCCCATTATGGAAAGAGTGCGAAATTTTGATGCTCGTTTCATACATTATTGGCAAAGCAAAAATTTTTGATTTGAGCATTGTTGACAAAGTTAGATCTGGGTGCCAAAAAAGATGCACCTCTCTGAAAATAATCCTGCTGTCGCCCATGTGTCTATTTACATTTGTTTTTATCTAAGACTCATCACTCTTATATTATAAAAGTGAAAGTTTGTCGGTGTGTGTGTGTGTCTCCTTCACGCTGTACGGATTTGAATTTGAGGTTTCTTAAGAAGAAGAATAACTTATAACCTGGATCAATACATAGGATACTTTGTATCCTTAAAAGTGAATTATACCGGTGGGAATTTGGAATCGTCTCATGTTGAATTATTAACACTCACACAATTGTTATTGTGTTCCATACATACATACATACTCACACATGCAGTTATCCATATGTAAATATGATTATATATTATACATACATTATATTATATATAAATTATTTTATATGATTATATATTATATATATTTATAGAATATATTTTGCACAGGTTAAAAATTTCCGGAAAATCGCAAATCACCATGAGGAATTAATTACGTAGCTAAAGCAACGGCTTAAGCTATATCGAAGATTTTATCGTTATTGTTCTTGACATTTACATAATATTCGGTTCAGGAAATCCGTTAAACAAAATTATGTTAATCTATTCACTTGAGGCAGATGAGAATTTTCATTTAAAACAATGCCAAGGTACTCATTTGTTTGTTTTTATTACACGTCCTTGATTTGATTTATCTTCCTCGATAATGGTCGCAAGAAACTCTATGTCGTAACATGGACTTTTTACGACCTTTAAAGCATGCAAAAAAAGAGGTAGAAAGGCGATTGACCAAATCGCCATACCATACCATATGTATTTGCAATAAGTATAAGTACCTACAAGTAGGTGAAAACGCTAGCTCATCAAATTATCCCAATTGGACCTTATTCTTTTCCAATAAAGTTGAAAAACTTTCAAAGGAATTTGATAGATTGGCGTATCTTGATGTGCTGGACTCTATACCTAGATTACACATTTCATCATCCTTCTACCCTTATCCCAATTTATTTGGGGCCGGTGCAGCCTGTTTTCTTCTTCCTATTTGTCGTCATCTCAAGAGTCACCTCTTTTCTAGCCATATCATCTTTCACACAATCCATCCATCTTTTCTTTGGTCTCCCTCTACTCTTGTAACCCTGCACATTCATACTGAAAACTTTCCTCACAACATGGTCCTCTTTCCTTCGCATCACATGCCCATACCATGACAACCGATTTCCACACAACTTTTCGGTCACAGGCGCTACTTTCAGGCTTCCTCTTAAATACTCATTCTATCAATTCACGTAACACCACACATCCGACGAAAAAAATACCTAGATTACACATCCGATAAAAAATCCGAAGCTAGTCTTGACATTCGATTAAACAGTTCCTAGTCTTCTTATTCAGGGTATAGATACAATAAAGATCATTAGCTTTATGTTACCAAAAAGCAACAAGTTAATTGCCGCTAGAATCAAAACCAAACCTAACAACACGTCTCACGGTAGTTAGTTTTCTTTTCTTTTATTCTTACTTAGTAATTGTATAGCATCTAAGCACCTGCTCTGAACACTAATTGTTTCAAGTAGGTGTAGTGTTTCAAAAGTAGAGTAAACAACAGTACCTACAAAGATACCCGTAGTTAATGTAAACAACATTATTTTGTGCGGAATATTTCCAAACGCTTTCCTTTATTTACGAGTTGACTATTTATTATCATGTTTGCGTTACCTGTGCCTACCACATCAGTAACGTTACACTGTAACTATCTGCTGGTTACTGCACATCATCTGCCTAGCCTTTTGCCATGTATGTTGGAGTCGGCTTCCATTCTCACCAGGTGGCTGACCAGTATTTTACATAGAGCGACTGTCTATCTGACGTCTACAACCCAGTTACTGGGTAACACGGGACCCATTGGTAAGACAGCGGGGCGAGCATGGCTACTGTCGCATGCCTTGAGTCGCACATATTATCAAAGTTTGGGTGATAAAACCGTAGCGTACCAGCGTAATCGTTCCGTGTCACAAACGTCTCGTACGCCCGTGCTCGCCCCACTGGCTGTGAGACAGTTTTTTCCGTTTGACTACCGGTGTCAAAAATCTACAAACGACTTCGCGGACCGACGGCTTACCGTGCTTTTCAAAGCATGCGGGGTTCTGCCTTGGCGGTTTTTTATTTATTCAGTTTAGCAGGCTTTGCTTGATTTAATTGTCGATTTTTGTATATACTAGTTTTTATTTATTTATTTTGGCATATTGGTGTGTGCTAGCTAACATGAGGTAAATTATTTAATTTAATGATTTATAAATATGATTGATATATATTTTTTTATGTATGAATGTGTAGATTGTATGTATAGATTCCAAGTTTTTCAAACCTATCAGACACACGTGTTGATGGGGAGTTTTTTCGGCGACTTCTTCTTCCCAGCAAAAACACTTGGAAGTGGTGAAGGATGGGCGTTTTGGGACTGTCTTTTGGAAACGTTTTGACGTTCAAAAAGTACTGATTGTCAGCCTAATTTGAATGAATGAATTTTGATTTTCTCGATGTGTGATCGCTGGTCATTCATCTATTAACTGACCTCAGCGAGCGTAGACTTGACTTGAAAATCAACCCGACCAACTGAAACTTCTTAGACACTTAGCCTACTCCCACCCATCTCCTATCAACTGTTTATTGCTATTTCTATTGTCGTTCGACTCAACTCAAAGTTTTACATTGCAAAGCCATTCCTAGTGTCATACCATCCAGGAATAAATACTACCCACATAGGCTGTACACAATAGAGTGCTAAGTTTACTTTTGACGTTCACAGACTGACTCAATGGAACGTGGAAACTACACGGAATTGCTTTCATTTACTTTCGAATGGATATGAATTTTACAGCTATTAATATTAGGTCTTTACCTATGAAATTGCCGTTCTGCAATACTGGCCATTTCAAATCAAAATATTTTTTGTTTGGCTAAGAATTCTAATTTCAAATTAATTTTATTTTAAAAACATGGATTTCTTTTTCCAAAAGTAGTCATTTGTTTATTGATTAGTGTTACATTTTCATCGCATTTAAATCTTTTTCGTCATCATGGATACGTTAAAAATTCGAGTAATTATGGAATATGAGTACCGTCGTGGCAGCAACGCGGCACAAGCGGCACGCAACATCAACGACGTTTACGGAGCTAACACTACAAACCAACGCACTACCTGTTATTGGTTTGCTCGCTTCCGTTCTGGAAATTTCGACCTGAAAAATGAACCTCGCGGTCGTCCGAAGACTTTGGTCGACAATGACGAATTAAAGGCGATTGTGGAAGCTGATGATACACAATCTACGGCTGAATTAGCAGCAGCTTTCGACGTTAGCGTCAAAACAATATTGGTCCATTTGCGTCAAATTGGCAAGGTAAAAAAGCTTGACAAATGGGTGCCCCACGAACTCAATGATCGCCAGCGCGAAGTACGCGTCGAGACGTGCCTTGCACTGCTCAACAGACACACAAATGAAGGAATTTTGAACCGCATTGTTACCTGCGATGAAAAATGGATTCTGTTTGATAACCGCAAGCGCTCAGCAAGTTGGTTGGATCCTGGTTCAGCACCTAAACAATGCCCTAAACGAAAACTTACCCCAAGAAAAGTGATGGTCACTGTTTGGTGGTCTAGCGCCGGTGTGATTCAACACAGCTTCTTACCAAACGGGGTGAGCATTACTGCAGATGTGTACTGTGAAGAATTGAACACAATGATGGAAAAGCTGGCACATCTCCAACCAGCATTGGTCAATCGCTCGTCTCCGCTGCTCCTGCACGACAACGCGCGACCTCATACTGCACAGCAGACGGTCTCCAAGTTGCAAGAACTGGGGTTGGAAGCTCTCCGTCATCCGCCCTACTCACCAGACCTTGCGCCTACAGACTACTACTTTTTCCAGAATTTGGATAACTTCTTGGCGGGAAAAAAATTCAATACCCGAGAGGCAGTACAAAATGCCTTTGAAGAATTTGTTGCCTCCCGTCCAGCTGATTTCTTTAAGAAGGGCATCAATAAACTGCCACTGCGTTGGCAAAGATGCATTGATTGCATGGGTGATTACTTCGATTAATACAAATAAAAAATACATGAAAAAAATTCATTTAAATTTTTTCATACAAAACGGCAATTTCATAGGTAAAGACCTATTATATGAGACCCTTCACGATCAGAATAACTTTTTTGTGCCATTCTTACAACGTGAGATGTTATAAAGGACGTTATACAAGAGTACCTATGGGGTCGACAACAGAATCGTATACCTTGAAGATAGGTACACCTATGGTTGCCATCACTAAAATCCCCCAACCAGGACAAGAAGCGCAAATACCCGGATTTTGGAACTTACTCGTAAAACCCGCACGTGTCAAATTTAAAAAATTGGTTGTAAATGTTTCTACTTTTTATTTATTGCATAGCATCGAAACAAATCAGATTCTTCTTGAAGTTTTAAGAAACTATTAGCAATCTAAATATTTTATTTTATTCGAATAAAACAAGAAATATAGGTACCTCAAAATAAAAAAAAATAACCCAGACGACAAATAAAACCCCCGGACGCTACCCGGACGCCTTTAAAACTAGGACAAATCCGGGGAAACCCGGACGGATGGCAACCCTGGGTACACCTATCAACAAATCATGGTGCTGAATGATGAAAATCTTCCGCCATGTACCTAAGTATTGTGTTGCGGTAAAATTAGATTGAGTTTTAGACCACACACTTAACCGCACTACAGAATAGTGTAGGGAGAAGGGTTTGCCCGTTTTTGTTGACACTTACCTATACATCATCATCATCATCATCAGGCTATATTAGTCCACTGCTGTAGGTACATAGCCTCTAGCGCTCCTAATGAGCGCCATACATTACCTATAAACACGACACCTCAATGATTGCCTTTTAGAAAGATCATTCATTTAAGTGTCGACTAGTGTAAGTGCAAATAGGCATTAGTACATACATACATACATACATAAACTAACGCCTTTTTCCCATGGGGGTAGGCAGAAACTACAGAACACCACCTGCTACGATCCTTAAAAATTCCTTTTGCTACGTTTACGTTCATACGTCTGGTCATACACGCACGCGCATTAGTCATCAACCAAAACACTTAGGTACTTATTACGCTTCGTCAAACAAGCCGGTGAACAGTAATTCCGGTTGTAATGTACCCACAAAACATGACGCCGCTGAATCACTGCGGTTATGGTACCCGTAAATCTTGACATGTGCGGTCGTTTGTAATGCTCTGTATAATAATGAACAAACCAAATTACGAACAAATTTTTCGCATGGTAGCACTCCAGTGAACTTACTTTTTCAAATCATAAGTACCTACTTCCTAAGTTTATTTAGACATCAGTGACATCGGTGAGAGGAAACATCGTGAGGAAACCTGGACTTCTAATTAACACATTGACTGGCACGCTATAAATAGATGCAATAGAAAAACTACAGCTACTACTTTTTACTGGGTTTTTTTAATTAGGAATTTTCTCATTAGCAACCCGGAGTCTAGCTGAATGACATGGCTAAACTACTGCCCTAAGCATGTACACAAATTTCTCACTAGCTCGTAGCATTAAAATATTCATTAATGAATTTTACCTACGAGTTTATTATTCTATTAGGTCGTCATTATTATATGGTTTAATAATATTATCAATATTATCAAGACCTTTTTTTTATATCGGGGGGAGACCTTCAAAAGGCGACCGGCCTTTGGGGACAACACCGTGGAGTGTGGGATTCTTACCTTACTTAAACCACCCCGGTCGTCACCATCAGCACGCGGAAGGAGGCACCGTGTCCTCTTATAAGACCACCCCGGTGCCCCTGTGCAACCTCTGTGCAACGCCTGTCAGGGCAATACCATCAAGACCTACTATTTATTGCAGCTTACGCAAATATCTTTTGCGAAGGTTTATTGTATACATTTTTCATAAAAATAAACTTCAAAATCTTATGACATTCGCCTTGACATACAAAAAATACGGAAAAACAATTAAACATTTTTTAATTATTTGTATAATTCCCGAAAGTTCTAGGAGAATAATTATCACGTAATAATTAGTGAATAAATATTTGAACGAGTGAGAGACGTCTGTACATTGTATGCTTAGGGCAGTCGCCCATACTTTATTTAGCCATGTCTTTTAAACTTCAATGCTACATGATACTTCTATGTTCAATATTAAAATCGTTCGAATTGACGTTGGGTTTATGTCAAGCATTCGTCACTAATCTGAATTGCAGAAACTCCCCGGAAAACTAACGTATGAAACTATTTAAGCACGACAAATATTTACATTGTATAGGTAACCTACCTTAAATATATTTTTATTATTTCATAAATTAGATATTTACATATATACAATTATACTATAAAACTAACTAGGTATATACATATTTACAAAAACAAAAAATAAAAAAGCCGACAAGGACACTCAGGCGTCAAAGTATTCCTCCGCATCGCTGTCATCTGGAAACGTGCCCAAAAGACTGGCAGCATTGCCACGTTGGATGGAAATACTAATTCTTTGGGCAAAGAATTAGTATTGCCTTACTACTATTATACTACCTTGGTAGTCTAATACTACTAATCCGTACTACACGGTGAGGTAAAAGCCAATGACTTAGCCAATCGTAGGTATCTACCATTGATAATATTATTGGTGAGGACCAACTCCTAAACCTGATAAAAAATATTCCTAAGAAGTAGGGTAAGCAGATTAATAAAAAATCCGTCGGCGTCAGCTCTTTCAACATCAGCGAAATAAATAAATACCTCTTAGTACTTACAAACATAATAGCTTTTCAGATTACTAACACTTCATCACAATAATCGTGATAAATGGATTCGATGACCCAATTTTGTCCGGATATGAAAATACCGATCCATCTCCTACTTACAGACTAAAGGGGACCCAAATTGATTTTGTCAGAATCCCCTTGTAATAACAGAGTCAGCTTAAATGGGATCTATTAAGCTCTGTATTTTCTTCAACCTATGACTTCGGAACAATTTATACGAGTGTTTGCAAAGTCGAGAATTGTTCGAGTTTCATAACCTTCTATTATGTAACCTTTTATTTGACGACCTATGTGGCGCAGCGGGCGAAGGTCCGCCTGCGATTTAGGAGGTTGCGGGCTCGATTCCCGCCTTGGGACAAATGTTTGTACGATCTATTTATTCAAATATTATCATATATTTGTTCCCGGTGTTCTGGGTATGTGCTATGTATAATAAAAAATATCTATGTATGTAATGTATTGTATTCATTATATCAGTCATCTAGTACCCATAACACAAGCTCTGCTTAGCTTGGGGCTAGATGATGCTGTGTGGATAGTCCAGCATTATTTATTTATTTATTTATTTTATTTTTTATGTTTCTTTGACAACTTAGAATTGATTTAAGTATTTTGAAACGAACTTAGTAGGTATACACCTCGCGACTGGTATTTTACTTTTAAGTAGTAAGTTTCTTTGCTTCCCAGAATTGAAGCGCGAAATTCCCTTTGTTTTACTAGCAAGAAAGGTAATTTTGCGCTATATTCTAATATTAAATCAAATATTAAATTGAACAATATTTGTTCTAGGAAACCAACTAGTTATATAAGAGTGGGGCGTGAGGTTTCCGTGAAACTATTTCATTAATATCTGCGAGTGTTCTGGGAATGATTTTCATGTCATAAAGGGTTTTAAGTAAGGCTGTTTCACGAGGTACCTTTTAATCAAAATGGAATAATTTGAAGTAGGATAGAACATTATAATAACCAAATTCCAGCTTGTTAATACCCCACTGCAGGGCAGAGGCCTTTTCTAATACCTACCTACAGAAAAGAAGAGGCGATAGGCCAGCTTGTATTCAACCCCTCATTTCTTTCACCTTCATATATCGCATAAAATCATAAAAGACGTAAAAAAACAAAAAGTCACATTATAGATGAATTACCGCCCTGTTTTTTTTTTGAAAAACGTTGTCCTACACTAGGAATTTCTCCTGTGTCGTGGGTGCGTTTACAAACATTCAAAGTCACATACACAAACAGCCAGACCCGGAACAACTACCTGTCGGCCAAACAAATATTTGCTCCGTGCGGGAATCGAACCCACGACACGCAGCGCAGCAGTCAATCGCTCAGCCACTGAGCCAACCGTGCCGTCGTCGTGCCTCTATGGTAAGACAATGTGCAGTAAAACTTGATAACCTTTTTGTGGTACCTACCTACTAATAAATTAGTCCTTTGATCTACCAACAAAAATCCCCATTACCAATCAACTTAACAACTAACGGCACAAATATCGAAGTTTTTAATGACTTTACGTTACTAGGGATCACTATAGATAGGTTCACATATTTTTTGGAAACCCCATATCATTAACATACGATGAAAGTTCACCTATGAAAACCAAGAAGTAAAAAACCGGCCAAGTGCGAGTTGGATTCGCCCACGAAGGGTTACCTTACCATTATCAATATAATCGGCAAAAAAATCACGTTTGTTGTATGGGAACCCCCTTAAATATTTATTTTATACTGTTTTTTAGTATTTGTTGTTATAGCGGCTACAGAAATACATCATCTGTGAACATTTCAACTGTCAATTCAATACGGTTCATGAGATACAGGCTGGTGACAGACGGACGGACGGACAGCGTCAGAGTCTTAGTAATAGGGTCCCGTTTTACCCTATGGGTACGGAACCCTAAGAAACTGCCGACCTACACCGAACTCACTACCTACTACGCCTACGCTCATGCATGGCTCAGCTACGTAATTAAAATGTGGAGTAATAGTACCTACAGACGCGCCTGTTCATTCTCAAAATAAACTTTGCAATATAGAACTGACTAGATACCTGTAAACCCATATTAATGGAGCATAAATACTAACTTTACCATTTGTCTATGTATATCCTGGATATATGCAAGTTCGGTGATTAACAAGGAGACCGACCGAGAAATAAGAATATGATAATGTCACCACTCTTTCAGCATGACACTATACTAAAATAGTCCATATGAAATGTTCACAAAACAGATAATAAATTACCAGATTCGTTTGAAAACAAAACAATTGAAACAATATGTATTAACAAAGTTACTCAAGTATTCGTTTAGAAAGCATACTACACAGATAATGAATGTTGAAATGATTTAAAAAATGCTTTGACATAGATAGACGCCAAAGATAGCCTTTTAGATATTTAAATAATTTGTACCTATATCATTGATTTCTATTTTGATAAACGTAATACTTTTTCCATTGTTAATGTTTAAATTTAAAAATACCTTATTCAAATTATAAATGACAATTATTATGACTTGTTAATTATATTTTTATTTTATTGTTATTTTTTATCACATTTGTTGTGCTCTACATGGTTCACGATTGTGCCTAGTAACAAGCCATTATTCCATATCTTAGAAATTTGTGGAATGCAAATAAATATTATGAATATGATAATGAGAAGGCACGAGCATTAATCGTGGCATCGAAGTAGGTACATTTGAATGGAAACAGTCACATTGGCACCTGGAATTGAATCCAAATCCTCGTGCACGAGACCCAACACGGCAATTCTATTACTAAAAGTATTTGTAAAAAAATATACTCATTCCCACTAAGTTACCAGCCCAGCATGGTGCATTTTACTGGGACATGATAATATTTTGTACTACTAGCGCCATCTAGCACCATTCGACCTAACAACTTTACGAACTTGCGGACTATTGAAACACATAGGCATCGGAGCATTGTCGTCGTTCAGCAAGGCCTTAATATTATCCAACGTGATAGATAGAGGGCGTGAAACGATACGAAAATATCTAACATAAATCTTCTGATATAATATAAAGTCAAGTACTCTAGTCGACTACGTTATTTCTTTGCCACTTTTGACAATAGTTCCTTGTGAAAGATATTTAACTGTCACATAGACAAGTCAATTTGTGACGTGCAAGTGACGTTCAACCTTAGGTTAATGCAATTACATCAACAGGGGAGTTCAGAGTGGGAAAAATTGTCGCCAAAACTAAAAGAAACATGTGTTGTAATGGTGTGTCTTAGAGCCGAAATAAAACATGAAAATTGTGTTT
Source organism: Phlogophora meticulosa (assembly GCA_905147745.2). Taxonomy (NCBI): domain Eukaryota; kingdom Metazoa; phylum Arthropoda; class Insecta; order Lepidoptera; family Noctuidae; genus Phlogophora; species Phlogophora meticulosa. Next base: position 8,967,524 of record LR990528.1, on the reverse strand, counting down.
TTCGAAACTTTATTATAAATACAAAGTGAAATAAATTAAGTCTAATCTTAAACTAGTCCTTAGAGGACACGATTTGTAAGAACATTAATTAATTACATCATAAAATAAAATGAAATCGCGTTGCTTCAAAATATGTAACTACAAATGAAAGTTCTGAAAACTGTTTTAATACTCATTATATTAATAGATAATACTTAACTTCTATATTGCTACTATTCACAACCGGAACCAAAACAGAAATCAAAATGTAATTGAGAATTCTACGCTATCACGAAATATAACGTGATTTTAGAGCCCCGTATTCAAGGTCAACAAGTTGCGCAACATTGTTCCAGCAACATACTTTTGTGTTGCAGAACATGATGCACAAACAAATTGCATGAAAATGTTGCCAGCATAAAAAAAACAACATGAATACAAGGCGACGCATACGATTATTTACACAATTTACACTAATCATATTGTTTTCGAACATCGAGTGCATAAGTAGCATAACATCTATTTTTTTCGGAATTTAACATGACATTACGTTTATAATAATTTTTATTGGTTTAAATAATTAAACTACAAACTATGTATGTCTAATAAGGAGTGAAATGCCAGAAATCCAAGAGATATTAAAATGGTTATTAATTAACTTTGAAAACCCAAACAAATTGAGTTTTAACAGATCAAAGTGTATGACCTCCACCCACCGTAATAAGAATAGTACAAACGGATTTTTTATCTATTTAAAACCTTAAATTAATAATAAGAATATATGTGGATTACAGTTTTATTTGCTGAATTGACTGCTAATAAACCCTATTATAGAGAAAAGTTGTTTGTTTGTGTGCTCTCTTAAAAGTATTATGCCTTTATCTCAAAAGTTACATTGACGTAGTTAATACACTTTGATCTGTTACTCCTCATTTATACGATACATAAACAACTATAATTATCTACCTTTAATGTTGTCGAACATGATATTTCAGGACAAATATAACGATTCTTCATAAATTGCACGATATCGTATGTAATCTACGCATGGTCAGGATTAGATGTCAGGGTTGCACCACAAGGCGTTGCAACGCGCTTTTTCAAGTACTTAATATTACTGAATTGAATGTATCAATGCCAGCAAATCCTTCAAGAAACTTCTATCCGATTCTGATTGCGCAGATATACCAAACAGCCTCAATATTAATACGACATTTTAACATATTGAGATCTAATACCAACCTTTTAACATTTATTTTAAGCAACGTTCAAATTAGTGTCCATAATCCATCATCTAATAATAGGAACTAACTAAAAATTAAGTAATCAAAGGAAAATAATTTCATTTTTAACGTTAATATTTTCGGAATAGAAACCCTCATCGTTCATTAAACTTTAATAGTTCTTAATCACAGTTAACATAAAATCATAATTATAATGGTTATGAGATTTTGTATGTGTTTTTTTTTTTATATTAACCTAGCGTTGTACTTGTCACCTTTACTGAAGCTGCTTAGAAGATATAATGATGCCTTTATATAAGACAGGCACTTGGTGCACGTTTTGTTAGCATACTAATATTTTTAATTTAAATGCCATTGGTGCCAAATACCTTGCTTGTTTATTCTCTCTCTCTCTCTTTTATAAAACAAGAAAGGGACTGATACTTATAAAAAACATAGTTGTCATTTCAAACGCATCGACCAAAAACATGGTCATGTTCAAAGCAGAAACTAGTTTCACACAAGTCCTTATCTGTCACAGTGAGTCCCCGTACTTTTCTAGAGCTGCATGTCAGAAAGAAATGTCATTTCTTTCATTTTAGTTTGTTTTAAGAACAAGGGAATCGGTGCCAATGGCCACGTCAATACGAGCACGCCTCGTTAGAAGATTGCACGGCATTGCGATTTCCTGACGAGTCGTGACATCGGATCAATTTATAATTATTTAATGATTATGAAATGAAAAAACTGTGACTTTCAAGAGGATAATAATGTAACATTCCTAAGCAGTATAGTTCTGCCTCAACATTCCAGGGAGATTGATGCTGAAATAGGAATTTAAGTGGTGTAGTTACTACGTGGACGTACTAAAGAGGTATATTTCAACCTGAAAGAAAAATAAAAACAAGCCAGGCAACTATGCGGCCTTATTTGATTTATGGGCACATAAATAAAAAAGGCTAAATTAGAAATAATTTACAAGACATTCTTGGTACCTGTGTCTCACTACCTAATTTGTTACATAACCTATTGTTTAATATTGTTGGCAAAGTACGTCAAATGGAACCTACAAGACTTTAAAGTTATTATTGTGAGTATATTGACACTGGCACAGTTTTCGAACCAACATTGCACTTTCTTCTTACTCCCTTATATTCGGAGACGAATAGTATAAGTACTGGCCATTCCTCTATCTAAAGCAAGGCATGAAAAAAAAAGAAACAATGAAGACTTTAAAAAACAACCCGTTTTTTATGGATAAGGCAAAGACTAGATAAATTAATGGAAGACTATGAAATAAATTAAACTGTGCATGAAATTGTGAAACTACACCACTATTAGTGACAATCCTATAATTTCTTCAAAACCTACGCGTATTTAAATTTTAATAGAATGAAAATGAAAGATGCTAACAAGACTGAATAGCGAAAGAACCTCGCTTTAAAAAAACTTTTTTTCGAATACTATACTCACTGGATCTTCGTGTGATTCATATAGAATAAAAGTTCTGTCCATCCCAATCTCTTCTCAACGGACATACTACATTCAAGCGAACTGAGTCGTTACGCATTATTTGGGAAATATAAAACCAACCTATTCCCATTGAAATAAAGTTAATTTTGTATTAGCGAAATAATTCGAATGGTTATACAAAACGTAATCGTAGATGGAGCCACCGGTGTTGATCATAAGCAATAATTTCAGCTGCATACTGAAATTAAAGTTCGTTTTTATAAAGAAGGCAGTGAAAATAAGACATAAAACGCGGTTCGCATCGCATTACATCTTCCCAAGCCGATGTACTGAATGTTTGTTTTACTTAAGTGTTAAGCAGCATTTTAGTAAATAATCTTGCTAGGTGGCGCGGCTGTGTTAGCGCTCATGGCTTGTTCTAGCGTGTCGAGGCGACGGTAGGCGTGGCCCCGGCTGTTGCGACGGCGACCGCTTTGACGACCTTCTAGTACTAAGCCGAAGAACTGGAAAAGAAAAAAGAAAATGGATGTTAGCTACAACAATCTGTGAAATTTATTTGATAGTTTTTCAATTTTATTACAAAAGTTTAAGGTCATAAACCTTAAACTTCTAAGTTTATCTTCGATATCACTGACATCGGTGTAGGAAAACATTATAAGGAAATCTGAACTTATCTATGCTTTATTACAACGAGGTAAAATTTGTTTGTAAGTTTGTATGTAGGGGGTAAACTCCGGAACGAAAAATAAAAATCCAATTGTAAAATTTTTGTTCACTGTTAGGATGCTACATTATTCTTGAGTGCTACGGGCTATTATTATTTAAAAAAAAATGCTGTAAAGGAGTTGGAGGTGGTGTTAAATTTCGAAATGAAAAGTACGCGACAGATTTTTGAATACCGGTTAAATATTTTGTTTATATCCATTACAAACAAACACACAAATGTACAAATAAAAAAATGTTTACTCTTTATAATATTATAAGTTAAGATTTATAAATATTGCTACCTGTGTATTCAAAAAAATAAACAACTTTTGGAGGTGACCAGCCGTCGTGACGTCAGGATGGCTGGTCACCGGTTTATACAAATTTTAAAGGGAAAGAAATGTTCTTTGATCGTAGCAACCCAATTGCTACCTACCTATCTATCAACCTAAATCCCGTTACTTTAACCGCCTAGGTCTGATTTTTCAGACAATTATTTAAGTGTCCATTCCGCCTGAGTCGTATTTATCCGACATAAAATCAATGTTTGTCCAATTTTATTTTAGGTTCTACTTTACATTCTACCCAAATATAGGTAATTTCAGGCAAGATGATAAATGTAGGAGACTGACGATGTATAAGCTGGGCGCTGGGGGCGCTAGGGGCACGGAAGCTGATATAAACTCAGGCTGTAGCATAGGACGTTCACAAGTTTCTAGTACTCACCACTTTGCTAACTTTGCTCTTGTTATGATAAAGGACATACAGCAACACCATCAGTATCACGGAGGTCATGAAGAACGGGAAGAAGTGGTCGTTGTCCTCGTCTGAGAATCCATCGGGCATCGAGTTGGGGAAAAATTCTGAAAATTACAAACAGTATTCATGTTGGTAAACGTGCAAATGGATACTATTACTAGCGATAAAATACCTATTACGTATCTAAGTACTTAAGCTAGATTATAAAACTACTTAATAGCTTTATTTTTCATGAATCTTTTTAAATAAATGACAAAATATTTTGCTAGCAAAATTGCTAAACAGGTTTAAGTAATTGATCATTTCAGTAAAACAGTCTTGGATCTACGTGAATATTTTCTTTGAGTAATGAGAAGCTTGTAATAAATACATGGACATTAAAAGATGATTATTTTATCTTATATAAACTATATTTCAATCAAAATTTAAAGGACGAGATGGCGAAATTACTTTTACAGCGAAAAACACAATATCATAACCATTTTTAAAATATTCAAATATATTTTTGAGAACACAGATAGACTGGGATAAACAGACGTTAAGAAATCTATTTGAGTATTGTGTTCACACCTGAATAAACAGCCACGGGTCTTTTTGTTAACATGATCGAGTGAAATAATAAACTTTGCGCAAGATTCGACAGAATAGTAACACTTAGGGTACATACAAAATACACTATCAAGATAAGTAAGAACTCGGATTATTCGAAAGAAAGAAAGAAAAACATTTAATGGCAACAGGTTGAAACAAACACGGTAAATAAATATTAAAATGGAAAAAATGACACGTCTAGCGGCTGAACCAAAAATGTAGGTACAGAGGCCAGCAGATTTCTTTGATAAGTTTTCAACTTTATTTTAATTGAAATAAGGTTCATGTTCTATTGGGAAAATCTCACACAAAGGGGTAACTTGATGTGCTGGCCTCTGTACATTGCAGCGGTAATGCCAGACAGGCACTGGATTTCAAATGAACCCATAGGAGTGTCAATGTGTAACAAATGTAACATACATAATTATTATACTTATAAAATAAAATATAGGACTAAACTATTAGCTCCACTTTCAGATGTGGTAAGGAAAAATAATGCCACATCATCTGCCTAGCCTAGCGTTTTACCCAACAAAGATGGGTTCAGCTTCCAATCTAATCGGATGCTGAATATCAATATTTTACAGGGAGCGGCGGCCTACCTGACCTCCACAAGTACAACCCATTTCTTGGGCAACACGATATATCTTGGCAAGACTGGTTGTCAGATTTTCGAGCTTCTGAATACCTGTACTACTGTCAAAGATGTACAAATGACAGAAGGGACCAATGGCTAACATGTTTTCCGAGGAACGGAAGAATGGTCTCGGTTTGTAACGGACCGGACCCGACAAGCGTAGCCTTAACCTTCGATCGAGACGCAAGTACTCGCTAAGTAAATACTGAAATATTTTTGCTTCATACGTGTACCACACTGTACTACTATTATGCGAGTATTTCGTCTCTGCTTTCATTCAACTTGCATCATATGTTTCTAATAACAAATGCGGAAAGAAAACCTTATGATGAGTGAACCAAAGTGTAAATCAAGACAAGCATTACGTCGCTATTGTGTTGTACTCGGAAAATAGTACCAAGTCATTAACCCCGTGTTTAACAAACAAACGTTGTGAAATATCCATATAATGTTGCACAATAGTTGTTTGTTCTTACGCCATTAATGCATTTTTTGCTTACTATAGCAGTAGTGGCCGACCGACACTAGTGCTAGCTTAGGCTTTAGTCTTATTTCCGGCCAAAAAGGAAGCCGAATACGTCGGTCACTAATAGCAGCAAGCCATACTAAGAAATATAATGACCGACATAAAAATGTGCAAAAAAACTAAGAATAGTTTTTATCACTTATCAGATTTGTATTGTATGCTCAATACTAAACTAAATACTTTATGGTAGGTTTATTTGAAGCTGTACTATATTAGTAACTGATGAAGCATGGACTTCATATGAGCGTTGCATAATAAATATCATATCATTACTTAATTCAGAGTTGGTAACCTTTAATATGCACTACCAAAATAGATGTGTAAGATTAGATATACATATTGCATATGACATATAGCACATTGCTATGCCCATTGAGTTACCTTGAACTCAGGAAGGCTGAGACTGAGAATTGTATGTAGAAGTTTAAATATGCTAGAGCATTCAATTTAATTACTGTCCATAATTAGTGAGAATAGTACACGTTAGTACTAAAAAGAAATAACATACAATTAACTGTTTAGCACCACACAAATTTACTAGTCGAAAAATACACATACATTGTATTTGTATTGTTATTTTAACATTTTTAGTAGTCTTATCTCTCTCACACAGAGATAAGTATCTTTCGGATGAAGTTGCGTGAACGATTACCACTTCCTTCAAATGATTAAAATCAATGACACTACTGTTTGAAGGTAGCTCTGTCAGTCTCCCCACATCCCGGAAATATTCTTGCCACTAAGGAGTCTTTTTTTATTTTACTGTATTTATGTTTGAAGACAATGTTTTTTTATTAATCTGTGTTATGAATTAGCAGTGCCTTAACATGCAACATCTACAGTTAGCAACACACACAAGGTTGCTTGTTTTGAATTAAGAGACACAACATATATTTTTAATTAGCAAATACCCACAAGTTCTTTTAACCCTCACCTTTGCCACATTTAAATTATGAATACCTTGTTGAATTTCGAAGCCTTGCTCTTGACTTGAGGCCATATAAGTAGAATGTGTTGATATTATTGAATTTTGCACTCTACAATCAAGGCTGTAAGGTTCTTAAATGAATGGCAAAACTGTCTGTATAAGTAGAATTCACACTGCCTTTTGTTTAAAAATGCAATAGATTTTTTCTTAATGTATGTTACCTTTTTGAGAAACCTCAGCTTCGTGAGCAGCTGGCACAACCAATTTGTTCCTGATAATAGTTTGCTGGTTTGCAGGTTCCTGTTCTGGTTTAACATCTGGTGCAGGGTCTTCGTTTTCATCATCAGGGTCATTGCCATCTGAGTCTGCAATATAAATTATTGATTTTATAATATATACAAAGAAGATACTAATAAAGATATGTACATCTGTAACAAACCCAAATTAAACAACAAGGTTAAGCCCAATATAAAATTAATACAATTGTATGCACTCTTAGACAGATTCAAAAAGTTACAAATATAAAAATGGCTTTGATGTCACATCATGCATATGCATCAGTCTTCGCTTGAGTGTAAATACTTCTGACCACTACAGAGCATTTTTCACCCAAAAAGAATATGTCCCATATATGTGAATCAACCTGATGTATCATGTCAACCAATATTTTAAAATTTTGGTGTTATTTTTACCTTCACTATATTTATATGTAGCCTACATGTTTCAATTTTAAGCTAAACCTGTATGGGATCATAAATATATATGTGTAATGTATTGTTTATTCATACATTAACAGACTGATGTAATTACTCATAAAAATACCCAACAAATTGATAAAATTTGATAAAGTAAATTATTAAACAGGATCAGGTAAATTTATTTCATTGCTATCTAATCTTAATGTGTTAAGTCAGCTTACTGTCCATGTATAACTTCCCATTCTGTCTAATCAAATTAATGAAAGATGACTAATCTAAGACAAAAAAAAATGTGATGAAGTCGGTAGTATGTATAAAGGTGCTTCAATTATCAAAATAGCCTTATAGGTCATTGTAACACTCTTGTGGTTCTTTAGGTCATTATTTGTAAGTTTTGACTGCGTAAAAAAGGCAGTATTCTATTCAATAAATTGTTGTCTAAATTTCCGATTGACTGGTGTTACAAAACTTGCCTCTCAAATTAAAATGATTCCACTAAGCCCAACAGCACACATTCAATGTCATAAGCATCTTCATATTAACCTTACTATCTCAAAAGAATTTGTATACAAACACAATTGGTCAGACATTAAGCAATATTATACATGTTTTTCTTAACACATATGCATTTGAAAGTATAATAAACTATCTTCGAAATTGCTTAGCTATTAATTTTTTTACGTATATATAGGTATATTTTGTTAACATGTTTCTTTTTTATAGAGCTGCCATACTTTTTACTAAAATAGTTGTTCCACTGAATCCTCGCCATCATTGCAAAAAAAAACATTAATAAGCATTGTTTTACTTCAATAAAATGGATTACTTCCATATGCAGGTCAGTTTAAATAGAACAAATTTGACTATTATAGGAACTATCAAAATGTGGTCTTGGTAGCGGTTACAAATAATGTAAATTTTTGTGAGAATATCTTCTTCTTAACATGTCAATAGCAAAAAGTTCATAATCCACTTGGTGTGTGAGACAGACTTGCCCGTTGCCTGTTTTTTTTTTTTTTTCTATTCATCTGACTACTTACATTTTTTTTTAAAGATCCATCTTGCAGAACTATCACATCTGATAAACAGTACAAATAACCCAGAATAGTAAAATGATAATAATAGCATAACTAGAATAGTTTTCCCTAAACTCAGTGCATTTTTACTTCAGACAAATATAAAGAAATATTTTGTAAAATTACAAAATTAAAACTGCCTATATAATAGAACATTTACCTCCGTAATCCTCAGCATCACCAATTGGTTTTGGTTTGGGTTCTCCAGCAGCCATGGGTTTCTGATCCATGTTAGCTGGCAGTGGCAAGTCAGGAACTGCTGGATCATTCACAGCTGCTGGTTTCTCTACCTGGACAACTCCAGTCTTGTTGAGTGGATCATTATGAGAAACACCATTATCCGGGGCAGGTACTACAGCATCCTCTGATCTGTTCACGTTAACATCTGAGTCACCAGTGTTATCAGCGTTATCTGCCTCATCAATACTCGGTGTCTGTTTGGACGTTGCTTGTGCTGCTGTCTCGGACTTTACCACTGCATCGTCAATTGCTTCTTCAACCTTTTGAGGTGTTGTCTTAGCAACCGCTGCCTCTGTTTGCTTAATTTGAGCATTCAATGTTTTTGTGTTCGTATCTTGAGGTTTAACTGGGTTACTGTTGGCTTGTACGGGAATATCTGCCTTAGCGCTGAAGTCAGACTCTGATATTGGTGCTGCAACTGCATTATTGATAGCATTATTCGCCACTGTAGATGTAAGTTGATTTTTCAATATTTCTAAGCCCGTTCTGTAGTATTTGCAATAGTAATTAGCCTCATTCAAAGTTTCCTCTTCGCTGCATACTTCTCCACAAGTGACAGGCACTTTAAAGAACTTCTCGGCAGACTCTTTGTACTTCGCGAAAAACGAAATATTGGTGAAAACCCAATCCTGAGCCAGTGTGCATACAGTGGTGATATCCTGTTTCTCTTCTACTTTAGCGAAATAATCGTCGCTTACAGTTAGTTTAGATGTAGCCATAGCTGAGCATAACTGCAAATTTATGTCGTAGAATATCAAACACTGGAATTGCTTTTTGCCATAAGGCGGTACAAATACGGCACAATCTTTTATTTTATCCGAAAGACGCTTGGACAAAACACTACTCTTGCATTGACTCGCTAGAGTTGCTAGTGATTTTGATAATAATTGATTTGGACCACTTGGTGGGATAGGATTCCCCAGACTCTGGTAACATGTATTTATCAACAGAAAGGCAAGGCAATAGCGAAACATATTGAATGGTGAATACTTTAGAACTCCCACAATAATATATTATCAGAAACTAGGTATTGTAATAAAATATCACACAACACGCAGTCGACAGAACAGAATAGACAGAACAATCAACAATGTCAACCAACGCCAACGTCAACGTCAGTAATCATGTGTCAACCAGTAATGTCAAACTGTTGAGAAAAAGAACGATTGTATCGATATGAATGGAATGGATAGTGAGAAGATACTTTGAATTTTCTCATTTTGGTTTATTTTTAATGGCTCGATATTACACCAACGAATAAGGCCTGCCCTGTACAAAATTAAAAATAATGTTGGTATTTTAATGATCACTAATTATTAATTTAGTTATAAGTTCCGAGTTCTTTTGATAACATTATAAACTTAGGAATTGCTAAACATTCGTCGTTAATAACTATCCTTAAACGATCGCACACAAATGTTACAGGTCATAGTCACAGTACTACCTGGAATCGAACTCTTCCACTGGGCCATTTTCACCACTGCCTACTGCCCACAGCTGTATTCACTTGTCTTAAGCAGTTGGACTTTAATCTAAATTAAATTCCTACTGCTAAATTGAAGACCGAGATTCTAAAATGAGTTTTTTTTGTTGTTGTAAATTGATACAAAAAAAACTGTAACATTTATTATTTTATCTGCAACTATAGCAATCAGTAACCCTAGCACGAGCTTCTAGCGAGAAGCAACAATTTATACCAAATTTGAAACAACGCTTCGACATTTCATACATGGAACTAATTTTATTTGACTACTAACTAGGTAATTTGTTGTTTTTGGTTGGGAAACTTCTCGCAAGAAATTCGTGCTAAGGCTACAGTTAATTTGGAACGTGGATTTACAATCGATTTCGATATTCTGATTAAATAAACAACACTACGGTGTCTATGGTCACGTCACGTCATAAATTGCAACGTTTTATTTAAGACGAAACTGAATATGCGGCTTTCTAGAACGTAGGAACCTTTTATTATTTTTGTAGGGCGTTAATGGTTAAGTGAATTATAGAAAACAGGTGAGTTTTACGGAAACAATACCAAAATAACAATCACGTGATAATTTTTTAAAACAATAAAAAAGGAACCTCTCACTTTCACTATTTATTTTAATTAATTTCAATAACCATTTATTATATTACTTGTTATCGTTAAAATATGTCTCTAAAAGTCACCCCTCAATTTAAGCATGCACGCTTGGCGTCGTGTTGGTTCAAAGTGACAGAAAATGTGACGATTTTTTTCAAGGTGGCTTCGTAAAGTGTGACATTTTTTTAATCATTGCAATAAGATTTCTCCCATCATCGATTAAGAAGTTTCACTTCAAAAGTAATATTATAGGTAATTGATCGATAAATTATATACAACGAAAATACTTTGGTCTTTTAGTTGTAGATAGATAAAGTGGAACCAGCATTCCAATTAAACAATAATCTTGCAACAATGCCTCTGTTTTATTTAATTTGTGTTTTTCAAAAATGCATAAAACGTATAGGAACTCCGCACAACCTGGAAATAATAATTAAAATCAGTTTGATAAGCAAATAATTATGTATTTACGCAGGCGTCTTAGCCTTTGCGTAACTTAAATTCCTGTTAAGGTGGAGTCTTATAAATACGAACTTACCGAAACAAAAGTACTATTGGACAGTGGTATTAGGTTTCCTGCTACAAGGTTGATGGTGCGTTTGATTCTTTCCATAAAAATGATTATAGCCCGCTGCGATTTATAAGGTATTTCCAGCCAATCCAATGCGTATGCAGATTCTATAAGTTTTTCACTCTGCAAACAAATAGGTACACATAGGTAGGTAGGTGCCAACCTTCTTAATAAGTTCAAGGTAGCTACAGTCACGAGCATAAATATTTTGGCCAGTTTGGAAATAACATCTGATTCCATGGATCATTCATAAAAAGATACCTATCTCCTCTAAATACAACATACAGAGTCGAAGGGACATCGTCTTACCACAAAGTTCAGTTGAAGTTTTTCGTCGACGTTCATTTTACTTTACAAAATCTTTTTTTTCCTATCCAACGGAACTCGTGAATGGTCATCATGATCAGCAGCCGGTTGTGCGACGATGTCCCTTCCATACTGTACCTATACAGGGTTATTTATAAAACACTAACAACCTTTCAGGGGGTGAAAGTACTCATGATTTTAAACTGCTTTTACTGTGAGTTCAACCCTAAAATTTAAACATAAAAAAAGTTGTTTCATACACCTTCACCATTGCACTTTTATGAAACAGCTGATATGCTTGTTGCTGTTCCATAGATAAAGGTTTGGTCTCATTGTAATACTTATTTATGATCATGAGTAGATTCTATTACCCCCTGAAAAATTGTAAGTGTGTCCTGTAGTTTTTTTTTATTTTATTTTATAGGAATAACAAACAGCAGTATATTACATAGTAGGCACACAATATAAAGACTAATAATAAAAGTAAAGAATATATACCGCTCAAGACATTTTCCACAGATTATTATTACTATACAGTATAGCTAGCTGTTAGCAGTATAAACTAAAAAGCACTTATTATCTAATTACCAGGGTTTCGATCTCTTAAAATAGTTATAAGTAAGTAGTTATGACCATTTGTAGAATTTTAGATTAGATATGGTAGATATGCTTTACCTCATGAGTGACCTCGTTGCCATAAAAACAAAACATGAACAATTCTGTGAGTATACAGCTCATGTACAAAACCATTGACACAAATTCTACTGACATTGGATCAATCTGCAACAGGAAATAGAAAACAAGTCAATTTCATTTGAGGAATGGATCGTTAGAAAGTGCCGCAACCGCAACGCTGCATCGTTGCGTTTCAATTCGTACAGTGCGAAATATCGCCAGTACCTAAATATTTCACGTATCGTTTTTTATAAAAAGTTCAGCTTTGTAGAGTTTCGTCTCTATCACACTGCTGCGCGACAGTATTTTTCTAAAGTTCGTGTATCAGGTATATCAGCCGCAAACTAGTCTGCAGCCTCGTACGATATTGAATTTAAACTAGGAAAGTAACCCCAGTAAATAGGGTCTTAAATAACCTACCTAAGAAATTACTGATATAATTTGATGTTCTTCAGAAAGTAGAGGTGTGAATACTCGTAACTGGTGTGCATGAATGACTGATGTGTGAACCTTAACGAAGCAAAAGAAGTATGTAAGGATCGTAGCAGGGGGCGTTCTGTAGTTCCTACCTACCCCCATGGGAAAAAAGCGTGAGTTTATGTATGTATGTAAAATAATTTCTTCCGTATCGCATTACAGAAAATTATATTGTCCTAAGTTTTTCTTCCTGCAGTTATGCGGACTCACAGTGGATTATTTAAAGGTACTTAAGCACTTATTTTCTGAGAAACAGAAAGGCTGAAACGTATTTTATTCTTGACTCTAAATGAACTTACGTTAAGCGTCCTGTAAGCTGTTGTGCAAATTATCCAACCGCTGACTAAGAACTGATATAATACAGCACCGCCAAATATTTCCTGAATCACACCTGAGAATCTGAAACGAGTGATTTTTGGAAAGCTATCTAACACCACTGAAGTATTCATAATTCAGCACCATTAGAAGGACTCTTACTTGACAATCTCTTCATAATGCATTAAAACGATTTTTAATCGTCTATCCAAAATATTGATAAAATCCGTTGAAGTGTTTGCCGCTTCCTCCTTGCTCTTTTCCACAATATGTTCTAAATCCAACCTATAGGGACATAGTAGGGAAAAGGATATAAGTATATATCTGTTAAGTAAGTTGGTTAGTAATAATTTGTACCTAGGTACCTACGTCTAGACCTTAAACAATAGTTTCCGCTTGAATTTATGCATAGATATTGACAAGGTAGTGAAATGTTATTTATTGGCATCTAAATGAGCCCCCTAATTTCTAGACTCTAGTTGTAGAACAACAAAATGATTGTTTCTAGTATTTACGTTAAGAATATCACTGTATTAAACAGAAAACTGTAATATTTTTATATTCGTACAAAAGATTTCCGTCTCTCTTTTTGTCTCTGATCGACTTAATTTATAAACTGTTACGAAATGCCCATTCCTTTAGATAACAAAATGTCTGAATATTGGCGGCATAACCCTACCACAATATGAAAATAACTAAAGTACACTAAACGGGCTGTCTTTGTAGCGGTTACGTAAATCACGAATTTCTCTAACGGCAAATGTTGTAGAGTTAAGCTTTGTAAAGTGTAAACATTCGTTCTTAACATTTATTTTCACCTATTACCTATAAAACATGTCTTGGAAAACCGCTCACCTGAGGATAGAGAGCTGTGTCTTGCACTGAACAAGAAAAAAAGTTATAAAAACATCCATTGTAGTGTTACTGAAGGCAAGCCAAGAAGTTTGCACCCACACGTAAAATGCAACGTAGTAAAATCTGTGGAAAAATAGCAAATTTAATCATATCTACCTGCCTAATGTAAAATAATGTCGAGGATTACGTATTTTTATGTCCTCAAATATACAAAAAAACCATTTACAAATACACAAAAACCATAGAGATTGATGGTCATTAAAATAATTTTTAATTAAATAAAACCAACATATAAATATGTAGTAAAATTAAAAGTTGATCTATCAGTAGTAGTAGTCTGTCAGACGATGGTTCGATCGGTTAGTCGATCGGTCGGTTGTGTGGTCGGTCGGTCAGTCGGTAAGTCGCTTAACAGGTCGGTCCGTGTGTCTGTTTCACATCAAGAACAATAAAATACCCTAACTAAAACCTGACTGAAATCGACAAGTTACTGTGAGCAAGCGTGGTGATTAATGTTCGTACCCTCTCCTTTTTTTTTTTTTTGGAATGGGCATCTCGCAGTTTATCCTTCAGGGATATTTACTGCTCAACCGAACTTTCCTGTGGGGGGCTTAATTAAAATTAAGGCCTCCAGCCAGGCAACGTACCCTCTCCGTATCAGAAGGCGCTTTTAGCCCAGCAGTGGGACAATAACGGGCTGGTATTAGCCATATTATAACGTAACCTAACAACAAACTACATATATACAAATAGATATTATGGTGTCGCAAAATTACTCCGCATCGCTGTCGACTGGTAAGGATCCCATAAGACTGGTGGCATTACCACATCGTATGGCAAGGCTTATATAGTCCCCGATCACAGTAGAAGTCAGCCCAGGTCACGGGAATATAAAACATTTGGGGTGTTTTAAACAACGATCTTAATGTGGGGAACCACGACGGCTCTTTTAGTTTCGAGGGAACTTTTCCACATATCCTTATTACTTAGCTATTAAATGTTACATCGGAATGGACAATAGACTATGTAGATCGCATCAATGAACAGATATAATGCAGTAGATACCTGGTACACTGAAGAGCACTTCGTTAATCGTATTACGACGAAAAGACCTAATACTGCACCTTCCTAAAATTATTACTGGCTTATACTCCAGGCATAATAATAGGAAGTAGTAAATATAGTTTAGCAGGTAGGAATCTACATACAATTTAGTCAGAAGAATATATTTCTAGACGTATAATTAAGTTTCACTAAAATAGCAACCTTTTGTAACCGTATCCAATTATGTATGTAAAATACTAGTCCACGTTATTATGCTAGTAGACAAAATTATGATAATCTTAATCTCCGGCGCCACGTAGTTTTGGTTGGTATTACGTAATGAGTAGGTATAGGTATAAAGTGTACGTTTTACGTGCAAATTCGAACTCACTGCGGACTTAGGTTGGCGTCAAAGGGTAACCATATTGCAAACTCAACGGGTTTTCTCTGCATGTATAGTATGACCGGGTATAGAACCCACAGTAAACAGGTGGATACTGCCGTGATATTGAATGCACGTAGCAGTAATCTTGCTTGTCGGCTAGCTGCTAACAGAAAATCTTGATGCTCTGGCTTTTTCTGATTAAATATTGGACCTGGGGATAAATATTGCAGGATTATTAAAGTTCTATCATATCGGTATTCTTTTCTAATCGGAACGGGCGCTGAGTATAATAAAGTAGGTATAGCTAAGTAGTTCTTAAATTGGCCGATATTTTGATACATCGTTTCTTCATTATTACAGTTTCAATGTGTGTATCGTTTTCTGGCAGTTAAGGTGTTAGTAAAAAGACAGCAGAAAGCAAACGGTCCAATTATTTATTATTTTTAGCAGAACTTGTTGAGTTCCACGATGTTTTATAATTGTTTATATGTTACCTATGCGTTACTAATCCCAATATCTGTTCATTAGAAAACCAGCGTCAGGCCAGCATCTTTCTCTGACATTACCGCTGAAATGGACCTTTTTGTAGCAGATACACACTATAACTGTTTCTGCATGGGCAACATTTTTTTTTGAGTAGGTACCGTGTCGCGTTTTCGTTTGGTGACATTTTTTTCTGTTTTTTTCATGTCTTGTTTTCTTGTAAGTTTAATTTTAAATCTAAATAAGAGAAGACGTAAAGAGGTTACCTTTCATTATATCTAGAAGCACTTCAATGCGATTAGCTTTTCTCCAAAGGACAATTTGTTTGTAGATCGAATCAGAATTGGTGAGCAACAGGAACATCGTGTCCATTACTTTATTTAGATCATCTCTATCCTGAAAAAGTATTTTCTCAGCTTAAAAAAGTGTTTCCACAGTTACCAAAAGTTTCTGCTGAAGTTTGGCATAGCTTTGGTACTTACTTTTAAGACTTGAAAAGTAGATTGGAAAGAAAAGCATTGGTAAATAGTCGAGATAAGAAAGAAAGAAGATGGAAAATAAACATGCACATGTAGGTACATAAAAGATAGTATTAGAACTTTCAAATAGGTAGACAGATACAGAAATAGATAGATAAAGAGAAGGTAAAACAAAAGCTATAGGTATAAAACAGAAATTGACGGTAGTTGTACATCTTGACTGTGACAAGAACAATACTAGTCAGCATATATGCTATGGGGGACCCGCAGCACAGCGCTGATTTTGAGCAGTTACGGAATTCAAAGATAACGTTATCAGAACGAACATTTCTTAATAAGTAGGTAAGAATAGAAGAAGAATTAGATCTTCCTCTAAAGAATATAAATGTGTGTATGCCCCACAATGATGCCTATAGGTACCTGAGTAACCAAATTGTACTTGAGTTCTCGTGCTTTAACTTTAAAGGCACAGACCACCTACCACCAAGGTCTGAAATACGAACTTGCCTACAAACTGAAAAATATAACAAAACACATAACATTACGGTAGTGGAATACTCAATACAGGCGTAGGTAGAGGTGTACCTATAGTACACCCACATTTCGCCTGTAACATGTAAGCGAACCTATTGCCACTATAAAACATACCTCAGGCTGAGCAATCATAGATGGAAAAACTCAAGAACACTCTGCCCAACCCGGGAATCGAACCGAGAACCTCGTGCTCAGCAGTAATTGCAGCCACTAGACAATCGAGGCAAAACACTGAAACTGGACTGAAAAATATGTGTATAAGAATATTCCAATCAGTATAGGTACTTACTTGGTAAACTTTCATTATTTGCTGAAAAGTATACAGCAAAATGAGAAATAAAATCAACCGCATGTAGGCTGTGTGTAGGATTCTTTTCATCTTCGGCAAACTGGAGTCTAATTGATAGAAGCCACAATAATGTAAATTCTTTAGATGTGGTGTTACACCCAAATACGACAAATTGTCTGCCATTTTTCGTGATTTTCAAAATAGAAAGTTGAAGAGTTTATTTGTTTGAACCCGTCAATCTTTGGAACTACAAGTCGTATTTGTTCTTTTCAATGCGTCTTCTTGGAAGCCCCTAATGAGACAGGTCTGGTACTAGTAGGTAGGCACTTTATATTCAGGGCTTAACAGTTTTCTAAACGCTAATATGGAACTAATAACAGTCAATCAGTTCGTGAAGATTTAATCTTAACTAATTTATCAAAGCTGAAGAGATTGGTTGTTTTTTTTTGCTGGAAAGCGCTAATCTCTGGATAGATACAAAAATTAGTCGGATTAGAAAAAATATTTTTGAATTTGATAGCTCAATATTTGAAGAACTTTACAAACTATTTAACATCACGCTACGACCCTTGGGAACGGGTAAACTTGCGGGGCACTGCTAGTAAACTATATTGAGAGAGCGTTACCGTTGATTAGACTAAGTGGGAGAAGACTGTGGGCCTGCTTATATAAGTACCAATTTGCTATAGGTAGGTATCGAAGCCTGCCACACAACTAAATATTTAATTAAGTAGAATTTGTCAGTTTTCATTTGCGACCTATACTTACGTAAATAATCATTAGGTGTTAGAAACACCCCCGCCATATTATTAATTTTAAATGGTAGGTCGGTATACCAAGTTGTTAGTAAGTCTGGATAGTGCCTTTGGGGTTATCCTAAAGTCTATCAGTCTCCACCAGAACTGTATCTCAATCCGAATCCAAATTTAACAAAGATACAAAAACTTAAGAGGCGTTAGGCGTAAGAATTGGAATTCTATCGTAAACTTTTTAATACAATTACATACATTTTTAATTTTTCCATCTCCCAGGTAGCCATGGATTTGCATTATGCAAAGATGTTTCATTATCGCGCCAGATAAAATCAGCCGCAGTAAGATATCTGCAGAAGCTTTGTGAAATTCATGAAAATGCGAATTGAAACTTGAAGGAAAAATAATATTTAAAGGGTTGACAAGACTTCCTCCCGTAGATTTTAATATATTTATATGTCTAGCACATTTTTATTAAAAATCCCATGGGTATGTTAGTATGGAACCTTTAAAGAAAGTTCCGTAAAAGAAGTTTTTAATGTTCGTTTTCACTAACATTAGTCGGTACCTAAATAAAAATGCAGTGAAATGTGTAATATTCAGACATTATTTTGGACGATTTTCTCAACTTTTAAAACCTTATAGCTTACTTCTCGTTGACCTAGCAGCATGAGATGTGCCTAGAAGGAAGATTACAAGTACAAGTAAAAAAAATATCAATTTTTTTTAATTAATTTGAGGTCATTTTATGTAAAAATATTAGCAGTTGAAGCAACGACCTTCATGTCGAACGAGGTATGAGAGAATATGTATTTTCAACTGTTAAATTAAGTTTGTCCTAAAATCCGAAATTAAAATAGCCTCAGGCCGTTTTGTTGAAGTATCATTTAGTCTTTATTTCGTTCTATTTCGCTGGGTCTACCCTGAATAAAATGGTTTTTTTTCATTGAAGCTGAAAAAAATACAGTTTATCCAGGGTAGTAAATAGTATTTAGGCTTGTCCTTCAATCTAGAATAAGAAATTTCAAAGATACATGGAAGAGCTTCCGCTTTCATTATTTAAAAAGAGACTCCGAAACTTTTTGGTGGCGAAAGCATATTATAATATTAAGGAGTTCCTAATTGATAAAGAGTTTTTAAGCTAGTTCATAATTATGTATAGTCAAAATCTTAGGTCATAATAATAATTTAAAATCTCAGGGAGTACTTTCTCCATTCTGACGTTGGAATGCATCAAGATGTAGCGTTAATAGACAAGGGCTTTACACCGTTATCTCTGGCAAACGAGAACTGGAGGAAACCCTTGGTTTTAAGTATTTCGGATCGCAGGGACGTATGGAAGGGTAAGGAGTTACATGGAAGGTTTTATCGAACCCTGACAGGGCCAGATATAGACCCGATTGCTTCCGTGGCCTGGCTGCGCTTCGGTAACCTTTTTGGGGAAACCGAAGGGTTTGTCTTTGCAATTATGGACGAGGTTATCAAGACGAGGAACTACCAGAGACATATAATAAAAGATGGTACCGTTGACGTATGTCGTGCTTGTCACCTTCCCGGTGAATCTATAAGGCATATCATCTCTGGATGTTCTCGTCTTGCTAATGGAGAATACTTGCATAGACACAACCTCGTAGCCAGGATAATCCACCAACAACTTGCCCTTAAATATGCCCTTGTGGATATTGAGGTACCATATTACCAATACCACCCAGAACCAGTTCTCGACAATGGTCAGATCACGCTCTACTGGGACAGATTGATTATAACTGACAGGTTTATTCCCGCTAATAAACCTGATATAGTGATAATCGATCGGTCGATGAGTCGCGCTGTAATTGTTGATGTCACTATTCCCCATGATGAGAACCTAGTGAAAGCTGAAAAAGATAAGATAATAAAGTATCTCGATCTCGCTCACGAGGTTACCAGCATGTGGAATATAAACTCAACAATTATAGTGCCGATAGTCATATCAGTCAACGGTTTGATAGCGAAAAGTTTCGACCAACATCTGGAGCAACTTTCGCTAAACAGTTGGGTAAAGAGCCAGATGCAGAAGGCGGTCGTCATGGACACGGCACGCATTGTGAGGAGGTTCCTCTCTCTGGACCCCTAACCACCGTAAGCTTGGGTTTTACCACCTCGCTGCGGGCGGAGCACTATTTTAATACATATTTTATCAAAAATTGTTATTTTTTATTTTATTTTTGTTAAAATATGTAAAAAAATATGTACATTAAAAGAATACGGAAAAAAATTAAAATTGTATTTATTGTATATTCTAGTGCGTAGTATTTTAAAATTGTATGTAGTTGATATTTTAAACTTTTGTATGATTACGTGGTAAAATATAGCTGTACTATTATATGATTTTTGACATCGTTTGATGTTACCCATATTTGAAAAATAAACGTATCTTTATCTATTTATCTTTAGTTATCAAAGACCAAAGGCCTTTAATTAGTCAGGCACAGCTTAGACGCGGAACCCTTAGGCCGCGAGTCATTCTCACACTGGTTCGTTTTACTTTTAATAAATTTTACGTCCATTATCCTACCGCTGGTCACACTTTATTTACCGCAGCCTTTTATAGAAAATTGTTTTGTTAGTATTTCATGTCCAACATTGTTTTATCCCAAACTTTGAATCCGTAAATTATAATTACAAGTAAACAATCCGCCCATAACTGGACAGTAGATTATGTATTAATTTTTAATTGGGTAAAATTGTGTTTGTGTTTCAGTGAAAATGTCTCACGATTAAATATTGTCGAACAACGCGTGTTTTACCTCGCGGCTAGCCGTTTTGAAAAACGAAGCCGTTTTGAAACAGGAAACCGTTTTGAAAAACGAAGCCGTTTTGAAACAGGAAGCCGTTTTGAAAAACGAAGCCGTTTTGAAAAACGAAGCCGTTTTGTATTTCGGCGAATCAGCGTTCAGCCGGAATGTCATTGAAAATATTCGCAGTAAATTCATATTGACACCTCGTCCGGGTTAGGTTAGGTTATTCCTGTGATCAACGCGCGAATCTAACTATGCAATGCGGCGGACGGTCGCTCAGCCGGATCAATGTTTATCCGGAATGAATTACATTAACATTGAGAATTGGGAAGTAATATACCTACTAGTAGGTATATTACTTCCCAATTACGGCACCAGAGGCGAGTATTTTCATAGATAAATCATCTATTTTTTTAGGAATTTGTCCTGTATCATGGGTACGTAACGTATAAAAACATTAAACTCACATACTTACACAAACAAACCGGTTTTGATTCTGTAATAATTTATTTCAGTGAAATATGGGCACTCTAGCTCTGAAGGAATGATGGACATCTAAAAAAAACAGAAATCATGTTATGAAGGAAAATACTGAATGGTTGCTGATTCAGAACAATTGTTCAATTTTTTTAAATACTTTGCCCCACACTAGGAATTTCTCCTGTGTCATGGGTGCGTATACAAACATTCAAAGTCACATACACAAACATCCAGACCCGGAACAACTACCTGTAGGCCATACAAATATTTGTTCCGTGTGGGAATCGAACCCACGACACGCGTCGCGGCAGTCGATTGCTCAGCCACTGCGCCAACCGTGCCGTCAATTAACGTGCCGTTAATATTTGAGTTACTTTATGTATAAATCTATTTACCTATACGTATTTCTTATATAGGATGCAAGGGACATTGACGCAAAACCTAGACACTGATAGGTACTATGAGTTCAGTACAGTTGACATAGCTCAAAGAATTAGCAAGTTGAAGTGGCAGTGGGCTGGCCATATCTCGCGAAGAACCGACAACCGCTGGGGTAAACGTGTTCTTGAGTGGAGACCGCGACTCGGCAAACGTAGTGTAGGACGCCCTCTGACCAGGTGGGATGACGATCTGCGAAAGACTGCAGGCAGATGCTGGATGCGGCAAGCTGAAGACAGGGTGCTATGGCGCTCATTAGGAGAGGGCTATGTCCAGCAGTGGACTAGTATAGCCTGATGATGATGATGATGATGATGAGTTCAGTACATGATTCGATACCCCCCAGTGTTGAACTTCTTCGTCGGTTTTTCCAAATTTTCATCGTTTTTTTCTAATGTCTCTTTTACTTTGAACTCTGTAAAAAATCATGAGAAAATAATAATTTCTCTCTTCCTCAATGATATTCTAATTAGGAAGTAAATAATTCTCTTCCGGATTTGGCAGATTTTTTATATTATGTTTGTTATTGTCAGGACAAGGAAAATGTTTGTAAAATCCACCGGAAAAATCGGGAGTTCGGATGGATAGTATTGTGTGAAAATATCAATCAAAGAGGGCTAGTGAACAATACAAATTATTGTCGTATAAATTCTACGGTACAATATTAACAGAATTACTTAATCTAATTTTAATATTTTTTTTAATTTGACGACACGGTTGGCGCAGTGGTTGAGCCATCGGCTGCTGCGCGGCGTGTTGTGATATTTTTATGACCTATAGGTAGTTGTTCCTTGTCTGGCTGTTTATGTATGTGAGTTTAAATGTTTGTAAACGCACCCTCGGTACAGGAGAAATTCCTAGTCTGGGGCAACGTTTAAAAATATATATATATAATATTAAACTAACTACATACATATATACAAAATAAAATAAAAAGCCGACCAAGACACTCAGGCATCAAAGTACTCCCCCGCATCGCTGTCATCTGCAGAAGACTGGCAGCATTGCCATATTGAATGGCAATACTAATTATTTATGCAAAGAATGAGCCGTCTAAATTAAATCATTTATTAAGACCTAAGACCGGCGAAAATGGTACACTGTTGATAAAGCAGTTGTTAGCGACATTACACAGACCAACTATTAACTTGTGTCCCTGAGCCGGCGCGGTTGCTCCAAACTTCTCGTTTAAGAACTTGAGAGTCCTAAGACCGCCTCATGCTGCGTTTATAAATAAATATTAGGCAAGTACTGCGAAAGTTTTAAATGCTTAATGTTGTATAAGTAATTTAATACTCATGGTAATTTAGATGATTACGAGCCTATTTGTGTAACAATTAGAATTTACTTTAAGATGAAGCTTTTAAGGTGCTTAGCATTTATTACCTTTTTTTAGAAATTATGATTACTTGCAATTTTAGATGTAGATATCTATGCTTACTATTGAGATGACGGTAAATATATGTATGGAAGAAGAGGTCTTTCAATGCATCCCGTTAGACTGGAAGCGGATATCAACCAAAGTTGGGAAAAGGCTAGGCCGATGATCATTCGTGTAAATGGATGATGTATGATTGTCTTTTGCGAGGTAATGCAAACTTAATCATTCTTTAGTATCTATACAAGACATACAAGCATAGGTAGGTTATGCTGTAGGCAGTAAAGAGATTTTCGCGACCAATTGACGCAATTGGTTAAGGATTCCAGTACCAGTACCAGCCTATTACTGTCCCACTGCAGAGCAAAGGCCTCTTCTCATACAGAGAAGGCACGAGCATTAATCACCACGCTTGCTCAAGACGGGTTGGCGATTTCAGACTTATATTAATTATATAAGTCCAGGTTTCCTCAAGATGTTTTCCTTCACCGATGTCTGTGATGTCCAAGATAAACTTAGAAAGTACATATGAATTGAAAAACTCACATTGGTACTTGCCGAGGTTTGAACCCACAACCTCGTGCACAAGAGGCGAGGCCTAAACCACTGGGCCATCATGGTTAAGGATTAACCGACTTCAATTCAACTTTGGTCCCAGAGTTAAATAGAAAAAGGTTATGTATCATTATTTTCACAGTAACTAGCTCCTTGATCATCATCATCCTCCTGCGCTTATGACAATTTGTTTAAAGTCTGTCAGTGTCTTCTTTTTCCATATGTCTCTATTTGCCGTCATCTCAATAGCCACTTCCTCTTAAGCCATATCATCTTTCATACAATCCGTGCATAGATTCTTTGTTCTTCCTTTACCCTTCTTGTTTTGAGTATGAATGTGAAGGATTACCCTCCACATTCATACTCAAAACAAGAATTCAGTAAGTAGTAAGTCTATCCTTCATCATCATCTACATCATGGAGCGACTGCCTATCTGACCTCCACAACGCAGTTACTGGGCAACACGCTACTCCTTGGTAAGATTGGTTGACAGACTTTTAGGGCTTCTGAGTACCCGTAACGACTGTAAAAGATCTACAAATGAAAGTAAGTCTATTCTTATGCCATAATATTTTGAAAAAATACAATTTAATCTACAGAGTTATAAAAAAAGAGCTTGAGCCACTCTTTTTTTTCAGAAAATAAGTACAGAGGTGAGCTGTGCCCCAATGTGACAAATTTCTTTGATAGTTTTTCAACTTTATCACAAAAGAATAAGGTTCATGTTCAATCGGGAAAATTCGAGAGTTAAGGATATCTGGATGTACTGGCGTATGTACGTATAGTAAAGCTGTTGGCTGGAACATCTCTAAACGTAGGTGAATGCCACGTTTTCAGAATGGTTTTAGGAACTTACTCACGTAGCCGCGTAGATCCATAAACAAAACTTTATACATACGACGAAGCTAACCAAGTTGAAAAGCTTAGGACTAATTTGAGTGCTTATGTTTTCAAATTGAATGTTCAATTCACAGATTTTGCAGACTCAGTCAGACCAGAATTAATGACGCGAGGTCGAAGGAGATTTTGAAAATGTTAGTAATTGCAAAGGTAGGATAAAGTTTCACATTACAAGCCAGTTTTAATCATTAAAACTTCAACAATTTCAAAAACATAAAATATAATTTAAAACAATTCCTTATCAAACAACTGTGATACGGGGAATAACAAGTGCTCATAAGCGCTCACAGTTTAAGAGGCAGCGCGGCCCTTTGTCACGTTTAGTCCGTACTCCTTAGAGTACTGAACATCGTTAGCAATGTGTTATTGCTCACTTAATTCTTACAACGAGTACTTAACGAGTACTGTAATTTGCGACGAGCATTACGTATAAACACGCCTCCGAACATATGTGTCTTCCTTAGATGTGAAAAAACAAAATGGTTGCGATTGTAGAAGGCTTTGTACTTTGTGTTATGCTGTTAGGTTGGATATATTGGACATCATCATCCTCCTGCCACTATCCAAATTTATTTGGGGACGGCACAACATGTCTCCTTCTTCCATACATTTCTATTTCAAAAGTCACCTCCTATCTAGCCATAATCAGCTATATCATCTCTCATACAATCCATCCATCTTTTCATTGGTCTCCCTCTGCTCTTGTAACTCTCCACATTCATACTCAAAACTTTCCTCACAACATGGTACTCATTCCTTCGCATCACATGCCCATACGGTCACAGGCGCCACTTTCAGACTTCCTCTAACGTACTCATGTAGTTGTTATGTTATGTTAAATACATATTAGTTGACTGACGAAAATTCTTATTAAATCTGAAATCTAATCAGCCTACATTCATATTTTGTGAGTAAATCAGTAGGCATAAAAAATATACATCCTAAGAACTACAGAAAATTTCAGTTTGAACTCCTCATGTATTTGCGTATTCTTCATTTCATTAATCATACATATGTACACATATATACATACATACGTATTTCAATATATAACCTAAATCCATACGTATGATACATATGATAAAGACTAACAATAAAAATATCAACTAAGAGCAAAGACAAGTTCTCAAACAGCTAAATTATGTTTCAAGTTTGCCCCACTTATGCCATTTTATGGAGACCCGTGTCTCCGTCGGCCGTATTTTTTCCATATTATTGCTCCCGACTTTCAGATTAGCATAAATAAGCGAAAATATAAAAAGCTTTTAAAGAAACATTAAGACGTAAATGCGATAATCGCTATTCGCGTTTCCTGCTATCTATGTAAAGCAATCTTATTTTTGGAAATATAATTTAATTTGTTTTATATAAAAATAATCGGCTTTTAACGCCGATTTACTTCTTTTGTTTCGCTCATCGTCATTCATTACTTGTTTGCTAACTTTTCGGGCTATAAATATATACGTTCACCCGACCTCTATTTTTATGGCAAATGGATTGAAAACATTTTTATAGCCCCTTGTTTAGTACTCATAACTATGCTAGTTTATATGCATGTAAAACTCATAGATCCCTTTATGTTTCGCGAAAGAAGGGTGTAATATAAATATACACAAGGAAAAACGGCCCATTAGCACACATCTGTGAACACCATAGAATTTTCCCAAATGACTGTTAAAAGCCAATTTGTAAAGTGGTATTTAGTTTTTATTACCTTCACTGCCATCTTCAAAACTTTCCATCAGTGTTGTCTACGAAACTATTCTAACAAGTTCTCCCTATTGTTACTTTTAATTCAATAGATAGAGATAGCTTTCAAACAGATGCCTCATTTAACTTGAATAGAAGTTATTTTCAGAAAAATACGGAAGAGCGTTCATTGTCGTGAGGGTCGGTGTCGTTGAGGAGGCGCCTCCAGACCCGCGTCTTTGTTATCATTGCGTGAATTACGCAGGTAATGGGCCGCATTTACAGCGTACGTGCCTCGACATTCATTAAAACGGCTAATTAAACCAGCCGTCGAGATTCCAACGACGAATTCGCCTTTTGAGACGACAGAACTCTACATATTTCTTTGGGGGAAATTTTAAGTGGAGCTCCTGGCATTCATTGTTTCTCCGGGCAAAGTTTTAAAAAGACTTTTGAAGTTATTAGGAGTGTAAATTATTTCAGACCAGATATTTAACCGCGTATTTATATGGCCTATGTACTAGGAAATGCAGGTTCGCGGATGTTGTGTCCAAATTTATTAGCTATTATGCAAAGTTTAGTGGCGTAATTACTGGCCGAGTGTTGATTAGTTTTGCGTGCTGTTTATCGTATAATTGGGGAGTTACGTTTACTGACGTAGCATTGAATATTTAACTGTGCTTTAGCCTTAATTTGGACACTTATTCCGTTAGATTATGTGTCTAATTCACAACTTTTAAAACTAATTGCATTAATAACACCAGGCTGTTACAGTCTCACTACAGGGTAAAGGCCTGTTCTCATACGGAGAAGGCACGCCCATTAATCACAATGCTTGCTCAAGGTGGGTTTGTGTTTTACCAATGTCAGTAGTGTCTAAGATAAACTTAGAAAGTGCAATCGAGTCGAAAAAGTGATATTAGTGCTTACATGACGAATTTTAAGCCCCCCAAAAGAGGCGGGGCTTAAACTAATTATACCAACCAATTTTTAACTTTTATTCCGGGATTAAATATCAAAATTAGGTATGTAATGCTTACTACATGCTACCTGATAGTTAAAAGTATGCAAAAATATTCAATGGATTCTTTAATAATCACACTTCTTCCTTCTTCCAAACATGATTAGTTTAATTCCGAACACAGAACGCCTGAAGACGTTTCAAGTAACGTGTGCCGTACGAAATGTTGAAGCCGTGTCGGTTTTATTCAGGCTCAGGCGTATGGTGCCTAGTAATTAACAAAGCTGGCAACTCCCAGGGGATCGGATGTACCTACATCGAAAACCAAACCATTGCCTTTCATTTGGTCCCAAATTAACACTAGTCGGAATCAGAGTTGCGTGGCGACGTGTGTTCGGTTACATCACTAGTTGAACACGAAATAGAGAATAATATTGTTTACGCAATAAATAACGTCATGCTTGTATTCCTCGAATGGGTTGGCAGAAGTGTACTCACATCACATATTGTCAGTTTTGTCCAATGCGTGGAGGCGAACATACTTTTACGAACGTTTTTACTAAGACTACAGGCTGCGTACTATTCTAAAGTTGTTGGTCGTAAATAATTGTTGGTTTGTGTATGTAAAAACGAAAACCAAGCATGGAAAAAAATATTGCTATGGGGAAAGTACTCTTAAAATAGATTGACATTTCCAATCTACTTAGTTAGTGACGGCAATGGCGGCTGTTTCGCAACTTTACCTTTCAATAAATTAGATTTTATATTTTTCATCGCGATTCTATTCGGATTCAGAAGCGGGATCTAGAGGAAAACAGAAATGTAGGTATAGTGATGGACATACTTTAAAGGAGTGAAAATTAGCAATTTTACTATTGAACCAACCTTGAAATCGCGTAAATAAAGACAGAAGGTACCACTACTGGTAAAAGTTCCTTGATAAGGTCACGATCCTGGCTGCATCGTCATCACACTCGTACATCAATGATTGTACGAGTGTTTGCAAAGTCGACAATTGTTCGGTTTTCATAACCTTCTATTATGTAACCTTTTATTTGACGACCTATGTGGCGCAGCGGGCGAAGGTCCGCCTGCGACGCAGGAGGTTGCGGGTTCGATTCCCGCCTTGGGACAAATATTTGTACGATCTACAAATATTTGTTCCGGGTGTTCTGGGTATTTGCTATGTATAATAAAAAATATCTATCTATGTAGTGTATTGTATTAAGTATATAAGTCATCTAGTACCCATAACACAAGCTCTGCTTAGCTTGGGGCTAGATGATGCAGTGTGGATTGTCCAGCATTATTTATTTTATTTATTTATCTCAACCAGATCAATACAGGATGAAAGGGAGATCGACGCAAAAACTGATACCATGAGTTCAGTATATAATTTTCATCCCCCGCGTTGAAAAATTTCGTCGGCTTTTTCCTCAATTGTAAGTTTTTTTTTCTGATTTTTTGCTTTTAGTGAACGAACAACAACAAAAAATAATTTTGATTATTACAGAATAGCACTTCTGGTTTTTAAGAGACACTTTAGATGTAGCCGGACTTATAATGCGTCGCAGGATGGTTGTAAAAAATGTTTTCAGCGAAAATCCTAGAGTTTATGCAAAAGATTGGACTATTGGAAACGAAAAAAGATTTTCGAATCTAACAACACTCCTTAATATCAGCATTTTGCAAAAAAAATTAATAGGGTGTTTTAGGTTAAACGCGACGTACAAGGTTGAGTATAAACCTATTGACGGATATGAACGTTATGCAGTAAGGTATGCGCTGTTACAGTTACATTCGAGCCATCTTCTTACAAAACATTTGACGACCTATGTGGCGCAGCGGGCGAAGGTCCGCCTGCGACGCAGGAGGTTGCGGGTTCGATTCCCGCCTTGGGACAAATATTTGTACGGTCAACAAATATTTGTTCCGGGTGGTCTGGGTATTTCCTATGTATAATAAAAATATCTATCTATGTAATGTATTGTATTAAGTATATCAGTCATCTAGTACCCATAACACAAGCTCTGCTTAGCTTGGGGCTAGATGATGCTGTGTGCATTGTCCAGCATTATTTATTATTATTTATTTATAATAAAGTGATGTTTAGACCATTCAGCATTCAAGTTTCCAATTGCTCTAAAGAGACTGATGTTAAAAAGAAAAGAAAGAAGAACTATTGTTTATTCTGCATAGATAAGCATAAATTATAAAAGCACATTCTGCAGACATTTTTATTTAAAAACTTAAGCCAAAAGCTCAGCATTTGGAAAGAATTAAAAAAAAGCTAAAAATTAAGTTATAGTACATATATACATATATACTTTTATACTAACAAAAATCATTCTTAATCTCCAATAATTCGGTTATTTGCAAAAATGCCAGGATTTTCGCAATAAAACGATTGTTCGTATTGTCCAGAAACATATATTATGTAACGCTTGTCCGGAATATATTCGCGTCAGTGACGCTTTTATCAGCATAGGATAAGCCTAGCTGCAAGCCATATCGATATATCTCTTGAATGGAAAACAGGTAGCTACTATGTTATGTACAGCCGGTGATGCGGGCTGCTCAGTGGCTAAGTCAAGTTTGGATAGGTCATGAATTAATTTAGAACCAAGTTTTGTGCTTCTTAGTTTCCTTCATTTACTTTGTGGAGGTCGTGACTAAATAAAAAATAGGTGCACGGGTCGATCGAAGGTTAAGCTACGCTTACCGCGGTCAGTCTGTGGATGGGTGACCGTTCATTACATATTGAGAATCTGCTGCCGCGGAAACCGTTAATCTGTTGGTCCGAGCTGCCATATATAGATCTTTGACAGCTGATACGGGTAATCAGAAACCGGAAAGTCTGACAACCAGTCTTAACCAAGGGGTAAAGTATCGTGTTGCTCCGTAGCTGGGTTGTGGAGGAGGTTAGATAGGCAGTCGCTCCATGTAAAATACTGGCATCCAGATGCATTTGATTAGACTGCAAGCCGATCCCAACATAGTCGGAAAAAGGAAAATTGACTCTGCTTAAAATTAAACACTTTCTACATACGAGTAATTGTCGCTAGTTCCCCTTAGTGCCCATTTTTACTCATACACACACGATGACACCTAAATGTAATACCTAAATACTATCGCATTGTGCGCAGTGCAAAAGCAGACATTAGGCTTGGTTTAGTGAAAACGGTGGAAGATTAGTTTTACTTAACAGCATTTAGTATTATCAGGCTGTTTGTCAAAATGGAATGTGTAAGGTATTAACATAGGAACAAAGGTATCATACTACTATATTTGTAGGAAAATACCAATCGAAACTATTCCTCTTTCATATTAACATGTAAACCGTGTTTCCCTAATTGCGTATGTGAAGGGAATCTATTTATCTGTTGATAGTTCACTGACATAGATTTATCAGAAATGTATGACTACACTAGCACTACTTCGCGGTTTCTCCCTGTCCTATAGGTCGTAGACAGATGTTACATAACCTTTAACCTTTCTCAAAAATTGGACTATCACATGCAAAATGTATCTTAGGATTTATTCAAATCCGACTGGCAGTTCTGGAGATTAGCGCGAACAAACTAACAAACTTATCAGATTTATTATAAGTATTAGTGTAGATTTATTTAGAATTGTAAAATAAACCGTTAAACAAATAAACAGGCGTATTTTTGTATCGTTTGGCGGTAGTTCCAATGGTCCGAAACCAAAATAAAGCTTTACACAGACCCATATGACACTTGGTTTCGTTGTTTGTTTTCGCAACAGTGAAAAATAACACTCCGTGCAAAGCAAATAAACGCGGCCGGAAGATAAAACATCAGAGTTCGTGGCAAGCCTGTTTCCAACTTCAGTAAGTTCGTTATTTTATAGTTGACTTTATACAGCTTCTGAGTTTGGACTGAGTGAGATCTGCACGATGTGTGCCACGGCCATTTTGAATTAGTGGTCTTCGCATAAAAATACTATTAATATTTGAGAATCACAGACTTCGTTTTATCTAAGGGACTTGCATATCTTTTCTCCCTCTCTATAAAGTCCATCCAAAGGTTGTCTGTAGGGAATCGCTTTTAGATATAAGGCAGCCCATTGTAATTATGTAGGTCTTAGGTTATAATTTGTAATTTTTAAAGGTGCATCATAAAGAGCATTTGATTTTATCTTACGGTATAAGTTTTAAATAAAATTTGTCGTGTACGCACGTAGCACGTAGTAGAATATTATTATATATATTATTTCAGTGTCTAATTTAATTATGTCTAGTTCATTAAAACGGTAACACTAATTACATTACGTAACATGGAAACATTTTAAATGATGGGTACGTCAAAATTGATGACAAATTGTGTCGTATAAAATATAATTTAATAGTAATAATTAAGCTAATGAACTACTTAGTTTTTACAAAAAAATACAGTAATTCTGTAATTTTTTTCTCCGTTTTTTTTTAAATTGCTAGTCGTTAATCTTAATGGCAAGTTATTCTAAATGCCTACAACATATGCACCAGCTGATGTTTAATATATTTAACTAAAACGTAGGTCATGTAGCTGCTCATTTTTGTTTCAAACACTCTGTGCAGTGTTGGTTTTTTTTTATCCTCCGGTCTAAAAGTTAGTCGAGTAAGGGACATCATAGCCAGGGTTGTTAAGTCTGAAATAATGGATGGATCTATTTTTATTTATAGAAGCATAATTGGTTTAAAAACCTATGAAATTCCATTGATGTTTAATAAGTTAATGGCATTTTATAAGATAAACACTCATTCATATATGTTGACTGCACGGTTGGCGCAGTGGCTGAGCGATCAACTGCTGCGCCGCGTGTCGTGGCTTCGATTTCCGCACGGAACAAATATTTGTATGACCTACAGGTAGTTGTTCCGGGTCTGGCTGTTTGTGTACGTGATCTTTAAATGTTTCTAAACGCACCCACGACACAGAAGAAATTCATAGTGTTCCAATGTTCTTTTTTCAAAGCAAAAAAAAAAAGAAAAGAAAAAATATTTAAAATAAGAAGAGTTAAGACAGACAGCCGTTGGCTGACAGGAGGTTTGATGAAACATTAGTGTCACATGTGGTAACAAAGCCAGTGGCGACAACTGGGAAAGTACGAGTATGTGTTAAATGTCTCCACTGGCAACAGTTGGGATTTTGTCCCATTTGTCATTTGTGATGACAAAGCCGTTAGCAACAACTGGGCTTAGGCGAAGTAGTCTACTGTATATTTCCAATTATTATCCATTTTATTGTATAGCTCAAAGATGTATCAAAGATCTCGAAATGGCGGGACCAACGGCTTAACGTGCTTTCCGAGGCACGGAGGAGTCTCGATATGTTACGAACGGTCACCCATCCACAGACTGACCTTAACAAGCGTACCTTAACCTTCGATCAACCCGTGCGGCTGTTTCTATTTATCCACGACCTCCTCTTAAGGCAATACATAGTGTGCAAATATAAATATATACGAGTACTTACTGGTATGTATTTATATATAGGTATCCGTTTACCGATTGTCTACTCTCCTGAATAAACTTTTGAAACAAATCGAAAGATTTTAAAATTGAGAATACTCGTTTCGAATAAAATATTAATTACTAGCTTCCGCCCGCGGCTTCGCCCACATGTTTTTCTTGATAAGAAAAAGTAGCCTATGTCCTTTCCCGGGGTGCAATCTATCTCAGCCAAATTTTATCGAAATTAGTTCATTGGTTTAGGTGTGAAAAACGGACAAACAGACACACTTTTACGTTTATAATACTAGTATTAGTATGGATTTTTTAAGGATTTATTCATATTTATGGGTGATACTAAATATGTTGGCCTCATACATTTAAACTTATGTAAATGCTACAGCATTTTTGTATTATCAGTTTTGAAATCGACAGAATACGTGAGGC
This sequence comes from Phlogophora meticulosa, assembly GCA_905147745.2. Classification (NCBI taxonomy): domain Eukaryota; kingdom Metazoa; phylum Arthropoda; class Insecta; order Lepidoptera; family Noctuidae; genus Phlogophora; species Phlogophora meticulosa. The sequence goes on along the minus strand of LR990528.1, from coordinate 8,934,357 downwards.
CGGCTAGGCACGGAGATCAATCTTACAATTTCCATAGAAATTCTATTGCTGGAAACAGAACTCGTGTGCCTCTATAACAATGACCATTGTGGTCGCCATCCTAGTTTGAATTCTCCATATCTCTTAAGAGCTCTAGGATTTCTTAGCGAAGATTTCTTGCAGTTCATCTGGGTAACATAAGTGCTTCCCCAGATGCACATTCGGTTTATGCATCGGTGGGTCGCATTCACATGAGATATGCAAAGTTTCTGCTTCTCACATGTGTACTTACATTAAAACATATGAGAACTTTGATAAATATAAAAGAAAAATGTAGTATTTCTTCACTATTCTTCTTCATGGAAAAGAAATTTTGCAAGTTGAAAACGGCTACGAAGGATTAAAAGCAATGCCTGTGGTTTAAATGCACGAAAATCTTTCCGTTGACTTCGAATGCAAACGTTATACAATATCTCATTTTAACTGACCTTACAATGTGACCTGCACAGGTACAGTATAAAGGCAGAATTAGCATTGGTCTCTGTAGACATGTCGAGACGCTAGCTAATACTGTTATAGCGGTAACGTAAGCTAAAGCGTTATGCATTTACTGAACCGAAACGTCAACCGCATTCTAGATATATTCAACGTTGACAACCAAAGTACGATCCAAACTACGAATATGATAGTTGGACGTCCCAATCAAGAACAATAGTTGAACAATAAAACTTATACTAAAATAATGTTATTTGTGCACAGTTTTCAGCCAGAAATGTTGGCGAATCAGAAAAGTTAGGAGATCAAAGAAATAAGTTCGAGTTCGTTAATCAAAATGAACCTCAAATAAATTGGCTGGTGTAAAATTAAATGCGACCAGTGAAACGTGTTATTCAGTGTGGTGACATCAGTACGCACTTATTTAGATCGTCCATATGTAAACCTCTCTTTATTTATGTAGGCTTGTTGAACAAGCTGCGGTTTGAGTGGCGAATAATACCTAATTAAATGCAATTTTGTGTGGCTGACAGAAATCGTATGTGATTAATTTATTTGCAGGTATTCATTTTAAAAGACCAGTCAACTGGAAAGCCTACTTTTATTAACATCTGAAGTAATTAAGACATGCCTTGGGTCCTTTGTGACGAAAGTACATGTAAGTTAGTTTTGTTCCAAATAATTATTACGAGTTTTTAAGATAACTAGACAGGCGGTGACTATTGAGATGACGACAAACAGAAACGTATGAAAGAAGAAGACATGCTGCGTCGACCTCAAACAAATACGGATAGCGGCAGGAGTCTTACGGTGATGACGCATTTCAAAGTTATGTACTGACCTTTAATTTAATTTAAGTTTTGACTTAAGTTTTAAAAGATAAACTGCCACGTTATTGAAAAAATGTCGGGTGTGGGGATTTAACGAAAAGATTAAAGTGTGACATTCATTAGCAGCAATCAGTCAAGCGAACTAAGCAGGGCGGCCTTCCGACAGCTGACTGCTACTTATCTAAATAAGATCGGCGTCGTGCGTGATGGATTTTAAGACCCTCGTCCCACTTGCCTGCCGCCGTTCAGTAATTTAAAATCAGCTTTCGCTTTCAGATTGTTCACAGGGCTTAAAACATTTTAACGTGATTTAAATACAGATACGCTTCACGCTTGCAACGTTTGACGTGTAACACAATGAACAATTCTAGCCAGTTGTCAGGCCGGGACCGTTTTACCTTTAAAATTCCCTTTGTAATATGTCAGTGTATGCAATTGATATCATAAAAGATCTACGTCTATATGTTGTAGTCTCATCTTTTACGTATGTAAGCCGCATAACCAGAGCTTTTACATTTGACTATTGCCCGAAACATTTTGAATTTATTAGAGTAATTTAATTCTGCATATGTAAGCCGCTTTAGAGCATTCCGTGGAATCTCGCATGTACAGCACAAAGTAGCTATAGTATAAGGAAAATTCAGATTAAACGTGACTGCCAGAGTCCCGGGCGCCGAGTCTTAGGGGTAATTCGCAATAACATAGCGCTAATGACCCAGCATTCACAAGGGAGAATTCTCAGCTAACTGCGACATTAAGACCTTCTTATTTGGCTATTTCACTTCGTTATGGTGCCTTTGTGGGAGCTTGTGGAAAAATATCAAGTTTACAGTACTGAAATGATTATAGATATGACCAGCACGTTCGAGCGTTTCAATTGAAAATCAATCTTGTTTTATTTTCGTGTAGCTACGAATGCCCGATGTAGTTATGATGTGAAATCATGTGTTGATTTATTTATAACATCTCACGAAACGATCATCCTTACGAATGCATCAATTATTACCGAACACTTGCTTTATGTATCGAAATGTTCACTGTAGAATGCTTAAGTGTGTGATTTTTGGAGAACGAGGTAGACTGACCTACCGTGATACAGTTTTTACTAGAACGGAGGTCAATGTGAATTACAACCATATTTCTACGCACGACATGAGATCATATTTTTTGTTTTGTTTATAATATTTTTCTATTCTTTATAAATACCTATAAATTGTTATTCTGAAAGTTGTTATTGATCCTGGAAATAAATGTTTTTTTAATTATCTAAGTATTGAAACAGTAATAATGTCAAAAGTTATTTTTTTTATCGATGATGCTTCGAGAACTTATTTACTTTGAAACCAAATTCGCTCTCATCATATTTCCGGGATACAACGACATTTAGCTGCCAGTTGCAATTCTATCAGTTCATCCAACTGTTCTTTTTTAGCTTCAAGCTATCAAATACCCCGAGAACCATAGCAGTTTCAATCAAAGTGCATTTAACATCAAGAAAAGTTTCTACAACATCACAGTACAATACAGCTTCATTAATCGTTGCTCATGATACATCGCGGTTGAATACAGTGAAGCATTAATACTCTGGCTTCGGTTGCTTTGAAAGTGAGTAATGAAGCTGATACTGTGAATTAGTTGGTTTAATCAATAACGATAATGTATTCATCGGGTCTGTTTCAATGCTCACCTCGGTAACCTTCTCATTGCTACTAGGAATGAAATAAAAGCCGCCAACCATTACGAGATGAACAGAAAATTCAATTCACTGAATGTGGTTGAGAACATTTTGATTACATAGCTACTCGAAAACACTCTCTATCTGTGTTCTCGTATAGGTAAATAATTGGATATACAGAGATCCGATTGCGTCATCTCGTTTCGCGCCGATTTTCCTCTGTATGGGTCTAAGTCTGAAACATACGTAATACATCTAATTATTTTTCTTTTAACTCTGAATCTGTACTAATATAATAAAGCTGAAGAGTTTGTTTGTTTCTACCTGCTTATGTCTGGAACCACTAGTCACATCGAAAATATCAGAGAATCTTAGTCAGATTTAAAAAATTCTACTTGCACATTTCTTAAGGAAGCTTAAAAGCTATTCGACGCCTGTGTTGGCGCAGTGGCTGAACAATCGGCTGCTGCGCTACGTGTCGCCGGTTCAATTCCCACACGGGTCAAATATTATGGCTTACAGGTAGTTGTTGCGGGTCTGGTTGTTTGTGTATGTGAGTATCAATGTTTTATATGTGTAATAATGATAAGCATATTTTTTAACTTATTCTATTAAATATGTTATTTGTAAATAGTAATTACATTGTAAGAACATTGTGTACGAGGAGACTAGGAGATTTTTAACCGTTGAAACTACAAACACCATAGCCCCCACAATGCGATTCCAGTCTTCAGTTTTTCACACAAAGGGTAAAATATAAAATTGTATTTGATAAGAAGAAATATAGGGATCAAAGAAATATTCGGTTTCCTGTTTTTGCCAGTAGATAGTATTTTTGGTATTTTTTTATTCTCTGTCATAACTTTGAACAACAGTAGTATGTTCACTGAAAAATATTTTTCAAATCTCCCTGTCCTGTGCTGTTGCAGTTTACAGGCGAGAAAAGCCTTTTGCGAGCTTTTATTTATTTATTTATTTATTTGGTCAGGTTCACTAGCCTACACAAAACATAGGGAGTAGAAGAAACTTAAAAGAGTGGAGTTATATGCCGACCGACTGTCGTCCTCCCGTCTCATCCTGCCCATCAAAATCTTTTTCGTAAAGCGGTTCAACGAAGGTTTTTTGAAAACTGTTTCGGTTCAAAAGTATAGTTTTTAAGAAAGTTAGAAGCGGGGGTCGCTTCTTTTCGTAGAGAAAAACTATACTTTTTCATAAAAAGTCAAGGTGTCCTTCCCCACCGTCTTAACAAGAGGTCAGGTTAACTAGCCTCCACAAGAAATAGGGAGTAAAAGAAGCTTAAAATAGTGAAGTTATTTGCCGACCGACTATCGCCAGTGTCATCCTGCTCACCAAAATCTTTTTCGTAGAGGTGTACAATGAAGATTTTTTCATAAGTGTTTCGGTTCAAAAGGGGGTCGCTTCGAACAGAAAAACTTTACTTTTTTTATAAAAAGTCACCTTCCCAGGTGACCTTCCCCACCGTCTTAACGAGGGGTCAGGTTAACTATCCGACATAAGAGACAGCGAGTGGGTGAAGGTTGCTCGCACCACATCGTAGTAGACACGGATTCAATTACCGTGGAGGTGTGCGCAGCATGTAACACGCTACGGTTCATGATGTCGTGCCGAAGCGCCTGCGGCTTCCTGCACCCGCAGCACTTAGGACGCGTCGATGTCATGCATAAGCTGAAGCGATTCGTAAAAGGAGGAATAAGATGTTGAGTGTTTATTTATTTAGCCTCGCAAGAATTCCTGGATACAATTTTTTTATTATATATTATGTAATTTTGTGATTACCAAATTTTTTTTCGAGCAAACTTAGGTGATCTGTAAGTTTTTTTTTTCATTTTTTTATAGTTTACCTACAAATAAATTCTCAAAAACGGCTACTATATTAACAAGCCATACTTAATATTATAAATGCGAAAGTAACTCATAGTACTGTATAGGTAATTTTTATGGTATAGATGGTTTGAATAAAAGTTTGTTTGACACTTAATTAATACCTTTTCACACTTAATAAGATAGATTATATTTTAAGGAAGGACATAGGATAGTTTTCAATCCGCTACTTTGCCAGCAACCGCTATAACCGTCATTAACGCGGACGAAGTCGCGAGCAGAAGTATATAAAAAAAGAAAAATAATGACAGATTGTTTCGATATTTGACGATCGTTATCATCATGACATTCATAAACCTGTCAGTTTTTTTTTCATTCTGTTGCTTATGATGTAAGTATAATACGCGTACACACATCATAACACTCACCACCCCTACACAATTACTTTCCCCTCTCTATACATGTACACCAACACATTTAGTTTTTAGCTTAGTTTACTTTATTTTATTTTTATTTGTTTTTCTTTAATCTACATAAAGCTGTACTTGTTAGCAAATTCCTTAGCAAATAATGTACTGAGAGGTTTGGCGCTGCATGCCGAGATACAGGTTTTACCTAGTTCGGCTGCAGATGCTCCTATTTTGTATTGTATTTTAGCTTACTAGTTTTTAAGTTGTTTTTTTGTACAATCTTTTTCTTGGCAAAATAAATTATTATTATTATTATTCTCTTTATTCTTGGTATAAACATATAAATTACATTTTTAAATATTTAAATATAAAAAATACAAAAACATTTAAAAATATAAAAAATAGTAGTCCACCGATGGCAGGAGCAGGGTCCAAGCTACCGGCGGTTAGGGTTGCAGAGACAGGAACCTCCTCACAATGCGAGCCGTATCGAGGAGTACTGCCTTCTGTATCAGGCCTTTGATCCAACCGTGTAACGAAAGCCTCGACAGATGGTCGTCAAGGCTTTTAGCCAGTAGGCCATTGGCCGTAACTACGATCGGCACAATGACAGCCGAGTCCACATTCCACATGTCGACAACCTCGTGTGCTAAGTCAAGATATTTAATCTGTTTTTCTTTCTCGGCTTTCACGAGGTTCTCGTCATGTGGGATGGTGACATCCACTATCATTGCGCGGCGCGCTAATCGGTCTATCACTACTATGTCAGGCTTATTGGCAACAATAGTCCTGTCAGTAATGATAGACCGATCCCAGTACAATGTGACATGGTCATCTTCGAGAACTGGGTCGGGCACATACTTGTAGTACGGTACCTCAGATTCCACAAGCTTGTACCTCAAAGCAAGTTGCTGATGGATAATCCTGGCCACTTGGTTATGTCTGTGCAAGTATTCGCCGTTAGCCAGACGAGAACAACCAGAAATAATATGTCTGATGGACTCACCCGGACGGTGGCATGCCCGACACATGTCAACCGTCCCGTCCTTCATAATATGTTTCCGGTAGTTGTTCGTCAGAATAACTTCGTCCATAATCGCACAGACAAAACCTTCAGTTACCCCAAAGAGGTCACCGAATCGTAGCCAGGATACGGACGCTATGAAATCCACATCGGGCCCATGAAGAGCCCGATAGAAGCGCCCGTGAAGCTCCTTGCTTTGCCATACCTGCTTGCGGTCATCGGTAGTAAGCACTACAGGTTTGCGCCAGTTCTCTTTAGCCATGGACAGCGGGGTGAGTCCCTTGTCAACTGCGACCACATCCCGATGCATACCCACTTCGGTTTTTAAAAAATAATCCCTGAGGCTGCACACCTCGCGGTTGTAGAGTGTCTTAGCATTTAAGAAGCCTCGACCTCCACATTTCCGCGGGATGTACAACCTCATTACCGATGATCGTGGGTGATGCATCCGGTTTGCGGTCAGCAGTGTACGGACCCTTCTATCCAGGGCGTCGAGTTCGGTCTGAGTCCATTTGAGTATGCCGAAAGAGTACATTAAAACCGGCATGACCCAACCGTTGAAGGCGCGCACCTTATTTCCGCCCGATAAAAGGCTATTTAAAACCTTTTTCAGGCGGCCAAAGAAGCGCTCCTTCAGCGATTGCTTCATGTCAGTAACATTAATGCCTAATGCTTCCGACATACCCAAATACTTATAGTTATCGGATGAGGAGAGGGATCTAAGCTGTATGGAATCCGGAAGTTGAATACCCTCGGATTCCACAATCTCCCCTCGCTTTACATGCATGACCGCACATTTGTCCACACCAAATTCCATCCTGATGGTACTACTGAAACTTTCAGTTATTTTCAGTAGTTCCATCAGTTGTAAATTGTTGGAGGCAAAGAGTTTTAGGTCATCCATGTAAAGGAGGTGGGATATGACCTGACCACCTCTTCTCAACCTATAGCCTAGACCTGAATCCTCCAGCAATGTGCTTAGCGGATTCAGGGCTAAGCAAAACCAAAGGGGACTCAAACTATCGCCCTGGAATATTCCCCGTTTAATCCATATAGGTTCATCATTCCCTTGAATTTGCCGACATCCTGGATATCGAAGGACCGTCCTCCATTGCCCCATACATGACTCAAGAAAGGTGCGTAGAGTTGCATCTATTTTGTACAACTCCAACACCCTCATAAGCCATGCATGCGGCACAGAGTCGTACGCCTTCTTGTAATCTATCCAACATGTCGACAAATCCTTGTGGGATCGACGAACCTGTTGGCTAATGGCCATGTCTATGAGGAGTAGTTCCTTAGTACCACGGGACCCGTTCCTACATCCATTTTGAGAGGCAGACATGATAGAATTACCAACTATATGTTCGGCAATTTTAGCTCTCAAAATGGATGTAAGAAGTTTATAAACCGTCGACAAACATGTGATCGGTCTATAATTCTTGGGTTCCGTGGTACTACCTGATTTATAGAGCAGGTGAGTAATACCAGTTGTGAGAAACTGGGGTAGCGAACCAGACTCTAAACATGACTGGAATTGTGATGCCAAGCGCGTGTGTGAACTACCAAGCCATTTTAGCCAGAAATTATGCAGTCCGTCCGGTCCCGGTGCTTTCCAGTTCGGTAACGGACGAACTGCTGTGGCCACGTCTAATGGTGTTATAATAATTTTTTCCATTTCTGTTATGGTTTCACACACGCGTTCGACGTCACGAATCCAGTGAGCTTCAGTGTGACAGACGGGCACCGACCAGATGTTACGCCAGAATGTATTCGTGGTTGTATCATCCGGGCGGTGCACGTCCGCCACATTCTGTTCAGGTCGCTCCCAAGCTCTGTATACCCACCTCTCATCGCTCTGGAACATGCGATTCTGTGAGTACCGGTCAACCCGCCGTTTATACCGCCGAATACGGTTCGCCCATGCATAAACTTTCTGCTTCAGGAAGTCGATGCGCTCTACAATGCGGGACATGTATTCGCGAGGACTGATTCCAGTCCCCGCAAAAGCCCGCCTCACAAAGCGCATCACTCGAGGTCTTGTATTGCCCTCCCTGAAGCAGTATAGTTTGCCGATGAGCACCCTGGCCCCATCGATACGGCGCTCAATCCTGCTTTGCCAGGCTGGTACAGCTGGTTTTGGTCGAATAGCTACGTCATTATTTGGAAACTTGACGTTAGCTAAACGACATGCCGCAACAGCCGCGCAATACAAGATTGAATGTGTATCGACGAGGTCTCCGCTGCTCTCGAATAAATCCTTAAGCAGCGAATCCAAGTTACACACCAGCGCTCTATTTTTTTGTGCATAGGCAGCCTTGGTAACCGGGGTCTAAGTTCGGTCGGTGTGGACCTATACTCACGAAGCGCATCCTCCAATGCGCTCCTCAGTTTTTCATTGCACTGGCTACTTACTGTGACAACCCTATCATCTGCTTCTTCACTGACATGGTTGGACGGCGACGGTGTTGCGTTAATAATTGACGCTTGTACCGCGGTCTGTGTCGAAGTCAAGACGATGTGGTTGTTCAGCACCTCTGAACGCAGCCTATCAAGTGCGGTATCGTCCAACCTGTGGTTACGTTGAATAACCCGCACCTGATCCGACAGTCGTTGGGCCGAGACGTTAACGGTTGGTTCCAATACCTGAAACAGAGACAGCATCCTAGCACGGTACGCAGTGAGGTTAGTTCCCCCCTCTGTAGACCCGTAATATGCGCGCATGACGTTCTCGTTCATAGACTGAGTCCATCTCATGCGCTGCACACAACCACCGGTAGCGGGGACCTGGCTTGGGGCCGGTTGGCCCCTGGATCCCAAGCTCTTCGGTGGCCGGCCTCTCCCTTGCCGACGTACAGGTGTTGGCGACGTCGGTGGGGAAAAATACTCGTCGCTCGAGCTCGACGCGGCTGCAACCGTCGGTGTCACTGGTGATCCAAGGTCCGGCGGCGGCGAGGCGGAGCTGAGCGGCGAGTCCGGGGATGGTGGGCGTGCGCGTCGCTTTGCTGCTCTTGTTAGCATTTTATTTCATCATCGTCAGTTTTGTAAATTTGTATTGTATTTTGTGTGACATCTGTCACCTGTCGGACTGCTTACATATTTATAGGTTTTCGTATATACAGGTATCATTTTTTGTGTTTTCTACTATTTACATTAATTTATTTGGTTTTGTTTGGTTGTGAATGCAATTTGTGGTACTCACACTGGTATAAACAGATAAAATTCAGAAATTAATTGGAGGAAAAATTTACGGACGACATGACATGCTTAGAGTTGCCAGCTTATTATTATTATTATTATAATAGGTACTCAATTTTGTTTGATCACTCGTGTCAATCGTCAAAAATCGAGCAGGTCTGTAGACACCTTTCCTTAGATTTTTGATTCATCGAGAAAATGAGATTTACATATTTACCCGATTTACCTTGAATCCAGTCCAATAATTTATTTAGTATAAATAGGGATTTCGTCGAAAACCTCCCGAAATCCTATTAGTTCGTATTCCTAGAAATTCGACGGGGCGGAAAAATGTGATATTTATCTACTTACGTCATGTTTATTGCGTGGCTTTTTTGTTGTAACAACAAGCATTGTTCGCCTTCAAAAACACAAAACATTGTTCCAACATCTTCTTTCAGCTGTTTGCCTGGTGGATGGATCTGGATTGCCCAATGCCGTACTGGACCAGGCTGCATGTTGAGCACTCTGGATCCAAACCCAAATTTAGACTTAGATTAAACATATAGCGTATCTTTATTTTTTTGGAAAAGTTTTATTAATTCATAATGTTTTTAATTTCACAATGTAAGGACCAGCTCAGAAATAAATGAATTTATTATTACAGTATTAAAATATTTATGATTAGCTTGTCGGAACGAATTGCTAAACCATTTCTAATCCCGTAGTGTTGAGCATAATTAAAACATGATTTAATTAATGAAAGAGCAAGGTCAACAACGGATGCAAACTTTATTTACGTTGTCAGAACAGACCGTCCATTTCTAAAATTATATAAAGTTAAACTAATTAGCAACAAACAATTTTGTTTCATTCTAAAGTTATAACGGATTCTCGGAAATATATAAGTATAATAGTAGATACGTAATAGTAAGTACATTGCGCTAAAGAGATAAGTATGCAACTGTAAGCTTTATCTAAATAATACCAGCCTGTTCCACTGCAGGGTGAAGGTCTCTTCTCATACAGAGAAGGCACGAGCATTACTCTCCACGCTTGCTCAAGACGGATTGGCGATATCAGATGTATGTTCATTTTAGATCCAGGCTTCCTGACGATGTTCGCCTACACCGATGTCAGTAATGTGTAAGATATTTTTTATCTACTTTACATTATATTATTATGCTTTTGTTTTATTTTTTACATTATATATTTTTTTATGTGTCATTATATTATTGAACTTTTCAGGGATTGTTCATAGATCTAAAAACACTAAAGGACATAAATAAATATGATTTTTATGTACAGACATCGTAATGTCAGTTCGATTATTTTTTTTATTTCAATTTCAAGTGGCAAAGATTTTTGCAACCAAGTAGCATCATGTCTAATGAATCTTATTTAACTTTTTATAGCTTTGTAGCAGTAGATTCCAATTATTAGGAGCATAACACCTTTTCTAGATAATAAGACTCCGTAACACATTTATTTATTTTATTTATTTATTTATTTAATACTTTAAGCACACAAATGTACAGAGGCGGACTTAATTTAGTAATGCCTATAGTATATACTTATTTCACCAGGCTTAGCTTCTGCTAAGCCTAGTGAAATAAGTAAGGCTCAATAGTCTAGTACACGCAAGTCTAGAAAGACTTGCGTGTACTAGACTATTTTACTTAGTGTACATTCTACGATTCCAACTAAATTCTGCTTGCACATAGATTCTACTACATGTCTTCAGCAGCTAGTCACTTGTCACTTGTACCACACAATCGGAACCGCCTCCAAATTATCTGACTGACGTTCCTCTACTTCCATTCTAATACTAGTTAGTGTACTTCTCACTGGCATTAGTACCACCTTTTATATCACTTAACTCGTAATCTTATTAATGTACTATATAGTTCACTAATGTTCCTTTAAAATCCTCCGACGTAGTTAGTAGGAATTCTTGCTTAATTTACGCTGTGGTGGCAGTGTCAAGTGGCAAACTCTGGTTTTAAGCTATTTTAGGTTTGACCTTTAATTAGTGAGCCGGTAAAATGACGGTTTAATTAACTTAGCTAATGAACACCAGTAAGATACTATAATTATATTTATTCCGAATACATAGTCCAAGGGCTATTTTTTTGGGGCTATTTCATGATTGACCTTCGTTGAACGACACGATAACCGACACATACTTGACTGTCTGAACAGGTCAACTCAAATCTGTGTGGTGCTTTCCTCAATAGACTATCTCAGGCCTTCTTGGTTCTCATAAAACATTTTGTTTTGTTTTTGGAATGGACATCTCGCAGCTTAGCCTTCAGGGATATCAACTTAACCGAACTTTCCTGTGGGGACTTAATCAGAAATTAAGGCCTCCAGCCAGGGCGTAAAAACTTTAAAGCTAAGCGACCAATCGCTAAGGGCACCCCCTGTGGGGTACGAGCCTCGGTTTAAGACATCGTTGGGAGAGGACAGCAAGGGATGGATCTAATAGATATATTATTTAGGGACTAATTTAACTCCAGCAAAGGGTCGTGGGCCTCGGCGGCGAGGACGGAATGAATGACTATAACAATGTGATTGTATGAAATTATAAGAGACTTCGACCTCTAAGTGTGCTCTGAGAACGTCTAAGAGATTTTTGTAAAGTAGCGGCCCAGGAAACAAGCACCACATGTCTAGGTAAATTTGAGATTAAGAAAAAAACTGCGTGTTATATTAATCAGTTAATATTATTAATCAGCTTACAAAAATAGATCCAATCATAATTTACTTACTTTCTTTTAGAGAAACTGCCTTACAGAATAACTTACATTCCCCATATTATATAAAAGAGTAAATGCTACTTTGTAGATACATCAGAACATTAAGCTTGTATTCCCCGAATAGAGTTCAGAGCTGCCATCAACTGGACACAGATGCAGACTCCGGGTTGCTACTGAAAATTTCCAGACGGAAAATCCAACTAGCCCGGGAATTGTACACAGGATCTCATGCACAGCAGTAGCGACCAAGAGACCAAAAAGCAGTCAAGTCATTTTAATTAGGAGAAATAATTAACTCTCCTAATACTCTCAAAAGAGTGTGTAGGGGAGTTATAAAACCAATCACAGTAAAAGTTATTCCAATTGAAATATACAAAACATTTTTCAATAAGCTTATGGCAAAGTTCGATCAAGTTTTTTAAAGGCTTCAGTGCGCGGTATTGGCAATATCTAAAAATACAGTTCCTGCAAAGTAGTCTGAAGTTCGCTTCGACATAAACTTCTAACGCAATCAAATTACATTACGTAAAATTAATTTTCCATGGCTTCTTACTAATAGAACGTAATTCACCAATTTCTGGTATCGTATTGCAGTGTATCGACAAATATTAACGTTACGGGCCCATTGCTCGCTAAGTAGATACTTAAATATGTATTTCCAATTCGCTGTGGGACTGCCATATCTATTCCGTGGTTCATTATAGCTTTCAATTATTATTGTGTGGAATAAAAGTGTGGTCATGTCGCGTAAAAATTTCATTTGAGCCCTATGAGGGCTAATGGTTGATTAATAACAGCCGCACGGCTCTTGCCGTGGTCGGTACGTGGATGGGTGACCATCTATTACTTATTAAGACGCGTTTCGCTTCCACGTTTATAGTGCGGATGGCCAAACTGAGGAGGTCCTTGCCGAAATCCATGTTCCCCACAAATTAAAATCTAACGGTCTGAAGAAAAGCTCCGATTTTTTCTCGGCAAGCCTGCTCGATCCCAGACCTCAGCATCGCTTAATATCAGACGAAATGTGGTCAAACGCAAGCCTATTAAGCATAAAAATGCTCTCTGTTCCTCGAAAGCACGTTAAGCAGTTTGTCCCAGCTCTCATTCGTAGAATTTTGACAGTTGTTTTAGTTTTTCAGAAACCTCAAAGCCTGACAACCAGTGTTATCAAGGGTTATTGTGTTTCCCAGTAATTTGATAGTGGAGCTTTGACGGGCAGACTCTCCATATAAAATACTGGTATTCAGTTGCATCCGGTTAGATTGAAAGCCGACCCAGGGCAAAGACTAGGCAGATGATGGGATTTAGCGGCTGTGATTATTTGATACGGTGAATCAATCGTGAATTCTGCAGCAGAAGTTTCAGCAGCTTACATACCAATATTAATTCGTGCTCATTTGCTTACTAAGGGTTTCATTTCTAGGTTATATCCAACAAAATATGTGCATTCAGTAAAATCACAATAATAATTCTACTTAAATAGTTTTTTGGCTTGTAAATGTGTTAGTACTGTCGTAGTTCAAATCGAGTTCACCTATGTACGTAGGTACGTTTCGAATTCGGTAATCCAACATTCATAGAACATCAAAGCCTTTCCAAAAAATATATGCGACTTTTCTCGCAACATTTTATTATTTATTTAGTTTTAGCATGACAATATTTGCCTACAGTAATTATTTATAACTAAAATTGATTTTGGTATAAAAATAACATGCCCATTTTCATAATGGATGGTTCATTTTGACCCTTATGTACTCGAGGGTCTATATTAAATCAGAATCATGTATTCATTAACCTTATTGATATTCATAGGCATCGTTGTACGGATCATCCAACAATGTTCGAAGATCGGAAGATAGGGTGATAGGTTATTGCTACGCCTCTACGCTTTTGCTACGCTCGTAGCAAAAGCGTAGGCCAAACTTACACTTCGGCACGGTCACAATTACGTAAATAGTTCGTTTCCGAAAAAGGTTTCAATCTTGAACAATGTTATTTTATTTATTTTTGAAATTGTATGTATTTACATATATACAATTATCCCATAAAACATATTACACATTATATATACAACGTGTCCCAGAAATCAACGTCAAGCCGAAAACGGGCAATAGGCCAAGTCGTGACAGCTATTAGAAAAATATAAAAAAAAATCTTGGTCATGGTATTTTTCGAATTATAAGCATTCAAAAATAAATCTCAAAAAGTGACACCCTGTGATGATTTTTCAAGTCCTGTGACTACATTATTAACATTTCGGTAGTTTTTTTCTCTGTGATGTAACCATGAATAACCCTTCTGTAAATTACAGTTAAAAGTTAAAACGTAACTGCCTCAGTTCTAAATTAAATGTTAGATTTTTGCCCAATATTGAATTCAAAATAATGTCATCACCCAACTTTAACCGACTGTACTGAAAAAAAAATCTACTACACTATTTTGGCAAGTAACTTTAAAAGATGGCGCGTTTAGTCAGGATTCCAAAATGGTATAACACATACTAATTGCTACTTCTTAATTGAGGAAAAAAAGTACATTGTTGGTTTTAGGTGCGTTTGAAATAAAATTCAGTCGTTGGATTTCTTTTATTATAATTTTTATTAAATCAGATTTACGAAGTTTTATAACAAATGTTCAAACTGTTTTCCTTCAGCTGCAATGCAAGTTCTACATCTCTTTAAAAATGATCGCGTAATAAGACGGGCGTATCTTCTTGAGTTGATGTATTCAGCGGCTTCTGCAATTCTTTGGCGCAGCTCGTCTAAATCTTGAATTGGTTTAGAGTACACTTTATCCTTTATCGTACCCCAGTAAAAAAAATCTATGGGGTTTAAATCGGGTGAACGGGCAGGCCACGAAATTGTACCACCCCGCCCAATCCACCTATCGGGGTATTCTCGATTGAGAAACTCTCGTACAGTGAGAGCATAATGCGCTGGGCAGCCATCTTGTTGATACCACATGCTGCCGTAAATGTTCAGTGGCACTTCTTCCAATAATTCTGGTAATTGGTTCTGTAAGAAGTTCAAATAACCCTGGGCATTTAAATTCTCCGGCAGCTCGATTGGACCAATAACTTTACCATTCAAAATTCCCGTCCACATATTTACTTTAAACTGGTACTGAGATCTATCTTCCCGCATCAAATTTGGATTTTCCACGTGCCATTCGTGCAAATTGTGGAGGTTCATGTAACCGTCCTTTTTAAATGTTGATTCATCGGACCATAGAATTTTTTCAAAGAATCGCGGGTCCTCTCGGTGCCTCTGCAACATCGTTCGACAAAATCGTACTCTCTCTGGGTAGTCTCGGGGTAGCAGACTTTGTACTCGTCGTACATGGTATGGGTGAAACTCGTTCTTTTTTAAAATACGATGTGCAGTACTTTTGGGGACTCCTATGCTCTGTTCAATTCCACGTACTGAGATACTTCTGTCTTCTTCAACTGCTTGCAAGACTTCGGCTTCGTAGGGCATAACGGGTCTTCCCTCGCTAACCATTTGGCTAGGAAATCGACCCTCTGATAATGACCGATGCACATTAATAAATACTCGATGATCGGGATGACGCTCAGCATTCGGGTATCTCTCACGATACACTCTTGCTGCAGCATTGGCGTTGCATAAGCATTCTCCATAAATGAGATGCATGTTGGCGTATTCCTGTGCGGTGTATCGAGATGGCATGATAAAACACTACACAAACACGGGGTTGCGATTAAAACAAGTCCGGGGTTGTCAGAAACGGTGCAGATAAATCCAAATCACAATGCAAATCAAGTCCAATAAACAAAGCCACAGTTGTAAGTACGAAGTCAATACGAATACAAAAAGATGTGCAGTCAACGAAAGAGCGTAACGTACTGCAGTATTGCACAATTTGCCGACGCATCCCTGTTTAGCCAGAGTAGCGTCTCTATCTGTTTCACTCACACATATGAAATGATGTGTCAATCCGTCTCCCTCTTAGTTAGATAAAAGTAGCGTCACTATCTATCTCGCTCCCACTTGTCAAAGTAGCGTCACCTCACATTAGTTAAAATGAATCTTTCTCGCTCACACTAGTCAAAATAACGTCACTCTTCGTCTCAATCGAACTTTTATGAAATACGGCTTCATAAAAAAAAAAATGTTTTTTCTCAATTAAGAAGTAGCAATTAGTATGTGTTATACCATTTTGGAATCCTGACTAAACGCGCCATCTTTTAAAGTTACTTGCCAAAATAGTGTAGTAGATTTTTTTTTCAGTACAGTCGGTTAAAGTTGGGTGATGTCATTATTTTGAATTCAATATTGGGCAAAAATCTAACATTTAATTTAGAACTGAGGCAGTTACGTTTTAACTTTTAACTGTAATTTACAGAAGGGTTATTCATGGTTACATCACAGAGAAAAAAACTACCGAAATGTTAATAATGTAGTCACAGGACTTGAAAAATCATCACAGGGTGTCACTTTTTGAGATTTATTTTTAAATGCTTATAATTCGAAAAGTACATGACCAAGATTTTTTTTTATATTTTTCTAATAGCTGTCACGACTTGGCCTATTGCCCGTTTTCGGCTTGACGTTGATTTCTGGGACACGTTGTATATTCAAAAACTAAATAAAATAAAAAGCCAACCAAGACACTCAGGCGTCAAAGTACTCCTCCGCATAGCTGTCATCTGGAAACGTGCCATTTAAACAATGTTTAAATGTGAAATGCATATGAAACCAATACAAATCGTGCATAAGACTAGTCAATGCCTTCGATCAAAATAGTTTGAAACTAAAACTCGTATTTATGTGAGAGCCAACACCACCTGGCGTTACGTTATGGCCATTTGTTTTATTTAGATCAAAATATTCCAAACAGGCTTTGCATTTTTATGCCACGTGTGTACAAACACAACTTCTTTTTCCTTGAAGGGGAGAAAAATTCAAAACACCCCATCACGTTTGTCAGTGAGTGCCAAGTTAAAGTTCAACGTTAAAAAAGAAAAGTAGCGACTAATGGATTACATGAAGTACACTGCATGGTACACACATTGTTACGTCACAGTGTCGAGGAAACAAAGGATAAGAAGGTTGTGCTTTTTAATCACTGATCATTCACCCGCCTAAGAGAGGAGTGATTAGGTAAGTATTAATGTTGAAGGGTGAGTTTATGGTGTAAGCTAGTATAACCTCAACCGGCTTCAGAGCGTAGAATAGAATAGAATATTCTTTGTTGTACACCATGAAAACTTACAAATAAATATTTTAAGAGCTACATAGGGTGTTACAATGGACGGCCTTATCGTTAAAAGCGATCTTTTACAGATAACCTTCGCTGCGTATATAGTAGTTATTGTACCTTATTTTAATTCGTTTTATTTTTATTTTTCATTGAGCTTGTTAGAGGTCCTAAGATTTCTATTTTTCTCTGTATTATTATCCATCTGCTATAGCTGTTGATTCTCCTACTTATAAATAAATAAAAATCCTGCAAGAAAACTGTAGTAACTGCTGTTTATAAAAGGTAGCGGATAAGTCAAGTTACATAGACCCAGCGCTGTAGGCTGCAAATGGCTACATTGTGTTAGGCACGATGGAAGGGGAACGATAAATGATTTTAGATGCAGCACTGATATTAAATAAAAATAAAATGTTACCACAAAGGAAGTGAATATTATCTAGTAACTAGCTGACTTCTCGAACTTTGTACCGCCTTAGAATCAATTTATGTTTCAAACAAAGTGTATGAAAAAAATATTTTTCATAATATTAGGTTTTAGGAATTATGTGTGTACATCTTTGCCCAATCCTTTGGGTAATACAGGCGTGATGTTATGGTATGTGTTAGTTCTAGGTTTCGTTAATATTTCTGATGTTTTAATAGTTATTTTGCTACTTGAGGCGGAGCCAAATCCAAAAAATCTAATATCATACAAATTGTTCCAGCCGTTTTTGAGTTATAAATGGCGTAATTGGACTTTATTTTTTATAAACAAAGTGTAACAGAATAAACGCAATACCTATTAAGGTGTCATTAGACTCTTAATTTTCAACATTTTTTACTATGGGACCAACCCCTAAAAGACGAAAAAAAATCAGCTGTTCAGTATATTTTTCCTAGTTGCGCACATAAATGTATGGGGAAGTCTATTCTTTTTCGATTTCATCGTTAGTCTCATAATAAAAGCTGCTGTGTAAGAGATATTGCTTTTATTCTGTTACACCTTGTATAGATATAAAAATAACACAAAAACAAACGCTTCAGTTAGTTCGTCGTGTAAAATGCAGGTTTTCTATCATCCTCAAGCAAACGTAACTGATCTCCTTAAGAACAGAGCCTTTGTTTCACTTACTAGAACAACACACTAAATAATAAGCAATTAGGGATGTAGCGACTCGCAATCCCATTAACGCGTCTACCCCCGCCTGTATTCTTAAAACAAGTAAGCAGTATTTATTCTAAGAATGTTTGCTACACACATTAGAACCTCGAATCGAATTTTCTGGCTC
The DNA here is from genome assembly GCA_905147745.2 of Phlogophora meticulosa. Taxonomy (NCBI): domain Eukaryota; kingdom Metazoa; phylum Arthropoda; class Insecta; order Lepidoptera; family Noctuidae; genus Phlogophora; species Phlogophora meticulosa. The sequence goes on along the minus strand of LR990528.1, from coordinate 8,915,678 downwards.
CTCAGCCGTGTGGCAGACGTATTCAATTAACTGGAAGTGGGAGAGAGTAACAGAATTACATGACGCCTCGGCTCCCACCGTCGGGCTCAATACACAGCTCGAGATTGACGGATGACTCCAACAATTTCTCCTACCTCATAGATTAATTACTTGAAACTAAACTTGGGTATGCACTTGATTTCCAAGTTTAGGTCTGAAGCAATTACTCTATTCTGTTCAAGAAGTTGCAAGGTATAGATTTGGGGCTGAAATATCTACGTTTGAGTTGCCAACTAAGTCTTAAGCGCTGTTTACTGCACTACGTGTGCTTTGGCGCGCATTGCATTTTAGAAATCTCACTTACAATTCAGATATGCATGTGGAATGAACAACAGCTTATAAGTGTACCTAGGTATAGTACACCCACATTTCGCCAATTCTGTTAAGTCCCATGTAATATGGGGTAATTGCCACTGACCGTACACAAATCCAGACTCAGGGCTGTTGCTGAAAAAATCCAGATATAAAAAACCCAATAACACTTTGCCCGACCCGGGAATTAAACCCCTAATTAAACCTTATGCTCAGCATACGGCCGAGTAACGAGGCAATCCAGGAAAGATGGTAAGTTTTTTTCTTTATTAGATCAACATAGATCGACAGATAGATGAACTAAAAATTCTATACATGCACAGCACCTTCCTTTGGTATTTCTTCTGCATAACAAGCTTCATCATTATCATCCTCCTGCCCTTATACCAATGTATCTGGGGTCGGCGCAGGATGTCTTCCACTTCCACAGCTCTCTTTGTCGTTATCTCAATAATCACTTCCTTTCTAGTAATATCATCTTTTACTCAATCATCATCATCCTCCTGCACTTATCCCAATGTATCTGGGGTCGGCGCAGGATGTCTTCCACTTCCACAGCTCTCTTTGTCGTTATCTCAACAATCACTTCCTTTCTAGTAATATCATCTTTTACTCAATCATCATCATCCTCCTGCCCTTATACCAATGTATCTGGGGTCGGCGCAGGATGTCTTCCACTTCCACAGCTCTCTTTGTCGTTATCTCAATAATCACTTCCTTTCTAGTAATATCATCTTTTACTCAATCATCATCATCCTCCTGCACTTATCCCAATGTATCTGGGGTCGGCGCAGGATGTCTTCCACTTCCACAGCTCTCTTTGTCGTTATCTCAATAATCACTTCCTTTCTAGTAATATCATCTTTTACTCAATCATCATCATCCTCCTGCACTTATCCCAATGTATCTGGGGTCGGCGCAGGATGTCTTCCACTTCCACAGCTCTCTTTGTCGTTATCTCAATAATCACTTCCTTTCTAGTAATATCATCTTTTACTCAATCATCATCATCCTCCTGCACTTATCCCAATGTATCTGGGGTCGGCGCAGGATGTCTTCCACTTCCACAGCTCTCTTTGTCGTTATCTCAACAATCACTTCCTTTCTAGTAATATCATCTTTTACTCAATCATCATCATCCTCCTGCACTTATCCCAATGTATCTGGGGTCGGCGCAGGATGTCTTCCACTTCCACAGCTCTCTTTGTCGTTATCTCAATAATCACTTCCTTTCTAGTAATATCATCTTTTACTCATCATCATCATCCTCCTGCACTTATCCCAATGTATCTGGGGTCGGCGCAGGATGTCTTCCATTTCCACAGCTCTCTTTGTCGTTATCTCAATAATCACTTCCTTTCTAGTAATATCATCTTTTACTCAATCATCATCATCCTCCTGCACTTATCCCAATGTATCTGGGGTCGGCGCAGGATGTCTTCCACTTCCATAGCTCTCTTTGTCGTTATCTCAATAATCACTTCCTTTCTAGTAATATCATCTTATACTTAATCATCATCATCCTACTGCACTTATCCCAATTTATTTGGGGTCGGCGCAGCATGTCTTCTTCTTCCTATGTACTGTTCCTTTGTACGTGAGTTCGAGTTTATTTTGACAGCTGTGTATTTCGACAAATAATAGCGAGCTCGAGGAGGAGGCTTAATAAAATCGCCGCACGGGTTGATCGAAGATTAAGCTACGTTTGCCGAGGTTAATCTGTGGATGGGTGACCGTTCGTAACATATTGAGACTCCTACGTGCCTCGGAAAGCACGCTAAGCCGTTGGTCCCGGCTATCATTTGTAGATCTTTGACAGTTGTTACGGGTTGTCAGAAGCTCAAAACTGTGACGACCAGTCTTACCAAGAGGTTTCGGGTTGCCCAGTAACTGAGTTGTGGAGGTCAGATAGGCAGTTGCTCCATGTAAAAGTACTGGTATTCAGCTGCATCTGGTTAGACTGGAAGCCGACCCCAAAATAGTTGGAAAAAGGCTAGGCAGATAATGATGAATAGAATCACGTGACTGTAAAATTAACAATCGAATTTTATTGGCTTAGGATCGAAATTAAAGTTAATTTGAAGAGTAAGGCCCCTGATGTGGTAAATGCGTTATTACTCTACTACCTACAAATTCGTATGAAAGTAGTATAAATATCAAGAATAAATTATATTACACTCCAAAACATCAAATAGTTCCCTGAGGATGGGCTCCTGCATAATACTACTCTGTGAAGCCAGACTTCCATAAAATAAAAAGCTATTTGACTTCATAAGTAAATTATTTATTATGCCTAATGTACTTTTAATCGTACAAGTACACTCAAAAAGATTGGAATACTTTTACCTAAAATACTCTACTATTGTCAACATTACCGTTACGGTAAATAATAACTGTAATGTTTTCATAAACATTATTTGAATATAACAAGGTGTATTGTTGGCAATTTATTTCTAACATTTTTCTTTATAATACAGTACAGCACATATCACATATTTTAGGTAAACGTAACATATATGTATAGTTGAACGTTTTAATAATAAGTTTTGTTAGTTAGCTAGAACGAATTCTAATGTCCGCTTCCACTAAAACTAGGCTAAACCTTAATCACACTTACATGCGAAAGTTTATCGGTATGTGTGTCTGTATTGTTTGTTAGGTACTCCATCACGCTGAAACAACTGCACGGATTTGTATGAAATTTTATTGCGAAGTAGCTCACAGTAGACATAGGCTACTTTTCTACCCCCAAAAAGTGAAGTTTTCTTTTGGGAATATCGAATCGTCTCATGTAGACGTTTTTGCCGCTAGTGACACCTTGGGGCGCATCTAGTGTAATTTAGAAAAAAAAATCGCACTATTTTTGCACTGCGCAACTGTGCATATACATATATTTAGGCATTCCATTTAGGCGACGCGTGGTGTTAGTGAAAACGGAATTTCTCCTTGGTCCGGGGTCCTACCTATCGGCGCAGTTCGTTTTTTTCAATGCAGAAGGGATCACCTTACACCTAGGAGGATCATTACTACCACCACGCTTACGTCATCAGGATAATCCTGATGACTAAAGCGTCAAAATATGGAGGGATGTGCAATATAATATGCTTTTGGAGTGTGTTAAGAACAAGGATCAAAGGTTATATTAGGAGGGAATTTCAATAAGACATTTTTTACTTGACTACCTCGTTTATCTAAGGAAAATTCCTCGGTTGGGCAAATTATTAATAGAAAAACTCAATAACACTTTGCCCAACCTGGAAATTGAATCCAAGACCCCACGCTCAGCAGTAGAACTAGCAACCAATCTAACACTACTAACTATGTGTTCCTAAAATCCATTAATCCCAAATTGTTTAAAGCAAAAGAGAAGTCAAAGCAAATCCTATTAACTCAGACAATACAAGCATATTTCAGTGCGAATTACAAGTACGAGTATCATTGGAGCTATCGGCATCGTTATGCCGTAAGCTGTTCATAGGCTCGGCCAAACCGCGCGCCGGCCGCCGTGTAAACGCCCTGCCTAAAGCTTTCAACTAGTTAAGCGCTTTGTGTTTTATAACAATTGCGAAGATAATGGCGGATCTAGTTTTAGTTTCAACGTCCATTGTTCACTAATGCAACGTCAAAACACACCACCTTCCTCAAAGGTCATTAAACGTTCAAAAGTCATGGAGCCGCCCTTCTCATTTCGTTTGTACGCGTGATATCCATTTGTTTAGCTTTTCCGCGTTGATATAAATTGATGTGTCACAGTTTCTTTTGTTTTACAAAGTATTGTTACCGCGACAATTGGTGTTATAAGTACAAAAGCATGTTGTGTGTAAGAAACTTGGACGTCATATTTTACTTGAAAAACAAAAGACGTGAGCGTTCGTGTGTTGTTTTTAATTTGTAATTTCAAAATCTACATTCAAATAGATTCCGTTCTTATGTTTTGTAAGATGAATTTGGCTCGGCAAGCAGACAAACCTATTCAAAGTTCGGTGAGCACACAACAAGTCCTAACAGAATAATCTCCTTGTTTGAGTTATATCTAATTGAACATGTTACGTAAGTAGGTCCGTGATTTTATCTGAGTAATGAATGAAATATTCCAAGTCGGTGTGGCGCACACGAGTGCTGCTAATTGTTTTCTGTGTTGGCCTACAATTAACAAGGGCCTATTCTAGTGGGCGGTGCGGTTGGAACGAGCCAAGCCTCCCTCGGCCGCCGCGGCGACGAGACCGACCGACGGCAATTTCCGTTGCAACGCGGCCTGTTAGCGCCACCTGGTGCCTACTTAAAATAACGAACAAAGTTACATACAAAAAAGAAATACTGTTACACAAAATTATTTCATAAACGACGTATTTCGAGTCCGCAGCGGCAGGTGTAACTGGGACGCGGCAGAACGCTGGCTTTAAAGGAATTACACTGAGCCGACTGCGGTACAGAATTACAGCTGCTTCAGTCAAGTCTGGATTAACAGCAAAAGAACTAGTTTATTGAAGATTAGCCTAGTATTTTTTCCTCTTTTATGTTGGAAACACAGAGGTTTATATCTACTGAGTCACCAATCTTTTAACATAATATCAGAGAAAACGTTTGTATCAACTGTAGGATGATTTATAGTCTGTGGTCTAACATATATAGAGCGTACCCCTTGGCATCGTGTTAACATTTACACCAAGACAAATCTGTGCAACAGCTGGCGTGTATTAACTAGAAAACAGTAACTCTAGCCAACCACCCGCCCGACTATAAGTCAAAACAAACATAAATACAATCTTACTAAGGCTGCCTTATACCAAATATAGCACTAACTACAAAGATATTTCTTATTAAGGCTTCGAGATTGTAAATTCTACTACAGTAATAACGGGTAATTACCATCAAATCATGCGCGATAGTATTTCAGCTAATAGAATTACTTGGCGCAACAAACCATGATCGTATCACACCAAGTATCGCTGTAAATTTCTATGAATTCCGGTACAACACGAATTACAATAAAAGCTAACAACGTTACTAGAAATAAAGGAAAATGCTACATTACTTGGAAAGCAAAACAGTGCTTCAAGAATCATATTCCTGGTACAAAATACATGAGTACTTGGTGCATACTTGCGATATACTATTTACGTTCAGTGGCTTACATAACATTATTGAGACTTAAGGGTGAAACGAAGACACGTATCTTTGTAAGTTATAAATCATGTAGCCGTGACATAAAAAAGCCTAAGAATGAGGTAGAAAGGGGCTATTGGACGCGGCCACAAGCGAAATGTAAACAACGGAAACAAAATTATACCGAACTCTGTAGGCAATGTTTGGACGACGAATATAGTGCCTTAATATTTCACGAAATTTTGAAGAGGCCTCAACCTATTTAAGTTTGCATAATGTTAATGTTTCTTTTCTTCAACCTATTAATTTATCACTCTGGCCAATACTTAAAGTTTTAGAACCACTGCAAATTGTGATCCTGCTATCATCACCACGGTCGGAACATAATAATAGGTCTTTACCTATGAAATTGCCGTTTTGTATGAAAAAATTTAAATGAATTTTTTTCATGTATTTTTTATTTGTATTAATCGAAGTAATCACCCATGCAATCAATGCATCTTTGCCAACGCAGTGGCAGTTTATTGATGCCCTTCTTAAAGAAATCAGCTGGACGGGAGGCAACAAATTCTTCAAAGGCTTTTGTACTGCCTCTCGGGTATTGAATTTTTTTCCCGCCAAGAAGTTATCCAAATTCTGGAAAAAGTAGTAGTCTGTAGGCGCAAGGTCTGGTGAGTAGGGCGGATGACGGAGAGCTTCCAACCCCATTTCTTGCAACTTGGAGACCGTCTGCTGTGCAGTATGAGGTCGCGCGTTGTCGTATATTATTATTATTATTTTTTTTTTTTTAAAACGTTGCCCCACACTAGGAATTTCTCCTGTATCGTGGGTGCGTTTACAAACATTTAAACTCACACACACAAACAGCCATACCCGGAAAAACTACCTATAGGTCATACAAACTACTATTCAGGAAGGCAAGAAAAGTGGAACTGTTTTACAGACAACATTGTAGAACAGACGCCAGCACATCAAGCCACCCCAAACTGTCAGATTTTCCTAATTGAACATGAACCTTATTGTTTTGTGATAAAGTTGAAAACCTATTAAAGAAATTTGACACATTGGGGTAGCTTGATGTGCTGGCCTCTGTACATGGTTTCGATTAGATATGTCAAGTATTGCTTTTTGATATAAAAACAAAAACGATTCACAGCTGCCAATACTAATTAAAAAAGCTAGCCAAGTGAGTGTCGAACCCCGAGCAGTACATGATTCTGTTGTTGCCCTCACAATATGCAGTCCTGAGATAGAATCTTCCCTACTTTGTGCCAGAAACTATGAAAAATTCCATCTTTAAAATAATTTTCAACGGAATTTGTACGAAATGTTCCTTTTTGCTTCTCCATATACATTTCATATTTTGTGTCGACCGATTCATAGTAAATAAAACATTCAGAAACACCTCTTTACATCAATCTAGACGGTTTAGTGACCCCTGTAACTCTCAAGCGAGCCAGGCTTTCACGGTGCGATGTTATCAGTGTACCTACAGGTGGAAGCTTCCCATTCACTTGCCTAATCCCTTAATCGCCTGCTACGACACTCAAGGGAAGACGTTAGATGCCATGTTGTAAGCGGGACCACACCGCATGACATGTTACTTCCATCCCATCACAAATCATTTAAACAACATAGTCATATAAGTCTTTGTTTGAAGGTAAATAGGCCAATGTTAAAAAGTATAAAATAAACACATGAATTCTAAGTAACGATAGTGTGTGAAAATGAAACGGTATTCCCAAGCACCAACTTAAAATTCAGTTTGTTCAAGTAAAAGCTTCTAACTTGCGCATCAGCAAACCGTGAAACATTACATTGTATGGTGTGTAGATACATCCGTGTCTCGAGTTGTCCTAGTGTCGACAGTTTCCACTACACTGCCGGTAGTTAGCGCCACCTGCGTTGTACGAGATACATGGCTCGCTTTATGCCATCATAACAATAACATCGCACCGCTTTACCGCCCGCCGCCCGTAATACAACGTGCAGCCCACGGCTAATAGGATTATCTAATATGAACACCTCGTCATTCCTTGAAACGTTCTAATTAAAACTTTAACTTATGACATCCTTATGGAGATTCTTTCAATGTAGCCCGCCCTATTCTGTTTTTTATTGCAAATCTTAGTGTTGTTTTACGTTGTAAGCGGATCAAATTTAACATGCGATAATTGTGATAAAAATCTACTAAATTAATTGATAAACACAAGTATAGCTCTAGAAATTATATTTGCACATAATTATTTTTTTAGAGCTATGTGATAATTTAATTTAATTTTGTCAATTACCGCATATTATATTTGATCAAAATACAACGTTCAAATTTGCAAAAAAACCTAAGTCATTTTGAATACCTTGACGGTCCCCCCAATGAAACAATGTTACGATTCAGAAACAGCGATGGCCTGATTTTTTCCAATACATTAAATCGATATAAAATGGCATAAGTACGTCAGAAGGGAAAATTTATTCAATAATACAGAAGACAGGATTAACTGGGCTTGATAACGCTTCGCTTGAGCCGAACTCATCTGCGGTGCGATAGCATTTTTTGAGCCTCTGAATTTCATATACACACAGACTTACCACGTCGATTGGCTTCTAAATCTGTTTTATATAAAATTTCGTGTTTGTTTTATAGATGACGATATTAACTTTGACCCTGAGTAAAGTAAGGCATAAACAGAAACACGAAACCCTTGTAAGAATTAAGTTACATACGTATACTTAAGTGATAGTAAGCGACAAATGAGTAAGTTAAAGCGGCGAGGCAGAGTTTGTTGCAGTCGAGGTAAACCCGGTTGCGAGGCTTGTTTGTTCTTTAAATTACGTAGGGCTCTACAGCGGTAGACCGCTGTATGTACTGTTGTTCCCGTTAGATTGCTTCCCGTCCAAGTTTCAATCCTGTTTAGGATTCGACGTCGCGGAAGGCATACGATTTGTTTTGACGTCGACGTTTCCATATTGAAATCTGTTTAAAATGAGCTTCGTTACCGTTCAGATTGACTTACATCCCATGCTTAACGACCTTTGTGAAATTAAAACTCTGTGAGCACGTTTCGCCGTGGGTACATGTACGTTCAATTGAATAGAATCGTTCATCGGGCACGATCCGTTAAATAAACAACGGGCAAGCACAGTACACACACATATGTATATCTCATACCTACGTATGTACAATGTAAAGAAATAAAGTGCCCCAGTGATGGCGTCGAAAGTATAAAATGCAGATAGCCGCTCCACTGAACGATAGCTGTTGCACTGAACAGTATTTTATTGGGGCCCTCTTTATTTTGTGAACAGAAATATCGCGTCCGCTGTTCATTTTGTTTATTCACTCCTCTTTATAATGAAAGCGGTTAGAACAATGTTTTGATTTTCGAACCCTCTTTCTAGGAACGTTGTACATCTGAGGTCGATGTTTCGTTGTTTAGACTAAGAACGAGCAAATGTACTGAACTGTTTCTGATTAAATTTAATGACCGAAGAAGAAGATCATATTAAAAGTACTTATAATACCTGTGGATAAGGCAGCGATACAATCACACATGCAAAGAGAAAGGGGAAGGGAAGGGCTCATGGCTGAATATAGCAGCCACACGGGTCGATCGATTACAAACCAAGACCCCTACGTATCTCGGAGAGCACGCTAGGCCCCGGCTGTCATATGTAGATCTTTGACAGTCGTTACGGGTAGTCAAAAGCCCATAGATTGTATCGTGTTACCCAGTAACTGGGTGGTAGAAGTCAGATAGGCAATTGCTTTGTTTAAAATGCAATTATATTGTTGCATCCGATCCGGTAAGACTGGAAACCGGTCCCATCATATCTTTAAAAGGCTAGGCAGATTATGATGATGACTTTATAATCTGTGGATAAGTGATCAGTACAATTACACATACATCGAAAATAGCAACAGGAGACAATAAAAAGAAGACAGTCATCGGGACTGTCGACGTTAATACTTAATCATTTGGATAACTTAATAATTTGGACTAGTTAATAATTTGGATTACTTTATAATTTGGATTACTTTATAATTTGGATTACTTAATAATTTGGATTACTTAATAATTTGGATTACTTAATAATTTGGATTACTTAATAATTTGGATTACTTATCTGTGTTTTTGACACATGTCACATTACCATGTCGGTGACGCGAAACCATAAATTTGAATCTATAAAAAGTCGTTCAACGCGGCAATAGAAGTATTCACTTAAACATTTGATGGCAGGTTTATTTCATAAAACAGCCACTTTTGTGACCAATTGAACGGCACTTGCAACGAAACAAAGAACACTGACCCGTTCAAGTTTGAAAACTATTACCATAATAACACGTTGCCGGCAACGCCGACTACCCTGGGGTTAGCTGCATGCAATTATATTTCAATATTAATTCACCCTCGCATTATTTACAAGAAAGCAGGCAATTAGAAAAAGTAAAAAAGCACTATGAAAACCTTATTTTGCGGCGTTATTATTTTGCTATCTTCCGTGAAGGAATAGCTGGTCACATTTACATAAAATGATAGTAAAAGAATGCATATTGCGAGTGACTATAAATAACAGGTGCGGACAGGATACGGTGTAGTTACCTTTTCTCACGTTCCCGCAATATTCAGGAGGTTTTATTCCGTACATACCTACTTACACGATTTTCACTTACGTGCGTGCCTGGTGCCTTATTGTTTCAATTTTGAATTTTGTTTGAAACCAATTACGTGAACGAGTAACCACAAACAGTGTTGGTTTGTGTTAGTTGTTTATTATCAGTATTAATTGCTCAAGTATAACTAAAAATGACACTTCTATCACTATTAATATTATTGTTATTTCACAATTATCGTCTGCCTAACCTTTTTCCAACTAGTGAACGGATTCAAATAGAACTTTACCATTTTATTTTTATTTCATTTATTGGGGAAAACAAACAATAACACATTGAGTATTACACAAAGTAACAATTTTAAAGAGTTTTACACATGTCATATCGACAGCGTTATCCACAGATAAAATAAAATAAAAAATAGCTTATAGGTACTTCAAGAATAGCACATAACATACATTAAAAAGACACATACGTAGTCGAAGTTGCGTGTGGTTACTAGTAAATAACAACATTGTGAAATATACACCCTACCAACATTTATACTAAAAGTAAAACACACGTACATACTCAAAGTAATTCTTTATATCATTATTACATATTTTATCATATTGTATTTGTAGCCCATCCATGGTTACCTACCATAGAAATGAAAGGAAAATAATGTTTGTTTCTTCGTACCACGAATACTTACCCGCAGATGTTTTGTTAAGGGCGGCGTGCGGGCCCCGGCTCTCTATTTGGCTAATGGATATATCAACGAGATTGGTTTCTAACACAAACGTACTGGCCGTCTAGTTAAAAATACCGTGTGTATTTCCACGGTCGCTAAATTCAAAGCGGTATCCGAAGTTAAATATTTGTACCGCGTTTGGATACAAGATAGGTATCGGTCCCGTCTATCCGTAACTAAATGGAGAATTTCAAGCAGGTTCGGCGATGGATAAAATAAAGAGTTGTTAAAAAAAAACTGACCGTCATGTTTAGAATGACAATTCAGTTAAAGATGTGTTTTATTTATTTTATTTGGGTTAAGCCACGCTTGCCGAGGTCGGTCCGAGGATGGGCGACCATTCATTACATATATCGGCAAGCAAGTAAAGTTGTGAAGCCCGCCTGTCATTTGTAGATCTTTGATAGTCGTGTCCGGTGGCCTGAAGCCCGAGAAACCAGTTTTTGGGTTATTGAGGTCAGAAAGACGGTCGGAAAGGAATTGTAAAATACTGCTATTCATGGCTGCATCCGGTAATCTGGAAGTCGACCCCTACAATGTTGGGAAAAGGCATGAAGGTAAACAAATTAAGATTTTACTTATTCATTATGAAATCAATCATAATAGGTATTACCTACCTACCTACCTACTATAATAAAAGGCACCTTATATTCCTGAGGCACCAGGTTTGTTATAAAAGGGAAGGGGTATTTACATAATAGGTCTTTACCTATGAAATTGCCGTTTTGTATGAAAAAATTTAAATGAATTTTTTTCATGTATTTTTTATTTGTATTAATCGAAGTAATCACCCATGCAATCAATGCATCTTTGCCAACGCAGTGGCAGTTTATTGATGCCCTTCTTAAAGAAATCAGCTGGACGGGAGGCAACAAATTCTTCAAAGGCATTTTGTACTGCCTCTCGGGTATTGAATTTTTTTCCCGCCAAGAAGTTATCCAAATTCTGGAAAAAGTAGTAGTCTGTAGGCGCAAGGTCTGGTGAGTAGGGCGGATGACGGAGAGCTTCCAACCCCAGTTCTTGCAACTTGGAGACCGTCTGCTGTGCAGTATGAGGTCGCGCGTTGTCGTGCAGGAGCAGCGGAGACGAGCGATTGACCAATGCTGGTTGGAGATGTGCCAGCTTCTCCATCATTGTGTTCAATTCTTCACAGTACACATCTGCAGTAATGCTCACCCTGTTTGGTAAGAAGCTGTGTTGAATCACACCGGCGCTAGACCACCAAACAGTGACCATCACTTTTCTTGGGGTAAGTTTTCGTTTAGGGCATTGTTTAGGTGCTGAACCAGGATCCAACCAACTTGCTGAGCGCTTGCGGTTATCAAACAGAATCCATTTTTCATTGCAGGTAACAATGCGGTTCAAAATTCCTTCATTTGTGTGTCTGTTGAGCAGTGCAAGGCACGTCTCGACGCGTACTTCGCGCTGGCGATCATTGAGTTCGTGGAGCACCCATTTGTCAAGCTTTTTTACCTTGCCAATTTGACGCAAATGGACCAATATTGTTTTGACGCTAACGTCGAAAGCTGCTGCTAATTCAGCCGTAGATTGTGTATCATCAGCTTCCACAATCGCCTTTAATTCGTCTTTGTCGACCAAAGTCTTCGGACGACCGCGAGGTTCATTTTTCAGGTCGAAATTTCCAGAACGGAAGCGAGCAAACCAATAACAGGTAGTGCGTTGGTTTGTAGTGTTAGCTCCGTAAACGTCGTTGATGTTGCGTGCCGCTTGTGCCGCGTTGCTGCCACGACGGTACTCATATTCCATAATTACTCGAATTTTTAACGTATCCATGATGACGAAAAAGATTTAAATGCGATGAAAATGTAACACTAATCAATAAACAAATGACTACTTTTGGAAAAAAAAATCCATGGTTTTAAAATAAAATTAATTTGAAATTAGAATTCTTAGCCAAACAAAAAATATTTTGATTTGAAATGGCCAGTACTGCAGAACGGCAATTTCATAGGCAAAGACCTAATATTAGTATAGGATTTAACCTTATAATTAAATATTCATTTAAATAAGGAAACTGATATCTAACGGCTTTCTTTTGACTTCATCTTAATCAAAATATGAATTAGTTCTTTATCCCATAAACTTCTAATTATCACATCTATACATAGTGTTTGAAGGCTCTTCAGTAAGCATTTCACGATTAAATAGTTAAATGTAGCAGTGAACAAAACAGCTCATAACTTACCCGTTTATATTGTCCATAACTCGAAACAATGCTACTTAAAAATACCTTGAGTGAAAGGTCAAAATAGCAACTACACAATGGAAAGCCGTAATAGAGTTCTGCAGCACAAACTAATTAATGTCATAGAACAAATAAAGAACTTAATATCCGCACAAACGAGACTCGACAAACATTCCTCACCAACATTTGTCATTTATTACTTGAGTAAATAATGTACCTCGTTGCTACTAGGAATTACTGCTTTTGTTTATGTGATAATAGTACTTCCAACTATAGGTATTTGATTGATAGAAAGCTGGTGTTCGTGTGGCTGTGTGTAAACTGTTTTGACAGGATTTCGACCAATCGGATTAAAGCACCGCTGTGCAGTTCGTGTCCTAATATTTTGCGGGTCACTCGCACCAATGGAAAGCACATGTCACTGTTTTCTCGCATAAAAAGAGTTCACTAATAAATACCCTCTCGATTTTCTTTTTACTGGTGTAACTGCAGCATCGAATCTTCGTCTAAAACCCTTTATAAAACTCTCAGACTACGTCATCATTGTATGGTGATCAGAGATATTGACGTGGTAGCCAGTGCCAAGTTCAATGACTTATTTAAGTAGCCTCCAAGAAATGAAACGGACCAGGGTGGACGGGGTCCCGACTCTGATCCACCGTTTTCCAATCACCTTTTTCTTTTATTTCACTTATATCGTCCGTATAGAAAATATATTTATTTATTACTTCAGGCATACTTAAGTAAGTATGTGGAATTAATGCCATTGGCATATTTGTCTACCAGTTTACCTTTGAGTGATGCAGAGACAAACAGTTGAAGATGCAATTTCGAAAATGAAGAGATACGAATACATATTTTTATGTAAACTAGTGGTCGTTCATTGGTCGAGATTCAACCATCTCCATTTAAACTTTATCCATGCAAAATCTCATCCTCCATCGTGCGTACAATATTCTTAAAAAGGGATCCAAAGCCATCGCTCCACGTATTAAAATAATAATATAAAGTTACTAGCTGACCCAGCTTATGTTGTTTTGCCATATAAATTATTTGTAGGGAATCTGTAGGGTATAAAAAATGTTTGGGGTGGACCACCCTTATCACTTACGGGTGTGAAAAATAGATGTTGGCAGACCTACCGATATGCACACAAAATCTCATACAAATCAGTTCAGCCGTTTCGGAGGAGTGTGGTAACAAACATTGCGGAACGAGAATTTTATATATTAGATACATGACATGACATGACATGATATTTACAAAAACAGTCTAGTTTGCATATGTTCTTTTTGCACGTGTACATCCTGTACCAACATAAACAGAATAAAATAAGCTATTCGGTCAACGTTTTATTCCAGTTCCTAAAGCCGTTTCCGACTAAATCCCTAACATAAATAAATAAACGCTTCACACTCACAACGCCACATTTAGGGTCTCTATGTTTGTTAGTTGGTCGCGCCCACGCCAAAATATTGTACGAGCTTATATATATAGCAATATGCCCCAAATCAGAATATAACCTGAGATATTTCAACCATAAAATACCGCATAAATCTAGATTCCTAAGCCGTTCTCATATAAGTAACACGAAACAATGAGAGAAAGACAAATATTGATACAGAGCATTCGTAGATGTAACATCGGGCGCTCGATTTAGAAAACGTTTATTAGTACGAGGCTGAACTGCGATAGGGATGTGAACGGGTAAACGTGACGAATTCAGCTGAAAACGCACGTAGACAATTAACCCAGGGCTGACGTCTGCAGTGATACATGAAGCGAGCCCCCAAAGGACGATGGAAATAAAGCGGACCCGAATAAACACGGAGTTCATACATTTTCTTACCTTTTTCCCCTCGCTTAACGAAATTGGACGGAGATAATGTTCGTATTTGTATCAGAAGTTGTCTTAAGTAAGTTGTCGTTGATCTAGAAGCTTAAGCGCCTAGTTTAAACACAGTTATTTGGGAATTACACTGTAGATAATATATAATATAAAACAAAAAATAAATGTTACGCGTTCATCGCTTAACATTTATTTTTCCTTTAAAAAACGTCCTAACGTTATAATTTTACCTAATTGACGCACTGAACAACATGTAAAAGACATTTAACTGTAAAATATCTGCTACTTAAACTTATTAAAGCAATAACTTTTTGCGGAGGAAAAGTGTTTTAAGAAGAAGCACGTGTCGCAGCCAAAATTTAAAAAGAATTTGGGAATTTCCGTGACATAAATCTTCGTAGCGTCTAATTACATGGATCCAGCTCTCTCCGCTCTTTTCTGGGCAAACTTATGGCGGCCATGCGTCATGACGTTTTTATGAAAAAATAGCGGCGCATCCCTAAAAGCCTCTATTAGAATTATGAAATAGGTTACTCGCAAAAATCTTCTACGTATTAGATTAATTTTCCATGAGACGTGGGCTTATAAGAATAGAGCAATGAAGTGAAGAGATATTGGTTCAATTTAATGTTTTATCCCGGTTAAATCCTTTTACATTTAGCAAAGCTGTACAGTTATTGCTGGCGTTATGGTTGAAAGAATACAGTCCGTCACATACAGTTTATATTAGCTTTGGAGCACTGGGGCTGCGCACCGAAGCGGCTCACTTGAACACAGACTGTGTGTACAACTCTAGGGCTCTCATACTTGGAGAAAAATAAACTGGGCAAATAATAGCCGCCAACTTCAACGTAGAAAAATTATTTCGAGTGCAAAGTTGCGAATAGAATTTCAGTTAACAAAAATTAATACATGCAGCTCTCTATAGGATAAACTTTGCTCTCCGCACGGCTGAAACAAAGGTTCTCATTCAGTGTTATAATGAAGTTAAATTATAATTTTTAATTTTATGAGGGTTACGTTAGCTTTTGGTTTCTGAGGCTCTTTTGGGTAAAATCACTACTACATTAACTAATATGCGAAATAAATATAAAAATACAACCGTCATAAAAAAGCCACTTCAAAGTGAAGAATAATTTTATTTTCGGAAGACAATGGTCTTAAGTTTTGATTGTTATTCGCCACAATTTATTTTTTATTTTTGTTGTAGTAAGACTTGCAAATTTATGTACCGCTACGTCCACTACTTGCAATGTGAATACAATGACAGCATCAACATAGATTCGTAAGTAAGTACAAAAACATTAGTGGAAATAAGTCTTAAAAACTAATTAAGAAAAGTAAATAAAAAATATACACTGGCTAATGAAAAAAAAACATACCCAAACTAAATTAAAAAAAAAAATTGTTAAGTTGGTTAGTTAAATAAAATTTAAAAAGTTAGGCAAAAGAATAAAGTATAGATTACTAATGAGTTCACGTAATAACAGATGACGAATGTGATACCATTAATTAAGCCCTTCATAATTAATTAATAAAAATAAAAATCCTCCTTTAGTATTTGTGGTATCCGTGGTTGTCTGTGACCGCGATATTGAAACGGAAACTTTAATGCGGGATCCTGCTTTACTTCAAAATGGAAAATAATTTAATCAGAGGCCGTACAGTTGGGAACAACATAAAAGGAATTACTAAAGGTGGGAGAGGCCTTTAGTTTTTCAGGAATTCCTCTTTTCAATCATTCTGACTAATACTTAAAGCTGAGTGACTTAATTTCGCGAGTACTCGTGGCTGGGTTCCCGGTGACTAGTTATTATAAATTGCTTGGTCTTTTGAGTCCATTTAAGAGTCCGTATTAATTAAAACAAAATTTTCTCATCACCTTTGCTCACCCGATTTGTGAGATAAAAATGCGTCCCGCATAATGCGACGGTAAATGATTTCCTCGGAATAAAAAGTGCTGAAAGCATTTAATCATAATAAATCCAAGAATAGAAGGAATTTCTTCAAATTCTCCATAAGGGTCGTCGTCATGAAGTTATACAATAAATGATCTCATTTTTATCCTGTAGGTCATTTTTTTAAAAAAAAAAACGTTGCCCCACACTAGGAATTTCTCCTGTGTCGTGGGTGCGTTTACAAACATTGAAAGTCACAAACACAAACAGCCAGACCCGGAACAACTACTTGTCGGCCAAACAAATATTTGTTCCGTGCGGGAATCGAACCCACGACACGCAGCGCAGCAGTCAATCGCTCAGCCACTGCGCCAACCGTGCCGTCAAAATTTATTCTTACCACTCATCTTTCAACCAAATTTTATAAATTGATCTTGTCTATTCCATGTAAAATCAAGGCAATTTGGTTTATACCTCCTCTTTATATCATAGACAGAAGCATTATAACTGCGCATTGGCTTTATTGGCTGGAAACTTATCTGAATATTCCTTTAAAGTAAATTGTACTAGATATTCCTTGGTATCACTTACTTTATTCAAAGATTCATTTTGGAAACTAACATTCTTCTTTTCCTAACATACATTACAACGTTGCGTGTTAGCGAAACACGTCTTCACAATGTAGCCTTTTGGCCCGCGTGTGAGAGAACGCCAACACATTCATTCACTTACAAAAGCGTATACAGAAATAGAAACAAAAGTTTTAAAACACTGGCGTCTGGTAGACATTTTTGACAAAGTTTTGTACGCGGGCGCGGTGTCGGTAGCGACGACACGCGGCGTGGTCTGACGTCATACGAGACGCTAAAAGACTCCCGTCTTTGACTGAGCTCCCTTTTGTCACGTTAGCTTATAAAAAAATGTACACTTTTCAAGCTCAGTGCAAGAATATAAACGTGCAACGGAACGTATGAAATCAAAAAATCAAACGAGTGTTATATTGTGTAAACAGAAATGCGAGCAATCTTGCACAATTCCAATAACATTGCCAACATGAAAGTTTACTTTCATTCAATTCCCTTTGAGATATGTAAAGTTTCAAACTGCTTTTTTATTTTCAATATTGCATTGCAGTATCAATATATCAAGGGAATATATTTTGTTTTCAAAAATAATCATCACACTAATATTTCATTCAGTGTGCAAATAATAAAAATATCGTTAATAAAATGTTCGTTCATGCGAAGCGCCCCATTAATTCTTTAGTGAATAGAATTCGTTAGCAACGAAGGCAACGTAACATTGCGATTGGCCTATGCAAGTACGGCGGGCCACTTGACCTCTCACAACTAGCACTACTTGCACTACTGTACGTGATTGGCTCTGTTTGCAGCATAAGTTCACGGGAGCTTTAGAGCACACGCTCTTTTGTCACAAGAATGTATAAATATTTTTCGTAAACTTTGAAAATGGAAAAGCGGTTTTCAAGTCCCCTTTACTGCCAGCATAAGAATTCAGCTTTTGCTGTTCGAAGCAAAACAAACGTTTTTCTTAGTTGTATTGTGGTTTTCCTGTATTGCAGAAAATATTGGCAGCGGTTTTAAAGGAATTTTAGAGGCTTGACAGTTTATTTGAAAGGAATCTGAATCGACTATTCCTTTTTCTGTTCTACATTGATTTATACCTAAATATCTACCTCTTCTGGTAATAAATCTACCGATATTGATAAAGTATTTCGTTACATCGTCCGTGATTTAATATAAAAATTCTCTCTCCCTACAGTCTTTAACTACAAAGCCCAAAAAGCGGTCAAACATCCAATATGAAGGGAATAAATTTATCTCTCGAGAAAACGGTTGAATAAGAAACCCGAAAGCAGTCGAAGCGTCAGTTACAATAACTATTGTCACATTCAATCAAACCATTCAAACAATGTGTGCCCTCGACAAAATAAAACGCGGGGAAGTTGGTACGTAACAATTCCCCGGATCCATACAGTAAAAACAGTGGGATCTCATCCAATTTTGCATTCAATCTACGACCACGAGAATTGCTTCCTCCGAGATGACCCGCCACTTCCACTCGCCGTAAAGCGATGACCTAATCCGGTTTATTTGATTTGGGTTCCTGACTTCAGCCTTCTTTACCAGTTTCTAAGAATAATGTCAGATATGGGGAGCTCACAGCCACTTTGTATTAATTCAAGCGATTAAACTAAGCGCGCTCCAAGTGCTCGCAGGCATGCTATTCTGCACTCGTGTCGCCGTAGAGTACCTAAGTCCTAGAGAGACTTTCAAACAATTAAACTTTTCTCCAACGTCTGTCGTCTATTTGTCGTAGTCCCACTCTTGCCTCACTTTCTTTTATTTTGTATTGTGATCATTTACAATGATTTTGCATCCCGACGACAAAGTCGAATTAAATACGTGCCTTTAGAATTGCTGACAAAATATCAAAGAGAACTTTCGCCATTCAGAGTTTAAAGTCTCAATCTGATCCACGATGCTACTGAAACGTTGTGTGCCTGACACGAGTTGCTTTGATTCTACTAATTTTACGTCTCGCTGAATTAACTGCGAGATTCAGCTACAAAGAACAAAGAAAACTTTAATTTGAGAATCTTAATTAGCACGTTTAAATTGCCTCGGGTGAGGCGACGGCAACTTCATAACTACATAGACATGTTCAACGATTGCAGTTTTAAAACGGCGAGCGCCAACGACAGCCATTAATTCACAAGTGAA
Organism: Phlogophora meticulosa; assembly: GCA_905147745.2. Taxonomy (NCBI): domain Eukaryota; kingdom Metazoa; phylum Arthropoda; class Insecta; order Lepidoptera; family Noctuidae; genus Phlogophora; species Phlogophora meticulosa. The sequence goes on along the minus strand of LR990528.1, from coordinate 8,896,176 downwards.
ATAAAGAAGTTATGAAGAGTCGCCGGGGTAGGAGTAAACAAGGCCTGTTGTGGGTCATGTGATTAATTTCAGCGAACACTTTCCGGCCACAAATGGCTTGTCAGAAAGTTTATTGCAGTAAAAAGCTTGAGTTTGTACGGGGAGAATGACGCGAGGCTTTACACTAATGGCCCTTGAAGTTTCACCCATTAAAACCGAGTTTTTTTTACCGAACATTTGGGTATCTATGAAATTTGATATTATACCGCAGATGATATAAATTTACTCAGAAAGTTCTTACATTATGTTCTACATTGAAGGCCGCACGATATCTTCTGTTATGTTATGAGTCGACTTATCTTTGCGAATGATTTAGCTTTTGAATTCATCTGAATCCATAATGGACTTAATGAGGAAGCGTTTTCAGGTCACTTTATAGAGGGGACTAATTTGCATATTATCGGGGTGTGGACAGAAGGTCGCGTGACAGTGAGGTCGAATTACCATAAGAATGGGACAACGAGGTGAACGTTTTGTTAAGGCTCCAACCAATGTTCCATTGTAACACAAGTTTTCTTAACAATTACGCAAGAAAAAGTCCGCGTCTAATTGGGACGATTCTCTTGACACGGAATTGGAGCAAACTTTCAGAGGCTAATGTTTACAAAGCATATATCTCAGTTACATATACCTGGTTCAAAGTTACCGAGATATAAAAAAAAATATCGCCCAAAGAATTATAGTTCTGTTTTATGTGTCCTTCATGTGACGTACCTACGTAGCATAAATATGTGTTTCTTTGTATTCGACGTGAAAGTCAGTGGCATGTTTCCTTAATTAAATAGAACAAACCAATTATCAAATAAACAACGCCAAAACAAATGAATAGTCGTTTCCCTTGTATTTTTCTTCATTTATTTCTATTAGGTGTGTGGCTATCAGTATTGTCCTTCATTGTCGCGGTGTCACCAGACAGAGAGGTTTATTGTCGCATGCCTCGAGGCAGTTTCCTACCACCAGAAATTTAGGGTCCATAAAATTGATGAACAGTTTCTTAATAGCGTCGACTCACTTCTTACGGTTTTTAATTCCCGATTTCTTGATATATATACGTATAAATAAACAGCGAATGAGGTCACATTGGCGTTATTTGGTTTCAGAAAATCAATTTAGTCAAAAACCATTTTTGCTTGGGTCGTCTAAGTATGGTACGAACAATATTTGCAGCCGAGACGCTATATTCGAAGCTACGAGTGGTGCTGTCGGCATTATTGGAATTTGCGGGACCACCCAAACGCGGAAGAAACGTATAGATAGCTTCGTCGACACTAAAATAATAATTTCTTTTGAGAGCCCGCTATTTCGTTTAGTATCAACACAAACTTAATTAAATTTAAGCTGATTTTGATGAAATTAAGGGCAAAAGCCCTTACGCCCTTTAAGGCTCCAGGAATAGGTATTATATCGATACACAGAACGAGCTTATCGGTATTAAACGTCGTAATACATGATGTTATATTTGGCAGAAACAACACCCTGCAAAATAATATAGAGTTATATTATTTATTTTTCCAAAACAGAGCATAGGGCGCGTACAGCCATTTTCTAACGATAAAAGATATTTATTTATGTTAATGGGCTTAAAAAAAGACACTTTTACACGTCATAAAATAAAATAAATAAATAAATAAAAACTAGATGAGGTCGATGTTTCCTAGCTGTATTGCTGATTACTTTGAAAAAAAAAACACCGAAACAAATTCACAGTCACACAGTCACAGTCTGTGTTAAAGTTCAGAATTTATCATTGACAGACCGATCGTAATATGTGGACCATGCAGATTAGTATCAGAGATGGTCTTTTGAGGAAAGAACCACACAGATTTGAGTGGTGTTCGGCTCGGCACTAATTTCTCATTGTTACAGTTTTTGTCAAATAATCACCTATGTGGCGCAGCGGGCGAAGGTCCGCCTGCGACGCAGGAGGTTGCAGGTTCGATTCCCGCCTTGGGAAAAATGTTTGTAGGATCCACAAAGGTTTGTTCCGAGTGTTCTGGGTATTTGCTATGTATAATAAAAATATCTATCTATGTAATGTATTGTAATATATTAAGTATATCTGTCATCTAGTATCCATAACAGATGCGCTGCTTAGCTTGGAGATGATGTTGTGTGGATAGTCCAGCATTATTTAATTTATTTAATCCCTGAAGAAAAGCTTGCCCCACATTTTATCAACAGTTTACGAGTACCTAACTATCAATGACTTATGAATACTGATAATTTCGCGTCCTTGTTTTCGCGTGACGCTTTCGCGTCGCGTTATCATCGCTCTTGGATCGCTCAACGGGTAAATTTACTGGAGTAGACTTCGTAACGGAGGTGTTTTATCATCGTAGTACTTAAATATGCGAGCGAGGAACTAATATAGTACGCTAATAGCATTAATTCCAGCCGATATGGAGACTTCTTGTCTTAGTTGTCGGTTAAGGAGTTACTCGGAGGAGATAGTGGGTCTGGTCATAGCTGGAGGTTTCTGGGTCAATTTAGACATGATTCAAGGAAAGATGTTAAAATTTATTACATAACTGCTAATTTTTGTACTGGCCAAATGCGTGTGTTACCTACTATAGGTACACCTTTGAACAACCCTTCGGGGAATAATTCAAAGGTATATAAAAATAAATTGAGAACCTTATTCATAACTGTAATAAAGAAGAACTAAAATAATAGTCTTAATGTCTGCCTACTAACTTAATAAACTCTTTATACAGCACTCGCAAAAATATTCTCCGAAATTTAAAATCGAAAGCTTAAAACACGGAAAATTTCTAGCTATCCATGATTTGATTAATAAATACATTGTCTATAAATAGTTTATTTTTATAAATCAGATTCAAAATTAAATAATCAAAGCATACGTCACACGCGCCTCCAACTATTATTAAGCCATTTATTCATCAATCAGTATTTTAGTCATTACACCACAAAAGGGACAAAGTAAAAGTATTTTATTTGTTTTGTCTAATGGAGGAGAAGCTTAATCGTGGAGCCACTGAAATACTTAAATACTCGGTATACCTAAAGTGTAGATACAAAGTGAGTCACGCGATACCTTTAGAAACCAATATTATGAAGGCGGGGATATCATTGTCTCCTCTATCTAAGGTTCATTCGAATTTCGTTCAATATCCATGATATCAAGGTCCTGAAAGGTCCATTGCTTAATATGACCTAGGCTTCCAGTTATCAGTATCTACATGACATTTTCATTATCAACACATACCAACGGGTTATCTTTGTGGGCGTTGTCGGATTTTTGTTCATGTCCTTGCCGTTATGTCGTGATGGCTCAGTCATTAGTACTACGCCTCTAATACACGAGATTATTAGTTTAAATCCAAACAAATACCAGTGTAAGTTTTTCTATTCATATGTACTCTCATAGTTTATCTTAGATATTACTGTCAACACTAAAGGAAAACAAGGAAACCTGGACTTATAATTAATATAAGACCGAAATCGCCAACACGCCTTGGGCAAGCGTGGTGTTTTATGTATGAGGAAACGTCTGTACCCCGCAGTGAAACAGTAACAAGCTGGTATAATAAAGATTAATTGCTATAATATTGTACAAACGTAATTTCGGTGACTTATTTTGGGCGGCAGAAGTAACGCTAGATTGCGCTGCGCTACGTCAGTGCATCGCACGGCTCTGTGAAAGACAACAGACGACTTACCTATAGTACCATCTTCTTCGTCAGTAAACTCATGGTACTTCACGACACGGTACGTTCAATATTAGCTTTCAAATATCGACGCGGCGCTAGTGTAAAATCAAAGTCGTGCAGTGTGAACAAGGAAAACATTTTACTCGGATAGTGCCGTTGTCTCGCACAAACTTGCCGAAGGAGATATCTGTGTACAAAAATTATGCAATACAAATCTGTAGCTTTTCTCATACACTCTGCGAGGGTCTGTTTACATTATTATTATTTTGTTTTTACTTCTTGACTCTCTGTTTTGTTTAATAGGATATTAGCTCCAATTGTATTCAATTTGTGCACGACTGATGAGTCCAATATAGGGAAACCCTGTATGTACTATCTATTATTTACCTATATTCTATCAAATAAATCATTCATTCAAACCGTGTATATATAGTGATACTGTCCTATTCAATTCTTTGAAATAACAAATGTTTGACATTATGAAAACTTTGAGATTTCGATAGAATGAAAATAATCGCCTAAAAAGGGTACACGAACAAAGTCGCAAGTTCACGCTAGTACCGCATATCTGAAATGAAAATGTTCCAAATCCTAAAATACAATTTGTCTAAGCGACGAAACGGTTGAGTGGAATTCTCATTTATTTTTCTATTTTATGAAAATAATTCAATCATAGTGAAATTTCTAGAAATTTATGCAACTAGATAGAACTTTAATCAAGATTATATTGAAGAATCTAAAAAGAAATTAAAGATAAGAATCTCGGAATTCTGCAGATGCAGCTTGGGCGACTATTTCAAATTATTTTTTTCTTCAATTTATATTCGGAACCCTACAGTATCATCAGAACTAATCCTTAACCTCTACTTAAGGACCCTTCTCGTTTTAAATAGAAAGCTACGTTTAGTTCCTAGTATCCTCCAAACCCAAAACCAATATTTCCTATTTATTTTGGGCTTAACATTAACATCTCAACTTTATCAGAATCCACGCAACAACAAGAAATAACATAATTATCATGTCGGAAAAACAAACCAAAAACACAAGAAGTTTATATAAATACAATCGTAGTCATAGTACCTAATTATATTCAAAGGAGAATCGCACCAAAAAACATAGACCCACTCACTTCTATCGGGGGTAAAAAGTGCTCAAGGATTCAATGGTGCGAAATAGCGAGCGGAGCGGTTGACGCAGTAAGCGTTATTAAAATTTGCCTACAGTAGCACAACGAGTGCCAACCGACGAATGCGAAAGAAAGACGAAATTAGCCAATTTTATGAGGTTGCAGACTCCTCAACTTGGGCCTTTGAACATTTTAAAACTCAATTTTTGTTTAAGCTGAACGATTTACCCGATCAGAATCCCATGTTCTGTACATGGCTGTAATATTAATTAAAACGCGGTGTGTATTAAGCTTCACTCTTTAATGAGAAGCTTAATGTTCAATTAGTATGCATATTTTCGCAGGGAGCATAGTGGCCTAAGCGAAAATATCTGAATATTATTGTATAACCAGTCTATTCCGTAGTGAACGTTAGCTTGCCATATCCTCGTGGGGCAAAGAAAGGGTTAATGCGTTCTGGTGGACCGCGTTGTTAACCCGTATGACCGCCATTCCGCCCAAGGCTGCGTCCGAAGGAAAATAAAAAGGTTATCGAAATAATTTTTGATGTCCGCCAATTGTCATTTACTACTGCGGGGCAACACTGAAAATGATAGGGTGGCTCAGAACACTCACTAAGCGGCCAACTTCAATTATATTTCGTTTAGAGTTTGTGTAATAAAGCCCACCAACCAACTGTTTTTACGACCTTATACAATATTGTGTTATGTTTTCATCTTTCCAACTAGGTATAAGTTTAATGAAAACTTATTTATCACACTAAAATGTTATAAATGCGAAATGTTGTCGGTATAAGTGTGTGTGTGTGTGTGTGTTTGTTGCTCCTTTACAATGAAACGGCTGAACGGATTTGGATGAAATTTGTTAGGGTTCTTTTCCGAAAAATTTAGAATTGTCTCAAGTTGATTTTTTAATCACTGGGAACACCGCGAGTTACAGCTGGGTTTAGAATAAATCTATATATGTAACTAAATACTTATTTAGGTAACTAAATAGTTATCTACACAAGTAAATACTTATAAATTCATATTTCGATGAACGCAATCAGATTGAATAAAATAATGCCTACGTTCCCGTATATTTTTATTTAATAAAGAAGCCAACAGAAAACGTTTCATGTTTTATTTTTCTAGTTACCTGACATCATAATTTTATTTTTCCATTACCGCTGTCTTCTTAATTGCCGTTATTAAAAGATATTGAGTAAAATAATATTAAAGCTTTATTAAAGGCATGAATGTTACTAATGGATCACTAATTACAGACCAGTCGGTACGTACTCTATAAATGGTTTAAATAATACTTTCTGGGCTTAACTATGTTGTACCTTAGCTATCCTAACTTACACACATTAAATTAAAACTGGGATGATAGATGGAACGAGTTTAAAAAAGAATAAATTATTTAAATTCTAAAGTTCGTCTGTATTTTAGAAAATGTTAACCCTTAAAATGACGCAGCTTTCGGGCAACTGAATATCTTTTTAAAATTTAACGTCTACGGTTGGGACTTCTATTTCCTAAATTAGCATAAGAAAAATTAAATTTAGAAATTATGGTACTCAGTTGGAAATGTGGCTTTATCTTGTACTTATATAATATGTACTTGGTTCCTTAAGAAGATAGGATAATTCAAGAAAAACATAAATTAGATTCACGAAAACCTATTTGCCTTAATGAGCAAAATCTTATTTCAACTGTTTACAAAGTAGAATATAAACTCCTTGCAGGAGCTTACGTTGAGTCTGGCAGTTTTGTAGTAATGGATGTAATGTGAGAGACGAGTATTGTACGTGTTTCGGTAAATAGTTGAAGGCATACAATCGGTAGCGAGTTAGCAACCCCCCATGGAACAATCTCGACGTGTACGACTATATCGTGGGGTGGCCGTCCCAGTGATTTGTACACTGCTTCCTATTTATTCATGCAGTTTCTAGAGACGATTACCTACTCCCGCGGCTCATGAATAAATTTGAATAATTTCCCGCTGAGGTGTAAATGATGCAAGTTTTTGCATTTAAAACTGTTATTAATCACTTTACTTTTTCTGTTGACAAATTGCGGAGTCGTTGTGCTCGTACTTCTGGTATTATTCTAGTTTTAAATTCTTAAGAAATGTTGTTTTGTTACAAATGATTGTGGGTGAAGCGGTTGATAAATGTTAGCTACCACGATCGCCATAATAAACGTCACAATACAATGTATAACTTACTTGTAGTGTTACGACACGCCATTCGTAAAATGCAAATGTGAAACTGCATACAAAAAGCAACTATTCGAAATGCTCTAATAAAATTATGAACGATTGGCTTGCCTTGCAAAATATAAATGCTAGATATTTTATTGTGGGTATGGATATAACTGGGTTTTACATTTTTCAGTTAGTACAATTTTACTTCTACTGAATATTATAAAACGAATGAATACGCCGTTCGTTGGTTATTATGTCATTGGGTTTGTTTTCCTTGAGCTTTGAAGATCATCAACAACATGTTTTGATAATTCTATTAAACTGCCTCGTTGATCCAGTGGTTGCAATTACTACTACTGAGCATGAGGTCCTGAGTTCGATTCACGAGTAGGCCTAAATGTTATTGAGTTTTACCATCTGGAATTTTCAGTAACATCACTGAGTCTGAATTAGTGCCCGGTCAGTGGCAATAGGCTCGCCCTCAATGTCAGTAAAGTCAATTACAGTCCGAACTTAAACATAACTAGCGATACGTAGGTATAAAATAGTTACACCTCTGCCTACCCCTGCGGGGAATATAGGCATTATCTATTTTTTTGTATGTGAATAATACTGATTAAGAAATACATAAGACCAATCTTTCTGCATAAAAGTAAGTGAGTAAGTCGTAGCCTATAAACGCTTACAAGAAGACAGTGGGATATAAAAACTTACTTTCCAATCTAGTGTTACTCCAACTACATTTCCACAAAACAATGGATGAAGAATTGACGACGAACCTTGAACAGAAAAAGCTTGCGTCACCAAAAAGGACACAGCTCACTTCTAATCCCAACTAGATAAGTACTTCCCTTGAGACGCACAACTTTATTTTCTCCATGTTGCCAATCACATTTCAGCAGTATCGAAATACGTGAAATCTATGCGAATGAAGCAACCAATGAAATACTGTTAATTACCTTTTTTAAAGGCTTGGGTATAATGGATGGCTACGCTTCGGAATTCATTTAAAATTCGGGTGAAATTGGAAAGGACAAAATCTCGGATTATAGTTCTAAATTGGAATTGGATCCGATACATGGATAGGTTCAGCCCTTATCACGATAAACTTACTGGTGTCATGGGCGGTCTTTGCGTTTACTCCACACCTCTGCTTATCTTCTATATCTTGAGAATTAGCGGATGAGTTTAAAAATAAGTTCGTTTCTGTCTTTTCCCTAGATTTATGAAAATCACAAGAGATGTTTCCTGACTAAGGCCGTACAAAACAATATCTATATTTTTCGGAATATCACTCGAAATATTTGGACAGTCATTGTGGATAGTCAGAAGCCAGAAAGGGTATCGTGTTACCTAGTTTCTGGGCTGTGGAGGTCAGATTGGCAATTGCTTAATATAAGCATCCCGTTCGATTGAAAGCCAAACCCAACATAGTTGGGAAAAGGCTAGGCAGATGCAGACACAAAAGACTTCTGAAAGAGTCTGTAATTTTCCAAAAAAAAAAACGTCTTCGTTTCTTCTTACTTTAAAAATAAACGTAGTTCCACACTATGAATTTCTCCTGTGTCGTGGGTGCGTTTACAAACATTTATAGTCACATACATGAAAAGCCAGACCCGGAACAAGTACCTGTAGGCAAATATTTGTCGGTATATCAGCATGTTCTTTCCCAACTTCAAACTAGTTTCCTATTCACCTGTTATTTATTGAAAAAAAAACAATTATCATTTCAGTGCAGCGTACAGCAGTTGACTAGTAAGCGTGCTGCAAGATTGATCGCTGCCCTGCGACGTCCACTACTTCAGCCACGCTAATCACCGAAACGTCCACATGAAGTAATTGTTAACAGAAATAATAATTATACGTATAGGTTCTACTTAATTATAGATCATTTATCTTACAGAAACATCACACAGGTATTTTAATAAGCTACTCGAAATGTCAGTAAAAGGTCGGTAATTTATTTTACACTTATTATGGCCAGCTTATACTGGTTTTGTTACCACTGCCGTGCGTCCTCCTGTACGGTCAGGTTACACAAATTCATGTTTACTTCAGGAAATGGATGGGAGCAGCTTCACACCACAAAAGAACATGGTAGTAAGGACTGCTAATGAACCCAAATGGTCAGAAAAAGAGTGATGATCGCAGCTTTAATGGGATCTACAAGTACTTCTGAACAGCACACAAGGGAGCTACTATGACATGCTTTATTTGAACAGCACACAGCTTTTATCAGCCGAGTTGAATTAAAACTCATTTGCACGCCAAAGGCAAACACTGCCTCCGTTTTAGTTCTAATTAAGTATAATCTCTGCCTACTCTCTAGACACCCTCACTTTAGTTCATTGTAATCCCAATCTATGTAGATTGCAAATCAATAATTTATACACAATCGCTTCGCTGTTGTAGTTAAAAGCAATCATAATACGATTTAAACGTGTTTTCGTATGCGTAAAGCGTGCCGTGATGTGGATATTCGATATTTCGCTGATAGCGGCGGTCGACAATGAGAGATGAATTTATAGTGGCAGGTAATGCGTGTTCCACGTCATCCTTTCATGAGCCAGATTTTGTTGGTGAATTTTGTTGATTGCCCCATTTAACTGGGCTGATTCACTTAGCTTTTTGTCCACTAAATGTGTTCTAAATTCTTATGTGCAGAGCTACTTTTTTGCCACTAGCAACATTTTTACAGGGTGTTCTACCTCATGGGTAGAACAGCCTTCACAGTAGAAAATCACAAAACAAAATCAGCTGTTTCATAAGTAAGTTCAATACCTACTCGTACAAAATGTACGAAACAGCCAATTATGTTTTGAACAGTGATAAAAATGGCGCTATATTTTAGTTTCAAGACAACTAAAGGTGACATTGGATTTACCCTTTTTTATTGGCTTCTGACTTATGGTTTTAAAACCATTAATTTCTGATGGCATCTCCATCATTTATTTGGTCATGCAACCTCAATTATGTGGAAAACTTTTTATAAAATGTTATTTAGTGAAATAGGTTTTAAGTTTATTTATATATATTGTAGAGACTAGTGAATGAAAACATCTTAAAGAAATCTGGACCATAAATAATATAAGTCTGAAATCACCAACCCGCTTTAAGCAAGAGTGGTGATTAATTCATATGCCTTCTCTGTACTTAAGGTAGCCCTGAAGTGGGACAGTAACATACTGGTATTATTATTAGTGAAATATTCAATTTTAATGTTATTTAACATCGTACATTAAACAAACGTCGATCAGTTTTCAGTCATAAAGAATACAATGATTTCCCGCCACCTCATTAATTATAAATGAAACATATAACAGCAGTCCATTGGTGCGTAAAACAGCAACATGCATACAATGAATGGACACGCGACACTCAACCAGACAGAACATGTCACGACTGGATTTATGGAAGCCACTTAGTTGCACGTCATACGCTACTGCAGCACTATCGAAAAAGTGATTTCAAACGTTTCAACGGCAATTATTATTATACATACTCGTAGCTGTTACAGCAACACGACACGCACGTACGACAAACGTTCCTTGTCTTTTTAATGAAAGTTCAGTCGCTAGCGTCCCACAGGATTAGTTCATTTGGACATGGAGTAAATTTACTCAGGCCAATCTAATATGGGTACACGCACGAGATAGCTGCGATCTTATTTAATCTATGGCTTTAATTTCGACCTGGGACCTACGATAATATCTGATAGTACAAGAAAAATATCTAATAAAACGCTTGTAACGCTTTTATTGTTTTCCTTCAAGAATTAATTTGGCGATGTTGAGTTTTCGACCCTTATCAATAGTGGATATTATAAACAATTGCCCTGTAACGTTTATAGGCTTTTAGTACCGGTTAATGTCGGTTGTATATCTATGTGTGTTGTTAAGAACATCTGCTACTAAACTCTCCAATAAGGATGACCTTATAGATTGTGCGAAGTTTAGTTAGTTTCTGTATCTTTCGTATTTGAGTGAAATAACATCTTCAAACGTATCAAGATCATTTTACCTTTACCTCAAACAGACTGATGAATGTATATACATAGAATGTTTCCAAGAATCGTTCGTTAAAGTTCAGTTGTTTATTTTAATCACATGAATCTTTTCTGAGAACAACCTATTTGATAAAATAAATAACATCTACTTTGGTTTTGTGTAATCTACATTTCTATTGAGCTGTCCATTAGAGCAATTGAAACAAGAGACGACTTTCAACGAGAAAATTATAAAACTTTCGGAGCAAAATGTTCAAGTAAACCTTTATTTCTTAAACGATATAAAAACGAAATAAAAGTATTCTCAAAGTTCTATTTCGTATAAAACACAGTCAATCTAAAACTAACGAAAACACGTGACTTTTTACTATGAAAAACAGGTTTTTGTATTAAAAAGCAAAGACCAAATATCGGGATAAAGTCGTAACATTTGTGCTATCGTGGCACTGGATCACAAAGCAAGTAATTTTTGACAGAGTATGAACAAAATGGGATATCGTGTGCCCCAGAGGCCGGCTGAGCGGAGATATTGAACTGGTCAGGCAAAACGAATAGGTTTGGGGAGCGGACCAAGTACCGCTATCGACTAAATCCACCTTCCGCTGAATTGAACCTTTCAAGTGTTTAATACATCAACGTTTATTGAGTTACGCTCGTATATCGGTAAGTAAATCGTGTATTATGATATTGGTTTGCTGAAAATGATACGGAAATGGACTGGTATTGTAATAAATACGTTTCAGTTATTGGTCACTGCAATAAAATCTGCTTCCAATTAATTAAAGTTTTAAGTTAGTTTTAGCATTTTTTTTTCAGTTTATTAACAACTGAAATAGGGGTTGTTTGTGTTGTTGTGAAACAATAACACGATAATACCTAATGATATTTGATCTTTGAAACAAGATAAAACAATCAGTCGCCCGCTTTATTACCACCATTAATAATCAGAATAGTTTATAGAATTACAACAGACAATTGAATGTGTGTTTTTATTAGTAAATGCATATTGCCCTATGTACTCACCTAAAGGTAGGTATAATAAAAGCGATATAGGGGTAGCAAACCCTCATACAAGGTTCATGTTCTGATTTCTCGATTCCATCTCCAGCTCCTACAACATTATTGAGGTTTTCAATCAGATGCCGGGAGTTTGGAATCATGCCCGATAAACGACAAAAGGTTTGCAGCTTCTTACATGTGATTGGATACTGTGGCTACGAATGATCAAGTGTAATCTTAACCCCTGCCCGTCCGGTGAATAATCGTATATATGTCACCCACATAAAATCAAATACACTGCCTCATTAATCTAGTGGTTTCCAGCGCTACTGCTAATCATGAGATCCTGGGTTCAATTCCCAGGTCGAAAAAGTGTTATGGGGTTTTTCTATCTGACACTTCTACATAGCAGACTGGAATCTGGATTTGTACTCGATTAGTGGCAATGGGTTTGCCCCTTCTACATGAGCTTTTAACAAAACAAAAATGTGGATGTAGTTCAGGCAACCCTATGCCTAATCCCACGGAGATTACAGGCGTGATATTATGCTGAATAAACGCCGTCTAGTAACAATAATGAGAAACAGAATTATTCCCTCCAAATTGACGTAAGTGAACGGCAACATTAACATCGAGTCACTATAAAAACTCACACTTGGTCCTCTCATCTCTTTAAAGTTGACCCGGTAACTCGAATTTATAATTATCAAAATTGCCAGAAACGAATTGTTGGATTCAATTCTCTTCACGGAGATACTAAAAGCAGAAATTAAAGCTACTTACGAGATTATTATCAGGAGTATTAGGCTCTTGGTAATGTCACTAGGAGCATGTTAAAGACTTGGCTCCACGATAATTGTGACTAACGGAAAACGATGAAAGTTTCTAGAAATTTTTCGAAACTTTTATTTTTATTTTTTTAATCTAATTTTGTTTAGGGCCTTTTATCAAAAATACGTCAGCCTCATCGTACCCTTTTACATTAATTGGCTATCTAAAACAATAGTAGTTTACAATATTACTTCGTATTTAATGAAATAGTGTTATTCATGGAGGGCCATAATTAAATGGCACAACTTTTTGATTATCTCCGAAGATGGTATTCCTTGAATTTAAAAAGGTATATTAGGTATTATTTCTAAAGACCATAATATTCATTTTCCTAACGTGTTTCGTTTATATCTAGCCATATGTTCCAATTTATTAAATAATCAAGAAATACACTTTCCTGCATTATTACTTTTACGCCGCGTAACAGATATGAACAGGAAAAAATATTTGCCCTCAATTCTTATTCATCGATGTGACGCGACATTAACGGAAAAGTTAATTGAAATTCCAGGTGTGATTGTGACAACAACGTTCCTTCGTTGTATATTGTACACTTATGGTCAGTGTAAATATAATTATGCAGCTCAGTCCTGGACAGCGGGAACATATCAGTATAGGTACGAAGTTGGGATCGGCCGGAGTTCCCATCACGTAGAATAATTAAACGCAAACAAACTGCCGTGTCCACGGGCGATCCAGATAGTTAAGTTTATTTTGGATACCTGCTGTGACCCGAAATCGTTTTCATTTATTAGATTTTTGCAAGCGTACATTTGATATGATGGGAGTTATTGTTTTACGATTGTTACTATGTTGTAGACAGAATACTTCAAAGAATTTCAGCCATATCTGAGGTATGAGCCTTCTCAATAACGTGGCGGCTGCCAAAAATATTGCCTTTAGGTATAAATGGTAACTATGGCTTCAAATCCAATCAACCAAAGTTGGTTTTGGGGCATATTTTTGTTATTTGCGACAAATCCGCCACACTATTCCCAAACCACAGCAACTCCTGAAAACCAGAATCAACGGTGGCGACCACCAGAAAAGCGTCGAGACCATGTACCCTGACGAGTACTGGAGAAACGATTGAACTGTTTTGGATCCCGCAACGAAATTAATCAGAAAATAACAGCGGAGGAGTTCGAAAAATACATTATTGCAACTTCCCTCCATATCAAGCAGGAGACAGTGTTTTAGGGGCATTACTCGGGAGCATACGGGTTGATGTCATGATGGCCCAGTGGTTAAGGCCTCGCCTCTTGTGCACGAGGCTGTGGGTTCAAACCTGGGCAAGTACCAATGTGGGTTTTTCAATTCATATGTACTTTCTAAGTTTATCTTGGACATCACTGACATCGGTGAAGGAAAACATCGTGAGAAAACCTGAACTTATATAATTAATATAAGTCTGAAATTGCCAACCCGTCTTGAGCAAGCGTGGTGATTAATGCTCATGCCTTCTATGTATAAGAAGAGGCCTTTGCCCTGCAGTGGGATATTAATAGGCTGGTACCTACCTACCTATACGGGTTGATAATTTAGTTTGTTCTTCATAAACTTGTATAGGAAATTGCACATAGGCTCAGCAATATACTGAGTTCACACCCAAACGGCTAGTTATCCATAAATGACCCAGTCCAAAGTGCATCTCCGTTGGCACCATGTTACTTAATTAAATGAGCATTTGGCACTCAAGCTGCGATAGACGCGTTACCGTTATGGCTAACAGCACATTGTCACCACTTGCCGCCAACCTCACCACTTATTAGATTTCATACTGGAACTGACATTAACTCTATATGAGCCTCACTGTACCAGTCTATGTATAAACTATTAGGTTAGTCTTACTTTAAGGCAAGAACTTAAACTTCTGTATTAACAATTTAACACTACTCAAAGTTTTACTGACGTCAAGTTATTTTGTTAAAAACATACGTTCATACAAAATAAAATACTTAAAAAAGAACTCACTTTTTTATATTGTTACTTTCTTTTGTGTAGAAGCAATAGAAAAAAGCATGGACATAAAAAAATAAAGATGAATGAAAATGCACGTGTGAGTGTGTGCGAGTAATATTTCTAAAAATGCTAAAAACTATCACTTTTATTGCTTCATTATTACCCAGACTATGTGTAGATTTACGAGTTCTAAATGCGTTTTTTTTTCTTCAATGCATGAATAAAAAATAATAATTTTGGACTCCTTTTTAAGCAAATTGGGAGCACGATGGAGTGTGAGTTTGGGCATAATTAGTTAAAGTTTATTTGCAAAAGGGGTGCATAAAGCTAAAACTGATGTATCATTTACATAATTATTTAAAATGGTAGTCAAGGTTTTTAATTGTGGTGTAATCTTTCTCTCATAATTTATCCCAAGGTGAGTTAAACATTTCTGCAACGTTATACTCACAATATTGTAAGTAAACAAAACTGGAATTCAGAGCGGTAAATATTTAGGCTCAATCTGCAAGCACACTCGAATGAAGCTCCCAGCAAAAACTAGAGCTTTAACAAAAATAATACAGGCATAAAAAGGTCCTCACGTACAATTGCAGGTACTTCATTACGTCACAATCTTAGTGTCGGAATGTTTTTTCCGCTTCTCAATTATTTATGTGTACGCAGTTATTACGACGTAAAAAGCACAACCTTCCCCAGATCATTAGGAGCAAGGAAAAACAGAAAATGAGAGAAACCTTTTGGGTGTTACGTTACGGCATACAACACTTAATTTGTGATTGAGGTACAGGTTTCTATGGCCCTCTCTGACTTCTGTAAAAACTTTCCTTGCAATCGTTGTAGATAAGAACCTCTTTTCACCAAAAAATATACCCTCTTGCCACACATCTCAAGTTCAAACAACGCGCTGGATATTAAAATGGCTAAACGCTCATTTAGAAACAGGTTCACCACGAGAATATTCAGAATCTAACCGAGTTTAAAAGCTACGCTATGAATTTTAAACTGAAAACTACATTGGATATGAGCAGAAAGGCGAGCGTTGTGTAAACAGTACGCTGTTTCCGCGAGTAATATTTGAAAAAAGTGCCTCTGAAAGGATGCTGCACCGACAGTGGAAATAAAATATTCGTATACAAGAGCTGGGCGCAGAAAGTTTCAGCAGTGTTTCATAAGGAATTTAGAATTCGAATGTACCTAATCATTGAGATGAGTGGAGTTGAGCATCCGACTATACTCTTCATACATGTGTGGTACGAGGGACACGCCACTGATAAGAAAACCGCCGTAGGGCCCGTAGGACCTCTCAGACAAAGGACTTAGTTTGTTTTCGACAAGACACAAAAGAGAACCCTAAGTAAGCACAAACAACATGTAACGTTACAAATTACGGACAGCAATTCCAATTTATCTTTGCAACTGTATCCATTACCTTAATTTTTCTAACATTGATACAATAAAAATAACAGAGATTTTCTTACAAATAAAAAATTGCTGCTCTTATGCTGAGTAATAATGTAAGGAAAATATTTGGATAGGTTTCCAATTGTACAGAGATACAGGTTCATACATAAATGTATGGATAGTGATGTTACATTTTGCGGTCGGAATCTGTAAATAGGTACTGTTAAATATTCGCCGCTATAATCATAACAATGGCCAGTTGTAGTTTAAAATATCGACCATCGACGGTGAAGTGGGGGAGCCGCTGGCCGCCGTATCCTGAAACTGTAACTCGGAACAAGCCAGCTGACGGTCTGTGTCTTTGCTAACAAACAATCGACACTTACTATGACTAAAGTACTGAACTAAAGCAAAACGGACTTCTCCAAATGTCTGTTGACAAATTTACAGTTATTCGGGAATGGAAATTCTGCATAACCTATTAATAACTATCGATCGGTTTTGTAATTATTTATGTAGCTTGTCGCCAAATGAGTACGGAACGGTGCCGACATAAGCACACTCTCTCAGAATCTGTAACCGATTTCAGTGGAATTTGGTGCATGCAAGCTGCAGGGTAAACACTTGAATTAATTCCTGGAGATTATGACTATTCAAGGGTTATTCAGGAAACACGCAGACGGGCTTTGGGTTACAGAGAAACTATGTTTTCCTTGTTGATTAATCAGATACGGGGGTTGGGGCTAGTTAAGTTCCTCGCGGTTCCACAGAATTTGCGGTAGCTAGACAATGTTAGGGATGCATAGCCGGTACATCAACACAAAGTTTTTTCACAAGCTTAGTTACAGTTCATTACCGCGTAAAAGGTTCCGGGAAAAAGAGTGGTTTTTTGATACGAAATTTTTCATAATACTTTTTTCACGTGATTGGCGTTTTAATTTTATTATTGGTGTGAAATAAATTAAATCAACACGCAACAGTACAGAATATTGAATAACCGTTAATAAATAGTTTTAAACAGATTTTTTTTTTAGTAAAATGCCTGCGTTTTTAAATACCAATTTCATATTTTTATGTGTAGTTTCAAAATTGTCACTTTACCATAAAAACACATGACTTAAAATGAATTATCATATGAAATACGGTTAAATAAGTTCTCCAAGTAATTATAGAGGCTAAGGCCCCATTGCATAGCGAATTCCGGTTGCATAATGCAAAGTGTCGTAATAAATATAGCCTAATAACACAGAAAGGTTCTTTTAAAAACGAACCTATATCATCATGTAACTATATGTGTATATCATTGTTTGCACAGCCAGTTTTTGAATTTCCGGTACTCGTAAGAACGTAATGTATATATAAAAGAGAGAAAGAGGACGAAACACAATTACGACACAAAAGAAAGCCGTGTTTTTTGCGAAGTAATTAATAATGTTTTGTTGATGTTTATTCGAGAAACTCGTCGTCAGATAAGATAAGATCCAAAACGCAACGATGTACGACTTGTCATTTCATTATTCATTATTAGTGATTAAATAAAAAAAATATTTCCAAGAATCGTATATTAACTCATTTGTATTTTATAATAAGTTGCTAATATTAAATGTTTTACACAATCATCCATTTACATCATAGCAAAATCCAAAAAATATACTACCCGCCTTTAAAACACATTTTGTGCACGAAAATCAAATCCAAGTATTTCTCAGACGATTGATAAGTGAAGTGGAAACGGAGGAATTATTATTAAGTTTGATTCAGCTCGTGTGGAATGCGTTCGGCAGCGCATGTGCACCGAGGCGACGAACTTAGTGAGCAATGTCGCGCGTAGCAAGCCTACAGTCGCGCCTCGACTAGCTACGCGGACGCACGTAGCACGTCTACGCCGCTACGGGCTACGAACTTCTACATCCCCGATCGCGCGAGTATGCCGCGCCAACAGTGAAGTTTTTTTCGCTAACATACAATGTGTTTTGAATGATGTTGTTGGGAAAACTGTTGTTCTATATAAACTTCGGACTTGTCTTCCATGTTGTGATATGTTTTAAAGATACCGTCGGTAAGTTACTTAACATAAATGATAAGTGAATCGTTTAAAGGGCTTAAAATGTTTCATATCTTTTGTGTTTTAAACAAAATGAATTGTAATAAATAAAACAGTAAAACCTACTTTACTGTGAACGAAATTACATCCCCATAATGTGGGCTTCATTGCGGCTAGTAAAGGTCTACGCTGTATGGCTATATGAAAAACAATTAGTACCGTTATTAAAAGTTCTTTGACGTTATAATAAAAAAACAATGGGAGTACATTAAGGCAGTTACAGGTTAGTGTCAATAAAATGGCTCGCGACAAAGTGATCTTTACTTGTCGTGACTACAAGATATAAAAATAGTTTTTTATTCAGACCTTGAGCGAAAGTAAATCTATACCGGGATATATTCAAATTATTGTGATTAAGTGCCGTAGAGACTTGTTAATAATTTAAATAAAAAAACAATAAAGATCTGAATATAATTGAAAATATTATGGTCGATCATAAATACATTGTTGGGTTTGGTTGAGTGTAGATTTGTGCAAAAGGTTGTGTAAACAGTGACAAATTATAATGTTACACCATTGTTTGAATTCCGATTTGATATCGCAAATAAAATGCCATCATCAACTATTCATCTGCTACCTATTACTGCATATTATTAATAAATAGAGGAGCTCGTGGCTAAATAAGAACGTTGGTCCCGGTTGTCATTTGTAAATCTTTTACAGTCGTTAGTCTTATCAAGGGGTATCGTATTGCCCAGTAACTGGGTTGTGGAGGCAGTCAATCCATGTAAAATACTGGTATTCAGCTGCATCCGGTTACACTGGTAACCGACCCCAAACATAGTTGGGAAAGGCTAGGCAGATGATGATTATTAATAAATATTATCAACTATGGTGCATCTACCATGTTGTGCAGCTGCATCTCCCTACGACACCCTAAGGCCCTGGTAGATAATGAACCTAAGACATTAAGTCCGCTTATGTACGGTTATTTTTAAACGGTTTGAAAAAATAATAAACATTTACGCTGAGTAAAAAAACGACAATTATCATTTATTAGGTCGAATTTCAGTTGCTAAGTAACTGCAACCGAATCATACAGTTTCTTTTAAAAAACCTGATTATTTTCCGTGTTCTTGGGATTTAAGTATGTCCTAAGAAAGTTCAGTCAGCATCCTCATCTATAGTAACATACTGCAGTAACCAATCCGTCTGCTAATCGAGGTGATTATGGCCGTGTCTTCCCTTTGACCGTTTCTTTGTAGCGGTTCAATGCTGAAGTGATCGTTTACGGTCTAGTACAGATGAATGGCTGCGGCGCTACCTCTGCAGTTCTCCTTTGAAAACGGCAATATAAGAAGAAAATGTATAAAATATTAGGTAGTATTTTGGTTTACCATAAACCCGGTGGTATTTGAGACAGAGGCAGAGAAATAAATACTGTTGTTAGATAGATCCGTATCAAAAAACACAATAGTAGTCTTGAAGAGCTTTATAGGTACTTTATTTGACTGGAACACCCATCAATTTAGTACGTACAAATATGTTATGTAAATATCAATATGACTTATGCAGTATTTACATTATTACGATTGTAAATACATATATATATATTTAAATTCCACACATAGTTTTGAACTAGACTTTTATATGCAAAGAACGCAAATATGCGTTCATTAGACAATCGATTGTTTGGTCCTAAGACTTGCCTCTCTAAACCCTATCGATTTTCTAATTTCAAAGAGAAATTCTCAGAGATATAAATAACAATAGTATTAAGACAGCGTTTTGATTGGAAGGTCACCCTTCATTAGTTCTTCGTGGAACAATAGATTTTCTGTTTCAAGAATTCTGTTCTCAGCCTTTCCTGTGATCGAAATAAAAACTCGGCCCACACTTAGTAACCATGAGAACTGTATTATCCTTGCTAAGGATTTTCACAGGCTCGGTAGGTTAACACGGATACTTATTGCAAGTACAAAAATAAACCTTTTTTTGTTACTCCAGTGCAGATTTTCTTGTGAATCTGTATAAATTAACTAATAGAATTTTGGACTCTTTTGACATTGCCTACACTTAGAATTTCTCCTGTGTCGTGGGTGCGTTTACAAACAATTATAGTCACATACATGAACAGCCACACCCGGAACAACTATCTGTAGGCCATACATATATTTGTTCCGTGCGGGAATCGAGCCCACGACACGCGGCGCAGCAGTCGATCGCTCAGCCACTGCGCCAACCGTGCCGTCGATCTAATTGGTACGTAGAACCCGTTCATTTGGTCTTTGACGTCCATTCAAAAGTCCTAGTCCAGACTCAAGGTTTGCCACCGACCCATTAAGCGCAGTCCGCTAGATTTGAAACTAACTAATAGGGTTAGCAACTGTACACTGCGCTCCAAAACGCAATTTACCGATGTAGCTGGGCCAAATTTAAATGGAAGAGGGGCTATGTCTGCCGCATGCCGACGACTTATTGGCCAAAACAGCGGTTTAAGGGTGCCCCGAAAACAGTTGAAAATTTGTGCGAAGAATTAAACACCATTATTAAGAAGTAGTAACTACTTACCACAATTGGGAAACTGTCGGGACTGGTAAAGGAAACAGAAGAGTCCTTGTACATTACGCTGTATAAAATCGAGCTTAATACCAATAGTTTTTACGATTTCTAACATGCTTAACACCATAGCCAGCAAGAAGTAACTAGTGGCTTTTTCACACATTTCCAAATGTGATTAAAATAGTTATGGACTCATAGTTGAATTATCTGACGAATGATACACCAAAATCATAGTAACAGCCATAAAATTTATGTGATGGAATGTAATTTTCATAAAATCACAGAATTTTCGAAGACTAATTATCTATAATTAAATTATCTACAATTTAATTACCCGTGTGATTACTTGATATCAACAGACTTCCATTTATTGGATGGAATATTTTTTAATTTCTGAATTTGTAAAAATGTTAAATAACTTTTAATGAGAAATCCGCTTGTACCTACCGGAAAATTTGCGTGTTTTTTGCGTAGGTAAGTTATGATTAAGGTAAATATAATATAGGCGCAACAAATTGGGTAAACCGAGTTCACAAATAATATGTAAGCTGTCCTTCGCCCACGATATTATTAGGTAACTGGGTTTCCCTTAGTGGAAACTTGCGCAAAACGGCAACCAGATGTTACAGCCCGCTTTTTTTTTTAAATTTAATCAAATCTTTGCATGAAAAAATAAGAGAATACTTACTGTGTGAAATCTTGGCGTTTATTCTTTTTCTTATGTGAATGACGTCCGATATTTTTGTGAAAGTATGTTAAAAAAAAGCGTTTATACGTGGTGACATCGTAAGTTGTAAAAAAAAAAGTTACTTCTGCCAAACTGTATAGTAGATAGTGGGCAGATACAGCTCCCATTTACAAATTTATATTGTTTTGTGTTTGATTGATTGTAACTACTAGAACTAATCTAGTATGTCTAGAAGCAACATGAAATACTAACAAAAACTAGCCATTCAAATCCCACTCATAAGCATTCCCACATTCTCTTCAATACATTACAGTAAACATCAGTACCTCAAGTTTGGTAGTTCGGTACCGTATACCACAACTTAATTAATATGCTTGATTGACTCTAATTACTCACACAATACGCATTACGTGAAGTCCCCCAGTTGATTAGGCAATAAATTCGGTTGATTAAATGCAAATAGGAAATATAAATAACACCATCTTCAAATCATGTAATCATCAGTCTAGCCTTTTCCCAACTATGTTGGGGTCGGCTTCCAGTCTAACTGGATGCTGCTGACTACCAGTATTTTACAAGGAGCAACTGCCTATCTGACCTCCACAACCCAGTTACTAGGGCAACGATACCACTTGGTTATGACTGGTTGTAAGACTTTCGGGCTTCTCACTACACCTAACAACTGTCAAAGATCTATAAATGACAGGACCAACGAGTTAACGTGCTTTCCGAGGCACGGAGGAGGTTCAATATGTTACGAATGGTCACCTATCCACAGACTGACCTTGGCAAGCGTAGCTTAACCTTCAATCATGTTTTTATTTATCCACGAGCTCCTCATTTTAAAATGATAAGTGTACAATAATCCAGAGAGGGACAACATTTTATATTTTCTATTTTTAATAAGCTCTAGAATGATAAACTAAATTTAGTGCATGAATAAGTTAAATGTCGGTTGAACAACAACATATTAGCTAGCGGGACCGTCCACTGAGATGTTGTAACAGCAAGGCCCCGGATGAAAGCCGGCTTAGCGGCATGAAGCGCGACGCACAACAACCCACCGCATGTACCGGAGTCTGGAATAAAGGTTAAATGCCCCCGGGGCTCACCGACTGTCGTGTGAACATAATCAGGGGTCGCAAACATTTATTATTCAGTTAATTTTCCTAGTTTCTACCTTTTTATCATAAACCCACGATAGGGTTGAATTTACGCCTAAAGTTTCCGCCGGGGTAATTGATAGACATGTGTTTGTGAATTATTAAAATGACGATTAAGCGTTGGAATTCCCTGAGCGAAAACAAGGTTTCGTTCAGGCTTATAAAAATGTTTTTTTCATGAAAACGCGGTCAGAGGCTGGCTAATGATTATGTCCTTCAAATAACGTTAGTACCTAGCTATGGTTCCTGAGAGGGTTAGCAGAGATGTGATATTGTAAATCCACCTACAGTACACTTCCTCGTTGGTCGAGTGCCAGCGCTACCGCCGAGGTCCTAGGTTCGATTCGCGGGTCAGAAAAAGTGTAATTGGGTTTTTACATGTGACTTGAACATGAGAGGTGGAATGTGGGTATACAAAATCAAAATCAAAATTCATTTATTCAATTTAGGCTGAGAACCAGCACTTCTTGAACGTCAAAACGTTTACAAAAGACAGTCCCCCAAAACGCATACCCTTCACCACTTCCTAGTGCTTTTGCTGGGAAGAAGAAGTGGTGGAACAAACTCCCCAGCAATAAATACTATAAATAAACAAATACTATAGGTCAGTACACTTCTGCCAAACCCTTCAGGTAATAAAGGAGTGATGTTACTTAAAATATAGGCACGTTAAGGCCGGGGTTATTGTCAATAACCTGGCAATACATAAGTACCTACAAACGAGACAATAACCAGATTTTTTCCACCTATAGGTAACAAAACTAGTTTTATCTATGTATTATTCGCCCTGGAAATAGAAAAGGTCAAATATGACGTAACACAATACTTTGAACACATTATTATATTTTCTCCTTTCTCTTCGTCTGCAGGTATCTGAAAATATTCTCATGTTCCGTTTTAACTTTATAAATAATAATCTTAACAATTACTCAGCGCAACACAATAGATTCTCAGATTTCAACAGTCCATCTTACGTCTAAAACAATGAATGCAATTTAAGACTGCAAACCCGATACGCTTAATCTGAATCTTCAGCATAAAATAGCTGTATATGTTTAACGTCACAAATACCCTATGAGTGGTTCCAGGAAAAGTGGATTTTCACATTACATTATGTATTTGTTCATTCATCTACATATAATAATAAAATTGTTTGTCCTGACTGACCAACGCACAGCCAAAACTACCAACTCTATAAAGCTGGGAATTCAGGCTTTTTAGAATGTTAAAATCCGCTAAGAAAGTATTTATGCAAATTTAAACTTTAAGGGGGTAATGGGAGGAACAAAATTTGTACGACAAACGTCCGAACCCGGGGTGGGTTGCTGGTTTATTATATTTATCAGGTACTTATTAGGGTTCCGTACCAAAATGGTATAAATCGTACACTTATTAGTAAGACTTACTGCGTGTCTTTCTGTCTATATGTCACAGCTTGAACGAGTCTGGTTGATGGAAGTTAGCATTTGTAAATATTAAGTATAGGAAAAACTAACTGACTAACTAGCAAAGTTTTTAGTTATCAGTAAATCCCTCCACTAACAGTTCTGCGGTCGCTAAAACCTTTGAAAGTGGACAATCATAAGTATTGTTTCCTACTAAAATACGGAACTCTCGGTAGGCAAGTCCGTCTCGCTCTTAACTGTTTTTTTTTAAACTTAACGTAACAATATCTCATTCCTGTGCATTTTTTTACTTAGTTTTCTTAATAGGTACTTGAACATAATATATTTTTACGATTCATATAAAAAGCTCGTGGTAAAATACAGCCGTGCAAGTCAACTGAAGGTTAAGCTACGTTTGCCGAGGTAGGTGTGGATGGAAGACCCCTCTTCCTTCCTGTGCCTCGATAAGCACGTTAAGCTGTTGGTCTCGGCTGTCATGAGTTGATCTTTGACAGAATAATCAGACAGATGACCAAAAGTCTAACAACTAATCTTGCTAAGTGGTATCCTGTAACTCAGTACTGGGTTGTGGAAATCAGATAAGCAGTCGCTTGGTGTAAAAATAAGTTCAGATGTTTTCAGTTAGGTTGGAAGCCGACCCCATATGTGTATATGGTAGTTGGAAGAAGCCTAGGCAGATTGCCTACTAACGATGATTGAAATAAATGTATAAAATGAGCCTACCAATGTCAGAGACCGGGTCTGAGTTACTGGTCGGTGTTCAGTTAACTAAAGAGTCTTTACCGTTCGTTCCGTTTCTAGAAGTTCCTACTTTTGGATATGGAACGCACGGTACGGACGTCTCACTTCCCCGTCTGCGTCAAGGATTTGATGAAGTTAGTAGCATAGCTAAACTGCTACCTGCTTCTAATCATTGGATCTAGCCTTGCAAATAATATATTCTCCTTAGATGCTTATCATGGTCAAGCCATTTACCGTAAGGACAATTGATGAAATTATAATTTATAACAGGTGCAAAAAAAAACGCTGAATGAAGTCGGAACTAGCTGGTTCATTCTATCAGTGTGATCATTTCTTTTGTACTACACAATAACTAGTTCAAACTTTTTTTTGAAGTTTATAGACGAAATTAGGTTTTAAAAGTTATATAATGAAATATAACACCAGCCTGTTACTGTCCCACTGCAGGGCAAAGGCCTCTTGTCATACAGAGAAGGTAGAAGCATTTATCACCACGCTTGCTCAAGACGGGTTGGCGATTTCAGACACATATTAATTATAAGTCCAGGTTTCCTCACGATGTTTTCCTAAACCGATGTCAATGATGTCCAAGATGAACTTAGAAAGTTCATATGAATTGAAAAATTCACTTTGGCCATTGCCTAGGTTTGAACCCATAACCTTGTGACAAGAGACGAGGCCTAAACCACTGGGCCATCATGACCCTGATTCTGTGAAAAACCAACAATAATAATAATTATTGCAATTAGCTTTGAAAGCTAAAACTATTAAACACAAACTGAATAGTCACGTTGATTTGATTGGTATTCAGGTTGGGATCGACAACAATGTTAAATTCAGATTCAGATTATTGGTCAAATTTGATTTGGAATTCGACGTAAATTGTACTAAATTGTGCATTAGATTATGTATTATATTGATGACGTTATAAATAAATTAAAACAAAATACAGTTATAGGTAGATACGGATTAATAGAAATGCATTATATTAAATACTATCACGTATGCCAAACTTCCTTTTAAAAAGAAAAAGAAACAATTTGAAATAAACGGAATAACAAATCCATAAACATATAAATACAACTATATACGAATGTTATACCCCAGTCACTGCATGCCTGAAAACCCTAGCGTATCAGGGAACTGATAAATTGTTGATCCCTTTACCATAACTGGTCAATCTCGACCAACGAACGGTCCCTCCGCTGCATCCAGCTGCTGCCGCTAATTCCAGCTGCTTCTGTTCCTTGTGCCATCATGCATACTCAATCCCCATTATACCGTCGATCATATTGGCTTAGCACTCACATAAAACACCTTACGTAACACACTCACGCTCATGCATTCCCACCGTTTATTTGAATAATATTTTTTGTTTTGTATATTTTCTAAATTACCTAACAAAAGCTTTCCTGCTCTCTTCTTAAATCCTGAGCGTATTAAAAAGACATACCAGGCATATCTCCGCGTCAGGGCCCTGGTGAACTATAGTGGGAACAGTAATCGAAACGAACTTAAGGCCCAAATATCACAAAGTTTATTCCTTGTTTGTAAACTACAGTTAAGCCTAGTATCAAGAAGCTTTAGTATAGAAAATAAGCCTTTATATTATTATTATTATATTCGAAACATTCAAATAATGCCTTACAAACCCCGAGTCTCGAGCAAGAGAAGTTCGGAGTGAAGAGTTGTTGACAGAAACAATCAGCAGCTGGCGGCTAAAGGTTCCAATATCAAACCATAACTGAGAGGTGTAAAAAAAAAAAAAAAAAAAAAAAAAAAAAAAAAAAAAAAAAAAAAAAAAAAAAAAATATATAGGGTGAGCCTATTGCCACCAACCAGGAATACATCCAGACTCCGGGCTGCTACTGAGAAATTCCTAAGGAAAAATCCCAATAACAGATTGCTCGACCCGGGGATCGGACCTAGGACCACGTCATGCTTACCAGTCGCGCTTGCGATCAATAGACCAACGGGGAAGTCCGACGATGTAGTACTTAGTTTATAATATTTAGCACAACCTCAAGCATCTGTTGACAAACAAACCGCTGAGTTTCCCCAATAATTTCCTCGTAAAAAAGGCAATAATGTTTAATTTATAACTGATAAACTAATTAGGGGTTTAACTGTAGCAGTGATTCTGTTACAATTTGTCCCTCAATAAATCTTCGTACCCGCTTTAGCCCGTCGTACCCGGGTAGGACTTTGCCTCCCCGATTCCTTCGTTCCTCTTGTTCTTGTGTCATCTCCGATAAATCCTTTAAGAAAGCGTTTAAATCGTTCGCCATTTGCTCAGTTGCGGTGTTCGGGAGACTTGAAAGACATTTCCCGTAGTTACTTCGATCCGCAACTCGTTCGGCACACTTTAATTGTGAACAACTTCTTATTTTTCTCAAGTAAATAATGACGTTGTTTGTTTTGCAAACTGTTTTGATGCGATAGGTCACTTCTAGTTTGTTCCAACCCAATTGTTTCAGTGAATTCGGTAAATAAAGTTGCCGAGTGTTATGAAGGGTGCTAACAATCCTATCAATACAATGTCTTATTAATTAGTCGAATAATTGGTACGAAAGAGGCTTCCCTTCCATCCGGTCACGTCGTCCAAACTTCCGGCCAGCCATTAAATTAAGAGCAACTAAACTTCATTTATCTCGGCTTGTTACTTCCACGGACGATAAGGTTGAGAAACACGGCTGGGAACTTCGACAAACTTACAGCTAACTTTGGCGAAAAGTTATCGAATCACGCCGATCGTTCGAAAATTTGTTACTTACTCAATATTTTAAATAATCTTCTTTGCAACACTTCTTATCTCCAAAGTTTTCACTCCCTTTAACTCAATTTGATTATGTAGTGATAATAATTTACCTGCGTAAGACTTGAGTTGCTTAATTTTGTTAATTAATTCTTGTAAGTACATTCATTACGTTCGTAATTTCCTTACGAATGCCTCTAATGAAGTAAAGTAGTACTAAGGCCGTTTGTTCTTGAGAGCAACCACTATTTTAAGAGTAATAAAAAGTATATTTTCACATAAAATATTTACGTTACTACCTTCACGTCTTTATTTGAAAATCTCAGACATACGCTTCTAGTATTCCATAATTCATGGTAACTACGCCCTTGGATCAGACAAGTTTTCACATTTCGTTTTAGCACGAGTTTTAGACAGAACAGTAGTATGGCGTAATAACCGACCTTAATTTGTAGAACATATCGATTCACGTAGGATATTTAAAGTGGAATAAACTTCTTACGTTGAGGCAGCGGTGGTCGCGTGACGAGCCACGTTTGGAGCAGCGGGCAGGCAGCGGGCGCGGGCGCGTCGCGCACGCCAGCGCCGCGCCAGCCGCCAAGCGGCGACGCGATACGCAAATATTTATATCGCCCCCCACGGCACAAGTCATTGCCTGAAAGCGTTGTCTTGTACCAACCTCGTTGTAAAGAGAAAATATTGCCTGTCGATGCTATTCACAACTAAGTCACGGCACAAATAAGTCGCGTTGCATAACGCCCATTCAAAGGCGTCGCCCCAAACTAAGATTAAGTGAGGTATTACACAATATTGTGATTTATCGGCAATTTCTTTTTTATGTTCGCACTTTTAAAGGACCCGTTCTAGTTTAGTATATATTTATAATACGAAGAAGTACATATATTGCTGTTGAAATAATAAGCTTCAAACGATCTCCTTAGATAAAATGCGACCACGGTAAAATGCGGCTAGACGTTTTATTGCTTGCATTCATGTCTAGGCTAATGAGACCTTTTTAATAAAACTTAGATATATTTTATGTTGTACAGAATAATGGAAAAGTCCTGTAAAACAATCGTCTAAGGTTTATTAGCAATTGTTTTTATTAGTTTGTTGTTTTTTTAAAACGTTCTAATTGAAAGTCTGAATGTTTTTGCTGTT
The DNA here is from genome assembly GCA_905147745.2 of Phlogophora meticulosa. NCBI lineage: Eukaryota > Metazoa > Arthropoda > Insecta > Lepidoptera > Noctuidae > Phlogophora > Phlogophora meticulosa. The sequence continues at coordinate 8,867,428 of LR990528.1, read as the reverse complement.
TTCCGCAACACGAGACGCAATCGTAAAGAAAACGAAAAATGACTAGTGTGCGTGATCACTCTTCACGCATTTAGGGTGAATAACGTTCTTTTTAAAATGTCTACTTCCAATTTATAGATCGTTTACATTATGAAATTTTGATCACTTATTAATAGCATGCCTGAATATCATATTTATAGACGCTGCCAAATAAACCGACGTCGCGGAATATAAATACCTAATGAATAATTTCCTCTTTTGTCTCTTTAACAAAGAAATCTGCATAAAAGGTTTTCCTGGTAAGCACTATCAGCAAGTCTGACAAATAGACGTAAAGGAGTTTGAATATATGCGAGACTGGGACAGCAGCCCGTTGTGGACTCAGTTGGTACAGGGTAGGTCTTTAAATCTTTATTGTCAGGAACAGGATTACACTGTTTACATTACACTAGTCACCACACTATGATTCCCTGTGTCGTAGCGACTAGTCTCTTTCGTCTGACAAAAAAAAAACATACAGTCGAATTGAGAACCTCCTCCTTTTTTGAAGTCGGTTAAAAATACACACACATACAGTACACATTGCATAGATTGGAAAGATTTTAATAATAATAATAATAATAATAACATTTATTTCAGACCATAAGTCCATAGAAAAACACACATTACAATATTATACACAAAACATCAATACATATATGAAAACACAAAACATCTTATTTTAAATATTTGAAGGAAGCACGATGACTGGTCATCCATTGCCACATCATTGGACTATCCATCCTGTCGGCTACTATAGCCACCAAGCTGTTAGAGCTGTCACGCACTCGCCGCATCAGGGATGCTATCCGTGTCCGCATCAGTGCGTAAAAATCTGGCACGCCATTCTCCGCAAACATCCCCGATGCACTGCAAAAGCGTGGCAGCCCCAACATCACTCTGAAGGCGTTATTGTATTGGACTCGCAGAGCATTGTACGAGCTTTTTGTATAGCTGACCCATAGGGCACACGTGTACATAGATTGGCAATACGCTCTAAAGAGCGTAATTTTCACCTCCCTAGTACAACGTGCAAACCTACGAGCCAGCATGTTACATCGAACTGCCAATGCTCTGCGTTCCCTCTCCACGTCCACATCATCGGACAAACTATCAGTGACCCAATGCCCCAGGTATTTGAACTTCGTGACCCTGGAAAGCTGAGCGCCCCCCAAGGTCACTAGTGGGACAGTATTGTAACATTTGTTTCCCGCTTTGAAAACCAGTAGTTCGCTCTTGGTCGCATTGTACCTAAGACCGTGAGCCACTGCATAGTCCTCACAGATGCGAAGAAGCCTCCTAAGTGCACTGATCGATGGACTTAGCAATACCATATCATCCGCGTAGCTGATGTTATTGACGCAGTGCCCGTCAATGGAGCACCCGATATTGGTATTGCTGAGCTCACAGATCAGTTCGTTTACATATAGGTTGAATAGCTTGGGTGAGCTGATTCCCCCCTGCCTTACACCGCACTCCAACCCGTATGCAGCCGACAGGACGCCCGCCCATTTAACATAATTGTATTGGTTTTTATACCAATACTTTAGCATCCTAATGATATCGCTTGGGAGGTTCTTAACATTTGATAGTTTCCTCCATAGGCAATCATAAGATACAAGGTCGAAAGCCTTGGAGAGGTCCAGAAAACATGCATATACAGGTGTTTTCCTACTTGCATAGTATTGAACAGTCTGTTTCAGGCATAGTATAGCTGTTTCCGTGGATAAATGTGGCTTAAACCCAAACTGGGCGTCGTTGAGTGTTAAATGCTTATCCAACTGCTGATCAATCAGACTGTCCAACACCTTTGCAATGATGGTAGCCAGGGATATAGGCCTGTAGTTGCTCTTGTCACTCGCATCTCCAGTCTTATTTTTAACAATGGGCACAACAATAGTTTTAAGTAAATCAGCTGGAAGATATGAGTGACTCAGGCACAAGTTAAAAAACATTGCTAGAACTCGCGCTACGTGCTTACCAGCATATAATAAATGCTCTATGCTTAGGCTGTCATGACCCGGCGACTTGCCTCTCTTTAAGTTGCGTATGACAGTAGCTATCTCCCTGGCCGCAAACCTAATAGGCATGTCTTCGGACCCCCCCACCACCTTCGGCCCGCCAGACGACGTACCTAGGGGAGACCCAACCCTAAAGGTTCTGCTGAATAGGTTGGCTATATCATTAGGATCACTAAGGCCCTCAATACTCACAGGCAGACTCGACCTGGGATTCAACCTGTTCGTGGCTTTCCAAAAACTACCAAAATTCTTTGCGTCATGATGACTTGCAATGATGTTCATTTTTATTTTGTCCTTATTATTTTGACACCATTTTAATTTACTTTTAAAAATCCTTTTACTTTCCACCATTTTTTCATACAAATCACCATTTTTCGGCCTACCAAACAATGTCCATGTTTGAAAATCAAGCCGAGCCTGTCCATGTGCATTCTTCACATGCTTATTCCAGCCCGTTATGTAACGCTTTCTGTACTGTATTCCGTTCTTACAGTTACTGGCGATTGCACCTTCACAGAGAATACGCACAATTTCCGCGTACATATTATCTAAAATGCTTTCATGTTCCTTAATTCTACATCTATTTTTACTACATTCAGTAAATTCTAAGGGAAAGTCTACATTTTTCAAGAGATCATTACAATAATTGCTATATAACTTAGTCTGCTGCAAGTCTCTGTCACCCCATGTTACTTTGTTACATTTAATTAGTCCAGGTGCAACTTTTGGCCTTAATAAATTAAGATCACACATTACAATTAGAGGTAAATGGTCCGACCAAGACACGTCGTAGAGCACACTAGCTTCTCTAATAGTATTCCACGCCGCTTCTGTCACTACGCAGTGGTCTAACCAACTAGTAGAACCATGTGCATCACTTACGTAGGTATACGTGTCCGACTCACCACCGAGCATGCAAACGTCAGCGCACCGCCACTGTACTTCAGCCGAAAAACTCAAAAGTTCTTTGCCGAATATACTATTCGGTTGAGCATTAAAATCCCCCATAATATAGACCGCGTCTACACCACTACTTTCTATCACTGCATGAATCTCACTTAAACACTCGACAAATTCACCAAGATTATCCATCGACTCTGTCGGCATGTAAACCGAGAACACTAAGAGAGCTTTACCGCCTACCGTTATTTTGATAGCCACAAGACGCACACTTTGACACTGCACGAAAGACACATTTTCATAGGCGCTCTTGCGCCACAGTATAGCAACTCCGCCATAAGGTCGCCCTTGTAGGATGCCCGACGACGTATCTACCGCCGATTTTCCCACGAAGTCGAACTGATGGTCTATGCTGCTCAGAAAAGGAATGTCGTGTGGCAGCAACCAGGTTTCTTGCAATGCGATTATATCAGATGTTTGACATAATAGTCTGACATAATCCACCGATCTAGTAATAGATTTACAATTAAAACTCACAAATGTACTTGCTTTTGAATTAATATAGTTATTGTCGCAATCCATTGTTGATATTTTTGTGTAATCCTTCTGTTCGTTCTTTAAAATCTATGTATCTACGAAAAGAAATTCCCTCTGGCCATAAATTGTCGTCTAAAAATAAATGCAATTTATTCCTTTGTACAAAAATTTTGTAAGCATCGTAGTTTTTCTGTTTTCTCATATTTATTTTTTCAATTTGCACACTAGTTTTTGTTTTTTCCATTATGTACGTATATATGTCGTTAGCAGACGCATTCTGATCAACGTTATTGATGAACAACGGTATTTTAATGTCAGCTGCTTTAAATTTTGCAGTATTATCTATGTTCGCACGACCTTGATTTCCTATAAACCTGTCTCTCAGCCTCTTTTTCTTTTGCGCTAAGATCCACCCTTCATTTCGATCATCATCCTTCTTTATTTCTAAATTAGTTATTGGATTTATTTTTCTTGGTGTTGATATTTTAGACAGTAATATAATTAGATTTTAACACGATAACGAGTAATTCAAATAATCGTGTATAACTGTAAAGTGTGTGTGTGTATCTGTGCAAGCAGTTGAGATAGACTCACACTATTTTGACTACGTTTGTCTGAGTTCGATTGCCAGTTCAAGTAAAATGTTGTTGGGATTTATATGTCTGATATTTCTGAATAGCAGTCCAGAGTTTGGATATGTGTCCGGTTGATGGTAGTAGGCTCGCTCCCAATTACGAGTACATTGGACCTAACATAACTGACAAAATATAGTACTAAAGATATTTGTTTGTGTGTAGACCTAATTACACAGCCTTCAAATGCACAGCAAAGACATCATTAACATTGGTTTGTTAAGTTAGACAATAAGACTCAGGTTATCGGTCCATGTTGGCGCAGAATCAAGTTGAGTAAAAAAAGGAAAGGGAAGCCTTTACCCTGAAGTGGGACAACACAGGCTGAAAGATTAATCATGGGCTGAAAGCGACTTTTAAGTAAGAAAGGCGTCGATAAGAAATTGTTATATTATTTGCTAGTTCTAAGAGTTTGGTTACAAAGACTTGAGTCAGTATTAATGAAGCTTTAGAATTCACAGATTTTAACTGATTGGAGATGTTACGAGTGATCCAAGTTCATTGTTAAAAGTAAGTTCCAGATAAAACCAAATAAACAGTAGAGACCTATTTTTTAAAAGCGATAAATAAATAAATAATAAATAAATAAATAAGTAATGCTGGACAATCCACACAGCATCATCTAGCCCCAAGTTAAGCAGAGCTTGTGTTATGGGTGCTAGATGACTGATATACTTAATACAATACATTACATAGATAGTTTTTTTTTAATATACATAGAAAATACCCAGAACACCCGGAACAAATAAATAAATCGTACAAACATTTGTCCCAAGGCGGGAATCGTACCCGCAACCTCCTGCGTCGCAAGCGGACCTTCGCCCGCCGCACCACATAGCGATAAACAGAGCAATTCAAATAATAAGGTATATTACCAAATTAATAACTTCTGTGTAAGGGGCGCAGCCGGTGGGGTTCTGCTGTTTCTGCCTACGCTATAAAATGGCGTCTATTTATGTATCTATGTCATATAGACGTACCATCTGCTTAACCTTTTCCCAACTATGTTGGGGTCGGCTTCCAGTCTAACCGAATCCAGCGGAATACTAGTATTTTACATGGAGCGACTGCCTACCTGACCTCGACACGATACCCCTTGGTAAGACTGGTTGTCAGACTTTCTGGCTTCTGACTACCCGTAACGGTTGTTCCTACCTGTAGTACCTAATGGTAAATATAATAATATACGTATTCACGAATTGTGTAAATTAACCTGGAGAAAATATGTTAAAAAAAGACGTAAAAGTGTTACTTAACCTAGTCACAAAATAAATATAATTCATCATTATCATAAAGCTAATCAAAACATATTTAGCGTTGTCTACAATTGTAGACTACTCACAAATAATGCTACTAAGTCTAATTTACATAATATAACACCCATCTGCCTAGCCTTTTCCCAAATACGTTGGGGTTGCGGTGAGAGACTGCCTATCTGACCTCCACAACCCAGTTACGGGGTAACACGAAACCCCTTGTTAAGAATGGCTGTAGGACTTCCAGGCTTCTGACTACCAGCAAAGTCAGAGAGAGATCTACAAATCACAGGTTGGACCAACGCCTTAACGCCTTTCTGAAGCTCGGTTTATAACGTAGGTATAGTCACCCATCTTGAAACCTACCTAGGCAAGCGTTACTTAACTATGAAGATCTATTCATAGCCAGAAGCCATGGAATTGACATAATTTGTCATTTTGTCATTTTCGAAGGTAAAATACTAACTCAAAGTCAGACAATGGGTACATAATGACTAAATTACAGGAACGTATTGTTTTCATAACAGATATTTTTGTTGTAGACTTCATGAACCTATTATTAAAACTGAATTAAACTTATTCATAATGAATGTATACCGGGCTCAATGGTGAGCGAACGAAGACTATTTTTGTAAAACTTATAATTTCATGATAAGTTTTAAATGAAATCCAGTATTCCGATTGTAAATTGAATATTCTATTAACACTTTAGATTTTTCCGTTGGCTTTTATAGCGATATAGCACGCTACCATACCTACCACCGGCGTTTTGTGAGCGTCTCTTAAGCGTGTGCAATGCGGTTTGCAGGTGGCGTTTTTCTCACGTCACCGGCAATTTATCAGAGATTAGTGCATGTTTTATAAATTAGGCAATTGGCACCTTGAGCAACAACAGTAATATTCGCCTATAATGTAACATTTCAGATTCGAATTCATTACATTACAATACTAACTCCCGGTCTGTCGAGTATGCGCTAGTCACATATCTAATTGGATAATATTTTTTTTTTATTTTGCGCCACATTCGGAATTTCTCATGTGTCGATATTTGTACGATCGATACGATTATATAATATTTGTACGATCTACAAATATTTGTTTCGGGTGTTCTGGGTATTTGCTATGTATAATAAAAATATCTATCTATGTAATGTATTGTATTAAGTATATCAGTCATCTAGTACCCATAACACAAGCTCTGCTTAGCTTGGGGCTAGATGATGCTGTGTGGAATGTCCAGCATTATTTATTTATATTTATTTAGTTGTACCAAAATGCTACAGATTGTATCATTATGGGTTGCGAACTGTAATGCTCGGTTCTCCTCACTCATTGATTAAATGCTTGTCTCTGTAATATTACAGGCGAATCTTCTCAGTGAGGAAGCATATTATGACAAAAGGTGCCTAGAAGATATAATAGAGTAATTCGTATCAAATTGTGTAGTCATTACTATGGTATAATATATAAAGCAATAAATGTAATTAATGTAACTTCCCCTTTAAATGTTTATTCTATAATTAACGGCATTGCGATTACTCGAAATAAATCTAGTGGCTAGTATCTGTGACTTAACATTTATTTATTTAAACTGTATGCATAAATTTACAAATGCGGACTTAATGCCTTAGACATTTTCTACCACTCAAGCAAAAGGTTGGTGGAGAGATGACGTGTTAGGCGTATTGTTATACCAGAAATTAGGTACAAAAGTACAAAGATACAGATATAGAATACACATACTTTTAGTAAAATATTTAATATATTAACTAGCTGTCCCGGCCTGCGGTCAATAATTGTGATAACAACTCTCCTATCTTTTAATTTTGACCAAATTACACACACTAAGTTAATTTCCATAAAAAATGGTTAAGTAGTACCGGAGTTTAACCCAGACAAACATCGTGACGCGAGATTTTTATAGATAAAGAATCAACTTAGAAAAGGTTATTGCGATGCTATTTGCTATGAAAACAAATTCGCAATTTCCGCTCAAATGCATACCTAAAGGAATATTTTTACACTGTATGTTATGTTATACTCGTTAGTATTTAAAAATAAACATACGGATACGTGTTGCCCACTTATTTCTAAAAATAAAGAAGGAAGCAAAGATCAATGGGATATATAATGTTGATTCTGACTTTTATCACGTTTTTACAAACACCGCGTAATACCTTGTTATGATATTAATTTATTTATAGCTTTTTTTGCTTTACGTTTTCTTTTGCACTTTCTATGTTTTTCTTTTTCTATACCTAATGCTTCCACATTAAAAAAAAATCATACGTATTTAAAAATGGAACAAATTTCATTAATTAAAAGTACAGTTAAACTATGTAAAATATATCTAGTTGACGAAGTTTTGCGATACAATAAAAGAAAAAATAAAACGACGTCTGTAACTGTCACATTTTTTTAACAGCCAGTTTTACATAAAATCTTACTTTTATTTTAAAAATAGAGCAATAGTATTTCTATAAAGGTATGGATCCTTCTGTAGACGAGAAAAACCCATTCTTTACCGGTTTTCTAATCCGCAGTGCTCCGTAAAAGATGTTCACACGTTTGATGTTGGAAAAGCTTCGTGCTATAAAGGTCCCTCTTTACTACTACAGTCCGTTGTATAATATAACTTTAAAGGTGTAAGGAACATTGGTACCAACAATACCTATGTTCACCTACGTATGTACCAACCGAGTTTTGAATCCCCTCAGAGAGACGGACGTGCTGATATGAATGCACGGATTGAAGTTTTAAAACGTAAAAACCGGGCAAACGTGATAAAATATTATTTCCTTTGTACTTCGCTACAGTGGAATATATGCATGGTTGTTCGTGACATTCGCTTTGTAAGATAGCTCCAAGGCAACGAATTGTGGCAGCTATTTATTTGCCACAATTTGTCATTATTTGTATTATTTGGCTTTATATCTCTTGAAAGACGACTAAAAAAAGGAATTATAAGTAATTGTAAGAACGCCGGGAGGAGACGCCCTAGAGGGACATACACTGACCTTATTGGTGACGTTCTCCAAAATGGTCAGGTGCGTAATACTCGCAACCGGCGTGCGTGTATGACCAGATGTATGAACGTTAAACAAAATGAGTATATTTAGGATCGTAGCAAATGGCGTTCTGGCTACCCCCATGGAAAAAAGGCGTGACTTTATGTACGTGTGTGTATATCTGTTGTAGCTCCATAATTCGTTCAGCATTGTTACTGTATGGTACTGCTTGTACTTTGGATTAACTCTAAGAACCCGATGTTCTATTGAGAAATGTATTGTTGACGACTGTTTCGCCCGGTCCGTAGGCCCGGTCCGACTGGCCATTGCGTCACGGACACTAATTTCGAATTCCGCGTAGGTCGTAGATATTTTCTGTGCGTGCTCTCAGACTCCGTACCGGTTACATTAATTTGTGCTGAATAAATGTGGCCAACATCCTAGAAAAATATTCCATTAAAAAACATGTTTTTCTGCAGTCTTATATAATTTATATTATCATTTATACGACTTGACGGTGTATATACTATTCCAGTGGGACTATATCTGGAACGGGCCAATTAGAGTGACAGTAGCTATGAAGTCCGCAACGAGTGTTTGCTCAGTGTGCTATCTGTATTAATTCAACAAGCCAGGACGAGTGAATTCCAACTACAGCGCTGAGACGCGAACCTAATCGAACACGCTTAATATACTGCTGTTCCATTCTCCAGGGCGACATTGCATACAAGGCTATCGTTAATCTTAGTTAAGCAGAAACATAATCCTTTTCCAGATATTACACAAGCCAAACATACATTTCAGAAGCTACACTCGTCACTTTTAAACACAATCTCTAACAAGGCTCGACAAATTGTGTACGGACTACGGGCGAATAGAGCCAATTGCCGTCCGATAAAAAAAACAATGGGGAATGCTTGCCTTTCTGTCATGCGGAATACAATGGTATTCTTCCTGAGCGATAAAACAGTCGCCCGCAGACATTGGCAAATGTGAATGACAGTTTACGATGTAAAAATACATACTACATTACAGAATTTAACGTCCGCAACATCGTATGTGCAAGTACCGACATAAAGCATTTAAAACTTTCTTTTAGAGTCTCCAAGGAGGGGTAATATTCTGACATAAATTCTCCCCGGGGGTTCACCCCACTCCTTGAACCCATAAAACGATAAAGATCATCTTTTGTAGCTTCTGAAGGGAACAGTTACGTACCTCCTTGTGTCTTAAACAATTCGTTCATTTCGAAGAAATACATCGAGACAAATCCGCTCATTAATATGCGGAGTTTAAACTTTGTTTCGAGTTTGTTATCTGGGAATTGTCTAAAATGTACAAAGGTATTTGAGAGGGCTCTGTCTCATAAGTTATAAACTGATACCTTTTCTGATAGCTGGTGACAAGGAATTTTATAAAATATCTACGAAAGGAAGGGCAATAATTAGAATTCTTTAGATGAATTCGTCAATCTGAGATATTTAGATGAGATATTATATTTCGGGCGGACCACGAAATGAATAAGGAAAATATTGGTGAAATCTGTTTGATTTATTTCTAATAGTAAACACAAACATAATGTACCTACGTACTTCCTGGGTATTTTTTTCCTTTATTCGTGTACGTGCAACGTTCCGGCTGCTTATACAGCTCTAGCAGGTTGAATTATGACGGGATTAGTTCAGCGTATAGTGCTGCCAATTCTTTTTTTTTTAATCTTCTCAAAATTATGGCATCTACAATAAAAAAAATACTATTTGGGGTAGTTATATGAAGTAGGTTGACCGGTGTGATACCATCACGCCTATATTCTAAGAAGGGTTTGGCAATGGTGTTCTTATAGGACACCCGATCGACCCCGGTTCCTATAGTAACCAATTATGTTTTAATCTTATGTAAAAGGCGGACAGACTATTGCTCCTGGCACAAATCAACTCCGGGCTGCTTCTGAGAAATCCCAGATGGAAAAACCCAACCTAAGTTTTATGTAATAGCTACTAATATTCTACACAGCAAAGATTTTAAACTATGATAATAACCGACCCTACAATGGAAGAGCTATAAAACTTGCCCATTTTATTGCCGATCAAATATATCTATTGTTTTTATTTGCCTAATCTTTTATAATCCTAAAACAATCTGGACCTTAAATTTATGTTAATAAAGCCTATTTTAAGTATCGTTCAGTAGTCCTAACAATTTGATGATATTATTCGACAATAAAATTTCAGTGGAAAGAGGAAAGGGAGGACTACTAATATGTTACCCTTTATTACACCTTTAGTATATTGAATGCTCGGAATAGATACGGAGAAAAACGTTCATTATCGACTCTGGCGCGCAAATAAAACAAGATAGCACCCCAGGGCCCGCTCACATGGATATTGCGACCCGCAAGCAAATTTGCTCTAGGCACAATAAATGCTTAGGACTGTACGTGAGAGAACACACTGCCGGCAACAATAACATTTATATATACATACTGATACATTAGTGACGAGATAAAGCTCAGTGATATATGGACGACTATAAACATGTCGCCTTCATACCAACGACTATTTTGTTCAAATTGATCACTTTATTTGTCAGATATACAGACGGCTCAAAGGGAATGACTTGGGATTCTCTGAGCGTTTCTCATTATCCAAGTAAAATATAAAGCAAATATCTAATTGATCGTTATTTCAATCTTATAACACAAATTGAGTTTAATGAAACGCTCTGTAAAGAGATAATATAAGATTTTGACGAAATAATTGCGATAACTTTTTGAGTTAGTACATCAATGGAAATTCTAATAAACTTGAGCAGGTTGGGTTTAAGATTGGAATTCGGACAAGATTACAGACAGCTATGAATCATTTTAAACATGCAATGGAATTTCAAAGCAGCGTGTCTGTATTTATGGTATGTAAAGGTCTTGTCTAATTAATAAACGGTCATAGCCCAACAGTTAAAGATGCGGAATATCGAGCTAATTTTTAAGGGCCCGGTCTTTTGTAGTCGTCATCATTTTTAACGGAGTAAATATGCACACCTCGCCTTCTTGGTCGCAAGAGCTACTTCGGACCATAACGCACGAGAAAAGTGTAATTAGGTTTTTTCTTCTAGAATTACTCAGTGGCAGCCCACGATCTGGATTTGTGCCCCGTTGATGGCAATAGGCTTATCGTATTTCGTAGTGTGAGTGTACTGTACTGTAAGGTGCATCTCTGCCTAAGCTTGGGGCAACATAGGTTTGGTGTTATGTTATATGCAACACATTACAAATTACCACACCACCAATGCACTATACCTATTAAGAAGGGAATTATGTACACTAGACAGTTTTTTAAGTTTATCTTGACAGACTTCATCACTGACATCGGTGAAGAAAAACATCGTGAGGAAACCTGGACTTATATAATTAATATAAGTCTGAAATCGCCAACCTGTCTTGAGCAAGCGTGGTGATCAATGCTCATGCCTTCTCTCTATGAGAAGAGGCCTTTGCCCTGCAGTGGGACAGTAATAGGATGGTACTTATGTACACTAGTACAAGCCAGCAAGCCCTTCAAGCTATCAAAAAATAGGTGTGATTATGGAAATCGAGACATTTTCGAGAGTTTTGTCTGTGGCATGACAACGCGTCTACGATAAATCTCTAGCGTTGTAGATGTTATAAGCCGTACGAGATTTTTGCCACTCAGAACACAAGAATGGTAGTTCATTAAAATATGTTGCCGAGGTTAGATAAACCATCGATAGCGGCGGAAAATAAATCCACTGTAAATATTTATTCAGCTAGTAATTAGTTTACTAGCGGCTGTTTACCGTATTCGGGGTTCCGTACCAAAATCGTATGAAACTAGGTCAAGTGGCGTATTACATATTATTCGAAAGGGCATCATTATGTCCAACAGAAAAAAAAAATCCTTGATCCTGGAACTTTCATATTCATTTTAGACTCTTGATAAAAATACGCCTTCCTCATGTCCAAAGTTTGCAAATCGAAAAAATCTAAAATCATTTTACTACATAGAAGGAGCTTAATGTAACTAGCACAGAGAATAAAACGACGTTCTGACCAATTGTTTTTTTTTAAATCAGCAAAATATATATACCCACCGTACATATTTATTTATATATAGGCACACCAACAACTTATTTACAAATAATAATTAGGTACAAACATTCACGAGACGATTCTGTGTAAATAAGTTACTTACAGGCATGCACATCATTCACAAATAAGGGTGAGTCTAAATTGCAATAAAAATAATATTAAACTAAATATAAACTTAAAAAGATGAAATCAAAAGGAAATACAATATAAAAAAAAAATAACTACAATTGAATCTAGCCGGGTTAAATTAAATTAAAATCAAATTATTATTAACTTAAAAGTAAAAAAGAAAAAAAAACACTAATAAAAAAGACATTATTAAGTTACAATAAAATTACAATATAGATTAAGAAATTACATTATTTTGAAATTACATTATTACATATATAAGCAGATCAAAAGATGTATCATTCGGAAAAATGTTTTGTCTATCAAAGCATGGAACCCACGGTGGGCGAGTCCGACTCGCTTTCTACCAGTTTTTCATCTCAATTTTATTGTTGACGCTAACTTCGCTATGTTAGTGTTTATTTTATTTAGGTTTTCATAGCCTCTCGATAATTTATTATGCATTATTTTTTATATGCCAGCACTTTCTGTGGATCTATTATTACCATTCATTTTCAGTTCCGACCTCAATGTGAAATAAAATATCTTATTAGTCATCATTCTTTGTAGCCATCGAAAATTATTGTGATGCGTCAGATCAATTTTTTACCAGACGTGCTATTCTGTAAAAGAACAGCCGTAAAGTGAGTTGTCAGTGTGTCGCCAGCTCACTTCATCGTTCACTTCACCCAAGTTTTGATGGAGAGATTTTAACATTAAGAAGAAAATTGATCTGACAGATGGCTATAGATACAATGTATTCATTTTAGTTTATGTATTAGTAGACTCAAGAGCCTGCTAAAACTATTCCATGATAATCAAGGTCCAAAATAAGCATGACTTATTACAGAAATAAATTAGTGTGTTTAGTTTTAAGCGCACTTTTACGTTTTAATATATTTATTTTTAAATAACGCGTATTGTGACAGAAAACAATTGCGGGATAAAATTTGCGACGGAAGATGCCTTCCTATTCCGGGGAAGAAGTCATATTCCGTATAACATTAGCTTAACTATTAACGAAATCGGTAAAATGAAATGTTAGAGTTGTTTCAAGACAAATTGATATCCAGGAAACTTCATTGTTTTATATTTTTGCTTTATGAGTACCCTTGAAAGAATCATGTAATTTATCTTCAGTTACTCTTACAAAGTTACGAATTTAAAGAACATTGGTTCAACCGATTTTAATTAAAACCAAATTTTCGACTGGCAATTTTGGTTTCTAACCCTTATTTTAACCGATTTTAATATATCCTGGACCACATAATTCAAATTATTATAGTTAGCCGTAAACAAAAAGCCAATGGATTATATAATCAATTGAAACCGATACAATACATTAACAGAACAATTAGATGCTCGACTGACAACAGAGCAGCTCAACCAACCGTCAGCCGAAGCTCTTAATTTGCTATTGATGTTCAATTAGATTACTGTTGCCTTCAGACAGTATATATACCTAGTATTGCTGGGAAAAGCCTATCTTGTAAGGACCCACGCAAAGGACATGGAATAAACTTAAGCTCTACATAGTTACAAGGTTACATTAATTCCCTACCGAGGTATAATTAACATAGATATTTTAGTCTTCTGTTTTATTTTTGATGTTGAATAAATATAGTAAAAATAGTGTCAGGGTGTTGCTATGGTAAGACCTGCTGTCTTGTATGGATCAGAATGTTGGGCCGCAAAAGGCATGAATGAAAGGCAGTTACATGCAGCTGAGATGAGAATGCTGAGGGGGATGTGTGGTGTTACGCGAATGGATAGAAAAAGAAATGAGTCGCCTGTGACCGAGAAGTTGTGTGGAAATCGGTTGTCATGGTATGGGCATGTGATGCGAAGGAATGAGGACCATGTTGTGAGGAAAGTTTTGAGAATGAAGGTGCAGGGTTACATGAGTAGAGGAAGACGTGGAAGTGTGAAAGATGATATGGCAAGAAAAGAGGTGACCCTTGAGATGACGGCAAATAGAGATGTATGGAAGAAAAAAACATGCTGCGCCGACCCCAAATAAACTGGGATAAGGGCAGGAGGATGATGATGAGTGTCTGCCTGTTGCTGTCCCGTTGGAGGGTAAAAGGCCTCTGGCAGTAATAACAAGGCGAGATGGCGATTATAGACGTATATTCATTATAATGAATATACGTCTATAGGCGAGGTTTCCTCACGATGTGTTGTTTAAGATAAAAATAAAGTACATCTAAATTTGTATGCATATGGGTATTTTCTATGTAAAATAAAAAAATATATATCCATTTAATTTATACTCTCTACTTAGCTTGGGGCTAGATGATGCTGTGTGGATTGCCCACCATTATTAATTTATTTATTTATTTAAATTGAAAAAGACACATTAGTACTTGCCTGGATTTTTACCACCGGGCTATCACGACATTCAATTCAAGTTCAAATTCAAGTTAATTTATTCCATAACAAAAATACATCTGTTTTGAAATATTTGCACAGTAGGTAAACACAAAGAACACAACATAAACAATTACAATATAAGTAACCTCGAATAAATCTCGAGCTACAAAAATATATTTTAACGTCGAAATATTAAGTATAAAACGCAATATCTAATACAAAGTCAAAGATAATACATATTTAACTGACTTTGAATAAATAGTAATTTGAAATGGTATCCACAAATTAATGTTGTTAGACTGTAACCTCTTTGGTGATATCCACAGACCACGGAGACGGATTCGTCTTCGCGGACATTTCGTGCTCTAGGGTGATTACCACTGTAATGAATTCCCTAAAATGAAGGCGCTGATAATAATTGAGTGAATAAAATATATATATAATAGGTCTTTACCTATGAAATTGCCGTTTTGTATGAAAAAATTTAAATGAATTTTTTTCATGTATTTTTTATTTGTATTAATCGAAGTAATCACCCATGCAATCAATGCATCTTTGCCAACGCAGTGGCAGTTTATTGATGCCCTTCTTAAAGAAATCAGCTGGACGGGAGGCAACAAATTCTTCAAAGGCATTTTGTACTGCCTCTCGGGTATTGAATTTTTTTCCCGCCAAGAAGTTATCCAAATTCTGGAAAAGAAGTAGTAGTCTGTAGGCGCAAGGTCTGGTGAGTAGGGCGGATGACGGAGAGCTTCCAACCCCAGTTCTTGCAACTTGGAGACCGTCTGCTGTGCAGTATGAGGTCGTGCGTTGTCGTGCAGGAGCACCGGAGACGAGCGATTGACCAATGCTGGTTGGAGATGTGCCAGCTTCTCCATCATTGTGTTCAATTCTTCACAGTACACATCTGCAGTAATGCTCACCCCGTTTGGTAAGAAGCTGTGTTGAATCACACCGGCGCTAGACCACCAAACAGTGACCATCACTTTTCTTGGGGTAAGTTTTCGTTAAGGGCATTGTTTAGGTGCTGAACCAGGATCCAACCAACTTGCTGAGAACTTGCGGTTATCAAACAGAATCCATTTTTCATTGCAGGTAACAATGGGGTCAAAATTCCTTCATTTGTGTGTCTGTTGAGCAGTGCAAGGCACTTCTCGACGCGTACTTCGCGCTGGCGATCGTTGAGTTCGTGGGGCACCCATTTGTCAAGCTTTTTTACCTTGCCAATTTGACGCAAATGGACCAATATTGTTTTGACGCTAACGTCGAAAGCTGCTGCTAATTCAGCCGTAGATTGTGTATCATCAGCTTCCACAATCGCCTTTAATTCGTCATTGTCGACCAAAGTCTTCGGACGACCGCGAGGTTCATTTTTCAGGTCGAAATTTCCAGAACGGAAGCGAGCAAACCAATAACAGGTAGTGCGTTGGTTTGTAGTGTTAGCTCCGTAAACGTCGTTGATGTTGCGTGCCGCTTGTGCCGCGTTGCTGCCACGACGGTACTCATATTCCATAATTACTCGAATTTTTAACGTATCCATGATGACGAAAAAGATTTAAATGCGATGAAAATGTAACACTAATCAATAAACAAATGACTACTTTTGGAAAAAAAAAACCATGTTTTTAAAATAAAATTAATTTGAAATTAGAATTCTTAGCCAAACAAAAAATATTTTGATTTGAAATGGCCAGTACTGCAGAACGGCAATTTCATAGGTAAAGATAATATATATATATAATAAATATGCATAATACACAAGTTTGAAAGAATACGTTATCAACTTTTATAGGCTACAAACCGCGTCCGTACCCAATGGGATTTCCCATCGGCACTTTCTCAGAAGCCAAAAACGATGATACAAGTAACTTTTAAAAATCATGAACTTTTATAGGTAAGCTTTTATACCTATTGAACCCATTTAAGGGATCAACTTTCAAAAAGTCCAGTTGGTACTCACTATCGTTATACACATGAGACTGTTACTTAAATACCCTAGGCTAAGAAAAAAATTGTTTATCCTAAATTAACTTTAAATTTGTATTAGGGTCAGCTTCCCCAGGAACTCCTAGAGCAAAAGCTGTGTACTGTCTTTCAGTGAATAAATTTAATATTTTTAAGAACCTATTAGCTAAGCCTATTAACTACTTAAAAGACATTTAGTTGGTTTATTACTCATATAATTTCCCATTAATATTACTTAAAAAATGAATCCTGATATGATAGTTACGTATGTCCAGAGTCACCCAAATTTTAAATCCGCCTTTCCCCGAGCAGTAACAATGGTTCCTAAACATTATATCTTCATGTACCCAATTCTTACATTGAAGGATTGCACTGTTTCATAGCTTCTTCGCGTATTGCTCCAAAATTCAGAGCAATACACACAAATATGGTCTGGTATAAACAGAAAAATTACATTATTTGCGATAAAAACAAACAAAGAATACGTCATGCGTGCGCCGATGCCATTGATTTTGTTGTCAGGCTAGTCAAGGTGGCGAAGCGCACTGAACAGTATAAGAGACTGCCTTGTTCCGGTTTTATAAGCATATCCAGTTTTGGACTTATCTCACCTACATGTGTCTCAAGATGGTTAGTTGGCCATTGTCCAAATCATCATCCTCTTTTTTTTTCCGAGGTGGAAAATCCTTATGGATGTCCTCCGCCCTGGGGCCGGCTGTCAGACTCTTACTGACTAAAAACCACCCCAGTGTTCCCATCCTACACTTGCACCGGGGATCATGGGAACTTGCACCTTCCACGATCCCCGGCTAGTGCCGGTTAGCCTCTGCGGGCCACCACAGGTCTGCGGGGGGAGTGAGGTGTAAGACATCATCCTAGCCTAGCCTTTACCACCGTTGTTACCAGTGTTTTACGTGGAGCGACTGCCTATCTAACCGCCATAACTAGTTTGTGGGTAACGTGATAATTTCTTCCAGGAATCTTGGGAGATGTGACTTTAATTGTAGACATTTAGATAGTGGTCCAACTAGACAGGCAGACAACCTTTCAGCCAAACTTAAACTGGAAGGTTACTATCTAAAGGCATTACAGTCACATCCGCCAAGATTCCTGTAACAAAGTAGATTGAATTACGAACTAACCTAGTTCCACGTGGGCACATAATATATTGTAATTTATACAACAATAATTTGCCATCAGAAAATATTTAAACACAAAACTGCGTCCTAAAATCACCGCTGTAAAGTGGTTACTTAAAATTAATTATGAGAATTGATTCAGGTGAAACGATAACAGCCTTATGTAATGAAATAATATTATTGTTGTTCTAGAAGTACCACGTTTTGAAGATAGTCTAAACAACTTGACAGTTTCTTTGGGAAGAGAGGCTGTTTTCACGTGTGTCGTCAATGACCTCGGCTCATACAGGGTAAGTACCTCTAAAGTAGACTTTCATAACAGACTTATTTATAATGTATTTTTTGCATTCATGACGTTTACAAGGTCTTGTTACAAATATAAGTTTCGTACATGAAACCTGCTAGGGCTCCGCAACATTATGTTTCTTAATTATAAATTAAATTAAATTATTATTGCATGCATTTTGACTTTAAATTATTTGAAAATATATTAAAACATTATTACTGTCATCATTTCATTATTAATTAATTTATTATTGGATATCTTTATTACATTTCTACATTACCTATATTATATTGCGTCAGTCTTAAAATAATCTACAATATTGATTATATATTTTGATTATATTTATACAATGAACGAGAATATTTAAATTTTGATTATATTTATAGAATGTCATAAATTTGTTAAGAACTCATGTAGGCTATAATAACACTTATACTAAGGTGTACTCATATAAGTAGTCATCTAAACTTATAATATAAAAAGGAAAGATTGTTTTTTTGCATATTTGTTTGTAATGGATAAACAAAACACTACCAAGCCTAGTTAAAAAATTATTTCACCTATAAAAAGCTACATTACTGGCAAGTAAGCCTGTTAACATATACCCTATAACCTACCTATAGCCTGCCTCCTCAAACCTAGAAAAAAAGTAAAGTAAAATATGAAATCCATGCGCATAAAATCGCGGGCTAAGGGCTAGTGGAAAATAATGACGTACGCACATTGCATCGGCTGTTAATTTAACAGTAGGTACGACACCACTTGAAACGGATAAAGTGACGTATTAAGAGTGACGTATTAAGTGTGACAGACTAAGTGACTGTTTTACTGTCGGTCCGAGGAACAATAAAATCTGATTGGACATTACACATACATAACATGACGCTGTTTTCCCCAAAGGCTTGGGCAGGGCGGCTACTCATTCATCCCATCACATCATCATCATCTAATATTAATTTTGGTATTATTATTTTATTTAGGCTAGCCCCCTGTTGCATGGCACTTAACACATTGACTGCCACGACATAAATACAATACAAAAACTATTGTTAACACGACTTAACTCTTAGTCTGGCTCTTAACGTGTTAAACTTAACTGGTCAAATGAGGGCGCACATATAACACTCCTGCCCAATCCTTTGGGAAGTATAGGCGCGATGTCATGTTTCTTTTATTTAATTCACAGTCCTTGAGCGGATAAAGCCGACCTGCTTTATAAATCAATCGCACTCCTGCGCTGTCGCGCACTGTAGCTTGAAAGAAATCTCTTTGATTAAAAGGGATTTAACGCACTGCAAAGGACACCTAAATAATATTTAAAATCAGACTTCCTTTTGTGATTTCATCAAAGAGACTGAAACTCAACCCAACAGGATTTGACTGTAGTCAGACGGCTGTGAATTTAAATAAATCTTGTGGTAAAATTCGGTAAAAACATTACCAATAATGAAAACATGTTTTCATTGAAATCAAATATCTCTCCAGCTTTTTAAAACTCAATATAACGTGACCTACTTTATTCATTTCCATTTTCAAAAGTCTGAAATAAATTTAAATAATATATTAAATACGAATGTGATCTTTACAGTAGGTATCTTAATTAAATTGACTTAAAGCCGCATTATTTCGCCTTAGATTTCAACATGATACGCTTTTTCATTTTCGAGACCTTTGACGTTTTTTTAATGTCAGTAAATATTGCCACCACATTGCTCACCACTATTATAATATTGTAAATGTTAAACATATTCTGTTTATTTATGTATTTTGACTGTCGAATCCTGGGGCTACCACATACTCGCTTTTGATGACTGAACGATCAGAAAACCCCAACCAGGTCTAAAAACAACTCAACTAATTTATTTGTTTTTGTTTAACACAACTGTTTACCCATCAACATAATACAGTATTAGAGAAAGAAAGGAGAAAGGTAAATGTGAAACTTGAGATGAATATTTGTAACATAGATTTAAAAATTACATCAGTCAAGCTAATGACTAACTGAAAGCTAATGTGCACCTCTGTACGCTTGTGTATAGTAATTATAAATACATCAAGGATGAGTAACTTAAAAATTTCATTCTCGTGAAGGTGGCGTGGCTACGCGTGGACACGCAGACGATCCTGACGATTGCCACCCACGTCATCACCAAGAACCACCGCATTGCTGTCAACCACAGTGACCGCCGGGTGTGGTTCCTGCACATACACGACGTGCGGCAGGCGGACCGCGGCTGGTACATGTGCCAGCTCAACACCGACCCCATGAAGAGCCAGACTGCTTATTTAGATGTAGTAGGTAAGTACATCCTTATAATGCACCAAGGCGTGGGTACTTTCAAATGTTGACAATATTTAATACAGGGAAATAAGAATAGGGGGATTTGTGGCTAAACAATAACAGCTCCCGGCCATCTATTTTATGCCGAGACCGATTTATGCCTTAGGAAACACGCTAAGCAGCTGCTTACAGGTCTACGAATAACAGCTGACGAGACCAGCTGGTCTCGGTAGTCATTCATAGATCTTTGACATGCTTTCCGAATAGTCAGAAGCCCGAAAGTCTGAAAACCAAACTTACCAAATGCCTTAGTCAAATACGCAGTCACTCGTGCAAAATACCGGAATAGCATCTAGTTACACTGGAAGCCGACCCCAACATAATTGAGAAAGGGCTAGCTGAAAACGATGATGTGTATGCAGGGAAATTTATTGTTGAGCAGTTTTGATTCACCCACGTCAATGCAATTTAATACGCTGATAAAGAATGTCAGGAAAATCGAAAGTCGTGGGTCAACTGCTAAATCTATACGACATCCATTTCCCTGACTATACTTGCACCAATTTCAACGTAGTGCTCAGAAATATAGCTCGGCCAAACCAATGACGAAGGTAATTTTATTTGAAGTTGATTTGTTAGTTTTCATAGGCAGGCAAGCGTGTAGTATAACCAATTTGTGTACCAAACCGTATGCCTACTTGTAATGTTCATAATTAATTCATATCGGTTAAGGTGAATTTCAAATAAAGTTTACACAACGTCTACCTACTTACCAATTCAGAAATGTTTCTTAGTTTAGACCTTTTCCCGGAAAATTATTTTAAAACAAAAACAATTTCGTTCAGTATTTTGCTTGTTATGTGAATATAATTCGAATGTAGTCTTACGAATCATCTTTAGAACCGTCAAGGTTGCAGTTTTCAGTCGCGACCACCCAGAACTGATACAAAGTATCATAAAAGTATATCTAAAGCATTCGTAATACTAGATTCTATTTAATACAATATTCGCGTAGATATCAAAAACCGCTACGGATTTGCACAGTTCCTCCGGACATTTTGGACTACCCGACGAGTAGTGACCAGGTGGCCAGGGAAGGAGCCAACGTGACGCTGAGGTGTGCAGCCCACGGCGTGCCCACACCCACCGTCGTGTGGAGGAAGGAGGCCGGCGACTTGTTGCCTACCACCAACTTCAGTGACACACATAGTAAGATATCTAAATTGTTATCACTAATGTACCTACTGTTACTTAGGTACCTACACAATATTTATTTCTTCTTCTATACATATCTATAAAAATAAATAAATTTGAAGTGTCTGTTGGTAATGTACCGATTTTTACCAAATAATACGATATTTTATACTAAAAAACGCTTAGGCAACATTTCGCAAAAAATGAATACCTGTGTTTTGGTAAATTCCACGCAAATCGCGGGCAAAGCCTTTAATAAAAACCCCACATTATTAATATTTTTTGCCCACATTAGAATGTCTCCTGTATCGTGGGTACGTTTGCAAACAATTAAACTTACATACACAAACAGCAACAGATATGTAGTGGCCAAGTTACAAGGAATGAAGTTGCTGCAGGAGCTATTCCACTATAGTGTAGAAGTAGGGGCTGTCTTATGAGCCAGATTCTTGAATAGCACCAATAGTAAATGGGTATTTTTTTGGAGCCAGACGAACGAAAGCTCACTCTAACTGAAAACTCACCATGAGTTGGTAAGTTAACGTCAAAGTTTGCTCCACATTAAGACTTCAAAATCCGGTTCTTGTGAAAAGAAAACCAGGACTAGTTACTTACCAACAATTTAGATGTAACACAGAAGGAAATTAAATTGCTAAAATTTCAAATGCCGCATAAAGTGATAAACTAAACTGACACGCAAATGTATTAAAATCAATAAAAACGCACTATAAAACTTAATAATTAACTTGAGTTTTGTTTTAAAGAAAAATAAAGAAAGTTAGAAACCTTTTCTAAAACTAAACGTATGTGCCTCATTAATAGCAGAGCTCTATACATAGAATCATCTGGCTTATATAAACGTCATCCGTTCCGCGCCTCTAGCGGACATTGAAATTTTCCTCCATAGGAAATGTTACTTAGATCAGATCTTCACCTCCCCAGGGTTGAAATTTTTCATACCAAACACTTAAAGTTGCAGCCTCGCCAACCATAGATAAATAATGGTTCCTCGGAAAACTTTTACAAAGCATGTAAAAAAGAGTAGTGAAGGAACAATTGTGCTTATATCGATACATTCATTTTTTAACAGATTATAATGTGTTTGGTTTAAAATTGAACTATATGGTACGTTGTTGTATGCTTCTTCAGTTAAATACATCTAAAAGAACCATGACATGAGTTTGTGTCAGCATTTCTTCTCAGGGATCACTCAGCTAGAAAATAGCCTTTTAGCTTTATATTGACCAAGCATTGACTAGTAAAAATATATGGAAAGGTTGGTGTACATACAGGAATGTATATATTCCTGTTTTAAATAGTTTTAACCACCTGTAATAAACATTGCAAATGCGTTAAAAATCACAATAGAATGAGCCTAAGAAAAAGAAATGACTTCACTTCGCTCCTTTAACTTCGTCATTTTCTAAATAATCCAAACGACAATTTATCTCCTTTGTTTTGGTTGAATTCATTGTTCTTTCTAGTTGATTAATATTTCTTATTATTTAGATTCGTCAGTGAATGGCGCAGTGCTACAGCTGGTCAAAGTTTCAAGATTACACATGGGTGCATACTTATGTATAGCTAGTAATGGAGTGCCACCGTCTGTCAGCAAACGGGTCATGCTTGTCGTGCATTGTGAGTAACTTTTTTTGTCCTCAACTGCAAGCGGTTTACTTGCTTACATCATAACAATATCGCCTGTATCATTTAAATGTTAGATCTTACTTCATCATCATCATCATCCTCTTGCCCTCATCCCAATTTAATTTGGGGTCGGCGCAGCATGTCTTCTTCTTCCATACATCTCTATTTCCCGTCATCTCAGAAGTCACCTCCTTCTTAGCCATATCAACTTTCACACAATCCATCCATCGTTTCCTGGGTCTCCCTCTACTCTTGTAACCCTCTACATTCATACTCAAAACTTTCCTCACAACATGATCCTCATTCCTTCGCATCACGTGTCCATCTTAGATCTTACTTATACCGAAGTAATAATAAAGTTGTTTAAAACCACAAAGGTTTAGTATTCGGTTGATAGAATAGTACAAAAGGTCCAACTCTGTCCCCTAAGATACATCTTAGGGGCAGTGCCCGGTTATGGGGTGTGCTTAAGTAATTATATTAGGCTAGTGGAATGTGTCAAGTGGTTGAATTTTGGCACTGGAAAAGATTGTAACAACCTCTGAATCTTCAACGAGGATCACTATATATTTTTTATCTACTTACTTTGAGTACCTACTTATTATGATTTTCAATGAACGAATAAATTTAGGCAATGACTTACAAAATCTCCTGTTCATACAAAATGTTTGACATAAATAGTTCAGGACCGCTGGTGGCCCATATAGCCGCCGGCCAGCTTTTGTCTGTCGCGAGCTTTAAGCCAACTTCAACCGCTTTATAAAATGCCTTTGAGATTGGAAAACTTGATATTGCGACCGCAACCAAAATATACATCATTTCACAGAGTAAATCGGACTTTAAAGAGATTAAATGCTAAATGTAGATAAATCTTTAAGCTATATACACACTTGCGGTTGCCTCGCAAAGAGCGGAAACGTGTGTCACCAGCATTAGAGCTGAATCCTGAACCGCAACTAAGCTAATTTGAACTAAATTACGTCAACCGACATACGCGAGCCCCTCACATTAACTAGCTCGCTCCATACGTATGTGGGAAGAGTCTCCATGTAATGAGTTTAAGAAATTATTACTTTTGTGTTACAGTTCCGCCGATAATGACTATACAAAACCAATTAGTGGGAGCAAAAGAAGGCGATACTGTACATTTGGACTGCCATTCAGAAGCGTTCCCTAGATCTATTAATTATTGGACGATAAATGATCAAATCATATCACAGTGTGAGTATCATACGTAATCCCAACTTGACATGGAACTATTAATAACGAGTATTAAACGATCCTCATTTTCACTTTGTAGCGGACAAGAGGTTCGAGATCACAGCTATAGAGAGAGGATATGAAGTGGATATGAGGCTGAAGATTAAAAAAGTTGGTAGAAACACTTTTGGAACATACAGTTGCATATCAAAGAATTCCCTCGGAGACACGGACGGGACAATAAAATTGTATTGTAAGTATCGGAGTACAAAGTTTTGTTTTTGTTGTTATGATAAGAAATACTTAGAAAAGCGTTTAGAGGCAAAAGTTAATGGTCATGTCGAGTAACTTGATATTTTTGAAAATGGCGCCCGATTCGGCCTCGAGGGATTTCGGGAGTGTTTCTGAGCGAGTGTTCTGTTACAGCTTTGTCCGGCAAGTTCGAGGAGATGCAGTACAACGAGGTGGGTGACTCTGACGAGAGTCCTGACGTCAGCGAACTCGAGGCGCTCAAGCGCAGCGCCGGGGTCCGCTCTTACCCCTCATTGGGGTTCTTCGTAGTTATTTACGTTGTATTATAAAGCTACTTTGTATATAAAATATATTGTTACAATAACATTTTATTTGTCGTTTCATTACCCACGCCTTGGTAGGTATAATTTATCGATTTCTCATTTGGTTGATAAAATCATTTGTTTCGGATTGTTTACTAAACTATTTAAACATGCATCAATCAAGCAGGTTGCTTATTTACACGACACATTTTAATAAAACATCATAATTCAAGATTAAAGGATCAACGAAATATAAAATGTTAAAAGAATAGTAAAGCATGTCTCGGAATTGTTTGTTCGTAGCCGTCACTAGTGTTATATATCATGCACGAGGTGTCCTGGAAGTTGTATATTTCATGTTTGTCGTCGGTCCGAGCCCGGGGAGGGACGACGACACCTGCGCTCCGGGGCGCCGAGGCGAGGCGGCGGAGTCGAGGCAGCGGAGTCAGCCCCTCTCTATAAGCGTCGACATCTCGCTACTACAACAGTTTCGGGACACTTCGCGACAGGAATGTAAATTTGTCACCCGAGACGTCCGGAGGTGCCACACAACGACTGTTATCTGACGAACCAACAATTTTCTCGAGCTTGAAATTGTACCCTTACACCGCCACAAACAGGTATCATTAGAATTCATTTCGCATACACGATACTTATCGCTGTTGTGTGTGGTGTACCTAGTCTGTTTATGTAACTACGTGGATTCATGTACCGCGGTTACGTTATGATCAATATCGTGGATATTAAAGCGCTATTTATTAAACTTCCAGCCCTTTTGGTCTCGGATTTATCTTGGTGAACTAGGCAACTTTTGGGTGTTTCAAGTCGAACATAAAATAAGTTGCTGCTAACATATTCCGAGGTTAGCGAATTCCTGGGTAAGGGATTTTAATGATAGCTCTCGTAACCGTAATTTTTTATTTCGTCTTCCCTTTTCGGTTGGTCATTAACCTTATAAGGGCCGTTCTAGTGAAGTGCTGTACTACCAATATGAATTGTTAACGACTTAAAGAGGTCTACGTGCCTAATGCCTGTTACATTCATACATATATTACGAGGAACTTAAATTTTGGCATTTTACAAACCAATTTTTAACCAGTCGATTCCAGAATGTTGTTTTATTTTAATCAAACAGGTTTACCAGAACTGTCTATTATTTTTAGAAGGTGTGTCTGAAAATCAAATTGGCACAGTCATGAACGTAAATACTTAAGTACGTTACATTTACGAAAAAAGGAAAAAGCGATTTTCTTTTTAAAGTTATGATTGAAATTTTCTGGTGTTATGAGCATATGGCCTTCAAAGCCAGACTATTATGAAATAAGCCTTTTCTCTAAGCTCAAAACACAAGCATCGCTATTGAATATCACGTAAATATAAATAAGGTACCTTATTATGCTCGTGACGGTACGGTTATTTTGACGGGATAACTAATTCTATGCTATATTTAATAAAAGAGTGCCTACAAAAAATGTACCGCACGTACCTAATAGTATTCAATAATTTTTATGTCACCTTCGCTGTTTCTTTTAGAGCTCATTAAAACTGAAACGATACATGCACGCGATCTAGTACGTTTTAAAATATATTTTGACGAGAATTCCGTTTATGTTGTTTTCTGGATTTGTTTAGTGGGATTATGAGCGTTAAGTCTCGTAAAACTCGGAATATTGAAATTAATTATCTTCATTAAGAAATGATTTCAAAGACCTTAGAGGATTTTAGTGGTTCTTTTTAGGGTTCCATACCAAAATGGTTAAAAGAAACACTTATGTTGCGACTCAGACTGTCTTTATGTCTGTTACACCTGGATATTTCGAACTACTTATGCTATCAACTTGAATAGGAATAGTTTTAGATGACGTTTGCCCAACTATTTTATAAATAAGAAAGAAATAAAAGAGATATTTTTGGACAGGGGCTGAAAGGAAAGCCTTAAAAAATCGAAGTGGGGCAACTAGGGCATGTGGGGTATGATGAAAGAGCGCTATTTGCACATTCTCAAACATTTTTCTTTTTTTAAGCTGCATTTTAAATTGTAAAAGAAATACCGTTCCCCTATCTCCAAAGTTTTCATAGAGAAAAATCTGAAATTATTCTACGTGATAGAAGTTTATGTAAAGATTACAGGAAAAATAAAACGATGTCTCTAAATAGCACACTTTTTCAGAAATCATCAACAACGGATTGTACGGAACCCTCGGTGCGCGAGTCCGACTCGCTCTTGACCGATTCTTTATAACTAAGGCCATAATCACTGAAATTTAAAATATGGTGTAGGTTTAAAATTACACATCACACCACGCCTGTTTATGAAACGTTTTTAACCTGAAACATGAAAATGTCGACGGAATATTCGAAATGCTTGCACGACAAACTTGATTTATACAAACCAATACAGCGTATCGAGTTCTAACATCTGTAATAAATATTTGTCGGTACATTACGTAACATTTGGAATAGATTGAGATTACTATCTAAGTTGGTCACTCATTTTGAACCGACTTCAACAAATGGAGGAGGTCCTCAATTCTTCTGTTTTTACTTACTGATATTCGGCGATGATAAAAAGTGTATTTTAAAATACAACACTGCGAAGTGCACAATAGCTCCTTTTATTTCAAAGTTATTTTGCAATTTTTGTCTGCTTCCTAGAATAAGAAAATAATTTCAAGTACATAATTTATACTGTACTAAGTTTGTTCGGGGATTTATTATTATTATATTACATGGGACTCAACTCAACATAACTGGTGAAATGTGGGTGCAAGTATACCTCTACCCATTTCTTCCATCATAATAAATAAATAAATAAATAATGCTAGACAATCATCTAGCCCCAAGCTAAGCAGAGCTTGTGTTGTGGGTACAAGATGACTGATATACTTAATACAATACATTACATAGATGGATATTTTTTATAATACATAGCAAATACCCAGAACACCCGAAACAAATATTTGTAGATCGTATAAACATTTGTCCGAAGGTAGGAATTGAACCCGCGACCTCTTGCGTTACAGGCGGACCTTCGCCCACTGTGCCACATAGGTCGTCAAAATTATTCCCCATACAGTCGTGATGTTATGCTAAAATGTAATTTTTACTTCGCCTAACACCCTTCTGGCAGTTTCTATTACTACTAAAATAACTGCGAGCAATTCCAAGAGTTAATTAGCGCGCACATTATACAGCAATAACATTGCGCGCAAAGATTAGTCGCTAAGCTACGTTTTGTTACATCGTCTATCCTCTCAAATAGCGCCGCGCTTTGAAAACTAACCCGAGGCACGTGTCGCTCCTGCGTACATTCGAAAATATTGTCATCAGTTAACGGTATATCACAGTAGTAGGGTAGGGGGCAGCCATTATTAGAGTGAGGTGTTCTTTTTTTAAATTTTACCCCTCCCTTCCTCGCCCTTGAGAAGATGTGGCGGGACCTCCCACCCTTTCACACATTTACTCTTTAATTTTCAAGAGCAATAAGAGGTTTTGTGGGCAAAAATGGACAGCCTAAGACAACTTGTAAAACATCTTTTTTTTTACATAGAACTACAATCTTTGAATTAAACACGTTTCCTGTACCAGTACAATGTTATAAAATGTATTCGTACGTTGACCTACAATCTCGCCCAGCTTGACAACATTTTACGGCGGCTCTTTTGAATTTTCTGTAGCCTTGTTATTTAACCATACGTCCATGAAAATATTTTTCTTCTTATTCATACGTCCAGTCAAATAAAAAACCATCAAATTTACTCTTGGATTATGAATCCAATTAGAGTCATAGACATATGAGTTTGATACCTTTGGAGTTATTGGACAGTGAACGTGTCAATACCGTGACGTGAGATTTTCAACAAGCCCCGTCCCCTTTTAATGACATTTGCTGGAGAACTCCCACCCCTTTGACCACATTTAATAAATGGATGTCCCCGTAACACCTGGACTGCCAAGCCATAACCATAATATATATAGATAATGCTTGTTAGTGATTCTAAGATATCTATTTTTTTTTCTGTTTTACTCGTGAGAACCTTTAATTGGCTTTGTCTTATCTATCTGGATTAGCTGTTGGTTCTCCTACTTATAAATAAATAAATAAAATATTGATGACACGAGTTGACTCGTAGTCTTGCACTTAAAGTGTTAATAGTACTTAAGAAAACATAAAGTCTAACTCACCATTTGTGTGTACGGTCACAATTCGAGTGGACAGACTATACACCGGAATCCGTAACAACCCTACTGAGAAAGACTACTCGCTCACAAAGAAAACTTTTATTTGAATTCGTTTAAGGTTCTCCATCACGTCGTCACCAATCCCAAATTGGAGGCTCAGGTAACACAGCTCCGATGGCGATAGTCACGATTCCGAAGGGTCCGGATGCATTCAGGAGGGCACAAATGGAGCTATTCACTTTGAATCAGATACAGGATTACGCCGTTCGTGATCTGAAACCTTCACTACACACCACTGTTAAATTGAGCTATAAAAGTTTAATACCTACCTTAGATTACATTTGCGTTGACCATTGAAATTGGGACAGGCACACGGCTCAATATTCGGACACGTTTCTCCGGTTCTGATAAACTTTTTACCTAATAATGTACTAATCTATCCAAATAAATCATTTTTTAATAAAATATCTGTTTGTAATGTCAAAAGAACACCTTTTCACCAAATACATATGGTGTATACGGTAGTTATACCAAAAAAAAACAATATTTAAATGTCTAGTCTGTGTGTCTGTCTGTCTGTTTGTTAGTTTTGGACGACCTATGTGGCGCAGCGGGCGAAGGTCCGCCTGCGACGCAGGAGGTTGCGGGTTCGATTCCCGCCCTGGAACAAATGTTTGTACGATCTACAAATATTTGTTTCGGGTGTTCTGGGTATTTGCTATGTATAATAAAAATATCTATCTATGTAATGTATCGTATTATGTATATCAGTCATCTAGTACCCATAACACAAGCTCTGCTTAGCTTGGGGCTAGATGATGCTGTGTGGATTGTCCAGCATTATTTATTATTATTATTATTATTAGTTTGAGGTAATCTCGGAAACGGCTGTTCCTATTTAGACGGGACTTTCACTGGCAGATAGCTGATATGTTAAGGAGTATCATTTATTGGATAAAAACATATACCCATAAAATTTTGTCAAATTCCGCGTGGACGAAGTCCCGGGCACAGCTAGTATATAATTATAATAAAGCTGATAGGTTTGTTTGTTTGAATCCGCAATCCTCTAGAACTGACAGTCGAATTTGAAAAAATCTTTAGACAATAAAAGGCTATTTATGCTTTATTTTTTATTTATGCTTTAGGCTGGATGACACGGTTGGCGAACTGGTTGAGCCATCGGCTGCTGCGCCGCGTGTTGTGGGTTCGATACCCGCACGGAACAAATATTTGTATGACCTACAGGTAGTTGTTCCGGGTCTGGCTGTTTGTGTATGTGAGTTTAAATGTTTGTAAACGCACCCACGATACAGGAGAAATTCGTAGAGTGGAGCAACTTTAAAAAAAAAAAAAAAAAAGTTTTATAACGTCACGCTACGAGTCTAAGGAGCGGGTGAAACGGCGGGGCACAGCAAGTCTATATTATAATCGTATATAAGCAGATTTAGAATAATATTACCTTCTTCCGACGGGTTTATGTATTTTTATCAGACTCGGACTAAGTTAAAAGTTCTGTACTCAAAATAACTATGTAAGCTGTTTAACCTATCTCACAACTTTAAGCATCCCTGAACTTATTACTTTAGAGACTAACGCGGCATGATATTATTTCCTTATTTTCAAAACATTTTAAAATTGGGGCAAAATAAAGGTGCCTGAGCAAGTCAATGTTACTATAATGTGGTGGATCGTGGTCAAAAAATATAGTAATAAAAATGAAAGTCTTTATTTGGAACTTAAAAATATATTTTTATAAGTATAACATATATAAAAAGTTTTATAAGTAAAGACAATAGCTGCAGTAGTGAGAAGCTGTGGCGCCTCCAGATACAAAAGTAAAGATAGTTCCAAATTATAACCTATAATAAAAAAATAGTTAAAAGATATAAAAGTTAAGACTTCAATCATGAACTGAGTTAAATTAATAAGAATAAAATAGATATAAATTATGTATTCGTGGTTAAGTGTTTGTGGATATTGTGTATGTGTCTGTATGTAGGGGTGTGTGTAGTGGTGTAAATTTGTGATATTATGGTTCAATTCGTTTTTCTGTTTCATCATAAGTCAGAAAAGCAGTGTTGTTCTGAAAAAATCTCAAAAGTGGAGTCGAAGTGAGTTGGTATCCCATACTAATGCTAGCGATTGACAGATTGTTTTGATTGATTCATACTCACTTAAACATAACATTACGCCGGTTTTCTCCGAAGGGTGGAGCAGAAGTGCACCTATAGTAAGATCAAAATTTTACCAGTTATGTTCAAGGCCCATGTAATAGGGGGTGAGCCTAGCAACCGGGCACAAATCCAGACTCCGGGCTGCTAATGAGAACATTCCTGTTGGAAAAATTCAATAACACCTTGCCCGACCAGGGAATCGAACCCAGGACCTCATGCTCAGCAGTCGCGCTTAAGACCACTACACCAACGAGGCAGTCAATGGACCAGTTAAGTAGTAAAAATAACCAAACTTCAGTTCGGGTGTACCCTTTGTGCAACCGCGCTACCAACCGCCTATCTTCTGATACAGCAGCAGCATACGCTATTATTCTCATATAGCCCTTAACTGACACGGTACAAGAAGAACTTTGCCAGTGTTCCAATTACGGTAATCACTTTGGTTCTTGACACTCGAGACCCTTTGGACGACACACGACATCCTTAGCTTCCCTAGCCTTCCCATTCGTTCTACCTGAAACAAAAAGGTTAAAAAGAAAAAAGGTTTATTTGTCACGGAAGACGCTCGTGCACATGTCAGGTAAAAAAAAACTGTGTATTAGGCATTTCTAATGATGGTGTTAGTAGATATTACCTGCTGAGAATATCCCACCTGGACGTAAGTAACCTTGAAGTAACTCCCGTCTAGGTGTAATTTTAGTAGTCAAAAGTTCGAAAGTCAGACAACCAATCTTACCAAGGGGTATCGTGTTGCTCAGTAACTGGATTGTGGAGGTCAGATAGGCAGTCGCTCCATGTAAAATACTGATATTCAGCTGCATCCGGTTAGACTGGAAGCTGATCCCAACATAGTTGGGAAAAGGCTAAGCAGATGATGATTTCATTTTAAGATGGTGTTATTTATATTTGTTTTTTGTATTTAATCATCCAAATTTATTACTCAACTAGGGCACTTCGCGTAATGCGTATTGTGTGAGTAATTAGAGTCAATCAAGTATATTAATTAATTTGTGGTGTACGGTACGGAACTACCAATACTTTAGGTACTGATGTTCACTATAATGTATTTAAAAGGATAAGGGAATGCTTATAGAGGGATTAAAATGGCTGGCTTTCTAAGTATTTATTATAAATTTATTTATTCAAATTAGGCTGAGAATCAGAACTTTATAAATTTCAAAATTTACAAAAGACAGTCCCCCAAAACGCCCACCCTTCACCACTTTCAAGTGCTTTTGCTGGGCAGAAGAAGTGGCGCAACAAACTCCCTAGCAAATAGCCCTGCTGGTCAGGTGATCATTTTGGACGATTCCAGCCTCGAGGTTAAATATGTGATGCTGTTCCACAAACGATGCGACACCAGATATCGTGTCCAGCGTGCCGTGACGCCTGCATGTTACAGAAATCGATGGACTCTACTGATGGCGCCAGACTGGCAGCTTAGTTCTACAATATAAATTGCCATCAACACGCTAAGAAGACTACAAAATCACCTCCAACATCAAAGTTGATTAAATAAGATTACCAAATCAACCGTAGAGAAATAATAAACTACTATTCGCTGTTAAGATTACATCACAGTCCGACGCGATATTTTTGTAACTCGTTAACAACACGATTTCAATTTCATACAACCACAAGCAGTGTGAAAATGGAGGCGAACACGGCGGTTAATTTTACTAAATCGTAACAATTTGTGGGCGAAATGAACCTTTGAACACTTTACGGAATTATATTAAACACGCACTCACTACAACGACGACGGAGCTACTAAGAAATGTTCATAGTTATTTATTTACATGAGCTAATTAAAAGTTTGATGTCAATTAGTACCAAGGTCCATCAAGCAGTTGTTGGCTTTAAAGACCCTAAATACAAATTGATTATAACAGCCACGCAGCTAAAAGAAAGAAAGGAACAAAAAACATTTATTCAGCACAGGCTCAGGCACACAAGGACACAATGCTAGACTTAGAAAACATTAAAGAACAAAAAGAAGAGAGTTCGAGATTAGGAACGCTTGCCGAAGTCGATCCGTGGATGAGTGTTTATATATTACATACCAAGACCCCTCGTCAAATACGTTAATCCGTTGGTCCTAGCTAACAACCAATCCTACAGGATATCGTAACCCAGTTACTGGGTTGTGAAGGACAGACAGGCAATCGTTTCATATTAAATACTGATACACAGCTGCATCAAGTTAGACTGGAAGCCGCAAGCCTAGCGCCCTTGTAACTAATGATATAACTTTTCAAAATAGTAGCACGCAATACTAAACTTAATCCTTTACACTTCTAAAGTAATATGAAAGTGTCGTGAAGAATCCGGGACTTAATTGTCTAAAATAATTAATGGTTATTTCTTGACTTAGAAAAGGCTTTGTATAAAAGTCCTTTGATCAGCAGTTGGGTTTTATTTAAGTTATGCATATGGTTGGTGAAGGAGAGGGTGTTACAATGTTAAGCCAATCAACTCCCAGTAAATCTTCACGGTTTTCACTTATACTCGAGGTACTTAGTTAATATTATACAAACAACAACTCCTCTGCAAACAAACAACTCCTGCCGAGTGCTTAACCAATCTTCAAAAACCGACTTAAACTGTATTACATTGCATTGAATTGATAATTGTACCTTACATTGGTCTGAGAACATAAATACATCTATCATAATAATGTAATACAACATAAAATCACACCTGAAATCCCCAAAGGAATTAGCAGAGCTATACCTATTGTACACCCACATCTTGCTATGTTAATGTTTAAGTCCCATGTCATAGGGGGCGAGCCCATTGCCTATCAACTGGGCACAAATCCAGACTCCGGGCCGCTACTGAGAAATGCCAGATTGCAAAACCCAATATCATTTTGCTCGACGTGTAGAAGCGCTTCTGAGTACTACAGCAACGAGGCGGTCATATATAATATACAATAATAAATAATAATAAATAATGCTAGACAATCCACGCAGCATGATCTAGCCCCAAGCTAAGCAGAGCTTGTGTTATGGGTACTAGATGAATGATATACTTAATACAATACATTACATAGATAGATATTTTTTATTAAACATAGCAAATTCCCAGAACACCCAGAACAAATGTTTGTAGATCGTACAAACATTTGTCCCAAGGCGGGAATCGAACCCGCAACCTCCTGCGTCACAGGCGGGCCTTGGCCCGCTGCGCCACATAGGTCGTCAAACAATCATTCATTCATCCTATATTTAGAAGGTGGTCATTCAAACAAGTACAGCACGAAACTTTTAACGTGGGAGAGGGTTATAAAATTCTCTTTCTAAAGTTGAGTACTTACACTGCTTTGTTTTTTCGCGGAACATGCACTTTTGTTGGGAAGATATCGTCTTTCATGTTTCCTGGTAATTAAATGAATTATGGAACATTATAGAGCTTTTAGAGAGGTACTTGTTCCATGTTACTTTGTTCCGAGAAAATCTATGGATCAAGTACATTATAAACTATCTTTCAATTATTTTCACAAGGTTGAATCTAAAGCTTTTAGATTTACTATCAAATTAAATGTACTTTTTTACTTTATTATACTCTATTTACTTAATCCACTGCCATATTCTTAAAATAAATAAGACTATTAGAACTTTATAATTCCGTTTTTTTAATTATTAAATATTCTTATGGCTGTCGAAAAATTGTTATAACTTAGCAGCCATAATTCTACCTGCGTCAGCATCATACATTATTTTCCCACGAATATTTTCATTTAATTTTCTCCAGATTTTAGACTTAGGGCACGTAATAATTAATATCTTAAAAATAGTACGAGCAACCCTACTGTAACATTCCCTAAATACAGGTTGGAATAGATATTGACACACAAATTGATACCAACAGCTCAGTACATGATTGTGGACCCCCCAGCGTTGAAATTTCCGTCGGCTTTTTCCTCAGTTTAACATTTTTTGTAATGTATTTTTACACTAAAGCAGAAAAAAGTCATGAGAAAATCCTCATATCCATCTGAAGGATTTATAATTAAATTGTTAATACTTTACGTCTTTCATTAAATATATCCTATATTTTCATTAAAAAGCATTATTTAAAAAAAATACAGTACTTAAAAGACGTAGAAAATAGGAAAACACACGAACTATTTCAACGCTCGGGGGGGGGGGGGGGGGGCAGAATCATGTTAGTACTCATGGTATCACTTTTGTGTTTCGATGTCCCTTCCACCCTGTACAATATATATATATATATACTTAATACTATACATTACATATATAGATATTTTTTATTATACATAGAAAAAAAAAAAAAAAACCCAGAACACTCGTAACAAATCTTTTTAGATCGTACAAACATTTGTCCCAAGGCGGGAATCGAACCCGCAACCTCCTGCGTCACAGGCGGACCTTCGCCCTCCGCGCCACATCGGTCGTCAAATATCAAAGTACATCCAAAAAGA
Organism: Phlogophora meticulosa; assembly: GCA_905147745.2. Taxonomy (NCBI): domain Eukaryota; kingdom Metazoa; phylum Arthropoda; class Insecta; order Lepidoptera; family Noctuidae; genus Phlogophora; species Phlogophora meticulosa. The sequence goes on along the minus strand of LR990528.1, from coordinate 8,831,398 downwards.
TATATGTGCTTCTAAGAACTTTTTCATTCAGTCTCTATGTGACTTATACGATAGAACTATTTCTAGTAAAATTCCAATAGTCGTTATCAAATACCACGAATGAAAGTTTTTAAATCCATTTTAGAAATGACACAAATACATTCCTGATAGAAATAGCTGTACAAAAAGGTGTAAAGTCCCAGGAAACCGCGCAAAATAGTTAATCTTCCTACTGGGCAGTATATATCGCCGAATTACATAAAGGCTAGCCGTTTTATAAAACGGAGCCATTTCGGATTACCGTGGAAAAACGTTTGGCCGGGATCAAAATCTTTCTAATATATAAAATTCAAAATTAAAATTCAGAAATATTGTGTGCATATTGGTTAGGTCTGTGAATTGGACAACATCTATTTTACATCCCCCTAAATGATAAGGGTGGTCCACACCAATTTTTTTTTTTTAGACAATTTTTTTGTTTTTATTTTTTTATGATACAGCATACAAAAATATGGCCAATGGCTTATATCGCCAACTTCAATATGGCAAAACAACGTTTGCTGGGTCAGCTAGTATTTCATAAAAATGTTGAAATGGTTACCCCATAGTAAAATTTATATAATACCTACTAAATATATTAGCTCTCCTGTAAAATCCATGGTCACATGCACATTCAAAAGTTTACCATAAAATTAAATATAGTCCTCCTGGTCACCATCGACGTGGGAGACACTTTAATGCAAAACACTGCACAAGTGTGTACGCAAACTCAAGCATACTCTCTTATAGTCCGATGACATGGCAATCCGGCATAAAAGGCGTCGGACCAAAGGATTAACATGCTTTCAGAAACACGAGTCGCAACACCATCTTCCAAACGGACTACCAATGAGATATTGCTAATGGGAAAACACTTTGGTTAACCTAGAAAATGAATCCAGCACCCACGCACAGGGGTATTCGATATATACAGATTATAAAAGCGGCCTCGTTGGTCTAGTGGTCCCAAGTGTGAGGTCCTGATTTTGATTCCCAGATTTTTTTTTTTTTTCTTTTTTTTCTTTTTTAAAAACATTGCCCCACACTAGGAATTTCTCCTGTATCGTGGGTGCGTTTACAAACATTTAAACTCACATACACAAACAGCCAGACCCAATTTACGAGATTAAATTGTTATTGAATTTTTTCTGATGGGAATTTTCTCAGTAGCAGCCCGGAGTCTGGATTTATGCACGGTTGATGGCAATAGGCTCGCCCCCTTTTACTTGGTACTTAAACATAACTGGCAAAATATGGGTGTAACTATAGGTGCAACTCTGTCCAACCCTTTTGGGAGTACAGGCGTGATGTTATGTTAAACGAACAATTTTGTTAAATAACAATAAAAATTAACCCTAAAAACAATCTTTCCATAATCGGTTAAGAGTTAAAGCAAACAGCTCTAAGCGGCATTAAGTACCGGCAACTTTCTGTTTACTTTCAAATTATTAAGGCTCTTCAAATCCTTTTACATTTTTGGGAGAATACGACAATGTTCTTGGGCAACACGTAATGACAGTCTTGTGTCACCATGACCAATTTGGTTCCTCGCTTTTTATTAGAGGATGAGGAACTTAAGACCCTGTTCCTCATACCGCTACACTGGCGACCCCGAGCATGATCAATCAGCATAGCCTTCATGCGAACTTAATGGTGACGACATCACTGTTTCTTCAAACTCTCAAGCAGCAAGAGTTACAGCCAGCCAGTTAGGGTTTCATTCTTACCAGTGACCTTGGTATAGCAATCAGAGACTCACTTCTCCTCTAGTCAGCAGACCTCGCAGCTAGCCACTATGCAGCACTGCATCATTTCGACCCACTAGACCATGCAGAATCACTCAACCTACACAGGAGACATGAAACAGCTCCAACTGATCGTCGACTCTGTGGCATCCGATTCCGACTTACTGTCACCTACCACTTGCCCGACAAGCATTAAAATATTTAGGTGAGAATGGCCTATTCTGCTATCTACCATCAGTCACACCCATACATCTACATGAGAACAATCTTTGACGACACACAAATCGTACATTCAGATATTCCGAGTTCTTTGCGCGATTAGCATGTAGCACCGTACAGAGACATCCAATAAAAACAGTCGGGCAGTAGCTCACCAGATACAACATCCGTCTGGTCGGCGGATCCCCCCTTTTTCAATAGAGGATGGGAACTTAACACCCTGTGCCATACTTTTGCGTATGGATACGAAGATGAGATCTTTGTGTTATAGACATCTAAGGAAGTATGATGATTATGCCATTTCCTTTCAGCTTATATTGCTGCGGACCGGTTTGTACAGTCTGGCTGACGTCAAGATTGCAGGCATATACGCATAGAGAGACATATACGCATAGGTCCTACGTGATTCAGGTACCAAAAGTCCTGGTATATTGTACTATCGTAATGGTGGTAATGTCATTCCATTTTACATGAACATAAAATATAAAAAGAAACATCGGATAGAACTCATAAAGTATGCATAACTCCGCCATGATATCTAAAACCAAGCACTACTGGTACTGTCTACTATCGTGATTGAAACTTCTTCTAACAGCGCTGCTTACAACCGAGGTAATACAGGCGTGAAGATTCTTACATTTTGCATAAGTGCCAGTTTGCATAAGTAGCCACCCTCCTGGAGCGGGATTATAATCGCATGCGACGCTCTAATTTATAGCTACTAAAAAGTTTCTAGATTAAACTGGAATTACTAATTTGAATGTATAAAGAAATGTCCGAAAATATCTTGTTTGTAGGATTGGTAGAGTGAAATATAGATCTTATGATACCTTTTAACCGCCTATGTTATTATTTTTTAGCTTTTAATTAGCACTCGTATGATGGATCTATAGGTAGGCTACCGGATAGGTAAGACTGTTTTAGTAGGCAGCATTACTTTAGCAGCGGGAAGGGTTGTCCGATTTCAAAGCAAGTGAGGCTCTGAATTCGATAACATTTTTTTGTTATCTTTTTTCTGGCATAGGGCATCTCATTATAATATACTCATATTCAGTCAAGTTCTGATGAATGACTGTAAGTTAGCTTCAATAATAAGTGTTTCATCGACCGCGTCCAAGTTGATGATGTTATAATACTCCTGAGTACGTAAAAAAAGGCGGTTAATATACTAAGAAATTGTGTGGGATGCCGATACAAAAAAAAACCTAAATTTCTTTTTCCCAAACCAACTACCTTCTAACAGAAACACTGCAAAGTACAAAATAACTTTAGTTTCGAATGTCGCTAGTACAAAAATAATAAATAAACAACCAAAGCCACCGACTTCTTACACTTTGCAGTGTTTACTTTAGTATTGTCTTCGCCTTAATACTTTGTATGATAAACATAAATATAAATACAGAAACTTATTCATTATTAATAATGCCAGCCTCTTACTTTCCTACTGCATAGCATAGGCCTCTTCTCATACAAAGAAGCCACGAGCATTAATCACCACGATTGCTCATAACAGGCTGGCGTTTTCAGTCTTATATTGATTGTGTCCAGGTTTTCTTACGAAGTTTACCTTCACCGATATCTGTGACGTCTAAGATAAACTTAGAAAGTACATATGTATTGAAAACATCACATTAGTACTTACCCAGGTTTAAACCCACAACCTCCCAGATACCTACTTGAATCATAATGCATCGCTTTGTAGCTAATATCTATACCTAAGTTAATAGTACAATACTACAAAAGAATTCTCAACAAAAACGCTCTGACACGGAAAATACAAGTTTTAATAAACTCGTATGCCGTCTGTTTCATAACACAGCTCAGAGTGTAATAAGATAAACGTTTTATTGCATCCTCACACCAGATATAGTGAGACTCAGCGAATAAGTCGTTAGTACGTATTTAGCTAATAAACTCAATTTCCAATTAGATGAAATCGCTTCTTCACGACTTTTCCACTGATCAGCCTTTATGAAAGCTCCGTAAAAACGGTCGTAGGAATTGTCCGATTCCACCTTACTAAGTACCCGCGCAATCTTTATTGGAAATAAATTAAAGCTAGCGGAAAAGAATTCAGACCCTTTGTTTATTTGGATGAGGGGCTAGATATTATTAAAATGTAAAGCTGTGAATCTCCATAGAATTCTTCATGACAACGGGGTGGCATTGCGAGTGGAAACACACATACGTTTTATTAGGTTATATTTGAGACAATGCCCTTTTTTATTCACCTTATATTGTTGCGCTTTCATGTAGAAAAAGTTTTGCCATTCTACCTCTATTTTTGCTTTTTAGTCGCTGAGCAACCAGCGCCAGTGTCGTTTACATACACACATCTATGCTTTTATTTTTAGGGGATATGCGGCATGGAACCAAGTGGAACTGATTTGGGTGAGATATATAAATGAAAAATTAAATGTACCATGAGAATTCGGATTAATCTTGCCAGGTTTGCTTCCTTTGAGTGTTATAACAGGCTTCCTGAATATTTGATACTGCGGAAACAGCCACAATGAACATATAATTAATCTTTCCGGGGATCACAAAATATCTTGCCAATATTTTGCAATAAAACCAATTTTTTTCTTCATTATAGGTAGTACTTTATCTGCTGTAGTGGAAGACATGCGAAGCATCATCATCTGCCTAACCTTTTCCCAACCATGTCGGGGTTGGCTTTCATTCTAACCGGATGCAGCTGAGTACCAGTATGGAGCGATTGCCTATCTGACCTCCACAACCCAGTCACTGGGGAACACGATATCCCTTGGTAAGACTGATTGTCAGACTTTCGGGCCTCTGACTACCCGTAACGACTGTCAAAGATCTACAAATGACAGCCGGGACCAACGGCTTAACGTGCTTTCCGAGGCACGGAGGAGTCTTGACATGTAATGAACGGTCACCCATCCACAGACTGACCTCGGCACGCGTAGTTTAACCTTCGCTCGACCTGCGCTGCTGTTTTTAATTTAGCCACGAGCTCTTCTGAAGGCATATGCGAAGATGGAACAAAATAATTACTGCATCAAAGTTTTCTATCTCGTCGATGAAAACCGTTCACTCTTTATATGAAGAAGGCCGCGGAATAAACGCTATAGGAAACGAAACTTTCTTATACAGCCATAGAAATACTGACGAAGAAACAACAATAAACAAGTAATTAAAACTTATTTACCTATACGGCTAGTTCGCGTGCAGTACGAACTAAATGAGGCTCCGCGTTCAGCAAACATAAATATGTGCCCCTATCTAGCGGGAACATAGGCGCCTTAAGGCTTAATCTTTATGAATACTATTCTACCATTCCATTTTAATAGTTGGCTGTTATGCTACAAATACTTTGCAACTTCTTTACTTAATTGTGCATTTTAGGATTTCATAATCTTTATTAATAATACCAGCCTGATACTATTCTACCATTCCATTTTGATAGTCGGCTGTTATGCTACAAATACTTTGCAACTTCTTAACTTAATTGTGCATTTTAGGATTTCATAATCTTTATTAATAATACCAGCCTGTTACTGTCCACTACAGATTAAAGGTTTTTGTTCATACAGAAAAGGTACGAGCATAAATCTGTAGCCGGATTGGCCATTACAGATTTACATCAATTATAAAGACTTATACATTTCGGCAGTTACGTTTTTTAAGTCCAATGCAATAGGGGGCGAGTCTATTGCCATCAACCGGGCAATCCAGGAAAATTCCTATTGTAAAAACTAAGTAACAATTTTCCCGACCTATGAATCGAAACCAAGACCTCACGCTCAGCAGTCGTACTTGGGACTACTAGACGAACAAGGCTGCTGTCACCATATGTGCACTCCTTTCCAACCTTTCGGGGAATACAAACGTAATGTTATGCGTATAAAGACTTATAATTTATGTAAATCTACAATCACAAACCGGTGAAAGAAAATCTCACAAATGTTCCTACATTTCCTTTTGACTTTTACCTTCACCGATGTCAGTGATGTCTAACATAAACTTAGACCTATGAATTGATATAGGCCTCATGGGTACGTGCCCATATTTGAATCCACAAACTCGTGTATGTATGAGAAGCGAGGTCCTAACTACTAGGCCATCACGACTGATGATAATCATTGACAATTTACTTTTAATTATTTATTGCGGGTCCCAGATAAGGTCCAGCAAGACTTTCCCATGCTTATATGTTTGTTACGCCCAGTCTGCTAATAACAACAAACTGCTACATATAACCATTCCGTTTTCTATTTAAGCTTGGATTATGGCAATTTCCCCTTTGACCGTTCATTGGGTGGGCTTATTTACCAGTGGACGTTACGGGCTGGTATTATCATAAATAATTAACAATTATCACAATAATTATCCGCACGTACATATAAGTCCTACGTTGGAATTGGTTAATACTTTCACTGTGTAGTTAGTACAATCAACATTACTGCTATAAATTTAATGTAATATCCGAACAAGTCATATTCAATTATTTTTATTTATATATTTATTTATTGGTTCATCAACAATTGTTTACACTCACTTAATGCTTATAGGTAACATGCAAAAATGTACAACAATTACTTATAGGTAAGCTCCGCATGCCTTAAAAAGTTGTACTAAAAATAATAAAAATTATCATTTATTCATTTTCATTAACTTTTTTTTCAAATTACATAATTAAAGGTCTAAATAATTAATTTAACAATATACTGTACTATTCTATACTATACTTGAAAGAAAGAAGGAAAGAAAGAAAAAACATTTATTACTTATACTTATAAAAAAGGAGCTCGTGGCTAAATAAAAACAGCCCCATAGGTTGATCGAAGGTTAAGCTACGCTAGCCGCGGTCAGTCTCTGGATGGGCAACTGTTCGTAATATTTCGAGACTTCTCCGTGCCTCGGAAAGCATGTTAAGCCGTTGCTCCCGGCTGTCATTTGTAGATCTTTGACATTCGTTACGGATAGTTAGGAACCCGAAAGACAGAAAGACCAGTCTTACCAAGGAAGTATCTTGTAGCCCAGTAATTGGGATATGGAGGTCAGATTAGCAGTCGCTCTATGTTAAATACTGGTATTCAGCTGAATCTGGTTAGGCTCACTTATACTTATAATAAATGATGAATTAAATGAAGAATAACTGAAAGTATTTTTTCATTTTAGTGTAAAAAAAAACAGTTGCAGTCGCTCGCTATAATGTCGCGAAGTAGTTAGATTTAAGACCACAGATTATATTAGAGAACATTCAAGTGTGGGCTAGTGTTCAAAGGCGCAAAATTCAAAATGACATTCAACATTTAATTTGCACACACGACAAATAGAATATAAACCTGCCAAAAAATACATGACAATAAACTTATTTTTACGATGAACGAGAACGTTTTTACGTGAATACCTTTTCCTAATTGTTATCATGTCACTATGACAGTTAAATATTGTATTCTGAGAGCTTGTACACGCAAAGTGACTCGAGCACAATGTATATAAATGTACATAATGTACTCTTACATGTACAAATGTACTTGTTGTTTACATTCTGCACACTAATTCATCGTATACTTTAAGACTGATTAATGATTACACTGGGGAACAGTATTTTGTTGCGTAGTAGAGGAGCTAGTGGGTAAATAAACACAGCCGCACGGGTTGATAGAAGGTTAAGCTGCGCTTGCCGAGGTCATTGTGCGAATGGGTGACTGTTCGTAACATATTGAGACTCCATCCGTGCCTTGGAAAGCACGTTAAGCAGTTGGTCTGTGCTGTCATTTGTAGACCTTTGGTCGTTACGGGTAGTCAGAAGCCCGAAAGTCTGACAACCAGTCTAAGGGGAGTCGTGTTGCCTAGCAACTGGTTTGTGGAGGTCAGATATGCAGTCACTTCATGTAAAATACTGGTATTCAGCTGCATCCGAATAAACTGGAAGCCGACCTCAATATAGTTGGGGCTAGGCAAATGATGACAGTATTTTGTTGTGTGTTTAGCTATTTTCACATTGGACGATGACGGTATCTTCACAATAACGTCGGTCTGGTGTTTTCATGGCATTTCTATTAAATGATTTGACACTATCGCGTTTACCATCGGCGACATTGTTTGTCGTACCGATATCGGCGGACGACAGTGCGGAGTGAAGCTGATCACATAATACACTGTTACACTTTTGGAATCACGCGGATGTAAGCGTTTTTTTTTATTCGAGCGAGACTGTTGTTGCATACCGCATAACAATATGCCGTTGCGGTTACTTCGTGTCACATGCCAATATCGTTTCGATATAATCGCCGCATATGCTGAGATAGGAGCCTTTTTGGCCTGACACTTGTACTTTTAATTTAGGTTTTTTATTTTATCTTTTATTGTTTAGTTTTTAGTTTCTTTTGTGTTTTTTATTATTTGTGTGTCCCCCAAATAAATGATTTTTCTTTTCTTTTTTATCATCAGGCAATATCGTTGTCGTCCGAGATGATTATATGATGTAGATGTAACGGTATCGTTAACGTCGCAGTGTGAACACGGCCTCTGTTTCAATGCTCACGAAGTTTTGTAAAATAAACTTTCATGGTAAGTTTAGTGACATCAAAGGTACGGATCTTGAGCGCTGGACGCAGTAGTGGGTGTCAGTACGCGCATAAACACTTTCTACCAAAATCTCCTACTGCGCAACTTAAGGTCAGCGCTCAAAAACCATGTCGGCAACTACTTACTCGTATAAGTTGCGATCTCCATTCAACTTTAGGGGACTATTCATAAAAGAATAGTAGAAGTTGCTGCTGGCTTGTAATGGCTAGAATGTTACACCACAAAAAAATTAATGAAATGTGCATTAATTTCATTCATTGTTTGACGCTTTTGAAGCTTAGATGAGAATGGTGGGGAAGGTGTGTGGTATTACGCGAATGGATAGAATAAGAAGAGATGTAAGAAGAAGTCTGAAAGTACCGCCGGGAACCGAGAAGTTGTGGGATATCTGTATGGGTTGTATGGGATGGGCATGTCATGTGGAGGAATGAGGATCATGTTATGAAGAAAGTTTTGAGTATGAATGTGTAGGGTTACAAGAGTAGAGGAAGACCAAACAAACAATGAATGGATTATGTGAGACATAATATGGCTAGTAAAGAGGTGACTATTGTAATGACGGCAAACTGATTTACATATATGGAATAACGTAACGCAACGTATTATTCAGTCAAGGACTACTTCGAAGATAAAATGTAACACAAACATTGCTAATAAATAATTTAATTAATTAATTATCAGTCATCCAAAATTTAATTCGAATACACGGTTGGCGCAGTGATTGAGCCATCGGCTGCTGCGCTGCGTGTTGTGGGTTCGATCCCCGCACGGAACAAATATTTGTATGACCTACAGGTAGTTGTCCCGGGTCTGGCTGTTTGTGTATATGAGTTTAAATGTAATATAAACGCACCCACGATACTGGAGAAATTCCTAGTGTGGGGCAACGTTTAAAAAAAAATGTAATATACGCAGCATTTTTTTTTTACATCATTCTGATTAATTGAAGTCAAATCAAATTTGACCATTCATTTGTTAAGTCAGACATTTTTTTTAAACCACGTGAGTTATAATTTTGAACTTACACTAGAACCTTCATTACTCGTAATCTGTTGAAAATTTGAAGTGTTGATGTGTGTTAAATACTACTTGCAAAAGCTAATATGTTTTCTTAATGTACCATGTCTTATCTTATCAAAATAAGCACCACAGTATCAAGTAAAGTTCACAAACAAGCCGTTACTAACTCATCGACTTCAGTAAAACCCAGTCTCGCTCCTCCTTGCAAACATGAAACATTTCCAAATATTATGCACCAGTCTGATTTATTGGAGACAGCAGGCTAATCTCGCCACGCTATCGCTAGCACAGCTGTACAAAAAAACAAAATTCCGAACGGCGACTTTTATGGTAGACCCTTTATACTGTCTAGCCAAAAGTGAAACCTTATCTGGTGGACTATAAATAAATAAAACTTGACGGTTCAAGCTAACATTGATAGCATCACACTTTGTTCTTTTATTAAGTGAATATACAAAATCTTTGTGGGGTTTGGTGTTGGAATCATGGGTTGTCGTGCTGTGATGATAATATTGTATACAAATAGAATTTCATACATACATATACCTAATAGCCTACACCTAAAGGCTATAGGTAGTTGTTCCAGGTCTGGCTGTTTGTGTATGTGGGTTTAAATGTTTGTTAACGCACCCATGACACAGAAGAAATTCCTAAAGAGTCAACGTTTTTTTTTTAAAAGAAAAACCTCCAAGATTCAGCAACAGCCAGGAGTCTGGGTTTGTGCCCAGTAAGTTGCAATAGGCTCGCCCTCTATTACATGGGACTAAATCATAACTTGTTCGATGTGGCAGTATTATAAGTACACCTCTGAATCTTCTCACAGATAGACGAGACCATTTTTTTAAAACAATTCAGGTTATCATTAAGGATAGTGTATAAGTATCCTGTGGGATACTTAACACTTAATACGTAATAAATCATTGTAGTAAAACTCTTCCCGTGGGCGTAAATTGTAGTGAACTATTGAGAACACCTGTATAGTGTCATAACATGGCTCCAAGTTATTTATGTAAAGGTAAGCGAGAATTACAAAATACCAGGAATAGGGGCGTAAATTATACCACAAACATACACGATATCACATAACATCACGCTGATGAGTTCTCTAATGAGACGAGAGCAACCACAAATAGTCAGGTAAGCTGATTTCAGAATCTTTAATTACATCATCTCGGTATCGTTACTGAAAAAAAAAAACGAAGATTTTATCTGAAAAGATCCCCTTAAAGAGGATTTACGCAATTAAAACGAAGAAGGGAAGCCTGATAAAGGAAAAATATTTATTCTTGCCTTTTGAGTAAACTTGCAGAAATAATATCTTCTTTATTGTGCGGTAATGTAAATATTTTGAGTTGATCGGAATAATCTTTTGTATGTATTCGGCCTAGTTATTTAAAACTTCAGATTTGCTTAGATTTTCATTCTGATACAGTAACTTTAACTTCTGTAGGTAGTAGGTTAAGCGACTAGTAAAAAGAAAAACTATTAATATATTAACATTAGTACATATTTAGCTTTATAATAATGAGAGAAAGCGACATTTCGCGAGTTTGTATCTTTTTGCGAAGTAAACTCCAAAACTACTGAACCGATTTGAATTCGTTAATGTACCATTTGAAAGGTACATTATTCTAGGTGGTCATATTTTATGTTAGTTTGTATAACTTTAAAAAATATGAGAATATTCGACACAGTGGTCGGAAAATAAATAAAATAAAATAAAAAGCCGTGCCGCTTGTGAGCTTCCACGGTGTGCTCTGCGTAAATAGTCAAAGTTACATGAAAGTAATGTATGGTAGAATTGTGATTCTCAAATAGTTCTAAAAAAGTCTGCGTAAGCATATGGCTATATTTTAGGCACTCAGCGCATGTAGCAACTTGAGTTTAGGCACCTATCAACATTTTGAAAGTTTTCATTAATGGTTGTAAAATACTGCAACAAAAGACTTCGCAACTGGAGTTGCGAGTCTGCGCAGTTACTCAAAATAACATGAAAATCGTAAAACAGCTGCAACTGGGAGATCAAAATTGCTACATGTGCTTAAGTCCAGGCTGACTCACAATCCCTATTGTAATTCATTTGTGAATACAAATGAGTTGTAAAATAATGCTTTATTTTGATAACAGTGTGGTGGCTACGCACACAGTATAACTACCCACAGAGATTTTTAACTCACATTGGACCGGAGTCGGCACTTGATCACATTTCTGCGCCATTGTCGTCTTTCGACCCCAATATCCGATCAGGAAAATGAGGCAACCGTAGCTAGCCTTAAATTCGAACCAAGGATAAGTTTGCGTGTAGAATATTGGAGCAGCCAGATAATTTGGAGGCGGAACTTATACCTGCGAGAATTTGAAAAAGCCTACAACTAGCAGTGTACAACTAAAGGCTGATAACGATGATAATAGCTGACTGCGGTAAACTTTGGATCAAATTTTATTCATTCAAATTAGGCTGAGAATCATCAATTTCTAAACGTCAAAATTTACATAAAATAGTCCCCCCCAAACGCTCTTCAGCACTTACTAGTCTTTTTGCTGGGAAGAAGAAGCGGTGTAACAAATTCCCAAGCAACATGTCTTTTGAAACTACACAATACACAGAAGAATATAGATCTTTTCTAAAATATCACGAAGGCTTAGGAAGACCACTGTAATAGGGGGCGAATCATTATCTGGGTTCAAATCCAGACTCCAGAAGATCTAGATGGAAAAACTAAACCCAGGACCACATGCCTTTCCAAAGATAATAAAATATAACTACCACGAGTATAGTACCTAAGTATACGAGTATATGTAATATGTATTTATAGTATTTTTAAGTTTTATATTGTTAATATAGTATTGTATATGTTTATATGGGCCTTGATGCCTGAAATAAATTGATAAAAAAATAAATAAAATAGCATTATGCTGTTAATATTCCATCAAGGGAATAAATTCACAACGCATTGCTGTTCAGATTCCGGTACGTTCTAATTACTACGGAAATACAGCTATTGTTTCTAAAATTAATTTAGGCTGGAACTAAAATTATACCACATTGACTACATACACAATAGTTTCTACCGCAAAAGTTAAAACATTAAGTAAATTATTACACCAGTTATGGCAAGTTTTAAATTAAAAAGTTTCAAAGAAAATCGTTCGGTTGGTCGAAATACTTAAAGAAAACCTGAGGTGGAAATATAACCATCGATTTAAGCCATTTAGACACATAGTTTCACCACGATGGGACACCTGATATCGTGTCCTGCGTGCCCTGAAACCTGCACGCTGCAGCATTTGATGGACCCTACTGAAGGCGTCAAACTAGTAAATACTTTTTGGGCCATCTTGCCACTGACACGCTAAGAAGAACCGATTACCTAGTGCTGACAGACGAGAGTGACGACTTGTAGGTTGTGTTGGTTTTAACCCAGGCAGGCACTTTACTGTGTGTAAATAAGTCCATCACCACTGCACTAAAAATGTGATGAAACCAGCATGTACCTACTAGAATAAAACCAGCCTAGTACGAGTCGAACTTGCAAACGAAGGGTCCCGTACCATATCGAGCAAAAAACCCCGAATCAATGACGACAGGCAATCTACTGCAATTGTAAGTTTGTAATCGCAATTTAATAAATTGTCCGTGTCATAAAACTACAAATTCACAATTTTCGGACGTTTTCTTGTACTTGTGCTGTGAGATCTTGCTTCTTGCCAAATTTCATGGTTCTAGGTGAACGAATATACCCTTTAGGTTTTGATTTGTTTGCCAGTATCAAAATATGACGTTATAAATGACTGTCTTATTTGCGTTGACAAGGAAGAATGATTTTTTAGAGTTCCAAGGGGCCGTAGACTTACGTTTTTGGTATTGATTCCAACTTGATACCTCCACTTGTCCCTGAGAAAAAGGGACATTGAAGTGATCCTATTAGGGTTCCGTTAGATGTAAGGAACCCTAAAAATCGAAGACATGTGACACCACATGTGTGGATACAGCCCACTCCCTCTTATAGAGAGAAGGACTGTCACAGTAGTGAGAATATTACAGGCTGGATATGCTTGCTTGCTAAAGTCAACTAGCGTGCGATTAGAAAAGACTATGCCCAGCAGTGGAATGCGATGCGCTGATGATGATGCTTTTTACGAAACAATTTTATATTAAACTGACCGAAAAACAAAAGGATCTCTCTCTTGGAGTGAATAACAACATAAGCCACTTTCTTCATCTTCAATCAGCCGCCTGTTGGGGTAAACTGTGCGACTTGGAAACGTGATACGCATTCGGATACAAAGGGGTATCGGCCCATTGAAATATGAGGAGCCGTTTCTTGCTCAGGGTTGGGAAATGGGGAAAATAGACATGTATTATGAGATTTTTTTACCTAATTAGTGAGGTTCAGGTAAAAATTGAAACGTGTTGGGATAATACATAACACAACATTACGCCTGTATTCTCCGAAGAGTCAGGTAGTGGGGTTAAGTCAAACTCAAATCATTTATTTCAGTAACACTATTAAAAACGCACTTTTGAACTTCAAAATTACAATCAAAATACTAAATTGATTCTAGTTGCCCCTTCCAAAAGACAGTTTCATATCGAGATGAATGGCAAAGACACTCCACATTTACTCTTTTAAAGTAGTGAGGTCCTGTGTTCCATTCCCAGGTCGGTTGAAGTGTTATTGGGTTTTCCATCTGGAATTTCTGAGTAGCAGTCTGGAGCCTGAATTTTTACCCGATTGATGGCAATAGGCTCACCCCCTTTTCCATTTGACTTAAACATAACTGGCGAATTGTGGTATACTATAGAGTACACCCCTACCAAACCCTTCGGTTTAATATTTAATAATTGGAAAAATGAAATGAGGTATGATTCGCACAGGGAATTATTAGCGCCTTAATCCTTTGTTCCCTATTGTTTTGGTGTAACGAACAACCATTCGCCGCAGGTCAAAACTTTGTTTATTTGTTGTTTAAAAATAATCTAAGACGAAATAAATTCAACATCCAATGCTGGGAGTTCTCATATTTATAAAGGTTATTATATTAACACAGTTATTATCCTTATCCGTGAAGGAAAAGGTTTATAACAATACTGTTCGTTCACTGTCAGATACTTACAATCTCAATTATGAAGTGAATTTTAGCTGTTTTCCTTTATACCTACGAAAAACTAATTAATTGTACTAAAAAGAAAATTCAGTATGTTTATATGTCGGCCCATTAATTGTTTTGAAGTAAAAATAAAAGTGTAAAGCTGAAACAATAATTAAATACAAAGTGTTCTCTTTGATTCCAAAGAGTAATTGCGACAAACTGATCAATATCTTCATTATATTTCGTTATCATGTTCAATATAATTTAAAAAAAAAAATACTTTTACACGACGCTTCTTGTTTAAACATGAAAACATAAATTTATATTTGTTTATCAAAGTTTAATCACCCCCGTGTGTATTTCGAAGCTCGATCAAATTTGATCAGCGTCCAATTAATTTGTTACGTGAGATAGTAGATAGACAATTGATACAAAGCCCTACAACCACACACCTACCAGCTACATATAGATATGAGCATGTATTGAATTGCTATATATCTGTGCAAGTCGAGCACAGCCGTACGTTTTATTTCATTCATATGCAGAAAAATCGTTCACACGTTTTTATTGGTATTTCCCAATTAAATAAAAGAATGTGGAGTGCATTGGTGTGATGCAGCGGCATCCACGAGGACCCTAGCCGGCAATAAAGTAGGCATCAAGCGAGCTACGTGCCTTACGATAAGACGAGTGTACGTGCTAACTCCTTATTTGTGCATGAAGCTCAGCCACCGAGCAAACTGGCACGTTTAAAAAAAACTGAAAGAAAATTTACATTATCACATTCCTCTGGAGAGTTATTTCACTATTCTCAGAGCTTATATATTTCATTGTAGAAAATGAACATCGTGGAAGTTCATCTGAAAAAATATTTTACAATAAATATATCTAGGTACCAAGATACTGCAATATAATTTAAAAGGATTACATCAGTCTCAAGTCTGACGCTCTTTGCAATTCCTTGGGAGCAACTTTTTTCTAGAACATACCATTTCATCTATATTAAACTCGGACTGCACACTGCGCAGTAAAACTCACAATAAAAAAATCAGGACTGATTTTGAATTTCAATTGTTTTATCAAATCCCATTATTTTCGGCCCAGTAGGTACAAAAAAAATAAAAATCGAATAATGTCCTGCGGCATTAAATAATGTTTCTCGCGTTGTATATCCTAGCTCAGTCGTGCGTTACGTGGGTAGCTACCACGGGTGACAAACGCGTCCTGCTGCCGCGCGACACGTAGGTTATAAAAATAAGGGGATCTTTAAAGTGAAAAGTAAGGCGAGTTTGGCTTTTATGGTAGTCACCCTGAGTTATCCAATCAGTCGGTGCCGGGGAAGCAATAAACTGGGCATCACGTCCGAACGTGTCCTCCCAGTGACAAACTACTAACGCCCCGCGCCAACTAGCGCACTGAACGCTTGCCTGCACTCACTGATGGACGAATTTAGATTTATTACTCACCCCGCGTGTTTACTTTTCCTCACGTGGTGAGTCCTGCGACGAGATTCATTAGTTAGGGGTAGGTCGCCGTTGTAGCTATGTTTGGACAAGGGACAGTCGTATATGAGACGTACGACGGACTAGAACAACAGTTCGACATGAGTGTGCGAGGTATATTCGGCTCTTCCCAAATAGATGTTGGGAGTTAAGGCTTTATTGTACTATATCTACATAGATCCTGATTGCTAGAGAGACAGTTTAATCTTTTGTCATATTCATTTATTTATTTGATAAAACTTTTTGCACAAGTAAAAAGAACCGTACAAAGGTGGACTTAATGCCTTGGGCATTTTCTATCAGACAGAACATGATAGGTGCAGCAACGTTTATAATATAATGATACCAGCCTATTACTTTCTCACAGGAGAAAGGCCTCTTCTAAAACAGAAAAGGCAGGAGCATTAATCACCACGCTAGCTAAAAGCGGAATGGCGGTTTCAGACTTGACTTACATTATGGTGTTTTCCTACATGTCAGTGATGTCTAAGATGAACTTATGAATTTTAAAAGTACACGTAGTAACCTGCCCTTATTTGAAACCAAAACCCCGTGTATGAGAGGGGAGGCCCTAACCATTATCACGACATTTGATTTGACTTTTTTATGAAAGATAACTTCATATTTAAGAAGCAGTAGGTAGTATCAATCTTAATGGAAAAGCGTTAAAAATACCAGCATCTTAAAGTTAAGATCGCAATTTGTATCGAAAATTTTCCTCAGAGGGATGACACATCAAAAATTTCTGAGTGCTCAACGCACATTTGTACTTGTAAATTATTGCAATTAATCATATTTCTTTCTCAATCATAACAACCACACAATGTTTGTTTTGACTCCCTGTGTTCAGAATATACGTCAGGTTATTATTAACATACACAAAGAGCAAGACGTTTCCTTGTCAACTGTTATACATATGATATGGCATGATATTACTGTAGCAACGCATTGAATAGGCGTGTGTTTGACAATGTAACTGTTTCTATTGAGAGTGGGGCCGATAGACGACAGCCAACTGTTCTCCATCCAGCTAATTGCAGATTATCCGTCATATTTATTGATATAATCAATCACGATTGAATCACATTTGAAACATAATCACCCGTATTATCAGTCTAGCAGTTAATCCCCGAAAGTACTTAGACAATAGACAATGGGCCAGTAACAAGATAATCGTGTTCTCAAGTAAATTGTTTGATAATTATCTGACAAATGGGACTATTTACGGATGAATTCACTAAATATTCTTTCAGAACTAGCATTTAGATACCCAATTAGGTAGACAGATGAACATCTACTTAGCTAAAAACAGCAATATCTTGTACTCGAATACAAGATTAATAGATACGAAAACTGTCAAAAAGCGCTGAACAAAAACTTAGACACAAAGTTTAAAACAGAATTTCACACGGATAAGCCACTTAAAACATGCTAAAGTTTAACAATTCAAGTAAGCTTATAGCCCTGAACTTATTTATCATTTCGGATATCTATACTTTAATCAAAGATAACAGTATTTTTAGTTGATGTAAACTCTGTAGGATATACTTTTAGCTTTATATAGCATCAGGCACTGGGTCACCAGAACAAATGACAACCATTTATATGTACCAACGCAAAATGGTCCAGTTAAAAGCTTGTTTCCATTTATCCTCGATGTTTTAATGAACAAATAGGTAATTGTAACATTAAAATGTGCTGTTCGTACACTTGTTCGTAATTACAGAGAATTAATAATTATGATACGAATCGCATATGATTTGGAATGATTACTGTCCCGCACTGCCCTTTGATGTGGCTTCCATTAATTATATATCTTCGTTATTTTAATCCGTTCAGGGCTATTTTTAAAGTCTAGGAAAAAAAATCATTGGGCATTGGGGCGTTGGACTCAGCTGCCGATGTAAGATACTGGGTTCCAGGTAGCTCAAAGTGTAAATTGGATGGCTTTGTTAGTGCATTCTCAGTTACAATCCAAGGATAGGAATGGTGACTGGTAAAAGGCGATAAGTTTTTTCTATCAATGGGAACAACCTTTACTCTTCCTGTGTTACAGTTACATGTCTATCTACTTTGTATACTTTGTTAAGCTAATTTGATTCTTATTGCTTGGTAATTTTTCCATTCCTTTTTATGATGTTCGACTCACCATGCACGTGTGTGCTATACCATGGTATCTAGAATATAATAGAATACTTTTTACTGTACACCATGAAAAGTTACAAATAATGATTTGAAGGGCTAGGTTGATACCGGGTGTTGTGTCTTATCACTAAAAGCGATCTCTTACAGACAACCTTTGGTAGAGAAGGAGAAAATATATTATTATACATATGTTGTTAGTAGATAGATTTAAGACCATATATTATATCAAAGAACAGTCAAGTGTGTTCGTGTAAGTGTACAAAGGCACAAAATTCAAAATGACATTGAACATTTAATTTTCACATACGACAAACAGGTACGTATAAACTAGACAAAAAATATAAGACAATAAAGTAATTTATACGACAATGCTTAATAAAAACAAAAACAGTATCAGTAAAGAACGACGACCCGATGTGGCGCGGCGGGCCAAGGTCCGCCTGCGACGCAGGAGGTTGCGGGTTCGATTCCCGCCTTGGGACAAATGTTTGTACGATCTATAAATATTTGTTCCGGGTGTTCTGGGTATTTGCTATGTATAATAAAAATATCTATCTATGTAATGTATGGTATTAAGTATATCAGTCTCCATAACACAAGTACCCATAACACAAGCTCTGCTTAACTTGGGGCTAGATGATGCTGTGTGGATTGTCCAGCAATATTTATTTATTTATTTAAAGAAACGATTGAGGGATAACAAAGCCAGTTTAAACAGCAGTAAATTGCTAGACCTTTCCCCTTAAACTAGTGGGTTAAGGATTTTATTCCTTGAATAATATAAAAACTATATTGAAGACATCCGAAGCGTTTATTGGGGATACTGAACCCTTCCGGGACCGTTTCTTTAAGCGGGATTTGACTAAATCGCTGATTCAATAAATTATTTGTAGTTAGGTACCGTATTTTGTGTCTGCCATGTCAAATCCCACATCCAGAAATCTACGAGGAACAGGTACCATGCTTATAATTTTCCAGCACTTGAGTCGCTATTTTAGGGTCCTAGGGTCTTAAATTTTCCCTTGCAGTTCGTCCCTCCAGGAGGTTTTGTTTAAATACGCCTGTGTTTTTCTTCATACTTTTTTTATGAATATATTTTTATAAGGCGCTTTGTGAACTAGACTTGAGTTTCTGCTTAAGATTTTCTTGTAATAGATATAATACGACATTTTAACATAACATCACGCCTGTAATCCTCGATTGGTGAGAAAGAGGCGTACGTATAGTACACCCATATTTCACCAGTTATGTTTAAGTTCCATGTAATAGGGGGCGAGCCTATTGCCATCAACCAGGTACAGATTCAGACTGAGAAATCCCAGATGGATAACCATATAACACCCGACCCGGGAATCGAACCCAGAACCTCGTGCTCAGCAGCCGCGCTACCGACCACGAGACCAACGAAACAGTCAAACGACACCCGACACGACGACATTTTAAAAACAAAACACAGTCCTTAATTCCTTATACAAATGACCGTCTTCTACGAAAACCAATCCATACAAGCTTATACACGATGACAGGGATGCCAGAATATTGTTGCATCTTCCCACATCTTTTAAATAAACACCCAAAGTTCAAGCTTTCTTTGATCCAAAATTCGATCTACACTGTTTCAGTTATTTAACCGTGAAAACGTAACAAACAGACACAATATAAATACATTAATAATAGGTCTTTACCTATGAAATTGCCGTTTTGTATGAAAAAATTTAAATGAATTTTTTTCATGTATTTTTTATTTGTATTAATCGAAGTAATCACCCATGCAATCAATGCATCTTTGCCAACGCAGTGGCAGTTTATTGATGCCCTTCTTAAAGAAATCAGCTGGACGGGAGGCAACAAATTCTTCAAAGGCATTTTGTACTGCCTCTCGGGTATTGAATTTTTTTCCCGCCAAGAAGTTATCCAAATTCTGGAAAAAGTAGTAGTCTGTAGGCGCAAGGTCTGGTGAGTAGGGCGGATGACGGAGAGCTTCCAACCCCAGTTCTTGCAACTTGGAGACCGTCTGCTGTGCAGTATGAGGTCGCGCGTTGTCGTGCAGGAGCAGCGGAGACGAGCGATTGACCAATGCTGGTTGGAGATGTGCCAGCTTCTCCATCATTGTGTTCAATTCTTCACAGTACACATCTGCAGTAATGCTCACCCCGTTTGGTAAGAAGCTGTGTTGAATCACACCGGCGCTAGACCACCAAACAGTGACCATCACTTTTCTTGGGGTAAGTTTTCGTTTAGGGCATTGTTTAGGTGCTGAACCAGGATCCAACCAACTTGCTGAGCGCTTGCGGTTATCAAACAGAATCCATTTTTCATCGCAGGTAACAATGCGGTTCAAAATTCCTTCATTTGTGTGTCTGTTGAGCAGTGCAAGGCACGTCTCGACGCGTACATCGCGCTGGCGATCATTGAGTTCGTGGGGCACCCATTTGTCAAGCTTTTTTACCTTGCCAATTTGACGCAAATGGACCAATATTGTTTTGACGCTAACGTCGAAAGCTGCTGCTAATTCAGCCGTAGATTGTGTATCATCAGCTTCCACAATCGCCTTTAATTCGTCATTGTCGACCAAAGTCTTCGGACGACCGCGAGGTTCATTTTTCAGGTCGAAATTTCCAGAACGGAAGCGAGCAAACCAATAACAGGTAGTGCGTTGGTTTGTAGTGTTAGCTCCGTAAACGTCGTTGATGTTGCGTGCCGCTTGTGCCGCGTTGCTGCCACGACGGTACTCATATTCCATAATTACTCGAATTTTTAACGTATCCATGATGACGAAAAAGATTTAAATGCGATGAAAATGTAACACTAATCAATAAACAAATGACTACTTTTGGATAAAAAAACCATGTTTTTAAAATAAAATTAATTTGAAATTAGAATTCTTAGCCAAACAAAAAATATTTTGATTTGAAATGGCCAGTACTGCAGAACGGCAATTTCATAGGTAAAGACCTAATATTTACCAATTTAGTAAGCCTACAAGATAGATACACGTGCCTTTGCTTACAACTACTATTTTTAGTCATTATAGAAAATAATATATAAAATATTTTCACGTTAATATTTTCTAAGAAGGAAAATAGTCTATAATTATGTTTAACGAGTAGGCAGTGAAGTAATTATATCCTGTTGTAAATAATTTAGATCGTGCTTAGAAAAACCTTTCTCATAAAACTGCCTTAAATTATTTTGGTAACTTTTATTAGTGAATATTGTTTCTTTATTACGAAATCATCATCATCATGCTCCTGCCCTTATCCCATTTTATTTGGAGTCGGCGCAGCATGTCTTCTTTTTCCATACATTTCTATTTGCCGTCATACATATATATAAATATTTATAAACGAAAAGATATGCTCTCCAAATAATTGTATAATAATAATAATAAACTACAAATTGAATAAAATATTGTCTATGGCTACTGTACATAAAAATCGCAAAAGTCTTCCTAGCCATAATAATTCATCATTTGTTTCTTAATCTGGTCTCCTTGATACGAAATAACTAGCTAATTAATTACTATTGATAGTGCGTCAGATATTGTCTTAACATAAAGGTATCTATTAAAAACCAACACATGCTCATGTCAACATCAAAATCCTCTTAAGATAATCCATCGTAACAACATGGACATCTAATTAAATAGACTTAGCGAATCGCTCCCTAAGTACCAAACTAATTTCCAGAAGTAGGCAGTATAATTCGCTGTTCTGAGCGTAGCAGGCAGTTAATAATCGACATTAGTAAAGTGGCTTGGTAAGGGGAGCCTCCCCTAAGGTATCAGTACTCAGTAGCCCACAGTGGAAACCGTAGGAGCCGTTCTACGATACCATCTACCACTTCCACATAAATTGCAAGGCTGTTATTTCTCAATGTACCACAATTTGCTTTTAGAGAATCCAAATATCCATGTTCCACTATTGATAGGTTTACAAATAGAGACTACGTTTTGACTGTACTCGTATGTGCACTGTGCTCATTCCATTTACGAAATTGGAAAAAAATTGGCACCAAAAATTATTTACAAAGTTTAGGTTAGGTTTTTTTTTTGGTTTATGCGCCGCTAATGATAACGTTAAACCGTCAGAAAGTCAACACCTACCTGTTCAAATATCTGCAGGGCAATCCGCTTTTATAGCCGAAAAACCTTGTTGTATTGTTTAGCTTATAAATAACCTTATAAAAGTCATGTTAAAATTAAGCTCTCTAAAAATACACAAGAAGTTACACCCCAGGCGGTCGTATTTCATATTGATAAGACGATAAGCTAACAACATGCAGGCCTTTTTATAGCCAATAAATAAGGGTTTAAACATATATGCATAACTCTAAATTAAGCGAATATACCTATAGGTTAAATAAGACATGTAACGTTGAAGTAATGGCAACACTAGCCCGGAAGCGGAAAAACGAAACGGACTAGTATTTACGAGCAGTACATCCGCCCAGTGGGCTTCATTAGCACACGCGCTGGACAAAAAATATATTGTTTTACATGCATTCAATGAACTTTAGTACTTTGTTAGTACATTGTGAATGAATTATTAGGTATTCCGAACAGTTTTAATTTACAAAAGAACATTGGCAAAATGAGAATGTCATTGTATTCCAAAATGTATTATGTATAACTTATTGTATGATTAAAAGCACAATGGGATACATAATTAATCTAAGTTTTTGTTGTATTAAAATATTGTTAAATATAACAAAATATGCGTACAGTCGGCTTATCAGTGGGGTGAAGTAGCCCATTGTGGTTAGAGTCAGTTCAGTGGCGCACGCTGCTAATTAGCCAGCCACAAGATAAATGTCAGCAATCACGAACCCCCGCGAGGCGGCCGCCACACGCTACCCGCCGCCGCCTGCGATCAACAGATTACTTACAAACTAGCATCTCGCCTTACAGACCACCAATCCTCCTTATTACGCCGTTTTTGTACACAACTGCCCCAACGGAACCCTTGCTACTGATTTATATTAATAGATCACAATCAATCAACCACTATCTTGACATCCAAGCTGATAGCTCAATAATAAGCTTGAATTGCCCGCCATAATAGTGTCTTCGTCACAAATGTCAATTGTTGAACTTTTAAAGGGCTGTTGGTAATAATAGGGGTGGTCTTGTTGAACCATGTCGTTGTAAATCAGCGGTTCATTTTATATTGAAGGTAAATCACTTTGTTGAAAGTTCAGGCGGTTGTCGGGGGATGTTAGTCGGGTCGTTGTAATGCGTGCCGTCATTCAGTGTGTGTGTCTCATCTTTGTTCCTTATTCGTTTATTAATAAACTTGTTGGAACTTAACAAACTATTCGGTACAAACTTCTGCTTTTAATTCGTGCCTGTAATCGTCAACAGATTTCCAACTGGAAGCTTCTGTAATAATAATGGGTCTGGATTTTTGGCTAAGTATTTAATATTCATAAAGAAGTTCTGAATATGGAGCATGTGCAAGTTCTAAATATCTTAATTACCTGCTACCGCGAGTTTGCCGTGGAAACTTTCCACGTTATACTCGTGCCGTTTTGAATATAGTTCCCTTACATGACGTCACGCCTCACAACATTGTCCTTACGGGATTATTTCAGGAAAGCCTTTGATACCTCAATAGTAAAATGTATTTGAATATGTAAGCATGAATGTTTTAATTGTAGTAGGTAGTGAACTAGGAGGCA
Source organism: Phlogophora meticulosa (assembly GCA_905147745.2). NCBI lineage: Eukaryota > Metazoa > Arthropoda > Insecta > Lepidoptera > Noctuidae > Phlogophora > Phlogophora meticulosa. The sequence continues at coordinate 8,807,409 of LR990528.1, read as the reverse complement.
GATACTTATTAGAAGTAGTCTCGGATAAGTTACAAGTTTAAAACTTCACACGCGGGTAGAGTATAGTTTTAAACCTTTATTTAATGTTTTACAGCGCTTTTTACTTTAGTTATCGACCAAACTTACAGTAAGTTAAAAATGAATTGGCTACCGTACGACTCAGATATTATTTCGGGCACTGAATCAATACTCGATTCAACTTAACATCACAATCGAAAAAATTAAGAAAGCCATTGATATAAACAAGTAGCTTGGTCTATTGTTAGACTAGACATTGAATTCCATTTAACCATATACCAACAAAATTAAACTATGTGATGTAACTAATTCAAATTCGGTATCGGTTTGAATTTAGATTAGAAAGTTATGTACAATTAACACATCTTGCAGGCTGAGTCAAATCTACATCGAAGGTTCGCTACTCAAACTTGTAAAGGACTATGTCAATTTTGGCAAGTCATCCAGTTCGGTAGTCATAACTACGAGAAAAACGTCAACAGAAGGGTCCAATTAGATTGGGCAGCTTTGAACATCTTCGTCAGGTCTTCTCGTGATCTATGCCGTAAGATTAACTTGTGCATCCTGCTCGTTATGGCATACGGTGCCGAAATGTGGACGTTGACCGTCGGGTTGGTACACAACTTTGATATCTCTCAGCGAGGGATTGGATTGGAAATTATCTGGAAAAGAACAAAGTTAGCAAGCTGATGTGGCAGTGAGCTGGTAAGGACCGATGCCCGCGTAGCAGACCAGTCTTAGAGTGGAGACCGCGTATCAACAAACGCAGCTTAGGACCTGGGCCTAGCTAGAAAACCGTAGTAAGGTATGCATGCATGCAATGCATCAATACATTAACGATTTTGAGTTCTCGGTAATACGTGACCATATTTTATTTCACATTTTAGTTTATGCCCAAAAGAATCCGCGTCATTACTCGCCCCAATAAATCTAAAAGAGAAAGTACATAATCTTATTTTTTTCTATGTAAGATGTACCTAGTTAATTTCTTTCTGTCTGGTACACATTGATGTTATTTATATCCAATTTATACTCATGATTATTTTGTGTTCGCTTGCTCAACAAATCAAATAAAGTAACCGCTAAAAATAATTACAACATCATTCTATCAACTCCAGATGAAATGAGAAGGGAAAACCATTTAATAAATAATCATTAAGTACAAAGTTGAAATATTTTTAATTCATGTAGGCCTTTGATGCTTAGAGTTACGAATAAGAAATGAGTGGTTGTAGAAATGTACCCACTGAAATTAGTTACAGGCAAATGCTTTGTAGGTAAACCAGGATAGTCAAATATACACGCAGACAGTCGAAATTACTAAGTACAACAATGAAAACGTGGTAGGTCCCCGAAGGGTTACAAGGGCCGCCGACAATCACTTAAAATTTGCCGTACTTTAGGTAATCGCACATTTTATAGCTAGGATATTTTCTTTGTATGTACCGACTGTCCTGTCACGGACAGGATCACGAGCGTCAGGTCTATTTTATTTACCAACAGTGTCGATAGCTCACAGCTAGTAAAACTACACGCACTTTGATTGGTTTTTGTGCTAAACATGACGTATCTTTTTATTTTTTATTGGACAGCAAAAAAATAAAGTTTACTTTCATAAAACTAAATTAAGAAGACACATTCCCTTATTTTTTCATTTATAGTTAATGGACTGCTTCGTTGTTTTAGTTGTTGCAAGCGCTACTGCTGAGCATAGGGCCTTAGTTCGATTCCCAGGTCATTCTGCTGAGCATATGGAATTTTTCAGTACAAGCCGGGGGTCTGGTATTATGCCTTAAACATAACTGGCGAATGTGGGAGTACCATAGCCGTACATGTCTGCCTAACCCTTCGTGATATAAGTACAGGTGTGCTGTCTTGTAGGTAGTTATTCCACCAAGCAAACATTTGTCAATTGTTTATTTATGATAATTACGAAAATTACCCTTGACTAGTAACCCTTTCACCTACATTCTTCAATAATAAACCGGCTTTGTATAAAAATTGAATCGAGCACTCTATTTGAACAGCTGACGCTCATTGTTAGCCGAACATAATACAGAAAACATCGATTGTACCACCCCCAAGGTTACTAAAACGATAGTTTCTTCTGAGCTAAGTAACAGCTAACAGGTGCTCATTTAATTACTAGAATTGTGCAGAAATAAATGTAAAATAACGAGTAAATTAAATAAAACTATTTGATATTTTAAATGAATCCGCTCGATAGCTAAGTATAGATTTGTAGACCACATCGATTCCGTCCAACTCTCGCTAATTTTATCTAAACAATGTGTCGATTACGTGGTAGTTCGCAACTTTGCTTTTAGGCACAGCCGAGAGGAACGTTGTTCATAAAACAATCCACTTTTACATACATATTACATATTATGTCGCAGAATAATTTAAAAGATCGTTTATTTCATGAATATCCTAGGATTTTTGCAAAGGACCGGATAATCGAAAACTAAAATATAATTTTCGTCATCAGTGTTCATACTCATCGTTGTTGTTCGCGGGTATTTTACAAAATCCTTGAAAAAATTAGCTTGTGCTTGTGATTACAAAAATCTGTTTCAGTTTCCAATAATCCGGTCCTTTGTAAATCCTGGGATATTGGCAAAAAAAAATGACTAACCTATAGCATACTGAATTTAAAAGTGGATTTGTCATATGAACAACGTGCCTGATCGATAAATGCCTAATAACAAAATTGCGAAATACCATTTATTCAGGACATTGCCACATCGGGAAAAAACACATTTTCAAATTACCCTGTGACATATCCTGCATGGACCATCCGACTGCTACTTTATAAAAAGGTTTAAAGTTTTTATAAACATTAATTTTGTTACAATAATATTACTTTTTCGCCAAATAAGAGTTAGACAGTTTTGGTGGGTTGTTTCCAACGAAAAAATCTTTTGTCGCTGTGTTCATATTTTTTATATTTAAATTGCTTTCGAAATAAGTAGCCTAAGTTAAGTGCTTTTTTATAATATGTTTGACAGTTGATACTCTCTAATCCTCTTTACTAAGTATGGCCAACTAATGATTTCTCTCGTTTTAAATGGAAACTCAACGAAGTTGACTCTTCAAAATGCTTCCATCCACAATTCTTTATTTTAACAAAGAAAACCATTTTAGTACCTAACTTAACTGGGCGAAGACTTAATACTTAAAAGAAATCAGCTTCATAATTTATGCATTTAAAAGTTGCGGAGTTTTCATAGCTAGAGGATATTATATCGCTCTGCATATTAGTGCAATAGCACCGTGCAAACTTGCAGGGCGGATATGTACCGAGTTGTGTAACAATTTCTCGTGGTTGGCTTGAAAACTTTCTAACTTCATTAATACTACACTCTTACCACTGTGCATTTTAGTTCCTTTTACAAAATCACTATTTCAAGTTTTAAAAATTCTTTACGTGACGGCTGAATTTGTTCGAAGACTTAAGAATTTACTATATTGAGTTAAACACAGACGAATCGATACATCTTGTATTGATTTGTCTGTGTTTAACACAGCAAATAATATTGCCTTTAGTTCTGTTATGAGCACTATTACTGACAAAAGCGTACACTGACTGGTAACATTCACTCAAACCTATGTGATTCTTTTCTCAAAAGACTATCTCAGACACAAAACTGCCAAAAATTCCTCATATGATCGATCTGACCAAGACACTAATCTCCATGGTCCTCCCATGATCGATCTGACCAAGCGTAAAGATACTGTTACCTTTTATGAGTTGGTTTTGGTATTTCTTCTCAAAGCATTTGGATAGAAAACACATATCTCATCTCATTTTAAATTATAGTTTTATTTTTAATTTTCTGTTCTAATGATTATTAGGCAAAGCGAAACTCATACTACTGGAAACGGGACAAACCAATCCTGACGTTAGCACCATGAATGAAGTCACGCGTACCAGCTATTATAGTAGATAAATTCATCATCTATCTAGCCTTTCCTTCCGAACTATGTTGATGTCGGCTTCCAGTCACTGGATGCAGTTGAACCCCAGCATTTTACGTGAAGCTGCTATCTGACCTCCACTACCCATTTACTAAGTAACACGATACCCGTTGGCTAGAATGGTAGTCAGCCTTGGACGATGGATGGGCTTCGGACTAAGTTGTCCGAAGATCTTTGACAGTCTGTACAAGTTGTACAGACTGTCAAAGATCTACAGATGACAGCCGGGACCAACGGGGAATCGACCCGAGTGGCTATTATTTATTTATTCATTTATCTTAAGTATCACCAACGAACAATAAATTACAATTAAATATTAAAAGATTATAACTTATAAGTTATAACTTTTCAATACTGTATACAGTATACACTATCCTGTAATGTACACTCAAATACAGCATACACATTGTCGAGTATACATGCTCTGAAAATTTTAATAAATAAAAAATACTAAGAAATAAACAGTTGACTTGGTAATAGTAATTATTAATGAATACAATATTTTTACAATAAAACTAAGTGTTAATTAGATTTTCAATTAAACATTACACATTAAAAACTTGAAACCGATGTGGCGCGGCGGGCGAAGGTCCGCCTGCGACGCAGGAGGTTGCGGGTTCGATTCCCGCCCTGGGACAAATGTTTGTACGATCTACAAATATTTGTTCCGGGTGTTCTGGGTATTTGCTATGTATAATAAAAATATCTATTTATGTAAAGTATTGTATATCAGTCATCAAGTACCCATAACACAAGCTCTGCTTGGCTTGGGGCTAGATGAAGCTGTGTGGATTGTCCAGCATTATTTATTATTTATTAACTAAACATTATACATTAAAACAATCGGTATTATTACTTAAACCGTTAGTCTCGTAAGTAAGTTCAAAATTAGAAACAGAAGAATCGTGTCACCTTTATCTTGACCTTGTACACACAACATACATTGTAAGCAGTTATCAGTCATGGACGATAAATGCACTTGTTACAACAACATTGGTGTACACTAGGGTTATAAAGTTATCGGTGAAGTCATAACTCATTCATTGATTTATATTTTACCTCGTACAGCATTCGCCACAGTATTTATTAATATTGTGTACAATATCTCTGTCTGCGTTATTTATTTAAGAGTCTTGTCCGATAGTGTTTCAAAACAGTTTTTGCTTTAGCTCTGCGTATGTAGTTTCTCGGTAAGTCGTTCGAGTATCTAAATATTGGCTTGATATATCCTAACAGTAGGTACGAATCCAGTTTTTTTTGGTTGGTATTATCAAATTTATCGGAGAATCCGATGTTTTATGCTGATTTATCTATGAGGGAGCAATGTTCTTTGTTCCCAGTAACATCGATATCACGCGTCGCCTACGCCTGATATTTATTACCGCTTTGCATCGCACCAATTTCATCCAACAACAGATACAAGCACACTTTACGATCGAATCCACAAACAGATGCACAATTTTATCTCAACCTACCGACATTTTTTGTCGTTAAAATCTCAAGCCGCTCGCCTACTCGGTATCTGACATTAACTTGTTCAAATGATAAAGCTGTACGCCCTCACAATGGCTTTATTAATCTAACAGTGCTTGAACAAATCACGCAAGCTCTAGAAATAATAACTTACTCCATACGAGACTGAAAGCCTGCACAAACTGGCTCGAGATAACTCGTCTCGAGTCTATAGGCTCGTATTCTCATATTCTAACAGTTGCTATGCTACACGTACCCGTAATAATACATGTGCGCACGCCTTCTGCTTTCTTACGAGATATCCGCCTATGATATGAAAACCCCTATTAATATCTTTCTTTATTTTGTATTGTTGGGAGTAAGAGGGAAATCTCCCATCCAAACGATTTCATTCAATTTAATAATGTTATACAGGCGCTGAATAAAAAAATCGAACGTTTGGTGATTAATCAGTGGTTTTGTGATAAATCGACGCGTCAAAAAAGCTTTTACTTACATTGCCCAATGTGGATATTGTAATAGTCGACGGAGGTAGAAACGTTTTAGTCATAAATAATCATGAATCGTATTTAAATGAAGTATTAGGAATTATGTTCATTGTTAGAAAAGATGGATTTGATAAATTTTCTTTCTGTATTGTCATTTGAGTAAAGGCCGACAGAATTAATTTTATTTTGGCCGAATTTCGGCCTGGTTAGCATTTCCGGCCGAATAACGAAAAAAAAATATTTTTTGTTTGTCGATTGGCTGTTGTAAGCTTAAGGAAATACAGTACCAACATTATGTTTATTCTATTAAACTGTTCAACCGCCAACACAATAATAAATAATTTAATAGGTAAGTACTTTTCTTAAAGAATAGAAATCTGACATTATTGTTCAAAAAAGCAATGTTTCTGTATTTTCAGTCATTGAGCTTTCAGTAGTTGAAACTAAGGAATTTCTCTGAATGAATAAAATTAATTGATTTTGCGAAATCTCCGTTTTTGGCCGCGGCCGAATATAAAACCGCCTATGGCATCAAGTCCGCCTCTATACATTTGTGTGCTTAAAGTATTCAATAAATAAATAAATAAATAAAACCGCCTGTACCCAGATATTTTCTGCTGTCCTCTCCCAGTGACGTCCTAAGCCGAGGCTCGTACCCCGCAGGTGATGCCCTTAGCGATTGGTCGCTTAGCTTTTAAGTTTTTACGCCCTGGCTGGAGGCCTTAATTTATAATTAAGTCAACACAGGAAAGTTCGGTTAAGCAGTAGATATCCCGGAAGAATAAACGGTGAAATGACCATTCCAAAAAAAAAAAACTCAGATATTTTTGCCGTAAAAACCAAAAGCCGAATTCCGGTCGGACACTCATTTCAACCAATTACTTCTTATAATCTTGCTGATTTATGCTGAGTCTTTACTCAGCCACTCACACTAAAAAATCGCTTAGTACCGAGTTTTTACGTTGGACAACAAGTACTTCACACATAAAATGCTAATAGGTAGACACATATGCGTCGACTTAAAGTAGAAACCTCATATATGCGGAAGAGGTAACTTTACAGAAGCAAGGAAAAAATGCGCACTATACTGAAACTCGCGAGTTTTTACGAGGTTCTCATTAACCGTCATTGATGGCGTTACATGGAACTTAACTTTACTGTGTGAAACTAGAGCGTGCGTCGTGAGGTTTTCATTCCAAAAATGTAATTATCGAAATTGCATAAATGATTTTTTCAGCCTCTTTGGCTAACGTAGACGATAGGATGGTTGAGATTAGATGATTTAGACACTGAACCAGGACGCAAGTGTTCAAGTGTTTTTATAAAATATGTTACAATTATTATTATTCTTTGACTTTAAGAATTAATAAATTGCCAGATTTATCCACTAACCCTACACTAGTACGTGGTTTATGTCTTGACTAACAAATATGGTTTTTGTTTTCCGACAAATAAATGATTATATAATCATTTACAAATAAATGATTATATAATCATTTATTTGTCGGAAAATTATAATAATAATTATTATTATAATTTTCACACTGTAAGGTTGATCCAACCCGTGATTTGCGGCACACCAACAAAAAGACAAAATTGCAAAATGTTTAGCTCAAAAATAACAAGGAACTTTATTTCCTGTTATAAATGATATACTTTCTGTTACAATAGGTACCTACTTAACTACAATGACTATTGCTACTGAATTACTTACTTCACAGTAAGCTGTTAATGGATGCTACTGTTGATTTAAACAAATACGGTAAGCATTTTGATTAAATTTTATTTTCAGATCGACACATTTCATTTCTCTTGAACCTTCTGGTCCCTGCGAACATCAAAGAAATCTAAAAAATACTGTGAACCACTCTAAGGGTGCGATACACGTGAAAACCTAAATTAAATTTCACCAAGTCTCAACAGCACTGACCCAAACATTTGCGCCAGAAGGAACAAGATTAAATTTTAAGTACAATAATAAATTTATGGAAGGTTTGTGAACGTCGCTGTCACAGCTTAGCTTGGTGCATAATGGCAAAGATAATGATGTCAAGAGGCGGAAGAAGCAATTACGACCTCGAGCCGTTTGCAATCACGCCGAGATATTTCTGAGAAAACAACACTGCTGCTACCAGACAATTCCAAGATTATATTTCTTCTGAATATTATTGCGGTAAGTATCTCCCGTCTCCAAGAAAGAAAATCGGTTATCTTATACTGTTTTGTGAACAGACGATAAAATCCCCGGGCAAGGAATGATGGGTACAATACAAAGCTATTATTAGTCGTACAATAGTTGTCTGTAAGCAATCCTAGACTTCAATCACGTTGGTGTCATCGGGCTTCAGTTATGCCTTAATATTTAGAATCGCAGAAATATTCCGCAAGTAATACTTGATCAGCAACAGACTTTTTCTCCCCGAAACCCTCAATTCCGTTAGTTAACAAATAAAGCAATAGTAGCGGTCTGCCGGTTGTTCCACACGTGTAGAATTATAACAGCGAAACTTTTCGAATGGCTGTAAGTGTCAGTGAATATCGAAGCAAAATCCACCCAGTATTTTTGAAAATTGCTCGCTTCCCGTTCCAATTTTTGTGTTTTTTCTTTTACCAACCTATTACTGTATTGATAAATCTGTTGGGATTCAAAAAGATATCCAAATACGAACAAGCAAACGAAGTGTACTTAAGGTTTTCCTATTTACAATTCTCAATTTTGTTGGAAAACGGTGGTCTACATTTAAACGTATGCTCTAAAAGCGCTTTTGAAGCCACTTCCATCCAAGTTTAACCTACATTTTGTTACGTTATGCGCTCTCGCTACGCGATAGCCAAATGTTGCAGCCACTTGACCCATCCTGTAACTACGCGACGGCACACACTACGCTCTTACAAACTTAGGAGATTTACACCCTGCTGCTTGCCTTCTTAGTAGCATAACAATCTTTAAATAAATTAAGAACCTCATTACTTAGGCCAAGGGCAGGAAAATGGCGATTGACTTCAGGTCAAAGATCATTGGGCACCTTAGTATGGAAATCATACCCATGGCGGACACAAACGAAATATAGCAGTGTGTAATGATGTACTCGTAGGGCTCTGATTTACTATGGCATTAGTCGCATTAATGTGAGCCACGGGAATCTCGAAAAATCAAGTGTTATAAACTGATATGCTGAATTTAAATAAAATGCTAGTTCATTAAAATCATTTTTATTCAATTTGATCCAAATCAATCATAAGACGATTTAAAAAGGCTGCGTCTGTTGCTTCCTGATGTTTGGCATAAGACAGATAATACACTATGCTAGCGATATGGGCGCAGCTCCCTACAGTGCAGCGGCCGTGTATACACGAGCAGTAGTACTCTGAGCGTGCCTCTGAATATTGGTTCATCCGTACACTATGCCGTATAGTATCGAAATTCTTTTTATGTCTTTATAATATGGAATAACATCCTTTGAAATAATATTTTTTAATCGGTCCTATCCATTTTTCTCCATTGATTTTTAATTAAATAACTATATTCAGTGAAAGGTTATATTATTCCCCTTAGTTTGAAAGTATTTTTATTAATGTCCGCCACTCTTCACAAAGCGGGTCAGATATGCCCAATGACCTTTAATAGTTCCTGTTGATTGTATACTCATAAAAAATCCTAGGACCAGTGAGTGTATGTAAACAATAAGCTTTTTTTTTATGAAAATCAAACCTTATTAAAATCAAAAATTTAAAAAAAGAAATCAAACGTTAACTTATTAAAACGGTTCTCTTCTTTTTTTAAAGGCCGTTAGGTAGCCTCCTTTTCTTACAAGCCACCTTGCCAGTACATACTCCCACAGATGTACTTCTGAGCATCGATATCAAACTCTCAAAAAGAGTTTTCAATCCAATGTATATTACATTACTTTCAATTGCAATCATTCAAAATCCGAGCACTCAAAACTCCCAGAAACTCCACTTCATAACTGTAAAATTTCACACCTGCACAACAAACAACAAAACACAACCCAAGTATTAATTTACGCCTGAGTAATAGTATGTCAAGATTGTCAAGTAATCCGCTTAGAATAGATAATGTATTCTCGTAAAATAAAGTCGAGTTAAGTCTCAAAGTAATTTGTATTATTTCGCTTCATGTTTTGCTTAATTATTCGCTACATCTAGACAGGCAGGTGCGACGAATCTGTATTTATTTGCATTAAAAATAAATTTGCCGAGCGACTTGCGTAATTCAGGATTATCATCCGACAGCTGTGTCAGACAAATTCGAATTTGCGGATTAAGTCTTAATTTTGCTATCAACATGATTAATGGCTTTAAGCTGTGGCATGTGTGGGCGATGAAAAATCCTGAAGGAGGTACAAACTGGTTCATATTAACTCCAGTATAAAGTTCCCTTATACATACATATATTCTACGTTGTAATTAAGAATGGACCCATGTCTTCCTGTGTGAGTAGTAGGTAAGGGATAGGTAACTAATGAGTTATTTCGCGTAGTTAAGTAATGGTTTTGTTTGAAGAATCATCACCAGACTTTAATTCAAGTTTGTCTTTTTTTTCTTGACAATGGAAAATTTACTTGCAATATCATTTAAATAATTTTATGATAGTGCAGTGGTCAGGGACTCGCATCTCATGCACGAGATTATGGATTCAAAGGTCCGGTAGGGTTCCGGTAAAGTACCAATGCGACTTCTTTAATTCGTATGTACTTGGTCATCACTGACATCGGTGAAAAGAGAGGAAACCTGGACCTATAAATAATACGAGTATAAGTCTGCCGTTTGTAAATTCGTCTGTATACCCAATCCATCTTAAGCAAGCATGGTGATCACCGCTCATGTCTTCTCTGTATGAGAAAATTTCTTCACCCTACAGTTTGACAGTAACAGGCTGGTATCATTATATCCTTTATTAATTGTATAAAATTATCATTACAAAAAAAAATGTAACACGTTAAAAAATACAGAAACATATGTAGCTTATAAAACGTACCTTACCTTAAGATAAGTCGGTCGTCTCCTTAACTGCTTGGCACTACGTATCGCAGTTTTCAGGGCATTAGCGACACACGGCCGGAGTTCATTATGGACGTTGCTACGTGGTATAAAAGCAAAATGCTACCCACTTTTTCTTTGCCATTTATTTTTGTGAAAATTGTGGGTACTTTATTATTTTATAGTCTTAAGTCTTTAGCGGTGCCTTGGCTGTGATCTTACCTTTGTTATATGAGTATAAGAGACATCGATGGGAAGAAAAGACTAGTCTTTTCCCAATTAAGTTGGGTTCTCCTTCCAGACTAACCGGATGCAGCTGAATAGCTATATTTTAAATGGAGTGACTGTCTATTTTTCCTCCACAAATACAACCAGTAACTTGGTAACACTGGTTCTCAGAGAAAGTTTTATTTGGGTTTCTGACTGCCCGTAACGACTGTCAAAGAACTATGAATGAGAGTCGGGACCAACGTGCTTTCCGAGTCACACATGAGGTTTTCTGAAGACATAATAATATTAAGAGTTAATGTAAATAATAACAGCCTCTGGCTCTATGGACGTGACTCCTGAAATAAGGGGCTCCCCATAGACCACTCCAACATATAGCCTTAAGGGGAGCGCTATTCACTACCTACTCATACAATACGACGAACGATACAAATAAATGTAATCGCCAAGCACCGCAAAACACATTGTGTAAAGTAAAATGTATCATGAAAACTGACACAATTTCAACTTCTCCGCAGTCGTTTTAAAGTAAAATACCATCTAATTTTCTACGGAAAATGGAACAATGCTCCTAACCTTACATGCTTCATGTTTACGCTACGTGGTATTGCTATTGTGTAATCATATCAACATGACCATAGAATACTCTTTAAAACAGATGGCTTTGATACCAACAGTGTTATTAGCCGGCTATATGTAGTAACGTACCACCATACAATTTAAATGAAGCTTATACAAACGTATGTATGTGAAATAATAGACAAATATCTACATAGACACTGCTCCGGCTATTTCTCGTCCAAAACAAAGGACTGCCGCCGACAAACAAAAACGTGATTTACGGGAGTGTGAAATGAAGGCACCCTTACGAACCTCTAAATTATTATGATAGGACGATAATAAAGTACTATTTTTGGCTTTGAGAACCAACAACTCAATAATAAATTCTGTCAGTCTCTCATTCTGTATTAACTTAACTAATTTACCCTAGATACTTTATGTTGTTTAAGTTTGTTCAAGTAAATAGGATTATCAGATCGAAACGCCTTTAAAACTGAGCAAGCGAGGTAATCAATACCGCTGAAAGATATTTGTCGATAAACCTTAGCAGGCTGTTCACGTACGTTCCACCTTCCACATCATTTACCTGCGAGCCTACACCTGCTGACAGATAAACAAACGATTCGATAACTGATTTTATTTTGTTTGAGAAAATATTACGATTTATGTGCCAATAAAATACATACGGCGTCGCATATTGTTAGTTGTATAGCTTTTTCATTAGAGGATATTAATCAAATTGACAATGGGAAAATAGTGTTTAGTTTCAATAGAATATTTTTTATACATACACCTGTTTTTTTCCAGTTGGTAGTTAGTTAAGAGTTAGCGTAAAACAATTACTCAATTATAATGCCATTTCCCGTTTCCAAGGATATCTCGTTACAGTTTCTCGCTAATTGTCTTAAAAGGGTTCTCGGGAAGTGTAACGTTGTGCTCGAAATACGTTCGGTCAGTGGAATGTCCGTGAGAACGTAACAAGGTGCACACGACGACGCTACGTTGGAGAGCACACGTAATGACCCATTACCTTTAACTTTTATTTCTTTATCATCCCGATTTAACTGCTGTTATCAAAATTTATGTCACCAGCAGGCGTCCAGAACAGTAAATACTTTCGCATCGCTCACCAGTTTAACGTGTCAGTCAAAAGACAATATCTATAACATTTTTATTCTCCATATATTAAGCTGCGTACGTTATTGATGTACCTGCGATAAAATTTTATGGATGAACTAAGCTGCTTTTTTTAACAGAATAATATATACTGCTAGCTATTTGCAAAGTCCAGCGATTCATTGGCGACTCTACTTTCTAAATGCAATTAATTGAATTTATAATTGGTATAAAACGAACGAGTCGTCTCGTAATGTAAAAGTTGGTTGCTTGATCCTTTACTGGAGAGGGAGTATTACTTCACTGAAGTGGAAGCCTAGACGGTTTGATGACAACAATTGCGGTCTTCACTCAGATAAAGGCCACAATGGTTGCTAAAGAAGACCTTGGAAATTGGTTCGGCTCTTTCGCTTTTATTTTTCGCTTACCTTTGTGTACAATTTCGTCGACCCATCGCTTTGAATTAATTTCACGCCAGGGCGGTCGTTTGTATTTCTTTTGTTTCCGAGGTGGGGACGCCTTTGGTCCCAGTTAAAGATATATTTGGCCCGTTAGCACATTGCGACAACTTTGAAGCCGGCTATTTATTTACTTGTCTCAATAGATGCCGCCGCGGCTCGTATTTCAGATTTAATCAAGTCTGACAGCATGATTAACGTCACCTTTCCCATTCGTTGAGCTATCAATGAAAATGCCGAGGCCCCGATTTCTCCTTTTTACTTAGCTAAGTAACTGTTTTTAACGAAAGCTTATTTTGTTGCTTTTATTCCGTCCCAAAAGACTAACACGTTGATTAATGTAACAAATTGGAATAGTTAGTTGCAAACTATGCTTAAACACAGTAATAATAAGAAGCATCTGGTTTAATTGCGCACTTGTGTGAATAATTACGTGGTTCGTTCATCTCGATCGCGGCTGACTTATGGGGTAAAGTTGTTCAGGCATTGCGGCTTGCCTCTGACACCTGGCAGTAATTAGGTTCAAATTTATTGCTTTTCCTTGCACCTTCCGTCGTCACACAATATAAATCATTTTCGTTAGTTCTCTGACAGTGGAGTGGCAATGTGTATTTTATGAAAATTCAATTTCACTCGGTTTGAAATATACCTTTTCAAACAGATATCGCTTTGCAGGTACACGAACTGTAATTTATTTTAGAGTAAACTATGGCTGTCCAAATTTTATTCACATCGCTTACCAAAAAACCGAATGCCCATCTAAAATGTGACTAAAATGTTACACAGAAGTAACTCCATTACGTTAATGGAAAACAGTGGGCTCTCACGTTGCTAGATTTTTTTGCTTTAGACCGATGCCGCAGTGCAGTTACAGGAATACATGTATCAAAGCTCTCTTTCATTTGGATACGCGCTCCCAGCTGCTGCATCCCAGGAAATATCGGCTTTTATTAACATTACACAGAACCACAAATTATGAATTGAAACCGACTGCTCACTAGCTTTTACAGTAATCACGCTTTAATAATAGTTATGAGATGGCAACTCTGATACCTGCACACAAATTAGTGAAAGTAATGTAAATGCACATTTTCTGCTCTAGTTAAATAATCTTAAGTGGCGTCATGATGGCCTAGTGGTTTAGGCCTCGCCTCTTGTGCACGGAGTTATGGGTTCAAACCTGGGCAAGTACCAATGTGACTTTTCAAGTCATATGTACTTTCTAAGTTTATCTTGGACATCACTGACTCCGGTGAAGGAAAACACCGTGAGGAAACCTAGACTTATAATTAATGTAAGTCTGAAATCACCAACCCGTCTTGAGCAAGCGTGGTGATTAATGCTCGTGCCATCTCTGTATGAGAAGAAGCCTTTGCCCTGCAGTGAGACAGTAATAGGCTGGTAGGTTAAATGAAGTCGGAAAAAAGGGCGAGCGATTTAGCAATTTATTTTAGAAAGAACGTCCAAGTAATGCACTTTTCCGTGTTTCCCGCGCAATAAAAACCTTTCTTTTATTACGTGTTTACAAACATATGCAGTGTTCCGGCACGACCGTGTGAAAATTAAGTTTCACCCTGGAAACGAGCCGGTGTTGTACCTATAGGGGTACATAAACTACCTGTGTGTTTCACCGGTTACACAGTTTAATATAATAATAATAATAATATACTTTATTAATTCAGACCGTGGTGCCCATTTTGTTATTAACAATAAGTGTTATAAATGCTTAAAAACTGTCAACACAAACAAAATAAAAACATTATCTTGACATGCTCAATCACTGCAGCGCCATTCCATGACAAATGGCGCTGCAGTGATTGACGTAAGAACAGTCTAACCGACTAGCGATCATGCTAAGGATGCTGTTGGCGCTGCCACGTACTCTATGCACCAGGGATGCGCATCTTTTACGCATCGTAGCATAAAAGCAGTCGACGCGATATTCAGCAAACATCCCCGATGCACTACAGAATCGCGGCAACCCCATCAGCACCCTGAAAGCATTATTAAATTGGACTCGGAGGGCACTGTAAGACTTTTGAGTATAGTCAGCCCACAGGCTACACGTGTAGAATGAGGTACAATAAGAATATGAAAATATAATTTAATTTTAAAACCATTCGGGAAGACGGGCTTTTCGATTGTTTACCGGGAGTCCTTTTTTCAGACCGAATGTCTGACAACCAGATCTTTGCATGTAAAATACTGGTATCTTCATCCAGTCTATTACAGCGGAGTACCAGTCTGGAAGATAGGAAGGAGTTGGAACAAGGCTACGCAGATGTTTTTAGGATTTCGGACCTAAATGGTAAAATAACTAGCAAAAAGCGAGAGGGACTCGCCCATAGAACGTTCCGTTCATTGATAGGATTTTTTTTCCATTAAATACCAAATTTTTGCAAGCGCAAAATTAAATTTGCTGGTTTTCTTGGTTTATTTCTAATTACTTAAAAACTGTGTTATTTACAAACAGAAAACTTTTATTTTTCCTGTAATTTTTACATAAACCCCCCATCAACTAGAATTCATATTCAGCAAAAACTCTTTACAAACAAACTTAGTTTTGGGGTAACCAAAAAGTACAATACAACTTTTTAAATTAGAATTAGGTAAATGGGTGAGTCAGCCTTGCTTTGCTTGCGTTTATTTTTCTGTTTAAATCAAAATGGACATCATATCGAGACATTATCACTATAATTGAGGATGTAGGGTGTGTTTAGTTCATTGAAATAAATATGTAAGTATATAAGAGTATATTTTCGAGTATTTGATGATGTCATTACGTATCGCAAAGGCAGAATAATAATAATCCACGTCCCCGTAATATGATTTGTATATAATCAATAAGTGATTCATAGGATTAGGTAAGACTTGTCCTTCTATACTTAATTAATAATAACGCCGTTTTCCCTAAACCCAATCAATGAAATATTCTGAGCAGGTATCAGATACGAATGAGATTAATTGTTTGTTATATCTATATAGAGCCTATTCGTAAAAATGTTTCGTAAAATCGTTAGGGATCTCTTCAAAAAACGTACGTCGTACTGCGCAGGTAGAGTGATTGGCAATGTCCGTAGCATTGCATTACGGATCAAAACCGCACTTATAACAATTCTGGTCACTCAAATTGATTTTTTGCAGAGATGCAGACGCGCGTTTTTTGGTGTCTGGCGCATTTGCAACGCACGACAGAAGCGATACAACCTCTTATTATTAATTAAGCATCGCTACTTACCTACTCCTAAAATAACACCAATTTAAGCGCATGGGTTGATCGAAGGATAAGCTACGCTTGTCGAGGTCAGTCTGTTGACGGGTGACTGTTCATTACATAATTATCGAGACTCCTCCGTGCCTCGGAAACCACGTTAAGCCATTGGTCCCGGCGGACATTTGTAGATCTTTAGTAGGTCAGTAGGTTTAGTAGGTAGTCAGAAGCCCGAAAATCAGACAACCACTCTTACCAAGGGGTTTTGTGATGCCAGTAACTGGGTTGTGGAGGTCACATAGGCAGTCACTCCATGTAAAATTCTGGTTTTCATTACCAACATGGATGGGTAAACGATGGGAAGTCGCGCGTAAGAAGCGATGTTGAGCATCGCTTCTTAAGCGTGACTGGTTCGGGCGTAGTAAGAGTGGGAGGTACTGCAGCTGTGATGGCATACACAAGCAGACTATTACATTAGTTAGTAGTGATGCAGAATCGTGGTTATGTGGGCATACTCGTACTGCCTATACCTACCAGCGATAGCCATTGTATCGCTACTGAAGCGCTGCAAGAAGTTGCCATTGGTGACCTCTCTTACCCTGTAACTGTTTCGAACACTCTGGCAACAAATTTATTTTTTCTTTCTCACAGTAAACTTATGTGCTGCCGTAAATGATTATTCATGTTGGCCCACGAACGTTATTTTATTAGAAAGCTAAACATGCTACTCGTCCTCTTTATTCGTTTGCTGAAAACTACATAGACCAAGCGGTTATACGGCCACCCGGACAAACGATAGTAAAGTAACAATTGCCTCAAGCGCGTCTCTAGTGGGGTGACACAAGCAAACCAAAAAGTTTGTAACCGGGAGTGGATAGTGGTCACCTGCATAAGTAAACGCCCACTCTTGAGCCAACAATAACGATAAAAGGCCAGGAAATACTCATTGCCCTTTTATAAAAAAATATCCTTTGGGATTATATCTGGTTTTCTTTGGAATCTTGTAACACCCACAGAAAGAGTGTAGGTGGTATATTTTTCCCTAGAGACACTGGTATCAAACATGGTCTGATGGTGGTTTTTCTGCACCACTCCATTCTCATAGAGACATGTGTTTCTATAAATAAACAGTCTTACTTTATTGTGGAATTTCAACGTCACGCTATAAATAATTTTCGTTGGAAATTATAATTACCATGAAGGTGGGTGCGTATGCCATTAATTATTTCAACACTTATTTGCCTTTAAGCTGTAAAAATATGTTGTGTGGCGATGGCGTACCAATTATGCGAGAATGAGAGTTTAAAAAATTAAACTATGAATTTAAAATAACATAAACTCACATCTTTTTTCCATGTGGGTAAGCAGAACCTAGAGAACGTCAACTGCTAGGACCGTTATATTATAATAGGTCTTTACCTATGAAATTGCCGTTTTGTATGAAAAAAATTAAATGAATTTTTTTCATGTATTTTTTATTTGTATTAATCGAAGTAATCACCCATGCAATCAATGCATCTTTGCCAACGCAGTGGCAGTTTATTGATGCCCTTCTTAAAGAAATCAGCTGGACGGGAGGCAACAAATTCTTCAAAGGCATTTTGTACTGCCTCTCGGGTATTGAATTTTTTTCCCGCCAAGAAGTTATCCGAATTCTGGAAAAAGTAGTAGTCTGTAGGCGCAAGGTCTGGTGAGTAGGGCGGATGACGGAGAGCTTCCAACCCCAGTTCTTGCAACTTGGAGACCGTCTGCTGTGCAGTATGAGGTCGCGCGTTGTCGTGCAGGAGCAGCGGAGACGAGCGATTGACCAATGCTGGTTGGAGATGTGCCAGCTTCTCCATCATTGTGTTCAATTCTTCACAGTACACATCTGCAGTAATGCTCACCCCGTTTGGTAAGAAGCTGTGTTGAATCACACCGGCGCTAGACCACCAAACAGTGACCATCACTTTTCTTGGGGTAAGTTTTCGTTTAGGGCATTGTTTAGGTGCTGAACCAGGATCCAACCAACTTGCTGAGCGCTTGCGGTTATCAAACAGAATCCATTTTTCATCGCAGGTAACAATGCGGTTCAAAATTCCTTCATTTGTGTGTCTGTTGAGCAGTGCAAGGCACGTCTCGACGCGTACTTCGCGCTGGCGATCATTGAGTTCGTGGGGTACCCATTTGTCAAGCTTTTTTACCTTGCCAATTTGACGCAAATGGACCAATATTGTTTTGACGCTAACGTCGAAAGCTGCTGCTAATTCAGCCGTAGATTGTGTATCATCAGCTTCCACAATCGCCTTTAATTCGTCATTGTCGACCAAAGTCTTCGGACGACCGCGAGGTTCATTTTTCAGGTCGAAATTTCCAGAACGGAAGCGAGCAAACCAATAACAGGTAGTGCGTTGGTTTGTAGTGTTAGCTCCGTAAACGTCGTTGATGTTGCGTGCCGCTTGTGCCGCGTTGCTGCCACGACGGTACTCATATTCCATAATTACTCGAATTTTTAACGTATCCATGATGACGAAAAAGATTTAAATGCGATGAAAATGTAACACTAATCAATAAACAAATGACTACTTTTGGAAAAAAAAATCCATGTTTTTAAAATAAAATTAATTTGAAATTAGAATTCTTAGCCAAACAAAAAATATTTTGATTTGAAATGGCCAGTACTGCAGAACGGCAATTTCATAGGTAAAGACCTAATATTTTTGCTTTGTTCTGGTCATGCACGCACGCTGGTTGCAAATACTACGCACCTGACCTTTCTGAAGAACAACACTAATAAGGTCAGTGTATGCCTTCCTAGGGGAAACAATTCCAGCGTTTCAATTCACTTCTACCTTAAAAATGAGCTTTCATTTGTCACCTTTCCTTCATCCTCTCAACATGACTATCTAACATTGTATTTTCTTTTTTTCTTGAAGTGAATTTAATTTTAAAATATTGATTTAGGATTTTTTATATTATTTTGAATTTTTTGAAATACTTTACGCAGAATCAAAACAATAACAACCAAACAATAACAACCCCACAGAACATCGAAAACACACCGCCGTATAGGTAACAGTAATTAATTCTTGAATGCTAATTTAACGGTTTCCTCTACTACCCTTACTAAGATCAAATATTCAATAGATTAATATTGCGAGCCTAAACTTGTCTAGTAGAGCCGGGGTATACCATTATTCATTCAAAATGTATAAGGTTTTCATTTAAGAAAATTTTGTTCCTTTCTAACATTTTTAATATTTTATTTATATAATACTTCAAGCACACAAATGTACAGAACCGGACTTAATGCCATAGGCAATTTGTACTAGACAACCTACGGGTGATGGAGATACAGACAGTGGTACAATAAAGCTAATTAAGAATGTTAATTTTTCATTAGATTCGAATGTATTTTTTTTATAATTCGATTTCATAATTTATACACCTGAAAAATGGTAGAATATGAGACAATCTTAACTTAGGTTATAAATGTCATAATATGTGCTTTGTACTAACTCATGTTCTTGCGAATAAATGAAGAATAATTTATTCAAATTCTTATTGAAGAAATTTTAAGGTAATAAATATGCTACCTAGGAACACGGAATATCTTATCGGCGGCGTGTCTAGAATATTCGGCGTCTGTTCCAGCCTTTAATCCGACTACTGAGTGAGAGCTTCATAGATATTGATCAAAGCTCTTTGCTATTAAGCCGTTTACCGACACGGCTATCAATACAATGACTGTGGAAACCGCGTTCTTTGAGGAAAGTCTTTTATAAGATAAACAGTGGAGATTAATACTGTGTGATTATGCATCTTTTACTCTGTGGATATTTTTTTCTTTAATATTATGGCGAATAATGTGTTAGACGGCTTTGCACACTATTAGTGTATTTTCCACTATATTCGAGTCGGTTTCCAGTCTAAACGTATGCAGCTGTATACATGAGTTTATTTTACATGAAGAGACTGCCTATCTGACCTCCACAATCCAGTTACTAAGCAACACGATACCTGTGGTAAGACCGTTTGTCTGACTTTTGGGCTTCTGACTGGCTCACCATAACGATTGTTAAAGATTTACGAATAAAAGCCGGACAAACTACTTATCGTACTTTCTGAGGTACGGATAGACCGGATAGTATGCGATAGATGATCAAGACGCTGACCTTACCAAGCATAGCTTAACCTTCGATCATCCTCGGTCATCGACGACCGTTGTGACACGGTGGGCGAAGGTCCGCCTGCGACGCAAGAGGTTGCGGGTTCGATTCCCGCCTTGGGACAAATGTTTGTACGATCTACAAATATTTGTTCCGGGTGTTCTGGGTATTTCCTATGTAAAATAAAAATATCTATCTATGTAATGTATTGTATTAAGTATATCAGTCATCTAGTACCCATAACACAAGCTCTGCTTACCTTGGGGCTAGATGATGCTGTGTGGATTGTCCAGCATTATTTATTTATTTATTTATTTATCCCGTACATGGCAGTTTATCTTAACCGTGAGCTCCTCTAAAGAAAACCTGATACTTACATGCATAAACTCACGCCTTTTCCATGGGGGTAGGCTTAAACAACAGAACGTCACCTACTACGATCCTTGCACACTCCTTTTGCTGCGATTAAGTTCATACACATGGTCATACAAAAGTTTAGAGAGATATTGTGTAGAGTTTTAATACATTTTTGAGTGGAATAAACACTATTCTATACCGTGGATCCTATATGGTGAGAATATTGCTTATAGCTATCGAAAAATCGAATCACTGGGTGCTTGTCATCCAACAAGTTGATATTTAGAATTCATGAAAAGGCAGCTTTAACTATTACAAAGTCAATGAACTCTCATCTTAGTGGGCTTCATTTTAAAATCCTTAATTACATATCCTCAGTAAGTACATAATTAGAAGCCTGACGGACATTAACACGAAAATCGTCACTAATTTTCAAGGTCATTGCCCTCTTTTACATCAAAGTAAGAAACTTTTATTTTTCGTTCCAAACTTAACTTATTAATTAATATAAGCAACATTTTTGATATATTTTTGTACGTTTCAAAACAGGTACTTAACTAAAAATGTTTGATACCTCTTGCTTTAATGTAATAATCTTCCAGTTACAAGTACATTTCTGAGAAAATCCTATTAGTTATTAATCAGAGGCTATTGTGAAGATATTAGAGAAGGTACGGAACAAGGAACAAGTCTTTCATTTTATTAAATGACTTGAGAGAATCTTTTCAACAATTTTCAGTTTTAATCCATAATTTATTTTACAATTGCTTTGATTGTTTATAATACTGTTAAGTGAACTTTATTGCTTTAAGAGTAAGATATTTGGACAGCCGCACGGGTTGATCGAAGGTTAAGCTACGCTTGCCGAGGTCAGTCTGTGGATGGGTGACCATTCGTAACATATCGAGATTCCTCCGTGCCTCGGAAAGCACGTTAAGCCGTTGGTCCCGGCTGTCATTTGTAGATCTTTGACAGTCGTTACGGGTAGTCAGAAGCCCGAAAGTCTGACAACCAGTCTCACCAAGGGGTATCGTGTTGCCCAGTAACTGGGTTGTGGAGGTCAGATAGGCAGTCGCTCCATGTAAAATACTGGTATTCAGCTGCATCCGGTTAGACTGGAAGCCGACCCCAACATAGTTGGGAAAAGGCTAGGCAGATGAGATGAGTAAGATATTTGGACCTAAATCATAATCAGTTCAAATTTATGTTCACTTTCTGATTACTTGAATGTTCTTATCATCGTCCAACACATCCTAGGATTATGTGCTGGATGACCGTCAAAATTGTTATCAGGCTCTGTAAAAATCATTGAAACCTATTCTTAACCTTGTCGTATTATGTTATTATTATAACCTCCAATTTTAGAGGTATACGTAGGGAAAACTATTAGAATTTAATACTCTTTATTGTACACTATTAAAACTTACAAATATTGACTTAACACCTTAACTGCCAAACAACGAGACACAATGGAAAATGTATTGTTTGTCGGACATTTAGCGTTCAACGTGATAAAAATCTACATATGGTGCTACAGGGCGGCTTTATCACTAAAAGCGAGAGAGAATTTCTTACAGATAACCTTTGGATGGACTTGATAGAGAACGATAAAAGATATGTCGCATTTTACAATTCCTGAACGTCTGACGGAAACAAAAGAAATCATGGTTTCCTTAACAATTTCCTATAGATATTTTACAGTTCGTATCGTGGCAAACAATTCGAAATTACACTGCGTAAACGAAACCTACATCACAGACCATTCGCACCCAGCATCTCCAAACGATAATACGAGAAATCGATTGGAAACCTATACCGGAATATTCCATTACCTCCAGCAGGTCCTTTTACATTTCCAATCAGCGCTCGTGTGTGCACTACACGAAATCGGGTGCTAATAGGTCGGTTGTCTCGGAACCACGGCACGCCAGAGATTTACTGTTGAATTTTACGCGGCCATTTGCATAGTTGTAAATAACGTAGTGTCGGCCCCCGCCGCTTATTTAGACGTTATAAACTGATTATTTACTCGATAACGCCACGCCACATGTAAATATATGACTGTAACGTCCATAACTCTGATATAAATGGCCAATAGTTTATTATTAGACGTTTATTTGGAATGCTTTAATTATAGTGGCTAAACTTTTATATTTTCTTTTCAGTTAAGGACAAATAGTGGCCTGTTTCCTGGATGTGTAGGGCTTTCCGTTATGTTCTATATAAAGTTTATTAACTCCAACAATTTAATTCTCTAAAAATTACTAGCCCTATGGAAGTTTATTTCTTTAAAACGATACAACTATTAATACATGAAGAAATAAAATAAAATAAATAATCACGGGGAAAATGCCCAGAAGACTGGCAGCATTGATTGCCACGTTGAATGGCAATGCTGATTCTTTGGCCAAAAAAAAGGCCACCCAGTCTCGTGAAGAGTCGACCAAACGCTTCGCGATTTCTCAAAAAACTAAATGAGCACACGGACCCCATCGCTCTAGTGTTTCCCTAAAAAAGATTAAAATTATTTACAACCAGACGCATTTTTCCTAAAAACTATTACACGTGGATACCATTTTGTTAACATGGGTACAACTATACACAGCCCCGACGGGCTTGCAAATATTTCATATTGTAGCAAACATTCTATGTTTACTGCAATATAAAACACATATTTCAATACGTTCACCAGAAAATATTGAAATATGTGTGCTCCAGGTATGTTTTAAACAAATATGTAGTTGCATACTTTATAACCTACCTACTTTATATTATTCTGAATCCTGTGAAATGCCAGTATTTTCGTGAAATGATTACGTTGAGTTTTCATTACGGGGAGCATTTTTTTTTATATTTATGTGCACGGCAGTTGTTTACTCTGCCTCTCGACCTATAAAGTGGAGAGAATCGAGTGAATGGGCAATTTTCCATGATTGAGAATTTAAATTTGTTATGGCTTGCTGATGAATTGGTTTCACAATGATTGTGTGCAGACCGGTCACCGCTTTGTGTTGTCCTGCAATCTGATAACTGGAGCTGATGACTTTATGCGGCCGTTTGACCCAGTCAATGATGTGCGATTGGAAAATTAATAACACCTTGAATATCATCTGGGTTTAGAAAATATCCGAAGAATAACAAAAACATTGCTTAGCCACAGCACGGACAAGATCTAGTCTAAACTGATATTCAGAAAAATGTTAAAACAAAATATTTACGGACTATTTATTTTTTCTTTTAAACTAGAAGTAGTCGTTGGTCAAGTGGTCCAAGGCGCGACTGCTGAGGTCGTGAGGTCCTGTGTTCGATTCCCAGGTCGAAATTTGAAATGAGTATTTCCAATAGGAATTTTCTCATTAGCAACCCGGAGTCTGGATTTGTGCCCAGTTGATGGCAGTAGGTTCGCCCCCTGGGCGATATTACATGGTACTTAACTACAAGTTCAACACCTCTGCCCCACCCTTCAGGAAATACAGGCGCGATGTTATGTTACAAATACAAAATGCAATTTTTGTAACTGTAATTATAACCAAATATTTGGAATTTAGTCAGTGTATGATGACGATGGATAGATATAAAATAGATTTATGAAACTGGTACTAGCCTGTATTTTCCCAATATAGTAATAATATTGATATTTAATTACCGGACTAACTCCACTAACTGTCTAGTAGTCCAGCGCTAGCACTACTGCAGAGCCATAAGCCATAAGTCCTGGCTTTGATTCCCGGATTGATGAAAGTGATATTGGGATTTTCCATCTGGAATTTCTCAGTTGCAGCCCGGAGCCCGCACTTGTGTACGGTTGATGACAATAAGCTCACTCCCTATTACATGGGATCTAACTACAACTGGCGAAATGTGGTAAGCGTCTGCCTAACCTTTTGGGGAAAACAGACGTGATGTTATTTATGTACCTATCGTACTATATACCATTACCAAAAAAAAAAAATAACTTGCAAATACCCCGAATCTTTTTTATCAAAAAACTAAACGTTGGCTGAATGATTACAGTGAGTGCCCTATCGAAATTGCTAATGTTATTCCGCATCAAGTCAGTGACAGCTGGAAAGTGATCGATATTAGGAACTATCTAGGTAAGCCTGTGTAGGTTAGTTTGACAAGCTAACGGGCGGGGGTCGCGAAGTCGACGAGATCTCATCAATAAATCACAGAAACCCCTTAAACTGAGAGACTCTGACTGCATTTTATCTGTCACTTGTCACAGTCGACTGGCTCGACAAATTGATGATAACGGATTCGCTGGCGCATCGTTAGTGAGTTGAAAATGTTCCTGATGCTACATTTTGTAATGGTGGTTACAATATCGAATGGCAACCTACGCCGTCATTAGCCGGTACTAAGTGTGTGCTGGACGTCGGTCTCTCCAACTGTATACTACTGCTCGCACCTCGGCGAAAGTAAAAAAAAGTTGAAGTCGAAAGAACTGAATTAAAGAACGATTAAGGGATACGTGACAAGGGAAACGCATCCTTTTATTTATATACGGGATACTACGTCTTTGCGAAGCGTCACGATAGTACCTAATAATGGTCAAGCCCAGGGTAAAGGTCGGTGCAAAAGCCAAGACCAGGGCCAGGACTAGGCCCAAGACCAACTCGAGAACCACAGCTAAGGCCAGAGCCAGTACCAGGGCCTTTTTTTATACGAGTTGGAAAATCCTCATGGATGTCCTCCGCTCTGGGGAGGCGAAGGGGTCTGTCAGACTCTTACTGACTAAAAACCACCCCGGTGTTCCATCTCACACCTACGCCGGGGCTCGCGGGAACGTACGATCCTGGCAAGGCCAGGGTTAGGGCCAGAGCCTTTTTGTTTTGTACATTTAGTACCTGCTACATCCAAAAGGGCCCGTTTTCAAGTCAGCTTGTATCCATACTTTCTTAACTACATATTAGACTACAAATTCGTAAAATTTCAGCTTCTCTAAAATTACAGGTCTGGGATCTTTAACTATGACTTGTAAAAACACGTGAAAATATAAAAGTTCAATGACAAAGAAAAAGAAAGTCCACACTTAACAAAAGACGATGTAATGAGTAAGAATTTCTGTTACAATCCAGAATCATCCGCGTTACAAAAATGTTTCTGTGTTGAACAGAGTGTGAAAGGAAACTTGAGTAGGAACGAGTGTCTTCCGCCCAAGTTATGTAGTGTTTACGTCGCTTCCTACATTTATCCTGCAACTTTACAATCTTTCAAGACTCTAGTTTACTTCTAGGTATGTACGTTAGTGGTGAAGACCTTTTGTTAGTTACAAGAATTATTTAAGGTAAAATGTTAACTTTAACTTGATAATGACTTTGTACTCATTTCTTACTAATATTAAATTAGTAAGAAATGAGTTCGACATCATTATCATCACATAAATAAAATAAAAAATGGGCAAAGTGTGATTCGGTCTCGCCCACTGAGGATTCCCAACGTGTTTGTAGGAAAAAAAATCAAACATAATTTTTTGCTACTAAGTTAGTTGGCAGGGGTTCGCTGATTACTGAAAAAACTGTACTATTTAGCTACGCCATTTTATTTCTCCAATCATTACACACAACGAAAATGAAAATTAATGGAGGTTAACTAGATTAATTTTACATTTTTTATTATATATTTTTCCATTTTCAAACTTTTAAAATAAGGAAGGGGGGAAGAGATGTGTAATTACTAAAATGTTTCATCATTACGAGTAGTAGTAAAAATAAGATGTAAAAGGCCCTAATGAAGCCCTTTCATAATTTTGATAAACCATTAGACCCAGTTGCCTCATTTAAAAATGTGAGTTCACTGTATCGGCTCATATTTCAATATTTTGCAAAATTATTTCATTACCATGTGAGTGGGCATGCATTGTTTCTTAGTGTTCAAATTTTAAGGTGATAGTATTAGTATTTCATGTTATAATAAAGCAGCTTTGACTATTTGTCGACGAAGTCGCACCATAACCTGTGTACCTTTGTGTAATAACTTTTGTTGGAACACTGGTACTCATAACACAAGTTAGATCTTACTTTGAGTACGGAGTTCAAATTACACTAGTTTTGAAAAAAAAAACTGGTTCCACAGCTCTTAGCGTATCAAACTTACTAGTGTTATTGTTCACTTTTTTGCGAAATAAAGAATTATTATTATTATTAAGCGGTTCTGTTATACAATTTTGGTATGGAACTCTAAAATGTCAATTGTTAACTAAGCATCTTGGAGGATGTCAGGATTTCTCCTTCTTAAAAAAAAAAAAAAAAAAACGTTGCCCCACACTAGGAATTTCTCCTGTATCGTGGGTGCGTTTACAAACATTTAAACTCACATACACAAACAGCCAGACCCGGAACAACTACCTGTAGGTCATACAAATATTTGTTCCGTGCGGGGATCGAACCCACAACACGCGGCGCAGCAGCCGATGGCTCAACCACTGCGCCAACCGTGTCGTCAAAATTTATATTATAATAGATTCAGTAATAACACAGTATGTTTTAATAAGCAATAAAAGGGGCCAACTGCTGTTGTGCACACAAACATCCTTTTCATACGAGCAAGAATTTTTTTAAAGACGCGGCTTCAACAATCTTTCACATACTTGGTTTCCTAAACATTCTAGGCTACACTGATAAATGTTTGATAAATATTAGTTCAGTCGCTCAGATAAAGGGAAGTTTTAAGATTAATCACGCTGTCGTCTATCAATATTTTAATAGTCATCTATCAACACTTTTGAAGCACGATCAGATTAACGAGGCTCATCGTAATTTCAAATTTTATTTGCACTACCATTTTTAGTATCAAACAAGTGCTTGGACATAATAAACTGTAGCTTGTGAACACATTTTTTTCTTTAATTATATTATTGAAGTTCTTTGTGAAATAACTTAGCATGTAGATACATGCTGAGCACTACCATTTTTGGTATCAAACAAGTGCTTGGACATAATAAACTGTAGCTTGTGAACACATTATTTTCTTTAATTATATTATTGAAGTTCTTAAAATAAAATTTTGTAGTTTTTTACAAACATGCACGTTTGTAAAAAACTACAAAATTTTATTTTATTATTATATGTTTTGTACAATATCGCATTATGTTATAATCCTGTAATGTTGAGTGGTAAGCTTGATAAATTATTGAACAAATTAATTAATTAATAACTTAACTATTCACAAATGTGTAATTTAAGTTTCACATTGTTTTCTGTACTACTCGTACTGTCCATAAATGTATCAGCAGTCCGTCCGTATCATAGAAATATTATATCTATGAACCATATTATAGGCACACAAGTTAAATATTGCGCTGAAGAATAGTGATATGATGACAGCAAGCGCGAGAGGCTTGTAAAACGTTTTCACATTTTCACAATAATATTGTTTCCTCCGGCTCTCCTTAACTGACATCTGTATGAACTTCCTTCGCTTTGAGCACATATTGGACGATATTCCTTTTGTGAACTCATACGATTTACGAGTTCATTCTCAGATGCCTTTCAACCGGTGACCTGACGCACTCACCGAAAGAATCGAAACGTGATTTCATAGCCAACAAGGAAGGTGAGGGCCACATAACGGTCACAAACGCGATAGTGCTTATGTTCATCCAATTTAAGGCACCGGTAACACTTGCTATCCATACTTCCCTAAGAAAATGGCTGACTCGATAGCCCGACACTCCTCGATACTGCGGTGAAGTGTACTCGGTAACGATAATGACCAACACTGTAATGGTGGTAGCAAGCAACATGCCTTGCATTATTTAGCTTACTAACAATTGACTTATATTAGTACTAAGTATAGGGAAACACTATAAAGCTGACTGCGGTGGTAATGCACTCGATTGAAAATTATATTAAATTATAAAACGGAACTGAGTTTCAGCTTGTAGAAATACAAGCTGAAACTCAGTTCCGTTTTTACCATAAGGCCACACGCGGTAAACACCCAGGGCCCGATGCCTCGTGAGGCGTCGAAATGCTGTTCACATTATTTTTCCAGAGTTATTTGTTTATGTGTAAAAGAGGAAAACTAAATTATACGTTGATTGTAACTGAATTACCGTTTTTTTTTTCTTTTTTTTTACCTTCTTAAGGGGCTCTAAATGGTCGTGTACCCATGGGCCGAGCCTTCGTGGCTTAGGACAGTCCTGTAGAAACTATAACGAGTACCCAAGGTAGCGCTAACCGTACAGGGAAGAGAAGAAAATAAGTTTATTTTACTGAAATTTCTTTCCAATTTTCGTCGTGAAACAAACAAAATGTAAACTGAAGTTGTTACACACAAATGCACTGAGATGGAGTCGTACCTATTATTTTGCCTAATTGTATCTTCGTAAGAGGCAATGTGGCAGATTACTGGGGCCAGCTGCTGTTTCCATTCACCCCATTTAATGATTTGGTTATATTCTAAACCACAATGCATTTACCTAAAAATTATCAAGACTTTTAGACTATTTACCGATACAAAAAACTGGGTGTGATTGTCAATCTAAGTGTTACTAGGTTTTTCCACCTGGAATTTCCCGGTATCAACCCAGTATCCTAAATAAAAACGGCCAAAAATAAATGTAGTTGAACTAATAGGTACCACTTTTGCACGAACCGTCTGGTAATACAGGCGTTGTGTCACGTGAGTAGTTAATCCGCCAAGCGAACAATTGGCAATAGTTTATTTATGATAATTACTACATTTGCCCTTGACTGGTAACCCTTTCTCAAACACATTCTTCAATAATACTTTGTTTAAAAATAAACTGATCCACACAACTGCCAGCTGCTCAAATAGAGTACCTTGTATTTGAGCAGCTAACAGTGTTGTTATAAAGCCTATTTTATTTAATACTAGCATTTCACCCGCGTGGATTCCGTACATTTCCCTTCGAACTTCAACGTCTCACCACCCCGAATTAAGGATAGTTTTGAAAATAATATATAGCCTATTTTACTCGCTAATAATGTACCTTTCTACAGGTGAAACAATTTTTATAATCGGTTTAGTAGTTTTTGAGTATATCCATTACGCTCACACTTGCATCTCTCTCACTTACTCATCATACTTACATCCGTTTAAACCGTCGATCAATAACAGCACTAAATTGTCAACAAAATGTTTTTAACTTTATTGTTTATGTTTTAAGTTTAATTTTAGAATAAATATTTTTGTACTTATTATAAAAATGACTATTTATTTTCAAGCGACGACATTTAAAATTTATTGCTTTTACCTTTCTCCGATGACAGAAGGACTTAAATATAAATATTTTGCAATCGTAATTAAACTTTATGTTTGAGTGTTAAGGTTTATAATGAACTGAAGTTGTTAATAATATAAAACTTTTTTCTATATTTCGTAGTAAGAAATGTAAATGTCTATGTGTGTGTAAACGTGGCCACTTTAGCGACGTATTTTTTTCCTAATCCTGTATCTAGTACTATTATTGATCGAAGATTTAAACAAATCTTGCCTCTTTACAATTGTTTAGTTAAGACTTAAGAAAAACTGCTGCAGATCCAGACATAAAGTACATTGCTCTTGATAAACGAGTGATAGAGGAACTATGACACAATTATAATAGCATCTAAAACAGTCAGCCGCCGTATTTGCTTCCCTCCTAATTTGCGGAATGAACACTGTAGACCCGGAACATAATCCAAGCACGAAATATATTGAGCAGACGCCACGGCACACAAATAGCTGCATCGCGAACATAAATAGAACTGTAATTAGTACACCGCATGTGGTTCGCGAGAGGCTTGCGGCCTTAAAATATTAAAGTTTTCTTCTTCTACTTCTTCTATTTAAAAACGTTGCCCCACACTAGGAATTTCTCCTGTGTTGTGGCGCACCCACAAACATTTAAACTTTACATACGCAAACTGCCATGATGGCCCAGTGGTTTTGGCCTCGCCTATTGTGCACTAGGATGTGAGTGTGAGTTTTTCAATTAAAATGTACTTTCTAAGTTTATCTTGGACATCACAGACGAAGGAAAACATCGTGAGGAAACCTGGACTTATATAATTAATATAAGTCTGAAATCGCCAACCCGTCTTGAGCAAGCGTGGTGATTAGTGCTCATGCCTTTTCTGTATGAGAATAGGCCTTTGCCCTGCAGTGGGACAGTAATAGGCTGGTACTTTACTTTTTTACGCAAACTGCCAGACCCAGAACAACTACCTGTAGGCCATACAAATATTTTTTACGAGCAGCAACAGAATCCGCGACACGCAGCGTGGCAGCCTAACGCTCAACCACTGTGCCAACCGTGTCGGCGAAAGTAACAACAACAAAAGATACTTTTAGTCACAAAGGAAAATTTCAGTAGACCACTTAACTATAATAATCATTTGAGGCTTCTTATTACTAAGTAAGAGAAGCTATTTACTTGTCAGTGAAAAGGATTTTTAATCCAATTATTATTTATTGGCGTAATGGGTACAGTAGGGAAGCCGCGAGTCTAAAGGTCTTGCTATGTTAAAAGGAGCTGTCATGGCAACTGGGTATTAAATTTCTAATAAAAACTATAGATGACTTCATACATTTTGCTACGTTATTTTACAAGTGGAAAGTGTAGTGTAACTTAAGGAAATATGGCATTTTTCAACATCTACCAAGTTATAATATTTTTGTGCTGGTTACATTAGGTAGGTTTGGTTGGTAACATTAGTGATCCTAATGTCAAACGCGTTACAATTTGTCCGAAGGAACAGATTTTTTAAGTAATTATAGTCTGTGTTTTTTTAAAATCCAGTAAAAGTAAGAAAATTTGTCAATGTCGTATTTTTTAATTGCTTAGACTTTGAGAACGATAACGTTACATGTATTAAAACGAATTGAACATTACTGTACTTGTATGCTCTTAAACACAAGTCTCAAAACCGTATATTGGTTGAAAAGATATCAAAGAATTTACATACGATAATTTTATTACGAAGCGATTATTCTTGCTGGGTGCAGATTTTATCCATATTAAGTCCAACTGACCTCTATAGTTTGGACATAATATTTTGGTATGGACTACCATATGGACAACTACTATGGTAGACTCAGGAGACTTATAACTTTATTCGGATATTTTCTTAAAGGTTACAATAATAATCTTAAGTACACAGCCTGTACTTAACACCTTAACTGCCAGAAAACGAGACACAATAGAAAATGTATTGTTTGTCGGTTACTTGGCGTTTAACGTGTTAAGATTATTATTTGCTCGTGATTCTTATTAATGTTATAGTTACTGGCACGGATCTAGAATGCTGACTTTGATATTAGTAGAAACTTCTCATAGGTGATCTAACCCCCACTACTGCGCCCAGGGTTCAAGTTACGTGTTGTATATTGTACCATGTCACATTTTGTAAAAAATCTCATTATTTTCACTTATACTGCAGACTTTAGCAGTGATAAATTAGTTACAGATTCCGTTAATATGCTATGTTCATTTTGTTAGTACTTAATTAATTTACGGAGTTTACCTGCATATACCTATAGTTAGCTCCACCTAGTGTCTTTAATCATAAAACAAAACAAAATACAAATCATTAAAAACACATTTTATTCAAATTATAAAGAAAAAATAAAATACACATGTCATTAGAATTACATAAACAACGTTATATATAATTCAATGATAAATTAAATAGAATGAAATGAATGAATGAATGTTTGGGTGGGATAGTCCGGTATGTCAACAATCTTTTTTTAGGATGCTGTGCCGAGTATTACGCAAGCGCTGTAGTAAGGAAGCCGTTTTCTTACGCATGACGGCGTGAAAGCCATGCGAGCTTTGGTGAACATGCCCGACGTACTACTACATAAAATATTTCTTCTTTTGTTTCCAAAAACAAGAACTGGTATATTATATTTTAGATTCATTTATTTTTTTAAACAAGCATTTTCTGTCAGTCTACCTTAGGGTAGCAAGGTGCAAAATACAAGTTAACAAAATAACTTGAAAAAAATATATTTCAGTAAAACGCAAAAATAAATACACTCATGTCATATATTTAAAAAACCAAGGTCTAAAGAGATGAAAATAGTACGTTGATGGAGAAAAACTAATCTGCTAATCAACTCTGAGATGAATCTGCCCGCTCTTTACGAATGAGTGGTCCATCTCATATGACCTTATTTACATAAAATTGAATGCTTGTGGCACAATAGGGACGTGTCCTAGGTAAAAATATAATAAGTCTATTTGGTCCGTCAGTCAGATTACCAAAAAATATTGGATACGTATTCTTTGCTTACTCAAATCAATAAAAGGTGACAAAGATATAGCACATCAAAGTTCAGGAGAAGGGGCTTGTGACGTCACTTTCACATATAAATTGTAGCACGGCATGACGTCACGCGAAATTTCAACGCACTATATCGTCGACATTTTTGGTTTACGTGACAAAAGAAAAAATACGTGCCCAGTATTTTTGAGTAGTCCAACTTTCGGACCAATCATATTTTTTAAGGACACTACCCTATTGTTACATTTTGAGGCATGCGATGATGCATGCCTTATAAACAATTTTTGGTCGGCCATTAAAG
Organism: Phlogophora meticulosa; assembly: GCA_905147745.2. Classification (NCBI taxonomy): domain Eukaryota; kingdom Metazoa; phylum Arthropoda; class Insecta; order Lepidoptera; family Noctuidae; genus Phlogophora; species Phlogophora meticulosa. Next base: position 8,773,832 of record LR990528.1, on the reverse strand, counting down.
ATAAATCTATATAAATAAAAATGAATGTCTAAATGTGTTGCCAAGCGCAAAACTCGAGAACGGCTGGAACAATTCGGCTAATTCTTTTTTGCTGTGTTTGTAATTGTAAGGGAAAGGTTTTTATGAAAAAAAAACTTGGAAAATTGCGCGAATCATTAGAAAATTTTAGAAATTTAACGCCGTGGGTAACATCGTGGGGCGCAGCTAGTAAAGAATAAACAATTAGGTTTTACACGTCACACAATATCAGAATCTTTATAAACTGTTACAAGAGGCTGTATCAGTTACTAATTAATAGAGCACTTCTAAACTTCCCGTAGGCGTTATTGATAAACGCTAGGTATCTAGAAAGTGGCCAGTATTTGGGTAAGTGGGTACCTAACATCAAAAACAGTTAAAAATAGATAATTAATAGGATTAGTTATTTCAGTTGCTCAGAAGCCGCTCAGAGTCTGTGTGCCAGTTTGATGGCAATAGGCTAACTAACTGATGAAATGTGGGTGTACTGAATTAGTACACCGCTGCCTTACTCTACGGGGAGTACAGGGGTGATGTTGTACGCGTATTTTGTTTTATATTTCTAGAAATCATCATCCTCCTGCCCTTATCCCAATTTTATTTGGGGTCGGCGCAGCATGTTTTCTTCTTCCATACATCTCTATTTGCCGTCATCTCATGGGTCACCTCTTTTCTTGCCATATCCTCTTTCACACAATCCATCCATCTTTTCTTTGGTCTTCCTCTACTCATGTAACCCTGCACATTCATACTCAAAACTTTCCTCACAACATGGTCCTCATTCCTTCGCATCACATGCCCATACCATGACAACCGATTTCCACACAACTTCTCGGTCACAGGCGCAACTTTAAGACTTCCTCTTACATACTCATTTCTTATTCTATCCATTCGCGTAACACCACACATCCCCCTCAGCATTCTCATTTATATTTCTAGAAATATCTACTCATTATTACAATTCTACTGGTGCGATTCCGCAAGACGCGGCAGATGGCAGCAGGTGGTGCTAGGCAACTGGGCCATACCCAGTTGTAAACGTCCCTTTGTGCCTAGTTTGATATGGAGGGAAGTTATGTATATTACTAACTCCTCCGCTGTTCTTATCTGATTAATTTCGTTGCGGGATCCAAGACAGTTGAATCGTTTCTCCGGGACTCGCCGGGCTTCATTGTCTCGACACTTTTCTGGTGGTCGCCACTGTTGATTCTGGTTTTCAGGAGTAACAGTGGTTTGGGAATAGTGTGGCGGGCTAGTTCCATTTAAAAAAAGATGGCAGACGGTAGCAACAGACCGCTTGAAAGTTGCAGTCATATGTCGACAGTTGCAGTCGTATGTTGATAGTTGCATTTGTAAGTTGGAATCGGTCTCATACAAATTAATACTGCAAAGTAATGCCGTCTGTCGCGTCCTACAGAATCTCAATTTCATTAAAATGACTGCGCAAGCAAATAATTCCTGTCGAAGACCCTTATGTATACTGCATATAATATTGATAATTATGACAGCTTGAAATATGGAAGTCGTATCGATAAATGCTTATTATAAATTGTATTCAATACTGCTGTTTCCCGCGGTTTCACCTACTCCTACGGGTTAGATGTTAAAAACCCTATAACCTTCCTCAATAACCGGGCTATCGAGTGCGAAAATATTTTTTCAAATCCGACTGGTAGATCCAGAGATAAACGCGTACTATAATAAAAACAAGCAAGCTTTCCAGCTTTGATTAATTAGTTAAGACTAAGGACTTATTCTACCAATGAAACTAAACGCGATCAGTACGCCTAAACCGCGTTCAAGAGTTGCCATCAACAATATTCCATAACAATGTTAAAGAAGAGAATATTTGCATAAACATGTGTAGCATGATGGAGGAGCTCATGGCTAGATAAAAAGGCCGCACGGGTTGATCGAAGGTTAAGCTACTGTTACCGAGGTCAGTCTGTGGATGGGTAACCATTCGTAACATATCGGGACTCCTCCGTGCCTCGGAAAGCAACTTAAACCGTTGGTACCGGTTGTAATTTGTAGATCTTTGACAGTCGTTACGGGTAGTCAGAAACCCGAAATTCTGGCAACCAAGGGGTTTCGTGTTGCCCAGTAACTGAGTTGTGGACGTCAGATAGGCAGTCGCTCCATACAAAACACAGGTATTCAGCTGCATCCGGTTAGACTGGAAGCCGACCCCAACATAGTTGGGAAAAGACTTATAGGCAGATGATGATGATGTGTAGTACATAGATATGATGACACTGAAATCTCTTGGACTTGGTTTAATTGTGCTAATCGCGATCAGTTTAATCCGTGAAATTGGCCCTACATTTTCATGAACTGATTGACTACAATTATTAATATGTACCCAGTTCAATATACGCGTTTAAAAACTGTCTACTCTATAGAATATACCTACTAATACCAGACCTGTCTCATTAAGGGTTGTCATGAAGACGCATTGTTCTATTCGTCAGCTTTGTCAACGTTGACTGCATTATACTCAGGCGTCTACATCCATTTCATACAATCACATCGTAATAGATTCACCTATTTAAACTATACGAGGATAAAGTAGCTTGAAGCATCCAATGGGCACTATTCGTCTACGGTAGACATGAGTATCATCATCATCATCAGGCTATACTAGTCCACTGCTGGACATAGCCCTCTCCTAATGAGCGCCATAGCGCCCTGTCTTCAGCTTGCCGCATCTAGCATCTGCCTGCAGTCTTTCGCAGATCGTCATCCCACCTGGTCAGAGGGCATACAAGACTATTAATATTGCATTTGTATTTATTTCACAAGTGCTAACAAAAAAAATATCTCTATAAATTATATAGTGTTATTCTGAAGTATAAGCTACTGGCGGCTTTATCCGCGTGTATTTCGTACATTTCCGATTTCCATTTTTGACGACCTATGTGGCGCAGCGGGCGAAGGTCCGCCTGCGACGCAGGAGGTTGCGGGTTCGATTCCCGCCCTGGGACAAATCTTTGTACGATCTACAAGGATTTGTTCCGGGTGTTCTGGGTATTTGCTATGTATAATAAAAAATATCTATCCATGTAATGTATTGTATTAAGTATATCAGTCATCTAGTACCCATAACACAAGCTCTGCTTAGCTTGGGGCTAGATGATGCTGTGTGAATTGTCCAGCATAATTTATTTATTTTATTTTATTTCCCTTCGAACTTTAACATCACCTCCACCCCCTTTAAAGGGTAGTTTTGAAAACTATTATAGCCTGTAGAACTCAGGAACGATTGCAGCTTTCTAACAGTGGAATATTTTTAGAATTGTATAATTAGATCCGGAGATTACCCCCTGTATGTAGGGGGTAATCTCCGGAACTAATGATACAATTCTAGAAATATTCAACTTACCAACAAATTTTACCTTTTTTGTAATATGAGTATAGATAACACTGTGAAGTTTCCTCGAAATCCATTCAGTACTTTTGAAGCATGAAAGAGTAACAGACCCCGTACACCCTCACAAACTTTCATTTGGTTATGTTGCAAATGGCTGCACAGATCAACCAGATGTTCCTATATATATCGAAAGTTAAACTATAGTAAGTAAACTATCAATCGGCAATATCGATGATGATATGGAGTCTGCCTCGTTGGTCTTGTGGTTGGAAGCGCGACTGCTGAGCGTGAGGTCCTTGGTTCAATTCCCAGGTCGGGCAAAAGCGATATTGCCCGTTTCCAATAGGAATTTTCTCCGTAGCAACTCAGAGTCTGGATATGTGCCCAGTTGATGGCAATAGGCTCGCCCCCTATTATATGGGACTTAAACATAACTGGCGAAATGTGGGTTTTACTATGGGTACATCTCTGACCAGCCCTACGGGGCATACAGGCGTGATGTTATATAGCAGGGTTTCATTTTACCACAATGTTCGTATCTATATCGAAAGTTGAACTATCGTAGGTAAATGTGACTCAGCACTGCAGCTCTGTACACTACAAATCAGCAATATCGATGATGATTTGGATAATACCGTGCCAATATGATCACACGTAGGCATGCGTTTATTCAGGTGGATAATCTGATATCAAATATAACACCCAAAACCAGATTTAAGTGGTTAACCGCTTTATAAACACGAATATTATCAATTTATAATTTGCAATCATCAGTAGTTTTTGTTGACAAATAAAATGGTTAAAGAGACCTACAGTGCTATTCCGTGATATACTAGGTGAAGTGAAGATGAAGTGTGCTGATATCCCATAGATTCTAAAGCTAAGGTTTAAGGGATTAACAGTCACAACTTTTCGTTTGGAGATTTTTACTGAATAGACCGAAGACGACTAACAAAAGGTATCATGTAAGAAACGCCGGGAGGGGAAAGACATACACTGACCTTATTGGTGATGTTCTTCAAAAAGGTCAGGTGCGTAGTACTCGCAACCGGCGTGCGTGTATGACCAGATGTATGAACATAAACGAAGCAAAAGGAGTATGAATGGATCGTAGCAGGTGGCGTTCTGTATTTTATGACTGCCCCATGGGAAAAAAATGCTTGATTGTATGTAGACCGTAAGTAAGTAACGTCCTTGAGTAAGGATAACTGACAACAGCAGTAACGAATTTACTTGAAACGTTTTTACATATGCAAACAACTTGTAATCGAATCTTTAAAAACCAGCAGTTGTAACAATAGAAAGACCTTAAATACTGAAAACTTTTAAACAATGAAGTTTAAATTGTCCATTATTAACAATTGTTTTCCGAATTAAATACGAGGATTTGTGTCGTGTGTGTGAATAGTTTATTTAGTAAATTGCGTCAAGAATGTTATTGTGTCGATGAAAAGACAATAACAAATACTTGGGTATTTGTATAAACAAACAGTCAAACACTCGGATAATTCCACACGGCTGCTCCAACCACTATGTACAGATGTCAGCACATCAAGGTATCTGAAACTGTCAAATTTTCCCAATTGAACATGAACCTTTATTTGAAAGATTGGGGTAAATTACATTTAATAAAGTAATGTTCCGAAAAAAAATGGATAAAGGCAGGAGGATGATGACGATGATTCAGCTGTTGGTTGGCCTTAAAATAATCATGTTAAGAAATAAGACTAAACCAAATTATCATTATTAGTACGCCTGCCTGCTGCTCACATATAAAACGTGCAGTAAGTGCGGTTCCACATGAAAGGCAGGACAGCAGGCGTCATGAAGCCTGCATGCAGCAACTCCACAGTTTCACAGTTTTGCATGTAAGCAGTGAGCAGGCGTAAAACAAGCGTACATAGTAAGACGCTTCTATAAAGCTACGCCTTGTGGACAGTAGGCATTAGTATAGTATGTAAATAAGTCATATTTTCCTAACAGCAAGCAAGCCTTGTATTGGTAGACTCGCATAATTTAGTCATCAGCACGGATCTTGAGCACAGACCATGAGTTGCGCAGTAGTCCATTTTAATAGAAAGTGCTTATACGCGAATTTGGCTCCTAGATCCATTCCAGTTATTATATCTTAAAATAATATTAATATTATGTTTGGACTTCAAAGAAGATGACATGACCTCTGAGTTCGTTTCGACATTTTTTCTCAGGGATCAGTCAATTTGGAAATGCCAGCGGCATTTAAAATATTGACCTGTAAAAGTGTTTGGAAAGATCCAACTTACAGAAATATATCTCATTTCATTCTATTTCAAGTAGAGCGCGACCCACTCAAACATAACTTCGAGATACCAAAGTATACTAGATACTTATATTAAAATCAGGCCTACCCACAAATACCACGGAGTGCTTTAAAAAATCCGCTGATTTCGTCTTTTCCGTAAATTAAAGTCGGCTCGCTAATTGAACGAGATAAGGAACTTTTTCGGCTTTAACTGAAGCTAATCGTTCAAGATTAGCAATGGACCTGAAATGTGGCGGGAATGTGCGGCCTTATCTACTTCGAACCCTGTAACTATTTATTCATACCTCTAATTTGATTATCGAGACTGTATTTCAACAAAGTGGTCGTACGTTTCTATTTCTCATAAAACTCTTCAGAAAGAACATTGCAACATGGCTGACTCAGTTCTATAAAAACGTTCATAAATATCGACCTTTTACTTTTGCAAATACAGTTGAAATTAATTTAATTATGCACCGTTATACGGAATCGTTTCTGATTATAATACTGATAGGATTACACGCTATGTGCAATTTTGATAACAAAGTCACGCCAATCTGTGACTAACGTAAACTTTAATTTATTATTACTAATTTGTATACTTTTCAGTTGGTATCGTGGTCACAACCACCTCATAGCAATGACCTGAATCCTACATTTAACTGACGAAGACTGAATGGGTTCCATATTTTACGCTGGGCATCCAGATTGTGTTGCGACGGAGCCTAGAGGCAGTAACCACAGTGAGTATCGGCTCACGGCCAATACCTATGGCACGGGTACTTTCCAAAGCACCTATGTCCGGACAGCACCCGTGTCAGCCGGTAAGGGAATCCACTCTTTTATTATGGGTCTTATCGCTACTATTGCCCTAGCAAAAGTACCAGCTGACCTTGCTTTTCTGTCAGAAAGTAGTAGTACCGAATGGGCTAAAGAGTTACAAAATCCCGATTTATGAAATACATTTTGCCCAAATTTATCACAACTTGTCAGATATCATCATCATAATCTGGTACGCGAAATTCAGGTACAGTACGTGTCACATCAGTGGTAACACTTTGACCTTAAACTGACCTACCGTGGTACTGTGTTTCGATAGAATAAAAGGACAGCGTATACTGGTTGTGTTACCACAGACGAAAAAAACATGATTTGTTGTTGTGTACTGATCCGTTGTATGTTCTAAGAGTACTTTTCCAGATATATGCTCTAGTCTCGCCGCAGATGGGCAAATAAAAGACAAACACAACATTCCCGCGCAAAGAAGAATCAACTGAACAGTCGACAGACTTGCCAACTGTCACTTACGTACCTACCATTTATTCACTGTCGCCATTTTGAATCGTACACTGTTTCCTATTGAGTTATATTGGTGCACTTCCTCAATTCTCTGCGGTACTAAACTGCTTAGAATTCTTGTACACGAAACTTCACACGAAACGATCTGGCTACAAAAAATTGATACTATATATACGTAGACGGTCTTTTGTTTTGCTCGAAGTATCGTAAATATTGGATCAAAGGTAAACAATAAACACGTAATTCGGATCAAAGAAGCTCTACCGGCGAAGATGCAATTGAGTATTCAGCGTCAGTGAATTCAGGAATTTCGGTCATTGCTCAGTCAACCCGTGCTGTCGACAAGGGGCTGTGCGGCAAAAGGTACTTAATTGTGGCTTTGGTGAATCAGTTATCTTCACTGTACTCCAACTTAAAACTCCGGCTCAGTCCCAGCTTGACCTACTTAAGTCGAGAGACGAAACTTTACGAGAATTGATTGGACAATTCAAAATTGTTGAAACATTCGTTGGATTGTGATTGTAAACAATGTCACTTATAGCTTTATTCCAGATTTTGTAAACCTAGTTTTCTATTTAGAAAAAAACATTTAAATTAAAGACAATGAGGCAAAATATGTGAAGTGAATAATAACTTCATTACAAATCAAAAAAAATAACAAGCTTTCAAATCAAGGCACATAAAAGAAGTTCTCTAATTAAATTACATTAGAACGTAGAAAATAATCAAAACAAAGGAACATTGTAAACACTTTAATTATACTTAAATCACGTTTTATTATTTACACAGTAAATGCCATTAAATATAATTACAAAAACATAAAAATCTTTTAACATTTCTGAGTGTCATAATTATCCGGTTTCTCATTAATAAACGCTTTAGCGGCATCCTCTTCCATTTCATGCGGCTCTTTGAAATAATTCTCTATTTCTTGCAGGGTTTTATCTTTGGTCTCAGGTAAATATTTGTACAATATGATAGCAAAAATGGAAGCTGATATGCAGTAGAACAAGAATGCTCCTGGCAATGTAAGAGCTTTAAAAATATGCGGTGACAATTTTAGTACAGTCGCCATTAACAATTCAGAAAACAATGTAAGTATGAGTAACGAAGAACTTTTGTACCGTAAAAATATTAATTCACCGAAGATAGTTGAGGGCATTATCATCGGACCACATGTAATTGCAACTGAAAAGGATGTTAATAAGACAATCGAGACAATATTATTTTCTATTATCACTTGCAAATTGATCAGATACAAATATAACGATATTATAAACAAAAACGTAATACCTAGAGCTGACGACGATAACAGCAACGTTCTTCGATTTATTAACTTTGATAAAACACAACCGATCTGCATGCCAAGAATAGTAACAGCATCCAAGATAAGCATACCGGTGTATGCAGCAGACTCACTAGCAGTTATTTTAGTAATCAAATCTACAGCATACATGGAACACACCAGCTTGCCTGAGAAATGATATAATGACATCACAGCCATAGAGAGCAACAAGGGTTGATAGAAACCCTTAGCTGTAGCAGTTTCTTTGATGATTCGAAGTTTATACCACGAAGTAGATTTCACTCGCACAGCGCATTTTCTAAGATATTCTTTTTGAGATTTTATAAGACTTTCGAGTTCCTCTTCTGAGTCTTTGTCATATCCTTTCAACCAATGGTGTGCTTTGGCACACTCCTCGAAACGTCCATTCATTGCTAACCATGACGGAGATTCAGGCATGACGATGGCAGTCAAGGAATAAAGGCAGCACACTATCGCGATGATGGCGATGTTCCTCCAGTGACTAAAAGTTCCGGTGACATTTGCTATCCAGACGCCCCAGAAGAATATAGACGATTCTATCATCATGAATACGCCTCGGTAACGTGGCGTTGAGTATTCCACGATGATGACGATGAGAACTGTCATATTACTAGCCAGAGTCACACCTTGGAGTATTTCACTGATTAAGATGTGCAGTGCACTCGTACTGCAGTAGAAAACGATGAAGCTTACTATTGTCAATACTGTTACGATTATTAATGGAATTTTCCTGCCAACGTATTGTGTGAGTATTGGTAAAATAATGACCCACGGCATGGAGCTGTAGCCGAGAACGGATGCTGTAAAGAAAACAAAGTTTACGTCAGACTACTGAAGTTATGTGACTCACATAAATGTTCAGATAAGTGTAAATATTAATCAGATCCTAATAGTAGCTAAATTTACTAGGTACAGTAAATTGAAATTAATGTTAACGTCTTGATTGATATGTATTTTCTACTTTAATTATGCGTATTAATAGACAAACGATAACAGGTGTAGAATTTGATAATGTAGTAAATATAAACATGAATATTATTACACAACCAAGATGCCATGTCGTCCGTCAGTGGGTTCGTCTCATTTCCTTCTTTCCTCAATTGTGGTATCAGGACTGTAGGTGCTCCAAAACAAAGTCCAAGCACGAAATATATCGACGTGCATACCGTACATACGTATAACTGAAAAAACAAACAGTTCGTGATTAAAAAATATGTTTCTTTGTGCAATAAAATAATTTCAGTAAGTCAGTCACTGTGGTGAAGGTTTGGGGTTGATTTTTGATGAATTTAGCTATTCAGCAATGAGGTAAATTCAGTGGGTGTGATGGACTTAAATCTATAAAATAAATTTGTAGACTTATTTTTGTCCGTTACATAACAGATATCTATAAAATCTCATGTCTTAAACGATAACGACTGACGCTACAAATTACTAGTTGATAGACAAAAATAAATCTGCAATTTTATTTTATACATTTTTGGTCCTACGCTATATTATAGACCACTGAAACATTGCTCAATAGCTTCATTTGTAAAATATCAATAGAATCTCAAATCTAAGCTACAGTGACTGACAATATGACTGCAAACATGTTTTTAAGATCTTTCTATCCATCACACTAGCTCTGAGCACTAGTACCTACTGAAGCATTGCTCAATAGCTCAATTTGTTTAATAGGTATCTATAAAATCTCAAGTCTCAAGTCTACTAACTAGGTAACTGACATTAAAAAAATAGTCAGAAAATTTGTTTTATAGATAATTTTGTTCATTAACAAAACATTTCGTCCGTGTCAACATTTCTTCGCCACAGTATTACGACATGTAGAATACACAAAGTTAGGTACAACGTTCCTTAGACTAAGCAGTGTGCTAGAGATTACCTAATCAATCATAATAACTTCCACTCACATTACACTGTCCTAGAAATTGTAACAGGAAAACATATTAGGTATATTTACAAACCTGTCTTAGGAATGGTTGCCACAAAAACTTCGTGTGTGTCGGACATTCTTCAGTGTCGTCACTTTCGGCACCCCTCGGCGCAACATTCTCCATTTTTAATAAAAACGTGGAGCTTTTATACACTAAAAGAGCACTTCAACAGTCCCGAAGTGCCTTCTGAAATTGAATAAAACCTATGTCATTATTTTCAATAGTGTATTTCACATTTATCAATATTTCAATTAAAATGAATAAAACATTGACAATTGCTTTTGTTAGGCTTCTGTACAAATATGTACTGATGTTATTATTTACATATTTTTGTTTTTTTTCATGAGGACACATGAACGAATTTGTTACACGTTAGGTAAGTCTTGTTTGTTTGGAATAAATTAAAGTAATGTGGAAAACAATGGGCTGACTGCCGTAATTTTCATTGGAATAATATCAGAACAAATTTAATATATTACCTACGTTATTATTACAGTACGACATTTAATTCGATGCAGTAAGTTGACAGAACCAATGTCACATAAACACTGAAAAATGTACTTTATTGGTCCATAACTAAAATAACCAGCAAGGTGCTGTTCTAAAATGTACTAGAATCTAGTTTTAACTTTATTTTATTTACTACACATCAGTTTTTTTTCATGTTTTAGGTGTTATTAGATCCTGTCAGTACTGTAGCTACTTAAAAGTTATTTACCTACATACTTTATTATTGACACACTTTATATTTAACACCTTATTATTATTGATCTTAGTTCATATTGATACACTGGGTAGGGAATAGCTGAATCAGCCACTTTTTTAAATTAAAACTCACACAACACAAGAATGAATCCTCACCATGATTTTCCTTTTCAAGTCAAAAACCGGTGAACCAGTGATATTTAGGTAGAAACCGCATTTTAAAAGTCATGTTTATAAAATTATTGGAAACCATCGATCGTCGGTAGACACTCAGACACTAACACTCGATGTCTTTTGCAATGCACACTGAATTGGACGACTACGCTAATTAGGGTACAACCACATTGGGGCGACAATGCCGTGATGTATGACCGAGTGCGCGCGTGTTCGTTATGATAAACTAGCTTCCGCCCGCGGCTTCGCCCGCGTGGTTTGTAGATAAAAAAAGTATCCTATGTCCTTTCCCTGGGTTAGGTCTACCTCTCTGCCAAATTTTATCGAAATCTGTTCAGTGGTTTAGGCGTGAAAGTCGGCAAACAGACACACACACTTACCCATTTATAATATTATAAGTATGGATGATGATATTTATTTCTGTAAATGGATTTTTACAAACATTTTTACATGTCAACAAGTTAATAAGTAAGAAATGCGCTTGCATTTGTTTTTGCAAAACTTGCATCGTAGCACAAATAAATAGGTACATGTGTATGTCAGTATAACAATAACACACATTTAAACGAAAGAAGTACCTATTTACTATCCATAAGAACCAGATTTGTAGTAACATCGATTATAATTTGCTTCACAAACATAGGTACCGATTTAGTTGGGCACTGTCAGAGCCTATCAAAGATTCGTTTTTTTTTTGTGCGATTACGCGTAATTCGAGCTATTACTAAAATACATTGCAAATATTGGGAACCAGTAGGCACCCGCGACTTCGTCTGCATAAGTATCTTTATAAATTATAGCCTATGAAGTGTAAGATGTAAGATGCTGTACTTAAAGTTTCATCAATATCTGTTCTGCGGTTTTTAACACATTTATATTAGAATAAGAATTTTATTTAAATAATTAAAAAAATATGTATATTCTAAAAATATACACAAAGTTTTAGAATATATATAAAAAAAACGTAGTAATTTAATATCGTATACGGCAGCCGCAATTCCATAACATTCGGTTATTCGGTACTGCAAATTAATACAAAAAATATAATATTTATGGCAAAATAGTTTTCTTATAACAACATTGATATGCTCAACAAAATGATGATTGTATGCAACCTATTTTTTATAAGTAGCTAACTAAGACACATTGCAATAACAAGTAAATGAATTTACACCTTTATGCTCTTGCGCATGTGAGTCGGGTACGTCAAATGATTGTTATGGAATGATTCGTCTGATCGGTCTCAACAATAACACGAAGTTTGTACGTAGGCACAACAGGTTACTGGATATTAGCTTGCTCCTAATTAGTCGGATAAAAATGCAAACAATATTGTAACAGCGATACTTTTAAAATGTACCCGCAATTAAGTAACGATATATAAATTAACTTTAACGATAATAAGTACCTAATTGCCGAATAGGATTATCTACCATCCTGGTAATAATACTACCTTTAACTAGATACGAGTTTATACGACTTTGAACCTAGCCTTCTTATTTTGTTTACTTTTAATGGTACTTTATCAACTTACTCACTATCATACATAAACAAAAATCATAAACAGTTTTAAGTATAGTGAATTCATCACTTATAGAATTGCAGAGTAAATCCATTACAGAATTTAAATTTCACAATAAAAGGACTTATGTATGACAGAAATTATGTAATAACAAACAAAATTCTCACCTGCTTACCACTATTTCCGTCAAATTATTCCACAAACGAACTACAAGTAAACTGGAAACACACATTTGCTTATTCCCCGGAAATTATAAACGCGAGAGTTTTGAACGGACGGCAAAGCAAAATACGTAAGTTATTAAACATACGGTTGACTGAAACACTGGCTTCCGCGGTTCTATTAAAAATCTCCGTATTTTATATTGGCAGGTCAGAGCATTTAGGTTATAAAGTCAACATAAGATAAGAGAAAGAGATATTAAAAAAATAACGCACGTAAAATCATCAATGAGGGGTTTGTCTTTTTCAATCACAGCTTGTTTTGTCCATTCCAATTTTTCCAGAATTATTTAATACAGACGCCAAAGGTTATTTATTTATAACGTGGACTTCGTAACTTGTATCTATCTCAAAATCATTTTTCAATGGATTAATTACACTGTTTATTTTTATACGTTCAGTGGTAACAGGAAGATCGGAACAGACACTAACGAGTGGCCGATGAGATAACAACTGACGCTATCTTGATACACTAGTGTTTTTGAGTTAAAAATAAAAAGGTGATCCAACGGTGCGTCTGTACGCATTTAGAAAAAAGATGCGTATATTTTAATACGTCCACATTCGATGGTAGCTCTGTTAACACTATACGAGTACATATACTCGTAGCTGAGGTATTGATACTACACAAACGTACTTAATTAAGTACCAGCCTATTGCTGTTTCACTGCATAACAAAGGTTTATTCTCATATAAAGAAGGCATGAACATTAATCACCACGCTTGTTTAAGGCGGGTTGGCGATTTGAGACTTTTACTAATTACATCCCCTTCACTCCCTTTAAGCGCAGTTTTAAAATAAAAATAAAATAAAATAAAAATCATTTATTTCAGGCAACTAATAGCACCCATACAACAATCACAAAACAGAACACACACACATAGACAAATACATTTACACTATCGGACATAGTTGGTAACATAAGTTTTGAAATCATTTTTAGAATTAGATCATTAGTTCCGGATATTACCTCCTACATACAAACCTACAGTTAAATTTTACTTCTTTATAATATCTGTCTGTTCCTTTGCAGATGTCAGTGATTTCTACGTGTGATGTGAACTTGAAAGTTAGCACATGTAAATTAATAAAGTCGCTTTACTACTGTTCTTTAATGTTATCATTTTGACTTCTCTAGAATTGAAAGGAATACGTACTAATTTCCGCTCGATTTAACACTATACTATTGTAGGTAGATATTCATGTACCTAAAAATGAAAAATTCGTTTCGCGACTCCTACATTAAAAGTTCTGTATGTGGGCACCCTCACATTTTTCCCCACGTCAACGAGCGACGGTTTCAAATGTGCATGGCAACCCTCTTAAAGCAGCCCTTTATCACATTTCATTAGAAATCATCGTTTCATTTGAGGTAACATTTAAAGCACATGTTGTACAGACGCCAGCACATCAAGCTATCCCAAACTGTCAGATTTTCCAAGTTGAACATGAACCTTATTCTTTTGTAATAAAGGTAAAAAACTATTAAAGGAATTGACAGATTGGGGTAGCTTGATTTATTTATTTCAAATTTACACGCACAACATTACAGATTTCAAAAACTTGTGGGTCTTTGCTTTCTGTGACGAGGTCTTTCTCAATTACTGACAACCATCCATCTTCTTGTTTATTTCTGTTTATAAATGTTAAATATTACCTGCCTCGTTGGTCTAGTGATAGCGAACACTAAGGCTGTGCATGAGTTCGGATCCCGGTTCAGGCAAAGTGTCATTGGGTATTTTATTTAGGAAATTCTCAGCCTGGAGTCTGCATGTGTGCCTGGCCGATGGCACGCTCGCCTCCTGTTACATGGGACTTCAAGGTGACTGGCAAAATGTGGATGTACTACAAATTCACCTCTGCCTAACCATTAGGGGACCAGAGGCGTGGTGTTATGAAACAACGTTTCCGTCCCATAGTATCCCGTCTCTAGTCGCCTCGTACATATACATACATTCATAAACTCGCGCCTTTTTCCCAGTGACAACAACTACAGTGGCAGAAACTACAGAACTGTTTGAAATGAATTTCCAAATCCCTGTCCAACCCTTTCAACCAATCCTGTGACGCTGCATATTCTTAAAAATGTCCAGTGACTGCCAAATAGGAAGACGACCCAACCAAAATGTTCTGAATGAGTAAGTATGGCGAAAATACGATAATACCCATTGTTTATCCATTGGAAACACACAAAACACTTCCGTCACATAGTACCTTTTCACTTGAATCATAATCATACCCCGTCGGGATGTATAACAAGTAACTATGACTATTAAGTGGTATGCTGGTTGCCATTAGTAGCATTCCCAGCATTATTTCTCCAATTAATAGTTGGATTGCGTTAATGCTGCAATAGAAAACAATAAGCCTGACCAATGTATTTATGCAAATGATTATGAAGTGTACTTTTCGTCCATAAAAACTCGTTTCCATGGGTATTGCGAATACCCGCTCCACTGCACTGTAGCCGTGTACCGATACTAACAAGAAATGGGGCTAAAGTGTGTTTAAAAGCTAATATTACATGCAATATGGTTTGCTAAGGAAGGAACGAGAACTTCCGAGATCGTTCCTTTTATTTTCAAAGGGGGTTGCGTCAAGAAGACACGTTGTTTGTCGTGGACACGCATGACGCATCACATTGGGATATACTAACCCAACCCAGTAAGCTACTGATGGCAGGCACTCCGGCCGCTTCCGGGTACTTCCTCAATAACGTAATTATGAATGCCATGGTGTTTAGAAGAACAGACTTGCTATGTTGTGTCCCATGTAATGGGGGGCGACCCTATTACCATTAACTGGGCACAAATACCTACAGACTTCGGGCTCCGGCTAAGAAATTCCAGAAGGAAAAATCCCAATTTCACTTTTCCCCGACCTGAGAATCGAATCCAGGACCTCATGTCGTCATGACCACAGTAGTAACACTCACGTACATATGAAGTGTTACAGAAATATCTACCTTTACTATTTTGATCAGCTTTCATTTATTTACCACCTGTCAGAACAATCAATTATTATATTATCTATTCTATAGAATTATTCAAATATGAGATGTTGACATATTGCTTACTAGAAGATGCATATCGCTTAAATTTATTTATAGCAAAAAAAAACTTTAACCTGCCACTTGTGCCTAGAATTTGACATAAATATTCGGTGACGCTGGTCCATAAAGGATAGGTTACACAGTGCGAGCTGCTGATGTGGCAGTAGACAGCTACTGTGCCTATGTACTCGTATGACAGTAGCTCGACTCGCCTCGCACGGTCACACTATGCAAGCTGCTGGCTTCGCAGAAGACAGCTACTGCACCAGTGTACTGGCATATTCGTCAATGGCAATTCGTCTGCAATGTTGTCGCAAAATACACGTTTAATCACAGTACATACCACAATAAAAGCGGTTACGAAAATACTTTGTGTTGAAATGCTTAGAATTGAAAGAGCTATACAAAAAAAGAAGAAGAAAAGAAGTATTTGGGTCAGGGATTGGTTGCAAAAAAAAGGGGCAACGCATACAATATTTAAAGAGCTATATGATGAAGATCCCCGAGAATATAAAGCGGTTATGAGAGTGACACCTGAACAAGTGGAAATACTTTTAAATTTAATTGCTCCAAAAATTCAACGTGATGATACACTGATGAGGGATGCGATACCTGCAAGGGTGAAGTTGGAAATAACTCTGGTATACCTTTCTTCTGGGATATCGTATAGACTATTGTCGGTATTTTTCAGAGTTTCAAAAGCATCCATAATTAAAATAATACCAGAAGTGTGTGCTGCTATCAATGAAAGTCTAAAAGGTTATATCAAAGTAAGTAATTTTTATTATTCTTAATCAAATTCACAACGGATTTGTTAAAGTTTTTGCACATATTAAACGTGAACTTAACATAGTAATACTTAATAACTACAGTACTACATAGCTTATTTCGTTATTTTAGAGATTGATATTGCTGAAGAAAGTATATCATTACGGAGTATAGATTGTGAAGATTGATCCAGCAGTGGCGTAGAGTTTGCAGATATTGTAGGTTCAACAGGTTGATAATTTACAGACATTGTTTGTGAAGGATTTACTGGAGCTGCGAACACTACAGGCTGTGATGACAGCGTACATTCATTATGGAGTATAGATTGTGAAGATTGTTCCAGTTGTGTAGAGTGTGCAGATATTGTAGGTCCAACAAGTTGATAATTTACTGCAGGCTGTGGTGATGGCGTACATTCAGAACTGTAATCAGAAGGTGTATACACAATTCTAGCACAGAGGGCGCTTTTACGGTATCTAGAGAGTATTGCCTGTATTTCATCTGTCGCATCAATTCTATCAATCGGAGGTAACTGTTTGAGCTGCAGTGCTACATGTCTTCCAATAACATCACATTCATCTTCTAATTCTCTTGGAATCGCTGCAGACACGTTTACTAAACTGTTATTTAGTTCTTTGAGCTCATTCACAGCTGCTTGAATTTCAGACCGTTCTGATGATACTTTCGTCTTTAATTTTGGAGTTTTTGGTGGCCTCATCACTTTTGTAGGAACGGCGTTGTTGCTATTGACACTAGCATCAAGGTCCTCGTTATTCATGGCCTCGTTTCCTGACATTGATCCAACGTTGCTTCCTGACGTTGACGCATGATTTGGTTCCTGAAATTAATGTTACTCTTTTATTTTTCAGATACCCAATGTGGAAGAATGGCAAGATATAGAAGTAGGATTCGCTTCGAGGTGGAATTTCCCGAATTGCTGTGGAGCTATTGATGGGAAACACATAACAATTCAAGCACCACCAAATTGTGGCAGTGAATATTATAACTACAAAGGAACAAACAGTATAGTGCTCATGGCCGTCGTAGATCACGATTATACTTTCAGATATGTAGATATAGGCTCATACGGTCGTAATGCAGATGGTGGGGTATTTCAAAACTGCTCTTTGTATCCGTATCTAGAAAACAATTTATTGTTGCCTGAAAATGGTATTCTAGTTGGAGATGATGCCTTCCCTTTGAAGCCGTATTTACTAAAGCCCTACAAAAATATATTGACTACCGCAGAAAAGATATATAATTATAGATTGAGCAGAGCAAGAAGGATTGTGGAGAATGGGTTTGGCATTCTAGCATCTCGTTTTCGTGTTTTGGGAAAGCCAATTCAAGTTAAAGAGGAAACTACGATAAAGATCGTCTTATGTGCATGTACATTACACAATTGGTTACGTACCACTGCATCAAGCACTTATACACCACCAGGAACTACAGATTATGAAGACATCATAAACTTTCAAATCATTCTGGGGCAGTGGAGGTCCGAAATTAATGAATTACCGAGTATTCGTCGCTCGAGAATCAATAATAGATCGAAAGCAATAGCAGAGAAAATGCGTGATAAATATAAAAATTATTTCAATGGCGAGGGAGCAGTTACGTGGCAAAATGATATGATTGTGTAATTAGAAATAAAATACTTACCAGATTACTTAGTGTTTCTTTTTCTTTTAGATTTATTATTTTCATAATATAATCCATAGAATCGAACCACTTGATAGATGGTTTATAGATCTCATCAGTGCCAGATCCACTTTTTTTGCTTTTTTCAATTTTCAATAACTCCTGGTTATACGTAGAACGTAAATTTTTGATTTTTTTTGTAACTTCATTCGTGTTTTGTAAATTAAATTCCATGCGGATGTGTTCTAACGACGCTTTACGCAAATCTCTGTTCTTATAATTAGGATCCAAACAATTCCATAAGTTCGTTTGATCTTTGTATAGCTCCACAAACTTTATATTTTGATCGGATGTCCATCTTTCCGCCATTTTGACGCCGAAACAAGAAACACTGTAGCGTGGGCCCGAGCGTACGAGCTACTGTCATTTCGCAAAATCGTGCGAGTTGACGACCGAGCGGCGTGCGAGTGGCGTGGTGGGGGAAGGCAAGTAGCGAGTAAAAACAAAAAATGTTGAAGTAACTCGGACGCGAGCTACTGTCCCACTCGCACATGACAGTAACTCGTATGATGCGGTCACACGGTGCAAGTAACTGCACCTCAGTAACTGACTCGGTCAGCTCGCATGCCAGCTCGCACTGTGTAACCTAGGCTTTAGACAGGGGTTTAAAATCTAATAATTTCATATTAAACGACCCTCAATGTTACTTTTACTGGGCCAGATATTAATAAGACATATTTTTAAAACAATAGAATATTGATTTATCGTAAACCACATCTCGTTTATTAATCTTTAAATTGTCAAAAACATTCTCATGCTTTTGTTTAAATAAAAAACATGTAACAATTTTATGAGTAAGTATATTTAATATATTTACATAATCTCCGCATCTACAATGTGCTTGCGACTTCGTCCGCGTGGAATAGTGACTTTGGGCAGCATTTTTTGGAAACACCGTCGTTTGGGTATTTTAAAAATATCTACTTCATGGTAATACACGATAATAGACGTATAGACATCGGGGTTATAAGCATACAGGCTGCTTGGATTGCTAACACGTGACAGAGCCACATAAAGCTGACTGTGCGAAAAACAGCTAATACTTAGATCCACCACCCACAACTTTTAGCGTCTAACCTTCATCATCATCAGGCTATACTAGTCCACTGCTGGACATAGCCCTCTCCTTAAGAGCGCCATAGCGCCCTGTCTTCAGCTTGCCGCATCCAGCATCTGCCTGCAGTCTTTCGCAGATCGTCAGCCCACCTGGTCAGAGGGCGTCCTACACTACGTTTGCCGAGTCGCGGTCTCCACTCAAGAACACGTCTAACCTTGGACTTTATTAATTATTTATTAAAGACGGACCATACTGACATTTCGCAAATAAAAATAGTAAAGAAAGAAAGAAAGAAAAAACATTTATTCAGCACAGGCTCAGGCACACAAAGACACAATACTAAACATAGAAAACAAAAAAATAAACAAAAAATGAGTAACAAGAAATACATTAAAAATAAATATACGAGTAAGTAGACATACTCGTATATTATTAAGTATGTGCCTTACGGCTGCGCTAAAAAGGAGTAGTAGTAGGATTTAGTAAAACTCTTAAAACAATTCTAGAACAAATTTGGGAATTTGTAAACAAATATTTTAAAACTACAACCCTTAAAGTGTGGTCCCTCAGGCCTCACAGACCATCAGCCCGATAACGGAAAGCATCTGAAAAATTAAGGTTTTGTGTCTACAGACATTTAGTAAAGAATTTGTAAAAGATATTTACTGAATAACAGATCACAAAGCATCAAAGAGAACAAATATATGTATAACGTCTAAGTGTGGTCCCTCAGTCCACACAACAAAGATGAATATTTTTGTGAATATAACAAAAAGACAAAACACAAACCAAACGTATAACACTGAAATTCGTCGACTCAGTTGTATACACCACACAGCATGATGCTATGCCTAGGGCGGCCTACAGCAGGGCGTGGTTTTCAGTAGTAACCTAAACCTACACATATTTTATTTAGAATTCATCGCCTAACTTTAACTTCTTTGCATTGACTAAAGGAAATAAATAATAATAATAAATAAATAGGTTTAGGTAAAACATTTATTCCTGTTTCAGATAACACTTTGATCAAAGTATTTTGAACAGGCAGTACCTACCTAATTTTAATCACTTCCATTTACACGCGCTATTAATGACGTAACCTTCAACGCATTCATGTTAATAAAATTTATGTAACTACTACTGATAAATTAAATTGTATGAAAAAAAGTGCCTAAGATATAACTTTAGGATTTACTCCGTTCTAATAGTAAAAACGAATACCACTGGTATTTGTTTTAACTCATATGTATTTTCTATTCCAAACGGATAGCACTCTATAAATAATTAAATTTAATGTGCGAACGAATACTAAAAACTTGAATTTCAGTCCGCACAGTCAAACCTACTCAATTTTTTACTTTCTAAATTTTATGTGACTCAATACAACGGTACAACTTTCCGTATTCACTACACTCCAATATTTTTACAAAGGTATACAACTAAAATAAATAAACAAATAATGCTGGACAATCCAGACAGCATCATCTAGCCCCAAGCTAAGCAGAGCCTGTGTTATGGGTACTAGATGACTGATATACTTAATACAATACATTACATAGATAGATATTTTTTTATTTTACATAGCAAATACCCAGAACACCCGGAAGATTTTTTTGTAGATCGTACAAACATTGGTGGGGAACCAAGGCCGGAATTGAACCCGCAACCTCCTGCGTCGTAGGCGGACCTTCGCCCGCCGCGCCGCCGCATCGGTCGTCAAAGGTTTTTGATTTTTTTTTAAATTTACAGGAACAAGGAGGAACTTAAATTATAATAATGTTGATTATATTAGTCATTTTTTTTATTGTTTACTAACTAAATTGTTTTATGGATTAAACTGTTTTATGTGTGTGTTATAATTACATACAAAGTATTTTTACTGACTGTACTTTATATCTTTGATTTTGTTTTGATATTAGTTAAAACAATGGAATCCGTTCGGAATAGACAATAAATATGAGTTGAAACAAATACCAGTGGTATAAGTCGTTGGTATAAGAACGGAATAAATCAACTCTAGGCTTAGGGTAAATAAATATATAACTTCAATGCAATTAAAAAAGGATTGAAAATATTCAAAGTTCAAAATTCATTTATTGGTGTGATTTTTGGTACATTTTATATGAGATCTTTAAAATAAATAATTATAAGTTCCTCAAAAATCGACCTTAAAGGTACTTTTAAGGTCTTTCATATGTCAGTAATTATTATAAAAGATAATCAACATATTAAAACAAAATAATTACACTAAAACACAAAATAATTTAAAACCAAAAAACAAGCAGAACATTAACAATTGAGTATAAAGAATGATTGGGAATAAAGATAAAAATACAATGTCAATAACAGAAAGTAATTAAATAAAATTTACAATGTCAATTAAATAAATATCAATGTCAATTAAGTTACCAAAATTCTTTCTCAGAAAGAGCGAAGTCGCGAGGCTGCTCGAAACCGCGCGTGATGATTCGTCCAGCATTCACTGCGTCCGGCGAGTAGCCCCATATAACTTTTCCACAGGTGCTCTGTCTTAACTGTGACAAAGATTAAGCGATAAACGTCAATTATAAAATTGCAAACACAGTATTTTAAACGTAGTATTCTTATTCTTTGTAGTTTCATATTTGCTGTTCAAACCTCCCATATTATTATTATACTCTTTGGTCCAAACTTTCCCATTCTATGGTTTTTATTCTAATATTAACTTATCGTGTAGCTTTTTCTTCCATTCAATCTTGTGAAACCTCCTTGGACTTTTGAGTATCTTGGAAATATTTCTCGATTTCTTGTGAAGTTTTGTCTTTGCTCTCTGGTAAATATTTATACAATAATAGTGTAAATAAAGACGATGAGAGTCCATAGCAAAGGAAGGTGCCGTGCAAACTAAACAGATTAAAGATGGACGGCGATACTTTTACAACTGTTGCCGCCAATATTTCAGTAAATATAGCAAGCGTTGGTATACTATAGGTGCATCGCTACCTAACCCTTCGGAAATAAAAGCGTTGCGTTATATAAAAATAAATATAAATATATTTTATTTTGCTGGACAATCCACACAGTATCATCTAGCCCCAAGCTAAGCAGAGCTTGTGTTATGGGTACTAGATGACTGATATACAATACATTACATATATAGATATTTTTTATTATACATAGGAAATGCCCAGAACACCCGAAACAAATATTTGTTGATCGTACAAACATTTGTTCCAAGGCGGGAATCGAGCCCGCAACCTCTTGCGTCGCAGGCGGACCTTCGCCCGCCGCGCCACATCGGTCGTCAAAGTCAAGGTGGTATATCAATACTAGGAAAGACTACCAGATTTGCTGGGCATCGAAAATAGCTTATTGTTTAACCTTACATTAAATTTGACTCAGCTAACGTTTTGAAAAAATATTAATGGTACAGTACGGGTATTATTTTTGGTAGGCGACATGTCATGATCATCATACGACGTTTGTTCAGCTAGTGTTCAAAGTGTGGTCGGGCAGTATTAAAAGCCCAATTTATCTGACGAGTTGCCGGCTGACGGCCTTATGAACGAAGCATAACGATTTAAATATATTTTTTCTCGGAAACTGTGATTCACCTCCGAGTTTTTTACAGCATTTTTGCTTCCTGTTAAAAATAATATGGACTACCAACGCGTATGGTGTCAAAGTACAGTCAAGCCCAAAGAGAGCTGGGATCAACGGCTTAACGTGCTTTCATTGGCATTTGGCATTTTGCTGAACTGGAAACCTATTTTTCGATGCCGCAAGGTACATAATTACTATTTTTTATTTTTTTGTCTCGGACCTGTGGTAAATTTTTGGAGAAGGAGGGGTTTTTGATCCTCTCGATATACATATATGTATAACCCTAAACTTCTGGGCTGTGCTTCTACTGAGACTGATGGTAAATTTAGAGCGGCTGATGTAAAAGTGCCCTTATTCATTTCAAACGTGAATAAAGAAACGAGTGAGAATGACATTATTACGTATATTAAAGATAAAACGAATGAAACTGTATCCCTTAAAATGATAAATGTGAAAAAGTCTAAACAGTACAACGCTTACAAAGTCTATGTTTCTAAATGTAATTTGGCGTTATTTTTAAATGATAAGTTTTGGCCTAGCGGAATAACGTTTAGGCGTTTTGTGCACTTTATGTACAAAACAGAACAGCAGTGTGACGCAGGTAATTAGATTATAGTCATGGTTGTAAACTGTAAAGAATATTTTAATTTGAGTAGCTTTAATTGTAGGTCAGTTAAGCGATCTATTGATAATATAAGAGATATCTGTGAAATGTCTGATTTAGTCGCACTCCAGGAGACGTGGTTACTTCCTCATGACATACCATTATTGGGCACTATTTCTACCAATTTTGAATACACAGGTAAGTCCGCTGTAGACATGTCTGTGGGCTTGCTGA
Organism: Phlogophora meticulosa; assembly: GCA_905147745.2. Classification (NCBI taxonomy): domain Eukaryota; kingdom Metazoa; phylum Arthropoda; class Insecta; order Lepidoptera; family Noctuidae; genus Phlogophora; species Phlogophora meticulosa. Next base: position 8,749,979 of record LR990528.1, on the reverse strand, counting down.
AGGGAAGACCTTATGGGGGGGTGGCCATACTCTGGAGGAAAGGCATATTTGAAAATGTTACTGTGTTGCATTGTACTAGTGCCCGATTAGCAGCCATACGGGCTATTGTTGACGGTCGATCAATTATTGTATTTTCTGTGTATATGCCGACTGACACTCCGGACAATTTGCCAATTCTGACAGAGGTTCTAGGAGAAATAAGTGCAATAGTAGCTAGTGAGGATGTTGCGAATTTATTTATTTTAGGTGATTTTAATGCTCACCCTCACGAACCATTTTATAACGAACTCATTAATTTTTGCTCGGATCAGTTGTGGACATGTGCTGATTTTGAAAAATTAGGCTCACAGACTGATACCTATACCTACGTCAGCGAAGCTCACGGGTGCAAGCGATGGCTAGACCATTGTGTAGTATCATGGTCGGCCTTACAAACAATTGTTGAGGTGAGAGTTGTAGAGGACGTTTTCATTTCGGATCACTTACCTTTACTTGTTAAATGTGATATTAGTATTGTAAGGCCTAAATTGATGACTAGCGACTGGCGTCGTAGTTCGGTTGTTTGGGGTGAGAGAAACAAATCGCAAGTAAACACCTTTCATAAATCCTGTCACAACGGGTTACGTCACATAGATTTCCCCACCGAGTTCACGGAATGTAGTCGTGGATCATGCAGTTTGGAAGCCCATAAAATTGTGTTGGACAAATTGTATGAGAATATAGTTCGAATCCTGAGTGACGCCGCTGTTGGGTCTAGCGGGAGGCGAGGCACTAAACAAAGTAAACGCAGGCACTTATGTGGCTGGAATAAACTTGTTCGTGAGGCTCATCAGACGGCCAGGCTTAAGTTCAAATTGTGGGTAGCATGCAATCGGCCTACAGTGGGCGTCATTTATGATGAAATGCTCGAGTCACGTAAAATCTTTAAAAGTCGACTGAAGTGGTGTCAAAATAATCAGGATCAACTTAAAATGGACGTTCTGACTAAACACAGATCAGCTAAAGATTTTAATAAATTCTGGAAGGCTACAGGTAAGCATGATATTAAGCCTGGCCTCCCTGTAAGTGTGGATGGGAAAAGCGAACCGGCGCACATCGCTAATATGTTTAGGGACCATTTTAAGGTGCGCTCCCCGCTTGGTCCGTCAGTGTCGTCTTTTGGTTCTCATACCAGATGTGATGGAGAGGAGTCTGATTTCCATGTTACTGCTAGTCAAGTAAGACTTGTGCTAAAGAAAATGACAGGTGGTAAATCTCCCGGTCATGACGGGCTCAGTGTTGAGCATTTGCGGCATGCGGGGGTTCACCTACCGAGGGTCCTGGCCATGTTCTTCACAATGTGCATTAATCACTCATATTTACCACATAACCTAATGAAAACCATCGTGGTGCCCATTGTTAAGAACAGGACTGGGGATATATCGGATAAGGGGAACTACCGCCCTATATCTCTCGCAACTGTGATCGCTAAGGTGCTGGACGGTGTGCTTGATTCTTGCTTAGATGATTATATCAAACTGCATGACGCTCAGTTCGGGTTTCGGCCCGGGCTATCGACTGAAAGCGCAATAGTAAGTCTCAAGCATACCGTCCGGTACTATACCGATCGTAGGACGCCGGTGTATGCTTGTTTCCTTGACCTCTCCAAGGCTTTTGATCTCGTGTCTTACGATGTGCTTTGGAGAAAGTTGAGGGACAGGGGTGTGCCGGTGGCCGTGCTCAATATATTCAGATATTGGTATGGGAACCAAACAAATTTTGTAAGGTGGGCTAACACACTTTCTGAAGCGTATAGGTTGGAGAGCGGGGTGAGACAGGGGGGTTTGACATCTCCCAAGCTCTTCAATCTATATATAAATGACCTCATCGTTGAGCTCAGTAGCAAGCGCGTCGGTTGCTCGATAGATGGTGTATGTGTAAACAACATAAGCTACGCGGACGATATGGTGCTGCTGAGCCCGACGGTGGGTGGTCTCAGTGAGATGTTAGAGGTGTGTGAGGACTATGCGGATGTACATGGTCTTCTTTACAATGTAAAGAAGAGCGAATACATGATCTTCAGGGCCGGCGGTGGATGTCTTGATACTTCACCCTGTGTTACCCTAAATGGCTTGAGCGTAAATCGTGTTACTAAATTTAAATATCTGGGACATTTCCTTACCGACGGCCTTGAGGATGATGTAGATATTGAGAGGGAGCGCAGGGCTCTAGCGGTCAGTGGTAATATGCTGGTCCGCAGATTCTCCCGCTGCTCTGTGGAAGTTAAAACTACGCTTTTTAAGGCATACTGTCAGAGCTTTTACACGGGAAGTCTGTGGGTCAGTCACACCAAAAGATCGCTGGATGTCCTGCGCATCCAATATAACAATATCTTCAGGATGATGTTGGGGCTGCCACGATTCTGTAGTGCATCGGGGATGTTCGCGCTATATCGCACTGACGGTTTTCACGCCGTTATTCGCAAAAAGACGGTATCCTTGATCTGCAGATTGCGTGGCAGCCGGAACAAAATCCTGGAGACTGTAGCGGACAGAATCTCATCCCCACTCTGGAGATCTTTTGTCAGAAGGGTGATTTAGTGTTTTATTATTTAATCATTTGATATTCTTGACATTGTATTTATTAATTATTATTTTATTGTCGATTAATTATTATTTTATTTATTATTTTGATTTAATTTAATTGTAATTTATTTGTAATTTTATTGAACTTAATTGTAATTTTATTTGATTTAATTGTAATTGTAATTTTAATTAATTTAATTGTAATTTTTATTTTATTTCTTGTGTCGGTATTTTTCTGTGATGATATGGGTTGTTTTGTGCCTGAAATAAATGATATTTAATTTAATTTAAACTCTATATAAACATATGTGGATTTCCACACGAAGCAAAGAGCTAGGATATACAAATCTGTTAATTTGTACTTTTTACGCCTTTTTTAGCTTGCATTTTTTTCTGGGAAATTCGATTGAACTCCTGACCTAAAAATCCCATCCCTCCGCATTAATTTATTCCTCCTCCTGATTAATTAATAATAAACTAAAATGCAACTCAAAAAGAGTTGAAAGTAGCGGGCAAGATATAATTCCGCAGGCACGAGACTACCAGATCGATCATTGGTCTATCGTTCGCTGCGTCAGACGACAAAGTCGCTTGAGCAGTTGCTGCTTTATCTACGCTGCTCCTCCACTGGGAATGATATCAAGTGACAGATGGCACAACAAGAAACGTACAAAATCAATCCATACTAATTTATTTTAAATACATTATTTCTATAGGTACATACATGCTAGTCGTATACTTATGTAGTTTTCTAATTTACTATTTAAATTTTCTCATTCTATGGTTTTTCTTGTTACAATAAATAATCTTTTATCTTTTTCTTCCATTAAGTCTTTGGAAACCTCTTCAGGCTTTCGAGTTTCTTGAAAATAGTTCTCTATTTGTTGTAAAGTTATGTCTTTGCTCTCGGGTAAGTACTTATACAATAAAAATGCAAAAATAGACGATGAGAGTCCAAAGCAAAGGAAGGTGCCGTGCAAACCAAACGCTTTAAAGACGGACGGCGATACTTTTACAACTGTTGCCAACAACATTTCAGTAAATATAGCAAGCGTTGGTAATGACGAACTTCGATATCTTAAAGGCGTTAATTCCCCATACACAGAGCAAGCCAGTATCATTGGTCCACAACTTAAAGACAATGCAAATGAAGCTAACAAAAGTAACGATATGATAGCATTTTCCGCTATCACAGACAATCTAATCAGGTACAAATAAAGTGATATTAATAACAAAAACGTAATAGCAATCGCAGATGAAGACAGTAATAGTGTTCTCCTTTTCAGAAATTTCGATAGAACGCACCCAAACAACATGCTAAATATAGTGACAGCTTCTAAAGTAAGCATGCCTGTGTACGCTGTAGATTCATTACTAGTTATTTTCTTAATTAACTCGATAGAATAGATGCTACAAACATATTTTCCAGAAAAAACATAAAGGGACATGACTGTCATAGACAGCAAAAGAGGCTTGTAAAACGCCTTTGTTGTAATCGTTTCCAGTGTGTGCATGATCCGACTTCTTGAAGCTTCTATACGTTTAGTACGTGACAGATATTCCTTTTGTGACTGTATTAAACTTTCTAGCTCGTTTTCAGCATCTTTGCCGTATCCTTTCAGCCAGTGGTGGGACGCCGCACATTCCTCGAAACGTCCATTCATTGCTAACCATGACGGAGACTCGGGCCATAGGATAGCACTCAGAGATAAGACACAAAACACTAAAGCTATAATGGCAATATTCTTCCAATAGCTGAAGGTCCCGGTTGCATTGGCTGTCCATACTCCCACATAGTACATAGTTGATTTCACTGTCAAAAATATTCCTCGGTAGCGCGGTGAAGTGAATTCCGTGACAACAACAACCAAGAGCGTCATATTGCTGCCGACAAGCATGCCTTGCATTATTTCACTAATTAGAAGAACAGTTGTTGAAGCACTGCAATAAAACACGATGTATCCAATCAGCGTGGTGACACACATCATAACGAACGGTACTTTTCTTCCGAACCGTCGCGCGAGTATTGGCAGTATTAGTATCCATGGCAACGCGGCGTAACCGTGGATTGATGCTGAAAAGGAAATAAGGTTATATTAAAAGTTAACGATTATAAATAAAAAATAAGTTATTTATTTCACTATGTAAACTCGAGGCTAAAATCATAGTAGGCTTATTTGGTTAATATTAAAATACTGACTCTCAACTATTGTTCACAGTGACTTAATGCATTTTAGTAAAGATATCATCAAATAATCAACACTGAATAGATGTCTCAATATGTAATAGATGGATGCCCATCCATGGGCCGAGCTTGGCAAGCGTGACTTTACCTTCGTTCGACCCGTGCGGCAAACAGCCTAAATGGCTAATAATAATTGCTCTTATTTTGTCTTTTCAATATTGTGTTTAAAAACAAACAATAACAACGAGTGACAACTTGACTTGTTATTCTTAATAGTGCAATTAAGTAGCTGGTTATCATTTACATACACAACCACGTTGCCATATCTTCGCTGACCGCTTCCGTGGAGTTAGCATGCCTCCGTATTTGCGGTATGAACACGGTGGGGGCTCCGCAACCCAACCCGTAAACGAAGTAGATCGTCCACACTCCTCCGACCACAGATAACTGAAACATAGAAATAATAATAATATAACATCACGCCTGTGTTGTCCGAGGGGGAAGAGATGCCAGAGATAGTACAGGAGGCCGCACGTCATTGCTGACACTTTAAGCATGGCCTGGCCTAGCGTAGCATTAGCATAGCATCGCAATGATAATTTTGCCACTTTTTTTAAGGTCCAATCTACCAGAATATCGACCAGATATAAATCCAGGTTGTTCAAACTGAATCACCGACCTGGGAATTGAACTCAGGAACCCCACATTCAGCAGTCGCACTTACGAACACAATACTAACGAGGGAGCCTGACGTGTAGACATAAGAAAACCCATGGATATAATTTGTATTGCTTATGTACCTTCCGCCAATGACCTTGGCCCCTTGGATGCAGATTGCAGATGAAGCGATGTACGCAAGAGTAGAGATGTGCGTAACTAATCGCGCGAGTGCATTTGCGCGTTTTGTAGCTCGCACCTAAAGGGCAGGACACATGGTCTGCGCGCGAGTGGTGATACTTTAATAACTTTATACTGCCTCGTTGGCCAGCACGAGGTTCATTCCCGAACTTCAACTCCTTACCCAACTTAAGAGTTGTTGGGATTTGACATCTAGAGTTGCTCAGTAGCAGCCCGAAATCTGGATGTGTACCCGATTGGTGGCAATTGGCTCGCCTTCCATTACATGAGACTAAAATAAAACTAGCGAAATGTGGGTGTACTATAGGAAGGTACACCTTAGAATAACCAATAATTTATTTTTATTTATTCAAAATTACACGTGGTTCTATGCAAAGACTCAGCGTATGTCGCTGTGTTTTACATATTTTGGATTTGTCGAAATATATTGTACGTAACCTTTACGACACTGAAATAAGGTTCAAATTAAAACGATTCAATAACCTATAATATACTCGTATATACATTCAATTATATTTGAACAAGTGCCACAGGTCCCCTTAAATCGACTCTTACACTGTTGTTCTTAAACCACTTAACTATGTACTGCATTATTTAAACACTATTATTAAAGTTAATTAGTAACACGAAATAAATAGAGGTTCTTTACTTTGGCAATCTTTGAGGGAGCGGGTTTCACCAACTGAAAATGTTGCTAAAAAGTTTACTACACGATGGACTCGGAAAGAAAATGAGCTGTTCAGCACATTTATGTTCGTGTAACTGTAGACAAACAAAGAAACAGCTAAGTTATTCTGGTATGGTCCTATGGTGAAAGTGTTTCTTGAGTACTGCCACCCCCTCAAAAAATTGTTCAAGAAGTTCAAACTCACCCTGATTAGTCTAAAAAACAATAAATACCTGTCTTAAAAAGGGTTTCCAGCTTCTTTTCACATCATTAGAGGTATCCTCGCATTTTTCTGTTTGAATGCTACTATAGCTGCTTGCAGCCATGGTATCTATATATGTTTTTCACTGACTACAGTTCACTAATATATAAATATACAGTTCGCAATTTTGTATTACATTCAGCTTTTTTTTTATATAATAAATACCATTTGTTAGAAATAAACTTGATTAATAATCACATTAGTGACACATTCCTAAATTCAGAAAGATCAATATTTTAATTGCACTTCAATTACACTTTAACACAATATTTTTAAATATCCAACCACATAAAATAATAATATTTTTAAGGTTTGTTCTTATTGTGTCCCATAAATAAGCTCCACCTGCTTAAATACCAAAGTTGTACAACCTGCACACATATCACATGTGTAGTACAAATTGAATTTATAACTTGAATGTTATTTTTTTCTGCGATTCGTGTACCTATGTAAATAATTGTAAGTACTATTATTCACCTCTTTAAATTAATTGAAACTAATACTATCACTATAATTCGCCTGTGTACCTACACACGCAACAACGAAATAATTGCATGCACGAAACGATAAGTTTTGTATTAAAAACATACCAGCTGCAAAATGTTACTGACGTCCTTGCATTAATGACCTCATATATAAAAATTACGCTGAATTTTCATACGTTATGCTGTTATGTAATGTTAACCAATTTCCTAATTTACCTATTTTACTCTCTCGACACTTCAAATATGTAGATAACCATCTACTTAAAAAAAAAATCTTTAAATTTTCCCCCACGTCAAGGAGGGACGTTTTCGAATGTGTATGGCAACACACCATTATCAGTAATTATTTTATTTCATATGCATCGGTACTTCCAATTATATTTCAGTATAGCTCAAATTATATCAGCTTGTAATTATAAAACCGTCCCGTTGGTCTAGTGTGGGTCGGGCTAAGTGACATTTATTTATTTATGTAGGTTAACCAACAATTGTTTACACGTACATTTCTATTTCAATTGCTAGAGTAAACATTTACAAGTGCAACAATTAGTTAAAGGTTAACACCACGTTTTAAATGACATGGGGCTTATCCATCTGTAATTTCTTAGATGTAGCCCGAAATCTGTATTTGTACCCAGTTAATGGCAATAGGGTCGCCCCTTACTACATGGGGCACAACATAGCAAGTCTGTTCTTCTAAGCACCATGGCATTCATAATGACGTTATTAAGGAAGTAATCGGAAGCGGCCGGAGTGGATGCCATCATTAACTTACTGCTTGCGTCGGGTTAGTATAACCCAATGTGGTGCGTCATGCGTGTCCACGACAAACAACGTGACTTCTTGATGCAACCCTTTAAAAATAAAAGGAACGATCTCGGAAGTTCTCGTTCATTCCTTAGCAAACCATATTGCATGTAATATTAGCTTTTAAACACACTTTAGCCCCGTTTCTTGTTAGTATCGGTACACGGCTATAGTGCAGTGGAGCGGATATTCGCAATACCCATGGAAACGAGTTTTTATGGACGAAAAGTACCCTTCATAATCATTTGCATAAATACATTGGTCGGGCTTATTGTTTTCTATTGCAGCATTAACGCAATCCAACTATTAATTGGAGAAATAATGCTGGGAATGCTACTAATGGCAACCAGCCCGACCATTTGATTCAAGTGAAAAGGTACTATATGACGGAAGTATTTTCCAATGAATAAACAATGGGTATTATCGTATTTTCGCGATACTTACTCATTCAGAACATTTTGTTTGGGTCGTCTTCCTATTTGGCAGTGCCAGGACATTTTAAAGAATATGCAGCGTCACAGCATTGGTTGAAAGGGTTGGACAGGGATTTGGAAATTCATTTCAAACATTTCACGAGCTCTAGGAGTGCTTGAAGCTAAATTTCAAAAAAATATCAAAATAAAGTAATTTAAATATGTCAAGGATAGTAGAATGTTAATGGATTCGGCTAGACACCTGTCGACGACATTTTATTCTGGAAACTCGTTTGTGCCAGTAAACCAGATGTATAAATGTCGCAGGATACTTGAGAATCTTTTTTTGCGAATATCTCTCCAAATGACCGGAAAATTGGAGACGACGAAAGATCTCCGGAATGATACGAAAACACATGTGGATTTTCGCAAAAACTCTAGTTTCGCAGAAAATAAATACTAGTATCCTGTATCCGCCAACCCGCCTGCGACTGCGACAGCCTATCTGACCTCCACAGGTCAGATAGGCAGTCGCTCCATGTAAAATACTAGTATCTTACTCCAACATACTTGGGAAAAAGGCTAGGCAGGTGATGATCCTGGAACATTATTACACTGTAACAAAGCAACATGTGAGACGGTGTTTCCATTCTTAGAATATGAAGAGGTTGCACACAGATACTTGGAACTAGTTCAATAATGGGTCGTTTGTTTATTTTAACATGAAATCAGAATGTGTTCCGCACGAAAACGGTACAAAAAGAACCCGTGGCCACCAGTTCCTGGACTACTTATGTTATCGACGTGAAATTAAATTAAAATGAAAGTGTTAAAAAGTAAATATTAAAGACTAAGTAAAACACAGAAAAATGAGAGACGAGACAGCAGAAATGTCATGATGGCCCAGTGGTTTAGGCCTCGGCTCTTGTGCACGAGGTTACTTACCCAGGTTTCAAACCTGGGTAAGTACCAATGTGAGTTTTTCAATTCATATGTACTTTCTAAGTTTATCTTGGACATCACTGACATCGGAAAACATCTTGAGGAAACCTGGACTTATATCATTAATATAAGTCTGAAATCGCCAACCCGTCTTGAGCAAGCGTGGTGATTAATGCTCGTGCCTTCCCTGTATGAGAAGAGGCCTTTGCCCTGCAGTGGGACAGTAATAGGCTGGTCCTGGGAGACGGTAGAAAAACAAACCTACACAATCAATTATAACCAATTTATTCCAAATCTCTATTTTACACATGCTCTTCGTTTACTTAGTTTACCATCTTCTGTCGAAACTTTCACATTCATTGGTTTTTGTCCTAACAATAAAAATATTTTAACTATTTTTCCATTAAGTCTTGGGAAACGTCTTTAGGCTTTTGAGTTTCAATAAAGTAGTTCTCTATTTGTTGTAAAGTTATGTCTTTGCTCTCAGGTAAATATTTATACAGTAAAAATGCAAAAATAGACGATGAGAGTCCATAGCATAGGAAGGTGCCGTGCAAACCAAACGCTTTAAAGATGGACGGCGATACTTTAACAACTGTTGCCGCCAATATTTCAGTAAATATAGCAAGCGTTGGTAATGACGAACTTCGATATCTTAAAGGCGTTAATTCCCCATACACAGAGCATGCCAGTATCATTGGCCCACAACTTAAACTCATAAAAAATGAAGCCAACAAAAGTAACGATATGATGGCATTTTCCGCTATCACAGACAATCTAATCAGGTACAAATAAAGTGATATTAATAACAAAAACGTAATAGCAATCGCGGATGAAGACAGTAATAGTGTTCTCCTTTTCAGAAATTTCGATAGAACGCACCCAAACAACATACTAAATATACTGACACCTTCTAAAACAAGCATGCCTGTGTACGCTGTAGACTCATTGCTAGTTATTTTCTTAATTAACTCAATAGAATACATGGTCAAAACATATTATCCAGAAAAAACATAAAGGGATAAGACTGTCATAGACAGCAAAAGAGGTTTGTAAAACGCCTTTGTTGTAATCGTTTCCAAGATGTGCTTGAGTCGACTCCTCGAAGCATCTATACGTTTAGATCGTAGCAGATATTCTTTTTGTGACTGTATTAAACTTTCTAGCTCGTTTTCAGCATCTTTGCCGTACCCTTTCAGCCAGTGGTGGGACGCCGCACACTCCTCGAAACGTCCATTCATTGCTAACCATGACGGGGACTCGGGCCATAGGACAGCACTCAGAGATAGTACACAAAACACTAAAGCTATAATAGCAATATTCTTCCAATAGCTGAAGGTCCCGGTTGCATTGGCTATCCATACTCCCAAATGATTCATAGTTGCTTTCACTGTCAAAAATATTCCTCGGTAGCGCGGTGAAGTGTACTCGGTGACAACAACAACCAAGAGCGTCATATTGCTGCCGACAAGCATGCCTTGCATTATTTCACTAATTAGAAGAACAGTCGTTGAAGCACTGCAATAAAACACGATGTATCCAATCAGCGTGGTGACACACATCATAACGAACGGTACTTTTCTTCCGAACCGTCGCGCGAGTATTGGTAGTATTAGTATCCATGGCAACGCAGCGTAACCGTGGATTGATGCTGAAAAGGAAATGTTTATTTTAAGTTAATGATTTAATTATAATTAATTAAAAAATAATCAGTTTAATACAACATATCGGCTCCCAGTCTAATCGGCTGCAGCTGAATACCAGAGTATAACGTGGAGCGATAGCCTATCTGATCTGCACAAATACTGAGTAATACGATACCCCATTGGATGTTATTTAGCCACAAGCCCACTAAAAAGCCTAACTGCCTCACAATAAACACACTGTGCCAATGTGTTATTCTTGCTAGGTTGTATAAATAGTGCAATTAAGTAGCTGGTTTATTCATTTACATACACAACCACGATGCCATATCTTCGCTGACCGCTTCCGTGGAGTTAGCATGCCTCCGTATTTGCGGTATGAACACGGTGGGGGCTCCGCAACCCAACCCGAGCACGAAGTAGATCGTCCACACTCCTCCGATCACAAACAACTGAAAGATAGACATAACAATAATATCATCACGCCTGTATTTGAACAAGTGACATCAGTCGACTTAGGTTATCTCTTAAACTTTTGAGTCACTTATGTACTACATTATAAAAACACTGCTTTGTAAGTATCACCCACTTAAAGTATGCGAATGAATTAAACACATAAGAACTTAATCTTAAAAATGAAAAAATAAATAACAGTTCAGTATAATTTTTTGAACGTTGCCCCTCTCTAGGAATTTATTTTGTATCGTGGGTACGTTAGCAAACATTCAAATTCATATACACAAACAGCCAGACCCAGAAGCATACAAATATTTGTTCCTCGCGGGAATCGAACCCACGACCCGCAGCGCAGCATTCAATCACTCAACCACTGCGCCAACATTGCCGTCCCGGACTCATGTTCGTGTTCCACGGCAAAATGTAGGAATCAGCTTATTATTTTTCGTCATTCAGGTTTGGTCCTGTAGTAAACGGCACTATCACCCCCTCAAAAAAATTGACAGCAACATCAAAGTCTGTATATCTTTTCTTTTTTTTTCTTTTTTTTTTTTTTTTTAAAAAAAAACGTTGCCCCACACAAGGAATTTCTCCTGTATCGTGGGTGCTTTTACAAACATTTAAACTCACATACACAAACAGCCAGACCCGGAACAACTACCTGTAGGCCATACAAATATTTGTTCCGTGTGGGGATCGAACCCACAACACGCGGCGCAGCAGCCGATGGCTCAACCACCGCGCCAACCGTGTCGTCAAAACAAAAAAAATATAGGTAGGTAGTCTAACAAAAAGCAATAAGGTACCTATCTTAAAAAGGGTCTCCACGTTATTCTCACATCACTAGAGGTATCTTCGTATTTTACTGTTTGGATGCCACTATAGTTGCTTACAGCCATGGTATACTATGCTTTTGACATAAGTTTTCACTGACACAAGGTCTCTAAAATGCTTCACAATTTTTTAATAAATGTATGGTCTTAAAACCTCATGTTAATTAACTTGCGATATGCATTAATACCACATTCCTAAATTCAGTAAATTCTATGTTTAAATTTAGCTTTTTTTTTCCTAATTCATTGTTTTCTGGAATAATATTCTAGTAAGAATATATCAGCCCCGTATAAATTGCACTTTAATGACACTAGTAAAGTATGAATAAATATGAAACCAAATAAAAAAAGGAAAAAAAAAGTACCATAATTAATAGCCTAAGTACCATAATTTATTGAAATACTTAGGAACTTTGGAAAAACCTAGAACGATTGTCACGAGAGTAATTTAAGAATAACCCACTTTACAAAGGCACAGCAGCAGCGTGACTAAAAACTCAGCGCCTAATAATATCAATACTATAGATTCAAAAGCTCATAAAGCTTAGTGTCAAACAAGTTAATACTAGACGTTATAAGATTAGAATAAATTCATCTGTACACACATAACAACTAACTGATTTTTTGTACGGAAACGATAAGTTTTAGATTGTGAACGTACCAACGTGTGTTTTGTTAGAAATATTATTAACGTCCTTGAATTAATTACGGCATATACAGAGTGGAAGGGATATCGACTAACAAACTGGCAGTAAGTACATGATTCTTAACCGACGTGTTGAAATTTTAGATTTTTTTCGGAATTTCTACGTATTTTTTTTATTACTCATAACAGAACAAGTCATGTCTCATGACTTTTTAATCATCGAATTAATTTTCTTTACAATCGATTTTAAATCAATTCTAAACGTTAAATAATATTTGCCTTGTTGGTCCCGTGGCCACGGGCTCTACTGCGGTGCATGAAGTTCTGCGTTTGATTCCTAGGTCAAACAAAGTATTGTTGCGTTTTACGTTTAGAGATAGGGGGGTGAGCAAAAACTACAGATCGCCACCTGCTACGACCATTACATACTCCTTCTCCTCTTTCTCCTTGCAGGCTGGAGTCCGGATTTAACCCCAGTTGTTGGCACTAGGCTCCTACCTCCTATTACGTGGAACTTAACGGAACCGGCAAAATGTGGGTGTACTATAGGTGCATCTTTTCCTAAACCTTCGAAAATAAAGGCGTGGTTTTATATCAATATTAGGAAAGACTACCAGAATTCCTGAGCATCGAAAATGGCTTATTGTTTAACCTTGCATTAAATTTGACTCTGCTAACGTTTTGAAAAAATACTAATGGTACAGTCATCATCATCATCCTCCTGCCCTTATCCCAATTTATTTGGGGTCGGCGCAGCATGTTTTCTTCTTCCATGCATATCTTATCCGTCATCTCAAGGGTCACCTCTTTTCTTGCCATATCATCTTGCACACAATCCATCCATCTTTTCTTTGGTCTTCCTCTACTCATGTAACCCTGCACATTCATACTCAAAACTTTTTTCACAACATGGTCCTCATGCCTTCGCTTCACATGCCCATACCATGACAACCGATTTCCACACAACTTCTCGATCACAGGCGCCACTTTCAGACTTCCTCTTACATACTCATTTCTTATTCTATCCATTCAACTAATGGTACAGTACGGGTATTATTTTTGGTAGGTGACATGTCATGATCATCATACTACGTTTGTTCAGCTAGTGTTCAAAGTGTGGTCGGGCAGTATTAAAAACCCAATTTATCTGACGAGTGGCCGGCTGACGGCCTTATCCAGTATGAACGAAGCATGACGATTTAAATATATTTTTTCTCGGAAACTGTTTGATTCACCTCCGAGTTTTTAACAGAATTTTTGCTACCTGTTAAAAAAAATATGGACTTCCAACGCGTATGGTGTCAAAGCACAGTCAAGCCGAAAGAGAGCTGGGATCAACGGCTTAACGTGCTTTCATTGGCATTTGGCATTTTGCTGAACTGGAAACCTATTTTCCGAAGCCGCAAGGTACATAATTACTATTTTTTATTTTTTGTCTTCCTATCCTTTGATCCTCTCGATAAACACATATGTATAACCCCAAACTCTAGATAACCACTAAATGTGGACTTCCATACGAAGCAAAGAGGTGGGCCATTTAAATCTGTGAATTTGTACTTTTTACACCTTTATTCTATAAATATATGTGGCGTTTTAACTTGCATTTTTTTGGGGGATATTCAGATTGAACTCCTGACCTGAGAAATCCCATCCCTCCTTCATTCTTATAACTTTTTGTATCGCTGCTATTCTCTGAAATAGCCTTAACAAACACTTGTATCTTAGTCTTGATCTTGTCCCCAAAGATAAGATGAGAAAAAAAGAAGGAAAACATGTTTTTAGTCTCAAACTATACGTGTAATACAAAAAATTGTCGGTAATTGTCGTGACAGTGGATAGTAGGATACACCGCTCAGCAAAAAGCTTTACAATGATGGCCACGCAGTTCTCAGTGATCTTAGGTGAACACTGAACAACAAAATTTTTATCTAGAATTATTGAAAGTTTAACTTCGTTAGATTGACTAAAACAAAGGTCTATGTGAAATTTTTATTCTTATTTCAGAAAACACTTTGATAAACATGTTCTGAGCAGGGAGTGCCCAATTTTAAGCACTTCCAGTTACATCATCATCATCATCAGGCTATATTAGTCCACTGCTGGACATAGCCCTCTCCTTATGGGCGCCATAGCGCCCTGTCTTCAGCTTGCCGCATCCAGCATCTGCCTGCAGTCGTTCGCATATTGTCATCAGATCATCATCATCATGATATCTGAATTTCGTTATGGACGGTTAAAATAAAAAAATGAAATAAAAGAATTGTATAAATATATATAATCCATATTTTAGCTGTTATATTACGCTCACAATCATTCTTATACATAAACACACCCCCACTTAATCTACACTCTCACCATCTATCACACACACACCCTCACACACACCCACCACACAAAACCATTATTACTTTTTTATTTTATTATTTTTGTTTTATTATTATTATTATTTTTTCTCTCTCTTTATTATGTTTCCGCTATCAATAATTTTTGCCCTGGATTAGCTTACTTTGATTTGTAACTTTTTTATTTTTGCTTTTTTTTTATTGTTACCATGGTCCTGTAATCGTAATTGTATTGGCTTATTCGTTAGTATAATTTCGAAGGTGCACTGACTTCTAAGATACAGGTTTTTTCCTAGTTTAGAAGTCAGGCTCCTTATGGTCTGGCCCAAATAGCCATGATCCTAAAAATGTTAAAATTGTGTTCATTTTTGGTAAAAAAAAAAAAAAAACTATTAAATTATTATCAATCCAATTACATGCGTGCAATAAATGACGTTATATTCAACTCGTTCATATTATTTATGTAATAATTACTGATAAATGATATTGTATGAACAAGTTGCCCGAAATATATCGTTAGGCTTAGGGTCAGCGCAGCGCAGTCCGCCTCTGTACATTTGTGCTCTTAAAGTATTACACAAATACATGAAGAGCGTTAAAACGCTAACTTTTTATTGATGAATTAATAGTAAACTCAAATGCAACTCAAACAGAGTTGAACATTTCGTACAAGATATAATTCCACAGGCACGAGACTACCTGATCGCTGATTCGTCTATCGTACGCTGCGTCAGACGAGAAATTCGCTCGAGCAGTTGCTGCTTTATCTACGCTGCTCCTCCAGTGGGAATGATATCAAGTGATAGACGGCACAACAACAAACGTACACAATCAATTAATACTAATTTATTTTAAATTCATTTTTTCTATAGGTACTTACATGCTATTCGTATACTTATGTAGTTTACTAATTTACTATTTAAACTTTCTCATTCTATGTTTTTTCTTCTAACAATAACTACTCCTTTATCTTTTTCTTCCATTAAGTCTTGGGAAACTTCTTCAGGCTTTCGAGTTTCTTTAAAATAGTTCTCTATTTGTTGTAAAGTTATGTCTTTGCTCTCAGGTAAATATTTATACAGTAAAAACGCAAAAATAGACGATGAGAGTCCAAAGCAAAGGAAGGTGCCGTGCAAACCAAACGCTTTAAAGACGGACGGCGATACTTTAACAACTGTTGCCAACAACATTTCAGTAAATATAGCAAGCGTTGGTAATGATGAACTTCGATATCTTAAAGGCGTTAATTCCCCATACACAGAGCATGCCAGTATCATTGGTCCACAACTTAAAGACATTGCAAATGAAGCTAACAAAAGTAACGATATGATAGCATTTTCCGCTATCACAGACAATCTAATCAGGTATAAATAAAGTGATATTAATAACAAAAACGTAATAGCAATCGCGGATGAAGACAGTAATAGTGTTCTCCTTTTCAGAAATTTCGATAGAACGCACCCAAACAACATACTAAATATAGTGACAGCTTCTAAAATAAGCATGCCTGTGTACGCTGTAGACTCATTGCTAGTTATTTTCTTGATTAACTCGATAGAATAGATGCTACAAACATATTTTCCAGAAAAAACATAAAGGGACATGACTGTCATAGACAACAAAAGAGGCTTGTAAAACGCTTTTGTTGTAATCGTTTCCAAGATGTCCTTGATCCGACTTCTTGAAGCTTCTATGCGTTTAGCACGTGACTGATATTCCTTTTGTGACTGTATTAAACTTTCTAGCTCGTTTTCAGCATCTTTGCCGTATCCTTTCAGCCAGTGGTGGGACGCCGCACACTCCTCGAAACGTCCATTCATTGCTAACCATGACGGGGACTCGGGCCATAGGATAGCACTCAGAGATAAGACACAAAACACTAAAGCTATAATGGCAATATTCTTCCAATAGCTGAAGGTCCCGGTTGCATTGGCTATCCATACTCCCACATAGTACATGGTTGATTTCACTGTCAAAAATATTCCTCGGTAGCGCGGTGAAGTGTATTCGGTGACAACAACAACCAAGAGCGTCATATTGCTGCCGACAAGCATGCCTTGCATTATTTCACTAATTAGAAGAACAGTCGTTGATGCACTGCAATAAAACACGATGTATCCAATCAGCGTGGTGACACACATCATAACGAACGGTACTTTTCTTCCGAACCGTCGCGCGAGTATTGGTAGTATTAGTATCCATGGCAACGCGGCGTAACCGTGGATTGATGCTGAAAAGGAAATAAGGTTATATTAAAAGTTCATGATTATTAATAAATAATAATAAATTTAATAAAGTAATTTATTTCACCATAAGCGTAACTTTACTTTTGCTTGTGGCTAAAATCATAGTAGGCTTATAAGAACATGGGTCAATATTTAATTACTCTGACTTCCAATTATTGTTTGCAGTGAGTTAATGCGTTTTCATAAAGATTTCATCAAATAATCAATAATCAGCGTAATTGATCATCAGCCTAGCCTTTTCCCAACTATGTTAGGTTCCAACTGGATGCAGCTGAATTTCACATGGAGTAAAGGCCTGACTTCCACAACCCAGTTAATGGGTAAACCTTTGGTTAGACAGATTTCAGGGCACCAGATTACTCGTAACGCCTGTCAAAAATCTAGAAATGAAAGCTGGAACTAGTAGCTCATCATTTATTCCGAAGTCAGTTCATCCACGGGATGAGCTTGGCAAGCGTGACTTTGCCTTCGTTCGACTCGTGCGGCAAACTGCCTAATTGTCTAACAATAATCGCACTTATTTTGGCTTTTCAATATTGTCCGTTGTGCCAATCTGTTACTCGGCTTGTTGTTCTTAATAGTGCAATTAAGTAGCTGGTTTAATCATTTACATACACAACCACGATGCCATATCTTCGCTGACCGCTTCCGTGGAGTTAGCATGCCTCCGTATTTGCGGTATGAACACGGTGGGGGCTCCGCAACCCAACCCGAGTACGAAGTAGATAGTCCACACTCCTGCGACCACAAATAACTGAAACATAGACAAAAGAATAATATAACATCGCCCGAATGTGGATGGATGAAGGGATGTGTGGAATAGTACAGAAGGTCCCACATCATTGGTAAAACTGTGGACCTTGGGATGGCCTAGCGTAGCTCTGGTATAGTTGTTTTGCTACCACTAATGTGCAGCCTTACGTACACCCCAATTATCATTTCGCCACTTATGTTAAGGTCCAATCTAGCAGCCATCCACTATCTATCAACCAGACACAAATCCAAGTTGTTAAAACCCAATAACTCTACTAAATCAAGGGATTGACACAAGAACCCCAGACAAGCTGTCATCTAGACATAAGAAAATCCATAAATTTTTATGTGTCTTCTACCTAAGAGTATGTCCAGATGGGGTGACCCAACGTTTGATGCACGAGAATCACGTGCAAGCAATGAAACGCGTGACTGCATATGGACGGAAATATGTAATGTAGGAAACTTGATGTATCTTACTGTCGCGCGACCCTCAACAGATGGTAAATTATACGCGCGTCTATTGCTTAGATCGCATTATTTGGACAAGCCCTAAGGATCTCAAAAAAATACGTTATACGACAGTGGCGTTGAAATTATTATGCACACATGTATACGTTTTGTTTTGACGAGTTCGCGGCATTCGACAACCGTGTACCACCCGCATTTTACCAGTGTAATTAGGGGTCTTAATAAAACAAACAATTTAATCCCGAGTTCTGATTACGAAATACCAAATTATGACGCTTTTAATAGGCTCATGTTCAACAGTGAACGAAACGATACACCACCGATAAACAATGCTAAAGTTGGTACAATTCATGAGTATAATGACTTTAAATGATAAATAATTAATAATGATTGACAATCCACATAGCATCATCTAGGCCCAAGCTAAGCAGAGCTTGTGTTATGGGTACTAGATGACTGATATACTTAATACAATACATTGCATACATAGATATTTTTTATTATACATAGCAAATACCCAGAACACCCGGAACAAATCTTTGTAGATCGTACAAGCCTTTCCAATCTCATCAAATTTTAGAGATTCTAAAATCTTAAATTAATATTTTATTTATCATAAATTACTTGAGTCAACGAGGTTCTTCCAGTATTCACAATACCTATATGTGATCCTTAACATAAGCACTTTTAGCATATATTCACTCAAAGTTTTTACCAATAACATTACGCCAATATTCTCGGAAGGATTAGGCAGAGGTGTACCTAGAGTACACCCACATTTCGGAAGTTATGTTAAGATCACATGTAATCAATAGAGAACGATGCTTTTACTACCGATCAGGTACAAAGAAATGCTGCTACTAAGAAATTCCTGATGGAAAAACAATAACACTTTCGCGGGACCGGGGAGTCTAATCCGGGACCTCGTGCTCCACAGTAGCGTTTGCGACCACTACACTAAGTAATCATTTTAATTTTGGAAGAATTGTGTAATTTAATGCAAAAACTCGTTTTTCAACTGTTGACTATAAATGAATCTATAAATCCACCAATGACATTGTAACCTTTTTGCTGATATCAGTGAGTTTTATAATCCATGTAACAAGGACCATTTTGTATCAACAAGAAAATAGAAAATGTTGAATGGTTTTGTATGAGTATTACCTTATTATAGTAGTACTACTAAGTATTACATTGAAATAAGGTGAAAATAACAACGAATCAATAAACTAAAACTAAATAAATGTGCCACAGTAAGTCGACTTAGGTCAACTATTAAACTGTTGAGGCAGTCATGTTCTACATCTAAGACATAGTTAAACATCGTATTTAATTTTGACGGCACGGTTGGTGCAGTGGCTGCTGCGCTAAGTGTCGCGGGTTCGACTCCCACACGTAACAAATATTTGAATGGTTACCGGTAGTTTTTTCGGGTCTGGCTGTTTGTATATTTGAGTTCAAATGTTTATCAACCCACACCAAAAATCAGGAAAAAATCCTAGTTTGGAGTTTTTTTAAAGAAAGAAAGAAAATGTTACATGAAAACTCTGTATAACATAACATCACGCCTGTATTCCCCGTAGGGTTGCGCAGAGCTGCATCTTTAGTAACACCTGGACATTTATGTTAAGAAAACACTGGTAAGTAGTAACTTTTGACGACCGATGTGGCGCGGCGGGCGAAGGTCCGCCTGTGACGCAAGAGGTTGCGGGTTCGATTCCCGCCTTGGGACAAATGTTTGTACGATCTACAAATATTTGTTCCGGGTGTTCTGGGTATTTTCTATAAATATAATAAAAATATCTATCTATGTATTGTACTGTATTAAGTATATCAGTCATCTAGTACCAATAACACAAGCTCTGCTTAGCTTGGGGCTAGATGATGCTGTGTGGATTGTCCAGCAATATTTACATTAATCTTCAGTTCTTCAGTTCAAACTAATACCTACTAAAGGTATTAGTACATAAAAGAAATAAAGCCCTTGACTCACTTTGACCTTGAATCACCGTAGAAATTTAGTGTCTCTAGGTATAATTTAACTTTATTATCAAACCATTTAAACATGAGCAACGTGTTAGAATAATGTTTATTTAATTGAAATTAATTCATTTATTCTTTAGATTCCATTTATTTTTAGCACCATAGACCAGTTAAACCACATTAGATAGACGGAACTTGTTTTTGTGACATTTAGCTTTGAAACATTAAGAATCTGTCCAATAATACGAGTAGTATCTGTTTGTAATGTCAAAATAACAGCTTTTTACTAAATGCATATTATAAAAGTGTTTACCGTATCTAGTTATACCCAAAAGTGTTTATTTTTTATTTGTCTCTCCGTCTGAATCTTTGTTAAACAACAAAAAGTCTGTTTGTTTAAATTAATCTCCGAAACGGCTGGACCGTTTTTGATGGAAATTTCACAAGCCTGTATCTCATTTTACAAGGAGAACTTAGGCTACTCTTAGGTATTTTGGAAAATACCTAAAAGTAGCCTAAGAATTAGAATTAGGGATTCGCGCAAAAAAATGTGCACGCGAACGAAATCGCGGGCGCAGCAGTACGTAAGAAATAAAATTCATTAGGTGAACGTTGTTATTTTTCCCAATGTTGCGAAAGCAAGGAAGGGGGTTATTGTAGATTTTTAAGAAAATCTTAAAAATCTACAATACCCCCCTTCCTTGACGTTCATCTACAAAAGCTTATGGAAAATCTCCTCGTGAGTAAAATGAGTGGAGAAGTGAGTGTCACCCAGCTTGATTTATAATGTTTAGTAACTTAACTACTAAATAATAAAACAGAATAAATAGTAATACCGCACTAAACAGCCGCAAGGGTTGGTCTAAAGCTAAGCTACGGATGGGTGACCGTTCGTAACATATAAAAAATCCTCCGTGCCTCGGAAAGCACGTTAAGCCGTTGGTCCCTGCTGTCAATTGTAGATCTTTCACAGTCGTTAATTTGTCAGTTGGGGATAGCTTGATGTGCTGGCGTCTGTACTTATTGTCATCATGTCAAATCAAATCAATGTCAAATTACTAGGGAGGCACTTAAAGTAGGTAGGTTCACATTATTATTTAGACATTGATGATAGACCTGCCCACAATATTTAATATTGAGTAATATTAATGTCAAAGTTTAACCAAATTTTAAAAAAATAATCGGATCATTAATCGAGAGATTGGTCTGTTACTTAGCCGGACAGGTTTTATCATAAGTAAAAGGTGACTTTTAACCCGTTGTCAGTCTTTCAGGGTTCAGTTTCACCCTCTGTAAATTTGCCAGAGAAATAATTTTCATATAAACTTACAAACAACAACGACTCATATGACTAAAAATATGAGCTGTTCAGTACATTAATGTTCGCGTAACTCGATAAAATGTATGACAAAGTCATTTTTTCCCCCCTGATAGATTGTCAACGAATTAAAAGTTAACCTGTATTGTAGTATAAAAAAAAACAATAAATAGGTACCTGTCTTATAAAGGGTCTGCGGGTGAATTTCACATCACTAGAGGTATCCTCGTATTTTTCTATTTGAATGCCACTATACTTGCTTGTAGCCATGGTATGCTAAAATACTTCACAATCTTGTATTAAATTTCTATTTATTCGATTTGGAGAAAAAATATGTAATGAACATTAGATATTTAATGTATAGAATTACACACAAGGTGGTACCACAATCGTTTTTAAATATCCAGCCAAAACAAATTGTTAATTCTTAATATATCCCGTAAATAAATTCCACCTACCTAAATATTGAAATAATTTTATTTTAACACAATTTAGGACGAATTTCAATGACAATAAATGTATAAGAATACTGACACCTTTTTTGTGTAAAAAATACCCGTACTTTGATATTCATGGAAACAAACTTAGTTGATAAGCGTTTCCAAATAAAAGGTGTTAGATTTAAGGTGGATTTAAATATACCCACTAGCAAATGTGACAATGTACGAATATGGCTTCTAAATAAAAATATCGTACTTTCCGCTGCTTTTAATTTTATCGCAATAATCTAACCACGAAACTCCCCAAAAACTTGACATTTGTAGACGCCAGCGCCATAAATATTACATTTAAATGAAGTCAGTAACTGTAGCAGAAACTTCATGAGCAATATTTTATCCAAGCCAAGTTTATTTTTGTGATTTTTCATTTAAGTTTTGTGGACACCCTGCACATATCACATCATATACACATATACACATTCACTTTGAAACTTAAACGAATGTTATTCTGTTATAATTGCCTATAAATAATTGTACTATTCACTTCATATAATTGTTCCTACTACTATCAATGCTATATTATAAAAAGCTCTAATAGCCTATTAATTTATTAGTAAATAATAGATGTTATTAGAATTAATAAATTCGTCTATATGCCTACACACGTAACAATGAAATGATTTCTTGTACGGAAACAAGAAGTTTTAGATTGAAAACCCCACTAACGTGTTTTGTCCCTGCCAGGGACCTAGCTACCGCTGTATAAGACGTATCAATGATACAGGGCCTCCTGAGTTAGGGGCCCCAGTGTGTGGAACCAAATAGTCGTCTTCGAATACTGATTGATAAAGTAAAGTAGTAAAGTACCAGCCTATTACTGTCCCACTGCAAGGCAAAGGCTTCTTCTCATACAGAGAAGGCACGAGCATTAATCACCACGCTTGCTCAAGACGGGTTGGCGATTTCAGACTTATATTAACTATATAAGTCCAGGTTTCCTCACGATGTTTTCCTTCACCGATGTCAGTGATGTCCAAGATAAACTTAGAAAGTACATATGAATTGAAAAACTCACATTGGTACTTGCCCAGGTCTGAACCCACAACCTCGTGCACAAGAGGCGAGGCCTAAACCTCTGGGCCATCATAATTACTACTGATTGATAAAAGATGAGAAATCAATGAATAATGACAAATTATATGAAAATAAAATTATTTTTTATGATGTCATTCTATCTGCTTTAGTAGGACGTTCCAATATTCTCACTCTTCAATTCGCCGTTTGGGGTTGAAACACTAGGGCCATGGGGTCCGTGTGCCCATTTAGTTTTTCGAGAAATCGCGAAACGTTTGGTCGACTCTTCACGTGACCAGAGGGCTGGCCTTTTTTTTGGCCAAAGAATCAGCATTGCCATTCAACGTGGCAATGCTGCCAGCCTTCTGGGCACTTTTCCCGTTGACAACGATGCGGATGAATTTTTTGATGCCCTATGATTATTTATTTTATTTCTTCATATATTAATAATTGTATAATTTTAATGAAATAAAAAATTCTCTTCAATTAAAAGTTCACATATCCGATTTAGGCTATTCCAATTTTTAAGCTCATTTCGCTTTGTATTTCTTAGTAAAATCACATTGAAAGCTTGAGGTGTCCGAGTCGGGATTGTATTTATTTATATAAATGTAAAAAATATAAAAAATAATATGTTTTTAAAAACGTATTACTTATTTCTTGGGTCCTAAAAATAATACAATAGGCTCCTTGGAACTTGCTTTTTTTTTTTTATTTATATTTACCAAATACCACATACATGATGTACCTTATTCATCCTATCCATCCTTGTTAACTTCTCCGAACAAACATAAAGTTAGTAAGTTTTAAGGTTTTTTAAGTTATTAGGTTTTATGAAGAATTCGGAAAAAAACTTGTGGCTGCATCAGGCAATGGCATAGATAGACAGTACCTCATGAAACAATCCCATGTTACTTTGAATTCATTGAAGATCTTCGATTATTATTTTTCTTTGTCACTTTGGAACCGGACCCATTCCGACAGAAGATGCACAATTTCTACTACCTTACCACGTACATCAATGTTTGAAGAGTTGCATTTTTTCATAAGGAATAAGTGGCTTAAGTGGCATAGTGGGTTAAGTGGCGTATGTCCAAATCTCTAGCTGAGTGCAATCAACTACTAAAAAAAAACAATTGTGCTTTTTTTTTTACTCAACTTAACTTTATTAAAGCGAGGTGTGCGAGGAGGTTCAGCAGCTACTTCTCACCTTATTCTAGATGCTTTAAGTTCTAGGCATGATATTAAAATATTCTAACCAAAGTTGATGTCTCTTATACTTAGTATAATTTCTGAAAAAATACTGTTTAATATCACTTCCTTCAAGAATTACTATTCAGCCAGCTTATTAACCTCTTCGTTACTCTTTATAGATGTATATAGGAATATACATCTACAAGAAATCCCATTGG
Organism: Phlogophora meticulosa; assembly: GCA_905147745.2. Lineage (NCBI taxonomy): Eukaryota > Metazoa > Arthropoda > Insecta > Lepidoptera > Noctuidae > Phlogophora > Phlogophora meticulosa. The sequence continues at coordinate 8,725,179 of LR990528.1, read as the reverse complement.
AACCTCAGATCGATTCCATTACTAGATAACGCATCCATCTTCGAATTAATATTATAAGTTATCGATACACCTCTGCGACCAGCAGCGCTTGAACCTGAGTTACTGAGGATTTGCCAAGCCAGCCAATTTCTTCATTATCTATATTTATATCTGCATACAAAGAAATACAATTCATGATAATATTAATATTCCTATTACATGGGTCTTAAACATAACTGGCGAAATGTTACTATAGGTACGCCTCTGCCCAACCCACCGGGGAAGACAGGCGTGATGTTGTGATGTGACATAATTCAAGTTATGTTTGTAATGACAAAAGAACAGCTTTTTACGTGTTTTAAAAACATTTTTATTTGTCTGTCTCTCTGTCTGTCTGTTTGTTTGAGGTAATCTGCGAAACGGTTATACCGATTTTGATGGGAATTTCAGTGGCAGTTAGCTGATAAGTTAAGGAGTAACATAAGCCATTTTATATTTTTTTAGACAGATAATTAGGAATCCGCGCAAAAAAAACAGATCTAATGATTTTTTTTTTAAATCACACGCGGATGAAGTCGCGATCACAGCTAGTCTCAAATATCAAATATGTAGGAACTTTAAATTTGTATTTAAAGTTTTAAAAATAAATATTTACTCAGGTAGTTATTTAGATTTACATACAAATCTTGCTAGACCGGCTGCCTGACTGGCTAATAAAAATTATTATTCTCAAATCCACAATATAAATATTTATAATTGATTTATTGAATTGCGTCGGTTATTTCACAGTGAAATTCCATCTGGTAGGTAAGTGTTGTATTAGGTCTCCAAAGAATTATGTGGCCCTAAAGGGCTGTTATAACAATATTCACAGATACAAAAGAAACTTATACACATATACACAACCTACTTAATTATTCAATGGCGGATCTGAAAAGGCTAGGTAGATGACGAGTTACATCATCATGCAGCGACTGCCTATCTGACCTCCACAACCCATTTACTGGACAACACGATACCCCGTGGTAAGACTGGTTGTCAGACTTTCGGGCTTTGACTACCGGTAAATACTGTCAAAGATCTACAAATGACAGCCGGGAACAATGGCTTAACGTGCTTTCTGAGGCACGGAGGAGTGCCTACGCCGGAGGAGTGCCGCATAAGTTACGAATGGTCACCTATCCACAGACTGACCTCGGAGGCGTAGCTTAACTATCGGTCAACCTGTGTGGCTAATTTTATTTAACTACGAGCTCCCATGAGTTCTGTTAATAACAATGACGTTTATAATTCCGATAAAAGATTCTATTAATAAAAAAAATTGTAACGGACAAAACCATTCACCATCATTTTTGGCGTTTATCGATAGAAAAGGCGAAACTTGTCGAGGTTTTTATCAATACACGTCCGTCGTTTGCAGTTATATTTACATATTTTTGCCTAAAGCTAAAAACGTGCAAGGCTTTTTTGCAATATAATGGATTTTGACTCTATTCACCAAAACTGTGCAAACAATCAGTTTCCGGGAAAAACATTTTTGAGTGTTATTTATTTGTAATTTTCTTGTAGGGAACTGCGTATTGAACAAGAATGTTTATGTTGGGGTTTCGAACAGACCACAGTGTAGTCGAAAAATACATTTTTTTATTTTTAATACTTTAAACACACAAATGTACACAGGCGGACTTAAGCCATAGGCATTTTCTACCAGTCAACCTTTGGGTGATGCAAACAGTGGTAAGTGCAATTTGCTAAAAGAAAAGGGAACAGAAAAAAATAAATGAAATGGAAAATGTAGTCGTCACTTTTTTTTATGAAGAAGACATTTTTTTCTTTTTTAAAACATTGCTCCACACTGGGAATTTCTCCTGTATCGTGGGTGCGTTGACAAATATTCAAAATCACAAATACAAACAGCCTGAACCGAAAACTGTGGGCTATACAAATATTTGTTACGTGTGGGTATCGATCCCACGACACGCGGCGCAGCAGTGCTTCGCTCAACCACTGCGCCAACTGTGCCGTTAAATGCTACGTAATATTTAATTCCACAAAAATGTTTTTTTGGTCATGGGAATATCTTCATGGAGTACCTACAGAGGCCAGCACATCGAGCTACCCCAAGCTGTCAAATTTCTTTAATAGTAAAAATTATTAAAGAAATTGACATGATCACAAAAGAAAAAGGTTCATTGTTCAATTGGAAATTTGACAGTTTGGGGTAGACTGATGCGCTGGCGTCCGTACCTTCAGTCTTACGAGAAAGGAGGGTTATGTTGGACTCCACACGGTTCCTACCAGTACCGCTAGCATAGTACTGAGTTTTAATTAATAAGAAACCACGTTCTACTGGTTTTATTACCACTGACGTGCAGCCCACAGTACCTACAATTTTGTAGCCCACCAGTAGAACTGATACCGAAATTGTATGTACTAACATGCAATAAAATAGCCACTTCAACCCATTGAAGAAAAACATTCGAAACAACCTTAATTACAAGCTACTCATCAATTTTACAACAATATCCTGTTGAATTTAAAACCGATTAATTACAGCTCAAATATATCACAACTTATGGCCGCATATTAATAAACAGTTCGTGTTTTACCCCCACATTATCGGGGTATATAACAATGACATATTATAATGCACCACTATTTATTTCTGCCACATTGAATATTAGAGATAGGCTTACATTGGAGCCTAGGACGAACAGATAGTGTTTGTTTTCATTTAGCACCTAAACATAATTACCTTTTTGCTGTGCGGTTACTGGTCACGTATAAATGCACCAGAGAGGGTGCAAAATGGCGATTGGAGGTAGTAACATAACTTCACGCCTCTAATCCTCGAAGGGTTAGGTAGAGGCGTACAAAGGTAAGCCGCGGTGTACTATAGAGTACACCCACCTTTCGCTAGTTATGTTTCAGTCCCATGTAATAGGGGGAGAGCCTATTGCCATCAACCAGGCACAAATCCAGACGCCGGGCTGCTACTTAAAAATCCAGATGGAATAACCCAATAACACTTTGTCCGAGCCAGGAATCGAACCTAGGACCTCGTGCTCAGCATTACCGGGAAATAGTATGAGACTAATAACACGATGAGATGAACTAGTTGCATTGGAACTATATTCTGATACTGGAAGTAAGACTGATAAGGCTCAGACCCGAAAGCACATACCTAACTATGATGTATGAGGTGTCAACTATTGTTAATATACATGTCAATGAAATTTCTCCATGTTCACGTATATGGGCAAACCAATTTGGTTTTGTTTAACACAAATTAAGTTTTAGTCAGAACAGCTTGTTTATTATTTATTTATTTTTATGGCACTTCAACAACTTACTCACTAAAACATACTTAAACACAAATCACAAACAGTTTTAGGTAAAGTGAATTTTATAGTTTTTTTTTATATATATAATGCTGGACAATCCACACAGCATCGTCTAGCCCCAAGTTAAGCAGAGCTTGTGTTGGGTACTAGATGACTGATATACTTAATACAATAGATTACATGGATAGTTTTTTTTATTATACATAGCAAATGCCCAGAATACCCGGAACAAATTTTTGTACATCGTACAAACATTTGTCCCAAGGGGGGAATCGAACCCGCAACCTCCTGCGTCGCAGGCGGACCTTATACGCCTTATGCGCCGCACCACATCGGTCGTCAACAATAGATATAGAAGTGCATAGCACTTGCAGAATAATAATATAATAAATGAGATACTATCACAGAAAATAACTTTTATAATAAAGAGATAGTTGAAAATGGGCATTGTACACAAAGCCGGTAAGAAATACTGAATTATTTAACAAAAAAAATACAACTAAAACTAAAAACAAAAAGATTTAAAGACTGAAAAACAAGAGAACGGAAGTGGATGCAAAATATTTGCTATCTCGTTATTCCTAGATGTAGTTGTTTCGACAGAAACATACTACTAGTAGAAAGCCCTTAAAATTTTGCGAACACCGTTCCCAAATTGAGCCAAGCAGTTTACCACGAATTCGTGTTTTTAAACTGAACACAGAATTCAAAGAATATAACGTTCCTTCCGTGAAAATGCACAGGAAAATGTTTTAAGTCGGCCCAGCCAGATTGGATTCGAAATTTAACAGATGATGGGCGTAATATTTCATGGAAGTAGGATTACAGAAGTGGTTTTAATATAATGATAACTAGCTTTGCCCGCGATTTCGTCCATGCGGATTGTGATCAAATATCATGGGTGTTATTTTTTTGCGTGGAACCCTGATTAATTTCTTAAAATAAACGTAGCCTAAGATCGAAAAATTCGTCAGCATCTCTGTCAACGGGAAAAGTATCCAAAAGTATGGCATCATTGCCACGTTGGATGGCAATGCTTATTCTTAGGCCAAAAAAAGGCCAGCCCTCTGGTCACGTGGAGAGTCGACCAAACGCTTCACGATGTCCACGAAAAACTCAATGTTTTATTGCTTAATTTACATACTAAAATATATAAGCAAATATGTAAAGTAATTAATGTACAATGAATAATGTTTTACAAAACAATCCAACGCATGAAACGGTATCCTTTCGCTTTTTTATTTTCTACTTGGCATCGGTTCTTTTCGTGTTGGATAAAACGTAGGTGTTTCTATCTACTTAATAAAGAATGTCCAAAAAATAAATCCATCATACCAATCATCATTATCCTCCTGCCCTTATCCCAATTTACTTGGGGTCAGCGCAGCATGTCTTCTTCTTACACACGTCTCATAAAAAAATAAAATACTTCGCTAAATATACAACCGGTCTTTCTTGACTTAATAAGAGTTATGAACACGGAAATCACTTAAGGCTTAAAATGTGGAGAGCTCAGACTACAATCAAGGAATTATTAAGTAACGAACTCTGTCTGCAAAAACATCTTTCACTCGCGTGCCTCAAGATAAAGTTTCTGAATTAATTTGCCAAATAACGCCGAAACACGAGATTTAAACTTGCCATCCAACTTTGCTTGTTAAATGTTAATTGTTATTAAACGGAATACCTTATTATACTTCCTTATGAGATAAGAATATTGATCACTCGCTACTTATATTAATGAATTCCTTTCACTCCAATCATTGCCGTTTCTAGACAAAATCAAACTGGTTGCTAATCCAATGATTTAATTAATTGTTTTATGAAATTAATTTAACAAACGTTTTATTATTTAAACACTATTATAACAAATTAGAAGAAAAATAATCTACGGTTGCAATCTATATTAAGCGAAAAGTTTGGATCCCCTTTTAGGAATATACACACAAAATATGAACCTAATATTTAAATTTTAAAAGAGTAAGTATTTTTCCCCATTCGTCATACGAAACCATGTGAAACTTCTTTTTAGAAGGGGCAACAAGAGTCCACTTTTTTTTTAGGTAATTTGACATTCAAAAGTGGATTTTAAGGGTTTCCAAGTTTAGTTTGAAGTGCTAACAATGTTCCCTCAGGTAAGACGTTGATAAAATTGATAACGTGAAATTCAATTTTTAAAACGGAATCATGAGGTCGCATTACTTACTGCAGGAAATGGAACGTCGCCGATTTATTTTAACCACCTCGACTTGTTCCAAGCCATTAGCTTTTTCAATCCAAAGATGAGTGTAAAGTGGTAATGATAACGTGAGAATTATTTGCTAGATATTGTTCGTCCCTTACACATTATTCAATTATAATCGATAATACATTTTAAAAGCTAACACGTGTACCAGCTCTGATATATTGAACGAGCGAATGAACAATTAATGAAACATTACCTTAAACATAGACTTTAAAAACATATATTTCTTAATTTACATTGCTTTTTAGAATTTCCAGAGATTGTTTCCAAACACAAAGACGATCATTTAGCAAATGTTTCGGATCATAAATTTAACAATTTAAACAATTATTCTGTTCAACGACGATACCAAAGAGGACCGCTCTTACAATTGATGTGTTTTATTGTCAACAGATACAAAAGAGTACTCAAGAAAACGATAAATATATAAAAGGATAAAAAATGACCTGCATAAATTACGTCACATAAAACATATAGGTCTCATACCCAATAAACATACCTGCCAATACATTCAAAAGGGCAAGACTCAGACGAATAGTTTCAGCGTATTGAGAAGGGATGTGAAAACAGTTTAAGTAAAAAGGATAAGTGTGTTTTCGTAGCATGTGTAGAGAAATTCGACACCCACTCGGCTATTTACGGGCGATGGTGCGATAAGCATTTTCTCTTTCAATACCATCAAAGAGACTGGCCGCCTATTCAGGGCTTCACCCGACAAAATGTAACACATAAAGGGTATACGAAGATTGCAGCGATGTTTCTGACTCTCGCCTCACAAAAAACAGTGTTAAAATCCATTTATATCGTACATCATCGGACGTACAGTTGGTTCCGAGAAACTTTTTCATTTAAGTATAGGTCACGGAACGAAACATTATCCGAGCGTTGTCGAGTGCTGATGAAGCCCATCAAATCATTTGTCGGCATAGCGACGCCAAACTTCAGCTATTATTCCGGTCGGTTTACTAAAACAAAAGTGCTCTTAATTCTTGATCTGGGATTTCATGTGATCATTACTTTCCTCGGTTCGTTTGGCTGGGCTCGCGGCTGGATGGAAGACCCGTTCCTTGTGACAAATTAAATTTTATCAAGCTACAACAATGGTCCTTGGGCATTATGAAGCGTAATCCCTTAAGCGGGCGGGGAGACGTCTAAATATCTGAAAAGCAAATTAGGCGATCGCGCTTTCGAGGGCTATTTATAAATTATACTCGACGAAATTTTGTGCTCCGGTTGTTAAATAACTTGTAGGTACTAGATAAATGTCTGGAATGGAAGTCAACCGTCTGGAAAACAGTAAAAATATTTTGTAAGATATAAAGAGCTTTTCACTTTCGCCGACTGTTGTGTAAACGTCTGCGTCGTCTGTCGACGTGTGCATTTCAACTTGACCGTTTTCCTCTTTTCTGTGTGGATTGTGGAGAATAAAACTATTTTCACTGCATTCTCATTTGTATATCCTCACATGTTTGGTTTTACTTTACCTGTGAAATAAGTTTGCAAAGGATGCTTGGAACAAATTGCCTTGGCAGTCTCTTTGGCTCCTCTTTGCATTTCAGTTTTTAATAAGAACATTAAATAGACATAAAAGACCAGTACCTATATCAAAATTAATATAAAACTTAATTATCTACGTAAAAAGGAAGGAAAAATTCCGGACCGACATAAAATTTTAAACAAGAAAAAATAGCCTAACATCCCTACTCTACACCTCAACTTACCATCACCATAATTTAATATAAACTAGTTATTTAAATTGTTATGTACAAAAATGGCTGTAGTTCCGTGTGAACGTCGAAAGCGGCGGAAGCTTTTTCGCTCGTAAATCCAACGAACGAAGCTCTTCCGTTCCCACGCCCGCTCCCCGATTAAATTCTCCAACATTAGCGCATTCATGGCAACAGATAATATATTCAATCGCCTCGGCTGGATCTCTGTTCAATTCATTGATTTATTCGTTTGACACTTAATTTACTTGCATTATGAAGTTTTGTCATTGTATTCAATTACGCTGAGCTTTAAGCTCTCTCTAGAACTACTCTACAGCAATCATATTGATTGGAAACTAGATTGCACTACCGCACGTACTGTGATTTAAAGAACGATTAGTATGCTTGTCAGTGTTGAATCATGTTAATGTTGAATTAGGAAATTTTCCCCACAATACCAAGAAGAATTTACAGGCAACCCTGATCACAAAATATGTTCCATCTTCCTATCCATGCGTCAGTGATAATCTATATAAATTGAGCCCAGAATTCAGCTACAAGTTTGGCGCCATCAGTGGTGTCATCAAATCTTGCCACGTGCAGGAATCAGAGAACCCACGACACGATTTCAGGTGTCCTTTCGTTTATGATACAGCACTATACTTTCACTCCACTCTGAAGCCGTCTATTAATCTCCACCCTCGCGACTTTCCCTTCTTCTGTTTTCCATCGCCTTGACTGAACTTCAGTTCAGTAAAATCAATTATTCGGTTTTATCTTCATTCTTAGATGAAACTTGAATCCATTTCATCATATTGAGATTAATGACACACAATACTGGACTTATGTCTACCGTTTGAATCATCGTCACATCCTTCCATCCATCTTTACATAACGCTATCAGTCATACCAGTTCCAATTAAACTCTCAATCATATAAAACACTTACAGTAATTTCAAATAATGGTAATCAGAGGTACAATAAATAGTGGTCTACGTTTATACCACACGGATGTTTGCGCGCGAGTCACAGGCTGCCGCAAATCACAGGTAAATCAGATTCGGCAGCCATTGGCAATACATTTGTGATAGCAATCAATATGCTGTACGTGACCTTATGTGCCCCTTAAACGCTTTTGTCTATGGGAATTACGACCATCGGTTGTTATTACGTTTTTATGGGAAACGTATGAAATTATGTCCTTATTTTGTTGTTAAAATGTAGATATATACTTTTTAATAAAGAGCTCGTAACGAAATTAAAATAAATATTTTAAAATTGGATCCAATCCAAGAAGCGTAAAACAAAAGCGACTATAAACATGTGGTTTACACAGCAGGCCCCGCACGAACTTCACGTTAACTTAATTCAATGCGAACAAATTATTTTACTAAGAAACTAAATATAACATTAGAAATAAGTAGCTTACGTGCTGGCTTGTTCCTTCCTCATACCTCGACGTTTGTGAACAACTTTTCGATTCCTAAACTTAGAAAATAAGATTGGGCCCCGCGTCTACTGGTAATGGCTTTGTTGTGTACCGGCTCTAGTTTGACGGGTAACTCGAATTCTCTGCTAGGATATTCTCGTTGTACTTCCCAAAGCAATACACATGTCCCACTTCTTATAGTTTAAAACAATTTCATCTCCAATAAAAAGAACATCTGTAAGGAATACTCATTCATCGAAATACAATAAAAGTCTGTTCATAATAATTCCCTCGCCTGTTATCATGAGTCGAACAAAGAAAGTTTTGCGCAATAACCAATAATCGTTCCTTAATATCTTTCGCGTAAATGTTTTCCAAGTTCGATCATTATTTTCACCTCAGTTCACCGTTGGACAAAGATTCTTATATAATTTATTATCAAAGTGATTTTTTCGTTTTACAAAATGGGACTGTATTATTCATCACAGTTTGGGGACATTTAAGTAGGCATGTTAAAGTTACATTTGCAAAAGTTCTACAATACAAAGTACTCTATGATTTACGAGTAAAGTTAGGGCGATGTGACTGAAAAGTCCCTATAAGTACGTAATATGTATTGCACTGGTATCTATTTCCCCCGTCGGCAAATTTAGACATAAATAAGTAGGTGCTCGTCGTAAATGAAACAGGTTTGACAGTTTGCCGAGATCCAACCCAACTTCGACGTTCTCATTTCTGTCTATAACACAATCCGGACGGGTGCAAGTAACTGGATCCGACTTGGCAACTGTTCCCTCTCCTTTTTCTTGTTTACAGCGTTAAACCTCAATTTGTAGCATTTTACAGACGATTCTGTTTTTAACCCCCGACGCAAAATGAAGGGTGTTATAAGTTTGAACACTTCGTTTGCGGCTTCGTATCTCACTAACTGAAGAAACGATTTCTTTATTATTTGATGTTTTGTTTTTTTCTTTATATACAGTTTAAATATTTTTCGGCCTTTCCAGGTTATCGTTCCTTTGTTTGTCTACTCTTGAAATGAAACAATCCATTTATAGATTTTTTTCTTAAGTAACTAGACTTTACAATAATAATTAATAAAATAATACCAGCCTGTTACTGTCCCACTCCAGTGTAACACACAGTCTTACACAGAGAAGGCACGAGCATTAATCACCACGCTTGCTCAAGACGGGTTGGTGATTTCAGACTTATATTAATTATTATAAGTCCAGGTTTCCTCACGATTTTTTCCTTCACCGATGTCAGTGATGTCCAAGATAAACTAATTACAATACTTTTATTACCATTTCACCAATAAACATGTTTTGGATAAAATTCTATGCTTTAGTCATTGTTGGTATTTTTGTATCCTATTGGTTGACATGACAACATTACTAACAGGCCAACGTGATCTGAACGTAGAAAATAGAATAAACTTGGGAAAAAATAAAATCGAACACCTATACACGGCTTTGAAACCAAATATTCTCGGGCCTGTTATTTTTATCATCGAAATTCTAACAGAGAATGTGAAAGTCGTTAAACGAAGCCTGACAATTTTCAGGGTTTTAAAGGACAAACTTTGGTAATGTATTCAACAATAAAGGATACATCATTGTGAGTGATAAAATCGTTCGGCGACGATATTTCAGGCGGAACGACAGGTGATATGAGTTATATTTGGGGCATAACTTGGTTTGCGTACTATAGGTATCTATACGTAGGTGCGGGTAGGCAGTGCGCTCGCTAGGTACATGTACGCGGCCGCACCTGACCACAAATCAGCGGTAAATCAGATTTCGAACGTCCACGTCCGTGATTGCAGAAACGAATTTGTGTTGTGTTGTGTTATGCCGACAACCACTAACAATGTAACCGCTTACGTCATTCCGACTGCACGGTTTAAATGCTTGCTGACTGATAGTTACAAACTCTGACTGCTAGTGTGATGGAATCAAAACATCAATGTCCCTTTCTGGCAAAAAAGTAGAAAAATCCCGAGCTAAGTAATTAATTCATTCACTTCTAATTCCGCATTGGAACCGTACAAAAGAAGCACATCAAAGAGTGGTGTGCACTGTACACGAATACAACAACTTGTAGCGGGTTTGCATCGCAGAATTTACTCAGGGATTGTTTGCGTTTCATTAACGCCGGTCAACAAGAGACCTTCTTTATCTACTCGTACTTTTAAGACTTTTGTATTAAACTAAATCTTCCTACGTTTAATACCTACATTAAGCATTGCCAATGTAATTAGAATCTTGGTAGAGTTTGCAAACTTTCCACTCTTAGTAACCCAAATAAATATGTAGGTCATTTGTTTGCTCTGAACTTTATGTGGGTACGGAACCGTTTAATTAAATATCACTCATAGGAATGAGTAGTACTAGAACAATTTGGTCAACTCAGTGTGTTATAAATAAATGAATAATGCACGCTTACGAAAGTTGTACGAATGCACATAAATCCTTATTACTAAGAGATAAACTAACTAGTGCTAGCTAATTGCTAGTTACGTAAGATAATTCTTGGAAAGTTAACCAATTAAGGGGAGCTAATATTTTGTAAATGAGCAACGATATGTCTCTCAAGTGCCGTTAACGTCACGCCGACACTTGCATACGTCGAGAATAGTGGAAAGACAGATGGGTTCGAGGTAGTGGCGGGCTCGACGGAGCGAATCTGTTCACGGTAATATTTCAAAGCCTAGTTAGTGCCTGTATCTATACGAGGAGTTCAAAGACAAAGGTACTGTGTTACACGTATGACGTAGGTACATTATTTGTTCAGGGTGCTATCGGGAGTTGTCATACGACGCTTTGAGCTTTTAACGAACTACAATATTGGAGCTGCGTATGTGTAGCTTAGAAACTTTGTGAATTGTTGATGCTAACCAGTGTTGTAACACCGTAAAACACAAATGACAGGTAGTAATCCAATCATCATCTGCCTAGACATTTCCCCACATATGTTTAATGATAAATTATATTTATTTCTGCGCATTAGTTCAGATCATGTGAAGACCATGCGGATTGGCGTCTGATATGGTATTTTGAGGAAATAACCACACAGATATGAGTGGACCTATCAGCGCAAGCATTTGTTGCAGTATGTTCGTAGCTCAATGCAAAACTTAAGGAGTTCAAAGCCTCAACGAACAATACCAAAGAAAACATTAACAATTTGATACAAATACATTTGGCCTCATAAAGTTGAGTACTTTATGCAGCCAAATGTTTTTGTATCCAAATGTTTTTTCTTTGGTAAACAAAAATTTAGAATAGAACAAATAAATAAAAAGTAAATCCACATATTCACGTTACATGATATCTCCCACAGAAAAATATTTACTAAACTCTTATTAAGTAGATAGTTCATTCATGTATTAATTGTGTAGTCCGGGGTAATACGGGGCAAGCCTATTGCTCCTTCTCTAAAACAAATGCAGACTTCGGACAGCTACCGAGAAATTCCGATTTTTAATTCCACGGAATAATCCAAAAACACTTTACCTCTAGAAATCGAACCCAAGACGTTCATGCTTATCAATTGCATTTGGGACAACTAGACCAACGATCATGATCGATGGTTCAGCATTACTTAAAAAACACCTTGTAAATTGGGCTTTTATTCGAGACTAACTTTTGGCAGCGACTTCGTCCACGTGAATGTCCGTTACCGCGGACGCAGACGATGTCGCGTATTAAGAACTCTCCATACCAAATTTCATAGAAATCGGCTCTGCCGTGTAATCGGTAAAAGACAGATAGACAGACAAACAGAGTTACTTCCGCATATTATAAATGTGGAAGTAATTCTGTCTCTTTGTCTGCTCTGTTGGTATTTGAATTAAAATTCATTGATCAAGAAATAAATGTGAAAACAAAACAAGAATCAAAAAATTAAAAAATAGAAAAGTATTTAGAAAAAGCCGACCCTTAAAAGAAGGTTTAAAGTTTGGTAAAAAGTTTTTTATAATTTAAATTATTTTTCTATTCATTTCCATTTCGACAACATGTCTTGTGTACTTCAAAAGTTATTCTAATTTTAAAAGTACGGTAGATACTAAGTTTTGTATGCCTGTGTAATATTAGAATGGATTAGTATTAGATGTATGAATATTTCCCAAGGAAAAACAAGAATGTTGCACATAATACTGGTGCACGTAAAAACCGAATGCCTAGTCAATTTTGCTGCGACAAAACTCTTCTCACATTGCAGTATTTGCGGGAACCACATCCGTGAATGGAATACAAAAACGTAAAACTTACAGCTGCAATTTCTTGTCGACGCTTTCACCCAAGTGATAGCTATTCAAATAGTAAAACTCAAACTGTCCAAATAAATTGCAAACCAATTATGTAGCTGTTTAATGTAAACAGGACATTTAATTGGGAATTTAAACGAGAAAATGTCTCTAATTAGGGTGCGATTCTGCCGGAGATGTGCACAAAGGACGCTAAGCGGTGCAAGGAGCTGTGAGAAGGTGACTTTTTCCACCAAAGTTGCACGGAGAAGTTGAGTTGTGCTTGTACGCATAGCATACTATTCTATAAAATAAAATACTCGAGACAAGCCGCACACATCTCTGGCACACATTCCTCGCGCACATTCCTCACACGGGTCTCCGGCACACATTTCTCGAATCAATTGTTTTGTTTGTATAAGGCTTAGCCTCTGCGAATGCCTTTTCCAATAATACTGCGCTGTTCGAGGCTAGTAAAATGAATTAATCCTATTGGTGAGTATAGTATCGCACATCCCTCACTACATATTCTCGTACACATGGCCGGTGAAAACGTACCCTTAACATTGCCACCAATGTTTGTGGTGTATTATATCCCACCCACAAGACTGAGGTAATTATGACCTGTTTGTTGAAAGTAATTGAGCATAGATCTTCTGACTTTACGTTGAAAAATACTGTTTACTAAGTAAATAAAAGCTGCGTTGTAATAAAGATATACAATATTATCTGCTACACAAATAAAGAGAACCATTGTGGCGTTCTTCATTTAAAAGTGACTTCCGTACAATGAATGCAATAAGCAAGAAATCTCAACAAAATGATGATTGAAAATGAAAGCAAGGGCAAGTCTTTGTACCCGTCGGGGCGAGACTACCGGGAGAGGACTAACGTAATTGCACCGCTTCACTCCGTTCAATAGAAGTGTACTTACCAGCTTAAGTTTTTGCCCCCAGTTTTTAGTCGGTCTCTAGCTAAGCGTCCAAGCAAGGCAATAAGTCTATTCAAAAGCTCTATTTAAAGTTTACTCACGACTAATTGTCTCACACAAATGCTAATCTCGAAAATTAACTGCACTTATGCTGGGGTAACTAGGTTAGCTCGGTGCTTCACTAAATTAAACCGACTTTGTATACAATCAACCTGAATGTAAGTAAGGCGCCACAGGTTTGCCCGTATCCAGTTCTAATATAATTGGTGATATGCTTGAGTATCGTTAGGAATGTACATAGATATAACTTCGATAACGATAGAGTACAAATGAATAAGCGAAGAGGAAATTCCCAGAGTGGAACAATGCTTGCTGGAATGCGGCTTTTTTTTGTCTCTTTTGCTTGGTTAGAGATAGGAGACCTGCGGAGCGCGTGCCGTATGTGGCACGTGAGGGAATATTGTCGACAGGTTGACTGCGGTCGAATGAAATCTATTTATACAGAATTTAGACGACCGATTCGGCGCAGTGGGCGTAGGTCCGCCTGCAACGCAAGAGGTTGCGGGTTCGATTCCCGCCTTGGGACAAATGTTTGTACGATCTACAAATATTTGTTCCGGGTGTTCTGGGTGTTTCCTATGTATAATAAATATATATCTATGTAATGTATAGTATTAAGTATATCAGTCACCTAGTACCCATAACACAAGCTCTGCTTAGCTTGGGGCTAGATGATGCTGTATGGATTGTCCAGCAATATTTATCATATATTATTATTTATTATTATTCAACTTTTAGTTTACATTTTAACTTCATCATCTTTATTTATTAAAACTTTATGTATAAGTCAAAATAAACGTACAAAGGCAGACTTGATGGGCATTTTATACCAGTCTACCTTAGGGTGATCCAGAGACAGACAAAACATAGTAGGTGCTGCATATTTAAAATGAAATTTATCTGTATGACACGTACATACGTAAGAAGGGAATTGAAAAAAAAAAGAATTGAAATAGTCTCCTGATAGGTGTGAAGTGCCTTTCATCGAATCATCATTTCCATGGGAATGCTTTCCTTCCATCTACACTAGAATAGAAAACAAACAAACCCCTCGTAAATTCAAAGCCTCATTACTCTTGTTCTAGTCCCAAATTCATGTAGGTAACTAAACCCAAAAATAAAATATCCGGGCAATATTCAATTTTGAACAGCTCCAATAAAAATACCGATGCAATATGATACGACGTGCAATAAAAAAAGTATAAAGGAATATGGCGTTTTATTCCTGTTTTTTCAGTCATGTTAACTGCAATCACATCACAGAGGATACTCGAAATTTGTTTTTACCTGATCCTCCTATAACAGATCAGGATTACAATTAAAACAGTCGAGGATTAAGTTTGTTAAAACAAGTAAATTTTATTAAAAACTAGTAGATATTGTAGAGGTTGTATGCAGACCTTATTGTATACAGGCTGGTAGAACATTAGTTCTCAGTGAAGGGTGGGCGTTTTAGGGGACTGTCTTTTGTAAACGTTTTTTTTTTGACGTTTAAAAAGTGCTGATTCTCAGCCCAATTTGAACAAATGAATTTTTTTTTTTTTGATTTTGATTTTCTCTATGGACCCACTCAAGAAAGATTAGAATATGAGAGATGTCGCTTGACTAAGAAATAGGATTCTTGATAGCAAATAGTAATGTAAGGTGCGATACCTAATAAACGCCTTAATATTATTTGCAATAGTCACATAGCCCAGTCTACAGTATGTACATAATATAGATATGGGTTCAAGTTTTTAGAAATATGTATAATATTTGTATGACACTTAGTGTCACAGAGAGAACTTGTACCCAATACAGTGACATCTTTATTTCATCTTACCTCTGTATACAAATAAATATATTTGATTTAATTTTTGATCGACGATTGTATGAAATACTCGTATATTGTTCTGGGCACGCATTCCACGCCATAGCTAGTATTACCTTAGCTTATTATTTTTCAGGATTTTTATTATGTTATTGAGTAGCTACATCGCCATTCATTACATACGGAGACCCATCCGTGCCTGGAAAAGCACGTCAAGAGGTCTCAGCAGTCATTTGTAGATCGTTGACAGTCGTTACGGGGAGTCAGGTTCCCGAAAGTCTGACAACCAGTCAGTCAGTAGCGGTTAGATAGGCAGTCGCTGCTTGTAACATACTTCTATTCAGCTGAATCCGGTTAGATTGGAAGCCGACCTCAACATACTTGGGTACAAGCTAGGATGACGATGAAACCTTTATTCGGATTACACGTTTATCATATCATAGCACTAAATCCCACTTTATAAGTGCAGCAAGATAAACAGTCGAGTTTTGACTACTTAGCAATTACTAGTTAGCATAGATTAAGATACGCCTTTAAGTGGTAATCTTAGCTCTGGAATCAATTAGGTTCTTATACGAGAAGTACCTACCTAAATCATTGTTGTTTGAGATTTTGTTAGATGATGGACAAGAAAGGTGACATTTCACTGTACCAAAATATAATATTAATCGTTATCTACTAGTGTTTTCTTTTGATTTTTAGCGTTATATATAATTTTTGTTGTTATTTTTAAAAAATAGTTTCTTTTTCCAAATTTGTAAGCCTTAATTTTCTTGCTGATTTTCTATTTACTTGCGTGTACATATTTTTTTTTGTCAATCATACCACACCATGTTAGTAAAATTTGAATATAGAACGCTTGCGCCTTTAATCTGTAATGTTCTGCATGTACCATTAAATAAATAAATTGTTACATTATATAATAATAGTTAAATTGTTGAACAATTGTGCCCGACAGTTGTTTACGGTAAAATTATAGGCAAAGTGCCTATCAATGAGTTTGAAGAGTTAAGTATAAAGTTTTGACCGCAGGGAGTACCCTTGGAATAATATCCTGACATATTCTCATGAGATACACATCCTATAAAGTTTATTGGGTAGTCACTTATACTTCATATTTTCGTATGAAGAAGGGATAAAGCTCAACGTAACTTATGAAATACTCCAGGGTAAAGTCATTTGAGACGAGATGTAAAAATAAATGTTTACTACACAGACCAATTTAAATATGCATGTTGTTATTGAATACCTTATGTAGAAGTGTTTTTGGCTACATTTTGAATTTAGTAAGTAGGTTCACTGGTAGTTTTATATAAGTCTGAAATCGCCAAAACGTCTTGAGCAAGCGTGGTGATTACTGCTCGTGCCTTCTCTGTATGAGAAGAGGCCTTTGCCCTGCAGTGGGACAGTAATAGGCTGGTACTATATTACTATTACTATATAACCTAGATACTGTACACCTGGTTATTGCGCTAAAAAATAGGGCTCCGAAATTTTTTCATGTCGTTTATTAAGTATCGCACCTTACATCACTATTTTACAATCAAGAATCTTCTACTAGACAAGTGATGTATTTCATCACATAAACTGTTCTCATATTTCTTGAGTGGTCAAAACCAGAGATAACTAAATGTTATATCAGCCTGTATACAATAAGTTGTCTGTCATTGTATACAACCTCTACAGTACCATGTGGGTATTGAAAATGTAATGTAGGTTACATTGTTATCTATTCACTCACGGCTGTGTTAAGAGGGCTATTCCAGAATAATAACGAATAAAAAAAATGGCGGCGTACGGCTTCCACGATTGCGTGCACTGACTGGACAGGTCCACTTATGTCTAAGTGATTCTTACCTCAAAAGATGATCTCAGACAGTAATCTGCATGTGTCTCACATCTGACCAAGATAATGCCTAGACTTTAAAAGAGATGATAGTGACCCCTCAGTTTCGGTATTTCTTATCAAAATGGTCAAATAAAAAACTCACATAGTTTTAAAAACGTTTTGCTTATTACACGTATACATGTGTTTTTTTAAACTAATTTACAGCAACAAATATACATATCCGTAGTTTTAAAATTATTTTTTACATCTTAATTCCTAGGAATACGAGGGGAAAAGTTAGCAGTTTTGGCGAAAAATTTGTAATGGCGCCCATAACATTTTTCGCATACATCAACTTAATGTGCCTTTCTTTCGAGTTTACATGTTTACATGACACTCGTTAATACAAATTAACAATCGTCGGCTAATACAAATTAACACGAAAAACTTTAATAATTGCCGAGCGTATTATAAGGGTTATCTTAGGGCTGTCTCAGACGGCCCGCCCGCCGTTTTCTTACCTGATTACGGTATACTCGCCTCCACCGGGCAATTTAACGTCATAATACCTTAAATAATTCAATTGTATGCACCCTGCTGGGCACGGAAGCCAACGGATTTTACTCAGAGCATAATGTAATTTTCTCGTATGAAACTTCACACAACCTGGCGTGGATTTCATGGCTTGTAATTAAAATTTAGTGTAAAGGAATTTAAAGCACGTATCTGTAATATTAAAGGCCCAATAATCAATAATAAATGTTTTTGATGTTAAATCACAAATTATCTCGTTGAAATTATACTTACCTCCATGAATTCAATTTCATTTTCTATATGAATACAATTCTCATGCGAAATTTAAAAACTGATATAAATAATAATAATAAATAAATAATTAAATAATGCTGGACAATCCACACAGCATCATCTAGCCCCAAGTTAAGCAGAGCTTCTGTTATGGGTGCTAGATGACTGATATACTTAATACAATACATTACATAGATAGATATTTTTTTTATTATTCATAGAAAATACCCAGAACACCCGGAACAAATCTTTGTAGATCGTACAAACATTTGTCCCAAGGCGGGAATCGACCCCGCAACCTCCTGCGTCGCAAGCGGACCTTCGCCCGCCGCGCCACAAAGGTCGTCAAAATATGAAATAATATTGCTATCTTGACTATATAAAAATAAGTTTTAATGTAGATAAAGAATAATATTTGATCATTTTTATCTTGTTACCAAGGTGATCATAAAAATACGTTTTCGGGGACTGTCTTAAGTAAATTTTGACTTTCAAAGAGTGATGATTCTTAGTCTAATTTGGATAAATGAATTTTGTTTTCGAATAGCCCAAATAGTAACATACTTACCTGTTACTATATATAGGTTTGAAGGTGGGAACAACCCCTATGAAAAGCACGAGGTAATTACAAAAGTAATTTTCCTCAGCACTTATCAGCACAATGACAATCACTTTTATCAAAAGATTGACAAAACAAACTCAAAACTCGATGAAATCTGAACTTTAAATTAATAAACATAGGCCCATTGCAGACAATGGAGACAGCTGTTGTCAGTGTCGCAAAAGTATTTGCTATTGTTCTTAAGGTGACTATTCAAGCAGGGAAAGATAAAAATTACGAACTCCGAGGTGCTTCGAGGCGTTTTTATCAAAGAGTAAAACAAAGGGTTGTTTAATGACGGTATTAGTGGAAAGTTCACGATGAATTCGGGGTCGTTAGGGGTTCTTTGTCACTGTTGTATTGTGTTGTGAGTCAAGTAGGTACCCGCTACCGTTTCATTGGAAAACCTAATTCAATGTGAATTTTAAAATTTAGTCCACCCCGGTCACCTAGATCTAAATGTATTTTAAGGTATTTTCTTTTGTACTTTTCGGGCCGCTTTCAATTAATTATTCACTTGTCTTTTTAAATTAATGTAATGAAAATTTTAAGTCTGTAGAAAAGGTAGGTCGTTACTTCGACAAATTAGGCTATAAATTTTGTTAATATTTTCTATAGTCACAGTATTTTAACCATATAAATTCCCTGAGCTTCATTTCGTAAAAACTTATCAAAACGTTTGGATATCTTCCAAAACAGCTGCAAACTGGTTATATCAAATCTTCGAATGATAAAAAATGCACTGTTGAATAAAAATCGTGCGTCATCGAAATAGATTCGTCTGAGAAAACGTGCCAAACTAGGAAACGAAAATAGCTACTCTATTAACACGCTTAAAATATTAGTGTGCATGAGACGCCTGACACAAGTCATTATGGGACATTGACACTAGCTCTATTACGTCGTTACTGGCGCTTAATATAATTCTATTCCCAGAAACGAATTCAAAACTTAGTTGGGATAACTACGTACCAAGAGTACTATTTCGTTTAAACGTTATAAAACCAGCACATTCGATTTTTAAAACTATGTTATGTATGTTATGTAACTATGTAATAATAGCCAAAGGCAACAAAACTGAAGAAGATATAGGTAGGTACATAAATAGATAAAAAACCGAACATGTAGAAGAACAAACCAAAATCCATTTTACAAACTAAATGTAGATCACAAAACCTCAAAAAACCACTTCCAAAATCCAACGCAAATTAATGTAAAGTACCAGGAGGCCAAAATTGTGTAAGAGGTACACGAAGTCATAGATAAAATAAGGCTAATGCCTAAACATGTACGAAGGCAGCTACCTAAATACCACAATCCATTAGCAGAGACTGTTATTACTTTGCGGTGCGGCCGTCCGACAAGACTGACGTTTGCACCGCCATCCTGCTAAAGGCATCCTCGTGAATGTAGCTCATGTACAGCTGGCCTTTTTTGTGCTTCGTAAATGGAATTAAACTCGAAAATGGACGTGATTATATTTGATTTCCAATTAGTGTGAGTCTCTTGGAAATGTTTTTATACAAATACGGCGGTATCTGTATAAAAAAAACCTTTGAAAGACTGTAATATGTTTGCTACTTTGAAGCTACCTACACTTTGCTAATTGCTACGATACGCCGTATTTAAAAATACTTGGCTATGTTTTTGAATATGTAATGTTGTATAACAATTTGCCTTTACCTAACCACAGTTAAATTCAAAACGTAAATATCACCCAAGTAACAATTACGGAGAATTGGGCCACTTTAGGTTAGAGCAAAGAGTTCAAAATACTTATTAAGGTTGTAAGTAGCGATTACGGTACCCGGTGAGCATCCCGAGTGTATTAAGTACAAACACAAATAGGTACCTTTGTTGTTTTACTTAATTCGCGCTTACTATGTTAAACATCGGTACCGAAGTTAATCTATACGTACTATTATAAAGCCTGGAACCAAATTGCGGCTTGTTTGCACGTATCCTTTTACAGTCAAACAGTATTTCTCTTGAAATTCCATTTTCATTGTTTTACGGAATTAATATTAATAGGTGAAGCAAAAAGGATGGAGAAGTCAATGAACTCCAGCAATATTTATTACCAAGTACACAGATTATGCTACTGAAAAGATACGGATGGCTTTAATAGCAGGTACCTTATAACAGACACTAAGTGACTGGGGTCCCACATTTCTCAATGGCTCTCAGCGTAAAACGAGTGTCTGCTTTTTCTAGGTCCTGGAAAATTGTTAGGACAAAAATCTCTCGTAACATTAATTAACTACTAACAAGGTACTCCACAACTGCAAAGGCCGGTTGGGATATTTGGTTTAAAAAATTAAATAACATCACCCCTGTATTCCCCGATGGGTTAGGCAGAGGTGTATATATAGCACAACCACATTTCGGCAGTTATGTTTAAGTCTCATCCGTCCCAATATGGGGTGAGCCTATTGCCATCAACTGGGCACGCATCCAAACTCCTGGCTGCTACTGACACTACCACTAGCACATTGCTCCACCTAGGACCTCATGCTTAGCAGTACCGTTTGCGCAGTGGTCGCAAACGGTTTAAAATATGATTTTATTATTTGCAAAGAAAGGACACGCGATAGATTTCCACGACATTCTGTGTAAAACTCCGCTAGGTCTAGTCTTCCCCAGTGTTGTGAAACATACCTACAGAAATTTCAGGATTAATGAATCACCTTCTAAGTACCTTTCATGGATGTAGACGGTTTTTCATCAACCTTAAGTAAGTCATCATCGGCCTAGCCTTTTCCCAACTATTTTGGGGTCGGCTTCCAGTCTAAACGGTTGCAGTTGAATACCAGTGTTTTACATGGAGCGACTGCCTATCAGACCTCCACAACCCCTTTACTGGGCAACACGATACCTCTTGGTAAGACTGGTTGTCAGACTTTCGCTTTTCTGACTACCCGTAACGACAGTCAAAGATCTACAAATGACAACCGGGACCAACGGCTTAACGTGCTTTCCGAGGCACGGAGGAGTTGCGATACGTTACGAACGGTCACCCATCCACAGACTGACCTCGGCAAGCGTAGCTTAACCTTCGATCAACTGGTGCAGTTGTTTTTATTTAGCCACGAGCTCCTATATCAACCTTAAGTAAGTAAACATCAATAAATTGACGGAGGACACGCAAGAAAATGCTGGGGGTCAAAAGTTCAAAACAGGTACGATATGCAAATAAGTTCTGAATTATAGGTATATATGAAATAACCTATTTAGATTCAAACTACGAAGTCCCATCAAAACAGTATCTTCTAAAATTTTAGTCGACTGTTAAATAGTGACTGATTAATGTACCCAAATATTTAGTCTGTGTACATAGATATGTTGACTGTAAAGTTGATGTAATCAAACAAACGTGTTATCCAATTAACTATGCAACCACATTGCTCGAGATTGTCACACCTTGTAGTATTAACTTGGGGTTGCTATATCAAATAATACGTCAAGTTCCAATTCTTAATGAGACTAACCAAGATATTTTAGACGTAAACCAGGTAACACTTAACACGGAAATCTAAAACGATCCTAAAAATCGTTAAAATTTGGAAAGGGGCTGGATAGGTATTTCCCAGAACTGAGTTTTCGTTATACAGGTTGGAAGGGATACCGCACATCCTCAAACCATTAGTTCTGGACCCGATTCCCGACCCGACCGAGATTCATTGGGATCTTCCTAAGTTTTGTGTTTCTTTTCTGATATACTTTTCACTTTAAATTGTAAATAATCATAAGAAAATCATAATCTCTACCTAACCCAGTGAGAGTTTTAATTAAGAAGTAAATAATTCACTTCTTGCATTAAAACTCTTATTCAGTTAGATGGAAATAATGATTTTGTACAGAAATAATGGTTCCAAATAAAAAAAGATCACAAAATTTCAACGCTATGGGATCCAGAACCATGTAGTGAACACATGGATTCAGTATATGCGTCGTTGTCCGTTCCATCCTGTATAAGTTTTATAGAGTACAAGCGTTATATCCATACTTATAATTAATACTAGCTGACCCAGCAAACGTTGTTTTGCTATATAAAATGTTTGAGATGGACCACCCTTAACATTTAGGGGGATGAAAAATAAATGTTGTCCAATTCGTAGACCTAACCGATATGCACCAAAAATTTCACGAAAATCGGTCGAGCCGTTTCGGACGAGTTTAATAGCTGTCCCGGCAAACTTCGTACCGCCTAAAAAGTAAAGTTACACTGCCATCTGTTAGAAACGTATGGAACTTATTATAGGAAAACATTTAATTTGCAATAAAAAAAATATTGAGGTCAATAATCGAAATAAAACTGTCCTATCTTTTAAGTTTGACCAAAACACACACTGTGTGCAAAATTTATATATATATATATAATATATATAGCGGACAAACAACGTGACACGTAATTTATATATATCAAGTTTAGAAATGGGAAAATGTGTGTCTGTTTGCCCGTCTTTCACGGCAAAACGGAGCGACGAATTGACATGATTTTTTAAGTGGAGATAGTTGAAGGGATGGAGAGTGACATAGGCTACTTTTTGTGTACTTTTACGCGAGCGAAGCCGCAGGCGAAATCTAAAGTTCTACGTAGAGCTGTCAAAAAGAAAATTCTAAGAAACACCAGATTGAAGTAAACAGTTAACAATTAAGTTAAGTTAACAATACCTGGAAACAGTTGAAAAACACATAACCATAAAAATGAAAACTTATCTTCTATTAGTACATTAAAGAAATCTTTTTCAAACGGGAAAAGATGTCCCCTTTAGTGTACACATTTTCTTAACGAGCATTTTCATTAATTACCCTTTGTCTGTTTTTTTTCTAATATTCTCTTCATTAGGAACCTTTGTGCATAATAGAACCAGCAGCATGCAATGTGTAACCGATATTTCCGAAGCTTTGGTGCCGCACAACCCGCTCGACCGGTCGGCACTTATGACCTCCATTACTACGCTAAATAATAACGTAGGTACCTACAGTTTCTATCAGTAATAATAACTAAGTAGTTGCTTCGCATGCTTTTTAAACTAAAATAAGAACAGCACGTGCATGAACACTACATAAACGGGTTTTGTCGACGGAAGAATAGAGAACATGACAGATTGTTGAAAGATTTCTACCGTCCTAAGCATGGCGATGTTAATACTGATGAGAAGAAAGTTTAGTTTTCTATTCTCTACAGTCTACGGTGCGACCCGTCATCGGGTAGAAGAGATGTCAAGTTGGAAAGAAAGAACGTTGTCTATTCTCGGTAGAATAGATATAGAGTTGGTCAAGCTACGCGTGCTGCAGTGCTATTCAGTAGATATCTCACGCACATCACAGCTGTCATCTCTTGATTTGGATTGACATTTCACTTGACGCTCACATCACCTCACTTTTCGCGGGGTGATCTCATGATGACTCCAGGCTGCTACTAAGAAATCTCTGATGGAAAAACCCAAAGACACTTTGCCCGATCCGGGAATCGGACCCAGTACCCTATGCTCAGCGGTAGCGTTCTTGCGACCACTAGAGCAACAATACTGTTTTTTTTTTAATCTAATAATAGGTCTTTACCTATGAAATTGCCGTTTTGTATGAAAAAATTTAAATGAATTTTTTTCATGTATTTTTTATTTGTATTAATCGAAGTAATCACCCATGCAATCAATGCATCTTTGCCAACGCAGTGGCAGTTTATTGATGCCCTTCTTAAAGAAATCAGCTGGACGGGAGGCAACAAATTCTTCAAAGGCATTTTGTACTGCCTCTCGGGTATTGAATTTTTTTCCCGCCAAGAAGTTATCCAAATTCTGTAAAAAGTAGTAGTCTGTAGGCGCAAGGTCTGGTGAGTAGGGCGGATGACGGAGAGCTTCCAACCCCAGTTCTTGCAACTTGGAGACCGTCTGCTGTGCAGTATGAGGTCGCGCGTTGTCGTGCAGGAGCAGCGGAGACGAGCGATTGACCAATGCTGGTTGGAGATGTGCCAGCTTCTCCATCATTGTGTTCAATTCTTCACAGTACACATCTGCAGTAATGCTCACCCCGTTTGGTAAGAAGCTGTGTTGAATCACACCGGCGCTAGACCACCAAACAGTGACCATCACTTTTCTTGGGGTAAGTTTTCGTTTAGGGCATTGTTTAGGTGCTGAACCAGGATCCAACCAACTTGCTGAGCGCTTGCGGTTATCAAACAGAATCCATTTTTCATCGCAGGTAACAATGCGGTTCAAAATTCCTTCATTTGTGTGTCTGTTGAGCAGTGCAAGGCACGTCTCGACGCGTACTTCGCGCTGGCGATCATTGAGTTCGTGGGGCACCCATTTGTCAAGCTTTTTTACCTTGCCAATTTGACGCAAATGGACCAATATTGTTTTGACGCTAACGTCGAAAGCTGCTGCTAATTCAGCCGTAGATTGTGTATCATCAGCTTCCACAATCGCCTTTAATTCGTCATTGTCGACCAAAGTCTTCGGACGACCGCGAGGTTCATTTTTCAGGTCGAAATTTCCAGAACGGAAGCGAGCAAACCAATAACAGGTAGTGCGTTGGTTTGTAGTGTTAGCTCCGTAAACGTCGTTGATGTTGCGTGCCGCTTGTGCCGCGTTGCTGCCACGACGGTACTCATATTCCATAATTACTCGAATTTTTAACGTATCCATGATGACGAAAAAGATTTAAATGCGATGAAAATGTAACACTAATCAATAAACAAATGACTACTTTTGGAAAAAAAAAACCATGTTTTTAAAATAAAATTAATTTGAAATTAGAATTCTTAGCCAAACAAAAAATATTTTGATTTGAAATGGCCAGTACTGCAGAACGGCAATTTCATAGGTAA
This sequence comes from Phlogophora meticulosa, assembly GCA_905147745.2. Taxonomy (NCBI): domain Eukaryota; kingdom Metazoa; phylum Arthropoda; class Insecta; order Lepidoptera; family Noctuidae; genus Phlogophora; species Phlogophora meticulosa. Next base: position 8,699,349 of record LR990528.1, on the reverse strand, counting down.
AGACCTAATATATAAAATTCTCGTGTCACAATGTTCGTTCCCATACTCCTCCGAAACGGCTTGACCGATTTGTATGAAATTTTGTGTGCGTATCGGGTAGGTCTGAGAATCGGCCAACATCTATTTCTCATACCCCTAAGTGATAAGGGTAGTCCACCCCTAACATTTTATATGGCAAAACAACGTTTGCTGGGTCAGCTAGTCTTATATATAAAATTCTCGTGTCACAATGTTCGTTCCCATACTCCTCCGAAACGGCTGGACCGATTTGTATGAAATTTTGTGTGAACATCGGGTAGGTCTGAGAATTGGCCAACATCTATTTTTCATCCCCCTAAATTTTAAGGGTGGTGCACCCCCAAACATTTTATATGGCAAAACAACGTTTGCTGGGGCAGCTAGTAATAAGTATAAAATGAACGTGAACAAATAAGTCCTTAAGCCACAGTTAAATCTGATCTGGGACTAATCAGGCGCACGCTTTTCCAATTATAAGCTAGTATGATGATAGATATGAATGGTTTCCGAGCAGAATTCATTAAGGTAGGTACTTTTGAAACTCTACATACACATTACCGATCGTGTAAGTCCATGTAATTGGTACTTGAATACAATTTAATAATCTGTTCAGCATTGATGCCACTTCACTGTAATTAAAATTGATTAATGCAATTTTAATACACTTAATACAATTGTATTGCGAATAATTGTATGCTGAGTTGAGCGCCGCTTTTCCAAGCTTTTATGATAATAATCTGCAGCATTGCAGTGTTAGTGAAAATTCAAGGAAGGCACTTAGTGAGAAATCGTAAGTGTAACAAATTTTCATTAATTTCCATAAATATGACAACTTCTTTTAATTTTTGTTGTTACAAAAAGGTGAGTACTCGCAACCGGCGTGTGTGTATGACCAGATGTATGAACGAAGCAAAAGGAGTATGTGAGTATCGTATCTGTGGCGTTCTGTAGTGTCTGGCTACGTCCGTGGAAAAAAGTCACAAGTTTTTGATTGTATACACCTATGTTACAAAAATGATACACTTATTAGGTAATAAATATCAAAATCTATTAGGAAATACCTACGTGTGGTTTGGAACTTGATTCTTAGTCAATTTAAGTATTTAAATTTTTAATTTAATAAGAACAGAGGTGTGTAAAACAGCATTCGTTTTAGCGTTGATGTGAGCGACCTGAAGTAGGTAGACGAACCCGTAAAAACGTAACAAGTTTAAGTAAATGAGATAAAAAGTACACAGAATCCGTACAATATATTCAATGGAATTAATATTACGTGCGTAGGTAGATCTTCCTCAATTCTCGTAACGACAGTAAAAACCTTTGCCGGCGCCTTAAGTAGATAGAGGCGAGTATAATGAGAAGCTATTCGTTTATTCATAACTCTCAAAGTCGTAACTTGTTTAAACGAGGAACAAAAAGGCCGTTTTGTAGGTAAATGAAAACAATGGGAGCTAGTGGTAACGGTTACAAATCAAATTACAACTTTTACATTACACGACTGGTTCCTAGATTCATTCAACGCATAAACTTGTGAGGCCTTTTGCACTTAAAACTTCCTCGGGGGAAAACTGTGCGGTCACATTATATCGTTGAACGAATTGTTATTGTTTCTGAAGGGAACTTTAACCGCCGCGGATTAAATTCGGCCGAAGTGGCTCGTCGGCTTTCATTGTCATAAACTGCGCCAACATGTCATCTCAATGTGTCCTATATGTATTTTTTTTGGTAGACTATTTCAATTTACGTGTTTTATTCGTGCGAAATAAAATTCCCGTTGGAGTCGTGAATTATTGAGCTTTATGGATATTGTTATTTGGATTATAGTGTCAATAATTCTTTGAAGAGCTCACATCTTGCTGTATATATTGGTACTAATACGTACCAGCTCGATTGATTAATAATATCTTAAACCACAACTTGAACGGTGTAATGTATCTTATTTTGTGTGAATATTAAAATTCAATAACAGTGATTTATTTATATGTGTGTGCCAAGAGTCGGGTGGTTGCCAACAAAAGTTCTTTGTCTCACGGAAATCCATTTTCCTTCAGTTTCCGCACCCTCTCTTTTTGTTTATATTATTCGTACATTTACAAAAATATCAGTATCATGAGTACCTACGTCTTGCATTTGGTACTTATATGTAGTTTTTTCATCAAATCCCATTTAATTTTCAGAGGCATCGTTGTATAAATTATTCATCGCATTTATATGAAATGCAAATTTGTAAGCAATGCTCGAAGGCAATTTTGAAGATAAACTCGTGGAAAACATATCCCACATTACTATGTTTCTTTTCACATGAGGGAATTCAAAACAACCATTAATGTTACTCAGGGCAATCATGAATATTCCATTGGTAACCCTTTTACGGGATAGCTTTACACAAACCGCTTTTAAAAAATAATTCTAAATAATTAATGTGTCAGAGGAATTTTATAATGGGTAGTTTACGATCACACCGCTTCGTATTAAAAGTTACAAAGAGGTCTCTCACTTTATAATTTGTTTGATAATCAAGATGGGCACAGTGAAATATCCCGCTGTGATATCGCCTTACAAAACAAAAAGAAAGTCAAAAGTGGAAAATAAAACGTGAGCCTTTATAGAAGTTGTGGAAACGGAAAGTTTTCCAATTGATAATAATTTCCATTGTGATGCAACACAAAGGGGAACAGGAAAGTATGAAGTTCTGAAATAAATTCTTAATTTAAGAGCTGACTGAACGCTATCTGAAAGGAAAGTCGGGATTAGAAGAACAAAGACTACGGCTCAGCTCACTGTGGAGCTTAATTTTTTGTTGACTTCTATTTCGCTCTTTGCTGTTTGCATAAATTGGACTCGCGAAACTTCGTTAAAGAACTTTAGACCAATAGGAACTTACTACAACTGTAATGACACGAATCCTAGACACGAATAAGTCATAACCAATACTAGTTCATGACAACATTATACCTAAGAACCCCGAAATGCGTTGCAAATATGCAGTAAACGACCAAATGTTCGCATCAAATAAATCGTAAATCCTTAACAGTCCATTCATAAATCACTAACAAACGCTTCGACTTTAATTGGACATGAATAAATCAAGAAACACTTAATTACGTTCACGAACTTAACTGTAGAAGGAAGAATTTCCAAATAACATGAAACAGGTAAATCACGGGTCCGTGGAGTACTTTGCATACAGGCCCCCAGTCCGACGATACATATGCGAGTAGCGAACGACGAAGAAAAACCAACACGACTGGACAAATTGGTTGGACGTCCGCAATTTATTCCACTTATCATAAAAAAAAGCTATTCACAGTACAAAAAGGTAAGGGGTGTAGTTTTTGAGTGTTTGGGGTGCATGGTGCGGAAGCGGTGGTGCTCGTAAATCCTTGTTGTTCCGTTCCGCCGCGCCGGTACCCGATTACATTCTAGTTTCGACGTACAACTACTTACTTCGTCTATAAATACGGTCAATTAGTACACGTAATGACGTCATAAGGGGGTAACCAACCGCTGTTTTATGTTCTTCTAACTCTTTTCACCTACAACTTTCTATAACTCCGTTCAATTAAAAAAAAATAATGTTGATTCGATAAATTCAATACAATCGAAGTCATTGCTTCACTGACTAACAAAGTACAGCCTAATACGCTGGGTCTAGAAGCTTGCATTTCTGCTAGACGGTTCTTTGTATATGTATATAACAAAGATGACTTAAGAAAGGATTTTTGAGAATAGATGCACATAAAGAAATTAAACAGGCCATTCGTTTGTATGGAACTGCGTCATTATCGCTACTAAATAAATAAATAATGCTGGACAATCCACACAGCATCATCTAGCCCCAAGCTAAGCAGAGCTTGTGTTATGGGTACTAGATGACTGATATACTTAATACAATACATTACATACATATATATTTTTTATTATACATAACAAATACGCAGAAAAACATTTGTAGATCGTACAAACATTTGTCCCAAGGCGGGAATCGAACCCGCAACCTTCTGCGTCGCAGGCGGACCTTCGCCCACTGCGCCACATAGGTCGTCGAATAATATACCACACGGCTCATCTTGAAATAATTTCCAATGCCTCAAGCCCTTTAAAGATTCAATTATTTTGAATCTTTAAAAAAAAAAAAACTGGTTCTGCTATCCCTATAAATGGGAGGATTTCTACCAAAGTACTTATATAACTGAATTATTTTATGAAATGCCACTATGTTAAAAATAGAACAACGTAATTCGATATGTTGGTAGCGAAATAATAAAATTTAATCCTTCCAAAATATTGCCAGTTATAGTAGAATGTAACGGGCACACATATGTTATCCAATAATACTATCTGCAGCCTCAATGAGCACGTCAATTGGATTACATTTGAAATCCTTCTCATTATATTTTTAATTCACATTGTGTATTAAAGATTTAAATGTTAATGTGGAACATATTTTACTTGATTAACAACATCAAGCTATCAATTATGCAGTGTTTGGACACGTAAGTACGGTATTAGTGATACTTTGTTTTGGGATAGTATCTTGCAGGTCAACCTACCACAGGACTATGCTTTATTATTATTTTTACCGTCCCAAACTGTCCCACGGCTGGGCAAAGGCCTCCCTCCATTCCTTCCATTGGTCGCGATTCCACGGTACCTCTTTAAAATCTAATCGGAAGATAGCACTGTCCTTTGGTGAATTAATAAATTAAGGCCTCCAGCCAGGGCATAGAAACTTATGTATTAAGCGCTAAGGGCGCCCCATGCGTGGTAAGGACCTCGGCTTAGGGCGTCGGTGGTGGGAGGCAGCAAGGGACAGGCTGGCTTGGATCAAATTAGTTATACTGCCGACTGATTCGACTTTATGATGACGTCTATAAGTCCGCCACGTGAGCCATCGTTTTTATTTCAAAAATTGTGGAAAATCGTTCTTTCATTGCATTCATGCGTACATTTAGGTATTAAAAGTAGGCAAGTTCCAACATGAAACCCGGTTAGGGCACGGCAACATAATAATTATTTTAACATAGTCATTTTAACATAATAGTTTTAATTTATTATAATAGTAACATTATAGTAAGAGGATGTATGTGTCACAATTACTTAATATTTTAATCAAAGTATTCTGCGACCGAGTAAAAATATTTATGAGTTACGTATTATTTTAGTAATTTTTATTATATTTAAATAGTGATACAATAGTGAATTTAGCGATACATACGATTCTACAATAAAACACATAAAAAAAATACTAATATGAAATGAAACACAACATAACGGACGCCTTTTTTAATCGGTAGATTAGGCAGTGGTGTGCCCAAGGTACACCTGCCTAAGTTACACCTACATTTTGCCTGTAATATTCATGTAATAGGGGGCGAGCCTATTTTCACCAACACACACAAATCTAGTATCCTGCTGCAACACACAACTGCAACACACACAATTCTGCAACGCACACAAATCTAGTAGGCTGCCTCTAAGAATGTCCGGATGGAAAAACCCAACAATACTTTACCCGACCTAAGAATCAAACCCACGACGGCAACTCAGCAGTAGCGCTTACAACCAACAAGAAGGAGCAGAGATATATTCTCAATAAAAAAAATGCTTGCTAAAGCATCGTTCAAGAACATGACAAATATAATGTTTGCCAGTATTTTAAGACAACTTCTAAACAAGGCCAAACAAGGCTAACTCAGACCTTTATGAAAAAAAGTTTAAGTAGTTCAGTTTCTACTATTGTTTGTCCGCTCTTGTTAAGTAGTTTTAGCGTGCTTATTATTGTCCTAATTAAATTCTCTAGTACCCTTTGTGCATGAATTGTAAGAGACTTTATATACAGCAAGAAAGTAAAACTAAAGTAACTAGATGTTAACCTAAACTCAAGGAAAAGCCAAAAGCATCTATCTTTTTCTTCAAAAGGGTTAACAACTTAGAAACAAAAAACTTGGCCCTTAATTCATTTATTCACGAATTACTTGGCAACAAGGCTTGACACTTATTAAACCTTAACACTCAAATGAATGAAATTCAAAGCCTTTGTACATTATATAGTAATTTTGGTAAAGTGTGTTAACAAGTTATTATATTAATTTCGAAATACAGACACTTCAATTTTCAGCATTTGTTTAATTTAATTTTAACATATTACGAGTAAAGATAGATTTAACAATAATGGTAACAAAGTCAAACTGTTAACCATATTCAAGTCATTAACAATACAACATTGAAGCAGTCAGATTTGCACCTAATTTGTAAACACGGGAAAGGTCAGCGGACCGTTTGGTCATCTTAATAATTTATAGCCATGCAAATTACACATCCGTCCTGTCCTGTACGGCCATACAAACGTATATCGGGCAGTCTCGGCATAACTGAGTACTTAAGTGCCATACAACCTACATGAAGGTCGATTTTGCTACGACGTTGTGTGCTACGGCGTAGCTTTGGCGTAGCGGTGGTTACGAACACATAATTTCATCAACTTTCTATGACTTGTGTTACTGAATTTTTCCATGTGGAACTTCCGAGGCCGCCCGGAGTTTGGATTTGTTGGGAATACGCTATAACATGGGAGTTAAACATAACAGCCAATATGTAGGTGTTCTTTAGGTACACCTCAGCCTACTGTTTTTTGAAGCCTGCTCTTGGGATGGATTTTGACAAAAAATATATTTTCCATTTAATACACTGCATTGATTAAACAAAATAAATATAGTAGACAAAGATAAGATAAAGTCATGATGGCCCAGTGGTTTAGGCCTCGCCTCTTGTGCACGAGGTTGGGGGTTCCAACCAATAGTAACAAGTGCCACGTACCAATTTGAGTTTTTCAATTCATATGTACTTTCTAAGTTTATCTTGGACATCACTGACATCGGTAAAGGAATAACCTCGTGAGCAACCTGGACTTATATAATTAATATAAGTCTGAACCGTCTCGAGCAAGCGTGGTGAGTAATGCTCGTGCCTTCTCTGTATGAGAAGAGGCCTTTGCCCTGCAATGGGACAGTAATAGCCAGGTACTTTTATTGATTAAACAAATTCATATTGTATTATTTACACAAATCCTCGAAATGACTGAATGGCGGTACTGCTTACGCTTACCCTACACGTTATAATTATAATGTCACCGCTTAAAACTTCGCTCTACCCGTAGAGAAAGACGATAAAGGAACGCGAATGACACACGTACATACACAAGTACTTATTACTGGAATTAAGTACACCGGTACCAAAGAGCCTCGTTTACACGAATTAAAATAATCCTCTCGACAAATCACAAACACATCTAAAGAGTACATGAAACGTACAGAAATGGACGGCCGTTAAAAGGGTGTATTCTGGTTTCTGTAATTAACATACCGCTGACAAAAACCCTTTTTCTTTTCGATTGACGAGATGGGTGGGATGAAATTCGAGAAACGTTTTTAATAAAGATTTTCAAAGGCCCTGTTTAGATTTAGAACAATTCGACAGGTCCACTTTAAATTGTCTTTTACGGATATTTTAGCAATCAAGTTAATGAAAATCTTTGATTAATTTCAATGTCACTGGATAACTCGTGTTAAGGAACTTGAGTGTGAAATGGAGGAGCTTGTGGCTAAATAAAAATATCCGCACGGGTCGATCGGATGTTGCGTACGCTTGACGAGGTCAGTCTGTGGATCGGGGACAGTTCATTACATCTCCTCGGAAAGCACGTTAAGTCGTCGGTCTCGGCCGTCATTTATAGATCTTCGACAGTCGTTACGGGCAGTCAGAAGCCCGAAAGACTGACCACCAGTCTTACCAAGGGGTATCTTGTTGCCCATTAACTGTGTGGTAGAAGTCAGATAGGCAGTTGTAAGTGTTATAACGTTGCTTTGTTTATTGCAAATAATCTACAATCAAAGAATGATAAGGTCGAGCAACTTAAGTTCTATATTTGCTTACTCTAACTGCGAATAACGTTTTGCTAAAATAAGAAACAGATAATACGTTTTGTAAGTTTTTTTAAATAAATGGAGGTACCTACCCACACGGTATTCAGTAAGAAGAATTATAACGGACACTATATAAATTGAAAAAGTCATTATTTTGACATTGAAAGAATATTGACAGATGACAAACAAGAAAAAAAAAATGGTTAGTAATAGTACCAGACTGCCTTGGCGGTCTAGTGGTGACATGCGCGACTGCTAAGCATGAGGTCCTGGGTTCGATTACCGGAACAAGCAATGTGTGACTGGGATTTCCCGTTAGTAATTTCTCAGTACCAGTGCCCGATTAGTGGCTCACCCCCTATAACATGGGACTTAAAAATAACTGATAAAATATAAGTGTACTGTCTGTATACTTCTGCTATATTAGCTCTCTATATTATGTTGTTTTACTGCAACACACGTAATAAGATTGCAATTATGTTGTTCAATATTGATCTTAATTCCGATAGACATAAATATACATACTTTTGTAGATATCGGTATTTTTTGTTTACTAGCTTTAAAAGATTGTCGCGTCAGGGAATCTAATACGTTCGAAAAATGCTCAACCCATCTTTATTATCCCTTTACAATTTAAATACAATAATAAAATTGTAACCTTTTTATCCTTATAGAATCCAATTCAAAAACGCATCGTTTTCATCCTCAATAAAAGTACAACCGTTTGTATAATAAGAACACAGTACCTCTCACACTCGTATGGCTACACAAAGTTACCTCGCCAATGGTTCAGCAAAAGCGACAAGTGTGAAATCGCCTTTCAAGCATGATCGCATTTCCATATAATCACTATTGGACTATCACTACCCTCGATTCTCCCAGCCAGCTGTTACATTTTCTCATTTCCTACTATCCACATTGGGTAGATTAGCTGGTTAACGGCACTAACTACTTAAACGGGTACCTATACTGTATTCACTGAAGCATAACTCGAAATGTTAACAAAAAACAGACCTAGTGCGTGCGGGTCAGACTCGCACACGGACGGTTCCGTACCATGGTACAATATTAGGGTTACCTACAGGGATTGTTAAGCAAAAACGCCGAAAAAAAACACGTTACTTGCAGCGGTAATAAAAATATCTACATTGTGAAAATTTCAATAGAGATGTGTCCTAGGTAAAAATATAATAAGTCTATTTGGTCCGTCAGTTAGATTACCAAAAGATATTGAACACGTATTTTTTGTTTTATCAAATCAATAAAAAGTGACAAAGATAGAGCACATCAAAGTTCAGTAGAAGGGGCTTGTGATGTCACTTTTACGTAAAAATGGTAACAAGGCGTGACGTCACGCGAAATTTCAACGCACTATATCGTCGTCATTTTTGGTTTACGTGACAAAAGAAAATACGTGTCCAGTATTTTTGAGTAATTCCACCTATCGGACCAAACAGAATTTTTAAGGACACTACCCTATTGTCCACCTATCATGATTTCTTTTCTTTTCTTTTCTTATCTTTCTTGCTTAGTTAGAAGGGTTTGTCCATAACCCGTGCTGGCTCCGATGGATTACTGCCTACTTCCCCTCTCAGAGTTAAGTCTACGTCCCAGAAGTAGGAATACCATAAACATAATATTGCTATTTTTATGTTTGAAAATTTAGATTGAATATTTGATAAATTAATTTTGTACGACGTGAAACTAATAAAAGTTTCTAATATTCTATCTATGTATGAAGTATCATGTACTTGTGTAAAATCACTCATATGGAAAAACACACACAAAACACTCAACTCACAAACAAAACAAACAAAGTCACATCAAAATTACGGAATAAACCGCATCCAAATCGGTTTACCTGTTTAAGAGCTACGTACACACACACATACACACTTAGCGTCAAACTTATAACACCCCTCTTTTTGCATCGAGGGTTATAACAAGAAAATAATTTAATAATACTGAATTAACATGAAAATCCCCTCAAAGTGTTGTTTCTACTCACCCCTGCGTTTCTATACACCCCGTTTTACGGTACTCAGTTAGTAAAATTAAATAATAGATCACATCACCTTCCTTCTGCAAATTGAACCGTGTATATCTTGGTAAATATATAAATATCTATGTAGGTAATACGTATTGTATATGACGGTAAATGTATTAAGCATCAATAACATGCGCCTATCTACCTATATGATGATTAATTACTGCTCGATGTATAATATCGCTACCAGTGTCCTGTGATACGGTAATTTAACCCATTGTGTCCACAACGTGTTCATAGATACATCAAAAATTATAGTTACAAATAATTAGGTCTCGAATTCACCACCGCAGCTTTATAAAGTCTATAGAACACAGTATTTTATACATATTCATGATTACATTACTATCTATTACCACTTTATGATTGCAAAAGTATAAATTGCATTTTCACTATCGCAAAATCCGTCAATCCTTCCGATTCGCTTAACTAACCACGCCTGACTGCGCACTGTGAAATTCCTTTTTGTAATTTCATTTTTAGGTACTCGGGTCTAAGTAGAAAATCTCTCACAGACGCCAAAATGACTAATGATTCAATGTCTACTAACAATCCGCTTACAGCCTTACATTCCGATACTTATACAGGGCTAGTTTTTAATCACCACCCAAATTATCACAGGATGTTCTACCTATTAATATGAACAACTTTCACTATGGGACCAACACTAAAATAACGAAAAATAAATCAGCTGTTCGATTAAAATGTAAGCAACAGCTGACCTTGACCTTCTTGACCTTTTTTTGTCACATAGTCAAATTTGGTCAAATGAATGGGTAAGTAAGAGACATCTTGTCAAAATTTGGTCAGTGATTAAAAATGTGCCCTGTATCATGTCATTACATTTCAAAATAGATACCTACATGTATTTTGTATTTTTGTCCTCCTACAGACAACCTTAGTGTGTAGTTGAAATCACGTGGACCGTCGATATTAGATACCCATTTGCATTTAAGAGTAAATTGCCTATGCGATTCAATCGCTCGTGCACAAGTCAATTAAAACTGAACACAATTTAACTGGTTTTATTTAGACTACGTATCATCAGGTAAACAAGCTATTCGCTTTAGAACGATTACATAATTATTTAAAACCCATTTTTTGTAAGTACTATAAACAAAAAATATGAGTTATAAAGTTTAAGTTATTAAATTTAATGAATCTTACATGTTAGTATAAACCTATAAGTTCAGTCGATTTCTAAAAAAAATGGTAGATAATTAAAAAAGGTTTGCGTTAAAAACTGGTATGCCTCTAACTATCAAGTTACTGAATGTCCAACTATATAAAATGGGAAAGTATTTGCTGAGAACAAATAAACCTACGCAAAAAGAAACCGAAAGTAGCGCCAGGCAACTTTATAACTAGACCCAATATAAGCGGTGAAGATAAAAGCATAGAGTTACCTAAATGGTGCCACACGAACAAATACCTATCTATCGAACAAACACAAGCATCCAATGACTAAGCGTAACCGTGATAATGGAGCGAAACCAAAAAGAATCCTGAACATAATATTTGCATTAGCACTTATTCAAAGTCGTTCGCCGCTCAACCCTGTTACCCGCTCAACGGCACAATAAAAGTTACGAGTGCCCGCGACCGTACGATATCTCGTAGGCAGTTCAGAAAACGGATATCGGAGTGGTACGCCCTGGACAAAGTAAACTCTCCCACTCTGTTTGCTTTTAATTAACCAATAGTCAACAAACGGCTTTGCCCCATACACTTTTCATGAAACAATTTTGCTGCACTTTATAACGGCTGTTTGCTTAATGTAACGCGCGTAAATTAGTAACGGTACAGTCTGAAAGTATCGATTAAAACTCTCGTTTAAGCGCTATCGATGTAACCTTACACCATAGGGCGTTTGACGGATATTAATAAATGTAACATAACATCATAACAGTACGCCTGTACTCTCCACAGGGTTAGACAGAGGTGTAGTTACCTCTAGTACACCCACATTTCGTCAGATATGTTTAAGTTCCATAGGCACAAGTCTTTTGCCATTAACCAGGCATACTCCAGGCTGCTACTGAGAAATTCCAGATGGAGCAACCCAATAGCACTTTGCCCGAACCGGAACCTGGTTCGCTGTAGCACTTGTAGAAGACCAACGAGGTAATCATTTAGTAATTTATTGTATCTTCATTCATTGAGTCAATTCGATTCACTGCAAATGATGAATGGGTGTTATTAACTTGCGAAAAGGCCTATTGGAAGCGCTTTAATGTAATTACACGAAACAGGTAAGTGAGAAGCTGCTGAACATGCTCTTGAACTCATTAAGCTTAATAAGATTGCTTCGTTTAATGAATGCGTAGGTAAGCATCTGTATACAATGTTTGCACAAGTCCTTCAGCGACCTCGGGAAAAGCAAATGTTTATTTTTTTAAATAGGCTTGTAAGGGTCTGTTTTCCTTGCGTCTTTTTGGAACCGTCATAACAAATACATCCCCTACAACATGTTTTATCTTTTTTGCTGTAGGTAATATCTAACGGTATTATGAGCTTGTAACACAGACATCTAAATGTATCTATCCCAGCCAAATAAAGTGCTGGGTGTAAAAAGTGCGTGCGTAATAATAGTTCTTAGCCCATCACGCGAACCGTTCAAAGTTTTACGACTTGCGCAGGTTTTTCTTCCACTTCCTCGTACATACTTTATGACTTTCCTTTCATTCCCAAAATTATTAACATGGAAGTTTATGAATATACCGTCGAAGGGCATCCCCGAAGAAATATTAGACAGAGAAAGAGAGATCGTTTGCCAATGTCGGTAAATAACAATAGCGGCTGGTAGCTGACGTATACTTACATAGGAAGGTACGTACATACAGAGAACATAAATCTGAACTTTGACATTTCCATGTGCATGCAAGGGGTTTTATTGAAGAGACATGACAGGACAAGACCTTTAAGCCCGTTTTGAAAGTATTCTCGGAGGCAGACTCACACAGAAAAACTATGAAGAAACCACCTAGTTATTACCTAGCCAGCGTATTAAAATATCCGAAACTGCGAAATTGAACATGAGCCATTTACTTTTGAAATAATGTTGACAATATACCTATCAAAAAAAATTGACAGATTGGTTTAGCTTGGTGAGTTGGCCTCTGTACCAACGATGAATTCTTAAAAATGATTTCGCAGAACTTAATCACAAGAGCACAAAAAGTAACTCCTTTCCAGAATGAAACTTTTAATATAAGAACCCATTCAAATGTGTTTTATAATCTGCATCAATAGTTAATTTACTAGATATTGAGTTTAATACCCTGTGGACGCTGTCAAGAGGTGGCTGGCGAAAGGAGCGCCGCCCACCGCCGCCGCATTATGAAGATTCAACTTTCAACTGAAAAAGTTAAATGGCGCGGAATAAAGCATCGGTAATAGAAAATGGACGACAATCCTCATTTCCTTGTTCTATATTATGATTAAAGAACTGTGATATAAGTAATATTTAAGAATTATGTCTCATAAGTGAGTTTTGTGAATACGAAGAGGCAGATTCGAATGTATGTATTAGTCATTTAATAGCATTTAGTCTAACTAATAAATTTGGGGTCTGAATTTGATTATGATTATGATTTTTTCATTAGCAGGTAACATAATCAGTATAAGTTGACCTCGCATTCCATTGAAACAAATGATTTTAATACCATATAAGTCAATAGTTGAAACTCCGTACTATGCTTAGATAGCTGAAGGTTACCACAGACGTGCGCCCTAGTAAGACAATTAGGGTATTCCATATTTTTATTCAAATAATATTGACAAATCACGTACACACCTTTTTTTTTATATCGGGGGAAACCTTCAAAAGGCGACCGGCCTTTGGGGACAAGACCGGGGAGTGTGGGATTCTTACCTCACTAAAACCACCCCGGTGGTCACCATCAGCACACGGAAGGAGGCATCGTGTCATCACGTACACAGCTACCTACATACTAACCTTCCAGCTTCCTATCTATTAAGTGGTAATTTGACAGTACTAAATACAAAGTATCGACTTTTAGACCATCAGCATCATACTCTGCCATAACGATATCTAGATAAGCAGAAGTTTATGCACACGCGGTGACTAAGAAAACGGCTTATAACGTATTGGGTTAGTGGGTCGCTCATGCATAATAGTGAATGCAGGTGACGATACGATATGTTGGCATAACACAGGTTGCGAAATCATTCCCGATACAAATTCCTTTAGTAACGCGACTATGGAAAAGCCCGATATCCTAACTTTATAGGATCCTGAATATAATGAGGAATGCGAGCGCGGATATATTTGTAATTAATTACATGAAATACATTTGTTCAAATGGAAATATACTCGTATATCCATGGTTTGTTTAAAACCGTACGTTATAACACATGTATCTGTATATCAAGCTATAGGTAGGTATATAGGTACGTGCTCCGAACGCCCTCCGGAAATTAACATTTTCTAAAGCGCTTGCAAATGAAGGCGCATACACATCGAAATGACTTTTCAAAGCCTTTGTTACATCTACACATTTCTCATGGATTCAGCTTCGTCGTGAAAGTAGGCGAAAAAATAAAATTAAAACACATTAATGAAACGTTCGCGCTATTTGCTTAACACTCGAACCGTCTCAATAAAGGAATCGCTAAGATGCTAAGGAATTTGATAGATATTCATAATGCAAAGGAAAGGAAGCACAATCAGATTTTCATTGGAGATTCACGGCGGCGGTCGTGGGCCGCGGTGGTGGGGGGGGGGGGGGGCGGAGAAATGAATACTTATTGCGAAAATGAAGCGGGCCATTAATGAACGCCGGCTCCGGTGAACCGATCGGCCGCGATTTAATTCCCTTCGAAAAATATTCAATAAACGCCGCAAAGACCCTCGCGCGGGATCATCCGCAAACAGGCGGAATCCAATGGTGTAGAAAAATTGCATAGACAGGGGAAAATTCATATTTTATCAAAAGAGAATAATCCTCATAAATCTTTCGTCGGTATTGAACGGTTGTTGCTTAGAACAGCTTTAAATTACTTTGGAAGGAGGGAGTGGGTATTGGTAACATAGGTATTATTATCTACAATGCGGGCACTTATATTAGGTCTTTACCTATGAAATTGCCGTTCTGCAGTACTGGCCATTTCAAATCAAAATATTTTTTGTTTGGCTAAGAATTCTAATTTCAAATTAATTTTATTTTAAAAACATGGATTTTTTTTTCCAAAAGTAGTCATTTGTTTATTGATTAGTGTTACATTTTCATCGCATTTAAATCTTTTTCGTCATCATGGATACGTTAAAAATTCGAGTAATTATGGAATATGAGTACCGTCGTGGCAGCAACGCGGCACAAGCGGCACGCAACATCAACGACGTTTACGGAGCTAACACTACAAACCAACGCACTACCTGTTATTGGTTTGCTCGCTTCCGTTCTGGAAATTTCGACCTGAAAAATGAACCTCGCGGTCGTCCGAAGACTTTGGTCGACAATGACGAATTAAAGGCGATTGTGGAAGCTGATGATACACAATCTACGGCTGAATTAGCAGCAGCTTTCGACGTTAGCGTCAAAACAATATTGGTCCATTTGCGTCAAATTGGCAAGGTAAAAAAGCTTGACAAATGGGTGCCCCACGAACTCAATGATCGCCAGTGCGAAGTACGCGTCGAGACGTGCCTTGCACTGCTCAACAGACACACAAATGAAGGAATTTTGAACCGCATTGTTACCTGCGATGAAAAATGGATTCTGTTTGATAACCGCAAGCGCTCAGCAAGTTGGTTGGATCCTGGTTCAGCACCTAAACAATGCCCTAAACGAAAACTTACCCCAAGAAAAGTGATGGTCACTGTTTGGTGGTCTAGCGCCGGTGTGATTCAACACAGCTTCTTACCAAACGGGGTGAGCATTACTGCAGATGTGTACTGTGAAGAATTGAACACAATGATGGAGAAGCTGGCACATCTCCAACCAGCATTGGTCAATCGCTCGTCTCCGCTGCTCCTGCACGACAACGCGCGACCTCATACTGCACAGCAGACGGTCTCCAAGTTGCAAGAACTGGGGTTGGAAGCTCTCCGTCATCCGCCCTACTCACCAGACCTTGCGCCTACAGACTACTACTTTTTCCAGAATTTGGATAACTTCTTGGCGGGAAAAAAATTCAATACCCGAGAGGCAGTACAAAATGCCTTTGAAGAATTTGTTGCCTCCCGTCCAGCTGATTTCTTTAAGAAGGGCATCAATAAACTGCCACTGCGTTGGCAAAGATGCATTGATTGCATGGGTGATTACTTCGATTAATACAAATAAAAAATACATGAAAAAAATTCATTTAATTTTTTTCATACAAAACGGCAATTTCATAGGTAAAGACCTATTATTAGCTTTCATCATGTGTAGACTTTTCCGACAAAACTCAGTTACCACGATACACAGGCTCGGGACACAATCATAGATCTACGAATGACAGCCGTAACCGACGCCTGAACGTGATTTCCCAGGTACGGAGGTCTGCGTATGTAATGGATGGTCGCCCATCAACGTACCGGCCGCGAGAAACGTGGCATAACCTTCGATTGGCCTGTGTGCCTGTTACTGTCTAGCCACGAGCCACTTATATTAGTTACGTTTGATTCATTTCGAAAAGATTCTATTTTGTAAGAGGTTCTAATACAGCAACAAGATTATTCGCATCGACTTTTATAAAAACCCACTTTTTCAATGTTCACAATAAGAAAGAATCATCTATTACGTTCCATTGTTGGGCGTGCTCCCGCACTAGAACATTTCGGTTTTTCTCTTTGTATGGACGAACAGCAGCTTTAGTTTGAGGTTTTTTTCATATTTTTTATATTTTAGGTTTACCTACACTCATATTTTATGCCGCTACAAAGCGTATGTGCTAATGAATTGAAATGTTTTATAAAAGCATTATTCTATTACATGGCTTAGTCACTTTGAAAGGATGAATTAAAGACAATTAATAAAAGGTATTTATAAGGCAATTTTAAGCGGAGACGCCATACAGTATTGGTGATGTTCTTCAGAAAAGTCAGGTGCGTAGTACTCGCAACCGGCGTGCGTTTATGACCAGATGTATGAACGTTATAGAAGCAAAAGGAGTATGTATTGATGGTATCGGATGGTGGTCTGTAGTTTCTGCCTACCCCCATGAGAAGAGGCGTGAGTTTATGTATGTAGGTATGTATGTATGGACGTAAAAGTTTAAACTCAAACACACAGGAGTTTTTTTTAAATATTTTATAATTCCTTACATATCTTTTAACGCTTTGACGACACAGATATTATACAACAATTCGTTTTGTAACTTAGACCACGCTTTTGTCGCGGTCTCCTCAACAGAAGCTAAGCTGTCTCGAAGATTCTCATTCTGAGATATGACTTTAGTATGCATTTTCAGGAACAAACTCATATATGACTGGGCTAATTCAAAATCCCTATTACTCTTCAACATAACATCTAACATTTTCAAGAATTGTTTCATGACGTCTATATTCCCGCCTGCGTCTGGCCCCATGCTTGTCACTTCGGCTTCAATGGCCGCCGGCGCCAACGTTTTCAATTTGTCTATACATTTCTCGTAATTCTCTTCCGTCTCACAAACAATTAATTTCTTTGAGAATACTGTCAGTGTTGATAAAGAATCGGGCATTAATAACTTCGTTTCTCTATTGCCGTCTTTGTCTTTCTCTAAGTCAAATTCTAGTTCCAAACTTGGTATGGTTGGTAGGAAGAATGGAGCCGATTTTGGCACGGTCAGTGGAGTTTTAGGTTTGTTACGTTTCTTCACAATGTCTAGATGTAACAAATTCAACCATCTTGAAGTTGGCTGATCTGATAAGGTTATAAGTTCTTCACTTATTTGTATTGGGGATTTATATTCTGGTTCTTCTCCTAAATCTATCGTTCCCAGGTCATCTATTTCAGGCTTCTCAGGTGCTGTGCTTGGCAACCCTAGAGAAAATATAAACAATTGTAGTTATCGACGAGAAAAATATTTCCGAGAAATAAAACATCGTAATAGGTCAAGGGACACTTACTCAATTTAGGTATATTAACTTCTTTCCTGTCTATTGGCTTGAGGAATATCCTCTCGTATAGCAATCTGTTCGCCCATAGAAACACGCCTACTTCACCTACGTGTGTTGTTGCAAGGTAGTCACCCGTAGGAGACATGCTGAGGGAAGTGCATGGCTTCTCAACCTAGAAAAAAATGACGATCTTGAGTAAAAGAAATAAAACAATATCGATGTTGACTGACTTCGAGCCTGGTGCAAGACAAGTGCATTTACCGAAATTTTATAAAGTCCAACTTACTAAGAAAATATCTACTAGTTTGGCACTCGGTATATCCCAAGTACAAATGCTGCAATCCATAGACGAGCTGATCAACCATCTAAAACAACAAAAAAACATTGTGAAACCCAAAGTAAAAAGAACTCTACAACACAAAAGAAAGTTGGAATCAAGAGAAATCCAAGTAGGGAAATAAATAAATATATTATCTCACCGGCTCTGAGTATCAAATTCAATATCGGTTATCCTGCCGTCGTGGCCGTCAAACTTCCTTACAATATTCATGGTGTCGATGTCTATAAGCGTAATGGAAAAGTCTTCGTTCGCGAGAGCTAATAGCCCGCTGTCTCGGTGGCATTTTGTACTGGACACCGATTCTTCTAACCTCATAACGTGGTAAGGGGTTGTTGCTGAAAGAATAACTAAGCTTAAAGGCTTTTGTTGGCGAAGATGAATGAATATGGAACGAGTATGGTATCGATTTACAACGCGGTCGCGGATTTAATGAAGTAGAGTATGAAGTGAATAATAAATAATAATAATAAATAATGCTGGACAATCCACACAGCATCATCTAGCCCCAAGCTAAGCAGAGCTTGTGTTATGGGTACTAGATGACTGATATATCTACTGAATACAATACATTACATAGATAGATATTTTATATTATACATAGCAAACACCCGGAACAAATCTTTGTAGATCATACAAACATTTGTCCCAAGGCGGTAATCGAACCCGCAACCTCCTGCGTCGCAGGCGGACCTTCGCCCGCCGCGTCACATTGGTCTTCCAAAGTCGTGAATAAGTTAAGTGTGGGAATTTCTTTTACATCTATCAAAAGATGCATCCGATGAAAGGGAATTAGCGGTCGTATGAATCGTCTGCGTGTTTTTTACTCTACTTCATGTGACATAGCTTTTAATATCTGTTTCCTTTCCTATTAAACTCGTTCCCATCTTTTTACGAACAGCGCAAAAAGAAACACCGGAATATCCCGTTTTTGCGATTTTATTTTGGCTAGTTAAAACTCCAATTAAACGAGAGCAGGAAAATAAATTCACCAAAACAACTTAAATTAAACTTAATTAGAAACCAGAAACTAGTGTTATTTTCGAAATACGAGTACACTACAAATATACGCTATCCGATTCTACTGACCTGAACGAATAAAAAAAATTAAATTATTCAAAGTTAAATAGATAAAATTGTTTTAGAAATGGTTAAAATTATCTATGAATATTTTACTAAACAAAACTTCATTATAATAGAAGTGAATTCGAATAAACTGTATACACAGAATAGTGACTAAATAGAGAACAACAAAAACCAGTATAGGATAAGCTGGCCTCTTACCTATCAGCCAGCTCAAGGTGTATAGTTACCGGCACGGATCGTGAGCGCTGACCTTGAGTTGCGCAGTAGTCAATACTTCAGCGCTCTAAAGTTGTTATATGTACTCTAAAATTGTTTAAGAGTACTTATACTCGAACTTACTCTCACTACCTAGTCTTGCGCTCAAGATCCGTGCCGGTCTTATACCATCGTCGTGCGGTCGACTATACTAATTCAAAATCCCTAATATTCCGATCTAATCGATGTGTGATTAGTGGTGGATCGGATTTGATGATCGAACCGGAATAAATCTAAAATATCACTATTTAGATGGAAAATCGAATCACCCAGTGTTGAATTTTGTGGGCAAATTTAGCCATTTTCTTAATTGTTACGTACCTGCTTTAAAATGCCACAACTTCAGTTGATCGTCAGCTCCAACTGTTATCACCCTCTGGTTGCACAGGTCTGTCTCAACCCCTCTCACTGCACCCTTATGTGCTAGTTTATTTTCTTTGCCATAGTATCCACGATGCAAGCCCGATTGCATATTAAATTTGTGTACTTGACCATTAGTATAGCCTGTGTGGTGCAAAAAGAAATACTTAATTGAAAAATGCATCAATATTTATATTGTCTGTGGTCACAAATAAACAAAGACTTTTTTGTGGCTTTTACCTTACAATGGTATGACAGCCTCATCACACTCTAAACTAATTAACTATTAAACCAATTGTTTTCAACACAATATTACTGCATAACCAAGGGAGTAGACAAATTACAAAATTAATTCCAGGTAACTTTTACAATGAGAACTTACCAATAACAACAAAGTTTCCACAGTGAGTTACAGTCAGACATGTAGCAACAACTCCTTTATCTGTTTCCGGAGGTTTCAACTTATGGTCACCCATTCGCATTTTATTGTAAGACCACGTCGTGGCCATGAAGAAACCTTCATGTAGTGACGCAATGCTGTCCCATTGCTTGTCACGTTGCATGCACGAACTTATCTTTGTGATTGGTGGTAGTACTAGATGGTCAATTTGTGTTCTCTCTGAAAGGGAACATAATATAAGTACAAATTCCAAAAACTCACGCTAAGCGTACCTAGCGAAATTCTGACCGAATTGGGTCGTCGGAATTTGGAGGTTTTTTGTATGCTTCAACGTGTTCGGTTGCATCATGTTGAATATTCCGTGTACGTTATACATTAAGAAAATACAAAGAAGGCGTTGCCGAATTTTTCGTCCGATCGATATTTTACGTTTATAAATGTATGTAAAACGATGTAATTTCAACTCATAATAAATTTATGATGCTTATTATTTTAAAACCATTGCGCGCCGAATTTCCATCGCATTACTTTAGTTTTCCATAACTCAAAAGGGAAAAACGGTATCTTTTTTGGGATCACTTCTTTGTTCGTCTGTCTGTCTGTATGTGAAGACCCCTCGGAACGCTTCCCTGTGCGTGATCCAACACGCAACGCACTTGGCTGTTTTTATATACATATATCGCGACTAGACTAAAACTTCAGTACAATACTTTAGTTAAAGCTCTAAACGACTTTTGACGGCACGATTGGCGTAGTGGCTGAGCGATCGACTGCTGCGCCGCGTGTCTCGGGTTCGATTCCCGCACGGAACAAATATTTGTATGACCTACAGGAAGTTGTTCCGGGTCTGGCTGTTTGTGTATGTGAGTTTGTATGTTTGTAAACGCACCTACGACACAGGAGAAATTCCTAGTGTGGGGCAACGTTTTTAAAAAAAAAAAAAAAACAGCTTTTGGTTGCACTGCAAGTGGACTGCGCTTATGTCAACTGCATCCAAACTGCAATTTGCAGCTCAAATCTAGCGCATCTGTTTGGAATCAAAAATATTTTTTGAACTGCATTTAAGTGATTAGGTAGGTACTATGTACTCACTTTTTTTCTTTGAAGCTTTTCTGTTATGTGAAGCTTTTCCAAGGCTTTTGTTGAAAGTTTCAGACACAGTGTTCATGATATGCAGACTGCTGTCACTACCTGCTGCTAGAAGGTTGTTACCACTGGGCTCACAGTGACACACCATGGTTGGTGGCTGTGAATGTCCTTCCCTGTAAGGAAGCAACTCTTAAAACTCTACCTTTTTATGCTTATTTTGAAACTGACAGAAACACGGAATTTGAAATCGTCACAAATATACTGACAATAAAATAAGAAGGTGAAATCAGAATTCATTTTTTATTCATTCTTATCCCAATTATTTAGAGTTGGTACAGTATGTCGTCTTCTTTCATTTCTCTTTTAATCGTCATATCAGTAGTTACCCCTTTCTAGCCATATGGAAATTCAGACAGACCAAGAGAAAAGAAAAGAAATCATAGATTATCATTTCTTTGCTCTTTCCCTACTCACAAAGCGGTCTAAATTCATACTCAAAACTGTTCTCACAACATTTTCCTGATATCCTTATATTACAACTGATATTTCAGACTTCCTCTTATAAACTTATTCTATCCATATGGATAGAATATGTTATGTATAATGTATGCATATGCATAACATTGCATATTTTATATGCTTTTTAGCAGTCTCATCCATCTCAGTTGTGTGCAATTGCCTTTCATTCATAGCCATTGTGACGTAGGTAACTTTCTGTCTCATACAATGTCTTGTGTGAGACAGAAAGTTACATCACACAGCAGACAGCTGTCGCTGTCTAACCATTGTTCTAGATTTTTTTCCCAAAGTTTAGAGGAATACAGGAATTGCAGTGTTTTCCTATGACCTGTCGCCATATCATCCACATAGTGTTAATTCTATGCTTATCAATCTGGTCTTCTTCACAGTTGATTTGATGTTATTAATATGCTAGTTTTTCAAAGTCCCTCACCTTTTCCTCAGAAGTCTTGCACCACCATCAGGCATATCAAATATCCATAGCTTCAATGAATTATCTTCTGAGTTTGTGACCATCAAAGGCTCCGACATCAAACACTTCATCCCAGATATTTTGGAGTAATGAGCAGATTGTACTTGAGACAACACCCTCTTCTCTTCTAAATCCCACATGACTATATGACCTTCTGAGCTGCCTGTCACCATAACAGGGGCTCCGTCAAGCCTGAACGACAATGCACTGACCATTCCCCAGTCATGAACAAATTCCATTACTGATTGGTCAAATTTTAAATTGTGTAATACTATTTTTCCACTGGCCAGGCCTACTGCCACCACGTCTACTGCTGGCGCAGGCTCCGTAACGGTAATTGCAGAATCCCAACCTTGGAAAGTAAACACCAATTTGGAAGTACGAACATTCCATAGCTGTAATTGTCCTTGCTGACTTCCAAGCAGTATCTTATTCAAATAAGTCGGTGGATGACATAAAGTAGTTATTTTGAAATTGACCTCATCAAAGCCAAGCTCGAGGAACTCTGTTTCGGTCTTTATATCAAATATTTTTAGTACATTGTCTTCATCTACGGATATTAGGTGAATTCCAAATGGAAACATCAAGTGCACTGGCGCGTTGTGGCCTTTGTAAACATGTTTGAGTTCACAACCACGTCTCCATGCGTAAATGTTATTCTCACTGGCTGTATAGACATGGTAACTGTCCCCGCTCATATAAGTGATAGGACCGGGATGTTCACCGCTAACACTTAGTAAACGGAATTTATCACATCCATAGGTATGGAACCACTTGCCCACACTCGTACAAAGCAGTGTTTCTCCTCGTCTCTTGATAAATCTAGCAACAAAGGGCACATGTGTACTGACATAACCTAAAACCCTGGAGCCGGTATAAATCCGGCTGCTTGAACTCTCCGGCATTGTTGTACACTATCCTAAGAAATGTATTTTACTGTTACGATAAACTACGATAGCTCTCAAAGGCGAATTGTTATTTCCTTAGAAATTATTTCACAGAACAACACGCGTGCGTTTGTTGTTGACCTGCTGTCAAATGTCAACGTCACTTGTTCAGTTTGACAGTATGATTGTCAAACTCAAGCCACAGGTCATTAAAGGTTTGCATTCTCATTCTCCCCATTTGGCAATTCTACATTTTATGCTTGTGAAAGTTGAAACTTGCGCAGACACAAATATTATTGGTAATGGAGTCTTTAGCCGTTGCCAGTACGGATCCGTGCTGAGAGCTGATCCATGAATGTATGGGTAATTGGTGTGGGTATTGGTATTTTATTTGCCAAGTGATCATGTACAGAGGCCAGCACATCAAGCCGTAATACAGTCCACAGTAGTACATGAGACAGAGTGAATCAGTTCCGTATAAACTAACAACCAATTATTATGTATATAGCTACCCCAATGTCTTATTTATTTGACAGTTTTTCAACCATATAACAAAAGAAAGCGTTGGAAACTCATGCCCATTTTCACTAGTACTAGGCGGCACCTAACTGTATAAATAAAACCACACTGTTTTTGCACTGCGTACGTGTGCACTAGTGCTAGGCATGACATTTGAGTCACCTGGCGTTAGTTAAAATGGGCATCACTTGATATTACAGTAGTCCTAGAATATAAGTTATCTTTATTTACATATTAACACCTTAAAAGCCAGGTGACCGACAAACAATACATTTTCTATTGTGTGTCGTCTGGCAGTTAATGTGTTAACTATATGAAAAAAAAACAGTAATCTTGTCTATAATTCCTTTTTAATATTTATAAAAATACATGTGTGTAATATTTATAGGAGTCCTTGACGCTTCAAATCTTCGTAAGTCTTCCGATTGACGACGTTTCCTTGCGAATCTTCAAACTCCTCGTCATTTTCTGCAACGAATCTCTCGTTCTCTTTTTGATGTTTGATTTTCTCCCACACTAGAAACAAAATGATTAGTTATATTAAAAAATTCTTGGGATGTAATCCAATGTTTTGTCACGTCAAACGGACTTGTCGAGTAAAGGTTGGGCGTTCAAAATCTCCCTTGTCATAACTGTATGTGTACCATACCAATCACTAAATACTTACACGCAAGCGCATCTTCGATCTGCGTGACATTGGCAAAGTGGGCCGTATTGGGTATACCCAGACACCGCATGCCGTGAGCATGGCGCCATTCAGCGAAGTGCCGCTGGAACGCTTTAGGGCCTTTGTATGTGTAGTTGCCACAAATCTCGCAAGTGTAGCTGATATTCAGACCATGCAGCTTGTAGAGCCAGTATGGGATTGGCTGTAAAAATAAAACAAGTTTTTATTATTAAGATTGCACCAATTACACGAGATTGCTCTAGTGCTTCAGATTATTTATAGATGTGGACAGAGTTGGTCAGTATTTGAATTAATTGAAACTGAAATACAA
The DNA here is from genome assembly GCA_905147745.2 of Phlogophora meticulosa. NCBI lineage: Eukaryota > Metazoa > Arthropoda > Insecta > Lepidoptera > Noctuidae > Phlogophora > Phlogophora meticulosa. Next base: position 8,674,390 of record LR990528.1, on the reverse strand, counting down.
ATACATTATTTCATATTTGTATTTGAATTACTTGCTTAAATTTAATTTGTAGTTAGTATTTCATATACTTATGGCTTCAAAATACATTTAAACATAATTACATATAACCTTCATTAAGCGATCTTATTAATTGTAATGTGGCAGGTTTTATTCATTCTCTAACAAGAGGCTGTTTGTGTGACAGTACATTTAAAATTCTAGTGTTCATGAAAAGCAACTGGTTTTACTGGTTAATCTTCTTTTACTCTACTTTTTAGCCCAAGCTTGGCTGGATTACTTTTTATTCTTAACAGTATTTTGTCATTTATATTTCAAATAAAAATAGCTAAAAAACTGTATTTTGTATTTTATATGTCAAATATGTATACATTACTTTAAGATATTTCGTATTGTAAATACTTGTGAGATAGAATTTTGTCATTTGTATTTCAATTAAAGCTAAGCATGTATTTTGCCCAGCCCTGGATGTGGATAATGTGGATATACAAAATTTTAATGACAAACCTTTCCATCCCAACCAAGAGGTAAATTCTTGGGATTGTATGGCACTTCGTCGTCATCAGAGTCAACATCAGGTGCTGCAGAAGCATCGCTCTCATCGCCGCTGTCATCACGGCGCTCACCGGCCGCACGGGCCGCACGACGTGTGACATTCTCGATAGTGGCGGAACGCGTGCCACTAACAATGTTGGCAAACCTATAAAACAAACATTACAGTATATTTATTATTAAACACTAGCTGCGCCCCACGCTGATGCCCGCAGTTAAAATTCACGATCACGATTATAGTCGTTAAGTTTTCTAAAATTTCCAATTTTCTGAGCAACTGTCTTAATTTTTCCTTCAGTAAGCACCTTCTAAAAAGTATTAGACAACTTGAAAAAAAACGATTAATCGAATTGTTTTAATTAATTTTAATGAATGAAAGCAAAGGTTGTTAACCTGTAAACTTGAGCTTCAATGGCACCAATATCTTTGTGCCTTTGCTGAGTCGATGCCTTTGCTTTATTGCCGCCCTTCTTTGCGACTAGAGACTTGTCTAGGGATGTTTGACCCTTAGTACTGAACAATCTGAAAAGAAAATATTTTTAGGGAATAATTTTGGACCAACATTGTTATTTCATTATGAGCCTGTCCTGTGTGGCCAGCATCAGCTACTTGTGTTTTAGAACGAAGTATAGAGTTGGCAGATTCCAAGTCCAGACTTTGAATTGGTGAAACCATGTTTGTGCACCATAGGTGAGGGTGGGAAGAGTGAAAACGTAAAACCAAAAAACAAAGCTATTCAGAAAATAATATACCTTTGTGCCCTCTCTTCCAAAGTTCCACCGCACTTCAAGCCAAGAGCCATCAGGGCAGATTTCAATCTGTCCAATCCAAGGGATGCAAGTTCCTCCCATGACGAGAAAGCTGATAGATCCAAATGCGCTCCTATATTTGATAGGGCACCACCAGTTTCTTTCTGTAAGGTACAAAAGTAAATAAGTACAGATATACCGATAATAAACAGTGGAGTTGAAGAAAGAGATTAAGTAACAGAACCTCTTTGGTGTAAAGTAAAAAGTACAAACAATCTTGTTTATTTTTAAAATAAACTTACAGGCCACCCAGGAAAGTTTCCAGATTCCCATTGCCTGATGAACTCCTGATGAGCTGCAGCCATCTCCTGCGCTTGATCCTGCAGAGGTTTTACTCTATTGACAAAGTCTTTCAAGTAAGTTAGTAGAACTCTGATATAGTTTCGATATTCACTGTTCTTACGCTCACGGGGAATGTCGAAGAGGTGGTCAAAGATGCTCAAATATGTGATGTAGTCCACTTTCTGCAAAGTAAAACAAAATAAGATAAGTAATTAATGCACATACGTAAGTATGAATTTGAGTGACAAATACATGGATGGTTGCAGTGGATAGGGGTCATTTTCGTACGAAGGGAAGCCGACAAAAATACTTATTAGATCATGATATTTCTAATAAGTATTTTTCGTCGGTTTCCCTTTTGTTTTTGAGGAGAAGGAGGAGTTTTGTGCTAGTGCCGTATAAAATGGGTAGTACTGTCTGCTATTTTTCAATAATATATGTATCAGTTGGCGCAATTATTGACACGGCGCAGTGGCTGAGTAATTGACTGCCTGCGCTGCGTGTCGCGGGGTCGATTCCCCCACGGAATAAATATTTAATGGCCTACAGGTAACTATTCTGGGTCTGGCTGTTTGGTCTGTATGTAAGTTTTAATGTTCATAAACGGACCTGACAAATTCCTGATGTAGGGCAATATAAAAAAAAAACGTCTCAAAAGAAAATTAAATCATGGCTAATAGAGTACTGTGTTTATAACTTAGGTGATTTTTTTTAAGTCTATGTCCGTGTATACCTATTGTATTGTATTTGTAAAATATTGATTTTATTTTTACTCTACCTAATAGGAAATTTTCGCATGCCTCCTATAGGTGAGATGTGTAAAGCACTACTTTCTTGTAACACCCATTGTACCATATCTCTGGCGAAGTAAATGATTTAAAATTAATCAATAGTGGTAGAGTTTCCCTTCAAAGGGAATAGGAATAGAGCTTTATGGACCCTTCTCCACTGGTTGTATAGACCAGTCTGTTGGGCCTTGTACACATTGGCATTTTAGTGTATCAGACCTTCGTCGCGTGGCAACACCTTGTATTATCGCTTTGCCGCTAGTTTGGACGTAAAATGTTACGTGATTATATAGCGTTAAATATCAAATACAGTTACTGCAAAGACATTTGACACACAATATTCGACATATAACTGCAGATCTTATACATCTAGTATCAAATAATATTGAATTTCACACTGCTTCACGATACGACAATCTGACTGCTTACATAATATAACGCGTACCATGTCCAGGCGTCTTTTTGTCGATCATTACATAAAGTTCAGTTTGATTCGCCATAATTACTTAAATGCCGCCCCCAGCCATTTAATTATGCACATATGGATGCAATTTATAGTGATACAACATGGTCGAAATGACCATGCATGCTTGAGATACAAATTATCAATATGCTTTATTTGGTTGAATTGCGATGATACCAGTATGAACAAAGCCTAGACCTCTTGAAATAAATTTTTAACTTACCTCAATGCCTTTTAAATTGATATACTTTTCATAGCACTCATGCAGATCCAAATATTTGCCATATCCTTCTTCATCGGTAAACTCAACAGGGGCTGAAATCAAATCATAGATATATTTTTATGAGTTGTTATAGATTCCTTGTACATTGACTAATATTTTTTGAAAAAACTACAAAACTTACTTGAGAAATCTTCTGCTGGATTTTCTCTAATTTTAGTCAACTCTTCAAATTCCACAGACATTGGCACACAAATCTGCAACATGTTGTAGTATTAGCATAGTTTATGACAATAATACAAGCTAATTATTAGAACATTATAGGGCAAAGATCTCTTCTCATGGATAGGTGATTTGAGACTTTTAACAATTACAAGTTTTGGTTTCTTGACGATGTTTTCCTTTTGTTTTAATTTTATAGTATTTAACTACAACTGACAGTGAACTATTTTATTATACAATGCTCTAGTGTCAGTAACACTAATATAAATAAATAATTACCTCATTAGGATGTTTTCTGTGGAACTCTTTGATTTGCTTGAGTCTAGCATAAAACTCGTTGAATTCACTAGGTCCTGACAATGCTGCAATTTCTTCTTTACGAAGGCCATCTTTATCTTCATATAGCTCCTTCAACCTTATGGTTGACTCAACATATCTCTGGAGAAAGAGAATAATAAGTTGAGGATACTAAGAATTGCTAAGGCACTCAGACACATTACCTAGATAAAAAAGTTCTTAATATTTTCATCTGTTGTTGAGTCAGACAGTACTTGTCCATAACTAATATGCAATGCTAATACATTTATATATGAAAATAACTGTAATGCTTACATTAAAATTTGGGGGACCAAAATGTATGTTAGTATACTCACATCATGCAGGTTCTTCAAGCGGTGATCTGCATTTATAGTTTCCCGATGCTAAACAAAAATAATGTGTTAAGGATTTTTAGATTACATGAAAAACTGACATCTCTGATCAATCAGTATCAATTAATCGAGATGGTTAAGAAAGTAGGCAATTAGCAAAGCTACCACAGTTTGTAACACTGTGTGCATCACCCAAGGTTGACTGTTAGAAAATAGCTATAACATTAAGTCCGCCTCTGTATATTGTGTGTACATTGGTGAGAGTATGAAATAAATAACCAAAAATGACCATACCATATACAATAAACATAGTCACCAAAAAATACTGATTGTTAAACATATAATTTTTGTATGAACGATAGGAAGGTACTGGAGATAGTAAATGGGGCTCAAATTTTATAAAAAAGACTCACTCCCATCTTTTTATGAAGTATTTCTTTGACCATGGCATCCATCGTCCTCTCCCTTTCTTCATGATAGCTTCTTTGCTGTTCTAATATAGTTTCCATACTGATATTCTACCTTCACCTATACGTCACCAATAATAATTCTGGCTACATACAGTCCAGTGATAAATGAAAATGATATTTTGTAAGTAATCCGAAATTAAACATACAAATATAACCAAAGCGACACAAACATGAAACAAGCTCGTTTGACAATTGACATCGGGCAATTTCACAAAATGTCAAATGACAATGAATAATAGTGATGTACCTGATCAATTTTCAATGATAGAGTTTGGAATAAATTTCAATGTTTTTATTATTGTACGCTTTGATTTGTTTTGACAAACAATAATATGAGATCAATTTATTTGATTGTATTGTTAAAATCAAATGGAATGGCTAAATCTCGTAAACGTAAACGACCACTCTTTTATGTGGTTAACCGTTGGGAAGCTATGTAAGAAAGTAGTGGAGAAGTTATCTAACGATTAAAGTCTTATTTTGTAAAGTCACAATTAAAATTACAATAATTACTATTTGATCAAATATTCCGAAATTGAAAAAACTGAAGTTAGATTGGTTTTTGGTTCCATCACTATGGATCACATTCACAGCACAAACCAAGTAGGATCATAGACTAGCGCATACTTGACCTAACCACAAAATAATTCAACATACAAAATACCAATCATTAGTCGATGGTTAAAAACCAAGAAAATAAAGAAAATTGTTTTTTTGAGAGTGCTTTGATTTGAAGCAATATTACTCGTGGCAAATATTGCAATGCAAGCGCTCTACACTGTAGTATTACGAATGAACTATCATCCTCCTGCCCTTACCCCTATTTATTTGGGGTCGGCGCAGCATGTCTCATTCTGCATATCTCTATTTGCTGTCACCTCAAAAGTCACCTCTTTTCTAGCTATATCTTCTTTCATACCATCCATCCATCTATTCTAAAACCTTCCTTACAACATCGCCCTCATTCATGCCCATACCATGACAACCGATTTCCACACACAATTTCTCGAAATTAACCGTACAATTTAGTTCAGTTAAAAAACAAAAACATATTTTGTTTACTGTTTCTACTCTATACTATATTGTACGCTTTATAAGATGAATACCGTCACTCTAATGGTGGTCCTGATTTACAAAAAATAAAATTATTGTTTGTTTGTTTTGGTCATAGATTAATATTATGCATGAGTTTTTGTTGGATGATGCTGTGGCCGGGTAAGGATTACCTTCTGTCACGACTAATCTATCTATGGTTGGGTAACGTCAGCGCTGTCATTTCTTTCTGCTACACGTTCTCTATTTATCTATTGCAATTTTGCGAGTGACCGGTGTTTAGAAATAAAAGTGTAATATTAAATTAATCATGATCTATTCTACATGGATCAATCAATTTCACTCAGTATTTTTAATCGTTTGTTCCTTATTCACATACGTTCAATCTGATGTGCCGAGACCCCGCGGTGTGTCTTTATCTAAAGCACCGCTATATTCGCCGACAAAAGATTTTACCTGTTTCGACGGAACGATTACAATACCGTTTAGCTATGTAAACGACGATTACTGCGATTGTTTCGATGGCAGTGACGAGCCAGGCACTTCAGCATGTCTGAATGGCTTTTTCCATTGCACAAACGCCGGTCATCGACCGTTAAACATACCCAGTTCGAGGGTGAACGATGGTGTTTGCGATTGTTGTGACGGTACTGACGAATACGCCTCTGATGAGACGTGTGTTAACAGCTGCGATGAATTAGGCCGAGAAGCGAGAGCTGAGGCTCAACGAGTGGCTGAGCTATACAAAGCAGGTAGTCATCTGAGATTAGAACTTATAGCGAAAGGAAATGATAAACAAAATGAGATGGCTGAGCAACTTCAACAGTTAGAAAAAGATAAATCGGAGGCTGTTCAGATTAAGGATGAGAAAGAAGCTCTCAAAAATGAGTTGGAAGCTAAAGAGAATGACGCTCTGAAGGTATACAGAAAAGCTGAAGAAGAGGAAAAACAAAAGAAATCAGAGGTAGAGAAACAAAACTCAGTTAAAGAAGCATCGGAACACTTTGATACTTATGATCTTAACTTTGATGGAGTGTTGGCAATGGATGAAATAATAGTAGCTCGAGTATTTGATAAAAACCGAAATGAAATCCTTGACAATGATGAAATACAATACTTCTTAGGTGATAGTGATAGTATAGACAAACACACTTTCATTACAGCCACTTGGCAATTGTTGAAACCACTATTGATGGTAAAGGATGGATTGTTCAAGCCAGCTGAAGAACAGGAAGATATTGAAACAGAACAGGATGTTGATGAGACTGCTGATTTTGAAACTGAATATGCTGGACAGGATGATGAGGCCAGTGACTTGGATCTACCTCAAGATGAACAAGACGAACAAGAACAGGAAGTAGAAGCATCACAAACCAATGTTTATGATGAAGAAACACAAAAGTTAGTTGATGAGGCTACTGAGGCTCGCAGACTACACACTGATGCTGAACGCACAGTTAGAGAAATAGAAGCTAACATTAGGAAAATCCAACAAAGCCTTGAGAAAGATTACGGCTTGCAACAAGAGTATGCCACTTTGGATGGTGAATGTTGGGAATATGAGGACAAGGAGTATGTGTATAAATTATGTGTTTTCCAGAAAGTAACACAAAAATCAAAGAATGGTGGTGCAGAAGTTGGCCTTGGCAACTGGGGAGAATGGGCTGGTGGAGATCACAACAAATACTCAATTATGAAGTATACAAATGGAATAGCCTGCTGGAACGGGCCCAGCAGAATAACAGCAGTACATATCAGTTGTGGATTAGAGACCAAACTCCTATCTGTCACAGAACCTTACCGCTGTGAATATAAGATGGAGTTTAGCACACCTGCAGCTTGTGATGAATCCCATCCAACTGCAGAGCACTCATCACATGATGAACTTTAATAATTCCAGTGTTGAAATTTTCACACTAATATGTGATGTGTTAACACTTAAGATACAAAATATGAAAGTCAGTTATCATCCATTATCAAGTTTCTTTAAAGGCAAGTCTCAAATCACCTTTTGAATAAACAGGAATATCAAATGTGCACTGGAAATCAAGTGGAATTTAATGCAGCATGAGTTAATAGAAGAATATCAACTAGTAAAATTAGTTTAAGTGGAAGTGTTAATATTTTCAAAGTTTTTTTGGTACCTTCAAGGATTATTCATCAGTGTTTTGATGTAAAGACTGAAATATTCAGCAAAATGCATTAAAAATATGTTTTCTCACATTCCTCAAATGCAAGGCTGTTGTAGTTCAAGTAGAAAATAAAATTTTAATGAAGTGAACAAAACATTGTGAGTGATCAATAAAATTGTTTTAATATTACCCACTTGTTTTTATATTTACATGATCATGCTTTTATTTCATGTTATTATTTTTTAACTGATCCTACTCTTATCATGAGAGAGTAGGTATAACAGAATTGTAGGGTAGATATCACAAAACAAAAATGAAATAAAACAAGGAAAAATATCTCAAAACAGCTACAGTAAAACGGGGTGAATAGAAAAATAAGAGTCCTTGTAGTAACAGACAATGTTAAACTAACATGAAAATGCCCTTCAATGGTTTGTTTCTATTCACCCCGTTTTACGGTATGAAATAAAAGTTTCAGACCGTTTAAGATCATACAAGTCAGCGTAAAATTCATTGCCACATAAAATTGGAAAGATGCAGGTATTATTATATGTAGACTTATTGCGAGCGAATTAACTTGCATTGTTCGTGTTCTGTTAACATGGACTGACCTAGTTCGAGTGGGTGCTGCTTACACCTCATTGGCACCCAACGACGTGTGGTCGTTTTCTTCTATCTATCCATTTATTATATAACTTGGCTTTTTTCGAAGTTTCACTACACTATTGTTTAATAGAAGTTACACAAAATACACGTAGGTACAATATAAACTCACGCCTTTTCCTATGAGTGTAGGCCAGGGGCGTAGCTACCGCCGTAGCTATCGTATCAATTATACAGAGCCCCGACGTGCGCAAGCAAAAACGAATAAAAACTTCCTAATTTTTTTTAGAAGTGTTTGCCCTTCATAAGGGCCCCCAAACAAAATTTTATACAGGGCCCTGCGGCCCCGCCAAGGTACGCTACGCCACTGGTTTAGGCACAAACTATAGAACACCACCTGCTACGATCCTTACATACGGTACTTATGTTGCTTCGTTCTCGTTCAAAATACACCTTTCTCTTAATTTTCATTGAATACCTAGTGCTACTAGTCGCTGAGTGTGAGTGTGACCGTGATACATTCGGACGCACAGGTCGAAATAATAATATACATATACATGCCGAAATAATAAACGATCCATTTTGCCGTTTGGCTACGGAACCCTAAAAACGATACGAATGACATAGATAATAATTCCTTTCTAAGGTATTTATTACCGTATGAGTTTTAAAACGGATTTTCCATCATTCAAAGAATAATGAGGAAAACCGTGGGAAAACCATTTTGCATTCTCATTTCTCAGAACTGTTTCGAAGCAATTCGAATAAATGACAACAATCGATTGTTTTGTGTCAACTGTCAAAAACTCAATGTCAAATGCACAGTTGACAGTCAAATGATACGATTCAAAAGTGTAAACAAAGGCACATGTTGGCCAAACTTATAGATTTTATTTTAATGAAAACCTCTATTTTTTATATAATTACAAGGATATCAAGTAATTAGTCTATTTCCGAGTACTTTCGGTACTTAGTTTATATTAAACATGGAAGTAGATGGAATAGTTTCGCGTTCTTATTTTTCCATGTTAGAAGGAAAGGTTGATGAAAGAATTTTGAAGGCATTGAAATCCATGGGTCTTGAGAAGCCTACACGTATACAAGCTGAAGCTTTGCCACATTTACTTCAAGGACAGGATTTGATTGGTGCGGCGAAGACGGGCAGCGGGAAGACATTGGCGTTTCTCATACCAGTTGTTGATAATTTAATCAAGTTAGGGTGGTCCGCAAAGGGAGGTAAGGCTTACTTTTTCATTGAATTCTTCTAATCATGTGTAAAACTAGTTTAGGCATTAATTTAAATAATTCATGAAAGTGAAAAAGGTGCTGAAGTGAGAATGTTGTATGTGAGTATCGTAAAGGTTATTGTAAGTTTTTCCTGTAAAGTCATCAATGTTATTTGTGTTCAGGTACTGGATGTTTAATATTGTCACCTACCAGGGAGCTGGCACTGCAAACATCTGAAGTTTTAAAGAAACTGCTAGTTAATATTAATTTATCCCACTGTCTGATTGTGGGAGGTGAGAAGAAATCTAAAGATGTAATAAAACTGAAGAAGGGCAAGTGTTACCTTTTTCTTATTCAACATTATTTAGTTTTCTTTTTCTCTGCAACATGTTAAAAGTAAACAAATAACTTAGTAATGTTTTGGTGAGTCTTTTGCACCGATAAGTAATAAACTGACTGGGTTTTGATTGTACTGCATGCACATGTTGTTTGTTCCTGAATTATAAAAGACCCTGAACTGGACAGGTTTTTGGTCAATATAACCGGTATTTGGTTCTAGATGAAGTTGTTGTAAGTGGTTTTAACTTTATTATGATGGGGACTGTGAACATAAATGTTTGCTGCTTAATAAGATGGGAACAGGCAGTCTCTGTTTAGGTACTATGTTAAAATAGTTTCAGAACTTTCAGAATGACCAAAATCAAGAAAGAAATATAATAGGAATTGCCTAAAGCAGTCATTTATAACATTTAAAAATATTACAGGTGCAAACATAATAGTCAGTACACCAGGCCGGTTATTAGATCACCTGCAAAGCACTGAAAGATTTAACTGTGACAAACTAAAGTGTTTAGCACTAGATGAGGCAGACAAACTTCTAGAAGCGGGCTTTCAGAAACACATTACTGGTATCATCAACTTATTGCCAAGTAAGTTTTTACACTCATTTTTCTAGTGTGCTATTACTACTTATAACTGTTCTTCTCTTGTATGCACTATATCTCTCTCCCTCTTCTGCTATTATTAATGAGCATAGAGTAATGTCACAACCAGAACAATCTCCACATTTTTTACATTTTAACACTTTCATTGCCCATTCGAAAATTCAAAATGTTTAACTATGCCATAATGTTGAACAAATTTTACCTACGGGGTTGTGGGCATGCTCACACATTTGTATAGCTATTTACATCTACGACTTGGGAGGCGAGTTCTGGGTACATGAAAAAACCATTTTTCCTGGGATCCAGTGCTGGGCACTAAAAGTGTTAAGTTTGGCATAACATTACTCAACATTTATTAAGAAGGGAGTTAGAGAATAGGGCCACATGCTGTAGTAAAACTATGGGTCATCACCTTTGGTGGCCAGCAGCTTTGCCCGCATCGAAGTCAAAAATTTGATGGAATCTAGGTACTATGAAAAGTATCCGATTTCCCAATCCAGGTCATGGTCTACCTGTGTTCCAAGTTTATATAAATCCATTCAGCCAAACAAATATTTACGATCATAAAGAATTTGACATTTATAATATTATGATGAGAGGTGTTGAATTTACTTGAGAATTCAATTAAGGATCTTTTTCCAGTTTAACTCGATAACTAAAATAGAATGAATAAATAATAGGTCTTTACCTATGAAATTGCCGTTTTGTATGAAAAAATTTAAATGAATTTTTTTCATGTATTTTTTATTTGTATTAATCGAAGTAATCACCCATGCAATCAATGCATCTTTGCCAACGCAGTGGCAGTTTATTGATGCCCTTCTTAAAGAAATCAGCTGGACGGGAGGCAACAAATTCTTCAAAGGCATTTTGTACTGCCTCTCGGGTATTGAATTTTTTTCCCGCCAAGAAGTTATCCAAATTCTGGAAAAAGTAGTAGTCTGTAGGCGCAAGGTCTGGTGAGTAGGGCGGATGACGGAGAGCTTCCAACCCCAGTTCTTGCAACTTGGAGACCGTCTGCTGTGCAGTATGAGGTCGCGCGTTGTCGTGCAGGAGCAGCGGAGACGAGCGATTGACCAATGCTGGTTGGAGATGTGCCAGCTTCTCCATCATTGTGTTCAATTCTTCACAGTACACATCTGCAGTAATGCTCACCCCGTTTGGTAAGAAGCTGTGTTGAATCACACCGGCGCTAGACCACCAAACAGTGATCATCACTTTTCTTGGGGTAAGTTTTCGTTTAGGGCATTGTTTAGGTGCTGAACCAGGATCCAACCAACTTGCTGAGCGCTTGCGGTTATCAAACAGAATCCATTTTTCATCGCAGGTAACAATGCGGTTCAAAATTCCTTCATTTGTGTGTCTGTTGAGCAGTGCAAGGCACGTCTCGACGCGTACTTCGCGCTGGCGATCATTGAGTTCGTGGGGCACCCATTTGTCAAGCTTTTTTACCTTGCCAATTTGACGCAAATGGACCAATATTGTTTTGACGCTAACGTCGAAAGCTGCTGCTAATTCAGCCGTAGATTGTGTATCATCAGCTTCCACAATCGCCTTTAATTCGTCATTGTCGACCAAAGTCTTCGGACGACCGCGGGGTTCATTTTTCAGGTCGAAATTTCCAGAACGGAAGCGAGCAAACCAATAACAGGTAGTGCGTTGGTTTGTAGTGTTAGCTCCGTAAAGGTCGTTGATGTTGCGTGCCGCTTGTGCCGCGTTGCTGCCACGACGGTACTCATATTCCATAATTACTCGAATTTTTAACGTATCCATGATGACGAAAAAGATTTAAATGCGATGAAAATGTAACACTAATCAATAAACAAATGAATACTTTTGGAAAAAAAAAATCCATGTTTTTAAAATAAAATTAATTTGAAATTAGAATTCTTAGCCAAACAAAAAATATTTTGATTTGAAATGGCCAGTACTGCAGAACGGCAATTTCATAGGTAAAGACCTAATAAATGACTTTCAAACTGAATGAATCAAGCTATTTCACAAGTTAATCAGGTTTTTATTTTGAAAATACCTAGTTGTTTTTATTCCAATCAAAGATAACTTGAACAACTGTTCAAATAAAATATTCTCTACCAGCCATTTTATACACTTAAGTAAGTACCTATTGTAATTACTTGTAAATATTTTTCTAGCAAAAAGGCAAACAGTATTATTTAGTGCTACTATGGGCGAAAATGTCAAGAATCTAGCTAGATTGGCATTGAGAACTGATCCAGTTTTAATATCTGTTACTGATAACAAAATGTCTACAGTCTCAGGACTCAAGCAAGGGTAAATATAAACATCACTGTTAATAAACAACTAGATTATATCGCAATATTTTAGCTCTTACTCAAACCAGGCAATATCTTCTACCCTGAATTTCTTTCTATGGATTTCAGTAGGGGAGGTACTATTCAGTCCAGTACTGAAAGCCTATGCATGCATCACCCTGCCTAAAGCTGCCTTTCTCGGGTCTTCGGTCTATCGGACCCGAAGTTTACGCCAGTCATAGCCATTACTTATCATATTCTAGATATCGTAAAGCACGTTAAGCCTTTGGTCCCGTCTGTCATTTGTAGATCTTTGACAGTCGTTACGGGTAGATAGAAGCCCTAAAGTCTGACAACCACTCACCAAGGGATATCGTGCTACCCAGTAACTGGGCTGTGGAGGTCAGATAGGCAGTCGCTCTATGTAAAATACTGGTATTCTGCTGCATCCTGTTAGCCTGGAAGCCGACCCAAACATAGTTGGAAAAAGGCTAGGCACGTGATGATTCTGGATAGTGATAAATTCTTCTTTTCACAGATATTACATATGTGCAGTAGAGAAAAGGATTTCATGGCTGTACAAAATGTTAAAAAAAAGTAAAAAGCTAAAAGTGATGGTATTTTTCTCATCATGCAGATCTGTGGATTTTCATTATGAATTTTTCGGAGTTCATTGCAAAGCTACTGTTTTGAGTATACATGTGAGTTTGGAGTTGCACTGTTCTATGGTCCTGTCAATTTCATTGTCTACCAGCCTAGCAGTCATCATCATCAGCCTATATCAGTACAGTCAGTATGAATACCTTCGGTTTAAAGGACCTTATTCCCATTAAGAGAACCGTAACTTAGTAATATTATGTTATGTTGTTAGTGTTATTTTAATTAAGTTCGCTCCCTATTACATGGGGATTAAACATAACTGTCGAAATGTGGGTATACTATAGATGCACCTCTGCCTAACCCTTCGGGGAATACACTTGTGTGTCAGTAGAAAATGTTATCCTAGTGCGGGTAAAACAAATTAACAAAAAGGTTGGTTGACGACAAATTACAAGTGAATTCATTTCATTCTTGCGATAAGGCGTTGGCCCAAGCTAAAAGATGTTGCTTAGCTAAAACGAAAACAAAATACTTAATACTGAGTAAAAGACAATACCTAATCAAATACGCGAAATTCAAAAGCGATACTTATGTGAAATGACGATTGCTACTTCGGGAAAATACCTCATGAATAATAGTAAAACATAACATAGTATAAGACTCTCCAATCTCGCGAAGTCGCGTCGTTTAACTCGATTACTCTAATCCAGCTGCTACCAGTCATCCTGTGAAGATCGTTACTTCTAGTAGCCAGTTATCCGCGTATGTCTAGCGCGAAAGAACCATTTAAATTGTAAAGTAGGTAATATCGACATGTTTTTGCATGGTCAAACAGAGAGAGCCATATAATTTATATTTTAGGTACATGGCCACTAGTAAATAGCCATTATTCTGATAAATTGGAATGGGAAACGAATCGCCATCCATTTGCTATCGAGCTGTAACTAAGTTACAAACTGAAATGATAACGGTCGTGTGAAATATGCGATATCATGAGATGTATTGCAACATATAACTGTTTGCTTTTTCTGATTTTGCTGATCGTAGAAACTGCTCTACACCAATAATTAATTTATTTTTAATAGATTAAAGTCAAGGCTTTGAACCTTCTTACTTATTGATTGATAAGTAGACTTATATGCATTATGTTTGTATTATAAATCATGATCATTGCATTATATTTGATATTAGGGTCAACAAAGTCAAGCTAGGAGGAAAGAGGCGTATCATAATTTTGTTAAGGCGCAAAACGGGGCTTTATTTTGTACTGACGTCGCAGCCCGGGGTTTGGATATTCCCAGCGTGGACTGGATCGTACAGTATGATCCGCCATCGGATCCAAAGGTAAGTTTTGATAATTTGCACTTTTGTAAGTAGGTAGGTATATATCGATAATGGAATTCAATTTTTGTTTGTTTCAACATCTTCTTTTAAACCACAACTTTGTCATCTCCTCAATCTATCATTCATAGTTACACCACAAAGGAACCTCACAAGGAACGCATTTGTTCTACTTTTATGTCTCTCTAAACATACCCAACGTTAACGCCTTAAACGCCAGATGACCGACAAGCAATACATTTTCAATTGTTTCTCGTTTTCTGGCAGTTAAGAGGTGTTACGAAGGTACTCGCTTAGTGAGGTAGATCAGGTAGATAATTACAGGAAAAATACTGGTCATTGTTAAAACTTGAAACATTTTGACCTCCGAACCGCCATAAAGTTGTATCAATAAGACAAAAGTGCAACTGATATCGTGCGAACTCTTGGACATTGTAGCGTGTGTCGCTTGAAAAAGATTGACAGCTACATATTTATTTATCTTATTTATAAATTCAGATTGGACATGTTTACTTTAAACCATTATCTTATCTTTTAGGAGTACATTCATCGAGTTGGTCGCACGGCCAGGGGACTCAACAATAAAGGGAATGCAGTCATATTGTTGAGGCCTGAAGAAGAGAATTTTATAAAGTTTTTAGAAAAAGAAAGGGTCTTTTTAGATAAATACACTTTTCGTGATCCTCCTGATGAGGTTCAAGATATGGTAAGAAACCAAAGAACTTAGCAGTTTGGTTGAAACAACATTTTTAAGCCATATAGATATCAATTCACATTAATATTATTATCTTACAAAAAAATATCATAAATCATCAAGTAATACTTATTCTGTGGTTTAATAAAATACTATAAATAGTAGAGCAAGTTACACAACAGCTTTCGACCATATCAAAAAAGATGATATTGTGCATATATTATTATTACAGCATTATACAGTAACATCGAGATTCAGTACCTGGCAACACGGCGCAACAAGATGCTCATTTTATTGGCTATAATCTTTCTCTTTTCTTTTTAGCTACAAGCACTTATAACCAATAATGGTGTAATGAAGACGCTGGCAAGAAAGGCATATCTATCATTCCTGAGATGCTATAAGACACATCCACTCAAAAAGATATTTGACATCAGTTCGTTGGATTTAAAATTAGCAGCAAAAGCATTTGGATTTATAGAACAACCTCACGTCGATTTTCGTATCCTTTTTATTTTATTGCTTTACTTATATTTATTTCAAGGAGGTATTAAAGTAAAAAGTGTCGGTGCTCGGGGTAGGGTTATGTCCATCAGTGGACGTCCTTCAGCTCATATGATATCTACAATCATGTTTTCAGTCAGTTCAGTGAATCAGTTTTTACGTAATTATCTAAATATTCAGTTGCCTATAGAAGAGCTCGTGGCTAAATAAAAACATCCGCACGGGTCGATCGCAGGTCAAGCTACGCTTGCCGGGGTCAATCTGTGGATAGATTACCGTTAATTACGTCTCGAGACTCCTTCGTGCCTCGGTAAGCACGTTAAGGCCTTGATCCCGGCTGTCATTTCTTAAAGATCTACTCTTTGACACTCGTTAAGAGTAGTCTGAAGTCCGAAACTCTGACAACCAGTCTTACCCAAGGGGTATGGACTATCGTGTTGCTGGGTTGTGGAGATCAGATAGGCAGTCGCTCGGTGTAAAATTCTGGTATTCAGCTTAATTTGGTTAGACTGGAAGCCGACCCCAACATGGTTGGGAAAAGGCTAGGCAGATGATGAGTTGGGAGTATAGGTCAGAGAAGAACTATGTACTTCATACTGTCTCAACTGAATTAAAAACAAAACACGACGTATGAATATTACGCTGTATTGTTTAACATGCAAACGGCAAAAAAGTATAGCGTGTAACCCAGTTAATCTCAATGCCAGGCGCATGTTCAGTTGAGATAAGCTCTCGCCCAAACAACAGCGAGATAAGAAACCAAAATTGCATCAATATTTTCTTAACTATAACATTTCAGTTCCGAAAAGAAAGAGATGACTTTGCAAGTTCTTTACAAACGGAGATTTATCATTAAGAAAACCACAATTGCGTGGTTCCCATCTTCAACAACGTGATTTTTTGAGGCGTTGACAGTTTCGTTCTAGTAACTGTTTGAGAGTGTTATAATAATAATTGTGGGTCATTGCGATTCAAACAAATGTCACAAGTAGACATAACATAATTTTTGATTGTCCTTGCCAATTATGTCATTAGGTCACTTTTAATAAAGTGAAACAAATTACCAAAGGGAAATGTCCAATTTCTCTGAAACCAGGCTGTCCGCCTACTCTAGAGTGGCAAAATTAACTTTCCTGGATTTGAACCCACAACCTCGTGCGTGAGACGCGAGGCAAGAGTTCACGCCATATAAATTATTATATTGATCAATCATAATGTAAACTGACTAAGATTATTATGTCAAGATAAAGAGATCATGCAAATAAACCATTTAAGTGTGTTATGTAGTAAATATATGATCATGTAAAGATAAAAAATGTTGAGGTGTTGGAACACAAACGTGAACAGCTGATTACTGTTATCTCACATTTCCGAGTTGGTTCTATAGTAAACTATTTATATACACGAGTATAGAGATTACCAACAAATGAAAGACACCCTGTTTAATGTATTGGAATAAAACGACTGTTAAAAATAAAACTTGATTTATTTCATTTACTTCTAGCTTACACTTTTCCTATTGTTACCTTTCTGCCTGTACATTTTAGTTTTCTCAGCTTTCTGCTTGAAGTTCGTTGGCGCGTTCAAGGTCTTGAAGTATCCGTATCCACCACCTCCTTTTCTCTTTTGCGGAGGTCCTTTGCTGGCTACTTTGAGCTCAACGGCCGGTGGAACCGTGAAACCGAAGGATTTGGACACCTTCGCCATATCTATGGTGTCGATGTCGAATATAGTCTTCAGGTGGTGCGAGTCGTAAGCCCTCAAGTAACTCTTGAACGCTTCTTTAGCAGACTGGTTCAGGAAGTAGTTTCTTGATATTAGTTTTTCCAGCTGTAACAATGATTGGGTGTTTAAACTATTATTATGATTTGAATATGATATGTACCTACAATACGATGCTTAGGTCTAGCAGACTACATCTTTCGGGTAAGATGAAACACAATGTGGTCTATCCGCCCGTAGCGTTTTTAGTAAGCTTTGAACTTTTACAGGCTGATAGTGCAGTCTTTGAAGATTATCATTTTTGGAATGATGGATAGCTTAAAAATACTTTTTTCGCCTTTATGCACACGTGACTGCAAAACGCTCTATAATTTATTAGTCTGAATGATTCGACCAATAATAAAGTGTCTTTCGATACTCAAATGACGTCAGAATGGAGTAAAATAATAACAATCAATGCGTTCGACTGCTTGTTTATTAATTGTCACGTAACGTGACCCCACGGGAAGCTTCAACTTTTTAATAATTTGGATTTATATTTTCAGATTAAAACAAAATGTTACTTTGTTACAAAAACCAGACCATTTGGGATGATTTTCTAAAAAAAGTAAAAACCCTATTATGCTATATCAATGTACCTATTCTTGGGTTGGTAGGTTCAAACTAAAATATCTCATATTTACTAACCTGCAGCTGTATGTCAGCTATCTTATTCCAAGAGAATTCAAACTCATTGAGTGCGACCCTGGACTGTTTCAAGAACCTGAGGAAGCCAAGTTCTTCAGGACGGAGGAACAGCAACGCATGGCCGCTTGTTCCGAGGCCTCGGGCAGTTCTGCCTACACGGTGGATGTATTCCTAAAACAACAGAACATTATATTATTTTATTTAGTGGACCCTAGTTCCTAGGAAATAGGTCAAATGACTGGCTGTGGTCTGTTACTAAGGAATTGAAAAGCCATTTATTATATTGGCAGCCAATGTTTCTCGTCATTTATGACGGTGCATCAAAGCATCCATTATCCAAATCATTGATACTTGAAATATGACAGATGATAATACAAAGGGATTATACTTGTTGAAATATGGTGGTACTGTTGTGAATTGGCTCTCGATGACATAAGGTTCAAATTACAATTAATCCGGCGCGCTCAAGTATAATACTACTTTTTTCAAAGTTTCCGCAAGTGGGTCTAGAATAATCTTATGTTATTTAGGAAACGAATAACAAATTACCTCGAAACAAAACATTTTCAAAAAAAGTTATTTTGGTAAAAAAAATAATGTAAGTATTACCTTAGGATCATCAGGCGGATCATATTGTACGATCCAGTCAACGGCGGGTATATCAAGACCTCTGGCCGCGACATCGGTACAAAGCAGGATACCGGAGTCAGCGTTGCAGAATTGAAAGAAGGTCGTCGTACGTTTTGTTTGTTGTTGTTTACCCTGGTGAGTAAGAGTAGGGTTTCAAAATAAAAGGTAGGTATAGAAAATAGGCTCGCTTCTATTTCTGCGTCTTAAACATAACTATAGAAATTTGGATGTACTATGGGTACACTTCTGCCTAACACTTCAGGGAATACAGAATATATATTTTTTTTTTTTTTTAAACGTTGCCCCACACTAGGAATTTCTCCTGTATCGTGGGTGCGTTTACAAACATTTAAACTCACATACACAAACAACCAGACCCGGAACCACTATCTGTAGGCCATACAAATATTTGTTCCGTGCGGGGATCGAACCCGCGACACGCAGCGCAACAGCAAATCGCTTAACTACTACGCCAACCGTGTCGTCTAAATAATTATGATAATGTTATGATATATTATTAAGGAGACAATAATTTTATACATTAATAAAGTAAATAACTAGAACATATACTTTGGTAGATGGATGATTTATTGTCATTGAGCTCTGCATTGAAACACAAAGTTGGAAGATTGACCTGAATCGCGTGATTCATAAAGGGTCTTAAAATTCCCGTTTTTAAAGTGAAAACTTCTTTTGCAGCGTTGAGCGATATTTGGTAGGAGCGAAACGTACTGGTTCGCGTCACCGACATGCTAGTGTGTTGTGTGTAAAAAAAAACAAAGTTATTCAGCAGTTTTAAGTTTTCACTTCTGTCAGGAGTCCAGTCCATGACTGCGTATTTTTTTATGTAAGTCTATTAAAGATTTTGGTTACCTGAAAGTTTAAATTGATTTGATTTAAAATAATGCTCATGTACTTACGTGTATAGACATGACAGGTAGGTCGATGTAATTGAAGAGCTCATGGTGATACTTCACAGACATGCAAGTGGAGAAGAACACCATCACCTTCTTTTTTCTATTCTTCTTAAGGAATGTGAATAGGACCATCATGCGTTTTTCTGATGGGCATACAATGTATCTGAAAAAAAGGGCGCAAAAATCCGTAAGAAAATCATGTGCGAAATATAGTTGCTTAATACATTGTAACTATCGTTGGGATCAGTCTCTGCACTTAGTACTGGAAATAGACCACTAAGCGTGAACCATGGCAGCCATCATTCCAGTTCAAAACATTATTTTGTGGCAAGTAGGGAATGCAATCCGGACTATCCGTAATCCGAAAAATCCGGGTATCCGCAGATTTTTACTAAACTTCCAAATCCGGATTTGAAAATCAAATCCGGATTTTTTGAATAATAAGAAATTGTAACAAAAAAATAGAAACGAGCGAGTTCGCTGTTCGCGCGTCTCGCGAGTGTCTAAATACAACCAAAAATATTGTAATGGGAGTTTATGAAGATGAAAAAAAGAGACTAAAGCAAGAAATTAATCAATTAAAATTAAAAAACCAAAAATTTGGGTTGACATTCGATGAGTGGACCTCTGTTAACAACCACCGCTACATAAATATGAATATACATAGCAGATCCTTTAAAATGGGAGATTGTGTCACAACATGGGTTTGATTCGAATATATGGATCTATGCCAGCTGAACTGTGCATTTCTTTGATTCGGACTAGATTGGCTTTATACGATCTCACCTTGGATGACTGTGATGTTCTTGGGATGACCACAGATGGAGTGAGTGTGATGCGTAAAGTGGGCCGTCTTTTACCTTTATTTCATCAAATATGTCTTGCCCACGGGATACATTTAGCAATCTGTGATGTGTTATATAACAAAAACTACCGTCATTTGCCGTCGCAGTCGGTTAACGATCTGCTTCCGTCATTATATACGGATATTGGTGTTTCATCTGAAGACGAAGATGAGTCAGTTACAGAAGGCGAGTTTATTGTTGAAAGAGCTGGATCTGCTTCTCCGTTGAACTTAGACTTTCGAAGCACTTTAAAAAAAGTTAGGACAATAGATAGCTGGTTCTAAAGATAAACTTTGTTTTGTAATAAGGCAGATGGTGATTTAAGTGAAATTAAATTGTTTTGTTACTTTTGTTTATGTTTAATAATTTGACAAGGAGTCTATTTGTCTTTATTTTTGTTCTTCCGAGTTTATTTTAATTTGTACCTGTTAATTATTTTATTAACGTTACTCAGCACGCGAGTCACAGACTGATTATTTTATTAAGAATACATAGCATTATCAATAACACCTTAATTAAGATATTCAATGATGATACTTATTTTGAATAATTCCAATTATCAAAAAATATTAAAAAGAATTTGATTTGATTTTTATGTTCTTTCATTTTAATCCATTTACACAAATATATAAAAAATCATAGAAAAATCCGTAAAATCCGGATTGGACCAAAAATCCGTTCTTAAAAATCCGGATTTTAAAACGGAACGGATTTGCATTCCCTAGTGGCAAGTCACTGTTTAGAGATGAAATGTAGCTATCTGATGCACAAGTCTATTAGCATTGTGTTTCCCCCTGGCTAATTAAATGTCCATAACTACCTGTGCTCCGCGGTTTCAACCGCTCCAAAGGGTCATCGCATGATGTTAGCCTATGACCTTCCTCAAGAATTTAACTATAAAATGCAAAAAAGAATTTTCGTTTTGTACTTCCTAAGTTAACATATAGCACATGCAAACGAAAAAACAAACATACTCTATATATAATATAATCTAAATTGACAAATCATAACAGTATCAATATGAATAATTATGGTGTTTTTCCTAAGTGTTACTTCACCTGCTGATACTGACTTTTCTATAAAATATAACAACCAATACATACCCTTGTTCTAGAGAGTCAACAGTGGCCTGTTCTCTGTGGTCATCTACTCCTACATACACAGGTTCATGTTTCACAGCGAGGGCCGTTAAAGATTCTGTTTTCTTAGTTTGTGTGGCACTGAACAACATTGTTTGACGACGTTCTGAAAGAAAGATATAAATAGTGTAGTGTACTTGTTAGAGTTCACCGAACTTGAGACTGACAAAATATCATAAGAATTGAAAACATGCAACAAAGTGCATGGTACTCATATAAAGCTGGTATGTTAAGGTAAGCAGGCCCTAACTGAAGAATAATTAGATACTAGAAGATATTGACCATTGTA
Organism: Phlogophora meticulosa; assembly: GCA_905147745.2. Classification (NCBI taxonomy): domain Eukaryota; kingdom Metazoa; phylum Arthropoda; class Insecta; order Lepidoptera; family Noctuidae; genus Phlogophora; species Phlogophora meticulosa. Next base: position 8,652,337 of record LR990528.1, on the reverse strand, counting down.
AAATAGTGAGAGTTTAAGTATAGTATTACTTACTTGGCAGTAGTTTGATGATCTGTTTAACTTCTTCTTCAAAACCAATCTCCAGTATCCTGTCAGCCTCATCAATGATTAGACATTGCAAGTTTTTGTACAAGAAGTCTGGTGTGTTCTGCAAATGATCCAGTAGACGACCCGGTGTTGCCACTAGTATATTAATACCTGCCAGAGACAATAAATAAAATGAACTAAATAGCTTATCTAACAGAAGCAGAAAACCAAACAGTTCCAAGTTGAGACTTATTTTCAAATTTGGCTAAATGGATACTAAAATAGGCTTGCCCCCTATTTCGACTTAAAACCTAAAAATATGTGGGCAAAATTTGGGTGTTACTACGGGCGTGATGATACAAAAATGTGCTTACAAGATCAAAAATCTTTAGGAAACAAAATTTACCTTTCGAAAGCTTTTGGGCTTCTGTACTTCTGTTGGCTCCACCCATCACCAAACCATATGTGTGATGATGATACTTCATCAATTCCATTAATACGCCAAATGTTTGCATAGCCAACTCTCTTGTTGGAGACAAGATAATTACACCAGTACCTAGAATAAATAAAAAAAAACATATTTCATAAACACAATAAGGAGGAAAATAAAATTGTGTCTGAATAAATACTGTTCAGATATCCATTCTGTGTTCATTAAACAACTGCTCTCAAACTCTGTAGGACATGATCAACTTCAACACAAAATGTGCCTCAACAGTTTTCACCGGAGACTCAATTTTATGTTGACGTCTTCACATGAACTGATTATTGAGTTATGGCAGTTGATTTTTCACATTCGCCTTTCTGTCATCATTACAGTGATAAAGTCTATTTTCAAATCAAAAATGTCTTTTAAAATAATCTGCGCAAGATTATTATAGTTAATTGATACTTGTTTTTTTAAGAATTGAAGGTAGCAAAATAATTTTGCAGACTCACCATTTCTAGGCTTGAATTTCAGCTTATATATAAGATCAATAGCTGGTATTAGAAAGGCTAAGGTTTTTCCAGATCCTGTCCTAGCAGCACCAACTAGATCTCTTCCTTCAAGAAGTGGGGGAATAGCTTTAGACTGTATCTCTGTCATAGTAGTGAATCCCATGTCTTTGACGCCCATCAAAGTTGACTCACAGACTTTCCCTTCTAAAGCTGTGAACTTTTGATCTGACAATATGCCAAGGCATAAGCTGGAACCTGGCACTGAAAGGAAGATTTATTTGAAGATTATATTAAGTTGTAGCAATACCAGCACTACTTCTGTTGGTTAAGCTTGGATTTGTGACTACCAAAATTACTAATGCATTATATCGACGGCACGGTTGGCGCAGTGGCTGAGCGATCGGCTGCTGCGCCGCGTGTCGTGGGTTCGATTCCCGCACGGAACAAATATTTGTATGGCCTACAGTTAGTTGTTCCGGGTCTGGCTGTTTGTGTATGTGACTATAAATGTTTGTAATCGCACCCACGACACAGGAGAAATTCCTAGTGTGTTAAGTTAAAAAAAAAAAAAAATCAGCTAAGCCTATTAGAACCTATTTATATGAATAGGGATAGAAATTTAACTGTATAACTGTGTATGTACAATCATGAAATCAAAATTAATTTATTCAAATAAGGCTGAGCATGAGCACTTTTCGAATTTCATTAATTATAAAAGATAGTCCCCCAAAAGGCCACCCTTCATCACTTCCTAGTGTTTTTGCTGGGAAGAAGAACTGGCACAACAAACTCCACAGCAACACATCTGATAAGTTTGAAGAACTTGAATCTATACAATACAATCATCATCCTCCTGCCCTTATCCCAATTTATTTGGGGTTGGCGCAGCATGTTTTCTTCTTCCATACATCTCTATTTGCCGTCATCTCAAGGGTCACCTCTTTTCTTGCCATATCATCTTTCACACAATCCATCCATCTTTTCTTTGGTCTTCCTCTACTCATGTAACCCTGCACATTCATACTCAAAACTTTCCTCACAACATGGTCCTCATTCCATCGCATCACATGCCCATACCATGACAACCAATTTCCACACAACTTCTCGGTCACAGGCACCACTTTAAGTAAATTATATATAAACTACTCAAAACTAAATAGGGCCCACCATGTTTTTTTGCCTTAACTTAACATTGAACGTAATTGTTCAGTTTTTATGAATGTACAAGTGTCAAGTGCGCATTCAGAAATAGTGTAAAAATAAACAATGGAATCATTTGTTTATTTCCTTTAATAAAAATTCCAAATAACAGTTTTTAGGAAAAATTACACAAAATAAAGGATCAACATGATCTTGTAAAGAACACGTCTTCTGAAAAAAATGATGGTGCTTGTTATTTTTTAATAACGAGTGGGTCCTCCTCTGCTCCGTATGCACTCTCTGAGCCTATCTGGTACACTTTCAATCAAGTGAGTCACGTATGCGGTATTTGTTCCCAACAGACTTTCAGGGCGTTAATGAGCCAAAAGAAAAAGAAGAGAAATCTTGTGAATGTGTGGTACATTCACAAGATTTGAATCAATAAATTGTCATTTCAAAAATGTGGATTTATTATTACCTGCTGAATCCTGATAACCTAGCTACCCTACACTGCACACTAGCTGGCAGATTTAATTATTTGAATATTTTCAAGGTTTAATGAGCAGGTATGCTCATTGGTTTTGTACTTTCCTATGACATGAGTTAAATGTTTATATGTAGTTATATGTTATATGTTTTGCTATGGACTAAGTATACAAAAGACTTCTATAATTAAATAGGAGTGAACTGAACTGAAACTGTGTGACAATAATGTGAAAGTTATTACTCACATTCACTTTCAGTGTTAGTATTAGTAGTATCTTCGTCATTATCCTCAGAGTCACTCTCCTCTTCGGCTTCAGATCCACTGTTTTCTGACTCACTCTCTTCTTTCACTGGTACTGGCTCTGGCTTCACTTTCTTTTGTTTCTCTATAAAGTAATTGTTACAAAAATTAGTTCCATAAATATTATTGATATTTCTATAAGGATCATAGCAGATGGCGTTCTATACATTCCGCCTACACCCAAGGGAAAATGGCGTGAGTTTATTTATGGTATAGATTTTAGTTTATTTATTTAACTAGACCAATAAAATATCGGTATCCGCTTTTATAACATGCTACCTCATTCTTTTCTGGATTTACCTTTTAACGTGTTTAAAGCTAAAGTTAAATCAAACCTTTGTTCTAAAGCATATTATTCGATCAACGACTATTTAGAAGACAAGAATAGTTGGTCGCTTTGTTGAACTCAGGACAATGTTACTATGTTCTTTTACTGTTTAATAGTTCTTTATTTTTGTGTATGTTTCTTCTACTATCCTTATTTTTATGTTATTGACATGATCCTCTCATTACATCGTACAAATGAGTTGTATTGATATAATTCAGCATTGCACATGTCAGCGGGCACGCCCTTGGACTGCCTTGGAGGCTTTTTATGTATTCAGTTTAGCAGGCTTTGCTTGAGTTAATTGTCGATTTTGGTATGTATAACTTTTTATTTATTTATTTTGGCATATTGGTGTGTGCTAGCTAACATGTAGCAAATTATTTAATTGAATGACGTATAAAGATGATTGACATAATTATTATTTTTGACATAATATGTTGTATAGCTTCAAGTTCTTCAAACCTATCAGACAGACGTGTTGCTGGGGAGTTTGTTCCTCCACTTCTTCTTCCCAGCAAAAACACTAGGAAGTGGTGAAGGGTGGGCGTTTTGGGGGACTGTCTTATGTAAACGTTTTTGACGTTCAAAAAGTGCTGATTCTCAGCCTAATTTGAATAAATGAATTTTGATTTTTGATTTTATAGGTAATTGAGTGTAAGCCAATGACAAGTCTTCAGATTTAGTGACAGAGAGGAATATAGAATATGAGCAAAATAGCGCACACTTAAGTAAAGCAAATCAAAGACATTACTTTAAAAAAAAAGAGAGGTATCTACTTAAGATATTTAACAACATATTTTTTTATTGCAAGCAACTGTTTCTTTTGCAAGGAAGTTCCCTCTAAGTACTTTTCCTCAGCTAATTATTATGTTTATATTTAAAATGAGCATTAAAATAAATATAGCTATAACATGTTGCAATCACTTAGCAATGAAACAGTTTTAAAATGGATATGAGTAGATTACTTAGGTCAGATCCACTTCATGATTACGTTCGTATTACATAAATACTTACTTTTGGGCACCGCCTTTTCACTATCCTCACGTGTTCTTTTCTTTATTTCTTTTGTTTTATTGGTTTCAGGTCCTGTAATGGTATTAGATGTTGAATAAAACAAGCTCAATACGGCACGTTACTATTTTCCTTTTGCTATTTTTTGGATAATACTACGTAGAACTTCATTATTTTGTACAATTAACAGAGAAGTATAAAAGATTACAATAATATATTAAAAAATAAGGCATTGTGAGTATTAATCAAGAGGTTATGTTACCTGCATTGTCCTCAGAAACGCCGTTACTCTTCTGATTTATAAGCTTTAATTTCTGCTTTTCGCGCTTTTTCATTTTCCTCATAAGGATTTTGTCAGGAGTAGGCATTTTGACTGTATTAAATAATTTCTTTTACACGAAAACACGCATGTTCCTACTTCTCAAAATGTGTAATCTTAAATGACAGATGTCTTGTCACAAAATCCACAGATCGTCGAACCCACAGAATAAAATCCATAGACAGATGTAGTTTGAAAATAATAGCAGTAATTAATCGATCTAATGATTATATTATTTAATCGATAGCATCAACAAGTATATTATTAAAGTGTGTTATTGATATCAAAATCATCTTCATCTTCGATATCGAAAACAAAATTTAGAAATTCTGGATAAAAAATAGAAATTGTCTGGTCTGTAGTCTTGATTTGACGTTGTGGAGGCAGAACAGAACAGTGACACTGTGACACTGTCCCTGGGTTCCTTGGGTTATGTTGATAAATAATCATTTTTAAATTTTTGTGCTCATTTCTCTGTAGTTCGATTGAGTATTGTTAAAGACAAGCAGACACTGCAGTTTTGAAATCCAGAAATCAGCCATGGACGAAGAAATGGTACATCCAAGGAAGAAATTTAAATTTTTAAAAGACCAAGTTTCAGCTACGACTTTGGAAGCGGTAAAGGCAATGGGGTTTAAAATAATGACTGATATCCAGGCTGAGGTATTGCCGGCAGCTCTAGATGAATTAGATGTGGTAGCAACAGCTAAAACAGGTTCTGGCAAAACATTGGCTTTTCTCATACCAGCTGTAGAAACTGCTATCAAATGTATGGACAAACAGATTCAAGGTAATGTAATATTTCTTTTCATCCCTAACAATATTGCTTACTTACCAATATAAATATTACTATTGGTAAGCAATATGTTAGTTTAATATTTTAATTGATAATTTCATAAACCCCAACACTCTGGGATTGCCTAGAAATTCTATGAAAAGATGATGATACCAACAATTTTATTGGTTGTTATTCCAGGGACATGTTGTATAATAATATCACCAACTAGGGAACTTGCAATACAAACATACAGTGTGCTACAAGATCTTGTAACACATCATGGGACCGTCACATCTTGTTTGGTCATTGGGGGAGAAAGTAGGAAGACACAGAGTGCAGAACTTGCTTCAGGTCAGTAGTAAAACAATTGTTTTCATGTAGTTTTTTCTTCTCAGTTACAAAAGTAACTAGACATATATTGACGATGCAGTATTGGTACTGCATCGTCGATATATGTAAAATAAAAATACTTAGGAGGTATTGGTACCTCCTTAGTATTTTTAGTTTTTAGTACCAATCTACGTAAAATGCTATTTCACATATAATGGCATAACCTTCTAACACAATATTTATATCCCATTAACACGTTCTGGGACACTTGGCTATTTGCAAATGTGCCAAGTATATGACACTTCAAAATCCCATACATTTTGTCATACTGTCTACAGACGTACTACCATATTACATATATTTTCAATCGTTTTATATGACAAATGCGGCCACAGACGTTGACAATGGGCGGAATATAAATAAATAAATGATGCTGGACAATCCACACAACATCATCTAGCCCCAAGCTAAGCAGAGCTTGTGTTATGGGTACTAGATGACTGATATGCTTAATACAATACATTACATAGATAGATATTTTTTATTATACATAGCAAATACCCAGAACACCCGGAACAAACCTTTGTAGATCATACAAACATTTGTCCCAAGGCGGGTATCGAACCCGCAACCTCCTGCGTCGCAGGCGGACCTTCGCCCGCTGCGCCACATACGTCGTCATATCATATCATGACTAATAATGAGTAGTGTAATGAGACAGTGCAGCTACATACGGTACCGTCTTTAGGCAGTCTGCAATATAACATATATATCAAGATAATGTCATGAGGTGGTCTGTTCCGGAAAGTGATAAACACTAATACGATACAGCACACTTTCAATGGCGAATGAAATAATAAAAGGTTTTCTTCGTCTTGTGTAAATGTTGCAATTTATTAGATAGAAGATATTGGTAATTTGTTTTTGATATTCAAAATGTATGTTAAATGGCTTACATAGAATATGAATGAAGTTTCCGTTCATTATACAGCTATATTTTCACTGTACCTTTATATATAAAACTTGATTTTCAGGAGTCCACATAGTAGTGTCAACACCTGGGCGATTATTTGATCATATGAGGACAAAGGAGTTTGATTACAGAAATGTCTGTTGTTTGATATTGGATGAAGCTGATAAAATATTTCAGTATGGATTTGAAGAAGACCTAAAACAGATTATCAACCGCTTGCCAAGTAAGTTTTATAGCCTTGAATTTTTGTAAGGATGGTTATTAATTTCGGAATGAATCAACAGCTTATGGTTGAAGTTTACTAAAAACAAAAGGAATGACTTTAAAGAAAAAAGATTAAATGAGCATAACCCACATAGACCACTAAACAATATGCTCTTACCTATCACATAAAATAATAATAATGCAAATTGAATTTATTTTAAGAACAAAGACAAACCATGCTGTTTAGTGCTACACAATCAGAAAGAACAGATGCTTTGATTAAATCAGCAATGAAGGAAAAGGTACACATTATAAATACTGATGAAGATAATCTAATGGCAACTGTTGAAGGACTTAAACAAGGGTAGGTTTGTTTTGTATTCTTGCTGTCTATTAAAATAGGAGAGATTATTTATTCAGAAGCTGGTAATGGACAATGTAAGAGAGATTGTTTAATTTACCATGACTTCATAATGTAACATAATTTGTAAAAATAGTTCAAAAACTGATATTTATACTGGAAGTCACTTATTAATTTAACTTGAAAACTATTTTATTTCAGCTATGCAGTATGTGAAACAGAATATAGATTGTGGTGGCTACAAAAATTACTAAAGAAAACTCAGAAATTCAAAATAATGGTGTTTTTCTCAAGTTGTAAGTCAGTAGAATTTCACCACGAATTCTTTAGCAAGTACTGTCAGGCTTCAGTTTTATGTATTCATGTAAGTAAATAAGCTGATGTCACAGGGGAAGACGTGGCGGTAGGCCATCCTGAAGGATGTACTGCCTTGGGTTATGGGGCTTGTGTGGTTTTCAAATAAAGCTATATCCGAAGATTAACTCGTATTACCAGAAAATTCTATGTATTGCAGGGTAAAATGAGCCAGGCAGACAGAACTGATGTAATAACGAATTTCTACAATGCTGAAAATGTAGCATTATTTTGTACAGACCTAGCAGCAAGAGGGTTAGATATTCCGGCAGTTAATTGGATAGTTCAATTTGATCCACCATCAGATGCTAATGTAAGTTCTAATTAAGTATCTCTTATGTGAGTTCATTCAAATATTTAGTGAATCGATTGCCGTAATGGCCAAATGAATATCTACCGTGCTTTCCAATCTTAAATGTCTTGAGAATTTGTTTTGATTATTTCAGGAATACATTCATAGGGTAGGCAGAACTGCAAGAGGCATGGGAGCGGAAGGTAACGCTGTGATATTATTACGACCAGATGAGTTAGAATTCGTTTCATATTTGAAAGAATCCAAAATATACTTAGACAAATATGAATCATGGGACAAATTTTCTAATTTACAACCTAAGGTAAGTTAATTCAAGGGATTCGTCACGAAATCTTATGTAGTCTTATGTCTAAACGACGAAATGGCGGGAAAGAATAGAATACTCTTTATTGTACACCATACCTACAAACTTACGTATAATAACTATGCGATAATATGGTATTTAATTAAAGTTGATAATTTTCAGCTGGATGCTGCCATGTCTGATCCACAATTTCACGAATTGGCAGTTGAAGCTTTTCAAGGCTATATGAGAGCATTTGAAGTGAAGAAATTAAAGCATATTTTCAACTTGTTGACAATGGATGTTGATGCTGTAGCAAGATCTTTTGGTCTTAAAGAGAGACCCGACGTTGACGTTCGTAAGTAAAATAAAGTACCTGGATGATCGACCTTCGCTCGAAAAATACGTTTTCTAAAAATGAAACCTAGCTAGATTAATTTATTGCCCCCGAAACCACCTGCATACAAAATTTCATGAAAATCGTTGGAGGCGTTTCCGAGATTCAGATTATATATATTATGTGAATATACATATATATATATATATACAAGAATTGAAAGGATATAAGCTTAAACATACCACAGCCAAATTCAATAAACAATTGTAGCCTGAATAAAGTGTTACACTTTTTTAAAAGGACGCAGTATAAGGCCCGGCGCCCACTGACGGCAGGGCTCGACCAGGGATTTTTGTAATACAGATAATTTCGAACCTTATTTAACTCTGTTAACACTCACATTCCATTGATATGTCACAGCCTGCTTTGGGACCTATCCTTCGGCATGTTCTGACATCCCAAATTGTGAATGTTTCGCATAAAATAAGATCTTAAATTATTTGCTCTTACTAAAATCTCTTGCCGTGCCGCCAGTGGGTGCTGGCCCTAAGATATCCAATCAGCATGTACAAAGTGTAAGATTAATTTAGGGGGAAAGCTACTACATGGTTACTTTTATGGTAGAATATCACCTGCGTACTTGGCTAATCTCCATCGAGTGACCGATGTGACCGAACTTCGGTCAGGATATAATTCATCGTCGCTTGATATGCTGGGTTCGATCTATTAAAAAGTCGAGCATATATCATCATATTTCATTAAGCTTCGCTTACCTATATTTATTTATTTTCAGGCATAGGATTCAGTAAGAAACACAGGCCGAGAAAAAGAATGGCAGCTATGCTTGCAGAACAATCCACTGGAAATATGAAACGAGTTAAATAATAAATTTACTATCTGATAAAAAAAGAATAAGTACGTATTTGAAAGTACAACTAGGTACTAACCTACTTACTTGTTATTGACTAAAAATTATATGTTGAGTAAAACAAATACGAAGTAAATAAACATTTTATATTAATTATTCCTTATAGGGACAGAAATATGTTTTTACAAGATGAAAATAATCTATCTTCTGACTAGACGAGTCTAAAGGTATATTTACGTATAAAAACCATTTTGAAATTTATACATACACAAATTATGAGAGATGTAGACCAAGTAATCGTTAAATTAAACATAGGAACTTTTTAGACCTCAATATCGAGGTTTATTCATTTTGAAGATTATTCCTAGCTTAGCTAAAATCTCAATTTACATTTATATTCTTATGTGTAGTCATGAGCCACAAATCGATGAGGCTTTTATAATTTCTTGGACTCAGATAAGCTAGAAAGGCTTCATTACACTTACGTTTGAGGTCCACTTACATTAATAATACTATATACATGAAACTTGGTTTCTATTTGGGCGAAACGCACATTTCGTAGATATTATTTCTTGATAATTTCTCGTAACAATCTTCATGATTGTGCTGGTGGTTGAGGGCATAAATCATGGATTCTATTGTTTCCACAGTCGCCGGACATCGGTTTAACGAGAAATACTGCACACACCGCCACGAAGTCTTACCATGGGTTGTTGAATGTTTGGTATAAACAAAGTTCATATGCACCAATTGTTTGTGGCCCTTCCTACTATAAATATACTTGTAGCGAACTGGTAGCTGCTGGTTTTCGTTTGATCCATTCACGACAAGTGATAGAGCACCTGCAAGTAAAGAAAGTAGTTTAGAGCCAGCTTTTCCAATCCGTATTTATTATTGTTATCAAAATCTTGACTGAAATAAAAAAGGGGAAGCTCTTGAAGTCATATACTAAAGAATAATACAAAGTTTTTGTTCTGTTTATATATCATTTAATCAAATACGGATATAAAAATACATTCGCTTATAATTATCATTCAAAACACGTCCTGTTTCATTAAAATATTAAGTCATTGTTCAACACAGAGGCCTTAAGTAATAAAAAATTACGAATGTAAAATAATCAGGAATGTAAATCTCAATTTGGTTCTTATTACGAAATAAGTGTAAAACTGATGTAAAATACGTGTAATAGAGATCATTTTGATATCAAAATTGTTTCATGTCAAAATACTAGTCCAAACACTATTCTAATTAATATAAAATAAAGTAGTAAGTATCAGAAATTATTATTGGATACCTTAAATTAGTACAATAAATAGACTAGAATATGAGCAATAAAGTCTTTATAAAATTTTATGGCGAAACACGATGGCACTTATGAAAAGTGTGAAATATGTATATTCTATAATTTGAATGTAATTTTATAAAAATAGCTTTAGTTTATTATTTAATAATTAATTGGCACTTGAGAGCAAAGTCCCACTATCACAGTTTATTTAATTATTGTGCTTTATGATCTTTATTACTCCAAAATGTAACTGGTACTTATTAATAAAAACCTATGGCTATACTATATTTATGCAACTTTTAAGGTGTTTTAGTTGCAATTTTCCAGTTTATAGATTTGGTCCCAAATCTTGTTTGAATCTATGATTCAGCTTTCTTTATAAAAATATAAATTGCAGGCCTCAATACTAGCCTAACAGTAGATCCTTTGTCTACTATATGTATATTATTTTCACTTAAAATATTGCCTCTATAGAGGAGTGAAGCATACTATGTATATATAAACTGTTAATTTGCATAATAGTCTCCTTGCAATTGAGATACTTTAAGTATATCATTAAAATGGATTCCGAAGCAAGGTGTTTTGCAGAAAGGCAGTTCACACGCGCTGCACATAAACCTAGTATCTCGTCTTCGACCTATTTTCCAGCAGAGGCGGCATGAACGCTGTGGATATTTCTTCTTTCCGTCTTCCTTTTGCGGAATTGTTACAAGGCGGTGCTCCAGTGTCGGTCTAGCATACTCTTCGCTTGTGTTAGTTCTCAGTGCATTGTTAGTCACCTTACCATTCACTAAGTTTTTAAGGTCGATGAATAACGAACTCAAGCTGGTATCTGAAATCACGATGGGCATTTTCATTGCACTGTTTGTAGAAAAAAAATCACCAAAGTTGTTTATAAGATTGTGAATTGTTGAAAATGCCATCGTGTTTTCATAACAAAAAGCTTTATGCAAAAGAAAACAAGAGAAAATTACTGAGTGAAAAATAATAAAATGATTGCATTTTCAACACAATCTCTAATCTTATTGATCAGGATGATTTTATGAGGAGGAAGCATTAGTAAGCAAAGTAAAATGGTTGTAAAGATTTAAGCTACTTCGTGATTTTGATAACAGTGCTGGATTTTAGAGATTGCTAAAAGATTTTTCATTAACAAAATATACTTACTGTCTTGTGGTGATGGATAGTCCATGGGTATGGACAGATCTTTTTTCCCTTCTCTTGAAGATTCATAATTTTTAGGATTGGAACATACTGCTGGGTCTGTTACTATGATATCACTGTCATCACATTCTGTTTTCAAATCCAATCCATTATCAGATAGAGATTGATCCTTACTTTTCTCACTAAAGTCTTGAGTGTTAATTTTCTGTAAATGTGTGTTGTATGTAGAAGTAATATCTACAGGGTTGTCATCATATAAGTTTTTCATGATCTCATAATTGTTTGTGTGATATAGCTGATTATTTGTGTAAACAGACTTTTCTTTTGTTTTTGGTCTCTTTTCAGGATTGAGAATGTCAGAAAAGTAGTTTTTTTGAAGGAATTCAGTCGATTTCCTTTTAAGGTTGCTGATTCTATGTAGTTTTTCTATTAGTTGCCTTTGTTTTAGCAGCTCTAGTTCATTATTTTGCACTGATTCTTCATTTAAGCCAGTTTCGTAGTTGTCTGACACACATGACTCAGCATCAGGAGTATTGTTTTGAGTTTCTGTTCTGTGTTTAGGTAAATCTTGCTCTCTTTCACTGTCTTCATCTTCTTCAGTCTGAAAATATTAAAATAGTCAATCAGTTTCAGGACATTGAGGTAAGTTAGTTTGTGGTCACTTTAGAGCATTTAGAAATAATGGATAATCTGTAAAACACTTGTATCTAAATTAGCACAAATTCCTAACAGTGTATCATGCTTGGATAATTAAAAGATATCAATATCACTAACACACTCACTCACCTCTTTGTTTGTCAATCCTTTGATTTGCAACACTTCTGCAGTTCCTATAAAACTAGTGAGATCTTCACGTTTCACACTAACTTCTCCATGATACATAAACTGTAGCAAGTCTTTCATTGCTTTATGAGTCACATCTCTTAACACAACTGAAAAGTAAATGGCAAAAGCTATAAGATCTATTATGGAACAACTACTTACTAACTAAAGAAAAAATGGTTACATAAATAACTACTTAGATTCTAATATAATAGATAGTTACCAATTGGATGTTGACATGGATTCATTTGAAACATTTTCTTGAAATAAGGTGAACATATTGACAGTATCACTTTATGTGCTTGCAACAAATGGCCTTCGACGGCAATAGTAACGTCGACAAATTCACCATTTCCTAATAGACCGGCGAATCCTTTAGTTAGGTTTCCGTGAAAATTATTCCAGGACAATGAGAATTGTTGGTCCATTTCTAACCACTGTTAAGTTGCATCTAAAAAGAAAAAGTCGGTCAATTACTTCGTTGAACAATTTAAAGATTCATTTAGATACATAATTAAAGTAATACTAACAATTTAAAGCTGTATTTTGTGAAATAAAATTGATAAATATTTTGTGTGAGAAACGTGACAGATGTGAACGGCGCGTCGCGTATGCGTGCGTAGTGTTGTAACTTTAGTTGATGCAATAGTTAGGTTAGTTGAGTATTTTATTTTGAAGGAAATGTCAATCGACTTTTCTGTATATGTCTGCGTCTTAATAGGTTTCAAGTTAAACAAAATATATGAACTTTTTACATTTGTTTAAGTAAGTTTAACTAAAATATGTCTAGAATGTTTTTACCGGAAATGATAGTTCGAGCTATAATAGCGTTTAGATTTAGCGTTTTTCGCATTCTCCGTTTCCGAGTTTTCCCGTCTTAGGTATAAATCTATTTGACTATTAAAACGTACACCTTTGTAATTTGGTAATTGGTAATTTGCATCTTTATGAAACACGTACTTGTTATATGAGTTTTGCAAAATTCAAACGATTCACGAAGTTGAAAGTTTTGTTCACGGTTCCTGGAAGAACATAAATAGGTATAATAGGGTGAACGACAGTTACTGAACTGAACTTTCATTTTGGCTTAGGTAATCGTTTCATAGGATGATGGGAATTTAGGTTTAAGGTTAGTAACAATTTATTCAAATCATTCTAAATTTTTAAACATATTTCAGCTTTCTTTGTCCTGATTTAGTGAAATTTACAGTTTGCTTTTGGTACCTTCAGCAGTTAAGTGGAGGTTCAAGCCTACCTATACCTCCATCCAAAACAGATTTTTCCTGCACCCTGCTACGTTTAGCTATCTACTGTAGGTAAAAGCAGCAAGTTTCACTCGGTTGGTAGATGGCTTCCAGTTATTTAGTTCGCCTTCCATTAGTACAGAGCTTTGCTAAAACTTTCCATCAGCGGTCGTGGACTAGTCCAGCTAAATTAAGTTTCAACCAAACTTTTAGGAGTTTGTCGACGCAGTGGAATCCCAACGAAGATGTTAGTTACTCTGACCAAGTTTTGTTTGTTCCCTGTCTACATATATGAGATTTTCTATATTTTGGTAAAAATAATTTCGTTACCTTTGACATGCTGCGTCTTCAAGATTAACCTTCACCAATTAATGATTTTAAAATTAGGTGAGTATAAAAAAAAGGTTTATTCTCATCTGAAAACTTCTTTATGTAGCTAATTTACGCACACATAGCGTTTGTTTATTGATCCCTGCACAGAAATCGAACTCCAAAGTCAAAGCCAACCACAAACCACTGAGCTAATCTAGCCTTCCAATAGACTTCTCACGTAAAAGCTAATGAACTTGTCTGTAGTCGCTTCGAGCTCAATGAAGGATCTACCTACCTACTTAATACTGATGTATAACGTTGTATCTAGGTGATAAGCATTCGTACCTACCTAGCCAGCCCTAGCCAGCCTATTGCCATCATCCGAGCACACCTCGGAGCTCCGGGCTTCAACTGAGAAATTCCTAATGAAAAAGCCCAATAACACTTTGCTGACCCGGATATCGAACCCAGGCCCTCATGCTTTTCAGTCGCGTTTATGGCCACTAGACCAACGAGGCTGTCATACCTTTACAGCTGTAGCTACTGCTTCTTTACCTCTAATAATTACTTATGTCATCATCATCTGCCAAGCCTTTTCACAGCTATTGGGTCGGCTTCCAGTCTCAAAAGATGCAGCTGAATACCAGTATATTACATGGAGCGACTACCTATTTAGCTCCATAAACCCGGTTACTGGGTAAGGCGGTACTCCACCCATTCACAGACCAACCTGGGCAAGTGTAGCTTAACTTATGATTCACAAGTATTCGAAATTGATTTCTTTAATTTATCACTTGGGGATAAATAATAACAGCCGCAGGGGTCGAGCTAAACTTCATTTATGAAAACATAGACAAGATCAAAATCAAGCATACGTACCTACATATAATAGTGTATCTTAAAGCTTTTGACACTTAAGCACAACTTAGGTACCGCGCCATACTAATACAATGAGACTTCGACAGTGCTGTTTGTAACTCCAAATAATCAATCAAACACTCGTTTAGATATCGGTTTTACACATGTCTAAACGATGGATTTTTCTAGAATAATATCTCTATCTGCGTAAAAAATCTAAATACAGAACAGTTCAAGAAAACATTAAAAAAATACTGACAGAAAAAGCCTACTGCAATGTTACTGAATTCTTAAATGACAAATCGCTTTAAGTTTATAATTATTGAATGTTTTTTTTTTTTTTTTTAATCTTATGACAATTTACTGATTTTTTAATTTATTGTTTAATGTTGCTAATTGGCATGGTTGCTTATTTTTTATTTTCTATTTATTGTTTTAATTTCTTTTTTCTTTTAATTGTGAATTCTATTTTGTTGGTCCTTCGATCTAATTTTGTACACCAGTCATGGTCAAACATGTTGTGCCACAAATATTATCTGTAACACATATAATAAGCATCTTACCATGTGTTATTATCTACACATGTTTTAGCAAATAAATAAATCTTTAATCTAGCCACAGTCATGTCTGAGCTAGACGAGTTGCGGGTTGCCAGGTGTCCTCTTTAGAAATGGCTTGAATGCGGTCATTACCTATATAATTTATACTTCTCATTCACATCTAAGAAATCCCAAAACTAGACAAATAAACTTTTTGCGTGACAAGATTCATAAATCATAAGTTTTTTTCTAGCAGTTTAATATTACCCGTACTTAGTGGCAGGTGCTTACTATTTACTTACCAATTTCATTCAACTTTAAGTTTATGGATTTGTATTATCTTTATCGTGGATCGTAATACGTAGCAGGCCAGCAGCTGGACAATACTGTGTTTAAAAAGATAAATTTAATGTGTGAGTGCGTCTCCATTCTATCTCTAGTATCTTTCTCACCATTTGTTCCCATGAACGTAAAGTTCAAAAACCTCTACTGTTTTTGACATCACATTTGTCTGTTGTGTATTGATTCTTATCAATGCTATTATTAAACCAGTGCTAAAGCCGCACGTCTCGTGCAATATCGATTATGTGTCAGTAACAGTCGTGAGAGGGCGCACCACCAATGCTTGAACAACTAAAGGGCCCTGCTGTCTACGGCGCGGGGGCCGTACCTACTCGCACCACAATCGTAGTTTGTGTTAACAAAAATGATCAAAAAACCTGAGTCCCAGACAAGATCTTGGTGTACGCTGGTAGCGTCAAATCTGAAATTTAAGTAGAATAAAAGCACGCAGCAATATAGTCAGATCACTATCTTTTAGTGAATTATGTTTTTAAAATTATCTCTCCGAACTCTTTTTACTGAATAACTACATGGCCATGCCACAAAAGTATATATGACTACAGTTATTGGCGGTCACCACACCATGTTGCTTTTTTCCACATAGGTTTACCAGTGTCACTTAGGGTGTCAATCTAATTGTATCACATTAAAAAAAAAACAATCAAACTGTTTAGGCTTCTAAGCGTGCCAAAGAAATAGGGTAGAGTCCTTAAAAAATCTGATTGGTCCGAAAATTGGATTACTCAAAAATATAAGTTTTGTCACGTTAACCAAAAATGACGACGCTATAGTGCGTTGAAATTGCGCGTGACGTCACGCCGTGCTACACTTTTAACGAAAAGTGTCACAAGCCCCTTCTGAACTTTGATGTGCTATATCATTGTCACTTTTTATTGAATTAAGTAAGCAAAAAATACGTGTCCAATATTTTTTGGTAATCTTACTGACGGACTAAATAGACTTAATATATTTTTACCTAGGACACATCCCTATTGAGATGCGTGCTAGATCAGGGTCGATAAATTTTTAAACTAAAAAAAGATATAGTAGGACCCATTAGATAAGGAAGAGTTAGCGGAGTTGGGTATTAAATACATAGGAAATATTTTTATATCAGAGCTGAGAGCACCATCGTACCTACATTTAAAATTGAAACATTTTGAGACGAGTTATCAGGCATAATACTTACTTAGTACATAGTACTTAGTTCTCTCAGCCAGCTCAACTTCTGTTCCTATTTATTTATTTCTGTTCTGAAGTAGACGAGGCCTGTGTCTCTCTCACTGTATAGATTGTAGGACATGTCCACCGAGCGGCTTAAGCGTCGATTAATTAAGTTCTATAAGAGCACAGTCACCCTATTTTCTAAGATAGCCCAACCATGACTCCGCACTTTTAATTTTCTGGTGTCACGAGTTACTGCGATAAAGCCATCCCCCTTCTTCACCAGTTCCCTTCTAATGAAAAGTATGCGATGAATGGGCTTCTTATTAAAAGTGTAGAAAAGTTTCGTCAAGACAAAGTTCCCTCTATTGTGTTGTTAACACCATAAAATAATGAAATTGCTGTGCAGATTCTAGTATCTTTTTATTGCGTTGTATGAATTCAGAATTTTACTTCTTTGTCGGTGACGAGGAATTTTCGTAGAATTTTCAAGAAGGTTCTAGTTAAATTTTTAAAACTACAAGGCACAACTTTAAAAAGTTTAAAATAAACGAAAGCATTACGTAATTAAAACGTCGACCGAAGTTCCATAAGCAGGACGGTCTCGGTTGGTCCGGCGACGCGGTCACTCCAATGGAGGCTGCCATTGACAGGTAATCGATGCGGTTTGCTAGTTTATTTGGCTATCGGTTCCGCTCTCAGCATGTGTATCTACTCGATATAATCGATACAGACCCCCGGCTTAATACGATTATGAATCGGAGCGTATTCGATTATAGCGATTCCGATATGACTGCGCGTTTAATAACGTGCGGGAAACTTGGATACTTACCTCCTTACGTTACAGGTCGGTAGGTATTTGTTGTGTTAAGGGAACCCTTGGGATTCTTAATCCTTTTGAAGGGATGACAATTTCGATTAGTGAAAGTACGCTTTACTATCTTTTGGGCTCTATTAACTCTTCTCTCTCTGAATAGAACAATTCTGCTACTGAGTTTAAGTTTTTACCTGGGTTTAAGAATGTTGTTTCTTTCTAAAAAAGTGATATTTGATGAAATTGTGTACAAGACTTACGTGCCATCATACCGCTAGTCCATCTCTGCCTAAACGTTTTTGTCACTCATGAAAATAATATAATACAAATAGATACCTAACGTAAACGTTTGAAGTTCAGCTTCGTTAAATCAAAACAGTTCAATCCACAAACTATGATCGTAATGCGTAACCTACTAAAGTTACTTCTCACCGAGGCTTATTATCTCCTCCAGTTTGTGGCATGTAGGAGTTTGCACTAAAACCGATGCACCCAGGTACATACGTTCATAACTTTATCGTAGAATGCAGGCTGTATAGCGAAGTTTGTAGAACAAATTTACGCAGATTCCTTTGTCCAGACGCAATAAAAACGGTTGCTAGAATCTAGACTTGTTCATGTGTCGTAGATATCGAGGAGCATCGAGACGGCAGCTGCGTTGGACGTCTTTAAGTTCGTTTCAGCTTCGGCACGCGCGCTCGATGGGACAACTTTTAGCCGACCTATTTACTGCACAACACCGGATCAGACTTGTACCGCGGTACCTGTAACTTAGAGTGCCGTATCTGATGGATTCAGCTGATGTAGGTTGACAATCTTGCGTGTGTGACGTAAAGTTTTGTAGGTATGCATCGCTACGAACGCGATTCTGTTTTATTACTTGGTTTGTCTATTTTAGTTGTCTCGTCTTGCAACGCTTATCTACTTGTGACAGAAATACATTCGTCATTCGAGTTCTCATTATTATTCGTAGTACCTACGGAGATCAGGTAAAAATAACTATACTTAGACTTCTCAAGCTCGCAAATGAGTTTCGTCTATTAAAGACGTTTGATGACCTTAATTGAACACACCAAAAATAAAATCAGTCCAAGTACAACTCGACAAATGAAATTAGTGAGAAAAAATATTAGCGGCGAACACGATTCGAATAAATTGATGTCAGAGAGGATATCATTAACTTTATCATGATTCTTCAATTGATTGGGGATTTTTCGTCCGTGGCTGAGTTAGTTCGCGAAGTATCCGCAAGTCGGAAGTGTGAGGACGTGCTCTCCAGAGGGCCTGGAAGTTGGCGCGTGATTGGCCCAATTGTTAAACCTCAATAGTCCGTCTTGAGACCGCTAACTGAACCGTTTCATCCTTCATCCGTTGTAATAATTCTGACTTATCAGTTTGATTTTTGTAGGAGGTTGGTTGGTTCGCTCCGTGGTAGGTAGGTATTTGATTTGTATAATTTGATTTTAGTTTTGGATCATACAAATAAAATATTTAATAAAAAGGATCGTGGCTTAGAAGTAACAGCCGCGCAAGTCGATTGAAGGTCAAGCTACGTTGAGACCAACCGAAGTTTTTCGCTATGAGGTTTTAGACAATTTTTTCCCAAAAAAAAATGATTTTCTATCGTGACTGAGTAAAATAAGTCCTGGAAAATTAATTCTTAACTAAGCTTTTTATTAACAATTATGCCTTTGAGAAAAGCATAAATAAAGCAAATTTTCGTGTGATGTTAAAAAAGTTCAAACGGTTACTTATATGATACTTACTGATAATGAGATTGTCTCTGTATTTATTTTACTGAAATTATACCAAACAAAATCAAAATCAAAATTCTTTTATTCAAATTATGCTGAGAATCAGGACTTTTTGAACGTCAAAAAGTCGTTTACAAAAGACAGTTCCCCAAAACGCCCACCTTTCACCACTTCCTAGTGTTTTTTTCTGGGAAGAAGAAGTGGCGGAACAAACTCCCCAGCAACAGGTCTGTCTGATAGTTTGAGATAACTAAGCTGTACAACATATGTCAAAAAATAATAATTATATCAATCATCTTTATACATAATTAAATTAAATAATTAAAAAACCTATCTACCTACTAACAAAATAAAACATATTTTACGTTTTTGATTTTGCGGCCAATAAAAACCCGATCTCCGTTGGTCTTTATTAATAGGTCGACAGTTTTATTCCTCTCTACTTCAACAAAAACTTAGAATTTTTCATCTAACTCTATTGCACTGAAAAGAAAACTTTACGAATTCACTTTCATAGCGTAAGTCAGACGCAAGTACGCTAGTTTAATTAAATTTTAAAGCAGATAGTGCAATATTTTTAATTTAAAATATAAAAACCTACATTATAAAAATAGGTAATTGAATCTGCCAATACCCGTGATTACTCTCACAATGACACAAGAAAGAGAGTTCAATCAGGAGGCCTCCCGCCGCCGCCGGCTGACCGTTTACCAATATCTCAGCTGAATGGACCTCAATTAAGACTCACTGACTGACCTAGAATAAATCTCTCCCCCTTAAAATTCAATCCCTTAGAATAACGTAGATGACAATCGAAAAGTAGATTACATCCCATCACGAGATGAATTTTTATGAATTATAATTTTCCAATCGCCTCGCACTTTCAAGTCACGTTTGGGAGTTTGAATTGCTCCTCTAGGTACGTGATGCTGCCTCAATCATTATCCTGGCTACTTATCGAGAGTACTGCACTTGCATGGTTATGAATCTTTTGTTCGAAGACATTTGCGCCCGCGATTTCTGTTTGTATTTCGAAATATGAAAGAGCTGGTGCTTTACGGGTGCATTTATTTTCAATATGCATGCCATCACTGTGTAGTGGCTTTTTGTCTTCGTATCGGACGGTCCGCGCGGTATTTGGGAAAGATCCAAAGAGACAATGGCCGGCTTTTACTAAAATGACTGTGAAAACATCAGTGGCCAGCGTATTTACTGATCAACCACAATATATATATAACGTCAAAAGTGCCCCGTAATCTTTACAGCATTTTCTCCTCTATGCCCCGTTATTTTATCGGAATCAAATTGGTTCTGTTTTTGAACCGAACGTAAAATAAAACGTATAAGTACCTACCTACTTTCTCAACTTCGTTATAAGTATCGTAATTTTCCCGGTGTAAACTGCTTTGTGATCTGACCGTATTCTTAAATAACGCGTCTGTGTTGGACATTTCTAAAGAGGTTTTAGGCAAAAGGCTCTTGTCGGAAAATGTTTTACTAAAAGTTACAGGGTGCAATGACCGGAAAACAGATGTCACAACAACGCTCTAATAAAAGTGCTTAAATATTTTTATTAAATGTGTGGATGACGTCATCTTTGTAATTTGATGACATTCTGGCAAGTAAATAATAGGTCAGGCCATAGCTTCTAGTGGGCGTTGTATCATCAAATGTACTTCATTATACTCGTTCTTATAATACCAACCTACAACGGCTTGATGGTACGTAGGTCACGTAGCAGTTGAAAGTAGCTGACATTATTGAATACTACCAATATTATATCGATGTAGGTTTCACGCACAAACTACTTAACGGATTTTGATGAAATTTTACAGTATTATGGCTTATACCTCACAATAACACATAGGTGACACAGGCTATAATGTATAAAGATACGTACACAGACGAAGTCGCAGGTGGCTGTAAGTCTAACCCAACAGGTGTAAGTAGAATGACGTCCGCATACGTCAAAAAGCACGTCCCACGCCCTTCTCCCGTTAAGTCTTTGGCACAAGAAGGCGCACGTCAAAACGCCAACACTTACAACACAATGCAGTGCTTATCCCTAGTCAGGCGGAGTCCACAGAACGATAATACCTCTTCAGTGAGAGGATTATGCCGTGAAACGATTCTACTTATCGTCGCCTACCGTCTCTGGCGCTGCACTGCCAAGTAAACAGCGCCCAGATAGTTCACTGTCGGCTTATGCTGCAATGGAAAAATGTTTTATATTTATAATCTGGGCTTTTTAATCATTTAGAAAACAATTGAATTACGAAACAATTCGTTTGATTTATTTATATGTAAAATTAGAATGAATATTTTTAGTGTATTTTCAATAGAGCTTAGTGAGACAAACTTACAACAAAAGTATCAAAATGCATCGTCAGGGTGTTGTAGGAGGAAGCTGGGCGGGGAGAGCCGCTAATGCCTCTCGGAGTGCGGATTACTTCATGAAATGGTCGCGCTTAGCGCCACTCCAGCGTGAAAGCTGGCTGGCGATCTGTTTGCACCACCCACTTCACAATACAACCAAGTGTCAGTCAAAAGATACCGCTAACACTCTACTATTAAATAACATAGAAAACAGAACGAATGTAAAATTGAGAACTGACCTTTTCATAAAACAATGTGCCCAAGGAGATTTCATTTCTACGGTAGAGCTACTTTTATTGACGTCAACGGATATCTACAAACTGGGGTAAATCCAGGGAGTCCCCAGGGGCCAGCAACCTTTTATGCAAATTGTAGTGGCTTCCCTAAAAGACCCTATGTTTATTGTATCTTGTTTGAAAAAATGCATAGGTATCTTGACGGCGTCTCAGGAAACATTTCCTTACTCCCTCGCACGTCGATTGTTGAACTTCTGTTGACACTTCGAGCGAAGTTGGAAGGAAACTTTTTATTTTCTTTTCCTCTATTGGCTTCCTTCAGTGAAACTTTGTCTAGTGGCAATGGAAACCAACGTTGATTTAAAACAGATGGAACTTGTCAGCGAGTTACTGTTACTTCACGAGTTTTATTGACAAGTTGAAAAACGAAAAAAAATACGGCTTCTTAGGTGTATGTAGGAAACTTTTACTTTTTGTTTTGAACGTTGATTGTTAAAATGGAATCTAGTGGGAACATATTTAATTGGATAATCTGAACTTTACTTGAGAAATGAAAAAATTGAAACAATATTACACACAAAACACACACACACACACAAAACACATTTAAAACGTAAAGATTGGAAATAAAGATCAGTCACTAGAATGCCTACGATACGTACGTACTGCCAGCTTATCCAGCTTATCATCTTCTACAGTTAGTTGTTAGTAGGTGTGTGTAGTAGGAACTTTTCCCTACACCCGTTTTCTATTTCCCTATATATGATTTACAGTGCGTGACATAGCGATTAAGTATTGTACTTTCAACAAACGTTACATAAATATTGCACGAATCCAGTTCATACGCAACACGAAGCGTTGTTTTTTCCTCGTGTCCCCGAAAAGTATAAGCATATCATTATCATTTTTACCATAAATTCTCCGCTGTTTAGAAATATTCTCCCAAGTCCTCGTTCCAATGCACGGTTAGACACACCCAAGCCGTCTTTACTGCAATAAAGGATCAATAAATCCAAAACAAACCCCCGGCACGTAACGGCTCAACAGGAAATGTCCCTGTGCCTATATTTCACGCGGGTTTTTGTTTATTTTTTCTTTACTGCGTAAAAAACGAATCGCCATTTCCATTGACTTTACCCAGATAAAGTTGTTTGCTTTCGTTTCTATATAAAATGTAGTTTTGCTTATGGAAAGCTTATTTCTTCATCTAGTCGTTAGATACAGGCGGGGTGACTGCGAAGCCTGGATTTGTTTTGCGCTGCTGCAATTACCTTTTGTTTCCGTTGGATTTTCTCAACAGTTTCTGAAATAGGAAATGTTAAAATCATAATTTCATGTTTCCTTCGAAGTTAAGCTTTTAGTATAAGAAAGTTCGATGAAGAAACTAATACATTGTAGAGTTATGTTGTAAGCTTAATAGCTTAGTGAACTCCAGTCATTTCGGAAATACTTAAAATGGTAATTGCGCAAATCCATTATATTGTTAGCTCGGCTGCACACCTAAATCTATACATATAAAAATGATTCACTGTTTCCTTTGGTCACGCCATAGCTTGAGAATGACTTTACCGATTTCATTCATCTTTTTTTTTCGACAATATTTCTTAAATTCTAATTCGTTGTGAAAGGTTCTTACAAGAAATAAAAATGCGTAGAAAATTTTAAAATTTCAGAAGCCTCGACTATTTTAACTTAACACGTTTGGTGAATGTGAATATTAATATTGGGTGCGCAGCTAGGAGTAGAATAATTACCTAATGTTACCTAGTACGATACATAAATGCTGTTTATGAACAAAGATTCTAGGAACATAATTAATTATTTAAATCTAAATTATTTTGACATTTACCTAACAAGTTATTTTGACTTTTGTTCCTTTAGTAATTAAATAATACAATCATTTGTGTAGTTATTTTGTAGTTTAGTATGATTAAGCTCTCTGTTGCATGTAAAAATTGTAATGTATTCTTTTTGTATGCCTATAATAGGCTGATCAAAGAGCACATTAACCTAAAACATGTCCAACCACTATACCTATGTATCACAAATAAAATATTTCTATTTCTACATAACAAACAAGCTATAAAAATAATTAAAAAAATATCACGTTATTTATTACAAAACTTAGGTTGTTACGGATAGTAAACACTAAACGTTGTTTATTATTCATAAAACTCGCGAAGCATCTCGCTCGGAGCCATCGAGTAGAAAAGTTGCTTCCGTTTAGTTTGTTCTCAGCGTCCACCGAATGGAAAATTGCATTGTTTATATAAAGGTTAGTATAACATAGGCAAGTCTTTTCTATTTGTATTTGGACTTTGTAGCTAACAAGAAAGTGTATTTTGTTTACTTTACTGGGACATTTTTCGTTTGGCTCTTCGTTGACTAGATTGTAAGTAGAATGGCATGGCAGAGGAAATATCTTGCTCTTTTAATGTTCAATAACAGTATTATGATATATCTACATACCTACACGTACTACGCTGTATATTTTAACAGCAAGATGTTTTACCTGTCAGGCCATTCTACTTACGTATATTTAGGTATATCATAATAACAGTGCTATGATATATCTACATACACGTATGCTACATTTGTCGACACCCTTGCGCCATTCCATCTTCCTAGCACGGCGGACTGTGCAGGTGCGGCTGCTGCAGGTGCAGAAAACCGCAATAACAACCTAATTGGGAGTTATATATTTGAGCCGTTTGGGGTTGATACACTGTGGCCATTTAGTTTTTCGGGACATCGTGAAACGCTTGATCGGCTCTTCACGTGGCCAGAGGGCAAGGCTTCCAACCTTCTTTTATTTTATTTTTTCTTTTCATGTATTAATGTTTTTTTATCATTTTTATGAAATAATAAACAAATATTGTTTTTCTGTGAAAACAAGAAGTAAAATCTAGCAGGCTAATTCCTTTGCAGATGTCGTACTCAGTGCTCACGTGGCATATTCTGAAGTTTCGTCACCTGCTATGAAGTTTTAAGTCGACCCAAATTGTAAGCTCGTCTTCCGTCTCTTTCTTATTCATGTGCAAGTAAAGGATAGCTATAATTTAAGCACAGTGTAAAATTGGTGCCAATATTACCTGTCTTTACATTTTCCCTTTCCGAACTTTAAACTAACTGGTCGCATCGACCATTACTAAAGCTTTAGTTCGAGGCAGGAGTAAATAGGTGAGGTACGAGTGATCTTTTAAGCCAGGATCGTAGTAACAATGGGAAAGGATTAGGAAGAACAGTGCTTTTACCCTAAACTAGAAATGTTAATCTGGGAATTTCACTGAAATGGTACAGACGCCATGATATGAACTGGTTTTAGTATCTCACGAAGGCGGTTTGGTCTTCGTTGTGTGTGTCTGATGCATGTACACAATTTTTCTACGAGCGGAAGCTGTAGAGTGCTCAGTTTTGGCCGAGCCGTCTGCACGCACACAGAAACAATGTATGCGTGCATGTAAAAGTCTACACACACACACAGTCAAGGGCAATTCGCTTTCGTGAGATGCAACAACTATAACTCTGTTGGTAATTCTGCAATCAAGATCTGCATTTGAGGCATTTCATCTTCAGTGTCCCGCACGAGCGCGGTTATGCAAAGTGAAACGCAGGT
This sequence comes from Phlogophora meticulosa, assembly GCA_905147745.2. Lineage (NCBI taxonomy): Eukaryota > Metazoa > Arthropoda > Insecta > Lepidoptera > Noctuidae > Phlogophora > Phlogophora meticulosa. The sequence continues at coordinate 8,626,456 of LR990528.1, read as the reverse complement.
GTGTTTAATACACTGCATTGTGTACTTATAAGCGGTGAAAATTAATCACATTTTTAAGATTAGATGCCGCCGGATCTTCATCCTGAGGCACAGTAAAGAAAAAATAATGGCAACCTTGAAATCGGCTCACGCGTATCATAATACGCGTGAGCGATTTCAAGGTTGATTTCATCATTTATCATTGCACTCTCGGCTTAATACGCCGTAGCCTTTCAATTGGGCTGCAATGCCACCAAAAGTATAATCACAAACTTTTCAGACTTGCATTAAAATGTAGTCTTCCAAACATTCTTAATACCTATTGGTAGATATTTTTAGTACAAACACATATAATTTTCGTATTGTAGCAAATGGAAAACGTTATCACGGCGCCGGTAACGTTTCCTGTGATCTCCTGTAAGCCGAGATTAGGTCGGATTGAGTCGAACCGTGCCACCGAACCGGTTATATTGAAGACGTATGTAGAACGTCTGAACACACACTTAATACCTATTAACTTGTCAAGTTAATGAATGAGAATATTCTTTTGATTATTCCTTGTACTACATGGTTAAGGGGTTGCTTCTGTTTTTTAATTTATTTTTTCTTAATTAACAAAAAGTAAATTTACATAATAAATGAAGCATAATAATTATAATTTTCTGACCGGCATTGGAACAGGAACATATATAAGTGCGGATCAGAGATTTTTGCCAGAATAGTATTTCTAGGATACTTCTTGATCAATGAATGTAATGTCTAGAAGGTACTTGGTGTTTTCCAAAAAAAGACCATCATTTTGCTCAGTCTATCTGTATGTTGTTTCTTCGTCATCAGAATAGGGTTATGTCCTCAAAAAAACTGGTTGGTTCGATAGTTGGATTACTCAAAAATACTGGACACGTATATTTTCTTTTGTCACGTAAACCAAAAATGACGACGATATAGTGCGTTGAAATTGCACGTGACGTCACGCCGTGCTACACTTTTAACGCAATAGTGACGTCACAAGGCCCTTCTCCTGAACTTTGATGTGCTATATCATTGTCACTTTTTATTGATTTGAGTAAGCAAAAAATACGTGTCCAATATTTTTTGGTAATCTTACTGACGGACTAAATAGACTCAATATATTTTTACCTAGGACACATCCCTATTGTACAAACAAACTTGTAGCTACATAAAAGTAAAGTTGAACATGAATCATGCTTGCCAGTGTGAAAATTAGCAGGTAAGGCTCACTAAAATATTCTTGCACCATAATAACGAGTGGTGTGCAATTTGAACGGAATAATCTCCACATTTAGAATTAGAGGTTCGCTTTAAGTCGTCGTAAATATAGCGCAACATAGTTATTTTGAAAAGGCTTGCACGCTGTGCCCGCGGCGGTTCGCTTGGCGGAATATAATAATAGTCGTCGGGCCACCGCGGAATATCATCTCGGTACATTGTGAGAGGCAGGATGCTCATTAGATGAACGCCCCGGGCCGCCGCCCGCACCGCGCCCCGCTTAGTGCCTACCTTCAGACACTCTGCCTGCATGCTGCCACTGCACTTCGTATTCTAATTAGTTTTACTTTTTACTCTCTCCCTAACATTAAATGTTTGCCAAAAGCTACAAATTGGTGTCTCCGTGCCCTACTTTTTCCGTCCACTGCACCAATAATATAAATTTCAGGATCCTTCCCAACGACGTTCTGATAAGACCGAAACGAGCAACTGAAATGGAAAGTGTTCATTCTGAAGTTATATCTTCCGATAAAGTTTTAGTTAGAACCTATTATAGGATATACGGCTCACGGCTCTAACCTCTTTATGTAATCGCCTAAGTTGAGTGCGGTGTTAACATTATAATTATAACGACTACTGTAACTCAAGAATGGAATAACGTCTGAGTGAGTTTCCGAAGCCGATGTAATATTTTAATCTTATCATTCGAGTCAAGTTTCATGTCTCGCGAGGAAAGTTTGATCCGCGGTTCAAGTTTCAAGACGAACGACGAGCTTACAACTGTGACTGCGAGGCTCTCTCAGATCTCTGTACTTTAATGGGGCCGACACCATTATTGATGTATCTTACTGTTCCCATACATCCTTGAATAGCCTACTGAATTACTTACGACATTTAGTAACAATGTAACAAAGTTACAAAGAAATGAATTTATTTCTCAGTAAATGGTTTAGGTAAATACAAAAACACTAAGTGAAGTACCGTACTTATTTTCATGTTTGTATGTTCAGCAGAATTGTTTATCTACTCTGCAGAGTGGCGCTGTTTTCTGAAACAATCTCTTTCGCACAAGCTCGGCGGTGACTAAGCATTTTCAAAGTTAAGAAGCCTTGTTTGGCCGCTTCCGATATTTGTTAAGCCCGTGTCGGTTTTACAAGATGCCAGCTTGAGATAATTAATGTGTAGCCTCGTAAAACCCTTCTTAGTAATTTAACAACTTCTAATTGAATAAAACTTAACAGCCTTTGTCCTGTTACATAATAATTTAATTATATACTGTGACCTAAACAGCTGACACTTTTAGATTGTTGGAAAACGTGAAATCACTTTAATCACTGCGCTTGCTGAGCGAGTCGGCTTTGGTTGTTATTGAGCTGTTCATTGTTGTTGTTATTAATTTTATTAGCGTTGTGGATGATTCAGATATAATTCTTCTTTTCGCATGAAGTGAGAACGTGTCGATTTCACCTGAAATTGAACAACAATGTTGTGTATTACGTAATTAAAACTATTACTTAAACAAACGAAGTGCATACTGTTGCAAAATCAGCTAGTAGAGTTAAACTTGATGGATGGAAATAGCAATAGAAGTAAATAACATAAGTACGGTATTTGGACTACGGCCGAGCAACGTCCCCGATTTTCATTTCAAATCAGTTTACAACAACTTGTTCGGGCTGGCTTCAAAATGTATCGGTATTTTGAATCCCTGCAGTATTTTAGCCGTTTCTAATAGTAAGAAATAAATTCTTGCCCACGACTTAAAATTGTGGAGAAATCCATTTCAAATGGTTTTTCTTTAACTTATTGTGTGTTGCGACTTAGTCTACTCGGTTTGTGGTTTCGTTTCTCTTTCTTTCCTTCTCAAACTCAGTAGACTTTTGTCTTTCTTTTGTTTTAGTTCACGATATAAAACATACTTAGGTAATTTCTTTTCGCTTTCTATTTTCAATGATTTATTTTGATTTCCTTCCACGTGGAGCTAAAGTACCGTCTGTACAGAGAGAAGAGATTGACATTGTTAAGAGGTTTAGTAACGGATGCGCTTGCTCGCTTACGCCATCAAGATGACATAATAAATGGAGGAGGGCGGCACAATTAATTGCTTCTAAGGAATGCGCCCAGCTGCAGCAGTGATAACATACATATAAGATGAATAGTTTACTCCCAACTCACTACCGATTATAATATAATTTTGATGTAATTTATAATTATTTTCAGCTCAAAAGGCAATATACCTATAAAATGATGTTCAGAAGCACCTCATTGTCGTAAGTTCAAGGGCAAAAGGTTCAAGACTATGCCTGCTTTTCATTAAAGTGTATATTCTCAGAACGTCATTGATTCTACCTAAATGGATATTCGTGACGCCCTTTGCCATTATCAAAACATTGTAATGAGCGTTCAATATTGCTCCGTCGCACTACTACAGACTCTGTAATCTTAAAACGCCACTTTACTTAGAGTCATTCGAGGTAACGAGACCATAACTCCGTCTTGTCTGGATACGGACTAATCCGGCGCTCACGAAACTCCGCAGATCCAGATAGAGAATAGAAATACGATTAGTGGGGTTTGTTTAGTTTGATTGGAGCCGCCTAAGCCTGCATTACTTGGAGATAGCACGATTTCTTCGCGTCCGTGGTTGATAACTCCAATTCTGTGTAACAGCGGGATCAGTGACAGTTAATCTGTAAGCCGAGGTTCACACGATACACATCTAAGTCAGATGTTGTCTATCTAGCTTAGGACGGGTGGGAGTGGGTTAATGACTCGGAAATCATTCGGGTTAAGTTCATTCGGGTACGGATTGGAAGATAAGGGACCGACAGATTTGTTGGTGTCGTGACTCCATCAGGATTCAGCGAAAGATTTAGATATATTCACATTCTCTTTGACAACTATTTTTTTTTTAGTCATTGAACAAAAATATGTATCCTAGTCCCTTATAATCCAAACATTGAAGCCTTATTGAAAATAGTTGCCGGGTTTGGATATTCAATTGTTTGATTAACAACATTGTGGTTGAAACAAATAGGTTTTGGTGTGAAACCAATATTATGGCGGGGATAGTTTACAATTCGTTTGATTTTGCGGTAGATTTGTCAATAACAGAGTTAAGCCTCGAAGGTGACGATAATTGATAACAACTAACAATGGGTCTTTAATCCGAATCATATTTAGCTACAGAAACCAAAATTGTGTTCGCCAAATTATAAACGTTAGGTAACTAGTCCTGTAGTACTGTACTACTAACAGTACTGAATTCAGCCTCGGTTTGTACTAGTAACGAATAATGCACCTATTTTTTTTTTTATAATACATAAAAACAGCCGCACGGGTTGATCGAAGGTTAAGCTACGCTTGCTGAGGTCAGTATGTGGATGGGTGATCGTTCTTAAGATATCGAGACTCCTCCGTGCCTCGGAAAGCACGTTAAGCCGTTGGTCCCGGCTGTCATTTGTAGATCTTTGACAGTCTTTACGGGTAGTCAGAAACTCGAAAGTCTGATAACCAGTCTTACCAAGGGGTACCGTGTTGCCCAGTTACTGGGTTGTGGAAGTCAGATAGGCAGTCGCTCCATGTAACATACTGGTATTTAGCTGCATCCGGTTAGACTGGTAGCCGACCCTAACATAGTTGCGAAAAGGCTAGGCAGATGACAGTAGTTTATGAAACAGTTACATATGGTTAATTATTAAACCACAGTGTGAGTTTATAAACCGAGCAGCAAGTGCAGTTTCATGGACTACTTTATCTAAACTCATGCAATCTCATAAAAATACTAGTCGATTTGGTGCCCAAATTCAACTTTCTACCGCAGAGGTACGCGCTGCAGCAAACAATCAGCTGTGCGATGACGCACCGCCATTTTATTAAGACTAGACATACTAAGACCAGACTAAGAATTAATCATTGACCAGTGACCAATGATTAAATATGCCCATTGTGTACGCCCATTGTGTGCCCATTTTGGTCTTGATTATTTACAGGATAAACTCATTTTTACAATTAGAAATCGTTGTTGTTTTATTTATTAAGTTCATATTTTATAAATTGTTGTTACCTGTATGATTACTTCGCGGTTGCCGAAAAGGGCTAAGAAAAACTTAAAGAAACATTTCGTGCAGTCGCACGAAGTGTTTCTTTAACGTATTATAGATTAAACAAAATAAAAAACGTTTTGTTTTTAAACGGTATCTAATATATTTTTGTAGCATGTATTGTCCATACTTGTGTACCTATTGCCATACCATATCTATTGCCCCATATTACCGAATATCGTATACCTATTTTGATCTTTATTATAAATTTCACATTTTTGCGAATCCAGATTTGTATCTGCGTCCAAATCATTGAGACACAAACCCAACAATGCACCTTAGAAAAGAAATGGATAAAAAATTATGCAAAACGTTCTTTTCAAAAACGTTTTCCTTAATAAAACTGAACTAACCAAATACTACCCAACTCTATCTTAACCCGCTAGTGCATACACGGATCCCTGTGTAACTAAGTGAGGCCAGATTTCCGGTTCATTTATCTGATGTCTCATCATAGTTCCGTTGCAGCCGGATGCAGGCGGTCAACGGTTAATTGATTACCCGATAGTTAACCGGGTAAAGCGCCGCCTTTTACTCATCAAATACGGTTATGTTTGTAAAGGGCAATGCAAATTATTTAAACTTGTTATGTGCCAGTAAAGTGGATCAATTGAATATCAATTTGTTAGGGGATGTTGAAGCTTTGAGGTTATAATTCTTCGTATATCGACGTGCATAAAGAATTTAAAAGGTTTTATATATATATTAAAAATGTATTTTTTTCGTAAGGGAAGTAAGGCGCACCTTGACAGCAAACAATTTTGTAAATATATTTTTCAATTGTTTTTTTATTTAACTTCGACGTTGCTAGTAACTGGTTTATCATTTGTAACTTTGAGTATGCTGTAGCTCTATGTACATAATCCAGTATTACACATGTTAGCGGGCACCCCTTTTATATGGAGAGGCTTTTATTTAATTTTGACGACCGATTCGGCGCGGCGAGCGAAGGTCCGCCTGCGACGCAAGAGGTTGCGGGTTCGATTCCCGCCTTGGGACAAATGTTTGTACGATCTACAAATATTTGTTCCGGGTGTTCTTCGTATTTCCTATGTATAATAAAAATATCTATCTATGTAATGTATTGTATTAAGTATATCAGTCATCTAGTACCCATAACACAAGCTCTGCTTAGCTTGGGGCTAGATGATGCTGTGTGGATTGTCCAGCAATATTTTTTTTATTTATTTAATTATTCCGGTTAGGTTAGGTTATTAGGTATATATTTTTATGCTTATATTTAGTAAAGTTTATAATTTTATTTTTTTTTGTTTTATTGGAGTGCGCTAGCTGACACGTGGATAATAAATTAAATTAATAATAATTTATAGTTTTTTTTTTGTATGTTTTGTAATTTAACTTAAATTAGATTCTATTTTATAGATTCCAGTTATTCTAACTTGTAAGACAGTTATTTTGTTGGCCACTTCTTCTTCTCAGCAACAATACTAGGAAATGTTAAAGGGCGGGCACTATGCGGGAAAGTCTTGGGTAATGTTAAAAAAACATTCTTAAGACGGACACTGACTTCCAATATGTATTTGTAAAGTATCATTCGAGGAAACTTGATGACAATACGGCGATACATAAATCGCGGCGAGCACTCGCTCTATTTTCTGTTACAAAACGGCGATACGGTAAACGTGGCGAACGTTCGCTTCGAGCACTTGATTCTTTCGTAACTTCACGATTCGTAAAACTGCGCTGATTTGTTTGTAAGCAAGGAAGGCTCGCATTGAGTGGCTCGGCTCGCTGCACTGACCACTGTGACGCATTGCACAAACTAGATACATTACAAACAAACTTTACAAATCAGGATTTAGCTTAATTTGGATAACGGATTTTTCATTTTGATTTTAATTTTATTTGAGACCATACCCTTCAAACTTATTGTTCTGTGTGGTCACGGACTAAGAATATGACCACCCCATTTCATCCCGTGGGTGTCGTATGAGGCGACTAAGGGAGTTTTTCAGACCTGGTGCAAAATATTAAGCACTCTAGGTCACCCGCACGGTGGCGGGTATACCACCAACGATAGCATTCCCAAAGAGGGTTGGTGTCAGGCAGGCGGCCGACTATAAAAACTATGCCAAAACAATAGCAGCATGAATAGTACGAAAGATATGTTGCACGATAGGGCTAGGGCGTACCCCGCAGGCGACGCGCAGGAGCAGCACCCGGCCCCTGCGGGAAATGGACAAGGGTTGTCGCACCAAAACGGGCGGGTGCGACGTAAGATGCAAGCTCGGAGAGAAAGAGAAGTAAGGCTGAGGTATGCAAGTTGGAATATAGGTACGATGACTGGAAGAGGAAGAGAGTTAGCAGATGTTCTTAAAAGGCGACGGATAAATATAGCGTGTCTGCAAGAAACAAAGTGGAAGGGGGCGAAAGCTAGAGAGATAGGAGAAGGATATAAGTTTTACTACTGTGGAAGCGATGGCAAGCGAAATGGTGTGGGTATAGTTCTGGATAGCGAGCTAAAAGAATGTGTTGTGGATGTAAATAGAATGAGTGATAGAGTAATTGCTGTCAAAGTGATTGTGAAGGGTCTGGTATTAAAGGTAGTGAGCGTGTATGCACCTCAATCAGGATGTGAGGATAGTATAAAAGATAAATTTTGGGAGGACTTTGATTGTGTGATGAGAGATGTGCAAGAGAGTGAAGAAGTGTATGTAGGGGGTGATTTTAACGGGCATGTTGGAAAGCTGAACGTTGGGTATGAGAGAGTGCATGGTGGTTGGGGGTACGGAAACCGTAACAAGGACGGTGAGGCACTACTGCAAGCTGCTACTGCATTTGACCTGGCAATAACAAACACGTGGTTTGAGAAGAAAGACGAGCACCTGATCACATATAAAAGTGGCCACCACGCGACACAAATCGACTACTTCCTGGTAAAAAGGAGTAGTCTGATTTGTGTCAAAAACTGTAAAGTGCTGCCAGGCGAAGCATTAGTCTCACAACACAGGTTGGTAGTTATGCAGGTTAAAGTAAGTGTGTCCGCCAGAAATAACAAAGAACGGCCCCCACCAAAAACTAGATGGTGTATGTTAGAAAATGAGGAGTGTTCAGGTTTGTTTAAAAATCAAGTTGTGGATAAAATGATTGATATGAAGGATATGGAGGGAAAATCTGTGAATAATTGTTGGAATGAGATGGCAGATTGTATAAGAAGAGTAGCAAAAGACGTATTCGGAGAATCGAAAGGGAAAGGTGTAATAGATAAGGATACATGGTGGTGGAATGAAGAAGTGCAAAAGTTACTTAAACAGAAAAAAAGTTGCGTTTAAAGAATGGCAGGGTGTAGAAAACGGGAACGATAGTTTGAAAGAAGAAAAGAATATAATATACAAAGAATGGAAGAGGAAAGCAAAACAGGCGGTAGCAGTCGCTAGGGCTAAGGCACAGGAGAAGTTGTATAACTCACTGGATAGCCCTAGGGGCCAGAAGGAACTCTATCGGATTACGAAAGCAAGGGAAAAAAGGGCAAAAGATATAACGCATATTAAATGTATTAAAGATGATGCTGGTAAGGTTCTGTGTGAAGATGATGAAATAAAACTGCGATGGAAGGTCTACTTTGATAGGTTAATGAACGAGGAGAATGAATGGAATGGTATGCTTCAAGAGACACAGGTAAATATGGGTTTGGTGAGAGAAATTAGCATGGATGAAGTTAGGAATGCAGTCAGAAGTATGAAAAATGGAAAAGCTATGGGCCCAGATGATATACCAGCAGAAGTATGGAAGGTATTAAAAGAAGATGGATGTATGTGGCTGACTTTATTCTTTAATAAGTTGTTGCATGAGGAAGTGATCCCACAAGAGTGGTGCAATAGTTCACTAGTGCCCATCTTCAAAAATAAAGGGGACGTACAGGACTGCAACAACTATCGAGGGATAAAGCTCCCGTCACATAGTATGAAAGTATGGGAGAAGGTGATAGAGAAAAGATTGCGAGAGGAGAGTGAAATTACCCCAAGTCAATTTGGGTTTATGCCAGGTCGAGGAACAATGGACGCCACCTTTGCACTCCGCCAGCTGTGTGAGAAATACAGACGTGCACATAAGAACTTGCACATGGTGTTCATTGATCTGGAGAAAGCGTATGATAGGGTGCCCCGGGAGCTGTTGTGGTGGGCCGTGAAAGAGAAAGGTGTGCCTGGGAAGTATGTGGAGTTAATTCGTGCAATGTACAGCCGGTCTAGGACGTATGTCCGATCAGCTGCTGGCAACACCGACAAGTTCAGTGTGGCTGTAGGACTGCACCAAGGGTCGGCATTAAGCCCTTACCTCTTCTTGTTGATAATGGACGCTCTGACGTCGGACATACAGGAAGAGGCACCCTGGTGCATGTTATTTGCCGACGACATTGTTCTTGTCGGTGAAGATGGACCTGAGATCCAGAGCAGACTGGAGAAATGGCAACAGAGGCTGGAGAGTGTGGGCTTGAAAATCAGCAGAACCAAAACTGAATATATGTTCTGCGATTTCGGCGGTCTCTCCAGTCCTGAAGCAATGTCGCTTAACAGCGTGCTTCTCCCGGTCTGTTCCGACTTTCGGTATCTCGGTTCACTCGTGCAAAGTGACGGAGAAATAGATCGGGCTGTCAAGCACCGAATTAACATAGGGTGGATGAAATGGCGGAAGGTAACGGGAACAACCTGTGACCCCCATATTCCCCTTAAACTTAAGGGGAAGATTTACAAAACAATGGTTAGACCTGCTGTCTTGTATGGATCAGAATGTTGGGCCGCAAAAGGCATGAATGAAAGGCAGTTACATGCAGCTGAGATGAGAATGCTGAGGGGGATGTGTGGTGTTACGCGAATGGATAGAATAAGAAATGAGTATGTAAGAGGAAGTCTTAAAGTTGCGCCTGTGACCGAGAAGTTGTGTGGAAATCGGTGGTCATGGTATGGGCATGTGATGCGAAGGAATGAGGACCATGTTGTGAGGAAAGTTTTGAGTATGAATGTGCAGGGTTACATGAGTAGAGGAAGACCAAAGAAAAGATGGATGGATTGTGTGAAAGAGGATATGGCAAGAAAAGAGGTGACCTACGAGATGACGGCAAATAGAGATGTATGGAAGAAGAAAACATGCTGCGCCGACCCCAAATAAATTGGGATAAGAGCAGGAGGATGACCCTTCAAACTTATTCTAATTCCGATCTAAAGCAATGTTAATGTTGCAGTCCGTGATTAAAATATTTGACGAAACATTCAGCTGTCACAATAAAATTAAGAATAGCGTTAAGCGCGCGCCAAGTCCAATCCCGAACTCAGTGCAAAACGTCTAAATACTAATGACGATCGATCGGAATTAAAATCAAGAGTACTGATCATTGAAAACGTCTTAAGGACTATTATGTTTTCAATGATCAGTCTGTTACGCTATTTTATTGTATGCTAAAGGATTACATAATTAGCATAAAAGAAAATAGCATAGCAAGTCGTCGCAAAAGTTTATTCAAATAACGACGTGATCTGTACAAACTAAATAAACTCAAACATACAACACACATACGACTTTGACGGATGCTGTAGTTTACATACACAAGCGCTTGCTTAACTAAGTCAATTTCAGTTAATAAGGTGGAATCACTCGTCCGAACTGAAATAGAATAGCTACAATGAAACCGTTTTGTTTGATTTGTAGTATTAGTAGCGCAATTTGTAATGCGAGGAGGTATCGTATAAATTACGAGCGATTAGGGAAATAAGCGAGAAGTGATTTAGACGTAATAGGTCGTATTGAGGACCGGATTAGAGTATTTTAAGTGTTTTGTTACTTGGGTCTTCTAGGCATTTTCAGTACCAACAGTGTTTTATTTTTAAGAACGTTTTCGGGGCACAGTTTACGTAAAAAAAACAAATACACTTAAATCTAGAAAATAAATTAACCAATTTAAATCAAACTTGGTACGCAAGATACAAAGTTCTAATAAGTTAGTTGAGCAATTTTTCGAAAACAAAATAAGATGGTAAAAGACAGCGATTTTTTCTATTCCAGAACATAAAAAATCGCTAAAATATAAAAAAAAATGTTTTAAGATTTGGGACTTGAAAGTTTATAAATGAAATAAATATCATGCCGCGTAAATGCTCTTAAATTTATTTAATGTCATCAAAATAAAATGTCAGATGACGTTAATTACGTTTCATGTATGTAATTACTTTTAATTACAGAATAGTCACGCTACGCTGACTACGCAGTCTGCGTAGCACTGCCATTTTGAAGCGTTTCCTAGACTACTTCACTAACATTGCTACGCAGACTTCTATGGCTTACTCTGCTACGCTGACTCTGCTACGCACGCTGCTACGCTGACTTCACTGTTAGAGAACACGCTTCACTATTAGCAGCAGATGCACAAGTCTGGTATAAAGGTTATTATTATTTAGATAGCTGTCATAAATCAAATATAAATTTAATCAAAATTCAACTAACTAACTTCTCATCATTTCTAAAGTTCAAAAACGTCAACAACTGCGTTATTGCGTAGCGAAGCTTATAATAAGGTGTTATCAAATGTCTTGACAGAAGCCCTCGACCGAGTCGCGTCTCTGATAATTGACGCCCGGGAAATTACATGTCGGGCCGCAGACAGTTGTTGATGACGTCACAGCACTTGATTATAAACGATTTATTTCACAAATGACGCCCCGCGATACTGTCGCGAGTGTGCGTTATGTGGTTAGTCAGTAAAAGTTGTGTACGTACGTACGGCTTTATGTTCTTGTACTTATTAATATTTACATTTAAAATGGTTTAATTTTTAAACGAATAATAAGTTACCTATAAACTCGTAGGTAAATGTTTGCCGTATTGGTGTTTTTTTTTTAAAATGACGGATGTCTTTTTTAGTGCACGCTTTTTAATCTATAGATTTGCAGCGTAGTCATTTTGTATGCTTTTTGACGTGACGTAGGGTAGCTTTTTGACAAAGAGCTTTCTACATGCGATTGGATTTCTGGGAAGCCTTTTTTCGTTTTGAAATTGGACAGTGACAATATATATATATAGCAAGTTTTATAGGTGTCCTCACATCTATCGTCTACATTTTAAAACCTCTTTCTGTACCACTCACGACAATGCTAAATTTTTCATATTATTTTTACTTATCCCTGGCCAAAATTCATAGTGGCATATGCACTTTACTCATCACCACACCATTCCCACACCCACGCACTTCAATATAATAGTTAATTTATAAAAACCATTAAAACTAATGACAACTATCAGTGGCGGTTATACCTACTTATCATAAAACAGTGGGGCCGCATGGCACACCCGGGTAAGTGGCCGGGTAATTAATGTCCCGCCAAACGGCTGCCCCGGAATATCCGGATGCACCCGGGCCGGGTATGGTAAAATTCCCGACTATCATGCTAGTGCAATAACACTGAATGTTCTCGTCGCCGCGCCATGTTTTGAACACAATTGTGTCAAGAATATTGTTGTTCTACATTATAATATTAAGGGAAATGTAGGTTAGCTTTTGTTTAAAGTTTGAATTTGTAAATATAGTTTCAATGACTGTTGTCTAAATAACCATAACATCACTCCTGCCCTACACTAGGAATTTCTCCTGTATCGTGGGTGCGTTTACAAACATTCAACTCACATACACAAACAGCCAGACCCGTAACAACTATCTGTAGGCCATACAAATATTTGTTCCTTGCGGGAATCGAACCTACGACACCCGATGCAGCAGCCAATCGCTCAGCTACTGCGCCAACCGTGCCGTCAAAAATTTAATGTGAATAGAAAAGATTATTGTATTCCATTCGTAATTGAATAAAATAAAATAAAAAAAATGCTGGACAATCCACACGGCATCATCTAGCCCCAAGCTAAGCAAAGCTTGTGTTATGGGTACTAGATGACTGATATACTTAATACAATACATTACATAGATAGATATTTTTTATTATACATAGCAAATACCCAGAACACCCGGAACAAATATTTGTAGATCGTACAAACATTTGACTCAGGGCGGGAATCGAACCCGCAACCTCCTGCGTCGCTGGCGGACCTTCGCTCGCTGCACCACATAGGTCGTCAAACCGAACAATATTCTCAAATACTTGCAAATACCTAGAATTAAAATTTGCACGAATCTATAAGTATTTTTATGCAAGAAAGGTATTAGCCATTTGCAATTTTAATTGATTTGTATTATTGAAAACACATTCTCCGAAGGGTTAGGCAGAGCTGTCCCTATAGCACACCCACATTTTGTCAAATTTTATTAATACTCGTGTGTTGTAATTGGGGGCGAGCCTATTGCCGCCAACCGGGCACAAATCTAGACTGCGGGGTGCTACTAAGTAATTCCAGATGAATAAAAACCCTACAACTCTTAGCTCGGAGCCCCAGGAATCGAACGAGGGACCTCTTGCTCAGCAGTGGCGTTAGCGACCACTAGATCAAGGAGACACTGAACATTGTCTTATTGTCCTGCTGTCTCGAAGAAAATACCAGTTTTTATAATTCTCTGGGTATAACAGATGACCTCTCTTTGAGGTTTAACCAGATGACGGTCGGCCTGCACAGTAAAAGATGCAATACCGTTGATTAAGTCAATCAATCGGGGCTTTTGTGCAGAACTCCGATCTGAGTAAAATTCTACAAAACATGAAACATTCGTTGGACCCACCGTACGAACACATTTGCTAACTAAAAGATCAACATATCAAGATATCTTAACTAATATAGTTAAAAGATTTGACTGTTTGTATGTTTGTATGAAATGGATGAACTCAAAAAGTAATAAATCGATTAAAAGATGAAAAAACACACCTGTAGAAAGCTACATTATCAGTGAGTTACATAAGCTATTTACAAAACTACGTTTTGAAGGGGCTGGAGGAAATGTTGAAGTTTGAAGGGAAAGGGGAAAGGAAGGGTTGCACGCAGACGAAGTGCTAGCACACAAAATAATAACGCCATGTAAGTATTTATAGCAACATACCGACTACAAACGTTGCATGTACCGAGTGCAGTGTCGGACACGGAAACGGAACAGCGAAATTCAATAGCGCGCGTGAGTAATAAAACGTGGCCTGTTGACAACGGTCCGTTGCACCATAGTTGAGACTTCATTTCAGTTGGTAAATTTGTCGAGCGTCCGTCCGAAATTGCGAGCTTATTGCGTCCACGGCTTGTTTGTACGGACGGTCAAAGCTTTGTAAGCTACAAGGTGCGCCCACAATCAAATAAATGTCGCAAAATAATGACATTTCACTGCCGCTCTGTATCCCGCAGTTGTTGATGCAACAGCTGCAATTTTGTAGGGGGCTAATAAATTACGTTGTTCATACTTTGTACCTCTTTCAAAGTTCGTTTGACCGTCACAGAACGAATATGAAATTCGCATGAGCAAAGACTTGGAAACGAAATAAACTGGGCGAGTTTGAGTAGCTTTAATGTTTCACATTTAAGCTTTTACGTCCACTCGATATGATTCGAAATTATGCCTAGCCACTTTTATTTAAAATTTAAATAAATGAGTACCTGCTTTTCAAAGGTATTAAAATATTTACTGGCTAACGACTCTGCAGTAGTTAATTACATGTTTCAACAAGAACCTTACAACAGTAGATAGTTATTTAGATGTTCTATGAAGCGTTTAGAACTGGTAGGTAAACTTATTATTTGAAACTTTGTAAGAAAAGTCTACTATACATCAAACTATCCCAAACTGTCAAATTTTCCCAATTGAACATAAACTTTATCATTTTGTAATAAAGTTGGAAAACTATCAAAGAAATCGTATGTCGAATTTGGGTAGCTTGATGTGCTGGCTTCTGTACATTATAATTCTCTTTGTTTAAACGATCCATTACTGGTTACTTGATTTTCTCATATCATATACATTTTAAATAACAGGAACACTCCGCAATATGAAATTAAAATACGCCGAATGAAGCAGTCATGTTGAAATATCATAGTTGTTGCTTATCTTTGAAATAAAATATGAACTTTAATGCGCTTTTAAATGAAATAGAAGCGCACTGGTTTTGTAGAACGAAAAAACCTTCACGAAACACAACAAGTTTCTCCTCAGAACTGTCAGTGTAGGTACGAAGGGACCATAACTAATATTTATCCACATTACCGACCGATCGGCTCTAGTCCACAGTCGCGGCACTTGGCACAAGTTAAATGTAGTGTAAACAGAGGTAGTTATCGCTGCCGCGCGCCACTAAATCTTGCACTACCGACTACCGCCGGCTCGCCCGCGCCCGTTTGTCATGTCACCTAGCGTCGCTCATGCTATACAGTGGGCTCATTCCCTTGTTCACAAACTAAACTTAATTTAGGTTATAACCATATTTTTCTCTCTTATAAAAGCATAACATACCCGACATTCAGAATATAGTTGACATTTTAAACGCATATACCAAAAACATAACACAACACACAGTTGATCGCATAGACTAATATAGCATCTCTAGCGTGACTTTTTTTTTAATGGGACATGCCCGTCACACTATTCCCAAACCACTGCAACTCCTGAAAACCAGAATCAACAGTGGCGACGATCTCTATCGTGACTATCACATCTATCATATCATCGATTCTGTTCTAATCGTTAATCACCGTTCTTTTCTATTGCTATTCTGTAAAAAATCTTCCCTTGAAAACTTGTGTGAAGTAAGCGATGAAGTAAGATGTCAGTGTCACCCACTCGATCCATTTCGATCCTTTTCGAAAGAATTATATTATTTTGTATATTTTAAATCATAATTATGAATCGAGATTACCTACTGGTAAATTAATAATACTTTTACATGGTAAGCTAAAGTTTGTATTTAAGTGTCTAAACAATACTAGTTAAGCGGGATAACAATGATAGCTCATTTCAACCCAATTTTTCACAAGGATATTTTTACAGAATGGACCGGCTGTATCAATACGTAGGTAAGAGACATATTTTTAAAATTTTCGAACATGGTAATCAGTGCCATTATACGTATTGATTATATGATTATGACCAAACATTCTTCAATTTGTTATAATTGATAAACACCAATTATAGTATATTGCTCCATGTAAAGTACTGGTATCCAGCTGTATCCAGTTAGACTGGAACCCAACCCCATATTTGGGAAAAAGCTAGGCAGATGCAAGAAAGAAAGGAAAACCCACCGTAAAATATGTTAAAAAAGAATTAAAAAAAAATGCATGTGTCCACGGCTACGCGAAAAGATCCATTTCAGTTATAATGCCAGACAGGTGCTATGATAATAATGATTTATTTTTAAACATACAAGCTGATTAAAAATAAATTAATTCAAGTTAATTACCGCTGAGTTTCTAATACACATTTACATACGCATCTCTTTCCACAATCAATTACGATTTGATTGAAAAATGTAAAACTCTATAGCCGTCGAGCTGTGCCAATAGCGTTATGGTTCGAATAAAGGTTTGCTTTGTACAAAGGAAAACTGATCTAAAAGCAAATATTGCCGCGATATTGCGTCGCTTTCAAACATTGAAATATTACATTGCAACAAGCGATGGTTCGCGTTCGACCACGAAATCTGATTGAACTACGTAACTGACACTCATCAAGTCAATTCCAGAAGGGTTGGTAGTACTTTTTCTAACGTTGGGACACGTGTAAAATACGATGTTTAGTAATTTATTATCTTTATCTTTCATGGTAAACCAACATTGATAAAACTTTTAAAATAGTCTCTACGAATCAATAAAATTGAAGAATCCGTTGGTAATGTCAAAATAACAGCAACGATAAGCACATTATAATTCTCAACTATTACCAAAATATCTTTTTTTTTAATGTCTGTCTGTTTGATCAGACTAACCGAAATGACTGAACTGATTTTGACGAGACTTTCACTGGCATTTGTTAAATTCCACGGGGATGAAGGCGTCGTAATGATGAACGATGATGAACGATGCGGGTAACGTATTGAGTCTAATTCACTGTTACTCTTACTATTTCACTGTCTAATCAGGCCATGTAAAAGGCCTTCAATCCAGTTTGAAACTTTTAGGGTAATAATTTAACAGCGCATGTGAAACCGTAAACAACCACAAACATAACAAAATTGACTGAAACGAGCTATTGGATCAGGAAATACAGTTTGGAATTACCACCAGAGCGACAATTCCCGTGTATTTTAGACCGTTCACATTCTATTCTCATTGTCAATCTGTCAAAAATACGTCAAATTAACCACGCTTTTGCCAAATTTTACTATACATATACTATACATTTTTAATATATATTGTTAGTCGCTGTGATGAGATTTTGAACGTTTCTAATTACGGGAATTCATATTCTGACCAACGAAGTATTTTAGATTCCAACTTAAGATTACATCACGTCTGTTTTATTATATGTCACGATGGCCCAGTGGTTTAGGCCTCGCCTCTTGTGCACGAGGTTGTGGGTTCAAACCTGGGCCAGTACCAATGTGAGTTTTTCAATTCATATGTACTTTTTAAGTTTACCTTGGACATCACTGACATCGGTGAAGGAAAAGCATCGTGAGGAAACCTGGACTTATATAATTAATGTAAGTCTGAAATCGCCAGCCCCTCTTGAGCAAGCGTGGTGATTAATGCTCGTGCCTTCTCTGTATGAGAAGAGGCCTTTGCCCTGCAGTGGGACAGTAATAGGCTGGTACTTTTTTTTTTTACGTCTGTATTCGTCGAAAGGTTAGCTGGTAGTGTAACTATAGTACACCTACGTGTCGTTACTTATTTTTAAATCCGATGTAATAGTATCCACATACACATATCTAGACTACGGGCTGCTACTGCAAAATTCCATCGGGAAAATCTCAATAACCCAGCCCAACCCGGGAATCGAACCGCGTGATCAGCTTTCGGCCACTGTACAAACGAAGCAGTTTTGTTTTCCTGTTTCTAATAAGTTTTATTTCGGTTGAAGCGAAATTCTGTAAATATTTTTATGACATTTAGAGGGGTCGATCAGAGACCTTCTAATGATTCGACTGTCAGTTATTGCGGAATAAAATATTGTTACAAACGATTCCTTAACTAAATGTTGTTCCGAAGACCTTCGGAAATCTTCTTAGGAATTTCTTAGGAAACGCCTGAGGCGTCCGAAAAATGTTATAATACGCTTTGAGAGCTGTTTAGAGGCTGTTCAAGTAACTGTGACGATGTCGAACCTTTTTGTACGGTTTTACTCTCCCATAAAGCTCTTAGGTAACTATAAAATATAAATAGAATCTTATAAACAACCATTACTAATACGTGTATATATAGCATAGTTACCGGCACTTAACTTGAGCTGTCGTCGGACTGATGCGGATTGGTGTGCGCTTCATATTGGTCTCAGGAGTAAGGTCCAAAATCACTTAATTAAGGATCAGAGCTCAAGATTAATGCTGCACTTACGCAATTTTATATAAACGGTATGCTTTGAAATCACATTCAAGAGCAAGTATTTTATCCGGTTGAATCACCCCAATTTTTGTATGAATTATTCTAGATCTGGAATACTATTCAGTAACAGCCGCACGCGCTGATCCAAAAAGTAAAGCTATGGTTGGGTCCATTACAGACCAAGACGTCTCCTTTAAGGTCAGCCAGAAGCCCAAACTTAGGGCAACCAGTCTTACCAATGGGTATCGTGTTTCCCAGCAACTGGGTTGTGTAGGTTAGATAAGTAGTTCCTTGCCAAATACAGATTATTCGGATTAATCCGGTTATACTGGAGCTGACCAGTTGGGAAAAAGATAGCCAGATGATTTTGATTACTTTATTTTATCTTCCCTTCCTCCCACAGGGCTATAATGTATTTCTTCAGTTGTAAAAATATAATAAATAATGCTGGACAATCCACACAGCATCATCTAGCCCCAAGCTAAGAAGAGCTTGTGTTATGGGTACTAGATTTCTGATATACTAAATACAATTACATTACATAGATGTTATTTATTAGACATAGCAAATACCCAGAACACCCGGAACAAACCGGGAATCGAACCCGCAACCTCCTGCGTCGTAGGCGGACCTTCACCTGCTGTGCCACATAGGTCGTCAAAGTTGTGGCATCACAGCGGGTCGTATTAGAATGTAACAGTGCTGCTGTATTTATTATGCTGAGATGGGAGCCTTATTGACCTCGAACGGGTATTTTTTTTGTAATCCTATACTTATTAGTTATGGTTATAGTTAGTTAGATAATAATTCATGTTTCACATAACATCAATTATATTATATTTCTAGATACCTAGTCAAGTCTAGTACGCGAAGCAAATTTTGCCTATTTCCTTTTAAACCTACCTCTGTATGAAAAGGGTCAGCGCAGAGTTCCATTTTGTTTTAAATTTAAAAGTAAATAACAGAAATATACACTGAACTCTTAGTAGACACCTACAATTTACATTTCTGATACATAAAGGAAGATATAACTTGATGCTTACGCTTCCTAGCTTTTGACGAATTTCCACAAACGCCAACGACCACAACAGCATTAAAAGAAATACGAACTCGTCCTCCAATTTTTCAAACCCATATTTACGGCGAAATATTTCCTCAAACTCACCTTGCGCAAACATTTTCGACTCACCATAGATGTTAAGACCTCAATAGGGTAATATTTCCAATGCTAAGAAGTGCAGTGAACGGTGTGCGCCTCGGAAAAGGCAAGAGATTGGTACATAATATTGCAATCTCCGTCTGCAAACACTTGGTATATGCGTTGGGAAGCAATACTTATTCGCGTCGAGCGGCGTGGTTAAATTTCCCAACGTAACAGCGATTCGCTCTTTCGTATTTAACCACAGGCGGTTAAATTGTCTTGTACTGTATGTGTGTAGTATGTGTACGCATTGTCACGCTGTAACACTTGCTTACTAGTTATATTTAACATAAGGCTTTGCGATCTATTGTTCTGTTTTCAGATTAGCTAGTACATTGTGATGCCAATTAAATTGGGGATGGTATTAATAAACTTCAAACAGCATTTCAAAGCTATCCGTAGCTAGTTGTGTAAATATTTCCTCTATAAATACCATTATTAACTTGAAACTCATTAAGTTAATAAAGATAAAGATTTAACAACAAGAACATTCCCTAAATAGCATCTTATAAATCTTTTTACTTCCCAAGTTCATTTACATACAACATTTGAAAGCTCGCTTAAATTCCGTCATTCAGTTAAGATCCATTCCACTCTATTTTGAAAGACGAAATTTTAATACCCAAATTTATAGTTGGAAACTGAAAGGTCCCGATTCACGCGAGCTAACATCCTAGGATATTGCGGGACTTAGTACAGTTAATTCCTGGAATAATACATTTTATCTTAACCATATTCTGTTTAAAATGTCTCTTAGTGATTACGAAATGGGAAATACAGAAATTAAGGCAAAGTTTCGGCGGGTGCCTCTTTTATGACGTGTTCTTATCTCCGGGGAACGGCGCGTGTGGCGCGAGTGTGGAGTTACAACATTAAGTTTGCCACGCAAAACTTTCGTTCTCTGTTTCCTTACACAATATTACCGCTGCATAAGGAATAAAATGCTTCATTTCTACTTTCTCAGTTGCATTGATAACGTGGCTGTTGTTGTACAAGAGGTACCTATTGTGGCAGTGCCGCTTTGTTTGCGAGTGTCGCCGATATATCTCGAAACTTTTGCGGTGCAGCAACGCATCTCCACAAGCCCTGGTTAAATTAACTCATATCACAAACAATTAAAATATACCCCAAATTAAAATTACAAGAACACTAACGTACGTCATTAAAAAAAGACTAATTTAAATAATAGCCACTCGCAGTAAATGATTCTATTAAAAGTCAATTTGTATTCTGTAAAATATTCAATCGATTTGAGTGTAAACGAATTCAAATGGAATTGTCGACGAATGATTTGAAAAGTATAGCGATACGTATCTGGAAAATACCGCACAGCTTTTAATGTGTACATATGGAGTGTTCGATAGAAGGGATTGCAATGTTTGTTTCAATTTCCTGAGGTGTGAGAACAGCCGCGCCTCGCGTTCATAGATCCCCCATGTATTGGAGAGAAGTATTCATTCATCAATGTAAACTCAAAACTGCGAGGCTTCTAGTTTTAATCGAAGTCGATAGAGTTTGGCTTTAAACAAATTTCATCTGAAACTGTTTATTTTCATATCTGCTCATTGACGAGTATTGAACCAAACTAAAATACATTTTAGAGAACCTATGTAAACAAGGCTCAATAACCCTGACCTTGTCAGTCTGACAATAATCGCAGTCTATGGTAACCTTATTTGCAGCCGGTGCCAACATCACAATATCAATATGTCGACACTAGCACAAAGAAGGATACTTGTACATCATTCTGATCCTATTACGACCACAAAAAATATTGTGACGTAATTCTTTATCCGCTTTTAGTATCAATACTTCACAAGAGTATTGGGTACTAATTTTAGTACATAAATCGTTTATTTTTTGTTTGGCTATTCCCGAAAGTTGTCCGAATCTGATGGATTAAGGTTTGTGCGCCGGCCAGTACTTATGGAAAAATAAGGAAAAACTACATGATACGAATTCGATGAGTAATTGGATCTGTAGCAGAAGTAATGTAGTTCATGTTACATTTTTTATATAGATCCGGATTAAGCGATGTGTTCTATTTATTTATCGGAATTGGTTTCCTCATTTCCTTTTCGTTCTTTTCGTGTAATAATAATTTACAATGAAGGTTTGACCTGCATTCTGAACAGTTGGCTTTCATTTTTTATCACAAAATACTATTTTGTAGGTAAATGAACGAGTGACGAAACCCCGAGAAAAGCGTGCATCTAACAACGGGTAACAATTATGATTATAACTGAATATTATTATTATCATACTTTACAGTTCAATATTGCATGCAGCAGTGAGACAATTTACAGCAGTGAGCCAAACTAGCAGTCCTCTATCTATTTTTGAAAACGCACGATAACGCGCGTTGTATTTTACTAAGCGTATGTTGACAAGTGCTGTGGGGCATTTAGAAATTGGTACAGCTAGCTAGTTCGTGTGTTAGGAGTAGTTCACACACACTGCACGGTGCAACTATTTCCATCAGGCTTTGTGCCGAATTGGACCTAGCGTAGTATTTTGAATAATGCATGAATATGTTAGCTTTCCAAAAACTAATGTAAGTACGTTATTGAAGTTTCTGTTAGACGAGTGAAAAAGTAGAGCCACTGGACGCTTAGTTGTATATTTAGAATCTATCAAGTGATAAGTTCCTGTCGAATGATCAAAAACACAATGAATAAAATAGCATTAAAAACCGCCAAAATTAAAATACGCAAAAACAAACGCGAACTCGATTCCAACACCCCATTGAACATTTAACTCAAAATGAACTCTGAATTAATCAAAACATTCTCATCTACGAATTTCTAATAAACGGTTTAACAGTGAATTTCGCCAGACAATCAGGCGTTAACGGGGTGTTCATCGGGTGACAATGAAAGTGTTTCATTGAGCTGTCCATTTGCGAGGGAGGGTGGTGTGGTAGTCACGTCGAGTCACGTGAACGCAGTGACGCAGGCGGCGCGGAAGGCGCGTTAATGGGTCCTTCGCCCGCCACCTGTCGGATGACTGTCGCCTGCGCCTGCTTCGGATCGGGCGGACACCATTGAGTGAAGTTTTGCTCTTTACACTCAGATGTTTGAACGGCAAAGGGACGTTTCTGCGAAGCGTGACGGGGGATGACGCGGCGGAGAAGGGTTAATAAACATGAATACATTATTGAAGTTTGACGCAAAACATGAGACCTATGAATTAATTTTGTTGGAGGAACGGCTTATATTAAATGAATAGGTACGTTCAAGGTAAGTAAGAGAAAAAGACAACAAACCAGCACAGTAATCTTACCAAAAGAATAAGCACAGGTGTTTGTCGCCATTAATTGTTCGATGTTCAACGACCGATGTGGCGCGGTGGGCGAAGGTCCGCCTGCGGCGCAAAAGGTTTCGGGTTCGATTCCCGCCTTGGGACAAATGTTTGTACGATCTACAAATATTTGTTCCGGGTGTTCTGGGTATTTCCTATGTATAATAAAAAATATCTATCTATGTAATGTATTGTATTAAGTATATCAGTCATCTAGTACCCATAACACAAGCTCTGCTTAGCTTGGGGCTAGATGATGCTGTGTGGATTGTCCAGCAATATTTATTTATTATTAATTTGATAGATAGCGTCGCTTTTATCGAACAAAATAATGAACTCAGTGTTTTGTTTTTTTTCCGGAATACTCCAATTGTTTTTTGCTGAACTGGACAAAGACAATAATGTTATTCAGGCCAATGCATTTGTGGGTTATAGGCAAAGGAACACAGAAAATGGAGTGTCACTCACGATGGCGTCTGTTTGATGTTCGTTCGATGTATTCAAGCCATGTTTGCTGATCATAATGCACGTGCCAACAACGGGGCCACATTATTTCGTTCTTAGTGATACTTACTTTAAGCTAAAACGCCTAGAGTTCTTTAAAGCATGATTTAACTTGAAATTGTTTTGTTTGCTAACACACACAGCACCTACTCATCTTTTTTTAAAGATTGTCATTTAATTTTCAGCGTTTGCAAACAAGTTTGAACAGTTAACATTCTTTGAGCGTAACACACACCCGTTGCAGAGTTAAAAAAAGACCATTTTAAATTTGAAAACAAATCAGAATCCTGGGCCGAGCAACTCTGGTCTAACAAGCAAAAAACCATTTCCATCCAACTTTTCAGCTAGATTTCCAACGAAGCTCGCTCGTTCACAGTTCAATGGAATTCAGAATTCTATTCCCGATGCAGTGTTAATGAATTCGCATAGTGAAAACTGTATGTAACTAGTTTGATTTGTTCGAAATTAAATGTCACTATAACGCCGATGGGTCGGGACCCGGGTGTTGGGGTAACAAAACGGATGGTTATTTCACAAAACTTCCCTAAACTGTCCCGTCCACGATTCGTGTAGCAAGTTTTCGACATGTTACTGAGATCGCATTTCGTATTCATCAAACATCCATTCTAGTCTCAATATACGTGCCGAAACTTGGTACCGCCCTGGGGTTCATCTTAGTTCCCGCAATGGGTACAACTTGTGAACTCGCGCCGCCGAACTTACAGACCGCGTGTTTACAGCTGCGTGGAAGGTCAAATTAAATATTACGAGTTACATTTTCCATTGATAGTTGCTACTGTTAATCCATAGTTACTGACATTATTTGAAAGGAGGGTTAGACCCAAAAACATTTGACAAAAGAAAAATATTTTTGACAATGTAAACGTGATACAATACACAAGAAGCCCATAAATAACATAGCTAACACGTTATTATATAAAAAACCAAGTCAGTGAATATCGTAAGAGTATAAACACAGATTTGCGGCCGGTCGTTCTAGTGAGAAGGGTATGAAAGGATACACGGCATTACAAATATAATCGAATAATTCTATATCAAGTAACACTCAGCTTTTGTCTGTAAAAATATGAAACATCCAATGAAGTGTGAGGCATTCGACGGAATGTCTGGAGGCTTTTTTATGGGACCGCAGGTGTATTTTATGGAACATTTTTGTTCCTCTTAATGCTGACTAACGCCATTCAATTTTTTTGTTTTAGGAGGCTCTCTGTACCTCAAACAGATATTGGAATATTCAAGTATGTAACCTTAAGTCGAACTAATAGTAGGTCACGGTAAGTTACATATTGATTTCGAAAATAATTCTTTGTTCACCAACCACTCACTAAGGTGGAAATTGTTATATAATACACTAATTTCTTAAGATCGATGTATGTATGTATAAAACTACACACATAGAAAAAAATTGAGTAGAAAATTGTTTCCATTGTTATTCACTCCCACACAAAAAGCAAGTCTTTTAGAAAACAATTTACAATTAAGTTTGTTAAATCCGACAAGTGGTGACTTTTAGATCTCGCACAAAATCGTGCGAAACTCAAATTATTTGCAAATATTTTAATAAAGTTGCGCATTATCGACACTTAATTCCACGAAAATGAAGTTTTCAGAATTGTAAATTATTCTGAGTATAACGTGATAATGAGTAAGCTTATATTTTGAAGCTGTAAATATTTAATTAATATATTATAAATATTTAGTTATTTATTTTAAATATATAGTTTTGACGACCGATGTGGCGCAGCGGGCGAAGGTCCGCCTGCGACGCAGGAGGTTGCGGGTTCGATTCTCGCCTTGGGACAAATGTTTGTACGATCTACAAAGATTTGTTCCAGGTGTTCTGGGTGTTTGCTATGTATAATAAAAAATATATATCTATGTAATGTATTGTATTAAGTATATCAGTCATCTAGTATCCATAATACAAGCGCTGCGCGCTGTGTGGATTGTCCAGCATTATTTATTTTAATTATGAAAACTTTATTACACATAACTTGTGCATTATAAGTAGGTTTTTACTTTAAAAGTGTTTCTTAAAAATGTATATGATGAACATTATCCATGGAGTCAGCCTAAAATCTTCGCGGACAAGTAATTCGGCCTCGAGCCATTCGTGGCATTTTCGCTCGCTGGAATAAAACATTTCGATTTCGATTTAGAGTGAATGGAAGGAGCTGAGAGCTCGTAACTTTCAATTTTCCAAAAGATAATTTGTCACGCTATCTTTACAGTTAACGTGTGATATGTACTGTTTGAAAAATATAATTACAAGGTACATATATATGTTAAACTATTAAATACTTTGCTTACATATCATTGTAAATTAAAGAAACCAATAACCTATAAAAACCTAACCTTTAAAAATCCTATGCTTTTAAAAATCGAATAAACTTTATAAAACAGTGATGTCACTTAATATTTTACTAGCTTCCGCCCGCGGCTTCGCCCGCGTGTTTGGTTGATAAAGCATAAAGTAGCCTATGTCCTTCCCCGGGGTGCAATCTATCTCTCTGCCAAATTTTGTCGAAATCCGTTCAGTGTTTTAGGCGTGAAAATCTAACAAACAAACTTACTTTCGCATTGATAATATTATAAGTTAGAATATGAATTTTGTTCCTACGTTGTTTGTCTCTACGACATGCATTTACTTTCTCCAATATTTGCGACGGAATTATTTTCATCAAAGGGCTAGAAATGTCAACGGAATAAATAAAATATGGTAACACTAGAATCTTCCTTAACACTTTAAGTGATCTGTCATAAAATATATGCATACTTGACCTATTTATAACTTGCGCTGATTTAAAAGTGCAATAAAAAGAGTGTCACATCCAGCTGTAGGTCCCAGGTCAATGTGATTCCGGGCAGCATCGCTCGGTCACGTCCCAGAGTGCGGACCGATGTACCGCGAACCGCCACTCCACAGTAAAAAGACCCGCGCCATTCTCCATTTAAATAATATATAGCAACTCTTTGATTCGACGCTCTATATTGTCTGAATGCTACCACGATATATGGGCCGAAGTCTTTAATAGCTTCAGACATTCAATTGTTATTTTTTAAAAAAGCTTCGCTAGCATCTTTGATCTTGAATTAATTCCATAAAAGCAAAGGTTTATTTTATTTTAAAACCAGCTGTGCTCGCGACTTCGTCCACGTGTAATGTTTTTTTTTAATTTTGCGTTGAACATTTATTATTATTTTTCACACATCAGCATCAGCCTTAATACATCAGATATCGTCCAGACATTTCAGAGATTATCTCAAAGAAATAAACAAACAGACAGACAAATAAATTTAATTATGCTATTCGGTATAACTACCGTATAAACTTTCAAAATTATGCATTTAGTAAAAAATTGTTATTTTGAAATTACAAACAGTCACTTCAATTTCATTTATTTGTAAAGACGCGTACATATATCTTATTTAATATATTTATTTACAGTTCACTTTTTTAATATTGAATAACGAAATTTAATCATTACAACGTACAAAGATACAATAAATAAATATCATTATTCGTATTCATATCGTTGCGACTCAAAATACAATCGAATTATTAAATTGGAAATTCAATAATACGTCTACTATATCAGACAATAAAACGAAGCCAAAGATGTGAAAGGGCATCATAAATAAAAGGCTTGAGTATAAAAGTGTTCTTTATGAAGTGCCGCCGCAGTGGAGTGGAGGCCACACGCCGCCCGCGCCGCCACCCGGCCGGCTGTCGTTGATACCTATTTGAAAGTCCTGTAATATTAACTGGGCCGCTCCTTACTACATCACCATTATCGATAGTTTCATGAATTACACGTCTTTTTTACGTTTCTTGCCTACCATCCCACTCACATCTTCTGGCTGGCGAGAAACATGAAAAAGAAAAATAAAAGCTTATTGTTTTTCTCGGAAAAAATCAGTTGAATTCCGACCTTGTACTCGGCTTTTGTTCTTTATTCGCATGTTCCCGGAAAACAAGTAAGTGACATATAACAAAATGTAATGTTGTCAGGAAACACAATAAAAATTGTTGGATATAAATATTTTATTGGATAACCTCAGCTTAGTATAAATCACGAGCGAGTTTGTCGTAAATATTTTCTGTATACATAATGAAAACATACAACATCTTAATCCTACAAAAAGGACCAATACAGTTGGTACTTAATAAAAGGTACTCTTGTTAAGATTAACCTATACAAGATAACATACTTTGTACCGTAGTCATTCCATTGTAAAATATTTATAATCGAACAAATTGATTGACCGACGTGAAAACTTGGTATGAATCAAAAACATTAAATAAAAATTAGTTAATCCAGAATTCATTTTTCCGACGCTATCCCCGGACGTTTTTGGGTATTTTTTGCATTTGAGAGTAACGACGGGGTATATTCCCAAATCGGTGAAGCAGTTAAGGCTCGGGTAACATTTTTTTGGTATTTCGTCGGCCAGTTTTGGTTTCAGATATTTGTAACTAAGGGTAAAATGTGTTTAATATCATGTATTCCATGAAAACTATAGCCTTTAACGCAAGGCATGTCTGTAATAGAACCAAAATAAAACCCATTTTGATTTTCTATGAATATAAATGGATACGCCAATACTATTATTGAGCCTCTTTCCGTGATCCTCGAATAATTCCCATTCGATTTACTAAAAATACTAATCACTGCAAAATAATAATAACTGCGAAATACTAGTGACTGTGACCAAAAAGCCTAAGCTCATTTGGCCAGGGTGCCCAAGTTTGGTTTTACATTTAAAAAAGACTAGAAAGTTTAAAGGCTCGTTTATTTAAAAAAAACAAAAAATATCTTTTAGTTTTATATTGTACATGTTTTACTTCAAACACAGAAATAAAAACGACTCTCAAGTGACTTACTGTCGTCAGGGAAATCGTATTCATTTATCAGTTTAGGGTTACTTCTGAGACAGATGTAAGAAAAACATCGATACATCTTCCACGAGAACAAAGTGCATCACTAGCACAGAACGGTCCCGACCGACAGAGGGTCGCAGTCGGCGAGGGAGACTCTAATAAAATATGTAGATTTGATGACTTGTCACATTTTTTGTTACAAATCTGAGATTCAAAGTTTTTTAGTCACTTTACCAGACCCTTCGGTTCTTTTCATTAAGACTTTAATAATGTGGAATTGGGTGCTTAATCTTTCTCATCGAGGATGTGTCGTTGAACTCGATTCTTCAGCTTTTAATTAACTCACAAGCATTTCTAATATTCCTTTGGAACGAAGTATAATGGAGCTTGATGAGGTTTGATACTTGCAGTTATTGGCTTCGTTTCTTGATCCTTATTATGTTTTAGACTTTTAATATTAGGACCTTTGATTCGATGTTAATTAATATATTTGTCTTGAAAAATATACAAGATGGAAGGGATATCGACGTACAAACTGATACCATGAGTCAATACATAATTCTGGACACGCTGCCATTTTTCGTCTATTTTTTTTGTTGTATCTTTTAATTTGAACTAATAGAATTAATCCTAACCTAATGATATTTTTAATGAGAGACACAAAGGTTGTACTTTTTAATTTATCATCTCATTGGATTGGATACAATTTTTGCTTTTCTCATGTATAACCTCATTTTATATTATTTTAAAGTAAAAAAGTTTGGTGTAAAAACCAGATCCGAAAAAAAAATAGGAAAATACCGACCAAAAATTTCAGCGCTGGGGGGTCCAGAATCGTGAACTGAATTCTTAGTATCAGTTTGTGGTTGATATCCCTTACACCTTGTACAGGAAGGTAGAATAAACTATTTCTATCACAATAAAAGGTAAAAGGTTACGCCTTAAATTAAAATTTAGTTTTGCATTACAACTGAGTGGCCTCTCCTCCTAAATGTTTCAGTACTTGACATATACATACAAAGTACAAGTTGAACATCTGTATCTTAATACTAGCCGCAGTAACACGACTAGGGTTAAGATAACTAAGCCTATGATTAGTGACTGGCGTAGCGCGGCTACGGCGGCTACGGCCTACAGCCTTCACTATCTTGACCTACGAGATTTTGGAGCCTACGGTTACGCGCCACGAGCTACGCCTGGTAATTTTCTCGCTTGATCGTTTTCATATTTCAGTCGTCTTGCGTATATTGTATTGTTTTCAATGTTTGTACAAGGCAATATATGGCAAACAATAATTTATTTTCTTGTAAAACATTGTGAGCTGTGAGGTACACCTCAATAGGAAAAGCGGTACCCTAATAGTATCACTTCGATGTTCGTCTGCTTGTCTATCAGGATCCTATTTTCTCAAGAACCCGTAGAGGTATCAAGTAGAAATTGTTATAAAATATGCAGGTTGGCTCTAAATCAATCAAGTTAAAAGTGATAACGCAATAAATAAATGCGACATTTATGCGACATTTTTTCAATTAAAACGTTAAGTTTTTCCTTTAATTCTACTTATTTTTTTGGCAGAGCAATGTTCGGTGCTTTCGTAGTTCATGAACTTCAGTAGGTAAAGTTAATTATTTTGGTGAAGGAAGCTGTACAGTTACCTAACGTTTTTAAGGAACCCTCGGTGCGCGATCCACACTCGTCTGGATTATTTTGCATATCGTGTCACATTGATAGGAAAAAAACATACTTATTTTGTTTTAATATTACTATTTTCATTGTCGATTGTAGTTTTCCATTTTCTATTCACAGGACCAATTTTAGCGCAATGTCAGACTTTTTTTTTAAACGTTGCCCCACACTAGGAATTTCTCCTGTGCCGTGGGTGTGATTACAAACATTTAAAGTCACATACACAAACAGCTAGACCCGGAACAACTGCCTGTAGGCCATAAAAATATTTGCTCCGTGCGGGAATCGAATCTACGACACGCAGCGCTGCAGTCGATCGCTCAGCCAACCGTGCCAGTCAGTTTATTTAGAATTTGTAATTCACAAACTATCCTAATTAGCTTACTAAAAATTCTGCTTGCATACATTACGACAGTGACTTGTGGGAGATTGTGCCTTCTTTAGATAATAACAAAAATATATTTTCTAGTAGTTAACGTGGGTAGATAATAAAATGGTTCTTAAGATACCTCAGAGAAGTCCAATCTCGTGTAGGCGTAAAATGATGTAGCGACTAGAATTATTGAATCGTCTAGGACCTAAATATACACCTGTCCTAGTTCAGCTACAGATGCTCCCATGTTATGTTTCAAATAGCCTATATTTACTACTAAGCTTTTGTAATATTTATGGTGAATTAAAATATTGCTATTAACGTTACTATTTTTCTCATTGTAGGCGTTTTCTTACAAATCGCAAGTTATCATTTTGTGTGCTGGTGTTATCAGTTCGAGGGTACTTAAAACAAACCGGTTTCCATGAATTGATTCGTGGAAGGGATTCATTTGAATGTTTTGAACATACCGCATAGGGATGTATTCTAGGTAAAAATATATTTAGTCTATTTATTCCGTCAGTAAGATTACCAAAAAATATTGTATACGTATTTTCTGCTGACACAAATCAATAAAAAGTGACAACACATCAAAGTTCAGGAGAAGGAAGTGTGACGTCACTGTTACGCAAATTGTTGTGCATCAACGCACTATATCGTCGTCATTTTTGGTTTAAAGAAAAAAATGCGTGTCCAGTATTTTTGAGTAATCCAACTTACGGACCAATCAGAATTTTTAAGGACACTATCCTATTGTCGTGTGGTAAGCATACAAAACCCCCTTTTATAAAATAGGCGTAACTCTATATCAATGCAGTAAATAAAAATTGTAGCTACAAAAACCTCAACTAGAAAGTCTTGCTTGCATCGCGAAGGCACACAATGAACATCGTCTCAAGCGGACGAAGCTAAAAATATTGTAGAGGTGGGTATTTTCCTGTTTGCGCACCACATGTGGCCGGACGTAGTCGTTTAACAATCTCGAATAAACTCTATTCATTTTAAGCCATTTGTCAGACTGATGGAAGTGATGGATCGGTCAATTTACCAATCAGCGCGTGTTAAAATATCTACGTTGTTAGACGAGAGGTCGTACTATAAATTGCCTAACAAAACGAGCAGGATTTGCCAAGATTTATAATGTACTTGTGGACTTTGGATCTTGAGCTGAGCTCTTTATTGTTATTTGTGATTTCGAGTTGTAGGTACAGCTGTAGTCCTGTAAGCTAGGACTCTCAAGTAATGGTCTAATTGGAATTTGATTGTATGGAATGCTTTTGAGATGGGAGGATTATGCGTGATTGGTCTTCTGTTCGAGAAACGATGCAGATTGCAATAGTGTACAAAGACCGTAAGTACTTATTTAGTAAATAGTATCATCATTTTCTTGCACTTAATCCCATTTATTTGAGGTCAGCATAATGTTTATTGTGCCATACTTTTCTTTTAGTCGTCATCTCAGTAGTTATCCCCATTCTCGTAACATCTTTCACGCAGTCCATCCATCGTTTCGTTTACCTTCCCTTACTCTTATAGCCACCCAAAATTTATAACTTAAAACTTTCCCCACGACATTTTCCTTATTCCTCCGCATCATATGACAGTACTTTCAAGGTATTAATGTTATTTTATTCATTTGCACAACACCTTACATCCTCTTTAGTAGACCAACATTCTGATCCTGGTCTATACAAGCCTCTTCAACAAAGCAGGATTACCATAGGAATAAAATTATAGATTTTATTACAAAGTTATCGGAGAAACCTTCTAAACCTCTACAGTGCTCGTCTTTATACTCGGAGTACCTACGGCATTAACAGTGAAAGGCACGTTCATAGCATTCTTACAAGATTGAACCACACTAAAATATGTTATTTTTCATACCACCAAAGAAAACTAAAGGGACAACTAGATTGCGGTCGATCGGTAACATCGAACGTTCAAATCGATCCAGGCAGCCGGATGCAGCAGTCCTTCAATCGACTATCGATTACATTTGTGGTATTCAATAATCACAACGCAATCCGGTTACACTGAAATGTGAGCTCGCAAAACTCACTCCAATAAACGAACCATAAGGAGTGCACACACAACATCGCGACGTAAAATTACAAGGGAGATGTGTGTCCTGTGTACACATGGGTTTAGCTATGCGAAGGGTGTCCACAATCGTCATAAATCGCTTCGTGCCGTGCCGTTGCACGAGTCATCGGCGATTAGTGTGACCTCCGACCAGCCCTTCCAATATCACAGACCTTGAAGGAGGGAACTTATGATATGAAATATTGGCCGAGGGCGTTTAGCGTTGCATTGTGTATTGATGAGAATGGGGGGTGAAACTTTTGTTAGGAAATGTGAAAATAGAGTAGGTGTCGTTTCAGCACTCACTTGTTTATATGAAAATGAAAATTTATTAATAATATTGAACAAATAAAGCATTGTAAGTGACGATTTGTTGCTGAAAGTTTCTGGGGAACCCTAAACGGTCGTCCCACTGTTAATATTTGCTACTAGCTAAACTATTCACCACGGGATAAACTATTTTAATATGGCTCAACTGTAGTGCCGACAAAACAGAAAGAAGATTCCTAAATTACAACCAGGTGTAATTAATACGAAACATAAGACCAGTACAAATACTCATATATACATGTCCCATACATCCAAGTATACAAATTAAGCCATCAATTTATGGCGTACTGCCATACGCCCCTACATATTTACGTCGGCCTGTAGATGGTAGCGAATCAATAGTCCAATCGCTGGCAAGCGCGTACTCTATCAGCGATTAGTTTTGGTCTAGTGGACAATCGGCCGTTCCTTGCCGTTGGAACACGGAACTTGTCCATGGGTAAATGAATACTTACGTCAGTAAAGCTTTTACCGTAGAACATGTTCGACCGTAGGTAGGTACGTCTTTGACGATGTCCGATTAATTATTTTGTATGGAGTTCAATTGATGTCCTATTGATGTGGTGATGAGAATCGAGTTAGGGGTGCATCCGGGTTTCTATTATACTGCTGTAACGACACCGGGCTCTTTGTCCACATTCATGTAATTAGTACCTTTACTTTAGTATCTAGAATATATGTGTAGAGCTGTTATATAATAAAATCATGTTTGAAAATGGATTGATTATAACTGCAAAACAAAACATAAGAGCACTAAAATGCTTACAATTTAGCATGTCCTACGTATTGTAATAATATTTTTCTTAACATCATCAATAAGAAAAAGTACTTCATCGTGTTCTTACATAAGTTAATAAAGAATGTTCGGCAAGAAATAAACAGAACCAGGTATAAAAGATAAAAGAACGTCTCGTAAAACGTCAACTAGAATCCATCCTCGGCTCACCAACAAAGAATCGGCCGAGGTCCATTATGATAATGAAAGTGACTCCCGTTTGTCTTAAAGTCGTAGCTCAATTTGCAAGGCGAGAGATAAACGCTGTTAAACTGTCGAAGTTCGTGACAAAGCCTGAATAATGCAGATTACACTGAGAAAAATACGGCCGCAGTCAAATCTGCATATTTTATTGGTCCCTTTTCGATGTCCGCGCTCGCATTCCAGGAAAAAATTATATCTAAACGTAACTCCGCTATCGCGCACAAACGACTTTCTACACGTTGAGCGTTTCTTAATCGCTTTAGTTTGTATCCGCAAACCGGTGTCTTTGTAAAGTCAAAGTCGTTTACCGAAACCTCATCGAACTGTTTCTCGTACAATCAGAATGAGGTGAATTAATTTCAACACGGGTTTAGTGTTCAACTATTTGCAGAGAGATTCAATTCCTGAAGTCTGAGTACAAATTACCGCAAGTACAGGTAAAGTGGTTCAGTGGGACTCTCTCTCGTGGCTTTGTGTGTAGATGGAGTTGCTGAAGCCCTGCACCACGCTAAATATTTGACGGCCTACGTTTGAAGCATTCGCCGGCTTAGGAACAAATTTACGTTTACGAGTTCCTGCCTCGTATTTCCAGAATACACAGAGATTTCGAAGAACATCTTTGTTATAGAAAAGCCTGAACGAACTCTGCGAAATCTGGAAATTCCAAATTATCTCTGAGATTACAAGATTAATTAAATTACCTAAATATATGCATGAGGGTTGACTATAGTATATACAGAGAAGAGGATTAAGTAAATGTGTTTCGACCCAATAGTTATTTAGATGTCTACATTTGATTTTACACACCTGTGCTTACGGCCGTCCCTTCTAATGTCTTTTGTTCGGTTCACTCACTGCAAGAGTAAAAGCAGTAAACAGATATTTATGTAAGTAAACAATTCGGTGCCAATTAGGCAGAAACAGGATTTATTTGTTTTTGCATAGGTACTGTTGTCTACTACAACTTGTGTGTATGTAGGTATTGCCAACTAAATATTACGTTCGCGCACGGTTACGTGATTTCATTTCGCATAGTATGCGGGTAACCACATTGGTACCTTATTGATATAATGTTTGGCAAATATTATATTGAACACGAGAATTGCTTTTCAAGAAAGGCGATACGATACGAATGTGTGAACATTACATATTGGAAATGATGGGCTTCTGAATTACGTACAAAGCTTTGACGCAAATAATTAAGTACCTAGGTGCGATTGAAATAACTCCTGTCTAGAGGACATGAGTTATTACTATTATTCAACAATAACTACACTTCTGACTAACCCTTCGGGGACTACATGCATGACTTTATGAGGTTCCTGTCAGTTGGAGACTTTTTGGGGGTTGTGGATTTGATTGCTCAAAAATAGTTTTTTTTTGCATTAAATCTTTATCTTTGTCTTTTGCTCTACAGATAATTTTCTTTACTCTATTTACCTACGCAAATAGAGTTATCTATATTAATTATCTGTAGATACGATACGATATACAATACTACGATTAGCAGCACAAGAGCCAATCTCCAGGAATCTGACATTGAAATACCTTACAAACATTCTGACAATATCATGGACAGCAATCGGTAGTGTGCGGAATAATGATTAATTAATCAATTTTGAAGACACTGGAAATAATTAACTAAAGGTAATGGTTTCCAATTTGTAAAGTTTTGACAAAGATTAATGGTGCAGTAAAGACACAATAATATACATGTTACAACTAATAATATTTTCATATGTCAGGTTTTAGAAGGATTTGACGACACGGTTGGCGCAGTGGCTGAGCCATCGGCTGCTGCGCCGCGTGTTGTGGGTTCGATCCCCGCACGGAACAAATATTTGTATGACCTACAGGTAGTTGTTCCGGGTCTGGCTGTTTGTGTATGTGAGTTTAAATGTTTGTAAACGCACCCACGATACAGGAGAAATTCCTAGTGTGGGGCAAAGTTTTATATAAAAAAAAAAAACTTTTTCGTACATTAGTTTTTATTCAAATGATAGGTTAGACTAACATTCTTGTAAATAAAAAAATACTCCCTCGCTGGTCTAGTGGTCGTAAGTGCTTCTCGGCATGAGGTCCAGGGCTCTATTCCCGGGGTGGGCAGTATCATTGGATTTTCCCATCTCAAATTCCGGATTTGTGCCCGGTTGGAGGCAATAGACTCGCCACCTATCACATGAGACTGAAACATTTCAGGCGTAATTTGGGAGCACCACAGGCGTATAATGTAAATACAGTTAAACAATTTATATGTTGCAACAATTTTTAAAACTTTATGTTTGATTCGGAAATCGATTCTATTTTCTATACTCGATTCTAAAGCTTGTACAAATTGAGCGACAGTGAGAGTGTTTGAGTGTTTTCACTCAAATTTGTACAAAATTTAGAATCGACTCTTAGATCTTAATGGATAGTGATTTATCGAGTGGGCTGGAAAAACTCTATCTATCTAACTTGCTGATAAACATGTAATGGTGACGACATATCCGTACTATATTAGTTTTGTAACACACTTGGTAACAAAACTGAAATAGTACTGGAATGAACTAACTGCCACTTGTTTTTAAAGTAATTAAAAATATTTGACACACGGAAGCTATGGCCAAATGACAGATGAGGAAAACGTTAATTTTAATTGAATTTTATGAATAGCGAACTGTACCATATTTTACCGTATAACTCTTGTTGATTAGTGTAATAACACAAAAAGTAAAAATAACTGAATATATTTCTTTAACAGAATAGATAGTAAGAATTTGAGGAGCTCGTGGCAAAATAAAAACAGCCGCACGGGTTGATCGAAGGTTAAGCTACGCTTGTCGAGCCTGTCTGTGGATGGGTGACCGTTCGTAATATATCGAGACTCCTCCGTGCCTCGGAAAGCACGTTAAGCCGTTGGTCCCGGCTGTCATTTATAGACCTTTGACTCTCACATACTCATACATATTTTAACCTAAAGTAAAATATAACTTTATTTTCCCTTCTTGAAGATACATCGACACAGTCCACTCTTACATTATTTCAATTGGAACCTCATTGTGAAACACTGTCTCTTAAGATACAGGATACCCTAGTTTAAGAGACAGAGTTTAATATATTATGTACAGATTTCTACAGCATTCAATGTTTAGTGTAATCGTAAACTTATACTATCTGTAATTTTTTGGGAAATAAAGATATTTATTTATTATTTATTTATTTATTTAATTGTTAGGGGTAGTCAGAAACCCGAAAGTCTGACAACCAGACTTACCAAAGGGTATCGTGTTGCCCAGTAAATGGGTTGTGGAGCTCAGATAGGCAGTCACTCCATGTAAAATACTAGAATTCAGCTGCATCCGGTTAGACTGAAGTCGACCCTAACATAGTTGGAAAAAGGCTAGGCAGATGATGAAAAAATTGAAATAATTTACAGTGATAACTCAAAAAAATAAATTTCTACCTGATTGTACTGCAAGAAAAGAAAGCGTTTCTTGCAGATAATGCGTCTTCACTATTCATTTTTACTCAAATAAATAGCACTTAAAATTTCTCTAATATACCACAATAATAAATATACCACTAAAATTGATATCAATTCCTGTTATTGTTTTTCCTCGAACGTTTCTCGGTCCGACAAGATTTTCACGATTTTCCCGCATTGTTTGTACTTAGATAATCTTATGAAAATAATTATAAAGAGCAGAGATTTAATTTGTCCTTCAGCTTAAAGTAACCTTGTCTGTTATCAAAAATATTTTTTTTGCTAGCAGACAAGGTTACATACTTACTTACTTATGCTTTTAATTTAACTAACCCCCCGATACAATAATAACGAGACCCAGCCTTTGTTTTTGTTAAGTATTCAACGACGCCCTAAGCCGAGGTTCGAGCCCCACAGGGGGCGCCCTTAGCGAGCGGTCGTTTAAATGTAACTTGTAGTTAGCCCTGGCTGGGGGCCTTCTT
Source organism: Phlogophora meticulosa (assembly GCA_905147745.2). Taxonomy (NCBI): domain Eukaryota; kingdom Metazoa; phylum Arthropoda; class Insecta; order Lepidoptera; family Noctuidae; genus Phlogophora; species Phlogophora meticulosa. The sequence goes on along the minus strand of LR990528.1, from coordinate 8,588,431 downwards.
GTAAGGTCACCACAGGATCGACCAGTTAAGCAGTAAACAGCCTTATAGTGCTGAACTGCGAGTGGCCCTACCTAAAAAAAAAAAAAAAGTGTGGAACCCTATTTGCCAATAAAAGACACGTGATCATCGGCCTAGCCGTTTCGGAGATTACCTCAAACAAATAGATAAACAGTAGTCCGACAGTCATTTTTTTACTGCCAAATTAACTTTCATTTGCATTGAGTTAATAGCTGTTACTTCGACATTACAAACAGACACTTCAATTTTATTTATGTGTACAGATTCCAGCATTTTTTTTATCCGTTACCATTGTCATTTTGATAAGTTTAAACGGATGCAGAATCCACCTTGTAAATAAATAAATAAATAATAAATATTGCTGGACAATCCACACAGCATCATCTAGCCCCAAGCTAAGCAGAGCTTGTGTTATGGGTACTAGATGACTGATATACTTAATACAATACATTACATAGATAGTATTTTTTTATTATACATAGCAAATAACCAAAACACCCGGAACAAATATTTGTAGATCCTACAAACATTTGTCCCAAGGCGGGAATCGATCCCGCAACCCATTGCGTCGCAGGCGGACCTTCGCCCGCCGCGCCACATCGGTCGTCATATCAAATAACATTATCATCATTATCTACTACGACTCGTACACATTATTAAAAGTTTGTTTGCAGTTGTCGGGAACCCCGAAACACATGTGTTCTTATCACCGGCGAGTTTTGTTCTTTTATTTTTGTTGCAACTTAAACTAGGTTGCAACAAAAATAGAAATCTTTTATATTTCTATCATCACCATCATCGTCATCTTACCTAGTCTTTTCCCAACTATGTTAAAATTGGTTTCCAGCCTAACCAAATGAAGCTGAATACCAGTAATTTACATGGAGCGTCTAAGACGCGTAAGACTGGTTGTCAGACTTTCGGCCTTCTGACTACCAGCAGCGACTGTCAAAGATCTTCGATTTACACCAGGGACGTGTTAAGGTACTTTCTGAGGCACGGAGAGGTCTCGATATGTAATAGATGGTCACTCATCCACCAACCGACCTTGGTAAGTGGTGCTTAACCTTCCATCTACCCGTGCGACTGTTATTATTTAGCCACGAACCCCCTAATGCATTTTTACAAATGAATATTTGTTGTTAAAAAACAGAGCACACCAAAATCTACTTAGCATTCGTATCCGTAAAATTGTCGTTAAAATCTTTAAATCTCAAGTGTTTTTGTTCCATTTATCCTAATAGAGATCCATATTTTATTATAGTACTTGTTTTATATTATATTATAAGTGATGTTTATAGAATTCTGTTGAATCGTTTTATTTGGCGTCATACTTTTTGCGAAGGTACACATTTTTCTTTATCTGAGAATCTTTTCACAAAGGACGAGTCGGGAATGCTCAAGGGTATTCATTCATCTGATTATTTATCTTAAAGAAAAGACAGCGGGAGCTTATAATTAAGGCGAACTAAGAAAATGATCAAAAAATTATTTAGCTAATACACCATCCACATTTAAATTATTTTTTTGTGAAACTTACTTATTAAACAAAAAGTTTGCGGACTTAGGGATCTGTCGTTTCATTTGTCAATTACTTCTAATTATGCGGGATTAGGTACTTTTGAAGAAACAGAGCCGTTTTGCATTTATCTTCAAAAATATCGTTGGTACGCCTGGTCTTCGGCTTAACTGGCGCTATTAGCCCTGCCATAAATATCTGGGTAACGTATTTAAGGGATTTAGATTTAGCTTGTACGGCCCTGATGGAGGTTCAGCGGGTTACAGTCATCCAACGAGCCGGTTTTATGTTTTTTAAGTTACCCGAGCTTAGCTTATTCACTTTGCCAGATTTAAAACGTATGTTTGAACTTACACTTACATGAAAATTTAATAAAAAATTAATGTGAATAGGCAAATATGAAAAAAATGTTTAAAAATATTCAATAGTCAAAAAATTCAAACATTTTTGGTCCAATAAATTGTAAAGAGTCATACTATTATCATCTCAATTGTGCGCCAAACGTCTTGGCCAGTCGAGTGGAGTAGCGTCTCGCGAGCACAATGCATCTGTCGCTTCCCGCAAAAGTTGTCCTAATCTAAACGTAGATCATCGCGATTGTCGGAAGATTCAGCGGCGATTAAACGTATTCATAGCGTTTACGTTTTGACGTTGTGCGGCCGTCAGAAGCAACAGGGCCGCGATTGGAGGGCAGCCGGGCGCATGCGCGTTGGTTCCGCGAGCGCCGGGGAGCGGGGGGTGGTCGCCCATCGCAGCCTCCACGCTCGTTCTTAATGAATCGCCGGTACCCGCGGCTAGCGCTGCGCTCGCTCCATCCGAGTGCTCCCTTTAAAAAGTTGTTAAGGAGCTTTTCTCGCCGTCTCCCTCGCGCCCTCTCGTGTTGCAACAAAATAATATCCGCGGGTGGTGGCTTCCGACGCTGCAACCATCACGAGGTAATGCATACAATAGTACTTTAATACACTTTTGTTTTATTATAACTTTTATTAGTTTAAGCAAACCAAAGGATACCGCATAACTTTATTGTTTATTTTTTGGTAAATTGTTTTAAGTTGTTCAGTGTTTTTATTTTGTTTCTTTTTTTTCTGTGCACTCTTTTTTTAAAGTTTATAACAATGTCACTGATTGAAACCAACTTTTGAATGTCTAGCCATTTATTTAAATATACTTGTGTATAAAGTAACTTTGATATAACTGTGTTTATGAAGTGAACCATGTTATGGAAAAACATTTACTTCGATTATAATCTGGGATGTAAATAACGAAAGGGTCGAAAGAGGTCGGTCTCGTGACGATATTAAACCGCGTTGTTGATTATTTCGTTTCCATATCAGTGACACTGTTTATACAATATTTTGTGTACGTTATATTAATACCTACACGTATATTTTTAAGCCAAACATATGTACGTTATTTACAACAACGAAATGTAAGATTAATTGAAAGCGTTTTAATTTAGGGGCCGGAATGATAAATAGCTACTGTTAAATCACGCGGCGTTTATTAAGATTTTCTGCGTCAAAGTAAATGCTATCAGACATTGAATACAATTCGGTAACAACAAAACGCTGTATTATCGCAGCCATTCGCCACTTTAGCGTCGTATTATGAAAACCGGTCCTTACAAATTTGTATGGTGCCGCTACCATTGTTCGTACTTATAATGGATCTGTCAATGTTTCACTGGAGATGAATGAACTGTCGATGAATAACAAAAATGACGCCTCGCCATTTTCTCTGACATTTTACCATTTAAATACTTTTAAACGCGTAGGCTTGACGTCACTTCTTGATGTTTTAAAGCAATAAAAAACAATAGGGCAATATTAAATTCTCTTCCATATTGATACTAAGGTTCATGGCACCTACGTTTATGTCGTTCACACATTACTTATTCTCACAAGGACTGAATACTTCAATTAAAACTTTGACTTAACGGCCTTACATTAACTAGGCATGTGCGTAGAGGGCTTTATAGGTAGTTACATCACATGACTTCCACATTGTATTTACTGGGAACTACTTATAAAGACAGTACAAACAAAATCTCAAGAACGGAGTAGCAAGTTTTGGAAAACAAGCTGCTTGCCTGATGAGATTTTCCATCGGCCAAAAAGTTCAAACTTCTATACTAACTTTCATCGCCTATTTAACCCCTTTACATCAAAGAATCAGCTCTTACTTTTGTTCTACAGATTGTAAGGGAAATCAACGCATAAAATGAAACAATGACTTCAATATGTACATCATTCTGGACCCCTAGCTTTGAAAATTTACGTCCGTTTTTCCTGATTTCAACGTTTTTTCAGAGGGTCTTTTAAAATTTAAACTGTTCATAGTCATGATTTAGTCCTAACCCAGAGAGATTTTTAACAGAAAGACGTATAGTTTTATTTTACACTTAAAAAAATACTTTTTACTGTTTTCAGTAAACACTGAAATTTATCACGAAACTTTTAGGGGTACAGAATCATGTAGGGAACCCACCTTGTATAAAAACCATTGCAAAACGTCATAATTCTAGACTCACTCCAACAATGTATACAGTTGGTACGTTGCCTATCAGTAAATGACTGAATTCCAGATTTTTATCAAGTCGATCGATCTTGTTCATTAAAGGTAAGACCGTCTCTATGAACACCTCATTTATTAGCCTACGTGTTTGGAAGAGAATAATAAACACTTAAGTAGGCTTAATATGTACTAAGCTTCACTCCCTATATTTACCGAGATATCGAATATATTCGTGCCACATCCTCCACCAAATTCCAATTCTTCATTCTACGTTCTCCCGGAATATTTAAATACAGAAACATTCCTTTCTATAAGAATCCATGAATCTTTTAAGGCAACACGCCCCATCCAATAAGGGTTCCGTCGAGCATGTGGTACCCATATGTAACGCTCCCTATATTTTCCTTATCAATTCCTTTCGGCAGTTATCGCGAGTTCGTTATTGCGGTATCATTACGATTTTTATTGCGATTCTTCTCTCTTCTTACTTACATTATGTGTGTAAGTAATGAAGATAGTGTAGGACGTTCCTTGTCTTGGAATAATTTTTGGATTCAGCCATTACTATTTTTTTTTTTTTTGCATGATTGACGGGGATCATGTTCGAATGAACTGGTCTATGTGTTCCAATTCTTTCATGTCTTTGAGTAGGTAAAGTAGGCAAATAAAAATATCTAAAAAACAAAGAAATAGTTTCAAACGAGATAACTTTTCAAGCGGTCTCTGGCAGTTATTTTAGATTTGATACCGAGTGCCGAAGTGAGTAACAATCATGGTATTGTCTCCGAGAGGTCCAAGCAAGTATTTTGATAACTCACATGACCATGACACAAAAAATACGACTACACATGCCTAATGGCCGTCGCCATCTTGCTTTTTTTTCTAAATCCAAATAGCTTATGTAACCATTAGCTATATGGATTTGTGATACCTTGAGTTATCAAGGTATCGATAGCATCTTTAATGAATAAATGAGATATTTTTATTTGTACTTTTAGTGCCCAGTACTCGGCTCCCGGATCGAAAAAGAGTTGTTCATGTACACAGAACTCGCTTCCCGATTCATACATGTAAAAAGCTATAGATGAGATGTGAACATGCCCATCACCCCCTACCATATACATACGCATTACGTAATTTGCCAAACATTATGACATGCAATTTAAATCGTATTTTTGAACTGGACAGCGAAAGGGTTAAAATATATCAAGCCGTTTAGGCTTTACGGCAAGCCAAAGCGGTTATCATACATACAATCGAAAAACATTACCCTTCTACGGGGGCAGTTGAGTAAATATACAACGCCATTCTGCGTATAAAGTTTTACTACTGAACCAATGTTCTTCTTTTTAGTTTGTCTTCTCTCCAGCTAAGTCACTATTGTAAAGCAATGTTTACATTATAAAATCATCGGTAACAAAATCCATTACTATCCGAATTATCCATCTAGAATCAATCTGCTATCAATATGGCGGTCTCAAACGCAATCTAATGTAACCGACGATGCTAGCATGATCCATGCAATACCGGCCCTGCATGACGGCAATCGATCATAGCTTACCAAGCGTGGCTACAATATTTTCATTATACTTCCTATAACGTCGAGTTTGAAAGTGACTCCTTTACATCGCCAGTCTCTTTTCTTAGAAACATTTTTAATAAAATAGTTTGCACTATCTTAAAGATAACTGCGACGTAGAGCGAACGTCAGAGTCTTTAGGTACTGGAGCAAAATGCTCATCATTTTCCAAGTCGTTTTTTATACTCACAACAACATCATCAACATATTTCAACAAAAGCGTCAGGAACTTTAGGAAGTTTACCAAAATATTCCATCAAAACAACATCAGTATATCCCTAACCCGACATGTTTGTGACCCCTGAAATATGTGGCAAGAGTGGGCTGCGGTACACCCCTAGTTCACCGATGACGTTATTAGGTGCCATGTAATAGGCGGCGAACTTATCGCCATTTATCGGGCACAGTTCCAATCCCGCTATAACTGGGCATCTTTCTAACGGGAAAATTCAATTACAGTTTTTGTTCGACCTGCGAATCGAATATGATAGTTTAAGGTGCCTTGTGTGACACCAATGAACTGCATGAGTTTAAATAATAAATATGGCAATATTGTTTAAGTTAAATGATTGTTTTTTATACAAAAAATATCTGGAGTGACTTGACACCACACATCATGATAAATCAGAACAACTCAGAATCGGAGTGGTTGTGTTCAATTCAATTCAATTTATTTATTTTGTGAACACAGGCTGAGCTTGGATATGTCATTGAAAATAAAAGAAGAAACAGATAAAGAACTTTCACATTACATTACATTCATTCATAGAATTTTCACATTCTAACTATGTTAAATTATAATAACTATTAAAGTGATTTATCAAATACTTTATTAAAATTATACAATTATTAATATATGAAGAAATAAAATAAAATAAATAATCATAGGGCATCAAAAAATTCATCCGCATCGTTGTCAACGGAAAAAGTGCCCAGAAGGCTGGCAGCATTGCCACGTTGAATGGCAATGCTATGTTAAATAATTATACTTAAAACAGTCTTAATTTCAAAGCAAAAAAGGTCAACAACAGAAAAAAGTACGTAATAAATCATTAATTCAAAATTAAATTTCACTAAACAATATCAAAATGCCAAAAAATTAAAACGTAGAATAAATAAAATAATGAATTATATTTACTAGAGAACTACTACTACTTTCATAGGATTGAAAAACAGCTTTAATTAGGATTTTTTATTAGACTAAGTTATGGTATATCTTGTGGCAGCTTGTATTTCTACCGGTAAGACAGAATATGAATGGTGAATCTTCTTAACTAAGTGAAGATTTAGTATACACCTGAAGATAATTGATTATTATAAGGGATAACTTATTCTCTACGTAGTAATCTGTTTGACAGTTTTCACTTAGCTATTGGCAGCATCTTTTTACAATTGTAGAATACAGATTGCAGGTTGTAAACACTCTCATCATACAGGGAGATTATTTTCGGAAAAAAAAACTATAAGGAAGTAAATACATAGGTATTTAACCAACATATTTAAGAATAGGTCAACCCACTAGTATATAAGAATGAGACATAATATCAGATAGAGAGAAGCACGCACGCCTTCGCAGATAACATCGTATTGGGTTTTCAAAGGTTGTGGAGGTCAGCCGGCAGTCACTTCACGTAACACTAAAAAATAACAAAGATAGATAAAATATATCCTCGAAATTGTATAAGAATATGTTACTATATTTTATTACTATATGGTATCGGGGACTTTTTTGTAGAACCATTTAAGACGGACCAGATTGCTGTACATTGTTTTCCATTTTAAGGCAGCGCATGCAAATAATTCTGTTTTTAGAGGTACATATTTATTTCCGACTTGTTACATTAAAATTGTGATAGCTTGGCTATTATGCATCATGTAAATATAATTTATAGCTTATAGCACTCAGAAATAATGTAGCTTTCTAACAGTGAAAAAAATTGTGGAATTGGATCATTAGTTCCGGAGATTACCCCCTACATACAAACTTACATACAAATTTTACCTCTTTATAATATTAGTAAAGATGGTTCTTATACTGATAAAGTTTGAAATCCTTTATGCTTAATTTACATGAGTTTAATACTTGTTATACGAAGCTTACCGTGTTGGATTGTCGGTAAGTAAGTAATATGATCGGCTTTTGTTTACTTCCACTAATATAAAACAATGGTTTATCAACAAGTTTTAGCTACTAAACTCGTGTGTACATTGTGGTGTACAGAGCATAAAAAACAAGGTTTTACCGACATCGATTTATGTAGATATCGATACTCGTTTTAATTATTTCCAGAACATGGAACGAAGTTACAATCCCATTATAGACGGATAACTACCCGGTAGGTTGTTACCACGGTACAAATAAAATTTATGCATCTGCAGTAATTGAAATTGCACTACAGAAATAACTTGGGAGCGCTTCGTTGGCGATACAGTCAGCGATGGTTTAACGCACAGATAACTTTTAATGCCGCAAAAATGAAATGGAACTGTAATAATGATTAATTTGGGCATCGCTTGCAATGATTAAACCTTTATATTCATTGTGAAATATGTCGAGCTCTCTTCGTACAATATTGCGTAATATTTATCTGCTCTTGTATTTAACAGCTGTGCCCACGAATTCACGTAAGGGGAAGATTTATAAAACATATGTCAGATTTGCTGCCTTGTAAAAATCTGAATGTTCAGCCATATAATGCATGAATGAAAGGCAATTGCATGCAGCTCAGATGAGAATGCTAAGAGGTATGTGTGGTGAGAATGGATAAAATAAGAAAAAACAGTATTTAAGAAGAAGTCTGCACGTGGTGGCATCGGAGACTGAAACGTTTTGCGGAAATCGGTCATAGTATGGTCATGTGATGTGATAAGAAGGAATGAGGAACATTTCGTAAGGAAAGTTCTGAGTGATCTGGTATATGAGTAGTGGAAGACCAAGGAGCCTTGAATGATGATATGGTTCATAAGAGGGTGACTACTGAGATGGCAACTAACAGACAAGTATGGAAAAAGAAGCCACATTGAGCCATCCCAATTGAATTGGGGTAACCAAGAATATGATGATGACACGGAAGATAAATGTGTAGATTACGAATTTCATAATCATCATCAGGCTACATTAGTCCACTGCTGGACATAGTTCTCTCTTAATGATATGATAATGACGCCATAGCGCCCTTTCTTCAGCTTGCCGCATCCAGCATCTGCCTGCAGTCTTTCGCAGATCATCATCCCACCTGGTCCGAAGGCGTCCTAAACTACGTTTGCGATTACGAATTTAACATTACATATTTAATTTCCTAACAGAAGCACTATTTGTGTATATTTAAAATTTTGAAAATAAAATCAATCATATTTCGATAAATTTATGCACAAAAAGTATATGACAGTTTTGCCAGTATTACTTTAAAAGTGAGAGGCGTAGCGCACAGCTTCAATGAATAGAAAAAATCGAAAAGTGACATCCCTAGTGCAATGCGTAGCCATAGGAACAACTAAGCATCGTCGTTTACGAACTCTGCACACCCCATTAGCTTCCTCTTTCGTATTCTACCTCCATTCATAGCCATAGCTATGTTTTGAAGTATATTTATGTACTCTATAACCATAGATAGTGGTATCCACATTTTACCGGTTGCGGGAAAAATATGAGTGCACAGTATGCGAATCGTTCTGGGAATTGTAAAAAAGTTAAACAAACCACAACACAATCAGGAAAATTGGTTTCGTTTCAGCGAATGAAGTTTGTACAAATATCAGAAATCAATCGGGATTCACTCAGCTTGGTGCCTACAATCAACGATACCTAAAAAATCTATTACTTAAACTGGCGTTAAAATGAATACATAAATACGGTATAAAGATTCACATGTTTGGGCACATTTGATTTTAACTAGCGAAATTTGGGTGTCATTATAGGTACACCTCTCCATCCTTTCAGGGAATACCAGCGTGGAGTTCTGTTTTACATTAAAATTAGTGATTCCGACATCAAAAGTAGAAAACAAAGAACCTACTTGTTGTAAAATATATAAAAGTATAACCTTGATTCTTAGTTAATAGTTGTCTTCTACACTTCAGAAATTCACTTAAAGTAAAAATTCTCTCGTCTCGTTACACCACGAGCTACGGCGTAGCAGTTAATGCTACGACTGCGTAGTCCTCGCCTTTGAACCGTATTAAGATGCATTCTTTATAAAGTTAATACATGCACAACCATTGGTTTTCAATTAAATTAGTTGTACTAAAGGAATTATAGTCCTGACTACAATTTGATAGTGTGCATTACTAAGCACAGACTATTATTCTGCTACGAACGGTCACTTACCAAGAAATGAACGCGCGACAACGTTTGTTTACCACGAATAAATGTTCATTATAGCCATTTAGCTACAAATCTTGACTGCGATATAAGAGGCATTTTTTACGTAGCCAATAAAATATTTTATATGGACCGCAGGCATAAACGGCTTTCATGAAATAATTTTGGAAATCCAATAATTGCCCCGACGAGCTTTTGATTTGCGACCAGAGGGGAGTTGTTTAATTTTAGGTGGCCCGCAGTCTGTTTCCAATATAATTCGTTAAAGTTGGACCTTTATTACTGCAATGTCACACTTGACTGACAGCTTAGACTAGTGAGAAGAATTAAAACTTGGAAACTAGTTTAAATTGTAGAAGGTCCAAAGTTTATAAAAAGTCTATAAAAACTTTGAAATTGGACCTTTTTATAGACAGTAAAGTAAAGCAAAAAGTACCGACCTGTCAGATATGTACCTAATATAGTGCGAGCGTCCATAGCCGAGCCAATATAAATCTTTGCTGACTCCTGTCAATGTGGCACTTTCTACGAATGTTCGGCGTACCAAGCCTAAGGTTGTTGAATCCGACCTTTCCTTTCAGTCCATGTAGCCAGGTCGGGAGTTAGCAGAACATAGCTATAATAGCAAGCGGTTGCGGCAAAGCGCACAGATGCAAACATTGGTATCCCCGACAGCGGTCGGGCGTCGGAAGCATTTTGATAAAACCGTTGCACAATTTCCGTCTGCTGCGGTATCGCCCCACGGCCGTTGATTACAAAATAGGCTTTAATAAACTAGGATTTGAGAGTGTTAACGATTCATTTACTTATCAAAATAAAGAGGAAATTCCTATCCAGTATATATTTAACGACAATTGTCTTCAGGTGTCAAGTTCAGCTGTCGCTGGTGTGGAATAAGGCTTCAAAGTTTTAGGACTAATAGAAAAATATTTGTACGGATCTATGTCATCATATTAAATTCTAAATGGGACAGGAACATGATATTTTAATGAGATTTCCGAATGCCAACATCCTCGTTCGTAAGGGAACAAGACTACCTAGCACTAATAAGTCAAATTCCTTTGCGAACGACACCAAGTATGAATGGTATTTCCTAATAAAAACTTCAATAAAATGTACAACACGACGGGTATTAGCGCCGCGAAATTCCACTCCGCGTAAATAATAACATAAAGATTTTCCAATACATGTCCCAATAAGAACCCCCACTGCCGCCGCTGCCGACGTCACCCTCCGCGCATTAGCTAACTGTCGCTGATATCCCGTGTCTCCCCGGGAAGTTGCTTGTAAAGATAATCATAATTTACCAAAGCTGTATTCTTTATCTTTGTTCTCCCTGATTCTCAACTTACGACTTTAAACACCAACCTCGGCTGATATTTTAAACATTGTTAACATTTTTCGCTTTAGGAAGAAATAAAGGAATGTTTAACTTCGTTAATAAATATCAAACTCGTATTTACTTTTTATATTAGCGATAATAAATACAAAGAAATTCCTTGTACAAAGGAAACCGTAACAACAAGTAGAAGATATAAAATATGATTAGTACTTTAGTAGCACGAAAAGTTGTTTTAAAGTAAACTCGGTTTTGCTGTAGATATGAAAGGATGGAAATAATAAAACAGGGTCCCGACAAACGAGAGAACAATAATTTAGTCGGTCGTGTCGGAGAACAAATACAGTGTCAACAGATAATAAAGGCAGAACTGGCCGGTACCCGCCGTGAACCCAATAACATAGAGCCACCGAACGTATAGCACATGTACCTACATATAGCGGACCTGTATATGTAAGGAAAGGATGTCGCCGCCGTACTTATTGCTCCAAACTTGGGACCGACCAGATTTGAGCCGAATGCGCTCATATGAAATATCGAAAGCCAAAATATGGGTAAACAAGCCCGTTTATTGAAAATAATATTGAGATATTCTATCGCAGACCGCTACAAAAACTAAATAAAACCGGGATGGCAGACCGTAATGGTTAATCAACCGTGAAAATCGGCACTCCTAACAGCTGTATTCGAGGACTCAGGAATTTGTCTTAGTTGCCGACTAGCTAACGGTTTGGTACATACTTGAATCCCTTTCTGAGATTCTCTGAATTCCACGGTAACCTCACTCAAATTAACTCATTATTTCCAAACATAGTTTTGGTAGCAGAAATGCCTATATATTCTTATTATATAATGTCTCGATATCGGTTCCTGAAAAAGTTTAATTCAAGGAAGTTATAATCGTTCACGTGTCTATGCTCGAAGGAGGAATAATGAGTGAAGCAGATACGTGTATATTTACTTTTGTCTAGTCGTTTGTTTACACGCACTAACATTATTGACTCCACATTTACCGAATAACCATATTTGAATGATATTTGAATGTGAAGTACCGTCGATCTCGCACAGAGAATAAAAATAACTTGAGAGGAAAATTTGGTAAATCTCATTGACGCTGTCTCCGAGGAAATCACTAGAACTCGTCGTGACGCCTCGTGCCGTCGAGCACAAACAAATAATATAGTGGAATTCTTAAAGCATTTCGTGAACTTGCACGAAAAACAAAAGATTTAATGGAAACTCTGACAGCCTCTATATACTTAGGTAATATTCTTTGCCGTTTTCAGAGATTACACTCATTATTTTTATTACGTACATTACGTTGATCTGACAGTGAATAAGGTTAAGTTGGTTTAAGGTTTTAAATTTTATTGCTATTTGAACATACATTCTGTACGAAACATATTTTTACAGAGAACAGGAAATAATTAAGAAAGCGAAGATAATCTCAACTTGACATGGATAGTGACTGATTATTCTTTAAATTGCGTTATATTCATCGTCTCGTTTTCTTAGTGAGGGTTTTTATAAGTGACACATTTCCAATCAATTATCCTTTCCTAAGTATTCTGAAACAGATAACTCTAGTTTGTTTTAAATCTAACTCCCAGTATCATTTACTAGCTTTTTCCCGCGACTTTGCTCGCGTTTGGAAGTGGGGGGTTAGAAAGAGACTAAAAGTAGCCTATGTCACTCTCCACCCTTCAACTATCTCCACTTAAAAAATCACGTCAATTCGCCCGTTTTGCCGTGAAAGATGGACAAACAGACACACACACTTTCCCATTTATAATATTAATATAAATAGTATGGATTATCACGGCTATGCTCACGTAGGCTATAATATATATAATAATTCGCCGTGTTCCAAATTCTAAACTGTTCATTAAGTAAAATGACCGTTAAAAAATCCAGGCCCTTCGGAAGGAAAATAATTATGTTATGATGAAATATATTTCATCAAATATGCCAAGATTGGTTGGGTCTAAATATTCAAGGATTCCTTAATCAAGTTTAACCGAAATATTGAACTGACAGATAAATGAAACGAGGGTTCTCTTAAAGACAACGGCTTCGATCAGTAATCGATACTGACTGGGCACGAATACTCAACCCTTTAGCCCAATACGACCCTGGCTTTGGAGCAGGCTATTAATGGCCGATATTATCGGTACAATAATCATTTCCACGGTATTTATTTCGATAATCCGGTGCTTAACAAAATTGAAATTAAGAATATCAACGGACGCCGTGATTGGTTGTATCGATTTTGTTATGCGCCTTTCTAAAGAAATAAGTCTAGACGAAGCCTTAAATCTGCCTTCTATGTGAAGGTTTTTTGAAGGTCGTCTTCTTGGATCAACGAGCAAAAATAAATGACTGAATATATTTTTTCGAACAATAAATTAAACAACAGTTCAGTTACTTCTATCACCGAAATGAATTTAGTTTGTCTACACTCATATCGAAAAGGCCTTATTTTGAAATTGCTACAGTACTCTAATGACAGACTTTATCCGCTAAGAATTAAAGAGTCCGTTTTAATATAACTTATAAACTTCACGGGGAATGACTTTAAAGTACTAGTTTTAACTACTATTTTTTTTTCAAATATCATTATTTTGTAAGACAAACTTTGTTTTATAAAATAGAAATTAAAACAAGCAAAAATAAAAAGTAATTATAACAAAAATAATACTAGTACTCAAAAGGAAGATTTTAATTACATGTGGATAACGTTTATTAGGGTACTATTTTTGATTTCAAAATAAGAACTTTACAACATAGGCTTTAGATAAACTATTATTTATGATTGTGGTTTCAAAATCAGTGAAGCAGATCCAACATTATTCATGTCATTGGTTTTATAAACTGTACGCGCAGTAGAATGTAATTTGATTGCGCTATTCGGAAACAAAACGCATACTACATATTAATAAAAAAAAAATGAAATATACCAGCCTATTACTGTCCCACTGCAGGGCATAGGCCTCTTCTCATACAGAGAAGGCATGAGCATTAATCACCACGCTTGCTTAAGACGGGTTGACGATTTCAGACTTATATTAATTATATAAGTCCAGGTTTCCTCACGATGTTTTCCTTCACCGATGTCAGTGATGTCCAAGATAAACTTAGAAAGTACATATGAATTGAAAAACTCACATTGGTACTTGCCAGGTTTGAACCCACAACCTCGTGCACAAGAGGCGAGGCCCAAACCACTGGGCCATCATGACTCATCACTACATATTAATATTTCCCAACAATCGATGGCTTAATATAAATATGCATACATATGGTTAATTGTTATCCAGTTAGTAACAGTTTTACTTCGAATCCGAATCACATGGTCCGGTTCAAGTGCCGCCCCAATATTTGGTATGCACTTGGTCCACTGCCGGACCAAACATTTCGATAAATGGAATTTGGTAATACCTTTACCGGTTCTGATTTGTATCCCTAATTGTATTTTGTTATTTGATTCATAGTTATGTAGTTTTATGTAAGTAAATATAACATAACTCCTGTATACTGTAGTACATTTGACCAGTTATCTTTAAGTCCCATTTGGACTTAATCAGATTCATTCAAGCCTATAACAATCAGATACAAATCTGGACCTCGGGCAGCTACTGACAAATTCCATATGGGAAAACCCTGTAACACTCAATCCGCCCTGGAAAACGAACCCAGGACCCTATGCTCAGCAGTGGCGTTAGCAACTACTAGACCAGCGAACCAACCAATTTATTTATTAGTCTTTATTTTTAATATAAACACAAAAAGTCATAATATCTTAAGCCAATAATTATACCGGCATTTGTACGTTTATATTATTGAAATGGTTTAATTGAAGAGATAAGCAGAAATTATGAATAAGAGGAAAATCTTCATATATTTATTCATTTGCATGGTTCCCTATTTTGTATAGCAGTAGAGATAACGAAAATCAGCTTAAGAATCTTAATTTATGATAAGCCTCGGTGAAAAATCATCCTTTCATGACTACCAAAAGATACCTTTGCATTTTAAACGTGAAAAGTTTGAGAATTATGTAAATTATCAACAATTTACAGAAGTGCTGCCTTATATTGGGTACTTATCATGCTTTAAATTACCTATGTTTTAATTTTAAATTGTTGTACCGTATAAAAAATATTCAGAAATCTTTATAATGAAACAACTCACCCATATTTCTGTAAAAAGAGATTAGTCGAAACTTTTTTAATCCTCTTAAACAGAAAACACTACTGAAATATTGTAAACTTATTCAAAAATTTTGTGGTATATCTGAAAGACTGTGTTGAATATATCCAACTTAAGTACTGCTTAGTTATAAAGCTGCTCAAATTTTCTTTGTATTTAGTTACTTGGATCTTATTTTAGTTGCAATTCACTTATTTGAAATTCAATGATAAAAAGTTTCAATTGACTCGAAGGTAACTAAACGGACTGTCTTTCAAGCCTGCCAGTGACAGATCAATACTTTCTTTTGAAAACTTCCAAAAGAGATTTAGTACTGAGTTAAACCTGTTTTAAGAGAAACGCCGTAACGAGCGAAGTTTTTGGCCACAATGAAAGTAATTAATCGAAAATTTAAATTTTTAACTTTATCTTCCTTGGTGTGATAGTGCTTGTCTTGGGCCGCACATTTTCGAGAATTTTGTATTCGAAAAAGTTTTTACACTGAGCAGTAATGAAATTCAGTTGAAGGGTCGTCCCTAATATTTTAATTAGCAAGAGTTCTTCAGGTGAATCGGAAATACGGTAGGACCACTTTTGAAGATTATTTAATCACATCAATATATTTTATTAAATTTTCCTAGAAATTCCACAATCTAATCTCATGTTAGCAAATTGAATTGGTTGTTAGTTTTAGGTACAGCAATCGCAACAGCTAACATAACAACACAGATTTAACAGGAATAGCATCAAAATCATGCTGGATTACATTTCCTAAAACTATGTAGTTTTACTTACATAGTTATTTAGTTGGTTAGTTTGAATTATTTACCTACATACACATACATATGTACAACTCATCATGTTCCAATTTGTTTGGGGTCCATACATCTTTATTTCATTTGCCGTCATCTCAATAGTCACCTCCTTCCTAGCCATTTTATCATCCACTCAACCTATCCACCGGCATCGTTTCTTTGGTCTTCCTCTATTCTTGTAATAAATTCATCCTTAAAACATAGATGATATGACTCGGCGTCAATAAAGTCTGAAATCGCCAATCCGCCTTGATCAAGCGTGGTGATCAATGCTCACTCCTTCTCTGATCGAGAAGAGGCCGTTGCCCTGGACTCGAAGAACAATAGACTGGTATTATTTTTATGCCTAATAAATCATTATTTGCCAACTAATTCGACGATTAATCTTGTTTACCAACTAACACCCGGTGACATAAATAGTGCTGAAGTTTTAGATTCGACTTATTTAGTCAAAAATGGGTCAAATGAAATAAGACAGGCAATTTAGGACGAGATTAGGTAAGATCTGTATTGATAGCGAAGACTAATCCAGGCTAAAAGCCTGGATTAGTCTTCGCTATCAATATAACGTTCATTATTTTGTAGTCTTTAGTACTAAATTATATAGATACAAATGTGAGTTCGCGAATGCTACTAAGTGCTTAGGGTATACTTAGGACCTTCAAAGGTCATATTAAGCATTGATCTTTTCTGGTCATAGTAAACAATATGATGAGTAAGCGCATCGTTGATCTAGAGGTCGCAAGCCCTACTGCTGAGCATGAGGTCATAGTTACGATTCCCGGATCGGGAAAATTACTATTGTGTTTTCCATTTCGGATTTCTGAGCAGCATCACGGTGTCTAGAATTGTGCCCAGTTGATGGCAATGGGCTCGTCCTCTATTCCATGCGACTTTAAAATATCAGGCAAAATGTGAGTGCACTATAAGTACACGTCTGCCTGACCCTTTGGGGAATACAAGCGTGATGTTATGAGGTTTACAATATTAACTGAAAAAACGTGGTGGGCTTGTTTAAAAGAACTCTCTCTGACTATTGCTGTGAAACTAGAATAATAGGTTTATCAACGAAAGCTTGATCAATCTGGTCACTAAACATCACTCTCCCGTGATAGGTATTGTAACAGATAATCGGAACACAAACATGTAGCTTAGCATTTACAATGATATTATTTTGGCAACATATTGAATGGAACGGGATGTCGGTATGCCTAGCACGAATGCTTGACGTTAACGTAACATCAATTCAAGCGATTTTAAAATTGAATGTAAAACTATTTATGTAGCATTTAGCTTCAAAATACGGTGCGTACAATTTAACATCACTCACAGAGATAGTTAAAAATAAATATTAGGTGTATTCGAAACGATTATTTTGTTTTTTTTTAATCATTCCAGTTACGTTTATGTCAATAATTCTTGCTAGGCACAGATTCTGGAGGTTACCGTTGCAACACAAACATGCAAAACATTAATTACCGCAATGCCAGACGACGTAGGTCTGAACACAGATGCATTTCAAGCAAATACCTTGAATGATGATCGCTTAGCCGCTCCGTGCTCTCCAATCTGTCAGATTTCTTTGATAGTTTTTCAACTTTATTACAAAAGGATAAGGTTCATGTTCAATTGGGAAATATTTACAGTTTGGGATAGCTCGATGTGCTGGCTATATGCGTGAAGTGTCGTAGGTAACTTAAGGGTTATCAGATCTTCCAGAATGATGTTTCGGGTAAGGTATGAAACTAGCTACCGCATTATTTTTAGATTACAGTACGGGTAGAAGTTTCTGTCGGAAGTAAACTGATGGTTTTTAAGTAAAGGAGGTCACAAGTATAGGGCCACTAAAGACGCAGAATTGTTTAAGACATTGGTTCCCAAATAGTGGAACACGCACCACCAGTCCGCGAAAGGGATTGCGTTTCATATTAAATTTATACTTTTGAGATTCTACCAATGACGAATTTATTGTTCTATTAAAAAAAATGTGTTCACTTACAATACTATTTTTTTAGTACGTACTCGTACTATTGTTGTATATATTTATATACATTATTTTATATATTATATATGATTATACATATGTTACTTATCAGTCTGTGTGAGGGGCTTGTGGCTAAATAAAAACACCCGTACAGGTCGATCGAAGGTTAAGCTACGCTTGATAAGGTTGGAAAGAACGTTAAGCAGTTGGTCCCGGCTGTCATTGTTAGATCTTTGTCTATGGTAACGGGTAGTCAGAAGCCCGTAAGTTTGACAAGTAGTCTTACCAAAGGGTCCACAACTCGGTTGCTTGTTACCCAGCAACTGGGTTGTGGCGGTCAGATAATCACTCAGTCCACATAAAATACTAGTCTTCTGATGTATTCGGTTTTCGGAAGTCGACTCTAACATAGTTAGGAAAAACTAAACAACACTTGTGACTTTGTTTGTTACAAATACATACATACATTAAAAGTATATATTTAAGTTTTGTTTAAGATTGACGTAGTTTATTTTTGATGAAGTTTATGGTCCCTCCAAATAAAAAGGAAGTTGTATTTGGCAAATTAAAAGTTGGGTACCACTGATTTAGGAGATGTCTTAGTTCATCAACAGAACATTCAATTGTAATCCTTACTGGCAATAAAGATTGTTCACACTCACGTACATATATTATAAGAGCTCCTCAAGTCAAGCATGCCAACTCAAACATCGGTTACAAAGTCAACCAAGAATTCGGATACTGTGATTTATTTAATCCAAGTTATTCACTTCGTTTATTAAGCAGAGTCGAGATTAATACTGAGAGCTTAACGTAAGACGTGAACTCGCCACCCCGCACCCCCCGCGCCCCTCTTGCCTCGCGAGACCCCGGCACCCCGCGTGACGCCGGCAGATAAGCTAATTACTTATTGTGATTTAGCAACCGGTTCTCGGCAAATTTTTCATCAAATTTTCAGAGAGCAATTCTGAATAATAAGTAGACGTCGTCCACCACAATGGCAGCAATTAACCGGACAATTTAACTTTTTAATTGCGAATTAAGAAACTGGGGAGTGCAAAGGTTGAACACGGCCCGTGAAATTAATTGTCAAGAATGGTTTTACAGTCCGGCGGACCATTTCACATGGTACATATGTCCTCATGGCGCGACGAGTCAAAACGGGAAGAGAAAACAATAAAACTCGTTCACTCACATTAATCTCCGTGAAGCTATTAAACAGACTAAGTACAAGAAAATTTAATATATATTCACAAGGTTGCTTAACACCGCAGTTTTAAAACTTCTACCGAGTAGTTTTTTCTATCGGGTTCTTTGTTTTCACCCATAATCCTAGTTTTTCTTAGTGTCCGTACCAAGCAGAGGGAAACTTTCCGAAACTTGAATTCATAAAAAAAGTTTAAAGTTTGAACAAAGTTAAATAAAAACAGAAAAGCTTCATTGTGTAGTCAAAGCGCAGGCGGCATTACCTAATTGTGTTCGTTATCTACGTAACTTGTGTCTGCCCGAGAAACAGTGTATTAATATGAAAGCGATTTCAGCTTTGGTTAATCGGAATTCGGGAATGAGCATAGACAATGTAAACATGACAATAGGAGCAGGAGTAAGGGGCTGGTTGGCACTCGTATCGGTGGCGTGGCACTCGTGAGATAACACAACGCGGCGTCTTTGTGGACGGATGTAAAATTATTAAGCAACGGAATGCTGTAAATGGGGTTTGCCTCTGTAATATCAAGGGTTAAAGGCAACTCGCTCCTAACATAAGGTTTCATACGATTAAGTTTATCGGATTCCGTCTATAGGTCCCTAATTATGTTTCATGATATCGCTGGCTAGCTACATTGTCCGGCCCCAATGTTGTGATTTTTTCCTTATCTACCAAAAATTATAATGTATTTTAACGGCGCTGTGAGATGGTTTCCCCTCGCTCACTTTTAGCTCAGACAAATTTTTTCGTGCATATTTCAAGCGGGATTAAATTGTTTCAAACTTTGTCGGACAGTCTGTCGAATGCGAGAAGGCTGGAATCGATTGACAGCCGGATGATTCTGTCGTTATGAAACCTCACAAATATTGAAAGTAGATCGTTGTGAAAATGGCGTCCGTGTCAAATTGGCAACGAGAATAAAGCAGCCGCAAAGTAAACACCATTCAATTTTATTACGGAGAACAGTCTCCTTTGAAAATCCCTCGGTAGCAATCCCGTAAATCTCTATTTGTCGCAACTAAAACAGGTCACGGCGGAAGGCTATTACGTTCCCTAAATGCTGCCGAACTCCCTGTAGAGCGCTCTAATCCACTCCGAACGGGCTGGTGTCAAACGCAGGCCAGGGTTGTTTGTATTGTTTATTGTCGCGACGCTCGTTCGTACGGCAAAGACGCCGACGCCGTCACCGGCACGGGAGAGCATGTTTCAATTGATGGAGCCGCACAGTCCCCGAAGTGAACTATTATATTCCTGCCCATGAACGATACTTATCCTCACTTAATGTCTCCTCTACCTTACTTTGAAATCTCAGAGAGCTTTATAGTATTTCGAATGTGGAACAAAATCTCAAGTATTTGCCTACATATACTCGTACTTACTATAGAACTGTATTGTATTGGTCTCGACCTTTTTTGTTTATTTAAATGGTTAGGTAGATCACATTGCTTACTTAAATGCTTAGTAAGAAAACTTTAAGAAAATGCGTAAGGTTTAATCAATCGCGAGTTATATTAGGTTAGACGAAAGCGTGGCCACATGAACATCTGTAGCGCCTCGTGACGTCAGTAGGCCGGTTTTTATGCGACAGTTCGGCGTTCGGGTGTGGATGAATAAAAAGCACTGAAGAGCCAGCAGAATGGAACAAAACACTTGAAACAATATCGCGACAGAGCGGCAATCATTCCTGTTTTATCTCAGTTGGTGCACGCTGCGCCGCGAAAACTGCTCTAATAAAAAACTACCATGTGTTTCTACGTACATACCTATACGTAGTGTGCACGGTACACACATATAGGTTACTGCAGTGCTGCACCTGCGTTGTTCCTTGCAGATATGAAGTAAAAAATATTACGCTTTTGTTTCTGTGAGGGGGATTTGAAATACCTATTCTATTATACCAAAACGATACTTAACCTAAAATCGATCATTTTAGATTCTGTAAATACACTAGCCGATACAATAAGTACTTTCAATTCGGAAATGCGAAACAATATTTTGCGATGTGACTTTATTTATTTTGATGTCCTACCCATTTCCCATGTGTTTATTTTTACGAAAGCCAATTGAATAAAAACTGCAAAATATCGAACAATCAATTTTTATTTTGCACATCCCTCACTGACTCTTATTTAGATTTATTCAGGTAGTAAAGTAACTTGTTTTGGTTGCAACACAAACTCAACAATATTTTTAAAATACAAGCTACGGATTTCTACATATACCTATAACAAAACACAGTAAATAAGGCTGAGAATGCAGTATTTGTATCAGTTCGACCACCATCAACTTTTTGCCCCAGTTAAAAACTTGAATCAGGCCATTAGAGACTCGACGATTGTAACAATTGCCACCCAGAGTGGATATTATATTAAAAAATCCCAGACACGTGAGCGTATGAAAAAATAAATCAGGCTTTATTTAATACCATTCTTTTGACCGTAAAGTCGCGGTCCGACTGCGGGAGACGGCGAGTTACCTTTGAGACTAGAGTTCAAGTTGGTTTACTTACAAACTTTTTCACGGTCAAGTGAGCTATATAAGCTATGTTTACAACTTAGCTAAGTAGAGACCCAAGTCGTCGTTGGGGCTTAAGTGTTGGCAAGAAATTGGGCAGATGGCTCTTAATGAAATAGTATGACGCAACTATTAAATTTATGATGTGTGGGAATATGGACTTTATTATATAATGACATGTTGCTTGGTCAAATGATAATAACGTTGGACCTTTTGGTTCTGAATTGCTCTTGGTCAATAGAGTTACACGAACTCGGTAATTAATAAAAGACGTGAAGTGTAGTTACGCTTGGATTAATTTCGAAATACCCATTCTCATTGTACAACGCACTTCGCATTCACAAGGCTTTGAATCCTGTTCTCTTTAAAAGGAAAAATAAATATCCTTTACACTCATTTGATTTCTCTTTTTGTTCCAGATTTCCCGAGCGTGGCTGAAATGAAACCACAATAACATTGTAATTTTACGAGACAATAAATAACTGTTTTAAAATATACTCAACGTAGGATAAATAATGCTATTAATATATGTATTATATTTGAATTTTTGAGACAATATACCTCAGAAGGAGGGTTGTTATGACAATAACGCGATGTGAAGCACGACCAAAGAGTTTATTGATATCAAATGTCTTTTGACGTCATGACGGCGGAATCATCACGACGCTCAAGATCCGTTTCCATGGAAACCGGCGGTCTACCACTGGTTTCGACCTTCGCGCTCCTCACTATTGTCGCAGGTAAGCTACTGAAGACATGCCTTACATAACTTGGCAATCTACGACTGGCTCGTCGATCTAGTGCATGAAGGCCCGGGTCAGGCAAAATGTTGTAGGGTTTTCAATATGGAATTGCTAAGTACCAGCTTGGATTTGAGCTCAGTTAGTAGTACCTAATAGGCTTGCCCCCTATTGCCCCCAAATTGAGAAATGTGAATGTACTTAGGTAGGTACACCTATGTCTAACCCATCGCATAGTACAAGCGTGATGTGTGAATCGTCAAAGTTTTAACGTTATCAGCATTTACCATTTAACCAAATGACTCCTATACGTCCAAACGCATAGGAGTTATTTAGTTGATATCGCAGATTGCCAATTTGTCTATTGGACGTTTGACTGTTACGTAATAAAAATTGAAACAAATATTTAAACAATATAAAATCAAAATCAAAATTAATTTAATCAAATTAGGCTGAGACTCAGCACTTTTTGAACGTCAAAATTTACATAAGACACTCCCAAAACGTTTTTGCTGGGTAGAAGTGAGTGGAAAGCAACCAACTCCCTAGTAACACGTCTATCTGATAAGTTTGAAGAGCTTGAATCTCTACAATACAATTCAAAAAGAAACACATAAATCGATGATTTATGTTATTCTTTATAAAACACTTAATTCAATAATTTGCCACGTGTTAGATAGCACACACCAATATACCAAAAATAAGATAAAATGATACAATGTTTACAATATTTAAATAGCTCTAACATCAAACTTCAGATTTCAAGTTTTAGTAACCAAAGACACGCTGTTTGAAAGAGAGATAGAGAGAGAGAGAGAAAGAGAGAACGCCTCGCTTTTGACTGTTTCACGAAGCTATTCCCTTTATGTTCACTCTGACTTTAATTAGTAATAAACATTGTTAAACTTCAAGGCGGAGAGTTAACGCCCATTTTGAATAAAATTACCTTAATGTGTCTAACAAACCTTGTTCTTCAGTAGAATATTATGCCTATTACCCTGTAAGACCGAATAATATTACCTATGAGTATATTGGGTAACCTTAGGGCTGGTGAGTCCTTGATCTGGTCTTGAGCTCGATTTTCAAGTCGAACTAAATATAAGACCCTTTTTTTGTGCAGAAGTTTCTAAATGAATTTTGTTATTTAATAATACCAGCCTTTTATTTCTCACTTGCTGGGCAAAAGCTTCTTCTCATACAAAGAAGACATCAGCGTTAATCACCACCCTGGCTCAAGGCGGGTTGTTACCAACCCGCCTTGAGCCAGGGTGGTTTCAGACTTATTTTACAAGTAAATAAAACTTAAGCCTTGGTTTGTAATGTCAAAATAACAGCATATGAAAGTTTATATGGTAGTTATACCAATTTTTTTTTTTTTTAGTTTTCGTTTGTCTGTTTGTTTGGGCTATGAAACCGCTAGACGGAATTTGACGGTCTTTTCACTGGCCTGTAGCTGATGTTACAAGGAGTAAATATGAGGCTTTACTTTTCTTTTGAAATAAGATTAACGGTTCCGTGCAAAAAAAAAGCCATACATTTCCACGCGGGTGAAGCCGCTGACAACAGCCAGTATTCATTATAAGTTCAAGTTTCCTTAAGATGTTTTCCTTCACCGATGTCAGTAATGTTTAGACTTTACTTACATCGGTGAAGGAAACATGCTTTTATATTCATTGTAATTATATTCATATCGTTAAGGAAAATATCAAAACTTCGTGCTTAGAAAGTACACACAAAAAGTTACATTGGAACTTACCCTGGTTTGAAACAAGAAACTGAAATGTAATAACTACTGAGCTACACTGATTATATATTTAATTTTAATACCGGTGGTCTACATACTTTGAAATGTTCTTATATTCAAATATTTAAAAATATAATCTATATGTATATAAAATTAATAAAGAGAATAATAATATAATAATCATAAGTTTATTTGCATCACAAAGATACAACCATACAAGTAGGTGTTTTTACAATTGGGTGCATACGAAAATAATAAGTCCTACACTTAAATACGATCTAAATTGACAATAATCTCTTACCTTAATAAAATCTCATTTAGGGTAGCTCGTTAAGTCACATAGTTTATCTTAAATGCGTATTTGAGCCTATTATGCACTGACATGTTGTTATTTAGGTTGAAGCATCCAATTTACACTGTCCTCCGTACTAGTCGAAACTGTATCGCGGTAGCACAGTTCCTCTTACACATTTAACCCGTTCTAAATAAAAAAATATAGTATTCCACACTAGTGTGTGGAATACTATAATTTTTTAATATAATGTAATAAATATTAAATATTTGGTATATATAATAAATATTAGGTAATAGTTTACCCTAAATTAAGATAAGAAAAAATAAGATACATGGTCCAATGTAAAACCGGTAACATTTTTTATTTAGAGAAGAGAATTTTAATACCACATCACTGAAGTATACAATAACATTTAGAAGTTGATCCCTATATCCATATATTTCATGAAAAACAGGCAGCTGTACATAAAAGCCTTGTAATTTACAAGCGTAGTTAACTTTGCACGTATTTGCGAGTAATACATCTCTTAGTAACAATTATTACTGCTTCGCCCTTTTTAAGCTTTTTGCATACTATTTGCAAATTGGTGGAGGTTAGTAAGTTAAAACCTAATGGAAGACCAGATGAAAGGCTTAATATCATGTCGACCATCTCTTGCCGCTTTGACAACATTAATTCTAGCTTCCTAATACTGTAATGTTAAAACTGGTGGCCCAAAGTCGGACCGTCCGAATATTCGCCGAAAATTCTGGAAAATTTGTTCGTCATAATTTCCTAGTAAATTCTGTTGGAACTGTGTCGGAAGATGTCAAAGATTTTATAATTTTCATTGAAGTTTAGACGCACTTTTGCTTTACTGATTAGAACCGTAGTTTTATAGTAATTTTAATACTTCATATGTTTTGTTCTTCTTATACATAGAAGGCATGAGCATTAATCACCACGCTTGCTCAAGACGGGTTGGCGATTTCAGACTTATATTAATTATATAAGTCCAGGTTTCCTCACGATGGTACTATGTTTTGTTCGCGATAATGGTAAAATCAGCTTTTTGTGGAGTCTTGCAGTGGGCAAGTAATGTAGAGGGGTGCACATTCATCATCTGTTTAGCCTTTTCTCAACTATGTTGTGGTGGGCTTCCGGTCTAACCGTATGCAGCTGAATATCATAGTTTAACACGTTGAACGCCAAGTGACCGACAAACAATACATTTTCTATTGTGTCTCGTTGTTCGGCAGTTAAGGTGTTAATGATTTTTATTTGCATAACATACATAACAGTCATTTTGAAGCCCTGACTCAAGAGCTTGATATGTAATATCTGGATTACAGGAGTCAGATTTTTCTTCCTTTATACATATCATATCAGTGCTATATATGGAGTGACTGCCTATCTGAGCACCACAACACAGATACTGGGCAACACGGTACCCCGTAGTAAGACTGTTTCTGACTCCTCCTTTCTGACTTTCAGGCTTCTGACTACCCGTAACGACTGTCAAAGAACTACAAATGACAGCCGGTACCGACGGATTAACGTGCTCTCAGCAGTACTTAGTGGTATCGGTATATTATGGATGATACCCCATCCGCGGACCAACCTCGGCAAAATTTTCTTCACCTTTAAGGTCTACGAGCGCGACTCGTTATTATTTAGCCACGAACTGAAAACTGCAATTCGTATATAAAACAAACTAACATCACCAAAAACAGCACTAAAATAAATGAAAAAGTTGGAAACTAGGGCTTGTGCAGCAAATGTTTGGATTCTGCAAGCTCTTGAAATTTTGTACTGTCATCGATTTCACACAGAAATGCAAATTTTCAGTTAGAATATTTAAATTCACGTTCAAAATGAACTGAACATGTACAAAGGTTAAAAATTAAACAAACTCAAAAGCCGCATCATGTAAAATTACGTCGGCGTTCAAGAACAACATGTCAAGGCACAATTCCATGCACGTTTAGCTTTGTTTCTTTCTGTACGTGTTTGTTCGGAACGTGAGTTAAAACTAGACCACACTTCACGTGATGTAGCAAATTGTTGCACTTTAACGACTGTCTACAGTGGCGGGCTGCAGTTTAGAAGCAATACCGCCCCAGATTCCCTCACGTACCGCGACCCGCCTCCGACGCGCCAGACGTAAGGAACCCGCACTGAACGCTGCCCTACCGGATTCCAAGTTTAATTGAAAACACTTTATATAACCTTTTCTTTTAATTGTTTAAGGCTTTCACTTCATCCCTGCCCCGTGTTCTGTGAAATGTTTAATTATAGTTCCTAATGAAAACTCCACAATTTAAATAAACACGTACAATAGGTATAAATAATGATGTTTGTGTGCAATGCGAACGATATGCGTTAAACCCACATCGGATTACAGCTAATCATTGGATTAATTGTATGGAAATTAGTGATCGTACGCGTGGTGAATTTAACGCAATTCTATCAGAATGTAATTATAGACGTCGATGAGCGTGAAATACTAAATAATTGGAACACGTAATCGAATATGGAGGGGTCGACCGATGAAGTTGGCAATAATTGATATAATTATTAATTTTATTAATATTGGCTGGTAACTTATTAAGTACCTACGAAAAGGATTGGGCCGTTCTATATGTGAATACTTAGTTCACTTTAGTCAATGCTGTTAATTATATTTTTATGTGGTACAACGTGTGGGTGATTTATGACTCCAGATATAATTTTATCCATGGCTCGGGTGGTGGATATCAAGATAAAGGGGTCGTCGGTCGACAAAGTTCGCCGCGTAGCTGCCGGCTACTGGCCCCGAGTTATTAATTTTCATTTGACTCGGATAAAAGCCTTACTTATTGCTATTAAACGTCTTTGAGTAATTTGTTTTGTGACGGCTTTACGTTATACCTACCCATTAAAGATGTAGACATTTTAATGTAAAATTTCAATTCATTTTTGACATATTAAAGCTTTAAAACGCATTGATAATTGACGCAATCATAAGTGTCATTTCATTCACCGAAATATTCCATTAAAAATGTAATATATTTTTCGCCTTTGTGTTCACAATTTCAACTTTAATTTTTGGCTTTAAAAAATATTTACTTTCATTTTAACTCGATAAAGGGATGATGTGTGGCCGGGGACGAGTGACGAATGTTCCGTATCGGGGTGTTATTAATTTTCATTTGACAGTTACGCCGCTTCACTTCGCGAGTCTGCCTCGCGATGCGACGTGACAAAGGCCTCGCCTCTACTATAAACACTGCCTCGTTTTGTTCCATTATCGGCTCACTGTGGACTGTGATTTAGAGAAAAGTGTAGCACTTGTAACTCAGTGGAAAGCAGTTGGATGTATATTTATTTTTCGTTTAAAAGGAACTGTGTGATGAAAATCGGTTACTCACTCACGTTGTTTTATTGGCAAAACAGGATGAAAGTTTTTAATAACATGTTAAAAGAAATCAGAATAGAAAAAAGAAAATGCAATGTTTGTAAATGGTTGCTTTGAAATCGCGCATATTGCATTTTATACTAAGCTTCCAAACCGCGGAAAAGTTTACTTAAGTTCATATTAGTCTTTCAAAAAAGTAATAAATAAAAACTGAAATGTTTAACCAATTTTTTATTAAATTCTAGCTTTTCATTTTTAGAAACGCTGGTCAATATAGCTTCTTTCCCAAGATAAGTTGACAGTATGAGGTAAGGAAGACTGAAATGTGAACGTAATTCAGTTGAGCCAATAGAACATAGTAAAACTATGTATAAACGTTTTTATTTATGAAAGATAATTCAACAATCAATCATTTTATTTAACTTCACATATTATATTATATAACTTTACCAGCATAGATAAAGTTTTACACTACAATTCACAACGGGTAAGTTGTGAAAGCGGTGAGATAGAAAATCTTAAGTACTGAGCGAGTGAACACGTAAACAGCGAAGTTAAGAGCGTATTTCTGTAGCTTCGGGTGAATCAGATCCATTCCCGTTTAATTTACAAGGGTCATATTACCAGCATTGATCCGGAAATCCATTACCCGGTCGTGCGATGAAATAATTTTAATTTTCTCCACGTCTTATCTTTTCGATACACTGCACTCTGAGTTAATGTTTTGTTCGAAATAACACCGAGAAAAATAATACTTCGTGATATTTTATAAAAATAGTAAAGTACCAGCCTATTACTGTCCACAACTGCAGGGCAAAGGCCTCTTCTCAGACAGGGAAGGCATGAGCATTAATCACAACGCTTGGTCAAGACCGGTTGGCGATTTCAAACTTATAATAATTACATACGTCCAGGTTCCCTCACGATATTTTCCTTCACCGATGTCAGTGATGTCCAAGATAAATTTAGAAAGTACATATGAATTGAAAAACTCACATTGGTACTTGCCCAGGTTTGAACCCACAACCTCGTGCACAAGAGGCGAGGCCTAAACCACTGGGCCATCATGACATTACAATGTATGCTATGTGTGTATGCTATTTTATATTTGGTGCCATTTTTTTCTGACAACCAGTCTCACCAAGGCGTACCATGTTGCCCAGTAACTGAGTTGTGGAAGTTCGATATGCAGTCGCTCCATGTAAAATACTAGTATTCAGCTGCATCCGGTGGGACTTGAAGCTGACCCCAACATGGTTGGGAAATGGCTAGGCAAATGCTGAACTCTGTCTACATATACTCGGCGATTTGAACTTTGGCGGAGTGACCTGTGCCTGGGAAAGCACGTTAAGCTGTTGGTCTCGGCCTGATCTCCCTTCGGTTGCGTTGAATTACCGACCCATCGAACTATGAGAGTTAAGGAAGAGGGCGTGCACCGATCTCTTTAATATCTCTGTCAATGGCTGGCCACTACTGAGATGGGCCGTCCTGGCCGAAAGTCAGGAGGCCATTTAACTATGCGATGATTATGACCAATATTTATGGTCATAATCATCGCATTATTATGACCAATAAGTTCCACCAAATATTGATTGAGTGCAAAAGAATACTCGCAAGATTTTCGCAATTGTCAATCATGCCTATGGTTAGAGGTAAAATTAATGATAAGTGTATTTTTAAAGCCTTACCTAAGTCTATTGCAGTCCACAACTAGAAAAAATCATGCTCAATATCTCGATTGTGTAAGTCGAGACCTTCCTCGATATTCAGAAGGTTCCATTCGGTCCTGTTAATGCGAATGTGGGCTGTACCGATAACTCGAACAATTGGTGACAAGTAAACGTTCCGTAGTGAATATATTATGGGGTCAGTAACGGCCAGTGTAAGCTCCGTGAATTCTGGGGAACTGTGAACCTACTGATAAATTTCAGCCACGAAATAGTCTAGTTCTCGACTATACCTACCATTATATAATCTATTCAAATAAACAAAAATGAAGTGTCTGTTTGAAATATCAAATTTACAGCTTTTTACTGAGTGGTAAAGTAGGTATTTTGCGGTAGTTATATCAAAAAATATATTTTTTAATTTTGACTGTTTTTTTGGCCTAATCTCTGAAACACGTGGACCAATTATGACGGGACTATAACTGGTATATAGCTGATATTATAAGGAGTATCTTAGGAAATGGGAAAAAATGTAAAAACCATGAGTTTCCATGCGAATGAATTCGCGGACAACGGACATAAAGACAAACCGTGAGAGCTTAAATTATAAAACATCCGTGACACCATTTTGGTTGTTCTTAAACTAAAAACAGAACATTTTATATTCTGTGCAGACTGTTTATGTTAATTCTTTGAGCTTAAGCTTTGAACTGCTAACATTACTTTGCAGTTTATAAAGCCGAGGTACTTTTCAACCGCAGTATTTGCATGGGTCGCTAATATACTAGTACTATATAAGCTTTAATATGTGACACTATACAACTTCAATTTCAACAAATAAAAATCAATAGGCGCTTCTGATACAAACTTCATCCTCTTGCCCTTATACCAATTTATTTGAGGTGGGCGCAGCATGTCTTCTTCTTCCATACATTACTACTACTATTTACCGTCATCTAAAAAGTTATATCCTTTCTATTCATATCATTTTACATTTACTATCTAAAATAGCCCGTGGCTAACCCTATTTTGGCCGCCGAATGTCGGCAAAAAGATTTACTTCTATGGCTAATTGGGTCCATGATATGGGACTTAGTTCCGAATAATACTGCTGCTTTCACAATACCCAATTTACGTAACAAAATACCTATAGACATTAGATACTCAATGAACAGTAAAAACATATAGCGTACTGAAAGAACATTACATCAATTTGATTCAAATTTAACTGGTAATAGAGCGTTGATCAAGTCTCAGACCATGGCATGCTAAGACAAATCCCATGGGTCTATTTGTGTGCTTTGTTTAAGTTTATATAAAGGCCTTATCTATGAATAACTAATAAATAAATAACAAATAAGCACACGGGCCGATCGTCAAGGTTATGCAACGATTGGTGGGGCCAGTCCGTGGTGGGTAACCATCTATTACGTACTCAGACCTTACGAGCCTCGGGAAGCACGTTAAGCCGTTGATACCGACTGTCATTCATAGATCTTTGACAGTTGTTAGTCAAAAGCCCGAAAGTCTGACAGCCAGTCTTACCAAACTAGTGACTAGGATGTGAGTATTGCCCAGTAATTGGGTTGTGAAGATTAAATAGGCCGTCGCTCCATGTGAAATAAATGTATTTAGCTGCATTTTGGTTAGACTGGAAGCCGAACACAACATAGTTGGGAAAATGCGAAGCAAATGATGAATGTGCACCTCTCTATATTACTTGCTCATTGCCAAACGATTGACCAGAAAAAAACTGATGTTAGCATAATCGCTCGTACAAAAACCAAATGTTACCATATTTTAATGAAGTGTCAATTTACCTCAAAAAAACGTATTCATGAGTAAAGCAAACGTGCGTCTATACCAAAATGATAAAAGCTTTGACATCTTCGACAGCTGATCACGAGTTATATAATATTAAAATTCGATCAAATTGTTTGATATTGTTCATAAATAGAATTTTCGTGTTTGGAAAGTCAATGATCACGGCAAACACATTTTAGTATTCTGTCTTTATAAACGGGATTGATGTGTAAATACATATAACTTTTGTTTTAATTAATGTACACTGTACACTGTTTAAATAACTTCTTTATTTCAACCTATTTTTTTCTGGGATTTTTAGTTGACAAATATTTGGTAGCTTTGACGAAACGTTATAGGTAGCGATATTTCTTTTTTTTAAACTTGTAATGAGGCCAGGGTTGCCTGTAAATCGTAACTATGGAGAAGTAGGTGCGTGTGAGCAAGTTGTCATTGATTCAAATCACATTCACAAGATGTGATTTATGAGTTGGATCAATTACAGAATATTTAAGAAACCCTAAAACCAGTTTTATAGATATCATAATTGCTTTCATTGTTACCGATTCGTAAATTAAACATTTCCACCAATATGAGCAATTGAACATTAATCAAATTCAATGGAATGTTATTCCCACTAAATTAAACAAATCTGTCCAACAATCCGAAACTTGTTAATTAATAAATTACATTTTCAGTTTCGAATTAATTTCACTTATAAAATATTTGTGTATTTACACTACTAATAATAAATTATAGTTCTTAACATTTAAACACGAACGGTCACTTTATTTTATAGTCAATAACTAGTATTCAATATTATTAGTAGTATATTATTAGTTTCGAGTATTAGGTAAAATGTTGGGAGGATTTAAGTTTTCATTTAAAAATATCGGTTGTGTGAATGTAATTCGGTGTCAGAGCACCATCGTTTTATTAAGCTCATAAAGCGGGTTTATACGCATTATTCCTGTATAACCCTCTACTATAATATTCTTGAGTATGCTTGTAATCAAAAAGGTTCAAAAGAACAACGGGCAGGGTTGAAATTCATGACCACTCAAGCTCCAGTGGCGGGAACGCGTACTTCATTTGCTTTTTTGTATTGGTGAGAAAATATAAATTGAATCTACATCAAGTTGATTATCCAGCCGAACACTACTCTCGAGAAATGATATAGGAAAGTAAGTTGGAGTGGAAAGTAGACAGAACCATTTTATTGCGGCAAATCGTCGAATACAGAGAACGCTGTGTAGGCAAGGAAAATTCAGAACGGAGCGGGCATTACTTTTCGTCTGCATGAATCGGAGCGGAGTCACGGGCTTTACAAATTCTACTGCATAAAACCATTTGATTTGACTTTTCACGGATATCTCTGTCATTACAAATGAATGGGAAAAAATAATGGAGGCGCCTCCATTTTTTTAATTGAATCGTTTTGTGGTTCCAGCTAAAAAGTGAAAAATTTATTTAATCTCAACCCCGCATTAGTCGAATTTAACGAAAATATTCGGCGTTCCGAAATCCCGCACGAAGCCATTAATCGTTTTGATGTCACAGTATGGGACATTTAGTGTGACCCTTTTTATGCGCCAACCTTTCCCGATTTACGTCCCTAATCGCCGAATACCGAACGCCGAAAACTGAAACTCAGGCGTTCATATGTTGGTCGCGTTAAAACGCCGGCGCCGGCTACTGAGCGCTGCTGGTTCATTGTGAAGGATTACACAAATGATGTTTTGGAACATGAGCTGCTGTTTTTGTTTCACAAATCGGCACTTCGCTGCTTCCATACTCTGGATGGTTCTCGCAGACTTAGACTCGCTTACACTATGCATATCTTTTGTTCGCTGTTTGTACGAATGCTATTTACTTGAATGTAAAAACGTATTCACAGGAATTCATTTATTCTCAGCTTTTCAGACTGAACGTTGCCAATATTGGAAAAATGCTGATATTATTCGATACGTACTCGTGTTCAATGTATGATGTGAATTAAATGGTTGGTATTACTTTCCGGTAAACAAAGTAGTTTGCCCAGATTTTTGGTTACGGATGCGGAGATTTATTTAATGAACGTAGATCAATTGCTATAGAATTCAGTAGCATCAGCAATTTCCCCACTTTTGTTTGTGCAAGCCTGACCCAATTTAAACCAATTTGAAAGGCCAATTCGACCTGTATTTCTTCTGATTGTATTTGGCTATCGTTGAATATAAAGCTGATCCGACTGTTCGCTGTATTGTTTATCAAGAGAGTCTCTCCAAAGTGTCAGTTAATTTATTCTAGTAATTGTGAGCTGGCACTATTAGCTTTTGTTTCAGAAGTAAGTGGCTAGTAAGGTACCTACCTATATTCGCGGAGCCCTTTTCTTCCGAGTTTTGTCCAGCAATATTTATTATATTATTTATTATTAATTCAGACTTATATTAATTGTAAGTCCAGGTTTCCTCACGATGTTTTCCTTCACCGTTGTCTTAAATTATAAATTATATTATAAACTTAGAAAGTAGTTAGCTATGAGTGCTTATTGACGGTGATTTGAAGGTAATTTTTGTTTGTGTCAGGTCAGCTGCAAGGTTCGGGCTATAGTGAGCAGGAGCCCGAGTTCCTATCGCCACTGGAGAACCTGACACTGGCTCAGGGCAGGGATGTGCACTTTACGTGTACTGTCAACCATCTGGGCACTTATAAGGTAAGTTATTACACTATACACGTATTACGTTCATTTTGTTTTATTTTTTTATGTTACTCTCTGCCACCGTTATTTCATTGTGGCCTTGGTCATTGGCGTAATGTGAAACACAATTTTGTCACACCACTAGCCATCTGCGAAAAACCTTTTATAAATGAAATTCAAACCATAAAAACTCACAAAAATATAAATATATAAAACGGACCTGTGCGAGGTCAGACAGGCCCCTCAGCATAAAGCTGCGGTGTTAAAAAAAATATATATATACTGCAGTGCTGGTATTCTGATAGCCCGCTGTGACGTCCGACACACCTACGGACGCACACAATATACCACAAAGGAGAATAAAAAGAAAATATATAGAAGGTGGGAATGACATAAGACGCAAAACTCGATGTCATGAGTACATACGGTACATGGTTTTGGAGCAACCATATTTTTTTTTGTTAATTTTTTGTCGGCTTTTCCGAATTTAAGAAGGTTTTTTTCTTTAAACTGTAATAAATCATGATTTCTATCTAAACCAATGAGATATTTAATAAAGGAGGGAAATTCCTTACTCTTTTTCATCAATCAAAAATAAAGTTGCGCTTCGATGCCCTTTAAATGTGTAAATTAATAAACAATAGGTCACACATTAATAATTACAATAATTTCAAATAGTATCTATAAGTACGAAACTCGTGAAATAACAAAGCACAGATAAACATGATCATAAACCGATTTCAGTACTATTCTAGACAATAGAGTATAACAATGCAGAACCATTGTCATATTCTGTTCACTTACTATTTCCAATTATATAGAAAGATATTCGCTTTCAAAACTAGTTATACACGTCCATACATAGTACCAGCCTATTACTGTCCCACTGCAGAGCAAAGGCCTCTTCTCATACAGAGAAGGCACGAGCATTAATCTTCACGCTTGCTCAAGACGGGTTGGCGATTACAGACTTATATTAGTTATATAAGTCCAGGTTTCCTCACGATGTTTTCCTTCACCGATGTCAGTGATATCCAAGATAAACTTAGAAAGTACATATGAATTGACAAACTCACATTGGTACTTGCCCAGGTTTGAACCCACAACCTCGTGCACAAGAGGCGAGGCCTAAACCACAGGGCCATCAAGACGTCCATACATGTATTAAAGTATGTCGTGTTAATGTGAATTGTCATTGCTCCTTATCAGACCACGAAGTTTAATAACTCGAGCTGTAAACTGAAAACTAAATACATATTTACTAACTTATAGTTTAAAGTAGTTCGCCCCATTTCATATCAACTTGAGTCAATATTTTGTGGTGGTAACAAGCTGTAGCTTTCTATGCATAGTAAATCATAACTTAATATTGCGCCTGAATTCCTCGTAGGGTTAGGCAGACGTGTACTAACATTGTACTCATATTTCGCCAGTTATTTAGTCTCATGTGACAGGGGGTGAAGCTATCACTATTAATCGGGCACGAATCTAGACTCTAGATTGCTGCTGAAAAATTTCAGCTGGGAACACCTGATAATACTACCCGACCCGGGAATCTTACCCAGTACCTCAAGCTCATCAGTAGTCCAACCAACCACTAGACTAAACACACATTTCAAACATACAATAAAGGTATCTCCTACATATGTAGATACCTACGACTTAAATATACACTTAGTTTATAAATCCGTACATACTTAGGTATATTAACTATGACAAATTATTCTACTAGTACTAAATACTCTGCTTTCAAAGACTGCGACAAAGAAGATTTTACTCTTCTTTTCTTTTTCTGTAAACAGTAAAATTACAGTCCCGTGAAAGGTTTCTTCAGGTTGGCACCATAAAATTGCAGTTTTGTTATGTAAATATGTTCTAAGTGCTCATCACTGTCCCATCTGCATTGGCTTATCTTTTAGCTGACATCTAAAAATAACACTAGGAGTCTTTATAAGTTTTACAGGCGGCTAGGTAGAACGGTAGACATACTTAAAGGGAGTGTAATACTCATGAAATTATCAATTTTTGCAGTACCGACCCTGAAACTTTGAAAACTGAATAGCGTTTCCCCACATTCTGTTAAGTTAAACAAAAGCGTTGCGTTTTTGTTTCGCGATTTTATAGTTGTTCCTATAGTCAAAGAGGTTCCTATGAAGTATGACCATCATTCTAATTAACACCCTTTTAATACGATAAAAGGTATCTTATAAAGATAAATATTTAATTGTTATGCAAGACAGAAAGATCGAACACAGAAGTAAAAATAGTAATTGCAGTACATTTTAATTTCGCAGGTGGCCTGGATAAAATCAGACACAAAGACGATCCTGGCGATACACACACACATGGTGACGCTGAATCCTCGACTGTCCGTGACGCACAATGGACACAACACCTGGAAGCTGTACATCAGCAATGTGGAGCCCAAAGATTCTGGCACCTACATGTGCCAGATCAATACAGACCCGATGATGAGTCAGGTTAGTAGCACCGCTCGTAAAAGTCTACTGAGAAAGATAGGTACATAAAACTATACTCATGGAAGTATAGGTGAGACAATCTTCTGATTTTACGATAATGTTGGGCAAATTAAGGTCACCAATATTGAAATATTCTGGAAGATATTTATGGTCTAACCTTATAACCAGTACTTACGTATACTACCGTTAGATCTGAGTCGTGCTACACGATTACTGCCAAATCCGTGCAATGAGTGGACAAGTCCACTCAATCATTAAGGTTAATTACTCAAAATACTCACTGTCTCAAACACTTATCTGCATTGTCCTTATATAATCAGATCGATGACCATGATGAAATCTGCAATTTCAACCCTTTTAAAGAGATCGTGATCTGTGTTTATTTCGATGTTTCTTCTCAAAGTAGGTAACAACGGCGTCATCTTGTTTTAATTTAGTTATTTTACATTGTGACGTGTAAAAGAGTCTTTAATATCCCATTTACAGATATAAATATACGTATTGAATCCAGTTTA
Source organism: Phlogophora meticulosa (assembly GCA_905147745.2). NCBI lineage: Eukaryota > Metazoa > Arthropoda > Insecta > Lepidoptera > Noctuidae > Phlogophora > Phlogophora meticulosa. The sequence goes on along the minus strand of LR990528.1, from coordinate 8,551,133 downwards.
CAATAAGAATTCTCGGAAACAACTAGCCTATACCATGTACCATTCATCATAGAACGCAAACAATTGAATTTAACAATGATTGTAATATGACACCTATAATATGAAACGATGAGTATATATACGTAATTGTAGTATTAAGTATACTTATGCCTGTGTCGTATAGCAGTGTAACATTTACATTAACATAGTTTAATTAGAACACCGTTGCCTAACAATAATGGGCAGTAATTGCAATTGATTTCCATCTGAGTGGTCTGTGCAGCCGGCTTATATTAAAATATATGCAATCGATAGGATCGTCAGCTTGCATCGAGTCTCCGGAATATGTCACGTTTCATACACAGAGCACGGAATCGGCGCACTGGCAGTAGCTAGTGACGTCAATATTAAAAATATTCGTGTACACACGTACCCACACGTTGTATATGTGTTGTAACACATATACAACGTGTAGGTACGTGTGTTACTAGTTTCGGCTGTCATAGATAGCGATGGCAGCGGAAACTTGAAATTGACGGCCCGTGTTAATTTTGACCGTGGGGTCAAAATTGTGCTGTGCTGACAATTTCTATGAGTAAAGGTGCGTCTGGTCAGACTGTAAGCCGACCCCAACGTTCTTCATTTGTTAATTTATTTAAAACTGAAACATACAAATGTGTAGTACAGTCAACCTTTGGGTGATGCAGAGAAAAGCAGTGATAGGTGTAAATACGTTAATAATGGGATACAAATAGATTTATCCAAAAATAAAAACATGCATGTATATCTATTACAAACTATAAATACGATACTTATATGTACATACGAGTATATAATACCTATATAGAATATACTCTAGTATTGTATTGTTTGATAGGCCAACACCCGCAACTCCACGACTCTGCGCGTATTTTGCGTAAATATACTCTTGTGAATAAACTTTCAAACACGAATATACTTAAACAATTATAACAAGTAATGGGAAAACATTAGCGCCGTGACGATACTAGGTACCTACTGTCAACTTCTTACGAATGTGCTCGTGAACTTTAACTTGAAAGGATAATCGGTTGGTTGCCATCCTGATTTCCTGGTGGAGCGCGTTCTACAGAAAAATAGACTGAATAAAAAGTAAATGAAGTCAGTATGGTGAGACACACACATGGCTCTTCTTTTTTTTAAAGTGTTGACTTTAAAAAAAAAAGAAAGGCCATGTGTGTGTCTCACCATACTGACTTCATTTACTTTTTATTCAGTCTATTTTTCTGTACTTTGTTTGTACTGTGTTTTTACAGGAGAAATGTGAAAGTCCTAGCGTTGGGCAACCCCAACGCTAGGACTTTCACATTTCTCCAGTATCGTGGGTGAGTTTACAAATATCTAAACTCACATACACAAACAGCCAGACTCGGAACAACTACCTGTACGCCATACAAAATAATATTTGTTCCGTGCGGGGATCGAAACCGCGACACGCAGCGCAGCAGTCAATCGCTCAGCTACTGCGCCAACCGTGCCGTCAATAGTTGGGAGAAGACTAGGCTGATGATGATCAGACGGTGACACTCAATGACACGCTTGGTTTGTGTTGAAAATTTTGACAATGACGGCTCTAGGAATGGCCGCCCAGGACTCTCGGTGCTCTATGGTTTCATCTGAAAAATTAAATCCGTATTCTTTGTATTCCGTTTCCACATTTTTCATATATTCTGAACTAGAATGGAACGCGTGTCTGTCCTGTTCTGTTGCATGTTATACTGTTAAGCTTGCTGACATTTTAGTGATCTAGAAAATGGTTGGAGCTCGCTTTTGTATTCTGGATATTTTTCCTGATTTGGATCGCATTTCCTGAGATGAGAAGTAATCGTAGCGCTAATTCAAGATGTTAAGGTACCACTTTACAACACAATGTATATAATGAACGTACATAATCCTATTTCATCGCGCCTTCATACCCTGAAGGATTAGGCAGACGTGTACCTATAGACGTGTGCCAATTATGTTGAAAGCCCATGTAACAAGGGGCGACCCTACTACCATCAACCGAGCACAAACCCAGATTCCAGGCTCCTACTGAGAAATCCCAAATGGAAAAGCTCAATAACACTTTTCCCGACCTGGGAATCGAATCCGGGTCTTCTTCAGCACTTGCTTTCACAAGACCAACGAGGCAGTTACTATTATCCCATTTCATATTAAATACCAAGTTTTTTATTACTATACAAATTGTGTAAGTTTATTACGTAGATACCTAAAGTTTTTATTCACAAAAAGATACAATTATTAATATGTGAAGAAATAAAATAAATAATCATAGGGCATCAAAAATTCATCCGCTTCATTGTTAACGGGAAAAGTGCCCAGAAGGCTGGCAGCATTGCCACGTTGAATGGCAATGCTGATTCTTTGGCCAAAAAAAAGGCCAGCCCTCTGGTCACGTGAAGAGTCGACCAAACGTGTCGCGATTTCTCGAAAAACTAAGTGGACACACGGCCCCCATGGCCCTAGTGTTTCAACCCCAAACGGCTCAAACATATAATTTCCAGTTAGGTTGTTGTATTTTCGCCGTTTGAGGTTTTCTGCACCTGCAGCAGCCGCACCTGCACAATCCACTAAGATACCTTAATTTATTTATGAGAGTGTTAGGTTATTTTCATAAAATGAAGTTTACTTTAGTATTAAACCCATCAAACTTGCATAGGGTAAGCACAAGCACGCACCGTTCATCAAACTATTAAAGTGTCATGGCGTATAAAATAGCATTTTCAGTACAGATACGTTCTGTGTCCAGTGTATCGGAAATATTGACTAAAATTGACAGATTAATGATCTATCAATTTTAAGATAAGAATCTGGGACGTTTCTGCTCGACCAGACATAGCGATATATCTAGATGAACATCGATACGTGATTCCGCTCCACATGTACGCTAGGTAGTTTGGAGTAAGAAATTCATATTGAGACGTGAATTGTGAAGATAATAATAGATATGGTTAAACTATATACATTTCGTATTGTATCAATGGACCGCTGATGAATGAATTGGAAGATATTTGTTAACTTTTATTTCAGTTGACATTTTATTCGTAATTTGAATTGGCTTTTTCTATTCTAACTTGAATGTCAGTAAGGAAAAAACAAGAACCTTTACTATTTATAAGATCCTATATGTGTATACCTATGTTTAACAAAAAAATGATTCTGTTTTTGAATGAAAGGTGACTAACAAAAGGTATATTTATAAGACAAATGTAAGTGGAAACACCGGGAGGGAATGCCCTAGAAGGACATACACTGACCTTATTGGTGATGTTCTTCAGAAAGGTCAGGTGCGTAGTACTCGCTACCGGCGTGCGTGTTAGAGCAGATGTATGAACAGTAACGAAGCAAAAGGAGTATGTAAGGATCGTACAGCCGTACACCTACGTCTTTGTATAATTTCTGATTTTTGTCTGTTGTCTGTTTGTATTGTCTAATCTTCGGAACTACTGGACAGATTTTGACACTACTTTCACTGGCAGGTAGCAAATATTGTAAGGAGTAATTTAGGTTTATTTTATTTTAAATAAAGAATTACGGATCAGCGCAAAAAGAAACCTATCAAATTTGGTCAAATTTCACACGGACGTCGTCCCAGGCACAGGTAGCCTAAATAAATCGGTACTCTTTTGGCGTTCTACAAAACATAAGTGATTATAGTTAGCCAATTCGAAAATTGTTTGGGCACGGCAATAAAAGAAAAAAAAAAAAAATTGAACCGTAGACCGTATTCAAATATTGTTTTTTTTTTATTGTTGCTTTTTAGCTTTCATTTTACAATTATTGTAAATTTCTTCATAGAAGATGTAGCCAACAAACCAATTTTGAATTTCAAACTCTATTTCGACATCGTTAAAGTTCCCATTACCAAAACCGATGGGATCAAACTATTTTGTATTATGAAACTCACCGTGCTCTGAATAAAGTTCAAAACAGCTTTGGGCTTGGACTGAAATTAGAACTGGTTTTGTTATAAGACGGTTTAAGTTTGACCTTCATCATGAATTCGTCCATGGATGAAAATCTCACGTGAACGAAGAACTAGTCGTAGAGTAACAACACACAGATAACCCAAAAAAAAGGTGCTTGTACATCTTCAAAACCACTGGATAGATTTTGACTCTGCTTTCACTGACAGATAGCAAATATTGTAAGGAGTAATTTAGTTTACTTTTATTTTAAATAAAGAATTACGGTTCAGTGCAAAAAGCAACCTATGAAATTTGGTCCAATTTACAGGGTAAACAGGTAGTCTAAAAAATCGGTACTCTTTTGGCGTTTTACAAAACATTCCAGTGGGTTATTCCCGTAGTTTTAAGAACGTTCACATTTTAATCCCAGTCTCAATTTGTCAGAAATATGTCAAATTTACCTACATATTTGACATTGATTGTCGCGACTAGAATTGACAGTTTTTAATTACGGGAATTGGCCTTCTTATGGTCCACCAAAAAACAAAAAAACATCGTTTTTATCATGATCAACTTAATATGAAATAAAACACCATGAAACGAGTACATATTCCAGAACGGGTCATGTCAAAGTGTAGACAAAATTGTTACGGCGAGGCGTCGTGCCTCGCATGCCGGTGACGGGGTAACTTTCATCCAATATTATTATAACCAGAGGACGCGGCTTACCTGAGCTGCGATATGGTGCGATATTTTACCGTATTGAATATGGTGTATTTTTAAATCTTGATATCTTGTGGTAGTCTGGTTTTATTTAGTGGGACTTCGCATCGATGATGTGGTATGTGGTATGGTTGCCAATAAATATTGAACAAACACATACATTAACCGTCATACCATGGGGGTAAAGAGAAACTACAGAATGCCACTCGTACGATCCTTACACATACTCTTTTTGCTCCGTTTACGTTCTTTAATCTGGTCAAACATGTACGCCAGTTGCGAGTAATACGCACCTAGCCTTTTGAAGTACATCACCAATGAGATCAGTGTAGTTATGCCTTTCTAAGTTGACCCTTCCTCTTACATCTTCAAGGCTCAACGTGACCAAACCATCTAAGCACTTTTAATTTTTTGTCACTACATCTTGTTCTTATTTTAAATATTTTTTGTTTTTGTTTTTGGTTTTCAGTCATCGTCTTCTCCTGCCTGCTTTTATTATATATATAACTAGCTGACCCAGCAAACGTTGTTTTGCCATATAAATGTTGGGGTGGACCACCCTTATCATTTAGGGGGTTGAAAAATAGATATGTACACAAAATTTCACGAAAATCGATCGAGCCATTTCGGAGGAGTTTAATAACATACACCGGGACACGAGAATTTTATATATTAGATTTATTTGAAGTTGGCGCAAATCGCTTACCTCTTGCATTCTCTTCTGTCGCTCGTCACGCCCCCGTTTCATTTATGTTATCTCTCACACATTAAACCCATTTTATCTTTGCGTCTTCCTCTCTTACTCTTTCCGTATTCTGAATCCCTGTTTTAGCACATGTTCACCCTTCCTCATCACATACAACCCATACCAAGGCAAATAATTCATTTTCATCTCTCCTTTCACTAGTTCCACATTTAACTGAATTATAATGCTATTACATCACAGTGCATTCATAACAGGTATCATTTCATCTAAATAGATAGCCTGACTTTTACCAAGTTTTCCTTAATATTTCACAAACATAACATGTTAAGGTAATTGTTGGCAGTTACACGTGAACATTTCATTTTTATGTTTGCGAATTTTCTCTTGTATTATTTACTGAGACATAAGAGTCAGTTTTAATATGTAGTAGATATTACTAATAACTGCAAATAGCTTTGTTCCCCATACGAATGGTTTTACGTCGGCCTTATTTACAGCAAAGGGTACTATCGGAATCTGTATTTTAAAATTTGTATTTCATTTACGCGACGTAAGTCTGTTATTATTATTACGTCAACTTTTGCACAGAGCGGTGTAACTTCGGTACAATATTATGATAACGGGAACGGCTTTGCCTCACATGCTCGTACGAAACGTTATTTACCATTTGTTACAGCAGCTGTTTATTAAAATGGAATTGTTGTTGAATTTTCAGTTTCAATAACCTTTTCAAGGTATCTACCGAGGACCAGGCTTGGGTTTCTCGGCTTGCAATCGCTGCTAGCAATATCTGAAAACGGGAAATACTTCATTCTTAAAATTTTATTAAAAATTACATAACATCACGCCTGTAATTACCGTAAGGGTTGAGCAGAGGTGCACCTATACCAACACCCACATTTCACCAGTTATGTTTAAGTCCCATGTATAAATAGGGGGCGAGCCTATTGCCACCAACCGGGTACAAATCCAGACTCCTGGTTGCTAATAAAACAAATCCTATTGGAAAAACTCAATAACACTTTGGCTGACCTGGGAATCGAACCCAGGACATCACGCTCAGTAGTCGCGTTTGATGCCAATAAACAACAAGGTAGTTTAATAAAATTCCTCATATAATTTAAAGTCTGTCACCGTCATCATTGATAACTTTGTTCCACTCTTGACTGAGGATAAGCCTCATCCCTTTAATTCCATATTCATTATAATACCACACATTTATGTATAGATGTATATACGTATCAACCTCTCAATCGAACAGGGGATCTTCAATACCAGGGTTTCTTAGAACCCTCACAATTGGTGTCATGGAGTACTGTTCTCTGCATTAAGTGCTTGACCCAATCACTTAACGAGAGCTTCTCAAGGCATTTATCGACCCTCGTCTCTAATAGGATATCACACCTTATAAGATTGTATTATGCACAATAATGATAATAGGTATTTGTCTTATAGTTAGTAAGTATAGCTTCGTTCCTTTATTTGCATCGATTGGGTCGTTTAGGCTAGTGGAGCTCGTGGCTAAATAAAAACAACCGCACGGGTCGATAGATAGTTAGGTTACGCTTCTCGCGGTCAGTCTATAGATGGTTAACCGTTCATTACATATCAAGACTTCTCCGTGCCTCGGAAAGCAAATCAAATCAAATCAAATCAGTTAAGCCGTTGGTCCCGGCTGTCATTTGTAGATTTTTGACAGTCATTACTGGTAGTCAGAAGCTTGAAAATCAGACAACCAGTCTTACCAAGGGGTATCGTGTTGCCCACAAACTGGATTGTGAAGGTCAGATAGGCAGTCGCTCCATGTAAAATAGTGGTATTCCGCTGCATCCGTTTAGACTAGAAGCCGACCTCAACATGGAAAAGGCTAGGCAGATGGGTCGTTTAGGCTTAAAGTCTCATGAAACGAAATGAATTATTGTTGTGCCGTAAAATAACTAACGAGGCGTATTCTAGGACAAAAATGAACCAATCAATAATAATACAAAAGTAAAAAATCACGGCGGAAAAGGCCCAGTTTAGCAACTATGCGATTGTTTCAGATCGATTTCCCGAGCGTAAACTCCTACACAACGGTACAAAAGTTAATACTTTTATGGAAGCCGAAGTAATTATAAAACAACTGAATTCTTTCACATCAAAATCGTTACGCCAACGTTCTTTGGCCGAATTTTTCTAAGACCTCACCTCGTTATCATCGAGCCATTTTCCCGAGCCTTCCGAGAATCCGTGCCTGGTTATGTAAATGACAAAACATTTTACGCGACTCAAAGCTCTGTATGTTATTTGGGAACAGAGTGTCTTTCATAGTCATGCGGGCATTATACGTAAACATTTTGCTTGGCCGCGATGTAAGTAGATACGTCCAATTTATTACGCTTATAAGTTGTAGCAGAAAACTTTTGTTGTACGAGGTAACCCTTAGCGTAGTTTTGTTTTGTTTGCTCTCGTTATCTTCGCGATGGGATAAACAAGTGCCTACATATAACAGGGTTGTACAAAACATTGTGTAGTTACTCGATAGCGTATGTAGTGGAAATGTTCAGCGCATTGTCGGAGATATTAAGAGTGTTTGATGGTTTTGCTTGTTGTAGAAATTGTTCATTGATAACTGTTACGCTTTTTACTCATTGGGTTATGCAGAAACAAGTTAAAGGATAGTTATTATACAGCCAGTGTTTTTTGTACTGTCATCGTATCACGTGTCATACGAGTACTTATTGAACCAATTTATTTTATTCTAAACCATCCATTTAGGAAGTTGTAAAATAAAATGTGCCGGTCGATACATGTACACCGCGGCTTAGAAATATCACTAAAAGCACGAGGCGTTATCCATCAGTGGTTCCATTTATAGCAGCGTCATCTTTGGCGATTTAATTGAGTTTAGTTCCACTCCCCTTTGTTACAACCTCCAGAGTTCTGCAGCAGAACAAAGCGAAGCTAGATGTAGGTCAGGAATATAGTATTATAAAGAATAGCTATGCCGCTTGATGGATGAATCTTCTTTTTTGACGACCGATGTGGCGCGGCGGGCGAAGGTCCGCCTGCGACGCAAGAGGTTGCGGGTTCGATTCCCGCCTTGGGACAAATGTTTGTGTGTATTAAGTATATCAGTCATCTAGTACCCATAACACAAGTTCTGCTTAGCTTGGGGCTAGATGATGCTGTGTGGATTGTCCAGCAATATTTATTTTATTTTATTTATTATTTATTTCGATCACAACGTCCATGTTGGAAGGCTAAAAGTCGTTTAACATCTTAAAAAAATAAAAAAGTCCCATAACTTTCTACTACATTATTCAAAGTAATATTTAATTGAATAAGAAGCTATGCCCCGCGGTTTCACCTGCTCCTACGCGCGTATCTTAGCGTGAATCTTAAGAACTGAGAGCTATAAAATGCATCGTTATGTGATGCACTAAGAAATGTATCACACAACGCAATGGTGACGCTTCGAGAGAGTCCCTGACTAACCCCGGTGGTGACTAGATTTCCCCCTTGGGTTGTTGTGTACTTACTGATAATTTGGTTGTTTAAATATTAATCCAGTCCTAACTAATGATTCCAAGTGAACACCATCCGTTCACACAAAAAAAGCTCACCAGCTTTATTATATTATTAGTATATATCTCTCAAACTTATTTACCTTCAAAAAGTGGTCAAGTACGAGTTGGACTCGCATAAGCAGTTTTCCGTACCAAATCGAGTAAAAAGTTTTCATACACTTATTTAACTTACCTTCACTTTTTAATTTTATTATCTTTTTATTATTCATTGTTATATCGGAAATAGAAATACTCGGTTAAAATGACGATTGTCTTGCTATTATGGTTTAAGAGTTACATCTCGCTGACAGACACACGGACGGACTGACAGCGGAGGCTTAGTAATAGGGTCGCGTTGGCACTCTTAAGATATGGAACCCTAAAAACAAGCAAACAACACTATTATCCACCTCACACACTTATTAAGTTATTTACCTTTTGCCGTCACTACGTACACTACCCAGTGACGTCATAACACCGCCGACGCAGGGTACCGGTGGAATTTTGTTAAGTCGTGCGCGGTATGCACGCGCTTGCCAAAGGGAGGCGCGGAATGTCACCGCGACATCTTCATGAGGAGACAACTTTCAAATGTTCCACGTAGCTGTTTATATTACTGCAAAGCGTTTTACAACTACATAGTTGCGTTGCAGAATTTTGAACGCGATAGTTGCTTTGAATATGCTTTGGCTTGAAATTCCGTGTTTGGGTGTAAGGTTTTGTGTATGATAATTGTTGTGAGACTCGTGGAGCTTACTGGCAATGGCATAGAAAGTTTTCGTTGCATTAAAAGTCAAAGCAGTATGCAGTTACAATTTTCATAGAATTATTTTAAAGTTGTACATGAGGTTTTGGTTACAAATCCTGGCAAGTAGGTATCATATAAGTAGCGAATTGGGTGCTCCTTGCCGAGCTGCTTTACCGCATTGCTGTCAATGCGGTAAAGCAGTCGATTGCATCGGACCTGCAGTAAGAGCGCAGGCCGTATAGCCAGTATTAATGACATCATCCGTCGTGCTTTTACCACCACGTGGGTACCAGCTATTTTAGAACCCAGTGGCTTGGCACGCGATGTTGGGAAGAGACCAGATTGGGTGACCATAATACCTAGGAAGATGGGTAGGCCTTTGGTGTGGGATACAGCATGTGTCGACACACTTGCGCCATCCCATCTTCCTAGAACGGCGGACTGTGCAGATGCGGCTGCTGCAGGTGCAGAAAACCTCAAACGACGAAAATATAACAACCTAATTGGGAGTTATATGTTTAAGCCGTTTGGGAGTGAAACACTAGGGCCATGGGGTCCGTGTGCCCATTTAGGTTTTGGTCGATTCTAATTCAAATAATCAGCATTGCCATTCAAGTGGCAATGCTGCCAGCCTTCTTTCGACTTTTCCCGTTCACAGTGATGCGGATGAACTTTTCGATGCCCTGTGATTCTTTATTTTCTTTTTTACTTTGCATCAATTAATAGTTTTATCATTGTTAAAGACAGGTATCAACATGAGTTTTTATAATCACATGTATGTCCTAAGTTTGTCTTGGACATCACTTACATGGGTGAAGGAAAACATCGTAAGGGAACTTAGGACTAATTACATAATTCAAATAAGTCTGAAACGATCAACCCGTGGAATGGTGATCAATGCCTTCTCTGAATCAGTAGAGGCCTTTGCCCTGCAGGTGGACAGTAACAGGCTGTTATTTTCCGTATTTTTTATTTAACACCTTAACTGCCAAACTACGAGACATAATAGAAAATGTATTTATTCGGGGTTAGGGTTGGATTAAGATATACTAAGATTGAAGATTGTAAAGATTGATATATTTCAGTAATATGAATGGGATAACAATTAAATCTAATGAGGTGAATAGGATGAGTCGCGCCCGATATGCCTTCCGAAAGCGTACTGACTATTTTAGTTAGGTGATACATAAAATATTCAATGCATATAGCGCGGTGTCGCAATTACGCTGACACGGGTTTCTTATTGTTCGGTGATTGACCCGAACAGTATTGTTTATTGGTCATATGGAATTTAACGTTTTAAAATAAAAAGTGAATACGAAAAAATACCCGGCTGGTAGTTATTATTCTAGGGTTGTACACACATTTGGCTGTATAAACTACAGGTACGAATCTATTTGAATTCACTGTAAAAATGGCCGCAGTTAGAGGCCTCTGCCCATTTAAACTTAATTAATTCCATAGCTCTGAACCTAACACAATTTACAACTAAAATGTTAGGCATTATTCTGGGAAACCAGTTTTTTACAGTGACTCATGGTTCCGTCTGTTTTGTTCTTTACATTCATTACTTTAAATTGCGTTTCCTTGCCCGACACGTATTTTGGTTTTTGTTAAATAGCTTCTAGTTTCGTGCATAATGAGGCGAGCTGTTTGAGATTCCGGTAGAAGTCTGTCTTTAAGAATCTTTGCTTTTAAAATGACTCTATCTGTATAAATAATCTATACTAATACAATAAAGCTAAAGAGTTTGTTGGCTTTTGGTGATTGTGATATCTGCAACTACCAGTCAGGTATGAAAAATCCTTTTTGCGTTTAGTAGCCCAATTCTGAAGGAACGTTATAAGTTATTTATCATCAGGCTACGATTCGTAGATGGGGGTGAAACTGCAGGGTATACTTATCATAAATAATATAATGATGTAATGTAGTGATGATGGGATGTGTTGTAAGTGTGTGTATGTAATAATAGGTAATCTGAGTAGTGTGCGTGTACATAATTTGTGCCTTTGTGTGTGTATTTGCATCCCTCTATTTTCGCGTAGCATTGTTTCTCTGTACATCACCCAAAGGTTGACTAGTAAAAATACATATGGCATTAAGTTCGTCTCTGTACATTCGTGTTTTTCTTAAATGTAGAAATAAATAAATCTCAAATCTAAGCTAGCTTGAAGATAACACAACCAAAACTATCTACCCAACCAATTTTCCTCCAAACTTCTCATTATTTACGACAACAACGGAGCATTTCAAAAATTCTTTTCACCATTATTATACGTTGATATCTCCGTACAAAAGAGACTGCTCACTTTACGTCTCCTCGTATTTGCTTAGGGTCGCTATTACTCCGGCGCAAGCGAAAAGCTTTTTATTTACACAAACTGGTACTCACACCTGCTGAAGATGATGACATAGTTGACACTTGAAACTGCTCAAGTTGACTTTCAATTAGTGTGAAAATGTATTTCAAATAATACGACGTAAATACTAAATGGTATCTTATAAACCAGTGCATGTAACGTATCAATTTGATTACTGTCATAAATACTTAACGACTGTCTCGTTGGTCTAGTGGTTACTAGCGTTACTGTTAAGCATCAAGCTGTGAGTTGGATTCGTAGGTCGGAGAAACTGATATTGGGTTTTTTCATCTTGTTTTCTTTTCAGTAGCAGTCTGGAGTCTGGATTCGTGCCCGGTTGATGGCAATAGGCTAGCTCCTAATACTTGAAACATAACTGGGGTAGTATGGGGTGTACTGTAGACTAAGTCTTCAAGGAATACAGGCGTGATTCTTTGCTATAAGATAAATATTTTATTAGCTACTGTTCCCAATGCTAAAGTCACACCAAAGTTTTTCATATCATTACGATATAACAGCCATTGACTTGAATATTATACGTGTGACCATTAAGTTTAATTTATCGGGTAATTACAATATTTCCATCAACACAACAAATACACACAACGGCTTCACCGGCCATCATTCACGGCCAGTCGGCTTCAGGCAATTAAATAAATATTGACCTACTAATTGTTTTTGCGGCATTGATGGGAAGCTGTGTTGACAGAGGTTGTGATTGACGACCGTATTTTTTTGTAATCCTACCCCTTTTTCACCCCTCGCAAAGATCACATTTCAACACAGTCAAGTGGCCACTATACAAAAATAATGCGGACTTCTATCAATCAAACAAATTACAAACTTCCAAACTTTGCCGTTCAAATAAAACTCAGTCGCAATTTGAATCCGTTTTAATAGCAAATACTTTGCATAACTTAAACAAAAGCAATTTCGTAATTACAAATCAATACGCCGCAGTTCATAAGTCCGTCGGATTGTATTAAATTGTGAGTATTTAACGATTCGGAGAGGCTCTAAATTTAATGTGGGTACCTAGGCAGTAGGCTGTTACGTACCTACTCCGAGGGGAAGTCTATACACGAGCGTATAAATAAGCCTTCAGCCGGCTGTTAGCGACGAAGGGTATTTTCAATATGGGTAATTTCGCCTGGAACACAAATACTTTAGCAGCTTTATTGCATACTCGAGGATTAACTCGGTATATGAGCGTTGAAAAACGAGAGCTTCTGGCTTCCAGTTACATACAAAAACTCCTGGTATTTTATCTTAATTACTTAGAAATCTTTGTGAGAGAAAATCCGTACCCTTATGTTGTCCATCGTGGCGTAACTTTATGAGCGGATTACTTTTATGACCGGGATTAAAGTCCCGTTTGCGAAATGTTTACAGCGTTGAACTCCGTGCCCAGTTGGACGATAGATGCTCTCTTACTATGGGCCACGATTTAAAACGACCGGTATAAAATATAAAGAAATCCTTTGAGGTTTTCAAAAGGGCAAAGAGTTCCGGGCGATGCAAAATAATAATGAAATTCGTGAAGTGGAAGAATCTTCACAATTATAAAGTTTATAATAAATCGTTTCTCCACCTCATAGGATATTATTTAAGGAATTTTCATAACGAAAGCTTTGCAATTTAACAGGTAGGCAAAGGGCTTTTTGGTATTTGTAAAGGTCAGCGGCGGAATTACGATGGATTTGTAAAGTAAATCAGGAAAAAAGGTTTGATACCACAAGGGGAATAAAAATGGCTGAAGTGTTGTTTGTTGTTCATTTGGGTGCTTTTATTTGTGTAATGTTTATGTATTACGTAACCACAAAATTTTATCATTATCGTTTCTCTTGCAGATCTGACACGGATGTAGGGATTTCGTATTTTATTTCGGTTCTTAATAGTTGTATTCACAGAATATAAAGACACAAAAATATGTAATGGGTAAATGAAAAGGTCCGCAACACAAATGAAGCCGTTACGTAGGTATACCCGACAGCACAGAATCCCGCCGCTGCTGAGAAGCTTCATTCTTGGCACCATAAACACATTCTTCGACACATAGTTGCCTCGTGATGTCGCAACTAAGGCCCGCCGTAACAAACACTTAGTAATACGCCGACGGAGGAATTTGAGACGCTCCGAGGAATCCTTCCTTGTAAAATGTGAACCTATTGTGCATGTTACACAATTATTTCACCTTCAATATAAAGCCGAGGCTTTAAAGCGACCGCCTAAAATTCAAGCGCTTCTAAATATTGTGGCAAAGCTTAGCTTCCTATGCGGGATTTACGATGCTTACAGGATTACACGTAAGCTCGTTGAAATATTATCTCGAACCTTGTTTACTAGTAGGCATAGTTGTTCTAGTTTGTGATATTCCAGTACATACTGATATTGTTGTTGCTTGTATTGTGGAATCCGGCGTGAGGCTCTGTATGTACTCTCGCTAACCGGATAACGTGCCAAAGCTCGTTGGAAGTAAAATAAATAATACATAAAAGGAAAGTAAGTCGAAAGCTAGAGAGAAGAATCAACAAGTGAATTATTTCTTAGCCAAAAAATCGGCAGGCGTTACTCAGCATTCTTTTGTTGTGCCGGGCTACAGGTGCGAGCTCAACCAAAGTATTTGCTTTTTCATAAGAGTTTGCCACTCCACAACTGAATATGGTGAAAGCCGTCTCGAGAATACATCAATATTTATAGTGTCTAAAGAGATTTTTCTCATATTACACAAAGTTTTCCTTTCACGTTTATTCTAACGCCACGGATTTGATAACACAATACGTGAAAAGTTTTTTTTATTTCAACAAGAGATTTATATTTGCGGTAGCTACTTACGCATTGAGTCGTAAATGCAGCGGTATAAAAGCCGAGCAGGGGTTCGGGTCAAGAGGGGGTGAAAAAATAGGCGATAAAGTGACGGCTGTCGTCCATCATGGTGAGTGTCAGCCGGGGTGGCTTTAGCTTCAAATAATTGGTTGGACGCATCGAGTTTCCGCGAGCTAATCGTCACTGGCCGGAAAAACGGGCTCCGTCTGGCACAACGTACAAATGTTTGCACAGCCAATCTCGAGCAGAGTTAAATCCAGATGAACTATAAACAACGCATGCTCGCCGGACGTTTATGAACTTAGCACTGTATGATGCAACTGTTCGTTTAAGTTTTATGACATCATAAGTCATCAAAATTATTAATCCGCTTTTAACCCAATTACTTAACTAATTCCCAGAACATGGTTACAAGAGCCCTAAATAGGTCAGTAGCTTCAATAGCTGTCAAACGCTCTGCATACCAATTAAGCTTCAATTAACTAAGTGAATTATAATGATAATCAATCAGGTGTATTCACGTACCTGCATAATACAACCAGTGTATTTGTATACACAATATGTGTAGGGAGAGTTTTGTTTCGATAAACCAGCCAGGTAACAACACAGGTTAAGTAATGAGCTCCGTCAACATTGACCCAAAGTGACGTGGAAAAATGGGTAACAGTTTGAGCACGTGCAAGTTGCTTGTCCGTCTTCCTGATCGCATCCCGGCTCGCGGCACACGTCAGGACCTCACTCAGCTGAGATGTTTCACGGAGAAAACAAATGACTCACTTACCTGTTGATGCCCACCTACGGAGCGGAACGAGCCTTTGAATCTATAACTTGGAACGATACTACGTGACTAGTACGTAGTGGCTCCAGTGACAATGTATTTTTGGAAACGCTTTTAGATAACGCGGCAGATTTGCATATTCTAGTTAATCTGCCAATAAATAGTGGTGTTCGCCCCGATAACAATAGAATACGCACACTGCTTTCAAATCTACGTTATTAGGATTAATGCGCGTGAAACTATAGTAGCCATTTCTGGCTATGAAGCCAAAATTGATTTTGGGAACAGTCGCAGTTATTAGGAATTTCTGTTTTATATTTTTACCAATATAAAACAGGATGTGATGAATTGCATTGATTACAGACTTGGGTGTGATTATGTTTCCGTGAACTCTTGGGTCGGCAAGAGATAACAATTAATTCAAACACTCCTCTATAAACTCATAAAGCAGGCATGTTTTTGCATAGTTGAACTGACGCCCGCAGCCCGAAGCCCGAAGCCCGATGCTATTCATTACTCATAACACATAGTATATTCAGTGACAATCGCATAACATACACTTATATTTATTTATAATGTGAGGTCGCGCGCTTTCCGGATGTAAATCTCGGAGCCACTCGGTTCGCGGCCTGCACCACGAATTTACATAATTCATGTGACATGAAACTGTGTCCAAGAATTTACACTGCACAGAAAAGAGATAGAAAACCTGTCTAACATAACGTGCTTACATACATTCTTTGAATGCCGGACATTAGAATGTGTTCGAAATATCAGCAAAAGAGTAACGGGAACTTTATCTATTCACAGGGAGTTTAAAATCGTAGGAAGTTGAAATTATATCTGTGAATATTCGCGACAAGAATGCGTTTCATTCAGTGGCGCTCAGTCGTGCAGCTCGCGAGGAATTCTGTCAAAGTCTGTGTGTCGCTGGTTTCTTAGAAGAATCGGAGGCACAGACAATACGTGCTGGAGTATCGCATTTTTCTATATACCTTTTTTTCTTCTTTAGAAATAGCATAAAAGTCTTTGTTTGTCATTAAAAATTACACTCACTTTGCATACATATTTCATAATAAATTAGCATTTAAAGCTTCTTATTACAATTAAGTTTTACGCCACCAAAACATTCCTTTTTCAACAAAACTCAACATCATCCTCACATCAGTGTAAAAGTCCAGTGCCGCGTAAAAAAATAAACAAAAAAATATAAAAAGTGAAATTGCTCTTTGTCTTTTACCATCAAAGGGGTGTTGTTTAAGGTACAAAAACATCCAAGTGGCGATTTTCGGCATCTACCTGGCCCTCGAATACCGAGGTCGGGGGTAACGCGGGGAATTTTGTCAAAGTCAGTCCGCCGAGCGCAGGAATGGGGACAATACGTCTTCATGCAACATTCACGGACCTCTGACCTTACATTATTAGAATCGGGGATGGAACTATAGGAATACAAACTATGGGATTCCTATCATACATTCCAAAACACCTAATCGCTCCTCACTTTCCGTTCAGTTCTAAATTAGAGTCGGTTAATCTAAAAGACAAAGGACTTGCGGAAATGGTATCTTAGGTGCTATTGTGTTTAACGCTGGAGATAAACGATGCAATATGATGTTACACTGCAGCGGGGTCCTCGGTTTATCCGCTTAAGTAAACATCTGTTTTGTAGTTTATAAAGAGCAAAGTATTAAATAAAAGTAACTAAGAAATTATGTAAATGAAGACGTGAATTTTAATTATTGTGAACGTGTAACATTTGCCTTAATTTTTGCCGCAGCATAGCAATTAAACAATAACAATTCGTGTATGAAACTAGTATAATAGTCGATTTTCCTCCACCAGCGACGTTCAACGTTAAGTTAGTTGTTTTCTCGTGGGAGCGTGCGCCGTAATGGCTGTGTTTTCCTTTGTCTGCAACACGGGCCAACTACGAGTATGTCAGTAATGTCCCCGATTAATATCTGTGTGTGTGTTGCGTGTGACTCGGATACGTTCAAGTTTTTACAGGCCAGTAGCCAGCTTAATTGACTTCAACAAATGGGTAGCATGTACCAATTTGTAGCTTGTAGCAGTGCTACGTGTTCGTAGCATTGGTCGTAGCGTGTCCGCTACGCTTCTACCGTTTAGCTGTCTTGCTACGGACGGCTACGGTGCATTTAATTCAGCTTAACGAGTTTTACTTCATCTCATCCCATTAACAACAATTTTTATTCGTACGGGTTGAAATGTTATGAGAGTTTGTTAGTTTTAATGGGGCCATATCACTTCGTTGAATGTGTGGATCACCATTTTAATGAAAGAACGACTTATTGTGTGGGAAAGCATTTAGCTTGATTAACGATAAGTCTGAAATTGATTTAATTGAACAGTACGAGAAAGATTTATGTTACAATAGTTTAAATTTCCAAAGTGAACTATTAATAATGTCCTTCCAAGTTGTTTAAAATACTTCAAGTATACAAAAATAACCCTCCGAAGACTTTATTGAAGCCGTGTGTGCTTTATTATGGTAATTAATTGTTATTCTCATAGCAAAATGAACGCGGAGTAAATTTTGCGTCGTTTATTTATAATTTAATTAAATTAAAATGTGAAGTGACAGGGTGTTTAAGTCCTCTGAAGTATGTGATTAGAATTGAATAAAACAAAAGACACACGATACATACAACAGGGATGACGTCTGGGTTTAGAAAAAGAAATCTGATTTAGTCCGTCATTCAGATAATAAAAAGTATTAGACACGCATTTTTTGCCTTATCATAAAAAATACTTAGATAAAACGCATTATAGTTGGAGAGTGGGGCCTCGACACGTAACAACTCAGTATAAAATCAATCAAGGTGTGACATCATGCTACATTTTAACACAATGTATCGATAAAATCTTTTTAAAAGTAAAAATACGTGTCTAATATTTTTAATATCTACCTGTCGAACAAAAATAATATTTTTTAGTCTACACTCCTATTCAGGGGCGTATTGTGTGGAAAGTTTTGTGTATGAAGCAAGTTATGGGGGAGTGTGAGATGACAGCTGATAGACGGCTGATTTGACGACACGGTCGGCGCAGTGACTGAGCGATCTACTGCTGCGCCGCGTGTCGTGGGTTCGATTCGCGCACGGAACAAATGTTTGTATGGCCTACGGGTAGTTGTTCCGGATCTGGCTGTTTGTGTATGTGAGTTTAAATGTATGTAAACGCACCCACGACACAGGAGAAATTCCTAGTGTGGGGCAACGATTTTTTTAAAGAAAAAAAAGAAATAGAAGCTTACTTCTATTTCTTTACATACTTCTACACATATTTATATATTAAGATATAGAAGTATGTAATCAACATATAGGATACTACTAAATAGGGCAAGATGATAATGACACAGATAAATATAAAAACTTTTTCAAGAAATAAAACTAAAAAATCTCACAGTTTAATTTATGTGATGACGCGTGACGCCAGCGGTTCCAATGCGTGTGGCATTCCAATAGTTATCGCTTTTTATCAATGTGCAACCAACAAAAAAGTATTGTGATACTGCGTTTCAATCCGTCAGCCATTTCAATACATTTTTAAACTGAATTAGTGTTAGCTTTGTTTATGAAATATTTTTTTAGATAACTGTTGAGTGTGAATAGCGTCAAAAAATATTTCAGCTGTGTAAAAAGTATGAAATGCCTGAAATAAACACACAATTGTTCGAATTTTTGACGACACGGTTGGCGCAGCGGCTAAGCGATTGGCTGCTGCGCTGTGTGTCGCGGGTTCGATCCCCGCACGGAACAAATATTTGTATGGCCTACAGGTAGTTGTTCCGGGTCTGGCTGTTTGTGTATGTGAGTTTAAATGTTTGTAATAGCACCCACGATACAGGAGAAATTCTTAGTGTGGGGCAACGTTTTTAAAAAAAAAAAAAAAAAAAAATTTTAGAGAGTTACCATTAAGTTAAATAAGATGGAAACACATAATAGTAGTCGTTCTTGTCTTATCAGTAAAAGCATTTTTTGTATTTAATCAAATAATAGAGATTACATTTATTGACATAAATGGAATATTAAATTATAAGAAATGTTCGTAACATTACATGATAACAACACGCCTGTATTCTTTGAAGAGTTGGGCAGAGGTGCACCTCCCGTAATACCCACATTACGCTAGTTATTTGTACGAGTAAGTCCCGTGCAATAGGGGGCGTGTATATTAACATCAACCGAGCACAAATCCAGTCTCCTAAGTGTTATTCAGAGAATTCCTAATAGAAACACTCAACAATACTTTTCCCGACCTGGGAATGGAAACAGAGACGTCACGCTCAGCAGTCGCACTTACGACCACTAGACTAACAAGGCCAATTTTTTTATATACTTACAATATACTTAGTTACGTTTCAGTACTATAATTGTGGTGAACTATAAATATATGTCCTTCATCCTTCATCCTTCAAACCGTAGGCGGTTTGTGATGAAGGACATGTATTTGCATCTTTTGGTTACTTGTTTGTTTACGGAACGGGGTGATCGATCTCAGAGAATAATAAACTAAACACTGTGCTCTTTATGAATAAACGCGTAGTAGGGTTATGTCAAACTTAAAGCGCGAAATAAGCATGGTAAGTCTAGGAATTATAAGTACTGATTGTCACCTCTCTTCGGGTTTATTAAAAAAGAGCGTATGAGTTAAAGTTTATAGCGTCTTGTTTATTTTGTTTAGAGGGGTACACAGAAGAAGTCAGTTTCGTTCTATCCTTACCAATTGATCGGGCACACTTCCTTTGAACTGCCAGAATAACTTAATAATACTTTCTATTCCATATTTAAATCCTTATTTTCAATTGATGTAATTTCCAGTTAAAAAAAAACAACTTTATGCTGGTGTACTTTTAATCGCTTTCACAATAACTAAACATAATAACAAGCGCAAAACTGAATCTTTTGTATACAGAGTTAAAGTTATTTTTAAGAAAACACATTGTTTTGTTTAAATTGCTAGAAGCTGAGATGCAAACTCAGGGTACGACGAAGGGCTTAAACCCAAGACCTAATACTTAATCACTAACCGCCCTTGATAAATGTAAGACCAATATGTTTTTATAAATGTAAGACCAATAGGATATGTGGCCATTATCCAAGCCAGGTCTTGTACGGTAATTTTATCTAACTGAAAATGTCTTTTAAATTGCTAACTAATAGCTATTTTAGCTCACAGAGACTCCAATCGTCCATTACTGTTCTGGGTATTTGCTATGTACGAGTATGATAAAAAAAAAATATCTTTGTTATGCATTGTATTAAGTATATAACGTCATCTAGTACCCATAACAAAAGCTCTGCTTAGCTTTGGGGCTAGATGATGCTGTGAGGATTGTCCAGCACATTTATTTATTATTTATTTTTTAATGACTATATACATAATCATCGTGGATTGTTGTGACAGGACTCCCACGTCTCCAACTGTCACCAATCTGAGCAAAATTGCGCCTGTGGGATCTCTGGATAGGTCGAATGATGATACAATAAATAAACTGGTATAGCCACCACTATGGGAGCATTGACCTCTGGGCCCAGCGGCGGCCATGTCTCATGCTCATGATCATCATCATCGATGGCACGGTTGGCGCAGTGGCTGAGCGATCGACTGCTGCGCCGCGTGTCGAGGTATCGATTCCCGCATGGATCAAATATTTGTATAGTCTACAGTTAGTTGTTCCAGGTCTGGCTGTTCCTGTAAGTGACTTTAAAAGGTTAGAAAAGCACTCACGACATAAGAGAAATTCCTATTGGGGGCAATGTGATTATAAAAAGAAACAGAGAAACATGCAGAAAATAATGATTACTTTTTATGAATAGCCACGACCGTATAGATTCGCAAAACTCTCATGGAATTTTCTTGCGAAATAATGATTGCAGCTTCCAGAAAAGCTCTATTTCATAATACAGTTTGTATTATGGTTTCGGAGATACCAGTATCACCTTCTTTCTATTCATTTCTTTCTTTCTTATGTTGAGATAGGAACCTTTTTGACCTCGTACACGTCCAACCGTTGTGTTTAGTTTTAATTTTTGATGTTTTTAAATCTTGTGTGTTTTGTGTATAGTATTTATTCACCTATATTTTTTTCGTTCATCGACGGTCAGCGGTGGTTTGGATTATAATAAAAAGCTTCTGATTTATATTTTTAACTGCCAGTTCACATATTATTTATTTATGATTACTATCATAAATAATGTATAATCATAATAATTTATGTAAAGTATTAACTAAGAGTACTTAGTTAATACTTTAAGCACATAAATTTATAGAGACGGACTTAATGCCACAGGCAAGCGATAAGCTTGGCGATGCGTTTAAGTAAAAAACAACAGTCAATTACGTTGATATTTTTAATATGTAAAATACGAAATGAAACGGTTTTTTTAATCGGTGGATTAGTATTATTTCATGAACATGGAATATAAATGGAAGAATAAAACTCTGTGCAGGTGTGGCTGCTGCAGGTGCATTAAACCTCAAATGGCGAAAATACAATAACCTAACTGGAAGTTATATGTTTGAGCCGTTTGGGGTTGAAACTCTAGGGCCATGGGGTCCGTGTGCCCATTTAGTTTTTAGAGAAATCGCGAAGCGTTTGGTCAACTCTCCACGTGACCAGAGGGCTGGCCTTTGTTTTGGCCAAAGAATCAGCATTGCCATTCATCATGGCAATGCTGCTAACCTTCTGGGCACTTTTCCCGTTGACAGCGATGCGGATGAATTTTTCGATGCCCTGTGATTATTTTAAAGTTGTATTGTTTTAAAGAAATAAAAATAATAAAACTTATACCCTTATGATTAAATGGCGTCATCAGTGCCATTTAATAATATTACAGTATAACCCTTTACCTAACCAATAACCCAAGGATCTTAATTATAATCGTGACAGTTATTAAATAGAACTTGTAGTGTCGCTCACCCCATAATTAATAACGGTTAGAAGTTACACATACCTACATAAGCCTGGTGACTTTGAATGCTTACGTCGTCGGCCTCCTGTATAGAAGGTTATGTAAGAAGATGCCACTGGATTATAACAAACATCAACCGTTTTTTTTACGATTAGTCTCGCATGATTACAAACTGACGCATACTTGTGAAAAATGGTGGATTGATTATTATTAATTAAATAGGAGCTGGCTAGAAAGTGTAAGATTCTGCTGTAAAGCTAGATCAATATCTAGCTTTCTGTTGTTGTTTTCTGCAACTGAGCACTTGGTATTGGATTCAATTTCCGGATCAGGCAAAGTGTTTATTGGGCTTTTCGATCTGGAAATTTTCAGTGGCAACCCGGATTCTGGATTTGATGGCAATAGGGTCGCCCCTACTACATGGGACTTAACATAAGTAGCAAAATGTGGGTGTACTAAAGGTACGCATCTGCCTAGCCCTTCGGGTATTACAAGCGTGATGTTATGTTGTTCTTTTCTGAAGCTGGCCTTTTAGTAACATGTCAGGCCATACAGGATAAGGATCACCACTGATATAACTTTAGAATGGATGATACTATCTCCAGTAACTGCTTTGCTGGGAAGAAGTTTCTCAACAAACTCCCCAGTAACACATCTATCTGATAAGTTAGAACAACTTGAACCTATACGACAGAATGTAAAGTGAATAGAATGAACAGCTAATACATACCAAAGGAGAAGTCAAACAAATAGTTTCTAATAGGCTTCGCGACTAAACATTTTTTGTCCACAGGTAGATTATGAAAAAAATATTAGACACGTATTTTTTACACAATTAAAAGATTACGCCTATGTATTGAGTTAAAATATGTCATTTCGTCACGCTTATGTAGATTTAATACTGAGTTGTGACGTAGCGAGCCCCCACTACTTTAATGCGTTTTACTTAAGTATGTTTTTATAAATATGATGCATCACGAAATACATATGTCTTTTTTAATCATCTGACTGACGTACTAAATAGAATGTCTTTTGTTTTACCCAGGCATCACCCCAGTTGCACACTTTACCTATGACGTAGCCAAACAACAGATGTGATTTTACCTAAACACCGACTAACTAACAACCTTCTCCCCAGATGGGCCATCTCTCTGTGGTGATACCACCAGACATTGCCGATGAAGACGGCTCCGAAGCCAGTGCTCCTGAAGGCGGAGCGGTAGAACTGCGCTGCACAGCTGTTGGAGTACCAGCTCCTATCATATCCTGGAAGCGGACTGGAGGACGGAACATAGTGTTCCGTGATGAGGATGGGAAGGAGGTTAAAGGTAAGGAGTACTTTCTTTGTTTTCTTCAGTATAATCCATTCATGAAGTTATGTGATTCCTCTGAAGAAATGTGAGACCGTTATACGACGCTTAAGAGAGATGGTGTCTTTATACGTATTGTATATACATTATGCTTTTAAGCACATTAATTGTGCTTAAAAGCATGCCCATTTGGGCATAATATTTATATTTATTCCGATATTTCTACTTAGGTCTATTAATATGTTGGCTTCATATCTTGAAACGTCGACGCTTCAATATAAGTGCCTTTAACTTGCAAGTCACGAATATTTATAGTAGAGGCATTGACCGCCAACCAAAAGCGATATTATTGAACTTGCTTGGAAAAAGTAAGTGATATGTGGGCGTCACTCGTTCAAGTCGCACTAAATAGCTAACACATCAGTTTTTTACCATTACCACAAAACTGTTCAATATACTTTAGTATATATACACCTGTACTGTAGTAATATAAGGTGTACTTATTCACTGTAAGAGTTCATTGTACTCATGAATTCGAACTAATTACAATATTGGACCAATCCTGAAATATAGAAAAAAAAAATTGCTGTTCAGTAAATTTTGATCGTGTAGATATTAAACTTTATTAGAAAACAGCTGTTTTTTTTTCATATACCAGGTTTGGTTCTATCGTGAAACTTTTTTGTTTTCATTAGTACATTGCACTCTTGAAATATTTTGAGTATAAATAGATACACCATTTATATTATGTTTTTCCATAATATCGAAAATCTGGGACGACTTTTGTATTTATATGTATATCGGTCGCCATCTTTTTTGTCTCGTCTATTCTATTCTTGTCATTGAAATATGTGATGTGAGAAATGATTTACTTCATATAAAGAAGAAAAGAATATACAACATAGGTCATTAAATTTTGTCAATGCCTGACCTTATTATTCAAACATTACTAAATACATATACAATTTCGAACGGTAATTGTTGATTATTGTTTTTTTTTTTTTTTTTCATAAAACGTATCCCCACTAGGAATTTCTCCTGTATCATGGGTGCGTTTACAAACATTTAAACTCACAAACACAAACATCCAGGACCCGGAACAAGACCTCTAGGCCATACAAATATTTGTTCCGTGCGGGAATCGAACCCACGACACGCAGCGCAGCAGCCGAACACTCAGCCACTGCGCCAACCGTGCCGTCAAAAGATTAGGGGCCCGCACATCAGTCGTAATGAAACCAGTATAAGCCCGCCTTTTGTTCTATTGAAACTCTGTCTACGCTAGGCCAGCTCAAGATCAAACTGACCACCGACCGCGATGTTCTTGGTTCTCTTGTGGTATAGTCTATTCAGTACAATTTAAGACTAAAGACCTACATTCAGTTTATGAAACTCTGTTAATAGTTTTTAACATAGAGGTGGTTCCTTTTCTTAAAGCCGAGAACATTATGTGAAAGAAATGCTGGCATGCAGTCAACTTAACGCAACAGGATTATATTTTTTTTTCTATTTCTTATTCTACGTTATTACTTCTTTCTTATTCATGAACAATACAATTCTTTCTTCTTCAATTCGCATGTCATCCTTTTCTCAAATAAATTATAATAAAAGCTCTTAAAAACATTACCTTTTTTTAAAATGCAAACTGAAAAAGATAAATGTTTTGTCCTATTGACTTGGGATGAAGAATTTAGATATATGATCTAAATCCTTCCAATTGAGAGAGTTTTAATTTCTTGATGGGCTTACTTGCGACAGTGATTGATTGAGGGAATTCCTTATTTTTTGACTGGATAATAAAACGCGGGTCTTTTTGCATTTTCATGGTGTAGGTGTATAAGTGAATATATTACTATCGTATGTTATACGGCGGTAACTATTGTTCACTTTTAAGGGTTCTATACGTCGCAATGTAAAACCCTTACAGGATACTTTATAGGATACTTACCTTATACTTGTGTCTGTCTGTCTGTGCATCTATTCGTCTGTAACTGCCTGCATTAATTGGAAATTTGGTACAGATCCTAATTACTGTAATCCAAATACGTAAAGAAAGAAAAAAACATTTATTTACTACGGACTCAGGCACACAATGACAATACTAAATATCGAAAACCAAGTACTAAATTTTGAAGAAAATACAGAAAATAGTTCTTTTCTTATGGATTATAGGAAAACCTATATGAAGTCTATAGTTTTAATATTACAAGCTAAATATCTCAATATTGTCTTATAAACTGACATTTGTAGTTGTAATATGGCAGAATATTGTTCTCAACTCCGTGATAAGTTTGTTTAAACATACTATCTGCCACTTCTAATTAGTAATGTTACCTTCAATTTATTCATCATATGGAACCCTCTCGAGAGTTCAAGTTAGACTCGTCCGTATTTTGTACCACAGTACCATTCTTTTTGACATTTGAGCGAAGAAATAAGAATACATTCTGCTTTCGAGTAGCAATTGTTTTAAAATAAAAAATAATAATCATCTTACCTTTTACAGGCAAAAAATAAACCGTCAATTTTCCGTTGAATTTTATTCGCATCAGTGAGATCCGGCTAAGTGGTAAAAAAGAAACAAGACTAATTTTACATTCAAAGCCCGCCCGGAGCGGGCGCAGGTGCTAGAGCGGTTAAAACATTGGAGTTTTATGGGATTTATTAAGATATTGCCTTAAGGATATTGGAAAGAAAATTCCAATTCGATATAGATGTACAACGTGCTCACAGAATGACATCTAAATAATGATGGAACGATATGATAACGCACACATAATCATGCAATATTTATTTATCGTCTCTCACGGTTAAATAAACAAATTATTCACATCGACAGGCGGGACGTGGCGAGGCTACTGAATAAGACGCCCACTCAAATTGCCTGTAAAACTGATTTATTTTATACCATCAATAGATATTTTTTTGTTCAAAGCTTTAATTAAAACCTATGAATCCATACAATAAATCATTTTATAAAATGTTCACGTAAAATTTAAATTCAATGAGAGCATTTTTTTCTCCGATAAAAACACAGGGCTGTCAACATTAAACAAAAGAAAGCGACGTCTGATGCTCACGGCCGGAATTCATTTCCGCGGAAAAAACGTGTTCAAAGAACTCAATTACTACTTAAACAAAATATTGTAGCAATCCGGGTCTCGGCCAGGAAATTAAACGAACGGCTTAGTGACCGGCCTGACAAAAGGTTTGTTATCTCTTATAGTTATAATGACATACCCTTTACAGCGCAACGCAACACTAGGTGAAAAGACATAGGAGTTAAAGCAATTAAAGGGCTAGTCATTTTAACACATACGCACACTGTTGTATTTCTAATGGTGTCTAATCCCGTGTTGTAATTTATACCTTAATGTAAATGTATTAGGCCCAAAATTGCCGGTCCCCGCTGGGCGATTTAAAACCTTTTCGGTACGGTGTTTTACGAATTTGACCCGTTTTATTTAAGCCATTAAGCGTAAACAAAAGACTGGCTTCCCTCTGTAAACGGAGGGTGGTTGTAATAGTTAACAGAGTGGTGGAACCGGCTATGCCTTTGTATTAATTGGACATGTTAAACACGCTTCACTAAATATGTAAGAATTGCCTTCACTGTAGCTATCCGCGTTCTCCTTTTTCCACTTTTCTCATTTTCCTCTTTTGCGGCGAACGCCAGTCGGAATGGAATTATTGAGAATTTGTTTCTGAGCGCATTTGTAACCGTAAATCATTGATTCCGTCCCGATAGCAGCGCCGCTAATTAACAATTTGTACCCATTTTTCTGCATTTGCAAAATGTAAACAAGAAAGGGAATAATTTGAAGGTTTTAAGAGAAAGAGTACCTAATAATGCAAATGGTTCGTGAGATGGTATAATTACGCTAGGGAGGGAAATTGGTGATCGCAATTAGTTGTAATTAGCAGACATAAAAAAGCTACCCTTGCTGTAAGTAGTCTATTCACCATTTTCCATGGAAAACAGTCTATGATACCCAGCAGGGTTGTGGAGATGAGATTGGCAGTCAAAATAGAGATGTATGGAAGAAGAAAACATGTTGCGCCCACCCCAAATAAATTGGGACAGGATGATGATAAGTTTTTTTTTAGTCGGTTGAAGTTTTTGCACGAAGTTTTCATTTTTCGCTTTTTTAGTGGGTCAGTTCATAATTTATTTAAGTTACAAAAGCCTAATGTCGATTACGCAAATTCTGTAGGTGAAAATCAATCATCCCCTATTTTACACACTTAGGGGTGGATATCTTCTATCAAATTTTAATGGGACCTACTTTGAGGTATACTCTGTCCGGTAAAAAAATAATTATCGTAATCGGACTACACCGTAAAAGTTGGATCCATAACCTCCTAATTTTTTTTGGTGGTTAAAGATGCAGATTATCTTCTATGGATAAAGGAAAAGGCACCTACTGCTTGTCAAAAAACAAGCCCTAAGTCCATACTCAGATATTACCTGTCAAGCAGTCACTGAACGAGAAAAAAGGAAACAAAGCTACACAAAGCAACAAAATGAAACGCAATATTGTTCTCAACATGTGACCCTGAGCCAGTTTTACTTAGTTATGAAATGAACTGAACCATTTCAGTAGATATAAACGATTACTTATCATCTCGAAAGCAAACTTAATTAACTTAATAATAATAAGACAACGCAAATGTATCGTTAAATTGGATTAACGAAGTATTTAACTCTATTACATTGTCTTTGAGATTATTTTATCTGAGACATTGGGAGATGATGTAAAGAGCGATTGAATAAAGTTATAGTGTTTGCGGGTCATCACGAATAAGATCCGACAGGATTAATTAATCATGATGGTGCTTATTAGCGTAAAATTAAATCGGAAAACGCGGACGTGGTCGTTGGCAAAATTTTGAACCTATTTACATAAAGTTTTGCAGGATGTTTTGACACCTTTCGCCATCCCGTCTTCTTAGTACAACGGGCCGTGCTAAGGTGGTTGCAGAAAATCTCACACGGCGCGAATGTGTCACAACCTTACATATGTTCAAGCAGTTTTGGGTTAAAACACTATGGCAATGGGGTCCGAGTGGCCACTTGTTTGGTCGACTCTTGTGACTAGAAGGCTGCCCTGTTTTTTGGTCAAATAATCAGCATTGCCATTAAATGCGGCAATACAGCCAGCATTTTGGTATTTTTTCCCGTTGACAGCAATGCGGGTGAATTTTTTGATGCTCCTCTTTCCATTTTTATAAATGTCCCTACTATTAAGTACATTATTTATTATTATTTTAAGACTGCTAGCTTATAAAATCTTTTTAACTGTGGCCCAATGAAGAGTTATTATATCAGAAACAATTAAATCCCACCACTATAATATGTCTTTCCACATGAACTACAACCTAATTACGTAATAATTAACGTCCCTCAACAATGGAGCAATATCATCATTTAAAATACGTTCAGTTGCAGAAAATATTTCAGCCAGAATGAAATCGGAAAACAATTAGTCCCGGCGCAATAATAACGTGGAATTGCTGAATCAGAGCCGACGTCTAGAGTAACAAGTTAGCTGCGACATGTCGCAACCCAAGTTTATAACCCGTTAATAAAACACAATTTCATACAAACGCCCGCTTTTGATATTGTACGCGTTACGTAGTAACAGTATTTTATGCGCCCCTAGTATACCGGGGGTCGTATGCTATAATAAAGCGATAAATTATTTCCATTTAAATTTAATTTGACAGCCATCGTGAAACGAATAGCTTTCGCAGTCATGTTTTGATTAAAGTGTGAGGATGTGATCCGAGATTTTAATACGATTATCGGGTTTTTTGTTATTTCATGTCATTACAAAACTTGGGTACACATGTGACATCACACAGGTTTAACTTTGGCAGTGTTTTGCTGAAAACATTTCAACTGTTATGATTAATTCCCATGTAATAGGGGGAGAGCCTGTTGTCATTAAAAGGGCTGCTATTAGGAAAATCCAGGTGAAAAAACCCAATATCACTTATAACACCCGGGAATCATACCTAGGACATCGAGCTTAGCAGTAGCACTCACAACCACTAGAACAACGAGGCAGTCTATCTAGAAATATATCGTGGATCATATTTTATCATTTATTCACTTCACTAGGCATAATTATCTTTTCTCTTCTCCGATTCTTTTCTTTTCATACCATCTAAGTGTATGGCAAAAAATATTCACTCGTAAAATTCTTTTCACATTACGGAATTTTAATAAGTACTGTAGTAATGAAAATAGAACTTGATACGCCGTAGTAGAACACAAGCAATAAAGATTTACTAGAGCTCAAGTTATCATACCTTCCTAGTTCGTTCTCTAGAAGCTCGTTTGCAATTCTTATTACGCCATCGACACTTGAGCCCCTGCCAAAGAATTCTAATAGCATTATTCATTTGTTCTCTCGCTGAGGGCCCCGTACACACTGGTGGCTAGGTTACACGAGGTAAGCTTCCAAGGTAGGACAGCAAGATTGTACTACTCAGGCTCTTTGCCCTCGTGTACAGAACAATCTTTTTCCAATTATTTTATAGGTTTATAGATAAGGCTAGTAAGCTAGTGTGATACTTAAAAAGAATTGGGTTCTATTTTTGAGGTAGTAGCAACACGCACTAGTGATTTTACTCTCCTGTCTTGTGCACTGTCTTAGTGTAGAATAAGAATGGTTTATTTGTTAAATATAGTAGTAGTAGTACCAGCCTATTACTGCCCCACTGCAGGGCAAAGGTCTCTTCTCATACAGAGAAGGCACGAGCATTAATCACCATGCTTGCTCAAGACGGATTAGCGATTTCAGACTTATATTATTTATATAAGTCCAGGTTTCCTCACGATGTTTTCCTTCACCGATGTCAGTGATGTCCAAGATAAACTTAGAAAGTACATATGAATTGAAAATGTCACATTGGTACTTGCATAGGTTCGAACCCACAACCTCGTGCACAAGAGGCGAGGCCTAAACCACTGGGCCATCATGACAGACCACATTGTTAAACATAGGCTACATACATACCTATTATTATAAGGATCTTAACTGCTTACTATCAATGGCATACAAATATTAGTAAAAGTACACAAAAAAAAACAAAAATTTAAGTATTCAATTAAAAGAATTTTGAGTTGTATGTGATAAATAACATCTTAAATATCATATATTAATCGAATTAAAGTAAAATAAACTTATTTTTTAGTCGACAGTTTTTATTTCTCGCTCTTAAGTGGCTCGGTTTGTAAGTTTTCTAAGATACAAAAGCCTTATGTCGTCCCCTTTTACAAAATTCTCTAGGTGAAAAAATCAATCGTCGCTTACTTTCTACACTTAGGGGTGGTTTTCCATTTTCAAGTATAAATGCGACCAACTTTGAAATATCCAATTAAAAAAGAATCTGTTCTGTAAAACGCGTACTCATGCGTAAAAAAATCGTGTTGAATTGAAAACCTCCTTCTTTGATTTCGTCGGTTAAAAATGGGTCCTGATGTTTAGTGGTTAAGACCTCACCTCTAATCCGCAAGGTTATGGGTTAAAATCCGGACATATATCACTATTACTTTTTCATATACATTAGTTTACCTTAGACATCGGTGAAGAATAATTTCGTGAGGAAACTTGAACTTACAAATAATGTAGTCGTAATAGGATAAAATCCCCAACCCTCCTTGAGCAACCGTGGCTATTAATGGTCGTGCTCTTTGTATGAGAAAAGTTTTTGCCCTGCATTGGGACAGTAACAGGCTGGTATTATACGTAAAATATTATAATCATTATAAATATTAAATAATGCTGGACAATCCACGCAGCATCATCTAGCCCCAAGCTAAGCAGAGCTTGTGTTATGGGTAATAGATGTCTGATATACTTAATACAATACGTATACATTACATAGATAGATATTTTTTATTATACATAGCAAATACCCTGAACACCCGGGACAAATCTTTGCAGATCGTACAAACATTTGTCCCAGGGCGGGAATCGAACCCTCAACCTCCTGCGTCGCAGGCGGACTTTTGCCCGCCGCGCCACATCGGTCGTCAAATCATTAATCATTAGAGATTCGTTTTTAACTAGGCTTACCCTTAGGGAACCTAAGTGACACTATTCTAGTATTCAAAGCTGTGCATCTGTGTTCAGATGTATGTAATGTACGGAAACGAAGCAGAAGGAGTATGCAAGGATCGTAGGTATACAGGGTGTTAGGCAGAACGAGGGACATACTTTAAGGGAAGCTAGTAGTCATCAAAACATTAGCTGTTACTTTAAAGTAACAAATAATTTATATCAAGATTATCGATGGCAGTAACGATTATGTAAGTAAGTACGTCTCACTGTGGAAGTAAAGCATAATTTTTCATACCGGAATGTATCTCCTGGGCGTTGCGCACTCAGTTACGAAATTGTTGTAATAAATATGAAGCAAGATTTTGCCGCTTTAGTAAATTTATTCATGTAAGAAGCGTTTCGCTTTATTCATAAGTTGTGAAGTGCTAGTTTGTTTGATGTGCCGTATTATGAACGTGTTGAAGTCACGTATTCTGCGGAATGTTATATCAAAATAGTATACAGACGTCAATGGCCTCGGCTCGTATATGACAGCTTCTTGTTTACAATTTTCCTTTTGTTTTTTGGTTTTTGTTTGAATGGGGGATCCACACCTCAATATATATGTTTTCTGTACCTATTTGTCCTTGGCTGGTAAAGGTTATTGGCGAGTTAATATATATACTTTTCTTTAACAAGTTTTACCGATGCGGTTTAAACTAAATCTTACCAAGTCATGGAGTGAATAGCAAAGTATTTAGTTCATATTATCAGATATAAATTGAATAAATCTATAAAACATTTTATCTCCCCTTATACCTGGCACATTACGAATTTTATGACTGTAAGTTTTTATAAACGGCCGTTCAATGCTCTTGTTATACTGATTCATGTTCAGCAATAAAGAGACCATCTTTCATTGATATACGACCTAGATCATAACTGTTGACGGCACCTACTGAGACTGGCTTGAAGTAAAGGTAATAAACACTCCTTCGGGTCGCTGTTACTTAGACTATGTGACCTCAAAGTTGGGCTAAAGTAGTTCAGTGTTCGGCTTATAACTCATGGTACGAACTATTCTCGTTGATTCCAATGCTACGTCAATATTGAGAACATAACTTTAGTGTTGATCGTGGCGTGTATTTACGTGTACACTGAAAGTCAAACATTTTTATTATTCGTATTGTTGAGCAGCGTCATTCATTCGAATCGGTTGGTTCTGCGGTTACCACCCGCCACTGATCCAGCCAGCTGTTTAAATATATGCCATGAAGTAGCATATTTCCAGTAATTATTCAATTTGTTTAGGTATATCGTTAAATGGTTATAAAAATACAATTAATTTACCATAATATTACATATTGAAAAGTTCGTATACATTATATTATCTTGATGTTTTTTTGTTGAACAGTTGTAGAGAGCTACGTAGGCTCGACCTTGGCGCTGAAGGGACTCCAACGTTCAGACATGGGGACATATTTGTGCATCGCAGCAAATGGCATCCCGCCGACCAAGAGTCGTCGGTACGAAGTCTCTGTGTTGTGTAAGTATACATTGCTTTATATATTAAGCCCTTTTCCCTTTACTTAAGACGCCGAACGTAACTGGAGGAAATGTATTTGAATTTTTTGTGAACCTGCTGCAGGGGTTCGGAGTTTTCTCCGCCGCCATTAAAACTGAATTTAAAAGCCATTGGCGAACCCCTCTGCCTACCCTTTGAATAAAACAAGCATGGTGTGACTCGCAAATAATTTTCGCGTTATTGTATGAACAAAAAGTTTACAAATTTACGTAGAAATATAGAGATTCAAGAATATAAAGTGTGTAACTTATCTCTGTAACAAAAATGGCTGACTTTAAAGGCTTGCGTAAACCTAATTGAGTGGACTTAATTTCGTCCTAGTTAAACTTTGTTGATCATTTCTTTTGTATGGGTAATTAGGTTTATTTACTGGATATACAGTTTCTAGGTAATGTTGTATTGTATGCTTAATAATTTTTTTTTAATAGTTACGAGTTAAAAGCATTTTCTTTTACAGTGCAATAGATTTCAACATTGTCTTTTACAGTGCAATAGATTTTTTGCAATTGATTTTAAGCATATTTTTCTACAGTGCAATAGATTTTAAGCATTTTCTTTTACTTTGCAATTGATAAATTTGGAATTGGTTTCCCTGAATTTATGCGACGTTTGTCGTCTTTTCCGGCTAGTGTAAGGGACCCATGATTTTAAGAATACCTAGGTTAAAAAGCAATTATGTTATGCTTATACAAAAAAATCATGATTCAACTAAAGCTTCGCCGCCATATTTTATTCTACTAGAACGTCTCAAGCTATTTGCTCCAGTTGTAAGTCACTAAACCGTACTAATGTGACTCGAGGGGTGCCAAAATAACTAATGTACTACTCAGAATTTATTTTATCACTTAAGGAAAACGTCCATTATTCCGCCACTCCGTCCGTTCTTTCAATCTAACCCCTCCATTATTTGTGTCCAGTCGAGCCGATCGTGCGCGTGGGGAGTCCAGTGGTTCTTCGAGCGGCAGACATGCAAGTCACACTCCAGTGCTACGTTGAGGCCTCGCCTAAATCACTTAACACCTGGCAGCGAGGAAAATCGCAAGCTGGTAAGTAATCAATCAGGAAAAAAATCGTTTATTCTATCGAATAGGTCCCATGTTGGGCGCCAATTTGAATTCTGTTGATTAAATAAACTGAAGTGAAGGCGTAATGGTTCTTTTTATTGACATGAGTGAAAAATATTATACTTTCCTGAAAAAATATACAGACCTCAAATAATTACTTACCAAAACTGGCCCACACTGGGCGCCAATACAATAAAAAAAGGCGCGAAATTATTGACTTATGACACCATAAGGCAATAATTTTCACATTAGGATTAACCAGCACTTAATAACTAATAATTTAAAACACTCACTATTTTCTTGTGAAAAAATAAATAATGCATTGCTTTATTTTTCATCTTAGGTGGCAAACTGCTAAACAGTTCAAAGTACGTGATATCAGAAGAGATACTGAACGAGTATGCACTACGAATGAACCTGACTATTAATCGACTGAAGAAGAACGATTTCGGCGAATACACATGTACGGCGGCCAACGGCTACGGCAAAGCCGAGGGCATCATCACTTTGAAAGGTAAATTCATTTTCTAGTACGGTCATATTGAAGTCATGAATAGTTAATATCCGTAATAGGTTTTGCAGGTCAGACTTTTGGTTTAGCATTTAAGGGGCAAGGAAGAAAGGGGCCAGGGTAATTTGTAACGTAAATTTTGCATTAGATGGATATTTACGTACTTTATAAGCAAGACTTTGTGTCACCAACGAACTGGACTACTGAGTTAATCATTTTAGATTTCTTCTATACCATCTTATTTTGTATTCTAAAAACCTATCTATACTAATCAAATTCTTCTGTTCTTCAACAGAGACGCCTCAAAGGACCACAACCACAACAACAACCACGACTACAACAACAACAACGCCACGTCCAACAACGACAACTCTTGCAACAACGCGGCCTCCGAAGCGTCACCTCAAGAAACAACACGACCGCGGCAACCAGAATACACTCGACGCCGACACGCGACAAGCGGAGCTCAACAACGCTTTCAACTTCTACAATACTGCGTTTACACCACCTAACAACAGCGTTAACGATTACGCCCAAAGAACCGAACGGCAGAAACTACGCCCCACCGGGTCACCACGACAGTACATCGTATACAATAATGCCTACATGATTGGCAATAAGGCCTCTACATTATTTTCCATGTTCATATTGCTACTAAAATTTGTTGTATAGAAAGAAATTAGATTTCTGAATTATTTAAAAAGAGATAGCATTAACATGTAGTGATAAAAACATGGCTGTTGAATTTTATATGTGTAAGTACGTATTTTGAGGTTGTTGTAAACGTTTTAGTGGATCTCGATGTTAATATTGTTATGTAAAAACATTATCGGCAGTTAATAAATAATACAAATAATGAGTTTCAGCCTTAACATGTAAATTGAGACAATAATTACGAACTTCTTAAGAGTAAGGCTCGACTGTCTTTAACGCCTATTTAGGTTATCCTTCTTAAACGCCAGTGAACAATTAAAAGTTATTGTATTTTTCACATAATCAAATAATTCGACAATAATATACAACTGACTTCTAATAATCGCTTGCACTAATCAAATAGTGAACGGATATTATTATGAATTGCTGTTGATAATAAAAATTACCTAATGACAACTAAAGTTTTTGAAAATATCATTATTATCATATCAGACGGCTATTTATTAAAAAGGGATGATGAATTGATAGACTTGAAGATGATCGAACGTGTCTAAAAAGGTTTTTAGAAACTCCGTTTAGCTAACATTTTTATTATTCTCGTATTTATTATTCTATACAATACTTATTATACAATAATATTAGCATTATAAATTATAATTAGCATGGTAACTTGTATTTATAAAAGGAAATATGATAATAATAAAATTAGGGCGTATGTAATAATTTGTATAATGACAATACGATTGTACGGACAATATTAATAGCGATAAGTTAAAGTTAGAGACCATTGTTATTATCTTCTTACCAATAGTCGATTTATATTATTTGCATTGAGATGTCAATAGTATTATTTTCCTTTTAATTTTAGTAAAGTTTACTTTCTTTCTTGACAGGGTATTCTGTGCTCGTACAGATTCCCAGAACAACGAAATAAATGACCAAAATTAATAATAGTTTTGCCATAGATAACTTTTCTGTGCCTTGTTTCTACAATTTTTGTTTCATGCATATCTTGCTTTTTTACGTTAAATTTTAAATTGTTTCAAAAATATATATATACTTTTAAATAATCTAGTAAACTTAAGACGCTTTATAAATGTTAAGAAAAGTGTTTTTTTTCTAACTGTTTATCTGCTTACAAAATTATGTATTTATTTCATGGAATATACAAATTTTAGTTTTAAATAACGGTCTAAGAATAAATTAGTTATTTTTTAAACAAAAAAAAAGAAGTGTTAGACGATAAAATTGGATATTCGATAATAATAAATTTATGTCTTCCGGATAGAATATTAAAGTAATGTATTCAGCTCATTCGTGATTATGAGTTAAATAAAATATTAGACGAAGTTCCTTTTGGACTTCAGAATAACGTAGTCTTATGTAAGTGACAAGAAAGAATTTATTGTAGGGATAGTGTTACGATGAATATAAAAAAAAATGAATTTTGATAAGAATCGATTCTACTGTAAAAATGAATGAACGTGTATTTAGTCTTAATTATAGAATTGCATATTTAAAGTTGTATCATTATTCAGTTCTATTTAGTATGAGTATGTTGTTACAAACCTATCTGTTTTATTTTACGAATGTATCTATTTAAAAAAAAAACCTGGCAATTTATACAAGATAAAACGATGTATAAATTAATTAATTTCATACAATTTATATCAATTTACACATAGGAGGTATAATTTAATTTATATCTATTAAAAATAATACAGTATAGTGTTGACCTAATTTTATTTTGAAGGTTTACTATTTACTATATTATTATATACACTGATTTTAACATAAAAGTAAAATAATTTATGATGAATTTTTCGATGCCCGTGATTATTTATTATATTTTATTTTTCATGAATTAAAATTTGTACCGTTGTTAAAGAAAATAAACATTATGATGACTTCTTAAATTAGAATACGGCAATAAAATTATTTTTAACGAATGAATTTTAGTTTTTGCAAAGTCAATATAATTTGATAGTAATGTATTTGTATTTTAAAGTATAAAGTCGACTAATTGAAACATTTATTCATAAATAATTAATGACAATAAATACGACAATCATTGTAAATAATTGAAATCATGTTAAACCAATTTATTAGTACGAAATGCGACTATTTATCAATGTTAACTTTAAGATGTTGATATCATTTTATGACATTTTAAAATAAAAAAATATAATCAAAGTAATCATATTGACCAATGTTATTTATTTCAATACCTTTGCTCGTTTTCCACAGATTTATAAACAGGATAAAGAGGAAGTACCTAGATTGATCTCTTGCATATTTTTATGAGGCATATTTACAGGCAGACAGTCCTGGGGCTTATTAGCAGCTTCAATTAATCTCTTATAGTCTGTTTTCCTGAAAGTTAGGCAGAGGTACACATAAAGTACACCAACATTAGACAGTTATGTTTTAGTCGTAGCAATAGGCGGCGACTTTCTTGTTACTTGTACTAACCGGGACAAAAATACACTAGTACTAAAATTCAATCCTCGGGCTGACACTAGATGGAAAGAACCAACAAAACTTTGCCTGACCTGGGAATCAAATCCCAGAGCCTCATGCTCAGTAATAGCGATTGAAACAACAGGCACTTAAGGGAAATCAAATATAATCATCGTACAAAAATAAAAGTACCTGTCAAATATAATAAGGGAGCTACTGACGTGATAGTTATGTGTACTCCTTAATGGTACCTCCGAAGGGGAGAGACAAAGACAAGATATGTGTTTTATCTTTATTCTATGTATACCTGCCAATATGACCAAATAACAGTAAGGAGTATACACTCACTTGCCTCTTGGGACACTATTTACCATTTGGAACATTATGTCAATCCATCACTGTGTGACACGAGATAGTTTACTTTCCCGACTCATTTTGCGGTTTATCCATACTCTTCTAAGTTATTTTAGATATTTCACACTTATCCTTCCAAGGTTTGAGTTATCTTAGTACTCACATTATGTAAATGTATCTACCTATCTATGTATGCGCTTTACTTTTAGGATGGGTGCAAAGTTCGTGTGGATGTCAGACACTATAATCGAAGATGAAGGATGTCTGCTTACCAACTCTAGATCTTGCACGACTCTCGTGTACAAACATTGTGTATTCTTCATATAAATTCCCTTTTCAAACACTTTAAAATCCTAGATAAATCCGACTTCATGTATAAAACATGAAAGAAATGCCACAACTCTATAGAATGTAAAGTAGATCATTGTTGAAGAATACAATAGTACTTACAACAAGAAGAAAAAACTGTAGTTTGTACTCGTTTTCTCTTTATGTTTACCAAGAAAAATTATAGCATCGTTGTGAGATAGAAAGGCGATAATAGAGTCTGTATGTAGCTACTATTAAAGCGCTTTATATAAATGCGTATTTTTTGTAGAAGTTTAGATAAAGCTGGAAAAATGCCCTCTATAGTGAATAACTCAGCCCTAAGCTACAGAGTGTTCTAGTGTAGGGATTAGTGTTTTAACTTAAAAAACACCTAAATTGACTTTTACCTATGTATAGTAAACATACTGTTTCATCACCTGGCTAGTCTTTTCCCAACTACGTTAGGGTCTGCCTCCAATCTAAGCGGATACAGCAGAATACCAGCGTTTTACATTTATTGACTGCTTATCCGATCTCCACAATCCAGTAAATGGGTAACAGGATATTGGTTTCTGCTGGTTTTTAGACTTTCGGGCATCTGATGAGTAGTCTGAAAGCCTGCCAAACGGCTGTCAAAAATCTACAAATGACACCCGGGATACCGTGTACCTACTATGTATAATATAATAATATAATCAAATTAATGGACATACCATTAAAATACAGCATGATTAAATAAGTTTTACGTAGGATTTTAATTGTTATAACATCTTAACGATACCACGATAAGAAGTTATAAGAATGTGTGCATCCAGGTAATTTCTAACTATCTGTAGATAATATTCAGATAAAGCATGGTTCATAAAAGTATTTTACTCAGTTTCAATTTTTGATTTCAACATTTTTAACTTTAACAAACTTAACTTAAGGCGGCTATAATTTAAAGTGTGATTGCGCCTGAAAATATACACCAAGTAAAATAACCTACTGAAACCTTCAAACCCTACAGTCCCTACAAACCCAATAACTCTTGTCCTAATCCATCATATGAAGGAGATTGTTAAATATATAAATAATTTCAAGATGTCTGCACCACTCTGTTCAGACAATCCAGATTCGGGGAAGGTAAACTCACTGCCAGGTACGCAGACTCAACGTCAGACTGATCAGAGAAAGCTGGTGCAGGTATTTTGACCACAGAGCAATAAAAATATGAAATTCAAATATAATTATATTTAAGAAAGGTTACAGTTTATTGACTGCATTTTTTTACACACACTCGGGCGTCAACCGATCAAAGTGCTGAGTCAATGTCGTCAAAAAAGTTCAATACAATGTATTTTTTAGACATACATTGACTCAGCATACATTCACTCTGACGATTCGTTATGATTTTTTTCAAAAAATCATAACCGATCGTCTTATAATAAAAATCTTCGTTAATAAAACGAAGTAGAAATAACTTGGCCGCTAAGAGTTGCGTATCAAAACTTGGCCTATTTCTTAGAATATAATTTATTAAACACGTTTTTTAAATATTTATTGCTTAGATTTAACTTTGGTGATCTTGAAGAAATCTCCATTGATCTGTCAAACTTAAGTTAAGAATCAAATAGTTGACGATTACAACGGGTAGACAAACGCTTTCAACATTTGTGTCCTAGAAATATGTATCCCGAGCTGGTCGGTGGAAATAAACTACTATAAACAAGCGTAATCTTATATAGTGTGTTCTCTAACAACGTAGGTATCTACCAAATAATCTTTTGAAACAACCTACCCTACGCATTTCCTCTCTCATATAAATCGATACACTTAATCATTTTAGCGCAGTACGCAATCGGCCCGCTAAATTATAATACGCCGCCGTTATCACAATAAACAAGGCCTAGAGACGTCTCAACTTATAACTCAATTATAATTTCCATTGTGATTCAACACGTTATCAGGGAAGACTCGGTACTCTCAGTAGGTACATCGACCACGTCACATTTGTAACAAGTTCACCAGATTTATTTGAAAGTAATTTTCAGTGAGCATCTGGCAGCGCGGTATGAGAGATTCAGCTGATCAATATTCTGGAAGTCGCTTCGAAGAACTGAGAAATATGTCAGTCTCTCAATCCGAATGCAAGTTATTTGTAAGCGAACTGTATTATGGAACGTACGGACGGATGATAAATTTGAAATCGATGCGTACGAAATCTGAAACGGTTCGGGTTAAAATGAATTGGGAATTAGATTGGAGATTTTTATTGCTCGTTTTATTATACTTGCGAAATATTAAGTTAAATTGCGGGTTGTCTGTTAACTTAAACATGAATGTCTCGTGTCGTGATACACCAGCAATATTTGATCGGTTTTTGTATGAGACAAGATGCTTGTCTCAAATAATAAATGATGTATTGACAAATAAATCTTTTCAAGTTACTAAGTCTTACGAGATATCGCGAAGCGTTTGGTCGACTCTTCGGGTGACCAGAGGGCTGGCCTTTTTTTTGGCCAAAGAATCAGCATTGCTATTCAACGTGGCAATGCCAGCCTTCTGGGCACTTTTCCCGTTGACAGTGATGTGGATGAATTTTTCGATGCCCTATGATTATTTATTTTATTTTATTTTTTCATGTATTATAGTTGTATCGTTTTAAAGAAATATTGTCGTAGTTACTAAATAAACTAAAACGCAAAACAAGTTTCTTAAAGAGTAAAACATAGAAGAACCTTGTAACAAAATGACTAACTAAATTCCAGCAGATTATTAATCGAAACCGAGCCCCACAGCCTCAAACGTCACTTAACTAAGTTAAAACGTTATTATAACAACCCCGACCTCTTACACTTAGTCCACGACAGCCTGCAACGACTTAATACTGTTAGTCGGACTAAAATTACGTGCAGGGCTCTTATCAAATTATCCTCGCCTACCGTCCTTAGCCCTTGAATATACAACCTAAGGCTGGGCACACACCTGTAGATACTGGTAATCTATAATGCACTTCGAACCTCAGTCAAGTGACCGCATATAATTCGAAAACGAATTCATTTGTTTTTAAGGTAAGTAAATTGGGCGTTAGCAGTCTGATACTAACCGTCTAAATTGAAAGCGTAGGTACTAGTCTAGGGTGAATGTTTTTAAGAGATGTCTGTATCTGACATCAGTCGAGCCATGGATTGTTAAGGAGAAAAAATTAAACACGTGACATTTGCAACGTTGTGTGCTGCCGTCCAGCGTGCGCGGTACCGGCGTCGCACTGCACTTTCAAAGGGTCAACTGTATGTAAAAAAACAACCGTCCGGGCGCAGTACGACTCCCGCACCGCTCCGGCACCACAGTAGTCTGATTCCAAACGCCTAAATTGAAAGCACCCTTAACAACACGTGCCCTTTATACATGCATTTAACTTGCTGTAGATGCTCGCGTTGTCGTACTATACGTCTCGCGCTCGAGTGCAGTTTTAGAAATTGATTTACTACATAACTCAACTTCATTCAAATTACGAAGTGACGCTTATAAGTCAGGCCATTTCCACATTACTACACTTACAGGCGACTAGTATCCTACGTGAGTCTTGAAGACGAGTCGCCGAGGAGTACGAATATCTCACAAACATTTATTTTTTGTTTCAAACACTTTACTACTGGTATTCTGCGCGTCCGCTACTAGTCTCGCGATACCAGCTTAGTCAATCCTCCGTGCGTCGCATCTCCTGCGACATATTTCAAACGTCCTAGCAGCGTGTGCTAAATGCTAATCATTAAATTTTCTTTGTTTTCAATAGCGTAATGTAAGTCTTTTATTTGTATACAACAGAAGTATCGTCCCTTGCGAGTATCGTTATAAATAAAGGGCACTGCAGATATAACCCTCTCACTGTCACTATCACAGATTATCACTATATGTAAACAGTGACGTACACACTCACATATCCACTTCAACTGTTTTAACACAAGATAACTGTAGTCTAAGGACTGATAAAAAAAAAAAAAACAAAATATAGTGTTAGCATGATTATCACAGACCTTCTTTTTTCAAATTTCTCGATATGATTTTTCGAACGTGCCCTTCGAAACAAAAAACATAAAATATTGCCGTGGGGGTCTGCCGTCAGAGGATTTTATTTACAATTTTGACTGGAAACTCATCAAAATGACACAGATAGAATATCGGTCTTTGAAAATAACCGTGCTTGCACCGCTGTTCTGTTAACAGCAGACGTAGCTGTTCTGACTCTGGTGTTCGCACTAACAATGTAAAGCTTACCAAGACGCATGCCACTATTACTCACATATGAAAATTTATAGCTGTCTCTATTAATTAAAGGTCGCAACTAGACGCCGAAGTTTCTTAAACAATTAAGTGTCCCTTTACAAATATCGTGTGTTAGTTTTAGTTCCCACCCAAAGTTGTTCACTTGTGGTATGTTTTATTAGCTTTGCACGTAAATAGGACAGAATAATAAATAGACCCCAAATTTATTGAACTTATCATTAACGGTCTAATTCACTTTGGAATTGTTGAATGTTAGTCTATTATGTTGTTATATCAATATTGTTTTGTATACAGAGGTTTGAAATGGTTTGTGA
Organism: Phlogophora meticulosa; assembly: GCA_905147745.2. NCBI lineage: Eukaryota > Metazoa > Arthropoda > Insecta > Lepidoptera > Noctuidae > Phlogophora > Phlogophora meticulosa. The sequence goes on along the minus strand of LR990528.1, from coordinate 8,507,699 downwards.
ATAATTGTGAAATGGTAAGGGGAGCTAGATAGGAATATGGACAATAGTTAATTTTGTAAACGTATTCAAATGCTTTGAGATGGAAGATTGATATTGTTGTGATGAAACAGTAAACTAATTTTATTTGGATATTTATCCAAATGGATTGTGTTAAATTATTAATTTTCTACCCTAGCCATTGAAAACTATAATTTATAACCTGAATTTGTATCCTACTTGCCACAGTCCCGATGAGCAACTGCCGACAGTTATTAGTGTTACACTTTTAGTTTGTATTTTGTCTTTAATTATTTACCAACTACCATTAGAATATCCTTTTCGTTTAAGCTTTTGTTTAATAATATTCACGTCCTCTGTTACAAATAAACATCTTTTCTTTCTTCCTTTTTTTTCTCTTCATTACCTACCTATCTATACATAACTACTAAGTTGTTCAAATCTACCACCCAATTTCCTTCTAACCACCCCACGTGCGTATTCTGACTATAAGTAATACGTAGCGATCAGAATCAGGAAGTGAAACACAACAGAGCATCAAGGCAGTTTATCTTCCCCTACTAATCGGACCTCAAGTTCGGGGACACAAGTCACTCTGATGTTTAAAAGGGACGGCCTAATCCACGTGTCACCTTAAATTAAATCTGATGCTACATTTACGAAGCTTTAAGCCGTCTATACACCTACCAATCTGTCGGTTGCTGTACGTATATAACATTGTGTTTGTATACTAAATATATACGGTGTTTTGGTAGTGATTTCTATGTAGCAGCCGGGAGTCTGGATGTGCGCCCGGTTGATGTCAATAGGCTCAACTGGTAACTGGTGTAATATAGATGTGGGTGTACTGTAGGTATGCCTTTACGTTACCATTCGGAGAAAAGAGGCCTGATATTATGTTGTGTGTTGTTGGTACTGATACCATGATTCTTAATAGACTGATACAGACACACATTCAACTCCAAACGCTGCTCATGTTTTACAATATCCAGAAAAAGTTTGCGATACTAATTAAAAATGTTTAAAGTAGTATATAGCCTGCCTACGTAACAAAACTATGAATTTGAGATTGCTTGCTTTGTTTTTTTTATACAAATGTTCCAATTCTAAAATCATTAATTTGATCCTTGTGCTAATTCTACTTATTTATAACATCTTTTCCGAGTCATATAATAAAGCTGAAGAGTTTATTAGTTTTAAGAGTTACGTAATTCATAAGCAAAAACGGATTATTATACTTATAGGACCACTTTTTTTCACATTTTATAAACAATTAGGTTAAGTTTGTATGTCAATCCAACAAAATTTTAAGCATGCGATAGTTTTGTTGTACGAAACCCGAAACCCGGACTCGCTCGTTCGACCATTTTTTTTTGTTTGGTGGTGGTACTACCCAGCTAGTTTTGGATTTTAAAATCTTTTAACTTTATAGATAGCCCTTGTCTTGAACGTAGCACAATGACGGATGATAGGTACCACCGAGAACCGCCGATAGAGGAACAAAAAAATATTCTGCCTTAATCAGCCGACCAAAATAAAATCGATTAAAATTCAAGTATCCGCTGCACTATAACAATCCAAGTCGATTGCACCAAAGTTACCATCTGATACACAAGTTAAAGAATGATCAGGTTTCCTTATAAAGACAATATCTCAATAGGTACGCGGAATAACTGTATTATCAAGTAGGCAGGGCGGGCGCGGCCGCAGACATGAAATATAAGGCACTTACCGTACCTCGTAATATTGCGTTCTCTTGCAATATGAAAATTTATTGCAACGTATGTGTTAGTATAGAAATAGATGGCTAACTAAGAAAAATGTGTGGCGCTCTAATAACTCATGTACTTATGTTGCCCCATTTTCGATTTTTCTGTACGCGTTTCGAATATTAAAATTCGTAACGTAACAAATCCTATGATGATGACAGTGTGTATTATCATCATCTGCCGAGCCTTTTCCCAACTATGTTTGGGTCGGCTTCTAGTCTAACTGGATGCAGCTGAATACCAGTATTTTACATGGAGCGTCTGCCTATCTGACATCCACAACCCACGATACCCCTAAGTAAGACTGGATGTCAGACTTGCAGGCTTCTGACCACCCGTAATGACTGCCAAAGATCTACAAATGACGTGCTTTTCGAGGAACGGAGCAGTCTCGATATGTTACAAACGGTCACCCATCCACATACCGACCTCGGCTAGCGTAGCTTAACCTTCGATCAACCCGTGCGGCTGTTTTTATTTAGCCACGAGCTCCTCCTGTATTTCATTGCTTACTGAATTGCACCTATCACCTCTCGTCTCTGCATCACCCAAAAGTTGACTGGTAGAAAGTGCCTTTAGTATTAATTCTGCACCTATACATTTGTGTGCTTAAAGTATTAAATGAATAAAAAATAAAAAAGCATAAATATCACACAGAAACATGCAGGAATATAATCTCACCATCGCTGACACGACGGCCACGATCGACTCACTCACGGGTCACATACAAACCGTTCTGAAAGAAAGTTCAAAGGAGATTCCGGCGACGGATGACGTACGTGAACTCGTGAGCGAAGAACGCGACTATCCGTGCCTACAGTGCCTTTCCCTGCGCCAGCAACAAAGTTCACATGCGATACTTATAGCGTAAAGTAAGTGAACGCATGACTGAGCTGCGTAGCAACCGTTGGGACAAGATGCTTAGTTAGCTCGAACCCAACCATCAGGCTTTCAGGGAGCTGCAGAGGAAGTTACGCGCCTCTGAAGTGATTTACACAACCACCTGGGTGAGCCGGAACGTCTCGTACTCATCCTACGAGACTATTTGTCGGACCGCACCTTTCGCTATCGCATAGAAGTGGCGCTTTCCTCGCCCGTCCTATACGCGCAGGAGTCCCTCACGGCTCCGTGCTCTCGCCTTTAGTTTTGACGCTGTACACCAGCGACCTCCCATCCGTAGGGCTCACATAGCCCTATTCGCTGACGACACGGCCATATACCACTCCGGCCATAGGCGTCCAGCAATCACCAAGACCCTCCAATCTTCCGCAAATGCCTTAGGCGATTGGTTCCGGAAGTGGAGAATGGAAGTGAACCCCGACAAGAGCCAGGCGGTATTGTACTCTAGGAAGGGTATCCACCGCCTCCTCCCCTGATCACCATGTACGACAAGCCAATCCCTTGGGAGGGGCAGGCCAAGTATTTGGGGGTCATCCTCGACCGTCACCTCACCTTCAGGAAGCACATAATGACGGTGCGCTCGCGCGCCGCGTTCATCCTGGGGAAGTTACAACCCATGCTCAATTTACTTAGCAAATTAAAGCAAAGCAAAACGCACAGGAGGCGCCCTTAGCGAGCGGTCGTTTAAATGTAACTTTGTAGTTAGCCCTGGCTGGGGGCCTTCTTTGTAAGGTCATCAAAGGATCGTCCGGTTGAGCAGTAAACAGCCGTCTAGTGCTGAACTGCGAATGGCCCTACCTAATAAAAATGCAGGAAAATCTCAATCCTAGAAATTTTCAGTATTTTTTTTATGTTAATAACGTGTAACGTTGCAACACTAGTCACAAAATATTTAGTTTTGTTATCGTGCTGATATACGATCAAATCAAAACGAAACTTTAAAATAGTTCAGGTATAAATAAAAATACATAAATGCAGGTATTCAAATTCCATTTCACACTGAATAACGAACGTCGACGCTGAGACGTGCGGTCACACGCGCGTCTAAAGTCACACAACACTGCAAACAAACTCGTCTTCGAAGTTTCCTCTCAAAGTAATTCGCCTCGGCTCTCGAGAGCAAAAGTCGCGCTTTATGAACCTAATTAAGTGTCGCATAATAAGCTTCAATTAGAGCAATGCTTATTTTATGACTTATCCTGAGCCTTTGTTTACGTTGCGTCTATAGGGTTAGCGTAGGCACGGTTTTGCTCGACTTGAGTGAATGTGGGTTGCCGTTTTAATGTTTCATGTACTCGTAGTTGTAGTATTAAATGACTACAACAACAACATTTTCTGAAATATTACCGTGCTTCTGTAGGCACGGTAATGTTTGGAAGATGGTTTTGCAGCACCGGTAGTACAATACAATAATGGTTTTGTGCAGATTGTTTCGTTGTTATATTTTTTTTTTACTAAAGTAAAATGACATTTCTGAATCTATCATAATTATTAAGCACACGGGTGGATGAAGGAATGAGAATCATGTTGTAAGGAAAGTTTTGACTATGAATGTGGAAGGTTACAAAACAAAGTAGAGGGAGACTATAGAAACAATGGATGGATTGTGTGAAAGATGATAGGGCTGGGATGGAGGTGACTTTTGTGATGTCGACAAACAGAAATGGAAGAAGAAGATATGCTGCGCTGACCCCAAAATAAGTTGGGAATAGGGCAGGAGGACCGTTTAGCCTATTATTTTAGAGTATAAGGGTATGAGGATGATGAGAATATTTACCAAGCAAATTGTCTAGTTGTTTTATTATTTTTACTAAAGTGAAATGACATCACTCAAGTCCAAATAATAATTTTCATTTTTATACTTTAGAGATTTCATTTTATTTTGGTGAAAATTATGTATCGCATAATAAGCTCCAATTAGAGCTATGCTTATTTTACGACTTATCCCGAGCCTTTGTTTACGTTGCGTCCACAAGGTTAGCGTAGGCACGGCTTTGTTTGATTTGAATAAACTTGAGTTGTCGATTTTAAGTTTTGTGTCGTGGTGATAACAATATTTTCCATAAAAACATTACCGTTCTTCTGTTACGGTAATGTTTTTACTAAAACGCTTAGAAGATATAAGTTTTAGCAGCGCTAGGAGCTGACTGTGATTTAATTGTTTTTTTTATATATTTTTAACAGACAAACATACATAACATCATCCTTTATTCCGCGAAGTCTTGAGCATAGGTACACCTATTGTAACTCCCAGTTTTTTACATTTTTCCAGTCCCATGTAAGAAGGGGCGAGCTTATTTCCACCAACTAAGAAGATTGAAGATTCCTATTGGAAATCCCAAAAAGAATTAAATGAAAACTCTGAAATATGGCTCACGGGACGGAGACGGGTAACGTCTGTTTTACTTATAATATTTTGTCAACTAAAATCTGTTTTTATGACGTCTGTATACTTTTATTATATTCAGAAGTAAGGAGATTACCTACATTTTAGTAAGAAATAATTAATAGCACTCTTACGCACGTGACATTAATAATGTCAGGCGTCTGACTATGATGTGGTGATCAATCATAATAAAGTCGTTGTTTATTTTAATTTTGAAATGAAAGCCGTCCGTGTGAGTGGGAATTATTAAATGATAAAATAGTGATATTATTTTATTTCATAATAGTAGCCCGTAGTCTGGATTTTTGCACGGTTGATGGCAATAGGCTTGCATCCTAATTCATGGAACTTGAACATTAATGTGCGAACATGTGGGAACATTTCGCCAGTAATGTACTCCCGTACTATAGGTACACCTCTGCCCAACCCTTTGGGCAATACAGGCGTGATATACATACATACTTACATAAACTCACGTTTTTTTCCCAACGACTCTGATGTTTTTTATTTATTTAATCATACGTCCGAACTTAAATTTATACTACGTACTTACTCCTTGTGATGTTTTTTATATTAATTTATAATATGTGGATATTGAATCATTTCGTTGACTCTGTTTCCCTTCGGCTGCACAAAGTCAATTTACTATTAACTTTTTCAGGGTGATGGTATGTTATAGGAATTTAATTAGAGATGTTTTTTATACTTTATGGTAACAATTTCTTTATGTGCAGTATTGAGAGTACACAGGATTATTGGATTCAGAAAAAAATATCATTACAAACAAATATCAAACAAATATCATTCTGGGACACGCGAGATTCTGTTAGTGTTTTGTACAAGGAATTTCTCCTGTATCGTGGGTCCATTCACAAACATTTAAACTCACATACACAAACAGCCAAACCCGGAACAACTGCCTGCAGACCACACAAATATTTATTCCGTGCCGAGAATCGAACCCGCGACAGCAGCCAATCACTCAGCCACGTTCCGTGCCGTGTTTAGGTTATTGTTTCCATGAAAATTTACGACCAATGTGGCGCGGCGGGCGAAGATCCGCCTGCGAAGCAGAAGGTTGCGGGTTCGATTCCCGCCTTAGGACAAATGTTTTTACGTTCTACAAAGATTTGTTCCGGGTTCTCTGGGTATTTGCTATGTTTAATAAAAAAAATATCTATCTATGTAATGTATTGTATTAAGTATATCAGTCTTCTAGTACCCATAACACAAGCTCTGCTCAGATGCTTAGGGCTAGATGATGCTGTGTGGACTGTCCAGCATTATTTATTTCTTTTATTTTATAATTAATGTTTACAATCGTTATCATTTCAAGAGATAAAGTGAACCACGTATGTTGTTTTGCTCAGTCATAAAAAAAACGCCCAAACATTTAGGGCTCTACCCTAAACTTACCCGACCAATACAAACGCCGAAATGAAACTAAAATGTTATTGTGTTACAAATACAGTCGTAGTACGTTAGAGAAAATCAGATCGGGTGGCAGTAATACAGGGCGTTAGATAATGTTTCCTCCCGGGAGGAATCCGACGGTCACAGATAACAGTGGCCGCGACGCCTGCGACCTCGGATTTGTCTCTCGTTGTTCCGCTCAGTAATAATATTACGAGCGGTTATTTAGACCTTTGTCTAACGTGATGTCACTACAACTATGATGTTTACACATCGAGATTGCAGTTCATGTTGGCCTGGTAGCTTGATTTATATTGTGGTTGAGTTAAGTGCGGATTAGTGTGAGTTGTGTTTGGGGGTTTTATTTTATTGTGAAGGGAAAAGTTCGAGTAGTTTATGTTGTATGCAACAAATAGCGCGCCAATGTCAACATGAGACGCCGTTGGCATCTCGCGTATTCCCATGATATCATTGGACTTCAATTTTTTGGGATAAAATTTAGCCTATGTGCTATTGCAGAATGCACCAAATTTCATCCGAATCTATTCAGCCGTTCTGGCGTGATTGCGTACCAAACATCTATCCATCCAACCATTCGCATTTATTATAGTGTAGTATCCTTAAAAATTCTGTTTGGTCCGAAAGTTGGATTACTCAAAAATACTGGACAGGTATTTTTTCTTTTGTCACGTAAACCAAAAATGATAGTGCGTTAAAATTCTGCGTGATGTCACGCCGTGCTACACTTTTCACGTAAAAGTGACGTCACTAGCCCCTTCTCCTGAACTTTGATGTGCTATATCTTTGTCACTTTTTATTGATTAGAGTAACCAAAAAATACGTGTCCAATATTTTTTGGTAATCTAACTGACGAACCAAATAGACTTATTATATTTTTACCTAAGGCACATCCCTATTTTTGTTGTTGTATATGTTTTTTCGTATATATTCTTGTCATGCATTTATGAGTTGCCTACTTGCGTTCAATCTTTTAAATTCAATTATCAAGCTACATTGCTCTTCACAAAAATTCTTCCGGTATATTTGAATTTGCGTAACTACATAGCATATTACGATACTCGTAACATATAAAATAAGGATCCTCTTGAATCTTCGCAGCGGAGCTTCATTCAAGGTTCGTATTTTTCTGTTAAGTGCTTGTGCGGAATCCTTCTTCTTTCCATAAGAACAACTCATAAACTCAAGAGTATCCATGTCGTATTTCCTCAATATAGTATTATGGTATGATAATACAGCGAGTCGGTCACATGAATCACAGGGCTCTTCCCAGGCGAGTCTTTGTATTCAGTTTGGCGGATGACGATAACCTTAATGTAAGCGCCGTCACGGCTGGTGGTCCGAAGAAGGATCGCTTTTGTCGTGGTCCCTTCCGCGCGCCCCATTCTTTTCTCTTTATACCGTTTCTCACTTGAGTAATTCGAGGACAATAAACATTTATTGTGCTCGTTTATTTGACAGACGATGAAGAAATATCGAATGAGTGAGTTTGTTATATTTGGCCGGCGGGCATCCTCCGCAAGTTGTTTAACGACCGCCGTAATACAAAGAGCGTTGGCGTTTTTCGGTGAGTTTTCCTCTAAAAGTAAAGGATAAGAAAATTATCCGGTCAGTTTAAAGCCCCAACGTGAATTTGCGAAATGTGTAAGGAACCCGGCCGCCCTCGAGGGAACGCTCTCGTCGCGAGACATCCGCATTCGTTTTTGTGCGTTTCATTTTCTTGCGAAGAATGGATTTTACGACTTCCTCTTTTAATAATTAACTGTTAGCTTGGTTTATGTAAATACAAAAATCCCGAGTGACGTCTTAAATTATGTCGCTACTTATCTAAAAAGATTCATAAAACTTGGAAATGATAAAAGCATCTTTCAAGCAAAAAGTTAAAGTCAAAAATCAATCACTCCAACACAAAAGCCAGTAAAAGCCGTGGCCATAAAATCAATCCTGGCAGTTCCATTCTTAACACCAGCTAATCATCTTAACAAGGCACATAGGAGCGAACAACACGGGCCCGGCACCCCTGCATTTGTATTCAGTTTGGCAGACTACGATAACTTTAATCCGGGTAAAGTGTCACCTTGAGTGGCTTACACAGAAAGAACCTTTGTCTGGGAGTAGGGTACTCTGACCTTCTTATTTTTTCCGTCAGGTTTTCCTCCATTGTCACGGGGTAATGTAAAATCCTGCCACTTAAAAGGCGAGCTTTTCGTCGGATTGCCGGGACCTAGACTATTGCGGCGCTCTGTACAGCGACTCAACTTGATGGATTGTGATCGAGAACCTCGTTGATCATATTACACGTACTTGGTCATTTAACGTTGCGATACATCGGTGTGGTCAGGAGATTGAAAAAGACTATTTATTTTCTTATTTACACTGCGGACTCGAGACGTGACTCAGCGAAAAAATATGGACCTTTTAAAATTGAATTCCGCAGGAAATTTTTGGTATATGAGGTCTAGCGTTGTACGCACCAAGTACGGATAACTATTTAGTATTCTATGAGAGTTTTATGATAGTTTTAGACAGAAGACGACAGTATTTTGGGTGCTGTTTATTCACAGCTGATTAAGTCGTAATTGCGGAGACAAAGTTTCGACAAAAGGTGAGGAAATGATACGGTTCCTTTGTAAAAGTTGCAATGTACGTGACAAATCTTCTAGTTTCGACTTCGGATTGAAAACTGCGATAGAGTCGGCCCCGACGTGCCTCGAATCTGCTATTAGCCCTCCATTTAGAAATAGGTGCACAGACTTTATAGGTATTATATTAGAAATGTTAGAGTTGGTGAAGTAATGTAACTTTGTTAAATTGTAGTCACGTTCTATGCTCCTCATCTTGCGTAGGTCCTCCCGTTACAATGCAATTACACTGGCGAATACTTATCTGTTTAAAGCAATTAGATCAACCAGTGAGGCGAAAACTAACAGAGCTGAAAGCTAGTGGAATGAACACAATCGGAATCAGAATCCGGTTGTCTTATACCTATACAGTGTCGGTACAATCCCCATACGGAATTATAAACACTCGTATATTGTTATAGCTGAAGATTGTCGTTTCATCAACTCTATTTTATAGGGGTCCACTGCATTGGTATGGCTTAATTATTCCTCGTAGGATCTCGTAAGTGAGGTAATAGAAGATTAAGGTGCGACAGGTATTGGACGAGGAGCTTTTCGAAATTCTCGTTGGCAGTTTACTTTAATCCATTGTTATCTCGTTTATGCAATTATGTTGTTCGGTTTTCGATCGCCTCGTTAGTCTAGCGGTCGCAAAGGCTACTGCTTAGCTTTAGGTCTTGGGTTCGATCCCTGGGTCATGTAAAATTTTATTGGGTTTTTCCATCTGAATTTGCTCAGTAGTAGCCCGGAGTTCTTTGACCTGTTGGCCTCCAATTACGTGGAACTTAATATTATCTCGTGAAGTGTGGGTGCACTGTGGGTGTACCAGACACCTCTGTGTATCCCTTCGGTGAATACAAGAGTAATCTTGTGTGAGTTTATACTAAATTTGTCGTCGAGAAAACATAATTAATCTGATATCCATCGAAATATATGTATGCATGTAAATTGTTTGTTAGTTGCTGTACCTAAATTCCAAAGTTATCCAATTGCTAGTTAACTCTTATTGGAACTAAAACCAACTATTGTTTACATTGAGTCAAGTGTGAAGATATGTTGTCGGACTCGTTTATCTACTTATACGGAATTAGCGAACATGTTAGCGTACAAATGAAAAGGTTTTTACGCTAGTGATGCGAGGACCGCCAAACACAGAAAACCTTTGAAAAAAATGTAAGCTGATTTACCGTGGCCGGCCAGGGGCCTCTTGTGCCCGCTCGACCGGCAAATAAAGGCGACCAGTCAAATGCTCGCAAATTGACTCGACGTTTTTCACTGTATTCCATATTTTTTACGCAAGGAGAGCATCTACGTAGTTGCTGAAACGTCAGAACGAACGGCCTGAAGATAATTAAAAACATTCGATGTTTACCAGCGTTAATTAAATTTTGTTATACATAAAAAAATACCTTTTTTTAGCAAAAGTGTCCTTTCGTTCGCCCTTCTGTGATGTAATCTAAAAATGATCCGTTCTTAATTTTGCGAAACCGTCTGTACGTATAAAGGGCACCACTGTTACATTGAAATCCGTCGCTAGGCTGAACCGTAAACAATTGAAATAAAGGAGTCACAAAGCGACCATTGAGCGAGCATTATGATGAAAATCAAATAAAGAAAGGGCTTCATAAAAACCGCTTCATTACCGAGCTTGAAGGTATTAAGTCGCTACAACGACCAAATAAAGCTAAGATTACAAGTTAACCTCATGTTAGTCGGAAACCCCAATGATAAAGCATCTCAGGAAAATCGAGCCCGAGGAGGGTACACTAATCCCTCTTTAGCAAAAACGCTTCGTTCCAAAAAGTGATGGGCGGCTCACGAGGGATGGATCTTCATTACCCAACCATGTTGTCAGTTAAGCCAAAGGGTCTCAGGATTACATACTACTTAATAAAACTTAAAAAAAATGAGGACGTAATGGCCTATGTGGGCCTCCGGGGTTTTAGTGAGAATTTTCCACATTTTAGTTCAAAGAAATTCTCTAAAGAGGGATGTTGTTAAATACACGCACGTTGTGTACTGCCTGGAAAGAATATGCTTAAATCAAAGGCATTTTCTCGCAAAAAAATGTTGGGTTATTCTATTATTACGTTATTTGGTCTGGGCCAATCGTAGCGTTGGAATCAAGAGCTACGTCACTACTGAGTTCAGTGGGGCGGAAAAATCTCAGCTCTCGATAAAGTCACCATGCCTGTACGTTGGATTAGGTTTTTTGTGTCGGTGAAATTTATGTTGGTGATTACTTAATCTCACTTATATCGTTTTTTTTTAAGATCAGATCTATTTACATAAAAAGGAAAAAAAATATTGCGATGTTTTTTTACATATTTTTTTTAACACCATCAATATTGCTAATTTCTACGGCTGTTTACGTGAGCTCTCGTACTTTGACTACTCTGTGTTCTAAAAGATAAATCGACGTGGAAAAAAATCATAGGTGCCTTTAAGTTTTTATAATTACCTACTCGCTCGTTTTCTCTTTCAAAGCAAGGCAAATTTAAATGGAACTAAGATTAAGTATATGTGACGAACCACACGTAGTAATAAGGCTGGGATTAACTGACATTTAGGACCTAAACGGTAAGACCGACGTTGAAGTTGGGTTATTAACCAGTCGCTTAATAACCAGTCTAGCTACGTTAAAGAAGAATTACCTACAATAAGTAATGAGGATAATGTCCCAAGTTTGTTTTCCTTTGTTTGAAGAAACAGAACATCAAAGTTTTCGTGTGATTAACAAGGACCCCCAACAATTTACCTACATCTGCCGGCAGGATTTATCCATTGAAAACACGTCACGAGAGGTTCACAATAACGCCCACGCAAAATCTCATTACTGCAAATGAAACATTATTTGGTCGTCACGGTAAGTACGTCGTGTATGGCAAATTACTAAAGTTTTCACTATGTACAGACCTGCCCCACTTAGTACGTTCCATCACAGTGGAAACCCTTTGTTTCAAATTAAGTGCACATAACCAGATTTTACGACAAAATCGAAACCGTAATGGCTTCGAGAATATATTACGAGTACAACAGCACAGGTGAAAATGTACGCTTACGATTCTCTTCAATAACGAGAGCATATCATTTTTCCATACAATAGCGCCATAAAAAGATTCACGGCAGTGCCTTTTTCGTATTTACCTTTGAAAATTTATATTCCCATTGGGTTCAAGACCGCGGCCGACCGCAATAATACACAATGGGCAATCGAATTATCATATCATTATAGGCAAGAGAAAAATCCAAAAACTTGCTATTTTGGCGTCACCTATGCTATGGTGTATTTTTGTGGAAATGGCGACCGATACTTTTGTTATTGTTGCTTCTTGTGTAGTTTTATGCGATAGGATTTTTAGGGGTTGCGGCTCTGAATTGCTTGTACGTGTGGAACTTGATACTTATGTTCTACCCATACAAGTTGACGGCACGGTTGGCGCAGTGGCTGAGCAATCGACTACTGCACCGCGTGTCGTGGGTTCGATTCCCGCACGGAACAAGTATTTGTATGGCCTACAGGCAGTTGTTCCGGGTTTGGCTGTTTGTGTATGTGACTAGGAATTTCTCCTGTGTCGCACCCACGACACAGGAGAAATTCCTAGAGTGAAGAATTTGTCATAATTACTTTTATTAAAAATTGGTCTTCTTGTTAGCGCATCGATGGCTAAAAGTTCCTATTTGTTTAACCCAAAATCCTAAAACTTCAAACATCATCAAGTTCAAAGGTGACAGGACATGCAGCCCACGAAGGTAGGTGGATCATCATCTGTGTTAGACGGTTAAACAAGGTATCTTAACCTAATTACTAAAACATAGTAGAAGCTCAGACATGCGACAACGGGGTTGAAATTCAGCCACTATAGAAACATGTCTCAGCTACACAAAGACTCGCCCTCTTAATGTCTCAATTGTCTTGTGATAGGTGCGTCCTGTGCTAGCAATGACCGGCAGTCCTTCTGAGACCTGTCTAGCTGTGGCTCGTCAAGCTATTGTTTTTAATGTCTTCTAGGGTACCGCGTCATTTACGGTTGGTTGCATATATTTTTGTCAGTTTGGAGGTATGATTAACTGGGTGAAAAGTTCAACATCCACCATAGAAAAGGCAGGATCCTCGGACCAGACAGGTGTTTTGTCTGGTGGGTTACTTCCCTAAATATTCAATCATTCGGATAACTTTGATATCTCGATGTATGAAACGTCATTTTTAGGGAAGATGTCACTTGAAGCATGCCGTTGATATGAGTCGCTATTTTGTCCTAGCTACCATCACCCTACCTATACTTTGACACACTTCAGTACCAGTATTTAGGTAGAGCTTGTTATCTGCCGTTGATGGTGCAGATTCTTTGTTAAATGGACCTCTTTGCACATTTTTTAACAGGTTTTAACACTTGATTACCTACATTAAATGCCAGTGCACGACACAAACAAAAGTTTTGCGTGACTTTAGATTTATATATGAAATGTATTAGGAGCAAAATACACACCATTCCAAACTTTTAAAATCTTTAGTCGTGTGCAATACGTTAATAAATCTAATGTAATTACAGTATGTAATTATAGTTTATGCAGTAAGTTTGCTGAGAGCGTATTAAAATATTTTTATAGCTGGCAGAATTAATATTATTAATGGATTGAAATAGATAGCAGTTTTATTTGTTTTAATATGAAATACGTTCGTTTTAGAGTGCTCGGTATTTTTTCAATCGCATGTAAATCCTTTATTTCAACCATGCCACACAAATTTCACTAATACTAGACGAAACTTTAGTGTGTTGCCTAAATATTTTTGCGTTGTCGCGCAGTGCGGAAACAGTGCGATAATATTTAGGCATTGCGCTAGTATTAGTGAAAGTGTGGTGTGGTATAAATACTAGTATAAGTGGTACTTTAAAGTGTGTAAAAATGGATGTAGGACCTTAAAGGTAAAAAGGTGATTTTGAAAGTACTTATAAAGAATCACCCATCCATTGTAGTTTCCGGTCAGTATTCTAAGCTCTTTAATAAATTGAACAAGTCACTTTTGTTAATGCATGTGTGTATTCATATCTGTTTTCTTCCAGGAACTAGTTTTTACGTTAAATTATTTCGATTAGAAGCTATTTTAGTTTTACGCAAAATGTTTTCGCACTTTTATATTCAACTGTTGTTAGGTTGTTTAGTTTTACCTACATCCTATAATGTGATAATGATTCGTCCACAAAATAATCCAGCGAGTGAATGACGGCATGCTCCTGACAAAGAGTAATGAAGATTTCATTTATTATAGCTATTTAATTTAGGTGGTTCAATTTATCTTCATCTCGAATAAATAAATCATAAGATGACTTTTATAACTAATGCTTCAGAAAGTCTTTACACGGATTTATTACAGATTCAATTGGGGCTAAACACAATGATTTTCCAGAGTTGAATTAAGTTATTGGTTTGTGTCATATTTTCTTCCAAATCTTTTTTTATTGATCGACATTTTATTAATGTCATTGTTTTCGGGTCAATATTAAAACACACTTCTTTCAGGGCGCTGACCTCCACGACAATATGTTTGCAAGTTCCATCATGGAATAATGAAATATAGATAAAATAAAAAATGTGATAATAGTGACGATATCCGACAGTTCTTATTTTAAATTCGACAATTTTATAATAAGAACTGTCGAAAAATGACTGGCAATTTGAACAAAATATCAGTATTATTCTTGACAGCTCTTGTCAAATTTGACGTGTAAGATATAATTTCGTCAATCCATAAGAAAAGGCCCTTGCTTGCACCGCTGGTTAACGAACAGTTTTTTTCTTACTTACCTTTAAAGAAAGTAAATGTTGCAAAAAGTAACTGTATAACGGGTAAATGTTTAAACTACGAGGGACTAAATTTGTTTTTTAGGTTTCCGTAAAACAAAACAAAACACTATAGGACAACTTCGCCCGTCTATCTGTCAAGACACTTTTTCTCACTAACTTGGAAAGGTATAAAGTGCACATTAATATCAAATACGTAGGTATGCGAACCCTTACACTAAAGTAAAAATATTATAAGTCAACGTAATAAAAGAGGCCATTTATTTGACATATTTTTTTATACTCATATTTAAAATCAAAACTACTATGGTACTTCCATTTAACCTAGAATTATGAAAATTAGCAAGAAGCAAGGTCTCACAGCACAAGTAAAGGAAAACATCGGAAAGTCGTTTCTGTGTTAATTATCATATTTTTTGCGAATACGAGCTTACATTTGCAGTTCGAGCATTGCCCGTAGCGTATATCAATGTACGAGAGGTTTTTTTTTAAAATTCCATAGTTCTTCGATTCTACTTATATTTTCATCAGGGTAAAATTCGGTGGTTTCATAGCTTATGAAAAGTAATAGCTAATAATCACACTTGTCCATTTTTTTAAATCGTAAGAATCGACCTCACTGAACTGACTATATAGAATAAATTAAACTGACTATATACATCTAGAATAAAGTAAACGTTAAACTATCCAAACGGCTAGTTCATGAAACTCCGTTTTACGCAGAGGCGTTCAACATTTTATTATCCACCATACATCAAATGCTTCGCTTGAAATGATGTAGTTAACACTGATGTGGGGAGCATATAAATAAAGAAGGCTTATAAAAACATAAATAAATAGCCACCACTGTGACTGACGATATTATAAATTGGTTCAGATAACATTGTGGGTGACATTAAAAGCACCTCTGTCTGTCCCTAGGCGGATTTTGTGCCCCAAGCGTGAAAATAACGTGTGGCAGTCATTTTTGGCTTTTATCTCAGGTAAACCAACTATAAGATTATTTTCAGTTGATAATGTGTTGGCATATGTCAATAGAGATGCTTTTATCAAAATAATTTAAGCTAAATGTTTGATACATAAAACCCTAAGTGCGGTCAACTACTCATATTTTAAAGGTTGCTTTAAACCCATAATGGCTTAACATAGCTCAAAAGTTTAAAATTTTATGTGCCAAAATACCGACGTCAATCCTTATGCTGTTTCCTGAAAATACACGCATGAGTACTTTATACCATTTATTTGGTTGAGTACGTATAGCTATGTAAAGAAAATATAAATAAAACGGAGCAGTGGTTTCTGAAAGGCTAGGGTATAGGTTCGCTCGAGTGATCAAAACTGTGAGATCTGTCAAACACAGATTGCTTCGGAAAGGAGTTGGACAGGCGAGCAATATCCGTTACCAACCGCGAAATACGATCATAATACGTGAACAAGTGAGTGCTTGCACAAAGCCGAACTAATATGAAACTTTATTATGTATTAAAATCGTTATGTAATGTCGGTATAGATTTCTCGCATCGGAAGCCAGTTCGGACTATGTGATTTAAATTTATGGGGACATAGAAAAAGGGTAGGTATGTACCCACTATGAGTGTGTTTATAAGTAAAGATGAAAGTAACTACGTTAATTGGATGTTCATTACTCAAAATCAAAATTCATTTATTCAAATTAGGCTGAGAATCAGCTCTTTTTGAAAGTCAAAACGTTAACATAAGACAGTCCCCCAAAACGCCCACCCTTCACGACTTCCTAGTGTTTTTGCTGGGAAGAAGAAGTGGCGGAACAAACTCCCCAGCAAAACAAACTCCCCAGCAAAAATAGCATTTTACGCATTTAGCAAAAAAAGCCTTTGCTTTAAGATTATCTGCTTGTAAATGCTTACAATAATGAGAGGGTATTGAAGTCAATATTTCCATGTTCCTAAATCTACAAAAGAAGGAGATAGTTCTCAATTCTTTACTCCTCTGTTTCCTCTGTTAGGCAATATGGAAAATATTGGTAGTATTCAGTTGCATTTAGAAGCCGACCCCCACATAGCTGGGAACAGACTGGGCAGTTGATGATCTCCAGAAATCATTCTTTTTCACATACTAAAATTGATTATTGTGCTTCTTTTTTTAATAAAAAGGATGGACCTTAAGGGTATTCCCTTGTAAATTTGCCATTGACCAAGTTTTGATGTGTAATTTTTGAGTTAGCTTATAAAAGAAAGTATAAAATCCACTTTGATAATATTGTACCTATTGCTATTTTTGGTAATCGGTAGGTTTTTTAGGGTAGCAATAACGATGAGCTGCAGGAATATGCACACAATTGGTATCCGGTTATGGTCCAAAATATGAATATAATAGTAAAATTACAGAGTTCCGTAGATACAGAACTTATGGGCCGATAAAAACTGAAAGTTTTTTAATAAAAGTTCGTTGAGGAAATGCCTGCGGAATATTCGAGATTCTTTTGCTGATTGTTTTATAGTTATGGCTCTTAGGGACGAGATATGCCCCTCATAAAATACACTTTAGAATATTTTAACGCGTCCCTTCAGAATAGGGCGTTTATATTTGTTTTTAAATTGTCAATGTGCCTTAATATAAAGCATTATCTCGGCTTGGAATAAATATGAGACGAGTTTAATGTAACATTTACACTTTATCAGAATGATTGAGTTCCATAATCTCCAAGATTATTGCGGCTTACATTAAAGTTTTATTCTTAGGCCATTTAATATTGAAAAAATAAAATTAATTTCATCTTGTAACTTGAAAGAACCGTTTCTTCACGATCCTTTATTATAAAAACACTCGAAGTCGCTTGTCAGAGTTGTCACATCACAACAGAATTAAATGAAATAAGCTTCGCATTTTCAATAGCGGCATTTTCTCCGTGTAGTCATTGTCAGCTATTCTCATGCCTTGTTTGGCGTGTAATTGAATAAGACGATTGCCATCACCAGTCGCGAGGAAAAGAATTTAATAACACGCAATATAACCGTGCCCTCGAATACATCGCACTCTGCCATTGAAGCGACACTCCTCCGCGACGGGGACTCGCTCGCCGAACGCCGTATTTCCCGGGCTATTCAATAGTTTTTTGCATTTTAAATAAAATTCCAATAATTTTAACGCTTGCTGTTCAGTGCGTCGACAGAGGGAGAATCCGTTGTTTGAATACACGGCAGATATGCATGACCAACAGTGAACAATTCTAAAAATAAAGGCATTCATTCGGCTGAACTATTTTTAAGCTGATAAAGGAAATACGCAATCATAACGAAATGATTGGAATTTACTTTTTATCATGCATATTTATGACAAACGTACTTTCTGAGTTGGTATTTTATTTGGTGAGCGCCATTATTGTTGGGCCATTGGTTTTCAACGCCTTTAAACGCTCCATAAATCGTCCAATATTACGTTTTTACTGTCACATCTTCAGATGTGCCCGTTTCCCTTATAACATATATATCGTTTACTAGCAGCCATCCGCAACTTCGTCTGCGTATCTCTTTAAATTATAACCTATGTATTATTCTGAAGTATAAGTAACAAAACAGTGAAGTTTCATCGAAATCTGTTCAGTAGTTTTTGCGTGAAGAACATATAAACACATCCTTTCACATTTATAATATTGGTAGAAAGTAGGATATAAGTAGGAAATGCGTAATAAAACGCTTTCCATTTGCATGACGCTTTTGGAGGAAATTAATAAACGGTGACCGGACAGGACAATGCAATGAAAAGGGTAAATAAACAAAGCAAAAAAAAAACCCATTGCGGAATAATTTGTAAAGATAATAAAAAATCTCTATAGACATTTACGAGCAACGAGGTGGACGTAATTTGTTTTACGGAGCAATTAAATGTATAGCCTGAGTACCTTCTGGTGAGTGAGTGTTTTTTAGGTAGAAAATTGCCAATACACATCATATGCCTAGCCTTTTCCCAGTCTAACTGGATGCCGCTGAATATAGTTTTTTACACGTAACGACTGCCTATTTGATCTCCACAACCCAGTTACTGGGCAACACGATAGTTCCTTGTAAAGACTATTGGCCAGATTTTCGGGCTTCTGACTGCCGGGACAGATGGTTTAACGTGCTTACCGAGGCACGGAGGAGTCATGCTATGAAATGGATGGTCATTCATCCA
The DNA here is from genome assembly GCA_905147745.2 of Phlogophora meticulosa. NCBI lineage: Eukaryota > Metazoa > Arthropoda > Insecta > Lepidoptera > Noctuidae > Phlogophora > Phlogophora meticulosa. The sequence continues at coordinate 8,488,638 of LR990528.1, read as the reverse complement.
CAGACCGATCTCCGTAAGCGTAGCTTAAACTTACCTATTTATTTATTTATTTGCATACATAATGTGAATTATAATAATAGGATTGAAGTAAAAGTACAGTTATGAACACATATGGATAGCCATCCATATGGGTTCATAACTAACTCCACCATAACCATCCGGTTATGGTGGAGTTATTGTTGTTAATTATTTAGCCACGAGCCCCTTCGCCCAAGTACTTCTGAATACTGTTATAGATTATTATAAAGAATCAGGACCAACTGTCCAAAGGAGATAACTGAGATAGACGTGATGAAAAACACAGGGAATACAGTGACGTGCGCAAATTGTGTCTCGTGTGTGTCTATGAATTTATTGACAATAGATTTCTTTACAGCAGCGATAAAGCAACTTAGTTGTGCTGATTTATAACGGGAAGATACTGGCTTCTGCAACTTCATACAATTGTCTACAACTTGTTTTATGCCATTAAATAATTCCATTCCTTTTTATAAGTAAAGCTCAACAATTCCACAACTAAAAATAATAAATTAAAGTACATTCATCACGTTGGTACATTTCGTTTATTTTTTAATATTAACTTGATTAACGTCAGGGTTATTTCATAGTTATAACTCAAACTTAGTCCTATATATATATGTATATATAATATATCAAAGAATCGGTATCAATATATCAAACTATCGGATGAAAAATATGAAGTCGAACATTACAAATTCGGGAGACGCGTTTCAATTTAATAAATTACGTCATCATAATTCTTTCGATACTCGTGGAGTATGGAATAGCACATTTTCTGTAAACGTTTTTATATAGAACAGGAGTGCGTTGGGTCAGATGGAACGGCCAATAAATCTGTTAAAGTGACAGTGTGGGGCGATAACATGCGATCGTTGGTGTGTGTATTTGATAATGGCTGCCCGACACCTGCCGTTGGAACCGCAAAAATGTATCTCGCGATATTCTTTTATTTCGAATCCAGTTATACTTACTATTATACTTACATAACTTTTTTTAAAGATCTGTCTATCAATCGGTATCTAAGAGCATCTTTACTTTTGTAACTTTCAATTCCTTTTTGGCAAAAGTACTCGTACATATGTTTAAGCCATCTGTGGTTTAAAACTGTTTATACTAGGAAGTGGAATAAAATCACGCTTGTATGTCGCGAGGGGCTAGGTAGAAATTTACCTCTACGGTACACTCAAATTTTTCAAAGTCCAATGTAATATGGGGCGAGCCTGTTGACATCAACGGACAGAAAACTAAACTCCAGGCTGCTACAGCTAAATTCCAGCTGGACAAAACTCATAACACTGTCTGACCCGGGAATCGATTCCAGGAGCTCATGATCAGTAGTAGTAGCTCATAGTCTGTCGTTTTTGCGTCCACAAGACAGCAAAACTGTTTTACAATTCCTTCCTTCAAACAAAAAAATATTTATTTCAATCGGATTGCAATTGATGGAGATATAGGTGAACAAAAACAAAGACATATATGCAGTCGAACTAATAACGTCGTGTTAAAAATGGATATTTTTCAATATTCTTCGAAACATAAGTTAGCACTGAATGGTGGACGAAGCTCAGGAAATGTGTGTAAACCTAATTAGACAGACTCAATTATTCATAGAAAAGTCTCTATTCAGTTGTTTTTATTTTCCAATTATATTTCAGCACAATCACAGACAAAATGCAAAATTGGTATGTAGTTATGAACATGCAATCTTTTTTGCCTGTTTTGAAGTGGAAAAAGAGCTCCCACGTGATTACTGTTATATATGTAACACTTAAGGTTATTCCAAATGCTTCCTTACCTACCGTTAAAGGCTTTGCACTAATGTTCACTTTTGAATACCATCTACTTACATGCTGGCAGTCGAATTGACTAATCCGAATGCGGAACGTTCTCGACCATTCACATTTAAAAGCATGTCTTCGCTCACAGCTACGAGCAATAGCACCTAATCCAGTTTACTTTTCAGCTTTCAGCTCGTTCCCATAAAAGTGTAAAAAAAAATACAAAACGCCTACATTTCCTACAATCGGAGCTAGATTTGCTAAAATCGAGTCTCTTGTTCCTTAGATTCATTCAGGCCAGAATGAATGAAAGTAAGGCACTGATTGAGCGACATAGACAAAAGACTTGCATTATCCTGTAAGTGGCGTGATCCGGCGAACGCCTATTCGGATCTCTTTATATCGGGAGACTATCCAAGTATGCCGATTTTTCACGAACGTGGAATAGGATCGTATAAAACAGTCACGTATTTTTTAGTGTCAGTGGCTTCGCCAGGATTCGATCCTTAACAATATCATAACCAGGGTAAAGAACATCGTGAAAGCCCCCGTACACCGGCTTATTGAATTTCTCAGTGAAAAGGGTTCAGTGACTGTAAATTCTTAGTTTCATTGCGACTTTCCTTGTAATCGACTTTTTATTATCTCTTGAAAGAGAAATTTACATGAGAATAGCTTTGTTGCCTTTTTAGTCCCTATATGTGATATGCAGTTAAGAAACTTGGTTATAATAAATAGAATAACCGCATAACTTGATAAAGGGTATTTTGTCTACGTACTTAAATGTTTTTATCGACTTATTCTAACTTAAAATGTGTTAACAAGTTATACTCTTTATTGTCCATCATAAAAAACTTACAAATTATAACTTTAAAAGCTACCATAAAAACTGACTTTGAAGTTTAACGAGAACTGAAAACTCGTTTTGGTTATTGAAAAATGTATTCCGAATATTGAACAAAATGCATTATTCGCTTCACAAATCGAATGAATCGGACTGAACAGTTAAACCATAGGAGTAGTTTAACGAAATTCGTGGAAATCGCTACAAACTGGGGCGACGCCGACGGGGAGAATTTTCTAGAACTTTGTTTTGTTCTGACGGAAGTAAGTAATTGATTTTAATTCCACTGGCAGTACGTTGAAACGCAACCGAGCGTTAATGAAAAATAATTTTCTCATCTGAAGTAACAAGTTAAGTAAAGTTACAAGTAAAGCGAACTGTGCGGACCCGGGTGCAGTAGCTTACAGAAATATTGTCCATTAAAAATTCTCCTTTGCTTGAGAAATATAATAGACTTGTAAATGAGTATTTTCTTAGTAATTTGTCACTCGTAAAACTGGCAAGCCCCAGCACTTTGGTAGTTCGTGCTCGTTGTGATGAGACGGGAATCTTAGGGTTTTCTGTTTTATGCTTTATGACGTTTAAATTTCCATGCTAATGACAGAATGAGGGAGAAACTTGGAGGCTATCAGCTGCTTGTCGTCCGATGCAAATAGCTAGTCCCGTGGATGTCGTAAATAGCGAACTGGCTTTTGCTGAGAAGATGGGTAGTAGTCCGTCTGCTGTGCACAAATAATATATGTTTTTTAAGAGTCACCAGCTGCCTAGCCTTTTTCCCTACCATTTTGGGGTCGGCTGCCAGTTTAACTGGATGCAGCTGAATAACAGTATTTAACATGAAGCGCTTGCCTATCTGACCTCCACAACCTAGTTATTGCTCAACCCTTGGTAAGACTGGTTGTCAGACTTTCGGACTTCTGACTACCCGTAACGACTGTCAAAGATCTATAAATGACAGCTGGTATCAACTGCTTTACGAGCTTTCCGAAGTAAGGAGGAGTCTTAATATCTAATGAATTGTTACCCATCCACAGGCTGACCTTGGCAAGCGTAGCTTAACCTTCGATCTACCCGTGCGGTTGTTTTAATTTAGCCACGAGCTCCTCATATGTGTTGGTTAACACCTTAAACCCCAAGTGACCGACAAACAATACATTTTCTATTGTGTCTCGTTTTCTAGAAGTCAAGTGTTAAAGAGTGATGGTAATTGTTCCTTCACGGGAAATATATCACTGTATTTCAAAATAACGTACTAACAACCTTTTCATAGTGAAGTTGTGGCCAGATTTTCTAGGTATACTATCCAAAATTGAAGGAAACCTACAATCGAACCGCATAATAACTAAGCTCCCTCAATTATAACCGTGGTAATAGGGACGCTGCGTCTAATGCGATTATTGAATTATAATTTGCGAGTAATTACAGTAACGATTTGCCGAAATTCATTGTGTTCAGCCGCTGCCATTGATAGTATTTTAATTAAGTACCTTGCAATCCGTTTAACAATCTGATTACGATACATTTGTGTTGAAGGATTGTTTTGTATATTATTTTGCTTATGGTAATAAGTGTTACTCTCGTTGAAATGCTCAGGTGTTGTGAGATCGAACAATGATTAAAAGAAAGGAATAAATTAAAAGCATTTACATATAAAGATAGCACTGGCTCAGAGGCACACAATACTAAACAAAGACAAAAATAAAACAAAAGTGAAAAGAAAACTAAAATGTGTTGTGTATCTTTGTGTCCTATCTAGAAACAAAGAAAGAGTCTTATACTGCACTCATAATTTCGAAGGGACACTGGATTTTAAGATACAGATACGCAAACTAGTTTGGAAGTCAGGGATTTTTACTCTGTATAAGTAATTTAAGGTGTTTATTTTACGGAACAAAATGTACTTACTAAATACATAAGGCTACATGACACCTGTATTCACCAAAGTGTAAGGCAGAGGTGTACCTATAGGACACTCTTGACTTGAATAGTCCGTCAGGTATGTTCAAGTCTGATTTTATAGGGGGCGAGCTCTGCTCCATCGGGCACAAATCCAGACTTCGGGCGGCTACTGAGTAATACCAGATGAAAAAACCTTAAAACACTTTGCCCGCCCCGGAAATCGAACCCAGGACCGCTTTGCTCAGCAGTAGCGCTTGAGACTACTACAACAACGTGGCTGTTAGATTATTGAGAAATAATTATTGGTATTATTATTTTATTACAATGAAATAAGCGACGCGACGTGGAGTAGACTTGGAAAAACACTTAGTCTTCTCGATAAAGCACTGAAATAATTCAAAAGACGTTTCCGTTTAATTCACTACCACCATCTTGGATCTACAAAGGTCCATTCAATTCTTAAAACTACTAAGACCACGTAACACGTAAACACTAAAACTCCCCATTAGGTCTTCGGTCTCCGAAATAGATTGATGAGTCCGTTTGACGTCGTCATTAGGTCTCGGTCTGACCCGGGCGTTTTTCGTACGAACCGGTCGGCCCGGATAATTGGACCGAATGTTTTCGTTCGCTCAGTCTAATGACTGGCAGTTTTGTTTACCAACGGGACACGCTGGCTTTTATTGAGCCGTTTGCGTTTAGCCCCCGCACAATTGGTGACTGGTTTTATACTTTTTAAACTTTCGACTCTGGTAAATGTTTTGTCTATTTCTGATGTTTGTAAGGGTTTATTATTTTGATATCAATGATGCAGGTTTGTGGCGCTGTTTGCTCAGAGGTATTTTTGAAAATTAAATTAAATTTATCGATGTAAAAACACATTTTACTCACTAAACAATTTATTTCGGCTGTGTAAATTATTCTTGTTGCGCTAATTCTATCCTGAGTTTCTTTCTGAATGTGATCGTATATGATTGCTTCGAAAAATTCTTTAGATACTATAAAAATGGTTTAGAGCAAACTCCAGAGTCAAACAAGCATAGCCTCCCATACTTATCCTTACCATGCCTAGGTATACCTACAAAGTTAGATATCTAAATGAAAACAGACTTTCCTTGACAAAGACTTTTTCAAACCTAAACCGTTTCTAGAATCACTTTTCTTTTCTAAATCAGATTGCCAGACACAACTTTCCACTATGTGTTACCAATCTCAAAGCCTAAAACTACTCTGTGAAGAAACATTCAATATTGCTGATAGACACTCCGGGCGTATCGAAAATTCGTACAATATGCACTAGCGGGGAGTATGTAAAAAGGATCTCTACTCAACTGTACCAATCTAAGTAATTGAGCTATACTAAAATATGTACGCGCCTATACTTACGTGTTTTTCGTAGGGTCGCGCGGGTCTTGGTATCGATATATTTCGCTGTCCATCGGTGCGTCACTTCGGCGAGACCGATAGATTGATCACCGCACTGAATGACGTCCTCATTCCGGCCCACTGTGCCCAGGGTCCGGCCGCCATTTTATATATTACGTAATATATTTAATACAAATGTGAATATTTTACATAACATCACGCTAGTAATCCCCAAAAGGTTTGACAGAGGTGTGCATAATAATAAATAAGATACACCCACGTTTGGTCCATTGTAATAGGTGGCGAGCCAATTGCGATCAACCGGCTACAAATCCAGATTCAGGGCTGCTACTTAGAAAATCCAGATGGAAAACTTAACAACACTTTGTTCGACCCAAGAATTGAACCCAATACCTAATGCTCAGCAGTAACGCTTGTACACACTAGATCAACGAGGTGAATGTATTAGGCTTAAGGTACACATTCCACTTCGTACTTAAACTTCCTAAAACATTTGTACGAACAATAGATATAAAGAAAATACGTTGGTTAGATTGAAAATATTATTTTTATGTAAAGCTAAGCAGGCACTACATATTCCAATAAAAGGTTTTCGAGTGTTTTCTGTCGCGTTAGTGAATTAGCTTTCTTTGTGCCACATGAATACAGAACAGATTTTCTCCCTTGAAGCATAAATGTGAAAGCAGTAGCTTAGTAAATTATTTACTTCCTGTTCCTTGAAGAGCTTTTTAATCTAATAACCTAGTTGCAATTTCAAACTTGCTCTATTTTTTAACTCCGTAGTAACAAGGCAATATCTAGTAATTGATTTATCGACTAGACCTGCGATACTTATTAAGTTTAACTTTTTGTGTCTGAGTTGCGCAATTATCCTAATGAATCCGACGCCAGATAAGGTTTTTTCCAAACAGACTTTTTGGCCAAAGAAATCGGTTTTATTTAAGATCAAGATAACGCTCCGACTTACCTTCAGTTTGTTTTGTTTTTATTCCGTCGTGACGCCCGCCTTCGCTATTCATCTGGATCTTAAGATTATTTTTGATGTTTATTGTTTGGTTTGTAAATTGCGAGTGACAAAAAGCTTCGATCTCGTTTTGCCTACAAACAACGGGAGACAAGCCAGTATACAACATTGAGCTTTAAATGTCCGTTTAGCTAGGTAACATCGGTTTTGTTTGAATGGCTTTTGTGAAAAATTTCTCGTCGACCGCTAACGTTTCGTATGACATAGTAAATCCCATTCTAGTGCAGAGGCGTCGCTTGCGGCAAAACTGTCAGGAGCGTTTTCAAAGAATTATTGTCGCATGACAGCATTGCCCGCGCGGACGAATGTAACAAAATGCCGCAAATCACAATGGCCGCGTTTGTTTATCAGCGATGTATGGGATTTATTGGTAGCAGTGCAAACGATCGTGACTCTGTGCAGTTTTGCGAATATTTATCGATTCCTGGCTAAAGCGTTATGAGGAATGCAGAAGGTAAGCGAAGGCGACAGTTTGAGGAAGCGAAACATTCACTAAACTAAATGTTTCGCTTGATAGTGAGAGTGACCACTTTGAACCTTAAATATTCGACGTGTAAACACGCTATTATCGATATCAACAATTGCCCCATTCAAATCGCGCTCGCGCTCGCGCAATCATCTCTAAACGCAGAATATTAAGTCACGTTGTTGGTGGCTATCAGCATCCGGCCGCGGCGCACATAAGCACGCCGGAGGCTGCCTATGACATTATTAAACTCAGGCGCATGTCTGCTCGAGTGACGCTAAAAAACTACGTGACCGCGTTGCACAATTGACGTTTCCCTCTGAAAAATCGTCTGCCCAAAATTCAGAGCGTATCCTGAACGAATAAAGAAAAAAATAGCTGCGGCCGCGTGGGCCACTCGGCCGAGTGTCCCGAATAAATTATGTTGATGAAACTTTTAGTTTGAGTGTTATACCGCGCCCGCCATTCCTTTTAATAATCATTTGATATGAATCCAAAACTTTTGTGGGTAGTTGACACGTTAACTAGCGCTAATAAGTCTTTTATCTGTTGCTTCTCACATCTGTTGTTAAAGTTTTAAACGTAGTTTGCGTTAATGTGTACACAGTACAGTCAGACATTTATTTGATAACAAAAACATTTATGAACTTCTGGATAGTTGTTTTATATGCTAAAGCTGAAATATTATTTCTACCTTACAATTTTAAAACTACACTGAAAGGTTTTCGTAGAAGACAGGAGTCGGAGGGTACTGAAAGAATTTTAATAAGTTCCCAACTTGTACAATCGGGAACAGGGATTCAGGGTCTATTAGACATTTAAAAGGAACTGAACAATATTTTCACGTAATTTGGAGGCCATTTCAAACGAATTTTTGGGTCAGAGCTTGTCGTTTATGATTGTGCGGTCTACAAAATTATTAAGTAGGTTTGAAGCAATTATACTTTGTGGAATATTTATTTGCAAAATCATCGTAATATTATTTAAATTTTCACAGCTTTCACTAAACATCAAATAGCAGTGAAATGACTGATAAACGTGTCCGGAAAGCACGACAGTTGTTTGTGATTTTAAAGCTCCACAGTATCACAAATAAGTATACTGTGACGTTATTGGAGTGGTGTATTTCAGTGGCAGGTGAATCAACGTATCGGGACGAGATAACGGAACGGCCAGTAAACTCCACGTCGAATAAAATGATTAACTTTATACGACCTTTTCACGGTTATTAAACCCGCCCATTGCCGGCGCTCCCCATGAAATGAAACTGGAGACACATTAATTCAAGTGCAACACGAAAAATGCATTAGCGGGCCGGAGCGTCCATTCGTCATTGTCCTGCAGTAGGTACGTATCCAGTTTGGGATGGTTCAATGGAATCTCTGGATATTGAATTAGCTTTAAATGTAAAGTCGATCGCTTTTTGAATGTGGATTGATTCTTTAAAACAGTCAGCTATCTCCATTTTTTTTGTCTTTCATCTTCATTTTAATGGAATGGATAGACTTTAAAGTATGGGTATTTTTATTATTATTTATTTATATATATTTTAGTATGGGCATGTGATGCGAAGGAATGAGAACCATGTTGTGAGGAAAGTTTTGAGTATGAATGTGAAGGGTTACAAAAGTAGAGCTAGTAGGTGACCAAAGAAAAGATGGATGGATTGTGTGAAATATGATATGTCTAGAAAGGAGGTGATTTTTGATATGACAGCAAATAGAGATGTATGGAAGGAGAAGACGTGCTGCGTCGACCCCAAATAAATGGGTATAAGGACGGATGATGGATAGATTTTAAAGTTTTAAGGAAAACTAAAACAAGTTTTGAAGAATTTAGAAACCTACGCCAATTTAAACACAATATTGCTGTCGTGACCATATTTGCAGGGACTCATAAATGTGTATATCATATCTCTTTAGTACTTTACGAACCTCATTTATTTCAGCGAGCAGCCTTTTGAAGTCGGCGTTTTGCATACAACAAAGTTTCAGTTTAAAATCAACACAGTCAAATAGGGTTTCATAAGGACATTTATTTCAATATTATATTTCATAAATTACACATTTATTGTCAAAGTCAACGTAACGTTAGCACAAGATTTCAAGATAGGTTTAAAAACAATATGAATATCGATCTATAATGTGAAATGTTCGAACGATACAACTAGATGCTTACATTGTTACTTATGCTAGTCAGTTAAATATTTTAAACGATTACATATCATTAGATTTTACATAAAATCCGGCTATTACAATTGATATTTTAATATTAATTCCTATTGATTTTAAATACGTTCTTAATTAGTATCTATTTTTGGTTACACTTATCTGACAATTCTGATAGAAGAAAATATTGAGTTATATTACTGAGTTCTAGTCAATACAGAATAAATTATTAACTGTAAATAGATATCCTTTGGATTTACACTGTAAAACAGTTAATGGGAAATGTATAGGTAAATAATAATTATGAAAATCAACAAGGTACCTCCCAGTAAATTACATGTAGTTAGTAATGAAATAGAAAAGCAAGTACTTTAACAGGTTTTCTGTAAAAAATAATTATACAGCAACTGGGTTGTTAAGGGCAAGTCGGCAATCATTTTACTTAAATTTCTGGTATTCAGGTGTATCTGGTTAGACTGGAAGCTGAAACCAACGTAGCTGGAAAAAGACCAGGCAGATGGATGCCTTATGGCCTACCCATAATAGTTTCTGTAAAAGGGGGTTTCTATGTAAATTAGTTTCTTCGAAAGATGCTAGGGTAATATTGGTAACAGTTCATTTACATATCTTTGAATATCTGTACAATAACATGGCACATACTGCTCGTTTCTTGCCACAATTTATATAGAATAGACGAAGACAAAGTGACGAGATACGTCTTTTTTAATGATCTATTTTTTGGGGTCCCTTGAGACAATTTTACTTTATCATTACATCGTCAATTCCATATAAATTCTGTTCCCATAGATTGTTTAATAAGTATGTATATAACGCAGCACGATGAGCAGTAAAGCGTACAGCTGCGGCGGCAGATGTTGCGCGAGGAAGTATTGATGCGCGTGAGATGCCGCCGGGCGTGCGCGGTGGGACGGAGAGTTGCGCGCGCGCTGCCACGCTGCGCCCGAGACCATCGGCTCCTCGGCCCCGAAGCCGTTCATGCTGAGTTCAAGCCCTGTGAACATTTATCAAGGTTAAGGCAACTTCGAAAAAGCGATATTTTTGGTAGAACGTAACCCATCTACTTCAGCTCTGCCTTTACTTTACACTTTTAGGCTCTCACTGGTGTTAGGAAGCTTCTGGAAATTATACATATATGTCGAATTTCCAAAGTTTCTCATACCTAAAAGGACCTTGATTAAATCTCGCACGTAAGCACCAGCCTATTACTGTCCCACCGCAAAGGCCTCTTCTCATACAGAGAAGGCACGAGCATTAATCATCACGCTTGCTCAAGACGGGTTGGCGATTTCAGACTTATTTTAATTATATAAGTCCAGGTTTCCCCACGATGTTTTCCTTCACCGATGTCAGTGATTTCCGAGATCAACTTAGAAAGTACAAAATCAATACAAAATCTAGCACTTAAGTGTACAAGTATCTAGTTCAATATATTGAATGTTCCTTGGTAACATTACCGAACTAACTAACGCTTCGTGTGTGTTCTAAGCTGCAGGGGCTACATGAACTAAGACGTATAATGATATTGGCCACTTACTATGCAAACTGACTTGGCTCTCCATCTTTCCGAGCGCATTGACAGAGGCGCACACATACGTTCCGTAGTCCGCCGGCGCGAGCGACTTTATCGTCAAGTTTATCCACAGCGAGTACTCGTTCATTACAGTTTCTGATACACGAAGCTTCGGGTTCTCGGTCAATTTGTCGCTTAATAGCGCTGTGGAACGAAAGATATGTTAGCTTCTGAAATGTACAGTATATATTTATATAGGTATGGGTATTTTAAATTGAATATGTTTTATGTCATGTATTTTGTTCTATGTGTACTTTTTCTTCTATTTAAATGTTTGCTAATGTATGGCATTTCCGAAGATAACAGTTGTTTTTACATGTTTGACTCATTTAGATTAATATTAACGAAAGTTCGGCTCTGAATAATCTCTCTGTCATAAAATGAAACTGATGGAAAAGTGAGTTGAAACAAATAATTGACATCTACAAATCATTGACACATTCAATCAGTTATTCCACACGCAAACTCTCACGCTATGGCATTACTAGAGTTATTTATTTTTGTTGACGGCCCATAGCATTAAATCAATGAAAATAGTGTAAAGGCAAACTGCCAAAATCTCAAAATTGAATATGAATCTTATTATTTAGTGATCAAGGTGAAACACTATAAAAAAAAGACATATTGAGGATAGCTTGATGTGCTGGCCTCTGTAAAATAAAAAAAGAAATTTGCTGAAAGTATTGTTTGTAATCATTGCTCAATCTGCAATGCGAATCCTAACAGGACTGATTTTTTTTAAAATTGCCCATCTTATGATGTTTCACTTTAGATGCGCTAAGAAACAGCGCTGCTTTTAGATATTAAGTAACAAACAAGACAATAAAGAGAGCGTCTTCTAAAGCTTGGCAAAGGAAAACATTTTTGCACGTGTTCTCCTAATTTCTCAGGTGTGTGTATAAAGTTACCCTGATGTTACTCAAGTACCTATTTTCTTTCCTAAAGCGGAAACCGTCTACATTTTGACTTTTAAGAAAAAGAAGGGATAATACCTTCGTTCGTAAATACGGTTTTAAGGCGGCACTTTCAACGGATTATTATTTACTTAGCGATGTTTTTGTAAAAGCAACACCTAAATAAATTCACAGGTCTTCCAGGATTAAATTCTTAAAGTGTCAGTAAAATACAACGGATAAAAAGCCTATTTTCTATTTATAAAACATTATGTCACGCCTGTATTCCCTTTTTAAAGGTTAGGCAGAGGTGTACCAATAGTATGCAGTCTTTCTGCCAGATGTATTTAAATTCCCAAGTAATATGGGGTAAGCCTATTGCCATCAAAGGGCAGGATTCCAGACTCCAGGCTACTACTGAGAGATTCCAGGTGGAAAAAAACTTTGCCCAAACCCAAGAGCTCATGCAGGCAGTACCGACTGTAACCACTAGACCGACCGACCAGGAGTGAAATTGAACGGATAAAAAACCTATTTTCTCGTTATTGTATTTTCTTGTTATTAAACCACAAGTGCTACACTTGTTCCGGTCGGCATTAGTCGGCACAGCCGAGCGGCAGAATCGAATATATGTATGTCAGTAGTATCTTTTCGGGTCGGATTTGTTGTCCAACAAATATTGCCGAATCGAATGCACCGACCCGAACAAGTGTAGCACGCCTGGGGTCAATCCTACGCCGAAAGGCAGAGGTACATTATTCATTCACCAGTTATGTTTGCTGATTTGCTTTATAAAACCCCATAAAACGGCTACAAGTCCAGATAACTTCTGAGGGCTGCTACTGAGAAATGCCTGATGGAAATACCTAATGGAAAAACCAAAAAAAACTTTGCGTCGCCAGGGAATCGAACCCAGGTTCAGGCCACTCGACCAAAATAAAGGTCAATTAATTTGTATATTTAGGTACTTAAAGTACCCATAAAAACGTCTATTTAATTAAATTAATAGTAATAGATAAAAGAACACGTTGGAATAATTACAGTTACCGTCTTCCCGGTACCAGGAGTTCATAGCTTTGGGGGAGGCTTCGATGAAGCACTGTAGTTCCACGTCACTGCCGAGAGGGGCTCCAACTAGTTGATTGGTCACCTTCACTTGTGGAATAACTGTTGAACAGATGAAAGGTACATTGCATTTTAGTTTGGTTTATTATTTAATTATATGAACAAGTGATGTGTCAAATTATGAACCTCCAAATTAACTTTCTCAATACTCAAATATTTATTGCATACCACAATGTAAATGATTAGGTGGTAGGTGAAATTATTGGACACAATCGTGGACCCTGTTGGGCACGGCAAATACAGTACTTATTCTACTTATAAATTAACTTATGCTACTTAAAAATTAGCTTATTCTAAGAACAATTTTATTGAAGATTTAATCCCCAATGATTCGTAAATCCTTCTTTAGTAGGTACTGAGAAAATAATTTAGAAACATATGTGCAAAATTTTATGTATCTGTAACCCAATAGTTTAATCTGCCAGTGTGTAAGAAAATGACTGTGGAGGATGTCATAGTTATATCTTAAGGTATAGTATAAACGCATTTCCATTGAAACATAACTAATAGCAGTCTACCCTGAATGCGGTATCAACGTTTCGTTTAAAATATAGACCTATCTAATTTCTCTGAATATATCACCATAAAACATATTACAATCCAAATTCCAATAAGTCAATTTACCCAGTTTTTGTTCGTATTCATTACAATTCACAAAGTACAATTCGGCCATAGAAGCAAGTTCACTAAAAGGTATTAAGTATAGGTAGACGGTATGTTTCTAACGAAAATTGGTTTTTCGAACACTTTTGTTTTAAACTCACATACTTAAGCCGTCAATTGAAAAAAAAAGAAATTTCGTTACGTTCAACGTGTGTGTCAGATAAACAAGCTTTTAGTTCAATTTAACAGACTCGTGAATATAGACTTAAAGAAACGTTGAAAAGGGTGAACAGTCAATTCCATTAGAAATGTTTATCGAAATGTATTCTTTTAACGAAATGCGAAATAAAAAGGAATGTGTCTTTCACTTGTAGTCTTTGAAACGTAAATGAGACATACCAACGCAGTTAATTTGGCTTCTGTCAAGATATCGTTCGTGAATAATTGACACGTGACGAGATCAACACTTAGACCTTTGAATGATTTATGTATATTGATATCTACAGATCTAAAATGCTTTAGGATCAGCTAAAGTTCAGTAACCTCTCTGAAATTACCATAAAGTTCTGCTTATTTAAAAGAAAATGAAACTAGACAGACAAAACGAACAAAACTGCACCTCTTTAGCATTTGCTGTCCTTCATTCACTCCCGGTAATGTCTTAATGTTTCTTCTGTTCTAGAAGATCATTAAATTTAATTAAAGTTTATTTTGAGGAAACATTTTCTTTCTATGAGCATTTGAGGGACAGGAAAGTATTTTTTCATCATTTTATTTTGTGAATTCAAACTGCGGTAAATAAAGACCCTTAAGTCCAAAGTAAAACATTTAAACGGAATAATAACTTGGGTAAAACTTGGGCGGGTGGGTTTCTTGCCCTTCTCCTCAACGAAGTAATCGAACGGGCGGATCTTTTGACATTCATAAAGTGTACTTCATGTACCCATTTTGAAGGAAAGAAATAAGTTTTTCTTAACATACAATACGCTCTTGGAATTCTTGGCTGTTGTTGGGCAGTTTACGAATTTGGAGTGAAAACAAGAGCAAATTGGATATTATCGACAGACGATCGAAAAGTCGTGAGTTCGGGCCCCACGCACTGAATTGCTCTTTTGTTGAAACACAAATGCCTGCCCTTTTGTATCGCCATTTCATGCACGCATTTGTTGAGCATGGTACTCCATTTCTTTTTATTAAGGAGCCATTTCTACTGCTACAAACAAGACTGTCTTTTGATTTTGTAATGTTCCAGAAAAATGTCTTCTGACAAATATACTGTGACAGAAATAAAACATTTACATGAGTTAGTATTTGTCACTTACAGTGTACTTCGACGTGATACCGCCGGCTGATGGTTGGTGGGATGCCGTTGCTGGCGATGCAGTAGTAGGCACCCATGTCGGTCCGCTGAACGTGGGCCAGCTCTAGGGTCTCGCCCTTATGGATGTCCACCACTGAAACAGAAAGTTTTATTAACCCAAGTGTAGATAATAATAGGGAGAGGAGAAACACCTGAAAATGTCTCTTTCGTTTTCCTCTAAATAAAACGAGACAGCAACACAGTCATATAACCTTTTAGTTAAATTATCTCTTTTAGTACATTTATGTTATAACGTTATGGGTTAGCTCATCGCTTAAAACGTTCTCGTGCCAAGCCGAGCCAGAAAAATAACCGGCTAATGCATTTTATACATTTATCTCATTTCCACGTAAAAACGAAGCTAAGTAGGTCGCTTTAAAACCTTTTTATTTCAGCTTCAGTTACATTATCTTACAGTGAATTATAAAATACGTAATCAATGCAAAAGGTTAAAACACACCAACAAAAATAAACCACACATGGGAATATTTTATGTGCTAAAAGGCTTTTAGGATTGTGATAGGGATCTACAGAGGAAGTCACTTACACGGATTTATTTTAAGAAATAGGAGAGCGCCAATTCTTGTTTATGCAAAAAGAAGTACAGTAATGGAAACTACTGTTTTGGTAAATAAGTAAGAGACCACGAATGAATATTGAAAAATATCATGGTCTGTATCATAAAGCTTAATTAAATTTTTATTTTGGACATGAATCCTATTTGTTTAGATGAGAGAGTCATGTACGATTCAAAGCTAGTAAAAGCTAAAACTATTTTTTGAACAAAAACGGTATTCTCGTAACCAGCAAACCCGTGATGAGAGTCGAACTATGTGAAACCTTTGATGATGAGCCTAGCATGACATGCCCATAAAAAATGAAGGATTTTATTTTTCACATCGCTTTTGGGCAGTAATTAGCCACTCTTAGCCAGACTGTACGCCAGGCTAGACAGCCTAGAAAGGGAAATGTTTATTTCGTGTTTTCTTTATTAACTTTGGACGAGCATTGAGGATTATGAAACGTTTCGCGCAGACTTAGGTCAACTTAATATTATGACAGCAAAAGAAAAAAAAAAACAACGGACATTTTAATAAACGAATAAATTATCCGGAAAAGAGCCTGGAGCTCACTTTACCAGAGTATTTAAAGTAATCTGAGCGTTATTTGTATGTGGTGTTTTCTTAACTTTATATCCGCGGAATTCGGAGTCGTTCGAGCGCGAAAAAAATATTCCGACGTTACTAGGGACGAGATGAAGCGTCGACGTGGAGTGCGGCATTTTCTCGTTTCACGGAAATATCGTCCATTCTGAAATCGCTTTTGAGTATAAAATCTTTTATTATGCGAACACGGTTCATTTAACGCGGCATTAAGTGAATTTGTCGAACATCGTATTTTAAAAATGAACGGGTAAAAGAGCTGTAAAATATGGAAGTAGCGCGGAGGGGGGGGAATTACCGAGTCCGTGGCGAGGTATTGTGCTTAAGTTCCTTTTAGCGCAGTTTACCGATGATTTATTAAGCCTCCGTTTATTGCGGGAACTACAATGTGCAGGCCTACCCGTACCTAACAGTCGGAGGGAAATTGTGAACAATTCATATCGAGGCTACATTTTCTTGGATATGCATGCATTGCTTATATAGATATGCAATGTGCATGCATAAAGGGAGTAAAATTATCATATTTATTCATATTTACTGATGCAAACTTGTTTTCAATACGGTAAAACAAAGTGAATATTAATACTTGCTCAGTGAAGAGAAACGCTTTTCACTTTTAAAGTACAGTACTATAAAGAAGAATAAATGTACAGTTCAGTTTTAATGAACATACCGATTAACTTTAAATAGTTTTAAATAACGGCTGTTACACACGAGCGCTAGTTGAAATTTAACTGCACAACATTTTGTTTTCATTGAGAGTGTTAGTTAAACGGGTTCAAAAACTATTTTGCTAAATCGCGGTGGACCGACAAGTCAGTGTAATTAAGAGATTGTACAGCAAAAGCGGACAGTAACGAACTGTGCGTTATTTCGGACGTGACATATAGAGGGAAAGGCGGGAAGGGGGGGAGATGTAGGGGGGTGAATTAGTCGCAGTCGATGTGTGAAACCGGACATTAGCGTTGACCACGGTATTAACGACGACCGGCCATTAATTAGGCAGACATCATCATTAGCGACTGAAAAATATGTATCTACCAACGTGCCTTCCCTCCAAAATGAGCGATGTTATTTGATGATTCGCGCGCGAAATACCTTACGTTATTCCTGCTCTATTTTGTACCGCGACAGAATAGATGACTTCTCAGAATTTGACACTAATATTGGCATAACTCTGCCTGTCACAATCACTTGTTTGGCATAGATTTTTCGTGAAAGGAGGCCTGCTTTATTTTCCACTAGTTTCCGCCTGCGGCTTCACCCGGGTGGTTTGTTGATATAAAAAAATAGCCTACGTCCATTTCCAGCAATCAATCTCTGCCAAATTTTATAGAAATACGTCAGTGGTTTAGGTTCATGAAAAGGTAACAAACAAACTTACTTTCACATTTATAATATTATAGTTAGGATTGGTGATATTTCAGAGATCACCCTAGGTTGAAATACAGGATAAGCAAGAAATGTACATTTTTAACATGTTTCATGGTATTGCTCATTACAGAAATAACAGATTTCTAAATTACTTAACATCGCATCACACCTGTATTCTCAAAAGGATTAGGCAGAGGTGAACATAGTGCACTTACATTTTGCCATTTATGTTTTACTCCTATGTAAAAGGGGGGTGAGGTAATTGCCATAAAAATTTACCCTGTTGCAGCCATCAACTGGACACAAATCCAGGATCCAAGCACTAAGAAATTGCTAATAAAAAACCCAATAACACCTGTGAATCCAACCCAACTCAGTAGAAGCGCTTGCGATCACTGACCCATTTTAAACTAAGTTGTTTACTTACTAATAATAATTAAAAAAGTATCCGCAGTGCACTTAAGTTCAGTAGTGTGTTAAATCTTAACCAATGCTAGGAAATGCTTTTACTTAACCATTATTCACTTAACATTCAGGAATTAATCCAACCGCAAAATTCATTTATTGCAATCGAGCAGTTCTAATATTGCAGGCTACGAGTAAAATTATAGCAAGAAATTATTTTTAACGTTCATTCTATGAAAATAATTTCGATTGCACTTAAGATATCAATGCCATCGGAAATGTTACAATGAAGAACCATTTTCGATTTCAAAATAACGGTGGTTACTTCGGATAATTGTTAAAGTTATGTACATACTGAAAGTTTAACTAAAAGTTAAGTAAATTATTTTGTTCTAGTCTAGTCTTACTATAATTATTTTTTGCAGGTAAATAATTTAAGGAACTACATATATAGGTGTTTTTAATTAACTAAACAAGTCTTGGCCAAAATAGCGCAATTATCAAAGTACGTAAAAGTAAACCATATTTAAGGTTACATACATTACGATATGAACCAACCTTGCTTCATTATAAATTTTATAAGACTTTTTATATTTAAGATTTTTTATATTTAGTTCATCTAAAAATGTGTTCATATTGTCATGTCATAACATAGTCACGTAAAAAGTACTAAAGACTTAAAATTGATAAACTTAACACCACTTTACTATCAGGAAGGTGTTCAT
This sequence comes from Phlogophora meticulosa, assembly GCA_905147745.2. Classification (NCBI taxonomy): domain Eukaryota; kingdom Metazoa; phylum Arthropoda; class Insecta; order Lepidoptera; family Noctuidae; genus Phlogophora; species Phlogophora meticulosa. Next base: position 8,469,813 of record LR990528.1, on the reverse strand, counting down.
TTTGCAACACTGGTGGTTTCATTTGAAAATATTGACCGTCTCTATTAAAAAAAAAAGTCTGGTTTTCAGAGAGAGGTAATGTCTATGAGGATGTAAGAGAGGCTTGTGGCTCAGTAATAACAGCCACACAGTCGATGTCGTTCTGTGGATGGGTAGCCATTCATTTCATACAAGAATACCCTGCCACGCAAAGCATGTTAAGCCGTTGGTCCCAGCGGCGGTCATTTCTAGGTAGTTAGTAGTAGTAGTTAGTAGCGCAAAAGTTTGCCTACCAGTTTTAGCTAAGTTGTTGTCGCATTACTGTGTTATGATGGTCAGACAGGCAGTCACTCTATATAAAATACAGGTATTCAGCTGCATACAGTTTGACTGGAAGCGAAAACACACAGAGTTGGGAAAAACATAGGAAAACAATAATGAGTATTTTCGTACTCTGGGGTGGGGTCCTATAATTCAATTGAGACACATAATATGTCATTCACCAAACCGTCTACATTAGTCCAAATACAGTATTTTTGTTCCTCTCGTTAAAATTCATCTGGAAGTGACGTTTTAATCCGAAAAAGGAGGCTGCCTCTGTCGACTATAACATTCCGAACGTGACCAAAATAAAAATGCTATATTAAGTCAATCCTGTAATTTTCATAAAAAATCAGACAGCGCGATACTGCAAAACGTCTATTTTTTTTCTTTAAAAAGGGAAAGTCTATTTTGGGCATAGTTGAAAATTCCTTCCGGCGTTTTTGCATATTAATTGCGATTCATACCGTTTCTTTTTACGATTAGTTTTGATTTTAGAATCGACTTTTGAAATTAGAACAACGGACATTGAAACAATTTTTTTTTAAACGTTGCCCCACACTAGGAATTTCTCCTGTATCGTGGGTGCGTTTACAAACATTTAAACTCACATACACAAACAGCCAGATCCGGAACAACTACCTGTAGGTCATACAAATATTTGTTCCGTGCGGGGATCGAACTCACAACACGCGGCGCAGCAGCCGATGGCTCAACCACTGCGCCAACCGTGTCGTCAAAACACATTATACCAATCATATCGAATTTGTTTCTGCGTAAAAGATGATATGGCTAGAGAGGAGGTGGTTATTGAGATGAATTCAAATCAAGAATTATGGAAGAATAATACATGCTGCTCTGACCAAATAAATTGGGATAAGGGCAGGAAGATGACAATGATTATTGACCTCATTTCTGTGACAGACGAAAACAACCTTTCCTTCAATAAAATGACAGAATTTTAATTATGAACAAGGAACAACTCAACAAGATTGTAATTAAAACCGTTTTGTTAGACATTAAATAAATCCCTATATTAGCACAGTGAAATTGACGGTCATCTAATATTCGTTTACACTGGCGTATGTTTACAAGTATCACTTATTAAGAATTCATTATTTGGAATACACAATGTCCACAACTATGTATATAGTATAACATTTACATTGCGTTAGGTGGAAAACAGATGAACACTTTAAATCCGATGGTAGCTTGGTTTTTGGCAACAAATGATAAAAGTCGGGACCCAATTTAGCACTTACCTACTCAATTTACTCATAAGAAATACATTGGTCGACTCTTCACGTGACCAGAGGGCTGGCCTTTTTTTTTGGCCAAAGAATCAGCATTGCCATTCAACGTGGCAATGCTGCCAGCCTTCTGGGCACTTTTCCCGTTGACAACGACGCGGATGAATTTTTTGATGCCCTATGATTATTAATTTTATTTTATTTCTTCATATATTAATAATTGTATAATTTTAATTAAATAAATGACAATAAACTAAGAAATACATTGTTATTGTTTTAATCGTAAATTCTATTTCTAGAATAAATAAACACTTGGGCCATGGGGTCCGTGTGCCGTGTTTAGTTTTTCGAGAGATCGCGAACCGTTTGGACGACTCTTCACGTGACCAGAGGGCTGGCTTTTTTATGGCCAAGGAATCAGCATTACCATTGGAACGTGGCAATGCTGCCAGCCTTCTGGGCACTTTTCCCGTTGACAACGATGCGGATGAATTTTTTGATGCTCTATGATTATTAATTTTATTTTATTTCTTCATGTATTCATAATTGTACAATTTTAATGAAATAAATAACAATAAACTAAGAAATACATTGTTATTGTTTTAATCGTATATTCTATTTCTAGAATAAATTAACACTAGGGCCATGGGGTCCGTGTGCCCATTTAGTTTTTCGAGAGATCGCGAAGCGTTTGGTCGACTCTTCACGTGACCAGAAGGCTGGCCTTTTTTTGGGCAAAGAATCAGCATTGCCATTCAACGTGGCAATGTTGCCAGCCTTCTGGGCACTATTCCCGTTGACAGTGATGCGGATGAATTTTCGATGCCCTATGATTATTTATTTTATTTTATTTTTCATGTATTAATAGTTGTATCGTTTTAAAGAAATGAAAATTTTTTTTTTCTATTTCTTACATCGTTTTAGCAGCGAGGAGAATCAGGTAGATTCGGATCGATTTATTTATATGACATTATCAGTTTCGGTAATGGTGGCCAATTCTAGCGGAGACTAACCCGATGGTTATTCTTCGCTAAAATTGCACCATAAGAACTCTTATATTGAGAGATTTATATAGAGTTATTATGGTGCACTAGTGTGTGCGCAAACACAGGTGCACCCTCTCCCTTCCCTTTCTCTCTTAGTACGACGGGGTTGTAATCCGTCACGATCGGTGGGAGATCAGACTCAAGGCGCAAGACCAACGGTTTACGTGCTTTCCGAGGTACGGGGGTATCACACGAGAAGTTCGTAATAGAAATACCCAATAGAATTATGCTTGACATGGGAATCGAACTCACGGTTAACAGGCACGCTTGCTACCTCGAGACAGGTAAACTTATTACTCAGCACCATTACGTTGATCGGCCACACGAATTTGATCACTATGTCGGTCATATTATAAACAAGCTGTTATCCACGACTTCGTCCACGTACAATTTCACGGGCTTTATTTATCAATCCATTTTTTTTGTTTAGTAAATTAACCTGAGTTACTCCTTATAACATCAGCTATCTGGCAGCAAAATTTACGTCAAAATTGGACCGGCCGTTTCGGAGATTTAACAAACAGACATATTTAAAAAAAAAACATTTAAAATATATTTTCTTGGTATACCTAAACCATTTTTATTTCATACCAACAAAACATTTTTTTAATGTTTTTCTGTATGTCTGTCTGTCTCTTTGTAAGAAAGTTTCATCATCATCATCATCCTCCTGCCCTTATCCCAATTTATTTGGGGTCGGCGCAGCATGTTTTCTTCTTCCATACATCTCTATTTGCCGTCATCTCATCTCTCTTTGTAAGAAAGTTTATACAGTAGTTATCTACCTTATATACTTTCATATTCATTTAGTAAAAAGCTATTATTCTGTCATTACAAACAGACACTTCAATTTTATTTACTTGTGTTTCGATAAAGAGGATACAACGAGCTTCCAGCACCATATCGATAGTTAATTCGTTATGGGTTATAATACCGCTAAAGTAAGTGGGTGAGCTGTGGGTTATGTTATCTTGACATAACTCATGTTGTTCACGGATGCTTTTAGCACCCCCATAATAATTGGAACGTGTTATAAAGCAGCCCGATGCGATAATCTAATGGCGATAAAAGTAAGGGTTTTTGGGTGGACGAGTATCCCGTATATTTTTATTAGTTATGGTGAGATACAGATGTTTGCTTGTTATTTGAACCTCTCTAGAACCATCCTTAACTGAACACCTACATTTAATTTAGACGATGCTAAAACGCTAGAGGGTTTCAGAGGTTGATTCAGTTTTGCAAAAGTTCTGGACATTGTTGGGTATTACTTAATTCCCATTATACATTCCGCGCTCCTTTTCCATTCGTAGGTGACGTAAAAGCTGACTGAAGACCTAAACATAATGAATCAGCTCTATTATTTAAATCATGTACTGGGCCTGCCTCAAAGGCGACTCGGCCTTTCATAAATAACAACACTAGCTACCAACTGCAAGCTTAGATTCTACTAAATGACCACAGAGACCTAATACCACTATTTTGTTTTCTATCAGTCAAAAGTAGTAGGTACTTATGACATGATGATCTTAAAAAAAACTGGCAGTCATTAAAACCTTCGACAGAAGCGAAAAATAAAAACTTTGGAATAACTTTACATACACTGTCACAATGTTCACTTACTCTTTCACTCTTCATTTATGCACTTGATACTGAAAACTTACATGTCGGGGTCCTGATGTCCTAAAATACAGGCTCCGGCTTAGTTTAGGCACCAGTCTCCCACAAATAAATAACTATTAATATTATTAAGTGTTTATTTGTATTTATTTGTGGAAGAGAAAAAAATGTGTTTTTATTTTATTTATTTATTATTTTATAACTGTCAGTCTGGCAAGACGTCACATTTGCATGTCAAAGTCGCGAAACCATAAGTTTTGCCCCTACCAAATATCGCACAGCTCGGCTAAAAAAGTTTACACTAACCAAACTCTGATTCGCTTAAAAAACCTATTCCACTCACAAGCCCAAAAGAAACATACACCAAAACATAAGAGGTGATATTTATTCGCGCCCGTTTTATTGCTAATTTTTACTTTTCATCCCCGTATCAAATATCGTCAGGTTTCATAAAAGCACTTAGTATTATGACCAAAGATATCCGATCACTTTTACCCTCGTACGATATTAGCATGAAATGTCTATGAACGTTTTACCCTTGACCAGAAATGAAAATTGAATGGTTGGTACTTATCTTGTATGAGATCGTATGTATGGAGATTTTTGATTCATAAATTCTTTAATTTGATTACTTTATGTCTTGGTACCTGGTAAGTATTTTCATAAAATTGAGTTTGGGATACCTTTATTTTGTCGTGGTCATCCATACTTATATATATTAATATTATAAATGGGAAAGTGTGTGTGTCTGTTTGTCCGTCTTAGACGGCAAAACGGAGAGACGAATTGACGAGATTTTTTAAGTGGAGATAGTTGAAGGGATGGAGAGTGACATAGGCTACTTTTTGTCCCTTTCTAACCCCCCCCGCTTTCTAACGCGAGCGAAACCGCGAACAAAATTTAGTATTCTATATATGAATACCCACCGTCTGGGGAGAACAGAGGATTGTGTCGGATTCCTAACAACTAAAACCCCACGTTTCCTACTAGTACCGTGAGTTGGGGGCCCGGGAGATTATAGTAAATGCACGCGCATCTCCGACTGGTGGACCCTATCACCAAGTGCAAACGATCCCGCAACCTCATACTCGCGGGCAGTGTCCATGCGCGCCTGACTGCTCAACAAACTCAAACTCATATTGGTCGCCTGAAAGCTTCTCCTTATGGTGGTCGGAGATGGTTAAGCGCCCTTCGGCACTCGTCTACCCCTCGTATACCCTTCTCAAGGTAGGTATATCTAGATACTTTACATAGTTTACATTCATAGTGTTTAATGGCCCTCAAAAATTCATAGCATTCCTCATAACTGTTGTTAAAATCTAGAAGATTGTGACGGAATTGTTTTCTATCATTATAACATACCAATCACCACTCTGTTTCCAGAATCTGGTAAATGTAAAAAAGTTCGGTTGGAGTGTTCATGAAGACGTTAAAACACAAAGCTTATACATTAATATAATAGGATTCCAAAGATTAATATCACGTGTAGTGATGAGATAATACCTAACTCTATCAAACTTTACTTATTTCTAACACATGAAACTTCTGAACACAACATGATTAGTTCGAAGAACATGCAACGAGATCTCAACTCACAAATAACTTAAATTTAATACGCAAATAAACATGGCTGAACTTGAATAAGATCCTCATTATTATTTTTAATCTTTTGACGTGAGGTTAATAAGGGTTTTTTGTTTAAAATATGGCGACGTTTCACTAATAAGTAACAAGTAAACGGCAGGCCGCACGCGTGATAATCTGGACCGGTTCGTGGAAAAGGGACCAAGAAACCCTTTGACACAAAGGTAGATAATTCTTGTCACATTGTTCCACTCATTATGGAAAACAACGTAGTTTGTTGTGAAATATTTGAGGTATTAAGGTATCGTAGCTCATAATCCCGAGTTTTCCCAAATGTCAGATTAATTAATTGTTTGTTTATTTTGAAAGTTATAGAAGGGGGAATGTGATGTTGGTTTTATAATTATTATACAATGATGATGTTTTGTTCAAATTCCTACATCACCATCATCTGCCAAGCCTTTTCCAAACTATGTTAGGGTCGGTTTTACATGGAGCGACTGCCTATCTGACCTCCGCAACCCAGTTACTGGGCAACACGATACCCCTTGGTAAGACTGGTTGTTAGACTTTCGGGTTTCTGACTGCCCGTAACGTCTGTCAAAGATCTACAAATGACAACCGGGACCAACTGCTTAACGTGCTTTTCGAGGCACGGACACGGAGGAGTCTCGATATGTTACAAACGGTCACCCATCTGACTGTCCTCGGCAAGCGTAGCTTAACCTTCGATCAACCCGCGCGGCTGTTTTTATTTAGCCACGAGCTCCTCAAATTAAAATTCCTACATATAAGTACATTATTGCCTGACAGGTTTACGAACAATCAAGTTCATTTCGTATAAGATGACGTCAGCTGAGCAGTCATTTCTAAGTGTAAAAATGACAACAACACAAATTTTGTCAAGACAAGTAGGTATGATTTCCACTTGACTTTTTATCAGTTGTATTATTTCCATTAATTTTTAACACATTTATTTTGCTGAAATTTGGTCGATTTGATTCTTATATTCGTACTTTTGAGGAGGACGGATTATAACAGGAAAATTGATAGGATCGTTTAATTCGAGTGGCAATAAGCACGCCTTTTCCCACTTCTGAGATTGTTTGTTTTGCCGCTTACAAGATCAATTAATTAAAATATTTTCGGAAACTGGAAATATCTGTAAATCACCCTGAGAACATAGATTGCTTTGGTCATATTTAACGCGAACTGTCGCATGGTAATATTATAAGGTACATTAAATACAAGGTACGTCTTCTAGGTATAAACAAAGATATGTCAGATGTATTCAATTGTTTGCTATGTAACGACCCGAAGGGTTACACAGAGGTGTACCTATAGTACTTCGAGATTCCGCCATTTATGTTTAAGTCTCACGTAATAGCGGGCGATCCAATTACCATCAACAGCCCACAACTTCGAACTCCGGGCTGCTTCTAAGAAAATCCAGATGGAAACACCTAATCATCCCGTTCCGGGAATCAAGTCCATAACCTCATGATCAGCAGTGATTCTGACCAGCGACTTACAAGCCTTTAAATAATTCGCACTGCTCGATTAAAACTGAGGCAATTCAAAATTAGAGTTTTTTTTGTTACAACGTTCTTATAGAAGTATTGATTCCTAGACCCAGTTAATAAACAGTGACATTCTACAACATGTTTACGACCTAATTTAAAATTCCATTTTCAAACTTTACTTACAAAAAATGAGAAATACGTTATTTTCATATTTTGATGAAAAGAACGTATTTCTCATTTTTTGTTGATGAATATTTTTTTAGCTGTCGCAGTTTTGATCTAGGTGAGCGTTTATCAATCGCAGAAAGTATCTACATATATATTTTTTATTGTATCCCCTTTTTTTTTGTAAAATGAATAGAAAATCTAAACGATATCCTGCCAGCTGCAATAGTAGTACTCGAAGCCAAAAGAGATTAAAGTGACAACTTAAAACGGTTCCTGAATAACCGTTCGGTTGAACTAGGGACAAGCTATTAATATTTAAGAATCTTGTAATCCCCGAAATATTACACTAGTCTCCACGGACCACTTTATACTGGGAAATCTTTGGCTAAATTACCTTCAAGAAAAGACATTACAGATATTAGAGATTCAAGATAGACATGAGAAAAAAAAATACATTAGAGATTCAAAATAGACATTTGAATTAACACAATAAAATTATGCATAACAATCATAAGTTATTACTAAGGGGTATCGTACTACCCAGATGTCTTGAGAAGAACCTTAAGCCTTTGACCCAGGCTGTTAATAGTAGATTTTTATTTCATAACGGTTTTTTCAGATGTCTGCCAACCGGTGTTAGCTAGCAACTGGGTTGTGGAGGTGTTATAGTCAGTTTGTCCATGTAAAATACTGGTATTGATATCCATCTAGTTAGACTGGAAGCGAATCCTAACATAGGCTAGGCCGTTGACGGTGAAAAAATATATTAACATTATTTTGGTATTCATCATTCGACGTTAGTGCATAAAACATCCATCCCGGTAACCGAGACCTCACGCATAAAATAAATTATTGTTGGAAATCCGAGCGCTGCGATGTATCTTCGATGTTATCGCGTGGCTCTCACTCGGCCCTGGTTATGACATTATTAAACTACACCGTACGGATCCCCTGACGCTAAAAAATACGTGACCGCTTTACACAATTTTTCCACGTTGAAAAATAACCTTCCACAAATTTAAGACCGGTACTGACAGGCGCGAATAAATTATGTTAATGAACACTTTGGAAGCGCATTCGTTGATTCGCCCGATTGGGCTGGGGCGTTTTCTTTAATTTACATAATAACCGTGCAAAGGCATGGCGCTGCGGTCGCATGCAACCATAACCGATACTTACTTGCATTTAACTTGCAACTTTCGGGAAACTAAAACAAAAAACTGTCTTGTAAAGACGTTAATGTCTACTTTTATATGAATCAGAAAGGTAACGTCTGTATTTACAACTTTGCTACGGAACATAAACACTGAAACTTTTACTCATGATCATCATGAATAGTATCATTAACTGTGTGGAGACGTTGATTCAGCACCGCGTAATCAAATTAATTTAGTTAGTTATACCACTGCTACTTGTTGAATCAAGTTAAGGCGAGTTTCGTGTATACTACCGAGTTAATTAAGACGTCCAAAAGTTCATTTGCTTTCATAAAAGACATAAAATGAAGAAAAAAGAAGTTCATTTAAGCCGGTTGCATGATAACGTGTTTGCGAAGAGGTAGTGCGATTATTTTGCATGAACTAAGTCCCCTAAATGCAACTTACACGCTAAATCCATTAGGCTTACGTTCGCATTGTACTCGGCGCGTGTAGCTGGATAAAAATAAACGGTTTATTTACTGAGCTAACGCTTTCTAGGAAATTAAAGTGTATACGGAACCCCATAACCGATTTATAAGCGTTTTCATAACGCTGGCAACGCATCCTATTACGTTATACGTACCTTATAAATTGAAGTACGGCTATGAAATCGTTTCTATTAAATAAAGTGAATATCGTCTTTTTACTGCGTATTTATTAACCAAAATTATAAGTTATTTTGATGTGAAGTTTAAGTAACTCGCTAGGTCATCAATATTTGGAGAATTATCTCGTTTGTGTAGTGGTCGCAAACACTTCAACTGCTGAACATGAAGTTCTAAGTTCAATTCCCGGGTCGGAAATATCTTGAATTTCTCAGTAGTACCCCGAAGTTTGGATTTGTGCCCGGTTGATGGCAATCGGCCCTTCCCCTATTACATGGGACTTACACATAACTAGCCAAATGTGAAAGTAAGAGAACTGTTGGTACACTCCTGACTTACTCTTCAGGGAATACAGGCGTATCTGTACCGCGATATATCTAAATCTACCGTAAACTAAAGATCCACCATAATTATAGAAATACAGACGAAATACCATGGGAAGACATGCAGCTGACATGTTTTTCTTCCATTAACAGATCTGTGGTCAAACTAAAAGATAGTTTAATGATGATAAAACTAACTTTACCTCTCTCTCGCCCGGGAACATGGAAGTTTAACGGGGTTTGAAAATGGAAAATAATAAACTGACGATAATTACGTTTCCACAAAAGATATTTATATTGCGCTCATCAACTGCTTGGAACTATGTTGAGGTCGGCTTCCAGTCTAACCGGATGCAGCTGAATACCATTATTTTACATAGAACGATCGGGCACATTTACAGTGCCCGATCGGCTATATTGTTTAAATAAAAAACAATTGCCGCACGTGTGATAGATCATGATTTCAGAATAGCTCGACTAATTTGGCTGTTTTGTGTTGTTTGTAAAAAATATTTTCTTTTCACCACATAACAGAAAATCCACCGAAAAATTCTGCAATTTGGATGGTATTTTTGTATGAAAATCTCAATAAAAAATGTTTGCATCCGTGCGAATTAGAGGAGGGTCAATTTTTATAATACGAAAAAAAAATTGTCGTCATTGGTTTTACTAAAGACTGCGGTGTTCAATTTGAGAAGTCAATAAATTTAGAATATCTGCATAGGGTCTAGAATCTATTTCACTCATCACGGTCAACTCCTTGTGCAACAAATTGCAACTTGAATTCATCACAAAGCTTGATCTCTGGTCATTATTGCTATCCAAAGCTATTTAATGAAGCCAATAAACCATACTAATTTCAAAAATCATGTAACTAATTTCGTCTTAATATCCAACCACAAGCCAGATGAACGCAAATCCATAACAAAACAATATACGATACACTTGCTCGTAGGAATTCGCTCAATTTAGCGATTCACAAACGCGAACACCAAAGTTCTGAGATTACATTGAGTAGACCTCGTATCAAATCTGATGTTGGTACGTAGAATAAGGAACTAATTTAGAAAGTCCTAAGCTGACGTGATTGCACGTTGTAACATAATGTTAATTTAATACGATGACAACGTCTACTAGTAGAACATATTAAACGCATAGCCATGATTGGCGGAGCTATTATACCGACATTATTACATTCCTGACACGTTCAACGCACGCTTTTATCAAATAAATGTACACGATACATTCGTAATGTCACGTGATTCATCCAATTTGGGCCTGACAGGGCTTTGGTTTGACTCAGCTATTTTAGTCGCAAATTCAGCGTGAATCTTTCAACCCTTCCGACCTTTATGTAGGGAGGAGTTCGATGGGATTTGTGGAAATATGTTTTGATATAAGTTTGTAGCGGAATGATAATGTTTCCGAGTGTATTGTTCAGGTTGATTGGTGGGTTCGGTCAGGGCTGTCGCGTAGAGTTTCTTTGTTGCAAACGGCAGTTTGTAGATTTTTATAAATGAATATTTATCAAACTTATTTTATTTTGTGATTGTGTATTATGTATGTAGTTAGATTTAGTAATTACAGTATTAAATTTTTGATAAAAATACACGAGGTTGCCGTATATACATTTAAGTAGATTAATCTACTTAAATGTATATACGGTAACCTCGTGTAAAAACTCATCAAAGTCATTAAACTCATGTTTGGAATATTCCAGAAATACGTAGAGCAATACCGTGCTTTTTTCACAACAAATGATTGAAAAATGTATGAATCATTTTTAATATTTCACTCCGCGATTTGGATATTCAAGTAATATAGGTGTCAGTTGTTTTTTCAGATATTGACATGATGTATCAATGATGATTGATACATCATGTTATTGACCTTATAAATATGTTGAAGTCGGCTTCCAGTCTAAGCGGATGCAGCTGAATACTAGTAGGTACTTTAAAAGAAGCGACTGCTTTTCTGGCCTATAAAACTCAGTAACTGAGTACCACGACACTCCCTTGCTTTCGGGCTTTCGGGCTACCCGTAACAACTGCCAAAGATAAAAAAAAATATAACCGAGACCAATGGCATAAGAAACATCCCAAGACACGTACAGTTTGTAATGTGATGGAGACTCACCCATCCACGGATTGACATTAGCAAGCGTAGACCGATCGTGGCAACCGTAGCTTAATCTTTTATCGGCCTGTGTAGCTGTTATCATTCAACCACGAGTCCCTCACCAATATATATGTATATTATATATCAATTAATTTGTTTAAATGAAGATCTATTACAGCTATATAGGAAGGTCGATTGAAGCTAATACTGAGCACTGTTAAGTACCGTAGACTTGTCGGATTACCTAATGCTGGCTGTGGTAACGTTGGCAAACGCAGCTGGATGTAGCTGTTCTGTATTGCCTAGTGCGTTATTTGTTTAAATGAGACAGTATTAGAATATGCTTACTACGCAGCTTACGCTTATTAGGTCCTGGGTTCTATTCCCGGGTCGAGCAATGTGTTATTGGGATATTTCATTCGAAATTTCGCTGAATCAGCCCGGATTCTAGACGTGTGCTCAGATGATGGCAATAGGCTCGCCCCCCCGTTACACGGGACTTCAACATCTAGTGAAATGTGGGTGTACTCTAAGTGCACCTTTGCCCAACCTTTCGGAAGATACAGACGTGATGATGATGATATATGTCTGAATGACTGCCTCGTTGTGCTATGGGACGTTGCTGTTAAACATAAGGTCCTGGGTTAAACTCCCGGCTCGGGCAAAGTGACATTGGGTTTTTCCATCTGAATCTCTCTGGAAATGTTGAATGGAATGGGCACCTCTGCCTTACCCGTCGTGGAAATCTGGTGTAATGGTTTATTTAATACATGTCATACGACGTAATTCTAGCTCGTCTCTAATATAAAATCAGAATTTGAGTAGGTGACTCCCACCTCATGTTACACCAGTTGTAATTTTGTATGCGACCGTAATCTTCGTAAGAATATTAAAATTACTTAACATGGCAATCAATTAAATCTTACATTGGGTCATCGAAAACACTTTTTTCTCTAGTTGTAACGCTGCATAGTGTCTAGATAAGTGTTTCTTGTACAATGATTGATGGTAATAATATATCTATATATATATATAGTATGTTTTTGAAGAAGCTTATGGTCCCTGTTACCTACAAACAAGCAATTAAAGTGTTAGTTGGTAAAAAAAAGTTGGGAACCATTGATTTTGGAAGATGTCTTATTGCATCAACAGAGCATTCAATTGTTATCCTTACTGGCAATAAAGATTGTTCACACTCACGTACATATATTATAAGAGCTCCTCAAGTCAAGCATGCCAACTCAAACATCGATTACAAAGTCAACCAAGAATACGGATAGTATATATACATAGCCCTTATCCCAATTTATTTGAGGTCGGCGCAGCATCTTGTCTTCTTCCATATATCTCTACTTGCCCTCATCTCAATAGTCACCTGTTAATATTTATATATATATATATATATATATACATAATATATTATAATCAAAGAAACAGCCATCAATTCTGACAAGACGCCACTGAACTAATAGTTAAACTCCAACATCAAATTAGTATGCAAAATTAAAAAGCGTGTAAATTTGTTTTAAAAGTCAACTGTGTAGGGTCTGAAGCGGATATTTCAGTTAATTCGTAAACTTCATACTACTTTGCTCGCTGGCACCGAGTTAAGACGATAATTAAAACACTTTACCCAACTTTTAGTACTGAATTTCTAAAGTACAGCAATCAAGTTAATGGTTCAATCAAAGATCAAAACAACCCTATCACAATAAATATATTATAATTCCGTCCATTTGTTGAAGCCAGATGCTGTGGATTGCTTCGATATTGTTTTAAATATTTTTGCTTAGCTGATTGAAATTGTATTGGTGATTGGAATATTCTTAGTGAATTATGTGTCGACATAGTTAGATACCTACTCCATTTACTTTGATCAGAGTGTAAGATAACGATTAGTGCCTCTTGTTGAAATATAAAATGAAACGAAGAGAATATATCGCACCTCCGCTCCGCTCAAATAAGTTTGTTTTTTTGACTTCTTGTCAAGAAGTCAAAAAACCAAACTTTCGAGTTATTATATCAGTATTTTTATTCTTCTTGATTTTAATTTTAGTAGTATAAGCTTGCTTTGTTTTATTGCTGAGATAAGATTTTGTAGTTTTCTGAAACGAAAAGCACAATAAAAGAGCTTTTTTTTTGTGCTGAGGTGCGATATGTCATCAACTAGTTTAATTAAAAAAAAAGAGAATTACGGATACGGCAGTTGTTTTAAGTAGTTAGACTGACACCCATGATGACAAGCTTATTGTCAAAGATTTATTGACCGACTCCTAGAGTTGTTGAAACATCTCGATAGATGGCGTTAGACAGTGTAGTGAAGAATAACTCACATTATAAAAGTTTATCTTAAAAATGTAATCTCTTCCAGATTATCTTACGTGTTGTATAGCTACTTAATTCTTCATCTTCGTTTCTGATCGCTCTCTCGCTGCTGAGAATAGTGACAAATTTTTATTGTCTGTTTTAAAATTGTTGTCGAACACGAATAAAAATGACTCTTCCAAATTTTTAATTCTTTTTGTAATCGTCTGGCAATCTGTGTGGGCGTGAGACCTGCCAGTATATTTAAACTCTTACGTTGCATAGATAACGAGAAAAACTTTTGAAGAAGAAGTTTTTTAGAAGTTACAGTGTGGTTCCGTTTTTCTTTCAAGGTCGGATCCCTAAAAACCAGTACCTGCCTAATACCTAATCTAGTTACTTATTCTTCGTGTATTTATTTGTTCAAAGAATAAAAGATAAGATATATCCGGTCAATGGCACTTGATTTGGGGGCACGAACGGTTAACTCGAATTTTGCTCCGGCCCGAGTTATGGCTACGAATACCTACGGGGTAAAACATTGGCGCCTAATTAATACAATTAATCTTGTATTTCTTCTGTACTTGCTTGTATCTTTTAGGAGTATATAAAGATTACGTCGTATTTAACCGTCTTCAAAAATAGAAGGAGGTTCTTAATTAGACGGATTCTTTTTTTATATGTACACTAGATGTCTCGGCGAACTTCGTACCGACTCAAAAGTTAAGGTACACTGTCATCTGTTGGAAACGTATGGAACTTATTATAGGAAAACATTTAATTTGCAAAAAAAAATATTGAGGTTAATAATCGAAATAAAAACTGTCCTATCTTTTAAGTTTGACCAAAACTCACTCTGTGTGCAAAATTTTTATAAATCGGTTGAGTAGCTTAGAAGTCCATAGCGGACAAACAATGTGACACGTAATTTATATATATTAAGATATATGTTAAGGTTTAATTATTTACCATGTCAAACGATTTCACAAATAAAAAATAAAATAAACTGCATTTTTTTTTGTTTTGGAAGTCAGTGTTCTATAAAAAAGTAAATAAAACTATCAAAGCCACCGTGCACCGGTTTGAAGTGTTTTTTGGAAGACGGTTCCATTTTTGTGAAAAATCTGTTTTACTGTTACTGTTTTTATATCTACCAGATTTTAGTAAATATAAAAGGATGTTGTTTTGTGTGAATTTTTTGCCAACATTCCAGCAAGAGTTTTTTTAAGGGACAAAACATAGGAATGAAATACAGTACCTGAAAATTGACCCAGTCCAAAGCTTCAAATTTCCCGGCCTACCGGCAATAGTAAATTGTTGGACCGGCACAAAAAACGTAGCTAAACCCAACACCTATAATTTGACTCTAACAGTGGCTATGAAACTGAAAACTAGTAGTTTACCCCCTTTGTAATCAATTTGTCGCACACATGGACACATTAACAACGTCACTGTGTGGGTAAATAATATAGCATTGACAACAAAGCGCACATGTTGTACAATACTGCGTCAGGTCAGGACATTTTTAATATAAATTTAACGCTCTGCCTGCAGTAGTTATACGCCAAGCCATTATTAGTGCAACCACTATTCTCTATTTGTACTTGGTGAAGCTTACAGCGCCGGTCACACAGAGGGATGTGACATCTTGACGTCGTATCGATATTTAAAATTGAAATTAAAATTAAACGTTGCGGTTTTCTGTTGGAAATTTCTCCATTATAGCTCGGGATTGGAACCGTGCCCGGTATACGGCGATAAGCTCGCCCAATATCAGATTGGAACTGACCTAATACTGTATTGGCAATCGGTGTATGTACGTTTCTGTCTCCCTTTTGGGAATTACCTACAAAACAGGAGTTTAAATGACTAAAGCAGCGTAGTATTACGCTAAAGATTATAATAAAAAAATTAAGAACTCATTAACAAAGGAATCATACGAAACAAGTAGGCTCTTAATTTAAGGTTTATTAATACTATCAGTACTTATAATGTTAACGAAAACGGCTCACAACAACGCTTCATTTAGCAAAATTAATTAATTAATGGGACCTAGTATTACGATGAATCTTCTAAAAGCTAATTAACTGGAAAGGTCATCTGTCTGGAAATAGAGTGTCCATAGCTTAAAGAGGCTTTAGCCGTGATAGTGGACTTAATTATAGTCACATTGTACAGAAAAATCAATGGACGTGTCAATCAGTATACAAAAGGACGCGTATGATGAAATTAATCTTACATAGTGCCTTTGTACGCTAAAAGCTTCTTCTCATACTGAAAAGGAATGAATATTCCATATATCTTTACGCTGAGGGGCTCGTGGCTAAGTTATAACAGATAGTTAATCTGACAAGTCTAAGGCGTTTTACTGTGCGTAGGATTAGTTTCAATCGACCGTGCAATGTGGCTGTAATAGTTCGTTATCGCTTAATAAGCCAAATAAATAAATAATTGGGGGTCGAAGCGAGGGGTGACGGGGTCGATCGATGTTAATTAAAGTTACTGTAATTGCCAAGGTACATTCATCCATAACACATCAAAAATATTCCATGCGTCGTAAATTACGCTAAGCCTCAGCTGTCATTTGTAGATTTTGACAGTCATTACTGCCCAATCAAAAACCCGAAAGATTGAAAACCAGTCGAAACTCTCCAAGAGGTATCGGAGTTACCCAATGACTGGGTTGTAGAGGTGAGATAGGTTCTGCTCCGTATAACATACTGGTGTCCATCTGCAGCGAATCCACGTAAACTAGAAGTTGGCCCCTTGCTTTGGGAAAAAAGTCCAAGCGGATGAGGATAATATTTACGCTATAACGATTCAAAATTTTTTGTCGAAGAGTGCAGTTTGTGGTTTATTTAAAAAGAAACGCTCGGATTCACACGGTTATTTTCATCTGAGTAAGTAGGTGCTTGCCCTTATATGATACGATGAAGAGATAACCACTCAATGACATAGGTACACACTATACTTGTACCTTTGGATGACTACAAGAAAACGTTAAGGTCTAGGTGACTTGCGGTCAAAAGGTCTAGAATTCTATAGCCTTTCTTTGGAGCATGTAGCATTACTTAGTGCTTACTAGGGTTTAATCCTTAAGTGCCCTAAGTGAGGCTAATCCGTAGCCTTTGGTCCCGAATGACCCGATCAGCGGTTTTTAAATGAAGCAGCAAATTAGTTAGAGGTCGCCAGATCGGATAAAAAGAGGTTGCGTTTACGATTAAATATTCGAAATAGACTATGTATAAGCAAAGATTACGTATAGTTACTAACAGAAGGCATGTTATGTCTACGTTGAAAAACACACAGACACCTTCGTTTGTTTGAAAGATATTATCAACGACCGTTAAGTATTCTCTAAGTTAATATGTCGAGCACGCTTCAAGTTTAAATCTCAGTTGCTTAATAATGTTCTACGTCAAATTTTGTTTCGATATTGTTAAATTATATTTATGTATCGTTAAATTTCTGTTACTAGCCAGCTCGCCACTTTCTCAGCGCTACCAATTTATCGACATAAAATAAAAGTGAAGCATCGACATCTAATTGTCCAGCCACATCTAAACGGTTCAGCTGTCTTTAATAAATAGTGATATTTCTCTGTCTGTGGTAATAGAAAGCTGTGTCTGCTAACTTCCACACTATTTTTGCAATTATTTCTACGACTTTGTCTACCCTTTTTATTGTTTGCTTTGAAGACGAACAAGTGGCTCTTCCAACGTTTACAAGTATTATCGAAGGTTGGCATTATTAGTTTCTTTGTATTATTGCGTATCAATATTGTTACAAGGGGAAAGGTATTTTTGTTTACGTCTCAGTGAGCTGTAGAATAGTAGGTATTTGTTGAAGCGAGACGGTGACGTCATAAAGTTAATCATCACGGTTATTTTCTTGAGGGTAAGTGGCGGAAGACTGTTCGTTCATTAAGAGGCGGTCGTTGCAAACGTGCATGTTCTGGTCATCTCATCTGATGTTGGAAGGCAACGAGGATAATTTTGGCTAATAAGGGCACTTATTCAATTTATACAGCTGAGTTCCTGACCATTCTTATAATCTATGATATCTATACGAAATACAAATGAAATGTACAGAGGCCAGCACATCAAGTTACCCCAATCTGTCAAATTTCGTTTGATTGTTTTTCAACTTGATAACAAAAGCATAAGATTAATGTTAAATTGGGAAAATTGTCGGCAAACGTAGTGTAGGACGCCCTCTGACCAGGTGGGATGACGATCTGCGAAAGACTGCAGGCAGATGCTGGATGCGGCAAGCTGAAGACAGGGCGCTATGGCGCTCATTAGGAGAGGGCTATGTCCAGCAGTGGACTAGTATAGCCTGATGATGATGATGATGATGATGATGGGAAAATTGTACAGTTCGGGATAGTTTGTACAAGAAAAGAAAACAACTGACTCCATACTACTCGTATCCCATTCCTCGTTTGATTGAAACTATCTTACTCTTACTAAATTACTCTACGGGTAACAATAATAGACCAAGGGGTTTAAGGCTGGGTGTAAACCAGACTTCCCAACCTTAGAACTTGCTAATGAAGCTAATTTTTCGCGAGTGGTGATAACATCACTAGATTTATGGTTATTATAACAAAATCAACTCCAGATACATGTTTTTGCGATTAAACAAAGAAATAAACATATGTTCAAATAACTGAACGTGAAAGAGCTTAGCATGGATGTTAGCCTTCTATGAACTTAATGAGATCAAAACCTTAAACAATACTCGTAAAAATGTATCGACAGAAAATCATCCTCGATTTACTTCTAATTTCAACGCATTTTTAAACTTAATATGTTAATGATTTATAGGATAAAAAAGTTGATGATGACTAATAGTGCATATTAAGAAATAACTTCTATTTTTGAGTTAATTACGACTTGATACTTTCAGCACTAACTACGTTCTTATTCCGAGGAAGAAGTCATTTTGCAGGCATATTTTTTATTTCATAAATCAAGGTTGTGTAAGGGTGTACAATAAAAAAATACAAAAATATTTATTTCGTCTCGGTGTGAATGAGAAGTTGTTCTGTCTTTACACACACTCTTAACTGTATTCAGCATTTAGAATGTAACAATGCAAGACGAGATTATGTACGAAAGTAATAAACATTCTGGCATTTTAAGACGCAACATTCACTTAACAGACGGTTCGTAATAATCTTAACTGAACGCTGGAGTAAACGTTAAACAGTGAACAATTATCTAGTCGCTCAGGGTAACGTTTTTCGTTGCACCTTTACGCACGATAATAATAGTAGACAGGTAATATTACACATTTGTAGGCGAGTATTTTTTTTCCAACCATTTATGAATTCTTCATATTTTTTCAGGGCGTACATATAGGTATGTAGTTACTAACTACCTATTATATTTACAGTATAATTTATTATTATTTTGTGACAGATTTTTTTTCAACATAGATTTGCCCGCGACTTTGGGTGCACAAAACATGGGTGTTAATTTTTTCCGAGGAACCCTAATTATTTTTCTTAAATCAAAGTATCCAAAGTTACTCCTTATTAAATCAGCTATCTATGTTGTCAGTAATAGTCTCGTCAAAATCGGTTCAGCCGTTTTTGAGATTACCTCAAACAATCAGACTGACGGACAAAAATTCTAAAAAATGTTTTTTTTTCGCATAACTACCATATTAAGTTTCGTATGGATTTAGTCAATTTGATTTATTTGTTGAGATTGTACAGAAGATATCTTAACTTCTGTTTTCAAAGTTTATCATCATCCTACTGAACTTATACCAATTTCTTTGGGGTTGTGCAAAGTCTTTCCTTTCTTCTTATTCTATCTATTCACATCCCTCTTATCGCTCTATCGTAATTGCTGAAATGCGAGACCAATTGTTTGTCTAGAGAGAAGAACAGAATACTTAAAAAAACAGTAAGTTTTACTTTGAGTTGCTGTGTCCCAATCCTGGTTTTGTAAGCCCATGTATTAGGGGGTGAGCCTATTGCCAACAACCGGGCACGCATCCAACCTCCGAGCTGCTACTACTGCTGCCATTGCTATAATACAATGTAAACCACGCTATAAGCTTCAATTATAATATTACTCGTAAAGAGAACGAGGTACCAATTTATCCTACAGAAACTTCAAATGTGATGCTTCCAACACTCAAATTAATTTTAACAACGTTTGGCTTTATTCAAAACACTCTTCATCACATTTCACATTATCGTTACGAAATTATAAACATGAAATAATTAATTTTATATAACACTAGCTTGTTTCCCGCGACTTCTTCCGCGTGGAACTTCTATTTGAATCGGATTTTGTTTACAGCTGCAAGGGTGTCTTTTTTTTGCGTCTCACAACATGGCATTAAATGACAGAAATCTCTAGTTTTATACATCTTAGGTTTTCCTTATAACATCAGCTGAAAGCATCAGTAAAAGTTCCGTCAAAATCGGTCCAGCCGTGCCGGAGATTAGACGCAACAAACAGACGGACAGACACAAATTGATAGATTGGTACAATACTTACATATGCATTTAGTATAAAGCTATTATTTTGACATGACAGACAGACATTTTGATCGTATTCATTTGGTTAAATAATACCTGTATTACCCGAAGGGTTAGGCAGAGGTGTACCTATAGAACACACTCTATTCGCCAGTTAAGTGTAAGTGTTATATAATAGGGGGTGAGCCTATTGCCATCGACCGGACACAAATTCAGGCTTCGGACTGGTACTAAGAAATTCCAGATGGTAAAACCCAATAACACTTGTCGGACCCAAAAATCGAACCTATAAGCAATGATTTTCAAATATTTATAATATCATCAGAGTACTATAGATGTTTTATTTACGTTGATGTCTCAGAGTTTATTGCTTGTCCATAGACAAAAATATAGAAACATTCTTGTTGTGCTTTCTTAAAACAATGTGATTTGTAAACTTGCTTGCACGAACACTACCAATTATCAAAAGAATGGCGATTCCAGCTTTCAGACATGCAAGTGTCGTATGTATTTACTTACATAGTTACACAGGTAAACTATTGCTTTTTATTTTCTCTCAATACTCGCCATTGCTAGGCGAGCAACTGTCCTTTCTAAACGAGCCTTTACTCGAAGGAAGTAAAGGAACAACATGAAATATAGTGGTGTTGCTGACTCTTACAGGAACAAAGTGGTGGGGCTGACAAATGTGGTAGTACTTTAGTAATAATAGCTGGCCAACCGTCGCCGCGTCGCCTACGGCCACTGTGAGCGACTTGTATTCGCTTCCATTAAGTCTTCTGGTTGCCGTACGATGTGTGCACAGAATTTAAACGTCTATCGCTGACGTGGATTTAAAAAAGGAACCTTACTTTTGAAACTAATTTTAACTCCGATTTAAAGCCAATATGATTTCAATGATAATTTTGCAGTCACGTGATTATATTATTTGGTGAAATACACAACTGTCAAAATAAACTCGAACTCAAGAGTACGAAACGTCCAAATTTCAATGTTTATTGATCGGAATTAAAATCAATAGTAAGCGCGCTGGTTACTCATTATATTTTTTTCCATTATGTGCGGTTCAAGTCAGTATCTTATTGCTGTTAGTTATTTATCATAATTAATAGTAAATAATGTCATAATATTGAATTCTGTAATTAATTAATTTCATCTGTCCTAACATAGTTTGAGAATAAGAATTTTATTTTCCGAAATAAAATATTTGAGTTAAATTGAATTTATATTTCAGATTAATAAAAAACAAGTTGTCTTTTAGACATATGTGGCAAGAATCAATTACAAGCCAACGAAGCACAGCGTCAAGTAATTTTACAAAGCATTTCTCAAGATTTAGGTACAAGGTACTTATTGTGAACACCGAATAAATGAAAGCCTTATTCAGTATAACAAAAGCACCAGTTAGTTATTACCTTATGAAACTTGTTCAGAATAATAAACAGACAATAGCTGATACCTATCATATTTTTATGCCCAATCAGTGAGAAAACAAAGGTATCATTTACTACAAAGGTAACGATGTGATATCTCATCTATGTACCTTATGAGCAAAAGTGTGTACGCAAAAAAAGAGTGATGACATGGATATGTAAATATTGGTAGCATTCGTTCTTTGTTCAAATGTTACACAGTAGACAAAACAAATGAATATGCAGATAGTTTTCTACATATTATTATTCTGCCTTTTAAATATTTTAGTGAGTACGCTGAGTGGTCCTTGTCTTCATTCGTCTGAATGTGTCTAGCATAAAGTTTGTTGTACCGACGGCAGTTAACTGCACGTTTATGCTTTGACAGTATAAATTGTCTTCTTTTATCTGTATTCGTATATACTTAAGACTATCACATCAAAACACCGCCAAATACTTAGTTTCTGAACAATTTCCACCAACCATCATGATTTTCTGTTAATACTTCACAAAAATCAGTAGTCAAAAATAAGTAATTACCTACCTCGATGAGATATGACCGATTTTACTAATTGTGGTCAATTTTCTGTGTACTTTTATTTTTGGCTACCTACTACTTGTTATTGTTTTGTCTTCACTACTGTACTTGCTTTTTAAGCAAAATATTTATTAGCATTAGAATTTAATATCATTAGAATTTAATAAGTTAGTTGTATTATGTTAATTTTCTTCTTACAATATGCACGTATGTTCTATGTATGTATGTGGCAAATAATCATTTTTTCTTCCTTTCATTCACATTTTTTCTTTATCACTAGGGGTCAAACACACGTTCACACATTCGACACATTCAAACACACATTCGACGACACGGTTGGCGCAGTGGTTGAGCCATCGGCTGCTGCGCCGCGTGTTGTGGGTTCGATCCCCACACGGAACAAATATTTGTGTGACCCACAGGTAGTTGTTCCGGGTCTGGCTGTTCGTGTATGTCAGTTTAAATGTTTGTAAACGCACCCACGACACAGGAGAAATTCCTAGTGTGGGGCAATGTTTATTAAAAAAACGAAAAAAAAAAAAAAAAAAAAAACATTGTTGCACTACAGAGCAGATATGCAGAGCCTTCATTTAAGTGACATCTAGTGTTAGTGAAAGTGAAAAATAACTTGAACATCGATAAGCAACTCCAAGAAAGACTTGGCTCTTGTTATCTTTGCGACTGAGACATTTTACTTTACGAACTAAAACTTTTTATCTCCAATTTGAATTTAATATAAAAATCAACTTCAATTTTCTTCAGCGTACCTACTTGAAGATCCCCGTCTTGGATGCACTCAAACGATTTACGTAGTTCACATCAGAAGTAGTTTTATTTCAAATGATTGGTTAACAAGGGTAGACAAGACACGCTTTGAATGTAGTTTCCTTGCAAGGAACCACTCAAGAATAAATGTAGCACTGTGATGCTTTCTTAAGTGTTTACATTACCTCATAAGCGTGTAAGAAGATTTATCTCTGCTTTTATGGGAACATTAGTTTCACTTACTATCATGGGCGATTTTAATGCATCGATAGCTTTAAAATAAGATGACAGACTCCATCAAGTGATACTGGCTTTGAGCAGTAAAGAATTATTTTATAGACTCTTAACAAAACACGCTCATCTTTTGAAAATTAATAATCTCGATACTTTTATCTACGTTTGATCCTCGTTTAATACTGTTAAAACGAGCTCGTAAAACCTAAGTGATCTCGTGTTTTTCTTCGTTAAAACTTCTAGCTACGGTGTATTTCAGGAGGCCTTACGAAAACTCAGGGTAGGAGAACCGATAGAAATAAAGAACATTTAGTTACATGACACAACATTACAACTGTATTCATCCGAGGGTAGGGCGGAGGTGCACCCATATTTCGCCAGTTATGTTGAAGTCCCATGTAATAGAGAGTGAGAGATCAACTTTGACGACACGGTTGGCGCAGTGGTTGAGCCATCGGCTGCTGCGCCGCGTGTTGTGGGTTCGATCCCCGCACGAAACAAATATTTGTATGACCTACAGGTAATTGTTCCGGGTCTGGCTGTTTGTGTAATTGAGCTTAAATGTTTGTAAACGCACCCACGATACAGGAGACATTCCTAGTGTGGGGCAACGTTTTTATAAAAAAGTAAAGAGAGAAAGAAAGAACTGGGCACAAATCCTGACTTCGGGCTGGTAATGAGAATATTCCGGTTGGAAAACTTTATACCACTTTGCGCGAGCTGGGAATTGAACTCTTCGGATTTCATGCTCAGCAGACGCACTTCGGACCACTATATCAACGAGGAGGTCTACCTTACATCTAGTAAGTATGACATACCCACGCCGGTAATTCCAGATACATGTTCCTAACCTATCCCACCACACACACGCTATCCACTTGCCCTTAGCCTTATGTATTTGGGGCCGGCAGAACATGTCTTCTTCTTACAAATGTACATCTCTATTTGCAGTTATCTCAATACTTATCCATCTTATTTTTAGCCATATCAACTTTCACACAGTCGATGTATTGTTTCTTTGGTCTTTTTCTACTCGTAAGACCATAAAATGAAGTAGAGCAGAATACTCTTTAAAACTTTAAAAGCTAAGTAAGTGTTAGTACATATATTGGGCAGCCTTATCACTAAAAGCAATCTATTACGGACAACCTTACGATGAAATTGATAGAGAAGGAGAAAAGATATGCAGGCACCCCGTGGTCCACCACACCACATATATGCCCATACCATTACAACCGATTTTCACACGAGATAACTAATCTTCGCCACCGATATAGCTAAGTATTACAGGTGTTACAATTATCGCACACTTTAACTCACACCCCACCATTCGTGTACAAAGCAATGCCACTATATCAACATTAGAACGGAAGAGAATGAAGACAGTGGGTAGTTTCAGCAGCAAATTGCAATTACCGTTATTGCGGTAATTTGGAGGCTCCGTCCGGGCCGGCACGGCTCGGTGCAAAACTACTAACATCTTGGAACGGTTACCGCTTACAATTTATAATAGAACATAGCTGTTCACTTTGGTGCAACACCTATATTTATGCAATGCTTTTTTAAGGAAGAAATTTCTTAGTTTAGGCTAAGAAAGTTCTTCCTTAAAAAAGCATTTCACTCCTGTGTAGGAACTTTGGCTGATATTATATGTAAATATCTAAAGGCGAGGAATAGATACCACTTAGAATGAGGAGAGTCGTTGGCTTCAAACCCGCGCATAATAGTATTTTTATCAAATAAATTATATTGTTACTCTACTTTAAAAAACTATTATGTATTTACGTGAAAAAAAAAGAAATTAAAGTATCATCCGCATCGGTTGAATGGTAATGCCTTGCCAAAAAAAGGCCAGCCCTCTGGTCACTTGAAGAGTCGACCAACCGTTTGGCGATGTCACGAATAAATATTAGTATTATTTAAAAATACTAATATGAACATTAGGACCAACAGTATTAACACCCCGTCTAGGCCCTTATCCTTTACCTACAGTCGAATAGGTCGATATAAACGCTGGAAAACTTGGACTATTAATCGTGTTCAGTATCTAACTTGACAGCTCAAAGTAAAATAATGTTACCACAAACAACTGTGAATTGAATAAAAAGGTGCTGGGGTAGTGAACGAATTTGAGAAATATAATGCAAAAAAAGGTAGAAATTAAAATAAATGAGAATCATTTTGAAGAAAAAATAAAGTTTTCATTTATTAAACCTTATTTATAATAACGACTAAATAACGCTTTAACTTTCAACGTAACATGGTCATATGCAGAACTATTTTTAGTACATTGCCTCTTCAAAAACATAATATCAAATCATAACTCATAGGTATATAGTACAATGTTTAAAAGTTTTAGTTTGTTTGACGGCCCGTACGGCGCAGTGGCTGAGTGATTCGCTGGAGTGTTGCGTGCCACGGGTTTGATTCCCGCACGGAATAAATATTTATAATACCTACTAATATTATAATACTAATAGCCGTTGTGTATGTGAGTTTATTTATTAGTAAACGCACCCATAAATCAGGAGAAATTCCAAGCTTTCTTGGAATTTCTCCTGAATTATGGGTGCCGTTAAAAAAATGCAATCAAGTTCATGGACACTGCATCCAAATAGTTTGCATAGTTCATTGAATTTCGTTAGTTGTTTTTTTTCATGTCACCAACTTTTTTTGTCAGAAACTGGTATCCCTCCAGCTGTCAAGTTTTACTTTTAACTTGGACATTGACTAATAATTTTCTACGGAATACTGAGTGTCAGCTATATTTGAACCAATCAATCACATTGCAATTATTACTGGTGGCGCCGTTAATTCCACATTTTAATAGGCCTTCATTAACGTGTCTGCACGATAATGACTGCGCGTAATTACTCGTATATGAAAATAATTAAAACAAATTCTAACTTTACCCGTTAACTAACATTATAACATTGATAGACGCTTCTAACAAAATTTCTAATACTTGAAAATTATATGTTAACTTTCTCTCTTAATTTGTGTACTGAAAGGTATTACATTACACGTTTTCAGGGAAGTATTTTGTAATAATTAAATCTTACAAACCCATGAAACTGTGTTTTACGCGAGCCGAGTAATGGGTAAAGTTTCATTGCGAGCTTTTATCTAATTTATTTTTATTGTTATATGAGCCAGTTTATGCCCCATTTTATATCCTTTGCAGTAGTTACAATCAAGAGTACTGAGCGTGATATGTTTTGTTAATACGTCATTGTACTTAGGTTTACTCGTATCTGTCTTTATGTCTTTTTTTTCATTTCGTTTTCCCGTTGAAACTACTTTAGTTTCTTTAGTTACTTGAACGTAAATGAAATCACCTTATATTTGAGAAACCGTGCAAATGGAATAACTCTGCTTGAAAATTATTACAGTTAAAGATAATTAGACTAGTTAGCTACACAAATAATTGACTTCTCAATGTATATACATGCATAAACTCACGCCTTTCTCCCAAGGGGGTAGGCAGAAATCACAGAACGCGACCTGTTACGATCCTGACATACTCCTTTTGCTTCGATTACGTTTATACTTCTGGTCATACACACGCCGGTTGCGAGTACTATGCACCTGACCTTTTTGAAGATGATCACCAATAAGGTCATTGTATGTCCACCTAGGGCGTCCCTTCCTTCATTTGATACATAAAAATATTTCAATGTATTTTTATGTATTTTAACAACTTTACCTATATCTAGTGGATAAATAACTGACTCCCTCCAGTTTACCATTTGACATTCCATAAAATTAGGGTAAGCTACAAAAGCAACACGGATCCAACATATTGCCATTGATTTACGGAGTCAACTGTACATACATATGTATAAATTGTAGGTACATCACTATGTGCGTAGTTTGAACAAAGGTGTATAAAACTAAAGTGAAACCCGAGCAGCTGAATCGCAAGTGACAATAAAACAAGGTGGTAGGATTTAGATACGTTTGATGCTATTGAATTTTATCGGCGGCTGTACCCGAGCCACGTCAGAAATGTACTAGATAAGTGCAACTGTGTCCAATAATATATGTGACACTTACAGATTTATACTGGCTTTTGCCGCCGGTTTTGCTCGTGTATGTGACTATTTATTAGGTACGCAACCCCTTTTTGGATTTTGTGTCATGATGTATGGTGTATACTGTAAATGAAATTGAAAACCTGTAGCTATTTTGGACGGTCTATGGTGCTTTAAATAATTTGATTAAATGATAACAATAAATAAAGAAACGATGTTTGGATATTGTATTGAAAGATGATATTGCTAAATATTGAGATGCGATGTAATTATTGAGATGACGGCAAGAAAAAGAAGTTGGGATAAGGGCAGGATGAACAGGATGATGAACGTAAACGAAGCAAAAGAAGTATGTAAGGCACTATGAATATAATCGATGTAGTAAAATAAAAGTAAAATATTGTTGGACAATCCACACAGCATCACCTAGCCCCAAGCTAAGCAGAGCTTGTGTTATGGGTACTAGATGACTGATATACTTAATACAATACATTACATAGATAGATATTTTTATTATACATAGTAAATACCCAGAACACCCGGAACAAATATTTGTAGATCGTACAAACATTTGTCCCAAGGCGGGAATCGAACCCGCAACCTCTTGCGTCGCAGGCGGACCTTCGCCCACCGCGCCACATCGGTCGTCATAAATGCATTTGCAAATAAATGCATTTCAGTGCATGGATGAAATGAAATGTGTCCTTGTATTCATGGAAAAGAAGCAACGGGCTAAATATTTTATTTTATCGTGACTCACATTGGGATTGCGTTACCGTGTCGAGGGATTCGGAGAATTAACGATACTCTCTGTCGCGATCCGTCACTATTTGCGTATTTTTCAGAATTTCAATCCCATGTTTTATCACTCCGGTACAATTTATTTTCGTACGTATTCAACTTCATATAATCATTTCCGATATCTCTATGTTCCGCATCAATGCTTCCTCGTATATTATTCTGAACTGCTTGAGGAAAACGAGTTCCGTACAAGACGTAAAACGGTCTTTACTATGATTAGTGTACAGCATCTAAGTGCTTGTCATACGATAAGACAACGCAATAACTTAGAAGGAACCATCAACACAACAATTGTTTGAAGCAATTTAATTTTTAAAATTGAAAATTCCAAGCCTTCCCATTCTCCTAGCTCTTGGCTGTGAAAAACTATATTGCTTTTTTTATTAAAAAATACGAAGTGTTCCAACGAGGGGCAAACTGCCACTAAAACGTTATGGTTACTGCGGTGACATTCGCACGAATACCTAACTTATAAAATTGGTAATCCCCTACGCAATAGCCACCCTTCTTGGGTACCCGATAAAGTATTACCTACGATGTATTAAGGATTATTTCGGCTCCCACGCCGATATTGTTTAACGTTATCCCAACTCGTTTTTTGCTTTGTATTTCTTTTATTCCTCCCTGTTTTGGCGTTTGTACGTGGACTTTTATCGTTGTCTAGTATTAGTGGGGACTGACCGAAACTGATGGAATAAGCCTGCGTGTAGCACCTACTTGGCGCAAAGTAAAAAACTTGATAATAAAGTTTTCTCGTTATCTTGTGAAGTACAATGCGTAAGTACTTAGAAGAGATATTGATATTGGGTTCCTAAGTACCAATTGTAGGGAAATGGAGTCGGAAAGAGATGGGCCAAACTCCGATATCATTACGTAAAACAATAATGTTGAAATATGATTTAGCAATTTTATTTTCTCAACGATAACTCGCTTAGTATCTGTGACGTCTCATATTGTGGTTTTCTGTTATATTTCAGCTTCTCGGAATAGTTTTCCGTTGGATATAATGTGGGATATTGCTGATCATAATAACATAAATAATGGTAACGATTCGCGCGGTGGCGTCGATCGTGAAACAACACATTTACATTAAGAGAGCCAATAGCTGCAGTGAACGTTACGCGAAATTTCCATTTGGTATGTAACAGTTTGCCGAGCGGAATTATTAGTCAATTGTTTGGATACCACGCCATTGTAACAGCATAAACGTAACGTTTGTGTTCATTGTCTGTAAACGACTTTTGTATGTCCTACGTTTAGGGATGAGGGAGTAACGGCTTGGGGTTTAAGTAGGTATGTTTAATTGCCTTTAACTTTATAACTGTAGAACATCTGAAGGTTGAATCTTTTGCCAAAGCCGTCACAAATAAGAGAGGTCCTTTTTCTATGTAACGCATTATATCATGCAAAATATGTGCCCTTGTGGACACGTCCTAAGACAACAACAAGCAAAATGTAGGCTACGAGTAGTACATAGCAGTAGACAGTATATGAAACTTGATTAAACAACTCCACAATATGAGTAATAACGTAAACGCAAACGAAACAGAAAAAGAGTATATTCAAAAAGAAACTTAATTTACAGTTTCCTTTAAGATGCAGTGCCCTTTCAAAAACCGGCCGGCGGTGATGTTACTTTGCATTTCGTCTTAAAAAGGCAAACAAAAAAGTTCATAAAAATTCAGTCGAGAGAGGCAGTTGTCCTTTTTTGGTCGCCGCTCCGCCAACGGGACGATGTAAAAGAGTCCGACAGAAACTTGTTTGAAGAAGTCGATTTAAGTTACGAAACGAGAGTACCTAAATTACATTTATTTCACAAATTCTCTTAAAACAATAAAAGTATGGTGGGTTAAATTATTTACATATTGTGACCGCTTGGTGAATAACTTGGTTGTAACATTAAATAACTTAACGAAATCATCTATTATTTAAGACACTGGCTTTTAGAAGCATGGAAGATAAATAAATTCTTTTATTTGGTCAGGTAAGGAACTACAAAATACCTTTGCCGAAGTACGGGCTCGGGTTCCGAGCGGAGGCAAACAAAACTTCAGACGCCTTATCAACTTTCGCTTCAGTGATTAGTAAATTACAGAAGCTGGATACATGCGTAGGCCGGGATGGATATCAAATTATATCCGTCCCATTGAAATTTTAGACCCTATTATTGTCATAACAACGATCCCAGTCCGCAAGCGACAATCATTATTTTCACACTTAACAAAGTACTCCTCACATAAAAAAGCGCCCATAAGCATAAACTCCGCGAATTATTCGATTCATTTCAAAGGAATCCTACTAAAAGGAACGCGAGACTAACTCAAAGCTTTTATATTTCGTTTGGAGGCGCCTTATTGTCTTCAGCGGTATATGTATTAAAGCTTGCTTTCTCTTGCGTAAATAAAATCCATTGGAAAGAGAAGTGCTCGGGAGCAAGTGCAAGGGTAGGGGGCGTCTAGGTGTAATGCCTCATGCGAGTGTCGGGGACAATGCAAAGTAGATTGAATTGGAAAAAAGACTTGAACAGAATGGCGGCTTTCGGCACCCCCGGGAAAACGAAAACTCGCTCTGAAGGGTTAACAATGAGAGCGGTGTCCATAGATGTTGCCGCTTTGCAGTGTCGTGAAGTACAGCTTTCGGATTCATTTTCCTATTACGAGAGAGTATCCAGGAACATTTTGCTTTGGTTAAAATTTCGCTATTGGAATACTGTTTTTACCTTGTCCTGGGTTCAATTCTCAGATCGGGCAGATTGTTACTGTGCTTTTCCATCATTTTACAGTAGCAGCCCGGAGGCTGGATTCGTGGCTAGTCGATGGCAATTTATTACATGTGTGTACACCACTTCAAAATGCTATGTTATAGATAAATCTGACAATACTCAAACTTCTTCTTTACAAGACAAAGAACGTGTACATGCTTCGTTATAGGTAATACATATATTTTAAATATTTCCTTTAAACAAGATTAATTTCGTGGACACAGTTTTCATTTTCATATCGGCAACCAGTCGTTAATTTAGCCCCAGTCATTTGGCGTTGCATCACCATGATTTAATTCAACTTATCAATCTTGGTTTTACTTTATTATTCAACAATTTATAATATAAGTTTTATAGTTTATTAGTAATACCGAAGGAAAGGAATCACGAGGCCAGTCGCCGACACGATGGTCTGATCATATAAAATAATCTATGTCCTCAAGCAAATTTCAGCATCTTTGTAGCGAGTCTGATTGTCCGCTTTAAGAGGTTCAGTAATCACGATCCTCTGTAGTGAAAGATGTATTGAAGAAGAGAACTATATGGAGGGCCTAGTACAAGAAAATAGTATATTTTTAGGGTTTCACACTACAAATGGCAAAAACGGAATTTACCCTTATAATTTCGTGCTGTCCGTCCGATCGTTCGCATGTTACATGGCCATTTTACTTGGAGGCGATTGATATTAAATTGATGAAGTTTATAAGAAAGGTGGGTGGATGCATATAGTGGATATGCTGGTATGTCCGCCATTAAACAATGAAGTAGTAAAATGAGGAAAAACAAAATTAAGTATATTTTAACACGGAGTAAAAATACTGTAATTAACTTCTCAAATACCGTGGGTGCACTTGACGTGTGCCATGCACCCTAAACTGTTTTAAACTCTATCCGTATTTGTTTAAGGTTATAATTAATTTAATACATTTTAATATATGTGTCTTCACGACGGTTGAGAGGACTGAAGTCCTCTCAACATGTAGGAATGTACAATTGCACAAATGCATGAATAAGTTCAATCGAGTTCATTTGTTACTGACTAGAAGTTCTACTTAGACATTGTGAAGTATGCATGCAGTTACATAGAATCAAGTATATAAAGGCATTCTTCCAATAAAGTTACGTAAAACTGAATAATTTAATTACAAGTGAGTAAATTACGACGACACGATTGGCGCAGTGGCTGAGCGATCGACTGCTGCGCCGCGTGTCGTGGGTTCGATTCCCGCACGGAACAAATATTTGTATGACCTACAGTTAATTGTTCCGGGTCTGGCTGTTTGTGTATGTGACTATAAATGTTTGTAAATGCACCCACGACACAGGAGAAATGCCTAGGTGGGGCAAAGTTTAAAAAAAAAAACATCGAAGTTTCCTATCTCTACTTTCTTTTGCTCTCATTACATTCCCGTTATGAACTTTAAAGGGGCTCATTTAATTTACACTTCAACTATTTAAATAAAATAAAGAGTCGGGCTCGACCACCGAGTATTCCATACCTTGACTAAAATAATATTTTTATTTCAAAGTAAAATTTTAGTTTTTGTAACCGGAAAACTAATTTTGTTTGTAAACGGTTTTTGCTAAAAACTTCCCTAAACTAGATTTTTATCAGAATTTTGCTTTGAAAACTATAGAGATAAAGAGGGTTGCTATTTTTATATTTGTGTTCAAAACTATGGAGCATAAAATATGATTTATGTTATTTTAGCAACGGTAAATTCATGACCTGCTGTCTTGTATGGATCAGAATGTTGGGCCGCAAAAGGCATAAATGAAAGGCAGTTACATGCAGCTGAGATGAGAATGCTGAGGGGGATGTGTGGTGTTACGCGAATGGATAGAATAAGAAATGAGTATGTAAGAGGAAGTCTTAAAGTTGCGCCTGTGACCGAGAAGTTGTGTGGAAACCGGTTGTCATGGTATGGGCATGTGATGCGAAGGAATGAGGACCATGTTGTGAGGAAAGTTTTGAGTATGAATGTGCAGGGTTACATGAGTAGAGGAAGACCAAAGAAAAGATGGATGGATTGTGTGAAAGAGGATATGGCAAGAAAAGAGGTGACCCATGAGATGACGGCAAATAGAAGTATGTAAGAAGAAAACATGCTGCGCCGACCCCAAATAAATTGGGATAAGGGCAGGAGGATGATGATGGTAAATTCATACCTGTAGTGTATTTAACTTTCACTTATAAATTAAAAACTTATTTTTAAATATTGTTTAAAGTCCGTTCGTATGGTAAATACAAATCATGTTAAGCAGGGAAACCTATTATTAGCCTTACTAAACTGTAACATCTTTACTTGTATAATATCATATGTATCGCTGTTGGTTTACTAAATAAATAAAAATAAAAAAATCTTCTTGTTATGTTTGACGACCGATGTGGCGCAACGGGGCGACGGTCCGCCTGCGACGCAGGAGCTTGCGGGTTCGATTCCCGCCTTGGGACAAATGTTTGTACGATCTACAAATATTTGTTCCAGGTGTTCTGGGTGTTTGCTATGTATAATAAAAAATATCTATCTATGTAATGTATTCTATTAAGTATATCAGTCATCTAGTACCCATAACACAAGCTCTGCTTAGCTTGGGGCTAGATGATGCTGTGTGGATTGTCCAGCAATATTTATTTATTTATTTATATGTATATTATTATACTATATGCAAATTTAAGGTTTATAGCTAATCTAAATGTCAAGTTAATAGAATTATTACTTCTTGAAATAAGCTATGACAGACAGACAGACACACAAGATCGCACCAAGTCTTATTTTTTTTTAAGTTAGGGAGGAATGGAATGAGTAATTTGTTCGTTGAAAGAACTAAATAGCTACACGGAACAACCCATGAGAGGTGCTTCAAGTATTTAGTAGTTACAGTTGCGGGGTTCTGTTTTGCTCCAGTTTAATTTAGAATCCACTCATCGCATACCGATAAATGTTCCACTTTTTCTGAACGCTTCTCAGTTTACTTAATGCAGATCAATTATCAGACCATTTTTTTTTCAAGACAATTGACACATTGCAGTTTCTGTTGTTTCTCGTTTTCTGGAGGTTAATATTTAATACAGTTTTTTGGTTGGTCTCGTGACGATGATCCGGTCGATCGAATCTTAAACTATACTTGCTAAGGTCGGTTCATGGATGGGTGACCTGACCATCAATTACCTCAAGAAGCATGTTGGTTTCGGCTGTCATTTGTAAATATTTGATTGACGTTACGGATTGTCAGAAGCCTTTCGGGCTTCTGACAATCCGTCTAACCGCCAGTCTTATCAATAGGAATCGTGTTACCCAGTAACTAGGTTGTGGAGATCAGATAGGCAGTCGCTCAATGTAAAATACTAGCATTCAGCTGCATACGGTTAGACTGGAAGTCGACCCTAATCTAGCTGACTATTCCATTTTTGACCAAGTTTTCTCCTCATTGTTCAAATATTTTGAAAGTGTTAAAGCGCTATAAGCTTTCCTCTTTTTTTAAACGAGTACTTTTTATGAAAAATTATTATGATGAGCTTAAAAATTATGATGGTTACTGAATAAAAGCTTACCTTAGCTGTCAAATTTAGAGACGGCAGTTTATAAAATGACTTCCCCATTCTTTTTTAGAAAAATAGCTAAACAAAAGCATCTTGAGTAAGCTGCTTAACATCTCACGTAAGTAGTGCTCGACGAAATGCTTTAGAAACTCAAGCTTCACTGAGTTTATATTTTACACCAAATATTAGTGTTGTGCAGTGAGTCACAGACTGTAACTTCCTCATCAAAAAGCGCATAGCGAAGTTATGCTAAACGTAATCTTCTAAAAATGAGTACTGTTTGTAAATTTACTCTCTAATAAGGGTGTAAGATTTTTATATATATTACCAGGTGGATTTCTTGGGGAAACATACATCTATTTGGAACAAATAACAACTCATCTGAAGAAGCATTGTGACCTGTGACATACTCATCAAAAATTCTAGAATTTTTAACCGCATTGAGCTGTTGGAAGGGACCAAACTCTGTGACACACTGTTTTCAAAGCCAAGCAGCTATAGCCTTTGTCTAGATTCTAGAACGACTTGACAGTTGAAATTAAAATAAACCACTATACACTATAACTGACATTATCATAACCAAAGACAAATCCATTGATTTCAGTCCGTGTCTGTGAAGACGTAAATCAGATTTGAAAATTGCCAGTATTAAGTAAGGAAATAGGAAGCGAACAAATCACGATATTTTCCGAGCTATTACAGCCGTTGGATGCGCTCGTCTGCGCCCGTCTCACCGGCGCTCTGCACGTTGAAGCTAATAGTTAACGATCTCTCTTTACCTTTAATTTTATTGGATACTTTCAACAACTAGTTGTTTTCCTTCTAAATCCAATATTGAAACTTTATTGCTTTTGTAACATTGCAGCCGTGCGATTTCCGGGATTTGATTCTCCACTTACAAAAAGTTGTTGCAGCTCAAATGTAATGTAAAAATGCCACATTCAAAAAGAACTTTTCCGTAATAAATGAATAAAAAAGCAGCTTGAAAATTCAAAGCGCTGAAATTATAAATGTAAGCGACTAGCAGAGCTGAATGAACGACTGCTCCAAAACTTCGGAGTGGCGTATTTTTATCAAAAACTATTTTTAGCGTGATTACCTATTTAATTTAATAACTGAAACACGTTGAAACTGTTTGGTATAATTATGAATATTTTGCGAATAACGAGAGAGAATATTTTCGTTACGCTTTTACACAAAATAGAATTCCAGACAAAGCTATTACACTTTTAGTCGTCCTGGTAATTTAATCTTAGACTTAAAAGTTCGTGTTTGCCTTCAGACCAAAAAGGAGACAAACTCTAAGGTAATTTTCATTCTGTTCTTCATTTACGTTATAGAGTTGATTATGTGTCGTTTATATTTCATATTATTATTTAATATTTCGGTCCTATTGTGTTTCGTGTTCAAAATACCTGACAAAGCGATAGGGTAATGTATTTTTTAATGTAATGAAAGTACAGAAGTGATAAAGCTGTGGATTTGTGGCTTTTGGATTATGCACTATACTGCCTGTGATCCTGTTATACACTTTAAGTATACCTAATACCTAAATCTTTTATTTAATATAATGGTGACGAATCGGGAAATATATATTAATCTATTTTTTATGTTCATGATAGTAAAAATAATAAATAAAATAAATAAATATTGCTGGACAATCCACACAGCATCATCTAGCCCCAAGCTAAGCAGAGCTTGTGTTATGGGTACTAGATGACTGATATACTTAATAGAATACATTACATAGATAGATATTTTTATTATACATAGCAAATACCCAGAACACCCGGAACAAATATTTGTAGATCGTACAAACATTTGTCCCAAGGCGGGAATCGAACCCGCAACCTCTTGCGTCGCAGGCGGACCATCGCCCGCCGCGCCACATCGGTCGTCATAGTAGTATGTGCGTGTAAAAAAGACTCGGAAAGAATCATAGGGCATCAAAAAATTCATGCTGGCGAATTGGGGAAACGTACCCAAAAGGCTGGCAGCATTGCCACGTTGAATGACAATGCTGATTCTTTGATCGAAAAATTGATTATTACAGAAAAATTAATTTGTTTTCGAATGACGCTGAAACGGAACTTTTTGTATAGGGAATTGGTGTCCACAATCGGAATTGTGGACATAACTGAATGTAAGGTTTATTCTTATATGATTATAAATGGAAAAAAATATTATATCAAGTGACGGTAGAGCCTATATAGAGCTTAATAAAGATTCGATATGATATTAAACTACTCGTACATACATATGTGCCTCATTCCAAGAAGTTATTAACCAAAAGATGTGTACATAGATATGATATTGAGAGTAGCAAGAGGTTACATAAAGCGCATAAAGCGGTACAGTTCATTATGCACCACAATGCACAATGTTGATTACTTCCGACCAGACATGCCGCTATTGCGTCTGCACAGTCTTTAATAAGGCGAAACTTGTGTTCAGTTTGATTGAATGTGTACTTTGAGAAGAACGATATTATATATATATACATATATACTGCTTCTATGTAACGATAGATTCAGAATTCATTACTTTACGAATGGCTACGATCTAATTGTAACTGTGTGCCACGAATGCTTGCGTCAATTCGGAAGGTTTTAAAATTGAAATTACTCGATTCGGATCATCATCTGTCTAGCCTTTTTCCAACTATGTTGGAGTTAGTTTCCAGTCTATACAGATATATCTGAATACCAGTATTTCACATGAAGTGACTGCCTGTCTGACCTCCACAACCCAGTTCCTGGACAACACGGTACCCCTTAAAAAGACTGGTTGACATACTTTCGGGTTTCTGACTACCCGTGACGACTGTCAAAGATATACAAAATGTGTTTTCCGAGGCACGGTGGAAACTTCGACATGTAATGACCGGTCACCTATCCACAGACTGACCTCGGCAAGCGTAGCTTAACCTTCCACCGACCAGTGTGGCAGTTTTTTTGCCTCGATTCGAATGTAACTACTAATTTATTTTTAATACTTTATTTGTATGTAGGCATATGTGACACTAATTGGGAAAAAACCGTTCCAATCAATGTTAGTTTAACGTTAAACATTCATGCACTGTTTGTTGCTGTAACAAGTGTGAGTGAGGAAGCCAGTGCAAGACAAATAAAAAATAAGATCATGGTTAATCGGCAGACGACAAGGATAAGACCACCGCTTATCCTATGAATTACAAGCATCTCATCGTCTACGTATGTATCTTTATTAATTACTATCACTTCGCCCGTGACTTTGTCCGCGTGGATTTTGTTCTTTTCCCTTCGAACTTTAACATCCCCTTCTCCCCCCCTTTAAAGCACAGTTTTTATATAATAATAGCTTATAGCCCTCAGGAATAATGTATCTTTCTAACAGTGAAAAAATCCTCTGTATTGGATCATTACTTCCGGAGATTACCCCCTACATACAAACTTCCAAACAAATTTTACCTTTTTATAATATTAGTATATATTGTCTTGTTGTTTTGAAGCTAACCTAACATAATGTCTAGTAGTTTTCTGTGGAAGCTTAACAAGTATCCACACATCTCAATAACTTTTACTACCTTACTCATGTCTATGATTTTAGTAGGATTATTCGCACTAATATATTGGCAAGTAGCCACATAACACTAGATTAAAGAGGCAAGCTGACAGATACATGTATTAATAACATATTACAAATAATTACGGCTTCCTGGCTTAATGTGTAATACATTCGTTTCCTGTACCATTACTATTTTTTATTAGGATGTAAACAGTATTAAAGGTCATATCTGTTTTATTTTAGATTTACTTACGTGTGTTTGGAGAAATTTATGTGTATGTGGTAGCTGACGAGTTACTGTCCAACTTCTCTCTATATACTCTAACTCTATAAAACATCACGCCTATATTCCCCCGAAGGGTTAGGCAGAGGTGCACGTAAAGTCACACCCACATGTCGCCAGTTATATTGTAAATCCCATGTATTAGGGTGCGAGCCTATTGCCATCAACCGGGCACAAATCCAGACTCTGGGCTTCTAATGGGAAAATTCCTGTAGGAAAAACTCAGCAAAACTTTGCCCGACCTTTGAATCGAACCCAAGAGTTCACGCAGCAGTCGCGCTTGGGGCAGCTTGACCAACGAGTCAGTCCTCACTCTAGCTCTCTAACAGACATGAACTCTAACTATCTGTATCTACTTTTTATTACGGTAATTAGAAAAAACGCAGTCATAGGAGCTGTGTTCTTTTTCAGGACTAGGTCGGGAGCTGACTGCTGCCAATAATAGGGCCTCACAGATTGTATAACATTTAATAAATATACGTCTTTACATTAATACATCCTTTAGAGTCTGCTTAGCTCTAGACAAAAGATACGTTCCATATTTTAAACAATTCGAACATTACTTGAGTGTGAATATCAGCGAGAACTAATTATTTTCCAGCCTGTTTGGGTTATTAAGGTTCCCTTTTACATACAACCTTTGCAGTGCCTACAAGTATTAAAATAATTTCAAAGTAGATAAACTAAAATATTATCAGTATTTAAAATCCCAGAAAACGTTTTGGTGACATCGTGGCAGATCTTTGTGAAGATGATGAACGAGCTAGCCGCTTACAGCCGGGATTGGTCCACACTGACTCAACTACTGAGAGTAGTGGAAAGGAGCAAGAGTGTCCTGCAGTGGGACAATACATGCTAAAAATAATATTAATATTGCTGTGTAATATTAATATAATGGGTATGTTTTTTTTTCTTAAACCGCTTTATCTCTACTTTTACTCCCTGCAATGTGAATAATCTGCATGCCCTTAAGTGACTCATTTATACAGCACTTTCTTGTAAATATTTTATATGTTATTTATTCACTTGTAATTAAGTTGTTGGTAGTGTCTATATATAAAAATTCAGAAATAAATGAAACTATAAAAATGTGAATGTTTAATTTAATTACTTTTATTTTTAGACCAAAACTTTTTGTCTAGTACGTACATATTATTCTTGCAATAAATATAAATATTTTTGTCAAAATAATTTGATAAATGACAGTATCATCGTAACAGCACCCCTGGTATTTGAGTAGCTCGAGAGAGACAAGAACCCTCGTCCTACAGTCTCGCCATCACTGGTATTACGTTAACCAATTAAAGTTACAACAACAGAAGTTCAATTTAACTCTAACACAAAGATAACTCTGTCGCTGTCGCTTCTAAATAAGATCCGGTTTGATGCCGACATCACACCGCAGCAATGCGAGACTTAATTATTTTCTTCAATAGTGGTCTAGTCATCTACATCTTTTTAAATAATATTATTATAGTATATTCACCCGATACTGAATCCACAAAACTGTCATTTGTAGATCTATGACAGTCGTTACGGGTAGTTAGAAGCTGGATAGTCTGACCACCAGTCTTACAAGGGGTATCGTGTTGTCCAGTAACGATTGGGGTTTAGGCAGTCGCTCCTTGTAAAATACTGGTATTCAGCTGCATCCGGCTAGACTGTAAGCCGACCTTAACTTAGTTAGGCAGATGATAATCATGACATTGTATTTAAAAATCATTAGGTTACCGAACGCTATGAAGCTAACCAAAATAGCAGCAGTGTTTTGTTTTGAGATAATAGATAGAAATTTGTAATAGGTACACGTACTACTACGAGTTGAAACACAATAATGCTACTTATCCAAACGCCCTCAGGTTAGACATCAGTATAGCTAGGTAAGTCTATAATTTTTGTTGTTAACGTTACACCACTTTGAGAAGACACTGTTATCAGCATGTTTGTAATCGGAGAAGAATCCAGCCGGTCGATTCAGTAAAAAAAATCTGGGGTGAGGAGAGCGGTGAAGTGAGCTTTCAGTGCCACCCTGCTGTAGTCATATTAAGACACTGCAATACTACTTTTAAAATAATAATAAAAAATCCATTATATCTCGATTTTCGAATATAATTATAGGAATGTAAATACTCGTATAATTTTTTGTCAATATCAGGCGTCCCTGAAACTTCACTACATCACCTACTTTACCACGGGTTTCAAGGGGAGATTTTGTACAAAATTCCACTGCTTTTGTCATGTCTGACAAAACTCTTTTTTATATAAAACTAAAAACAAAGTAAACTCACCTTTCCTCTCCCTGCCGCCGTCGTGTCTAAACACTATGGGTCGGTTGTGCTCCCGCCGCCACAACACGGTCGGCGGCGGCACCCCAGTTGCGGTGCACGTCAATCTTATGCTGCCACCCTCCTGTGCAGAGCTGCCCTCCGTCACGCTGTCCACTATGTCCGGCGGGATCACCACGGATAAATGACCCATCTAACAAAAATAATTGTGCTTGTTAGGCTTCATTAGTGGGCCTTTTGTTTAG
Source organism: Phlogophora meticulosa (assembly GCA_905147745.2). Classification (NCBI taxonomy): domain Eukaryota; kingdom Metazoa; phylum Arthropoda; class Insecta; order Lepidoptera; family Noctuidae; genus Phlogophora; species Phlogophora meticulosa. Next base: position 8,428,826 of record LR990528.1, on the reverse strand, counting down.
TCGTGAGGAGTCGTGATGTTTGGTGAGTGACAGATTAGTCTGCATTAATTCTTTTGTTTTCCGTCCATTACTCGTCAAACTAATTTTAATTCCGATCCAAAGCCAATACGGATGCAGTGTTAGTTTTGCAGTCACGTGATCATATCTCGGGGTCTGGCTGTTTGTGTATGTAAGTTGCAATGTTTGTGAACGCACCCACGTTGCGGAAGAAATTCCTAGTAAGGGGCAATGTTTTTAAAAAAGAGAGTGTGCATCGTCTAAATTCCAAAGTCGATTGATGGGAATTAAAGTCAAGAGTAAGCGCGCTGTATTGTTGTGATATCCTTGAGAATTGCAAAGATGTAGCGCGACCGATAGAAGACATGGAGGGAGGCCTTGGCCCAGTAGTGGAACAATTGGGGTTAGTAATAATAACGGTCTAGTATTCTATAAGGGCATTACTAATTCATGTAACCGCTTCTAAATACAACACTTAGGTATTCATTCTTCCAATAGGCTATGGATGCTGTTTTTAATTTATCACAGCACAGGTAAACATTATATTATCTAAACACCGACTAATTTCATAAATCCAAATGATATTGAGTTTGCGGTGAAAATTAATTTCACCCTAATTTGTTAAGCACATAAATTCATCACCTACATTTTGTAGTAATTACCTACTTAAATATTTGGATAGGATTAGGTACATCAAGTATTTCACGTTAAATTTATGAGCCTCGTTCGTCGGTCGAAAAAGTAAAATAAAGCTCTGTTTAATCCATCTATAGCCGAAACCAGCTAGAATTTATACGTTCTTGGTGTTTTTACGAAAATACCGTGCTGCACCAATAGAATTCGTTAAAACTAAATACGCTAAAAGACAATTCAATATAAATTCCGCTGCCCTATATAATAAAATAATTAAAATAATCAACATCTATCCCATGACTACTAAAGACTGCAAAAAGGAAATAGTTTAATGGCTAAAACTGAAGACCTATGATGATATTGAATTGTTGCTGCAAGCATCGTCAATATGAGTTGAAAAGATACACGCACGCATGCACCCTCACTCACACACACACACACACACCCTATACACACATACACAAACACCCCCCACCTACACACACATACTATTTTTGTTTATTATTATTTACTTCTTTAATTTTCTTTTTGTTTAAGTTATGTTTTAGTACACCACTTTTACCACTTTATAATTTGTCATTGAAGAGCGGGGCCTCCTGGCACAGGTATATCTTTACTTAAAAGGAGGTCCCTATGTAAGATTTACTGTAAAAGTTGTACATGTTACTGCAATAAACTTTTTGTTTTGTTTTTGTTTTTTTTTTTTATTTTACACATAGCACCACGCCTGTGCGCCCCAAAGGGTTAGGCAGAGTTGAGAGGCCCTTAATTTACCAGGTTATGCTTATGTCCCATGTAATAATGGACAAGCCTATTACCGATAACCGGGCACAAATACAGACTCCGGGCTACTACTGAGAAATACCTGATGGAAATCACTTATTATTTTTGTATTATATAAATATACGACTCCTGATGCACTAAGTAATAAAGTCTTCTATCCAACATATTTCCTATTCCTTCTTCAGATAAAATTCTTGAATGCACAGTGCCATAGGAAAAATTCCTCTTGAGAAGCGTTTGCCTTATAAAATATCTTCATACTATGACGTTATTTTTACTTCAGTTTTATCTATTTCTGTACTGCACTTAATCAAGCGTTCACTGCCCCTTGTAGTGTTTATTATAATATTGAAAAATAAATAAGTGCTTGTAACACTCGCTGTTTGATTGCACACTTTTTGTTGTTTCACAACTTCGCTAGTATTCCTATGTTAACAACGTTCTCTTCAAAAAGGAAACAAATGCTATCTTGTTGACAAATGTTACATTTAAATTTTAGAGCGCTCTCTACGAAATAACTTGTTACTTTGTAAATTCAGACACCTAAGCTTTAGTTGACAAAGTGTAGCTTACCTGACTCTTCATAGGGTCTGTGTTGACTTGGCACATGTAGGTGCCAGAGTCGTTGGCCTGCACGTTGCTGACGTGCAACTTCCACGTGTTGTGATTGTTGTAAGTGACGCTAAGTCGCGGGTTGAGCGCCACCATGTTCGTGTGTATCGCCAGAATTGCCTTCGAGTCTGACTTAATCCACGCCACCTAAAATAATATTGCCATTATTTCTCAGTTCGACCAAATCCTTATTGGATTCCTTATAATCTGTTGCGACAAAATAAATATTGACTACGAGACAATACAGACAGAATTGGCTTCATATTGACTCAGACACAGTACACATTTATAAAACAGACGCGCCACATGAAGTTTAATCAAAGTCAAGAATATCTGAAACACCCGGAAGCTAAATTTAACAATGCAATTAGAGCGGTTGTCTACGAAACAAAACGGTTCTGTACAGTTGCATACGAGCGTGAAATTTCATTTTATATCTAGGATTAATGTCAAAAATCGCTCGCATTTCCCCGGAGCTCTCGCGAGTTTTAAATCGTTTGTATTGTTCACAGTGAAGACGAAACTTAATGTGACTTAAACGCTGTAGCAAATGTAAAAGTGAGGGTACGACACGTGAAATTGTGGAGAGTTCCGCGGGAGGAATGCACGGTGTCTCATCCGCGCCGCTCCCGAGCATTTTTCATGTGACATCTCGCTTTGTTGAGGTTGGAAAATAAATTAGTAACAATTTCATTGTTTGTGAGAATTATTTCCGTGGAGTTTCAGCGTGAACGTAGCTAGTGCTGCCGGCTGAATGCGAGCACTTGTCGCAACTACCACTTTTTGTTACCAGTACAAGCTTTCATAGTTAGATGTTTACATACTGTTTCGTTTGAGTTATAGATACGATTTATGTTTTGCAGTTCTTGTTGCAGTGTGTTTAAGTTAGTTCATTAATTAGCTGTAGCACTAAACTTAATTTATTCTCTCGTGTAAATAAATGCACTTTAAACCAACAACTAACATAACATATAAAACTGATTAAGGTTTTAAGTAGTAGTTTAACATTAGGAATATAACGTTGTCAGGAGTCCATGAGAAGTAATTAGCTGTTCGAGGATTAAAGATGGAGCGTGGGCACAGTAAGTAAATCTTTATTTATAGAATTTATGATATAAAAGTCGCTGAGTTTCGAATATAGGTTCATATCCATGCTTATATTATAAATTAGAAAGTGTGTGTCTGTTTGTCCGTCTTTCACGGCAAAACGGAGCGATGAATTGACGTGATTTATTAAGTGGAGATAGTTGAAGGGATGGAGAGTGACATAGGCTATACTTTTTGTCTCTTTCCAACACCCCAATTCTGGCAAAAGCTAGTTCATACACGTATTGAAATGAGATTGTCATTACTTTTATTTCCTTAAATTTATCTCTCAGTGAATGCCTGCAATTTAGGTTATAAATTGCTCCAATATCTCGCTTCTGCAGCACAAATATAGCCTGATTGTTGGCGACATTTTTCGACAGCAAAGTGCCGTACGGCATTACACTAACCTAAATAACCGAAATACACTAATCTAGCTGTTTCTACATTAGCCAATTGACGGATTTTATAGGCCACGTGGATTGCAGAACTAGCCGCTTTGATAATTTATTTATACGTGGGCCCCACTATAGCTTCCAGTCCAGAGCAACAACCGAGCACACAGTGGTGTCCACAAGGTCCAATTTTGCCCCATTTAATAGAACAATGGTTTTCACCGGCCTAACGTTAGGTATCAGAATATAGGAGGTTAAATCAAAAATTTTACCTACTAATGTGTTTTATTGTTTTCCGATTTCGATTTAATATGGAAATAAGCAGAAAATTTAAAAAAATTGTAACGTTTTTATTAACATAGGTGGTGTAGATGTGTTACACAATTGAACATAATCATTCAAAGTTATATATTAGTTTCTTTTCACGTATTAATAGTTTTATCAAAATGAGGCATTACATTGCTAATAAATACGTAAGTTATATTGTGAATTGATGGGAGAATTATTGACAGCTTTAAAGAGATTTAAACATGTCGTTTAGGCCATATGACAAACTTACTATAACTAGGTAAATAATTATTCATCCTGTTGTAAATAATACGCCCAGTTTTGTGGTCACCGTTTTTCAGAAAAATCTCATCGTAGGTAAATGTGGTTGTGGAAAAATATTTTTAGCAATTACTTTTTCTATCCCGGCTGGAGAAAAAGGCTTCTAACGAACTGAAAAACTTAGGAGTAATAAGACTGAAAATAGTGTGGCTACTTCTATTTTCTTTGTATGCTTAATAAATTTGGTTCACACCTACACTTTTCAAATTCAATAAAATGGTATTATTCCAGACGTGTCTTCCGGACGTTTTCATTTCGTTTTAAAGGAACGGAAATATCTGGATTTACAGTGTTAGATATTGTAATACAATACATGTTTTTGTTTACAGCAAGGAAATGCTTTCTGAATTTTTAATGAATTTGGTCATACTTATGGTAAAAAAGTGTTAAATTTGTAGAATGGGTGGAAAAGGATTATGTAAGGATCGTAGCAGGCATGGTGTAACAAACGATAATGAACGTGAGTTTATTTACGCAGGTTGTTTATTGAAGGGAACCTTATATTGAAGTGAAATTGAAATACAAGCATCACGCTACTTTTACGTTATTTGAATTCATAGTACCTAACTACTAGAGTCCGCCTCTGTACATTTTTGTGCTTAAAGTATTAAATAAATAAATAGAAAGCCAATTAATTCTTGCAATGCATATGCTGTAATTAGCGCAATCTTGTGTATACATATGTGCGGTTGACTAAGCACAATTGGGGTTAGTAATAATAATGGTTTCTAGTATTCAATAAAAAATAAAATAAAATCAAATTACTAGTATTCGTGTAACCGCTTCTTAATACAATAAATAAATAATTAATAAAATAAATTTGACGACCGATGTGGCGTGGTGGGCGAAGGTCCGCCTGTGATGCAGGAGGATAAATATTTGTATTATCTACAAAGATTTGTTCCGGGTGTTCTGGGTATTTGCTATGTATAATAAAAAATATCTATCTATGTAATGTATTGTATTAAGTATATCAGTCATCTAGTACTCATAACACAAGCTCTGCTTAGCTTGGGGCTAGATGATGCTGTGTGGATTGTCTAGCATTATTTATTAATTATTTGATTTATCTTCAGACTGTCAGCCTAGCCTTTTCCCAACTATGTTGTGGTCGTTCTTCAGAGTATTTGATGCGGCTTCTCGTCTAACCGGTTGCAGCTGAATACGAGTGTTTTACAACTGGGTAACATAATGCCTTTTCGTAAGAGTGGTTGTCAGACTTTCAGGCTTATGCCCTGCGAGACCTACGACAACTAACTGCTTAACGTATTTTCCGAGGCACGGAGGGATCTCGGTATGCAATGAATGGTTACCAATCCATGGGCCGACCTCGGCACTCGTGAATTAACCTTCGATTGACTTTTGCTGCTGTTATTATTTATCCACAAGCCCCTCTAAATACTAAAGACCTCCAACCATTTATAATATTCATGTAACCAATTTTACAGGTGACTCGCCTGGAGCAGTTAACTGAGGTACTTAATCATTCGTCTATTAAGATGAATGTTAGCATTCGCTGTACTCAAGTTGTAGCTATAGTTTCTATGTGACAGATAACGTTACATAACACTGTATTACAATTGGACCTAGTACTGCCAAAGTGCACCAAAACAAAATGTCAAAATTGTTTTTATTACGCCATACTGCGCGCTTACTCTATTTTAATTCCGATCGATCGATGATTGAATTAAGACGTTTCGCACTCTTGAGTTCGACCCTAGTGCTAAATTCGGTTTTTTTTTTTGTCTTAAAATAAAACGTTTCCCCTCACTAGGAATTTCTTCTGTGTCGTGGATGCGTTTACAAACATTCAAAGTCACATACACGAACAGCCAGACCCGGAACAATTACCTGTAGGCCTGTACCGGATATCACTGCGCCAATCTTTACGCTACTCTTGAGTTTATTTTTACATGAAGCCGGATAATATAGTAACGTGACTACAAAATTTACATTAGAATCTTATTGGCTCTAGATCGATAATAAAATTTGTTTGTAGAGCCCATAACACAGTTATATTAATTTCCAGCAAATGCACTTAAATAATTATCAATACTTACAGATATGAAAATAATTGCTAACCAACCTAGATACTTTTCCAAACCTCATTCTATGGAACCGTTTCACGAACCATTAAAATTAATTCTTGTTAAATTAATTCCAACATTTAATACCTACTTTAAAAGTATTGAAACTAAAGATTTAATTAATTCGTAAGACGCAATCGCTTGTCAAAAGAATAAAACAAAAAATGGAACTTTTTATTGCTTTAAATGTTTACGTTATACTTAAGTCCAGTAGTTGAGAATTATGTAAAAGTAAAAATAGTTTAACATTTATGTTAACTCGATTTTAGTAGCAGTGTTACCATCAAAGTAGAAAGAGTTAATGACTTCGCGGTAAACCTTAAATTAAATTTTTACATTTTGGCAGAACTAATTTTGACCAGGTTCCATACAAAATGCAATAGGCCAAAACGCACGAATTGTTTTACAATTTTACCAAAACCATAACCAAACCAACAAAACAAAAGATTTTGAAACATGGACTTGCGTGTACAGCAAAAATTTAAAATATAGCTATCACAACTTTAACAAACTTAATACACCATTTTTCGAAAACACGGCGATGTAACTTGATACATTATGGCAGAACTACATCCAATTATGGTTTAATTAGATACAACATAATAATTATGACCAGGAGATATGTTGGATAATATCTGATGCAGAGTTCTTAAAGAAAAATCTAAAATGATACCTAATATTTTTAAATTTAATTTAAAAGTAAAAATTTCATTAGAAATACAACGATATTTAGTTCGATGTTCTCCTGTCTTAAAGGCTAAGGTTGTCTGTAAAAGATCTCTTTTAGCGATAAGGTCACACATTGTAACACCCTATCCATAATTAAAGTAATTATTTGTAAGTTTTTGTGATGTACAATAAAGAGTTTTTAAGTAATTATTTCATAAAAAAAATTCCTATATATAAAATACTTTTATTTTCCCCCGATTTTTCCGAACAGCATTTAACTTTTGTTTCGATCTTTACGAAACAAAAGTGAAAAGTGTCATATCATATCGGATAAGTGTCATATTATCAGAGCCCCATCACTCAAAATTGCTGTGTTTTATAACTAGAAATAAAATAAATGACGAAAGATTTACATATTTTTAAAAAAGAAACTAATGTGAAGCAACTTAAACACGATTTTTAATAATATCAACTTTTCTTTACACTTTGTTTTCAGTTTTTTTTTTGTTTTACTAAAGAACAAGATTTCTCCGAGTGTAGAGAGCAAAATACTTCATAGATTACAAACTTTATGATGGATGAAGTGTACATTTCAGTTGGATGCAGCCGAGTGTGAGCCACTTATTTTATGCTTGGGTTGTCATCTGGTGCACGACGGGTTTTTGTTAAAAATACGCCTCATAGAAGCCTATTGTGGACCTGTCCTTTTAATTTTGTAGGTATGGCAATACTGGTAAAATGTTTCATTTATTTTAATTGATGCAACAATGTTGCTGTTGTATTTTCAAAAGTTTTGAAATATTAAGTTAGAGGTTGTTCGTTTTGACTTCAGTAAAGTTGTACTATAGCTAAGCTTTTAGAGAGATAGACATCTGTGACGGATAAGGAGACAGAATGTTGAATAATTCTGAGTCTGCAATGTTCGGTATCAACGGTATAAATCTCTAGAAGTGAGTAAATAAATACATTTTAAGCCATTCGTTACTACTATTTGCTGAGACATTTTTGTTGAACTTATTGATGATAATATTATTTTACAAGTGTATTCTTCATTTCTATCAATCGTTCTGCCAGTAATTTGATAAACTATTAAATAAATATCAAAATACAGCAGCCAATGAAAGACGAACGATCGTCTTATTGTATACAAATATTTGCTGAAAAAATAAAAACATATACGTTCCAAAACTACAATAATATCTCTCAATATATTAAATAAATATTCTTTTGTTTGTACTTGTAGTAGATTTCTGCATTCATAATTGAATTATGATTGCTTATTGCGGTTATTACGGTTGACAATAAACGCAGGTGCCATTGCTGCTTTTGATTCACACGCGACTTCATATTTTCAACGACAGCAGTCCCTTTCTCAGTTTAGCTAAACTCTATTCTATTGAATTTCTTATTATGGCAGGCAAAGCCGATATCCATCATTTTACAAAAGTCGAAAGTGAATTTAAAAAGTTTGTATAAATAAGTAACAAAAAACAAATGTAGGCAAAAAAAAAACGACTTATATAGTGATGTCTTGATTAGTAAAACATATTTGACAAACAAAAAAATCGTCGTGGTGCTCTTTTATTCCAGGCATATGCTGTCTGCTGTCTATTACAGACTACTCTGAGAAGAAACACCTAATCAGGCTCAGAGGTCGCAGTCTCTAATAAAGTCCAGACATTATCTTGGTCAGATCTTGTGAGGACCATGCAGATTAGTGTCTGATTTTGTCATTGTAGTATGAGGTGTGCCCGCCGCTTTTAGAAATACACCTTTGAGGTTACTTTATCTAAATGTAATAAAACGTTCAGTAAAGTAACATTGCCTCATAAAACTGTACAACGAAGTGGTTCTGAAACTTTGGAAACTGTTCCACCAAACAGTCGTCTTGTACTCCGCTTTCCTCTCAAGATAATCCTTTGGAGATTTTATAAGATATTCGAGTTTCTCCTCTGAATCCGTGTCAAATCCTTTCAACCAACGATATGCCACAATGCACTCTTCGAAATGTCCTTTTGTGGCGAACAAGTAAGGAGATTTGAGGCATAAATCCACCGTTATAGAGTAAACGGGAAAAATACATATGCAAAAGAGCCGATATATTTACTGCGGAAAAGTTCTAAGCCTGAGTTTTTTTGTGAAAAATATTTTTCATTGTTTTTATTAAAAAGAAACAAATAAAAATACTAGGAGTACTTAGTACAACTTTTTGAGGAACTACTATTGCTGAATTGACTGGTTACCTATCAATCACATGTGCATAAAACCTATTAGGATTTCATATCTATACTTATACTAGCTGTACCGGTGAATATTGTACCGCCTCAAAAGTTAAGTTACACCGCCATCTGTTAGAAATGTATGGAACTTATTATAGGAAAACATTTAATTTGCAATGAAAAAAATATTGAGGTCAATAATCGTAAGAAAACCTGTCCTATCTTTTAAGTTCGACCAAAACACACGGTTTGCAAAATTTTACTAAAATCGTTTCACTGGTTTAGGAGTCACACACAGACACGTGACACGTGTTAAGATTATAAAGAAGTGAAATTTGTATGTAAGTTTGTATGTAAGGGGTAATCTCCGGATCTCATGGTACAATTAAAAAACAAAATTTCAATGTTAGAAAGCTACATTATGCCTGAGTGCTATAAACTATTTATTTTATAAACTACGCTTTAAAGGGGGTTAGTGCTGAAAGTAAAATCTATAAAATCAAATGTTTTTAAAACCTATAAGGATTTCAAATTTTTAATATTGCCACAGTGTAACTTGTTCGAAACTACTTTTCGACCCCTCAGTACCTAGCTATATATAGTTGAGCTATAACACACATCTCAAGTCCTCACCACAAAGTACTTGATATTAATATTGTACATTCATATTTGTGTTTGACTCTGAAGCGCTTGGATTGGTTAAACATGTTCAAAGTAAATGCTTGCTATTGCAAATTTTGATATAACTCGTCCTGAGATAACTTTCATCGTGGTTACTCAGATCTAAATATTTCGTCGTGAAGCTTGTCATCTGATATACGTACTACATGTAAATATAGTATTTAGGTACTACAAATAAATAAAATTGGAGTGTCTGTTTGTAATGTAAAATGACAGCTTCTTACAAAATGCTAAAGAAAGTACCTATATAGTATATTATAGTTTGACCAAAAAACATTTTGTTCTATTTCAATCAAAACTTAGACGCCTTTTTGTACTGTATTGGTATGTAAATATACTAAATATGAGAAATATCCTACTAAAAAAATATTCTGATAAGTGAGAAATTCACCACAATTCCATTATTTATGTTCTATGATTTTACCAGAAGCCTGAAAGTTTAACGGCTTTCCTTTTTACGATTTTTACGATGCATAGATATATGTATATGGGATGATGCTGATTTGGGCACCAACCTGAATGTAAGAAGTTTATTTTGTATAGGATGGTACTGATTTTGATGTAATTTTAATATTCAGTCAAGAAAAGTTGGAAAAGAAAATGATAAGAAACATGAATAATTTTTTGACATGACAGTGGATTCTTAAACGAAGTCATCATTTTGTGAAAATAAAGAAACACAATAATTTTGCTTACCCTATAATTAGATAGGTGGTTGACGACGCACGTGAAGTGTACGTCGCGTCCTTGTGTCACTGTGTGGTTCTCCAGAGCCTGAAGAAACTCAGGTTCCAGCTCCGCCTGGATCGGCATTTCTCCTGCAATTATAAAAATGTTAGGGGTTTAGGTAACTCCATAGATTTTCATCATCATTTTCATCGTCATTTTTACTATTTATTTTGTTAATTATATATTATGTGCGTACAAAAATTTGGCGAAGCAAAGGTCAGTGAGATTTTCACTGCAATACAAAATATATCAACAGAGATAAAATAATAAAAGTAAGTACTAGTTGAAAATACATAGACTTTTATTAGTCTAAGAGTGTACGAAAGCAGACAGAAGTTGCGGACCACAAATTAGTTATTTTTGACTTTATTTTAGAAATGCTATGTTGATAATCGCTTGGCAGTAAAAACTGCGTTACGCTTTTCAAGGTTTAAGATGAGTTGGTACGTAACCCACGTAGATGTGCCGTGCCGGGCACAACAAATTGTAACTAGTTCTTTTTTCACGAGAATTACTTCCTTATTCATTATGACAATAAAACCACCACAAATATCACCGGTGCCGCAGGTTCAAACATCTAAGAAAATAAGTGCAATCTTACTTTATACTACTACTCGTAATATTTTAAATGCGAAAGTTTGTGAGGGTATTTGATTTTAGGTCACGCAAAATTACTAAACGGGTATTGATGGAACTTTTCAGTACCTTTTATACATAGCTTTTACTTCAGAATTGGCTATAATTTATAAGATACATACGCAGATGAAGTCACCGGTGGTGGTTGAATTGGAAATAAAACAAAATAAATGTAATGTACATCAAATTTTGACCTTTTACCTACTCGCTCGAAGGTTCCACTACTTTTGCGAAATAAAAAACAAGTTTTATTTGGATTGATACATTATAGCGGACCTATGTCATATAGACTATTTGGAAATTTTAAAGCTTTACCGCACACGATCTCACCTTATTATAAATTAACTTAATTTTCTCAACGGGTCCTGCAAGAACTACTTAATCCATCTCAAACAGTTTTCTAATAAATTATAATTCAATTATTTATGAAGGCACAAGTATTAAATTGTCGTTGTGAAGAAAAGAAAAGTTAAGTAAAATAGCTTCAAGGGCTCTCTAGCGGTCGCCATGTTAGTTATAACACTTTGACATTAGGCTTAGTGTTCACAAAGTAAGTTCTAGAAAAATAATAATAATGGTGTTAGGAAGTTGAAGAAATATCTAAATCGGTACTTATTTGTTTATTTTTGATTTTTTTTAACAATGAATTTTGGGAAAAATGCAAAAAATACATCCAATGTTCGCAAGTTCGACTACTAAGCATGAGGTATTGGGCTCGATCCCTGGGTCGAGCAAAGTGTCAATAAGTTTTTTCAAAATGACTTTCTCAGAAGCAGACCGGTGTCTGCATTGGTCTATGCCCAGTTTATGACAATAGGCTCCAGTTAGTTTTAAGTCCCATCTTAAAGACGGGAGCTGTGTTTTATGTATTTTAAAAATAAAATTTCATCCTAATACCTCCTGTAAGCAGAGATTATTATGAAGATAGTGTTAAGCTTTTGTGTAGTTAAGTTCTACGTCTAAGTGTTGACAACTTTTAAGTATCTTGTATACTTTAATTAGCAACTCGTTAACAACTCTTTTACTATCTTCCGCTTTCTGAAGATGAACTCCTTGCAAGTTTGTATCAGGGTTTTTTAATTGTACGCTAGGGATTTCTAACCGGAGATATAAAACTGTCATTACTTCTATACATTCTCTTTATCCGTAACAAACATCATTGCAGTAGTGATGAAATTTATTGTGAATCATCGACATTCAATTTCTCATTTCAGAAGTCGGTGACAAAAGATAATTAAAAACAACCAAAGCCACCGACTTCCAAAATAACAGTTTACTGTGTTTTTCGAAGCAACTCGTATTTTTTTAATGGTCGTGCGAAGACTAAATAATTTTCATTTACAGATACCGTTGTACCTCAGTTTAAGATATTAAGATAATTTAATGAACACAAACAAAATTCAAAACAAAATCCATTACCGCGGTCATAACTAAGCACCCAGTTATTTAGGGTACAGTCACCGAGTATTAGCCGCGCACTCTAAATAAGGGTCGGCTTTAAACCGAACAGTGGAACAGTGTGGATAAAATGTAACGTAGCACCGGTCGGATTTAGCGAAACAAGTAAACTCTACTAATAGGGGTTAATACCTAAGTGTTGTGAGAAACAGGTGCGGGCCGGGAGGGGTTCCTTGCGAAAGCATTAGCATATTTTGTGATTTTAGAGTGGAGACGTGATTTTTGGTGGGAAGAGAGTTCGTAAAGTTTGGATTTTATCTTGAAATGGGAAAGTAGGATAGCGGAAGTGGGCCCGTAGTAGGTATGGCTACTCTCACTATTATGGTGAGTTTAGCTATTCAAAACCATTTGTCGTGTTATGGAAATCTTAGGGGATATCTTTCTCCTGCAACTTTTATAACATCATATGATCCGTCATGGTAGGTAGTTTTTGTTATTGAATTCTCTCAAAAGGCATATTGAACCTCTATTTTTTTAATACAGTTTTGCCTTAGTCTAGAACCTTTGTGACAGCTGGATTCAGAACTAGGTTTGGGACTTGTATGACAGATTTCCAGGCTCACACAATTTTGAACTTATTAACAGTTTGCTATAAGTATTTAGTAGCATAGTTTGATATACGATATATATATATTTGATATATGACCTACTTAAATTTAGAAGATTTTTACGGTTTATCTGGTCTGTTAGTTAAGGCTTTATCATACAAGTGCAAGTAGAAATATCTAGTCTCGTTATAACACGATTTTTGTAACAATATTTACGGGAAAGAAAAACTCACTAAGTTCAGGTCCCATGCATGTAGTAAAGGTCAACCGAGTGGAATTTATTTGTATAGTACTCTCGGGCGTTGGGCTGCACGAGATACTGTCCTGTGCCGCTTATAGAGCCGAAGAGATAAAGGTGTATCATATAAACTGTGCACTAACACTGCGAGGATTAGGTTAGATTTCGTTTTATAGGTTTTTTCATGCAATATGTAAAATCGGAACCCTTAACGTTCGACTTTTTTATTTTTTATAAAACGTTGCCCCACACTAGGAATTTATCCTGAATCGTGGGTGCGTTTACAAACATTTAAGCTCACATACACAAACAGCCAGACCCGGAACAACTACCTGTAGGGCATACAAATATTTCCGTGTGGGGATCGAACCCACAACACGTGGCGCATCAGCCGATGGCTCAACCACCGCGCCAACCATGTCGCCATACTAATAATACTTTATCTCTCCATCTGTCTGTCTGTATACCAGTACTATACAAATAAAGACTTGAAAATTGAAATAGTTGTAAGCAATGCTTGTGTAGTATAGCCAGATAGATATACGGAAAAATCTGAAATACTTCAAGAAGATGGAGGTTTATGTGAATACAAACTACGCGAAGAATAAAACCATATCTCTAACTAGCACAGTTTTCTCGAAACCTGAAGAAACCCAATACAAATTTAGTTTAGCGGTCGCACAAAAAATATGCGAATATGGAAAAATATTTTTTCAGTCACAGCATTCCCGGTGGATGAGTCCAATTCACCCTTTGCCGGTGTTTTCTTCGGTCGTGTCGGCTCTATTTATGTTTATAAGCTCATGTTGTGCTAAAAGATTAGAAGACGGCTTATCTTTTAGCACACACGTGGCTGACCACATAGGTTGCTTGAAGCTATGGCTAAGGCGGCGAACTTGGGGCTGTATTCTGTTTGACCACTTATATCCAAAGAGCAAAGTGTTCCCTGCGTTCCATTATGGGAGGATGTGTGGTGAGTGGACCCATAGCTGGGCATGGTTGGCTCACACCAGACGGGTGAACGAGTATCTCCCAGGCCCCCTAGCCGTAGTACTAGTTTAAAAAGCGGAGTTGTAGTCAGTAGGAGTTTGACATCACTAATTAAACATATAAATACCACAAACTTTATTTTCCCAAGATGTTGGTCATCCATGAAAATTTCACTTCAATTTTTTTTAAGTTTGTTTTGTAGTCATACAGTAATAAAACATAACAATTATGTGAAAATGGAAAGACAGACTGGTACATAAATGTCTGCAGAATATGGATTTCTTGGATACAATTTTCGTGGTTTCTTTTACATACTAATAACTACTTGGAGTTTATTTTAGATACTAATAATAATTGTAAGTCTTTTGCCGTTCCTGTTGACATTCTCCGGATAAGCACCGTACCAAGTGCCGCAATCCATTTTACACTCTATTTGTACATTTTTACGGTTTAATACCAACTGTGAGATAGTTAAATTCGGGGCAGTAAGTGGTTGGTTTAAATTCAAGGTTCAAAAATGGAAAAAAAAACATATCCCTAATACATTTGAAAGATAATAATGCTAAACCCCAAATAAAGGAAAAAGGTAGGAGGATGATGATGATAATTACTGATACATTATATGCGTACCTGTTACAAATACACTAAAAAACGTGGCCAGCCACCAGGCCGCTTTCGTCGACGACGGCGAAAACATGTGTCCGCCGATGATTTGTCTGAAACAAAAACAAGCAAGAATAAGTTTCAAAGGTTTTAAAATAAATAAAATACAAGAATAAAAGTTACAGTCCATCCCGCCTTTATTCCTGATGGCTTGGGTAGAGGTGCACCTATATTAACACCCACAGTTATGTTTCTCTGTGTCTCTATTTTTGCCTGTGTTAAGTGTCTATTGTGTGTATTGCCACCTACCGAGTACAATAATTAAAATCAAAAATCAAAATCAAAATTCATTTATTCAAATTAGGCTGAGAATCAGCACTTTATGAACGTCAAAACGTTTACAAAACACAGTCCCCCAAAACGCCCACCCTTAACCACGTCCTAGTGTTTTTGCTGGGAAGAAGAAGTGGCGGAACAAACTCCCCAGCAAACCCAGACTTCGGCTTGTGACTAAGAAATTCTAGACGGAAATTCTAATAACACTTTGCCTGACCCGGGAATGGACCCCAGGACCTCATACCTACTCAGCAGAAGCGCTGGCGGCCACAAGACCAACGAGGCAGTCAAAGTAAAAGCATAAAAATTATACAAATTTCTAAAATGTTGATTGGCGATTACGAATAGACAGTGTAGTTATCAAAACGTTAGACATGGCATAGAAAAAGAAACAGCTGATTAACACCCTTTAGGATGACACAATCGCAAAATAAGTTGATTCAATTATACATCAATAGCCAATCGCATTAATTGACTTGTACAGGTGCTAGCTATCCCAAACTGTCAAATTTTCCCACTTGAACCTCAAATCAACCTTATCCTTTTGATATAAACTTGAAAAACTGTCAAAGAAATTTGACATTAAAAACGTCAAAAAATACTTTTTGACGTTTTTGACGTCAAAAACGTGATGTGCTGATAATTCAGTTTATTGCATATTTTTCTTGCGAAATGTTAAAAAAATAAAACTACCAAATATGCAATATTATGTTGGTGTGTACGAGTGTTTCCCACGAACAAGGAAATACGAAGAATTTTCCAACGACCTGCCTATTTACTTAACGCTTTACATACGTGTGTTGATTTATTTTTGTACCCCTGTTTACTTATATTTCCATGTTGATCTCGGATGGAATGAAAACAAAGCTTACGAATTTGTCATTTCTCAACGTGTAAGTCGATTGTGGAAATGTGCTCGACATTGTTTGTGCGCTACAAAGATACATCGGTGTTACATACCTACAGCAGCCGGGTGTAAATGTGTCTTACTGAATTTGAGAAGAGTTGTCTTCTCTGTCACTCATGCGGGGTGAAAGGGACATCAGCGCGTAACCTGATACGATAAGTTCAGATTACACGATTACAGAATCATGATTCTGGACTCTGGATTCCCAGGGATGAAATTTTTCGTCAGCCATTCTTGTATTCTACGTTTTTATCGTAGTATAAGTTGTAAAAAAAAAAAATTTCTTCCCAGTAAACTTTTGAATGAAAGAAATGAATTACTAAGCACTAGCCTCCGCCTGCGGTTTCGCCCGCGTGGTTTGTTGATAAAAAGTAGCCTATGTCCTTTCCCGGGGTGCAATATATCTCTTTGCTAAATTTTATCGAAAAACCGTTCAGTGGTTTATAATATTACATAATATGTAAAATAATAAGCATGGAAGTATGGATTTAGTAAATAATCTCATTGCGTTATATAAAAATGATGGTTTTCTAATAATTATTTGCAGTGAGAAATAAAACATCAGAAAATAACATAAAATTTTTGAAAAAACAGAGGAAGAAATTCAGCGTATGCGGGCTCAAGATTCAGGCACTGAAAAGTTATAGTTCCTTCCGTCTGGTATATTTGTGTAACTTTCGCCAAAGCTCAGTCGATTTGTCGAATATGCATACCTTCTGGATGTTTACATAGAGGGCTCCGGTTAAATAATAACAGCCGCACATGCACAATTCGATCGAAGGTTAAGCTGCGGTAGCCAAGGTTGGTCTGTGGATGGGTGAACATGCATTCAAGGGGGACCCCCCGACTCTCAGACATTACAAGTACATTAAGCTTTTGGTCCCGGCTGTAATTTTTAATAGTCTGACAGCTATTCGCATCATATCGTATTACTGATACTGAATACTGACCTATATACTGGTATTCAGTGCATCCAGTTAGACTGGAAGTCAAACCCAATATAGTTAATAAACAACTACGCAGGGTGTTTACATGTAGAAGAGTTGAGTTAAGTAGATAGGTACATCAGATTTTTATAACCCAAAATCAAAATTCATTTATTCAAATTAGGCTGAGAATCAGTACTTTTTGAACGTCGAACTGTCAAAGTAGTACGCTGAAAACCAGACTAGTTGTGCAAGAGATGCATAGATACCTCGATATAAGATACGTACATTAAACCCATGTTCACTTAATAAGTAGGATGGTTGTTCAACTGAGCACTTTCAACAAGGTAAGATTTAACCTCAAGATCTCTCGATGCAAGACAGAAAGCCTTTCAAGTTGGACGATGCTTGTTTCAAAATTATAGGTGCAAGAGCGGCGTCCTAGAGCAAGTTATCGCAGCACGTGACTTTACGCAGTTCGGTCGAATTTTGCGCTCAGTCCGCTAGGATATCCACCCTTGAAGACAAGTTGAGCGGCTTTATCACGCGTTCACACCAAACGTATAATCGGGCGCCAACTGTGAGTATTCTAACTCAAAATATACAATAAAACTGAAGAGTTTGATTGTTTGAATGCGGTTATCTGTGTAACTGTTATTTTTGTGAATAAATAAATAAATCTGTTTTTTTTTGGAAATTCTTGAGGAAGGTTATAATCATTTACATTATGTGCATGGGACCTTAGATACAGGATAGATATCGCCAACTTGTTTGTGGTATTATCCGGACAGTTGTTTCTATTTTGATTATGTGTAGTGCGCAGTATGTTAAAACGGACAAGTTCTAGCACTAACTAGTATGGAAATATTTCATAAAAGCATCGTACCCAACTATAATTTTACTTGTAGCTGCAAACTGCTAAATATAGGATTTGTTATTTGTTTTGCTCTGTTTGTTGCTCTTAATTAAATTTAATTGTACGCTTTTATAGTTTTAATTTGCGTGTTACAATTAAGTCTAACCATACTGTTTATTTAACATCTTTAATAAATACGTAACAGAACATTACAAATTACACTGTTATTGCTTCCAATCTTCATCGCTACAAGATCTGACGATATTAAAATATTCCTGCAATCACTCAAAATGTTCCGGGAAATAATAGGAAACGGATGAACAACCCTCAAAGGAGATGAGTTGATCCCGGCGTTGATAATTTGAGTTTTATTGAAACAGATGGCCTGAAAAATTGTTCTTTCAAAGAAAATAATACATTGTAACCAGGAACCCCTCTAGAGTCTTCAACTTTTAATGTACCTGGCTGATATGTTTACTTTAGTTTCCCTTTTTGCTTTGCCAATCTTTAATGGTGCCGTTACTGGTACTATTAAGCAGATACAAAGTTTTTAAACATCCAGTCCTGGCTTTTAAGACAGTCAGTCCAGGACTAATGGAATTAAAAACTTTTAAAGTTCGACGCTTTCCTTTAATGTTTGAAACAGTAGTTAAATTTAATAGTATACATTTTGAGGAAAAAAGTAGTAGGTAACTTGTGTCTGGGACATTTTTTTTTTCCCATATGTCATTTGTAGATCTTTGAAAGTTTTTTGAAGCAGTAGTCAGAAGCCCTGAAAGTAACCAGTCTTACCAAAAGGTTAAGGTACCAGTGCTACCCTGTAACAAGGTTGAAAAGGTCAGATTTGCACTTCCTCCGCATTAAATGCTCTGCAATGATACATTATCACCTGCATCAGGTTACACTGGAATTCGACATCTACATACTTAGGACAAGGCTAGGCAGATAATAAGACGGGACTGGTGCAATTATTCATGAGATTTTCACGTGCCATGGTGGTTACTGCGGTTAGAATCCAACAAAACTAGTACATGATGGTCTGCATTTGTAAATAATGAAACGGTTTTGTGAGGTTTAGTTATATCTGCAATAGTGATAGGCAATACAGCGTTTCGATTTACCTGGAAATTATTCTGAAATAATATGCGGTGTAAAAAAGTAGACATATTCATTTATATGAAGTTCGCAGAACTCGTTACGTCATTTTGTCCGGTATAGTGTACGTGTACAATACCAAATCTCTGTACCAAGTTTGTTGCGGATCCAGAATATTCCCTCATCGGATGCGGATTTTTAGAGGGATCATCACATCCACGATGCGGATGGAAAATTGTTTTAATAGATTTAGTTTTTAAGTGCAGAAATACATGAAATTAATTTAAAATAAATCAATTGATCATTATAATAAATTTTCAAGTAATCAAACTTTTATTAGGTACAAAATTAAAACAATTGAAATTAAAGAAAAACAAAACTAAGTTTAAAAACATTTTTCAATAGTTAAGGCGAAATATATAGGTTTAGAATCCACAATTAACTTGGATGAACACAACTAACGTTTCACACTTAACAATATAAATTATTTATATCTAACAACACAAACGAACCAGAGGGACAATACCCCTACTTTACAATCTCAGTCTCTGTCAAAAATACGTTTAGTTCACCGATGTCACTGAGATGAAATCGATGAGACGTCATTGCAATTAGATTTCTAACATTTTAATTACGGGAATTGTCTTTCTGTTTGATCGTGTCAGCAGCATTAAGGAACGCAAGAAACAAATGAGTGCGGCACGCGCCCCATTGGTTCCACCCATTTTATTGTTTCCATTTTCGTGCCTTGACCAGCTCCATATCCGCATTCGCAAAAGATTCGCATTTATTATTTTAGATGCGGATGTCTAAATTAATGCAAATGTTCTGCATGTGCAGATGTGAATGAGAATATCATCGACACCTTTGCACTGTACTAATAAATTAGCTTTGTATGCGGAGCATAACCCCACGGAAAAAAAAGTTCCTACTTGTCTGTCAGATCGATTACATTTTATATGTTCCTGCTGAAGAAATACTTACGTAAGAGGTGTGTGGGTTGACTATCCAAATCCGTAGCCTCAAAGCCTATACCACGTTTAAATATTTAAAGGAGAATTTCATGTATAGGATGTTGTTTTTACATAAAGTGTACATCACACTCTTTCTTTACATACTGAATAGGCACCCTCACGCCCACGAATGCTGAGGTAATCCATTCGCTTACCCGACGGTTTCTACTTGCTAAAGAAAACCACCATGTATAATATATTCGGTTTTCCTTTAACGTGGAACCTAGAACCGGCACTTTGTTAGGTTTTCTTTTTGTATTAGTGTGGTATCTAGATGCTTTCTGTTAGGTTCTCCATATTTAATATTTATTTGCTTTGTGTTGTGTATAAAATAATATTATGTTTTTTTTGACATCCAACTATTACGTGGAACTTAAAAACATAACTTGTGAAATGTGTCGTAATACAGGCGTGATATTATGTTACATAAAAAATTGCTAAAACAGACGATTTAATGTCACAGTTGCCGTTTAGAGAAAAATATGAATATTACGACTGCTACTGTTCTATTAAATTTCTGTACATTAAAAGTAACCAACCAGTTAACTCGCCTATTTTGCTCAAATAGCCAACTCGTTCAAAATCTTGTTCTGTTTTTGATAACTAATAATAATAATATTGCTAGACAATCCTCATCATCATCATCAGGCTATACTAGTCCACTGCTGGACATAGCCCTCTCCTAATGAGCGCCATAGCGCCCTGTCTTCAGCTTGCCGCATCCAGCATCTGCCTGCAGTCTTTCGCAGATCGTCATCCCACCTGGTCAGAGGGCGTCCTACACTACGTTTGCCAAGTGGCGGTTTCCACTCAAGAACACGTTTACCCCAGCGGTTGTCGGTTCTTCGCGAGATATGGCCAGCCCACTGCCACTTCAACTTGCTAATTCTTTGAGCTATGTCGGTGACTTTGGTTCTCTGTCGGATGTATTCGTTTCGTGCTGGACAATCCACACAGCATCATCTAGACCCAAGCTAAGCAGTGTTGTGGGTACTAGATGACTGATATACTTAATACAATACATAACATAGATAGATATTTTTTTAATATACATAGCAAATACCCAGAACAGATCTCTGTAGATCGTACAACTAGTACTGAATGCAATTCAATATACCACGACTATTATTTGTTTGACGTGCAGATATTATGTTTGGGAATGGGTAAATATGTTCCGAAGGGGAGTGAAGCTATCATATTGCCGGACACTGATTGGCAGAATGTTAGTTAGTTGCAAGTAACTAGCTGGCTAACAATACCTGATATGCAGATAGTAAATCTCCCTTAAGGCATGTTAACTTCATCGGATTGTAGTTAGTAAAGTCGATTTATAGGTAAATAAGAATACTAACAGATGCTTGGGCTGGTTCATTATAATGTTTTCAAATTCTTAAGTAAAGTAAACCGGGTGAAGGAAATTGTCTTTGAAATAAAATAGAATTTGGAGTTTTAAAAGGGCTACGCTTTTGCTACGCCGTAGCATCAATGCTACGACAAGTACAGAGTCGTAGCAACTGCTACGAGTGTTGACATAGTCGTAGATATTTTTATTCATTTATATTTTCCATCGAAATCGCAGTAACTGTGACCGCGCCTTATCACACAATAGCGATAGACGGAATCAAAAGAATTTCCCGAGCTGCATTTTCAGAACAGCTATTGCTCTAAGTTGAAATGCGTTTGTTTACGTCTTGTATTCACAACGCTGCATTGCAGTAATATCAAATGTCGTCGTTTCTCGCTATCAATTCGCTGTGGATACGCTAATGGTGTACAGGACGAAGGATTCCTAGCTTAATGACTGCAGTATCTTTTCAATCTGCGATGTTAAGCCGCGACTGCAGCGGTTTATTATGGGGATGGGTGACCATTACTTGTCCTGAAATCTTCTTTATGGCTTGAAGTGAACTATGTTGCAGTGATAAAATAGCAGGATCGAAGTGATAGGATTCATATAAAAATAAATTACTTTAATACAAGAAAGAACTTAATTTTATAAGGGTTTCTGTTTAACCCTCACCCCATTTATATAAGTGTCATTTTTAATTTGTGAAGCTAGTCAAGGTGATCTAGCTGGGATTATCCTTTTTGTAAAGGTTCCTTTGTGCCTATTGGCCTCGTTCTGTTCTGTCTCCTCATTGCTAAGAGAGGAAGTGGAATTATGTATTTTTCCAACTCTTCCGCTATTGCTTTCTAATTAATTTAATTGCAGGATTCAAGACAATTCAATCGTTTCTCCAGGACTCGTCGGGTTTCAGTGGCTCGCTGCATATTACGGTCGCCACAGCTTATTATTTATTTATTTTATTTATGAATACTTTATGCACAAGTAAATACCTTACAAAGGTGGACTTAATGCCTTAGGCATTTTCTACTAGTATATCTTAGGGCGATGCAAAGACAGAACATGGTAGGTGCAAAAAAGTAAAACAAAATAACTTGAAGATATACCTCAGCAAAATACGAAAAAAATAGGCAAAAATTTGAAAAAAAAAACAAAGTCAAGAGAAGTCTAAATAGTACGTTGATGGAGTAAAAGTACTCTAAGAAATCAACTCTCAGATGAATCTGCCAACTCCTTAAGAATGTGTTTACGTGCCATCACTTTAAATGTGAACCAACTGGTTGCCATCCTGATGTTCAGAGGGAGCGCATGCCAAAAGAAGACCGCCGGGATGAAGAAGAAAATTGGACGAAACCAGAACGGGGATTAGGGGTTTCAGGAGTAACAGTGGTTGGGAATAGCACGGCGAGCTTAAACCCTTTCCCCGTCACAATATGCTTCAGCCAACTGTATTAAAGCTTAAAATAAAAGAAGAGAAATAAAAAATCAGCAAAACGTTTTCATAGCATGAAATAAATAACAAAATACTTGTAGTCATAAAGAAAATAAAATTGTCGATGCTTAATTTCGATGTTATTAATATTTCTCATCAAACACACCATGTTTGTGCTCGTCTAGATAACGTTGCAGACGCATTTAAGATGCTGTTTTTTGACAGTAGCTAGCTGTCAAAAATTTCGCTGTTTTGATTAAAGTAAATAAAATAATGGAATAACGCTCTATACTGCACTAAAATGTTGATTTTTAACCGCAATAAAGTTGTATTACACACAAAAAATCGAAAAATAATTTAATAAATAGTAAAATAAATAAATAATGCTGGACAATCCACACAGCATCATCTAGCCCCAAGCTAAACAGAGCTTGTGTTATGGGTAACCGCCGCGCCATATCAGTCGTCTTCACATCATCGAATTTAATTCAGTAATATTCATAAATTAATCAAAACAGTGAGATGTATAGCTTGTATATTTACTGATCGCAATGTAACGCCTGAAGGCACTGATATAATACAAACTACGTCACGTTATCTTAAGTAACTTTATGTAAGAAATTACGAAAAGGATTACAAATATTTGAAACACAATTTAAAGTAACCTTAAGATTTGCATTATTTTTTAGACGCCATATTTTTTATTGTCTGGTTTATTTAGTTACATATTTTATTGTTTCTTTTATGTTTTTATGTTATTGTCATTCTTTTTATTAGCTCAATCAACACATAATAAAAAATTATCCACCTCGTTGTCAACGGAAAAAGTGGCCCAAAAACGGACAGCATTGCCACGTTGTAACTAACCCAATAAGTTTATTATATTTTATTGTCATTCTTAAAAGTAACGGAATGATGGGGAGAATTCACCAAAAATACTTCAGGTATCAGGTAGATTAGACAGTGACAGAGATATATTCTATCCATTTGAAATTTCACTCAATTCAAAAATCAATCCCTGAACACAAGTAACTTTAATCTCGCTGTTTCAATATTGTACGAATGGAAGAGAATATATGTAGATCGTAGCAGGTGAATATTCCGTCCGGTGTAACGTGTGACTTGTATGATAGATGTGGGTTACTATGACTTTCTACTTGGCGATGCATTTGGTTTAATTTCTGCCGGATAAAATGTAGTTTTTCAAGCCTTTTTAACATTATTTCCATCGTAGCTCCTATTACCTATTCTTATGTCCAACAGTCCAAAGAAAAAATATTGACATATACAATAAAAAAAAATCTAATCTTAAATCATATACTTATATTTTTTTACTATATTATTTATTAATTATTTATATTATTTTTTAACACTATATTATTTTCACCTCTGGCCAAGGCGTGATTTTATGTCATCATCTCTGCCCAACCCTTCGGCGAAATGCAAGCATAATGTTATGTTACGATAGTTTTTGTTTTCAAAAGGTTGTGAGTTTAAATCAGGGTAAGTACTTTCCTCGTTTATCTTAGTCATTACTGACAGTGAAGGGAAGCATCGTCAGAAAACCTGGACATATAATGAATATGCCAGAAATCGCCAACGTACCTTGCCTTCTCTTTATGAGAAGAGGTCTTTGCCCTGCAGTAGGAAAGTAACCGGCTGGCATTATTTATTATTGTTACTAGATTTTTATACGCCGAAAAGATTAAATACTTTCCCGTCTTTTGATATGTTACCCCTTTTAAAAAAGTTATGCTTACGGCACGGTTGGCGCAGCGGCTGAATGATCGGCTGCTGCGCTGCGTGTCGTCGATTCGATTGCCACACGGAACAAATATTTGTATGGCCTACAGGTAATTTTTCCATATCTTGCTGTTTGTGTATGTGGGTTAAATGTTTGCAAACGTAGTGGACGTAAACGTAGTGTGGGGCAATGTTTTTTATTTAAAAAAAAAACCTTTAATCTGGAAACAATTTAAAAAATGTACTGTAACTATACTCCTCTACTACACACAAATAACTTTGGGTTACAAGCGGTGTCTTGAAAGTAAACACCAAAGCGCATTCTAGACCAAGTAATCATTCTTCTAGACTTGTGGTTTACCGTTCACTTACAAACCCACTAACGTTAGTGGTGTACGTGACTACACGCTTCTAGCTCGTGTTTTCCTTAAAGTTTTACTTGTCCATTTATTGCTTAGATACCTAGTGTACCTCGTTAGAATTCGCTGTCGAGTTACCAATAGTATTGACCACTTTAGTTATTTGGTGAATTGAAACACCAACAAAAATGATTGATGACGATAAAAAATAAAGGACCGTATATTCAAAGTAAATAGTCGTGTACAAATTAGATTTGTGAAAATCAATACTCTTTTGTCTTATGACATTTATATTTCATTTTAATGACAGCTTTATATCAATATGATCAGTCGTTATGTCAATACATAATATTTTATAGAGTCCTACGAACATCATAATCTGTTATACCCAAGAATATACGTAAGTATACGCTTTGATGTTCATTGCCCTATGGGTGTTATAGACGTTATTTGAAGTAGGTACCTATTTTTTTAACCCTTTTGTCTGAGGTACATAAAAAGTTGTGGTCAGTAAGTACAGTCAGCAGATTGTTACTAAATTGGACACTTTCCAACCCACCTTAAGACACACATGGTCCTATCAGACACGAATCTCCGCCATCAAAATCGGCCCGCAGTCACCAAAAACACGCACTAACCAATAATCCTATTCATTCTCACGATAAAGTCGGAGCGAGCAGTTTTCATAAGCAATCGTCGCGTTGGGCCGCTCGCGTCGGACCCACAAGATTCAATTACGCGGGCGCTGACGTAGCAAGAGTAGTGTCAGAAGTTTAACCAACGCCCGTCCGCGCCTGCAATCGAAGGGAAATACGACCGGGGACCTCCAGAATAAGGACGGGTTCTCCTTGAGTTATTGTAATATAGGCCAGGTGGGAAAGTGAAGGGTGATTCGATTTGGCAATTGTTTTTTTTTATTTGAATTGTTTCTGAGGAAGGTTATGATTGTAACAGGTAAAATTGTTGTTTATTGCCAAAATGTTATGTTAGAAAGCTCTATAGATTAACAAAACATTAAAAGCATGAACAGCGATAATGTGTGCCTTAGGTATTCGCATCTGGCGTGCGTGTTTAAACGCGATACGAAAATAGTATGTAAGGATCGTATCAGGTGGCGTTCTATAGTTTCTACCTGCCGCCATGGGGAAAAGGCGCGAATTTTTGTATGGAGTATTAAACAGTTTTAATAGCAAATACCAAATACCAAAATAACCAGTACTTATCTATAGGAAATCATTATTTAAATAAGCAAGAATTACGTTGATTAATTTTTTCCTTATGACGTGTTGTTTGACTTCTATTTATAAGAACACAGACAGCATTAATATAAAACCGAGACATGTTTGACATAGCAAGGTCTACATACATAAATCTTTCCTATAAAATACAGAATTCACCATCTAGGTACATATATTTATGTGACTTTGAAAGTTTTGCAATTACTGTCTATATGCAACTTGAAGCCGTTTCAGGACCACCGCATCTCGTATTGCTCGCTTCGAGTTCCTTTCGACATACACATATTATATTGGTATGGTTATCATTTCTACGTTTAAGATGTTTAGTCGCAGTCAATTAAAACCTAAAAAAATTAGGTAGCCAGTTACATAAAAGAGAAAACAATGCAATACAATTTGTAAAATAAGAAAAGAAATTCACCGAGAGAACAATTTAAACTCTGTTTCTAACTCAGAAACACGATTTCCTTGAAAATCTCATGGTTCAAAAATATTTCAACTCGATTAATTCTTTCAACCGCAAATCGATGCAGGAATGTAGTTTCATTTGATCTGAACGGCAATCAGTAAACATAGGCCAAGAAATAAATATCCCGTGTGGGAGAATCCCGGAATCCCGGGGGAACTAATTGCAGCCCTAGCTGTATTGATGGCATACTACCTACACCCCGGGATCAATGTAAATTATCTATCTCGGATCCACAAAATGCGATTATCGTCAATCATTCTTGTTTTATTTCGTTATATTTTTGTGCTATAGTCTAAGCATTCGAAGGGATGTAATTTAATGAGATATATCCTTAAATATCATACAATGTAATAATGGCAGCTCGTGGCACAAGTTACAAATCGAGAATAAAGACTTGATGCACTGTGAATAGTAACTAAGAAAACATCGTAAACTCGAGGTAAGTACCTAAAACTTAACAACGCTGAACCAATTAAATATAATATCCTGCAACAAATAGTAATAAATATCCTTCAAAGTAAAAACCTAAGAGAGGAACAAAAAATAAATGCCCTCTTTAAACATTACAAAATTGTACGGACGAAAATCTAACAAAGGATTACAAAACAGAATACGAAAAGGATCTTAGAATTATTGTAAAGAAAAAAAAACTGAGGGGAATTATTAAAGCTAACGAAGGTCTCCAATTAAAGGATTTAAACCTTGGAAGCGATCGCCACGCGGGAACAGAACTGTAATTAAAACTTTGTTCCATAAACTATGATTAAAAACTCCAAGGGTTCGTGTACGATCCATTTTTATTTTTTTTGCTTCTAACTTATGACTTCGAACTTCATCGTTTTATATTGTTGGAGTGTAATGTATTATTAACGGGGCACTAGTGACGATTAGTTATCCGTTTTCTGTGATATTATCTTCTGTTCCCTTTCTCTACTTTCTGTTATAAGTGGTGATGTAAGCCACCGGTGATATACAGTTGGGTAACTATTTTAAAACTAAAAGGAAAAATAGCTTTATTTCATCTCCACAAATTACATTATATGACATGGAAATAAGGTGTGACAGGAAGTAAGACAGAGGTTTGTAATTTGCGGAAATCTGGAGTCTACACTAAGCCAAGGCCTATATAAAATATTATCGTATTGGTGTCCAATGGTGATTAAATGATTGAGGGCAAAGAATCATATTTAATAAAAGAGGCATTTCTTTACGAACTCTATTTATAAGGGTGGTATACTTCATAAAGCATCATATTATTATTAATAAAGTTTACAAAATCCTAATTAAGTGTACGAAATAAACCTAATGATGATGTCAGAAAGCTCTCAATCATAAGGTTCTCATAATTGCCTTTCCGCGAGAAAATTTTCAGAGTTCCGATGTAAGATTTATATACTTATTATAAAACAGTTTGTTAGAAGCAACGAGCCGTTTTAACGAGTCTATTAAATTTGTTGTTCAAACACGGTTTCTTTCATTCGATGCTTAAGAGCATAACGGCGTAATAAATTCTTGCGAGGCTTACCTTAATAAATCCGGTTCGACTCAGATTCTCTAGCCGCCATAAATTGTTAAATAAATCGTTCGAACAACACGGAACGGATCGCCTGTGGACGATATCATGTTGTAATTTGGGGACCAATTTTAACGTCCGAGTACTTTTAAATAAGGTTTAATGAGGCTTGAATGAAAATTTCCCGGCAAAAATACGAACGCTCGTAATAAAAAAAACGCTGCCAGAGATGTTCCAATGCAATTTTGTCTACCTGAATGGGTTTATCCGTAATCCTTTTATGATTAGTTCTATACCTGAGTTCACTTACACTTTTAAGTTTTCCCGGCAAGCTTCTCTCTTTCTTTTCTTTGGTCTCAATCTTATTCCAAGTTTCCTTGGTCCTACAGCGTAGATCGAAAGAATTAATAATAACAACGCATGAATGCTATATGTCCTCTGGGGTTTTTGTGCTGGAGTAGGAAGGTTATCACTTTAGGGCACGTAATTGACTCAAAGACATACACATACACCGTTTAGCTTGGTACTTCGACATACATTTTTGTTACACTTATGCAATTTTAATTTTGTTTACCTTGAGATTAGTATATGGAGTACAAAAAGCTTTTATGATGCCCACAGAGTAGAAGGCCCCATAAACATAGCATCACGCCTGTATTCCTCGAGGGGTTGGGCAGAGGTGTACATACAAATTTCACCAGTTGTATTTTGCTCCATGTAACAGGCGGTGAGCCTATTGCCCACCGGGCACAAGTCCATACTATTCTAGGTCAACAAGCATTGATTAAATGGCCGTATTTTTTATTGCGTTGGCTTATAAACTGGATTTTTTTTAACTCCAAAGGACCATAGAACTACGTGTTTTGATATTTATTTCGACTTAATACCTCCACGTGTTTCTGAGAAAAAGGGTACTGACAGACTGAAACACACACGGACAACGAAGAGATCCTATAAGGATACGATGCAGAACCATAAAAGCGTACAAAATTTACCATATACAATTGTTACCAATATTTTAATTAATGATTTTCTGAATGTTAGTTCATTATTACCATTCTTACTAGTATTTTTTTTTTGCGCCTCCTTGTAGGTATGTATTGTTTATTGCCATGGGTCACTGTGTTGTTCAGTTACTGGGGTGTGGAGGATAGAGTGGTAGTCTAAGTCTAGTAATACTGGTATTCAATTCCATCCGGTTAGACTGGAAGCCAATCCCAAAATAGTTGGCGATTGTGAATCAGTTTTACGGCGGTATTTTCAAATATGCGAAAAGCTTTTTGCTAAATCGAAATATAGTTACTAGTTCGTCAGTCAGCTCAAAGAACTGAAACTGAAAAAATCATTTCTAGTCAACATTTACAGAATATGAAGCAGAAATTATGAAAAAGAAAACACTAACAGGAAAAAAATACAGAGACAATGTTGAAGGCATAAAGAAAGTCATATTAAATTAATCATCACCCTGTTGCAGCCGCGCACGTAACTCCTTGATATAATACAGCTGTTTATGTTGCACATAGCCGACTATAAACACATTAAGAGACAGCGCACATATTTAAACGTAGTGTCGGGTCAGTGAAGCTTAGCCCGACAGTCCGTTGACAACTTGTCGGCTAACCATTATTCATGACGACAATTTTCCCACGTGTCACCAGCAGCCTACCATAAATGATAAATACTTTTTTTGTTTTAGCACACGCTGATATACAGTCGCTTCTATTAATGGTGTAGTATTTTTTGACAAAAATAAAATAGGTTAGTTAAAAATAAATGTGGATTTTGTGCGGGTAAAAAAGGGTTAATGGTAATTTGCTGTTCTTGTCTGGTTGTAGGTTATACCTTTCTTTGTTTAAAATGAAGTCAATGTACTGCGTGAATAGGCCCCCCACAAGGTAGACCAACGATCTGGTAAAGATTGCAGGTAGCCGATGGATGAGGGCAGCGCAGGACCGATCATTCACTACAAACTCACACACACTTTACACTTACACCCACACACACTCTACACTACACCTACACACACTCACCATATAGTTTAGTTTTCTCATTATATTTGTTTCTTAAGTAAATTAGTTTTTGTTTTCTTTGCCACCAGTTGCTTACTGATGAATTGTCCTCTTTTTAATAATTATGGCTTTTGTTTGTTACGGAGAATCACTGACTTCTAAGTTACAGGCCCACACTTAGTTTAGGAGTCAGAGTACTTACCAATATATTTGTGATTTTGTAATAAGCCTACATGTTCATAGCTTTCTGATGTAAATGCTGTTTTTTCTGTGAAATAAATGTATTTATTTTTATTATTATAGTGGAAATTTTGGGGACAGGCCATGTCCAGCAGGTGACGTCTTTTAGCTGAATGATGAAATGTTATGTTATCTTTTGTGCAAAATATGTAAGTTCGTTCTAAATATCCAAAAACCAGAGTCGCCTTCTGACTCTGAAACTAAAGCTATCATTGCCACAGGAATTTTGAAACTTGTTTACTTCTAAATAACAAGTGAACGTACAAGTTGAATATATCAACTTGTAGTTGCAGTTACAAACTGTAATTTAACCTAGACAGTAATTATATAGGAAGCGCTTTGATCAAGTTAGTAGCGACGTGTCATTCAAGTTCGTTTGGTGACGAAGCACTTAACATTTGTTCACTAACAAACTGTACCTCTCACACTGACAACAACAAGAAACTCCTTAGTGATAATGAACTAGGTAAGTTTCAAGTCGTTTCAGTATACAATGCCCCATTTTTTAACAGCATGAATTTATATTATTAAAGAAAATGGAAATGAAAATTGAATTTCCGTGTTTAGCACTTCCTTGGTAGACCTCCGTCTGTTCCCTTCGAGTTATCAGTATAAATGGCTGCTATAATATCATATTATTACTCGCTCACCGTCATCTTATTTGCAATATCCGAGCTGAGGTAGGATTCAGGATATTCAAACGCAATATTTTCTTAGCATGAAATGACCTATAAAATCAGTGCAAGGCGAGGTCTTTAGACATTAACAAGTTCGTCTGACGACAAAACAGTACGAGAACAATGGATTGAGCGTAGCTTTGATTCTGTCTTGCACATTCAGCATCTTGAAACAAAATATGTTTGTGTAATCTAGATAGGAAGCTCATCCAAGTTTATATCGCAATAGATGAAAAACAAACTTGTGTAGGTGAAGCTAAATTGGAAATTGCTCCTAAAATACACATACGGCGTACATGAAGAGATTGCACGAGGCATCGACGCTGCGATCTTGGCTTATTTTTCTACCTTAAAATCCCAACTGTAGGTTCTAAGATAGTTATAAAACGGTTTTTTTTTATACTGGACAATCCACACAGCATCATCTAACTGCAAGCTAAGCAGAGCTTGTGTTATGGATACTATGAAGATTAATGATATACTTAATACGATACAATAGGTATATAGATAGTTTTTTTTTATACATAGCAAATACCCAGAACACCCGGAACAAATCTTTGTAGATCGTACAAACATTTGTCCCACGGCGGGAATCGTACCCGCAACCATGCGTCGCAGGCGGACCTTCGCCCACTGGGCCTCATGGGTCGTCAAAGGTCTTGGAAAAGTATTCACGGTTCCCAAAACACAATATTGACAAACGTATAAAGTGCGTACATAACTGCGCTCGATAGAATGGAACATAAATCCGACTAGCCGTCTATTGAATAAGCCACAATTCTGCGTGGACACTCCCCATTATTACACACCGCACCGTTCGGCTTCGTCTATTGTGTCAGTCAGAAAATCCACAGTGAATCGATGCCACAGAAATGAAGGCTTTATATTGGTGTGTTTGTGTGGCTACCGTTATTCTTAGGATTTAAAGTACTCCAGCTCAGTTCGAGTTCAAAGTATGAGTGAGTATGGTGCTAAAAAAATAATGTTTAGAAAAAGCTTCTTAAGTTTCAGGCCTTCAAAATACCTGCAAAAACCGATTCGTCATCCATTAAATAGCTATAAATAGCTTATAAACATTATCATCATCATTACCAAACACCTGTATTCCACGAAGCAGCTTGGGCAGAGGTGTACCTGCAGTACACTCACATTTCACCAGTAACGTTTTAAGTCCCATGCAATAGGGGTGAGCCTTTTGCACTCTACCGGGCACACATCCAGATTCCGGGCTGCTACTGAGCAATTGAAACCTAATGAAAAATCCCAATAACGCATTGCTCGACCCGGTTATCAAACCCAAGACCTGGGTGCTTAGCAGTCGAACCAACGAAGCAGTAAAAAAAATCTGTAAATAATATTTATAATATTTATATTATAACTGTAATGGTTATAAATGTATGCATAAAACATGTTTTATTCGCAATCAAAATAAGTCTACCTATTTCATCATTAATTATTATCAAAGTAAAAACCTTACTGACATCATTGAGGACAACTTACTAAAAATGTATCGTTTTATAAACGAAAATTTCTTCTCCCCTAAGCGTTGTTACTTTATTACCAAGTTTCGACATGGATCGAGATTACTTAAGAACTTTTGATACTTCCCAAAGACCTGAAATGAATTTAAAAGTTCATTCTTTATGCTCAATAAATTATTCTTCGGTTTTATGTGATTCCAATTAATTGTTTGTAGAAAAGAATTTAAATTGTGCTCATTATTATTTTATTATTCTTATGTTTTGTTTTCAAGTGTTAAACATAACCATCATGTATTGCCCTA
The DNA here is from genome assembly GCA_905147745.2 of Phlogophora meticulosa. Classification (NCBI taxonomy): domain Eukaryota; kingdom Metazoa; phylum Arthropoda; class Insecta; order Lepidoptera; family Noctuidae; genus Phlogophora; species Phlogophora meticulosa. The sequence continues at coordinate 8,395,912 of LR990528.1, read as the reverse complement.
GAAGTATGAACAGAGGTGTACCTAAGTACACCCACATTACATTAGTTATGCTTAAGACCCATGTAATAGGGGTAAGACTATTGCCGAAAAAAAAATGAAATGTTTGTTTTTTTTTAAATAATCAGCTAGTGTCAAAACAATCAGGATGTGATTTGCAGAAATATGGTTGTAGTTGTTCCGTAAAAACAGCATTCAAACTAAAAACATTTCAAAATAATATAGTAAGGGGATAGACTACAATGTAGGTACTAAAATAATTCAGACAACGTATATTTGGAAAATATTTCAGTCTTACTCGGGAAATAAAACATCAAATCTGACAATAATAATTTTGACGACACGGTTGGCGCAGTGGTTGAGCCATCGGCTGCTGCGCCGCGTGTTGTGGGTTCGATCCCCGCACGGAACAAATATTTGTATGACCTACAGGTAGTTGTTCCGGGTCTGGCTGTTTGTGTATGTGAGTTTAAATGTTTGTAAACGCACCCACGATACAGGAGAAATTCCTAGTGTGGGGCAACGTTTTTTAAAAAAAAGAAAAAAAAAAAGAAAGAAAGAAAGAAAGAATAGTTATTAAATAAATTAATTTAAAGTATTCATTAATAAAAGGAATTGAATATATTTAAAACGTACTTAAAAGTTTTTTTTCGATGAAGTATGATTTAATAATGAATACTTTAGATTAATGCATTATTAAATCATACTTCGTCGAAAAAATATTTTAAAGTACGTCTTAAACATATTCAATTACTTACGGATGTATACACATTGGTACATATTGGTGTGGTGACCATAAGTACTAATGTATTCTATCCAGTTGATAACCGGTGTCGAAACCCTTGTTCATACTTCCTGAGCTAATTATCAAATACCAACATAATTACCTAATCTAATTAATATGCATTTAATCTGAGGTTACTGTTGTGGTCCGGTCAAAGACGTGTTAGTTCGTGATACTATTAGTTACTGACTACCTCGTTGGTCTAGTGGTTTCGTGGTAGCGTTAGGTCCGGGGTTCAATTGCCCGGCCGGGCAAAACGTAAATGAGTTTATCCAATAGGAATTTTCTCATTAGCAGCCTGAAGTCTGAATTTGTGCAAGGTTGATGGCAATACTCTTGCCCCTATAACATAGGACTATTACATAACTGGCAAAATGTAGGCGTTACTATAGGTGAACTTCTGCCCAACCCGTTAGGGAGTGCAGGCGTGATGCTATGGATATTATGTTACTATTAGTTAATTACTTATTTTAGTAGGTACGCTTCTGGTTTGCTAGTTCCTACTTTAGAGAACTGGGTCGACAGCTAACAGGTATTATTAATATGATTCCACTGATTTTTATATATTTACTAGCTGACCCGCGCTAACTTCGTACCGGCTCAGAAGTTAACTTACACTGCCATCTGTTGGAAACTTATGGAACTTACTATAGGAAAACATTTTATTTGCAATAAAAAGATATATTTAAATAAATAAATACATATTTATAAAAATTGAGGTCTTTTGACCACATTACACACAGTAAGCTAAATTTCATAAAATATGGTTAAGTTTGTTCTGGAGTTCACCCGGAACAAACATCGTGATGCGAGATTTTTATAAACAGAGTGTTATAGAAATTGCTTGCCATATCTTAGGGGTAGGTTCAGTGACGATAAACGATAACTACTAAAAAAAGGTTCATTTTTTCAAATTATTCTTAGATCGCTTGAGTGTTCAAATCTAGCCAGAATTGATATTCAGATATGCAATCCTGTATGTTGTAAGGCTCCCTTTAACATACAAACCTCGCAGTACACAGGTACATTAGTCCTTTCAGGCATCGCGGGCAATTGTCAACTTTTTGAACTTTTTTTTGTATCTGGTCGCGGTAATATAAACCATTTATAAATTCCCTTACTGAATGTACATTGTGCAAATAAAAACTGATCAAACAGGAACCGAATCGCCATAAATGAATATTATAATGATAAATAAAAGAGATTACTTTTTCCCGACGCATTCTTCTGATGCCTCTAAGAGTTTTCTCATAAACTATTAAAAGGATGTGAAGAGGCTTACCTTATGAGAGGGTTAGGTATGACAAAAATTCTTTGTATCTATAACATCGTTATCTTATTTTGTATATTTTTCCGTAAAGCTGTACCTACATTTATTTTTGTATATAGTGAAAATTTCCATTATTTTTCACTCAAATATTTTTCTTATACTATATGTATACAGTATCTGAGCGTCAAACTAACTCGGTGAAAGATATTGTCAAAGAGATATTGGTGCAAGAATCGACGCTCTTTTATGGTCCAACTTTTCATAAAACAGGATACGCCTTAGTGACGAGCGGGTACTGTCTATCCTTACAAAAGAAATAAAACTTGAATTTACATGAAATAGCAATGATTATTAGATTATATAAAACTTTACAAATATGAGAAAAAATATATTCTCCTTATTAACTATCTGTACACAGATATTTAATAATAGACACAAATCACAGGATTATTGGGATTTGTATGTAAGGTTTGTTCTTGTATTTTGTCAATTAAATTTGCAACCATTACCGACTCTCCATGTTATAGGTCTGGATTCACATCTGCATATAATTGCCGATCGCTAAGAATTTGTTTATCCATCTTGAATGAAAGCTCCAAGTTTGTTGGTGCTATAAATATACAAACAAACCATTTGGATTATTTGAAACCCAGCTAGGCATTAATACAAGATTAACTGAGCTTTTGGATTATCGCTGTTGCCTGGACAATAAATTGATATTTTGTTAATGCGGTGGCATTTTGTAATATTATTTTGTTTTGTTCTGATTCATTTTCATTGTTATAGTTATAGTATTGTAATTAATAAAGGCATGTTTATTTCAATATTTGATTTGCCAAAATATAATTATGTTATGACTAAGCTGCATTGAAGTTTATTGAATTATTCGGCTTGGGTTATATTTAGACTTAACGCATGGACTCATTATTATTATTATCTCCTTTATTTATTTTCAAACATATAAATTACCTTTTTAAATATTTCAATACATAAATAAAAAAATAAAACATTTCAAAATATAAAAAAATAGTAGCCCACCGGTATCGGGGTAATAGGGTCCAAGCTACCAGGGTAAGGACAACAATACGCGCCGTGTCCAGAAGAACTGTTTTCATTATTATTATCATTATATATATATTCTATACTCATGTTTTAGCTGAACTGCTACAGTTTACATGAATATCTGGTCTGATATTTACTTCATAAGATTTCAGTATACACCTAGATTTGTAACCTTTGAATATACTCTGCCAAAGTACGATACAGCGATCTTTTAAAATTCCTTGTGTTTTTCTAAAATATTTCTTACCTTGAAATGGCTGAAAGTAATTCGTCTTTTCTAGAAAAAAATTAGAATTTTTATAATTTCAGAAAATGAATTGAAGTTTTATTAAAAAGCCTTTAATTTTTTCGCATGAAAAAAAGACTAACCTAAAATTGATTGCAGATAATAATTTTTTTATCCATTATTTTACGGGCTTCGCACAGACTAACGACCTACGTTTCCAAACACGAAATCAAATGTGTTATTCTCGACATATTATTTTAGAAAATTAACAAATCAGCAACGAAATTACGACACCTCTGTGGGGAGGACTTAATTAACCGAGCTGCAAATAAGATAAATGAACTGTCAGAGTCGCTAATGCGCCCACTGGATAGCGGACACACGGTCACACCGGCCGGCACACATATCATGTTTACGGAGGTACGTGTTTTAGTGACGAGTGTAATTAATTTTGAGCTAACGTTACAAAAGAATAAATTCCTGGGATCAGGCTGGGTTGAACCGAGTAGTGACCCGATAATGTAACACATGAGACTTTGTACTCAAGATACAGGCTTGCCTAGTTTGGTACCAATGTTCAAAACTGTGTGAAACTTTTTATTGCAATACATTTTATTTTATTCAGTTCACACGACGCGTTCACTCGGAAAACGAAAAATTATTGTGGTCCTAGGATAAACCTTAGTTGAAAATCAAAGTGCATACTTCATGCCATAAAACATGCACTGTGACAAGTGTGTTAAAAGGTTTTTTTACACTTCAGTTGTAAAATCACAACGACAAAGATGAATATACATATTTTTGATGGAAAGCGATCCGAAATACGATTTCTCTTTTATTCCAGTACCCGTCGATTGCAAAGTGCAAACGAATCAAATTCGCAGCATAGCTCATAGCACTAAAAGCGTCGAAAAAAGGTGACACACAAGTTTTTTATTTGCAGTTTAAAAGAGATGTTCAGGACTATTCCATTCAATGACGGACATGTAGAAATCGTCTGATGTTCACTTCCGAAATACGCGGAAATAGGTTTTTTATTTCGATTTACTTCACCTATCTCTTCAGTCTGTTAATTCCTAAAGCGAGAGGATATTGGAAGAACTGTTAGTCCGTTCCGGGAACTCTGATGGACATGCTTGATGAAATTATAGCTGCCTATTGAACTATGAAACTGATAAGATAATTTTGGCCGATATGAAATTTGAAGATATTCCCTATTGAAGGCACACGGAAAGGCCCGCTAAGTGGTATCGACTGCCTTTTGAGGCCTTTGTCACTTCTGTGGATTCCCTGGATTGAAAATTATAATCAAACCTTTCATGTGTAAATATTTTACAAAAATCGGAACGTCGCCAGTCGTAACCAAAATCAATTTTTAAGTTGAATTTCGAATGAAACTGTACTTGATCTGCAGATATATTCTGTAAAAATCTCCCCTTAAAAACTTGGTTGAAATGGCCGGTGACAGCTATCAGTGATGCCCAGCTTAAGTAGTATTGCGTAGTTACTTAAATACTAGCTTTGATGTGATGCTAAATGTTTGTTGGATTCGTTCCCGGTTGATGGCAATAAGCTCGCCCCATGTAACATGGGATTTAGCATAAGTGGTGAAATGTGGGTGTACGAGTACTATAGATGCACCTCTGCCCTGCCCTTCAGGGAATACAGGTGTGATGTTATGTATTTTTACGAGTAGGTAATCTTGATCCTCGATTATGATTGTAATAAATTATAATTATTTGTTGATCCTAAGCATCAGGTGAGTGTCACTAGCTGCTCAATTAATCAGTTAATTTGAAGGCACGGTATACGCAGTGGCTGAGCAATCGACTGCCGCGCTGCGTGTCGTGGGTTCGATTCCCGCACGGAACAAATATGTGTATGGCCTACAGGTAGCTGTTCCGGGTCTGGCTGTTTGTGTATGTGACTTTAAATGTTTGTAAACGCATCCACGACACAGAAGAAATTCCTAGTGAGGGGCAACGGTTTAAAAAAAAAATACCACGGTTTTCACGGAGAGATATTTTATAGCACTGCAGCACATCTAAACTGTATTCAAGCGCTGTCAGTGTCATCATTGTTGTGGAATACGATAGCTCACTCATCTTAAATGTGATGATTGCGTTTAGTTTCATCGGTGAAATAAGTTCTTTGTTCATGTTCATAGTGATCGGTTTTAGAGCTATGATATGAGTGGAATAGAAGAATAAAATATAAAAATGTATTAAAATAATTAAAATAGAAAAATAGAATGGAAGATGAGAATTAAATAAAAGAAAATAAGAATAGAATACTCTCTTTATTGTATACCATAAAAGCTCACAAATAATTACTTTAATAGCGTTACAATGGGCGGCCGTATCGATGAAATAATTATCATTTCATGTTCCATAAGTTTTCTGTTTTATAAGCACGTGTGTGTTACGTGTGTGGGTCACGTCACGTGATGATGACGAATGCTTAGCTATCTCATTGGTCAGAAATGTTATTGCAGCATGTTTCACTACGAGTTAACATCATCCATTTTTCACACCGAAGGCATATGTCGATGGAAACGTTCCGAACACGCCGCGAAATATTTCGTGAAAAGATTTATTGCGTCATTAATTGCAGTTAAAGCTGTAATTGTCGTGGGTTCCGTAAAAGGATTTTGAAAGAACTTAATAGATTTTCAAAGTATATTTCTAATAAAGTGATGTGACGTGATAAATCGAGCGTCCAGATACTTGATTAAGTATCCCAGTATCCCTGCTTCATCCGGAAGGACGGTTAATATTAAACGTGGGTGGGTGGATAAATTTTCATACTTATTTTAAATTGAGTTAGATATTCTGCGTTTATGTACTCGTAGTACCAGATAAATATAAATATGGCGGAAATAAAGAAGAAGTTTTTAATTCAATCGACAATTGCTCAGATAGTGACTTTCTGACACGTAGCTCTACAAGAGAAGGGTGACTAATAATGATAACGTAGCCGTGTTTTAGTCGATCCGTTCTGAAATGTCAACTACATTTGTATGGAAGCTTTAGTTTAACTAAAATTAACAGCTTTTATGTACATACATAAAAGCTGTTAAGAGAGATAAAGATGGAAACACCCTAAATTTTGTTTATTCTTAAACAAAGGAGTCGACACCAATGTTGTATTAGCCACAATTACAATAATTAATACTGCATTTTACGTAAAAAATACTTTTCTATATCATGAAAAAAACTACATAGAAACATAATTTAACAACCTTTCCATCTCAATGTTAAGTAAGTACTTTTAAAAAACCCTTTCGTAATATCTACGAACACCCTACGAAGCAGATATATTATATATTACCCTCAATGTTTGCTTGTCTTGCTACGTCAAGCATAGAGTTGAGATTATTAAAACATTTTCTTCATTAATTACGTCATAAGGATAAGGACAAAATAATGAGCCTCTTGTCAGTGTTATTAATGTCGTTCATAAGCAGATCAAAAGTAAAAAAAAGAATAAAAAACAAAATAGTTTCAGCCTGTATTAGACACGAGTTGACCAATGAGTAAATCGTATTTAAAATAAAGTTTGGTCCAATTATTTGAGTTGAGGTTTCAGGGATCCGTAAATCCAAGCGAGTACCGAACAATTAGTATTACGTTGTTGGAAATAATTCTGTATTAATGAAGGTATAGACAATTAATAACAGAACCTTGATTCCTCTGTATCCTTATCCCCGCCCACGAGTATACCTAACGTCACGTGATATCTATAAGACCATAAGACGGAATCACTAGATTTTAATATTAATTAATGGAACTATTTATTGGACTCGAATATTCACGGTTATTTCAGCAGAGGATATAAATGTACCACGATGTGGTCTGAGGGAATTGTGGTAGCCTCGGCATACCTACATAATTATATAGGGATTATTGTCTGTCATGCCTAGTGAATATTTTGGTTTTATAAATTCAACACTATAAAATATTTTATGCAAAAATCTTTTTTTTTCAGGTTACACGTTGAACGGTGGGCCTGGTACAAACGCAAAGCGAAACTTAATGTGAATTCGATCGATTTTTGAATCGAAAACATAACTTTTTCATTTTCTTTTGTTTAAATGTATGCGCCAACCACAATTAGAATCATCTAGATCGGTAGATAGATCTGAATAAAGTATCAAATTAAATAAATGTTATGTAGGAAACGAGTATTAATAGGGCGAGAGGGCGAGTTTAGTCACGTCAAACCATCATTCGCCATAAAATGAACGTTACAAGAAATGTTTCGTTTTTTATAATAATAATAATAATAATAATAATAATAACATTTATTTCAGACCATAAGTCCATAGAAAAACACACATTACAATATTATACACAAAACATCAATACATATATGAAAACACAAAACATCTTATTTTAAATATTTGAAGGAAGCACGATGACTGGTCATCCATTGCCACATCATTGGACTATCCATCCTGTCGGCTACTATAGCCACCAAGCTGTTAGAGCTGTCACGCACTTATATGTTTCTGAATTACGTTTATCTAACAAAACTTTGACTATTGTGACTAAATAGTATAAAAATACAAATGACCTACCCCGGCCTCGCACGGGTGCCAACACTTATTTTTTGGGATCTTCGCACAAAAATACTACCCAAATTCACACATTGATCACACACTTTTCTGGTGGATTTTCCAAAAAAAATCTTTAATGCTAACTTTGTAATTACAGAGTAAAGCCAATCGGTCGAGACGTTCCTAAGTGATGATCTTTCATAAATGCGGCAAATGATTTTTATCTATCTACTAGCTGAGCCCGCGACTTTCCCCGCGAGGAATTGAAAAAATCAATCCATCAATTTCTCGTTTTTCGCTAAGTAGCCTTAGTTACTCGGAAATCGGTCGAGCTGTTTCGGAGATTACCTTGAACAAACTGACGATAGACAGTTGGTATTTTTTTTTTTTTTTTTTTTTTAATAAAACGTTGCCCCACACTAGGAATTTCTCCTGTATCGTGGGTGCGTTTACAAACATACAAACTCACATACACAAACAGCCAGACCCGGAACAACTACCTGTAGGTCATACAAATATTTGTTCCGTGCGGGAATCGAACCTACGACATCGACTATCGCTCAGCCACTGCGCCAACCGTGCCGTCGATTCGTCATTTGGCATGTCTACCGTACTATTTTTCATATGCATTTAGTAAAAAGTTCAAGTTTTAAAGTTATTTAGACATTACAAACAGACACTTCAATTTTATTTATTAGTATAGATATAGATATACACGTGAAACGAAAACTTCGGATCCTTTTTTAATAATATTTCAGGCACGGAAGAGTGTGAGATTTGGCATACTTGAAATTTATATGGAGATGTCTAAGGGGATGCTAAAATTGATGAATATCGACGAGAATCAACGTAGACTCTTACTTTAAAACATTAAAAACCTACAAACTTCAACAAAGAAAAATATCAAACAAATGCGATCAATCATTCCACATTTCCACTAGACCATTTCTATTAACGTCCCACGACGCGACGCAGCCACGCAGGATTGTTACCGCGCAAACTTCGTGGACGTTGCAATTCAGAGCGCGACAGGTGACGAGAATGGGTGTCGTTCCCCTACTGGCCACTATCACATTCACACGTCCTTTTTGCTCGGTTTTACCCGCAAACTGCCAATTCCTTGGGTTCTATGGCTGTTTCATTGGGCCGTGTCTGGGATAATTTGGTTGTAGAGCGTTTAAAATATAGTGTTTGTGTTTTTTTATTTGACATTGTTACGGTCTGTCCTCTAACATTGGGTTTTTACCGTGAAGTTTGTACAATTTTATTTTATGGAGGTGTTTTTTGTTTGCCTGTTAGGTGGGGTTCTCGGGTCTTTGAATGTCAGCATGGAAAAAAGTGTAACTTTAGGTGCGTTTTTGACAAAAAATATGTAATTACTAGCTGTCCCAACAAACGTTGTTTTGCCTTTTTTAGCCAAAAAAAAAATTGCGGTGGACCACCCTTAATATTTGGGGGATAAAAAATAGATGTTGTCCGATTCGCATACAAAATTTCACGAAAATCGGTCGAGCCTTTTCGGAGGAGTTTAATTACAAACACAGTGACACGAGAATTTTCCTTCACGGTTATTTTGCATCCATTGTGAATTATACGGGTAATTCGTTTTTCATTTTGCATCTGAAGTGTTGAACATGTTGAAGACAGGCTTCCACAAAACTTGTTTAGTCAAGTCTTAATACACGCCAGAGCTCAGAAAATTAAGTTACAACCAAAATATACTTCCGAGAATCTTGGCTTGTTAAAATTTTAACGAACAAGAACTTGGAAACAAAGTGTTTTTAACTGTACTAACTCTCATAACATGTAAGTTTAAAGTCAGACGTTGTTTTTAACACTAAACTTTAATTGAACTTTAGATTTTTCCTGTAAATCTGCACATTAGCCTTACTCATGTTTCAGCTGTTGAATAGGTTATTAAATTAATCTATACAATACCGAAATGTTATACCCATGATTTTCAAGATATTAGAGAAAATTTCAAAAAGGCTTTTGTAGAAATACAAATATACCCCTAACCAATAATTTGGGCAATTACCCAACACCAAGTTGGTGTAAACAAAACACGCCAGTGCTTAGGTACCTAGTGTGTAAACTAGAAGCACACACTAATGAAATAATTAGAAAAGTTTTACACCCAAAACATTAACGAGGATTGAAAACGTACCTGTAACTTAATTAAAGAATTAATTAATCTACCCAGTGGCAACCTTGAAAAACTAACAATTGTTCGGAATTACCCGTTTCAAAAATACCCGTACGCAATACGTTAGTATTTTTGGGTAATTAATTTTCCGTGTTGGTACACTGCGAGCACATAAAACAGGATCAAAAGCTATTACATTGAGCAAACATTTACCTGTTTGAGTTTATACATATTATCATCATGCCAAGCCTTTTCGCAACTATGTTAGGGCCACTGAATACCAGTATTTTGCATGGAGCAACTGCCTACCTGACCTCAATAACCCAGTTAGGTACTGGGTAACACTGGGTATATCTTTTGGTAAGACTATTCTAGTCAAAGATGTACTCGTACATATTGCAGCCGTGACCAACGACTTAACATGCTTTCCGTGGCAAGGAAGGGTCTCAATATGCATGGAAGGGTCACCCATCCACGGACCGACCTCGACAAGCGTACTTTAACCTTCGATCGACCCGGGTGGATGATATTATTTAAGCATAAGCCCCTCTTGCGTTTGTGTTTATACATAGTTGCCATCACATGTATAAGCCATTTTGGCCCACGACACTTAAAAGTGTTGTGTCAGTATTATCTACTTGTGTTCCGTTCGACAAAGTTGTCAAAATATTTTTTTCTGGTTGAAGATTTATATTAGGTTATTAGTGAAGTCGCTCGTCATTAGTCTTAGTAATAATTCGACTGTTATAGGGTTTTACACTCCTTCGTGTTGACTTTTACTATGCCAAATTTTACGCTTCTGCGTGCGCGCAATATTTTTAAATGGGAACCTGAAGTTTCCGCTTCACTTAACAATATAATAATGTAGGTAGTCAGAATTTGGTGTAAATATTTCTAATCAAAACTTACGTTATTTTATACTAACATATAATTACTTAGTTGAGTTTTATTTACATATTATCGTCAATCGTATGTAGAATGTAGGTCCAGTATAAGCTGACCTCTCACTGTTTGGAAATCCTATGCAATGAGAGATCAGCAGAAACTGTAAATTTATAGCTTGATATGTAGCCATGTGTACTTAAACAAAAAACGAATCAAATCAAATTATGATAATAATTAATAAAAGCCAGTTGAACGTACTCGCTGTTGTCTTCATATTGAATTCAATAATATTAGCATACCGGCAAGAAATCCGTCTCAAGTGCCAACGAAATACGAAAGCTTGTAAAGTGCCGGGTTGGGTCCCTCATACGGACAAAGTGATAATGTGATTTTCCTGTTGGAAAATTCTCAATTGACCTGGGCATGGACCGGTGTCCGATAAATGGCGATAGGCTCACCCTTTATCACGTCGGACATTAATACTGTCATTGGTGAACCCAACCCTTTTGCCGGTTAGAGATGTGACTGTGTATTAAAAAAAAAAACTTGTGGGAAATCTTGTCGGTGTCAGTGTTAATCCCTTTTAAAATGTTGTTGAATTAAATTCAAGAGACGCTGGTAGCGCTTGCTAAAATAAATAAAATAGTAGGGGTAGTTACTGTTTTCTTTTTGCAAAGGTTGGTAAGTTTATTGAAGTGTACACACAGGTAGGTACTTGTTATTAGTTTTTTTACACATTTGCAAGGGAAAAATCATCTACGTAGCCTTTTCCCAATTATAATTGGGTCGGCTTCCAGTCTAACCGGATGCAGCTGAATACCAAAGTTTCACATGGAGCGACTGCCTATCTGACCTCCACAACTCAGTTACTGGGCAACACGATATCCCTTGGTAAGACTGATTGTCAGACTTTTGGGCTTCTGACTACCCGTAACGACTGGGCTTGTGACTAATTGTAACACGACTGTCAAAGATCTTTAAAGATCCGAAAAAAAAAGCAGGGGGTCCAAAACATGTACTCAGTTCATGGTGTCAGGATGTGCATCGATGTACAAAAATGTGTTCTACCTAATTTGCACAGAAAACTGATAAAAAAAAACACAACATAAATGTCGCATTGTGACAAATCTAAAATGAGGACACGACACCTGAGTCCCAAAACAAGCTACAACTCAAGAATTAATAATTCTGGAAGTCAATTATATACCACCGTACTCCCCGTATGAAAACTTCTGTTTACCCTCGTTAAATACATCCGAATACGTTTTCTCGCCGTTTATTTGAATTTTCCTTTGAAATTTACTTTCTGGGTTATATCAGCGCTCGCAGCTTCACCTCAGGCTTATCGTTTTACGCAAAGCCACCATACCTAGCGTCGGTAATGGCATTATAGTTTACATAATCGTCTTACAGTACCATAGTGGTAATATCTAAACCGAATCTTGAACATTTGAGCTCTTAATGGTAATGAGGATTCGTAATTGCAGTCTGTGAGAGTGGTTGGATGAGTGAATTAACTGAAATGCGGAACTTAAATGTAAGGCAGGTTAGTTTAAAACAATTGAATATTTCCGTAACTAAATATGGTACAAAGTAAATTGTATAGCAGGGCGAACGTTCGATTTGTATAAATTACACCAATTTATAGTGAAATGTGTTAGATTTGGGTACTTACTAATGATGTCATTATAAACTAAATACATTTAAGTATCTAACAGTAATTTATAGTCGAGTCATTACTGCACCACAATGGAGGCATTAAACTAACCACGTATTTGATACATATATAATTTACTGTAATCCTGAAATCGCTAATCAATTGTGGATTGCGTATAAATTACTTACTGTACGGCTAGCTGTTTACAAATCTGACCACAACTAAGCGCATGGTTTTGTTTGTATTAGTCGTGAGCTTTGCAACACTATCCTTATAATATATTACCCAGAAAATACCACAAAACCGCTGTTGCCAACGACTTTTTGTATAATCTTCAACGCCTCATTTGACTCATTCAGGCCTGTATGGAAGTTCAAACATACCCTTTCTCAGACCACCTCTTCATCTTCTGGGGCCTATTATCAGTGGACCCTTATTTAAAAGTGACACGTAAAGTTAAAACCAGTATAATCTGAATTTGCTGATGAATTTTTCGATGCCCTGTGGTTATTTATTTGATTTTATTTCTTCATGTATTAATAATTGTATCGTTTTAAAGAAATAAGAAATATGTCACATAATGTCTAATGTCATACTTGTCATAGTAACATGGCATATCATGTCTGACATAGTCTGATTAGGATATGCGCATTGTAAACAATTGAAATTATTTATAATCATCTTAGTATGAACGATAATTTAAGCTATTAATATTAGAAACAAGTGTATTATTATACAATTTAAATAGTAAAATCTTCAAGTTAACCATACATTTTTTGAACATAATTGTCAATCAACTTGGCATAAGTTATAGTATATTATATCAAGCTGTTTATCAGTCTACATTAATATAAACATCATCACGCCTGTATTTCCCTCCTGGGTATACAGGAGAGACGAGTGACAGTTTTTATATGAATGTAAGGCAGAGGTGTTACTATAATACCCACACCCACAATACGCCAGTTATTCCCACGTAATAGGGGCGATCCTATTGCTATCAACTGGACACGAATCCAGACTCCAAGCTGTTACTTTGAAACCCCAGAAGGAAACTCAATAACACTTTGCTCGACCTAGAAATCGAACCCGGGATCTCATGCTCAGCAGTAGCACTTGCGACCATTAGACCAAAGAGGTGGTCTACATTATTATTTTCAGTAATCAGATTCAGTGACCACACACGCCAATATTTTAACAGGTTTACACGGGCCGCAGGATATCGTTCCGTGTGTTGATTGGTTCGCAACGCTGCGCACGTCAATTCAAACATAGAACGCTTGACCGCAGTCTAGGTTTGCACTGCAAAACGGCCTTGTAAACTATACCTCACGGAGTCGTCATAGGTAATGACCAGTATCTCAAGCAAATGTTCCCACTGGCTCATGGAAATAGATAGTCGTCCTATTCAAAATCCGACAACCAGTCTTGCCAAGGGGTTTCGTGTTATCCAGTACCTGCACTAAGGAACTAGACTGCACTAAAAAATATGTTTACATGGAGCAATTGGCTCTATGTAAACATACTTTTTGCTAAAAACTGCGAAGTGAAAACTGACTTTAGTATCGGTGGTCGGTGGCAAAAAAATTAAACAAACCGAAAGTAAATTGTTCTCTACCCATCACAGATTCTTAGACCGTTACTTACTATGAGAACACGAACCACATCAACTTACTGAATTAAAAACCCAATATTGAAGATAACTCGGCAACTGCTGAATGCTTTATTAAATAAAATATGCATAGCAGGCTTCTTATACCGAATAAAAAAAGAAATAAATCAACCGTTTACCGACCCAGTGATAACGGGCGAACCTATTGAGTGTCCCTATTGCTATATACCGGGCACCAATCTAGACTAGGCTGCTACTGAGAAAGATCCTCTGGGGAGTTGGTTCCACCACTTCTTCTTCCCAGCTAAAACACTAGGAAGTGGTGAAGGGTGGGAGTTTTAGGGGACTGTCTTTTGTGAACGTTTTTCGACGTTCAAAAAGTGCTGATTCTCAGCCTAATTTAAATAAATGAATTTTGATTTTGAATACCAATTTGCTCAAACTGGGAATTTAACCCAAGACCTAACGCTCGGCAGTAGCACTTGCGACCACTAGACCAACGAGGCAGTAAATGATCACTATCATGCACTATACAGTGTAAATTATAAGATAGGCTTAAAAAGGTATAGGGTCTATATGTTACGTCGAAAAACCTAAGAGGTAAATTCGAAATAGACAACGCACTCTAGCCTTTGGCATTTCAGCTACTTTACACTTCAACGAAGCTGAAATGTTTACGGTCATTGTCTCAGCCGTCTATTGCCGTAGTAAAGCTCAAATAATTCAATCTAGCTAAAGGCCTAAAGGTATGTGAATGGAAGTCTAAATACTAATTCATACTTAGTGACGAGAGGAGGAGGCTGAATGCGGCTAATGATGTTCTTTGCCCGCTGGCCGTCACAAAAGTGCCGATTATAAACTTTGGGAAACTAATCCGCTTTGAGCACTAGAAAAGTCACTACAAGTCTGTAACAATTATACTTAAAATAAATCAACTAAATAACTAACTAACATTACAGCCAAATAATTCAACTCAATTTAGTTATTTTTTAACAATACAACATTATTTTTCCTCCCAGACCTGAACTAGAACGAATATCTATGCAAACCTAACAACACCATTTGTAGCCAGACATTCAGTGGGTTGTTCATGTTGTTTGTACGACCGTTTCAACTGTCAACGGCCCACGTCAGTTCTGTCCTTACCTGAACACAATTCAGGACACAGCTTTCTCATGGTTGACAGGCATACTAGTGAAATGAATCAGTTGTCGGAAAAACCCCATCGCAGTGAGTAACTCCATCACATCTTTCAATTATTTTGAGGTATCACGAACAGTAGATAAGTCTATAAGAACAGCAATCAAACATAAACAACGTCACGATATAACCTATCTAATTTTGAGGTTGTGTATATTTATTTTACATCACCTACAACAGTGGTCCTAGCACGAATTTCTTGCAAGAAGTTTACCAACCAAAAACGTCAAATTACCTTGTTATTAGTCAAATGAAATTAGTTTCACGTTCTTAATATAGAGGCGCTGTTTTAATCTAAAAACAAATTGTTGATATTTTCGGTTGGTAAATTTCTCGCAAGAAATTCGTGCTGAAACTACAGGACGCCTCCCGCTGTCATTCAAATAAATCGGTCAGTAGTAAATTTGACAGGACCATATTCAGAAAACTTGTCATTTTCCCATCAATATTAATTGGAGATACATCATGATAAGGAGACATCGAAAGTTTAAATTAGGGATGACATCGATGTGAAGCCGTTGACCACAGAAAATTCGCTTTGATAAAAAATGTAAGGGGAAGAGAAAGGAACAATTTATTTTATACGCTCGGTTCTTTAACGTGTTTTAATAATAAATGGCAAATTACTTCAGGGAGTTTGGATTTGTTTAAAAAATACTTTCGGTGCCCTGACGTGTATGTAGGCACACTTATGAGAAGACCAAATCTAGTAAAAAGGAATCAAAGTAAAAAGGATTTCCTTTTGAAAAGTCAGTGAGGTTGTTTACCCATCTAAAAGAAAGCATAAGTAGTCATAAAAGCGATAATAAATCTGGCATTTAGGTTACTATCTTAAATCTGTTTATAATCCACAATGCCGCTTTGTGTGTACCTATTTTTAATATCTTTAAATAAAGCTCCATTTTCTGTGCTTGTGTTCAAACCACAATGGGAATGGCGACAAGTGTGCGACACTCATGTCGCAATGTGTTTCGTTTTGCTCGCACAGTAAGAGAACTAAGATCGAAGACAGTGCAAATAAAATGCGGAACGTTTTCTTTCTCGTAGAGTGCATTAAGTGTATGGTTTTCGCCAACAGTAGCTAGGTGTACGATTAAAATATTTAGTTGTATCATGTTTATTGCACTTTTTACCTGAATTCACCGCAGTAATGCTTAAGGACTGAGACTCTTTTGTTCAGGAAAAGAAAATAGAAACTGTCATGACCAATTCTGGCACTCCGTTAGTGTAAATAAATAATAAAAAATAAATAAATAATGCTGGACAATCCACACAGCATCATCTAGCCCCAAGGTAAGCAAAGCTTGTGTTATGGGTACTAGATGACTGATACACTTAATACAATATATTACATAAATAGATACTTTTTATTATACATAGAAAATACCCAGAACACCCGGAACAAATATTTGTAGATCGTACAAACATTAGTCCCAAGGCGGGAATCGAACCCGCAACCTCCTGCGTCGCAGGCGGACCTGTGTGAGTGTGGATGAACATTGAACGTAGTAAACAGAATAAATAAAAACAACGTAAACGTTTCACGCCTACTTTTTTCAGCAGAGTTTCATGTTATTTGACAGTTATTTTTAACTACGAGTTATTAAATACCTACCTGCATTAATGACCAAATAATTAAGATTTTTCTTTATATATCGTGTGTATAAAAGCAACTCAATGTAACGTTATTAGGTTTTGAGTTTGTTATAATAGAAAAGGTAAAAATATATAAGGACTCATTTTAAAAAAAAAGCGTAAATTGACGTCTATACTTTAAGAATATCTACTTAAATTTACTTCAAATAAAACATGTTATAAAGAATTTTATGAAAGCCACCAAGAAGACAATGGAAAATAAAACTAAGCTTGAACTTTTATGTCCTCATGACACTTTCCCGGGTATTAGAACTTTCTATTCTTCAGAGCAGCTTAAGATAAGATGGTAACGGTTACGTAGACTGTGTCGAGCACTAACTAAACTGAAATATTGTCATCCCCCGTTAACAGGTAAAAGCAAGACATAAATGACAGACATTTAGAGTGAAGTTAAGAAAACCTGCTAAAATTGTATATGTTTAAAGAGATAATTTCAACTTAATTTGTACATATAAAAAGAAAAAGAAAAGCTTTGCAACGTTGAATGACAATGCTTATTCTTTGGCCAAAAAAGACTAGCCTGGTCATCTGAAGAGACGACTAAACGCTTTGCGATCTTCCGAAGGGCTTTCGGACCCCATGGCCCTATCCCGTGGGCCCGTGTTTCAACACCAAACGGATCAAATGGGATCCCTTCTTTTCGCATAATGTTTTTTGTCCTAATATACTTCGGCACAACGATTTTGGCACAATTTGTTTTGGCATAATTATACTTTGGCATAATTTTTTTAGGCATACATTTTATGTTGGCATAATCATGTTAAAGACTAATTTGTTTTGGCATAAATTTGATTAGCATAACGTTAGTAGGCTTAATGACTATTAGCATAACGTTAGTAGGCCTAAAGACTTTTAGCATAACGTTAGTAGGCCTAATTTAAATTAATATGCTGTGCAACAAAAGTTAGTCACAGAACCGAATTGCTGCAAAACCGACTTCACGTAGTCTTGTTTGTCCTACCCCTAGAGTGTTATTTAAAATCGCGTAGGCGCGTAGGGGCGAGGCGGCCCGCGGGCTGAGAAGCAGGCGGCTGCGAGCGAGCCGCCGCGGCTGAGGCTGGCCGGCGGTGCCGGCCAACAAGCCGAAGCTGCGGTGGTGAGCGAAAGCCGTCTGCGACGATTAGCACGCGTGGGGCCGCCGGAGGGCCGCAGCGCCGGAGCCGTCACAGAAACCCTGCCTGCTGCATGCTGCTTGCTTGCTTGCTTGCATGTTGCATGCATGCCTGCATGCTGCATGCTGGCTTGCATGTTGCATGCTTGCTGACAAGCAAGCATGCAAGCAAAATATATTTTAATATTATTTTATAATTTAATATTATTTTAGCAAAATATGTTTTAATATTTTTATGCGTTATTTATGCTTAACTTTTATGCTTTAGGATATTATGCTTAAAAAAGTTATGCTTTAGAACTTTATGCTTAAAAAAATTATGCTTCGGCTTGTTGGCCGGCACCGCCGGCCAGCCTCAGCCGCGGCGGTGAGCGAAAGCCGTCTGCGACGATTAGCACGCGTGGGGCCGCCGGAGGGCCGCAGCGCCGGAGCCGTCACAGAAACCCTGCCTGCTGCATGCTGCTTGCTTGCTTGCTTGCATGTTGCATGCATGCCTGCATGCTGCATGCTGGCTTGCATGTTGCATGCTTGCTGACAAGCAAGCATGCAAGCAAAATATATTTTAATATTATTTTATAATTTAATATTATTTTAGCAAAATATGTTTTAATATTTTTATGCGTTATTTATGCTTAACTTTTATGCTTTAGGATATTATGCTTAAAAAAGTTATGCTTTAGAACTTTATGCTTAAAAAAGTTATGCTTTAGAACTTTATGCTTAATAAGTTTATGCTTTAAAATATTATGCCTAATCATTATTATGGTTACAGCCATAATGCTTTAAAAAAATATGCATGAGCTGTTATGCGTAATTATATTATGCGAAAAAATAATTATGCCAAACAACGTTATGCTAAGTTATATTAGGTCTTAAAATTTTATGCTAATGGATAGGGAACCGGATCAAATATATAACTCCCAATTAGGTTGTTATATTTTCGCCGTTTGAGGTTTCCTGCACTTGCAGCAGCCGCATCGGCATAGCCCGCCGTACAACTATAATTATTATAAGTCCAATACTTAATTTGTCAGGCATAATTTACCTCCATGACATTCTGTTTTAAAATACAGTAATGTTTTTAATTTTCCTAACAGCAGCAGGGCAATAACAACTGTATACTAGTTGTTAACAAAAAATGTAAGGAGGCATGGTTTTCCACGAATCTATTTGTATTCCACTAGTCCAGTGTCAAGTGCGCTCACCCACAATTTTGCCTGACGAGAAGCAAATATTGACCCGCCCCTGTTCACTTCCATCCTTTCTGTTGCCTTTATTTGAGCTTTATATAAATAAAATTGACCATTTTCTTCGCGCGACACAGATTTTTACGATAAACTGTTGTTTAGTCGAATACGTGGGGTATGTTCATGTTAAACGCTTTTATATTTTCCCGTTACGCGCTCTTCTTTTAGTGGGCGTAGAGGAAAATATAAACTATATGAATTGCTTATCTACCCACTTAGGTTTAAAAGCCCGTTGAGGAAGCGTCTCGTGTAATGTATTGTTAGCCTCATTAGGGCTCGCTCAAAAGTACGAGGCAGACTTTGTTGAGAGGCAAAATCGTGACGGCGACGCATTTATATCGAAATTTAAAAAATAGGTTTTAAGTTCGAGCTTATTTTTCAGATATTGCTGCCTAACACTTCGCCCCTACAGAAATGATGTAGTGTCTGGACCGAACAAACTTTTAGTTTATTATTCCATTTCATATTAATTTAGAGTAAACAAAACTTATCTTATCTTAAACTTTATTTCCCATCTTTAAAATAGCTTGTACATTTGTTACGGTACAAACCAGCAACCGTTTCTTTTCTTCATTTACTATGAATTGGTGCTCGAAGACGCGCGTATTAATGGACTTCTGGATGTATCAATATTAATATTAAGGCTGGCGTAGCAAGTAATTCAATCAAGGTGAACAAATAGACCCAAGACTAAGTGATTTGTTAGGTAAAACGTCTTTCTTTTCAGATAGAATAATAACGGTATTTGATAAAGCTGTATCAGAGTTCCGAAAATAGATCTTGAATATTATTTCGTACAGTTCTTTTCTATTTGTGGTGTGTTTGAGTACTTCTGCCACTGCCTATGTGTATAGCAGACATGTCTTCGATCTATTAACCTTAATGAATGAATTAATAACCGAAATGAAAATACTTATCAAAATAAATAAAAATTAACTGCCACATATTTGAAAAATCATCACTTGAGAACAGCTCGACTGATTTAGTTACTTTTTGTTGTGTTTATAATTGTCAGGACAAGGTTCGTATGGAAATGAAAATCTCAATTAATGGGATGGCTAATTTTAATCAAATACTAAAATGTTTTTTATGTATCTGGATAGAAACAGGCAAAGGAAAAGTAAAGGATCTTGTTTTAAGCATACTTGAAATCACATCCTTACCCTTCGATCGATTTATTGGGTGAATGAGATCATTCGTCCGTGACCGATTGAGTAATCCGAATCTATTTCTAGTCCTGACTGATGTTCTATTATGTAATGTTGTGGTCAAAGCGTGGGTACGCCACGCTTCTACTACAAAATGGGACATTTGATTGAGTGGGTCCACTGCTTCCCACGCCGTAACAGCCAGTCAAATCTATTTTCATCTACTTTCTGTTCTATAGGTCACTTACTTCTACGTTTGTATACATTCTTATATTGCATCTTTTGTTTAAATTATGGAATGTATTTAATTTCCGTTTTCACTTTTACACAGTTTGTCCACATCTCTTTTTAATCGAATCTCTTATCGTACGTTTGGAAAACAGATTTCTTTAGAAATGAGCAACACCTTTGTATTTTTCTATTCCGGTCGCCTTGTCCGTTTATATGTGTGTAAATAAACTGTTAAATAAAAGTTCTAGTAATGGCCACTATTTACTACAAGCTAATTCATATGTCCTTAAGTCGAGTTCGGTGTACAGTAAACTGTGTGTTATGGACTGTCCTATAATTTTGACAGAGAACTTCAAAGTTGGTATACTTTTATCCAATTTATGATTTATAACCTTTTTTAACCTTCGTCATCAAAAAAGGAGGAGTTTCTAGGTATGATCGAGTTATTTTTTTATATGTTTACCGATTTTTCCGTCAATTACGAACCGATTTTTAAAATAGAAGAGGTATACTTTCAAGGTGATCGGATTGTCATCAAGTCAGGATCTGGTGATGGGATCCTGGAAGAAATCGAGTTAAATCTTCTAAAATTATACGCACGCCTATAGTGGTTTGAGTATTTTTTTGCAGGAACTCGTGCATTTGTTCTTGAAAAGCACCATTTGGTTAAGTAGAACTGATGATGAAAACCACAGATGGGCACTGGAACTATTAAATAATAAGTATATTATGCTCGTTACGAGGCATATGAAGAAGTGGAGCTGATGGTGAAGTACCCGTAGAACTCTTCAACAATTAACGTCCCTGCATCAGGAAAAGCACTATTTTGTATAAGGTTGTTACCAGTTGACATTTGACTCTCTCTCATTAGGATCTAAGATAAAATACAAAGCGACCCAAAAATAAAGAGAAAAAAAATATGCTGCCGTCTCTAATAAAAACCACTTAAAGATATACAATTTCAGTGAGCCCTATTTACAACACTATTTATTTTAACAAAAAATACATAAATTAAACATTTTAAATACTTGCTTTAAACAGTAATATGTCGCAGAAAACATAAAAAGAAACATAAGAGTGGCCGTTTTGTTTAAATATTATAGGAATGTTCTGGGTATTTGCTATGTATAATAAAAAAAAAATCTATCTATGTATGTATTGTATTGTATGTATTAAGTATGTTGTGTGTATTGTATTAAGTATATCAGTAATTTAGTACCCAAAACACAAGCTCTGCTTAGCTTGGAGTGTGGATTGTCCAGCATTATTTATTTATTTATTTATCCATCCGTACCCAGTTTAAACATCACATTTATTTCTCCAATGCGTTAAAGTTTCAAATGCAGTACGCATTCGGCATTGTTGCCGGACGGTACTCGAATCGTGCAAATATTATGATTTGCGACTCGATACGAGCTTTGCAAGCTGATACACGAAATGTGAATATGTGTTTACATTTCCTGTACCGCCTTACTTGTAAAGGTATATATACATGATGGGATGTGGAAGTCGGGTCCTCGATGTTAAATTGTTCACTTTAAATGTCATCGTCTTAAAATGTCCCCTGGTTTTACGAGAGCGATTTAAAATTAGCCCCTGAATGAAATTGTAGGTACACTGTTTGCTAATGATTAATTATGCTCAAGATTTATCTTACACTAGACTGCCATCTGACCTTCACAACCCACTCTTCAGTGACTGGGTAATAAGGAAATACCCTTTTAAAGAAGGTAAACCCTTTGGTAAGACTGGTGGGCATACTTCTAAATAATAAATGATGTTTATTTCTGTAAATGTTTTTTTCCAAAAGCTTGGTTGTTTTGTCTCTAACTGACTACTCTGAGAAGAAACACTGAAAGAAACTCAGAGGTCACACCTCTTTCAAAGTCTAGACATAGGCTTCTGACTACCCGTAACGACTGTCAAAGTTCTAGGAACGACGACCGGGACCATCAGCTTAACGTGCTTAACGAAGCACGGAGGAGTCTTGGTATGTGGTGGTACAATATGTAAAAAGTACAATTAATTAACACATTGACTGCCCCGACATAATCTCAATGGAAAAACTATTACTGACACGAGTCATCTTGTAGTCTACTACTTATCGTGTTAACCCAATGAAAATCATCAATTTTATTTACAACATTATTTATTTAACATTGGTTGGTCCAACAGCTTTTGTGTACAACATGATATATTAAATATATGTGGGTTTTTTTAGTCTTGGACTTACACAGTTACCAATTACTGGTTACCAGCATTTATGAAAATAACAATAACTGATAACATAAGAAAGAAAAAAAGGTTTCCTACAAATTAAAACTCTTTACATTTAAGAGTTTTAGAAAATCCAGAAACAAAGTTTCAAATCAACACAACCGTGACTTTTTCACCACTGAACGCTAAAAACCAGCTCATTAGCTCCACTACAAAAAACTATCTAAATCCAGATTAACATGTAAAGAGAAATGTCGTCAGTCCGTCCGTCCGCGTACGTCCGTTCCGCAAGTTGATGCGTCACGCAATATCAGCATGATTGATGACAGTCATCCCCTAGTCCCGGATGACCGCAGCTTTGTGCGCGTATCATACAGTCTGTTTACGCCCTGAATTAGTTTGTGAGTGACCAGTCGCCTGGAAATGGACGCTAAAGATACGCTGATACATCGGGATTATATTTCATTTTTTATTTACTTTTGTGGATTTATACTAAAAACTAGCACAGGCTTTTTTTATTTTTGAGACCAAAAAAGAAGGAAAGCACAGAAATATTTTGCCATGTTGATTTTATTTTGCAATTAATTTTTAATAAATATTTGTATTGTATATTTGTAGTGTTGGCTAGGACATAAAGTTACCCCAATCTGCCAAATTTATTGGATAGTTTATCAACATTATAACAAAAAAATAAGGTTCATGTTCAAATGGGAAAATCTGACAGTTTGGGACAGCTTGATATGCTGGCGTCTGTACTGAATAACTGCAAAATTAGTTTTCTCCTTCATTTTGGTATAACTTTTAACTGAATAGCACTTCTTTTTTGGGTCGCGTCGGTATTAGCATACCGGTGAGTGGGCTTTTCTTTTTAAGTGCAGTTAGCAAAGCAAGTCATCGTACCACCTGCCTGCCACCGAAATACCGGCACTTGACGTCGGTTTACCAATTTCAAGACTAAAGCAGGGAATAGGTACAATCAATGCTGGTTTAGGCTAACCAGTGGCCAAATATTGATTGTATTTTTTCAATTTACACCTAAAAGTTATTCGCCACTGTTTTAAACACACTTTTTCTCAAAATATCATCATCATTAAATGGCCATTATAACTTAAAAAGTTTTAAATTATTTAATTAAAAAATACTTTTTGAAATATAACATACAACTTAATACTGAACTGCAAATTGTAAAAAAACCTATGTCGTTTTGAATTTCGTGGGCTACCACTATGCATTTACTTTAAGTACCAATACCAGGTGTATATACTTCCCTGATAGGTACATTAAAGCATCACATTCGGAATTAATACTGAACTAGAGCTCGTGGCTAAATAAAAACAGGCGTACGAGTTGATCCAAGGTTAAGCTACGCTTGCTGAGGTCAGCCTGCGGATGGATGACCACTCGTAACATATTGAGACTCCTCCGTGACTCAGAAAGCACGTTAAGTCGTTGGTCCCGGCTATTATTTAAAGATCTGGTATGGGGAATACTGGTATTCAGCAACATCCGATTAGACTGGAAGCTGACCCCGACAAAGTTAGGAAAAGGCTAGGCAGATGATGATGAAATAGAACTAGACTGATAGTTGAACTGCACGAAAGGCGACGCGAGCTATTTCAATATTTGTACGAGTATCTACAAATCTTCGTCAAGAAATACCTCTTAATTTACATTAAGAATTTAGAAAGTGCTCGTTATATTACATATATATAGATGGACTGTAGTATGTATACTGTAGTATTTAAGTTTCACATCAACGGCCTGTCTGAAGGAAAATATTGCCTCACAAATATATTCTCCTGCTATATTTTTAGAATTACATGAGTAGAGAGAGACCAAAGAAAAGATGTATGGATTGTGTGAAAGATGATATGGCTAGAAAAGAAGTGACTCTTGAGATGACGGCTAATAGAGTTGTATGGAAGAAGAAAATATGACCGACCCCAAATAAATTGGATAAGGGCAGGAGGATGATGCAATATATTCTCCTGCTCTACATATATTTTGCAGTAACTTTCACATTATTTCAGAATCCTGAATACAGCAGGAAATAAATATAATTTTGCGTGTAATACGATGTACCAAAGCTCATGACGTTGATTAGAACAATAGGGTATTGTAACGTTCCGCGATGAACGTGTATAATTTAATATCACATTTCCGAAATCCTCTACGTATACAAAAAGTCGTGGATATCCGTATATGTAACTTTTTTTTTGTTTCTTTACGGGGGGGAAACCTTCAAAAGGCGCCTGGACTTTTGGGGAAAAGACCAGGTAGTGTGGGATTCTTACCTAACTAAAACCACCCCGGTGATCACCATCAGCACTTGGAAGGACTCCGTTACCTCTTAAGAGACCACTCCGGGACCCCTGTGCAACGCCTGTTAGGGCACATCCCTGAGAGGTCTCCCCTGAACCTCACTGTGCACGGGGACACGTGATCACTATGCCACCGTCAACCTTGAGGACATTTGGTGGGAGAACAGAGTCCCTACTCTGACCACCCGATCCGTATATGTACCTAGCTAGACATGTGATAAACTCACAAAGTGAAATGATGTTTAAGAATAGTACGCATTTAGTAGCAAATAAAAGTAAGAAAGGTGAATGTAAAGATAATTAAAACATGCTTACATATGTTTTAAGTATGTGTTAGACTCGAATTGTGTTTAAAGATAAAAACCTCAATGTAACCTTTCCTGACAGGTTTGTGTTAAGAAAACGAAAGATAATGAGACACAAAATAAGGCCTAAAATAGTCTCATAAAAAAAAGTTGAATTGTACCCCATTACCTAGTTAAATTATGTAAACACAACTGACATGTGAAGCTAGACAAAATACAGCTTCGTTAACAGGATTTCGGTTCTGACGGAATTCTAAAAAGCAAAACGGACGTCAGATCTGTCAGGCCTATGCAATATCTGAGTGATAGATGGGCAGATGCCCCAGCCACACATCCGGGATGGAACACTTGCATTTACACATATCTGACGTTTTACGGACACGAAAAAATAGGCAAGTTTGAAAGTGGTTTGTATACAATTAGTGCGTGCATTGTTGATGATTTCGGATGAACTATTAATAAGAGTAATAACAGAGCACATACCACTATGTGCTCTGTTAAAATCACTTAAGTCTATTTTCAGCAAGAAATGTACCTAAGTGTTTCAAAGTCTAAAGTTTCTTCGAAATATTTACATTCTTGTAATGCTAAATTCTTGTGACTTGACCTTTGAGTAAGTACCGTTTTGTCAAAACTTAGACTTAAGTGGTATCTCATGGTCTATTTTAAGGTGAAAATAATGTTGAATAACCTACGCAATTGAACATTATTTTCAATTCATACTAACCAATGAGGCAGGAGACGCAAAAATATGGTGGGATGGCACTGCTCATCGTGTAAGTAATATCTATCACTGATTCTCGGGTTTTCAATCATTTTAGCAGGAACTAGCGTGCGTCTTATCAAATCCTTGATTTTTTGGAAGTTGTAAAATTGCGTATCATCCTTGCATTTTTTACCATAGTATTATAATCGTAAGTCTTTAGAAAATGAAAGATTTCCATTGTTTATTACAATAGATTTCAACAAAACGCGGTATTTTTTTATCAGATACTTCCTTAAGTTTTATTAAAGACACACTACATGTTGTCGTGAAGGGAAACACGAATAGTTCATATAAAAAATATTGTCAGGTACTAAGATAGTTTTGTAACTCGGAATTAAATACGAGAACTTTACCAAAAATGTGTAATTAGCGGGGCATCAAGGTTCATCATCATCAAATGTTGAGCCTTCATATTGCACTAGGGTGATGTCAGGTTTCAGTGTGTCTCATAAGCTGCATGCATTCCAACTTTCGCGAGTCACAGTATAGTTTTGTCTCAGAAACGTTAACCGAGCCGTTGTCGAGCTCACGTAGTACACTCAATTTTGTATGTTATTTGACATTGTCTCTGAGTCAAAGCGACACACGTGGCCAAAGGCGAGTCAGTCATAGAAGTCAGTCAGTCAGTCAAAACACTAAGAGCAGGTTATGTTAAATGGAAAATATATCAAGTCGGTTCTTAAGATGTTAAAGTCAATTGAGAAGAACGGCTTATTACCACACTAGCAGTTCACATGACTTGAATCTCCAGTATACTTCGGCTTTATAACTGAAAATTACTTCTACTGCTCCGAAGAACTTGGTAGTTATAGTTACTCACCTAGGATAGCCGCATTAGCTCAGTCACCTAGGGGTGTCGTGAAAAGCGTCATAGGGATTTTCCTTAAAGATTTAAGATCATTCATAAATTAAAAAGAATCGTGCATCTTTCTTCCTTTGCTTTCTATTATCATATCTACTAAAATCAGCCATTTAATGTTCTGTATATTTTTAAACTATAAAAATGGGCATTAGCGTCCTAAGCGCTATAGAAATAACTGGCCCCTAATGTAGCGAAAAAATGAAAACATACATAAACTCACGCCTTTTTCATATGGGCAAGACAGAAATTGAAAAAATGAAAACAATGTTTCTAACAACATATTCTATTTTATCAACTCATATTTTATTAAAACCATTACTGTAATATACATCTAAGAAAGCGACTGAGCGTGAACGGTAGACAGTAATTAATAAACTGTGTCGAAGTTCTTAATTACGGTTTTTAACATCTAATACCAAAGACATGCTGGCCTTTCTAAAATTAATGTTTCATAAAATACTTTTCATGTCACCAAATTGGAGTTGTGGTAATACCTGAATGCTTTAAGTAGACAAATCGTTACGACAGCTTTCATTTGAGGTTGTGGTCTCCATGAAACCTATATAGTTTCATAAACAATTCATGGCTTCTGAAAGCTAGAATTGTCCTTTGTGGTCAAGAGCGTTACGACTTCAGGTCCGTATTTAGTTAATTAAACTAGCTCCAATTATATGGGACTCCAGCATAACTGGTGAAATGTCAGTGTGTTTAACGTTTCCCTCTACCCCTTTCACACACACACTTGTCTAACTCCTCCGCTGTTCTTTTTCTGATTAATTTGATCCAAGACAGTTGAATCGTTTCTCCGGGACTCGTCGGGCTTCTGTATCGACGCTTTTCTGGTTATCACCACTTGATGCTGGTTTTCAGGAGTTGCATGGTTGGGGAATAGTGTAGCGGGCATGTCCCATAAAAACAAAAATAAGGGTTTTTGTTCACATTATTGTTGGTCGTGTTAAAAAAGAGCAACTGCTACTTATACTCATTTTTCTTTTATTCGTAACAATTCTATCGTAAATATTATTTGACCTGTTATTGGTGGAAACCGGCATGGTAAATAAACGGTTAGGTAAACAATGAAAATGATTCGAATTATCGAGTTTCAATAAGTGGACCAATTTTCTGTTTACCCCAATTATTTTTTTAAACTGGTTTTGGTTTCTGGTTTGGTACAAACATAGCTAACTGAATGATGACCAGCCTTTATTTTTTTGTTAATCCTATTTTATTTATAATCTTCGGAAAAGTTCCGCGAGCTTCGTAGGACACAATAGTTCCTGAATACTTAATTGTTATAGAATAATTGTTATAAAAAGACACTATAGTACTAGTACTGGAAATACATTTTTGTACGTGCTTACAATAATGCCTTTAAAATGAAATATAAAAAGAACCAACACACTTTCCATTCAAAATCAACGAAACATTAAACCAGAAAACACTCGCTAACGTATGAAAATCCTCAACACAACACATATTCGGCTGTAATCTAGAAAGGGAAAGCTGTCTTCCGTGAATAGCTATGAATAAATGAAACGGGACAATGGCGCGTAATACAATTGCAGTGAAAAGACGCTCGCGCGGTGTGCTCTAGTTCTGAACAAGAGGGACGGTGGCTCAGGTGCAACATCGCACAATAAGCGCTGCACGGAGCGGCAACAATGCGCGCCGTGATTGCAACATGCGCGCGATTGCACTGCGGCGTCGCCATGCCACTTGAATGACAGTTGTTTGGGCGGGAATATGTATTGCAGATCTGTTTAGATGTTTAATTGGAAATAAATTCAGAATGCCACAAAGGTTCTGTTGTATTAAAAATGCAGTATTTGGCTCAAAACTAGATTCACCAGATGCGATTATAAACAATAGCAGTGGTTCTAAACCAACTGCGTATTTGTAAATTTTCAGTTTAAAATTTTGTAGAGTTACGGTAGATAATTGAAAAGTTTCATTTACACATACTACTACTATTTTAAAGTTAAAAATAATTAACCATAGTTTTGTGAACAAACCGAAGATCGTTTTTGGCGTGAGAACCATTTCCCTGCCTCCCCTGGCACAGAGCGCAGTAAGGCAGAAGTTGTTAATTAAGCCACAAAACAGAAAAATCGAGACAGTTACGGGCTAATGAAGACTGAATGTCTAAAACAAAACATTTCGTTGATTGGCATTCCTTGGCATCTGAGGTTTGGAGTCAATTAGGAATGGCAATTACTTTTTGGTAAATAAATCTCATGAACAGTACATATGCAGTATTCGGTAAGAATATAATCCTTTTTAAGCTGTTCTATTTTTAATTCATGATTTAATCGAAGCCAACGGTAGAGCTGTCTACCTAGATGGCTACATACTAGTCGGATCAAATATGAGTGTTATCGACGCGAAAAGAAGAATAAATTATCTAACATTGAGAAAGAAACATTCTCTAATATTCATAACTCTTCAGGTAGACGTTCTAAAGCAGTAAAGAATATGGCACACAAAATATGGCTTATGCCGACACTGTACTCACTTGCCTGCCTTGTAAGTTAAAACGATGATGTTTCATGATAAAATTCAAAATATTTGTTAGAACTATAAGGAAATATATGCTGCAAATATATGCAATAATATGCTGAAATGATAGTGGATTTTGTGGCACGTGTCAAAAACATCAACGTGTTTGTAAATTCATGTAAGCTCTAACACGCACGTCAAACGTTCATAACGTCATATTTGCAAATAGGTATCGGTGATTGACTGAATGAGTATGTAAGTGCCTACTAAACCTTTAAAATAATAATAAATAAATAAATAAATAATGCTGGACAATCCACACTGCATCATCTAGCCCCAAGCTAAGCAGAGCTTGTGTTATGGGTACTAGATGACTGATATACTTAATACAATACATTACATAGATAGATATTTTTTATTATACATAGCAAATACCCAGAACACCCGGAACAAATCTTTGTAGATCGTACAAACATTTGTTCCAGGGCGGGAATCGAACCCGCAACCTCCTGTGTCGCAGGCGGACCTTTGCCCGCCGCGCCACATTGGTCGTCAAAATAAAAAGCCTCTGCCTTTTCAGAGATGAAACTCCACCTTTCTAATCTCAGCTTTCAACCGGACAACAAATACACACAACGAAGTATCAAGAGCATCTGCACTTCCCGTTCCCAATCTCAGTCCAAAGCCAAGGTGTTGCATAAATAGGGCCAAATTGGAATCCCCAAAATTCAGCCACATATTAGCTAGACGTATCCTTAGGGCATAAGGGGGCGAATGGGGCGAGCGGGCAAAGTTACAAACTTCGGAGTAAGCACTGTCGGTCTCGACCACCGTGACTCGGACCGAATTCACATTGGGATTAAATCGGACACTATGTCTGGTACATGTGAATTAAATTTTGCCTTCTATTACGTATGCATAATTTAGCAGCATTTATTGATATAGATTAATTAGTAATGCGGTTGTTCTGGATTGTTAGATGTCAGTTTGACTAAGGGTTTGTGGATTTAATATTGACACAGGCACTGATACAAGTACTAGATAGGTACACCTTCCAACCGCTATGCCTACCGTTTGGGTTTAGATATATACCTTATCATTCATAAGATCATTGTAGTTGGCAGCTTTAACATTTTTAACTTATGAAACAAACAAAGAATATAGAACACAATATGCACCTCATGTTTTACTTTCAGAAAAAGTTGTTCACCTACGCAAAAATAACTGTACCAAGGAGTTTCATAAGAAAATTTCCGCATATAAATAGTATAAGAAGATATAAGAACTTCGTGAGACCGAGACTCAAATCTCCAAGTTTATAATACTTATTTGCTTAATACATACCTACTTGAATATTTTAAAAAGTTCCCCCTTTCGAAGTAAAACACGTGGATACACTTTTAAAACTGTTCGCCAATTCTAGATTGCGCGCTCCAGCAACTCGAACTTTATCTAACAGCTGATTGCGACTCTTTCTACAGAAAAGTATCGTTAGGATCTTTCCTTTACTTTTCCTTTATTTTTATTGTGACTGCAGCCAACTAACTCTATGTTATACTGTATACATAACTGATCGAGTTAGTGTTTCGCGCGTAATCGATTACGTGTCGAGTTCATTTTATTTTAAGCGCCTCCTCCGCTCTTGTCCTACATAAAAACAAAGCTGATAAGGTTTCTTCTCGGTTTTTTAGAATGACATCACAATTTATAAAAAAATCTATGTTTCTTCAACAATACCTACCTACATACTTATTATAACTTTTCGCAAAACTTTATTCTACATAACAGTTATTCGCTCCTTTGAAATGAATATGACTTTATTGAATGTTACTTCAGCCGCTGAAGCCGTGTGTAGTTCTTTGTTCCCCATTCCGGTTCACGGACAAAAGCGTTCGTGTTCAAATGCAGCTCAAAATTTCAAATACACGAAACGGCTGGTGAGGTGACGTTCTATTTACAAAAGACGACGGGTTCCGTAATAATTGTACGAGCGTTCAACTTTACTCCCTCGTATTATACTTGGTGTTTATTTTGTTTCGAGTTCAAGTACTTGATCTGATTTGCATAGATAGCCCGTGAACAGTTCCTTGAAAGCCGCTTATATTTAGTAGTGGACAAACAAAGGAAGCTCGCGGAGGTGACGAAGTTACTGGCAGGGGCTTAACATTTATAGCGTAGAACAATATAAAATTAACGGTCATTAGTTCTTTTAATGGAAAAGTAGGGCGTTCTGGGTCCATTACTTGTCCTAGGTTTGTTACAGCGAACATTTGGCATAAATGATAAGAGTTAATCGAGTTGGCCTTTGTGTAACACAGACATATTGAGGTTGACGAAATCGTTATAATGACTCTGATTGAACAATACTGATAAAAGATATTATAACACATTTAAATTTAGCTTTTGTTAATACAAGGTTAATTTTCGTTTATTAGATCGAGATAAAAAAAATCGAGTGGGCGTAGGTTTTATTGAGCGTGAAATTGTGGGATTTATTTTTATATTACCAAATTTAAGGTCCCACTCAGAAAATTATCAGAATAAGTTCTTATCTTGTCCCGGTAATTGACTTGCCTTAATTTTATGGGATCTTTTGCCTCTGCCTTTCATATACTTTGAATAATTAAATGTTACTTGTAAATATTTGCCAGCATATGACATGAAAAAGCTTGGATCAAAAGTAATGTTACACAAATAGTAACAGACCAGTTTGTCGCATAGCTACGGCAACATGCTATTACCTAAATTAGCCCGAGGCGAGATATTAATTGCAACCTGCATGATGCAGTTGATACGCGGGTGCAACTATGAAGTTATCATTTTAACTCAATCTAACACATACGCTGCTGAATATAGACCTCTCTCAAGTTGGAAGAGGTAAAATAATTGTGATAATCTAGAATTTTTTATTGTTACTTTGCTACTACACAAAACTGGTTTTGTAGTAGAAGCTCTTGCCACGCCATGTTTTTCTGATCGTCATTATTTTATTGCTAGGCTGTGTTGCCCCACTCTCTCTCAGGTCTACTAGCGTGGACCAATTCCGTCTGTCGGCGTCAACCTCACCCGCCATCTTTTCCTGGCTCTGCCACATTATGACACATTTACTGAACGTAAGAAAAAAAGACAATGCGCATTCAAACAGCATTCAGATTGTCTGAATGAGAATCCGAATGCTGTTTTGCTTTAAGTACATGACGAGAGTCCAGAGCTGCACTTAGTATCCAAACGGAATTGACGGCACGGTTGGCGCAGTGGCTGAGCGATTGACTGCTGCGCCGCGTGACGTGGGTTCGATTCCCGCACGGAACAAATATTTGTATGGCCTACAGATAGTTGTTCCGGGTCTGGCTGTTTGTGTATGTGAGTTTGTATGTTTGTAAACGCACCCACGATACAGGAGAAATTCCTAATGTGGGGCAACGTTTTTTCTAAAACAAACAAAAAAAACTATGGCTACACCAAAACCAATTCCAAGATATTTGAACTCATTATTGTCACTTGAACGAAAATATAACACTATTTATATCTAACGATTACACGTTTATGAGAGCGCTGTACCAAGATT
The DNA here is from genome assembly GCA_905147745.2 of Phlogophora meticulosa. NCBI lineage: Eukaryota > Metazoa > Arthropoda > Insecta > Lepidoptera > Noctuidae > Phlogophora > Phlogophora meticulosa. Next base: position 8,362,587 of record LR990528.1, on the reverse strand, counting down.
TTATAATATTTATTTGACACTTGGCCCAGCATGTGGTGTCGGCGTAGACTACGAAATATGAGATTCTGCGGTGTATATTATTACCTGAAATGTGTGGAATGACATTATTGCTGGCGTATATATGTACATATACATATATATGTGTTGTGTAGTCGTAAAGATATGTCACAGTCAAAATATTGCTACCGGGACATGTCATGTTTGAATTGCAGGCCACTACACCTGGGTAATATGTATGTATAGAGACGTATATATACATTATACATGGGACTGTCTCTCCGGTCATAACATCTGTGTTTTATTGTTATTAACTTGTGTATTGTTTTACTAAGTTGCTGTAATAATACAAGTTATCGTGTCAGAAATGCAGACTGTAGCGATAACTTCTTGCTGGCTGTTCGGTTTACCAATTGTTCGAGCTAACTTTGCCTAATAACTCTTTTCACAATCAGGCTTTGTATCAAGAACACGGGTAGTTGCTAGTTTAAAATGCACAGAGCAATTGTCTTCTTCTGATCAGAAAGTGGTTACAACGTTAGACTGTACGTTTAACTAATAAAGAAAAAAAAAAAAAACACGTTCAACTGTCCAAAAAGCTTGTACGAACTTGGCAACTAGTGATCATCTTGACCAACTTCAAGATGAGGAAAATTCTTAACTGCATTTGCAGGTGGCCACCAATTCTTGGATGCGGATGCGGATTCTGGATGCGGCAAGCTGAAGACAGGGCGCTATGGCGCTCATTAGGAGAGGGCTATGTCCAGCAGTGGACTAATATAGCCTGATGATGATGATGATGATTAATAGACATACTATGTATTAATAGATAGACACCTTCTTAAGAAACAAATTTCACCCAACAAACATACACACACACTCACATATACATACGCAGCATATGCTGAGATAGAAGCCTTTTTGACCTCGCACAGGTCGTTTTATTTTGTATTTTTATTTTATTTTTGTTGTATAGTTTCTTTTTTCTTTTGTGTTTGTATTATCTGTGTGTGTCCCAAATGATTTTCCTTTTTTCTTTCATATCAAACTTACGCATTTACCTATATAATATTAGTTTGATTAGTTTAGCCGGACTGCAGTCAAACTGAAAGTCATATCGTATCATAAAGCATAACATTGTGTCTGACAACACCTTTAGGCTACTACCATAATGAGCAACTAATTGTTTGCGATCTATTCTGCTACTGTTGCGTTAACACGTAATCTACGCGTGTAAACAGTCCCGCCGACATTAGCCAGTCCATTGACTTTGCTGGCGAAACAATTGAATGTACGGATATACAGGAACAATGCCATTTATCTCTTAGTTGTAGTTTTTAATGTCAAAGTGTGTTGAAGTACGAAGCTTTATACAAAGATGTCAGGGGAAATAATTGTAATAAAACATTTTATTAAAAAACAACACCTAAATATCACGGCTGTGTTCCCCGAAGGGTTGGGCTGAGTAAACCCACATTTCACCAGTTATGTAGTCCTTTTTAATAAGGGTTGAGCCTATTGCCATCCACTGGACATGCACATGTCCAGACTGAGAAAAAAAAGTTAAGATAAAGAACTTTGTCTGTCATGTTCATCGCAATTGATGGTTGTTCAAAGAATTTAAAATGAAAGAAAACCGATAAATTAATTTAGAGTGAAATTAGAATTGGTTTTTAGTAGTAGTCAATCAGTCGGTCAGCCGTTCAGTGAGCGTCATGCCGTTTGCCGTGATGGCAAAGGCTCGCCTATAGATGCTTACATCAATAATACCTATTATAATTTTCTTTAACCACGATTGTGACAATTTAAGCTAGATCCTCAAGGGTGCGTAAATGGGATTAATTAACAAAAAAAAACTACTTTGTCTTCTCATGACAAGTTTACAAGACGTATTTTTAAAACTGAAATATACCGCGACAGTTGTTATTCTCGATTCCTTTAAAATTCTTGCCTTCCTCTACCTTTCAAGGTATTCTTTGGTAATATAAAAGAAAAATAAAGTTATTAAAACAACTTCGCTCGTATTGTTAGTTTATTACTACCATTGGAATTGAAAAAGTTTGAAATACTTGTCAGATTTCATAACCCGCGTACAGCACTATGCCATACTGAAAGCTAATAAATCCTTTAATTTCACACCTGACATAAAGCGGCGGCATTGCCATGTAAACTAAAAATATGATCGCGTTGAACCACTGTGTACTGCAGAGAGTCATATTTTCATCGGCGTATGAAAAGCAACTGCAATGTAATAACAGCCACAAAGGAAAAGCCAATGTTTTTTCGGGTCTACGTGCAAGCCAATTTAAATATGTTCGAATGTATGTGTTTGGTAACGCATTATTATCTTTCGTAACCAGCGTGTACGGCGAGGTATGTATATGAACGCAAACGAAGTAAAAGGAGTGTGTAAGTATCGGAGCCGGTGGCGTTCTGTAGTTTCTGTCTACCTCCGAAAAAAAAGGCATGAGTTTATGTATTGCCTTTTAACAAATTTTGGTAAAAAAGTTAACGAAATTCGTATGAACATGTTTTTTTCCGTGAATGAAAAGTATATTTGTTAAACTGTACTTCAGAACCGATTTCTATTATTTTTACTACAAAAAAGATTATATTTAAAACAATATGACTGTGTCTACATATATTATAACCCTTGTATTTATAATAACCCTTAGCTACATGGTATGTTATGACTCTGGGCTGCTATTGAGAAATTTCAAAAGAAAAAACCCATTTTCAGTAGTGAATGTTAACTAAACGCAAAACGAAATAAGTGGCCTCTTGTCTCCGAGAAACAAATGACTGTTTCCTAGAAGTTGTAGGAATAAAACCATTTACGATTGGAAGATAAAAACTTCGCTGTGACTAACGAAATATAACCACTATCAATCGTGAACTTATCTAATGTTACTCATTACACGGCTTCCGATGGACGATGGACAGCGTTAAGGGATTCTTGGCTCTGAAAGTTTCTATCAATTATTTTGCAATATTGATTTTATATGGCAGTGCCATAAGTGATCTTTTCCTTTATCGTGGTTATTCTGTTGGACAACACACACACACAACACATTACACAGACAACACACAAAACACACTCACTAACAACGACAACGTTGGACGTAACCGGTAACATGTTGGTATACCTTAGATACACCTCTGCTCTAGCCTTGGAGGAATACAGGCGTGATGTTATGTATGCTATGTTCATATGTACAGTTGAAGGGTACCAACTAAATCTGCTTTAGAAGTACTGGTAGGTAGGCTTTAATGTCGTACTAAATCCCGGGAATATTAGTAAGAATAAAAAATATACGCTGTTTCATAGTTTATTAAAACGCTTTTAATAAAAATAAAATCAAGGAATAAAAAAGTAATATACTGTCAGCACAAACAATGAAACATTTTTATCTTATTTATCTACTAAAACGATAACACTTCGTTTTAAATAAAGAACATAGGTAGTATCTAATCTTTATTTGTACTGCGGACGCAATCATATCTACGTGCTACGGCGTAGCGGTCGCTACGTGATGCTCTACGGATATCGTAGCTTTTTATTTCAATTACTGTGTAACTGTGGATTACCGTTATTAATATAATAACTTTGTTTGTATCGTACAAATAAATATTTAATTAGAAGCAATTGAATACACTAGTAATGAATAATATAATATGCTTAATTAATTGAATATATTAATAATGTATGCAAATCTAACAGTATGGTGCCAAGCTTATGTCACCCCATCTCTTACAATGTGATGTATGGATTTAATCAGTGGATGTGTAGGTTTCCCCAGGTTGTGATCAAATTGCGCAAAATTTGGAGCTCATTTTACACATTTAATGTAAGAATAATTAATATTTTTATTCATGTATATTACCATAGATCTACATGATACTACTACATCTTGTAAGGTTATTATAATGCTTTAAGGTACCTACAGGCATGCCCTATTTTAGACGATCGACACGTGTGATCAAACAATATCAAGTAAATATGAAAGCAATAGACGATGGATCTCATATCTTTTAATAAAAAACCAACAATAAAGATCGACATAAATCGAGCGAAACTATAGGCACTTTGACAAATTCTCTCCCTTCAAAATGGCATGTGAGACCTTGGTAGACTAGGGTTAAACAAATGAGCGCGCTGGACAAACTTATGACCGGCTTCATTGTACATATAGCTGCCACGATGCCAGAGGTCATACTCATAGCAAGTAAATATATGTTACAGCCGTGCCCTTGTCATACTAATATTTAAGGAAATATAGAAAATAAGTGACTACATAAGTGTGACAGCTCGTGTGAGGCTCGTGGCTAAATAAAAACAGCCGCACGGGTTGATCAAAAGTTAAGCCACGCTTGCCAATGACTGTCTGTAGATGGCTGACCGTTTGTAATATTTCGAGACTCCTCCGTGCCTCGGAAAGTACGTTAAGCGGTTGGTCCCGGCAGTCGTTTGTAGATCTTTGACAGTCGTTACGGGTAGTCGGAAACCCGAAAGTCTGACAACCAGTCTCACCGAAGGGCATCGTGTTGCTCAGGAACTGGGTTGTGTAGGTTAGTCGCTCCATGTAAAATATGGTTAGACTGAAAGCCGACTCCAACATAGTTTGGAAAAGGCTAGATAGATGATGATGATAAGTGTGCCAGCTGTTTCTTTTGATGATAACAATTATAACATATCCATTAACATTCATAAGGGAATGCCAGATGTTAAATACAGTCTCCCAGATTATCATTAATTACCTCGAAATTAGTTACAAAACTATTTCATATTAATAACTCTGTACGACAGTAAACTTTGAGCATTTCCGTCTGTGGGTGAGGGTGGGTGTAGTTATTTAAATCCCCTAATGATAATATCAAACACCTCGTGTGTACATGTTGTATGTTAGCGTTAGATAACTTATATTTGAAGACATTATTATAGTGATACTTAGTTTTTTATTTGTTTTTTTAACGAAAAGGTTTTTATTTTTTCAGAAAAGTTAGATGATTTGTAGGTGATTTAATGCGGAATTATAAGCACCTTTTTTACATTTTTTATTATCAGTTTAAAAAATATGCGTGGTTGTTTATTTAATAACTTGAATAGAAACATCTACAACACAAATATATTGTTGATACTTCTATATAAGTTACAGCAAACTAGTATTTATAAAGTATTTTAAACAGTTGTTTTTTTTTTTTACTTAAATAATATTATGAAATATTATGAACATGAATATGTAATAGCACACCTACATTTCTTAAAGAGTTTTGGCCATGGAATACATCTAATACAGCTACATGTCACTAGTCATGTTATAGTCCCATATATAGGTGGCGAGCCTTTTGCCTTCAACTGGGCACAAATCCAGACTCCGAGTAGACTGAGAAAACTAAAAACAGCCGTTACAGTTAGAAAATCTCAGTAGCACTTTCCCCGATCCGAGAATTGAATTCAAGACGACGAGGCAGTACAAAAGAATTTAAACTAGTGGGTAACATTGACGTCGTTTAAGACTAACATGACCCAATATGTTATACTTAAAGTATTAAACGTTTTGCATAAACAATAAAAATACCGATGAATATCCTGACATATCAATACATCGCGTGGCTACAGAGGTTTAAGCATGGCTCATTTTGCCAGACCGTGTATAAATGGCTGTATAACCAACCAAGTTAATCAGCCAATGAATATCGTGCCGCTGTTCAGATTATCATGATTTTATATTGGAAATTAAAGTTGAATTAAGAACGCTTAATGAATGTACCAATCAAATAAATTAACTTGTGTAACACTGATTTTTATCAAAATACTCGTATATAGGTACGTTGTCGCGTTGTCTTTCAATTGCTAAAAAGTAACGTTATACCTGGGTAATATTAAGGGCGCACCTGCAAATCGGACAAAATTATGCTATTGTTCGATCGATTTTGTGACAAAACTAAAGCAAATTAAATAAAACTAATAACTACCACATAAATATTGGTACTTTATCTTTAAATAGTATCAACTATTTTGTTCGTAATAATAGTTTTTTGTATTGTAAAAACGATCTTCCGTTGCCATTTTCCTCAAAGTTAACGAAATCGAGTTGAGTTTAGGTACAGTTTTTGTTCTATTAGCAACATATTTTAAGATTTATAAAAACACTATAAGTTGGAAGACATATTCAATTCTGAATCTTATTAAAAAAACGTTTCAAAATGTTACAAATAATCGAAGGAAAAATAAAAAACGAAGCTTAGCTTTTTCCACATGTTTTGCTATTACGGATGAATCTTAATCGATTGCATTAAGGGTTATTTTATTTTTGGTTCTGTTTTGAGTTATTGCACAATTATGCCCTTTGCCCTGTAGATCTAGTTGATTATTGTTTAAAAATGTTTCTATCTTTAATAGTTTTTTCATAACTGTTTTGCCATACACATTAAATAATTTGTTACTGTATATTCTGATTAATAATAATACAACATAACTAGACAGTTGGTTTGTTTGAACGCGCTATTCTCTGAGACTACTGGTCAGATTCAAAAACTATGTTTTTCATTTGATAGGCTAATTCTCGAGGAAAGTAGATTATTAAGCATCACGTTAGGACCTCTAGACGTAGAGGAAACCGCAGGGCTCACCTAGTTACTGTATACTTTTATTATATAACAGTACGGCACAATCACAACAAAGCAGAACTAATCTTCCAACAAACGTTCAAAATGTACGATTCGACGCGGCACTAATGTTTCAAGCTTCATCTATCGTTCGAAGTAGATACTCGTATGTAAATCCTCATATCTATTGACGTGTAACCCCCCGGGTGAGCTCTGGCTCATTTGACTTCTCTATGGAAGTTGCTAGCGCTGCCAATCGCTAACTGGGATCTGGGAAATCACGTTTTCATTTCCGTACATATATCTGGGGTAGGAATGTGGTAAATATTTCTAGAGAACTTTAATCCCTTTTACTATTGGATTCACTGTCAAAAGTAACGATGGTGAAATTGTAAGTTTAGAGATAGTGAGTTTATTAATACTGCTGTAGTATTTAAAATGTCAACGCAGTGTTATTCCTTGAGGTCAATTATTTTACTAGGATTAATCCTAGTAAAATAATTGTAATTGAGAACATTTCCCAGAAATGATGGGTACTTAACTAAAAGTTTATTCTGTCTATGAAACTGAGTACCAAAATACTCGTCTATTTTCGTCTTTAATATTGATGATGGCGCTAATTCCCTTGTTCACGAACTAAACTAAGAAAATTGACATTTCTTTCACAAAGGACAGATAGGAACTAAGTCAAAGGCACCAAATTAGTACATGCACTACGCTTGTTTACGGTCGATGTGTGTTGAAATGTAAACTATGTTTGTAAAGATGTTTTAGAACAACATAAATTGCTAGTTTTTCTATAATTTCTATAGGAATATAATAAAGAGGTAACATTCTGGAACTTGCGATTCAATTCTAAAATTATTTTTTCTGTTAAAATTTACATTTTTCTTGAGTACTATTGTTGTGAAGGCTATCATTATTTTCAAAACTACGCTTTAAAGACAGTGGAGGGGGTTTTATAGTTTGCAGAGGAAAGAACGATATCCACGCGGATGAAAACGCGGGCGAAATGCTAGCGTTTTATAATAGATAAAAGAGATGGAAATATCCTAAATTTAGTGTAACTTATCAACCAGGGAATTAGCACCAGTGTCAACGAACAACCGACGCTGCTGCAACAAACTAATCATTTCTGAATACATATACATTTAAAATGAATGACTTCGTGGCTCTAAAGTTTGTAGCTTCATCTGGCATACAATGTAGATGTTTGAATCCTAACACGTTCTGTGTCGCGGCTCCCGAGGGAAAAGTCTGGCTCATTTAGCAAGACCACAGATAATTAATGCACATGAACCCATCAGGGTGCATCGGGCTTGTTTATGCTCGGTTTCTTCTTATTGCCAATTTTTGTCACTGGCATATTATTATTTTTTCGAAGTATTTATTAAGTCAACGGTTGTTTTTTACTCGAACAATATCCGAATGACGTATTTTTTATGCCTTTTTCGATATCCCTATCAATTAACGAATGTCTAATATATCATTTGCAACCAGACTTTTTAAGGTACAGTTAAATTCTTGAATTTATTTTATTAGTATTTTACTTTACAGATCTTATAATGAATAGCTACTTGTGTAAATAGGTTTTATTATAAATTGATGGAAAATATATCTGTATTTTAAATCAAAATATTTTTATAAATGTAACGTAAATATATTTTAAATAAAAATACTCTACGCAAATACAAATAAATTAACTGAAGCGTTAATAAAAGTAAATAAAACGTGACACGAAAGTTTCTATTGCTGGAATTATGAATGAAGACAATAAGATATAATTTGATAATGGCCGTCCCAAAGGGTGTTGTGCGTGACGCTTTCAGTTCATACTAAAAGTTAAGTTAATTATGTTTATTGGCAAAGTTGAGCGGAAGCCGTAAAACAAATTACGCCATTTTGTTTAAAAACAAAATTCTTTGAAACTCTTTTCTTGACGCAAACATTTTAAAAAGTTAACCAAGAATCAATGTTAATCAGAAATATTACTCAAAAACTTTTGTAAAGTGAGTTTGTTTTGTTTTTGTGTTGTTGAAAAGCTTTCAATTTTGTAAAGAATTGAAAAAAAAGTATTTCCTATTATATTTTAAATAACAGTATACAGATATTTACATAAAATGAGTTATTGTTTCGATAAAAAATTATAGTTATCAGCATAGTCATTATTATTATTGTTCAGTCTTTAAACTAACTTGTTTTTTTTAATTCGTTCTGCCCCATTTCATACTAAAATATTTTTTTTTTCACTATTATACATGTTCCAATTTTAAATTACTAGCACATAATAACATCGGTATGGTTGTTGTAGCCCCTATGATTTGTGAATAAAATAGTAAAATGAATTATTACAAGAACAGGAACTTTAATTAAAATGCATCATTTATTGGAAATAATTTAAATAATATTTAAAATACTTACATTATCATACGATTGAAGATAATTACCAATATGGCACGACACAATCATGAGTTCAAAGTTTCTTTTATAAAACTACACGAGTACATTTTGACGCCACAATATTACTATAACTCATCAAAGTAAACTATGGCAGCGTGTTATTATAAAGTTAATTAACAGTACAGTCCACGTGGGCGATAAAGCGCGGGAAATCGGAGTGTTTAGCGCCAAAACCGACCTCCCCCGAGACCACCATCCCTTACCGTGCTCCACAACATACTGACAACTGTCACCGGCCACCCGGCCGCCGTCGTTTTGCTCGCTTTTACAACGGGCGCTTTTCCTTTTGCCCTATCTTGCTTTAACGAACATTTATATACACACAGAAATGTACGTACACACATGGACAACAACTTAGTTCGAGTCGTCGAGATTCTCTATAATGTTCCGGTGTGTGCACTGATAGGAATATGTGAGTGTAGCTCGTTCAAGACGCATCTTCACGGTAACGTACCAATGCGTTGGTGCACACAATTACAGGTTAACTAAAGGAATATGTATCCTAATTGAATGGTATAAGGCTTGGTTTCCTATATTTTAAAGAAATAGTGTTCATTCAGAGACAGAGCTAAAGCAGAATTGCGCATGTCCGTTATCAATCTTATGATCGTGAAACTACGAAAACTATTGCTATCCTTATTTTTCTATAAGTTTCAGTTAGACTATCAAAAGTTACTGTTCGGAGTCGCGCATATCTTGGTGGCTTTTTATAATTAATCAAATTGTTTGGTAACTTAGTTATATTTCAACTTCTACCAGCGTTTCTTTGTATATATTTTTTTCTCTTTCGGGTGAACGCTGCGATATTTTACGAGCAATAAAGTCGGGCGCCTTAATAAGAACAGAGCAACTTATAAATAAAGTATGAATTAAATTCTAAGATCAGGTGTGTTTATTTCATTACATTTTACTCTGCATAATAGTAAGCATATACCTACGAGTTTTATAGCCATTTGAGCAATGAATACGTGAGTATGATATCGTCGATTAAGTTGATACGATATAAAAAAAATATAAAATAATTTAGAATAAAAATGTGAAAATAATATAATCGGTAGGTACATTGTTATCTTCGCAGAGACATACTTTTGTGACAAAATCAGAATCAAAGCGAAACGTCCCAACTTGCAATCTCCAACTAGTTACAAAGGAAACAAAGGACTAGGGAAAAATAATTTCCTTACAACTGGGGATGATATTAACTGGGAGATAAGAGCGTAAGAGTATGAGTGAAGTACTCTTTCCGAGGGCGGCGTTTATTCAAAGCTATGAATAACAATTTACTAAAGAGCCAGGAACGCAAACACTTGAGCGTAGAAGTTTGTTTCGAAGTGCCCAAACTCACGAACAATACCGACACGACGAGCTACGAATGATGAATTATACCGAATGTAATGAAACGTTGCCACTTCGTGAGTGGCCGTGGATTTTTTTAATAGTCTTCTCTTTGTCTAAGGGTGTGTTGCTCTTGGGGTGGTCAGAGATGTTCAATTTATGTACCTATCAGAGTTAAGTAGAAGCATAAATTCATTCATTGGTTGCACTAGTTGTCTATTGCACTTTGCTTACCAGCCTAGCCTTTTTTAAATTTCTCTTTGTTAAAAAGATTTTGATGAAGGAGAAAGTTTCAGGGTTAAATACTCGTATTGAGTATTGAAGAGATAGAGAAATGTTTACATTTTAATTAGCTGGTTTTATTTAACGAACAATATTGCAAGTGTTTCAAATTAACGTTGTTTTCTTTTTTGTCTATCGGAGGTTGAGGTGTTAACCTCGTTATCATCATTCTCCTATCCTAATATAATTGGAGTCTGGGCAGCATGTCTTCTTCTTCCATACCTCTCAATCCCGTTATAGTTATGATAAATTCAAGTAAAGAAAGTATTTAGCATAAAAAAATATTTGCCGATTACTTTTTTTACCTATATATTTTAAAAAAAACCATGCAAAATTGCACTTTTTAATTAATTATACAAATCGTAACTGTCTTCACGCTGGGTAACTGAATAAGTGACGCATAACCATTTCAAATGTCACGTTTCCAGATATTATCGCACCATATTTGAAAGGTTACCTGTCATGAAACTTAAATTGTATCAATTCAACCAAAGCAAATATAAGATCCTGTGCACCTATCGTATGACATGGCCGGCGGGCGTCCCCCGATTCCTTTGTTCAAATGGATGTAACTTTATAGACCGATATGCCCAACTGCGACCTAAGATTTAAATCTTGAATGGTACTTCGATTTATTTGATTTAATGCTGTTTCTAACATAACTATTAAAACCAAATAAAAGCATTGGCCACATTCAAGTAAATAAAAAATACGTACGCACATAAAACACAATAAATTATAAAATTGATAATTTATCCAATGTTGATCATTAAACTGTGAGAACTTATTGCAATTTGAGTTTTATAAAAAAATAAAAAAAGTTTTTTTTTTATTAATTAAATCATGTGTCCATATATCTAAGGACATTATCTCCTTTCTCATAACCATTCTTTTATTGAAATATCCAAGTCTATTGTCCTCCCTTTCTTGCCAAAAAACAAGGACAGGGCTATTATAATAAAGCAATTATAAACTGTGGGTTAAAAGTATATACTCTGTGACATTAAATGTGACACTCAAATTACGTCAATCCACATCTTAACCCCACAATACCGCATCTTCTGATTCAATTCACGTGTTTCGTGCCTCTCTGAGGTCGACATTCAAGTGTTTTGCCGCTTCAACCGCCTTTATAGATGTCACTTTGTCACACTCGCGAGTTCAACCCCAGATAACGACTTCATATCTAAATATTATTTTGTTTACCGACTGTCGCCACGAAACACTCCCAATATGTCGAAAGGTTAAAAATACGAAGGAGTAAAGTGGAACAATTTTGATGGTGAAAAAGTAGTCGGTAACTTGTCATGGAGGTAAGGACTTTCACAGGTTTTTGATGATTTTGAGATTTTAAACAGAAATGTTATAAAGTCATGGTTTCTTTTGGTTAAGATATTTATTTTTCATACGTTTATCTAACCAACCAAACCACTAGTATGGTCATGTCAGATGAAATATTATAACCTATTAAACAAATTCTTTACGTTTTTAACTTGCACAAGCAGACAGACCACTTCATTTGTCTAAAAAGTCTGAAATTTCTTTTTTATTTCAACGAATGAATGTAATATTTCATGTCAAAGCATTATCAAGTCTAGCAAGCACTAAAATAAATTCAATGTTGAAGACACTAACGTCAGTGCAGACAATAATAAAAATGTAGCAACTTTATTTTCGGCCATTACACTTTTTTTACATTCAGCAAAGCTCGTAAATCAAAGCATACTTGGTGAGCTAGAAAATCTTAAATCTCTTTATTACGAACATATTTCCCAAATAGAAGGTTTACTAAACCGTTTACATTCTATTTATCGTCCCCAAAAGAGGGGATGTTGTGTCAGCGAAAAACTTGTTAAAGTCCATCCACCAAAGAAAGAGTTATGAAAACGCCAACTTTGGGGTCCTCACAAAAAAGTGAAGACAGTTCGCACAACTCCGGTCCTCAACGGGATTTTATAAATATTAAAATGTAAGGGACTCACTTTGAAAGCGGAAACTAATTTTTTCCGCCTTCACGAGGTATTCATTGCTTTTGTGAAAAAAAAGACTTCCCTATCTTTTGTAATGTTTTATAGAAATACCCCCATCGTAAATAAGTTCGTTGCTTAAAAATATTCACGTGTTAATTGCTGTCCGGTTTATTTGAAAACATTTTATCCTTATGGAAATTTAATTACCAATGGGAAATTCTTTCCAAGTGAAGCTTTTAATTTATTATTTTTCATGTGTACTGTTTTTAGTTAATTTCCTTCCTGTGAACATGAAAGCTGTTTTCAATAAAATAAAATGTGAACAGTGAAGTGGAAAGATGTGAAAATGTACAGTTATAATATGCATTAGAAAATCAATTCTTATCAATTAATAGAACCTCTATTAAGTCGAGAGAGACGATGGCTCTTGTAAAGTTATGCATAATAATTGCTTGCTCTTCAGTTCCAATTAAAGGCACTTCAGTAATGACGAACTCCTTGCGGTTAGTCTTGGACTGTGCCTGAACCAAGTTCCACCCTCTACTGAACCATGACGCTCGATACAATTTGCTTAGTAAATGTTTTACTTAGATGTTCGTCCGTTTCTCCAGTTTATGAGATAGTTGAGCGTACCTATTCAAACGGAATAAAGGTAAATAATAATTTCTCGATTGAATTCGTAACGTTGTCAGTAATTAAATTTGAAAACGTTGACGATCATGTTATTTTCCTGCTTTGTAAATTTGGTTTCATGAAAACTGAACCGATTTAAAGATCCTTCGATTTAAAGAAACTTCGGAGAAAAACATAATAATGTTATATGACACGAAAAAAAAATTGTGGGAGCAAGTCTTATCAGGAAAATGTAATAAACATTATTTAACCGTCTGTACTCGATACCCGACTTGAAAGATTATACTCACATCTAAATATAAACCTGCCTGTAAAACGTGAGTTAATACTGTCACCCGATTTTCAAGGAATTTTATACCGTAATAATAATGGTTGTTATTGTGACCTCGTATTACCGACAAGTGGGCAGGTAGGTAAAAAGTGTCTCAGAAGATAAAAAAGTACTTAAGAATATTCGTCTAAATAGACTAATATTCTTAAGTACTTTTTTTAATACAATTTAAATACAATTTATATAAAACTTAAAAAGTTTTATATAAATTTTATTATAGTATTTATAGTTTTTTTATATTTAAATTAATATGTATTTGTATAATTTTTTACCGCCGACGCAACACCGACGGAGTCTTATAAGTTTGACGTGTCTGTGTGTGTGTCTGTCTGTGGCATCTTTGCTCTCAAACGGATGAACCGATTGTGATTTTGTTAATTTTTGTTTGAAAGGTGAATTAGTCGGGAGTGGTCTTACCTATTTTGATGAAAATCGGTGAAGCCTTTCAAAAGTTATCCGTATTTTACTCTTTGAATCTGGGTTTTTTTGCAAGATAACGTGTCATAATTACGTGTTTCGATAGATCGTCGATTGAAGCGTGCCTACTACTAGATATATAATATATAGTTTCAAAAGCATAAATTAAAAATTAAACCTCCAACGTTTACAGCAGTTTATTTTATTTACCTAGCGATTCCCCGAGGAGGAGTATTTTTTAGAGATTTATGTGCCGGGGGTTTTTCATTTTTTTTTTATAATTGAACCTACCATTGTTTGTCTCAGTATCATCCGAAGGTTGACAGTTAGAAAATGCCTATGGAATTAAGTCAGCGGCTGTATTTTAGTGTGTTTGAGTTAATGAATAAAATTGAAGAAAATAAAATCAAAACAGAGTAATAAAATCAAACTTGTACAGTCAAGGTCACACACACACACATCCAAAATTACGATTAAATTTTTCATCTATAATGCGTAAATGCAAGGTAATGCAAGGTATGCTCTTGACTGTACTAGGTTTTTTTATAACCCAAGAGGTTGGGTAATTTTTTATGCTAGTCTGTGTATGTATGTATGTACAAATGTATGTAGGTACATAGACTCTTTTTTATTTATTGTATTAAAAGTAATATTACATAACAACATGCCTGTGTTTTACGAAGGGTTTAGCAGAGGTGAACCTATTGTACATCTACATCTCGTCAGTTATAAAATAAACTTTTAAATAAAAACTTTAATAAACTTGAAAGAGATTGCCTACTTCGATATTAATTTTTTGTATCTTTAATCGTCTCATTGAAGTGATGAGCCCCACTTAATGATCGAACATTCATTGCGACTGCCTACTGCAATTTTAGGTTAAGTTTCTTCATGAAGTTGTTTATTTCTAATCGTGAACTAGTGCCTCTAAAGTGCAGTTTATATTAAAAGTCGAAAGCTGTGACTTTTCTAAATTATTTTAGCTGTTAAACTTATTTTCGTTTGAAATGCTGATAAAGTTACCAATAACTTTGTCTAGACGTGACTAAATGCTCTTCATTCCAAGTTAATTAGTTTTACGAAGTATTGATCACAATAAGAAAACTACTTAAGTACCTAAGGATTATATTCCTACGCAGTTCTTTATAGGCTTTCTAATATAAGACGTTAAACAAAAGTCAATATTTGGAACATGTTTGCTAAGTCAGCTAAGTGTTTAAGTAACGCAGTAGTGAGTGTTTGGCACGGTTGGCACAGTGGCTGAGTGGTCGACTGCTTTAACCAAAATTGCCAATCATAAATTATATTTTTCATAAAAAAGTCAAACCAAATTTTGACGGCACGGTTAGTTCAGTGGCTGAGCGATTGACTGCTGTGCCGCCTATCGTGGCTTCGATTACCGCACGGAACAAATATTTGTGTAGCCTACAGATAATTGTTAAGGGTCTGGCTGTTTGTGTATGTGAGTTTGAATGTTTGTAAAAGCACCCACGATACAGGAGAAAAGAAAAAGAAAAAAGAAATAAGAAAAGAAGAGTAAAAGTTTTGTAAACCCTTTTCGATTTACAAATGACATGAAAAACAATTTAATTCGTAGAAGGATAATTGAATCTGTAAACATTAGCTGTAGTTACCTGGATTTACATAAAATGTAAATTATTTAGATAATATTTGGTGAAATGGAACGGAATCATTATATAAAGAGTCACAAGGCATCTTCGAAAGCCACTGCGTGGGTGTCTTTGTAGTTTTAGCGCCTTTTTGTTATGAAATGTATTTCAGTCAACTTCCACGTGTTCACTGCCCTTTTTAAATTATTCAGTGGTGAGTTTACTGCCCATTGAATATAATAAATAGGAAATCACCATCATATACTCGTATAATAAATACTAGCTTTTGCAAAGCAACAGAGCTGATCACAACAGAAGTGTGGGCGAGGAAGGGCATGGATTCTCAAATCACTGGCATCTCTCAAGCCTGCAGCAGTCAAAAGACGCTGCTTATCCATCCATTAGCAGCCATCGAATAGAAAACAAAAGTAATAATTACGTGCTCAATAGGTTAATTGCGGAAATAGCCCGGTAAACCTAAAACTAAATTTCAGGAACAGTACTTTTTTTATGAAAGGTAAGCAAAATTTAAATGTGATCAGTAAAGTAGTTAAGGCGTGAAAGCGTAACAAACCAACAATTTCACATTCGCATTTAAAATATATATTAGGATTTCTAAAGATCTAGACTAAGATCTAGATCTAACTAAATAATTTAATGTGTCGTCCAAGCCTCATAATCAGAGTTTGGTACAAAGCGACAATGTTTAATATTACCTTGCAAACTAGCGTCAAGATTTTATGAACATATTACCTAATATTAACTGATGTCGGCTAAATTCAGACTTAGAGGTTTTAAAATGGATCACAATCGAAATATAATAATATAACACATTATTGAAGAAACGATACTCAAATGAGGTTTGAAGTACGTAGTTCTGTGCGTAGGTTCAATCAAGGCAAGACTGTCTGTTCAGAACTTATTACGAAAACAATGATGACGCGCGCACTGTCAAACACAGGAAACCATTTTCGCGACAGCTGGAATAATAATATTTACAGGCTAATGAACCACAGCAGAATCTTAAAATCTGATAGCTGTTTAAACTTCGGAAGGTAATTTGTTACGCTAGTTTTAATCTAAGTAGGTTTATTAATAAGAGCGAGCGTGTTGCCAGTGTGCGACCGCACTTCGCGACAGTGTGTGCCCGTTTACACGTGCTAGTGGATAATATGACAGTTGTAATTACTTGTCTTGTAAATTATTACCTATATCGTTACTTTAAACTATTTCAGCAGGAAAAGTTTGCGTAACACATTCCAAAATGATTTTGCGCGATGTGTGGAAATTCAATCATATTCCAATATTTTTACTTTAATATAGCCGTTAACTATGTAGTTAACAGCTATACACACAGCTATACATAAGCTGTACATAAAGATTCACTGTGGAAACTGTATTCACACTTTAAATAGGACTTTGAAAAAATCAAACATTTTCATCATAGACTTTGACAAAACAATAAAAGTTATTTCAAATGAAATTATTTAAGTAAAATCATACTTTTGCCAATTTTAACTGCCTGGATAGAATATAAAAATGTTGTTGCCCGTCGTACCTGTTCGCTGGAACCTTAATACAGGCTCCTGTTGACAGGATGCGACATGATTTTGCGATATATCCGTAGAACAATTTTTGTGAAAACACGCGCGACACTAGATGTCACTTTGTCGTGTCGCGCCTGCTTGCACAAGATAGATAAATAAAGTTAATTTAGCGGATAAGATTGTTAGTTGTGTCTGTAAGGTATAAGTTAGGGTAGGCTCTTTTATTTCTGGATACTCAAAGTTATTAAATACACTGTTTCATATTATTGAGGTACACTCCTCTACCAGGTTCTTGAACCAGGAGGTTAATTCCCGTAATGAAAAACGTTCAAAATCTAGTCGCAATCTGAGCGACAATCAATGTCAAAAATTAAATAAGACGTACTGGCTGACCCAGAATACGTTGTTTTGCCATATAAAATGTTTGGAGTGGACCACCCTTATCTTATTATACTTAGGGATATGAAACATAAATGTTTTCCGATTCGCAAACCTAACCGATATGCACACAAAATTTTACGAAAATCGGTCGAGCCATTTCGGAGGAGTTTAATTACAAATACCGTGACACGAAAATTTTATATTAGAATTTTTGACAGATTGAGACTGAGATTAGAATGCGATATCAGTTAGTTGCATGAGGTAATGGCAAGTTTTTCAATAGTGCAAATGACCTTTTATGACCTAATTATGATGTAGCAATAACTGAAAATCTAAATTATTAATTGGTAAGTAGGATTTATAGGTAATTGTTGTTTAATTGCTGTTGATAATTGTTTTTTTATTTATGTAAAATATGGGAGACTTACAGCTACAACGAACTGAGCAATGAAAAAAACGAATATAGGCCAATTATGAGTTTTTACGTTTAGTTACAGAGACCAATATATAATGTGAGCGGCAAAGAGCACACTGATACAAAACTAATCAAAATTACACAAACAAACAACAAAGATGAAAATAAACTAGATATCAGTTATTTAAAAAAAGTTATGTTAAGACTTCTTTTGTTCAGGTCACACTTATCACATATCACAGCGATTCCGTGCTCCGTCTAGTACCAACCCGACGTATTCTTCTTCTTCTTCAAACAGTTCCTCATTACTGAGGATCGTGGTCACTGGACCCCTTTAAGCGGCCAATCTGTCTCCATCGACTCTGGTTCAACGGAGCCATTACCACGTGCCAAAATTTGCTTGGACGTAGCATCTTTTACTCAGTCAGACCATCGTGTTGGCGACCAGCATCTTGCTCCCTTTCTTTCAGTATTGCCAAAACGACCAACTTTTCGAGTATGCCATGTCCCCTTCACATTGATGCCTGATGTATTACGCTATCCAATTCTTGTCAAGCAAGATTCAAAAAAACGTTTCTCAAACAACGTTAACAAACACTCCTATCACAATAGCTAACTCGCTCGAGTAGCATAATATTTCCAACGATCCTTTTTATGGTAAGTATATCTACCTCCTCTCGGTTGTATTATGAGGAGTTATTTGCTCGCAGCTCGTTAGCATGACGACATCCTGCATGTAATGACAAGCCGGGTTACTCATGAATCTCACCATATTATTACGTCAAAATTCTACCAGCATTTTTATAAGAATCTCCACGAAAACTTACTGAGGATGCAGTTTGTTTTATATTTATTTTTCTTGAAAATTCTCGTGTTTATGTTTCGTTAGGTGCGTTTAAGTCTCTGAGCATGTGAATATTAGGTAGTGAAGCTACAAAGTAGATTTTGTAGTTTAGAAGATCATGATTTCAAAGAAGGACCTGAAGAAAACCCAGCAAAGAACTCTTCAGACTTGTCCACTAAGGGATGTAAGGACTTGTCCATGGTATAATATAATGAACAATAATGTCTGTAAAAATGGTACGGCCATTTTTACAGACATTTTTCAGAAGTAGTCAAAGCCTTTGCTGCCTAAAGTGACAGAATAAAATGTAATATGATTTTGTACAAAAAATAAGTACTTATAAGGTAGATTTAGTGGTTTAGAAGATCATGATTGCAAAAACGGAGCTGCAGAAAACCAAGAAAAGAGCCTTTCGGATTCGGCCACCGAATTTAGTTAGTGTGACTGTAATTTACGTAGTTTTAATTATTGGTCTACTTCAGTTTGTTTTGACTGTACAGGAAAAACTATAAACTGAAATAGACCGTGATTCAAAGCTATAAGACTTCTAAAACTGCAGTTTTATTTGTGTCAGTACATATTCTGTCATTCAAAACAAAATAAAGAAAAATTAGTAGATATAGTAAAACTAATTTTTTTTTTTTTTTTGTTTAATAAATAAATATTGCTGGACAATCCACGCAGCATCATCTAGTCCCAAGCTAAGCAGAGCTTGTGTTATGGGTACTAAATGACTGATATACTTAATACAATACATTACTTAGATAGATATTTTTTTATTATACATAGGAAATACCCAGAACACCCGGAACAAATATTTGTAGATCGTACAAACATTTGTCCCAAGGCGGGAATCGAACCCGGAACCTCTTGCGTCGCAGGCGGACCTTCGCCCGCCGCGCCACATAGGTCATATGCAATCTCTCTATTTGAAATACTGGTATTACTATGCTTCCAGTTAGACTGGAAGCCGGCTCCAACTTAGTTGGTAAAAGCTTAGACACATTTTGTGAATATTCAAGTATTCATTAAGTTACCTTTACCTTGATTGGAATTTTATTTTTTATTTGTCGAAAAATCTAAAAGTATATTTTATAATGAATGCTTAAACATCTTAAACTAAAAATTCAGTGTATGTCTTATGATTATAACATAATATACTAATTAGGGAGTCTGAGGGTGTGCGCTAATTACGTTACATGTTCTATAACAGTCAAGCATTAGTATTAGAAATTAGCAGCTGTGACTGAGACAGGCACGGATAAATTCTCACCTTAAAGCCTATTTTTTTACAATTTCAATTTCAAAATTACGGTGACATACCTATTTTTAATATTCATAAAGATGCTAGGTACTGAAATTCAAAGATAAAGTTGAAAACAAATAAAAATGATTTTAAACAACGAATATTAAACTTTTGTTAACTGTAGATGATTAACAAAGCCAAGCGAACGTGGAGTAGCATAAATATTCGCCTTTTAAGTCACATACAAACACAGATGACAAAATATACGATTAAATAAGACTCGGCACTTTTGTTACTCAGACAAAAGTTGAGCATTCGTCTTTATTACCATTTATATGATGCTATTCTATTTCTACTCTTTGTTTCACTATTTAAGCTTAAGCTCTACATTCATATGTACAACAGAATGGTAATATAAATAAATGTACGGTAATCAACATTAAGTTTAACTATAGTTAAGCCCGTGCAGTTTATTTTATTTACATTTCAACGCAATTATAAATAACCGTTTCAACTGTTTGATAGACTATAGATCAAGGATTAATCGCTCCATGATATTAATAGTAATATTAAAATAACAGTTATTGATATTGACTTATTAAAATAAACGTCAAATATCAAATTTAATTTTGAAGATGAACATTGAAATTGTTGAGTCGAACTGTGCGCCCGTAATAATCCTCTTTTGTTTGCATTTCTACGTATTCCAAAATTCAATTTAAATATGATGGCAGGGCGCACAAACATGAGATCGGCAGAATTAAATGACGTGAGCCATTTGTCGGGGATCCACGCGCGTTGCCGCACCAGAGCTGTGGAGCTGGCCAATTCCCAAATTAATTGCTTTCCAATAGTATTTTTTACACAGAATTTGCTCTAAAGAGTGCTGTCTGGTTGCCCGGTGTGAGCTTTGATTAATAGTCTTTGATAACCTTTAAGGTTCGTAAGCGTTAATTTTCTTTACAGTGACTATACGAACGTGCACACAGTACCGTGTAATGCAACCAAATTGACTCATTTGACACTGATTGAGTCTTGATTATTAACTCTGATTGGGTCTTGATTGGGATTATTCTGTTTTGTCTTTGATTCACTCTCTTAAACTGGTTATGGTTAAATGGAATTGCGAATTTGAAACTGAATACTGAAACCCCGTTCAAGAGGACTTAGTATCAATATTCCACAACATTGATCACACTGATAGCTATTGAACTCTGTCAAAATGTACTGATAGCGTAAAATTCGCTATCAGTACCTAAAACCTTAACATAGTGCTTGTATATAATTTGATTGAAAATCTATAAAATCTTAAGAATTTTCAACAATCTCTAAAAATAAAATAAGCAGATTGCCATATCTCCAAATATTTACATACAACTATGGAATATCAACAAGGCTCTCTGTGAAAACATTTTCAAATGTATAACAAATCTCTAGCTGAGTTTCTAAATCTGATGTTTTCAGCTTTACCGCCACGATAAATATATTCTCTCTCTGGCAGGCAATATACATTTTTCACTTTTACAACATAGACATAAGGTAGTGTTGCCATAAAGCTGGCAAGTTTGGCAGTGTAACGTATACACTGTTGTCATCGAATATTGAAAAGTAAATATTATCTTCTCATTGCTTTAATTTGATCCAGACTGCTTTTTTTCCAATTTTGAGCTTGAATCTTCTTTGAATAATATTGACTTTAATACAGGCACAGATAATAATTTTAATGTCTCTATTGACAGCGTGACAAGCTAAAGTCATTTGACAATTTTGCTACCCTCTTGGTCTAAGTCTAAGGTTGAAACGCTTATCTATTCAGAGCGTCTGGTATATTATTCAAGCCTCAAATCGAAATTTTCAGTCTGAATAATAATTTATCTAAACCTAAGCTAGGTACGGATCCGATATTAATAAATTCCTACTTTGGTTATCTCTTCAAATCGATAACTAACTACAAGCATGGACGTCATAAATATGTTGAATCAGACACAACCTTACCTTGAACAAAATATGTATTTAATAAATATCATCATCATCTGCCTAGCCTTTTCCCGAATATGTTGGGGTCGGCTTCCAGTCCAACCGGATGCAGATGAATACCACTGTTTTACTTGGAGCGACTGCCTATCTGACCGCCACAACCCAGTAACTGGGCAACACGATACCGCTTGGTAAGACTGGTTGTCAGACTTTCGGGCTTCTGACTACCCATAACGACTGTCAAAGAACTACAAATTGCAACCGGGACCAACGGCTTAACGTGCTTTCCGAGGCATGGAGGGGTATCGATATGTTACTAACAGTCACCCATCTACAGACTGAAATCGGCAAGGGTAGCTTAACCTTCGATCAACCCGTGCGGCTGTTCATATTTAGCCACCAGCTCCTGTATTTAATAAATATGTATAAAATAAATCACACTAAATAAATATTATAGTTTGAATGGATGCATGTTGGTAACTCAATCACGCCAGGACGGCTGAACGCCTCTTGATGGATTTTAGCACAGATATAGACTGTCTGTATTAGCACCTAGGCTACTTTGTATCACAAAAAAATGTATGCGGGCAACACCGCGTGGCGCAGCTAGTTTATCATAAAAACAAATGACTAGGGTGGGTACTGAAATTTAAAACTAATAAACTAAAATAGATTTTAATTATTTTTTGGGGACAAATAACAGCTAGTCTATAGTAAGATTAAGACTGTGTTGACCCACTGCATGAGAAAAGCCTCTTCTCATGCAAAGAAGGCACGAGCGTCGATCATCACTATTGCTTTCAGGTTTCCTCAGCATGTTTTCCTTCACTGATGTCAGTGATTTCTATGATAAACTTAGAAAGTACATATGAATTGAAAAAGTCACATTGGTACTTGCCCGGATTTGAACCCCCAACCTCAATACCTTCTTTTTGTTTCTAGGATGAAAATGTTTTATAGATGTCCTAGTCCAGGTCTGTCAGACTCTTACTGACTAAAATCCACGCCTTTGTTCCCTTAATACACTTGCAGCCGGGGAACATGTGACCTAGTGCGCTTAATCAACCTCAATACTTACCACAACCTAGAGAAATAAATAAGTTTGTACATAATCCAGGCTACAAGAGACAATTAGTTAGTAACTCGCCACTTCACGGGACACGTCCACAATAGGCAAGTGGGTACAATTCCTATCCAAGCGATTAATATGTCGAAACGTGAGCACCTCTCTATTAGTAGAACTGTTGGGTTGCCAATGAAAACTTACTTCAATGGCGTAACTCATTAGAATAACGATCGAAGTACAATTGGCGATAGTTTTGGAGGCAAGTAAGTATTGCTTTTGTCATAAAGGATTTGGATTATGTTGGTTTGAAACTAGCTTTGTGTTATTTTATTCTACAGTTATTTTATTCTAGTACTTCACAATACTTTAAAGTTCTAGTCCTGAAGATTTTGTGGTTCCAGCTGTGTCCTAAGTAGTATTAAAAGCAGACAAAGGATGAAAAAGTGTTTTATTATTCTCATATTATGGTCGTTTAAATTACACATGAATTAAAATAAATATTACTACGTGTAATTTTTTTTTTTTGCATGAAGTATTTTTTTTAGATAGTTTTTTTTATCTAAGTTTAATCTTATTAACGTCTTATAATCTGTGTAATGTATCTGTGTGTGAGGGTAGGTGTCCAGCAAAGCAAAAGTTAAATGCAAAATACAGAATCCCGGAATTAGGTTGTGAGTGTATAAAAGACAAATCCAATCTAAGTAAACCGAAGCGGGGAAGCGAGAGGGGGAGCAGTGCAGCGAAACTGAAACAATGAATAAAGTTTGAAAGGATCCAGTTGCGATGGGGCACGGATTAATGGCGCCGACTCAGGTGCCGCTAGGTGGCGCTCGGTACGGCACGACAATTGCTTTCTTGTGTCCATTGCTCCACGAGATTATTTATGTATTAGTACTATGCTGTTTTTGTTGCGTGTTTTTTAACGAATATCTACATAGCTGGACTGGACAAGACGGAACCCTAGCGGATCAATTTGATATCCGTCCGTTCGTCTGGCAAGACCTTATTCTCAGGACTCACCAGAGTTAAATGAAATTGAAAGGTCTGCAGTCCCATAATCGGCTTCAAAAAATATTTAAGTTTCCAAGTCAACAGAACAAAAATGATATGCAATATTTTAATTAGTCGTTGACTTACTTGTTGTTAATAGTAGACTTACTATGTTACATAATATTTCAATAATTTTCTCAATTTAAAACCTGTAGGGGACTCCCCGTTCATTCAGAAGCATATATTGTGGCAAGAAGCAAAGTGTGAGATCTTGTTTCTAAAATTTTTGATTTGAAGTTTTATTACACGTAGTACATATTAGTTTTCGGGTGTACAAAATCACTTTTGCACTCAGGGTAACGACCGTGATGTAGCACAATGTAAGTGAGATCACACTATCAACTAAAGAGCTAAATTAGTCCCTAAATCTGGAACTACAAAGTTATAAGCCGTATCCTGAAGAAAGAATAATCTTTTCTTATTTAATTCAAATGTTCGTCAGGATAACACTTGATCAAAGGTATTTTATCAACTGAAAAGTTAAGTCTGTCCTTCAATCTGGAATCGGAAATTTATAGGCCGTAAGTGAAGCCGCGGATATCTTAGCGCAGGATTGAGACAGAACCCTCAAAGTGTGAGTCATACTTACACTTGTCTAGTATTTTATTAATCCAGAAACTTATTTTTGCATCCTTTACTTCTACTTCTACTGCGTTTTCTGATCTTTAGGATCTGTGAAACTGATTCCTGATTAAGATAAGCAAGGTACGATTTCGAGGACAAATATTGTTAAGTTTAATGAACTCAGCCATATAATTTTAATCAGAGAACACATCTCAATATTCTATTGTACTGCTTACAAGGTCATACAAATCCAAATCAATGTCCCACTAATTATGCATTAGTAACGCACTGTGAACCGTTCCACCTGCTGCTTGACAACGTGGAGCTGGCACCTAGGTACCTACATACCTACCTACAAGTTGATACTTAATGTAGGTGACGTCTGATGTCTGCTGACCGACAACTTGTCCGCATTGCTACAGGACAATGTTGCTGTGCGGTATTCCCTTGATGGGTAATAGATTTCGGAGGCTTATTGATTAGATGGTATGCATTTGTGTACCGATATAGTAATAGGTATATTGCGCAGCGCAGGAATTAACTACATTGATGACTCGAGGATTCTGTTTAGACCTCTCTAAAGTCGCAATATTGGTCAACCTCTTAACATTTAAAATACAAGTGACCTTGTTACCAGCGCACCAAAAATCATTGTAAAATAACTTGGTTTTTGGTCTTTTGAAATTATATAATGCCTCTTTGGAATAAAACGGACCACGAGACATTGTTTAATGGAAACAAATCATAAATATAAACGGTCTGCGTTTGAGAAGATACTCGCACAGTGAAAGATAAAAGATAAAAGTTGGATTGTAAGCAAGAAACTTTTTTACTCTTCTATAGTTAAAATCTAAAGAGAGTAATGTTTTTCTGATGCACATCCTCATTTTTCCTGTCTGTCTTTTTACTTTAGAAACTGTATAAAAAGTGGTCCTTTTAGCTATGAGCTCGTTTTGCTGAAGTTGTTCGTCGTTTAATGAATTAATTGTTAAGCGCAATATTTTTAACTCATAATCCGTTTCCGTCTAAATAATAACTATTTTAGTTTCATTAATCCCTGACAAGTTTTCGAGAAAGAGGGCAGTTCGCTATGAGGGCCCGCGTGGTTAAATAGTATTAGCTGCTCGAGTTGATCGAAAGTTAAACTACGCTGGTCTAGGTCCGTATGTGGGGGAACATATAGAGACCTCCTCTGATTCTCGGAAATCACGTTAAGCCAATGATCCTGGCTGTTATTTGTAGATCTATGACTGCCATTACGAGTAATCAGAAACTCAAAAATCTGAGAACCAGTCTTACCAAGGGGTATCGCATTACCCTGTAGCTGTGTTGTGGACATCAGATATAATAATTAGTAATAATAATGGACAATCCACACAGCATCATCTAGCCCAAAGCCAAGCAGAGCTTGTGTTATGGGTACTAGATGACTGATATACTTAAACAACACATTACATAGATAGATATTTTTTTATTATACATAGCAAATATCTAGAACACCCGGAATAAATCTTTGTAGATCGTACAAACATATGTCCTAAGGCGGGAATCGAACCCGCACCCTCCTGCGTCGCAGGTGAACCTTCGCCCACCTCGCCACATAGGTCATATGCAATCTCTCTATTTGAAATACTGGTATTACTATGCTTCCAGTTAGACTGGAAGCCGGCTCTAACTTAGTTGGTAAAAGCTTAGACACATTTTGTGAATTTTCAAGTATTAATTAAGTTACCTTTATTTTTATTGGAATTTTATTTTGTCGAAAAATCTAAAAGTATATTTTCGTACAAAAGTGAAATCCAGGCGTATGTCGCGGTTTCATATGAAAAGCCGCGTAGTATGTGTTGTATGGAGATTAAGTGTGATAGTCCTTCAAGAGAAACGCTTCCACCGCACGCAAATGTCTGCTTGGGACACATTTAATTAATTTTAAGGCGCTACCTACACACAATGTTTGTGTAAACAGCACGTCTGTTTGTCGTCATAAATATAAAATGTGTGTTTCTTTCATGTATCTTTTCAGTGGATTGTTTCTTTCTTTCTCTTCTACATAAAATTAGCGGTTGTCTTTATCCAGCATACTAACAGTGGGAATACTAAAGGTTCTGTCTCTGCATCACCCTAAGGTAGACTGGTAGAAAATGTCTAAGGTAGTAATTCCGTTTGTACGGTTCTTTTTCCTTATGCATAAAGTTTAATACATAAATAAATATATCGAGTTTAGGTCTTACATACATGAACGTGCAAGCCCTTAGTGCATGGGCAAAGTAATATTGCATTGTTCCATCAGTAATTTCTCATTAGCAGCTAGAGTCTCGATTTGTACCCTGTTGGCATTAGGCTTGCCCCCTATTAAATTGAACTTAAACGTAACTAGTTAAATGTGGTTTACAGGCGTGATGTGGATGATGATTGTAAAAAATAATATGAGTTTAGTTCTTGCGATGATCTGAGATATAATTTAATTCATGAAAAGAAACCTACTTTTAGTCGGTAACTTAGAATCAACGCCGATATTCTAAGTACATTTGAAGGAACTTTCTCGACTCAGGCCGTCTTAACGACGTACTCAAAAACACCTACCAAATGGAATTTTATGGGCTTGCAGGCTGTAATAAATTCTTATTATGTTTAGCATCATATGAAATTACGTACGAATTATGTAAGAATCGATAGTAGTGTAAGTTAATGGAAACAAAGCTGGCGAGGCACTTTATTATGCAGCTGTGTTTTATTTACTTTGTTAGAAACTGCACTTACTTTACTGAAGCTGCCTCTTAAAGCTACTTTAGTAAACTAATATAACTAATACATAAATTAGTTATATTATTTAATAGTAGATACATTTCTGTTATAGTAAAGGGCATTACGTTCCACACTAACTCATCATGATCTGCCTAGCCATTTCCCAAACATGTTGGGATCGGCTTCCAGTCTAATCGGATGCAGCTGTATACCAGTACTTTACATGGAGCGACTGTCTATCTGACCTCCACAACCCAGTTTTTGGACAGTACGATACCCCTTGGTAAGACTGGTTGTCAGATTTCGGCCTACTAACGACCCGTAACGACTGTCAAAGATCTACAAATGTCAGTCGGGAGCAACGGCTTAACGTGCTTTCCGAGAAGCAGACGAGTCTCGATATGCAATGAACGGTCACCAATCCACTGACCGACCTCGGAAAGCTTAGCTTTACCTTCAATCGACCCACGCGGCTCTTTTTATTTAGTCCTTCACAAACTTTGATTATTAAAAGTCTTATTTACTTTATTTATTACCAACCGATGTAAAGATTTATGACCCCTATCAGACCCACGGTTTTGCGTGACTGAAACAGTTATAAATAACATCCTACAAAAATTGGATGAAAATGTTGCAAAAAATGTGAAGATAAAATAAACATTTTGTGAGTCGGTATGTTACAATAACAACTACTAGAAAGGATAGTTGTTATATATTAGGCTTAGCCCTGAGCAGAATGAAAGTTTAAAAAAAAATCTAAAAAAAAAAAATAATCTGTGGAGGAGGTATTTTTTATAACTACTTTCAATGTGTGTGCCTTCTTGGTATGAGAAGAGGCCCTTTGCCCTGCAATAAGACATTAGCATACTGGTTTTTTTTTAAATATTATACACATAAAGAAGGTCTTATAGGTATCAGAACTTAGACTATATTCACACAATACCGATATCCAATTGAAAAACTGAGCAAGAACAGTTATTATTATTGTAAAAGAACGAGTTCTAGCGGGCACAATAATTTTCATTATACGTAAACGTTTACTTTGTGCATACACAGTATAGGTACGTTACATGCTATATTCGCATGTTGAATAGCTAGAAAGGGAACCCATATAAGGACTGGCCATATTGATGAGAAACTACGATTCGGTCAGGTGAACCACTCGCAAACGGCTCTATGTATGAAAGGATTCATGAATGTGGAAGTACTGTGTATGGATAAGCATACCATATGTAGGCTGGTATAGATAGTGGCTTTACGTACCGTTTCTGTGCTATGATACGGAACGTAGGTACGTTTATATTGTATGTGAAACCACCATACCACCACCATGGAGTGTCTAAAACCCATGGTGACTTAATTTCATTAAGATCTTAGACTGATAAGTTCTAAGAGCCCACATACAAAGATATCACATTTATAAATTGAAATAATAAAACAAAATATGACTAAATATATTTATATTCTAATACATTTTTTTACATTAATTTATAATAATGTATTGAATTGATTGATTTCGCTTTTCTGGTGATCCCAACTGTTGAATCTGGTTTTCAGGAGTTGCAGTGGTTTGGAAATAGTGAGGCGAGCTTGTCCCAAATAAAAAAAAATACTGCCAGAAAACGCACACGTTAAACCATGGAGTATAAAAGATTTAAATTTTCCTTAGTTAAAAAAGCACTCCTTAAAGGTTTTTAATAGGGAATGTAAGTTAGTATGAAAGTTTGTCATTTTTACCAATTGGAAAGCCTACCGGTCACACGGCTTGTCCATTTAGAAAATGGCAAACATGGCTAGGAATAATTATTCAGTTCTTACTTCATTTAAAAGGGAGATAAGTGAATATTCTAATAAGTTATGAGTATTATAATCAGTCTATATTGTTGCCACTGCTGGAATTGTGGTCTCTTCACAGTGAATGGGCCCTTGGCTGTAATCTACGAAGTAACGAAGGTACGGGGTTGATAGATGCCACATATTTTTCCGAAATTATTGATACTAGAGGCTGTTTTTCCTGAAAAAGATTTCGCTCGCTATTTTGAGAGAAGTGTTGATGAATTAAATTACATCTTTTTGTATAAATGGCCAATTCTTAGATGAGAGAAAACGACCCCGTAATGTGCAATTTTTCGAGTTTCACAACTTTAAGCTTTACTTTTAAATATTGTTGTTTCATAACTTCGACTGTAAAATGGTTCTAAACAAACATTTATTGCACTGTTTGTTACATTTTTAATTATCGTGCTATATTTAAATTGGTAAAGTTGGTCATTCTTCGTAGAATTTTAATGTTGTTGTTTTTAACTGACTGCTTTTTTAAAACGTTTGGCTGTTGTATGATCATGCTCCTGAATAGGAAACACAATATACACATAAATATAACATATTATTAAAATTAAATATACAATTTACTAATTTAAAAAAACATGTTTAAATAATAAATAAATAAATATGATATTCATATGCGGATGAATTTTTCGATGCCCTGTGATTATTTATTTTATTTTATTTCTTCATGTATCAATGGTTGTATCGATTTAAAGAAATTTATAAATTTATAATTTCGTTAGAAAAAAAAACATACAAAACAGCCGACAGAGACAGAATTTGCATCAGAAAACTATTTAATTTGAGGAGGATTCAGTTTAGTTGTATATTTAATTAATTTAATATTTTCCTATTTCTTTCTTTCTTTTCTTTAATAAAAAACGTTGCCCCACACTAGGAATTTATCCTGTGTCGTGGGTGCGTTTACAAACATTTTATTTCACATACACAAACAGCCAGACCCAGAACAACTACCTGTAGGCCATACAAATATTTATAGAACCCACGACACGCAGCGCAGCAGCCGATCGCTCAGCCACTGCACCAACCGTGCCGTCAAACCTGCCGTTAAATCAAAAGTTTATATATTAACCTACATTAAACTGTTTTTATTTTAAATTTACTTTTGCAAATAAACCAATTTTCTTTATTTTTATATTTAAAAAACGAACTGCATCTAAGCATTACTTTCAATGACCATTCGAACACGTCTTTCACTTTCCCAATCCAACCAAAAGGGAAAATGGCACGAAACAAATTTCTATTACAAGTAGGCCTACTCTTCTCAAAACTTCGCCACACACATGTAAATTCCTCGTTGAACTTAAGGAGTATGTTTCCACTGTGTTCGATAAGGTCTTGACTAAGTTCACAAGCAAAGAACTTGGAACTTGCGAGGCTAGTTGTCGGCCGCTCGGGAAGACTTGACCAATCCCTTGAGACTTCTGTTTAAACTTCACCACACTCTATTACTGACCCGATTTTAAATGATATTTTCTTTGTTCCAAAAATGTATGTATGTGTATTTATGTACCTTATATTAATTTACAATGTGCGTATACCTATTTTTACAAGCCTAATATTATGTTTTGTTGAGTAATTTGCATAGGCCAATCTTGAAGAATTATAGTCGCTAATATTTCAGACTTATATACATATATTTTTGTGTGTACCTACATCCGTCATTTGCAATGAAAACTCGTTAGAACGATACAAGGAAGATTAGGAGGTCAGTGTTCCCGCGACTGGTCACCCACAAGATGAACACACCTCATTAAATCGTCTATGATGTGTTACCGAATGTACACGCAGTGCTAAGAATAGAGAGACATAGAGAAGTCTCGCAAAACCCGCATCAGGCGATCCATAATCACAACCACTCAGTCGTAGAAGAAGAACAGTTTCTGAGTCGGCTTCTAGTCTAACCAGCTGCAGCTTAATACCAGTATTTTACATGAAGTTTCTAAATATCTGACTTCAACAACCTATTTACTGGGTAACGCGATACTTATCCTTTGGTAAAACTGGTGGCCAGACTTTCAAGCTTCTGATTACCCGCAAACACTATCGCTGATCTGAGAATGGCAGCCTGGACGAACTCCTTCCACTGCTATTATTTAGCGCCATGCTTAATATAAAGTCATACAATATTTTCAGCAATGCTTACGTTCTTATTTAAATTCAAAACTTTACAAGGACTTCGCGTATTAAGTTAATGCTAAGTATTAAGTAAGCAACATCTAACTTCTTGCAAAATGAAGCAAAATTCACATTACTAATGTGACATCCAAATGAGCCCCAATCGTATTAATGTGGTCCATTAATTACAATTTCACCGAGAAATTCCATAATTTTCTCCCATCATAACAAAGTTTCACGAACGCTGACAACATTATACCAACTGGCACGTGTTGCTACTCAAAAAACATGTGCACATAACATCACGCCTGTATTGTCCTAAGGGTAAGGCAGAGGTGTTAAAGTCCCATGTTATAAGGGGTGAGCCTATTGCTTTCAACCGGGCACAAATCACTCTGGGTTGCCAAAATTCCTGATGGGAAAAATTCATTAACACTGAGCGACCAGGAAATCGAACCCAACACCTTATTTTCAGCGGTAGGGCTTGGGAACACTGGACCAACGAGAATTGAACGCCACAAAGATTCACGAACGCTGACAAGACATTACTTCCACATGTTTTTACTCAAAAACATATGAAAATGTGAATAAATCATGACAGTATAAAATGCATTAATGAGACAGTTATTGTCAGTAACAA
Organism: Phlogophora meticulosa; assembly: GCA_905147745.2. Taxonomy (NCBI): domain Eukaryota; kingdom Metazoa; phylum Arthropoda; class Insecta; order Lepidoptera; family Noctuidae; genus Phlogophora; species Phlogophora meticulosa. The sequence goes on along the minus strand of LR990528.1, from coordinate 8,330,502 downwards.
TATGACGCTGGAGAGCGTTGCACTCTATATACGCTGCCACGCTGCCTCGCTGTCTCGCTGCCTCGCTACCTCGCTGCCTTGCTGGCCCGACACGTTAGTACTGTCGATTTAACGTCCATAAAATAATGAATCACATCGTTTTTTACGGCGGCATTGATTTATTTTGGGGTAATTGGTTAACAGTTTTCATGGCAGGGAAAATTAATTACATGGATTTTTTTCTTCTTGACAACATCAAATCTGAAAATAGACTCAAAGGGATTGAAAATATCAAAACTTTGAAACGAGAAATTTCTAAGAAACGCTTTAGGTTATACTTGAGAATCTATTTAGAGGTTTAATTGTTTCTGTTAACTTGTGAAGAAATATTTTAATCCCAAGAACAATCTAATTATAACAACAGTGCCTACATTTTGTAAAAAAACAATCGAATCACGAGTGGGTATTAACAAATAATTATCAGATTAACAGAACGTTAAAAGGTTTTATTATTATCATAAAAATGTGCCAGTAGGTAACTGCTGAAAGCGTTTTATCTTAATAAATCTATACTTAAATAATCTAATAAATAATAAATAAATAAATAAATAAATATTGCTGGACAATCCACACAAGATGTTGTGTGGATTGTGCAGCAATATTTATTTATTTAGATAGGCTAGATGATGATCTAGCCCCAAGCTAAGCAGAGCTTGTGTTATGGGTACTAGATGACTGATATACTTAATACAATACATTACATAGATAGATATTTTTATTATACATAGGAAATACCCAGAACACCCGGAACAAATATTTGTAGATCGTACAAACATTTGTCCCAAGGCGGGAATCGAACCCGCAACCACTTGCGTCGCAGGCGGACCTTCGCCCGCCGCGCCACAACGGTCGTCATAAAGCTGAAGAGATGTTTGTTTTATTTTGTTTTTAATTACACGATCATCTCTGGGAGTACCAGTGGGATTTAAAACTATGTTATCGCATTTAATAGCCCAATTTATGAAGGGGCTATATTATTATTTTTTACCTCACGGTATGGCCCTTAGGAGCGGGTGAAACTGCGAGGCACAGCTAGTCCTAGTTAAATAAATTTAATTAATTTTCGTCATGAATTAATACAATTATTTTTGCCTTACATCTTGTTACTTATGCAATTAAAAGGACATTCTTCTGCCGCCATATTTTGTACGTTCTTTCAATTCACGGCAAACTTTTTCTTCAATGACGTATATAAATTTGTCGTGACTATTTTATAAAAATCAAATGTATGATTGGCAATTTTGGTTTAACCCCGCCTTAACGTTCATGCCGTCAATTGAAATCATTCCGTTGAAATTACCGCAACGACAAATACGAAATGGCGGTACCCAGGGCCGGATATTCCATATTTATTTTCCATTGAAGCGTTGTAACCATAATTCATGCAGTCTGTTTCGTTGCATTTTTGATGACGCCGTATTTTGTATTACTGACAGTGGTGACTGCGCCCGCGGCTGTGCGACAGATAACAGATTGTGGGCTTACACTTGCATATGGGAATACATTTGTATTTATCATTGGCTAAATTAAACTGTTTTTGTTATTTTCGGGTTGATTTACTAAGCTTTTATTTCATAAAGCAGCACATTTAACCCTATAACTGTACCAATTGGGCACGGACACTAACCGTACCCAAGGGTACAGATCATCATCATCCTCCTGCCCTTATCCCAATTTATTTGGGGTCGGCGCAGCATGTTTTCTTCTTCCATACATCTCTATTTGCCGTCATCTCATGGGTCACCTCTTTTCTTGCCATATCCTCTTTCACACAATCCATCCATCTTTTCTTTGGTCTTCCTCTACTCATGTAACCCTGCACATTCATACTCAAAACTTTCCTCACAACATGGTCCTCATCCCTTCGCATCACATGCCCATACCATGACAACCGATTTCCACACAATTTCTCGGTCACAGGCGCCACTTTCAGACTTCCTCTTACATACTCATGTCTTATTCTATCCATTCGCGTAACACCACACATCCCCCTCAGCATGGTATAGATATACCCCGTAATCATTGCTTATTGCGTATTATAATACGACGACACGGTTGGCGCGGTGGTTGAGCCATCGGCTGCTGCGCCGCGTGTTGTGGGTTCGATCCCCACACGGAACAAATATTTGTATGGCCTACAGGTAGTTGTTCCGGGTCTGGCTGTTTGTGTATGTGAGTTTAAATGTTTGTAAAAAAAAAAAAAAAAAAAACTATACTTTGTAATGTAGTTTAGTATAAAGCATCTTCTATTATGAGAGACTACACCTTAAGATGCCCCTACATAGGAAAGCTTCAAAATGTATGTGTGTTGGTGCTTTCTTACCTATTGCATAGTGAAATGAATAATAAGAAAATGGAATATTTTGAGAGAAGCATGTCAGAAAGGGACATTTTGAGGAAAGGACATTTTGAGAAAGGACATTTTGAGCAAAGTACATTTTGAGAAATGACTTTCCGAGAAAGGACTTTTTGAGAAAAGGACAATATGCGCCTGGATGGTGAGGAGCATCCTAAGCTGGTCACGACATGCACAGACTAGCTAGGCTCAGAATACCTAGGTTCATGTAAGGATCCCATGGAAAGTTAAAAAAATTAGGGTTAGTAAAATACATGCATACTTCACATCTCTTGTTTCAATCAAAGTTTATCGCACGCACAAATACACTTTCATATTATATAAAAAGATACAGAGAGGGAGAGAGAAAGTCGCATGAATAGGGAATAACGCTTTTTCTTAACGTGACGATTTCTATGAATTTCTAGTCTACTCCTACTGCAAGCAAGTTAAGAAACTTCGTCCCAAGAAACATTTTTGAGAAACCAATGTTCCATCTAAGTATTTTCTCATGCAGCTTCATGTAAATTCAATCAGTGTTAGCCCGAACAGTGAACATAGCTTTCCGTAATAGAAAAGGAACAAAGCAGAATGCGTTAGCAATAGCGGGCCTAATCTCGTTCTACGAGCTGGTTTTTAGGCTTGAATGATATTCAGTTCGGTTGCTCAGACTTGAAAAAAAGTAACATGATTATTTTAAATTTTATAGAACAGTCTGTTTATTTCAGTGTTTAGAAATTATTAATCTTTCCTTTCCCATCCCTTGTTTCATGCGATTTGAAGCGGTTTTCCCTGTTCCCGAAAAAAGTCATAGTAGACCTCGATCATCCAACATGGTCAAAAAGCTCTTAATAAACTTTACGAGTAACTTAAAAAGCACACGTGAGTTATTTGGAAAAGCCTGTCTGCCTTGGTCTCCTATCAAATGATACTGGCTACATTCTAGTATAGCGTAATAAAGTTGAATAAAAAAACTGATGTCAGTTGTACTTCATCTTTTTATTTTTATCATAAGTGACTTGTATTTATATTGTTGGATAACTATTCACTTGAATTCAACTAAGTTTTAATCGTTTAAAACAGAAACTCAAAATTGTTTTTAAGAATAATTTTGTAATTCAGTTTTACGATATTTCAACGTTGAAATAATGAATCCTTATATTTGTTTTCACTACGGTTACACACTGTCACTTTGAGTTGAATAATTTCAGTTTTGAGCAGTTGAGTTGGATAAATCAGGAATGACGCACTATGGCTGGTCTTCTGAAAAGTCCACAAAACTTATGTCCATTGTTTAACAACAGATAAACAAGAAGCTCGTGATAGGGTAATGAAAGAAATATATTAGGCAGTGTGGTAACTTTTCAATGTCATATGTAGGTACATTTTGAAGGTAATCTAAGTGATACCGAGTGGAAATAAAAAATAACATTGCGAGGAAACCATTGATAGTTACAATATTTTTTTACTAATGTCAATATTATATATTTGCACATAGTTTTACTTTCAAAATAAATGCCTTGTGCACTTCTATCTTTATGTTTGTTCTTTATTAAGTGAATAACGTTTTGCACATGAATAAATAAATAAATAGGGTACATATTTTATGAGCATGATTTACGGAACCCTAGCCAACTATTCCGAAATTCTCAAAAGATACGAATAGAATTCCTTCCACACGGACATTCCGGGAGCCATGCAATGTTACATTCAATTTGAAAATTTCCTAACTGGTATATTTTTAGTCCCCGCATATGACGTCATCTGTGCATATAACTGCCAGCAATCAAGTACGATATAATGTCGTAGTAGTGCTGCTGTTATCAGAAAAAGCTTCATGCAAGCTTTACCCTTGTACTCTTTATTTCGACTATCTAGTTCTATGTTAACAGTTCTTTAAGATAATAGCTCTAATTTGGCGACGGTTTTATTCCATCCCAGTTTCATTTTAACCATCCCATGATTATTTAAATTGTGAAATATGTTTTTTTTTTATAACGTTGCCTGACCCTTCGAATTTCTCTTGTATCGTGGGTGCTTTTACAAACATTTAAACTCACATACGTAAACTGCCAGACCCGGAACAACTACCTGTAGGCCATACAAATATTTGTTCCGTGCGGGGATCGAACCCGCGACACGCAGCGCAGCAAATCGCTCAACCTCTGCGCCAACAGTGTCGTCATAATTACTTTTGGATCCTTAGCATCACGCACTTAAGAGTCACGTAAATAACACGTAAGGGAATATCTTAAACCTTCTGGCTCAATTTCTTTTGGCATTCAACATCTGCAACGACTGGAACCACGACCACAACTCGCGAAGACATATGGAAGAAAACGTGTTCTGTTTACAAATCCCAAAAAGGACAACTGGTGACAGATTGTTAGCCAGCTCAACCTTGTCAACAACTAAAACATTTCAGACCCTAAAATGGCTTCAAGCTCGAATTACTAATTCTTAGCGCATCTAATTTCTTGACAGCGCCAGACGCTGTGTTGAGCAAACTATTCCGAATCAAACATTTATTTAATCAAATGAACATAACAGGGTACGTGTTTTGGGTGCCAGTCTAATCAAATCTGGAGACTTCGACAGTGCGTTTCTCGGTTTCATTAAGCCTTGGCAAATTTACAGGGGCGGCGAACATTTTGTATGCCACGCGTGTGCCGTTCAAAGATATCATTAGTAGAGTAAGGACAACATTATGGGGTGCACAACATTATGGTTAATATTGTTTTGTTACGCACATAATTGAAATTAAAGGCAGGGAATCTCTTTGGGTTTCGTTTAATTTTAGAGGTGCAAAACCGTTTGATGTGTGTGTTTGAATGTCGTTTGTTATGATAATTAGATGGCTAATTATGTTTTGATATGAGTTTATGGTATAAGGAATTTTGTTTTGAAATCTGTAGGTGTGTCGCAAATGGCCTAGGTACACGGCGTTTTTTATACGCGCGTTCCGTGTAACATGCGACATTTGCGCGACGTGATGACAAAAGCAGCTATAGTTGCATTAGGGGATCAGATACGCGCCAAAAGCGTGGTTAAAAAAATCCTAGTGTATAGGGCTCTTAATAGTCAGTCAGCTCGAGAGGTGCTCTATGTTCCCGATAAAAAACTTATGATGAATTCCTACGTTCTGTTTAATTCCTACGTATATTAATTCCTACGTATATAAATTCCTACGTATATTAATTCCTACGTATATACATATACTAAAATTAATTTCTACGTTAATTCATTCATTCTTCTTTTACTTATTCGAATTAACTTGGTTGTAGTTTTATTATTAAATCTTGTCATAAATAAATAAATTAATAAATTGTGCTGGACAATCCACACAGCATCATCTAGCCCCAAGCTAAGCAGAGCTTGTGTTATGGGTACTAGATGACTGATATACTTAATACATACATTCATTACATAAATAGATATTTTTTATTATACATAGCAAATACCCAGAACACCCAGAACAAATCTTTGTAGATCGTACAAACATTTGTCCCAGGGCGGGAATCGAACCCGCAACCTCCTGCGTCGCAGGCGGACCATCGTCCGCCGCGCCACATCGGTCGTCAAATGTCATGGTTGTTTTAATATTCATGCATAGCATGTGTTGTGGTCATATTGTTGGGATGGTTTAATACATGTAAAAGAAAATGCAAATGTTCAGCCCACACTTCAAATATGCAAGGGTGTGCATTTGAAGATAAACATAGTATTTATGAATTAGGAGTTGTTTGTAAAGGTCCAATTATATTCAACCATATTGAGGGGTTGACGTTAAAATATTCATGTCACGAAATAACCATTGAAGCATTGAATTAATAAAAATAAATAATAACAGATTCTAATTCAATGGGATTCTATTCAGACATTCAAATAACAGTAAAAACGATATCTTTGATGTAACTTATGAGAAATTAAGGATCTTTTTCTTTTCATACGCGTGACAAATGACACTGGTGAACGAAACATAATACGAAAATTTATTTAATTTCTCCTTATGAAAGCCACGTTTTCAAAGAAACACTTCAAACGTATGAAAATTTTTCGACTGTTATTATTCAAAGTTCAAAAGACGTTTTCGGAGACACGTCAAAGTCTACAAACATGGAGAAACATGCTTTTGTTTGAGTTAAATAAGATGCATATTGGCTTGGCTGGTAACTTTGTTTATATTTTTATTTTATCTTATTTTTATCTACGCAGGAAAATACAGGCGACTTTTTAAACGACTTAATGGCGTTTGTGTTTGGCTTGGTGAATATTCATATGTGTATGCTAATAATAGCATATCTATGTTAATAGACCTTACACGGTTCGGTTCTTTACACAAGAACAGTGACATAACTAAATAACTAAACTGTTTTGAGATGCACGAAAAAAATAATATACACCCTACAAAAAATTCGTTTTACCTGCACGGCCTAGACAGTCGTCAATGGAAACATTGGTATTATTTATTGTTACCGCATAGTTTTTTTTCTTTAAATAGCCTTACTTAGGGATCATGTTGCCCAGAAACTGGGTTGAGGAGGTCAGAAAGGTAGTTGCTCCATTTTACATACAGGTATTCATCTGTATCCTGTGAGACTGGACGCCGACTCCAATATATGTACCTATGTAGTTGGGAAAAGGCTAGTCAGATGTTGATTTTGTTTTTGGGCTTGTTCAGAGATTTCAAGAAAAGGCTCGATTCAACACAAGTGATAACTCCCATCAAACTGATTATGCAGTTTGGCACATGCACTTCCTCTAGGTATATTTTTATTATCGACACGTGAAACAAAAATAAAAATTTGGAATTTCTTTCAATTATACCTTTCCCTAACAAACTAATTATGTAAACCCAATGGACCAATCAATTACATCGGTAATAAACGGAACCGCAATAAGCAATGATATTACGAGCGTCCTTAATATAACGCTAAACCCTAATTAGACCCGAATTCGAAAACCCAAAATTATATGCATTCTAGATTACACAAACAAACGATAGAAGTGGTACCACTTGGACCCAATACGCTAATCCAATTAGGGAAAATTCATTATCTAACATCGGGACGTGTTTCTCCGGCAATAGTGATCCGTCGAAAGAACACTTGGAATCTTCTAAAGGGGCACTTGTAGGCGATTAGTGCTGTAGCACACTTAACCCCCTAGTGCGGGCTATGTCGGGTTAGTCCCGCTCTTTGTTCGTGCGTACCCCTCGATTCCTAGAGTATTATTGGCTGGTAACAGCGAGTTATTACATTTGCTTTTAGATCGCGATTATGAATAAAGGAGCGAAAGAGGTCACAATTCTTTTGTGTGAGAGAACCGTTTTGGGTCGTGTTACTTTGATGATTGGTGGTGTTTTATAATTGGGTTGAGCGACTGTTAGATGTTTTGGATTTGTATGCAGGAGTTCCCTTAAAAACGTTTTGTGTGCAGCTGTTTTTAGGTGGGATAATATTTTTAACTACGTGTCAGTCTCTCTGTTACCTTTTCACACCTTAAAGGCTGAACGGATTTAGAAACAATTTGGCACACGGATAGACTATGAATTAAGTTAGGAAATAGGATACTATGGCTAAAATCGGCTTGATGGCAACAACTGATACAAAATGTTTACTAGTTTTTATCACAAGAAACTGCCTTGTAGGTTCAGCGGTTGCAAGTTTCGGTTCGGTTTTTTATTTTATTTTGTTTTTGTATAATATACGTATATAGTTAGTCTTAACAATAAATAAATACTCTGTTTGATTACTTAACACAATTTACTACTTATGAACCGTCTACGCCATCAAAAAATTAATGTAGTAATTTAATTAATAATTAATGTTATTTATGATTTCTGCTTCATTAGTTTTTCCAACAATACCCATTGACTTGTTGAACCTCTGATAATCTAATCTAATAAAATAATAAATAAAGTATGACGTACTTTTCTTATTTAAATGGTCTGTTCAGGAGACTATTCATTGAATGAACTCTTGTCTCAATGGGGATGCTTAGTGCCAATTTATTCCGATAGAGGGACCATTTCACTATGATTTCAGAATTTTTTATTTCTTTAAAGCGATACAACTATTAATATATGAAGAAATAAAATAAAATAAATAATCACAGGGCATCTAGAAATTCATCCGCATCGCTGTCAACGGGAAAAGTGCCCAGAAGGCTGGTAGCATTGCCACGTTGAATGGCAATGCTGATTCTTTGGCCAAAAAAAGGCCAGCCCTCTGGTCAGAATATCATGACTTCTTCTGTCAACTATACAACGGTGTGTCAGGAATAATCTGTGAAGGATACATCAGTGTTGTCTCATTATACGCAGGCTCGTAGGCGTTAATTTATTCACTATAAATGGAAAACTGCCCAAGCATTGGAAAACTGCTGTACTTACGTTGCAAGCATTTTGGTTGCCGAAATCGGACGAAGCCAAAATCAGAAATACGATTTTATGCGATGCATCATAACATCAGTGCCAACTTGTTAAAAGTTTTTAAGATAAGAAATGACGATTTTGCAGTACATTGTCAGCAGTGCTACATCTTGGTGCAACTGCGGTGAAGGGACTGCTACGTCTGGACCGGTCAGCAAGGTATCCCGCGTTGCTACGAACTCAACCCTTAGGCTTTTGTAGCAGTTTCTGATAAAAACGTACTGCTATCTTCAGTCTGATAGAGGTACCGTAAAAAACAGGGTTATTTATTTATTTATTTACGGCACCCCAAAATTTATTAGTGGATAAGTCGTTGGACTTATCCACTATTAAGGGGTATTGTAACAACTAAACTTAAAATCTAGAGTGAATTTGTCACTTATAGGTACAGCACTTAAGGGTTGAAACGAAGGGGTGAATGGAAACATACCTTTAAAGAGATTTAAAGTGAAACATTGTTACATACACACTCAACATTTTTGTATCAATTTCAATGATTAATTTCGTCACCTTGTCAGTAACAAATAACATTGAATTAACGTGAAAATCTCATCTAAAGTTTGGTTTCTGTCTGTCTGTCTGTTTTACCAGTAGTCATTATGAATGTTGTCGTGTTGGGGACTATCTTATATATAAAATTCCCGTGTCACAATTTTAGTTACCATACTCCTCCGAAACGGCTTGACTGATTTTTATGAAATTTTGTGTGCATATTGGGTAGGTCTGAGAATCGGCCAACGTCTATTTTTCATACCCCTAAGACGTGATGAAGGTGGTCAACCCCAACATCTTATATCGCAAAACAACGTTTGCTGGGTCAGCTGGTTGTTATTTAAAAATACTTTAACTTGGTAGTCAGATGTGATTCTCATTAAACGGTGTAATTTGTATAGTAGCGGGACGGGTAGGCATGGATGCGGGAGCTGAATGAACCAGCACAATTGTATGCGTTAATAGGGTTGCTTCAAGGCATTACACTTAAAATAAAAAATAAATAAATAAATAATGCTGGACAATCCACACAGCATCATCTAGCCCCAAGTTAAGCAGAGCTTGTGTTATGGGTGCTAGATGACTGATATACTTAATACAATACATTACATAGATAGATATTTTTTTTTTATTATACATAGAAAATACCCAGAACACCCGGAACAAATCTTTGTAGATCGTACAAACATTTGTCCCAAGGCGGGAATCGAACCCGCAACCTCCTGCGTCGCAAGCGGACCTTCGCCCGCCGCGCCACATAGGTCGTCAGATAATAAAATACACTTCACGTCTTGTCTTTGAGTTACTTCGTGCTTATGGACTCGACTAACGGTCATCAGGTATAAGAGCATAATACTCGTAGTATAACTATATATAAGAAGATGATGGCTGGATGATGGCACACAGAACCGTTTTCTCCGTCGAGCCACGGGAGCCCCGTGGTTCGTTAGGAACGTAAGACTCCATGTAGATTTAAAAATCCCCACCATCAAGCAATTCATGAAGCGTCTTACTGGGCGCTTTTTCGAATCAGCCGAGCGACACCCAAAATTTAAATGTAACTTGTAGTTAGCCCTAGGGGCCTTCTTGTAAGGTCACCACAGGATCGACCGGTTAAGCAGTAAACAGCCTTATAGTGCTGAACTGCGAGTGGCCCTACCTAAAAAAAAAAAAAAAAAGGTCACATAACAAGGTCTTCTTGTTATGTGTGAAGGAGCGCATTATCATTAACTTAGTAAGTAAATATGACATTAAATTGGTACTTGCCCGGATTTGAACCCACAACCAAATACATGAGCGGAGGGGTCTGGCCATCATTTCGTCATATTTTAATGGTTATCCCAAAATGTCATCATCGTCATCATCATCAGCCTAGCCTATTCCTAGCCTTGTCGTGGTCATATCATCTTTCAGACAATCCATCCATCTTTTCTTCATGGAGTGACTGCCTATCTGACCTTTACAACCCAGTTACTATCCAACACGATACCCCTTAAGATAACAAGATCCATATTAGTACAATTAAAAAAAAAAATAAGGCTGGTAGAATTGGTAAAACTTCCGCCCGGAATCTGTCAGATTTCGTGCTTCTGACTACCCGTAACGACTGTCAAAGATCTACAAATGCCAGCCGATACTTTCCGACACACGGACGAGTCTATGCAACGAAAGATCACCCATCCACAGACTAACCTTGGCAATAGTAACAAATCCTTCGATCGACCAGTGCAGCGTTTTATATCCCAAGATGTAACTATCAATTAAATTAGCTGAATTTAATTGCCTATGAGCCTCCCCTATATGCAGATAATGCAAAATTTAAAGTTCACGGTGTTGGTGGCGATACGTCCACCGTGCACCCGATACATTTGCATGGTGTTTTAATTAAAACATCCATGAGAAATAATATCACCGTATTATTGTTCAATAAAGTTTTATTTGGCTTGACAATGCTATTGGTAACGAACCGGATTAATAACACTCATGAATGCGTTTTGAATGTGGGAGTTATAAATTGATAAGCATAATCTTTTAAGGGGTGTAAGTGGTTATGTGAAGTATGTAAATAGTTCACTGCCTCGTTGGTTAAGTGGTCGCAAGTTTTACTGCTGAACATGAGGTCCTGGATTCAATTTCCAGGTTGGAAAAATTATTAATGGATTGTTCCATTTCTCAGTAGCAGCCTGAAGTCTAGATATGTGCAAAATGTGGAATTATCAGGTATACCTCTGTTTAACCCATTGCGGAATACAGTCCAGAGCTGAAATGGAATGCTGGAATGGTTGAGAGATCCAATTATTTGTAATAAAAAAATATAATATAAATCATTATAAAACGTCCCTAACACCACCCTTTTGGTCGGTTACCATTATAACCAGATGCAGATTTATCCCGCTATATTCATGGAGCAACTGTCTACCTGACCGCCAAAACATAGTTATTTTATAATATAATCTCTTGCTACTACTTGCCAGACTTTCGGGCTTCGGACTGGGTACCTACTCAGAAGCCAAAAAGTCTTATAACTCTAAAGTTTTTCACTATGGGTACTATGACTGTCAAAGATCTACAACTTACGACCACCAGCTTAACTTGCTTGACACTTGACACGGAGGGGTCTCAGTATGCTTATGATGGTCACCCATACACGGACCAACTTTGGCAAGTGCTGGTTGAAGAAAAAATAACTTGAAAACAAAATAAAATTTAATATTTATAATTGTTTTATTTATTTAATACTTTAAGCACACAAATGTACAGAGGCGGACTTAATGCCATAGGCATTTTCTACCAGTCAACCTTTGGGTGATGCAGAGACAAACAGTGGCAGGTGCAATTTCTTAAAAGAAAAGTGAAAAGAAATATATATATTATTATAAACTATAAATATAATACCTACATAGAACATATACACAAATAAACATATACACAAACACATACATGAACAATAAGAACAGTTAATGAGAAAACATTAGCGCTGTGATGAAACCACTGCCAACTTCTTACGAACATGCTCACGCACTTTAACTTTGAAGGCCAATCGGCTGGTTGCAATCCTGATTTCCTGCGGGAGCGCATTCCACAGAGAAATAGCTTGGACGAAGAAAGAATTGTGGATGAAGTCAGTACGGTGAGTCGGGCATTGAAGAAGACGGTTATGGGAGGAACGCAGATTTCTGTCGTGGTTGGTGCAAATGTACTGAAAATAAGGAGCTAGATAACTAGGGGAATTGGAAGAGACAAGAAATGAAAACAAGGTGGTAAGCGCCCTTTGCTCTCGGCGCTGACGTATGGGTAACCACTTTAGAAGCAACCGATGTGCGGACACATGATCATATTTGCGCATATTTTTTAATTGTTGTTGTTTTTACTGTTGTTGTTTTTGTTGCTGTTGTTCGTTGTTTTTATTGTTATTATAATTTACCAAGCAAAGGTGTTCTTCAAATAAATATTGAGAAGATTACTTCTGAAAACCAACAATTAATTGAAATAACCATTTAATAGCTTTATAACTCTCACAGCATACTAATATCAACATAAAATTGTCGTTCCGTATCTACAAACTAAAATATGTGGCCATAATCCAGAATTGCACGCCATTATGTCTCCCGAGACTCCCTACCGTGCGTAGATGCTTTTAAGCGCAATCGTCCCTCATACTATGCAAAATTACAAGCAAAGAAGTAATTCGAATGCAGCTCACGACTTGCAAGCATAATGGGGCAATTTCCTAGTCATTTCCTGGTGGTGGCTGCAAGCAATCCGACGTCTTGTGGCGGTGCCCGGGTTTTTGATGGTTGAACACCGTGTTTCGTCGATGCCCGTTGTCTTGCGAAACGGAATGTAACTATTTGTCAATACAACATTGTTTCGGATTGTTAAGTTTATCTAGCTGGGTGGTTGTTTATTTTGATTTGAGATAATCATATTATTGTGATCGTATTCATTTCATTTATTTGCATATTACAATATTTATAAGATTTTAAACAATGATGAAAGATCACAATCATGAATCCTACAGGGCACAGCAAAATGCAATCTAATAAAATAAAGAATAATTATATCATTTATAATAGGGTAGTGTCCATAAAAATTTTGATTGGTCCGAAAGTTGGATTACTCAAAAATACTGGACACTTTTTTCTTTTGTCACGTAAACCAAAAATGACGGCGATGAAATTGCGCGTGACGTCACGCCGTGCTACACTTTCAACGTAACAGTGACGTCACAAGCCCCTTCTCCTGAACTTTGATGTGCAAACAATCATTGTCACTTTTTATTGATTTACTTAAGCAAAAAATACGTGTCCAAAATTTTTAGGTAATCTTACTGACGGACTAAATAGCTTTAATATATTTTTAATTTAACACTCATAATAGAAAAAGTATTAAGGTTATCAAAAGTATTTTTATATCACTTAAATGTTCATTCATTGTATATGCAGTGCGGTTTTTTAAGTGATATTTGTTGAGTTTCACAAGCCCCTTCTCCTGAACTTTGATGTGCAAACAATCATTGTCACTTTTTATTGATTTACTTAAGCAAAAAATACGTGTCCAAAATTTTTAGGTAATCTTACTGACGGACTAAATAGCTTTAATATATTTTTAATTTAACACTCATAATAGAAAAAGTATTAAGGTTATCAAAAGTATTTTTATATCACTTAAATGTTCATTCATTGTATATGCAGTGCGGTTTTTTAAGTGATATTTGCTTGAGTTTAACATATTAGGTCTTTACCTATGAAATTGCCGTTCTGCAGTACTGGCCATTTCAAATCAAAATATTTTTTGTTTGGCTAAGAATTCTAATTTCAAATTAATTTTATTTTAAAAACATGTTCTTTTTTTCCAAAAGTAGTCATTTGTTTATTGATTAGTGTTACATTTTCATCGCATTTAAATCTTTTTCGTCATCATGGATACGTTAAAAATTCGAGTAATTATGGAATATGAGTACCGTCGTGGCAGCAACGCGGCACAAGCGGCACGCAACATCAACGACGTTTACGGAGCTAACACTACAAACCAACGCACTACCTGTTATTGGTTTGCTCGCTTCCGTTCTGGAAATTTCGACCTGAAAAATGAACCTCGCGGTCGTCCGAAGACTTTGGTCGACAATGACAAATTAAAGGCGATTGTGGAAGCTGATGATACACAATCTACGGCTGAATTAGCAGCAGCTTTCGACGTTAGCGTCAAAACAATATTGGTCCATTTGCGTCAAATTGGCAAGGTAAAAAAGCTTGACAAATGGGTGCCCCACGAACTCAATGATCGCCAGCGCGAAGTACGCGTCGAGACGTGCCTTGCACTGCTCAACAGACACACAAATGAAGGAATTTTGAACCGCATTGTTAACTGCGATGAAAAATGGATTCTGTTTGATAACCGCAAGCGCTCAGCAAGTTGGTTGGATCCTGGTTCAGCACCTAAACAATGCCCTAAACGAAAACTTACCCCAAGAAAAGTGATGGTCACTGTTTGGTGGTCTAGCGCCGGTGTGATTCAACACAGCTTCTTACCAAACGGGGTGAGCATTACTGCAGATGTGTACTGTGAAGAATTGAACACAATGATGGAGAAGCTGGCACGTCTCCAACCAGCATTGGTCAATCGCTCGTCTCCGCTGCTCCTGCACGACAACGCGCGACCTCATACTGCACAGCAGACGGTCTCCAAGTTGCAAGAACTGGGGTTGGAAGCTCTCCGTCATCCGCCCTACTCACCAGACCTTGCGCCTACAGACTACTACTTTTTCCAGAATTTGGATAACTTCTTGGCGGGAAAAAAATTCAATACCCGAGAGGCAGTACAAAATGCCTTTGAAGAATTTGTTGCCTCCCGTCCAGCTGATTTCTTTAAGAAGGGCATCAATAAACTGCCACTACGTTGGCAAAGATGCATTGATTGCATGGGTGATTACTTCGATTAATACAAATAAAAAATACATGAAAAAAATTCATTTAAATTTTTTCATACAAAACGGCAATTTCATAGGTAAAGACCTATTATTTCCTAATGACCTCCTGCTTGAATGTATTAATAATCTCTGTTATATCCGGGTAAATAAACCGCTTGAATCACAGATATAGCTGTGGTTCGAATCATAATTTATTCGTCCATTATGTTTTTGACATCACGCCGGTATTTCCTATTAGTACACCCACATTTCGGCAGTTATGTTTTAAGTCCCGGAATCGTCAATTGCCATCGACCGGACACAAATCCTGCCTACTGGGAAATGCCAGGTAGAAAACTTCAATAACAATTTGTTCGTTGTGGGAATCGAACTCAGTACAACATGCTCTCCACTGTTTGGGACTACTAGACTTTTGAGGCTGCACTTATGTGGCGACATTACGTTTTATCACTAACAATGTCGATTCCATTGTATCCAATACACTCGTTTGATAATATGAAAAAGATCGGGAAAGTACTCAAGACTTGGTTTACTATACCATTTGGGAATTATTAACAAAGGGTCCATAGAAGTCACCCGTTTCCTTATTAACTGTTTGGATGATAAAGATCGGTACCATTCTCATTGGAATATGTTATCTCTAATTATATCCCAATATATTGGTATTGGTTGGTGTATTGGTTTGACGTCACGGTTGGCGCAGAGGCTGAGCGATCGACTGCTGCGCCGCGTGTTCGTGGGTTCGATTCTCGCACGGAAAAAATATTAGTATTGCCAACATGTAGTTGTTCCGGGTCTGGCTGTTCATGTAAGTGACTTTAAATGTTTGTAAAGGCACCCACGACACAGGAGAAATTCCTAGTGTGGGGCAACGTTTTTTAAAAAGGAACAGAAAGAAAGATATTTATTTATGTGTATACCCCATTCATAATACTATACCTACTTATAGGATTGACGAGACACCGGTCAAGTTTTTCATTTTGATATTTATTTAAATACTAGCTTCTGTCCGCAACTTCGCCCGCCTGTGTTCGATTTGCTCTTTTGAGGAACTTCTGCATTTGTTCAGTGAGTGCACGCATTTATCAGAAATCGTAGAGCTTGGCTCAGAACTTCAGGAGCCTTTTTGAGGCTTTACCCTAGTTGGTAGGCCGTAAAAAATACTCAAACTGCCAGACAACAAATTTAAACAGAAAATAATGAACCACATAGTCCTTAAATTCACAATAAGTAATTAAAAAAGTAATAAAATACTTCACAAAGTAAATATCAACGCCTTTGTGTATTTAATATTCGTAAAAATATTAGTGACAAAACAAAATAAAAATTGATAAAAAAATTATAATTGGAGCAGCTCAATCCCAGGAAATATTCCAGGATTCATATCATTCTGTATCTTTTTCCAGGTGGTGGGATACCTCTGCGAAGGTTCAAGAACATGTCTAGCAATGTGAAAAAAATGCGGTATACACCTGCATTAGTGTCAATTGCAAAAAATAAAAAGGCCTCACGCAATTTAGAAATGAATATCAGCAAAGAATGTTCTGACGTAAGCGCCTTTATCATATGACTGCAGTCTCCCAGAGCAAACCTCACGATCTCAACAGTTTTACCTATAACATACTTGCCAAATGCATTTAGTTGTACCACTATCCAAACGTACAGCCATATCATTCTGCACCACAGAGCAACTTTGCAATTTACCTACATTCGGAAATTCTCAGTAAAACAAGGGAAACGATATAAACAAAGGAAGTCTGAACTAAGTTGTATTGGCCAACTTTGCACCTTACGACGTTCCGCACTGGTGGTTGCAATGAATTTAGAATATCTAATTGTGTACAATTTTAAGTCACGTAAATGTAGTTGAAACGAATTGAGAAGTTCCGTTATTTTGCACTCTGATTTCTTTAAGGCACCTACAGACCGGATTTAAAAAGTAACGGAATACTAGTTTTATATTTTACTAAGCCTTCCCTGTCATTTTTAAACCTTGTTTTACTAAGCCTCCCCTGTCCATCCTTCCTTTTGTCTGTCTATCAGCGGGCTGTATCTCATGAAACGTAATTGGTAGACAGTTGCAATTTTCACAGAGTGTTTATTTATTTATTTTATTTATTAAAAAAATATATTTCATACTCTCCGAAAATTTCATATTATATTCATTATATGATATAGCGGCAATAGTAATACTTCTATTGCCGCTATATCAACAACATTAGAAATTAAAGTGGCTCCCCATACAAGAAATGCAATTGTTTATCTTGTACAATGGTACGGAATCCTTCGTGTCGAGAGTCAGACTCACATTTTTTCGAATTTTTGTTTTCTTTATCTGACTTTTTTCCATTCCTTACAATTCTGACATCGGTAAACAAAACCATCGAGAGGGAATCGGAACTTATAAGTCTGTAATTGCCACCAACCTTGAACAAGCGTGATTAATAAAAAGAATAAATAAATTATAACTACTTTTTGGTAAGACTGGCTGTCAGGCATTTCTACCGACTGTCAAAGATCTACAAATGACAGCCGGGACCAACGGCTCAACGTATCTTCCGAGGCACGCAGGAGTCTCGATATGTAATGAACGGTCACCCATATTAGTAACACTTGACTGCAAGTAGCATTAAGTCACAGTGCGTTCGTGTGGCACCTACCCGTGGAATCGACAGCACACCACGTCCCGGCCAAAAGCACAAACCAATAATTCCCGTGCCTTATTTGTATGAGAAGAGGCATTGAAGTGGGACAGTAACAGGCTGGTATTATGAACGTTCTTTGTTAACTTTTAAAGAAACTCAGTGTCTCTTTTCCTTAGGGTAAACATTCAACAAAATTATACATTTAATTCGAAAGTTTTGAAGAACAAAATTAAATAAGTTAACAGGTAGAAGAACCTACTTAAGCGTTGTCTCCTGATCGATTTAATAGAGTGATCAAAATTTATTCCCTGGTACCGACAATAACTTCCCGGGAACATTGTTGCCGAAGAACATTGAAAAGTTTTCTTGTTAAAAGTTCTCTATTGCGGAATGAGAATAATAATTCTGGAAATCACTTCTTTATTCCAGAGAATATTACTATTTTATCTATCAAATGAGGTCATCTATTTATTAGAACGCTTTGAACAACAGGGTAGGTTCTGAGTTCTGCAAATATGGCGACGTGGTGTTTTCTTTCTTTATTTTTTAATATGGTATTGTTTATTTTGTACTGCTTATGAGAAAATGCTTGCGTGCGTTCTGTTTGAAAATTGTAATAGTTCCCGTTGGCTTTTACAACTTGCTCAGAGCTAAGAAACTTTTCTTGGTTTTATTTCCATTTTTAAACTTGTTACGCTTCGTAACATAAGCAGGCACGGGTAACCGGGGTAAAGCCGTATAACTAAGGACAAAAGTTGTAAGCTCAGTCATTTGAATTAGGGTTGTAACCGAAGCTAGCCTCTGCCAACGCGAATGCAGAACTTCTGCTAGTTCAATTTTATGTTCATCTCAACATCTGCCTCCGCGGAGATGTCGCTTCAACTGAGTCAAGTTTTTGCTCCCATGTCACCGCCGCCACCCGATTCAGAGCAACTATTTTGTGAAGCTAGTTTAATTTTGAACCATTCAGACGTTATCTTGAAGGTCACGAAACCGCGATTTTTTTTTTGGGAAATATAGTTAGCCTGTTCTACGAGTACCCTTAAATCGCCAAGGGGTTTGTTACTTTTGTAAATGTCTTTTGTTATTTTGTTTTTCTTCTTCCACCTCCGTCTCCGTAAACGTTCACTTCCGCAGAGATCTAATTTTGTTCTTCCACCTCGAGTCAGATGACCTCTGTTATATCCCTTATTTGAGTATACGAAATATTAATTATTAACTAATTTTATAATTATTACGGTTTTACCCCACGCATGTACAAAACCGTATACTAGACATGATACTGTACAAAGTCGTGCCAGGCCAGTGCGAGTCAAATTTATATCTGAATTTGTAAAGTCGATTTTGAGGAATACTTTTGGCAACTAATAGATTTAGAAAGGTTTTAAACACCAATTCTCTTATGTACTATAAAATGGGTTAAAATCGATGGGCCAGATTTACCATAGTCGGTTTTTACTCAAGGATCTCGATGTGTGAACATATTATTTACTCCTACAAAACATGGTAAATTTGCGACTTACCCGAAGCTAACGTTAACTTTACTATTGATCCTTGAATTTTCACAAAAAATATGAGCAGTCTTAACAAAACGTTACATGAAAAATTATCAAAAACGCGCGTACTTGCAGCTAACAATTTTGGTTGACAAATACTTAGGACACCGCTCTAAGCACCGTCATTTGATATTCGAATCATCGATAAGAATAAACATGCCATACTGTTTTACCCCGTATACAAATTTGTCCGGGTTTCCCCTGCTTGTACTAGGATTGTTGTGTATGAATCGTGTATATTGATCGGGCACTCCAATGCGGAAATCTGAATGTCGAACCTTGAGCAGCATTTAACTTTGTTACATTTAACTTTGTTCCAATCATAGATTTTTATCAAAGGAACTATTTTGTGACAAAACTAAAATTACTTGTTAGTGGGAAATAATCAATTTTGACTTTTTTAAGAACCACAAAAAGCGACTTAACCACGTATTTTAAAGAACCTTTATTTGGTAAAATCATTATAAGGACTCAGCTAATAAACATAAAATAATTTCAAACCAAAGACGTAAAAACATTTGTCGGGCCTAATATTTCGAATTCATGGAAAGTACTCTGATTAATACGATTCAAACATTTTCATACTCAATGAACACAGTAAAGAGTCTGTAAAAGAATAAAATGATAATAAATTCAAGAAATTAGGCAAACTTTTAGAACTTAATCATCGCTTCGCGGTATCCGAGCTTTTTGAAAGACATCTAAAATTGGCGAGTAATCCTTTTCTTTGCAGTAATTTATTTCCGAATGGACCCGTTCGAGTTTTTTTTTTAATCCACCACCCTTGATTTTAATTGGAGATCACTTTGTTGAAGAGTTCCCTGTGACATTGAATTAGCCGTGATTTTTCCATATATATCTCTTGTACTGATGGTTTTTATAATCGAGTATAGGAGTAGTTAAAAATTAAAGATCTTGTACTACTTACGACGCTGATAAAGGCTTAGGACATATGAATCTATGGGTCCAAATAACAAATCTATGGAGCGTAATATCAAGTGTTATTCCACCATTAAGTGGAGGATTTCGTATCTCCTCTTAATGACCACTCGTACCGATAATAAGCAATTTATATGACCCATTATAGGATCAGCCAGTCGTTAAGATAAACTTAAGGAAATCCTCACACTAATTTAAGTACTCGCTCGCCTAATAGGAACACGGTATAAAACAAAAGGTATTGTAATCTGCATTGAGCTTTCTCTCTTTATACAAGTACCATCTATCAGCAGGGCTTTGTAATACTCCTGTCACATATAACATGCCAGGCATCGCCCCGTCTGCCTTCAGACCTCGTGAAGACAACCGGAAAATTAGAAAGTAAACACTGACTTCCTACACTGTGATTTTACAGCAAAGCTTTATGGGGAAAATAAAATCAAGTCGGCGTCTCTCGGAAATACGGATACAGTGTATGTAGATAATTACACAATAAGGAACGAATAAAGAGGTCTTTATTCAATTAAAAGAGACGAAGCACCGCAACCGTTCCCAGGATATACTCCCGAGGCTTAGGAGACAAATTTCCCTGGAAACAAATGCGATTCAAATTCAGACAAATAGTCCCGGCGCGGAAGAAGCCGTTTACCAGGAAATTTGTCCATCACTCTTGGGCCAAGCAAATTTTGTTGTTTCTTTTCCCCTTGCGAGCCCCTATTACAGAATATCGTGTACACAACAATATCAAATTATGCGATTTATTAAGAACATCTGGTTATTTATGCGGAGTTGTAAGAGTAAATTTATTGTCTGTGTTCAGTACTACTGTATCTTCAACTTATTATCTGTATTTGGGGAGACTGAGATTGACTTGTCTCATATAAAGTTTATCTTTTGAATCTCAGTCCTTGTCTAGCGACGTGTGATACGTTTCGTGCTCGCAATCGCGTTCGGCTGTTTTGTTTTTCACGGTTTCGTCTTCGGAAATCCCATTCTTTCAAGTGCAGTTTCTATTCGCAACTTTGTGCTTTATTGTATTAAACATTCTTGTCTAGTGAGGTATGTGTATTTGAACAATGTATGCTTGCTGCAGCCAATCACAATATTAAATTAACTATTTATTTTCACTGTATTTATTTGAAATCATTTTTAAGTATTTACATAAATACAATATTGCCATAAAATTAAATATTAACAATATAACTAAAAATATACATATTTACAAAAACAAAATAAAATACAAAGCCGACCAAGACACTCAGACCTCAAAGAACTCCTCCGCATCATTGTCATCTGGAAACGTGCCCAAAAGACTGCCAGCATTGCCACGTTGGATGGGAATACTAACTCTTTGGGCAACGATTGAGCCAGCCCTCTGGTCATGCGAAGTGTCGATAACCGAAGATTGTTGCTTTTTAATAATAGTATCTTTTTCGTGTGTTCATCAAAGACTGCTGTCGGCTCATTGAAAATATTAAAACTTCTTCGCGCCAAAGCGGGCACTTATGTTCTCGGCGAGCTTAAATTGAGAGTATGATAGAGCAGAAAATGATCCGCTTGTGGGAACGACAAATCTTTATGGCATTAAATTGGTTTTAACCTGTTGAGGTGGTTCTGTCAGATTTTTTAAGGTTTTAACGGGCCCATTATTTTTCATTTTACTATACTACTAATAGGTGAAGGGTGGTGAAGGGTGGGCGTTTTGGGGGACTGTCTTTTGTAAACGTTTTGACGTTCAAAAAGTGCTGATTCTCAGCCTAATTTGAATAAATTAATTTTAATTTTAATTGGTTTGAGGTGTTTTTCCCGCATTCTTAAATGATTAATATGCTATATTGAAGTTTATTTAAGTCAAATAACAATAATTAATGTAGATCGAACAATATGGG
This sequence comes from Phlogophora meticulosa, assembly GCA_905147745.2. Taxonomy (NCBI): domain Eukaryota; kingdom Metazoa; phylum Arthropoda; class Insecta; order Lepidoptera; family Noctuidae; genus Phlogophora; species Phlogophora meticulosa. The sequence goes on along the minus strand of LR990528.1, from coordinate 8,308,245 downwards.
CTTACCACACAAACAATTCAAGCAAAATAAATAAAATATGGCTATTTGTACGATTTCGACTGATGAAAATTAATTTACCCTTACCCGTGTAAACATCAAAAATGATTGAACGTTTTTGTATTTCCTCTTCCACAAATAAAAACAGCGTTACACACAAGTGCTCTTCACGCATCACCGATTGCAATATCTCCCAAAAGCGATGCTGGTTTTAGTAACAGTTGTCCTCTGACAAGAGAATACCGCAAACTCATACAAATATTATACAACCCTACTCCAGCCGCATTCAATCAATTTCAATCAACTTGTGTCAATACAAATTATGGATGGATGAATTTCCACGTGGTTGTATTTACGGTGGCGAATTAAAATTACATTATTATAAGGCTTCGTCACGTCCCGTTGTTCAGCAAATGGAAATTAATATTTTAATGTTGAATGAAATTTCCAGCAATGATTTTTGGTAGCTAGTGAGAATGTTGATTTTGAAGAAGTATTTTTTTTAAATCATTTTGAAGGGTACCAAATACTTTAAAATTAATTTTATACAATACTTGTGTCCCTTGCTAAATGCCACGTTGGTGTAGTGCTTGCAAGTGTTATTGCTGAGTATGAGGTCCTGGGTTGGATTCCCGGGTTGAGCATTGTGTTATTAGGATTTGGTCATAAGGATCTTTTCAGTAACAGCTCGGAGTCTGGATATGTGCTCGGTTGATGTCAATAGGCTCACCCACTATTACATTGGACTTAAATACATGTCTGATGAAAATATGTGGATGTACTTTAACGACACGGTTGGCGCAGTGGCTGAGCGATTGGCCGCTGCACCGCGTGTCGTGGGTTCGATTCCCGCACGGAACAAATGTCTGTTTGGCCGACAGATAGTTGTTCCGGGTCAACAACAAAACAAACAAACAAACTTTAGAAACAAACAAAACAAACGAACAAACTTTAGAAACATCTCTGCTCAACCCTTCGGGGAATACAGGCGTGATGTTATGTTTTTATTTTGTATTATTATTTTCATGTTTTAAAGTGTAGATGTAAACTAGTGAGAAAGAAAATGTCATTTACATTCTGTAGTGGTGATGGAACATGAAACTTCTACCTCTCAGACAAGACAACGTTAACATCGCCCCTGCAATCCTGGGAGGGTTCAATAGAGGTGTACCTATAAGACACCCACATTTCCCCAGTTATGTTTAAGTCCAATGTAATAGTGACTCCAGACACCGGACTACTACTGAGAAATTTAGAATGGAAAAACCTAGTAACATATTGCCTGACCCGGGAATCCTACTCAGGACCTCATGCTCTGCAGTAGAGCTTGCTAGCACTAAACCAACGTGGAAATTATCAAAGGACACAAGTATTGTATAAAATTAATGATAAAATATTTGGAACCTTAAAAAAATATTTACGGAGCCTAAGAAAAATGCTAGAAAGCGCTAGGAAATAAAATGCTGTAGCCGCGCAATATATTGTCGATTCGAAACCATTTATCCATTATTGCGATCTAAAGCGTAATTTCTGTATATGGTAAAGCGCTATCGAATAATATTCGATTCAAATCTATCACGTAGCGAGACGGTTGAAACTATGAGAATTCCCTAATGAAATACTGCATGCGAGTATATTGCATAGTATGTTGCTGAGAATGAGAACAGTAAACATTATGAATTCTAGAAGCGATACATATTATAGTTTAGATCAATATTATTTGCATTTTCATCTTTAAAAAACGTTGCCTCACACTAGGAATTTCTCCTGTATCGTGGGTGCGTGTACAAACATTTAAACAGCCAGACCTGGTACAACTTTGTTGTCCATACAAATATTTGTGCCGTGTACAAATCGATCCCGCGACACATGCGTGGCTGCCAATCGCTCAGCCACTGCGCCAACCGTATCGTCGTTTTTGCGGCTGTCAATATTAGCATAGTCTTGTTGTCGAATCAATGACAGATTTGTATACATATACCATTTACTCTCTGAATTACAATATTACTTAAAACTGGGCAAGTTTAGGGGTCATTGAACCTTCTCATAAAACTAACCTTGAACGAAAAACAATTCGTCACGGTTGAACAACTAACACTCGCCACAAAACTGGCAAAAAACATTTGCACAACGCAACATATTTTCATATCTGAAATTCTTTCTTTCCCAACTAGATGAGGCGGACGTCGATTCCCGCAAATCATTTCTCAGGCCTGCAATAAATAGCTACAATTGTATACGAGTTTCGCTACAATCCAAGCGTGAAAGGAACCGACGCGAGTCACCATCAGTCAAACGTCAAGATGTGTCGTGACTACATACCATTTTCCAAGTGCCTGGGTTTTGGGCCCAACAAATAGATCACGGCGCCGATACTCGGTGCGGGATGAAAGAGCGATCGTTTTTCTATGTGACTACAAAATATTGAAGGACAAGCAAATGACTGCACGGAATAGGAATAAATGACTTCGAGATGTGAAGGTTTCTGGTTTATTTCTATGTCAAAAGGTTGCACTGTGACTAATGATGATGGCTGTGTTCGCAAGGGCTTACCATGGCCAAATAACAAGTTCTTACGTTCAGCTGTAGGCGTCTGCCTTAACTCTAACATATGAAACTTAGCATCACGTCTGGATAAGACAGAGGTGTTGTTAGTAGTGTGGAAGTATAGAAAAGCCACATTTTGCCAGTTAAGACCTATGTAATAGGGTGCGACCCTATTACTACTTATCGGGCACAAATCCAGAGGAATTCCAGATGGATAAATCCAATAACACTGCTCGAATCGGGAATTGAACCCAGGACTCAGAAACCACTATGACTAGCCCAACGAGGCAGTATACAGGGAACCAAGGAGGAATTATAATGTTATCATTTTGACAAACTGCCAACTATTCAAAGATTTGATTCTTTACCATTTTTTTTTGTATGTGGGAGCTTAGTTACTTACTGGCACCAGTATTTGGATGTCATTGGTTCTCTCCGCGTAAGGACAGCCTGCGAAATTCCATTTTTTTTTAGTTATCCCCGACCGTTATATAATAATTCAAATTACCATTACAAATCTCTAAATTAGAATGGTCCTGACGTGTCATGATTTTATTAAATAGTTATTCAATTGCATAGTATTTGAACTTAAAAAGTAGTATTAATGATTTTAAGTTATGACACTTCGTTTAGTGACTTCTTTGTTAAGATACACGATACATTTGACGACCTATGTGGCGCAGCGGGCGAAGGTCCGCCTGCGACGCAGGAGGTTGCGGGTTCGATTACCGCCCCGGGACAAATGTTTGTACGATCTACAAAGATTTGTACCGGGTGTTCTGGGTATTCGCTATGTATAATAAAAAAAATCTGTCTATGTAATGTATTGTATTAAGTATATCATTAATCTAGTACCCATAACACAAGTTCTACTTAGCTTGGGGCTAGATGATGCTGTGTGGATTGTCCAGCATTATATTATTATAAAACCTAAATGAGCTGCAAATTGCAAAACATCTATGAAAAATTGAATTTTACGGGCTGCCTCCAAGTATTTACCTTAAAATTAATATTTTACTAAGACAAGTACTTCAAGTACTTTTGTAGTTTCAAGAAATCATAAATTTGTATATTACCAGCCTATTACGGTTCCACTGCAGGGCACATGCCTCTTTTCGTACAGAGTAGGCATGTGTACTGACCACCACATTTGCTTAATACAGATTGCCGATTTCAGACCTATGAATTAATGTATTTCCGTTAATTGGTTTCCTCAAGATGTTTTTTTATAGCAATATCAGTGATTTCCAAGCTAATTGTATAACTGCCAATTTCAAAAACATATATCAATTCCAATCTCAATCCGCGATCTTAAACGGCTGCTTCTGATTCGTCCTTTCAAGGTTTCAGATAGCAAACTCGGCCATTGATTGTTTACAAACAAAGATCAATTCCTATATTGGGATTGAAATACATAAAGAGAAATTTGCCGAAAGTTACATTGGTAGTTGCCCGGATTTCAGTACACAGTCCCATAAATTCAAAAGACTTTTCTGTAACTAATGCGACATTATTCAGAAAATAAGTAACGTAATAGAGAAATACTATTATTACGTTTGCGACCCAGTATCAAAGTTCAAAAGAAGTGTTAATGCAATAAAAGTGACCAAGAATAAGTTGTAAGTGAATCACAATGGGATTAACTAAGTTACAAGAGTCATGTCGCCAACTTAATCGTATCAAATAAACTCTATGTAAGCCTCTAGATCTGGTTAGTTCAATGAGCTGTGAATGGATAGATTACAATTTAAAAACATAACCATCACGCTTGTTTTCCCCGAAAGACTAGGCAGAGGTGTTCTTATACAGTTTAAGTGCCATGTAATACGGAGCTAGCCATATTGGAAAAACGAATAACACTTGCTCGACCCGAGAATCGAACTCAAGAGCTAATGCCTAGCAGTCATACTTGCGACCCCTAGACCACCGAGGCAAGTTACAATTTCATTCTAGTAATATTGTTACAAGATTTATCCAAAAATAAGCAAGAGAAGGACATACGCTGACCTTCATCATCATCATCAGGCTATACTAGTCCACTGCTGGACATAGCCCTCTCCTAATGAGCGCCATAGCGCCCTGTCTACAGCTTGCCGCATCCAGCATCTGCCTGCAGTCTTTCGCAGATCGTCATCCCACCTGGTCAGAGGGCGTCCTACACTACGTTTGCCGAGTCGCGGTCTCCACTCAAGAACACGTTTACCCCAGCGGTTGTCGGTTCTTCGCGAGATATGGCCAGCCCACTGCCACTTCAACTTGCTAATTCTTTGAGCTATGTCGGTGACTTTGGTTCTCTGTCGGATGTATTCGTTTCGAATCCTATCCTTCAGAGAAACTCCGAGCATAGCTAGAGAGCTATGCTCGGAGTTTCTATGCGAGCTATGGAGAGCCATAGCTCGCTGAGCGACTTTGAATTGGTGGACCAACCTTACCGTGACGCTGACCTTATTGGTGGTGTTCTTCAAAAAGGTCAGGTGCGTTGTACTTGCAACCGGGGCGTGCGTGTGTGACCAGAAACATATGAACGTAAACAAAACAAAAGGAGTATGACGCATCGTTGCAGGAGGCGTTCTGTAATTTCTGCCTACCGCCATGGGAGTAAGTCGTGAGTTTATGTATGTAGGTAAGAAGACAATCAAGATATTATGTTAAATCTGCCGTTGTTTATGCTATATTTGCAGTCCAGCAGTCTCAATTATACCAGCGGTCTCAATTATTGATCTTGAAAAGACCAGGTTTTCCTTGCTTCATCCTTCCTCCTATTATATAAAGAGTATGTTCTTGTAATTTCCTTATATTGTTCTATTGTTGCTTTGACTTTTAACATCACTTGCATGCTGACACTTTGTTTTTTTACGTATTGTACTTATGTTGACAATACTTGAGCAAATAAATTATGATTAAGAGTATCATGATACTCCGTTTTGCCTAAAGTTTCATTTTAAATAAAAAGGGTTACAATTAATATTAATAGGATAAAAGTAATACGATGTAAACACTCGCTTTGCTAAGCCAGCGTATGATGAGCTTTTTCGCGCATGGTGACACGAATTAATTGTTTTACATAAAGCAACCGTGCCGCACGTATTCCGCATGAGTGCATATTATTATTATGCACTATATCTAAATGAATATTGCTATGCAACCATAAATTTTATGAAACAGTTATGAATTATTCAGTATTGAACCAAATCTCAACAGCAAAAGGAAGGCATGTTCAGTTTTCAGACTTATATTAATTATATAAGTCCAGCTTTCCTCACTATGTTTTCCTTCACCGATGTCAGTGATGTCCAAGATAAACTTAGAAAGTACATATGAATTGAAAAACTCACATTGGTACTTGCCCAGGTCTGAACCCCTTAACCCCGTGCACAAGAGGCTAGGTTTAAACCACTGGGCCATCATGACATTTTTAATGAGTTTTGCATGAGTTGAGTATCATAGTGTAGGCCCTGATTTGAGAGGTTTTTTTAAGAAAACTTTGCCCCACACTAAGAATTTCTCCTGTATCGTGAGTGCGTTTTCAAACATTTAAAGTCACATACACGAACAGCCAGATCCGAAACAACTACCTGTAGGCGATACAAATATGTGTTCCGTGCGGGATTCGAACCCACGACACGCAGCGCAGCAGTCGATCGCTCAGCCACTGCGCCAACCGTGCAAACGTTATATCCTTGATGAGGTAATACGGGCCTTAGACACAGAACACTTTAGAAACCAACTACAACATAAAGGCCAGCGCAGACTGAGCCTTGGTAGACACGGCGATTGTTCATAGAACTGCGCGAATACGCTCGACAAGTCTCGTGGGTGTACACTCTGAATAATTTCTTGCACACTTTTGTCGAAAAGGGAAGAAGAGATCATGTATCTATGACTTCAAGTAACATGGGATAAGCACATAAAGATAACAATGATGACTACGTTGATAATTGATCAATAAAATTTAAGTAGTTTAATTATTATTTTTATTTTTATGTCAATATTTTTACGCCTTCACTGTAAAACATAGCGCACATTTAATAACCTAAAATCTTTATGTAAATACCTTTGTTTTACAAATAGACGCTCTGATTCTGATTCTGAAAAAACTGGTCGAGCGTCTTGCCGCTCTAAATATAATAATAAATAAATATAAATAATGCTGGACAATCCACACAACATCATCTAGCCCCAAGCTAAGCAGAGCTTGTGTTATGGGTACTAGATGACTGATATACTTAATATAATCCATTACATAGATAGATATTTTTTATTATACATAGCAAATACCCAGAACACCCGGAACAAATCTTTGTAGATCGTACAAACATTTGTCCCAGGGCGGGAATCGAACCCGTAACCTCCTGCGTCGCAGGCGGACCTTTGCCCGGCGCGCCACATCGGCCGTAACAGACCCCAAATCACCAACTACAAATACTAATTACGTCTAATCACGGAACTGTCAAATCCCGATCACAATCACGATGTGTAGTCTCCACGGTACGCGTCATCGGATAGCTACGTCGGATTATCTCCAGCGTCCCATCGTTTGGACACGCTATCGGTATCGCCCGCCCGCACTCCTGTATTTACACAGCCCGATTATTATTCGAAACGAAGAGGGTGGTGATTATTTTTTGTGTTTGTATTGATGTGAATGAACGATTACTTAGTAGGTGGGGATAATTGAATATTCTTTTTGATATTCTGATACTTACTAGGGATAATTTTAAGTACTTCTTTTTGACGACCGATGTGGCGCGGCGGGCGAAGGTCCGCCTGCGACGCAAGAGGTTGCGGGTTCGATTCCCGCCTTGGGACAAATGTTTGTACGATCTACAAATATTTGTTCCGGGTGTTCTGGGTATTTCCTATGTATAATAAAAATATCTATCTATGTAATGTATTGTATTAAGTATATCAGTCATCTAGTACCCATAACACAAGCTCTGCTTAGCTTGGGGCTAGATGATGCTGTGTGGATTGTCCAGCATTATTTATTATTTATTATTATTTATTATTCTGTACGTAGCCCAATTCTATACTTACACTATACATATTACACTGTCTCTCACACACACACCCACACCACACATATATGTATTTACACTCATACTCTCACGCGCACACACATACACTCTAAGCTACTCGATTCATAGGATATCTTCTTTATTTTTTTATTATTGATTCCTTTGTTAAATAATATAATTTATTTGTTTGTCTACCCACTCATAGCATATAATTAAGGTGCCTCTACTTAACACCTTAACTGCCGAACAACCAGACACAATAGAAAAAGTATTATTTGTCGGTCATTGGGCGTTCAACGTGTTAAAGGATGGGCCCAGCATCCTTAACACAAGTTGTCTTGTAAACATAGCAAGGGTGCTGGTGTCGCCACACAATTGTAAACCTAATTTACCTGGAATTCAATGTACAACTATGTGTATCATGTAAAATGTAAAACTTTAGTGCACATCATCATCTGCCTGCCTAGCCTTTTCCCAACTATGTTGGGGTCGGCTACCAGTCCAACCGGATGCAGCTGAATACCAGTATTTTACATGGAGCGACATAAACTATTATTAAATTATTATAACTAATCGTTTTGTGTACGATATCTGTCAGACACCTTAGGCATTTAGAATAATTTTACGACCTTCAGGTAAGTGGGATACTCGATTACTTTAACATAACATAATACCTATCAAGAGTATTTAAAAACATTGGTAATGTTCAGGACGGCAGTTAAGTCGGTTCAACTAACAGAAAGATTTTATGTTTCATTTATTTAAACAAAACTGGCGAAAATAGCGAAATATGGGTATACTATAGGTATACTCCTGCCTAATCCATTCTTAAAGTATTCAAAGTACACTGAACCACCTATAAAACCACGAAGTATTCACTAAATGATGCATATTAATTAATTATCAACACTCAAACTTGCCCCATAAAAGAAAATTACTTTAATTGTAGTTTTCGAATATTTTTTGAAGAGCGTATTCGAAGTAGTTATGATATAATTATCGTATCGTTACCTAATTGTACGACATGGAATAATTGTTTTTTCCATATGGAATTTCTCAGTAATATTGGGCTCGCCCCTATTACATGGGGATTTAACATAGCAAGTGAAATAAGGGGGCTTAAGAGAACCCTTCGTCGTGATGGCCCACTGTTTGGGGCCTCGCCTTTCATGTATGAGAACGTGGGTTCAAATGCGGGTATAACCTATGTGACGGTTTTAATTCTTCACTACTTTCTTAGTTTACCTTAGACTTCAAAAAGAAAGAAAAAACATTTATTTAGGACACCACTGGTAATAAAAAACACAAAAGAAAAAATAAACTAAAATCTACACAATGAAAATCATCACCACTGGCACCACTGACAACACCAACATCACCTGGTCTTTTAATAATAAAATTCAGAAAACGCCAACCTGCATTGAACAACGGTGGTTGTTAAACCTCGTGCCTGCTCTATATGAGAAGAAGCCAATGTCCCGCAAGGCGACAATAATACGCTGGTATTATTTAGCATACTGGCTGACAGAATATTAGTTCTGGCTGGATTGGAACACTCAAACGATTTTAGAATAATTTAAAATATGGAACGTGTCGTTTGTTTTGTTCACAGCCGATTTGTGTTGGACGCGCGTGTACGTTTAAGAGGACGAATTGGAAATTTTGGCATCAGTGATCTCTATTTTTGTCAGTAATTACGAAACGAATAAAAATATGAGTTGGTGACCTGAACAGTTCATGATGAAAACCTTATTTTGTTAGTTTTCATTACATGATTAAGTAACTTTTGTAACAGAGAAAAAAATATCAAACATACCTCTTTTTAAATAGAGATTCACATTTTATGGGCAAACGTGACCGATTTTAGCCTCTCAACTTGCTCTGTAGACAAGTCTATAAATACTCCTTAAAATTGTAGAAGGAATTTCTCAAGTTATCATTTCCGACTAAATAAAATAACAAAAAGCATTTTGTCGTTTACGTCGTTTTGTTATAAGCTAACGCGCATATGCAATCCTCGCCCCGCGGAGACGCTCAGTCCCCTCTTGACCATTGTCAGCGACGGGTCTGTGCTAGTCAGCTTCCGGACTGCATTGGCGATTGCGTGATCAAATTTAGCGGTTTTATTAAATAAAAATGAGAAAAAAGAAAGAAAGATGTTCCAAAAGGAAAAGCAGAGCATGTCTTTTAGAAAAATGTGCTAATATGACGAAAAGAAAGTAAGTTTTCATAATGAAATGTGAAGCGGTGGTAGTTTACTAAAAAAGATGACGTTCAAAAAGTCACTTTGACTGTAACTTCAATGATGTTCATGAAACTATGGAGTCGTCAACTTGCAACAAAAATAAAGAAATGACAGCTTCCTTTTTAGGGTACGTATGAAAAATTCCTGAACCTCCTAACGTTTTATAAAAGCTATAGGCATTATTATTATTACTAAAACACTTTTTCTGGTATCTTCTAGAAATGAAAACGACGGTTTTCCGAATTATGCAGAGTTGCAAAATGTGTTGCCCGCGTAAGTTTTTGTTGCTATGTATTATTCAATATTACAATCAATATACCTAATTCAACGAAGAAGTTAAAATTAAAGGACTTCTTTTATTTTAGAAATGCTGATACTAATGACACTAATATATCACAAAACTTACACAACAAACAGAATTTACATATGTTTAATAATAATAATAATAATATATTTATTTGCTCAAAACATGGTATAACAGGTCTTACAATTTAAAATAGTACAAACATGTTTTGCCGGGTTTAGACTCAGCATGCAAAGAATAAAAAAGTAAGTAAGTACTTAACTAACATTTTGTGTCAAAAAACTGTTTCACACTATAAAAGTTATTTTGGCTTAGCCATGCACTCAATTTCCGTTTAAAACAATATCTCGTATTTAACAATTTAAAATCAGTAGGTAATTTATTATAAATCTGTACACACATAGCTAAGCAGCTTTTGTTATATTTTGCAAGCCTAGGAGCATTGTTTAGTACGAGCCTGTATGGGTCCCGTCTGTTTCGAGGACATATATCGTTCGCTGTTTTAAATAACTTTTTATGTTTCCATACAAACATGCATATTTCGTAGATGTATAGACAAGGTAGCGGTAACAAACCAAGTTTTTTAAATACTGGTTTGCATGATTCGTCAGGTTGGATTCCGTATAGAGCTCTAATGCACTTTTTTTGTGCAACAAATGTTCTATGTTGGTCGGTACTGTTGCCCCACATTATAAGTCCATAGCGCAGTATAGATTCTACGTATGCGTGATAAACTAATATGGCTGTTTTTAAATGAGTAACTTTTCTTACTTGTCTCAGCGCATACACAAATCTATTTATCTTACTAGAGACATTGTCTACATGCATTTTCCAATTTAAATGTTCATCAATAGTTACACCCAGAAAGTTAGTCTGGGTTACAGATTTGAGTTTGGGTATATTTAGACTGAAATTAGATTTATTGTTATTACATTTATTAAATTGTATGTATACTGATTTGTCAAGATTTATTTTCAAATTTTGAATATTAAGCCAATTAATCAAGATGTCAATTGTGTTGTTAATGTCAACTTCATGGTCATAAATTGTATTATATTTTTTATTAGATGTCACAATAATAGAAATGTCATCAGCAAATAAGATGCATTTATGGTTAGTTATATAAGTGATGTCATTTATATACAATAAGAATAAGATTGGCCCCAGTATGCTTCCTTGAGGAACACCGAATCTGTTACAAATATATTCAGATGCGTATAATGTTAGGTCCTTATCATCATTAATATTTGGTATAGTAACACATTGTTGCCTGTTATGAAGGTATGACTTTATCCACTGTAAGGGTGGCCCTCTGATTCCAAGTGATTCTAGTTTTTGTATTAGTAAATCGTGGGAAACTAGATCAAATGCTTTTGATAAATCAAAAAATAGACCTGTGGTTAGATTATTTTCATTGATACTAGGTAATACAGCTTTCATGAGGGCATAGATGGCTAATGTTGTTGATTTATCTTTTTGGAACCCATACTGTTCATTTTCTATGATATTAAATTTATTACAATAATGTACGAGTCTGTTGTACATACATTTTTCATATATTTTAGATAAAATGGGTATTAATGTAATAGGGCGATAATTATTCATGTCATGTCTTTCTCCTTTTTTGTACAGAGGCTTAACAATGGAAAACTTCAGCGCTTCTGGAAAATTTCCACAGCCAAATGACAAATTAATTAAGTATGTTAATACGTCAATGATTTCGTTAGCACATTCTTTAATGATTTTTGTGCTAATTTCGTCGTAGCCTTCGGAACTGGTATTATTTAAAAGCGTTATTTCCTGTCTAACTTCATTTACTGTCATGGGCTTAAGGAACATTGAATTGACAGTTATATTTTTCCCAGTGTTACTTTTAATGTTTGTATCTATTAATTTATTAGTTGAATTTGATGTAGTGGTTATTAAAAGTGGATGCTATTTCAACTGGGTTGAAAATTAGTGTGTTGTTAATTTTGACATTTTCAATATTACTTTTAGGGTTTGTATCATTAAGCTCGTCTTTTATAACCTTCCAGGTGGCTTTACATTTGTTGTCGTTTTTAGCAATAAAATTGATATTTGAATTCTTTTTAGAGTTGAAGATGCATTTTTTAAGAAGTTTAGAATAGTTATTGTATTTGATCTTATTAGGTGTTGTTTTATTGTTTATAGTGTTTGTTCATTGTGTGGTTACAGAAATAAAATAAAATCGTCATTGGCTGATGTAAACAAAGACGCCGTTGCTGGAGTTATGGCTGCTGGTTGTGGTCAAGTACAACTCAATCAATTTTTGTCTGGAGTAGGTTTACCCAACATGTCCGATTTTACTTACAATAAATTGCATAACGATATCTGTGATGACTGGGAAGAGACTGCATGGGATGAGATGAAAAAGGCTGGCGATAGAGAAAAAGAAGCTGCAATAAATAAATATAAATAAATAAATAATATTGCTGGACAATCCACACAGCATCATCTAGCCCCAACCTAAGCTGAGCTTGTGTTATGGGTACTAGATGACTGATATACTTAATACAATACATTACATAGATAGATATTTTTTTATTATACATAGGAAATACCCAGAACACCCGGAACAAATATTTGTAGATCGTACAATAAAGGAAGGGAGAGTTAATAAAGACGGTATACCGCTAATAGATGTCATTGTAGATGGCTGTTGGTGTAAGCGATCTTACCGGACTAATTATGCGGCATTATCAGGGTGTGCAGCTATAATTTTTAGACGTTTCGGCCAAGTACTATATCTGTGCGTCAAAAATAAATATTGTATAATAATAATAATACACACGAAGTGTAATATGTGTTTGATTGTAAACTAGCTTTTGCCCGCAGCTTCGCTCCCGTGAACTGACTACTATACCCTATCCTACCCTACTCTACCCAACTCTCCCCTACTATACCCTAATGTTTTTTCTTCATAAGAACCTTCTCCTGACAATAACAAACACAACAAAAAAAGAATTAGCGAAATCGGTTCAGTTATTCTCGAGTTTTGCGCTTACCAACATAATAAGATGATATCAATGTAGAATAAATTATGTTCCTTGTTAAAATAAATAAACACACACACACTCACAATAATTTAATACTTACAAGGAAAAGGTTCCAGCCTTAGAATACTTATGTAAAAGTAAATAAAGATATTTTGATCATATAAAATATTATAAAAAAATATGATTTTAAAAAATATTTTACTTTAAAAAGAGATGTGCTAGTGTGTTTCAAATCACGAAAATCTTAATTTCGTTATTTGAATAACACTAGCACGTGTTAGTTTATTTCCGAAAAGACAATCAATTAAAAAAAGTCATAGGTAAATTCATAAATAAATATATAAGACAACTCTAAGGTGTCTATGTTCCGCGCCGCCACCGCCGCGCGCCGCTCGCCTGCGCCGCCTGTTGCAATGCATACGTTACTTACCGGGGTGCGTGCGGGTTGCGGGGTGCGCGCGCCTGGTTTTAGAATTATTGTTGAACAATTCGTCGCCTTAATCTACATATATGAAACAAAGTTGGGTTAGTTACACCATTTATAACTCAAAAACAGCCGAACCGATTTTTATTATCTTTGATTTGTTGGAGTTGTCTCAGCCCCGAATTACATAATAACTATTAAAACATCAGAAAAATTCACAATAAATATGTATGAGAAAAATTATTCATTATTGATTCACCGGGTCAGCTGGTAAACTTAGTAAAATCAGCAGAGTCCTACTTATTTATAGTTGTTAGCTTTAAGTCGTATTATCTTATGCTTACTGTACACCTCTACTGAACCCTTCAAGTAATACAGGCGTGATGTTTGTTACGTTATATTACGGAACAATTGGGCTTAATTGTATGAGGAAGACGCTATTCATCTGGTGATAATATTCACGTAGTGCAAATGTAATGTGTCCATATGTGTCATTACAAATTACCAACATCCCAGCAATAGTGTTGTACCATAACTTATTGTGTAATCAGTGCAACTGTTAGTTCTAATTAGTTGAATTAGCTATCTGTGGAACTGATTGTAGCAGGAGCAACAACTGTGTTTTGTTGGACATGGAAGTTTCGCTAGCTATTCTTGTATGTTTGGAGTTGTCTTGGAAACTTTTGGGCGGTTTTCGGTAGGTTTTTCATTGATATCTCACATGTTTTTTTGAAGTGAAAACTTCTTTAGCATCGTTGTGATTTGAAAAAGACAGACACAAACTCATAAGATTTAACGTGGGAGAAAATGAGACAGGAAGCATTATACAGTGTTTCTTATGTCGTGGAAATTTTATAAAATAATTATCAAACTTTGTATCACTAAAACCTACAATTATCCTCTACCCAAAATATTACATTCGTCTCATTATTTTGAAGCCAAAATTTTTGAAGGTTTCACTTCTACCACGTGAGAATTGCACACATGTTTTTTTTTTTTTCAATTTGTCATACTTACACGAAGGTAACTGGGTCGTACTACGTTTTGTTATTAGGGGAATCTTTTGAACTCCACAATTGTAACACAAAAATCACTCTAACGACATAAAACTCACTAGCTATGCCCCGCGGTTTCACCCGCTCTTAAGGGTCGTAACTTGATGTGAAATAAACTACAACTTCCTCAAGGATGGGGCGGCTATCAAAAATTAAAAAAAAATCTGACTGAAAATATATACTAACTCGGTCTTCTCTACACTTTCTCTCGCTCTTTTATTAATATAATTATATGTTCTAAAACTATCATCAGTCATATCGATTTAAACCTTAATCAGATATATTCTAACCTCCTCCACCTACTTAGAAAGCACTGGTGACCTATCGATACGACAATCGTTTTCTAGGAACTAAATACAAAGCTTATCTCGGAAGTGAGTGATATTAATATTCTTATCATAACATTAATCCTATATTCTCCGAAGGGTTGGACAGAGGTGTACTTATAGTAACACCCACAGTTCGCCAGCTATGTATAAGTCCCTTGTAATAGGAGCCTATTGCCTTCAACCGGGTAGAAATCCAGGCTCCAGAGTTCTAATAAGAAAATTCGTATTGTAAGAAAACAATGCCATAAAGAATGTTCTTGCAAACCAAGAATATATCTACCACATGAGATAGTGTATTAAGGTCGTTAATCTATTGTTATAATTATAATTCACAAAGATATACGGCACATTGTTATCGCTATTGATGCAGTTTACAGCGTCTTCAACGACCCTGCGTTATCATCACGACCTGGTAAACTACCAGTCAGTCGCAGAAAATGACTTTGTGAAGGGTCACAGAATAAGTTTAGTAACAGAGATCACAAAACAAATGGAAGTATTCTATTGTCTGTGTCATGTACTGGCAAGTGGACTGATAATTAATATTTGACATATCAGCCTCGTTTCATCTCGTACGTCTTAAGTAGGAAGTTCATACTTAACATTTATAACGCAGCGGGCAAAGGTCCTCCTGCGACCCAGGAGGTTGCGGGTTCGATTCCCGATCATCTAGCCCCTAGCTAAGCAAAGCTTGTGTTATGGGTACTAGATGACTGATATACTTAATGCAATACATAACATGGATGTATATTTTTTATTTTACATAGCAAATACCCAGAACACCCGGAACAATTTTTTGAAGATCGTACAAACATTTCTCCCAAGGCGGGAATCGGACCCGCAACCTCTTGCGTCGCAGGCGGACTTTCACCCGCCGCGCCACATTGGTCGTCAAAAAATAAGCTACTTAATGTTTGAACTCAAGCTCGGACCTTATAATGCACTAGGACCGGCGCTTAATCCTAGCTAGACCTATATAATATCCCGATCCCCTATACGCATTAGCCATGTGTGTTGAATCCTGCTCTCCACAAAAAGCCTTGGCCCTGTAGTGGGACAATAACAGGCTGATATTATAGGCAGTTACCGTAACTATTATTGTGACCATAATAACGCTTGATTCAACAGTAATTCTTTTCGTCACATTGTATTCGGTCTCTTTTGTCGTTTATTCGACGGAATATGACCATTGACAATAGATAGGTAACACTGATATTATTGTGTTTCGCGTGGACGAACGAAATTAGTTTTAATACTTTTATTATAAGGAAGAAACTTGTTCAGTGTAGTGTGTTTAATGTTACAACAATAATGTTTTCTATGCTGCTCTATTATTGTAAAAAGTGAAAAGATTACGTATGACTGAAAACAAATGAAAATATTTGTGTTCGTTCATGGATTTGAGTAAAAACAGTTAATGCCGCTGCTGGTACACTTGTCGCTGATGAATAATTATGTCTTCTTAGTAGTACGCAGCGTTCTCTCCTTAAGGTTATGCTCTTTAAACCCTATAGATTCCCAACCCAAAGCCTTTACCTAACCTCAGACATCCTATCTGTAAGGAAACTTTATCTTCTCCATCTTATCCTGCGCAAGCACAAATCCCTTCCGTATGATCCCACAAAGCCGAGTATCAGTAGCAGGAGAAACTACTTAGTTGCTCCAACTGTCTCAGTCAGATCTGTTTTTGCCGAGAGGCAATATGAAAGGCAATCTTCCCGATTATACAACTTTCTGAATAAAGAGTTACACATATATCCTCTGAAACTCCGTGACTGTAAACTAGCTGTGACTAACTGGCTTACGAACAAAACCTACGACGACATTGAAACTTTGATATATTCGCATCAATAATCTTTTATAAAATATAGTTAAAAGGATCGCGGTATCGAAATTGTTAGTGGAGGAAGCTGTACCTGTCTTCTTCCGATCCCAAGATATTGTCGCAGGGCTAACCTAAACCTAAATCTAAACAGATTTCTAAAAAAAAAAAAAAAAAACTATACTTACTCTTAATAACTGGGAAACAAGATGCACACTCACACTATTACTTACACACACACGTACACACACCCTCACACAAAAATTCACTCGCATCCATCACACAAGTGCGCTCCTTTCTTCTTTTTTTGTATTTTCTTTTTACTTTTCTTCTTCTTCTTCTTCTTTTTTTTTAACGTTGCCCCACACTAGGAATTTCTCCTGTATCGTAGGTGCGTTTACAAACATTTAAACTCACATACACAAACAGCCAGACCCGGAACAACTACCTGTAGGTCATACAAATATTTGTTCCGTGCGGGGATCGAACCCACAACACGCGGCGCAGCAGCCGATGGCTCAACCACTGCGCCAACCATGTCGTCAAACTACTCTGTTTTATATTAATTTGATTTAATTGCATACTTTTATTGTCGTGATATGTGGAAGAGCGGATTTCACCTAACACAAGCATCTTTTTGCTTAAAAGGTGATCTCCAAATCATGTGTGTCAACAATGTATGTAATTGCAATAAACATTTTTATTTTATTTTTATTTTTTTTTATGAGAAGATGCCTTCGCCCTGTACTGGCTGGTATGATTATTGTGAGGTCGGCGCAGCATATCTACTTCGTCCACATCTACTCTATTAGCCGTCATCTCAATAGTGACCTCCTCTTTAGCCATATCATCTTATCTTTTGGTCTCTTAACATGATCCATATTATAATTATGTTCATTGTAAACCAGCGTAGGTACTGTAGTTATAATCGCAAGAAGTCATAACAACATTCACTGATGTTTAACAGGCATATATTAATTTTGGGTACAATACAATTTTAGCATCGTCCAATATCGCTAGTCAAATGTGGGAGCTTACATAACATTAGATACTAATCATTTGGAATGATACCAATATATTGTTTGCTGTGTACGTACAATATTGTTTCAATTTGACCCAGAATCGACAATAGCATGATGCATTTTCGTATGCCTAAATGAAATATTTACCTAATAGTGCTATGTACAGACGAAATAAAAAAAACCTTTCACTTACCTTTTTAATCTCGTCTTTGTAGGTATCATGCTCGTTACTGCAGGTACCTAAGGGCCGTGGTGAAATTTGAAAAACATTTTCACTTAGATAACAAAACGCCTGTCTTTTCCGAACGGATAGGCAGAAGAGATGAGTATGTTAAATATTCACTATTCTTCAACAATTTAAAACTTTCATTCAATATTATCTTATTAAACTTTGTAGATATGATACACCTCCGCTCAAATAGTGTCACAACTCAAAAAGTTGGAAAAACTTGTACAATTCATTTCAGAAAACTTGAAAATCTTATCTCAGCAATAATACAAAGCAAGCTTATACTACTAAAATCAAAATCAAGGAGAATAAAAAGCGTGATTTCATAACTTTGCTACAGATAGGATAAATTTCAAACACCATTTTCTCAAAAGTTAGATTTTTTGACTTACGACACTTTTTGAGCGACGGTGCGTGGTTTGGAACCACTTTTGTCGTGGACTGTACCGACGACGACGTATAAAACCAACAATACCGTTGCCATTTGATTGTAATATTAGTTCATAATAACTATCAGCTTGTTCTGCGAATCCTTTGTAGGTATTATTAGTCATATGAAAGTATCTGAATAGCCGTCATATGACATATCAAAAGAACTTTTTTTAAATTGCAGATTCTTGGTAAATAGGTGGGCACAAAGAGAGTGGTATGGTAGTTTTTATTCTAGCAGTACGTACTTGAGAGCTCTTGATTGTTGAATCTGATACATTTTCATTACTCACTTAAAAAGTCCTTGCTCAGCGAAGCTGTCAGATTAAGGTCAGGTAAGGGTATTCATTGGAAATTATATCTCGTATATGGCCACATACGGTTTAATACTACAACAAATAGGTAATCACTAATTGAATACTAAGTAAATACATCACATAGCCATGCACAACATTATTGTTTAATATTGACAGTTAATTAATAGAAACAATAAAATAATAATATATGAATAAAACATTACAGTTGGAATAGCATGAAAGAAACAGATATATTAGGTATTTTCTCTTTCTAAATAATTCATTTTGTCACATAGCATGAGTTGACAGTACAATCATAAACAAGAATATCCATACTAATATTATAAATGTGAAAGCAACTCGTGTCTGTCTGTCCATCTGTCTGTTACGCTTTTTCGGCTAAACTACTAAACCAATTTTGTCGAAATTTTATGTTCTCCTTTCTCTTAAAATAAGACTTCAGGAATATAAAAGGATTTCAATGCAATGGCGTTGAGTTCACAAACCGCCCTCATGATCTCATCTACTTAGGTTTTTCCCAACTCTGTTGGGTTCGGCTTCTAGTCTGACCTCTACTACCCAGTTACTAGTAAGACTGTTAGTTCACACCACGCCCTCATTCCTGGAATTCAACCAATACGGACATAAGCTGTGGGCAGCCCCAGTTTATTCTATAAAATCAATTGTATTGTCACATCGAAAGCACTTTGAAGACAAGGCGACCCCGGACATTTTGATAACCACAAATACGTGTTTCGCGTTACAAGGGTATAGCCCTAAGACCACAAAACAATGATAGCAATATACCAAGTTTGAATACTTAGTGTCTGTTTGTACCTCCGTCATGGGCTTTTAAAGTGTGCGGTTGTGATATCGGCACACTTAGTTTGTTTTATCAACCCAATAGCTGCTGTTAGTTAACGGAAATGTTTGGAGGAGTTTTGGAATATACGTAGGCACTATTTAAAAATAAACCATTTCCCACTCTGGCTATATTTTGTGTCAAAAAGTGATGCTGAACATTGCATTTTTCTACTTAAGTGGACATAAACGTTAAACGTACATAAAAACGCCTGTATACTATATTCCGTGAAGGCACGACACGGTTGGCGCAGCGGCTGAGCGATTAACTGGTGCGCTGCGTGTCGTGGGTTTGATTCCTGCACGGAACAAATATTTGTATGGCCTACGGGTAGTTGTTTCGGGTCTGGCTGTTTGTGTATGTGAGTTGTAACCCACGATACAGGAGAAATTCCTTGTTTGGGGGAACGATATAAAAAGGGTTTAGCAGAATACCTTTGTAGTGTTCCAGTATATTGCCAGTCATGTTATACTGAAAATGGTTCAAGTAAGACGCTTTTCGTGACGGACTCTATTGAATTCGCCAGAACAGGAATGTTTGTACTTGGTAACTAGTACTTCGCCCGCGACTTGGTGTGCGTCATTTCGTACTTTTAACTTCGAACTTTAACATCCCGTCCACCCTCTTTTAAGCGTAGTTGTTGATAATAAAATGTAGGCTAGGCTACTCGCTGAGAATATAGCTTTCAATAGGAGAAATGATTTTTAAGTAAGTTTTCTAATTTATAAGTTTATCCATTACAAACAAACCACCCACCTCCGACATCCAACATCTTTTCTCCTTCTCTATCAAGTCCATCCAAAGGTTGTCTATAAAAGATCGCTCTTAGCGGTAAGGCCGCCCATTGTAACATCCTCTTAAACTCATTTTTTGTATGTTTTCATGGTGTACAATAAAAAGTAAGTATACTATTCTAATGGAAGGCTATAGGAGAGGCCTTTGCCCAGCAGTGGGACAATATAGGCTAAGTAAAAAAAAAACTAATAAAATCTTTCCTCTTTATAATATTAGTTTTGATACTTTTCAGGATCTGTCTTTAGCATAGTGCTGACAAATATAACGAGTATTCAAAATACGAAGTCGATACTGTGATTGAGTGAAATCATTTTTACTCACAATTAAACAGTTGACTGTCATTCGACCAAGTTAAATTAAATTCGTGATTCGCGAATTCAAGTTGCTGATACCAATAATTTTCCGTCCACCACTCAACGGCCCGTAATTAGGTTATATATTGTATGCGAGGAAATTATAAATTGGCACAAGCTGTGCCATGAAAATCATTATTGAGCAATTTGTCGCACTCGCCCATAAATGCACCAGTTGATTAATTTATTAAAGGGACCACAGTTTTACATAAATGATGGCAGTGACACAACCATTGGACGCCTCCGGTGAAACTGGAATGAAGCTCTGGTAATCGCTTTGTTTGTTTATGTACCTAGGTCTTTAATATGAGTTATACGGGCAAGTACGTACGGTGTTTATTGGAAATGTGCCAACCAACAAAGTTTTTTTTTGTCATCAAAATAATGTTGGACATTGCACACAGCATCATCTAGCCCCAAGCTAAGCAGAGCTTGTGTTATGGGTACTAGATGACTGATATACTTAATACAGCACATTACATAGATAGCTATTTTTTTATTATACTCGTACATAGCAAATACCCAGAACACCCGGAACAAATCTTTGCAAATCGTACAAACATTTGACCCAAGTCGGGAATCGAACCCTAAACAATCGAAACATTACAGCTGAGCTAGCTTAAAACTGTAGAAGTATATTGTAATATCGTCACAAATAAATAAAACAGGAGTCTGTTTGTAGTGTCCTGTCTGTTCGTTTGTGGTAACTTCCGAAATGGCTAGACCGATTTTGACGGGACTTCACTGGCAAATAGCTGATGTTAAATAAAAATACCTTAAGTTTTATTGAATTCCAAGCGGACGAAGTCACTGGTAAAAGCTAAATAATAATACTATAATATAAACGTTTACTCTCCTACTCAAGTTATTTTATACAAGTTTTAACAGTAATTCACAAACAAGAATTTAACTTTGTGAGAGACTCGTGTTTAAAGTAGAATAGAATAAATTTATTTTCATATTTTTGTTTCTAAAAGATTCTGCATTTAGGATCACAAGAGCCCTCCTGCGGCTAGATATCCACTACTTATGATCTACTTATCTGTTTAGATCTTTCGGATACAAGAAGATTGATTAAATGCGGCTGTAAAGAATAATGGAGAAAAAAATGCACATTCACAGTGCAAACCTACATTCAAAAATACCACCAATCTACAATTTCTATTATATGAAAAATTTCTCTTAGAACCTACTCTGTACAGTCCATTTTTTTGTTTAGCGCTTATACATCTATTTGCTTTGACTCAAATTAATTTTCATTAATTCTCTGATCAAATTATTACATCTAAACAAACTAGACTCTCTCAAATTCATTAACAAAATCAACTGAATAACTACACCCATTCATACCTGACATTAGCGTTCGTCCTATTAAGAGCCGGTACAGAACAGAGAGGGTGGAAATGGGAAGGGTCCCGGTTTAAATTTTCACACCGTAATTGAAAAAAATGTTTGGGTACACAACGTCTAAATGAGTGTGACACAAGCCCATAGAGGTTGGGCAAACTGAATCAATTTGTGAACACACCGCCTACACCCTTTGCACTAATTGATTTACTTTGCAACGAGATACTGGCTTCAATTAAAAATCTTTACCTTTAATTGACAATAACCGGAGCCAATAAAGTGAGTAGGGTAATAAATAAACAATCCATCAGATTGGTTTAGGTTTCGTAAAAGCAATCGCAGTATACGACTTTGTTTAAAGAATGATTGGGTCAATAGGATATCTTAGGGGTTTTTTTTTAGAAATGCTTAACTATTGTGCAGGTAAAGAGATTTCGTTACACGTTATTATGAGTTGATACTGGAACAAACTATTATTAAAAAGTCTTTGACGAAGAAAGTATGTTAAGAGTGAGTCGGACTTGCACACCGAGGATTCAGTACCTTGGTGGGAAAAATAGTTTTATACCTAAAGCGAAATTCTCATTATTGGCAACCGCATAACTAAGTGTCTTTGTGAAGGGTATTTGCAGACATTATGAGACATAGGTTTATTGATTCTGTAATATCCACAATGTTTATGTGGCATATTATTTTATTACTGATTTTTCGCTTTTTAAACTTTAAAATAAAATCTTCATCCTGAACATTATTTTAGCGTTGCAAGGGCTGGCTTCTACTTTGGCCAGTCGCTAAGCATTGCCATTCAACGCGGTAATGCCATCAGTCTTTTGGGTATTTTACCTGTAGATAGCGATGAGGATGAATTTTTCGACGCCTTGTTATAATTTATATGATAGTTCATTGTTTTTTTTTAATTTATTTTGTTTTTTTTATGAGTTTAGTGATAGTTTAGTAACTACATATGTCTGTACTTAAATTAAGTGTATTAATTTCGAAAAATATTGGTGTCTTTATTTATTAAAAAAAAATTGTAAACAGATACAGCTATTTTTACAGCTATCACACTGCGGTCCCTAATCCAAAGGTTGTATTGTAATGTACAGTGGCATTAAGTCCACCTATGTATAACCATTGTTAAAATTAAAATTCAACTTTCGAGTTTACGAATATTACAAGCATAGGCACAAGCATAAGCTATTAGTGAAATATTAATATCTCTTTGTTTTTTACAAAATCATTAAAATAACTTTGTAAAATAATCCCGTTGTGTTTAGTAATTTCAGTGTGAAATAGATTTTATGTACTTTTTGATATTCATTATGATATGAATAAAACTAGAGAAAGAAATAATAAATACAAAAACCTCTTTAAACCATTAGGCTTTTTTATAAAAGTAAACAAACACAATAGGGATGTGTCCTAGCTAAAAATATATTAAGTCTACGAGTATTTAGTCCGTCAGTAAGATTACCAAAAAATAAAGGACACGTAATTTTTGCTTACTCAAATCAATAAAAAGTGACAATGATATAGCACATCAAAGTTCAGGAGAAGGGGCTTGTGACGTCACTGTCACATTAAAAGTGTAGCAGGGCGTAACGTCAAGTGCAATTTCAACGCACTATATTGTCGTCATTTTTGGTTTACGTGACAAAAGATAAAATACGTGTCTAATATTTTTGAGTAATCGGACCAATCAGAATTTTAAAGGGCACTACCCTATTCTGTGTAGCTGCTAGTTACAAGTTGCTAACTTATCAAATTGACTGAAGTGTATTTTTTGTACCGAACCGGGTGCCATATTTCACGGCAGCTGAAATAGCGCTCAACTACCGGCCAAAATATAGACTAGAGCTATATATTTTACGAGTAAACCGAGCTTTGATTCTCCCTGGCTCTCTTTCAAAGTCGGCGTGAAATTAGTCTCGCCACAATCGCTGCAAAACGTACGAAATAAACTGTGGTAAACGAAAACTTGGTCTGGTAGTACAACAAAAACAAACTGACGAATAAGTCGATTACTTAGAAAAGGCTAAGAGTTAATATTGTAGGAATCAAAAGAGTAGTAGTTGCAAGCGTCGAATAAAGAGTTTTTGAGTTTCCCTATCTGGAATATCTTAGTGGCAGCCGGAGTCTGGATTTCGGGCCCTGTTGATGGCAATAGGTTCACGCCTATTACATGGGACTTAAACATAACAGGCGAAATGTGGGTGTCTTATAGGTACCTACACCTCTACCCAACCTTTCGATGTTAAGAGTCATTTCAAAACTTGATTCAGTCTTGGCAGGATGCCCCACGTGCTGGTTGGCATGACAGCGAGTCTTACTTCTTCTGATTTCTACACTCCTGAACCTATAACCTTCTAATAACCTTCCCACTTCTGGGGCAGAAACGTAATAAATAGGCTGTATGGTGTATAGTGGGCTTTAATACACATGTCATTTACGACGACGACCGATGTGGCGCGGCGGGCGAGTGTCCGCCTGCGACTCAGGAGATTGCGGGCTTGATTCCCGCCTTGGGACAAATGTTTATACGATCTACAAATATTTGTTCTGGGTATTTGCTATGTATAATTTAAATATCTATCTATGTAATATATTGTATTAAGTATATCAGCCATCTAGTACCCATAACACAAGCTTTGCTTAGCTTAGGGCTAGATGATGCTGTGTGGATTGTCCAGCATTATTTATTTATTTAATTTTTGGGTTCTAGGATATGCCAGAAAGGCAGAAAAAAAAAATTTGAAAATCGAAAATCTGCGCACCTGGCGTACTAATAATGGTAACTTAGTTGAGACCGATAAAACCCATGTTGAAAAGGTTCGAGAGGTCAGTGTTCAATAGATGCCATCCAGCCAGGGTTATTAGGTATTTAGCAAAGATTTATAAAGCAAATAAACGTAATTCTACAAATAGTGATTTCCATTACTTTATATCAATGTTTCTATTTTCACAAACACTAATGGAACGCAGATTTAGATAGAAAAATAAATGTACATACGTAATAGAATAACATGGTATGGTATTGTATGTATTCGTTATGTGATTTAAAAAAAATACTTTTTCATTTTAATTACCTGGCAAGCTTGTATGCAATATAGCGGTTGTTTTGAAATCATAAATTTAAAATACTGCTGACAACTGTCACATTGCAATTTGTTTGTTGATTTTGTATTATTTTGTTACACGTTTTAGTTTTTAACAGACTAATAAAATTAAATATATAACACAGTTTCATATTTAATTTTATTACAAGTACACCGA
The DNA here is from genome assembly GCA_905147745.2 of Phlogophora meticulosa. Lineage (NCBI taxonomy): Eukaryota > Metazoa > Arthropoda > Insecta > Lepidoptera > Noctuidae > Phlogophora > Phlogophora meticulosa. The sequence continues at coordinate 8,282,881 of LR990528.1, read as the reverse complement.
TACACTCGTAGAAACGTAGACACGTAGAAAAACCTTGGGAATAAAAACGTAGTGCATGAGTTCAATCGTCAAAGTGAACGACATTCAAGTGCGAATCGATAGCTCAGAGTCGATTCATCCGGCTTAACCGTTTACAGCTTAGTTTTCCGAGTCGTTCATAAAGGAAAGAGTTTTATTTGCCGTTACAAACCATAAGCATTTGCAATACAGTACAAATAAAAAACGAACCCAAAAGAACTAACTAGAATATCGCGTGGAAAATCACGGACTTCGACGAGAATCCGTGCGCGGGAAAAGTCTAATCGAGTAATATTTTATAGAACCTTAGTTAAAACTGCAACTATCCAGCTCATTCCATTCTCCAAACCGTTATTTGTTGGAATGGAAGGCGTTTTAAGTAAAATAAATTACCTGTTACAAGATGAGAGTTTGTGACCGAGCGGGGATCAGCGACGGGCGAACGTTACGGAAATGAGAAATGAATTGTGGGGAGATCGGGTCGTGTGTACCTTGCCTTAACCGAGCGCTACCCGGTAAAACTATCGTGTTTCTGAAAGTATGAACATTATCTGGGATAGCAGGAATATTTTTAATAGCGTCGCAATATCTTTTAAATCGTTCATTACCGTTTACTCGGCGGTAATGACGGAATACGTTTTGCGGTTGGCGCGCTGAAGGCAGAATGTTTGTTTTATTACTTTAAATGTTGTTTAACTGACATTAATTTCGATTACATTTATGTAGGTAATGTGGGCTTTTTGTTTGTTTAAGCTTTAATCGTTTTGATTTTAAATCTGCGACCTGACAGTAAAACTACAATTATTTGAATTCAAAGTCTCTTTAAAAGAATGTCAAGAAAGCCATAAATATTAACAGTCATAATCATTTAGTTATGATCAATTTAAAATATATATTGTTCACCCAACTATTAAGCTCACAACAGTCGTTTTTAATACTTCAGCAACTTAAGATTCACTTTGAATAAATGTCAATGTTAACTTCAAGATACTCCAAAAGTCAGAAGAGTTGTGTTAAAAACTTGACAAACTTGCTCGGTGTTTGATGTGGGAACGACGGTAAAGTTTCACTGAAAGTGGGGACTAACTTCTCTACGAAAATAAAGGTTACATTTTCTTATACACAAAACAAATAATGTTTCGTTTTATTTGCTGCAAATGTTTTAGTAGCTAAACTTTTCGTGACTTTTGAGAGTTATTATGAGTCTTTTTCTGTGGATATCGAGGGAAAAATAGACTTTACTCTGGATATATGACTGCGTTTCTTATGAAGTACCTATGTGTGGTGTAACTGTGTAAGTATGTGTGGTGTAAGAAGATGTAGTGACAATAAATTGAAGAGTATGCTTAGATAGCTTGGTTACGAGAGGATGATTGAAAGATGACTAATTAAAGGTATTTATAAGCAAAAACGCCGGGAGGGGACGCCCTAGAAAGACATAGGTACAATCACCTTATTGGTGATGTTATTTAAAACGGTCAGGTGCTTAGTACTCGCAACCGGCGTGTGTATGAATGCGTGCGAGATGTATGAACGTAAACGAAGCAATAGGATTATATAAGGATAGTAAGCCCTGGCGTTCTGTAATTTCTGCGTACCCCCATGGGAAAAAGGCGTAAGTGGAATGTTTATGTAAGTAGAAGGCTGCACATAACATTAGGTTAATGAGGAGGGTTTTCAAACCGAAGTGGATTATAAAGGTTTTGTCTTGTTGCTTTAGTTTCGTAAAATTTACTGGCCGTTAATTTGATATTTATATTCTTTCAACACTCCTTCTTCCACATGGTTTAAGGTTAAGGACTACGCTTTATTCAGTATTCTTTAGTTATTCTTAATTCAACATAAAAATAATATAAAACAATAGTAATATCTATTAATAAAAGTAATAAAAAAAGCATTACGGCTGCGCCAAATGGGTCAAGTTCAGCAAAAATGCGACCTACAAGTACTTATGTATGTGCATTTAGATCTTACTATAAAACTGATTTACTTATACCATATATATACGAGTATATACTACACTTTATCATACTTGAGTGTCGTCAATATTATGTAAACTCTCTATATTGACTTTCTATTGTAACCCCGCAGCTTGTGGTTCAACTTTTTAATGATATGCATACTTCATTCTCGCCTTATGAATTCTGGTTCCCGAATAATTAAATATGTGAGTTAGTAGAACGTAATAACGACGAAAAGTCGATGTGGTGGCTGGAATCGTCTTGTTGGTTAAAATAATTTAAGTTGATTGAATAATTTAAAGAAAATCTCGGCTGTTAGTTTTTGATAGTAAAATTGATTTGAGCTCACATGTTTTTAGTCTTCATGATACTTGTTACCCGTCTATTTAATAGACGAAATGGAAGAATCCATACGAAATCCAATGAATATTACTCCTTAAGCTTATCTTTAATAAGCTACGTAGGTACCTAATATCCAGTTACAAAAGTATTGTAGTATACCTACCTACCCAGTTTCTGGATCACAAATTAAATGCAAGTCAAGTAGATTATTAATTCGAAAAATTATAGCAATCAACGCTGGTTCAACAATTTGTCACATAAATATAATTTTCGTTCCTTAAACTGGGTGTAAGTCTCTGTAACTTCATCGATTGTGTACCAGATATCGATAGGAACGAGCATATCGAAGCAAAATTGATGGCCCATGATTCGGCCGGGAGCTGGCTTGAATTTTTATTGAATTTGAGCTTGCTGGCATCAGCTCAAACACTACGTTAGCAGAATTAAATTATGGTAGCGCCAATTACAGCCGTTTTTGAACCGCACGATGGCTGATCGCCAATTTATGCGCTTATAAAGCCCGTTTCAGTTATAACATGATTTCGGTGCCCTGTTGTCGGGAATGTGGGAGAATGTAGCGTTACATTCCAGTTTTGACGCTTTTATCGTTAGTATCAAAGGCTGATGGGAATGAGGGGCTCGTGGCTAAATAATAACAACCATGCGGCGCGATTGAAGGATAAGCTATGGTTATTAATATCGGTCCGTGAATGGGTGACCATATATTGCATGCGGAAACCCGTCGTGGGAACCATTTGTAGATGTTTGACAGTCGTTATAGGAAGTCTTAAACTCGAAAGTCTGAAAACCATTCTTATCAAGGGGTATCTTGTTGGTCAGATACTGACTTGTGGAAATTAGCTATTCGGTTGCTCTATATAAAAGTTGCTCTATATAAAATACTGGTGATCAGCTGTATTTGATTTTACTGGAAGCCTACCCATGGAAGGGAAAAGGCGTAATGTATAAAAAGGGCGAGAATTCCTACGATTTTCTACTTTTTCAAATATCCTGCGACTTATACCAACATTTCGTGAAAAATTCCATACGTTTAGAAAATGTTTAGTTCTAGACAAAAGTACAGAAGCCAGCACATCAACCTACCCCAAACTGTCAGATTTTCCCAATTGAACATGAACCTTATTCTTTTGTTATAAAGTTGAAAACCTATCAAAGAAATTTGACACATTAGGGCAGTTTGATGTGCTGGCCTCTGTATATAGGAATATAAAAAGTGAAATACGCTCAGCAGGCTTTTTCAAACAAAATAATAGAAGAAGTGGCTGTGCATTCGCGGTGCAAAGCGGAACAAATGGTAACGAATTTTCTCTCATTTTCATGAACAAGCGATCCCATCGATTCTTATGTTATAGCTGCGAAGATTTTTATCCTAGATTCCTAATAACAGTTTAAAAATTGAAAACTTTGCTTGTTTTGTAGAATGTAAACGTAATTACGGAAATAGGAAATAAAGTATAATATTGACGATATCTGGTTAAAAAAAAAAAATTGTCCATCAGCCAGGTAATAAAAACAAACTAGACACGTCTTTTTTGCTTTATCATATTAATGAAAAATCACTGAGATAATACGCATTAATGTTGAGGAGTTCGCTACGTCACAACTCAGTATAAAATCTACACAGGCGTGATGTAAAGACATATTAACTCAATGTATCGATGTCTCTTGGCCACCTTCTCGAAATCGTTTCCGAATACACTTACCTCGGGCAGATTCTGCAGTTGGGTAAAAACAATTTCGAGAAGGAGGCCAAGAGGAGGATCCAGCTGGTCTTGGCAGCGTTTGGGAAACTGCGCCGAGTCTTCTCGTCATCCATACCGAAATGCTTAAAAACGAAAGTTTTTAATCAGTGCGTCCTACCCGTCATGACCTACGGAGCCGAGACATGGACACTCACGGTAAGGTTGGTCCACCAATTCAAAGTCGCTCAGCGAGCTATGGAGAGAGCAATGCTCGGAGTTTCTCTGAAGGATAGGATTCGAAACGAATACATCCGACAGAGAACCAAAGTCACCGACATAGCTCAAAGAATTAGCAAGTTGAAGTGGCAGTGGGCTGGCCATATCTCGCGAAGAACCGACAACCGCTGGGGTAAACGTGTTCTTGAGTGGAGACCGAGACTTAGCAAACGTAGTGTAGGACGCCCTCTGACCAGGTAGGATGACGATCTGAGAAAGACTGCAGGCAGATGCTGGATGCGGCAAGCTGAAGACTATCGCTATGGCGCTCATTAGGAGAGGGCTATGTCCAGCAGTGGACTAGTATAGCCTGATGATGATGATGATAATGATGATGATCGATGTAAAAAAACAGATAGATTAGATATAGTCAGTCAGATAGATTTTTAAAAGATATTGAACACGTACTTTGTCCTGTATCAAATTTTAGTCACCATCTCTATTGTATGTAACAATTACATACAATAGGGATGGGGCAACATGACAACATACAATTATTGTATGAGGTAGTTTCAGTCCATGTTGCCCCAGTGCTGAAAACAGCCCACCCACCATAATATTTCCCTTACTACCTGGCTTCTGTTATGATCCTTTCTTTAATTTAGTATTCCTTCTGCTTTCTTGTCCCAGGGCCTGATACGTTGCTCGTCAGCCCGGAACATCGGCCTGACATGACCTTTTTTAACTTTTTGTTTTTAACTAAATGGTAGTTGACTATTTACGTAACCCTTAACTTTTAAATGCGCCTAAATCTAATAGTGGAAATAAGGCTGACCTGAAACCCATAAGATCGTTACCCAAAATACGAACATGACTCGATCATCACCATTATTACGCGATCTATGACAAAATGCAAAACAGTCACTATCCAGTTTTTAGGTCACCAAGATCTTTGATGTGGCAAAGTCTCCGAGGCACCGAAACTTTTTCTAGGCGATCCGTTTAGTAAAGTTTGTTTTATAGATAAGACCGGCTTCCGCCCTGTCATGAATAGCTCGTTTGCTTGATATAAAAACTTGTTAAAATAAATTGCTCTAGAAACAACGGGACACAAAACTTTAGCAGTTTACTTTTGTACTGACAAACTAGGTTTTGTGTGAGTTGGTTCAGTGGCCTCCCTCAAACAGAACTGTTGGTTTGTCAAGAGCATAAATGCCTTACACTTACGCAAAAATCAAAAGTGTTTTTCTCTTGCAGTAAAGATTGGAGCTTTGACGAAATATCTATAATGCAAATAGGTTTTGATAATATTTTAAGTTCGTAATATCATATTTTTTTGTCAAAATGTTAGGACGAAATTGCTTTCCAATCAACAAGTGCAATGTTTTATACTCGTGAGTGTTTAACGCAATTTAGTAGTGGATATCTCTATAGCCGGCTTTTGAACCTAGTATTAATCTGATTCCCATCTTACCTTCATCCCCATTTTCCGAGTTTCAGCTATTTCATTGTTACAGCACATAAATTATTTAAATAATCATATTTAATATTCGTATAAAATATTTGAAAAGATATTTTAAAAAATGAACTTAATAGCTCGTCGATAGATTTTGATTTCCTCGACCTTTATCGACGAACTATAAAGTTACTGTGATACTCACGCTTTGCTAGAAAAATGGAACGCGTACAGTTCCATGGTATACTCGAAGATACCTTATCTATCACTTCCTGAGTTCCAAATACTTTGTAAGATAATTAAAGTTGTTTATTCTCATGTAGGTAATAGGAGTGATTTTGAATTGCCAGCAATTTTCTAGGTAGTTTACCACTACCTAGAAAATTCTCAACTTCGGCTTAGTTCTGAGAACTTTATTAGCGAACAACGAACGCTTTGAATGAAAGTCCTCGTGCTCTTTGAAAACCGATGAGCAATGAACAATAAATACTGAGCACAGCTCTGAAAAAGAAAAACCAAATTAAAATGAGAATTGCTGTTTATGTGAATGCTTTACGTGAAAATTCCATTCCTCAGTGTAATACGACAAAGGTGGAAGTCTAGGTGGCTCTCCATTGTGTTGAAAGCAAAAATGTTGTATGACAGCAACGGAAAGAACCATTCAGGTATATTTCCCATAAATACATTCTGTATTCATCAGTAAATTTTCTTTTTCTTGTTTTTTTTTTGTATTTGGTAAGGTATTGTTGATTATGGCATGCTTACGAAACAGTCGATTTAATTTTCATAGAACTGCATATAAAGCAATACTAGCAAAGTTTTATAATAGTTGATACTGTCAATTATGACGTTATATTAATAAAACTAGACATACGTAAATACAGCTTCAAAGGGACATCGACGAGCGACCTGATATTATGCGTTCAGTAAATGATGCTGGACTCTTCACCGGTGAATTTATTCGTCACTTTTTCCACTTTTTTTCTAACATTTCTTTTACTTTTAACTGTAAAAATTCCAAGTTTTGATATAAGTCAGTGATTTTTTTTAAGTGAATCATTTACTTCATAATTATTAATCTCATTGGGTTAGTTAGAAACGATGTCCTTTGCACCCTTATGCAAAATGTATTTATCTTAGTAAAAACATCATTATTTACTCTCTTCATTTGTTAATTTTGATAGGTGACTGAAATTAATGAGAAAATAAAACAAAAGCAACCTTATCAGCATGCATCTTGCTGGAGCATTTATATCGTTAATCAAATCAAGTGTTAAATGATCCGTCGAAAGGGAAGGCCCACAAGGAGTAGTACCAAGATATTTCCTGTTCCAACTTCCTGATGATTTTCCTGAGCAATATTTTTTCTTTAAGATCCAATGGAGTTGCTAACACGAGCAATTTGTCAGAAGTCTGCTTTTGTCTGTTCAGATTCGGGCTGTTTATCTTTCACTTTGAATTGGCTTCGAACTTGTCACTTATCATTTGCGAGTTCGTATGTTACGCTTGCTTTGTATCTTTATTCTGTTTTTTTTTTTATATTTTTCGGGATACATAGCTGAAATGAATACTGGCACCTCTTATTGTATGAGTTTTTGAAAGGGGAAAGCAAATGGTTAAAATCATAGATATTACAATTTAGATATCCTTACAAACAACTCAACCACAAAACTATCAATTTAAATTATTTGTAAGTTGTTGAGTTTAACGCTTATATGAATTGTCGAACCGTCAAATGTCATGATGGCCCAGTGGTTTAGGCCTCGCCTCTAATGAACGATGTTATGGGTTCAAATCTAGGTAAGTACCAATGTGACTTTATCAATTCATATGTACATTCTAAGTTTATCTTGGACATCGCTGGCATCGGTAAAGGAAAAACATCGTGAGGAAACCTGGACTTACAACTAATAAAAGTCTGAAATCGCCAACCTGTCTTGAGCAAGCGTGGTGATTAATGCTCGTGCCTTCTCTTTATGAGAAGAGAGCTTTGCCCTGCAGTGTGCGAGTATTATTGGTATTAATATTGTCGAACCGAGACAAAATCAACATTCTTGGCTCGGCAATATCGGGTTTAGGTAAATTGTACCTCAGCCCGATATTGCCAAGCCAAGAATGTTGATTTTAAGTAAGTTCTACCAGTATAAGCTCATTAGTTCTCGTGTGCCTGAAGCTGACAACGATTGTGTTTCTCTATCAGCATCAGGCAACTAGGTATGCCTGCGTGTGTACCTCAGTTGAACCTCCAGGCATGATTTTTTTTTGTATTTAATCTGGCTATAAGCACCTAACGCCAATTTAGGGTCGATGTACATACGTATGTATCTCGAACAACATCAGGCACATGGGACTGGGGTATAAGATAGTTTAATTTATAATAAAACTAGCTGACCCGGCAAACGTTGTTTTGCCATTTTAAACCAAAAAAATCCAAAAAGTTTAAAAACCATATTTAGCGGTGGTCACCCTTATCATTCAGGGGGATGAAAAATAGATGTGGGCCGATTCTCAGTCCTACCCGATAGGCACACAAAATTTCATAAAAATCGGTCAAGCCGTTGCGGAGGAGTGTGGTAACTAACATTGTGACACGAACATTTTATACATAAGAAGTTCCTTTATTCCATCTAGTTTATTGGGATTTTTCATTAGGAATTTCTCAGTAGCAGCCTGGAATCTGGATGTGTGCCCGGTTGGTGGCAATGGGCTATCAACCTATTACAAGGGCCTTAAACGTAACAAGGGACGTAACTGACAATATGTGGGTCTTATTATAAGTGACCTCTGCCCAACCCTTCAGGGAATACAGGCTGTTATGTTATGTTTTGTTCCTTTAGTTCCTTTATTTCTGTCACCAGCGACCTTCCAAAAACAAAACACGTATGCAGATACTTCCAGACGACAATAACATCAAAGCACTATCCGCTATATTCCAGTAAATACGTGGCATGCCGTCGTACTCAAACGCTTACAGAAAGGTGGTGGTAAATGCCAAGTTCCTGGAACGGTGGCTACAAATACTTGCATAGCCTGTGTAGCATATACCTATATCTACGCCGACATCGCAACCGCAACCTTCTAGTTGACAATGTTAGTCTTGCGCAGACATTCAGACTATGCGAGTTATCCTTTAACCGCGAATATGGAGGATGAATTTATTGACACCGCTTGTATGAGAGGAATTCGATGGAACGTGTCGCGTTAACGGAACTATTTGACGTGTTTATTATGGAGCCTAATATTTTATTTTGCGCGGAAAATGCTTGTGTTGGCGACGTTTATTTCTGATAAAATTGAACCATTAAGAGACTAGCATTAGCGAACCTAACTTGCGCCCAATAAATTGGAAGTGAAACCACCCAAGAATGAAACAAAACAAATTCTTATGGTACCAAGCTTAAGACTTAACGGTTCTTTAAAGAAAGGGTTGACCACTAAACGGAATTTAACGTCAAATTTCACCAAAAAAGCCTTCACCACTTAGTGGTTAAGCCGAAGCCCACGTTTAATGCACTGTACAAGGTACATTAGTATTCCGTCTATTGTCTTCCTTTTTTCGAATGGACAGATGCTGTTGGCCTCTTCCGGCCTTTATAGCATCACTGGGCTTAAGCAGGCGAGCACTTAAGGCGCTCAGCCTGTAAAAAGCAAGGGGGGGTTACAAGTTGTCTAATGGTATCTTAGGGAGGGACGAAAGCTCTGTTTAGCGGTAAAAGAAGTGTAAGATTCTATTTTTTTTATTATTTTTTGACATGAACAGTTTTTGTCAGAGTTGAAAATCTTAGTTAATTGTTTTCGGGTTCAATTCGTAGCTCAGGATATTCATTAGATAATAGATACCTGTAGAGATTTTTGAAGGAATATATCACTGCAAAATTTATTTATAAAATAATAACACGCCTTCATTCCCGGAAGGGCTAGATAGTAGTGTACCAAATCCAATAACATTTTGTGCTACCCGGCAATCGATCGCATCACCGCTTGTTTAGCAGTAGAGCTTGCGAAAATTATTTATCTCGCTCTTATTATAGGTTGTTTCTAAACACAAGCTGTTTTATGTTTCATGCATAGGAACTGCATGCATGCCTACAAACCTGCCTAGTCTTTCAGTAAATTACCCTCTAAATAATTCACATCATTTTAAAAAGCCCACATTTAGATCGTCCCGATAATGTAATCAGTGACTACTTAATGGACATTTGCTCATACATTACAATAAGGAATTTGATTTTAATAAAATTTCACAATATCAGACGTCGGCATCGTGCATTTATGCAGTATCATAAATATCGTTCGCTCACAGTGGCTTTTAATAGCACGTATACAAACTTTTATTGAATTCGCTCAATATATTTTGGCATTGGCGCAAATACGATGGTTGTTGAATTAAATAATGAAAAGGCAGTTTCCCACAGGTTTTAAACGGCTGAATGGCAAAGAGCCAACGTTTGTGTTCCACTATCTACACATCTACAACCAATAGACATATTTTTAGCCAGTACCAGATGTGTGATTTTGGTTCAAACAGTTATATTTTATCTCCTCATACATCGCCACTTCTCATACAGAGAAGGCAGTAAAAATTAATCACCACACTTGCTCATGACTGGTTTATGATTTCAGAATTCAGGTATATATTTCTATTAAAATTTAAGCCTTGGTTTCCTGACGATATTTTCCATCACCGATGATCAGTGATGTCTATAATAAATTTAGTATGTGCGTATAAATTTCAACGGTCATATTGGAGACATTACTTAAAGACATAGGAATAACATTATTTTATCCACCCTTTCCATGATGATTCGTTATATCTATGCTACGAGTACCTACATATAGGGTAACTTGGAGGTATACAACTTTTTTTGCCGCCATTTTGCCTTAGCGGCAAATATGACAGATGTTTTATGCAAATTAATGTATGTAAATACGGCAAATTTGTTATGGAGCGTTTCACGAATGAACAACGTGTTTTAATCATTAAAACATTCTACTCAACCCAATCATGTATTGCGGAAACTAAGAAAATTGCGGCCAATTTTTGGTAAAAATCACGTACCTTAGTGGCTAACAATAACTCGTTTAGTGAATAAATTTGAGCAGCATGGCATTTTCAAACAATTCTGAAGAGAGGCCATAGTTTTTTTTTCATTTAAGGTTAAGATAACTCAAGAACTAAGAGAGAGAGAGAGAGAGAGAGAGACCATGGACAACTTCGTAATTTCTGTAGTGCTATGTCATAATCGAGATATTGAAAATAACGTTTCCGGATCAATTAATTCCAGAAACGATGACATTGATTGATCCTCACGATCCCCGAATTTCACCTGCTCTGTACAGCTCCTGATTTTTTTCTGTGGGGCTATCTAAAGGGACGTGTCTATGATTATATTTTATTGTGAGTACCTCTGTTAGTGATGTGTCATTTTTCAATGGCGGTAGAGTTGTTCTTCCGAGTCTCCAAAGGTAAGCCAGTAGGAATGGAGTTGTATGAACACTTCACCAGTGCTGCAGTGTATTTTAAACCCGAATTGTCTGAAACAAACTTGATATTACATTATTATTATAACTCAATTCAAACAATTCCTTAACAAGACTTAACATGTACAAACATTATGGTAATCATGGACATACAGATCCCCAAAAAAATACAAATTAATTTTTCACGTCCAATATTTTGACGGAGCGTCCACATTCTAATAATCCATTACGGCTATACAAACAACTTGGCAAGCTGTACATAACACACTACACTGTGCCATTTATTAGCCGTCATAAATTGCTTCTGTGGGTTTACTCAGTTTCAATTAACGTAACAGACTATTGGGGTTGCGCTCGCATTAGCTTTGGTACGTTCTCGATTACTATTGTCAAACGTAATATCACCGAGTTTATAACGTTCTCCAAAGTTACGATAGATTTGATTATCTTGTCTTGGAGCACAATGAAGGTGACATAGCCAGGAATAGAGACGAAGGGGATTTTATCATCTTTATCAGGTTTCGAGATTCATTTTGTATTAGAGGTTAGCCAATTCGTTCAACTAAAGATCTCGGACGCCACGGCCCGGGAGTTCAACCCCAAATGGCTTGAAAATATAATTTCCAGAATTTTCCTTTTTTATTTACTTCATCATGTTTGTATAAGCTACTTCAGCGTAAACTATCAATTGCGCTTCGACCATTTCTTCAAATAACCGTTGGACAACACAAGGCACTACTCTCTACCTCTAAGCACCATTTAACAAATAGGTAAATAAGGAGTAGCTTAAAAACAACCCCTAGTGCAAGCACACATACTTCACCGTCACTTGACAAATTGCACCAGCTGGGAAACAGCTGATACCACTGTTTTTGCATCACTCCCTGACAAGAAATGGTAATGATATTGAATACAAACTTACTTGCCTGAAACAAGGGAAATCCACTACATAACAAGCCAAACTAGAAAGAAAAACATCTGTCTGTAGGTACATAAAAATAAAATAGGTAAAAAAAGTCTTGGTTAAATAAATTACGCTTAATACAGGGGAACTCATAAATTCATATCAAAAAAAGAATAGTGTGAAAAACGTTTACACAGATGGTTTTACAAGTTAATTACAAGCTCTTTGTATAATTAAGCGAGTGTTGCTCAAGAAATAATTAACCAGTTTAAACAAAAATAAGTAGGTTTCAAGCTCTTTTCTCATGTGGATCTGAATCATAACAAAGTGTAATATAGTAATAAGTCATATCAATTAGAAAGTGTAAAAGTCAATTCTGAATGTCAAAATTTATTTTGATTCTAGTTGCCTCTAGGTACTCAAAACGACTCTATGGAGTTGAATGAAATGTATTTGTTTTATTGTTGTTGAACTAATTTAAAGTAAAATGTATAAGGCGATTGGCACACTGCAACGCATCACGCAGCGGGGTGCGTGGCGACGAACGACGAACACTGCGCGTGAATGCGTTTCCTGTGTGTTGGACTACGCGTGTTTTCTATACAAACACAGGTACTTGCAAACAACGTAAGAACGCGCACTCCCGCGCTACGCTGCGTGATGCGGTGCAGTGTGCTAATCGCCTTATCTAATGATACCTACAGCGGTGTTGACAAATAGCCTGACTGAACTGTAGTATTTACGAGATTAGATTTACTTAATATATACATAAATCTAACCTGATAGATTAGACTTTGCCGTCTGTCGGGACAAGTCAATCCAAAACTGCGATGGCTTTTTATTTAAAGAGCATTTGCCCTGCATCGTTAGACTCACATAATATATTACTACATGTTTGGACTTTTGACGACCGATGTGGCGCGGCGGGCGTTGATCCGCCTGCGACGCAGTAGGTTGCGGGTTCGATTCCCGCCTTGGGACAAATGTTTGTACGATCTACAAAGATTTGTTCCGGGTGTTCTGGGTATTTGATATGTATAATAACAAAATATCTATGTTTGTAATGTATTGTTTTAAGTATATCAATCATCTAGTACCCATAACACAAGCTCTGCTTATCTTGGGGCTAGATGATGCTGCGTGGATTGTCCAGCATTATTTATTAATTTATTTCTAAGAGATCATGACTTCTTATGTCATTGTGGGGCCATCTTATTTTTATAAACAAATATATTCCATCATTTGTTATTGTATGATACTTTCAAATCGATTCATGCTAGCTACTTTCATACTTTTGCAAGTCAGGTGCCATTTGAATTGCCATGTAACAGGAAAATGCCAAATGCCCTCTTCTACTAGATATTCCCACATCATGTTACCTTCACGCGCGCCATTGTGACGCATTAGTCAGAATGGCAATTTTTTTGCGTTTTAGCAGCCATTGGTTTTGCATTACAGTGATCTTCCTCTACGAGTATCAGTAGGTATGTAAAAGCAAATACTCATAATATTTGCACCTAATAAAGGTAATCTAATACACAAAAACTTTATGTGTCAGTTGGTCAGGATTTATAGTTAGATTCCAAACACCATCCACATTGTGTGGTCTTGTCCACATAAGAAAATAGTTTTCGTGTGTACACACTTGGTCCCACATAAGTTAATCACGCACTAACTAATTATACTTACCTTATATATCAAATCGAGTACAGTTCTGTGATGTCTGTACTCCGAGGCTATCAGATACGTGACCGTTTGTCCCGGCTGTTATATGCAGATCTTTGACAGTCGTTACGGGTAGTAAGCCCGAATTTCTGTCAAATAGTCTTGCGGAGTCTAGGGTATCGTGGAACCCAGTCACTGGGCTGTAGAGGTCACGCCGTGTAAAATACTAGTATTCTGCTGAATCCGGTCAGACTGGATACCAAACCCAACACAGTTGGGAAAAGGCTAGGCAGATGACGACATATAACTGTACGAGGTACCTATAACTGACTGCGACTGTGTATTTATGTACGCTGTACAGTACCGACTTCCTATTGTATCTACAAAGTCCATAACATATTGGCGCTCACGCCTCGCGAGTTCATGACAGCAGCTGTCAAGACGCCGCTGACGCGCGTGATTGACGAATGGCCTTGCGCAGATACCGCTTTGAATTACCACACAGTAACATCGGTATACAATTAGCTTAGAAAAGGTCTGAGTTAGATAAAAGGAATATTTTTTATAATCACGTTTTCGTCCTGACTTAAGTAAATAATGACAATAATGTGATAAAAAAAGAGCTTTTGAAAATTTTATTTTAGACGCCCTCTGCATTTCATCATAAATCCCATCTATAATACCGTTTCTGCGTAAAGCTATTAAAGATTTTTTTATATCCATTACAACTTCACGGTGCACATAAAGTCGTAAATATTGCAATTCGAATTGCACAAAGTTGCTAAATACAAATCCGATTTTTCGGGACACAATGTCAGTCAGCGAAACGTATAATTAAAACAATATAATTTCCTATACATTATTCCTGAACTTCTTAATGAAAAACACTAAATACCTACCTAAATAGAATGACATAGAACTAGCATGCATCTATTATTTAATTGCTAAATATCAACAGTTATAAATGTCGTTGATAAGACGACCGATGTGGCGCGGCGGGCGAAGGTCCGCCTGCGACGCAAGAGGTTGCGGGTTCGATTCCCGCCTTGGGACAAATGTTTGTACGATCTACAAATATTTGTTCCGGGTGTTCTGGGTATTTGCTATATATAATAAAAATATCTATGTATGTAATGTATTGTATTAAGTATATCAGTCATCTAGTACCCATAACACAAGCTCTGCTTAGCTTGGGGCTATATGATGCTGTGTGGATTGTCCAGCAATATTTATTTATTTATTTATTTTATAATAAAACAAAAATATTTAGCAATTAAATCCATTCGGTAAGTAATCCCAGCTAAACTGGTTGCATCTCTTAAAAATGAAGTTAATTGTTCAAATTCCCAGAAGCACCAAATTAAAAGATCCATTTAATTAAATGCAAAAGCTTTTTCAACGTTAACTAAAGATAAAACAGTTAAGACCTACATGAAACGTTTCCTTTGTGGAAATAAAACAAAAGATAGTGGGAACCACTAAACTGAGCGGGCATGTGAAGAACACAAACAAAATTAAAGAAAAACTAAACAGCAAGTAAACATCGACGAAGCATGTCCGGTTCGGGGAGCTAAGCTAATACTTGCCGGGAGAAGTTAAAAGCCTTGGTGAATCCGTTTCTATCCATATTCAGTGCGTACAAAAACGTTGGAAGTTTTACAAACATGTTGGATATTTTCTTGTAATGGGTAACATTATTATGATTATCTTTTTGCAATATCGGAATTTACAGTATCAATATAATCATAGCTCGCCATCAAAATGGCCAAACTACTATCAACATTACCGACCAGAATCAACATTAAAATACGATCCAAAATGTAAAGTAATATTTGGTATATTTAGGTTATGATATTCAGCGATCAAACCAGCCGACGGCAGATTTGGAACAAAGTTAATATAAACACAGGAAAAACTAGATCGGGCCACAGGGCGTCACATCCGACCAAAAGTACGAGAAAAACCGGCAAAACCCGACATAACGAGTAACCGATAGGAAAAGCAAAAAGCCTGCATCGAGCCTGAAAGAAACTAACTGGGAATTAATAGAGCAGTTAGGAACCGTTCAAAACTACCCGCCAATGTTCAGCCGATTTAAATTCATACTTTATTGTACTGTGCAGTGAACCTTTTTAACGTTGCCTTTTTACATACTTGCAAATGAGAGGATTTAATGAAAAGTGCTTTTTGTAGGGAATTCGTTATTTTGTCTATCAGTATCTACCTATAGGAGAACGTTTACTATTAGATAAAATAATACAATGCAATGTGTGGTAAGAACAACAGAACAAGGTCTATCCATATGACGTCTTATTCTTATACTTCGTGACAAATGTAACCGTAATAAACAGATATGTCTAGAACGCAACCAGTACCTGAAAAAAATATACTTTTACATGACCTCTTAAGAGGGATTATGCAAAAGTAAATTCTATCAGCACATACTACTGTAGCAAAATTCTAAAAATAAATCTCTAAGTTCTAAGTTTAAAAAAAAATGATCGATTGACTACCGACATACGCGTGTTTTTTCAAACTACAAACCATTCGTTCATAGTCATCATCGCTGATAGAATGTCGCTTAGCGTTGTCTAGGCCCTCAGGTCACACAGTGATTACAATCGTGATACAAAATAAGTCAGATAATATCTAACGTAAACGACAAATGTTCGGATTATACTTTCCCATAAAAAAAAACTTTTATTATGGAAGTAATTAATTTGAAAGAATGCTAATTTTTCTTTTAATCGCTTCTTTAGCGCCGCAACTTTTATCTACTTTGTTTGAATTACTTTCGGCCGAGCAGTTCGCGGCAAGTTTCGAAACATTTTTATACTAAGTTATAACACTTTTATTATAATACAAAGCCATTGTTCCAAAATAAATGGACAAATGAAGTTAGAATAGAAAGGTAAATATTCCTTTAAAAAAAAAAGTTGCTTAAATAGTATAATCCCAAAATATGTGATCAAAACAACAGAATAATACCAGCCTGTAACTATCCCACTTCAAGGCAAAGGCCTCTTCTCATACAGTGAAGGCACGAGCACTAATCACCACCCTTGCTCATTGGGCTAGCCATTTTATACTTATTTTATGTAGTATAAGTCCTGGTTTCCTCAGGATGACTTCCACGATAAGCTTTAAAAATGCATGTGAATGGAAAAAGTCACATGACTAGGTTTACAAAAAACCTCGTGTGTGAGAGGCGAAGCCATAACGACTGCCCGGCCATCAGGACTTTTCATCATCAAAGAAACATGCAATACGTACTTTTCTTAGCAAAAGAAAGCGTGTATAGGTGCTGAACCTACCGCTGTTCGTTTATTTAAAACTATTGATGTTACAACATTCACAATAAAAAAAAAACCATAACGATTTCCATTTACCATGCCATGTTTATTGTTGACATTCCCAAAAATAAACACTAGTACATTTTCCCTTTAAACACTGCTGCGTTTCGATGCTGAAACAGAATCTGTAATGTATTCGATCGGCGAATTCGTGACTACTCAATGCAGATCAAATATGAACCAAATTGGATCCGTACACACGACGGACCCCTGCAAAAAAGAGATCCCAGAACCCTAACTAGGCATTTCATTCGATACACTTGGAAAAAAGAATGAGACGATCGAGACAAACCGGTTCTGTTCGGTACCATGAAATTACCAAATCGTTTGTACAGCAAGGTAGTTGTATGTAAACAAAGAAACCACTTCGCATGCTTCTGGAAAAGGATAGGCAGGTGATAAAGAAGAAGAAATAAGATAGGTAGTCGTTGGCTGACAGGCAGTTTTCATGAATTGATTAATAAACTGTAATCCTGTTATTAATATATTTATTATTATCATTATGCTTTTTTTTGCAAACTCGGTACCTCAGGAATGTTAGTTTTCTCTTGTTCTATTATATCTTACCTATTGATGTTGTTTATATCCTATTATAGTTAAGTGCAGAGGCTACAGACGTTAGTTACCAAACACGCCTTATCATAATTTATTAAGCTCATCAGTATTACAGATACGATCCTAATGATGATCAGCTAATCGGCTACTCTATCTTAGTACCACTAGATATAGCTACAATATCATATTGATATAGATTTCCATCAAATTTTAGAATTAGACTCGTGTCTCGTGTTAGTTGAAGATAAATCTGTAGTTTAATCAAATGAACAATTTCAAAATAATAATCGAGTTATGTAACATTTAATGTAAGAGCGCAAACACATTTTCGCTTAATACAATTCTCACCTCCATAAACTTGGTATTAAAAAGTCAAAAAACACTTAAGTGAATAATTTCATACATCACTGTCGCCGGGGTAGTCGGTAAAGCATCCGTGAAATTATTCTGTACTCGGCCTTACGCCAGTCGGCGGTCGGCACTGGGTAGATAGACATGCGAGAAATTAAATCGTATGGAAACTAAAGTTAAGTCGCTGGGAGGATGAAAATTTTAACATACAGTTCTATTTTCACCTCTGATAAACCGCTTTGTCGTAGACTGTAGAATCTACATTCTGTAAAAGGATACCTATTTATAATTTTATTCAGTATCTTTTCCTAGGTGAGAAACGTTTTGTCTTGAATATTGTCATGTCTATTTTGTGAAATATGCATGGTTTAGGTACCTACCCATTCGGTTTTTCATAACTTTTGTAAGTCACAAAACTTTTGCAGCGCCCAGATAATAGTGATCAGTAACTCCATCTGTTACGTTGTGTGTGAACTTATGCGGACAGGGCGACAGTAACTAAAGCTCCACTACTTCAGACTAATAGGTAAACCTACTGAACATTTTTTTTTATTAGCTTAGATTTATACTTAGCTTAGATTTTTTTATTAAATCTAGCCAAACAACGAAAACCTCTCAGGGTTTATCTGTGTGCTGGCGAGTCGAAAAAAACAGTCATCTATAGGTGATGTTGTGTCAACAACAGCTTTGTTTTGTACAGCGTTTGCAAGTCTCTGGAAGTTTATTTAGAAATAATGGTACCAAATATTCTGAAACCCTCTTCCCGTACGCATTGTTGAATTTAGGTAATATATATATTTGTTTTCAAACGGTAAAGAAAAAATAAATTGTAAAGATATGAAATGGATTAAAAGCGTTCATGACTCATGGTAACCGAATAAATACAAACGAACTTTCTCAAAAGCGAGTAACTTACCTACCTAGCGTTAAAAAACTCAAATCATAACGAATGTGGATTAGCTTAACTATCCTCCAACATCAACTATGAAACTGTTGCTTTATATCATAAATAACTAAAGGTAAACTGTTACCTAAGACCGAATTTCGAGAACCGAGTTATGAATGTTGCTAAAACTTTTAATGGACTGCATTCAGTTAGCTCTATGCAAAACTGCGTCATTTCATGCAGATATCCAATATTAAATCTTAACACACATCGCATTCGTAGAGTTTGCGTTTATCTAGGGAATTATGTGAAGTAATTTTGAAACATTCTAATTAAGGAAGTTAACGCAAGTTGTTATTGAAAATTCCCTTGTCGTCGTCAGTTTATCTATTCGGCTGTCAGAGTTAAGTTTACAGTGCGGAGTTGATATTATTTCAATTAAATTAGTTATGTGTAGCCCTTTACGTCAGGTCTTTGTGACATGTCTTGCCTCATCTTTTAATTATTATGTCAACTAAACATTTAGAGATTTACTTCACAATGGCGCTATTACACACTTGATATATTTTGCTGATACACCATTGTAGAAAAGGACAGAGACTGGTGGAGCTGACCTGTGACAGATAAGAACTAAGTGGGAGATATCCATACAATCGCTATGTTTTTGATTTGATGCGTTTTAAATGTCAAGGATGTTTGAAGCTTTAATTAAAATTGGCATCTCTGACCTGTCCGTCCCTGTCTACTTTTGTACGAGCGAAAACAATGGGAATAAACCGAAACCACCAGAATAATTTTGTTAACAAAATAAGTTAAATAAATTAAATGCACAAATTAAACGCAGAATGCAGTTTAACGCGATTGTGGAACAGGAATGCCGGGTCAATTACTTTATAGTGGGTAGGTACAGCATTATTTAATCCCAACATCGTTGCCGGCGTTATACTCACCTAGTAACAATGCACAAATTACACAAGAAACAAAAACGAAACAGGGAAATTAGAATTGGTTTTCTTAATCGGCTGAGGTGGGAGCTAGCTTGGTTCAATTCTGTCGCTTCCGAGAGCCGGCTGTTTTCAATACACCTCCGAATTGCTCCATTAAAACTTCTCTAACTGCCTTCAAACCGAATTGTTAACGCTTCGCCTACTACTGAATGTTGAACAATGACAGGTATAGTCATTAAACATCGCATTATTGTCTCTTGAAAAAACCTTTAGACTCACCGCTGTATCGCTCTTTGAGTGACGTTTCTTTTTTCATTTTTCTCTCTTGTATTTTTCTGACACCACCAGAAGAGACCCTTATTACTTAGGTTCCGATCTAAAAAATTAGGTAAAATAAATTCTTGTTTTGAAAAATGTCACCCAAATTCTAAAAGCTTGGTTGTTCATTATTTTTGAGAGCACGGGCTGACAAGTCGTTACAATAAAATTTCCTACACACATGGGCTATAGGTAGATGCTAGAGTAAAAAGTGGCTTCTTTCTCATTATCAGAGGCAGCAGACTATGAAAACTTTTTATAGCAGTATAATCATCCACTAGATACACACTAGATAGAAGTGGTAAACTTTAACTACTATTTGGCACACTTTCAAACTTCCAGCGTGTCTGCCACGGATCGTATCTATTTTCCACTTTTTGTAGTACCTACGATTAAAACATGCAGTCGCTCTTTCCTTTCTATTCGTGTATGCGTTGCACTTGAACGAATTTCACAGAAAGATGCGTGGCAAATAACGCACGGGCGGAACTGACCGAGGGAGCGTGGGTCATCGTGCTTAAAATAGAGGAGCATTGTTGAATAAAACCAAACTTACAGCCAATACCGTCTAGGGAGTCCTGAAAATCGTAGACGTTAAATTTACTTACCTATTAAAAAATAATTTAAACACACTTGAACACTAAGTATTTACTTTGAGACGGACTTCTCAAAAATTATCACCACATTCGCCAATAGATAAGAATAGGTACTTACTTCCATTTTGTTTTGCTATTTCCAAATCCTGTGACACTTAATCCCATGACCCCCCCATCCTATGACCCCTCCAATGCCTTTGGCTGTGACCGCGCCTGAACCAACAAGATAGTTCCTTAGACATAATGAAAGTGTAAACCTGAATTTGATTTCATGCTCCATATACTTAGTGTATTAGGTACTTATGGCCCATCGAAAATGAAATTCTTTGGCTGTGCTATCCCGCTATTCAAAAACTGGGAATATTCTAAGAAAAGTTGGCTCTCGTATAAAAGGCTCGGCACTAATGTTTGTATAAATCGTACTTACCTGGCCTTCCTCGGCATCCAGTACGTTAGGTGTTTTGAATGCGAGGCCAAATTGACTCCATTAAAAGTTTTGAAAGCGCTCGTAGCTTAGATAATTTACTGAGAGAGTTATGCCGTCTATAAAAGCATACGTGGGTACTGAAAACTAATGAATTTATGTTTGTGTTTATATTTTCGTACTTAACTTTGTTCATTCGAAGCTTAATGTTTTAGACGGTTGAAGTTGTTACCCACTCATACCTAAGTATTTGTATTAGGCAACTATGTCTTTCCAGGGTGTAGATGTATCTAAATAACTAAATATTTTAAGGGTGGATACGACTTAAATAATGTAACTGGCAAAATGATTGTCGTAGAGAAAGCTGATGGGTACTCAAACTTTATATCCAATCGCTTAAATGGTGCTTGTGTCGCCACTCAACGGATATCTTTTGAAACGTAGCTAGATAGGGTATTTTCGCTCTCTATAAAAGAATAAGCTCTTCAAAACGTCACTTTAGAGATTCTTATTATATTTACTTAAGTTAAGTAAAAGTAACTTACGGAATAACTCACCTAATACAAGTTTTTTTTTTTTAATCCATATCATGAATCAGCGCACATATAATAATAATCTAAACATTAAATATGACCATAGTTGCTAAAGACGACAGCAAAAAAATCTTTTGATTTGGAATTAGATCAACACGAGGCATGGAAAACACACATTGATCATATGGAAAAAAAAACAAAATCAATATTGCACAATAATTTAAGTAAGGTGGCTTGACGCATACCTATGGTGCGTTTGTTTGGGTGATTAAAAAAGGTAAACAATCTTGGTATGTCTTTTTATCTAAAAGTTGTTTAAAAATTGTATCTAAAAATGTTTACAATTAGGTATTTACCTAAATTAATGTTAGGTAATAAACTAAATTTAATTATCCTTCGTATGTATTTTATACGACTACTTTAATATAAAAAGACATACCAAGATTGTTTACCTTTTTTTAGTCACCTAAACAAACGCACCATAGTTTAAGACATGACATGTTTATTATTATTATTTTTGTAATGAGTATTATTTATGGTTGTATTTTATTCTACTATTTAGTTCTTAGTATGCTCTAAATTAGATTGTTTAATTGCTATATTTACAATTTAATTAACGATTTTTAAAATTAATTTCATTTTCATTTTTTTTTAAAACGTTGCCCCACACTAGGAATTTCTCTTTTTCTTGGGTGCGGTTACAAACATTTAAACTCACATACACAAACGGCCAGACCCGGAACAACTACCTGTGGGTCACACAAATATTTGTTCCGTGTGGGGATCGAACCCACAACACGCGGCGCAACAGCCGATGGCTTAACCACTGTGCCAAATGTCAAAAATTGATGCTGTGTAACTTTCGACATCTCATATTTGTACGCCGTTCAGGCAAAACAAGACTGAAGTAATTATAATTGGATATAACATCTTGCATGCTATGTGTGTATACTCTTGTTTTGAAAAAATAAAAAAATATCTTATCTTAAGCCGATGCACAATGCGATACGGCGCGGAGTAATATTATGCGGTAATTCTACGGATGGGGAAATGGTATTTAAAACAGAAACAAAAGGATCTTCGTCCACAACGCATAATCCAAAACACTAAACGTAGCAAAACATTTTTGTATTCATTTAAAATTATTAACTTCCGTCGCTATATTTTTATACCATTATTTATAAATTTTTCTACCTAATAAACAAACACGACTACACATAAACAATTAAAACAGTTAATGAGAAAACATTAGCGCTGTTTCGATACTACTGCCAACTTATTACGAATGTGCTCACAAACTTTGAGTTTGAAGCCAATAATAACAAATACCACAACCAATTTGAACTCCATCCACTAAACGTCATCCGGAAGCATTAAAGTAACCCATTCTCTTAGTTATTTTTATCTAACTTTACAAAAATATAATATCTAAATTGAATGTTAAAAGAGCAGTGGCAAAAAGTGGCAAAATAGAACACCAATTTCTATTCTCTAGTTCACTAACACGAACCAAGATATTGGCTGATAGTATAGAGTGACTATACCTACATACCTACTTTGGTGTAGGTATTTTACGTGTGCAAACTTTTCCTTTGAAATTGTGGTGATCTCACAGGGGACGGGTACCCATAATTGATAAGAGAGCGTGGGGGACACAGGACGCAGTAATTAGGGAACGGGGAAGCAATTACGACTTTAATAGGAGTAGATACGATGCTCGCGGCCCGTACGTTTGCTCCTTAATAATGTTATATGTTGCTTTGTTGAACGCCAAAATTTGATTAGGGAACTATTAGAAGCCAACAATCAACTTTATTATAGTGTTTTGTTAGCTGTATCACTTTGGAAACTGTATGTAATGACTAATGATCGGTGTGTTTAAAAAACAAAAATACAGGATAAATACCTCTAGATAGGTATCTACCACCAAGGTACCTACTATCGACAATTAGCGAACTTCAAAACGTGTGGAGGTCACCTCTGCCGAATACTGAGTTGATGGTGGGTATGCAGGTGATCTTAGCTTTCATTTCAGAAAGCAAAAATATAGGCGTTATTTTTAGTAAAAAGACCAGTATGTAATCATTATGAGGAGGCGCTCAAAAAGGCATAGCCGAGTACTTACCCACTAAATACTTCATATTAAGCAATGTACCTTAATGTTGTAATGTTTAGTGCAAAATAACTACCTAACTAGTTCTAAATATAGGAACATCGTAAAATAAAAGAAACGATCACGAACACGATAGCAATTAACCACTGTAAGTACCTAATTGAACGCCGTACTCGATCGCAAGTGACATTTGAAAAGCTGTGGTTTAGCCCTGCTCCGTAAAAAGGAGTATTAGTTTGATAAGAAGTATATTGTGACTCGATTGTTACAGTAGGTATACAGTAATGTTTTCGTGTGTACTTATGTTTGCTCCTTAATTTGGTATTTCTATTTGTTGGACACGTTACCTAAATGGCAAAATAGTATTAGATTTGTCTTGATACCCAGTGTGACATACATCCATACTTACTAATATTATAAATGGGAAAATGTGTGTATATTTGTCCGTCTTTCACGGCAAAACCACTGAACGGATTTCGATAAAATATCGATTGGCAGAGAGATAGATAGCATCCCGAGGAAGGACATAGGCTACTTTTTATCAGCAAACCACGCGAGCAAAGCCGCGGGCGGAAGCTAGTAGGTAATATATTTAAATAATTATGGATTTGGAAAACATAACAAGATAGCGGCACCATTAAGAGGGTACCTGAGAGAAGTCGTAATTTTTGTGACATGATCATGTTGTGTATTCAAAAAATGTGACAACAGTAAACCTTTATTTATATTGTACCAACCCAGTCTTCGGATGTGACTTTACCATTATGAAGGAAATAATAAATAGAGACAACCCCGGATATACGAATTTTTCGAACCGGGACAGAAACTTAATGATGACGCTCTTACACTCCAGCGTTGGAGATATGAATGTGTTGGAGTTGTAAGAATGTTAAAATAAAACTCACAAATATTGCCATATACCTGATACCATCAGCTCATTAGGTTCTTCCCTACATGAGTCTGGACCACACAGCGTTGAAATTTTTCGGCAGCTTTTCCTAATATCTGTTTTTTTCGGAGGTTTTTAATACTTTAAACTGTAAAAAGAAATTAAATAGTTACCTATTAAAAGAACATACATGTATGTAGGTAAGAATGATTTTACTTTAGGGGCCGTTTTAGTATTACGTAAGCAGTATGGGGGGGCGGTGGGGTCTTTGCTTTGCTTATTTTGGATGACATGGGGGGGTAGGGGAGTCTAGATGATGATTACGTCATCGGTACTTATTTACACGAATGGCAACCCTCACACTTTTCGGGGTTTCCCGCAAATACTCGTAATAGGTAGGTAGGTACATACGAAAGAGAAGATCCATAAAAAAAAAAACGCACACTGATAGGAAAGTTATACCTGTAAGAGTCGCTGCTCGTCGTGCTAATGAACTGGTGTGCATTATTCAAAATTTAAGGCACCATGATGTTGAAGGCCTTGATGAGAACGGCACGCGTAGACATTCCAAAATCGGATGAAAGTGAGCAGACTCACAACATTGAGCGGCAATCCAAGTAATCCAATGTCATCGAAAACTTAGAATCAAGGATTCGGCTTTCATGGACTGAAGACTGTTAGTTTGAATTTAATATGTATACCAAAAATTTTAAAAGAAGTTTGTTATGTTCGTAGGATTATAATAATTTTGTCCATTATTGTATTTTGAATACCGTATCCGTAAAATATAATCACTATCCTAAATCTATTTTTAAAATTATAATTATAACATTATAAATACAATCATCATCCTCATCATCCTCTTTCCCTTATCCCAATTCATTTGGGGTCGGCGCAGCATGTCTTCTTCTTCCATACATCTCTATTTCCCGTCATCTCAGAAGTCACATTATAAATACAATATTAAAAAAAAACAATACAGTAATTGAAAAATGTTTACGAAAGCATGGGGGGAGCGGGAAAGAGCTTTGCTAAGTTTTGCTAACAAGGGGGTAAATAATTGTAATAAATCTGCTTACGTAATACTTGACTTGAACGGCCCCTTATTAAAGTACAAAAAATCATCAGAGTAAAAGCAGAAACGGGTGAGTAAGTTGAGTAGGTAGGACCTTTTTTAAATTTTGAAAAAAAATGTCCCCAAGCTAGTTTGTTTGCTATCATTGTTGTTAATTCGTTTTATTTCAAAAATAATTATTTCATTTTTAGTAATTAATGGGACGTCACCTTGCGATTGTTTTAATTTGATACGAACTTACACCACATTTTATGGTTTTAGTTTATTTTTTGTATAATTCTCATTAAAACTCCGTTTCATTTGAGTTTTTTTTTTTAGTTTTAAATGTTTTAAAAGTTAAGGTCTGCATTATGCCTAGAGATGAGATGAAAAGAAATGATAAAACCTACAGATTGACTCTCAAGAATTCTTCGCCATCCGATTTCAACATTTTATCGCAGTAGACCAATAACATGGCGGTAGAATTGCTTTTACGATCCTCCGAAGGGCACATAACTACTGATTGTTACCTTACACAGGAATTGTTCGAAAGCGTTCAATTTATTTAGTATTCCTCTCGTTCATGATGACTTCCGGTCTTGGTCCAATCCATGGTCCGGAGCGAGGAGGCATGGGAAGCAATCACCTCCTTCTGCAAAACAATAATGGGTGAGGTGGCGGAGCGCGTGAGGGAGAGGCAAGCCTCACGCCCCAGTCGCCGCAGGAGACGCCCTAGGCGTCGGAAGTCGCAGGCAGACTCCCGGCCATCGTAGGCACGAGCCTGCGGGCGATGAGCACTGAGTAGCTCGCCGTTCGATGTCAGAGACCAGGCCCAAGTCAGAACATGGATGGGTTAAAACCCATCCATGTTCCGTCCGGGAGGGCGTGTCAGACTTTTACGGACTAAAGTCCGTAAAAGTCTGACACGCTCCACCCAGAATAGAAAATCATTCAATGGAATTTTCTTTGGATGGATTCCCATTAAAAAAAATAAAAAAGGGGTAAGTACCTAAACAACGTAAAAGCAGTCTGTATATAATGATTATCGCTATTAATAACTTTACGCTACCTCAGTAAACGTAAACTAAGTTTAAAATAATAGTGTGGTCCGATTGACTTAGCAAAAAGAGTGAGATATTTAGAGTTCGAATACAAATTTCGGGGAATATTATATTATAGGTAGGTACTCGTATATATTAGATTTGTGAGCTTAACTTCTAAGTTTTGATTTTAAGTTCACAAATGACATTGACAGTGACATTTCGAATCCGCGATTAATCGTGATACTGCTATTTGTTGTTAACCAGATCGCTGGGTCAAATCGCAGCTAATAAAATTAATTGTTACTTTGTTAGCTAACACTAACATTTTTTGGTAGGTGGTAGGCTTCAAGAAAAGGATACTAGGTATTGCAGTATCAACAATGGGGTATGGTAAAATACATAGATTCTTTCTTAGAACAGTTGCCAGTCAAAGAGTTCTATCATTATTAGAAGCACAGACAGTTTTGGGAGGATTTAATGGTAAGAAACTACAAATACTTTGTAAATAATATTCAAATATGTAATTTTATCATGTAGGTCCTAAACTGCCTGATAAGGCTACTTAACAAGTGATGCTGTAAATTAATTATAGGACAATATAGTACCTACTTATATTACATGTAATATAAGTACTATATTGGCGTACCTAGATATTATGTGTCATAGTGGCATTTCACTATCACACTTCACAACACACATCACAACTGAAAATATACTGCGGGAGATGAACTAACAATTTTATTAACAGTTTGCCATATAACATTGAACTTACAAAAAATATATAAGTAATTCTATTTTCAGATGAAGAGGCATTATCAGGGACTGACTTAGTGAGAGCTATCAATTATGAAATACGAATTACCAGAAAATAAAGATAACCGAAGATGAAGTCACAAATGAGAAGTTTATTGTATTTTTATCTCTGGCCAATGATGTCGCAACTAAAGTGCTGAATATATTTTCTTCTAATGAAATAGAATATTTCAGGGTTCTCATTGAACAAATTATGAGTACTGAATCAAAGCAGATTACAGGAATCAACGCATTGAATTTAATTAGTAGGATGAAATCCAAACTTCATAAAACTAATGCAACTTGTGCGTCAGTTATATATTGTATATATATATTATATATACAGAGTATTGTTTTTCATCTATCATTCATAGCATATTTTCAAGGATGACAACATGAGGTAATTATTAAACATCAATACTATGTAAATACATCACTAACAGGCATTCAAAACTTTTAATTTACTATGTGAAAAGAAAAGTGGATCCCTATTTAAGAATATTGCATGCAAGAGTGTGAGATTTGGCCTAGTTAAGTTACAGAGAAGCTAAAATGGTTAAATTTTGACCACTGAGCGATCTGTAGATACAATAGTCTATTGAAAAAAAATAATCAGTATAGTATTATAAATATCACAATAATAATAAATTTTTGAATTTCACACCTCTATTAAACTTAGTGGTATGTAACAAGCAATTTGCTTTTTACACAAATTTGGTGGTGCCTGTATCTAAAGTTTCTAGTTCATTTTGTACCAATACAAAAGAAGAATTACAAATTACATAATAAATTATTTTAACATTCCAGGAAGTGTTGAACACCTGGTGAACCACATACTTTAATAAGGACCAGGTTAACTATGCCTTAGGAGTGAGAGCCATCCACCACATGCTGTGGAATAATGTTTCCTTTGTAAACATATTGTATTCAGAGTAAGTTGCTTTTTATTAATCTTTTAGGCCTGCTGGCACTACATGGGAAAAGTTTTTGTAAATATATTTCATTAAGCATGGATGTGGAAGGCGCAGGACCGGTTATTGTGGAAATCCTTGGGGGAGGCCTTTGTCCAGCAGTGGACGTCTTTCGACTGAAATGATGATGATGATGATGTCATTAAACACTGATAGCGTTAAACAAAGTTAAGACATCTGTCTAAATCATTGTTCCATGATTAGTGACTTATGGTGCAAGTGAGCCTTAGTTATGAGCCTTAGTTAGGAGCCTTAGTTAGGTATTTGATGTATTTGATGAATACATCAATTGTTATAGTTAAAAATGTTAACTAAACATGGTAACTGCTTTGGTGTAGGGATCGCAAGCCCTATTGCTAGTTAGAGGTTCCGGGGTTCGATTCCCAGGTCTGGAAATGTATTATTGGGTTTTGCCATCTGGTATTTCTAAAAAGCTGCCTGGAGTTTAGATTTGTACCCAGTTGATGAAAACATAACAGGTGAAATTATTGGCTTCTGGGAATACAGGTATGGTGTTGTGTTAAAAAATGTTTCCCCAATGTATCAAGTTTTACCATGGAAACAAGCTTGATACTTGAAATATCTACGTACCTATAAAAATGAGCGCATTAATAATTCACACATATAGTACAGCCCCTGAAATAGAAGAAGTATGGCAAGAACATTGTATTTTTATAGAGGAGAAACACATCAGTTGCACAGTCTGCTCTGAACAATTGGTCAGCGACTTTATTAAAACCCTCGGCATGATGTTATTTCAGGGCTTTAATTGTCCAGGATGTGCTCAAGCTATGCATCCAAGATGCCTGATGTGGTCTCTAGAGAAGGTGCAAAATTGATTTTGAAGAAGAACGACTAGAGCGCTTGAATAATGAAGCCTTGGTTTGTTTTTACTTTTTGGTTTACGTATTGAGCACAATTGGAATTGGTCAGTTTATTATAAAGGGTTAATAGATGGGGTGTCATAAACTGTCTAATAACTTGTGAATTAAATATGTATTATGTGGCATAATGCTATATTTATATATATGTTACGGCTAATAGCCAAAGTGCGGCTACAACTAGGTGCAGCCACATGCAGCTAAACTTAAAGTTTTGAATTTCTTAACAATTTCTAACCGAAGACAAGTATCCTACTTATCCTCAGTTAAAAATTGAAGCAGCCGCACATAGGCTCT
Source organism: Phlogophora meticulosa (assembly GCA_905147745.2). Lineage (NCBI taxonomy): Eukaryota > Metazoa > Arthropoda > Insecta > Lepidoptera > Noctuidae > Phlogophora > Phlogophora meticulosa. The sequence goes on along the minus strand of LR990528.1, from coordinate 8,253,132 downwards.
TAGCCGTAGCCCGTAACATATAAATATATGTATATCCATACTAATATTATAAATGGGAAAGTGTGTGTGTCTGTTTGTCCGTCTTTCATTGCAAAATGGAGCGACGAATTGAAGTGATTTGTTAAGTGGAGATAGTTGAAGGGATGGAGAGTGACATAGGCTACTTTTTATCTCTTTCTAACCCCCCACTTCCTAAGGCGAGCAAAGCCACGGGCAAAAGCTAGTATATATATATTATATTTATGTATGTGTATTTGCTCAGGGTGGACCACTTAGAGGTATACAACTTTTTTACCCGCCATTTTGTTTGGGCGGCAACAGTTGTTTCATGAAAATTATTTAGTGTAAAAACGGCAAATTTGTTATGGAGCCTTTCACGACTGAACAACCTGTTTTAATTATACAAACATTCTTCTCAACCCAATCATGTATTGCGGAAACTCTTAAGAATATTGCGGCCAATTTTTGATAGAAATCATTTACCTTCGCGGCAAACAATAACTCGGTTAGTGAATAAATTTGAGCAGCATACCATTGAAAAAGATAAAGCAGTTCCTCGTCGTATGAGAAAGGCTTGTAGCGAGCAGAATATTGAAATTTTTCGTCAAAGTGTAGCCGAAGAACACACATTGTCTACCAGGCGACATTCTCAAGAACTCGAAATTAAGAGGACTACTCTACGGTCAATTCTGAAGAGAGACCTTGGTTTGTTTCCATATAAGGTTCAGATAACTCGAGAACTGAAAAGAGATACCATGGACGGCGTTGTGATTTCTGTAGTGATATGCCACAATCTAAACATTGAAAAGAACGTTTCTGAGTCGATTCATTTCCGGAAACCGTGATATTGATTGGCCCCCAAGATCCCCAGATTTAAGAGCTCCTGACTTTTTTCTGTGGGGCTATCTAAATATATGTCTATGCTAACAGGCCAATGAACCTTTAACAAATAAAATGATTTATCCGAGACCCAGTCACTGTGATAACGCAGTTAATGTGCGAAATAGTCATGAAAATTGCAATGAAAAGGGTTGTCATGTGTTATACTACTAGAGGTGAAAGTATGTCTGAAGTTTTCAATACATAATGGCGGGCCCTTTATTTTACTCTACTATGTTTTAGAAATATACCTATTTCACAGAATAAAATGTATAAAGTGCATACCTCTAATTTGCCCATCCTGTATATCCATCCAATGCATACATAAAGATCGACGAATTTATTGCCGGATATAAAGTTGTGTACCTAAACCTAAACCTAAACCTTTCGTCCCAAACGACATCATCCTGATATCATCCTCGGAACATACCGTATCGTCGCGTATGATCGAGCTGTTTAGAAACTATTTAAAAGGTCTTAACTAACTTTTATCTTACCTAGTGATAATTCAAAATATTTTTAAATCCGTTATAGATTACCACCAACACAAGTTTTGGGTCCTTCTCATCAATCAGAAGAAAACAATACGAAGCAAACTGAGGAAGCTCAGCCCACACAAGTTCAAGAATCATCTGAAATGATGGATGAGGCCCAAAATACTGTAACTAGGAAACGAAAGCGGTAAGTGTTTTTTAAGATGTTTAAACAGGTTTTTTAAACATTTAATATTTATTGGGGTTGTATTTTATTTTCCTACTTTAATTAAGGTGATACTTTTGGCCAATCTTAAGCTGGCAATGTAATGTTCAGCATGAATCTTATTATTCTATATCAGACCACCTAGGTAACATAAGCCCAATCATTTTATACTATTTTGGTCACTTAGTTTCATCATTCAACATCATTCCATACACATTGAGTACAGGGTGAAAGGGGCAATGACTCACATGATTCTGGTGTCCAAAGTGTTAAGATTTTTCATCGGCTTTTCCTAAATTCTACATTTTTTTCGTTTCTTTTTATTTAAAACTATTAGAAATCATGATTTCTTTATAATAATTTCATTAAATGATTATAAAGAAATCATGATTTTTGAATTAAAAAGTAAATAATTCTTTCATTTAAGAAGTGAATTATTTACTTTTTAATTCTAAATCTTATTGGGTTTGATTGAAAATTATGATCTTCTCATGATTTTTTACAAGACTTAAGCCAAAAGAACATCATAAAAAAAACGTAAAAATTAAGAAAATATGACAAAAATTTCAACCTTTCACCCAACCCAACCTTCCACCTAGGATAAACTTCACAAACCAATTACATACATCTTACAGCAATATTCGCTTTTGTATCTATTTAAGAAAAAATACAACGTAAGTGCATAACATCGAAGTCATTCTACTGATAATCTATCGACATTTTTATAATACATTGCTTTGGGTGTTGGCAGTTTGAAAATGAGTTTAAAACAAAAACACATGTGTATAACACAAAAAAAAATGATTGATTAACAAGAAAACTTAAACATGTTATTCATTAATCTTTAAAATGTCAAAGGAACCGCATCGGTTCGTCAGGGTGTTGTCAGACGTAACTTTTTTTTGCTGCACTTGACAGTCTTGATAACTTTCTCCAAATGACTGTCTACAGTTATTAACTGTTCTCTACATTTTGTTCGAGTGCCAATAAAATATACTGAAAGCTGATTTTAGTGTTACAAATTCCAAAGTTACTGTTCCAACAGTAAAAGTTGTTTATATTCATCAGTACATTTACCCCCGGAAAGTTTTCTAATGAAAAGAAAATCACCCTGCATTATCTATGTTCCTTAGGTATTGTTAATGATTTTTTTGAAAATAATGTTAATATTAATCTATTCCAGATCACCGGAGACAAGTAACAATGATGCAGCACAGCCCACACGAGTCCCTAATACACCTCGTTCTGTCAGAAACAATGCTGCAGCAGAGCCCCCTCAATTCCTTGCTACGCCTCGTTTTGCCAGCAACAATGCTGCAGCAGAGCCCACACAAGTACTTGCTACACGTCTTTTTGCCAGCAACAATGCTGCAGCAGAGCCCACTCAAGTCCTTGCTACACGTCTTTTTGCCAGCAACAATGCTGCAGCAGAGCCCACTCAAGTCCTTGCTACACGTCTTTTTGCCAGCAACAATGCTGCAGCAGAGCCCACTCAAGTCCTTGCTACGCCTCGTTTTGCCAGCAACAATGCTGCAGCAGAGCCCACACAAGTACTTGCTACACGTCTTTTTGCCAGCAACAATGCTGCAGCAGAGCCCACTCAAGTCCTTGCTACGCCTCGTTTTGCCAGCGACAATGCTGCAGCAGAGCCCACTCAAGTCCTTGCTACACGTCTTTTTGCCAGCAACAATGCTGCAGCAGAGCCCACTCAAGTCCTTGCTACGCCTCGTTTTGCCAGCAACAATGCTGCAGCAGAGCCCACTCAAGTCCTTGCTACGCCTCGTTTTGCCAGCAACAATGCTGCAGCAGAGCCCACACAAGTACTTGCTACACGTCTTTTTGCCAGCAACAATGCTGCAGCAGAGCCCACTCAAGTCCTTGCTACGCCTCGTTTTGCCAGCAACAATGCTGCAGCAGAGCCCACACAAGTCCTTGCTACACCTTTTTTGCCAGCAACAATGCTGCAGCAGAGCCCACACAAGTCCTTGCTACACGTCTTTTTGCCAGCAACAATGCTGCAGCAGAGCCCACACAAGTCCTTGCTACAAGTCGTTTTGCCAGCAACAATGCTGCAGCAGAGCCCACACAAGTCCTTGCTACACCTCGTTTTGCCAGCAACAATGCTGCAGCAGAGCCCACTCAAGTCCTTGCTACGCCTCGTTTTGCCAGCAACAATGCTGCAGCAGAGCCCACACAAGTACTTGCTACACGTCTTTTTGCCAGCAACAATGCTGCAGCAGAGCCCACTCAAGTCCTTGCTACGCCTCGTTTTGCCAGCGACAATGCTGCAGCAGAGCCCACTCAAGTCCTTGCTACACGTCTTTTTGCCAGCAACAATGCTGCAGCAGAGCCCACTCAAGTCCTTGCTACGCCTCGTTTTGCCAGCAACAATGCTGCAGCAGAGCCCACTCAAGTCCTTGCTACGCCTCGTTTTGCCAGCAACAATGCTGCAGCAGAGCCCACACAAGTACTTGCTACACGTCTTTTTGCCAGCAACAATGCTGCAGCAGAGCCCACTCAAGTCCTTGCTACGCCTCGTTTTGCCAGCAACAATGCTGCAGCAGAGCCCACACAAGTCCTTGCTACACCTTTTTTGCCAGCAACAATGCTGCAGCAGAGCCCACACAAGTCCTTGCTACACGTCTTTTTGCCAGCAACAATGCTGCAGCAGAGCCCACACAAGTCCTTGCTACAAGTCGTTTTGCCAGCAACAATGCTGCAGCAGAGCCCACACAAGTCCTTGCTACACCTCGTTTTGCCAGCAACAATGCTGCAGCAGAGCCCACTCAAGTCCTTGCTACGCCTCGTTTTGCCAGCAACAATGCTGCAGCAGAGCCCACACAAGACCTTGCTACACCTCGTTTTGCCAGCAACAATGCTGCAGCAGAGTCCACTCAAGTCCTTGCTACGCCTCGTTTTGCCAGCAACAATGCTGCAGCAGAGCCCACTCAAGTCCTTGCTACACGTCTTTTTGCCAGCAACAATGCTGCAGCAGAGTCCACTCAAGTCCTTGCTACGCCTCGTTTTGCCAGCAACAATGCTGCAGCAGAGCCCACACAAGTCCTTGCTACACGTCTTTTTGCCAGCAACAATGCTGCAGCAGAGCCCACACAAGTCCTTGCTACAAGTCGTTTTTCCAGCAACAATGCTGCAGCAGAGCCCACACAAGTCCTTGCTACAAGTCGTTTTGCCAGCTACAAAGCTCTGGCACTGACCTCACAATTCCTTACTGCACCGCGTTTTTCGAGCAACGAAGCTGTAGCACTGACCTCACAATTCCCTACTACAAAACGTTATGCCACTCAAGTACAAGTACCTACTACATCTCGTTCTGAAAGCAATGTAGCTGTAGCACCACCTACACAAGCAGGGCCGTCTTTAAGCTATTGGAGGCCCTGGGCACAATTGGATAATGGGACCCCTATAACCTGATGACTTTTAGATGAAAGTAGATAAGCAAAAACCTAGAATGATTTTCTCTTGAAACTAATTATATGATAAACTAGTTCCCTAATAGTTTGCTTTTAACCGTGTACGTAGTTTAACATGAAATTGCATTTTTTTATATTTAAATTTAATGATTATTATTTGTTTCTAGCTCGAACTGTCCCACTGCTAGGCAAAGGCCTCCCTCCATTGCTTCCATCGTTCGCGTTCACCATTTTCCTATTCTTGACAAAGACATCCAGTTCGTCCCGCCGCTTTCAGCATGCAGAAATCAGAAAGCCTGATTTTGGGCGAGAGTAAAGTAGTTTAGCGTATGCGAAAACTTATAAGCAAGTATGTATTGTGGTCAGTCCTTTTCATTTGATTCTTGGAAATTAATGTGTTTTTCGGTAATAAATATCGGTTATTGCGTGTTGAACTGGTAGGGGCCCCCATTGATCGCGGGGCCCTGGGCACGTGCTCAGATTGCTCAGTGGGAAAGAGGTGATTGGTTCTAACAGCAACAATGCTGCAACTCAACCCACAGAAGTCCCTACTACACTTCGTTCTGCCAGCAGCAAAGCTGGAACACAGCCCACACAAGTACCCACTACACGTCGTTCTGTCAGCCCCAAAGCTTTAGCACGGGCCACACTACTCCCTTCTACACGTAGTTTAACAAGGAGCAATATTAAAGAAGAGCCTGTAACACAAATTGAAGTGTCGTCTGAATACATGGAACTTAATGACGATTTTTCCGAAGTCACAGAAAGAATAACCAGGAAGAGAAAGCTAAGGCAACAGACGTAGTGTTACCCTGCAAGGGATGATCTGATTTCTCTTTTGGTTACCTGATTGTCTGTTTCATTTGTTTTTCTATTCTGATAAATTTATAATTAGACTACACTGTTGTTTTTTCTATTAGGGACGACCGTTGTGGCGCGGCGGGCGAAGGTCCGCCTGCGACGCAAGAGGGTTCGATTCCCGCCTTGGGACAAATGTTTGTACGATCTACAAATATTTGTTCCGGGTGTTCTGGGTATTTCCTATGTATAATAAAAAAATCTATCTATGTAATGTATTGTATTAAGTATATCAGTCATCTAGTACCCATAACACAAACTCTGCTTAGCTTGGGGCTAGATGATGCTGTGTGGATTGTCCAGCATTATTTATTTATTAATTAATTTATTTATTAGTCTGTAGTATTTTGTCATTAAGAAATATCTGTTGATCCTGCGTTTTCTTACACCTGTTTTATTAAGGTGTCCAACATAGACACCTGTTTTATTATTCTCGAGAAAATCTGCAGATAGTTCGGTCGATACAAGGGTACTTACTTTTTAGTTCTATAACATACTTAGATTGAGTAGTGATGGCTCATTTCACAAGCGATTTAGTCCCACTTTTCATCACTTCATTTTGTAAAATTTGAGGACTATCTCACTGACATTCACATGTGTGCCGTCTCTAAATAATTTACCACTACTTTTATAAATTAATATGCTTTGAACTATTTTTATAATGTTCGTACCAGATAATTATGTTATTTGTCGGTTTTAAATAAAAGTAAGATAAAAACAAAAACTTATTTAATTATTGTTACTAACGATACATTAATTCATAATATCACTTATACACTATCACTCACACAGCTATCCACTTTCGAGAAAATGAAAAAAATATCCATGGTCATTTGCCCCATAAAAACTCAAATTTACCGACTGTCAATTTTATCTAAAAAATATAGAACCTTAGCAATGTCGAAGCTATCTTCCGGTCCTAATACGTTATTTATGATGATTTCATGTTTTTAGTTTTGACAATCTACAGTGCCTTTTTTAAATTTTCATAAAAAAAATGGTTGAAACATAAGTTTGAGACTTGATATCCTCTAAATATCTGGAAAATACCTCATCAAAATACACGCATACGTCTACCGTGCCGAAGTCTGCCGAACAAAACGACGTTAGACGATGCACGGTTTTCAACGCCGCACCGCTTTGCCGGTCGGAGTAGGGGTGTTAGGTTTATTTTCGTTACGGAATTTCTTGATTCGGTCGCGGCGCTCAAAGCCCGCGATCAAAGCTATGCAATAGCTTAAAAAATGTTTCCTTATCGGTCACCACGCTCAAAAAGTGTAAATTGAATTAATATCAAAGAAGAAACTTAATTCAAGTTTCTTTTTGATATTAATTCAATTTCGATTTTGATATTATTCAAATCAAAGAAAAAAAATATAGCATAAATATTATGATTGCATGAGTTGATAAACAATGCTATGCAATAGCTTTACCGCGGCAGTCCCCAAGTGCCACACGTATTTTATCAGTGACGATTTTGTTTTTAAGCAGAATATTGCTCGGCCACATACTGCTTGTTCAACTAAAGTGTACCTCAATAATATAAATATTACAGTGAAGTGGCCGGCAAGAATACCGGATATGAATCCGATGGAATACGTCTGGGACCTGCTGAAACGAAGAGTAAAATCTAGAAATCCATCTGTCCATGTGGGTAAACTGAATCACCGTAGTTGAGGAATGGCAGGGACTATCGCAGGAAACAACAAACACAAAAACAAACTAGAGGTGTAGAAACTAGAACTGAAATAAGAGCACGTCTTGTCGTGCGAAAATATGTAGGTACCTGCGTGATATTAATTTGATTTCTTTTGTTGTTTTTAATTCTTCTTGGTTAGGTAGGTACGATTTAATAAATTATATATGATTTAAGAAATAATTTTATTCACAAAAATCATTATTTATTTCGCAATACGACCCCACTTACATTCTAAAAGGTGTAATTTTACGTATATATTTATACGTAAAAATACTAATTTTAAAATAAACCATTGTAGTGACACAGACCTGTCACAGTTACCATTACGTCAGAACCAAACCAGCTGTAGTGACACAGTACCTGTCACAGTTACCAATACCTCAGAACCAAAACAATTGTAGTGACACAGTACCTGTCACAGTTACCACGTTAGACGTCTGTTAAAGAAACAATGAAGCAACGTTTCGTCTGTCAAGAAATAGGATAAGCATGTACGCTAACAGAATCTTCACTTCGACCATCGCAGCTGCGCTGATGGATCACGTCGTCTCACGCAGCGGAGATCTTCACGACTTCACGTGCCGCCGTTGTCCCGCGAAAAGGATCGACTCATATTAATTTATGGATTCGCGACTTGTACTAAACCGCTCATGCGCGGTAAGCGGCCGTGCAGTGCGTTGCGTCTGCAGTACCTCAAGCGCCCTCTGTCCGCGGAATAGCAACGCACGCTTGTAAATATATTAGGTCTTTACCTATGAAATTGCCGTTCTGCAGTACTGACCATTTCAAAACAAAATATTTTTTGTTTGGCTAAGAATTCTAATTTCAAATTAATTTTATTTTAAAAACATGGATTTTTTTTTCCAAAAGTAGTCATTTGTTTATTGATTAGTGTTACATTTTCATCGCATTTAAATCTTTTTCGTCATCATGGATACGTTAAAAATTCGAGTAATTATGGAATATGAGTACCGTCGTGGCAGCAACGCGGCACAAGCGGCACGCAACATCAACGACGTTTACGGAGCTAACACTACAAACCAACGCACTACCTGTTATTGGTTTGCTCGCTTCCGTTCTGGAAATTTCGACCTGAAAAATGAACCTCGCGGTCGTCCGAAGACTTTGGTCGACAATGACGAATTAAAGGCGATTGTGGAAGCTGATGATACACAATCTACGGCTGAATTAGCAGCAGCTTTCGACGTTAGCGTCAAAACAATATTGGTCCATTTGCGTCAAATTGGCAAGGTAAAAAAGCTTGACAAATGGGTGCCCCACGAACTCAATGATCGCCAGCGCGAAGTACGCGTCGAGACGTGCCTTGCACTGCTCAACAGACACACAAATGAAGGAATTTTGAACCGCATTGTTACCTGCGATGAAAAATGGATTCTGTTTGATAACCGCAAGCGCTCAGCAAGTTGGTTGGATCCTGGTTCAGCACCTAAACAATGCCCTAAACGAAAACTTACCCCAAGAAAAGTGATGGTCACTGTTTGGTGGTCTAGCGCCGGTGTGATTCAACACAGCTTCTTACCAAACGGGGTGAGCATTACTGCAGATGTGTACTGTGAAGAATTGAACACAATGATAGAGAAGCTGGCACATCTCCAACCAGCATTGGTCAATCGCTCGTCTCCGCTGCTCCTGCACGACAACGCGCGACCTCATACTGCACAGCAGACGGTCTCCAAGTTGCAAGAACTGGGGTTGGAAGCTCTCCGTCATCCGCCCTACTCACCAGACCTTGCGCCTACAGACTACTACTTTTTCCAGAATTTGGATAACTTCTTGGCGGGAAAAAAATTCAATACCCGAGAGGCAGTACAAAATGCCTTTGAAGAATTTGTTGCCTCCCATCCAGCTGATTTCTTTAAGAAGGGCATCAATAAACTGCCACTGCGTTGGCAAAGATGCATTGATTGCATGGGTGATTACTTCGATTAATACAAATAAAAAATACATGAAAAAAATTCATTTAAATTTTTTCATACAAAACGGCAATTTCATAGGTAAAGACCTATTATTAGACTAAGCACTACCTACCTTCACTAGTATTACGAGCCACTACCATTCCCTAATACCATATTAAAAAAATGGGTATTTTCTTATTCCGCTAAATGAATGTTTCTATTGTGAGACATAAAATTAACTAAGCTCTTTTAGACCCTACAGTTATCTATAGTTGTAGAGGCGATGCAGGCGTTCAAAAATGATAGGTTTGGCTCAGGGTTAGAGAGGTGTCCCTCACTCATGAGGTGCCTCGTTTGAGGTACTCGTAATCGCAAGTTGAAAGAGTTACTCGAATTCCACCTCACTCGTTCACGCGTCCTCACTTAAATATTGACATCTATAGACATTATTGACGCGAGTCATCATCATCAGGCTATACTAGTCCACTGCTGGACATAGCCCTCTCCTAATGAGCGCCATAGCGCCCTGTCTTCAGCTTGCCGCATCCAGCATCTGCCTGCAGTCTTTCGCAGATCGTCATCCCACCTGGTCAGAGGGCGTCCTACACTACGTTTGCCGACGTTGACGCGAGTGCTCGTAGAGTATTATTCTGTGCGAGGCGAGAGTGAGGTATTGACTGAGTGAATAAATCGACGGCGAGGTGAATACGCCGACGGACGACTCCTCTACTCAAATGAGGTGTACCTCGCGAGGTAAAATGAGCTACTCCCTCAATCTCATTTAAAAATGATGAGTTACCCATCACTACTCAGGATGCGTTCATAAATCAAGTTATGATGTGTTCAAAAAGCAATTGGGCGTTTTGACATTTGATTTCAAGATAGGTGCTTTGCGAAACAAGTTTATTTTTCAAATATATCTATATTTATGATGGTATGATTTTATTACCCCTTAAAACTGCAGCTGCCCCGGTTTGCCCTAGAAGCGGGGCTGTCTAGAGATATACATATAGTTACTAGTGTCGAAGCATCCATTTTTGAAGAGAGACGAAGAAAATCTTTAGTACTATACTTGGAAAGAAACTTACTTACTATTATTTGCCAATAGTACCTACATACTATTGCCTATTAGCCTCCGAAGGGAATCGTAGGAATTGAGTTGTATGGACACTTCGCCATTGATAGCTATTTAACACGAGCGCAACAAGTTCGTTCGATTTTTTCAGTGATCTTCCTTTCATGATGTTAGGGTTAGACAACGTAAAAGCAGCGGGTAACATCACTAATGCTACCTATAGCTACCTCTGCAAATGTAAAATGAAGCAAACTTTTATTTTCATAAAAGTGTAGTCCGATTTTTGTAACTTCTGCATTGGATTTCATTTGTTATGTTTGATGCAGCAAAAACACTCGGGTTCGAATAAAAATACCCGGTAATATCGGGTTGGTGAGTTAAAGTCAAACTTTAAAGTTCACAAAAGACATTGACAGTGACATTTCAAATTGCGAGACACCGGTTCTCTTCTTTTCTTTATCGGTTTCTTCGAAATCTTGCAGGTGATTTGATTGCCCGCAACTTAATAAATTAATTGTTACTTTGGAAGTCAATATAAATATTATTAGGTAGGTAGGCTTCAACAAAAGGTTCCTATATCAACGATGGCGTACGGTAAACTGCATAGATTCTTTCTTAGAACAATGGCCAGTCAAGGAGTTCTATCACTATTAGACGCACAGACACTTATAAGAGAAGTTAATGGTAAGACACTTTAAAAACTTTGTAAATAATATTCAAATATGTTATTTTATCATGTAGGTACCGAACTGCCTGATAAGGCTACTTTACTAGTGATGCTGTAAATAAACGATACGTATATATATATATAATACAATATTAGTGTAGAAATTATGTGTCGTCCCACTATCAATCTTAATGTCAACACACATCACTGGTTACTGACCATTGAAAATAAACTGCGTGAACTGAAATAATACAATACAATAACATACAATTATGATGAGTACTTTGCTAATAGGTACATTGAACTTACAAAAAACTAATGAGCAATTCCATTTTCAGATGAAGAGGAAATATCTGTGACTGAATTAGTGACAGCTATCAATAATGCGATACGGCCATATTACCAAGAAATAAAGATAACCAAAGATGAAGTCACAGATGAGGATGTGATTGTATTTTTATCTTTGGCTGATGATGCCACAACTAGAGCCCACACTATATTTTCTTCTACCGAACTAGAATATTTCAGGGTTCTCATTGAACAGATCATGAATACTGAATCAAGGCAGATTACAGGAATCAATGCAATGAATTTAGTTAGTACTATGAAATCCAAATTTTCTAAAACAGAAGCACAAGTGAGTATTATTTTTAATTATGGTATTGATGGCAGAATAGGTAGGTTTTATTTATTTGGCACGCATTAATAACATATTTTCAATGATGACAACAAAAGAAAACTTGATCCCAATTTAAGAATATTGTATATGTATGCATGGAGTATGAGATTGGGCATAGTTAAAGTTATACAGAGAAGGAATGCAGATAGCTAAAATAGTTAAATTTTGACCACAGCAACCTATAGTTCTTAATGAAAGAAATACAAACATTACAGTATAGTTTTATAAAAATCACAATGGCAAGTAAAGCATTATATATTTTAATTAAAGTATTTATAGAAGTACTAGTAGAGGCTACTATAAGCAGTAGCCTCTACTAGTACTTCTATAAATACTTCACTGTAGTAAGTCTGGCACACTCTAGGCAGTAAACTCGCTACCTACAGAATGACTGGCTATAAGCATAATGGATGAAATTTTCTTATCACTTCAATTTATTTGACGACACGGTTGGCGCGGTGGTTGAGCCATCGACTGCTGCACCGCGTGCTGTGGGTTCGATCCCCACACGGAACAAATATTTGTATGACCTACAGGTAGTTGTTCCGGGTCTGGCTGTTTGTGTATGTGAGTTTAAATATTTGTAAACGCACCCACGATACAGGAGAAATTCCTAGTGGGGCAACGTTTTTTCTATTAATAAAAAAAAAAAAAATTAAAAAAACACTTAAAAACCCAAAACTAAAGTTCTTTCGGCATTGTCAAGATGAAAAAAGTTTCACAAAAAATAATGTGTTTTAAATAAAGTAAAATAGGTATTTAAAATTAGAAAAGAATTTCGTTTTGAAGTCCTTTAAAAAGTTATATGTAAAAAATAGCAAAGTTTTGAATTATTTGCTTATTCAGTATTAACCTTTTGACTGCCAGAGCATACATGCATGTGCATGCCCTCCACACCAAGCCTTTTTTAATAAAATGTTGAATTTCTTCTTTTTTGTCATGAATTTATCAATGTACAAGGTATATTTTAATTTGATGCATGCAATAAAAACGCACAGGATCTTCAACTTTTAAGATAATAAATAGACACGCATAAAAGTAATGGTGTGCACCACATTTTTTGTCACATATTTGTGACGTTTGCAGACAGGGCATGCATTCGCTTGCATGTTTTTGTGTCAATGCGGAGTGTGTAACAAGCTTAGCTGTTGCCTGTATCTAAATGTTCTAGTGCCTTAACCACCAATACAAAAAAAAAAAATACAAATTACACAATTATTTTCACTTTCCAGGAAGTGCTGAGCACCTGGTGCAGGATGCGATACTTTGATAAGGACCAGGATAACTATGCCTTAGGAGTGAAAACCATCCACGAGTTTGAAGGATATTTTCGCCAGAACATGCCACATGCTGTGGAAGAATGTTTCCTTTGTAAACATATTGTATTCAGAGTAAGTTGCTTTTTAATTATCTATTAGGCTTGCTGGATTCATTCATGGCATTCTGTAGTTTCTGCCTACCCCTGTAGGAAAATAGCATAAGTTTTGGTGTGCACCAAAAGTCTTTAAATACTGATAGCACTTTATATAGTTAAGACATCTGTCTCAATCATTGTTCCCTGATTAGAGACTTATGGTGCAAGTGGGCCTTAGTATAGCTATGTATTTGATGTAATACATTATTTTTATAGTTAAAAATGTTAAATGGATTGTTGGTGTAGGAGTCACAAGCCCGCTAGTTAGAGGTTCCAGGGTTTGATCCCCAGGTTGGGCAATGTATTATTGGGTTTATCCATCTGGAATGACCAAGAAGCAGCCCATAGTCTAGATTTATACCCAGTTGATGACAAAAGTCTTGTCCCCTATTACATGGATATTAAAATACAGGCATTGGTGTTATGTAGTGCTATGTTAAAAAATGTTTTCACAATGTATCAAGTATTTGTTACCTTGGAAGCAAGCTTGATACTTGAAATATCTACTTAATTGTGGATAATTTTTACAAATCCACCAAGAAAACTAGACAACTGATTTATTCAATATCATTACCATCAACATTCTGTTGGGGAAAGCTTATTGATCATTGAAAAATAAAGGCATTATTAATTCACACTCATGGCCCCCGAAATATTAAGAGCATCAATGGCAAAAACATAAAATAAATAAAAAATGCTGGACTATCCACTCAGCATTATTATCTAGCCCCAAGCTAAGCAGAGCTTGTGTTATGGGTACTAGATGACTGATATACTTAATACTATATATTACAAAGATAGATATTTTATTATACATAGCAAATACCCAGAACACTGACCGCCGCGCCACATCGGTCGACTTTGTATTTTCTACAGAGAAGAAACACATGATTCTGCTCTGAACAAGTGGGCAGGGACCATCTTGCAGCAACTGTATTAAAACCTTTGGCATGATGTTATTTCAGGGCTATAATTGTCCAGGATGCTCTCAAGCTATACATACAAGATGCCTGAAGCGGTATCTAGAGAAGGTTCAGAAGTGGCCATGCTGCAAAATGGATTTTGAAGAAGAACAACTAGTGCGCTTGAATAATAAAGGGTTCGTTTGTTTTTACTTTTTGGTTTAAGAGGGTTTATTCTGAAAGTTGGCAACGTCGCAAATAGATGCCAAATATTTCGCTGTTTTGATTAATTTGATAATATTTCTGTATGGAAATAAAAAATTTGGCTAACTAGCGAACTAGAATATTGATTATGAATTGCAATAATTAATATCGTAACAGTAGTTAGTTTTAGATGTAAAAAAGTATTTGGTAACTTTCCAAATGCCTTTTTTTCACCTAAAACGGGTACAACATCAAATTCAATGTTATAATTGCAATTCATTATTAATATTCTAGTCAATTGGTTAGCCAAATTTCTTATTTCCATACAGTATTATTTCCAAATTAATCGAAACAGGTAAATATTTGACAGCTATTTACGACGTTGCCAACTTTTAGGATGCACCCTCTTAAGTATTGAACACAATTGGTATTGGTCGGTTTATTATAAAGGGTTAATAAATGAGGTGTCATAAACTGGCATCTCACTTGTATGGATACTCCCTTCGCTCCAAACGATAAGATTCTTAGATAATACCGTACTGGCGCGTATGATCGAGCTGTTTACGCAAAATACGCGCAGAGTCGTGGAGTTTCGGACATCGGCCCGTCTAACAATACAATACAATGATCGAGCTGTTTGGGGCTAAGGTCTGAACTATTCTATTACTGATGTTTCAAAATAATGTTTAATCAGTTCCAGATTACCACCAACACAACTTTCGGATACAACTCATCAATCAGAAGAAAATAATACTGAGCAAACTGAGGAAGCTCAGTCCACCGAAGTTCAAGAATCATCTGAAATGATAGATGAGGCCCAAGATACTGTGATACCCGAAATCTCACAGAGAGTAACTAGGAAGCGAAAGCGGAAAATGTAAAATAATAATAATGCTAATACTTATTCATTGCGGTTCGGTAAGGTCCATCCATTTGTGATCAATTGCACTCTGTAGAAGTAGCAGTATTCAGAATTTTTTAATGAAAATCAAACCCTCGTATGGTTTCTAGTTTTGTACTATTGAATCATGCGGTCATATTTGGTTACTTTTTTTATTAGGATTAAAGTACACTTTAGCTAGAACAGTGGTTTAATAGTTGCTTATTGTTGTGTTTTACAGTCATTGACTTGAGGGTTAAAATCATCAAAAAAGAAACATGTAGAACCCGCTTGTTACTGTCCCACTGAGAGGAAAATACCTCTTCTCATGCAGAGAAGGTTCAAATTATTCGAAAAACTAACTGAAAGCGGATTAGTGACTTTTGACTTGTATTAACCAAAGTCCAGGATCTTAACGATTTTTTGTCTGTGATGTTTAAAGTAAACTTGAAAAGTAAATATGAATGAAATTTGACTTGGTACTTGCCCAAAATAGAACCCTCTCATCGCCACTGGGCTATCACGATATTAAGCAGTCACGTTCAACATGAATCTTATTATTCCGTATCAGACCACCTAGATTACATTAGACCAATCATTCTATACTGTTTCGGTAGGTAACTTAGTTCTATCATTCATCATTACTCCATACACATTTTCATTCATTTCATTCATAAAGGAAGGGATATCGACGTACGTCCTGATACCATGAGTTCAGAACATGATTTTGGAGCCCCAAGTGTTAAAATTTTTGAATTATTTTTGGGCTTTTCCTAATTTCTAGGTTTTTTTAATATTTTTTTTAACTTTCAACTGTAAGTAATCTTCTATATAACCCAGTGAGTTTTTAATGAAAGAGGTGTTTTTTTTCTTTTCAATTCAAAATCTTACTGAGTTAAATATAAATGATGATCGTCTCATAATTCTTTATATTACAGAATTACGTAAAAAGTACATCACAAAAAAAAATTGGTAAAATAAGACAAAAATTTCAACATTGAAGGGTCCAGGATCAGTTAGTTCATTAATGTCCCTTCACTCTGTATAAACCTCACAAAACAATTACAAACATCTTACAGCACTGTTTGCTTTTGTATCTAACCTATTTAAGAAAATTTAAAATGTACCTAACACTGAGTAACATCCAAGTTATTCTACTGATGATCCATCGACATTTTTATAAAACATGCCTTGGGTGTTGGCGGTTTGAACATGTATTAAAAACAAAAACATATGTTATTATAAAAAAAATATTGATAGATTCACAACAAAACTTAAAAATGTTGTTTTATAAGATCTTTAAATAATGTCGAAGGAACCGCATCAGTTCATAAGGGTGTAGGTAGATGGAACATTTTTTGATGCACTTGAAAGGCTTGATAAGTTTCTCCAAATTACTGTCTACTGTAATTAACTGTTCTCTACTTCTTATCTGTTCGAGCTATGCAAACACAAATATACTGAAAAGCTGATTTTTGTGTTTTATACTTCAAAACAGTTACTTTTCCGACAGTAAAAGTTGTTTATATTCATCAGTGCATTCACCCCCGGAAAGTTTTCTAATTAATGGAAAATCAGCCTGTATTGTTCCTTATCCACTCAAACATCCGGCTCACGCGGCCATTTAGCTCTCTAACGTCTGCCGTGCGCGTCCCTGATCTGCGTCGGACCGCGCTCACCCCGTTATAACTAAAAACTTTATAGCTAGATTAACGAAAAAACGACGAAATTTTTTTTTTTCAATTTCCCTTTTTTAGAAATATACATAGATGATAATGTATAATTAACTCTGAGCGACTAAATAAATCCAAAGAAAACACTACTACTAGTTAAGATACTAGTAGTCTACTAGTAATTTTATCCTCGACGTCACGAGCGCTACAAGAGTCAACTGAAGATAAAAAAAACTCATTAATTTGTTAAAACATCTTACACTGCCATCTCGTGTTTATAGTCGGCATATTTCATTGACTATCCATATAATCTGTTTCCGAATTTTAATACTCGATGGAACCAACGAAAACGCTTTGGATGGTCTATTCACGGATGTATGATTGGATACTAAATAAATAATGCTGGACAATCCACACAGCATCACCTAGCCCCAAGCTAAACAGAGCTTGTGTTATGGGTCCTAGATGACTGATATACTTAACACAATACATGACATAGATAGATATTTTTTTATTATACGTAGCAAATACCCAGAACACCCGCAACAAATCTTTGTAGATCGTACAAACATTTGTCCCAGGGCGAGAATCGAACCCGTCGCAGGCGGACCTTCGCACGCCGCGCCACATAGGTCGTCAAAACCTATCCCCGGATGTTTGAGTGGTTCTGCGTTGTTAGTGTGTTTTTTTGTTTGTTAATAATAATAATATTAATCAATTCCAGATCACCGGAGACGAGTGAAAATGCTGCACAGCCTACACAAGCCCCTATCACATCTCGTTCTGACAGCAATGAAACTGTAGCACAGCCCACACCAGTCCCTACTACACGTCGTTCTGCCAGCAGCAAATCTGTTGCTCCGCCCACACAAGCCCCTACTACACGTCGTTCTACAAGGAGCAATATTGAAGAAGAGCCTGTAACACAAATTGAAGAGTCATTTGAAAACATGGAACTTACTAACAATGCACCTGAAGTGACACAGAGAATTACTAGGAAGAGAAAGATAAGGCAACAGATCGGAACAAGAACGGATTAACTGATTTCTCTTTGGTAAGGTTGGTTACCTGATTGTCTATGTTTCATTTGTTTTTCTATTTTGTTAAATGTAGAATTGGACTAGTGTTGTTTTTTCAACTATTAGTAGTATATTTTCAATATGAAATAACTGGATCCTGCGTTTTCTTGCCCCTTTTTTAAAAAGCTGTCTTAGTAGTTGATTGTGTGGTGCAATTTTCGAGAATGCCGCAGATATTTTTGTCGAAACAAAGATAACTTTTTCGTTAATATACACACATCAACAGAATCTAGGGATATTTTATATTTTATCAAATATATTTTTTTTTATGTTATAAGATTTTATTCAATTTTAATTAAAATTAATAGTATTAAATGAAGAAATGAAGTTTTTTTATGAAACTAATTTTCTGCAGCGATTAAAAAAATAACATTTTTCTTTTTTAATAAAGACTTTAAAATAACCTATCATTCTTCCATTTATTTAATCAGAACTCTCTTCATAGATTTATATATATTTGATGAAAATATCCCTAGATTCTGTTGATTTGTGTAGGTAGATTGAGTAGTGATGGCACATTTCACAAGATATTTCAGGCCCACTTTTCATCACTTTATTTCGTACAGTTTTAGGGCTTTCTCATTGACATTCCATGTTTACCCTCGCTAAATAATTTACTACATTTTTTTAAAGTAAAATGCTTTTAATTATTTTTATGATGTTCAAACCAGATATGTTATTTGTCGGTTTCAAATAAAAGCAAGATGAAAACATAAAAACTAATTTAATTATTGTGATCCATTAATTCATATCACTAATACACCATTAAATCGCTAAATATACGTTCTCGACCTTCCTCTGAACGATTTTAGCGGATTTCGGATAATAATCCAGGAGATACTTCCATTGGTCTAACTTTAAATATACGATGTCAACGACAGTGCGTGCCCGGAAAGAAAAATGGTGCACCACGCCCACGAACAAACCCTACAAAATAATGGATTTGATTAACAACAGAAAAACCACAACAGTGGAGAAAAGAAAACAGTTACGCCTCGCGTGAATCCGCGTCATACAACGAATCAAAACACAGGCAGCGATCTAATTTCAAGACTGTTTTTTTTATCTATGGTCATTTGACCATAGATATAATAGGTACCACTGCAAAAGTTATCTTTTATAGACTGCTAATTTTAAATAAAAATTATAAAACCTGAGCGATGCCGAAGCTATCTTCCGGTCCTAACACATCGTAAATCGACTCAGTCAAGTTCGGATGCACCGTAAGCACTTCAACCTGAAAGTAACATAAATTATTTATTAAAACATTTTCTTGATCTTTGTTCGAAAAGATGAATTATCAGAAAAGATGAATATTTGAATTTAGAACTCAATGTTCAATTCAATTGCAACCGAAATTCTTAAGGCACTTACACACAGGACGTAGAAACGGTTCAAAATCTACGAGTACTTAGACTATACGATAAAGTAGATAGTAATTAACTAATATACACGTGTAAATTATCTAAGAGGTTTTCAAGTTTGATTTATACAGATAGATTATTATGCAAATGAAAATAATCTGTGTATATTACAAAATTTTAAATGCTATTTGTTGGTAAGGGGCCATTCATTAATTACGTAGGGTCCCCAGGGGCCCCAGGAGGAGGGGAGTTAAGAAAATCTATACATGCCTTTACCTTGGGGGGTAAAACCCATAACGTAATATTTTACAAGTCGAAATTTATTATTAAAAATCTATTTCTATTTAGAATAATAAATAAATAAATAATAAATATTGCTGGACAATCCACACAGCATCATCTAGCCCCAAGCTAAGCAGAGCTTGTGTTATGGGTACTAGGTGACTGATATACTTAATACAATACATTACATAGATAGATATTTTTTATTATACATAGGAAATACCCAGAACACCCGGAACAAATATTTGTAGAACGCAACCTCTTGCGTCGCAGGCGGACCTTCGCCCACCGCGCCACATCGGTCGTCAAATGCTGAATAACTTTCTTTATTACATAATGTGTAATTCAAATTCTATCTTATTTTACACTATTTTACGGTTTATAATAAAAAAGTTAATTTTCTTTGATTTCAAATGTCATAAATATTTTTTTTCCTAAGTCTAGATAGTTACCTAATAATATAAAGATAATCTATATCGGATAGCAAAGATTAAGTAAAACCTAAATTATCAGCAAAAATATAAAATCTTTGATTTCCTTAAACTGTGCGTTTTAGATCTTCGAACTGATCCTATTCTAACTACGTTTTATTATTCAGAAAAACGAGTTAGTTACGTTATCGTTCGGTTGTGGGGGTTAAAACTCGTCAAAATCAACAATCAACCTTACGTAATTAATGACTGGCCCCTATGCGCATCACTTGAGAATGGCTGGACTGCTGTGGCTATTTTTTATGTTCGCTATAGTCCGAATAAGGCTTGAAGGGTAAAAAAATTAAATTAGAAAATACTAGATACATTGAAATTGCTTTTTGTATTCGATATTTGTATGGATCAAAATTGTCGATGATATCATAAGTAAGATTACTTCACACCCTTACCTGTCCTCTATGTATGAAGTAGATGCATTGGTCTGAGTCACCGCATTGAACGATATAGTTGCCAGGGAAGAACACGCAATGTTTCATCCACATGGCTAGCATTCTTTGGAAGTCCTCGTCAGTTTTGCTGAATATGACAGATTCTCGAATATGGGATCCGTATACCGCCATCATGACTTTGCAACGGAGGCGAAATGGTAGTTTGTAGACTAAGGCAGGCATCTGTAGTTTTCAATAAAGTAGGTGCAATGTCAGTTATGGGTTTTTAAATTGACCTATTGGCATTCATTGGTGTCCAAAAGTTGGTTTGTCGAAGTTGTAAAATTTTACCACTTGTAGCATGATTAATCATCTGCCTCATCATCTGCCTAGCCTTTTCCTTACTATGTTGGGGTCGGCTACCTGCTACTTGTAGCATGATTGACGTGTAAAAACATTATTTCCGAATTTTAGGCACTTTCATTAAAATCTGTATTGCAATCACTGGAAATTAAGTGGACAAGAAAAACGAAAGCCTGTGCCGTCCTGCATTGGGACAACAGAGCAACAGGCCAAAAATAAAATATAATCACAGATTGGCATTTACCAATTTGGCAACGAGATAGGTGGGCGTCATTAAGTCTGAACAAATGACGATCATGCCAATTCATCTGTTTTGTTATTGGCTACGTAGGCCCTTCCCCCTATTATTCCGTCATGTCTCCATATATATTCTTCCATGAATAATTTTTTATAGGTATCTACTCGTACTTAAATTTTTGGGAGGTTTTAGAATGCTAAGAAAGATAATGGACACCTGTTTTCCTTGCTGCCTATTCCATAGCTCACGCACATAGTCCCACATTTTGTTCATTTGATGGACACTCAGATCCATGTCTCGGAGTCCATCTCTCAATTCGTTGATGTCGTAATCGTATGCTATACGTGAAGAGGAATGAGCCGTGATCATTGCTGACATTTCTGATATCAGAAGACCTGGAAATAGTAATTAGGACTTACTAGAGGGGTCCATGCACATTGTCAAATCTATCTACATATCCGCTTGGTCTAAACAAAATCTGTAACATCTTACGTGACGGTTGGAACGAACTATCGGTTACTATTAGACGCAAATCGTTGAAACCGAAAGGTTCAATCGTTTGCCGTATGTTGACGCTTCTAGTCAGACCGATCGCCTGTAGAAAGACTCGAGTACCTGTTAAGTACCGAGGCTGCACAAGTGTACCCCGCGCCCTAGACTCTTCTAACCTCTATTTGTATTTGCTTACGGATAAATTTGATTTAAACCTTTTAATACGTGGAGTACAAATAAATAATAAGTTCATTTATAATTTAATTACTTTATAATTTAATTAATTTATCAATTTTAATACCTATTGTTTTAATATATAATGTTTAATTGCTACTGTTGTAATAATGTTTCATGGTTTTAAGGTGTAATGTTTAATGAAAATCTAGTTAACACTTGGTTTTATTGTAATAATTGTATTAATTAATAATTATTATTAGCAAGTCAACTGTTTTTTTCTAAGTACTTTTTATTTATTCAAATATTTAGAGCATGTATGAGCATGTAAGAATAAGAATAATTTATTTATAAAAGTATTACAAAAATGTACATTTAAGTGCAGTAGTGTTATTTCTAAAACAATGGTATAATTAATGCATAATAGTAAACTATAACTAAAAACATATTTAACAGTTGCAAGAAACGATAATGTGGAATTCACAAATGATTGCTAGCGACCTGCCCGATCTAGGTTTATTTAAACCTGTGTTTCAGGCCATCACTTTACATAGCAAATTAAAAAAACTTGACCATGTGTAAGCTGTGGTTACCTGTAATTGACTGTGCATTATAGTATAGTGTATACTGTATAAGTTATAATTTTGTAATATTTAATTGTAATGTATTTCCCGTTGGTGTTCCTTAAAATAAATAAATAAATATGTGGAGTCACGTTTAATAGGTAAATTACTAGGAATTTTCTAACGATTACTTTACGCAAATCTTTGAAACCGAACGGTCCAATCTTTAAGTGTCTGTTCACACATCATCGGGGCGAACACGGACATACAAGATATTTGTGACAAGAAATGATTACGGTGCTATACTACGGTTTTATCGCCCAAACTGTGATAAAATGTGTGACTCAAGTCATCCCACAGTAGCCGTGTTCGCCTCGGTGGTCAGACTGCGCATATCAGCTTCGTCCGTTCAGTTTTGTATCCTCGTATATCCCTTTACTTATATACGTGTAACGTCTTAACTAGTCTAGAAGAAATTGACTGAAACATTTCCTTCAGTATGTTAAAAATATCACATACCTGTGCAGAACTTAATAACGATTATAACTATAATAGTCTCGATGACTTCGAAACTGTTTTGTGAAGATACGTCTCCGGTGCCGGTAATAGTTAGTAAGTTGATCATATACCACAGCGCTGCCACGTATAAGGCAAAGTAATTACCCTGGGAACATATAAATATACACTATTACTTACGGTTGTATAACTATTTTGCATAATCTTTCTTTGATGAAAATCAGCCTTGAGTTGTGCACACAGGTCAGCTCTTAGTTCTTTGCCTTTTGGTAATTCTAATTATTTTATTTATCATAGTGGTACCAATATCCTTGTTCACAAACTAAACTTAAACTAGAAAATAGTTAAATCTCTCTCGGACAGATAGTTCGATAAAAAGACGGTGACAGCTATGTACTGAGTTATAGATGTCACATTAGTTTATACCTTGATTTTTTTTTGTCCTGTATATGTCGACTATGTATGTTTAGAACTTTCTGTATCCTCATTCATTAAAAATATATCCTGCCTACCTGTAGTAAGGGTAAAGTCCCGAACGACTTCTGTTTTTCTTTTCATTACCTACTCTGGCTACTGACATCGCCTCTGTGGTCACACCTAAGCACTCGTTATGTCGTGAAGACCGATCCACCTTCAAAGATTTACTGTTTAATGAAATGTATAAGTAATAACCTCAGAATATTTGGCTCTCAGATTGAGAGCTCCCTTTGACATCCAGTTAGCCGAAGTGCAGTGTACAGGAGTTAGGCACGACAGCTTGAAGAACAGGCAAGCGTTTACGTGCGATAGTATTGATGCCCATATGGCTATCGTTCTAAAAATGTTCAAAACTGTAAATTAAGTGTCTAAAAAAAAACAAAAAAATCGCTCCTTCAAATTAGGCTGAGAATCTGCACATGCAATGTCAAAATTTACATAAGACAGTCCCCCAAAACGCCCACCCTTCACCGCCTCCTAGTGTTTTTGCTGGAAAGAAGAAGTGGCGCAACAAACTCCTATACAATATAAGTAACTAACTTGAATCTATACAATATAAGTAAAAAAATATATAATATTTATACATCATTAAATGACATAATTTGCCACATGTTACCTAGGACACACCAATATGCCAGAAAGGTCTATAGATACTAAACATAGTCTCAGCCTTCGACTGTTAAAGACTCACTGCGAGCCTCAGTATGATCGTTAAGTCGTAATAGCTTTAGATCGGTGTGAACGTAATTAAATAAAGAAATGGCACAACTCTGGCTCAATTGGCGGCTGACAGTAAGCGAACGTTACGGTCGGTGTAAACTGTCTGTAGACTCTCCCTGAACTAAACTAGTTTTCTACAAATTGGCATTGTAGGAATAGCTGTATTAAAAATATCGATGGAGACTTACGTCAGCTTAAACAATAAATTCGCTGAACCAATACTTGATTTTCTATGCGTTCGATACGTAAATAAATACGATATTCTAGTTAGTTGAGGCGACCGGGCATAGCAGAACAAAGCCATTTTCATGGGCTTAGACAGAGACAAGACCATCACCAAGTAGCATACCAAAAAGTTTGCTAGAAAGTCTCTTCTTCTTAGATATATTTTAGAAAAATACCTGTAAGGCCACAAAATAGTGATTATTCCTTTCTTTTTTTGGTTTAAAAGTTCCAGAAGTCTATTTAACAATGTTCTATAGGTACAAGTCTAATAAGGACTTACATTTTTCTGACTTTCTTTGGATTCAAAACATAATCCCCGTATCTATTCATATAACCACTATGGACGTCTAGAAAAAGTTTGAATAGAAATAGAATGTCAAATACGACGCAAACTTGGAGAAAATATGGCACTGAGAGAAACGCCATTTGGTATACGAGCAACATGAAATCACAGTACGATAAGAGTAGAATTAGATATTCTGAAAAAAGAACAATGTTATTTGTCACTTATTAATACTTACTTTAAACATACTGTAAAGTAGTACCAGCCTATTACTATCCCACTGCAGGGCAAAAGCCTCTTCTCATACAGAGAAGGAACGAGCATTAATCACCACGCTTGCTCAAGACGGGTTGGCGATTTCAGACTTATATTAATTACATAAGTCTAGGTTTCCTCACGATGTTTTCCTTCACCGATGTCAGTGATGTCCAAGATAAACATAGAAAGAACATATGAATTGAAAAACTCACATTGGTACTTGCCCAGATTTGAACCCACAACCTCGTGCACAAGAGGCGAGGCCTAAACCACTGGGCCATCATGACAGACATTTTTTTTTTGCCTGTCAAACATACTGAAGATATTAGAAAATAATCGCTCACCCATAAATGTGACCAATTTGCTATCCGGAATGATACTGCTACGGAACCATCTGAAAAACAGAAAAATATCTTTTAAACTAGGTACAGATGGCAGCCCATCAAGCTATCCCAAACTGTCAAATTCACTCAGTTGAGTATGAACCTTATACTTTTGTAATAAAGTTGAAAAACTATCAAATTAATTTTACAGATTGGAGTAACTTGATATGCTGGCCTTTGTACAAGCTGAACCATTAAATAAACTTTCTTGAAATTTGATTATAGGTTTACCTGTGAGGCTTAAAAAACATTAGTGCTGCTGGAGTGTAATCAACGTTTCCAGCAGATGTGATAGATTTCGAACCGTGTGATTCTGCGATGCTTTTATCTGGACTCTGAAAAGTAGTAGAACGTCTCAAGTAAGTTGTGGAAAGACAGACACAACTACCTCTTAAGTACCGTAGGTACTGATGTGCGCCGCTAGTCCCAAACAATTTTACACGCTATTTGTATTGTCTTACGGTGTAATTTAAATGATTTCAATATGCGGGGCTTTACGGCCGTTGCGAAGGCAAATTACAAGGAACTTTTTGTTTTAAATTAGTTTTTAGTATCAAGCTTTAAGAGGACCACTGTATGCGAAACAGCACATTAGCACAAGCGGTAAGGTCAACCTCAAATTTATTTATTTTTTATTTAAACACGCTACAACAACACCCTTATTGACAGATGCGGAAAATAGTTTTGCCAAACTTAAACCTGGAAAAATTTCTGATTCGCCTGAAGGTTAATCTGGTTGTAACTTAACTCTTCGTTTATTAAAAAGGAGGCTTCTGGTTAGACAAATATTTGTATTTAACATACAACATTTTGCTATAAGAAAACATATTGTATTCATGTGTTGTACCTACTGCTAGCGCCTCTAGTGGTGAAACTTGGCAGTTTTATGTCTTATTAAATTAAACGTTTACCTTTTTATGTATACAATTATTAATATATGAAGAAATAAAATAAAATAAATAATCATAGGGCATCAAAAAATTCATCCGCATCGTTGTCAACGGGAAAAGTGCCCAGAAGGCTGGCAGCATTGCCACGTTGAATGGCAATGCTGATTCTTTGGCCAAAAAAAAGGCCAGCCCTCTGGTCACGTGAAGAGTCGACCAAACGTTTCGCGATTTCTCGAAAAACTAAATGGGCACACGGACCCCATGGCCCTAGTGTTTCAACCCCAAACGGCTCAAACATATAACTTCCAGTTAGGTTATTGTATTTTCGCCGTTTGAGGTTTTCTGCACCTGCAGCAGCCGCACCTGCACAATCCACCGTACTAGGAAGATGGGATGGCGCAAGGGTGTCGACACATGTTGCATCCCACACCAAAGGCCTACCCATCTTCCAAGGTATTATGGTCATTCCATCTGGTCTCTTACCATCGTCGCGTGCCAAGCCACTGGGTTCTAAAATAGCTGGTACCCCGGCGGTGGCAAGAGCACGACGGATGATGTCATTAATACTGGCGTGTCGGGCTATGCGACCTGCACTTTTACTGCAGGATAGGCCATGGTGTCCGAGGCAATCGACTGCTTCACCGCATTGACAACGATGTGGAGCTCCGCAAGGAGCGCCCAGACGCAGACATGTAGCGAGCCGGAAGGTAGTGTCACCCAGCATGGTGCCAATGTTGGGTGACGGTAAAGCCTGAAGCCAAAGGCCCGACTCCCACGTACCCACAGCCAGCAAGCGGGCACGCTCAGCAGTATTGGTGGACGTATTAATAAGATTATTCCGTACCAAACTGCAGAGCGGCTCATCCCACTGTCTCTGGGAAGATGGGTTCACGGGCGTTTAACGTTTAACGTTTACCTCTACATAGTCATTCTCTGCGTCTATCTCAATGTCCTCCTCGTCCTCATCTTCTCCAGTCTCGTACGATAGCGGAAAGTTTGTTACCTGCTGATCAAACACAGGTACATACGCGTGAATTAAAACAATTCCGTAAGAAATATACATCAAACAAACATAGTACTTAGTTAATAAAAAGTATTTACTTCTGTGCTATTCCTTTCTGATACCAACGTCGGGAGAACGTAGTCTTTCGCTGCAGATTCAACCGAATGCTTTACTTTTTTTAGAACTGATGGATAGCTCTGCAATGAAAAGGATTATAAATAATTTATTCCCAAACATAAGACTCATAGTTACTGTTAGTAACAATTGAATTACAAACTATGATTCTATGTTACTAAAACTTTTACGAAGCCAGTTTGTAATATTAGTGATATTACAAACTGGCTTCGTAAATGTTTTTAAAAGTTAGTAAAGAAATTAAAAAAAAACACTGTTAATTCAAATACATTCACATTAAGCAATTGAATAACTTATTTTTACATTACTTGAAAACTTATTTTTACATTATTTGTAAAACTTGGTGTCAGTCTTGTTCTGTATTATTGCAGATGTTTAATCGAATACCTTCAACAGAGCGTAGAAATCCCTCCCTTGAATACAAAGTAAGTCAATGTTACGACTTGCAATGACATTTGACATGGTCAAATATTTTGTGGCTCCTCTTATATTGCCAAATATTCCTCCTGGGCCCATACAAGCCTCCACTTCATTAATATTTGACGTTATATCCACCTGTTTCAAAAAACATAAATTGTTACTAAAGTTTTTAAAGCCCGTATGACATACCGAATAGCCACTCATCATTATTGATTGTTCATTACATATCGAGTCTCCTCCGTGCCTCGGAAAGCACGTTAAGCTGTTGGTCCCTGCTGATATTTGTAGATCGTTGACATGTTACGGTAGTCCGAAGAAAGAAAATCTGACAAACCACCAACTGCTAACCGTGCTTTCCGAAGTAGTGACGGGTCTTGGGATAAAATGGACGGTCATACATTGACGGGCCGACCTCGACAAGCGTTGTTTAACCTTCGATCGACCTGCGCAACTGTTATTATTTAGCCAATAGCTCCTTCCTCCGAATAGCCACTATCTACCATGCCAAAAATAGAACTATCTGCCAGCCCGATAAGTTATCGGCATCTTATTCACAAAGTAATTGCAATAAGCCACAATTTTCTTAAGTTGCTTACCTTGCCTCTATAAATGATGTACATAGTATCAATAACTTCATTTGATCTCATAACCATGTATCCCTTCTGGAAGTAGTATTCCTTTAGTTTCTTGGCAAAAGCCCTGAAGAAGGAATACTCGACGTCTTCAAATAGTGGGATTTCTCTTAAAGTTTTCTCGTACATGTATAGTACTGCGTCTTCGTTTAGGTTTGCATGTAGCTTACCAAGTATAGATTGATGCTGCAGAAAAAAGTACGATCAATAACACCTTTATGTATTAGTAGTAGCAAGTAATTATATTTATTATTGTAAATAAAATCCGGTATATTGTAATGAGTGATCTATCTCTCATATTTGGTGTGGAAAGCTGGCTGGGAAATTTTGGAAATGTATTTTTGGTAGGCTTAGTTTTACCGAGTTTGTATTGTGTTGTGTGCTGCGACAATACTGTGTGCAACTGCGTATTCGAAGCAAACATTCTCATAATTTTGAATGTTTTTTGTCGTC
Organism: Phlogophora meticulosa; assembly: GCA_905147745.2. Classification (NCBI taxonomy): domain Eukaryota; kingdom Metazoa; phylum Arthropoda; class Insecta; order Lepidoptera; family Noctuidae; genus Phlogophora; species Phlogophora meticulosa. The sequence continues at coordinate 8,224,347 of LR990528.1, read as the reverse complement.
TTTGCCACAAGACAAGACACTTACCGACCATCCACCTGTTCGCTTCCACTGATACTTCCAGTATTCTATGACAGTCTTCTTTAGTGTAAATGGTACCTTCTCTCTATTCTGAAACATTTCTAAATGTTTCAGATCTTCTTGAAACTTTGTTACTACTTGATCTGCCATGGCTTTCAGTGATGCGATTCTTGCGTATACATATCTAAAAGTAAAGAAAAGATACTGTAACGTTAAGACAATGTAAATGACGACAGTTGGGACCAACTGTCGTCATCATTATTTGCGTGAACTCAGTTTCAAATTGAAATTCTTCTAATAACTAAGTAATGTACAATTTGCATTACGCTAATGAAATATAGTCCTGCTGTCTTAAGACATCAATACACAGACTCACCCAAAAAATAGGACACCATGGATATTGACGCAAATACACAATATCATGTGGACTATATTCTGGGGAGTGATATCTCCGAAGCCGGCACCCCCAAAGCTCGTCGCAGTCCAATAATAAGCCAGAAGGAATACTCTAATAGGAGACATGTGGTTGCCTTTTACTATAACGACTCCGTCTATCCAAGACCCTGTAACAAAAGTTGCCGACATGACTAGGATTTATTTATCCTTTGACGTCTCAAAATTATTATTTTTAACTTGCCTTCCTGACAAACCATATTGCCATCAGGATGAAAATTAGTTTTTAGATAAGGTATTTTCTGCGGCAGTTTCGATATTTTATATTCGAAATCTTCCGGATCTTCAGCCTTGACGTATCTACAAGATAGAGTGACCAACAGCGATGTATAGAGGTTCAAGAAGAATAGTGTCAGAAGAAGGAAGTGGACCACACTCATGAAGTATGCCTGAAAAGAAATAATTAGAAATATACTGATACTGACTTGTAAGTTATTGCTTAAAAGAGTAATAACATGCATCAGTTACATACCGCTATTGGCTGGGAGTCTGAAGACAAAAAACAAATCGAAAACGATTGCAAGCCTCATACAAGCCTGAGATGGTATGTGGACAAATAGACAAGAGACACTAGCATGAATCAGGAGGGTCCATATTGTATCTTTAACTTGTTTTTTTTTGTACCATCTTTGTAACATATGGAATGCAATAAAAATTGAGTATTGAATGAGTATTTTATTCCTGATTTTTTTTTCTTATCCTCATCATTCATTCAACCAGAAAAAGACGTCCACTGAAGGATATACGTCTCCCACAAGCATCGTCACACTACTTGTCCTGTGCCTCTCGCATCCAGCGAATTTTTACAACTCACCATTTCGATGGAGTCTAGTGTTTAAAGTCATGTAATTACCCTTCTTAAAGCACCGATAGATTCAGCCCACGACGCAGCATACAGTTTAATAATTTGTAAAACGTTAATCATTCTCCACGCGCAATGGTACATGTGGTGGTTTAACTGGTGTTCTTCATCGGAATGATCCTCATTGTGTTTAGGGACAAATAACTTCCAGAGAGCGTACCAAGGGAAACACGTTAGGAAGTCAACCACGAATTGTCCCTGAAATTATAATTTCTATTCTTAGTGCGTTGTACAAAACTTACTTGTATTCCAAAGTTTTTATAGTGTACTTCTTTTCCGAGTTTCACAAAACGCCATCTATCGCTTGCAAAGTGAACTTATGTACTTATATCCCTACTGTTCTTAATTAATAAATAATAATAAATAATGCTGGACAATCCACACAGCATCATCTAGCCCCAAGCTAAGCAGAGCTTGTGTTATGGGTACTAGATGACTGATATACTTAATACATTAAATAGATAGATATTTTTATTATACATAGCAAATACCCAGATCACCCGGAACAAATATTTGTAGATCGTACAAACATTTGTCCCAAGGCGGGAATCGAACCCGCAACCTCTTGCGTCGCAGGCGGACCTTCGCCCGCCGCGCCACATCAGTCGTCATTTCTTTTGCCATGGTTAATTTACTTCCCCAAAATCTTATTATAGGGCTCACCTGTAGGTAGTGCTTCGCTGTCATATAAGGATGGTATATCAGCTGGTTCTTGGAGCCGTAATATGCCACGTGTAACATCAAATACATATCTATATAACAGATGGTTTCCAAAATCACAAGTGTTACATTGAAAGTTGCAAATTGTGGCGCCATAGATACAATCACCTTGAAGTTTCAAGAAAAAGGAAGTTGTTTATAAGCATCAGTATGCGTTAGTTTTGAATGTGTCGAAATAGACACCCACGCAGGTTTATGTTAGGTATAGGTACGGATCTTCTGATTGTGTAGGTAGGTGCCTAATTTGTTTAATTGGCGGAAGTGACTAGTTAATATTTTATTGAACCATCGATTTAGTTGCGTTTCCCCTGAAGAGAATGATGCTTTGCTATTCTGTCTAATCGAAAACGCAACAATGATTCAGTGGCATATGCATGATGTTATACAAAACAACAATTTTCCGTATTTGTGCAACTCCATTTTCAGGATAAATAAATAACACACAATTTGATCAACTCGTCTAGACGTTCCAAAACTGGGTGAATTCTTATAAGTGTCATAAAACGTATCAAAATAGAAACTTACGGGTATGAGTAAACACAGTAAAAATGCAGTAAATACCCGCATAATCGCCCACGTTTTCAAAAATATACCGTCTGGTCGTATGGCAATAGGCATCAGTAAATAGGGCGCGATGTTGTTCATTATTTGAAATTCTTTGTACGATTTCCAATAGTTGTCTTTATTTTTCTTGTAGTCTGCTGAGAGGTCTATGAAAGAGTCTGCAATGAGAAAAAATATGTAGTTGTAAGACTGATGACACACCAAGAAACAAATGGATAGTTTTTGCATCATCAAATATGACGCTTTTTTCCCCGAAGTGTTAGGCAGAGGTGTACCCATCCAAACTCCGCCGGTTATGTTTAGGATCACGCAAAAGTGGGCGAGCCTATTTCCATCACGAGCACAATTCTATTATCCGGGCTGCTACTGAGAAGACCGAATAACACTTTGCCCGACCTGGAAGTCGAACCCAAGACCCCCCGAAGTCGGACCCTGTTGCTCAAAAGTAGCGCTTGCAACCACTAGACCATCGAGGCAGTTCAAAAATAGTTACTACCTAGTGATAGGCAGGAGACATTTTGTCTTTCGGTCTAGCATGATTATAACATAGCCTCAATATATTAGTCTATTTCTATAGCTTTTTGGGGATCATAGAAGAGATCAAAAGAAGTAAACAGTAAGTACTGTTGAAAAATTCTTGTAAGAGACTGGTGATCTTGACTTTCTGTTTTTTCTCTGTCAGTCGATTGTAATGTTGTAAATATGAATCAGTGCTCTGCGCCTTAGCTTGATTCTCCATGGTTTGCAGTTCTTCTGGTGTCATAAGCCCTTCGTGCTCTTTCATATCTGGGAATAGACTAAGTGCCGACGTGTATGCGTAGTGGCTTACACTTACGAGCTGAAAAAAGAGAAAATCTACTCTGTTACTTGTTTTGCAGTTGAACTTTTGTATGTAGCTCCATTTAAATGGCATATTGCAAATATTCGACTCATTGCATTGAATTATTTGGACGCATATATTGAAGTTCAACAATATCATTCTTTCTAGTATTATTTTTCAATCCAAAACGACATCGTGTGGGAAGACAATTTATACACCTAATTTGATTAACTTGGTAATGATATCAATCAACCAGTACTTCCTACATTTCCATTTTGATATGGTCTTCTACTATTTATAATTCCGTGCAGGTTATAAAAGGCGATTCAGGAAAATTAATCGCTGTATCAATCTTTATAGTTCAGTCTGTTTCAACATAAACTTACGACTCGTTCAAACAGTTTTATATAAGAAACAAGAAAGAATTGTATTTCATCTATGGATTTACACATTCTTCTTCGTATCAGATCAATAAACAGAGTTCGACCGAGTATTAGAGCCCTTTCGTGTTAATACAACTCACCCGGTCTTTACGAGCAGACCCGCTTGACTCTACGTGATAACGGGCACCTTTGTCGCAACAAACATCCAATCGTATAGAATAACCTTAAATAAGGTCGAATGGCAGAAAGCGAGCGTAGGACGACTACCCACTGTACCAACCCACCTGTAAAAGGTCGCGGGGACAGTTCAGCTTACCTTACAATGAGTCAATGTAACCACGGTGCTCAGAGTGGGGATACCGTACAAAAGGACAAGTAACCCCACATGACTACCTGGGCCTATGACGCGTTCGGTGTTGTTCTCCCTCATTTCATTGCACGTAACTAAGCAGTAACCGCTTTCTATTATGTAAAGCTCCCTTGTTACTGTGCCCCCGTAGAATACTATTTCGCCTGGCGGTAAAATGATGTCCTTTGCCGCTGTAAAGTAATTTATCGTTGTTGTAATCGTCTGTCATATCAACATTGGACATATGCAATATTGAACGTAGGACTCCGCATTGTGTCCGATAATAAACGATTTTAGCCTTGACTTCTAAACTAATTAACTCGTGAGTTGGACGGTTCCTTCCGAGCCATTTGTAGTTAAAATCATTGCTGTCAATTAAAGATAGGTACGTATTCGGGATTGGAAGACTGTCTCACCGAATTAGTTTGAGACATCGGCGTTCAAGCGTCCCCCTTATTTAAACAAGAATTCTAACCTTCCGTCAGTGTATGAATGTACGCTTTATTCTTTACTTGAAAGAACTTTATAGATGTGAGGGCTTTGAATCTAACTTGATGCAAGACTTTCTTCCTCAATTCTGAGGGAACCACCGTCTTCTCTAACCAGTTGTCATCTGTTAGTTCTACGCCCTGAAATTAATGATTTTTTTAAATTAGCAGGTAGCTTTAATAATTATTGTTAGTTGAGTATTTTATTAGGTTTTACCGAATTGTATTGCCACTGTAGTTCATAGAAAGCCATTATCCGTGATTTGATCGCTGGGTGCATGTTGTTTTCTTTCATGAATTTATCTATCGTTATAATCACTTCTAGAAATGCTGTTTTTGTTCTGCAGTCAAAAAATGATTTAATTTTAAGGACTCGTAATTCAATTGCTGTCCGAATTAACATAAATTACAGTCATACACTTCCTTCTATTACAAATTGTCATGATGTATCTACATAAAACAATGACAAATATGTGGGTACTTACCTTGACCAATGTGTGACAACAGCCGAGAATTCGGACACGCAGTACCCGGAAAACAGAACACCATAGAGGCTAAGAAAAGCTATGAATGCCATGTCGTAGATATCTCCAGGCGTGTAGTCCCCATAGCCGACAGAAAGCAGGATGGTTGTGGCAAAGTATACAGACGTGATTATTGGGTATTTCGTTCTGGAGGAAAATGTAGATATAACAATATATATATAGGTTTCTGTGAAGCCAGAGCAAAGGAGAAGGGAAAATATCCTATAAGGAGAGGACTGATTGTAAAGAGTGCAGAACTGGGCTATAAAAAGGTGACACAGTAGGCTGTCACTGCTATGCCTGTACGATGAAAACTTGATGTAATAGGTACCTTGCTAAATATTTGGTAAATTCAATGAAGGGACATACACGGTAGGCAATACGTTTGAATAATGCACCATAGGTTTTGCGGTATAATTTAAAAAGGTGAACGGTACACCCGTCACTCTGAAACCATACATATATGTAGGTACGCGGTAACGAAGGTCATCAGAATTTATAATGACTGCTGTCTTTAAAATGACTCATAAAAATAAATCATTCAGCGGAAAAATTTAATACAGTATGCTTGATGAATCATGGATCCCCGATCCGATATAATTTAGAACGTAGTTTATGTATTTCACGCAAAATGTGCATTTTGTATCCGAAAGTTTTAGACGGCTTACGTAATGTTTCTATTGAAATAATTTAATTCATAAATATTAGTAGTCGCGAAAGCTCGATTTCACCATACCACGCATATACCAAGTAAACGCACACCTACGATAATAATACCAGATGAGTACCTATCCGTGTGATCAAAAAATCTAAATGTGAAACTTACTTGGTAGATCTATATCCCCGTTTTTGGTCTTCCCAAATCAATGCTCTACTGAACCATGAATTTTCCGAGCATCGATTTACGAAACACGACTCCATGAATAGTATCACGCCAGACCAGTAGCACAGTAAACAGATGTAAACGCAATACTTTACTATCTAGAAATTTAATCAAAACCTAAGTATGAATTTAGCAGGTAGATATGTATCTAATGAAAGCTTAAGAACAAAGAAAAGTGCTCCCACCTTAACAAGAATCGAATTCAATAGTAATTTTCTTTCCAAATTTTCAAAGAAACTTGATAGCCTCCATACTAAACAAAGCTTTGTCCCTTTACATAAAGAGAATAAGTGATCTCTGTAGTTATCGTGATATTTCACAGTTTGATGTATCGTGACAATGTATTCGAACGGTATTATTGCTACAACGTCAAGATAGAAGCCCAGAGTGTTCATCCTATAGGCTACTATGCTTCTAACATTCTTAATGTATTTCTTTTTAGTCTTAACTGCGGTTACACATGTCATAAAGAGATTCATTATCAGCATAATGGTGATAATTATCTGGGCATAGAAATACACTCCATCGGGAAACATTCGATTAAATCCTATAAAGTAAGGGTAAACGAGGCAGATGTAGAAGACTACGCAAAGCATAAACAATTCCCAGTATTTGACGAGCGGACAATCGGCTTCTAATATCCAAGGAAACCTGGACTTGATGCAAGTGAACATTGTCATTTTCTTTTTAATATGCTCCGATATGATATAAAGGTCCAAGCAGCTTTCATCAAGGTGATCCTCCTTTGTCAACGTGTCGACTTCTGATAAACCTGTGGATGTGATAAATTGTGATCAGTTTTTCTCGGAGATATTTTGATAAATTTTTCTGGTAACATGAAATGTGCCTTGCAAGATTCGAAGAAAATAGGTACACCTATTGGGAAGTGTCATTCTTAATACCTTGGATATACCGCAATTTATCTTTTAAACACTTAATACTGCTCTTCCTTCGATCCTTAGACGCGTAAATATTCAACGAGAATTCGGCTCCTTCCCCTTGCTTTATTTTACGTAGCTGACTCCTGCTGATTCGGTTTTGTATCTCAGTGCGCATAGAATCAACAAGGTCTGGATATGTGATCATCAGTTTTATGAATTTAGTCTTTTCCAAGACCTGGCATTCGACGTAAGTGGCCGCTTTTACTGTGCAACGTGCTGAAAGTGGAAACATGTACATATATTAAAAATGTGGTAGGTAGGTGTTACGATTGATTATTTTTCTTGTAAAGTAATTACCCGGTATATTGTAGACTAAAGAAATTTCACCAAAACAAGTTCCTTTTGCAAACGAAATCATTGGACTTTCATCATCTTCGTCTGATAATAATTCTAAGACGCCACTAGTGACACACACCTGCAACAGTATTGCATTAATTAATAATCTTAATGCACAACAAATAGGTATCTGATTAATATTTTAAACAGATAATATGCATGCAGCCTTACCATAATAGTCTTGTTCTGGTTATGGCTATATACAACGTCTCCTGGTAGATAAAACTGGTGCGTCATGTCTAAAGATAGTCTCCTCAGGAATGCTTCCGGTAACCTCCTAAAGAGCAGGGAGCTGTAGAGCGGAACGGCATTCAAGTCGTAGCAGATTTCCATTTGTAAAGGATAAGGCAGGAGTCCGAGTAGCTTAGGTTTGAAAACTCCAGATTTTTGGTACCAGAGATCTTCATAATACCTGGAAAGTAAGAAATACATAATCGCTGGAGTTCTCATTGCAAGCAATTTAATATTCAAATAGATCAGTTACCTACCTGATAATACGCTTCGTTGTGTCCGAGTCCATTTGAATCAACCGCAGATGGTTTTGAATTTTCTTTAGTTGCCGGACGTATTTCGAACGTCTTGTTGTTATAGTAATGAATTGTGATGTTAAGGAACCCACAAACACAACAGTTGTTAGTAGGAATCCAAGCAATGTCGCCAATATGGCTATGACTCTTTCAGCTGTTGTCACTGGGTATAAATCCCCGAGGGCGTTCGTAGTGAGAAACATGACCGACCAATATGTGCAGACATAATACCAGTCAAGTGTTTCCTCTGTCGGTAAGTATATTGCTGCTAAAGACCACGATGTGCGAATTTTATGTATGTCAAAGCTTCTGTTGGCAAACAAATACCACACGCATGCCCAGGTATGAACAGATAAGAAGAAAAGTATCAAATACTGCGACAAGAACGTAGTCCACTGATTGCTGCCAGCTTGCGAAGATCTGTTGTAGAAATATTCTATAATCCTATAGACTCGTATGGTTGCTATCAAAGGTGCAATCGCATGAAAATTAAATTGTATTATATCATCGTCTACCAAATACAATAATGAATACGGGATTGCTAGTATTATGTTGAGAACGACTTTGTATGTATCTGGTTCTACTAGGTTAAGAGTTTTCCTCCATTTCTTAAAGAACTTCAGGCCTACAATGATGAAGACGTCAAAAGTAAATATGAAATTGAAACATAATAAAATGACAATTGCCCAAGACGGTCTTTCCCTTGATTTACAGAATGTATATACGCAAGAGTCCAGAATGTAAGCAATGAAAAGTGTTGTAAGTATGAATATCTTCCAAGCCGGGTTGGAATAAATTAGCAGGATTGTTCGCAGTTTGCTGTTTGTGGAAAATTCGGATCGTCCTTCTTGTAATATTGCGTAAGTTTTATGTCGGCGGCCTTCGTCTATTACTAAGTGGTCATTGGGGATTCCAGAGGAAATTCTTGGTTTAGCTTCATGTAGATCTGATTTAGTTCTACGCCTATACTTGTAGACATCCAGGTGCTCTGGCTTTGCATCGTCTTTGTCAGCTAACCAAAATGTCAAATTGTTAAAAACATAGGTTTAAATAAAAAATAAGATCATTAAATTAAAAACTTACTCATTTTCAGTTCAATTAATAAACGTTATCCAGCTGAAAGTTTACGTTCAGTATTATTTCAGATCACTGCTTTAGCAATTCAATATTTTATAACTTGTCAAAATAAAGTATCTTAATCATCTAGATGGTTTCAAAAGTTTGTTTAAACTAGTAGGCATATTTTGTCTCATAAAAATAAATGGGACGTTGATTTACAGAATACAGGAAATGGGGACGAAAGTATTATACTCGTAGTAGATATTAAATTAATAAATATGGAGAACTTGGTAGCCCAAGAGCCCGACTAGGCATTTTTGTGTCATCGTTTCATTGAGATCAAAGATGGGAAGCTTGTAGTAAATGGTCACACGATGGTAGGGTGACGCAATGTTTTCCTCGCCGCACAAATCGTAGGCCGAAAGCCGGACATGTAGATATCCAAGACGCAAAGCTGTGCGCACGGCACTCCAACCTACATACATGAACATAAAAATTGTTGCGGACTTGACGTTATTTTAATTTCATATTGTACAACACATGCTGTTTATTTGAAAAAAGAACACAATGTAGGTAATGGCTGTGATCTGTAATGCAGACTTTTTAACGATACGTTGTCGATCAATAATTAACTTCAAAAATATTTATTGCTCGCCTTTGTATGTGTTACTGTTGTAAACGGCTGTTTTGATAGATTTTATGGAGATGCGATAAAAAGTCTAATGTTTGTACATTCTAATCCCCTCACGTGTAAAATTACACGATCATATCTAAAGTTACGCTGTGAAGACAAAGCTATTTGCCAGGTTCCTATTAGAATATTCAAGAGATTGCAATTGCTGGTAACATTTGCAATCTAATGTTTTTATTATTGGCAGAGAGTTAGATACCTGATAGCGGCATTAGTTGGTTGCCATCTTCGTATATCCAAGTTCCATAGCGCCTAGATAATTAGAGTCCAAACTAGCTGCCATACCCGGAGCGGCCGCATAATCACGATACTTTTATGGTAGTCAAGCCCGTGTATCGGTGAAAAATGTTGTCATAAAACGATTTTAAATACTTTTAGCATTTTGCAGCACATTTAATTCACTCTAAGCAACCTCCTTGTTAGTTTATTCTGTGGTAGGTATTACTTATTTAAGGAAAATGTCTTCTAAATAAGAAGGTGCAACCATCTTCAGTATGACGTAAACGTTGCTGCAATGAGTAAATACTTAGTAATTAATCGCAACCAATAATACATACATGTATGTGGTCTTCGCAGATTAATTTTATGGGAAACAATAGATTGTTAGACAGGATTTATGCTAATAAGTAGGTATTGCTAATGTGATTTGTTTTTAATAGGCTTGCTCTGTTGCATTAACGCTAGCTAATAACTGATTGAACAAGTATTTACGAACTGTGTAGCTATGTTAGATATTAATACATAACAGATGACCCTTCCAAGATGTAGGTTTGTAATAAAGCTTTCAATTCAGAAATAATAGCGGAATATAGAGCGTGGAACTTGTGTGCTTAATCCGTTTAATTCAATAGATCCACGAGAACATCGGATAGGGGTCAATTATCCATTTATCCTTTTAACGAAATTGATAAAACGTAACTAACTTGGGTGATTTTAATTGATCGAATGTGCTGGCTTTGTTAAAAACGAATTTCGACGTTGGTATAAAGTTTATTTTTATCCAACCAATTGGTGTTTAAGAAGATAATTAGTGGTTTTCAAAAATACTCTGCCTTACTTTGGATACTCGTTCAGTGAATAATTTAGAATAATTTTGATATTTAAAAATAATCCTTTCTACTAAAATTATTTGCAGTCTAGTATCCATATATGTACTACCTACATAAATAACTACTATACTACTTATATATATATATTCGTCTGAAAGATCCAGAATGTGGTCCACTACGTACGTGGAACAAAATAATTTCGTGTCGATTATAGTACTAAAATAAATTTTAAAGTTGTCATTAGTGACAAAGACTGCACAAGATAAGTAACAAATGAGTATGGTTTGCATGGCACAGTTAAATTCTTCTGTCTGCATAGAAAAATAAGATATAAGTAGTGAGTATTCAGAACGGAACACTTGGCGCGTTCAACAAATCTGCATGAAAATAATATAGACGCAGTTTTTAGAATCCAGCTTTTGGTTTTAATAGGCATCTATGATCTACCTTTATTTTTTCATGGTGGAGGATTCTGTTTAGGGCATGGCCAGAACGTGGGTACCTACATAACTTACTATGAAACCTTCCCACGTCCATGGACTTCTATAAGTTAATGGCATGTTATGAGACAAACACTTTTATATTTAGAATAGAAAAAGGGTTTAAAGACAGAATCGATAAATAAGTAATTATAATTAAACCCTTCGAGTAATACAGGCGTGATGTTGTGGTGTATAAAATAATTATTCCTTTGTCTTATATATAAAATTCTCGTGTCACAATGTTAGTTACCATACTCCTCCGAAGCGGCTTAACCGATTTGTATGAAATTTTGTGTGCATATCGGGTAGGTCTGAGAATCGGCCAACATCTATTTTTCATCCCCCTAAATGCTAAGGGTGGTCTACCCCAACATCTTATATGGCAAAACAACGTTTGCTGGGTCAGCTAGTTAATATATAAATTTGCCTTTCATTGCAAACCCAGTAGGTAAGTACCTCAGGAACGTTAGGTTCTTAGGAATAGTGCCTAATGTTATCATCTCATCATGTTGTCTATAAATAATGTAATAATCGTCAAAACGTACTGGTGACTGAAAATACATTTATTCATTAAATGACGTTTGCCCTATCGTATGACGTAATGACAGTTATTTTGATTGATGTTTCTTCTGCCACAAGCAATTTCAGAGAAGCCTCTTCTCTTACGTGCTCTTAACTATTTTACGCCCAAGACTTACATGAACACAGTTCAAATCCTTTAGCTAAAACCATAAAACATAAATTATTATTGAGCAATCATAGTCCGTTTATGTGCTTAACACATTGCGTAGCTTTAGTCTTTAATAATAGTCATGAAAAACAAATCTCAATTCGCCCACAGTTTCCTTTTATGTAAAAGAGAAAAAACATCTCTAAACTGATGAAATATAGTGTGTAGGCGTTTTGGGGAGGAGCTTTTATTGCTTTACCACGTCATTCAAGTGTATTTTAGTAAATTAAATTGCTGAAGATTTTTTTTAAGATTGGATTGCGATGCGTCGGTCAAATTGCAGTCTGGAAGTGTCAAAATTCAACTCCAAAATATCTCCTTAGAAAAAGGTATCACTCTCCGTCTTCTAAACACTTTTAAAATCTATTTAAGGAATCGCGGTGAGAAGTTGAATCGACATTTAACCAAATACATGAAGAGCAATCTTGATTTGCAATAGACTTCATAATTCCTTGAGCCTAATTACTCGTGACTCGTGACGAACCAACTACCGGAGCTATGCAAACGATTGGAAATGACGAATGTCTACTGTAGATAGTTTCGCGAACAAATGTATTGTTTCTTAGGGAGTTCTCTCAAAAAAGAGTCTTAAGAGTCCCGTAGCCATTGATAATAAAGCAACCCTTACAATTTCGTCTTGTTCGTCTATCCGTCAGAATGTTTCAAAAACATTTTCGAAACTATGGGCTATATTGCTTTTTAAAAAGTACCTACCTACCATGCTGTTGCGGCACTACAGCACTTCAAAGTGCGTGGTCCAACACGAACTGGGCTGGTTTTTACCTTAATTTTGCTTAAAAAATCAAAAGATTTTAGCTGCTTAGGTAGATAATTATACATCATTCGCTAACATTTTTTTTATCTACAAGAAAAAGCAAATCTTAGCGACTCTGAACGTTAAGTTCTTCTTTTCATTTACTTCTGCTGCATAATTATTGTTTGCAAAAGTTATTAATTCATTGGCAAAGGCCAAAAATACAGAAATTCCAAATTCTTTTTAAAATTAAACTCGGATGTTCCCTTGTTAAACAATACGGACTCAACTTTAACTTAAAAGCCTGTGTCGTGGCCCTTGTATGGTGAACTAAAAAGACGCATTCTGTCACGCCTCCTGCCCATGTTTTTGGTCATCTTTCTTGTGAATTTATCGGACTTACGTTGGCTAAATTAAAATATTTTGCGTAGTAAGCGTTCAACATGCTCAACATTGTACTTACACAATAAAAACAAAAATGGTACTTTTAAAATATTAGGTATGTGAATGTCATAAGTAGGCTCCTATAATGGTACAGATGGCCTCATGTCGGTGGTAGCACTAGTACTACAGAGTACTCACAGTTTCAATAGAATAAGAGGCCAGTTCATACTGGTTTTTTCCACAGATGTGCGGCCTACCGTACCTACTCATTTTACTTTATAGAAAAGGATTTAGCTGAAGTGTTATTTATTTGAGAATATCCTTATAACCGTTTAAAACTACTAAAACAATCCCTCTGTTATTTCGTCATACAAAGATGGAAATAATATAGTGACTAGTATAGTTACGGTCATGTCAACTCATATCATTATAGTTGTAACTGGGTTGGCTAGATGGCGACTGATTCGCATTTATTTTCTGTGGTGCGAGAGCGAGATATATATAGATGGCAGTGTAGCGAGAGCGAGCGAGAGCAGCGTATGTTATTATTACGCCTACACTGTGGACAGAAGTCGCACGCGCTCACAAAAAATCCATTCGACAACAGCGCAGGCGCAGCGCTATATTCACCCACAACTTCACTACGGTCAAATTCAACTAGTGGTGATCGAAACTTCGATGTGTGTGGAAGTGACTTTAACTTTTCTAACATAATCTCACAAAAATAACAATAATCAGTAACTAAAGTACAATATCTTAATTGATCGTGTTGGGATAAACTTTTAACGTGTCATTAGTTGTATAAAAAGTACTCATGATGTGTGATAATAACAATCCTTCGACGCAAAGTATAGCGGACTACTTAGCTCAGTTGCTCAAAGACAGGAAGCAACTGGCTGCGTTCCCGAATGTTTTCATGCACATGGAGCGACTTCTGGATGAAGGTAGGTCAAAATCATGTCGAACTATTTATAATACATAGGCAGCCGAGAGTACTAGTTTCTATCGTCGATGCTTGTCACCGATCCGATCATAAATCGGATGCGTCGACAAATGTTACAACGCAAACGATATTAAGTTTATTTTTGTCTTCGCCCCGCCGAGTTATGGTCCAGTGGTGTTTGTAATGCGATCCTTCATTTCGAAAAGCGAAGTAAAACAGACCGTCTCTGTGCCGATTTGCGGTCAGCGGTCGTTAGATTGTCGCCGACGAAAGAGATCGGTGAAATGTACATGTAGTAAACGAGTTTGGTGACTACGCTTATGTGTCTCATTTCGCTGTCCACGCAGCTGTTGTAAATAAATCTTTAGTCAAGTTATGATTTTGAGGTTATATTTTAAACGGGGACGCGCGAGATGCAGGATCACAGGCTCTAAGGGTAACCTGTTCGCAGGGCCGTATTCTTGCATTCCGCGCGAGTTGCTGGAATGTCGCCACTCTGTGTAGGTACCGTACGTCCACCATGCCACCATTCTCAGTCATACGAGATTTGTACGTAGCGCGGCGCAGGCGCACCGCTCCTTGTGCGATGTATAGCCTCGTTTCTTACCACACGTAACCAGTCCATGGATACTATGTAGGTAGCCCTTATCTTTGCTAGTGAGCGCCTGCCGACTTCACTCACTTGACGTTTGCAAAATGAGTACTGCAACGATTTGAATATAGAATGTATTTTGATGGTAAGTAAGTAACCTCGGTGGGTAATTTAGTGACTCATTTAAATAAAGAATGAACTATTGTTGAAAGAAGATGTTTTAGATTGTTTAACGTTGCTACAAGCAAGCTAAGCTCGTACTTAACACAGATCAGTATATAATGTCAGGTAAATAGGTACATATTCAGTTTATTTATTCAGTCATCATTTGTTTGTAATGATTTGTGCAGCTTTGTTTCCGTTTTCCTTGATTCTAATGGGAAGAGACTACAATCCTGACAGTTAGTTATTACCTAACCTAACCCAACCTTCATAGTTTCACTGTGATAATCCTAAGGCAGATTTTTCAATTATAAACAGCTTTTAGTCACTTTGGCACCATATATGTGACTGGTACTTGTGTAGGTAGTTATGCTCGTTCGCTACATAAGCCCTAATTGATATTATGAGCCGGCTGATCAGCAGAATGCGATAAGAAAGTCTGCCTTGTAGCATGAAATCTTCTGTCGGTCATTTTGTTACAATGCACCTACCTAAATGATATTAAAGTAGGTAATTAAACTCAGGATAAGTTAGAATATAAGGATAACAGATAAACAAACAAAATAATAAAAACCCCATAGAATAGGTGCAGGTACAGTCAACCGATCGTCGCATCACTTGAGGTACGAAAACCACCCTTACAGCTACGAAATAAAGACGCTGTCAAGGTAAAATTATTTTTCGTTTGCCATGGAAGTACGAAACTTCATTACTCTGAATTTACTACTTTGTTTTGTGAGGACATGATATGTAAGTTACCTTTTAATATTGGGCCTACAACAAATTATCAAAAAGTCAGCGCAAAAGTTTTGTCCTTGTCTGTAAGTTGCAAGCCACTTACCGAATCGTTCTCATTCACAACAATTTTCTTTAACTAACTAACATTCTTAGAGACGAGTGGAGGCTAGAAACAGAAAAATAATTCATTGAAGAGTCGACGTGTTACTTTAAACCAAATTAGCGACTCGAGTCACGTCTCGGTGCAAAGCAAGGTCTATTCGACCGATACTTCTACATATCATAATGTCGTCGCCATAAACATTTACTGTTAGCGTTGCCCTCTGGGAGTAAAGGTATAAGTACATACCTATTAAGTTTTACGCAATCCGCTAATCATTTGCACTTTGAGAAGTCAGCTACATCTGTATCAATGGGAGTAGCACGATATCTCATCTCTTTTGAATAGTAGTAACTTCAGTTTCCAGTGAGGATATCTCCAATTTTTAAATCATAATGAGTAAATGGGTATGGATATTAATGCAGGCAATATTACATATAGATATCTGTAGTAGCTATTTGATTAACTGGCGCAAACTGTCAGTTCTGTTTGGAAGAGGTAAGTACTGAATATAGACGCAAATATAAAGTGGGCAAACAGTTTCTGTTATATTGAACCGTCAGCAGATGTCCCCATGTTCTCATTGGTCTCATATTGTCCAATGTTTACTCGCATTTAAATGAGCACTTACGAAATAATGTCAGTGGCGCATGAATCTAACAAGATTGGTCTCGGTATGGCCCGAGTGGATTGAAATGTTCCATAACCAGCCAGCACATCAAGATATGCCAATCTGCCAAATGTATTTCATAGTTTTTCAACTTAATTGCAAAATAATAATGTTCATGTTCAATTGGGAAAATTTGAGAGTTTATGATAGCTTGATGTGCTCGCCAGCACTTGTACTGCACACACAGCATTGTGAACTAAGAAGTTTTAATAAAAGTACAACAAGCAACAACAAAAAGCGTAGACGTTATTTAAAAACACGTGGCTCAAGTAATATTCTGCTTGCATCATTTTCGAAAACTTGTTGATTTAACATTTGCCTTAAACAGCAAGAGCTCTCCAATCGAGGACTGACTCTTTAATTTCATTTTGATAAGATTGGTAAGTTTTGACTCACCCGAGACAGATTGGTAAATGCCAGGATTTATATATTAATTTTAATATTTTTCATGATCGTGTCCAAAAAAAGTTACGATCTGCGTGGTCTACTTCAGCGATGTTATTGAAATTTTATGGTTTATTTGACATGTCACGCCGGTCCACGGTGGGCACTGACGACTTGACGAAAATATCGACGGCAAGCTGACAGCCGACAGGCGTGGCGTATCGCGTTACGCCGAACTAAGAAATTACGACAGCTATTTTCGTTAGACGCTGGAATATTAAGCATACGAGAAAAATAATATAGTTCACCACAATTTTAGCATTTTTATGTGGCATTATAAAGATTTCAAGGCGTCTTCTAATCAACAACGAGCACACGATCAATCACTATTACATACGAAGAAGAGGTGCCTACCCATGAAGTAATGTACCATGTTCAGAATCTTAAATGTTAATAAAGACCATGTTCCGACTGATGGAATTTAAAGTTCATGTACAATAATAGACATGAGTTATCCAGATGTGTTGGCTGACATTTTATAATACAGAATTTGATTGTTAAAACAATATCGACCGATCAATGTTTATATACCGAATCAACGATTTGGCTGTTTGCATTCCAAGAAGAACAGTAAGCATCGCTAGATAACAATACGCTAACCAAAGTAAACATACAAAATCGTCAATCAAAACATTTAATATGGTAGGTACCTACAGATAATAACATTACATAGATTGGACATGTATTACAAGATAAAAAGACATCAATGGAATAATCGGTTCAAAATTGTATCGTTCCTGATATGAATAATATGAGTGGATAATAAAAAGAACAGATTCATAGATAAGTTTTATCAAATATGTTACATACACACTTGATTTGCAGATTAAACCACGATAAAAGATAAAAAAATGAGTTTAATAGCCTTTAAGCATTGTTCTTATCGTAAAAATATCAATGAAGAATGATTTGTGAAAAAAAAAATGCAAACTTAGACATACTTGGTACAATAACCCAAAGGCTTGCAAATTGTGCTGCCGCAAAATTACTTAATTCAAGTTTTAGTGACCCTGTTTAAATTGAATCGAATTACAACGAGCTAGTAATATCTACTTAATAATGCAATTATTGCGTTTTGTTTGATGCGTAGGCGCCACCTACCTTTGATGACGAGGCTCAGTTCCGCAACCCTGTAGCAAAAGTGAGTCTTACTTGGGTCATTATAAGGTTGCTTAGTATGCGATTAGGCGGGTGCGCCTACGTCGATGACCAAATGAGGGTAGCCGTGGGTAGCGTGGAGGTGTAGAAGCCAAGGTTGTTCCAGTCGCTTTCTGACACGTTATAACTTGCTGTGGGTTGCTTAATTGCAGAGATTCAAAACAGTCCTCGATGTTATGTTGTATAATCAATTTTGACTGCTAAGTGACCTTACCCGACGGCTCCTTATAGGGACCAACTAAAGCCGGCTAAACAACAAAACAAGTTAATCCCTTTCGAAAGGTTTTGGAATTAGCTTCCATACTAGACAGAATTACTAATTTATAAAAAACTTCTACCACCCATTTGACAACAAAATGCTCTGGTCAGACTATGAGATACTGGCTTAGACTGGCCGTTTGGTTTTCAATTTTTAGGCAGCTACAAGCTAAGGCTATAAAAAAAATTGACGTTTATTGATCGGGCTGCGCAGTAGCCAAGAATGACAATTACAAGTAATCTGCTTGAGGAAATTGCTTGCGAAGAATGTCCAATCAACCCTGCTAGCACGCACAGGCATGACGTCGTGTCAATTAGTACCCTAAGCACAGCGTGCAACTAAAAATGGCATGCAATGAAGACACAAAAAGCTATATTCCACCATTATTTTATTCGTAGTGTTGGAGGAGAGAAAGCATACGTGTACAACGAGTACCTACGTGGATTGTGTCGAAACACTTGCTTTCTTACTTCCTTTGTATGAGGTACTTCAGAAAATGTTACAGAGAGCAAATATTGACACGCGACTCATTATCGCGTCGACCTCGATAAGGCTACACTGCATCTCTGTAGAAAACTGGATCATACGAGACGTCTATTCTTCGTTCGTTCCCACGACACTGTCGCTGTAGTATCTACGCTTTATCTGAAGCAACGTGATCGTTCTGCTAATGAGAGATATTTTTCTAAGGCCGTGAAAATGTCATATGTACTACATAACCGTTGCAAACATGCTGCAGCTGTGACATTATTTTGAGCAAACGCAAAACATCACGCCTGTATTCCGCGATGGGTTGGGCAGAGGTGCACCTATAGTTTCACCCACATTTCAGCAGTTATGTCGCCTATTGCCATCAACTGGGTACAAATCTAGGCTCCGGGCTGCTAATGAGAAAATTCCTATTAGAAAAACTCAATAACACTGCAAGAGCTGGTAATCGAACCCAGGACCTCATGCTCAGCAGTCGCGCTTTGGACTACTAGATCAACGAGGTAGTCAGTATTATCGGCAAATATTACAAAATCTGCTTCTGAAATCCTGGATTACATTTGGAAATTTTTGGTCACCTAAAGTGGCACCTTTGTGTTAGAGACATCTAAGTACTCGTACATGGATTATTCACGAAAACTAGACCATCACACTTAGTGTACTTGAACGCACAAAGAACGCGTTCGGGAAGAATGTGTAGGCTGTGCGTGAGCACTGTAATTTGAAATGAAAATCGATCGCTTCAGAATGTCGAGGGAACCAGTCCTGTGGGCGGGACGCCGAGGCCTACGCGTAGAGCCGAACAATCCTTCTAATATCACTTTTACATTTCGGTTCCACAATATCACCATCGGCATCGCACCGTTTCGGCTCTCCTACGCGGGTCATGTGATTTATTGAATCTACGTACGTTTAGAAAATTTATTTCCGCTTACTGCTTGAAATAGAAAGCAGACATAAATGGAAACGCGATCATAAATCAGAATAGTTGATATCATTTTACATAAATCAATTAGTTCAGTCCATTCAGCCACAAATACAAGTTTTGTATCAACGTGAGATACCAACAATGCTAGCTCACCTTCTAAGTTGCACGACAACTCTATCTAATCATAATTTAAAGTTTATGTGCTCTCTCTAAGACACCACTTAGCATACGTGAATATTCAGCAACTTTGTAACACGAATGTAAATAAGACGGATTGCTAACTGGTACCTAAACAAAAAGGTCGGAGTCAAAGCGTGGGAGCTGACAGCCCACGAACAGAGCTAACTTGGGTGGACCTGCTTTGTTTAATTGTGGCCCTCAACGCCTACAGTACCGCTAGATACTTGACAATCAGACGTAGGTCACGTACTTCCAATTTCAAAAGTTTTGACGCGATTTCGGCTTGACCTAACTAGATGATGTTACATGCGGTTCGATTTATATAATTTGAGATAGGTTCTATAACCTGAGAATCTATAAACCTTACTTTAGTAAAAATATTTTAAGTCTAAATAAACACCAGCTATTTAGCAAAAATAACTTCCCTGAACCTTCACACAATCCGGCGGATGTATTCTTTATCTCTTTTAAACATAAAATTTGGGTGTGTTATGAGAACTGGTCCTCGCCGGTCGAGTCTTCGATTTCTAAGTCGTTTTTAAAGCGATCTGTAGATGCCATTTTGTGATACATTAATGCCTACGTTGTACTCACTTTGCTTTTGCGACTTAAGGTCTGCGATAAGCTATAGGCATCGCTGTATTGTAAACAAGTTATCATGATTGTCTGCGGATCTCTTGAAATATACAAACGGGTCTAAATCAAATGTCAGACACTCAGATTCTAGGTAATTTATAATACAAATATTTTGCTTTACTTCCTAGTAAGATAAAATTTAACAAATGTCGAATTTTGACGGGATTCGCCGTCCGACTTGCAAGTGTTAAAGCCAACGGTCTCTGGATTTAAATGAACTTCAAAAACATTAAAAAAAAAATGCTAGTATTTTTTTTTCATTTTTCCACAAGTTAAGACAACACATCCCACACCTTGTTTAGCAAAAACGTATCGAAGTTCATACTTTCCTGTGTGAAACGTACCGAAACTGACAATAATGTTTGATTCGAATTTAGAAACTATTACTGGTTTTATGCATTAGCAGTTACAACGTACCAACTTTGTTTGTGGGAAACGTAAATACTGCATGGATAGATGTAAAATCGTTGGCCTACTTAGGACAATAGGCCTATAAATCTTCTTGTTTTGACAAAAAAGGTTTTTGTTGTAGGTGAGCCGACTTGACTATTGATTCTCGGTTAAGTGCACCTCTGGTCCACATACAATTCCTATTGGCGTAACGTGAACAGTAGTTACAGTATGTATTCAATTTTATTGAATATTTTACTAACGTTTTATTCTATTTTCATTTATGTTGGTTTGTTTTGTGCCATTTAATGGTTGTGTGGTTAAAGGTGTAATAATATAGCTTTGGTCCGGTTGCTACTTAGTCTAAGTTGTGCCAAGCTGTAGTGGTTTTGAGTCTGAAGAGTTTGAAACCGTCCGGATGGTAAAGCTTGCAGTTTTTCATGCCATCTTGTAATTATTTAAACCTGAATAATTATGCTCTCACTACAGATAATTTAAAACAGCTGCTAACAACGTATGATCCCAATAACTACTAAGAGATAAAAAAAACAACATTTCCTCTCTCAACATCAAATGAGATTAGAATTCAAGGTTAATGAAACAAAGACAAGTAAACTACAAATAGTTTTGCATAATCTGGAAAATCCCATTAGATATCTGGTCCGTGGAATAGGATTGTTGTAAGAAATGTTGCTCGGACACCAGTTAGTTACGTACCTACTTACTTTGTAAGTTTGTATTAACTACAACGAACGAATGTAAATTTTGTGTAATGCTTATGAATCCTATTGAATATAGTAATAAAAATATATTTATTATAATAAATCACTGCTTGACTTGAGACAAAGTACAAAGGCATGTCAGTTGATGCTATAAAATAGACGTGCACTTACATCTTGGCACACGTCAAATAATTTTACTTTTTACATTCAGATGTTAGAATTATAACTGCTTTTTTAAATTTTTGAACATAATTTTCATAAACACATTTTTTTTTTAAATTTATTGGGTATTCAAGTGATAATTTTTCAGTGGCATGCTTTAGATCAGTGGACTCTTCCTTAGCATACTTCACTATTCTTATATGCAACTGCTTGCATACTTTTCTATTAAATAAAAGTTTAGATTAGCCAGAACATTTTTGAAATACCTTCTGCCATATGTAATCCTGCTATATCGTTTCAACGGCAATACCTATTACTATCGTTACACTATAACGCGCAATTTTCTAGCAGGTCGACTACTCTTCAACCCAAATGTAGATTATATTTAGGTAGAGTTTCATTAAAAAATGTGAAATTTATTGTTTACCCTATTACTGTGGTTGCGATAACGCTTGGCCGGCCTTCACGCTCCACACTAATCGCGATCCATGCAACGCAGGCGCACGCTGTCTGACCTGTTATTTAATGTTTACATTGACGACAGTTTCCAATTAGGTATTATTAGTTCTTTTATCGATGTCAGCGTTCATTTTTATTGTAATTAATGCAAATGTAGTGAAATAAGGTGTCACTTTACGAATTTAAATTGCGGATATGGATGAAAAAAGACAGACTTAGTCATTCTTTGAATATAGTCCAAGCTTAATTCTACACCCTAACTACGTAACACACTTTTTATCAGAATTTGTTGGATATTCCTAAGCCATTGCTTAATATGTTTGAACAATTTACAAGCTCGAGAACATTAAAAAAATGAATGAATATTGTTAAATGGTCAAAATGACATGCATTGCCATTGATTTAGCAATTACCCCGCCGATCTGGAACCTTGGATGAAAATATTTAAAAAAAGTGGATTCGATTTGTGGTTCCGTACACCCAGAAAACTTACGGAACAACTGCTGGGCAAACTTGTATAAGCAGTCCCAGTGTGTATACGCGGAAGGGCACATCAGAACATTTCTAATTCTTCATTTATTTCGAATGGCGTAGTGAACGTAGTGAAGCTGCGTAATTTCTTATAAACTTCGTTATTCGTCCAAACTGGGTTGGTCTAGTTCTTCAACTTTCTACAGAAGTAGGTACCGTACGTAGGTGGCGCCGGACAGTCGACATTTAGAGACTTGTCGATCGGCGACAGTTTAATGCTATTACGCAGTTTATAATAGATAGCTTCCTATGTTCTGAGATATAAGCTCTGCGTAATGTCTAAGCAGTAATGTATTCAAAGCAAGCGATGCTAATGAGCATTTGTAAAAAAGCAAAACCTAAAAAAAGGGTATGACATCAACGTTGAGTAGGTATGGCCAGTTTTTCACATGGACTTCTTAGATTCGCTTTCTATAATCGATAGGCAAGGCGTTACTAACAAGCAACACAAACATGACGAAAGTGCCTCCGTTGCGCCACACGTGTGGGATGCGCAGGCGCCGCTCTGCCGTCGGTCCTAGTGTAGACGGCTTAAGGGTCCCATTCATTTCGCATTAAGCAATTTGGTGAACGCACAGCGTTTACCGGTTCATTCATGCGGTTGTGCAATTGTTCATACGTGATTTAAACCGCTCACTTCAAACACTGACTGATAACTGAACAAACATCCAAATACAGTTGGATACTGCATTCATTTTTATTTTAGCTGTAACGACATTCTCGTTGGTATTGGTACTTACTTTGGATCATTGATACAAGGCCAGAGGAAATCCAGACTGAGTTAAGCCGATGTATTACTATAGCATTATAATTATTGCAGGATGTTCAGATATCAGCTGAATCGATTAAATGTCCTGTTCTAGATCGTTTATAAAAAGGTCGTGATGCCATGACTCAGCGGCGAGAAGTCGTCTGCTTATGTTTTTATCTACTTTCAGATGCTGATAAATTATAACGATCTCACTCCTACTCGCCTATTACAGATATATCTGTCACTCTCTAGCTCAACCAACACTTCACGTGTTTGCTGGCTCGCCTACGCGACGTCATCTGTTAATTTAATTACTTCTACTTTGTACCATTTATAAATGTTCATGATATTCCTTATAAATGATGCTTACTTTTGCTTTCCATAATTATGATCTTCGACTTTTTATAACATATAAAAAAGTGAGTGAAAGAACTTACTCCCCCGCAGAGGTAATTTTTGAAATTCCTGGATACACGTGTGTGAAACCAATTTGTTCTCTTATTAATAGACATCGCCGTCGTGTGACGAAATGTTATCTTAATTGAATATTTCAAATAACAGAACGTTTCAATTCATAGAATATTTGCATTATGGAATGTCTACCAAAGTACAATGAATTCCTTGAGCGACATTGGATGTAGGTTAGGATGATTGTAATAGTACTTGTATTATGCATATAAAGTTACTGTTTATCTTATTAACGAACCTGCTTATAGATGAGAAGATTGTAGTGTTAATCTGAGGTCAGTCGGTAGTCTCTGAGTACGTTTAATGTCAACTTTATTATTTGTCATTTACGTAATTCTGTACTAATGATGATAATGGTCCTGTTCATAATGTCGTTTCTCCAGGTACCAGACAACAGATTGTTAAAGACACTTTATATGAATATTTATTTATTTATTTAAAACTCTTATACTATCAATACAGGTTACAAACCTAATGCGATAGCTAAGACTACCTACTTGTAATAATTATTAACTGTTTAAAGTAATATTACATTACTAAAAATTACACAATAGGTACATTAATACAAAATTACTGATAACTAAAACGATACAACCTAACCGTATACAAAATTAACTTTTTGTATAGTATTTAATATATTAAAGTACTGTGTGTTACTATGATTTAAAGCGAGAGTTACAAAACGGAGAAGAAGGCACATTATGTAAGTAAACTGGTCATTTAAATAGAGGGAACTGCATCCAGTCTTGTTCTCTGGATGGTGGCCAATTTCATCTAATTGGGTCATTTATATGCATTACAGAATTACTCGAATACTTTCCGTAGATTTCATATAAATTATGAGGGATTATCTGGCTTAAGATAATACCAAACTATGACGTTAAATCGTTTTATTGCTCCAAAAATATTTTTATTCTTTTCTCTTCGGTATGTAGGTACCTAATAAAAGCTATGTCTCTTACCTCTCTCTGCCTTAAGAGAATCTCTGTCAAAAGGTATATTAGTTTACAAAAAGATAAAATCTTTTGCTCTTATGGCTTATGGTAGGACTCATTATCAGACTTTCGGGATTCTGACTACCCGTAACGAATGTCGAAAGTCTACGAATAACAGCCTGGACCAACTTACCGTGCTTTTCGAGACAGGGTATGTAATGATTGGTCACCCATACACGATCCACCCATTCGATCAACCGGTGCAGTCGTGCATCGACATATTGATTTATCTCTTCCTCTTTCTGAATCTTCAGGGAACTAGTTTGTGGTTTTGTTATATTTCATTTTTTTCACATTCTTCACACTCTTTCATATTCTGTCCTTCTCTATTTTTGTTTTTTCTTTAATATTTTATGCTATAAAACCATTGCCTGAGTTACTTCTCTCATAGTTCGGTATATCCAAAACGTCATTTGATCTATTATTCAACTAATTAGTGGTAGTATGAACGTGACATCGAAAAATCCCCATTGAGCAATAACGAAAATTAACTGCTACGCAATGGCTATTAATTTTTGCTTTCAACCCGCATGAGTCCTCATCGATCTATCCTGCATTCCATTATGTTTTAACAGTGAATTTGTAGTTTGTGCTTCGTGATAAAACTCTCCCCTTTGAATAACAAATAATTTCGTGTCAGTTATTCCTCGTACGCTATGCTAATATTTTGTCAACTGTAAGAAAATATAAAATAACTTAGAAATAATTGCAAAATTTTCTGTCAACAATATAATTAGGCTGCTGAATCGTAAACTAAATTTCGGTTTAATTCTCTGGTTAAATATATGCTTAGAGCAAAAATATCAAACGCTAGCTCGGAACTCTGTAACGACTTACACAGGCGTCTTCTTGATATCTTTGAAAGCATCGTCCGAGAGACGCAACTTATGAACCTTGTCTGTTTAACGTTAAAGCCGATATTCGCTTGAAAGCGTTCTTCAAATAGGACTTAATACGTATTAATTGGATATTTTTAATGTCATGGCGTTGTGTATTTTTAAACCATCTGGAGGCGTTTTGGTTCACGGATGCGTTATTTGGAACTGTATTAATACTGTTGCGATCCGTATGGGTAAATATAATGTTAATGTCTTCTTGTTTCAGGTATGTTGCTGTTGTGTACAATTTGAGGTTATAACGACCGGTCAGTCCACGCCACTGTAAGTCCTGGATTCAGTCTAAGTTAAGGTCGTATCTCTTTATATAATATTAAAACAGCCTAAGGAATAACTAATCAGACATTCAGAGAGATTCGACGTACATGAGAGGATGTAGAGGTACATGTGCCAGAAACACAAATTTTCTCAATTTCCTACTAACTCATTTCTACTAGTGAACGTCACTCGCCACCATCTACCATCTGCATGTTGAAATCAGCCAAAATGGCGCGGGTTTCGTTGTTCAAGCTTAAAGTCGACACTAGTGCTCGGAAGTCCTCATTTTATCTCGTAAAATAAGATTTAAGTAGCATAAAACGACTAAGAAATTCAAAAAATGTATCTCTAATTCCTCTTGGCATCGGGCAAATTACATTTAAAAGAATTCAGAAAATAAAGTCTGCCGTATCCAATATATTTTTATACTCGCTAACACAACAGGAACAGAGCGGGCACGAGCGTACGCTCATTAAACCCCACAACAATGCGGGGCGGGGTTGCCTGCGTAATAAAAATTACAAGACGCTCAGGATGGGAGTGCCTAAATGGTTCCTTACTTGTCTCCGGTCACGATAAATCTGGTCGTCTCATTAAATCTAAAGCATTCGATAAAATAATGGTATTTGAATTAAGAATCATTTATTAAACAAGAATACGTGTCGGTTTGAGAACTGCTCTTGAATTAAGAGTTTAGGGAATATCACACATTTCTGACTGGTAAATTTTTGTTGGAAGCGGTGTTTACGTTAGATATTTACTGTTATTTCCATTAAAATGGTTATGTTGAATGTGACGATATGATATGTGCCATGAATGAAGCGTGGCGTGGCGATGGTGGCCAAGTTTTAGGCCGGCAGACGTAAGCCAATGACGCGAGGTTCCGCCAAGCTTCCGCCGCGCCCGTTCCGTTGCACTGGCGCGTAAACAATCGTCGGATTCGTTTGTTATCCATCGCCCCCACTGATTTGTATTACTAAACCGATAAACAAAATGCTATTAAACTCACTGCCTGTGATGTCTCATGTCACTGCAAGTACTATATTCCTCAAAAAGTATTCGGATTGGACTTTAACCATTTATGTCAATGGTTTGAATATTATTTTGACCTAAAACACATCTTGAAAGCGGGACTCGTTTTCCCTGATGATAAAAAAAATACTATGGCAAGGCAACTGAAAACTTAAAACGGCCCCTAAGTAGGTACTTCTTTTTGGGTTCATTCAGTCTACAAATGAAATATAATTATTTTGACCTTAAACAGTTTTCTCTTGCACAGATCGCGTTTCAAGTTACGCAACGAGAATGCGTCGGCGCAGATTTCGTCACCGCGGAAAGCGCGCTGGCCCATTAAATTGTTTTATTATGAACTCGACGCCATCTTGTGTATTTTTGGCTGAGGTTTAGGTGTTTATCTGGTTGGGACTCTGTCCAAGCAGTAATTAGTCAGTGTAACTTTATTTTCGCTATCCACGAATATGTTTGGAAAGAGAAACATGATTTTTAACCATCACGAAACACTAATGTCACTTCTGTTCGGGTATTCTCATCAGTTTTAAAATGAAATGATGATGAGAAAACATCCAGACATCCAAACTGATGTACCCTTCGTTTTTCGAGAATCTGAAGCTGTAACGTAAACATTACTGTATTAAATTCAGCCGCCAGAAAACATATTCTTCCTGTTGGGTTGAATGACCGAGATTTGTTTGTCATCCCACATCGTGTCTTCACAACTCCTCGCATCACCTGTTTCATTTTTCACTATCGTCGTAGACGATCGCTATTTTAATCCTAGCTCTAAAATTATGAATGAGACGTTACAAATGACACTGGATCCGCATTCTATCGTTTTAAACATATTTTAATAAATCTATTCGCTGTCGGGTGCGTCTGGAGAGTTATTGAAAAATTCTTGAAATAACTGTTAAGTGTGTCACTTCGTATATTTAGCTGGAAATACTACTTAATTCATTAGCACGCAAAGCTATAATATCCGTGTGACCAAATTATTCAAAATTCGTCTTACGTGCTGTTGTTTAATTGCTCTTGACATTTTGTACGCAGTACGGCGTTATTCCACCCATTCTGTCTTCGAAACATTGTAATTTGCATGTTCATCTTTTATTTCATGACTCAGTCTTAGGAGTTGGACGTCCATACTGGCCGTACAAATGATGTAATCTACGTTTTGGGGCCATTGGACATAAGGTGCCTCCAGGTACTGGACACCGCTATTGGCAAAGCACGAACTGTAGTTGTATTAACGAACCTACTTACCTTCTTACGGCTTTCCAGTTTCGCACCATCAACATACCTACTTGTTATTATGTTTACATGAATCAAATTATACGCCGCTTCTCACGTGTTTTCATCTGCTAAGTGCGAGTACAGTTTTTGTTACAATATTAAGCAGAATCGTAGTGGTCTTTGGCTAAGAATAATCAGGATTCTGTAGAAACGTAGAATGACCCAGTTAGATGTTGTCTGTGAGTCATGATGGGATAAATTTTATCAATCTTCCTCAAATATGTTTCATACACATTTGGTACATATATTATTTATTTAAAATACTTAAATACGTCGTATTTAAGTCATTGGTTCCACGTTTTAGTTGCTGTCAAACAAATTTTCTTGTTTACAATAGCAAGTATCTTTTACTTTATTCTGACAGCTAAAAGTTATGTGCTCCACTTTGAGCGCAACTGGTGTCATAAACCCCTATGTCGGAATAATGTTCGTTTTCAAGTAATCTAATAAGATATATCATTGTTAACCGATATGCCAAATAAGCTTTTATGTACACAAACGACCTATTTGTTTTCGAATCCATATTAGCTATCAATCAGATCAGATCAGATTTATTTGAACAAATCTTGAGCGTAATTGCAATGACAATTTAAAATTCTAATGGGCTTAATTATTTGTGCGACCTTACGACACCTTACGACACCTTACTGATGAATAAGCTTAATACTTATAATCAAAATTATTTTTTATTTTTCATTATATCTTTATTGATTGTGGAAAATTTAGGGTATGTACAAGAATTTCTGAGTTTTCATTTGCGTGCGAATAGATTCAATGTGTTTCATCGTGTAACTGATTTGTAGATCCCATCGCACCGGGCAAGCGCGGCGTGGGAGACGCACGAGGAACGTCGACCCCGCTTGCAACTATAAATATACAACACACTCCTTATCCATGCATCAGAACATCCTTGATACACTTCTTACATGAAATATGTTAAATTTTCAGTAATAATCTATCGTTTAGCTTCTTGATCAGGCTAGGATATTTTCTGTTTTTGGTCCTCCTTATGGTAAAGAAAATTATGTGTTGAACGCATAACTGCATACTTTCGTCTCTTGGTTTTACAAAGACGAATAATAGCCCCTGTAACTTGGAAGCCATCAAATACGTTCCGGTTTGAATATTTTCCGTTAGGTATCGAGAACTGGCTGAACTCACCGTCTGAACATGCCACATTTACAAGCCGGCCGATACAAATTGTTTCGACAAAGTTCAATGCCATCTCTACATGGGTGATAGCAATTGAATCAGTTCCACTTGCAGCGAATTAATGTTAATTAACAGAGAATGATATGACACCGTTGGCCGTTTCATAACTAATAATAAAGCTAGCATCTCAGGTTGATCTACTAAAATTAACATTAGAACGTCCTGTTGCATGACATCAGCGATTTTATCTCGAACCGATGTGTTTCTTCCGAGAATTGTTAAAAAGCTGAAATAATACAAATTATGAGTGATCTGATTGCTGGGGTCGGCTCGAGTCGTGAAACGGAACACAGTCGTCCCTGATAACTTTCCCGGCACTAGGTCAGTTTTGCGCGGTTCGTTTAACGGTACAATCAGGTTGTTGCCGTCCGTCGACACGTAACAATGTGATTGCAGTTTTGAAACGTTCATCGTAAGCGATTGTGACCGATGTAAACTCTATTGCTTTGATATAAGAACGCAGTGGATGATTGTGTCCGCTTCCAAAAGCCTTGAACTTGCCGATCGCGTGGACTTCGTTTGCATATATCGCTAATGCTTCATTCAGTTATAATTTTAGACTGAGTTAAAGCAGCATGCAAATGAGGTAGAAATTCGTCTCTTCATTATTAAATTAATTTGCCCTCGTCGTCAGCTACCGAAGCCTTTGTTTACTTAATTAGTATATGTAAATTAATGTTGCTTATAATATTAACTCGGCTGTCACGTTTGATTGTCACATTGGTCGCTGCATTTTCTAAACGTAACGTGTGCATGACATGGTTAAAGGATCTAGGTTTTAGTTTGACACATGTTACTCATCGTTGACTTACGAAGGTTATTTGGAGTGAAAACAAAGCACATACAATAGACATATGCCTAATAAATGAATACATTTTACGCCTTTACAACAAATATATTCATATTTTCTCCCAAGTAATAAGTATACAGCAGTAATTGCGAGATGACATTTACACGATGCAACGAATTCAGATTGTGGATTGATTATACATGTTTCGACTAAAGTAGACAACAAGACATTAAATTATTACGAGGACAAGTGATTTGTTTCGTTCACTTAAAGATTCCGTAATAAATCTTGTAAAGGCGGAATTTGTTCCAAGACGACCGCGCATAAAATATAGTATTTTGTGCTCAAGCGACAGATGCCGCTAATTTTGCGGTAAGTCGGAATTACGCTTATTGAATGTTCAATTCTCATGAGTTTTTCTACTTCTACGTCATCTGACTACTGAGTCTCGGGCGAATAGAAGCTAGAGTTTGCTGGAAGATGATATCACTTTTCGGACGCTAAAAAGATTAGTAATAATGTAAACAAACACAGTGTGTCTTACGTTTTATAAGCAGTATTAGAACGTGTTTATTTTACTATATCTAAAGGGGATCCAAAATATCTAGTGAGTAATAAATTTAAATAATCTATGACCGGAAACCGAGGCGAAGACTGTCTGGATAAACTTTGTAATGCAGAGAGAACGCAGATATTAAGGTGCTTGTACGAATCAATGCTTTGCGTATATAAATGCTAGTTTCTCCCAATGTAAGGTGTGACTTGGAAAATTCACTAATTTAATTAATGCTAATAAAATTCGTCGTAGAGAAGACTGTGTAATCTAATTCGAATTAAAACCGTAAGCTATGCAAAAAAAGGTAAAATATTCTTAAATATTATTACTAATATAACGATGAACTGGTTGCACCTGTCAGCTTATAACCGTACCTGTACGCAGGTTCTCTTTTGTGTTTATCAAAGGGACCCCTATTATTCAATCGCAGTTCCTTTGTTGATGACGTCAACTCTCACGAGGGGCGCCCGCGCCTCTGTGTATATGAGGTAATCTTCAAAGTTTCAAACGTCCTCATAAAAAGTGTTAGGTTGGTAACGTTATTTTTTGCCTTATTGAGATTTAGGATTACGGAATCGCATTGCTCATTGGATTTTTTAAATTTGCCATCCAGTGACGTCACGTCTTTTTACGACTGTTCGATACGTAGCCGCAAATTTATTAATTGAAATTTGAATAACGGACTAGTCGTCGATCGTTTTGAGTTGCACACAGAATATTTGATTTGTGGGGGCATTGGTATAGCTGCCAAAGCGATAGTCTAATCTAATACTACATTTGGTTACTGTATAAAATGGATCTGAAAAACACACACATCCTCCTAATAGTTGGATGTTGAAAATTCGTGAATTTCCCATTATGGAAATTGTTGATGGCGAACCAAACTTGCTGTCGCATAGAATTAGGCAAGTCAATAGAGGTTTAGATGCCTTGACGCATGACGTACCTAGTACCTACCGATGACGATTAACTTATTTATAAACGTTCCGAGCTGCGGTACGATAGGCTACACGTCAGTTGTGATAACCAGTATAAGGGGGCCGCGTATTCTATTGAAATTACGCTAAGCCAGCTCAAAAACAATAATAAATAAATAAAAATGTTTATTTCATTTGCTATAGGTATTTTGATACATAGTATTGGAGAAAAACAACGTGCTACCACTGACTTGCGGTCCACTGTACAAGTACATACATACGTAACTGACGTCATAAATCCTCCATTAAAATTCAACTATATTGTAGTACTAACTGGCACCTCATAACCATGAATCCAGGAAAAATGTTCACTTAACGGTAAGTGACCTAGAATCAGATGATCACGAGAACTTGTCTTAATTAGGTTAACGTCGACCCGTTACTGTAAAACCAAGCAACCGTACAATTTTGTGTCTCTTTTCCATTCGTTTAAACCTTTTTTTTCAACATCTGCACATTTACAAAATGTATTTCTGCACTTTGTTTTGTTATCGTGTGGCATTATTATTCTTTTTTTTTCTCGAAATTTTAACGCACGTGTCACTAAATCTAACATAAACTGTAGCTGGTTTTAGTGACTATTCTAATGTTTGTGACTAAATATACTTAAGGGTAAAACACGTTGTAAAAAACACGTGTTCAAAAACTTACCCGTTCACCCTATATTTACATTAATTTCCTGATAAACGTCCAGCGAAATGCATAATGTATGTAAGCAATCATTGAATGAGCAGGTATTTATTAACATACAAATAAGTGTAGGTAGTTTACATTGTATTATCTTGCAAATTAATCGTCACGTTGCTCA
This sequence comes from Phlogophora meticulosa, assembly GCA_905147745.2. Taxonomy (NCBI): domain Eukaryota; kingdom Metazoa; phylum Arthropoda; class Insecta; order Lepidoptera; family Noctuidae; genus Phlogophora; species Phlogophora meticulosa. The sequence continues at coordinate 8,191,746 of LR990528.1, read as the reverse complement.
ATGATTCCTTCAACTCGCAAAGACAAAGGGATGACCGTTAGTTGTTTTTTTTCCCTTTTTTTGTCCGTCACATGCGATGCGTAGTCTTAACAAACGTTTCTCTTGTTTCCTGTCGTTGTTCCACATTTGCTACTAATGTACTGCCTATTGTTGCATACTGAAGAATTTTAATGACAATGGGTTGGTCTAAGAAACATGTTTTACTACAACTTCAAAGCAAGAAACGTCCATTTATATCCTAAGACTAGCTATGATAGAGTTGATAGTATCGATCTGATATTTAAATTGGCGGACCTTTGACATAACGGTGCGAATTAGAGGTCACTTGTGGTATGGCTGTTATCTGGCCTTTAGTTGACTCACCGAAACACAAGTGCCCACATACATGGAAACTTTATTTAGATATAGAACAGTAGCGAGTGCGCGTGACCTAAAAAACTAAATCAGTGACAATAAAATAACTGTTCTTTTATGACTTAACCGCAAGTAGAATACAAGCCCTTCGTTCTCACAACGTATAATCAATGCACAATAAGCCTAAGCAAGCTGCTTTTAGAATCTCATATGGAGTAAAACATTCCACAAAGTACAATTGTACAGTGTACTATCATTTGCACCAACATTGAATTCAATTGCTCTGGTAATACAATCTATTTCAGGTATTCGATTGTTTATAGCACGTTAAGTGTGCCGGCCGTCGGAGTGGTTGCAGAGATCTCGTGTTTCAGAAGCGTGGTCGGTGTTAGCGTCAATGATCTATCTCTTTGTACCAACAGCTGCAATTTGCCAAAGACGTCAGCCATTGACCATTGTTGTTAGCCCTATTTATATTCATAATTTCGAAATATGGTGCGACTTCGATTTTGCATATTTGTTTGCTTCGGATTATGGATGCCATTTGTAATGTTAAATAGGACGAACTGTGTTTTGTAGTCAGTTGTCGCAACCTCCTTTATAAATGCATCGACAATTTTGTGAAGGTTTAATTCATTACTTGGGCTGTGAGCAATATCTTTAAGTTTCAGTGTAACTTTCAAATTATCGTTCTGTTAGACGATGTCAATCTTGTTAGTACATTCCTTCAAGATCATTTGTTAATTTATACAAATATATTTTAAATTTACTATCAAAAGATCGTGAACTGGCGACCATTAGGATAAAATCAGTCCATAATTTCGTGACAAGATCTGGGTGCGTTTGAGGTTACAGCTTACTTTCAACAATGTCCACACGTATGTTTCAAACGTGAATTGCAAACAAGAATGGTAAATACTTAGTTATTAAAATTAAAAATATGCCAGGCTGTTTCGTGGCTAACATTGTGCGTAACGTTGACAATATATAACCTTGTGTAGCCACTGATCCTTTTATCTTCGTTACGATACCTGCGTGTGACGCAATTTATTAGGTATTATGTTTAGAGAACAGAATAAAGCTTATATTACAAAGGCGGGTCTTAAGGTTAACAGGACCGTTAAGACAAGAATCATGGCGCCCAGTGATTAATAACTGAAGGAAGGATATAATGTGACTTATCTGAAAGACCTATTTATTGCATTGACATTTCTATCAGTATAATCTTTTGAACACAATGAAATTTAAAATAGTAAATCAAACAATGATGGATAACTGCTTTAATAGGTGTTAGTTCCTTCACTCAATATTCCCAATAGTTTGTTTCGAACCGTGATTATATTTGTAGAATTAATATTTTGCAATGTGTGTTTAAGCCATGTTGCCACCGGACGTTGTATAATATCTGTAAAACACGCAATTGTCGCAATCAAATGCAATCTAACATCAACAGTACCTGATATTCAGTTGTTTTCTGTGACCTAAATACTACAAGATCTACCATGCACATTCCGATTTCATTGCGATATACAATATTGTCATCGAAACTTGTATGTCTAGCAGTCGTAATTTGTCACAGGGCTAGATACAATGGGTCATACATTGCATGAAATATGGTCTTGTGGCTACATCCATCACATCCGTTACTTGCCATCGATATTTCATATAATCCAATCTAATATTTCAACGTTCATAATCGTGCCAAATTGGGAATTTTAATGGAAGTGTCATTTTGAAAGGAAAGTCGTGGCCTGATTCGTATTTGCTCAGCTGTAATAGTGTGAGTCAGGGTAGTACGATTTCATCGATAGATATGTTATCAGCCGATTGGTATGAAAAATCAAGTCTTAAAACTGAAGATGTATCTCGTTATGACCGCTCATAACATCTTTTATCATTTTGGCTTCAGCCTTATATGTCGTGTTACCGAGATTGCTGAGGTAAACCAATGTGCATCAAAATACATTTCGTAGGTAATCAAGTGCTTTTTAAAACTTAATATCAGAGTCCGATTACCGTGCAGCAACTTTGCCAATATCTTCATCAACCCTGAAACGGTACTCGATTACTTTGTTATGAGACTTTTGGAACTAGCTTCTTGCTATTTATTCAAATACTCCTATTTAAATGTACCAGCTCCCAATGAGCTTTACTACATCATTGCGTTTAGACTGTTTACTTGTACCGACATTATTTGCTCCGGCAATAGTCCAGCAAGCAATTGGACTTGCTCAAACATCGCTTTGAGCGTACAATGTGTGCCTCTTTAAATGTGATATCATTGCTGTATGAACATTTGTACAAACTATGTACATCTACTGAAGCTGTTCCAAAACGATTTGTTTTACCCATTTGCTGTCGACTATCAACTCAACCAACGACGGCCTTTATCGAATGCCCGTTAAACCATTATTCTCGGATTAAACCAAAGCGACGCGAACATAAATTCTAATAACATAACGCAGTTATGATGTGGCGATAATTAAAGCCATTTTTTTCCAGCTCCACGTCAATAGCTTTTTTCTTGTTTGGAGAATTCTCGCGTAAATCGAGAAAGTTGTAGATAGAATTGACTAGTTTCTAACTACTATGACGTCAATTGGAGTTTACTTGTACCTGCACATATTGTTTGCAACTTCGTCTTCGTCTGTTTTGATAATTTGGTTCCACGCCATCAGCTCCGCCTGTGTTATTTTGACAGATGACATTCGTGAATTCCCAAATTGGTCTTTAATGCCGCCGCTTTTGCGTATATCGATAGAACTTTTCATGGCGCCTTATAAGGGCAGGGGCCGGGTTCTAAGTGCCACCTACACATTGCTGTACAAATGTCCATATTCGTCATTATGGGCGTTCTGACTAAGACGGCCGGCGAATCGGCTACCTTTGTTAGATATACGCTGATGACTCTTTTTGCCGCTGCCGTGGGCGGCCGATTCACCTTCGATATAAAGATTATCTTATTCCATGTAGGTGGCGGGTACTTACATCTTAACTTGAGAATACTTAGGAAGTGAGCGTTATTTTGATTTCGTAATGATAGTTCCGCTCTGGCGTGGGAGCTAATGACTGGGCATAACCTAATCCACAAATTATATATTTATTTAACCTTATTATTAACGTATAAGTTACGTTACACTTGCGACATCTACTTAAATGACCTTCTTTAAGACGGTGAATGAATGGCTTCAGTTAAATAAGCAAATGATTAAATTATTCAAGTTACGGTTTAATGTCTATCGACAGTTACTCATCCAAATAAATTATTATTATTGCCCTGTTCCAATGAATTGGTCTCTGACTTAAAAATATATGGGTAACTGGATGCCTTCCAATAGTTTTCTGATATATGGCAGATTATCAGTCTAGGATTAAGTCTAAAAATAACGCCTTATTCATATGTTAACATAAAGCATCTCGCTTTGTATAATATTTACTAAACTCATATTATCAGCAAACAAAGTTAGTGCCTAATATCGCAACGTTAACTAAATTAATGGCTATATAGAACAGTTAGAAATTATTAAATGCACATGTCATGATGGCCCAGTGGTTTAGGCCTCGGCTCATGTGAACGAGGTTGTGGGTTCAAACCTGGGCAAGTACCAATGTGAGTTTTTCAATTCATATGTACTTTCTAAGTTTATCTTGGACATCACTAACATCGGTGAAGGAAAACATCTTGAGGAAACCTGGACTTACATAATTAATATAAGTCTGAAATCGCCAACCCGTCTTGAGCAAGCGTGGTGATTGATGCTCGTGCCTTCTCTGTATGAGAAGAGGCCTTTGCCCTGCAGTGGGATAGTAATAGGCTGGTACTGGTAAATGCATAGAATTATGCTTTCATCGCGTTTGTAACCTATCATTTTAGTTCACCACCAAACAGTATTTCGGTTTGTTTCATCTCTGCTACCGCCATGAGATAAAAAGCTCTTCTAAGTAAAGAATGTTCGTTACCTTAGGGCTGTCATATAATATTCCTTTCATTTTAAAACGGTTCCAGTAGATATTCTAAAACTCCTTTGAATCAATAGTATCATTAGTGTTGCTGCCTAACTGTTTTGTTATGTTAAAAGCAACATGTTGTGTTGGATAATTATTAAAATAAAATAAATTTACGTTAATATAACACGTATTAAATAATTATATTAGTATCAGATTAAACACATTTAAATGTCATGATGTGAGGTATTTTCTTAGAATAAAATTATACATAGGCATGATACTGGCATGAACAAGATACCCAACCCTAGTTGGTACCGGTGCAGCTATTTTAATTACCATTAATTTAGATTTAAAGTACGTACTCGAGAGTTTTATGTGAACCTTTAAGAGTCACGGTCGAATAGTTCATAGTTATTTATAAATAGATGACATAATTGTCATGGACACGAAGCCCAGCAATCGGTGAACGTTTGAAAAAACCGCATTTGCACTACCAAATGACCAAAAACGTTGTTGAAGAAAGTTTGGAGTTAAAAACCTGTGTGATTGATATCAGGTCGTTAAATATTTGTGGTCAAGCCAAGACGTGTAATTTTGTACTTTATTAAGTTGATTGGTCAATATATTAACAGCTCATCACTGTCCCTTTACGTGTATTTATCTTGCCTGCTTGTCATATTTGTGATTAAGAACTATAGTTATCATTCACTTTAATTAAAGTTAACTTAAGCGTTGACTTAGCTTGAGGCTAACTTGTCGTTTCTTAATTTTCACGGTTACCAACCGTCACGAACGAGACTAGGAATTAAAGTACTTCCAATTTTGTTTGTAAAGACAGTTATTAAGATTGTGAAGTAAAAGAAACAAAATTAATCTTTTTGACGGCTGTTTCTCACTGTGCTTAAATTCAATGTAATATAATATTTTTGGAATACCACTAATGAAACCACAGGCCGTAACAAAGTATTCTTCCGACAAGAGATGACGAATTTTATAAAAAACCTTCATTGATTGATATTTAATCTAGGGACCTTTGAACTTTCTGTCGCGTGGACAATGGGCTCGACGCTCAATTAGATGCTAGGCCTCCGTGGGTGGTCCAATGCGTTCCTTTGCCCTATAATCAATAAAAATGCGCCTTTAGTGTTCATGTCAGTTGAAGTGACGTTTTGACGGAGTCGCTGTTAGATGGTACTGGTTTTGTAATGGATATCGTATAGCCGGCGCTAAACTTACATTGTGTTCGTTCTATTATCCGCGGATGTGATGTTAAGATCACATTCCTCCCTATGTGGGATTATTATGACTGTATTGTCGTGCTGTTTCCATTTATGTGACGAACCATTCTTGGAGAAATGATGGAATGAAATGTGTTGACGATTGCGGAATACCTTTTTATTAAGTCAAGTTTTCCTGTATGGTATGCTTTCACCATTTAGCCATGCGTCTTTTGCACATTATAAACTTTTCCGCGTTACACACTTTTAATTTTCGTAGCTAGATAAAAGTATTTTATTAAACTTATCGTTGTAAAAACTGAATGAATACATCGCACGGCTATATTTTTGACCATTCATCCGCGACGGACACTTATTGTAAGACAACACCGGGGTTTTAAGTTTCTCAATCAATAATGAGTATAAATTAAACCAATATTTCCATAATGGTATCATTATGTCATTTCATTCATTAATTATTATGAACCCAAAGGTTTCAAACTTTTTTATTCTGTGGAAATTGAACTTAACCTTTCATGTTCACCATTTTTATTATCTAAAACGGAAAACTATAAAAATGCGGAATAAATAGGTATGTTTGCGACATTACATTCTATTTCTTCGATAACAGAAATGCGGCTTAGAAGAATCCAAGAGCTTTTCATGACGATAAATTGTCTGCGTCCATTTATTTCTGCGACTACCGAATTTTTCGCACATTTCTTCTCTCAGCCTACTGTACATACTCTGTATTTTCAATTAAAATAATGTTGTTTTGAGAGTAGTTAAATAATTAATTATTTGACTACGGCCAAAGCTTTTTAGTACATAGTGATAAATACCATGCAATAAAAGAAACCTAGTTGATACTAATATAACTATTTCATCACCTGCCTTGCCTTTTCCCAACTATACTGGGGCCGGCTTCGATTCTAACATAGTGCAGCTGAATAACAGTATTTTACATGGAGCGACTACCCGTCTGACATAAACAATAACCCAGTAACTGGATAATACAACCAACCCCCTTTAGTAAGTCTGGTTGGCAGACTTTTGAGTCCGACTGCCCGTAAGGACTGTCTATGACAGCTGAGATCAACACCTTATCGTGTTCACCAAGGTACAGAGGGGTCTCAGTGACACATCTGTATTTATCGTCATCTTACAAGTCACCTTTATGCTAGCCATACAATCTTTCACACAATCCATCCATCGTTTCTTTGGTCTTCCTCTACCCTTATCCACATTCATTCTCAAATCTTAGTTGTAACTTTGTTTGTATGTTTCTCATTTAGCACAAGTTAGTTGATACAAAATAATTAGTAAATATTCTAAAAGAGCACACCCAATAAATAACAATTAAACTCAGTTTTGCGTTAAAACACATCATTTTTGTGACATTTACTGGCTGGAGTCGTATAATTAACTAACTACTGAGCTGCGACCTCTGACAATGTAGCATTAAAACGGCAAGCAACCTATACTTTGATGTTGCCTATGTGTAATTTTATAGCCAATGATGTAAGCTTGTCTTAACCGAACGTATAAAGACAATAGAGGTATTAACTGCGTCGCATAAACTTTGATGTGCCCAAGCTGTTAAAACCGCGACGGTTTGTGTCGGTATGTTTTCGTGAAACCAATATGAAAGTTCATTTTTTGATTAATAAACTATAAAATATCTAAAATTGCGGCTTTTATAAAAATAGCCCTAGACAGAGAGAAAAGATATTAGGGAGACCTTTGACCTGCAGTTGGAAATCATACTTGAAATCAGTTAGGTATCATAAAGAAAGTTTATTTTGTTCCTGTTTACCGTGTAAATTCATTAGAGAAACATATATTTAAGAGGAAACCGTTCAGAAAGTCTATTCAGCGTCGTCGATATTTTTTTATACAATTGCATTTTCATTAATGGAATTCTTTGCTTAAAATTCATGGGAAATCCTGTTTAACTAATTCGTGTTGTGTGTCGCTGAATAACTGAATGCAAACACCAGTGCATTTAAATAGCTTCCATTTACACACCTGTTAATTTAGTGACAACATATTATATGTGCAGAATTTAACATTAAAATTAATTATACTCTTAATGGTTTATAGCAATCATTATTTAATCGAATCATTATCAAATGAGAGTCATGATGGCCCAGTGGTTTAGGCCTCGCCTCTTGTGCACTAGGTTGTGCAAGTACCAATGTGAGTTTTTCAATCCATATGTACTTTCTAAATTTATCTTGGACATTACTGACATCAGTGAAGGAAAACATCGTGAGGAAACCTGGACTTATATAGTTAATATAAGTCTGAACTCGCCAACCCGTCTTGAGCCTGTGAGAAGAAGCCTTTGCCCTGCAGTGGGACAGTAGTAGGCTGGTACTATACTATATTATTTAATAAATTAAAATACGAAATAACATGATAGATACAGATAGAAATGATCACTAAAATAATAATAACGATTCGGAGGTTGGCCAATTTCCACCAGCGTTCATCTACCTCTGTTAACAGCCAAAATAAATAAAGTTTTATATTCAACCAGTCACATACGATTAACGAACATCTCGACACATCCAACTAGTACAGAAGTCAGTCCAACGTAACTCCCAAGTCTGAAGCCAAGAGTTTAATGACTTGTTATTAATTAAGTGGGTGCTACACCATATTTCCCAAGTCATTTCTAATAAAATATTTGTCGTTAAATCGACGGGGTATCATCGTGAAGGAGAATCAAAGAACATACATACTTTAATGAAGACACAATCTGATATTTTGTGTGGCTTTTAAGAGTGAAGTAACTTCTGTCAATTAGACCATTATCGTTAAATTGACAGTGAAAATGTTTTTGTTGCCCATTCTTCTCCATACGAAAAAGGGGCAGCAAATACCATATTTAATCTTTTAAATTATTATTTTACAGTATAAAGTATACAATATATTTATCAGATATTTGAAGACTATGTGCCAAAATAAAAACTATATTCAAATATGTTCAAAGTATTTTTAATTAAGAAATAAAACAGATCGCTCAATTAATATGTTGATAGAAACATGGTGTTCACATATTTACAAATATTACAACCGTAGATTCTTCCAATTTAAAACCATAATAAAACAGTGTGTGATTTCAAGTAATTGCAGTTTGTAGAACTAATTTCATAAAATATATAAATATGAATGAAGCGCATTGAAGAATGGTTGCTATTGGCGAGGGTGAATAAATTCCTTGTCACAGTAATTTAGCTTGTTTTCCGGCAGCGAATAAAATCAGAAAGCGATCTGAATAAAATAAGTCCCCCACATCTTGTGAAATACAACAAACGTCCTGTGCCAAGATTTAAATTATGTTATATTAGACAAGTATATTCAAAGAATTTCGTCAAACACAACCAAAACATAAAAATCACGTTTTGTATAGAATAAAGATGACTTTAAATACACGTGCGTGTCATCGCCGTAGCGCCTCGTCACTAACTCCGACGGTTTTCTTAAAAAAAACAAAGCGATTATCGAGAGTATTTTTCTTTTCAGTATTTTTAATTGCACTGTTTTCTTTTTGCGTGCATGTGCTTGAACTCTGTGCCAAGAGTCTCACGCGTGAACATCCACAAAGAAATAGAGACGGTTATTTCTGACTATCACCTCTAGATGCGTGTGACCGCTACACGAGTGTCGGAGCTATGAATGAGTTCTCTATTAATGTATAAACGGAATTATTTCATCTGTCATATGATCATATCATATAACATTTGGTTTCTTCTAATAAGCGCCGTTGTTCAACAAAGTCCCCTGAAACGTGCTCACGCTTAACAATGGAGGTTATTGGTTGTCTATTGGTATTAACATATTATATTCTATGTGAAAATTATGTCATTGCTATTTTCGTATGATTCGTGTTGTCAACTGCCTTTCTATTGACCGTGATTGTTAATCAACCTAAAATTATAAGATTGCGTTTACATACTAAAAGAAGTGTAACCTAATGAAAACATTATTTAGTACACGTGAATACTAGCTGAATCAATAACTCATTAAAATGAAAATTATGCAACTTGGAATGTTCGGTTTTATAAACAATAAATAATAATAATTTACTTTCTTTCACAAGTCACTATCTAGTGGTTGAAGTGACCTTTTAGACAAAAATTGTCTGTGTTAGGTAAATAAAATAAATGCTTTATTTTACTATTTAACTGTAGCATCGAAATCTGCCACGCCTAGTAAATATTGTCAGACCAGCACTAAAGGAGCTGAACGTGCAATTGCGTCACATGCCTAGACCAACACAGTGTTGCACAACCACACTGAAAACTGTTGTCTGAATATATTTGAACATAGAATTTGTAATACTGATGCGCGTGAGTTCTTATTAGGCTGTCTTGTTATTCAGTGGCACCTGGCTTCGTCGTAAGCATTGGTAGTATTCAAACCATGCAATATGTTGTTAAGTTCGTCGTTTCTCGATCTTATTATATCTAGCATCTATCCCCTTACTTTCATCTAAAATTTCTGGTTCGGTCTTCTTGTTCCCTGCTCTTCTTCATAATATTTCTCAGACAGGTTCTCTAATGTCAGACAGGCTTACGCTATTCGATCAAGAAGTACTAAGTCTTAAGTAACAGTAAATATGAATAATTACTACAGTAAGATCATCTGAGTTGTGTTGTTTGCTGTGTAAATATATCACCTGCTGTGGCCACGCATTAAATATTTCCCTACGGAAACCTGCTTCAATGATATTGTTGAAATCAATGGCTCATTGTTTTACCAGGCAGCATGTAATTAAATAAACTAATAAACATGAAATCCATGAATCAATAGCTAAGACAACGTTAATAGTCTTCATATTTTATTTAAGGTAAGAATCAAAATTAATTAATTCAAATTAGGCTGAGAATCAGCACTTTTAAACGTCAAAACGTTTACAAAAGACAGTCCCCCAAAACGCCCACCATTCACCACTTCTTAGTGTTTTTGCTGGGAAGAAGTGGTGGAACAAACTCCCCAGCAACACGTCTGTCTGGTAGGTTTGAAGAACTTTAATAGATTCAAGTTCAATGTTGTATAGATACGATATATGTCAAAAAAAATAATAATGATGTCAATGTAAGCTTCGTTCACTAGTGTCGAGACGTGAGAAATTCTATAGAACCCCGCGACTTGTAAGTCATAAAGGTTTTCAACGTGTTTGTTACCGTCGCCTTTATAGAGAAACTTAGCTTTCTTTAGCTGTCTTATTTATTGTTCAAGACATTACTTTTCTCCGTACCTGCAGTTCGAAAAAAGACTGGGAAGCAATACTTCATTTATTAGATAAAACTCGTACACTGTTTCAAATTCGCTTTCGTGCATTGTTTAGTTTGATGTGGATATAAAACTGTTTAACTGCCCACATGCAATTGATTTTCTCTAAGAAAACCTTTTGTTGCAATGACAATCATTATCATTCGCTTTTCCCTTTTTCTTATGCCCTCGGGCTACGGTTGCTTTTACTACATTTTCTCGCAGTGTACCACAAAATACTAGTAAAATTTTATTTTCTTATCTATTTAAATCTGACATCGTTAATGGTTTTCAACTCTGTGACCGATTCTTTGTGCTACTGTCCCTATAATCTAGAATGGTCGTGAATGGTAATTTTTTATCTAGCCATAAAGGTGTCTATGGCATCACTTCGCTTTGTATTAGGTTAGGGACACAGAATTAATTAGCAAAATTAGCTCTACAACGACAACACGAGCTTGGCCTTACGTGTATTTGATTACACCTACGATTATTACAAGAATTGCAATTGAATTGAAGTCAATCATTGTGCATCTGTGATTGTTGATGAATCCTTGGAAAAGGAATACATCATTCTTGACTGTCCATAAATGTTGGTACTTGGTAATAATAATCATGTTTTGTGGGCCATTAAACATTGACATATGTTTACCTACTTGAAATATAGTTCGCGTAGGTGGTTTACTCATGAAGTGTGTCTTACGTGTGATTGAGTGAGACGGCTCATTACAATAAGTTTTTCTAAACCAATTTGACACGTGTTTCATTGTAGGCGTTGCTACCAGCCGCGTTAACAATATGTTATGAATAGCAAGGTTGAGTCTGTCTGAGCCAAGTACCTTGCTGCTGGCTCATGGCTTGCTATTGTCAAATATTTGCCTCAAACAATCCGTCTCGCTTGCAAATTCCGAACCGCTATATAACCTACACGCTCTCGAGCTACTCTATGCAACTTAACATATTGACGAGCCGTATTTTCATTCCATATAAACTTAAATTGAACAGTATTGTTGTTGTAAAAAGAGATCCACAATGTGTCACATTGAATGACGCCATTAAATAGTGTTTAAAATATTGTTGTTAAAGTGTTGATTCAATAGTTTGTCATTGGTATAATTCTGTCATTCAATGTTTATAAGCTACGCCCACAAGGCATCCATTGAATACGAAGCCCATTCCAGAATGGTAGGTGTCGACATTTGACGCTTCGGCTTTATTGTAGTAGGAAAAAATGACAGTCAATATGTCGAATATCAACATGTCACAATATATACCTTAACACCCGCCCAAACTGATTCATAGTTGTTTTTTATTATTGTATGTATCATATTCATCAACTATATATTAAGAAGTTTTATGCCTTCCTTCTGACACCGATTTTTGCATGAACGGCTTTATAAAATGGCTACACCGGAGGTTATAAACTTTCTATTGAACTAACATAATGGTGCATTAAAGTCGCCAACTGACACGACATACCGAAACATCCACAGTTCGTTGTTTTACGATAATGCTCCATATTATATTAATGTTCGCGTCGCATCAAGTCACGTTGTTTGGCACCGACATAACACATAAAAAGGAAACCCCAGTTTCCCTACTGTAAACTCGTCCTATATTTACAAATTGGCCTCACGAGTAAACCGTGAAAAATAAATATTAGGCGATAAATCAGCGAAAATCTCCGGTTTACTCCAATACTTTTATAGCTATAATAAAAGAACCGTCAACTGTGGATAGTGTTTGGGGAATAAATAGTATAGTTGTCGGCCAGCATTCTGGAAACTCGACGCGTAACAGTGCCCATTGGTTCAGCTTTGACACATTTAGGCGATGTTAACTAGTGAGCTTATTTACACGTGTCGAACCTGCGTAAATCCTAACGAATAGGACCGTAAATCTGTAGCCGCTTTGTATGAAAACATGCGTATTCCTTCGTACTAAGACAATCTATAGAGATATAACTCTCGTTTCGTTAGTCGGTAAGTTGTACTCACACAATATTATTTTAACAGCATCCTCTTCTGCTCCTGGTAAAAGTGCGCACTTTAAAAGCCATTATAATTTTGTAAAGTTATTGCCTGTGTTGATCTTTCTTGAACATAAATTAGGTAGGTACTTGTAGAAAATATGATGATGAGTTTTAACAAAATCATATGTTATGATTACCTAGTTTTGAAATGTAAATTTAGCTAGTGAGAGAATATTGAATAGAAAACAAATTTGTCTGAAGCCAACATATTGGTTTTTCGCTTCCGTGTGCGTATATACCACTGTATCAGCGATATTACCTACCGCATACAACTTTGTGTGTTTGGGCACATTACTTATACCAGTGCAACGCGTGTCTTAACCCTTGCAGTTTATTTATTTTTTCATTCACACCCAACGTCTGCAAACTGTCATTCATAAATATGAGTATTATTTTTCTTTGGACCATTTACGCTTGACCACCTCTTCTATATGCACGTTCACTGTAATTAACATAACGTGTTTCGCTTACGATATTCATATTTCCCAGTCACACTTTACACAATTAGCTGCAGTCCAAACGACTATCGGTATGCACCTCAAATATTTAAGCTTGCTTTAATTTGTAACGGTATCTCCATCCTCTTGTATTTCCATTAGACGCTGCTCATCCATTCTAACGTGATTTTCAGCGCATTCCGAAATGTCGCATCAGTGTCCTTAACAATGTGACAACGACCCTCTAACCGAGCATAGATAAAGATATCAAGATAAAGGCATTTCAATCACAAATGTAAAGACAACTTGCGCTGGCATTTCCAACTGGTTTCCATTTTGTGTGCATTTCGTAATGGCCAATAATGTGTCCGTTCGCTCCTGCCGTGATTTATGCACTTATTATTTAGCAACTATATACCTGTTTCACATTGGGTCCAAATTAACTTGCATCTTTACTACATTATTGTTTTCATTCATAAATGAATCACCGTCAATCTCATTTCGTCACTCTTCTACGTATAATTATTGTCATCGTCCCACGCGTTGTAGGAGTGACTAATGGGAATCTTGGAAGAAATATTATGTTAGTAGTATATTGAGACCATCATTATACTCGTCTGACAGACAAACAATTTTAACATAACTTAATCTAACATCGGCGCTATGTCATCTCATTGATAACTTGTAGCGCTATTATATATTAGATCAACAACAAGTGCAGATGAGTTATTCTTTCCTAAATCTCAGGTGAAATTCATACAAATAAATTACCCTTAGGTGAAAGTATGATTTAACTATTCATCTTTTCAAATGGCCTTACCAGTTGCATTTCACTTTTCTAGACTCTAAAGGTATGTTATTCGCCAGAGCTGCTTCTAATTATGCTTTAACTTTTCTACGATGCAACAGCTGCAGCTTTTTATTGATTCTCTCTCTTATTTGCATAATGCATGTGCATGACTAGACATTGGCCTATGGTACTTGACATCGTGGACAGGAAGTCGGATATCACTGGAAGAGCTCTGTGTGTTGTTAAATAAGCTGTAAAATGCTATTTTAATGTAACGTCACGCTCATATCGTATATTGAAAACGAATTTTTCTCACTCTGAGGAACTTAGTTTCTATTTTTTCACCCTACAAAGAGTGTCAACATAGTTATCTGCTCTGCTGTTAAAGGCAAAGTGAAATTTGTCAAACTATATTTGTTCACAAGACTTCCTCTCAATGGAAATAAAAGTCGTTGAAGGTGAATAAAATAATATACAAAATGAAGCAACCAATATGTTGAAATCTCTACGATTTTAGATACTTATATAATTAGACAAAAATGTGAAGTTTTACTCATGGAATTGTATAATTTGGATCTTTATGTTTAGCGCGAATTAAAGTTAGGAAATCCCTTATGCAAATTTATTTATATTATTTGGAATCGGGTAGTGGAATCTAGTCCTATCAGTATCTTGCGCTTTTCTTGCAATAAGCAATAGTTTCTTCTTCGAAGGGACTTGTTTTATTGGTAGGAAACATCCACGCATAGCCCATGGCGCCTTCATGTGCCAGTAGGTACATCTGTTCGACGCTGTATATTGTCTGGAGCTACCGTACCGGCAACTTAACTCCCTACTGCCTTTTGATTATCTTGTTCCCATTCATCATTCTCAAGTGCATCGCTTTCTATTAATATACACTCTTCTTTGTTATTGTATGATATATTGAGTGGGCCAACTTATTCATCTTCTAACTTAAATAGCCTTTGATGTCCAAGATCATTAGTTTTGTTCATTAAAATCCGGTTTGATCACTTAATAATCTAATTTGTCAAGCTTGATTACAAATGACCCGTCCACAAACACAATACTACAATGGTTCTCATAGGACACACCGGATACGTATGCTCTTTATTCACAAATGTCGTATTAACTTAATTTGGACACCAGTTGCTTCACGTTTGTTGCATTTGTCCAGACATCGCTGTCAAAAAAGTCGAAAACTGACAAGGTATAGTACCTAGATGTTTTTTATTCGTCTGTCATTCGTAACTATATATGCGTGCTGTGTAACAGTCTTTATATGTTATGCCATATTAACGCCCAGGGTCTGTACCTATCCATACTAATATTATAAATGGGAAAGTGTGTGTCTGTTTGTCCGTCTTTCACGGCAAAATTGAGCGACGAATTGACGTGATTTTGTAAGTGGAGATAGTTGAAGGGATGGAGAGTGACATAGGCTACTTTTTGTCTGTTTCTAACCCCCCACTTCCTAACGCGAGGCAAAAGCTAGTATAATTTACAACTAGGTTTTTGTCTCTACAATCTTAACTATTATTTTGCAGATCATATTCAAAGAAAGTCTCGACGTCCACGTTTGATTTACCAACGGTGTTTATTGTTGTTATTCGTTGTAATTTTACAGTCATTTATGCCATCATCATGATTACGTATTGTTGTTATTAACTCAGCTAGCTTCTTTGGCCATATGTCTTTTACTTCAGGATAAATTCCATTAAGGTTAATTTAGTGTCTGTAATTCCATATTTATAAGTACTATTTTGATTAAATTGTGCTTAGAGCCTACGCTGAAGTAATACTTAAGAGTCATTTATGATTACATGTATTTCAATCTTCATAATTATTGCTCAGCTCTGGTCTGTTTCTTATTTCTGCTTTAAGACATATAAAGTTTTTGTGTTCTTCAGTTTTCTGTGATTCACGTCAAAATAACGATCTGCATAGATGAATATGAGTTTTAAATGTAACACAGCAGCTTTGTTCTGTTATCAAATGTTTCCCAGAGAAGTCTCATTCCGTTAATGTCAATTGTGTACCGGGTAATTACACACACATTTTAATATATAAACATAATTATTCGCGTGATTCAAGTCTCCGTGGTTGGTCGACGCAAGTGAAGCCGGTCGCTACTGACCGTGGTGCTGCGTTTACGCATCGTCGCTCAACGTGAGAAAATTCCCCTTCAATCTACATTGTTCTTAATTTGCCCTCATATGTTATTATTCAGGGAACGTTAATCTTAACTATAGAAGAAAAACGAAGCTATTAGTGACTGTTAGTTTACCGCTTCTAATTCTTGCTGACTCTATAGTTGGTGCAACTTTAGAATTTGGAGCGGTGTACTTGGATTTTCTCATAAATTTACGAGTTTAACCAATACGAGAATGAATAAATAGTTTCTAGTCCTTCACACATCAAATAAATCTTGTTCATTTATGCTCCAATTGTGACAGTCAAGTTTAATTAATGCACCACCTTGTAATTTCACTGTCTAGACCGCGCGTCCGTTTACTTAGTTTGTTATTATCACGGCCGTTGCATTGCAGTCGTCGTTAAATTACAAAATACCACCACAGTTCTTGGTGATGAAAGAAATTAATTGTTTCCGCCGACCGACGCTGCTAACGAAAGTGATTTTGTGACTTGGTCTATTCTAAGAACCAATTATACCATTTGTTTCACTGGAACTGGTGTGCATGCGACTGCGAGCAGATGGCGCTTTGTTACATAAAACTACACAGCGGAAGATTGAGTTTATGTTATTTTCATTTATTAAAAAAAGAGTACCTTCAAGTAACATTACAGGTTTGGGAAGATCTTACTTAAGTTAGCCTTTCGACAGATACAGTTACCACAAGCACAGACACTTGCTTAACTGCTAAAACTTTGACGTCGAATTACCAAATCCCATTTTTATTCCATAAATATGTTAACATCTAACTTTATAGTGGAGTATTGGTGATCTCTCTCAACTAAATCGCATTTATCTTGAAATATGTTGAAAATTGTATTATAACTGTCCAAGGGTCGAGTTCAAGCCCAGTTTAACACCACACATGTTTATTTAATACATAACTTAAAAGATCGCACCGTAAGCCATAAACTGATGTTTTAAAGTTTTTTAATAGAAACTATAAAACCTCGTGGGCGTGTCTTCATGGTGAAGCATAAAAATGTAATCACGTAGCAAAGCATCCAATTCCGTGCGA
Organism: Phlogophora meticulosa; assembly: GCA_905147745.2. Lineage (NCBI taxonomy): Eukaryota > Metazoa > Arthropoda > Insecta > Lepidoptera > Noctuidae > Phlogophora > Phlogophora meticulosa. Next base: position 8,174,473 of record LR990528.1, on the reverse strand, counting down.
TGATATCGTTCTTGGTCTTGAAGCTGCGGGTTATTAAGTGCGTATTAGAATAGAATGAGGGAGAGGGATTACAGAGTGAATGCGCCGCGGTCTGCCATTGTAGCCAGTGACAATGCAAGAGAGATTGCATTGCATTATCTGGAACCAGTAAGCGTGTGTGAGGTTCACTGTCGCAATACTCCAGGGAGGAATTTGTACATGTATAAAACTATTAACTGTTGTAAATATTTCCGTTTTTAAACTAAAATTGAAATAAAACTTATGACGACCGATGTGGCGCGGCGGGCGAAGGTCCGCCTGCGACGCAGGAGGTTGCGGGCCCGATGCCCGCCTTGGGACAAATGTTTGTACGATCTACAAAGGTTTTTTCCGGGTGTTCAGGGTGTTTGCTATGTATAATAAAAAGTATATCTATCTATGTAATGTATTGTATTGAGTATATCAGTCATCTAGTACCCATAACACAAGCTCTGCTTAGCTTGGGGCTAGATGATGCTGTGTGGATTGTCCAGAATTATTATTATTATTAATTAAATATTAATTGCTTACGTCAATGATATTGAAGAAATTTCTACAGATGTTATTGAACTGTAACTAGAACAAGAGTAGAGAACCAATTAGAGAAGCAGGTAATCAAGAATAAGTTACTTAAGTATCTAATGACTAACGTTATTCATATTCAATAACAGTAATCAGACATATCAAACTTGTTTTCTTGCCCAGATTTATTCACTAAGAGGACTTAATTTCAGAGCTATGATAAATTGAAAGTAAATAAAGTATACCATTAATTTTGGTCACAAATCCAAAGTAATCTAACAGCATTTGCTTTTCCGTAGGTGGTCTCGAAGATCGAAGCGGCAATTGTCATTTGTCACTGAGTGACACACAAGTTGCTTGCTCTTCTATTATAGTGAATGCTCTTCCTACGCGAGCGTTCAAACATCATTATATTGTAGAGTTATCAACTATACCAAACCCAATTTAAATCTTAACTCAAAGACACAGAGATAGATTTTCCTTACACGATTCCAAAGGGAGTCTGCAAGGCTAGAATTACGTACATAGAACGATCGCGATTGCGGTTAGAGTAATCTGAGTAAATGGTAAAATTAAACCTTGTTAACAAATATAACGTGTATATTGTGGCTTTGCTACCTGTTTGTGGATAGCTCTACTACATTGATGTAACTAACATTTTTAAAACCATCTAATATCACCTAATCTAATAAATTAGGTAAATTATGACCACTCGAGTATTAAAATCGATTAGAATATTAATTTCGTATTTAAATTCATGGTCTTTTTTAGGTTGATTGCATGCTCAAATTAGTGATGTGTTCCGCAGTTGTGAAAACATTGAAATATCCGACCGACCTCTTCCCCCGCGAGTTGAAAGAATTATCTCCAAGAAATGGGTTAATGTGGTGCTCGTAGGCGATGAGCATGCAAGCTGTCATTAAACATTTTCTGTTACATCTGCAACCATCATAAATAACTCCTGTTCGTTACTTTAAACTCTTCCATTATACGTTATAATGATAGCGCCTAAAGCTACGCTTTTTAGTGAGAAATAAAAGCTAGTGGTATAAACATGCGTTAAAAGACGTAGAAACTTCAACAGGAATGCGTAAATAGCCGTCCATCACTAAAATCATCCGTCTCATAGTTCACACGAGATTGAAGTAGGTACACAAGTTTGGTGGCTTGCGCAAGAGCGACCTCCTACAGACGACATATTCCGAAACTCGTTCACGTCAAATCCGAGTACATTAATCAAACTCAGGCGCAGGGACATGGAGTGACGGACGGACAGCCCCCTGAACCACCTGCGACAAAACATAGCCTCTTTTATAACGCAATTGTTTTTGTATAGAACTCTCATTTACTAGTACAAAGACGGCTTCATTGTTCTACGACCATTACAAGTGTTTCGCCACCCGTCAACGTCCGTTGTGACATGTTACAAAAGGACGGTTTTTGAACGATTTGCTCTTCATGCAACCTTGTATTGACCATCAGACAATTTAACTTGTCAAATACACAAACGCTGTCAGTGACGATTACCGTCCCATTAATCAACTGATTCAATATTATCTTGGTCTCTTGAGTAAGTTACTTTGTAGCTTAACTTAACTCGGATGTTAAACAACTTCATCTGCCTAGCCTTCTCTACTATGTTGGGGTCGGCTTCCAGTCTAACCGGATGCATCTGAATACCAGTATTTTACATGAAGCGATCGCCTATAGTATTTGACCTCAACAGTGCAGTGTTACCGGGCAATATAATACCCCTGGCAAGACTGAGTATTAGTTTTGAGCTTCTGATTACCCATAACGACTAAGAATGATCTACAAATACAAATGACAGCCGGGACTAACGGCTATATTTCTTCTCTTGAATGGGACTTATCCTACGTACCTCTGAAAGCATCAGAGGTACGTAGGATAAGTCCCATTCAAGCAAGCGAAGCTTAACCTTCAATCGCCCCCTCCGACTGTTTTTATCTACGACCCTTTTATGTTAAACTACTTACAAGATATCGATCAATGAGGCGGGTGCTTTTTAAATTACAAAACAAGAACCTAAGTGGAGCAACCGCAAAATTCGGTAGGTGTGCACATGACATCGGCTACCAATTAAGTTTTTTTTTTTAAATAATGTTGCCCCACACTATGAATTTCTCCTGTGTCGTGGGTGCGTTTACAAACATTTAAAGTCACTTACACAAACAGCCAGACCCGGAACAACTACCTGTAGGCCATACAAATACTATATATAATAGTTGTTTGGAAAGAAAATCGTTTACAGCGAATATATAGCGATCATCCTAAATGAGTCTGCCATCAATATGCAAGAAAACGTGGCAATTAAATACATAATCCATTGGCTATCACACGAGCACCGTGTCGGGTTAATGGCTTGTTTACTCACTCTGCGCCCTTATATGGTGTGAAAGCTCCTCCGCATTGTCGCCAGCCCCTCAGCAGACTCGGTATGGTCAGGCGGATACGTGCGTCTGCGCATATGAGCCGTTTGATAGCGTGAGAGATGAACTAAATTGTAGAGAACTCTCATAACTGTACGCGTCGTAAAAAATAAAATGAGGATATTCAGTTTTAAATAATTGACTTATTTTTTATCAGCCTGAAAAGAAATGATAGCTTAATAGGTCGGAACAAACTATTAACTTCGGCAAGGAGATATCGCTTAGATAAGATAGTATACTGAAGCAGTGGCTTTCAGAGTTGATCGATTGATTAAAGATAGTAAGGCTACTACAATATAGAATTGCCAGCACGTGCGGCGAGCTGATAAGTTACTTATTTAAATCACATTATAACTTAACATATTTTTAACGGTATCTCAGAAACAGATGGCTGTCTGATTGCGCGTCCGGAAATTATCCGATGACTCATCACCTCTTTATCTGGATAAGGAAGATAAAACGAGACCCTGTGTTTGCACAACGATTCTTCACATACGGTGGAGAAATCGCGAGCTCGCGCTATAATACTTTTGTACCAACCAGCCATATGGTATTTGAACCAAATTTCATATGATAGAGCGTTTAACTACGCATTAATAAGTTTTTTTCGATATTTAATGTAAATAGTGGCAATTTTTTGCTGGTTTTGCTATTACCAAGAAGGTTTGTTCCATAACGTCATGGTCAAAATATTTCTTTGGTCCATAATGAGGAAACCACACCAGTTTTATCGAATACCCTGTACCCATGAGTCACGTAACTCATTAAAATATGTCATAAGTGAATTACATCACTGCGGCTGGGGTGGCCTCTGTGCGTTATGTTAGCCAGTCATATTATTAGAGGTGCAGCATCAGATCTATCAATATATCTGTCAGATGATGTCATAACAGTCATCGGCTATTGTCGTAGCCTTCAAACTTATTACAGATCCGATACTTGTACTAAAAATATTGATTACCAACGTGATCGAGCTGCTAAGAATGACTATGTTTCCAGATATCTATAACCATTGACATAATATGTGTCGCAAACAAGCACATACCAACGTAATTAGGTATTGTGAGTTTTCCAAAAACCAAAATAAGTACCTACTGTACTCATAAAAGCGGGAATTTTCCACGGAACATAAAACTTTATATTTACTAGTAAACGTTTGGGACGGTATTCTAAAATTAACGAGTCAATATGACATGTTTCATGTGTAAAATTTATTAGAGCAGATGTTATCCACGTAGCTAACAAATGTATTTTTCTCTTTACAGAAATAGCAAAAGTTCGAGCAAGTTTATTCCAAATAAATGGAGTCAAGAAAGAACCACTCGTCCTACCAGAGGCTGAGGGCATGGTCACCACACTCACAGAAAAAGTTTACGTGCCTGTAAAAGAACATCCAGATGTAAGTAATGACGTAATTAGCACTTTAGTAGCGTTAGATTCTAGGGTTTATCTGAAACGCCAGGCAACGGAGGTCAAGGGAATGAAAACGATGATTACACGTTTGAATTTAAAATATGATGCATATTTGTGATCATGCGATCGTAAGCCATGAAGTGTTCATATTTGCCGTTAATTTTGTGGAGTATTTCCTATTGTTCTGGATAATCAAGCCACCAATTTACTTCGTACCCACGTAAGACCAATCTGCTTTATTACAGCTCCGAGAAATTCTAATTAAAGAATCGTAAACGTATCGTTTCAAACTTTATGGATTTACAGAAAACACCCAACTTGTTGAACTGGCTGTACCTACGTGACGTTATTAGGTCATGTGCATTACCGATTTCCTGTTGATGTAGGTGGGAAGTAAAAATCAGATACACAGTATTATTTGTAGAATCGTCCCTTTATTTCCTCATACGTAATACCTGATGTTTAAGCATTTTTACCCTGACAGGTGAAAATTTTTCTATCAGAGCAACGTTGGACAGCTGGATTATCACAGTGGATAATGTTTATGGCTCAATAACTTATTATTATTGTCAGTTATTTCGTACAAATTCCAACCAATAGCTCAATTTCAGTGTAGGGTAGGCTTGTGTATAATATTTTCGCACATTGTTTTGATACCTTAAGCGGAAAGAGCGTGACGGACGATACATGCGTAATGTCATTGTTTACAACTTAATTGGTAGTATTCACACAACTTACATTTCATTCAAAACCATTTAAGTACCAGAATATGAATGAACACTTTCTGTAAGAACACAGTATCATAATTGTTCTGTCATTAATTATTGAACTGTCAAGAGACAAACAGTGTTTGTAATAAGTGAGTGTAAACACTCCTGCTTGGATACTGACGAAACTTGTATGCACATTATTCGTGAGATGTCCTCAAGCAATTACAACCATAATGAATTTGTATTGCTCTGTAAACACCCAAGTAATTAATTCATACGGCTTTTAATGGTGTATTAATAATACCCATTTCAAAATCATTGCAAAGAAACACAAGTATATAAGTGCGTTCTGTGAAACATTAGCATTGATTGAATTGCAAAAAAGTCATAAAGGAAGTAGCTTGTCAATTACGTCACGATGCACGTAAAGCTATCTTAAGATCCATCTTAGATTTTTTAAGGTTTTTTAACGGATGAGAATTCTTATAATTTCTTCGTAGACCGAGCTATTGGTTGCGAATAACGAGTTTTACTGTAACAGTCGCGTTAGTCATACAAATAGAAACACAAGGTAGGCAGGCTGCTACATTTGGAGCCTTATGTCAGGGCTATCTCGTCTTTGGAATGATTGTTGATTCTCGGGCGAGCCTCAATGATACGGTCCATTCATTGTTACTAACTGATTCTTAGTCATTCGCAAAAGAACACGAATAGAGTGCCTTTTTGGGCATAGAGTTCAATGAACCTGAACCTAATTCCGACCAATGTGAAAACCTTTGACGACCGATGCAATGTGGCGCGGCGGGCGAAGGTCCGCCTGCGACGCAGGAGGTTGCGGGTTCGATTCCCTCCTTGGGACAAATGTTTGTACGATCTACAAAGATTTGTTCCGGGTGTTCAGGGTATTTGCTAAGAATGATAAAAATATCTATTTATGTAATGTATTGTATAAAGTATATCAGTCATAACACAAGCGCTGCTTAGCTTGAGGCTAGATGATGCTGTGTGGATTGTCTAGCGTTTTTATTTTTTTAATGATTCATCATTAAAATCGGATAACACTAGCACCTCATGTCCGTGCCAACTTCGATTTCATCTGATGAAAATATTGTCAATGCATCAGTTCACTTGTGCTATTTGGCTTTCAATATACTATTTGATGTATTTATACAATAAGCACATACTGAACATGAAGACCGAAAAGTTCACCATACTTTATTTGGGTTTGGTTTCAATACATTTTACACTGTAGTTATTTATGCAAGTAGCACATCGTATTTCACGCTATCTACAAACATTTCCGCTTTACCATTTTTACTACGAGTATGTTCTTCAAAAGGATTAGAAATTTATAGATCTAATATTTCCTTTAAAGTCTGTTTAGAAACTAATCAACATTAGTGAGATGTGTGTTGACTCATAGATATATTGTTGGCGCCATCAACTCGTCTGAGACACCTTATATGGTGTCATCTAACGAACCTCTGCCACTGAATTAATTTAGTTGAATTTTATTACAATTTTGAGTAGCTGAATAACAATTACTGAATTTATCAATGTGAGAAACAGGAACATTAAATGCAATTAAGCTATGTTAAACTGTTTTCAATGCTATAGCAGTAAATCAAGTTGATAGTTCTTTGGTCTACGCAATTAGCTCCTCCTTCGGTATCAATTATCAAGACTTTAACGCAACTGCAATAATCTAAGCAAATACTATGAATATTCATGTTTAAATAAATGTTGTCAAAGATCATTTGAATATATATAATATGTATAGATAATTGTGAAGAATCTAACAATGTAGACGTAAATCTTAAGATAAATTGATCGTTGAATGATATTGATTGTCGATCAAAAGAACCGTTCCGAGACATCGGTCACGTACTCAGAAATAATGATGAAAACCCTTAACGATGCAGATGGTTGTCACATGATGGCATTCTTAGAATCTATCGCGAATAGTTTCTGACACGCTGAACGATTTTATTGCTCAAACAAATCGCTGTATTTTGCCAAATCTTAAAATAATGTTTTCACAATTGGTAATCTTACCATCAATGTTTTATTCGCTCGCAAAAACTGAGCTGTAAAGTAAACGTGAACTATTCCAGAAATAGAGCTAACAGTACCAATGTGATTCGTATGTTGAACACATTGTCGAAACAATAGTTTCGGTACACCGGCTGCTGTGACTAATATCTTAAAATGTTTTATTTTTGTAACTGTACCGTTCATCTTTATAGCTTAAACAACGTGTTCATTCTTTGATACACCATTGTGCTCACGTTAATGCGGATTTTAGGGTGTATTGCAACACCTTTGTTACTCCCGTTTTATTTTACTAACCCAGTCTCTGTTTAGATAGTTTGACACTTGGCTAGGCAAATAGGAATATTATAATTGACATCAGAATTCAGTATCCGTGTGAGTTTGTCGTAGGTGCAACAGTTCATGGCGGTTACGGTATAAACTCTAAGAAAAAATATATCAAACCACATTTTTCCCACAAAATAATATCAATATTCATCGAGACATCGAGTCATAAACAAATCACATAAGTACTAGGTTCTATTTATAGTAATATTCTTTATAAACTATTCTCATGATTGAGACGTTCTGCTCATAAAGAAAAGCAAGATAGATAGCTACCTAATTAATTCTTTTCCAGTCCTTTAAAGCAAAAAATACGAACCAAATGCGGAACATGTTCTATTCCGCATTGTTGTTAAGGTAAAATGATATGCTGAGCACATACGAGCGGGCTCAAAGCTGTTCGATCATAGTCCACTACATGGAGAGTTCCAACCTCATTCTGGTCCCACAGGTTCCCCGCTTGCATTGCATAGTGATGTTAACACATCGATAAAATACGCGTATTTCCTAATGCAAATATTAATCTAGCTGCATTCGAAGTGTAATAAACGCATTCGCGCATATTCCCACAGATTATATTATGCGAAATTATGAGTTTTTGGTGTACAAATCGCAAACACGTTTGGCGCTCACCAATACAAGTGCGTCTCGGTTTCTGTTTTGGTTAATCTTGTGTTATTTCTATACAATCGTAAACAGACATCTTAATTCTCTGTAAACATTGTATAAATCTTCGTAATCGTTGAATTTGGATGGAAAAGGTCTCATTTTTGAGTATGTTTTGTCTCATCTACGATTGTAACTAAAATCTTTATATTACTTCAAATAAAACAGATTTGCTCTATATCAAAACGGCACATATCAAGATCGTGGTAAAGAATCGACATCGATACTGTCGCAGGTCCGTGCCTCGAAATCTGCCTCTCTCCATTTAGGGCCGGAGGAGTTATTAAATCCCGCCATATCGGTGGGGACCGTTACTTGGCTTTTTGCTCCCCAAGAAGTACCAGTTGATGCGTGTCTTAATGGAGGATCTTAGAGTAGAGCTCACACTGAGAGAAAGCAAGACATCTGTTATTTTATTCAAGTAAACTTAAAGGTGGACTTGTTTACATGCACGCAATTATTATCCTTATTTGCCATTTGATGTGGAAGCTTGATTACTTTCGTAAGCGAGGAAAGCCTAACAGTTTATTAAGATTCTGGAAAGCTTAGCTACTTATTCTAAACGCACATAGAATACTCAAGTGTAAAACTGTCTTTGTGTTGCTCGCAGCAACACATTTGATATTAGTTTCTACATAAAGTTATTGCTCAGGGACCTACCTTATGTCGTACCCGTTGGTTTGATGGGACATAAGAAGAATAAATGGTGAATAAAATGATGGTCCATTTTTAAAGCCAATGACACTGACGCATTTGGAAGCGTCGGATCCGATCCGGTAATAAAATTCAGTACCACCATAAACATATCTATATAGGTATAGCTTCTTGTAGTAAAAATCCGTTATTTTAGGTAACTAAAATGGTAATAGCAGACACAGATGTTATTTGACGGAGTATTGAACTTTTAACCATAATATGTGAACATTTTGTTAAAATATAGATTCAAACAACATATTTCACTCCTCACTGTCTGAACTATTAATTAAAATTACTTTCACTAATAATCAAGTATAATAACATAAATAGTATAAGTGTAATCGTATCGCGTTAATTTGTACTCACCGCTATAAACCAGCTATTATAGGAAAGAACGTGAAACAGAAATATATTCGCTGACGAACCGGCCGGCACGGCGCGTCGGCCGGACGGCTGAATTGTTTTAGTGAAAACATGTCTGGCACAAGCAGCGTGTGCTTTATCATTCGCGAGTGCAAACATCAGTAAAAGCTCGCGAATGTGTTTCAAAAATATTTAACAATTCGAGCTACTGCACCATCGAGAATCTTGTTTAGATTACGACCAGTCGGGAATTTCAGATCGAATAGATTAACGATATCCCGATCTATCCATCAATAAATCGATTGAAATACTCAAATTTTATACATCCCGTTATTTCAGAAAGGAATAAATGGTTTTCAAAGTGTTTCTGCAAACGAAGAGCTAGAAGATTCTAGCAGCTAATATATTTTTGGCAAAAGCATCTAAGATTATGACAGCTAGTAGGACGTAAATTAAAGTCTAGGCTTTCATGAAATTTTGTGTAAATTCAGTAGCCTTGCATACCACAGTTGACTATAATAATATTGTGCTCCGAATCATAATAATGACAAATTGAGAAAATACGACTCCACATTATGTGTCTTCGTAAAAAAGCAATATATTCGCGTTAATATGTGTTTCTTCCTCCGATTATAGGCTTTCACATACAAACATCTTTTTCACAAACAAAGCTGACCGATTCGAGTTGTTTCGCTGTCTTTCAATTTCGTACAAGTAGTTAGTTCTCTAAATTTGTGGCAGTGCGTGGGCACATATGCCCTGTGTTTTTATCTGACACCGTTGCTTTTGATAATTTAATGAAGTTTTCTTATGGCTTTGAAGCCGTAATATTAAGCTATAACGTGTGCAGTAAACGCTTGTGTGGGTGTGCCGCTAATATCCGCTCCATTTATCTCTTACACTGTAAATCTGAACAAATGAAGAATGGATTCATTGAACTCTATTGTAGTCACTATTTCGATCGTGGCAGTTTCATATTCCAATTGATTTCAGTCGAATACATCGGTATTTTTCTAAACTAGATTGTTCAAACGTTTTGAGCAAACATAAATTAATATTTAGTATTAAGTAGCATATTTGTCGGCTGATAACAAGGAGTGGTGTGTGTGGAATAATGAGGTTGATTGGATTGGTCTTACTTCACGTAAGGGTCACAGTTCAGTCGCCTTCGACACCAGCTCATAACGGACGCTTTTGTCTAGCTAACCCCGAGTTATTACTTGCAGATTATCTTGAGTCGTTATCGCTAAAACGCACAAACTTATGACACCATGCGAATGGCATGTGCGGCCAACAGTGGCTACTTAGGTAAAGCTTTAACATTACGAAACTAATAGTAAAATAAAAGAAGCCATATGAAACAACGCAATTATTATCGTCAACGTTACTACTTCCTAATGATTGTTACTCAGCCACGTTTCAAAGGAACAATGGATGACGGTAAAGTTTTACACAAAATAAGCTTACGTCATAGAATAAGCATGTGACTGTACACAGCCAGCTAAGTGGTTCCTGTGGGATTTGAATTCAAGTTAAGATGAATAACATAACGAAGAAGAAAGATTATTCGTTGCCACATTGCCTACTCGCAAAGACATAGACAGAACGACTACACAAGAATATGCAACAAACAAGAAATTCTAAATTGCATCGTCTTACCCGTTTAACAATTGCTGACTCCCACAATATTTTGTACGCGAAACAAACTCTTGAATGCAAATTACATGATAGAGATTAATGACTGCAGCTGACATTTTCACACCGTAAAGACAAGGAAAAAATTAACTTTAAATGCTCGGGAACAACTGGACATGTTTTAACGAATGAACGTTTACCATTGTGAATGAAAGTACACAAGAAGACACATAGATTTTATAATTGTACTAATGATCGCAACACTTACCTTTTAACTCACTCAGACATATTTTGTACTTTCAGCAGACTGCCTTAAATTAGTAGCCGAATTGATCCTACTGTATCACAAATAGATTTCCTCTAACCGAGCAAGAGCATTTATTTGTTGCTGCACTTTTTTCCAACTATATATTAAACACAAGTTTAATAAACATAAATCGTGCTTCTGTTACGATATGTTAAAACATTTAATTCCTTTCCAAAGTTATGAGGTGAAAATCTTTCATAAAGTACTTTATCTCCATTTCAAACACATCAAATTGTCATGGATCACGCGACCCTAACATACCTTCGCTTGGAGTTATCTTCAGAACGTTGTAGTATAAGGCTTGTTCATTTGTACCTTCATACGAGTATGGGTAGCTGCAGCAGTGCATTCGGTCCTCAGGAATGAGGTTGATCGGATTGGTCGCGCTCCGTCGACCACGGGTCACGGGTCGTGGCCCGCTCTAGACTTTGTCTAACAGCGGTACCCATTAGTACCTTCATTGTCTTCCATATTGTTTTTAGAAGTAACTGCGCCTAATACTTCCGTAGTACTCGTTTCTACTTTGTTTCTGATAGTCGTTTGTTTGTTTATTGAAACATCAGCTTAGCTTAATGTTTACCAATACGTTAGTAGTAGTCCATCTTCAATAGATATCGTTCAGCTTCCGTAAACAGTCTGCTTTTATTTCCAGAACTGATTTCCATTAAGATTGCCACTTTATTAATGCCACTAAAATCACTTGTCCTTATTAGTACATCTGTTTCATATTATTATTAGTCATTAATTCATGATTAATACATAACATCTGAGTTCACCGTAATGCCTGAAAATATTGTTACGATTTAACCTTTATGTTAGAATTATATAGAAAATCGTACAAATTAATGGGTAAAGCGAGATTCGTGACTAATCCCGGGTAAAGCTTGTTAAGTCATTAAAGTATGAAATGATTGATTAATCAATATAACTTTTGCTATTGTATTTACAATAAGTTATTGTCTGTACCGTAATTTGACCGTAAATTTACTGTACTTATGTATTGATCATTTTATCTTTCTTACTATTATGGACAAAGTACCTATAAAGGTGTAAACAGACTAAATGTTCCAATGTTTATAATAAAAAAAAATGACGTGTTTCTTACGTTTCCAATTTTGTCACCATCCTAGAACATTCATGCAATAGAACCATGGTCTTCTCTTGTATTTTCTCTCGCAATTAATATTATTAATAGGATTTATTATTTCCTAGCTAAAAGATAAATATTTCCGCGTATATGTAAAAGTAATGAGTATGCTATCTGCCAGCGCATAGCTACTCCAAACAACGTTTACGTTGTGCGTGGGAACATAGCGACTCCTAGTGCTTTTATATTCTGAAACGATCTTTTAGATATTATTTTTATTAATATGCATATGTTCAGCCCTGGCAACAGGCCGAGATCTCTAGAATTAAATAGTGCTGAAAAAGAAAACAAAAATTGTGTGTAACGATTGACATGTTTCTCCATTACGTTGGTACACAAAATTCTATTCCATCCACGTTTTAAAGAAGGTCAAAACCTTGAGACCCGTAGGAATAGACACAGTGTAAATTTGACGTATCTTTCCACAAGAATATGCACCTTAGTATATAAATAAACATAACTAAAGCTGGATTCTTTACAAAATGTGTAATGCACTAACCGGGTAAAATAATTCCGAAACAAAACGGGAATACCCTGTCATTCGGTACAGAACATAATTTCCCTACTTCCAAGTACGGGAAAAGGTTAAAAGGGTTACACGCAACAATGAGTTGGATAGTTTGAGGATACCAATGTCCCCCACTTTGGGTTGGGTTCCCGAGGTCGGATGGCAGTGATCCGTATAAAATACTGATACTCAGCCGTGTTTGGTTGGACAAAACGGACCCTTTAAATGCGAGTTACAGTTCATCGAAGGGTTAGTTAATGGTCATAAGAAGAATGATAAATCGGAACAGTAATATACACTAAGCTTTACTGACAATCGGCGCAACGGCAGTCGGCCCCGAGGCGACTTCGTATAGCGTCGTGACCAATCGTTGTACGACAATTATGCTAGAATTATACCATCAATCAATTGCAATATGGTACGTACACACCCACCTGCCTGCACTCATCCGGCATACTCGCAGTCTCACTAATGATGGCCAATCACCGTCGGTCAATAGTTCAGTTGTTTTGTTATTGTTGTTCCATTGTACTTTTCTTTGTTGAAGTTTATTAGGGCTAATATTTTGTGTTTATTTGTATACAGCGGCTGCTGCTTGTTTTCAATATCGTCATTGTTGTTTTATTGACTGCAGGTATCTGGAACAATAGGGAGTATTCTTCTGTTGTGGCAACTCAGAACTTCTCATCCTACAAACATTGAAAATTGTTACTTCGATTCGTTGTAGGAACAACAGCTGTCTGATATAAATCTAGGTTTTTCTGTCACATTGACAATTCTTTTTTTCCCTACAGTTTTAGATACATATTATATGTAGAGGAAAATACATAGTGAATTCGATACAGGGAATGAGTCAACGACCGTTTGTAGATTAAAGAACGAATTTTGTTAGTTGACGGTCTACTTTCTGTAAATTGATAAGCTGATCTAGCGGTAAAGAAAACTGGGTCTATTGTTTTAGAACTGCCTGAGCCATGAATAGAAAAACATATTTACTTTTGTAATCGAAAGTATATTATTCGATACTTTTTATCATTGTTGCCTTTTTTTCCTACAAATCCCTTCCATCACTTTGATGTCGTGTTGTTCTAAATTATTATAATTGAAACGCTTTGATATTATGGAAAATCCTTTGAATTTGAGCTGGCGCTCGTACCATTATACGTTGTAAAAGATTTATTCAGTGGTATATTAGTTTAAGCTGAAATTAAGGCGGAAATCTTGTAACTATTCCTTCAGAATGACAGTTGACGTGAATTGACGTATTTTAAATAAATAATTCCCTTATCGTACATCAAAAACAAATCAGCCATAAATTAAAAGATAGGTAAAACCGAATTTAAAAATAAATTGGATTCATTTAATTTAGGGACAGCACAACGAAGCGTCACGGATTTCTTTCAGGAAAACCCATGTCGCATTACTACCCGGTATTAAACAATACCATACATAAGTATATGTCGTCTGCTTAATACACAGTTTTGTCACGTTTTGTTATTGACGTAATACGTAAGATTCATCAGAACATAATTCATCCCAAGCTCTTAGCATTCCACATGCATTTTGACGTGTGATTCATATTCTGTGATCTACATACCTAGTAGATGTCTAAACACAGTCGTATGCCTCAAACTATGAAAATACCTGCACCTCAGTATTCCCAGAAAATCTGAAATAACGCGAGATTTCCTATGAAAACGTTTGATGTGCCAATGATATGATATTAGCATAGCAGTAGCATTTATAACGGGAGTTGAACAATGACACGAAACTGTGGACCACGTAAAGTTAATGATAATAATGAATATTTTAAAGCGATGAAACGGCATTTTGCTTGTTATCGAGTAGCCGAGGTAAAAGTGTAAGCGAAAAGCGGACTGACTGATAGACTTTAAAAGCTACTTACTTTACTTACTGTTACTTTGAATAGCTCAAAATTTATCACGCGAACCCCAATTGAGCCGAACATGAGAATAAAATTCAATAAACATTTATACTATAACAATTTCCTTAGAAATTCATAAAATACATGGATTTATAAATTGCTCATAAATTGGCTTTTTTGCCTCTTTGAAAAACTGCGAAAATAACTAATTGTTTGATAACAATAAATCTACCAATATAAGTGGTCATGGTGGCCCAGTAGTTTAGGCCTCACCTCTTGTGCACGATATACAATTAATATGTACTTCCTAAGTTTGTCTTGGACATCACTGACATCTGTGAAGAAAAACATCGTGAGGAACCCTGACTTATAATCAACCTAAGATTGAAATCCCCAACCCGTCTTGAGCAAGCGTAGTGATTATTTGACCCAGCAGTGGGACAGTAACAGGCTGGTATTATTATTTTAGAAGGGATAGGTAGTAGTATGACAGAAAATTCAAGAACATCTTTCCTATAGGAAGCGGTGAACGAACAACTAAGTTGATATACCATTGCAAATTGTAAAGCAGTTAGCACTAATTGTACAATATATCATCTCATTGCACTGCCAGTTACGTGTTGAATAAAATGAATTGCATAATTAATTAAAGGAATATTATCTAATAAATCATTTACTTGAACTAACCATGGAAATCACCAGGCTTGTTTTGTTTAGGTATTTAACATACATTGCAAAGTCACTCGTTAAATATAAATCTTTATGGCCATGTTAAAAAATGAAGTTGTAATAATGTCAAAGGTAAGTTAAATATTTTATTGCCCATTTGTTGATAGAGAAACATGTGCAAGAATAATTTTCAGTTTTAATTTAGTCACCTTGACGGCTAACAGTCAGTTCATGTTGGCCTGGTTGTAAACTTAGCTGTTATATTGGCGCACCTTTTTAGGTTTACTTGCTTGTTTTCTTAAAACCTCTCTCTCTTTCTTAACTCCTATATAAACTCATAGATGCTGTATAGACATAGGTAGGGAACACATACATGTACCTACTTTTGTGGGCAACAGTTTACCCAAGATTCCATTGTATCCAGCAGGATATCCCTTGTGGATTTGCCACTAAATTCAAGAGCGTTTAGTGGTAAATTTTTAAAATATGTGTCAAACGGAGGTAACAGAGGACTCTGTGACATTAGAGACAAGTCAGGTATTACAATATGCTAGGTTCAATAGTTCCCAAACGCTTAATAAATTATCGGTGAAATCATGACCTTTATGATCCCCGCTATCAAAGCGACCTCGCCTGACCATGCTTGTGGTTCCCATTGCACGTGGTTTGCGGTACTATCGGAGCGCTATCATTATGGCACAAAACCACCGCCAATTACGAACGGAAAACTTGCACATTTCTACTCAATATAAACACTATTGTGTTTTCAGTTAGGGGACAACGGGACGACGTTTAACTGCAATAAACAGCATACAGAGCTGCAGTATACAGGCTGTTAATTTATACACTTGCTATAGTTTAGAGGGTGATAGTTCCCGCCATATTGATAGTGGTCGAATACAGCGATGATACAGTTTGTATTTATTTAGAGATAATATATAGGTTTATAAATCGCACAGTTTTCAAATACTACTGACTATATGAGATGACCGCAAACATAGATTGATGTAATGGGATAAGGGCACTAGGATGATGGATGAGTGGTGAAATAATAATAATCATATGGTAGGTACTTGTATTAATAGGCCGACAGCGTTGCCACGTTAAATGGCATTGCTGATTCTTTAGCCAAACAATAGTCGAACCCTTTGGTCACGTAATAAGCTGAACGCTCGGCGATGTCAGTAAAAATAAAGTGGGCCCTAGTGTTTAGGCTCTGAGTAGCTCAAACGTGCAAAACTAATAATTATTGCACCGTTCGAGGTTTTGTTGTTGACAAATGTTGCATTCGACACCAACGTCAAAAAACAATCAAACTTTTCACCTATGAATGCATAATATCTGTCTTCTATTGCAAGAAATTTTTCACTGTGACGGGTAGAATCATACCTTAAAATATTGCAGATAGCCTGTATATTCATCCTTGTTATGGACTACGATGTGTTACATAATGGTACCGCTATCAGTTATTTTAAACAGTAAATTATGCGTTGCAATCGGAACTCGTTTCCAATAATTTATTGTGTGTTACATTAGAACTTGTGATCCGATTTTCCTTCCTTACTTTATTGTATCTTATTTCTTCCTTTCGATATGTATTTATATGTATAGTTTCCCTCATAAATATAGTATATCGTAAGGCTTAGTATTGCAATTTACAACAACAATAGTTATTCGCTCAAATGTAATTGTCGGAGACGTAAATCCTCATGATCTGTCAGATTGGATATAAAAACATGGATTATAAGTACCTTAATACCAGTATTACAATTATTTTATCTTTATTATTAACTCCTATTTACAGACCTTATATCGCGTTAATACAAGTAGCGTTTACTGATTTATTGTTCCACAAATAAATAACTTTATTTGCATTAATTCCGATAACCGCCGATACTCAAGCAGATAAAGTGGTGTTTGCATTAATTCTTCTAATCGTAGATACTAGGTGTACGTATAAGTAAAGGGCGGTGCGCGCATGCGCCGCGGGCTGGAATGCAATTGGTTAATGTTTATCGATTAGATGCGCCGGCGGCGGCGTACGTTTCCCATAGCTCTTGTTTACTGTTGTACTGTCCGATTTCCTTGTATTATTTGAACGGACTGATATGAACAAGATTATTACTCACGTATTTATTTTAAAATTGCTACCTGAGCAACTGGGCATGTAGGCATTGTTAAATTTCATAATAAAACCACATTAAAAAATTGCGGTGAAAATAACTCTAGTGAAAAACTGGCGAGACCATGAATCCGGGAAGGTTTACAGGTATTTCTGTAATGTAGAAAATAAAATAATTATGTTTCTCATAAAAATATTACTAACACTGAAAAAATGCAATAAAGTAAACACGGGCGCGTCGCCAACTATCGCGACGCTATTTCGACGTGGCCCGACGTCCGGCGACCGGCGACCGAACGCCTGCGATCGAACTTTGTGTCCTGTCACATGGGCCAAATTGTGACGTTTTCTTGACATCAAAATGTGTACAGGCACTCCCGTATTCATTACACCCGTCTGGTTCGAGACACATAATTTGACACCCAGACGAAGTCAGGAATTCATTAGTCTGGAATTCGCTTAGACATAGGGCGATATATATATTTTGACGACCGATGTGGCGCGCCGGGCGAAGGTCCGCCTGCGACGCCGGAGGTTGCGGGTTCGATTCCCGCCTTGGGACTAATGTTTGTACGATCTACAAATATTTGTTCCGGGTGTTCTGGGTATTTGCTATGTATAATAAAACATATATATCTATGTAATGTATTGTATTAAGTATATCAGTCATCTTGTACCCATAACACAAGCTCTGCTTAGCTTGGGGCTAGGTGATGCTGTGTGGATTGTCCGGCATTATTTATTTATTTATTTATAGGGATCAGTCTCCCTTGTACGAGCAGATGATAGAAATCTATTTAAAAAAATATGATAAATCTGCGGATGTAACTTTAGTTTTGATTTTGTAATTGATGATTTCTTTCAAGACCATCATGGTACAAGTAATTCTACGATGGTCATGATGGTAACGTGTAAAAGATCAGCGAATATTTTACCATTAAAATACAGTTTCTAGTTAAGTTTCATAACAATACATGTCTTGCTTCCAACTCAATGTTTTACGAGGTCCTTGCTATACAATAATGGGAAATGTAATATAATGGTTGACAAGCAAAGGAAGTGTTCTCAAGCGAGCAGTTTGTGGCCAACCGCTAAATAGCACCGGGACTGCCCTCCGCTTTGGAATTATGATCACTACGAGATTACGGCTAGGATTTTATGTTGCTTAGAAACCACGCTCATATAAACGGGATAGAAGGAAATTCTGCCCGCAGCCTACGTGTGTACATCAAAGAAAATAAGCTTTCAAAACCTGTGGTCGAATGATATTTTCCATCATTTCAAATTGTGAGCTTGAAACGTGTTTGTTTTGATTTATTTATGAAATTTTAAAAGGAGCGCGTTGAAATCACTCATGTGTTTTGAATACGATGTGCATACTGTAGATTTGTAGCGTTTTATCGCGCACTATGAAATAACTAGCTTTTACTATGAAATTCCACCGTTTCATACATGTCCAGTTTCGTACAGTTGGTTGGTTTTAAAAGATTTATTTGGACGATAAAGATTTATATATCGGCATCTGAAACTTCGGTCCGTCTGTTCTTTGAGTGATTTACAATTTGTCGTCTGTCACCGTAGCAGGCGCTGGACCGCGACGGCTAACGAATGCTGTCCCAGCTCGTTTGGGGCGCCTATTTCCGCATCTCATATTTCTCATTGAAATATATCGTCACAATGAAATATATCTAATGAATCTATTGTCACAACAAGAGATACTGAATGTTCGCTCAGATTTATGACTACAAAGCAAATCTACTCTACCTGCCTATCTTCGATGAGTGTATGTTTGCTAGCGACGCGGATGTCAGTTAATTTTTCAGTCACATAATAACATCTTCGAGCAATTTGCACGCTGTCACGCAAAACAATTTAGTACCAGACATGTGACGAATTTCTAACCTCGATTTTTATTTACTACGCTTGTTTATTGTATATTTTGAACCGTCATCGTTCGGCTCCCTGAAATATCCCTTTAGAAAAAAAAGCGCTAGTGTGAACCGCGGCGTTTGGCGGCGCGCCAACTGGTCCATTTCTCAGCTTTGCTTGTGGACGGCAGAATGATACTGGTTCACAGTTCATATACATCGAGCTGACCGTTGCTTTGAAGCTTACGTATTGAGGTTAAACGTATGTACAGCATGCGTGTATGTGCAGGAAATATGGTTTATGTGTAACGAAGCGAGTAATTAATCCTACAGCTAATGGCATTAGATGTAGTCACACACTTGAATTAGGACTTAGCATGTGGTGTCGGCGTCATCGCGGCGTTTCGTAATCTTAAACTTTGAATGGATAACCTAAAATGTGGTGAATGAAATTTCAGAATGTTCATTGGGATCGGTTTTCCTATTTGACTGTAAAATGTGTAAACCTTTATTTTTCTAAACTTCTGATGTAGTATGGAAGATGCCTCGGTAAAAAAAAAGAAATTGTATCTTGTCCGTCAGTCAGAACATGAAAAATATTAGACACGTTTTTTTTTTAATTTATCATATAAATAAAAATACTTTGATTACGTTGGGGATTGTCCAATATCTTAATAGTCTACCTGACGGACATTAAAAATAAAATACTTACCAATATTTTCCAGATTATGTATTGTTTAAATTGAAACTAATATTTATTTTCTCTTCTTTACAGTTCAACTTCGTTGGCAGGATTCTAGGCCCCAGGGGTATGACAGCCAAACAGTTAGAACAAGAGACGGGATGCAAAATCATGGTTAGAGGAAAGGGATCGATGAGGGATAAGAAAAAGGTAAAAACATTTTTAATTACTCATTCTTCTAACTTTTCCTTTTACTAAACATCGTAAAACATTAAATAAACTTTATATAACTGAACTAGTTTATTTTAATTACTATCTTTTATAATTTCCACGCAGCTAACGATTGGAAATCAAATCAGGTTACTTTCATTTCTCAATATTTTCTCATTTTAAATAGAACACAATTTCCTAAGATTTTCTAGACGTTTAAACCTTTATTGTTCTCAAAGATATTAGAGGATATTGATGGAAGTGTCCGGTATAATTTCATCAACTTATCGCAAGCAGTTTTCTAGTTATATCAATATTTTTAGTACAGATTTAGCTTGCTAAACCTACTTACCGCAAGAGGGAAGTAAGTACTTAATCACGAAAAGCAAACTGAATATATTTTGTCATGACATTAGGTGTGAGTATGCATACTATTTGCTAAGCATTTCTGCAAAATGTTAGCATCTTTTTCATGTTGTTTGCACTAATTACTTCTTTCTAAGCAAGTACAATTTAAATGTCACTTCTCTCAATATTTGCATGTCAGGTTGTAATTGATATAACTGTCCTCTTTATTTCATCCTTACTTAAAGCAATTAGACTGCCTTTGTCCATGGGAAGAAAACTCACAAACCATTCACACTTCACATTCTTATTTACATATATTTGCACAACGTTTAAGAACCCTTCTATTTCCAAGCTTGGTTTCAATTCATGCCTACAACTGTGAGTGTGGTTTTGCTCAGAATATCGACTCGATTCGATCCATTTCTACGAATAGTATTACCCAAACATTGGGAAACGAATATGGATCTTCCGTTTAGATTTGTATGGGCTTGTTTGAAGTGCTCAAGCCATTAACGTTCAGTTACGTCCTTGAGACTATACCAATGTTCGTGGCTATTTATATTCACAACCATACTTCAACTATCAATAGTAGAATGTAATATTGTAATGGGTACTTGACTGCTCTGTTCGGCCTGAAAAAACATAGACTTGTGGCCGAAGATTTCAATCGTTTGCCTTCGCAGTACACAGTCGCGTGAAATAATACCTTACTGAAAAGAGCGACCTCACACAATAATACAGCGTATCCATGATAACCAAGTCAAGTATCTGACATTCCATCAGATATGTCAAAACAAAAGAGAAGCGGATCATGTTATGACGCTATAGGGAATTTGGATTGAATATAAATCTAAACAAATAAATCCAAATTTTATTAAATCGCTCTTCAATGCTAAAAATACTTACACTGAACCAACAACCTATCAGTAAAAAACTACTAAAATGACGTCAGGACTAAAGCGAGAAATCCCATATGACATAAACATTGGATCTTAGCAGCACGTCACTCCAATTTCCCGCTATATTTGATTTCTCATGCAGTGCCTTAATAATTGCACTAAAATAGGATCGCAAACATTCGAGACCGCTTCAATTTCTATCAATAGATGGTCACTTAACTAGATGCAAAAGCATAGTCGGCCTATATTTTTCCTAGTAAAGTAAAAAGTACCAGCCTACTATCACACAGCAGGGCAAATACCTCTTCTCATACAGAGAAGGCATGAGCATTAATCACCACGCTTGCTCAAGACGGGTTGGCGATTTCAGTCTTATATCAATTATATAAGTCCAGGTTTCCTCACGATGTTTTCCTTCCCCGATGTCAGTGATGTCCAAGATAAACTTAGAAAGTACATATGAATTGAAAAACTCACATTGGTCCTTGCCCAGGTTTAGACCCGCAACCTGGTGCACAAGAGGCGAGGCCTAAACCACTGGGCCATCATGACTTTTTCCTAGTGTTGGGATACAACTCACAGGCCACCTCTCTGTGAGAAGGAGTAGTCCACAATTTACCACAAAGACCCAGTGTGGGGTAGTGGATGTCTCATGTCTGCCCAATTTTGGTACTAAGACATACCCGTTTCCTAAATATGTTTTTCTTCACCGTTTTCAGGGCAGAATCTAAATCTTGATTTTAATGAATTTCAGGAGGATGCAAACAGAGGAAAGCCCAATTGGGAGCACTTGGCTGACGACCTCCACGTCTTGCTCACAGTTGAGGATACTGAGAACAGGGCGAAGATCAAGTTGGCCAGGGCTGTCGATGAAGTGAAACGCCTGCTTGTACCTGTAAGTACATGCTTTATTATAATAGTACCTAGGTAACATGCCAACAGTCACAGGCGGTCAGACTGCCGTGGAAATCGATTACCAGTCGGATTTTACGTAAACCTTATTAAAATTCGAAAATGGTTACATTACATTTCAATAAACATATTTTTATGCTTCTTTCTTCTGGTAGGTCGTTCTTTACCAATTGTCAAAACTCCTAATATGGCCTGGTTACAGCAGCGGTATCAATGATGGTCGTCCTGTCATCAAACGGATAATCTATCTGGCCATAAATCATGCCTACTTTATTTTTCTCATTGTCCCAATTTCTATCAGAGGTTGGCTACGGTAACGTATCCTTCTCACCTTCCATAAAACTTAAAATATCGACTGCATCGATTGCTGAATATTGCCAGCCGATCCAAAACTATAACGATGACAAAATGAATATCTCAGGCAAATCCAACTCGTTAAGAGGGATCCGAGATGCAGTGAGGTATAACGTTGTATATTGTTATCATTTGAGACATCAATATTCTCTTAAAATTATATTTACTGCAAATAAGGCCATTTCGTGGAAATATAACGACTTGCAGCAAAAATATTTTGATAGCTACTTGATGTTTTGAATTATTATAATTTGGTCGTTGTTTTGTTCATATTGCTGCATATGGTCAAAATACAACTTAAAACAGCGCTGCAATATGCAAAATACTTCAGCAGTGTTGAATTTCACGGGCTACATTGTAAGAATGATTGTAAGTTGTAAAGATAACAATACTGTGTTATTCAGTTATGATTGATGATGAGCAGCGTCATCGATCTCAGTCGACCGGCTTTGCGGTTACCTAGGTAGCTAAGAGGCAAGCTTGGTTATTCATTGTGGTGAGTGGTACTAGGTACTTTATTAAGACTGGTGGCGTAGTTTTGTTGACGAAGGTTTAAAACCGAGATTTATTCAGCAACAATTATTGCGTACGAGCTGTTGCTCGCGACTTCGTCTGCATGCATTTTGTACTTCATAGTTTTTAATACAGTTAATATCCAAAATGAAAAGAAACAAATGACTACTTTCATCACGGTTGGTTCTGTGCTTTTGATATGAAAATTTAAGAGGCAGACAGAGTTACCTTCGCATTTATAATATTAGATTATTTTTCGAAGTTATCAGTTTTAAACTCAGATCAGTTGCATACAGATTCACACCAAACCGTGTCCCTAAAATAGAATAAATTCCTAAAATACCTTAGTGTAGATTGATCCCCCGATCTTTCTTTTTTAATAGCCCGTAACATTTTATTATTCCGTAATAGTAAACTGTGACTAATTTAACAGTCGGCTACCACGCAAACGTTGGATTGTCCGAGTTGCCGCGAATATTATCACCTTTAGATAAACTCTCTAACGTATTGGCGGACGGTTATGCCAAATTGAAATTTTGGCACTCACTCCAGTAGTGTCGAGTGTAACTCATTGCGGTGTCGCTTTTAGGGTTCCAAAGTTAAAGATAGAACCTCCGCAGATTCCTCATGTCATTTTATGTCTTCTAAATAAATCATTATCTGCCTCATCTGCCTAGCCTTTTCCCAACTATGTTGGGGTCGGCTTCCAGTCTAACCAGATGCAGCTGAATACCAGTGTTTTACATGGAACGACTGCATATCTGACCTCCACAACCCAGTTACTGTTCAACACGATACCGCTTGGTAAGACTGGTTGTCAGACTACCCGTGACACTGTCAAATATCTACAAATGACATCCGGTACCAATGGCTTAACGTGCTATCCGAGTTACGGAGCAGTCTTAATATGTTACGAACGGTCACCCATCGACAGACTGACCTCGGCAAGCGTAGCTTAACCTTCGATCGACCCGTGCGGCTGTTTTTATTTGACCATGAGCTCCTCCGAGATAAATGTTTAACTTAAAGAAATCTGGGAAGATAATGGTACTGTGACTACCATGCGTGATTTGAAAACAATGGCATGATACTTTTTCCAAAAATGTTTGTTCTCTATGAACTTTATTTTCTATCTCATAACATCATCACGCCTATATTCCCCGAAGAGTTAGGCTGAAGTCCCATTTAATAGGGGGTGAGCCTATTTCCATCATCCGGGCACATATCAGATTCCAGGCTCAAAAATCTCTTGAACACATCCATCCATTCCTCTATTTTCTTTCTTCTAGAAACTTATTATTGCTCAAACTGTAAACCACGGAATCCTAATTCACGTTGTCCGACAGGAATCTGGCACCTTATCGCCTTTCCTTCCTCGAAAGATACGGTATATATTTTCTCGTCTACTGAATATCAGTGAAATCTTCCTTGGGAAAAATGTAACAAAGTCGTCCACTATCTTCGTACAGATCTTATTCTGTGTTACGTTCATTGCCGTGCATTTAAGGCGTGATGACGTCACCAGCAATTGTGTTGAACCGCTGCAAGGCTTGGACTCATTACTACTAATTAACGAACACTGGTTACCTTCTACCTAGATACCTTAATAATTCTGTTTTGATAACGTGTTCTACTTTTACGAAATCGTCAAGTACCTTTGGCTTTCATGTTCGTTTGGATTGTTCTTGATTGACCTTTGGAGTCTTTTCTTAATTGTGACGAAATTTCTTATTTACGCAACAGGAAATACCAAACTGGAAAGTCTTAAAATAATAATAATATTTTTGAAGCGAGAAAGAGATGGAGCTATTCATCTTGGATAGCTCTGTTTCTTTCTTTCATTCCTACGTTCAATTATTAGACTCTCCTTTGTAGTCCACTTCTTATCCGATTAACCACCTTCCGCAACTGTTTGCCCAAATAAATACATTAAAACATAATTTAGAACAGGATAGACAAGTCCAGTATCAAATAGTATACTGATTCATTTCCTTCATTTCTCCCAATGTATATTTTTTTTAAATACTGTTGCCAAAATAATATTCTTGGCTGCGAAACTGCCATCAAAGTCATACCTATATGATATACGAGCAGCTTCTACACCTAAATATAAGTCTAACGGCAGTACAAATATAGTGATAGTGTTTTACCGACACTGACCTTATTTTAGTTCTAGAATTATGTTTAATTAACTTGACCTCTCAATTCACAGCCATAAAGCGCTTTATTGTTTGTTTTTAATTACGCTAGAATTTGTAATTAAGTATAGTTTGTGCATCATCTTATTCGTTAATGGTACCTATATCCCTACTGTGTGTATCTATATAGAATTACTCTTGAGGATGAACATAGTCTATAGTATGTACTACAGTCCCGTGTTCATTGTTCTAAATTGTATTCATGGACATGCTCAAGTTGTAATTGAAATAACTGAAAACCTCTTGATTTTGCTCATTATTATGCATAACTTTTAGTATGGCGCCAACCATAAAATCTCTATTTATTTTAGCATGACTCGACAAAACGTAGGGAACAGCTGATCTTTTATAGCGATTTGGCAATAACCACCAAAGAGACCTGCTAAATATGAAACTCCGACTACGACACCAACTTAAGCCTACGTGAAAGAATATTGTAAAGTCATGAAAGAAAGATTGTTAGTTGCATCATGCTTTTGACCAAGCCAAATAATTGTAGGTCATTTCCTATGACAAATTTGGAAAAAGCGTACGTGTAGCCTTCCTATAGCGATTCTCCAACTTTCTTCGTTTGTGACCACGTTAATCAATAAAACCTTTCCATTGTTCTACAGCAAGCCGATGGCGAAGATGAACTGAAGAAACGTCAGCTGATGGAGCTGGCTATCATAAACGGCACATACCGCGACTCTAGTACCAAGGCGGTTGTACCCGTCAACGGTCAGTGCCTCATAAGTATGGTCACTTTTATGTTTTGTCACTAAATCTACCCACTAAGACTTACTAAAACTGTTACGGAGAAGTAAGAAATGGAATACTCACGCGGTAACAAGTCATATAGCGTGTTCTAAATATGTGAATTTTACGGGGACATGGGTTTCACTGTCATTATCACTCCATTTCTTATTACTTCATGACCACTATCTTAAGCTATCTGTCTCCATACAGCCGGCCAGCAACATTGTTTTCTCAGCCCTATCTTGCTGGGTTGCTGTGCGCTGAATTAGAGAAGAGGATCCTATGTCCAGAACTGGCTTACTTTTGAATAAAGACTGTTCAGAAGCACCTGTCTATGTAAAAGACAATAATCCGCTGTATGGAGTGAATAGTTATCAAATGGGCTTCAAGGGTTTGGTGCGTGCTTGGTGGAAAGATCCTGGGGATCCTTTATACCTAAAGTGCCTACCTAAAGCAAGTGCCATTCAAATTTACATTTTAAAGGAATTTCAATCATTTCGAAGAAATGTAGCAGGATAATGAGGTACTTTCAAGTAATTGTGATCGTTTCCTGGATAAAATACAATGTTGTGGGACACATCATTTTGCATGGCAAATTACATAATAATCGTGGGATTATTTTACATTGGATTGTTTTGTGACAACTGTACATATTCTGCTCTGTTTTCATTACGTTTTCTATTGTTGAAGTGAGCATAAACTGTGTCTTTTGTTTGCGGATATGAGTCATCGAGGCGACTGCTTAGATGACTAACTTAATTGATTTGTGGCATGTTACGGTTGTTAACTATTAACATGGGTGATTTCACCGCACCAAGATCTCTTATCGTTAATTAAGGGCCATTGGAAACCGTTCGAGTGTAAGAGGAATTTGCTACGGACGACGAAATGAGTTTTTATCTCGTTTGCGTTCCAATGTAATACTATTTTTACGAGACATTTTATGGGTGTAAGCATAAAGGAGTTCGTGTATACATTCAATTCAAAATTCGTGCACGATGACTTGATCTCATGTGATACAAGTCTGGATTTTAACACATTTTTTCTTCTTCTAGCTCTTCTCTCTTTTAACCACCGATAGCAGAATTAGTCATGTGTACTATTTAGGGTTCAAACAAATAGCTTGAAACCTTTACTTCAAGTCATCGAGCACTTGCAAAATGTACTAACACATCGAAATTGTCCATCAAAAGAACTGTGCTAATGGGTTTTCTATTTTTCATCAATGGTTCATATGACCGGGAAAGAGGCAAGGAACCCGATGCCAGCTCAAATTAGTACCATTGATACAACGCAGACGATCCCACAGCGGACGAGGAGTGGCGACGTGTGGCCGCTGCTGCGGCTGAGACCCAGCGCCTGATGGCGCCGGGCGGCGGAGTGGGCGGCGCGGGGGGCTTGACTCTCCGCTCGCAGGCGCCTCTGGGAGCGCCCCTCATCCTGTCGCCACGTATGTCGCAAGGCGCACAGGCTGGCCTGCTTAACGGCTCGTCGCAGGCCGCCGCCGGGCTCTTGTCGCCCGGCGAGCCGTCGCACCAGCTCATCTACGCGTCGCCCTACGACTACGCCAACTACGCTGCTCTCACCGCAGCAGCCAATCCGTTGTTGACAACGGAGTACGCCGCTGCGGACCATACGGGTGGGTTGTTCGCCCGTTGATTTTTTGAACGATGTTTGATAACAGTAGGCTTGAAAACATTAGGGACGGTTAATATATTTTTTTATTAATCAATGCAATATAGGTATTAGGTACTAGAAATAAAAAGTCAAACGCAGCTGAACGTTAACAGTGTTGACTAAATTTAATATCTATTTAAAAGGGATTATAGAGACAAAACCCCGAATTATAAATGCCTGTTGCTGGACATAGGCTTGATCTCTAATTAGAAAAAAATTGAATATTTTTTGGCTCATGAATCTTGATAATCAGTGTTAAAAAAGTAGATTTAAAATATAAATACAAAATAGTTATCAAACATCGTTTTTTATCTACTAACGCTACATACACACGGTACCGGGTTTTCAGTCGTCCATTAGAATCAAAAGTAGTTATAGTAGGGAAATCAACGTTTGATCAAATTAGTATTAAAAAAAAATACAATTTGATAACTATAATCGCAAATATCGAACAAAATAACCGCATGTTAATTACGTACACACAGGCTGAGGCCTCGAAAACAGTATTTATATAATTGCTATTGAAGAAGTGGCAGTAACAGTCATTATAATCATAGGTATAAAGTTTAAGAACGAATAGGCAAGTCCGTATCATTCATGGCTTGATATGCCTTTTCATCATAATATTTAACGCGACGAATAGAATCATACCTTCATAGGTCCCCGAGTTCGCAGTACCTACCTACCTTTGGTGTAATACAGCCCAAGGCCATAGGCTATAACGCTCATTCGTATGTCGCATGCCTTATTTTTCTTTAAAGCTTTCAGTACAAGCTTGATTCCAGCAACTTCATGAAGTAGCAGAATAATCTCCACAAATTGCTTCCCTGAATGGTCAATTCATGTGTCTTAGTAGCAGCGTAGTGTCTTTTTAAGTGGGGCCTTTGAATTGGCTTCTTTATTATAAATTAAACGACATACTGAGTGCCAAATCAATAATAATGTGGCACGTTTATAGCCTTTTCTCATCACATAGTATTTTATGTATTCTATATTGACACAATTACTATTATATAAGGGGCTTTGTGACGGTACTGATTTTAACAACTAAAAAGTACGGACAGAATTGTAACGCCATTGTTTCTTGTCCATAGCACGTGATTTGACCGATTACATCTGGAGCCATTTTTGGAGGGATTATCCTGCTGCGCGATATTAGACTTAATAACTCCAAAAACAAAGTAAATGAGACACAGAAACTCGATAACGGTTGTAGACGCTGCTAGATCACTAAATACAGCTATTTATTGAAATCAGCTTAACAATGAACAATCAGGCTCGTGATTACACACTAACAAACTAATGTACACTATTCTAACGTATGGTGTCGAGCTTATGTTGAACTGTGTGTGATATAAATATTTTAATGGGGTTTGCAGCGTCGAGATATCTGCTAGCTGGCTTTTGACATTGGCCGCATCAGCCCACAATAAGATACGGCAGACTGCAAGCGCCGTATCGCACAACGCATCATTATTGCCGTCCTTGATATCATAATCCTCTTCTAAACGCCTCACAGGACTTTACAGTCATAATAAAACGCCATGATCAATTTTTAGTTTAAGATTTTATTGTTTTAAGTACGTCTAGCTTAACGACTCATTATTTTGTACCTACGATGTTATCGTCTTTAATATTTACGCACATTGTTTTTTTTCTTCTAGGTACGGCTGTTTTGTACAGTTACATACAAATTATAATTTTTGTTTTACTTGACAGACAAAGATATATTATTTATTATATAACAGAACAATTTTACTATTTATTCAGATTAATATAATCATCAGAATATTTATTGAGAATATATTTTCTTTTATATCAGTTGTTTCGTGTTAGGGCTGATGGCAGTTAAATAATTGTTTAAATTAGATGTTATTTTAGTTGAATCTAAACTGCCAATAGAACTCTATATAAGTTACCGATGTTTAATATACAAAGACATAGAGTTTTTTATACATTAATTTACCTGTCTTGTTACTGATAAACTTCACTCGAATGATGATAGATATGAATAGAACCCATCATTAATAATTCTTGTGATAACCCTTGCTTGTAACACAACTAATTTATTAACATTACGTTAATGTAGATTCAAACTTCATTGACTTTTGGACTAAGATATATCTTACTATAAAGTATTATCATGTATTCTAAAATTCCACCATTCGCATGTGGTTTTTTTTTCATCCTTTTTTCTATATTTCCAGTTAAATAATTGTGAATAACAAAAGAAATTTTCGTATTAACAGTAGTATCTATATCTGAATGACGCAATGAGTTGCATAGATAATTCAGCAATTACAAGCAAAAGGGACCAAATACAAATTGATTTACGAAAACAACACATTTACATATTTAACTATATTTTAACAAAACTGACAAAATTAATAACGCGATACACACTCACATTACGAACAAAACGTAGAACATTCTAGGCGGTTTTAAATGTTTATATACGTTTAAAGGGTAGCAATAACATATTATGTACCGGCATTGTGCATAGTGTTATTGCTACAAATATTATATCGTAACTTATTAATTTATTAGCCATATTATTATATTTATAAACATACCATAGGCTAAGTATTATTATTATCTTTAAAAGATTTCTAGTTAGGTTAGAAAAGAGTGAGCTTTATCAAAATATTATACACCCGTATATTATTGTTTAGGTTTATTATATCACAGATAACACTGTAGTCAATTTTAATTAAATCATGAAATTATCGAAGCCAGCCATTACCTGTACCTTGACCGGGCCGCGCGTAGACCCGTTCGTTTAAATGTTTTATTTTGTTATATTTTCCAAAGCAATAAAATAGATAATAGAGTAATCTATAGGCCTAAGCATAATAATAGAAGTTAGTGTTACTGCCAAAATTGAAGATTTAATAATAAAAAATATATCTTAGTATTACCGAACGACAATGACGAGTATTTGGCAGTGATATCTAGGTACTTGCGATCAGTTAGTGTAGAAAACGAAATCATTTATCTTTCATGCGAAAATCATTTTATGAACGAGAGTAAATTAAATTTCTTTGCAGCATTTAGATGTAAAGCTACACCCAGTTCTTATAGTCTATCAGCTTTAAATGTATTTGTATTCCAAATTGTTTTTCCAGTGAATTTCTTAATCCATATCCATGTTATCATTAGCAAAGGTCTGGGTTCACCGACTCGGTGTTGGAAGCTTTTTTTGTTGAGCTAAGACGCAGATGTTAAAAGTGTATATGCCGCTAGGTGTGGTGAGGAGGGCGCAACGGCTCGCGCAGGTCAGGGAGCACCCTTACCAGCGCACTGCCTTACCGGCGCCTTAATTCCCGCCAAAACGCTCTCACGCCGCCATTTTGTTCACAAGGTGAGAAGCGCGTGCGCGCGCATGCAGCTAGATGAATACGTTTGCTTGTGTATTATTGGTGTCGCACAAATTGGAACTTGCATTTTTATATCGAATCTCACTCGAATGCATCTCAATATACTTGCAAGTTCCAAATTATTAGAATATTATATAATTATGTAAGTATCTTCAATTATGTATTTCCGAGCAACCATATTCGTCTCGAGTATGCGTGGGTACCTTTGCTTTACTGTCTCTCTGTGTCACTATTTATATTTATTATATTATGTACTTATTAGTTACGTTCTTAAATAGTTTGTATGAGGATAAGACGCTTTATCGCTCTTCATACCGGATCTGAGGTGACACTGCATAATTTGAAAACTGTGATTTTTATATTTCTTTTTTTATAGATATATAGATCTGTTACATGTTGTGATGCGAGGCATTATTAGAGCTATATCTTAATTCAAAGTTGAACATCAGCGTTACCAAATTATTCTACTGTAGTTGTTTTCAATGCTGTTGTTGCAACAATTGAAATCACAACATGTCTTCGGACATTCGTAATATTTTCAGATATAAATTATATATTTGAGGGAAGAAGGATTGATGTAACACTATTCTTTTATTGCAAAGCTAGTAGATGTTCGCTTAGACGGTAGTGTTCAGTATTGCCAAATAGAATCCACGGAGGTGCTACGAGCCGGTTGTGAGATCCTTCTTTCCTGAGTCTCGCCCAGTATTAGTCAAAGGAAAGAGCATTCTCAGAATTTGTGCCATCAATCCAGTATTAAACGTAATGCCCCTCCTTTGACTCGATATGTTTCTCATAATCATCACAACTTTCTATTAGTCAATATAAGATTTTTATATGAAATTTTTTAAGCTAGTTGTTTTTATTTTTGCCTTAGGTATTATATTTACTTTCTTATTTGAAAGTGGTTTATTATTAAGATAATTTGCACTTGTGTCCTTGTGGATTTAAAGCCGACATCCATTATGTCGGTTTCGTATTTTCACGCTTCTTTATATGAAATGAGTTTTAAGTCGAAATGCTATTCGTAATTTTATAAAATGAATGATAATATGCGATAATGTTTTGTAAAGTATTGTTTCCGTTGTTGATTGTAAATAAATGCATTTTCTGAGAATATACACGCAATAAATTGTCTGAAAAATTTAAATTAAGCGTTTTCTTTCTTTAGTTTCGTTAGGTTCGCGGTGCTAAAGTAAATGTTATATGTGTTACAAGAGTATATATGTCGATAAAGTTGATGACGTGCAGTCATTTGGTCAATTGTAGCCTCACACACTAACATGCAACTCCACAAGGCCAAGTTCCCGTTTGTTTACATAATAATAATTATATTAAGTGCACTATCATAACTGCTATTGTCACAACTTGCAGATTATCTGTAACTATGTATTTATATTATATGAGTCACTAACTTGCAAATATGTAATGACATTGATTCGTTATCACAAACATATTAACAACTTTTTATGAGAATGCCGCCGTACAGTATTGATATGTTGCAGCAATGTGTTGAATAACTTACATACTTGCATCTGGGTGCTATGGTTATACATAAGTGATAAATTTATTATGCTTGTTTGTCTGAGCTATGTTCGGGACATCGCGGCCACCTCCGCTTGTGTTTCAAGCATTGCTCTTTTGGGAACTATTGGGCATTTAATCCTATATTTGTA
Organism: Phlogophora meticulosa; assembly: GCA_905147745.2. Lineage (NCBI taxonomy): Eukaryota > Metazoa > Arthropoda > Insecta > Lepidoptera > Noctuidae > Phlogophora > Phlogophora meticulosa. The sequence goes on along the minus strand of LR990528.1, from coordinate 8,141,534 downwards.
GATTTATCATTTACATACTAAATTGACTTAACATTTTTCAACCATTAACTGCGTAAACTAATGAAGTACCCGTATAGTATTAACTGGGCCACAAACAGAACAAGTGTCGCGGCGCGAATGCCTGATAGCCTCCCCCTCATTTATTAAGTATTGAAATTTCTATTTTTATGAGAAATTCCGTACACTAGTCATGTCAATCCGAGTCCACGGTTTATCGCTTCTGTTGAATGGCTGCATGTTGCCGGTACCCACTGTCTATCTTTCGCATATTGAGATTCCATTACGTACACGTCTTACATTCTCGCTCCCTCTAACCCGCGTGACGTCACCAGATGAGCGCCGGCAGCGCAACGCAAGCGGTAAAGCGTGCTAACTCGTGATTGGGGGTACTCGTGTAGTCGGACCATGACATTTTGATCGATACTAACATTCTGTTTTTCTCTCTTCTCGTTAACCCGGCTAGGTGAGTGCTAACGGCGCCGAGGAACTAACAGGAGTCGCGGCCGGCCGCTGCACGCCGGCCCTATGTCGCCGCGTAACATACTCATCGGAACATCGACCACCATGTAGCTATTAGCTGTTGGGCCTTTCACGTTTAACATTATACTATGTATTATAATAGTCTAACTATTAACATTTATATGCCTGTTATGTTTATAACATGATGAACTTTATTAACATTTTTATATAATTTTTTTTATGAAATGGCACACGCCATCGACTATATTTACTATATTGTATCTTATTGTACTTCTGTTGTCGCTTGAACGTGTTGTTGTTGAAGCACGAGTGTTGTTAGGCTACCCGGACAAATCACGGCGTTAAACGTGTCTCCTTTATAATCTATAGATTTTTATTTAATACTTTTTTCTTTAACTTTATTTGCATAGAGTACGTATATTTTTGAAAATTCGCACTTTTAGCGCCGTCACTATGAACGTTGAGTGAAATATTGACTTCTAACTTAAGCTTAATTCATGCAGTAGCTAGATATTAATTTGATACTGAAAAACCTTTGCTAACACGACTTGCTTTTTGATCTCTTTACAAAAAACATTAAAAATATCCTTCATTAGAAGCTTTAAACTATTGTATGAATTAAGCATTGTTGTGCAGTCATGTTTTTCAACCAAGTTATGTTTGATGATTTGATATCTATCAATCAAAAACTCAATGTACTACATAAAGTACTGCACACGCAATTTATACGTACGTATACTGATCATTTGGCGCTACATGGATAGTCTGTGGCGCAACTGCGCGTCACAAGAACAAGATGGCGTCATGCAAGAGGTCAAGTAAGTACCTACGATGCTAAAATATATTAAATTGCTTTTCATATAAATAATTGGACTGACATTGAAATATAGTCTAATATAGGTTGTTACTTCATATACTCATAGACCCGACAAACCTTCGGCAATCATTTTTTTACATTACTTTAAAACCAAAGACTAATATTTTATAGTAATATTTGACTACGTTTTTCTGATCAAATTTTAAATCATCAATGTCTTCCTTTGAAAAACTTTTTTTTATATTGGTCAATGAGTGTATGGATTCTCATTTGAAATAAATAATATTTAAAGCATTGTATTTTACTCTTAGTGCTTAATATTTATAGTTAACTCTGAATATTTGTACATCCCATGTGCCTTAATTAAATGTACAATGTTCTTACCTTTTTGGTTCTATAGAAATTGTTATAATGCTAATTAATAGCTAAGTTAGAAGAGATTAAATTATTGTTAACTTTTCTAAATGTTAATTTTTATACATTTATCGTCGTCAGTTTTGAAATATTAATTGTGTAAGAATATAAATAATAATACCCAAATGTTTTAGTGTCTAGTAAATCTACGTTAGTTGTGGCAACATTATAAGTGCCTTCGTTACAATCTCTTCGCGAATCTCTAGATTTCGTTCTATCTTATATAAATATCAGAGATCTGCAGTTAGTTTAACAGTGAAAAAATATTAACCCAAACATAATCTCAAAGATTACACGAACGTTCAAGTTTAATGTAACAAGGGCAGTTATTCTTCATTACATGTATATTGTTATGTAAAAAGCTTACATAATGTAATTAAAAGCAATATGATAACAATAATAAATCACGTTTAGTGCAATAGAGATGTTATTATACTAAATAATATTTTATTATTAAAGTAATCTCGACTAAAATAAGTTGGGAGAATATTTTTACAAGATTTTATAGAGATCTGATATTGAGATTAATGCGGTAGGTAAAATTATATTATCGCGATTGTTATCTGTGAAGATACATTATTTTCTTTAAATTTAAATCGTTCATAAGTAATTATATTAGAAGAGCTAATTAGTAAGTAACATTTTTTTTATCGTTTTGCATTAATTAGGTGCTTATATATCGAAAGTTTGGATCCAATTTAAAAGAAATCTCTTCCTTTTCAAAATTATATGCAATAATACTTTTTTTTATATTTCTAAATAAGTAAAGTTATGTTGAATACCTACATTTGTAAGTAGATATCCTCGTTAAACTACATCAGTGGAAAATATCATCGAAGTTGTTAGCACTCCGTCCATGATTATTTCATAAAATAAGTACTTAATTTTGTTGGTCTCCCAGTCTGCATAGTTGCGTACGATTAATTCGAGAAGCCCTCTCATTCGTAGCGCGTGTTAACACTTTCAAATAATCATAAATAAATGTTAGTATCCCATATAAGTATATGTTAAAGTAAAGGGCATTGAAAATTACCTTTATAATCATGTCAACCTAATATTGCTTGGTTGAGTCTCACATTACATCATCTCATGTAATTCTACATGTTAATTTTGTTTTTTTTATATTACAGTAAGGTTTAATATTGCTTGTTCTTAGATATAGTAAGGTGGACTTTAATTAATTTGCGTAATTTCAGAGGGTGGAGGTTCTCACAAAAAATAAGCTACTTTTATTTTGGGATCAACTACGAAATGTGAAAAAAAACAGCTGTTTGGTACATGTATGTGCGCATAACTCGAGAAAATGTAGGGAACAGTAATGTTTTTTCGATTTTAGTGTTGTTACTGTAGTGAAAGTTATTCAAATTAGTGAGTACCTCCACACCCTGCAAGCTTGCGAACGAACTAAAGTCACACTGTATCCTGGACTATATTTACTATAATGTTAAAAATATTACATTGTTATCCTCCTTTGAGTTCACAGATAAAAAAAAACTTATGCAGAAGATTCATATTCAAGCAGTTGTCAGAACTGCGTTATTTCACCCTTCATATGCATATATAGTTCGTACAAATCATACTAATACAAAAAAAAGCATTTAAAGAATTAATCACAAAATGCAAATGCCATAACAACTCGAGGAATCCGTTTCATGTTAAAATGAAAATATGTGATGAAATAGATGTGTTTAACGTACAAATAATTTTATTGTCTGCAAATAACTAGTAATATACTGTGTTTCATAAGCAATAATATTATCAATTTTGTTTCTTGAAACATGCTTAGTGCCATCAGCAGACGGGCTTATTACATGTCATTGTTTTTTTTTAATATTAATTTGTACTTATTGTTAGGGCAAACATTAATCGAGTGCCTTAAAAGAACTTGTACATATTTATTATTATCTTTCATTAAAGTATTAATATAGCGGAGAATAACAAAATCTAAAATTGTTTTCCAAAAACAATATATAGTAAATAAATAATTTTAGTTAAGTGAGATTGTGCATATTATGTATGTTTTGATGTGTGTTTAAGATTGATTTGGTATTAGTAAATATTTAAAAAACGTAACTCGTGTGTTTCATTTTGCCCCTAAAAATAAAAGCCCACTGAATGCATCCTCATACCTACAACACCAATTAGGGTAATAAATCTACATGACAAAGCTTGTTCTAATCAAATGAATTGATTGCTGCTGAGGTTTTTATGTGTTTGATAGTTGTGGTATCTACAGACGCCAGCAAATCAAGTCCCAACTGTCAAATTTTCCCAATTGAACATCAACCTTATTAATTTGTAATAAAGTTAAAAAACTATCAAATAAATTTGCATATTGGGGTAGTTTGATGTGCTGGCCTCTGTACCTACCCAATTTAATTCTTAAAAAAACAAAAAACATTGCTGCGTTGTTAGTGATAATAATAAACACTGAAGAAGTGACCAGCGTAAAATTAAACTAAATGTTTTTTTTCAAGATTCATGTAGTAATGTAACAAAAAAACCAGAACACAATATTGCACACTGTGGTAACAGGCGCCATCTAGCCAACTCTTGCCACATGACGTAATACTCCATAGTGTTACGCCATGAAAAGCTTTCGCTGTAGTTTTGTAGATGGCGCTAGCAAACTCAACTTAGCTCTAAGGACCTGCATGGGTACGTGGGGCATTTCAAAAGTTCTATCTATTGCATCGCTGCGTGCTTCATTATTCTTTGTCACCAACTACAGTGATCAGTCAAGGGATCTGTGGACACCATAATTACTTTTAGTCAAAACCTACACGGCGTCCCTGCCGTCTTGGGCAGCTAAGCTTTCTAACCACCGATAGGGGGTTCAAAGTGGAACTTTAGGAATTGGTGCAGATCCAGATGGTGACATTGTTGTTAACAGGGTATTGTTTCTAATTTTTACCACAACATATCTATCCTTTTTTTAGATCTAAGTTAAAATAGTAGTTTTACCTGCACATAACCTCTGGTCGAGTACAGTAACGGTCGAGGGTCAGAAGAATCGAACAAACATCCTGCCTACCTACATGACAGAAAGCAATAGGTGAGAGGCTACTTACTGAGCAGCCCAGATTGTGCGACAACCACGTAGGTACTTGATCACGACAACCACAGAAGCTAGAGAGTTACCAGGTTTACACCCACTTAGATACAACAGATAGCGTCAGATAGAGTCTTCCTACTTCCATTCTAAGTATTAAAGGCGTAGCTACCGCCGTATCAGAGGTAAGAGCCCCCCCACACTGCAAAGGCCCAGATTTTTGGAAGCAAAAATTCTTAAAATGTTATTTACAATCTCAAATTCTTATTAAATTAAACTTGTAATTATTGAATAATGACACTATTTAAATTTAGATAATAATAATATGTAATGACGACAACTACTTATACCTACCTATCCGAATCAGGGAGTTCCAATGTACAGAGGCCAGCACATCATGCTACTCCAATGTGTCAAATTTCTTTGATAGTTTTTCAACTTTATCGTAATAGAAATAAGGTTCGTGTTCAATTGGGAAAATCTGTCAGTTTGTAGTAGCTTGATGTGCTGGCGTCTGCACCCACTAGCTCGTTCCGTTCGCTCTTCAATGAAAATTTAACATATTCGAGTTAGGACAGAATGCGATTTTATTTATTTTGTCAAAAATATTTCTCTCCTATTGGGCTTCGCCGTATATAATGTAAGACAACATACCTATGCAAATCACACATATAAAAATATTGTTCACATGTATGTAGGTACAAATGAAAATACATATATGTGGAGTTTGTTACTTAACTGGTCCTCATATATTTTCAATAGAAGTACCTACACCTGCATGCATAGTTATGTTTAAGTGGAAGCAATTTGAACTTTTCGTAGTGTCTGGAAATGGAATTTTAAATTCGCAGTCGTGTCCGTTCCCATGGTGCTACGGAATAAACGGCTTGTAGTTTGTCCGACTGCATTTGTCGCTTTCATGCTTTTGCGAGAATACAAACATTGTTGACGCACGCCCGACTTGCCTTTGAACCTACTGGATACATTTGAACACGTAAATCTTTTAAATGGCGCGGATATGTTGGGGGAAAATAGGCTTTTAAGTGAAAATGCACCTGCTGAACTGAATTAAAACAGGATTCTGGTAGTCGTCGTGCTTTCTGGTTGGTTTGGCTAGACGGAAGGTTTATTCAATTTAACCTGTGAAACGAAATATGCAGAATATGCAGATCCGAAGTACTCATTCATTGGTAACAACCCATGTACAAAATGGTGGTTGTAAAGAAAAGGGTGCCGAAATGGAAGTCTTGAATAGAAGCACGGTGTTTCCTAAGTTCTATAAGAGCATATTTAGCGTAACAACAAAATCGTTTGTCCCATTCACCATTACAAGATAAGACCTAGATACATCCAGTATTACAATACCTATCGCTAATTATTAGGCTCGCAACATGAGTGACATGTTCAGTATGACCGGCACACAGTCAAGTCGGTTTCGCGGCCTGTGATTATCGCTGCACCGTGATTACATTGATTTATATGCATGAGTTCTTATAAATGACGCATAATTGGACCTATAGTTTCATTTTTATCGTTATTAAGTTGCCGGTAATAAATCATCGTCAAGATGCGACGGCGATACGGCTGATCTTACACATCGATAAATTGGGAATAGCGTGCGTGGTTATATTGGTATTTTATATTCCGTCTTTTTTAATTAGATAGGACTTTCTAGTGGGTTTCCTTCCTGTCTGATGTAGGTACCTACCTAGCGATACAGTACGTATTATGTAAGTTTGTTACCACTCTGAAGTAGGCCACAGATGACTGCGCAGTTGTCAATCATACTAAAATAGCAGTGCGCCATGTCATGCGCATCGGATAACCTGGTTTTAGAGCGGAAATTTACGAGACATAAACTGTATTTTAAAGTTAAAAGGGAAATATCTAAACTCGCAGTCTTAAGTAAGAAAATATAGCGCATCATCATCGTAGTAGCAATATTATTGGGCGTGGTAGATACTATCTTACAAAATCCGAATTCTAACAATACAATACTTTTCGAAATAATACAGCCAAATGCTCATAGCCGCATCAGACTTATCTACGTACGTACTAATGCATACCATCAACTTATATCGCTGAAATTGCTCCAAAGGCACTCTGCAAGAGATTAAAAAGTTCAACACAAATTCCTTCCCGTGCCGCAGCGAGCCTCGAGCAATTTTCCGTGTACAAAATATTGTTGTTTGTTTCCATTACTTTCCATCGAAGTCTGCGTGCAACGCAGGGGTTCCACCGGCTTGGGGCGACCGCTCGTAAAATTGCAACTGACTTGGGGGAGACGTCTCAAGACGCTCGTGCATTCTTAGCTTTACAGTATATGGTGGTAGATCAGAAGCTGAGGTTGGTATCAGATGTTTCTGCAAACTACCACTCATCTCATTACATCACTTTGGTTAGCTGCTTATACCATCAGAAAAACGATACTCTAGCAATCCTACATACCTACTTACGTAAACTCACGACTTTTCCACATAGAAGTATGCAGAAAGTACAGAACGCCACGTGCTACGATCTGTACGTAGGTACTCCTTTTGCTTCGATTACATTCACACCTAAGTCGTCATAGACACACGCTGACTGTTCAGTTGTGTAGCAAAGATTCTACAAAAACTTCTCAGTCGTTATTCCCAGTAAAAAAAAAAAAGGAATTCCATTTTTTTTTAACTCCAAACAATGGTCCACTCATTCTTTACTCTTATGATGACTAGTTTCTATTAGGTTTAGAATTGTATAGCTTAACTTAGCCTTTACCTTCCTGCCTATGTATGTTTAATAAAGATCAGTCAGATTAATTCATTGCAGGTTCCTATTTCGTAGTACAGGTAAATTTGAGTGTTTTACTCTGAAATCATTTTTTTTTTTTTTTTTTTTTTAAAAACGTTGCCCCACACTAGGAATTTCTCCTGTATCGTGGGTGCGTTTACAAACATTTAAAGTCACATACACAAACAACCAGACCCGGAACAACTATCTGTAGGCCATACAAATATTTGTTCCGTGCGGGGATCGAACCCGCGACACGCAGCGCAACAGCCAATCGCTTAACTACTGCGCCAACCGTGTCGTCAAATTCCATTTTTTTTAACTCCAAACAATGGTCCACTCATTCTTTACTCTTATGATGACTAGTTTCTATTAGGTTTAGAATTGTATAGCTTAACTTAGCCTTTACCTTCCTGCCTATGTATGTTTAATAAAGATCAGTCAGATTAATTCATTGCAGGTTCCTATTTCGTAGAACAGGTAAATTTGAGTGTTTTACTCTGAAATCATTGCGTATACGTACTATGTGATCAAGGAATCAACCCGGACTTACAGCGCGCTGGGGTGCCAGGGTCATAAAACTACTTCCCCCAACATTGTGAGGTTGTATGGTGCGACACCATTCACTTTCTGCACACATACTTCAATTGAAAAGGAACATTTTAAAACTTTAATGTTTGCCCACTTTGACGGTAGCTCTGACTTGATAGTTGAGCAATTGTCTACCACGTTTTGTGGTACTTTAAAGTCAAGAAGTATTTGTTTGGAGGGCACTTGAGGGTAAATATCACAGATCCCCATATTCAAGTCTAAGAGGCACAGCTGTTGCAAAATATTGTAGGTGGGGTGCAAAGTCGACATTTTTTCAAAGTAATAAGAACAGTAAAATGCAACAGCTGCTTTCTCACCGTACAAGCTTTGTTTCTGTCAACAGACGGAAATAAGGAAACGGTGGGTATTGTGATTTTGCTACGTAGACTGTGAGCTTGCACCTGGTTATTTTTTAAAATATTTCGGATTTCACATTTGATTATTAAAGGGACCTAGGTATTCAGACCTTTTTGCCCAAGTAGAATACTACAGTGATCCTGGGGCGCCCCATCCACTGCGTTGATGGCCTCCCCTGTGTTTTTAGTGAGTAGGTCTGGGTCCTTCCCCGGAAACCTCACATAATGTCCCGGGCTCCCCTGAGTACGAGCGTATGCATGAGCATTTGCACATGAAAAAAAAAAGAAGGTATTCCGACCTTTAATAATAAAAATACGCTATAGAGCTGGGACCAACGGCTTAGCCTGCTTTCCAAAGGACGGAGGGGTCTCAGTATGTAATGGATGTTTAGCCATCGGCAGACCAACCTAGGCAAACGTAACTCAACTTTAGATCAGCCCGTGTGGCTGTCATTGTTATATAATAACTATTTCAATGACAGTCATCCTAATCTTGAGCTGCAATTTGTAAAAGACCTGAGAAAATGTCGCGTTCGCATTCCCGTTATTAGTTTTCGTTTGGTCTAAAAGGTTATCTAGGATAATGTATTTTTTGTTGTTGTTGTTTTTATAAATTACGAGGAGCTTGTGGCTAAATCAAAACAGCCGCACGGCTTGATCGTAGGTTAAGCTACGCTTGCCGAGGTCAGTCTGTGGATGGGTGACCATTCGTAACATGTCGAGACTCCTCCGTGCCTCGGAAAGCACGTTAAGCCGTTGGTCCCGGCTGTCATTTGTAGATCTTTGATAGTCGTTACGGGTAGTCAGAATCCCTAAAAGTCTGACAACCAATCTTACCAAGGGGTATCGTGTTGCCCAGTAACTGGGTTGTGGAGGTCAGATAGGCAGTCGCTCCATGTAAAATACTGGTATTCAGCTGCATCCGTTTAGACTGGAAGCCGACCCTAACATTGTTGGGAAAAAGGCTAGGCAGATGATGATGTTTTTATAAATTACGATGGGACTATCATCCATACTTCCATACTTACTAATATTATAAATGGGAAAGTGTGTGTGCCTTGTTTATCCGTCTTTCCCGGCAAAACGGAGCGACGAATTGACGTGAGTTTTGAAGTGGAGATAGTTGAAGGGATGGAGAGTGACATAAGCTAATTTTTGTCTCTTTCTAACTCCCCACTTCCCTAAACTGGGGGGACCTAGAATTTAACGCGAGCGGAGCCGCGGGCAAAAGCTAGTAAATTATAATATATGAAAGTCTGTAAATTAAATAAAGAATCAAAATCATAATAGCGACATAATAATGGCGAAGTTTAAATACAGTATTTGCAGCTGTAATAATATGAAAGGTATGAACAATTCATTTTTCCTCTTCCTTGATTAATGTCGTTCCGACTTTTTGCCTGCTCCTATTTCAATGAAAAATTTCCCCGGAGACCGGACTCGTAATTTTCAGGGAACTGAAATTACAGTTAATTGGCCAATGTTTACGCGAACCAAAGTGGCTTGATGTTTTTTAATACCCAGCGCTGCAACACAATGGAAAAATATGTTTATTAAAAAGCGAAAAATTAATAGTGGCTTTCTACCCATGTATGTTTACATAAGTTTTTACTGTTTTTATGCAGTAGAAAGAAAGAAAGAAAGTAGATTAGTCCTTATAGAATAGGGTAGTGTCCTTAAAAATTCTGATTGGTCCGAAAGTTGGATTACTCAAAATACGGGACACGTATTTTTTCTTTTGTATCGTAAACCAAAAATGACGACGATGTGCGTTGTGTGCGTTGTTATCACGCGTGACGTCACGCCGTGCTAAACTTTAATTTAAAAGTGACGTCACAATCTCCTTCTTCTGAACTTTGATGTGCTATATCATTGTCACTTTTTATTGATTTGAGTAAGCAAAAAATACGTGTCCAATATTTCTTGGCTGACGGACCAAATAGACTTAATATATTTTTACCTAGGACACATCCCTATTCTTAACAGCATTATATGCAAGTTTAGTTTAGTTTTATCTTGCAAGGTAACCAACACAGACTACCTTTTGCCCATGCATCATGTTGCTATCACCGATCTGTCTTTGGGTTCAGAAATTGATGCCTCATTTTGAAGTTTGATTCAGAATAATGCACCTACTTACATTTTAACTTAAATTCTAATAAAGAAATAAGGTTCTATTATACCTATCGATGATTTCTGAATTGTATAGTTTACTACTATTACCCTTTTTTGTTGTGGGCTCTAAAATTTGATATACCCAGAATAATTTCGATGGTGTATCAAGCGCCCTTAACTGTTTTACACTTTATTTTGTATTAATTAACGGTTTAATTATATTCAAATAAAAAAGAAAATATAAATGTATTATGTCATTTATCATTTTATTCAGTCGTTACGGGTAGTCAAAAGCCCGAAAGTCTGACAACCAGTTTTACTTAGGGTTGTTGCCCAGTAACTGGGTTGTGGAGGTCAGATAGGCAGTTGCTCCATGTAAAATACATGTATTCAGGTGCATCCGGTTACACTGGATGCTGACCCCAACATACTTGGGAAAATGCTCGGCAGATAATGTTAATTTTATTCAAACTATTTTCATATGGCCGGTGATACTGTCCACTGTGGAGATAGTGTCTTGTTATATGATTTTATTTTCTTATTGTGCTCTATTTGATAGACTACCTATTCTTTGACTTCATCGCTCACCTCACTTAAGTTTTCACGATGTGATTTATTGCAGAATACAATTGTTTGTGTCTGCTGAGAAGCACTTGATCGGATGGTGCTGTCTTTGTGGGGCTTGGTTAAGAGGATATCCTGCCATTTAAGCTTAGAGTATCAAAACAAGCTTAACTACGATGATATGCGTGTTCCACTATATGCCTTATGAATATATACCGACGTATATAATTAATTTACGGCATAAGCAGGGACATGAGTTAGTTAATTGCCAAGAAGCGTCGCAGCAAGCTGTTACCTTAGTTATGGATATCTTGTAATATTAAGCAGAGAAGCGTTATTTATTTCATGCACATTAATCGTAAATGCTGCGAATTTGGTGGTTGTAGGCACTACTGCTGAGCTGGGTTCTATTCCCGGGTCAGCCAAAATGTTATTGGGTTTTTCATCTGGAATTTCTTAGTAGCGGCCTAGAGTCTGGATTTGTGCCCGGTGGGAGGTAATAGTTTTGTCCCCAGTTGCATGGGCCTTAAACATAACTTCTGACATGTGTGTGTTATATAAGTAGGTACACGTCTGCAATAATCCCGCGGACGACAGGCGACATAATGTTTCACTAACCGTAAATAAACTCAAACAATGATACGAGATGAAAAACATAAATATGGGCAATAATAGCATGCAATAACATTAAAACATCTGAATGTTAAGAGATAACCCTGGGCTATTTTAATATTATTAATAATTATTACAACAATAATTTGACCTAAGAATGTGAGCCAATGACTATTAAAAGCAGACCAAGATACAGTAGAAATAACTGAGTAGGGAGGCAGAACAAGTTTCATTATAAGAAAATTAGATTCAACGTCAAACGCATCACCGTCTTAAACGATAATAATTCGGAAAATAACGATGATATGTTACGATGTTAATCAGGTGCAATAAGTGGATACCGTACACCCAACCATTATAACACAAAATAATCACATGCTGTATATGCAAAGTAATTATATGGTTTGAAATATGGTATTTCTTATTATCAAGCCACTAATGAAGTGGACAGTCCGCCTTTTTACTTCGGTCTTAGGTTTAAACTCGTTGGAGAGTAAAGGTTCATGCACACACATCAGTAACGTCACCGCCACGTCAACGTTGTGAACGTGACGTGGTGTCATATGGTGATAGGTATCACATATATACATTAACTCACGCCTTTTTCCCCTAGGGGGCGGTAGAAACCACAGAACGCCGCTACAATTACCGCACCGCTACTTACATACTACTTTCGCCTCGCTCGCGTACATACATCTGGTCTTTTTTAAAGATCATCTCCAATAAGGTCAGTGTATGTCCTTCTAGGGCGTCCCTTCCTGGCGTTTTCGCTTACATCTGCCTCATAAATATCTTTTGTTAGTCGTCTTTCATTCATTGTCTCAACGTGGCGGTAGATATCGTTCACAAAAACACGAGTTTCATCGTTCCCTTCATGCGATGTTGACTGACACACGCTGGTCGTTGACGTAACAGCCGCGTGGGCCCTACGATATCCTACGACTTCTACCTTCTTAACCATCATTTTTCCCTGTGGTAGCCCGCGACTCATGCCTTACATCACGAGACTTATTGAACATAACTGTCGAAATTTGGGTGACAACTTCCCAACCCTTTGAGACAAACAGACGTAATGTTATGTTATGATCGTGACTTTACCGTGACTTGACTGATGTGTGTGCTTGAACCTTAATGCTGCCAGTACATTCGAGCAGAGAAGTGCAGACCCGAGAAATGATTGCACTTCTGTGCTTCTCTCTACCTACTCTAGTGTATAAACAGCCTCAAGAGCTGATGTGAACGAAGCACCGTTGTTTAATTACATAGAGGCGGTAATTAGCCAAGATTTGTATTTAATGAAGTCGCGTTACTAAGTTTTCTAAAAGCTAATATGTGTTTAATTGGTAGTGAGATAAGATAACAATTACTATGCAATAAATTGTTATTTTTTATGTTCGTATGTTTTTAATAAACAGGCTGCTTAGTTTAGGCTTACGCCACTTTTTTATTTACTTTGATCGTGTCTTAACGATATTCTAAGCCTATGATATAATGTAATAGGCAATTAAATATTGATTAAGATGATTATCTTTCAAAATAATCAGCTGTTAATTAGTAAGGAATGATAGTTTAATGGAGAATGTTAATTATGCGTGGTATACATGACGCAATAATTCATTCTTACACAATTGCTTTTACGCCATATAAATAAAAACTGACTTTGTCGTGGGCTGTTGAATTTTATTAACTAGCCAGAGGCCTTTTTTGGACAGAATAGAAATGTCACTAATATTTAGGTTTAGTTTACCATATGACTCGTATAAGAATACTCAAGTATATTTAATATAAGTAGTTGTGTAATCTATGTCCTTGTCAGTGAAGATGGACCTGAGATCCAGGGTAGATTGGAGAAATGGCAACAGAAGCTGGAGAGTGTAGGCTTGAAAATCAGCAGAACCAAGACAGAGTATATGTTCTGCGATTTCGGCGGTCTCGCCAGCCCTGAAGCCATTGCGCTTGATGGCGTGCTCCTTCCGATCTGCTCCGACTTTCGGTATCTCGGTTCATTAGTGCAAAGTGACGGAGGAATAGATCGGACTGTCAAGCACAGAATAAACACAGGGTGGATGAAGTGGCGGCAGGTAACGGGAACAACCTGCGATTCCCACGTTCCCCTTAAACTTAAAGGGAAGATCTATAAGACAATGATTAGACCTGCTGTCCTGTATGGATCAGAGTGTTGGGCCACAAAAGGAATGAATGAAAGGCAGTTGCATGCAGCTGAGATGAGAATGCTAAGGGGGATGTGTGGTGTTACGCGAATGGATAGAATAAGAAATGAGTATATAAGAGGAAGTCTGAAAGTGGCGCCTGTGACAGAGAAGTTGTGTGGAAATCGGCTATCATGGTATGGACACGTGATGCGAAGGAATGAGGATCATGTTGTGAGGAAAGTTTTGAGTATGAATGTAGAGGGTTACAAGAGTAGAGGGAGACCCAGGAAACGATGGATGGATTGTGTGAAAGTTGATATGGCTAAGAAGGAGGTGACTTCTGAGATGACGGGAAATAGAGATGTATGGAAGAAGAAGACATGCTGCGCCGACCCCAAATGAAATTGGGATAAGGGCAAGAGGATGATGATAGTTGTGTAATCTATAACGTCATAAACTTTCTCCATTAAGGAAAATAAAGACATAGGTATAATTTGTATGATAGAAATATCTATCTATGTAATGTATTGTATTAAGTATATCAGTCATCTAGTACCAATAAATAAATAAATAATAAATAAATACAAATTCGACCGTTTCAGCTTTCTGCACTCCTTTTTAATATAAATTTTAACTATACGAAAACCCACGCTTGGCAGTGTGGGTTTTCGTGTGCGAAATATTCTTAAAAAGGGATCCAAAGTTATCAGTTCACATAATATTAATATAATACGACGACCGATGAGGCGCGGCGGGCGAAGGTCCTCGATTCCCGCCTTGGGACAAATGTTTGTACGATCTGCAAATATTTGTTCCGAGTGTTTTGGGTATTTCCTATGTATAATAAAAATATCTATGTAATGTATAGTATTAAGTATATCAGTCATCTAGTACCCATAACACAAGCTCTGCTTAGCTTGGGACTAGATGATGCAGTGTGGATTGTCCAGCATTATTTATTTATAGGTGTAAGTATAACGTCACTAATTAAAAAACCTAAGGTAGTACTTTTAAAGTATGACTTATGTGACTACAGACAAACATTATAATTATGCAATATGTCATCATAATTATTTATTTTGAGGCATCAGTTTAATTCTATAATTGACCTTTGATTATATTATGTGTCATCGTCGGATATCAAAGCAACATGCGATTACGCATTGAACGAAACTAAAAATAATCGCATAATATATGCTTTTAGCTACCTCCGGTGTATATAGTGTACGGAGTGATAAGACTGAAGCCTTTTTCCCGGTGGGGTAGGCAGAAACTACAGAACGCCACTTGCTTCGATCCTTACATACTATTTTGGCTTCGTTTACCTCATACACGCACACCGGTTACGAGTAGGTACGCACCTGCACCCCGCACATTTCTGCAGAACCTCACCAATAAGATTTTGTTAGTTATCTTTCATTCATCCTCTAAATTAATTTTTGTCACTACATCTTCTTCTAAATATGAAATGATAATACATTACACCTACCAGTAAAATAAAAAATTTAAAAAGAGAGTCGTAAAATTTATGACGTCTATCAATATTGACCAAAGAAAAGGTATCTTATAATTCACGATGAGATAAAATGGTGCAGCAAACAACTTGGTGGGCGATATTAATAGTGCCAATGTAGAATGAAAATCCACGAGATTTCCGTATTCTAAATAATTGTTGACATAAATTTAAACTATTCTGACGTTTGTGGCCGTCATTCACGCTAGTTTCTTTTTTTTTTCTCCTACCCACGTTCGTTGAAAGACATAAAAAGTATTTAATAGGCCCGTAGCCACCTCTCCGTTACTATGCTCCTCTATTCACATTCAAATAATTATTAAAGTGTCATTTTTAATTATAAACGCTTTTGTCGGTCTGTCTGTCCTGTAGGTATTTGGAGCACGTTTTGAGATGTAAAAAATCTTATAGTTTTTGAAGAGACTATTAATTTCCATATTTTTTTGTACGTTTTGTAAATATAATAGTATCGTGTTTTATTTTCGTGTTGATGAGCGTAGAAATGAGATTTTTTGTTATAAAAAGGAGTTAATTATACTTACTGGTACCATGAAATGGAATAATAACGGTGGTTTGGGACGGGTTTAACAATAATGAGGGACATACTTACTTTTTATTTTGTAACCAGTTATCATTTGAATAAAACATTCAGAAGGAAAATGTATATCATGGTAATAAATAAAAAGAGGACATTTATGACCACGTTTCGTTACAGAACTCCGGTTTATTTTTATTTCAATAAAGCTTTTTACGCACATCATAAAAACACACCTAAAAAGTTATTTCGTTCAGTTTCCAACAAGACAAAACATTCCCGAAAAAAAAAACGGTCGACCAAAAACAAATAAAAGAAACAAACACGACCACAAAGTTTGGCACATAAACCAACTTTTTCTAAACCCTTAAGTAGTTTATCATCAAGCAGCATCCGTACAAGGAAAACGCGAGAAAACGCTTCAGGAAAAGACCGCTCGTTACAATGATTTATGTTCCCATACAAAAAAGATGGTACAACGAGCTAAGTGTTAAGGACCTTGTTTTAGTGGCCGGTGAGCTACCTCGCTCTATGCGGACCTGGTTAATAAATTCCAGCATTTTTTACGGCCTCAGCAAATTGTAGTGGTGAAACACATAACATAACAAGCACTTTATTTCGGAACTCGTTAAAATAGGCAATTAGGCAAATGGAAGGCGAGGACTTATGTAATATACACTCACAGATAAATTGTTTTTACTGTTAAATTGTTATTACTACGTCACAACACATTATTGGTGACAGTCTATCTATCAACTAGCTGTACCCGCGACTTCGTCCACGGATCTCTAATTATTGAAAAATAAAAGTGACCTAAGTTACTTCTTAACTCATCAGCTATCTGCCAGTGAAAGTTCCGTCAAAATCGGTACAGTGGTTTCGGAGATTACCTCAAACAATCACAAGCAAACATTTTACTCTACCGCGTATACTACCATATGCATTAAGTAGAAAGCTGTTATTTTAACATTACAAACAGATACTTTAATTTTATTTATTTGTATAATAATGTACATAAAAGAACTATTTTAGTTTACCAAATACGAATAGGTATATAGATATAGATACCCATACAAGTTTGACCTTAGGTACTGTAGAAGCTTGACTTCATCAGCACAAGATCGGGAGCTTATTGCTACAAATGAAAGGGCTCCACTGATATGTATGCTCATTCCGTCCTCCCCTCGACCCTTTGCTCGAGTCAGCCCGCGTAACTGAGCCAGTAGTTGTTTAGATTAGTCCCTAAATAATATATCTATTAAATCCAGTCCGTCCCTTGCAGTCTTTTCCCAACGACGTCCTAAGCCGAGGCTCGTACACCGCAGGGGTGTCGCTAAGCTTTTAAGTTTTTTACGCCCTGGCTGGAGGTCTTAATTTCTAATTAAGTCCCCACAGGAAAGTTCGGATAAGCAGTAGATATCCCTGAAGGATACACTGCGAGATGCCCATTCCAAAAATAAAAATATGTATGCGTTATATATGAGAACCTTGATCTTTATTTTAGCACGTCACATAGAATAATCCTTTCCTCACTAGACAAGTGACATATTCTATATTGTAAAATATCCTTGAGTGTTTGAAACTACTCTGTATGCAATAAGGTTCACTATTACATACGACCTTTACAGTACTAGAAGTTAAATTCTCTTAAAACATAGGCAACAGGTAGGTTTACTAAAAGCTCTGTGACGAGCTTGGAAAATCAGGGTAAACATCAGTGATACCATAATTAAGTTAGCGTCTGATAATCTGTACGAGATTTAATAGAGATATACAATGTTGGGCAATGATACGTCATCATTTAAACTGCGTATATCTTATGATGTTTCCAGTCTGTTTACGTTGACGTTGACGTTTACCGAATCGTTTACGATACCTGAGTCACTATAGGTAGTCAAACATCGGCAAAACCAATCATCGACCTATCACTAAGTACTATTTACGTTCTAAAACATAGTTATTTTTTTAATACGATGTTGGGAATTATATAGTAGTTCTAAATTACTGTTATGCACTAGTATAGCCGGTATTTTCAATTGTTATATTGTTACGCCCACATCGTAAAGACGGATCTCATTTGTCTACGAGACAAGTGGCACCGAGAATTCCCTTTTGACTTACACTTATTTATATAAGAAAACGACTCATTAAAAGCCTATTAAAGTAGGTATTATGATGAAACAAACTAAGGTGATGAAGGAGTCTGAGCTGTGTAAGTTTTAAATCACAAACACACAATGCAACTGTATATTTACTTTGTGCAAAGTTAACAATCGACCTAATTCAGCGGACCAGTATCAAATACCGTACCTTAAATTCGCAAGGAAGCGGAACCAACAACGGCTTCACTTCTTTCAGCAATGTCGTTAGAATATAATTCTCCCTTACATTTGCCACTCCATTTGGAGTCATTTGTATGGGCGGGACACAGCAGTCTCTAGCCAACTTTCCCTTACCAAAAAGCCTTCGTCAAGTTTCTCAAAGTGGTTCGTGATTGTGTTACCGATGCGAACGCAACCTCTAATATAACCAAAGTTTCATTATATTGCTTTACACAAAACTTCCTGGACTCGTTCCCTGAATTGTTTTGAGGAGACAAAGAAAATTGGGATGCGTTAAAAAAGTTTGGATATGTTAAGAAATAGAGAGTCTATTTTGGTCTTTACTTTACGACGATATTTTTCTGTAGAATACTTCCATGCTTATGATTGATGTTATTCCATTAATTTATTTTAAAAACAAGTAAAAAATATTATTTGTAATTTGTATTCAGCCATCACAACGAGAAAAATGCAATGAATTGTTAAATCTCTTTCGAATAAACCAAAACCGTTGTGAGTACTAAAAAAGTATGTAAAAACAAATTGGATATGCTTGTAAATCATTCATTTTTAGTAATAAAATCCAATAAAGCCTTCATATGGAACGTTTTCCTGTCGGAATTTATATTGTCCACCATTTCACTGAAACGAACCGTACCGTACGTAATCGTAGCTACTGAAAAATTCCAGGTGCACGTCCATTAAAAATCCCCTTTGATGCCACTGTGAGGTATTATTTGCAATAAAGGTTGACGCACATGGACGGTCTACGAGGAGTATAATCCTGGAAAACTTACCTAATGTGCAGGAAATCATTAATTCATAAGCCTTAATTAAGGCTTAAGCTTTGGTTTCTGTTTTAAGTTCAGAATAAGCAACTTAGGTACACGTTTCAACCAAGAAGTTTAAAAAAAAACCATGAATATGGCTACCGGAATACAAATATGGCTGAACTTCCAACAACTTTTCTCTTCCTTTACAATATCTGTATGTATGAACAGTAATTTTAGAACGCTATATTACTTTATTATATTAGCTTATTCAACGTACGAGTATCAAACTAAATATGCCTGAGTCATGAAGTCGCCTTTGTACGGTTATTTTTACGTGTGTATAAAGAGAAGAACATAAGTTTTAAATCTAGCCTGAGCCGGTGGTATACTTAAATCAACATTGCGACCGAATTTCTAGAATCCCAACTTTTAATCCTGCATCACTACTCCATATCACAAATTCCCGTACCTATCCCAATGAATTCATTCCCTCCCTTTACTCCCTATTCGGTTGTAACTATTTTATGAGTGCCATTTCGAAGGCTGATGTCTGCCTGCCTGTTGGGATCCCCTGCAGTTATAAAGTTCCTCTTTGTTCCACTGTGTTTTAGTACCTAATGCCGGATAGGTGCACCGATACCGCTAACAACGGTTTTATGATAACGGAGATAAACACGAGCCTTTTGTGGTATTTGTAATGTTTGGTTGGTTATTACTGGTGTTGTTATGCTGTATGGAATGAAAACTGTTAGGTGTAATGGTATTCTCAATTTAGGTATTAGGGCCAGTAGTTGGGAAGGGTTTTTTTGTATATCATCAGCCACAAAGTATTGTCTTGTTTCCAACTCATTTCATTATTAGGGTTCCCTACCACAAAGCTAAAACGGAAACCTTATAGGATCACTTCCTTGTCGTTCTGTCTGTGTGTCTGTCAAGACCATTTTTTTCAGGAATGCGTGTAGGCATCAAGGTTCCTTGGAACTTTTTTGGTCACTCCTGCTTAAACCCGTAGTCTTCTTGTCTCTCCTTTCTTTCTTTGGTGGTCTTGTGCGATTAGGTCACCCATTTTACACTAATTGAATGCATGTTGGTCCTTTTCATTGAGTGTGGTATACAAAAGAGTAGTTAATAAAAAATAAATGGAATAGTTTAGAGAATTTCGGAATTTTTATATTACTTTTTCCTAGATGTGCAGGTAATATTACTGTTAATGTTACACCAAAGGAGCAAAGTCGTTACCACTTTACACAATGAGCTTAACCAGCGTTTCAAGCTTAATAAACTAATTAGGTTATCACCCATTCTAACTCTAAAAACCTGCATGAACAGCTTCACAAATCCATCTCATAAAACGCCAGCGTCCGTCCGTAATCAAACATCTATCAATGGACGGGCAAGCCGCGAGCTTACGGGCAAAACAAACGGGCAAATTAGTCTGTACCCGGTCCCCGACAGAGCCTGATTGATGGATGGCCCCCAAGTCTTATACAATTAGCTTCTCAGTCCCCGCCTCTGTCAACGTTTTATAGGAAGATTAAAACCGCTTTGGTAAAGGCAAGATGGGAGTTTGATATGACATGCTACAAGTACATTGAGCAAGAAACTTTCTCAAGTGGAAGCAGCTTCATTCGGGCGAAGTTCGGTGTTGGTATTTAAATGAGATTCTTGTTCTGCACAGTAAGTTATTGTTGACATAGAAATGCCCCTTTTTGCCATTCGTTTCTCAGTAGACTCTTAAGCTTTGAAATCTACATTTTTGTCCCATTTATCAGATTTTTTACACCAAGCTCGGTTACAGCCGGTTTTGTTAAAAAATATTGGTCGCGTAGTGTTAATTGTGGTACACTTGTCTCTGCTGAGCAAAGAAATCAACAATCAATGTAAATGCTTTAAAGGCTTTGGTTTTAGTTATATCTAAGATCAACATAGGTAAATGCATGTTTGTTTTCTACTGTCAAGTAATACTTACATCCCACAGAATAACTACCTCAAACATTCAAAACAAATAATCTTACATAGAAAAACAATAAAACGGACGAAGCTATCGTCATAAAATTTTCCAATTACGATGCTGGCATTGCTTGAAAGACAACAAACCAAACAATGCAATAAACTATAAAGACCACTATTCGTCTATGTCCAAGACTTAAGGCAGGAAGTTCAATGTGCTGATAGCACAGTTCAATAACAAAGCGGTGAATGGGCTAAAAATACCCACAAAGATATGGGTTAATGACTCTCCCTTGCAATACAATCGGCCCTCGTTGAAACGTCTTTATAAAAGCTAGCTCCGCATAGGACGGCGGTCGTGTAAACATTTTTTACTCACCAACGATGAAACGATGACCCCGGACGCTCCTTACTTAAAATCTATGAAACATTTTTGACCTATTTTGTAACTGAGTCAGAAATGTTTTGCAACGAAGTAACTCAGAATAAACTTCCGTATAAGAAAGTTATCTGATCGGATAGCCTACAGATACGTGTTATGAATCCAAGTTTGTTCCAAAATTTACTAAAATATTCTTTAACTGTACCTTCTGTACGTCAAAACAAAGTAATAAGTAGTTTACCTCCTGCTAATACAGCCATTACATACTCACAGGTTTTTTATTTTATAAAACTAGATCGATGTAATGTTTTCCTATGAAAGTTGTTATTAAGCTTGTCCCGTTTGAAGAAAAATGAAAAATGATTCGCGTTTCTTAGCATCATTTAATTTTTTACCGAGCGTCCTAAGAAAATAATTCCATTACTGAAGCAATTTCCTTTTACTGCCAACGATTTAACCTTACCGTCGCGAAGTACCTAATGCTGGTAACAACATAGCTTTGAGAGCTGGAAACTCTTTCGAATTTACCTTTAGTATCGCGAAAGTCCTTTCGCAAATTTCTATTTGCTTGTTCGACACTCGGGAACAAGCGATTTTGAACCGTAAACTCTTTAACATTAAGTTTCGTTTATTTGTGGATATTTTCGTTAGGTGGCAAGTGTATGTTAGTAGAATGGTATTATTGGAAATTCCTGAACGTTCGAAACGTTCGGCTGATATGGAACGTAGACGATAGTTGGACTGCGATTGGAGGGAACTCCTGTCTCGGACCTGAAGGCTTCCCGCAGCGTGACGCTGCATTTTGTTTTGTTTTACAAAATAAACTGTATCAAGAAAATCTTGAAGCTTTTCATTGAATAGAAATGCTTATGTCGGATATTTTGTACGTTTTATTTGTTACTGACTATTTGCAACTTCAGATAAAGGAAATATCTGTACGAATATAGCACACAAGTTCATTGGCATGTACTATACTTGAACTGTTCTATTCTGTAGGTACGTGTTTCCATTATGCCATCGATCACGCCTGTAAGAACTTAATCCAAATGCGATAGGGTAGATCTTATTGCGATTACTCGGGTGCATTTCCACTCTTAGATTGAAAATGAAAATATTCCAACAGAAAACCAATTACCTTCGAGCTTAAGGATAGCATTTAGATCCATCTAAGTTTTTAATACTGCTCTCTCTCTTTTTACCACATAGTTTGGTCTAGCAGAACTTAATTTACGAAATTACCCTGAAGTAAGCGTAGAAATCTAATTATAATCCAAGTTTGTTTTTCAAATATTTTAGTAGTCGTTCATTCTTAATTTTATTCTTAAAGTTCGTAAAAACTTTCAGGAAATACTGAAGGACCCCTTAAAATTTACAATAGCGAGCTAATGATTCCTTTACAAACTAATTTTCCGCACCTTTACCGTTTCCGCAAATTAGTAATTTAAAATTCACACCGCGGCGAGCATCTCAGTAATCGCGGTCTACAAACGAACTATAGTTAAGTAGAAACTCGCATAAAACAAAGTGTCAGTTATTACATTAATAAGGGAGGGCGGGAAAACCCTACCCTTTTTGTTTATCCCTCGCGCCAACTTCCTCTTTGTCTCTTTGATGAAATATATAAACGTAAATATTTCGAGCGTTGTCTTTGCTTTTTTATTTCGCGCCATGTTTGTCGTAATGCCTGTTTACAAATGTATGAATGTGGAACGTTGGTTCTATTTTTGAAAGTGTGATTTTTTTTCATAACATTCTGACTGGCTTTCATAGTAGGTCCTACTGAGGTGAGTTCTTAGTATCTTATTGAACCATAGAGCGTTGGAAAGTTTAAGGTTAATTACCATGTGTAAGCAGGGCAGGGTTCTGAGGTAAAATAAGGTATTGTATGTTTCATTTCTCGACAAGAAAACGTGCGCAATTGAGTCAAATTGAACAAAAACAATAATTTATTTATGTTGTTGGAACTTGGAGCAAGTAGCAACTAACTGACTAACAGCAAAACAGACTGCTATTGAAACTAAACATTTGAACAAAACATTTAAACTATTACGGTGTAATTTATAGTACGGTAAATAACGGGTTCCGAAATCACAATGTTTACTGAGAATTCATCTAATGGTATTGTTTAACTAATTTATGTTACCGATATAAATAGATTTAGTACCAAAACAACGCTATCTGACTACCTATTAATGAGATATACCCTATGTACATATTTCTATTAACCGGTTACTAATTTAAAAAATGATAAAAAAAATATGTGACCGAACTTGTTTGTTATAGACAGTCTCATTAATATAATAGTTTTATAATGGGTCATGATCTAAATTACAGTAATGTTTCTAAATCAAGAATGTTTGCTAGGTGATCAAGTCTACTTTTTATCAAACTTCTTTGTACTGTGACGATTTGTTACTCAGTTAAAGCTAATAATAGATATTAGAAAAAATCTTATACCATAGGATGTCATTACAAATGTCTATAATACATTATCAAGTTCATATTTAACATCATGGATTATACCGTACATACATCATCCTCTTACGTTTATTATTTGTTTGCACAACCTGCTTCTTCTTACATTTCTAAGTGCAATAGTCACCCCTTTTCAAGCCATTTCATCTTTCACTCTATCCTTCGTTTCTTTGTTCTTCTTATACTCTTATAGACATCCACATTCACACTAAAAACTTTCCTCATGACATGACAACCGATTTCTACACAACTTTTCGGTCATCGGCGCCACTTTCCGACTTCCTCTTAAATATTCGTTTCTTAGTAAAGACCCCTAGTATAAACGTTTAAAACTAAACAGAATAAGTACGGAGCAGTTTTATCAAAATCTTTTGGCTAAACCCAAGACAAGATAACACATAGGTACAAATAATCATGTCAAAGGAAAATAAAAAGATTTATGTAAAGAGGAAAACGGTGGTGAAGTAACATTACCTAACCCTGTTTTCAGTTTAAAAAGGCCGTGGATTACGGCGTGGACAGCAAAATGCAAAACAAGACACACAACATAAAAATCTTCATAATTATAAAATGTACCTTTGTATTTTGCGTTCGTGACACGTGACACCAATGGGCAGTGGGCTACCCTGATTTATTAGCGGGGCGACGGTCACAAAAACCGAGGCGCCGCCGCCGTCCCTAAGCTTTCCCTTTCATAAGTCCTCGTGTATTTTCCACACGTTTCGTGACATCAAAGAGGTTTTTATTGATACTTTGGATAAAACGTTTATCGTGTTATGTTATGACTTAAAATTTACCTTAATTTTTTGTACACTTTTTTGACTTACTTAACACGTTGAACGCCAAATGACCGACGAATACTTCATTTTCTATTGTGTCTCGGTGTTTGGCAGTTAAGGTGTTACTTAGTTATTTAAAGCTCAGTGAACAATAATGCCCAATTTCACGAACACTATTTAGATAATAGGTCTTTACCTATGAAATTGCCGTTTTGTATGAAAAAATTTAAATGAATTTTTTTCATGTATTTTTTATTTGTATTAATCGAAGTAATCACCCATGCAATCAATGCATCTTTGCCAACGCAGTGGCAGTTTATTGATGACCTTCTTAAAGAAATCAGCTGGACGGGAGGCAACAAATTCTTCAAAGGCATTTTGTACTGCCTCTCGGGTATTGAATTTTTTTCCCGCCAAGAAGTTATCCAAATTCTGGAAAAAGTAGTAGTCTGTAGGCGCAAGGTCTGGTGAGTAGGGCGGATGACGGAGAGCTTCCAACCCCAGTTCTTGCAACTTGGAGACCGTCTGCTGTGCAGTATGAGGTCGCGCGTTGTCGTGCAGGAGCAGCGGAGACGAGCGATTGACCAATGCTGGTTGGAGATGTGCCAGCTTCTCCATCATTGTGTTCAATTCTTCACAGTACACATCTGCAGTAATGCTCACCCCGTTTGGTAAGAAGCTGTGTTGAATCACACCGGCGCTAGACCACCAAACAGTGACCATCACTTTTCTTGGGGTAAGTTTTCGTTTAGGGCATTGTTTAGGTGCTGAACCAGGATCCAACCAACTTGCTGAGCGCTTGCGGTTATCAAACAGAATCCATTTTTCATCGCAGGTAACAATGCGGTTCAAAATTCCTTCATTTGTGTGTCTGTTGAGCAGTGCAAGGCACGTCTCGACGCGTACTTCGCGCTGGCGATCATTGAGTTCGTGGGGCACCCATTTGTCAAGCTTTTTTACCTTGCCAATTTGACGCAAATGGACCAATATTGTTTTGACGCTAACGTCGAAAGCTGCTGCTAATTCAGCCGTAGATTGTGTATCATCAGCTTCCACAATCGCCTTTAATTCGTCATTGTCGACCAAAGTCTTCGGACGACCGCGAGGTTCATTTTTCAGGTCGAAATTTCCAGAACGGAAGCGAGCAAACCAATAACAGGTAGTGCGTTGGTTTGTAGTGTTAGCTCCGTAAACGTCGTTGATGTTGCGTGCCGCTTGTGCCGCGTTGCTGCCACGACGGTACTCATATTCCATAATTACTCGAATTTTTAACGTATCCATGATGACGAAAAAGATTTAAATGCGATGAAAATGTAACACTAATCAATAAACAAATGACTACTTTTGGAAAAAAAAATCCATGTTTTTAAAATAAAATTAATTTGAAATTAGAATTCTTAGCCAAACAAAAAATATTTTGATTTGAAATGGCCAGTACTGCAGAACGGCAATTTCATAGGTAAAGACCTAATATACACAATATTATATTATTATATAGGTACAATATTGAAGTCGAAAAAAAAGGTCTTTAGTGTTTTATATGTTATTCTTAGGTTTCAGTATTGGCACTGGTCACAATGCCATCAAGTCTTACCAATATACTAATGAGGACCAGGCAGGATCTCTTTTCACTTCTGAAGATTATACCAACGTACTACCCAAAGCTGTTTGGAAGCGCTAGTACATTGTACGCATATTGAGACCGGTATCTCCATAACCCTCGCCTTTTTCCCATGGGTAGGCAGAAAGTACAGAACGCCACCAGCTGCGATCTTTAAAAACTTCTTTTAAAATAAATAATGCAAGACAATCCACACAGCATCATCTAGCCCCAAGCTAAGCAGAGCTTGTGTTATGGGTACTAGATGACTGATATACTTAATACAATACATTACAAAGATAGATATTTTTTATTATACATAGCAAATACCCAGAACACCTGGAACAAATCTTTGTAGATCGTACAAACATTTGTCCCAAGGCGGGAATCGAACCCGCAACCTCCTTCGTCGCAAGTGGACCTTCGCCTGCTACGCCACATAGGTCGTCCTTTTATCCCCGTCCATAGGTTTTGCTTCGCTTACGTTCACACCGGGTCATAAACGCACGACAGTTGCGAGTACACCTGAACTTTTTGAATACCCTTTAGTGGTCAAAAATAACAATGGAGCTGAAATACTAGGTAGGTAACTAATAACCCGTAACGTCCTATTGTAAGTATTATTGATACTCATGAATAAAATAATTAACATCCGAACGAACGACCCACCGTACCAATGTAGGTTGAAATTAAAATTTAACAAGAGCGAGAGAGATAATGTGATTCGTATAATAAACCAAATTTCTGGTTACCAATAAACGACAATGTATTCCGGGATTGACGGGCGTGAAATTAACATCAACGAAAATCTGAGCGAAGAGAGATGAGATGGGAATTCTATATCACACTTACCATTTTATATGGCATATATGCAGGGTATGTTTATGGATTTATCAATTATGCGTGTGCCTTCTGCGTGTAGGTTATGTTGCATATTTTGGAATAAGGGTTACTGGCTTTATACCAGGGATCGAAAACCGCTGTAGATTACGGTTCAGGTATCGATGTCTTTCGGTTACTGCTAGGATAAAAGGTACCGCTATATTGGGGAACCAAAATATACCAAACTAAACAAGCAGACTAGTAAACTAGCATACCAGTAAACTTACTTAACGTTCCGTTAGAATAGCAAAAATGCAATGCAGCATATTCCATCGCCAGGGTCGGTACATAGTTTAATTATGACTATTGCATAGATATCTCGCGCGTACTAATTTATGCAAAAGTCAATATATTTAATATTGAATTTTGCATATTTCTCGACGATGCTTGCCAATAAAAAACTGTCAGATTTTCCCAATTGAACATGAACCTTATAGTTTTGAAATAAAGAATACTTAGGTAATAGAATACTTATTCGTAATTTTCCCGCAGAGCTGACCACACAGTACCACCCAAGAATTAAAATAAACGAATTTTCCTCAATTTCATACAGGGTACCTTATATGAAATTGAGGAAAATTCCTCTATTTTAATTCTTGGGTGGTACTGTGCCAGTCTGTCGTCGTAAACGTCAAAATAAATATATTTTTTCCAAAATCTGTCCAGACTTGGTACACCATGTCATCCCGTGCATATTGAAAGAGTCGGGTGGCGGGAAGCTGGTTATTAAATTACGTACTGGCAATGGGCCAGTTATTTGTCAGTATGTGTAAGTTAAAGTTTCATAAGTTTCCATGACAGTTCTTATATCTATGGAGTGTAATGGTTCATGCATGTTCACTTAACAAACTTTGAACGAACTTTTCGTGAACTAACAAAGAATATAATAGGGATGTGTCCTAGGTAAAAATATATTAAGTCTATTTAGTCCGTCAGTAAGATTACAAAACAATTTTGGACACGTATTGTTTGCGTACTCAAATCAGTAAAAAGTGACAATGATATCACATCAAAGTTCAGGAGAAGAGGCTTGTGATGTCACTGTTACGTTAAAAGTGTAGCACGGCGTGACGTCACGCGCAATTTCAACGCACTATACCGTCGTCATTTTTTCATTTCCGTGACAAAAAAAAATACGTGTCCAGTATTTTTGAGTAATCCAACTTTCGGACCAATCAGAATTTTTAAGGTTACCCTATTATATGTTATCGTTCTCATTAACCTGTTAATCAGCTGCTGTAGATGAGTTTTGAAAACGAACACTGACATAATGGCCGACCTTCGATATAAGATTGGACATAGCAGTTTTATGTCAATAATGAATAAGACTGCCTCGTTGGTTTAGCAATTCGAAGCGCTACTGCTTAGCATGAGTTCATGTATTCGATTCCCGGGTGAAGTGATATTGGGTTTTTGCCATCAGGAATTCAGGCTGCTTCTGAGAAATTCAGAAGCAGCCTGAAGTCTGGATTTGTGCCTGGTCGATGGCAATAGGCTCGCCCTCTATCAAATGGGACTTAAACATAACTAGCGAAATGTGGGTGAGCTATTGGTACACCTCTGCCTAACCCTTCGGGAAATACTGACGTGATGTTACGAATAAGCAAGTGTTGAAATTCTTTTTAATAAAAACATCGTTTATGAAACAAAACTGAAGTTTTTGGAGATTTTTGTAGAAGTAGGTCATGTTATATAAAGAATAATATTAAATATAGCAATAAAAACATAACTTTTTATTAATTTGCGTTTAATTACACATAATACCTACTAATTAACATCATATTTATACAACTTCTTTATACAGTTTGTTTGACTTAATATACATAACTCAAGGAACTATTAATAATTCATAACACTCTTAGCAAACATTCCTACAGATTATATCTATTGAATGTATTATTATTAGGCAATCGTCAACATAATTATGTATGATATTACAAAATTCTCGACATCAAAATAAACTACTGTTTACATAATATTCCTTAAACAGAACATTATACAGATTGACAAATAAAAATATATCGAGAGCATCTAGCTCAGATCCTAAATCTTAGAAATACATCGAACAAAAAATAATGTGTACCCTACCTTAACTTAAACATTCCCATTTTTTGCAAATACATGCTTTAATAATAAACATTACAAACTGCTTTCTTATATTTCATTGAAGTACCATCTCAGAAGGATATGCTTCAAAAAATAAAACAATCGACAAACATTTGAGTAGTTTTTTATCATTAACTGCCAATAATTTCATGACGTATCTCAATCCTAATTTCAATACGCGATCTAAAACTGCTGCTTCTGATTCGCCCTCTCAAGGTTACAGATTGCAAACTCGGCCATTGATTGGTCACAATCAAAGATAGATCCCATGACAGGATTGAGATGCGCTATTGAAATTGGCAGTCTGTTACTTACTAACATCCGTAAGTTTGGATAAACACAGTTTATTGTTTTTATTTTTTAATTTCAAATAGGTATTTGTGGTCTATTATTCTAGTTTTAAACTTTACCTTAATCTAGAAAAACTGCCTTGTGAATAATACAGGGTAAAACGGTCACCGTCCCACAACCTCATACCATTACTTCAGTTATATATAAATCTCATTGGGTTAGATAGAAACCATGATTTATTACAGATTAAAGTAAAAAAAAAACAACAGAAAAATCCTTAAAAATTAAAAGAAAGATGAAAAATTACTTGAAAGATTTCAAGCCTAGGGGGTTGCCCCAAACTGTCAGATTTTCCCAATTGTACATGAACATTATTCTTCCGTAATAAAGTTGAAAATCTATGTTTGAACACACAATGTTTGACACATTGGAGTAGCTTGATGTACTGGCCTCTGTACCAATCATGTACTGAACTTAGAGTATCAGGTTGTGTGTCGCTGTCTCTTCAGCCCTGCTATACATTAATTGTTATACCATAACTAGTGTAAACGTGACCGCAAACGCATCAAAATGTTAATCATCTCAATACATTTGTACAGTAAATATAAACGACAAACATCACAAATGTACTGTAATTAGTTAATGGCTACATAAACAGGTATTGTTCACTACTTACTATTATCATGGAATTTCCTACAATGCCGATGATGCTAAAACTACACTCGATGTTGTTCTAAAATGTTTCAATGAAGTAATTTGTTGAATATTTTGTTTAACACATTCCGGCGTAAAAAAAAAAGACAAAGGAAAACAATGGTCCGTTGCAAATTCATTATAATCTTGCACATCAATCAAAATCGAATAAGGAAACAAAGCTATTGTTTCCAAAGACAATATTATTTTCCTGCAACCACGTATGGGCTTCACCATTTAATCACTTTGGCTTGTCCCGTATATTAAAAATATCGTTAAAGATTTCAACACTTAAACGTTCACTATCAGTACTATTTATAATAGTTTTAATGAATCATGTTGTAGCATTACTCATTACGTTTACACCATGGAAACAACTAATGGAGTTAACCTAAAAACTAAATGACTATAACGTCAGTATAGTATTAATAGTGACATTAGGCGAGACAGCGATACTATTCGCTGACTCATCCTGCTCAGGGGATCCCCTGTCCTATTGCACTAGTACGTTATTGCATACAAAGGGAAAGTGGTTATTACTAAGGTTATTAATACTAACTTTTGGTTTACTTTTATCATTTTTATAGTAGAGAACATTTAAAGAGATTCCCTGTTTATGAAATGTTGAAAGAGATATAGATAAGATCGGAAGTTCTGTATAGTTTGGGCACTTTTTAGTCATACCCTTCATCAAAAACCCTTTTCGTCGAAAGGGTTTTAAAGGGTCTTCCATCGATGTTTGATTAAGACTAGACACAGGCCTATACTCGAAATCTAGAATAGAAAGAGAGGTATCAGTAGGAATTGCCGCCGTCGCGTCGCTTCGTTACCCGATGATCGTCGAAGGCGCCCAAACATCATTAGGATATCTTCTTTATCAAACTTTTCACTTAATATTTTAAAGCTTTCATTTCCACTCTTATGTCCGGCTACACATATATTTCCACTTCAAAGTTTAAGGGGTGATGCCTCTGACTTTTCATGCGGACTGTGACGTAGGAGAATCCCACACCACCAGAAGTAATGTTGGCACTGGCGTGTGAGAAGTCGTTGTCTATTGCGGCCACTCCCTGTAAAGTAAAGAAGGATATGTCAAACTTGGTCAGAACATAGTTGAGGATGTTACCAACTAAAGTTTGTATTTGGTAAAATTATTTTAGTTATAGACCATTTTAGCTTCTAAAAGAAGACTCTGGTTATTTTATTTTATTTTGGACTTAGTAATATTTTTATAGATCCAAGAAATGTTTGATTAATTCTTCCTCTTTAAAATCGAACGTTAAAACATTGTTAGAATCTACTGTTTTGCCGCAATGTTAAATTATACGCGACTGTATTTATATCATAAATAAGAACAAAGGTTATTTTTGTTTTTTAGAGTGCTGACTTCATTATCGAACCGCATATTTACCTACTTACGTACTTGTCATTTTGTCTTTGTGAATAAACATATTCAGTTAGCCAACCGCAATGATAAGTGCTAAAAATATAACTAAAATCGGTGTGTTTTTCATAAATCTGCTTGTTGTTTACTTGAAAATATTTGTTACTTGTATCACAATTATTTTATGCTGTGTTTGCTGGTGAACTTCGGGTCATAAACGTTTTTTTTTATAGCAACAGTTTTGTTTTTATGACCAACAACAGTTTTTTTTGTATTAAGTAGGTATACGATTATCGTGCCGTTGCCTTAAACACGTCTAGTGGAATCCATATTATTATATAATTTCATCTGTGTAAACAGGAAATAACATTTGTCCTTTATGAATACTAAGATAAGATGATTGTCAATGCAAATAGAACTTGACGTCCTCATTTTAAAGTTCAAAATCAATAAAATCAATGATAAAACTAGATTACATAACATATATTAAGTAATCTGTATTACCCCTGACCCACAGATCAAAGTGAAGATACGATTAAGGAGGGTATTGAGAAAGAAAATTCTAGCACAAAATGTGTATAACATTAGCCAAATTAATTTGCTTGCCTCACGTTTATGATATTAGTACATGATTCACAACAAAGCAGTTTTTGTGCATTATACTTGCGTAGTTCGTAATAAAACATTGTTCTATAAATAAAATTAATCTGTAAAGCAAGTAGCGTTAATGTTGACTGGTCAAGGTACAGACGCCAGCACATCGAGCTTTCCCAAACTGTCAAATTTTCCCAATTAAACCTGAACCTTTTTGTTTTGTTATAAAGTTGAAAAACTATCAATTGCGGTAGCTTGATGTGCTAGCCTCTGAACATGAAATATATAGGAATGCTTCTTACGATATGATGCCTGAGAAATGTGAAGTATCTTTATTTATTTTATTGTGTTCGTGGATTTATTCGATTTCTGAATGTTTGAAATAAAATAAAATAAAACTATGGAAACGTTCTTAACTGTCGTATCATATTGAATAAATATATTAATAACTAAACATTTAATTCAGATACTTTTTTTTTGACAAGTTGACCGCGATCACTTCCAAATAATTAAATCCTTGAACCCATAAACTAAAGCTTTATTATTATAATATTGAATGACAAATAAATTTAATAATCTAACCTTTATCGTCCTTTTTTCTGGATCAGTAAACGTCAAAGTCTTCACTCTCTTCTTGAAGGGTATCGCAAAATCTTTGACCCTTTGATGGAAGACCATCTTCCGATGAACAGTATCGCCGATGATCATGTCGGAGCACAACACACACACGCACAACAAACACGACAGGACAAATAACAAGAATACAAAACGCATTTCGATTTTATTTCACATAGTTGCACAAGTGAGTAAAGCGTGTGCGACTGTGCGGCGGCGAGTGAGATAACCTCACATTCGATAAACGACGAATGAGCGACACAACAAACAACTTCACTCTGGCTGCCTCCGGCCCTAATTCACAAAGTCTTGCTAAAATGACGCGTCGCGTTAATGAGAGAACTCGTTTTTAAACGCTCGGAGATACCGGGTCGATAAGTATTTTGTTTATGCAGTTTTGTCTAGATATGAGCACAATAGATTGCAATTGTTTTTACTGTTTGGCGTGTTGATATATTGATGATTCTAAATAATTTACGATGGTGTTTTGTTTCAATATAACTTGCGAAATGTGGATGTATTGTACTTAACCTAGTCATCGTGCTTGCAATTATGTTTTTTAAATTTTTTATTTGGTTTTTGCTATTGAGAACAGAAAACATTATAAATAATAGGTCTTTACCTATGAAATTGCCGTTTTGTATGAAAAAATTTAAATGAATTTTTTTCATGTATTTTTTATTTGTATTAATCGAAGTAATCACCCATGCAATCAATGCATCTTTGCCAACGCAGTGGCAGTTTATTGATGCCCTTCTTAAAGAAATCAGCTGGACGGGAGGCAACAAATTCTTCAAAGGCATTTTGTACTGCCTCTCGGGTATTGAATTTTTTTCCCGCCAAGATGGTATCCAAATTCTGGAAAAAGTAGTAGTCTGTAGGCGCAAGGTCTGGTGAGTAGGGCGGATGACGGAGAGCTTCCAACCCCAGTTCTTGCAACTTGGAGACCGTCTGCTGTGCAGTATGAGGTCGCGCGTTGTCGTGCAGGAGCAGCGGAGACGAGCGATTGACCAATGCTGGTTGGAGATGTGCCAGCTTCTCCATCATTGTGTTCAATTCTTCACAGTACACATCTGCAGTAATGCTCACCCCGTTTGGTAAGAAGCTGTGTTGAATCACACCGGCGCTAGACCACCAAACAGTGACCATCACTTTTCTTGGGGTAAGTTTTCGTTTAGGGCATTGTTTAGGTGCTGAACCAGGATCCAACCAACTTGCTGAGCGCTTGCGGTTATCAAACAGAATCCATTTTTCATCGCAGGTAACAATGCGGTTCAAAATTCCTTCATTTGTGTGTCTGTTGAGCAGTGCAAGGCACGTCTCGACGCGTACTTCGCGCTGGCGATCATTGAGTTCGTGGGGCACCCATTTGTCAAGCTTTTTTACCTTGCCAATTTGACGCAAATGGACCAATATTGTTTTGACGCTAACGTCGAAAGCTGCTGCTAATTCAGCCGTAGATTGTGTATCATCAGCTTCCACAATCGCCTTTAATTCGTCATTGTCGACCAAAGTCTTCGGACGACCGCGAGGTTCATTTTTCAGGTCGAAATTTCCAGAACGGAAGCGAGCAAACCAATAACAGGTAGTGCGTTGGTTTGTAGTGTTAGCTCCGTAAACGTCGTTGATGTTGCGTGCCGCTTGTGCCGCGTTGCTGCCACGACGGTACTCATATTCCATAATTACTCGAATTTTTAACGTATCCATGATGACGAAAAAGATTTAAATGCGATGAAAATGTAACACTAATCAATAAACAAATGACTACTTTTGGAAAAAAAAATCCATGTTTTTAAAATAAAATTAATTTGAAATTAGAATTCTTAGCCAAACAAAAAATATTTTGATTTGAACTGGCCAGTACTGCAGAACGGCAATTTCATAGGTAAAGACCTAATATTTGGAACAAAAGCAGTTGAAAGAACTTTTGTTTTTGTTTAAATATTGCCCCACACTACGAATTTTTCCTGTATCGTGGGTGCGTTTACAAACATTCAAACTCACATACACAAACAGCCAGACCCGGAACAACTACCTGTAGGCAAAACAAATATTTGTTCCATGCGGGAATCGAACCCACGATACGCGGCGCAGAAGTCAATCGCTCAGCCACTGCTCCAACCGTGCCGTCAAACAACTTCAACTTGCATTTACTAAACAAGTAATAATATTATTATCTTAGATAATATTTTTTGAGCCAAATAATCTAACCACTTAGATTTCATACCATATATTTTACGTATGTATTTGAACCATTTTCTCTTAATATTAAAACTTCACAGAATCTTCTCAACTAAAAACAATCCTGATTTATTTTCATGAAAACTCGCCAATGCTATTTTTCTTCCGTGACGACAGGACGATCAATCTTGTCGTCACACCGAACTTTGACAAGAAAATTTGATAAACTTTTCTTTATGACATGAAGGATGCAATTCTCATTATATAGCCACTTGGAATAAAGTTTAAATAGGTTTTGGAAACTTGTGCCTTGAGTACATAATTGCACGGATCATGCAGAGGCCGATTTAAATTGTCGGCCTGTGGGAACTTGTATAATTACTATGTTTTGACGTTATTTCAAATAATAAAAAGTACCTACTGTCCATACCACAGAACGTATATATACGTCATTCAGTACAGACACTGTGTGTTTGTACAGAGCTTAATAAACCTGTTGGTGCCCTTTAAAAATGAGAGTGCAGTTATAGTACACGTCATAAAAGAGGAATAATTTATTTCCTCCAGACAAAATAGGGATTGTTTTGGTCACCAATCGTTTTATAAATTTATTAGTTTCTTAATTAGCACAATAACATCATAACATCACGCCTGTAGTGCCCAAAGGGTTGGGCAGAGGCGTATCTATTGTCCACCCACATTTCACGAGTTTTGTTTAAGTCTATTGACACAAATCCAGACTCCGGGCTGCTACTGAGAAATATCAGATGGAAAAGTCATTATTAATAAGTACGAATAGGGACTGTGATTTAGTTTGAGATTATGATTAAAATTGTATTATTATTAGACGCTAATACATGAAATAAGTGTTTAAAAAAAGTAAAATAAGGGCCGTAAAATTAGAAATTTATAATTTTAACGTTCAGTTAGTTATAAAAAAGACTAAAATGCAAAATAAATATTACAAATACAAAAACCAAAAATTTAGTACAAAAACAAATAGGTACCTACCTATGTTAAGAAATATGTATTTTGGGTGATGGATATGCCTCCCTGTGTTCTTGCAAAAGATGAAATAAATTCATGCTTATTCTTGTCAACAGAAACACGCTTTCAAGCATACAATACTTCAATTGAAAAACTGAATTGAAACCTGTGTACACCAGTCTGATTAAACAACTTTTATTTCGACAACGAACGCAAACAAATTGTGAATGATACACCGTTTCCCGCTGTCTGAAGCGAACGAAGGCACCAGGCCAGAATTGATGCTCGCTTCATTCTGAATAATAACCGGTAAGGGTTAAATTATTGCTCTAATTTAGATTAATTGCTCGTCTGTCCGCCCTTGCACGTGGGTGTGTAATTTTGGTGAAAACATAAAGGTACGTTAGTTGTTTTCATAAATCAAATTAATTCACAATTTTATGGAGCATTGTATGTAATGGAAATAAGTTTTTTGGTTGTAAGTTTTGACGTGTGGTGTATGAGTGGGCGTTTTATTTTTTTTTTTCGAAAATACGTGTGTAATTTGTTAAAATATTGAGATGTTGTTTTATTAGAGTGAGCCATTTCTGGTTGGTTTAACTTTAGATTAGATGTCATATGCCCCGTTTCTAGGACGAACATTTTAATGAAATTAATTTTACAAGTTGTCAAACGCGCAATTTATACTATGATTGGTTAAATTTATTTTCAACAGCCAATCGTATCACTTGACTTGTGTTTAATTTGTGACGAGTCAATAATTTATTTCCAGAAACTGACAGCAAAAAGGTAAGTTGGTCGTACTACAAGCAAGTCATCTACATTTTTTTCTAACAAACTAATTTTTATTTGTGTTTTAATCCCACACAGAAGTCATGGAAGTTTATGTTTTGATTGCTCCCAGCGATCAATATTGGTCAATGGCGCCTCCACCTTGTGCGATCAGTCGCAGGTTCAATTCCCGTATCTAGACAAATATTTGAATGGATGTTTGTGGATGTAATGGAGCATATGACACTGGAAATTTTAAGGAGATCTCAGTAGGTGTCTTTAAAATTAAACATGTGAGATGAGATAAAAGTACCGTGTTTTTCCATTTGTTTATAAGTAAATTCGTTAATTATTTGTACACAATCTAGAAAACAGAATATCTACCTGCTCAAGATTGAAGTTATTTTAAAGCAATGCGATGTGAAAACGTCATGAAACTTTTGAAAATAGTAAGCATCAGTCTACTAAGTTTATCTACCGACTCGGTATCAGAAGGCCTGTTAATCCCGTGGTTGCAAACGTAATTGCTGACAGTGGAGTTTTACAGCGATTCCCAGTACGGGCAATGTTCTTTTCATTACGATTTTCTCGGTAGCATCCCGACTTTGAAGGAAGTGAGTGGTGCGACACGTCCGTGGCTGGGAAGGCACATACATCCGTTGGTCTTGCGCCTGGTCTATCCCTGTTCTTTTCGGACTACAATGATAAACTGACAGAGACAGGCACCTGTGTTTGCGTATGCACTTGTGTATAAAAGTCTCGTGCGTATTTGGGTAATCTCCGTTGAAATTGGCCGTCGTGATCGAGATTCGTTCATGACGATATTATGCTTTTTATTATAAGAAGGCCACTTCTAAAGCTATTCAACAAAATTTTCTCTTAAATACCTAAGCAGTATCTTCGTCCATTACTTCCCTATTCAATCTTCCCGTCCCATTTTCCGCTGGTACATAAATAAAACAAAACTTCTCCTTTTGCATTTACCGTTATAGAAAACTTAGGAACACCGGGTTCTTTATTACATATTCATGTAGAAACTATTATCCGTTGTCTAAGGCGATGCTGGCTTCCATTCCGTAGGTGTATAAGCGAGGGTTTACCGGGGATTTCTACCCTCATAACTGATTCTATCGATATAGCTTTCTGAGAATCGTGTGGGGTATTACCACAATATTTATGTGTATTGTTATGGCTAGGAAACGTTCTAGTGTTTCTTAGGTTTCAAGGCATTGTTAGGTAGGTATGTAGTTTGAGGCTTGTACTTGGAATTGGGATATACAGACATGTTCGTGTCTGCCTGTCTAACTTGCTGCTTGCTGTGGCTCGGCCTGAAGTATGTAGGTAAAACACTATTTTATAAAATTGTCACGTTGTGTAAAAAAATCACGTCAATACCAATACATCCAGTACTTTTAGAAAGACGATTTTTTTTTATCAAAAGAGGCTACAATTAAAACGCCTTATGGTTTCATTTGTAGGCTTTTTTCTGATAAAGATTTATCGGTACCTACTTAAGACGTAAGTGCATAACCTGTGTTTATAGCCGCCATTTTTCACGATTGATGGATAGATTGCACCTCGCAAAACAAAAAATATTGTTTTGTTAATATGATTACCAGAAAAATAAACACTCAAACTCATCTGTTTGAAATAAACTAGATATACGAGCAATGCATCAGCCGTCA
Organism: Phlogophora meticulosa; assembly: GCA_905147745.2. Taxonomy (NCBI): domain Eukaryota; kingdom Metazoa; phylum Arthropoda; class Insecta; order Lepidoptera; family Noctuidae; genus Phlogophora; species Phlogophora meticulosa. The sequence continues at coordinate 8,103,094 of LR990528.1, read as the reverse complement.
AAAATGAAATCAAACAACAGTGTAACAAACTTTTCAGTACAGCAACAGCGCACGACATAGAAAAACAACTATCACGAAGTAACGATACAGATAGTGCGGGGAAAATCCCGACTAAAATCAGAAAATCCCCACTGTAAATAAAGGGGGTGAATAAACGAAGAGCCGACGCGACTGCTCGCTGAACGATTCTTTTTTCATTGCACCGTGATATATTCCGACAATACCAAAGATTTGAATCTCTTTTTTAAATAAACCGTGGCGTTTGGTTTATGTAGTGTAGTGTGTTTTAGGTTGCGGGAGTGAAGGGTTAGGTACAGCTAAGTAGTTTCATTTTGTGAGGGGATGTAATTTTGGTCTCATATAATAATTAGAGATACCTATTAAATTACATGGGCTAATTGGCTTCTGCTGAGCACAAGGTCCTGTGTCTGATTCCCAGTTTTCCATTTGGAATGTCTCAGTAACAGCCCGGGGTCTGGATTCTTGACCGATTGATGGCAATAGGCTCACCCTCTATTACATGGGACTTAAACATAAGACGTAACGTAACTGACAAAATTTAGGAGTACTGTGCCTCTGCCTTACTACAAGCTCTGTCTGATTACAGGCATGATTTTATGTGTTATTTGTTATGTGAAATTATCCAGTTGGTTTTGTCGCTCTCAGAAATAATAATATTAGGTTGGTACTCTTATAACCTAACTGTTCTTGAGCTAATGGGTTACCATTAAAAGACATATTTATACTAACTAGTGATTATATACTGGTTAAAATTCGACCGTTTCAGCTTTCTGCACTCCTTTAATATAATATTATAAACTTTAACTATACGAAAACCCACGCTTGGCAGTGTGGGTTTTCGTGTGCGAAATATTCTTAAAAAGGGATCCAAAGTTTTCAGTTCACATAATATTAATATAATACGACGACCGATGAGGCGCGGCGGGCGAAGGTCCGCCTGCGACGCAAGAGGTTGCGGGTTCGATTCCCGCCTTGGGACAAATGTTTGTACGATCTGCAAATATTTGTTCCGAGTGTTTTGGGTATTTCCTATGTATAGTAAAAATATCTATGTAATGTATAGTATTAAGTATATCAGTCATCTAGTACCCATAACACAAGCTCTGCTTAGCTTGGGGCTAGATGATGCTGTGTGGATTGTCCAGCAATATTTATATTTATTTATTTATAATAATTAGAGGATTTATTCCTGTATGTACAGAGGCCAGCACATCATGCTACCCCAATCCGTCTAATTTCTTTGATAATTTTCAACTTTATAACAAAATAATAAGGTTAAATAATGCTGGACAGCAAATAAAATAAAATAAAATAAATTCAAATGCTTTTTGCAAAGGTTCATGTTCAATTGGGAAAATTTGACATTTTGGGATAGATTGTCTGTCATCGAACGGCTGTCTTATGTCTTCTAAATATGAATGAGTATTTCTGTCATTGTTATATCATAAACTTGTAAATATCCAAGAAGGTTCGTATGCTCCCAGTACTTTATAAAAAACCCGTGCGGAAGTTAATACCACTCTTGCAAGGAATAGTACGTATATTTTATGTTATTAAACATAACATAAAATGAGTATTTCTGTCATTGTTATATCATAAACTTGTAAATATCCAAGAAGGTTCGTATGCTCCCAGTACTTTATAAAAAACCCGTGCGGAAGTTAATACCACTCTTGCAAGGAATAGTACGTATATTTTATGTTATGTTTAAGCTTAAGTTATAGGCAAACAATTTAATTGAAGAACTGAACATCGGCGTTAGTAAGGTTTTCTCTCAGATTTTATTTTTTAGAAAGCTTCGAACAATGTTCGCCCTCTATCCCGGAATTACCTACTGTTAAGTCGCCCGATATGAAGCTACGGAAATCGTTTAAAATTCATATATATGTAATATTACTTTTCTCAATTAAACAATAATGTTACATGCTTTTTTTCATCGTGAACGAATTTACTCATTAATTCCATTGAACTCGAATTTCAATTAATTCGTACAGAATACAGAACAAAATAAACATTTTCATTCGTGAAAATTAAAAGGATTATTTCGCCGTTCATACAAATTAAGAAGGCTTCACTGCTCACGTAGTGCCTTTTAAAGATTATTTTACTATGAGTCGAATGCAGACTTAATGCAGACTCGTATTTTCACGCTTCAGAAATAACCTTTCAACCTTCTTCTTTATTTAAAATTTCTAGTGATAGGATGGATCGTGTTTCCATAAAATCGTTCAAGACGGAATTATGATAAGGTTTTCGATTCCAAGTTTGTATAGCTAATGGAATCAGCAAACAGGAGCAAGATAGAATCGGCTAATGATATTCACCTTCTCGGAAAATTGCTTCCTTTATCCACACACGTCGTGCGTTTACTGGGAATTTAGGCGAGCAATCCGTGAGGGAGGGCGTTGCTATGGTAACCAGACGAAGGCTCATGTGGGCTCCAAAACTTTAAATTGTATTACCATGCGCCGAACACAATATATTTGAAGAGATGTGGGTGGGAGGCATCAATCTTGATTGGAACATTTTGACGACGATGTGTTTTTTAAAAGTAAGTTCATTAGATTTCTTGAAGTGTCTTCTTTATCGACGTGTAGAAGAAATCATATAGCAATGTAAAAAAAAATCGTCACACTTTCCGACGCCATCTTGAAAAAAATCGTCACAGTTTCTGTCACTGGACATGCGAGTTAACTTAAATTGAGGAATAACTTATTAAGAAAAAAAAATATGATTATAAATGAAAAAATAAAATTATGTTATTTATCCAAAGTCATTTAAATAAATAGTGAAAGTGAGAGATTATTTTTTTATTGTTTAGAAAAATCATCATGTGATTGTGATTTTGTTATTATTTTTATATGTTAACCTCACTTTTGATTATAAGTATTAGTAAATGCATATTCACTTATTGAAATTAACCATCATTTAATAATGGAATACAATAATTATTATAAGAACCGTGAAAAAAATGAATTGATGATACTACTTTCTTTCCTCTGTTTAATAATAAAAACCTATAATTTGACACAAAATTATTTATACTGCCGTAAACCTCACTTCACCAATTAATGTTAAATATATTAGAAAAATAACTAATATATCATGAAAAAGTTTCACACACACGCATTCTTTATTAATAGGTTTCTGAAATATTTTTTGGATCGTGTCGTAGTGATAGCTCTTGTTCGCACAGGCGCTTTTCTTAAGTAGCTTTGAAATACCGCACACTGCTTTTTAGACGCTGGTCTCGTCTGCTCGGCTCGGAGCAAAACGGTAAAAAAACGTCGCGACCAAAAAGCGTCTCTACATATGTGGGCTTATAGAGGTTTCTTATGAAAGCTTAACTAGATTTTATTATAGGTAAGTACCTACCTAATAAAAAAGTAACACTGTCATTTTATTAAAGAATAAAGCAATCACAAAAAATAAAAAACTTGAGAGGTTTCAAGGGACACCCGGATGGAACGAAGTTCCTTTTGTTATTATTTTTTATTATTTATTATGTACAAAAAACGTTTATATACTCAACAAAAATAATCGTCGCGACACCACACTGTTCAATGCGAAATAGAAAGACGAAACAAAAATAACTGGCTTGCTTTCTATGAGAGAGAAAGAGAGAGAGAGAGAGAGACAGATAGAGAAACACGCGCACGCCGCACGGCTTACAACTACTAATAGCAAAAAGTGTCGTTACAACTTTTCGTGAGAATATTTTCCGTCTAGCTTTCATAACGCGCGATAAGGAACCTCGTTCCAAAAATGTTTTTTGAAACTGAATACTTAACAAATTGAATCTCAATAACAAATTAACAGCTCCTGAACGAGTAGGTTTCAGTCCCTGACTGTACGAAACGTAAAATTAAACCATCCTTTTTTCTAATTTTACACAATAGGCCCAAACAGTGAAGACTTAAAAACCCCTATACCGTTCCATAAAAAATTACAATAATTCGATCAATTTATGCAGCGAGACCCTTTTTAATCCCGACGAAATGGAATTACTCCGGAATTGACTTCGAGACGAAAATCCGATACAACCGGGAACCTCCTACCCATCTCCAACCTAAACACGAAACGAGAAAATCTCCATTTCGTTTTACGTTCCATTGCGCTTTCACAACCATTTTATCGTTAGCCTTAGACTGAAAGTTGAGGAAATGGCGTATTGGACCGTGTAGGATTTAAAGTTTATTTTTAAAACTTAAAAGAGATTCCCTGATATTCGGTTGGGATGAAATACTGCGAGTATTATTTTCCTTAAGAGGAGATCTTGAGTGGAGGGTGCTCGAGGTCCTTATAAACAAAGCCATTATTATCAGAACTATAGCTCGTAGATCGTGTTAATGTACTTTTGGAGCGTTCTCCGTAAATAATGTCGAAAATACAGACAGCAAAAAAAAAAATACGTTTCTGCTTGTATCACAATTTCGGAGCTGAGCTAGATAAGCAAATGTTTTGGAAAGTATTCAACACAGTTTAATCTTTGAATTTCCAGAAGAGTTGGTCTAGACTCGAATATTTGGAATAAACAATGGCTTTCTTGTAAGTACTTGGTAAAAATGAATGTTCAAGGCAAAAGACAGCATTGGCATGCAGCTGCCAAGTGCCAATGCTGTCTCAAAACATGCAGCGTTCTCCTAACTTTGAATATAAGCCGTCAAGTTCATCGAGTATGCAAACTATATGATACTCATATGCTTTCAGTAGTTCGCTATGTTTTAAGCTTAAGTTTCTAGTTTTGGAACGAAGTAGGTAATTTGGCTAAAACATTTTCCTATTTGCTAAGAAAACTTCCATGAAGTAAATTGATATCACTTAGTCGAATTGGCGAAAGAGCCAGAAAAGTTTTAGCAAAACTTGTTTTTCTTCGAAAACACACTTTTACATATTTTTTTGAAAAATTGACTTGAAGTTTTTTCTTTGCCTAGCTTCATTTTTATTTATAAAGTTCCACATTTCCAAATCATACTGTCTGATTGCTTTTCATTGACGAATCGTCCATATTGGACACATAAGCTTATCTTCGTCACTAACCAACACCGGTAATCGATCCTTAGCCTGCGAATCGAAGCCGAGTATAGCCAGACATAACGCAAGGATAATTGCCGCGTGCAAATCGATAGAAGCCATGGAGTTGGTAGCAAATGGAATGTTTATACACATGATAGTAATAAGGCCGCTAAAGTATCTTGATCTTGCTATGAGCAAGATCAAGATACTTTTGGTTGCCACCATGTAGAATATGAATGCATCAGTCATAGTGACGAGAGTAATGTCAGTGAATGATTTAACACCAAAAGAAACTATGGCTAAATAGCTGTGATAAAAAATGTTGTACGACAAATTCAATGCTGGACCTTTCTATTCAGAAAACAGTTTTGGAAATTGCGCCCAGGCCGCCGCTTAAAATTATTATATGTTAAAATGATTATATATCCTTACAGCTAAGTTATCAATCCGTTATTGTTTTAATAATAGTCCCTATTATAGTTTAGTTAGTTGAAATTATTTTCTTGTGACTGTGACTGGTTTGTCATTGTCAAATAGGCTGTTGTTCCACGTAATATACTGTTACTTAGATGCCTAGGCGGAAGATGAATTGAATTTCAAAATCATATTTGAAAATATTGTTTTCTTGTGTATACTAAGGTTTCAAGTTTGAAAGGGGACAGCGGTGTCCTCTTCTCACTCCATTTACTCCATACTCTATGGTAGACGGATATCCGTGCGGGTGGCGGGCTAGCACTAATTGCCTGTTGGCCGCAGTTGAGGGGCGGCATTAGTTCCGACTATTGATTCGATGATGGAGGGACTGCGAGTGCGTTCTGATTGTTCTGTGCATAATGCTGTTTATAAACGTTGGTACGGTCTTAATTAATAAACGCTGGAGCAGGACCTAAAGTTATCCTGAGGCCCTAGCACGAATGCTTGACGCTAACGTCAACGTTCAATGTCAATTCGATCGATTTTTGAATCAGTAGTAAAACTATTTTGTAGCATTTTGGTTTAAATTGATCTAACAAGCACAATTAGTATAACTTATGGATATTAAATAATCTTATTAAAAAAAATATATATATTTGTGCAATTAATATTTTTCATTTGAAAATTGTTCGAAGTTACGTTACGTTTACGTCAAGCAGTCGCGCTAGCGCCTCAGATAACTTAGTTATATTATGTGTGTACTACATGTGTAGGTATTTATTGTCAAATTGTTACTTCTGTTAGTTCCTGAAATGCTTTCTAAAACATCCTGCAAAAGTCTGTGTCGTGTTTCTAAGCATATGTTTGTAATTATAAATACTTTATACATACCAATTTCTTGACATTTCACTTCGAATTTGATAGCTTTAAATGTCATTCAATAGCAATCATAATAGTGTCTACACTATTATGATTGCTATTGACAAGTATAGTGTGTGACTCCCGGCTTTGTCTGTTGTCGATATAAGATGTTGTTGTTATTGTTGTTGTTTACTACCCTACCATTAAGGTTATCGACGCATCATTAATGAATTGACTTTAATGTTAATAACATAAATGTTAACGAGTAAGTTTTGCTTTTGACTATTGATTGAGTCGTTAAACTTTTATGAATCATTCGAGTTTGCTCAGCTAGATTAAAATATGAAATATATACATAAATCATGTTTGTATTGTCTCATAAAAGTTTTTTTATCGATACGATATGAGTATCGATAAAAAAAAGTTTGAAATACAGTGAAGTGCTTATTTAAAAAAAAAAAATTCACCTGGAAATTGATATTCAAAAACACTTATGACAGACTTTATTCCCACACGTTCCCACTAACAAATTAACACTTTAAGTTATTTTGTCTAATAAAGTACAGTTTTCGTTGACTTTAGTTCTATATTTGTAGAGGCTGCTGTGTGGAGCGTTCGTACACCTGCGGTGGAATGTTTTATTTGGGCGCCATATTTACGATACAATGTTTTGTTTTTTATAAAAAAAAAAAAATAATAATAAAATCAAATCAGTTAACCACACCCTTGTGATAAACCTCGTCTTCGTTCGTCTTGAGCCCTTCCAATTTTTTTTAAATATTCTAATACTAGCTATTGACCGCTTGTTCCCTTGTGTTCATTTAGAATTTGACAATCAATTCGGGTTGTACTTTGCTTCTAATAATATAATTCAATCATGATTCGAAAGAACCCCGGCGCCATCTATAATTCTTTTCCTCGAGAACAGTACCTTTATTCAGGACGAACTGACGCTACATCCGTTTCTGTACACCTAACAACGTATAAAAATAATATACAATTTCAGGATGATCGGTTCAGTGGTTTAGGCGTGAAAAGGTAACAAACAAACTTACTTTCACAATTATAATATTAGTTAGGATTAACTTTTGTTTTTACATTCAGCTAAGATTATGTTGTTTTTTTCTATGACCAGTCTTTTTTTGCCAACTTGTTCCTTAGACAGTGGGTGGACAGATGTGGCTAAATGCATGCAAATAGACTTGATCCGTGGCGATAAGTACGTACAAGTAATTTATCTGCGGTCAATCCTTGGATGGAAGGGTCACCTCCCACACTGTTTGGGTGCACTTATATCCTGTTTTGTGCTTGCCTTGTATAACGGACAAGGAGAGTTTACGAGCCATCAAAAGGTTATAGGTTTTGTGATTAACAGTTTTTAATAAATTTTCTCAAAAACACCTATCCATAAAGAATTAAAATAACACATGCATGCAAAAACTTAAATAAGACTGGCACACGGCACGCCTGCCATTTCTCATGGCGTGGAAATATCTTAGGTACAAATAATTATTATTGGATACAATGATTTTTAAAGTTTACACTTTAAAAATCATTGCACGTCAAATTTAACGTCAGTCACAGTTAAACAAATTTCATTGATTCAATTTTTTACATTATCCAATTATTTATTTAAAAAGGTTGAATTAACTTGTTTAATAATGTTTTGTTAGCTAGAATTCTTTGATTTTTAAACTAAGTTTATTATGCTTATAATATAAGTACAATATAACGGGTGGGGTTTGAAGTATTTTTAATACTACTCAGTTCTCGTATTCCGTGTCACTACCACAGACTGTAAATCAGTCCTTGAAAGGAAGCAATAATTATTAACTTATTAAATTATTAGTTTATTAACTTCAGAAATACGTGCATATTGAAAGAAGAACAAAAATATAAAAGAAGGAATTTGTGATAGTGTTAGTAAATATTCTGCTTAAATTTTGACTGATAAAAATAATAAATTGATATTTATTTCTGTAAATAGATTTAAAAAAAAAATAAAAAAATAAAAGAGGATTGATCTAAGTCGGTGTTTCCCTACCTGACTGCTCTGAGAAGGAACTCCGAAACAAACTCAAAGGTCGTAGTCTCTTTTAAAGTCCAGACGATATCTTGGCCAGATCATGTGATGACCAGATTACTGAGATGGTCTTTTGAGGAAAGAATCACATGGTAACTATCCGTGTGACAAAAAAACGTAACTATCTTTATAGTTACGTATTTTTGTAGTATCGTAGCCAAAAAGAAGGCGAACGAAGGCTAGGGGCGCGGGCATAGTGAGCACGCTCTGTGTCACGCACGACAAGTGCTACGAGTCGCTACGTTTCCAAAACAATTTTGGAGTTTTAACATTGAATCAGTGGCTCTACTAAGCTGCTCGCGGCTCACCAGGGCCTAAATGGTAAGAGGAACTAAGGAGCTCAACGTCTTGACGAACAATACCAAAGAAATAACATACCATTTACATACCTAACGTTAGTGAAATCATAACACAAAAGTATAACCCAAGTTCCGAAAAACAGTTACATATAATATTTTAGAAATGGTAATTTACACAGCACTTAGAAGCTCTAGAAACAATAATTACTACGTACTTGAAACAACATTGAACGAGTAAATAGGATGGTCCTATAATGGATTGATCGGCGGATACCAAGCCGGACGGGCTAACTCATGTTAATTGCAGGGGTACTTGTGTAGCTGTGTCAATACAATGACAAATGGTGGTGCATGTTGATTGGGCGTTTTTCCCCGTTCAAATATATGATCAAATTGCACTTATGTTGCTATGAAATAGGGAAATAATGGAATGTAACTTTTGCTTTGATGATAAATTGAAGTGGTGTGTGTTGTGGTTGATATGTTTTAAGTGGTAATAGTGAATTAGAAAGAAAGAAAAAAGTTTATTTACCACGGAGAATGTTTATTTATAATATGCAGGTGTTTTTTTTATTTTTTAAATCGTTGGCCCACGCTGGCCCATGTCTGCTGTGTCGTAGGTGCGTTTAAAAACATTTAAGGTCACATACACGAACAGCCAGACCCGGAACAACTACCTGTAGGCCATACAAATATTAGATCCGTGCGGGAATCGAACTGCTGCAAGACTAAAATGGGACTAGGCAGGCCAGGTTTGTCGGATGCTAGCACAGCTGTGGGCCCGAATATCGCAAGACCCTTGAGGCAGCTAGACGGGCTCGCGTCAGACCAAGGAGAAGATGAGGTTGATAATGCTGTGCCATGAGGGATCCACAGCACAGCGCTAATTTTCAGTGGTCACCTCCCCTTAATTATGACATAGTAGTCTCTGGTCATGTGTGAATTTTTGTTTTTTTTTCATGGATTTTCCTACATGAACTTCACACGCAATAGGGTTGTGTCCTAGGTAAAAAAATATTAAATCTATTTAGTACGTCAGTAAAATTAACGAACAATATTGGAAACATGTTTTGCTTACTCAAATCAATAAAAACTGACAATGATATAGCACATCAAAGTTTAGGCGAAAGGGTTTGTGACGTCACTGTTAAGTTAAAAGTGTAGTACGGCGTGACTTCACGCGCAATTTCAACGCACTATATCGTCGCCATTTTTGTTTTACGGGACAAAAGATAAAATACGTGTCTAGTATTCGGACCAATCAGAATTTTTTACCCTATTGTCGAGATGTAGTTTTTACGTTGTGAACCATTAAAAACACGCAAACATTAGACATCATCACCGTAGCAGCCGAAAGACGTCCAACGCTGGACATAGTCGCCACAGAGTGATTCTAGCATCGAGTGGAGTCCCACATCCCCCACCAGGTCAATCTTATGGGAGGTCTTCGGATACAAGGTCACCATTTCAGAACCTTTCGGCCATCCGTTAAGCAAGCAACATGCCTTGTTAACTATAAGAATATGAGTGAACTCCAAACTTTTAACAGCGACATTGCTTAGAAATTGTAGATTGATAGTAAACAATTTTTGACGCCTGAAGTTACTTATTCGTTAATTTAATCGTAAATTCATATTTAGTAAACCTGTAACCACAATTTAAAACAGTACGCTTTTTTTTTTAGGTAGGGCCACTCGCAGTTCAGCACTATAAGGCTGTTTACTGCTTAACCGGTCGAACAGTACGCTTATTAATGGTTTTTTTTTTATAAAAAACGTTGCCCCACAATAGGAATTTCTCCTGTGTCGTGGGTGCGTTTACAAACATTTAAACTCACATACACAAACAGCCAGACCCGGAACAACTACCTGCAGGCCATACAAATATCTAACAAATAGTATCTATATAAGGCAGATGAAGGTGGAAATCGGTAGCGGACGCCGTAAAAGGACCTTATTGGTGAAGTTCTTCAGAAAGGTCAGGAGGCGTGTAGTACTGACAACTGCTTTGCATGTATAAACGTGAACGAAGCATATGTAAAGATCGTAGCAAGTGACGTCTGTAGTTCCTGCCTACCTCCATTGGAAAAAAGCGTGAGTATATATTTATGTATGGGTACATACATAAAAGCACTCATCAGAACTCTCAGAGTGAACATACATACTAATGAATGTAATTTGTCAGTCCTTTTTACAACATTTTTCTTAAATACGTATTTTGTAAATAAATTATCCTTGCAAATCACAAGCCCCTCTTATAATATTAAACGATGAATCTCATTTCACGTCTCACAGCATCTCCTTATGTTTTGTGTTTTACTTTAAGGAGAGTAAGACATTTTTGCAAGATGAAATTTTAAGAATGCTCTTTCATGACGTCAACTGAAAGCGTTATGAAAGCCAGCGACTTTCTTCCGTAAGACGACGACGTGTAAAACTAGAGGCACCATGATATTGGACTTTTTGTTTTATTTTTCTTTGTATAATATGACTAGCAGCAAACCGTGTCTTCGCTTGCAAATGCATTAAAGTCTATAAGTTTTTTTAAAGTATGAGCTGATAATGTTGTCAATTTTCTCTAGTAAAGCATTGTATTTTTACTCCTGATGTGGCACTGTTCTTTCCCAAAGTCGCTTCCAATTAAAATGTTCAAACACTTCTCACAGTTTTGTAGTCTAAATCAACTGCAAACCGATACTGACCAATCCATTATCGGAAAGTACTTCTTTACGCGTGTGTGCTGGAGTCAGCAATGTAGATTAATACAATTTTACCTGTTATTTTTGTGAGTTTCCGGAATGACGAATGAATTCTTTGGAAGAATACTGGGAATACGCCAAAATGTATCTTTGTGTGTGTTGTGTTGTTTTTGCTATGATTTTCGCAATTTGCAATCATCATTAGCTTCTTTTTCTTACTTTAAACTGGAAGAATCGTACCTACTGATGATTTTTATGGCAAATAAATCTATCCATAGAATGGTTACACTTTTTTATTTCCGTACAACTTCATAGGTGAAAATAGCAAAAAAAAAAGATTAATAAAACTTAAATTTCGGGGGTTACCCCGACACTGTCGCCTAACGTTGATCAGTTTAGCATACACCCATTTAATCGAGCGTCAATCTCCATGGTGAGCTGGCTCGGTGCTCGACACCCACAATTTATGGCGAACGCGATATCCGGCGCTATCTAACGCCATTGTCATGGCATGCAACCCATAAAGGTTATTAAGTAATAGAGTTCATTATGACATGCAGTTTGTGTTGCATCGTTTGGAGGTTCAAGTTTTATGCGTAATAGTAATGGTGTTAGTTTCATTTTCATGGGAAAATGTTATGGAAACGAGTTTATCAGTTGAAATCTATGTCTTTATAGGGTGGAAGGCCATCGGCACACAAAGTGTTACTATGAGTACATGATTGTGGACCCCCTCTGCGTTGTAATTTTTTGTCGTCGTTTCCCAATGTCGATTTTTTCTGGGATGTTTTTTATACTTTAAGCTGTAAAAATCATGATACCTATCTAACCCTATGCGATGTTTAATGACATAAGTGAATTACTTTTATACTAAAAGTCTTACATTATTGGATAACATAGAAATGATTTATTATTTTCTCATGATTTTGTAGTGTAAAGTAAAGAAAACATCAGTGTAAACTAAAGATTTTTGTAGTTGCTATGCTAGTATGCTTATTGTATTTCTGCTACCTTGTTTTGAACCGTCTGGGTGTATCACTACGATATATTTTTTTTATTATTATTTATTAACACCTTAGCTGCCAAACAACGGGACACAATAGAAAATGTATTGTTGGTCGGTCATTTGGCGTTCAACGTGATAAGATAAAATGTAAAAATTAGGATGGAAGGAAGGAGGAAAATAAACGAAAATTTTCTACGTTGGGCCCAGAACTCTTTACTGAACCCATGCCCCCCTCTCTGTATTTGAAGACATAGGAGCTCAAATGGTAGGTGAACTCTGGTGGTTCATACGGTAACCGACTCACAGCGCGTGCAACTAGAATTTGACTGCGCGACAGCATAGCCTGAACTGCTTCAATGAAAATAAATGACATAATCATAAACAGGCAAACACTAATGCACTATCTCAATAATGAAACCAAGTTAATTAAAATAAAACCACCATCAAAGATTAATGATGCGACGCAGTCAGGAGTCGACTTTAATACCATTGTGTATAAATATTATAATCTTAATTAAGAGTAGGATCATAAATAATTATGATTACTTTCCTCTCCCTGTATTTTGCCGACGTAAAGTACTGTCTGAATTATGCACGGAAATTAATCCTGGATTTATATCAATTGATAATGAACGAAACGTTAAGCACGGAGGAGGATTCTAGTTTCGCAGAAAGTGGCCATTAAATATGGCAATAATTGAAGTGAAACTTTTAATGCGACTTCCAACAAGGTTGCGTCAAACGTTTAAAACTACCAAGAAGGGGGTATGTAATCACTGTTGCATTAAACCTTCAACGTTCCCGGGGAGGGGGAAAAGAAAGAGACAAAGCGAGAGTGAATGCGTGGCACTCGAACGTATTTGCGAAAACAGTTTCACTTCTTCCGCGCGGAAAGACTTCTCGCAACTTTTTTTTTAAAATTTTATGTCATCTAAATTTTCTCTATTTCTAGTAAATTACTTTCCTACAGTACCTACAGTGCATCCACATTTATGTTTAAGTCCCAAGTGGTAGGGGGGAGCCTACCGCCCTTAATAGGGTACACAGCCAGACTCCAGCGTGCTACTGAGAAATTCCACATGGAAAAATCTAATAACACTATGCCTGACCCGGAAACGGAACCCAGGACGTTATGGTCAGCACTAGCGTTTCCGACTACTAGACCAACGAGGCAGACTGAAATTGAAAAGGGCACCGTATTTGAGTTATAATTCCTTTAGTATCGCATTCAGTTCATTTATTGGACAATTTTGAAGGACCATGAGGTCCTTCAAAATCGGAATGCGGAAAAAACAGACTTTAAGCAGAATCCGTACACACGTTAATCCAAGCAATCTCAACCTGCTCAGAGGAATACAAGATTCCAGCAAAGAGTATAAAATATGGTTAGTACTGGTCTATAAAACATGGATCATTCGATATCATTCGCAGGTGACACGAACTAAAGTACGATTTTTAATTCGATATTGTACAGAGGCTAGAACAATATGCTACCCCAATCCGTCAAATTTCTTGGATAGTTTTTCAACTTTATGAAAAAATCATAAGGTTCATTTTCAATTGGGAAAATGTGAGACTTTGGGATAGCTTGATTAGCTGGCGTCTGTACGTAAGTAAGTTGACAGGACGAATGTCAGATAGAACAGAAGGCATTCGATCCTGTCAAGTTACTACAGCTCATTAAAAGTTATACTTAAAGGTCGCAATAATAACGGTAAGCTCAAAAGAAGATGCAGTAAAATACTTTTATCCTAACACTACACAAACTCATGGACAATATGACTCTACTGGAGTGTAGCGTCTTGCCCCGGATGGATGTTTGTTCTTTGTGAAGAATTATGCTTTTGTACCAGCATCTAAAGTCACTTTCTTGAAATGACTACACAAATGTTTCTGCACAAAAGTTGACTGCTTTGAACAAGCCCGTGCATGTCTACGTTTTAGGCCCCTAACGCTTCGCTACGCAAAGCATATTTTCTCTTGGGCGCTACTGTTTAATAAATAGGTGTCTACTTCAAAGGTAGTATGTTTTCTTTTTTGGAAAAATATTTCTTATTTTCTAGACAATTAATAGTTTCTTTTCCTCAAAGTAAAGGATTATAAACCAAATGCATATAAACGCCTGATATAAAGGTCATAGTGACAATTTGTTTTTTTTTTAACGTTGCCCCTTAGTAGGAATTTCTCCTGTGTCGTGGGTGCGTTTACAAATATTTAAAGTCACATATACGAAAAGCCAGACCTGGAACAATTACCTGTAGGCCATACAAGTATTTGTTCCATGCGGGGATCAAACCCACGACACGCGCAGTAGTTGATCGCTGAGCCACTGCGCCAACATTGTCGTCACTTTGAGTTCTGTTTGAGTTAAAACGAAATAATAATGGTCGATAAAGAAACATAATTTTCATATTCAAATAACAGGTATTGTAAAAAAGAAAATGTATGAGAAAAAACTTGGCAGTGTTTAATTTCCAGATTATTGCCTGTAACCTGTTCTTTTTAATACGCCTAGTGCCTTGTTAACTGTAACTGACAATGCGACACATATTACAAGAAGTGACATAATAGGGTAGTGCCTTAAAAAATCTGTTTGGCCCGATATTTGGAATACTCAATCGCGAAAACGCTACATTAGGGATGTGTCTTAGGTGAAAATATGTAATATAAGTCTATTTGGTCCGTCAGTAAGATCACCAAAAAATACTGGACACGTATTTTTTTCTTTTGTCACTTAAACCAAAAATGACGAGGATATAGTGCGTTGAAATTACGCGTGACGTCACGCCGTGCTACACTTTTAACGTAACAGTACACAACAACACAACACAAGCCCCTTCTGAACTTTGTTGTACTATATCATTGTCAGTTTTTATTGATCTGAGTAAGCAAAAAATACGTGTCCAATATTTTTTGGTGATCTTACTGACGGACCAAATAGACTTATATTACATATTTTCACCTAGGACACATCCCTAATGTAGCGTTTTCGCGAGAGATGTTGTTTAATAAAGTAGTTAACGACCCTTTGCTCGAGCCAGCCCGCGTAGCTGAGCCAGTAAATGATTTAAAGTACCTTATTAATATATCTATTAGATCCAGCCCGTCCCTTGCTGTCCTCTCTCAGCGACGCCGACGTCCTAAGCCAAGGCTCGTACCCCGCAAGGGGTGCCCTTAGCGATTGGTCGCTTAGCTTTTAAGTTTTTACGCCCTGGCTGGAGGCCTTAATTTCTAATTAAGCCCCCCACAGGTAAGTTCGGGTAAGCAATAGATATCCCTGAAGGATAAACTGTGAGATGCCCATTCCAAAAAAAACGGTAGCTGCACCAGTGTATGAAACCAACTTACTAAATTGTTGGATTATCAGTTGTCAGGTGTAGGAACCCGTTCATAGTTTGAATAACCATAACATCCTCCTGCCATAGCCTAATTCATTTGGGACTGGCAGCATGTCTTCTTATAAACCATAATACCTATATTCCCTAACAATCCTACGAAATAAACCAGCCCTATCTTGTCATATCAATAAACCTTATACGGCATATACTGTGCAATATTTACTTAAACAACCAACTTAACTAAACCTACATTCATAATTCATATCCTGGTACCACAAGACCAACGAATCTATTAGACTTTATTACAACCAGCCTTATTCGTGTATCTATTTATCGTATCGGAGTAATAGCAGTCAATTTTACAAGTCAATCGCACTTTATACATAGGCCGTATATGGTACCTTATATGTTACAGTCAAATCTCTTAACCGGTTAAAACTACTTTTGACTGGTTTCAGCCAGCATCCTTATTAAGACAAAAGAGCGCTTTCCCTGTTCAAACCCAATTTTGAAGTATGTACATAACATCTAGAATCAAAACAAAAAGATTTTTTTTTAAGTGTCACAGAAATAATCTCATTTAAAAGGGGCTTTGTTCGATCCTTGTAGTCAAACATAGTTTTGACCGGCCAAGAGTTTTACTGCGACACATTTACCGGGTACCCATTTGCATGTAGATTTGCTGAGCTTAGTCGTACTTTATTAGTCCAACACAGTTAATCTAATGACAACGATATTTTGCTCAGTTGATACTTGAGAAAACATTTATAGAGGTAAATGTTTAGAGTTAAACCGTCTCGTTGGTCTAGTGGTCTGCAGCGCCAGTAATGAGAATTAGAGCTTGAGTTTGATTTCTGGGTTGGGCAAAGTGTTATTAGGTTTTGAAATATGAAATTTCGCTGTAGCTGCCCGGAGACTGGATTTGTATCCAGTATATGTAGGCAATAGGCTCGCCTTATTCCATGAGACTTATATAATTATAATTGGCGAAATTTGCAACATGAGTGATGTTTGTTTTGTTTGGAGTTTATACAAATAAATACTGGTACTTAATTTTTTCTGGAGATATCCTTGTTTTGCTGGTATTTTACTAAGAAACATGAAAATGTCCTGTTTAGATATTTACCTGAAACAAAGTAATGCCTAAGTATGTTTGTCTGGTAAGTACGTTTATCATTACAGAAATGTTAGTGCTTGTATGTGTCTGAATGCTTGAGTGAAGTTATTATTCTTAATTTTTACTATTACTAGTCTTATTTTTTTTTGTTATGTTATGTTGTTTTTCTATACCTTAGTTGCCTGATAATAGAACATTTTTTATTATTATAAATGGAAATAAATTTTACCCGTAATTAAATAGGGAATAGACAGAGATGAACTTTAACACCCACATTCCGCTAGTTATGTTTAAGTAATTGTCTATTGTGTAATGAAACAAGTTTTTCAGACCGATCAAACATCCCATCAGAAAAATCTTGTACATGAGACCTTAAATCAGACTTGCAATGACCTATCCCACCATTCATTGTGTTGCCAAGAAGTTCGCATCTCTCTTTATCTACTCACCCCACAGACACATAATAATTTGAAAACAAAGAGACCAGGGTATATTTAGACAAAAGGGACGTTAAAGATAACTCCTTAATTATGTTAGATGCTTAAACTTTGGAAGTAACTCCTCGTAAACAAGATCCTTATAATAGTTTCTCGCGAAGAGACTGTGATGATGTGTGGTCTAAGTTAGAGACTAATATGCATAATTAAAAATGATTGTGGATGGCGAATGCGCTATCCGGGGCTGGACCGTCAATGGGCCATGCGTTTCACATCGAAAGCCGTCGGTCTGTCGTAGATCTTTGACAGTTTTTACAAGTAGTCAGAAGCCCGAAAATGTAACAACCAGTCTTAATAACGGGTATCGTGTTACCCAGTGACTAGGTTGCGGAAATAGGAAAAGCTTTCGCTCCATAAAATATACTGGTACTCAGCTGTATCTGGTTGGAATAGAAACTGGCTAACGACCAATTTCGATAACGTATCTCAAGCCTAGTCTCAATCCACGATCTTCAACTGCTACTTCTGATTCGTCCTCTGAAAGTTACAGATTGCAAACTCGGCCATTGAATAGATACAAACAAAGATTGATCTCTAGATTGGGATTGAAATCGGCCTTAAAAAGATATCTATCCTGCCTACTTCGCATGAGTATAAAACTATAATGCGACCCGCGTTCTTATGTAAAACAAAACACGATGTTAAAACTAGAATCCCATAACTTGGGCCGTGGCAAAGCTGTGATCCTATTGTACCACTATCCGCAGAGGTCTGAGGCTGAGACGAAACGCTAAAAGCATGTTGTCGCCTCCAATTTGGCTCCACTGTCACATTCCACTCTAGACGCCTCGCCGTTGATACAATTTGCCCTTTTGCCGTCCTATGAAATATTAGAACAGGAACGAGTGAGGTGACGGGAAAGTGTATGTGTGGTCGATTGGTAGAACTTGTACCTATATTCGGAGTCAATGTTGGGGGTATGAAGAAGTTAGCTTAATCTATGTAAAGTACGGCTTTAAATTTGCTGCAGTAATTTGACAGAACTTATGTCAAATACAACACTGAAAAATTCACTATGAAGGTGCATACATAAAATAATTTTCATGTTAATGTACTCAACTGTACTAGTATCCACTTTGTTGGTTATTTTATTTACGGAGCACCAGGTTTCCATGTTTTAGTGTCTTAGGTGACATTAAAGCCTCTCAAGTTTCTGCATCTTAATTCAAAGTCGGACTGCAATTTTGTTCAAGATGTTAATAATTTCTCTGTGACGCATTTCTTCTGCATTTTTGTTGTTAATGAATTCTTGAGGCATGAAGTCAATTAGAAGGGTTTGAACATTGAAAAAGAAACTATCCTGTAACATTTAGGTTTAAATTTTTGAGGTAAGTACATTAAGTGACACCCAGTTTTAAAAACAAATTATTTTTAAATTCGGAACGAGTATTTTCATTTTTAAAAACGATCGAATTGACAGTACGTTTACGTCAAACATTCGTGCTAGGCATACTGGAATACTTTACCAACGGAGTTTAAGTAGAATTAGTCCTTTTGCACAGAAAACTTTGCTACTCTTCAGCGTGTTTTAAGCTTACAATAAAAGCCTTTAATGCACACCGGCAGGAGAAGTTTACATTAGGAAAAGTACCTTTTTTGTTTGTTTACGGGGCAAACCTTCAAAAGGCGCCTGGACTTTTGGGGAAAAAACCAGGTAGTGTGGGATTCTTACCTCACTAAAACCACCCCGGTGATCACCATCAGCACATCTAAGGGGCCCCGTGTCCTCGTAAGTGACCACTCCGGGACTAGGAAAACTAGCTACACAGACATTATACTTCAAGTATTATTGCTACATGTTATGTGTAAAAACAATCACCTTAGAACAGAAGAGCAATATGTACCTTAACTACACTACTATACTAAATAACCTCTGTCTAAGTTAACCGTTGCATACTTTGCGGTCTGTGGGACATACTCATATAAGTGGATAGCACAGAACTGTTATTGGACATTAAATCATAGAACGGTCGTACATTTTACCACTTGCATTATTTCCGCCGTCTTGTAAACGACCCATGTGTTACTACCCTTATGGTTTAAAATGACAATAAATTTCAATGGTTTACGAACAGAAATTTCCATTTGCGTTTGTTTTTAAAATCTGCAGCTAACGGAAATTTTTATAGTTATAACGTAGGTTGTGCATGGGCAGTCGGAGGCAAAAATATTCGTCATTCAACTACACTGCGAATATTTATTTTTAATGCGTTCGTTAAACTTTTGATGTTTCATTGTTGAGGTCCCACTTACGTCAGTTTGACGTTGACGGTGTCATACCGGGATGACAGTGGGCCACAAGTGCTTAAGGCATATTTTTTCCAGTGTATTCACCTAAACTTCGAAGTAGTATGTAACATCTAGTGGATAATACCTCCAATGAAATCCCGAAACAACAACAATCTTGGTCTTTTAGCTTTAGAAATGTGTCTTGACTCCTTTTCACGTGTAGTGTCAGCCATGCATTTTAATGTTAGCGTCTGGCGTTTTACGCTACAGATAAGTTTTTTGTCTAGGCCTGATGTACTGTACTGGAGATGACGAGTACATGTAAATTTTGATAAGATTTTAAATACGACTTCCCATTGCGGTTTGGTAAAAAGAAATTGACTGATGAAACTTTATTATATATAGTCTGATAACGCAAGGATTACGTAGGTTATTAAAAAAACTAAGGTTTTCGTGACCTGCAAAAATATGTGAAGATCCATTCCACAAGATAAATGGCTAAGTGATCCTAGACATTTATTAACACTATCCATAAATTTCACAAATTCGTTCTATAACTCAGCCCTTTCCTTGCCTCACTTATCATCCTAATAAAGACGGAGGTTCAGCCCAACCCTCGATCATAAGGTAGGGATCTACTAGCTGCGGCTTAGGCTTACCTACTTACTCTTAGTAAAGCGTATGCTCTGATACGAAGTAAGTGAACGTTGTCCTTATTAACAATTTATGACGCACAAGGGATGGTCCTAATTACGAGATGCGAGTAGTAGGTTTGTAATGATATTCGCAAAGTGATCCTTAATCGCTTTGTTGTGTCATGCATTTTATTTTTCATAAGTTGTATTACCTGGATGACCGAGTTTTTGGTGTAACGGATAAAACCTAGCTAGATCGATTCATCGCCGTCGAAATCCGCTGCTTACTAAATTTCATGAAATTGTTGGAGTCGTTGCCGAGATTCCGATTATACATACATATATACAAGTCATGATGGCCCAGTGGTTTAGGCCTCGCCTCTTGTGCACGAGGTTGTGGGTTCAAACCTGGGCAAGTACCAATGTGAGTTTTTCAAGTCATATTACTTTCTAAGTTTATCTTGGACATCACTGACATCGGTGAAGGAAAACATCGTGAGGAAACCCGGACTTATATAATTAATATAAGTCTGAAATCGCCAACCCGTCTTGAGCAAGCGTGGTGATTAATGCTCGTGCCTTCTCTGTATGAGTAGAGGCCTTTGCCCTACAGTGGGACAGTAATAGGCTGGTACTAATATATATATACAAGAATTACTCCTTTAAAGGCATAAGATATGTTTACTTAGTATTACAAAAAACTCACTCAAGACTCTAAAATTACTTCAAACTCGTATAAAATTCATTTAGTTGAAGTTTTAACCAGTATTTTCTAAGACAATAAGAAAAGTTAGTAGTATTAGTAATAACTACTTTTCTACTTTTATCGATATATTTTTTTACTCTAAGCAACGACGAAACGTTTCTTTGATTTACAAATAAATAGCCAAGTCCATCACATTATTATGAAATAAGAAAAACAAAAGCAAAAATTATGGAAATAGCTTCCAAGTTTGCCTAATCGATTTACCTTCGTTGCCATGAACATAGATATTATGACATGTAACAACCTCCCGGTGTTGATGCTCAGTGACTTAGGCTATAATGAACTACCAGTTGAGAAGGGATAACAAGTTGAAGGATGATGGATGATGCAGGTCAATAGGGGACAGTGGTTGTAACTGCCACTGAAGCGAAATATACGGGTATAGAAAATAATGGCGATTTATTATAATTATATCGAAGGATCGAACATGTTAGTTGTTTTTTTTTAATATAATAATCAGAAAATAGTATCCTGGATCCTGGATCCCAAGCTAAAAGGCTAGAGGTGTTCAGGAGCTGGACCTGTTTCCTCAAACCAGTCTTATGGGAAATAGGTACTATAAATAGGTAGGTTTTACTTTTTTGGATTTTTCCACTGCAGGGCCAAGACCGCCCTAACCTCTTTCCACTTCTCTCTGTCTAAAGGCTTTTGGAATCAATCTTTATCGAAAAAGTCCAGCTTATCCCGCTATCTCCACCAGGGCCTGCAGCGATGTCGCTTACCATTTCAAAGGACCCTCTGGGTCCTGTGTTTAGCCCATTGATCGTCTGATATACGGCAGATATGTCGAGCTCAATGCCTCCTTAGCGAAGTAACTCTCCATTATTATTACTATCGCAAAAATGTATTGAGCTTCTAACTACGCTATCTATTCTACAAACAAAATGCTACTGTTTTATCTAACTTAACACCAACCATTTTCGCTCCAGCTTTTAGTTCGGCAAAACATTTGCGCATAAATAAAGTCTCGTTCAACGGTTGCGGACGACATTGCGGTCATAGGGATATACCTACTCGCGATACCTATAGGTGTGGTGCATACAAGAGAAATGATAGTACGCAAGAGCCCCACACACCCGTCGCTCGTACGTTTTCTGACCGCAGTCCAGCCGCATAGCGCCCGCCGATGTGTTCCAGACTTTATACTTTTTTTTTGACAGTATATTACCTTCTGAATATTTCGGAGACGAATTAATTCTGACGTTTAGCTTCTTATTATTAAATGCCAAGTTGTCTCTTAAATTTGTCGTATAAGTTGGTTTCCATTGTTTCAGTGCTACACAAGTTTTATAATAAATAGATGTTTATTAAAATTGACATTATTTTACTAATACTAATATTACAGCAAAGAGGATTTTGTTTTTGTATGTTTATTTATAATGATACATACATAAACTAACGCCTTTAACCCTTGGGGTAGGCAGAAACCACAGAGCGTCACCCGCTACGATCTTTACATACTCCTTTCGAGTCGTTCACGTTCATATATCTGGTTATACACGCACGCCGGTTGCGATTTATAATGCTGAAAGCTACGTCAGCGAGCAACATAGGCTACTTTTTATTTTCAAAACTACGCTTTAAAGGGTGTCTGGGGGATGTTAAAGTTCGAATGGAAAAGTACGAAATCCACGCGGCTAAGTACTAGTTCTAAAATGAAAGTTTGATTATGCTTAAATTATATTTTATTAAATAATTATTACATAGGTCATTGACTATCTAACCCCACTTTTACACCAAGATATAAAACATGTATTCTAGACATTGTGACTACTGTTTTAGTTTATCTTTTACAAGTTGCTAGTCTATACAACTTGATTTAGGTTATTAACAAAATGTTTCAAAAACATGAACAAAATAGTTGTCAAAATATGTTTTAGACAACGTAAATTAGTAACACGATGCCATGTATTGTAACTTTATTTAATTTTAGTTCTATAGCAGATAGAAGAATATTATGAAAATAGTTTCTTCATTTTTAAGTATTCTTACCCCGTGTTTACGCCATACATCTTCAAGTGGTGATACTTGGTTTTAATAAGACTTGTTAAAGACTCGTCAAAAACATGTGTGATTATGCGATTTTTTACCTAGATCTAGAAAGCGATCGTCTTTCTTTTGGGATAACGCATTAGATTACATTAGATAATGGGCCAGTAACATTTAACCCGATTTTAAAACAGCAAACTTCGTTCTGAATATCTGACGCATCAAACACAAACTGTCTGACTACAACGTCTAGTGCGCAGAGTTCATAAAATTATTAACAGAGTGACTAATAATACACCAAGTCAGTCAACACTAAAATTAATCGTTTTCCTTCCCATGACGACACAATTCAACCTATCAATTAGAACCTAGGACGTACCGTGTGTAAGTCTAGAGACACGTCTAGGGAAAATACGAGAGTTTACGCCTGCAATTGTTTTCAAATTAACAGCAACACATGTGGCCGGTAACTTAAAGCGATCTGGCGTTAGCTTATAATTTCGTTGGACGGTCAAATCACCAGGTAAAAAGAGAAATAATTTTATTGGAGACAGATTGAAACACACACGGTAGAGAAATTTTCAAATAAAAAAAACTGCATATTTCACGGAGGGGCAAATGGTCCATTTCAGTGGTAATGTCTGACAGATCCTGTCTGACACTGGTTTTCAAATGAACCTATAAGGTCGAGTGCCGATGGAAGCAAAGAGGTTGATAAACATCATCTTTGCTTTCATATAGAAACTAATTACTACTCATAATTTTCAACATAATATGTCACAACAGGAAACGTCGAAGAATGTCTATGGTGTTATGGCGACATAATTTTGGCAGGTAAGTATTTCGCGATTACAGGCCATAAAGAATCCATACTGTGTCAGTGAAGATCACTTAGAACTAATGTTAGTATCTTAACAATAATCTTATGCTTAAGTCTGAGCTGTACTAGAAGCGACCAGGATGAAGTTTTAGGAGTAAATTCCGATATCATAATCCAGCTCCTTTCCTCTGTCGCTTTTCAGTCGAAGATTGACGTACGTGTATCCAATACCACCTGCTGTTACCGCTGCTGTCGCATTCGTGTGTTTGTTGTCGTACGCCATGATGCTCTGAAACAGTGGATGGAGGATTACTCGTCAACTATTCATAAGACATGTAGGGTAGACATAGGATGGAGCGTGTTAAAATGTTGCGCGTCTCTGGAAGAGAGATTCATGGGATAATAAAGTAAGACACTGCCGGCTTTTGGGGTTTTAGGAGAACACTCTGTGGGGTTAAAATGGCTTTCATTAATTGTACACAAGAATTTGACCCTAACAAGTATATAGATATTTAAACCATTTCGTATGTGATTAAGTGACGTAAGCATAAGCCATTATTAAGGTGAAGCTGGCAAGGTTTCTATAATATTTTCCAACATTTAATTTGATGAAAATGACAAGAAATACAAATACTGACATTCGTTATGTTTTCATTCACTTGAATTCAATTCAGAGAATATCAAACAAACCAATGTTTTAAATGTTTAAAAGAGAAAACATAATATTGTTGCAAATAGTGGTCGAAACAGAACGAACAATTTACAAACACGGCCGTGTTTTTAAAAGTTTAGTTATTTGGTTAACGATACAAACGGTGGCATGTCTGAATTCCTTGAAGCATCCTAAATATTTGATGAACGTACAAATTGTATTGACTTAACCGATGGAAAAGTATTGAAAGGAAATTGAAGGAAATCCTTGGTATCGACATACGTTCCGTATCAATTATTCAGGTTACTGTGGCTTGAATATACAGAGACGGCATCTATCTGCCTAAAAATTCGGTTGTATATTTAATTTAGTATTTTTTGACGGAATGACAGGGCTCGTGACCCAAGGGCTGGCTTTTAACTTGACCAGGAGCCAAGCATTTCTATAATCGTGGCAATGCTGCTAGTCTTTTGGGATATAGTCGAGAGCGATATGGGGGAATTTTCCGACTTTATGTTTAAATTTGTTCTTAGGTTGAATTAAGGTATATAGATAACATATTTTTCCTCATGCGCATCAATACATAAATACATATGTATGGGATCACAGGGTATGCAGTGCTTATTGGCATGTATGGAGTGTACGCCACTGCCCAATAAATTCCTCAAGAGTTAGGCTGGCAAGGGTAAGGAGTTATTTTTTAATCTGACTTGTAGTTGTAAAAATTAACACGTTCAAATAAAAAAAAACAAATTCATTTATTCAAATTAGGTTGAGAATCAGCACTTTGTGAACGTCAAAACGTTTACAAAAGACAGTCCCCCAAAACGCCCACCCTTCACTTCAATCGCTTTAGGTCTATTACTTTAGTTTAGATTGCATTATTTCCCATATTTCCTACTAGTAAATGAAAGTACTTACATTAATAACAGAATGTCCACTGTAGAACACATTTTTCACACGTTTCATGAAAGGAATCGCCGAATAGTGTGCTATTGTGTGATGTATCATGTTCAGATTATTATTTATACTGCCTATAAGCAAGTGATCACACGTTACTATCACGAATAGACACGCAAACAACACAAACGCCTCTCTCTTCATATTTCTAAAAGTGCACTTGTAACGAATATAAAACGAAACGACTACGATGCGCAGTGAGTCAGAAACAAATGAACTAATGAATTGATTCAATAACTGCGATGTCAGTCAACTATAAAGGCCGACTAAAGATTACGTTTGGCACAGAGGTCCGCGAGTGTACCTAATACTAGTAATCGTTGACACTACTTATTGAACTATATTATAGAGTTATTATGTACGATAATAATAACGATTGTTTGAGCTAGAGCGATTGTTGGCTACGACTTAGTTGATAGGAAGTTATGTAGAAATAACTATTGTTACGCGAAAGTGGCATGGACGATCTTATAATAATAGGTTTATTATTTGTTATGTCTTTTTTTATTAATCACACATACACACACTCACACATACACACACACTCACACATATAGGATTTATTTTGTTTCAGTTTCTAATCCAACATCGCGTTATAATAAGTTTTACCAGGTTACAGTTGTGATTAGTTCAGTGGATAATATAACACAATAATTTGTTGATTACTGTATCTAAGAACTTATATGATAAAACTGCTCCCTAGCTACCTACCAGCCTGTTAATGTCCCACTGCAGAGCAGAAGCCTCTTCTCATACAGAGAAGGCACGACCATTAATCACCACGCTTGCTCAAGACGGTTTTTTTTTATTTCAGACTTATATTAATTCCAGGTTTCCTCACGATTAGAACCCATTACCTCGTGCACAAGACGCGAGGCCTAAACCACTGGGCCATCATGACACACAACTGCTGTAAAAGGTATATGCAAAACGATATGAAGTCAGTCTAAGGCCCATTGGCATCAAAATCAGAACGATTGAAATGATTTCGATATAAATTCTACCGCAATAAAGATTTTCTACCGAAATGGGAGCTCTTCTTGAAACCCAATGATTTGTTAAATAAAGACGTCAATTTTCCGTTCGCCCGAATTTTTTCCGGCTTGTCTATAACAGATATATTTGAAAATGGTTCTACGTTTTCCAGAGTATTTCTCACGCGACAGGATGTTTTTTGGAATATATATTCACGCTTAGGACTTGTTGACTTTAGTAACGCGTAGTAGTAGTAAACAAGTGAACTCAAAACCTCCATCACATGAGATTTAATGTAAAACCAACTTACTAATTTAAACGCTAATGAAAGCAAACAATTTACCAGTGAATGTAACCTAGCCAAACAAATTACGGAGGCAAATGTTTTAACTTGCCCTTAAAATATTGTGTTACGAACAAAATTTAATCAAACAAACCCACACCTACGGAATAAAACTTTCGTCCGTCTAATAAGGAAGGGTTGCACGCACCGAGTTGAGTTAGACAATAGGAATCGGACCGACGGCATCCGCTATTTTATGCGAGGGTTCGTGAGGAAGGGTAGGTACATATTAGTCCGAAATCCATTCCCGTTCTTCCGGCAAAATGTTGGAAACAATCTACTCCCTGCTTTATGAAAGCCGTTGTCTGTTCCACGTGGCTAACAATCGATATTTTCGTGAACAATGGTTTCGTTAACGGATGGGTTGAACGTCTCCATTAAAAAAGTTTTGTTGGGTGAATGTTACTGATTGTTAGGTTTTCGAAATGTTCGTTTGTTTGTAAATGATTGTAATTTTCAGTTCGATTTTTGTTATTCAATTAAAATTGTCAGTTAAATTTGGCTCAGGGCACGAGGAGCTTCTATTTGGGATGTTGAATATCGTAAAAAAGCACGGTTTTTATCGACGATTGAAAAAGACGCATCAATATACTGTATTGGTGATATGTTTGTATTTTTTTGTTTGACCACGCTAATCTCCTTATCGGATTTGATAAATTCTTTATACATTTAATAGGTCAATTCTTGAGAAAGACTTAACAAAAAGCTACGCCCTTAAAAGCGGGTGAAACCACGGGTCACAGCTGTTGAATTATAAATCAGGTACAAGGTATTAAATAAGTTTTTGTGGATTGTTCGTGGTCTGACCACATTATGGTGTTTTCGTTTCTGTCTATAAACCTGTCAATGTATTATGACATATTAGGTCTTTACCTATGAAATTGCCGTTCTGCAGTACTGGCCATTTCAAATCAAAATATTTTTTGTTTGGCTAAGAATTCTAATTTCAAATTAATTTTATTTTAAAAACATGGATTTTTTTTTCCAAAAGTAGTCATTTGTTTATTGATTAGTGTTACATTTTCATCGCATTTAAATCTTTTTCGTCATCATGGATACGTTAAAAATTCGAGTAATTATGGAATATGAGTACCGTCGTGGCAGCAACGCGGCACAAGCGGCACGCAACATCAACGACGTTTACGGAGCTAACACTACAAACCAACGCACTACCTGTTATTGGTTTGCTCGCTTCCGTTCTGGAAATTTCGACCTGAAAAATGAACCTCGCGGTCGTCCGAAGACTTTGGTCGACAATGACGAATTAAAGGCGATTGTGGAAGCTGATGATACACAATCTACGGCTGAATTAGCAGCAGCTTTCGACGTTAGCGTCAAAACAATATTGGTCCATTTGCGTCAAATTGGCAAGGTAAAAAAGCTTGACAAATGGGTGCCCCACGAACTCAATGATCGCCAGCGCGAAGTACGCGTCGAGACGTGCCTTGCACTGCTCAACAGACACACAAATGAAGGAATTTTGAACCGCATTGTTACCTGCGATGAAAAATGGATTCTGTTTGATAACCGCAAGCGCTCAGCAAGTTGGTTGGATCCTGGTTCAGCACCTAAACAATGCCCTAAACGAAAACTTACCCCAAGAAAAGTGATGGTCACTGTTTGGTGGTCTAGCGCCGGTGTGATTCAACACAGCTTCTTACCAAACGGGGTGAGCATTACTGCAGATGTGTACTGTGAAGAATTGAACACAATGATGGAGAAGCTGGCACATCTCCAACCAGCATTGGTCAATCGCTCGTCTCCGCTGCTCCTGCACGACAACGCGCGACCTCATACTGCACAGCAGACGGTCTCCAAGTTGCAAGAACTGGGGTTGGAAGCTCTCCGTCATCCGCCCTACTCACCAGACCTTGCGCCTACAGACTACTACTTTTTCCAGAATTTGGATAACTTCTTGGCGGGAAAAAAATTAAATACCCGAGAGGCAGTACAAAATGCCTTTGAAGAATTTGTTGCCTCCCGTCCAGCTGATTTCTTTAAGAAGGTCATCAATAAACTGCCACTGCGTTGGCAAAGATGCATTGATTGCATGGGTGATTACTTCGATTAATACAAATAAAAAATACATGAAAAAAATTCATTTAAATTTTTTCATACAAAACGGCAATTTCATAGGTAAAGACCTATTATTTGTGTAACTCTTGTTTACCGAAATAAAACAACTGAAGAAAAGAAATCTTGCTAAACATTTTCATTCCAATAGTTTTCCATTCATAACAATTTCCAAATTGTGCAATGGCTTTTTAGATTTTGACAAGGTTTGTCGAAAATATTATAGTCCCACAAACAGGCTCATTCTCTTTTATGTGCTCAATTGTAACAATTCAACTCTGACCATAAAATAAATCCTTGATTATAACTAATGACGATATCATGTCGGATCGTTCCAACTCCTCCTATTATTTTTTATTTTATATCCTGTTATTATATCTCAGTTCAAATTCGTAACTTACTTTTATTGCTATTATTTGCTTGCAGCATCATGTAGTAAAGAATTTGATGTGTGGCTCTGTTTCCTGTATTTACATAGCTTTATTGTGCCATGGTTATAAAAATGAAAGAATACCAAATTACGAACTTTAAACGCTTACGCTTACGCTGTTTCAAGGTTTTCATCCAGTGGTTTAGTAATATCGCCCTTATTCGCATAGTCTTAAACACTATGGCTGTCTAAAAGCATTATCTTGATGATAAAACTATTTTCGCCTATGTTTGGAAAGGCCAACCATCAGAAAAAGAAAGAAAACACAGTACAGCAAGATGAAAATCTAAGACCATCGAAGAAACCCCAAATATCCCACGCTGTCTACAGTATCTATAACTGAATCATAGAACTTTTAAAGTCTCTCATTCTATTAGTAACTTTATCAAAATGGTTCCAACGTGCAGAGAGAACTAAGCCAATAAATACATACGTGTCCACACATTCCTTTCCGGGAAATGTAGAAGTTTTAGAAGTATTATCGCTCTGTGGCGTTTGATAAAAGACTGTCGTTCCCATAACGACTGTAGGGGTAAAAGGGGTGGGATACATTTGGTGACAAGAGTCTCTAATGCGCTCATCTATCTGAAGTAATCCCATAAAATTTTGTGGTATGTCTGCATGTAGTACTCTGAAATAATCATGCAAATGTTCGTTGTTATAAAATTTTAGCTCTAGACGTTAAGATCTCCAGTTGTGCATGAGTTTTAAAATTCTTCACCATGTTGAGTGAATTTGCCTAAGAGGGTCAATGGTAGAGGATTCATAAAACTGTCTGCTTGCTTGGCTGCTGAGTTAAGCTTACTGTTATTGGAGCGACATTGCTGACGCATTCGTTTAGTAACTGGATCTCGGTATTGCATTTACACAGTGTAGCAGCAAATAGCACAGCAATTGGATAATAAAAATGTATCTGATTTAGAAATGCATCTAACAAAATGCATGTGGAAATTATGTATTTTTCTAACTCCTTCGCTGTTCTTTTCTGATTAATTTCGTTGCGGGCTCCAAGACAGTTGAATCGTTTCTCCGGGACTCGACGGGCTTCATTGTCTCGACGCTTTTCTGGTGATTGCCACTGTTGATTCTGGTTTTCATGAGTTGCAGTGGTTTGGAAATAGTGTGGCGGGCTTGCCCCAATAATAAAAAATACATCTACCATTTATTTTTTAGTAACATGAAAAAAAAAGTAAAGTAATAAAACAGCCGTCCGAGTCGATCGAAGAAACGGTCTCCTACCGAGGTCAGCTTGTGGATGGGTGACCGTCCATTACGTTTAGTTCAACCGTTGGTTCCGGCTGTTATTTGTAGGTATTTGACAATAGTTAGTTACGGGTGGTCAGAAGCGCGAAATTAAATACAACCAGTATAACCAAGGGGTATCGTGTTACTCAGTAACCGGGATGTGAATATCAGATAAGCAGTCGCTCCATTTAAATCATTAGGTTAGACGAGAAGTCGGCTTCTAGTGGAGAAAAAGGCTAAGTACATGAACCAAGTACAAAAAGTTGTCATAGAATCGGAATTTACACAATGACATTAATGAACGAACAATTTCCGATGTTTTGAGAATGTAACATCACAAGATCCCGCTATGATGTTATGAATATGTAGAATAAGAAAACACCTTTCGTCCTTTGTTATTATTTGTGGATTATATTTTTGCTATTCTCTACATTCTTTTAGTACACCAAGCCACCCCAATGTGTCAAATTTCTTTGATAGATATTCAACTTAATTGCAAAAGTATAAGGTTCATATTCATTTGGTAAAACTTGACACATTGGGATAGCTTGATGTGCTGGCGCCTATACATGTTTGAATTCTCACGGACGTCAAGAAATACTCGTTTCTTCCTATTGTTAATGTTACGTAAATAACCCAACACCACATTCCCTTCTGGGCGAAGAAGCGAAAACAAAATTGCCATGCGCATTTTTTTTTTTAACTGTTTGTCACTGATAACGACAGGACAAATGTGCGCGGAGTGTGTGTTTAGGGGAGTCCGTTATCGTATGGAGAATCTATGGAGCTCTTACCTCTGGCTATTCGGTTTTATGCTCTTCTTTAGTGATATGAATAAGTATTTTTTTTTGACTTTGTACTCATCTTATTTTAAAATTTAATTTAACTTTGAAATATGTTTTTGCAATTTATTATCTGTTATAAACTGTACTTTTAACCTGTCTCCACATCAACTTCAGTGGTAAAAAATTTCATGTTCACAACTCCGGTCCCCAAGATACAGGCGCTGCCTAGATTGGATACGGTGGCGTATAGGCTGAATGAATGTCACTTACAGTTACAAATAGACATTAAGTTAAAGTTATTATAAGGCAACAATTGTAACACTGGTTCAATAAAGATTATTATTAATATAAGTACCTACCTATTTAAATAATAAATAAATAATATACGTTTATTTTGATCACCAAATGATCATATCAGTTACAATAATACACAGAAATAAAATAACATACAATCATACAATTTTGCATACTTGATGTGCTTGATGCCCCAGTGATTAAGGCCTCGCCTCTAGTGCACGGGGTTATGGGTTCTAAAACAGACACGTGCCAACGTGACTTTTCAATTATTATCCTAGTCATCTTGAACACTGACATCGGTGAAGGAACCCTGGAGGAACTTATAATCTATGTACCCAAGTCTGAAATTGACATCCCGTCTTGAGCAAGTGTGGTGATTAATGCACGTGCCTTCTCTGTTTGAGAAGAGCTTTGTGGAGCTGGAGCGTGACAGTAACAGGCTGAAATTGATTTCTATACCTACACAGAAATATATTTTCTGTGAGCATTACATACTCCTTACAAAGTCTAGTCTTGAGACTGATAAGAACCTCATTGCGGCGAATGCAGTAAACTATCCTAGACGATGTAACGATCATTGTCTTAATAGTTCATACAGAACAAAACAGGTGGCATTACTCATTACTTCTACCTCCCAGTAGCTGAGAATATCTCAAAATAAAATGTTAATTACCTTTTAAAAGCGTTGTGGAAGTCCAACTCAAGTTGCGTCCATTGTTTTATTTCGAAACCCGATACACAATATCCCCTGAAACAGGAGAGCATCACGAACGAAGCTACTGCGAAGATAAACGAAGCGCGTTGTATCTCTACTGCAATTTGTTACTCATTGTGCCCACTGCTCGGTAACAAATCTTGCAATTTATCTTAAAAAAGTTGTTTCATTTAAGCAGAATTTATGGTCGGTGGTTTGCGAGAAAGCAGAACAATAAATGCGCGCAATGACTTTTGAATTTATAATGTTTGTCATATTACTTTTCTGAATACAGCAATATGTACACAAATTGAGAAAAGAATAACACTTTTTTGTTCTACGATTGTGGCGAAATTTGCATAGTGGATCTCGACACGGAAGAAAGGGGAACTTTGATCATATTTTTTATTAGACTGAACAAAACCAGCATACATTTTCACAAGTTGTAGAACAAAACTTGTTTATTTTGATGAGTGCGAAAACCTCATACTGGGTGGATGGCTATAAATGATATAGGCTGTATAAGTTGATGGGACTGGTGACCTATTTGCACCTGAGGGGTATGCATCTTAGGTTAGTTTATCGCACGTGTTGTTAGGATATTAGACATAGGGTTTTTGTCATTTTTCTAACTCTATTCACATCATGGTTGGTTATTATTCTTTGCCTCACCGTACAATATTTATTAATGGAGTACAGTACTCCTTGTGGCAGCTTCGATATCTTATCAAAAAGCCATGTATTAAGCCAACGTCTAATACCAAAAACTCCCCAATTGTAGCGCGATAAGCAAAGCCTACAGTGATGGGGAGACGCAGGAACGACGCTTCGACGCGAGATAACGACGCCCTGCGGTAGACCTCGTCTAATTTGTTACTCATTGTGCGTCGCGATAGCTGTAATGTACCTAGTATTGATAACAGATCGAAGACGTTCAAGTAGCACTAGATACGGCTTTAATTCCTAAAATCAGATTTAAGTGACAGGTAGAACTTTTATTTAAAGAGAACAACACTTAAAGATTTATTATGAAACAATAGCGGGTTTTGGAAACAGCTACAATTTCATATGACATAATACTTTAATACAAGTTAACGCAGAATGGCAGTATTTTACTGTCAATTTACATAGTTTATTGTAATTTATAATCGCTAAATCGAAACTTGCTTGCAACAAAACAAACTAGAAGGCCTAAATTATTACGCCCAGTTAAATTCAAAATTATTGTCATCCGTTTTAGATCAAGGAACTGGCGTTCAACTAAGCGTATCCTATCTATAGACACTTCACAATAAATTATAACGAAAGTATATGGTGTGTTTACTGATCTCCCTTTGGCTTTAGCCCAATAGTGTCAACTGTTAATAGACAGCGCACGTGGCGCGATTTAGCGGCTGCTCCTTTTATCCCCAACGTCCTCCCGCTTCAAGAGATTTTTCACGATTAATTTTCTAGTGTAGACATTGTCACTTCCATTTGTTGGCAGGGCACCCTTAACAAAAACAAGGATTATTCCATAAGCCCCTCCAGGCTTTGGTATCTAATTTCCTGTTTGTTTTTATTTGGATTCGTTTTGTTTATACACAACCAACGCTACATCGCTAAGTGTTACTGTTAATAGATTAAATGGTATACTAGTATGGGCGGACAATTAATTGCTAGTGACAATTCTCGGGAGACTGCAGATAATCGTGTTTCTAGCATTAGCGTTAACACGAAATCATTATTTTATTTTGCATTGCGCAGGATAAATGTTCGGAGTCCAGCACGTCTTAATCTTTATCGTGAAATTTACATTAGCGTATCCTGCAGACGTATCGAATAGGGTCTCATTTATTTCGAAATAAATTATTGATGCATCCTTTTTATCTCCTTCGAGCTTAATTGATTTGTCGCTTGAAGCCGTCCATATTCTTGCTTCTCAATTACGTGTGGAGCGAGTATCGCGAACTGTCGGCCGCTTTATTTATGGTAGGCCAATTGATTGAATTAGTGGACCCTGAGGCGTTTGCCCGATACTGGCCTGTTTCATATATATGAGAATTTATTTCCCTAGCGCCGCCACTTTATTTTGTAAATTTTGCGTGTAGTTTGAATTATATTTGTATTTTGGTTTTATGTTATTATTCATTCATTTGCTGCATGCAATAATAATATAATAAGAATAAACATTTATTTCAGAAATTGCTCCATAGTTTGTTAGTGATACAACTTACGTAACTATGTCAGTACTTACTTCTAATTAAAAATGCAATGGCATGTGTTTTTATTTATATAGACCCTTTTAGCGTAGCCGTAAGGCACATATTTAATCATTTATGCATAGGTACTTATATATATTTTTAATGTATTTCTTGCTACTCGTTTTTTATGTTTTCTATGTTTAGTATTGTGTCGTGTGCCTGAGCCACTGTGCTGAATAAATGTTTTTTCTTTCTTTCTTTCTTTCTTATTTGAATATTTACATAATTTTAATGGGATGAAATGGTAGATATGTTTTCATCAGAAATAAATATTGGTTAGTAAAAAAGTTTAGATGTTTTCCGTTTTGTGAAGTCATGTCTTCCTACATGGGAATTTAATATAGTTGATAGAGACGATACATCACAGGGCCTGCAGAGCCCGAGATAAGTCGTTGCAATATTGTGGGGGACAGAGAGTGCGGTACATTTGGGGTGCGAGCTGGTATCATGGCTTTACTTTCGTTTTCTTAATATGTCCGTTCCAATTTATTTATTTTAGGATGCACTCTAATCAAAAGTATTTATAATGCGTAGCCTGCTACTAGCATAAATAGCCATGGCTTGGCATGGCAAAAGCCAAAAATATTAGTTTACAGTGCTTGCGGCTATACCTTCGAATCATAACTACCTATCATCGCCATCATCATCATCCTGCCCTTATCCCAATCTATTGGGTCGCCGCAGCATTTCTTCTCTTTCCACCATTTACCGTCATATTAACAGTCTTATTTTCTAGCCATATCATCATACACATAATCCATCCATCGTTTCTTTGGTCTTCCTTTTCTCTTACATACGATCATACCTACTAACCTAACAATCACCACCCCGAATCGTGTACCTATTAAAATAGATAAATAAAATACTTATTATCAGATTTTTTATCTCACTGGCTTTAAAAACGCTAGAATCACGCGCCGGGACATAACAGATTCACACCATACATGAAAGTCAGAGAAAAGCGGGTGTGCAATGCTTTCGGGTCCGGGGCTAAAAACTATACAGTTTTTGCCTTCATGCCCTGCCAAGCGATTGGTCGTGAGCCGAGGGCACGTGTCTACGATCTGTATCGTGTGCCTCACCTGACATAGAGCCTGCACTACGTGACCCGCATCTGCACCGCATGGAAGTAAATATCACATTGAGGATTTATCTTTATGGTGTACGGAAGGTAGGATATTCGGCCTTTTGTCTTTGTGAGCATAACTTTTTGATGGTATTTTGATGAGTTTGTCTTTTAAGGGGTACCTGCTGCTGTATATATTAAGCTATGTGTGTATGTACTAAGCTTTACATTTTTTTATTTTATGGTTTGCTTGATGCTTCTACCACTACATTTGTTGATCAAAATCTAACAACGCTTGTAGAGTGATGTGTTTAAAACTTATAAGTTTTCATCACAGAACTTGCTAGGATCAAAACTGACCTAATCATCTTTAACTAAACACGACAAAATTAAATGAAAGTCCCATCGAGTGACCTATCTCAATCCATGCCAAAACCTCTTACCAAAGCCGACCTAAGCCTATACTTATCAACTAACTACGGTTAATGAATATTTTAGTAGGACGGAGTTAATGAAGGACGCCTCCTTTGTCCCGGCCACGGCTTGATTACATTCAGACTGACGTAGGAAAGCACTCGGATATAAAACCGAACTGAATGAGCAAATCGGGTTGTAATAAATGTTCAGTTGATGAAGTTAATTAAGAATGGACTGCGCATTATTGCCAATTAAATTAATGAGCATTGTGTTTTTGATGAGGTAGTTAAGGGTGGTTTTCTGGGTATTTGTTTTGATGATAAATTCTGCAGATTTATAGTTTTGCGTGTACATTTTCATGGTCTGTCGAAGTCTTCATTAAACATATTTAGCGGTCGCCGTCTGAAAATGGTCAGTAGCAGACCGAGGTCTGGATTTATCTCCAGTTGGTGGCAGTAGGCTAGCCTACTTATGACTTAAATATAACTTACTTAACGCGAAATTTTGGTGTAATATCGGTACACCTCTGCCTAACTCTTCGGATAATGCAAGCGTATTTGAAAGCGCTCCCAAAAAATACTCGGTAGTTAAAAGAAAGTGAATCTCTACAAAAACTAAGAACCATAATTAGAACATTTTCTGTTCGGTTAGCTGGACAATATACCACAGCTTAGACGTCAGAAATAAACGAAACGAAAGATATTTCTTTGATATTAAATATATATATACTTCTTTTCTTTTTTTAAAAACTTTTCCCCACTCTTGGAATTTCTCCTGTGTCCCGGTTGCGTTTACAAACATTTAAACTCACAAACACAAACAGCCAGACAGCCAGTTATGTAGGTATGTTATGCCTCAAACACAACTTTACGTTACACCTTCCAATCGATCACTTCTATCAAGATAAAATCAGCACGGTAACATCGAAGTCCATATCTAGTATACCTTTGTATCTATGACGTCACCGCCAAACCGTTAGGCAACATACGTGACTGGCATGTGCTAGCAGTCCCAATTGACACGTTCAGGCGGCCACGTGTGCAGAATCGACGCTAGCTAATCCCGGGATACACTATTGCTAATATTTTATTTGTTCTGGGATTTGTTGGGTTAATAAAGAGGAAGCAGATGCGGGAAGTATTCGTTAAGGAAGAGGCAGGATTAGGAGGAAGATTAAGATAAGGCATGGTATACATGGTGTAGGAGACATCGCGAAGCCGCTATCTACGCTTTCAATATTTCATAGGTTCAAAGTAACATTCTGAAAAAGGGATTGCTGGGATTTGACTTTTTTTTTGGTAAAAAAAAGCGGTAGTGCCTAATATGCCGAAGTCCAAATATTGTGCTAATTTCGGGAGCATGCAAAAAGGTTGTGGCAAAAACAAACAGCCGCACGGGTTGATCAGTCAGGGCGCGCATACTTGCCGAGGTCAGTCAATGGATAGGTGACCGTTCATTGCATAATGAGACTCCTCCATGCCTCGGAAAGCACGTTAAGCCGTTGGCTGTAGCTGTCATTTGTAAATCTTTGACACTGGTTACGGGTAGTCAAAAGCCCGAAAGTCTGACAAGCAGTCTTAACAAGAGGGATACCCCTTGGTAAGACTGGTTGTCAGAATCGTGTTGCCCGGTAACTGGGTTGTGGAGGTCAGACAGGCAGTCGCTCCTTGTAAAATACTGGTATTCAGCAGCATCCGGTTAGACTGGAAACTAACCCAAACATAGATGGGAAAAGGCTAGGCAGATGGGGCACATGATGATGGGTCCATGCAACGGTACAGAGGTCACTGGGGTATTCAAAGGTAAGTCCTTTATATTTTATTTTCATTTATTGTCCTGTAGCGACACTCCTCCAATGCTGTAAAAATGAAAATAGCACCCATGGCTGAACGCTGTACCCTAAGTTCAGGGTCCAGGCCCAGTTCGGGAATTACGATCAGATTTGTGGCAATACATTTGTGTGCTATTTTATTAAGACTGGTATCATGTATTTTTAAGTGTCAAATAAATATTTTTATAACTTTAAATCGTCAATTAAAGTTGGAACTATGACCTTCAATATCTCCATAACTAGAAGGTTCCTGGGTATGGTCCAATATAAACTGGCGCATGGCTTCGTTAAGCATATTTTAACACCAGATATTCTTTAAAAAATCGTGGTCGTATCAATTTGATTTGACGAAATAATCCGGAACGATGCGATTATAATGAATCAGAATCTAAATTTTGAATTAAGAACATTGCTCTAGATACTGAGTAACTATGTTGATTTAAAACTAGACACAAGCAGTGATTAGTGTCAAATCTGTCAGTTTCAAATCAAGATTCATGACTGAGCGTTGATCTGGAGTACTGAGCTAAGTGCCTATTTTTTATTTAACATTTAATTCTTGGTATTGTCGCTTGTAGACTAACGTCGACACCAGCTGCTGTATATGACCTACTTTGGAGACGCAGATAGGAACATCCATAACTACATAATACAACACGATGACTAACATCCATGTTCTAAGTTCGTTTGAAGGAAATTTCTCAACTCAGTTCGCCAATATGGTATTTTAAGACTTTTTTAAAGCTTGCAATAAGGACCTAATTTGCTCGTACCAAGTTCCAATACAGTACGGCACGTTATTAATAAAACTACGTCTCGTTGTTATTCATAATAATCTGTTATGAATGTTGAATGATAAAAGCGGTTTGACACGGCTCGCATTGTTAGGAGGTTCCTCTTCATGGAGTCCTGAGTTAAGCTTGCACCTATGTAGGATTTTTTTTTTCAACGTAGAAATATTATAATACAGGACTAAGTACCTTTTTGTTGTAATGGGGAAGTGCAAGCTCTTCTGCTAAGCACGAGGTCGTGATTTTGATTCCCGGGTTGGGTAAAGAGTCATTTTATTTTTCCATCCGGAATTTCTCAGTTGTGTTCGGTTGATGGCTCGCCTCCTATTACATGGCGCTCATACATAACCGTCAAAATGTACTGTAGTTATTTCTGCCTTACCCTCCGCGGATAACAGGAATAATGCTATGTTATTATGTTATATTTTTATAAATATAAATAATAAAATAAATAAATAAATAATGCTGGACAATCCACACAGCATCATCTAGCCCCAAGCTAAGCAGAGCTTGTGTTATGGGTACTAGATGACTGATATACTTAATACAACACATTACATAGATAGATATTTTTTATTATACATAGCAAATACCCAGAACACCCGGAACAAATATTTGTAGATCGTACAAACATTTGTCCCAAGGCGGGAATCGAACCCGCAACCTCCTGCGTCGCAGGCGGACCTTCGCCCGCTGCGCCACATAGGTCGTCAAATATTAATAATATTAAAAAAAAATGTCTGTATTTTCTAAGGCACCTTAAGCAATCGTGGAGATGAATACTCATGGATGAGGAGGACCCCTTGCTTTGTATTATTACTATAAGGTATTTAAAAAAATAATTTAAAATATGTGTATTTGAAGAATAAACGAATTAATACTGTAATACGAGTTCGTAGTTTTCGTAGCCTGCGTAGCGTAGTAGCCACTTCGTAGCAAGGCGTAGTGCCGTAGTAGAATATTCGTTCCGTTAGACACATTCGAAGATAATCTTACTACTTTACAGAGATGGCTTGGCAGTATAGTTTACAGCAAATAATATACGAGTAACTATAGAATTGTAGACATAATTTTCATTGGGTATTGAATATTTTAATTTAAGTAACTATAAGTAATAAAAATAATCCATAAAGTTAAAACAATTCAGTAGGTAGATTATGTGATACCGTTATATGTACATAAAAAAAATATCATGAAGCTCTCTGAGATAACTGTATACCGTATTGAATTTACAAAATCATTTCACCACTCAATGACCCAAGCTTATTAAGAACAACTACATCATTATTCCACATTGCGTTGTCAGTAAAGGAACGCAACTTTTTAAATTTATACCAGCAGATGCAAAACATTCGACCACAAATGAATTAATAAGCAGAACTTTTTAATATACAAATTATTGCAGGCGTGCACTCTGCGAAAATCATTATCATCAAGCTTTCCTTGTGCTTTCGGCAGTATGCAAAAGCCGCACGTTACTGAGTCGGCGCGAAATGACAAACTAGAGTGGGGGGCAGTAACCCTCGGACCCTCGAACGGGGAGGTCGTGTCGCCACGCACCGCGAACACATCGCGATCTCCGCAAACTATAAACATCCATCGACAATGTTATGATTGATAGAACAAATATGAACCAGGAACTTTTTTACGAGTTAAAATTTTAATTAGTGTGTATTTTTCACGTGTGCAAATAAACTATGCGGTGTAAAGTGAGAAGTGACGTTAATAAGTAGTGTCAAGCATGACCGCGGGTCCAATTAAAAGAGATAATCTCGGATGGAACCAGTTCAAGTGTATAGTGCTTTTGCATCTTTTGTTCAGTTTTCCGTGCGCGACAGAAGGTAAGTGAAAAATAAGATAAGAATTCTTGTAAACGTAAGATCAGATTAAAATTCAGCTCACCAGATTATATATCAAATTCTGGGTTTTTGTGGTGTGGTTTATATTACCTACAGCAATTATTATGTATGGTTGACTGTTTTTTATGTAAATAAATAGTGTAGTGTAATTAATACCCGTTATAATACGATCAACTATTTTTTATTTATCGACACTAATGTCATAATTTCTAAAACTAATTTATATTTAATTGATTCTCATAAAAAGTTTATTGATCTACCTAATATTTCTTCACGACTCATAAATAATTAATTGACGTAGACATCAATAAATATTTAATAACAAAAAAAAGAACTAGTTTTGCAAATCTTTGATAGAAATGATTCAGTTAGCTTTTTTCTGAGTAGAATGTTATTAATATTTTTACTGTTACTGCTAATCTTTATTATTAACTAACGTCTTTACAACCGTCTATGTTTTATGATAAGAATTTCTTAATTATTTTCCTAAAGCTCAAAGTCGGGCTCCGCGCATAAAGGAGCACCCAGCTGACACAATAGTCGGTCGCAGCGAGCCTGCTACCCTCCGCTGCGTGTCAGAAGGCAAGCCCAAGCCTACAATCCTGTGGTACAAAGATGGCATTCCTCTTGCCCCTACTGACCACCCACACAGAGTGCTGCTTGAAGATGGGCTGTTGTTTCTTAGGTAAGTTTTTATTCTTACTTATGGAGGTTAGTGACATTTTTGTATTGGACAAAATACCACTGTCGCTGTCTAGCAACCCATCTGCGTATTATTTACTTTACTCATATTTTTGTTTTGTGAAGGACTTGACTATCAATGTTATAAGATGGGGTCGTTTTTCAGTATTTTACAGGCGACCGCCGTCGGCCGCCGGCTCCGCTCTTTTTAACAACATCAGCTTATAGGGTGCAGGCAACGAGCCTTTACCTACTTCGATTTTATGATTTTTTTATTTTTTGTCCAGCATTATTTATTTATTTATTATTTATTCGTGGCCCCTATTTAAAAATAGGCCTACGTTTCCCTACTCGTGGGTAGGTATATCGTAAATGCGTTATTACCTACGCCAAGGGAATCACCATATCGATTTCGACGTTAAGGTAATGGGAAGTCCACGTTTTGGTGACCGGGAGGTCAGGGGGTTTATTTAATGGTTGTAACATTTGCGATATGCAGGTATTCGAAGTCTAGATTTGTGGCCGGACGATAGGACTTAAAAATTCATTCAGATGTTTTTTTTTGTTTATTGATGTTGCTTAAATATGTTACTAGCCCACTTATTATACTTTTTTTATTTATTAGTACGGCACACCAATGTCTTATTTACTATTTAGTATCGAACAACATAACAAAGATAACATAAGTATGGACGACACAGTAATTAAATAGGTTTGTTCTTAAATGTCTGTTTTACAATATTCTTTTTACACGAAATGAAACAAAACATCGCATTTGAAAACATAAAAAAATAATAATATTGAAAAAAATCATAAAAATATTCATGGATGTATTTTTACTTTAATTTTAAGTTATTTAATTAGGATATCCAACAAAATACATACATAAAACATGATAAATAGATGGGCAACATAAGTAAGTTCAGACCAACGCTTACAGAACAGAATATAA
This sequence comes from Phlogophora meticulosa, assembly GCA_905147745.2. Lineage (NCBI taxonomy): Eukaryota > Metazoa > Arthropoda > Insecta > Lepidoptera > Noctuidae > Phlogophora > Phlogophora meticulosa. The sequence goes on along the minus strand of LR990528.1, from coordinate 8,061,011 downwards.
AAGAAATAGATAACTAAGAAGGTATCAGATGAACATACATACTTAAATTGTTTACATCATTACCCTCCGTATTCTACAGAAAACTTTTGCAAAATACCTAAATAAAACTTCGAGACATTAATGTAACACTGGATGTCCTTGTTAAGCTTCATTCAAACTGACTATTCATGACGAAACTGTCATAGTAATGATAGTTCTTCTACCGACTCGTGTCTACCAAAATATTTCATTACTGCGCCTACATTGCATACTGCAGTGTAGGCCATGCAGAGATTCGAATGTCTGTCAGTCGTGATAAACGTTCGAGGTTTAATTAATTCATGTTACGCTGTAATTCGAATATAACAAGACAGATGGCGCTACCTATCATTGTTATGTCTGCCTTAACGAGTGTTAGTTTTGTACGGACATTTTGATTCCATTTAGTTCCCTACTCATTAAAAATGAATTCAATAATTGGTACATATCCTCTCGACATAGCTAAACATTAGCGGTATAAGCTTATCATTAAGGTAATTCCTTCAGTACAGACACCAGCTAGACATCTAACTATCCCAAACTGTCAAATATTCCCAATTGTACATGAACCTTATTTCTTGTAATAAAGTTGAAAACTATCAAAGAAATTGGTCAGATTGGGGTAGCTCGATGTGCTGGCCTCTGTACACCGAGTAATTCAAAATATCTAATGTTTTTTGTAAATTGCAGCGCTGTTTTACGATGGATGTTGATTAACATTAAAAAATTAACATGATATAACAGTTAATTAACATTTCGCTAAATTATGATAAAATAGTTTCTAAATTATAAAGGTTTAAAACATCAATTTATCTCTAAAAAGTATTTACTGGAAATAAAACTATTTCTAGAAAATATGACGATAATACAGCAAATATAAAAGCGCGGGTTATGTTGGTTTTAAAATTTAAATATAGGTTTTTATCAGTGCCTGTTTTATTACCAGACCAGAACTATTTTATTAAACCAAAATTTACATTCGGTATATTTAACGAAGAAACATTATACTGAGAAAAAATATAATCCGGGAAAGCATTTAAAATATCGGGTTCTAACTTTTGCGATGTACTACGTGAATAAGCTGCTGAAAACGATATAGCATTACTGTATACATGATAAAACACTTTATAAAAATTCAGCAAAAGCTTCAGACATACCGGCGCGCGCCGTGTCTTTCTACAACAAAACATAATTCACAAAAAAGCTTTTTTTTGAACAAAAAAAGCAATATTACAAGTAGGTACTCGAATGTAATACCGCTGAATATAACGTTGCAAAGGCATGGAGCAGAATTAATATAACATACTTAGTGTAATGAGGGTCATATAAAAGCCGCAAGCCGTCGGGCTTACACAAACTTTTCATGGTTATTGTACTATTTATATGAAAAGTTTATTGAATAAAGGTTACTGCTGTAAGCAAACTTGTTATGTTACGATTATGAAGTAATGAAGAGTATAAAGTAATTGCAATGAGTGCATAATTATAAAGATTTACCAACATACTGGTGGAATATGAAAATAGCATTGTACGGAATGCATTTAATAGGAAAATACAATATTCAGAACACCAAAAATTGTAGACCCCGTAAGATGCGTGTGAATGATCTAAAGGCCTGACCTGTAATTAAAAAGGTTCAAAGTCTAGTCACAATTTCATCTCCATCGTCACTGTCAAAAATGTAGGAAAATCAGACTTATTTTTGACAGTTTGAGAATGAGATTACAATGCGATCGTACTTTAGAATACGGGAATTGGCCCTCTGATCATCATCATCATCATCATCCTCTTGCCCTAATCCCAATTTATTTGGGGTCGGCACAGCATGTCTTCTTCTTCAATACATTTCTATTTGCCGTTATCTCAGAAGTAACCTCCTTCCCAGCCATATTATCTTTCACACAATCCATCCATCGTTTCCTAGGTCTCCCTCTACTCATGTAACCCTCTACATTCATACTCAAAACTTTCCTCACGACAATTGCCCCTCTGATATCTGTGTCATATTCATCAGCTTACCGCTGCTAATTAATTGACAACATTGCAAGCACAGCTTAAGAAAACGAGTACAGTAGACCACACGTTGGTAGTAAACCAGCTGGTCTCACGTTTTAAAGGAACTCTTTACTACGCTAGGCCAAATTAAACTTAAAAGCGTTACCATCGACGGTGTGAGCACTGCTGTACAAGAAATAATAAATAGGAACTTCAAAAAACACTGGCCTCTGAGTTTATTTTTGTATTGCTTCTCCGAGTAGTCTGCTAGGTAACACTGAACTTATCTACATAGTTAAGAAACACATAAAAAACACGGCCATGTAAAGGTGTTCTTTAAATATAACCAATTTACGGAATGAACATCATTTGTAAAAATGGTGTAATGGTCAGATTTATTGCAAAACTAACTTTACTAGTTGGTTATATAATAGAACACTATAGTCCTTGGCACCTTGTACGTTCTGTTGCTCTGTATGTTTCGCATGTTCCCTCATAAAAACGGCCAGACTAATTTGGCCCAGAGTTTTTATTGTTGTGTTAATTAGAAGCAGAAAAAACTAAAGTATATGGTGTTTTATTACGCCTTGTCTTGACACGACATAAAAAATGTAAAGCGAAAATAACTTGCGCTTGGAAATAAACCCGTCCAAAACATTTTTTTCTTGCTGTATTTTTATAAACGATCACTAAAGGACTATGCTTAGCTTTAAGCCGAGCTTTTAACCTTTTAAAGTTACCTGAACTACATAGTCGCCCTTGACATATGTTCATAGAACGTATAATAGAGTATTCAACTCACTTAGCCCGAGGCACTAAATTAGTCAAAATCGATACAGTCTAGACACCATAGGGAAATGGGCTCATGCATAGGTCGTACATGTAAATGACGTATAAGCAAGCAGCCATATCTGCATATGAATTTCATAACAGCCCGATACAGAATCAAACTTCAAACTTACCTGTTCAAAAGTAGCTAACGTCCAGAAAACTTCCTGTAATTTCTCGAACAAAAATCGTTGACCCATGTTTTATATCCCAACCTATAATTTAACGCTACTTGTATTCCATACAAAACACTACCTGTACACTATGACCGATATTGAGTTGATCGTTAAATTGTAGGGTTATGCGGGGAAAGAAAGAAAACGACGAGGGTGTGTATTGGTGCGTCGCACGCAACTCCGTCGGCGAGGCGGTCAGTAAGAACGCCACACTCACCATTGCTGGTGAGTACTGATTCATTGCGTGTAAGGACGTTGAAATTGCCTGTAAGCACTGCAGTTGCATGAGGGGTTTGAATAATTTATGAAAACGTAATAGTAGGGACACTTTTGTTGGGACAATCACAAATTGATACTGGTATTACGTAATTTGTGTTTGGATTTCAGGATACTAATCTGGGTTTAGAGCAAATAGCACTATTAACTAAACACTGCATACGAATACTCATCCCTACTAATGTTAATATTATTAGAGCTCCAACGCGAAGGTTAGAACCGATCGCCATTTGTCAGGCTCGGTAACAATCCCTAGAAACTATAACGAGTTTGAAACAGAATCTTAAGTACACTTTACCATTGAACCCTAAACTTCTGGATGGTAGCAATCTAAAACTTAATAATTAAACTGTACCTGTGTTTGCTATAAGTGTTGCAAACTTGAATATTGCCTATTTGGGGTTTCTAGATTTAGATACTTAATTGAACTCGTGAAATGGTACTTAAACTGCATTTAGTCTTTGTTTCAAAACACAGATGAAACACAGAAGTCATGTGTATAAATAAACTGAGATTCATTCAATGGAATCTATCTCGACAAAATATATTTACCTGATTCCGATGTTTGCAAATGTAACTAGACACGGTTATGCCGCTGTGCGGTAAACCACTAAAAGGTTGGGTGAAATCTTTATTTGCTTACTGATCTTCCCTGCGGTTTTTATGGAATAATGCTATACGTTGTACGTCTGCGTGGTCTGCATTATTCTGTCAGGTATAACGAATTAACAAGATGTGTACAGTATTTTGTAAGGCTCTTATTTTAATCACTCTTTACGACAAGTAGCCTAATAGGGATGTGTCCTAGGTAAAAATATGTTAAGTCTATTTAGTCCGTCAGTAAGATTACCAAAAAATATTGGACACGTATTTTTTGTTTACTTAATTCAATAAAAAGTGACAATGAAAGCACATCAAAGTTCAGGAGTTTCACTTTTAACGAAAAGTGTAGCACGGCGTGACGTCACGCGCAATTTCAACGCACTATACCGTCGTCATTTTTGGTTTACGTGACAAAAGAAAAAATACGTGTACAGTATTTTTGAGTAGTCGAACTTTCGGGCCAATCAGATTTTTGGAGGACACTACCCTATTATATTTCAAGCAATTCTAAGGCTCCTGCTTCATAAAAAGTTTTCATTATAGTTCTCCGCGACGACTTCAGAGTTGAACCCCGAGATGTGAAAGTGGCCAGTGGTGAACCAGCCACGCTAGAATGCTCTGCTCCTAAAGGCGTCCCGGATCCCGGCGTGCACTGGACGAAGGATGGACAAACTTTAGATGTAGAAGTTAACGGGAGGTAATTAATTCTGGACTTCGAACTTTGTCCACTATTTTGGTACCACATTGTTCACTTTACATAAATATTGTCTTGTTCAGTGCAGTCAATATTTTAGTGCCAAGAGTAACCAAACAACGTAATACATTTCGCGTGTGAACGTTTATTGGCTTAACGATCTGCCTGAGGCATATGTTTCATTTCGAAATTAAGTTACAATGATTCACGATTCTTGAAGTTACCTGCTTATTTTCTTGATACAAAAATAACAGTCGTTACTTACGTCTCCTAAATTAACCTTTTGTTTCAGAATAATGATTGTAAATGGTGGTGATCTCAGAATATTAGAAAGTCTACCGGCTGATAGTGGTGTATATAGGTGTGCAGCGTCAAATGTAGCCGGGGAAAGACAATCTCGTCCTGCAACATTACTCGTGTTACGCAGACCACATTTTCTTGTGAAACCTAATAACATAACGGCATTAATAGGCCAGAATGTTGAATTTCACTGTCAGGTAATAAAGTGGAAAATTAATCTATTTATTCATTGGACATGTCAACCGCAATGTTGCCGGCTTTTCTTATAGATCATAAAAGACAGATTGGACTTCCAAATCTTCTTATGTGAGTTCGTATTTTAATCATTCTTATGCCTATTTTTCTTCTAAAACACTTGAATAATTTTAGGCATCACCAGAATCCGATGTGTCAGTGACGTGGTCCCGGGACAATGGCTCATTATCGCCGTACGCGATCATTCGTCGAGGATCTCTCAGAATAGATCGCGTTGTTGCCACTGACGCCGGCACTTATACTTGTAGAGCTGAGAGCCAAGCGGGGAGCAGTGCGGCAGCGGCTACACTTACCGTTCATTGTAAGTTTCAGATTTTGTTACAATATTGATAACCTGTTTTTTCACCTCCTGTTGATGCTAGGTTCCATTAAGCTTAAAATTATGATTCATTCTTAGAAATTCTGTTCCATATTCGTATTTATCAGAAAGATGTTTCTTCTTCTGGACACTGAAACAGGGCCTTAAAAAAATGTTGGCAAGAAGTATTGTTTTGATGACATTTACTTCATTATGTCTAAATGATTTCTAATTTCTACATAAACTACGAATATTTTATCCTGAGAATAAAAGTGTAATTTTATTTTAGCTTTACCTCATTTCACTCGAGTGCCTTCAGACCAAACTGCGTGGGAAGGGGAAGCGATATCCTTTCAGTGTGAAGCTGAGGGTACTCCACCACCTGTAGTTTTTTGGACTATGGAAGGATCGCAGGTAAGGAGTTAAAAAAATAAACTACGGCAATATTATTTCCATCTAAATAATTAAGTGTAACTTCTCTTAATTTTCTGTTTTCCTAATCTTCATTTCCATAAGTATAGCAGCTGTATTCATATTCATATCTTTATTTGCATTCCATAATGTGTGAGGATCTTACAATAAGCTTAAATCTAAGACCCCATAGGGCACAACAAAAGCATTAAATAAAAATTAATACTTAATAAAAAAACAATTTTTAGAAATTGTCTTTAATATTAGCATGTTTTACAGGAATTAGTGTTTCCAAAATCTGCCCACGGAACCGGGTCTTTATACCTGGATAAAGTTACAACTCAACACGCTGGCAGATTAACGTGTGTGGCTGTGAGTGCGGCTGGAAGTGCCTTGCACACCGCTACATTACAGGTAGGACACTTATCTTCTTTAAGATTAAGAATTTCTTTGATGAACCTTTTTATTTGAGCAAATTCTTCATAAGTCGTTGATTCTCCCCAGGTATTAAGAAGAGAAGCTAATTCTTTTAATGGAGATCTAGAATCTTCGTCTCCATATCCAGAATTGTCGAAGCATCAAAATCATCAGCCAATGACTCAATATGAGTTAGTTCAAGCTCGTCGGTACTTACAGCAAGATGTTTTAGCTTTAAGAAGAGTTGAAGGAATATCTGCTACTACTGTTAAAATTGTATGGGATGTAAGTATTCATCTGTATAAAATTTTGGATGTTTCTAGTATTGATGTATTTTTTTTTAAACATTTTGATTTGATTTTAGGTACTAACGGATTATAACGAATATTTAGAAGGCGTAAAAATATGGTTCAACGGGACCTCTCTTAACCGACAATACGTATTAGAAGAAGATTATCTGCATTCCAATATATCTTATAAAGAAGGTTTAGCTGATTTTAGGAAGTATGAAAATTTTTCAATGACCACAGTTCACAATAGCGGGTCTTCTAGTCATATTTTAACTGGCTTATTGCCACATGCTCAATATGATATATTTTTAATGCCATTTTACAAATTGTTATTGGGTAAACCTTCTAATATGAAGAGTGGGCTTACTGAAGAAGATGGTAAGAAATATTCAATGTTCAAGTACTTACTGTTCCATGGAATTAAGCCATCACGTGTAACTACAGCGTTAGATGAATGTATTGTAGTTCCGACGGAGCCGCCGCAAAGCGTCACAGCGGGAGTGATAAATGCGACGTCAGCGTGGATTCGGTGGGATCCACCGCCCCCGCATACATGGAACGGAGAGCTTTCTGGTTATTTGGTCAGTAGAAAATAGGAATATAATTTCGTTTATTTATTGACGTTTATTAACTTGATTATAATTTATGACTTTTGTTTTAGATTGAGGTTCGTGTGGGTGGTAGTACTGGGGGTAGAGTAGTGGGTCAGATGTCGCTGGGCGCTCGCACCCGCGCGGCTGCGGCAAGCTCCCTGCGCGCTGGCGGGCGGTACAGCGCACGCGCTGCCGCCGTCACGCGGCGCGGACACGGCCCGTTCAGTGCGCCCGCGCACATTCACATGCTGCCCACGCAGTCGCAGAGGCACTACGTACAGTAAGTACCACATTTGTAGATCTTCTTCACGTCACTAAGCAAATGTGTTGCGAACTTACGAAACGTGCAGGATAAATAAATAGAGTAACTCTGGTTGTCTTTTTGAAGTCACCAAATGCGTTAATTCATAACGTGGTACATTTCTAAAACCCTTTGACGTTTTACTAGGAAACCCTTTACCGCAGTAGTTGTCTCCAGCAGTGCGATGAACGCAACGGTATGAAAATAAACATTTTGTTTCAGAACCGAACCATCGACGGACAAGGCGATAGTGTCGATGTTCCAAGAAACTTGGCTGCTGGCATTATGTCTGACTTTGTTAGTATTAGTACTAGTCGGCACTGGAGTCATTGTTTATATAAGGCGAAAGCAGACGAAGCAAAGGAAAAGCCAAAACCCAACTGGTAAGATGAGTCACAACAAGATCTATTCTTATTTAAACTACGATGTCTAGTCTAGCCGGAACTAATGAATATACTTTGCAGGTACGGCTATTGTTAATGCTCAACAATGCCTTTTAGGCAAAGAAGCTGTTTGGCTAAGAGAAAGGCCAATGTTTGAAGGCTCAAATGAGCCTAGAATTGAAATTTTAAACTGCCACCAAAGTCTTTTACATGGTAAGAAAATTCACATCTCAAATGATATATTTCCGTGTTCTTTATTTAAATATCTTTACACAGGCTTTACACACTTTTTTTTTTAAATACTAACCATCGCTTAAAATATTGTTGTATGATAAAAAAACTTGCTCTTGTCACTTGGTCACTCAATAGGTACGATGGCTATGGAGGCTGAGTACAGTCTTCCACAACATACGAATGTTATGAACCCAATCCCTGAAGAAACGCAACTAAGGAGACTCCAACCAGAAGCTTATGCTTCCAGTGCCATATATACTGAGTTAAATTATCAGGTTTGTATTGTTCTATATTCTTTGTTTCAGATCCAATTAATTGTTTGTAAACTATTTTCCATGTCTTATTTTTGTGCTGAACGCATTGATGTTTTTTTATAATTTATTGACAACATTTTTATTTGACTTCAAGTCTAAGCTTTTTATTAGTGAACTCAAATTTTAGGATCACACAGATGCAGAAGATTCCTGCATGAAATGTGCCGTAAGTCCAGGCTCCTACGACAATAGCATGGTCAGATCCTATGGAGAAAGCAACCAATTCTCAAACGAGGAATGTTCCACGTGCTGCCGAAGCAGCAGTTCCACTCTCACAAAGGACTACAGCGAGATGACAAAATGTGGGAACGACGATGAGATGCAAGATATGTCAATAGAGGACTGCCCCTCTTGCAAAACCAATCATTCTAGGTCTTCAAGCCACCACGATGGTAACAAAGATTGGGCCATGGCTGAAGTGGAGTATGACTACCCACAATGGCATTGGTTGGGAAGAGAAAATACTTTCAGACAGACCAATCCAGAAGTGAGGTATGCAAGTGAAGGTAGAAGCGATCAGGATTGTAGAATGAATTTATGTGATATTCTGCCACCACCGCCTTATGAAAGGTAAGGATTAAATTAACGCCTTGAAACAACAAATTACAATAAAAAACACTTTAATAACAATAATTGTTTGTATCCATTTGCAGGGAATCGCCATATCGAGAAATGCATGCATTCACAAATCACTCAGGGACATCAGGTTGTTCAGGTCATACGTATAGAAGTTAATTGAATTGTAAATTAATATCACTAGGATGTAATACAAGCAATATTACTTTATAGTGAACTGTACAAATGTATAAAGGTCTTTGCATATTATGATCGTTAAGGTAAAGTGGGATACCTGTTACACCGTCGCGTATTGCAATATATGGATGATGCGATAATATCTAGATAGAAGTGGTATCATGTTCTATTGACTCAAAATATTTAAGATTCACGCAAATATGTTTTCAGTTTTCAGAGATCAGGTCAGCAACTAAGTATCTATATTACTTCTATAGAAATGATCTTTAAATCTTTGGCAGCTTTACGTCTTAACTTTCCTCGCCACTTTGTACGAGTATAGCTGAAACTTTGATAATATAAATTAACATTTACTACTAGCTTAATAATGAGATTACTGTTAAGGACAGGTTTATTTTATACGTAATCCACTATCTCAATGTTCTGGTGAGTCCGTGGGTAGTTACGCGACGGTGTAACAGACGGCTTTCTAAGATTGTAGTTCTTGTGGATGTGTTTACAAATAGACTGCTATGTAACGTAATGTAGGCATTAGGTTTTCATCTTTCTCTAGTAACTGTGATATAGTATAATTTCGTATTCAAATTTACGTTTTATGTAAATATTTTAAAATGTTTGATATCCTTATACAATTTTATCATTGACGTATTTATTGAGTGTAGCGAATTAGGATTTCGAATGAGAAACAAATTTTTGAAATTAATATTTTAAACAATCACAGTTGTATATCATTTTGTACTGATACAGGATTCCTACACTGTATTGAAAGATAGTTTGTACTTTGTAAAACCAGCTTAATTAAAACTGGACGAATTTTTTATCTGTTTGTTTTACTTTTACTTCCCCGTACAATTTAGTGGTGGCTGCGTCATTAATCTCCTGATGAGTTGACCTCTTGATCTTATTAAGGGACCCATCCTTTTTACAATGATTGTTTGCTTTACAAATTCTGTACAAGATACAAGAAACAAGATACAATATATTTTATTTTGTAAAACATAAGTGTAGAATTGTACAGGTCTTAAAAATAATAAGAGGTTTTGCCAATCATGGCGTACAAAATTAGTTGCACTAAGACAACTATTACAAAAAGATAATTATAAAATCGTTAATAATAAATTAAAACAATGACAAAGAAAAAAGTTCTATCTGTAGCTGTAAAAATAAATAGAATGCATCGGAAAAATACAAGTTTTCAAGAATTAATTTACGACGACGTATACACATCATTTTGATTAAAAACATTGATGCAATTAATTAAAAGCGTGGTACCGTAAATTCTATAAGGGATACCCAGACGAAATAACGATACCTTTAATTATTTCCAAACAGCTGTACGCCAAACGTTAACAACCACTACGCAAGGATGTAGACTCACAATTAAAAATACTTTACAGTGCAATAAACCCGCGAATTGCTTGTAAATCGTCGCAAATGAATTGTAATGTTCGCACTTAAAGAACTGGCTACCTACAAAGATTTAATATTCTAGTAAAAGTTTAATTAATTGATACCTTTAAAGTTAGTCTTGCTACTCGTGGTATATTGTTGGATAACATTACTGGCAGGAACCTAACGCTAAGCCTATATGAAACTCGTATACTATTGGGTTTTAGAATAATGGCAAACATGAATAATAATAAAAAAAAACAAATGAATCCCGCAGAGACAGCTGAAGACATAGATATGAAAGCAAAAGGATTAGGGGTTATATTTTTCCTTTAATGAGCTGCTATTTTCTTATTGTTGTATAGTTGTCTGTGTAGTTTATTCTTTAAAACTACGTCAGTAACGCAGTACATGAATACGTGAAGCGAAAATTTTGGATACCTTGTTAAAAAAACTGTGCAGTACAGTTTATAAAGAGAAGTGCAGAAAGCTGTCAGTCCAATTTCGACTACTGAGCTACTACTAGTAATTATTATTCGACAAAAAACAATATAAATAATAATATTTATAGCCATAGCTATTCGATTTTTTATAAGTAGTTAATAGTGTTTCCCCTCCCGCACTAATTAAGTCGAGGGACATAGTTATGACCCCAATTTAAACGATAAGGGTTGTGATTGCAGTGACTATGCAAGTTCGACCCTCGATAATGAACCCAGCGTTTTCGTATTTAATTTATTTTTATTAGAAACTAAATATCTACTAAAAATAATCATTAGACGTTTAAAATAACTATTAGTTATTCAATCTGGTAACCGCTCAGATTGGTTTAATTTTGTAGTTTTTTTTTCCGAAAGCTAGGAAAATATTGCCTGACTTATACTAACAAGTAAGGTTATAAGCAGTTGTAGTCAAAAGACTGAACTAAAGTTATAATATTGAATTTCATTATTTAAATTCAATAAACCAAATACTAAGTACCTAAAGGTATAAGATAAACATGTCTTGGAATATTGCAATAGCACGCGATATATCGACAGCCGACTATCCCAAACCACCGACAACTTAGTAACAAAACAAACGTGAAAAGGAATCTTCCACTTAACAGTCTTATTCTGAAAACCGATCCTTTTCCGTCACCTCCTTCAGATATCATTACGACCATATGAAAAGTGGCTCCACAATTACACAAGTAATCAGCTTTACTCGTAAATAACTAAGCGCGTATTTGTGCGTGGCGGCATCGCAGGCTGTGTCCAAACGGAGGGCGTTGCCATGACAACAGGTTTCATACTCACCCTAGAGTGCACCCTTGTTATTAATACCCGTAATAATTAAACTTGATTGCATTTCACACCAGGTGCTGGATGACTCGCAAACTAATAGCTGTTTGAACAGAATAAAGGTGTAATTTGTTTCGAAAGATTAAGACATTTGTGAGCAACAGTGAAATTAGTTACGAAATCTTTGTGATATTTTAATAGGTTTTTTCTCATCAGTAAGAAATTATTGGTAATTTGTGTATTCGTGGTATACAATTGCTGTTTATTATGATATGTTACGAGTATGAATGATGAATTTATTTGAGCTAAGAATAATTAATGTCGGCTTGCCAATTCAGCTCAAGGATTTCGCATGTGATGTAAATGAAGTTTCTAAAAACTCATTTTACAATAAAAAAATAATACTCCTTTTTATATTCACTTTCAATAAAAATCAGAATTCAGTTCATACAAAATGGAACGTGACTTCTCCCAAATCATATCTCGAATGCGTCTCCACAATTTTATTTTCTTTATTAATCAGCACTCCCCCTGTGGGGCAATTTTGTGAGTGAAGAGCTCTCCTGCGTGTCCCGGAGTCAAGAGTCAGGATGACAGAGAAAAATTGAGAGGGATACGCGCGCTGCTGGAGTGACAAGAAAAAAACAAATGAATGTCGGTCGACGTTTGACGTAAATGACATTGAGGAAGGCAGCCATGATTAGAATCGTTACTTATGCACGAACACTCATGCAAATATGAGCCTACATACATTTTGTTGGAGATAAGTTATGTCTTTGATGTAGGTAACTAGGCATCGTTATCTACTTTACTGAAGCTTTGATGGTACCCACTGTTGGTTTAAAAACAGGTAATTTCTAATGAAGATTTATTTAATTATAATAGGTTAATCAAAAATCTATTTACGACGATCCCACCTTCACCAGCATCATTATACCTATCAGCTCAATTATTATCTTCTGCTAGACGTTTTCCTCCCACATAGATTCGCACAGAAAACCTTTTAAACCTGTATTATTCTATCAAATGCAAAACAGCAAAAACCGCTGTATAAACTGGACATTCAACCCAGGCGGCTAAAAGCCAGACATAGATATTTCAACTCTATCAAGTACAATACTGCACGAATTAATTGACTTAGATAAAAGCTTGTCTGACAACGTTAAATATTTCACCAAGGGATATTATAATTCGCGGCCATAGAGTAATATACCAATGGAGTGTCAACATGTAGGTACTTTCTGCCTAGGACTTGACAACAATTTGAGATTTGTATTACAAAGAAGAACTGTCTGTTTCACAGCGGGCTTCTAAATCGCCACTCATATTATTATATTGTTGCCTATAAACGTCTACTGTCGGTCATATTTATTTCTACATAATCGTTACGAGGTGTGGTTAATCATCAAATTCATACTGGATCAAGAAAAAAGTAAATGGTACTCATCAAATGGCGATTGCAGAGCAACAAGTCATGGCTAAAGAGATGTGTTGGTACGAGTATGTGTTGGTTGCTTTTACAACAACCCGATGTCAACAATACAAGTCATCTGTAGACGCTTCATGTTGTTACTCCATGCTCTACGCAGTCTGTGGCAACGACACAGCTGTCTACTGTAATTTAGTTAACATTTTCCTTCTGAGAGATCTTAAGCATTATTGAAAATTTGATTTGATGAGACACTGAATTTGCATAGTCGTCATTTATGTGTTGAATAAGCAGGTACAATTTGACAATATGAAAGTCATTATATATAACTCAGATTGAAATGTTGCGCAATCATAGAAGTGTCTCAAATCGTTTGAGAAATGAAAATGAGGTACTTCATGTAATTGAAATGAAATCGTTATTTTCTTATTTCATCCAAGGTACGACTGAAAGACACTGCTATAAAAAATCACTCGATTTGGAAAAATTTTAACTTCACCATATCGTACCTACTACAGACAGTCAAAGTTTAAATATCTGATGCTTTAGACCGAAAACAAGACGTAAACGTAATGTAAATAGAAGTAAATTTTAAAATTGTTTTTTTTTTTATTGGAAATTAATCATACATTTTATTTATTTAGATTTAAAAACTTCATTCATATCTATGCTTGTCGTATAAATTTAAACCAATGAATGGTAAAAGATAATTGCTATTTTCCTTCTAAAATCGAACGAATTTACATCTCTTTTACGCCTCGCTCCGAGGTATATACCATTAAAATTACCCGTGGGTTTCACGCGATGTTTTCTTCCAGTGTTCAGAGATAATGCTAAACAGGTTTCCTGAATGACCATTCGTTAAAGAGGACAATATCGGCCTTCAATCGTGTTCGAATTAGCTTTCATTGCTTTTCCATGGCACAGTTAAGACTGAGTATTACTTCAAGTATAGTTGATAGACACGAGTAAGACATATTAAAATACAATTACAAAATTCAGTATCTGAAATTTATATTAAAACGAGGTAAATTTGTAATTTTGGCGTTGGCGGTAATCTCCGAAACATCTCATCCGATATCAAAAATTCTTTCACTAATACTACATTTTTGTCAAGTGGTTTATGGTATAATAGATTTTCCCTAGGATGAAGTCGTGGGCAGAAGCTAGTCTCTAATTTAAAATAAAACAACTGAATGTATAATTTTATTAGTTTTCTAACTACTAATTGTATTTAAACAAAATACTTGCATATAATGTTAAACTTATTTACATAAAATCGCCTGATACTATGAGTTTATAGGTTAGAAGTGAATCCTGGATATTTACTACAAGCAATGGAGATAGTTAATTTAACTACATGAATTAAGATAGGCTATACTCTATTAACGTTAGCTCCTGTAAGCAAAGTTAATTATAGGAACATGAAACGTAACTCGAAAAGCGTATAGCTCAAAATAATAACCAGACTAACCAAGATTTACATTCTGTTTTATAAAACGTTACAGTTATTTTACTCTGTGTATTTTTGGAAGGTTCTAGAATTCTTTAGCAACAAAGAAGCGTTTAAACTCAGACGGTTTATTGCTTTCGGCATCAGTATCCGTTGAAAGTCACGAACATTGGATAATAATTACAAAAAAATGTCTGGAAAATTATGAAACAGTGAGCGGAGGCGAAGGGTGCATGAATTATCCATTACAACGACGACTGGAGGTACCATTGGAGCCATAATTCGTACTCGTTTCGTACGGGGTTCCGTACGATATTTATGGCGGTAGATAAGGCCTACAGATGGCGGGTCTACGGAGTTTTCCTCCCCTAATACTTGTTGAGTTACGGTCCCAATTTCCAGTTCTGCACTTCAGGTGTAACTCCCCAATCGTTGGTTATCGGTTCCGTAAGATATCTGACAAAGTTATGTCCCCACCTTCTGAGTGGAATTCCGAAAGGAGTTTTGTCACGGAAGGAGTCTTTATGCGTTTAATCTTATCCAGTAACAAATTATTGAGAAATTAGAGACTTACTTCGCCATAAACCGGTCTTGTAAGGGGGTAAACTCTTGAAGTTATGGGAGCAATAATGTTTGAGTTATTAAACGATTCACGTGACAATCGCTCGTAATTTTGATATCTACAATGTTTCTAGACAAGTAGATTGTGGTGCCAAATAGGGTTGAGAGTTATTTCTTACTAAAATCTTTGATTTTTTTCACATTAATTCTACTTTCCGTTATTCACACTAATCATCATCATCATCATCAGGCTATACTAGTCCACTGCTGGACATAGCCCTCTCCTAATGAGCGCCATAGCGCCCTGTCTTCAGCTTGCCGCATCCAGCATCTGCCTGCAGTCTTTCGCAGATCGTCATCCCACCTGGTCAGAGGGCGTCCTACACTACGTTTGCCGAGTCGCGGTCTCCACTCAAGAACACGTTTACCCCAGCGGTTGTCGGTTCTTCGCGAGATATGGCCAGCCCACTGCCACTTCAACTTGCTAATTCTTTGAGCTATGTCGGTGACTTTGGTTCTATGTCGGATGTATTCGTTTCGAATCCTATCCTTCAGAGAAACTCCGAGCATAGCTCTCTCCATAGCTCGCTGAGCGACTTTGAATTGGTGGACCAACCTTACCGTCCATGTCTCGGCTCCGTAGGTCATGACGGGTAGGACGCACTGATTAAAAACTTTCGTTTTCAAGCATTGCGGTATGGATGACGAGAAGACTCGGCGCAGTTTCCCAAACGCTGCCCAGCAAAGCTAGATCCTCCTCTTGGCCTCCTTCTCGAAACTGTTTTTACCTAACTGCAGAATCTGCCCGAGGTAAGACACACTAATCACCTGTATTTTAATGCACCCAATACAAATACACCACCAAAATCAATACACAAATGTTCAAGCATAATTAGAATTGTTTATAAGGTTTAATTTAAAACCAATTAAGGACTAGTATTAGTCACGCCGAAAAAAAAACGAACACCGAATTATGACATCGGCGTATATCGTGACGTCACGCAACGGTCTAGGTGCCTGTTTTTCGGTGATTTATGACACAAAGAGAACCATGACTAATACCAAGCTTAATAGGTGCTTTGTCTATGGTAGCATTGTTTTTATTTATTATTCCGTGGATTTGGTGAGGGAATTGAAACATATGAGATAGAGATAGCGAAATTGTTGTTTGTTGATGTTTAGTGGCCCCCGTTGGGCGTTTTGTCTTTTTCTTCACAAGTGGAGCATTTGATTCGGTGGAACTATTTTCCCTCTTCCTACTGTCACGTAGTTTATAAGGTTAGTGATGGCACTGTCTGGTTCGAGATGTTTGTTTCTAATCCCGTGAGGCTTTCAGTCAAAAGTCAGCAATGCTGGAAAAGTTATACAAGGTGACTTTTTACGAATGGCAATGTTTGGGTGGAAATTACTCCTGAATGCGGCTTTTACAATGGGATCAACACCGAGATATGAAAAAATATCAGCAGTTCAGTATGAAAATTATTTTCATATTTTTTTTGGACAGTTTTTGTTCTTTTAGAATAAAGTTGTTTGGATTCATGAGTACTTTCACCCGTTGAAAAAAAATAACAAGACGCCTGAATTCCCCACAGGGTGCGTCAGAGGTTCACATTTCACCAGTTTTCCTTAAGTCTCATTTAATAGGGAGCGAGCCTATTGCCATCAATCGGGCACGAATCCAGACTCCGGGCGGCTTATGAGAAAATCCTATAGGAAAAGCTCAATAACACTTTTCCCGACCTGGAAATCGAACTGTGTGAATTTGCTTGGGACCACTAGACAAACGCGTCAGCCAAAATATTACCTCCGTCCTTGAAATACTACCAGAGAAATAAGTCAACTTGTATACTTATTACGTCTCTGAAAACACATCATCGTGAACACATGTTCAATGCTCTTCCATGGCGAAAAGGTAGGATGGCATCAGTGCCATGCATTATAAATGAGTTGACTGTAGTTTGACTGTAAAATAACCCTTACCGGCTTAAGTTATCCTTAGCAAAGCGAAACTGCGGCTTTAACCGCGGCTTCTAAATCTTATTATATTCTATAACATGGTGGAATACGGTAATTAAACTAATACAACCGTTAAAATTAATCCCGGATACAATACGGATGCAACCCAAAAGTTTTGGATATTCCCGGAACTAATTTCAAGTTGGACCCATTTTATATCCCCCTGGGGGGCAGTGAAGGACATCGGATTATTATACCTATTATTAATTTAGTTAATGAGCTGTTTTGAAACTTTCATAAAATTGGATAATAAAAGGATGAATAGATAATTGTTACCATTACTTTTAACAGCTGTTGTATGTGAAAGAAAAATAAAAAAAATCGATGTATCTATTGACATTGTTTTTGTACCTAAACCACTAGCGTTGATTTCCTTGTTCAAATAAGTTTATATGAACAAATTCTTATACATATGTATATATATTCTTAGACTCTAATTCTACTTCTTCTCTAATTCTAGTTGAATTGACATCTCTTCGTGACAAATTGCGGTACTAATCAACAATAATGTTACGAAAGACTTCGATTGTCATTTCATGACGACAACGTGTGGCGTTCGTGAATCATCTAACTAACAGTTTCCACCACTCACCATGTCATTTTTATTTATTCCCAAAAATAAAAGATAAACTCTGAGAAATTCAATTTATGAATCCTGAAGAAGCTGCGTCCGAAAAAACGTGGGAAAGCTGCTTCAGTCAATGATTCCATTGAATGCGGCGGTGCACCGAGTTTAGAAAGAAATGGATACTATGTCGAAAAACCACTTGACGGCACGGTTGGCGCAGTGGTTGAGCGATTGACTGCTGCGCTGCGTGTCGTGGGCTCGATTCCTGCACGGGACAAATACTTGTATGGCCTACAGGTTCCGGGTCTGGCTTTTTGTGTATGTGATAGTGTTAAATGTTTGTAGCACACATCCACGACACCGGAAAAGTGCCTAGTGTAGGGTAAAGTTTTTTGTAAAAAAAAATTATAAGTATAAATACATATTAGCAGGTTTCTACTTGCTACATCATTCCGCTGCGTTTTTGATTTTCTATATATATATATATATTACATTTTTTCTATGGCTTTTGGTTTTCATTTGATTACTCTACCTGCCAGCTTAACTAAATGCAGCGCCAGAATTTAAAAAAAAAAAAAAAAAAAGTTTAAAAATGTACGCAGGAAGTATAAGTACGAAGAGCGAACAAAATTAAATCAATGACGCTGTGTGCTAAAATTTACCGAAATTATTAATTAGGCGTGTGCGAGGAGTTTTCAACGCGTGTTACTCGAGATGTTTAATTTGCGTTTCCGTTCCCGCTTCAATGCGACGACATCTTAAAATTAAGATTGAAGTTAATAACGCGTATGACTAATTCAAATAATTTATCCCCTTGCTCTCTTAATTGCCATCGTTAATGCTACAAGGATATGCATATCTTCATTCAGATTACAACTATAAAGATGTTCAAATTTATCAATAGATAAAACACAAACTGTGTAAAATGAGAATCTTTTAAGCGCTAAAGATTCTTTTCCACCTTCATTTAATAAATTTTCCAGTGGATTTCTAACTTTTAAAAAGCTTTGTATAAAGTAAATTATAGTACACTCATTACCGAGCGCACAGCCATTTTCTTTATCTGCTTTACACCGAGTTTCAGTTAAAAGCGAAGCAGCAATCTAAAAGTCTTCCTTAGGGAAAACTTATGTGGAAACCGTTATCCTGAATACCTCTAAAGGAAAATTAAGAGTCGTTTTGAAACAAAAAAGGACGACTGCTAATCGGTGTGAGCTCACATTGTTCAAAACGATACGATCAGTTCGAGCGTTCAAGTCGAAACCATGTAACAAATTCTCAACGCTTTAAACAGACACGTAACAAAACAGCGGAATTAGCCGCCAAGAACCCTCTGACTTTATCTACCGCCATATTTTTAAGTAAATTACAAATAGGTATAGGGCGCACCGTGCCATCAGTTGTGCCGTGCGTGTTATCGCGACGGGGGGATCACGAGCCGGGCACCTTACACACAAATGCTACTGCTGGGCGACACAGAGTACCAGGTTCAGTTTACCCGCTGGCCTTTCAATTTTTCATAATTCCTTTGTGTTCCAAAATAGTTAGTACCTAAATTTTAGGCAGTTAAAACATTTCTATCTTTATGCAATCATTAAAATTGCTGTGTTGAAATAAGTTTTGCAAACCTACGTTACACTTTAATTCTGTCCAAACTGTTATTAACAGTTTTAGACAGTTTAGTTCCTTCTCTTCTTCTCTTCACACATATGTCTAAATGAATACCTTCAGTTATTACCACAAATGACCGTCAATTTTCAAACAAAATTGCAGAATACAAAAATAAAGTTAAATGCTAAAAATATCCTAATATCCCTATTAGACACAGTCCTTACAATTAAAGATTCGTTATTGTATGGTGGGTAATTGACAACAATCATAGCAAAAAATTTAAACGTGTTTTTCTCGTTTTTACAATTAAAAGTCAAGGTCTGGACCCTACAGTCGGCATGTCTTTAGTAAAATAAACAAAACGATTTTAATAGTTTTGAAACCAGTCGTTTTAATTGTTCAACTGTATTTTTTTAGTCTGCGGTTGTCTTTATAACGGTTAGTGGTAGTTATACTCGTAGTATGAACGAGGAACGGTCGGAAACGTATTTTTTCGTCTAGTCTCCCCGTTGCATTTTCAGGCTTTCCAAGCTGACGGTTTTTCCTTTCCGACAATGATAACGTCGTTAGTGGGGGACTTTGAGCTCCTAAAGACGTGATAGTTTGTTGATGGCTTCAAACTTCCTCGTTTATTTTTAGTTTAAAAGTTTTTCATAATATTTCGTTCAAGAGGTAGAAATATTGACGAGTAACACTTCGCCCGACTTTGTCGGCGTGGATTTCGTTCTTTTATAGGTAAATTGTTGATACCTTTGGTTACATTATAGCAATCCATTTTTTTTAAATAAACGATAGCCTACGAGTATGTTATTCATTAATAGCTTTCTGTTAGTGGAATAATATTTGAAATCGGTTAGTAGCGTTTGAGTTTATCAATGACAAACAAACATACAAACAATCATAGATTTCCTCTTTATTTAGATTATTATTTTGTGAATTTTTGTTTTGCTTAGATTTTATTTTTAAAACAACATTCATGAATGAAAAGTACCTACACAGTTTCGCCTTTTTATGCTACTTTTCAAATTAAAAATAATGCATGCAACAAATATGGTAATAAACTGCTATTTATTTATGGAACTAAAAAAACGTTCTTTTTTGCAAACAAAACGAGAACGAACCATTCCAGCGAAGATAATGTGAAGCACTCACGACATTAAAGGTGAATAATAAAAAAAACTCTGTGCAAAAAGGCATCGGAGAGTCTCTTTGTGTTAAAACGTTAACTGCTTTTTCCCTATTACGACCAAAAGAAATAAAAATCAAATGCGACCGCTTTCCCCGATCGAGTATTTGTTTGTCTTGTTCTGTTTGCTCTGAGGCAAACCAACTGCTGTTGGCACAAAACGGATCCACCGACTGTGTGCCCTCATACAAAGCCGGGTGGTCTTTATCATTTTCAATGTAAACACACCGCTCAAACACTAAGTATATAATATTATACTAAATTTAAAACCAACAGCGGCTCCGAAGATGTTGAACGTAGATTTCTTTTGCCACTTACGGGTTAATTGCTTGATAACTTTACTCTCAACTGAATAAATATTTTTGTACTATAATTTTGAGGAAAAGAGAGTGTTAATTCAAACAGTACATTAAGCAAGTCTGGGACTTTTGTGTTAATCGATTTCCTTTTACACGTGTACTTTTGCGTAATGCTTATTTTTTATCGACAAGTACTTGTCCGATCAGTCAGGGTACTTCAACTGTGTGTAAGTCATAGCTTTGAAGTGGTATACAAAGCTGAGCTATCAAACGATTGCGCACACATCAGATCAAATAAATCACAAACTTAACGAGTTTCTGGCAAACATTTGTGGACGGAGCCAACATTTTGATTATTTTACAAATACTCCACGTGTAATGGTCCATGGGAGTTCTGTTTACTGTTTTACGGTACGTCAGAATAGATAGTCGATTGTTGGGCAACCATACAAGTATTTGTCTAGCGGTACGCGTGCGGTGCCGTGACACTATGGTAATAGTCATCTAAAATATGCATATCAATATTTTAGGCTATAAAAGTTGCGCTCGAATGTACCGTAAGGCGTAGGTAGCAGTTAGTTTTATTGTACAAAACTTTTATTGGACGATGACATGCAAAATGAATTGCTTTCACGGTTTAAACACTACGCAATGAATCGGAGATTATGGTCTCTGGAGGCATAATTCAAAAGCTGTTTTGCTTCGGTGCGATTACGGCTGTGTTTCGTGTCAGCCACAATGAAGGGGGCAGGTTGTTTCCACCAGGGGTCTGTCGGGACCTCAGAGAGACGGCGCCCCGCGGCGGCGCGAAGCGAAAACCTGCGCGTCGATATTAACCGTCGCTATTACCCGATGATGTATTGACGTATTAACTCATTAAAATACAAACCAGTTTTAGAGTTAAAGGTTAAAGACTTCATAAAAAACGCACTTTACTTTCGTTCCCCGCTGTGTCAAAGAATTCAAATGAAGCGTGAACGCCTAACAACAAAGGACTTCGGTTAACTATTGTATGAAGATTTCGAGGCAGAGTTTGTTTTGTACATATGTCGCGGGATAATCGGGATAATCGTATTTTTGCTAAATTACTAGGAAGTTTGCAAACTCCAGTACTTTGCAATTAGACACTAATCAGGATCACTACTTGCAAAAAAGCTAGTCGGTTTAGGACGAATGACTCACTTGAATGGTTATTTGATATCTTAAGACTCAATCGATGACATTTTTATTCTGGTTGGTCAAAACATGGGTCTAATGTTAACCAATAGGCATGCTCGTCACTGTATAACGTTCATATTAGCTAATCAAAGTTCATACTTGTCGTATTTTTAACGATACATCCAAGATATGCTGTTTGTTGCAAAATTCAGATAGCAGCTCGTATTATTACTAAGATTATTCTTAGTTTCCAGTCATCGTATGTTATGTAGACAACCCTTAATCCTCAATTCAATAAATAAATATCCAGTTCTGTAACAAAATCCTAGGACTATCATAAAACAACGATTTCACCAATTATCCTGCGACACATAGAAACATACACGGCACACGTTCAGCGATTACGCGATTATATTTGGTATATTCTCGAAACAAGCAAGCATTGCTAATAGGACCGTATCTAGTAGCACAGTTATCTTAGAGATAGTTAATTTGGTTAGTATAGCCGGCTTCTGTCCCAAGTTTATCTTAAGCTTTTAAACCAATAGAAACTAATTATGCATACGGCATGCAGATAAGTAAATTAAGTAGATCCTTACGTTACCTGTATGGATGAAGCAATTACAAAGTTATGGTAATTTCTCAACTTGTCTGCACATGAGTACTTTTATCATAAATTCCTTTATTAATTGCTCATACTAGTCAGGTTTCATTTGGATTTCTGTAGTTTATCAAGTTACTTTTCATTTATATTTTCTACTTCTCCTGAACCTGACTTACGTAAGTCCAAGCTGAAAATTTTCAGTAAAGGACTGCATTGGCACAACTCAAAACAATTTGTGGCTTAATAAAATAAAAATCATTAAAACTTTTGGCCGCGAACTATCGCGCGGACGCTTCGACAGTTGGATTCAACAAAATATGGCGCCGGTCCACAAAACTTTTTCATTCGCTGCCAGTGTATTTAATAGGCTGTCAGAATCTAGTTTGCGAGCTACTACTGCTAGTATAGTACACGGACGTTAATACGACACATTGATTTTTTTATTGAATTGAATTGAATGACAGAGGCGACAACACCCTTTAAACGGATTTTTTTCTAAAATTCAAAGAGACTTCAGCTACGAGTAGTATGTAAGCAAGCAGCATTTGTACACTGAATGAGGTTGAGTACGTGAGTATGTGGTACCAAGAAGGTAGCGTTCCACAAGGGCTCGCTTATGATGCCAGTAGTGTGTTATTTCAAAAAAGGAATCTGATAAAAACATAATATCGTTTTGGCATCCTTAGACGTAGATGGGTAAAAAGATTCGGGCGTACATTTCTATCCAGGAGTATATCCAATGACTTGTACGTAACGTTGTATCAACATTTTTGTTATGAAAACTGCGAAAGTTACAGAGCTTTTTCCCTGTTTTTTTTTTATTATTCTCAAGAACTAGGCCAAGAGTTTTACGCACATGTTTACAGCCTAGCCTTATTACTTTGTTTACTTGCTTATAAAACCACTCTAAAACTATTGTCTTGCCTGTTCCTTGCAAAATTTGGTTGTCAGCCATTTTTTGCGGCATAAAAAGAGGCCTTTCCGTAAAGTAGCAACTTATCACTGTTTTGTTAGCAAAATAGTGGCACAAACAAGACTGCTAGGCCGTTACTGCGTCGCATTTGGCGTTAAGTAGTCTTTATGAGATTCAAGCCTCTCCCGGTGATAAACCCGAAGTAAAACGAGATGAGTGCATAAATAGCACCTTAGTACCAGATTGTGATCAGAGAATAGACTCCTTTTGTACTAAACCAAGCTTTACGACATCACGCCTATAAAATCTGATATTAACTTTCCGCCCTGGTTAAGTGCCCTTGGGACGTTTTTTTTTTATTTTATTTTATGTAAATATGTGCTTAGTACCTATGGATAATTCTTTTGAAGATGGTGTTAATTGCTTGGTTTAGGTTGAGTGACTTAAGTGTTGTGTCAATAAATTATAATGGAAAAGTGTTTGCTTAATTCGTGTTAGTTCATGCGTGTAAATAATTGTTTGGGCAGACGACTATTAGTACGACGAAATGGTTAACCAATAGTAAGTACCTACTGATTTAGCTTTCAAGTAGGTAAAACTTAACATCAATAAACTTAAACTTGAAATGAAAATGTATGGCCCAAACAGAACAGGTTCTTTAAACCTCTTGGTCAGTATTAATTAAAAACCAATTAATAAAAATGAATCGAATGGCCCCAAGTGCTTCTGCTGAGCATGTAATTGTGGGTTCGATTCTCGGTTCGGGCAAGATGTTATTGGGTGTAACCATTTGAGTTTTCTCAGTTACAGCATGGAGTCTGGATTTGTGTCCGGTTGGATGGACTTATACAAAACTGTGGGCCATGTGTGGGTGTAGGTACCTACTATAAACACCTCTGGTATGGTAATACATTCGTGGATGTTAAAAGGTTTAACAATGGTGAATACGAAGTTTCAACTTTCCTTTATATCAAAGATGCCAGATCCATCATTTATAGCGAAACTAAAAAAAGCACTCCAAGTCGTAATTAATTAAAATGTCCCCGAGCGTGCGGCCATTACCGAGGATGAAAAAGCGATTTCCCCAACACTGGGTTTTAAAGGAATCGACGAGTCCTCAAGTCCATTCTAGTGAATAAGAGGGTGCCCGACAGTGGCTTATAGACTTTTGAAAGGTTCTTTGAGAAATGCTTCAAAGATTTTATTGACGTATTCCGTCTGGTAATGCCATTGTTTCCATTGTTGGGAAAACTTTGCCGGGTCCTTTTTCAAAACTGTATCAAAAGCATCTTCATTTTCTGTGAAATCTGTTATTCTGCGCTGATTAAATTTTTGTACGAAGACGTGGAAGTATGTAATAAAAAATGGAAAATTAATATACCATTTAGGTAAAAATACAACCTCACTTTTACGACCCCTGACGGCTTAACCCTTGCTTTCTGCCGACTTTACGATTTCGGGATTATAAGTAGGGACAAGATCGTACTTTGCTGGCTTACCTACTCTTGAATAAGCATTGTAGTAAAATGCTTATAAAACGTAATAGCTATCATGGCTACAGTGCTGTCAGCGGCGGAGAAAAGGCGACCGCCTCTTGAGTCTTCTCCATCAGGAAGATATCTCCTCACTAGGTAATAATGGAAATAATAATGTGAAGAGGATGGTCGCTGGGCAGTATAGTATTCTTTTGTGCTATGATAATAGTAATTAAATTATTTCTTCAAGTAACATAGCTCATAGTATTAGTAACAAATTTCCTTAAAAATCTATGTTAGTAAACCAAAGTATAATAAGTAATTTTGCAGCACCGGTTAACGATCGCGCAATCCAGTCGGCCGGGATTCATTTTTAGGATGTTATTGGACAACCATGATTCTTATCAGGAAAACATACTTTGAACGCCATTTAGTCAATTAGACGTGGGGATAATAGAAACATTGATTCGAGCTTTCATATTGAGCACTAGACATCTACGGTCTAGTGTAGTGTTTATGAGGTAATGGTTTTTATGGACACAAAAGTAACCAGTGTTACCAAAGCAAACTTATGCTACTTAGTAACTGGGATGTGGACGTCATGTAGGCAGTCGCTCCGTGTGGAATACTAATTTAATTAATACTCAGCTCTATTCGGTTATAATTATATGCCACGGAAGACCTCTTGTGATACAGTGATTCTTAATCTAGTTTTTTTTTGTAATATATACTTTGTAATACCTTCTCTGTAATGTTATATCCATTATAAAACTATAAATTGCTAAAGCTTACCATCGCAAAGCTTCAGAAAGCCGTTTTCATGTTTGTTCATCGCCATAATATTACTGTAACCATCGATATATCGTTTAATAGTTTTCTTTCCGTCCGGGGAGCTCCTGTTGTCCTGAAATACAAGCCTCGGCTTAGTTTAGGCACCAGTCTCTCAGAAATGTTCATTTTTGTGTCACATAAATGATCAATTTAGGTTATAAGTGCTATATGTGATATAAAATAAAGAACTTTTACACTTTTATCCCACATACCCGACCCCAACATAGTAGGCTTCAGGCTAGGCAGATGATGAAAAGTAATAATGCAAGTAGCTATGTGCAAACCGTAGCTCAGTAAATACGCAGATACTTGTGGAAGTTGACGTACGTGTATTCTTGTTTGTTTAACTTTATGTATTTTGTTAGCAACGCTTTGTTCACGTAAAACTTTATGGAAAACGTATGGGGTTTCACATTGCGTTCCTTGGTATTATCTTCCTTGTGTACGCGGAATTTTGCTTGACAACATTGCATTACTGACATAATGTGTGCAAAAACCACAGATTATGTCAATTAATGAACACATAGAGTAGTCCTTTGACACTGATAGCATTACACCATCAAGGATAATAATCAGACCACGATAAACTAATTTGCGTTGTTCGAGTAAGTTCTATTAAAATAAGATCAAATTACTTCCGAAAGATAAACGAAATTGGTAGGAGATTGTGCCTTTTTCGTAATTAGCGCCTATAATCAAACCTTCATGAACTGGTATAAGCTGGGAAAGTTTGGGGCATTAATGCAAAATAACGAGCGGATCGACGTAAAGCCGGGGTCCGGAGGGATCCCGGGATCCCAATAAGTCCGGGATAGGTCCCTGCGCTAATCGCACTTGTAGCCAGTTGCGATATTGCCGGATTAACGTTACCGTCAGATGGGTTCTTGCGAACGATCGCCTAAACATAATATTGAAATAGGCATACTCTACTTAGTTGAGTCCGTCCATCAAAATTTCCATCGAAAGGGGTTATCAGTAGACGTTCCCTAATCTATATTATTCAAAGCATGCTTATACCAACTAAAGATTAGCATGAGCAGCCGCAAGAAAATTCTTTTGCAGTCTGCAGTCCATAGTGGGCAAGTGGGCCATAGTGAGCTGTCTGTGTGGTGGTTGTGTGGGAAGTGGATTTTTTATATTCTTACGCTTGACCACAACTCGCCTGATTTTAAACGATGCTGAGTCTCTGTCCAAGATCGAACGCATTTGCCTAGAGAAAACCGATTCACTCTCGCCTGAAGACCATTAGATTGTAGTTCGAAGAGAACATGGATTCCGGCAAGGAGTTCCACAATTTGATCGTCCGCATTATAAACGTGGAAGCGAAACGCTTAAACGTTTTGGAACATCTACTGTATTATGGGTGACATTATATCTGAAGCCCACTGCTGAGAGTCAGGTCTTCTCCCTATAATAAGATTGGGCCATAAACCACCTCGCGAACCCAGTGCGGGTTGGTGGTTGGCCTGTCCCATATGCATATAAGTAACATACCTAACTTTATCAGACATATAATTGCATTGCATATGCATAACTTGAGTAATTCAATCCTGACGATCGTCGTCTCAGCTCAGTTTTGGAAGACTTAAAGTTTCGATATTTTATTAGCTCATTCACGGAAAGTATATTTCATCATCTGCCTAGCCTTTTCCAAACTATGTTGGAGTCCGTTTGCTATCTAACCAGATGCAGCTGAACACCAGTAGGTTACATGAAGCACGAAATACTAGGTAACACGATACCTACCCCTTAGTAAGTCTGTTTAGCAGAATTTTCTGTTAGCGGACTTCTGACTAATCATCCGACTGTCAAATGCCAAAAAAAATATGTCCAAAGCCGGGACCAAAGGCTTAACTAGCTTTTGGAGACGCTGAGAGGTCTCGGTATGTAATGAATGGTCACCCATCTACGGACCGACCTTGGCAAGTGGCGCTTAACCTTGAAGATGAGTCTCCGTGTGGCTGTTATTACTCAGCCTGTAGCCCGTACATTTACAGCTTAATACTAATTTATGGTTATCCTAAAATAGGTAAAAACGGTAAATAAGGTTCATCACAATGTACGGCCTCCTAACTTGTAAGTTAGTAGGCTTTCTTTACTTTTCTTTATTGTTTAATTCTAGACTATTACTACCTTCATCTATTAGTATTACGGGATCGTTTAAGGTGTTTATAGGGTCATTTTCAGCGCTTTGTTTCTAAATAATGATCAGGTTTAATAGTGATCGAGCTTACTCTTAATATTTTTAGGTCAGTAATCAAAGCCATTACCTACAGTTCGCCTTTAGGATAAGTATATAATGAAGTAGCTTTGCCTTAGAAGTTTCAATCGTCCGGTTAAGCAGTAAACAGCCTTCTAGGGCTGAACTGCGAGTGGCCAACCTAAAAAAAAAACTCGGAAGTTGCACCAGCTCCTGACGGTCATAGCATGATGCTTAAAAGCCTTAAACTTTTTTAAATACAAATAACTTTTCAAACTCGACCTCTTTCCACAGATTATCGACCAAAAAAACTGACTGATAGAAAAAAAAACAAACTCTTCAGCGTTATTAAACTAGTCTAAATTCAGAAGCATAACATCACGCCTGTATTCCCCGATGGGTTAGGCACAGGAGTACCCACAGTAGGTACAACAACATTTCACCAATTTATGTTTTAAGTAAGTCCCATGTAATAAGGAATGAGCATATTTACATCAACTGGGCACGCATCCAGGATCCAATGAAAAGTCCCAATAACACATTGCTTGACCCGAAAATCGAACCCAGGACATCATGCTTTGCAATCGCGTTTGCATCCCCTAGATCAACGAAGCAGTCGAATTAGCAGAGATAAGTAATAACATCAATAAAATCGCAACCGTTGTTTGCCGTCTCCTGTGTGAAAGCAAACAGTGCAAAAGGGACATGGACAATTGGACATAATAATCTTAACAAGCTCAAAATATTATCTACAAAGATGTATTTCATCCTCAACCGTAACATATAAGTGGAGCAGACTAATCCCCGAAAGGGAAGGCTGTTCTGCTAATGATAGCATTAAGTCCCAATGTGACGAGGGGCAAGCTGCTCGCCTTTTATCGGATCCAATCCTGGACTGGGACAAAAAATATCGCAAGCTCCCAACCCGAATTACGCTTGTCCAATTTGAGGCTTAACTCAAAACCGGTTAGGCTTGTCAAAACGCTTAATAGATAGACATTATGTCATTGTAGATAGCCACACTAAGGGCCAAATTTATCAACTCAGAGTAAAACTAATCCTGTTCCACTTTTCAATTGATTTGGTAAGTATAAGCTACAGTATATTCTATGTTTGTACGTAGGTATAATGAAGCAACTGAATCACAACCACACATTTGGTTGTCATCATCAACCAAGCCTTTTCTTAATTACGTTGGCAGCTACTTTCAGTCAAACCAAAGGCGTATAAATATCAATATTTTACACTGAGTTACTGCTATCTGACCTCCACGCTGTGTGGTCTTGATTTCCAATAAACCATTCCGCTGTTTCTATGAATATCGACGTGGAAGTACCACAAGCGACCAGTACACTATATAAGTAATTGCAAGAATGACGAATTTGACAATTTGAATTGAATTACGGAAATAGAATTTTCTGTCAAATAAAAACCATATTAATTCCCAATGTCAATGAGCATCATTGTCAGGAGTTGGAGGGGTTTGGGAGTAGGGGTTGTGTGTAGTATGCTGTTTTGTTTGCAAATACGAGCAAATTTTTCAGCAGTATTTCCATCACAAAAGTTTACCTAGATACATATTTGTTTTTTCAAAAAAAAAAAACAATTAAGCTTCAGATCTCAACAACTTTTGAGGCTCTTCTGTAAGATTTATTGGTAAACAGACTCTTAGCTCTATTACTGAATTTAAATTTCTTATTAAAAGCTGTAGTGCATACACTACGTACTACATACAATATGACATCCGAACTTCTTTATATAAAACTCAATTTCATATAGCTTCGTAATTGTTCATAGTGAAGACGTCAAAATATGCTTGTGCATTTTAGGCTATTTATCTATTTGGTCTTCCACCTCATCTTTGCCATTGATATCGCCATTACGTGACAACATTATTGCAATGACCCGAAACAGTTATCAGTCTACAAACGATCCTATTATTCCCATCCGTTGGGTGACAACGTCGCAATCAATTACATTCATTATGTCATCTCCTAGACACGGACGGTATCTATTGCGTACTAATTGTGTAATAATTATTCTATTTTAGTGGTTTCATCGTAAATGGAAATTTATTATCGTTTGGATTGACAGTGTTTGTGACTGGGCTTTGAATTGAATTGTTTCATTATATTGATTTTATAGATATTATATTAACAATCGGATCGCGAATCTCACTTACTCCTATCATATTAATCTTATCCGTCCATCTCGGTTCTTTGATTCAAAGAAATTAGTTAGACTTGTTAAAGTTAACATTTAACATTTTAGGTACATGTTTTAGACAAATACTAGATACAATATTATCATACATAGTAACGCACAGGATAAGGCAGAGGTGTACCTTTAGCACCCACATTTCGCCAGTTATGTTTAAGTTCATGGGGGCGGACCAACTACCATCAACCGTAACATATCCAGACTCCGGGCTGCTAGTAAAAATGTTCAGATGTATAAACACTTTAACACTTCACTTACGAGAATTTGGTTTCAGTACCAAATGACTCTTCAAAGATTGTCAATCCATTCGCTTCAAATGCATCCGACATGATTGTACCTAATTTCAATCACCCCATTAATTGGATGTTCACAAACCAATTAACATAGCAAACATTAGTGTGATGGATAATTAATTGTTCGATGATCCTTGAATCTCATGATGGGCAAATCAATTTGAAGCCATGACAACAATGTCTATAATACTAGAATGTGTAATATCAGTGTGCACAGTTGAAATTAAATTTGGTACTAGGGAAATTACAAATGACTACATTATGTGAAGTCACAATAGACGAACGATGTGGCGCGGCGAGTATCGGTCCGCCTGCGACGCAAGAAGTTGCGGGCTCGATTCCCGCCTTGGGACAAATGTTTTTTCGATTTACAAATATTTGTTCCGGGTGTTCTGAGTATTTGCTATGTATAATAAAAAATATCTAGTACCCATAACACAGGCTCTGCTTAGCTTGGGGCTAGATGATGCTGTGAGGATTGTCCAGCATTATTATTATTATAGATACTAAAAGCATAACACAGAAAAAGGTCGCCAGTTGTATGATGCTGTGTCATGGAGGGACACAGATAAGCGGTAGTTTTCAGTGATTTTGACGGAATTCAAGAATTAAATGGGTACTATGTTTGTGTTGGTGGATCTTATCACTTTGGTAATAACATTAACTTGTGATCACCTAAGATAAATCCGAGGGTAGGCACGGATGATTCAGATTTAAACGTTAACCAATCTGATGTACTCCCTATATGAGATACTAAATATATCATCGAAAGTAGTAGCTTAAAAAAAGCAAAACAAATACCGTAGAATCATAGCCCACACTTTAAATAAAATATATAGATTCAAACGACCGGAACCAGTTGTTTATCCCACACAAACTAACATAAATCCAAAGTTGAAAGATAAAACAATCCCGATCTTAATTTATTGCCGGAGGAAAAAGAATCTGATGCATTTCATCGGGTTTCCTTGTTGAGAAAAATCAGGCCATTACAAGACGGGATGCTGTACACCGCTCGTTTTTCAAAACAACACCATTACCGCTCCTCTTTTGTTTTAGAAAACCGTTATTTTTGTAAGAAATTGCCATATTTTTTTCCCTGTTTTTGGTTGTAACACGCTATCTTATTTGGTGGTGCTTTTTTAATCAATAATGTGGACATGATAATAGCATTAGGTTTTGGACTAAATTAATTGGATTGTCCTGTTAGTAATAAGTAATAAATTACCGTACATTACAATGACGACAAATGTGAACTCGTTATGACTTTCAGTCAGGTCATCTTTGTTATTATTAAGAGTAGGTAAGTAAAGTTAATTCCATTGACCACTATGTACGTGAAAATAGGTAGATTAAACTTAGAACAACCCAAGTTTGATTTGGAACGATATCATACATCAACTCATTGCTACAATCCATGCGCCATGTCATGTTCATACATCTATATCTATTCCATACAAATAAATAAATAAATAATGCTGGACAATCCACACAGCATCATCTAGCCCCAAGCTAAGCAGAGCTTGTGTTATGGGTACTAGATGACTGATATACTTAATACAATACATTACATACATAGATTTTTTTATCATACATAGCAAATACCCAGAACACCATGAACAAACCTTTGTAAATCGTACAAACATTTGTCCCAAGGCGGGAATCGAACCCGCAACCTCTTGCGTCGCAGGCGGACCTTCGCCCGTTGCGCCACATAGGTCGTCAATCAAGATATACAACAATATCGATACACAATATTACTGTAAAAGAGCTTTGAATAAAAAAAACTAAAGGAAGTTTAAACCTCCAATTCCAGATACGAAAACAAAAGCATAAAAATACAAATGCATCCTTAATATTCACAAGCGAAAACAATTTAATTACAAACAAAAAAGCATGTTAAAAATGTGATAAAATTAAAATTATCCTCGCCGCTGCACTTCAAAAAGAGTACTGGCTGGCTGGTGTACCAGTTACCCGCCGCCGCCGGCCGGTTTAATTTCGCTTCACAATATCCGTCCTCTGTACGAAGTTTAACAAAGTTTTGTATCCGACGTCAGACTCGGCTAATACTGAAAATGAAGCTCTCGTGGGAAATTTACCATTAGCGGTCACATTAAATTCTGTTTCATTCTTTATTTACGTCAAAACGCTTGTGCGATGAAGAATTTCTTTGTTGTGCTCCGTTTGTATTTTATTAGCGGGAAAACGGGCGACTTTCTTTGTCAATTAGAGAATTTTGTTTTTGTATCATAACTTAACATGACGCCTCTATTTCCCGAAGGGTAAGACAGAGGTGTAGCTACTTTTAGTACACTATCATTTTGCCAATTTTGTTTAAGTCCAATATAATAGCCTGCGGTCTGGATTTGAATCCATTATAGGGGGCTTCCCCTATAATGGATTCAAATCCAGACCGCAGGCTGATAATAAGAATTTCAAACGGAAAGATCCAAAAATACTTTGCCTCTCTTGGGAATTGAGCCTAAGAACTCTTGTACCAGTAGTCGCGCTTGCAGCCACTAGAACAAGGTTATTAATATATTTCAAACAGACATTTTTAGTAAAAACGTATTTCTTTAATACGAAAAATACCTTAAAAGCAATCTTTGTTTAAAACGCAGCAAAAAGTTTGTTGGGAAAACGCTTCAAACATGGGTTATCGTAAAGCCCCTTACAAGTACATGACTAGCAGAATATCGAGAAAAGTTAACATCTTATAAAATTCGCACTTCTATTAGGCGCTAGGAATACACAAACATTAAATTTCTCCAGTTAAGCTTTATGATGTGCCATAGACCAGCCTATCTTTTCTCGAATAGTTATCAATAAACACTACCAAGGTGAATACTTGGTAGTGTAGTATTACTTGAATGTGAAAATCCAACTTTTGCATTAACATATTCATCGCAACTTTCCCTACCTTTACAAAAGTTTACAATAACTCTCTAACCAACAGACTTATTTGACAGTTACGTTTATATCACTTCTACTAATAAGTGCCCACATCCATACCAAATTATTAACACTAAACTGCTGTCGTAAATGAAAAATGTCCTTTTAACCGTTATTGTGATGCGCTGGACGTTGAAATAATGCATCCGTATGGTCGAACATGCTTCGATTTCCTAAGCCCTGAGTGTGACTGTAACCACAAATAGATAGATTCAGAAGGTGAACTCTACGCAATGACCGAAATCAAGCGCACGCGCATGTAGACCGTGTACGTTGACAATATGGGTATTGTCAACGTACGCGTTACGCGCTCGTGGTTATCAACTCTGGATTGGACTTGATTGCTGATGAATTAAAGGCGAAAATGTTAGAATATTTGCGAAAGACTGGCAGGCTGAGCTTAGTTACTGGCAAATTTGCTGTACTGAATTTATAATAATAAATACATCAATAAATAGAAATGGGTCCGACACGGCGATCTTTGACGAATGTCAACTGACTAAAACTGTACGTTCGTAACGAGCGAAATTGCAAACACAAATAGATACGCGTCTATACCTATGTGTGCTTACCGTATATGTGTGCGATTTCACTCGTCATATTAAGTCCACCTTCTGAACATATCTATCTATTCTATGTTGTAAGTATGGTCGATGTGGCAGGCATGGTAATTATACCAATTAAAATAATTCCGCTTGTTACGTCAACTAAAGCCTTCGCTTGATAAGGCTGTACTGTTTATACTCGATTAGAACGATATATTATTAATTGATTCATATTTCAGATTGTGGAAGTACCTATATATATTACTAAGTACTTGTATTACAAGATTATTTCTAAGTTTAGAATTTGTTTTGATAAAAAGTTTTAAAGCAACAAAGTAAACGCTTATTTTGCAAACCGATGTAAGGAACTTGTTTATTAAATCTAATATGCATATTTAAATCAAATATCATAAACTGCCACCTACACTTTTCTAACTAGAAATAGCGTCCATTTTAAATTATGAGAATGAACCCATAACAATACAATGGCGTGAAACCAATAAATAATAGAAAGAGACGTCAATAGTTCATAGTAGCGTTGATCTTTAAACTCAATCTCTGTAAATCAAAATTGATTTTATTACGCCTGTTGGCCAACACAACTTATACAGATAAAGTAATACTTAATGACCAGAACTAAACTTATCATCTCCGACAACGCGCCAAAACATCCATAAAAAAGTTTAATCCTATTCCCGCCAAAGAGATTTAAAGTAAGTTTCAATCGTAAATTAAATTCTACGCATACGTAGGTAGTTCAATCAGGCTACCACGACCAAAAGAAAATAAAATTAAAAGTAAAGCCGAGAGTACAAATGAGGCGGGTAAAATTATTTTTACGATTCTCTCTC
The DNA here is from genome assembly GCA_905147745.2 of Phlogophora meticulosa. Taxonomy (NCBI): domain Eukaryota; kingdom Metazoa; phylum Arthropoda; class Insecta; order Lepidoptera; family Noctuidae; genus Phlogophora; species Phlogophora meticulosa. The sequence continues at coordinate 8,026,032 of LR990528.1, read as the reverse complement.
TCAATTAGGAGGAGCACCGACAGTAAAGTGTCAGTGTTATTTAAATTTACTGCACCAATTAGACTCGCTATCATCACAGGAGTGATGAAACCATACCGTGTCGTGAGTAGCTTCCCTTATTAAGAGTTCTATAATTAAAATTTACAGCGCCAAGCGGACGATTCGAATAACTAAGAGAATAGCTACAAATGATTCCATTAACTAGTTTAAACATGTCGGGCATGAAGTTTACACTTTATATTGGGAACGGCGGTAAATAAAAATACGGGTCAGTTTATATTATGTTATTTTGAATTTTTATGAGCGACTGAAGTTGTAAACTGAAGTCTCCGTGATGAATAACATGCAGCTTGAAAAAATGACAGCAGTCGCAAAGAATTTCAAAACAAGTTATTAATACCATCATATCCACATCGTTAAAAACTGTAGAGCATTGTGAACAGAGCAAATTAAGACATTACGCCAAATATAACATGAAAAAAAATGATGCATAAACTTTGTATGAAGGGACAATAAAAACAAAAACGTAAGACGACTATAAAACACAATCTACTTCAGTCGCAAAACAAACGGACAGCTCCAACGAAGCAGTACAATGTGCCATAACGACGCCAAAGCGACATGATCAAGGAAAATAAACAATAACTCAAACCAACAGATAGGTACCGCTGTATAAAAGGATTGCACCAAAAAACATATATCTCACAAAGTTAGTTGGCGAGCAAAACATCCTGGCTTGTACCAAGTAGCACATTTTGGCATCCAAGGCGAGAACAATCTGTATAATAGAATTTACTTGTTTCTTTCCCTTCTTCGCAAACATGATAGTTCGGGACTTGGCGACACTGCGGCGAATGGTGGTTGCTCTCCTGAATATAGATAGGTCTGTACCTTTTTCCTAGTTGATAATTAAGGACAAACGGTGCTGGTTTATTAGCTGCGGCTTAGTTAGTTCGTTAGCTATTGATTTTTCGCTGGTGTTAACCTTTTACTGTATACTGTCTTTCACGTTAGTAATTTTACACTTTGCTTTTTTATGTAAATTATTGAAGCTCTTAAGGTATGGTCTGTTGTTTTTACTTTTATTTGTGCCTACATTGTTATATATTGACCTGTCTGTTTCAAGTCTGACTGAAAAAATATTACTTTTATTTCTTTATTATTATTACTTTTTCCAGTGTTCGTAACTTTTCTGTACCTCATACTATCCTCTCGATTCGCCCTCAATGCGAGATTAAGACATAAATATCAAGGCTAATCACATTTGCACTATTTCATCTGGTTCCTAATGTAAATCAAACATATAATTAAATACGATTGATTTATTACATCAATTAACATAAAAAACAACCATAAAAGTATTGCCTAATCGGAATCAATAACCCATTACTCAGGCGAATGCCGAGATGATGAGTAAATATGTTTTTGCGTAGGTATAGAGGTTTGTGTGTGTGTGTGTCATTTGTATAAATGAGAGAGATCATATAAACCAATATCATAAATAGTCCTCATCTGTTAACATGAGGTACGCTTGAACACACAATGGTCTTGTCAATTTTGATAGGTTGTTTTGCCACCCTTTGAACTGAACGAGGATTTGCTTTGGATTAATTTGAATTTAGAATTTAATTGATTGAGTTTTCGCTTCACCTATTAATATACATATAGCTCAAGGGACATCGACTCACAAACTGATACCATACACATAACGGATACATTCGTTTAATAAAAACGAAAATATTGGATCTCTTTTAAGAATTCTGCGCGCACTGAGGATAGTGAGATTTGGCATATTAAAAGTTTATATAGAGTGAGGATGGAGCAGTGCAGAAAGCATAATTTGGCCAAATTTAACCACTAGTTATTGTTTATTCAGTTCAATTTATAGATTACGATGTAACTTGGAGAGTGTTTAAGAAGATTTTAACTTAGTTAATGCTTAAATCAACCCCATAGCGGGCGCCTTCTGGGTCATAAAGCAAGAAACTAATATGGAAAAAGGGTTAAGTCGATCTTCTTTTCTTCAGAGAGGCTAAAATAATATGTTGAACTTTGTTGCAACAAATAATACATACTCGTATATACAACTTAATTTTGCGGTATAATTTTTAGATCCCTATTATTGCGATATGTCATTGTGTCGCTTACTTCTTGCTTTTGTCTTCCGTAGTAGCCTTTCTATAAAGATGTTCTGTTTCAATCAATTAGCTGAGTAAACAGTTCCCCATTTTGCTTACCACATCTTTGGTTTAGTTTCTCATAAACATCCAAGTTTCTTATGTGGAACTATCAACATTGTGGTCAACAGTACGTTAGTGCAACCCACTGAGCGTTCGTTATGGCGAAAGTTTGGAAAGCTCACAACTTGATGCTGTCATTGTTGAAGTTGGATTTATGCCAAACGTGCAAAGACGCATTGCAGAGTAATATTCAGGATTTTTGTACCAAACGTTGTTTGGACAAGGGAATCTGGGATATGTCGCCCGTTTATCATTTAGAGGAAATTTATTGTTCGAAGCAGCTGTAGCGATATTCTACCTCAAGTTATGGGACATTTGTAAATTATCATTGGTTATGAATTTAGCTGTTTATGTAAATGTAATGCAATGTGATATGTCTAGATATTTATATTTCAAACTAGAGTGCCTCGTTTGTCCAGTGGTTGCAAGCGCTATTGCTGAGAATGAGATCTTGGGTTCGATTCCTAGGTCAGGCAAAATGTTATTGGGTTTCTTCATCTTGGATTTCTTTGTAGCAGCCCGTAGATTTGTGCCCGGCAAATGGCAGTAGGCTCCCCGAGCGTCGATTCCCGGATCGGGCAGTGTTACACGTCGTTTCCATTTCTTATTTCTCAGTAACAGCTCGGAGTTTGGATTTGTGCCCGCTAAGGAGCAAATGAGCAATAGGCTCGCACCATATTACATGTCACTTAAACATTATTGGCGAAATGTTAGTGTACTATATAGGTAAACTACTACCAAACGCTTCGGTGAATACAAGCGTAATGTTATCTTATTTTAAACCACAATCCACATACATCCACAATATTCTGACGTCTTAAAAAATCTTCCACGTTCGTGATCAACGACAACATTCGTCCCAAAATATAAAAAAAAACTATGTCAAATCCTAGTCAGTAACTCCAATTCTGGTCACGTCACATTTACCTTGAGTTCCTACCCCTTAAGGCGAAGCTCTCGGCGCGTGCGCTCACACACTTAAGATCACATAGCCGTGATTTGCATAGTACGCGTTGACATACTTTATTCCTCACAGCTACATAACTCCACTTATCTGCGGTAATAGATCGGTGTGAGCCGTTAAGCTAGAATTGCAATAGTGTTTGCGTAGCGCGTCATTAAATCTTATCATGTCCGTGTCTATTTCATCAGAGTGACACGCGACTTTATTATCGTGGTACTACATATCTTCTGGTTGTCTTGTTTCTTTTGCAGAATTCTTGGAAACATTGTGTTGAAAATGTTTCACCGACTTCGAAGACGCTGGTTCTGTATTCGTCCTTTATGTACTTATGTATATTTTTTAAATGTGCAATTGTTGTAATTTAAAGTTGCACCTGAAAAACTATCTCGGTCGAAGACAAAAGTATTAAAAAAAAAATGAATCAAAAAATTTAACTTCTATATCTGAATAAGTAAGACCTTTTTTTTTTGTTTACGGGGGGAAACCTTTAAAAGGCGCCTGGATTTTTGGGGAAGAGACCAGGGAGTGTTTTGTTGGATTCTTACCTCACTAAAACCACCCCGGTGATCACCATCAGCACATGGAAGGGGCTCCGTTACCTCTTAAGAGACCACTCCGGGACCCTCTCTTTGCAATACCTGTTAGGGCCTGAGGAGGCGGTAAAGAGGTTAAACGATCTGCCACTCCTGCAGCATTTATAATAGTTTACAAATGCGGTGCTCTTTCCAGCAGCTCTATTAAAACTTTCTAACTGTAAAAGTCATAATAACAAACTTGGTATTCAGTCGAAGGAATTCTGCGGCGAGATCAAAGGCTACATACGGTATGTATTTAATTAATTTACGTTGACAATACACTGGTTAGCGTTCTGATTAAACGCTGGACCTCAGAAAATTACAAAACATTTGTACACACAATAAATCTTGAAGCAACAATGCCGTTTCTTTGTCTAAAAACAAACATCTTTTGTCCAGTTTTTGGTATGAAATCCGTGTTATAACGGTACTGTTCATTTGCGCTTCGGGTAATATCATTTTCCACGTTTTCCTTTCCTTTGTCGATGTAGACACAATAAAAGCAAGCCGGCTCGTTAATCGCGCAGAGTAGTCCTGGCGCGTAATTAACTTTGCAGCCAGAGAGAGTAGAGATTTACGTGGACCCCGGGTACAATTAAATTTGCATAGGAAATTGCACAGAATGAGCTAAGAATAAGTTACCCGAGTATGAAACTAAATTTTATGCTTGTCGTCGGCTAGAGGACTCTTATTTATTTACCTGCCTCTTAGCCTCGTAATTGTTAACTCTGCTAACAATGTTTATTCCCATTCAGGCAACAGAGTTCCAAAGTTCAAATGCCCGACAAAATGTCCGAAGATTTTCATTTTCGACGAAAGAATTTTACTCATATTCAAATTTTATTCCAACGTCAACCGCTTCCAATATTGAAGATTTATTTGACAGTTTACAATTTTTAATATCTCCTGAAACTTATTAGTTCGTAGCCCATAATAATCAAATAGAAATGTTGCCTTTTTGTTTTAGTGAACCCATTTAACAGAGAAGCAATGATTCGTAAAACTGTGGCTATTTGTAGCGCAGCGGTGTAATTGGCTATCAGAGTCAGTTGAAAAATGGACAGATGTTTATTTTAATGCAGTCCATCCATCAAGACTAACAGCGGCGCTACCCCGAAGACAGACCATAGCATTGTAATTAAGGATATTGAAAAGTAAATAATTATTTTCGAATCATGTTTCGTGTTTGAGTGAAGTACCTACCCTATAATTTTAGTGATGAATTACTCTTAAGTGCTAGTAAGTAAGTAAACCTTCTACATATTAATGGGTTCTTGACTATCCATTTCCGTTTGCTACCAAGTCATATTTTAACTTGGTAATTGACAGACATAGTTAACAAACTATGTCTGAGAAGTAAGAAAATTACAGGTGCACACACAGAGCAGAGAATCGTTGCACAGGCTGACGCCAGTACCTAATAATATGTGTGTCCGAACAAAGGAATAGAATACCTATATTTTACTGTATATTATTAGAAATACTTAGAAATAATCATTTAACACTTTTAGTGCCCAGCACCTGGCTCCCGGGTCGTATAATAGTTTGTTTCGTATCCAGAACTGGCTTCCCGAGTCGTACATGTAAAAAGCTATGATGAGATGTGAACATGCCCATCACCCCCTACCATATACCTACGCATTATGTAATTTGCCAAACATTATGACATACAAGTTAAATCGTATTTTTGAACTGGGCAGCGAAAGGGTTAAGACTCTAAGACATGGAAAAAACTGGTGCGCCGTAAATAAAATAACCAACAAAATAGATTCTAGTACAGTTATGAACCTCCATAGTGAATTTTTCGGTGTTGTATATGATATATGTAAGTTCTTTAAAATGACTGCAGCAAATTAAAAGTCGCACTTTATATAGATTAAGCCAACTTCCTTATACCCATAACATTGACTCCGAATATAGGTACAACTACCAATCGACCACACATACATTTTCTTCGCGAAAGGGATGAGAAGTGGGTACATAAGCTGTTACAGTAGGTAGCCTTATCGCTAAAAGACATCGCTTACAGACAACCTTTGGACGTTCTTGATATAGAAGAAGAAAAGTAATTAGTGTTAATCGCAAATTTGGCTGTCACTAACATCCTCGGAATTGTCACGGACCGTCAGTTTCTATGAGTAAACGGTGGCGCTCACTAACACCTTTGGTTTCTATAGAAAGTAGTAGAAGAACCTTATAAACTTCAGTACTCTAACCGTCCTATATGCAAAGGCTATATGTATAGGACGGTTAGTACTAGTAGTTACAACTGGGCCAACCCAGTTGTAAACGTCCCTTTGTGCCTATTGGCCTAGCTCTGTTCTGTCTCCTGCTTGATATGGAGGGAAGTGGAAATCATGTATTTTTCTAACTCCTCCGCTGTTCTTTTCTGATTAATTTCGTTGCGGGATCCAAGACAGTTGAATCGTTTCTCCGGGACTCGTCGGGCTTCATTGTCTGAACTCTTTTCTGGTGGTCACCACTGTTGAATCTGCAGCCTTTTGTGCCTCCATGATTCGTATAAGTTCATAAATGGAACGTATGAATTCTAAACACTACATCATCTCTCAAGATATTTTATGATATAGTTTATCACTTTGCTGTACAATTATACCTATTATTTTATTTGCGAACATTATTAATTTATTTTCAGTAATTCACAATAAAGCAGAAAGCGGTTATATTTTACTTCACCATCATATACTCACTACATTTTGTGTACACAACTTTACAGTTTCCCCACAAATTGTCTGCAGTGTATCTTTTATTGCAGCATCCGTCCGAACATTTCCACGATATTTTTCATATTTTACGACGTTTTGAATTTACGCCTCTTGTGAGTGAAGGCAGACATTCAGACAACTCTTCCTGACTATTCTTGTATGCACCATTCGGTTCCATACGTCTGCCTCTAACGTGTTGTAAGAACTGGTAGGAATGGCGAATTTTATATTTAAGTTTCGACTTGCCTACACTTTAAGAAAATGCCAAGAAATATTTTGAAAATATCTGTCCCATCTTTTACAATTTTCATACAACATCGACAGTGCTGTTAAAGCAACCACAATTTATTATTTGTATGGCCCTGTTCTGTTTGTGTATGTGAGTTTAAATATTTGTAAACGCATCCACGACACAGGGGAAATTCCTAGTGTGGGGCAACGTTTTATTAAAAACAAAAAAAAATGTTAAAACGCGCTAGGACGCGGATATCAGCAAAGCATCACTCATTCTATATCTATTCTTATTCTTATTACCAAGAATAGACAACGTTTTTTCTTTCCTATTTGATATCTCTTCTACCCGAGCACGGGGCGCCCCGTAGACTGTAGAGAACAGAAAACTTTCTTCTCTTCAGTTCTAACATCGCCATACTTAGGCCGTTAGTAATCTTTCAAAAATACGTTGTCTGTTCTTCCGTCAACAAAACCCGTTTCTATGGTGGTCATGCTACTCGTGCAGGATATAAAATGTAGGTACAACAACCACAGTAATGAGGCAAGAGTTTATGTAGGCAGACAGGTAAGTTTTTTATGTGATTGTCTAAGTTTATAGCTAAAATAGTTACATGTACCTACAGATGGAATGCCTTTTTTTTTGTTCCGAGATGGAAAATCCTCATGGATGCCCTCCACCCTGGGGAGGGCATCCATGAGGATCTGTCAGACTCTTACTGTCTAAAAACCAACCCCATGTTCCATCTCACACATACGCCGACAGATAGAATACCTACGTCATGTTCATAAAATAATTATTTTATTCTTTACCAAACCTAACATTTATTTACTAATTTATATTTGCTAAATCCTAAAGTTTACCAATATTCGGGCTTTCGTAGTAACTGATATATATGTATCAGCAACCCACTGCCGAATAGTATCCCCTTTTATGAAGGTCCAGATGCACACCTTTGCTTCAACATTCGACCCGCACCGTTACAATGCAGGTGTAGACTTTCACTCCATAAACTTTACTACAAAATACCCTACTATTTTATACCTTTACGGTTGTTTTATAGATTTCTGACATATGCAGGTACTTAGCTTAACATTAAACCTAGCAAAGCATTGCCTTCATACTAAATAACGTTGCAATCTTTGTGGGTGGTACGGAAATATGAAAAACATTTTAACGCTTATCGACAGTAGACAGAAGGGCAGTAGAAACAAAAGCAGTTTAAGCAGGCCTATTGAGACTCCGTATGTCGGCTGGGCCAGCTCAAGGCCTATGACAGGCGGTTTGCTATACGTCCAGAAGCTTGTCTTACTTGATGATAAATTTTTGATTGATAGTTCAAAATCAAGCATTTTGAATACCTACTCGTAGGTACTTAATAAATATTCTCAAAGATGTAAAATATGAAACACAACTGTCACAACCTCGAGAACAGTTGGTCCAAATTACCTTCCTACGTGATTTTGTCATTAATAGAGATATTCTCTGATTAGTTCACGTGACCGGGATCGGGTGTACCTATAGCTGGTCAAATGTAATGTATAAAATTCTAATGTCGCAATATTTGTTAACAAACTCCTCCGAAACGGCTGGACCGATTTGTATGAAATTTTGTGTGCATATCGGGTAGGTCTGAGAATCGGACAACATCTATTTTTGTTAAGGGTGGTACATCCAAAACATTTTTTTCTTGGTTTTTTTTACTATTTTTTTTTTGCCTTAAAATGGTGAAACAACGTTTGCCGGCTCAGCTAGTATATGTATAATATTTTTAACCTATACAAGGAAACTATGGAGACTTAAGAGTATGATAAAAAAAAACATCTGCAAAGGCTTGTCAAATATTTCATAAGGCGCGGCACTGGACGCTTCGGGATGTAACCTCCTCGAAATTCCTTCCAGTGGACCATCCCCTTATAACATAAATAATAATATTGTGATGGCTTGTGACTGGCGTAAAATTGGCAGACATAATGGAGATAAAATATTATTATAGGCGATTTGTGTATTTTATGTTTTAGTTCCGGCCAATCAAATGGGCTTGATTAAAAACTTGTTTTTATTAAACATGGTGTTGAAATATTGGTGATTTATTTTTATCTACATCTATAATTATGCCTTTAAAATATTTTTACGTAGGGTAAGTGTATAAACAACTGCTTTTCATTCAAATTTTTTGTGACCCAACATTCAGATTAAATCCAATGACAATTAATAAGTAGGTACTAACAAAAATAAATAATGCCTACCCCATTTTTTTATAAGAAACTTACGTTCTGTTACCAGAATATGATTATAAGGCTTATTTATATACTCTATCAGGATTTGTTCCTTTATTACTTTACTTTCATTTATCAGCGCAAACCGCTACTCAGACATCGGCTGTTTGTCCTCGCTCTTCTTATTCCAAATTTGAATTAGTGATTATCTTATATCATGCCATTAACTTATTTAATATCCATGGAGGTTCTAAGCCTCCACAGTATCTACTAGGGATGTAACGGAGGTCACTTTAGAGAAAGCAGAGTTGAAGGCGGAGTTGAAAAATAAACATTTAGGTATTAAAAACATAGGCGAATTATTAGTAAAAAAAAATTAGGAGTAGCAAACTTTATTTCAATAAAACAGTTTAGCGGTTATGTTTAAATTAATTACCGGTAGATGACTAAACAGTTGCTCACTTAGTACTGAATCTGGCGGCAGAGGTGGCATGGGGGCAAAACTTCGAGTACTCTACCTGATTGAAAAATAAAAACATATTGGAGCTGATTTTCGTCATAAGACCTTCATTACAAAGCAGGCGTCAAAAATTGAAGAGGCGGGCGAAGGTACAATTTCTTGCGGAAGTTCCGCGTTATCCGTAGGCGGAGGCGAGGTTCCGTTACAACCCCTGTAAGTACTTGCATTCCGACCCAGTCGAAAAAAAAAGAAAGTTTTTTTCTAAAAGTGTATGTAAAAACCTATTTACAGAAATAAATATCATTTATCCTTTATTCACCTAGCCTGACCACCTTAGCCTACCCGCAGTCGTGCATAACCACACCCACTTAAACCGTGTAATCAGTGCAAAAATTTTAAAACTGCTTTATAAGACTATATAAAAGTCCATTCTCTGAAGGAAGTGGTCTTTTATGCAGGCTTATCAGTGGTTAAGGCAAACACTGCTTTTGTTATACAATTAACTTTTAATTTACAACGGCGGCTTATCGCCGCTAGAGCGTTTTCTTCGTTATTTTCAGGAAACGTGTCGTTAAATGGAAATTGTGGCGGCCTAAGATAGTTTCGTTGGGGTTTATTAGATTTTTATTAGAAAATAGGGTGGAATATAACATGCTTTACGTAGTTATATATGAATACCTTTACATCTATAGGTATGATTAATCTGAAAATATTAGGTCTATTGATTGGATTTTGAAGGCATAGCAATATAATATTAAATAATAATAATACCAGCATATTACTCAAGACAGGTTGGCGATTTCAGACTTATACCTATTAATTATGAGTCATAGCTACCTCACGATGTTATCCTTCAACGACGTCAGTGGTATCCAAGATAAATTTAAAAAGTACATAGGAATTGAGAAAGTCGCATTGGTACTTGCCCAGATATGAACCCATAACCTCATGCATTAGAGGCGAGGCCTTAACCACTTTGCCATCATGACATGATAGCAATATACTTAATATTAAACTACATATTATGCAGATTCAAATAAAATTAGCTGACAAAGTTCCCCATTTGTTTTATCATAATTCGTTATGTAATTATTTAAAATAGTGTATGTTATTTTGGAGCTCGTGGCTTAATAAAAACAGTCGCACGGGTTGATCGAAGGTTAAGCTACGCTTGCCGAGGTCAGTCTGTGGATGGGTGACCATTCGTAAAGTTTGAAGTCTCCTCCGTGGAAAGCACATTAAGCCGTTAGTGCCGGCTGTCATGTGTAGATCTTCAACTGGAAGGAAGGAGGTCAACTGTAAGGTGAAAACCAGTCTTACCAATGTTTGGGATAGGGGTAAGCCGACCCCAACATTTTTGGGAAAAGGCTAGGCAGATGATGATGTATATTATTGTGTTATGTTGTCGTGTGAACCAAATAAACGATATATCTATCTATCTATACCTGTGTATCGACTTGAAACAAATGAACACGACGCTAAAACAAACAAAAAAACACTAATCTCTATATTCAAATAATTTTAAGTGACTTTATCGGGGTAGTGCAGTTGCGTCAAATTATGAGTAGGTATAGTTTTTTATTTTATTAATTTGACCCTGTATAAACTTATTTTGTAAATAGATTATTATCATAAATACATAAAGTTAATTTATTTCATAGAATTCTCTCACTACTTAGGTACTCGTTTTATATTTTTTCTATATTAGTATGCAAAATTAAGTAGGTAAATATGTACACACACGAACGGCGACGTCGCTGAAAATAAAACTCCTTAGCAAAGTATTATAAAAAGGTCATTGTTTTGTTTTAATTATAATATCTAACGAGACTTTTATCCTTATTGCAAATTTTGCGGTATTAACACTTTACTTAATTATAATTTTAATGAAAGCACTTATGAACAGACACACGCGAAGTAATATTTGTGGCGAGGACAATGGGTGATATGTTTAAAATTTTCAGAAATGTAGAAAATATTTTGGTTGTCGTTGGTCTAGTGGCCGTAAACGCGACTGCTAAGCATGAGCCCTGGGTTCGATTCCTGGGTCGAATAATGTGTTTTTGTGATTTTCCACTAGGAATTTCTGTGTGCTCGGTTGATGGCAATAGGCTCACCCCCTATTGCCTGGGACGTAACACCTTAACTGCCAAACAACGAGACACAATAGAAAATGTATTTTTTGCCGGTCATTTGGCGTTCATCGTGATAAAGTGATACAGTGATTTAACGTAGACCGACTGCCTATCTAACCGTCGCTCCATACCCAGTAACTGTACTGGGTACCACGATACTCTTTGATAACAGTTAGATAGACTGTCGGCCTTCTGATTAAAATCTGCCAAATATCCACAAATGACAGCCGGAACTAATGACTTAAAAATGTTTCCCGAAGCACGGAAGGTTCTCGGTACGTAAAGCATGATCATCCATCCACGGATCGAGAATTGACCTGAAGATCGGAGATTGATTTTACCACAAGCACAGTAGCGCACTTTTAAGTAAGAACCAAACAACGCTGTGCCTTTTGGCAGACTGACTCCAATCAGAGTAATTTATGTTCATAATTTTACAGTACACAAAGCCCAAATCACCCGCGATAACTGCACTTCCACCAAACAGTACAATTCTTCATAAAACCAAAAGCCATTTTATCTAGACTAAACGTCGGAAGTCAAAACGCAAAATATGCCAATAACGCACCAAAGGGCTGCAATTACGGGGCTTAACGTCCAATGTGAAGATGTCATTCCACCCGTACCACCAAATTGGAGGTCATTCAATTTGCATATAAAGTGTGCAGAGGCGTCAATAGGACGACACTGCGAGAGGGCTCGATGTAAGTCTCGTTTAGTTGAATCCGGCCCTGGACCGGCCATTGTCGAGTGCGGCCCTGTCCTGTTTACATTTTGTACAATGTATTGTCGTGATCGGGACGTGTTTCATGCTATAAGCCCGGTTGATAATGTTGTTCAGGACGAAACTTACTGAAAATAATATTAAGCTGAGATCAATATTCCATCACAGCTTTGATGTCGATGCAGAAACTTATTACATTATTGATGCTTTTTTTTTAGAAGCTTTATATTGGTTTTCTCTTGCCAGCAAAATGGACTGTCTAGACTTAAACTGCTAGCAGAAGATTAGTTTCGTTTACTGCTAAAGACGTAAATCTAGACATAAGCCCCGTTTTTCAGCCTAACAGCGTAGTCTATTTCCAGACCCTTTGATAAAACTACGACGCCAAAAGGGCTTTCGAAGGCACTGACAAACTAATTTTACAATCACATGTGATTTGCAACTTGACGAGTTCGTGACTAAATAAAAAGTTCGAAGGTTAAGCTGCGTTTGCCGATGTCAGTCTATGAATGGGTGACTGTTCGCTACACATCAAGATCTATGCCTCGGGCATTTAGCCGATGGACCCGGCTGTCATTAGTAGATCCTTGACAGTCGTTACGGGTAGTCAGAAGCCCGAAAGTATAATAACCTGTCTTACCAAGGGGTATCGTGTTATCAATATGTTGGGGTCCACTTCCGTTCAAACCCGATGCAGTACCAGTTTTTTACATATAGCGAATGCCTATTTGGCCTCCATAACACAATATCCCGGTACGGTCAGGTAAAGTGTTCATTGCCTATCAAGCAGCGAATCACACCAACAAAAAAATGCCAACACATCTAAAAAACCCAGAAAACAAATTCATAAAACGTGCAACAAGGCAGAAAATAAGCTTAATACATAACAAGATCATACAGGCACAGTCGATGCTCAAAGATCTCTTATAGATAGAGTAATACGTGAGGTGCTCAAAGTGCAAGCCATAAATCCGTATGCAATAAAACGGGAACAAAGTATGGCACGTGACTTCAGTTCCACGTTGAGATGTAAATATTTACTGCTACATTTTATACCCAGGTTTAGTTGAAGCTATAAATCTCCTGTATGATTTGGGTAGGTTTGGGGCAAAACATTTTATTCTTTGGGGCAATAAAATCGATGTAGTGGAAGCTCTTGTATAGGCAGACGTAATAGGTGACGCTGTGTAAAACGTTTTATTATCCACGTTTAGTTCCAACAATAAAACTGTAAGTACTAAATTTGGTAAGGGTGGGAAATGCGTTCACAAATATTAGATATTTGTGAACGCATTTCCTTTCTTCTCTCTTTCTGTCTTAGATAGAGAAAAATGTGGATATGAATGGGTCAAATTAATGCATGTAGACAGATGACTATAATTTAAATGCTACTGCTTCGTTTCCAATATCCAAATTAACTCCAATAACAAGTAAACGAATTCTTCAATCACGCACTGTTAAAATCGCTTTGATTTAACGAAATATCTCCCATACAACAACTAGCCCTATATGAAATCATTAATTTATATTACTTACCTATTTTAATTTTGAATCAATATTTATTTATTCATTAATACATAAAATGTATTCCTCCAAATAAAAATTACAGCAAGACTCGAAGTTATTTTATTGGAGATATTAGTATTTTAATATAACATAAAATATTACCTGATTTAAGTTAGGTTCTTACAGAACTTAGTAGTAACATCAAATAAATCAAAGTTACATTGCCAGGGATTAGTTCAAATTAACGGCCAAACAGTCCATTTGAACGATTCAGCGAGTTCTGATCTCTAGGAACTAAGTAGGTATTAACATAAACCAGCCCACTATTAGCCATTTATTCTCTCTTCCTTAGGAAGAGAGAATAAATGATAAAATTGATTGATTGAACCAAGTTTCACACCAGTTAGGTTTACTTGCTATCTAGTAATTTAGCCAGTTTATAAGTTTATTTTAAGTTTAATGTGTGTCATTAAAACATATATTTTATCTATTACATCTAGTAATAGACAGACGATGTTTTGGTTGCTATGACCGATATACGACCAGGAAGACCATGTTGTATAACATGGTCTTCTTCATGGTCTATTTATCGAAAATATTATTTAAATTCTGGAAAAAGGTAAGTTATAATTGAAAACACAAACATTTTATTTGGTATACCTCATTTTTTATTGATTAAATTATATAGATACTAGTATTTTAACTATAGAGTAGGCCCTTGCGTAGTCACTAACTTGACTATTTCTAAATATTAAAGATACTAGTATTTTACTTATAGACGACGCGGTTGTCGCAGTAGTTAAGCGATTCGCTGTTGCTCTGCGTGTCACGGGTTCGATCCTGAACTGAACAAATATTTGTATAAAAATAAAAAATAAATTCCTAGTGTGGGGCAAAGTTTATTTAAAAAAAAAAAGAAAAAAAAGAGTAGGCCCTTGAGTAGTCAGTAACTTGAGTATTTTTAAATTTTGAATTATTTACAATTTGAATTTTAAAGAAAACAAATCTTTTCTTTCTAAGAGTAACAGCAGATAAAATCTCACTTTGTCGCATTTTCCGCAAGACAATGCCCAGCAGTAACATAAGTTAGTTACGCCCAACATTTTCGCACCATACGCCACTATGGTGCCGTTTCGTATACCCACTCAGTATCACCCGGACGCGTCAAAAATATTACGTCTAGACTGCAGTATACGGTGCATGTTAGCTGAAATTAGGAACGAAGCACGAAAGTGAACCACACGATCACGTAGGTACTTTTATTGGCATCGCACATACTCGTAGGACCTTCTTGGCTTGTGTTGTTTCTTTAGCTATATTTTATGATAATAAATAGCAACACCATATTACCTGCTAATCTATACAAATATGTATTATAAAGTGGTTTTGATTGAACGCGCTCATTTCTGTAACTACAGATTTGCAAAATCATTTTTGCATTTGATAGCCCAATTATATAATAAGAAAGGCCATTTAGCATCACGCTCCTGCGGAGCGGGTGAAACCACGGTAGAAAGCTAGTGATATTTAAAAGCAATAATGTATCTATTCATGTAGCCACTTAAAAATTTTAAGAATTTTTATTTGTCTATAATAAGAAAATAAAAAAAAGATGTTTTGTACACAAATTATTTAAAAACACGATTAAAGAAACATGATTGTAATAATATATTTACTGTTAATGCTTCTCAGGAGTTCGAATTACATGAAACCATTTAAAACCAACTAAGAACCAGTTAATCTCAAAGAACAAGCAACACGGCAGCAATATATTCAAGTAAGTACCTATACATAGGAGTTTCTATATCACAAACTAACAAGGAATCCGAAGTTAGAACAAAAAGTAAAGCAAGAAAGCACATAATTGAATGGAACCTTATTTACTTAACTAAGACTGTATACATTTTCTTTGTACAACAACGAACGATAAATTTTCACGAAGCTTTGCAAAGCGGTCTGATATTAACGAGACCCGTTCTCAACAAAGATGTAGAAAGAATGGAGTGTTAACGTAGTCTAAACAAAAAAAAATGTGTGAAAACGAACGCTTCTATTCAAAATAACTGATGACACATAGTGGAATACGCATAGACCTAGCAAACGGCTTCCATAAGAACATTGTTGCATGAAATCACTATTTGGTCACATAGGTAACACCCGAAATAACTGTTAATGATAGCAGGACTACTATAATTGTCAACTAGCTCCACTCCAAATCACACTGAAGATACGATTAAAAATTCGTCATCTACAATTATTACTAGATCATCATCTTAAGCATTGTTTTGCAATAAGATGCCAGGTATTGCTTTTTTGTCAGCTATTTCTGGTGAACTTTACACGGCATGTGTAAAAGTAGACTGACGTCATTTACCTGCCTACCTTACCACTCCATTCCCTATTACATCTTTGTCGCAGCCTTAAATAATTAGGCAATTAATTTAGTTTATTGTATGAAAACGTAATGTTAGTTATGGTCATGGAACACGTATTATGTTGATTACACTATTGAAATATTATTATTGTTGCGATGATTTACGTGTTAACTGAAGAAAGTTATGTTTTAAAATTTGTTTTAATTATTATCTAAACATATACGAGTAAACGTATAATTATTTAAATATTTGGGTTTGTAAAAACCTACCTAAAGACATAAATAAATATCATTTATCAGTATATAAAGGAACTCAGATCGCCTAACAAAAAACTAGTATAACTAAACATTCTGTATTAGTAGAAACAAAACAATATTTTGCTTTCCAGGTTTATCCCGGAGCCTTAAGCATAAATATTTTTGATCAGTTTTGATTGGCAAACCTACGCCAGCTGCATTTTTCATATTTAATTAATCAACTTAGACTGCCGCACTCCACTGCTTCGCCTTTTCCAATCTGCATCAGACTTCCACCTTTATCATATTCGTTTTCAATTAAAAATTAATAATCTCAAAAGGAGAACCAATTGATGAGAAATCTCAAGGCGTGTATCCTCCCCTTTTTAAGTGATCCTTGGTTTCCTTTGAATAGGTTTTATTTACTTATCCAAGTTGGGAAGTTCGTCCCAACTTTTGGTCAAATGTTGGCGAGTAACCACTCGGGTGTGTTTAGCGCGTAGTTAGGATGTTGCTTTGTTAACTAGAGTTTCGTAGTTCTTTTTTAATTATTTCAATTCAGCTTTATTTTCATTCACTATCTTAGTTAACAATACCTTAGTACTTTTTAATCTCGATGGCATAAAAACTGCTTTACCTATAGCCACAAATTCAACGTAGTATTTTCACAAAAGTATGTGAAAATACTACCCGCTATCGTAAATTAACGACCTCGCTGTTACGAGCTTTTGATAGACCTCAGTGTCACGGTTATAACATCATATTGTACGTACGCCTCGTAACCGTTTAACGTTTAATAAGGACTAAACTCCGTCAGCTTTACGAGGTCTCCTATGTTGTCACGAAACCCATCAAACATTAGGTATAGGTATGGTCTCTTCAAATAAACAGTCAAAATTATTGTGGTTTTTCTTCAATGACTCCATTTAAACTAACAATGGGAATAAATAAGGGGAGCACGCGAAGGAAAATGAATAAGAAATACAGAACAGTTGCATTCCGTTTCGCGGCTGAAAATGTATTCGGTAAAGCGAAATCGTGCGGAAAATTTGCAATTTAGAAGTAAAAGGGGGAATGCCAATAAGCCATCGATTATGTAGATGCAAGGCTTTTGTGCAGAACTGCAGAGTTATCATTGCATTCAGTTCGCCGTTTCGCAACGATTTGTCAGGATATTTTCAAAAGGAATTTTCGTTTACGGTATTTTCAGCGTTGAAACTTGTGGGTTAGTTCGATTTTATGACGGTACCTATGGGATTTATTGGGCTTTGGTTCCGCTAAGAGACTAACTTTTGTAAACTCGCGCGGTTATTCGGGCAAGCGCACTTCAGTAGCTGTTCCTATCCCTAGCTAAATCAAAGTCTGATTTGACCTCTTACTTTTTTTATTTACATTAAGTTGTCTATATGATATCGATTTTAGTGATAAGGCTGTCCATTGTAACACCCTAAGTAGTTCTTAAAATGTATTACTACTTAAAGTGTACCTACACTTAATAGCATTTTATTATATATAAGTTAGGGTGACCAATTGGCCATGTCGAAGATATTTAGGTTCTGCATGCTGTACTTAAGCTTAACAATTTTCATATGCATTTATACAAATACATCAATGTAATCATCGAACCCCATCGCTCGACTACCTACAGCCCAACATGACTGCAATTTCTAAACTACCCGATGTATATTGTCGCTGTTACGGATTTAAAAAGGACTCACGTATCGCATTCTATGCGCATGGCTTGCTTCATACTGCTAGAGCTCCTTCTATTGTGGAAAGGAATTAGCTACTGTCGTGAGGGAAACATATTATGTACATTAAACACATAATAAAGGATGGAAAACACGACCGCCACCTCAGGCCAGAACGTGGTGTACGATTTACACTGCGCTCGTTGAGTGAATATTTTTTCCTCATTTCGCAACTTTGTGATACTTGAACATCTTGCATTTTATTTTTGCTTTTTCTGTAGGCTTTTTTATTATTGAAAACTAGAAGGGGCCTGCTGCGCGTCCTAGGATCAAATAGTATATAAGACTAGGATTTATCTCGCGACTGCGTCCGCGTGGATTTTGTCATTTTTCCCTTCAATCTTTAACATCCTCTCTCTCACAAGCGTAGTTTTGGGATTCAAATTTAGCTTCTATTACTCGCTGAAAATGAAACTTTGTATAAATGATAGATTTTTTTAAATTGGTTATTAAGTTTTCGATTTTATCCGTTACAAACAAAGTACTCTTTTGATAAAATTAGTTTAGACATAAAATGTTCTAATAGTATATATCAGAGTACCTATTTGCCTTTACCAAAATACCACCTAAATCTTTGTTTGTACAATGATAATACATAGGTTTGTACATAATCTTTACGAATAAAGGAATAAAGAAAATATCAGTTGCGGCATTGTGGGCTGAACGGCGAACGTCGTAGGCGTCGACTGACGAAGATGAATTACAGTAATATGTAAAGATTTATTGGTACTCCGGATAATTCTCTGACAGTAAGATAAATACACAAATAAAATAGGACTTAACTAGACGCATTTATTTAATCATTTTCTTCAAATCCAAGGTTTTATGATATAATCGCCCTGAAAGTAGCAATAGTCCACCAGAGTAGCGTCGAACTGGCAAGCAATGGATCGTAACTTGGACTCTAACCATTGTGCTACTGACTAACTTCTATATTTCCTAACATAATTATTTGGGTAGTCTTGTTGTCTCTCTCTTATTGGGTACTACGTCTGGAATTGCCTATTGCCACCATGCCAGTCTGGATCTGGCATGGTGACAATAGGCTCGCCCCCTATTACATGGACCTTTACGTAACTGGCGACATGTGACATGTGTACATGTGTACTATAGGTACACTTCTGCCTAGTCCTTCGGGGAATACAGGCGTAAAATTATATTATGTTATATAATTATTTAACTTTAAAGAAACGTAACCGAGATACTGGCTAAAAGAATCCCTTGCATTCTGCAACGCTTGAAAAAATATTCCTTTTACAAGCAGACGAACCCACAACTGAAATCTAACGTGTTGTTTACGTGTACAGCATTTTATATTTTGCCGGAAAACCGGATAACACCACAAAGGTAGGAAACCTACGTCGGAAAAGATAAAACCAAAAGGGTTTAAATGCACTTGCTATCTTTTAACAGCCAGTCCTTTCCGGGAAGACTACGAAGTACGGCATTTCTAAAAAGGTCGTATATAACAAGTGGGACAATGAAAACAAGGTGAATATCACACACGGCCTTACATGGAATAAGAACAGTTTTTGCGGTCACTGACTTCCGCTAACATGGGATGCGACGTCACGCAAACTTGCCACGCATGAAAAACAGTTGAATTACTTAACCTAAATATAAATAGGTAAAGTAATCTACTAGCACATGCTACTAGGTGTTTGACTCATTGAGATTGGGTTTTTTATAAAGAACAGTTTCTAACCGGCGAAAAAAGGAGGAGGTTCTAAATTCGAAACGATTTTTTACAGTGTAGTCTGTTTTCGATGATTCTTTATTTACTGGATTAGACTATACCTCAAAGTTGGTCCGACTGAAATTTGAAAAAAGAAATCCATAACAAAATGTAGAAAATAGGGG
This sequence comes from Phlogophora meticulosa, assembly GCA_905147745.2. NCBI lineage: Eukaryota > Metazoa > Arthropoda > Insecta > Lepidoptera > Noctuidae > Phlogophora > Phlogophora meticulosa. The sequence continues at coordinate 8,006,032 of LR990528.1, read as the reverse complement.
ATGATTGAATTTTCGGAAGGTGATTTGTAGACTTTGACATTAGGCTATTGTAACTCAAATAAATGATTAACTGACCCACTAAAAAAGTGATTCGCAAAATAAACAACCTACTTAAAAAAAAACACCAGAAAGTACAAAAAAATTCAAGTGTCGGAAGTCTGTGGAAAATTAATCAAATGAATTATTGTATTTGCTATGTATAATAAAAAAAAATATCTATGTAATGTATTCTATTAAGTATATTAGTCATCTAGTACCCATAGCACATGCTTTGCTATAGCTTGGGGCTAGATGATGCTGTGTTGATTGTCCAGCATTATTATTTGTTTATATCAAATGACTAGCAAATGACTTACGGGAGGCTGCTACTTCAGCAGCCTCCCGTAAGTCATTTCGTCGTCCCTGAGATGTTCGAAAAAATCGACAAAACAACCTTGGCTAGATGACCAGAAGAACACTATGAGTGAAAACTGGATAAAAAACCAAATGTCATGGTTTTCATAACTAACTTGGAAGAGGCCTATGTACCGCAATAAAATCCTTTAAGATCTTCTCTGCCAGCCAACAGTACCATTAAAATAAAACTGTCAAAGAACTCTTAAATCAACAGTAGCAGAAATAGTTGCGTGTTATAGTTAGACTTAGTAGTAACAACACACGACGTACACACACTAGACGTTGGACAACACAAGAAAAAACCGGCCAAGTGCGTGTCGAACCATACACAGTAAAGGGTTCCGTATTCGGGATAAATATTTATGGACGCACAGTTTAGATATAAATACCAAAATAAGTTTGTATTTCATAGTAAGTATTTCTCAAATAAATTATGGAGAACGGATTTAACCGAAAACAACCCAAAACAATTGACGTAAGCCTCTTAAAACCTTTTTTTTTTACAAGTACGTGATTCAGCGATACACATAACGCTTAATTATATGCACTGAATTTTATCCCACAGTCACAGTGTCTGGTAAGTGCTGCCTCTAATTCCCCAGAGAGACGGATAGTCGGACAGACAGACGGCCAATACGAAACTAACGGATTTCATTTTTAGTTACGGAACCCTGAAAACATCACATTTACACCAAACACCACGTATTTTCATATCACTGCTGTCTGTACAAACACTGGTGTCTATTCATGACCTTTTGGCAGCATGTGTTCAGTAACCTGACACTAGGGCGCGCTGTTTGCGCTGCAACCCAATACGGCGCATTAAACTGGCTTGTTTTGTCTCCATTATCTTAGCTTTGATGCTGCCAACTAGCCACATGTGTTGGATTAAAGTGGGACATTGTGTGGAAGATTTTGTTCGAAGGATTTCTTTTTTTTATGATGTGTTTTTTCGTAGATTCTATCAGTCGGCGGTTGTCCCAGGTAAAGGTACCTATTAAAATTAAATAGGGATAGGTAATTGGTGTAAACACAAAAAAAATCCTTCAATAATATAACCTAGCCGTAGTATGTTCGATGCTTTGCAAGTTACGCACATGGCGGAAAACGTACCGATACAAAATACAAAGAGAAAACAATTGATAGAAGATACACTAGGGTCAAAAGAATCTAATACCTGTACACGAGCAATTCTTGTATAATATGTAATCTGAATCTCGAAAATGGCTTCAACGAATTTCATGAAATTTAGTATGCAGGGGGTTTCGGGGACGATAAATCGATCTAGCTAGGTTTCAGTTTTAGAAAACGTCGTTTTATCCGAGCAAATCTCAGTAATCCAGGTACTGATTTTTATGCTGTCTTCCTATTAGTTCTCCCATTATAGACAATCCCGTTACACACAACACAGAAAACTCATCGAAAACCAAAAACGACGTGATTATTAAACAAAACGCCTAATCATCATAATTAAAAAACTTTATAACCTCAAAACCTATTAAAAAGCCCATTATATACGTGACACGTAACTTTTATGAGTGCATATCTAATATTAAAAAAAAAGCCTGAGACATTTTTTACGGCGAAGAAAATTGCGTTGTAAATCATTAATCATGGTACAATGCGTGTCAGAGACTCGACGCATGGTTTAAGGGGGTCCGAAAGTCCCATATAATGGGGGAAATGAAAACCTTTTTCAGTCCCGAAGCTGTCACCGAAACTGGCTTTAGCAAACTTTGTGGTTTCGTTTGTTCCGATCCCGTTTTATGGAGATAAACCGATGATATGTGGAAGTCCATGGCTCGTTATGAAGATGCAGAGGATATATGCCTGAAAATATGGATACTATTGTCTGTTTTAAGTGGAAATATTGTTGGCCACCTAACCCTTTTGTTTATTTGACACTTATCTTATGTATTTTGTAACGTTTCTGTGCGTTGACGAAAAATAAAGATCATTTCGGGACTTTGAAACTTCAAAAGTTCACGTAAAATGGTCTTAAGTCAAAGGAAACGCCTCCCTCCCTTTGCCCTGTAGTCAGTGGGACAACGCAGGTTGAATGATTATTATATTTACATACTCAAGCAAATAGGCTCACCCACTAGACCATGGAACTCAAAAATAACTGGCGAAATGTGGGAGTACTATAGGAGTACACCTCTGCCTAACCCTCCCGGAAATCCAGGCGTGATGTAATGTACTTAAGGACTAAAATAAAATATAATATGAATTGGCAAAGACCTGTGTCTATTATCCCATTATCACTTTACGCAAACAAGCGCCTATAACATTACCAAACTAATTAACTAACAAAATTTTATAGGTTCGCATTCAAAATGACCATTCTGGGATACATTCCCCTCGATATAGCGGCATAATAAAAATAAATTACCAATATTCGCCAAAATGCAACAGAGCAGGGGACTGCTCTGGACATTGTCCGACAATTACCGACTGTTTCCGAATTTCCCGATATAAGCTGCGTAATTGATATTTACGCTACACTAAACCCGAGAACTGGTGGCGTTACCAGATTGGTTTGTCAGTCAGTTAATAAATTGGAGAAATAACTTGATTAATTGATTTAATTTCACGGTGAAATGGAAAAAGAAGTCGAGCATAGAAGACCGATTGGTACCTCAACGAAGATAAGATAACACGTGACTGGTCTATCGCACTAATGTATCTATATACCTAAATATGTATCTGTATATGTACATACAAATAAATCAAATTGAACTGTCTGTTTGTGTTGTCAATAGAACATCTTTTTACTAAATGCATGTGAAAGTGATTAGTAAAAACAAACAACAAAAAAAACACTTTTTTAATATTTTTGTCTGTCTATTTGCTTAAGACAATCTCCGAAACGGCTGCACCGATTTTGACGAGACTTTTACTAGCAGATAGCTGCTGTGATAAGGAGTTAATTACTTCTTACCACCATCGGGTTTTTATTCAAGAAAAAGAGTGAGGGTAAAAGCGCAGGTTCCGCGCACATATTTTAATACCAATTATATTTCGTAAAAATCCATGTGGATGTCGCGGGCATAGGTAGTTTTCAATTTCATTAGAAGGCAATATCATAGAGTGGTAATGAAAATAATAGTATGATGGGGCTCATTCCTTTGTAAGAACAGCCGCACAGATCGATCGAAGGTTAAGTTACTTTTACCGAGGTCAGCTCCAAAAGGCCTCTATGCCTCTGAATGTTAAGTCATTGGTCCGTCATTCTTAGATGTTCGACAATCATACAAGTACAAGTCTGAAGCCTGAAAGTTTAGCGATATGACGGCATAGTTGGCGCAGTGGATGAGCGATTAGCTGCTGCGCCGCGTGTCGTGGGTTCGATTCCCGCACAGAACAAATATTTGTATGGCCTGCAGGTGGTTGTTCCGGGTCTTGCTGTTTGTGCCTGTTACTTTAAATGTTTGTAAACGAACCCACGACGTGTGAGGCAACGTTTAAAAAAAAAACGAAACGTACCAATGAATACCGTGTTACCGTTTTTGGGACATTGAATTTAGGTAAGGACTCCATGTAAAATACTTCATAGAGTACATGTGTTCAGCTGCATCCGACAGAAGCCACCAAGCCCCAATAGTATAGCCCCAAAAAACAAATGCCCCTTCAGTTGGGCAAAGTCTAGACAGATGATGAGATCAACACTTTTAGTAGACGCCTGCTTTAGATAGACATACCCAAAGTTTGTTGTCATATTATTTCTCCTAAGCATAATGGTGAATACAAAGAGGAAGAATACAGAAAGGAGTGTTGTGTTGCTCAGTAACTGGGTTGTGGAGGTCACATAGGCAGTTGCTCTATGAAAAATACTGGTATTAGACCAGAAGCCGACCCCAACATGGTTGGGACAAGGCTAGGCAGATGGTGTGACAAAAAGAATACAGCACTTTTTCAGTTGCAGGAAACAACAATTCACCGTTACGTTCACCGTCACGATGAGAACCATTTCCTTCATTTACATACCGATTGCATCTTCAACTATCAACGATTCCGGAGCACTCAACAGCAATGGTCGAGCTCAATCGAATTAAACACAGCGATTATGTGAAACTTTAAAGGACGGTTCACACCAAACCTAGCAGTCACTGCTTACTCACAGTCAGCCGCCGAATTTGAGCTAGCCTAGCTCAAATTCGGTGGCTGACTATTAAATACCAGGAAATCGCGTAGCGCTAGCTCAACTAAGGTTAGGCATTTCTTGATTTTTTATACATTTTAAATTCACACCAAATCCACAGTACGAAAGAAGTACTACACAGTTACTGTGGAAAACTGTGTATGCAAGTTTTCTTCTAAAAATATGAACAAATTATCTGTTTTTGGAACACACATAAAGTTCAGTTTACGCTACATTTTCAATAATTATTAGGAGACAATTTGGATTACAATATATTATAAGTTCTCGGCTAACTGTCGTCGGCGCGGCGGTTGACTACACTTGGTGTGTACCGTGCCTAAAGGACTAGAATAATAACTGGAATGGTGAGAAAGACATAATCATCCAATTTATGAACCCGGCGTAAAGGTAATTGGTTGAATAAAGAGGTGATGTAAGCTTGGTATTATAGGCATGACTACTAATGCGCTACTTTAGAAACGTCATCGTATTTTTACAAATGAATACTGAAGGTAGTTTTCCATCTGTATTTTTTTTTCCTATTTGATTTTTGCTCGTTGATAATTAATCATAAACGGATATTTATTTTAGATATTATTATTTTTAATTCTGCAATGTTCAACGCCTTAAGTTTTTGAAAATTTGATTGTACGTATAAACTTGAAATAAATAAATAAATTAATTAATTAATTACAATTTATACGAGATTATATAGCAGTGAAGGAAAACATCGTATGGAAACCTGGACTTATACAAGGTTGGTGATAAACGCACCAGTATTTAAACTACTTTACGCTTTAAAGAGGCTGGTATCATCACTTAATCAAATTTTTTTTTTGGCGACTGATAATGAAACAAAAACCAGACTTACACCCGGCTTCTGAATTGAGATTATGAAGTTGGGAACTTTTCAAAATCTCCTAAGACGATTACTTCAAGGGATCCTGAGAAATTCTAAATTGTTTACGTTTTTTTCGAAAATCACAGCGGTGAGTAGCTGTCAGCTTAAAATTTTCTATTCAGAAACCGGGTGATAGTTTACCAGTTCTGTTCTAGCCGAGAGCTAGGTACCACATAATGTAAACACATAAACAAGCCCCACATTCAAACCGGACATAAAGTCTAAACAATAAACGAAGCATTCAAAACAACTATAGACCAAGCATACCTCGCAAAGTTAACAATAATGTGAATAGTTGGCGATGCTCATTTGTTAGTCCGTGACCGACGTAACTATCTCAGGACAGTAACCACTGACAAATCTGTGGCGTCCAAACGTTTTGTTTGCAATAGTTTAAGACAAGTTAGGCAACTGTGGGCATTATTCAACGATACCGCGCCCATTTAACAGTGTCAGCCGCACATTTGTACCTATCGGCTGGCAAATTATGCACCCTCTGCGTAGTGGGACGGCTTTTGATCAGTTAAGTTGAGGAAGTATTTTGGTGGGCTGGAGGGAAACGTCCAATCTCCTTTTGTTGGTTACAATTGATGGCTGTGGAAGTTTGTAAAGTAATTATTTTGGAAACCTTAAAAATATCAGCGCATTCGGTAGAGGCCGACAGAGAAGGAAATTTCGGTGGTGTGTATTTTAGAAAATGTTTGTTTTTTTTGCATCTCTACAGGTTTTTGTTTGGACAAATCATTATATAATAAAAATAATACCATCCTATTAATGTGTCACTGCCTGCAGTGAATTCTCTGTATGATCACCATGTTTGCTCAAGACGGGTTGGGTTCAGTACATAATTCTGGAAAGAGAAAAATAGAGGGATGAAGTTTTTCATCAACGTTTTCGTTTTTTATTCTGATATACAATTTAAAGTATAAAAATATACTTTAAATTGTAAATAATCATGCCAAATGATGAGATTTAAATTAAAAAGTCAAAAAATCACATCTTCCAATAAAAACCTCATCAAACACCCACCAGCCTATTACTGTCCCACTGCAGGGCAAAAGCCTCTTCTCATACATCAAAGGCACGAGCATTAATCACCACGCTTGCTCAAGACGGGTTGGCGATTTCAGACTTCTATTCATTATTATTCCAGGTTTTCTCACGATGTTTTCCTTCACCGATGTCAGTGATGTTCAAGATAAACTTAGAAAGTACAAGTGAATTGAAAAAGTCACATTGGTACTTGCCCAGATTTTAACCTATAACCTCGTGCACTAAAGGTGAGGGCCTAAATCACTGGGCCATCATGACTTGCGTGATCATTAAATTGTCAAAAATCAAATATTAGTCACATGTGACATAAATCCACTATAGCAGCATATCTGTTAATTTGCATTTAATTGTTGTTATTGATTTCCCTGCAATAATGAATTGTAAGTGTTGATTTGCTACAACCTGCCAAAAAAATGAAATATTTTACGAAAAATACATAAATTTGGATATTTGGGCTTGAAATTCAAATCACTGCTTCGTTGGTCTAGTGGTTGGAAGCGTTACTGCTGAGCATAAGGTCCTGGGTTTGATTCCCGGGTTGGGCAAAGTGTTATTTTGTTTTCCCATCTAGAATTTCTCAGTAGCAGCCCGGAGTCTGGATTTGTGCCTGGTTGATGGCAATAGGCTCACCAACTATTAAATAGGCCTTAAACATAACTGGCAAAATGTGGGTGTCACTATAAGTACGACTCTGCCCAACACTTAGAAATACAGGCGTGATGTCTAAATTCAAATCAACCGGTACAAGTTGGGTTTTATCTACGTGTAGAGTACCTTCTCTCTTTACTTGAAAAACTTGTTAAGTATCTAAAACTACACGATAGTATTTATAGTCTAGTAAGTTTAAGACGTAGTATTAGCACGTCATTTGTATGGTAATGATATTTTACAACCCTTTAACTCAGTTACTGCAATAATATCTCCAGAGTCATGTTACGACAATTATGTGGTGTCGTATGTCTAATTCAGTTAATTCTCACAGATTGTGCCACAGTTTATTGACCCCTGTGACAGTCTGGGAACACTTTCTTCACAGCTATAATAAATTAAACAATGTTTAGGAGAGATTAATGATGGTACCGAATATTCGATTCTATTTCATTTGAACTCGATTCTAATAGTCGATGATCAATCAACAACTCAATAGAACTTCCAACATTAAGGAACGTTATTTAAATAAATAACGGCTAAGTTTGAGCACGATATGGCGACGGGTTCCTTAAAAAAAGTGAGCATATTTTTAGATCGATTAAAATAAATTATATGAGTAAAATGAGAGTTAAAACTGTTTCATCAATTGGTTTTTACGGTCAGATATTTTACACATCATCATCATCTCATCATCTGTATAGCCTTTTCCCAACTATGTTAGGGTAGGCTTAATGACAAACCGGATGCAGCTGAGTACCAGTATTAAACATGGAGCGACTGCCTACCTAACCTCCACAACCCTGTCACTGGGCAACACGATGGTAAGACTGGACGTCAGATTTTCGGGCTTCTGACTACCCGTAACGACTGTCAAAGTTCTACAAATGACAGCCGGGACTAACGGCTTAACGTGCTTTCCGAGGCACGGAGGAGTCTCGATATGTTACGAACGGTCACCCATTCACAAACTGACCTCGACCAGCGTAGCTTAACCTTTGATCAATCTGCGCGGCTGTTTTTGTTTAGCTACGAGCTCCATGAGATACTTTACACAATAATGAACAACATCTTTCATTACCTACGCTTGATAATCATTCTGGCAAAAAGCGTATAGTTTCAATGAGCAACACAAGTCATTGAGATGCACACACTAGAAGGTAAGTATAATACTAACAACAGCCCGCAAAAACTTGTTAATTTCGCATGCAGCCACAAATGCTACCAGCCGTTACGTGCGATGCTAAGAGCACAGTAAAACATTCGTAAACATAACTTTCTACTATGTGTATGTTTTAACTCCATTCATTGAATTGTTGAATTGAATTTTACATACATTTCTAAAGTTACGAGCATACGAGTGTTAATACTTGGTATTATTATTACCTATCTGTAGACTGTACACTGTACGCACAGTTTTAAAATCATGCCGTAGTATTGTATTACTATACCTAATTAAAACATTTTTAGGTGCTCCCCGATAAATCATCTACCCACCCGTGGAAGCATTCATTTTGATTGTGAAAACGAACTCATTTCACAAATGAATAAAAAAAACTACAATCAAATGCTTTCTTATTTAAATACGGAACATTAAAATGGTTGTGTATTGAAGAGGCGGAAGGAACATGAACTATTGTCGGATCGACACGTGCTCTATCCGGCACACCTGTCGAGCACTCGGTGACAAATGGACGCTAATCGGGACGTCTACCTTCATCGGATGTTTGATATCAAAGATTCTTGTAGTGTCTTTTTTATATTTCATTGTTGAAGTTTATATGTAGGTACTTTTTGTTAGGTACATTGGAACTTGGCTTGTACCAACTTGCACACAGATCTTGTTGATGTACCATTTGATTAATTAAAAAATAATATTCATTTTTAATTTATTGATAATGAGATGTCGTGATGGCCCAGCGGTTTAGGCCTCGCCTTTTGTGCACGAGGTTATGGGTTCAAACCTGGGCAAGTACCAATGTGAGTTTTTCAATTCATATGTACTTGCTTAGTTTATCTTGGACATCACTGACATCGGTGAAGGAAAACATCGTGAGGAAACCTGGACTTATAATGAATATAAGTCTGATATCGCCAACCCGTCTTAAACAAGCGTGGTGATAAATGCTCGTGCCTTCTCTGTATGAGAAGAGGCCTTTGCCCGGCAGCGGGATAGTAACTGGTTGCTATAATTTATTAATAGTTTAACTACAAAAGCACATTCCTATCCCCGATCACCATATTCCGTGGTCAAACACAAAATTGATTTTCTCAAATCCAGTATATTATCTAAATTAATTTAGATCCTCATCTCGCCATGTACCAGGCTATATTGGTCCGTTGTATAAAAGGCTAATATTAGACGAACAAAGCGTAATTACAGGCATCCATTATCATTAATGAACCCTTACGGGCGTAGAAGAATACTTGTTTAGGCCTGTTTGTTTTTCATGATTTCGACCTTACCCATGGCAAACACAAACCGGTTCTGTCTTGTTAGTGTAATAACTCGTGCTTTGTCTTTGTGACTGTACTATCTTTTTTAAATTGATATTTTGATGATGACTGCGTTGTAGGTCCAGTGGTTGCAAGCGCTACTGCTGAGCAGGAGGTCTTAAGTTCAATACCCATTTAGGCAAAGTTCTTTTTAATCTGGATTTTTTTTTGGTAGCAGTCCCAACCAAGTCTGGATTTGTGCCCGGTTTTATTTTTGTGTTCAATTACTAAATTGAAAAGCAAGGTTTCGTATGAAAGAAAATCGGAAATGTCGGATTTTTGAATGGTACTTACTGCCTACTTTTGAATGAAGATTTCTTATTTTATTATTTTGACTTGTAAGCACCTACGTTAATCCCTAGTATCAAAAGTATCTACTATAAGCCACAGGCAGCGTATGATTTAAATTTATTATATATAATAATTTTATATGATAATAATTAAAGTCATTGAAATTTATTAGATATTTAGTTTTGGTACCAACCAACGCATAAATCCAAGATGTGTGTAATTTTAAAAACACAAATTGTTCTAGCTTCCTGATTTTTTTCTGGTTGTATTTCAAAGAGAAATATATCATACTATACATTATGTAGCAACCGAAGCAGCATCTAGCCTTTACACAAGTAAGATTTGCAAAAACACAATATCTTCAGAATTTCTACATCCATTTGGAAATTCAAGACGCTCTGTTCTAACTAATTAACTCTGTTGACTTTTTCTAAAAACTTCAGCTGTCTGTCAGCGCGCAGGAGAGCGTTTAATTAGATGCCGCTTTATAACTAAGCTGGTTATTCAGAATTACAATGTATTTCTTGGAGAAAGAATATTGCTTGCAGAAAGAGAAAACCAAGATTCAAGCTTATAAACTCTCGTTTGTTTCCGAACGCTTACAATCCGAATCTCTCTAAAGTCAAAGTGAACGGTCTTCATCTGGGTAGGCTCACTTCATTGTCGACTTTGTCTATGTCACCCAGAGGTGACATATACAAAGTCGACAATGAAGTGAAGATCAGAATTTAGACTAGTGTAAAGAGCAAACCCATGTCAAAAAAAATACCTCCCAAAAGAAAAAATGTCAATACAAATCCAAAAAACATTTATTTTCAACCGCAACCGTTTCAGCAAGTTGCTATATAGAAGTAGAAACTTCTATATAGCAACTTGCTGAAACGGTTGCGGCCGTAGGGGGGCTCATGGCTAATCAACAATAATCGCACTGGTCGATCGAAGGTAAGCTACGCTTGCCGAGGTCGGTCGCTGACTCGGACAGCACGTTAAACCGTTGGTTCCGGCTGTCATTCATAGATCGTTGACAGTCTTTAAGGGTAGTTAGAAGCCTGAAAGTCTGATAACCAGTCTTACCAAGGGGTATTCTGTAACTCGGTACCTGAGTTTTGGTTTAGGTTTTGGCGATATCTTTATTTTCCATAGGAATATAAATTTACTTTCATGAGAAATATTAATTTGGCAGATAAAATATTTTTGTAAAAACGAGTATTCAGTTGCATCCGGTTAGGCTGGGAATCAAGAAAAAGATAAGAAAAGGCTACGCAGATAATGGTTATTTTATACAATCTTGTTTCCTACTGAATTTCTTTTACTTTCCCCCCTAAATTAAAATCTTCATAAAAAATAACGGCAGGTATAATGTTACTGAAAACCATTTAACCTGGCTCGATTGCTCATTATACCAAAGCCATATCGTTCCCTCTAGATAGTGCCTTGGATTTAATTAGATTTTTACTAAGGACCGCGCAGTTTCATATTTGAATAAATTATGAAAATGCGAGCTTATTTGAATTATTTGCAACTATACCGAGTCGTATTAAAATACTCCTCTTCGCCTAATATTTTTTATTTCGTCCATTGTCATGTAAAAACTTCCACGCTGTATAACCGGGCCTATAGAATTAAAAAAATGGTAAATGATATTACGGACGTCGCAAATTAAAAAAGTTATCACGGCCGATAATCTTATCTTGCTCTTTTTGACGTCGCTACATTGCCGGCCCTCATTTACCGTGCTTCTAAGGCTTTCGGACAGGCCTCCATTAACTAAAGAGGATCTCCGGCGAGCTTAATTAAGAATTCCCTCCGAAATCTCGTCTCAGTCGCCACCCTCGGACAGAATGGCAGCGATTGATTTTAAATGAGCACCCAACAAAGAACCGGTGAAGTGGGTACAGCTTTGAACTTGCCTATAAAAACTTTGTGGTGAAAAAAGTGTGCAACAAGAGGGAATAAAGTCCAACGGTAACTGCCCCAAACAAGCCGAATGAATATGGGAATTTAATTAAGGCCACACAGGACTGCAATAAAAGTAAGACGGGTAACTTTTTAATTTGTAAAGCCATCAGCGTTGATGTAATTTTGACTGCGGATTTGGGTGGAGATTTGCATGATTATGCTTGCATGGTGTTCGTTGATTATTATAAAGAGCCTAAGGATTTTTAAATTATTTAACAGAATTTCTGATTTAATTAAAATAAAATTTAAAACCGGAGCAGTTAGCAGCAGCACTTATAATAAATAACTGAAATATAATTCGTATATTTCAGATAATGATTGTCCATATTTTGTTAATATAAACGCTCCAAGGTTTCGGATCCAATTTGACGAGTTAAATTCTGTTCACGAGAAATATTTAATTTTAATAGCTGACACTTACGGGGCTATGACGATGACAAAGTAAACCCTGTCTCAATCTTATCTCAACGTAATTAAATTGCCTCGGTTTTACCTTAAAGGCTTGAAATTAATTAAGTCACAAGAAGGTAAACAAAGTAAGTAAATGTAACTTGAACCTTTCTAGGAATACTAATTATAGACTTTGCCCCTAAGATGTTTGCTGAAGATAAATATTACCTTAGTTTACCCGCCGTTTACGATTCAACTTGAAACGTAAACCCGGTCTTTGCGACACCGTTTTTACGATCGCACTTAAAATTTATGTTGATCGGGATTCAAATCAGAAGTTAAGATAAGAGACAATCTTTAAGGTATACTAATGAGGTAGGACATTGTTTGAATTTCAGGAAATGGTTCAACTGAAAATCATACATACACACATACTTAAATAAACTCACGCCTTTTAGAAACTACAGAGCGCCACCTGTTACGATCCTTACATACTCCTTTTGCTTCACACACAAATTCGTTCGTTCGTCGTCCGTTTCGTTTGTGCTTTTTGATAAAACGTGGTTCAATGATCTACACTTTCACAGTCACAAATGTTAACGTTGTAACGTCCTAACAGAGTGGAAGGGACATGACAACGACTCACAACCTGATTAGATACCATAAGTTCAGTGCATGGTTCTAGATCCCGAGATTTAAAAATTACCGTCGCCTTTTTCTTATTTTTTACATCTTTTCAGATATTTAAAAAAAATAATTAAGGTGTAAAAAAGCATTACAAAATCAATATGTATTTTCAACCCAACGAGAATTTAATTAAAAAATACACTTCATTAATTCAGTTCTTACAAATCTCATTGGATTAGTAATCATGGTTTTTACGGTTCAAAGTAAAATAAACGTAGAAACTAAGAATAACCGACGATAAATTTAAACACTGGTGTGTCTTGAATCATGTACTGCTCTCATGGTATCAGGTTGTGAGTTGATGCCTTCTACCCATAGGATTGACGACCTGACACGTTTGCTGAATCTCGAAAGACTTGTGAAAATCAACATCTTTGATAGAGCCAATATTATTTTATGATTTAATACCTATCCCACATATCACACTCTGCGAAATACTAAATAATACCTGTAAGGACGTGTACGAGGTTCTAACGGTATAATATTTACAGCAACATTATAAATTCCGCCGGCAGTCTAATGCCTAACCTAGACGCTAGTACGCTCACTTGAAAACATCCGCGTCTTTCAAATTTCGCTGGAGTATTACTTACCTTGCAGCTTGAGACGACAGCCCGTTCTCGAGTCCCGACTAAACTTGGCCCAACATAAATAAGAAGACAGAAAATTTGGTCGTAAGTGAGAAAATATTACAGAAGCTTAATGTTAGTAGGGGGCCCAACGTGGGGCACCTCACGGAAGGCTGCCTCGTTATGCTGATTTATGATGCACCCCCGAAAAGGTATTTCAAAGAAAGACCCACCTTATGAATTCCTTCAGCTGAATTTACGTGCAGCTTTTCATTGTCTGCACAGGTTATGCCTACAACGTTTAATATTTGAGTTCTTTTAATTTATTGGTCCAGTTTTTGGGACATAATATTCTGTTTGTGATGTCCCTTTTACGTTTTGTACTTTAGACGGGTTCGTTACTGTTGTGTCGTGACTTTATGAGCTTGGAATTATTGATTTATGAGCTTAACCTTTGTTGAAAAGTGTGAGGTCACGAGAATACAAGATAACGTAACACGTGGACAAGTTTTGGACTGAGCAGTTGTCTGTTATCTAGCGCTTTGACTTATTGACAATCTCCAAACAACCTGTCAATTTTATATGTATAAAAATGTAATTTGTAGAGATAAATAAACATAATTTTATCTTTAATTTATTTATTATAACCTCAAGCACTACTGCTGAGTCCTGAGTTTGACTCCCGCATCGGGTAATGTTGTTATTGGGTTTTTCTATCTGGATTTTTTAACTAGCAGTCAATCCATACATTAGTGTACTCTAGTAGCACCTCGGCTCAAACCTTTGGGAAATACTGGATTGATATTGTGTGTGTTGTGTTTCATGCAAAATAACCTAACAGCAATTGACTATTAAATAAGATAGACAAGAGATTTGCCCAGCAGTGGAACAGTATGGTAAGTAATAATAACCAAACTCTGGATCAATTCTGGAGTCAGGTTGATTGTATCAACCTGACAAATACAGATCAGGGCCCACCACAACAGAACCCCCCGAAATAACTCCAGAACAATATCCTTGAGAATTATAATCAACTATTCATTAATTACGCCGACTGTGCGAATGAGTGTTATTTTATATGAAGCTACTAAAAGCCGTTCCCCTTCGACCACCTGCTGGTTTAGTACGGAACTATGGAAAATGGATAAGATAATGAAAGATTTTACTTTGGAAACACACTGGCAACATGGTCCTTTTCAAAAAGGTTGGTGATACCAGAAAAAAAAAGCAGTTCGCTCTGTCCGATTGCTTTTTGTTTAATTAATTTAAACATCTTACCTACTTGGGGTCATAGTTTCCCATCCGACACCAGATATGAGTGGGTCTCCGAAACGCATCTGGTAGGAATCGTGTCAACTCGTAACGTATTATATTTAACTTCAAATAATTAAACTTATGAATATGTTGCATAGACATATCTTGAATGTTGAATAGCACTATGAGCAAGGGGGGTTAACATTTGGGGCATCTCTCATTCAAATGTATATTTCTTCGAATTTTTGAACTAGTCGTTTTGACAATAAATATTAAACAGTTATAACTAATTAATATTTAGTAATAGTTAATTAATAAATAGTTAAAACTATATAAAGTGTAGTGAATAAACTCAAAAACTCCTTAATCGATTTAGAAATTCTTTCACCTTTAAAAAGCTACATTATAAGCAAGTAACATAAGCTATATTTAATTTAAAAACAAATATTTAAAAGGAAAGAGAAGGAAAGAGTACGAAGCGATACGAAAACCACGCGAGAAAGTCGCGGGCGATGTTCTAGTATATCGTCAAAACTAACCTTCCCAGTAAAATAGACCAAAACAAAAGGCGTAAGGTCAAAACATGTGAATATCTCTTCGGAGTATATCAAGCGTTAATCACTGCGGTGAAAGATTAGCTTTCAACGTGTCCCTGTGCTGCTGACACTAAATATGCACACAGACAGGTTTATGAAACATGGCATGCCATATCCATAACTCGTTTATCCATGTCATTATCCATCAATAAGCGAAATTAATGTTAACCGCGGTTTATGGTAATTTCCTCATGTCCTACAGTGTACTCCTGGTTTTGTACAAAAATAATAAAGTTGTCACTGCCCGGCGTTGAATTAATTCCACTTGCAAATGAATGCTTAATGTCGGCTGTGCATTGTATTATGAGGGTTGGATATATGTATGTAGTTTTCATCACCATTGAGTATTATAGCTGAATTTAATGATATGATGAAATTAAAAGAAGTGAAATGATAGAGATGAAATGGTGCAATGATATTTATTACTGTGAATAAAAAAGGCATAAATAAATGAGAATTAGATTAGGTCGGTGTTTCCCTACCTGACTATAGATTTAGGATTTTGGAAACCTATAATACAGGCTTCCGTTATCTACCACAGGCTCCAGTAATTCACAACTATTACTAACATAAAATATTTTAAGGTGATTTTTGTCATGATCTCAACGGTTGATAAAGGTAATGAGCGATGGTAAGAAAATGCCGTATTCCACATACAGTACCTACTAGTAGGTAACCACATTCTTAGCCCACTTCCATAACTGTATATTCAATTGATTGATTTAATTCCTTTTGCTCCGTGAGTTTCTTTTTTATTTATTATTATTCTTACAATAACTGTATGACCGCATAAACAAAAGTGAAAACTTTATCCAAATGTTAAATTAATACAGGCCACTACTTTGTCTTTTAAAATTATGACCAGTTAATATTCTGTTGAAAATAAAAATGCATTCGTGTATTAATGTCGTTATAATATTTTATTGAGTTGACGCCGACAGTACTCGTGTTCATAATAAGCACCGCGCTGCATAAATCAGATGTTTTATGAGCAATGGTGCCAAATAAATTTCGTACGAGTTTTGTACGTAAGTAATATTGCATTGGCGAAAGTACGCCTTGCTATTTCAACTTTTAATTCACCAAGTTTGTTTTTTAATACGTCTGTAATTGCTGAGTTTTTAAATGGAAAACTTCAGCCGTTCTGTAATTATAAGTTACTCCGATATGGAACCGGTCAACACTGCGAACTTAAAGTGGAAGAAAATATTTTTAATAGCAGGAACGTTCGACGATTAAACTTATTAAAGAAAGAAGTTTTCACATGACATTTAGCAATAATTATGTTATTACAGAATTGCAGTTAAAACGATGAAGTAACACATTTGGACAATGTTATCAAGAATACTGGACTGGTGATTTTTAAAGGTTTCTTTATCATTAAAGTTAAAGACTTTATTATTTACAGCAAGCACAATTTCAAAAGTAGAAGTTCTTTACGTACTTACTGTTTACAAATGAGTATTAAAAATAAAGGCTTACTTCAAAGAGCGAATTGGACTCACTATGTGGAATATGTAGTGAAACATTGTTCATAACTATATATTCCATATTTAAACTAGCATTAGTAGTTCCAATAACAAAAAGCTGAGACTGATAGACCCACAAATGAACCACAAATACACAAAAAATTAAATAAAACAGCATAAAATGGCTGCATAAAACTAATATTTGACTTTTTCATCCACATTTTTATCCACGAAATGGAAATACCGGAAAAAGAGTCTCAAACGAACTAGCGAATCCTACAATTGAAGCTTCGAATAGCTGCAACATTTTAGCATGAATGATCAAAAATATTCCTGGCCGCCATTTTCGATTTCCCTAAACGAATCATTACGAAGACCTATTCGACAGCAATCGCAGCCCCTCGATAATAATTTGGCTTGATGTCATACTTTTTGCGGATGAGTGAAGCCGAATGGATTTTCCGATAGAATTGCTGTGTTCCATTCGACGTGTATTGTTATGAGAATCCACGGAACAATCGGGAATCCACCCCATTTATTTCGTTTTTGTTAATATCTATGTAGAGTGCAGCATGAATTTTGGAGCGTACATCAATTTTGTTGGTAAATTGAGTTCGGTTATTACGAACGCAATTACCAATGCTGTTAAATGTACTGAAAGTAACTACAATTACAGAATATAATATAATGAAAGCTTATTGCAATAATTTTGCAAAGGAAATGGTATTTTACGATTGCCCTTTAGAAATGCAATTGAAATTGATTTGTGCAATTGTGACAAATGGCTTAAAAACCCATTTTACATAATTCATATACATAAGTGACAGACAATAATATGATGAAATTATGGGTTGTTTAATAAAAACACTTAATTCAAAGTTGACAACAACATAAATTAAAAAAGAACTATGTTAAAACAGCAAGTTTCGAAACATACGTGGATTTAAAATGATACTGCCGAAAATGGAGCCGTAATGGAGAGGTTAAAAGTGCCGACAATAAATTTTATCCAGTGACAAATGAGATGAACGTGTCATGACTACACAGGCTTACTGCTCTAGAGATATTAAAAATTGAATTAATTTTAATGAAGATAGCGGGTATCAAAGTCTCGCATAGAATCTTTTGTTGTGACTGCTGGGGGTGGGGTGAATGGGGGTGAATTCTTAATTAAGTGGCGAAGCCCTCTTCGCTTAATGCAATGACTTCACGCCTCGTTTAACTTTCATAAAATTCTCTTAAACTCAGCGATTTTTCTTAACAAGCGGAATAAAATTTTCATGTGCAAGTAACTCTTTAGGTTTGTGAGATACGATCACTAGCTCTAAACTCATTGGTTTCTTTACGTTGTTTCAGCTTACATTGAATATTTTTTAAGTATCATTGAAGTTCGACCTGTCACCCTTGATCCTACCAATATTAGCCATAAAAGTGGTATCGAACTCAACTTGCATTTACTCGACTACAGTACAAGAAAGTTTCACCACTTTTTCATTGAAATCAAAAGAAACTTAGATAAAATATAATCTTTAATGGTCAGTTAAACTAGTCTACAAATTGGTGATCTTGTATTTTATGACACGTATTAATATTTCTTAACATAATTAATTTAGAGTGGACTGTCAAGTCATTTTATATGATTTTTATTAGATTACTTTGAATATTTAAAAAGAGAATTAGGTAAAAATATGTTTTATCGAAAGCCGTTATCGCCCTATAACTCTTCCTGAGTCTGCCCGTATTTTCATTATCGTTATGGCCGCTTTAACAGAATTTCGTTGCATGAAAAATCAGTAAAATAAGCGTACGAGCTATCAATCAACATTATATACCGATTACCGTCGTGCCCAGGGCTTTTATAATACCCGGAAATTAATACGAACCAACGCGGCGACGTAAATTATATGTATAATTAAAAAAATCACTGCCATAATTGTGTAGGGCTTTATTATGATACTATAGATCAATAATAATTGGGACACTATGAATATTAAACGAGCATCTAATTACTTGATGCGAGATTTTGATAGTATTTAATTGAAAATTGATATCACCTTATTATTTTCCCACTCAAATCAAAGGCCTCTCTCTCCTCATTGAAGACATAAGGATTGATCACCGTTCTTGGTTAAGACGGATTGGCGATTTTAAACTGTATTCGAATACTAATTGTGCCCGTCAGTTTCACCCATTTCTAATCTTAGCGTGATGTTAATTATACTATAAACTTCCTCAAGAATTGGGCTTTGGGAAACTCATAAATATATCCGAACTACTGGTAGTTCTAAATGTATAGCGCGTACAAAAAGTCAAGGTTTCTTCACGATGTTTTCCCTAACGACGTCAGTGATGTGCAAGAAATACTTAACAAAAGTTACATTGGTATCCACCAATGTAACTTTTTCAATTGAACCAGTCAAGAACCAATGTAACTTATTCAATTTGATGGTACTTTGAAGCCACAACTGCATGCTTGAGAATGCACTGAGTAATTAAGACATTTACGGAGACTACAAACAGTAAATTTGTACAATAATAACTATATTCGATTGTATTATGTGTAAAAAAAATGTAAAATAACAAGCGCGGTAGTAATCGAATCAATTCTATAATAAAATGCCTATATTGTCTATATACGATTGAAATACATTTGAAAATATAACTTCTCATATTCCAGATTTTTTCAAATGCTCTTTCGAGGCCTCTGATATTTTACAGAGGTGAGGTCTAGGAAATCAACTTAGGAAATGGGTTACTTCGATTCTGGTAAAAGGCATGGAGTCGACTACGGGCACATTTCCTGGGTAACTTTATTCACCACCTTCCCGGCTTATATCGCATAAGCAGCAATGCTTAGATGCTTTTTAGGGTTCCGTAGCAAAATGGCAAAAACGGAACCTCTTGTATTCCAGTCTGTTCGTCAGTCAGACTGACCGTGAAAACAAAATGTCAGTGCTCATAAGCGTGTGGAGTCCCATAAAGAGGAATGATTATGACGTATCTGCGTTGCTTTTTTGTTTACGTCAATACTTGGTGACATATTCGCTTCTCTTTAGAAGCGAACACAACTGCACAAATAACTTTCGAGTTCATAGTTTCCATGAGAAAAACTATAAAAGGCAAACATATTTAAAAAATAATAATTCATTAATATTGACCCTGACTTTGGAACTCTTCACTGTGTGTAGTCTAACACTCACTTGGCCGGTTTTATTAGAATTTAACAGCTTATATAGAGGTCTATGTTTAAATGGAAACGTCTGTACGGTGAATAATTTGCACTTATGAATAAAAGGATATCTTATAGTAAGTAGTCACTAACTTTAAATTATTTGTTTAAAGAATTACGTAGTTGAAATAAAAAAGAAATAAACATACTAAGCTCACGCTCAGGCAAACAATACTAAAAAAAAGATAAAATAATAAAAGTACTTTAAAAAACAACAAAATAATAATTATGTGGCTCGTGGCTGCGCCATATAGGTCCAGTTCAGCAAAAATGCCAGACAACTTTTAAAACATGAAATACAATTAAAATAATAAATAATATATGGATAACGTTCACTATTTCCATCTAGGGAAAAGAATAAAACAGTGAATATATCCATGTTGCCAAGTGTTACCTGGAAAAGTCGACGATACCTATCAATTTGGAAATTGCAAAAGTGCATGAATAATGTGAGGTCGTTACCTTTTCTATTGTCAAGTGCATAGATTCCCACTATTAACTTCAGTACATTGCACTGGGAATGTGTATAACGTAACCCAAATACAATAATCTAAAATATAGCTGATGCTTTTTCTAGCATGCGATTCAGTAACTACCAATTTCAAAAACGTATCTCAATCCGCGATCTAAAACTGCTGCTTTTGATTCGCTCTCTCAAAGTTGCAGATAGTGAACATGGCCATTGATTGGCTACAAACAAAGAACGATATTTAGATTAGGATTGAGATAACTACGTTATTGAATTTGGCAGTTGGTAATCATTTTCTTAGCTTTTTCCCAATTAACGGGATGCAGTTGAACACCAGTGTTTTGCAGGGAGTGACTGTCCATCCAACCTCCACAAGCAACAAGGCGAACCCCCTTTGGAAAATTGATTGTCACATTTTCGGACTTCTGACTGCTCGTGACGACTGTCAGAGGCATACTAATACCAACCTGGAATTCTACAAACTACTACTTTCCCAGTACTATTTACCTTTTGGTATGTAATGGATGTACCTACTCCCATCCACGGACCGACTTCGGCATGCGAAGCTTAACCTTAATTGACGCATGCGGCTGTCATTATTTATTTAGCCACGAGCTCTAAGTGCATAACTTAATAAGCAATCATTGTTTTTGTTTATACTTTTGAAAACCTATGATAACCAGTACTGAGTAAGGCCTTCAAAACTCTAGACGGGAAAAGTTACGTAGGTAGTAGGTACACATCATCATAATCTGCCTAGCCTTTTTACATCTATGTTGTGGTTGGCTACCAGTCTAACCGGATGCAGCTGAATACTGTATTTTACATGGAGCGACTGCCTATCTGACCTCCACAACCCAGTTTACTGGGCAACACGAAACCCCTTGGTAAGACTGGTTGTCAGTCTTTCGGGCTTGTGACGACCCGTAACGACTTTCAAAGATCTACAAATGACAGCCGAGACCAATGGCTTAGAGTGCTTTCCGAGGCACGGAGGAGTCTCGATATGTTACGAACGGTCATCCATCCACAGACTGACCGCGGCAAGCGTAGTTTAACCACGAGCTCCTCGTCTTTTAAAAATAACGTGTACAAAATGTCTTTGCTGAAACCATGTTGTACAACTTTCATTTCCAATTTGATACGGAGCTCTATGGTCACCAATATAACGATTGATCATTTATTCATGCAGTAATCTTTATGAAGAGGGAGTTAGGGCTAAAAATTCATCTCCGATGCAACCCTCCTTTTCGGATCGATTACTATGATCTCCCTTCATAATTCACATAATCCCATAATTGATACATAAAAGCACCGTTGGCTTTGAACAATTAGGCCCCCCTCAGATTTATCCGCGATTGTGCGATTTGAATGATTAATACTGTGTACATGGAGAAATATTTCAAACGTCCAAGTTAAGACGAAACAATCTTTATTAATTGCTGTTGGCTCAAATAGACAACAGTACATGGTAGGAAGGTAATCCTGAAATATATGTAGAGTTACAAATATTAATAAATATATATTTTGAAAACACACATACATAAATAGTAACATACGAATCTACCAAAAGTATCAAAATAGGAAATAAAGAAAGTATGAAAATCATTTACCTCCCAACAAGTTGAGAAGACGCATGATAATAATATATTAAAATAACAATAGTAAAAAAATAGCATGTCTCATAACTGCGCTTAAGGTCCATTTCAATATTCAAATTATTCAACCACAGTACCCATCTAAACATACCCATATTCCCATATTTACAAAATACAGGACTAAAACGCAGAGGTTTAAAACCTCTTGCTGCTCCCTCAAGACACCCTTCTTGACAATTTAGCAGCTTTAATTTCACCACCGCACTAAATGTAGCGTAAACTGATACAAGACAAACATACGCGAAGCACTCAAGACTCTGTGTTATCTAACATGAAGGAACATGGTAGAGGGAGAGAGGCTATAAATTATATGTAGCGAGTTCTCTTTCTAGCATAGAACAATAATGTGAAATGTAGTACAGTGTATAGGGTGTCATCGTGTGAGGGTGGAGGGTCTAATCGACCCGCCGCGATAAACAGCCGCGTGCACGCCGATTTAGTTACGCACTGTAATGAATCTGCGCGGTTGCATTTAAGGGTTAGCAGTAATATTATCGCCATTACTTAATAGTTCGTTTGCTATGGGAGAGGGTTGCACAATGAATAGTTGTCGGTTGTATGTACTGGTTAGAATAGATTTAAATTCGAATTACGATCTGCTTAGCCTTTTCTCAACTGGACACTATTTTTCGAGTAAAGGAATACATACCATGTAAATTCTGGTACTAACTGACCTCCACCTCCTTTAGTAAGACTGGTTCTCAGATTTTTGGGATTCTGACACCCATAATGAGTGTCTCCCTCCGAATTACAACCGGGACCAAATGCTACACATGCTTTCCGAGGCACGGAAGGGTATTAGTAATGGATTGCACATCCATCCAGACCGAGTTTCGATTATTAATAATTATTTTACATTCAAGAGTACAAAATGTAAAACATTGGAAGTATCGTGTCAATAATTCAGCACTAGAATTGGTAGCTCAGAACCTATCTAAATCCACATCATCTAGGATGGAACAAAGAAGTCAGTTATCTTAGAGAAAAATCCAGTAAAGCATTAGTTCGATTAAGAATCTTTTAGGGAGTTAAGCTGCAAGTGGTGTTCGTACAGGTCATTTCTAAGTAAGATTAGGCTCTCGCATATCATGACAGGAAATAGTCATTTAACGTAATATAACAGCCATAAAAAGAGTAAGCAAAACTGTCAACAAGAAATGAGCAAGCAAGCAAATCTATTTTACAGCAATACCTTTTAACACCTCAACATAAATTGACATAGGAAGTGAGGAACTGCTAAATACAGCTCATAATGAGTATGTGGGTCGATATTACGTACTTCCCTTCGAAAATGAAACGTGGGCCAGGTGTTAATTAACCCGGTATGTTATTGCACGTCCAAGTAAATAAAGAGATAGATGCCACGTGACCGGGACAAGCGTGCGGAATAACATAACCTTAAATCAGGGATGGGGCACTAATTGCTTAGAAAACATTAACGCAGCTGTAAGTGATGGGGCCAAGTTATGAGATGAATGAGATTTGTTGTGAAGAAGGTAAGTTATTTATTTTATTATCATCATTATCATACCGTGATTGATTGTACAGGTAACGTGTTGCGTTAGCAGGTGGACCTAGAGATTAAAAATAAAAGGAGACACTATTCCATTAGTATTTCGTCTCTAGAGGGGTGATAAGAGGCATTTGTTTAAGAAATAGAAATCTTATAAGTTACGCTGCTAATACTTTGTAGATATACTTTTCTACATAATTACTTGACAAGTGGCTCTTATTGCACCGTTTTTAGGTTCATAATGCAGTGTATTTAATTTAGCTTATGTTTAACTTAGCCTAGCGCACTACTGCGCTGCAGATATGTACACAGTTCTAGTACTGGACTAGTGTTGGACTATTACATATAATACGTATCCAAATTTTGATAGGCCGTCAAAGTCATCTTTGGCTATTCCAAGATGCATTTTTCGGGCTAAAAATGTAGGTGAATGATTGAACTGTGTAAAAAATGTCGAAATACGTTTCGTGTGAGCTTTTGTTTTTGTACTCGATGTTCAGGCTGCAATAACATCTCTAGTGCTATTGCAATAGAGATGTAAATATTGCAATATTTTCAAAAAGACTACACTACCGAGACCATGCCTGTCGTTCAAGTTAATATTGACTGTCAACACTGATATTGCTGCTGAATCCAATTGTTATAATATCGAAAGCGCTTTTTAAGAAGCCTTTATAAGGTAAGGTATAATTTAGCAAACAAATTGGTGTTTATCACATTTCTAATAAATCATCCTCAAGCCGAAAAACTTTTAATAGTGTTGAAGTTAAGTGTGCCTTATAAATGGATTATTTGCGTGTCGATTTACAAGTAAAGAAAGAAGGAACATAGCGTTGATGGGTGCAAAATTAATTATATGAAAACGAAACACTTTAACAAAATTGTGAGAAAAACATGGCTGTGCCAAAATGGCCTCAGGGCAACATAATGACATGACAGGTTGCGAAGCTTGATATTACTACCTAACGCTGCAACCCACAGCAGAGTATTTACTACATAAAAACTAAAGTAGTAGGTAGTAGTACTTCAAAATGTAAATCTAATTTATTAACACAAACTCAAAAATTGGCGTTATTGCACCGCTTTTACGATCACAATGCAGTGTAATATCAGGTTCTTTGGCGGCTTGGATTCGATTAGAATTTTTCACTAAGATTTCTTACATAATAATGTTTATAGTATTTTATTTTATGTGTCTGCGCGTATCAAACGTCGTTTGCTACGTGTCTCACTCTTGTTACATTACGCCCTCGCCTTCAGCAAGGACAAGCAATCACGCCTCGAATGCAATGACAAACTTTATCCTCTTATACAATTTACTGCTGTTTTTTAAATCAATCGAAATCTGATAATAAATGAAAGTGAAAAAAAACGTTTTAAGCTTATTCACAATAATAATATTTTTCGGGATTTTAAGTTCTATGTAAAGCCATTCAGGACACGTGAATAAATCGCTCGCCCTTTCAACTTGCACCACAGCCACACAGACTTGCATTTCACAGTACTGCGTTTATGGGAAGGCTCAGATAATTTTATTCCCCTCTTGCATCCCACTAGGATCGATGGGTCGAAGGGATGTACAATGTTAGGGTCATGTTTGTTGCGTAAACGATCTTTGCCCCAGACAATTTGATTCTTAATAGATTTATGTTTTATTTCAATGTCACCGGATTAATGTTTGCCCTTTTGATGGCGCTAATTGAATTGGATTTGAGAATTATATTAATGTTTTGGTATTAGGACAGTTCTTTTGTTTTACAACCAATCTTCTGGGCATGTTTCCAGGTGACAGCGATGCGGAGGAGTTCTTTGACGCTTGTTAGTAATCCTCCCTTTTTTATTTAACTTTATTTTTGTATCTAAATAGTTAGGTTTAGTATATTGTAATAAGATTAAGGAATTCTGTATGAAAATGTCATTTATAAAATAACAATAAACGATCTCTATACTTAATTTTTTCCACATTTGAACACAAAATAAGGAGAAGGTTATACAATGGGTGACTTGGCTTATTTAGTCCTTGATACCAGAAAATTTATTTCCAAAAAAGTAATATTATTTCAAACTGATTTACCATCTCTTCATATATATATATATATATCTCTCTCTCTATATCATAAAATACTAATAAATAATGCAACCAAAATATGACCAATAAACAAAACTTATGTCTCCACTGAGATATGCAAAACCATCTTCAATCAGACCACAATAAATATAATCGCATGGCATGCTCCACTAACTCAGTTACCTGGCAAAAAAACAATTGTCGAAATATTGCCATAAATCGCAATAGTAATGTGTTAAGCGGCCGTTACACTGACGCACCTAGAAATATTATTCATAGGCATGTAAATTCACCGAAAACAAGGTGTAGTTAAAACAATATTTATCTTAATAATTAGTTTAACCCGAGTAAGTCGCGGTTCATTTGATAAAGGTGCGTGTAAACGAGCGGCCGCCGTTGCGTGATAACAGCTCGGTGTATATAAATTAAAACATAATTGTGTTATCGTGACCCCAAGGTTTTATGTTCAGTTGACGAAACGAAAGGCTGTTGGGAAATTAAATTCGATTTTTTCATTCGTCGAGGTATTAATTTTGAAGGATTAATGGGAATATAAAGGTACGTCATTGTGTACAGTATTCAAATGGCTAGTAGGTAATTATATAGGGAAACAAATTCAAAATTTTCTACTAATTGACCTATGTATTCATTGAACTTATACATGAAACAAGTCCTTTTAAACTCACATTATTACAATCGGCTAGATAGACTAACGACCTATGTTAAATTGTATAGAAAAGTGGTCGTAGATTACTTACCATACCATTACCATATCTCAGATAATAGAAATCAGACCGGAAATCTACGAATAGCTGGAGCAACGTTCTAACCACTATGCAACAATTATTGCACTCCATTTATGAAAGGGCTCAGCCCTATTTCATACCTCATACAATACACTTATTCATAAGTCACGTTTGAAATTACAGGACTAAGTAATATTTATGCATATTCCGTACAACGATTTACAAAATGATAGTAGACGCGAGTGCACACTGGGCTTTGCAACTTCTAACTGTTTGATATTTATGACAGTTGTTAACAAATAATTCCGAAATCATTAGAAGTAAACACTATAATTTATAATGAAATATCATAAATTAAATGAAACGATTTTGCTAGTTATTTACAACGTTTGAACTAGACCGTAGGCAGACTGTTTAGGGTAACATAACTTAACCTACACAGACAAAAAGCAATCTCACGAATTGAAATTCGTCAAAAAATACGTACTATTCAAGATAAATCCAGTTGATGAATGGCTCAATACTATTAAAGGTCGGTCCCTAACATCGATCACGACCGCCGCCATTGCCGGCGCCAGAATGCTCGCGACAATTGCCTAAGGCTACCAATCTACACCTGTAAAAGAGCACGACATTTCGCCGCCTAGAAGGAAATGCATTCACCTCTGTCCCATATTTCACGTGCAAAATCAATATGCAAATAAGTAGCGAACGGCATGTCAGACTATTGTGCGGTACAGTAACTACTTAGACAACTTTAACCGGTCTAAACTGGTTACGGCTAAATTTGTGGCTTTTGCATGCTATTGAAATTTACAGCTTAAACTTCCCCGCCGGCGTTGTCTGCGCCTAGATAGCTTTACAGACGTGTTCTTGAACTATGTAGAATTGAAAAAGTAGTTACTAAGTTTCGAAGTTGCATGCAGATTGTAATTTTGTGTCGGCGTGATCTGAACTCTGGAAGTTCCAAGTTTGTTGATTTTTCTTTGTTTCTTTTGAAAATGTTGTCATTGACTAAATTAGATTTCAAATTTAGAAAAGCTTAATGGTATAATTTAAATGTAAAATCTTATTAGACAAACATAAATCTGGATGATATTAATAGACAAATCAAAAATATGTCACCTACCAAAATAGAGACTATATTAAAAGGCCAGAAGGGCGAAATAAAAAAAACGCACCCTCTAGAGTATTACGTCTATTTTTGTGCGATACATCCCAAAAATATTAAAAACTACTTACAGTGCGGACGTCTCCATTAACGGTGTTCTCCCCTCAGCTGCCATTGATTGTTTTTGATTGGTTACATGTTTGTTACATTGTTTTTATTGCTCTGTTCCCAAAGCTTTTAAAATGAAATCAATACTTTACTCTATTTGTAGACTCTATAATTGTTAGAGCAAGAAATCTATTCTTGATATCGATAACATTGATAATTTAATCGGTTGATCATAGGATTTCCTGTTATAATCGATTGATAACAGAGATTATTTTTCAGGTCAGTTCTTAGAACTTATTTACCAAAGCCCGCTTGCACCACAAGTCATTTAAAGGCGTTTAGCTCTAAACATATCTAAAACATCGTTCTACCTCTGTCATATTCTCACGATTGGCTGAAACAGAACGATGTTTTAACTTCGTTTAGCGTTAAACGTATTTAGTGAATAGTGGTGCTAGCGGGCCTGAATAGAATTAGTCGTATTGAAATGACAACTTTATAATACTCAAGACTCGGCAACCTACATTCTATGACAATGAACAACTTGGTAAAACACGATAATGCAAGCCTTCCACATTATACAATTTTGAGTTGGCGAATTGGTAGTTTAGGCCTTAGTTGGTTCTCGCCACTTGTGCATGAGGTTATGGGTTCAAACCTAGGCAAGTACCAACGTGACTTTTTCAACTGACGACACGGTTGGCGCAGTGGTTGAGTCATCGGCTGCCGCGCCGCGTGTTGTGGGTTCGATCCCCGCACGGAACAAATATTTGTATGACCTACACATAGTTGTTCCGGGTCTGGCTGTTTGTGTATGTGAGTTTAAATATTTGTAAACGCACCCACAATACGGGAGAAATTCCTAGTGTGGGGAAACGTTTTTTTTAAATAACAAATAACAAAAAATTCGTATGTACTTTCTAAGTTTATCTTGGACATCACTGACATCGGTGAAGAAAAACATCGTGAGGAAACCTGGACTTATAATTAATATAATTCTGGAATCACCAACCCATCTTTAGCAAGCGTGGTGATTAATTCTCGTGCCTTCTCTGCATGAGAAGAGGCCTTTGCCCTGCTGTGGGACAGTAATAAGCTAGTGTTATTACTATTTAAATTAGCTTTTACATCGAGTTCATGCGGGTAGCCAACATAACTCTAAGCAAGACACTACTTACATTGTTAAGACTCTTATAACTCGTAACTTTTTCGCTCCACCGTACCATGTAAGTTACTTGGTTACTTCCACAAGTTGTCACATTATTCTTGGGCGCTGCAGCGGCGACAGAGTCAAAAATAGACGCCTTAAACTTTTTAATAGATGCACCGACACTTTGAGGATGCCGAATGGGGCGGCGCCTTTTCTGTCTTCGCGACGTCTTTTATGACTTTCAGCAAATTGCTGCCTTCTCATTTGAATATATTCTTGAATACGATATTGTGTTTAACTATCCGGGTTGAGTCATGTGGCTCAGTCAATGTGTCAAAGAACTGTGTGGTCTTCATTCATGTTCCATTAATTTTAAAACTGTAATAATTCATTACGACCTATGTGGCGCGGCGGGCGAAGGTCCGCCTGCGACGGAGGAGGTTGCGGGTTCGATTCCCGCCTTGGAACGAATGTTTGTACGATCTACACAGATTTGTGTCGGGTGTTCTGGGTATTTGCTATGTATAATAAAAAAACCTGTCCATGTAATGTACCTATTGTATTAAGTATATCAGTCACCTAGTACCCATAATACAAGCTCTGCTTAGCTTGGGGCTAGATGATGCTGTGTGGATTGTCCAGCATTTTTTTTTATTTATTCATTATGTTGTTAAAAGATTGTCATATATAGCTTTTACTCCGTTAAAGGCAAATTCGTAGAGGCAGCCCGCGAAATTTCTATTCTCTTTGGATTTTTGCATCTTGCAGCTCATCCGGTTGTATGTTATTAAAAATGTAAGTCCAGAAGACATGTATTTTTTTGCTTTATCATACTATCAAAAAAAATACTTGGATAATACGTATTAAAATTGAGGAGTTCGCTACGTCGGAAGTAAGTATAATATCTACGTACGTGTGACGTCATGCCACATTTTAACTCAATCTACCGACGAGTATTTCTAAGTATTTAATTACTAAAAGTATTCAAAACATTATAATTCTAGTCTTTTTCGGCCAAATTTCGGTCACAGCGGCCAATCTTAGTCAAGGCTGGCCATCAACGCCATTGATGGTTTTTTATAAATAATATATTATTATATTATAGGATGCTTGTCTCATTCTCATATTCTGATGAGAAGGTGAGAGATGAAGAGCAGCAGGATCGAGACACGAGAGTATCACACCGCCCACATTCATACTGGGGCTGTCACTAACAAATTTCTAATGGAAAATCTAAATAATACTTTGACCAACCTGGGAATTGGACTCAAGGCCACGCTCTGCAGTCGCGTAAACGATAGACCAACGGGGCAGTTAAACGTCTCCTCGATACATAAGAAGAAGAACCCATTAATTTCCATCTAACTCTACTATCGGCACCTGTCAGGGGTTGACAACATAATAATATACCATTGAACTTAAACCGCAAGTTAGCAGACGCTAACTCGGATAACTTAGCCGGCTATCGGGTGCTAAGTCAGACCAACTCCCGAACGGAACGCTTTGCGGGCGTAAACTTTGTCCTCCAGTTAATCCGACGGCGCTCTCTTGTACGTGTCTCGAGTTTCTAAATATTTCGCTTGTTAGATTATTTTGGGCATTTCCGAACAAAAGTGTGTATTGAAAACTTTTAAGAGCGAATTATAGGAATTTGATGACTTAAGGTAATGGACTCCTGAGAAATGTTATTTTTCATAGTATTTAAAAGAATAGACTTGTGTGAGAAGAATTTTACCTTTCAATATTAAGATCAAATTTAAACACATTCATTTCTTATAAATTAGGAGCCTCAGTCTTAACCCTTGGATTGAGGGTCAACCCCAGACTAATCTCAGTATTAGTACAGTAATAGACGTAGATTATCTAGGCCTTTAGGCCTTGTAGATCCCAGCCATTATAGTGTGCGACAATACAGCCAGTGGGGTTAAATAGCCATTGCCGCAACTATTGCACGGCTACGCGTTACGGCTCAATGGGGTATTAAGAGGAGCAATAACGATTTCCAAGGTGATCGTAATCGGTTGTGATGTCACATATTGTAACATAAAACATGATATAACAAAATCTCATGAACCACAGTGAGAATATTGTTTAGTATTTTCTTTATAAAAACCTTCTATATATACAATTATATCTACCATAAAAGTAACTATATACATATTTACAAAAACTAAATAACTTAAAAATCCCACCAAGACACTCAGGCGTCAGTTCTGGAAACGTGCCCAAAAGACTGGCAGCATTGCCACGTTGGATGGCAATAATAATTCAACAATATTACCTTCTTAAAGATGTACACAACAATCCATAAACACAAATTATATCTATAAAACACAAATAATAATAATACCATTACTCAAATTAATCCCAAAAATTATACTACAAAACCCTTTATTGCGACACAAAATAATTTGGACACTACAAATCCTAATACACAAACAGATTATGGCAATACATCAGCTACTCTATACGTAATACTGTAATGTGATTCGGAACTAATGTCCACAAGGCTTACACAACTGTAATCCTCACTAATGGTGCTGGACACTGAACAGGTAGACATAATGCATATTGATAGTCCATTAAAGCATTTCATCGATCGAATCATCTTTCATTAATTCATATAAAAGCATGAAAGGGTCGCGGATGTTAAACGTTTTAAAATTTTCGATTTATCGACCTGAAAGATTAATGGACAGGTCTCCGATCACTTTAACCTTTGCGCTCTTCAAGTTGATTATTGTATTTATGTGCATAACATTGGGGTTTAATTCAATCGTCTTCGTTGGAGACAATTCAAAGAGATTTCCTTTCAAATTTATGACTTTGAATAAAATTCTTGCCTATCTATAACTCCATTCTCTAAATATTTATCTTTGGTCCCAAAACAGTCTTTTGAGCTGACCGACAGGTATTTCTGGAAGCATTCCTTTCGCTCTAGACATGTAAGTCAGCCATTGACATCGATGCGTCATTACCAGATAAATGTGCAGCACCTGCCATTTAAAAAGATGTACTACTGTTAAATGATGGGTTGAATTCCAGATCAAATATTATCCTTGAGCAAAACAAAGGAAATAATAATGCAGAAACTGTGCTCAAACTTGCTTACCCAAATATACACCTCGAACAAAACGATTATTATAACTTCATAACACAGAGATGTTCATAAACAGACATAAACAACTTGTCAGCAAAGCAGATACAAATATTTAATTCAGGATATTATCAAAGGAAACACGAACAATATTCTAAACAGGAACTTCGTTATCCCAGCAACCGGTATAACCAGTGTAGAACTGAAATACTCGTCTTGAATGATACGAACAGAACTCGTGTTAAAACTTCCACCATCATGCATTCAGCACGAAGTAAATATAATTTAGCCCTCATTAAGCAAACACCTCTCTTTCTTTCTCATGCTGTCTCTCTCTTGACAGTGGTAACATATAGCGCGCTTAGTTTTAATTACACATACAGTAAGGAAATTACTTGTGCGAAGTTACGGTGATGGTATACTGGTTGTTATAAAATCGTGCTGATATTGTGAAGAGGAATTGTTTGTGTTTACTAGTAATTTTAACAGAATTTACAGATTTCTTATGTTTAATTTGACCTGCTAATCCAACTCCCGATAGTTTACTGTCGCCAGTGGATTGAAAAGAAAGAAGCTGCATCATTAGTTCAGTCCATTCCTGTCCATAGTGTACAAAAGCCATAACCCACTAACAAAAAGCCACCAGAGCAGCTGTATTCAAAAAAATCTTACAGACACCTTTTAGGAAGCTTTTCCTGTGGTTTTTCTTAAACAATAACAATAGCACTTTTGTACAACGATCGCTAGACACTTAGACTTTATTATTATACTTATTGTATGCAGGTAGATTCACTGAATTTTCAACTGAAACTGACTGGGATATTGCCTACAGCTTACGTAAAGTACCCTCATTGTGGCCATAAACGCTAACAATGAACTATAAAAGAGGCAATATACGATTTTAGTGCACTTAAAGAATTAATATTCCTTGTTAATATTCAAGTTTTAGTTAAGTTATTCGACATTGTGTGGCTACATTGTTGTGTGCGAAGTTGGTGAACCTGGTAAGTCCGTCGTCTGAACAGAGATCGTCTTAAGACAGTCAGCAACGTGTCATGTTCAATGTGTGTCCTTTTAGGGGGAACTATTGCCGTTGGGTTAATATAGTCTGAAGTCGACAACCAGCCTTGAGCAAGCGTAGTGATTAATGCTCGTGCCTTCTCTGTATGAGAAGAGGGTTTTGCGTTACAGTGAGGCAGTACCAGACTGGTATTAGTATGGCTGTTAGATGACAGGGCCACATCATCATCAGACGGGTTCATAAATGTGGAGGTAAGAATGTATACGCCGTAGACTGTTGTCCCTCCGCCAGAGTTTATAGGAAAAACACCGAGTGGTTTAAGTCAGTCTAACAGACAAACTAAAAATAGGAATCATAATGACCAAGTAGAATAAAAATAAAAATAATTCCAACCTATTACTGTCCCATTGCAGGGCAACAGCTTATTCTTATACATTGCATGAGCATTGGTCAACATGTTGCACAAGGCGGATTGGCGACTGCAGACAATTTTTAACTTTTATCGAAGAATAAAAAAAGGATATACATAAATTCTTGTTCCCTCAAGTTCTAGAGTCCCTAGACGTACATAAGTAAAACAAAGTTGCCGTGTCGACTTGAAAAACTTAACACTACATACCCACATATAATATTTACGTTCCTAGCTCTGTGGGACAAAAAGGTTAGGATCTGCAAATAATTTTACACGTGTGTCGTCCATTTTTAAAATGGTTTTCGCTTTTGGGAAGATTTCAAGGACATGCGAATGCTGTCTATTTTATTTCTTCCTACAATCTTGAAGACAAATTTGAATAAAAAATAGATTTCGTAAAGTAGATCAGCCCTCAGGGCTATGCCATATTATTCGTTTCAATACGACCAGCTTAGCTAAAAGTACTTAAAAGTTCCTACAAGTAATATCAATTAAATAATCAAAAATTAACAGTGGGAATAATAATAAAAAGTTAAGGGAATTAAACCATATAGATAAGATCGAGGGGAGTAAAAAGAGACCTGAGATTTGAACATCAGTTTCCTAAGAAGAAGAAATTTCCCAAGCAACTATATGGCAGTAAATTATAGGAAACAACATTCAGAATCTTGTTTACTTGACTTTACACAAATACCAGTGTCCAACTTGAGTCGAAAGTGGTTGGCGACCTGCCCAGTTACAAAATCAATCAATCTAGTTTTAACAAAACTTCGATACAATACTGTCGCAATAATCGCCTTTCCAGACGCAATAAATATCACATTGATATCTTGATGAATTTATTCATATCTCTCGATTAGATATGCAATAAGAAATGCAGAAACTCATGATCTTACTGACGTAATCGTCCCACGCCGAATATCCACGGGAGTATTCTGTTATTGCAGATTTCTTGTGTCTAGATAACGGTATATACGGAGACCTAAGATTTAGAGATTGATGTTCTAACTGTTATGAACACATACGAAACAAAGAACCAGATCTCGTACTAACAACAAGAAAAGATGGATAGATTGTATGAGAAAGGATATTAATGAAAAGAGAGTGAAGGATCACGCGACACTAAGACGATAACAACAAAAAAGTGACCGGGCAAGTGCCAACCGAACAAAAATAGTATAGCTAGGAACTTAGGATAAGCATGGGTAAGTTCTGTTCTTTAAATGAATCTGCAAATTATTGACAAAGATTAGATAACAATTACGCTTAATAATATCCACATAAAAGAAGAGGCATTGGACGAAGCCCACCTACTAGCTGGATTTAATTTTAAATGCGATTATATTTTAGAGGGCGTTATTATAGAATTTGATCATATATTTTGTTATTGATAATAAACGGCTTTTAGCTGATGCTGAACTTATGAAAAAGCTTACCGCTGCCGTATACGTCTAGAATCATTTTGGGAAACAACGTCCAACCATTATACGGCCGGAGTATGTCAATAAGGGTGTAATTTCTTCCACAAACACAATGTCTTGTCAAAAACATAACAGAATAACCGCTAGGCTTCGCTAGGTGACTGAGCTGCTCCACCTACTTGTGCCTCTGGGACGTTGCAAATCAGGTGCGTGGGTTCGACTCCCGGCTCAGACACTTGTATGCTGAAGATTGTGTCGGCGACTTGCGAAATATATTAATGGTGTTATGTAGATTTGACAAATCGCTTCACGTAGCTTATGGCGACAATCAAAATATTAATATACTTAATAAATAATTCATGTATGCAATGATTACGATAAAAGCCAATTATAAGGGAAGCTAGCTAGCTAATTCGACCGTTCAATCTGTCAGGATTAGCCTGGAGGTCCGTAAAATAAACCTACGATTAAGTTCACGTTAGAACAATGAAATCTGAGGTGACATGATAGAACACTGTCCGAAAAATGTGTGTTTTCTCAAAACAAAAGTGATACTGAAAGCATTTCAATATCACTTTTGTTTTAAATTATCTTGAGATAAAGACACCGGTATATAAAGTCACTTGTACAAGATTTATAATAACTACTGCGCAGGATTAAAGGCTACTCGTTGTCATAAATCACAATCAGCAATCACGGATGGACAAAGGCAGGGCAGTATTTTATTTAGACAACGGGCTAGTATTATAAACTCAGCAGAAGACAATAATGAACTAAGCGTACAGTACCCGCACATTAATTATGGCACATCGTGTTTTAGAACAGTTCGCCTTCGTGGAGCGTCGTCTCTGTCACTCATATATTTTAAACTGACGACGCGGTTAGCGGTGGCTGAGCGATCGACTGCTGCGCCGCATGTCGTGGGTTCGATTCCCGCACGGAACAAATAGTTGTATGGCCTACAGATACTTGTTCCGGGACTGGCTGTTGATTTTAAATGTTTGTAAAAGCACCCACGACACAAAAGAAATTTTTAGTGTGGAGTAAGGTTTAAAAAAAAAAAACTCGAAATACCAAATTAAAGTTTGGGTACTGTAGAGCCCACGAATAAGACAGATTGCGGTGTGGAACTTGTGATCCAACTTGAATATAATAGTATTGCAAGTTATTAGAGAAAAACTGTTTCAAATTTAGAATAAGAAAGAGATTAGACAAAGAGCCACGGACTGAGAGGCGGTTTTGCTTTAATATGTACAAGTAATTCAATATAGGCATAAATTATATTATTGTCTTGTTTTTGATACGTCCCCGTGAATGTCTATAATCGCGGATGCAGACAAAATCGCGGATTTAAAACTATCTTATGTCCTTTCCAAGGTTTCAAAATATTTCTTCATCAAACTTAATTAATATCGATGTAGCGGATTAAGAGTGAAAAGGTATTAGACCAACGGACACAATTACATTCACATTTATAATTATTATAAATGGAAAATTATTACATTATGAATATTAAATACGCATTTTACTGTAAACCCAGTACCTCAGAAACGTTAAGTTCCTTCTCCGTTAGTACTGTAGTTCAATTAACTTGGCAACATGTCTGAACTAGCTTCATTAGACATGAGCATGACTGTGTCCTTCAGAGGCCAATGTTGTCTAAAGTTAAATAGTTGGTCAGTGAACTGGGGTCGGGGCCAAACTTAGTTACCTAAACAAACAAGGGTCTTTCGTGATAGTCAACAATGGTTCCTAACAGTTCCGTTACTGTTAGTGAATTCGAAGCTTTTGAAGCTAAAAAATTTTCGTTTGAAGGTTTGATTATTATTCTCTTGTTATTTCTTATATGTATATTTACGCTATCATTTTATGTATTTTAAAGTAAAGTTTAACTAACTATATAACTTAAAAACTAACTACAATACTAACTATATTTAACATTTATAGTTTAATCTCAATTTTTATAAAGTTTGAAAAATTAAATCAGTTAAAAAAAGATTTTTGTATATAAAGTATTTATTTTTTATATGATTTTAATCAAACCGCTTAAAAATTTGTAACGATTCTAAAATAAAGGAGATTTCCTTAAAACGAATGAAAAAAATAAACGGCCATTATAACTTTTTTATTATATCACAGTCCTTCTCTTAAGATACCTAGAAGAAAATTTCTTAAAAGTAAGTTTACTCATTCTATAATCTTATCACAGCGCTAAATTATGACGTGTTTGTACGGCCAATTTTTCACTCCACAACTCCCGGCGTACTTGGAAATTGGATTTTTAAAATTAACAGCTTGATAGACGCTTTTGCGGTGCAGTGGCAAACACTTTAAAATTCGATTGGACGTCGTGACAGTAACATGAGTGGGTTCCGCGCCCCTGAACCGACGAGGCTGGCAGGCACGGAGCCTCATCAAATTTTATCATGCCTATTGACAAGCTTTTGGCGAGCATAGTCACTTTACGAGTTAGTGAAAACTAGTTGTTTTCTGAATGTAGTATGCAGTAGCAATAGTTTCTTCAAACACTAATGTGTTCCCATTAACTGTTTTAGTTGTTTTATGTGTAGTCTTATTTGAGAGTATGTATGTTTATTTGTGTATATATTCTATGTAGGTATTATATTTACAGTTTATAATATAATTTTTGTATATATATACATATCTGTATATATATTTATTTCTGTTCCCTTTTTTTTAAGAAATTGCACCTACCACTGTTTGTCTGTGCATCACCCAAAGGTTAACTGGTAGAAAATGTATAATGTGGCATTAAGTACGCCTCTGTACATTTGTGTGCTTAAAGTATTAAATAAATAAATAAATATTACTACGTAAGTTTTAACAATCATTAAAACATTTATTAGTGCAATAATCCATTTATTACCAACTATTATCGTTCAAATGCATCGTTTACAATACATGGTCATAATGTGCACGTGCATTTAGCTGTGACTTAAATCCACTAAATACTTTTTCCTTGGTCGGTTTTAGGCCTAACACATCGTCCATAATAAGAAGATCAGCTAATTAAGAATTGAAAATTAAGCTTAATAGTTGTAGCACAATACTATTTAACTATATGTGTGACAACTGTGTAAATACAGACCAGATAATAGATACAATTATGAATTTTGTATAATTTTAATGATCTCGTGAATAATATAGAGGGATATACGGGTGGGCTGTTTGACTGGGTTGTTTAGAAGTTCCGCTGCAGAAGCAGTTCACGATTGCTCATTGTTACAAAGATCTGAATACTCTAAAAAACATAGAACTACAGAAACCACATAAAAAAAACAGAAGGTAAGAAATCTTTCCTTGATACTGATATCGCATATACATAAATAAATAAATAAATAATGCTGGACAATCCACACAACATCATCTAGCCCCAAGCTAAGCAGAGCTTGTGTTATGGGTACTAGATGACTGATATCTACATAGCAAAACAGTCAATTTCAGGCATTTTTTAATGCTGCGCAGTAGAAATAATAGCACATAAAATTATAATAATATGTATTTATAGAATCCCAAAATACAAATACGAAGTATTTTACGACAAATTGGATTATATTTTAAATAAGGTTTGTTTATCTTCGAATAAGAAAATCATTCTGTGTGGAGATTTTAATATTAACGTTTT
Source organism: Phlogophora meticulosa (assembly GCA_905147745.2). NCBI lineage: Eukaryota > Metazoa > Arthropoda > Insecta > Lepidoptera > Noctuidae > Phlogophora > Phlogophora meticulosa. Next base: position 7,967,533 of record LR990528.1, on the reverse strand, counting down.
GCAAAGAAACAAAACGACTTTAGAACTTGAATACTTTCTTATGAAATATAATTTAAAACTAGCGCTGTATACTCCCACTAGGTTGAAAAACAACACCTGTATTGACAATTTTGCTCATAACTATCAGAAAGAATGCCGAGCTGAAGTTATAGATCTAGTCCTCTCCGGTCATACAGCTCAGATACTTAAAGTACCCATAAATAAAACTTGCAAACTTGAATATTGGAAAACAAAAAAACAGGACATATGCAAGGAAAACTTAATTACATTTAAAAGACATCTTAAATCTTTATCTTTTAGGCTAGTACATCATGCTGAAGACGGGAACGAAGCTTTTGACGCTTTCATGGACGATTTCTCTCTTCTATATAGATTGTGCTTTCCGGAGAAAATTATCGTCATTAAAACTAGCAAGAAAACGAAATGGATATCACACGGAATTAAAATATGTAGCAGCAAGCAAAGACGATTACTTTGGGAATATCGGTTATATTCAGATTCAAAACATAAGTTAGTATTTAAAAAATACACCAATATTTATAGGAAAATTATAAATCTTACACAAAAAGCACAAAATAACCATTTCACAAATACGGCCCAAAATAAGTCGAAAGCAACCTGGCAAATAATAAATAAATCAAAATTTTGTCTGCCTCAGGAGCCGATAATGTGTGTGAATAAAGATAATTTGACATTTACAGACCCCGTGGACATTGCAAATGAATTTAACGATTATTTTATTGATACAGTTGAGAATAATATAAAAGCTGACATAATAATTGAAAATACGAGTTCAAACAAACACACATTTAATTCATTATTTATGCAACCTGTAACACCGGACGATATAGAAAAAATTATTAGTAATCTTAAAAACACTAGTACTGTCGGATACGATGGAGTTTCTACAAAAGTTTTAAAATATACCAAAAAACTTATTGCACCTCCATTGGCTCATATAATCAACTTGTGCATAGCCAACGGAATATTCCCAAACAAGCTCAAAAAAGTTATAGTTAAACCTCTGTATAAAAAAGATGACAAAGACAATTTAAAAAATTACAGACCTATCGCAAAAATTCCTATTATATCAAAGATTTTTGAGAAAATAATATATAACTCTCTATATGCATTTTTCGAAAAGTATAAACTATTTTGCAAAGAACAAAAGGGTTTCCGAAGGAACACTACGATTAATATGGCAATATTTGAGTTATTAGCCAGCGTTATGTCATCTGTAGATAAAAGAAACCCAGTCTGCGCAATTTACACGGACATGACCAAGGCTTTTGATCATGTGGACCATCAGATTCTGTTACATAAATTGCATAGTTATGGTATAAGGGGGAACATTTTAAAGTTAATCGAATCATACCTTAGTAATAGACTCCAGTGCACAGAAATTTGTAGAATATGTCCAAAAAGTAAATTAGAAACAGTATATGTATCAAAACCTAGGCAGGTAAAATATGGAGTCCCACAAGGCAGCGTACTGGGTCCGCTACTTTTTTTGATATATATTAATGATCTCCCGGAAACAACAACCAACAAAATGGTTCTTTTTGCAGATGACAGCACAGCCATTGTAAAATGTACTGATTTGAATAATTATAAGAATGACATCAATATTTGTTTAAATGACATAGTAAATTGGCTTAATAATAATAATTTAGTTATAAATCTCAATAAAACAAAAATCATGCATTTTTATCAACGGTGCAAAAACCCAAAGATAAATATTTTCTACAAGGGCTGTGATATTGAAGAAGTGGATAGGGCTAAGTTTCTAGGTATTACTATAGATAATCAACTTACGTGGAAGCCTCACTTAGAAGAATTATGTAAAAAACTTAGCAAATCCGCTTACGCTCTCTATCAGCTCTCAAAAAAGGTTAACAGTCAGGCTCTTTTAACAGCCTATCATGGACTAGTTGCCTCTGTTTTACGATATGGCATTATTTTCTGGGGGCAGTCTACTGATAGAGAACTGGTGTTTAAGTTACAAAAGCGATGCATCAGGTCAATGTGCGGTCTGAAGATGACTGATACCTGTGTTCCCCACTTTAAGTCCCTAAAGATTTTAACCTTGCCTTCTTTATATATATTGGAAACGGCCTTGTTTGTGAAATGTAACCCACAATTATTTCAAAAATTATCGGAAGTCAGAAAAAATCCAATACGGACACAGTACGTGAATAAATTATGTCAAGTGAAATGTAAAACTGCACTAATGCAAAAAAGTGTTTTTGGTATTGCCCCTCGCATATATAATAAAGTTCCAAATGTTATTAAAAATATGACTGTATTCAAATTTAAAAGGGCGCTTAATGAAATTCTACTTACAAAATGCTATTATACGATTGACAATTTTCTTAATGATGATTCACTTACTGATTGACATGCTTATTATTATTTAATTGATTTGACATTTTTTCTTTTTTTAACTTTAATTCCCATTAGTTGACATTTAATATTTAATTGTATTCTTATTATGTAATTAAGATAATTTTTTCTAAAACTGTACACGATTTGCATGCCCATGTCGGTAAAATGTGGAGAACTTAATTATAAGGAAACAACAACTATTTATTATGTACCCATGTTTGCAAAGAAATAAATGATTATGATTATGATATACGTCTTAATACAATACATTACATAGATAGATATTTTTTATTATACATAGCAAATACCCAGAACAAATCTTTGTAGATCGTACAAACATTTGTCCCAGGGCGGGAATCGAACCCGCAACCTCCTTCGTCGCAGGCGGACCATCGTCCGCCGCGCCACATCGGTCGTCAAACATACCTATACATTTTATTTTATTTTTTAAACTTTGCCCCCACACTAGGAATTTGTCCTGCGTCGTGGGTGCGCTTACAAACATTCGAACTCACATACACAAACAGCCAGACCCGGAACAACTAACTGTAGGCCATACAAATACATATTTGTTCCGTGCGGGAATCAAACCCACGACACGCGACGCAGCAGTCAAGTGGAATGGAAATATAATGAAAAAGACTCATGACATTTAAACAAAAATTTCGAAATCTTAATTTGATCACTTCAAAATAATTATTCACTCAACGAATATACTTGAATAAGCAACAGTAGCAGCAGTGAAAGATACAGAATAAGATAATTTCAAACGAGTCAGTAGTAACCTCAAGTAGATGTTATCAGTAAAGCTGTTTAATCATACCATTCGCCACTAAACTAACAGAATGCCCAGCGATTACAATTCAAAGATAGACAAGACTACTTAATAGAACTGCATTATCGGCCTATATTGATCCCACCGCTGGGCTACAGGGGCTGGGCAATGGGCTGCAATCAACCACGCTGGCCCACGGTTGGTGGATATCACTTGTCTTCGACTATATCGTTCCAAGGAGCGCCGGTTTCCTAACTATGTTTTCTTTTACAGACTTCCAGGACAGCTGACATTGCGGAAAAAGGTTTTTTTTTTAATATCAGATTGACGACCGATGTGGCGCGGCGGGCGAAGGTCCGCCTGCGACGCAGGAGATTGCGGGTTCGATTCCCGCCTTGGGACAAATGTTTATACCATCCACAAATATTTGTTCCGGGTGTTCTGGGTATTTGCTATGTATAACAAAAATATCTATCTATGTAATGTATTGTATTAAGTATATCAGTCATCTAGTACCCATAACACAAGCTCTGCTTACTTTGGGGCTAGATGATGCTGTGTGGATTGTCCAGCATTAATTAATTATATTATTACCTATATTAATATACCATGTCACCTTTCACACGTTCAGGCTGGCTGGGTTTATGGTCGCATATACCATGGTTTGTGGTTTAGGACCAAGAACGGCCAGATTCTTTTCCATGCCCGCATATCTGTAATTCCAAATTCTATACAAAAAAATATTAAGACATGAAATCTTAACCTACGTCCAGTGAAATCTAACCACTAAAGCCGGTACGTGTGAAAGCTTTCATACTGGCGCCATCAAACCTGTATTCATAGCATGTGAAAAGGCAGTAACTACCTAATAAATGAAACGTTTCCTCGTTTTCAATTTATACAAATAAAACTGAAGCTAGTATTATAGCTCCCATTACCAGCTTGACATTTCACTCAAAGGGCAAACACCTCCTTGCTTTATTACACCGCACTAAACTTTATACTCTCCACTTACTTGATAGTTATTCAAGCAACTCTAATAACACTATAGATACCTTTAGTTCCTCCTACAACAGTCACAAATTCATAGCTGGTGGCATCATATTAATTGACTACTTGCTTATTAAATATAGCTCGTAACGTGATAAAAATAGGGTTGATTTTTCATCTACTTTTCCTTAAACAGTATCCTTCTCGCAGGTGGCAATATATGCGGTGGACTATGTGAAATTCCCCACTATGAGTCCCGTTCAAGATATGAAAGCGTTTATTATACGGACAAGAAGTAGAGAATCCTTAAGTAAAAGCAAAATATGAATATTAGATAAGATATAAACGATGTTAACTTAAAATATACATCTAATATATACAATTCTCGTGTCACGGTGTTTGTAATTAAACTCCACCAAAAGGCCTCTACCGATTTTCGTTAAATTTTGTGTGCGTAAGTTAGGTCTGCGAATCGGACAACATCTATTTTTCATCCCCCTAAATGTTAAAGGTGGGTCCACCCCAAACATTTTATATGACAACACAACGTTTGCTGGGTCATCTAGTATATTTATATGTACATTACTATGTGCCATAAAAAAATAGCTTCGAAAAATGCTATTATCAAACCAATAAAAAAAAATTTCAAACACATACAAATTACGTATACACAAACTCAGATGAATACATTTGTAACTTGTCAAAACTTGTTTCACACAAAGGATTTGTTTACGAAAGAGGGAATTTTTCAAGTTTTGTTTGCGTTGTTTTACAGTGTTCTGACAAAATCCGACACATCGCTGACTTTTTTCTCATTTACGATGCGTCCGTCGCCCGACACCTGAAAATGGAAAAATGCTTTACGTTTTCATTTTCAGGAGATACATGTACATGTATCCGGGAATTTATAGTGCAAAAGGTTTAATTAATTTGTCAACTTCACTTGTTTCAGTAGGTACCTACAGTACATTTTCCGCCATGGCTCCAAGTTAACAATAAAAATTTCAAAATATTATAATAGAAAAGCCAAACACTTGAGTCTATAAAAGTCACTAGTCTTTTAATAAAATTAATCAGTAAAAATCGAGTTTCCACTTCAATATCGGGATATTCTAATTAACCTAACTACATAGATTATAATATTAACCTAATTATATCTGACGTTACAACTTGTAAGTTGTAACGTACAAAAAAACGGCCTACAAAACTAGAGCTACCAACTACGAATAACAAACAGAGATTGTTCATAAAACAAGACCAGGCTACTGGCGTTATCACGGTAGCATAGTGGAACGCCCACTTGCCTACTAGTCTGTCTACTTGACTATCGTTTTCTAAGACCAGTGGTTTTCAAACTGGGCAACATTATTTTGTGCATGTTATTTCGACATATAGGGGGCTGGCAACATAAGTATGGGAAGGGTTATATTTTTATCTTTTTGTAGATTTGACTTTTGTAAGCCTTAATTATATATTTTTTACTTTTAAGACACTGGGTGGAGCTAGTAATAGGTAAATGTAAATACATATAATAGATAAATCAATTAACTATCTGTCAGGTGTATGTTGTCATGGACTTCACACATTTGTAAACCTTTTTCTTGTGTAATAAAGATTATTTTTATTATTATATTAAAATCTACTAGTAACACTAAGATCGCATAAACATACATCTATGGACCGTATGCGCCTGAAATTAAAGATATTTTTATTTTTTCATATATGACTTTGTGTATGACCAGATGTATGAACGTAAACGAAGAAAGATGAGCATGTAAGGATCATAGCAGGTGGAGGTCTGTAGTTTCTGCCTACAAAAAAGGCATGAGTTTATTTATGTATGGCTTTGTACTATTTTCTTTTCAAAAATTGACAGGTATAAGTTTGAGAAACCCTGCTTATAGATGATAACAAAACATGTTCCTATGATAGAAAGCTGTACACAATATTGTAAGGATAGGTACATGTTTGACACTCCGATATGATATTCGTATCATTTTATTTTTAATATTGTTTTGTTACAAAAGGATCTTGAAGTTTTGTTTGTATATAATTAAAAGTATTCGAGATAATGTCAAGAATATGAGTGACACTATTGATATGAGTACCACACTATAAATAAATTCATTAATTAAACGAAGCAAGTTTGCTATTAATTAACTGATGTTACTTAATTATTGCTTGCTGCTCTATAATAAGAAATACGAGGTTCTCAAATTAAGAAATTACTGGAACTTTATAACAATGCACTACCGGTTCAGACGAACTGAGTTTCTTACCATACTAGAAATAAATCCAAATTTGACGACAAAACATGATTTAGCAATTATATCTACTATGATACAACAATATAAGAAAGTCGTGGCTTAATAAAAACAGCCGCACGGGTAGATCAAAGCTTGCCAAGGTTAGTCGGTGGATGGGTGACCGTTTATTTACATATCGAGATTCCTCCGTGCCTCGGAAAGCACGTCAAGCCAATGATCCCAGCTATCATTTGTAGATCTTTGCCAGTTATTACTTTCACGGGTAGTCAGAAGTCCGGAAATATGACAACCAGTCTTGCCAAGGGGTATGGTGTTGGCCAGTAACTGGGTTTTAGAGGTCAGATAGACAATTGCTCCATGTAAGATACTGATATTCAGCTGCATCCAGTTAGACTGGAAGCTGACCCTATATGTTTGGGAAAAGGCTAGGCAGATTGATGATCAACTATGATGGAGATGGGAAGCATTTTCATACCATAGAATTACATTTTATTTTATTACGATTTTCTATTATAGAATTTGCAAAAATTGACAAAGTAATTTCAGATAAAAAGCTAGGAATTTTAATCGCAGCTATTTTACAAGAGACTCTGCAGACTTATAACAGTAATTTGAACTAGATTCTTATCTACACACTGACACTTAAAACGAGTTTCTACGTTACATAGTAAGTTCTAAGTAATGCGACAAGTGTTATTAATGCAGAAGCATTTGTCTGTCTGTTTGTTTATACTAATTGCAGTACGACTGCTTTGCAAATCTTATTAATGTTTTATACTCTATGTTTGTATCTACATAAATTGATAAATTGCTAGCAATACTTTATTTTTTTTATTTTTCATACACCAGTTTTTTTTAGTACCTCGTTGGTCTAGTGCTCGCAAGCGAGCACGGGGTCCCTGGTTCGATTCTCTGGTCAGGCAAAGTGTTGTGGTTTTTCTATCTAGAATTGATTAGTCCTTCTAGGTGGCAATTGGTAAAAAAACCCCTTTAAAACCTTTTTATATAGGACTTAAACGTAACTATCAAAATGTGAGTTTACTATAGGTACCCCTCCGCCCTTAATTAACTCTTTGTGTAAGACAGGCGTCATGTTATGTTATTTTTTGTCAAGTTGTCAATAAAAGAGTGACTTTTATACCTACCTACATTGAAACATTTTCCATGGACATTGATCCGACCTTCAAAACGAATCAAAATTGGTCTTCAAAGCGGGTGATATTGCAGGTTTACTGGAACAGCATTAAAATCTAACCATGTTTTAAGACCTAAATCTATTCCACTCTGTTGATTTTTACAGGCTGTAAAGACTGATAACCCATATTTCTTTGTGTAACTTAGTAGGAAGACGGAGCAAAATCATTTTTGATAGCAATTGTCAGCCTAGCTTTTTCTCAACTTTGTTGGAATCGCCTCAGTCTAACTACTTGCAGCTGAATACCAGTATTTAACATGGACCGACTGCGTTTCTGTCCCTCACAATCCCAATACTGGGTAATAAAGACGGTAGTCAGAACCCGTAACGACCGTCAAAAATCTACAAATGACAGTCGGGACCAACTGCATAACATGGAGGGGTGTCGGTTTGTAATCGATGGCCACGCATCCACGGACCAAACTCGTTAACAGATCGAACCGTACGACTGTTATTTTTAGTTATAGCTTTTCTATCATCTTTCAACTAAATCATTTTACTACACAAACACGTAGAAGTTTCACGGTTCGATGTACGTACTTAGCTCTGAACATTTCTACAAGCTCACTATAATCCACTTCGTATATAAATATGACACATTTCTTATGAGAATATTCGAGAATAAACCTTCAACTGTAATCTCAGTGAGTACAAATATCTTATTCCGCAAGGGATTGCGAGCAGAAAAATATGCTTTATTATTTACGTTGCCCTGCTCATCAACCGTCAGAGCGCTGTGTCCACGAGCATTAAGAGCGTTGTGACAACAATTGAGGCGGGTCCGTCGATACGCGGCATCTCGGGGGAAATTACCGCTTCCTTGCCGCGCGGTGCCGACCGTAACGTGGTTTGAGACGACCAACGTGTATACAAACGCGGCGCTAAAACCAAATTGTGGTGGGACGAACATTTTATGAGCGTATGTGTGATGTGTGGCGGATTTTTGCTGTGTTTCTCTGATAAATATTCCGGTGATGGCCATTACCGGACAGTCCGACTTTAAGTACCTTATGTTAGCTTAATAATATTTAGCCGAGTTATTTCTTACATTTACTTTTGATGTCTATCGACATCAATGTGACAACTGTCAAGACTTGCCAGCCATATTGAGATGAGTTATTCATTCGAAACTCAACGGTCGAACTGTACGGATTAAATCCAAATATTTCTGAGCAATCCGTATTGTATTTGAGTGACCCTGCACTGATCCTTCACTTAGTACCTTAATTTTATGCAGTAAGTTGACAAAACTAATGTCACATACAACAGTCAACTGGTCTGGCTGTTTGTGTATGTGAGTTTAAACGTTTGCACCCACGGTACAGGAAAAATTCCTAAAAGAGTGTCCCCTCTTTTAAAAAAAAAGCTCTATGGCGGTCATTATTAAAATAACCAGCAAGGTACTGCACTAAACTGGGCTAGAATCTACTTTGTAGGTTATTTTATTTACAGCACACCAGTACTTTTCACGTTTAAGTGTCTTCGACGACATACGAGCCTGTAAAAGTTACTGCATCTAATTAAAAGTCGTGCTAAAGTGTTGTGTGATAGTTTATTTAATCCAATCATAGTTTCCCATAAACGTTCATCTCTAAACATAGGCAATGACCTCTACTATGAACGGAATAGATGAGATTACCAAACAAAAACACCTTACCCATAATTCACACTACCATCAAAAAATACACACAGCTAAATTAAACTGTCATAGCCTTTTGTTTTACCCACGTTGTGATCAAAACATTTTTTTTTTAAACTAGGTATCACTAAATCCCAAAGCACGACACAATCGCAATTAATAGCTACACAACAGCTATTACAGCGCACATTGAACAAATAAATATTTCTGACTGCGAGAGTGAAAATCCACAATACAAAACTGCAGCTAATTTTCAGGATTCCAATGAATTTATTCCGGCCGTCGCGCGTAGGGTTGGACGTTGTAAAAAATGCAGCCAGTCGCAATCCCCGGGTTTATCGAACGCAAATAAATCTGTCAATTTCACTCAGCCTCCCTTCGTGTGTCGGTGGTTTCTTTATTCTTGTTATCTTTTGCAATAGATTGGTAGGGTTAGGTTATATATATTCGTAGGTACTTGTAGCTATTTTCTGATAACTTTGTCAACAATTGTATTAAAGGCTGTGGATGAACCACAGCTTGCAAACCAACTCTTGACGAAGTTGAGTTAAAATAATGAAAAAAGTACAACCATAAGTTTCCTGGAAAGAAATTATCGACGCGTCACATTAAATCTAACGCCAGTCAAGTGATACGATACGAATTGATAATGGAAATGAATTTAACCAAGAACAGCAGTTAATGCAGGTTTGACAATTCGTCACATTCATTTAGCGATTATTTTCGTTTCATAAGCTGGGCCCAAGTCTCATACACACATAGTGTAATTTCCCGCAAGAGAATAATTTACAAAGTAAAACAAATATAGACATAACTCTGCTCAGTTTGAGGCTCTATTTAAGACTCTTAAACAGAGGAGAACTGAATTGAGATTCAAATAGATTCTATTTGATTCTTGACTCAATCTGCTATGTTCAGCTGAGAATGAATTGATTACCGTTCTGATGTAAAGCCGATGGTCATGAGCTGATTCTTTACCTGGACCTTGGACTTTTAACAGGATCGTTCTGTAATAAGCCTAAGACACGTTTGCGGATTTTATAGCACGTAGGTTGTGTACCAGAATAACGGTGTAAAATTTGATAAAATCTTTATTGAGTGTTAACCAGTAATCCTACTTTGCATAAGCTTTACCTCATGTAACAATCTCGGTTTACAACCATAAGCTGTTTGTACCATAAACAAAACGGGAAACGCGGAAAAAGTCTCAAACAAAAAAAACAATAAAAGTTTTCCATCGTTCTGGATGGAAAAAAAACATAGTCAATACAACGCAACGACAACATCTATTGTTCGACGCAGATCAACAGATCCAATAGACATCCCCTCACGATCGAGATCGAACTCATTCATCCGTCGGTTGAATCTGTGGGGCTGAGCCAAATACTAAATAGGCACAGAAGGTCGATTCCATACAGCAAGCAAAAACCTGTACTGCTGTACACGCTCGGTGTATCCCAAATGTCAATCAGAGGCCCTAGCTAGAACGTTTGACCTAAATGTGACGTAAATTCGATCAATTTTTTAATCGAAGATCTAACCATCCTGCCTTGTATAGTTTTACGATGTATGAGGAAACATAATAAGACCCATCATAGATAGATAGGTATGTATGTAGGTGCCTACAAAGTCGTACAATATTTAATATATAAATATTGTGTGATATAGATAGGCATATTCGACTGCGCTATAAAAACTCCCTGTATGTAGACTCGTGTCTATGTGGGTGTGCATTTTTGTTCGTTGTATAGAGTCGACCTTCTAATCTGTACCTAACTATTTTCAGGCTGAATGTGCCGCTAGACTACAAATGTACAGAACATTTGTTTATCCGCTTCAGTTGCAGTACATTGCGTCTCGTGTATGCCTGCAAATCGCATTAGAGTTAGAAATGGTTCGGTGGATTAATTGAATATGAGGATTATGGTCTGTTATCATAACAACGGTGACGTCGTAATCCTCCAACAATAGTGAAATAAATTAATTTGGTATATCCTGCTGTCGTCAAAGATATTATTGTCAACGAGACTCCTTCCAGCATTACGATGATTCATCATCTGCCTAGCCTTTTCAAAACTACGTTAGGGTCGGCTTCTCCTCTAACCAAATGCAGCTGAAATCTGACCTCCACGTCCCAGGACACCCTTGGTTAGGCGGGTTCTCAAACTTTCGGGCTTCTGATTACTCGTAACAACTGCTAAAGATCTAGAGATGACAGCCGGTAGTGACGGCTTAACATGTTTGGATGGTCACCCATCCACGGGTTGACCTCGGCTAGCGTAGCTCAACCTTCGTTTGAACCGTGTGGCTGGTATTATTAAACCATAAACCCGTCAATTTTCAACAATGCTTCATATTCTTTTAAAATTTTGTCATATTAACTAGTAGGTACTGTTTACGTGCTTGTAAACAATAATTAATTAATAATCAACTATGTTCTATAAAATGTAGTTGAATGATTAAAATAGGAGTAAATCCCAATAATTAAAGATTCTGATACAGACTGACTTTGAATTAGTTGATAATCTTATAGGGGGTGAAATATTCATAATGTCCGAATAAACACCCTTTTCTATGACATATGAAAAAAGAAAATGGACATTGTTGTACGGCTTGACTGAAACTTTAATTGAAAGACATAGGTAAAGATTCTGGTTTAACTTCGAGTCCAATATAATAACGCGTTTTGGGTGCCGATGGGGTTGCCACGTTTTTGTAGTGCTTCAGGGATGTTTGCTGAAGCCCGCGTAGTTTTTTTTTGACAGTAATGCGTAAGAGATACGCTTCCCTGGTACGCAGGGTGCGGGACAGCACCAAAAATATCCCAAAAATGATCTCCGGCCGACTTGACTGCACGATCGTTAACCGGTGCTGCAAAATATCTGCTGGTCTTACAGCGTGATTAAAATTAACTAATTTATATTATTTATTAGTTTACTAACATAGGTTTTTAAATAAAGTTGTTACTAATACTGTGAGTTATGTTATTTGAATAAATAATTTAAATATTATATTATAAATATATATTGACAACGAATAGTTAATTATTTTTCGTACTTACGTCCTTTTAAACTGCTTTAAACAATAACACTCATTGCACTAAATATTGCTAGCCTAAAATAAATAAATTACTTTCCCCCAATAACAAATAAACAAAAACCTGTCCGTAAATTCAACAGTGGGTAATTCAACACTACAACTTTGTTACTTATTACATATGCATTAACTTATCATGTTTACCAGTAAAGATTTATGTGGGTATACCGACATTATCATAATGTTATTGAATATGGACGGCGATTCGTACTCCCATCCGAGTTCATATGAGTTTTTCCAACGATTGTCTGGGATTCCTGATGCTCCCGATTGCTTCCCTATTTCCCGTATCGATATTTTATTGCATGCCATATTTCTGCGAGATGACTCGACTGCCTCCCGTCCGATTGGATATCGGAATCCAGTATCGAATACATATATCGGTATTTGATTGGTTTCAGATATTGTGCTTTTTTTAAATCATTTTTCTGTATCGTCTCTGTGAGTGTATATTTTTGAGTTCCAAGCTTTGTTTTTTTTTTTTGCTGCTGTACAAGGTATCATTCTCGCCCATAGTCTTCAAAAAATAAACTCCAATTATTCAAAGTGATGAATACCTATTGAGGTCATATAAGACAATCTAAAATTCTCATTTATCAAAATGGAAACCAATACTTATCTACATCGTATCTTTGACCAAAATCAATCGTTTCCAAATCAAATTTAAACATGTAAAATAAATCTTAGCAGTCGTTAAATATTTATGGGATTTGTGACACCATATTCCGATTTTTTAGACATCGTATTCAATGTTTAGGAATTTGTTAGTAGGTATGACCATTTCAGTCCATATGGAATTTCCAATCTGCCACATTTTTACCGTGTTAAACAACAGTAAACCAAAGCAATACACACGTATTTCGGTGGGAAATAAACATTGTTTCTCTCTTTCTAAACTCACACTACAATAAACAAACGCAATACACGAAAATAAAAATAACCTTATCTTTACTTCGCGAATTCCGTAATATACAAAAGCATGCACAATCCTTTACATATAAAGTAGGAATAACCCTTTACCCTTTTTTACGCGAGTTAGTGGGGAATAATGCAAAGTTTACCGTATAGCCGAAAAAGTTTACGTTATTCGTGCAAAATTTATTGGCAATAAACAGTGACGTTCGAACCACGGAAGCATAATAAAAGAAGCTCAAAGGGTCAGCACACGGCAACTTTATGGACTTAACTGGTAAACTGTGTTGCCAGTTATAATAGTTTTGTTTGGTGTAATAAAAACTTTTCTTATTATTACGTTATTATGATCTTCCTCCGTAGTAGAGGTTGCTTAGGGAAGTTTGGATGCCTTCTGGAGATTTAAGGACTCATGCTAATATCATTGAAAAAGGAAACTGCGAACATAAAAATACGAGTCATTTGGTAACTTTCTATCGTTACAATAACGTTCAAAATTAATGTTCTTCGAGGGAAACATTGAATCAACCAGAAACTTGAGAACCAATATATTAGGAATCTCTTCGCTAGTGTACCGCCTAAAACCGTCACAAAGTTAAATAATATACAATAAATCATAAATTAAAATGATACAAACTGGCAATAACAAACACACTTTTACATTCATCAAATTAGAATGCAGCACGAGAAATAAATTCATCTGCTCTTATGAATAAATAATTAATTTAACGAAAAGCCCTGGCATGGCGGCGAAACTCAGTCCAATTAATATCTCCATTGCACACAATTTTACGCATTGTTGGAAAGACTTTATACAAAATGTTATACAGATATTTGTATATAACATTCTCTGTTAACATGCAAACCCACGGACAGTAAATAGAATTGGAAGCTTTTAATTCTGTGAGCATTAAGGGTTAAATCCACCACCAGTTGCGAGCCGAGCCGTTGGCACTGTTCCAAATTATTTTAAAAGAAACCCCCTAACGATCTCATTTCATAGGATCACGGCATATTACTTGTTAGCATTTTTAGGATTTCGCACTGGAAATTGGGAAAGGGATCCCTTTTGTTCCTGTTTACTTATCCACGAATGGAACGAAAATATTTTAACGGTTCTCGTAATGTGCGGCTCGTCTTAAAGGTATTTGATTCATAATTCCGTTTTCAAATAAATCTCGGGTTGATTTAACTGCTGTTTAAAATAATTGTCATCATGATAATGATGGTCTGACGACACTGTTGACGCAGTAGCTGAGCAGTTGACTGCTGTGCTGTGTATCGTGGGTTCAATTCCCGCACGGAACAAATATTTGTAGTGCCTACAGGTAGTTGTTCCGGGTCTGGCTGTTTGTGTATGTCAGTTTGAATGTTTGTAAACGCACCCACGATACAAGAGAAATTCCTAGTGTGGGGCTTTACAAAAAAGAAAAATTAAGATGGCCACGTATGAGGCCGTTTAAGTAGATATGTATCACGTGGAGTTACTCACGCATGCGGGAAAATTTGCATGCCTCTAAAGATTGTAACATTTCAAACTCACGTCTTGGTTAAAAATATAGACGGAACCCAAAAAATCTCACAGAAGTTCTCAGGAGTAGCTTTATTTTCTAACCTCTACAACTTTGTTGCATTCACTATACCAGCGGTTTACTTATACATTAAACGCATGTGGACCTCGTTAATAAACTCTTCGCTTTAATTAAGCCAAATTATTATCGTTCTAATTACATTCAGTTCCTATATATATGTGTTTCTAACATCTTTGTTTGTATTTACTGGGAAGTTAGATATTATCTTGGTCCGATGTTGTTTTTTTGTTTCAAGATGAGCTATCGATAATGGATTTAACACTTGGAAGGAAGTCCTTCCGATGTTTGGACGACTTCCGAGGTACATAATCACTGGTTATATCTCGCAGGAATAATTGATTCTTGTAATTGATGCGTCAGTGTTTGTTCTGAGAACTGAAACAAGCTAGCCAGCTGACATGGACAAGTGTTTATGATGCTTTCTCACAAATGTCTGGGAGAATGTATGTCACGTCATGTGATTGATGATTTTCTTCTAATAATATATATTTTTTTTTTTTTACGCAAAATACGCGCTACGTCGTGGAGTTGCGGAAATCGGCCCGTATAACAACAATATATATTTTTTAAGTCCAAGAATTCAAGAAGCATCATCGTCGTAAAGCATCACATCATACTTTTATTTAGCTTATAAGGTGTACCTTATAAGATATGATTTTTGAAAATAAGGAACAGAAAAACAAAGCGGCGATGATTTTAATTGCTATAATATACTGTCTCTTTCTTATCTCTCATTTAGATATTTTGAAACGGTAACGTACAAACATGTAACTTTTAAGATTAAGGGAACAATCCTTTAAACTAAAAACATCTGAAAGATCTCACTAAAAAAGTGCGTATCAAGTCCAAAACAGTAACCACTGCTGTTTTCATTGCTACCACCAATTTTAATTGGCCGCTGTTCATTTATTTTTATGCTGAATTGTCTCACTGAGCAGCAATGGGTCCCGTAATATCTATCTACAGACGTGGTTTTTCCATTTGTTAATTAAGAGACGTCAGCCTATACCCCTTTTATTATTATGGCAAAAAAGGCAAATAATAGTTACGCACACTGTAGAGAATTGCATTTCTGTGTTCCTTTAATTTATGAAACTTTTTGCGTAGATAGATAGATACCATATTTGTGGAAACATGAGTTACATAACATGGCATGCAGGTTGACCGTTTTAAACTAGTTTAACTTTGTAAACCAACATGTGTGCATTCAAAGCTTAATTTGGTTTTCAAAATACTGTGTAATTGTTCTCATAAAATGTCCCGAACATTTATGTTGAGCTGTGTTCAATTAAAAAAGGTCATTACTGCCTCACTGCAGGTCACGAGGCTCTTCTAAAAATGAGAAGGCACTAATCACCACGCTTGCTCAATACGGGTCGGTGATTCCAGACGTATATTCATTATAAGTCCAACTTTCCTTAGCCTAAGTCAGTCGTGTCTAAGATAAACGTAGAAAGTTCATATGAATTGAAAATATGACATTGTTACTTATATTGATTTGAACCCACAAACTTGTGTGTAAAAAGCAACGCCCTAACTACTGTGCCACCACGACAATCATATAAACCTCAAAAGAATATTGTATGTACGAAGGATTCGGCAGAGGTACCTACATATTTCAACTGTTATATTTAAGTCCTGTAATATAGTAGGAGCGAGTTTTTTGCGACTAACTGGGCAGAAATCCAAACACCGGGCTGCTCATCAAAAATTCCACATGGAAAGTATCGATAACACTTTGCACGACCTGAGACTCTAACCCAGGACTTGACGCTAAGCAGTACCGCTTGCGACCACTAGACCAACAAGGCAGTTGTATGTTTAGTTAACAAATTTATTAGTGTTCCACAAACAAGCTGTACGTTTTAGCAACAGAGAGAATTCGTGAGTAGCACATACGCTTAATAGTAGCAAAACAAACAGCCACACTACTCTTAACATTTAACATAACCCCGTGGCCGCTCTATGCCATTTATTAAGGTAAACGCTAGAGAAATTACTACGTCCCACTTTATCTCACTCATTATGGTAAACACGGTCTGAGCGATATAATTACGAGGTAATTTATTATTCTTGTATCACAGAACACGCCATCCATTACAATTAAGATATTTTTTATTAACAATTTTCACGCGAGCAGTAATTTTGAAATATTGTCCGGACCTTTTGTTCCAATAATTTATAATCGTGTTTTGGGACGTTTGTTGTTTGTTTTGTTAATAAGCTCAGCGTTACAAGAACTGTACTAAAAACCCCCTTATTAATAAACGGATTGTAATGTCTTGCCACACTTGATCCTGAAAAAATGTATGGGTTATCTGGAGATTTTACTGGCTCAATCAATGAAGCAATCAATGAATTTTTATTATAAAGAAAAATGTAGTCCTGCGTGACTGTCACTTTTACTAAAAATCCGTATTAATACGGGCGAAAAGTATCTATACCTAACGAATCAAAAGCTAGTATGGCCATAAATATGGCAGATCTTGAACAGCAACATCACAATCTGAAAAAGCCTGTCTTTGTCGGTCATGCTTCTGTTGCAGGTGTCCTATGCTAACTCAAAACTTGTCTGTTCGAACCACATTACTCCGAACACTTTGCCCCGATGTTAGCACACTACAATGCTAGTTACATGGACGGACTCAAGTTCGATGTATCGTTACTTCGATAAATACCGCGAACAACTTTACACCGATGAATTCTTACTTTGATATTTTGCAACTTAGTACATTATTTGGAAATTTTCTATCGACTATTACCAAAGTCTTCAGAGTAATTCAATTCGAAAAGACAAGTTTCGTACCAGCATAGGCCACCCTGACAGTACCTTTCTAAGCGATATGAAATATCAACATCCAAGTACCACCAATACATCATTATCTGCCTAGCTTTTTCCATACTGTGTTGGGTTCGCATTCCAGAAAATCCGGATGGAGCTGAATACCAGTATTTTATATAGAGCGACTGCCCATCTGACTTCCACAACCCAGTAACTGGGCAACACAATACGCCTTGGCAAGACTGGCTGTCAAACATTTCGAGCTTTTCGCTACCCGTAACAACTGTCAAAGATATACATTTAACATTCGAGACCAACAACTTTGCGAGCTTTTAGAGGCACGGAGGGTTCTCGGTACGAAATGGATGGTCACCCATCCTTGGACTGACGTCGGCATGCGTTGCTTAACCCATGCTGCTGATAATACTTAGCCATGAGTCCGTCAACATCCGAGTACTTACTGTACATAAATAATAATTTCCTGAGTCAGCCTCTTACAACACTCTAGTTGGCCACACGGCTTGCTTTAACTAACAAACTGTGTATTTAAGTAATTAGTTACGTATCATTGGGTTGCAGTAGTCAATCAAGAGCAATTATAATTAAAATAGGTATTAATTAAGTAGAATTAAATTGAAGGTTTGCAATATTTTAATTGTGGTATTGGCAATATTACCCACTCCACCCCTATCTTGTTTTCAGTGTAGGCTGTAAGTCATCCAAATGTACGTTACTTGTGCAAACCAAAGCAATGGAGTAGCCGTAATAAAATAAGTCATAAAAGTTTTTTAGGAAGTACTCTTCTGATGACATTTTAGGGGTATGAGGAACAAGGTAGATAATCCCTCATCCTCCATAGAAAAGGGTTGAACGGTTTAAATAAATGTATTTCTTAAACGTTCATCTATATGCTAATAGCCTATGCATAGACCCATTTTAAAAAGAAAATTACTACTTTGATAAGCTCTTAGTTGCATGAGATAAGAGGGCTTTTTCCAGCTAAGTACAAATCGTTCCCCTGATAGGCTGTATAATCTGGCACGCAAAATACAATCTTTGCAGTAGAATTTGAAATGAGAAAATTTGCTTGTAGGTTTTTTGTTCATTCACGCAGCAACGGTTTATAGTCCAGAGTTTTATTAAGTGCATCTTGCAGCTCGTCTACTGTACCGGACTATCCTTTGCTGCCTATATAAATAAATTCCTCTAAGCAGGGCATACCAACTTATAAAAAGAGGTGAGTATATAAGTGCTAAGGGCACCCCCAGTGGGGAACAAATCTCTCTGACTTAGGGCATCGCTGGTGGGAGGGAAGCTAGGGACAGGCTCTTTCAGATCATGAAGCCAGACATTGACGTAGACGTACGACTACCTTTTTATACCCGAAATGGAAGTGAATCCGTGGGCAAAAGCTAGTCGGCACTATGTCAAAGCTTACATAAGACCCTATCACGTAATAATAATACGAGTCTGTTACTGTCCCACTTCACTCTTCTCACACATAGAAAGAATGAGCATTAATCACCACGCTTGCTCAAGGTGGGTTGGTGATTTCTTTCTATGACTCCAGGTTTCCGTCACGATATCTGAGATAAACTAAGAAAGTTCTTATACATTGAAAAAGTGACCTTAGTACTTGACCGAATTGGAACCCACAACCTCATGCATGCGAGGCAAGGCCTTTGTCACTAGCTTTTCACGACATTTGCCTATCACATACCTAGTTTGTATAGCACATCGTCGCTCAAACTCTAGCCCGACCGGCAATGTAAACGACGTGAAGCGAGCAAACCACATCGTTTGTGGATGTCACAAGATTGATTGACGTCAACTCCGAATATGTGATTAATGACCAATCCTTCAAGCCCAAGCTTTGTACTGAGCGTGTGTCGTTTAACGCTTAACTTACTACCGATAAGAGAAGGTTTTTGATTAAGGCAGCTTTGTTTGAAGCTGTTGCAAGAGGGATTTCGCCAGTAAATTTTACTGGAAAAGTCTAACGACCGTGGTCTACTGGACGTAGTTATTCTAAGGATTGTATACGAAAAGAAATAGATGAAACGATTTCAACATATAAGAAGAGGCCTAAGCTTTATGGAATGTTCGTTCGCGTGTCGTAAATTCTCACGATCATAATCATTGCTATTACGTTCCGATAAACCTATTTCAAAAAACCATGCCAAACATTTATGAAATTTTAATTAATCAAAAATATGTAAATTACTTCATGTGTGTGTTGTTTAATCAAATATATGTATAAAAGAAAAGAAAAGTTTCGAACAAAATGAATAATTATTAGATTACTAGTAACTATTCTTACTTTCAATAAGTACAGTTAGGTGTGTCATATACAATTTTGACTCAACGCAGCATATGGAGGCTGCTCAGCTTGATCTCATTATCTAAAAAAAAAGTTTACTACCTAAACTTTCAAACTAGGCGCACATCAAATATACCTCTCCCAATATAAAGTAGAAAATATATAGGTTGAGATCGACAAAACTAAAATTGCGCTCCCACCTTCCCAAACTTTTACGTAATACGTTTTTGTGGAACTTACGCATAAAGCACACCATCCAAATATTTCCCGGATTCCATAAGGTACGCGCCCAGAACATAGCCGATATTATTATTCATATTTCACTGGTTCCGTATATTTACGCAGTCAGATCACGGGTTGAACTTTTTCAATAAAACTCCCCCCGAGATAGTAGCGTTTGGAAGTGCGGTCACGCATCACGCCAAGCGATTTTATAACTTTATCACTGTTCACCAATACCTGTACCTTGAGGAACCCCAAAGATTTTACATTGAAATTGCTTCATTACTCGTTATCTTTCTCTTCGTTACGAGTTTCTTTTGATGTTTTGCTATATTTGTTCTTCTACTTTGATACGGGCGGGCTGTATTAGCATACGTGGAATGATAACAACTTATTTTGAACGAAGTGCTTTATTCATATCGCTGATTTGATATGTGATACCCTTGCATTTAGATTAGTGTTATTGAAGAGACGTTATGGGATAGTATTGAATACAAGTTAACATTAAAATAATAAAACAAAAAAGGTTTGAATTTACATAATTTTAAAAATAAAAGTTAAGAACTGGGTGGGTGGTTCTAGTCGATGATTGAGTTATACCTAGTTCAAAATATGCAAATGTTCAAACCGGAATATTTCACTTATATACAGTATTGTCATGTAAAAATGTGGTATTTGCTTGATACACAGCATACACAAATATAGCTACTAACATTTTCATTAAAAAAAATAATATCTGCTGCCTAGTCTTTTCCCAAATATGGGTTGGTTTCTAGTCTAGCCGGATGCAGCTGAATACCAGTATTTTACATGGAGCGACTGCTTATCTGACCTCCACAACCCAGTTACTCTGCTAAACTTCACCTTTTACCTTACCATAAGGGTGTAGAGTGGTTTTCAAACTTAAGGTCATGCTGTCACCACCCGTAACGACTGTCAAAGATCTACGAATGACAGACGGGATCTATAACTTATCATGCCAAGGTGGAAGGTCATCCATCCACAGTCCGAAATCGGCAAGCGTAGCTTAACCTTTAATCGATCGACCCGTGTGGCTGTTCAAAATAGCCAAAACAGTCCCTCTTCATTTAATAATATCACAAGTAAATCTCCATAACAATGAAATATTTCTAAATCGCCGCTTTAGGCAGCAATAGCCTGTATCGTTAATATTGACACCGCAAGTAGTCTCCATTTACCGATCTCTCACTACGCTTAATAAACGCATTTGTACAACACAAAACGCTCATTAAAGCAGAATAATAACTATCATTCATCATGTATTACTTCCTAGGAGCAAACGAATTCCGCCCGTCAGCACGCTGACAAGAAAATCATCTTTAGAGACGTGCCCCTCCCATTAGCTCGACTGAGATTAGCTGTTAATATTTATAAGTGCAATAACGCCTTAATATCTATTCATAAGTGAAAATTATTATGCAAATAGTGGCAAGAGGGCGGGTAGTAAATTCAGCGGTGTCTAGTCGGAGTCTGCTTTGCCTTAATTGCTGGTCCAGAGGCAATGAATCTAAGGAGATTTGTGGCGAATGTTTCACACACAATTATTTACATAACCAGACATGTAACACTTGTGCTGCTGATATCGGTAAGATTATGATCATACAAACTAAATCCAGTTTATTATTGTCACACTGTAGGGCAAAGGCCTAAAGTAGGAGCTCGTGGCTAAATAAAAACAGCAGCACGGGTTGATCGTAGGTTAAGCTACGTTTGCCAAGGTCAGTCTGTGGATGGGTGACCGTTAGTAACATATCGAGACTCCTCCGTGCCTCGAAAAGCACGTTAAGCCGTTGGTCCCGGTTGTCATTTGTAGATCTTTGACAGTCGTAACGGGTAGTCAGAAGCCCGAAAGTCTGACAACCAGTCTTACCAAGGGGTATCGTGTTGCCCAGTAACTGGGTTGTGGAGGTCAGATAGGCAGTCGCTTCATGTAAAACACTGGTATTCAGCTGCATCCGGTTAGACTGGAAGCCGACCCCAACATAGTTGGGAAAAGGCTAGGCAGATGATGATGTAGGGCAATGACCTCTTCCTATACAGAGAAGGCATGAGCAATGTCGAAAAAAAAATATTTCGGCTTGTAAGATTCTTGTGAGGGTTCCCGATCATTTTCAGGGTAAAGAGTAGGTACGTACCCCTTGTCTTGTCTTCTTTAAACTGTTTAATATACGTCAGTCGTTCGCAAAAACGTTACTTAAACAGCAGAATCATTTTCCCAGTGCTTTGTGTATTTTACGTCGCAATCTCTATTATAAAACCATCTTCCCCACAATATGTTAGCACTATTTTAGTCAAAGAGTTTCACAGAAACTTCATTTCGGAGTTCCGCTAACGACATCAGAGAAAGGGGCTTAACTTCACACATTATTAATTCTCTGTATTCGATTTAAATGAAAATCCTTCAGCATTAACACTCGGGCATACGTCATCAGACATGGTTATTAAACATTCATTTTAATAACAGAACAAAAGGTAAATGTGTGAAATGCGCCCGTCGACGTTTCAATGATTTGCAACGCTCGTTGGTTACTTTTATTAAGTCGTTTTATTTTGTTCGCCTAATGGAATATGGGCATTATGTTACTTTCCTGGCGGATGTGGAGACGTGGTATCGTGCTTTGTGGGAAATAAATCACAGTGTTCTGTTCCTAATGTTAATTCATTAAATATTTGTATAATAAAGCTACAGACTCAAAAACAAAAAAAAAACATGTGTGCAATTCACACGTGGTAGAAGTAAAACCTTAAAAAATTGCTTATGGCTTCAAGATAATGAGACGAATGTAATATTTTGGGAAGAAAATAATTGTAGGTTTTAGTAATGATCATTAATCATAGTGGTACAAAGTTTGATAATTATTTTATAAAATTTCCACGACATAAGAAACACTGTATAATGTTTCCTATCTCATTTTCTCCCACGTTAAATTTTATGAATATATGTGTCTGTCTCTTTTTACTGTCGCTTTTTCGTTTCATACACAACTTTCAAATCACAACGATGCTAAAGAAGTTTTCACTTCAAAAATGTTTATTTGCCAGAGAGGCCTGCATATTGCATATTGTAAGAAGACAAAAAAACTCAAGCTAACTTAATCTTACCCTAAGCTGTTCCTATTTTGCAATCATAAGATCAGATTGTAATAAATTAGACACATATTTTATTACAAGATTACCCCATTCCTAGGCAATTTAGCATCAAAATACCAACCAGCAGCTTAATAAGAGGCCACTTAACAAATAATGTCTGTCTAAACACCAGCTTTTAAGATCTATTTTATAGCACTGCTTAGTAAAACGAAGGCTGGCTGGGTTTAACTAAAAGTTGTTAAACTGTGGCCGTCAACTATTGGTCGATTTAGTAATTATTGAAATTTGCAACTCCGGCGCTACTAATCACTGTTTCAAACTGATACCGGGTACAACACTAATACTAAGTTTGCGCTATCAAAGTCGGCTGTGGCGCCACCGCCCACGGTCGTGTCTCGACGGGCCGCGCAATTGCAGGCCCTATTACCGTACCTACCACTTGTACCATGTACCTATGTACTTTACAACGCCTGGGAACAAACCCCGCAACCTGCCGCGGCGCGTGGGACGACATCTAATAGCCTTTTAATTTTCAACACGCGCCCATCAACACGAAACGATAGTAATAGCTCGTAATGTTATACTGAGAGCACAGCAGCTAATCGGAAAGGAAATTATGTATATTAAAATTCATTAACATTTGCATGTTACGATGCAAAATGACATAAAAGCGACCAGTAAGTACTAGTCGCGAAATATTCTAACAGGTACATGAATACCCATGTTACAAGCTTTTATTAGCCGCGGTGCCAATGAATTTATGCTGTTTAACTCCTCGAGTATCGTAACTGGTAACGACATTCTTATACAATACAATATCTAATTATTCTCCCAAGTGCCATTTTATGGCGGCCGTATAATGAATTATTACCTTGACGATTGAACATTTAACCGCTTAGTGGATCTTCTAAATATAAACAGGGATCGTATTCTATCTAAATAGCGCACATTAAATATCGGTTGCTCTGCTAAATCACGTTGACGTGAGTGATTAATCTTCGGAGTAGAATGCTTGTCGTTAGAAGGGCAATAAAGAGATAACAAAATAAATCAAAGAGCTATAAATATGGGCGGGATGAGCGATCAGTCCCAGAACTGTCCGAATCGATAGAAATTTACGGAACATTTTATGGGACTTGCATGGAACTAAACGTTGTATAAATAAATATAAAAACAACGTTCAGTTGTAAATAACGTTTATTGTTTTTATGGTAACCGGTTAAAGTCGTTGTTAACTGGGTCTCGGAGAGTGTAGCTAGTTATAACGAACGCTATTATATTTTAAATTCAATTGAATGTAAAGGTCGTATCAGGTGAAATGGAAACTGATCCGTCTGACGCTCAGATGCATTACAAAGCAATAGAAAGCTCACGGGTGAATTAGCAAAATGTCTGCGGTGAACTCTTTCGTAACATTTGAACAATAAACTTTTAAGTGTCATATTCAATCTGGGAGCCGTCTTCGGTTATTATAACCCATAATTCAGGAGTGGGAATGCGGTGCAAAAGTGCAATATCCGACTCGGGCTATAACTGTCAACAGAGGAATGAATCACTGGCATATAAATCGTGGCTAGGACAGCATCGTGCGCGGCACCGTGCAATCGCAGCCCGATTTTATTTTATTACTATCACTGTGGGAGAAATGTAACTGTCGATTTGTTTAACTAAATTATTTTATGATAACTTACACCTACTAGTCATGATGGCCCAGTGGTTAAGGCCTCGCCTCTTGTGCACGAGGTTATGGGTTCAAACCTGGGCAAGTTCCAATGTGACTTTTTCAATTCATATGTACTTTCTAGGTTTATCTAGGACATCACTGACAGCGGTGAAGGAAAACATCGTGAGGAAACCAGTACTTACAATTAATATAAGCCTGAAATCGCCAACCCGTCTTCAGCAAGCGTGGTGATTAATGCTCGTGCCTTTTCTGTCTAAGAAGAGGCTTTGCCCTGAAAGTTTTGAGTATGAATGTAGAGGGTTACAAGAGTAGAGGGAGACCCAGGAAACGATGGATGGATTGTGTGAAAGTTGATATGGCTAAGAAGGAGGTGAGTTCTGAGATGACGGGAAATAGAGATGTATGGAAGAAGAAGACATGCTGCGCCGACCCTATGAAATTGGGATAAGGGCAAGAGGATGATGAAGAGGCTTTGCCCTGCAGTGGGCCAGTAACAAGCTGGTGTTATTATAACACCCACTATTATATATAAATGGGTGATTTAGAACGCTGTCGGATTAAGAACTATCGCACACAGTCGAGACGTGGCAACATGAAACGTAGTGCACGTGAGTTTTTATAGAAACTGTTTTTATTGGGTAAAATTTATATCGCAAAATCGTGTCCACATCGACGCGTCGCGTCTGTCTGTGACAATCTCTATCCATTGGCTTCGATTTCATGTCTGTTACATTGGTAGGTAGGCCCTTCAATTACTCTCAATAAAATTGTTCAGTTGCCTTTTCTGATATTTTGAAAATATCTAAAGCTCCAGTTATTTCATGAAATATAAACATGAGTCTCTCGGAAATGCCTAATAGACTTACCCCAAAAATTGAATGACCCCTAATGATTTAAAACATAACGAAAATATTTTCACTAGGAACCTGTCGTTCCTTCGTGACTTGCATCAATTTGCGCGACTATCTCTAAACTTTTTCAACTAAACAAACAGTTCGGAAATTAGACAAACACGATCCGACGACAGGAAGCGCATCTCAAACAAACGCGACGCTGTCGTGCGCTCGCGCAGACGAGAAGATGGATGAAAAATGGCGCCCGGAGATTAGCCTGACAGGAGATCACTTTCTAATATTAACATTAGCAGTTAAGCATACAAAGATAAATTATGGTGTGTTAGGTCAGGCACTGTCAAATTATTTCAAAGCAGTCATTGTTCTCATTTTTTAGGCAGTTAATTAAATTCATCCGAATGAAGTAGACGTGAACACTGGTTATAAGTATGGTTACGACTATTAATCACATAAATTTGACATCTCAGCCCAGAACCATCAACGTTAAACTTCAATCGAACTACCACGCTTTCATAAATCAAAAGAGAAAAACTGGAACATATCAATATAATAAAATTAACCAATCATCTAATACTGGTTTCAAAAAAAGAACATAAACCGCGGAGATCCGCTTATTACAACCGTTTTTGAGCGTTCGCTTGTCTATTCCGGGTGTGAGACCAGACCACCCACGGCATGGCGACTGTTATTTTAGGTGCGTAATTGAGTTGTTGCGACCGTGGCGAGCGACGACCCTGCCACGACACGCGTAATGCGATGTTTTACATGACTTCGATGCACCCTTCACGTAATCATTTAGAGGGAAGACTAGAAAAACGCTAAGTGAAATTGGCTGTTAAAGAAGTTGGAATATTTTTAAAGAATTCCATTTTAAACCGTAAGTTGTATGTTGTACATACGTTGAGCAGTGTAAATATAAGTTAACGACACAGGCATAATTCTCCAAGTTAGGGAAATTCACAACCATATTATTCAAATTATTTTTAATCGGTATCTCAGTCTAAGTCTTGACGACACGTTTGGCGCAGTGGCTGAGCGATCGACTGCTGAACCGCGTGTCGTGGGTTCGATTCCCGCACGGAACAAATATTAGTATGGCCTACAGGTAATTGCTCCGGGTCTGGCTGTTCGTTTATGTGACTTTAAATGTTTGTAAACGTACCCACAACACAGGAGAAATTCCTAGTGTGGGGCAAAGTTTAAAAAAAAAAAGAAAAGAAAGAATATCTCGGTTCTGGGGGATTCTTATGACTTCTCGAAAAGGAAGTCCTGCAGGATCAGACCACCGTTTTAGCCACAGACTCCAAGGCTTGGTATGTAGCCTGGTGTCAAAGAAAAGACAAGGAGTCTCTCCTAACTATCAAAGGGTCAACCAAGTACCAAGTTGCAAAATGACATGTGTACAAATATACACCGTCTCCGTTTTCTTAGATTTGACGGACTAAAATTTGAAAACCGCATTTTATACTGAAAATAGATTAAGTTTACTGGAACCATCGCCTACGACCGTCGTTAACCTATTCTCTTAAACACCTATTTGCGTAGGATGCACAAACGGTAAATAACAAGAAAGTAGATCTCCATGCAGGGATACATTATTCATACCTGTCCAAATCTTTCTGAATGCGTACCAACATAACTATCGTAGATTTTATAGTTAAACCCACCCAGTTCGTTCCCAAATGCCTAAATACCGACATCATTATCGGCCTAGCTTTTTCCCAACTACACTTAAGTCAGCGTCCAGTCTAACCCGAACCTACTGAATACTACAGTATTTTACATGGAGCGAATACCTGTTAGTAGCAGTTTATTCTAGTATTTTATATAGAGGTCGCTCTATTTAAAATACTGGCCTATCTGAACTCCACAACTCAGTTACTAGGTAACACGATACCCTTGGTAAGACTGGTTGAAAGGCTGCCTCAAGTCCAACCTTTAAAAATATCCTGAAATCTACATAGTATATCTTGTGAAAGCTTTTTAAGGTACTAAATCTCTTTGAACTAACTAAGACTTGCGATAACTAGCTAAGCAAAAATCAACGAAGATATTACATTGAATTACTTTGTAGCAGCCCGGAGTCTGTTGCCGATAGCTATAGGCTCGCCCCCTATTATATGGGACTAACATATCTGGTGAAATGGAGATGTACTATAGAGGCACAATCTCTACCCAACCCTTCGGGTAATACAGTCGTGACGTTATGTTGTACCAACACTGGATGTGCGATACTTATTACCTCTGTTAAGCCATTTCAGTACGAAACACAATTTTGAACATTCGTTACTGAAAATGGGTTATCGTATCCTTTCAAATCGACATACGTCCTTTACCAGCTATAAAACCAAACATTTTGCTGGTATAATAGCTCAAGCCTTCCTTTATTTTCTCCCCTAAACGAAACTGACGTGTATTGTGCGAAATGATTAATAACACGTCATAATGATACGTCGCTTTTTTGTTGTTGTTGCGTGTGACGATTTATCCTGTGACATTCTTTTGATAGGATGTGGGTCGGCTTGAAATGCCTCTAGTTTCTGATTATTTTAAACATTTTGTAGGCGATTTTTTTAAGGTAAGGTAACATAGAAATATGCTATAGTTTTTATTGTTGGTACGAAGTTCTTTTCAAATGTTATACTCCAGACACTTGACCAATGAGAGCTAGACAGAAAAAAGTGTAACATTTCGACTGCAATGATAATTATATAGTGCGGTGCAGTTAGGTATAGTATTAACATAGTAATTAAAAATATATATAAATATATTCGAGTATATATATATCTTAGTTATCGCATTAGGTTTGTAACCTGTAATGATAGTATAAGAGTTTAAAATAAATAAATAAATATATATATAAAAATGAAATGTATATTTCATAAAAAATACTTAATTTCAGACTTTGATCCATATGATGTTAGTAACCTTCATAACCTTCATTTATTTATTTATTATTCATATAATAACTCTCAAACGTCACGATTATTTCAGTGTGCCTGTAATTTAATCCATAACTTATGGCGAAAGGAACTTTAGTTCTCTAGCATTATTTTCAGGCATACTAAAGTATTTTAATATGGCCGTTTCCATTTCGAAAACTACTTATAAATACGGCCGCAGCAAATATTTGTTTTAACGAACAAAACCGCTCTCGACTAACTTTGCGAGCACGGTGTGCGTATAGTTCTTCGCAGAGATATTATGGTTCACTTAGAACTATAAAATATTTGCTCACTTCAAAGAATTTTACTGCCAACCACGAAAGTTTTACTTTGATGAATTGAAATTCTACCGCTCTTCGGTTAGCGTAATAAAATTTGTTTGCAAAATGGACTTTCATTGCCACATAAACGTAACACTAAATACTCTGAAGGGTCTTTGTCTTTGCGATACATAGGATTTCCAATATGTGGTCTTCTTTATAACGTTTTAACAACTGTCCGCCCCCAACAAAGTAGGTAGTAAGACTTGTAAGTTATCCTCAACACTCCCTAACACACGTACCTCCCAGCATTCGACTTTGAATACAAATTACCTGATTCTTATTTTCTGTAAATTTTTGGGCATACTAACGCTGTGCCCTGGTTTATTAAACGAACTGTCCGAATGTGTACCACGATAATAAAAAGGAATTATTTCCTTTTATTACGGTACAGCTGTAGCCTGTAAGAAAAGAGAATCTACAAACAGTAAGGTGGAAAAAAACACATTTGCTACATGGCAAAACATTCAAGAGGATTTAGTAAATCCTTTATATTGTTGCGAAAAAAAATCTGATAAGTACCTACGGACGTAAGAATAATAGGAAAGCCGTTTCCTTATAAAAACATATGTTTATCCTGTTCCTTCCAACTTTTCTTTTCTTTTGCTTATTCGTAAGTTCTCAGGACAAACACAAGTGATAAATCTGTTCCAGTAAACTTACTTGTATCAGTGCTATATTTATAGATTTCCGTAGAGATACTAAAACTGACTTAGACAGTTTGAGTGTTTACCTTACTTCACAATCACTTTTTACCAGGAACTTGTTAAACATAAACTGCATTAGCATCGTCGCAAGTCCAGCAAAAAATAATGTTTATTACACTAAAGGCAAGTGCTAAGCTCTTACGGATAGAACAAACTATGCTATTAAGGACCTCGTTCGATTTTCATTGGCACTTTGCCCCAGAGTGAGAATAGAATAGCTATTCTCCACTAACAAAACCTTTTCCATAGCAGTTTTTATATCTCTCTCTTTGTTTTGCAAAAGAGAAGGATGGAATATATTCGAAGTCGAGTCGTTGAAAGGAGGTTAGTTGGAGGTATAGGTTGTTGCATTTAGCTCATGACATAAGATCGCGATGCTTCTCGGTGTCTCGGTGTTTTATTGACTCAATCATGGTGATACCGTGAGGTTACGGCGACGGACTCATGGGTAAAGTGCTCCAGTCTGTACATTTTTCTTCGTTGTAAGTAAGCGTGGAACAGTGTAAGGGCGATATTTAAGACTGGTTTTCCTTAATAGGAGATTGTACATAAGTTGGTTTTGTTCGAAAAATAAAAAAACGTTTCGTGAAGCAGTGTCTCGAAAAAACTTGTGACTTATCGTGCCTTATCTGGAGAAAAATCAAAAGAACAACAAAAACTTCGTAAGCTATTGTTTGGGCGTTATCACAATGATTGAGATATCACAACATAAAATATTGTTATACAACGGCTACATATCCGAACGAATGTAATAGAGATTAAAATATTCCAAACTCGAACCAAAGTCCC
The DNA here is from genome assembly GCA_905147745.2 of Phlogophora meticulosa. Classification (NCBI taxonomy): domain Eukaryota; kingdom Metazoa; phylum Arthropoda; class Insecta; order Lepidoptera; family Noctuidae; genus Phlogophora; species Phlogophora meticulosa. The sequence continues at coordinate 7,936,948 of LR990528.1, read as the reverse complement.
TTGTCCGGCCATGTTTACAATCGGAACAAGACAAGACAAGATATTTCCGTCAACTTAATTGAAGTGACATGAGTTACTTTATTGATATTAAAATTTATTTATGAATACGGCGGCGAGTGATAAAACGACATTTCACCGCCGGTGTGTTTGTTTGTCGACAGATTTCTGCGAATGAGTGCAATTAATTATGACCGATGTCGGTCGTCCGAGGACGCGCGCCTGCGCTCGCTGCTTTTGTTTTTACACACCATTTGTAGAACAATGCAGCGCGTGCGACTTTTATCTCGCTACAAATAAACGAATACTCCTGTCGACTTTTTGTCGGTCTCGATCGTGGCTCGCCTTGTGCCTGGCTCCACCACGAAATTTTATTAAGCCCGTACCGAAATGTTACTGAAGTTAAACGAATTTTACCAAGCGGAATATTTCGATCTGCTAAATGCGAAAGTAACAAAGTCAAAAGCAAAGTTGCGACATCCTTCAGCATTCTAGTCTTATTAAGTTCGAGCATACAGCCTTTCTTCAAGCTGTCAAGTCTCGATAAAAGCTCACAATAAAAGATAGGTAACCTACATTGTTTCAAATATCACGCCGTTTCGTACACGGGATTGACTCATTACTTTGTAGTCTTTTTATTAGTAACTTTATTTATAGTGATGCTCTAATGGAAAGATCAAACGCACTCGACAGTTAATTTTAATGTCTCGGTGTAAACGGGCACTGAGGCCCGTTAGATATAATTAGAGGGATCGGTAAAGCCTCGCTGTGCACTGCGCCCGCCGCCGCCAGTAGTATTTTGATCTCGTTGACATTTATTATGTCACCGACATCGGTACAGACGTACCTACCTACCCGGTATGAATAAGTTACTATTTTTATCTTTAACGAGTGCGTTAACATTCACACTGGAAGACGTGACATACGTGCGTCAATATGATGAGCCATAACGTAATAAAATATAAATAATTATGATTGATTGAAATGCAATTGGACATTTCGCTTTGAATTTATATGAAAGCGGTACGAGTATCTTGGAGGAATATTGCGGGAAATGATGTCAAAGGCGGTGTAGTGGAACCGCCAAACTTGTTTTATGTGTCAGGAAGGAAGGCATGCTGTCAGCGGCGCCTCGCGAGGCGGCGAGGCAGCGAGGCGGGGCGAGGGCGCAAGCTCTCAAACTTTAACGAGCCATTACCGCTGCGCCGCCACGCTCCGCTCTACAAGGGGGGAATCGTGTAATTTTCGGAACTCGCATAACGTGTAATTATTTCAGGAGGGGGCGTCAATAACGTAACCGCAACACATTTATATGCGTCCAGACTCAAATTTTCATCGCGCAGGTAACAGAGAACACTCCATGTTTATGTATGAAACGCCGTGAATTTTGATTAAACCGCGTTTCACATAAAATCCAATTATTTGCATAAAATATACGGCTTCGAAAATGGGTAATCTTCAACGACGATACGAAAACTCACTCGTTTTGCTCAAATCGTAAACGCAGAATAAAGTCGCATACGACGTCGTTATGAATAAGAATGGTTACTAATGAACCAATTTATGGAGACAACTGGCTGTCCGGTGAGTTATTATCGACACAAAAGCGAGGACAGTGTAAACGCTCACTGAAATGGAACGTAACAAGTCCGCTGAAATAATTCACGGCGGATTCGACACGGACATTCACAGTTGCATCGCCGTGGGCGAGTGCAAGCTTGTCTTGAGACGTCGACAGTTCTTGTTGCGACTACTGTGGTTATTTCTAAACCGTATCACGTCTCCGTCGACCGGATCGCCTCAACGGCCAACGCTTTGATGTCGCATTCTCTTTTTGCAAACCACATTTCAGTATAGACTGAATGCTTTCGGGAAAGATGTCTAACGACCAGCGTTTCGATCGCCGCATTCTTCGTTTTGATATTTCGTTTTCGTTTCACATCGGCTAATGTAATTGCCTCTTGATGCCAACTAAGATTTGTTGGGTGAATTGTCAGATTTATTAGACCTTTTCTGATCTCAACGGTATTTATGAGGCTTTGCTATTATAATTTCAAGCCACTGTTTAGACGGGTCGAAACAATTTCAATACAAATGCTTCACTGTATGCATTGAACATTATTTTTGAACAGTACGTCTTCTAACCCTAAACAACTCCGAATGAACTGTTCATTTGAGAACTGGATCCCGATAAACGCAGTGAGGGGTTGTCAATGCAGTTTATTTTCAGCCTAGCCAGTGGTACAGATAATAGAATGCCGTAAAACTCGGTCCTGTGTGGGCGAAGCGTAGATAACAGGCGGCTGCGACGTATCTCTTAAAGCGGTAATTTGTTAGAGCTCTTGGTGCGACTCACTTGTGATAAGGAATAAAAAGTGGAAGAACCCGAGAGTTCAAGGCGATGTTCCAATGCCATTGCTATGTTTAGATAGTGGATTTTATGACCTTCTTTCGCAAAGTAATTGGGATGATAGTTGCTGTGGTGCAAAGCTACACTGTTGTAAAGTAAATTCCCACGAGTAGGTTTAGCAACTTACCTAGAGAGTACAGGTCCCAGGTTGATTGCTCGCACTTAACACGGCTGGTTTTGATAAATGTTTAGCTAGTGTTTACGTGCAAGATTGGTTAGTTGAACCGTTATGCTATGAACATTTGAGATGAAAATTTAGAATCATACAGCGATCTAGTAACTATATCTTACCATTCTCCGTAGAATATATAAAAAGGTCCTATATGTATTATCAGACATCATCGAAAAAGTGACGAATAGAAAACGAAAGGTCCTGTTACAATAACAAGGAAATACGTCACGCGATGTGAGGAACAGTGACAGAAATGGACGTCACTACCAATGTTTTATGACGTCGGATGGGGATAAATGGAAATAAAAGGGGAAAAAATACTTTGAAAGCATTAAACGTAGGGCTATGAATGTCTTTAGACAAATTAAAAACCTGTGATTTATAACGGTAGCATTTTATTGCATGCAGTAGCATTTACAAGCTCTTCGGTAGAATGTTGCCAGCCTAAAAATATACAATGTGACAAAGCGTTGAGTTTGAATTTTTTTCGTCAGTTTTAATAGTCATAAGACAGAAATACGGTTGTGAGTAGGTACGAATCCTCAGTATTAAAGAAATTTCCTGCACAAGAGATACAAAAAAACCTGTAGGTAATCATAATATCAATAAATATTGCATTCTCTAATAATAAATGCTTGAAGCTAAGAACAATTTTATTATAGTGGGTATTAATATACAATCTTAATCTAAATTAAACAAACGCCCGAAGCAAGAAGGTTATTAGGGCTACACACACCAGCGCTGCCTGATTGCAAATTTGACAACGTGTTCTAAATAGAGGTGTATTATCGTGTTGCTATTGTCTATATGAAAATAAAAATGAAGAATTGAGAGATATGTGTAATTATCAAAGTTTATATGGTAGTAAAAGAAACATTTAATTTTGTCTGTTTGTCTGCGTTTCTGCGGATGAAGTGGCTGTGCCTGCCACTTCATCCACGTGGATATTGACAAAAAAAAAAGCTAGTATAAAAGAAGACCGTGCAATTTTGCCCAATTACAAAATTTAAGTTACTCATAGTTATGCAAAAACGTATACTATATATAATCGTGAGTCTGATCCTGCAAACCTTTCATGTTTGGTTTTATTCAATGTTTTCATAAAATTGAGTAAAGATAATCTATTTTATAATACACAGCTTTTATAGATCCGATAAAATGCGATCATTACACAAAAATGCGTCAATTTAAAGGTGTAATTTCACTTGATTATAATAACCGTATCGAGCTACGGGTAATCCACATAATGACGGCTTAGCAACAATTTACTATCGGAGGGTTTATTAAAAGGCAATACAGTGTTTAATCTGTCATTAATTTAGTAAAATTACCGCCCTTTTCATTTATGAGCGAGCCTTGGGGAAATTACTCCATCGGGACAGCAGACTTGTTAATGTTGGCTTTTGTAGTTTTTTACTGGGTTGTGGGTCCATAATTCACATATGAAGAAAAATGTAGCTTGAGCTTCAACGCAACGTATTGCAAACAAAAATCGTTCATCCGTTTTGTTCATTTTCCATAAGCCTTGCGCACATAGTCTGTCTAACCGAGCCGCAGCACATTTCACTGACGGATCGCTCGTCAGGCGTATTTTTGCGGCCGCTGTTATCCGTTATTGAGCAAGGGTTCATACAAAATGTACAAAAATGATGTAGGAGGATTTTTGAAATGCAGTGCAATGTGGCGCGGCCTGTACAAATGTGCGCGAACTTATCCATTGCATTGGACTGGATACATTCGATGTCAAGCACTGATTGACCGCGGCTATTATGTGCGCTTAACTTTAAAGACCAACGGTTGTTCCATCTGAGATAATTAACTCATGATCTACTCTCGTGTCGGTACGAGCCAAGAGCTATACTTAAAATGGAGTAGAAAGCCAACAACTGAACAGTACCTACCTCGCACAACATACGAGTAAACTTACATAAAATAATTCACTTCGCTAGTCAAACACGATTCCATGTCTACAATTTCAACGTAACGTGTTATTTGCCCACCCCTTATACCTGATAGTACTTAACCTCTGTCGTGTACACTAGAGCTCTCTACGTAACAATTTAGTTTGATGATAATACTACGATCGAGTTACGGACAACCCTAGCTTCGGTTAAGTAGAGGACGCATTGACCAAGCGAAAGCGATTAATCAAGGAATTTGATACGCAAGTACCTACTTATCAGTCTGCATATTATCGTCTACCTATGTTTAGGTCTGTTTGTGTGTAGGTTTTACCTACGTGCATATTTTTCTAGTAGCCACTCCAGACTCGACCGAATTCTTTATTCATAAGCACTTCGCGCGGTAAGGCGGCTCGCCGAACTACAAACATGTTTTGCATAGTTAAGATGTTATTTTATTTACTTATCAATAAATAAAAGCATTCACGTCATGAAAATATCATCCAATCACGGTGAAATACCGACTAAACTAACACAAAATTACAAATTTATTCAGAAAAGCTTTAAAAATAAGCAAAATCCACTCGCTGCTCCTTTAATTTCACTGTGACACCGTATTACCCGCTATCGCTTTACTAACATAACAGTGGCCCTATAGAGGAATCCCGTGAAAGACTAGGGGAGGTGAAGCCACGCTGTTACCCTGAATTCTGTAATTAAACGCCTCGTCTAATTGTGACCTTCGACCAGCTCGCTTCACACTCCGCTACACTTTCGGGATTAAGCTCTTTGTAACTAAATAGCGAAGGAATGGTTCGAGTATCTTGAAATGAAGGCAAAATTCTAGTTAGAACAAATGTCCAAATAAGTTTAGAGAGAATCTTTAGGTACCAATGATTTATTTAAATTACGACTTTATTCTGCTGTCAAGACCTAAGTTAAAACACTATAGCGAGTTGGTAATAACATCACGCCTATATTCTTCAAATGTGTTGAACAGATGTGCTCCTGTAGTGACACACCCACCTTCCGCTAGTTGTGTTTAGATCCCATATCCATACTACATCGACCGGGCACAAATCCAAACTCCGGTCTGTTTTTTTTTTTTTTTTAATGGACTCAATATCACTGCCAGACCAAGGAATTAAACCTAAGAACTCATGCTCAGCAGTCGTGTTTGCGACCACTAGACCAGCGAGGCGGTCAGGCCGGCTGTATAGGGAGCGAATACCTAGGTAAAACAGATAATCTTTTTAACACGTTGAACGCCAAATGATCGACAAACAATACATTTTCTATTGTGTCTCGTTATTTGGCAGTTAAGGAGTTACATAGAAATTAAAAAAAAAATTAAGCGTAGACTACTACGCTAAAAAGTTTTTTGGGTTTTTGTTTTTTGTAAACTAGCCATAGAAGCTATGATACTAGTCGTAGCTTCTATAACTAGTTTTGTTTTAATATCTCATAGTTTTGACTCGTTGGTCTAGTGGTTCCAAGTGCAACTGAGGAACGTGAGGTCCTGGGTTCGATTCCCAGATTTGGCAAAATGTTATTGAATTTTTTCAATAGGTAATTTCTCATTAGCAGTCCAGAGTCTGGAATTGTGCCTGGTTAATGGCAATAGACTCGCCCCCTAATTACATGGGACTTAAAATATAACTGGTAAAATGTGGCTATTACTGGAGAAGCGCAACTCTGCCCAACCCTTCGGCGTGATCTCACGTTTATCTTAAAGTTTATTTTAGAAGCTCAAACATTATTCTTAAAGCTCTCGCCAATAAATAGAACAACAATAACATTTTCTAAAGAGGCGAATTCCTTAAGTCGCCACTTACACATAATTACCATACAACCGGGCACGATTAAAGGATAGTATAACCATGGAATGACGGCGTTTATGTAAATTGCTTCCGCTAGGATTTCACCAAGATTTATGCGTTAGCGTCAAGAACAATTAAATTTAGACCACGACTCGCGCTTCTGTATAAATTAACTCATTTTAGTTAAGAGAACCGTCTGTTTCTGTTCTATTACAGCTTCTTGAACTTGTAGTAAAGTGGATGGGTTTTTCGTTTGATAGTTCTACTGTAATGGTTCCATTACAGTAATTAGAACTACAATATTCAATCTGTACTAATATTATGAAGAGGTAAAATTTGTTTGTAAGTTTGTAGGTAGGTGGTAATTAATCTCCGGAACTAATGATCCATTTTCAATTTTTTTTTTTTTACTGTTAGAAAGCTACATTATTCTTGAGTGCATCATAAATATAAAAACTACGCTTTAAAGGGGGTGGAAGGGATGTTTGTTAAAGTTCGAAGGGAAAAGTATGTAATGCACGCGGACGAAGCCGCGGGCGAAGTGCTAGTCTCAAATAAAGTAACTGGAACTAGATTTTGATAAATAGAACCTATGAAAACCTCTTTTTTTACATAACATAACATCACGCCTGTATTACCCGAAAGGTTGGGCAGAGGTGTACGTAAATTATTTTCACCCACATTGTATTAGGGGTGAGCCAATTGCCTTTAACTGGGCACATATCCAGACTCCAGGCTGCTACTGAGAAATTCATAACGAAAAATCCCAATGACACATTGCTCGATCCGGGAATCAAACCCAAATCCTCATGCTTAGCAGTCGCGTTCACAATCACTAGTTCAACGATGTTGCCTCCTCAATCTTTTTATCATGTACAAAATAAATCTATTAGAATTAATCGAGAGCCTCAATTCAAAAAGATCTGTTGCAAAATCGGGTAGGTATGCACTGACTTAAACTCATTGTAGCTCTATGCAGCTGGAGCGACTGCCTATCTGACTTCCGCACCCAAGGTACTCAGCAAGAAGGCAGGTCTTTGGTAAGACTGGTTGCCAGCTTACCCATAACAATTGTCATAGATTTTAGAATGACAGCCGGGACCAACTGCTTAACATGCATGTTTACGGAGGTGTCTCTATGGAACCGATCCACAGATCGACCTCGGCAAATGTAGTGGTGTATATACAATAGCAGTGTACAGTGCAATTTCTTAACATTTTCTAGAACGTATCAAATGTCTTTTATCTGTGCAATGTAATGATAGGCGACATTCAATACGTGAAAGTTTACAGTAGTCATCATTCCACAAAATAATCTTCATAAATTCTCCTTTACAGCATTCGCCATAGATAAAACATATAATAACGTAGACATTTACAGTGTTCACTGTAAAATTCAGTGGAAAGCTGGCTAGTGAGGTGCACGTGCACCCTGGGGCTGCGAGAGTGGTCGGTAATACCTGGTCGACTGTTTTTATTGGCGTTTGTATTAAGTTTTCATGTACGACTAATGGATTAGTGCAGTGAGAAGGGGGGGTGCAGTAATAACGAATGATACTTCCTGGCAGTGGGATTTGTATCGCCATTTTGTAGACTGTATGCGAGATCTGTGATACGATTGCAATTGTTTTTAATGAGTGATAGTAGACATGTATTTTTATCGGGTTCTCTACTGCATTCGAATTCCAAATGCATGCGTATTTTTTTTTTACTCAAAGGGGTTTTTATTTTAAGAAACAATAGCAAATGTCAATTGTGCCCTTTACGAAACAGTATCTATATGATTTGCTTGCATGACGTTTGCTCGTAGAAAAATAGGCCTTCAGGATATATAAAATACCTAAATTACTTTTATGCTACTAATTCTTTTTCTGTTTTAAACGGGACCCTAATAAAAAGAAAGTGTTAAGTAATCTGCTTATTTGTCGCCACGTGTAAAATATTTCGCTGCGAATGTTTTATATAGAAATGGAAATATTATTCCTACCCAAATAATATTAACAGGATGTAACCCGATACATATTTAATGTTTCTATATCGAAATATATTCAAATCTGATATAGGCTAGTAGGCAAGACGTCGCTTCGTCGCCGTCCGCCGCACATTTGCAAACTAAGCTTATTTCCGATCACCATCTTTTGATAAATGTTCCCCCCATGGGAATGTACCAGAAACCGATATGTATTAACATAAATTATACTTACAGATTAATTTCAGCTCTTAACTTCCCTGGTACATTTGCATCCGTGATATATTAATAAGCAATGAGTTTGTTGGAAACAAGATTATTTTGTATTTTGCTGTATAATATTTTGGTTGGGTCAAGTTGACGGCAGATGGCAGGTGATTAAGCTCGTTGCTTGTATTCGGAGTTAAGGGCGGTATACTGGATAATGGTTTTATTTTAAATTTTTGACTTACGGCTTGGTAAAATTATGTTAATTCAGCTACGTTGCCTGCGATTAGACACACCTTCCGCCACTATACTTTCTCGTGGGTTTTGCAAATTACAGAATTAAATTATGGTAGGCGCAGGATGTCGATGATTGATCATACACCTTTCGCTTCTTCTTCCAGGCGGCTTATCTCATCTAGACAGCATCAGATAAAAAAGCACCTAGTGGACGAAAAAGTAATCATAGAACTTTCCTGAAATATGTTGAGGTCGGATTCTGTCTAAACTAGAACCAGCAGATTATCAGTGTTTTGCATAGAGTGACTGCTTATCTGACCTTTATAATCCAATTAGGTACAGCATGAGTAACACAAAATCCCTTGGTAAGGTAAGTATCAGGGCAAAAAACAACAATCAATATTATACGAAATTATATCAGGTAAGTACCTGTTTCTACAAATTAACATATACGGAAATCATTACCATATACTCAATTGTTAACTAAATTGATGATTCGAATATTATTATCTGTGTATGCTCCACTATTGTTTGCACCTACTGAACCGTGCATTTTGAACGAAGTCATGTGCATTGTTGTGCGAGCTTAAAATCAATACGAACGTATTATATCCAGTTGAACTAAATTTGACAGCCTGCGTGTGGACGCTATGGATAACACTTCCGAGCCCGTCCAATTCAACGTTGAATAGATTATTATGTAGATACTGTGCCCATGGATATATTCCTCATAATAACGACGACTTGACAGCTAATCAATGCGTGTGTTACAGTTTAGATTTAGATTTAACTATATCTGCTGTTTTATTTTTAGGTAGTGCCACTCGCAGTTCAGCACTAGACGACTGTTTACTGTGTAACCTTACAATGAAGGCCCCCAGCCAGGGCTAAAACTACATTTACAACTATGTCTGCTGTTTACGATAATATATCGATTTAATACACTGCCTATCTTACTTTCCCGCTAAAATGTGATACAGTTAATGAAAATTGAGCCTTTGTACTTGCACTCCTTCACAAACAACTCAATTACTTTTGACTAAGCTATTTTTGTCATGATGGCCCAGTGGTTTACGCATCGCCTCTTTAAGTTTATCTTGGATATCACTGACATTGGTGAAGGAAAACATCGTGAGGAAACCTGACTTTATAAATTAGTATAAGTCTGAAATCGCCAACCCGTCTTGGGCAAGCGTGGTGATTAATGCTCATGCTTTCTCTGTATGAGAAGAGGCCTTTGCCCTGCAGTGGGACAGTAATGGGCTGGTACTCAAGCTATTTTAGACCTAAAGGACACAAAGGGCCAGAAATTTTAAATCAAAAAAATTTACTTACTACACTCAATATCCAATATTTTTATAGCTTTCCATATGTATTCTTAGGTGGTAACTTTATAATTAAGATCATTACGGACCCTATAGGGCACATAATGATATATTCTATATTTATTACACTTATACTGTATTATAATGTATCTTTCTGGGAGGAAAATAATCTTTATTATTATTCTGCTACTCGGTTTAAACTTCCACCCCGTAAAGAAATGCAACCATTATTGTTTTAAAATACACTACAATTTACATTACTCAATCAACATTTTCATCCCCGGCCACGTATTTCTATGAAACATAAAACTAACGACTTTATTGTGTGCGACTGACGCAATGTACAGATAATAAAAAAAATACAAATAACAGTCTTATGAAAGCATTCTCATTAGATACTTATCAAAACCATCATTCAAAACGTCAAAAAATCAATCAATACAAGATAACGTGGGTACTTGTTATCAGACTGACCCACATTTTCCAAGCTTTATTTACCTACTTATTTTATCACATTTTTTGAATGAGTAAACACAGTGACATTAACGAGAATCAACTTCTGAATATTATAGTGAATAGTTTGAGCCTTTGAGCATCAACATGCAGTAAATTCTATTTTTGTATTGCTTATTTGGGTCCTTGTAGCTTTACGAGCATTCAAATTTTATTCGTCGTATTAAAATGGCGGCCTACACAGTCTAATAGTTAATTATACTGTTTTATGTGACGAGTTTCCTAACAGAAATCGCGTTATGGTTAATTTGATACGATATATTGTGATCTTGCACGACTAAGTTATGTTTTTGTTAAACTCTTCAGTTAGTTGGTCAATTCTTTATTTTCTAAATCTCTCTAAGTTTTTACGGGGAGATGTTTCACATAACAACACTGTAGTATAGTTTTACTAAAATCTATCTCCTGACATAAAATTGTTCCCTTACACCCGGTTTGTTTAATTATACTCCCTAACTATCTCATTATATAACTAAACAAACACTAATTATAATGTCTAAGTTCCACTCTCTAATTAAAAGCAATAATGGTTAAACCATCTTCTACAGATTAAATCAATAACATGTGTAATCAGAGATACCGTAAACAGGATAGAATTAAATTGGCCGTATAGTTAAACAAGATAGGCGCTAACTTCAGTATAAACAACGTTTTACAACCATACATTCCATAATATTCCTATTGCTGTTATTGAAACAGCAAATAAACCTATATTCTTAATGCTAAACAGAATTTCTCAGCAAAGTTTTCCTCTAGTAACTAACTATAACGGATATCATTTGATTCGAATAGTCCTTTGTCCGTTCCAAAAATCTGCTGATAAAGGAAAGCTCTTTCGGCACCAAAAAGGTAGCTATAAACGTACCCGATACGTAAGCAAGACAGGAATAAATTGGACTCAAAGATTTATTGCCAAATGCTCTTAACCCGAAACCTTTCGCCCGGAGAATAAGTCCGCGCTATTCAGTTTTTCGGGCTCGGAATGTATCACATACGGTCCACGATTGATTAATGATACTGGTGCCTGAAAATAAGCAATTTGCTGCTAACTTCGGTAAGGTTAGATTACAAGATTATTGTGGGTTATTTTTCTAATTAACAATATAATCATAAAATAAATCTTTTCACCGACAAGTTGGTTTACAAGTCTTTGCAGTTTACGACTCGGTTAGAGGCTTGTAAGCCGCAGGTAACGACGTGCTTCGTTACTAAAGTGTGTATTATTTATGTAGCCTTTTAGCGTGTTTTATATCTCTGTTTCTACTATAAAGTTGTTGGGAAACAACAACCGAATAAGGATATAAGAAAGAGTCCTCATAATTTTATTGGACGATTCCTTGAATTAAATATTACTACAGGAAACGTGGTTCAGGTACTGCCTATAAAATAACAAATAAAACGTCATTGCTTTTGTAAAGTTGCTTATATTTCAGATTTCTTGTTTCGGGTACAAACACAACTGTTTCTGAAAATATTTTGAATACCGATCAAATTGTTATGTCTTTTACATTAGGTAGGTATGCGAAGTATTAAAAAAAATTGAAAGTTGGGGAGAGTTAGGTAATTACACTAGGGTTACATTTATTTCTAATACACAAATTTAATATAAATATCACAGTCAAAGATTATATAACTAATATTCTAGAAAGTCCTAAAGGTATATGGCAGTGAAATGCAGGGATTAGATTTTTAGCTACGTTTACAGTCAAAATTGTAACAACCTCAAGTCGTCAGTATAGCTACAAAAGATTAGCTTACAAGAAAATACAGTGTTCACCAATGGCAAAACTAGTCCTATGTACTGTGACTAGAATATAGATTAGGAATAAATTACGAGATACAAGTATAAAAAGTTCGGTATCTACATGTTACAAGCACTACTATGGCTAATCTACAATGGTTATGATCTTGTCTGACGAATATTAAGTTATACATTATCTACCTACACCTAATACCATCTTAATTTTTCAGTTCCACATTATGAACAACACTAACAACTGCGAAACATTTTTTCACGTAACTTATCCTTAAAATTTGAAAAGATAATGTTGATTATTGCTTTCATTTCCTCTTCCAACATTGTTCACGTCTAATTATTTGGAGTTCCGTACACGGTCTTGTTTTCTGGACTCTGTGAAAAATGCATTAAATCTAAATATCTGCATTGTCCATTACAGTGAAAAACACTGATGGGGCATAGGGGTAAATTGTAAACAAGATCAATTTACCTCATACGGCGGTGGCGGCAGTATATCACACAGATTTATTTGACAGCCCTGCTCCGACCTCGCTACATTCGAATGTCTACTCGTCTGAATGGGAATTTTGAAACTGTTCTCCCTGCCCAGCCAGTGCCACTGTGGATAGTCGTACTCTAAATCACTCGCCGGACACACTTTGCTTTTGTCTTGTCGACTTCTTGATCCGGACCTATTTGTATGACAAGAGGCGCAGTCGTCCTCCAGGACATTAATGTCATTATGTGCGTTCTCATGCCTCGGCTCTCTATAGTCTTTAGTTGATCTGCTGGACGTGCTATGGCAACACGTCGAACATTCTCCGTTCGAGTACTGAATGCTTCCGTTACACGACCTAACAATGCTATTGTTATGAGATCGTCTTTCTGGACAATTTCTCAAGTCTCCGATTTCGTTATTGTCCTGTGTGGAAAATGATATTTATTGTAACACATATGAACATATTGTGGGGTATTTGATATATGATAGGATAAGGTAACGTATGCAAATTCGTTGAAATCTTGTAATCTTATCTAAAGTCAACAATGTAGTTCCCGAAAAGCTTATCAAGCGTACCTTGAAATTGAGTTCTGTATAAATGGCGCTGGACGCATAGGGTTCCGGTGGTCCGCGTCGCATTCTGTCCACACTCGAAGCGTCTAATCCTTGAATGGAATTCTGAGGCAGACTGTATTCTGGCTCGACACTCAGAATGCTCGTTGATTGCCCACCTGAGAATAGTTACATTCTATAAATGATTCCCTTTGAATCATCTCCAACTTTGTAGGCGTTTTGTTAAATAAAGGGTTATAGAGTTCGACAATAAGTAAAACCGAGCGCTTATTTTATCACATGACAATCGGTATCGTGTAGTTACTGTGTCAGTATCAATTTCAAAAGAATTTCAATCGTGAGAAATATGTCAATGATGCTTCAAAAATAAACACTAAGTAAATAGATAACAAGCGATAGATACATACCATGTAGAAGACTTTGGTGACAGCTGCTTACATCTAAAGTGGGATCGGTCGGGGCGGCGAACACCGGCCGGTCTCTAAGCCAGATAGTGTCTTTATTCAATAGACACTGTTGAGCCGTCACAATTGACTGACCTACAAAGAAGATCAATGTTTCAATTACATATACTTAAAACGTAGCTACTGTTTTCATTTAAGTTTTACGTGACGGCACGGTGGGCGCAGTGGCTGAGTGATTGGCTGCTGCGCTTCGTGTCTTTGGTTCGATTCCCGCACGGAATAAATATTTGTATGGCCTACAGGTAGTTGTTCCCGGTCTGGCTGTTTGTGTTTGTGAGTTTGAATGTTTGTAAAACGCACCCACGATACGGGAGAAATTCCTGTGTGTGTGTGGAGCAACGTTATAAAAAATAAAAAAATAAAAGAAAGTGATGAAACATAGCTACTGTTTTCATTTAATAATATCAGTATTGATGATAGTAAGATAATACAAAAAACATTACAAGTATTTTTTGCTTTATCATATTAATAAAAACGACTTGGATAAAATGCATTATAGTTGGGAAGTAGGGTCGCTACGTCACAAGTATGTCTAAGATCTACATACACGTGATGTCATGCATCATTTTTGCTCAATGTAACCTTTTGATTCGGTAAAAAAGAAAAATACTTGTCCAAGATTTTTTAATAATCTACAAGAAGGCAAAAATTATTTTTTGTCGTCATCCCTATTACTTACCAGTAGATTTCTTCCGTTGAATGTTGCTTCGGCGCTTGATGTAGTAAATACTGAATATTCCAATTGCGATTATCGAGAATAACGTAAGTCCAAGAGCTAGAAGCCATGTTTCTTGAAATATGTGCGTTATGTTCGAGTCTTTTGGTGGTTCAGTCCTAAAGAACAATAAAAATATACATTTTCATATCGTATATCCATTGTCTACGTGTTTATTCTATTGTACATACGTCTGTCAAACAAATTTGAGTGACTCAAAAACAAGCTGCTTTGAGCCTAGTACGCGCAGAGTCAACGTAACATGAATTCGAACTATTTTAAAATTGAAATACTTCATATTTATATCTTTATCTATGCCTTTGGCTTTTATTAATATCTATGGGTTCAATTATTCTTGGCATACAAATTTAAACGAACATGTTAAAGGATAATCTTTTTGATTCACAATTACGATCAAATTTGTTCGTTAACTACTAGCAGGCCGCAATTCCGTGATTTAAGTTTGAGCTTGAGCTGGCTTAGTATAGTACGGAGTTTTATTAAAATGTGAGGTCAGCTTATAAAAGTTTACTGTACGTTTACTTCGCACGTACCTGCTATGGCTTCTGTGCGCAGGTAACCGTAAAAAGAGCTTTCTGTTCCAAAATTATCATATAATAATGAAAAGTAAAAGTAGGTAAACTAGAAGCTACTTATGAAGAAAGAACATAAGTTTTACGGTTATAAAATGAAAACTGATGGAAGCTTGTGGATTTATGACATACAAACACAAAGTTATTAGCTAAGTTCATCTCTCATCCATTCATCATTGTTCATTCTAATTCGGTCTCATCTAAGGCCAACAAGCACCATAGACAATAGACAACGTCTTTTTAATTATTCGGTGCCGTATTGCTGGAGGCAGAGCAGCAATAACCGGATTTATTTAATCGGAAGCATCACTTACTGCACGTAGTGTCTCTGCGACTGCGTGGGCAGCATGTGTATTTGCGCGGGCGCACTGAACGGGCCGTGTCCGCGCCGCGTGACGGCAGCGGCGCGTGCGCTGTACCGCCCGCCGGCGCGCAGGGAGCTCGCCGCAGCAGCGCGCGTGCGAGCTCCCAGCGACATCTGACCCACCACGCGACCACCGGTACTACCACCCACGCGGATCTCGATCTGGGTCCAAGAGATCTGGTTATAGTGGTGTCATCAATATTATCTAAGCATCAAGAAATAGCTATATTTGTCTTAACCTTCAGCACTGACTTCTACATCAACCCCATTAGGGAATTTAAATGACTATCACTACAAATGATTTGTTAATTCAAATGAGAACTGCCAAATCAGTTCAGTTGTAAGAAATGGCATCAAACGCGAAACTGACATAGTGTGTCAAGTCGTTCAGTAATCAGGTTCCCTGTCTGTATAACTTAAGAGTAAATGTCGGTGTGATTAATAACCGCTTCAACATGGAAATACGACGAAACATTTAATCACCCTGTTAAAACTGGAAACAATGCAACATTGATTGTAAACACATTTTAATCCCCAACATAAAACTTTATCGAGCAAAACAATAATCATAATTAAACAGTAATTGGAAAACAAAACTTACCAAGTACCCTGTGAGTTCACCGTTCCACGTGCTCACAGGTGGCGGTTCCCATCGTATCCACGCCGACGTTGCGTTTATTACACCCGCCGTAACGCCAAGGGGTGGCGCCGATGGTACTAAAATATTACCAACACATAAAATATGCAACCACGTTCAATATACAAACAAAAACAGAATAAGAACTTAGTTCCATACCATCCTCGTCCGTGAATCCAGTCATCAAATTAGAAGGTTTTCCCAGTAACATCTTATAAAACGGCATTAGAAATATGTCATATTGGGTGTATGCCATCAATCCGGTGAGTATGTAACTCGATGATCCACTATTGTCAACGTTCATGAGGGACCCGTTTGAGCACAGGACGTCTGGATTTAGTAACGTAATTTCTTCATCAGTTGCATTGCGCCAATTCAATATGGTTCCATTGTACCAAATTTTGACACCTTCCAAGTACTCATTGTAGTCGGTCAATACCTAACAATAAAAAAGTTAATATATTTTACGCCACAGAATTAATGGAACGTCATAAACAACAAAGTAATAACTTACATCCCAAACAACTTTTAAAGATGTAGAAGATAATGCCTCTACCCTTCTTAGAACTAACACATTTTGTTGCAAATATTTCCTCGCTTGAACTAACTCATATTGTGTCATGTGCGTCTCACGTTCATAATCGACGCTATATTCACGATCCAAAGAAGGTTCTTTTAGTTCATTGTTTCCTTTTTTTAGCACTTTAAGATAAGCCTCTTGCATAATACTGCCAGCTGCGTTGACAGCTGTGCAAATCACTCTCCCACTGTGTTCAGAACGAGCCCCGTCCAAATATAATAAGCTCGAATTACTTTTCGTACATTCTGGGAAAAGTAAAGAATCTTGGATCCCCTCGAGAATCCAAAAGGTGGTCGGTGTAGGTAAGCCTTTAGCTTCACATGGGATTGAAACCACATCGCCCTCCCATGCGGTCAGATTGGACGGTATTTGCGTGAAGTGCGGTAAGGCTGAAACAGATGGCGGCATTTAAATAGAACAGACAGTTGTCAGAATTTATTATTGATGCAATAAAATCGATCTAAATAGAGACAGAGCTTACAGTAAACTGTGAGTGTTGCGCTGGTGATACTGGTCCCGGCGTGGCTGTCGGCCCGGCAGGAATAGACGCCGGCGTCCGTGGCCGACACATGCTCTAGCCTTAATAGCCCTCGGATTATAGTAGCATGGGAAGGCAACGAGCCGTCCTCTTTGACCCAAGTTATTTTTACGCTCGCATCATAACTCTAAAAGTAATTACGAAAGTGTTAGAACAAAAACTATTACGCTATAACATAAATTGTACCCTAAAGGCATTACATTACATTACCTGACAGTTAAACTCGACAGTTTGGCCAACCAAGGCGGTAACGTTACTAGGCTTTACAACAAAGTGTGGTCGTCTTAAAACAATTAGTGCCGCGGCCCGCGACTGCCTTTCACCGGCTATGTTTGATGCTACACATCTAAACAGACCGCTGTCTGTCGGTAATGTTTCTAAGATCTTTAAGTTTCCTGTATCTGTTACTGTTACCCTGAAAGGAAATATCATTATCACTTAACATTCCTACACAAAAACAATACAAGCTAACGTTTTATAAACTGTTTCTTATTCATTTAAAACTGTGTTATTTCTCTACAGAAATAACACAGTTTTAAATGAATAATAATGTCTGGTTTGAGTACCTACGTACTCGAACCAGACTTTATAGTTAAACAGTTATACGATAGGTACATATGCATATACGTGGATGCGGACTGGAAAAGGTAAAAATGCTATCACCCGTAATCTTACCTGCCATTGACTTCAACATCATAGGACTGTCCATCTTTGAGCCAGTGAACCGAAGGATCTGGAACTCCTCGAGGAGGCGAGCACTCCAATAGAGCTGGTTCACCGGCTGCTACGTGCACATCTCTTGGCTCTGCTCTGAATTCGTCACGAAGAACTGGAAATTATGCCCCTGTTACTACGCAGTTGAAGCTTTAAACTAACCCAGTCAAGTACAAAGACAGATTGACGTAATTAGCGTGGGGGAAAATGTCAAGGAAGTTTCTGGGGCACCTGACAGTGAGCAGGCACAAACCTTCATTGCATTTGACATAACAAAGTATCACAAGTAATAAGTAACTAGTGTAGTGAATTCCAACGTAACATCACGCATGTATCTCCGAAGAGTTGGGCAGAGCCATATTTCCCCAGTTATGATTCAAGTCCCTTAATCCCACTTAATAAGGCGAGATTATTGCCAACAAGCGGGCAAAAATTCTCAGGGCAGCTACTCAGAAATTTAAGATGGAAAAACCCAATAACACTTTGCCATTGGGGAATTGTACAAAGGACTTCTTGCTCAACCGCTAAACTGACGAAGCAGTTAGTAGTTATTTTTACTCTCCCTCTAACAGTGAGGTAATTAAAGCGTAGGTAGATAAGTACTACTGAATATTGGAAACGAAAGCAGATTGATTTATAACAGTGTTCGCGCTAGGCAGGTTTCACTCAACTGATTGAACTAACCATAGAACGGAATTGTTGATTGGTCGTTTCATTACATAAAGTTTACATTTCTCTTGATTGTTTGCCTTGATCTGTGACGTAATTAAAAAGATTCTTCTGGTGATATAATTCATCACATTAAGCAATATGATGAATTATAATATCCTTCTCCTGACTTATGGTATGCGTAAAGTAGATCATATGTCAATTCGTCTGCTTTGATGCTTACTAGCAGTACCTACTACTACAAAAGCATTACTACGATTTGACGAGATTTGACGACCTATGTGGCGCAGCGGGCCAAGGTCCGCCTGCAACGCAAGAGGTTACTGTTGTTGGATTCGATTCCCGCCTTGGGCCAAATGTTTGTACGATCTACAAAGATTTGTTCCAGGTGTTCTGGGAATTGGCTATGCATAGTAAAATTATCTATCTATGTAATGTATTGTATTAAGTATATCGTCATCTAGTACCCATAACACAAGCTCTGCTTAGTTTGGGGCTAGATTATGCTGTGTGGATTGTCCAGCATTATTTATTTATTTATAATAAATATTCCAGTCAAGTTTCTAACAGTAATAGTTAACTATTTCAGTAGAGTTTTACATATTATCTCAGAACGTATATCGTCAGCAACATACAAACACCCATTAATCTCTCCAGCAAAGGTTAAACAGTACTCCGACATACGACAAACATTTGTACGCAAATATGTACCCCTCCCCCATTCCCCGCTTCCTACTTCTAGTATACTCGACCTTTTAATTGCTTTACCACTTCTGGCGACAACTCCCGGTACATTAAAATGTCACTGTAGTTGAAACTAAGATCTCAGTAATGTCTAACTGACACGATGAATTGTAAACAAAAAAGTGTCCTTGACGTTGTATGATAGCAAGTAGAGTTGCCAACCGTCCTGTTTTAACAGGACATTTTATTAATTTTATAGAGTACTGGGATACCCTGGATAGATTTAAAGTAGCGGCGTGGGTTTTTGAAACGCCCTGATAGGGTCATGTATTTTTTAATTCGCGTGCACCTTTTGCAATCCGTACGTTACGAGCGGTCTTATTACTCGCGAATATTCGCGGGCTCGTGTTGTTTTCAAGCAAAAACGCAACGTTCCTCTTTGTAATATCTCTATCTCAGTTCTCTCTACAATTGACGGGCAGTGATTTCTCTTTCTATTATTGCGTTTGTTTTGTTGTTGTTTATAAACTGATTTGTCCTGGTTTTTCCAACTTCAAATTAACAGCAACATTGTACACTTAGACGATCAATGATTAATTAACGTTTTGACTTTGACTTTTTTACAAGTGACATTCAACCATACAGTGGTAAAGAAATTATGAGGTCGACTGTATCTACATGTTCTAGGACTCACCAGCGACGTTAAGCGAGGCATTGTGACTGACGGCCTCGCCTGCTAGGTTGCGTGCCACGCACCAGTATACACCTTCGTCGCTCTCCTTTTTGCCCCGGTTTACCCTGGGGACATGAATCTTGTGAGCTGTCTTGATTGTACGTAAGTGGTGTTTGTTATGGCTATATACATGAGTAGTTTAGGATTTAAGAGCTTCATTTCAGTACTTAATTTCTTACTAACTATGTAAAAAACAAATGAAGATTTGGCGCATTTTCAGCACGGTTGGCGCAGTGGCTTAGCGATTGACTGCTGCGCCGCGTGTCGTGGGTTCCATTCCCGTACAGATCAAATATTTGTCTGGCCTACAGGTAGTTGTTTCGGGTCTGGTTGTTTGTGTATGTGAATATGAATGTATGTAATGACCCACGATACAGAAGAAATTCCTAGTGTAGGGCAAAGTTTTATTTCAATTTTTTTTTTTTTTTTAATCCAGAAAAAATCAGTATACCAGCAGAAACTTACCACCTACAACTATGACTACAAAAGTAAGCACCATCACGATAGAAGAGCATATTCCTAAGGCAGAGAAAATTGAAATTCAACATCTTCATTTTATTCAGATGAGGATCGTTACAAAACACTTTTTGATCACATACCGCTGTTCCAGAATGTTATTGCCCCGGAACTGGAGCAACGGAAGACACTTGCAGGAAAATGAAATTACCAAATTTATTGCACAGAATGCGGGAGTTATTTTTAATAAGATACTTACTAGGAATATACCGCGTTCTTTGACATGATTTTGGTTTCAGAAAAATAACTCTGTTAAAATTTCAGCGTGCCTCAAATACATTTTTTTATTTTTATTTATTTGGCAAAATGATTTTGTAAGCGCGCGTGGCAAAGTGTTAGACCCGAATAAATGAACTGGCTATAAAATTTCTGTATTTATATGTGAAACGTTAAAGGTTAAAAAATACAGATTGCTTCAAGATTTTTTTTTAACAACTAGGTATGAGGTACTGTACCTACTTAGGTACCGATAGAAGAAGTATTGGACAAGTTTTCAGCTTATCTAAAATGCCAGCACTAAAATATCTAAAAGCTCTCTATATAGGTATAAGGCTGTAATGGAAAAACCATTGTCCTAGAATGTTTTAACAAACATCTATTAAAGATATTTGCGCTTAACACACTACACTCTCAGAAGCAATCAACCACTTACCTACATAATTTGGGTGGTGGACCACTATGCAATATAACAAACATACCTTAAAAACAGCAGCCCGTCTTCCAACAGAACTCTGTGCCCGTCCTCAGCTTGCGGCAGCGGCGAGCCATCCTTATACCACTGCACATAAGGCTTGGGTCTACCTTCCACTACACATCTCAGAGTGGCAGGCTCACTGCGTCCCGACACTGTGTTTGATGGGTGTTCTTTGATGCGGGGCGCTCTGTTCTGTGCTGTAAAGAAAATAGAGTTGATAATGACGTGACAACTAACAGGGGATGATAGAAGATAAAGTCATTGTGCACCCCACGTTACGAAAATAAGGAAATCGTCTCTCGTCCCTTACGAGAGAAGATTTCCACAGAATTCAAGCAGAGTGAACTCGCAAAAAGAGTATAAGAAGTGTCATATTTACATAATGACAATAATACCGTTACAAAGACCATTTCTGGTGTAAGTTTTTGTATTGAAAAAGCTATGCATTTGGAAACCATATTGTTTAGCAAAACAGCATTACGATTTCGTCGATTTCAACCACTAAAATCTTCTATATTTTATGAATATATTAAACCACCGTTCATGTTCTAATGAGCATCATCTGCCTAGCTTTTTCCCAACTATGTTTGTGTCGGCTTCTAGTCTAACCGGATCCAGCAGAATACCAGTATTTTACATGTAGCGACTGCCTATCTGACCTCCAAAACTCAGTTGGGTACTTGGTAACACTTATACCCCTTGGTAAGACTGGTTGTCAGAAATTAGGGCTTTCTAATGAGCAACTCTGATAAAGAAAATATATGGTCAAGGCAGGAAAGATGAATAGGCGCGAATGTCAACCAAGACCCACGGCTACTACTGATAACTGTTACACAATAAAGCAGTTATTAATTGATCAAATAAGTTTAGATATATGAAGTGATGACAGTCACGGCCCTTAAGCATTTGTTAAACAGGAGGTGCATATGTGTACCTCCTTGAAGAAACATATGTTCGTATCTCTCTTTTAACATATGCAAAATAGATATTGTGTTTGTGAGTATCAGCTGTACCAGCTGTCTGTCTTGACAGAAATGATAATGAAATTCAGGAATTATTGATTGGAAACACGTAAACTGGGGAGATCATAGACTTTGTGTAGAAAAAGTATCTGATGTGTGAACACACACACCTTTAAATGATAACAAAACTTATAGTGTGCTTATGATATGAAATGTAAATCCATAGTAACCATTATTACATACTTATAGAAATGGCATGCTTATTACATACTTATAGAATGGATTTTAGAAGAATCCTTTTTCGAAACAATTCATTAATATTTAGGATCACGAGATTCACAAGTCAACAAGGAGTTAATAGCTTATTGGTTTCTCTTCCCTATAACTAAATGTTAACTGTCATATCTTATCAGCCCATAACAATCTACTGCTGGACATAAACGCTCGTCCCAACGACCTCAACAATTTGATTTCAGAAGTGATATTACTCTGACCGATTGGTGATATAACAGTAGCTCCTTATATTGAAAAAGTTTGAGAGATAAATGAAAGCTGACTTTCCCTATTCATTCCGTGGAAATAACGTAAAACTATGACTGAAGCTCATTCCAAGAAAACTACACTAGCTGATGTAGGCTAGGATACATCCTAGCTTAATTTGATTATTCATAATGCCCCGGTTTCACGCGGATAGTTTTTAAAGATATCGTGGTATCTACCAAGTAAGTAATATCCTGGCTCGGCACATGTAACAATGAGGATAGTAGTATACCTACGAAGGGTTTGGTCAATCACAAAAAAACTGTGCTAGTTAAAAATATCGTTTTATTTCCCTGTAATGTTTAGAAAAACTTCTATCAAGTAGATTTATTTCAGGTTTTTTTAAAGCTTTTTCGCTGTGCAAACTTCGGAGAGAAGGATTAATTTTTCATCATAAGTCAAAACAATGCGACATAAATGAGATTAAAATATTACTTATATACTACAAAGCCCCACAACCCCATTCATATGATACCCTTACCATTTTCGAACGGAATCTTAAAACTAGCCAGTCCGTATAACCCGAGCATTAAGTTAACTTAAGCTGGAACTTAGTCTGACTTAGGTAGATCACAAGCTCTAAATCAAGACTAATAAGGTCGCGCTCTAAAACCATAAATTATGGTTGTTGTCTGACACATGTTTGAAGTTTTTAACCTTTTAAAACAAATGATTCATGAGTTATTATTTTTATGACTTAAATTGAGAACACATGTCATGGTTGTAATGTAATGTAACTATTAAACTTGTTGAACAATTCATTTCAATAATTATTTAAGTATCTTAAATGTTTATGTGGAGTCAGAATAAAGTCAAAGTCAAAGCATTTATTTCAAATAAACCAATTACAGGTACTTTTGAATTGACAAAGAATCGGAAAAATGCATCTAGTCGCCCATTCCAAAGCGTAGGTACCTATGGAGAAGGACGGGCAAGAAACTCCATGGCCACTCTTTTCAAGTCATAATTTTTTTTACAGATATTTGGTTACATCATTAATTTTCAAATGATCAATGTGAGAACGATGTAATAGACGTGCACATTAAAAGCTTCCGTATTAAAAACCAAAACCAACTGACAATTTAGAAATTAAAACAGGCCGTGCTGGATCTAAACCCAAAGATCTTAGCCTTATTATACCATGCACATAATATAACATAGCGCTTGTATTTCCCAAAGGGTTAGACAGACGTATACCTATAATAGTACACCCACATTTTGCCAGTTATGTTTAAGTGCCGTGTAATAGAAGGCGAGCTTATTGCCATCTACCGGACACAAATCCAGACTCTGGGTTGCAATATTATTATTTACGTATAATTTTTTTTCAGCAATATATTTGCCCATTTCCGGCAGCACTTCAGACTTCCGATTGATTACTTGAGTGGATTGAGTGACGTCGGTTTTAAATCATTACAATTTAAAACGTTTTTAGTGTTTCTAAAATATATTTTTTTAGTTGTTGCCCGTCACTAGAAATTTATCCTGTATCGTGGGTCAGACATTTAAACTCACAAACACAAATAGCCAGACCCGGAACAACTACCTGTAGGCCATAAAAATATTTGTTCCGTGCGGGAATCGAACCCAGATTAACTGTTTCTAATGTTAAATAAATTAAATAAAATCATCCTATTTATAATGTTGCTGGCTGGTAAAGTTCGAAAAGCGGCCATTTGGTTTTAAAACTCAATGCACTTGATAATACTTGATAATACTCCCTTTGGTTCAATACAAACCACTTCACTTTTCGTGGGAATTATAACAGACAACAACATCACACCATTAAGTACATAATCATGCAATTGGTACAGAAATTAAAATTCTTGGGAAATTAGACACTCAAGTTGAATTTTGCCTTATTACGTTCTGTCTTTCGCGAACGAAAAAAAAACGTTGACACAAAAAACCGACACAAGGCGAGTTGGACTCGCACATCAAACGTTCCGTACTTGGGTAGAAAAAACATTTATGTAAAATTGACTTTGTTTGTCACCTCAAAACTAAGTTTATGAAGATATTTGGCTAATTTCTATAATACTGTGCTTGATAAAGATATAGTTTTATTTTTCCTATATAATTTACATTAATCTCAGTCAACTAGACTTTTTTTCCTGTATTTTGTATTGTGAGTTTCGGAGAGTGGGGATATCTGCAATCGTTTTTCATCAAAAGCCAAAAATCAAAATAAAGATATACTTTGTATGGACAACTGGAGCCATATTATACTCCATTTGACTTAATAATCCCACTTTAAAATTTCAACATCCCGTTTGAGTATCCGTCGCATTATTTACAATTGTTTTGCTTACCATATGTAGTTGGACAATCGTTATTTAAAACTGATTCATCCATAACCAGCTGTGCTAGACAGACAGTCAAATTCGCACCATTTCCAGTTCCTTTTTACTATTATGGTACGGAGCTGGACAAGCGTAATTAAAAACTGATTTTAATTTCAAGTCGATATCAGTAGTTCTTGATATAAGCAGTTGTGCTAGACAGACAGTCAAATCCGCACCATTGAAGTAGGTACCTATTTTAATATTTTCGTATGGAACCCTAAAAACTGCAGTAGTGAAACGCACATAAAAATCGTCACTGTTCATTGATTCCGTCAATGCGTAAAGCATATACATCACGCTCTAATTCTAGGCTAAATTGATGATCAATCACTATACTGATGACTTCGTAATATGAACGTCAATGACCTGGGTGGAGCAGTCGCCATTTTTTAAATACAAACATTCATACGTTCAAAGAAATCAATTCTCACGTCTGAGACATGATGGATGGATTATATGCAAAAACTACAGTTGGTACCTACGGTGCTATAATTATCTACTAGTTAATCATGGTCCTGATGATATTTCTCAAAAACGTTTGTCCAACCCACAAAACCTGAATGCAGGAATCCAAATTTACAAAAACTTGCAGTGTGTTCCAATATTTTCCAAAGTATTTATTTTTAAACAATTACACCTTACGATTTAGATTCATAAAACTTAGAGTTGACGAGTGTTTAAACACTATATATTTCACTTAAAAAGTACAGAATTTCGTCAGATTCACTGACACATCCATTCAAATAGAAATCCGACCCATCCAGGAGTCCAGCCAACACCACAGCTTGTCATGCATATCGCAGAATAATTGGAAAAATCTAAGTACCTAGGCTGTTTTGGACGATCACAAACGTAAATGCTGATGGCTAACCTCGGAGTCAATTCATCACTTCTTTATTTTAACAATCAGAGCATCCGTCAGTGCCTAACGTTCATATTCTATCAGCAAATTAGCAATTAGCGTTCATACTTATCGGAAGAATCTGACATTAACTCGTTCGATTTCGAAAATCTTTCTTAGTTTACAAAAATCCAAATTTTTTTTTTGATGTATCATAGCACACTTACAAAATACAAGTCAAATTAATTTGTACTCTCAAATAATGTAGCATTAAATTTCGTTATTCATACTGATAAACGATTGACGCCTACTCCATCCGCAAAGCATTCCTCTCTAGTCATAGAAGAGCCGCATCTTTATAAAAAAAAGCAACATATGGATCTCTCAATACCGTCCGATTGTCCGTATGTCCGTTCCACTGCATTTAGATAGACACACAGATAAAACGACACTCGGGTATTGTAATAATTATGATTTATTTTTTTAGGTTTTATTTTCTTTGATAGGGTTGCCTGTTGTGAGTCAAAACTTTAAAAAAATAATCATAGACAGCTTTGACCTACGTCAGTCATGTTTGTGTAAAAAAAAATCGGTTTGTACGCCGTCTGGTCTCATAAAAAGTTAAGAAGAGGTCAATGGTTGAGTCGCAGAATTAACCTAACGTTTGCCTTATTTTTTTTGTTAACAATTTGCCTGTCAAAAATAGTTTCTTTAGCATAGATATTTTATTTATTAGACAAAATCAATGTTCATTTTGTTTATGTCTATTTAATAAATACTTGTATAGTAAATTCGTTTTGGTATTCAAGGACAAACAACACTCAGCCTAAACCACTGCACACTGGCTAAACCGCTAAAACCTGTACAATATTTCCTGAGCATAAAATGCATCCCCTTTAGGGGTTAAATAGGAACAACTTGTGTGGAAGTTCGTTATTTTTTCCGATAAGAAATCCCACCTGGTCAACGAATTGCACCTAATTTACATAGCATGTGTATGAAATAAATGTAATAAAAATTAATGAATGGAACCAAATTGTCGTGTTTAGATTTATATATTGATATCAAATATTTTTTATCTATATTCTGTGGAAAATGCCGTTGGGTACATATTTGACCATCTTCTGTAATTATTCAAATACTTTGTAATGTGTAATGTGTAACTGTTTATTTTCCCAAATAAATAAAATAAAATATTTGGGATAACCATGCATTGAGTATGTAATAGATGCACCCATCAATAATAATATATTCAAAAGTAATAAAGAACGGGCTACAGCTGCCTGGCATAAATACTCGTACAATCTGAAGTAATCACTACCCATTCTATGTTATTAACTAGACAATTGCAGTCTTTATACTAATTATAGGCCTTTTATGTGCAGCCAAGCGAAAAGGTAGGGGAAACCTTCTAACAAAAAGTTCTAACAATAAATAAAACAAAAAATCTGGTTGATTTAATCCCAAAGCTCTATGGTTCAATGTGTACACAGATGCCTATTTAAAGTTTAGAGTTCAGAATGGCGCTGCTTATCAAAGAATAATGCAACATAATGACGACGAATTACCAATATCTTCATCTAAAAAATTGCAGCTTAACAGTACACAAAAAAAAACGTGTCATGTTTTCCTTGAGTAATTGAAAGTAAACCCTATTGTATTAGTGTTGTATTGCATATATTGTTAAATATCGTGTAAGGATATTTATCCAGTACACGCAAAATAGCATTTTACATCGATAGGCATTAAAGCTAATAATCGAAGAAAGGGTACTTGGGAGGTATTGGTATTTCATCGCCGATAGTGAAAAATTCGGTGCATTTTATTTTAGTTACATGTATTGCCACCTGTATAGATCGATTATTCCGAAACGACTTATGTCACTAAACATGAATTCCTAAATCCTTTTATAAGACAGAACTATTTGCTATTTTTTTTAATATAGGTAGTTTAAAAAATATTACTCATATAAAATGTATGAAAGATGATGTAGGTAAGGTTCTGTGCAATGATGATGAAATAAAAGAGCGATGGAAGGTTTATTTTGATAAGCTTATGAATGAAGAGAATGAATGGAATGGTATGGTACATGAGGCACCAGTAAATGAGGGTTTGGTAAGACAAGTTAGCATGGATGAAGTAAGGCAAGCAGTAAGAAGTATGAAAAATGGAAAGGCCATGGGCCCAGATGATATACCAGTAGAAGTATGGAAGGAACTAAAAGAAGATGGATGTACGTGGCTGACTTTATTCTTCAATAAGTTGTTGCATGAGGAAGTGATCCCACAAGAGTGGTGCAATAGTTCACTAGTGCCCATCTTCAAAAATAAAGGGGATGTACAGGACTGCAACAACTATCGAGGGATAAAGCTCCTGTCGCATAGTATGAAAGTATGGGAGAAGGTGATAGAGAAAAGATTACGAGAAGAGAGTGAGATTTCCCAAAATCAGTTCGGGTTTATGCCAGGTAGAGGAACAATGGACGCCACCTTTGCACTCCGCCAGTTGTGCGAGAAGTATAGATGTGCACATAAAAACTTGCACATGGTGTTCATTGACCTAGAAAAAGCGTATGATAGGGTGCCTCGGGAAGTGTTGTGGTGGGCCTTGAAGGAGAAAGGTGTGCCTGGGAAGTATGTTGAGTTGATTCGTGCGATGTACAGCCGATCTAGTACCTATGTCCGGTCGTCTGCAGGTAACACTGACAAGTTCAGTGTGGCTGTAGGATTGCACCAAGGGTCGGCCTTAAGCCCTTACCTCTTCCTGTTAATAATGGACGCACTGACGTCGGAAATACAGGAAGAGGCACCCTGGTGCATGCTATTTGCCGACGACATTGTCCTTGTCAGTGAAGATGGACCTGAGATCCAGGGTAGATTGGAGAAATGGCAACAGAAGCTGGAGAGTGTAGGCTTGAAAATCAGCAGAACCAAGACAGAATATATGTTCTGCGATTTCGGCGATCTCTCCAGCCCTGAAGCCATTGCGCTTGATTGCGTGCTCCTTC
Source organism: Phlogophora meticulosa (assembly GCA_905147745.2). Classification (NCBI taxonomy): domain Eukaryota; kingdom Metazoa; phylum Arthropoda; class Insecta; order Lepidoptera; family Noctuidae; genus Phlogophora; species Phlogophora meticulosa. The sequence continues at coordinate 7,907,991 of LR990528.1, read as the reverse complement.
CGATCTGCTCCGACTTTCGGTATCTCGGTTCACTAGTGCAAAGTGACGGAGGAATAGATCGGACTGTCAAGCACAGAATAAACACAGGGTGGATGAAATGGCGGCAGGTAACGGGAACAACTTGCGATTCCCACGTTCCCCTTAAACTTAAAGGGAAGATCTATAAGTCAATGATAAGACCTGCCGTCTTGTATGGATCAGAATGTTGGGCCACAAAAGGACTGAATGAAAGGCAGTTGCATGTAGCTGAGATGAGAATGCTAAGGGGGATGTGTGGTGTTACGCGAATGGATAGAATAAGAAATGAGTATATAAGAGGAAGTCTGAAAGTGGCGCCTGTGACAGAGAAGTTGTGTGGAAATCGGCTGTCATGGTATGGGCATGTGATGCGAAGGAATGAGGATCATGTTGTGAGGAAAGTTTTGAGTATGAATGTAGAGGGTTACAAGAGTAGAGGGAGACCCAGGAAACGATGGATGGATTGTGTGAAAGTTGATATGGCTAAGAAGGAGGTGACTTCTGAGATGACGGGAAATAGAGATTTATGGAAGAAGAAGACATGCTGCGCCGACCCCAAATGAAAAATTGGGATAAGGGCAAGAGGATGATGATAAAAAATCTATTTTTTTTTTAAATTTTGCCCCGCACTTGGAATTTCTTTCGATCGTTTTACATTTTAACACAAACAGCCAGACCTGGAACAACTACCTGTAGGCCATACAAATATTTTCTCACGTGCAGGAATCGATCACACGACACGCAGCGCAGCAGCCAATCTCTCAGCCACTGTGCCAACCGTTCTTACTAAAATTAACTATCTTGACTAAATTGTGATAGTTTTCTTTTCCATCTATACTTTTTCAATTAAATAATATCAGATACGCAGCCAGCCCTACGACCAACTCAAGCGCAACATCGGTAGTTGTCCTTTATTAATACTTGTCACTGTCAGTGATAACGCGACACAATATAATATAACTATGTTTGTCTTTTTGTTGCACAGTGTGGGTGCACCGTGCAGCCGGTGGAAATAAATCGATTAATATATTTTATAATATTTTATCAGACAGCTTGACACAATGGATGTAATGTTATTATTTAGAACTACTTCATTATAATGAAAAAGTACGGTTACCAACATACCATTGTTACTACTTTTTACTGTTGCATTCTAAATAGATAACAAGTAATGGGAAGTTTTATTAGAATCAGAAATTATCTAGTAAATATAACAACTGACTACATAATTGAGCAGGTTTGTTAAGTCAAAATTTTAGAAGCAAAATCTTGAATAATACTTTTCAAAGTATGATAATGATAAAGATAATAAACTGTTTTCATTCACACGGTTGTCAAATACGCGAGTTTATCGCAATGGTGAAACACCTATCTACTTAGCAAAAAAGCAAAGGTTATTGACCTGTGAACGTTTTCGTAAGTGCTTTCCTACATAAAGATTTATATTTCGTTTTGGTTTTAATTTGTTTGAGAATTATCATCTATGTGCTTAGGTATCTATATTTCTGATGATCAGTTGTAATCATCATGTATATGCTAACATAAGAACTTGGGTTCAATTCCCGGGTCGTGAAAAGTAGTTGTTTTAGATTAGTTCGTCAGCGCGGGTTTTTCATTTCGTAATAACAAACCGGAGTCTGAATGTGTGCCCAATTAATGACAATAGGCTCGCCCCCTATTACATAGGACGTACCTAAACATAACTGGCAAAATGTGGGTGTACTATTATAAACATACATATTTTAGACGACCTATGTGGCGCGGCGGGCGAAGGTCCGCCTGTGACGCAGGAGGTTGCGGGTTCGATTCCCGCCTTGCGACAAATGTTTGTACGATCTACAAAGATTTGTTACGGGTGTTCTGGGTATTTGCTATGTATAATAAAAAAATATCTATCAATGTAATGTATTGTATTAAGTATATCAGTCCTCTAGAACCCATAACACAAGCTCTGCTTAGCTTGGGGCTAGATGATGCCGTGTGGATTGCCTATCATTATTATTATTACCATAAGATTATTCTGTTTAACTCTTCAAGGGATACAGGCGTGAGTTATGAGTATTTAATACCTATTTATTAAAATTGTTCAAAAAACTTTCGAGGTCCATACATTTCCCTAATCTGCTCCGGTCAGAAATTTACGAAGAAACGTTGGTTTCGATTCGGCATTAATAAAATTACAAGTTGGTAATCGATAAATCTGTTGTGAATAAATCACACCCTATAAAAACATGCAGTGGCATATCGAAAGACAAATGGATTGGGAAATGGTATCGTGAGATACCGAATGGGTGTTTGATCCGGTATAAAAAAGAAAAGTCCAACTTAAATGATATTTATTTCCGTAAAAGGTTTCAAAAAAACACTATTACACATCGTTAAATGGAATAAATAAATGAAAATTAGACTGGGTCGGTGTTTCCCTACCTGAATACGCTGAGAAGAAACTCTGAAACAAACTTAGAGGCAGTCGCAGTCTCTTTTAAAGTCCAGACATTATTATATCGCTCCATGTAAAATATTGGTATTCAACTGAATCCGTTTAGACTGGAAAATCTGGCAGATGATGATGATGATGATGATGATGACATTATCTTGGTCAAATCATGCGAGGATCAAGCAGATTAGCATCTGAGATGGTCTTTTAAAGAAAGAACCACACAGAAAAGTTTTACTTAACCCTAAGAACAAACTAAAAGTACATACTCAATACAACAGCAATGTTATGGTAGTAAAGTCAAGACTAGACTTTCATTCTGTCAGCGGCAGTGTCGCCCAGACTCCACTGACAGGTCACTGGTCATGTTAGCCAGGGCTCCCACGCACAACGGACCGTATGAAAATCTAAGTGAGGATAATGGAGTCCACATACAAGTATACTACAACTTTACTTGCTCGCAAGTAAATTTAATCAAGAGTCGTCTTATTAACGGGAAGCGCTTAACAGCGAACGCGAGGATTGCCTATTTACCATCCTGAAAAGACAAAGGAAACGCGCGAAACGGTCTAAACCCCGCCCAGTCAACGAATATTAACGGGGAACACATTTCTGCCTACTCCACAAGCAGCAAAATACTTTGGAATGGTTGTGAAGTTACACCTAATAAAACATTAATTAATCCCAATTAAATAGAAAGTCTATAAAACTGAAATAAGCATTTTATGATCAACATTATTGACGAAAATGTGAGAATGAGAAAGTTTTTAAACGAAAAATGTACCATTTAAATTTCCATTTTATAGTAAAATAATTCTACCATTTGATGGTAAAACTTGTGTATTATATTTTTTTTATTTTAAACCTGTTAACCCATACATCAATTTCACCTAATAATTATTAACAATGTTTACTTTTTCTATGAATATTAATCGGCTAATTAACGCTGCGTTTTAATACATAATTGCTGCTTATAAATATATATTACAATTACTGTCTACCATACCCATTAATCCAAAATGAGGCCAAAAAGTTCCCACTATAAACTCGTAAAGGCCCAAAGTCCACTTAACTGGCCGTTAACGTTAATTAAGGTAGCGTTAAAAAAGAGAAAAAAAGGTTACATTGTTCTGTATCGGCTACCGAACAGCGGAACTACATTTTATTAATTGGATACTGTTTTTTTAATTACCTGATGGAGAACCGATCTGATAAAAATGTAAGTCCCGCTCAATTGAAAAAGGTTTTACGGTGCAGCACTTACGATCAATAAAGTCCAGTTTTTTATGTGCGTTATTGTTATTGGATTATCAAGATCTTTAACAGCGTTGATAGTACTGGTTGAAAGTATATACCTTCCATAAGTACATACAATAATAATAGGTTGTGTACACCCTAGTTCGTCGTTCTAAAATTTCATAGCAAAAACATGAACAGAGCTTTGTGTGTATTAACTAAACTAAACTTTCCTTCATTAAAAGAACAAAGTTATTATAATCAGGAGTGACCCTCAAACAGTAATAACTTAATTTAAAATTAACTTACTTTAGCATTAAGCAAACTTAAGCTTTTGTTGCTTGCAGCTATTCAAACATATTAATCTTATACGAAGATCATGCCAAAACAAATAAAAAGCAATAGTTACCATTAGTTCCATTCAGTCCAATGAGAATTAAATGCACAAATATAAGAAACACAAATTGGTTCCTTCCATTTATGGTGTTATCGCACTCATTAACACCAGCATCCACCATACTGCCACCAAATTATGATTAATTTTCACACCATCGATAATTTACATGTTTACAATTTCACTATAGAGGTTCCACTATTTATTTTTTCCACTAGCATACTGTAATCTCCATGCGTTTGAAATTCGAAGGTTTAAAATGTCATTTTATTTGAATAAAAAGTTCGGTAAACAAAGTCGGCATCGCGTTCGGAGCTCGGTTAAACCGTTCCACACGACCATGCGGTGTCGAGTCTTGCGTCGTACTATCGCGTCTCCCTCCCTCGTCTCTGTTTACTCTGTCCCAAATGGGGGGATAGGCGAGTGCTCCAAACTTTATGTAACTCTATTATGGTGTAAAGAACCATTATCACTTGATTTGACTGTCACAGAAGTAAAAAGTATTGTGTTTGGGGCCAAAGTTGCGTAAACACGTAAGTAAACAAACCCAATTTGTTCTAAGTCAGTTGCGAGAATACTCAACACTCGAGAAACTTTTTATGATCTGTTAAACAACCTTGCCTACTTGCAGTTTCCACAAACAGACTTTTAAGGCGTTTGTTTTCACCTTTTTGGGTACCTACCTACTTCGAAACTACGGTTAACCTTTTTCATGAAGGCATTTTTCTGAAGTAGGACTTACTTTTAGCATATCAATCGAATGATAAAATGGGTAAAAAAAAGTCAAATGATTTCATTATTTACCACTTCGATTTTGAATAGTGTTAAACTCAATTATTTTTATTGTTTTTTAATTTTCCACATCATTCAGAATCTCTTCTGAAACTTTGGACTTATGTCGCTAACCGAACTTATTAAACCTCATCATCAGCTGCCTAGCTTTTACTCAACTCCGTTGGGGTCGGATTAAGTCTTAACGGAAGCAGCTGAATACCAGACTTACCCTACCACCACTCCCCTTCACTAACTAGCAGCCTACCGCAAAATAAATCGCCAGATTGACTGAATATTTACGGAGGTTGAAGTTGAATAGGTGTCAGTTAAACTTTATCTGCCAAAATTGTAGGGTTCCGAATAATAACAATCCATCAGCTCACGTCAGCAGAAGGGTTGAGGTTCCCAAAATCAATGTATGTCCAATCAATCACAAATCCTACGATATTAAATTTCTATACAGAACTTGAACAAAAGCGAACCCATAATCTTTACTAAGTTTTTGTCCAAACAAACCCCTACGATCGATACTTTGAAAGCCCATTCAAAAAGGAAAGGGAATAAAATACGGCTTATTTCATTTGACGCATTTGTCCAGTTAGCGCAAGCGCACCAGGCGGACGCCGACAAAGCCAATGGGATCGTATAAAAAACGTTCTAATTTCAAACCGGTCGCCCCTCCGCCGCACGCGCTCCTGCGCATCCCTTCGCCCATTATTATGCTGAAGAGGTCATTCACAGTTCGCACAATACAACCCATACATGGGTGAGTTGCTAATAGGTGAGGCTGGTCGCTCTTCAATCCTTTTTGAACTTTTTAATATTGAATTATGTTGTGAATGTATAGAACGGCTTGTAAGGACTGGTCCATGGTGAAATAACTATGTAGAACGTATCAAATTGTGCCCACACAAGCAATACTAACGACGCCTGCTATTTTGTAATAAGCCAGAATTATATTTAAATTGATTGCGAAGTCAAACTTTAGGTTTTGCTATAATTGCACGAAGCTAAATGACCATCAACTAACATTTAAATGAATGTAAATAAATGATCCTCTAGCCTCAAATGTCCTGCTGCTATTACATTCAATTTGCCAATCGTCATTTGAAAAACAGTATCATTTTTTTATGAAAGTGATCCACGGACCAATTTTAAAATTGAGTCCGGATTCCCGGCCTCGAAGGTTATAAGAAAGTATAACGTTATGCCAACATTCAAAATAAACGATGGCATGTCGCGCGTAATTGCGCACAGACATAACAATTTTGCTTTTTTTTATTGTTACCATGGTCCTGTCCAGGTAATCGTAATTGTATTGGCTTTTTCGTTAGTACAATTTCGAAGGTGCACTGACTTCTAAGATGCAGGTTTTTTCCTAGTCTAGAAGTCAGGGTCCTTATGCTCTGGCCCAAATAGCCATGATCCTAAAAATGTTAAATTTGTGTTCTTTTTTGGTAAATAAAAAATTATTATTATTATTATAATCTCTTTAATTGAAGGGTGGCTGCTAATTGAACTGGTCCTGATATCGAAAGATATCGACACCGCCATGTGGTTAAAAAAAAAATCGTCATTTTTATGCAAATTGGACATCCGAGCCAGTATACGGACCTAATTATCTACCTATACCTACAGGGTGGCCAGTTTACAGTGTTCCAAAACAATTTTATAGAAGCTTCTCGTAAGGGGATTACCAAATCATTCATGTATGTATGTGTTTCGCCAAGAGGTCCATCAGTGTTGTTATTGTTATACTTTACAAGTCTTTGCCACACTCCCTTTATTTAAATGTATGTATGTACTGAAAATTAGAAACTAAATATTTCCTTTGTATCGAAATATTGTCCTAAAAATACAAAATCGCATGGGGGTGTTTAAGAAAACTTTTGGATAGGCTCGCTGGAATTTTGGACCAGCCTGTAGGTATACCAATTATAGTAATTGAATAAAGATTAAATTCTTGATGACTCTACTTTTGTGAAATAGGGTTACTATCGCCAATGGAATTAATATTGTTGATACGTTCAGAATAAATAAATAGTTATGCTAACCAATATTTAGGTAACTATTCATAAATAAATATTTTTACGAAATCACACCAATACCAACCGAAATAAAACAATTCATGTCTACCTACAAACAAACCAAAGTTGATGCAACGAACTGTTTGTAAAATTACAATAGAACACCATGTTATGGCTATGGAAATAACATTCATAAAAAGAAAACACATAAAAACTATTGTGGGCGTTACAGTATTGCAACAAAGCAGTAAACAAAATACATTTTTTATTTCAACATTGAAAACAAGAAGTAAATTCAGTGCATTTGTAATCAGCGGGGAAAACAGTAGCCATACGGATGTCGCCTACGTCGTACGTGCGTGCACTGACAATGCCAGAAAATGGCCACGCAATTCTGAGCTCCCAAACTAGAAGAAGACCACCATTTTCATCTAAAATATCAAGCCAAAGAGAGGTGTTGGAGGTCGTCATATTCTGGTCACAATATTTTTATTGTCCACCAGTTCAAATCCATAAAAAGAACCATCTCAGCATATATTATAAGTAGCATCGTAATAAAACGACGTTATTGTTATTTATCTGGCCTAATTCCAGTGTTGTTGGCATATAAATTGCCTTTTTATTTAGACAGACACTCCATTCTCAGTTACTAAATCATAATTCGCACGCACACCCAATTAAGCCACAAATTTATGTGAATAAAAAATACATATTCATTTTAGCCAAGATTGGAGAATATTGATATGACCTTAAAAGATAGCAATCGAATATAGTTAAGAACAGTAGCCAGTTAATAACTATTAAAAGTTATTATTTTTTGCGTCATGTTCAGATACCAATTCGTATATATGTACAATGAGAAATTAATATACACTTCACTTTGTTAAATTATACGCAAAAAAAACAATGTTGTTACTATTGACACAAGTCTAACTCTAAAAGGTTAAGCATAAAACCTTGTCAGATTACTTTTACAGATTTGACAATTTACCGACCAGACATTTTCTTTTCGTAAATAAACAGAACAAGAAACTAAAAAGTTGCTCAGTTTTATTACTTCTTTCTTTGTATATCATTCGTTTACCAGTGAACTATCTTTGTGCTACTTTGTAAACAGCAAAAAATATCTAAGAGATGAAATTCCGGGAACATCTGGAGGTGGCCATTTCGTCATATGTCAATCGACCGTGGTGTGAGTGTGAACACTGAAATTATTGTTCTTAACACGGCCGCTCGTCACCGATGTTATATCTGTTAAGATCCCGAGAAAGATAAATTAATCTTTCGGAGAATTAAAAATTCTTCAAGACAAAGTTGTGGGAATAATACCACCTACTTTGGAATTTTGCAACATTAAAATACACTTTGAGGGACATAAATCGTCGATGTCAATAATAAATGGTTTTATGGAATAAATAGCTACTTCTACTGAGAGCAAATAAGACAAGCGCGGTTGCAGTTTACTGTAAGCTGCGTTATAAGGGGCGGGTGAACGCTGCCCGTAATACAAGCCAGGGAACAATGATTTTAATAGTTGACATTGGATTTTTTGACTTTTAGGGATAATCATATTTCGTATACTAGGTACTTACTAACATGTGTATACAGCTGAATCTATTACGCAGGATAACTGTGTATAAGGATGATAGTTTAATGTTACATGATCTGTGTTACTGCTTAGGTTACCTACAAAGTATGAATGACAGACAAACATAAACTTACGCCTTTTTCCCATGGGGAAGCAGGCAGGAAGTTAAGAACGCCACCTGCTACGATCCTTACTTACTCCTTTTGCTTCGTTTACGTTTATAAATCTGGTCAGTGGTCATACACGCGCCGCCGGTTGCGAGTACTACGCATCTGACCTTTTTGAAGAACATCACCAATAAGGCAGTGTAGGTCTTTCTAGGCCGTCCACTCCCGGCGTTTCCGCTTATATCGACCTTTTGTGTGTCGTCAAGTACGAATGAGTAAATAAGAAATATAAATTGGAAGCTATTCAAATATAACACACACAGTCTACATCACAATTACTTATCCACGATTATCCTGTCATGCCTAAAGCGCAGATCAAACATCGTCGGTCATAAAACGCTGCGTTCGGAACGCCCAAGTGTGTTCGCCCGAGCTTTTCCCGAACGACACCCATTGATTGATGAACAGACAACTGCCGTGTTTTGCATTCAGCTATTTACGGGTATTTCCTCCGCTTAACCCGTCTAAAGACTGATTAATGGCGACCACCGCTGTCTATTACGCGAGGTGACTGGTGGATGTTTGCTTCAATGGATACGTAAGAAGTACCTGAAGGAAGTCTATTTAGGGACACGTCGGGCCAATTTAGAGGTTAATTCCTTTTTAGTTGTTGAGACTAGATACTGCTTATTTGCCAAAATTTCACTGTCCGAACCAATTTTAACAATTCGGAAAATTTATTGGGAAGTATTTTTTTATGAAACAAGTGTAAGTCTTGTGAGACAAAGGTGACGAGATTGTTTTAATTACTATGCGTGCCGAACATACAGGAAAGTGTTTTAAATAAATAAATAATTCAGCCTGTGCCCAATTTATCACTATTTCGAGAACTTAACGATGTCATATCAATAGATAAGAAGTTATAAATGATGGCAGATTTATACCAATAAAGATAAATCATGTTATCAAATTGATATCAGAAATATTCTTGCTTAGAATCTACACAGAGATTTATTTGGCATGAGTTTTGAAAACGAGTGGGTATTTTTTTTTAATATTGGAAATCGATATCCTTCTCGTCTGAAAAGTTTCGCCAGTAAATTTAACTTGAACTTTGTAGTAGGTAAGTATTTAGTAACATTATTTTTCAATTGGTCTTTTTTCAATAAATCATGTATAGGTACAGTAGGTACATTAGATGAATATAGGTAGGACATAACTATTATGTGAGTACATTTGAAGGTCAAGTGAAAGACCTATAAACAAGTTCATGAAAGTGAAACGTGACGATTAAGTTATAACGATTTACAATCACGCCGATGTTCGTGAATTAATGGTAGGCCATCAATTTTGCTGTTATTAATTTCCAATTATAATTGTAGTGAAGTATAGCGTAGATCTTGCATCGGCGCCTGCGCCTACGCTGCGTTGCGCCGACGCCAACCGAACATAATTTGCAACCTGCTAATAGCTATCGTGAAACGGCACGGTCTAGGATTTGTTGGGCAAGTGAAACACTGAAGCGTTTGTCTAAAAATAAATGGCAAAGGATTGTGAAATAATGGGTAAAGGTAAAGAAGAAAGCAAGTTTATTGCACAATTAACACATTTTTTCTCAAGATCATCAAAATAATGTCAATACCAAGAATCCAACACCTCGTTTCTGTTTCATACAAAAATGCAAACTGACGACTTTTTCCTAGGCGGTGTGCAAAAACTGCAGACCGCAACATGCCACTATTCTTATTCAGTGCATAATTATTAGTAATTATGTATTAGCGAAATTAGTTTCTCTTCAACCGCGTTCAACAATTTAGTCATAAGTAGGTACATTAATAAGAAAATAAAATAATACCAGCCTGTTACTGCCCCACTGCTAGACAAAGGCCTCTTCTCATACAGAGAAGGCACGAGCATTAATCACCACGCTTGCTCAAGACGGGTTGGCGATTTCAGACTTGTATTTATTATTTGTCCAGGTTTCCTCACGATGTTTTCCTTCACCGATGGCAGTGATGTCAAAAATAAACGTAGAAAGTACATATGAATTGAAAGTCACATTGGTACTTGCCCAGATTTGAACCCATAAACATACATACATACAGGCACATTATAAACTAATAATGGAGGTTGCTATTCCGTGTCAATCCGTGTCGGTAAAAGTAACAATGTCGCCGTTTAACTTATACCACCGACTGCTCTTAACTTATACCACTCATCAAAAACAGCGTGGGTCGCACCAAAGCTGATACCGGCCTTTCGCATCGTAACTTAACGCGATTGTACTTTAATTTTAGTTATTTAAGCGCCAACCATCTTGCTTTTGATGTAATTGATCATTAAACTTGTTTATGGTACATAATCGTGTGCACATTGACAATAATCTTAGACCTGAATGTTTGTGGTGTTTACGATTAGTCATTCATACATTTATATGCTTGTTAATCATTTTGAGGGTTTTTACGTGAACTATTTATTGTGTTAGTCATTGGTTTTATTGTAGGTATTGGTTAATGTGTATTGAATTCCGCTAACAGTATTGATATTTGATCGAGCACTAGATGGTCTGCAAACAAGTGTGATATTTGTTTTTGCATTTTTAAGCTATACTTGACAAATTAAATTAGTCATTTAAAACTATTACCCAATTGGTCATAAATATCGAATTTAGCAAAACACGACATACAACTTTTGTATTGACCCCAATGAATTTTGCTAAAGCAATCACCCTGGCTGGAGGCCTTAATTTCTAATTAACTCCCCACAGGAAAGTTCGGTTTAGCAGTAGATATCCCTGAAGGATAAACTGCGAGATGCCAATTCCAAAATAAACGAAACTAAAGCAGTAGTAACAGTAGTATTGTACATACCTTTAAATTATTGCCTACTTATTTATTTTAGATTCGCTAAAACAAAATGTAAAATTAACATTCGTGACAAACAAAACCTATTTCAAAGTACACAACAATAACGAAATACAATAAATTTGTAAGCCACAATACTTCAAAACTGCAATGTACCAAATTCAATAAGACCCGCGTCTCGCGCTTTAACAACAAAATCCAACTACCCTGTATAATGAAAGGGAACAAAGACTATTTCAAGTCCCCTTCGCTCCACTTTTTTCGTTCTCGCGAATAAAAACGTCTAAAAATACGTCGACTTGTCGGAGTACTTTTTATGAGGCTCGAGTGTTAGCAGACGTACTAAAACTTGTTCACAAGTTTAAAGCTTTATTTTAATTTTCCTTGCACACGATGCCGGCGAGTTTCCCCAAGAAAAAATGTTTAACTACTCTGCACGTGCGAGAAATAAAGTGTGATGTTTTATGAGAGCCTCCTACAAATGAGGTAGCATAAAGGTGTAAGTAATCGTAATGTAGATTAGGCGGTTGATTACGAAGAAATATTTTGGGATCTCTCTTTTTCTCTTTTTGGGTATTTTTTCTTAAGGCCGGGTATAAATTATGATTGCATATTGGTAAAATTGATTGTTCATGAAATGTATAATATCATCATTGTACTCATGTAATAATAATGTTTTAACAGTTACTCATGTCAATAGATAAGGCAAAACATAAAATCCTAAAATTATCCGTACCTCTAATTTCAATGTATTTTCGGTTTATATTGGATATTCTAATAAGGATAAGAGTCAAAAAAATACTATTACATTTGATAATTCAACTTTTCATAAATTCCTTCTATTTTTCGATTTATAACGAATAAAGAATGCTTTTATCACTTACTAAGATCTATTTTTTAGTGTAAGATCTATTTCAAGAATCACCTACCGTCGCATGCTGCAAGAATTGTAGACGCACCGTTGAATTTTTTGGTGACTTAAAACGCACTCTTAAAAAAAGTGGTGTATGTAATGTTACAGTTTGGATTTGACCATGAGACATGGCAATAATATCTTCTTAACATACTTAAAATGCAATTACAAGTCAATTAAGGAATCAAGGCTTGATTTGTCGATGGAACATCGTATCAACACACGCTATCCCATTACAGTCTTGATGACTTATACTTCGTGACATACATATATACCTCAAGTGGTTTTCAGCTACCATACATCACTCGATCTCCTCCCTCGGGTATCGTAAGAAACGAAGAGATTATACATTAAGAGGATGATGGGTAAGATCATACTGCCGGTTTTGGGAAGTCCCATAGGATAGGATTTATAGGTCAGACCAGACTGCCATCGATCCGACGGGTCAAATGCCAATAGGGACATGTGAAACCATGTCTTACAAATCGGGAATCGAATGCTTAGGTTTGCGTTTTTTTGTTATTGTTATAACAATGAAATGTTTATTGTCTTCACTTCGATGGTCCTAGTTTATCACTAGTTTATGATAATCCAGTATTGCACAGGGCTGTCAGCGGGCACGCCCTTAAACTGGCTTGGAGGATTTATTTACTCAGTTAAGCAAGCTTTGCTAGAGTTAAAGCTTTGGTATATAGTAGTTTTTTTGGTGTGTGCTAGCTAACATGAGCCAAATTATTTAATTTAATGATTTATAAAGATGATTGATCTAATAATTATTATTTTTGACACATGTATAGATTCAAGTTCTTCAAACCTATCAGACAGACTTGTTGCTGGGGAGATGGTTCCGCCACTTCTTCTTCCCAGCAAAAACACTAGGTAGTGGTGAAGGGTGGGCGTTTTGGGGGACTGTCTTTTGACAACTTTTTGACGCTCGAAAAGTTCCTATTCTCAGCCTAATTTGAATAAACGAACTTGTTTTTTTTTTAAAAAAAAACACCGACATGTATTCTTTTGAGGACGTCCAAAAATACTTATATCCTTAAACTTAAACTATCCAAGGTATATAAGGTCCTGAAAATATAATCAAAGGATAAGAATTGAATCTCCGGGTCATCGGAAAGGACATAAAACATCAAACAAGTTCTGGGAACAAAGCGAGCTCGATGATAAAATGCCTCGAATTATGCAAATTCCATCGTTCCCTTCAATAAGGTTTCAATAAAGTAACATTGTCTAAAAAATTCACTTCTTTTGTATGCTGTCATGAGATTAAATTGAATGTCTTGTTTTACGATTCTGCTTATCTCACAGTAATGAATAAGAATTATTTTTAAGATCTGTAATAAAAATATTTTGTTAAATTTATCTTTATGACTTCATTAAAAACCTACTGCAGCGATAATAAAAGCTTGATATGCAAACTATTTTTGTGATTTCTTCACTTTTAAATATGTAAGTACTTTTCATAGAACTGCAGTTAAAAGACTATTATTTAAATGGGATCCAAAGATAAGACTGTGAAGAAACTAGGTCAGTAAAGCAATAAACATTTGCAAAATAATCCAAAATATCTGAAACATTGTAATACAAAGTATTCTAGCCAGCCACTGCTGCGGTGTAAATCTAATACTAACTATGTGTGACTATTCTCTTGCTTTTGTTAAGGCAGCTCCACTTCGGTACCTAAATACTTATCTATACACATGTCAGGCATTGTACACCGTAGTTAGGAAACAATGGAGTTCCACGCGAGACAGAAAGAGTAAGGTGCTATTTATGAGCCCTGAATAAGGACTTGTATGTGGAACAACACCTCATAGTTGAAATTGTAAAGTCTAACATACAACTTAGAATTTATCGCTAAGGAAATCTTGAATTGTATTGCGTAAATTGTTAGTCAAATCGGTAAAGGTAAACAGAATAGATTACTACAATTGTAACACAAAACGTCATATTTGGACATACATTCTTGGTGAATGATGAACAATTTTCAACTTATCATATCCGATGAAACAGTCAAAAGAACAAACACGGAGAATGATTTCATTCTTATATTGTTGACTTATGTACTTCAAAAAATATATATATATGTATGTCGGAAGCACATGGAAACACCTCGTCGTCAGGATGATCATACATGGTGAATAACCGAAATGATAGTCACAACACTTAGTACAGACGTCTATTAATCCACTAAGGTTAACATAATGTAGCAATATCACTCGATTAGGTTGGTGGAATTACAATATGGTAAACTCGGTGAGTTCGATACAGGATGGCAGAATAACCTCTTGCACCCGCGTCTCCAACAAAAAGCCCAATCCAACGTTCCAACATTAACGTTCCACCGCTTCAAAAGTCCCACAGCCATGTCTCCTATGGCAACCGTCGATCCAGTGTTGCCACCAACTCAGTGTTGCCACTTCCTGTTTCGACTTCACCCAAGTAGGTTTTCTACTTGACGTTTCCAATGAGTAATAAGCAGCGACCCATAGCTTTCTCCGACATTTTTATACGTGTCGAAATGAGAACCTCCTCCTTATTATTCCGTCGTTTTAAAATAGGCAATGAACGTCCCGGATTAGATCAATCGAATGTATTTAGTTTTTCTTTACCAAAAATATGACATAGTTCACATTTCCAAAAGACGAATAACGAATCTTACATACATTCGATTGGTAACAGTCATTTATTCAGTGTAGACTTCAACGATAATTTTAGGCAGTTAAAGAAAATTTTGTGTATCTTATCTCAATCTTAATTTGTAGGAAGTAATCGTTAAAGTTAGCTCCAATAAAATGTTATTGGACTTGCAAAGTTAAGCAGCGTTAAAAACTGCGATTGTTCAAATGTTCATAGATATTAATACGTTATGTTCGTAGATTATTTGAAAAGTTTGGTTCGTTTATGTTACAGAAGTTAAGTACTTCCTCCTGTCGTTAACCCTTCCAGGCTCTTCACGGATTAGTGTCACCATGATTATTTTCATAATTTCTAATAACGTCCAGCTGATGGTACCTATACATTTACATCTAAGAAAACAAAAGATATTTTCATCAATAGATTTTCTTTAACTAATATTAACTGTGGCGATAGTAAACTTCCAAGTCAATATGCTCAGAGTTAGCCACTCACTGTAAGCTTCGGGCTTAGCTCCCAGCATCAACTTTACGAATATATAACTAGAGTCAGTCTACTTCACTAATAGTAAGACTTCCCCCAGTGGTAACATGAAAAACGGTTTTTGCTAGGGAAAGTTTCCTCGTCCGCAATATCCCAGCTAAGCCGGATTTGCAACTCACTCCCGGCTTCTTCCTTTTCTTTTTAATTAAAACACTTTTATGGACACTGGAGAGATTTTAAAATGCAAGTTAATTGAAGTGATACGTGACTTTAGACCCGTTTCGTTCCTTCCTGGATTAATTTTGGATTACATATTTTTGTATAAAAAATATCGTAAAAGCCGAGATTAAATGTTGCGAAATATGAAATGGATTCTTTTTTGTAGGCGTGAATCCGATCGAGTTTTACGTTTGTACGTTGGCTAGTGTGTGGTGAATATGCCAACAAAAAATAAATGAACGTTTATGGACATGGTCTTATTGGTGATACCGTTATCGAATCGGCGTTTCTAAGTTGCATTACTTACGAAATGTGGATGTTAAAATTAAATAATAAGTTAAAAAGTGTTATGTGCTCATGCACATAACACTTTTTTAACTATTATAGGTTATTATAGGTATTTATAACATATTATAGGTATATGCATTAGAATCTTAAAAGAAAAGAAAGAAAGCTTTACAATCTTCAAAATAATTGCGGAAAACAAACAACTCATGCATCAAAACAAAAAAATAAAAATTTTGCTCTTCAGCTAAAAAGAAGACATCCTTTTCATATTTTATTTTTTCCTTCTTTTGTTTTCATCAGTCTTACGCGCCACCTCTCAAGAGTCGTACTTGACAGGACACATGTCTTGCAGGCTTTTTCTTTAAACATACGGAAATATTACGAATGGAGATGGTTGAGATGGGTTGAGTCGGGTTACGCTTGCGATTAATCATTGAGCATTAACCCTTATTCGCCGTTTAACGCGTTTAAGTACGTGCTTATAACTTTCTCCTGCCTAATGCTCCATCTTTATTCCGTCTTCATTTGACGAGTTTTATTCGGGCTTTATTTTCATTTCGTATCTGAGGTAGGCCAAATATTAAATGAGCTCTAAATAGGAGGTTTATTATTGCTGTACGGATCATCGATAGGGATCTATCTGCCATATGTTGGGGTTCTTTTGAAGATGGATTTAGAAGTGTGTTTACATCTATAAATATGTTGATAAAGCAATGATTTCGAAGCATAACCGTTACTTTTGAATCTTTTGAAGAAAGGGCAGTAATTATGTAGTTAAAGGTAACTAATTTCTTACATTACTTAAGTCTTATCAAAAATGCCGATAAATAAATCCAATCGTTTTACTAAAATAATTAACTGTCAATTAAAACTTTGAGATTGGTTAATTAATTTCAAATTATAACTTCAACATTAGTTATTCGTTAATGTCCTATTCATTCGACCTTTAACCTGATGTCGAGACCTCAAAGAAAGCGTAAGGAAAATCGACAGCAAATAAAACTGTTCATTGTGCCCGATAAATCCGAACCCACTTAAAAATATATTTCATTCAAATAGAAATAATACAACCCCATTATAATACCTAAAAAGGCCCACATTTCTTTTTTCATTTCAAAACCAATTTATTTCCTACAAAGACGTATTCAATAGCCCTTTGTTATTCTATCGAATTGATTCGTGTTTTATTCCATTCGTGGATTCTTATCACATAACGACGGTAATATCAGCAATGGTTTGGCAGATGGGACGTTAGCATGGTCCTTACTACCCGTGGCTCGTAACTCGGCCAGGGTACTTCCACAATGAGCGTCCACATTCGTTGAAATGGTAATGGGTTACGGTCGGTAGTTTGAGTACGTCCGGGAAATATATCGCCGATTTGGCTAGGTAAGATATTTTTAGTGCTCAGATCCTTTGTGTTTGAAGTATTTTTTCGTTTATTTTCTGGAATAAAAATGTGTTTTAACCCGTATTTACTAAAGAGAAACTTTACCATACTGTTTTAAATAAACAGAAAGAAACAGAGGAATTCAGAAAACAAAACTATCTCAACAGAAATGAGGCAGATTGGAATCTAAAAGACTCAAGTTGCTAGAACAAAGATAAAACAAAAACACCTTTTTCAACCTTGCTTAAATAGAAAACTCTAGAAGCCAGAGCGAGAGCTATCTTCTCTCTAAATCTGGCTTCCATCGACTTTATTAAGTAACGGAATAAAAATTTCTCGCACGTAGTACGAAAGTTAGGACAAGTAACAAATGAGACTTGGAAAAATCGTCGAAATATGTGAGTGGAGTTGATTTTCCCCCAGAGGTTTCTTTATTCTTTCTTTCCATAGGTACTTTGATCTAACACGTGTATGGTGTTTCGTATTAATGGCGACGATTTATCCCCTTTTGAAATATCACCTGTAATATTGATGCGAGCTTAGGGAACGGTTATTTTTGGTGTTGTTTGATCTCTAATCTTATGTAGATGTGAAAGTGATTTTACAAGACTTTCATATACATTCCGTGTTTTACGAATAAACGCAGATTTTGTAAGACATAGAAAAGATAGGATTTTTCTTTTACCAATAAGGGCTGCTGTTATAGATGACAGAATAATATATGAATAGTCAAGAATATCTTCGATAGCAGCCGTCTATCTGCATCTTACTCGGTACAAAATCTATTCCTAATAAAATACGATTAAAATCAATAAAACTCCTGAAATAGAAGCAGGATATCACGGGAATACTGTAAAAGATCCTACTTATGAATATCACATGTAATTGATTGGTCGGTTTAATATACCCTAGGGTTGTATCAATTTACTGGTAGCTGTAGGAGCGAACTGTTCTGGTCCCTCGGGCTTCTCACCGTATTTATGGGACCCTGGCGACTTTAATTTCCAGTTCGGTTGTCTAATCGAACTTTATAGTAACAACTTTAAGTCTGTTCATTATTTATGGTACAGAAGAATAATTTTAATTGTGATTGTAGGGATGCCAGGTTTTAGATTCACACTTGTTTTTTCGACAGAATTTAAATACCTACTCCAATATTTCTGTCCTCTTTGATTGAGAAAACAATCAAAGTGGACTCCTTTCTACCTTGAGATATTGACACTTTAATATTCCTATTTTGGACTACCAATATTTCAGAGATAAATGCTTGATTCATGCATGCCGTAATTTTGGGTTATATCCGGCTGATACCCCAATTTGGGTACAACCATTAAAATTAAATTAACTTATTTTTGATTTTCAACTGTTCTGGAAGTCGGCATTTTGTACAAGTTCAGTCGCATTCCTTTAAAGTCACGGTCATGCAGGTTTTTCTGCTGAATTTCTTGAGCCATTCGAAATTGGTTAAGGACCATAAAAAGCTGAATATCCATATTTTATGACAGCAAATTAACATACAAGGCGTCGGATTGCAGTATGACGAGAGGGAAAACTTTAATATATTTTTATGAAAGGCGTTTTGGCGCGAAACGTGAATGATTAATGGCCGACCCTTCACCCGGGATCCGCTTCCGTCCGAGCAAATTCCGGAAAGTTCTTGCTGAAACGCTCCGTTTTTTTATTAATTAAACCGTCTGCTCTATATAAAACTCAGTAAGAACCGAGTAATATTTCCAAATTGTTCTAATTAACTGAATAAACGTTGAGTTTGTCTTGAAAATCCTAATTTGAGATAAGCACTTTCCATTACCCAAAAAAGAAAAAGAGGTCTTATCTTAATTCGTGTTTCTTTTTTCTTAGCGCGAGTATATCTCTTAGTTAAAATATTCACGAGGACTAGCCGGATGCAACGGAAAAGGTTAATAAATGAATGACTGTGAGCAAGGCAAAAGAGTTTCATTAAAGAAATCCTGGTAAAAAACTAGTAACTTATTATATAAGATCTTACAAGGCGCTTCCTTGGCATATAACATCACTTTATTGGTACGGTAGGGTAGACTTCTGCCAAAACTGTAAAGATATGAACATTTGTGATAGAATGCCAAGCCACATTTCCATTTAGAGAGATTTCCCATACAAAAATCCCCGTTTCATATAAGTCTGGATTTTTTCATGTTACCTAACTACACCCCATCTTTCATGAACACAGTACATTTCCAAACACGTTATTATTCAGACCATACATTGCAATCACGTCCAAATTATCGTAGAAACGTTCGTTATCGAAACTGAATCGTATACCTAGCTGTCGTACTGTATCCCCCACACAAATACATTCATAAACAAAATTTCAATAGGTACAGTCGCGTACATAAATTGGACAAACGCATCGTAACAAATGGGATATCCGATTTATTCCCACCGAAATCGAATCTAACACCAAATTGGATTTTGAATTACGGCAACGGATAAACAGAGATTTAATAATTTTGTATGTAGATATGCAAGCATTGTATTAACTTTGTTTGGTTTGTTTCACTGTTGTTACTTTGAGCGAAACGGGTTTGTTGTTTTTGCATATCAATCAAGGGTTATTTATTGCGTTGTGTTTTATTAGTTGACTTTTCGTGGGATTTCTGACTGTATTTTATAAATATTTTGTGTTTGTTTATGGCTGCAAAAACAGAAGTCTCATTGGCTCGTAAAAGTCTGTGCCCTTTATTTATTTCAGCGGTTGCAAAGCGTTTTCAAACTTAACTTATTGTGACTACACGGTGTATCTGCACGTTTTATATTTTCAAAACATTCAATTGTACTTAGTAGGTTGTACCAGCCAGGACAACCTCACAGACCAATAAGAACGGAGATGTAAACAAACAGTACGAGAGTACCAACCAACTAGACATGTTCAACAGACAGAGTAAAATGCAAAAAGAATGTACTTCCCGCTCCGTTTTATACATTTTATATCATGCGGCGTCTAGACAGCGCCGGTTAGCTCTTCAACGCTAAGTTCCCAACAAAATAATATTTCTTTCAAAGCCGCTGGCACACTGATAAATGAGCTGTTTATCAAACATCTCCTTCCGAGTAATCACATTAGGATCTGTGCATAATGGGTAACTGCCGCTACCCAGCTGCTGTTTTGTTGTGAAATCATCTAAATTGTATCCCACGGGCACAAATCTCATCTCATTTTGAACTGAATCTTTCGAATTTCAATAAGGATAAAACGCGTTTAACAGCCTTGCCTGGACTGCGCATAATTGAATAATGTCTGTTGTCTACACTTCAATCGTTTGGAGATTAATCTGCGGGCCTGTAACTGCTCCATTTTATGTTGTGTTGATAGTCAAAAGTAAGATTTCACATAATTATAGGTTCTTAAAATAAAGCCCGTTCACACGCATTGGGTCGAAATGCGTCAATTTACACGCACATACATAACCCTTTCCACATAGGGTTCACTGAATGTATATTTAGTGACCAGTCTACAAGAGAACTGTGAATGTGTGAAAATGGCCTTAAGGTTGATGGCAGACGCCAGATGGTCACCGAAGATTAGCTTTAACGATTTAGTCCTAAACCGTCCCTAAGGAAGTTTAGGTGTAAATATGCGTCGCAGTTTCTTGAGAGCAAGTTCACACATTTGTGTAAGTTATTATTTTGATTGTGGTGTTGATTTTACTTAGAAGTCACTTTCCACGACCGAAAGTTATACAAACTTTTGTTTTGCAGTAATGGGTAAAAGTAAGTTGAAATAGTTCATTTTTGTGGTCAATTGATGGCAATAGCCTCACCTCCTATTACATGGGACTTAAACATAACCGGCAAAATGTGCGGGTACTATAGCTACCTACACATCTGCCTAACCCTTCGGGAAATACAAGCATGATTTTATCTTATGTTAGTTCCATTTTCAACTTCTGTGTCCCAGTTTGTCTAATAACAATTATTGAACAAAAACCATTATAATAAATTATTAACAGAATTACCTAAAAAAATACATAAAAAAGCTATCCAATTCAAGAAAAATCAAAGCAAAAACATTTAAAAGTTCTTTCTTTTCTTCCAATGGCGTAATATTCGTTGAAAAGTAAATAATAGCTGCTAGTTATGATAATGTTGGCGCGGAAAGAACGAGATCGGTCCGGGAAATGAACGCCATTCTTCAAGCGCCCGCCGCGGTGATTGGCGCCTCGAGTTTCCTTTGCCTATTTACGTATTGAATGTGAAAAATTGAGTATTTATCTTGTTGGTTTTTGTAGGGAAATAACTATGGTTTGTACCTTAACACGTTGAACGCCAAATTACCGACAAACAATATATTTTCTATTGTGTCTCGTTGTTTGGCAGTTAAGGTGTTACTATACATGGCGTAATAGGGTAGTGTCCTTAAAAATTGTGATTGGTCCGAAAGTTGGATTACTCAAAAATACTTGACACGTGTTTTTTCTTTTGTCACGTAAACCATAACCAATCGTCGTCAATTTACGACGATTTATAGTGCATTGAAATTACGCGTAACGTCACGCCGTGCTACATTTTTAACGTCAAAGTGACGTCACAAGCCCTTTCTCCTGAACTTTGATGTGCTATATCATTGTCACTTTTTATTGATTTGAGTAAGCAAGAAATACGTACCTATCCAATATTTTTTGGTAATCCTTCTGACGGAGGTAATATAGTATCATCATCCTCTTGCCCTTATCCAAATTTCATTTGGGGTCGGCGCAGCATGTCTTCTTCTTCCATACATCTCTATTTCCCGTCATCTCAGAAGTCACCTCCTTCTTAGCCATATCAACTTTCACACAATCCATCCATCGTTTCCTGGGTCTCCCTCTACTCTTGTAACCCTCTACATTTATACCCAAAACTTTCCTCACAACATGATCCTCATTCCTTCGCATCACGTGTCCATACCATGATAGCCGATTTCCACACAACTTCTCTGTGCGCCACTTTCAGACTTCCTCTTATATACTCATTTCTTATTCTATCCATTCGTGTAACACCACACATCCCCCTTAGCATTCTCATCTCAGCTGCATGCAACTGCCTTTCATTCATTCCTTTTGTGGCCCAACTCTCTGATCCATACAAGACAGCATGACAGCAGGTCTAATCATTGACTTATAGATCTTCCCTTTAAGTTTAAGGGGAACGTGGGAATCGCAGGTTGTTCCCGTTACCTGCCGCCACTTCATCCACCCTGTGTTTATTCTGTGCTTGACAGTCCGATCTATTCCTCCGTCACTTTGCACTAGTGAACCGAGATAACGAAAGTCGGAGCAGATCGGAAGGAGCACGCCATCAAGCGCAATGGCTTCAGGGCTGGAGAGACCGCCGAAATCGCAGAACATATATTCTGTCTTGGTTCTGCTGATTTTCAAGCCTACACTCTCCAGCTTCTGTTGCCATTTCTCCAATCTACCCTGGATCTCAGGTCCATCTTCACTGACAAGGACAATGTCGTCGGCAAATAGCATGCACCAGGGTGCCTCTTCCTGTATTTCAGACGTCAGTGCGTCCATTATTAACAGGAAGAGGTAAGGGCTTAAGGCCAACCCTTGGTGCAATCCTACAGCCACACTGAACTTGTCAGTGTTTCCAGCAGACGACCGGACATAGGTACTAGATCGGCTGTACATCGCACGAATCAACTCAACATACTTCCCAGGCACACCTTTCTCCTTCAAGGCCCACCACAACACTTCCCGAGGCACCCTATCATACGCTTTTTCTAGGTCAATGAACACCATATGCAAGTTTTTATGTGCACATCTATACTTGTCGCACAACTGGCGGACGTAATATAGTATAAGTAGACTTAATATATTTTTACCTAAGACTAAGGTTAATAACTGAAAACCCCTTAAGGGGTCATTGTAAACTTATAATATCATCACTAGTTACTCCATACATTTTAACTTGACAAAATGTAGGGAATAGTAGATTTTTATTATCTTAATTTGTTAATAATGATGACTCTGTAAGAAGTTTTCAGTTATTTCACTGAGATTTTGTAGGTAAAAACGTTCCCGTTTGTTCAATTGGGAGTAGCAATGCAAGCAGTTATGGATATAAATCTATACTAATATTATAAAGAGGTACAACTTCTAAAAATTGTTTCACTGTTTCAAAGTTACATTATAACTGACTGCTGTATAGGCTATTATTATTTTCAAAACTATGCTTTAAAAGGGGTGAAGGGAATGTTAAAATTCTAAGGGAAAAGAACGAAATCTACTCGGATGAAGTACTTATCCTTATAGTTATAGAGACTACAGTGCCCATAATAGTTTTATATAATAATAAATAAAACAATAAGCTTAAAGTTCTCTATCCTAAATTGAGTTAGACTCAGGACACAGAGACAGTAAAAAGTTTAGACAAATTCTATAGAGAAGGTACCTAGAGTTTTATAGTGTCGGTCTTAAAATTCAAAAGCGGTTTTAAAAACTAAAGTTTCCCTTTAAGCGATATCGTAAAAGTCAGTATAACTCACAGGTGCAGCGAATATCAACGTAAAACTACGTGATTCCTTGACGAAATTGGAAATGTTAACATTGCTATAAAACGTCTAGACGCAAAAAAAAATCGCACGGTATATTTTTGGCGCCCACTTGCACTATCTGCGGTCGATATCGCTTCTAATAGACGATTTGCTTATAAAAAAGGCACTAGAGAGAGTAAAATAAAAAGCGCTAGGGAAGTCGATAAGACCACTGTGAGCCCTCGTTATCTTGGGTCATAAATTACCCCGACACCCCCGGGGGTTCAGGTAGGTGCCTCCCAGGCAGGATCCTTCGAAACGCTATGAGGATTCCGGGAAATGAAGTGACTACGTGATCCAATTGCGATTTTAGGTGCATTCGATTTATGTGTGTTTTTAGTAGACACGCGATTTCTTCAGACATTTGATAGGTCGTTTGTTTTGACGATTCGATAATAGAACAAAAGTGAATGAAACGTTCCTGCACGAACAAACAGGAATCGATACCGATGGGGACAATCGGACAACTTAAAAAAGAAAAAGCCAGAACGAGTTACAATCGATTAATCAGCGATTCAATTCCGTAACGTTCGATTCCTGTTAAATGGTAATAGAGATGGGTTTTATAGGACTTATTTTCGCACTCAAATGTCAAATTAGGGCAATTTCAATGAACATTGGAGCTTCGTTATTGCATGTAGAGTACGAGTTAAAATGTATTAATCACTGTAGATAACAGACTCAGTGATTCTCAAGTTTTAAGCGGTAATAAAGGAACCCGATAAACTTTTTACTTCCTCTAAATATTTAATGAAAATCTAAAGTTATTTTATAGCTCACTACTAAAAGTCAACTGATTTTTTACATAGAGAGAAAACGTTGCTACTTTACTCCATTTTTATCTGTCTCCGATATAAATTAGAACCAATTTATATTCCACTTTAACTTTTTGTTTCGTACAACGCTCGCGTCAACTGTTACATCTACTTTTTCACAGGACAAAACAATGTGCGGAAGTAGGATTACGATTAAAGTTAGACAATAAATCCAGCAGTTCCGACATCCGCCCGCAACCACATCTGACAGGCTAATACATATTGATACAATATTGGTGGAAGTGATCCAAACACTTTCTTTCTCGTCACTTCAAAAACTGTATGAAGCACCCTTATGTTTAATGTCGTAAGGTGGAGTTTACAGCGGTAGTAGGCCCGTCTAGCTGCACCAAAGAGTTTGTTTAGTTTGAGTTTTGACAAATATCTGCAGGTGACGGGTGTGCGGTTTCCCGGCACGGATGCGTTTGACATATCGCTTTGATAGCGGTTTCTGTACATACACTGACGTCATAAATTATAGGAATTGGTATGAAGAAAGAGGTCAGCTATTTATATCAGGGGTTTTTGTAAAGGCAAGCGAATTTGAAGAGGATCCTTTTTTATGACTAAAGTTTTTGGGTTGAAACTCTGAACATGGTCGCACACAGAATAAATATAACGTACAGGTAATAAAGTCTTACTCTTTTTACTGTGTACACACTGGATATCTATTTTGTAAAAAAACCTTAGAAATATTTAAAAAAAAGTGCTTACAGATAGTATTCACGTCTCCGTCAATTCAGACGATCATTAATAAGCCAATTACAGAAATGTGAGGCAAAAATTCCTCCCCTCATTTCCCTCCCTGTGAGGACCGTCTCGTCGAGACAGCATTTATTTTTACACGCCTAATGAGAACTGACAATCGCTAAAAAGAAATGTCTGGTATTGATGCCATTTAGAGATTAAAAACAAGCAAATAAGAATGGAAAAAAATATGATGAGTAATGTCTGCACTGCAGTAGGGTTTTTAGCAGATTGAAATAATAAGGATCGCTTTGTCGTAACTAAGCGACATTTAGAAATTAAAAACAAGAGAATACGAATTGCAAAAAAATATAATGTTGGAACTGCAGAAGGAGAGTTTTTAGCAGATTCCATAATAAGGATGGCTTTGTCGTAACCAAGCGACATTTAGAAATTAACAACAAGAGAATACTCATTGAAAAAAAAATATCATGGATAATGTTGGAACTGCAGAAGGAGAGTTTTTAGCAGATTCCATAATAAGGATGGCTTTGTCGTAACCAACCGACATTTAGAAATTAAAAACAAGAGAATACTCATTGAAAAAAAATATCATGGATAAATGTTGGAACTGCAGTAGAAGAGGTTTTACCGGATTCCATAATAAGGATGGCGTTGTCGTAACTAAGCTACACTTTAAAGTTAAAACAAGCAAATTAGTATTGAAAAAATAACATGAATAATTAATATGTTACTGTTGAGTTTTTAGTGGATGATTGATAAGAATCTTGCAGTCGCTAAAAGTGACAAAATTACTTAGAGAATGGCCTTATTTTTAAGTAAAGATAAAGACAAAGCGAGGAGATTTGTGGGATTACTTCAGAAAAATACAGAAACCAAATTAGGAGCAATCTAGCAAGGAATAGTTATAACCTAAGTTCTAAATTCTTATTGTTTTATTCCATTTTCTTCTTAGAAATTAATATACCCATTTCCTTAAGCCCCAAGTATAAACCAACGAAAAAAATGAACTAATAACAAAACACGATTGCCAATAAACACAACCATACCGCAATATTGTCGTACAATGTCCAAGGAAAACGTAATAAATAATTTTACGCACAGATTGCCCAGCATAGCCAAGTCAACGTGTGAGTGTGACGCAGGTCGAAAATGATTGGATTACCGCACTGATCAAATTAGGAATGTCTTGTATTTTCCGCTTGCCTACGTTACGTATCGAATTTGAGGGCAATTTGTGGTAGCCGTTTTGATTGTTGGTAATTGAGTAATATTAGGGTAAATAGGGTAAAGTTGGAGAGGCTGTTGTTGTGTTTTTTGCTTATTTTGTGCTAAGATGGAGACAAAAATTTCTGTTGTGATTTTTATTAAATTATAATCAAAGTTTTTGTATCGACAATAAGTAAAAATGCGTCTATGATTATAATAGAAGGACCAAACCAAACAAAACAAAAAAATCTCATCATAGTCATAGTACTGTAGCGGTTTAATAAAGTTACAGACTTTATTGTAGGTATACACGCTAGTAGAACCCTGGTTCTCTATGGTTTCAACTACTCAAAAAAGAAAAGAATAGTTTTGAAGATGAAATATGTCGCCCGTCTCAGAGTAGATTTTTCTATGTAAAGTGATTGGATAAATATAGTAATGGTAAAATAGGTCGGACCCGGTCTATAGTAGCTACATAATATTTATCGATCAAAGCCACTCAAAGTCATAATAAACCCAATGAAATTAATAACACTGGCTCAAGAAATAAAGCAACTACACTACCTGTAATCAGAGTCAAGAGTAGCTTTAAAACACATAAAGTAACTATCTAATCGGCTACTTGAAGACATAAATATTTGAAGAAACAACTATTTAAAGCCATAATTAATTCAAGGTAGCGTGCAGACGTCCTACCTGGCTGTGGTTCCTGTACCCTCAATTTTAGTGCCCTGTAATATATAGGCCGTAAAGCATACTTATCGCAACGCACACAAATGCGTCCATAAAATCTGTACTATTACGTTGATATAGTTAAAATTATGTGCAAGGAAGTTTGTACGTGTTGTTAAGGAAGGTAGCTTGAAAGATTTATTGAAAATCTTTAATTTTAAAACCTCTTAGCTATTTCTGTTATTTATTGTAGCTTATATTCTAAAAACATAACCTACATTAATATTGAGACTTATTTATCTTTTCTCGGTACATGCAAAAGCTTTTAAGAATGTAAATTAGCTAAAATCTTAAAGCACTTTCTATCACGACAACTCGTAAACGACAACACCTACTCGAAAGTTACGATAGTGTCTGTGTAACCCATAAAAAACGGTGTGCCTAGACAAAATATTATAAGTGAAGCCGCCACAAAAAGTTAGTCCCATAATAAATTTATATTATAAAGAGCGTCTTCGACTAATTTACGACGAGGTCCATGCAGCCCCACCCTCGCTAATCCATACTTATTAAGGATAATGGGGAACCAATGAACAACTTTTCGTCCTTTATCTGGACCCATAAATATCGGCTATCACGCGTCGCCGGTAGCCAGAGGTGTCGAAAGTGCGATTTTACGGTCCTTTTATTACATTTTCGTGTAATAATTTTAATGTAAGTCACAGCAAAATGTAGTGGTAATGTTAGTATGGATGTTGAGATATATTTAGGTTTCGTTGGGTGGTTATTTAGTATAAGGAAATACCTAGTAAAGTAGAAGTAGTGATTGTATCATTGCTTTATTTACCAATGAACACCTCTTTAGAGTGAATAACAAATAATTGTATATCTCGATATAAAAGAAGAGAAGATAACGATGAAAGGGAAAGTAATGTAGCAAACTTATTTTCATGATTAATCAATGCAACACACATAGCATGACTACCATTAGAAACGGGTCTTGTTGACGGAAGAATAGACAACATGACAGATTGTTGAAAGCTTTGTACCGTCCTAACCGGCCATGGTGCATGTTAAAACTGAAGAAAAGAATGTTTTCTATTCTCTGCAGTCTACGGGGCCGCCCCGTGGTTGGGTAGAAGAATTGTCAAGTTGGAAAGAAAGAGAGAAAAAACATTTATTCAGCACAGGCAGCACACAACGACACAATACTAAACATAGAAAACAAAAAAAAAACAAAAACGAGTAACAAGAAATACATTAACAATATATACGAGTAACTATATTATTATGTATGTGCCTTACGGCTGCGCCAAAAGGACCCAGTTCAGTAAAAATGCCAGACAACTAGTGCCTGACGCTGGTTTTCAACTGGACCTGAGATTGTGAGATGTCACGGACGTAAAACAGATGAACACGTAAAATAGATATAGAATTGAACATGCTACACTTCATGCAATCTTAAAGTAGGTTGGGAATGTAAATCAATCTTTAGCATTATTATGTAACAAACGTTTTGAAAAACAGGTAATCACCGAATGTATCCTAAGTATGTCTTTAAAGTGCTTTTAACAACTTCTTTGATTTTATCACAGTGTTATTTATAGTCAACGTTTCTTAAGATTGTGTTGGTGTTTCTTTATTATCCCGTTTTAACCATTGCAATATTAGCTTTATAAACCGCCTGCCTACTGGTATTTCGCAGCGGCAAAAATGACGAACTTATGGAAGTTATCTGTATAGACAGACTTTTCACTCCTCCCCCAATTTAATGTCTTGAAGCCATACATTTTCAAAATTACATACATAGTTCTTCCCTTTTTTGTATAACGTACTTTTGTGAAAATAATTCATGCCTGTAGACCCAGCGGTTAAGGCTATGCGTTACCTATCAGTGAACAAATTTAATATTAATTAAATTGATTTAGTCATTTAACTCAGCCGTCCCTTCAAAAGTACTGCCAGTCTAGAGGTATATTTAGTATACCTCTCATAGTACCATTATATTTACCTTTTTACCTCCTTTATATATTGACAATTACAATTTTTAAATATTTTAATAAGTATAAAAAATATAAAACATTTAAAAATATAAGAAATAATAGCCTAATGATACACTACTCGATATTAGAAGGTACTCCAACCATTTCCTAAAAGCCGATGCTAGCTAAGATTACTTCTATATAATAGTATATCAATAGCAAAATCCCCTTAGACCGTTAAGGCAATCTCTAAGCGAAGTCTATGTTCGACCACCAATACCAATCCACTTCGTCTTAGTAGAGCTTGGGCTACGTTCATTACACAAGGGAGATACTTGCCGTACCTACATGAAATATGTCCAGTGTTCTCGGAATTTAATACAGGATTATTACATACTTCCTTACTTACAGAGTTAAGGGAAAAAATATGAAGGTGAGGTAGAATATAGGTGATGTGACTTCAACTTGCTAGAAGCATGTTTAGAAATAGATGAGCTTAATAAGATCATATTTCGGACACAATGGCTCTACCATTGTGTCTTAAGCTGCTAATTATAAGTAGCAGATTTGTGAGTTTGTGTGATTAAGTAAAAGAAACGTCAACAAAGAAAACAAGGGTGTGTAAATCACTTTTTTCTATACCTAGGTAGGTTTTGTTGGTGCCTTAAAATAAATTACAACTGATATATAGCAACACAGATATCAAAAACGTAAACTATATACATTCGGTTCCAACTTTAGTTGGTAGGTACAAGCAGAATGTTCCAAACTTACTAACATATTCCTTGTCCAATCCAGACGGCCCATCCAACATCATAAGCGAAAACAACATCATAACACATAGGATGAATAGCCGACGATCTTTCACCGTAGTCAGACTGATATGAGGCTGACTCATCAAATAAATAGGAACAGAAGGTTGGCTTCATACAATGAGCTAAAGTAGGCGTACGCACACAGACCCGGACGTACTGGCAACTCAAAACAAATGACAGTCGTGGTTACCTGCGATTGCGGTTGCGCTCGTTGTACATACATGAGACGTGTCTATGTGTGCATGCATTTTCGCTCGTTTTATTGAACCAACCTTCTGCACTTATCCGATATGAGGCTGTCTCGCAACGAGGATACACGAGACATATTGTCACTCCCTCGCCCCGGGAGGATTGGGCGGCTAATAGCGAAATAGTGTCACCCCCAAGCTTGTCACTTATCATTTGCAACGCTAATGGAATATTTATAACTAGCTTATTATATAGTTTAATGTTTATGTTCTATAAGGTACATTACTACTACATTTGGTAGCTATTATCAGAATGATGAGCTTGATTGGATCCCTTAAATTGGCATTAATTACAATCGGTATACCTACCTATACACCGTTATAAGGTTAGGAGACGCTGCCGCTGGCGTGATAACGATATGGGAAAAGCAACACTCAGGGGAGACTAAAAACCTATTGGAGAAGTTGGAGGTTGGAAGGGAATGTTAGAAGGGAAGGTTGGAAGGGACAGTGACGCACAACCTGATACCTGATACCCGACACCGAGGGTGGAAATTTTTCGTCGGCTTTTCCAAATTTATACTTTTTTTTTCAGATATTCATCTTTTACTTTAAACTGTAAAAAATACAAAACGCCGCGTGAGTACCGCCCCAACAAACCGGACAGACAATCTGGTGAAGATAACAAAAAGCCGATGGATGAGAGCAGTGTCCGAGCAGCGATGTCTTTTAGCTAAAATGATGATGTTAAAATCATGATCTGTCTAGCCCAATAACATACTTAATGAAAGAAGTGATTTTTTTACTTTTTAATGAAAAAAATCAATAGGTGACATCAGTACATTATTCTGGACACCCATAGGTCTCATGTACTGATCTCTTGGTAGGTTCCACCCGGTATAAATATAACCTTTCATACAATGCTAGAACAAAGTAAACGTATCTAAAAACCTAAAAGCTGTCGTAGGCAATGAAACCATTGCAGCATGAATTACGTCAACGTGTAAGCTCGGCTCCACTATCAGGCTAACTCGCGCAGGTACCAGAAACCACAAGCGTGATAACTTCCACTAATAATTGTCAGCAGCTAATTAATATCTTCCACCGGCAACACGGACGCATGGAGACCACCAATTTGCGGTACAGCACATAACGTTTTATTTGATGCGAACAAGGGTTAGTATTTATTATTGTTTACGTAGCACGATGGCCTCCGGGCACAATTCCGTTGAGTTATGGCCTGGTCACCCCCGTGCGACCGTGCGCAGGTGGGGCAACCACAGAAGGTCTCAATTTATTGCTAATTTTATTTGTATAGCGGTTCCTGTAAATTTTATTGTTTCTGCTCCCAAATTTTTCGGACTGGACACAGGCACTTATGGACATAAACCACGTAAACATTTTATTGCAGCAATTAATCCAGATATTGTTGATCGATCAAATGCTGGCAGAAGTGACGCAAAAATGGAACAGCGGGTTTTTGAATTTCTTGTTAATGCAAATGCAAAATGATGGATAAATTGATGCTATGTCGTTTAAGGTCCCATAAGACGCACTCCGTGGGCGAAAGAAATATTACACCAGACTCGAGAGCAGTCGTTAGCAATTTTGATGTATGTATACGAGTGAATTTTAATATGGACTACATAACTGCTGCTAGCCTGCATTTTTGGTGTACGCTTAAATTTTTAGGCTTCAGCTTTAGTCTATTTCAAAACACGACGCAATCATCATCAGCATTACCATTAAATACACGTTATTCTCAGAATCACCATTTTTCCGGTTACCAAATAGATAAACCGTGCAATACAGCGCAAGTTCGTACAAATCCTACATTATTAACATAGCCAATAACCATCAAAGCTAATGTTGCCGAGATAACGGTCATGTCTTCACAAACATCCGCACATTATCCCAAGTCATTTGCAACGCAACTCCTTTTACCTCTCATTTTCCTAAGATGCTCTTTCAGATTCTTAGTTCACCTGAATTTCGACACGAAGTAAATGTTACCATTTGTGAAAACTAGCAAAGAGTAATTTTTCTCTCAGACGTCATTCCAATGAAATCCATTATTGGAAATACGCGAGAATGCTATTAATGAAAGAGCGATATTCCCTTTTATGTTCTATTTAATTAATTTCCTTGTCGCTTTTGTTTTTTGTCTCGCTCCAAACTCTAACCTTATTGTTACTATCAGGTAATTTATACACGGGCCTAATGAAAATGTATCTACGCTATTTATCAAACGAAGTGGCGGTAGACTTTGGCAACGTTATACCGATGGGAAAAGGTCTCATTTATGGTAACTGTTCCCAAGTCCCGCTGACAAAGGGAAAGTAAGGATCTTTTTTCTTTGTCGAAGGATTTGGGTCATTGGTTATTTCTATTGGGAAAAGCTTCAGGTGGAACGCATGTATTGTTGATGGAATAAGTTATCTTGGGTAATGCGTAGGTTTTGTTTTGCTCCAAACTTTCCTGGATTTTTTTCGGTACCTTCAAATCTAATCTAAGAAAGACCTGTTTGCAAAAATCGAACATCAAATCCTTAAAACAAAAACCTACTCTTAACTAAAAACTATCATATGCAATGTATCAATTCACAGTTCTATTGTGCATTTGCATTTGCAAGACTTAATTTATAGCATCGTTAATATCACACAAACACAGGTAAAGCAAGAGATATTACTCTAATAACATCTACAGTGGCTGCATGCTTAAGCAGGGGCCATAAACCAGCGCTGGAACCTACCGGACGATGTACGGGCTCTGATAACCGAGAAGAACGCGTCCGTCCGTGCCTATAGCGCTTTTCCCTGCTCTGCGAACAAAGCCCACATGCGAATGCTACAGCGTACTGTCAGCAAACGTGTGGCGGAGCATAGGTCGGAGAGCTGGGACAAGATGATCAGTGAGCTAGAGCCCAACCACCATGCCTTCTGGAACCTCCAGAGGAAACTCCGGTCCACCGTAGAGGCTACCATGCCTCCCCTCACTCGTCCAGATAAGAGCGTCGCGTTCGACGACTCGGAAAAATCCGAATGCCTAGCCGAAAGCTTAGAGACTCAATGCTCGCTTAGCTCCCAGCCGTTCGACCAAGCTCACCTCTTAAAGGTAGACGCCGAAGTCGAACGTAGGTCCTCGCTCCCTCCCGTCGACAACCCTGATGATCCTCTGCCTCCCGTCACTCCGGACGAAGTGCAAGACATCATTAAAGGGCTCAAACCGCGCAAAGCCCCCGGTAAGGACGGTATCACCAATAGGGTGTTTCAAATCCTCCCCGCGCAACTCGTTATGCTCATGACCGCCATCTTCAATGGCGCTCTGAGCAACAATATCTTTCCTCAATCGTGGAAAGAAGCCGTGGTTATTGGCATCCCCAAGCCTGGCAAGCCCAAGTCTGAGCCCACGAGCTACCGACCTATCA
The DNA here is from genome assembly GCA_905147745.2 of Phlogophora meticulosa. Lineage (NCBI taxonomy): Eukaryota > Metazoa > Arthropoda > Insecta > Lepidoptera > Noctuidae > Phlogophora > Phlogophora meticulosa. Next base: position 7,874,235 of record LR990528.1, on the reverse strand, counting down.
GTCTGCTCAATGTTTTCGGCAAAATCTACGAGAAGCTTATTTATAAGCGACTCAAGGACTATGTCGAGGCAAAGAGCCTGATACCGAACGAACAGTTCGGGTTCCGGCCGGGACACTCGTGTGTTCAACAGGTGCACCGCGTAGTCGAACACGTCAGCGCGGGCTTTCAGAGAGGCGCGCTCACCGGCGCCCTCTTCTTCGACATTGCGAAAGCCTTCGACAAGGTCTGGCACAACGGGTTGTTATACAAGCTATACCAACTCGATGTGCCAGATCGTCTCGTGCTCATCTTGCGAGATTTTCTGTCGAATCGTACGTTTAGATATCGCGTAGACGGTACGCTATCGTCACCTCACCCTATCCGCGCGGGCGTCCCTCAAGGATCCGTGCTGTCTCCTCTCTTGTTCTCGCTGTTCACTAGCGACGTCCCTAGGGGTAGAAAGGCCCAGTTGGCGCTTTTCGCCGACGACACGGCCATCTACGTTACCGGTAACAACCCTACCACCATAGCTCGCACCCTCCAAACTTCCGCAAACGTCTTAGGCGCTTGGTTCCGGAAATGGAGAGTCGAGGTCAATCCCGACAAAAGTCAAGCGGTTCTCTTTAGGAAACCCGGACGCCGCAATGTCCCCACGCCTAGTCCGTTAGCCATGTACGGCAAGCCTATCCCTTGGGATAAGCGAGCCAAATACTTAGGTGTGATACTCGATCACAGACTTTCGTTCGCCGAACACATAAAGGCGGCGCGTTCGCGCGCCGTCTTCGCGTCCGGCAGGCTTTATTGTATGACCAACGAGAAAAGCAAGTTGTCACTCAGGTGCAAATTGCGGCTCTTCGTCTCGGTCATCCGACCAATCATGACATACGCTTGCGCAGTGTTCGCTCACGCCAAGCCGTATCATATTCATAGGCTTCAGACCGTCCAGAACCGATTCCTGCGCAGAGTCACGGGAGCCCCCTTCTACGTCCGAAATGAGACTCTCCATGTAGATCTCAAAATACCCACGGTGAAACAGTTCATGAAGCGACTCACCCAGCGCTTCATGGACTGTTCTACCGCTCATCCTAACCCCTTAGTGTCATCGGCCGCCCGATACACTCCCTCGCGAATAAGTACAGTTCGAAGACCAAGACATACACTCACAGAGCCAGATGATCCTATCACTCTCCTCCAGGAGAGCGATAAGGCCACCAGCACTGTTCGCATACAAAAACGGACATTCCGTCCTCGCCGCCGAGGCCCGTCGCGACGACCCCGTCGATGCCCCCCTCCCGACCCTTTGCTAGAGCCAGCCCGCGAAGCTGAGCCGATTAATGTTTAAAATGTCCCTAAATAATGGAACAATCAGATCCAGCCTGTCCCTTGCTGTCCTCTTCAGCGACGTCCTAAGCCGAGGTTCGTACCCCGCAGGGGGTGCCCTTAGCGATAGTCGCTTAGCTTATAAGTTTTTATGCCTGGCTGGAGGCCTTAATTTTAATTAAGCCCCCCACAGGAAAGTTCGGTTGAGCAGTAAATATCCCTAAAGGATAAACTGCGAGATGCCCATTCCAAAAAAAAAAAAAAAAAAAAACAGGGGCCATAAACACAAAAGCCGCGCTTATAGAAAGCATTATTAACCCGACTTCCTCTGAGAGAAGAGATGTTTGCAAGGATTATTACAAGTCTAGCAATAAAGGGGCGAACCGACACCTGGTAAATATTAAAAGGGGAAGATATAAAATGAATGTTATGTTTGTCACCAAACGTGACCGCGGGCTTATGAATTTCTTTATAACCTCGCCTTAAGGTGTTAAAGGACCGAATACTATGGCTTAAATGGCTAATCAAGTATAAACCTGATGTTTAAAACTTCACAAAAAAAAATAATTAAGTAAATTAATTATCACAAAAAATCTGATACCCGAGACGGTAGGGTATTATTTTTTCAGCTAGGAGGGACTTAATTAATGTTGTTCATTTATAACGTCTTATCTAGGACGAGGATATTTTTTAGAAGATACAAAGAAGTGAAATATTTATACCAACAAGAATCCCTGCGTCAAATGTTGTCCGACAAAATGACAAAGAAATTCTCACTTCTGCTTAAACTCACACAAACATTTATTCTCAAACGACGCCAATCTACAAAAAATGACGAACAATTTCATAATTATTTCAGTTTTGATCTCGGGATTCGTTGCGAGCTCCACGTTTCTGTGTAAATTCACTGAATCACCTCTGAGTAGCAAGAAGCAAGGTGAATGAGACGATTACTGCTCACTTCCGAGATGGGACCCCGACGACTGCAGGATTAGATTGAAATTGAATGGTCTTCTGGAAAATGAGAAATGAAAAGAAAAAAAGGCACGTGCTTAAGTAATGACTGTGAAAGTACTATTCAAGAACAATTATCAACGAATGGCGAAGATTAAGATAATATTAAGCCTTTGGCGTTTTATGCAACTATTTGAAGAAAAATAGAGATGTGAGTCGCCAATGCTGTGAAATGAATGAAAAGGAACAAGCGCCACTTTTTTTGAACTTTCCGTTTAGTCGAGAATAAAGGATCTCATTGCGATAAATAGGTACAGTAAGTATGAAAATATACTCAGAAATAACGAAACTTCAGTGTTCGACTGAACGTATTAAAAATATGTAATGTATTGTCATGTCATATTTCATTTCCAGCTAGTAAAAGGTACAGTCACACAAGCATAATACTTTACATTTACACAATATTGACATGAGCTTTTTTTAGCTTAAGTATTGATAGAAATTGTATGGTGATACTAAAATAGTACCGATTCAGCATTTTTTTTTATTAGGACAAGCGGCCACTCTATTCCCAAACCACTGCAACTCTTAAAAAATAGAATCAACAGTGGCGACCAAAGGAAAAGCGAGACATCGACGCTTTTCTAGATTGAGTTGATTCTAGTTTGAGACCAATGAGACCGATTTAGTATTTCTGATGCTGATACTGCCAAAATTATGTCCATTCTAAAGATTTACTTCATATTTTAACGTTTCCTCATCATATTTAAAGTGCTCCCTACATTATTTTATATGTAAAGTGTATTCAATAAAAAGTGTAAGCACTTCTGTGATGTATTTTTTTAATACACAGCATTATCCTGAAGATGGTGTATCTCATAACACGGACGAATAAAGAAGAATTTAATCTGTTGACTTCCTATGACCATGTTTTAAACAGGATAATTTAAAATTCGATTATATGTGCGCAAAGGCATGTTACCTGCTAGAATTCCAATCATACACTGAAAGCGCCAATTATACGAAACTTGAAACTTAATATTTTAGATAAACTAGATAATACTTTTATGTTCAGTATATTGGACTTTGTCTACAAAAAGTATAGAACATACTATACATTATTTATACCAAAAACGATACTCCAACCTACAGTAGGTATACAAAATTCGTTCCGCGTATTGATCACAAATCCTGTAGGCACACAAACCGTAAACCATGGGTACTGTACTTGCCTAATACGCGCGTTCTCCATAGCACGTCATAAAGTGGAAATTGCCTTCCTAGTTGAATTCATCCGACGCGCGGGGACTGAGACTCCCTACCCTAATAACATTGCAGTTTCCTGGAAAATTTTAGTGTACCGTGGACCAGCGGGGCGGAATAAAGGCGGGAGCTCGTTTCCGCGACTTACACCCCTACCACGATAACGAAAAATCTTAACTTTTTGAAACATTCGCAATACATGCCACGCTTTGTCCCACCTCTTTGTTCAAGTCACGAAGAAAAGCATGCAATGGATGCAAATTTAAATTTGAATCTGGAATTGCATAGAGTGCACACCTAGTAAATTTAATAGAATGCTGTTACCGTGATATAGGTGAAGTTTATCCGCTAGACTAACAAAACTGAGCATGAAAATAGGAAGCAGGAGTTAAGTAGGTGTACCAAGTAAATGATATTTTGGAGATTCGTAAGTTTTAGTCGTACTACACTGACATGGATTGACTTAAACGCATGAAGCTTCGTATTTTGAGGCAAGTCTGAGAAATATTTATCTAGGATGAAATGAATACCTATATTCATACATTAGTGTCAGTCAATTAAAAGATACATATTGGTATATATATTTTTTTAAATAGTGAACGAGTAAGGATTAACTTCAATTTGAGGCAGCTGCTTTAATGACCCATAACACAACAGATACTATAGCTTTCCTACTTGCTTATGAGCGTTACATGTCATTGTTGATCATGAATTCCAACCTTCCTTACCTAAGTCCACTTTGTCCAGCAGTAGGCCGCTAGCTATAGGTAGCGTTAATAAGTTTTAAATGTCAACAATCTTAAGAAAAGACAAAAAAGTAGCGCTCACAAGCAAACCAACTCCCATGATGACGTCAAGAGCCTTCATAAAGTCAAAGGTACGAGTTCAAGTGCTCCGCAGGGCGCCGGCGGCGACACGGCACAAGGAACCCTGCAGTCGCCGTCGGATTAACCATATTTCACTAACGAATTAATTTGAACAAGCAGCTGCTTCACTGCGCGAGACTAAATCAAGTTACAATGTGAAATTGTGTAGAAACAATTGAATGAGATGTTAGTATTATGTCAGGTTTTTATTTCACATTTTATTTTTTCATTCAAAAAGCCCGCAACGTAGCTCGAAAACTTTAAAGAGATTGTCTAGTTTGAAAGAAAAATTTGGGTGAAAATCAAAATTTCTCAGAAAGAAAACTTTAGATTCAAGTAGACTGAAGCCACAAAGTTTATCTTCCCAGAGCCAAACCAATGAAGCAAAAAGTTTTATTACACTTTATATTTCACTCTAAAGTTTAGAGTTAAAACCACTAGTTAAGGAATGCAGTAAGTCATTTCCAATATTACACTTATTATCGACTACAAGATTATGGTAAATCTCCATTGACTTACATCTTGCGTGGGCATATGATATATGTGATGTTCTTCCATTGCCAGATCGGTATCAGCAATTGGAGAAGTAGCATAGATCTGTTGACAAAAATATTCCAGCTAGTTAGCGATTTCCTCAAGGATTTGAATCTGAGATATTTGATACGTTGTATAAAGATATGTTTAACTGACGTTTCCAATCAAAATCTAATTGCATTTATAATTTCTTCATCGGATCCACTAGAATGAGTATCAGTATCCAGTACCAATGAATACGAATTTATTTTACTACAGAGGTTCGAAACTTTCCGCTGCACTAAAAATTGAATTTTCCATTCTACGAAGTTACGACTTTCATTGAATACAATTTCATTCAATGCCGCATTATAATAGCGCATAACTTTGACACGAACAAAAACTTGGACTTTACCATAAATTGTATAAACTTTTTAATACGAGAGCGAACAATAACATAAAATAGATTCGGACGGACAGTTCGGCCGTCCGATTTCATCGGCGTACGTATAATTCAGTTAACCAATGAACCACATGCGGTGCACACTGGCACACCGGATTGAATTGGGATCAGGAAACGTATACAATGTTCGTGTAAACTCCCGCAGAGCTATAGAAATTGTTGCAGTGAAAAAAACTTTTGACAGCCGAACACACAAAATTGAAAAAAAAGCGCGCACGTCCCAAATGTAGCCAGTTTCCGCTCAACATATTTTTTATATTGTTTGGAATCGAGCATGGTCCACACATACATAATATATGCTAAACTTCTTACCTGTAAACATTCCTTTATCTGTATCTTTGTACGATATCCAATTATGCAAATAAAAAACCAATCCTAACAACACTTAAGTATCTGAACCAACTGCTGAAAGTTAATACTTATGGGGATAAATATCAATAACAATTTCCGTTTATCTTGAAACCTCCAATTTACTTCCAACGACTAATTTCTAAATTTCCACCGAGACCACTAATCGATTTATCGATAAAGTAAGATTACTGCTAGCGCAGGCGCACATCTACATAATCGATTCCCGATTAAGTATCGATTAGGATCTAGCGAAACTAACACTGCGATAATCATCTCTAGAGTCTCAGAGACCGGTATAAACCCGCTCGTTATACATGCACATTACGGCATCGGCACAATGATCATGTAGAATTAAAATTCAAATAGAAGACAAGATCTATTTAAAACTGGAACATTAAATAGAACAGCCGGGCCCGACATGTCGGCACTCGTACGACATAGGTACATAAAGTCATTTTGTTGTGCATTTTACGACATTGAAGCGAGCACTCGTCTCAACTCAAGACTTCTAGAGCGTGCAGACATGTTATAAGTTCGAACATCAATAGTGGTACACACTACACTTGGCTGGCGGTGCAGCTTGCAGAACGACCGGCAAATTGTTGTTTCATGTTTCGTTTTCGCAGTGAACACAGCTTTACGGCGGGAATCGGTGAATTTCCCCCGAGTGCAGTAAAAACCTCCATGTCAGACGACACTCCATCGGCAGTTCGGTTCAGGGTTGATATCTCGACGGCTCGCGTCAAATATCCACAAATCCGACGCTCAAATAACTTTTGTTTTTTTATGCGAAGGGACCGGACTGAAGCAACAGTGCCGGTTCAGTGCCGGTTCTAATGCCGATATCAGGATTATTCGCTCCGGTTTTCCCTTACGTAAAGGGATGCTCACGGAAATGGTCTCATTCCGAAATATTCTCATTACTTGGGCGGAATCTTTTTTACTTTACGGCAGAACGCTCCCCTTTTCTTGTTCAGTGGAGTACAAAGTTTTCCCGGCCCTCTCATCGACTGCGAAAGAAAATGACTAATAAGAAAAGCAAATGATAGCAATCTGGCCGAGGTTCCCGATCTTAATTAAACTGAAGATGAAAACTTGTACCAAATAGAACTTCGAAGTCTACATTAATAAAGCGAACATTATGTTGCTTCTCGGTTCTCGCAATAAAAAATGTACGTATACCTTGTTGAAAGTGTTACAAGAATTCTTTCAACGCGGCCATTACAAGTGAAACACCAACAAAGGGACACCAATGATCTTTATAGAACTTTCAAAAGACGTAAAAACTGCCGACATTTTCTTGTTTTTTATCTCGTCGAGCAATAAATATGTCCACCGCCCTCGCGCGCTCCTCTAGTAATTCTCAACCAACTACCAGACTATAAATCCATGAGATTGATGTTAGATACCAAAAATTACTTAAGTAGGTACATTTGCTGTGAAACGTAATATGTCGTAATGCCTATTAATCTACAAAACACATTATAATTTATTTTGAATAAGTTAATGGTATCACAAGTGTCAACATGACAGATTAGTTAAAAACATGTCGAGATATAAAAAACCGGGCCGTTCGGAAATTACGACCACTAGTGGACCAATGTGTCAACGGTTACTAATTTCTTCTAAGAATGTATTTATCCTCCGTTTCATCTTTAATATGTGTGATGTTTTAATATTGCGAAGGAACTCGTTTTTAATTTGTCATTAGAATGTTTCTATTTAAATCTTTAATAGTCCTCATCTTGCACTTGTAAGGAAATACTTAAATGTCATAAGATGTTATCGATTTTTGACGCCTTCTACAACTAAATTAAAGCTCTACCAAGAAGTTAGTTATTAATGACAATATTCTAAAATTTATATGCTGTCCAGAATGTCAACGCGTTACGTGCACCTGATTCAATAACCTTTCTACTAACCACCACCATAACCTTCATACATTAAAAGCAAAAACGCATAATGGAAAATCATCCAAACCCCATTTATATTCATCCCTCACTCATCATTATTCCAAAAACCCATCACGACCTCACTGCATAAACAACGACCCACCGAACAGCAATAAAATCTGTTGCAAAATAAAACACCACTTTTTGCCTCACTTATTGATTTAACTAGCGATCCATATGCAGCTAAAACTAGGCACCCTCTAAGTAAAGAGACACCATTAGATGCCACGTGGGTCCCTGGGCCCCATAAGGCCCCATGGGGCAAGGTAATGCGTGGTTCCGCTGCACATTTTTACTTTTACCACTAATTGGGGCACCGCGGGGATAAAGGAGAAACCCCACTGTCCCTGGGGAGGTGGCGATACAAACACGGCTTTTTCAATGTCACTTTATTTGTACGTTATTAATACGTGCGTAAGTTTAACATGGATTTATTTTTTGTTTGTTTTTAATTTCATTTTGACAACCGATGTGGCGTGGCGGGCGAAGGTCCGCCTGCGACGCAGGAGGTTGCGGGTACGATTTCCGCCTTGGGACAAATGTGTATATGATCTACAAATATTTGTTCCAGGTGTTCTGGGTATTTGCTATGTTTGATAAAAATATCTATCTATGTAATGTATTGTATATCAGTCATTTAGTACCCATAACACAAGCTTTGCTTAGCTTAAGGTTAGATGATGCTGTGTGGATTGTCCAGCTATACTACTATACTATACCAGCCTGTTACTGTCCCACTGCAGGGCAAAGGCCTCTTCTCATACAGAGAAGGCACGAGCATTAATCACCACGCTTGCTCAAGACGGGTTGGCGATTTCAGACTTATATTAATTATAAGTCCAGGTTTCCTCACGATGTTTTCCTTCACCGATGTCAGTGATGTCCAAGATAAACTTAGAAAGTACATATGAATTGGAAAACTCACATTGGTACTTGCCCAGGTTTGAACCCACGAGGCGAGGCCTAAACCACTGGGCCGTCATGACATTACTGGGCCGTCATGACATTGTCCAGCATTATTTATTTATTTATTTATTAATTTCAAAGTATACTAGCCCTTAGCCCGCGATTTCGTCCGCGTGGATTGGTTTGCGTCCCTTCTAACTTTAAGATCTGCCAGTAATAGATCGGCTTATATGCATCATACAAATATAAATTATAGCCTATAGCACTCAGTAATAATGTTTGGAATTGGATTATTGGTTCCGGATATTACCCCTACATACAAACTTAGAAACAAATTTTACCTCTTTATAATATAAGTATAGATCAGGTAAAGGAATGATCTATTTTCCGCATCAGTCACATAAGTAGAACCAAGCAAATCATATGATGATCAAATTAAGATATATAGCCAACCAAATGTTAGTTGTATTTATACAGATACACAAGTGCTATGCAGTGTCGTGCTTACAATTTAATCACTCCATTGAGAATTATCTACAACTACTACTACTTACCGAAAATTTCTGGCTCAATAGGAATGTATACGTAAATACACCAGTGAATACAAAGAGCTGAATACATTTTCCAATTACGTACATACAGACGTTATCAAAAGCAAGTAAGTGGGTACTCAACACATTGTTCCATTCAATACCACCACATCAGTACCTCATTTCCAAAAAATCCTTATATTAAAAAAGTCTGAACTTAACAAAACCGAAGGAATCCGCGAGGCTAACAATGGGCCTTATTATCCCATGATCCTTGATCCGTACCGTGCCGTACATATCTGCAAAATTTCACGCACCCTTGCAATAATAATATGAGAGGAGCCCTTATCTACCCTCTTCGCGATCAGACCGACACGGACCAAGGAAGCAGCGATAAAAGGGTCCCACTATATCATATTGGCACTTTCGACAGAGGATCTTGTAATATTTCGTACTCCTTAAAGGATAACCGAAACTCAGCCCCTCTTGAGAAAGGAGATGATGTGAGGGCGCCAATGATCTATTTGTCAGGATCAAAAGTGCGAACCGATACTGCGATATTGAATTATCATTCTAGTTAGTTGCAAGTGCTTTTTGCTGATCTAATGCCATTATTACCAAATATTTAATCCAAATCTAATCCCAAGATTCGTATAGGTGAGGTTAATCGAATATCTCTATAGATTTTTGTAATTTGTATTGGTTTTTGGGTAGTCCTTCCTATCGTTGATAGTGATCTAATTTAGCATTTCTTTTTTTTTAAACGTTGCCCCAAACTAGGAATTTCTCCTGTACCGTGGGTGCGTTTACAAACATTTAAACTCACATACACAAACAGCCAGACCCGGAACAACTACCAGTAGGTCATACAAATATTTGTTCCGTGCGGGGATCGAACCCACAACACGCGGCGCAGCAGCCGATGGCTCAACCATGTCAAACACTATTAATGTTTTTATAATTTATTTAATCCTCGACAAATCTAGATTAACCTAATCCTCAAAAACACTAACAAAGACTGTAATTTTATTCATAATATTCCAATCTATACATACGTACGCTCCAAACGTTTAACACAGCTGAACCAACTTTACCTTACATTCGCCCGACCAGCTTCGCAAGCCGTCCAGACATATTAAAGCTCATTATGAATCCGTGTAACCAGTTTCTCATCAAACTGCTGACGTGTAAATGTAAACAAAACAATGACTCGCTAATTCGCAGACGCGCCCCTTGCGGTGAGGTCACGGCGAGGTGTGGCCTGCCAACTTGTATCCAGCGGTTAATGAAAGCAATATCGGAGGGAAGTGACGTTTCTCCGTACGAAACTTAGCAGACGAGCTACTTTTAAGATCGCTTGTGAGAAGCTCACTGCAGCGACAGGGTCCTAACAGCAAATCAACTGCAATCAGCGATTTAATCGCATGGACATCAGGTTCTCAAATTTGATACTGCTGCCGAACGCATAGGATACCTCAATGCTAGGCAGATAGCATTGATTAAGTCGCATAACATGCATGATGGGCCAGTGGTTTAGGCCTCGCCTCTTGTGCACGAGGTTGTGGGTTCAACCCTGGGCAAGTACCAATGTGAGTTTTTCAATTCATATATATTTTCTAAGTTTATCTTGGAGATCACTGACATCGGTGAAGGAAAACATCGTGAGGAAACCTGGACTTATATATAATTAATATAAGTCTGAAATCGCCAACCCGCCTTGAGCAAGCGTGGTGATTAATGCCTTCTCTGTATGAGAAGATGTTTTTGGCCTACAGTGGGACAGTTATAGGCTGGTACTACTATACTATAAGTCGCATAACCGCCAGTCGCCGATGTTAAGAGTAGCACGTCTACTCAGACCCTAATATAATATGATGGAATACCTGTATGAGGGTTTACCTGGTTCAGCTTGACGGTTCCGACCTACATACACACATTTGAATATTTGGGTACAATTAATCTTCTAATATGAATTGATGAGGAGAGGGTAACAGGGTATCTACGAGGCTGCTACGGCGTAGCAGGGAGTAATACGCTTACGGTTTTAATTTGTATACGCAGCTCAATCAGGATTATAAACGGATGGGTGGCATAGCAAGCCGATGAAAAGACTTTAATAACACTTATTTTTTTCAGGGATTTTTGGTTTATGTTATATCGATTCTGTTGGCGATCGCTGAGCTCCCTTTACAAAGTTAAGGGTGATATCACCGGAGCGGCATGGCGGCCCACGGCGACACGAAGTGCTGGCGCTGCTGTATCCTGAGCCCAGACGTAAACATCCTGGATAGGCTCAAGATTCAGCATGGGAAAACAACGAGATCAGTGTGGCGACCATTTTTATATTAGGATTATTAGTTAGTCTTCTACAGACCTTTGTTTGATACAGTCGTTGTTCCTTTGTAATATTGAGAGTTTAAATTGATTATATCCTGTTACCAAATCATTGTTTCAATTAAGAGTGACTTAAGTATTAAGTTAAAAATAGTTAACAATTCTAATACCAGCTATTTATTATAGTTTTTTTAATGAACAAAATTTAAATGTACATGTAAATTAATTTTAATTCTTGTAAAGCACTTTTTGCATGGAACATCTTTCCATTTTGTACCTTTATTCTTTTGCGGATACCATCGTTTTACTTGCTGTACCCAGTCTTGTGTTTTTGATCCACAATATAATGTTACATTAAAAAATAACTAAAAGCTAATTATATTAATTTTGCGTTAAAAGATTAATTTAACTATTATTGACGTCCCCTTTTCAGTACAACTTTAAAACGATATTGTAATTCGTTATGCTTCATCATACGGTAGATTTATGAAATTAAAATTACGTACAAAAATACGTACGGTGTACACTTACGTGCATGAATGTAATTGAAAAACTTTATGTGATTTTTATTTAAATTTAACGAAATTATGAAATAAAAACAAGAACATCATGTTCGTGGCTATTAATATTTTATGACCACAGAGTATACTTTCAGCATAGCCAACTAAAATTAACAGGGTGACATGTTTGCCTTGCGTTAGCACATGAACTTGGCTAGATACTTTGAATTCACGACGAAACTTATATAATTAAAAAAAAAAAACGGAGTTCTCACGAATCTGAATTTTATAATGATAGATCAATTATCTACATTCCCTTTTTTTTTAAAAAGTAGCCAGTAGTAAAGTTCATAGCTTTATTATAGAATAATACCTAAATTTTATTACTTTATTTGTTTATTCACAGCTCTTTAACAATTTTACTTAAGATAAATAAACTAACGTTAAAGCCTATTAAGGATTTACTAACTGAACTTATAGATAGATAGATTTATTCATTTGTGAAAACAATTTGTGAGTTACATAACATGGCATGGTGGTTGTCAGTGATAAAATTTGTACTTATGTGTTACTTAATGTCACATTAACTCAAGAGTCGAGATGATTTTGTCTCAGCACAGGTCACAAACCCGCCTGGCGCCGTCATACATTACGTAACGTAGTATAAATATATTTATTTTCACATTTTCCTGAATCGCGTGTCGCGACGGCCGACAACCACGCGAAGCTTTATGTCGTGTTAGAGGTATAATACCAATAGTTCGCGTGTCCCCTTATTATAATATGATTTTAACAAAGCCACCGTAATGCTCACACAATAGCCGCCTTTCAGACGCAAACTGGAACGATTTAGGATTACTTGCTTTGATATAGCAATCACTTGTCTGGGTGTTGGAGTTTGGATTGTGTTATCTGGCTGGTTTAATGTGTTACTTCATTTGTTTTTCCTTTATTTGGTGAGCATTAAAGAGTATCTAAATTCTATCTATCCATCTTATAGGAAAATAGAGTGTTGTAGGACGCATTTAGCCTAAGGGGAGCGACGCGGCCTCGGCATATTAGCTATGAATGGATGGATGTGACTGAGATCATGTTTAGTAACGTGCTTATGGATATGCCTTAGTCTAGCAATGAAATGCTGTAAGTGTATGTTTATTTGCAATAAGGCTAGTATTCAATTTTGTGTTTTCTTCTACATTATGAATTGGAATACCTTGGTCGATTAATGAGCTCAAATCTGGTAGACCATTGGATATTTCACAATTTATAGTTAGGTAGTTAAAAAATATTACGTGTAGGTTTTCAGAGGTCTATGCACAAAGCTCGAAGCTTGTATGCTAGTTGACGTGTAAATTCAAATTCTGTCTACTTATTTCAAATGTTCTGCAAATATGTGCATACATAATTAATCCAAGTTATTGTCTTTTTTGATGACATTAACTAAAGTAATAGCTATCCAGGTACCACTGGTGCCACATGCGACGTCTTAAAGCAATATAGTAATATTGAAGTCCCCAAATGAAATATTGCTTTCTACCATAAAACAAAAGAGGTTTGTAGCACCCAAAATTCAATATATCCTTTGTTTTGAACACAAAAGGAATATCGATTTATTTTGTCGACGGAATTCATAGCAATACTGAAATGAAATATTTACGTCAACACTGGCTTGTAATTGCACCACTGTTGGGCTAGGGCACCTCAAGTAGAATAGCTTTTAGAAGTCAAGAACCCCAATTACGTAACACACTTTCAGTCATACACACAATCCGAGGGATTTAGGAGGAAAGTCGTTATCCATTGCCTCATATGTTTGAAATAATCGGCTGCTGAACAATGTTCATAACGCAATTAATGTTGTCAAAATGAATGGCATTGTCATTGTACCTAAGTTTGTTACGCCTAACCTATCAAATAATCTGAATAAAGACTTAAAAAATTGGGAGTCGCACTGGCACCATCAGCTACGAAGGCGCATCTTCGTTCTCAAGAAGTAGATTTTTTAACCCCCGAGCCATCACGACATTTTGTTTGTCTGTTGTTTATCCAACATTAGTAATATTGGTTTGTTGACGTAAACCTAGCATTCGTGAAATAATGTTGTCGCAATATAATTAACGTAAAATTTACTTACGTTAGCTCCTATCGTGAACACGGTGCTTTACTAAAACGAAATTATTATTTTATACTTTTATGCCCATCACGCGACGCCGTAAATATAAATCTTAATTGTTAGTGTACCATTGTTAAGCCACTTAATTGTTTGTTGTTATTACTTTTGTATGGTTTTGAATGGAGACAGGATTAGGCAGGTAAATGTCAGGCATTTTGAACGTCCTGAAACTGAAATAAGGACGTAAATAAACTTGGCAATTAATCAATCTGTCAAAATTATCCAGCCGTTGACTGCTCTGGCGATGACGATAAATATTTCAAGGATATGCCTACCTTCTCATTTTATTTCATTCATCTTCAAACACAATATGATATTAATGTATCAAGCTGTCAGACCTAAAAAAAACGATTCGCAGTACCAACAAAGCTGTAACTGAACCGCGAATTACTTCTCAATGCTAATTAACACCTGTCAGTAATGACTGACGGTACAACCGTCAAATTTAATGGACTGTCAATGTTTTGACAGCACCATAAATGATAATGACAGCTGATTAACGTTCACCGAAAGTTCCAACATATGTAATTGTAGGGTAGATTACGGTAACAATATTTTAAAAGTCGTGACGTATTTTATTGGTATATTTGAGATAGTGAGGCGGATTTATGTAGTAGTAGGTGTGCCTACGAATGATTAACATGGGTTGTTAACACATACTTACATACATAAACTCATGCCTTTTTCCCATGGGGGTAAGCAGAAACTACAAAACGCCATCCGCTACGATCCTTACATACTCCTTTTGCTTCATCTATATACATTTACATAGTTAACTCATACGTTACGTTATGATACGGGTTGTCATACGAACAAATACATCTCATATTGGAGGAAGAAGCGTGAAACTTCATACTTATTATATAAGATGCTAAAAAGCGATAACACTATCTCAATCCATGAAGTACACCAGTAACTACAATCGTTAATGCAACTGATTCAAGTACCGTACAACGTAGGTAAAAATTAATTATGGAGTCGCAATTAGTCGTCTGCTGTAATAAATCAAACCCACTGGACTCGCGTGCGTTGTTCGGTGTCGCAGCCATAAAAATTCTTGCATAAAAATAGAATAATGAACCGTTATAAAGTAGCTTCATAGTTTCCTTCAGTTTCAAAGTTTAAAATAGAACTTGAATCTGACTACGGAATGTTTGTGTAATTTTGCGAGGGATGCGGACAAAAAAACAGTTTTTTGGCCATCCGGTAGATTATTTAAAAACATTGGACACATATTTTTTCCTTTTTTACGTAATCAAAGCTTTAAGTCGGTAGGTACATTGAGTTAAAATGTAGCGTGACGTCACACGTAAGTAGATTTTATACTTACATGTGACGTAGCGAGCCCCCACTCCCCATCTTTAAAGCGTTTTATCTAATTCATTTTTTATTAATATGATAACGCAAAAAATACGTGTCCAATATTTTTTTATTATCTGACTGACGGTCTAAATATAATTCCTTTTTTTCTTACCCAGGCTTCACCCCTATTGAATGGTTTACAGAATGTTATTTCTAACTTTAAAAAAAATATCTTCAAACTGAACGCAACTTTCATAAGAAAATTATATAATTTAAGGAAAGTGAAAAAGGACCAAGTCGAATAAATTATGATAGAATAAGGACTCATAGTCATAGTCATTTATTCATGAACAAGTAATTTGTATCTGAATTTAAACACAAGAATTACACAATTACAGTAGACACAATAAAATAAGTTAATTTAAATTTCATAGATTGTAACAACAATTTAACATCAACAATTTAAGAATAATAAGTTTATATTTAATAAATTTTGTCGACATGTAAATTAAACAACATGGCCACCACTACTATGGACTAAATAGTAGAAGGAATTAAACAATAAAGACATGAAAGTAACAAGGAGAAAACAAAAAAATCACCAGCTGTTTTCTGAATCATTAATTATAAGCAACCGATTCCCATACCCAATTTTAAAAATCGAATAATCGATCGATACGCAGTCATGTCACTCAGTTGACCGTCAAAACGATAACCCTTCCTCTCACATAATAGAGTAAAAAACGATAGTATAGTCGTTAATGCATTACCATTCAAGTATTGGCCCTCAAACAATGACTGACGTCCGGAAACACAATTAACTATGTATTCGTTGGAAAGAGGAAATATCAATTCGCTTGTACAGGGGGGGTCGGTGGATGCGTACAGTTTAATAGAACGGACAGTTGACTCAATTATGCTCATATTATACGAGCAGTGATATTTCGACGATGTCTAGTGGACTGTGTTTTTATGCTTCAATTGTTTCGGGTACTGTAGACCGGGTTATTTTAATATTGTAAAATAATAGGCCTTCGCTGATCTTATTGCATTTATTAAGTAACGAACTTTAGTTTACTATATTGCAATCAATAAACTTCTCTTAGACAAGCGACATATCTCATATTCTGAACTATTCTTATGTTTCTTGAGCGGTTGAAACCATAGAACCAAACTTCTACCAGCCAGTATACAATAAAGTCTCGATTATGCAACAATCTGCTCAAACTCAAACTTGCTTAATTAATTTTTGGTCAAATGGTTGCAAGTATTTAACCAATACAAAGTATAAAGGATTTGAGATATGTCGCTCATATCTCATATTCTGAACTATTCTTATCTTTCTTGAGCGGTTGAAACCATAGAGTAGAACCATAGAGAGATTGACAGCTTTGAAGCTATTATGGGAAAGAGAACCTGATGCGAAGGATTCGATAGGAAATAAGAATGATTGCCCGTTCCTGGGGCACTGGATCCGCATGCACAGCTGCGGGTCTGGTGCAGCGGCAAGCGGACATGTTAATTATAGGTTTTTAAATTAGTATTATATTAGTATAGTGAGTTGAAATTTAAAATGTAATTATTATAAAGTGAAATCTTACTAACATAGTTGTATAAGTGTTACTAACCATTATATGAATCACTTGTGTTCAAAATAAATAAATAATAATAATAGAGAACCAAAGTTCTTAAATTAATTAAGCAAGTTTGAGCAGATTGTTGCATAATCGAGACTTTATTGTATACTGGCTGGTAGAAGTTTGGTTCTATGGTTTCAACCGCTCAAGAAACATAAGAATAGTTCAGAATATGAGATATGAGCGACATATCTCAAATCCTTTATACTTTGTATTGGTTAAATACTTGCAACCACTTGACCAAGAATTAATTAAGCAAGTTAAGCAAGTTTGAGTTTGAGCAGATTGTTGCATAATCGATGGCAATATTAATGATGCTGTTTTTGTTGAAGGAGGAA
The DNA here is from genome assembly GCA_905147745.2 of Phlogophora meticulosa. Lineage (NCBI taxonomy): Eukaryota > Metazoa > Arthropoda > Insecta > Lepidoptera > Noctuidae > Phlogophora > Phlogophora meticulosa. The sequence goes on along the minus strand of LR990528.1, from coordinate 7,856,853 downwards.
CATTTTTAAACAGTAGTTTTGCTAACTCACCACTGACAGTTACATTAATCTACGTTGACCCCTAAGACTTGCGAAATGACAAACGAGTGATCACACAAATTTAATTTTACTTAATTTCCATCATGACCCTACGCATTACGCAACGAATTTACGAATATAGAAAGTTTAAAGAATGTTGTTTCGGCAATTAATTATGCAATTTAAAACGTCGTCCATCTCGTTACCTTTTACATTTTAAAAATTCAAAAACAAAATCCTCTGCTGAGCTCGGATCGAAAGTATATCCGCCAATTTATCGGGAATCACCCGTCTGGCTGTGACGGCCAACGCTCTATTGTCCGCGACTCAATCATGCAAAATTGCAGCCTGACGTATGCATTTTACCCGATTTTACATTCCGATACCGTTCCCACTGAGATACGACTATCGGATATGGCGACGGAAGGTAATGGCCGTGCCACGCACGCCTTCCCACTTATAATTCAGTAACTATCGATTTTTCGGTGATGGATGACTTGGTGCATTATGAATGTGTGAACGATCGAATCGATTTCACAATCGATTTAATTTAAATAGTAAAGGGCAATAACAATGAAATATATCAGCTCAAATACCGTAACCGCAACAGTATCGATTCTACGGTTATCCGATGACGTGTCGATTATTATGCCTATCGACCCTAATAATGTAGGTGTTCATTCCATTTGCATTGAAGAACTTAATTTCCATAACGCAGCCATTTATACCGTTAGGTACTACCTACATGAATAATATTGTAGTAGTCACATTTCATTTGAAATTTTTCGTCTAAACTAGTAGGTACGTTTACTCTTCCTATCTCCCATACGAATTAAAATATTTTATAGAATTGTTGCAATAAATTAAACCATAATCTTCTTAGGTGAGATATTGAATTTATCTCACGACAAATCGTATCGAGTTCGTTGAATAAATGTTCACTATTTGGAATTAACATCAACATCTCTATCAAACTTATAAAATATTAATTTAAGTTAATTTCTACATCCGATAATCCAGCTTAATCTACGGCTCAAATCGTAACCGTGGGTATCCATTACGAGACATCTCGTCCAGTAACTAATACTTACTTTAAAAGTATTCCTACAGCTCAAAAGTAAATACTGCAAAGCGAATCCTGAGATCTTCAACAAACAAACAGAGACGGGTGATCTCACTAATGAAGTGTTCGCATTTAAAACTCGAGAACATCTTGTGTACACTTTTGATAAAATCAAAAAGAGTAAACCGCGTTCCTGTTTGAGTTATTTGTCGTCACATTAAACGAGTGTTCGGCAAAAAGTCGACGGAGATCAAAGCGGTGACGTGGCAGTCTGAAATAACACCCAACCGCACGTACTTGTCAGCGAACATGCAAAGGCAGGACTGCATTGCGAGATTTACACTTTATGCGTATGGAATATCTGGTAATTAAATGAAAGGAAGTAACATATTATCGTACTAGAAATTTCCTGTAATGAATTTCGAGCAGGCGAAGCAGTAGTAACATTACTGCTGTGTCAATGACACTGGAATGCGAAAACATCTATACTATAATCTATACTATAATAAAGAGGTCAAATTTGTTTGTAAGTTTGTATATAGGGGGTAATCTCCGGAACTAATGACCCAATTGTAAAAAAAAATTCACTGTTAGAAATCTTCAATATTCCTGAGTGCTATAGGCTATTATTATTTTCAAAACTACGCTTTAAAGGGTGTGGAAGGGATATTCAAGTTTGATGGGAAAAAATACGAAGTCCACGCGGACGTAGTCCCGGGCGAAGTGCTAGTATCCGTCTCCTATAAAACTAAAAGTTTATGGCTACAAAACAAGGTCAAGCATAAACAAAACAAAATACTATCAACAAAGTCACGAGAACGGACAGTTCGTTCTTCGGCTGAAAACATTTTAGTAACCTTTCTTAGTGCACATATTCATGCCAAAGTAGCGCATTTATTATTGCGACGAAAATATTTATCACGCCTGGAAATAATTAAAATGGAGACGAGAAAAACAAAGCGATAAATACACAAGAGTAATCAGAGCAGCGCGTGTCATAATGAAAATTGTTTCCGAGTAGTGATACGAGTATAAAGCTTTCATACTTCAGAAGCATGAATAACGAGCGTACTGTTGGCATAAGTATGGAGACAATGCCGCATTCCACTTTTAGCATAGCACATACTAAGCTTGTGTAGTTTTGTGTCGTCGTAAAAGTGTCAAGTCATTTTGCATTCCTCCAACCATCCGTTAGATACCTTCAGTTCCTTTATTTAAATTCAAATATATTCAATTTAAATTAAACGCGTCAATCACTGTTCAATTTAATTGATAGCGATTCAATTTCTGAATAACTCAATCCCGCTCAATTTAGCGGTATTACTTTGTTGGCTATCCATTGGCAATTACGTATATAGACATCGTAAAGCGATATTTTTTAGTTTACTTTGTGCCTAAAACATGTACCTACTTACTTTATCTAAGTTCATGAACTCGAGTATTAATGTTTTTATCATCCGAATTCGCAAATGTTAAAAAAGTGGTGTTTCAAAATAGTATATGAATTAACGGAATTATAGCTGCCTCGTTGGCCTAGTTATCGCTAGCACTACTACCAGGATAAGATCCTGGGTTCGATTTCCGGGTTGGGCAGTGTTATTGGGGTTTTACATCTAGGATTCCTTAATGGCTGCCTGGAATCTGGTTCTGTGCCCAGTTTATGACAATATACTCGCTCATTACATGGCCAAAATCTAGGTGCACCATAGGTAGGTACAGTCTGGCTAACCCTTCAGGGAATACATCCGTGATGTTTTATAAAATAAACAATCTAGATACAAACGGCAACCATAACTTACGCATGTAACAATAAATTATGAAAATCGCGTGACATGTTAGAAATATCATATCAAACAATTAATCTTCAATAAGAAATGCAATAAGAGACAGATAATACATTGATATAGATAGGACACCGTTCATTATTAATTCTCATACAGCAGCTTCGATATTTATCTAGCAAATGCAGTAGCGGTTAGTAGCGCCATTGCTCCGAAGCGCCATGATCGTCAGTGTTGCTTGCGGCTGTAGGTACTTTATTAATGTTTCGAGGTCCCAAGTCCGACTGTGCCTAAGCCGACGTCTTGTAGGTGTACAACCAGTAATTATTTTAAATGCAAAGCTTGGTATCGTGGTGTAGGCAGTTAATCTTTGCGTCGCATGTATACATGTAAATTAAACTTCTTGTTACCAACGTATGTAATTAGGTGGGCTGCAAGAGCTTGATTAGTTAAAGACTTGAGATAAAAATTGGATACCGATACTCTATGTTAATTAGTCTACTGTATCTTGCGGTTTCCTAGATTGCGATACGAATATCAATATTAATATTTCATGTCACTTGCTAGATCATGGTAACCCAATTCTGTCCACATGAATTTGAATTCGCTTTACTTCTTGTCTACTAATAAAGTCATAAAGTGACAGTTTTTGCCACACAACAGGAACAGAAGACGTAGTATTAAGTCATATTCAGATATAGTCTGAGACCGAGGCAAGGTCGAATGGCGTCAAATGGCGTCACAGATAAATAATTTTCCTCATAATCAAAACAGTTCAGCTCCACGTATGTGAGCGTGCACACATTCCCTCAAAATGCTGTAGTTTAAAACATTTAAAAAATGAAGTGCTTTTTTTTATTAGTGAGTGTGTTGTTGCTATGTGTATGTTTAAATGAAGGGAAAGACTTCATTGTCGGTACGAGAGCGAACAATTTATTGATATCGACGCAAAAAGTGAAGTATAGGAATTTACCGCTAATAAGGAGGGACAAGGATTACACTTACATCGATCCGAAGGAGAGAATTATTAAGGTAATGGTTTCAATTTTATCTTTATTAAAGTGAAAGCGAACAACGATCGCTTCCATGCGTGCGCAGAAGATGAAAGTTTATTCAGTAAATATTCAAATCCTATCATGCACACTTAAAATCTTTATCAAAAGTATAAACTCCTAGATCCATGGATAAAATTGCAGACGTATAAAACGAAACAACGCCATCGCCAGTGAAATGCGAAAATAGACGTAGAGATATTTTAGACGATTTTGATATCATAGCAATCGTGACAATTGGAACTATTCCAATTATATGTTTGATGAAATTATGAATTCCTGAAATAACTTTTATTTCTTCCTGACGCCGACCGAGGAGACTTGACGATTGACAGTGAATATGTGAAGTTTTAACATTCTAGTGTTATACTTACCGCTGAGGACGATAAATATAATACAGATGGATTTCTCTACGCTTTGCCTTGATTGAGTTCTAGACCATTTGACTTTAAATTGGGCTCTCGTGCTATACGATTACTAGGTACCTCATTGTGCACGTAGTTTGCTATGATGCAACTAGGGTACCATAACTTGGCTCCTGAACGACACTATTTGGACTATCGTTGGATTTGGCCATTCCAAAATTATGTCAGTGTAGGTAGTTCATATAAGTATGAAAGTGTTTCTGTTTTTTTAGGTTATGTACAGAGAGAGGGCAGCACATCAAGGTACCCCAATATGTCAGATTTACGTGATAGTTTTTCAACTTTATTACAAAAGAATAAGGTTCATGTTCAATTGGGAAAATTTTACGATATGGGTAAGCTTGATGTGTTGGCGTCTGTACATATCTTTGAAAGCGGATGTTTACACGTGTCAGCCTCAATACCTATTGTTTTCAATTACCTAGCAGAAAGTCTCACCAACATTGCGTTGTACCATTCATTTATGCATAGTGTTTTATCTCGTTTATATTCTCTCTACAGGCATAAACGTAGACTGCAGTTATTTAGCCGAGATTCAGTCTCAGAGGTAATTGCTTAGCAATTGATTTATCTATATTACGCTGATAGTTTATGCCTGACATGAAAGCCTCTGCTGCCTACACCAGCATTTAGTGGAAACATTCTCACGATATTCTGTATTCAGATTTATTCTAGTGACCTTTATTTACGTGGTCAACTTGAACTAAGTTCTTTACCTGGTTTGGTAAAACTGGAGACAATAATAATCTTCAGAGCGATATGAAACCGGTTGTTTTCTATAAGAAATTCCTATCATACGGTGAAAATGTGTGGACTTTCATCAATAATTTATTCTTTTGCACCATTCAATTTCCAATCCACCACATTCAAATCCAACTGTATGCTTTAAATAGTGCGTCTATTGAAGCCATTAAAAATGTACCACCAATTAAAAGTTAAAACTTTAAAAGCTTTGATCCACCATCCGAAATCCGTTGCAAAACCAACGGAAATAGCACGCAAACACATCATCAAAGTAAACCAAACCGAACGAAAAAAGCACGATGAAAAAAGAGAACATGTTTGTCCAGTAAAACTAGTGGTTTCCCACTTAGCTTTGATGAAACTTTGATGAACATATAGCCGACAGAACGGATCGCTAGCATGTCGCCAATCGCTTCGGAAACGATGTCGCGTGTGCATATTAAATGGGCTCTTCGAAATTATATATTTATGTTCGGGTGCATGGATACTTAATTGGGGTCATTTGGGACCTTACGTACACACCGCGAAATCGTTGGATCTGTAGGTAAAATTGAAACGATGGCTCGATTGGCTCAGTGACTGAGCGATCGTCTGCTGCGCTGCGGGCATGGGTTTGATTCCCGCACGGAGCAAATATTTTTATGACCTACAGGTAGTTGTTTCGGGTCTCTCTGTTTGTGTATATGACTTTAAATGTTTGTTAACGCACCCACGACACAGGACTTTATGGCAACGTTTTTTTTAAAGAAAGAATAAAGAAACGTCAACGCAATTTTAGTAGGATGATACAGTTATGCAACACATAACAATGGTGTTATAAAATGAATCATCAAATCTACCGTAACTATGCTAAGGTAATAACACCCTTATGTATCGGTGTATTGCGCAGACAACTCTCATTGATATGCAATCAAGCAAACAAACAAGACACAAACGTAAACTAATAAGGACAAAACCTTGGACTATCAGAACACGAAATCTAGCTCCTTTATAAGAATCTTAAATTCATTCATTCTCTGACAACTCACATCCTATATTGCTGTCTCCTTAAGCGCTCACACGTACCTATCGAAGATAAGCACTAATTTAAAAAAATTGTAAATTCCTGCGCTAAGTGTTTATCAGGGATGAAAGTTTGTATATAGGTATATAAGTTCGTATTTTTTTAGCGATAGGCCTAAATGGGATAACATATCAAATTAAATTGTAATTAGCTGCAATACTTAATTATTTTGCTCACTGTACATTCTACATACCAAAGTATTTCCAGTCCCTTGCAAATCTTGGATTGAAGAAATGTGACAGCTGCTAAGATTCTCAAGAACGTTGTAAAAATAAGAAAGGATTTATAACCCGTAGGCGCTTTAGCAACTAACCTCTTTTTCCTTTTTGCTGGGACATGCAAAATGTTACTAAACATCTGTTGTATGGAGCAAAACAGAAAGACGTATTTATTTGAAATTCACCACGTTTAGAGTATTAATTCGGAGAGAGTGGCTTTATCAATCAAGTGGAGAGAAATGATAAATCATGTTTTTGAATAGCTGGGACAATTCAATAAAAAAGTCACTTCGGTCAAAACTGCGTTAAAGTTGCCGATATTATCGCCACTTATCTTATGTGTTACAAAGCTCACTATATAATACTCGTACTCCGTTGTCGCTTTAAGCACTACCTTCCACGCTACGGAACAATTCTACCGTGATGCCACTATACTAACTTAACCATATCTATACCAACTGTTTTTTGTTTGTTTTTTTTTTTAATAAAACGTTGCCCCACACTAGGAATTTCTCCTGTGTCGTGGGTGCGTTTACAAACATTTAAAGTCACTTACACAAACAGCCAGACCCGGAACAACTACCTGTAGGCCATACAAATATTTGTTCCGTGTGGGAATCGAACCCACGATACGCGGCGCCGCAGCCGATCGCTCAGCCACTGCGCCAACCGTGCCATCAAACGTCAAACTGTCTCCCTATAATCTGAAGAATTATCATCATTATATGTTTTGTGTCATATTAGCCACCGCGTAATTAATCACAATTATTCATCGTCGTCTATTACCCATATTTTCCACAAACTTACCCGTTTGCCAAATATTTGACTTCCAGTCTGACCATACACTGTTAAACATCTGCGTTTGGTACAGGGATTGATTGCCCGTCTGACCTCTACAATGTGGCTAGCGGCCTTGCATGCACCTCAGTTATACCAGTTCGGGTCAAAAGCATAAGTCCTTGACCTTGACTTGTTCACTGTGTCCATTATAAATAGCTTTTTATTGGCCTAAGAAGTGACTGTTTACCCATAGAGGTTAAAACTATTAACATCCCCACGCACAACGGACTGAGTCTAAGCAAGGATAATGGAGTATACATACTGCTAGTTGCTGCTACCAAAACTTCTAATTTAAATGATGAAGTATACTTATTGTGCTTATAAAAACCAACAACATAAATGTCACTAAACCATAAGACGAGAACATTAATGAAGAAACTACTAAAAGAAGAACTGCACATAACAAAGGGTAGTGAAGAGTTGAATATTGATATGGGGTCCCTTGTAAGTCCCATATGCGATACTCTCACTTAACGATCATCATCATGATCTGCTTAGCCTTTTATCAACTCTGTTCATATCATTAATGTGTAATTAATTGTGTTTCAGGGTATCATTGCTCGGGATCTCTCTCGGACGGACACGGAAGTGACGGTCATCTCCGGCGGCGTAGGCGCAACGAACGTGACTCTTCACCTCCAGAGCGGCAGGGGGGAGGAACTCAACTATCTAATACTCATATTTAGCAACAATATTAAGTGAAATATATCTCATGTAAATTACTTACCTATATGTTGTATGTACTCATATTTAATTGACAATTTTGTCGTTGAGTCTGATCGCAAACAAGTTTATGACAAGGAATGCAAGATATTATCAAATAGGTCACAGTGAAATATTAGTTCACATAGTCAATTCAAATTATTGAAGTTGATTTATGAATGTTTGACTAACTAGTTATTATAAACAAGAAAACAAAAGTATGGCAAATGGAATGTCTCAAATAAACAAACGAAAGACGATTATTTTTTTGGTGAACAGCAAAAAGTAACAAACGAAGACATCAGCAGAGATAAAATTAAAAAGCAATCACAATTTACGAACATCAGACTAAAGAAATATTTCATTTTGTTACGTCAAGATAACTCAGAGAACTCGTAATAAACAGAGATGACAACGAAGTGCTTACAATTCTGATATGATAAGAGCAACTTGACAATCAGAGAATAGAATCTTCCAAGAATAGCAAGCCCCACAAGGAACAATTTTCAATTTATCAAGAAAATGTGAAATATTCCCGATAACGATATCTTTTGAATAATGTTACACAAGCTTGATTAATTAAAATCTTCTCCCACTTTACTACTTTTAATATAGCAAATACAAAACTAATTAACAATTCACATTTTTTTAGGTACTCATAAGTAGGAACATTTTGCTTAACAATACAATCCTCATACCTAAACAAGTGATCAACAAAAAACTATTAAAAAAATTAAGCGTCACAACCATGGGCACTGTTCAAAAACTAACATCATTCTCTCAAAAGAAAACCGTCTCTTTATCTAAAAAAAAGTAAATGTTTATACACACACGTAAAAACATGCCCATGTACCCTTGTTTGCGAATGCAACAGCCAACAAGATAACAACATCAAACAGAGAGTGTACTAACGAAGTAGGTACTGCACACATCTCCCCTAACACAAATCAATTTTGGCGAATTGTCAGTGCACAGGGTGTTTAAACTAAGGGAGAGTGGGCCTAATGGAGACACACGCATTAAACCGGGCCGCGTGCAGCGACAACATTGACATAGACCAGGGGGTCTAATTAGTTTAAGCCTGTGGTCGGCGCCCCGGAGATGGCTGACGTGGATATAGAAATATACGAAGTGACCGGTCTTGGGGTTGCATTATATATGCATATAGATCGACGTTCTATGGAAAGGGAATACTTTATGTTATTAGATGAAAAACTAGCCATGGGTATATGTAATACGAGAGACGTCGCAATTATGCGGGTACCCTTCAAACTGGAACACAGCAACGCTGATTTTCGACAAAAATAGGTATAGTGGGGGCACTCACCGATGCTGATGACCTTATAACTCCATGCCCTCTCCGACCCTCTCTCAAGCCAGCCAGCGACAATGAGACTGTAGTTTTAAATTCGTCCCTAAATAACATCGTTCAGATCCAGCCTGACCCCTTGCTGTCCTTTCCCAGCGACGGAAAAAGAAGTCCTTCTGCGGACAAATTCTTTCTTCCACCGAAGCTCCTTGTAAAAGAAAGTGTGTAAAGGTAGTAGGTACTACTCAAAACTAGTGACTGGAGCTGATTGTTTGTGGCAGGTTAATAACCGACTATTTTATCAATTACTTATTTATTCGTGTCTACACCATGACCATAGTTTACAGAGAGAGCCCTAATGGCAGCTGTTATGAGAAAACCATTTTAAGAATGATTTGCAACACCAAAAAGTGCATTTATGTTCGTAATAGCCAATAATGTTAGTGAATTGATTTATTAAAGTTCCGCCCTGCAAATGAAAGCAATAACAAACTTTGAATACTTATCTAATAAATCAAGCATATCAATTATAATCATATTAATCAAGCAACTCTGTTATCGGAAGTGTCTCGCAACGCAATAAGTCGTAAACATAAATAAATTATCGAGTTATACACGCAGAAATGTAACTCTGTTCAAAACATACACAGAAGTGATTTGTTTGAGCAAACGTGAAAGAGTTAAAAATCAAAATAAGACTTTTGATCTACGGAACAAAATAATCCCTAACTTTCATTAATTAAAGTATGTATTGTTCTCAATAAATGGTACTTCCAGACAGACGTTTTTATATCTTCACTCTGTCCAGTAGGGTGCCGTACTAGCCTTCATATTTTTATCCAGGGATCAAAAAGGGCCCACTATTACAATTTCGACGCATTACCGTAACACAAAAGTAATTCAATTCCGTGTCTGTTGGTGGTTTCAACGTCCAATTCATTAATGCGAGCTTAATTAATTCACAACCACATTATACTATCGGTTCATATAAATTAAACGAATTAAGTACTCCACTGATAACAGAACTGGGACTTGATTATCGAGTTTTGACCGGGAACGCTAATTTTACGAGTTATATGACATCCACAATGGGCTGGGTCTCCTGTGTTTTGACGTAAAGTTCGAATGGAGCACTTATTTCACCTCAATTAGCATTAATATCAACAACGAACTACTGGCCAGAAATAGTGGGACCGCAAAATGAGGATATAACACGAAGATTGTAATAAAGCGTGAATTCTAAGCAGTAAAGCAAATGTGCTAAATAAATTCAGAAACCTTATTGGTCATGCAAATGTGTTAGTGCATTTAAATACCAACATAAAGGCTAAATGTTTTGTATATGACGCATACTTTTGGCGGAACATACACCGACATCCATTAAAAATATTAAAAGCTTTAAATATAAAATACGCACATCAAAGTAAAATTATGCGGGCTCCCTGCAAATATTTTTGCCAACGAATCGGTTTTAAAATTGGTCGTTTTTTTCCTTTTTACATTGGGGCTTACAGGGGCCAGCTCGGTAGCGGGAGATGAAAATTTGACAGTAATGTAGGCAACCACTTTCCTGCAGTAGACGCACTGGCATAAATAAAACATGGACACCGGTAATGCACTCTTTGCTTCCCTCGAATATCCGCTAGGATAAAATGTTATGTGCACATAACGAAAAGCCGTTTCGAATTGATATTTTCGAGATCGTACTGAATACAGCAAATATTTTTGATAGATCGTTTGAGAGGCGATATAAAAGACTACTTTACTAGATTAAAATCGGAACGCAAAAAAAAATTCGATAGATTTTCTATTGTTTTTTTGACCACCGTGCAGTGTAACCTAATATGTGGAAGCATGTAATGGGAAATCGTTGTTAAGTCGTTCAGAAGTGCACTCACAATTAACTACTTTAATGGTTATTATCTCCACAGAAAGCGATATAGATTTAAAAAAATAAATGGAGTAAGAAAGCCTAAGACGTCTTCGTGACGAAGTTAATCTTGGATTGACACTAGAACAAGAAATGTATTTGTGTTTAATTCCATTAATAGAAGTGACTCACAATGCTTGTAGGCGACAGACCAACACTCTGTTTATGCACTATTAAAGCATTTATGCACTATTAATGCAATAATGCAACATTGCTTTACGTATCATTAATGTTAAACAAGCGCAATCGTGTCGGCTGACCAGTAACATACCCTATAAAATCTTTAGTCATACAAACATAAGTTCCAGGCTCCTAAACACCCGGAATGAACTCCCGCAAAATGGAGCAAACATTTCACATAAAGCTTCATAAATATGACCCACATAATTTTATATTAAAACCAAAACAAACGAAACCAGTTTAAATTTAATTATCGTAAATAATTAGGAACATTAACGTTTAAGGGCGAAATGTATGACCCTCTATGCGGTACGCCCTCGACGGTATTTTGTTACAATTCTAAACCCGTTAAAGTGTCCGGGTGCCTATGAGCAATAATGGTAACTTAATGTTATAATTTAAGCGTGACCAAAGCCCGGAAAGTAAAGTTTCCCCTGTTGTATTTCCCCCTTTACTGAACCCGAAGTGAAACTCGAAGAAATTCGATTTTGATGCGTCCCATCAAAAAGTAATTTCCCATGAAAACAAAAGCTGCCAAGGAAATTTCTAATTCCATCCAATCTAAATCCAATTACCTACACTTCGTGTTGGTGTTTACACGGTGAAACACACGTACGTGCGTGCCTACAGATTTACCTGCTCAAGACAATCGATTGGAAACCCTAGAGGAAATATAGAAAAATAATAAAAGGAAACAAATATGTATACGATTTTTGAATAAACTCAGCACCGATTCGTAAACCATCAGATCAAGGGCAAAAAAATCTTTGGTAAATTTATATTATCATCAGTTTCTTTTATCATAACGTAATCGTTATTGTGTTCAATAATACTCGTAACGTGTGAAAAGAAGATCACCTAGAAAGAAAACATAACAAATAGTAACAAACAAGTGAAAGTCAAAGAAACTGTTGAAAGATCCACTCAAAAGACGAATGAAAATTGTTAAAAGATATTAGTAGAAGTGAGGAAAGATTTTCCGACTTTACTATGATTAAAGTCAATCAAAATTGATTTATGACGATAAACATCAGCGTTGTGTTTATGTGCCTTTTACATTTACATTGTGGTCAAAGCGAAAATGGTAAGGAATTGATTGAAAACACTTATGTCTTCATGACCAAGCTTGCGTAAACACTAGTTGCTACTATACCTACTTCCTGACGAACCTTACGTTATAGAACGACTAAATCCATCAGAATATAAATAAATAATACTGGACAATCCACACAGCATCATGTAGCCCCAAGCTAAGCAGAGCTTGTGTTATGGGTACTAGATGACTGTTATACTTAATACAATACATTACATAGATAGATATATTTTTACTATATATAGCAAATACCCAGAACACCCGGAACAAATCTTTGTAGAACGTACAAACTTTGTCCCAAGGCGGGTTTCGAACCCGAAACCTCCTGCGTCGCAAGCAGACCTTCGCCCGCCGTGCCACATCGGTCGTCAAAATAATAGAGTACCTATATTTTGCAAACAGTGATACAACAAATAGGCACTTTATATCGTAGTAAACTGACAGTTGCCCCCGCACTACGTTAGTGCAAACCTGCCAGCATTGCCTGCAGTTTATGTCAACTGCCCAGTTGAGACCATTTCTATTAATAAAATCCACGCCACCATAAGTTTAAGGCTTATTTTCTTCTAACATTTTCACACAGCAACAGCACAGAAGCACACGCCTCTTGTATGCATCATCGAGATACGGCCATCAAATATATGAACCTCTCAACGCTGTGTAGGTGTATTTTACAATCCTATATTAAAACTATCAGGTTCTGCCACCTCATTAACCAATGAGTACCTCACAGACTACTCGTAAATAATGAGGGTTATGGCCATAGTTACCACGCAACTTGTCGCTAAGCCTCCTCCAGTTGTTATAAACCGCTTAAGCAAATTGTAAAAGTTTTATACCCGATAACAAGGGTTAGTGTTTCCGTTATGTTACCAACAAACAGGACTATAATTTAAGTGCTGATCTTGGCATTAAAGGAAGGTGAGTTCAGTGTAAGTTTGGTAATATTGATATTAACAAAACAAATACTAATATAGGTATGCTTTTGTTTTGAGATGATGATGATGAAATATCCATTTGGGTGTACGGAAAGTCCAGTACGAACATAGTTGTAAATAGCTAAGTAGATGGTAGAACTGATAATATGAACGAGATAGAAAGTATTGGAAGTCGGTCAGACAGAAAACCACCACTTGTGCATATTTATCACTTTCAAAACCAAAATACTACAGATAGTCGTGGCCACCAACAAAGCCAATGCCAATACTGCAGCATGTAATTGAGATATGAAAGACATGCCAAAATAAATACCGCATATAAATTTTACGTCTGCTATTTCCAGCAACAAGGTCGTGTTTCTATGACGTCTTTCATATCTATAAAATCTATAAATTGTTCTCGTGTACCCACATAAATAGGTAGAAAATAGAATATTACACTATAAACTACATTGTCTTAAAGTAGTTTTAACTCCGAAAGATATCTGATACCTGACGCCAATCTATTACTTACAGTTCACCAAGTTCTGCCTTAATACAATTTAGGCGCAACATTGTTAACCCCCATAAGATAGACTGGTAACCTGGTGAAGTTGGCGGGATTCTGCTGGATGCGAGAAGCAGAAGACCAATGGATGGTAATTATTATATCTTCTTTATTCGGTATAAAGAAATCAATTTCTGCCGTCATACAATTTAGGCGTAGCATTGTTAACCCCATAAGATAGACTGGTAACCTCGTGAAGTTGGCGGGATTCCGCTGGACGCGAGAAGCTGGAGACCGATGGATATTGATTAGTATATCTCCTTTATTCCTTATAAAGAAATCAAGTTCTGTCGTAATACAATTAAGGCGCAGCATTGTTAACCCCCATAAGATAGAATGGTAACCTGGTGAAGTTGGCGGGATTCCGCTGGACGCGAGAAGCAGGAGACCGATGGATGTTAATTATATTATTATTATAATTATATTTACTTGAGGCTGGCCTATTTCCAGCTCAACAATCATCAACGTTCAGCCAAAAGACGCCCTTTTGGCTCGTAGATGATTGTTGAGCAAATTCTTTATTTTGACAGCACGGTTGGCGCAGTGGCTAAGCGATTGACTGCTGCGCTGCGTGTCGTGGGTTCGATTCCCACACGGAACAAATATTTGTATGGCCTACAGGTATTTGTTCCGGGTCTGGCTGTTTGTGTATGTGACTTTGAATGTTTGTAAACGAACCCACGATACAGGAGTAATTCCTAGTGTGGGGCAACGTTTTTTCTTAAAAAAGAAAAAAGAAAAGAAAAAAAAAAAAGTCCTGAACAAGACTATCTGATAGACGTCATTTTTGGGATAACCTATGACTCCCCGCAGCGTATAAGTACAGTGTAGTATAAAGTGCAGTGTTTTGTACAAAATAAACCTCTACTCCCGATAGAATCCTTCACACATTCACAAAGTGCTTACAAACAAACCAAAAACCAGAAGCCTTCAGTTAGAAGGTAACAAGCGTGCAATTATTAGCGCAGTACGAAGTAGCTCAGACAACATTTTGTGTCGGGCGAAAATTTACTTAGTTGCCAACGTTTAATTACTTTACTGCAGCTAAATCACGTGTTAGACTTGTTCTTGTAACGTAATTGCGATTATTTAGATTGATTTCAATCCTTTTTATTAAACTTACACCGTGGGAGTAATTGGGAATTGACATGCCTGTACGTACTCACGCTAGTTAGTGATGTCTCTCGATGTTTATCTACATGTGTCTATCTAAGGAGAGCAAAAACTAGGCGTCTATTATTCATTAAGATTTTCTGTGCAGTTGAAGAACTTTAAAAATCTATAGCACATATTTACCTTGAACGACATGAAGCTGTTTGTCTATTAATTGCGAATATAGCAATTTACAAATTGCCATTAGATGTGAGGCTTATCGTTTGCTTTTTGAGAACAAGAAGGGAAGTTGGACACTAGTGACAACGTCATAAATCACTGATGCAACAAAAGCGATCCCATAAAACACTGAGCTAACGGAACAAAATTAATATCTTACCAGTATGATTGTCTAATCAGTACAGCAAAAGCACCAGCTAAGTTCAACAAAACAAGAAGCCCAACAAGAATATTCTTGTTCGACATTTATCTAAACCATTTCACTCGTAAATCTCCCTCGATACATTTTTAATTGATAACTCTCCTATACAAAAGATATTTCAATATCAAAGGGCTCATTATTTGGGCTCAACAAAACGTAACTGTCACTAATTCATTATGTTCTATCTCATTTTAATGGAATTCTATAAAAAATAGTTGCCGCCATGATTTATGAGTGTTATCGTAACGTTGGCCTGTGTATTTTTTTTAACTTGCGATAAGGGAAGTAATAGAGGAAGCAGCCTGTGATTTATTGTACAGGTCAGTTAATATTTTTTCAATGAACCACTGTTTATTGGACACGCAGGCATAAAAGAATTTTCGGTTATAAAATTAAAATCAAAGTCATATTTATTTCCACCCACAGGTTTTTGATCGTTGCATATAAATTTAGTGTATCTGATAAGACCTGATTGATTTTTGTTTACATTCTATCCCAATCGTCTTACATTACTTCGTTGTTTAAAGTAGAAGAATAATGTATACATGCGTGGGTTCCCAACATTTGCGACGGATGTCTCGACATGCTAAAATGGCCGCACAAAAAGACGGATTATGATAATCGCCGTCCAAATTGGGCACGTTAAAGGAGAATGTAGCTAATATATTCACAGCTGCGTTTGAGTGCAGGTAAACAATAGGTCCACGAAGTTGTGTGGCCAGTATTGCAAGTCGATGAATCATCAGAACACCCTCACACTTCCGCACGTATTATTGCTAATTAAAACTCGGAGAGAAACCGGAGTCCCGGTGCTGTCGTGTCCCTAATAGGGTTACCAGAAGACAAGCTCGAATGTGCAGACTTCCGGAGAAGTCACAATCGACAGAACGTTTCAAAGTTGCAAATGTTTGGCTACACAATCATGTTAGTAAATGCATAGATAGAGACATCAATGCTTGTTTCAGAATTCGCTTCTGTGAAACTCGTATTATTTTAATAATCTGCCAGACCCAACTGTTCCATTTTGATACAGTTCGTTGCAATTTTTAAATGAAGACTTAAATAGTTCTCCTAGTTCACAAGAAGTACTACAATACGGTGAAGGCCATCTGGCGACCCTACCAGATAATTAAAATGCAGCAGTCCCGCAGTAACGTATCGCCCCCAAACGTCACTTGCGCCATAAAACTTATACGAACACGCCTGCGATGACGCACAGACAGCTTAATGGAGGCGAGAGAATTCAACGACAGTTTCTGAAGCTCAACGATAATTAAACGAAAAAAAAAATAGATTCTGTGGCCTATATTTGCATTAGACGACTGTGTGTCACTCGGGATAAACTTGTCAAGCCAATTTGCGGTGCTGAATGGGTTAGATACAGAAATGATTAATGATGATAATGATTTCGTTCAATTTTGTCATGGCAATTTTCTCATTCTGTTCTTGACTACTTCCTTCACATAAATCGATATTTCGTCAGTTTAACAACTTTGAGTAGAATGTAAGTTCTGGTGCCTATCAAGCACCCTTCGTGTTTCAAAATTTCAAATTCATTCGTCATTACGATGTTGCAAGTACTGCCAATTTGCGATCCAGTCCCTTGCCAGTATGTTAATTTGAAGCGGTTTCGAAAATAGACGCATTCTGACGAAGTTCGGACGTTCAGGGAACGAACACATGGCGTCATTAGGCCGTCTGTCACACTGATAGAAGGATACTGTAACGTACACATACATATCCACCCTACAGTAACTAAACTTACATTAAACTTCCCGAGTAGGACCGCCATCTTTAAAGCTAATAACTTGGGAGAATGAGTTTCAAAGTTATGAAGTAGCGATTGGATATTAATTTGTTCTATATATGTACTTGAGTAAGTATTATATCGATGGCCCATATATCAAATACATGCGTGCTCATTTCGCGAACCTAAAGTAAGTTTATAACTTAAGCCATAAATTGTGAAGGGAGAGTTGTTTATATCATTCTCTAAAGATGTTGAATTTAACCAGAAGTGAGTATGATAATATTCAATAAGTGGAGTAATTGTATTTTTACAAGATTGCTTCAAAATATATGGTTTCAAATTCTACCATGCTATTCAAAGACTCAGTCCTGGCTTATTTATTAATATTAAAAAACTACTCACTACAACGAAATGAGGACAACGATGTTCTCATAACTCCAATTTATGAAAATAAATAAAAAACGTTGTTATGACAGAAAATATGAAATTGCCGACGATTAATAATGCGATGCAAATAGATCCAACTGGACATTAAGAAATCCCGACAGATGGCAGCCGTACTTACAGAACGAACATTGCGTTTAAGAAAGCCGCCGAAGCCGTGGGCGGGCACTACAGGCACCGCCTGAGTCACTAAGTGCTTCTCCAAACAACGACAATAACGCAAACGCGACGGTTTGCGTAACAGTTACGTGTGAATGTCCAAATCAGTGTACCGATACCGATAACCTAACGTTACTTCACTTAAAAGGGCTGGTGATAAATAGTGAGAACATTTTAGGACCAGATAAAGCACTTTAAGTACTTACTTAACGCTTTCTCAACATGTAGTTCCGTACTACTATCGCGTAATAAATTCTTCACAAATAACAGATAACAAATCTGAAATATTCTCCAATAAATCTTCTTTATTTATTTTTCTGACTTTTATTATCTTCTCTATTTATTTTTCTATCTTCAGAAATTCGAGTGGAAGATTCGACAGTCGTAAAAGAGCAGTCAAGTTTAAGGCCAGTGTTTACTTTACAAGTTTTATTACTGTTTGAATTTAAATGTAAGGAGCAGACTCGCGATCGAATGGGTATAGGGAAACGCAGACAAATATTACTTTGAGACGACGAAGACAATGTAGAGATACACGGATAAACAAAGGACATCGAACGTTCCGTCTAGTAAACAAACATCTCATCGTTACAAAGTTAAGTCGGTCCGTCAATCGACCCAATATATTTTATTCATGAAACTGATGCTGCTGAATTCACAACACTTCTTTGAATACAGTTATTCTGTCTCCATATATTTTGTCTGGAGGACAAGACACTTATTCCGGAATAGATAGCGGTTACATTTCCTTTTGTCTCCCAAACATACAATGATTACAATGAAAGATTACCATAAACACCCTTGCCTATCGTGGGAAAAAACATGCATTTGTCACGGCAAATATACTATGTTATACTTACACAACTTTTCATTTTGGACCCCTACACGAACAGACAAAACCCATTAGGTGTGTGATAATGCAAGTTCATCGTGGCACAGGTATTGTTTAGTGTTGCCAGCGGAACAAAGCCGTTGGGTTGCCGTCTCATCTACGGACCTATTACGATCCATTGTTGAGGAAGCATGTACAAAATTAAAATGCAGCATTGTCTGAGCTCGCACGCCAACCTATCGGTGTTTTGTTTTAGTAAACAGTGAGATAAGTTGCTTCGTTTGGAGACAGTGTTGCTCATGCCATGGGTCAACTACCCAAAGTTACGGACGAGCTTTGTCTTATATTGTGGTGTTCAGTGTAGAAACTGAATACTAAAATCATTATATTTGATATAACCGACTACATGATCTGCAGTAAATAAATAAATATAAATAAATAATGCTGGACAATCCACACAGCATCATCTAGCCCCAAGCTAAGCAGAGCTGTGTGATGACTGATATACTTAATACAATATATGACATAGATAGATATTTTTTATTATACATAGCAAATACCCAGAACACCTGAAACAAATATTTGTAGATCGTACAAACATTTGTCCCAGGGCGGGAATCGAACCCGCAACCTCCTGCGTCGCAGGCGGACCTTCGCCCACTGCGCCACATAGGTCGTCAGCAGTATATCTGCACAAACTTACTCTAAGGATTATAAGGGGAAGATCAAAAATGGGCCTATAGGGCATCACTAATAGTGCCCTGAGAACCTATGTAAATATCAGTAGAAAACAAGAAGCATGAAAAATGCTGTTAGTTACAAAATATATAAGGATTTCATTCACTTCAACAAGGTAAGCGTGCCAGAACTTAACAATCAATACACAATTTAAATGTTAAGTGCGAAAAGTTTCCAAGTAACGGCATCATGCAATTTTCTTTCGAGCAACTTATAAAATGTGAACTCCCCTCGGCCGGTCGAGCAAGTTTAAATTGCCCTCTTCTTTTTTCACTATCTTCCCTTACACTCACTTTTTCCTATTTAAACTTTTCCGTTTTATTTTAAAACCGACCACGACTTGTAACAACGTACGATTTTTATCGCGTTTTGTGTTCGAAACTAGATGTTTATAGAATATTCAACAGTATCGTTTGTCCCTATTATGGGGTTGAAATAGTGCATCGATTGGGCTTCGACTATTTGCTGTTGCTAAAGGTTCGTTAAAAAAATAAAAGTTAGTTGTTGTGGCTATGTAACAAACATTTTCTGATGTCTGAGAATTTAAGCCTTTAAGCTTATACATTTCAAATAATCGGATTTTACAATAAGTTGGACATTTATAAACGTAAATAAATTCCAGAAAAGTATTTATAAAGAAAATATCCGCCACAAAGACGATGTCTGAAAACTTTAGCTAATAACCTAAAAAGAACTTTATAAGAAATCGGTTTTTAGAATATGTAGGATATTTAAACATATAAACCTTAATAAATTCACATTATCAAAATGGCCACTACACTGCAAGACAAGTCTATAAAGACCGTACTTATAATTTAATTTCTATCTACTAGAAACGTAGCTTCTTACCAAAAATCCTATTCCAAATAACCCATGCATTACCAGAAATCAGACACTTATTAGCAAAGTTAAGTAAACAGCTTTACAGTTTCTATAGCCGCACTCGTCCCGTGTAGAATAGTCGTTAGATTTCGATTGCTCTTTTCTCGAGCACTCTTGATTTAATCGTCGAGATTCGAGCATTAACACCGAGTAAGGTGCTTGAAGAGCACTTGCGAATATGTTCCGTTAGTCTTTTTGTACAGAGAAGTTCTTAGAAACACTTTAATGAGACATGTGGATTTTGTGTGAGATTGTGAGAAAAACATTATTACCATACATGTCTCGAGAGATATGATAATTATTATTAATGCTGGCTATGTTCGAGAGACACGTCTGTACCTTTTTGGCTCATCATGGTTTAAGTGTACGAGAGAAAAGTGATTAATAAAATAAAAAAATGATTTTTGTTTTTAAATTAATAGGTATTTCATTGAAGTTACAATGACAAGCAAGCTTAAATAATAAATTACGAAGAAATACAACACAAATTATTTGTTCAACATCCTCTTTAAGCAGTTTAACTTAAAATCAACAAACTGTCAGTATCTACCCACACTCGCATAAATACACTCCAGTAATGCTTTTCACTTAGTCAAAACAAAGATGGGTATAATTTGCTCGATGCGTTTGCTAAATGGACGCAAACTGCCCGAGGTACAGTACCTATATTTAAAGGGAGAAAATAAATTTTTAAACAAAGACTCGTAATGTTAACCCTTTCTGACCCCACGCGGGTACAGTTTGGCACCATAACATAACATGAGCTATAAAACGTGTGTATGAAATCGGTAGGACGGTGTTACCCCTTTTGCAACGTATTTTTCCCTCAACGTTGTAAGGGGTCCGTGTAAAATAATAGTCTCTTAAAGATATTGGACTTCCTTATGTTGATCCCCCAAAAATAAATGTTTTCTCCAAAAGTAATTTTAGAAAATATTCCGTAACTAGAAATAGACGTTCAAGCGATAATAGCACCATCGTCTTTAAATATTCAAATAGCTATGGTATAAATACCTTTATGTAAATCTGTTATTATGTTCTCACATTCTTGGCTTTTATTTTTCTATGCTACTAGCCCCTTTTTCTCTAAATCCAAGGGAAACTTTTTCATATGGCAACTCAGTGTATATTGTACCGAGTGGCACCACAATTTGCGTATCCACCTTGCCGTCAAAACTCGCCGGTTGCCATGGCAACCCCCTCTGCGGTCCGCGCCGTGCATTCAGCACTGTTTTGAAATTTTCCCTGAACTCGTTGTTTAATCCGTATTAAAATAATAAAACGGCCCAATGTTTTGCCTCTCTGTATACTGGTCAACAATATTAAATTGTTAAAATATCTGCCATATATCCGGGACGTCGGAATGAAAAACAGGTTTTATTGGTTTGCTATTTTTAAAATGAGTCAACAAATGAACGTGTATTTTATTCATTCCTCTTTGTTTGGTTCATCCTCAAAATAATTTTATAATACAAAGTTTTTAATTTACGATGTTTCCAAGAGAACCTGATGCTGTAAGCCGAATTCACTACGGACAATTTTAGACACGCAAGACTATTTTTATTACTGACTTCTCCAAACAGTTGACTGCAGAACTGCACTTTGTACTCAGATTGCTTTGGATAAAGGCGGAGTAATTTCGTCGACAACACATGGTGCATAACAATTGGTGTTAGAGAACAACATGAACGCTAATACGACGGTAGGTAAAGTCGAAATAGACCGTTAAACTCCACGGCTCGAGACGAACACGACTGCTCCAAAATACACCCGGGCGGTAATAGAAATGGCACGTAAGTAAATTGTTATTGACGTGTATACTGAAACGTGCAGGTGATTCCAAAAATTAGTGCTATGTTATTGGAAAAGTTATTTGAGTTAGGGTGAAACTTGTACCAATATTCAGCATATGAATGACCGCGGAATTTAAGGGTTAATGAAGTGGATGCTTTGAGTTCCTTTTACGAGTATGAGTAAAGGAAGCATTTTGTCATGATAGCTATTATAACGCAAAGATAGTTTTGCGATGACAAAAAAATTGCCTTCTAATCTACCAAACCAACATCACTGCAAAGATTCAGGTTCTTTGAAAAGTAATTTACGGTCCCTAGTACCTACTTACCTGACTTCTTCAATATTTCAGAAAGAAGCCTGTTTTATGACACCAATGGGGAGAGCAAACAGGGGTGACTTGTTCGTAGTCGGGATCACAGGATCAACCGAAAGAAACTGCAAATAATCTCATATATTTTTTTGTGTCACGGTGTTTATAATTAAATTCCTCCGAAATTGACCGATTTACGTGAAATTTTGTGTGCAGAATTCGCAGACCTAATCGATATGGTTAGGTCTGCGAATCGGACAACATCTATTTTTCATACCCCTAAATGGTAAGGGTGGTCCACCCCAAACAGTTTTATCGCAAAACAACGTTTGCTGGGACAACTAGTAAAGTTATAATATTGACTTTTTGATTATATTATTATTTAAATAAGAGGACATATCTAAGAAGATGTTTCTGAAGATATAATATGTTTTCTCAAACGACAGGTTTAAACAATACACTGACCTGAACGATTGAACTTCAAGTTCAATAAATGAACCATCATCCTCCTGCCCTTATCTCAATTTATTTCTTCTTCCATACATCTCTATTTGCCTTAATATCAAGAGTCACCTCTTTTCTAGCCATATCATCTTTCACACAATCCATCCATCATTTCTTTGGTCTCCCTCTACTCTTGTCACCCTGCACATTCATACTCAAAACTTCTTATTAATGAATGTCAATTTTAATTCACATTTTGTCTAGGTATCACGACTTGTATTGCCTCCTGCATACAATGGCGGTTCAATATGGAAACAAGTTTACTCTGCATGGTGTCATTTTGTTGACAAAATATCATCAAAATATTTAGTCAACCAGAGGATGGATGTTGGACTTCATGTCTTATACACGTGTCTTTAAAATACCTTGGTAACTACTAAACAGCTACTAAACAGTTTTTTTCTTTAAACTTTGCCCCACACTAGGAATTTCTCCTTTATCGTGGGTGCGTTTACAAACATTCAAACTAAACGAAAAACTCACGGAACAAATATTTGTTCCGTGCTGGAATCGAACCCACGACATGCAGCGCAGCAGTCAATCGCTCAGCCACTACGCCAACCGTGCCGTCAACTATTTACGGTATATAAGTTATCACTTGAAATGAGTTGCCAATCTGTCATCGAATTTGTGTGTCGAAAAGCATTTTATAAACAGGGTATTGAGTCTTGGAAAGCATTGAGCATTTTAGTCGGTATGCTTATTACTTTATTATTTTAGTATTGATGCTTCCCAACAGTGCTCTCGACTCTATATCAACAAAGGTAAGCCCGTAAATAGATATAGATCGAAAACCATGAACGAAAGCATGTTATCAAGTATATCAATAAACGCAATACTAACTCCAACTCCATTCTAAACACCATAGCGAGGAGGTACGAGTCTCATTTACTAGGTGATGTTGTTCGAAGATGTTTCGTACAACATCATTGTTTGTAAATAGATAATTAGTTTTACTAACATAGCTATAAGTTATCTTTTTGTTTACTAACCCATATGGATGTTGCTTATCCGAATTAAAGATTATTTAATTTTATTTATTTATTTTAATATTTTCTACAAAACAACTCTAAACTAGGAACTAACGTGTGACGTGGTTCTACAAAAACAAATGAACTGTTTTCCTTATCCCCTTTGAAATCACACGCAACATTGACGTAGTGAGTGCATAGCTACGAGGCGCTAATGCACTGCCTTCAAGTGGGTTCGATGCACTGAATATCAAGTCCGCATTATTAAAGAAACATACTAAATACCTACATACTTATCAATAATGTTAAAAAAAGCCTTTCGTTTGAAGCTAGTGAAACAATGGAAGTTGGAGTCGGTACATTTAAATACATTTTGACTATTCGGACGACAAAACTTACGAAATATTATTAATAACACCACTCAGTGGAAAGCCAACAATAGTAAATTAAAAATGAAAAACGAAGCTTTAGTGAACAAAGTCATTTTTATCTTTTGATAACAATTAGCTTCAATGAACTCAATATTTCGTTCTATTCGCATAACTATTACAATAGCGCAAACTGACCGCCCTTAACATACTTGTATCAGTATTTAACTTATACAGCATACCTACATCTAGTTAACCTTTAATAGTACAGCCGCACCTTTGCCCAACAAAATCAAAATACATGCGCATTGTTCAATACAATGCTGAATCCATACAATAACAGACATACCTTTTACCAATATTTCCATTTCTATCTCTAAATGTATCGATATAGACATGTAATTACGACCTATATGGCGCAGCGGGCGACCTATATGACGACACGGTTGGCGCAGTAGTTAAGCGATTGGCTGTTGCGCTGCGTGTCGCGGGTTCGATCCCCGCACGGAACAAATATGTATTTGTATGGCCTACAGATAGTTGTTCCGGGTCTGGTTGTTTGTGTATGTGACTTTAAATGTTTGTAAACGCACCCACGATACAGGAGAAATTCCTAGTGTGGGGCAACGTTTAAAAAAAAAAAAAGCGGGCGAAAGTCCGCCTGCAACGCAAGACGTTGCGGGTTCGATTCCCGCCTTGGGACAAATGTTTGTACGATCTACAAAGATTTGTTCCGGGTGTTCTGTGTATTTGCTATGTATAATAAAAATATCTATCTATGTAATGTATTGTATTAAGTATATCAGTCATCTATTACCCATAACACAAGCTAATAAATAAATAAATAAATAAAAAACACAGCATCATCTAGCCCCAAGCTAAGCAGAGCTTGTGTTATGGGTTTGCTTAGTTTGAGGCTAGATGATACTGTGTGGATTGTTCAGCATTATTTATTATTTTATTTTTATTTATTGTTCAATACAGAGCTGAATCCATACAATAAAAGACATACCTTTTACCAATATTTCTATTGCTATCTCTAAATATATCGATATAGACATGTAATTAGGCTCGACAACTGGCGTCAAATGGCAAAATATACCACAGACAAATGGTATGCATAAAACAGAACTTTCTGTGGTTTCATCCAGTCTGTTCACTCATTTGTTTGGGTTCCTGTCCTAAATATCGAAATATTACTTATTTGTTTGGGACAGAACCCACAGAAATGAATAACATTTCGACGACTGAACAGTTTCAACTTGAAGCGAATTGATTTGTTTTGTCAATAGAACCACGAATGATATTTTTTTTTGATACGATTTATTTTTATTGATGATTAGATTGAAGAAAATCTTTTTAATTAAGAGTGTCAAAAAGCTTGGAAATCTTAAAAGTAAATCTTGAAAGTAAAACTTGATACACACACTTAAGATACATACATCTACATGTACACATCTACTTAGCCTTTTCCCTATTATAATGGGGCCGGCTTCCAGTCTAACCGGATGCAGCTGAATACCAGAGTTTCACATGGAGCGACTGCCTATCTGACCTCCACGACCCAGTTCCTGGGCAACATGATAATCCTAGGTAAGACTGGTTGTCAGACTTTTGGGCTTTTGACTACCTGTGACGACTGTCAAAGATCTACAAATGTCAGCCGGAGCCAACAGATTAACGTGCTTTCCGTGGTACGGAGGTTAAGATACGTAGTTCCAAAAAGAAATCTAAGAAAACTTCTGAAAAAGAGTTGGAGAAAAAGACAGAACAATCTTAGAAAGCATTCAAATCGATATCTCCTAAGCGCTCGTACGTAGGTACTGAAATCAATTGTTTTAAAGAGACAATGTGGACACCTGCAATTATAATGGTATAAAATAGCTATCTTATAAAAGCTAGCGCGGTGTTCATAGAACGCGCACAAGATAGCAATAATTACCAACTGTTACGTGACTTTGAATTTGACTTATTGTTAATCACCTCCTTATAGAAGAACCGAGAAGGATTGTAAAAGCACTAAAACAAATGTGTAAAGGTATAATTTCTACTCCGCGAAATAATAGTCGTACCAATAATATACGTTCACATTAAAAATCCAATCCATGGGCAAAAGCTGTGAAGGCATATTACAAACCTACCCAACACTAGCACACTGCAGTCAATCGAGAACAGAGCTGTGATGGGTCGTTAAACTTCACGAGGCTATCCGTGGTGCAACCGTCAATCCGGAACTAGACTCGTGTAATGGCGCATTAGGTTTAAAATGTGCTACAAATTGTATTAATTGTTGGATGTTAACTTGATTTGTTACGATTAGAAAAGCTAAACAAATTAGCGATTCACACTAAAGAATATGAATGGAAGTGATTATTATCTAAAAATGATCCTAGTTAATAGTCGAATATGTGCAACATGTTGATGAAGAAAAGTATAGATACGAAAAAAGGAATCTGTAATGCTATTCTGTTAAAATCTCTCAGTAAAAATGTAGTTCAAGTGAAGGCGAAATGAGCTATTGTCCCATACTTATGCTAGAGATTGACAGTTTATTTCACGCGCACTTCACCCAAATTTTGACGGTGAATTTTTTTCAGAATCAACCGCATGAAATCCAAAATCATTGCCCCTTCAGATCATGTAAACCACACAATATGAGTCTTCATTTTTCTTAGCACACATCAAACCAAGAATCACAATAATTACTAGAAATCCTTGAGGATGAAAATGTTAAAAATAACACGACATCCTGCAATCACTGCCAACGTTGAAAATCTCAATGAAAACAAAAACATTTTGTAACAAAACTTTAATCGAGACCTTGAGGTTCGCAAGAGCGAAGAGGCAGACTTCAACCGTCCACTCGAAGAGGCAGAGAACCTCAAGTGGTCTTCACATCGAGCAGCTGTTACGACCGGCTGCGCCCCATCACACGGAGAAAATATACGAACTGTTCAAACAAATGTCTCTAAAATATACGGCCGCACCGACCGATAGAAAAATAATATTGGCTGTTTACACTGACTTGTACAAACATTTTTATAAGCGGTTTGTTAAATTAAAAACACATTTTTGGATGCGTTTCTAGATTTGAATGGCTGTGTGATTCTGTTACGTGGGAACAGTTTTGAACAACATTGAAACTGTACAAATATAAATATTCATCCTCATGAATGGTGGAATAAACAATAAGTTTATGAGCAAAACGAAACTACGACAAACTAAACAATCGTCGAATAATGATGAAATGATACCAAAAATGTGCACTATGGGAACTTTTAAACCAACTAAAATAATTCTTTTGTAAACCACCAACAATCGTCATAATGTACGACTTACGAGAGTGCACAGATAAAAGCGCACATGTATGTGATAAAAAAACAAATGACAAACATTAAGAAATTACGACACTGGCGCTGGCACAAGCAAATGTCGCCAGTGAATACAACACAATGTCAATTCGAGATGTGGCAATGAAAATAAGGAATTTTGGATGAATGCCCTACAAACTCTTTGAAAGACGCGTTCCTATTACGATTTTTACCGGGATCGTAAAAAGACGAAATAAACCGCAAAATAGATGCAGGTACCTATTATAATGACGACCTATGTACATATGTGGCGCAGCGGGTGAAGGTCCGCTTACGACGCAGGAGGTTGCGGGTTCGATTCCCGCCTTGGGACAAATGTTTGTACGATCTTCAAAGATATGTGTGGGTATTTGCTATGTATAATAAAGAATATCTATCTATGTAATGTATGTATATCAGTTATCTAGTAGCCATAACACAAACTCTGCTTGGCTTGGGGCTAGATAATGCTGTGTGGGTTGTCCAGCATTATTTATTTTATTTATAATATCTCTAAGCAATACATATAAGAATTGAACTTAGGTACAAGTTTTCGCAAAACACTTTCTTAAAGTTGTTGCTTCTTGGGCGCTATGACTCAGGTCAAATAAGACTATTTTTGGACACATTTGACATCCTTTCAAAGTCCGGACATTAGTAAACAAAAGGCCCTTCAAAATATTGTTTGCAATAGGGGTTTCACCCTTGTCATAATATTTATTGTATTAATTTTGTTACGTCTTTCAAAACTTATGTCAAAAGCAACAATACATTGGTGCTTTAGTATTTATTAGTGATCGTGATTAAATGGTTCGTGTTATTCATGTGCCTTTTAGAATTCCCATCGATAGGGTATGTCCTTAAAACCAAAATAAAATAAAATCAAACATCTTATAGCGCCCGCTCTCAAACTGATGTTATAAGTATACCAGGCACGTTCAGGCTTGCAAAACGAAACTTGAAACTTGGTGCGACCGTACTTTCGTGAAGTCGTAGTAGATTCCTTGTACTGCACTGTGTACCCATTACTTGTTTGCTTAAATTGCTTGTTTGAATGTCTTGAGACAATGTTTACGATTCCAACAGGTGACAATCAACAAAGGTTTGTTGCGGACGTCGCTTGAGTACACCTGTTTAGTAATGTTAAGATTAATCTTATGCTTTGGGACTATGAATGTTATTGTTGTGTAGTAACGTATATATCTGTAGTTATATTTGATTAAGTACCAATTTTTCAATCATACAACAATGACTTTTATAAATACAGCGTGTTTAAAAATGTGTAGGTACTGTGTAATTGCTGCTAAGAAAAAAAGAGCCCACTGATTTGTGTAACCATTAGAGTTTTTATAGGAATGTTTCATAGAACACTTAAGTACATTATAGGGTCTCACTCATGGCATCTTGAGAATTTGAGTTTTGATTGGGAATTATATTATTAAACGTACGTGTGTATTACCAACATAACTACCTATGTATACATACGTTTGTTATGCTCTAGCGGCACTTGAAATAATCAAAGACGTGACAGTATTGACACTTAAATACCTTTTATGTATGCACAGTATCGTGTATGAAGTATGAACCATCATCATCAACATTTATGGCTACTATTTCTGAAGCGCCATCGAATCCATAACGATTTTAATAAAGCATTTCTGTTGAAAAGTTTAATGTAAGCGATGCCTTGAGAATACATTAGCTTAATATTTAAATCAACTGAATTCTTGGTCGTACTGACACATGACAAATGACGACTAGAAGTCTTCAAAGTTTATATTAAATTAAATCAAAATTCTCCATGCTGATCGTTTACATATGGGACGACGGATTTAGAACGTAATAGATTAAAATAATAGTGCTGTGCTAAGAGCATTTTCAACACTTCCAATAATAAAAGCTATAAGATTAAGAACATTTTTAAATCCGAATACAGTTTATGGATCATGTGCAACTCGTAAAAACCTTCATGAATTACATGGGATTAAGCCGAAAGTTATAGTTCTGCGGTAGGTCGTACACCCGTCCAATACGAATCACTCAACATAAGAAACGTGCATGCAATTGTCTCCCTTACCTTCTAAGAAACATCGTCTAAAATGTTGTGAAACGCTTAGTTTAATGTGAATGCATACGACAAATCGAAACAACGTTCCGTGAAGTGCTAATCCGAAACATGTGTGACGAAAAAAAATCACTCGAGATAAGGGTCAGTTTCAAGAACACGCCTTGCAGCGCATACATCGCGTTATAAAAAGACCATCGGATCAACGGATTGACAATGACAAGCGTTTAAGGGCCGCGTTTATTTATTTGTACAAGTATTTCCTTTTAGCGACGCCGTAGAGACAAAACAAGGAACTTTTAGATAAGCATTGTACGTTTGACAAGACAAGCCAAGCTATTTTATGGTAATAACTTCGTCTCTAAGCGGAACGTCGAGTCAGACGGTTAGTTACGAACGAAACAGGATGTATTAAATTAGAAAATATATCTCTTACACATACATTCTTAAATGTAAAGCGAAATGTATGAAAGTAGTAAAGTTTGGCGATAAATTCAAGTCAATGTGTCGGGCTTGCGCTTGTAAAACTTGAGTTACTTGTAAAACATCATGTATTAACATCATGCTTGGCGTTGTTTTATTTTATGGCACGAGTTTCTTATTTTATGTGAATAAAGTACGAGAAAACTATGAAAATTAATTTTAAAGTGACTCTGCGGAGAAACTTTGTTAGAAACTGAAATATTTTACTGCAAGAAATTGTAGTGGTTTGGTTTTTAAATTTACCATTTGTAGTTTGGAATTTAAATGTCAGATTTGTACGCACCAAATGTCTTAATCTGCCTTTAACAACCGTAAAATTTAAATTAAAAACACACATACATAGTTGAATGTCCTCATAAAGGCGCACTCATATATTGGGAGCCGGGACTGAGCACAAAAACTATCGAATGTGTAATTGAGTCGTCGTGAGTCACCCGGGGCGGGTACACATCTGCTGTGTTACGTATTGTTGCTTGAAGGTAAGTTACTGGGTGAACTATCCCTTTTCAATTAAAATACAGGTATACAACGTATGTATAGACCAGGTTATGAGAATGAATGTTACTTTTGGTTCGAAAACAATTTGTCTTTGTCATCAACTTATCTATCGGCGGCCAATGACAGTCCTCTATTGGACATAGGCCTTTCTTATCGCAGAATCTAGTTAACTAACTAGATTCTCAGCTACTGTGATAACCTACTACGAGTCCCACTACCTGGAGGTGATCGACCGCTGTACAACTCATCAACTCAGTTCGCAATCCCAGTTTTTATTTAATAAAGACTAATAAATAATAAAGGTTTAAATCGAGGTTTTCAATTGCAATCCACTTTTGTATAACAATACTATTACTTTTTTAACCTAGCATTTAGGCACCTCATGACAATGTAAAGACCACCCTAGTTTCGTAGCTTTGTATGGAGTATTTTTTACTGAAGTCTTTCAAATGTGGATGCAGCTTTACACGCTTATTTACATACATATTTATATAAAAGTATGTTCTACTAAGCCACCAATAAATACTAACTTACACCTTTTCCCACTACAGAACGCCATCTGCTACGATCCTTACATACTCCTTTTGCTTCGTCTACGTTCGAGTGCAAGTACTGCGCACCTGTCTTATTTATAGAACATCACCTAAGACATCCAAATATTTTTACAGCCAGTATACTACCACATCACGACCACAGCTATTCCCCGAGGTGCACTACTGCGGTTTAGTTCCGGTACTTGCGTGGTCTTTTGTTTTTCGCCCTAACCGCCCACCGTGTATTATTTAGCTAAAACCAGGGGACCGTTTTAATGGACTACACAAAACTAGAAAACGAGGGGCCCGGAAAGATTAGATTTCTTATCAACTAAAAAAATCTTGGCACAAAAGTGTACGTAATACAAATTGTATTGAGTCGCCAAATATTATTAAATAAATAGAAGGGAGGGTTTACGTGGTAGTAGGGACTGTTGTTTTATATTTCGTGAACGTGAGACATTTCCGTATCCTTTTATTTTTTAGAGAATAGAATAGAATAATTGATTTGCGTCAAATGTAGGTTGGTTGTTACAAATGATGTTTGGTTAACATTTGGCATGCAAACATTTAGAGCTTATTTTATAAATACAACATTTATTCTAATTGGAGCAAGTTTTACTGCTTGTGATATATTTTTAAAATTCTTTATTCTAATAATACCAAAGGTATATATTTAAAAGAACCATAAAATCACAATTAAATTTACGATCTTAAATTAAAAAAAAAACATGTAAGTAAAAAAAAATGTACATTTTATTTATTGTTTATGGTTTTCCTCACGTGTCTATTTCTGTATTTCTCGACTATTTTCAGCCTCAACACACACAGCACAGTTCATAGATTTAGCACCCTTTCGAGTCTGCATGTCAAAGGAACAAAGTAATAGTTTTTTTGTCCATAGGTATAAGAAATGTGCTTGGGTTTGCTTAAGGAAATTCATAAAACAGCGTTTCCATGAATAATCTGTTTTATAACGATATTGTTGGCACCTGTAACAATGGGTATTTAAAATAATTAGTCAGTCTTCGAAGGAAGTAAACTATTAAATATTGTTTGACCTAAGGTTTATGTGTGGCCATTGTGTGAAGGCGCCATATACCTACGCATTATGGCTGCATTGTACGCAGTATTTAGAACGCACAAATCCTGATAGGTAGGCATTATTTAATCAAATAGGATAGGATCATAATTTCATAAAAAATAAGCTCTCAAAAGTAATGGTAATGTGGCTGTGTAGGTAATTAATAAGACAATATTACTGTGGAATAAACAAGCATCAATTTAATTTCGAAAACAGCTAATAAAATTCAAAAATAGAACAAATTGTTTTACTGCCAGCCGTAAAATTGCGCCCACATAAATAAATTAACCACAGAAAATAAAAATTAACGCGAAACGCGAGAATGTCATCCGTTGTAATATCATTGTACGTTATACCATATGCGGGTAGGGATGGCGATAATATAATTAACACGATTATGGTACGCCCACCTACCTATTGTTAAGTTTTAATGTGATGTAACTAATCGATGCATTAAAGCTCAAACTGATAATTAAGTTATCGAGTGTTACAAGATAGAAATAAAATAAAAATGTTTTTACAACGTTGAGTCACGTATTAAGCAGAAAGTAAAACACTCTCGCGAAAAGATAAGATGATTAATGGTTTACAGCACACGTTAACTGCTGCGTAGGACTTTTTGACGTAGGTTAAAACTCTTATCTTACTTTACGCCCATTTTACCTTACGAAATGGCGCTGAATAAATCTTGCTGATTGACACATGTTAAGTTTAAAGATTCGGTACGAAAACATTCTTAATGTTTTTAGTATAATCAAACTAAAAAATACACACAATTCTTAGAAATAATTGAGTCTTGGGCAAGTATTAGCAGTTCTAAATTTCGAGTGTATAGCATTTGTAGTTTTAGTAATAAGCAGCTGTGGTAGACAAATAGGCGGACAGACAAACTCGCACCATACGGGTTCCTTATTAATAGCCATATTGGTACCGAGCCCTTTAAATGCAACGCGTCCTTAACGTAACTAAAAACGTTTAGAGATTTAAAAAAATCGTCACATACCTCTACCTGAAAGCAACAAAGTATATCTCACCATTTGAAAAGCCACCCAAAAAGGAATCACCTTGCTTATTAAAAATAACAATATAAGGTAGATACGAATATAATAGAAATCCCAACTGTATAAATTACATTGTGTGATAAACATCTTTGGCTCCCGTACAGTTGGACCCGCAGATTGTCCCCCGAACTGAGTGTGACAATATTAATGAATGGCGTTGCCACAGCAAAAAAAAGACAATTTGGAATAGAAATCTTTAATGACGTTTCTGCATCGTATTGATAGATTATGTAGGTAGTACTTATAATTAAGTTCATTGACAATCCTCATGTTGGAGGATATGAAAAAAACAGAACATAGTCATAATGAAGGACCATTGATTTCGCTATAACATTTATAGCACATATTTAAATATATGTTTGTATGTGTTGTATAAATACACATATTTGATATGTGTATTATACAATCCAAGATGCAATAATGTATTATACATCCAAGAATGTTTCTTGGACGTATTATTGGAGTCAGAACAATACCGTCCAAGAAACTTGTTCAGCGAGCGACGAAAAAATATACAAAGATTTTACAAAATACCTATTCATACATGCCTTAAACCGACTATCTCCAAGGAGGAGCACAATACACAACGAAAAATTATTCACAATATTCCAGAAAACACCGATACTCCTAGCATAAGAGTCACTTAATAAAATTTAAGCGTTGAACAGTTCAGCTGTAGAGGCCATAAAGAAGTCGATGGGCCGGAGGAGCGCTACAATGACGGCGGCCGTCCCAGGACATTCGGACCAAGTTTATTTTACTGTTCCCACTAAAATGTGCAGTAAAAACCCGCCCACGCGATGTAACACCCATGATATTCCTACTGACCTCTGCCCTCGTATAAAGAATATCCCAGACGCATTATCCGAAGGAAACTTTATTGTCACCCGATAATTTAATACCGATTCGAATGTAAGAATAAAAATGTTCATGCTTTTCAAGTATAGAAAAGTAAATAACGAGGATTTTAATGATCTCCCGGGTTTTAATACGGTCTCCCTCGTATATCTTCCCCTTTGTAATTGTGTATCCTTTTTCGAATACACGGATGTCTGAAGAGTGATTCAATATAAAAAGTTTTATTGTAGTTGCTAGCGCTGCAGCGGTTATAAGCTGGCCACACTCCAGTTTCTAGATTGTGTTGAAATTATACAGGCATCTTATAAAAGCAGTCCCATTTTGTGGGCCATACTGTGGACGTCATTTTTGTCTGCCTAAAGACTAAGGAAATACCTAGCCGGTTTTACTTTAAATTTAATTTATAAAAAGCACATTTCACGTTGGCAAGACCACAAAAGTTAATTTACCGAATACAAGCGTCTCGTGGGCTGCATTCTAAGATAGGAGATAGCAGAAATGTATTGTGCTTCTTAACAACAATTCATAAAGTAAAAAGATTGTAATAACTATAATTTATTGCTCTCATGTATTCTTATGTCAATTACTTGATACATCTGGCGCATTACTCATCGTAACATGACTGTCCTTAGACTGACGCAGTAGGTAACTCTGATATGGTTATTGGTGCATCTTTAGGGCGGGAGTTTTATTGGCCTGAGTCGTTTAACTTATTTAGTTTTATTGGCCTTACACCGTTTATCGTATCAAGACAATCCAGTTATGCCATCTCACATTCCGTGGGGTGTTTTGATAAACCGTTCAATTTACTAAAGGATGATGCTTGTTTCTAAATGGATGCTATTTCCTCTAGATGATGATAGTGGGCGGTTCTATTGCGGTGTAGATTGAAAGTTAGGTAATCTTTTAGCTTTCGCTTATTATAGCTCAGGCTAGAGAAAGGCATTGATCGCTATCGAATAGATATATCTTAGTGTTTCTATTATAAAATCTGAGAAATTCTATGTAATTTGTACGTTATTGTGCTTCGGTCTATTGTGGTCCTTAATCATAATTATTTGCGTGCGAGCCTCCGCTAGTCTTGCACCGTAATTGTAACTAATGAATGTTCATACTAGCTCGTATGGTTGGTACTAACGAACCCCGTGTTGTGCGCCAAACAGCCGGCTTCTGGAAAACATTATTGAAGCTTTACGAATTAAACGCGTAAAAATTCAAGTGACTCGAAACTTCAAAAAATATCTTAACTTTTGTTAAGTTTTTACTGGGTGTTCGGCACACAACACGGGCTTTGCTATTATCTACCATAGGAGCTAGCTATGAACATTTTTGAACGTGAATTTTAAATTTGTCATATTTATTTTGCGATATTTTTTGTTCCAGACACTAGGCCGAAGTAACATGGCACTTCAAATTACATACAAGGATACCTACAAGAAGAGTTTTATTTTTGCGTTCTAACTACTTCAATAGGTGCGACTGCCACAATTCCTAAAACGATGCTTGCCTTTTAGGTATGCTATCTGATAGGTAAGGTTCCTACCTTACAAGAAGTTATGTGTCCAACTCTATTAAAACTAACTTCTTGAAATCAAGAGGAAGAGAGTAACTGTCTCCAGCCAGCGTGGGCATTATCTGTGGGTTGCCATTTCCTAGTCCCACGTAGCGTAGTTCTAGTTGTACGCACAAAAAGAAATAACAATTTAAAATAAGCGAACATAATGATATTGCCACTATCAAAAATAGTTCCAAGTCTCCCCAGATTTGAAAACTGTCTACGCCAATGAAGTTCTGTCAAGCTCACTTCACTAAAACCCCTCCGTATATTTTTTTTTAAAGAAAGAAATAAAAGGGCAGTCAATGCTGGCTGGTTATTTCCATAAACTACTTTTCCACTATGCTTACCAACGTTTCATTACGATATCTAAATACTAAATAATGTGTACTTAAACTAAGTCCATCTGAAATCCTTATTCCCGTCAAACGATCATGGCTAATTGATAACGGACGAACGCAGCAAATGCAAGTGACACAAAATCAATATGGCCGTGATGGATGGTGCTGAATTTTAATTAAACCTACATCAACCTGTTAGCTGACAAAATGAGCTTATAATAGCAACGCAGTGTACGTGGCACGTGTCTAGCCATTAATCTAGGCGTAAATATTGAACGTTTGTCATATTATTTTACTGGTGGAGTGTAGGTACGAAATTTATAGATGAAGATAGGTGTAGGTACGATGGTAGATAGATAGCCATTTTGTTTCAATGCCAAAAGTATAACCAGCATAGTTCCTGTGACCAGTGGAATTTGCAGCGCAACATACTGTACTAAAGATAAGACCGGATCAATGTAAAGCTATACTAAAAATGTAAAGAACGCAAGCAAGCTAAGCGAAACAAAAATGCCCCACAAACTGAAACAAAATATTTTTTACTACCTGCCAAGAACCTTACGTCAACAGCCATTAATTAAAGACACTAAAGTATTCATTACGATCACAATAAGAGCTTCCCATACAAAGTTAAGGAAGAGTATCTAACGAACTGACCGACGACGGTGCCCCCTGCCGTGGCGGAATGAGCAACCGTGAAATTACTCGTAAAACTTGCATTAGTGAGGCGGTTAATAAAGCCAATGAACCATGTGGTCCTCTCATAAACCCACACAAAAATTATTAAGTCCTTAAGACACTTCTTCCCCGTAGTTATAAAAGTCTAAATGGGGATTATTAATAGCTATTACTTTAATATTATCATTAAACTTGAATCTTAGCTCGAAGCTCTCTGGCGTTCATTGATCAGTAAAACATAAAATTAATATTATTAAACGTCTATTAATTAATAATTGTGAACAGGTATAAACACAGCACGGTACTATTGGCCCATTGGCTTCGCTAACAGTTCTTGTAATGATTTTAATAATATATGAAAACATCTAATAAAATATCAATTAATAAGAGCTTTTATAGGCGTGTAACTTTCATCAACATTTAGAATATCTACAGTGGTTTACGAGACACTGTGCGCGTTGACAATGTAATGAGCAGGAGAGTTTATTGCGAAGAAAGACACGGATAAGTGACAAGGTTAGTAGTATCCCTTCTTATTCATTATCATCAGTTAAAGCAGAGATAGCTTTTATAGATGCTTTGTTATTTAACTACTAATGCCTATCTAAGAAATAAAATCTAATATGGGTTCATCATGTTGCTAGTTGCTACCAATAACAATACTTGACATAATTAGAATGTGTGCAACAACAAAATACTTCTACTCGTTATAAGCTGACACGTCTATAATTGCTGCCCATTATTTCACATATTCCACAATTACATACTCCTTACTAGCTGCCAACCGCTTCACAGTCCAATAGCTCGACAAAGGGGCCCTGGACACCATGACATGATGAAGTGTCACCTCTCCATGATAAACGAGACTATACCTCGGGCGTCAAATGAGAAATTCAATTTCTCGCTCCCGTTACTTCGCTTAGCTGCCGGCGTGATATTTAAGATCAATCAGAAGTTACAGTGATTTTATTTATGTTGTTTTGTTACTTGAAAGGCGTGGATAAAGGGCTTGGAGCTTAGAAAGAGAAATGGTTTTGTAAGTGCTGCCGTTCTGGGAGTTGCTCCGTTTACAGAGGAATTCCTAGGTTAGGACTTTAAGAATTTATTTCAATTGCAAGAAATGCTTTTGGCGCTTCCAGAACTTTTACGTTCAATTGCGTTCGCGAAATGGATGGCGAAATCTGGGTGTAGAATGGAGATACTACCATAGGTACACTCTGCCTAAACCTTGACGGAATATAGGCGAGTTATATTATGTGGAATTTTTAAACATTCCGAATATCTTCGATGTGGAAGTTAAATCTCCAGCTGCTAAATTTAAACATACATAGGTACATACATACATTAACTCACGCCTTTTGCAATGACATGTGGGCAGAAACTACAGAACGCCGCCAGTGACGATCCTTACATACTTCTTTTGCTTAGTTTACGTCCATACATCTAAAATTGAAATAGACGTAAAAATCGACCCAGAAAAGGAACATAGGTACTTAGTGATAGTGGAACATGATGATAATTCCTACCTAAATTGAGCGCCACAAACACAAAGTAACATCTTAAGCAAATAAAAGTGTTTAATGCGAAGAGTCCATTGATTTATTTGAGACCTCCACTGGTGCACGGTTGAGTAGCGACGTTTATGTTTGTTTGTTAACATTATAACACCGAAACCCGAGTACCGATGTATTCATAACTTCCTTTGTGGACGGCCATAAAGCATCGTAAACGCGTATTGTTCAAGAATGCGATAATATTAAAGAAACTTTATCGAGGCTTGTGCCATAAAATGTGGAATGTAGGAGCCGCCTAGTTCCACTCGGTAAGAGCTG
This sequence comes from Phlogophora meticulosa, assembly GCA_905147745.2. NCBI lineage: Eukaryota > Metazoa > Arthropoda > Insecta > Lepidoptera > Noctuidae > Phlogophora > Phlogophora meticulosa. The sequence continues at coordinate 7,818,326 of LR990528.1, read as the reverse complement.
CAGCTATTGAGATAAAAAGTAAAACTGCACTTATTCCAAGTAAATGGTCATTCAATCTACTGGGAATAAGTGCAGTTGTTTAAAGTTGAACGGCTACAAAGAGAGACGATCGTTTCTTTGAACACTTTGTTTCACTTTTTGCAGAATTTATAAAGCAGTAGATACTGCTGCGATAAATGCTGGCTTGCTATGCAAAATTGATATTTAAAAGCCTCATCAGCTTATTTTTGATTCATCCTTTGTCGAAAACTTTATCAACCTTTAAAGTAGCCGTGGATTTCCTTTGATAAATTCTACAAACATTTTTAGTGCGGCAGCTTTGCAGTGCTTGCCAGTAAAACTAACCAACTGCGACAAAAAACCGGCCAAGTGCATACTGGACTACGCACTGAGGGTTCCGTAGGTAGGATGAATATTATTTTTTTTATTTTTTTTATATCTCAGTGTTTTTGAAGGAAACTGTAAAAAACAAAGATACCTATTTGTTTTTTTTGTAACCGAAAATATCCCATATTTCACCAAATATTGACGTAAAGTAAAATATCACCAGTCATGGAATGTAACGATACTCTGCACGTTTATGTGCACCGACATTTTTTTTCACAGGACAGACGGACAGACTAGGTAGGTAAGTATAATACTCTTTTATTCGGAACAAAAGTCAAAATCAGTAAAATATGTATATAGTTTGAACGATGACAGCCGCAAAAGTAAAAAAAAAACTGTGGATGGAATTAGTTATAATGGTTCTGCTTTTGCCATTTGGCTACGGAACCCTGTAAAGGACCCGACGCGCATCCGTCAGCAGGAGTGAGTAATCTGCGGCAAGAGCTAGAGTGCAATAAGATTTATGATTATGATCCACAACCGTGTACACGGGGACATCACAATTTATGCGATAACACTGTTTTGTCTTCACGATAAATTAATAGTCCACTTGCGACGCTACACAACTTTTCCATCCACGGCCGTCAAAACGCGGGACAAAGCCATAAACTGTGTCAAATTAAAAAACCCTTTGAACTCGCCGTAAACATAATCGGATAGTACTAAAATAAAAAGGTCGTTCTGAATGCAAGACATGTGTCCACATGTTGGTAGGACTAAGAGACAAACCGTGTATAATGTGATGAAGTGGCTGGCTGGATACCGTTTTGGATGACGAACTCCTATTTAATAGTGTTGAAAGAAATAGTTTTTAACACTTTTATTTTTTTAAATGTGGGTGCCGAGTGTGCCGACTCAAGCAGAGGGTGTTTTCATTTGGTCACAGTCGTGATTGTTTTTCTCATTAAAAATCTCATAGAGTATTTCGGGGTGATGAGTTTTTAGATTAGATGCATGAAAACATAAAGTTCTGTCTTTATCATGCATTAAGTCGTCTTATTATTAGTAAACCAGTCTATTACTTACACTCCCACTGCAGGCCAAGCGCTTTTTCTTATACAGAGAAAACAGGAGCATTTATAACCACGCTTGTTATTTGGCGGGCTGACAATTTCAGACTTGTAGGTATATTCAACTTTATATTATTTTAAATCCATATCTACTCTCTATAGATTGATTGATAATCGTTTAGCTTAAGCTAGCAGACGTATAAACACTGCTGTGATTAGCCGACAGAAATAACAACAGCCAATCAAATCACTCGACCTGAGTTTCACCGTAGAGCCTTTCAGTGCTAGGTTGCCTGATATGTCTCCCTAAAACCTAAGTCAATGCTACATTCGCCGCAAAAAGCTTACCACGGTACGTAGTTAGCCTGATAAGGGCTTATCCCCGTCTAACCAGCAAAATGTTCATGAAATAGAACACTATCAGTAGGTACAGGCTGTTTACTTTAATGATGCGTCTCCTCGTCGCCGGGACGAGATAAATCGACACACTTGAGCGTTCGAGACTCCCACGGCGCGGCAGGCGGCGGCGGCGGCGTGACACGCGCACCCTGACATCAGTGTCAACAAGGATATCATATCTGGTTTCTTTGTCCGTTTAGTACTTTTTTGTTGGGATATTATCTAAATGGAGGGTGAATTATTTAGAACGTGAATTATAGAGACGAGCAGTTAATTGCATAGAGATTGCAAGTGGCTTACCCTTCATGGAAGAAGCACAGCACCGGTCGTTGAGGTGATTCTTGGGGTAGGCCTATTTCCAACAGTGGGTGAAACTCTTCTGTTTGAACTATGATGACGACGGTGAAAAACGTGAACTGTAAGTACTGCCGAAGGAAAACAAAGTGCTTATCAACCTCGTGAGTAAGTATAGATACATACAAACTTATATAACGTAGGTGTAGGTAGTTATCTATCATAAATTGATAGATCAGCAGATGCCTATGGTTATATGCCAGATAGTGTTAGTCTACCTAACTATCCTATAAAGGATAAGATGAGGGTACCGGGCGCTTAGGTAGACAGACATAAACTTGAACCACAACCAAAAATATTGCTGGACAATATGTATAATGTATAATATAACCCAAAAATTTATAATATAAAGTAAACCATATTCAGTTTGATGTTAACCAAATGTGATAAACAAACAGAAGAGGGGTGTTTGCTCTCACATCGGTCGGCAGCTAATCTGTAAACGGTTATGATTATGAATTTATGAGAACCCAGCTACGTCACCGCTCACCACATCATTTATTATTTTTAAGCTTACAAAGAAGTAACAAGCAATGACAGAAATAGAAGTGCAGTTCGTTTATTATCGCATGTCCGTTTGTACTATATGCATGCAGTTGAGATGAGAATCATAAGAGGGATATGTGGTGTTACGCTAATAGATATAATGAGAAATGAGTATGTAAGTGGAAAGTGGCGCCGGAGACCGAGAAGTTGTGTGGAAATCGGTTGACATGGTATGGGCATGCGATGCGTGTTATGAGAAAAGTTTTAAGTATGAATGTAAAGGGTTACAAGAGTAGAGGAAGACAAAAGAATGATGGATGGATTGTGTGAAAGAGGATATAACTAGAGAGAAAGGAGGGGACTACTGAAATGATGATAAAAAGAGATGTATGGAAGAAAACATGCTGGGCCAACCTTAGATAAATTGGGTTAAGGACAGGATGATGGTGTGCGGCTCTAATATAGTTCAAAGGGATTGCAGTCCGGTTTTTACATATAGGTAATGCGCACATTCACACGTATTGCAAGAAGCCGATCGCTCCAGTGCAAGGAACAGATTCTTTTCAAGGCGAAATAACACAATATCTGAGTTTCAACACCACCAGTAGATAGGTTGGTAACCTAAAATAAAATAACACAATTTTATTGTTGAAGACTGTTTTGGTGTAAAATAGTAGCTCGAAAAGTAAACAACATAATTTCGTTCAGACAAATAACACTCGACTGACACGATTTTATTTTAAGGCAAAAGTGCCAGGGAATATATATCTCGAAATTCAAGATTTCGGCAGTTGTTTTACTATTTACATCTCGGGTGTTGTTGTATGATAAATTATAAAATTGTCCGTACATTTAACGAAATATAGGTAATCATTAAAATCAATACAACTCTCTGAATTAGAATAGTATCCTCAAATATCACAATTTCATGAAATGGTCATTCAATCGGTGTAATTTGAACTTAAAAACTCGTATTAATGATTATAATGATTAACTCTTTGTGAAACACACATATTATATGGGCGCGAATTGAATAACTTTTTTTATAATATACAACCTAATATTACCTACTGCGCTGCAAATTGCAAAAAAAAATCTAAGAACATTTGTACTTCGCGGGCCAACTTATTCCCTAAATTCCTTTAACCGTTCAGGTCCGCTTACGTCAGCCTGACGTAGACGCTGTCATACCGGGATGACAGGGGGGCCATCATTTCTATCGTAATCATAAATTTTCTGTTAGATTATGTATGCCAATATTTCGTGCTTCCACACGCACTTCCAAATAAAACGTATTATGGGCTACGATCTCAAAAGTGTTGAGGTTGTGTTTATTTCAAAACTCACGTAACGCACCGAAACTTATTTTAACATTGACATATGCGCTTACGTGTAATGGAACGTCTTGTTTGGTAATCCTTCCCTTGCTTCTATCCATATAGGTAGATTAATTCTAAATAATGAGTCTTCTGCGGCGAATTACAAATCTAGCCCTTGTTAGAAGTGTGCTAAGACAAGAAATAAGCAATAAATCAATACATTCGTGTGTTTACAAAAATGTAAACATAACCTCAAAACTTGTTACTTTTAATAATACAAATTCTAATGCAGTTCGTTGGAAATCAAAAAAGGTTTGTAGACGTACTTTATATAGGTATGTAAGAAGTGATATAAATACCAATAAAGAAAATTCTTATAGGTAACCTTTATCGTAAATGTAAAGGTCACCAATTATCATTTTGTTTCAGAGCCAATATGATTCAGATGATGAAGAAGTTGAGTTAGATGGAGATTTGTCACTATCAAAAGATTCAAAAGTGATCAAATTCTCTACAACATCTATGAGAACCGATGCAGTGTTAAAGTCAGCGCTTAGTATATCAAGAAAGTAAGTTTGGCACCAATTTTATGTTTTTTTTTTCTGGTCAATGAAATCCTTTTCTTTGTAACAAAAATTTTCTATTCCTTTCAGTAAAATAGAACAAATGTTTTATGAAAGTAAAATTAGAGTGAATGGAAAAAAAATCATGAAGAAAAGTGCCTCAGTAAGTCTTATTATTAATACAAGTCTTTTACTTTCTTTTGTTAGATTAGCAGATAAAAATAGCTGTTACCATTCTGCAGAATCCAAGCAATATAATTGATTAACTTTATTTAATACACAGGTTAGGCCAGGTGATGAAGTAGATGTCATAAAAATGGTCAGTCCAAATAATCCACAACATATTTTTGTGTCCCGAGTTGAAATATTGAATGTGGCTCCCAAAGAAGAGAGCATCCAAGTGACAGCAAGAAGGTTTAAACACTTACTCATAGACAACTATGACGCTGATCCACACAAGATAGAAAGTGAAGTTTAGTCTTTCTGAGTCATTGTTGAAAATAAGTAAAAAAATTACATTATTCTGTTATGTTTGTAGATTTTTTGCAAGCCTGCTAGTAACCATGTTATGTATGGTTTTTAATTGAAAATGAGTTGCTTCAGGAAAAAAATACTTAAAAATCAGAAATCGATTTAACTGCCTGCAAGGATTAAGATAGGGTTGTTCTTATTTGTAAATATTACATTTAGATAAAATAAAAGTTGAAAATAAAAACATTAAATGTTTGATTTAATTAAAATAAAAAAAATATTATTCTTGTAACATGATTATAAATCTAAATCTAGATCACAGTCCGAACTTTCAAACATTGATATTTGTGACTGAGGATGAGACAGCTTTTGCTTTGAAGATTTTGCAAGGTTTTCTTTTCCCTTCATGTCTTCAATAGCTGTGACATGATTTGAGCCTGAATCCAAACATTTTTCTGTGTCTAAACCTTCAAATATTGAAATTTGAGTTTTAGATGTTGATGGTTTATTATTAATATTAAAACTTGTATTGTTTACCTTTAATTTAGATTTTTGAGTATTTACACTACTTGATGTGGTATTTGAAGACTTTCCCGGCTTATCATCATATTTATCAAAATCATGTTTACTAACAAACTCAAACTGTTTTAATTTATTGACAGTCCTTTCTGTATCTGTATTTCTTTCAGTATTATTTCTAGTATCACCAACAATACTGATGTCTAATACACTATCATAATTTTCTATAGATGTATCAAGCACCTCTTTAGTTGTTTCTAATTCCTTAGGTACTGATTTCACCATTTCGCTTTCAGCATGATTTTCGTTACTATTTTCAAAATGAAAATCTATACCTAAATCAGCTAATGCATCATTTACACTAGGTACAGCATTTAAGACACTAATATCCTCAACAAATTCTTCATCACTTTTTGGTTCCTGATCTTCATCATAATGAACTTTCCCTTTAGATTTCTTACCTCTGTTGGCCAATTTATTTTTTACGCCACTTGTGTCTACAGTTACTTCTTTTCGTTTTCGTTTACTTCCTTTCTTTTGAATATGTGATGGTTCTTTTTCTGTGTTGTTGAGTGTCTTGTGTTTCTTTAATGTAACTGCAAACCTTTCATTGATAACATCGTCTTTAAACTCTTTATCTTTTCTTAAGTTCTTCATGTCATCTACAATTTCTAATTCATTATTTTTCTTGGATTTTTTATTGTTGAAATAAGAACTTGTTATGAGCGAAGCTGAAAGTTGTACATTATCATCAGTGACATCTTCATGTTTCGCGAACAATTTGCAGTTTCTTGCTTCTATATCAGTTTCTAAAGTTTTGTGATCCACTTGCAATAATTTTGCGTAGTACAACAGTTCATTTCGCCATACATCGATTAAGTTTAATCTTGTTAGAAGTTTTTTGGCCGTACATAAATAGTCATAGTCTGGGTATTTGGGTATAGTGGAGTGTAAGGCATCTACAGTGTCGTCGAGGGTGCAATCTTGCATGGATAAGTCGACAAGAGAAACTGCTACGACTGCATCCATGGTTAATATTGTTTTACGGTACATAAGTCGGCAGTGTGCTTGAGATAATCTGTAATAATGGATGTTTCTATAAAGAATATTTTAACTTATGGTTGTTCGTTTGTTTTGAGAACTAGTAAATACCTTGATGCTCTTGCACTCGCCTAGTTGAAATCGATAGTTCTATATTGGATTATTATGTACGACTTACCTCACTAAGCTGTCTAACATTCTAACAGTGGTGCGGGAAGCATCCCTGTGCTCTGACTTCCTTTGCGCCATGTAATATTTCTGCAGAATCATATTTGCGGATTTCGTCATTTCTGAATACTTAGGCCCGACTAAACTAATATACATCTAAAAACAATAAAGATTTAGAATACATAACGCTCATAAATTAAATTTAAAGTAATGTTTGCAGATTATATTTACCTGCAACTTTTCGAGATTCCATTTTTTCTTTGATTCTATTGCATTGGAATCTCCATAAAGTATGTACGATGACACAAGTTTGTCCCACGTTTTGTTCTTTGAGTCCAATAATATGAAGATTAAATCGAACCTGAAACAAGTTTGCAATCATTTTACTTTAGGATTTTGTACAGTGAGTACTTACCTACATTATCTGACCACCCTTGGCAATAGTGAATTTAGAACTTATTGCAATTATCATGGTCGACTGTTGAGAAATAAAATTGACCATGATACATTTTAACAGCTTCCCGTGATTATGCGATAATGATCTTTACATTATACATTCTAAGGTTACTACTACTACTGTGATCTGTGTTTTACTGCCTTAAAGCATTAGATCCAATTAGATTTGTTATTTAACCTTTTGACCGCCGCACCATAAACGCACACGTGTGCCCTCAACGCCAAGCTTTTTTAAAAGATATAGAATAGAATAAAAACGTAATTTGTTTCATGCAATTAAATACGTACAGGAGGTTCAACTTTTAAGATATATAAATAAACACAAACGTAATGATTTTATTGTTTGTTTCGTTCTATAGTACTTGGAGAGCACCGCAATTTTTGTCGCGTATTTGTGACGTTGACGTACAGGGCATGCGTTAGCTTGTCATGTATTTGTGACGATGGCGTTCAAAAGGTTTAAAGGTCTGGCGATTTGTGTGCGTGAATTGTACGTCCCAAATACGAGTATCGAGCCCTAACATAACAAAATTCACATTCCTATGTTAAAATCCAATCTCAGACTCATTGAACTTCTGCGACGGACAGACAAGAAGTGATATTATGAAAGTTCTGTTTTCTTTTAAAGATGGAAATCCTAGAAAGTAAGTAAACACTCGTTTGAATAAATAGATTTTATAAATACAAATCTCATTCAAAAATCAAACCTACTCGTTAAACTTGATTTAAATTGCCAAAAGGTCCAAATTCACTATTACTTTGCCCTTCTTCAAGGCAGCAACGGACCATGCATAGTGTTTTTTTTTCTTTACGCAAAATACGCGCTACGTCGTGGAGTTGCGGAAATCGGCCCGTCTAACAATACAACAGAGAGTGTTTGAGCCGGAGAGGAGATAGGCTTTATTTTTATGTCCAAATGCATGTGTACACAGCTACACTGCACCTTTAATTATTTTCTTCTGTAAAGGGTTTCGTCATATGACGTCACTTGTCAGTATCTCGCGGCACGCAACGGGCAGTTCGGATTGTTCAGAATGGGCACACCGCACACAAATTCAGTGGTACAAAAACTCTCTCATGATACTTGAGAGGTCAATAATAATCAAGCATTAGCATTAGCATTACCTACTCAACAGTGGAGTTCCAAGAGAAACATTGACGCTGAGCGGTTGATCCGTATCATAATGTCCTTTAGGATTACAAGCAGCTATTATTGCACAACGCGTGTTCAGTTTACATACTATACCAGCCTGAAAAATTGAGAAAAAAAATCACTTTTATCAAAACCAATCTTAAACAGAAAGAAATAAAGTCGATATTAGTTTTTGTCGTACTTTTGCAACTGAGATAGTCTGTTGTTCCATGGCTTCATGTATGGCGGTGCGGTCATGTTCTCGAAGCTGTGAAATCTCGTCGATACAGCAAACTCCGCCGTCTGATAGTACGAGGGCACCGGCCTCTAACTGCCACTCTCCATCTTCCTGGAAAGATATAGAATTTTTTACATTAAACATTGTTTATTTTTTCCTCAAGTGCAGATGCCAGTTACAAGAACGACTGCAGGGGCGTTTCAACCAAACGTATAGTATTAGAATTGTACTTTTCTTTATGTGACTTCGGAAAAATAACTTTAATACTTACCGACTCATAAAGTTCACTGCAACTTAAACATTTATATGATTATTTAAATAGTACTAGTTATTCTGAAACCAACTTAATCTACATATGAGTTGAGTAGATATTTGTTTGCGACATACCCTGAGAGCAGCACATGTGAGCCCAGCTCGTGTACTGCCGGCTCCTGAGGTAAATACAGACCGCGCGGTCAGCTCAGCACCCGTACGAAGGAGCTGCGATTTGCCAGTGCCTGGAAAGTGATACAACAACAAATAGATACTTTGTGCCTTAAAAAGTTTACTAGCTTACTAAAAATTGTACTAGTTTTGATTACACTATACTATTGATATATATTATAAATATACATACATTCATAAAGTCACGCCTTTTTCCCATGGGGCTATGTAGAAAAGAAACCACAGAACTCCACCCGCTACGATCCTTACATTCTCCTTTCGCTTCGCTCACGTTCATACATCTGGTCATACACGCACTCCGGTGTCGAGCACTACGCACCTGACCTTTTTGAAGAAGATCACCACTAAGGTCAGTGTATGTCCTTCTAGTGCGTCCCCTCCCGGCGTTTCCGCTTACATTGGTCTTATAAATACCTGTTGTTAGTCGTCTTTCATTCATCCTCTCAACGTGAAATATGTATATAATCATATTTATTAACTATAGGCTGCCCATATCATTCCAGCCGTCAAGATGCAGGCCTGCGTCTGTGAAAGGGGTTGGGGCCGACCACCAAGTGACGCCAGTCCTGATTCTACGGGTGTCACCATTATAATATACTAATATGCACAAATTTACCTGGATCTCCCACCAGAAGTAAATGGCACTGCCCACGCACACGTGTCGCATGTTTTTCGTCTTGGCCATTTTTCTTGCCATCGTTTTCTGCAACATGATTCGACCCAGTTATCACAGTTAGAAGCACAGCTAGCTTTACTAAATGGAGACCGTACACCTGAAATATTTATAAAAGTGTTTAATATAAAATATTATGTTAGTGGTATTTGATTTCGAGGTAGGACTTTGATTAGGTGTGAGACTTTACAGGCTGGATAGAAAAATTAGATTCTAAGAAACAAGTTACAGTAGGTAACTAAACAGGTTGATTTTTTTTTGTAGTAGTGTGAGTAGATTCTCAGAAAAAGTCCTAAAGATAATCGCAAAAAGGAACAAAATTAAAGAGCCATATAAAACGAAAAAATAAATTAAATTAAAGTATACTTTTTGTTTTCAGTGTAACAAGTTTTAAAGGACTTTAGCTAAGCTCAGAAACATATTATGGTGGTCTTTTCAAACAATTTATACCTACGATTTACGAAGGCAAGGTAATTGGTACAGTTAGTGTCACACTCATTTTCAGATATAGACTGTCACACAGTATGAGTCACCTGCTATTGATACAAGACCAATAAATATTTTTCATATAATATATTATGGTTAAAATTAAAAAATAAAATACTTTTCACAAATGTCTCACCTGAGGACAAACAGAAGCCAAAATTCTATCCCTGCCTTTCATCGGACATGCTTCGTACTTTGCCCAGAACTCATCAAAGCAGTCCTTTATATCTGGAGCTGTTGATACAACCTCTGATCTCTGTGCATTGCATACCTCTATAAAATTAGATTGTAAAACCAGTTCCACTTCAGATTTTTTATTATTAGATGATGGTCGCCATCTGCGTCGTACTGTGCCACTGGAATTGAAATGACTAATAATAATTGCATTACCAATGTTTGTTCAACTTTTAATTTTGATTTGTTGAATTCCCTGGTAACCTGTATGCCTACATCGTTATTATAATAATATCAGGCTTTTTGATACTGTTGGGCAAGGATTTCCTTCATCATTTAAGAGTGCATTAACTACATCTCTTAAGAAACCTGTTATAAGAATCAGTGTAAGAAATGTGCAATGCTTGATATGCCAAGCATTCAGTCATGCTTTTGCCAACATCTGCAGAATCAGTAAGTCTCATGATACAGCATCACAATACCCAGGAGTACACATTCATGGTTTACTGCCAATTCCATTGAACTCAATCCACGATCTTCAACTGCTAGTTCTGATTCGCCCCCTCAAGGCCGTCCCTTGATTTGGATTGAGATGTGTTATTGAAATTCTCAGTTAATCAAACTTCGGAAAGAGATCACTGTCCTTACAATGAGTGACGGTGACTTTTGTCATATCAGTGGATGTCATGCTGTTAGTTTTAACAATACCGTGTGTGTTTGAATAATATTTCGTGTCGTGGGTTCGATTCCCGCACGGAACAAATATTTGGATGGCCTACAGGTAGTTGTTCCAGGTGTGGCTGTATGTGCATGTGATTTTAAATGTTTGTTAACACACCCACAACACAGGAGAAATCAAAGAAAGAAGAAGATGATTTTACACACCATATAATAACATCATCGCCTGGTTTACAGCAGTCCACTAAGTCATCCTCTAGCACTACCCACATGGAGCCTGGTATCGTCCCTATACTCAGCTTGTTTACTTGCTCCTGAAACAACAATTTACCAAGTAATTATTACATGAGTGTTCTGTAGTGATTATTTTTAGACTGCCTCGTTGGTCTAGTGGTCCCAAGAGCAAATGCAGCTCTCTGTAGTCTGAGGTCCTGGGTTCGATTCCCATGTCCAGCAGTGTTATTGGATTTTTCCAAAAATCTTTCTCATTAGCAACCCAGGATCTGGATTTATGCCCGGTTGATGGCAATAGGCTCGCCCCCTATTACATGGGACTTAAAACATAACCGGCGATATGTGGGCGTTACTACCTATAGGTGCACGTCGGCCCTGAAATACAGGCGTAATGTTATGTTTATATTGCACGCTAGTATCCAAAAACAGTAATATTAAGAAATAATCAACACAATCATTGATCAAGCATTTCCTAATAAAAAAATTAATAAATAAATAAATATTGCTGGACAATCCACACAGCATCATCTAGCCCCAAGCTAAGCAGAGCTTGTGTTATGGGTACTAGATGACTAATATACTTAATACAATACATTACATAGATAGATATTTTTATTATATATAGGTAGCAAATACCCAGAACACCCGGAACAAATATTTGTAGATCGTACAAACATTTGTACCAAGGCGGGAATCGAACCCGCAACCTCTTGCGTCGCAGGCGGACCTTCGCCCGCCGCGCCACATCGGTCGTCAAAAAAATGAGTGGGACACCATATTATTTTCTCTTGTTGTCAGTCTCCTTGGAGTTTGGCACAAGCATTCTATTTTCTTTAGGTAGGTAATAACTTGGGAGGCACTAACTTGGATAACTGTAACTATGTCCATTGCAGAATAGCATAGAATAATTTATTTGCCAATGCAAATAAATTATTCTATTCTATTCTATTGGTAACTCATCTGTTTATTCAATAATAAACAGATGAGTTGTTACCAATTATGTTTGTTTGTTTTTGGTATTGTTTTGCTTGTTTTGGCAATCCATGCAACTGGCCCATCATTCATCACACAATATCAGTTTTAATGGATCCTTAAGTGTTTTTTTTACATACCTGTATTTTAATTTCCTGATAGTCCTTGCAATGTTCTCTGGACACCATAGGTACTTGTGTAAATGTAGAACTCCTACACGCTTTAACATCATTGCTACATTTTGAAGGGGCCCTCAAAATGTATCTGTTTTCAAATTCGGCTTCTATACAGTTCTCATATTTGCATTTCATACAAACATACTTTCTCTGATATTCTAACATTTTTGACTGTGTTACTCTTACAACTGTTCCTGCAAAAACCAATAAAGCTAATTGAGTTAAGATCATGTAACTTGTTTCTTTAATATTTTTGGGGAGATTGTTCCGCCACTTCTTCCCAGCAAAAACACTAGGAAGTGGTGAAGGGTGGGCGTTTTGGGGGACTGTCTTTTGTAAACGTTTTGACGTTCAAAAAGTGCTGATTCTCAGCCTAATTTGAATAAATGAATTTTTATTTTTATTTTTTGTGTTGCATCTTGAAAAAAGGCAAGTTCTAACCTGTAACTTTTAGAAAACATCCCACATCCACATTCTTCGGAAAAGTGGTGCGATGCAGCTCAGGACAGACTGGCAAACCAAAGAACCTTGCATGGATATTACGTTTCAAAAAGTAATAATCCAACTTCGAAATTGCTATTTTGTATTCTTCACACTCGAGGATAGTTTGTTGGGCTTTTATTAAATCCTTATCGCAGGCTGGTAAACTCTCCACAGGACTACATAGTACTTTGTCTCCGACATCTGGGTATGTCTCAAATAGTTTCAAAAAGCTGAAAAAACAATAAAATGTAGTACTAAAGTAGGCTGCCTGGTTGGACTATTGGTAGCAAGTTCTACTGCTGATTTCCAATTCCTCTCACTACAAAACAAAGTACAGAGAGTTAGTAGTTAATGACATCATGAATGAAACTATATAATGTGTAGTCCGGATCTCTATTGCCCAGCATAAGGTCCTGGGTTCTATTCCCAGGACCATAGGAGGTTAATTTTTCATTAGTAATCTCTCAGTAGCTGCCCAGACTGGATTTGTGCTCAAATGATGACAATAGGCTAATCGTAAGTAGTAAAAAGTCACTTAGAGATATCATATTTTATAGATATATGGAATCCAATGATACCTCACATGCATATGTGAACTGTATTGTGTTTTTTGACCCTCTGTTACATCATGGGGAACGATACCCTTCAATATTTTCAGCTTCTACGCCATTTGTTTACTTATTAAAATACACCTATCTTCCAAACTTTATTGATATAGTGCCAATAGTATCAATAAAGCAAAATGGCTGTGGAACATCCTAACGGATTATGAACCGGCCGAAATTATAACTGTATGTTATTGCTATTTGGCTACGGAACCCTAAAAACTTAAATAAAAACATTTACTTACTCGATTTTGATGCTAAAATAGCCTAAGTTATCCCGTTCCGACAGAATAGTTAAACATTCTTCCAAATGGAACTTGATAACATAGTCTAAAATCATTATTCCTTTACAATTCACGGATTTCGCTAATTGATTGATTTCTCTCGTTCTTTTTCAACACTTTTTATTATCTTTTCACAACAAACAACTTTTGACTCAGATCACTTAGGGTTGCCACCATACTTTGAATTTACCTTCAATCGAGTATAGTTAAAATAAGTTGACGGCAGAACTAGCAGAAATCACAAAACTAACAAATGGGAGTACTTATTCTTTTTTTAATGGCAAATTGGTTGATAATGTTTGATATCTGTCTCGTTCCATCTCGAACGTTTTTAGCAGGAACTTACTCATTTATTTAAAAAAACAGAGCTTTTTCTGTTTGAGGTGACGCCGTTATGGTCACTAACCCTATGACCTCATCTGACTGTGTAAATTGAGGTCATGAAGGTCTACTAAAATTGTATACATCGTTTTAATTTAGTCAATATTTTTGTAAACAATCGATTATAGTTTATAAAAATATTGAGTAAAATATTATTAACTTAAAAGAATAAAAGATTTCCATTTTGTGCTTTCTGTTTTTGTCATAATTTTGAATGCAACAAGTTTAAATTTATTGAACTCATGTTACTGTATTAAATTATGTCCCCCAAAGTCTTTGGCTGTGTACCTAGGTGGGGCGGCTGCAGGTGCACAAAAAACAAATGGCCCAAATATAACTCAAAACCGTTATTATCACCCCAAAGTAATAATAGTGCTAACAGGATAATGGTGATAATAGTACAAAAGTGTGAGCCGTGATGAGCTTAAAGATTAGGGACATGGGATCCGAATGTCACATAATATCACAACTGGGGTACACTTGGAGGGTTAAAATTTTATAGTGGGGAAGTCTTTAGGCCTATCATATCAATTGGCTTCATTTTCACAAATATCTTTTTTTTCATTCTTGGGACAATTTTATTGAAGTGTGATGAAATATGTTTATAAAAAAACCAAACCTTACAAAGTGAAAACGTTGGATATAATGTTGGTGGAATGATGCTATATGTAAATATTACAGGAAAATTAAAATTGCGCAAGGAAAGCTTGCACATGGCAAAAGTTTGTTGAAGACAGAAAACAGTATAGGTACTTACTGTAGTTTTTTTTATCAGAGGGCTTGGACTGATTTTAAAAAAGGATGCATAATCAAACTTAATTGAAAATGCAATAATGTAAATTTTGCTATGGTAATACTGGCAATGGATTTTTTTTTTTTTTAATTTGAATTTGAATGATTCTTAATTTTATAAAAGAAGGAAAGTAATATAGGAATTGAAAAACACTATAAGTAAAAATGATTTTATTATCTAGTTGTGGTATATTCCACGCATCTTGAGGGATCTGTAGGAAAGTATTCTTGGCATTTCGTCATTAGTCTCTTCAATGCTTGGATGTATTTCCTTTGAGTTTCATCGTTCATAACATGGGCCACGTTTTTAGAGAAGATCTTTTCTCGCCCTGTTCGAGCATGAATGCCGACCATAGTGACACCGATGGGCCATGGGGCGTTGCCGATAGCCATCTGCAGATATGCGTCGCTGGCCTAGTAAAAGAATGATTATAATTAGTAGCAAATAACGAAGAAGGAAATAAATAAAACACAAATAATGTAAAATAAATAGCACAAGACTATTTCGTCAGTTTATGTTGAAATTTCATGTTATAGGGGCCATTGCCATTGACTATTGGGTACAAATTCTGACTTTGGCATCTACTGAAAAATTCTTTGCTAAATAGCCAAATGACGTGGCCTGATGGTTGTGCCCACAACAATGTCCACACGCACCTCCCCTGGGATACCACTGTTTGTCTCTGCATCACCCAAAGGTTGACTAGTAGAAAATGCCTATGGCATTAAGACCGTCTCTGTACATTTGTGTGCTTAAAGTATTATATAAATAAATACAGGTGTGATACCTTGACTAAGTTCTGTTCTTTTAAAATAATAAAAGAACTGAACTGAGTTCTGGTTGAAACATAAATAACTCTGAAATAATTAAAAATGAATACAAACCATAATATAATTCCTTTCTAGCAAATGCTTAGTTATTTCGCAAAGACTTTCACAGATATCATCTGGAAGGTTCTTTTTCTTCAGTTTCCTCACCAGAGGTTTCAAATACACTTGGGTTTGAGTGAAGGTAGCTCTTGTCATTTTATGTTTCACAGCTGTCTTTTCTGCCCCTGTTGCAGAATTAAGCTGCTGTCCCCAAAGTTTAAGAAGAAACTGAAAGGTAAATGGAAATGTTCATAAGACCATTGCATCCAATGGAGCATCATTTAAAGAATATAAACTTTTTTTAATTAGTTAGGTACTTAATTTGTAACTTTTTATTAATGTGGGTGTACTAACCGCGTACGTTACCCTAGCAGGAGAATGACTCCTAGAGTAGCATGAGAGGAACAAATAATTAGTGAATAACGTGTTAATTTCTCTCTCTGATAGTTATTTACAATTTTTGTGCTAGAAAAACGTTACCCAAGCAGGATTCGTTTTTTTCCAAAACGGCAAAGCACACCAATTTATTATGTAGTGCACATACACAGCAGATTACACACTAATTATTCTTTCCACACATATTACTCTAGGAGTCACTTTCCTTCTAGGGTAACATACACATACTATCAGTATTCAGGCATGATGTTATCTTTTATGTTGATGTTGCATTAAAAAAAACATCTATCTAAGCGCAATAAGGGTAAAACAATACAAAAGTGTAAAATCCAAAGTTGCTTACTTGTAACAAAGTCATGATAACATGCATATCATGGTTTTTGTCACCCTGTCCCATAGTCCTTGCCATCACTTGAATGAACTCATAAGTGATGGAATCGTCTAGGGCATCTTCTTTTAACTGTTTATCATTATCACTCTGTAATAAATAATAAATTAATCAAATAAACATCACAATGACGACACGGTTGGCGCAGTGGTTCAGCCATCGGCTGCTGCGCCGCGTGTTGTGGGTTCGATCCCTGCATGGAACAAATATTTGTATGACCTACAGGTAGTTGTTCCGGGGCTGGCTGTTTGTGTATGTGAGTTTAAATGTTTGTAAACGCACCCGCGATACAGGAGAAATTCCAAGAGTGGGGCAACGATTTAAAAAAATAAAAAAAATAATTAAGAATATTCGTCAATGTATGTATGTATGGTTTAGGAAAACATTGACTTGAGTATAACAATTTACAAATGTAGTGGAATCACCAGTCTGCCTTGACAATGTGTGGTAATTTATGCTTATACCTTCTCTGTATGAGAAGAGGTTGTGGTCGACTTCCAGTCTAACCAGATGCAGCCGAATACTAGTATTTTATATGGAGCAACTGCCTATCTGACCTCCACAATCCAGTAAGGCAGGGCGACACAATATCCCCTGGTAAGACTTTCTCTGGTTGTCAGACTTTTGAGCTTCTGATTATCAGCTGTCAAAGATCTATAAATCACAGCCAGGACCAATAGATTTCCTCCCAATGTTTTCCTTCACCATTTCGAGACCATTGGTGTGTGATGCAATAAACGTCACAGTAAATGGCCTGTTTGGGTACAAACCCACAAGTTATATATATCGAAATAAAGAGTTTGTATACCAGTTTGTATTTACCTGTGTTCCTAATGCTAAGATTTCATTTAGATAAGCTTCATCTACTTTTTCCATGGCTTCTTGGAAGTCATTTCTTAGACCCTGGAAAATACAATACAACATTATTAAAGTTTTTAGCACAATCTGAACTTTTGGCCAGTCGATGAAACAGTAGAAACCTATGTGTTTGTGAGATAATAGACAAAGGCAATAAAGAATCTTCTCTAAATTTATTGAAGGATCAAAAATGAACTTCGCATACTCCTGTGGATGACTTTTCACATGTACATAATCAATTTTAAAATGTATTTTTCTAGAATTTCATCTATATTCGGATTTATAATGATATTCATGCTGACACCAACTCACACTATGCTTGGTAATGGGAGTTGGTGACATCAACTGTCAAACTTGTATATTAGGACATGAAACAACTATAGGCATGCCTTGTGCCGTCATGCCTTCTCTGTGCCACCACTCTCAACTCCCTAATGTGTTTTATTCTTAATTACTTACTCTATTTGCTTCTGGTTCTTGAATTTCTATTCGTCTCAATCTTTTAAAGGAATTTAGTTCACTTTCACCATACAGCCAAATAGGATGACCTCGCTCTCTCAACCTCTTTATAACTTCTTGTCTGGGTAGTCCAACTATTTCAGTATTTTCAGCATCATTGGTTGCTTGCCTTAAACTAGCTAGAAATTTATGGGAAGTAGGTATTATAATAAGTTATATACATAAAACGTAAAACAGTAAAAACACATAATATTGTATCAAACCTCTTTCATTCTTTACTTCTTGTGATTCTTCTAGAATTTCTGGTTCCTTGATTTGTGGACCGTATTTTTTTAAATACTCCTCCTTTTCTTTAGCTAGTAGCTCTCCTCTCTTGAAATATTTCCTGCTCTTTGTAGGATCCTGCAAAAAACAATGTTTCCGAAGGTTCAAAATATCACCAATGTAAAGCAACTTGACGCAAGCATGTTAAATAGTTCACTTACTATTAGGTTCCTTTCTTCAAGTAGCTTCCGTTTCTTTGCGATTTCAGCTTTTAATATATCCATCGTTGTTTGCAAATGTTGATGTTGTTAATTATTAGAATATACCTACTCCAACAATGCGACAAGTGACAAACTGACAAGTAAACTACAGTTCAGTGTTGCCAGTGGCAGGAACACACAGTGTACAGAATGATATAACAAGTAAATATGATCAAAAAGTAACATTTTCACAAGAAAAGTTACATTTACCATAAATTATATGGAAAACGATCCGACAATACTTTTATTTTAAATGTGCTATTTATTTGATACCGACACAGCATTTTTTGGGACTTAATGTCCTCTAGTGGGCCCCATATTAAATTGAATAGTATATTTGCAACGCCTATAACCAGTGCACGATAAAGACGTTTCCTATATATATCATTAGTCAAATTATGATAAGTAATTTAGTTGTTATTAGGAAACAGATGAAAATAAATACATACAAACCGGTCAAAATCATAACTTTCCTTTTTGCGTCGCCGTAGTCGGGCTAAACAAAAACAAACTCAACTTAACTCACACGGATGCTACAAGACACTCCCAAGGCATACCAAGCAAGGCATAGGATAGTGTGAAAAGCTTTTGCATCCCTCTTTTTAGTGGGTCGCACTGTTTGTACTTTAAATTAAACAATAGCATCACCTACGTCAACTGTTCTTCACCTTTTACAAAATATTGCTATTCATTTTTCATTTAAATTCGTATGGGCCAAGGGCCAGGGTTTATCAGAGTTTCATTGTCGGTGCCTTATTTACTTATCAGACCCTATCCGGTTTGATTTAGAATGATAGATAGATTGTAAACTGCGATTATCATTAAGATAATTAACAGGGTTAATACAATGAATAACGACTGATATCGTAGATAAAAAAAGTGTTTAGCAAAATAATTTGATTTATTTTCAGTTTCAAGAAAATTCTTGAGTAATGTTGTAGTTGAAATGACGATTTTGAATTATGTTTCCGTCGTAGTTTTAAGTTTGATTATAGTTGTAAAAGGTGCTCATTTTTAATTTGGTGTTTTTATTTGATGACTTTAAACATACTTACCTACGGGTGTGTAAATAGTTTCAGCAATAGACTTCAGGATAGTAGGCGGAAGCAAAGCACCTGAGGAGTATGGAAAGTTTCATGCGTCTATTCAGAATGTAACTGGACATCACGTTTGTGGAGGTGCTGTGGTTTCCAAGTGGTATGTGGTAACAGCCGCTCATTGTGTACACGGGTGAGTTTTAACCAATCATTTTAAAAGGCAGTGTTAAGAGTCAACGCTTACAAGTGTGGTGTGGGTGCAGAAGCGTAAGGGCACTGGAAGCGGAGCGATAAGCGAGGCGATTCTTCATTGGAACAGTAATTTTGGAAAAGTAAAAATATAGACTAGAGCACGTGAAATCAATCTGCTATACTTCTTAATATTTTTTAGCACTTATTCTGAAGCGCGACTGCTAAGCTTGAGGTCCTGGATTCGATTACCAGGTCGGACCAAATGTTATTCAGTTTTTCCATTTTTTTTTTATTAGCAGCCTGGAGCCTGGATTGTGCCCGACTGATGGCATTGGCCATTCCCCTTATGAGACTTAAACTCGATCGGACGAAATGTGGGTGTTATTATAAGTGCACTTCTGCCTAATTCATCGGGGAATACAGTCGTAATGTTTTGATGTTATATTAGTCTGACACCTACTTAAAACTTTTCAGTATAGCATTTCTTGCATTAAAGTTATATCAATTACAAAAAATCCATAACTTAGACAAACAAACAATAAGTTAAAGTTAATAGACTTATAAAATGTTTCTTTCAGTGCTAGCCCACGTTACATGAACATTGTAGCAGGCACAAATGATTTAGACGTTGGAGGGAAACGATGCAATGTCGCATCTATTATTATCTACGACAGATTTAATGCCACCAGCAGAGCACATGATATTGCTCTTCTTAAAACAAGGAGTCCATTCGATTTACGATTCATCCAAATCTTAGAATTGAGAAGACAAAGACTGCAAGAAGGAGATGAGGTCGTTTTATTAGGATTTGGAGCTCAAAAGGTTGGTTAAGATTACAGTAGATACTCTACGTGTTCACAATTCATTACTTGATTTGATGAAATGTATAAAGTAATTAAGGTAAGTTGCAGAGAATATATAATGCTACATTTTATAGAGTCACTGACGACACTCGCCTGATAAAATGCGATAGTCCTGATCGTTTTCATGGTATTTGAGCAACGTACTATAAGGATACCGGATAAGAGAGAAAATCCATAACTATTACCCATTGAAATATTTATATTTATCAATCTTCTTACTAAGCAATAAAACTTAGGATATTAAGTAGCTGCACCCCGCGGAGTTACTAAAAAGTCAATAGTTGACGATTCGAAATTCCCTCGGGAATAATCTTCGGGATAAATGTAGCATAATGTGATAATTCAGGGTAAAATTTGTTATGAAGGTAGATTAACCTTCATAACAAATTTTATCCAATTCTGTTTCAGTGTGAAGGTGTAACAAACATACACACACGCACACACACATATCGACAATGCATGTATTAGTGTGATGAAATTTTCACTTTTTCAGCCACATGGATCATCGACCCGCAATATGTACTCATTAGAATTACCGGTATTCAATCAAGAAATATGCAAATATGCCATGAGATACTCTAAACCGGTATCCAGAGAAATGTTTTGCACTTTTACGAAGATTGGTGAAGGAACTTGTCATGTAAGAAGCCTTTTGCGTTTTGCTTCAACGTAAATACTTATAATATTATTGCAAATACGGAAAATGTTTGTACGCTGATGCAGCCATGGACTTTACAGTTTGACCAACGTTGGCTATTAGTCATATATCATCTGCCTAGCCTTTTTCTTACCATGTTGGGGTCGGCTTCCAGTCTAACCGGATGCAGCTGAATACCAGCATTTTACATAGAGCGACTGCCTATCTGACCTCCACAATCCAGGCGCAGAACACGATACCCCTTGGTAAGACTAGTTGTCAGATTTTTGGGTTTCTGACTGCCTGTAACGACTGTAAAAGATCAACAAATGACAGCCGGGACCAACAGCTTGCCGAGGAACGGAGGAGGTTCGATATGTAACAAACGATCACTCATCCACAGACTGCCCTCGGCAAGCGTAGCTTAACCTTCGATTGACCCGTGCGGCTTATTTTATGTAGCCCCAAGCTACTAGTTGGCTATTAGTCATAGAAATCATAAAATATTCATTCAATTTATTTTACAGGGAGATTCCGGCAGTCCAGTATTAAAAGGGAATGAGCTTGTTGGTCTAGTCTCTTGGGGAATTCCTTGTGCTGTGGGCTTCCCAGACGTCCACACAAGAATAGCCCCATATATTGAATGGATTCAGCAACATATTCGACAAGGGTTTTGTTACATTTAAAATATATTGTGGTTCGAAATGATCGTGTGATGATGCTGGGGAAATGTTATGGTTATTTAAAATATTAGTTTTGATATAAATAAAAATCTGTTTTTCATTAAATATTTTATTAATCAACCAATTATTAATATACTCAACTTATTTTATTATAGGTTTCTTCTGACTTTGTCTGAATCGGCGCAATGCTTCTATGTTTATCTGAAAACACTAACAGCTTATCTTTCGACATTTTTACCAGCACAACTTAAAAGAATGAGTAAAAATGAAATGCAATTCTCATAAATGAAGCCACAGACAGGAAATAAGCAATTCTTCATCAGGCTGATAACATTTTCGGAAATAACCATTTATCATTGCACTACAAAAGTTATTGTTTACCTTATATTCACGCTTATCAGCTACGATATCCATTATAACAGCCATAACTGGTCGTCCGTGGGCACATTGAAATGGTGTCTTGCAATATGACAGTGCGTCTATTAATTCAACGCAATTACTCTTGGAAAGATGATCACCGAACTTAATAGCGTATCTGCAAGACTGAGGACAGAATGTTATAATTACTTTTTATTTTCTTCATGAATAATCTCTTTTAACATTAATATGAGAAGATAACTTGCCTCACTGAACACTAAATCCATAATTGATTTTGGATATAGTGATACGCAACCCTTCTGCAACTTCATAATATTAATTTCCTCTGTTATAAGATTTCTCACAGCTCTTATTACTTTTTCAACCTGAAAATATATTTTAAAACTATGATTTTGTTCCACTCTTCATTTATTGTTAATTCTTAAACTCCTTCCGACTTAACATTATCAGGTAAGATAATTATGTAAGCAATGATAATTACCTCTCTTGGATTTTTACCAAGTATAGCTTCTGGTATAGAATGAACTGTTACTTCGTTACTGTTCAATATAGTCCATTGTAGACCTAGCTGAGTAAACTTATCCTTGTAGTTGTGCAGGTAAAGAATCTCGTCTTTAGACATTTTCAGAATAATGTTATCTACTACGACACTTGTCCATATTTCTTCGTTCAGATAACCTGGAATTGAAGAGGATTATAAACTGTAGGTGCCTTGTTGTGAAGAACCAAATGTTTGTAACGTGAGTCATACCTTCCACGATCTATTCCGTCACCGATATGATTTTTATGATTGTCTAAATATGTACCTGCCAAGTTTTTTTCTAATCGTATTCGCTCATCAACTGCGTGTTGGTCAAATAATATGAGATAATCTGAAGCTTCTTTTGTTTGACTACATCGCTTCTTCATAATTGCTACGATGAATTTACAATCAGCTTGGCCAAGCACCTGAAAAAAATAGTTATTAGGCATGATTATTGTATCCAAGTAATTATCCAAGTATGTTGTCATATTACCTTAGCATTTTTCAACGATGTTTCATCAAAAACCAGAGACGCGTTATCTTTTTTAACTTTGTTTTGAAACTTGTGGATATTCCGAGTTGTGAGATCTTCGACGTTTTGTATGATTGGTTCATAAATTTCGGAATTAACTTGAACGAGGTTAGCAAAGTTGTTATAAATACTCTAAAATTAAAAATGTTATTTAAACAATATTACTGTCTCATAAAAAAAAGCAGATTGTCTTATAAATATTAAGCGTGGTACGAAATTTGCGTACCTAACATACTTACATCTTCAAAATAGTCTTTGTCCACATAGTCAGTCTTTTTACACGCAGTCTTAGTGCGACAATTTTCAAAGATTTGAGACATGCCTGAAAAGATTTAATTAGGCTTTTAGTAAAACCAAGATTTCAAGACATACATTGTTGCTGATATTACATACCTTTGGGTACGAAACGGTGCCTATTTTTCAAATTAAAGTTGATTTCAAAGTTACAATCCTTGTGTTCAACATCAAGCTTAGCTTCTGTATTACGATCAGGCAAATCTTCTGGTTTATTAATTATTTCGTTTTGATTCCTCTCGATTGGATCTTTTAAGTTATCGTCAATTGGTTTCAATAAGTTTGGTTGTATAGTTTTTGCTGTACAGCTAAAGTGATGTGAAACATTTTCGGTGTTAATATTGCTTTGAGTTATTATGTTATGTCCATTTACAGCATGTTCATCGATACCATCTTTAATGCTACCGTATAAAGAATCATTCAAGAGGTCTTTTTCGTTAAAGCTAACAGCAAACTCTTTTTCGTCAGATCCCATTTCATAGAAAATTGTTTCACAAACATTTAATGGTTCCACGGTGCTATTATTATCCAACGCAATTGTTCCAGAACATTGCTGCGACTTAGAAACGAACATAGTGTTGACGTTCTTGCTATTATGAGCATTATCATCTGTTTTTGTTTTAGATCCATTGTTATCGTCGTTTACTTCAGAATGAGATTTATGGGCAGAGTAGGTGTCAAGCAGTCCAATAGATTGAATGTTTTCTCTTCTTCCAATTTGATTTTCAGTTGCAACATCGTTGTCAAGTGAGAAATTCGATGGATGTACGGAATAAGTAGTTTCTAAGATCGGATTTATATACCTGCTTGGTGATACAAGTTCATAGTTTTCAGTTGCATGTTTATAAGAATTATTTTCTTTATTAAAATTCACGTTGTTGTTGTGTCGTTGTTGTTGTGTGTTGTTGTAAATATCTGCTGTATTATAATTATTTTCATTACTTTTAGAGTATTCAATTGTATACGATTCATCTATGGTTTGTTTCATACATATATCAAAGCCGTTCGTTTGGTTGCTAGAAACGCTTTTAAAGGAGTTTTTAAATCTATTCTTAAAATCATTAGAAGTTACAAAATTATCTCTAGATTTTTTTGTAATAAATCTAACATGTTGTTTTTTATTAATAGTATAGCAGTTTTCAGTATCGTTTCTCATTAAAACTTCATTTTTATGATGTTGATGACTGTCATACGTAAGTACCGTTAATTGACCACTTAATGTATGGTGGGATGTTTCTCTTTGTGTATGTTCATAGAGATTAGTTGTTTTTTGCGATATTTCATGTTGTCCATAAAGACTGAAGTAATCACTGAAATTCTCTTCATACTCGTTTGTTTTATTTTGTACAGGAATATGGGCTGTGTATTCTGATATTTCTTTTTTACCACTGATATCTAAATATTCATTACAAACGTATTCATGTGTCCATGCAAATCGTTTTGGGTCCTTGGATTTACAAGGCAATGCATCATTTCGTTTATGAAATTTATTGTAAAGTTCTTTGCTCAAGTCATTTTCCGAGGGTTCTTGTTGGGTTTTCAGAACTGTTTGAACTAAGTCATACGTTGTTTTGTATGGCCTTGATTTAATTTTTTTCATAATATACTTTTCAATAATATCTTTATTCGTTCTTGGTGCCAGAGGTATATTATTATAACTTGCACGGTTTTCCCTTGACAAAATTGGCAAAATAGTACTTTTCTTAATTTTTCGGTTAGCATTTTCCAATTGATTGATTTTGTTTCGTTTGCTTAAAATACGGTTTAGCAAAAAATCTTCTACCTTCTGAGCCACCATGTTGCTTCTTTTACAGACCGAATCAGTGCTTTTAAAATATTTAAACTCTTTGTTGTTAACTTTTTCATTTTTTTGTTTATTTAATGTACGTTTTTGTTTTGTTGTTGTTTTATGTCTTTTCTTTGTCGTTGCTAAAATGTTCGCTTTCAACTCCTTTTTGTTTGATATGTTGGACTTCTTCTTTGTCTTAATTTTAATATTACAATGTCTATTGTTCGTAAGCGTTTCGTGTTCTTTCTGTTTATCTGAATCATCGACTTGCTGTTGGTCAATATGATGCTCAGTATTGTGTTTGGGATTAAACTCTGTTTTATTTTTTGTTGAAGCGTTGTCATTACTATCATTTTTGTAGTCATTTTCAAGAAAACATTTTGGAACAACTGCGCTACGATTTGTCTTCTTTTTACCTTTTCTTTTTATTATTCTCCCTATTTGTAATATTAAAAATTTAAATTAAAATGACTATTTACGTTTATACAGACTCAATAAAAATAAATGAATACATCAATCATCACCAACAACATCATAACATGTATGGAATTATGTATTTTTCCTTGTATTTTACTAAACTATGTTTATTTTCAAGTTTTTTTACCGTGCTGCACCTACCATGTTCTGTCTCTGCACCCTAAGGTAGACTGGTAAAAAATGCCTAATGCATTAAGTCCGCCTTTGTACGGTTCTTTTACTTGTGCATAATGTTTCAATACAAAAATAAATATGAAATATTTACCTTTTATTCCATTCTGTAATTGTGAAACTCCTAACTTTTTTGAGTTACTTCCTAATATTTTATCCATTATTTTCTTTACTTCATCCCGAGTATCTTGGTTAAACTTAGTATTTATTTGTTCTTTATTCAGTAGTTTATCTTCAGCCCTCTTAATCTCTTTAAGATTAACATCACCAGCATAGAATTTAACTAATTTCTCTAAAAGTTTATTAATTTGTTCCCAGTTTTTAAATTGTACACCTGATTGTTTTGGTGTATAACCAATATCATAATGTATGTACGGACAAGTTACGAAAATAAAGTAAAATGGAATATTTTGGTTAAACAACGGATGTTCGTCATTATTCTTCTGTAAAAATAAGTTAAAGGAGTGTAAGAATAATGAATAGCTAAGATGAATACGTTACTAAAAGGAAATAAATAAAACTTTTACCTTTACCTTAGATTTTATTCTTCTTTGGTCTTTAATGTGAAGAGATTTCTTGAAATACTCGTTTAACACTTTATGCAACTTGCTACTACTATGTATACACTTTCCATTTAGATAGATCCAATGTATGTTTAGATCTTTATCCGTCTTTCCAATCAGACCTTTAACTTTGTACTCATGCTTCTCAACTTGAAGCTCTTGAACATCAACTTTGTCGATATTAAATACAGTCAGTAATGTTTGATAAATATCTCTTTTCTTATGAATTTTGAAAAAGATTTCGTTTTGAGAGTCGTCCCGTAAGCTCAACGATATGTGGTTGTGTACTAAAGATAATTGCTCAAGAAATAATTTGATGTTTTGTAACTCGTTAACGGAATCTATTCCTCTTTTTTGTATATTTAGATTGTAAAGAAAACCCTTAATGTCAACCTGTAAATACAAAATTCTGTAAATAACATTCTATAATGTGTTCCTTCGGCAACTGCAGACATACTTACAGTCGTTCCTTTTGTTGGCCTTGTTGTCATTTGAGCAAACTTTTTCTCTCTACCATTTACAAAAGTCTTAGCCCACGTTTCTTCCGCATTGTTATGTCTTGATGTTATTTTTACAATTTGTGAAACTGTTATTATGTTAGCGAGAAATTCACCCCTATATCCATAATTTTCAGGAGCAGCTTTTAATGCTGCAACATCTGTTAGCTTACTCGTCATATACCTTTGACCAATTACTTGAAAATCATCTTTTGTAACGCCGTAACCATTGTCAACAACTTGTATGGTACTTTCATGAATGTCTATTCTTATCGCAATCGATGTAGATTTTGCATCTAAGGAGTTGTAGATCTAAAATTTAGATTGTTAATTATAATTTTTATCGTTAGCTACGTAAAAGCGGTGGCAATTGATGATATCAACATTAGAAATAATACTTCTGATTTTGACGATTACAACAAAACTCGGGCATGTACAAACAACTAGCATAAACCAACTTGAATATTTATTTACTTTCGTGGCTAATGTTTATACTATTCCGGTAAAAACATTAATCAAGTTTTTGACTGGTTTAAACTGATTTTGACACACGCCCAATAATGATCGATTTTTGTTTCCTCCGACATTATCGGCTTATACTTAAATATTCAAAATAATAAATGTCAAAAGCTTATAACACTTACTAATTCTTCAATAGCTCTCTTGTAGCTGTTAACTTGGGCAGATGCACATAACAAAGATTGAACATCGCTAGGTAATCTTTTCAAAGCCATTATTATGTTATGTTAAACAGTTGAGCCCATTTTGACATTTGTTAATTAAAACTTCACAAGTTGAATTTGGAATATTTCAAAATAATGAGCAACGAGGATACACCCAGAATCAATTTTCACCATGCAGTATGGATGTAATGTAATGTATAAGATATTTCGGTGAAAAGAGTACCCTGTTAATTTTAAAGCCTGGAATACAGTCATGATAGCGTGACTTTTATTAATTATCTAGAAAATCACGTCATTTGTGACGGCGAACGACAAACAGACACACAGCTGACGGAAAAAATGTAATTAGCAACCCGCCATCAATGTTGACCCAATATTTACTTTTGTTTTCAATGGCCTACAATTCTAGAGGTATATAACGTAAAGTACGTTTTAACGAATGGGAATCGATTGGTATTTAACCCTGAACTCTATTTGAAATGTACCACTAGCTATAATAGGGCCGACCGGCGGGTAGTCGTAGTACGGGCCCCCATATGACTGACCGTGTGAAATTAAATTTATGACGTTTATACATTCTATACTATAAAACTAACTGTCGAACACTGGACTGCTGTTGCTACCTAATGTGAAAATTTATAGACCTGTTTGATTAATAAGGTTTCCATATTCTTCTTTCCATAACTATTGTCAGACAAATCGGTATTGCCACAAAGGTAATCACAATATTGATAATAATCTAAATTACAATCGTCATCATGTTTGCGTGATAGTTATCAAAGTTCGTTGTTTGTGGAACTATGAGTGAATTTGTTGAAAAGGAAATATTGTTGTTTTGGGAATACGTCAAACGGTGAGTTATAACAAACCTCTTTTTTACAATGCACGTGATTTTTTATAGGAGGTTCCTGAAAAATTAAATTTGCAGTCGAAATAACACATTAGTCCTACTGTGCTATTTTGACTGCAAAGTTAATTTTTGTCTTCAATTGTTTCCAAAATTTTTAGACCGTATCTTTTAGTAAAATTAAGTTATCACTTTATTCAGATCCTATTTTTAGATTACTACCATTTTGATTAAATAGGTATAGTGTGTGTAAACAAAAGAAGTTTGACAGTTGTCAAGTTTTTTTGGCAGATAATATAATAAGCTATCAACTTTGTTAATTCATCAAATAAAACGTGTGTCACAGTAGGTATCCTCAAAAGCAACTTACTAATTAGACACTTGTGCCAGAAATGATGATTCGATTTTGGGCCACTCAGTCGTTTTTTGATAAAATGCATTTTCTGAGAACTCTATCAGTAAAGGGACATTGTTCTACACGCCATGACAGGAGAGAGCTAGCAGAGTTGTGACTCATAAATGTTTCACCTAAATTACTTTCTTCATACTTTATCTTGTTTTTGTACCTTGTAAGTATTCACGCACTCAATGCTTATGAATGCTACGCACGTGATTTCTGAAAATATAATCGTTTTGAGAAATCACATGAGCGGCACTCGTGTGTTTTGGGTACATTCATATAAGACGTGATGACTCAGTAGTTAAGACCTCGCCTCTCGTGCATGGGCTTCAAATCCGATAAGTACTAATGTGCTTTTTGCAATTGAAATGTACTTTTCATAAATATCGCTGACATCGGTGAAGGAATATATCGTGAGGAAACCTGGACTTTATATAAGTCTGGAATCGCACACCCACCATGAGCAAGCGTAGTGTTTAATGCTCATTCCATCTCTGTATGAAAAGAGGCTAGCAAAGGCCTCTTTTGCTTGGGCCTGTTTCTGCAGTGGGACAGTAACAGGCTATTATTATTCTCATGTATGTATCATCATGAAGTATTTTTCAATGAGTTTTTAGTAGTAGCAGGTAGTAGGTACTCGTGCCATTACTAGACACTTAAACCCTGTAGACCTTTTATTTAATTCCATATAGCAGTCAGTGCTTTCTGGAATCTGGATTAGTGCTCGGTTGATGGCAATAGGGGCCCCCAATTATATAAGACTTTTGCATAACTGGCGAAATGTAGGTGTTCTATAAGTACAACTATGCCTAAGCCTTTGAGGAATACGTGCGTGATGTTATGAGGATGACGCATTCTATTGTAGATTGAGGAGGTATAAATTTTAATGATCCTTATCCACGATATGATACACATAATGGTTATGTCTCTATTCAAACCTGGAATCAATAACTAGAAAACGGGGTCACTAATGATGTTAAATTGCCTCAAAGTAGGGCTTGGAAAAGAACTATTCTCGGTAGCGCGGCCAGTTGCATTAAATATTCATAGCCTTAGTCAGGGGTGGGCAAACATTTTTCACCGAGGGCCAGAAAAACGTAGAGTATTATTACAAGGGCCAGAATAAAACAAAACGAATTTGTTATGTTACAATTTACCATAATTATAAAGTTGCAATGGAGAGGCTCGTGGCTAAATATAAACAGCAAACACGGGTTGATCGAAGGTTAAGCTACGCCACTGCGGTCACTCCGTGGATTGGTGACTGTTCGTAACATATCGAGACTCCTCCGAGCCTTGGAAAGCATATTAACTATTAGTTAAGGCTGTCATTTGTAGATTTTTGAGAGTCGTTACGGGTATTCAGAAGTCTGGTAACTAGTCTTACATCATGTTGTACAGTAACTGGGTTGTGGAGGTCAGATAGGGAGCCGTTCCATGTAAAATACTGGTAAAAGCTGCATCCGGTTAGACTGGAAAAGGCTAGGCGGATGATGATATAAAGCTGCAATGGCGAACGGGAATGTTGCTGCTTAGTAAATAAAGTTTACAATGGCCATGAACATATGTACCTACTACTAACAGCGCATGGGTAACCACAGACAGGAGCAACTAACATTAAAAACAATGTAAAGAGAAAAAAATGTTAAAATTACCGCGATTTGTTGCGACCTCTTCTTTAATTTTAACTTATCTGTTTCGATGAGAACGCCATATCATATGTATTTTTGAGGGCCATATTATAGTCTTAATGTCAAATTGAAGTTTTCGGGCCGGAGTTTGCCCACCCCTGGTCTAGGCAGTAACACCCATTTCTTTTCTTTTTCCAAATGAATAATCGATGTCATCGATTCGTAGCATTTTACTTGCCGGTACTGTCAATATTTTATGAGTGTTTTCTATTTCCATTCCTCACAGTACCTTGAGGTACTGTTATTGATATTATGTTATTTCGAAGGTAATTTAATGAACATACTTATTAGACCTACATCACATTATTTCTTTAACGTTGGTTTTAATCAGCCTGATTAATTTAACGTTCGATCTCGAACGTATTATTTTATCTATGAGAGTTGACCTAGTGAATCCAGGACAAACTCTCCTTGCAGAAATTACTTTATAGTTTTTTTAGCATTCAAGATACTACTACATATACATGTTTTTAAAGAAGTTACCTAAGAATACACCTTGAAGATTTGTATGTTTCTTTCTTATTATGGTAGGTATGAGTCACTGTAACGATTGGGACCTATTACAATGTTGGCTATGGCGCCATCAAAATGTATAGATATAAAACAAAACTATCTGATAAGGGATATTGCCAAAAATAAAAAGTATTTGCATTTATGGGAACAATTCCCTTTTCAACATTCCAATGGTTTGACAAATCCTTATCTTTCGGTTCAACCCTGCCATTATGCACAACAATATGAAGATAACAGAAGTAACTGTATGGGGTGACTTGTCTCTGGGATGTCTTATAAATAGGACAAATTGGGGACAAGGAAGCATCAGTTTCTTCAAGGATTTCATTGGGAGAGGACCAAGACAGTAAAAATTGCAAGGTAAGTATTAATTTCCAAAGTAATAAAAATCCTTTACGGCAAAAAGTTCAATAAACTAATTGCATTACTTAAATGTTTCAGATGATCAAAATAGTACCAGTGCTCCTGGCTTTAGCCGCTGTAGCATTTTCAGCTGAAATATCGTCATCGTACGCTATGTTAGAAGAGCAGGCTGTATTCAAACCCGAAATCAAAACGGAACCTGTAGAAACCCACGTTGTGAAGGAAGTACAGCCTGAAGCTGAGCACCCAGTTTATAAAGCCAATGATGTTAGAAATCAAGGCAGAGCAAGGATTGAACCAGTCAGATCTTATGGACCAGTCATCAAACATGACGCTATGCTAGCAGATCAACCAGCTATCTCCACTGAAGTTAGTAGAAATGTAAGTACAATCAAATAATCTTTCAATGGAAAAATGAGCTGTTGTAGTAAATGAAAACATGGGGCTGTCTATAACATATTTGCTAAGTGCGCTATCAGTGACAATTTACTAGGAGGAATGCCTGTTTCAAGCAGACGGACAGAGTGACGGTAATTTCCTGTTTCCCATTCTCATGACTCAAGTGCTGGAAAAAGAATATTTAGTTCACTTTAAGTAAAACATCGATATCATTTTTTTTTAAACGTTGCCCCACACTAGGAATTTCTCCTGTATCGTGGGTGCGTTTACAAACATTTAAACTCACATACACAAATAGCCAGACCCGGAACACTACCTGTAGGCTATACAAATATTATTGCTACCGAACCCGCGACACGCAGCGCTGCAGCCAATCGCTTAGTCACTGCGCCAACCGTGTCGTCATTCCGCTCGTTGTGTATTTGTTACTAACCAATTAATCTTATTTTTATTTCCAGGATGAGGTTGGTATCCTTGGAAATGGGTACATACCTGGCACCGCCGATGTAGCATACCCTGATATCCCATATGCCCCGGGCTACCTCTACGATACTGGATACTCTGCGTCAAACAAGTAAATATCAATATTCTGATATTTTGACAGAATTTTATGATGTGCATTAACTTAGTCGATTGGCAGGCACTTCTCATGTTGCAATCCAGCATCCGATTCTTCGCCTTCAATATCTAGTCTAGTGCTCTGCATATCATAAGGTTGCTTTTCATTTGAATCTGATCCCCATGATTGGGTGTTACATCTGTACAAATACGAGTATATATAAAGTTTCTAAGATGCTCCTTAAGTTCCATACAATGTACTTTAACGATCTCATTTTGATCTGCTTTCTCGTGATCTTCTTGATTATAGTTTTTATACTAGAGTAAGTTCATATCTTTGATATTTATACAGAATATTCTGTACATCTTTTGTATTCATAAAATGTTTGTTTCAGTTATGACATGTACGGTTCTAATAACTACTTGATGGAGCCTGATACGTCCACCTTCGGCCTATTGTGGAGCCAAGTGCCTTATGCCAGAGTAAGTGTTGCAAGAATATTTATTATACTATAATTAGTAAACCCAACGTCTTGTTAAACTTATCCTTGTCACAAAACTTTTTGAGAACATATCTTTATTCTCCTCCGGGCAACTGTTAGGTTATCATTCACTACCTTTTCATTTAAATGCTCGTCCCATAATCTATCATTATTTTTGTTATTTAAGTTACATGATTTCGTCTCTCATCACACAAAGATTTGTTCTGGGTGTTCTGGGTATTTTCTATGTATACCTAATAAAAAAATATCTATCTTTGTAATGTATTGTATTAAGTATATCAGTCATCTACGAGTAGCACCCATAACACAAGCTCTGCTTAACTTGGGGCTAGATGATGCTGTGTGGATTGTCCAGCATTATTATATTATATTCTTATCACACGCCCGTACCAATACGAACGGCTCTGTTTGTTTTGGAACCCAATAATTATTCATGTTATTATTTTATTTCTCCATAAATCATAAAAGATTTTTCGAAATTGGTAGCAATAAGATTATCGAATAATTTTAGTTCATTAGTTATGGTTTCTTTTTCTTTCTAGACCATGGTTGGCTTCGTGGGTCGCACCATCGCCTGGATTTTCAGCAGCATATTCGTTCTTATCCTTGGATCTCTACTAACAGTCGCTGTTTGCACTTACACAAACTTGTGCACCATTGCTTTCCACGGTGTTGGACCGATCCATGAAGAAATGAGAGCTCTGATGACCCCAGACCGATTGGAGAAGATCAGCCACGCTGCTGATTTTGTGAAGACAGCAATAGATAAATATCAGAAGATACAAAAAGTAACAGATGCTACAGGCATGAGAAGACGTCGTGGTATTTTTAATTTCTGAGTTTATTTTGAAGTTATACATTGAATACATATTTTATAAAGATATTTTTTATTAAAGCAATGACAAATTTTAAATTTGGTTTGAATAATATCCGTTTACCAAATAATATTCGTACTCTTCAATGTTATAAATAATATTACGAATATAGTTAATCATCTGCAATGGTCTACAAACTATTAAGTCGGCAGGTACTACATATTTGATTATTACGAAGCAGCTTTGTTTCGTAGCACTGACGTAGCTAGTTTGTAGCGGCATTGATCCGTAGCCAATGGACAGTTTGTACGCAAAAAACCGACGAGAATTGTATTCTTTATATTCATACCTGTACCTAATTAATACCAATGCACACAGCAAACATTGTGTGCATTAGCACTACTTCCAGGTCATGTTAGCGTTATTACATATGACTATAACAAATGTATTGACATTTGTCATAGTCACATTAAATGACGCACATCCGCGGTAACGATGTGTAGCGTAACGTAACTTAACGACGTGAAATTATAGGGTAGGTGACAAGCTCATGTAGTAATGAAGAGAACAGCAACAATTTGTAGTCACAACACAAATAATGAGGCACACACTGTGGCTAAGTAATTGTTATCATTTGTCTTTAAGGGGAATGTTTTGAAAACCCCTAGATAATATTTTAGTCTTAAACACGTAAGAAATAACAGATGATGAAAGAATAATTATTTTTTGTGATATCTAAATTAATACTTAATTTAAATTTATATGAATATAAGTATCAAAAATTTTAATGGATGTGCTTAATTATATTAGGAGTAGAATGTTGGGTCACAAAAGAGATGGAATGGTGGAGGAGAATGCTGAGGGGGGTTTGTAGTATTACGCGAATGACTATTCGCGTTATTCTTTCTATAATAAGAAATGAGTATGAGAAGAAGGTTGAAAGGGGCGCTGATGGCCGAAAAGTTGTGTACAAAGCAGTTCATGTTCATGGTATGGGCATTTGATGACGTGATTAAGGAATGAGGATCATGTTGTGAAAAAAGTAATGAGTTTAAATGTTAAGTAGACGAAGACAGAAATGATGCGATGGAATGTGTGAAAGATGATATGGCTAGAAAGGAGGTGACTATTGGGTTGCGCCGACCTTAAATAAATTGGGATAGGGGCAGGAGGATGATGATGACTCAAATAGGGGTACTTTGAAATCATACGAACGTACCTACTAACTATGGAGACGATTTATTTAAAACGTTTCGCTACACTAGGAATTTTTCCTTTATCGTGTGTGCGTGTAAAAACATTCAAACTCACATACATAAACAGCCAGACTAGAAAGAACTACCTATAGGCCATGCAAGAATTTGTTCCGTGCGGGAATCAAAGCCACGACACGCGGCGCAGCAGTCAATCGAAATTCGAGTATTCTTTACCAATGTCTACTTCCTAAGCCTTTGAACTGTGATTGAGTAACGAACATAAAACTATCACAATGGCGTTATTTCTTTTACTTTTTTCATACTTTTTCTGGAATAATCGTTGCAGAATTCCCTTTAACTCTGCTGTAAACAAAAGAACAAAACGCTAACCTCATTACTGCTAGCAATTTGTAATCCTTACTAAGCGTTATTTACGTAACCCTGTGGTTACGTAATTATGAATCATAGTTTAAAACCACGTATAAGTAGGAGTGCTCATAAGTAGGAGTTTGACGACAGGTAGTACTTAGGTCAAGGCTCATTACAGATACGTGTAATTTTGTCATCATTAGATAATTATGGAAGCCGGGGAGACTTACACCCACGTTCCAGAACTGAAATTGCCGCAAATTCAATATGAAAAATAGGTGACTGATGCGTTTGGTCTAGTGTTCGTGTGTACTGCTGAGCATCTTGGGTTCAATTCCCAGGTAGATAAAGCGATGTTGAGATTTTCAATCAGGTTTTTTCCTTAAACACGATACAGGAGAAAATCCTAGAGTGGGCCAACCACTCTAGGATTTTCTCCTGTATCGTGAGTGCGGTTACAAACATCCAAATTCACATACAGAAAGAGCCAGACCCGGGACAATTACCTGAAGGTCATACAATATTTTTTTCCGTGCGGGAATCGAACCCACGACACGCAATGTAGCAGTCAATCGCTTAGCCGTGCTGTCAATGACTTTGACAAAATTACGTTATTAGAAATTACTTAATAGCAACTCTGAGTTTGGATTTGTGCCTGGTTGACGACAATAGGCTTGTCCCCTTATTACGTAGGACTTAAACATAACTAGCGAATGTGGGTGTACTATAGGTAGGTATACCTATGAAATTAACTAATCTATCGAAGGGCAATTTAAGAACGTTAATGATTTATAGGTTAATCATTCATTTCTAATAGAAAATAAGTATCAATTTAGTAATCGATATATCAGTAAAACATTTTGTATACTCTTCAATAATTACCTGTTGAGCTTTAAATAGCTCTGACCTATTTATTATTAAAATAGTCCTTGAAGAACAGACAACAGTGAAGGTCGGTTAAAATAATAATTGGAAGTTCTATTCAAATTATTTAAGGTAAGTCTATTTCTTTGGTACAAAGGCTAAGAAATTTGACTGATTTTTGACAGGTTGGAGTAGCTGTCAAAAATCTTTGAAAAATTTTCAACTTTACGAGAAAGAATACGGTTCATGTTATGAGAATCGTGAAAACAAATGCTTTAGCGAACTTGATGATAGTAAAATAGATTGGACCTTCATTTCATATTACTTATTATTTGAAATATTATTAATAGAAAGTCTCAAAGGCACGTACGCACCATTCAATATTTTGTCTGCAAATTCTAGTGCTGTTTTAAGAAAGTGCTGTCATAAAATTAATTTCTCGTTTTTTTAATTACCTTATAAGTAATAAGCTCTCGAAATTGAATTCGCTGCAAATCGTAATTTTTATATGTAAATATCAACGCAGAGCTAAGACGCACATTGGTGACGTTAAAATGGTGGATGACAAGCCTCACAGCTTGGCTCATCGCTGCAAGGTTGCCTGCTTGTCGATCTTCTACAGACTTGTACTTCAGTGAGTGTGCTCAAGAACTCCACGACCTCATCCCGCTGGCCTCCTTCTACTTCTACTTCTACACTGGAACTTTCCATCCTTATCTAGTTGCTATTCCACCAATTCTCATCAATCGCTTCCAAACATCCTTCAAAACGCTCAGAACAAAGAATTGAATCTTACTGCCTGCATCTGTGTTTCCCAAATGTCTTCAAAGTAAGAGGAACAGGCTTCTTCTGGGTTAGCTCACTCCATTATTGACTTTTTTTCTGTTACCTCTGACCTAGACTATTATCCAGAGCAAACCCATCTACAAATAAAAAATAATATTATAATATGTTCGCAAAAGAGTCTTATTTCCAGAAAATACAATTTCGAGAGCTATTTTTTTTTTTTTTTTTTTTTTTTTTTTTTTTTAATTATAATATTAATTTTAGTAATTATTCCATCATTACTCCCGCAAAAAAAAAAAAAAATTAGCACTGCGATTAACAAAACGCATGTGATAATTAAAAATACATCAATGGATTCCAAGTAACTAATTTTGTTGCTAGATTTATGTGGTTTGAAGGTCGTAAAAATGTGTGATAGTAAAAGAGCTCTGATGATGTCTCCAATATGTTGTCTAGATGCTGTTGAATTTCTTCCTTCTGAGCATTTGGATCATCACCGGCATTGTGTCTGCAAACCCGGTTGCATTGCCTTCACAATCACCCAGTGTAAGTTTTATTGCTATAGTTATTTAATTACTCGATAGTGTTATTTTATGTTTATTTAATATTGTTTCTATTTTAAGGATAACATTGACTATTCAACGGATTTGGTTATTCAAGAAAACCCGTATCCATCACTTGTTCAAAGTATTGGTGCTTTGACAGGATTTCAAAAGGTAAGGTAATTTTATATTAAGGCTAGGTAATTTTTTTATGCCAAAATTTTGGAACTTTGGTTAACATGTTATAAAACGTAGTTATATAACGTTTTGCAATTAGCACACATACAAAACATGTTATATAACTATCTCATGTAACATGTTTTATGTCATATAACATGTTATGTTATATAGTCTGGACGCACCTTAAGAGACTCCCTACGTATATCCTTCTGCTATGCTCAAATCAAATAGATATTAATTTATTACCCGACTTCGCGACGCAAAGGAAGGTAATGTGTTTTCAGTCTAAGTATATGTTTGTTCCTTTGTGACGCTATAGAAACAAAACGTGTGGGCCGATTCATCTTGATAACGCGATTGTCATTGAGTATATTAAAAGTAAACCATCGTAATGGCTGGTTTTAGTTGCCAAATGAAATTGGGCTTTGATTTATTTTTTTATTTAATTTCACACGAAACAAAGAATGTTTTTCAAATATTTTGTTAAAAGGTTTGTATTAGTATAGTAATGAATGTGTGCCTCAATAATACTTTTTTTTCCAGACCAGTATTTCAAACGCTGTTGATATCATCTCCTGGTTGCTATCAAATATATCCTACATTATCATGCCGGCTGTGGTAAGCTTCTGCAGATTATCCAATCTATGTTTGGGCTTAGAGCAATATTTACCGATCTCTCGTATTACCAGTGCGATGACAACAGAACACTTGGAAACGGTAGAGAGGGCCCTAATAACAGTAATGGAAAACTATTTTGAAGGAAGAAAGTGAAGAGCACATAGAGAACTAATTTATTTCAGCCAAATCAACTGAACAGTGTTTTTATTATTAAGTACATCAATAAATGTTTGAGTGACAAAACTTTTTTATTTACGAACTGATTGAAATGAAGCCTGCCACGATAGATTATTGAAAATTGCACCCAAATTGGTTAAGCCGTTTCTGGGATTAGCAAGATACACAGACGAACAGATAACAATTCTAATAATCATTGTTGTGGGTTCCGTTAGGTTAATAAAGACCCAGTCGGGAGTTGCGGAAGGATCGTACGTTCCGGCGACCCTCAGCGTAGGTGTGCGATGGACATGTGATGGACTCCTCCGCCCCTCCCAGAGTGGAGGACATCCATGAGAATTTTCCACCTAAGAACAAAAAAAAAAACACCCCCAATACAAATCTTTTGCATGAAACTCGCGTCTCTCAACTTAGTTCTTACAATTCTCGAAGTCGAGCGTGGACTTTAAAAGAGACTGTCATCTCACTCGGAGATAAGTCTCTTTCTCTTTAGTTCAGGTCTTTTTTTCCTAGAAGTCAAATAGGAAAAACCAATCTCAACTAGTTTCAAAAAATGTTTGCTTATGAGCCATGAGAAAGTGTTTATGAAAAGTATATTTATAGAAGTAAATATCATATATCATCACTCTTTATCGATCACAAAGAACCGTTGCTTGTCGATAATTTGTAGATATCAAATTATGAAGTAACTAAACGATAAGACCCAAGATAAATCTTTATCAAGTCATTAAACTTATTACTATTGTATTTATCAATGAATTGATCTTTTAAAAGGGAATTTTAAGTGGAAACGCCGGGAGGGGACGCCCTAGGAGGACACACATTGACCTTATTGGTGATGAAAGTTAATGAGCGTAATACTCGCAGAATGAACCGAATGAACGAAAACGAAGAAAAGGGATTTTAGCAGGTGGCTTTCTCTGGTTTCTGCCCACCCCCGTGGGAAAAGGCGTGAGTTTGTGTTCAGTCTGCTTGAGGGTATTGATTTTAAAATATACAAATGGTACAGTAAGGCTGAGATGACGGGAAATAGAGATGTATGGAAGAAGAAGTCATGCTGCGCCGACCCCAAATGAAATTGGGATAAGGGCAAGAGGATGATGATGACAGTAAGGCTGCAAGTGTAAGTAAATATTCTATTTTCAATTAATTAAATATCTTCATATTTTAGTGCAAAATTTAATGAGCACTGTTGTGTATCGTGTAGTACTTAAACAAAAAATACTTTGGTCAAAGATGGACATTGAGCTTGGATCAATACTAGATTTCGTATTGTAAGTAATTACGAGAATTGTCCCTTAGCTACATGCTAAAGTACACGCTACAATGTTTATTACTCAGAAAGATATTTTAGTGATATGTTCCTCTATAATTTCCTACACAAAAGTTCACCTTGATTTTCTTTGCGTGACTTGTCAAGTTGGAGTGTACAAAAATGGCGTTTGAATTAAAATAATGGGTCCAGACCTACTTTCACCCAAGGTTGTTGTTCCCTCCATTAAACTTGGGTGATTAAAAACGTATTACGTTATTTTCACGGAGCTGAAGAGCATCCAGCGGATTATTCTGAAAAAATATAAAAACAACCGACTCCAAGACAAACGCTAAAAGGTGTAAAATAATTATTACCTATATGTAGTTGATGGCATAAATTGAATCAATCGAAACAACCTAAGCCACCGATGTTTTTTTTTCAGTCGGTTGATGTGTTTTGTTAAAAAAAATTGAGGTACCTTAATTTACAACCATCATACCATGATATACTTGATTGACTGCCTCGTTGGTTGGTTGTTACACACTACTGCTGCGCATGAGGACATGGCGTCGACCTCCGGGTCGGGTCAAGTGATATTGATTTCTTCCATTTGGATTTTCTTAGTAATAGGTTAGTAGCAATAGGCTCGTCCACAATCACATGGACCTTCTCGATCAGGTGAACACTCTTCGTGAATTAAATAAATAAATAAATAAATAAAGGTATTTACAAGGCAGATATAAGCGGATACGCCGGGAAGGGACGTCCTAGAAAGACTTACACTGACTTTAT
Source organism: Phlogophora meticulosa (assembly GCA_905147745.2). Taxonomy (NCBI): domain Eukaryota; kingdom Metazoa; phylum Arthropoda; class Insecta; order Lepidoptera; family Noctuidae; genus Phlogophora; species Phlogophora meticulosa. The sequence continues at coordinate 7,777,719 of LR990528.1, read as the reverse complement.
TGGTGATGTTCTTCAGAAAGGTCAGGTGAGTAATACTCACAACCAGCGTGCGTGTATGACATGCATGGAAAAGGCATGCATGTTATGTTGTCGTGATTTGCGATGCGTAACATTCAGTTCGCGATCTCGTGGTTAAAGGAAAGAATATTATACCGTTTGAACTTTGGATAACGTCTGGAGTAGTATATACTACTCCAGACGTAATAAAAGTAACTAATATTATTACTTTTATTTTAAGTCTGTATATTGTGTGCCTACTATGTTATTACTGCTATTTGTTATTCCTATAAAAAAACTATTATGCAAGTGCAAGTGCAATATAAGTCTGAAATCGCCAACCCGTCTTGAGCAAGCGTGGTAATTAATGCTCGTGCCTTCTCTGTATGAGAAGAAGCCTTTGCCCTGTAGTAGGGCAGTAATAGGCTGGTATTTTCTTTTTTTTTCAAATGCCAGTGTGATTAAAAATGTGACAATCCAGTTTTAAAAATGACAATGTCCACATTTACATCCATATGTTCTTCTTACACTGTTTGTTCTGTGAACTCATCTTTATAGCACGCCGTCCTTGAGTGCTTAAAAACAAGATAGTCGTTGCAAGTGCATATATGTATAATTACTAGTTACTTTATCTTGTTGACACACTCGACTCATTGTTGTTAATAATAGTTCATCAAGTACATGTATGACAACATGGTGAATCATTTTATTGTTCCCATTAATGGACAGAATAAATAGCAACTTTTTTTTCAATGCTGCCCCACATATGGAATTTTTTCTGTATTGTAGGTGCGTTTATACACATTTAAACTGAGAATCACAAACATCCAGACCCGGAACCTGTAGGCCATACAAATAATATAAATAATGCTGGACAATCCATCCAGCATCATCTAGCCCCAAGTTAAGCAGAGCTTGTGTTATGGGTACTAGATGACTGATATACTTAATACAATACATTACATAGATAGATATTTTTTTAATATACATAGCAAATACCCAGAACACCCGGAAGAAATCTTTGTAGATCGTACAAACATTTGTCCCAAGGCGGGAATCGAGCCCGCAACCTCCTGCGTCGCAGGTGGACCTTCGCCCGCTGCGCCACATAGGTCGTCATATATTTGTTCCATGCGGAAATTGAACCCGCGACACGCATCGCTACAGCCAATTGCTCAACAACTGCGCCAAGCGTGCCGCCATCTTCTTTACATCTATACAAATAAATAAATTGAAGTGACTGTTTGTTATGTCCAACTAACAGCTTGTTACTGAATGCTTATGAAAGTTTCTACGGTAGTTATACCAAAAGAGTTATAAAAAAAATTCTATGTGTTTGTTTGGGGTAATCTTCGAAACTTAGATATGATTTCCACTGGCAGACAGCTAATGTGTAACTGTCTAAAATAAGTAACTTAAAGGAAACATCCTGAATCGAACTTAAGGCTTCATGCTCAGAAGAAGCGCTTGCAACTAATTCCTTATTATTAATTTCTTATTGTATCACTGTGGTGTCATTATTAGTATACAATCTACTAGCACTACTAGCTTACTAGCACTTACGTCAAAAACTTGAAAATATGATATGTTGAGGTTTATTCTCCGATTCCTAGCATCACCCGACGAAAACAGATTATATCTGGTATCCATGAAAATTGAAGCTTTTAAGAAATATGGTACTCCCACCTACAATGGGATTATCTCAAGCAAGAAAAAATTAACTGGATAAGTAAAAAAGAAAGATGAATGGATTATGTGAAAGATGAAATGGCTACAAAGGTGGTCCCTATTGAGATATCGGTAAATAACTTATTTATTTATTTATTTATTTAATACTTATTTATTTATTTATTTATTTATTATGACGATGATAAAAATTAACAATAAAAATCTTAAAGTCAGTAAATTCATTTCATTTTAGTGTTTGAAATGACATACAAACATCCGGTCAAAAGAACACATGTACGGGCGATGTGTCATTGCCTGCGTTATCTTGTATGTATTTATATATCAGTACTTATGTTTTGACTGCAGAAATATCTTTCACGAACACAGCTAACTGCAGTTTTGTTTTCACTTTATTTGGAAACAGACTTATCAGCGGGAGTGCCAGTACATTTAATTACAGAGATTCCCTTATCAGTATTTTTATCTTTGTTGAAGTATCATATTTGAAACAGTCACTCGTGCATGTGAACCGGCCGATCTCAGACATAAAATGGGCAACTCAAAAAGTAAGAAAGTGAAAATCAGCGACGAGCAAACACAACATGTTGTGAAGAACAAAGCAGAAAGCCGTGAAAGAATTAACTCTCTGAAGACTGACATTTCTGATGCTGGATCGAAGAATGCGAATGAAGGATTCGACAGTGGAGAAAACAAAGACAAGGATAATGCGAGTAGTGCATCTACAGTGGAAGTGCTCGATGACAAGTGAACAGTTCATGAACATATAATTTTAAGAATAAAGTTCAAATCTAAATGTGACGAAGTCAAGTACATTGTACAAGTATGAGTGCGATAAATAAAACATTTTTTTATTAAGTTGTTCATGTAATGTTGTGTTTTATTTCGATAAAGAACTTTCTAGAGCTGTTTTATGGGTGTTGATAAACTAGTGAAAATAACTATGTTGTAAAACTGGTGACGCATATCAAAGTTATTTGTGTTGTTTACAGATTATTATGTTATGTCATATACGACATACACAAAAATAAAATCATGAAACACCGTACCCCAAAGTGTAACTGTGGTCATTTTATTTAGGGATTACGTTATCAAGCATAGCTTTCAATAGATGTACAGCAATTGGGTCTTTTGTGTGGTATGGCGTGTAAGAGTCGGATTAAACACTTAGTCAAAGTGCTGATAGTCGTAGTTGCTTAGTTACAAGACATACAAGGTTACTGCTATAAAATATTCATGTTCCTTTAGAAAGAATCGAAATGTATCCCGTAGTTCCTATAGATTCTTATAATATGAACAATTTAATGAAACTCCTGTCTCTGTACAAACTAAAGCTATTAAGTATTTGGTACGGCTATTTTACCTTTCTTCCACAATCTGTTGTTTCTACTTATTGTTATTGTAAGCGAAAACAAAACATTCCAAGGTAATGCTGATGCCACTGGTTGATGACCAGCACTGTGAGTCACATGTGTATCTAGTACTTATATATGAGCATTGGCACACCACCTTATCATCATACTAGATCATAGCCATCTTATTATTAAACCTGTTAAAGTTATGCCTATATTACCTAGAAAAATGGTTTACTGGTAGAAAATGCCTATGGCATTAAGACCGCCTCTGAACATTTGTGTGCTTAAAGTATTAAATAAATAAATAATAATAGTATTAAATCTAAAGTTTATAGTGGTTACAATTCTGAGTCTATGCAAGGGGGTACAAGTTTAGTACTAAAACTATATACATCTACTATGTTTGTACACACAACATTGTATCCTACTAAATAAGGAATTTATTTCAGACAAAGGATATGAAAGAAGCCAGATGTTGCCTTGAACAATAATGTAATACAATATTGGCTCGTAATTTCAGATACCTATGTATAGGTATGTTTTTATTCAAGATGTGCAACTAGGTAAATATGCAACTGTCTTTGTTTACGTGAACAAAAAGAAAGATAGGAACAGTTCATTATCTTCGTGCGAAAGTTGTTGAATGTCATTTAAAGTACGCAAGGAATCACTTGTTCACTGATAGTGTCACTTGTAAATATTTTGATACCTTAGGGATGCCGTACGTACGAGTCTTAGATATTAAAATATGAAGTCTCTGTGTGCATATTGACGACCTATGTGGCGCGGCGGGGTTCGATTCCCGCCTTGGGACAAAATAATGTTTGTACGATCGACAAAGTTTTTTTCCGGGTGTTCTGGGTATTTGCTATGTATAATAACAAATATCTATCTATGTAATGTATTGTATTAAGTATATCGATCATCTAGTACCCATAACACAAGCTCTGCTTAGCTTGGGGTGGATTGTCCAGCAAACTTATAAGCTTAGCGACCAATCGCTTGGGGCACCCTCTGCGGGGTACAAGCCGAGATATATTATTTAGGGACTTTTTTTTTTTAAAGACGTTGCATCACACTAGGATGTTTTCCTGTATCGTGGGTGCATTTAAAGTCACATACACGAACAGCCAGACCCGGAAGAAATACCTGTAGGCCGTAAACATATTTGTTCCGTGCGGGAATCGAACCCACGACACGTGGCGCAGCAGTCGATCACCCAGCCACTGCGCCAACCGTGCCGTCAATTTTAAACAACTACTGCTCGAGCAAAGGGTTGGGAGGAGGACATTGACGGTGAGGACAGAATGAGCCAATCAAATGGCTCTAAACGAGTTTTAAGTAATGGTTGAGTGCCTTGTATTACGGACCTTAGAGGAGGGTGATGAGGCTCTAAGGTAACCATAATAAACTTTAAGATAATTAGAGGGAAGATACACAATGCGGATATATTGCGAAGGATGGAGCTAGTCGCGCCAGACGGGTATGTAGGACGTCGTCGACAGCCGCGGCTGCTGGCGGGACCGCGCGCGCGTACTAATTTACTGCGAGACGAGCCGCTCACCAGCGCGCTCCGCACTCTCAATCTCATTGCCGATGACCTGGATATATTCTGTTGCTCTTTGGGTGAATTTACAAGCTACCCTAATAATAATAATTATGGTAATTTGTTATGGTAAATAGCGGAACTATGTATTTTTATTTTTTTTATTTTTTAAGTATGCTACAATATCGCATTGGGTCTAGCCTGTAAGGATATTTGTATGTTTAAAGTAAATAAATAAATAAATAATTTATCTGCATATGTAGATGGGTTAATCAAGTACGGCCACCCTACAGCCTCTTCAGATTGCTGATTCGCTGATTCCTGACATGATAGTATTGTTGTGAATGTCTTTCTTCTGACGCCTATTCATCATCCAGACATATTGAATCGATTATCGGTTGATCATTGTTCCTTTACATTTTCCATTTCAGTGTTCTCAGATAAGAAAGGTGAGCACGCACTTGGCTTTACGTTCTATGGGGTTTTGGTTTTCATAAATATCACGCTCGACTATACGGGTGTGTATCAATGTGTTCACCTTAAGCCAATATTGGTAGGTAACTTCCATAAATAACTTACATACAGCAATTACGTAAGCGAAACCCCACTTCACCGATCACTAAATTTTTCTACGAATGTAACCTATGATCCATCGAACGTTGATAAATAATCGTGTGTATAAATGGGGAAAGTTCGTTTATGGAAAGAAACTCTCGGAAAATTAGCTAATCCTATACAAACAAAGATAGCGTCCTTTTTTATAGCTTTAGTGCCGTATACGCACCAAATTAAATGGCATACATCTGTGAGGGACTCGTGACAAAATAATAATAGCAGCACGGGTCGATCGGAGGTTAAGCTACGCTTGCCGAGTTCGGCCCGCCAATCTGTGAGCGTTCATTACATACAAACTGCGTCCCCTCCGTGCCTTGGAAAGGACGTCAACCCGATGGTCCTGACATGCATAGATTTTTGACAGTTGATATTACCCATATCGACTGACACAGAATACCGAAAAGATATGGAGGTCAAATATAAATAAATAAATAAATAATGCCGGACAATCCACACAGCATCACCTATCCCCAAGCTAAGCAGAGCTTGTGTTATGGGTACTAGATGATTGATATACTTAATACAATACATTACATAGATATATATTTTTTATTAAACATAGCAAATACCCAGAACACCCGGAACAAATATTTGTAGATCGTACAAACATTTGTTCCAAGGCGGGAATCGAACCCGCAACCTCCAACGTCGCAGGCGGACCTTCGCCCGCCGCGCCACATCGGTCGTCAAATATGCAGTTACTGATTGTAATATAACGGTATTCAGTTGTTGCAAAAATGGCTAGGCTAGGCATCATTTTCATCATCATCATCATCTGCCTGACCTTTTCCCAACTATGTTGGGGTCGGCTTCCAGTCCAACGGCAGCAACTGAATACCAGTATTTTACAAGGAGCGACTGCCCATCTGACCTCCACAACCCAGTTACTGGGCAACACGATATCCCTTGGTAAGACTGACTGTGAGACTTTCGGGCTTCTGACTACCCGTAACGACTGTCAAAGATCTACAAATGGCAGCATCAAATTTCATACTTGAACGCTAAAATAATTATGTATGAGAACGTGATTTTTACGCTAAAATAATGGCTGGTTCTGAGTGCAGTACAAGCCATTATTTTAGCGTTTGTTCCATGACAGTCTGGATTTGACCTTGACGAGCGTTCATCGCTGGCACATCAGTTCGTAATAACTAATAACATGTTGCAAGCTATCTGGTGGACAGAAATAACATACAATTGATGCGCCATCCGTTTATCGTGATGTGGAATGTTTTTGTAACATTGTATTAAAAGGATACAGGGCACTAACTTTGTGCTTCGAATGATATTTTCGACACAGTATCGAAACACTTAGATAACACATAATAATACGCCTGTAAACACGCTGGGTTAGGTAAAGGTGTACCTATAGTACACACACACATACCGCCAGATATATTTAAGACCTATTTAATAGGGGGTGAGCCTATTGCCATCCACCAGACACAAATCCACACTACCGGGCTGCTACTGAGAAACTCCAGACGGCTAAATCCAACAACTTTTAGTCCGACCTGGGGATCGAACCCACGACATCATGCTCAGTTGTAGCGCTTAATATAGTTAATTTGGTTTTTTATGCATTCTAAGAGTAAATATTCATATTCGTATCATTATAATATAATCCTACTATGCACATTCTGTGTCATCCCTTGCTTGATGATTCAGAAAATCGAGATCAAAGGCCGATGTATGAATAAATAATTAAACAAACACATCTCGGTTAGTAAAGTATATTAGAGCTCTTGATGCACGCTATGAAGGCCGTTTCCTTGAGCAAAATCTTCAGGCATGGGTTACAAGTACCAAGTCACGGATTAAGTGATGGATAAAGGTTATAAAAACACCACTATCCAGTGTTTTTAAATGAAAGAGGTCCTCTATGAGTTGAAAGCAATAAAGTTCCATGCTAAGATCTCTTAAAATGAGCCTATAAAGTTTTCACTGATTAGATAGAAGCTCGTTAGCCCAGAGCTGATTGGTGAATGTCACATAATAACGAACTTTTGGTTTTAGGAAATGCAGGTTTCCTCAAGAAGTTTACCTTCACCATTTTAAGGGAAGTATAAATGAAATAAAGAACACAAATTAAAGTACTCGTACGTGCATGGGTTTGAACCCACGACCTACTAATTGTGAGACGGAGCCGCCGCCACTAGGCAGCAGCTAAATTTAGTTAGTTAAATTATAACATGACCTAGCCAATACTAATTATATGATTACATAAATCGACTATGCATTACATAAATACCTACGTTTCCTTTTTCAGTAAGTAAACGAAACACAGAATAATAAGTAGATAGGTATCCATAATTTCGATCCGTGATTTGATGGTCACCATGACTTGTCGTTATGATGGCACCGCCCATCGTTGCTATGGTACCCATACCCATAACAGGTTCTATTCACCATCATAACAGACTACTTATAAATCAGTGTTTCAGTGGTACGCAGCTGACGCGTCGACTTTTGCTCTGCGACGGGTCGAAAGCTTTCGGAAAATCGAGTTGAATTTTCACCGTTATCAACCGGGTAGATCTGTAGGTTTCTTTTGAAAATAATTACTTATAATTGTGTGCGTTATTGTAAAATAATATTTTGTTCGAAAGTGTTACAAAAATAATTCAAACTGGGCCAATGTATGGACAAAACTGTTGTAGAAAAAATACAAAAAGCGAAGTGAGTCCGCGTGAATTTTGAGTCGAAAATCTGCTGTTTTGCATGTTTTATTTTACATTTTTCTATCAGTTGCTAATTAATTTTTGTAGACAAAGTTTTCAATTTTATTCCATTGGCTTAAAATTAAATAAAAATAGACATACGGTTTTAATTTTACGGTAGTTGAAATTATTATTGGAGTAGGTATTTTGATTGTTGACTTTATTTTTATTGTTTATGCGTGTGGTGTATTATTTGAGAGAGTCATATATACAACAATGGATTGCAATAGATCTTATATATTTATTTATGATGTGGATTTTCTAAGCTAATAAATGTTCTTGTGGCTTTAGGTTTCAAAACTGCAATTAAGAAGTTGCCAGATTTAATTGATTATTAAAAAAAATCAATTAACAATGAGAGGCATAGCATGTGTAATTGCTTTACTTGTTTTCATAAATGTCACCGGGTAAGTTATAATTTGTCAAAATTAGGTGGTGGATGAGTGTTAAGTGCACGTTGCCACGGAAATACAGGTACATAACTGAGTTTTTATTAATGAAAATAAAATTGAAGTGTCTGTTTGTAATTTTAAAATAACATCTTTTTACTAAATGCATATGAAAGTATATATGGTAGCTAAACTTACCAAAAAAATTGTGTTAAATTTTTGGCTATCGATCTGTTTGTTGTTGAGGTAATCTCCAAAAAGTTTGGACCAATTTTAACGGGACTTTCAATGGCAGATAGCTGATGTGGTAATGAGTAACTTTTGGTTTAAAAAAGAATTAGAGTTCTAAAGATAAAAAAAGAGAATTAGAATTAAAGTTGCGGGCACTTTTAATTAAACAGTTAATTAATAAAATGCAATGATTATATGCTGTAGGAATCAGATTGTTGAATCAGAAATGGGTCGAATGAGTTGCTTGCAGATTAGATGGAAATACTAAGAGGGATGTGTCGTATAACGCGAATCGATAGAATAAGATTATAGCTGACATGTGAGAGGAAATCTAGTAATGACCAGACTTCCTCTTACAATTGTCAATTTGCAATCTGATGTGGAGGAATGTGGGACACGAACGTGAGAAACTATTTGCGTAAGAATGTGGATGGTTAATAGAGTACAGGCAGACCAAAGATACGATAGATGGATTTTATGAAAGATTTCGGCAAATAGAGATGTATGGAGGAAGAAGACACGGTGCGACAACCTCAAGTAAATTGGGATAAGGGCTGGAGGATGATGATTATTACGTAAAAAAGTGCATTAAATATAGGTACTTTTGGTGCATTTGATCCAACTTATAAACCAAAGGTCAAAGATACACTAACCATTCTTTGCATGCAAAATTTTAACAAGTATTGTAAGCTTAAATAAAACTAGAATAATTTATCTACACGCAATGGTAGTAATCTAGAAAATAATAGTTACTAATTTAAGTTTCTCCATAGTTTTCACATTCATTGCAGGCAGTTCGTGGTGGCAGTGCATGGGTATACAGTCATATGGTAATACAGTATTAAGTGGTGTATGGTATTTATAATTTATTTAAACATCACAGCTTATGCCTAGTTGACGAGCTAGGAACCTTAATGGCCTCGCACAGGGCCTTTTTTTTGTTTGTTTATATTTCCTATTTTTTTTTTACATTACATATAAATGTTTTATTCCTTTTCTTATTTTTTTCTTTCAATTATGTCTCCTTCACAAATAACATTTCGGATGTCGATGGTTTTGAGGTCTTATTTCTATAATTTTTGCCACCGACTTTCGAACTTTAAGTTATTTTGCACTTTGCCGTGTTTATTTTGTTCACTTCACTTGTTTTTTTTTGTTAATTGTTGTACAGGTTTTTCTTTCAATATTACAGTTGTGCTATTTTTTACATAGTACGAGTAAGTCGACGTTGGTATCATTATAAACTATTGTCATCATGGACGAAATAGATAAGTATTATTGAACCTGACTCTAAAATCAGTCACCAAAACTTGACCAAATTTATAAAGGCCCACTCTTGAGGGACCATTTCTATAGGACAAAAAAAAAAACAAAAAAAAAGCTCGAAATCAGTTGGCGTGGTAAGAAATGATCGCTAAATACAAATAAATAAAAGTACATTGGATTGAGAACTGTAGCCTTATTTGAAGTCGGTTAATAAACTTAGTTGCTCTTTACTATCATACTAATTAAAATGGTGTTTACCTTCAACTACACTTTCATTAATGATTTTTCCGTGCCTGCATTATGTTATCCGGTTTCTTAATACGGCAAGCAAAACCGATGTCGACCATTGTACCAGTAAATTGGATAAGGAAGAGTCTTTAATAAGAAATAAAAAACCAGTGTAGGCATAAATAAAAATCGTCGAATGAAATGAAATGAAATGATGTAATCATAATTATTACTGTAAATAGGTTTAAAAAAACACTTTTTCACGTCATGAAAATAAATAAATAAATAAATATTGCTGGACAATCCACACAGCATCATCTAGCCCCAAGCTAAGCAGAGCTTGTGTTATGGGTACTAGATGACTGATATACTTAATACAATACATTACATATATAGATATTTTTTTTTATTATACATAGGAAATACCCAGAACACCCGGAACAAATATTTGTAGATCGTACAAACATTTGTCCCAAGGCGGGTATCGAACCCGCAACCTCTTGCGTCGCAGGCGGACCTTCGCCCGCCGCGCCACATCGGTCGTCACAAACGTCGAAATGATACAATTGCACTCAATGTAGATCTCGATGTAACCCATCTAGTCTAGTCTCATATGGGACTGAAAAAAAAACGAAAATAAAAATACAACCCGCAGATTTTATTATTTCGTAAAAAAAATGTAGTAATTATAATAAGTAGTATGCCAGTATGTTTGCGTAGATCAGTTTCGTTTTTGGAGAGGCAAAATGTCGTTGGCTATCAGTCAATATTTTATGGGATCAATTTCGGCTCTACAATTGATAAGCATGGGTTACATATCAATAATTCGGTGTCAACGCGGAAATTAAGTAGGTATACGAATCATTTTCATCGTCTTTCATGAATATTTTATTAGATCAATTTCGGAACTAGTGTTGATTATTTTTTATGTAAGTTCTACCGAATTATAGTATACAGCATAGTGGCCTTATTGGTGATGCTCTTCGGAAAGGTCAGGTGCGCCGTACTCGCAACCGGCGTGCGTGTTTGACCAGATTTATGGACTATACAGGCGTGTTTTTTTTTTATTTATTGTGAACATTGATTATCAAATATTGTGTTTATACAAGTACCTGTAATGGGAAAATTATAACGTTTCTTGTTCGTTTAGTTTCATTGGCTACATCAGTATTTCAGGGCACGATCAATATTAGGTAGGCACTAAAGTTTGTTATGAATTTGTCGTTCATTTCGAAGTTGACTACCTGAATAAAGTAATTGACAAATTACTTCGTGACGTTGAAGGTTGATGGGATGGGAAGGCTGACTGGCTCGTTTTATATGTACGGAATCTATACTAATAATGTAAAATGCGGATCGGATACCAGAACCCTAGATACTGATCCGGATTTTTGTTTTACGAAATAAAAGGACTACTTCTCCGTTTTATTCATTAAACTATTAAACAAAAGGCGCATAGATGGATATCTTAATCTTGCGTTTTTGTCGAGCAATGCAAAAACAGTGAGGTCCTACTTAGTCAATACACTTAGGTGTCGCCTAATCTTAGAGTCAAATTGGCATCGCATGGTCTTGCTAGGTAGGTATTTGACATAATTACGATATGAGTGCCAACACTTATCACTATTGACCTTTGTATTCTGCAGGAAGTCAACCAAACTTTAATAATGATGATGATCTTTACTTGCGTTAAATCTTTTAAAACCGTAGAAAATAATCTTAGTTGTAATTTCGTACAGCAACGCGGCAGCACGTTCTAAGAGCAAGATGCCTAACCAGCCGATCAAGGTATATTACTTGCCCCCGTCCCCACCATGCAGAGCTATCATCATGGCTGCAAAAGTAATGGGGGTGGAACTGGAGCTGGTGTTGACGAATATCATGGAAGGACAGCACATGACTCCGGAGTTTCTCAAGGTATGTGATAGGTGGTACGAGTATTGTCTCCTGCAATGCCTCCAAATCCTTTTGTTCTGTAATTCGCAATGCTAATTTTATTTCTATGTAAATGACTGTTCATTTCATTTCATTTCATTTCATTTCACTTCATTTCCTTTAATTTCCTTTCAACGTATATCTTTTGAACAATGCCTGTTTTTATGAAGGAATCTGATCAGAAGACTAATTGTCTGTGCTAAGGGGGTTTCTAAAGATATTAAATGATGATTGCGTTTATAATGTAGCACCACAATCACGTTGAAATACGCCTCGGCTTATCGTAAAACGGGGTTAATAGAAACGCAGGGGAGAAAAGAAACAAAATTTTGTAGGAGATTTTCATATTCGTTAAACATTGTTTGTTACATACTTATTATCGTTAAGGACCAAATTATCTATTCCATAAGTTATGTTGTTCATTTGTAAATATTGTATGTCATGGATATTAATATGTTGTAAATTATTTCATGAACTGTTAACTAACCATACTACTAAATTGGGACACTGTTATGGTGACGTATGTTTGTAAATAAATAAATAAAATTAGATAGCCTTTTTTATCCGAATGCGCGACGCAAAGGATGGTACTGTGATTATCAGTCTATGTATGTCTGTGTGTATGTAGGCATGAATGTATGTATACATATATGTGTATGTGTTTCTAAGTGACGCTCTAGAGACCAACCATGTGGGCCGATTTTAATGGTTCTTAGATCAATAGGTTTGTCTAAATCTTGCAATTTTGCATGTCACTAAAGACATGTAAGTTATCAACATTCTATAGAATATGGACGCCATTATGTGAAGAATAAAAAGTTTAGGAACTATATCATTGAATGGGTATTTGAAAATCATCTTAAGGTTACTCTTATTATTTTTCATTTTGAATGACCATTTAAGATCTTTGATGGATTAAAGTTGCTTAGCTCCCTTACATTTTCAATACTTATCGTGGTAAAGTTCTTATAAATAAATAAATAAATAAATAAATTTAAATAGTTTTATATTTATTTTATTATCATTGCCATAGTATAATGTAATAATCATAATAACATAAAAAGCGATATTACACTGCTTTGAAAGTTTATTTTAACGACCGTTATCTAAAGCATAATACAGTATGAAATAACCTTATAATAAAATAAAAAGGGCACAATGTTGTATGCTAACAGTCGGTGGCCGTATGTTAAAAAAAGTACAGTAATCTAGAACTCTTACACAATTTTACACAATTGTTTGTTTTTTGTTTCAAGTTCAATTTTTACGCAGTTTGGTTTTTTGTTTTTTTTTCTATTTAGGTAGGTATTTTTTTGGTAAATCTGGTTCTCAGATTTTCGCGCTTCCGACTGCCCGTAACGACTATCAAAGATCTACAAACGACAGGCGGGACCAACTGCTTAGCGTGATGGACATGTAATGGATGGTCCACGGACCAATCTCAGCAGTCGTAACGAAACCTTCGATCGATTCGTACGGTTGTTATTACTTAGCCACAAAACCCTCATGTTTTTAGTAAAAATCACTTTTCAAGATTTTTTTCAATTCACCTTGGCGTTTCTATTCATAATAATAAATCATTTATTTCGAGCAACAACACTCAAAATGTTAGTAAGAATGTACACTTACGAAGACAAAAACACAGAAATCACAGAAATAGCGGCAATATGTTGTGACATCATAGCTGCAAGGTGACAGGCCCAGCCGTCACCTTGCAGCAGTGGTTCACAACCTTACAATCAAGCCTGCTGGCCACCATAGATAGCATGCTGTTGGCGCTGCCCCGTACCATACGGACCAAGGATGCGCACCGTTTCCGCATCACCGTGTAAAAACAGTCCACGTGAGCTTCAGCAAACATTCCTGATGCGCTACAGTATCGGGGCAACCCCATCAGCACCCTGAAGGCGTTATTGTATTGACACTGTTTTACCCGTACTGTTATTGGCCCACAAAATCAAAATCTTCATTAATCTAAATCACAAAATCTTGACTAGGTCTGATGAGACCTAGTCAAGATTTTGTGGTGATTTTGTGGGTTTGCGTAAACGTGTTCTTGAGTGGTGACCGCGACTCGGCAAACGTAGTAGGACGCCCTCTGACCAGGTGGGATGACGATCTGCGAAAGACTGCAGGCAGATGCTGGATGCGGCAAGCTGAAGACAGGGCGCTATGGCGCTCATTAGGAGAGGGCTATGTCCAGCAGTGGACTAGTATAGCCTGATAATGGATGGGGTTTGCAATTGTATTGCACTTTGACATAGTGAGAGATGTCTCACTATGTCAAATTCAAACTATTTCAAATTGCAATATTGCAAATATACCATACCTACTAACAGAGGCGATATTGTCAACATCGCGTGTTAAACTCACATTTTTATTGCGCTAGCAATAAATCATGTTAGGGTTGCCTCCCTCACGAAATCTACGGCTCAAATAACTTTAATGTTTGTTGGTCGATGCTAAAAACAAAATGTACTTTATGATGTTTGGTTAGTTCTGCTTCAAAATGTTTACTCAGTTAACGATTCTTTTGATTCTAGATGAATCCACAACACACAATACCAACCATGGATGATAGTGGATTCATTTTGTGGGAAAGGTGAGTTATTTAAGGTCCACATTGGGATAAGAGCAGTAAAAATCTGATGAAATATCGATCTTTATTCTAAATAGCTATTTCTAGAAACTAATTCATTTCTTACAAACATGATTCTTTCAGCCGCGCAATCCTGGCTTACCTCGTGAATGCTTACGGCCGTGATGATACCCTGTACCCCAAGAACCCTCGTCTGCGAGCCATTGTCGACCAGCGCCTCAACTTTGACCTCGGCACGCTGTATATGAGATACCTCGCTCTTTACGTAAGTTGCGTTTCTTATATTATGACATCTTAAGGATTTATCGAAAGGATGACTACCTCGTTAGTTTAGTGGTCGGATGCTTTACTGCTGAAAATCAAATCCTGGGTTCGATTTCCGGGTCCAGCAAAGTGCTATTGGTTTTTCCAATCTGGAAATTCTTAGGGTGGCCTGAAGCCTAGATTTGTGCCCGCTTGATGGCAATAGGCTCGCCCCCTTTTACATGGATCTTATAATAAACATAACTGGTGAAATCTGTGTGTACTAAAGTTATCTCTGCAGCTCTGCCTAACCCTTCGGGGAACATAGGAGTGGTATTATGTTTTTATGATATGCCATTTGAACTGTGAAGATTCTTGCCATTTAACTTATACTCCTAAATGTGACTGCTGAAGTGCTTAGTGCTGTAGTCCCGGGTTCGATACCCAGGTCGGGTATCCCTATAATGGTGTTGGCGTTTTCTCAATCCCACGGCATTTTTCTTCATGAAAATTCCATTTAAGAAACATAGGTGCGTTGTTATGTTTATGTTAATCATAACATAACTAATTACATCTAAGATTGAAATTGATAACCTATATTGGATTGCGTTATTCCCCGTCATACTGTGACAAGTTGAACAAACTCATGAGATATGCTATCAAGCCGGAACAAATCGCTGTTCTAGGCGGCAAACATTTCATAGGGTATGATGACACAGTACACTATAAAAAGTTGCAGGGAACAATGTGTCAGAAATTGAAATCATAAATCATGAATCCAAATCCAGCTCTCTTGAAGTTGTTAAACTGAAAAGGTACTACTGAGTGTATTTATTACTTATTTATTAAAAACTAAGTATACAAAAATCTTAACTTAAAAACAATGACCCACAAAACCGTTTGTCTGTAGGAACAGAATATTAAATTTAGTTATTGTTTAGAAATTCATAGCGTAAGCAGTAAAAATAACAGTTTTGGAAGTTGATGACCAACCAATGGAAGTCTTCTAATAACTAAAATAAATTTAAGCCTCGTTTAGACGAGCAGAGTTTTTAGACCGTCTCGTGGCGTCGAAAGATGAGATGTTCATGAGGACACACGGACGGTGATTAAGAAACTCTTGTTCTCGTGTAAACGCACCATAATATAGAAACATAACAGCAGTCATCACAAATGTTATACTGTTCCAGGTACCGATGCTGTTCCGTGGTGAGGAGTACAATGAGGAGGCGGCTGCCAAGCTGGACGAGGCTCTGGGCTGGCTCAACACCTTCCTCGACGGACACGCCTTCGTCGCCGGAGACGATCTCACTATCGCAGACATCTCTATCATCGTTACTATTACTAACTTGGATGTAAGTTACATTTTCTTGAAGAATGTTTTGAAAATGAATGTGGATGGCTACAAGAGTAAGAAGACCAAATATTCTATGTATGGATTGTGTGATAGATGATATCACATCATATCGTCATTATTTGTTGCCACATCATTGATATGGCCAGAAAGAATGTGTCTACTAAAATAACTGGCACCATTCATATGTTATGGTAGAACAAAACGAAATTACTTGGGATAAGGACAGGGGACAATGATATAAGTACTCCACTACCGAATGTTGGTTGCGATAAAATTCCACATGTACAATCGTCAATATTTTGAAAGTAACCCTTGCTTGGGTTAGTCTGGTTTTCAAACTGGATTTAACTACATATATTATGTCCTCTTGTGTGAACTCATCAAAAGTTACTATTCTCTGTTCTGAGATCAGTAATTACAGTATTTTCACCCAGTTATGAGAATTCTCAATGTTGGAAAATACAATAGTGATAAACTATACAGGGTGGAAAGGATATGGAAGCACAAACTGATACCATGAGTTCAGTAGGTACATGATTCTGGAGTTTGTGCGTCGATGTTCCTTCAACCCTGTACATGCACGTTAATTCCTTATAAAGAAAAATAATAAGTGGAAATTCACATTTTAAAGATTTGTTGATGTTTTTCAGGATTCTTGGTAAGGATTGTATCAGATGAATGAGTAGCAGATGCTCAGAAATCACTGAAAACATCCGACAGCAAATATCTTCGATAATGTGATGTTGAAAAACATACAATATGGTAGATATTTGATTTTGGAGGAGACAATGTTCATTGATTACACGTAACAAAGTATAATAAAATCAACGGCGTGCTCATTCGTAGCTAACTTAGTGACTAAGGTTGAAATCTTGTGCAAAGATCTAGAGGAAATATTAGTGTTTCTGTTGATGAATACTATGATAATAGTATGACGTCCGTAAACTGGCATGAGGCTTACTTAATTATTCATATCAACCTGCTGGTTATCGATTTGTCTACAAGTCATGTTTAGATTCGTCAAGCGTCTTACTGTCTTCACAGCTCTGAGTATTATATATTACCCTTACTAGCACCTGTTAGTTTCTCAGCCTTGACGTTATTATCGATATCATACAAAATGTAGGTATTTATTGACACCCCTTCTTGACATACTTGGTCAGCTGAGGAAGTATACTTACCTAAATTGAATTAGTTTTATGTTTTTACACGTCATGGATAGCTGCAAACTATTAAGGTGTAAAATGCTGTGATGGTGTAATATTCCTAAAATTACATTGAGCACTTTGAGCGAATATCCTCGAGACGTCTTGGTACTAACTTTAATTGAAAGTCTATATTTTATTATACTTACTATTATATAAACCCCTCCAGTATCTACGCCAGCGGCAACTTTGGAAACGTCTACGAACCTACATTCCTTATTTTTTTTTAAGTTTATTAAAATATATTTGATAAGAAATGAAACACAAAAAAAAAAAGATCAATTCTTCCAAAATAATAAACTTACTGCGCTTAGAAAAAAACAAGTACTAATATGGAGGGTTTTTTATTTTTTTTTAAGTACATACACATATTCGTGGGTCTTGCTTATTTTAATCAGTGTTAGTAAGACTATCTCATTTTTCTTATTTTCAGGCTTTTGGTTACGATATGAGTGCCTACGAGAACCTCACTAAGTGGTTCGAGAGGACCAAGAAGGCTTTGGAGCCCTTTGGATATAACGAAGTGGATGTCGCCGGAGCCAACATCTTGGCTTCATTCTTGAAGAAAGAATAACTATTGAAAATTTCGCTTCTTTCACGGATACACCGAATAAAATGCTTGTACCTACTAATACTACTAAATAGGCATCTACTAATCATACTAATAGGCATTTGTAGTTCTTAGTTTATCTATTATTTGCACGTGTTTCCTTTCTTTGACAAATGTACAATTTTTCTTGCTTCCTTTCCTTTAACTGTGTTATTTTGTTTATCTTGAAATTATTAAAAGAAAATCTGTATAACTTTCGTGTTTTATTTAAAAAAACCAGATTAGGTAGCCATGGTTATCTATGTACGAAGGGCTTGAAACAGACTTGATTTGAAGTCAGAACTGGAAGATAAAATGCTCCATCTATAAAATCTATGAAACTCCGTTGTACTCGTTTACGATACAATTACGAGCATTGTTTCGTTAATTCGCAGCTAAAGCAGTGTTCAATCGGCAGCTTGTTCACATAACTTCATGTGTGTGTGTAAGTAGCCAAAATGACACGAGAATTGATCGAGGTGCTAACCGTTCGATAAACAAACCACGGTAATAAGGAGTGAGCTCGGTGCGACCCGACGTCCGGTCGCACGAGAACATACCGTGGAGCTATTGAATTGAGGTAGGCATTTCTATGTGGCATAACAATGTGCCGGCGCATGCAAGCGGGTCGCGCGCCGCGCTCCTACAGTTCTACGTTTTCAAAACAAAACAGCCGTTCGATTGTTCCAATTTGAAAAATCCACCACAAAACGATCAAACACATCGCAGTATTCACAAACAACCAGTAACAAGTGAAACGGAGAGTGTGCCTCCGTCTTGTCGTCTCTTAGCGCTGGTTCGCGTTACACGATAGCTACAATATTCTACAACATAGTCTGGAACTGAAAATGCGGTGGATGCAGTGCTGCGGATGATATGTGTTGTATAAGTTGACACAGCTGTGTATTGTGCTACCGAAGTACCAACACGATGATGTTCACAGTGGGTATTTCTAGTTTTTACAATACATTTTGTTATTCTTAACTTTTCCGATTCATAAACATAAGTGTGATTTTCAAGACTGTTCCAACGTTGTTAGTGTAATTCTCGTGATAAGGCAGGTAGTTGCCATTAAAACTTCCGTTTATAGTGCACTATTCAAAAACTTATGTAGGTTCTTGATAAGTGGAAGTAAGTACTTATACTTTATTGATTGAATCAACTGGTCCAATTGATAATATTAAACCAGACTGACTTGATCAAATTATAAATTATATGGTTTGAAAACTCCAAAGATGGAACCTGTTATTTAAATCTCGTTAGTAAAAGAAGACCACAATCCATGAGATAAATCTTACACCTAACTCAGATACTTCAAGAGATAACGTAGAGATCACTCTAGACAACAATTGACACTAGTCTACATCAGTTTAGAATTAGTTGCTATGAACACTGACCGGCCCACCGGGCTACATAGACAAGAGGATATGGTCATTATTCAACTACGTTACTGCACATTATGCTATTGTTAAATAATTCTCATCTCACACGACATCTGATACGGCAGTTAGATCTCTGAATGGTTTGACAAAGGTCTTGTGACAAATACACGGGAATTACTCAACGGAAGTTGGGGATGTCAACGATTGCAGTACTTGTAAAATGATCAGCTACGGTCACGTTACGTCGGGTTTTGACATAAGCGTAAACATTAGTGGGGCAGACCGCGGAAGTTCACCAACATGTGACAAATCAAAACGCTACTGAAGGATTTTTTGCTTTGTTGCTTCTTTTGTAAAGTCTCTGTCTCCTGTGAGGCCATTTTGTAATAATTCTTGTTTTGACCCTATTGACACAATACACTTGCATGTTATTACCGCATAGTTTGCTCCGTGACTAATAACTAATTCATTTTGTCATAGCCAGTAATAGCCTCACAATTCCAGCGGTGTAATTTGGGTACATGTGTCGCTTAATTAGCATTGGCATTATGCATACCATTGAACTTATTGTAGATAGTATTATGTCAGCCGCACATCCTGCCTTCAAAGACGTGTTGTTTAAGACACAGACGCTTGTTTTGATAAATAATGCATCAGTTTGAAGACACAATAACGACGTTTGTTGTTCCAGCGGTTAACATGCATCCTTATAATAGCATCGACGTCAATGGCTGTACAGTTCCCACCAAATCCCACATCAGATATATCAGCAGATGAGAAGACACAGAAGGGTAATAAGACATTGGAAGGATCGGAAGAAAGCGGCCATGAAATTGAAACAGATATTGATGAGGTTAAAGAAAAAAAGTTCTTAGATGACGCTATGAGAACAGTCCTAGATCCTAATACATTGATCGTGAAGACAAACGATATTGTTGAAACATTTAAGTTTCAGTTAGAAGAGTTAGACAAAGTTAACACTAGTCTCGATTTATTTATGGATGAGATGGATAAGCTAAGTTTGGATGTTTGCAAAACATCACAGGATGCTCTTTGGTCATACGTCACTGACATAAATAATGAAGCTAAGAAAAATAAAATGGTAAGAATTAATATTATTAATAATTGTGAAGTTAAATGAGAAGCTCTCGGGTTTAATTGCTTAATGTAATTATTTTCAGGTAAGAATTGCAGCCGAAGAAGATGAAATAAAGAAACAGTATTGGAACATACTGAAAAAGAAATATTTGAACGACGAACAACTGTTAAATGATACGAAGATGAGAAGAAAAATTAGAATCATAAAAGAACGAGGGACCAATGTGCAGATGCCTCAAAGCAAGGTATTTTGTCAATTAAATCTAGGATAAGGTAGTGCATACAATGCATTGTCGATTGTGCAGGAAAGAATGTGATTATGGGACAAAGCAGTAGAAAGATATTTAGATCAGCATGTAATTAGAATATATTGTTTCATATTATTTATGTCATGTCGTCAGGCCAATCTGTCATTTTCCATTTTTGCGTACTTTCTAAGTACACAAAATGGTGATAGGTGAATGGTGATTATTACTCGTGCTTTCTCTATGTGAAAAGAGTCCTAAGATCCTTTTTTTCAACTGGGTTATGGAGGTCAGATATGTAGTCGCTCCATGTAAAATACTGGTATTCAGCTGCATCCGGTAAGACTCCAATCTTACCGGATGCAGCTGAATACCAGCCGGCTCGGTTGGGAAAAGGCTAGACAGATGATGGCATTAGAGCGCATTGCCGTGATAATGAAAATACTATATTCCTACCAATCTCGAATAATTTCTTAAATTGATTCATAAACATTTGTTAATTCACTTCAGCCTTGAATTGAAGTGTCAGTATAAATAGCAATTTAATGTTTTCATCACTATAATAAAATAAACAAATAATGCTGGACAATCCACACAGCATCATCTAGCCCCAAGCTAAGCAGAGCTTGTGTTATGGGTACTAGATGACTGATACACTTAATACAATACATTACATTCATAGATATTTGTAATTATACATAGCAAATACCCAGAACACCCGAAACAAATATTTGTAGATCGTACAAACATTTGTCCCAGGGCGGGAATGGAACCCATATAATAATAAGTTTCTTTATTTCATAATATTTCAGCAGAGAGAAGAAATTGACACGATGCAGAGGATTTGGAGTCGTGTCACTGTTTGTCCTTATAATACAAGTTGTAGCTCGGAAGACTCGGTACGAACGATGAGTGGTCAGTCAGTATTTTTTTATATCGTCATCATCATCTTTAATTTAAAAATGTTATTCAGTTGATATGATCCGAAACCTCATTATAAAATGATGTATTGAATTAAGATAACTTAGGTTCACTTTTGTTATTTGTGGTATCGATTATATCGTCCATGCACTACAATTGGATCATTAATGTTTCCATTTAATATAATGTGTCATTACATTACGTTCAAACATAAATCCTAATCGAATTTCCTGTTAACAATAGAACAATTTTTTCAGACGTAATATCGATCTTTAAAACAAGTAACGATACAAAAGAATTGGCGTATTATTGGAAAGTTTATCGCGACACGACTGGCAAGAAAATACGGCCGATATTCAAAGACTATGTTGTGAGAATGAACAGAGTAGCGGAGTCAGAAAACTTTACTGACGCCGGCGATATGTGGCGATACGCATTTGAAGACGACGATTTTGTTAAAACTGTAGATAGAATCTGGAAAGAGATCAAACCATTTTATGATTTACTACACGATTACGTTAAAGCAAAGTTAAAGCTGGTTTACAAAGACCTTCTGAAGACTAGCGATAAGTCAATACCTGCTCATATTTTAGGTGAGTCTTAGTTTCTAGAGACGCCTGATTCATATCGAATCGCAATAATATGTGTGAGTCAAAATTTGCTCACAGATTTATTATTGTTATGCGTTTCATTGAAAACAAAATATACGAAGTCCATCATACGTCCTGCTGTAACAAGCTTAGTTTTCTAAATTAACTAACTTTTTTCGTTGTTTACTGCAACAACTTACTCAGTTGCCTTACTTAATGTTTTAGGTAATTTGTGGGCACAAGAATGGCAAGCAATATATCCGAAAGTAGTCGCGTACGCAGATCACATGAGACCGAAGCTTCCAGAAAACGAAACTATACTCTCCAAGGATTTATTTGATGCAGTCGATGAGTTCCATCAATCCCTTGGATTTGATAGTGCGAAAGATTCCTTCCAAGATATTAAAGAGACGATGACGACTGCCAACTGTTTGCCGTCCAGCCATGATATGTGTGATGGAGTGCATTACAAGTAAATTGATATTTATTTATTTATTTAATACTTTAAGCACACAAATGTACAGAGGCGGACTTAATGCCATAGGCATTTTCTACCAGTCAACCTTTGGGTGATGCAGAGACAAACAGTGGCAGGTGCAATTACTTAAAAGAAAAGTGAAAAAAAGTGATATTATTTACACCTAGTTATTAATAATAATAAATAATAGTAGCCAGCTACTGTCCCACTGCAGGGCAAAAGCCTCTTTTCATACAGAGGAGGCACGAGCATTAATCACCAAAATAGCTCAAGACGGGTTGGCGATTTCAGATTTATATCAATTATGATTGAAGATTACTACGCTTGTCGAGGTCAGTTAGTGGATGGGTGATTCGCAACATATCGAGACTCCTCTGTGCATTGAAAAGCACGTTAAGCCGTTGGTCCCGGCTGTCATTAGTAGATCTTTGACTGCCGTTATGGGTAGTCAGAAGCCTAAAAAGTAGAAAGTCTAACAACCAGTCTTACCAAAGGGTATCGTGTTGCCTAGTAACTGGGTTGTGAGGGTCAGATAGGCATTCGCTCAATGTGAAATACTGGTATTCAGCTGCATCCGTTTAGACTGAAAGCCGATCACAACCTAGTTAGGAAAAAGCTAGATGATGATGATGGTCTAATGACAGCCTCGTTGGATTTGTGGTCGCCAGTGATACTGCCATGCATGGAGGTTTTGGGTTCCATTATAATATGTGAGTTGAGTTCTCCATTTGAAATTTCTCAGTACAGCCTGGAGTCTGGATTTCTGCCCGGTTAGTGGCAATAGACTCGCCCCCTATTACATAGGACTTAAACATAACTGAAAAAATGTGGGTCCACTTAACCTGTCACACGTCTGTCCTATCCTTTGGGAAATGAAGGCGTAATGTTATGTATTTTTTTTTTTATAAGAAACGTTGCCCCGCACTAGGAATTTCTCCTGTGTCGTGGGTGCGTTTACAAACATTCAAAGTCACATACACAAACAGCCAGACCCGGAACAACTACCTGTAGGCCATAAAAATACTTGTTCCGTGCGGGATTCGAACCCACGACACGCGGCGCAGCAGTCGATCGCTCAGCCACTGCGCCAACCGTGTCGTCAAAATATGAAAATGTATGGGATATTTTTTATTAAGCGATTAAAGTCACTACTAGAAGCCCTTTTGGCCATTTTATTGCATTTACTAAGTCCTTATTGATTATTTGTACAATAATATACAAGCATTGATACTGTGCATAAAAAACTTTCAAAGTCATCTTCAATCAGATAATAAGTTCTACATAGGCATGATTAATTTTATTAATTTCTATTAAGCACGTGACTTTGCTTAGAAAATATCTAACTCGGACGTTTTAGTGTGAGGCATGTTTTAGGGTTCCGCATTCAAAGGTGCCAACGCTTACTTTTGTCCGTCTGTATATCATAAACTGTAATAGGAAGACAGTTGAAATGATCCCAGAGTGCCAATTTCTAATGCCGATTTAACAAAGAATAATAAAAATAAAATGAAATTTAAAATGAAATAGGGCCCCTTGTATGAATAGAAAGGCTTTTAGCAAAAAACCTTCATTTATGGAATCCGAATCGCACTTGGCCGATTTTTATTGACTGTTTCATTTTGCGTCACGTATGCCTTGTACAGTATTTTTATTTTGTAATTCTATTGTGTTTGATTTAGTAGTTTCCGTCATCGGAGCTCGTGGCTAAATAAAACTGAAAGGCTGATCGAAGGTTAAGCTACTCTTGCCGAGGTCAGTCTGTGGATGGGGGACCGTTCGGAATATATCGAGACTTCTCCAAGCGTCGGAAAGCAAGTTAAGGCGTTGGTCCTGGCTGTCATATGTAGATCAGAAGCCCGAAAGTCAGACAACCAGTCTTACCAATTGGTATCGTATTGCCCAGTAACTGAGTTGTGGAGGTCAGATAGGCGGTCGTTCCATGTGAAATACTGGTATTCAGCTGCATCCGGTTAGACTGGAAGCCTAACATAGTTGGGAAAAGGCAAGACAGTGATTAGTAGTTTCCGTCATATTTTTTGTATCAATTTGAAAATGGTTACGAAATATTATTCTCATTTTGTTTTTTTAAAGCTTATCTCATTAATATTGGCATACATAGATTTAGTATAGTATAATATTTATGCTTATAACACTAATGCTTTCGCTATTTTAACATGCCTTACTGTACTATGTGCGCAGCCGCAGTGGCTGCACCTATTCAATAATCCTAATCAGAAACGCTTTTTAAGCATTTAAAGGCGACAAAAGGCTTTTAAAAATAATCCACTTTATTATACGTCATGACATGGATTTTTTATATATCGCTGTTCAGGCAAAACATTATTAGGTACGGATAAACTTTTATAATTCTTTTGTGACTAAATATTAAGTTTTATAGCAAAACTTTAGGACTGTGTTATCAAGCATTATTATACGTTAGATAACATAACACCACGGCTGTATTTCTCGAAGGGTTAGCTAGAGGTGTACTCATAGTACACCCATATTTCAGTCAGTTTGGTTTTACCCCATATAATAGGGCACAAATCCAGACTACAGGGTAAATCCAGATGTACAAACCCAATATCACATGCCCGACCCGAGAATCGAACCTAGGACCTTACATAATTTAAAACATTATTACAAATTTGCCAGCCTTTTGGGCACCTTGACCGTTGACAGCGATGCGGATGAATTTCTCGTGCCCTATGATATTTTTTTTCATTTCATGTACATAACATTTTTTTTAAGTAAAGTTATAAGACTATAAATAAATGTATATAATGAACATTATAAATTTCTGATACAAAAAAAAAACATTTTGCCAGGATAAAATGGTGTGGTGAAAAGGTGACGGATATCGTCGTGGGCTTATCAAGAGCGGCAAGGCTCTTGGGACACGTTCAGTACTTCAAGCATTACAGAGGACTACCGCCCTTATACAGAGATGGACCGAATCCAGGTACCTATGATAAAAAACTGCACTTATGTCCATTCAAAAAATGCCGCTGCATATTTTGATCTTGATTACGGGTTGGTAGTTGTTTTATGATATTTCTGAATTTACAAACCGGTATATAGTCAAAGTCAAATCATTTATTTCAATTAGACCATTAAAAAGGCACTTTTGAACGCCAACTTGAAAAAAAATACTAAAATGATTCTAGTCACCCCTTCTAAAAGGTAGTTTCGTGTGGTGAAGAATTGCCAAGTAACTAACTCTTATAATAAGTTATTTTACATATGTGAAAACAGATGTCAGATTTCCCCAATTGAACATGAACCTTATTTCTTTTAATAAAGTTAAAACACTTATCACATAAATTTGACCAATGTGTCAAATTTAGCTAGCTTGATATGCTGGCCTCTGTACCTGTAATAAAAACCACTTTACAAAAATAGGCACAAATTATTACAATGATAATGTATACGTAACTAACATAATTAAGGCCACAATGTTGTATTTTATCATACCTAACTTAAGGCAGTCGGAATGGCAAATCGGAGGTCTGTCTTTGTAATTATTGGTATAGCTTCAATGTCCTATATCATTAATATACTTATTACAGGCAGTAAGTTCAGTGCTACTGTGGACTTTAATGCCATTATTCAATTCAGAAAGAAACATGATTGAAGGTTTGTGCTGTCAAAAAAACAATTTTTTTTTGTCTGAGATAGGAGTCAAGTCTTGTCAAAAGGCAATTAAGTTTTTTGGCCTAGGATCGGAGTCAAGTCTTAACAATGCATGAGAACAAAAGATTGTTATATAATGTTTTGTTATTTATTATACAACATTCATAAACTATATCGACTATGAACTACCAATACCTCCTAGCTAACTCTCATACGATTTTTAGTTTTTAATACCAATCTATGTACGTAGAATGCTATTTCGCGTATACTAGCAAAACCTCCTAGTGCGATTTTAACAGTTTACCTCATTACACACTAATACGATATGCTATCCTTCCAACTGACAAATAAATAATGAGACATATTTTTCATCTATAAAGTTGCAATTTTTTAGATAGATGATATTGGTAGTTCGTCGTCGATATGAGTAGTAAATGTATGGCCTTTGTGTGACCTTTCAAGGATCTGAACGCGATGGTTTCATAAGATAAATAATTACAATTAAATAATTAATTTCGATCGTGTTACAGCGTTCCACGATGCAATCTCCGACATCGTTGCCGTTCAGTTGACCTCGCCGGAGCACCTAAAGACCCTGAACCTGGTGAAGGTCGAAACAGGCCCCGAGGTTACTTTGAACCATCTCTTATGGGTCGCTTTAGAAAAGTTTCCGCTGATGGCATATGCTTACGTACTAGATAAATGGCGTTGGGATGTCTTCGGAAACAGCAGTTTGGAGGACTGGAATCAGCATTGGTGGGATCTCCGGTTTGTATTTATGTTTATTAATTGTCTTATACATTGTTACGGGTAGTCAGAAGCCCGAAAGTCTGATAACCAGTCTTACCAAGGGGTTTCGTGTTGTTCAGTAACTGGGGTGTGGAGGTCAGATAAGCAGTCGCTTTATGTAATCTAATGGTAATCAGTTGCATCCGGTTCAACTGGAAGCCGACCCCAACATAGTTGGAAAAACGCTAGGCAGATGATGATGTTGATATGTCCTACGGTGTCACTCTCCTCTAAGGGTCTTAGCGTGGTGTTACTCGTAAAAAGCCTATATAACATCCCTCATGAATTGGGTTATAAAAACAAAATATATTTTTTCAAATCCCTCTGTTACATAGATGTATACCGTCTATACTATACATAGCTCGGCAACCAACCAGTTTTGAACCGTGGTTAACTGGACTAAATATGTTGCTACGAATTTCCCTGTCACTCTGTATATGTTCACGCATTTATCTTAAATGTCAAATATAGCACAAAAAAAATATTTTAGCAGTTATGTAAATGCGACATTTATATCATTTCTAGTCAAAATGAGACAAAAAAACAAGATCGTGCCTAAGGCAGTGGATAGCTAAGGTGATTAGTAATAGAATTTGGATCAATTAGAATTACAATTCCTAATTAATATACAAGTGGATTCATATACCAGGGCCGAGAGGGCGAGTGCCATAACCGTTGTAGCTACATGAAAACATGATTAGGAAACTACCCTTAACTTTTTTAGTCATCTCCCACTCCATTTAAAGATTTTAGGAAAAAAGGTACACTCAGGTAGATAAAATAATTAACATGACACCACATCACGCCTATATTCGCCAAAGAGTAAGCAGAGGTATACTTAATACTGCACCCGCATTTCACAAGTTATATTCAAGCCCCAGGGGGTAGCCTATTGACATCAAATGACAACAGAATCTGACGACAGAATGCCATATGTAAAAGTCCTTTTTGAAAAAAACTTTGCTCGACCTGGGAATCTGATCCAGGAACTCATGATCAGCAGTAGCGCTTGCAACTACAAGACCGATGCGGTAGTGTAAGTAAGTTCTTACTAGAAAAGTGTTCAATCGCATGAATCACTACTCCACACCCTCAAAAACCTGTACCTAAAATTATATTTTTACAAGTGAAGAAATATACCTATGATTTTCCTTAAATCTTTTATATGACTCGTTTTATATCTCAATCCGAATAGGTATAGAGAGGTCACGAGACAATCTTGATACAACATTTTTTATGTACCTATAGACTATAACTAACTGACTCACTTACTGACTACCTGACAAGTAGGCCTATAAATTTAAACTATGGAGAAGTTATTCCTAGATTACCCTAGAGGTTTAAATTAAATTTACAAGAAAAAAACATATTATTTAAGACTATCACTTATAGGTTTTACTATACTCGTAATCTACGTTTGACTAACATATGTATTACGTAATCGTTTTTTCTTAAAGATGTTGTGTTTTTTAATGTCAGTAATTCTGTAAATCTTTTTAAACTTTATAAAACCATTTTTTTTAATTTTCTAATGTGGGGCACATTAGAAAATTAAAAAAAAATGGTTTTATATTCATATCAGTCCTGACTCGCTGTAATAGACAAACAAACGAGTGAACCTATGACGTATGGAAACCTAAAATGTGCCAAAAGGCTCAAAAGTATAAATTCCAGTCATCCGTCTTAGCACTGTTTGCTCATTAGCAAGTAAAATCATGTGTCTGTGATCCATTTAAAGGTATATATAATAACTGGTATCTCCTAAGTTAACTGTGGATATACCAGTTAATTTACTTATCTTTTATTAGCACTAGCTCTTTAGCTGTGTTTATAGTAACTACTTGATAGAAAAGTAATAGAATTTGTTGTAAATAAAAAACTGTTATTTTTCACTTTTTGAATACAGAGTGGAAGGGATATCTATGGACAACCTGATGCCATAACTTCAGAACCTAATTCTGGACTCCATAGCGTTAAAAAAAGTTGGGTTTCATTTCGGTTTTTGTTTATTCCTCATTGGGTTAAATAGAAATCATGATTGTTTATAAGTGAAACTGTAATAAAATAACAATTTTAAATAAAATAAGTGAGTAAAAAGTTTTTAAGTAGGTGCCGTTTAATTGGAATCGCAAAATAAAAAAACTGTTTTGTTTATTTGTGGTTTTCATAGCTTTCGGTAGTTTATACAGCTTCCGCAGTTGTTATGACTTACGGTATTTTTAGAGTCGTTACTAGGGAACTTTCTGCTACTGCCTTCTCGCGGTCGCGGGTTCGATTCCCATACGGGACAAATATTTGCATGGCCTACAGGTAGCTGTTACGGGTCTGGCCGTTTGTATATGTGACTTTAAATGTTTATAAACGCACCCACGATATAAGAAAAAGTACTAGTGTGGGGTAACATTTAAAAAACATTTAGAAGAAGATCGAAAGTAAAGAAACCGCTTTTAGAGCTACTTGATGGGTTGCCTAAACTATTTAAAGCAATACTTGAGTGTTAAGTGAGAATTACGGGCCTCGCATGCGTAGATCTTCCAGCCGTAACTGCCATTTGCATTGTAGACCTTAGGGAAGACGGTGGCATAGTGATCACGTGTCGCCGTGCACAGCGAGGTTCAGGGGAGACATCTTAACCGTCTCCTCTGGGATGTGCCCTAACAGGCTTTGCATAGAGGGGGTCCCGGAGTGGTCTCTTAAGAGGTAACGGGGCCTCTTCTATGTGTTGATGGTGATCACCGAGGTGTTTTTAGTGAGGTAAGAATCCCACACTCCCTGGTCTTTTCCCCAAAAGTCCAGGAGCCTTTTGAAGGTTTCCCCCCGTTAAAAAAAAGATGTGGAAAGAGAGTATATAAGTAGTAAGGCAACTGATTGTTTACCCTTCAAATCAAAATCAAAGGTAAGGGTCTCAAATCGGTCACCTTAAGAGAAACATAAGTTAAGATTACAATACCAGAACAACGAACTAGACGATTATTTGGTTATCAATGAACTAGAAAGTAAGTAAGTTTTTGTTTCAGAATAAAAGAGACAGGGGTGTCGCCACCAGTGCCGAGGAACGAAACCGACCTGGATCCAGCTGCAAAGTACCATGTTGTGTCTCACGTGCAATACATTACGTAAGTAATATGTTAGTATATTTATTTATGAGCTCGCGGCTAAGTAAAAACAGCCGCACCGGTTGATCGAAGGTCATGCTGCGCTTAACCGAGGTCAGTCTGTGGATGGTGGACCATTCGTAATGTATCGAGACACCCCGTGCCTCGGAAAGCATGTTAAGCCGTTGATCCCTTCTGTTATTTGTGAATCTTTGACAGTCGTTACGGGTAATCAGAAGTCTGACAACCAGTCTTACCAAGTGGTAATGTGTTGCCCAGTCACTAGGATGTGGAGGTCAGATAGGAAGTCACTAATTATAAAATACTGGTATTCACCTGCGTCTGGTTAGACTGGAAGCCGACCCCAACATAGTTGGAAAAAGGCTGGGTAGATGATGATATACTTTATTGATGTATAAGTATATTATTGGTGAAGGTGATATTTAGTGGAAATAATAGATACAGAAATATAATATGAAGTGTACGGTGGCGAAGTATATGGTTACGATTTTGGGCAAGGATACAGGAGATGCCAATTTACACTCAGGACATAAAATTGCTTTTGTGGCATAATAGCAGAAGACATGAAAAATAAACGTGATATCAATTATTCTAGACACGGTCTAGGTAAAGTAATATCCAAAAGATCAGATCCCTTGTCTTATAAGACAGTTATCAGTTAGACAGAATATACTGATTATTTTGCTGGCTAAAGCCAAAACGGCTTATGCCATTGTTTTAGAACCCTAAAACAATGGCCATGTAACCACGCAAGGGACATTGGAAATTTCATCATCATTCTTATCTTTTCTAACCTACTGTGTGAAAGCGAAAAGTACTTATTACCTTATCTTATCCCAATACTGAGTGATCTCCATCTGAATCATTATGCGTCATCTTTCTCCTCTATTAAGTTTGTAGGTAGAGATTATATTTTTTTTGCATCATTGTGATTCATTTTAGATTTATTTTTTAGATACCTGATATCTCATGTTCTGGAATTCCAAATCCTGTTATCCCTCTGCAAGAGGGCGAATCACACGGGACCTCTTCACGAATGCTCCATATATGGCGTCAAGGAAGCAGGAAAACTTCTCAGGTACATTGTCTGCCTAATTAATATGCGTGAGAAATTAATATCGTTGACTCTTTGTTCATCAAGGATGTGGATGGCGTAATTGTTAATAAGAGATGTGCTAGCGCCTTAGTAAAGAAGCCAACACAACAAGCTACCCCAAACTGTCAAACTTTCCCAATTGAAAATTAACCTTATGCTTTTGTAATTAAGTTGAAAAACTATCAAACAAATTTGACAGATTGGGGTAGCTTGATGTGCTGGCCTCTGTACCTCAACCGCTTTTTGTAATTCATTGTAAAATGGCATAATTATAGAATATTTTCCATGGACTATTGTAATGAGTAACTCGAGGATTCCCACTCTGAACAAAGTTTGGAAAAGGAAATGATGTAAAACTTAAACAAACAATAGTTTGCTCTTTTCATTTGATTTAACTATTATCTCAACATTATAAATCAACTATTGACGTCAAGTTTTGAAGAATCAGGAAAATCTTGCTATTACTTTTAGTACAAGCTACCATTTACTATTACAATGTCAATAACGACCCTGACATCCCGAATGCTGCAAGTGCAACTGAATACTATCAGCGTTTTATTGCAGATACGCTTCAGATTGTTGCTGATGTATCCTCTAGACGTCGAGCCTACTTGTTTAAGGGGAAAATGCCAAGGGCGAAACAGGTGACCCGCGAAATTTAAAATTTCTTACGTGTAGCGCTTTTCATGTATGCGGTTGTGTGATACTATTAAATGTACCAATACATCTGTGTAACTTAAAATAAGCCGATGTAATGGCAATCGCATTAAATCTTGACATGAATAATTCATGATTTTGTTAATTATAACTAAACTTTGTTCGAAAAAAATGTTCAATTAATACTGAGCTACAAATCGCAAAAAAAAACGTAAGAAATGTGTATTTCGCGGGCTTCCCTGGCGTCTTTAGTTAAGGCGGAGACATGCCCATACTTAACAAATATCCTGGTTTTAATTATGAAAGAGAATTATAATATCAACTATGTCCTGTCCAGTGTAGGTAAAAAAAATTACTCCGTATAACTAAGTATACTCTCATGAACCTTTGGCTCATACGAAATTTTAGACATTAATACTTATGCTTATTTCAGCGATGGTATGGCTCTTGGTGCAAGTGAGGATTGGCGAACAGTCCTTAAAGCTATAACTGGCGAAACCGATCTATCAACTGAAGGCATACTACAGTACTTTTCAGAACTCCAAAAGTACCTGAAAGTGGAGAACGTGAAACTAGCAAGTCTTACCGAAGGAGACATGGACCAGAGTGCACCGATCATTGTAGGTGTCATAGTAGTGTTATTGACAGTACTAATAATCGTCCTTTACTGTGTAAAGAAACACGATTTTGGTACCAAAGTGTTATCAGCTTGCGGTCTGAGTAAAAACGGCTCCTTGGACATAGTGACGAACGAACTCCCACAGGGAAAGAACAATGAGGTGGACGGTATAAGCGAAGATAAGGTTTGAAATAAAACGAAGGATGAATCTGAATGTGATTACACTAATGTTTATTTTCTAAGTGAAAGTATTGTAGAAACCTAGGACAAGACCTATAGCGATAAGACAGACAATTATTTAGCATTTAACAAGTTACGGTTTGATTACATCATAAAGATAAGTTTTAAGTGTATTTGTGTGAAAGTTTGGAAATATTGTTTTATGAATAAGTATTAATGCCATGGGTATGTTATTTACGAATACATTTTATTGAATGACCATTTATTTATCATAAACATACACACACTCCCTGTTTTCCCCAAAGGGCTTGATAGAGATGGGTTGGACTGCAATGGAGATAGTTGATGGCTAACTGTCAAATCCAGATTTCGGGCTGCTACTAAACTTCATATGCCTACCCTGTAACATTGCCTCATCTAGAGGTGGAACAAAAACCCCGTGCTTAGTAGTTTTCATCTTTCAACGTGAAGCGTATGGAAAAAAAGACGAACTGATGGATGACGTAAGCCGAATTCATCTATAGAAGAAGTGATTATGGTTATAATCAGAGGGAGGTCACCTAGCGGTGAATGGTCAGCCTAAACTGTCACAATTTGTATGAAAATTAAACTGCATGGTATATTAAACACTGCAGTAAAGTGCTCTCGTCACGCAAGGCTGTCGCTCGTAACATGTTTTGTGTGTCCAGTGTTTGGCTTTGAAAACGTTACGCATGGGAATCCAACAACCAACTTGACCAACGTTAAATAGAAGTATTTGTTTAGCATTATTAGATTCTATGTTTAGCTAAATTATTTTTATCTCAACTTTTTCTTTGTGTCGATGCCTAGGATAACATTTCTACTAGTTGTGTGGACGTAGATAACTGGTCATTTCTTCCTTTTTAAGACCTTTCTTCACGCTAGGAATTTCCACTTGTACCGTGGAACCAACGGTACAGGAGAAATCCCTAGTGTGGCCTACAAACGTTTACACTCACATACACAAACAGCCAGACCCGGAACAAATACCTGTAGGACATACAGATATGTATTCCGTGCGGGGATCGAACCTGGCGCACACCTGCACACACAACAGCCAGTCGTTCAGCCACTGAACCAACCTTGCTGTCACCGTGCCAGGGTTAAATGACTGGGACCGAGACCATACCCGGACACTGCTTGCTTAACAACATCTCTACACATATAGGCATATAGGATAGTTCTCTGTGCAGAGCATACATGGAGGATGAGGTAACGGTAGCGGATGTGCTCCTTGATTACACGGCAGTGACCGAAATACGAACAAAGACCCTGGTAACACCAAAGTCCCTAGCGGAGGCCCTGAACAGTTCGGGAAGCTTAACCTGTTTCCAGAGGGAAATGCGCTGGCTGGAATGAAGGCCAACATGGCTCCCGCGCAATGGTCCGCTTAAAGGACTAACTGCAGAACTCCTCCGCTGTTCTTTTCTGATTAATCTCGTTTGGGGATCCAAGTTTCTCCGTGACTCGTTGGGCTGCATCGTCTCGACGCTTTTCTGGCAGTCGCCATGTTGATTCTGGTTTTCAGGAGTTGCAGTGGTTTGGGAATAGTGTGGCAGACTTATCTAAAAAAAAAAACTGAATCCCGATAAATCCCGATCCCGGTTGGTTGCTTCCACACCTGCATTACACTGCGAGCAGGACAGGGATTTCATGAGTTACACTTCAGCTAACTATTGAGCATAGTGAAGGTTCAAATGTTAATTGATTTGCCCTACAAATGATTATAGTGGGTTATTATCTCCGATGTTGCTCCACCATTCAGTCCCTTCACTAAACCACAGCAGTAATTGAAAATTTTAATGCCGTGATTATCAAAAATAAATTGGTGATCATATCATGTTTATTTGTGTACACGGAGATGCTACGTTTAAAATGCTTGAAATTGTTAGGCTTTTACGATAGTTATGATGATTTATTATGATCTTCTTTGAAGATTATGACTACACGTCCAGTGCTCGTGTCTCCCGAAGTCTTCACGGTAAGTATTACTGTAATTTTGAAGTTGAGATAAATAATAATCAATCAATCATTCATATTATTTACTGTGAATCATAGGCCGGTAAAGAATACAAGTGCAGACAGTGATTTTTTTAAGCATACAAAAATCTTTATCATATAAGGTATTAAAATGCAAAAATTAATATGGTACACGTCGTCCTTCATTACTCTTGATTATCAGAAATATATACATATATATATCAGACAAGATTTTTACTGTCAATGTTCTTCACTAAAAATAGTGTAGCAACATTGTTGTTATCAAATTACAATTTACTTAGCAGGGACATAGTACAATAATATGTCATGGTCTAACAATTTCGATCATTTAGGTTTGCTCTATTAATTTAGAGCTTGATGCAAATATACTTTAGTCCGCAAACATTTCCACTACAGACCATGTTACGTGGTCGGAAACAACATTGTTCAATTTGACAAATTATGGCCGTGAGCTTCAAAATAAAAATATTAGGCAGTAGAATTACGTTGTGTTAAATTGGTGTGAACCAGCGCAATCCTAAAATCGATGATAATAATACACATGAATACTGCAAATGTGAACGTTACTGCCACTCCGCGGGTCATGGACGAGTGCAATAATTTTCAGTTGGAATTGCTTTGATTAAAACAACAGACCTCCAGTCAACTCTTGGAACCCTTTGACTGGTTTATACAGTACTTTTCCGAATTTATTTACTGACGTTACTGTTGTAAGAATTGATATTAAACAATCGATCGTTCCTCAGGTTCATATAAGCAAATGACTGCTATTGACGGCCAACGATGTCCGCGACTGGCTGTGGACATCCGCTGATAGCCGACTTGTCGAAATGGTTAAGAATGTGAGCCGGTGTGAACTAACTGCAATCACCTAACCGTTACCGCTTGTGACGAACGCGCGCACCTAGGATCGCAGCGCAGGAGTTCGCGCGCTATTTGCATATTCAAAAATCGAACACTACGATTATACGTTACGAATTGATGTTACTTTTTTGTTTAAATAAATAGTATTTAATTTTAGAATATTTTAATAAAAAATAAAATAAATAAACACGAGTTAAAAATAGACATTGTATACAATAAATATAGGTAAACACGTAAGGGCCATAACAGATGAAGCTTAAGTGAAGTGATGATATTTGGTTGTGAATAAGTTTTAATTAAAAGGTAAGTTTAGTCGTAAATACTCATCCTAAATACTGAACCATAATAATTTAATTGAAAATGAAAAATCTATTTCTGTAAAATTGTGAATGACTTTTTTAATATGCTTCTTACTGAATATCAATATTATATCTTAGTGTATCTACTAGGTAATTATTATCGGACTATGTCCTTCGCATACGTCAAATTAAGCTGTAAAGAAATCATAATGAATTTAAAATTACTTCCTCGCCAATTTCCAGCAACTGCCGCAGTATTTTTTATTGCAGTAATCACAAAAAGTGGATATAAATAGTTAATCATTAATGTGACAATTTACAAACTAGGGGTGCCAGGTGCCAGGTAAACGTGTACTTGAGTGGAGACCGCGACTCGGCAAACGTAGTGTAGGATGCCCTCTGACTAGGTGGGGTGACGATCTGCGAAAGACTGCAGGCAGATGCTGGATGCGGCAAGCTGAAGACAGGGCGCTATGGCACTCATTAGGAGAGGGCTATGTCCAGCAGTGGACTAGTATAGCCTGATGATGATGATGATGGTGCCAGGTCCCAGTGGTAACAAAATATACATGTTTAGACCCTTTTAACTAAAGCTAGCTTAAATAAATGAAATAAAACTTATTACCAATTTTTCTTTACCAATCAAAAAATGGTATTCAGGCTTTTATTCATTGGACTTAATAATTCGAAAATAGTAAATTTCACACAAATTAATTTGAGATGAAATCTTTTGTTCCTTAGGGGCAAATTATCGTTATGTTAGTTAGTTACATACAAGTTACCCCCGACATGGAGTAAACTGTCTCAATCACAATTTGATCAGCAGTAACACATTCTTTTTTTAATGTATCTACTTAAACACCTTTTCTTGTATCGTCGGTTTGTATTTGGTGCTCTGAACCATTTTTTAAGGTCCTGGTTACCAGGTGGCCAGGTTTCGAAACATATTAAGCACAAGCTCAACGTACCTTTTTAATCGTCACCTGCATGGTTCACATTTAGTTTTCTGCGTTTGCTTCTATTATCTCATGTTTATTGTTCTGCTGACGCATTCTTGACGATGCTGTAAGTTCAAATAGTGTAAAAATAATGTTTATAAAATTACCGGTAGTCAATTATTTTTTTACGAATATATAGAAACCTCGAAATGTTTACGAATAGAAATGCTTTTCACTATAACTTTATGAATCGGGCTATTTCCTTACACCTATTTACTTATAAGATTCAATAAAATAAATCGAGGGAAGATTTTACCTAAAAGGTGTTTTTTTTCTTAACTTGGTGGTGATTCATATATTTCGATACAAGAGAGTGCTCGCTATGACACTTTCTTTGGTCGGTAGCATTAAGATGGGTTATTATTGACATGTTATTATTCGATTTTCTTAAATCCTTCTTAACAAAGATATACTAAGATGAGTGAATACTAAAACAAGGCCAGTTTTCTATTACTTGTGATAACGAGGACAGTCTTCCCCTATATGAAGTTCTTATAATTATTTTGTGATTTGCTAAGAACATAGTCGCACTTTAAGCTTTTTACTCAATAATATCCAAGTACCTGTACCTGTGGTAGGTAGCTGTCTACCTTACGTACCTATGTATTATACCTGCTGCAATTCATTTTGTATGATAATCGTATAAAAATATTATTTACTTAGAAGTAAAAATCAAATCATTTAAAATCAAAGGGAAAAAAGAGCAAGAAAGTTAAACTTATAGATGTAGATCATCTATAAGTTTAACTTTCTTGCTCTTTTTGCCCTGATTGCCTCTATTATTATTATATTTATTATATAATATATTCTTTTAGTATAGCAGGCACACCGAGAACCAACTTGTTTTCCATCTTGAACATTGTTTTTTATAGTACTGTTTATTTACTCAGCTGATTTTTAATTAATTCTATTGTTAAACAAATATAAAGCTCGTGGCTAAATGAAAGCAGACGCACGGGTTGATCGAAGGTTAAGCTACGCTAGCCGAGGTCAGTCTGCGGATGGGTGAGCGTTCATAACATATCGAGACTCGTCCGTACCTCGGAAAACACGTTAAGCCGTTGGGCCCGGCTGTCATTAGTAGATTTTTGACAATCGTTACGGCTGGCCAGAAGCCCGAAAGTCTGACAGCCAGTCTTACCAATGGGTACCGTGTTGCCCAGTTACTGGGTTGTGGAGGTCAGATAGTCAGTCGCTCCTTGTAAAATACAAATTTTCATCTGCATCCAGTTAGATTGGAAGCCGCCCTAACATAGGTTGAGGAAAAGGCTAGGTTGTTAAACAAACAAAAATCTTATAAAAATAAATAAATAAATAAATAAATAAATAATGCTGGACAATCCACACAGCATCATCTAGCCCCAAGCTAAGCAGAGCTTGTGTTATGGGTACTAGATGACTGATATACTTAATACAATACATTACATAGATAGATATTTTTATTATACATAGGAAATACCCAGAACACCCGGAACAAATATTTGTAGATCGTACAAACATTTGTCCCAAGGCGGGAATCGAACCCGCAACCTCTTGCGTCGCAGGCGGACCTTCGCCCGCCGCGCCACAACGGTCGTCGCAATACAAGATGTTTGTGCCATAATATTATATAAGCCAGCATACACACAACAAAATACAATAAATAATAATATTTATTTTAGTACATGGGCTTTAGAAAACACCTGTATATACACGTCTTAAAATAAATAAGCTGGATCAAGTTGAGGTCGATGTTTCCTCAAAGACTACTCTAAAAAGAAACACTAATATAGTATAGTATACTAATATCCATTAAAAAATATGCAAAAATAAATTATTACTAAATCTTAATTGCACGTATAATAATGATGTACATTAAATTTATGCCGGATTTAACTGACCACGGCCTCCAGAGTGACGACTATGGACTTTATAGTGTAGGTAGGTAACTTGTAAACTTGCCGGTCAAAAAAAACTTGAATAAAATTGACCGAAAAAAACTGATTTGTATCTATGCATAGCAAAATTCAATTAGATTTTAGTCATGAATTTATTTTTTTAACATTAATCTTTATGTCTCTTTTAAACCACACTATTATGTACTAACTACTACTAGCTTGGTACTAAGGGAATTATTGGGTCCTAATGTTTTTTTACATCTTGCTTGTGATTGTTGGTATAAGTATATCTTAGGCTGAGATCTAAGTTTCAATCGTGCTGAGACTTTCCTCAGACTTGAATTATTTTTATTGGTCCATTTGCGAAATATTAGGCTTTAAATTACTGATGTTAGTTAGAGCCCAGCCAGCTAAATGGTATATTCTGGATTTGTGAAAAAAAAATCACGGCAATAGTAGGTACTCGTACACATAACTAATTTAAAAGGAAAAGTATCACAGCTAAGAAGGCTTTTCGAGTAAACGAGTCGGTTAAGTCATTTCCTTTTACGTACAACTTCTATTGAAAATTACTTAGATGAAGTTGTGTTTGTGTTTAGGTCAAGTTATGACTCCAGGAATAACTTTGTTTTTCATAGTTTGAGAAAATGTTATGCTTAAAATACAAACTGATCTTTGCAATCGATAAAATCCATACTGTGCAAGCGTATTAATCCCGGAACCCTTCATTTGATTGGCCGGTTTCTTTTTGTAAATTTTCATTATTTTGTTCATGTAGTTGCTATTTACGGTGGGTGTTCCTTACCTTTGTACCTTTTCTTTCTTTCTTTTTCTTTACAAACTATTTCCAGTTCTCCAACAGTACCTGGGTTGTGGAGGTCAGATTGTCAAGTCTGTTGCTCAAATGTCCGATAAAAAAAAGTCCAGGGTAGCTGCATCCGGTTGCCGCCACCTATACAGTTGATAAAAAGCTAGGCAAATGATGATGAGGTTTTATTCTGATAACACGATCCACAACCGTGTCACGCTATCAGTTTAACAATGAAACATGGCACTGCATGCACAACACGACTTGAAGTACAGTACAAACAACAACAACACGTTATGAAGGATCATTAATTTTATCCGACACAACCGAACTTCTACTGACAAAACGTGACTACCATTGCCTATGCTACTATGTCCTTCTCTGTACATTAGTGTCCTTGATAATATTTAAAATAGTATTAAATATATTAATAAATAATTTAGTAGATGTAAAAAATAATATACTTATGTAACTTTTTAGTAAATAGTGGGGTTTGGAAATTTATTCCAGCATTAATAATAATAGGGTTTCTCTCCAAGGCGCCCGTGGCTAAATAAAAGCAGACGCACGGGTTGATCGCAGGTTAATCTACGCTTGCCGAGGTCAGTCTGTGGATGGGTGACCGTTCGTAACATATAGAGAATCCTCCGTGCCTCGGTTGGAAGTCGGTAGTATGAGAACCAGTCTTACCAAGGAGTAGGTTGGGTTGTGGAGGTCAGATAGGCAGTCGCTCCATGTCAAATACTGGTATTCAGCTGCATCCGGTTAGATGATGAGGGTTCCTCTCTCTGGGGCCTTATTCCATTTTACCGGTGGGTTACAATTTAGATAGATACTACGAGTATATTATTCAAATAAATAAAAATTGCAGAAATAGTGACACTTACATAATTAGGCAGTCTTCCTTTTAAAAAAAAGTTGTATCCTGTATCTCATGACCTCGAAATAGTTTCTTCCTTATTACAGAAACTCGGTTTGTTTGCATGGTAAAACAAATTTAGTAGAATAAAAAGGAAAACAAAATTACTTAGATACTGGCTGTACGTGTACCTAAGTGAGTTTAAATGTTTGTAAACGTACCAGGATACAGGAGAAATACCTAGTGTGTGCTATGTTTTGTTTTTAAATAAAATAAAATAAATGAAACGAAAAAAAACACATGTGTGAGTGTGCATGTGTTGTGCGTGTGTATTTGTAAATATAAAGGTTTACTGTATGTCTAGAGCTTTATATTAAGAACTAGTTGTTACCCGCGACTTTGTTCATGTAAAACTTCATGGTTTTAATATTTTTGCCCGGAATCCTAATTTTTATCTAAATTAAAAGTAGCCTAAGTTACTCCATTTAATCAGTCAGCCAGTGAAAGTCCCATCAAAATCGTTCAAACCTTTTCGGTCATTATCCTGAACAAACATATAAACAGACAATGTTTGTTTTTAATATTGGTTTCTTGGAATATGTATATTTAATAAAAATACCTACATTTATTAAAAAATCGGTTATTTTTATTTTATAAACAGACACTTCAATTTTAATTATTTGTACAGATCACTAAATAGAATGACTATGTGTGAATGACCTTATCATTATTGTTGAGGTTAGTTATGGCAAGGATTTCAGTTTGTAAGAAGTACAATTTGGCCAAGCCAGTAATGAACTAATAAAAATCCTATCTCATACTTACCCGCTATTTGCACTGTCAGGGTCGTTTGGACGTTTGGAGAACTAAGTTAAAAATACACTATCGCCATTCACTATTTAGTTACTATCACAAAACCTTACACAAAAGTTCCTTATATAATAAAAGCAATTACTTAACAATATGAATTGTATGCGACGTTTATTATTATCTTATAAGTAGGTACTACAACTACCAAATACAGAGGTTTTATACAGTATATACTGTAAAGGTCGTATACAATAGTAATTAGTAGAACTTATTGAATACAGGCTGGTTGAACATTAGTTCTCTCTGGTTTCAAACAGTTAAGCAATATTCGAATTGTTTTAAATATAGAACGGGCCCTTGGTCAAGGGTTGAAGGATTCTTGAATTTGAAGTGATTGTATGAAGATTTCCTCTTAATGTCAATCCGAAAGTTTATTATACGTGTACCTTTTCGAGTTTTCTGCTTCTATTAAAATGCTTCAGGC
This sequence comes from Phlogophora meticulosa, assembly GCA_905147745.2. Taxonomy (NCBI): domain Eukaryota; kingdom Metazoa; phylum Arthropoda; class Insecta; order Lepidoptera; family Noctuidae; genus Phlogophora; species Phlogophora meticulosa. The sequence goes on along the minus strand of LR990528.1, from coordinate 7,735,933 downwards.
AAGCGTTTAAACGCATAATAATACCACCCTGTTACTATCCCACTCAAACAGAGAAAGCAACCATTAATTACTACGATTTCTCAATGCGGGTGAGCGATTTCGGTCTAATATTAATTATAAGTCCTTCCTTGCAGTTTTTCACATATGTCCGTAATATCTAAGATAAACATCGATAGTGCAGATGCCAGCTAATCAAGCTACCCCAATGTGTCAGTTTTTCAACTTTATAATAAAAGAATAAGGTTCATTTTCCGTTTAGAAAATAAGACAGTTTGGGATTGCTTGATGTGCTGGGTTCTATACACAATTACGAAACGTATACGTACCACAAAAATATTGGCAGTGACAAATCACGTATCAACAGATTTCCACTTTCCTTTAGTTTTTGTGCAAGAAATGCGTGCCCGCAACTTTGAATTTTACTTTCACATAGTTTCATTTTCTATGCATTCTTCTAACCTTATCGCGGTTCACGACTTTCTAGCGCGGCTTATGAAAACCGACACTGCAATATCCCGTATGAGAGGGATAATCCATTCTTAATATTATAAATGGGAAAGTGTGTTTGTCTGTTTGTCCGTCTTTCACGCCTAAACCACTGAACGGATTTCGATAAAATTTGGCAGAGAGATAGATTGCACCCCTGGAAAGGGCATAGGTTACTTTTTTTATGAACAAACCACGCGTGCGAAGCCACGGGTGGAAGCTAGTAATATATAATAAAAGATATAGCCTATAAGACTGTTCAATCTATACTAATATAATAAATTAAAAAAAGTTTTTTGTTTGAAAGCGCTAACCTCTGGATCAATCTTATCGACCAAAAAATATATTTCGATTTGATAGCCCAATTCTTGAGGAAGGTTAGCTATAACATAAATAAATAAATAAATACATAATGTTGGACAATCCACACAGCATCATCTAGCCCCAAGCTAAGCAGATCTTGTGTTATGGGTACTAGATGACTGACATACTTAATACAATACATTACATAGATAGATATTTTTTATTATACGTAGCAAATACCAACAACAAATCTTTGTAGATTTTACAAACATTTGTCCCAAGGCAGGAATCGAACCCGCAACCTCCTGCGTCGCAGGCGGACCTTCGCCCGCCGCGCCACATTGGTCGTCGCATAACATAACATCACTCTACAGCTTGAGTGATTAAAAGGGACATTAGTCACTTGTAATAATTGTTTTTCTATTGTGTCTGCTAATTGGCACTTGATCTGTTGGGAGCGGATGTAACCGCGGGGCACAGCTAGTATGCCAAAAAATCGATTGCGTTGCTTTACAAGCAACGGCCACGTGTACCTTGTTCCTACGTCTAGCGATTACCATACCGTCCCATAGGATTATTTTGCGCTTGATTATGCTCTAAAGCACCTTTGTGCTATGTTTTTCTGTGTTCCTAATAAATGGATATTTTCTTTTAGTGTGCGTTAGAAAGAGCTTTATGCCACGTTACTTGTCAATCTATCACTAGTGTGTAGTTTGTGCGAATGCCCGACTCGACCCAGCTAGATTTAACCAGTGCGGGCCCGTACTAAAGTCTAATAAGGGCCCCCCTTTGGTGTAGTTAAGGAGATAAAAGAAAACAATACTTCTACTTATTAGTTTTTCTCCATATCTTCGTATCTAACACGTTTATAAATTTGTAAAACAAAGATGTAACTTTCCTCCCCTATTCTGTAAGAACCACCCCGCGAAAACTTAGGTGGAGTGAGGGTGAAGTGAACTGTCAATACCTAGCATTAGTCTGAGATATCAGCTGTTTTTGACTTCTCTACACCAATATTTTTGATGAGTTTTTTTACTGCTGTTTCATAATACTCAATTTACTTTAATCAACTTTTTTATCATACCTTCTTGGAGAGATTACTTATAATTCTTTGACAATTCATATTGGAATAATAGCTGTTTTGTCGACTTATGCAGAAAAGCTGTGGATTAGATAAACTGAGAAGATTTTTGTTACATTTATTTTTAACATTCATATATAATATTTTATTGGAGCCACCTCGGTTGACACCAAAGTAGAATAGGTGTTTTGTCGACTTATGCAGAAAAAGCTGTAGATTAGATAAACTGAGAAGTTTTTTGTTACATTTATTTTTAACATTCATATATAATATTTTATTGGATCCACCTCGGTTGACACCAAAGTAGGATAGGTGTTTTGTCGACTTATGCAGAAAAAGCTGTAGATTAGATAAACTGAGAAGTTTTTTGTTACATTTATTTTTAACATTCATATATAATATTTTATTGGATCCACCTCGGTTGACACCAAAGTAGGTACGAGGACGATCCTACTCACCTACCATGACTTGTATTTTTTTGTACGTCCTAGCGCGGGGCCCGTAGCCTTTTCTACACTACGAGACTAATCCGGCCCTGAATCAACCAGAAAATCGGAAATCCATTCATCAAGCCTTGAACATGAATTTCTGGTTGTTTTGTAGCATTGTGTAATAGTTTATTGTTTGCAAACAATCGGTCTATTGATAAGATTACCTCATCATTGCTTTATATTGTGGACATCTATAACCGAAATAAAACAATTAATAAACGCAGAATACCATAACAATAATATTTCGTCATGGGAAACTTACTGAACAAACAACTGAAGTAGTTATCATTGATGTCAAAGAATTTTGCAAATTACACAAAGTTGGCAGCGCGAGACGAGTTAAATAAGATTCTGATGTTGCTGTAATGATTCAGGAGGCATTTTTAAAAACTATTTTCATTTACACACCCATGGGTGACGTTTTAGGTATCTCACAAAGTTTTTTTGTGTTCCTGCTACTGTTTTTTATTATTTTATTTATTGGGGAAAACAAACAACAACAACACATTGAATATTACACAAAAAACAATTTTCCAAAAGTTTTACTAATGTGATATCAACAGCGTTCTCCATAGATAATACCATGAGACATTTTCAAAACAACACTTGTCAAACCATGACAAGTGTTGTTTTAGAAAAAGGCCCTACACTAGAAATTTGTCCTGTGTTATGGGTGCGTTTAAAAACATTCAAACTTATTACTATTTATGTTATCCTCAACTGCTGGACTGCATCGTCGGTCTAGTGGTCGAAAACGCCACTGGGAAGCATGAGGTCCTATATTCGATTCCTTGGTCGACACATAGGTGTTATTGGAAGTTTTCATTAGGAATTTCTCAATAGTAGCCCGGGGTCTGGATATGTGCCCGATGGCAATAGGCTCACACCCTATTACATACGTGACTGTATATGACTTAAGAACATAACTGGGGAAATATGGGTGTTATTTAGGTACACCTCTGCCCAAGCTTCCGAAGAATACAGGCGTCATCGTCCGTTGTATTTTTTTTTTGTATTATTTCAGTTCATACCTCTTTCTTTGCTCTTTTTACATAATTTTATTAAATAAAGCAATAAAAGTTTTACGTGCATGAAAAGAAAAAAAAGGCTGGCAACATTGCCACTTTGAATGGCAATGCTGATTCTTATGATGATTTACATCATTCTTTTATTTCAGCACTTCATGGAAATTAGATTTTATTTTGAAGCTGTGACTATTACACACGCAAACCTTTGTGTGCAACCCAAAGTCGGCCAACTAGAAAACGTGCTTGAAATTTAAACTCTACCACAACTAATGACAATTTTAGCATATTTCTATGCGACAGATGTACGGGGTTACCCTACTTTGGAAGTTTGAGAATGAACCTTACACGCTTACACAATATCTACAAAACCTTTTAAATAACAAAAGAAGATCTGTAAACTGCTATTTTTTAAAGTATGTCATTATTAATTTAATACCTATACAATTTAAAAATAGAGTTGTATATATTTTTTACTGTCATTATTTAATACCTATACAATTTAAAATAGCATTATCATCATAATATATTATTATGTGAAGAGTGAAATTAATAGAAAACAATATCTCTTTACACATATGATTTCAATTGTTTTTTATATGAAAGGTAATAAATAATGCTTAAAGTATAATAGAGTAATGAATGGCTCAAGTTTGCACACGTTTAGCTAAAACATGCTACTTTCCTCAAAAGACCATCTCAGACACTGATCAGCATGTCCATCACATGATTTGACCAAGATAATGTCAGGACTTTATAAGAAACTGTGTCTTCTGAGTGTGTCCTTCTCAGAGTAGGTACTCAGATAGGGAAACTCACTCACTAAGTAGTTACAAAAATATTTTGCTTCTTTGACGTGTAAAAGTGTTTGTAAAAAGCAATAATTACAGAAATAAATATCATTCATCATTTATCATAAAAAAGTGTTGATTTCTGACTCTTGTTTGTAAAGAGTTTTTGCTATAATCATCCTCGAAGCTAAGAGGTGCAACGTGCATCATCAGCGAGCTAATTGCGCAAAGCAAATTAGTCTCTATAGCATTTTAAAGAAAATTGGCATGCTCATTAAAAACTAAATGGTATTAAACCTTTATTTACTTACATAGTCTCCATAGGTCGTATAATCAAGAACGATTTTTAAGAACGGGTATCCTGTTACCCAGTAACTGGGTTATAGAGATCAGATAGGCAGTCGATCCATGTAAAGTATGGAGCTGACCCCAGCATATTTAAGAACAGGGTAGGTATATGATGTCTAAAGTACACAAACAGTTAGCCTGGTGTGTCATACACTTTATTAGTTATTCACTACGACATACTGCATGAGCTATTCGGTAATAAATCGTATTAAAACAAGATGGGAAAGGATAATCACTAGTTCGTTTCCATAATTTTATGCCTTGGCTCCAGGATGCTTGTAAAGACTGTAATACATAGACTGGGATGTCGTATTGTTAGGCGTGTTATAAAGAACAATACCAACATTAACTATGGAGCTATAAGTGTAGTATAAGAGTAGATGCTGATAGTATCTTCACTAATGGCGGCGGCCTTGTGAGTACTGTCATTCTATTGTTGCCCAACTTAACATACCATCAAGTAATTGCTGTGCAGAATAACAGAATAATTGCCTCCCGGATGATGTGGTGTTCTTTTATGTTTATCTATTGTTGTAAAGCATTCTTCATCACAATAGCCAGAAAACTGATGCGCCTTAATTATAAGCCTCCTATGACTGCCACGTGATGTGGTCAAAAGACGTCACTAGATGAAAGATCTTTAATTCTTCTAGAACCTAGTTTATAGTAGTATGCAACTGCCGTACACTTGCATATCCATAATGAGTTTAGCAACATAATATGCGTTGTTCTTTTCATCGAAAAGTACGTCAGTAATTTCAATAATAACAAAAATAGTCAGAGAGTTAGGTGCCTTTGTATTAGCCATAACTGAGATACAGAAGCCCAAAGCTACAGGGCGTGTAAATGTGTTATTTTCTTTTGATAAGAGGCCCGTAATTCATGATAACCTTATAAAACTTTGAAAATTAATGTAATTTGCTTATGGCCCACAAAGGCTTAAAGCGGTCATCGACCTTTTGCATTCATTTAGTAAAAATCACAAATCGAATCTAAACTATTCGAGTTAGAATGCTCCAACTTTTGACCTCGCTTCGTTTGCTCTTACGTTCTCTAAGTATAATTGTAATTACAGAGTCAGGATGCACCAGTTTTGTAGCTAACTTAGCTCGGTCTTGCATTTTATTAGTAAAGTCACAATGAAAACTGAACCAACATGCTCCAATTTTTGCAATTTTTCATCCTTGCTTTATGACTCAGAGATATGTTATACGAGATAGCTCATCAAGTAGTCGTTCTCTAATTCATGGAACATTCAACAAGGAATTGCGAGAGTTCCTCCAATTTATGAAGTGAGAACTTTGCGAAATGTAATGGCGCCAGTTGCATACACGAGTAATTAGGTACAAGACGTAATGATATTATGACTAGAGTGTTACAGAATAAGTATCCTTATATTAATACTTCTTAAGATCGTTTATTAAAGTTCCATAAAAAACCATCAAGTACCTACACTGTCTATACACTAACAAAAGGGAAATTTACTGCTTATACAACACTCAGTGGTGCCTTATTTCAACGGAATTCATTGCGAAAACATCATTGTAACCCCGCATTGTTTTTACTTGATTTTCCGCGGAAAGTGACGAAAAGATAACAGTTGACAGTGCTAGGCTCGGTATTTGACGACTTCATCGTTAAAGTATTTATTCTGTTACACATCAACTTATTTACTGTTTCTTTTTGTTACTCATTTTTATTGCTGTTTTATTTGAGCCAGTAAAATAACGTGCTTAGGTTGGTTACCTACTGAGTAATGCTTGATAGTTGAGCAAAATAAATAAAGCATAAACAGTAAAAATGTTTCAGCACAAAGAAAGGCAGTATAACATACTGACTCAAAAGGCTGGTAACTAGATTGACTGTTTGACCAAAAGTGCTTTTTCGGGTGAATTTTGTGTCCTTATAAGCTTGCGTTTGACTACTATATAATCCACAAAGTACGATTAGGATTAGGAATACGTATCTGCTTTTTTTGTCACCAGTTAGTTTAATTAATTACCAAATGAAATCGGCGAAGAATTTAACTTTAAGATATCAGTAAATGGAAAAACCAAAGTTATCCAAGAGTTTGCGGTTTTTAAAATACATTTTATGCTCAAAGTACTTACGTCTATTTATATTGAGTTGAACAAAAAACAGATGGTAATTCAACATTATAATATTAATTATACGAATACCACATGAATAAGTTAATCTTGTGTTAATTTCTTATACATCCCGCACAGTTACTACACAGGGTTTTAAGTTCTTATGTTCTTTTAAAACATGCTTATTAAAATTAGTTATGTATACTTAACGGGTAAATGATCTAACTGACTTCTGAATGATCAATTAAAGCCAGAGTCACTAGATCACTACACTACACCAATGATTTAATGATCATTGTAACTGCATGTTCAGGTAAAATATTACTAAAATATATCGTTGCCAAAGTCTTATTTGGCATGCTTACATGATAAGTTTTACTTTCGTTTAGGTCGCAAGACCCTTTCTGCTGTTAGTGGTATAATGTTCTTTAAAGGCCTTTTGATTTGTATATTTTTTTAAAGGTTCTTTCAAAAAGGCCTTTTGTTTTAAGAGATTCAGTTGGTCTTACAATACATTCATTTTAAGTACTTACACTAAGAAATAGATTTAAACAGTTAAAAAAATCATGATGATCATGTTTTGAAAACAAAGTAACTACTGAAAAAAAAAACAAATTACTGCTTTCAGACGCGGTTTTAATGATGTTACGTGTAATTCTGTTATTTCTGCAAAGATTATTACATCCAAAGAAAAATAATATACAAGTCACACTATGATAATTTAATAATTAATACTTATGTTCTGGAAAATTCTGCATAATCAGCATTTCATTATAACAAGAAGTGAAGAGATCAGAGAGCAATGAATATACAGAAGATGAAAGATGTTAAACTCTTTAATCTTTTTTTTTTAAGAAAGATCTTTCTCGTGGCTATGTAGACATCTATACAAATAATATTTTCAAAATAACAGTGTTAACAAAAATCATGTTTTTACATTTATGTCTGTCTAACTGTATTTTGGTTTGGGTTAATCTCCGGAACCACTGCACCAATTTTGACGGGATTTTCACTGGCAGATAGCTAATATTATAAGGAGTAACAGAGGCTATATATTAAGAAAAGGAATTAAGGGTCAACGCAAAAATATTAATACGAATGTTTTAATAAATTCTACGGAGACAAAGTCGCCGGCACAGTTAGGTAACCAATAATAAAGACATCATGATTATAACTGGCCTATTCCCAACAATTATGGGGTCGGCTTTCATTAAAACTAAGAGCAGCAGAACACCAGTATTCTACAGAGCAACTGTCTATCTGACCTCCGCACACAAGTAGCTGAGTAACACGATACTTCTAGATATGACTGGTTATCAGACTTTCGGGCTTCTGACTATCTGTAACGACTGTTAAAGATTTACAAATGACAGGCGGGATTAACTCCGTCATTTCCGAGGCACGAAGGGGTTTCGACATGTAATTGACGGTCACCCATCTACGGACCGTCCTCGCCAAGCGTAGCTTAACCTTCCAGTGACCCGGCTGTTCGTGTAACCATGTTTTTTATTATAAGCCTAAGTATAATAATCATTACCGTGGTATGTCAGTTAGTTAGTTTCGCTATAAAGTCGTATTTTTTTATGCAAAAAACTTTAAGTACCTACCTATATTCTTTTTACAACATTACTTCCTGGTATTGAAATCAACGGGGATTCCATCTTGCAGGCATAATGGCGCTTAAGTATGTAACGTCACATATTTCGTGTATATTTCATATATGTATGTTAATAACTTGAGAAATAAAACAATTGAAGTACCGTCTATTTATAATTAAACTGCAAACACACATTCGATTTTATAAAAGACTTTATTTCTTTTTAACAATACAAGTGAAGTGTTTCCTGGTTTCATTTCGGTAGTTGACGTAGGTTCTTCTGAGATTAAAACTCTTGCGCATTGTTGTATTATAATTAAACAGCTGTTAATGATTCAACTTAGTATTTGTATAATGGTAGGTATTGCCAACAGATATTTTAACACCAGCACCACTCCTGATATACATTTTTCCTTTTGACTGGATTGTAAATTTACTGCCAGGGCGGAGAGATTCTAAAGAAACTCCATTTGTAACACCAAGATTCCTTGAACAGCAATACTAAATCCCGCCAATCGTTTGTGTAATAAACTAGCTTCAACGGAATCATATATTGAATAAACTGTTCGAAGAACATACGATCTGACATTCAAATATTACTTTTCCTCAACTGCAAGCTACTTGAAGCTAGTAAATAAACATGGTCCAGTCAACCTTGGCATCGAACACGGAATCAGCAGGACAAGGTCGATGAGATGACACTGCTAACTTTTAGCTACGGCCCCGGTGTATTGTCGAGTGACTACACAACAAAACTAGTATCATATGCCAGTCATACCTCAATTACCTACATTACATCTTCTATAAATCTAGGAAAAGGACCCATAGCTCAAATTTGGTCCTTCGAGACGAAACTAAGTCTAGTTGTTCTGTTTCGCATAGATTTTATAGAATCATCAGATTACGTGAAGCAGCAATGTTTCTTATTAAAAATAGTAAGTCATTGTACTCGCCACAGTTCAAGAATTTTAAATTCTGATTGACCAAATAAAATGAGTCTATTTATAATGTTGTAAAGTGCAACGAGGCAAGAAATGCATTGGTTGTTTTTTGTAATAAAAATAATAAACTTAATTTTATAATAGGTAACGAAATTCGCATTGCTATGCACGAATCCTAATGTATTCAATGGCTGAATGCATTTCTGTTCTGTACTGCAGGACCAATGAATAAAATGTCGCGTCTACACCCCATACTCATTGTTAATGTACCGGAACCACAGTACCAATTCATTTAGTGATGTATCACAGACTTTAAATTCACAATTGTGTAATGTATTGTGCACAAGAATGATGCTATAGACTAGTAGGATGATGGATTTAAAAGCTGGTATATCTACATAAATAAACACAGTTGTGTCATGAATACAGTTGAAAGAAATTGTTGTACCATTGTTGAATAGAATGCAAGCCAATAATATGTTTACAAATGTAAGTTCAACGTCCTGCGAATTGTTATTTTATTTTTCTTTATTCAATTTCACGCATATTTTATTTGCATATAATAATTAACAAATAGCACAATTAAAATACGCAATTATTAACATACACAGCTGATTACGCATATAGGTTTTTGAACCATTTTCACCTAGGATATGCACTATGTTTCATTGCGTCCGTCATACGAGAACAAGGACAAAGTTGAACAAACTCATGTGTCTATTCACCGGTACCCTATATCCTCCAAGCCGGAACAGATTAGTGTTGCTAAGCGGCAGAGTTTCTATTTATATTTATCCAACAGAGTAATAAATCTGTTGATAGCGTCTATGTATAAAAATCGTCATCATCCTCCTGCCCTTATCCTAATTTATTTGGGGTCGGCGCAGCTTGTCTTCTTCTTCCATACTTGCCGTCATCTCAGAAGACACCTCTCTGTATAAACATAAGAAACATTATGGGATATAACAGTTCGCTTTTCCATAATTAAAATACTGTCTCTGTAATGTTATTCAATGTTACGGGAAATATTTTTATTGTGTTATCAACAGGCATTGATATCAATTGAGGCTCGGACGACGGTTCACTTGTTGGGTCCAATAATGTCACATGACCACTACTTTATTCTAATTTTAAATTTCTTCCTTCACATATGTACCATTACGCCCGTATTTACCGGAGGGGTAGGCATTACACACACATTAAAATATCATCCATTGGTTTTGTTCGTAAGTGAATGGTATCTACTGCCTACATAGTCGCATAGTTCACTAGTTATGTTAAAATCAAGAAATGTCAAATCAGAAATACAGACCTAGGGCTGCCAATAAAAATCCGGATCTTCTTTATCGTCATGTCACCGATTCCACATACTCGTATTATCCATATGAGTTTAGAACAGAACTCGTAAATTGACCTCGCAAAGGTCTATAAAAAAACTCTAACTGAATCACGCCTATGCTCAAAACGTCCACGGTCGTAAGCGGCAGCCTATGATTAATCAACGTAGTCTTTCTTGTTCCTTGTAAGAACTTTCAAAGGATACTTGATAAAGCATTTAAATTGTATTGGTTTTGTATTCTGTGTTCTCATTTGTTTGGATCTAAGGAATAAATTTTATTGAAATTATGTAGTTAAACATGTTCTTGTTGATAACGATTTGACAATAAATTCGTTGCGATAAAGCCGAATGAATGAATCGCTTGCCGGAAAACTTATTTCCGTAACACAATTAACTGTAGCGAACCGTAAAATTAAATTGTATTGTTAAACTTAAACCATTCAATCAATATGAAAATCCGTGTCGTATCACTGTTTCTCACTCCAACGTGTGCAAAAGTACCATCTGGTTCTATAAACAAAGATAAAGTAACCTATGCAAAAGCAATTTTCACACAAGATACGTACATTGTACTGTTCTCCGTGACCGTGACTTGCTATGAAAAGGATTCACAGAATGATAAAACAATTGTTAGCTGGGTAAAATTGATTCAGTCCAACAGTTAGAAGCGATTACGTTAAACATGTAGCCAATCATAGGACGATTATCGCGTCCGGTACTTCATTTTCTAATCAAACGTGAGTACCAAAGCCCAATGAGAAAAACGCAACATTCACAATTAAGTACAGACATACATTCTCATAGATACTGCAAAATTTAAATCCTATTCGAATATTGAATGCAACGGTCATAAAGAAAATATTATAATTTATGTTTCTGTTTCAGATACGCGTGACGTAGTCATGGCTGTGGATAGCAAAAATGCGGAGAATAACAAAACTGCTGATAAAATTCTTAATATTAATGGTGGTGACTTAAATGGAACTAATGTAATTAAGAATAGGTTAAGTAAAACTAAAGAATACGACAATATGACAAACATAAAGTTGGATAAAGAACATGAAAGTAATAAAAACGAGAAAGACGAAGAAGAGAGTTGGGTAGGACTGACACATTTTCAGAAACTCAAACGCATGATCTCTCTCATTACTGTAGAACCTATTTTGGCTTGTTATGTGATGCCTTCAGTCTTGTCTGTATTAGCAACACAAAATCTTTACTTAGAAAAGGCCTGTCGAGTAAACCTACAATTTGATCATCATATTTGTGATGCTTTAACTCGAAGAGAAACAGCTAATTACACTGCAGAGGAAGAAGCAGTACAAACATTAGTAGCATCAGTAACTGGTTGGAAGACTGTACTACAATCATTCTTACCATGCGGAATCTTAATATTTCTCGGAGCATACAGTGACAGAGTTGGGCAGAGAAAAATTTGTATGCTTTTACCGATCGTTGGAGAATTTTTGACCAGTATAGGCTTGATTATAAATACTTATTTTTTCTACGAGTTACCAGTGGAAGTGGCGGCTGTGACAGAAGCTATATTTCCAGCCATGACGGGTGGTTGGTTCACAATGTTCATGGGAGTGTTCAGTTACATAGCAGATATAACAACGGAGGAACAAAGGACGTTGAGGATAGGCATAGTGAATCTGTTCCACTCTGTGGGTGTGCCAGTCGGGGCGGCTCTCAGTGGAATATTGGTGCGAAAAATTGGCTTATACGGTGTGTTCTCCGTTAGTGCGACACTGTATGTTTTGAGCTTTATCTACGGCTTTGTTCGCATCAAGGAAGTGAAGAAGTGTGACCCGTCTGTCGTGAGTATTAATCACTATAATTGACACTATATTTCCATGATCGTGATGTGTATTTTCTAGAACTGTTTATTGATTAAAGTCCATTAGTATCTTTTTATTGCGTCTGAGGAGGTCTGCCACAGTATGTTAGACACCTTGGAAGTGAGTCTGGATTAAACGGTTCATTGAATGAAACAAGAGGCTTTGTGTATTTATCGTAATTACTGGATCGATAACATAGTTACGGTTCAATTGATGTTTGCAGTTATTTATAGTGTCAGTTTAAATTGAATACACGGGTAGAGCATTCACACGATGAGACAAATACACACTTTGTCAACATGAACAGTATTAATTGTGTGTGTAGTCGTTGTATTATTTTCCATTATTGAATAATTATAAATAGTTAGCCTCCGTGACCTTTACCGTACTTAGCTATAGTTACATTTTACTCGTTAGTGTTCCACTTTAAATAAAATATCAGAAGCGATATCTAGTGACAGATTATTGCACTTACAACGGTAAACGACATTAAATCAGGTTTAACGTCATATTTGGATTGATTCAGTGTAAAACTATAAACCTTATTTGATGATTAGGATCGGGTTAAACCTTGTACTTACTTCTGGGTAACACTAACTCCTAGTGTTGCCCCTGTATGTCGTCAGTCTGTTAGTTTATTACCTACCTGATCACATGAAACCAAATAAATGGATTCCAACGAAATAGAAACAGAAATATTTTATTTGTCATACATAGATATAGTGGTTGGACATGTTTTAGGTCAATGTGCGCTATTATCAGTCTATTATAGGCAAAAATAATTAATTTCAATTTTTACATGCAATAAAGAGCTTACTCGTACTAAACTACAAATTAACTACATAAATGGTTGTATCATTTCATTATTTCATTACTAAAGGAACAAAAGTCAAAATAACTTGTTAGATAAATGTCAAAATAATTTAGATTTAAATAAAAACTGTTGCGGTATTTTGGTAGTTTGCTTCAAACTCAACCTAAAGACTGAAATGCATTTATTTCGTAAGTAAAAAAGATCCGGTGATATTTAATGAAGTATTTATTTTTTTGACGTAGGTATGTTGTATAGCTTCAAGTTCTAAAAACTATCAGACAGACGTGTTGCTGGGGAGTTTGTTCCGCCATTTCTTCTTCCCAGCAAAATCACTAGGAAAGGCGTTTTAGGGGACTGTCTTTTCTCAAAAATAACATAATGTCAAGGAAACAAAACAGTTAAAAGTTACAGGGGCCTAATACATTAAAACCTTGATGATTCATGAATGTATGAAAATGCATTTATTCTATAGATTTTTTCCTATTCAATTTTACGGTGTGCAAAGTGTAATTCGCACTCGGTCGTTTTTTGGAATCGGGTAATTTTATTTATTGCGTAACGTGTAACATCATCGGCCTAGCCTTTTCCCAACTATTTTGGGGTCAGCTTCCAGTCTTACCGGTTGCAGCTGAATACCAGTGTTTTACATTTAGCGACTGCCTATCGGACCTCCACAACCCATTTACTGGGCAACACGATACCTCTTGGTAAGACTGGTTGTCAGACTCTCGGTTTTCTGACTACCCGTAACGACTGGCAAATATCTACAAATGACAAAGCTCGTGGCTAAAAAAAACAGTAACATATCGAGACTCCTCCGTGCCTCGGAAAAGCCGTTAAGCGTTAAGCCGTTGGTCCCGACTGTCATTTGTAGATTTCTGTGGCAGTCGTTACGGGTAGTCAGACGCCTGACAACCAGTCTTACCAAGGGGTATCGTATTGCCCAGTAAACTGGGTTGTGGAGGTCAGATAGGCACTCGCTCCATGTAAAATACTGGTATTCAGCTGCATTCGGTGAGACTGGAAGACGACCCCAACACAGTTTGGAAAAGGCTACTCAGATGATGATGACTGTATTACACTAATGCAGTCATTAAAGGCCGTTGCCTACTGTCGGCATGGAACGACAAGGGATTTTAGTAAGCGCAAATGATTTGAGATCTTATTTTATAGTGTTTAGCGTACATATTTCGGGATGCCACGGCTTGCCAGAACGTGTCGAAGGATGCCAAAGTTGGCTGTGACGTGTCAATGAAATGTGAGTGTTAATAGTGTTAAATAAGTTACAAAATCATGGGGCGCTGGCCCTAAAACGTACACATATCTTTGAGTTCAAAATAATTTACTTCTTTGTTTGTTTAAATATGAATCTGACCTTTTCGTTCATGATATATCGATGAGTTTTAGCAACTTTACTTCCCACAAGGAAATATAAGGTTAGGTTAGTTTCTTGTTCAACTTGTTATTAAACCATCAGCAGTATTTCGGTCTAAGCGGTGCGTCTCCGCGCTCCTCAAGGCTAGCAGTACAATTATCTCTAATAATCATCAGCAATCTTCGTTATGTCGTCAACCTCCACCTTTGTTTTATTTGACATAGCCTCGGCTTTTGAGACAAAACATTATGATTCAGCCCCGAATATGCCATGACCTAGAGTTGTTTCCTTAAAACACTATAAGAACTCTATATATAACTAGCTGTGCTCGCGACTTTGTCCTCGTGGAATTTTACAAATCATGTGTTTACTTTTTTTGCGCGGAACCCTAATTCTTTTACTAAAATAATAGTAGCCCAAGTTACTTCTTATCACATCAGCTATCATAGCATCTGTCAGTGAAATTCCCGTCAAAATCGGCCCAGACGTTTCGCAAATTACCTAAAACAAAAAAGAATTGTGTTTTGGTATAACTACCCTATAAAGTTTCATATGCACTTAGAAAAAAAAAACATTTTTTAACATTGCAAACAGTAACTTCAATTTTATTTATTTGTAAAGATGTATAGATTACGGGAAGAACCTGAAAGTAGCAATCTGTGCAGAAAAATTGTTCCGAGTGTTCTGGGTATTTGCTATGTATATTAAAAAAATATCTATCTATGTAATGTACTGTATTAAGTATATCAGTCATCAAGTACCTATAACACAAGCTCTGCTTAGCTTGGGGCTAGATGATGCTGTGTGGATGGTCCAGCATTATTTATTTATTTATAATATTTTCCTACCTTTAGAAGAAACATTATTGTGTTTTAAAGTTTCCCCACCAAATTATCTGTCCATTTGGTGAAACCTTAGAGCACAATCCATTTCACAGCTGATTGTTATATTTCTGTAACTGCAAAGGTCGATTTGTTTAAATAAAATTCCACTTTTACTGCAACGGTATGTCAAAAGGGTAAAAAATAATGCTTTAAGACATAACAAGACAACAAAAGACATAACAAGTAAAACGTCTTTTTATATATTAGAAATCCAAAATAATAAACACCAAAGCTGGTGGGTGTGTGAATGTGTGTACGTTTGTTACTCCCGCACACTAAAACGGCTGAACGGATTTGGATGAAATTTGTTCCATGTTTAGCCCATACACTCGATGAACACATAGGCTACTTTAATTACGTAACAATGAAGTATTTCCTTTTGCAAATCGTCTAATGTTGACTTATTAAAGGCAAGTTGCACTGCAGGGCGCGGGTAAGAAAATAAATGGAGAGCAACCTAAATAACTAAAGTAAGGATCTAATAACTAGGGTAAAACTTGAATGTACGAAAGTTTGATAACGAAAGGTTTTCCGAATAGAATTTCGAAAAGCAACAAAATCTGGACCCTATTTATCTCAAAGAAAACTTGCTTATTAGGTTTAGTAAGTGCTACGTTATCTGTTAACGTAGACACGCTGTCAGTGCGCCTATCAATCAATCCTTGTACGTCAGACTCAAGTTCTCATAAACATGTCTATCACCTTTAACTAGGTGTACCAATTAAAAGCACGGCATGCGAATGACGAGCGTAAATGAAAACAATTTACTGTACCTACGTAGTTAATCTTGTTTATGAAAACTCCGAGCCATATTGATGCAGGTTTTATTTCACTGTTTTTATTATACATAGCTGTTGCTGGTGATTTGATTTGTTGTTGAGTTGCTAGAAAAGAAAATTGATTGGGTCAGATATGGGATTCTGAATAAACATGGTGTCCCTCCCGCAAGAAGGAAAGGTTTCTTTACAAAATATTAAATTTTCATTTGCCCAAGACATGCTTGCGTTTAGCGAACATATTGAAAACATAATGCTCTCTCTGTCATCTACCAACGAGTAACAAAAAATAACTTATTTTTAAGTAGCTTAACGGAAACCCAACACATTCTAATTAAGTGTTGCTTTATAATGAATTAGGTACTTTTAAAAAATATGAGCGGTATCAACCTTTTCCTATATTAAATTCCTAATTGATAGATACGAGTACCTCATTAGGTACTCGTATTTAATTGTTAAAAAAAAAAGTTTGTATTTAATTGTTAACATGCGTCATTACGCATGTTAACAATTAAATACAAACTTTCACCCTTAAATAGACATGTCCATTTACTTTTTTGCCTTTCGTAGAAAATACGAGATCACAAGGTCCTTCCTTGCAGCAGAGTGTGACACCAATTTAGGTCAAGTTGACGGACTTTTTGCACTGTTACGCACGAATAATCTATTTTAGTCATTGAACTTGCTAACTGTTAGATAATTACAATCTCATGGCCACTTAATCGATTATTTGTAGTGGTTATTTTAAATATAATTTTTGGTGCAAAAAGTTACGAAAAACTTTTTTAGTCACTCTTCTCCGGAAGGCTTATTTTAATAAGGGTCAGTTCACATGACATCGGCGTACGGCAAAAACTTTAGGTATTATAATGATTACTTAAATAGAATACTTCCCGTGACCCAAGGGCTGGCTTCTACCTTGGCCTGAGGCTAAGCAAGTTAAGAACGTAGCAATGCCGCCAGTCTTTTGGTATCTCGACGCCTTATTTTAGTTTCTTGTTAGTATTTAGTTTATTAGAATATTATTTTCAATATTTAGTTATTGTATGACGTAATTAGTTTGTTGGTTTTTGCTCAATGTATATTATTATTTTAGTCTTGAATTAAAATCAATAGAAATGTACTTGCACAAGGCTAAACCGCCGTAATCTATTCGATTGCTCTCGTCAAACATAATTAAAAGTGCAATAACGTTTAGTGCGGTGTTTTAAAATCAGTCGTTTACCTTTACACCCTCTTATACAGCTAACACCCACATAGTCTCTTGGTTTTTAGATGAAATAGTAAAAGTCCCTAGAAATCTAACAACTAGAAGTAGTTCTACAAGATGTCAGATATCCAGCTGCATTTACTTCTGACGTCTAGCATAGATATTTGCTGGCTGGCTGTTTGTGTATGTGAGTTTAAATGTTTATAAACGCACCCACGATACAGGAGAAATTCCTAGTGTGGGGCAATGTTTAAAAAAAAAAAAAAAAAACAAAAATATTGGTGTTTAGTTTTAGCGACTGTCATCTATTTTCTAATATAATAAAGCTGAAAGGTTTGTTTGTTTTCATGTTTGAACGCGTTTCTCTGAATCTACTAGTCGTATTTGAAAAAATATTTTTGCATTTGATACCGTAATGCTTGAGGAAGGTTGTAGGGTGAAACTGGGGGGCATAGCCGCAATATAGATAGTTGTTCCGGGTCTGGTTGTTTGTGTATATGAGTTTGAATGTTTGTAAACACACCCACGACACAGGAGACATTCCTAGTGTGGGGCAAAGTTTTATTAAATAAAAAAACATGCGGAGTAAAATGTAAAATAATAACAACCTTCGCCTGTTGTAAGAAGTCTTAATTTTAATTGAGCAACAAATGAGATTTTTCGTCAAAGTTGAATTTGGTGTGCTTAAAAAAAAATGTTTGTGTCTTCTTTCGCACTTACACTTGTTTTCCCGATTCCGGGGGCACACTGCATATATTTTATTTGTTGACCCCAAACCGTTCTTATACACATAGCTTATAATGTACTGTACTACGTACGTACTGAAACCGCAACTTAATGCGTATTCCCTTCACCGGCCTGTTTTGCCGTGACCATGTGTGTTTCTCGATTGGCAGTACAATCACTTCACGTGAGTGTTATGCAATAAATTAATCTTCAATGACACAGCTCATAATATTTAAAACTTAGATATAGAGTGGTATTCAATCAATCGAAGTTTACTGTATCAATGAATTCGCACCTGATCCATGCATGTTATTATTTTTAATGTTCAACTATGTTCTTTGAGTGCCTTGTTGGTCTATGAGTGGCAAATGCTACTGCTGGACATGAGGTCCTGGGATCGATTCCTAGGTCGGCATAGTGTTATTGGGGTTTTTCCTCTGAGATTTCTTAGTAGCAGCTCGGAGTCTGGATTGGTGCCCGGTTGTTGGCATTATGCTCGTCCCTTATAACATAGGTTTAAAGAGAACTGGTGAAATGTGATACGTACCTTTACCTCTGGCTAAACCTTTAGTGGGAATAAAGTACCTATGATATTTTTAATATATTTTTTATGTTCATGAACTATCATCAACGTAAAACGTTGCGTTCATGTGTCAAATAACCATCACGAACACTACTGATGCGTAAACAAAAGTGCACTGTTGGATTTTTAACGCTAGGCTTAGCACCTAGAGTTGAAAATCAAACAGTGCAGTTTTATTCAAGCACTTCTTTCGTTCTTCTTAGTGTTCGTGAAAACGGGCATAACATAGATTAGTATTGTTTTTTAGGCAACAGTAATGTGTATACGTTGAACTGATATGATAAAAGAAGCCTTCAAGCTTTGGTAAATTATTTATTAATTTCTTCCCGGAGTCGGGATACGTGCCCGGATGATGGCAACAGGCTCACCCCCAATTACATGGGACTTGGAAATTTGGTGACGGCACGGTTGGCGCAGTGGCTGAGCGATCGGCTGCTGCGCCGCGTGTCGTGGGTTCGATTCCCGCACGGAACAGATATTTGTATGGCCTACAGTTAGTTGTTCCGGGTCTGGCTATGTGTGTATGTGACTATAACTGTTTGTAAACGCACCCACGACACAGGAACAATTCCTAGTGTGGGGCAACGTTTTATAAAAAATAAAAATGTACGTCTCTGCCTAACCCCTCGGATAATACGCGTTTATAGGCATGTTGTGTGTTGTGATTTTCATAGACAAGTTTTTATGTTCAAATGAGAAAAACATTTTAAGCTGAACACCTATTGCGTTTTGGTTTTGTTATCAACATTTAAGAGTTAGCGAACAGCATATAGGTATGTTTAAATGTGTTTTTCACGATCATACTGAAAATACTACATAAAATCGTAATCTGAAATGGCGATAATAATAATTGCTTGTGAAAACGTTAACATTAGGTACCTGTAATATTTCAGAAGCGTGTATTTGTAGCCTTTTTACGAAAAAATTGGCTGAAAAAGTGTAGACTGCTTTAACCTTTTTCTTCGTGAAACGCCACATATAGTTAGGTCTAACAGCTACTTCATCGCAAACTTCATCAAAAACAAAAAAATAACGGAGTTCCTGTTTTATACATATTCCTCCTTTATTGATCAACGTGTAGAAAAACTACAAACTGTATACACTTCAGATCAACTATCACTTTTCTGGGGCATAACTTAACATAATATTATTATCACACCTGTATTTTTTAAGGGTTAAGCAGAGGTAGGTACCTATAGTTCATCAACATTTCAACAGTTATGTTGAAGTCCCTTGTAAATACCCTGATACCGGGCTATTTTTGAGAAATTCCTGATGGTAAAACCTAATACACATTGTCCGACCTGGGAATCCAATCCAGGATCTCATGTTTAGCAGTAGTACTTGCAACCACTAGACAAACGAGCACTTATTTATAAACTTGCTGTGGGATTTCATTGTTTTGCGCAGAACCCTAATTCCTTTTCTAAAATAAAAGTAGCCTAAGTTAGTCACTATAACATTCGATATATTCCAGTGAAAGTCCCGTTAAAATCAGCCCAGCCGTTTCGGAGACTACCTCAAACAAACAGACATACACAAAAAAATAAAAATTTCTTTTGTATCATTACCGTATAGGTTCTATATAATTACATATACATTTAGTTAAAAGATATTATGTTTTAATTACAAACAGACATTTCAATTTCGTATGTTTGTATATATTTCATTCCAAAGTTACAGGTAGCTAAATAACCGAGGCGTATGAACAGTTACATGACTCAAATGGATGAGCTTTCTCTTCTGGTCAGGAAGTTCTCAATTTGCATGTTCATAATCTTGTAGCAAGTCTTGTTAAATACATATTTCGAAATCAGCGTTAAATGTAGAAACAGTTAGTAGTCATTCATCCCAGTCATTTTTCGATTTGAAACATCTACAGTCGCGCCTCGTGTCGTCATCCCCTCTCCAACTCCCTTGTGTGTGTGTGTGTGTGTGCATGTTGGATACCTACCGCCTAAAACCCTATGGTTCCTACCAGTATTATGAGTCGGGGTCCCGGGAGATACTCCTACATTCGCGCTCGTACCGTCTGGTACCAGCCCGTTGTGCCTAGCGGGGCCTAAAAGGATCACCATTCATCCCTAAAATCTTTTTCCTGACAAGGCCGCGATTGCGGTGGTAAAATAAAATGTGACAAATGCATAAACGTAATCGTATGTAATCGCTATCGTCACTTCTTTTACATACATATAGGTAGCCTTTGAGTTCCCATTGACAACACAGAATTATGCTTACTGATTTAATTTGGCTTTAGGCCTTACTTTTTTGGTTATTAATCATTACTAGTATGTAGTGCCTAAGTACGTTTTGACGACTGATGTGGCGCGGCGGGCGAAGGTCCTGCGACGCAGGTGGTTGCGGGTTCGATTCCCGCCTTGGAACAAATGTTTGTACGATCTACAAAGATTTGTTCCGGGTGTTCTGGGTATTTCCTATGTATAGTAATTATATCTATGTAATGTTTTCTATTGAGTATATCAGTCATCTAGTACCCATAACACAAGCTCTGCTTAGCTTGGGGCTAGATGATACTGTGTGGATTGTCCAGCATTATTATTATTATTGATAAGTAAGTAAGTAGTGCAAGTTTCAAAGCAGCCTATGTACCTAGAAATTTACTTGTCTTTATGTGGCACTAGCTTTTGCCGCCGTTGAGGTTGGCAACACGAGAACGTACTGCCGGGGTAAAAAGTTGATGTATCGATACTTAGTTTTTTTTTGTGGATACTATATTTTGTAACACCTTATCGGATAGGGTAGTTTATTCAATAAAATACCGTTATTATACTCCTTATTTTGAGGTACGTCCTACCCTTACAAATATTATAAATGTGAAAGTTTGTGAGGACGTATGAGTGTGTTATTCTTTTAACACTATTAAAAGGATTTTGGTAAAGTATTACATTACAGCTTGTACTTCATAGCCTATAATTTATTAAGATACACACACCAACAAAGTAGCAGGTGGCTGCTAGTATTAATATCGCCGAAAGTGTACGATTATAATCAAATATGATAATAATCATTCGATTATTAAATATCTTTATTTTTCGACGATCATAAATGGATAGCAATCTTTTTTTTTAAACCGAACAAAAATCCAGGCTCAAACTCTATAAACAGTTCTTATATCAAATTCTACGTATTTGTAATTCGAACGTTAACTTTTCAGAAACCACCGACTAACTGCTGCGAATGGATGCGGACCTTCTTCGATACCCGATATGTGAAGGAGACTCTGATGGTGGCGTTCAAACAAGGACCAAACAACCGAAGACTGAGGGTCATCATGCTGGTTATAGTCATGTGTGTTATAATAGGACCAATTTATGGTGAGTTTTATTTATATTTTTATATCCTGAAACGGCCGTCTGTCCCAGTAGTGAAAATATTTAAGGCTGATGATTCTGCGCTATATTTAGGGGTATCGTGTTGCCCAGTTACTGGCTTGTGGAGGTCAGATAGGCAGTCGTTGCTGTATCCGGCTAGACTGGAAGACACTAACATTGAAGGGAAAGCCTAGGCAGATACAATGATGATGCGCTATTTTTTAGATGAGACCAATTTTTATGATTGAGTTTTTCTGTTTACTGTTTGGTAAGTCAATAAGAGTTTAGTTAGAATCCAACAACCTTTATGTATGACCCTGTTGATGTCAGTTCCGGCAAAATTATTTCATGTTATTGTTTCTCATAGCTTAGAGAAAAATACTGTATTCTACCTATACATTCGATATTTTCGCTTCGCCCCAGATCAGCTGTTGTAATTTCAGTGGTTATTTTTGGCCATAGTTTTGTTGATCAAGAGTTTACAGAATCTCATTTATACAAATGAATAAAATTAAGTTCCTTGTTTGTAATGTCAAACAAACAGCTTTTCACCCAACTCATATCATTTAAAAAAAAACCATTTCAAAAGTTTAGTCTGTCCGTCTGTTTTTTTGAGGTAATCTCCGAAACAGTAGGACTGAATTTGACGGTACTTTCACTCATATTTAGCTGATGAGTAACTTAGGCTACTCTAATTTTAGAAAAAAAAGTAGAATTCCGCAAAAAAAAAACCTATTAAATGTTGCCAAAGTCGCGGGCACAGCTCACATAAATAATAATAAATATATTGGTCTAGTAAACCAAGGCAACATTAATGTGAAATCTAGGTATGTATAAGTATTCATGTGGTATTCTACAGTTACATAATCAGAACTACGATAGTAATAGCTGCTTCAAATTATCTTTTATCAATTTGTTGACCGTTTGAGATTGCAATTTAGTAATTTGTCTCGACCACTTAGCAGTATTAGCATTGACCCAAATTATACATAAATTGCAGATTAAATCAATTCTAATAGCCAGGCTAATGTTAGACTATAATTAAAAATCGAAATCATAAAAATATCGGTTCGATTTTTTCGAAATTTGGTTATTAATGTTTTTTATGGTTTCTTCTAGGGTATTATTTGGTAAATCAATACGTATAAGTTTTTGTACGTCTAAAGTAATCTTAACTAATTTTGTAAAGAGTAAACATTTGATTGTTATTTTGTTTGTATGATTGTTTGTAATTCCATTTCCATTCTCAAAAACTACTTAACCGATTTTAAAAATTGTTTTCCTATAGAGAGGTACATTATCAGCGAGTAGTATAGATTTAAAAATGGTGGAGGGCATGTTAAATTTCGAAGGGAAAGTACAAAATCCATGCGGATAAAGTCGCGGGCGAATTGCTAGTAATCTATAAAAATATCTCAAAATATACAGCACAAATCAAAGACCCTTTCAGAGTTAATCCCAAATTATTTAATTAAAGTTTTATGCCCGTTTCTAAATTGAAATGTCTAAATGTAAGCCCACTTCTTGCACTGCGCACTATTGAAACTATATTCACGAATAACATTATCTACTCAACTTAGGCTGAAAATGGAGAAGCGTCTTATATACATTTTTGAACTTCAAAATGTATATAAACAGTCCCCTAAAACTCAAAAGTCGTTAACGACTTTCTGGTGTGTGTAGCTAAGCTAACAACTAACAGCACTAGTTGATTTTATTGCTATCTGCCAAGTATCTAACTTATCGGGGTGATCAGTGAAAGTGACAAGCCATATCCTGAGACCGGATTTGCTTGGCATTATCGCGCCAATACAGCACGCCCTTGGCAATGAACTGACGTTTCCATCGGTCGCACTTACAAGTTAGTTACGCCACTACTTTCTCTTAGTTTCGCTTTCTATACAGCTGGCAGTACTAACGCTAAGTCACTGTGTATCTATGACAAATGGGAGATAATACTCAGGATATGAAGAGACTTGACGCAGGAAATTGGGTTTCTGAAGATTTTTGTTGAAGTCTCTGGCTGGCTGTGTGGTTTTTGTCATTAATTTGGCAGAAAATACACTACCAGAAACAAAGACTACCTACTAGATAGGTGTATAAAATTTTGTTACTTAAAATTGTCTTGAAGCATTAA
Organism: Phlogophora meticulosa; assembly: GCA_905147745.2. Taxonomy (NCBI): domain Eukaryota; kingdom Metazoa; phylum Arthropoda; class Insecta; order Lepidoptera; family Noctuidae; genus Phlogophora; species Phlogophora meticulosa. Next base: position 7,711,763 of record LR990528.1, on the reverse strand, counting down.
AGTTAATTTTCTTTCTCACGCAACACTATTAAGTTTTTGTGATATCTATCCATATATATCCTTCTAGTTGTCAACTTGTATGGCCTATTCGTAAGTTTGATCCACCCCGGTAGTCAACGGACGGACTCCTTCGTGTTTTTCTGCTGTCTTGCGATGTTAATTGCTTAGCATACTATTGTACGTAATCAAGAAACAGATGTGTTGTTGCGCCAATCCTTTTTCCCTACATAAAACACCAGAAAGTCGTTTGAGTTTCAGGGGACTGTTTATAAAAATTATGAAGTTTAAAAATGTACATAAGACGCTTCCGCAATCTCAGCATAATTTGATTAGATAATCTTTATTTTTGTCTTTTTTTTTTATTTTGATTCCGTTGACTGGACACGAAAGTAACAATTACTTAACTTCGATCGTACCATATATTGCTAGTTGTTTTCATAAGAAAAACTAAAACATATTTCCAACATGGAGTTATGTCTGTTTATGCTAGAAGAAGGATGAAATAGTTGACCGAACCTCCTTGATAACATAGTACTGAGAGAAAAATAAGACAAACCTAGATCCACAACAAGATATTAAGGTTATAACGGCATCGTAAATTATGTGCAAAGCATTCAATAATAATAAAACTTGCCTGAATCATCGAAATGAGCATTTCCGTGGAAGGATTAAAATCCATCTAATCAATGGAAAATTAATTAAATAAAATAAATAAATAAATAATGCTGGACAATCCACACAGCATCATCTAGCCCCAAGCTAAGCAGAGCTTGTGTTATGGGTACTAGATGACTGATATACTTAATACAATACATTACATAGATAGATATGTTTATTATACATAGGAAATACCCAGAACACCCGGAACAAATATTTGTAGATCGTACAAACATTTGTCACAAGGCGGGAATCAAACCCGCAACCTCTTGCGTCACAGGCGGACCTTCGCCGCCGCGCCACAACGGTCGTCAAATAATTAAAACACAAATACGTTTGAGGTGGTGTGGTCAAGAATGACAATACCGTGAAGATCATAATATGATCAGTTAAGTCACTCATGGGCATGAACTCCGGTCCAATGAAGTTTTACGTAACTGGCTAATAGCCAGTCCTACCAAAGAGGTATGGCCTCTTTGGTAGGACTTGCTGTCAGAATGTTGTGTTACTGACTACCCATTACGACTGTCAAACATCTATGAATAACCAGCAGGATCAACGGCTTTACGTGCTTTCCGAGGCATGGAGGGATCTCGATTTGTAATGGAAAACACAATCCACAGACCGACTTCGGTCCTTCGTTGGACCCATACATATGGAGCATAAATATAATTCCACAATGTGCGCTCATTTGTAATATGTATCAATGTAGGTAAAACCTATTAAAACATTCCTTCATTAGCAATACTGCTTTGTTAATGTTTTCAAGTCATTAGCAGAGTTACTATACACACATACTTGAAAATTCAATCTTAAGAGTTATGTAGCTAATACTTTAGGTAATGTACTAAGGAATACACTTTGTTAAAATACTTTATGTATTACTAGCTTTTGCCCGCGATATCGAATATCGGTTATCGCGGAAGCGAAAAAGTCACGGATTAAAATACTTTCCCAATCCCAGGGTTTCAAATCAAACTATCATCGCACTAAATTTCATACAAACCCGTTCCGCGGATCAACCGTGAATATGTAACAGACAGACAAAGTTACACATTCATGGTTAAAAGTTAGGTACTTAATATTTCTCCCAGGCTATTCCATAGCCTAGAAAGGAGATCAGCACGTCACCCACTTGATTGCCAGAGATTCAATACCATCTAATAGGTCTTTACCTATGAAATTGCCGTTTTGTATGAAAAAATTTAAATGAATTTTTTTCATGTATTTTTTATTTGTATTAATCGAAGTAATCACCCATGCAATCAATGCATCTTTGCCAACGCAGTGGCAGTTTATTGATGCCCTTCTTAAAGAAATCAGCTGGACGGGAGGCAACAAATTCTTCAAAGGCATTTTGTACTGCCTCTCGGGTATTGAATTTTTTTCCCGCCAAGAAGTTATCCAAATTCTGGAAAAAGTAGTAGTCTGTAGGCGCAAGGTCTGGTGAGTAGGGCGGATGACGGAGAGCTTCCAACCCCAGTTCTTGCAACTTGGAGACCGTCTGCTGTGCAGTATGAGGTCGCGCGTTGTCGTGCAGGAGCAGCGGAGACGAGCGATTGACCAATGCTGGTTGGAGATGTGCCAGCTTCTCCATCATTGTGTTCAATTCTTCACAGTACACATTTGCAGTAATGCTCACCCCGTTTGGTAAGAAGCTGTGTTGAATCACACCGGCGCTAGACCACCAAACAGTGACCATCACTTTTCTTGGGGTAAGTTTTCGTTTAGGGCATTGTTTAGGTGCTGAACCAGGATCCAACCAACTTGCTGAGCGCTTGCGGTTATCAAACAGAATCCATTTTTCATCGCAGGTAACAATGCGGTTCAAAATTCCTTCATTTGTGTGTCTGTTGAGCAGTGCAAGGCACGTCTCGACGCGTACTTCGCGCTGGCGATCATTGAGTTCGTGGGGCACCCATTTGTCAAGCTTTTTTACCTTGCCAATTTGACGTAAATGGACCAATATTGTTTTGACGCTAACGTCGAAAGCTGCTGCTAATTCAGCCGTAGATTGTGTATCATCAGCTTCCACAATCGCCTTTAATTCGTCATTGTCGACCAAAGTCTTCGGACGACCGCAAGGTTCATTTTTCAGGTCGAAATTTCCAGAACGGAAGCGAGCAAACCAATAACAGGTAGTGCGTTGGTTTGTAGTGTTTGCTCCGTAAACGTCGTTGATGTTGCGTGCCGCTTGTGCCGCGTTGCTGCCACGACGGTACTCATATTCCATAATTACTCGAATTTTTAACGTATCCATGATGACGAAAAAGATTTAAATGCGATGAAAATGTAACACTAATCAATAAACAAATGACTACTTTTGGAAAAGAAAATCCATGTTTTTAAAATAAAATTAATTTGAAATTAGAATTCTTAGCCAAACAAAAAATATTTTGATTTGAAATGGCCAGTACTGCAGAACGGCAATTTCATAGGTAAACATCTAATATTTTGTAAAACTGTTACATGTTCTACAATCTGTTTTATATAAATAAAGATTATTATATATCATTAAGTAGGAATTTGGTTACTACACACGTTCTAAAAATAATGAATGGTAAGTTATGAATTTTAAGGAGTTTTTTGCAATAGACTTGTTGGCCCTTTCTATGGGTTTAGAGCTAGTGTCAGTCATTTTCTGAGCAAATATCGACACGTATTTACGATGCGATACGGACGGATTAATATCTGCCAAATAATACATAATCAACACGTTCTATATTCGAAATCATGCTAAAATCGTTTGTTTTTATCCAGCCAGTAGGTACTAATAATAATCGGAAAGCCTATTTACTTAAGCTTTCCTTCAGTAGACAGATCTGACAAGTTATAAATAAATACACATTGGATAGCCTTACATAGTTGATTTTGTTTAACTTTTACGACACGTTTTGAGATCCGTTGTTTAGTTAATTCGTTTCCATTTGTAACCTAGTGTGGTCACATATTCTGTGACCAGGTTTGTTTAGCAACTTTGCTTTGGTGTCAAGGACTTGTGAAAAATCAATGCTCATCGACTTTTGTCGCTGACTGTCTTTAAGTGTATAGGATTTTTCCTCTTACCTTACAAATTCGTTCCGATAGGAAAAAAATAGAATAAATACGACATTATGACGATAATACAATGCAAGTAGTACCTACTATTTTTCTTCTTTTGAATGTGCTTGTATTTTGATAATACTCGTACACTAGTAACTAATAACAAACTCATCATCTGCCTTTTCCCAGCTAAATACCAGTATTTTACATGGAGCATCTGCCTATCCGTAAGACTGGTTGTCAGACTTTTGGGTTTCTGACTACCCGTAACAAGTGTCAAAGATCTAGAAATGACATCTGTGACCAACGTATTAATATTCTTGCCGAGGCACGGACGAGTTTTGATATGTTATGAACGGTCAACCATCCACAAGCTGACCTCGGCAAGCGAAAGGTTAAGCTAACCTTTGGTAGACCAGCTTTTCTAATTATTAACTGATAACTTATTTAATCTACTCTGAGACCATACTTAAGGCACCTACAGACTGTGAATGTAATTTTGGTGAGTAAATATCGCAGCTAAAACAACGGGTCATAGATTTTAGCCCTTCCCGCTTAAGTCAGTTTGACGTTGACAGTGTCATACCGGGTTGTCATACCGGTGTAACCGGTTAAAGAATCAGGAGTGGTGACGTTCTTTACATTTATTTTGTAATAACTATGTTTTTTTTTTCTATTTTCAGGTGAAATGTCAGTGCTGTACCTCTTCACGAGATACCGGTTCAACTGGAACGAGGTTGATTTCAGCATGTTCTCTACTTACGCCATGTGTACTTCATTAGTAGGTAATTATCTCTCAGCAAACCGTCTGCCTGATCGGATTTCTAATTGGCAAAATGGCGTACGTTCATCCTCTATTCAACCATTTTATGAGATGAACTGTCAAAATCCTTCTTTTTAGGACAAAAAATGCTTATGAACGCATATGGCGGTTTTGGCTTTTGGCGTTGTCTGGCAGTGTATGACAGCATTTTAGATTTTTATTTAGTAGATTATGGTTCTTTTTCACTAGATTATTACTCACTAGTACCTACATCACGCATGAATTCCCTGAAGGATTGGGCAGAGATGTACCCACAGTACACCCACAAGATCGCAAAAATGTGATATAGTGTAGGTACTAAAGGAACAATTCTGTCTAACCCTTCGAGGAGTACAGGCGTGATAGTACAATGTTAATTACATAGTGTAGGTCTCAGTGAAGAGGCGCCATTTTTTTAATAGAGAAGCCGAAGATTATAAAAGCTTATTCGTAAACTTATCAGTTTTTTTTTTTAATTTAAATGATAACATTCATATGGTGTAACCATCTAACCATATACCTTCCGTGTCATTATTTGGCAGTAATAGACACTATTCACTATGCCATTTTTCAATGGAGCAGCGGTCTAAGATCCTCCGGGATCCGGGGAAGCAGGTATGAATCAAGTTGTATGGACACTTCGCCACTGATCGTATCTTGTCTAATCTTCCTTTATGTTTTACAGGTACTTTATTTTCGGTGGGTGTATTCAGTCATCTACTGAAGTTTGACGATGCGATTATCGGTGTCATATCGTGTACCAGTAAGATATTGGCTGGAGTTATGTACGCATTTGCCACAAAGACGTGGCATATATACATAGGTAAGTTTTCTTTTTTAAAGACTTCATTAAATTCTGCAGTATAATTAGCAACAATGGAATTCAGCCCATCCCGAGATGATTTCAACTACAAAATAATTAAAACTTGGAGAACGGACTAACTGCCATGACGGTACGTGTGGCGCAGTGGCTGAGCGATCAGCTTTGCGCTGCGTGCCGTGGGTTCGATTCCCCCGCGAAACAAATATTTGTTTGGCCTACAGGTAGTTGTTCCGGGTCTGCTTGTTTGTGTATGTGAGTTTAAATGTTTGTTAACGCACTCATGATACAGGAGAAATTCCTAGGGCGGGCAACGTTTAAAAAAAATACTTATAAACTTGTACAATATGAGTGCAGATAAACCTTACTTCCTATTAAAATTGTTACTTTATCTACGGAAACCCGTATTTTTTTTATTGAATTTTTATACCAACTTTTTGCCGTCATTGCGTCGTGTGCGCTGAAATCTTCTTTACAGTTGTTTTGGTACACTTGACACAATTGTCCCTGCTTAGGTTACATACTTAGAGTCTCCTAAGCGAGACGCACACCAAATCAATACGTTTGGTTACGGCTCTGACGGCAAGAGACTAGCTTCAACTGACAAAAGTACGAGTATATTCATCATCATTTCCATAGCCTTTTCCCAACTATGTTGGGGTCGGCTTCCAGTCTAACCGGATGCAGCTGAATACCAAAATTTTACATGGAGCGACTGCCTATCTGACCACCACAACCCAGTGACTGGGCAACACGGTAACCCTTGGTAAGACTGGTTGTCAGACTACCCGTAACGACGGTCAAAGATCGACAAATGACGCTGGGACCAATAGCTTAACGTACTTTCCGAGGCTAGGAGGACTCTTGATATGTTACGAATGGTCACCCATCCAGAAACTGACCTCGGCAAGCGTAGCTTAACATTCGATCTACCAGTGCGGCTGTTTTTATTAGGCCGTGAGCTCCTATATATATCCTAAAGTATATTAATCTTCTTTTTTTAAATTGCAGCTCCATTGATAGAAATATTCAACGGAACATCGTTCATAGCGATGAGGTCAATGGTCTCCAAATTGGTAGACAGACATGAATTGGGTAAGAATAAGTTTGGTTTAGTGCCATCTATCTAAAATATAAACCATCTCTAGATCGTACTTAGGTAGCAGTCGTTTCGCTGTGGATGAATTTTATTGAATTTCTTGATAAAGTACCTACCAAAAAATAAAAATAAAACTTTACTAAGTATATTTTTTATATTTACTTCGGGTGAAAATCGTGACAGCTTCTTCTTTTTAGTAACTTAGGTGAATGCGTAGGGCCAGCCCGCGAAATTCGAATTTTCATAGTTTTTTTTTGCAATTAACAGCTCAGTATTAAGTTCAATTGAAAAAGTTATTTGCGACCGTAACAAAAGTTTCCCGAATTATTTATTAAAATCATTAATACGATTTTATAACCTCCAATTAGGCGATTGAATGACAAATGATAATATTCATGAAGTTATGACACTTGAGCATAGAATTGAGAGAGTTGTATTGGTGATTTTAATTATAATATTTCAAGAAATGTATATTGTTTACGGTCGCGAATATTTAAAAATAATAAAATGCAGCCTTTTCTGAACCTCAAATTACAAAAAACCAAAGAAAATTTGAACCGCAAATTGAATTTTGCGGGCTGCCGCAACGCATTCATCTTAGTACAACCACTAAAATGATTACTAAGGTGCAAATTATACCAGACTAACAAGTGCTGATTTTTTAATTCCAGGTAAAGTAAATTCGTTCTTCGGCGTGGCTGAGGCCATGATGCCGCTAATCTACGCGCCCATGTACACTACGTTGTACACTAAGACTCTCAAGACCTTCCCTGGAGCGTTCTTCCTTCTTGGAGGGGGCTTGACAATGCCAGCTGTTGTTATATTCTTGTAAGTGCCAGTTTCATTGTTTGTTATCAAAAACACCCACAAGGTGGATGAGGGTAGCGTAGGCTCAATACTTGTAGAAATCTTTGGGGAGGCCCATGTGCTTTGAGTGTTGAAATGATGATATTAACACTGTTTGTTTGGCCTCCTACACTGTCGCTCAAAACCGTTATTTGCAGGCAGAAAACAGGATCAATGAATTACGCCATTATTGAATATATTCCTACTAACTATAACTATGTAATTTTACTGTTTCAGGTGGTTGTATCTGGCTAATAAGAAGCACATTCAGGCAAACTTAGACAAAGAAGCTGAAAGTAGAGCTAATACAGAAAAAATCGGCATGGAAAACAAAGCATATGAGACTGACGAAATAGAGAAAAAAACAAATACAACAGATGATAGGAATGATATTGTCCCACAATCACAAATAGAAATAGGATTCATAGAAAGTATGGTAAACAATAGTAAGGTACAACACTAGATTAGATTGAGACACACGCCTAGACTGTAAATAATTTAATGGGAATAGATACTTTTATATACAAAGTTAAATAAATTATGAATTTAAGAAAGCTTAATAGAGATCGTTTTGAAGAAGCGTAGGAGGGCCATAGCGCAAGGTGATCAGGCTATGGCAGTCATGTCTGGAATTCAGGAGTCCACTCATCCTCATCCCTCCATTCATTCAGCACTTGCCCTTAAATGTAAGGGCTACTGGTAGTATGTAAAAGAAATATAAATATGAAGACTATTTAAAAAATAAACACACATATATAATATGCAGTCGCTCAGTTTGTGGACTACATTCATAGATCATAAGTTGACTGCCCGGTTCGGGCAAAGTGCTATTGACTATTTAATTCTGGAATTTCTCAAAAACAGCCCGAGTTTTAATTTTTGTCCAGTTAGTGGCAATAGGCTCGCTTCTCTTTATATGGGACTTAAACATGAAGTGTGGTAAAATTTGAATGTACTAAAGACACCTTTGCTTAAGCCTTCGGTGAATAGACGTGATGTTATATTTTTAACTAATGACAAAATGTCTGATGTGAATATATTTTCTACGCAATATAATATTGTATATATATATCTGTTAAATGTAAAGAAACAAATTACCCATGAAAAGGATATTTGTTGCAGACTATTTAATTAGTAAAGCTTTTATTTAGCGGTTGACAGAAAGAAACAGCTGTGCCTACTGATGTTACTTGGAACGATTTGCCTAACGTCCAACTCAATACATTTTTAATCAAACAAGGTGTAACCTCAAAAGGGGGGTCATTGTACTCTCTTGTTGTAGATCTCGAGGAAAACCTCTGTGACAGATGGACAAAAAGTGATTTTGTAAAGATTTTGTTTTCTTCTTACTGTTCGCATCCGAATAAATTACTGATGAAGCTATATGTAATTAATCTTACAATTTTAATTAGTGTAAATTAAGGTAAAGTCCTTTAAAAAATCAAAACCGACACGCGGTAGGTGAAGATTTTACCATATTTCAAGGCTCTTTAATTTTTTTTTTGGAATGGGCATTTCGCAGTTTATCCTTCAGGGATATTTACTGCTCAACCGAACTTTAAAGGCTCTTTCAAACATTCCTTGCTTTAATATACCTACAGCACCTTCACATTGACATAGGCAGAATTGTCAACATCGGCGCAGTTGCCATGAAGAAAAATAAATAAAATGTGAAATTGAATAATGAAGTTTATCGACAAATATGTCGCCTTACTAATATTAATCCGGCCCTAGTTGACTGTTTTAAACAAAACAAATGCACAGTCTTAAAGACTATTCCGTTGTTAAATTCATATACTAGCATAGGATCGTTTTTATACAGTTATTCCCCACAGATCGAGGACAAGGCAATGGTTTTAAGTAGCGTATTATTTATTAAGTATGTACATTTACATCAAATATTGTCCTTCCAAAAGAAAATGTTGACACGCCGCTTTAAATTCCTATATGAGGAATTTCGGAGTTTAGAATATGTTCTGTTAAAACGCAAGACAAAGTTTTGCACACCCATTGAAGTGATATAAGCCCGTTTTCACTTTGAAACGACACTTAAATGTATTACGTAACTATTAAGCATACAAACCATTTAACCAACTACATACGAGGCGATATGTGACGGATTTCTAACAATATTGATAGACAGAGAACTTGACTTAAAGAAACACAGATGTAGGTAACTGTCAAAAATGTAGATTTCGATGCTGTCAACTGAGCAAGCAATACAGCAGGAGTGGTTGTTAAGGAAACTGCGTACGTTCGGTAGTAACTAATAAGACATTGGGTCGCTTTGCTGTGAAAACGGGTAATAGACAACATTTCAAATTTATAAGCAACCATTTCTAGATTATTCTATTCAAGTGCGAATAGAAGTGATAAAAGTGCAAATGATGTCACTTATTCGCTTCTAAATAAAAGTAACATAATATTTACTTTGACTCACTTTACTAATGAGGCATTGTCATCGAAATGACTGACGTCAAATATACGGTTACGTACCGAGGCCAACACATCAAGCTACCCCAATGTGTCAAATTTCTTTGATAATTTTTCAACTTCACTACAATTGGAATAGAGTTCATGTTCAATTAGTAAAATTTAACAGTATGGGGTAACTTGATGTGCTGGCGTTTGTACATATATTTTGACCTTCACGTTGCTTTAAGATAGAACGAATTTCAAACGTGTTTCTGAATGAAAACAATAACATTTGAGAAAATAATATCTATGAACTAATTAAAGATAATTGTGCCGAATTCCTTGTTTACAAAGTAAACTTAAATAAGAAAATTTACAATATCCCTATCTGACAGATCCAGTTGACAGCCCTTATAAGTGTCCGTCCCTTTCATATCTTATAAGAGAGAAAGAGATGAAAGTAGTCTAAATTTCGTTTAACTTGCCAACAATCCCAATCGGCACCATTGAAGCACTTTTTTAATACTACGAAACATATAAATGAAAGGTTATAATTGCACTGTTTGATTTTCGACTAACGGCGCTGGGCAGAGCGTTGAAAATCCAACACAGCGGTTTGTAATGTTATCGAAAATGGACGTAAGAAAATCATCTTAAAATTTGACATGTTGTCAATAGTGTTACTAGTTACTATACGTAGATATATGTTATCCTAATAATTATGTGTGAGTACTTATTAGATGAAAAATAAAGAAATATTTTTAATTGCCTGGTTTTTATTTCGAAGTGAAACTATTTTCCTCGTTGGTAAACTTAGCGAACCATTTTGCTTTTGGATAAAAATACAAGCAAGTACGTAGTTAAATACTCTTTCCAAATATGTTGGGGTTTGCTTCCAGTCGAACCTATCCGAACTGCACAACTCAGGAACTGAGTAACACGATACCCCTTGGTAAGACTGGTTGTCACTTGTCAGGCGTTTGGACTTCCGGCTACCCATGACGGCTGTCACATGACAACCGAGTCCAATGGCTTAGCGAGCGTTCGAGCCACGGAGGAGCCTCGATTCGTAATGGATGGCCATCCATCCGCGAACCGACATCAGCAAGCGTTGGTAAACCTTGGATCAACCCTTGAGGCTGTTATTACTTAACCAAGAGCACCTTAGTACAATTAGTTGAACGGTTTATATAGCAAAAAGTTTTCCAAGTAAGTTCCGAACACAGAGGTATGGTCTTTGAAGGTTGATTACGAAAAAAGTGAAACCTCAAACCTTACAAGAAACATGAATTTATTCCGTACTCATTTCGAATATAATAATATCTAAGAGTAGGTATACACTAATCACAAACATATGACGTAAAAGTTCCAATAATATATTTCCAAAACAGTAGAATATTCAAACGTATAAAAATATAACAAAACCAGAATATTTGAGACTCCTGCTACAGATTCATAAAGATCTTTTTAACATTCGTAAGCATTATAAAATTCATCCATTGTGTTCCTTGGGAAACATTACGACCTTTTTACTGTCTTTCGACAAAGCAGTCTTAATCCTTGTATGCACATTGTTCTTTAAAATCTAGTACAAACATGTATGACAGTAATTATTATAAAATCTTAGACAGAAATTTAAAATGTTGTTATTTGACACATTTATACTGTGCACAATATTTCGTACGCTCTGTGAGGGACTTCTTTTCCTGCAAACGAGACGTACAGCGTTTGGTGGCTAGGATGTACCTGGAAGTAGAACAAGAGAGATTACAGAAAATATAAACGTGTGCTACACGAGCTAATCTATTGAATTTTGCACGTCTTGGTAAATTGTGGTAATTCCATCATTACAGTGTGAAGGTTGTCAAGCAATTGCTAATAATTGCGCAATTAAAGTGCATTACTGTTATTTTATTGGTGGAATCTGAAGTTTACCTTGCCAGGGGTCAATGACCCTTGTTCCTTAGCCCTGCCGACGTACAGAGGTTCTCCGTTGGACGTGTTGCCACCGACCACCGCGTTCGGTGGAACGTTAGCTTCGCGACATTCCTGCCACCGGATCCTATCGGGACGAGCGCACAGGACCTGTAATACCAGCGAAAATTCTCCCTGTTACTTTGTTATTTAAGTCATCATCATCATCGTCATCATCATCATCACCAACACCGTTATCATCATCCACAGCCTCTGTTTTATTGTGTCAATCCCTACCCTGCGTTTATTGTCCTTGCCTTTAAGCTAAAGCTCACGAACGTCCACACTAAGTTCGGTTAGCTACATGTTCTTCAAGTACAAATAGATGGTACAAGCTAGCAGTCTTTAAGAATCGCTTTGGTTTTTTTTTTAAATTACTGACAACCTAAAAAAGGGATGACCATGGTAACGAACCCAATGACACAACAGTATGCTAACTCTCTAACTGAATAGTTGTATAACAGTATACAGCTAGTAAGTTAGAGAAATGTTTATGGAAGCATTATAGTATTTTATGGTGTAAATATTCAAAATAATCAGAAATCTACAGCCTCTGATATAGTGTGTGAAGTGAATATATAACTTTTCTATTTCGAGTAAAGACTGCCAAACACAGTCATCGCGTCATGTGATCGTCATGCCAACCAGAAACTTTAAGAAATACTACAGTAATAGGTACTTAAATGACTTAATTTCATACGTGTACCCAGTGGCTTAGTAATAATGCCATTAAATATCGTAATATTAAATATAATAATACGTGGTTATAAAAGGAATGAGTCAAATTATTCGTCACACATAATTAAAATCACGGCTGCAATAATTTCACAATACTTATTGATGAGTCAACCTATCACGCGGCAGAATATTTAAATTTAGCATATTATATTATTATGTTCCGTAGTCACAAACAGGCTTTGTCCAGATTAAAACATAGGATAAGCCAATGAATAGATAGCCTTTTACCAACACTGACGAGCTATCAGTCCTACTTAAGACCTACTTGAATGTATCTGTGCGATTGCAGAATGGTTGTGAAGATTAGTCCCGCAGTACTATGCTAAATCCAGTGCCTTTAACACTGGGTGTGTTTAATTTTGTGTGGTGAATTCAGAATAAAATATTGCTTAGAAAATTTCCTACAAATTTTCGGTAAATTAAATTATAACCATTTCATTCTTTGACAATTATGCACATATAAACTCACGCCTTTTACCCATGGGAGTAGGTAGAAAGTACAGAGCGCCTAGGTACTGCTACGAATCTCACATAGCTTTATTGCTTCGTTTACGTTCATACATCTGGTCATACACGCACGCCGGTTACGAGTGCCGACTACATCTGAGTCAGTGTGTGCAACTTTCAGAGAGGTCAGCTCACCTGACCTCTTTGAAGTACATCACCAATAAGGTTGAGAGCGTGCCCCCACGCCTTTTCCACATACAACTGCCTTAAATGATGTACCTAACTTTTGTTATTAGCCTTTGAAAATCGTATTATGGGTTTAACACGGCCAATTCACGGTGTAACAATTTAAAAAAATAACTACTTCATATGCGATGCGTCAAAGATCTTAGTTGATGTTTAATTTTACGTGTGAAAACATAGTATAATTATAATTTGTCTGAGTTTTATTCTCAGAAATTCAACTCGAATTTTATACTGAATTAATGATATAGGCGGTCGAAGGTCATGGTCGTGCATTTGTAGCATTTTTATTCTATGGCGATCGTCTTTTGTCATTGTGTCTAGATCACAAGGACGATAACGACTGGGATCACATTATGAATAGCACGAACGCGCGTCGTAACCGTAACGTAAATTCGAACAGTTTTGAATCGAATACTATACTAACCTATAGCATTTTGGTTTCCATTTATACTATAAGTACCATCCATAGATATGATTTTCGTAAAACTTAATTTATATAATTTTCGAAATAATTAAGCCTACAGTACCCTTACATGAAAATCAAGTAACGCAGTAATGAATATAAACAGTGTCATCTAAGCAAAAGTGTATTAAAATAAGTACTAAAAAAAAACTCAAAAACACTAGCCAACCTGGCAAGCAATCTCAAAACTCACGCTCAGCAACCGCGAAAGAACACCGGAGTGGGTGGGCGGCGCCAAATCTGGTTTCTACGAATTTACACGATGGAACCCTTGAACGTTGACAATACAACGTTATCTATTCGTTATCCGTAATGTTGTTTGTACAAGCGCTTTACAACGTGTTCCTTTTGATATCCCATAACTCTAGGGTATTAATGAGATCAACTGGCATATGAGTTTTTTTCAATTACCTAGATTTTATATTCGTTTTCATATAAAATAATTCAACAGCAATAAAACACCCTTACGTGAAACATGGCAATATCTGAGTTATAAATATGAACGATTGATTTAAACGAAAATGATTTACTCGTACTGATCAATGTAACTTAGATCGAGAGTCTATGGTTAGTATTTTGTGATTGTGAAATTTCATTATCTGTCTATGTAATGTATTGTATTAAATACATCATCATCATGTATCTATAACACAAGTTCTGCTTAGCATGGGGCTAGATGCTGCTGTGCGATTTTTTCAGCATATTATTATTATTCTCTTTAGGCTCTTATTTTGAAACGAAATAACAAAAAAAAAGAAACTAAATCATATGCTGGTTGATTCTGTGACATGGTCTGATTAATACCCTAGAGTTATGGCATATCAAAAGGAACATATTGTGTAAGGATAGCTTAAAGTCTTATCTATATAACATACAATGAAACGAGTGAGTGTCAGATCAGACTTGTAACTTGCGCCGATAAGGTTTGCATCACACCTACCAAAATGATTTCGCACTATTTGTGCAAAAATAATAATATATCATTGGTATAAAATATAGTTGTGTTCAGTTGAGTTTATTGTGGAAAGTGTTTGTACAATATTACAATATTTTGTTGATTTTGCTGATTGCATGTCATGCAAACCTTTCCTACAATAATGTAACGTAGGAAGTACATCTACTATCTGGCCAAACGTTTGAAGATAACGTTCCGTGAATGCATTTATTTCACAGAATTATTGAGTAAACTCTAAAAAAAACCAGCACCGATTACACGACAACTCACTAAATACATGAGCGTTTAACATAATTAAAACCGCTATTAGTGTTTCGTCATTAACGCACACACAATGTCGGTTATAGATTAAACCGTACAATGTCCATAATATTAATCACCAACATTCGTGGCAGTCGCGGTTACAAAAAGAGTGAGATGGACAACAACTGTCTCTGTCTATCGTGTATGGACATTGACCGTCCTACGCACGATGGGTTACCGCGAAACGAGGTTTGCCAACGGAACCTATTATTAAGCGTCCGCTGTGCACCTGTTCGTCTGTATGTCACTGGGCTGTAACTCATGAACTGTAACACGACGACAGTTGAAATGACCACAGTGTGTGTATTTCTATAGCTACTCTAACAAGAATAAAATTTTATATAAAAAAAACCACTAACACTCGTAAAATAACTTTGAAAGTCAGTTGCTTAGGTTGATTTGATTCAGTTTTAGCAACAAAGTTTTTATTTATCGCTTTTTAAGTGGGACAGTTAATAATGTATTTAAGTTCCAATAGCCTAATGTCAACTGCTCATCACCTTTTACAAAAAACGAGTAGGTTAAAATCAATCATCCCCTATTTCTACACTACAGGGTTGGATTTAATTTTTCCGAAATCGGACTACACTGCTAAAAATTTTGCGTGGTCATACATAGAAAAAAAACTTTTTGAATTGAGAAACTCCTCCTTCTTCTCGTTGGTTAAAAATAAAAGACGCACCTAAATACGAAAAAAAAACCGCCAAATGAGACGAAAAGTTGAAAACACGAAGGGTTCCGTAACATGTCAAGTTAAAAACCCGTTTCTTTTTTAGGGGTTCCTTTACATATTGTGCGTTATTTTTTAATAGAATCATATTCAGAACAACGTACCTCGATATTCCTCACAGCATTTTCAACCCCTCCCCAGGGTACGTATGCTGACTTGTGTTTCAGGGCCAGTTTGCCCGGTATGAGGTCTCCCTCGAAATGTGCGCGGATGACCCAGAGAGGACTACCATCGTAGCCTTCATAACCACCCACGACTGCTCGGTCGCTGAGCATATGAGCATCGTTTGGAGTTGTAGAAATCCATTCCACTGCACCTGGAATTAAAAGAAAATAAGTTCTGTCAGCCATATTTACGAAAGGCCAAGAAAGGCTTCATTCACATGAGTTGGAGCACCACGCTTGGTAGTTAACTTTCATGTATACTTTAATATTGAGAAGCTGGAGAGTTTCTTTTTAATCACGCTAATCTCTTAAACTGACAGTCGGATTAAAAAAACCTTTTTGCATTTGATAGACCAATTTTTGAAGAAGGTTTATGGGCTTTTTATCACCACTACCATTAGGAGAGATTGAAATCGTGGGACACCTCTAGCGTTGTTATGTAAAATTTGCAACAACCAATCTTTGAACTACACTTACGGGATAATTGTTTAAGACACTAATAATGACAGTGACATTTATTTTGACAGTTCAACAATATTGATTGCATTATTCTACTTCGTAGAGTCAATATTTTTTTAAATTACGAATTGTCTTCGAAATCCTTCGGATCGTGATGGGAAACGTGAAACACAATTAGGATGCTGGCTTCTAGATACTATTGAATTGTATTGCTGTGATAACATTTATCTTTCGAAGCTATAGACAGGAATTAAAATTACAAGTGCGTGTGTTGCTGCCAAAAATAACTAATGTTTTTTTTGCTGGTATTTTGTGATTATGCGTCATTGAAATCTTTAGAATTGTTGCTAGGAACACTTATTGTAAACATTTTGGAGAATAAAGTATGTAGTTTTTGCTATGCTAAAAGTATGTATCAGGTTAAACTATCGGACGATGGGCCAGGTAAAAGAGTCGTAACTTATATTAAAATCACTTACCTCCGTAAACAGGAGTAGGAGATACGTTAGGGTATCCAGGAGCGGGAGCATAACCGAAACCTGGTCCCGATGGTGCTGAAGGGTAGGACATCGCCGCTGGCGGCTGTCCAGGTTGACCCGGCTGTCCCGGCTGTCCAGGCTGGCCGGGTTGATACGGGTATCCGAAACTAGGCTGATATTGAGGCTGGTACTGCGGCGGGAAACCGGGTTGTCCCGGTGGTGGAGCACCCGCATTTACAGGGTTATATATCTGAGGGTATATTTGTTGACCCTGTGGTGGCGGGTATTGCTGAGGATTGCCGTACGGATCTGAAATGTTAAAATAATGAATGAACCCAAGTTGTTATGAGATCACTAATTGGAATAATTGTTTGTACTTTTAAGGGTTTGTTTCTCATGATTTTCTGAGTAGTGAGTGTTCGGACATGGCGAAACACGCTCTTAAAGTCTCTCTTTACGATCGAGATGCGGCAAGCTGAAGACAGGGCGCTATGGCGCTCATTAGGAGAGGGCTATGTCCAGCAGTGGACTAATATAGCCTGATGATGATGATGATGAGACTTTTCATAATACACATGCCTAAATAATAATTTTGATTACGATTAAGTCTAAGCGACTGTTCCATAGGTAGATTCTTCAATTCCATATAAGATAACATTTATCGTTCTGCGAAGCTTTTATTAATTCTCATGGCTAGTGTACCTAGTGGGCATACGCGGCTAGTCGAATTTTATAAACATTGATGATATCATAGTTCCAAATATAAAACTATATCGAAATTATTCGGCGGGGTCGATACGGGAGTAACGTAACGATGTGCCCAAATTCTATACCTAGTGCTTTAATAGTAAGCGTATTTCCCAATATTCGTCTTTTTCCTTCAGCATTAATGAGGTAGGTAGGAAAGATTACCGAACAGCAATATTGTTCAAATGTTGTTACCTAATAATGTTGTTGTTGTAGATTAGTATCAGTAGCAAAGGCATTGTTATAAATAGTTACTAGTGAGTAACTATTTATAACAATGCCTTTCCACCAGGAAACTAGTTACTATGCAGCTAGGTAGCCTATTTTTTTTGTACTTAGTAGAATAAAATACTGTGTTCCCTACCTAACTAGATAATCGTCGGAACATTTAAAGTTTGAGGCGAGTCCATTTAGACAGAGTAGAAAATACAACGAGCAACAATCTATACGTGAGGAGAATACTTTCTCACTGCTCAGTGGGTGCAATAAGCTAAAAAAGGGATAGATCCTTTTTTAGCTTATTGCGCCCACTGAGCAGTGTGAGGTTTGGCATTGTTCAAGTTTGTAAGGGAAAGGAGTGCGGGAAGCCAAAACAGTCGAATTTAGATCACTGGGCGACTAGTACTACGACTTAATACGAAGTATAATCAATAGCTATAGAGCATGATAAGCATAAAATGTTTCCACGTTTGGGAGTTGAGACGCAGCCACCCTAAATGTCGGGAGGTATTGAGATGAGTCTATGGGGGGAGTGGGCAGTAATTGATCTGAACTATGAAATTAGCCGTTAGCTACTAAGAGTTTCGCCTTAGTGAAATTCTTACCATGGACTTGCGACCAGCTATACGAAAGCGTCAATACAGTATAGATTCAATTTTGTTTGGAAATGATCTTTCCAGTACGTGATTTAATTTTTACACAGGACCCCTGAAGTGGCTTTTATTTTGAACCTAAAAATGTTCTCCTTTTTTATCAACGGAATTTCTGTTTTTCGTAAACTGATTCTCCCACACAGGAGTCGTTTCCAATATCAATACAGTCAAAAAGATAAAGCTGACAATAGCATCTAAGAAATTGCTTACATGCTATTGTCAGCTTTAGCATCTCAAGAGTTGCTTAATTTTAGTTGGTCTCCTGTCAAATAGTTTTGGGTTATAGTCTAGTAGGTACAGAGGCCAGCACAACCAGCTACCCCAATGTCTCAAATTTATTTGATAGATTTTCAATTTTATCACGAAAAAATAAGGTTCATTTTCAATTGGGAAAATCTAAAAGTTTGGGGTAGCTTGAAGAAACGTAACGTATTACAAGAACGTAAGAAAGTCTATTACACGCAACTGCTGGCAGGTACTTTTCTTTATATTGTTCACTTTTAACTTGAAAGCAAATTCATTAATCATAAATTTCTAACTTAACGATATTTAAACGCAGAATTATAATCTTTTTTTTTCCACTGGATTCATCAATAAGGACTAATAAATCCAAGTATTATGAGACTTGTGTTACATGATTTCAATTTTGAGCAGCCAGATAATTATGGGGTCCTAATAATTATTGAAAACTAGTCCGAGCGCTAAGGGTTCTGAACCTTTAAATACTGTTAGCTCATCATCATCATCCTCCTGCCCTTATCCCAATTTATTTGGGGTCGGCGCAGCATGTTTTCTTCTTCCATATATCTCTATTTGCCGTCATCTCATGGGTCACCTCTTTTCTTGCCATATCATCTTTCACACAATCCATCCATCTGTTAGCTAATAAGTATTATTTTGGACAGTTAAAGCAGTGAAATTCGGGCAGCAAGAGTACCTAAGCAAAAGTAGGTACTTAAGTATTTTATTTGTGGGCGTATTCAGCATATGATAAGCATTTTATTATTATTACAACTACATTTTTTATCTCACGACTGTCAAATCCCAAATTAAATGCTAAGATAGATAACGCTATATAAAAACCTCATAACAATAAACAAAGTAGGTAATCAACATATTCAACGCTGTCTTACAAGAATATAATAAAATTCTAAGTAGAAACTACGGTGTGCGAAAATACAAAAATATTTCAAGGTCAACGTCCGTTGGGGCCGCCCAAGTTCACCTACAAAAAAATACTTCTGTTAGGATGGCCCCAGCATCAGTTTTAATGCTTTAAACATTAATTTGCTAATGATCCCAGTAAATGAACATAACAATGAAAATATCGTTAACTAGGTAGGTAGGTACCTAGATGCATATAGGTAGATATAAGTTTGATGGTAAGTATATGACGAACCGACATAATGAGCTATTGTAGATAGAAGAGCAGCTTGTATTGGAGCAGCTTCTATTACAGTGTTAAGTAGGTACCCTAACTAAAATAGTTTTAATGGTGGTTGGTTAATAATGAAAACTGATGTAAAATTGTGCAACCGGCACGCATCTTTTTGGTTTAACAACGCAGTCACATGACAACGTGTTTGCTTGGCATCTTAAGCGTTAGCTGATAAACATAACCTGAGTATACGAAAAATAGTACCATTCGTCGTAAAACTGAAGAATACTCAATAAATTATACTTACACCCAGACATGTTGGAAATGTTTTAGTAATCACAGCACAAACGAATGAACTAACGTGAAACAGCACACGAGCACAATTGCCGACTGCCGAGTGCCGGGTCACGGGTGATACGCAACAACAAAATAAATAGAATGGTATGACGCGGCATCTACCGGAGCGCCGGGAGTGTCAGCTTCGAATTCAAAATGGCGGAGCGGAGAAGGGCGCGAGAGAGGGACCGGAGAGGCGCGTGAGGGAGAGGAGCAAACTCACAGATAATGTAATATTATGGTCCATTGGGGCGCCCGCGAAGCCGATAATAATACACTAACTGAACTGTTTCTGCTCTTGTAATCGTTCTTCAGTGGCAACACGTACTTCTACTAACATTTAACATAGTTATACTCAATCATAGGGCCAGTTTTGTTCTCTTATATTAGTTATCAATACTAATGTCATGTTAAGCATTTTAATTTAGGTAAAGTCTCCTAATCCTTAACTATTCAAAAGTATCTCCAGTGGCTCTTAGTATGTGGTGTCAGCTCTTCTTAATAGCTTAATCAATGAGATAGCACACGTTATTACGAGAAGTTTTAGTCATAATATAAATATGATGTTGATGATAGACAATGATTCCCTAGTTCGAAAACTAAACTAAACATAGAGAATTAACTGAATATTTTACTGCATATACCTACAGCTGTTTATCCAGTAAAATTTGACAAAAAAGGAACGGAGACTGATGGTGACAGATAGGAGCTAAGTAAGATTAAATTAACCTTTAACTTCGCCATATTGTCTACCCGATGCGTTGGAAATACACTGTCAACGCATCGACCAAAGACATAAAATACAGACACCGACCAGTTATAAAAGTAATCAAACATAAAGTAGCTAATTATTTTTGGCAAATGTTAGAACTGTTCGTCCCATCTTTGTTTTTATAAGGAAGAAAAATTTGCTTATTCGTTTTGTAAGCATAGCTTTTGAATTAGGAACTATTATTAAAATCACCTTGATGAACCATCTGGATCGTGGTTACAATTAGCCTGCATCATCTCACCATTGAGCTAAGGCGTCCCCTCACGATTTCCTACTATTTGACGACCTATGTCGCGCGGTGGGCGAAGGTCCGCCTGCGAAGCAGGAGGTTGCGGGTTCGATTCCCGCCCTGGGAAAAATGTTGTACGATTTACAAACATTTGTTCCGGGTGTTCTGGGTATTTACTATGTATAATAAAAATATCTATCTATGTAATGTATTGTATTAAGTAATCAGTCATTTGTACCCATAACACAAGCTCTGCTTAGCTTGGGGCTAGATGATGCTGTGTGAATTGTCCGGCATTATTTATTTATTTATTATTATTTGTACTAGCTTGACATGGATCACTGTTTATTGGTTTTGACTTATCATCCCACCATGTTCTACTTGATCTGTGGTATGTAACGTAGCCTTCTGGTGATGTGAGGCCTCCACATTGTTCAATAACGACTTCGATTTATTAGTGCTCATTTTGCGTAAAGCGGATAAATATTATGTGATGTGCGTGTGAACTGAGGGACCACACTGGGAATTCGTGAAATGAAAATTTTAGGATTTAGTAGAAGACTTAAAACAATTGTAGAACGAATCTGGGAATTTGTAAACAAATATATTAAAAACTAAGACCCACAAAGTGTGGTCCCTCAGTTCTCACAGACAA
Source organism: Phlogophora meticulosa (assembly GCA_905147745.2). Taxonomy (NCBI): domain Eukaryota; kingdom Metazoa; phylum Arthropoda; class Insecta; order Lepidoptera; family Noctuidae; genus Phlogophora; species Phlogophora meticulosa. Next base: position 7,690,135 of record LR990528.1, on the reverse strand, counting down.
TCAGCCAGATCTCGGAAAGTATCTTTAAAAAGAAGGTTTTGTGAATACAGACATTTAGTAAAGAATTTGTAAAGATATTTACTAAATAACAGACCACAAAGCATTAAAGATTAAAAAAATATAACGATTGAACTGTGGTCCCTCAGTCAACATAACAAAGATAAATATTTTGGTGAATATTACTGAATAAAATTAATGGAACCGTTCTTCTTCTGCATAAAGTTTTAGTAAAAGTCTTAAAACGTTTTGTAAAAAGGAATGGAGCAAAAATATCGAAGCATTTTGAAGATAGCGATGATTGAAAGTGGTCCCTCAATCCTCTCCTCCACTGACATATGTGCGTGTCCTAGCTGCTAGACGAGAGGAATATTAGAAAGTCTAGTGTACTTTACTTTTATTAAAAAGTTTCTACTAAATAATAGGTATCTAAAATTGTGTATTTCTTACCTCTTAGCTGAGATAATATTATTTTTTTAATCCTATTAAAATAGATAGACCAGGGTGACCACACAATGAAACAGAATGTAGACAGTACTATTATACTTTCCAGCGCAATCCAAGAGCGCTGAGCTGTACCTATAGTGTTTCTGATATAGTCTTATTTGACACCTAAAATATGCGCTCCGTCAACTAAGCTCCAACACGCGAAGAAAATCCGACCTGGATCGAACCCAGGACTTCCTGCTTACGGATAGCGCGTACGACTAGTAGACCAGTGACGCAATATTTTTATACCTATAATATTTTACACATGCGCCATCTATATTTTAAGAAGAGAACTGCTTAGTGTTTGTTCCTACCTACAGCACACTCGTGAATCATCTCAAAAGGGATTGCTATCGTAAATAACTCAACCAGCTGATTATAGATGGCGTTATTAACATTATTTAATTTAATCTTATTTTATAGTTTGTGATTTGATTGAGAGGACAGCGTTTTACGAAAAAATATATTTCAAACGCAATTTCTAAGCCCCCTTTTTATTTGGTAACCCGGAGTAAAGTTACACCTACATTAACTTCGATGTATCCATTTATTTATTAAGGTTTTTGTTCGGTATAACTTTACCTAGAGCTTATTTATCAGGGTATAGATGTTTAAGTTATTACTCTGACTGCAATATGGCTTCACAATCTATATGGAAACCTTATTCTTATCTCCCTACTATACAGTAGGGAGATAAGAATCAGGTTTCCATATAACACAAGACACCACGCATACGCTTGGTGTCTTGTGTTCATATACATATACTAATATATTCCCTTTTTTTAATGTATTATTAGCGGACCCAGCAAACGTAGGCCTGCCTGATCGTTATAGCTTGTCTCTTAGAACCCGATCGCCGCGCCACCTACCGGGTCCACTTGTCAATATAAACCGGGGACCCGTCAAACGCACACAAAAAACAAACATTAAAATGGGTCTAGTCGCTTAGGAAATGTTCAGTGATACACAAACTTACAGAAGCAATTCATAAATAAATATATTAACCCACATCACAATACTCATTCAAGCTTTAGTAATCGGTAGGAATCTCAGGATAGATCGCTTCACCTAGACCGCTCACAAAGTAGGTGAGCAGTCCAAGGGACGACCTATACCATTCAAAAATAATTTCGCCCTGAATAGGACATTGCCAAGAATTACCAAGGCCCAATAATTTCCTTACTCAATAAATTGAGGCACGAAGTGATCTCGAACATTTTTCGAACCTATATTATCCGTGTGAACCAAACTATAGCGCGATTCAGAAATAGAGCGAAATGGTACAACGCCATCTATCGAGGGAGGGGTCAAACTTTTGTGTTTAGAGTTGCGCGTGCGATCACTAGAATAACGAGGTCAGTAAAAAAGTGGAAAACGTAATAATACATTATTATATGACAACAATTTTTAAAATTTGACATTATGCTGCATTTGGCTGCGGAAATATTGCACAAAGTTATCAACCTTGGTGTCTTCAGTTACAATTACTGTAACCTACAAAATGTACCTATGTAAATTTAATTCACCACATGAAAAAATTAACAATACTGCTCAATCCAACAATTTTTTTGGAATTTGCATCTCGCAGTTTATCCGTCAGGGATATCTACTGCTTAACCGAATTTTCATGTGGAGACCTAATTAGAAATTAAGGCCTCCAGCCAGGGCGTAAAAACTTAAAAGCTAAGTGACCAATCGCCAAGGGCAACCCCGGGGTACGAGCCTCGGCTTAGGACGTCGCTGAAGAGGACAGCAAGGGACGGGCTGGATCTAATAGATATATTACTTAGGGACTAATTTAATAATTTACTGGCTCAGCTACGCGGGCTGGCTCGAGCAAAGGGTCAGGAAGAGGATAATGACGGGGTCGTCGCGACGGGTCTCGGCGGAGAGGACGGAATGACGGCGGTCTGTGTTTGCGAACAGTGCTGGTGGCCATATTGCTCTAATGGAGGAGGGTGATAGGGTCATCAGGCTCTGTGAGTGTATGTCGAGATCTACGAACTTTACTGATTAGCAACGGAGTGTATCGGGCGGCCGATGCCACTAAGGGGTTGGGATGTTTGATAGAACTGTCAATGAAGCTCTAGGTAAGGCGCTTCATAAACTGTTTTATCGTAGGATGATTGTTTAAAAAAAAACTAAGTAGATAATGATTACGTTCGAGTTTTTATTTCAAAAATAAGTGGCTGTAAAAATATTGAATCATGAGCACACTGTAGGATATGATTCGCCCGGCGAAGTTCATTACAGTCCTTACATTTATTGTAAACACGTTCGCAGATATATCCAATTTTCTCGTAGCTACCAGTGTTATCATAGTTTTCACTTGACTAAAGGGCTGATTATCTGGAAAGAAAAGTTTTAAAATCACATCATCTGCCTAAACATTTTTCCAACTATATGGAGGTCGGCTTCCAGTCTTACCAGATTCAGCTGAATACTAGTATTTTACCACCACAACCCAGTTATTGGGTAACACAATACCCCTTGGTAAGACTGGTTGTCAGACTTTCGGGCTTCTGACTACCCTTACTGTCAATGATCTACAAATGCCAACCGGGACCAACGGCTTATGCTCTACGAGGCACGGAACAGTCTCGAAATGTAATGAATGACCACTCATCCACAGAGTAACCTAGGCAAGCATTACTTAACCTTCGATCGACCCGTAAGGCTGTTTTTATTTAGCCATGAGCTCCTCTAGAGGCTCTCTCTCTCATGAAATCACACCGTAGTTGTTAAATATGTAACTTTATGACGATAATATTATAGGCACAGGCGAAAGTTATCTACTTTTATTTTTCATCTCCCAAAAAGTTATTTCAAGAAAGATGAAGCATTGAAAATATTGAAGAAACATTTCACAGCACAGCATTACGTTTAGAAAAATGTTACTATTCAATCCGAGATTTCTTAAACAATATGTTATTAGGTATAAGTTTGTATTTCGAACTAACTGTACTTATAAAAAATTGCATACCTCTAATATAATAGGCAGAATGTACAGAGGAGAGCACATCAAGCCATTCCAAACTGTCAAAATTCTTATCAAACTTGAAAAACTAACAAAGAAATTTGACAGACACAGGTAGCTTGATGCTGGCCTCTGTACTTGGAAACGTTAACAAGAAGTATCACATTTTTGTACCTTAATTAATTGTAAATAAATATAATTACGGATTGTATTCTATTATTTTTTGAACTGTGGTGCAAATAAGAAATGCTCGGTGCTACGTTGACCTAACACACCATTTTCGTATTGATAGGATCATCATCATCATCCTCCTGCCCTTATCCCAATTTATTTGGCGTCTACGCAGCATGTTTTCTTCTTCCATACATCCCTGTTTGCCGTCATCTCAAGAGTTACCTCTTTTCTAGCCATATCATCTTGCACACAATCCATCCATTTTTCTTTGGTCTCCCTCTACTTTTGTAACCCTGCACATTCATACTCGAAATTTTCCTCACAACATGGTCCTCATTACTTCGCATCACGTGCCCATACCATGACAACCGATTTTCACACAATTTCTCGGTCACAGGTGCCACTTTCAGACTTCTTACATACTACTACATTTCTTATTCTATCCATTCGCGTAACACCACACATCCACCACAGCATTCTCATCTCAGCTACATGTCAACATTCTGATCCATTGATTGGAATTCATCGGATAATAAGGTAAAATGGTAGGTAAATTGCTGACTCTTCAAATCACTTCAGTCTCTTTCAATCTTACCTCCTTCAATTAATTGTAAAACGTGCAATAACAATGCTGAAGTTTTCTTCTTTTCCCGCGTGAACATCTCACACACGATCGCCAAAAATATAGGACGACTGTTTATGCACGAATAAAGAAATAAATCACTGAGAAATACTTCGGAATACTGTAAAAAATAATATTATTACTCATTTTTTTTAATACAATCCATGGGTTTAGGTAGGTGTAGCCTTGTATTCATGGTAAACTATAGTCGCATTGTTTACAGTGCTTGGTTTTTTTTTTAAATAGGTTTTTCTCTATATTTTGTTGGGACGTTGAAAGAAGTGGTCCAACCTACAAGGAGGCCATGTAAGAATGTTAATGATATTTTATAATGCTCAAATAGGAGTTTCTTTTAAAACTATAATTTTAACTAGTTTTTAAAAAGCTTGTTGCGACAAGGTGATTGCTACTATAACTATTTTTTGACTTATTAAATCAAAACATCAAATTTGATGGGGACTCCCATGCAACAAACGTGAATTTCCCATCGTACATGAGTCAGACACTTGGCCGATTTTTTGCCTTTCTACTCGCAACAGTTATCAAATTTGACCTAAATGTAATGAATTTGTGCACGGCTCCTTCAAATTTAACCTCATTGTTTGTCATACCAGTCAAAGTAATATAATTTTAATATAATTACCGTTAAAGATGGAGACAGTGATCGACATATTGTCAGCATTGTGCATAACAACCATGAATTGTACATTGCAAATACCTGGAAAAAAATAGCTAGATATATTTTATAGATATTATTTTTCACCGCCAGAATGTAGCAAATAACCCAAATCTGTCAAATTTATTGACCTATTTTCAACTTTATTACAAAAGAATAAGAATCATGTTCCATTCGAAAAATTTGATAGATTTTTTGATACGTTTTCAACTTTAAAACAGAAGAATAAGGTTCATATTAAATGAGGAAAATTTTACAGTTTGGGAGAACTTGATGTGCTGGAGCCAGTACGGTAAGCATTTGACCAAATTGCATGCGACCCCATTATTACCTGCCCGCAGTAAATTAAATTAAAAAGATGAATACAGTCAGCCAGTTTGTCATATATTTGCATTAGCTCGAACCAACAACAGTGCAAATCCTTTTCTTGTATTACTTTAGGTTCAATGCTAATATTCTGCAATCGAATATTTTTATTATAAATAAGCAAATACAAAATCAAAATTCATTTATTCAAATTAGGCGAGAATCAGCACTCTTTGAACGTCAAAAAAACACGTCTGTCTGATAGTTTGAATGTAGAGTTTAATAATAATAATACCCGTCTGTTAATGTCCCACTGCTGGGCAAAGATCTTTTCTCAAGAGAGGGCACGAGTATTCATAAAAAAAAAATACCTACGAGTATTATACAATCTGAGTCTTCCTGAATAAAACTAATTGGATTTTAAAATGAAAATGGTCGCTGGTCGTCGCTGAGGCCACCCCAGACCAACTTGGGAAGCTTTTGGTCAGCAGTGGGACAGAAAATACTAACAAAAAAGAGGAATATACAATAATATCTACCTTAATAACAAAGTCGCAAATTGTGTCTTGAAATATAATCTTCTTTTGATTTGACATAGTGTCCTTGACTGCCCTCAACAGCAATGTATTCAACATTAGAATTCTCAAGTAAATGTTAACAACAACGAAGTATAGTATCGATCCTTGTAACACGATCAAAAAGAAATTTAGATGGGCACCAATATTTTGTATGTGAAATTTTCTTAACCAAAATGTACAAAGTACTTGCACGATTGGTAATATAATCAGTATTATTGAGTTTAGACGTCTTCTTCTAAACACTGTTTTGGACATGGTAAAATGTGTATCAATATTATCGAGTTTATTAAACAGTTCAACGTAGTATTTTGTGTTAAAAATAGCAGCGCATAATACTGAATAAACAGCTTCAATGATATTTAACATGCCATATGTTTTTGTCAAGACGTTGAGCGGTACGTCAGACTTAGTGTCATGCCAACTGAGTGGTGATACCATCGCCAATAACACAAGATGAGCTATGATGATTAATAATGAGTAGATCTTGCTAAAGAAATTTGTGGTGACAATGTAGTCTTTCTCGTAAGAAATCAATTTTGATCCAAATAAAGACGCGTAATGTATTAACGGTTTTGCAGCAACTACTAGTGAATATTTAGACACTTTTTTGTTCACTTTAATTTTTGAAATGACGTCATCGACTGTTAGCACGTTGGAAAAAAATAACATATTTTTCGATGTTCGGAAATCGTTAACGTAAAACATTGGGCTTTCTTGCTCAGTCACTATAAAGTAGCGGTTGCTGATGATAGATACGCTTTTATATCCATTTTTTTAATTTACTAGTTGGATTCCACAATTATTCTTTTCATTAATTATTTCTTATAACTCGTAGAATTCATTACAGTATAGTGCAGTCTCTTGTTTTCAGTACAATTTGATTCATATAATTATTAAGTACGAACTTTCCATTGTACTGATTTGAAACTATCTCTTTAAAAAAGCACTAGTACTTCACCTGCGACTTTGTCCACGAGAACATACATCGTACATGCTCCTGATTTTCAACTCCACTTCCACCAATGAATAATCTTCCAAAAACTACAACTCAAGGGAGTTGTAGTTTTTGGATGATTATTCATTATGATCTTTATATTTATTTGGATAGGTATTTGTGCCGGAGGAGATCGTGGCTAAATCAAAACAGCCGCACGGGTTGATCGAAGGTTAAGCTACGCTTGACCATTCGTAACATATCGAAACTCCTCTGTGCCTCGGAAAGCATGTTAAGCCGTTGGTCCCGGCTGTCATTTGTAGATCTTTGACAGTCGTTACGGGTAGTCAGAAGCCCGAAATTCTGAAAACCAGTCTTACCAAGAAGTATCGTGTGGCCCAGTACCTAACTGGGTTGTGGAGGTCAGATAGGCAGTCGCTCTATGTAAAACACTGGTATTCAGCTGCATCCGGTTAGACTGGGAGCCGACCCCAACATAGTTGGAAAAGGCTAGACAGATGATGAGATATTTGTGCCAAGTTTCATACAAAGTGTATTCCCTCTTTTCACCCCATTAGGCATGCACAGAGATTTCAGACAGGGTATGAAATCAATGGTACAAAAATAAACTTACCAGTTTCAGCTTATATCTACGTTAGGTACAACAAACAAGTACCTAGGCTAAATTACCATGTTTTTTAAAATTATAGTTAAGTATTTATCATTTAGAGGGGCATGTATGCATGTACATATGTATGGGATCACAGGGTATGCTGAGCTTATTTGCTTGTATGGAGTGCAAGCCGCTGCCATTAGGCACCCATTGAGTACGAAACCCTAAAAAAACGATCAGCAGCTACTTCTTACTTATAGCTGCATATTTTTCCTTGATAGAAGGATTATTTGACCAATGCTCTGATTTAGTTAAAATAAAGCAAGAGATCTGACGGTTTTCTAAGCTAACTGTAGGTACCATTTTTCCAAAATCTCCGAATGCAGTTAGCAATAGCTCAAAAAGTTAAGTAAAATCTTCTTGGAAAGTTTTCCTGTAGCTACAACGGTTAATTAACTCTTCTATACTCTTCTATACTACCTGTCCTCATTGCCCCGTCTGAAAAACCCACCCTGTATATATCGTAATGATTACAATTCAGCCTGTAGCAGGTCTAAACGGAATCCTTTAATGGAGACACTAGTTGGAATCATGAGAATAAAGTATTTACACTGAATAGGGATGTGTCCTAGGTAAAAATATATTAAGTCTATTAAGTCCGTCAGTAAGATTACCAAAAAATATTGGACACGTATTTTTTGCTAACTTAATTCAATAAAAAGTGACAATGATATGGCACATCAAAGTTCAGGAGAAGGGGCTTGTGACGTCACGCCGTGCTACACTTTTAACGAAAAGTGTAGCACGGCGTGACGTCACGCGCAATTTCAACGCACTATACCGTCGTCATTTTTGGTTTACGTGACAAAAGAAAAAAAACGTGTCCAGTATTTTTGAGTAACTTTCGGACCAATCAGATTTTTAAGGACTTTACCCTATTGCACTATGTAGGCGAAAAGACACGAGCGTGACTGGCAACGTGATATATGGACTCAGACAGTTAGTAAATAAGTTATTAAATATTATTCTGCATGAGACCAGATGCTTAAGAGTCTGTGCAACCTGGCGGACGGGATAGCTGAGGATTTGATTTGACTTTATCAATTGAATTGAATACCGAGTAAAATAAGGTACATATTTCAATGCTAGGTGATCAACCTCAGATTATCGCAGCGCAGTTTTAAGGCCGATCACTAAGCGTTGAAATGTATACCTTGTTTTCGATCGGGTTAGTACTAAATTCAATTGTTGAATTTAAAATCCTTTGCCATCCCGACCGCCAGTGTGCGCAGGACCTAAAATGCTTTTCGAAACTCCCACTGAACGTCCAGGCTTAGGCCCAGAAACTTAATGTATCGACCCACCTGGAATTGCTCATCTCCAACTCTGCCTAATGAGATGGCTCTCTTCTCCTCGGCGCATTATGGTGCCACTGGGCCAATTTTATAAAGCTTTCTCTCTCTAACGCCTGCGTTTCACTTGTAGACCATGGTGGCTCAACCATAGTCAAGCTGTCAAAAAAGTCATGGTTGGTTGTGCAGTCAATCGGATCCCAGTACCCTCCATAGAGCTGCATTCATATTGTTGGTAGCGCGACTGGTTGCGCCACCACTGGTGCCCTAGTGAGATATAGGCCTTTATCTGTTTCTTTCATCCCGGGGTCAGAGATGTGATCTTGTTGAAGGTGTTCCCGTCGGCCAACACCAGGGTGCGTTCGTATCGCTTGCTGCTTAGGAAATGACTCTGACTGGCCTCAGCAGATCTGGGCCTGGATTGTTTTTTTATGACCAACAGTAACTCATGGTGTCGTCGACTACAGATACTCGTATATGATAGTTTTCCTACGACACATATTTTTTCGACATCTAATAAAGCATAACATAGTGACCACTTAAAATTTCGAAGGTGTACTGGTTACGAAGGATATCAGTATTGGCTGAACCACTTTCGTTAGGTGTACTACTCGTACAATAAAAAGTTTGTTCGTTCTGACAATAAAAAGATAAAGTTATTTGCCATGTGGACATTGTAGAAACAAATTTCCGTGCGTTCACGTAATTTTGCCACACCTATTATTGGAATCAAATGTAACAGCTTACAATTTGGGACCCATTAATATCAGTGTTAATTTTCAAACCGTGGTGATATGCAATTAGGCTTATCCCTATTGGCCTAGGTCTGTTCTGTCTCCTGCTTGAAATGGAGGGAAGTAGAGATTATGTACTAAACGCTCTCGTAGCTTGTAGTCGTCGCTTGTGCTGATTCCGGCTTTCAGGGGTTGCAGAGGATGAGAATAGTGTAGCTGGCTTCTCCCAGATAAAACAGTAAAAGAATAAAGAGAATAAAAATAAATTTCAACGAAGAATATCCTTGTTTGCCACGAGAACAACCAACATGAACACTGCACTGTGTATTTTTCCAAATAATGTACCTGACTGCAAAATTAACATTGTAATCGGATTGGCGGATCGGAATTAAAATTAGTTCACAGAGTAAGGACCCTGGACTTAATACAACCAAATCTGTTGCTAAGCAATCTGTAAGAGTTGTTTCAGGTTTACGCAGCGGCGCATCGGTGTCGTTACTTCAGACATCATCGTGTGGTTGGTAATATATATTTTTATTGTGCTAAGATATTGCTTTATGTGCTAAATAATTAAGCAGTATGCGGCTCAAAAAGAAATAGAATTGGACTTGATCCTGGCCTGGCATTAGACAAGGCCAAGTCTAGGGCACGAGCCAGAGCCAAGGCAACGCCCAGAACCAAGGCTACGCCAAGGGCCAATGCTAAGCCCAGAGCCGAAGCCAGGGCCAGGCCTCGTCCGTATATTTTTTTTTTGTTATTTTAAAGCGACATAAGTTTTCACTTTTATCGTATCGTCATAAGCTCACATCGTCTATTTTTGTCAGGATCGGAGTGTCTTATCAAATTGAAAATCATGCGGCTGCTGTTAAACATTCCTAAGAATGAATAGCTAGTCATTCTTAGGAATGTCTGACTTTCAAATAAAATACCATCGTTTATTAAAATTTCATAATTTATTGTTTAAACTTAGTTAAGTGTTTAATAATTTCCTTGAAACACATACTTAGTTAGTCTTAATTTTAGGGTAAAGAATCACTTGCGTAGGTGCCTTAATTCTAAAGTAGTTCTTAATTTAAAAACGGCGCAAAATACAATTCGAGCATTCTGAAAACAAAAAAAAATGCAGTAGTGTGCACGCAAACTACGTTAGCTACTCTACCTTGATTGAATGTGGCACTTCACCGGTGACACACAGTAGTGATAGGCTACTGCATCGCCACTACATGTTGTTGCATGTCGATGTGGTACCTATAATTCTGAATACAGCGAGAGTTTCGAATCATCTGGTTCAATAAGCTATATGATACTGGATAAACGAGCTCGCGAACATGTCGTCATTCTGACCAGAGAGTCACTACTGGTTTGTTGCCGTACCTATTGGAATGTATCTTCATAGAAATTTAAAGACAATCTAAAGGAGCCACTGGTGTCGTTTATCGCTGTCGTCTGTCGATGCTGCTTGACGCCGGTGAGGGACTGAAGCGATCAGGCCTAATAGGTTTCACTATTACGCCTTAAGGTGAAATCTTTAATTGACAAATTAAATACTCCGAAGAAATTGATTGGAATTTCGAACTTGTCGTTGTCATATATGCTCGTATTTTTTAGCTGTATTCAGCTTGCCAACGATATAGTCAGAACTCAGGGTCATGAAAATCGATCGGGGTTAAAAACTATTGGATTCGGCTGATAATTACATTCGACATTATTATGAATACTTACTTGACAATAGATATGTTATTATCCAGTATACAAAATAAATGCCCAAAAGAATGGCCATAACCCCCAAACTCAAGCTTGATAGTTGACAGAGGACTTTGCATATGTAACTGTAAAAATAATACTACAATTATTTATTGACAATGTACGGAGCGGTTTACCAACGGGCCCGCCATATTGCTGAAAGTAGTTTTGAAATATTTGGTGCTTTGATTTAATGATAAAAATATACTTAGTGCACACAAATATTGATATGAAGTGCAAAAAATAGTATAAAAAGACATGACATGATACTTAATAGTATTTACTATTAAGTATCAACTTTTTAAGATTTAATTTTGAATGTTTCGTGTTACGATAGCAATTTGAATTTTAAGTTTCTAAATGCTTCACTTAATTATTCTAATAAATAAATAATGCTGGACAATCCACACAACATCATCTAGCCCCAAGCTAAGCATAGCTTGTGTTATGGGTACTAGATGACTGAAGTACTTAATACAAAACATAACATAGATTGATATTTTATATTATACATAGCAAATACCTAGACCACCCCGAACAAATCTTTGTAGATGCTGTTGTTGTTTGTAATTTAAAATAACTGTTGTTGCATTATCTTATAATAGTTATTAATAAGTGTACCTTATACGGCTACAAACTAATTCAGTACCTATTATAATTGCAATCTATTTTCAATATTTTAGTGCACTGTGGTAATAAACGATATTTCGTCATTTGATGTAGTAGTAGGAAATGGCCAAATAATGAAAACAGCGAATTATTTGCTAGCTATTTGCGACGTTATTAAGTTTCAAATGCACGCCCTTGAAACTGATAATCGGAGCTTTTAAATAATCACTAATATCAACCTCCACCAAAGCATCATCGTCTGACTAGGTTCTATCGACATTTGGGCGCAAAAGCAATTTTATGTCCAAACTTTTATGTGGCATGTCCTATATCATTGTGGAAAATCGTAACCACTGCCACCGTATCCTGTATATTATCTTTCTGTAACTGGTATTTCCACTAAATATCACCTTAACCAATAAATACATAAATAAGTATATCATCATCTGCTTAACCTTTTCCTAACTATAATGGGGTCGGCTTCCACCCTAACCGGATGCAACTAGATACCAATATTACACATGGAACGTCTTCCTATTCCTCCACAACCCAGCTACTAGGCAACATAACACGCCTTGGCAATACTGTTCGACCTTCGGACTTCATACTACCCGTAACGACTGTGAAATATATACTAATTCCAGTCGAGACCAACGGCTTAACGTGCTTTCTGAGGCTCAAAGAGGTCCTTAGTACTTTATGAATGGTCTTTCTTTTTAGTGGGACAAGCCGCAGTATTCCCAAACCACTGCAAAACCAGGATCAACAGTGGCGACCACCAGACAATCATCGAGACAATGAAGCACGACGAGTCCCGGAGAAACGAGTCAACTGTCTTGGATCCCGCAACGAAATTGGTCAGAAAAGAACAGCGGAGGAGTTTCCACTTCCCTCCATATCAAGTAGGAGACAGAACAGAGCTAGGCCGACAGACACAAAGGGATGTTTACAACCGGGTTAAGCCCAGTTGTTTATGGATGGTCATCAATCCACGGATCGACCTCGGCGTGAGCTGCTGAACCTTGAATATCGAGCCGTGCGGCTGTAATTACATAGCCACCAGCCTCACCCGTTTCCAACTCATAAAAGTTCGAAATAGAATTCCGTGACCAGTTGGCTATAATGTTGTTTACTATTTATTAGACTCGCTGTGAACTTGTTCTGTCGTGTTTTATATTCCCAAAAATAACACAATTCATGTTTATATTGTGTGCTGTGCCTGTATGCTGTTTGAATTTCCAAACTACAGTTATAAATTAAAATATGCTTTGTACATGATAGTGTAGAATTCCTTTTATATATTTTTAAACCTTGCTTCTTCTGTATCGTGGGTTCCTAGTGCGCTCACAAACATTTAGGCTCACATAAAAAAAACAGGCAGCCCCGGAAGAATTACCTACAGGCCATACAAATATTTATTCCGTGCGGTAATCGAACCCGCGACACACAGAGCAGCAGCTGATCGCCCAGTCACTGCGCCAACCGTACTAACGTAATTTCTCGATATTATATTTGTTTAGTGTGAATGAACATCATGTAATCAGGAAATATAATGGTTTATTTTACTTAAAATGTAGGATCAAGAGATAGGTGCTTTTATTAAGAACCTGAGATGTTAACTGTCCTGTGATTACTTATATTTAGCAAGAAAAAGGACGACCCAGACTTAAAACACGGCTACAGATAATATGCATAATGCTTACGAATACAATAATCATTTAATGTAATTCAAGGGAACAGGTCGCAACGAAAATTTCGTCGGAAGAAATGTGGAGTGTTATTCTTTCGATGAATGAGCCCCTTATATGGTATTAGTACTCGCCCGCGACTACGTCCGCGTGGATTTTGAACTTTTCCCTTCGAACTTAAAAATCCCTTCCAACTCCCTTTCAAGCATACGTTTGAAAATAAAATATAGCCTATGCTACTCGTTGATAAACTAGGTATTTACAGATTAAATAATTGTTAAAATTGTTTCAGCAGTTTTCGACTTAATCCATTACAAACAAATGTATAAACAATCAAACCATTCCTGTATATAATATTATAAATAATTATACCTAGGTACTTTATGGACTCCTGGCTAAGTTATAATAGACAGAGACGCACGGGTCGATTAAAGGTTCAGCTACGCTTGCCGAGGTTGGTCCATCAATAGGTGTCCATCCAGTAATTATTGAGAGCCCTTTGTGCCTCGGCAAACACACTAAGTCGTAGGTCACCGTTACTGTTCGCAGATATTTCATTACTGGTAGTTAGAAGCCCGATGTTTGAAAACGAGTCTTAGCAATGGGTATTGTGTTACCCAGTAAGTGAGCTGTGGAGGTCAGATAGTTCCGTGTAAAACTGATTCAAAGCTTACACTGTTTGTCTCTGCATCACCCAAAGGTTGACTGGTAGAAAATTCCGATGGCATTTAGTCAGCTTTTGTACATTTGTGTGCTTTAAAGTATTATAAAAAATGGTATTTAGCTGCATCAGATCAGGCTGAAAGATGACTCTAACATAGTTGAGAAAAGGTGAGATCTTTTGAGTGATGATCTTTGCTAAGAAATAACGAATAAAAAATAGCAAGTAAAATACGATTACCTACCACATTTTTATGTGTTTAACCTATATTCTCATAGGAATATGTTCTTAATACAAACTTCCCTGTTGCTACCGTCATAAGCTATTCTTAATTCAAGAATGAATACTGAAAATAAAATATTTTGTGATAAGACTGAATACGATGTTCATAATTTCTTTAAAATAATAACTTTGACAGGTGTCAGTGTCACAGAACTCAAAATTAATTGTTTATGCTTTACTATAATATAAAAATAAAAGACCAAAAGAGTTTTGTTTGCACTTTTTATTATGTCACGGTTTTGACGTATAAAAGTACATGAATGTAATGGTAGCCCAGTTTATTTTGACAGGAAGGTCAAAATGATGGCCGAGCTGGGTGAAACCACGTAGCTACTCCTGCTTTGGCAATTCCTCCATCCAAGTCATAGGCAACCACGTTAGGTGTATTCCGTCAGTGGTAACCTGAACAGTGTTAACTGGCCTCGCATTCTATAGAAACTCCATTCTACACTAGGCTGGCTCAAGTTCAAAGTGTCCTTACTGGATTTGGATTTAGTGCCTTACTTTACCACCAGCTAAGGCTTGAAAGAAAAGCAGCAAAGGGTATCATTAAGAGTCCGAAGGTTGGAAATATATTTAGATAAGTCAAATACTCATAACTAGGCTTACGTTTATAAGCTTTTCCAATACATAATTGCAAGCACGATCAACCGATTTTCATTAGTAACACTTGAACTACGAGAATAGCCCTTACTGTTACAGAATAAAGCCTAATCCTTTTCAGTAATGTGTTAGAGTTTAAGCTCAATCGATCGGGCGCTACTCTTGTTTCACAGACCAACAGTTATTATATTACATTAAGGCTGGAAGCGATAATATATTATCACACAACCAGATACCATGAGTTCGAGACATGGTTCCAGACCCCCAGCGCTAGCATTGCAATTTTTCATCAGCTTTGCATTCTTCTTATGTTTTTGTCTAATGATTTTTCTTTAAAACTATAAAAAGTCATGATTTCTATGTTACGCAATGAGACTTTTAATGATTTATTTACTTTTTAATTATAAATCTCATTGGGTAAGATGGAGGTGGCTTTTAAGATGACGGCAAATAGTAATGTATAGAAGAAGAAGACATGTTGCGCCGAGTCCAAATGAATTAGGATATGAGCAGGAGTCTGATGATTGGGTAAGATATAAATCATTTTTTTTAAGGCAACGAACAATTTCATCGCTGGGAAGTCCAGAATCATGCACTCAGGTCATAGTATCAGGCTGTGTGTCGATGTCCCATAAACCCTTTTTAATTTTGACGCTATGTTTGCAATATATTAATATATATTTAGAACTAGCGATGATGACTAGTATACATAATACTTAACGCTAAAATAAATATTAACTTATATACAATTAAAAGTAGAGCTGAGAAGGAATGAAAGAAAAGAGGACAGTATGATTTATAATAGGTAATAGCTTATACTCTGTTTAATCAATTTGTAAATAAAAAGTAACGCATAGTCAGAAATTTCGTAGTAGAGTTTTAGGTCATCTTCATATTTATTGATCGTAAAAAAAAATGGCTCATTAAGGCATTATATTGTGCTAAATCCCTGCTGGAGGCAAACACATTACTCATTTCTGTCCTGCCTTAATTATTTATTTTATGGTCGTCTGTTAAATAGAGTACAATAAGAGGGATTGTTTGAAATTTTCGCTTTGACCATCATCGATGACATCGTAAGAGGTTGAAAGGATGATAGTTAGAAGAATCAGCAGTTAGTGTATAAATTATATTAGTTTTGGATTATTAAACGTCGATTCGCTGAATCTCAACGTTGCCGCTGTGGTTGCATCTGCGTTGTCATCACCAGCTGTAGAAAAAAAAACAATTTAATTGAAAATATAGCTTCGATTAGAAAATAATAGAGCCTATTCTCTTGTGCACAAGCTAAATATTAATTTTGACTATTTCTGTATCATCATCTGCTTAGCCTTTTACCAACTGTGGCGGAATCGGCTTCCAGTCTAACTGGATGCAGCTGAATACATGTAGTATTCCACATAGAGCGACCGCCAATCTGAGCTCCACAACCCAGTTGCTGTTCATTACGATACTCCTTGGTAAGACTGGTTGCCAGACTTTCGGGCTTCTTCAACTACCCCTAACGACTGCCAAAGATCTCCAGATGACAGCCGACTATTTCTATATCGTTCTCTCTTATATAACAAGAAAGGGAAAGTAATTGATGTATGATCTGTCAATTTTAAGTTCAAGGCATTAATCAATTTGACATCTGGAACTTCGTTCACACATGTCACCGACTGTCAACGTCCTTTTTTAGAGCGGCATGATGTTAATTTTTCAGTATTAGTTTATTTTTTAAACGAGGTCCAGTAATCAAGAAACTCGACAACCTATTTAATTTTACGAATAATAGTTTTCAAAAAAATTAGTGAGCATATTATTTTCAGTTTCGTTATATTCTGCGTTTACGGTAAGCCCAAAAGAAGTCTCAAATAATATGGCTTTTGTAAGTCTTAGTCTCACTCATCCAAATTAAGAGTCTTTCTAACTTTGTAAATTAGAATTTACGGCTTAGAATACACGGCCATCGATTCTGTCACGAAATCTTAGCTTTTAATATCTCGAAAGGTAGTAGAACCATAAAACCACTCGGTGTGGGGATGGGAGCTGAAGGCCAATTCTCGTAATTAAAAACGTTCAAAATCTAGTCGCAATCTCATCTTAGCGACAGTCAATGTCAAAAACTTATCAAAAATGTAGGCAAAATTTGGGTATTTTGACAGATTGAGACAGATTATAATGCTATCGTTCTTAAAAATACGGGAATCGCCCTTCTGCTCTTTGGTTGTAAGCCCACCACACGAGCCAGAATGACCATCTTAACTCTTTTACTCTCTCTGAATAAACTCTTTATTTAGATATACATTCATAACGATGATATATAAATAACTTCTTATCTTTCGCTAGGTATTACAGAGCTCAATACTTCATAAAATGAATCATAAGTACGTACTTCCGAATATGACTCCAACGCCCCATAGGATGAGAAGTATCACCGCTACGATGAACAGTAGCGTCACTATCAAACTGAGGATCTTGCACAGGAGATTACACACACAGCAGCTGTAAAATACAAAAAAAAACAGATTAAAATAAACCAATAAAGAGGAATGCATGTGGTGACATCTGTACCGCCATATACGAATTACACATGACTTCTGATGTCACACAAATTCTACATCGCGCAAGCAAAAATTACCGCAAAATCAGAATACATACAACAGTGCGACACCAACCATCGAGCAATAGCCTATCAGACACAAGAATAGTCTGAGGACTTTTCGCTTTTAAATGTAGGATGAAGAACATATGTTTTGCAAAATCTATATCGCGTCATCAGTACCTATAGTGAATCTAATATTATGTACCTTTTTACGAAAAGACTATTGTAGAATCTGAATAGGTGGCGTACAGACGCCAGCACATTAAGCTACCCCAAACTGCCAAATTTTCCCAATTGAACATGAACCTTATTTCTATAGCGGTAAAATTGAAAAACTGTCAAAGAAATTTAACACATTGGGGTAGCTTGATGTGTTGGCCTCTGTAAATATACATATATGGCTTCTTACTTTCTCTCAATTTCATTACGAATCATAAGTGGGATAAAGCATTGGTCATGCTGTACTTATAACATTTTTAAATTATTGTGTGTTGCACTACTGGCCTTCTGTATTTCAATGTTATTCAGTATAATATAAACAGTATAATTATTTATCCAGCCTTTTGATGATTTACAGCATCAAACTCGTAACAGCAAATTATGTCTACCATCGTGTCTTTTTGCTCAAGGACAAGAAAATATATTCGCACTTTGTGTGCTCAAACAATGTAATACTAATTTAAGTTCACGGCTTCAGTCGTACACTTTTAGAATTTTACGACAGTCACAAGTTCATAACTAGAGTAAAATCGGTCAAAGTATATTTAGTACAAGTGCCAAATACAATGGCTATTCAAATTATTTGTTGATTTGTTGGAAAGCTATAACAATAAATTAATAAGTCTTATAAACACTAGCTATACGAGATAGTAGCTATACTCGTATGTCATGTTTCACAACTTAAGCCTGGTACGGTTTTTCTCATTATTTTTAACTTAAAAAAATTTATGGACCGGTAAGACCCCTTGTCTTGCCAGTCTAATCAGAGGATCCCCCTCCTGACTATACTGGCATGGCCTGATGAGTAAGGCCAGACGGTTCATGGCCATGCCAGCCATGAACATTTAATACTGAACTTGTTGACTTTTATTCGCGGAAAATCTTGCATGCGCGATGTACAACCTCTGTGATGTTAACGGTGGCGTTAATTTGGACTTCGTACTACTTTGGGTTGACTAAAGTCATAGGTAGTTCCTACATAGCCGCATAGATGTCACTTAAACCAACTCCGCCAGAGAAAGATCATTTGTTGATTTAATAGAAAACACAGTTTAACAGAAAAGCCTTCATCATTAGTATTGTTAATCTTTATCTTTACGATCCAATTTACCTTTGATATCTTTATCTAAATTATCCTAGTAACAAAATATTACTTATAGAGTTTAGTGCCAATTAAATTAAATCGTTTCAGATAACATCTTCGGGGAAACACATTCGAAGGAGGCTTTTCGCTTGTTTACATACTATTCCAAACAAAATGGTAGGTAGGTACCTACTGTAAGGCACACCACCTAACAGCTCTGCCTTACCAGGACATAGCAATTAATATTAAGGCTCTGCTTATGTATACAGGATGGAAGTGTCTTCGACGCACAAACTGACCATGAGCTCATCAAATTATTTTGGTGCCAGCGTTGAAATTTTTCCTCTGCTTTTCCTCATCATCTTCGGTGTTTATCAATTAAGAAGAGTTTATTAAAGACATTTTTTTTTAATACACACCTAACATATTAAAATAAGATATGATTGTTTATTTATTGCACAATTGACATACCTAGATACCAACATACCGAATATATTGTTCACAATAGTAGGTACCAACATAGGTACAAAGTATTGGCAAGCCAATACAACTAGAGTTTCTTTTGAAAGGGCTAGAATTTTAATGCATCTGAATGCAGCGACAGGAGCTCGTTTCTAAGGTCATCTCATGGAAAACACTTGCAGAATACGTACGTACTACGAGAAAGTCGAGGTCGTTGGCAGCGACGAATAAATTAAGTACTTGCTGTAAGTAACAGTAGCAAAAAAAAAGCAAATACATAATTATTTACTTAAAAGTCCTGTTCATATAATTTAGTTCTGACTCAAAATCAAAATTCATTTATTTATAAATTAGGCTGAGAATCAGCACTTTTTGAACATCAAAACGTTTACAAAAGACAGTCCCCCAATACGCCCCCCCTTCACCAAATAATGATTATGCAGTTTGGCAATATTTTTGTATGTTTTAATTGTTAAAATAAATATGAAAAAAAAATCATTCAATTTCTCGTGTAGTGTTTGAAATAGGATTTAGTTGGTTTTCAAAGAGCTTATCTGTACTTTGTTTTATCCAGATCTGTACAACAATTTCGACGTGATCCAGTTATAAACATCAACATTTTTGCTTGATTCCATCCGTGTTCGATATTTCGAAAACTAACAAAAACAAATTGATCATTCGCCTTACATTTTTCCTTATATGTTAGTTATGTAGGCTAATAATTATTATCATACGCATAATTTGTTAACTGATACCTATAAGATAAGATTGTATTATGTTTTATTGGAATGTTTATATTTGCCATTGTGTGTTATCTTTTGCTTATATGTAGGTACGTGCATGTGTTTCATTTTTTATTGATAGAAAAACTACATTACCTTTCAGTATTTTTACCAGATACCGATAACACGTGTGTTTATACAACTGAATTATTAGACGCTGGACAATTAACAGTTTAGTTTATAGAAAATAAAGTAAACTTCTTTAGTGAGAAGTGGTAAATAAAGCAATTGCAATAAGTTTCATTGAAATGATTCTATTGGTAACTGTACCTACGTGCGCTCGGTGCTCGGTTGCATTATGAAGCTGATTGGTCAATGCTGTTGACGTCACGAATGTACCAACCGGTAGAGAATATACTGACTAGCCAGTACCATGCTCCGATATACCTTGCATAGACGGATAATAATAGAACGTCTGACGATAACCATTTATTTCGCAAAAATAATTAAAATCTCTCCGCTGCTAATCTAAATCCAAAACACACAGGTGATTATTTGAAAGTACATATCAACCTTTTTGATACATTCTAAATGCTGGTTTAATTCGAACAAGAGTTTGGTGTCAAAGTGTTTATATTACCGAGCAAAAAATAATGTTACGTTCCTATTACAAAAAAGTGCATGCTATTAACACGATTTACTTTCATGCATTAATAGTTGTACAGTTAAATATAGGTAATTGTAAGATTTTTATATGCTTCCCTACAACTATACGTTCAACCAGCAACATAATTGCAAGAAAATATTATCGTCGCGTGTATTTAATTGAACCGTGCACAACTCTACCGTGTCATTATAGCTCGTTTTTTCACACAATTTATTTACGAAACATAACACAGTGTTACTTAATGGAATACAAAAAAAAAAACAAAGCGTAAACAAAACTTACCACATTTTGTTCTTTTAATAGAAATTATTCGAATCACTGATTACAAGACAGGCAGTTGTCCACGACTGAAGCGTTGTGTCCGTTGGTACTAAATAGAACTACGACATAACTTATCTACACTTATCGCAATTTATCTTTACAGATCGATACAATATTTTGGAACACTAGATATGCTCAAACTGGAAAACACCGAAGCATATGGTGGAATTATGATTAACTGAATTATAATAACATTGAGTTACAAAATTTTACTAAGAAGTCAGTTCCGTACTACAAAGTAATCGGATATCCCCACTTTTTTGGCTTCACAGAGAGAGTTTTAGTTATTCTTTTTTTAAATGTTACTGGCTGAAGATGATGCCTTGCTAGCACTGGCGTTCAGTGAACACTGAGCAGTTGTTTAATATTGATTGACAATATATCTACGAGAATGCACGTCAGTTTCCCAAATTTCGTTACTGTAAATATTTTTTATGTAAATCACAGTTGTTTACATTCAAATGTTTGTAGCGTACACTGAGATTTAAGTTTAGATTATTTATAATCGAAAATATTTAATTCGTTCCATGTTTAAAATGCAACTTATGGCCGTTGTTATTACGAAGATCATTATGGTTATTAATTTATTGCATATGTTTTACCGGTTACCTAATTCGATATTTGTGTATTACTCATTGTTAGCATTATCTTGACATTATAAACTTTTTGTCCATTACATGGAAGTAATTGTTTTGTAAGTGAGTACTAAAGATATTATAAAAGATTCTGTTTATCAAAAAATTGCTATAGATAGCGGTTATCGTTTGGTAAAGTACATAATTTGCATTGGGTACTCAACGTGACCTGTATTCTGTATTATTCCAATTATTGGCAACCATATAACTAGTCCAAAAGTGGTGGCCCAGTGGAAAAGTCCTTGACTAACGTGCCTCAAGCTGCCTGTCCATTTAAGCGAAGTGAGCCTATGGAGCAGAGTAACGGAGAAATATTTACCAACAATCCCTGTCCTTTTTTTTTTTTTTGGAATCGGCATCTCGCAGTTTATCCTTCAGGGATATTTACTGCTCAACCGAACTTTCCCGTGGGGGGCTTAATTAAAATTAAGGCCTCCAGCCAGGCATACAAAACTTATAAGCTAAGCGACTACCGTTAAGGGCACCCCCTGCGGGGTACGAACCTCGGCTTAGGACGTCGCTGAAGAGGACAGCAAGGGACAGGCTGGATCTGATTGTCAATCCCTGTCCATTGTCAACGGAGGTTTTATGCAATTCTATGAGTTTAAATTTCTCCACCTCGCTCTGCCTTAATAGACGGCCTCCTTAAGGTTTGAGTTCGAGCCCAGGCGGACTCTACTTTTTGTTCTTACTTTGTGCGACTTATTTCTTACTCAAAACGGTGAAAGAAAACATTATGAGGAAACTGGTGTGTCTTACAGCCAAAAACCAAAGACATTGTTACATCAATCGAGCTGTACTGGACCCGCGTGGTGGATTATACTGCTCACTCTGTAACAATAAGGGGGCCAATGTTTAAGCAATGGGGACGATATTGGCTGTATATGCATGAGATGAACCCGCTGCCACTTATTCTCCATATCGGTCAGGGATAAGGCACTCGTCAGATCCTACAAAATGTCGTGACGATATCATGGTTAGCCGGCCAAGATGGAAAATGGGGGGGCGTATATAAAGGGGGTTATTGAGTAAAACCGTAGCGGTTTTAAACAATGACTCCCTTTGTTGATTTGGACTTGGATAACTTTAGTCTGAATTAAATAGTTTGGTGAAAGTTAGGTACGCAAGGCGTTTCCAAAGTTATCTAGTTAACACATGGCATTTGGGGGTTCTAAGAGAAGCGACGCGACGAAGATCGGCTTAACTACTTAGTTCTGCCATGCCCCCACTCAACTCGACATTCAAGTCATTCGATTAATTAAATAAGGACCTATGTGGCGCAGCGGGCGAAGGTCCGCCTGCGACGCAGGAGGCTACGGGTTCGATTCCCGCCCTAGGACAAATATTTGTACGATCTACAGAGGTATTTGCTATGTACAGTAAAAATATCTATCTAAGTAATGTATTGTATTAAGTAGGTATATCAGTCATCTAGTACCCATAACACAAGCTCTGCTTAGCTTGGGGCTAGATGATGCTGTGTGGATTGTTCAGCATTATTTATTTATTTGATTACCGAAGAACCTACAACCGCTGGGGTAAACGTGTTCTTGAGTGGAGACCGCGACTCGGCAAACGTAGTGTAGGACGCCCTCTGACCAGGTGTGATGACGATCTGCGAAAGACTGCAGGCAAATGCTAGATGCGGCAAGCTGAAGACAGTGCGCTATGGCGCTCATTAGGAGAGGGCTATGTCCGGCAGTGGACTAGTATAGCCTGATGATGATGATGATGATGTTGATTTATTTATTTTATTTAAAATAGAGTCTGCAGGTCTCGTTGCTACTTTCAGCGTGAGGTGCTGATATCGATTCCCGAGTCAAACAAAGTGTTTTTGGGTTTTCCATCATGGGTTTTTCTGTAGCAGCCTGGATACTGGATTTGTGCCCGGTTGTTGGCAATAGGCTCGCCTCCTGTTACATTGAATTTAAACATAACTAGCGAAATTTATTCGAACTCCTAAAGTACCTTCATTTCACCAGCTCACATACAGCTTTGTCTTATATGTATGTCAACTGAGAAAATCGCTGAACTTTGAAACATAACATTTTAGTACCTAATCATAGGTAATCTATGGTGATAAGAGTAATTAAACTAGGCAGGATACGTAATCAATGCCTGAAGATAAAACCTTAAGATTGTACAAGTGTTTTTCCAACCTTTCTGAATGAAATAGTAGGTAGGGTATTAATCTTTTTAGACATATTTGTATCTATTGCATATCGAGTAATACTGTTAATAATAATTGTAATAGTTTTAATTATATTATTAAATTGAAATCTAATATTTTGCATGCCTTAGTCAACATTAATTTTATATACATACATATGTTCTACATCTAGAAAAAGCGTATGATAGGGTGCCTCGGGAAGTGTTGTGGTGGGCCTTGAAGGAGAAACGTGTGCCTGGGAAGTATGTTGAGTTGATTCGTGCGATGTACAGCCAATCTAGTACCTATGTCCGGTCGTCTGCAGGTAACACTGACAAGTTCAGTGTGGCTGTAGGATTGCACCAAGGGTCGGCCTTAAGCCCTTACCTCTTCCTGTTAATAATGGACGCACTGACGTCGGAAATACAGGAAGAGGCACCCTGGTGCATGCTATTTGCCGACGACATTGTCCTTGTCAGTGAAGATGGACCTGAGATCCAGAGTAGATTGGAGAAATGGCAACAGAAGTTGGAGAGTGTAGGCTTGAAAATCAGCAGAACCAAGACAGAATATATGTTCTGCGATTTCGGCGGTCTCTCCAGCCCTGAAGCCATTGCGCTTGATTGCGTGCTCCTTCCGATCTGCTCCGACTTTCGGTATCTCGGTTCACTAGTGCAAAGTGACGGAGGAATAGATCGGACTGTCAAGCACAGAATAAACACAGGGTGGACGAAATGGCGGCAGGTAACGGGAACAACTTGCGATTCCCACGTTACCCTTAAACTTAAAGGGAAGATCTATAAGTCAATGATTAGACCTGCTGTCTTGTATGGATCAGAATGTTGGGCCACAAAAGGAATGAATGAAAGGCAGTTGCATGCAGCTGAGATGAGAATGCTAAGGGGGATGTGTGGTGTTACGCGAATGGATAGAATAAGAAATGAGTATATAAGGGGAAGTTTGAAAGTGGCGCCTGTGACATAGAAGTTGTGTGGAAATCGGCTGTCATGGTATGGACACGTGATGCGAAGGAATGAGGATCATGTTGTGAGGAAAGTTCTGAGTATGAATGTAGAGGGTTACAAGAGTAGAGGGAGACCCAGGAAACGATGGATGGATTGTGTGAAAGTTGATATGGCTAAGAAGGAGGTGACTTCTGAGATGACGGGAAATAGAGATGTATGGAAGAAGAAGACATGCTGCGCCGACCCCAAATGAAATTGGGATAAGGGCAAGAGGATGATGACATATGTTCTACATTTTTAAATATTTGAACATGAATCTATACATATATATATAAATTTATCCCTATTTCCCTTGGTCACGGCATCACGCGTGAATGGCTGGACCAACGCTAATTCTTTTTTGTTGTGTTTTTTATTGTAATGAGAAGGTTCTTATGAAAGAACAAATAAAAAAAATTGCTTTGAAAATTAAAGAAAACTTAACGACAATTTTAACTTCGCGCGTTTGACAGTTCGCGTCATTGACAGGACGACGTCTGTCAGGTCAGCTAGTAAAATATAAAAACAAAAAAATGTGGTCCTTCAATGGTGGGGGCAGGGTCCAAAGTACCGATGGTAAGGGTTGCAGATACAGGAACCGCCTCGCAATGCGAGCCGCATCGAGGAGTACTGCCTTCTGTATCAGGCCTTTGGTGCAACCGTGTAACGAGAGCCTCGACAGATGGTCCTCGAGGCTTTTAGCCAGCAAGCCATCGGCATAATGACAGCCGAGTCCACATTCCACATTCCAGATATTTGATTTTTATCTAGAGAATAATTGTAATAATATTACTAAATACAAATCAAATATTTTTTATGCCGTAAGGTATAATGTATCGGGACCATTTACAAATATTATGACTAATCTGTATACCTTCGTTATCAGCAAATAAACATATCCTTTCTTTCTAATGTAGAACCTCAGTGGGTCTGGGTACCCGTTTATCATTAAAATTCGTATTTATATTATTAATAGAATGTATATTTATATTATATACTTTTATATCAAATGCTCTTTGATATCTCTTCGTTGTGAAGAGTTAAGAATGTGAAATATAATATAATATCCAGGCGTTGTTATGAAACAGAAAGTGAATTCTCATTGTTTGCACTAGATAGGCGTTATTTATGATTTCTTAAAAAACTTGTGCCAGTTAAAGACATCGTTAGATTTTCGCTGTGCACACACATAATATAGTATATAACCTCCATTTACTAGTATTATTTGAAATATATAGCTATGACACATAATAGGTAATTTTTAGGGTTCCCCACCCAAAGGGTCCTCACGCAACCCTATTGCTGTCACTCAAGTGTCCGTCTTTCCGTCGTATATTACACAGGTTTTGTTCCGAAGAATTTTTAACATCCCATTGACCTATGAAATCGAAATTTGGTGATAATGTTTATTATTACGAAAATACATCAGATGTCTTCTTCGAAATTTTTGGTGCGGAACCCTACATGAGCGAACTCCGACACGTACTTTTGAGCGGAACCCCTAATAATAACAGAAATATACCATACACATTATATGAAGTGTATTTATTACTCATGTTAGCCAAGTGGCCAGTAGGACCTTAGATAAAACTGAAAAATTGCAAAGCAAAGGAATCTTAATAACTTTTTACGCAATATGGCGACGTTTAAAGACATTGTAGGGAATGTCATGAAAATGGTTCTAGCATTTACCTACCATTATTGGTATTGTGTGAAAAAAAAACAAGTCGTAATTTCTTGTGATTCTATTAGATTACGTAAATTACATTCATTTACATCGACGAGGTATCAGCATCTCTAATTACAATATGAAACTAACTACATACATACTCGTATATACAAAAATGAAAATAAAATAAAAAAGGGAGGAATGCTAAATTAAAATCCGACCAAGATCACTCAGGCGTCATGGTACTCCTCCGCATCGCTGTCATCTGGAACGTACCCAGAAGGCTGGGAGCATGGCGACATTGTATGGCAACGCTAATTCTCTGGGCAAAGAAAGAGCCAGCCCTCTGTTCACTGGTCACAAGTGTCGATCAGTCGCCGAGAAATTGACTTGAAAAGGAGAAATCAAAAAAGGTAAAGGTTGAGTTTATTTTGATTGAAGCAGACACAATAATGATATCTTAAGACATAGATGTAGTGGCATTTATTAGAATTCATTCTCTTATGACCTCATGACAAAACTATTCTAAAAAAGATCTTTAGCAAAAAAAATACCTGCTTATTAGAATAAGGTAGGTATTTCCTTATGTTATCAAAATTTAACATGCTGATTATTCTGAATAGCAACACCGAACATTACCTTAAATCTATTCTAGTCTCGTACTCTCATAGTTGCCATGTATTTCTGTGTAGTTGTAAGTCCAACAAGGCTTTGTAATAAAAAGTTTTGTATATTTTTTTTTACTTTTTCCATTAGAGCGGATTCCCCGGAGTGAGGCGGCGGCCGTTCGCGTGAGAATGAGCAATTTCCTCCCGACCGCCACGATTTCGATCTGACTTCCTGTCTGGGCAGCGATTTTAAAATTTATAGAATCGCTTTACATGAAATTGAAAATAAGAACAAAGGTGGCTCGTGTGTGGAAGACGCGGTGTATTTAAAGGACGATTTTTGTGATCGGAATATGAAACATCATTCGTTCGTTTCATATTTCACGATTGAAAAATACTTTCAGTATAATAACTCATTTGTGGACTGATTGTTAGCGTTTCACAAAAAGACGTTTTATTTTAAAATTTTGTCTTGTTTCTACTACATTCGAAACTACCTTTTGGAAGAGGTAACTCGAATATTTCTGTCCATAAATGACGTCCAAAAGTGCCTTATATGGTCTGACAGTAAATGATTTGGCTTTAACTTTGACTAAGATGGCTGTTGAAGATTTAAAAGAAAGAAATGAATTTCAAAACGAACTCCGTAGTCGACATTTTTTAAAATTGGAACCCATTCTTCAACATTAAGAAATAGAAGCAATTTTTACAGCAACAGTGGCCTGAGTTGGTGCTTTCCTTTGCCGTAAGTCTCTATTGGCTGAACAGTGCGTTGCTGGAATAACGAACTCAATTGTGTTAAGTCAGTTGCACCTGAGCGAACCGAGCTTTTTCGTAACGATGCCCCCTGTAGTCTTATTGGATGACGACTACCGGAGACTGCAGGTACTATTGTTGGATGAACGTCGACGTTGTATTGATTTCAGGAATTTTCTTGCTTGAAAAGGGTATGAAGGAAACTTGGTCAGTGACTTTCATGGTAACGTTAACTTGGATTTAACAACAATAGAAGAAGTTCAGGTTTTCGTGGAAGTTTTATAAGGAAAAGAAAAGCTTCCAATGGTAAATGGTTGCCTTGGTTAAGAAAGATCGCAATTGGAAGCTTTTTGTGTAATCTTAAGCAAGGTAAAACCACAACTGAAATGGTAAGCAACTAAATAAAGTTATCGTAAAGTGAAGTACAACAAAAAAAATATCTAAATAAATAACATTCTTTATTTTCCTCAACAATGACAGTCCATTAGTGCAAAATAAATATAAGATAAGATAACAAAGTTAAACCATAGATTACGAAGCCATCCTTAACTTGGAAGAATGGTAAATATTTGATTTCTGTCTAAGTTTATCTTAAACCAGATAGACAAAGCTTGATGTCCAAGTTGTCAAAACTGTATTAGTTTTGGATATAGTATCCTATTATTTATTTCTAAGACGACACAAAAGGGCAAGACGTAATGAAATGGCAAGGTAAATATTTTTTGGCTGAAGTTAGCTTCTAACTTAAATATGTTTTTGAAAAATATTTACTCATAGAGAAGTATTAAAATAGTTCGATCGAAAACGAATAATTACATAATAACATGAATAGGTATTAATATTAGTTTGAAAATATAAGAGTTTATAACGTATTTTTATAGGATTATAAAATACTGATATAGAAACGGGCGGGACCTCCTAGAAGCACATACACTGACCTTGTTAGTGATGTTCTTCAAAAAGGTCAGGTGCGTAGTACTCGCAACCGGCGTACGTGTATGACCCGATGTATGAACGTGAGCGAAGCAAACGTAGTAGTAAGGATTGTAGCGGGTGGCGTTCTGTGCTTTCTGCCCACCCCCATAGGAAAAAGGCGTGAGTTTATGTATGTATGTATATATAAAAGACTTAAATCAAAAGTTAAAACTCATTTCATTTAGTTCTGAAACAGCAGCAGATATTTTAAAACGAACCTCATTGGTGAGTTTCAAAATTTCATCAAAGTCCAGAAATGAAAAAGACTTCGTTGATCACAAGTTCGATTCGGAACTTGAACTGGTCCGTTCGAACCGTTCCGTGATTGCACTCCGTCTTGAAAATTTCGAGCAAATACTTTACAAGCTTTGGTAAAGTTTCGGAACGCACGATGAGACTTTAAATTAAATATTACTTGTGGGTCAGTTTGTCGGTTAGGGAAGTTTGTATTATATTGTATTTTAAGTGTTAAAGGTATAATAATATATGTTTATTGTTACTGTGGAATACTCTAATTTAATACTCTATAGTTGTCATGGCTGCCTCGTAGGTCTAGTGGTCAAAAACACGACTACTAAGCGTGGGTTCGATTCCCAGAATTATCTGGGATCTAGATTAAACATGATTTTTTAGAGTTATCTGATTATAAACTTACTAGTTTAGTTAGTAGGCGAAAACGATGCAGCTGGCCATGTTTAGAATTAGAACTTCTACAAAATCCCGGATATAGGGTGGTGTTATCAAAAACACGTCTCAATCGAATATATATTATCTAGTATTATCTAGTAGAGATATTATCTAGTCATTATCACGTGTGTCGGCAGAACAATGATAATTATCTTGTATCTGCATTCTGTAGATAATGAGTTGTCACTGTTTTCCTCAAAATGATAAATAAGTTAACTGATGTCTAATTGTCTATATGAGTCACAAGTAATTCTGTAATTTGACGCAATTCAGTAGACCATATTATATACATAATTATGTGAGCTATTACGTGGGCGTAGGTATTATGAGTCAATAATCGTTGTAGTTCGTTGTTTTGTAACACGAAAAAATGCACACCTGCTTATTACAATAACTTATCAATAATATTTTCATGCAATTATATATATTTGTCAGCCTGCGACGCAGGAGGTTGCGGGTTCGATTCCTTGGGACAAATGTTTGTACGATCTACAAAGATTTGTTCCGGGTGTTCTGGGTGTTTGCTATGTATAGTAAAAAAGATCTATCTGTGTAATGTATTGTATTAAGTATATCAGTCATCTAGTACCCATAACACAAGCTCTGCTTAGCTTGGGGCTAGATGATGCTGTGTGGATTGTCCAGCATTATTTATTTTTATTTATCTTATATATAAAAATGAATCGCAAAATGTGTTGGTAAGCGCAAAACTCGAGAATAACTGAACCGATTTCGCTAATTCTTTTTTTGTTGTGTTTGTTATTGTCAGGAGAAGGTTCTTATGAAGAAAAAACATTAGGGTATAGTAAGGGAGAGTTGGGTAGAGTAGGGTAGGATAGGGTATAGTAGTCAGTTCACGGGAGCGAAGCTGCGGGCAAAAGCTAGTTTATTATAATATTAAAACTCAATAATTCATTCATTTATTTAATTATACTTTCATTTAATTTATTCTTAAGTTATCTGAAAAAGGTACAGCTATGGTTCATACTAAACTAGTTATAGCAAACAAATCTATGTGTAAGTTATTGTTAACTTATCTTCTTATAAATCACGCATTATTTAAGTAGTACATACAATTTTAAATTATGTTTCTGGCACAGTTTTTAGTAATTAGCAAAAACTCTCTACAAAGAAACCTAGTATGACGGTTGCAATCAAAATAAATTGACGTTTAAATATGGAAAGTCGTTTTTTGATCGAAGCTTTATTTCATGCCTATATTATCCCACTTCTAGCCAAAGACCTCCCCTAAGTCCTTCCATATATTCTTTTCCCAGACCACCTCGCGTCAGCCCTCAGAGTATGCGTCCAGGTTATCTCGTCACCTCTTTCTGGGCCGGCCTCGTCCTGCTCCTTCAATTTTTGGCCACCCCTTACTTGGAGACTTTTGCTCAACGGTCACAGTTGATCAAAGCATATCACCTACATTTAAACACAGCGAGGACATGGTACGAGGTTGTGGGTTCAAACCTGGGCAAGTACCAATGTGAGTTTTTCAATTCATATGTACTTTCTAAGTTTATCTTGGACATCACTGACATCGGTGAAGGAAAACATCGTAAGGACTTATATAATTAATATAAGTCTGAAATCGCCAACCCGTCTTGAGCAAGCGTGGTGATTAATGCTCATGCCTTCTCTGTATGAGAAGGCTCTGTATGCCTTTGCCCTGCAGTGGGACATTAATAATAGGCTAGGTACTTTACGTTACTTTTTTTTGACACAGCAGTACTTCATCTAAAAGCCAGCTACTGCCACTCGAACATAAATGGAAGCCATCCCCTCGATAAACAAAGTGATAGGGTACCAAACTCCGCCAAGTCTCTAATTCAAACACTCTAGAACTCAAACTATAAGTCATCCTTAATACCTAAGTAAGTACGTATTTGTCTTTGAATAGAACTACGAGAGCATACGGCTATAAAGTTTCCGCCAATTAATATTTGCTAAAGGTACTTTGGTAGTTTCAGAACTTAGATGCAGTTCCAAACTGCTGAGAGGCAAACACACACAGATCGCTAATTAAATGCCTTTACGATATATTGATACTAGGGATGGGAAGTTTCGATATTCATCGTAACACTGCAGATTGTAGATTTGATAGGATTTTAATATCTTAGTCCTAGTTTAGAGAACGGTATTAGACTTCTAGTTCTCCAATCATCTGTTATCAGTGATTCACTTATCATGGTTTTTATTGAAATGTTTTGGTTTTTTTAGATATACACGCCCGTCTCCTGTTAAATCATTTTACTTATGCATGGCCGTGTCGGCTTCCATTCTAACCGGATTCAGTTGACTACCAGTATTTTACATGGGGCGACTGCCTATCGGACCCTTTGGTAAGGCTGGTTGTCAGACTTTCGGGTTTCTGACCACCCGTAACGACGCGCCGACGTTGTGTTTGTAGATTTTTAGGTCGGCAGGTCTTTCGAAGCCTCGATATGTAATGTATGTACAAATGTCACCCACCTACGGACCAACCTTAGCAAGGGCAGCTTAGCCGTCGATCAATCTGTGCAGCGTAAAACACTTAAGTAAAAACTATTATAAATACCTACATAATATATTATACATTTAATTATAATCTAATATTATTACCGGGGTATTAAAGTAAACAAATAAATGGTTGTCATTCATTTCTATGGAAAAAAAAAACAGCACAAGGTACCTACATCCTTAATCCGTGATGTTATCAAATATCTACGTAAGCGATAAGGTGGTATGTTCTTTGTATTGACAACTACACACAGCTTTTGATCGCGTCTTCGTCCGCGTAAAAGTCGGAAGACGCAAAACTACAACCATCTGTGTTTTCTGATAGCTTATAACCAGTTATTAAGTTATTCTAGGTGAGTGTGCATCAGCATGGACCGAATGTGTGGAAATCTTTGGGGATGGTCTTAGTCCAACAGTGGACTTGTTTTGGCTGAAAGACGAGTAGGTAAGATACTTGTGCGAAACCATCAGTAATAAAACTTATTACAAAGAAAAATACCACTGGCAAAAACTATAAAGTCAAGAATAATTTTAGCTTCAGTGTCTTAGTCAAAATTTTTTTGCGAACAACTTTTAAAATCTCGTCAAATGTATAATCGCCCTCTTTTTGGAAGAGTACCGTTCTTCAGCCGTTTTGAGGTCACAACATTATTGCCTGGTTTCCTTAGCTGATTTTGTAAAAAGCTTTTCAGTGTACAGGCATTTTAACTTTTACGATATTATTACAGTATTCATACACAGATATGAGTAGGTGGATGAGTCACATCGTATTTAGTTATTAATGAAATTGGTGATTCAGTAATGTGCGTAGGTTACGTACACACGTCTGTTTATCAAGCTATACATTTCCAGTATATGCTGACCTCTCATTGTATGGAAATCCTGTACCGTGTGTACCTACGTGACAGATTAAACAAATACCTATAGCGAAGTATGTAGGACCTAGTAAGTATGTATAGTAAATAGCAGAAGTTGAATATTTCACTTTTGATGCTGCAAACAAAATGTGATTCACAAAACGTGACAATGTATCTATGAACAGATAAGGTATGTACACTAAATGTGTACGAGTATATATGTACCTACCTACTTTTCATAGGACCGTTGATTTTCTTGACTTATTGTTCCCTTTCGTAGACATATTGAAAGAGTAAATCTTATACCTACGAGTATAAACGAGCAATTCTTGTATATATACACATATGTATATATAAAATGTGATTCTCGGAAAAGGCTCCAACGATTTACATGAAATTTAATATGCAGGGGGTTTCGGGGGCGATAAATCGAACTAGCTAAGTTTCATTTTTAGAAAACGTCGTTTTATTTGAGCAAACCTCGGTCATACAGGTACTCATACTATCACTAATGAGTGTGACTGAAACAAATGAATGAATCTTTAAACATTTTCAGAGGACTTGTATAGGAAGAACAGTTATTCCTTTACTTTAACCTCTTTGGTTATGTAAATAACAGTCATAAATTAAAATAAGAATATGTCATCACACTCAAGTCACCAAGTTACAGGTAAGAATAGGTACTTACCTGAAACTTCATAGGTCTTCATATTCTAACTTGATTAATATTTACTCTAACCCAGTACAAATATTTAATCAGTACCGTAGCATCAATAATGCCTTGTTGCCAGCCAGCAAATAGAACCATATGCACACCTACAACTAATATATAATTATATATATAGGTACCAATAAACCTACGTGTGCACTGGTAATTAGTGTGATGGGCATTCAGCCGTACACACGTGATAAAGGTTAACCAATATTATTAGGGCATTTAGATTAACATCGTTCGAAATTTCATCGTAGATATTTATCTTTTTCTCCGTACATATCACACGACTACATATATCTTTTTTGGACAAGCACGCCACGTTATTCCAAAACCACTGTAACTCCTAAAAGCCAGAATCAACCGTGGTGACCACCAAAAACGCGCCGAGTCAATGAAGTCCGACGAATCCCGGAGAAATGATTAAACTGTCTTGGATCCCGCAACGAAATTAATCAGAAAAGAACAGGGAGATATTAACTATCCCAATGTTTAAATACGTATGTCAGTCACTACCATAAATATCTTGCAAATAAGCTTAATTTAAAAACTATTTTATGCAATTCGCAATAATATGCTGGTAACTGTACAATAAAGAATTAGGAATTAGGAATCGTATTTCGACGCCTTAAACAATACAATAGCAAACTGTTGTAGGAACGCCAATAACGTTTAAAGCCCAAGGCGTCAAAGAAATGCTCGTCAATTTTCACTAGAAAAATTGCGGGAGGTCGAGGGAACTGTATTTCACAATAAATCTGGCATATAATGTTAAATGCGGTTACCCAGGGTGCCTCAGAGGGCAATATGGATGGAGCACATAAATTCTTCTTTGCATCAGTGATGCTGGCCGCATATGATGGCGGTTTGAGCGTTAAAGATGTCCGTCGTTTGTCTTGCCGTCCACGCCTTATGAAAATTACAGCCAATGACATCTTGAATAAGCACTGAGGTATAAGGATTGGTGTTTATGACTATTACTAGATACAGTTGTTGCTGTGTACTATGTTTTATAGTAAATATAATACCTATTATTCGTATTATATTTTTTACAATTACATATGTACTAAGTTTTCTTCCTTTGTTTTATTATAGGGCGAAGTACCTAATTTACATTGAATTATTTACTTAATATTGCACGAAATCAGAGCTAGGAAGCCCTGCGTTGCTTATATACCAAAAAAAGACTATCTTTATCAAAAATGATTCATGACATAACAGTGCCAGTACTGTTTCATTAATAAATTTTTATCTAAGTCATTCGATAAACTTCGTCAATGATAAACCACCGCCACGAAAAATATGGTTTCCAAAAATATGAAGGTAATGTCTACGGTTTATCGTATCTTATCTGGCACAGTAGTAGGCACGTATGATTTCAACTTAGTAACGATTTTGATAAAATAACATGCACGTAATTCATTCATCTCATGTCCCTCTCAAAATGAAATCAGATAGCGATAAGCAATCTTTCCGTTCATAATTAAAGTAGGCACAATAGAATATAATAGAAACTCTTTGTTATAAGTCATTATTAAGTCGTCATTATTTGTAAGTGGATTGCCTCGTTTGGCTAGTGGTCGTAAACGCGACTGCTAAGCATGAGGTCCTGGGTTCGATTCCCGTGTCGAGCAATGTGTTACTGGGATTTTTCATTAGGAATTTCTCAGTAGCATCCCGGAGTGTGGATGTGTGCCTGGCTGATAGCAATAGGCTCACCCTCTATAACATGGGACTTGGAAACATAACTGGTGAAATGTGGGTGTACTGGAGGGACATCCCAGCCCAACCCTTCGGAGAATTACAGGCGTGATGTCATGATGTTATTTGTAAGTTTTCATGGTGCTGAAAACTTACGAAACATGACTTTACGAGGTCACAAAGGGCGGCCTTATCGCTAAAAGTGATCTCTTACAGGCAACCTTTGGATGGACTTGATAGAGAAGGAGAAAATAAATGTTGGTGGTTCTTGCTTTACTATTTAAATATATACAATACATAACAATTGGAAATACATATATTAAAATACATAAAATATGTTCGAGGTTGTGGGTTCAAACCTGGGCAAGTACCAATGTGAGTTTTTCAAATCATATGTACTTTCTAAGTTTATCTTGGACATCACTGACATCGGTGAAGGAAAACATCGTAAGGACTTATATAATTAATATAAGTCTGTAATCGCCAACCCGTCTTGATCAAGCGTGGTGATTAATGCTCGTGCCTTCTCTGTATGAGAAGAGGCCTTTGGTGCCAGTGGGACAGTAATAGGCTGGTACTTTTGTTTTTACATAAAATATAATTATGAAAATTACAGTAGGAAATATTTATTTTCATGCAAAGCAACGGATTGTTGTAATGTGTGTGTGGTAGTTTGTACGTTCAATCCGATATGATGCCTTATTGCCAAAACGGGAGGACTTGATCTTCTACAAAGAAAATACAAGAAACACTTAGAAAACTAATAAAATTTAATGAATCTTCTATAACTAAGTGATTAAATTAATTACAGGTAAACCACTCAAGTTATACCTTGAACTTGAAATGTACCTACAACATTACTTACAAAAAAAAACATGTTATGATTTAAAAATGGCAAGGTATTGGCTAGATTTAGAAGAACCAATAATACACTTCATGAGCACTTCTTTCAAATATATACGACTACTAACTAGACAGGTACTACTAACTAAAATATAATATAATTACAGTATAATTCTACGACCTATGTGGCGCGGCGGGTGAAGGTCCGCCTGCGACGCAGGAGGTTGCGGGTTCGATTCCCGCCTTGGGACAAATGTTTGTACGATCTACAAAGATTTGTTATGTGTGTATGTATTGTGTGTTCTGGGTATTTGCTATGTATAATAAAAAATATCTATCTGTGTAATGTATTGTATTAAGTATATCAGTCATCTAGTACCCATAACACAAGCTCTGCTTAGCTTGGGGCTAGATGATGCTGCGTGGATTGTCCAGCATTATTTATTTATTTTAAACATATAAGACGGTCACACTCAAAATAAATTCGACACCGCAAGGTCTATTTTTGTTTGCTGCTTGCAAAATAACCTGATTTACTGCTAATTACCATCTCAGTTTCGCGATGTCATTGTCATAGTTTGACACTCGGTTGATACCTTAAAATGTACTGAAAATTTGACAAAACAGTTTTCATTTAAATTTCATTATTGGGCTAGGTTTTAGTCTAATAAAAAAGTTTAGTTTTATATCAACTAGACATTGCTTAAACGTTTATACTATTTTTACCACACTAGGAATTTCTCCTGTGTCGTGGATGCGTTAAAAATATTTAAAGTCACATTCACGAACAGCCAAGACCCGGAACAATCACCTGTAGGCCATACAAATATTTGTTCCAACCCAAGACACGCCGCACAGCAGTCGACCACTGCGCCAACCGTGTTGTCAAACAACATTTCTTTTGAAGTGCTTAAATACATTTTTTAATACAGTAGTCTCTTGAGTCCTGTCGGAACTTCCGAAAGCATTATGTTCCCAGATTTGTTGATGGAAACAATTTGAAAACTGACGAAGGTATCAACAACACGACTGTACATCAGGTACCTAAGAGCAGACTAAATAAATACAACATTGCTAAACCGAGTTATCTCAAGCAGAGGAGCGAATACTTCGGAGCGATAATTGCGAGCAGTTTACTAACGCGCAGCAGATATCAGATCCAGCTTAAACAGAAGCTTCCGTCCTTGCCGCCGAAGGACCGTTTCCTCCGGAAGCCGGACGCGGGTTGGTGAGGGGTGTAATAAGGCTTGGCGCTCACTGACCCAACGGCACGGCATTTTTAAGTGACGTGTTATAGCATACTGATGTCATTAGGTACTAGATTTAACCCTCAGCTATGCTCCCGTGGGCTATACAACATAAATGTACATTGTCCGGACTAAAAGTATGACTTCGGCCTATAAACTATAATGAAATATATAATCTGACTCTTGGTCTTGTGGTGGCAAACTTCGATTCCCGGTTCCAGCAATGTGTTATTGGAATTTCTCATTATACATTTATCAGTAGCAGATTGGATACGTGTCCGGCCGTGGCACTAGACTACCTTATTACATGGAACTTTAAAACATAACTGGTGTACTGTGGGGGATCTACAAGTACCTACACACCCATTTTACCAGTTATGTTTAAACAGAGTTAAGTTTTCGTTAGAGGTGTACCTACAGGTCCACCTCTGTCCACCCTAACTACACAGGCGTGATGTATAGATATATATAAAAAATGGTATAAGTATGAAAATTCAAAATATCCATTTTTATCGCTCCGTTGCGGTGTGAAAGAAGGATTAGAAGAACGAAACTATAAGCACTTGCATTTAATTTCAAATCACTGCAGCATACTAAAGCTGTGAGTACACCGTAAGTATTGTTGGGTCAGTGTAAGCTTACATCCAGATAACGAAGGATCCCTTGCCGTGCCATCCCGCCAATGGGCACTGGGTCTAAGCGGATTCCAAACAGATCGCAGTATATTTACGTGTTTCCTGTTAAATAATTATACAACAACGAGATTGTTGGTTAGGATTAGGTGTGAGTTGTACTGCATGAAGATTTCGTACTATCCGTACGAAATTCTGGGTACAACTTTAGTTTAAAATATATAAAAGGTTTTACTTTCTTATGAGTTACTTATAGTACGTGTTGAACTTACTACTATAAATAAAAATAAATAAATATTGCTGGACAGTCCACACAGCATCATCTAGCCCCAAGCTAAGCAGAGCTTGTGTTATGGGTACTAGATGACTGATATACTTAATACAATACATTACATAGATAGATATTTTTATTATACATAGCAAATACCCAGAACACCCAGAACAAATATTTGTAGATCGTACAAACATTTGTCCCAAGGCGGGAATCGAGCCCGCAACCTCTTGCATCGCAGGCGGACCATTGCTACGAGTGCTATTCTCACTTTAAAAAGCGTCTGTTTAAAAAATATCCGAACGCATTAAACCCGAATCTCTTCAAAGTTTAGAGTGAACAGCTTCATCTTGGTAACCTCACTCCAACGTCGACTTTGAGTCTGTCACCTCTGACCTATACTTAAGAGCAAACCCACCTCGAATAAAAATCTTTCCGATCGTGAAATGAAGCTTATTCTAATTATCTTTCTAGGTGTATAAAATTGGCTATGATGTATGTATGTATGTATGCATGGGATGTATACTCAGAACTTATATGCTCTTGTGGCTTATCTATTGCTGATAAAGATTTACAGTCACCATAGCTAGCTAATAAACAAAAAACCAGTAGCGCTAACATTATTCACTCAATTGCCTAACCAAAGTTACATACGGTACTTAATCTCATACAAAACGTATGCATTAGCGCGCTAACTACATTTACATAAGACGTAGTCAACATTAACGGCTTAACGGCTTCAACGTAAACGCAAACGTAACTTAGGTTAATCATGTGTGAGAAATTGAAGGAACATATACATAGATACATCTAGAGAAAGATGTCTATATAGGTACTTACATATTAAAGCTGAAGAGGAATCTCTGGAACTGCCAGTATTTTATAGACCAATCCTTGGTCTAGGAAAAAAGGTCCTCCAGGAGCGGGTAGACCCGCAGTAGTTTAATAACGTAGAAACAAATATTAAAAAAAAATAAGACCCTGACGGGTACTGAATATGCCTAAAGAAAGGTTTATAATGAAAATAGGAATGCGTCAAAAAGAAGTAGGTTCTGTAAAGCCTTCATGAATAATTATAACATTATGGTACGTTCTGGATTTATGAGAAGAGATTAGACTGACAGCCGTTGGCTGACACGTGTTTCGCGTGTATTAGAAACGAAGCTTCATCTAGAAGGAAATTCTATTATAATTAATAAATAAATACGCCTTTTAATGGTACACCTCGAGAACTAGTTCGGTTTTTGTAGTACCTAGCTATTTACAAAGTGACGTTGGAAAGTGATATTGTCGTATCTCGAAAAGTGTACTTAACGATAATAGTAATACAATCCTATAGTTACAATAACGTAGGTTTTTTTAGTACTTAGTTACTACACCAATCGTTTTTTTTTTTTATTTTAAGTTGTAATGTAGCAATATTGCCGCGTCTTGGCTGTTGTCGGTTATTTTGAGGTATCAATAAAATATTTGAATCAGTTTAAAATACGTTCTGTAACGGAAAAAGACTATGATATGTGGTCGAATTTTGTTTTTTATTATTATAAAAAAACTTTAGCGACATAAAAAAAAATAGGGCTTCGAACTAATTTAAATCGCTTTTCAGCCTTGTAAACGTCTGTGTTCAATCTTATGTGTATGTAGATAAATTAGCGACAGTCACAGGCAGTATAAATTCCATCAAAAACCTGGCAAGAGCAGTTAATATAATTTGTTTAACTGAGTTTGATTTACTACTAACAAACTTCTCAGGAGTTCAGTTTACCTAAACTGAAACTTCACATTTACAGTAACCTTAAAACTACCTTTTCATCTTATTCCAGTGTTACTTTGTAACTCAGTAAAGTTAAAACTTAATTTAAATAAGTAATAAACTCATAAGAAACAGAGTGGCTCGGCTTTTTCATAGCAAACCCTAACTTGAGCGAAATACTTTCGAGGGCATAACGTAGGAACACAACTTTGTATTTACACTGCAGGTGTCCTAGATCAGGATTTTGCTGCAAGTCGTTATCGTGCTACGTGGCACTTAAAACTTTAGAACAATATGAATAACAATTTACAAACTTTCGCTCATTGAAAGTGTTCACGAAGCCACAAGCGTCACCATTGTCTGTGCTCGGCCGTAAATAAAATGTCGCCGACAACTACAAGTTTTAATAAATTCGTCACCAAACTTCGCAGCCGAAAGCCTTACCTAATTAAGATAACGTCCTTGGTGGAGGGGAATCCGGTACCCTGCGGAGGGAACTTCAAGTTTAGCAGTTTCGTGTTTGTCTTAGACAACTTGGACAGTGAAGTAACTAGTCAAACAAACTGGGCGCCCGTCGTCGGCCCCGATTTAAGCCCAGCTTAACATCCAAATTAAATGCTGCTACACGTACAGTTTTGCGGATGGTAGAATGCTTTAAGCACACTCCCACAGCAGCCCACAAAGTGTTATGAAACCAGACAATGTTTAAACTTTCCGTTTGCGCAGGAATTCTGTTGAATACTTACATTGTGGTTTAAAAACGCGAAAAACATTTTCATTCGCCGCGGGCTGCGGAGCTGCATCAGTGGTTGCGAACAATAATACAAACGAAATAATGACGACTATTTTATTTTGTGGTTTTTTAAAGTAAGAGCGGTTTTGTTCATTCCATGTTTCAGTGAAGCGTATTTACACTAATTCGACACTCTCGATTGTGTTCTGCTTGCTGACTTGACTTTTGGTATCCAAACGTAACCGTAGATATTTGTAGATTAATGTTGCTAAAAGTCATCTTACTTGGCTTTTGTTTTTTTAAATGTCCTTTTCATATAGCCCAGTGCTCAAGGCTCCTCTATTATGGACTTTAAGATTCCGGGGACAAATTCGGGCAAGTAGCCATGTGACTTTTTATGTTCAAAACTTAAAAAAAAAATTAAGACATTACTGACAACGGTGAAGCTAAACATAGTAAGGAAGGAAACCTGGATTTATAATTATTATAAGTCTGATCTCACCGTCGCAGTCTTCAGCAAGGTAATGTTTATGCCTGTATGATAAAAGGTCTTTTCCAAGGAGTGAGACAGTAAGGCTAGCAATTTTCAAATCAAATGATTCTAAGTCGTAAGTGTATTGCATGTTGGGAGTTACCTCCAAAACGATGATCAATACAATTCAAAGTTTATTCTTTAAACAGTCCTAACAGTATACTAGCTACACTGGCAGACAAAATTGATGGGCCGTTTATTAGACACTGGGCAAGTAGACATGTGCGTCCTGATGTCCATGTCAATAATTGATAAATATTAATAACTGTTTTCTACTAACATTAGGATAAGAAATAAAGAATTTATTATTATTATTATATATGTTGACTTTAGTCAAAAAAAGATAGGTTACCAAGTAAATAAAATCTCTAAAATATAAATACACTATTCCCATAAGCTTAACACCGAAATACCGTGACAAGTAACATTTACCCGGAAGTAAATTTGCTATGAACAAACTTAAACACATCTCGAACGTTGGAAAGTTTGTAAATAATATATGTAAGCGAGTGCGTATAGTAGCGATCTAAGTTATACGGGTCCCAGTTCCAAGTTTCGTATTAACTGTGAAACTTAAACATCAAAGCAACAACGCGAACTTGCTGCGAGACCTCATACCTGCTGACAATTTCAATAAACTAACTTAGTCATATCGCCTTGCTAAAATACTTGTCGTAAATTATACCTTACACCAGTTGGCGAGACTATCGTTTTGTAATTGTAAGCTCATGTTACTAAAGTGTGTGTTAATTATATTTTGAGCAATAATGAGCGTTGTTTCGATGGGTTTCGGGTCAAAGTTCAATGAAATATTTACACACTGGACACGCTTACTGGACGGGTACTCTCTAATTTTTTCTTGTTTTTTTTTTTTACTAAATTAACTTAAATTCCAAGTTCAAATCAAACCCCAAATCGTTGTCAAATTAGTTTTTATTTGTTCCTTCTTCAAAATACCATCTCCGATATTATATCAAACAGTAACATCAAAATTTATGGTCCTTCTATGATCGATCTGATCAAGATAAAGTCTGGATTTTGAAAG
The DNA here is from genome assembly GCA_905147745.2 of Phlogophora meticulosa. NCBI lineage: Eukaryota > Metazoa > Arthropoda > Insecta > Lepidoptera > Noctuidae > Phlogophora > Phlogophora meticulosa. Next base: position 7,647,727 of record LR990528.1, on the reverse strand, counting down.
ATACTGTGAGGCTCTTAGTTTGGTTGATATTTCTTTTCAGAGTTGTCGGAAAAGAGAAAGGTACCATAATATATAATCATAAAATTAACTTTTTAGTGTTATTTTTAATCAATTTACAAAATAAACATCATTTAAGTACGAGTATCACATTGATCATTAACACATACAGCTTACCAACATAAAAATATACAATTGAAAATGGTACAACCTATCAACCCAGAAATATACAGGGCGTATAAAAATAAATCGTCGGCAGGTATTAAAGAAATTGATGTCATAATTTTAGACAGGCTGTATGCTACGGCAATTTTATTAGTACTGAAACATTTTGAGTAGAACATGTTTTTGTGAAAATGCTCTAGATTTCAGGCATAAATCTTTTACGGGTGTCACCCCAGAGTGCAAACATTAAATTCACGATATGATATACGCAGGTAGCTATAAAATTTTGAAAACCAAAATTGTATTGAGCTCTACGATAACTGACAAATGCTTGCACTGACTAAACAGGTCCACTTTTATCTGTGAGGTTCTTTATTTTGTCAGACATTAAATTGCTTGGCCCTTACATGATCTGACTAGGACTATGTCTGGACTTTAAAAGAGGCTCTGACCTTTGAGATTCTTTTGGTTTTTCTTCTCGTAGTAATTAGATGGAGAAACATCGAGCTAATCTAATTCTAGTTCATTTATTCTATTTTTATGACGTGTAAAAGTGTTCTGTAAAAACCTATTTATAGAAATAAATTTCATTTCATTTGGAGAGTGGGTGAAGCGATCTCATCCAAGGGATTAAGTATCTTGCTAAGAGAGAAATAACTAATGAACATTCTCCCCTGAACTCTTTGTTGGGAACACGTTCATTAATTCCAAAGCCTCAGGCTGTTGTCTTTAAGCCATCTCTTCATTCTAATGAAAAACGAATTTATAATTGAGTATAGAGGTGAAACTTGGCGGGGCAGTTCAGGCATCCATCTTCGTTTTAACTCTCAAAGTTGTTTCAATGTCAATACGATAGATCTGCGTCTTGTGAGTCGGGTTATTCTCTTGGGACTGGTATTTTTTTAAATTTAGTGCATAATTTTATTATTTCAAAAATACTTTTGCTTTTTCAAAGACGTTCTGTCATTCTGTAGTTGATTTATAAGGCACGAGGGGACAGGTATCAGTATGTTCTTGTACTATTACATATGCCGTCGTAGTGAAAGCCAAGAACATCTATGTTTTAGGTAGCAATCGTTATTAATAGTGACTATTTTTGATAAAAGCCAATGACGGTGCTGTAGTAGATAATTAATAATAATAAATAATAATAATAATAATAGGTCTTTACCTATGAAATTGCCGTTTTGTATGAAAAAATTTAAATGAATTTTTTTCATGTATTTTTTATTTGTATTAATCGAAGTAATCACCCATGCAATCAATGCATCTTTGCCAACGCAGTGGCAGTTTATTGATGCCCTTCTTAAAAAAATCAGCTGGACGGGAGGCAACAAATTCTTCAAAGGCATTTTGTACTGCCTCTCGGGTATTGAATTTTTTTCCCGCCAAGAAGTTATCCAAATTCTGGAAAAAGTAGTAGTCTGTAGGCGCAAGGTCTGGTGAGTAGGGCGGATGACGGAGAGCTTCCAACCCCAGTTCTTGCAACTTGGAGACCGTCTGCTGTGCAGTATGAGGTCGCGCGTTGTCGTGCAGGAGCAGCGGAGACGAGCGATTGACCAATGCTGGTTGGAGATGTGCCAGCTTCTCCATCATTGTGTTCAATTCTTCACAGTACACATCTGCAGTAATGCTCACCCCGTTTGGTATGAAGCTGTGTTGAATCACACCGGCGCTAGACCACCAAACAGTGACCATCACTTTTCTTGGGGTAAGTTTTCGTTTAGGGCATTGTTTAGGTGCTGAACCAGGATCCAACCAACTTGCTGAGCGCTTGCGGTTATCAAACAGAATCCATTTTTCATCGCAGGTAACAATGCGGTTCAAAATTCCTTCATTTGTGTGTCTGTTGAGCAGTGCAAGGCACGTCTCGACGCGTACTTCGCGCTGGCGATCATTGAGTTCGTGGGGCACCCATTTGTCAAGCTTTTTTACCTTGCCAATTTGACGCAAATGGACCAATATTGTTTTGACGCTAACGTCGAAAGCTGCTGCTAATTCAGCCGTAGATTGTGTATCATCAGCTTCCACGATCGCCTTTAATTCGTCATTGTCGACCAAAGTCTTCGGACGACCGCGAGGTTCATTTTTCAGGTCGAAATTTCCAGAACGGAAGCGAGCAAACCAATAACAGGTAGTGCGTTGGTTTGTAGTGTTAGCTCCGTAAACGTCGTTGATGTTGCGTGCCGCTTGTGCCGCGTTGCTGCCACGACGGAACTCATATTCCATAATTACTCGAATTTTTAACGTATCCATGATGACGAAAAAGATTTAAATGCGATGAAAATGTAACACTAATCAATAAACAAATGACTACTTTTGGAAAAAAAATACATGTTTTTAAAATAAAATTAATTTGAAATTAGAATTCTTAGCCAAACAAAAAATATTTTGATTTGAAATGGCCAGTACTGCAGAACGGCAATTTCATAGGTAAAGACCTAATAATAATCGTTTATTTATAAAAAGGGCACATTTACAATAAGTTTCTTAACAATTAAAATAGAACACAATTTCTTATTTGCCTGAACTAGGTTGAACCTGTGCTTCAGGCTAGGAAGTGCATAAATACTTAATGTAATAAATTAACAATGAGTATAAAGTGAAAAACTAAATCTAATTTAGGTTAGTAACAGTAAAATTGCATGTAAGCGTTTCTATTTGCAGACAACAAGTAGCTCTTCTGTCTGTGCATAGGCGATGGTTAGTAAATATTTAAGTATAATTTTTTTACAGCTAAAATAATTCAATTTATAGATACTTAGTTTTCTATTTAATCTATTGTACAGAAATGGGCCTAAGAATGTAAAAAATCTTTCCACAAAGACATGTTTTGAAGTAAAATTTGATGCGCATACTATATCATTCCGTCTCTTGTTAGTAATGTCAGCAGTGTAGGTAAGCATGGTGTGTTGTTTTAATACTAAGTGCATAATGAAAAGTTGGCGAACAGTCAGCACGTTGCAGGATTTTTAAAGCAGATCAGTGGGAAAGAAAAAGGGATGGGAGTTTGCTACCTTTAAAATTGCTCTCTGAGCTCTTTCAAGAGGAAGTAAATTGGTTTTTGCTGCGCCACCCCATGAAGTAATGCAGTATTGAATTATAGATTGACATAGGGCTAAATAAACTTGTGTTATTAGTTTTGAATCTGCAAATGTTCGCAATTTTTTAAAAACATACATTAATTTGCGTACTCTTTTAACTAAACTATCAATATGTTTTCTGAAAGACAGTGTGTCGTCCATTATTACTCCGAGGTATTTTATGTTGCTCGTTTCGAGGATAAAAGGGCAATTACACATGTTGACTGAACGGATACCACATTGATGGGCATATAACTGAGGGTTAGCAATGTTAAGTTGAGGCTTGCGCATGGAGAAGTGAATATATTTTGTCTTGTCAGCATTTAGTGTAAGTAAATTGCTTTGAAGCCAGTTAGTCACATTATTAAAACCTAATTGAGCGACTTGGAACAGTTCGCTACTGGTTTTAGCGGTAAATATTAATGCAGTGTCGTCGGCATATGATATAATTTTGCCGTCTTTAATATTAAGATTGCACAAGTCGTTAATGTAAATCAGGAATAGCGTGGGGCCCAGAATACTTCCCTGAGGAACACCAAAACCAGTACTTTTCTGCTCGGCGCTCGTGATATTATCTATTCTAACACATTGGTATCGGTCATCTAAGTAGTCAGCGAATAGTTTCAGGGGCGTTCCCCTTATTCCAATGGCCTGTAATTTGTTTAGAAGAACAGAAACAGACACCGTGTCGAAGGCCTTGGCTAAATCAAGGAAGACTCCCAGGGTCTGGTTCCCTTTGCCGAGTTCTTCTGAAATGTAATTTGTTAGGCTATGCACCGCATCGGCTGTAGATAATTTTGCTCTAAAACCAAATTGCGCAGAGGACAAAAAGTTATTTTTTTCTAGATAGTTAACCAGTCTATTGTTTACAATTTTCTCTAATATTTTTGATATTGAGGGGAGTAACGATATTGGCCTATAATTATTAACTAAGTCTTTAGTTCCAGATTTAAAGACAGGGATTACAACTGCCTTTTTTAGACAAGTAGGGAAAATACCTTTGGAGATACAGATTCGAAAAATATGCGTTAAAGGAGGTACCAATATATGCTTAAAAAGTTTAAGGATCTTATTGCTTATGTTATCCAATCCAACTGCACAGTCATCTTTTAGCCCAGAAATGATTCGAGTAATTTCGTCTTCGTCAGTGTCAAGCATAACAAAAGATTTCAGGTTACAGATATTGATTGATTTTTGAAAAGGTTGGTCACAATAATGTTTCGGAATCTGTTCGGCAAGAGTTTTCCCAATATTGACAAAAAAGTTATTAACGTTGTTAGCTGACAAGACTGGTGAAGGATTAGTAAGCAGTAAACTCGAATTTGATTCACGCTGTTTAGACATATTGGTGACGTTTTTAATATGTTTCCAAAGTTGCTTACTATTGTTACCTGCTGTTTTTAATTCATTTAAATCGTAGTTATTTTTTAAATTCTTTAGAAGATTGTTGCAGAAATTCCTGTATCTTTTATAGGTAGTCTGAATTATTAGATTATCTGGGTATCTCTTAGTTCTCTGATGAAGTTTATCTCTGTGTCTTATACACCGAATTAGTCCAGGAGTAATCCAAGGTTTAATATTATAAAGTTTCTTATTCACTGTAGAAACTATCGTGCTACGTAAAATTGCTTGTTGGACATGTTTTATTAAGTACGATAAAGCCAAATTAGCGTCAGCAGTATTGTAAACTAGGCTAAAATCAAGGTTGCATAATTCATATTCGAGTTTATTTGTGTTTAATTTGCTTTTGGTCTGGGGACGATTTAGCTTAGGCAGCGTTAAATTTACGGTGAGTAGGACAGCGTGATGGTCAGTAATTGTTGCGTTAGTAACAAGCGTAATATATGATAGACTGGTTTTGATCATCATATGATCAAGGCAGGAACCGCTCTGATGAGTAGGCATCGTGTGAGCGGGGAGAAATCCATGGTACGAACAGATATTAAGGTAATCTTGGGTCCCAGCATCGCAGTTTTCAGAGCCAATATTTATATTTAAATCACCTGTTAGTATTACATTCTTGAACGAGCTTAGCCCTTGAAAAATTTGGTTTAAGGAATTGTGAAATGAATCCAAGTTTCTAGCGGAAGGAGACCTATACATAGCGATTATCGCTGTGGTTGTACCAATTTTAATAACTAAACAATTACTCATGCAGTCTTGTAGAGGAGGTTCCTCGACTGTGACCTTAAGTGATTGTTTTGTAAAGACTACCACACCATCATTTTGACTGTGGTTTATTTTGGTATGCATTAAGTTGTACCCAGGTATTACTGGAAGGTAATCGATGCGGTTACCTAGCCAGCACTCGGTTAATACCATTACATCACAATCAAAGTTTAGTCTGTGTAGGAAAATTTTAAAGCTATCTATGTTCTTATAAATACTACGAATGTTTTGGGTCAGTACGGTTAGTGACTTTTGGTAATCGGAAAGATATTGTCTGCAATCCTCAACGTCACATGTCTTTGACACAGCTAAAAATGTATTATCTATATCGGTAATTAAGTGATTATCCATACTAAAAATACAAAAATAAAAATACGACTAAAATATAAACTATTATGTGGCGCTCTTAGGCGCCTTCATAGTCTATCGAGTTAATGTACCTGTATTCGGCAGCTTTTTTAGCCGGACAATCTGCGTCCCCCGTCTTGTGGTTGGCTTGTTTTTTAAAACGCAAACATGTAGCACATTTTGGCGCCTCCGCTTTCTTTGTGCAGTCTTGAATAGTGTGTCCTTCTTCACCGCAATGTCCACATGTAGGGGCAGGAATTTTGCATGATTTTGCTGCATGACCGTACTGCTGGCACTTGTAACATCTCGTTACCAGTGTGAAGTCTCGTACCGGGCAGGACGTCCAATTTACGAATAGTCTATCTTGTGTGATGAGGGCCTTTCGAATGACTGCTGGAACTTCTATGATAAAATTGCAATACTCAGCATCTTTCCTGCCAGATTTGTGGCTTAGTTTCATTGAGGTCAAAAATTTATCTAGGGTTATAGTGGGCAGTTTATCGGCCAAGTTTTGCTCATAAATACATTTATATCCAATATCACATACATTCCATCCAAGATCAGGATTACGCTCGTACAGAAGAACTACTTCATCTCCGGCAGTAACCATGCAATAATCCCTACACTTACTGATCGACACATAATAATACACATTTACATTGCAACACACATACACACTAATATAATTATACAATCTCAATCATGCAGACAACCTAACGCACACTTATACCTCCCACTACACATTAACACACTCATATACATACCTACACATCCACACTCTACAAACCATTACCTACACATACACACCCATAACACAGTAAAATTCCTATATTCCTATTTAAAAATTTTTGTTTAAATAATCTAATTGTGCTTTCAAACCTGTCTTTTTTTTTTTTTTTTTTTCCGAAATGTTTGAAAACACACTTTGCAGTAAAAGGTTTTGTGTACCAACGTGACAGCAGAACACTGACTCCTAAGACACAGGATCCCCTAGTTTGGGAGTCAGGGATACTCTATCTATATGTACCTTTTTTCACTGAAATTTATGTAACCTAGTGTTTAAGCTTTGTAAAGGTTCTTGTATGAATAAAGATTTTTATTATTATTATTATTATTATTTATAAACCTCATTTTCAGCCATTGATGTGGGAACTCCTATAACTATAATGCGAGGTTTGCGCTTTTTAGGTTCGTCGACGGTAAGACCTGACGAAGCGAGTTGGACTGTTTGCTTGATCCTATCTAGGTCATCTTTAGTCTCAGTGCTGATTATTAGTCCACCTTTTCCAATTTTGCGTACACCTCGTACTTTCAGCTTCATTTCTCCAGGGCATATGATTTTTTGGACCATGTTCTTAGTTTCGTCACTGGTTTTTGAGTTGTCACTGGGATAAATGGCCACGGAGCTAAGAGCATTAGGACGAACAAAAGTGTTGGAGCCCTTCTTCACCATTTCTGCAAAAGATGTAGCTGCTTCCTGCTTCGTACAGGACTCCTGAATCGTCCGGTTCATCTCCATTAGACAATCTGATAGGTCTCGAGCTTCGGTCATGGTTTTAAGGGAGGTATGGTTTTGTATGGCTTTTTGCTTTAGCGACTGGTATTGAACAGCCATTTGCGAAACTCCATGTCCAACATTCCGGCAAAGACTACTTATTTTTAGCTTCTGATCAGCGTTCAGTTTTCCCTCCGAAGAAATAACACAGACCTCATTCAGGCATTTCTCAATGGACGTCATCCAGTTCTGAATCTCCGGAGTGGAAACCGTTTCAAACTTCTCATCTTGGTCCTGTCTTGGTTGTTGGGGCGATGTCGGTGCCGGTGTCGGTACCGGGATCGGTGTTGGCGGAGGGCTGCGTCGTATCATGGCGCTCCGATTAAAGGGGCTGCCTTCCATAAATATCCGGTAATAAAAGTATTCAGTCAGTACATTATATTAAATTATCACTATAATGTTTTATTTGTATAACACGCTAAAACACTAAAACTAGGTCACTATTTATGCAAGCTTAATTTATTTTTATTGATATTAAACATTGATGAGCACGTCTGTATTCGTTGAATGCTGATTGTTGGAATCTCTGGTTGGAATTCTGGTTGGAATCTGATGGTTGGAAAAAATAATGTGTAGGTATACGTCAAATTTCACAAAAACATAAATAATTAAGCATAACTATTCAATTAATAAAAAAATAGTGACCGTCGTAAAATACGGGTAATTGGGTGATAAAATCCGGATGGATTTTATCACCAAATTACCCGTACTTTTCTTTAAAAAAAAAAACGTTTCCCCACACTAGGAATTTCTCCTGTATCGTGGGTGCGTTTACAAACATTTAAACTCACATACACAAACAGCCAGACCCGGAACAACTACCTGTAGGTCATACAAATATTTGTTCCGTGCGGGGATCGAACCCACAACACGCGGCGCAGCAGCCGATGGCTCAACCACTGCGCCAACCAGATATCCAACAGGATATCCATCCTGTAGGTGATTAAAGCTGCAAATACAGAAATGACTAACAAGGTAACATACATTGAATCCAATTGTAAAATTTTCTACGAACTAAATAATTAAAACCAGCTACAGTAATAAATAGAGGTGGGTTAAAATCTACTATAATGTACGGTTTGTTTATTTTACAACATCTCATAATAAAACAGTTATTAACATACACATTAGAATTGCTGATAATTGCTTCAAAAGACCTAAATAACGTAATTTCCAATCATAATAGCCGCGGCGCATTTATTTTTAAAAACTTGCCGTATTAAGTTCCTACTTTTTAGTAACCTGCTGGAGTTCTGAATGAGTCTTCTGTAATGAGAGTCAAAGCCAATATCTACCGGACAGGGCATAGTCAAGCAGAAGCCAAATCGCACCCGAAAATACCAAACCAACATCATCTGCCTAGCCTTTTCCCAACTATTTTGGGGTCGCCTTCTAGTCTAACCAGATGCAGCTGAGTACCTGTGTTTTACATGGAGCGACTACCTATCTGACACAACCACAACCCAGTTACTGAAACGATACCCCTTGGTAAGACTGGTTGTCAGACCGGGCTCTGACTACCCGTAACGACTGTCAAAGATCTACAAATGACAACCGGGACCAACGGTTTAACGTACTTTCTGAGACACGGAGGAGTCTCGATATATTACGAACGGTCACCCATCCACAGACTGACCTTGGCAAGCATAGCTTAACCTTCGGTCAACCCGTATGGCAGTTCTTATTTAGCCACGAGCTCCTCCGAAAATATCAAACCATCTTTAAAAATTATGAATTCAACCATCTGTTCAATTATTCAGACTAAATAATGAATGCAAAAGTTAATTATAATATACACATGCCGTCAGAAATACACAGCCGATACGATAATGTAGAAGCAACAACATTATATTATGCAAATTGTGGTGTTCCAGTGAAATATTGCTTTTAATAGTGTGCGTCCGTTGATGCGGACATATGCTGATAACATTAATATCATGCGGACGAATTCATCATTGGAGTGTTGCGGAGTTGCAGAGTTGTGTATGTTACCGTGGAGGTTTTGAATTGCCATTGCAGTGATGTTTTGGACTATTTTCGGTTACATTTGGGGGTGAAGGAAGATGTCAGGATATCATGTGTTTTTAATCGACGTCGCCTTGAAAAATTTGCAACTTCCCGTCTTCCTTCAAAAGAACTAGATTTAGCTAGAGTCTGGCAGTGTCAGAAAGCACAAAATACAAATCAAAATTCATTTATTCGAATTTGGCTGAGAATCAGCACATTTCGAACGTCAAAACGTATACATAAGACAGTCCCCCAAAAGGTCCACCTTTCACACAAGCTGGCACAATGATGCTTCTGTCTATATCTGAGTTGGAATTGGTTGGAAACCATTTTTTTTTAAACGTTGCCCCACACTAGGAATTTCATCTGTATGGTAGGCGCGTTTACAAACAGCCAGACCCGGAAGAAATACCTGTAGACCATACAAGTATTCGTTCCATGCAGGAATCGAACCCACCTCACGCGGCGCAGAAGCCAATCGCTCAGCCACTGCGCCAACCAAATTCATTTTTGTTTTAAGAAGCAACTGGAAAATCAAATCGAAGACTAGAAAAGACGAATAGAATTTCCGAATTTATGTAACCCGTTTGACATTCCGTTTAGACGCCGAATTGAGACGGTCTTATTCTATTATTGTCTGAGTGAATTCTCAAGGAATGAAGAAATACATTGTGTTTAATTAGTTATCGATGTTAGTATAGATTATGTTGTATGAGCATATTTATAGAATTGGGTCATCCTGTAACGGTAGATGTAAGTAGACAAAGAAAAAACATTATCATTATGAGCTGTCTGAAATAATAATCTCACCCGCTTGTAATTTCATGGGCTCTGGTGTTAAAAGAGGTTTCTAACAGTTCTAACGCTATTACCTTCTTTAACGAGATGCACGTTTTCGCAAAGATCCTTGCTGCCACTATTCTGGTTAGTGGGTTTGTATTCAATGCAAGTTATTGTGAAGGTAGCAAGTAGGAAATCCATCTGGTACACACGTTTAAACGTGATCTTCGGACCCCTCACGTAACTAAAAGCTTCATGTGGCGTTATTGCCTAGCGCCTGGTTTTAGGTGTACATATATTTGGTGTCTCGTACACCGAATTCTAATGGAATACGACAGGTGAATTTGAATATGTAGGACAGTATATGTTTATTTATTTGCTGGCACAAAATTGTTTTTACTGTACTTCTTTTTCTCTTATGTATATAAAAAATAATAGGTAGATTAGTTTATATACTCATATACAGCACGTTTTGTCACTAGGTACATTACCAAAATTAAAACAATGTAATATCAACCACGATTGTATTACGTGACTCTGTTTTATTGGCGATTTATTTCATGTTAGCATCGAGTAATATTATGCCTTTATTAGAATCGCTAATCGATTATTCACCATAACCACTATTTGAGGCATCTGTCATAATCAGCATAATATAAATCATCAATATAATATCTTCACATAATAAAACCTAACTAGTAAAAAATGGCGACGAAAAATTTGATTTAAATAATTTGTCTCCAAATTCTTTTCCATGATATGTTTGATTTTATTTCAGAAAACTCCAGTTTAGTGAAAAGATGAGAGTATTAAAATATATTCTATGAATAATCGAGGAAGAATGAAATTCTATTGAAAACACACACAGGAAACCCATTGTTATGCGGGGAAGACGTCGTAACATCGAACGAACACATTCCTGACGCAAATACGACTTAAAAGTTTCCTCATTGCCGTACTTTATAACAGATTTCAGCACTAAGAAAACTCGCACCAAAGACCAAGATAGATATTCCATTTCTTCGTTTTGTCAGCAATATTCAAATGGGGTCCGCCACGGAAATATTGCCCCGTAGCCTATATGCAAATTCTATTTGAAATGCGAAAGTTTCCACAAGAGCGTCAAACCTTCAATCGTGAAGGCAAACAGTTTCTATAAGATTAGTCGTGAGATGCTCCTTCTGCAGTCAATATTGACTTAGGCGGCCGTTGCAGACGGCGACTCGCTTTATACATGGAAAAATATACTCAGTAGTGTAACGTTTCTTGGCTTTCAAGTTGATTGTGTTTCTGGCATTTTATTTTATGGAATGAAATGGACGCAGTAGGGTTGACATTCGAGGGGGTGCAGTCAAGTTTAGTTTTTACTGTGTTGTTTGTGGAGTGTAAGTGTTTGAATTCACGGCGGATTCGACGGGGTTAAAGTTATAGTCAATTTCGATGTAGTGGGATTTAGTACTGGAATGGAATTGTGTTACACTTTGAGCTCAGCACTCTTGAAATAACATCAGACACGCAATTAACAATTCACAGTATTATTTTTATAGGAAACATTAATTTGAACTAGCAATATTTTTATACGTGTAGGTACTATAGATACTATTTATTTTTTCTAATTCTAGTATTACAAAGGGTCGGTAATGATTCAGCTTGTTTGGTTTTACTGTTTGTTAACAATCAAGGAATACTCCATACTTTTTCATTGCTATCACAATAGCTTAAGAACTTCTGAATAATCAAAACCTCAGAAAACTTATTTCAATAAACAACCCACTATTTCTATTTCAAAAGAGGACCAAATATATCCTCAACTCACAACATCATCCGAAGAAGTGCTCTTTCAATTTCCCAGATAATAAAATTTCCTTTCACAGTACCCTGGTATTACTGTGCATTTTTCTACGAAGCTTTGCAGCCTCCATTGCTGCAGGGTTTTTCTTCTTTTTTTTTAAATGTGTGCGTTTCCTTCGCTTACCGACTTATTGTCTAGCGGACGGCCAGCTGTTTGCATTGCGGCTGTAGCATTCCCGCATTATTTTGCTCTACGAAATGTAAAGAATTATTGCGTTTTGTGAGACGAGATGAAATGTGGAATGGACGTCACTCGGTTGGTAACTGGGATTTTTGTTATTTAAAATTGAAATACAGATTTACAAAGAGAAGCATTATACTGTCGTAACCTCAAATATTGTTTAGAAGCTCCATAGGTCAATCAAGAGACATTTTTTTATAAGATCATTTTAGAATTGTATTTAAATTAAATTTGATGTTCAGAAGTGCCCTTTGAATGGTCTTGTTCAAATAAATGATTTGACTTTGACTTTGAAGAAAACTATGATTTTGTTTATACCTGATATCGTTACTTTTACTAACAGCTGAGTGTACTCTGAAGAGTTCATTTTTGGGAAAAAAATAGTTAGAAGCATTTTTAATTTTTTCCTTTTTTTTCTTTATACCTTTTTTTAAATTTAATACATTTTTATTTATTTATTTATTCATTTATTTTTACTTTAACATAAAAACGGCCATTGGCCAATTACATCAGTTAAAGATTAAAGATATATGTAATAATATGTAACGTAATATATGTAAGCTTAGCAGCTGATGCTTTCTGTTACGGAGATAATTATTATAATTAAAAAAAAATGTTTATGTTTATTTTATAAAAGTTGTGTATTTTTTTGTTCGCTATTGATTATATGTGTTACTAATATTAGTTAAATAAGTCTATTTCATGTTATTACTAACACTTCCATAGTGTCAAGGTCAGCTAATAAAAGATTACCTATTTTTCTGTTAACCAGATCTAGTCAAACCTTTCTGTTTATGTCTATGATGAATAAAGGATTAGGTTTATTGCCAATATGTGACGAACAATAGAACCTAGGTAGTACTGTTTTCATCAATCTGCCCAACCGTTGTGGTTATTGTGACTATAGTTCGCTTTAAGGTCATTGTTTCAAAACAAAGGGCTGTATTCCGTCTATAGTACTTAGCGTACACAGCTAAACGGCAGGTTTTGATTGCCCTAGCTTGGTTCTCGGTTCACTGTATATCTTCATGTATTTGAGTCAAGTTAATAATATAATATGTCACTAGAAATGTATTTTTACTTTGCTGGACAGTATCCCAATATTTGCAACGATATTTTTTAGGATCTGTTTTCCATTATCAAGAAAAGGAGCATCTGGCAAGTGGGCCCAGTAACCCATTACAACCTTTATTGCTTCAAATATGCCAAATAAAAAGGATGAGATTGAAATTAAACAAGTCTTAGTTTCCAAATTTAAATAAGAATATAATAGAATAGAGTACAACACTTTTTTTTTAATAATATACTCTTTATTGTCTAATAAAATAATATACTCAAATAGATACTCTTTATTGCGCACTATGAAAACTAAGAACTACTCATAACTACAAATAAACTTAAAACTAAATTTAGAACGACAAGTACAATATATACATATATAATATTCGTTCATGTTCATAGAATTGAATAATCAAATGTTTATATACAGTAGTGGTCGCTTAGTGGTCAAAATTCGATAGTTTTAGCATTCTGCACTCTTCTATATAAACTTTAACTGTTATAAATCTCACACTCCGCCGTGTGCGCAATGTTTTTAAAAACGGAACTGAAGTTTTCGCTTCAAGTATTAATCTATATATATATATATATATATATATAAAAGAATCCCTATTTCCCTTAGTCACTGCATCACGCGTGAACGGCTGGACCAGTTTCGTTAACTATTTTTTGTTGTGTTTGTTATTGCAAGAAGAAGTTTCTTATGAAAGAAAAAACTAAGAAACTGGCGCGGAACATTAGACAATTTAAGAAAACTTAACAACTATTTTAACATCATGCGTTTGACAGTTCACGCGTTTGATGAATCTGCATTTTCACCTCGTGTACGCCACGGGGCGCAGCTAGTATAATATAATAATCATTCATAATTCAATGCCATTTTAATGCAGCGATTATTATCCAAATTAGTAATCACACAAGGCATTAAACTATAGTTAATGCACAAATTTAACAGGATCATATTAGCGTGGCGTGAACTAATTGCTATTAACGCACTTATCCTATTCACACCTGCAGTGAACTGCATAGTAGAGGTGATACGAAGTGGATTTAGTCACCGACCAGAGTGATTAAACACCACGTTTTATAACTAGAGCTGCCATTACTCTTCGAAGTGCAGGTAATGTGCGCGCAGGCAAGCCAGTGAGAAATAAATTGAAAGCAGTTGTAATAACAACATTATAGTTTTGTGTGGTAACTGGTAAGTATTAATATAACCTTACGGACCAAACGCCTGTCAGCCAACGACTGAATATCTCAATTAACCTGAATTAGTATGTTTATCTCACAGATTTATGGATGACGGAGATTTGCTCGGACAAAACGACGTTTTCTAAAAATGAAACCTAGCTAGATCGATTATTCACCCCCGAAACCCCCTGCATATTAAATTTCATGAAAATCTTTGAAGCCGTTTCCGAGATTCAGATTATATATAAATAAATATGTATATACATTCATAAATACAAGTATTGCTCCTTCAAAGGTATTCAATTCATAAAATGGTATGTCTTTTTAAAGTCTAGTTAGTTTACTTTAACTTTAACCATAAAATATTATAATCACCAGAGTCAATAGAGACATCATGAAAATATTCTAAACTGTTTAAAAGTACGTATCTTCCATAAGTGTAAAGTATTCTATGAAAATTTAAAGATGCTTCATTTTCTTGTTCGTATTTAAAGAATAAAATAATATGTGTCATTATTACCGAACAAAAGATGAGTTTACCCAAACAATTATCCTAACCAAATACAAACTCTTTGTAATGACGAGTGTACAATTAGCATCGTCCTGGCCGCCGCAGTCGGATAACGAAGCGCGACGCCGCTCTTCACATGCAACTTGACTTTCAATCTTTATTAGAATCCGACTCATACGTACCTTAGCATGTCCAAACAAAATAAAACTCAATTTGGGGTGAGATACGGTTGAAATTAACGTAAAAATATAAGGCCGGCAAGGGTGAGTTTTGCGGTCACTGAAAATTGTAGATGTTGCACTTGCCTACCTCGCGATAGTGGATATAGTGAAGGGCTCTCCAGTGGAGTTGGTATACATACCGCAACTTTCAGGCACTGCTTGGATTTCGGATTGGTTCTGAATCGCTATAATGAAGATGATACTCGTTCGTTCAATGTTGTTTGTGGTTGAATTTATTTGTGATCGTCTGTTGTTTTTCTTTTGCCAAAACAAAGTGGGGCTTCAGTTAAACGAAATTTTATGACGCTCAGATGTGGGTACTTTGTCATTGTGATTATTTTTCATGAGATAATGGAGATTTAGATCAAATTGATGATTGATGACTTTTTGTGTAAGGTTTGACACATTTTTTTCTGTTTAAATTGGAACAATTGAGTACATAGTTACACACTACATAGATTTGTTATTAAAACTGGTGAACTATTGAAACAAATAAAAACGTAACAACTGCCACAACTATACTCCGATATAATACAAAGTAACATTTTATTTGAGTAAACATGAACAAGAGCCAAGCGAGGCCAAAAGGAAATCAAGTAGCTGCAATAAAAGAAAGCAATGGAGTCGCCTTTTGTGCAGCGCTGCAGCGGACAAAGTTGCAAGCGTGAACTGAGGTATCAAGTAACTTGCAAAGTGTTTCATTTCTATATTTTATCTTTAATCAGCTTCAGTCAATGGTAAATTTAATAACAGGGGCGTTGAATGAATCATTGCGTTTAAATTAAAAGAATTGTTCTTCGTGGTTTGGTAACAATCGTTTTGTTTTTGTAAATAATATTCATTTTTCGTTCAAAATATGTGAGAAATGTGTTGTCGGGTCACTGCATCGACAAGTGTTTCGAGCCGAATATGTCCTCTGCTGGACCTGAAGCCAAGAAGGTCAGGAAGTGGACGTTATTAAGGTCGAAACAGCTCTTTCGGATCTAAAGTTAAGATGAATTAGTCTTGTGATTTTAAAGATTAGCAAACCAATCAGCAAGATTGGTGTTTGGAACGAAATGTTCAGTAATTCAGTAGTATCGTCACAACTAAAAGTAGCTTGTGTGGGTGTACTATAGATACACATCTGACTAACCCTTTGGAGTGTGAAGCCGTGACGTTATGTTACGGTACTTGGTACTTTTACCAATAGTGATCATTACTTACCATCTCTTATACTAAGAATCCATGATCAGGCCTGTATTCCCAGAAGGGTAAAGCAGAGCAGTGTACCTATCCCGTAGTATACACATATTTCAACAATTATGTTTAAGTCCCATGTAACAGGGGGCGAGCCTATTGCTGGAAAACGGGCAAAAGCCAGACTACAGGATGCTACTGAGCAATACCAGATGGAAACTAAAGAAACCGTATAATTGGGATGTGTCCCAAAAAGACTACACTACAGGTAAAAATATACTAAGTCTATTTGGTCCGTCAGTTAGATTACCAAATATAATTGGACACGTATTTTTTGCTTACTCGAATCAATAAAAAGTGACAATGATATAGCACATCAAAGTTCAGGAGAAGGGGCTTGTGTCGTCACTGTCACGTTAAAAGTGTAGCACGGCGTGACGTCACGCGCAATATCAACGCACTATATCTTTGTCATTTTTGGTTTACGTAACAAAAGAAAAAATACGCGCCCAGTATTTTCGAGTAATCCAACTTTCGGACCGATCAGAATTTTTAAGGACACTACCCTATTGTTCCTTGTTTCCTACTTGCCTACATTGCGGCCACATTCACGCGGATGTAGGAAGCTTCATTAGTAAGTTTGTAAATCAAACATACGGAAGCTGACGTCGAGGGTAAGTTTTAAGCGGAGTTACAGGAAACTGATAGTGTGGTGCTCGGGAACTAATGAGTCATCTGTCTCTCCATTTTACGCTGCTATTCAAATAATTCTGCTGCAATGGTATTCTGTAGAAATCTCCTCATGAAAATTTAAATGAAATAAATGCAAAGTCAGCTGTTATCCCATACTAAAGGATTGACAGATCACTTCATCAAACTTTTTACGGGGTGATTTTTTATAGAATGGACATGAAATTTTACATTACTACGTATTTTGAAACATAGTCCTCCGCCGCGTCTGTCTGTTTGTACTGCATCAATTTTCATGCTGTTTTCACCAATCGATAGAGTGGTTCTCAAGAAAAGTTTTGGTGTATAACTTGTCAAGTTTTTGTATACATTGATTAAAATATAATGATATTTGTTGGAGATGTCGTCGAAAATTGCATGATTACTTTTGGTCGCGATAACCTACATTCACGTGGGCGAAGCCGCGGCCATCAGCTAGTTTTAAATAAAATATTCGAAAAGAGAATTTCCAATTTTAAAATCGTTCGAATTAACGTTACGTAAAGCTTTTGTGATAGGCGTACCGTTCTCAAATGATATGCGCAACATTTTCGTACAGTTAGTAGTGTTGCCAGGCTTGTCCGAGCATATGTACGTCAACTTACTTAAATAACTTCATAGGGCTGTCAGGATCAGTTCCATGGTCAGTTATATTAATAGTAGTCACTTTTTAGGCTTCCGTTGCCAAATGGCAGAAACAGAACTCTCATAATTTCGGCCTGTCCGTCTGTCCATCCGGATGTTACACAGCGATTAACAAGACATTGTTAAAATTTTAAAGGATGATTTTTATGAACCGTTATACCAAGCTGAAGGGAAATTACGAGGAATTAATTAGGAGTGGCACTCTCTGTAAAAGAGCAATCAATCCAATCTCTATCGTCAAGCAGTGTTGCTATTAGGTGAAAGGTCGTAGGTGCCGTGTTATTACAGGTTAATAAGCCAATTCAGCTTTGTATCTAGGATGGTAACGTGTCTACGATACCTTTGGTTTTGGAGATATACATATTATGTGGCGCTAGTCATAAAACACCTGGTTAGCTTACTACTGCAACTCATTTTGCTTCATCATAATAGATGTCACAGTCTTTTACTAAGTAGGATGACAACTTAGGAATAATTTATATCTGAGATGAATAGGTAACAATACAATTCATCGATCTAATGTCCTAAGGACAGTCAGCCCTCATTTCCCGAAATCATCATCATCCTCTTGCCCTTATCCCAATTTCATTCCATACATCTCTATTTCCCGTCATCTCAGAAGTCACTTCCTTCTTAGCCATATCAACTTTCACACAATCCATCCATCGTTTCCTGGGTCTCCCTCTACTCTTGTAAGTGATCCCCTCTACATTCATACTCAAAACTATCCTCACAACATGATCCTCATTTTCCGAAAATAGTACAAAAATGTTGCTTAGACTGTTATACTTTTGTCCTATTCTAAAAAAATAGCCTTTAATTCTGTCAAGCCGTTTGTGCACCAAAACCTAGCAATGGGTATTAATTCGTTTAAAATATGAGGAAGTAAAGCCGGCAGCATTTCCACTTCTCCTCCTTCATGATTTAATGTCAAACAAACCCTGCACACACGTCACAAAGTAAACAGACATTTTACAGAGAGCGAGTTGGTACAACATTATTCAGAACACATAATACAGAACAGATAATACAATATTTACCGACCAACCCGTATGAGCCAACATTTGTTTCTCATTAAGTCGGCTATCACAGTCATTCGTGCCTACGCCGATTATTTCGATATTTTCATTGAAAGTGCCTCCATAATGTTGTGCATTTAAAGTTGGATTATAGAGGTAATTGAAATGATTTTGTTGAATATTATTTCAGGATAAACCCACTTATATTTTGGAGCTGAGTGTATAATTATGTATTTGTCAGAAAAAAATATTGAATGTGCTTAAATTTTCGTTACTTTTAAATTAATAGTGGCGTGCTTATAATATGATCTTATATAAAGCAAAAAAAAGTATGTTAGGATCATTGGAAATGGCTTTTTATTTGAAACTACAGAAACCTCTCTTCTCAAGAAAAACTTTTCTTTTTCCAGATTCTCAATCTCGTAAAATAAACAATCTTATGATATAATATAAAATTTTATTTTCATCATAATGCTCTTGATTTTAGTGACTAATCTCTTAGTTAGTTCTCTTAGTTTTAGTGTCTTTTTTCAAACTATTTTTTTTATGAAATCATAATGCTTTCATTAGTAAACACCAGCGTTATACCAAGCTAAAACTACGGAAAATAATTAGTTACTTTTACACGCATGAGTACTAATAAGTGCGAAACCGAGTTAAACATAACTGACGAAATGTAGGTGCAGTAAGAGGTTAAGTTATATAAGGGGAATACAAATTTTGAATTGAGATTTCGAGAAAAGATGATATCATAAAAGTTTCATCGTATAAAATCGTAACAGTGTCCAATAATTTATTGACTGCTTTAACATTTTGATATTCATGGTATGCACAGAAAAAAAAATAAGACTTAAACCGAAGACATTGCCATAGTCACTACGCTGCAGTAGCAGGATTAGCCATGCGAATATTCATGACGATCGTCTCAAGAAGCTGCCTGTCTGAGAAACCACTGAGCACGTGATCTTACTGAAGCAGCTAATGAGCACATTTCCTTGCTGTTTAGCTGGCAGACGTGTACTAACGCATTTGTTTAGAACAGTAGTTACCAACCTTATTTTAACTGGGGATCACTTAGACTTGTTTTTTGTTAGCAGGGATCATAAAGAAAGTTAAAGAAAAATAACCTTGTTAAGCTGAAAAGTAACATGCACTTATACAATTTTATTACTGTACCGTTATTCCATTTTCATAGAAAACTTAACATTTCTAATTGAAAATTATAATCAGTTTGCATCAATATGATTTTTGAGTTGAAAGATTTTTTCCTTGTAGCAGTACCATATTCTAGCTCTAGTAAACCCCCTGGGGGTTCACGGACTACTGATTGGGAACAAATGGTTAATAAAAAGCGCCACCTTAAGCAAAATTTAACGATACGATGCAAAAATTAAACTGTAAAATTATGCCAACCATCACGACGTTACTAAAATCTTGCCTTGTTAGAATGGAGTTCAATTTGGACTAGAACCAAATAGTTTAGTGTGCCCCATGGGTTAGATATCACTGCCTTGTTTTGGTGGAGGTAGTAAGAATTGGCTAGATCCAAGAAGAACATAGCCGGTAAATGTGGAGACGCTTGGGAGAGGCCTTTCTTTATCCACCAGTCGTACACATTACGGCTGATTGTTGATACTGAAAGTCTGACAAGCAGCCTTACCAAGGAAAATTATGTATTTTTTAGCGTAGGTAATATTTATGGTTGTGACTGTTCATACGTATGGTACTATTTTACCAATCATTAGGACAGTTAATATTATTATGTAGTCGTGTAGTGTGGTGTGGTAATTATGTTATTTTTTGTACTCCTCCACTGTTCTTTTCTGATTAATTTCGTTACGGGATCCAAGATAGTTGAATCATTTCTCCGGGATTCGTCGGGCTTCATTGACACGACGCTTTTCTGATGGTCGCCACTGTGAATTCTGGTTTTCAGAAGTTGCAATGTTGGAATAGAGCGGCGAGCTGTGCAAATAAAAAAAAAAGTCTTACCAAGGGGTATTTTGTTGCCTAGCAACTGGGTTTTTGAGGTCAGATAGGAGGTCGCTCCATGTAAAATACTGTTTTCAGCTGCGTCGGGTTAGTCTGAACACAATATACGACTACTTGGGTAAAGGCTAGGCTAATGATTATGATGATGATATTCAACATTATATTAATAACCCAAGTTTAAGCTAAGATGTTCACATCTGTACAGAACGATCATGGGTAGGACCATAGGAACAACTTAAAAGCAATGGATAGCAAGCTAAAAATTATATGTATATACTAATTTGTGTCGTATCGATGTGAAAAGTTGGAACATTGGTGTAAGTTACTGATTAATTAGCTAACACTCCAATATTAGAGTGTATTTCATATTTCATAATCATTAGAATTCATTTTTAGTTCTCTGTATTTCTGTTACAGAAGGAGTTGTTTATTCTGTAAACTATGTATAATTATTTGTTTTAAGTTGTTCATTTTCACTAGAGAATTAAATAATTAACTAACAAGTTTGTTTGTTCTACATGGTCTATTCTACAAATAAATATACAAACGCTTTCTGCTTTATATTTTTAATAACTGTTTTGGATTTTTACTTTCACATTTTTGTGTATTTGAAAAATAATAGAAGCTGGATCTATAATTTCTTGAATTAATTACATAAGTACTCTTGCGCCCTACTATTTTCTTGCTGTTATCTGTTTTGCGTGTAAACAAAACAAAACGAATAACGGATGCAATTGTTTGCACGCTTTGCGGATCAGCAGTTAGTAGAATTTCAGCTTGCAAATCCAGGAATCCGTATTTAAAAGCCTTTTATAAAAATAAATAATAATAAATAAATAATGCTGGACAATCCACACAGCATCATCTAGCCCCAAGCTAAGCAGAGCTTGTGTTATGGGTACTAGATGACTGATATACTTAATACAATACATTACATAGATAGATATTTTTTATTATACATGGCAAATACCCAGAACACCCGGAACAAATATTTGTAGATCGTACAAACATTTGTCCCAAGGCGGGAATCGAACCCGCAACCTCATGCGTCGCAGGCGGACCTTCGCCCGCCGCGCCACATCGGTCCTCAATCTCTCTTAAAAGTCGAAATAATACTTGCTTCGTGATAAAAAGGCTCCATTTTTTCACATTTTAAAACTAAACTTGCTCTCGCAGGGCACGTTCAAAGCCTCATCACAAAGGCTTCGTTGCACCACTCTACGCATTCTAATGCAAATTTCATTGAAATGCCCTCCCATTGTTATCACTTCCAGTCTCCAAGGAGAACTTGGTACTCACACATCTCCGATCTTTGTATATGCTCTACGAGATTATAAAAAATGTAATTTGAATGGAGATAATTTTGTGGAATTGTGTACGGGAATTTTAAGGATGAATTTGGATAAATTAGTAATGATAACTGTGCGGGATTTCATTAATATACTAAATAAAATATGGTGAAACTTTAATCACGTTCTGAGATGAACAGGGTCTAGATCCGGAACATAGAAGGAGTCTTTATTAATTAGGGAATGTTGGATATCGCTGTTGGAGCGCGGTATTAAGAAAAAAATAAAATCTTTTTTTATTTTTCTTCAAAGAGTTTTCTTCTGTAAGGAGGCTGAAAAAAGGACTTAGAAAAGAAACATGAAACAACACTGACTTTTTGGAAACAAAATGAAAATGGATGAGTAATTATACGTACATCCGTCGTTGAAAATACGCCTGAAACAAATCTAGAAAAACAAGATATTTACAAACATCTTGTTTTTTCCTCAAGTTTCGAAGTGAACGTGGAAATGTATAAAGTTAGAGAGGAAAATTGTTGCCTAATAGGTGTTCTTTTTGTGGAACAATGAGTCAGCTTTGAGGTCAATGAACGAGGTAGTATTCTATGTGAGATCCTATAAAAAGAGATAGAGAACTTTTAGAATTATGAATCCAACCCATATTGGGTAGGATTCATCATCATCAGAAATTATTCCCATATTAATTTTACGACGTGATCACTTAATTTCAGCAGACTCACAAAACTGTTAAATGTCAAAGCACCAAAACTAAATTTACACTGTGACTAAGCAATCTGAATAATGTAACTAGGAGGTTTTATGACATCGTCGTGGCAAAAATATGACATTAATTTTATAGCGAGAAAATATGCCTAGCGCATGACGGGTTATCGGTGTTTTTACAGCATTAAACACGTTAGACTTTATTATGACATACTGACTTTTAGTGCCGAGCTTTGGTAGGTTAACTTGAAGGCAAAATAATCTACTTTGAAATTCATGTTGACGTGTAAATGTTACTTGTTGACGTGTAAAAGTGTTTGTAAAAACCTATTTACAGAGATTAATATAAGTAATTTATTATTTATCGTTTTTAAATATCATAAGCTCATCTGTTTATATCTGGCCAGACGTTTACAGGGTCCGACATATATGCAAACTAACTTTCTTTGTTTATAAACTCCTTATTTACTCCCAATGAGCATTCAATTGTTTTAGTAGACATTCAAAATGTAAGATACATTCATAAACTTGAGCCTTTTAACCATGGGGGTTGAAACTACAGCACGTCATTTGCTTCGTTTATCTTCACACAACGCATGCCGGTTGCGAGTACTAATTCAAAATGCATACATTAATTCATCCATTTTTAATTGGTAGCCTCGATCTGATTTCAAAAGGCAAAACCATGGGGAAAAGCCGTTCTAACCCGTCCCGGCTTGAACGGGTTACCCCATATTATGAAAACTTTTCATAATATGGGGAACTGTTAATTTATTTTCCTTTGCTGTATGAGAAGCGTATTTTGCCCTGCAGTGGAACAGAAACCGGTTGGTATTATTATTTGAAATGTACATATATTTTTATGTAATGCGTCGTTGGTTTAGTAGTCGTAAACGAGACTACTAAGGTCCTAGATTCGATTCCTGGGTCGAGCAATGTGTTATTGGGATTTTTCATCACATTTCTCAGTAGCAGCCCGGAGTGTGCCTGGTTGATGGCTAGACTCACCCTCTATTACATGGGACTTAAAAACGTTATTGGTGAAATGTGCAGGTACCGTAGGTACACCCGTGCCCAACTCTTTGGGGAAAGTAGTCGTGATGTAATGTTTTTGTGTAAATATTAGATTAGATCTTGTAGATAGGTACTGTAAACAAATACTGGAGTTTACTTTAGAACAGCACCCGTTTAAGTTTCTTACTTTACGGAACAACTTGCGTACATACAGTGTATGCTACTTGTGTACATCAAAAAGGAAAACAAATAAACTTCCAGTCGGAAAGTTCGCTCCGTGGAACACTCGTAATTTTATCTATCTGTCCTTTCATCTTGTTTCCTTTAGTAAATTAAATTCCACTTACCTACTTATAATTTACCAACTGTAGACTGTACTTGTACTAATTTAAATTTACAGTACGATGGTAGGTAATGGATTTTTAGGTAAGTATTTCATAGACTTCTATAGTGAATCGGTTCGACGATTTTACATTGCAGTTTTAAGTTACCGTGGCATGTGACTGAGTAATAACGGCCGCATGGGTCGAGCTTCAAAGTTAAGCAACGCTTCTCGAGGTTGGTTCATGGATGGGTCACCATCAATTACAAACCGAGACCCCTCCGTGCTTTTTAAAGCATGTTCAGCCGTTGTACCCGGCTAGTTCAAGTGGCGAGTGGCTAAAGCCTCATGGAGGGGAGCTTGTGGCTAAATATAAAAAAGCCGCACGGGTCTTCGACGACGGTTAAGCTACGCTTGCCGTAGTCCGTCCTTGGATGGTCCTCAGACTGTCCATTGCATATTGGGAGCCGTTGGTCCCATCATTAATAATTCATCTGACATTTGATATCTTTGACGGTCGTTACGGGTCAGTACAGTCTTAACCAGCGATATTGTGTTACTCAGTACCTGGGTTGTGATGGTCAGATATGCTGTCGCACCATGTAAAGTACTGCTATTCTTGACGACCGATGTGGCGCGGTGGGCGAAGGTCCGCCTGCGACGCAGGAGGTTGCGGGTTCGATTCCCGCCCTGGAACAAATGTTTGTACGATCTACAAATATTTTTTTCGGGTGTTCTGGGTATTTACTATGTATAATAAAAAAATATCTATCTATGTAATGTATTGTATTAAGTATATCAGTCATCTAGTACCCATAACACAAGCTTTGCTTAGCTTGGGCTAGATGATGCTGTGTGGATTGTCCAGCATTATTTATTTATTTATTATTTATTCTGCTGCGTTCGGTTATACTGGAAGCCAATTCCTACATAGTTTATAAAAGGCTACGCAGATAATGATGATGATTTTTAAGTTATACTGCCAGGATACTGGAGAAAACCAGGTAGCAAAGCCAAAATTTTAATGAAATGACGTTTTTGGACGATAACGATAGGCAACAGGATTTCTTATCAGCTACATGACGAATCCGTTCAAACTTTCATCCCCAATTAAATTCCTTTAGGGAATAAATTTGCTTCAATCGTCAATTATTTCTCAAAAAATCAGCTGCTCCATACATTTTGTTTTGTGAACAGGAAATGTACTGAACACCAGTTATTTTTTTGGAATTCAGCGTCAGTCCGGTGGTAATAGTTATTCAAAGTGATGAGTACAATGACCTCTTCAGAGGTTCATGGTAAAAAAAAACTAAGTTTGTGTGAGGAACTTTTGTGCAAAATTGTATGCAGTAAGACCCTAGGTGTGTGTTATCTGTCAATGACTTTAAGAATTAGGTTAAGTTGCTTCTTAAGTATTCTTCTTTATAGTAAAGCTTATTTTTTTCGTAATATCTGCACATTAACAACCAACATTGCTATTTAATACGACTCCTTAATAATATTTTCACACGCTCTCATAAGTTATTAATAACTTTTAATATATTTTTCTCACGCACAACTGAGATATTGCTGGATCGTTTCGTCTACGTAAACAAGGTATGATTATAAACGAAAAATCCGAAAATATATTCCGTAATAAATTAATGTGGATTTATTACGAGCTATCCGAGGCGGAATGCGTGACGCGCACTGGATTCCAGCACAGGAATCTGAAACGTGAACACTGATATTTCAAAGTCCATTGCGTCTTTCTCAGTAAAATGTACAGCAATCGAAACAAAAAGAGCATTGGAAAATGAAATGAAAAAAACGAAATACTCACCTTTGTAATTTCGCTTCAGTCTCGCTACATGGCCTCGGTGGGAATTATTCAATAACACTGACGAATGGGTTTTATAACGGAATTGATTACGGGCCAGATAACGAGATGTAATCGCACCGGGGGGAATAGAGACAAATGTCGTATTGGTTGCAGATTTACAGCGCGGCGCGCGCCATCTGGCGTGCCAATTTATGAGTTTAATCAGGAGCTGGCATTGCCACCGGTTTGGGATCGCAGCGAGAACGGGCGCCGGCTTGTTCGCTGTTCAAGCTTGCAAGCCGCACGTAGGCACACCCCTTTATATACTGCATTGGCTTTTAGCTTCTGCAAATTGATTTAAAGTGGTTTTGCTCGTTTTTACCCTTAATACCTCTTTCTATTACTGATCTGGATTTAGGCTAAGGATTGATTACGTTTACGTTTAATCCGATTTGATTCTATCAAAGCTTACTGTGATTTTAAAGCGTATTTTATTTCTACACTGATTGGTTCTGTGCGATCTGAAGCTTGAATAATCCTGTTTATTTGAAAGTTGTACTAGGCAACAACGAAAGTCGTTTCAGTATTTGATTGTAAACTATGTTAAAAACTTTCTTCGAAACATTTAGATTATTTTATTATATTATCAGTAGGTACAGGGTATACGGGACTGGGAAACTGACAAAAAGGTATGAAAACTGAATCCAGGTTCTGAACTCATGACTCCAGAATATGATTCGGGACCCCCAGCGTTGAATTGTTTCGTTTTTTTTTCCTAATTTCTACGTGTTTCTTTTTTTTATTTATACTTAAAAAGCTTAAAGCTTAAGCTAGTCGGATATTTAATGAAAGACTAAAAATTGGTTTCTTTCAAAATCTCATTGGTTAAATGGAAATGATGATTTTTTTGCTATTTATAGTAAAAAGCACATCCCGAAATATGAGGAAAATGTCGATGAAAAAGTTCAATGCTACGGAGTCCGGATTCATGTACTGAACTGATTGTATCAATTTGTGCGTCTATAATACACTACTACACTACAGTACGTCTGTATAAGAAGTATTTTGGAACGTGGGTAAATGCAGCATTCTTAGTTCAGTTTTAATGCCGTAACTGAAAAGGCACAGGCACCATGAAAACTTATGATTTTAATTGAAGCTTCTAGAAGTTTAATCTCAACCAATACTCAGTAAATCCACTACGTACATTACGATTAAGATCGCAATTCTCTACGTGTAATGGCAAATTGCTAGTTCATCGCTAACGATCTCTGGAATAGCCCATTTCGGTTGAGCCTTACAAATTGTACGGGTAGGTCCACGATACGATTTCTCGTGCTGTGGCAGCCATTAAACACGCAAACATGCAGACTGGAAATGTATATCTGTATTGAACTTGTATCTCTAAGTACTGGTGCCATTACGTTAGCAAATGGATGACCTTCCCACGTGTCGGCAAATGATAAGTAAGAACAGTGCGCCTAGCACGTAGTAATGTAAAGTAGAGTTAAGTATCAGCCTATTACTATCCTACTGCAGAGCAAAGGCCTCTTCTCATACAGAGAAGGCATGAGCATTAATCACCACGCTTGCTCAAGACGGGTTGGCGATTTCAGACTTATATTAATTATATAAGTCCAGATTTCCTCACGATGTTTTCCTTCACCGATGTCAGTGATGTCCAAGATAAACTTAGAAAGTACATATGAATTGAAAAACTCACATTGGTACTTGCCCACGTTGCCTAGCACGAATGCTTGTCGTAAATGTAACGTCAATTCAAATGATATTTGAATAAAAAATGCAACTAGCCAGCAGCATTTTTGTTTGAATGTATGAGCCAAGTACATTATAGCATTTTCATCATTTAGTATCCCATAGATATGAATAAAGTCTTCAAAATAAATAAACATTAAATTCGAAACAAGTAGGTACTTTTAATTTTAAAATCGTTCGAATTGACGTAAACATTTTTAAGACCTTATTCATAAGAATGGGTGATGCCATTAGTGCTGGTCTCATAAATTTAAACTTAAATGCTGCAGGATAGTTGATTTTTCGATTCAAAAATCGTTCGAATTGACTTTTCGTTTACGACAGGCACTCGTCCTAAGCACACTGATCACACAGTGGTACACGATTAACAAGTCAGCTAGGTCGGTAACGGGCCTGAGAATCTGACTCTCAGAGAGGCTCTTTTAATGTTTGCCTTAGTGTAGATAGATCACAACGGAATACGTGAACAGAGTTGAACTGTGTTGTAGGGTTGTAGTGCGTTGTTGACATGTTGCAAATGCACTGAGTCGATTGTGACATTCTCGTTTACTACTTGAATGTACAAATGTGATACAGGTGCATTTAGTACAACTCATGGAATAGTATAGGTGCTAGGGCAAATATTTGTCGTTCCGTAACCGTCTATTCCATTCAACCGTATTTTTATTTATTTAACTTCGATGGTCATAGTTTATCATTTGAGACACAACCCTATAGATAATACTTACTTACATGTGCAATTCTGGATAACATTGTACATGTAAGCGGGTACGCCCTTCATATCTGGAGGCTTTTATTTATTCAGTTTGTGCTGGCTCTTGCTTGAGTTTATTTGTAAATGTTGTTTATATTATCAATATTTTTTTTGGTTTATTGGAGTGTGCTAGCTAACATGTAGGAAATTATTTAATTGAATGATGTATAAAGATGATTGTCATAATTATTATTTTTTGACATATGTTGTACAGCTTCAAGTTCTTCAAACCTATCAGACAGACGTGTTGCTGGGGAGTTTGTTCCGCCACTTCTTCTTCCCAGCAAAAACACTAGGAAGTGGTGAAGGGTGGGCGTTTTGGGGGACTGTCTTATGTAAACGTTTTGACGTTCAAAAAGTACTGAATCTCAGCCTAATTTTAATAAATAAATTTTGATTTTGATTTTGATTGTATAGATTTAAGTTCTTCAGACTTAACAGACAGATGTGTTGCTGGGGGGTTTGTTCTGCCACTGAGAACAAGAGTTCCCAGTAAAAACACCAGGAAGTAGTAAAGGAGGACTGTCTGTTGGGGGACTATCTTATCTAAGTTTTGATGATCAAAAACTGTTGATGCTCATTTTTTTTTTTGATTTTTAAATTAATTTAGGTATTTAATAAAGCAATAAAACAATTATGAACATGAAAAAAACGAAAAAGATCACAGGGCATCGAAAAAGTCATCCGCATCACTGTCAAAGGGAAAAGTGCCCAAAAGGCTGGCAGCTTTGCTGCGTTGAATAAATGAATGGATTTTGATTCGTCTCTGATGTTCACAATGCACTAGCTGTTTGGCGAAAATTGTTGGCGATCACTTTTACTTATTTATTACCTATGTTCTAACTTTATTCTAAAGGTACCTTTTATTTCTAAGTAGTGAGTATCAGAATAACAACTAAAGGAAAACCAATAAACAATGTTGGTAAAGTAAACAGCACTTTCATTAGTTTCTAGCCGGAGCCTGCCCGAGCAACGTTATAATTTCGAAACTCACCAACTAGATATTAGCACATCTAACTTTTCTAATCAAACTCGCGTAGACTTATATAATAAAAATGTATGTGGTACACAGATGTAGGGAAAGGTAGATAGGGCAAGATTCTGCGTAGATTGATTCATGACAAAAGCAAATATGCTTACTACAGTAAAGACTAGTTAACATAATATATGACGGCGCGCTGATTATCGAATTACGATTTTAATTAATTATGAATCATAACTCGATATGTAAATATTGTTTTAGTTGATTCTTAAATCAAAAATATTAAAAGTTATTTAATAAGAGCGGATAACCCCGAATAGAGTAGTAGGTGTCGTCACGAGTAATGGCGGTCGTCATTCGGTTGACAGCTGCCACACGAGGTGCACACCTTCGAACCTATAGACTCGTAGTCTATTTTCATCTCGTTTACTTTGTGTGATTTTGTAGTGAATTGTGAACTTATCAGAGTGTTATGTAGTTGTCAGTGTAGCTGATGATAGCCTAGACCTAGCCTTTTCCTAACTGCATTGGAGGTCGACTTCCAGTCTAACCGGATACAGCTGAATACTAGTATTTTATATGAAGTTACTGCTGTCTTTAACAACCCAGTTACTGAGATGTTGCTGGTCTACAATCATGATCTGATGATGATGATTGTAGACCAACAACATCTGTCATCCTCTTGCAATTATCCCAATTTATTTGAGGTCGGCTCAGCATGTCTTCTTCTTCCATATATTCCTATTTGCCGTCATCTCAGAAGTCACCTCCTTCTTAGCCATATCATCTTTCACAAAATCCATCCATCGTTTCCTCGGTCTCCCTCTACTCTTGTAACCCTCTACATCCATACTCAAAAATTTCCTCACAACATTATCCTCATTCCTTCGCATCACGTGTCCATACCATGACAACCGATTTCCACACAACTTCACGGCCACAGGCGCCACTTTCAGACTTCCTCTTATGTACTTATTTCTCATTATATCCATTCGAGTATAATAGGTATTTAATTAAAATATTATAGGTCTAAAATAGTACCAAACACGTTTAAATATCACTTCAATCGCTATAGATAAAGCTGTTGTGTTTTCTTTATTTACAATATTTGTGATGTGGAGATTCACGGGTAAAATGCTCTTTTCTTTCGGTTTATTGAATAGAGTATAGACGATAAACACATAAAGGCTGTGTTAGGCATAAATATTGCTTAAGTTATCACTTAAAAGATCTACGGAGGTGGGGCGGTTGCGTATCTTTCGCTGACAGTTATTGCGTCTTTTATGCGTGAAGTTTGGGTAAAAATCTCTTTATAGTACCAGATTCCATCTAAAATGTAAACCTCCACCCATTTGCTTACCAAAGGAAAACTGATAAACACTTGTATTTATTGTAGTTAAGTGCCCTAAATTAAAATAATTACAAAAGTATTTTGCCTTGACCTTATTTCATTAGGCAATCAAGGTATGCTTGTCAATTTATATACCTTTCATATATATTATATTATTATGAGTCTTGTGGCTCGAAATAAATGATTTAATTTAATTATTTCATTTATGGGTGCTTACATTATCTTGCAATCACGATAATGATGCTATATATATTTATATATTTTTACATAATATATATATACTCGTATGTACTTACTTAAAAAATTTGAAATATCATAATTGAGAATAAAAAATGATGTTCCTTTTATTTTTTTAATCAGACTATCTGAGCAAACAAGCTGGCAAACTATAAACACCAACTGCGTTATATTTTAATAAAGGTAAAGCACTTTCCTCCACAGAGAAGGACAGGGTAGTCAAAAAGTCTCAGTCGTCCTAGATCTTGAGCTGTCCGCTGAACGTAAATTGTGCTCCACTTTGTCTACAAAGTAACCATGCAAGCAAGTTACAAAGGGAAATTCACTTCTCTCTCACCTCTTCAGTTTCAAAGCAAGAACTGGATCTGAGCAATTTTCCTCAATGTGTACATTACAGTTAGCGTCCAAACGGTTTCAAGTTAATGGCACAATTTTAGAGTTGGAGTTTATCATACTTTTAATAAACACGTTTGTACGGCTTTTTATAACAGACTGGCCAGCAAATAAGGCAACACAGAGAAGGATGTTAGTGAGTATGATTTTGAAAATCCTATGGTAACCAACTAGGGATGTTACGGAGGCCATGTTAGTGGAAGCGGAGGCGGAGCTTGATAGAAGTGGAGGTTAACGGAGATAGAAGTAGAGGAGAAATAAAGAATATTTCTACATCATCGTTCAGAGTAATATAGCAACTAAACATGTGTAAGGGGTAAAATGTATTTCACAACACACAGTTTTGCGGCTCTGTCACCATGTAGGTGATTTTTGTGGTTCACAAATTAAATTGTTGCCATCGCTCAGTTGCTCACTTGTTTTTAAACCTTGCGGCACGGGTGGTATATGGGAGCAAAAACTAGAAACTTCGATTTTAATATTTAAATATACTTTCGATTAGTTTATTTTATTTCCATAAAACGGAACGGGAGTGTATTTTTAAGACACATACATCGTACGCGTCTGAAGCAAATCTTCGTACAGCAGGTATGGATCGTGATGTAGGGGCAGCAGCATCCACCGCAGCAGCCACCGCAACAGTTTCATCAAGATCCGCACATTTTTCATCCGAGCCTAAAATACGTAAAGAGTATACTAAAAGTAGGGGAAAGTTGATATTTTTTCGTAAAATTTCAGAAATAGTAGTTTTTTGGATTTTTTAACCATATGTGTATAACACGAGCAATTTGATTAGTTAGGGTGATTTATTTGATGAGATTTCTGTTACATCTCCGCTTCAAATTTGCGGTGTGTATGTGGAGATGCGATTTCTTTCGGAAGTTTCGAAGTGTGAAGAAATAAAAAATGCTATTAACAATCTAATAACGTCATGCTCAAAAACAATGAAAGAGAGCTGAATGTTCTTAAACATGCTTAACGGCTGTAAAAGCTCATATATTGTCTGTAGGCACGTACCTAACTACTATTTCATTCTTTTATTTTGTAGTCTCCTTCTTTTCCGCCTTAAATAAATTGTGAGTTTCCGATCCGATTTTCTTGTTCACCGTGCAGTGGTCACGAATACAACATATCTCCTAGCACAGATATATCTTTTATTTAAAAGGAGGTCCCTATGTAACAGGCACTGTAAAAAATTGTACAAGTTAATTTATTGTTATTTATTTTATAACATTAACACAACATGCCCTTGTAGTTTAGATTTTACTTTGTGCAGTGTACTGTGGTTTTCTCCTAATTTAAGATATTCCATCGTTTGGTTAAAAATCATGCCAAAGTGACCCGATTCAATTAAACTGAATCTTTTTTCCCTTTAATTAAGCAAAAAAAAATACACGTAGGCACCTAGCATATGCACATTTGAGGTTTCTATTGAGGTTTTCTTTAGAGTTAGTAAAAAGTCACTTTAGTAAAATAAATCGAAGGATTTATTTTATTGTAATTGTAACGAAACCCAAGCTCCGAAATCTCACCTGAAATGTTTTTAAACTGTCATTTCAACTAAATCGAAAATCAATACAAATCACTGCCATTTGCCGAGCCTAAAACCATAAATCTGCACCATTTTATCTTCGAATAAAAATATACCTAAGAATAAGTTAAGGCTTAATGTTGAATACATAGATAGAATGGGGCCATTAAAATGGACGTTCTCGTAAATAACTTATCACAATAACACATTTGTAACAGAACACACTCTTGTTCTATTGCTTAAGTAACCATTTTGTTCGTCTACATGCGTAGAGGCACCCCCGGGGGGCGCGATGTCTCCAAAGATAAACTATATATTAGGTCTTTACCTATGAAATTGCCGTTCTGCAGTACTGGCCATTTCAAATCAAAATATTTTTTGTTTGGCTAAGAATTCTAATTTCAAATTAATTTTATTTTAAAAACATGGATTTTTTTTTCCAAAAGTAGTCATTTGTTTATTGATTAGTGTTACATTTTCATCGCATTTAAATCTTTTTCGTCATCATGGATACGTTAAAAATTCGAGTAATTATGGAATATGAGTACCGTCGTGGCAGCAACGCGGCACAAGCGGCACGCAACATCAACGACGTTTACGGAGCTAACACTACAAACCAACGCACTACCTGTTATTGGTTTGCTCGCTTCCGTTCTGGAAATTTCGACCTGAAAAATGAACCTCGCGGTCGTCCGAAGACTTTGGTCGACAATGACGAATTAAAGGCGATTGTGGAAGCTGATGATACACAATCTACGGCTGAATTAGCAGCAGCTTTCGACGTTAGCGTCAAAACAATATTGGTCCATTTGCGTCAAATTGGCAAGGTAAAAAAGCTTGACAAATGGGTGCCCCACGAACTCAATGATCGCCAGCGCGAAGTACGCGTCGAGACGTGCCTTGCACTGCTCAACAGACACACAAATGAAGGAATTTTGAACCGCATTGTTACCTGCGATGAAAAATGGATTCTGTTTGATAACCGCAAGCGCTCAGCAAGTTGGTTGGATCCTGGTTCAGCACCTAAACAATGCCCTAAACGAAAACTTACCCCAAGAAAAGTGATGGTCACTGTTTGGTGGTCTAGCGCCGGTGTGATTCAACACAGCTTCTTACCAAACGGGGTGAGCATTACTGCAGATGTGTACTGTGAAGAATTGAACACAATGATGGAGAAGCTGGCACATCTCCAACCAGCATTGGTCAATCGCTCGTCTCCGCTGCTCCTGCACGACAACGCGCGACCTCATACTGCACAGCAGACGGTCTCCAAGTTGCAAGAACTGGGGTTGGAAGCTCTCCGTCATCCGCCCTACTCACCAGACCTTGCGCCTACAGACTACTACTTTTTCCAGAATTTGGATAACTTCTTGGCGGGAAAAAAATTCAATACCCGAGAGGCAGTACAAAATGCCTTTGAAGAATTTGTTGCCTCCCGTCCAGCTGATTTCTTTAAGAAGGGCATCAATAAACTGCCACTGCGTTGGCAAAGATGCATTGATTGCATGGGTGATTACTTCGATTAATACAAATAAAAAATACATGAAAAAAATTCATTTAAATTTTTTCATACAAAACGGCAATTTCATAGGTAAAGACCTATTATTTATTAAGTTTGGTGTGTAAGAAAATATTGTAATGTTATTTTTCCATCCATAGCCTAACTAGGACAGGTTAACTTTTGCTGCATTAATCGACAAAGGAACTCATATTTCTGTCAGTGAGGCGTCCACAAAAAAAATTGTTGAGAGCATGCATCGCTTGCTCTTATCACAAAATTATCATTTTTACCACATGGTGGCGTGATGTTACGCTATGTGATGGTCAAAATCAGTGTGTTTTACTCTAGCAGGCAAACTGTGGGAAGGGGATCAGGAGTGATGATTTTATAAAGAACAAAATGGGAACACGCCTTTATTAAAATATTGGAAATCCTTGGTCTAATATGTAATTCGTTGCCCATCGTATCATATAGTTGAAGACTAGAATGAAATATTATATTTACTATATATGTATTTACGCTTATTATGGGAGTTAGAAAGTTTTCATCGAGCTATGGCTTCTTTATTTTTGTATACAGGTGATTATTAAGTGGATGGTACAGTAGTTATACATCGTTTCTGCCTTTTAGATTTAACGCGTTATACACAGATGCATATTTCGGAACCTATATCCTATATAATAATAATAATACATTATTTAATAATAATAAATAATAATAATAATAATAAACAACGACTATCGGATCAGGTACGAGTCATTCAACGTAACCATATGTTGGATGACACCGTGCTTGATAGACTACGACTGAACTCACGAAGTAACCGCGTTATGCCTGCTTCGTCACTGGTCGCGGTACAACTACCCAGTTTACCTATTGTATCACCGCGACCTGAATACGTTGGTGAAGAGGATGATGACGCAGCTATATCCGTGAGTTCCCAATGTAATGTACGCTTGAGGAGCGCTTTGGAGGATGCATTCCGAGAGTACCGCTCCACACCGCCTGAGCTTGGACAACGTTTACCTCGTCTGCCCATGCATAAGAAAAACAAGGCGCTGATGTGTGGTCTAGATTCACTGCTGTCAAATAGTTTTGACAACAGCAAAGACCTCGCAGATACCCACTCAATCTTGTACTGTGCAGCTGCAGTGCAAATGTAAAATTTCCAAACAGTAAGAAAGCTACACGACCAGCCGTACCAGCTTGGCAGTGCAGGATTGAGCGACGTATCGGTGAGGCTAGAGTACTCATCGGCAAACTTATCTGTTTCAGGGAGGGTAATACTCGCCCTAGAGTGATGCGCTTTGTGAGGCGGGCGTTCTCGGGGACTGATATTAGTTCTCGAGACTATTTATCCCGCGTCACGGAGCGCATCGACTTCCTGAAACAGAAGATCTGTGCATGGGCAAACCGTATTCGTCGGTACAAGCGGCGAGTGGAGCGATACACTCAGAATCGCACGTTCCGGAGCGATGAAAGGTGGGTGTATAGAGCTTGGGAGCGACCGGACCAAGGTGTGATTGATACGTGCCTGCCAGATGATAAGGCCATGTATTCGTTTTGGCGCAGCATCTGGTCGGTACCTGTCAGACACACTGAGGGCGATTGGACTAGGGAGGTCGAACGAGCATGTGAACCATTACCAGTAATGGGGACTATCAACATCAGTCCCCAGGATGTAGCTTGTGCAGTTCGTCCGCTACCTAACTGGAAATCTCCAGGACCGGACGGGCTGCACAACTTCTGGATTAAATGGCTCAAAAGCTCGCACGCTCGTTTGGCAACTCAGTTCCAATCTGCCTTAGAGTCAGGATCGCTGCCCCAGTTTCTAACAACAGGAATAACCCACCTGCTCCATAAATCAGGTAGTACTGCGGAACCCAAAAATTATAGACCAATCACTTGTCTACCGACGGTCTATAAACTTCTTACTTCCATTTTGAGATCTAAAATTAACAACCATATAGAGACCAGTTCGATCATGTCTGTCTCTCAGAATGGATGTAAGAACGGGTCCCGTGGTACTAAGGAGCTGCTCCTCATAGATATGACCATTAGCCAACAGGTTCGTCGTTCCCGAAAGGATCTGTCGACATGTTGGATAGATTATAAGAAGGCCTATGACTCGGTGCCACATACGTGGCTCATGAGGGTGCTGGAGTTGTATAAAATAGATGCAACTCTGCGCACCTTCCTGACGTCATGTATGAGGCAATGGAGGACGGTCCTTCACTATCCAGGATGTCGACAATTCCGGGAAAACAGCGAGCCGATAAGGATCGAGCGAGGCATATTTCAGGGTGATAGTTTCAGTCCATTGTGGTTTTGTTTAGCCCTGAACCCCCTAAGCACGCTGCTGGAGGGTTCAGGTCTAGGTTATCGGTTGAGAAGAGGTACTCAGGTCATATCTCACCTTCTTTACATGGATGATCTGAAACTCTTTGCCCCCAACAATTTACAACTGATGGAGCTACTGAAGGTAACAGAAACCTTCAGTAGCGCCATCAGGATGGATTTTGGTGTAGACAAATGTGCAGTCATGCATGTTAAGCGAGGGGGGATTGTGGAATCCGCTGGAACCCAACTCTCGGATTCCATATACCTTAGATCCCTCTCCTCAACCGAAACCTACAAATATTTGGGTATGTCGGAAGCGTTAGGCATTAATGCTGCTGACATGAAACAATCTTTGAAGGAGCGCTTCTTTGGCCGCCTGAATAAAGTGTTAAATAGTCTTTTATCAGGTGGCAATAAGGTGCGCGCCTTCAACGGTTGGGTCATGCCGGTTTTGATGTACTCTTTCGGCATACTCAAATGGACCCAGACGGAGCTTGATGCCCTGGATAGGAGGGTCCGCACATTGCTGACCGCAAATCGCATGCATCACCCACGATCGTCGGTGATGAGACTGTATATCTCGCGGAAATGCGGGGGTCGAGGCTTCTTAAATGCTAAGACCCTGCACAACCGTGAGGTATGCAGTCTCAGGGAGTACTTCCTTGAAGCCGACGTGGGGATGCATCGAGATGTGGTCGCGGTGGACAAGGGCCTTACCCCGCTCTCCTTGGCTAACGAGAACTGGCGCAAGCCTATAGTATTAGATACTACTGACCGCATGGAAATATGGAAGAGCAAAGAGCTTCATGGGCGCTTTTATCGGGTCTTACATGGATCTGATGTAGACCTATTAGCGTCCATATCCTGGCTGCGCTTCGGTGACCTCTTTGGGGAAACCGAAGGTTTTGTCTGTGCGATTATGGATGAAGTTATCATGACGAATAACTACCGGAAATACATTGTGAAGGACGGAACGGTTGACATCTGTCGGGCATGCCACCGACCCGGGGAATCAATCCGACACATTATTTCTGGCTGTTCTCGTCTTGCTAACGGAGAATATTTGCATAGACACAACCTTGTTGCCAGGATAATCCACCAGCAACTTGCTCTGAAGTATAACCTTGTGGAATTAGAAGTACCGTACTATAAGTATGTGCCCGACCCAGTTCTTGAAAATGGCAATATCACATTATATTGGGATCGATCTATCATCACTGACAGGACTATTGTTGCCAATAAGCCTGACATAGTGGTGATAGATCGATCAGAGCGTCGCACAATGATTGTTGATATTACGGTTCCACATGACGAGGACCTCGTGAAGGCTGAGAAAGAGAAACAGATGAAGTATCTTGATCTGGCTCGCGAGGTTGTCGACATGTGGGACGTGAATACAGCAGTCATTGTGCTGATAGTTGTGACGGCCAATGGTATAATAGCCAAGAGCCTCGACCAACACCTAAGGAGGCTCTCGTTAGGCAGCTGGATCAAGGGCTTGATCCAGAAAGCGGTACTCCTGGAAACGGCACGTATCGTTAGGAGGTTCCTTTCTCAAGAGCCCTGACCACCGGTAGCTTGGACCCTGTTCCCAATGCCGGTGGGCTACTATTTTTTATATTTTTAAATGTTTTTTATTTTTTTATACTGAAATATTTAAAAATATAATTTATATGTATATAGAAAAATAAAGGAAATAATAATAATAAATTATTTATTGCTCAGACAAAAGAAATACATTATTTGTTACATAAGAAGTGTATGAGTTCTTTTTATTACAATTAGTTTTATGAATAATGTCCCCTATACTAGGAAAGTCCTGTGTTATAGGAGACATCCATTCGTCCGTAGGTACAATTTAAAAGAAAATATAATAATATATATATAGACTGATTCTGACCAGCTAACTGATATTTGTTTTGGGCAGCACGGCTGGTTTTCCATCAGGCAATAAATTGACTTCGTCGAAATAGGACTATCGAACAGCCATTAAAATAACTTCACAAGCAAACACGCATGAACATAGTACGTACCTATACAGGCCAGAACATAACCCTTTAATCGAAATACCAAAACCGAAACATAGTCGAAGTTGGCTCGTAAACGTCAACATAAACCGTCGCCGTTAACCGATCAGTGTTCATTGTGATCACGCGTCTGGCTAACTAATATTCAAATTAGTGACGTCATCGGATTAGGCTCGACGCCGCTCAATTCCTGTTGATTACTCCGTACTCCGCCACGGGTTATTATGGGGGGAATGTATGCGTTCATTTAAATTCGACATCTTGTGACGTTGTAATTTCGTTGGCTTATTCGAGAGTAGGTGACGGAAATATTGTGTTGCGTTATTGAATTAATTCTTGAGTGGATTTGGGTGTGTGAGGAGCCTTATTTAGTTAAAATGATTTGTGTCATATGTCAACTTGAAACAGCTGTACCTTGTAAAAAGAGTTTTCATAGAGATAAGATTTTCGAAGTAAAAACTTCTTTAGCTGTGTTGACCGATTAATGGTAGCGGGAATGGTATGGGTGCGCATCACCGACATGCTAATATGACGTGAACTGGGGAGGACTTACAATTATTCAAAAGTTTTAACTTATCACTTCTGTTGGCAGTCCTCACGACTGCTTATTTTCTTTTTATCTGTTATGTACATACAAATTAATACATAATCAAATTACTTTTAATGCAGGATTTGGCTTTAGACGCATAAATAGTAGTTTTCTGATATGTGCAGTCTTCTGTATTAAATAAACATATTTGCCTTCTCTCTTTATTTAGTGACAGAGTCTAATTTGACACGTCGGGTTATCATGATGGATTAATATTCAAACCATATCTTAGCGAGCATCTCATGACATGTCGAGAACTTGCTCAAGCCATCCGACAGTCGAGATGTGACGGGATTGATACAAGATATTAGAGATAGGATAACAAATCAAATGATAAACAGAGGAACCACAATATAGACGAATATGAAAGTTCCAAAATGTCTTCATTTCATTGACTGCGTAGTGTAGCTACTTCTAACTTCTGAAGAAATAACAATTACGGAATGTATGAAAGATCATAACTTGAGAATGGCTCAACCAATTCGGCTGTTTTTTTTGCTGTTGTGTTCGTTATTTGATCACAAGGTTATTTTGAATTATTCCTTTGGAAAATCTCCCGGAAAAGTGAGAAATTTGATGGTATTTTCGTATGTTAATTAAAAAAAAACATGTTTGGCACGTGTGAAGCCGGGTTGCCAGTATTTCATAAAATTTAATACAATCTATGTTTTTCGACCGTGTTATCAATATTCAGCTTCACATAAAATTACAAGAACATTGCTCAAAACATCCTATGAATCAACGTTTATTAAGACAGTACGATAAAGAAAGTAATGATACTAGCCTATTATTATCCTACTGCATCGGCCTCTTCTCATTGATTGTCATGGTATGCGCATATAATGCGAAGGAATGAGGACCACGTTGTGAAGAAAGTTTTGAGCATGAATGTGGAGAACTACGAGTAGAGTAGAGGAAGACGAAAAAAAAGATGGATGGATTGTGTGAAAGATGTTATGGCTAGAAAAGAGGTGACTATAGAGATAATGGCAAGTATAGATGTAGGAGGAAGACAACATGCTGCGCCGACCCCAATTAAATGTGGATACGGGCAAGAGGATGATGATGATCATCTGCGCTGGGCTACTAACATTAATTATATTATTAATTATTACTGGCTAGTTATACGAATTTGACCGTTAATGCCGATGACAGTAACACTTCGTTTGACAGGTCGCTTGCTTTCGTATTTATTTGTTTGTGTTGCTGCATTTTTACAATTTAGTGATCTTATTGATCTGAGAATAAATTATCTCGTGGCTAAATAAAAACAGCCACACAGGTCGAGCGGATTGGTTAAGCTACGCTTGCCGAGATCACTCTGTGGATGGGTGACCGTTCATTACATATCAAATATGATCATGTGTCCGCACATCGGTTGCTTCTAAAGTTTTTACCCATACGTCAGCGCCGAGAGCAAAGGGCGCTTACCACCTTGTATTCATTTCTTGTCTCTTCCAATTCCCCTAGTTATCTAGCTCCTTATTTTCAGTACATTTGCACCAACCACGACAGAAATCTGCGTTCCTCCCATAACCGTCTTCTTCAATGCCCGACTCACCGTACTGACTTCATCCACAATTCTTTCTTCGTCCAAGCTATTTCTCTGTGGAATGCGCTCCCGCAGGAAATCAGGATGGCAACCAGCGGATTGGCCTTCAAAGTTAAAGTGCGTGAGCATGTTCGTAAGAAGTTGGCAGTGGTTTCATCACAGCGCTAATGTTTTCTCATTAACTGTTCTTATTGTTTATGTATGTGTTTGTGTATATGTTTATTTGTGTATATGTTCTATGTAGGTATTATATTTATAGTTTATAATAATATATATATTTCTTTTCACTTTTCTTTTAAGAAATTGCACCTGCCACTGTTTGTCTCTGCATCACCCAAAGGTTGACTGGTAGAAAATGCCTATGGCATTAAGTCCGCCTCTGTACATTTGTGTGCTTAAAGTATTAAATAAATACATATCGAGACTCCTCTCTGCCCCGGAAAGCACATTAAGCTGTTGGTCCCGGCTGTCATTTGTAGAGCTTTGAAAGTCGTTATGGTTCAGAAGCCCGAGAGTCTGACAACCAGTTTTACCAAGGTGTATGTGTTCTCCAGTAACTGGGTTGTGGAGGTCAGATAAGCAGTCAATCCGGTTAGACTGGGAGCCGACCTATTGAGACACGGAGTCACGCTATTGATAATTCGCATATAAATTCTCATCTCTTAATTTGGTAAAACTCAGCCTAATTTGAATTAATGACTTTTGGCGCAGCGGATTTTAAATCCAAAAGTATGTTATTTTGGATTTAGAACAAATCTCAGATGGATATCCGTTACTTTAATTTCGGTTGAATGTAGTTTTACTTTAGGAGACAGATAGTAATTAACCGTGGCTGTCGCTGTCTTAAAATCAATCTCCTTTACTATTATGAATTCAGTGCACTTCGATTGCATGGTGGTTTAAAATTGATATCAGCTTGTTAGTAAACATTTTTCTTTTGTACAGAAACCGCCGACGTTTTTGCCTAACATGACTGAATGCGGGTACTTGTGTTACCGAATTTGAGAGGAGACTGCCAATCCAACGCTTCGTCATTGTTAGTTAACAAGCTCTGGATTTAGCACAGTCGCTTCGGCTTTGCAAGCTAGAATTTTGAATTTTGAAGTCATGAATACCTAAACCGTCTGAATTTATAAGTGAAATAACAATACATGATACGGTTGAAAAAATAAAATCAGCAATTTATTCGTACAAAAAGACAATTTGCAGTAGTATTTGTTGTAGTTTACTTTAATAACTACATGCTTTAGTACAATACTAAGTCTGATTTATCAGCAAATATGAATAAACAAAAATTGAAGTGATATGCTTACGTCATCCACTTGTTTCAGACTGCAATTGATTATCTTTTCATGTGGTAAATGGCCAGTGATGTCCACACGGCGGCGGTGGCGAAGACTATATACTCGTAGGTACTTACTTGCACGGTAGTAAAACTGTAAACAATGATAATAAACATACCTACCTATATAACGTACCTATTTCGTACGTACGTACCTATTTCGTTTTACGAAAGGTATACTTTTACAATGCCCGTTTTCATTTACAATACGTGAGACCTTAATGTAATGTTGATACAGGCTGGAAGGACATTGATGCACAACCTAATGCCATGGAGTTTAGTACAGGATTCTTAATACCCTCGGCGTAGAATTTTTACATCGAGTTTTGAGGTTGTACGAAGCTGCGTATGTTTGGTATTATCTTACTACTCGTAGACGTTGCTTTCTTCAAAACGGGCTTTAGTATAGTAACATCCACATTTCGCCAGTTATGTTTGTAGTCCTATGTAATAGGTGGCGAGCCTATTTCCATCAACCAGACACAAATCCAGACTCCAGGGTGCAAATGAGAAACTTCCTATAGGTAAAACTCAATAACACTTGCCTGACATGGGAATCGAACCCAGGACCTCATGCCTTGCAGTCACGCTTGAGCCCTCTCGAGCAACTCAATTGGTCAAATATAAGAATACAAAAAAATGCATAATTTTACGCTTACCTAACTTCAAGTTACTTTTCTTTTACATACATATGTCATATGAAAGGCACACGTCTCGAAAAAATACATATTGGCAATATACGGCGAAAGGAAAGTTTACTTTCTCCCCCAGTTTTCATAAGATTGAACCAGCAAATAAAGAAGCTTACAATTCAAACAAAAGCCAAGTAAATATACGAAACATTGAAACGCATTGTCTCATAATACAAACTATAAGAACCAGACGGCATCGCGAAAGATTCAATTTTCTTTTCATATTTTCTCTACGTTTTATTCAAATGCGGCCCGTTCCAATACTTTTACATCAAAATTTATATCGTTCACACAGCTCTGTGTCTAGAATATTTTACTAATCTGATTACTTTCAGCCAGTACGCTGAGATAGACAAATACCTTTTAAGAGATTTATGATCATTAGCTTTGTTACGAAAAATAAAACCGTTTTCATCGTGATCTTTTTGTTTCTTATTTTGCTGTTATCATGATCTACGTTATCTTGAGATGTAATTAATGCCAGCTGTATTATTTCTTCACCTTTATTTTGTATGCTAGGTCTTTTGAATTCTACATATATTTTAGAGACGGTTACTAACTGATTGATCCACACTATTTCGATTAGTGTGAAAGACAAAGACATTCCTGGCTTTCAAATTAAAGTAATTTAGGTACATAAGTAGTACATATTTTAGTTCGAAAGAAACTTTGAAATGTTGCGCCCTCAAACCACGAACGACGACACGGTTGGCGCAGTGGTTGAGCCATCGGCTGCTGCGCCGCGTGTTGTGGGTTCGATCCCCACACGGAACAAATATTTGACCCACAGGTAGTTGTTCCGGGTTTGGCTGTTTGTGTATGTGAGTTTAAATGTTTGTAAACGCACCCACGTTACAGGAGAAATTCCTAGTGTGGGGCAAGGTTTTTAAAAAAAAAAAAAAAACTGATTCATGATTCTAAATACTGTGATCCATGTTGTTAAATATCTGTTACAAAACTCGTGATCGCCTGCAACACTTTCCACCCTATTAAGGGTCTTAAAACGTTTTCCGTAAGATAATCAAAAGAAACCCTTTCATAATTGGAACAAAAATTAAAAAGAAGAAGTAAAAACAAGATAACCAGCACATCAACCGGCCTTTTCATTTTCACTTTGAATTAAGATAAAGATGGCGTCGAATGCGCGGGAAATTGAAATGGAAATACC
Organism: Phlogophora meticulosa; assembly: GCA_905147745.2. Classification (NCBI taxonomy): domain Eukaryota; kingdom Metazoa; phylum Arthropoda; class Insecta; order Lepidoptera; family Noctuidae; genus Phlogophora; species Phlogophora meticulosa. The sequence continues at coordinate 7,603,661 of LR990528.1, read as the reverse complement.
TCGCGGTGGCCGTTTTTATTCGTTGCGTGGCGCGGGTCGGATACCCGCTATTTCACCTCAAGCAATTCTCCTACAGATAAAAAGTTTGATTTATCAATTCCACTCGCCATTCTGTATGCAGTCTTTAATTTTTTTCCGTTTTTCACTGAATTTTTAATTATTAAAGCAAGATGCTCGTTACCTCCATTTAGTTCGTTGAAAAGAAAAGCCAACGAGGGCGGTTGTTTCAGTTGGAATGAAAATAATAAATCAAGGGGTAGGTAGATCGTAGACGGCCGGCGCCTGGTCTATTTCATGCCCTCTGCATATATAATGGATCCTAGACTAAAGTGTTCGAGATTTATGTGGTACTTTATTGTTTTAAACGGTAATTTAATTTGTTTCACTATACAAACACGTGGTTGAATTGAAACTTTTCTTTTGTTAGTACAACCGAACGGTATTCGTTTGTCAGACCAGCTTAAAATATTATCTGTTTTATTTGTTTTTGGCTGAGTAAATGTGTCGAGTATTTTCCTTTCTTTCAGATACAAAATCTGTGAATAAGGCTCCGTCTGCAGTTGCGAGTATGATAAAACAAAGCCCGTAATATGACTTGGTAATGTTGCAAAAGAAAAATTAAATCGCTTGGGAGGCAACTCGGTGGAATTCAGAATAAAATGGATGGATAAAGACTAGTTATTCCTTTGGAACCTCTGCTGTTAGATGATAAGTGATCCTGTCTCACATTCACAAAGTCACGACTAAAACTTACAAATTTCATTTTATAATGTTAACCATTCTTAGTATCGTATGTTTTCCCAATAACTGTTATAATTGTTTATGTACAGTCGTGTATGTATGTTTATTTGTTTGTATATATTTAAGGGAGGTATTATGTTTATAGTTAATAATCTAAATATGTACATATTTTTTTCTGTTCCCATTTCTTTTAAGAAATTGCACCTACCACTGCATCCATGCGTCTCTGCATCAAAAATGCCTACGGCATTAAGTCCGCCTCTGAAGGTACATTTGTATGCTTAAAATATTAAATAAAGAAAGAAAGAAATAACTTTATTTCAAGGATCAGGAGAGATAATCCTCAAAATCACTTCTCCTTCACAAAGTACATATTTAAACCTGTTGGTGCGAATTCCTTATCGTATTTTTAGCACCTATATGTATTAATATTATTTAAAACAATCCACGTTATTCGTTTAGAAGAACAAAAAGCACCAAGAAATTTCGTTTTCATATTTTACAGATTGAGATTGACGCATGTAAGTCCTAACTGGTTTTGCCGAAATTTCGGCTTATTGGGTGCTCAAATTTGACATGGAAAAGACAGAGGCCTATCCGCTGTCAGATTTTGCACTGAATTTCTGGCTGTTGCTGAGTCAGCATAATATAATATTGAACGAAATTCATTGCGAAATAAAAAGGTTAAAGGCCTTTTTATTATACGGTTTCAATTACGAAGAAAAATGGGACAAAGAAGGTAATTGTTGTCGGGGAAGACCGTGGTTTGAATGAAAATTGATTACCTGTTAATTATAGCGTTGAATTACGCTTTATAAACAAGTATTTATTCTTTTGTTGATTTACTGGGTAACTTTTTATTTTGGGCTGATATTTTCATAGCAACAAAGTGATAGCAGATTTGGTAACAGGCATTGAAATTGTCTGTTTTATGAGATTTTTTCTTCTATTTTGTTTTCGAATGGTGTGGTAATCCTGTTTCCATATAAAATGCCTGCTGTTGTGTGAATATTTGTATTGGAATTGTGTGAGCTATAGCTTTATGGGAGCTACAAATGGCGCATAAATACCGCTTAAAGCTGCGTATGCCGTGGGATTTGGTACCGTTCATGATCCTGGCCAATTTCATAGAAACTATTACACATAAAACAACAGACGCCTAATGTTTATTAAAAAAATCCTTTTTATTTGACTTAATATCGCTTTTTTATTACTTTTGCGTAGGTATATTTTCTGTACCATTTATTGTTTTTATGCTTAACATACCCATACACTTATGTGTATGGGTATGTTAAGCATAAAAATATACGTGACTTTATAGTCACGCCTTTTTGACACGGGGGTAAGTAGAAGCTACAGAATTCCACCTGCTACGATCGTTATATACTATGTTTTCCGGTTGCGAGTACTTCGTATCTAACCTTTCTGAAGAAAGGTAAGAAATGTAAAATAATAATTCAAATTATAAATTACCTTTTTTTTTGGCCAAAGAATCAGCATTGCCATTCAACGTGGCAATGCTGCCAGCCTTCTGGGCACTTTTCCCATTGACAACGATGCGGATGAATTTTTCGATGCCCTGTGATTATTTATTTTATTTTATTTTTTCATATATTAATAATTGTATAATTACGAAATAAATGTTACATAATTACCAATAAGGTGTATTGTGTAACTTGTGTACATATGCGTGGCATATCAACGATATCCAAGGATTTATTAGGATCACCCACAAGGGGCCGTACATAAAAAAAGGATAGTGCTATTCGTCCTGTATAGCTCCATCTCTCTCACACTGAAAGTGATAGCTTTAACAAGTCACAGTACGGCCCCTGTTATTAATTATGATAAAATACATTTATAATTATACTATAGCATCAGGTGTGTTTTCTCTGAAGGGTTAGATACAAGTATTCAGTTCACCCTTTGCATGACATAATTTAATAGTTTAACATCATAAAAACATAATAAGTTCACGCCTATATTTCCTGAAATGTTAGGCAGAGGTACACCCTTATTTTTGCCAGTATGGTTGTTTGTGTTTGTGAGTTTAAATGTTTGTAAACGCAACCACGATACAAGAGAAGTTCCTAGTGTAGGGCAAAGTTTTTTTTTAATAGAAATAGAATAGAATAAATAGAAGGCTCATGTCATAGGAAAAAAGCATATTGCCATCAACCGTACACAAATCCAGACTCCACGCTGCTACTGATAGATTCCAGATGAAAAAATGCAAGAACACCTTTACCGATCCAGAATCTAACCCAGAACTGAGGCTCAGCTGTATTGCTTGCGACCACTAGACCAAGAGGCAGTCACATAATAGTATGTATCTAATAATGTATGTATTACAACACCATAACATACAATCACACCTAACATTTACGTACACTCACGGCCAACGGTACCACGAGGAAACAGCCAGTGATATGTCATAATTGTGGCAGGCCATAATGAGGCGACGGCATACAAGCCTCCAATGGTTACACACAAAGCCATGATTTATAGCTCCGTGTGCCATTGTTAGCTTAATGAGATTGCACCGTCAGCACAATCGGTCTATAGCCACTGACTTCGACTGTACGTAGTAAGACGGTTATTCAAATGGTTGAATGGGGATTTTTATTCATTTTGCAGAGTTTTATTTTGTGGATTACTAGAATTTTCAACGTTTTAAATGCCATAAGTAGAATAAGTCCTGTATTTGCTGTGCCCAACAGGGTCCACGATTGTGTCCAATATTTATGCGCTTTTTAAAAGTAACTGTCGTCTGGTTATAAAACTCTATTTACATTAATAATAATTAATGCTTTGCTTTATGCTAGAATACAAATCACAGTCCAATACCAACATAAACATCGCTCCTAACCGTAATAAAAATTATCTTATTTCCACTATACAGCTTAAAAGAGTATTTAATTAATTTATGTGTATTTGAAAATGACGTAAGATGGTCATTTCGAGGAAAATTGCGAGATAAAATGACACAACTCTAAGCGCAAGGGAATAAGAACTCACTAAGGCAAGAGGAAATTTAATTAAACAACTAATGAAAACGCGGAACCAAAGTTATGCAGCCATCAGTCTGGTCTGTTTAAAAATGTATTAATTTATATGTGGTGGGTAATATGATTTTAATATTTGAATATAACCTTTTTAATTTTGTCAATGGGTGGTCAATGATTGATGCGGCTTTGAATTGGTTTTACTCCACATTTGTGAAATTCGTCACTTAAAGTGAAGTGGGGTTTTATTTTACGAGCTCAACAACTATACCATATGCTTTTATGATAGCGATACACGAATGAAAAAGCAATAAGTCTTTGGTTTGGTATGAAATCGGCTATTCGCTACGGAAACGCTACGCTTGCTACGTTGCTACGTCGTAGCAAAATTGTAATCAAGTTTGTAAAGTATTATTGACCGATGCCAATTTAAAAAAAATGCTTTGGTTGCTGTTTATGTTTATGCAAAGGAAATGTAAGCGTGAAAATATCTTCTGCATTGTTAAACAAACACAGCATCTACTTATGCAAAAGCCACGGCTCTGTAAGTAAGACCGGCTGTTTCAATTTCGTCACGTGCCGTTTGCTTTCATTTCACTCGTAATGGCGTCCTTAAAATAAAAATTTCGTTAAGTAAAGGCAATTGTCACTGTGCTCAATTTTAAGGCCAAACATCTTGCAGATTAACTATAGCACTCAGGTTGTTGATTTTGTACAATACGAGTATGCCTTGCTTTTTTCCAACAATTTTGGGGGCTTCCCGTCTAACCGGATGCAGCTGAATACCAGTATTTTACATGGAGCGACTGCCTATTTGACCTCCACAACCCAGTTACTGGGGAATACCATACCCCTTGGTAAGACTGGTTGTCAGATTTTCGGACTACCCCTACCGACTGTCAAAGATATACAAATGACAGCCGGGACCAACGGCTTAACATGTTTTGCGAGGCACAGAGGAGTCTGAATATGTCATGAACGTTCACCCATCCGCAGGCTGACCTCGACAAGCGTAGCTTAACCTTCGATCGACCAGTGTGGCTGTTCATACCTAGAAGCTAGCTTGCCTTGTCGATTTGTACGAAACGAGTAGTGTTTTGTACTTTTCTTAACTAAAAACAGGGCAGACACCAAAGTTTCAACGTCCGTAAATGGGAACAAAGAATACCCATTAACGAGAATATTATTTCTAATTAGAAAAGGTGTGGAAACAAAAACTTTGATAAGTTCTTCAGATATTAAAGCCAAGGAGCGTCTCCTTGGGGGCACATTGTTGTAGGAGCAGTTATCAGAGCGCTTTCCAAGATATATGAGTGGTGGCCCCGCCTCCTAACTGTGCAATGAACTTTAAATCCCCTAACACCTGGGACCGCCCACCAAATACAGTTGTTGTGGAAATAAATGCGATAAAATCGTACTTTATACGACATGCAAAGCTGAACTTAGTTTGTTCTGGTGTGAATTATTGTTTGAGCGTGTGAGAGTTAAGTACAGTGCCCTAATCGGCACAGTTCGTGAACCTCTTTGTTCCTGGCACAACTGACGGCGACAGGCCCTGCATTCACTCAACCTTTTCCGTCGCGAACAATAAAAACTCCTTTGACGTTATCTGACGTCTTCTGGTGCTGGGAAACGGTTAACGTTTACTTAACCCAATTAAGCTGTGGTTTGACTGTAAGCGATTTTTATTAGGTTTTACAATGGACTGACGTATCACAAGGAATGTTCTTCGATGAAGCTGCTTCACTAAGACTACAATGTTCCTGTGTAGTTTGCATTTGTTTTTCCAGATCTCTTATGGTCAATCATACATCTCTTACACATGAATAAAAATAAGTTAATTCAAAAGATTCTTTAATCATGCTATCAGAAAGCTCTATACACACAATGGAAATTAAAACAGGTATACCCTAAATGTTGTGTATTTTAAGAGCTTCTTGAAAATCGCTCGAATTCTAAACGTTTCCTCCTTAAGGAAACGTATTAGCATTCCCGTCGGATAGTGTCGAGCGCGCAGGAGTTGAAACCAAACATGGCTGACGCGCTACGAATCGCTTCCTTTACATTCAAATGCCGGAACAACACCTTCCGCTTTACAATTCACTATGTCACTCCAGTTTTTCCCACACTATTTTATGTTTATGTACTACGGTGTTTAGCAGAATTAAGTATTTCCATGTTTAAATAAATTTCCATTATAATGTGAGAAGTGAAAGAAAGAAAGAGAGAAATATAAAAATAAATAAAATGTGTTATTGGCATGAGAAAATAACTAATTTAAAAATATTGCTTATGCAAAAAAGGCCTCTCCTCAGCAAACTGTGTGTTGGCGACACTAAGTACTTGTACCTGGTGCAAATTTTTAGCTGCAGCCCACAATTGCCATAACCTCGATTAGTAATAATCATCTACCTAGCCTTTTCCTAACTATCTTGGGGTCGGCTTCCAGTCTAACCAGATGCAGCTAAATAAATAATGGTTATTTTACATGGAGCGACTGCCTATCTGACCTCCACAGCCCAGTTACTATGCAACAGTACCCCTTGCTAAGAATGGTTGTCAGATTTTCGGGCTTTTGACTTCCCGTGACGACTGTCAAAGATCTACAATTGACAGCCGGAAACAACGGCTCAACGTGCTTTCCGAGACACGGAGGAGTCTTGATAATGCATGCAATAATAATTCAATTTAATTATAGTCATTAAGAAACATAATGTTGCGGAGCCCTAGCAGGGTTCATGTACGAAACTTATATTTACCACAAGACCTTGTAAACGACATGAATGCAATAATAAATAAATAAATAAAAATAAATAGATATGTAATGAACGAGACTGACTTTGGAAAGAGTATCTTAAATTTCAATCGACCCGTGCCGACCAGTAATAAGTTATTAAATAATAAAGTCAGCATTGGAGATTGAAAGCCCCTGCTTATAGAACTCAGGCTACAATGAATGACGAAAGACGAGCAACTTGACACTTCACATACCTGCGGACCACTGCGAACTCAAATAGAACAGAAACGCAGATTGTGGGTTTGTTTTGGAAACCTGCCATCGCGATACAAGATTGAAGATTTCTTATGGAACCGTATATTTAAAAGTATCAAATGGTGAAACAAAATACTTGTGCAAAGTTATCAACGGGCATATTGCCAAAGAGTTCACCACACTGATTGGATCGCTTGTGCCAGATATCGCTGATTTTTTAAAAGAACCTTGAAACAATAACTCAGCATGTACCCAAGTAACATTTATACTGAAATGAAAAGCTCTGCACATTTTCTTTTCAACTACAAAAGCTGTTCGAGAGTACTATCTTTTTGTATTGCTGCAGACAGACAAAATTAAACAGTACTGTATTAATAATTGTAAGAACCAAGAACTCCGTAAAAAATACTAATTGAAACTTAAACTACGCTTTTCTTTACAAAGCTATAATATCCCGAACAAAAAAGCTACAACAAATACAAATTAAACACTATCTTAGTCTCCGTCCAACAGAGATTATGCACAATTATTTCTTTTTTAAAAGCAAAAAGCTTAATAGTAGCAAAGTAAGAGGGAAGTTTCTACGTGAAAGTGCATTAACATTTCTTGAACAAGACTTCAGGAGAACAGATGTTAAAGCCACAAGTCAAATAGACGTCGGAGAGAAACAAAGGCGATGGTCCGTAACACTGAAACTTGGGCGGGATTATACAAGATTGAATATTACGTAGTACAGTTAAGAAATTGTTGTACATCGCAGTGCTTTTACCTAAATTTTGCTTGAGATGAAGAAGATGTTAAGATGTAAGCGTAGACTATTAGCTAAGTAACTACAGACAGTTTTGGTTGGACATGGACGGCTACTAAGCCCGTACATGCTTAATTAGAGGCTTATGACTTGCCTCAACCTACGTCAAAGACTATCTAGTAGATTTTGAGGATTAACACTGTCTGGCAAATGTTTGGAAGGCTTATGACTTGTTATTAATATGACTGAATATTTTTATCACCTTGATTTAGTTCTGGTTGAGACTCCCTCTTTGGTCTATGGTTGCATGTGCTTCTGCTGAGCACGAGGTCCTGGTCTGGTCAGACTGTTATTGTATTTTTTATCTGGAATTTGCCCGGTTGATGGCAACAGGCTCGCCCCTTAATACATGAGACTTAAATATAATTGGCGGAATGTGAGTGTACTATAGACATCTCTGCTTAGCATTTCGGAGAATACAGGTGTGATGTTTTATTTGGATCTGCTGCCTGAATTTCTATTGTATGTCATTATAATCGTTTGAACTGCCTGGACCATCCTGGACGTACAATGTGATGCTAATTCTCTTTGTGCTAAGAATTATCATAGATCTGAACCTTCGTATTGTACGATTTAATGAATTAAAACTTTCGCCATCCTCAACCCTCATTCGATCTTATCTCATTCATATTCCCTATACCAAACCATAAGGTATTAACATCTCAAAGGATTTTAGTCCTACAAAAGTAACCAAAACGATTCGCAAGTCTCAGGGCTGTCTCATAAATAATACCTGAATGAGTACAACGTAGGCCGTATACCGGGATTAATCTTATGTTATATGCCAGGCTCATACTTGTGCGAAGTTGTAGGACAGTGTACTGGGGAATTCATAGCTCTTAGTTAATTATAACCGCGTTTGGTACGATATTGTACGCCGGCATTATCTTGGAGCTGTGTGAGACAAGGGCTATTAGCAGGGCTGCTAGGAATATGATATTTAATAGAAGCCTGTTTAGTTTTGTGATTAATAGGACTATGGAAAACGTAGGGTTTGAAGTGTGAATAGTTTTAATACTTGTGTCTATGTCTCTTATGGCACGATCAATATTGTAAAAACTAAAACAGGTATGGGAAGAGCTGATACGTGCTACTGCCGATAGTTTTCTTTGTTATACATTCAGTTTTTTTTTATAATCTAAATATCTACTTTCCTAATACGTTACGTACAAGTTTTTTTTACATGTGCATTGTGCCCATATCTACTGTGGCATATTGTTTTTTTTTTTTTAATTTTATCTCCACCTTGCATCCGTGAGATAATCATCATCATCATCATCATCAGGATATACTAGTCAACTGCTGGACATAGCCCTGTCTTAATGAGCGCCATAGCGCCCTGTCTTTAGCTTGCCGCATCCAGCATCTCGCAGATCGTCATCCCACCTAGTCAAAGGGCGTCCTACATTACGTTTGCCGACTTGCGGTCTAATATTGAGATAATCATCATTCCAGGGGAATCAGCCCATTGTAGATATTACAATTGTAAAAGCTTTGCCAATAATACTATGACATACTTGGATATCAAATCCAAAACGTCACGCTCAGCAGTTGCACTTACGACCATTAGACTTGCAAGCTAATCTACTTATAATTTAATAACATCTGTAGGTTTAAGAAATAAAATTATGTTTCTGAACATAGTCTCAATTTCGTAAAAAGAAACAAAAATATGGAGAGTTCTGTCTATTTATCTCTTGTTACTTATTAGAGTCAGCTGAAGTAAATGGGTGACTTAACCCAGAGTCGCTGTTGTAAGAAATTGCTTGTGGACGTTGAAAAGGGTCGTTACGACCCTCTGTTTTTAATTTAATCTGTTTGCCAGATAACCAGTACCGGTAATGTGCCGTAAAAGTGTGTTTTAAATATACAATTGTGTCTGTTCTTATTGGTAAGAAAGAACTTAGTATAGGTTATTGACAGCGGTTTTGAAATCGCTTTTTTTACGTAATTTAGCTAACACAAAACGGTACTGAAATTGTTATTTTAAACGTAGACCACAATCTATACAGAACATCTACCGAATCATCACTAAATTAACTAAACAGTAAATTTTAGGTACGTCTACTCCGTTTTGACCGGCAAAAGCCATAGGGTATGCGGATTATGTTCGGTCTCGCTATCACTGCGGAACACCTATATGTAATGCCTATATATTCTTGCCCCGTCGCGCAGTGTGAGACAGTCGCCTGCATCGCGGTGTTACCCGCGGTATAAATTCACATTAGTCAATCGCGCGATCTGCCAATCGCGCGATCTGCCAATCGCGCGTTGTTAAATAGTCGGTTAGTTTACTGAAATTTTAACATTTTCTGCCGAATGGTCTTAATTTTTCTTTCCGTAAGAATCTCCTACAAATATTAGAAAACTCAAAAGAAACAAATAAATGAATCGATAAAGTCGTTTCCAATTTATGATGTGATCAAGGGGAACAGGAATTCATTTTGTATACAAATAAAGATTACAATTTGATTACGTTTCAATTTCGTCAATTATTTATTTGTAATCTTCCCTGTGATTCGGTGACAACCCTACCTATAACCAAGAAGATTGAGTAAAGTACTATTTCAGGTAAACGTTACCAAGGGAGATGGAAATAATAACAATAAGAAGGAATTAAGTGGTCTTAATAACAGCGTTCTGTCGTTCCACAGTAATGGCAAGGTAAGTTTGTGACGGGGCCCTAATTGTTTGGAGATTCTTACAAACAATGTAAATATTGTTGGTAGGTATGTCCATAGTTAATTTAGAAATAAGTTTTGGTTGGCAGAATATTATTGAAAATAAAAATACCTATATATCATACTATTTTTCTTTGGGTGTACCATGCTAATTGTGTGGTTCGTGATTAAGTTATGCCAGCCAAAATGGTTGGACTTTGCCATCTTCAAAGTTAAGTAACGCTTGCCAGGGTTGGTCGGTGGATGGGTGATGCATAACATACTGAGTTCCCTCCGTGCCTCGGGAAAGCACATGAAGCCCGTTGGTCTCAGCTGTCTTTTGTAGATATTTGACAGTTATTACGGGTAATCGGAATCTCGAAAATCTGACAATTATGAGCCTTACTAGAATGGTGTCGTGTTACACAATGACGTGTTGAGATCAGATAGGCAGTCGCTCTATATTGATATTTAGCTGCATCTGGTAAGACTGGAAGCGGCCTGAGTACAGTTTATTCATATTTGCAAATTTGAAAACTTTGACTAAAGCCATGTGACAGAAATTATCTGAGAAAATAACCACCGCCAAACAGACTTCTGTTGCTAAGCGGATCTGGTAGCTTTGTAGGCTTTAGTACATATAATAGATAAACATAATATCATAGTATTCTTGGCTCACTGCAGGGATTCTTCATCGTGGGTGCGTTTACAAACATATAAAAACATCCAGACCCGTATCAACTATCTGTAGGCTATCAATATTTGATCTGCGCGGGAATCAAACCCAGGACTCGCGACTCAGCAATCAATCGCTCAGCCACTACGCCAACCGTGCCATCAATTAGTGATTTGAAACTTATATTAATTATAAATCCTAACGATATTTTCCGTCACCTATGCCAGTGACGTCTAAGATAAACTAAGTTATTAAATACTACCACTAAATTGAAAAAGGCTTGTCAAAAAAAGTAATGACTTTTTAATTTGATATCTGAACTTAATATCTGATTCTCTCTCTCTGATCTTATTATCTGAACGTAAAGTTACTTAATGTGTTCAGTTCTTATCAAGGAGTGCTACGGAATTATTGAACACCAGTAAAATAAAAAAGCTACGAAAGGAAATTGAATAATATTGTCACCTGTAAAAAGACATGTTTGAGTTTCTTGTGTAAGAATGATGAACGATGGTAAACATTTTTACAAAATTAAAGTATCACTCAAGGGGACGCGAGTTTAGGTACACTTTGAGGGAAAATAAATTGAGTACGAGTACTTAAGTGTTTGTCTTACCTTTTTTATGTATATTGTTTATAGATTTAATTAAACTGTGACATCATCATCATTATACAACTATGTAAATCACGCTGTAAAGTTTTTTTTAGACGGCACGGTTGTCGCAGTGGATGAGTGATTGACTGCTGCACTGCTTGTGGTGAGTTCCATTCCCGGAATAAATATTTGTATGGCCTTCAGATAGTTGATCCGGGTCTGGCTGTTTGTGCATGTGAGTTTACCAGTACTTACTGTACTTACTGTCCCACTGCAGGGCAAAGGCCTCTTCTCATACAGAGAAGGCACGAGCATTAATCACCGCGCTTGCTCAAGACGGGTTGGCGATTTCAGACTTATATTTATTATATAAGTCCAGGTTTCCTCACGATGATAAAAACTTAAACTATACCAAATGTTATCCTCCAACGTGCGCGTAATACTCTTAAAAAAGGATCCGAAGTTATCGCTTCAAGTATATATTTAGATTTAGTTATGAATGACAAGGGTCAACAAACAGACCAAGTCAAGGTCAAAACAATTCCACTAGTAATTGATAACATCAGCAATCCCTAAAGAAACAATACTAACAAGCGTACCTACAGACTAAACAACCCTTTGTCATTGCAAACCACTGACAGCCAACTTACACCGAATCCGAGCTACCACAGATCATTGTGACAGATAAATTATACCGTCCTAATTCGTCCTTTACAATTGGCGAGCATGTACCAGTAATCCACGATCACCAGACGAGCGGCTCTCGGACCCCCGAGACTCGCGTAATAAAGCTTACCCCGGTTCGATTAAGCCAGTAAATCAGTATGTCGTCTCGCATAGATATAGAGGGTTAACTTCTGATTTCACGTGTTCCTGACTCCTATCTCGAAGGACGGAAATTGCCAAGAAAACATGGCGACCAGCCGAAGCCTGGTGCTTCTTATTTATTTTTATTTCTTCGGTCCGTGCCTGTATCCGGACACAGCGGTCGGTAAATAAATTGTAGTTTTAGGGCGCTTTATATTGCCATTAAAGACGAATAGTGCCATAAATCAATTTATTACCGACGTTAATGCTGGGACGTCGCTAAATAGCCGTTTACCTGATTACAGAGTGCCTAACTGCCGTCTGTATATAAACTTGCATTATGGGAATTACAATAGGGTTGTTGTTATATTGAAAAGCAATAACCTTTTAATGTTATGCCATTTGATCATTTATTAATTTGACTAATGTCTGTACCAATAATATAGCGATTCTAATAAAATGGAATACTATTTTTTCTAGTGTCTACAGGCTTAATCTACAGTTGACATATAAGTATTCTTTTATCTATTTTAGTAATACATATTCTTAAAACAAAGAAACATTCCTTTTAAACTGAAAATGTAAAACAGTAACCATAGTCTTTATTGTTATAGTTGGTACCTACATAGATAGCTACTCGTACTATTGAAATAACTACGAACGTACGTTAGAGCAGCCGTAAAAATTGCATTATGGCGGGTTTTAGTACCATATGAAGCGCTAGTGCATACCTAAGTACTCTTATGGTCTAAACGTCTATTTTTATAACTGAATCTATAGTTCCTACTTCAGGCTTAAGTAGAATGCAAGACCATTTTTCTAGGATAATTCAGAAACTTTTAACATTTTTGTTTGTGGTGGTGGATGATTCCAGAAACGCAAGGACTCCTGTCTTTTTGTTTGGTAGAAGAATACACATAACACAACATAACGTAGCGCCTGTATCCACCGAAGGGTTAGTCAGAGGTGTACCTATAGTACACCTACATTTCGCCTATACTGTTTAAGTCTCATGGCATAGGGGGCGAATCTATTGCCAGCAACCGGGCACAAATCAAAACTCCGGGCTGCTACTGAGCAATTTTAGATAGAAAAAACCCAACAACACTTACACATTTCTCGTCGAAACGTTGAGCTCCTTAGCTCTGAGTTGAGCTCTACGATTTCTGACAAATGCTTGCATTGACTGGACAGGTCCACTTATAACTGTGTAGTTTTTTCCTCTAAAGATCATATCAGACACTAATCTGCATGGTCCTCACATGACCTGACCAAGATAATGTCTGGACTGAGACTGTGATCTCTGAGTCTGTTTCGGTGTTTCTTCTCAGAGTAGTCAAGTAGGGAAATACCTTGCTAATGTAATTCTAAGTTAATTCCATTTTATGACATGTAAAAGTGTATTTTCAAAACATATTTCAATAATAAATATCATTTCATTTCATCATCGTTTTATTTCATATTACATTAAAATAGCTATCAAACCCAGCAGGGGGACAACAAGCGAGCGGTCCATTGCACTATTTACTTGAATCCTCGGCTATCTTAAACATATTTGGTTTAGTTTCGGCGGACTGCCAGAGGTTTATTGATCAGTCATATTTCTCTACCAAGAGATAAATATTTCAACATATTTAAAACTATATCATCATCACCTGTCTAGCCTTTTAATCAACTACGTTGGGGTTGTCTTCCAGCCTAATTGAATGCAGCTGGAGATTATTATATCACATGGAGCCCATCTGATATCCAGATCCCAGTAATACGTTAAAACTGGTTGACTACCCGTAACGACTATCTAAAAATGACAGCCGGGACCACCAGCTTATCGTGCTTATCGTGCTTTCCGAGGCACGGAGGGGCCATGATATGCAATTATACCTACACATCTCCACAAAATGTGTTTGTAATTTTACAAAACGTTATTTAAAACGAGCATTAGGATATCAGGTGTTTATCTTCTCACGTAAGTCAAGCATTTCTGCGAGGAGAGGGGAGAATTTTCTTTGTTGATTTGTGGCCTTATCCATGTATAAAGTAACGATACATTTCCTAAATATTGCTGCTGAATTCTTTTTTTTTTGGAATGGGTATCTCGCAGTTTATCCTTCAGGGATAACTACTGCTTAGCCGAACTTTCCTGTGGGGACTTAATTATAAATATAGGCGTAAAAACTTAAAAGCTAAGGGACCAATCGCTAAGGGCACCCTTTGCGGGGTACGAGCCTCGGCTTAGGACGTTGCTGGGAGAGGACAGCAAGGGACGGGCTGGATCTAATAGATGCTGAAATCAATTAGATATTTCAGTTATATATCGTGTAATCAGTGCAATGTGCTCGAAAAGAATTTGTTACTTAAACGATTGGTGTAATCAACTCTGTTTTGTCATGTCGCAAATGTTTACGTCGTTGCTAACAGAAAAAAATCCATCAAGTTACGTTAAGTTACATCTTTATGATTGTAAAAACTATTTTTATTATAATTATTTTAACTAAAAGAAACGGGCTTTATCACTATTTTTTCCACTATATTTAATGCGTACTGCATGTCTTTCTACGCTTGTACTCTATGGGTACGTTATAACCAAACATCATATAGCGACCTTCGCGTACAATACAATAAAGCAACCAGGGTGCTGATGGGGCTGCCCCGAAACTGCAGCGTATCAGGGATATTTGCTGAAGCTCACGTGGACTGTGAAACTGTATACGGCGCGGGGCAGAACCAACAGCATCCTATCTACAATAGCTAGGATAATTATAGGCTTGATTGTGAGTTTGTGAACCACTTTTTTTTGTTTCGGCTGGGTCTGTCGTCACCTTGCAGCAAAGATGTCACAATCTATTTCTGTTTATGGTCTTCTATTTGTCTTTGTAAGTATATTACTAACATAGTTTGTAAGTACATTGGTACTATGAGTCTTGTTGATCGAATGAAATGGTTAAATAAATGAATTAATTTTGTCGTCTGATCTTATTTACTTCTCCGTTTACTTACGCGTCACTAGGGTATTAAAATACACGCTACTGTGAACACTCCGATCGACGCTACTTCGTAGCTCTAAGACAAGTGCTTGCTACCGAACACCGTTCCTAGAACTTCGGAATTTGAGCTAAGAGCACCATTCTGAGTATTTTATCCTAGGGGACATTACATCTCGGTCGTGCCAGAGCAGAACTGAGTTGAAATAGAGCATAAATACGTGATTAAGCGTTTCAGGTAGGTATATTTGATATTCATATTGAGGGGGATAACATTTTTCGTGTCATTATAGCATTACAACGACTTTTTCTTGGTCTTATTTAACATACTAGTTATGCCCCTCGGTGTTACTGGGTTAAAGTTCACTTTCAAACACCAAGTTAAAATAGTCGTTAAGTTTTCTGAAATTTTCCTATTTTCGTGTTCTTTATTTTTCTTTCCGTAACAACCTTCTACTAGTGTTAGAAAACTTTAAACAACATATAAATTAAATTGGTAAAGTCGTTGTAAAGTAATGGTGTGACCAAGGGAAACAGGGATTTATTTTTAAATATAAATATTAGTGATGGGTGAACATTACCCGTTCGAAGCAGTTCTTGTTTGTTAAATGATAAGACCAAGAAAAAATCTATGTTATGAACGGTATTGGCTTAGATAGTATTAGGTGTAGGAGTGTGTAAGATATCAGAAAAAGCATACAAAATTAGAAGCTCCCCTTAAAATTACACTACGTAGCTCTCATTCACATGGCATTTGATTGACTTTATCCACGGTTACACAACATCAAAGTCATCGCAAGTAACTTTGAAACAAAGTCTTTGGGTACTTTGTTTTACGTCTTAACAATATCAGCTCAGAAGTTTTTGAAATCGATCCGTCTTAATTATGAACGTTCGTTCAATGTGATTAACAAATGGCTTTAATCCTGAGTTCGACAAGATAATTAATTTGAAATGTAAGTAGAGTCAGAGTTTAGGCAAACGGTTTTAACTTGACTGATTGTCTTTTACAAATAACAGCAGTTTTGGGTGGGGTGATGATTACTTTTGCGTGTTCTACGAATTACGCGAAATTTACGAGTATATTATTATGATGCATGATAATTGGGATGATGAATAAATATTTTTTGCTGTCCGTCAGTTAGATTATTAAAACATATCCAACACGTACCTACATTTTCTTAATCTTTAACTAAATCAAAAGATTACTTCTATACATTGAGTAAAAATGTGGTATCTCGTCACGTGTATGTAGATTTTATACAGGATACTTGTGACGTTATGAGCCCAATACCCAACTTTATTGCGTTTTATCTAAGTATTTTTATTAATATGTTAAACAGACGGATTAAATATATACATATATTTATTTTACCCAGGCATCATATGGCATCATACCTCTAGTGGACAAACTATGTATATTTTGTTAGTATGCTTTTCTGTTCTAAAGAACAAGAAAGGGACGGACTGCTGCTGTTAATTTTAGATTCCATACAAACATAGTTGGTATTTCTTACTTAGCTTTGTTCGCCATCTTTTACTTTTTGTCAATTCCCTTATTTTAGTATAGTTTATAGACATGGAAATCAACGCGAAAACACACACGAAATATCAAAATTTCCTTTCATAATTATATTTCTAAAGCCAAAATAAAACTGCAGCCCAATTAATTCGAGTGACGTAACGTGAATCCGCGATTTTGTCCTGTCACATCACGGTGCGATTCGCGTTTGTCTCGCGTTCGGTACACCAGCATCAAAGCGAATTAACTCACGTTAACGGGAAATAGCTCAGTGGTTGCGTTAAATGTAACATTAATTACTTGTTATACAGGCTTTAAGCGAATCGAGGCTTTAATATGTCCCCGATAACTTTAATGGTTTGGCGATGCAAAATTTTCCTTTGTACAATGCAGTTTGTGGGGTAATTGTATCGAGGGCGATATATTACGGCTTTATTTGCTGATATATTATGGCGATATTAACGATAACGTTCATATGACCTCAGGTTATGTCAGGTCTTATAACAATACCAGCCTGTCACTGTCCTGCTGGAGGGCAAATTCTTCTTCTCATACATAGAAGGCTCGAGCATAAATCATAACGCTTGTTCTATACGGGTTGACCATTTCAGACTTATATTAATTATTACTCCATGTTTCCTCACGATGCTTTTCTTTACCGGTGTATGATGTAGTGATGTCCAAGATTAACTAAGAAGGAACATATAAACGAAAAAGTCACATTAACACTTGCCCACAACCTCTTGCAGAATAGGTGTGACCGTTGGACCATCTAATAAAACACACTTCGTATCATGACAGGTGTTGTGTTTTATTAGGTTATGGGCATAGCGCGCTTCCACTGCGCCATCAAATTTGGTACACACAGTAAAAAGTACCAGCCTATAACTGTCCCACTGCAGGGCAAAGGCGTCTTCTCATACAGAGAAGGCATGAGCATTAATCACCACGCCTGCTCAAGACGGGTTGGCGATTTCAGACTTATATTAATTATATAAGTCCAGGTTTCCTCACGATGTTTTCCTTCACCGATGTCAGTGATGTCCAAGATAAACTTAGAAAGTATATATGAATTGAAAAACTCACATTGGTACAGTCGGCCACCCGCCTGACACCAACCCATCTTGGTTATGTTTTCACTTGTAGTTCATCCGTCACTGGGCGAGTAACCAGGAGGCACGCAAATGGGGAAGCAGAGGAAACTAGTTTCTTTCTGGTGGTAGACTGCCTTATGTATGCATTGCGAAGATGGGAAATCCTGGGAATAGATAAAGCAGACGATAAACAACTTGCAGACGTATCTATAGGACAACTGATGGGCTTCTGCAGGGCAGAGGATAGATTCACAGAGACACTGACTTGCCAGTAACCCATGAAGGGATCCAACAAATGGAGAAGTGGGCATAATAATCCACTACAGAGGGACTGAATGCCTGTCACTTGCCATCCCCGAAGCTAGATAATATAAGAAGGTATACATTAGGTATCTAGCTCCGTCAGTATTCTTATACGACACGCACTTACTGAGATAGGGTGGTCTCATTCTTACTGCGAGACCGATACGGATGGATATACATATAAGAGTAGTAGAAAGACCAAAAAAAACAATGGATGGATTGAGCGAAAGATTTGTGGCTAGAACTAGACTACTGAGATGACGACTAATAGAAAAGTGTGTAAGAAGGTGACCGCCGACCTTAAATCAATTGGGATAAGGGTAAGAATTTTATGACTACATAGAATTTCATCGTGCCAGACAATATTTTTCCATGAACTCTTATCTTCCTCATATTGAGCGTGTTTTACGTTACCATTTATTACCATAACCGTAAAAGAACTGTAACACGCAAGCAACATTTTACTACGTCAGAAAACTATACTATAACTTCTTATTGTAGTCAAACAACAACAATTGTTTTTTTTTATTTCAAAGAAGTTGAAACTCGGGTCATAAGACCGGTGGTCCTTCAGACAGAATAATAAAATCCGGGGAATTTCCGGGATCCCGTCTTCGTGTAGGTCCGTTTTA
Organism: Phlogophora meticulosa; assembly: GCA_905147745.2. Taxonomy (NCBI): domain Eukaryota; kingdom Metazoa; phylum Arthropoda; class Insecta; order Lepidoptera; family Noctuidae; genus Phlogophora; species Phlogophora meticulosa. The sequence continues at coordinate 7,584,845 of LR990528.1, read as the reverse complement.
ATATTTTATTTCGGTTCCTTGTAGCGCAGTAACTCGGCCGGAATGGTCTGTGATTAAATGTTTATTGTAACATATTATGTAACACGATGTCGTTACAGATTCCCTTAATGTTGAAACTTTTGGGAAATGAGGAATAGGAAAACAGGAAGCTATATAACATGTAACTTACGAATATTTAAATAGAATATGTGAATAGCTTCGTGGACATCCATTAGGTATTGCCGAGTATATATTGTAAAGGTCGTATACAATAGCGGAACTTATTGTGTACAGGCTGGTAAAATATTAGTTTTCTCTGATTTCAAAGAGTCAAGCAATATTTGAATTGTTTTAAATATAGAACGGGCCCTTAGTCAAGTTAAGGGAAGTAGGATTCTGGGTTGTGACGTGAATGTATAAATATCTCTTAATAAACGTAACTAAGTTAGCAGAGCCCTATTATTTGTAGCAATATTCTCTTGATCCAGTGCTGTAGTAGTCCAGCTTCTACAATATTTACACTGCATGTGTGTGTTGCTTAGTATTCTGCACTAAAATCTTATTGTAAAGTAGAACTGCTTTCTGACCGGGCTAGAAAACAAAAAAACATTTCTGTTAAGTCTCCATTTAAGAGAAAAATAAGGTTTATTTTCCCGTACCAATACGAACAATCGAGTTGGTTGCAATGAAGTTTATTTTCCTCCTTTCTTTCTACTAAGATTCCTAAGCTCTATGGTCGGTCCATTGAGCGTGGTAAGTTTTCTTGAATGTGTGACATTTAAGACATTTACTCGTATTTATAGTGTAAAGTGAATTGTTATAACAATAAACGTCACATGTACTTACGATGAGATAATGAAGCATCAATTTTGAATTATGGTTACCGTTTCGATACGTTTTTTTGTTACTCATTTGGGTTGATAGATGGCGACGCGTGAATCGTGTATTATTTTTTTAATATTTTAATTCAATTCGTATTGTTTATTTTTTAATGATTTATGCAAAATATTAGATTTAATTTAAGTTAACTGTTTAATTTGCATGCCGCTGTGTTGGCGAGACATGATGCTGTAACAATATCTTATAATGTACCAACTTTGTATCCTGTTTCTAACAAAAACATATACTCGTATTATATTATTAATGAAAAGTTATTTTTAAAATATATATATTAAAATAGATCATTTCAAATTCTTATATCTTTGGAAACACAATTGCGATGACACAATAACTAAGTGAACTGTTGATTTATGCACAATATTGAATGTGTCAGAAAGAACCATCCAAAAATTATAGGAAATTGTCTATGCGTACAGCACAAAAACATACTACAGATTTAAAAAACATATATGACTGAATAAGAACACTGATAATTTTTATTTTTTATTTTTTTTTACTTTAACATAAAAACGGCCATTGGCCAATTACATCAGTTAAAGATTAAAGATATACAATTTTCTTTTAACAATAATAAAAAGTTATATATACAATAATACACAGCATGAGTGTTGAGGCAAGATTCACTTCATATTATTTATTCAACGGCAAAGGAGCGCAATGCTTTGTTGCCTTCTACTTTGATATCAAGTCACAATTTTCAACACGTTGGATTAATAATGATTGCATTATAATCTAATTTACGAGCTCGTGGCTAAATAAAACAGCCGCAAGGCTTGATCGAAGGTTAAGCTACACTTGTTGAGGTCAGTCTGTACATAGTTGACCTTTCGTAACATATCGAGACTCCTCCATGCCTCGAAAAGCACGTTAAGCCGTTGGTCCCGGTTGTCATTTGTAGGTCTTTGACAGTCGTTACGGGTAACCAGAAGCCCGAAAGTCTGACAACCAGTCTTACCAAAGGTTATCGTGTTGCCCAGTAACTGAGTCGTGGAGGTAGATAGATATCAGATAGACAGTCGCTCCATGTAAAATACGGGTACTCAGCTGTATCCGGTTAGACTGGAAGCCGACCCCAACATAGTTGGGAAAAGGCTAGGGAGATGATTAAATTATAATCCCAATGTAGACATAAACAAGCTTCTTATTTAACGAATTAATTGAGCTTGCAATAACTCTATGATTTGCTTTAAAAAGATATTGACCAAGTGGTCCTTCATTTCTTTTGTAAGCTATAATATAAGCGTTCTTATTGTTGAAAGGAGCCTTGTGAGTTTTGGGAGGAACTTTTCAAATAACGCAGGTCATTGACCGTTGTCAATACGAACACACAATACCCTCGTACCGACAAGTATATCCACATAAATCATCTAGGTACACTTCTACGAAACGACTGAATAGCGTGGCAGTTTTCGGGTGGTGAGATATTTCACGTACAAGAAATAAATATCATTTTTTGGGATGAGCGAGCAGTGTGCCAACCTCGAATATTTGACGTTAATGTTGAATTGACGTTACTTCGAGCGATTATCAAATTGAACATATAACTATCCTGCAGCAAATGTAAACCTCAAGTTTACATTTTAGCAGGCACACTTGATTTCACCCATAGATATGAATAGAGTCTTGAAAATAAAATGAATTCAAAGTATTTCCAAATTTTTTATTCGTTCTAACTGACGCAAGCATTCTTGTAAGGTGCACTAGTCAAAAACCATTCAAATTCACGTTAATTTTTTATTTTCTAACTCATCTAAAGATTTAGTAATAAAAAATATCAAAAAGTAAAAATCCCGCAGTACGGGTATTGTTTTTCTTAAAATATTTTATCGTATTTCTGCCGATCTCACAGGACGCACAAGCACTTTAAAGATTCATTTTCACGATAAAAACTAAAAGCAAATAGATATAAACACTTCATAGACTGCAGCATAACGGTCAACCGTTATATCCGATTATTTTTTAAATAAACGCCAACACTCGTGGTATCACTGTACCGTTAACAACGTTATCGCTCCCGTCAAAGTATCAAGCCCTTCCGACTTGTGTACGGATCATGGTATAATGGAAACGCGACTGGAATTACATTTGATACGGGCGGTTTTTATCGCGTAATGAAATGGGTACTGATTTAAATGATTGCGGTGTTTGTTTTTCATTTTGCTTTGTATTATTGTTTAATCACATTACGAGTATTTTTAAGAGCCTACTACAGGAAATCATACTCTCTACCTCCAATTATTATGGTAAGGATTGTATGAGTGATCTAGTTGTAAAGTTTTTGATTGTAATTATTTTTACTTGATATTATAAAAAAATCCTAAAGATACTCGACTTTCATTCATCCTCTCAACGTGACCAAACCATTTACGCATACGTGCGAATATGACCATGTGTATGAACGTAAACGAACTAAAAGATGTATGACTATGACTATATACGTAACGATCGTAGCCGGTGACTTGTATATTCTACTTAGTGACGTGGGCAAAAGGCGTGAGTGTATGTATAAAATAACCACTAATAATTTAAAACTGCTTTGATTGACTCACGAGTCCTTTGAAATTATTGTTTTAGTCCATAATCAACTCTTTGCTGCCTCCAGACCAAGGCCACAACAGGGCCAAAATGTATCATTTTCTACAAAAGTATTGCATGACCATATTTGAAATCTGCTAAGTGGCCGCCTTGGTAAATTTAGATGCTCAATACACGCTTTGTTTAAACAAGAACAACCAATCCGATTATTTTAATCAGTATCTACAATGCTACTCCTGCATTTCTCGCTCATAGTCTGAGGATCGTGACCTAATTCCAACAGATGCCTGTCTTAGAATGCATTACGCTGCTGCGTTCTTAGATGTTCGATCTACTAGAGAGTGCCAGCACAAATTGAACGGGATGCTGTAATATTTAAATTTTAATTTTAATACCGATATTTTAATGCATAAATATATTCTTCTAATATATAAAATTATCGTGTCACAATGTTAGTTACCATACTCCTCCGAAACGGCTTGACTGATTTTTATGAAATTTTATATATGCATATTCAGTAGGTCTGAGAATCGGCTACTATCTATTTTTCACTCATCTATCACCAACCTCTATATGGCAAAACAACGTTTGCTGGGTCAGCTAGTAATATAGATTATTATGATGTATAATGTTTAATTATTACTGTTGTAATAATGTTTCATTGTTTTAATGTGTAATGTTTAATTAAAAATCTAATTAACAATTGTATTAATTAATTAGTTATAACTATTAGCAAGTTAACTGTTTATTCCTAAGTATTTTTTATTTATTCAAAAATTCAGAGCATTTATACTCGATTATGTGTAAGCTGTGGTTACCTGTAATTGAGTGTGAATTATATGATATGTATAAGTTATAATTTTGTAATATTTAATTGTAATTTATTTCTCGTTGGTGATCCTTAAAATAAATAAATCAATAATATTAACAATGTTCTGAAGGTCCAATTTAACGATAATATAAACGAATTGTTTTGATTGAGACATTTCTCATTATATTTTACTCGATATATACATTATTTATTTATACTTAATGTACAGAGGCCAGCACATCATGCTACCCCAATGTGTCAAATTTTTTTGATTGAGTTATTCAACTTTATCGTTTAAAATAAGTTAATAAGTTCGAAATAAGGTTCATGTTCAATTGGGAGCTACTTAACCTTATTTGCCGGTCATGTATTATTTTATATTTGTACATGATTCATGCCATTTAAATTATAGCTTTAAAATAGAAAATGTTAAATGCCTGGGGATTGTGTTGGCTGTGTTTTCTAAATTTGAAGATAAGTAGTCACTTCAGACTAGATTGTCTGCTGTATAAAAAAAAAATGGAAAAAAAAAATAAGCGCTGGTTTTACAGAAGACTCTCAAGGGTGGCTGTGAAAAAGCTAAAATGAAAAGAGGTCGACAACAGCGTTCAATTGCGTAGTAAATAACACTTCAGGGCGGTCGTTACTCTTACTATTGTGCCATTCTCTGTGTCAATGACCTGTCTTTACTTCTATATAGACCATAAATAAAGTATAAAGGATAATGTTTGTGACAGCTTTGGGAAGAAAACAACACTTATTTTTTACATTTTCATCATCATCATCCTCCTGCCTTATTCCAATTTATTTAGGGTCGGCGCAGTATGTTTTCTTCTTGCATACATCTCTATTTACCGTCATCTCAAGAATCACCTCTTTTCTAGCCATATTATCTTTCATACAATCCATCCATATTTTCTTTGGTCTCCCTCTAGTCTTGTAACCCTGCACATTCATACTCAAAATCTTCCTCACAACATGGTCCTCATTTCTGCGCATCACATGCCCATACCATGACAACCGATTTCCACACTTCTCGGTCACAGGCGCCACTTTCAGAGTTCCTCTTACATACTCATTTTTAATCTATCCATTCGCTTACGCGAATGGATAGATTAAAAATGGGGATGTGTGGTGTTACCACCACACATCCCCCTCAGCATTCTCATCTAAAATACTCGAAAGTAAGTAATTGTTGTAGTGGAACAAAAGCGGCTATATAAGAATAAATTTACCTGGATGCCTGAAAAAAATACAAACATTAAAAAAAAAGGAATAAATCGTACAGTGTAAAAATATGCTTCAATTTTTCATAAAACTAACATAGCGTAAAATAACATTATTTGTGAAGCAAGGCTAACAGATCTATTTTAAAAACATGTCCAGTGAATAGCAAAAATGCAACAATATTATTCATAACACAATTCCAATTTGAATAACAGCCTGAACTGTCTAAAATTTTACAAAACAAAAGCTTTTATGCATTTTACTAGTGCCTACCTAGATAATTGTATAAACATAATGTCCTGCTGAAATCGGGTTTTTTTTAGCATTGATAAAATATTAAAAATATATATATATTTAATTAACACTCTTTTGAATTTTACTTATTCATAAAGAGAGTGAAAATCATGTCTAGGAGAAGAATTTTATGTAAAATACAATGTTTCCCACTTCTTCTTTGAATGAGGTCAAGTATTTTGAAGCTGGTATCCAGACCTGATGCAATATGATGACATAGTCCGCATTGCAGGGAAGCTTTAGGTAAAAATAGTATAGGGCACGGAAAAGTCGTGCGGGAAATAAAGGCTTAGGTCATGTTCAAGAACTGAGAAGGCTTTGATTGTGATGCGGAGGTCTAAAATATCTTTGTTCCTCGTTTTATAACAGCTGTGGTAAAAGCTGAATATTTTCATCATTTTTGTAGGGTGAGGTATTATGACCATTACATTTTCAGGCATTAAGCACACGCAGATTGATGACTAGCAGTTTATTTGATTTACTGCTAATTTCAAGAACGTATCTCTATCCAAATCTAGGGATCGTTCGTTGTTTGTAAGCAATCAATGGCTGAGTTTGCAATCTGTAACATTGAGAGAACGAATCAGAAGTAGCACGTTTTAGATCGCGGATTGAGATATATATATACGTAAAATATACGTTATTAAATTTTATACGTTAATATAATATATACGTTATTAAAATTGGCAGTTAGACAAAATACTTAACGCGACTTAAAAAAGTACGACCCTTTTTTGTATTATCAGAAAAAAAAAAATGGAAAACAGTATGAATAAGTTTTGATTGTGAACTAGTGAATTGGTACCATAGTTACACTGTAAAGTTTCAAAATGGCCGCTATTACGTCACAAACACATTAATTGTAGCGTCTATCAACGACGCATAAAACGAAGAGTGACTATAAAACAGATTAAGTCGCATTCAGATGGCCATTTGCTCTCATTCGCCATTCCGATTGTGTCAGGCTGACGGTCCAAACATGTTGGTTTCCTCAGACCATTAGTTATGCAAGGACCATAGACCATTCAGTTACAAGTGTCCGTTGGAAGTGGAATGGTGCAGATTGCAAAGTGTGAATTTGTAGTCAGTAACACAGTAAGATTATTATGTGTATCGTCGTCACAATTAGACAATATCATCTACCTAGCTTTTTACAAAGTATATTTTTGTTGGTTTGCAGTCTGCCCGGATAAAGTTAAGTGCCAGTATTTTACATGAAGTTAGTGGCTGTCTAAACTCCACAACCCAACTGGGTTAACCAAAGGTTACACACAATAACAGAACAAAGGTTACAATAACAGTTTTTTGGGCTACTCGTAACGACTGTCGAATATTTATAAATGACAGTCTATACTAAAACGGCTTAACACACTTTCCAAAACGCGGAGACTATTTGAACCCATACTTAGCCATTACACAACGTGTCAATAAAATAACCTACAGAAAACTAATAACTTAAGTCCTTTAGAGAAAATAAAAGTACGTTTTCATTTACACTTACAGTGACTACGTAAGACCGACATTGGAGAAACACGTTAGAAAATTACTGTGTATTTCAAACTGAACTAACTAGTTTAGCACCCCACACGCGGTAGTGAATTGTAAAATCGGACCCGACTCCTCTAAAAGTAATTCTTGCAAGGTATATACGAACTATTTCTTGTTTTATACTGACCGTTTCTATTTTACGCTGGTTTGCGTTCATGTTTTGACATTCAATATTTCTGTTACCTTTTTCAGCAGACCAAATCAAGGTACCCGTAGTTTTAGTTGGAAGAAGGATTTCATTTTGTTAAAATGTATGTATTTGTTAATAATGCTACTAAAGTTTAAGAAAATGCTGTCTTTCCAGAACTAAGGTGTACCAACATACCTCTTATCTGCTAGTATGAACGTATTTACAAGCCAAGCAAATTACGAGTACATATTTTCGGCTATCTTTGTTATCGTACGATAACAAAGATAATGTCATCATAACAACATAAACCACCATTTTGTATAAATTTGAAAAGTTAACCACATGCACGTCAGATACGACCACTGGTACCTGCCATTTCATATATGTACAGTTTTATACGAACACAATTCAACTCGTAAACCTTGACCGAGCCGTTATGTTTCACGGATATTTTATACACTCTCTTGAGTCCGTGATATTAAATTTCTAAAAATATTGGCTTTTGTGGACGGGCAAGAGCATTTCAGTTGTTGATATTAAAAATTCCTTATGCACTGCAGTTTATGTGATGACGTATGTATTATAAATCTGTTTCGGTAGTTGTAGAGCTTTTGAAAAGAGCATATTAGCAAGAATGGAAGACAAGTTAAATCTTAAACCAAATTGAATAGGGAGCTAGTGTTTCGAGGAAAAAATAAACAAAAGACGATCTACTTATCTTAGATTCACACCTAAAAGTTTAAACTTTTTGTAGATACCACTGTGTGCAAATAATCTGGTACAGTTTTCGTAGTCAAAATAGCTGAGTAAAGACTACACACACACACACACACATACTATATCCTCGGTGAACGTTGTAATCTTGCAGCCGGATCTCGTACTATATGTGTGTACTAAACTCCAGTCACATCTTGTCGTAAGATGTGAGTGGACTTTAAGTTTTAGTGGACACAGAACATGATGGTTTTAAAAGCATGATCATTTTGTAAAACATAACATTTTTGACGACACGTTTCGATTCCCGCACGGAACAAATATTTGTGTGGCCCATAGGTGTTCCGGGTTCGGCCGTTTGTGTATGTGACTTTAAATGTTATGCACGACATAGGAGAAATTCCTAGTGTGGGGCCATGTTTTAAAATAAAAAACCTTGCGTAATGTAGGTGATATGTATATGTAACATAAAGTATTAATTATTTCGTCACTGTGTGTACACGCACATTTCGTTTAGCTCTGCTAACACGACGTAAGAAGGCCAAGATAACTGACTAATATCATAGTTTCAATGCTCAATACAAAACAAAGTGCATTGCTCTGCTGTCATACATTGTCACCTTAAGGCCACGTAAAATTGGTTTCTGTGTTCTGAATTACTTATCTGATGGCAGGGCTCGCGCAGTGGTTGAGTGATTAGCTGCTTCGCTTCGTGTCGCGGGTTCGATTCCCACGCGGAATAAATATGTGTGTTTTTTGTTTTTTGTTATATTTGTTTTTTTTTTGTCAGGTAGTTGTTCAGGGTCTGGCTGTTTGTGTATGGTAGTTTAATATTTGTAAAAGCATCCACAACAGCGAATACATTATTAGTGTGGGCTACGATACTGAATAATTTAAAGAAAAATTATGACCACATTTACTTGAGATCTGTTAATAATCCAAAATAATTCATTCATTCATTCATTTATTTATTTCATAACAATTTTTACATTGTGTCGAAATCACTAAAAATTACACACGTGCATTTAATTATATTATAATTTTTAAAGTCAATCAAAAATAATGTCAAAAATTAAAAAACGAATACAGTCAGGATTATGTCACTATAGATACTATCATTATTATACAATTTTATTGGCCTAGGTAAACACGTTTTCAAACACAATTTCTGATTCATGAACCATATTTTTAGAATAAATACACTAACAAGCAGGCAATTTCTCGTTTAAAAAAATCAACAGCACGAACAAATAATACGAGAGTATGTGAGTTGGTAAACAAAAACTGCTCCATCACTACCCGGCACCATGGTCACCGGCGTCAACTGTCAAGCTCGTGTTACTAACAACGTCAGTCAGCGCTATCGTCTGAAGCGAAATTTGCACCCAAAAACTCCATTGATTTTTTGTATTCGTCCGAATATCGCGCCAGAGAATAAAATTTTGACACAACTCTTTAAAATGTTTATGAGATTTAGAACTGTCTGTTCGATGATAAAAAATAAAATGACGTCATATAACAAATAGGTTATTATTGTTCATTACACATAGTACGATTTAATTTTATATAAGACGTTTTCGTCAATATCTTTATCTAATTGCAGTTATTTGCATAATAGCAATATTGTACGTGTATTGTAGCGGCTCTACGGCCTCTACGGTTTGTAACAGTGCTACGCCACGTAGCATATTCGCTACGACAATGTAGCGTGCTGTATTTAGTTCTAAGCGTTAACGGTATAGTTTAGCACACTAATGCGTTTACCGTGTTAAGCCGGATATGGTCACAACGTACATAGGAGATTGTTATTAATAAATTAATTTTTGGACTTTGTAGTTAGCACCTGGGTGTGCTGGAAGTTAAATTTGAGAGGTAAAACATGGTTTACAGTAGCTCCTAAAATCTTGAATAGGTTTTTTTTCATTTTTTATGAACACAAGTCAATGATACTGCAAACGATTATATGTCTATAACCCTATAGACATACATATAATAGTTAAATAAACATTCCCAATACGTATCTAGATACTCATAAAAAAGAAAAAAAAACTTTACCAGTGGAAAAATACTGAAACTAGTCTCAATTAAGCCAGAGACGTTACTTTACAGTCGTACTTTTAATTCGATGCAGTAAGTTGACAGAACGAATGTCACATAAAAAACCTAAAAAATTCACTATAGTGCATAAATAAAATACCAGCAAGGTACTGTACTAGAATCTACTTTGTAGGTTATTTTATTTACGGTGCACCAATTTTTCTCATTTTTTAGAGTCTAACGTGAATTTAGATCCTGTCATGTCACTGTGCCTATCTAATTAAATGTCCGACTTAGCTCCAAAATTTTACTTTTTTAATTGGCAACATTGACACTCCAGTGACAAACCTAGTGATTTATTTGAGTGATGCGAGAGACCTTTGTCAAAAGAGTTGAGCGATCTCTGCGTTGATACCTGACGACAACCTTATTGTTTCTGACGAACGTCACTAGGCATAATGAACGGATGAATTTCACATGCGGGTCGGTAAATACTACCGAATGCTGTACCCGCTATCTGTTTGTAATTTACCGTGCGGTGTTTACATATACTTACGGAATCGGTTATATCACACACCGAGATAATGGGGAAGCCGGAATGTGTTCTCCTATTGTCGCCGTTGATTTAAATGGCGAGGTCAATTCGAAATTCAGGTGACTAACGGGTAGCTTGGACCTGAGCTGGTTAAATCTGGTTACTAATACAGGTTATAAAGCTTCCAAGTTTCTTGTTTTTTTTTTGTTTGTACATGTGAATCTTGGAAGTACCAGTCGGACTTAAAAACATCTGGCCCCATCCTTGAGGAAGGTATTTTACTGAGCTGGGGGTTGCGGAAGGATTGTACGTTCGTTCCCGCGACCCCCGGCGTAGGTGAGAGATGGAACGCTTGGGTGATTTTTTGTCAGTAATAGTCTGACAGGCCTCCCCCCCTCCAGGGCGGAGGTTGTCCATGAGAATTTTCCACCTCGGAACAAAAAGTAAAAAAGAAAGGATCACACATTCCAGGGACCCCCGGTGTAGGTGTGAGCTGGAACACCGGGGTGGTTTTTTGTCGGTAAGAGTCTGAGAGATCCCTCCACCCAGGATGGAGGACATCCATGAAGATTTTCCATGAAGATTGTCGGTGGATTTTTCAATCTGCCATATCTCAGTAGCAGCCCGGAGTCTGAACTTGTGCCCAGCTGATGGCAATACGTAACTATGAAACTACGAAATATGAATGCACGGTAGATACACCTCAGCTTTACCCGTCGGGGAAAACAGGCGTTATGTTATGTATAATATCCAACTAGAGTACCTACAATACTGTTCCTCACACGAGCATGGCTGTAAAATTAATACCGGTACAACATTTTCACCATGTCGCTTCAGCTACTTCCCGTGGGCATCGTTATAGTAACTAAGGGATTATTACGGGAGCGTGTGCACCAGCGTCCACCTGTGCTCTCATAACAACATATTTAGTAGTGGACTCAGTAGCTTATTGTACGGTCACATGAGTAGATAACTTGCAGAGACCAAGTTTCTAAGCAAAAGGAGGAAGAAAGGAGGTGTGAGGATCGCAGCAGGTGGCGTTCTGTAGTTTCTGCCTACCCCCATGGGAAAAAGGCATGAGTTTTTTTTTTTTTTTGTTTCAAACGAATACACATTTGTTAACACAAATAAACAGATTTAATAATCAATAAATAACAGATTTTAATCAATAAATAAATAATGCTGAACAATCCACACAGCATCATTTAGCCCCAAGCTAAGCAGAGCTTGTGTTATGGGTACTAGATGACTGATTTACTTAATACAATACATTACATAGATAGATATATCCCAAGGCGGGAATCGAACACGCAACCTCGTGCGTCGCAGGCTGACCTTTTCCCGCAGCACCACATCGGTAAATAATAAACTTAAGACTAACAATCATGTTATCAACAACGTTATTCACAGCATACAGGCGAAATATTAATAACGTGCTTCAAAGAAAACTAAAAGTAACAAGATAACGTGACAGCACGGTTGGCGCAGTGGCTGAGTGATTGACTGCTGCGCCGCGTGTCGTGGGTTCGATTTCCTCACGGAACAAACATTTGTATGACCTACAGATAGTTGTTCCGGGTCTGGCTGTTTGTATTTTGATCTGTATGTGAGTTTAAATGTTTGTAAACGCACCCACGATACAGGAGAAATTCCAAGTGTGGGGCAACATTAAAAAAAAAGAAAAATACAACAAAAAAATAAACAGTCGTAACATAATATGTAAGTATACCAAACAAAAAAACCAGAATCGACAGTGGTGAGCACCAAAAAAGCTGCATGCAGAAATATGGCTCGGTTATAGTGGAAATGGGCGATGATGATGATAATTAAAGTTACTTTTATAATCTTTAAATGTCTATAACGATACCCAAGGGGAATTACTAAAATTACATAGTACACATTTTGTACCGATATTTATTTTAATATTATTTATGATTTCAATTTTTGTAAAAGTATTGTTAATATTTAATACTGTGATTTTTGTGATTATTTTCGGGTGGTACTTACATACTTACTTTGGGTTGAATTTGCGTTATATATAATAGGGATAGTGTCCGTTAAAAAATGTGACCCTGTGTCTGTAATATTTTTTAAATAAACATAAAAAATAAGAGCATCACAACATCAAATAACATCCAAGTGGATAAACCAAATTACCCTTCGAAAATCGAACCCTAGACCTCGTGCTCAGCAGTAGCACTAGCACTTACTAGAACAACGAGGTTTGTTTTTTAAATGTCGTTTTTATTCCAATAGCATCCCGATACATATACTAGCGCGTCTCTCAGAATGAATTTAGGAATAGGTTATGTGGCTCGGTCATAGTATGCGAGCGACAACTCGCTTCCAATACTAGTAGTAAAAATCCCTTCAACGAATGTCTTCTAACTACGTAATTATGTACAGACGCCAGCACATCCAGCTAGCCCAAACTGTCAAACTTTTCCAATTGAACATAAACCTTATCATTTTACAATAAAGTTGGAAATAAATTAAAGAAATTTGACACATTGGGGTAGCTTGATGTGCTGGCCTCTGTACATATGTGAGACGCGTACAGTCGGCCAAGAGTGAGGATTATTAGCTCTTATAAGATTCCCTAGCAAATTAAAACGTCGCTGAAGTTTGTTGTTGAGCAAAAATGTACTTACCTCATTGTTGTATGTATTAAATGCTGATAAATGATGAATGGAATTTATTTCTGGAAATTAGTTTTACCAACACTTTTACACGTCAACAAGTAAAATATATTTTTTCTAAACTAGTTTGGTGTTTAGCTATCTGAGTGCTCTGAGAAGAAACGCTAAAAGAAACTCCGATCTTTGTCTTTTTTAAAGTCCAGACATTATCTTGGTTAGATCATGATAACAAAAAAAATATATCTATCTATGTAATATATTGTATTAAGTATATCAGTCATCTATTACCCATAACACAAGCTCTGCTTAGCTTGGGGCTAGATGATGCTGTGTGAATTGTGCAGCATTATTTATTTATTTAAACACAAATAATAGACTCGATAAACGGGTGGATACTGTTCAGATGCCAACTCATACGTATGCATGTCGCCACATATACGAGTACTCTGTCAAAAACTTTCCACAGAAACAAATCCACCATGTTAATTTGAACTAACGAATGAAAAAGTATAAATAGTCGCTTCGACTCGCTAACTAGGGTTGCCGAATAACTGAATACATATCCAACTATGAAAGCAAGTTCTGAATACAATTGCATCTACATACGAGTGTTGTTTTTTCTTTCATATCGGTCGGTGCGGGTAGTATGCAAATATTTCTATCAATATTCATAGCTGGCGGCGTCACCGATAATTGAGTCTTACCTGACAACGTTGCCTTTGATTTTCATATTCGTTATCTCGCTTTTCGCCTGAAAAACTTTGGAATTTCACCGAAAAAATAATGCGAAGAGACTTTCAAACACTTTTATGTCTAGGTCTAAGGTAAAAGTAAATTTCGAAATTTTAACGCACATATTCTTTTGGGACGTGGTGAAATATTCGAATCTTTTCAGTCTTGCTACGTGCGTCAAATAGATTCATGTAATTTTGTGGCGTTTCACTTTTGTAGGCCAAGTTACGACGCTTAATGAACACAAGTTAAGAAGGAAATTGGATTAATTCTGATGTCTTGAGGAAATAGGATATTCATGTACTTTTTCCCTATATTGCCGTGCTCCTCAAAAATGTATTTTTTCACCATTTACCTCAAACATTACCTTTCATCGAAATCTTAGCATTATTTGCTATATTTATCTCATGATTTATGAAAATAAGAGATTTATAAATGGTATATACGCCCATCTCTCTAGGGAGTACAAATATACAGAGAGCACACAGCAATATTCAAATCCAAGCTCAAAGAATATCTACAAAATCTCAGTGGCGCTAGGGTTTTCTTCTAGCTCGTAATGAATTTTTGTCAACGAAAATGCGGCGCAAAAAAATAGGGCTTCCGCTGCTTAGAGACGGGAGGCAGCCGAAATAGAATAAGGTCTGACTTCCAAGGCAATCTAGATTGCGAGAGCGAATATCTTTTTCTGAATCTACGTTCGTTTCGTAAAGAAAGGTGACCCAGAACCGTACAATTGTAGGTACCGAGGAAAGGATTTCTTCTACAAAACATTAAAATTGGAGTACAACTTCACATTAAGATGACTAATCTTTGAGAATCTGAATACCATCAACTTAAATAAAGCACCACAAAGGGTTGCATATTGTTCCTTTTATCCGCTTGCATGCAAGCTAAAGTTACAATGTAATAATTCATATCCGACAATGATCCACTGTTATAGCTGGGAACTGAATCCATTTGCGACCATTTAGCTGTAGCGCTGCACAAAACATCGTGTTTTTTTTCTCCACTCCACGTACATCGCTGACACAAGTTTATGGGACCGCAATCTTCATAAATCTCAGCCAGGACGACCTTTTGTCTTTGTCCCATTCTCTTAGGGTTTACGCAAATTCTGATCCCCGCAAATTGGCCACATTGCGTCCCCAACTGAAACGTACATGTTATATCTTTGAGAGACCAGTGGCGTACAGGTAAATAAAAGTGAAGAAAATCTTTGGGAACTTATGTAAATCGGGTTATGTGTGCCTTGAATAAGTAACTCGGTACACAATAAGACCGCCCTTTTTTTTTTTCTACCTCTCATAAAGAAAGTCTTTAAGAACCTTCATGAATACAAGTATTGTTGCCAGTTGTTAAAGAGTGTTAGGCAAAACTAGGAACACTTCTTCATAACTTACGGCACAGTTTTATGAATAATCAAAGCAAAGCTCCTCGTGAAGCCTTCTCTCTCGACAACGTCTGCGTTATATCAGTAATAATCCCTACGTAAGAGGTGGGTGTATTTACTGAACCTAATTCATTATGCAGGTTTCCTCGAATCGTCCATAAAAGAGTTCTTTGAATATTGCCATTACATTAAATTGTTATCTGTGACGGGGCCCTCGGCGCACGGTTTTTTAATTAAAACAGGCAATTTGGCGCTGACTTAACCCAAGTTTTACAATTATGTTTTTGTCGTCGCGGTTACAAACTTTGTGTACTAAAGGAAATTTATTTTTAAAGAAAGCTTTCGTGGATTCGAGATAGGGAATTTAATAATGAATTTAATTGTTGTTCAAGAATTTATAAGAGATTAAATTGTGAAGGTTTGATGGTTTACAAACTTGAGCGCTGTGCCAAATTGTGTGGAGGTGGACGTGGGCACTGAGCATGATTCCGATCGTTCGTTGGCCGACGATTTATCGAGTGGCGCGTGCTACTGGCGTGTTCCACTACTCTCTCCGACGTTGCCGGCAAATGGAAAAGTTCCCCCGAAGTAAACCCCGGCTATCGAGGCCCCGATATGTTACAACAAATTTTATACCAGCCAACGCCGGCAAACTTTCCGCGTACTGCTCAGCAATAAATAATAATGCCTGAATATTGGAAACGATCGATACATAACATTTTAAAGTTCCTGTTTGTTATTGAAGTGGACTCGCCGAGAGTTTCGCAGTATATTTTAATAGCAGTATTCTTGACGGCGAACGTTGTGAAGACTTTAATAAACATAATACAACGTGGAATGAACAGCCAAATAAGGGAGGAATATTCATGAACGAAACCCAGTTGAAAGTTTTTGATAAGAAATTATGGTAATGATTTTAAATTGACCTAATCCATATTGCGGGGGCCCGAAATTTGGGCAACAAAACTTGTTACGGCGGCGGCCTGATGCGTCAACTCAAATTCAATTTTCTAATTAATTTATACTCGCTCACAAAGTTTGTTTGCAAGAATCGTTGAGATTTTATTGCGCTGTAAGATTTGCTGAAGTTCTTAAATGGCTCATTAAAGGATTGACAATATTAATTTGAATAATAATTACATTTTTGTGTCTCAGAGTCAAAGTATATGATTGCAATCAAATAGAGAAAAATACATTTTTACGAGCGGTAGTCTATCCAATCATAAAAAAAACGGAATATATTTTGCATGACAGATTTTCCTGGCGGCAGATAAAACGGCCAGTAATACTTATCCCACATATTTATATGTAACGCGGTTCATTTTAATATGCCACGTTCACGCTTAAAAGCTTTCATGATATTAAATAGACACTTTCCACGTTTGTAAAAAATGTGATGTGAAAACGCGTCCGCCTGAAACTGACATCACGTCACACGTCAGCCTGAAGGTACTGACGTGGACATAGATTCGTGACTACCGCCATTTAGGCCAAAAACAGGGTACGACACAATCGATATAATAGCTACAAGATCTGTGTATCTTTCCGTACCACCAGTTGAATCCCCCCTAGTATTTATGTTTACGATTAGTAGCATTGTTAGAGGGTGTTGTTTCGTACATATTATACAAATGCTGAGAATTTGTATTGTTTCTGGTAGTAGTGATAATAGAATGGGTTTTGTATTGTAATATTTTTGGCATGAAACCACACTGTATATTTCGTTGTAACCAACGCGTGTGTGTGACTTCTATTTACATTGACAAAGGATTGCTTTCTTTTAAAGTATAACGTAAAAACTTGGGTAGCCTTGGTAATCATAGTATGTAACTCACAAAAAAAAAACTTTCTTTCTTTAAAACGTTGCCCTACACTAGTATTTCTCCTGTATCGTGAGTGTATTTACAAACATTCAAATTCACATACACAAACAGCCAGACCCCTACAAACTACCTGAAGGCAATACAAATATTTTTCCGTGTGAGAATCGAACCCACGATACGCCCGCAGCAGTCAATCGCTCAGCCACAGCGCCATCCGTGCCGTCGTATTGTTTAAAGTAATACATTTCAGTGTATATTCATAAATTTCTAAGAAAAGTGTTAAGTGGCACTGAATTCTGCATTATTTTGCCTGCCTTTGGCATCTTTAAGATTTTCGCAGAAACTCAACTATCCGAACTGAACAGGTAAAATTCAACAAAAAATATTCTATTTTTATTTTTTCAAACATTTTCTGTATTTTAATATACACCAGTTTTTTACTTTTAATTTAAGATACTTTAGTTAGTGTATTTGCTAGTACAATCTGGCAGTCAGCTCTGCAACCGACTAAGTTGACCGAGGATCTCTGATAAAATAAATCTGCCGTAGTACCTATTTCATGGCACACTCAAGAATAAAGACAGTAATAGTATACATAACACACACAACTACAAAAAGCAAACTGATAATATCTAATTACATAATATATTTTCAATTATAAAAAAAAGAAAAAGAAAAAAAGAAAAAGAAAGAAAAATTCAGTTTACTGCGTATGTGGTGAAAAATAAAAAAATAAACCCGCATGTGAAGTATAATCCGTGAAATTGATATCAGAGTACGGTGTTCGGGCGCATCGGAAGCCGTCACGCCTCGTGACATCCCAATGTTTCAAATAAAAAACGCGGATCCATTTATTTGATTCTTATTCGAACATCTAACTTTTGTAAAGCACCGCATTTTGTCTACATGAATGCCTTAATTATTACGTAAACAGCTAATAGAGTTTCGCGCCCATCAAGTCCACGTCCATTCGTCTGTCACAGAGCTGAAACTATAATTTAAACACAATACGTAGCCCATTAAATTTACACATCTAACAATAAAATGAAGTTTCCAAAAGCATACTACTTTTAGTGCAACGGAACCCACAGTGCCCGCTCTTGTGCGGTTTTTCTAACTAGGTTTATGGTAGAAACAGAAAGTAATACATTTATCACGTTCAATGTGTGTAACAAAGACGTGAAGATACATCCACATGAAGTTTAATCCGTGAAATTGATATAGGAGCGTGTCGCGGCGTCGTCGGCCCCGTCACGCGGCGTGGCACGCCAATGTTTCACAGCTCGAAACGCGACTCCATTCCATTCTTTTATCCGCGCATCAACCTTTTGTTCTACAAACCTTTAGTTTTGATATTGAATTCACACCACGTTTTTCAAGATCTATTGGATTACGGTGCGCGCTGTTTCGTGTTAGCGGTGCTGTACGTACAGTAGATTATTATGTAATTTCTCATTGTTATGTGAACATTGCGGCAATAAATCTTATATACAGTAATTTCTGTATAAATACGATAAGATTTGGCAATTATTGTTGTGTCTATCAAAATATGTGATATATCGACTTCGTCTTACAACGGTAGAAGATGGGGTATGTTGATGAATTAATATCTTTTATTATAATTCGTCACATCAACATGACAATGCGCATTTTTCTCCGAGATGGGACTAAGGGCTAACATTTGAATAATTACATAGCGTTGGCTGCCCCTGAGGGCATAATATCATAACTTCACGCTTCGCAGGTACAATGGGGTGATAACAGCCCAAAGGCAGGTATTATACGAGTATATAGATGCAAGTGTGGCTGATATAACCCTCAGGGCATTGTTTATTGTGACATTCACAGAGGGTTAGGGGAGCTTAGAACAGACCACTATTAAGTGGTCTGTTCTAAGCTGAGACTACACCACAGCAGGTATCTTGCGCTTATTATTTAGCTTCACAAAATACAAATTAATAATAAATTAATATTAACTATTAATAAAAAATTCAAATTAATATATGATTTTAGAAAAAAATAACTTTTACACCCACACATAAAGTGTAGTTTGCCTTGCAACTTCTACAATTTTTATAACTGTTTCTATAGTATAAGAGTCGTTGTAAACTCGACTTAGTTTAAAGGGATGTAAAGGTGATATTTGTTTAAGTGGGATTATCATCAATTGGAAATATGGATTAATAAATGTTATAGGTAAGTGGTGTGGACTTAAAGTAAGTCTACTAAATAAAGAATCGTTTTTTATTTAAATATTTCAAAACTTCCATTATGCTATAACTCAAAAGAAAAACTAGACCAGTGACTAGTTCTGTTTTGAGTTGTATAATTATTTATAACTAACTTGCTGACTTTTACATCAGAAGGACCTAAAGTTTGACATTATACATTATTAAAAAATCCACCAAACTAGTTTACATAATGTTTGGTGATATGAGTAAATTTATGTTTGTTAAATAATTTACTGTTCATTTGAATAAGATGTAAAAATTATGAGAATGCCAAGGGGGGTGTGTGGAGGCGCGTGTGGTACGCGAATGGATAGACTAATTAATGCGTATATAAGAGGAAGTCTGAAAGTCACCATAGTCCGCCCGCGGCTATATACCCCGATAGAGGTCACTATATGGATTATAGACTTATCATTTCTGCCAAAAGACGTCCACAGCTTCCTCCAAGGCTTTCAACAACGATCGGTCCTGCGTTGCCCTCATCCATCGTCTTCCTGCGATCTTAACGGTTTCGTCGGACCACCTTTTTGGGGGCCTACCCACGCTGCATCTTGATATGCGTTCGCCACTCTAGAACCTTTCCGCCCCAACGACCATTGCTTCTGCAAGAAATGTACAAGGTCCATTGCCACTACACACACATCATCAGGCTATATTAGTCCACTGCTGGACATAGCCCTCCTAATGAGCTCCATATCGCCCTGTCTTCAGCTTTTCGCATCCAGCATCTGCGTGCAATCTTTCGCGGATCGTCATCCCACCTATTATACCATTGCCACTTAAATTCAGTAATTTATCGGGCTATGGCGGTTACTCTAGTTCTTTTGCATCTCTCTTCATTTCTGATTCGTTCCCACAGAGAAACTCTAAGCATAGCCCTCTCCATTTCCCTTTGGGTGACCGTAAGCCTATAGACTCACCTCTTCGTAACCTTTCGGGAATGCAGGCATAATATTATGTTATCTGTACTTACTACTTATTTACACTACGCTACGTCTAAGCCATCCCAATAATATATTCAAACCTATCCCATTAATAGATTAATGTTGACGCAACCATTACCTGTGCACCGACCGTAAATCTAATATTGTTGTATTGGCCAAGTTCCCTTTGGCACCGTAAACACAAGCGATTCATATATTAAGTATGGTCGATCTCGTAATTGCTCTCACCACTTTTGACAACAAAGAACAGTAATTTGAAACGTTACTAATCTAGCCATCACATAGACAAATAGTTGCTGAATGACGTGCAAGTGACATTTAACTTTAGGGTGGTAAATCAACTACGAGGTCGACTGTACAAACGCTTGTCCCGGCCAATTATCGACTATTAATCATGCCTAGTGTAAACACGATCGCCACATTAGCTTTTGACTGTACGCACATAATATACATGGAGATTATATTTGCACCAATAATAACGATATTGGCTACGATGTATTAGGTAGGTGCCATAAATTATTTGAGCTAGCTCAATATGCATATGGTATGGGTTATCGTGGATTTGTATTAGTTGATGTTTACTGCGTAGTGTAAGGTCAATGACATTGTTGTACGAAGGAATGGGAGCACTTCTGCTGACAAAAGTACTTCATCATTATCTGCCTAGACTTTTCCAAACCATGTTAAGGTCGGATTCTTGTTCTTAGTGTTTGCATCTAAATAAGCAACCTGCTTAACACGATACCCTTTGGTGAGATGGTTGCCATAGTTTCCGGTTCTGACTACTAGTAACGACTGTCAAAGAAGACGAATGATTGTGGGTACCACGTGCTTTTCCGAGACACGGAGGAGTCTTGGTATGTAATGGAGTGTCACCCATCCACGGACTAACTTCAGCAAGTGTATTTGAACACTTGATCGAACCGTGAGGCAGTCATAATATAGCTGCGAAATAAAAGAGGGGTTCACCTTCACGGTATACATTTACTACTTTTATTTTAAAAACAAAGGAGGCCAATTATCGTTATTAAAAACGTTAAAATCTAGTCGAATGCCAGTGTTAATCGGTCAAAAAAACATCTTATTTAGATGCATTTTTGACAAGTTATTGACATTGATTATCGCTGAGATAACATTGCAAATTTTTCTTAAAATACGAGAATCGCCCCTCCGTTCCAGCAATTTTGTGCCCACGTAAGATAAACTTAACAGAAACTTATATTTAAAAGTAATTTACTAAAAGCAAGCTTGTTCATGTCTCTGAAAATATTATATCCATGCGCCCAACCGCATTGAGAAGAGATCTGTGCAAATAAAATTACCTTTTTTTAACGGTTAATTTGCGGAATGAATCACTTACATTCGCAGGTTGGCCGTTGTTTTTGCTGAAGGATCTCGCCCGGAACCGAACCCTGTGCCCGTCAACTGCGAAATGAATTATGACCAGTATTTACCGGAAGATGACATTTCTCGAATCGGCCCATTAATTCCTAATGGAGCGTCGACGGGCTACATTTCATCTGTTTGGCTGCACACCAGGCCTTCGCCGCAGAGCTATTTTCGGTAGCGTATCCGTAAATTTATAACTGCGAGTTAGTTCTAAATCGTTGGATAGCGGTAAAGTAAGTGGGATTTATGATATGACGTTTTACGCTCTATTTGTTTGCCGCGTACCTTTTTTCTGGAGAGCCTTTGCCAATTCCAGTGTCTCGGTATACGATTTATCCTTTTACATTCACTACGATTAACATCAGACTTATGTAACAGTCTCGAAGGAGAAGCTGCGGCATCAGTTCTCCGCGTTTCCTACTTAATTACTTAGTTTCGGGCCTTCATTATGGAAACAAACATTTACATAATCTGCAAGCAACTGTATACAAATATTTTGGATGACGTTTCAATTTAAAGTTAGCTATTCACGTGCGTCATTCCTTTGGGACGAAACATTTGGAACTCAATTTGAATTTGAAAACTAGATGTCAAAACTACTTTTGATATTTAGTTTGTGCAAAACTTTTGGGCGTATTAACGCCTAATATTTTTGGTATGAAAAGCGTGAAAGAACTTTTCAAACGCTAATGGTTTTGTCATGAACTATGAATGTAGAATAGAAAGATTAATGGTTTTATTAGATTTAAAGATAACTAAGTGCACATAAAATGTGCGTTTATCGTAGTTTACACTGAAGAGGTTTAGAAAAGGATAATTTATTGCTTAGGTTGGTTAGTACTAATGGCTGAATATCTTTTATTATTTAGGTTTAAATACCGGGTAAACGATTTAAAGTCTAGAACATAAACGAATACAAGATATAAAGTAATACTTGTGTATTGTTGTATTTTTATTGTATATGTTTGTGTTCATTTTAGGTTTAAATACCGGGTAAACAATTTAATAATATTAATAATACAATTAGTACTAACCTACCTAAGCAATAAATTATCCTTTTCTAAACCTCTACAGTGTAAACTGCCATAAACGCACATTGTATGTGCACTAAGTTATCTCTAAAACCATTAATCTTTCTTTTCTACATTCATAGTTCAACAAGATATAAAGTAATACTTGTATTCGTTTTATAAAAAAGTCATAGTTCTAAAACGAAAACAATTAAGACATTCTCGAAAATTTAGAAATTAACTATTTCAAATTTCCTTGCAATTTGCCTACAAGTACGCGTTTATCCAAAGCGGGCCACACTAACATCCACTTGCAGAATTAATTCCGGTAAGCGCATGCCTTTTGCTGAATTTACAATTTAAACAGACTTACAAATGATAGTGACTGATTAAAAGGCAATGTTTAGTAAATGAAGGACAGTGGAGGGCAGAATTTCCCGAACTTGAGTTTTACAATGGAATCGTGTTTTGGGTATTTTTGTTCTGGGTATACCTCAAGGTAATTTACATTGATGAATATGTGACCGACCAACAATATATTTTCTATTGTGTCAGTTAAGGTGTTAAGAACGTCCAAGAGTTAAGTGTCGTTCACGTATTAAATAATATGCGCATAATCATTTTCATTGTTTAGCACTGCAAAACTATACAATTTCATTAAATAAAAATAAAACAATATTACTCCACACATGCAAGTTCCACGTCAAATGTCAAAATTGAACTAACATAATTTCTAATTCTGTCATTAATATCTTGAGTTTAATAAAAATAACAAAAAAAAACCTTTATTTCCTTAAATGTCTCTAATAGAATAGAATAGAATAGAATAATTTATTTCAGATAATTTAAATCCATATCTTGTTAGTATATTAGCAACAATATTAGCTTACAATTATGTTAGTATTGTTAGTACTTATCTTTATGTAGACTACTTACTACCTATACAAAACCATTCACTACCCTTACCCAGTGTTTTTGAATGGGGCAGTCAAAGCGAGCAGCAATGACTTTCAGAATACCATTCTTAGCACCTCGCAGACGCTGCAGTAATGAAGACGATTTTTTGCGAATTATGGCCTTGAAGCCGTCCGTGTGGGCTTCTGCAAACATCCCGGAGGCACTGCAGCGCCACGGTAGCCTTGACAACACTCTGAAAGCATTGTTATATTGAACCCGCAGGGTGTCATAGGATCGTCGCGTATAGCTCACCCACAGGCCACTCGAGTAAAAAGATTGACAATACGCTTTAAAGAGCGTTATTTTTACTTGAGTTGTACATCGAGCGAACCTGCGAGCAAGCATATTACTTCTCACCGCCAACGCCCTGCGTTCCCGCTCTATATCCTCGTCATCCTTGAGGTCATCCGTTACAATATGCCCCAGATATTTAAATTTGTCAACCAGCTTCAGTGCAACGCCATTGAGGTATACTGCAGGCACATGTGCAGGTCGATGTTTGCCTGCTTTGAAGATCAGCATCTCGCTCTTTTTGGAATTGTATTTTAGTCCATGTGCTTCTGCATATTGCTCGCAGATATAAAGCAGTTTCCTCACTGCACTTATTGAGGGACCCAGCAGAACCATGTCATCTGCATAACTAATATTGTTGACACAGGTACCATCGATATAGCATCCGACATGAGTGCCGCTGAGTCTCTCAAGTAGCTGGTTGACGTACAAATTAAATAGAAGAGGTGAACTCAACCCACCCTGTCTGACGCCACATTCCGACCTGTATTCGTCCGACAACGTACCGGCCCATCTCACCTGGTTTTTCTGGTTTGAGTACCAGTATCTGAGTAGGGAGATGGTATCCGCCGGCACACCCGCACCTCCTAGCTTATCCCACAGAAGGTCATATACAACGAGGTCAAAAGCTTCCGATAAGTCAAGGAAGCACGCGTATACCGGCGTCTTCCTCTCAGTATAGTACCTGACAGTATGCTTTAAGCTCAGAATGGCACTCTCAGTGGACAATCCTGACCTAAAACCAAACTGAGCATCATGTAAGTCCACATGTTGTTCGAGAATGCCATTTAGCACACTGTCAAGCACTTTGGCAGTTACAGTCGCAAGCGAGATGGGCCGATAGTTAGTTTTGTCAGACGAGTCACCTGTCTTATTTTTAACTATCAGTACCACTATTGTACGCATGGTCGACTCAGGTAAGTATGAGTGACTTAAGCAGAGATTGAAAAACATCTTCAATACTCTTGGCAGATGCACACCAGCATATTCAAAATGTTCGATGCTGAGACCATCATGACCAGGTGATTTTCCCCTTTGCATATTTGTAATGAAATGAAATGAAATGAAATGATATGAAATGAAATGAAATGCCCGTGGAATTAATTACTATCAAATGCCCGACGGACTTATCGTCCCTAGAGAACGGTTTTCACTTTGGGCAACACTGGTTTGGAGCGAACCGGTATCTATTTGAAACCGCCTTTATATTTCAACTTCACCTTACCAGACCGCACTCCATCCAATCTGCTGTAAAGGTTAACTGGCGGTTGATTTTGTGATGGTATACGTAAGTTTCATGGTACTACTAGCAGCCTCCCGCAACTTCGTCTGCGTAAAATTTGAAACTGGCTATACATTTATCTTTGTAGGTAACAGACAGTTTTAAATGATTGATTTTGATAAATCTTAACAAAGTATTTTTTTTATTCTGAATTTAATACCCCAAAATATAAAAATTATTACAAACACTTCCAAAAATTACTTTACAATTTTATATCTTATTGAATATCATATTACTTGACTTCACCTTATGCTATGATTTTGTAAAGTATAATCATAATCCATGTAGTAGCTTTTGTGGGAAAGAGTCACAAACATCCATAATACATCTTCACAATCTTTCACATTTATAATTATAGTTTGATTCTGCCAAATATTTATCTGATTAAGGTGTGAGGGTACAAAAAAAAACCGGTTGTAAAAGTATTCCCATATCTTAGTATCTAGTTAGAGAGCCAATGACGAAATTTCTGTATGATCTCAACACGGGCAAAACCATGTATATCGGTAGGTCCTGACCCCAACTAGCTTGGCAGTGACAACCGGAAACGTCACAGCTTCACGAGGTGTATGTTTGTGTGGGGAAATATATTTGACGTGTCGCATACGGCCCAAAAATACAGATTTTCAGACGCTGGACTGCGTAGTTTTTTTGCCTTGTTTTTATTGGTTTTACGGCTATACACGACTCCACAAATGAGGCCATGATAACCAGAGTGGCCTAACTAACATTTTTTTAAATAGAATTTTGGCCTATAACAACCAGAGATAACAAAGGTTGTCGTGTCGCCCGGTAAGTGGGTTGTGGAGGTCAGACAGGCAGCTGCTCCATATGAAAAACTGATACTCATCTTCAGGTTAGACTGGATCCGAGGGTAAACACCTTGGTAGGGTGTTTTTAAAAACAGAGTAACCTATTTCTAAGATAAAAATGTTAGTTAGGCCACTCTGGTTTTCATGGCCTCAAATATAGTTCGACAAACGAGTTTTCGGTTTCGAAGATCCATCGAAAATCAGGAGTTCTTTCGTAGCAATAATTCTCAATTTACCACGAATCGCTGCTGATTTTACCAAGAATCAATAATTTATAACCAATTTTACGGGAATATTTTTCAGTTAAATTGGTTTACAAGTTTTTAATAGAGTGGTCAAGTTAGACAGCATGCGAAAGTATATATATAATAGTAATCGAATCTATAAGATATTGGTCGTATTACCGCATGCAAAAATGTTCATTTTTAGCCCTGGTGCATGTCCTATATACACACCTGGTCCTGTAATACACACCTGTCTAGTTGTTTTTGTTGTTGTGAGTGGACTGTTCATATGTGCTTCATTCATAACAGTTACATGTATCTCCTTATCGTGTTATTGACTAACACTTAGCTTTTAAGAATTGTGTATCTATCCCTATATGAGCCTACGCTCGAATGAAATAAATTGAATAAACCTATAGCTACTCTATACATAGGGTAAGGTTCCTCGTTTTCTTTTAAAAGTAGTTTTCGCCACCCTTGTATTCCTTTTAACGGTAAGTGCTAAGTCGAGTATAAGTTAGCTATGAAGCATTGGTCACCGATACATCAAATTATAGTGCAGACTTTATTTTAACATTTTAGAAAAACATATTTTGAATTTTGATGAATACTTTTGAACATAGCGTTCCCACATATACTTAGCCAGTTAGTACTGGCTAAGTATTCATGGTTTGAAGATTGCTGAAAAAGGGATATACACGCACAACCTGATACCAAGAGAAAAACACAGTAAAAATACAGTACACGATTTTGGACTGCTTTTAAATTTTTCGTCAGCTTATCCAAATTTTTTGCTTTATTTTAGTTTAGACTGTAAAAATGATTATTTCTATCCAAGCCAATGAGGTTTAAAATAAGTGAGAAACGTGAAAATTTCAAAAACCGACGAATTTCCAATTTGATAGTTTGGTATCATAATAATAATAATGCTGGACAATCCACACAGCATCATCTAGCCCCAAGCTAAGCAGAGGTTGTGTTATGGGTAATAGATGACTGATATACTTAATAAAATACATTACATAGATAGATATTTTTTATTATACATAGCAAATACCCAGAACACCCGGTAAAAATCTTTGTAAATCGTACAAACATTTGTCCCAAGGCGGGAATCGAACCCGCAACCTCCTGCGTCGTAGGCGGACCTTTGCCCGCCGCGCCACAAAAGTCGTCATACGTACTGTCCCATCCACGCTGTATTATTTTATGTGTGAATATAATCTTTTCCTTAATATAATACAAATTAACTGACGACATAATCCTACGTAATGTGACACTGTATTATTTAAAAAGACAATGCGTTTGGTTGCCTTAGGAATTGTTTTTGAAAGTCACTGAGACGAAAACAACTTAGTATGTTTATTTACAAAATAATGTAAGTTTTTATACCTCTTTATACATAGTAAGATAGTACCCACACTTTGTTTGTTATTTTGCATCTGTTTTACTCTGGTTTGTACCTTCTTGTCTTTTTAAAGCTTTTTATGGAGCGAGTTCGAAAGTACGACGCTTTTCCTCCAGGGGAATAAGCAGACAAACAAAGAAGTAACAACTGCTGTATTCGTGCTACTCTATGCATTTATGTGGCAAAGTTAGTTTACGAGTAGGTACCTAAGGTATGTTCATTTGGTACAAGTTTGGTCTATGCTTTACTTTATTTTTAATGAGTACGTCGCAAATTAAATTTCTTGATGTGATTGTGTGAAAGATGATAGGCTGGAAAGGAGGTGACTATTGAGATGACGGCAAATAGGGACGTATGGAGAAGAAGTCATGCTGCGCCGACCACAAATTAATTGGGATAAGGATGATGAAGATGATCAAAGTTCTAGTACATACAAAAGTGATATTATTTAATAGCTCACAATTTATTGTTAAGTAGACACTAGTAGAGACTACACTGTCAGACTGTCGATGCATACTCAGATGACTCATTTTGACAATGCTTTATACATTACTAGCCGCCCGCTCCGGCTTCGCACGGGTATAATAATTATTTACGACATCTCATTAGAAACCTCAAAAATAACAGTATTTCTCCACTATTTAATGGATGTTATTATACATATAAACCTTCCTCTTCAATCACTATATCTATATAAAAAAACCGCATCAAAATCCGTTGCGTAGTTTTAAAGATTTAAGCATACATATGGATATAGGGACAGAGAAAGCGACTTTGTTTTATACTATGTAGTGATTATTCCAACGCACTTTTTACAGAACGACCCACTTTTCAACGGTTGTTTATTTAGATAAATACTTACAACACCAAAACAACATAATGTCACGCCTGTATTCCTAAAAGGGTTGGGCAGTCGTGTACCTAAAGTACACCTGATCTCAGATAAATATTTACTTGCATATTATTCACCTAAATCACTTTAGGAGCGAAGGAACATTATTTATTCAAATGTTTTTTTATTTTTTTTTTCTTTTCACATTATTTATTTAAATTCTAGTCATAATGCAATGTTAAGTACAGTTATATTTTTTTAAATTCCATTCTAAATTTAAAATTTATATTCTAAGAAGACATTCTTATAATGTAAATTTAATTTAATTCTGCTTCGTTACGGTTCAACGGAATATACCCAACTAAAATATTTTACTTAAAATGTGTTCTTTATTTGGAGTGCATTTCTTTCAAAATAAAGTTCTTCATTATAAGTTAATTAAGAGTGTTGAGGGTTGATGTCGCGGCGAGAAGATACTGAACTTTCAAGCTTAACAAAATTGCGTTCTTTAAATATTTTTTCATTATAATATACTGTTACAAAATTAAAAAAACTAATGAGCCCGCTGGGTACGAACATTTTCTATTATTTGAAACTAAAACATAAATTCAATTTTTATTGTCTACGGACCTATTAACCTTGTCTGTGAACTTATCATCAAAAAAATAAATAACCGTTTAAGTTTTTCAGCAGGCATTTTATGTATACTTGCAAAGCTGATAAAAGAACCATTTAACGGAATTTCCTGACAGAAACTTCATTTGAAAAACCAAGCAAACATGCTAAGCGAACTCACTTATCTCAACTCTATCTACTGATTAAAACTTTTAATCCAAAAACGCAAAGTGTTAAGCTAACGCTCTCAAATCTGGTGAGAAATTACTAAGATTAATGTCATTCTAAAAGTTCCACAAACATCTCTTAAGTCCCCGGGAAAAGTTTTGAAATTTTTCTGCAAGGTGCAATGAATCTAAAGAGCAGAGCGTTATTAGAAAGTTCTCCAAGTAGGATTATTCGTACTCTGTCTGGAAATTTCTCGCGAAGAATATTATGGTTTCATAACTGAAAAGTTGTATACTGGTCGTGTTTATAGCGCTTTTCCCGCCTTCAGTTTATAGAGAGATAAAAATGTTTCGATTAAACTTTGTGGTATAATCTAGCGTTGCCCGCTGAGTTCATAACATTTATGGGGGACAGCGAGCGTACAAAAATTGCAACGTGATAGACCAGGATTCAGACATAAATAAAGAAATACTTACATACTACCATTAAAGCGAGCGGCTGAGTCAAAAGCAACATCAAAATTGAAACATTTACAAGAGGACAACTAAATAAAAATTTCAGGGTCGTCTCATCTCGAAGCTATCAAGTAAAATAAAGACAATATCCAAGCCATATATCTTCTTGAGAAATGGATGTGAAAATTGTCGATGCTAACAGAAAGGCACCGTCAACGGGAATAGTTCCTTGTCTCGTAGAATTTAGCAAACACAAGCGATATTCGAAAACAAAGGCACCAGAATCAACGCTAATACGAAAAGTTAAACGACTGTTGTTGTACTGTTGTCAAAAAGTAAATTTTATTCAAGCTTTTGTCCCCTCGTTCCTTATGTTTGAAGAGTTTCTTCTCCCCAGACATAAATTATCGTATGAAAAGTTTACAGCAAAATGACAATCATTTATTCTCATTATTTCTTGAAACAGGGGCAAAAAAATCCAGTGAATATTACGCAATTTGTTAAAGTACGTTTATCATTCTCTTTCTTTTCCTTTCAGCCTTTTCGTAACCCCAATATGTTGGAAGTCGTGAATCTGAGTACAAGAAGTTACACCATCCTTTTTCTAAAGGCGGAGTGATTTAAATGTTTGCTTCCCCAATTTAGAACGACTGAAAAAGTCAAGCGCCGACAGCTTTGGATGAAAAAACACTGATTGATTTTAGTTCATTTACTTGAGGAAGTCAATTTGTGATTTAATATTTAAAGTAGTTAAACATCTAGCTACTGATAGATTACATTCTAGAATTACACTTTACTGCAAACTTTAAAATTTTGTCGTAGAAACTATTCATTATGAAAAATGTCACTTGACAATGAATAGAAGTAGGTAAAAAAAAAACAAATTAATCTTTGTTGACGTAAGTTTGAAAAAAAAACTGAGATTTTAAACCCAGTAGCGTTACATGAAAAATCTCGGATATTCGATAATCTCGCGAACGTATTCCGTGTCATGGCGATGTTAATTGACTTAAAGCAGGTTACAATCAAATTTTCTGCTTAAATCGATACGGGGATCGTCGACGTAAAATTGTATTATTTTGTACGTAGGTACTGCAAATTGGATTCTGTGATCAGTGGGGACGTGACCAAAATATCCGATACGTTAATGTTGCTGAACTTGTAGATTGAACATAAGTAACACGTGATTCTACCAAGAGGCTGAGCAGTTCATTCAAAAGTTTGCTGAACAATACAGGGTGGAAGGGTTGAAGACTCACAACCCGATACCTATCGTTCAGTACATGATTCCATACCCTCCAACGCCGAAATTTGTCGTCGGCTTTTCCCGAACTTTTAGGTTCTTTTTTACTTAAAACAGCTTAAACTTATGTAGGTACAGACGCCAGCACATCAAGCTGTCAATTTTTCACAATTGAACATGAACCTTATTCTTTTGTACTTAACACCTTAACTGTCAACAAACGAGACACAATAGAAAATGTATTGTTTGTCGGTCACTTGGCGTTTAAGGTGATAAGTTGAAAATATATCCAAGAAATTTGACAGATTGGGAAAACTTGATGTGCTGGCCTCTGTAGACCAAAGCACTTGACATCATTTTCTTCGTACCTTTCTCGTTACGATCGTAAAATATATGAAATTAATAGTACCTATTCTCGGTTGGTAACCTTTATTTAAAACAAAAGCAATTGAGACAGCCATTGTTTTCATTTCATTTCGGTGTGCCTACATCAAAAAAGTATTCATTTAATTCCAAACACGTATCTTATTTAGAAACATACATTTTCGTGACAATACCTAATAGACTTAAAGTAAATTGAATAAGAAGATTGATCTGAAGCAAATGTTGGATGGATGTAGTTAATCAAATTTTACTTTGCCAACTTTTATTATAATTTCAGAGAAGATTAGATAGACAACTAATAAAATAAACTTTTCGTTTGTTTTTCTTACGAATTTTACTCATTAATCTGCCATCATGTAGTCGGATCGTTGAATTTATTGCCAAGATAACTGGGAACTCGGCAGACAAGAATTCTCAACTGCTAATAAATTTTCCGTTTTCATTAGAACCTAACGTAATTAGTGTTACTAATTAACAACCAGATGTTTCCCAAGTAAATTAAGAAGGAATATCAAAGAATGTTAATTATGGAAATTGTGAAAAAAGGCGGCACACCGCGGATGAAGTTTCCTACTTTTCTCAACTTTTATACATTAAGGTTGTAGAATGTACATAATTAAAGCATTAAAGTTAGAGTAATTATGTTTAATCGTAAAAGAATTTCGGTTACATCCGAGGTTAGGTACGAAGATCTCAATGATTAAAATAAGTTCTTAACAAAGCTATTAAGAAAACGACCGTAGGAAACTGGAGTTCAGTCGGGGATCTAATTTCAAAGACGTTCGCCAAGACGTTCACAGTTCTACGAAAATTATTACTGCAATTTTTCACTCAAAACTTTCATGGGTATAACTTTGGGAGGTACATGAGACTCAGGAACTTCACTTAAGAGGATTTATTATCAGATAAACAGAATTATGTAGAAGAACGTCCTCGTTTGTATATTGCATTAGTTAAGTACACGTTGCATGAAATCGGTAACTGAGCTCTTAAGTTTTTTTTTATAAACAACATAAGCATATAACCTTTCAGACGTGAATCAAGAGTACCACATTTGTAAAGAATTTCACGAAGCAATACCATACATATTTTATACTTCTTAACCGCCTCATTTCAAAAGATTGTTTTCGTTTTAGTTTCATCCCAGCATTGACAAACTATGAATGTCATTAATATACAGGTTGGTCCCTTACAGCACGTCCAATATTTATATTACAAGCTTCTGTGCAAAGGCACAAAATGCTATATTTATAGTTTAGGAGCTAGATGTATTTTTTTTTTTTGGTATTTCATTTTTTTTGATACTGTCTACTAATATTGTAAGTCTACGATACTTAAACTTAGCTGAAATGGAAAAAAAATTGCTCAACTAAAATTTGTTCCAGATTTTTAGTCAGTCATTGATTAAAAGATAGCGGTGAAATGATCCCAAAATTCTCAGATTTCTAAAACCAAACAAATAGGTAGGTAAGGTACATATTATATTCATATTTATTATTCCACGGCACGGTTGGCGCAGTGGCTGAGCAAACGACTGCTGCGCCGCGTGTCGTGGGTTCAATTCCCACACGAAACAAATATTTGTATGGCCCACAGGTAGTTGTTCCGGGTCTGGCTATTCGTGCATGTGACTTTAAATGTTTGTATACACACCCACGACACAGGAGCAATTCCTAGTGTAGGGCAAGGTTATAATTTTTTTTTGGTGAATTAAACTATCGGTATGTATATTGGAAGTAACCATTTTTATATACACTTGTTCTGTATCCGATAAAGCTGATATTTAGCACACTTATGTTATGTTTATGTTTACTTTGTTGACATTTTTTCTTACCTTTTCCAATTTTATTTCTGCCTTCCCAATATTCAAGCATATTATAACACAAGACTAACATAAGACTAACGATAATGCAATACATTTTGGACCATATTTCAGGGAGCGTTTCAAAACACATATTTTCAAGGGTGGTTGCATTTAATTATTGCTTTCATTGTTACTAATCTCATCCACATTCTCCTTGAAAACCCTATTCAAACTTCTCTTCTTCAGTAAACTCCAGTAAAAATAGAGATCTTAGAGGATAAACGACATGTTATAACTGGATTTTTCTTTACTGAAGTTTTTAAAGACATTTTTCCTTCTTCGGCATTGCATTTTTATTACCCACCGTAATATCGCTCACAAATGTTCACTTGAAAACAATTATCTTTTACACGAGTTTCTTGATTGAAGTAAAAAAAAAACAAACCTGGCGTTTCTGCTCAGCGTCTGCATTTGAAGACGGTGGAACAGGGCGTTTTAATAATGTCTTGCATTGTCTGCCTGTCTCAAATAATTAGCCCAGCTCTGGCGTTTCTGTCTTAACGAAATAAAACTATTTGGTAGCAGTTAATATTGCCTACATTGTTCAAAGCTGACAGTTTGTTCTCTAAATGAACTGAAAACTTGTTAGCGTTTGTTTTTTACATTATTATCCGCATTTGTCTTCTAACATCTGTTTTGATTGGACGAAATTGTTCTGAATCTGTATTCCTAGATGGAATGCTTGATTTACGTTTGAATTTATGAAGCAAGCACATAAATATCATATATTATATCATAAAAATCTTTATGATATTTTATGTTTTATTCGAAATGAGGATTATCAATTTTAAAATCGTTCGAATTGACGTTAATTTTGTGCTAGGCATACTGGTGTACCTACTGTCTTAGTTCAACTCACAACATAAGAACCTATTAATTATTTGAAGGTATAATTGACTTGACCACTGAAGGTTGAATATCACTTAAGGTTGATTGGTCTATAATGTGACAGTTCGTTAGTCTTAAGTATAGTGAATTTCAATGTATTGAAAGTTTTCTTCAAAAATGGTAAACTACTCTGTAAGTACGGTATAGGTTATAATAGTCTACTACCTCGTACCTTAGCGGTTACCTAGTAGGTCCTAGGAAACCGTTTAATTATGCTATTACCGCTAATACCGCTTTTCCCCGATCGCGTCGAAAATGATGGTACAGCACACATTATAAATTACATAATGAAAATATTGAGCAAATATGCTCAGCACTTGAGCGCCCTGCATCGAGCTCAATATCGTTAATTTAAATTACATTCCCATCAAATATGGCCCCGGCTAATTGTTAATAAAGCGATAATTAATCTTGGCATTATTAATACTGAGGAACATTGAGTTTGGGCGTCAAATATTAGGTTGAATAATGCCAGGTAGATTAAGTGAAAAGCTCTTTGGGATGGTATAAGAATTAATGAGAATTCCTTGTTGTTTTAGGTGCAGATTGTGTGGAATACCTAACTTAAAGATACAAAGAGTTATTTAATCTGTCTCTTTTATTATGGTGTGGTATCTACGTACAAATAACAAATGCTCTGCGCATAGGTTTCAGTTTTGAACAAACATGGAATCCCGTCATTCTTCTAGGGTTTCTACCATGCGTGGTCTGCTTTTGTTTTCCCTAGAGAAACGCACGCGGTGCAAATTTCCATATCTAGCAGTAGATAAGTACCTGTTTACGTTAAACGTATGTAGGTATATCTTTGACGATCATATAACATTACTATCAAACTTTTTGGAAACATACACAACTCACGCCTTGTTCTCAAAGGGATAGGCAGAAAGTACAGTACGCAGCCCGCTACTGTTATTTCTAATATACCAAACAGTTTTATCTTCATAAATAAACCATCTAATTGCTTGAAATGACAGGCAGTTTATGTGAAAATGAGTTTCAAGCGAAATAGTTTCAATTGTTTCCGAACGTAATTTTTGACAAAATTAAGCACTGCATGCATGCTGCAACTGCATGGTTTTAGTATAAAAATAAAATGCAACTAAACATACAAACAACACTTTATTTTGGTTAAATTTACTCCTTGATGTATTACGCAGAATTGTAAAAACCAGCACATCAAGCTACCATAATAATTTAAATTTATTTGGTAGTTTTCCAACTTAATTGCAATAACATAAGGTTTATACTGAATTGGGAAAACGTGACAGTTTGGGGTAGCTTGATGAACTAGCGTCTACACCTATAAAACCCACATTTCGCCGGTTATATTTAAGTCCCATGTAATATTTCCCTCAACCGGGCTGAAATGCTCAAAGGCAAACTAATAAATTAAACTTGATCCCATATTCCATATAAATACATCTATTAATCCATAGATACACACTCTACATATTGCCTGTTACCATTTTTCCATCGGCAATTTTATAGGAAAAATCGCGTGTATATTTTATGAATGCTTCACAGAGGCTGGTCAATATTTTGAAGCCCTAGAGCGCAATTAATCAACTGAGGTTTTAATTAAATCCATATGAGCTACGATACGATACTGTGCCGTTTTTCATAACCCGTTAATAATTTTCATAGGTCTACGGCACTTGATTGACGTGGTTACATACTCCATTCCACTTATGGCGAACGCGTCAGGATAATATGACGTTATAAATTAGGATAAGGGCAGGACGATGATGCTTTTACTTTTTGAACGTCAAAACGTTTACAAAAGACAGTCCCCCAAAACGCCCACCCTTCACCACTTTCTCACATTTCTATTTACCGTCTATATACTCGTACCGATAGTAAAAAAGTGATTCGCCGACCGTAACCAATATGTGTACCGAAAGATAATTACCACCTATTCTGTTCAATTCATACATTTTAAGTACAAATTATGTGAAAATATTTTCTGTTGAACACGAATTCCTTGCAAGCAGTGAAATCAGAATAAGAAATGTGTTGTTTGACGGCCACCAAATTTTTTTTTTCCGTTCCTCCAAATTTAAGATAATACAATAACAGGCCTGAGAGAAGCTCGTTGCTAAATAAAAACAGCCGCACGGATTGACCGAAGGTTAAGCTACGCTTGCTGAGGTCAGTCTGTGGATGGTTGACCGTTCGTAATATATCGAGACTCACCGTGCCTTGGAACGTTAAGCCGTTGGTCCCGGCTGTTATTATCAGGTTTTTGTCAGTCGCTACGGGTAGTCTGAAGCCCGAAAATCTGTTAACCAGTCTTTGCAAAGCGTATCGTGGCCCAGATATTGGGTTGTGGAGGTTAGATAGGCAGTCGCTCTATGTATAATATTAGTATTCAGCTGCATCCGGTTAGTCTGGAAGCCGATCCCAACATAGTTCCTCAAACCTCCCCCAAGCGTCACCACATCGACCAGTCCTGTGTTTTTCACTTAACAGATCATTTTTCCACCCTGAAGAAGCCCTTCCAGTGCTACGCCTTCCAGTACGTGGTCGCTTCCCCAGAACCTTAAGAATACTTGGCCAATTTGAACTTAGAGAGTGTCACCCATCCACAAACTGACCTCGGAAACCAAAGCTTAACCTCCGATCAACCCATGCGGTTTTTTATATCATACTACATAAAATTGAACTAAAATTTGCAAAAAAAGGGTGAAATTTGGATGTTGTCAGGCTTCTCTTCTCTTCATCCCCCATTGGAGAGTTTTAATGTAGTGATTTTATGAAAGAAGAAAGTATAATTAATTATTAGAGTTTATAACGATACAGATATTGTAGGTCTTTTCAATGTTTTCTTTGCAAACAAACTGAACATGATTTACAGTTGCATTTTCTGTGGTAAATAACAACAGTGTTCTTTTTATTCTACAATCAAGGCGCTTTTGCTGTACAACAACCCAAAGAAAATATATCAACGAACACTAATTATGATACACAAAATATTGCGGAGTTCGTTAACTTTGAAAAGAATGAAAACTACATAATAATTGAAGACGTACTGAGACTAACGAGGGCATCCAAAAAGTACATCAAAATCCGCAAACAGGGCGCAAAAGTAGACACTAGAAGAAGTTTTTCAGAAATAAGTTCTATTGCGATGGGGTAAAGTAGAGTTTGGTTCAGTGGTTAATGCGCTTGTTTACGTGTACAAAGACGAAAAAGTTTCACAACGCTTCGTTAAACTAGACGCTTGGGATTACATGCCCGAGACACTCATTTAGACTGTGTGGCGAACTGAAATCTTTGAACGCGTTTAAGGAGTAAATTTTAGTTTACTTTGTTTACCGTGTTCTAAAGAAGACTGCTACTTCCTTCTTAAGATTTATTTACTGTTTTGAAATTAAGTTAAATGCGATGTGTTAAAACTAACACTTTGCCTTTGTTAAAAGGCAGAGAAAACTGAATAAACACAATGCATAGCAAAAACGTTTATGCAATTTTTCAGAAAAATTTAATAAGTTAGACAAAATAAATCATAGAAATTCTAAAACTCAAAAACAACTTATGATAAACTAACATTAAGCCGATTCATCGTCATCAGCTATCTCGCTTTTGGGGTTGACTTCCAGTCTAACCAGATGCAACTGAATACCGGTATTTTACAAGGAGCTACCTGACCTCCATAGCCTAGTTATGTATTTTGGGTAATAAGATATGAGCCCTTAGAGGGCGTAAGCTAACCTTCGATTGAACCATGCAGTCGTAGTTACTTAACCGCGAAATCCCTTTAATATTCAACCAACTAACGTCGTTGAATTTAAAATTTCCCCGCATTTGATGAATACCCACCGTTGCATAAAATACCGCCCACGTAAATTCTCCAGTGCAAGATAAATGCTGGACTAATCTCAGCCACAGTATAAATAAATATTTATATACATTCAGCAGAACGCTAGGGATATGCATAACGTAATTTAGCTTTCGCGTGCAGAGAAACCGTTAAGTTTGAAAATATTCAGATCTAGATACGTTACAAAAGTTCATATCAGCGAGAGCCAATGGGTTTCTAGAGGTGCGGTATTTAATGTGCTATGTCATGGGGTAATAAAATAACAGTTTGTGTGCGTATTTTAATAACCTTTAGCAATTTTTCTACTAGACCAAAGTGTGTTTCAAAAAGTAACTTAAGTATATAAGTACAGGAAATATGGAACTGTGGTCGCCGTTTTGGCAAATAAACGTCAAAACCCAAGGTAAAATAAAACGTTGAAAAATTATTTTCAGCTTGTTTTGCCTTCGTTTCACAGACGAATGGTATGAAGTGAGAATAATGTAAATAAATAATAATAAAATAATAAAAAAAAAAAAATTCCTCCACTGTTCCTTTCTGATTTTCGTTGCGGGATCCCAGACAGTTGAATCGCTTCTCCGGGACTCGTCGGGCGTCATTGTGTCGACGCTTTTCTGGTGATCGCCTCTGTTGGTTCTGCTTTATAGGAGTTGCAGTGGTTTGGGAATAGTATGGTGGGTTAGTGTGGTTTTCAGGAGTTGCAAATAAAATATAAAGACGTATGGACAATGGTAATGTACGAGTATGTCGTATGTAGACGGAGGTCCAGAGCCCGCAGTGAGCGAGTATGACGCGTACAATGCTGG
Source organism: Phlogophora meticulosa (assembly GCA_905147745.2). NCBI lineage: Eukaryota > Metazoa > Arthropoda > Insecta > Lepidoptera > Noctuidae > Phlogophora > Phlogophora meticulosa. Next base: position 7,545,925 of record LR990528.1, on the reverse strand, counting down.
TTATTAGGGTTCCGACAACACAAAGGTTGTTATGAGATGACATTGAATGCTATTTAGGAATTAAAATGTTAGCGTAACGGTCTATTGTAAATCAAATGTGTAGTTTAAGAGCTATCACTTGTTTATTAATTACGGCAAACCGCTCTTTACACCTCTCAGTGTAGATCTTATTAATTAAATACACCTACTGCCATTCTAATTATTGAATACCATATTTGAAATGCATCATACAATGTAAACACATTGCTGTTTGTGGCAAATAAAATAGTAAACATTTAATATTTGACAATCATTTAGTACCAAATCCTCTAGTTCCAAAACAAATAAATTGAAGTAATTAACAAAACTCTAATTGCAACGCACCCAATTACAATGAAAATGCCGTGGGACACAAAACCTAACTTTATCAACGCTAGCTCTATAGACGAGTATCAAAGTTTCGTTCGAAGTGAGTCTTCATTGTGTCTTCCCTGGATTAATACGTGAACTTCTCAAAGGGTTATCTAAGTTTTGGGGACCACGTTTCTATTAATTACCCAAGTTTCGGCTCGATCGATATTAATTAATTAAGAAGTGGAGTTTGTCTCCGGTATCGCGCTAACATTTCCACACAATTTCGGTTTTATTTTAATTTATTTCATGGTACCATTCGAAGGTGTTAAGTCTACTAAGCGTGTGAGGGAATTTGTGAAACGTTTCGTGTTTTGCTGTACTGATAAGTTTTGTCGTTCGAAGTCACGCTACTGTTACTGTCGGCGAGTTTATTTTATTTGTGACGTCACTAAATTATATTCACGACTGCATAGACTGTAAACTTTGACAGCTATTATACGATGCGTTACCTACCTATAAATTATAGTTGTTACTGATCTATTTACTAACCAATACTGTTTTTTACAATAAATATATTCTATTCTATTCTATAAATTTCAAAGGTTTTGAGGCACTTTAGATGTTATACAAATAAACCCTTCAAAAAAATGGCTTATCAATCTTGTAAAGTGTTAAAATAACACAAAGTAACTTAGCGTATTCCAGTACATTATCATTACCAGTAATTATTGTGTAAGAGCACGGTCGCAATTAGTCATGCTTTGAAAAATCAAAGTTATTTTCCGCGAGCGTAAAACATGGCGGCACGCGAGAAAGTCCTCAGTTTGTGCCACTTTACGGCCACGAAAATTGACCGACTCAACGAAACTTTCCAATTAAGCCATTACATAAATGACGGGTGACGTAACTTTGAATAAATATTGCACTGAGTTGTTTTGCAGACTTTTACACTGTGGTGCCAGTTAATGTACGCGAGGTCGCGCGTTTGGCGTGGAGTCGAGTGTAAATGGAGTGCTCATAAACGCGAGTTATTTTCAAAACGCGTGGATAACCACTCGTCCTTTAAAGACTTGGCATCACACTGCGTATTTCTAGCTGGTAACAGTCTTGCTGATACTCACAGTACGTAAGTTAGAGATGTAGATCGTGTCAATTGCACAAGTCATCTCCATTCCCTTATTCCTCCATGTCATGGGTCCCAAAGTTGAAACCTTTACAATTTTACGTTTTTGTATGCTATATATATAGGCTTGCGCTTGACCACATCAAACTCGCCTGATGTTAAGCGATGCTTAGGTTTATGATCAAAGGCGCTACCTAAATAAAACCGATTCATTCTCGCCTTGAAGACCCTTAGATTGTAGTTTGTGGGGGACATGGATTCCGGCAAAGAGTTTCACAGTTTGGCCTTCCGCTCTATAACATATGTTATATACCGGTGCCGTGGTGTCGTATCTCTGTTCGTCCGATGGTAGAAAAGGGCTGGGGAATTAAATTTTGTAATTCAAAATGCACACTATCCGAAATGTAATCGATAAATACTAAAAAACTGGAGACTTTACGGCGGTGCTCCAAGCTTTGCAGTCTAGTCTTATACAGGGAGTCTTTGCTTAAGAGCATCACGACCCGCTTCTCTATTGACTCCAACGCTTTAAGCTGGTATTTGGCCGATCCGTCCCTAAAATGCATTACGTTGCGGAGCCGTGTCGTGAGTTATCGCCTTTGTAGACTATGTGCCTAATTTTATTGATATATCTAATCACTCTGCTCTCATTGTTGCAGGTACCTAATAAACAAAGCTTTATATCTTCTCTACTATTTCATTTTAGCCTATATACATATCATCATCATCTGCCTGGCCTTCTCCCAACTATGTTGGGGTCGGCTTCCAGTCTAACCGGATGCAGCTGAATACCAATATTATACATGGAGCGACTGCCTATCTGACCTCCACAACCCAGTTACTGGGCAACACGATACCCCTTGGTGAGACTGGTTGTCAGACTTTCGGGCTTCTGACTACCCGTAACGACTGTCAAAGATCTACAAATGACAGCCAGGACCAACGGCTTAACGTGCTTCCCGAAGCACGGAGGAATCTCGATATGTTACGAATGGTCACCCATCCACAGACTGAACTCGGCAAGCGTAGCTTAACCTTTGATCAACCCGTGCGCCTATTTTTATTTAGCCTGTATACATATGTATAGTAAATTTATATGGACAATACAATTCATATGCTGGTTTTAAGTTTCTTGTATAACGAATGGTATAGTCGGTTTCTTAAATATGATGTCTTGAAACAACGTATTACTTTTACGTCTATAAGGTAAAAATATGGTTCTTACTCCATAAATATAAAATCAAATTAATAACGCCTGCAGTCACGTACCGCAATAACGTTTCAGGCAAAAAATCCGAAGAAAATAAAATTCTTTTAAAACGTTTTAACACGCCAACTTTGTTTTCATGTCATTGGGAGCAGACGTTGCAAGTTCAATAAAGAGCGTGTCACGTGTCACTCGCTCTCTCGACCGACAAACGGACACGTAGGCAATAACATCGACTCGATTCCACAACTTAACACATCGAAAATCATAGAAAAATCATCCTTAAAGCAAATTAGATAAGAGTGAAGAGGGTTGCAAATGAAAATTTGTCTCCAAGTACCTGCGCTGTGAGTTAGACACTTTGACGGCCGTCACAACTTTAAGTAGGCAACTCGAGTGGTGTAATGGGTTCACAATATTTGTATTGTATTTTTAAACAAGTCACTGATTTACTGAGGTAACCGAGAATGTGAGAAAATAAAGTTATTTCACTATGAAATTAATTAAACTGTGGGTGAGTGTAACAGTCTGGATGTGAAAGATAAATGGAATAGTATCGCTCGTTTCTTTTTATAAGTCAAACGCATGTAAATTGCAAGCTTGCAGTAAATAAAAAATTCATGATGAATATAAAGAGAACGGACAATACTGTTTTTAATCAATTACGACTCAACGGATTGTTTAATGGAACACTGCGCTTTACTGTTATATGCTGCTATGTTCCTAGTACATTCCATGTTCCAAGAATTTTCATTGTTCGAGTACAACAATTATCAAATAGCAATTTTAGTATCTACTGAGTCACTTCGACATAATTGTTTTGTTTGTTTTAGTGTATTGATTTCATACAGTAGTTTCGAAAATAAAATAGCCTTTGTTACTTTCTGATAATGTAGATTTCAATAGGTGAAAGAATTTTTAAAATCAGTTCAGATGTTTTTGAGTTTATCCTTTACTAACAAACATACAAATCATCAAATCTTTCCTCTTTATATTATTATATAGATTTGCAAGAGTAGTCCATACTTGATACAGGCCATTATAACAGCTTTGATATTTACGAGCGAATAAAAAAAAAGACTTCTCTCGAGTCTCCAGTAATCCTAGTTTGTCATAGACATCATAAACCTGTATGCATTTATATAAGTACTGCGACATAAGGTACACAAGCGTTTACATCTTTGACTGTAGTTACGGGTAATCGAAGTAGTGGAATCCCCAAAAGTCTGACAGCCAGTCTTACGTGTTCCCCAGTATATGGGTTGTGGAGGTCAGATAGGCAGTCACTCCATGTAAAATACTAGTATTCAGCTGCATCCGTTAAAACTGGAAGCCGACCCCAATATAGTACGGAGAGCTTAAACAGCGTAAGCAAAAATTGTCATTTTTTTTTTAATAATAATAATAATAATCTTTATTGGAACAAAAACACAATTCTACAACTTATTTGCGTACGTAAATAGCTACATTAGTTAAATAACTGTGTTGCAGCCATTAACGCCCACATTAAATTTGTATTTAGTAAGCATAGAAGTAAGCGCTTCGCTTGGTCTCAAGTCTCGAGAACTATGCGTCTTACGCATCTTATGCAGACATTATAATTATTTGTGGAGAATTTAATAAATAATACACTTACTGAAGCCTAAAGTTAAGTAAGCCCGATGGTTGTGGACACTTTGCAGTAAATAGTTTTTGGTATCAATAGATTTTTTTTCGCTCATGATATCTTTGTCACACAGCGTTAAATATTAGTAGCAGTAATAAGTACCTATCATAATTTCAGTGAAAAACATCCACAAGGATTTATTTCACAGATGCAATTTGTTCTCACTTTTTTGAGTTTCACGAAAATTAATAAAAGCGTAGTCGCGTTCTTGTGATCCAAATATATCAAACAACGTTCCCAAACAAATATGTCCGAGCAAAATGGAATCGATCACAAAGGCCACCAAAACTGAAATATGACAGAAAAAACACGTCCCAGCAAAACACTCACGTTGAAGCTTTAAAAATCGTCCTTTTGTTTACGACGCAATGAATTTGGAAATTCAGACGCCTGCCTGAAAAGGTGGGTGTCGCTTTGTTTCCCGTGAATAATTCGGTGCGCGGTTCCAACGCTTTTATCGAAGTAATTCGCTCAAAACGAAACAGGTTACGTGAGATTGATAAATGCAGTCGAGCCTCCACCGCTAACGAAACTGAAGAACTTTTGAGGCGTACGTACTTACGTACGCCTGCTTAGGAAGCTTTCCTTGAACTTGAGCTGTTACGGTATTTCAATCTTGTAACAGAAATGGAGTGAGTATTCGTATCTTCCCCTTCAAGCTTAGAAAGAGAGCACGGAACCCCATCGATTACGTTTTCTACACAGTTACACACCCTTTTCAAAGTTTTTCCCATTTCGTGGGTATCAAATAGTGGAATACTTTTGTTTGTCGAATATTAGCTTTGACCCAACACTTTCCTTCCAAATTCCGTGCCTGCGATGGGTTTAGGAATTCGGCAATATAAGGCAATTAGACAGTTTCTTTTTCTGTAGTACCTAAATTGAATTTGTTAACAGATACTTCGAGTTTTCATCTACTCAGTATTTTTATTTAATGACCTTGCTTTTTAGAAGGGGCAACTAGAATGATACAACAACCTAATTGGGAGTTATATGTTTGAGCCGTTTGGGGTTGAATCACTAGGGCTATGGGGTCCGTGTGCCCATTTAGTTTTTCGATACATCGCGAAACGATTTTAGTTTATTTATTTCGATAAATGTAATTTTGACGGTTAAAAGACTTTGACTTAAAATACGTTCACAGAATAAAAAATGTATAAATTGTATACAATAAAAATTTACCTCTCGTTAGGAAAAATCAAAATTGTGTAAACCAACCGTTGCAGAATTTTGATTTTCCTAACAAAAATGCAATATTCTTAGGTTGTTGTTGTTACTTTGTTCTCAGATTCATAAAATAAATAAAAACAGCTGGAGAGGATTGACGTTTTGCTTTTGAAAGTGGGAATAAGATTTTTAGGGAATAAAAATAGAAAAAGTTACCCTAAAAATACGAAAATTCCGGAAAAACGGAGTGATTTTTGTCAGAGATTTTTGTATATATCGAAAATGTTTGTTGGATTAAGTATTTTAAAATAAAAATGCGGATCCCCTACTAATCTGATATCCAAACATCCATCCATTTCTTCCATTTCTTGTTTTTTTTTTGTCTAAGTTACAATATTATGTTTCTTTAAAACAACCTTTTTTAATTTTTGCCGCAAAAGCCAACTCAAACAAAAAAGTAGAGACGATGCGAATTGATTGATATATCGAAAAAACTTTCAAAAATATTTTATTCTCTTTCAGAATATTAATGACATCGTTACAGCGTCGAAACGGTTCTCAGTTGAGTCGTTTGCTTGATAATCAAATACATGAATCACAATAAAACTCAGTAGGACGAAGCTATAAATTCTTATTTGTGAGAGAACTTATCGGAGGACTTACAAAACAATGAAAAACAGTGTTCCAAGTATGAATGTTTGACGTTCGGAACGTCATTTCAAACGATTTGAAAATTGATAATACGCGTTTAGTGTAAAATATTGATTTATTTTTGAGACTTTATTAATCTCTACAAGTGATACTTGACATGCTTGACTCGCAAATTTAAACCTAAATGCTTCAGGATACTTGCATTTTCATTTTTTAAATCGTTCGATTTCACATCACGCCTACGCCAATAATTCGCGCAAGGCACACAGATTGACTAATTCCGCATCAACTTAACTAAAAATATTGCCATCCCTATTTTACTGACAGGTAATACAAGAAAGAGATAGTATGATGACAACATCACATGATGATACTGTTATGTTTGTCGCCGCATTACCCAAAGGTTGCCTGAAAAAAATGTATAATATGGCATTAAATCCGCCTGTGTACTTACATATATGTGCTTAAAGTATTGAATAAATAAATAAGATCACAAAATTTGTTTCTTCCATAATTTTTGCTTGGTTGATATTTATATATAGTATACATATATAGGTATGTATATCTTCAGTTATTTCCAGACATCTATAGAGGCTATTTTAAACATCTTGCCGCCAGGTAACCTGTCATGGAAAAAGATGACTTTTCAATAGTTGCATAGCGTGCGTATCCTAACTCACACATAATAAACATTCCCAATATTAAAACTAAAACTTCAGCGTGGTTTATTAACGGCATGGTTGGCGCTGTGTCTAAGTGCTCGGCTGCTGTGCTGCGTATCGCGGGTTTGATTCGCGCTCGTAAGTAATATTTATATTACCTACAAGTAGTTGTTCAGGGTCTGGCTGTTTGTCTATGTGAGTTTAAATTTTTGTAAACTCACCCTCGATACAGGAGGAATTCCTAGTGTGGGGCAACGATTTTTTAAGAAAAAAAGAAAGAAAAAAATAAAGTTCCCTATTATGATGTTGTACCATTTCTTATTCGGCAGTAAAACAATTTTTTACTATCAGTACGGTTGGATCGCCATCAGCAATATGTCCAAACATTTCTCTTTAACATTATCCGAATTTAGGTAAATCTTCTTTTTATAAGCATCTGGGATATGAATTATGATAAACGGCCGCTTTCGATGTCATCCTTAAATTATTTATCGTGACTCTCCCGTGAGCGGAATTTAATATTTAGTTTCGTGATTTAGATGTATAGAAAAAAAAAAAGAAAAATTTGTGCTGGTATAGATAATTAAATTGTAAATGGTTATTGTTAGTAATATTATCCTTAATTATATTAGATTCAGATTTGTTTTGTTGTGCGGAATTCAGAAATATCGATTACGTCCTACATAAGAGACTGTTTTATTTGTATGCGATTCTTTGAATTATGTTATCTCTTTATTCTCGAATTGTGAATCATACCTAACAATATAGGTAATGTTTAAACACAAATTTGTTTTGTTGTGCGGAATTCAGAAATATTGAGTATATCATACATGATTGACTGTTTTATTTTTATTCGATTCTTTGAATTATGTTCTCTCTTCTTTACTCGAATTGTGAATCGTACGTAAATGTTCAAACATTGAAATTCACATTCTATAACATAAGATACGAATATCAACATAAACATGACCCAACCGAAAATATGCCTTTGTGTACCTCCCCTTCACATTATTTGTGGTAATACCTTCCCTATTAAGGGTTTAAATCAGATACACTTCGCTTTCCCATAAATGTTCCTAATTCTTTTCAATTTGCACTTAAGCCTCCTTTCAGAAAGTGAGTCACGGTTTGTTTATTTCGAGCTTGTTTTTGTTAAAAATAAGGTCATTGATAATATTATTCTGGCTGACTTAGTCTGATGATATTAGTTATATAGACGTAGTGAAGGATAAAGCTGCGAAGTGGAGCGTCCTGGCGTTGTCGCTTATACTTATTTCCGATTGAACGGATTCATTTGTTGCAGAAGTATTTCAAGATAAAAAATAACAGGAAATATTTTAAGAGACGTAGCTACATTTACGATCGTGTTTATTAATTGTCTCAGTAACGTATTACGCATACGTTAGAACCATTTTAGTTATTTAGTATTCGAGACGATTTCGAGTTTTATATTGCCGAAAACTCCCCGAGGGTTTTTTTTAGGTTTAAATAGTTGGTAATTCATCCCATTTCATACTAATAAAACGTTTTTTTACTAAATATCGAAATAAATTAGAATGCTAGTAGCCAAATATACTGTTATTTGGCCACGAGCATTCTAATTTATTTCGATTCTTAATATATTCTTCCATCGAACTTATAAGTCATGGAACTATCAGCTAGTCGAAGCATTTTGAAGGATTAACTAGGGTCGGTTGATTGTTGTGAAAAATGATATTCGAGTAATTGTTTGTTTGTTGTTATTTATTGTTGAACTTATATCTTAGTTTGACGGCACGGTTGGTGCAGTGGCTGAGCGATCGACTGCTGCGCCGCGTGTCGCGGGTTCGATTCCCGCACGGAACAAATATTTGTATGACCTACAGGTAGTTGTTCCGGGTCTGGCTGTTTGTGTATGTGAGTTTGTATGTTTGTAAACGCACCCAGTGTGGGGCAACGTTTTTATTAAAAAAAGAAAAGAAAAAAGTTTAATAAAAAATCTGCATATAATAGCATGCTGGAAAACGAAAATATATAGTTAGATGACAGATTTGCCTTTTTAGTGCACATTAAATGGTAAAAGAGAAAAGTTTTGAGTATGAATGTGCAGGGTAACAAGAGAGACCAAAGAAAAGATGGATGGATTATGTGAAAGGTGATATGGCTAGAAAAGAGGTGACTCTTGATATGACGGCCAATAGAGATCTATGGAAGAAGAAAACATGCTGCGCCAACCCCAAATAAATTGGGATAAGGGCAGGAGGATGATTACATGGTAAAAGACTATAAAATCCTGGATTTGACTATATCTTGTTCGTTCCTTTATAATGATATTTTGATGTCGGGTATCTGAGCTCAAATCCCTTAATCGCTTTACTTTTTAAGATCACGTTGTTTAAGTCAAAAGTAGATTTATCTTACATTAGGCCGCATTATGAAAGCAATTTGTTTTTTTATTGATGTAATATAAAAATCATTAAGCTTTATCTTCTGTATATACTTATATTCCTAAAAAAGTCTTGATAGGGATAAACGAACAGAAAATTTAAAATTGTTGTTACTTGTAATAATTGTAAAGGGAAAAAGTTTTAACAGTATAATTATTAGATATACAGTAATGATAATAAAAGGTTGAGCAATGTTTAAACTGTTTTCTTATCGTAGCAACATAATATTACATTTTAAAACAAAAATTCCGAATGCAACAAGAAATTAAAATTATTGTGTAATGAAACTAAATCAATATTTCAGATCTAATGAAAATGATGTCACAAAAAAATCATATAAAATCGTTTTTAAGTATTATTTTATTGGGCTGTTTTTGTTAAGATGTCATCTTTAACAATTTTCTTTTATTGTAAAAATTATGATTTTCACAATACATATACATATGTATAACGCAGCCGTTTTAATTTTTATTTATGTTACAATATGTATGCCACATTTTAATCTTCTGATTACGTAAAAATAAAAACGTGTCCAATATCCTATGATATTTACCTGACGGACAAACAAACAATTTTTATTCGTCATCCCTATTCATACGGTCATGTTTTCCACCGCTGCGCGCTGCCTAGATTCCAATAGCATTAGTAAAAGTACTTATCGGTTTATTCAGATTTCATATCGACGTGAATCGGTGCTTACCACTCGTAGATCTACGATTTTATTTATAGAAGATTGTAAAGCACCAGTATTTACATAGAAACGACCATTACTGTTCAAACTATGCTGAATATTTGATGACCATCCATTCCTATCAAAGATAATCAAATATTTATTTAGAAAAAAAACATGTATTTTGGTTGTTTCACATTGAGACAGATATTTGGATAGATAAACGCAAACAATTTGCTGATGCACGAACTTCGAATCGAGTTCTGCGAATGTTTATTTCATACGGACGCCTCAGGAAATTTACCGAAATTACACGTCACAAGAGCAAATTCCGTACATCTTTAGTTGAGGAATTCATTATAAATTCAAAGTTTAAATTGCTGCCTCGAGCTACAACTCATCAGCGTTAAAAACTTTTTGAGAATAGCACTCCGTTTTATGTGGGATACGTATGACGTCAGCAACGCCTTCCGTTAGTTTAATTAGTAGGAACAGGGAGACTAATACCCCAAGAGCTCATTTAATGACCTCAAAGAAAATCTTAAAAAAGCAAAGAACACGCTGTCGGCCCGCGAACTTTGAAGCTATTGTGATTTTTTCCTTGGTTCCTACTTAAGGAGGAAGCGCTTGTCTATTCACCCGCGAAATTCAAACGGTGTTACGCTTTTTTGCCACTGGCCTATCAGTAGGAAGTTGCATGATACTAAAAAAATATGCGGTCTATTGTTGTTTTTATTACGTATGATAGCGAATTGTTATTATTAAGTTCAAATTGGCCGATTAAGTGACTGTTTTATGAAATAATGAAATTTAGGTTTCTAATATAGATTGTTGTATTGATAATTATAATGATCTCACGTCGCTAAAGACATACGACGACCGATGTGGCGCGGCGGGCGAAGGTCCGCCTGCGACGCAAGAGGTTGCGGGTTCGATTCCCGCCTTGGGACAAATGTTTGTACGATCTACAAATATTTGTTCCGGGTGTTCTGGGTATTTCCTATATATAATAAAAATATCTATCTATGTAATGTATTGTATTAAGTATATCAGTCATCTAGTACCCATAATACAAGCTCTGCTTAGCTTGGGGCTAGATGATGCTGTGTGGATTGTCTAGCATTATTTATTTATTTATACGTATTTGTCGCATTATTACCATGCAACTTGATATTTTACGGTTCTTTTGTAAGTTCCAAAAAAGTAATAATATTGAATTATCGGTCAACTATTCGATTTCTTTGCTTTGAATCATTCAACCAAATAGCAAAAATTGTAAGAAAATTAGAATTATGCGGGCTACCCCTTAAGAAAGGTTGGAAGAAAAATTATGCAGTTTACAACGTTTTTTTGGTGAGATCTTGGCAGCGAAACTTGCCCTCACTTTCCAGTCGATGTACTCGTAGAACGTCATATAATTTTAGGTCAAGCATAATATCCTCCCAAGATGCAACAACCAAAGGAATAAAGTAAGCTTGCGTTGACAAAAGAGTGAAGGTTGTGAGGAGAGAAAATTACAACGATTTTAACTTTTTTTGTCACATTTTTCTGGGGATCATTATACTTTCTTTCACTGTCAGGGGCGGTTCGCTAGGCCCTGTCGTGCATATGAGCGGTGAATTAATGGGTTTCCGGTTTCATTGAAATTTGTTTCTACTGCATGTATTTATATAAAGAAAGTTATGTATGAAACTAAAAATAGTAAAGTTGTATTCAAACACACAAGTTGTAAGTACGGAGTACCGTGTTTTATAAATTCGGTGCAAAAACTCATACTAGTGTTTTGCTAACCCTCGTTATGAAACTTGAAGTTTATACTCATTAATTTGACAATACGGGCTGCGGTGTGTGTCGTGGGTTCGATTCCCGCATGGAACAAATACTTATATGGCCTAGAGGCAGTTGTTCCGGATCTGGCTATTTGTGTGAGTTTAAATGTTTGTAAAAGCACCCACGATACAGGACAAGTTCCTAGTGTGGGGCAAAGTTTTTAAAAAAATGCGTAAAAAAATACTTTTACATATCGTAATGTTCTTATTTTGAAATAAAATTGTATTGTTAATGATTGACTTTATCTACGTTATTTTTTGGTTATTACAAAAATCACTAGTTTGTTGTTGCCGTACCTACACTTTTTAATCATTTAAGTGTGACTTGTAGAACCTTACCCTACATAGGATATGGGCTCCAAATTTTCGATAGTAGTCATGTCTTTGATGAAATTTCATGAAGTTAAGGTGAATAAGTATATAAAATTGCTCATAACTATGTATTAAAACACACGCTTTCAAAAGCGTTTAGTGTTACTATCAAAATAAGAAAAGTCTGTTTCATCAACGTCGCCAGTCTGAGTTCATAAACCAAATCACTTGGTTCATGACCTCAGGCTCGTGCGTTTATAAACCCTTTGAGTAAAAATCTCATAAGTATTTCCTATTGAAGAAAATAATTTGCGGTTTTGGAGTAATTAAAGTCTTAAAGGGACACACAATTGCTTCTTTAATAAACAGACGCTATAATAAGCTAAATACCGCCACTCACAAACCATTTAAAAATTCATACCTAATTACAGCAAAACCGTACAAAATAAAACGCCATTTCTTTGTGGCACCAACTTCTTTACCGCGAGGTGGCATAAATAATTCATGGCATATTACTACCAGTCGCTTGCCGTTATTAAGGCATCTTAACTATCGGCTGGAGCCCCTTGCCGTCTGTATTTAATTTAATAGCTCTATTACCACAATGAGCGACTGCATGCATGCGAATCAAACAACTTTATAATGCAATAGCAGAAGTTGCTTGAGCAATGAAAAGTTTATTGCGAGTATTATGGTGGGTTGTTGGGTGGAGGATATATTTATAGGTAGTCTTACGCATAGCTGAGCCTGCAGATGGCGCCACCTAAACAAAACGTTAACTAAACAGGCGGTCTAAGGCGTGCGGCAATATTTTGCGGCTTAATTTCACAACTAAAACGTAGGTTATAACCATATCAAAAGGTTATGAACATATCCTTAAGTATTTTTAACACTAGCAAACAGATTTTAAGAAAATAAGAAGAAGAAAATAACTTTAAAAGTCAAGCGCACAAAAAATATTTTGTCTCTTTATCTCTGATTTAAACTCTGACCAGTAAAAATGCTTCATTTCTCATCGTAGTCTTCTGTTAATAAGACGTGCTTACGATGACGTAGGTAAGTACAGTAATTTCCTTGCGAAGTTCTTCATTTTAGTGAATACATAAATGCCTTCGTTCTTGCATATAATCGTATAAGACTAATAACTAACATTATAAAAATGATAAGATTTTTACAGACGAAAGGTTAACAGAAAAATAGTTTATACCAGTATTTTTTTTTAAACAGACTTGTGTCTTTATTTGTTGGTTACACTATAAGTTTATTTAAAAAAAAACTATTATATAAATAAAAAAACAAAGTAAATGATTGAAACACGGGCTTTTCCACTAATTTAATAACTTGATGTGCTTCATAAAGGTCAAGTGCATAATATACGCAACTGGCGTGAATTTACGTCCAGATATTGTGAACCATTTTGCGTGGATGTTCCTCTTTTACGAAAAAACTGCTGAACGAATTTTGATGAAAGTTTACAGTATCATAGTTTATACTTCGGCGAATAGTCTATCATTTATAACGATATGCCCAGATGACGTCGTGGGTGATTGTTAGTTTCCAATAACAGTGACATCATACTTGTTCTTGTTCTACTTGGTTTTACGTAAAACGTATTAATATCTCCCGCTAGGTTGGTTTTACGTAAACAGTAGGGATCCCTATAACAAAGATTCACTGTATAATAGTATTTCCCTGTTCAAATCATGCTTTACAAAATAACATTTTGCATCATGTAGGCACATGCAAAACCTATTGAAATATTCCTGAAACTATGTTTACGACGCTTTTTAAAGTAACATGCTTTTCAAATCTCATTCGTTGTCGCAATACAGTACTCCGAATATGTACTAGAAATGCTAACAATGTTGTTACGGCTTAAGCTGCGTACAGGCTTGCGAGCACTACGCTTAAGTAGCTCAGTATGTGGTATTCTGAGTTAGCAAAAGTGTATACAGGGCTGTTTTATTTTTCTCTGCTCTTTTGATAGCGTATTTTGAAGAGATTTGAAGTCGATGACGCATGAGAAGACTTGCGCGTTGTTTATAATAAGCAGATAACGATTAACTGTAAATCGAGATAATTATGGGTTTTGTTCAACTAACAGAATTTATTTGATAATAGCTGTGCCTGCAACTTTGTCTACGTGGAATATGACAAAACATGGGTTTACATTTTTTTGAGCATCAGTTACTTCTTAAAAAACAGCTATCTGGCAGTAAAAATCCCATCAAATCGATTCAGTGGTTTTAGAGATTGGCTTAAACAAACAGACATACCTACATATAGACAGACAAATTTGTTTTTATAGTTAGGTACCGAATATACTTTCATAATATGTATTTCCTAAAAAGCTGTTATCTTAAACATTACAAACAGACAGTTCAATTTTATTTATTTACCTAGACTCTGAAGAATGTGTGAGCCGAAACAATTACTGTTAGTTCTTCTTAGAAGCCTCTAACGTTTCCTTTTACTCAAATTAGGAAATCATTTGTTATTACTCTCCTTATCAAACAAACCACTATCTCAACTTTCTTAATACGTTGAACTACGTGGCAGTCACCCGTGCGCGATCAATAGGCTTGTCGTCTGAGCTGCATTGAAAAATTACCGGTCAAGAGTATGCTGGACCATGCACAGTGAAGGGTTTCAGTAATTTGCTTGTGTACTTATAGCAATTGGTAATGACGAAGAAAATAATATAGCATTTCATAAGTATGAAAGCGGTGAATTTGTATTTTATTTCGGAATAATAAATTTTATAAACTTATAATTACTAATACTTACCGGAAAATGCCTTTTTTTAAATAAGGTATCGTAGTCAGAATAAATATTCAGGCAGGCATACCTACTGATTTTACCCGCTTCAAAGTAAGTTTGTATTTCAAAGTGTTCTTCAAGGAAACTATGCAAAAAAAGCTATTACATGCAGTTGTAACTTTATTAGCGTACCTATACTTTACAAAATATTGAAGTAAACTAAAAATTCACTCATAAATATAAATTATGGGATACAACGATACTTCTCACGCTCATGTGCACTGTTTTTTTTCATGATATGGGAAGTAATGTCTCTTATATATAAAATATACCTTTTTTACCAAATTAATTAATATAGTACCAATAGGCTGTGACAGACGGACAGGCTGGGAGATTATAAGGGTTCCTGTTTGGTTTTTAAGCGTTTATTGAACAAATTCCAGTCGGTAAAAAACAGATTGTGCACGAATTACCCCAAAAATACTGTCGGATCAAAAGTATACACCAAACCAAATTATACTTAAAATCCAAGCATAACGGACAGCACTATCCAAAATCAATCCACTTTCGAACGCCAGGTGAGACGAAAGAGTAGGGACACCGCCAAAGATCCGCTATAGATCAAAGTGCAAAAGTATCCGAGGAGCATTACTCTTTGCTGTCAGCCACACCGTTGGGATCCGTCCCACAATGCACGCCATCGCCGCCCAGGATCCACTCAATTTTAGTTTCTTTGTGACACACTTGGCCTTACGGTGACAGTTCCCCGCTTATTTTATGTTTTGAAATGAATTTTGTGTTTTGTTTACTTTGTTTTATGTATGAAGGAAATCAAGCTTGGGGAATAGATACCTGAATGGGAGAGGGTAGCCCCTGTTGATGGTTCACTTTAGATTTTATGATACAAATTACATACTTACTCGTATTACTTGTTATATCTATCAAATTAGAAGAGGAGCTGGTGGCAAAATAAAAAACAGCCGCACGGGTTGATCGAAGGTTAAGCCGTGCTTGTCGAGGTGAGTCTGTGGATGGGTGACCGTTCGTAACATATCGAAACTCTTTCGTGCCTCGGATAGCACGTTAAGCCGTTGGTCCCGGCTGTCATTTGTAGATCTTTAACAATTGTTAGTAGTCAGAAGCCTGAAAGTCTGATAAACAGTCTTGTCAAGGGGTATCGTGTTGCCCAATTACTGGGTTATGGAGGTCAGATAGGCAGTCGCTCCATGTAAAATACTGGTATCATCTGCCCAGCCTTTTATCAACCATGTTGGGGTCGGCATCCAGTCTAACCGAATATAGCTGAATCAGTATTGTTTAAAGCAAGATCTGACCTCGAAAATCAAGGGGTAATTCAACACCTCTTGGTAAGGCTGGTTGTCGGACTTTTGGGTTTCTGACTACCCGTAACGTCTGTCAAAAATCTACAAATGACAGCTGAAAAAAATGGCTTGACGTCCATTCTGCCGTACTGGTATGTAATGGATAGATCCACTGACCGATCTCGGCAATCGTCGCTTAACCTCGAAGATCGATCTGTGCGGCTGTTATTACTTTATATATATTATTTATTACTTATTATATTATACTATTCATAAAAAATATTTTTTTACTAAAAGCAAAATTATATGAGCACTAAAAGTATGTTACGATATGAAATCGTATTAGCTACCTCTTATGGTTCAGGCAAGGTTAATAAGTAATAAAAGGTTTTTGGTCGTTAACGGAGTAAATGCTCGTGAATAGCTTGATTACAGATTTTATGGGACAAAGTTCAAATATCCCATTAAAGATATCTTCTATGTGAGTACCAATCATAAATTAATAGAACATAAAATAATATCACGCCTGTATTCCAAGAAGGGATGGGCAGATGTGTACTTATCCATGTTTTCCCAGTTAGGTTTCAGTCCTATGTAACAGGGGCTGAGCCGATTCCCACTGACCGGGCACAAATCCAGACACCGGGCTGTAATTGAAGAATTCCACATGGAAAAACCCAATAATACTTTACTCGACCCGACAATCAAACCCAGGACCTCATGCACAGCCGTCCCGCTTGCAAAAACTAAACCAAAAAAGTAGCCTAATGGATTCTCAAATCAAAAATCAAGTTTAATAACAATAAACTTGAGCACATTGTCGGTCAATCACAATGATCTCAGGTTTTTTTTAGGCATGCATATAGACTCTGTGCTGTAACTGAGGAAAAAAAAGAATAAATAAAAGAATAAATAAATTAAAAAAAAAGTAATAATAACTACTACTTACCAGAAAAGGCTTTTCTTCTATTAAAATATCTTTTTTTTTCTATTGAAAGTTACCTTTTTCTTTTACGATGTCGTGTGCTCTCCACTTAGGGAGAGGCTGCCTCGTCTCATGCGTGGGTCGTAAGCTACGACAAAGGGAAATTTACCCTGGAGACATCTTCGGCATGCTCTTTTCTTTCAGTATTGTATCAAACTCTACAATACGAGGTAAATATTTGTTTTTGCTTCTACATACTATTTCACATACATACATACTTAAACTCACGCCTTTTTCCTATGGGAGTAGGCAGAAACGATTGTTATTTACTCCTTTTACTTCATTTGCGGTCATACAGCTGGTCATATGCCAATTAAAATGTATTGTACATGACTTCAGACCTAAAATGAAGAATAGTCAATTATTTTATTGGCTTCTGATTATTTAAATTTTGAATTAGATATTATATTTCAAATATTAAAATTTGTCGCGATTAAATAAAACTCCTGAATTCCAAGAAGGCTTGGACGGAGGTTTACCCGGAGACTGCAGTATACTCACATTACATGGGACTTCAACATGAACTGAAACTAAGAAATTCCTGATAGAAATACCCAATACTTTGTTTGACTCGGGAATCAAACCCAGGACCTCGTGTTTATTGTTTAATTTTATGTTAAGTATATTTTGTGATATAGTCTAATATGTGTGTATAACATCTTCTTGGAACAGTCTGTATGATGTTGTACTTATTATTATATTTAAAAAAGGTAATTCATGAATAAAACATAATATGTTTATTAGTTAGCTACTAAACATATGTTTGGTTTGGTCTAGTAGTTACAGACCTAAGTCTGTAACTACTAGACCAATCTCTAAGCACTAAGAATAAATACCTTTTTATGTCAAAATACTTAATTATAAATACGATCAAACATACATAAACTCACGCCTTTATCCCATGACGGTAGGCAGAAACAACAGAACGCTAACTGCCACGATCCTTAAAAACTCCTTTTGCTTCGTTTACGTTCATAAATCTGGTCATACACACATGGATACGAGTGATGCATCAATTATTATATTCCAAGAAGGCAGGAATCTTAAAATAAAACCTTGTACGTGTCAAATGCTGATGCATATACGAGAAAATATATAAAGAATCAAATCAAGTAACCTTTTCCAAGAAAAGCTTCATTTTCTGAACTTTTTAAAGATCTGTATCACCTTTCAATAAGTTTGAAAGCGTTGAAAAGACTTGGAACATCGACGTGTCTTTCAGTAAAATGTGTTAAAGCAGTTATGGTACCGTGAAGGAATCTAGCTTTAAATGAGCAGCTTGTTCGGAGATGCCTGAAGCTTGGACTGTAAGTGTTTAGTGAATTCGTTTTAAATTGTATTATTTGCTTGAAAGATCCGCTGAGTTGTGAAGAATATTTATCCAGTTCATCGATTTTTCTTGGTACAATGAGACCGTATTGTCAAATATAATTAATTTTTGGCACCTCGATACTAGCAAAATAATTATATTGTAATTTTTGCCTCACTATAACTTTTATTAAAACAATATCAGTTTTTTGAGTCCTCAGGCTATCATAATTTATTTAAAAAAAAACATTTCGATAATTAACTTAGGTCGTATAACGTAAGTATCAAGATAGTGACTTTCATTATATCTTATACATACATAACAACATTATTGTAGGCACTTCAACATTGCATCAGACAATCTAATTTAATGTCTAAAACATTACATTTTTGATTAAATAAATGATACAATCTTCGTGAACAGAGCAAAGAAAATTAACGCTTTTCATAACTTTTGGCATAAGAATGAAAACATTGTTACGAAAAATGTAATAAAGCCTTTAGACCAAGGCTAATTACAATGGAAATCACAAATTTTAATACACGCATTAGCACCCGAAATATTCTAATTATAACATTTTTAAATATGAAATACAAATGCAAATTACAGCAATATTACAAGTATTCTGACAGGACTCATAAAAAAGTTGGCACACTGTGAACTTTCCCTTTGCATATTCATGGAGCAAACTCACTCGGAAGTTTTTGGTGAGAAATTAGGATAATAATTTTATGCTAACTTCATCCGTCTTGGCGCTTTCATAAATTATGAATTGTATCGGAATAGGTGCATGCGGCTTGTCGCATCCCCATCCGGAATTATGAATAAAATTAATTCCGGTAATGAAGGTTAAGAACATCTGAAACTTGAAATTAATTTTGGCATTTCCGCCCTTTGAACTCTTGAATCGTTTGGAATTACTCTTGAAATTAAAACGAGGTACACTGTTACTGGGTAGAAGCTTAATTACTAACGCCTTCACAGAAATGCTTCGGACTACAAATTGATATTCAAGAAATGTCTTGTAATGAATTAATTTTGTATCGTGTTTTTGAGACGTTCAAATTATGTAATGGATACCTTGGTTGAGAAATGAGAATAATATAAAATAAACAAAACAACGTTCGCTTGGGAATATCAAAGTTTTAATTAGCAAACAAAATACGACGAAGTCACAACAGTATCAGGAGACTAAAGTGTTAAACGCAGCAGCTGAGGTGGATCCTGTTCTCCTAACTATGTGCTAAAGAGTTTCACTAGTGCTTCTATAAAGTGATTTCTGAACAGGGAATTTCTCGAACAGTGTTAAACAATAAACTAAAGAGCAAATTCATTATCCGCTTTCACGTGGTGGTGCTATACATACACAGTATGGTACCATTCCGTCCAATTTCTGCAAAGGAGAACTTGAATTTGCCTAAGCCTCGTGGGGTATTCGCGCTGGCGGGCTAAACAAAAGACGGCATATAGGAAGATTTATGAACAATTCACGACGCAATGATATGGGGTATCTATTCAAATCCTCCTCTGAATTCGGGGGCAGGTACTCGTATCAAGATGATGTATGCCCACGATACAGTACAATGGGCTTGTAGGTAATTTAGTTCGCTCGTTTTCACTGAATTGAATTTTTATGGGATATACGACGTACCTTATTGTGTATTTACAGCTTTATTGTTTGAATTATTATATCAATTTTGAAAAAAGGTACAAATTATTTGTTTTGATATAGATATAAAGGTATATCTAGGTATTATAACATTATCAAGTTCAATATAAATCAAATATTATTGTGTCATAGACTTACTTTGTTACTGAAGTTATAACTTGATTAACTGGGTAAGCTAAGCAGAAGCCATTTGCCCCATGGGATTTTGGTTTTCATTAGCAGAAATGACAAATATCCATAGTAACTTCCATCTCTTCTTTAACACTTTTAGAGGATTAACTTTTAAACAATCTTGTTTATGGTCTAGACACAGCGGTTAAGGCTGTGCGTTGTCTGTCAGTGAATGAATTGAAAATTTCATATAAATAAATAAATAAAATAAGTTATGCTAAACAATCCACACAGCATCATCTAGTCCCAAGCTAAGCAGAGCTTGTGTTATGGGTACTAGATGACTGATATACTTAAATACTATACATTATATAGATAGATATTTTTATTACATGTACCAAATACCCAAAATACCCGGAACCAATTTTTGTAGATCGTACAAATATTTGTCACAAGGCGAGAATCGAACCCGCAACCTTCTGCGTCGAAGGCGGACCTTCGCCGCGCCACATCGGTCATCGAAATAGAAACAGTCTCCTGTTATATAATGAAAACAAGGTTGTTTCTGATTAAGTTTAAGGTCCCACGACTTCTTGAGAAATTTATGTAACCTTGGCGGAAACTTGAAAGGTTCCCAGTAATGAACAGACAATTTGTAATACTGTACACAACTATTAATAACACCCGCCAGTAATGTTTATTACATGGGGCACGCGATACAGTGATTCCACTAAAAGCATCTCGACATAGGTAGGCCTCCTACAAAACTCTCACTGGGAATGAAACACGCATTTTCTATTGAGAAAATTTTTATTCACTCAACGTAGCCCCATGAATAGTGTTTCGGATAGTTCAAAGAAATATTTTTCGGGAAGGTATTCGGTGCAGAGCATTGAATATTCACGGCAATATGCTCTTTGCGTTCCAAAACAACTTATGCAAATACACGTAAGTATACACATAAGTCTGTGTTTTACAATGTAGAATGTGTACCGGTGCTTCAGTTAAATGTTTCACGAGTAGGTGCGAAAAAAGTGAAATGGCGTCGTTTCATCAAGTCTCAGGTGTCCTTTTTGTGTCGCGTTATACGCATAATGTAATGAATACACGTCATGTAGGTATGCTTGTATGTTTTCGACTCTCGTATCACACACCAGCCCTACTTATATCCAAAGGGTGTGTCACCATTACGTTTAATATTAACGGGACGCTCCGCAAGCTTGGACAGTTTCAGAATAGGAAAACGGATAGTAACCATAGGGTTGCCCTGTTTTATTTCAGTTCGGGACACACAATGAAAAAGTTTTATTGAAAGTTAAATTTGTTTCGGAGCGTTTCGTTTACCCGCCGTCCAATCGTGCACAATGCAACTATGGGGCACCGGCTGTCTACATAGACGTTTATTTTTCAATAAAACTGGGAGTTTTCTCGGGAAAAACGAGAGGTTTGGCGACACGAGGTAAAAGGTTATTCGGTAAAAAGAATATTGGGTTCTCTCATGCTATTCAAGTGTCACTGAAAGGTCCTTTTTTCAACCTAAGTACATTAGCGGGACCCTTTTAACTTGGCGTTTGTTTGTCTAGTCACGTCGCCGCTGAATATAAATAACAAACACAATTTATGTAGGCCCAAAGTGTAAAACCTAAGTAATTAATTAAATTACTATAAATCTAATTTATCTTCTTGACCTTTTACTTCAGACGCTTAACTTTATTGTTGAATGCCTAAATTCGATTAACTGTGTAAGACAGATAAAGATACTAGGTGAGCTCTCGGTTTCGGCCATGAGAACGGTAGGTATGTTATTGATCATGTTAAAAGGATAAAAGTGGTTTATCCGTTTAAGAGAAAGTCAGTGACGTACGGAAGATTTTTATTTACCTACTAGCTGACCCAGCAAACGTTGTTTTGCCATATAAAATGTTTAGGGTGGAC
This sequence comes from Phlogophora meticulosa, assembly GCA_905147745.2. Taxonomy (NCBI): domain Eukaryota; kingdom Metazoa; phylum Arthropoda; class Insecta; order Lepidoptera; family Noctuidae; genus Phlogophora; species Phlogophora meticulosa. The sequence goes on along the minus strand of LR990528.1, from coordinate 7,523,788 downwards.
CACCCTTAACATTTAGGGGGATGAAAAGTACATATTGTCCGATTCACAGACCTAACCGATATGCACACAAAATTTCACGAAAAGCAGTCGAGCCATTTCAGAGGAGTTTACTAACAAACACTGTGACACGAGACTTGTACATATTAGATACAAGGCGTCGCGGCGAACTGGACAAAACCAACGACCAGTGTCCCACATTAGCCCTAGATCGAAACAACTGAACGTCACGGGAGAGGCACTTGCCCAGCAGTGGGGTCACGCAGGCTAACAGTATCAGTATAGAGATGTACATACGTACGTAGATAAAAGTGATGAGTTTTTGTTCTTTTTTTTTTGCTTTGAAGATAATAGCTATAATACTGATAGCAATTGATGTAATTTGAGAAAAACAAGCAAATAAAGCCTCATGATATCATAAATGGGGTGTAGGTACTGACTTGTAATGTAAATCTCATTTACTCTTGCTATCGTGTTACGAATACCCAAAGTTAGTCAAAACAAACAAAAATGTAATTATAAGCCTAGTAATTTTGAGTTTATCACAATATTTACGTTACTTGAGTTTCTAATTATACCTGTCGACGTAAATCATTAATATTCAAGAACTAAGAAATTATGAAGAGTAGACTTTGGAGCATATTTTCACGTTGCCTAGTTACTATAAATAAATTCAAGACTTCATTGATGTACACTACTTCGTTATGGTCCCTTTCACTCTGTTTTTTTAGTACTCAGAAGAAACTCACTTTTGTAGTTGATAAACTAAGTTTAAAAACTTCATGTTTATGAGTGTACTTTCACATTTTCGGAATTAAACCGATCTCGTTGTTCAATGAAAAAACCCTCAAATTGGTTAATGGGTGACTGTATACGCAAACTCTTAGACGATTGAACAAAAATTCGCCCTTATATATAATAACGCAAATATACGAAGCAAAAGGAGTATGTAAAGATAGTAGCAGATGACGTTCTGTAGTATCTGCCTACCCCCATGGGAAAAAGGCGTGACTTTATGTATGCTTATATGTACAGACGCCAGCACATCAAGCTACCCCAATTTTATTGCAAATTAATAACATTCAGTATAAGTTAAAGGGTCACCTTTAACTTATACACTTATGCACATCAAGCTATTCTAAACTGTCAAGTTTAGAATAGCTTGATGTGCTGGCGGCTGTACACCCATTATTAAATAACTGAAAGCTATGGCATGGCAATATTGATCATGATTGACTTTATTATCCAAAGTGTTGCCACGTCTTAAAATATAGGGGGTTTCAAATTATATCCATTTGCAACATTATCAGAGGGCTAAACTTGCCCTATCTTACCAGACCAGAATTATAAACATCCCACCGATCCTTAGTTATATCCAGCATAAATCTGCAAGAACGTGAAGTGAATTAAACAGTACACAGTGAATGGTATCATAAACTACATTGTTTCAGAGCTGTAAATCACAATATTCGAACGAGAATTGTGTCTGAATCCTAAATCGCAACAAGATAAACCGAGCCGTCGCGAAATATCCACATAAAACCGCAAAACATACGAAAATGATTTATAGTGGTCCCGATCTGTTGGGGCGGATTCGCGACGCAAAAACAGATTATCGAAATCCCAGTTATACCCAACAATCGGTTTAGTTAGGCGATGTACGAATCTCTTGACAGAGGATAGTGTGAACGCTCATTTTAAGTCACTTTATATGATTACAATACTAGACTGCCTCGTTGGTAGTGGTTCCAAGTGCAGCTGTTAAACGTGAGGTCCCGGGTTCGATAGCTAGTTCGAGCACAGTGTTATTGAGTTTTTCCAATGGTGAATTTTCTCATTTGCAGCCCGGAGTCTGGATTTGTGTCTGGTTTATGGTACTAGACTTGCCCCCTAGTTATGTTTAAGTGCCATGTTATACTTGGGACTGAAATATAACTGGTGATATGTGGGTATTACTATGGGTGATCTCTGCCCAATCCTTTGGGGAATACAGGCGTGATGTTATGTGATGTTATTTATGTCTCCTCTGGCACTAACCCACAACTTTTCCAAACCAAAATATTTATAGACGTACCTTTTAAATCCTTCAAACATTGACCAAAGCAGACAGGTACTTGTCAGCTGATTAGGACTCACTTCGTTGCAATCAGACATCATGTGGCTGCCACATTACGGTTATGAGTTACGAACAATGGCAACAGACTTGGTTCAAAACACTGGGTTTATTAATCAACGCTAATTACATTCTAATTACTTGCTTACGAATAATATGAATCTGAGATATCACGTTATCGCGGAAAATCACATATCACGACTTATCCACGAAACTTTAGTTGTGCCAGAACGTCACCAAGAGGCGCGGTTGCGATTCATTTTATCGTAAAAATTATCCAATGTAACATAACTGTTATCGATAAATAGTATATATCGGTATATAGTGAACTGAGTGGTAAGATTTAGGACACACAGTCATGTCGCTGCTGTCTCAGTCCTGTCCCAAAAACTTAAGTACGTTGTATTTGCAGCTGTTTTACGCTATAAAATCATGAAAATAAAATAAACCTAAAACTGATTACTGTACAGTTTTTAGCATATTTTAACTGTCGTTCATCTGCCTCTTTCCATCAGATATGGACGTGTGGCTTCGTGTATCTATGTATCGTGTATTTTTGCTACGGTGTACAATAAAGGGTATATTACCTAAGTACAAACAAACCTTTAGCAAGATCAAAATCTCAGAAACTGTAGGTTTAATAAGAAGAAGTAGCATAATTATTTTAATAATATTAAACAGTTTCACTGAAGGCTGATGTTCAAAGCAGATTAAGTGGAAGCTACGTAGTAAGTGTACGGTAAGTATCTACAAAGAATAAACTGGCTTCGTTGAGACCTTGTTACCATGTACGTTATAATTGTTTTGTACTCTACAAGTTTTTACAGGTACAGATTGTATGTTAAGACATATCAGAAGAGTTGGCTTTTGACCTTAATTTTGTTAGTTTTATTTTCCATTAAACGACATCAAAAAATGAGGTGGTTTTATGTGCAACTGTAAATATGTTTTCTTCAATGTGTGTTAGCCGTTTGTTTCGTTAATTGAGTTTTCTCGAGATGGTCCCACTGTCTCTAAATCTGATGATAGAATCCTAATGAAATCTCGGGAACTCTTCAGATTTTATAGTCACACCTAAGCGATTTCGGTATTTTTTAAAGTAACTCGTGCATTTCTTGTTTGCTTTCAGAAACCACTAACCATATGCAGAAGTGGAACTGCTGAAGAAGACCACGGACAGCCACAGCCAAGTATTTCGTAAGCCAAGATATAAATTGGTTGCAAAGCAATTTGTTCTAGTCACAACACAAATGGTGAAGTGAAGCTGATGATGAAAGGAGTTATCTTGATACTTCATCACGAGAACTCCTTTTAAATTAACGTCTCTGTATTGGGAAAAGCAATATTTTGTAGAAAGTGATGAACAGTTGACATAAGCGATTGTATCTTAGATAAATTACAAAATTTAGTGGTTCTAAAGAGCGAGTAATAAAAACTATTTTACAAAAAAAAACACAACCGACTGCAAAGCAACACCAAAAGGTGTAAAATAACAATAGTTTTTTCAAATTCAAATTCAAATAATTTATTTCAGAATAAGATTCCATATTTTGTTAGTAATAATAAAAAATAGCTTAGCCTAATGTTAGTATTACATTAAATTTACATATAAACAACACTGCATCACAAATTTATTTGGATAAGTGTGTCTGAACACTTATCCACTTGCGTAAAAGCGGTGAGTCCCACCGATCTGAGAACACATTCAGGATGCCATTGGAGGCCGAGCGCAAGCGCGCCATCATGGAAGCGCATCGCTTCCGCATGATGGCGGCGAACCCGTCGACGCACGCATCCACGAACATCCCTGACGCGCTACATCGCCATGGCAACCCCAAAAGCACCCAGCAGTTTTGGAAGTCGGTGGCATAAAATGAATCAAACAAGAAGTATTTCGTAAGCCATGATATCAATTGGCTGCAAAGCAATTTGTTCTCGTCACAATGCAAATGGTGAAGTGAAGCTGATGGTGAAGTAACAAAAGAACTCCTTTAAAATTTACGCCCCTGCGTTGGGAAAAGCAATATTTTATAGAAAGTGATGAACAGTTGACATAAGCGACCAAAGCCACCGACTTATTTTATTGATTGTATTAAAGTAAACTTCAGTAATAATATCTCTACGTATATTCATCCCATATTCTTTTTCGAGTACAAAGGTCTTATACTTTTCATTCCTTTAAAATGCACCCTCTTATCTTCGTACATCGCAGATTTCAGATCTGTACACATTTATGTCATAAAAGGACCGTCTCCCATGAAACGACCGACCAAATCTGGTTGCTCTAAAAAATATAACGACATATTTAACTGAGCTTTTATCGCATTCTGATCGTGTTATTTTGTGAAAATGTATTAAGAATTAAGATTTGAACTTTGGTTTCGGTAGATGTGATTTAGGTTTATTAAGAACTAGCTTAGCGAGACTTCGTAAGAGTAGAATTTAACAATACATGGGTGAAAACGGCAATCAATTCTTTAGAGTATAATTTGCGTGATGCATGCATACAGACATACATACATACAGACAGACATAAAAAAGGCCTCAAATCTTTTGTCTTGCCGTTTGTTGCTCTAATTAAATCCCCCCATATTAGTTTTTCTTCAATACCTATAATGTACAGTACATCAACGTATTACAATTATTGTATTATATGTATACAAATATAAATATTTTAAGTGTGTAGTGTGGGCCTACACTTATATATGGAAACGTGTGTTGGGTGTGGCATAAGAGACGTGACAGTAACATAAAATCTGTAGAAATGCGTTCCTTGCGAAATATTTATGGTGTAACTATGAATGATACATTCAGGAATGATTTGATAACGCAACGTTGTGGTTTGAACAAAAATATTGGACCCAAACTAGGCAAACCTGTATCTTGGGTACCAATACACAGGTTAACGTTATATGTTTCTTTGAAAACAAAGCTAAGACTAAAATATTCAACCTTTTATTCATGCGTGTCTTTTAACTAACATAATCTTTTTTTAACCAATCAGAAGTCTCTTACCTTTAACAGTAACATTAATTTATATTAACGTTTCCCTAAGAAACTTGCCGTGTACACGTTGATGAATACGTCATCTATTTCAGTCGTATCAAATTCCAGCGACGTGGCTTGCTTGCCATTACAACCCGCAACACATAAGGAATACAAATTCGCAATACGTACCACTGATATCAGTGCACAGGTGGATGCCATCGTGCCCTTACACTCACGACACTCGTGGGATGACGTGGGGTTGTTTATTCTTAGCGAGGGAATACACCTGTAAAAATATAAGAAGCAATGCTGTAAAACATTCTGTAGACGTAAGCATTATTTTGAAGCTCGTGATCATAATAATGACGTAAGAAATTCAGCGATAAAAAATATAAATTGCTGTTTACTTGCTCCCAAAATTTTTCGTAGGGACCCTTCTAAATTATACTAAAGAAGCGCCATTACTCCACCAACCCATTTTTTATCTAGTTAAGTCATATCATAATGATGACAATCTGCGACTAAAATCAAGCTACTTTGTAAACGCCCTTAAATAACTTTGTTCTTCGGCTAGCGTTCGGGTGTTTCCGCCGATCGCCGAACGACTCCTTCTGTCTTTATTTGCAGTCGGTGTTTGCAGCTCTAGCTGTCCGCGGCGTAGCACGGCAGTTGCGTCGTAGCGCTCGTAGCGGTCTAGCCTACGCTCCCCTCTACGACAGTATTGGCGTAGACATCTTTCTCAATTTAATTCTGAAATTGTAACTGTAGTTGGACGTTTTATTAGTAGTATTTCACTATAATATAATTAGTATTGGTGTTCAATTAATCGTTAGTTAATAAGTGCTTGGAAAATACTCATCGCAACAGGTAAGTCATTTTGAAACTATATTTATATTTTTTATTGTTTTATTAAATGTCCAGTTAATTTTCATTTGGTTTCGACGAGTTTATTAAGCGTTATAAATCATAAAAACTTATATTACGTGCGTCAAACTCCTTCCGTTTTCATTATGGGTTGCCAGCTAATGTTATGGTAATGAAATCTCGCAGTATGGTGCGTAACATTTACATAAACAAAAATGGGGTTTATATCGTGCCAGCGCTACGGTGTTTCGTGAGTACGTAAGTAATATTTCATCTCGCGATACGGGCTTAACGCCGGCAACAATAACCGTACAAAAACCCTCGCAATTGTTCTAGTTTCAAACTTCCACTTGGTGCCAGAAACAATACGTTAGCGGCGAGAAAAACTGCTTGAATAATTATGATAAAAAAAACGACGAGTTTTTTTACGAGCGCTGCTTTTTCAATTGTAGCTTATCTTGTCGTCAACGCCTTTTGCGTGAGGCTTTATGACATACTTTATTTTGATAACCATCTGTCGACGACTGCTAGAATCTTCCTTCCTATTGCGTTAACCGTACCTTAAGTGTGTTTACTACATTGGTGAGTGTATTTCGGAAGTTAATACTGGAATGTGTACAATAAGCTCGCATTACGTTCCTTTTACGGATATACAAGTGTCTATTTGGAGTTTACCCTCGCTTACACCCTTGGGTCGTATTCTATAGCGTCACGAGCGCTCGAGATAATTAATTAGCCCCTTTGATACCGACATAGGCAGCCGCTCCGTTCCTCGTGAGATCTTTACCGAAGAATGCTTGTTTTTTTTGTTTAGCTACCTTGTTTTCTGCTCTTAGTTTATTTGTACAGCCTTAATGAGTTATTTCTCCGCAGGTACTTTAGTTTTTCATTGCATAATGTTGTGTTTCTTTCGGTATTCATCGTTTTTTTATTTTTTTATTTTCTGATTTCTTTCTTTCAGTTTTCCTCGCAACTCTGGTCGACTTGTCTTGATCTTCTTTGTAGAAACTCAAGTATGGTTTATACTTGTTAAAAATTATATTACAACGTATTAGGATTATTTTTGTTTTCCTTAATCCGGAAGATTACTGAAGAACCAACTCCGATCGAACATTAATCAAACATTTTTCAATATCGAAATTTCTCTTCTTACTTCGTAAAGTGGACTTTTCCCCTAATATTTTTCTTCTCGATGCTTTTATGTTGGCATTGTTCCATCTCAGTGAAATTAAAAAAAGGGAATTCATCATCTGCACCGAGGAGCGCTCAAATAAGGAAGAGGGCAGATGTTGATTTCTGACAAGAATATTTCAAAAATCCACGCGCAAGCAAACTTTGTACCTTGGTATATTATATTTTGTTCAAGGAAATTGGCCGTATTGTCGTGTCGTATTTAATTGGATCAATGTTCCAACATTGGATAAATGGACTATTGGATCAAATGTTTGAGACTGATACCTTGTAGATGTGATGATTTTTCATTCGCCCTTATGGGTCTTTGCTAGTTAAAAATAAACAGATTTACTACTATCTATTATATATTGTCTGAAATATATTGTTAACTAAATTACAATGGCATTGACTAATGATAAATTCAGACTCCATACCTAATGCATCATAAAAGCAATATTAAAATGCTTCAGAAAGGCACCAAAGATCTCTAAGTAAGTGATGTCTGATAGGTATTATGACTTGATAATTCCTTTGAAAATCAAGGATTGGTAATATAGCGTGTATGTCTCAGAAAATTGGACCATTGTCGTTGTTCGCGATATACCTAAAAATCCTGATATCAGCTCCTATGATTTCAAAAATCTTTCTTAATTTTCAATAATCCGGAACTTTGCAAAAATGTGTACGATAACAAATCGTAAAACGTAGTGAAGATAAATGTAGGGGTTGAATGGAAATAAAAATATGAATGGGATTTTTAAGTTGATTCAATACTGTTTGTTATCCACAGAAACTCATTTTTTTTTACGTTTTCGACACACATGAAAGTCCCATCCACCTTTTGTTTTGATTCACCCTTGCGTTTCTGTTCACCCCATTTTACCCGGTACATTGTATTGATTCAGTTCTCTGTCATCTAATAGGATTAACATTTATACATGTCCATCGTTCATCGAGAATGAGTTGTCAGTTGCATGGTAATCAAGTAGCTTGTGTTAATACACTCTCTGGTTTGCAACATCAGTCACTTGACTGCTGAATGTCCCAAAATATATTTTCACGAGTGTATTTTCCTTAGGCTTGAGCACAGGTGCAGCTATAGTAACACTCACATTTCGTTTTCTGTAAGTCGTATGTAATAGGAGATGCACATACTGTCTTCAAGCGGGCGCACATCTAGACTCCAGGCTGGTAATGAGAAAATTGCAATTGGAAATCTCAGTAACACTTTGCCCGACCAGGGAGTCGAACCTAGTACCTGGCGTTCAGCAGTCGTGCTTGGGAACACTAGACCAAGGAGGCAGTCATATATACATAAGTAAACTGTAAATTACATACATTATATGTCTCATAGTAAATGAAATATCCTAATAAATGAAAAGAAATCGCAATAATACTCCTGAGGATGCGGTTTGATTGAAATACGATATTACGTACTTTTTGATTTTTACCCAAAGTATTCATGGACGACGAAAGGGTATATTTTCTACTTCAGGTATGCCTATAAAAATAATATAACAAACTTTTTGAATGACTGATCGAGTGGCAATCTTAACACGTTAACTCCAAGAGACCGATAAACAATACATTTTCTATTGTGTCTCGTTTTCTGGCAGTTAAGCTGTTAATTAGTGATCTTGAGAAATCGTAGTCTCTACTTAAAATATATATATATATATATATATTTTATAACCTTCAATAATTGACCAAGAAACACTTTTCTAGATACTAAGCAGCGTTACAACTAGAGAAAAGTTGCAAGCTTATGATGCTCAAAGCAGACTTTATCTGCATGAGGAAATACTTTTGCCTTACGTTGGGACTTATGAACCATAATGGTCCTATGGTTCATAAGTCCCAACGCAAGGAAAACTTAACAGGACCTTAAAACTTAAGTGGCTGTCAAGTTCTCATGGAGTACAGACGCCAGCACATCAAGCTACACGAAACTGTCAAATTTTCCCAATTGAAAATTAACTTCATACTTTTGGAATAAAGTTGAAAAACTAACAGACATTTGACAGATTGCGGTGGTTTGATGTGCTGGCCTCTGTGCAATAAGAGTATTCTGTTCTATTCTATTAAAACTTTTGAGTTTCAATAATATTAAAACCAATCTAAACTAAAACAAATCGTCCATTACAGATAACAATCTTATCATTACACTTTTAAATAAGTTTGATAATGTAACCGGCCCAACGATTTTAATTAATAATGTACAAAGTTCTATGCCAGTCGTAGAACTTTATAAAATGTTATCTCTCTCTATGATCTGAAAAGTAATTAAAGCCAGACAAAACTGTGTAAAATAATAAAGGTTAAGAGAAGCTTGTTAATTTCCGTTTTTTTTAGGGATCCGTACCGAAATTTTAAAAGGTATCTCTTATGATGCGACTCATTCTACTTGACTTTCAGTCTGTCACAGCTGCTAGGTACGATTACTCATTATTAATCATACTTTTTTATTATTTATGCCTACATTTTGACTTTTTCATTTTGACAATTCATTCATCATCGTTCATTTTTCATTTTATCTCAGAAGCAAACAAAGCCAAAAATCTGAAATCAGCCGAAACTTTATGTTATATTGCAGAAATAAAAAGGTTTACGCAGAGTCCTTTTAGCGCAGTTTTTTAGATATCAGCAAAAACCCTTTGCAAAGAAAACGGAAACGGAATCCAACTCACTCACTGTCGGCCAGATCACAATCTGTCGGTAATCTTCATCAGAAAATTAAAAAATATATATAGTTTTGATGTAATATTATACAGACACACATTGATTTAATTTAGGTATTGTAACATCACACCTGTGTTCTAGTATATATCAAATCCCATAGGGGCAACCCACTTAAAACAAAACACGATAGTGACGATCGATCCTCATAATAAGAGATTAAATATTCGCTTCTGAGGTGTATCTGTACGTATATTGTACCCATTTGGAGAAATGAAGGCAAGACGAATATTTTATTTGAAAAATACATTGCAAAATCACCTAAGGCGCCTTAAGAGCTTTTAAAATCGCGCTTATGCATTACTTAGTATTAACGCAGTGAGACAGAAAACGTCGATATATACGCTAGTAATAATTTATTAGCATCGGAGGATAGACGCCCATTCTGTTCCATTCATACATTCTTAGTACAGACTGAGTGGAAATATTTTCTGTTGAACACGACGTCCTTGCAAGAAATAAGAATAAGAAGTGTTTTGTTTGAAGGCCGCAGTAGTTGTCATGTCTCCAAATGGAAGCTAACATAACGTCACACCTGAATTCCCTGAAGGGTAAAGCAGAAGTTTACCTATAGTACACCCACATTTCACCTCTTATCTTAAGTCCTGTGTTATAGGGGGCGAGCCTATTACCACCAACCGAGCATGAATCCAGACTCCGTGCTGCTAGTAAAAAAAAACCAAATGGAAAAGTCCCAACAACATTACGCCCGACCCGGGAATCAAACCCAGGACCCCATGCTCAGCAGTAGCCCCTGCGACCACTAGACCAACGAGGCAGCCAGAAATATAAAATGATGGTGACGTGGATGTGTAGTCTAAATTTAAGATGGGGAAGAAACTAACAGAATTGGGGATACTCCTGATCACCGAGTAACTTTTTGTAGGATTATTTATATTTTAATCGTAATAATACAAATGTACCTACACATAACTGTGATCGCCTTAGTTCATGCGTACAAATACATGTCTATGTATGTAGAATCAGTTGATTGGCAGCATCGCCTAGAGCCACTATAAAGTCACTTCGCAAATATGTAGATACCATTAGATTCAAAGAATCACACTCCTACGTATCGACCCATTTTAATTGCATTAGGGAATAGGAGGCTTCGTAGATTTTCATAGAATTTTCGTTATTCCGCCCTCAGTCGGATAATTCTTTATAAAAAAGACATGTCAGGGACGTATGACCCACTGCCCCCAGGGCATTCTAGGGGATGTATCGTATTACCAACTTTAACTTGGAACATGTATTTTTATATAATACAATGACATGTGTGGTGTAATAAAATATTGGGTACATCAAACTTTTGGGTGTTTTTCTGTTAGTATTTGGGATTTTTCTTTCTGAAAGAAATTCTTTTTACTGAGTTAGACGGAAGCTAAAGTAGGAAGTTATATTGAATAAATGGACCTAGCTTTATAGACGTAGTTATCTTAATCATTTAGTTACAAAGATATATTATTGCTATCTGATGAAAACTTTCGATTTTTAAGGAGTATTTCTAATTAATAAATAAATAATGCTGGACAATCCACACAGCATCATCTAGCCCCAAGCTAAGCAGAGCTTGTGTTATGGGAATTAGATGACTGATTTACTTAATAAAATAAATAACTTAGATAGATATTTTTTGTTATACATAGCAAATACCCAGAACACCCGCAACAAATTTTTGTAGATCGTATAAACATTTGTCCGAAGGCGGGATTCGAACCCGCAACCTCCTGCGTCGCAGGCGGAACTTCGCCCGCCGCGCCACACCGGTCGTCAGTTTTTGACTTGGCATGGTTGAAGAAATAATGACACAAACCATTATCCAATCAGCTGTCGGCAATCGAATACCTAACCTATTATTAGAACCACTTTCATCATCACGTCACAAACATCCACTTCTGGAAACTAACAAGGCCATACAAATATTTACGAGTATTTGGATGCAACAACGAGAGCCCTGACCTCCGGGTCAGGGTCTCTGGTCTGCGCTCGACATAGAAGGCCGATTCCCCGCCACTGCGCCATACGCTAATGGCATCGATTGCTATCACATCGCTAGTGACTATCGCAAAGATCCATTTCCGACGACTGACTCTTACAATTTTGCGAGGTGATGGGCAACTTTTACACTTTTCCATTTTCAGTTCAAATGGAGCGTTATGTGAAAACCTAGTTTCTTTTTTGTTTTTCTATCTATTGGAATGATTTTGAGTAAGGCTATTTTAAGGCCAAGGCCTTTATCAATAACTTTGACACTGTCGTACTAGTAAGGGTCGCAATCTAATAATACCCAAACAAATGTAACCTTTTTAAATTTAGTCAATGCGGTATTTTGAGGTTAGGTATATTGAAGAGTCTTAGTAACCCTACATACAAAGTTGACCTGTTACAGAGTAAAATATGTAAAATATAGTCACGTGGGATTTTAATGGAACCCGAAATATATTCCCTTTAGTTTTCCTAGAAATATTAATGGACACACTAAAATAATGATTAAGTGAACTTCAGTGAGTTTAAAAAATAATCAGCAGTATTTGAATAGCTTTTTTATCAACTGTAATATTAACATGAGCGTCCATACAAGAATCAATCCTTTAAAATTAGCAGTACGAAATAATACGAATTCAGATAGAAATAGTTTTTCAAAAGATCACTAATATAAAAGAGTTTTATCAAAAAAGATAGCCTTCATTTGAAGTACAAAATTTCATTCGAGGCTCAGTAAAATATTTCCTGTAAAATATTAAGTAAATTTTCCCAAATCACCAGTCGATAGAGGCACAATCGACCTTCAGACTGTAAATTTGAATGAAAACAGCCAACAATACAACAACTCCCAACTATTTAAATTGAGATAAGCAAACGAGTCGGGTCGCCCGTACTTTTGTCACTCAACCGCCTCAAAATGACAAATTAATTAAATGAATGACCCTGAAACAATAAAAGCCCGAATACCAACCCTAAACTCGTCCGGATGGTCCATTGTTCTTCATTGTTATCACTTGAGTGATCAGCTAACAGAAAGAACAACAGGTATGCCAGTGACGTCAGACTAGCGAAGGAAATAAAATTATTACGACAGTTTTTTGTAAACAATGCTGATGGGAGTTTTATGTTTGTAATAGAATTACGTCATGTACTTGCCTCTAGTTTTTATTGCATTATCATGTTAGTAGGATTTTATTGTAGAGAGGCGGTTCGCGTTACTTTCATTCCGTGTTATCTTTCTGTAATGGTACAATGTTTTATACCGGTGCGCGGTGGGAGGGGTTAGGATCAACAGTATTCTTTAGAAGTCTTACCTGGGGAACGTTGTTGTGAAGTTAACGTATGAAAAGTTTAATTTTCATGCTTTTGTAATAAGTCTTGATGCATTTGGAAGCACGCTACCTACCGTTTTGTGTTATAAAATACTTCTTGTTTGGAAGGCGAGTTTTGTCCTATTTCACTGAAGCTACACTTAAATAGTATGTCTAAATAAAAGGTTGTTTAGCAAGGTTTTTGCAGAATATTGCAGCATTACATTAAGATTTGACGACCGATGTGGCGCGGCCGGCGAAGGTCCGCCTGCGACGCAAGAGGTTGCGGGTTCGATTCCCGCCTTGGGACAAATGTTTGTACGATCTACAAATATTTGCTCCGGGTGTTCTGGGTATTTCCTATGTATAATAAAAAAATATCTATAAATGTAATGTATTGTATTAAGTATATCAGTCATCTAGTACCCATAACACAAGCTCTGCTTAGCTTGGGGCTAGATGATGCTGTGTGGAATGTCCAGCAATATATCGCCTAGTACTAGTGAACGCCGGCATTACGCTCGCAAATAAACTGTGGATTTAAACTGAACGGACTCCTATTTAGTCACGCTCTTTCAACGACCCAGTCCTGAATTACGTTACAGAAATAACTTTACCCAGCTTTGATAACTTTGAAAGTTTTCAAACGAAATTTATCCAAAATTATGTACCTCGAGCTATCTTACTGAATTTCTTCAGAATTTATAATGCGGGCTAGCTCAGTGGTTATGACCGCCTCTTGTGCACGAGGTTCTGGGATCTTTAAGATTAGGTAATGTGACATTTTTTAATGCACGAGTACTTTCGAAGCTTATCTTCGACATCACTGACATAGGTGAAGGAAAACATCGTGAGGAAACTTGGACTTGCAATTAATATATGTCTGGAATCGCCAACCCGCATTGAGCAAGTGTGGTGATTAATGCTCATACCTTCTGTGTATGAGAAGATACCTTTGCCTTGCAGTGGGATAGTTTCAGGCTAGAATTATTTTAATGATATAATCAATTATCATCACGTCAAAACCGTTTGTTACATCGATTCATGTTCTACAATCGTAAATAAAGCCTGTTTGTAACTCTACAGGCGATAATAGAATACGTGTCAGGGGCACGTGACGGTGACAGAAGGGGTCCTTAGGTAAAGGTAGAATTATTAGAAATGTTCAAAGGAGTGTGAAATATTGTTCTATTATGTACCTAGTTTTTATGTGTTGTCACTTTCTTTGCGCTTGAAGATAGTTTATGTACTATTTGTAGTATTACATAAGCTGTCGATGGATTATCCCGTTCTAGGGCACTTGACTTTTTGCAAATGTCATGATATGACACTTCAAAATCCGATACATTTTGTCATACCGTCTACAGCCGTAATATTGCATATATTTTTTATTTTTTGATATGACAAATGTGGCCACAAACGTTGGAGCCTATGGGCGGAACGTCATACAATGACTAATAACGAGTAACGTAATGAGACAGTGCTTCTACAGAGGGTACCGTCTATAGGCGGTCTGCCATATTACATACCTATATATCGAGATAATGTCATGCGGCGGTCTGTCCCGGAAAGTGTTAACAGCAATACGTTTATTTATTTAATACTTTAAGCACAAAAATGTACAGAGGCGGACTTAATGCCGTTGACATAATTTGTTCTGTTTATTATACACGCTTTCATATATCGATAAATACTTGATCAAGCTTTAACTTTGACAAAATAAATCATGACTGAAGTAATAAAAAACACAATATTACGCCTGTATTTCTTCTAAGGGTTCACCAGACATGTATCTGAAGTACACCCACCCTTCACCGATCACATTTAAGTCCCATGTAATAGGAGGCGAGCCTATTTCCATCAACTGGGTGCAAATTCAAACTCTGGGCTGCTACTGAAAATTCCAGCTGTAAAAAACCAAGAACATTTTGCCCGACCTGGTTATCGAACCCAAGATCTCATTCTCAGCAGTATTGCTAGTGACCACCATCCAAGCTAACGTAATGTTACATTCAATTAATACTACTGATTGTAGTGATGGCCCAGTGGTTAAGACCGATAAATACTTCGCCTCTGAAACATGAGATTTTGGATTTTACGGGCAAGTATCAATGCGACTTTTTTTTTGTAGGTAGTATAATTAAGTACTTTCTGATTGATAAACTGAAACTTAACACAGAATCATGATGATTAGCTATTACTGACATCGGTGAAGAAAAAACTTGTGTGGGAACCTGACAAAACGTAGTGAATAATGCTCGTTTCTTCTCTCTATTGGAATAGGCTTTTTGCTCTACAGTGGAACAGTAACAGGCTGGTATTCTGAAGCTTAGCAAAAAAGTTTAAACACGTTCTTTGTCTATAAGTCCTAGAAAGCTGACAGCGTGGCGCAAAAGCCTTTTTTATCGCCTAAGTAGGTACAAACACAGTGGTCTAACACTCGTAAAAGCGAGGGGAGATGTCATTGTTCTTTTTACCATAATTACACGGCGGGGACAAAAGGTAAAAGGGATTGTAACCCCTTAGTCTGACAAGCACGTGCTATAATTCCCATACGAGAAATAGAAAACCATAAGAAAGAAATGTTAAATTGCCACAGGCGGCATTCGTGAACATAATAGTGGGGATAATAACAGTGGTATTATTATTAGACATTTCTAGTACCTACTTAGTTTTTCTAGAGCAGCTCGCGACTAGATAAATACAGCCGTAAAGATCGATTGAAAGTTAAGCTACGCTTGCAGAGGTCAATCTGAGAATGGTCACACGTATTCTGTGGGAATTTCAACGGGCTATCTTTTACTTTCGTCTTAGTAATCGGTTCCTGTCCCCACTCTTTGGGTACGTGCCCCTAATAATCAAACACTTCTAAAATATCCACGTGTAAACTAAATTTCACAAAAGTTACAGACGTTGAAGTAAATAACTTCTGAAATTACCCTAACTAATTATCAGGATTAATTGAAATATAAACTTGAGACCTACTTTACAAACTTTATCATTTCTAAAATAGTTAATTGATTAGACGAATAATTTGGATCAAAAGCTGGCTTTCTTCAATGGCATATTTAGTTTAGAATAAAAACACATTACGCCTGTATTCACCGAAGGATTAGGTAGAGGTGCACGTGTTTAAGTCCCATGTAATAGGGGGCGAGCCTAATTGCCACCAACGGGGCTTCTGAACAATAGCTTAGAATACTTCTTAATAAATTTTGTTATACACATTCAGCTTTAGGCAAACACAGAAAAGATAAAAGGTAGGCATGAATACCTGTAGGAAGGTACTGAGTCTAATAGTTTATTTTATTAATTTAAATTAAAGCTTACTTACTTACCTGGTAAATATTTGAGAAAAAAATATATATACAGGAATGTAACATCTAGCCAATTTCCCCTAACGAGACGAAATCATAACTCACCACCACTCCAATTTCAACAGACCTCATTATACCAAAGTAAGTACTACCCAGTACTACCCAGTGTTACCCAGTGTTACCCAATGCTACCCAGTGTCTCATAAACAACATCAATTTGCTGAACCCGTCTAATTGTGAGAGTGTACCTCAGTAACGCAACACCTGGAATGCGAAGCCTTAAATCCGACGAGCTTACGACCTCACCGCACCTGATACCTGGAGTTTATTCTCAGAAACTTTGTCATACAAATACAGACTTTATGTCTCTGAAATAAAGTTGGTTTGAGCAATCGATTGGGGAATTCAGTACGTATGAAATTATGTGGGCGTAAAAATGGTATGAGTGCATTAGACCGTAGTCTAATAATATATTATTTGATGTAGATATAGCACAAAAACGGAATTCAAGAAATTCAGATCAATGGGTTTTCCAATTGTAGCTTTTTATTCATTCAACTATGAACTGATATATGTAGTTTGAAAGTATTTCTTGTACCAGTGTGTCTAGCTAGATCTTGAAACTGCAAATATTAGTTTTGAATATATATTTTCGTATGATTATATTCACATCACAGTCAGTTAGTCTGGATGAGTGACCGTTCGTAAAATATCGAGACTCCTCCGTGCCTTGGAAAGCACGCTAAGCTGTTGGTCCCGGATGTCATTTGTAGATCTTTCAAGATCGTTACGGGTAGGCAGCAGCCCGAAAGTCTGACAACCGGTATTACCAAGGGGTATTGTATTGCCCACAACAAACAGACAGATAGGCAGTCGCTCCAAGTAGAATACTGGTATTCAGCTGCATCCGGGTAGACTGAAAGCCGACCTCAACATAGTTGGCTAGGCAGATGATGACTATATTCATATTGTCTATAGGTGATACGTATTGTGCTTGACTCATAAATTTAAACCGAAGTGCTACAGAATTGTTATTTTTTAAATTTTTAATAACGTCCGATTTGTTGTTACGTTTACCTCAAGCAGTCATCCTAGGTACAAAGAATAATGGTTAACATTTGGCTCACGACAAAATAAGGAGGTTTTCGTTTTAACTGAAGTTGTTCTGGGTTTGATTTCCGGGTCCGGCAGAGTGTTTTTAGGTTTATTCATTTGGAATTTCTCATCGGGATCTCCGAGTATAATTTTTTACCGAATGTTAGCAACAAGCTCGCTTCCTATTACATGGGACTAAACATAACTGGTAAATTGCGGGTGTACTATAAGTACTACTAGTGCTAGTACTATAAGTGCATCTCTGCCCAACTCGCCAGGGAATACAGGCGTGATGTTATGTTAAGGTCATACATTTTTGGTCGAACAGAAGTCTCAAGACAATATTAGTCAACACCTTTGTGCAAAATGCCTTGAATTTGACACTCCATTTAATAATACCTATTCTAAGACCTAAGCTGATAGACTAAGGTCAAATGCAAGGAAACACAACATTTACATGCATAGATTGCAAGATGATTCCTAGTGTTTAAATTCAGTTATTATTTTAATTTATTCATATGACTATCCGTTAGTGTCTCACTCGCATAGCAATTAAGACATAACCCTATGTCAACTAAAGGATTTCATCTACTGAATGCCGAACTGGTGTATAGTGTAGTGGACAGCCTTATCCAGCAACAAATTTACGCTTAACTGGATTCTGAATATGGTTGCAAGAACTGCTTCAAGTCTAACTTTGATATAGGAAACTCGGTCCAACAAATATTAGCCGCTGACGTCACTATTCGATAGTCTTACTGGCTATGCTAACAACAGATGCGGCCAGCCATATCTCTGCGTCATGCTTGTCTGTTTATTGACCTGAAAAGCTTTACTGGAACTATAACGAGCACTCCGACGTAAGACTTTCAAGAGAGGTTTTATCACGTTATAAATAGTTGTTATGTCTGTGTTGTCTTATTTTCATGCCCTAGATCACGCTCAAATCAATTTTCCAGACGACGATTTATATCTATTCGACGCTAACACTTTTTATACGAGAATTATGTACACATAATAATATATGACATTTCTTAATCAAAACGGAATTTATTCCCTTCAGAAGCACAGTTCCACCCATGAATTTTAAACGCACGAAGGATTCTTACCAATTGTACTAAATATTACCAGCCTATTATTTATTATTGTTGACATAGTAAATGTTGAATACTTTATAATTATCTGTACCATTTGTGTACTTTTTGTTGTGTTATTTCATGACACTCTAAAAAACTTTACCGGACTTTAACTATCGATTTCATACCGAGTTTCTAATTGATTTCCCACAGGTAAAGGACCTCTTTCATGCACCGAATGGAGTTTTAAAAAATAATACCTAACTTGCGCTTCCACGACTTAAAATGTTCAAGTACCCTTAATATATAGTTTGTATTCAACAGCGTACTCTATACAGATAGTGGTAACAATTATGTTTTGCGAGGTTTAGTCGCAGAGAGCTCGAACTAACTTCTTGAGCTCTTGCTTAACAGTTTGATTAAGGGCCTGACGGTTCCCAAGTCGAGAGCTTCCTTATAAACTTGAACCACCACCACCGTGGCTTCTGTCGAGTACCTACTTGTATCGTAATTACAATATAAAGGAGAATTTGTGTTCGTTCTGTGGTGTATAAGGAATAAGTCGAGTGCGTGTGAATTCTTATCATTTGTACATTTATGCACGAAGTAAATAAATATATGATCATTACTCATAAACAAATCTATGACAGTCCAGTCTTCGTATCTTTTGCCCCGTAACTGGGTTGTGGAGGTCAGATAGGCAGGCGCTCCATGTAAAATACTGCTATTCAGTTGCATCCGGTTAGACTGAAGCCAACCGCAATATAGTTGGAAAAGACTAGGTATCACTTAGAAACTATTATAAGGTCTTACCTTTAAAAGTCTTTAAAAAAATTACTCTTGTTAAAAGGATTTTTATGTAAAAAGTCCTTTAAACACTTATTTAAAAAGTCCTTTTGTTTAACATTTATAAATGAGTTAGACGATTGGTACACTGAACCGCATCACGCAGCATAGTTGCGTGTTCATGTGTTGTTTTCAAATATGTATCTGTATTTGTATAGAAAACACGCATAGTAGAAACACACAGAAAAAGCATTGTTCGTTGTTCGTCTGTCAATACTTGAACTACGAAATACACCATAGCTGTTCTAAAATAAAAGCGTTGTAAAAGTCAAATTGGTACTACGGACGAGCGATTGTGGGCGACGGGGGTTTATAAAAATACCTACAAATACTGTATCCGATCGATACGAAAAGTTTACTAACGAATGTGAGGAGTTGTTGCAGCCAGTAGAAAAGTTTTGTTTTAAAATCAATCAGTACACTGCTGTAGGAAATTGTTATTTTGTGACATCGTAGGATCCGTTTGATTAGTTGTATTGTTTTTCACTTTTACAAGCAGAAGCTTGGCGCCTAGAAATGTATTGGAATCCGTAATGTTTTATTTAGTTTCACTTCACGATGGCGTATTACAATTCCAAAGTCAGCATACGGTAGAAAAACAAGCCATAAATAAAGAATAAAACTTATATTGAAGCAAAAAAATATATAACAACAAAACAAAAACTGTTGTTACGCTACTTAGTCACTTAGCAAGTTAGTTTTCCGTGAAAAAGTTGTGTAATGCAGTAGTCATTTATCTCGAACGCCAGCCGCATATGCCGCGGTGTCTGCCCGTAGCATCGTATTTCGTATTTGTTCCATATCTGTCGTGCGCCGCTATGATAATCGGCTTTATGCAAGTTTGGCACCCACTGTATCTATTGCTAGGTCTTTGTTGTGTTGTTTGTTGTGTGTTGTTGGGTAGAATTGTTTTGTTTTAGGACAATTTTTATCTAGCCACAAGCTCACCAAACTCACGTAGGGTTTGGTGAGCTTGTGGCTAGATAAAAATAGCCACACAGATCGATTAAAGGTTGCCGAGGTCGGTTCAAAAACATGAATAAAGGCAAAGATAAATTTAAAAAAGAAAAAAAATATTTATTTAGAGTCAGTTTCATTACAATTAAATCCATAAGAAAAGTTATTTTGAACGTTATATTTACATGATAAATGATTCTAGTTACCTTTCAAAGCGTAGTTTTGTATGCAGAAGAATGGGCAAACAAGTTATCAACAGTGTACAAGGGTACCTTGTTTATGCAAACTAAATTTTCCACCTCTTCCATGTTTCCAATCCCTGGAGAAACTATCAAAAGGAACTTGGATATTAACCGTCGCTTCGCAAATTCGATTTACCTTTTTTTCTATAAATTGTTTACCTCGATAAACAACTTCGGGATATCCTAAATTGATGTCTGTAAGTACCTATAGGCCCATAATAATTTCATATTTTTTATCTTGTTTGTTCTTTCTTTTATTTACAAAGTTACTCTTTATCCATCTTTTTTACACAAAGAGGTATAATGTTAAGCTCTTCGTAATTCTACTTTTGTTGCTACTTGAGAAAAGCTGCTTACTTCGCCCGTAGACGCTGGGTTAACAACCTAATTTAATATCTGAAGCACTATTAAGTGCTTCAGATATTAAATTTCAATTCACACATTTCAATCTGAAATGTTCTTACTGTACATGAGTATATAACAACATCTTGGATTGTTTTGCCGTTCACAAAACGAATTTATGTGAATGAACTCATAATCTCGTGTTTGGGTACGTAATTTGTATGTTCTTTAATAAGGTTTGAAGAGGAAAACACAGTTGCTTATTAGGTGAATTAATTTACTCCGCGAAGCACCTACTTACGACCTATTCATCTGAAGTTAAAAAAAGGAACAGCAATTTTACCCAACAAAAATACAATTTAATTTTATCAGTTACAAGCGTGTTGATTATGAGAAAAATATCTCCAAAAAAATGAGTTCGAAATTCACTTGAAAAGAGACTTAAAATCTCCTTTTGAATATCACAGATTACAACTCTCAGCTCCTAAAGAACACAAACTTAATTATTGGTGTAAAAGTTGTAGGATGTTAATTGTGATGAATTCCAACTCAATACGAATAAATTATATAAGTAAGGATAGACTTTAAGTAGACTTTGCTTCAGTTCTCATCATCAGATTTATAAGGTTTGAAGATATCTTGAGGAATATCTAGCTAAGTATTCATATGACACCCAAATTACAAGTATAGGCGTGTGCATTGGGGGTTTATTTCGTAAGACCATTTCATATCCAATTACGAAATTTCGGGGATATTGGTAGGCAAAGAATAAGTAATAGTAGTTTAAATGCGTCTCGCAGGGTCACGATTTTTTAACCTCAAATTTTAAGGGTTTTCCATATGTCTAATTCCGTACACGTTATACTCGTAGGACGCCAAGAATTATTTTTAGGCATCCATCTTACTAACTGTCATCATCCTCTTGCCCTTATCCCAATTTATTTAGAGTCGGCGCAGCATGTCTTCTTCTTCTATACATGTCTATTTGCCGTCATCTCAGAAGTCACCTCCTTTCTTAGCTGTATCATCTTTCACACAATCCATCCATCGTTTCCTAGAGCTTCCTCTACTCTCGTAACCCTCCACATTCATAGTCAAAACTTTCCTCACAACATGATCCTCATTCTTTCGTATCACATGTCCATACCATGACAACCAATTTCCACACAACTTCTCTGTCACAGGCGCCACTTTCAGACTTCCTCTTATAACAGATTAACTGTCATCTTACTTTCAATATTGTATCACAAATCCCAATCTAGAAATCGATTTATTTGTAACCAATCAATGGCCGAGTTTGCAATATGTGACTTTGAGAGGAGCAGTAGATCGTGAATCGAGATTCGAATTAAGATACGTTACTCAAATTGGCAGTAAGGCAGTACCAAAGCTATGTAATAATACAGATAACTTCATACATTAAACCCATAAAGAAAACACTCCCATTTTTCTTCTTACAAATAAAATACCCATCTCTAATATCGATATCTAACTTATCTAGACTGTACTGCTGTGACATAAGATACAATATATCCTCAATCCAATTTCGATTGTCTTCGGGTTGGTCTCGGAACGCCAGATATTTCCCTACTCGATAAATTCAAGTCTGAGTCTAACAACTGGACTGTCTACTTGTATTATCTGATAGCTTGCAGCTTCGCATTTGGAATTATTGCACAGCAAAGACACTTCAGCAACATCTTTTGTTGTTTAGTCTTGCTGTAAATTTTACTTAGTGTAGGTACAGATTAAACACGCGTAGATTTAAACTTTATTTGAGTCAACCGAATTAAATAGATTCAATAGACTTTAAAAAAAGAATTCAAGTTAAACTGTAAGCTTCATAGCAGTTACCGATTTTTTAGGAAACTCTCTATTTCTCCACAAAATCTAAAGTCACAACCACAACGTGCTTTGACCAAATTTCTCGAGCTATGTTTTCTATAAATTAGTTGTTCGTAAAAATCCGTACGCATAAAAACAAAGGCAATGCGTTATCCGTTGAAAAAACATGTCCAACCAAAAACGGTTCATTAAAACAAACCTAATCCTATTGCGGAAATTCTGATAACGGTCTGGTGGCGTGTCGGGTGGAGTCGAGCAGCTTCGGGTGAAGTCGTGCGGTGTCGGGCGAAGTCGGACGATGCCGGCCGGTGTCACGGTGGCCAGCAGTGCGGTGTGGTGCGGTTGCTGCGCTCTCGCTTAAAAGTCACTTACATAACCTTTGATTGTCTACGCTGTTACTTAGGGTACTCCATATACTCTCCTGCATGATATCAATTAAAATGCGACTCTGGCCATAAATAGAGACAGGATTATGATGCGAATTAAAATAGTGTAAATATTTTTTTTTATTTATAATAAAAAATCAGCATACTTGAAACATAGCAATTTTATTGCACGACAAGAAACAAATAAGCATCAGACTGACTTTATTTTAAACGAAATATTATTATTTTAGTTTGTAGCATTGATCACCGCGCTTGCTCAAGGTGGACTGGTGATTTCAGACTTAAACCCGTACTCCATACTTAATACGAAAGTAACTATAACCTTTTCAATGCTTATCGGATCAAAACGAAATTTGGCGAGGAGATAGATTATATCCTGGGAAAGGACATAGTATAGTTTTTTATTCTCCAACTTCTTCTACATCCGCGATAGCTGACATCCACGCGGACAAAGTCGTAGGCAAAAGCTTGTTAATTATAAGTTAAAATCACCTCACGATATTCTTTTAAGTCGAAAGAGTCACATTGGCGCTAGCCCGTATTAAAACCCACATTCTGGTACATGATTAACCAGTATACCATCACAATTACATTGTTGTAGTTACATTCAAATTATTATTTGTCTGCTGATTTTGGTTTCTCGTTTAATTTATTTAAATAACTGTTATTCAAATTACACAATTAAAATACCAAACTGTTCACGATCCTATCCGATATTCCTTATTAAGAATTAATGAGCAACAGCATAATATAGATATTTTATTTTATGCTTAATAATTATGTTAAATATCAATGAATAAAAATGATATCGATTTAATTATCTAGTGATGGGCTTTATTAATAATCAAAAATATCCGTGTGCGTCGTACCGAGATAACTGGGTATCGAGCAGACAGTTCCATTATATTTCCCGCTCAGCAATTTATCTCCCAGCGCTTTTTGTTAGCGATGCTTGTAAACTATGAATAGTGGAATCAATTCCACAGGCGGCTCTCGAAACCAAATGAAAACAAATACACATCAATCAGTTTATACGTTACAGCAATCATTTTGAGTTTCTTATTGTTCGCAGATTCGATGAAACGGAAAACATGGGTTGGACAAGGATACACAAACTGATACAACTGCATTTCATGATGAAACAGCGCATGAAGTAAATGTTGTTAGTGACAGAGAGGTTTTAGCCATGTATCGCAAAGTAATATATGCAGCGGTGGCCGCGCTGACACTACAAATAATTGGTGCAGCGCGGTTGATGTGTCCGAGTGACCCTAACTGCGTTTGCGGTGGCACGCTCGCCGTTGAACTCAATTGCAACATCGATGGTGAGTGCACTTAAATGTTGACGCTTACGAATGCCTTTTAAAGCCGAGTCACAAGTTTTGCAGAGTGATTTCAATTTTTCTTCACACAAACTTCCTTCCCCACTTTCTGTTACGTCACCGTAAGCGGATTACGCCGTGTTCGGTTTTAAAGTCGCATTTTTAACGTCGAATATTTCAGTAGTATTTCTACTAACGTAAAATAAACTTTTCAGGTCGAACAGTAAAAATAAATTTACTGCCAAACATTTACATAAATATTAAATGTGA
Source organism: Phlogophora meticulosa (assembly GCA_905147745.2). Lineage (NCBI taxonomy): Eukaryota > Metazoa > Arthropoda > Insecta > Lepidoptera > Noctuidae > Phlogophora > Phlogophora meticulosa. Next base: position 7,498,920 of record LR990528.1, on the reverse strand, counting down.
GAACGCATCGAGTCTCGACTACAGCAAGTTACCAAAATGTGCCAACAACATGAGTTCATTTAAATCTGTCAGTTTTAAGGATTGTCCATTGCCAGCGTCCTCATTCAAAGATGTGCTGACTAGCATGGGAGTATCGAAGACCATGTCACTGATATTCCAGAATGCTAAAAACCTGTCTGGATACTTTGACAGGAAGCACTTTGCAGGATTACAAGACTTGACGAAGTTGCTCCTGTCGATAAATGGGATAACTCATCTTCCAGACAATTTGTTTATGGATATCAATAAGTTAACGTGGCTCAACATAAGATCAAATACCATAAACCTTTCTGAAGAGTTGTTCAAGCCATTAGAAAAGCTCGAAACTCTAGAGATTAGTCACAATCACATGACCAATATTTCTTCGAATTTATTCTCTCATTTATCTTTCTTAAGAAAACTTTCTCTGTGGCAGAGCAACGTCACCTGGTTTTCTAAAGATCTTTTCACAGGCGTCGACGTGCTTGAAGAGTTGGATCTCAGTTCTAATGGCCTTAATGAACTCCCTGGGTCAATATTTAAGCCTTTAAAGAAATTGAAGAAACTGACTTTATTCTCTAACAAATTTTCAACACTGCCCCAGAATTTGTTCAGAAATAATGGGGAACTTGAGACAGTGGTGATACTAAACAATGACGTCAAACTAAAGGAGCTACCTAAATACCTTTTTGGGGATTTGCCAAACTTGAAGCAAATATATATTCAGAGAAGTGGTCTAGAGACCGTACCTTACGACGTTTTTGCCAATTCACCGCTAATTACTAACATATCATTAGCATACAATGACCTCACAACCCTACCGGAAGCAATATTTAACGATCAAATAAATCTTCTCGAACTGGACTTGAGTTACAATGACTTGAGCGAGCTAAAGCCTAAATTGTTTTCATCTTTAGTGAGATTGGAAAGGCTTAAATTATGTCATAACTCACTTGTGGAAATATCTGGGTAAGTAGAATTCGTATAGGCTCAATATCCTTTCATTCGATTATCGGGTGTGTGACGTAATTTACTTTTTATTACAGCCAGACCTTTTCGTCTCTACTTAGCCTAATATACTTGGAAATGGAACACAATAATTTGAAAACGATTTCGTCGTATTTGTTCAGTAACAATAAACAGAGAATGTCAATATCTCTGGCTTACAATAAACTTGATTTTGAAGACAAAGAGTTGGCAAACAATTCTTGGATGGTGAAAAGGGTGTCGCCGTTTGTCCACACTTATAATTTGAAGCTATTGAATATAAGTCACAATGAATTTAAAGTGGCTTTTGATGACTGGTGGGTGAATGGTCACGAGAATTTAGATATTAGTCACAATTATATACAAAACCTTTGGGTAAGTGTTGTTTCTATGTGAATAGGTTTGTAAGATGTAGACATTTTTACGTAATTCAAAATGACATGTTATTTTACAGACTGATGAGAAGGCTTTAAAAAATTACCGGAACGTAATGAAAAAACCCATGAGGAACGTATGGATATCTAAAAATACTCTCATCTGTGGATGCGAGAACTATTTGTTCATTGATTACTTACTTGAATATACTAAAACTAAGGTGGGCTTTAGATTTAAGATAGCAATCTTTTCCAAAATTATATTTAAATATAATGTAAAACAAAAGAGAACTAATGCTCACTTAATTGTTCCAGATTGTCGACTTGAGGAATGTACGGTGTCCACTTTGGGCTAAAGAAGCCTGTTACATGAGATTCACAATTCTAATCACGCTCATGACCATCGTTATATCACTCTACACAATCATTTTGATAGTATTCATAATCTACAGGAAGCAAATTAATTCAATTGTAAAGAAAAAGTTAAATACTTTCCATTCTCAAACTCCAAAAAAGGATAGGACACACAGAATAAACCTGGATTTCTGTATTAAAGATGAAGAATTTGTGAACAGAGAAATTTTACCCGTCATGAATAACACGGAATGTCTGAAGAGTCTCATGCCTCCGTATAAGGATACAGATTGTAATGGCACTAAGTTCAGGAAGTCGGCAAATTTCAAACGTTACGTCAAAGATGTAAAACCACGTGCCAGAATCGTCGTGTTTTCATCCAACTACTTAACCCAACGTTATGGTCACGTCGATATCAAGAAAATACATAGTGAAATGTTGAAAACGGAAAACACCGTTTATGTTTTTGCCGATGTCGGACCTGAGAACTCAATATATGCGTTCCTAGAACAGCAACGTGATGTTAGGAGGACGCTTAAGTGGGACGAGGAATATTTCTGGATGAAGTTGCTTTACATGCTAAAAGATTTTGTTTCAGCCGATAAACCAATACAAATGAATGAAATTTTTATCGCTCCACCGGAATCGTTCGTAACCTCGAATGTCAAATCTCTGTCTCTGTCAAACCTACCAGATTGGCCGAATACGTATGACTTCAACACACTGACAAGCAGTTTCCACACACTGGCACACAGTCAAGTTTAGTTACACTCTCTATACTTAATTTAGCGAGGTAAAGACTGACTTCTCCGCTACGATAACATCTGAACTCAATCATAGTTTTCGAATCTTCATTTTTTTTATATCGTTATGTTAAGATGAAGTAGTAGATACTAAATACGAATACTGCTTGTATAACATTTTTATAAAACTATTTTATCATGTAAAAATTAGGGTAATAACTTATTGTTTGTAAACAGTTACTGTGGATAGTATGAAAAACCAGTCACTGTACTGCGGTTTAAACGTATGATACCTACTTCAAAGAAGTGTGTATCATTAGTAACAAAGGCAAATGTAATCAATATGTAAGCGTTTATTTTAAGTAAGTGTAAATAAATTTAATGAAACATTAATAAAAACGAAAACATTGAAGTTTCTTGGAAACTGCATGTTGTTAAGAGTTGTTATCTGCAGCTTATAATAAAAACCTGTACTTTAACAACAACCTGGTTATTTTATTTACTAACAAAACTAATCAAATATTTTATACCCTCTTTCATTTTATGATAATTAATAATAATGCAGGGGGGTTTCGGGGGCGATAAATTGATCTAGCTAGGTTGCATTTTTAGAAAATGTCCTTTTATCCAAGCAAAGTTTGGTCATCCAGGCACTCTTTATTAATAAGAACTTAATGTATGTACACAGTTATCCAATAAATATATCTTTATCTACTGCCAAAATTTAGGCGTTAAATTAATTGTTATGACAGGTAAATTAATTAGGGAACGTTAATGAACCAGTCGACCATATTTTCTATCAGAAAGCTTCTTACTAAGGAACTCATCCTTACTATATTCAAATGTAAAGACACTTACAGGATAACTTACACGTCAAACTGGATATTATTTGACTGATTGGTGATCGCAGTATGTTGGTTATCAGTCAAGCGGACGGTTCTGAGAAATATTTACGACTCTATTCTTTATTTGCGGTTTTTGACACAATTAATGCATTTCAGTACTAGTAAATTTCTAAGTAAAAGGTCTCATCTGGAGATATATGTATCTAAGTACCTAGTAACAAACCTATCTATTTTGCTGCTTAACTGAGAGAAGTGCCAGAATGCAGAGCGACGTATGTGTGCAGTACCCACCAATAGGATTACTTCATTTTCCTTGCCTTGTACAGGCCAGCTCTGTTGGAAAAGGGCTTAGCAGAGGCGAGTACTTGCTCATCCATAGCAATATATAAGAGATATGCAAGCGAGGAATGTGCGCGAGGAATGCTTGTAGCCTATCTCGATTCACTTGTTTTGTATTTACAACACCACTAACTCGCCCAGCAGAGTCAGTTACGCATCTCCGCACCACTCAGCTTCCTTGCAAATCTCTGACGAAAAAGGAAGGTTGCGTATGGAAGGTGTATTACTCACGGGACAAGTCATTTCAATTTCCTCTTTAGGATATCCGACTTCTCAGTTATTCTTCAATACCTACTTGATAATGTTGTCTGTACATAAACATAATGGTTTTAATTATTTTATAAAACCAAAACTAAAAGTTTAACACTGAAAATGGTCGGCAATTCCACATACTCGTACATCTCTTAATATGTATAGGCAGCGTCATCAATTTAGTACCCCTTACGTATTAAAAACCCTAAAAGAAGAAAAGGGCCAGTTGATGACAATGTCCCTACATAAATAGGTGACTGAGCTCACTTACCCCCAGACGAGCCATCTGTTTAGTTACTATCCGATAACAACAAAAAACACACGACATGAAAACCGTAATTTTATACGGTATTCCATTGAACTCAGAAGCCATAAAGTTAATTGAAAGGGTGGATAGCCTGGTATTGATTACCCTAAACCTTCGATGTAGGAATTTTTCCGTATAAAACCGTATACTGATCGGTATCTCTAAAGTAATAAATGAAAGTCGTGTTCATTGATTTTTGAATATTTTTTTACTGAAATGTCATGGAAGGAGCTTATCTTGATCACGTATTTCCTTTATTATTCAAATAACCCATTCAATGTACAGATAGTTTTCAACTTTATTTCAAAAGAATAAGGTTCATGTTCAAAAAACGGAAAATTCCACAGTTTGACATAGATGTGCTGGCGTCTGTACAGCCCATTTCTTTGAATGTGATCCAATCAACTTTTCATATTGACAGGAACAGCTTACCCATAAGTAATTAATAAAGGGCGAAAAAAAATCACGGGAATTTTAATTTAATCATGGATTATTCGAATCCAATTCACTCACTGATACAATGAGCCTATAACCCAAAAAGTCAATAAGCAATATAAAAACCAACATCAATATCGCATGGGAATAAATTTCGAGTGACAGTTGACCGAGAACCTCCATCAATGTTAAACCAAAACCATGGCGACGAGCAAGCGAGGGGTGCCGAGCGAAGCCGAATGGAGCCGACGGAAGCCGAGCGGAGCCGAACACCGGTGGAAATATGACGGCACTTTTATATCGGTAATAAATTGTCGGTTATGAAAACCTATGTACGTACAATGTGCTGGTAATAGTCGTAAATAAATAAGCATGTACTTTATATTTTGAATAGTTATTGTGCTCACGGGGTAAAGGATGAACACATATTAAAATACTACCTATAGATAATAGATTCAGGAACGATTGGTCGGTTGTGTGAAAGATAAAATGGCTGCAAAGGAGGTAGGACTAGCTGCGCCGACCACTAATAAATTGTGATAAGGGCTGATGACGTATTAAATAGATTCTAATAACTTTGACGGCGAATGCGGAAATTAAAATTTCCTTAGGTTTTTGCAATTTCCAGCTCAGCTGATGTGCTGGCGTCTGTACAACCCAAAATTGAGCTGAAAATTGCAAATAAACCTATTTTTTTTGCTGGTTTTTTCTACTCATTCACCTTAACTACAAGGAAATATGAAAAGGGTATGATGACCATTATGATAGGCTGGGTATAAAAAAAATACTTTATAGAATTCAACCACACAAAAAAAAGTCTGTCTTGAAATCACTGTAAGGACCTACCTAAAAGTCGTTAAAATCACATAAAGCTAGAACAGATTGGTTTTCGAGATCACTATCTACACTTCGACAAATTGAGCTTTCTTTTAATGGCTTCCCACACTGCAGTGAAACTACTTTCTTTGATTCAATGTAACGTCTGAATCTGAGATTTCTTGTATTTGGTATGTACTTTTGCAGTCAGTTTGTGTATGTGAGATTTGAATTTCATGGACACAGTCATGAATCCGTAACCAGGAACTATGTACAACAATTTATATAAGGACATCAATTTTAGTTTCATGCCGAAATGACAAATGCCAAAAAGTTGTATAATAAGTTCGGTTTTGTCTTTGTTACACCCACCTGTGTCTCTTTCTAAATTTCGATGTGTCCGATTTACGGCTGACCATTATACTTAATCATACCAATCTGTTACTATCCCACTGTAAAGTACTGGCTTCTTCTGGCACTAGCATTAATCATCACACCTGCTCAAATTTTTAAATTAATTAGAAGTCCATGTTTCCCCAGGATGTTTTCCTTCACCGATATCAATTATGTCTGAGATAAACTTAGAAAGTACAAAGAAATTGATAAAGTCTCATTGGTAATTGCCCAGATTTGAACGCACAACCTCATGCATGAGTATTGGACCTTTTTTTACCAAAATAATGCCACTTACCCACGACACGGGTCCATTAAATACTTACATGTTGCGTAGCGTAGTAGGTTTCGTATTTGGATGTGGCGCGGCGGGCTAAGGTCCGCCTGCGACGCAAGAGGTTGGACTCGATTCCGGCCTTGGTACAAATGTTTGTACGATCTATAAATATTTGCTCCGGGTGTTCTGCGTATTTGCTATGTATAATAAAAAATAGCTATCTATGTAATGTATTGTATTAAGTACATCAGTCATCTAGTGCCCATAACACAAGCACTGCTTAGCTTGGGGCTAGATGATGCTGTGTGGATTGTCCAGCATTATTTATTTATTACTAAAACCAGCCGTTCACAGCCTATAAATACTCTGGTCACACTGCAAACACATTCATAAGTATCAGTAAACACCATCAACACGGCAACGTACTCTCAATCACGTTGTGGCAACAGAATGCAATAATGATTCAGTTTTAACTGATCATAATTCTACAATCTGCTGTTTGGTGAGCGGTTACGTTATCAGATGGGATTGATATAAATTGTAGTTTTAATTAAAATTGTACCCAGTCGTGTTTACTTTATATCTGTTACAGTAATACACATACAAAAATCAAAATTTATTTGTTCAAATTAGGCTTACAACCAGCACTTTTTGAACGTCAAAACGTTTACAAAAGACAGTCCCCCAAAACGCCCACCGTTCACCACTTCCTAGTGTTTTTGCTGGGAAAAAGAAGTGGTGCAACAAAATCCCCAGCAACACGTCTGTCTGATAGTTTTTCTGATAGAATTTGAAGCTATACGACATATGTCAAAAAATAATTATTAGGTATGTCATATATCATATATAACATGTGTCATTCATTATACACAATGGACATGAACTGCAGTGCTAATTAGTAGAAAATCTCTTAGTGAAAGCTTAGGTAATGGGGGCCATCAAGTGACCTATCAGTGCCACCTAACTGATGCTAGAGATTGACAAATAATTATATTATTATAATCGATAATCTTATTATTATAATAAGATAATTATATTATTATTTATTTATTATATATGATAATTATATTATTATAATCGATAGTAATTATAGTGTGTTTTGGCTTACTGCCAAAACACACTATTAGGTAATCTCGATTTATTATATGACACAATAGGTCCTAAACAGAAAACATGAGAAAAAAAACACAGAAAATTATATGACTCGGTTACGGTTGCGCCAAATGGGTCCAGTTAAGCAAAAGTGAAAGACAACTAGTGCCTGACGCTGGTTTTCAACTGGACCTGAGATGTTACAGACATAAATTCGGAGTGGTGTCAGTTCACCAATAATTACATCCAAGTTTTCGCAGGGAGTATATACGGAATCGACTGACTCGTCACGGTTAACGGCTATGGGGTCTTAGTCGTACAAAAAGTACGTGTAAAACCACCAAAGTTTCCACTTTGCTAAGTCTTAACAAAAACAGGAATAAAAGCTGCATGCTTCTGTAAATACAGTCTTTTTTAAAGTCGCATTTTTCTTTTCCATTTTGTTCCATGGGGTGAATCGCTAAAGATCTCTTTTCAATGGGGGTGATCCGGAGGGATGTTCTTTTGTTTACCGAAATGCGGTAATAACGGTCTGATATCAAATTTCGGAGTAGATAAGGTCGCTTACCTGCTTATGACAATGCACTTCGGAGTGTGTGTATAGAGTTGGTGTAAGATAACCCCACTCCCTTTTAGTTACTGTCTCCGAAACATTGATCCGTGTTCTTGATATTTCACCTCTTTGTTCGTCTATTTACAAAGCTTTGTCGTCGTGTGAATATTACTCAAGAAAGGAGTTTATTGAGAAGGGATATTCAAAAGCTCTGAAAGATTGTGTTAATAAGATATCTTAAAAGTACCTTATATAGTAGTAAGTACCTTAAATTCTGGAAACGATGACATATTCTTGTTCTTTTTAAGGTACCGTGCCAAAATTGTAAAACAAAAACCCTTATGGTGCGACTTCGTCCGTCTGGAAGTCCACTGATGCTTATTTCTGACTAACTTGAAATTCAAAATATATAGTTACAAACAATGCTTGTTCATTTAATTAACTTACTAAGTAAAATAATAAAAAAATGTTATTTGTATTACAGTGTAATAAGCAGTTCGTGGCTGTTTGTGTATGTTATTTTAAATGATTATAAACGCACCCACGATAAAGGAGAAATTGTAAGTGTGGGGCAGCGATTTAAAAATATATTTATTAGGGCTATATTTGTACATTACTTTCTTTTTCATTAATGCTGCAAAAGGTCCGAAAAATAGCATTCCTTTTTTCTCAGAAATTAATAAAGTGAAAAAAAAAAATGGAATCGGTGAATATTATAAAAAAAACAATATCTCTAAGAAGCACATTTTTTTAGTACTCAGCAAACGTCGGTCGGTTGCAAAAAAATACATCTTTTCTTTGAAAATGGGATAGTATCTTTTCCACCAAGGTACGAAACCCTCGGTAGGCAGCAACTCACTCTTTACCGGATTTTAATATCTGAAAATCAATTTTGATTGCAGTAGGTACACCAATTTATTTACCAATCTAATTTTTGTCTCCATAATATACAGGGTATTAGGTTCTAGACAATTATAGTGCCTCACAGGGTTAGGCAGATGTGTTGTACCTTTAGTTCACCCACAGTTCACCAGTTATAATCCGTCAACCGGCTCACATCCACACTCCGGACTGGTACTGAGAAATTCCAGGTGAAAAACCTAGTAACGCTTTTCTCGACCCGTAAATTGAAACAAGGATCTTATGCTCAGCAGTAGCGTTTGCGACCACTAGACCAGCGAGGCAGATCAAATTGTAAGTAAATGAATAGCACCATCTGTCGCTGGGGCATGAACAGTAACATAATACGGTTATGTTCTGTAGTGAACTAGACAACTGACATTTATTGAATACTAGCTGTACCTCGCAGCTGGCGCCTGAGTGTGTATTTTAATTTTCTAGAATATATTTCTATCTTTCCCAATTGTATGAACGAAGCTAGCTCTTCACCAAAATCTATGGTCATAGAAACTAATATAAAGTAAAAACATGTGAGCATCTTAGTAAACATGATCAGAAATAAAACTGAATTAATTTTGGAAGTATTTTAAATTTTCAAGCACAAATCTGCTCAGCAAATCAAATCATAATATGTGTATTTTTCTTAAATTGAGACAAGCTTCGCCACACTAGTCCCAAACCACTGTACTTCCTGAAAACCAGATTCAACAGTGGTGACCACTAGAAAAGCGTCGAGACAATGAAGTCCTACGAGTCCCGGAGAAACGATTCAACTGTCTTGGATTCCGCAACGAAATTAAACAGAAAAGAACAGCGGAGGAGTTAGAAACACACATAATTTCCACTTCTCTCCATATCAAGCAGGAGACAGAACAGAGCTAGGCCAATAGACACAAAGGGACGTTTACAACTGGGTTAGGTTTCTCAGCTACATATACATCACCACATTGTGTAGACCGTAACAAAATTCTCAAAGATATCATTTCATTTCTAAGCTAGAAAACATTTGATTCCGAAGAAACCCATATAATACCATCACGGAAACGGAATCGCAATAAGCCGCTTATACTTCTGAAAATCAGCATAAAAGTTTTCATATCGATATCAGAGCGCCGCAGTACAATACGGATGCATTATTGCAATGTTTCACGGATCGGTGGCTGTATTCGCGGCACGTTGCTCGTCGGCGCGTCGTGTCCCCTGGGGGGTACCAAACGAGATTCGTCCGCGACCCCGCAGATGTATAGACTCTCTAGCGGCTGTCTACATTTGCAACATTGATTAGTTTTGAACTACATTTTTTGGTGAGAGAATGTTGTCTGGAGTTGAATACTGAATCTGAAAAGGTATTGTGATAGTAATCAGTTAACTGGCAATCGTAGTGATTGCTTAATATGGTTCTAAAATCATAACCAAAGGTTAAGGCCTTTTAAACTTTTATCCAAGTAAATATTTTATTCCTTCTAATGCTTCTGTGAAGTTCTATTCACAGGGGAAACAACGATAAGAAATAAAACTAAAAAACTTTTAGAAAAGCACTTAGTACTATTAGGTTTTATTCGAAATTACTACAATATTAAAGTACAATACACAACGAACTGTTCTATTTTTAAATTCCCTAACCACTCATATTTAGTATTCACGTCATTTTAGTCAGCTAAAAGCACAGCAAAAATACTGTGACAAGTCTGGCTGTATTGCAATGTTTCGCTTCGAGTGAGGGCAATGTTCGCGTTGCTATCCCCGCGAGGGCTGTGAAATGAGATTCGTCCCCATAACACGCAGATGTATGGTCTCCCTAGCGAGTGAACTCTATTCCGCATTGATTAGTTTGAAATTACAACGGGAAGTATTATGGCAAAATTAACACAAAACTCGAATTTGCTTTTGAACTTTGAAGACGTAAATTGATTTATGCTTTCATGTCTTTGAGCAATAACCTCACAATACATTTGACTTAAGGAATTTAATGTAGGCGCATTTTTGTCTGTTTGATAAAAGGAATTTTTTTAATGAAAAGAAGATTTTGGCTTATAATAATAATTAGCCATTTCATTCTGGTCAAATAGATTAAGTATTAATACTGAATGTGCCTCTTTCATTACTCGTATAAAATATCCCTGACTTTGGAGTGCCACTTAACATAGGCCTCTTTCAGCATTTTCCATGGATTCTGTCACACAGTAGTCTCCAATGAATGCAACAGACATTTTTTTTTTTCATTTTTCTTGAGGATCACCCATAACTTTATACGTGCTTAAACTTTTGTTTGTTGAAATGTAATTACCGTGAAAGTAAATAACGAAATAAATCAGCTTTATTAAGTTGATTAATTTCGTTTTAAGCTGATCAAACCGACAGAAAAATGTCAAATGTCTCATTCATTTTCACTGCCGCAAGCGTTTTCTATAAAACGAGTACCTAATTGTTATGTAGTATTTTTACAGAAAAAATAAATAAAAAAATGTGGGTATACTATAGGTGCACTCCTGCCTAGCCCTTCGGAAAAAACAGGCGTGATGTTATAGTATATAGTTTTATAACATCATTCACGTGGACACGGAATACATTATCCCTTTATACATTTCCTCAGTCCATTTCCTCTAAGAACTGGAGCAGACATTCCATCATGAAAAACACAAAAACAAAAGAACGCTACAGCGAGTGACGTCATAAGATTGAGCGGTCCCCGAATTAAGTACAAAGTCTGTCACCGGTACGTCGGTCGGTGATCAGGGCTGCTCATGAAATATTCATGTGCACGGATGCGGTCGAATGTACCGCTGCGATATATTTACCGCTGACCACGTCAGCCCAACGCCGAAAATAATAACTGGGCCACATTGGCACAATGTACCTATATGATGTAACGTTGCATTTGAGAGTTCCCTTGTCGTAATTATAGTGGACAGGGGTTCCTTTTGATATAAAGGGAAAGTGGGGTGGGTTTTTTTCTCGTTAGTCAGATGATTGAGGAATAATTAAGTGGTGGTATAGAGTAGGGCTGTGTTTGATCCAATATAAAACGGTTCGTGGGTATTGTATAGGCGTTTCCTTTGATAGATATTCTTTGATAGATACTCTATACTAATTATTTCTTTGAAGTAGTAAATGTTTTCTATTGTATGCATACAATAGAAAAGATCTTTGATTCCTGAGAAAAAATAATAGACCGTAACCGTTTGCTGCACTAATGACGGTAAAATAATTTATTTTCTCAACAAGAAATTACAATGATTTCACTTAGGTATATGATTTGTTTTTAAATAATTCTTTAAACTTAATATTCATTTAAATCTTTTACATGCAAAAAAGTACAAACCTTTTGCAAATGATTAACACTTTTGATATTGTTTTCTATTATCTAAATAGGTACATTAAAACCTCAAACGGCGCAATTATATATTGGGGCTTTGGGGTCCGAGTGCTCATCTAGTTTTTGGGGACATCGCCTAGTGGTTGGTCAACCCTTCACGTGACCATGGCCTGTTTTTGGCTACATTGATTTTAATTTTAATTTAGCATTGACATATAACCTGCCAGTGCTGCCAGCCTTTCGGGCACTTTTAATGCCTTATATTATTATACTTTTTTAAAAAAAAAAAACGTTGCCCCACTCTAGGAATTTCTCCTTTGTCGTGGATGTGCCTGAACTATCTGTAGGCCATAAAAATATTTTTTCCGTACGGGAATCGAAACCACAACACGCGACGCAGCAGTCGATCGCTCAGCCACTGCGCCAACCGTGCCGTCATTTCCTTCCTTTCTTTTTATATAAATATACATGTTGAATAATTCTATTATAACTTCGAGTCCGTGAGCTAAAAAGTTGTACGAGTATGTTTATCAAACAAATTGAATCAATAAAATTAGATTAAACAAAATTTAGCAAAAGTTTGAACTGATTCAGTGTACGAATAAATTGTTCACGAAACCGCCGGATTGAGTAAACTAAATTATGTTCGCCAAGGCGACTATGAACAGTCAGAGGTCTGAGTTAGCCACAAACCGGGATCCATTTATACACAAGTTAGTGGTGGATTAACAAAGAAGTTATAACTTGGATGTTCCAGCACTTCTATTGTCTAAATGGAGATTAGACAGACCCTCGGTTGGATTTGCCTAATACCCAGACATACTGTTCGCGGGCTTAGAGCTAGATATTCGCGACACAATACCTTCAATAAGTTACACTACTAAAATACCTACTAACACGGAGATAAGCTGGCGTTATGATTTACTTGGTTGGTTGTTATAGTGTACAACTGTTGATACAAATAAATTAAATGTAAGCTAGATTTAGAAATGTTCTATTTAGTGTTCCGAACCTCAAAAGAGGAAAAAACGGAACCCTTATCTTAGGTTAATTTCGTTTTCAGTCTGTCTGCCTGTGACAACCCTTTTTCTTAAGAACGCGTGAAGAATTTAGTGTCAATTAATAGGAAATTAATATCAAAAACCCAAGTTCACGATTTCTCGGGGACCAAAAAAAATCAAGCAAAAGCAATCAAACAAGGCATTTCTGCGCCATATTTAGAAACTTATAGGGTAATTCCGTTGACCTACAATCAGGGAATTTGGCAAGAAGTGAGGTGTCACAGCACAAGTATAGGAAAAAGGAAAATCGTTTATTTGTAGTTTCATAACATAAAAATATTTTCAAAATGATGAATATGACGTTGAGTCTCTCAATCCTACTTATCTTTTCGTCAAAGTAATGTTTTGTGCATTCATAATCTATGAACTTTAGTAGTTAATGTTAATTCTTTTAGTGAAAGCATCTTTACAATTATCTAACGTTTGTAGACTCACACGTTCGGTTTTTTTTTCATATCATGTGAAGCAAAAATATACATGACACACACACAACCACTTATTTTTTTTATGAAACTGGAACAAACAAACACGTAGAATTGATCGGCCTGTAATAATAAGTTTACCTAAAGGTCTAGAAATACAGCTATAGGTAATTCAGTCCCTATTTATTATGACTGGTTGGTTATGACTGGTTTCACGCCCCACTAACATATCTCACGCTGATATATCGCTACAGGGTATAATTTATATGTTTGTACGACATGGCACGACACGTGTACAATTACTGTACACATGATATTGAAAGTGTAAGTAGTATATTTCCTGTATACCTACTAACATATGAATAATATCGGTGAGCCTGCAGCTATACAAAAAAGGCAAACAGTATGCATTTAATAAGTAAAATAAACTGTCAACGTGGTATTCATTTAGTAAAACAAACTTCACAGGATCAGTTTTTAACGATGCCACTGAACGCAACTTTATTTTTGAGAGAAGACGTGGGCCTTGATCTACAACAAGCCAGTTTCCTTGCAACGTCTTTCTTCACTTTACATAAGTGATATCTACGAGTAATAGAAACAAAAAATGTTTTTCTAATGCTCTCACGTCGTCAATGTGTCCTCTTGTCGTGTGAAATATGGTGACTTTTTTACATGGTCAGCTATGTCCAGCAGCAATAAATTTAACATCAAGCTTGTATTCCTCGAACGATTGGGCAGAGATGCAGCTTTAGTAACACCCACATTTCACCAGTTATGTTTAATTAAGTCCCTTGTAATAAGGTTGCGAGCCTGTTGCCATCAACCTAGCACAAGGACTGGACTCCACTGCAATTAATTTATTTGATGATAAATGAACAGAATGTTCCTAGAACGAAAATTTTGTTAAGAAAATTGTTATTACAAATATTTGCATGCTATGTTTAATCTCGGCAAAACATGTCTGCTCTATTTTTTTTTACTGTAATACTTTTTTATACCAGGTTTTACGCAAATAAATATATTATTACTATTAGAAATTGTCCATATCACTTGGTCATCTGTTTAATGCTCATGTCATTATAGGTATTGCTGCGTATGTGGAATCCTCTTCGAGAGGTGCTAGTGGCTAAGTAATAACAGCCTCAAGGGTTAATCTACGACGACTGATGTGGCGCAGCGGGTGAAGGTCCGCCTGCGACGCAGGAGGTTGCGGGTTCGATTCCCGCCCTGGGACAAATTTTGTACGATCTACAAAGATTTGTCCCGGGTGTTCTGGGTATTTGCTATGTATAATAAAAAATATATATCTATGTTATGTATTGTATTAAGTATATTAGTCATCTAGTACCCATAACATAATCTCTGCTTAGCTTGGGACTAGATGATGCTGTGTGAATTGTCCAGCATTATTTATTTATTATTATTGGATGAACTGCGCTTGCCGAAGTCAAACCACTAATGGCTGAACATCCATTACACACCGAGACTCTCTCTTGCTTCGCAAAGCACATTAAGCAGTTTGTCCCGGCTGTCATTATCGATCTTTGACAGTTGTAACTGGCAATTTGAAGCCCGAAAGTCAAAGTTCAAAGGGGAAAAAAGGTTAGGTTAGTTTATTCAAATTCCTATTTGCTTGTTGTTGTTATAACCCTGTTGGTTAAAAAGATGTTATATATCAGAACACTGTTTCGTGCTACTGCTTTTCTATTAGTTTATATTGAATACTTACAATTTACCGTGCCTCGGAAAGCACGTTAAAACGTTGGTCCTGGTTGCCATTTGTAGATCCGACAGTCGTTACGGGTATTTAGAAGCCCGAAAGTCTGAAAGTCTGAGAGCCAGTCTTACCGAGGAGTATCGTGTTGCCCAGTATCTGGGTTGTGGAGATCACTTATGCAGTCGCTCCATATAAGAGAGAGATATTGAGCTGCATTTAGTATGGAGGCCAACCCCAAAATAGTTGGGAAAATGCTAGGCTGATGATGATGTCATCTGCGTAGCCTTTCAATCCTTTAAGCTTAACGCAAACGGACAATAAATTATTACAAAGTGGCCCTGTGATTAAGTCCTCACTTCTATGCACGAGGTCGTGGGTGCAAGTCTGGGCATGTACATTAAAGATTTAAATTATAAATCAATGACAGAAAATATCGTGAGGAAAATTTGACAGGTAAGTAGTATAAGTCTGAAATCGCAAACCCACCTTGCGTAAGCATGGTGATCCGCCGCGTGCCTTCTCTGTATGAGAAGAGGCCTTTGATTTGTTCTAGAACGATAACTGGCTGGTGTATTATGAAAGTCGCGATTTATATACTGTTTCAAACATTATGAAACGAGGCCAACTTTTGACCGGTCATACCAACTTTTTGTAAGCTTGTGACCTAGAAAACCAAATGAAATAGAGTTTTAGAGACAAAAGGCAAAGCTCCATTTATCACTTGGCTGACGACAAATCAATTAACTTCTAAATTGTATTATTTATGGCCTTCCTCATGGCGTCATCAATAAAACGTAAGTTAAATGCTTTAGTTCAATTTTAAAGACACATAACATCACAGCCGTATTCCTCAAAGGATTAGGCACTGGTGTAACTATAGTACATTCATATGTTGCCAGTCATGTTTAAGACCCATGTCAGTCCAATTTGTGGCGAGACTTGACCGCTGACCGGGCATAAATCCAGGCTTCGGGATGTACTGAAAAAATCCAGATGGAAAAATCACAATAACACTTTGCCCAACCAGGAAATTGAACCCACGACCGCATGCTCAGCAGCAGCGCTTGCTATAAGTAGACCAACAAAGTAGTCCAATCGATTCTCTATTCAAAAAGCAATTTCATATAAAAACGTGTTTATATGAAATTGATTTTTGAATAAATAAACGGGGGAGGAGCTCGTGGCTAAATAAAAACTGCCGCACGGGTTGATCGAAGGTAAATCTACCCTTGCCGAGATCAGTCTGCGGATGGGTGACCGTTTGTAACATATCGAGACTACTCCATGCCTCGGAAAGCACTTTAAGCCGTTGGTCCCGGCTGTCATTTGTAGATCTTTGACATTCGTTACGGGTAGACAGAAGCCCGAAAGACAAGCAGTCTTACCAAGGGGTATCGTGTTGCCCAATAACTGGGTTGTGGAGGTCAGATAGGTAGTCGCTCCATGTAAAATACTGGTATTCAGCTGCATCCGGTTAGACTGGTAGCCGACCACAACATAGTTGGAAAAAGGCTAGGCAGATGATGATATAAATAAACGTGTATATTATCGATCATCATAAACCATTTTTAGTTTCAAAGTAATTGGAGACGGGCAGAACTTGAAGCTGATTGAAGTAAATTACCCCGGTCGGTCGGCGACGGAAAAGGCGTGATGGATTCCGCGACGAATTGGCTTAAAAGAGCAAAGAGTGAGTAGAGAAGAATTTAAACTAAGCGCTGTTGCATTTTTTAGTAGCTCTTTTGTTGAACCTTGTGTGTAAAAAGAAGATGGAGGATTCGACGGAATTTGAGATTACGGCTAACTGGCCTGAATCTAGGATTCTGTCGCATTCTGTGCCTATGAAGTTGCTTAAATAAATAAAAACTATTTCCAAGCAGTTGCTTGTTGAAGATTTGAAGATGAATTAACTAAACAAACAAAAAAGTACTGACTGTAAGTAAAAAATATTTAATAATAATATAAAAAGAATCAGAATACGTAGGGGTCGTTGGTCTTGTGTTCGCTAGTGCTAACACTGAACATGAGGTCCTGGGTTCGATTTCCGGGTCTGGTTAAGTAACAAACAATTAAACAATTCCAGATGAAAATACCCAACATTACTTAATGTTGGGTATTTTCATCTGGAATTGTTTAGTGAGAGGATAGAGTTGACGACCTACGTGGCGCAGCGGGCGAAGGTCCGCCTGTGACGCAAGAGGTTGTGGGTTCGATTCCCGCCTTGGGACAAATGTTTGTACGATCTGCAAAGATTTGTTCCGAGTGTTCTGGTATTTACTATGTATAATAAATAATATATATCTATGTAATGTATTGTATTAAGTACATCAGTCATCTAGTACCCATAACACAAGCTCTGTTTAGCCTGGGGCTAGATGATGCTGTGTGGATTGGCCAGCATTATTTATTTATTTGTTGTAGTAGACATTCAGTGATTTTGAGTTTAATAAAAAAAAAAAAGTGTTGGTATGCATCCGTGCCCGGTTGATGTCAATAGGCTCGCCACCGACATGGGTCTTAAACATAACTAGCGGAACGTTTGTGTACTTGTTGTTGGTTCGTGTACCTCTGTCTAACCCTTCGAGGAATACAAGTATGATGTTATGTAGATACAGTATAATAAATAATTGTCTGTCGAACAGTAAGTAATTCGCATTAAAGTAAAATACAGACGTGACTAAAAAGTATATTGCTGTAACCGTGACAAGCGTTTAGTGTCATGAAAATGTTCCCTTGTATGAATTAACTATTTAAGCGTGAAATGTTGGGTTGGATTTATTTTTTGCTTTACTAATTAAGCATTGTCACGCGTCAAACGTGACGCCCGAGTGACAGTCTTTTGATTACTTTAAAAAAACTAGCCAAGTGCGTTTTGGATCATGTTCAGTGAATGATTTCGTAACTGGGATGAATATTTACGCATGCACAGAATATTGATTTTGAATTAATGCAAAAATAAGCTTTTATTTCAACTATCCCATTTGTCAAAAATACTATGAAAAAAAGCTAAATTTTAAAGTTTAATTAAAAAAATAAACTTTAGAAATGCATATCACACCAACTTTTGACCTAAACTCTGTCCTAGATTTTTTTTTAATTTTTTGAAAACAAAACGTTGCCCCACACTAGGAATTTCTCCTGTATCGTGGGTGCGTTTACAAACATTTAAACTCACATACACAAACAACCAGACCCGGAACAACTATCTGTAGGCCATACAAATATTTGTTCCGTGCGGGGATCGAACCCGCGACACGCAGCGCAACAGCCAATCGCTTAACTACTGCGCCAACCGTGTCGTCAAAGATAGAACTAATTCACTACTTCAACTAAGTAATCATTACTACTTCATCTTTATTCCAATATAATTTATACCAAAGATTAAGATTTTATTTTACCATATTGCCAACGTGATCAATATTTGACACTCACTCTAAATTATAGCTTACTAGTACTGATAGTATTTGAGCAAAGACCACAGACAGACGGACATGGAGAAACTATAAGGGTTCCTTGTTAACTACGGAACCTATACAATGACGGATGCAATGTTCTGCACTTGAACTTTTCTACTTTAATGTCAAAAGAATATGACATTCTGATAATTCATTAAAACTATAATATGTCTTTCACCAAAACTTAAGTAGTAAAAGGTCCTCACACGCTGATAAACAGGTATTAAGGCCTTATAGGGACGTGTGTCCATACGGAATATTTTTTTATGGTTTAACTTTACCTCTTTTCATGCCAACAATACATTTTTTATCAAAGAAGTCTGCCAGCAACACTACCAAGTCTGAAGTGTCAAATGCAAAGTGCGTGAACGTTTATCAAAAAGGTTTTATTTGTAATAAACCGTCAACGCTAGCAGCGTTCATGATTGTTATGGACACTGAAATTACACGGATATTATGACGCTGTTTTAACGAACAAGGCCGTTATCAGCATTGATTTTGAATTGACCACAAATATCATTTTAAATGTGATTGTGTCGCTAAAACTGTCACGCTTCAAATTTAAAATAAGCTCGAGTTTATTTTAAATTTTATATCAAAACGATGGGATAAGGGCAGGAGGATGATGATCAAAACGTCGATGCTCGTGGCGTGACAAGATTAAGGTTCAAGGGGTTCATATTAGAAACAAGTAAAAAGGGATTATATTGCTTTTCTCCTCGTTTGATAGATTTATTTTCATATAATTTATTTATTTATGAACTATGAAGACTTACAGCTAAACAAATCAGAAAAAAAATAGTGAGTGAAACTGACAACCAAGACTTGTATCTTCAGTTATAAAATCAGACTGGCAAAGATGGTGTAGATGCTGAAGGTATATTGTAGTCTATAAAACAAAAACCAAGGCGATTATAATATTGAATCACTTTTATTACGTAACATCATCCCTGTATGCCCTGAAGGGTTTGGCAGAAGAACACCTATAGTAACACTCGCATTTCACCGGTTATGTTATAAGTCCTATGTAATAGGGCGGACCCTATTGCCACCGACACCGGATTTATTCTATTGTTTCGCCTTACGCATTTACAGAGACTGCAACAGTGCAAAATGTTCAAAACAATCAGCAATTTAAGATAAACAAACAGACGAGTTGATTAAAAGGGTGTTGAAAATTCTCCTCAACAACAAACATGTAGTAGGTAATAAAGCATCGCTCGCAGCGTGACATGCGTGGCTGTCACGGAGAATGACATCACGCGGATATACCGGGTCAGTGAACGTCAAAGTTTACCGATACGTTTGTTTTTCACACCGGCGTGCTTCCACTAGTTTGCAAAAAGGTAATAATGCTTAGGTACGCATATTGTAAGTATTCAACAGCTTAGACTGCCTCGTTGGTCTAGTGGTCTCAAGCGCGACTGCAGAGCGTGAGGTCCTGGGTTCGATTCCCAGGTCGGGCAAAGTGTTATTGAGTTTTTCCAATAGTAATTTTCTCATTAGAAATCCGGAGTCTGGATTTGTGCCCGGTTGATGGCAATAGGCTAAACCTATTACATGGGACTTAAACATAACTGGTGGAATGTGGGTGTTAAATTATGGTCAATTGTCTCTTTGGTGAGGTGGTCGTAAGCGCTCCAGCTGGGCATGAGGTCCTGGGTTTAATTTTCGGGTCGGGCAAAGTGCTATTGGGTTTTTCCATCTGGAATCCCGGCAGTCTTGATTTGTGCCCGGTTGATGGCAATAGGCTCGCCCCCTATTACATGGAACTTAAACGTCACAGGCGGAATGTGGGTGTACAGTTATATCGGTAACTACACATTATAGTTGCATCTTTGCCAAACCCTTCGGGTAATACAGGCGCGATGTTATGTATAAAAAGCTTAGTGGTGTAAAGTCTTTAACAACGTCAGACGTTATAACCACTATTAAAATTGTTGAAATTGCATAAAACCACCATTACAAATACAAATACGTAGAGTGTGAAATAGTTTGAGGTTTGTGGTGCCTTCAAAGTACCGTATGCGTACGGTCGAAGGTGATATCTGACCGAAAAACGTGTGGTACATAGTTGAAAGACATCTGTCAAGCCTTTTCCCAACTATGTTGGGGTCGGTTTCCAGTCTAACCAGCTGAATACCAGTATTTTACATGGAACGACTGTCTATCTGTACTTCACACAACCTACATTCTAGGAAACACGATACCCCTTGGTTGCACTGGCTGTCAGACTTTCCTGTTTCTGACCACCCGTAACGACTGTCAAAGATCTACAAATGACAGCAGGAATCAACGGCTTAACGTGCTTTCTGAGGCACGGTAAATTGTAAGTATTCAATATAAAGTAACAGAAAAGCAGAACCCCTTTACTGTGTGGTTGTCAGAATTTCAGGATTCTGAGTACCCATAACCACTGTCAAAGATTTACAAGTGACAGCCAGGACAAAAAGCTTACCATGCTTTTCGAAGCATGGAGATTTCTCGATATGTATCTAATGGCCGGTCACACATCCACAGATTTACCTCGGAAAGCGTACCTTAGCCTTCGATCGACATTTGAGCCTGTTTTTATATAGCCATGAGCACCACGCGTTAATAACAAACACTTTGATAGTAATTTTATGGCACGAACATATTTGTTAATTAGAGTTTATTTTGAATTTGCAATATATTTATCTGCTAGTTTAATATTTCAAAATTACCTACACGTGATACCCGTTCATGTTAACTCTCAACACGTTTGTATAGGACATAATTAATATAATAGCAGTATTTTATCCGCCCCAATTGTATAGTGTCTGGTCGCGACCGCAGACTAATTATAGTGATTAATGTCGCACCAGCACATACTTATTCATATTAATTCATGGCGGTTTTTATTTATATGGCCGGTAGTTTATCTGCTTGAGTATTTTTTTCTTTCTCTTTATTGAAATAAATGATAACATTACGTCACACCTGAATTCTCCTAAAGGTTTTTTTTTTTTTTTTTTAAGTCTCATGTAATAGTCGAGGAACTTATGATCATCTACTGATCACTTAAACAGACTTCGGACTGCAACTAAGATCTAGATGGAATCGAACCCTCGGTCTTATGTTCAGTAGTAACAATTGCGAACTTATAGACTATCGGGGCAGTTATTGAAGTGCAAATTCCATTTATTCAGTTCATGCATATTTTTACTCATAAAATACAAGTTAAAACATACGTAAAAGCGAAATAAACTTATCATGGCTTTGTAGCTATATTTATGGCCAGTAGTATGTTGTGAGGACAGTTTTGAGTATGAATGTGGAGGGTTACAAGAGTAGAGAGAGACTAAAGAAAACATGGATGGATCGTGTGAAAGATGATAATTATTATGGCTAGAAAAGAGGTGACATTTGAGATGACTGCAAATAGAGATGGAAGAAGAAGACGTACTGCGCGACCCAAAATACATTTGAATAAGGACAGGAGGATGATGATAATTTATCGTTTTCGGCCATTTCTCTCATGCATAAGGTTGTGGGTTCAAAGCCGAGCGAGCACTAATGTGATTTTTTTCAATTCATAGATACTTTCTAAGTTTATGTTGGATATCAGTGATACCGGTGAAGGATAACTACATAGGTACCTAGCATAAGTCTGTAACCAACCAACCGACCTTGAGAAAGCCTGTCGATGGATGCCTCGTGCCTTATCTGTATGAGGAAAGGCCTTTGCCCTGCAGCGGGACAGTACCGGGCTGGTATTATTATTACTTCATAATTAAACAATTACAAGAAGGGATTCAATTCGATCTAATTCTATCCGTAAAATTAACTAGAAATAAACATAATGTTTCCTTATTCCCGAATAAGTAAAAGGAACGTTCAAATATTTTAACACATAATAATTTTCATTGGTTTAAAAAGTTACGAAAAGAAATTGCAAATGACTTTCAAGGCTCGTAACTTTGCAAATTGCGAATGATGAGATTCCCATTTACGGTTCAGATTGTGCCGCGAAATTACTGACGTAAAAGTTATTCTCCTTAGTTAAAAATACAGTGATGCAAATAGAAGAGCTTGAGGCTAAATAAAAACAGCCACACGGGTTGATGGAAGGTTAAGCTACGCTTGCCGAGGTCAGTCTGTGGATGAGTGACCGTTCGTAACATATCGAGACTCCTCCGTGCCTCGGCACGTTAAGCCATTGGTCCCAGGTGTCATTTGTAGATCTTTGACAGACGTTACGGGTAGTCAGAAGCCCGAAAGCCTGACAACCAGTCTTACTGAGGGGTAATGTGTTGCCCAGTTACTGAGTTGTGGTGGTCAGATAGGCAGTTGCTCCATGTAACATTTTGGTATTCAGCTGCATTCAGTTAGACTAGAAGTCGACTCCTACACAGTTGGGAAAGGGCTAGGCAGATGATGACAGATCCAAATGCACGAAAAGTGAAAGTAAACATAGTATTTGTGATAAAACTACACTGTTTACGAAACATAACATGACGCTTGTATTCCCTGAAGGATTGGGCAGAGGTGCCCCTATAGTAATACCCACATTTTGCCAGGTATGTTCAAGTCCCATGTAATAAGTCCCATAAATGGGAGCAAGCCTATTGCCATCAACCGGGCACGAATCTCCGGGCTGCTAATGAGAAAATTCGTATTGGTAAAACTCAATAATACTTGGCCCGACCTGGGAATTGAACCCAGGACCTCACGCTCAGAAGTCGCACTTGAGACTACTAGACCAACAAAGCAGTCATTGAAAGACATTGATATTTCTTTTTGAATACATTCAATATCTCTACCCTTTAGCAGTTCTTAATAAACTAACCTAACAACTTACCAGATCAATTGGTTTATTTGACTAAACTGCTATCGAAATTCAAGTAACAATCGTGATTGTTTGGATTTCGTCTAGTTTTATATCGAGATAAAGCTTATAATTAATTCGCATTCGTATATTGGTCCACTGAAGTACCTAACTTCTAACGATGAAACATACCACTGAATAGAACCAATAAAACTTTAAACTTGTAACTTAAAAAACAGACTCAACACTCAAGAAGAAACTTAGTTTAATTACATCGGCTTTGTAAAATTCTGCAAATAAAATGAACACTGGTATTTAACAATAAAAGCGTGACCTTAAATCCTTAGAACAAGCCTTAAATTGAGTTTTCCCTCCTACCATCATTATCCGTATCTTAGAAAATTTGAAACGCACCCTTTTACGAGCTATGAGACAGACCCGCCTTGTTCCTGTCTTTTGGCTTTGTAGTAATAAAAGTTATAACCCTGTCTGTATAGATACCCCTATATTGTATACTCTTATATTGCCTGTAGTTCATTTATTAAATAAATCTTTTAACTTACTACGAAAAACAACTGCGTGCAACAAACAATTGCGTGTGTATTTTTAAAACACTAGTAAAGACACGTTACACACACCTCTGCCTAACCCATCGGAGAATAGCATGATGTTATAGTATGTTACTAGTAAATAGTGTATCATCTTATTAATCTACATACATAATTATTTTATATTTACGTAGGAGAAAAAATATATTATTCCCTAACTATAGCTATCCTGTTCATTCATTTTTAATGGTATGCTTAATTTTTGAGGCTGATGGTCTATATTTTATTATATTGCCTCAATAATCAACATTTACATTTACATATTTCTGAAGTAATCTATAAAAAAAGGTAACATAAGTAGGAAGTTATTGATCCGGTTACAAAAAATAAAACACTGAGACAGCTATAGCTTTGTCACAGTGAAGAAATATATCAATATAGCAATGGTATACCATTCCTACATGCCACTGTTATTACGAAGAATACATTAAATACATCTCACTGTACCGTTTCATAAAACCTTAACTTACGTTTCCTACATCGCGATATTAAAGTTATCCGCGCGTTTTAATATATACACATACAAGACCCCTATAACAACCGTCGAGCAGTAGCCCACCTTACACAACACCCGTCTGGTCGGAGAATCTTCCCTTTTCATAAATAACTTTACATCCCGTGCCTCAAAAATCTATAAGCTGCAATTAGACTGTGCACTTTTGTTTGATAGTGTAATTAAACATGTACCTAAACGTAATGGCATGCATATAACACACAGGTTCGCTTAAAATATATGTCGTGCACTGAATTTTAAACTTAAACGCGTTTGAAACAAAAACCATAATTGCATATTATGTAACGTAAAAGTCCGACAGACAGATAAGCAGGACTTTTGCTGGGTGCGTAATTTCATTTGTTTGGAAAATTTTCTTCCCCTAACCTCATCTGTTTTCATTACTCGCCCGTCCACTGAGCTCATTATTACTTTCAATATTGCTGTTTTACCTAAAGACCATTATTTATCATAATAACTACGTGCAATATCTGTTCTTTGTGCCTTGAATATCTTTATGTTGTTACAGAAACTTTAGATGAAATCAAAATTTTATGAGATAACAAAATTTTTAAACACTTTTTTTTACGTACAACCGACATGCAGTTTTGTTAACCGATTTTGATGTTCTCTTAACAATAAAATTGGATACTTAATAATATATCTTAGCGTAATTTACACGTGCAAATAAACAGATACCCACTGCGACCACTAACGGAAAGTGTACTCGACTTAATAATTTCCTTTATCGATGTGCTAAACGAAGTTTTTCCTCTGCAATTTTAATGCTCACAGCACAGTTTTTCACCGTTCACTTAAAGCGAGGGTTTAAAAATTAACATCTTCGCAAGCTTCGAGTATCGTCGCCTCGCCTTGAAATAAAGCATTGAAGAGAAGCAGAATCGCTGAGAGCGGTCAATTTTTATCTATAACGTTTCACTGCAGTAAATCGACAGTGATTTTTCAGACTGAAATATTAGCGGTTTCAGTCCCCATATCTCTAGGGCCGCACAGCGACGAGACTGTTAATAAACACAATTTTTCCACGTCCGAAAAAAACGCGGAGAATCGAAACACAACAGAAAATACAACCTCCTTTTTTCTGGGCTGCTTTTTACGCAGTGACATGTAGTGAAGTGACCGAATAATTTGCTCATTTGTCAACGTCTTCGCTTTGCCGAGGAGAAAAATGATTCAGTGAATCTGTCGGGGCGTCACGTCGCTGAATTAATTGAAATAAATTACCTACTCCGCGTCAACAGTTTAATATTTAGCGGATATAATCTGATGCTCGTCAAAATTACTCATGGAAGTAATCATACCCCTTATATCATACTTCAAAAGGAGACAATAACATTTGAGCTCGCTTCGGTGGTTTAAGATTAAAAATTAAACAGCGGAAAATTTCTCCCGAAAAGAAATATTAAAGGCTGACTATGGAAAACAGTGAAGAGCCTTTTAGAAACTAGTTGAGCGGAAAACGTAAACATGATTGTAGAAACCCTAAAAGCCAATTCCTTCAATAAGGCGTTTTCTGGTCGAACAAATTAGCTTACGTATCGACTTTTTGTAGGTAATGTCGGATTCAAGCAATGTCGGCACGTGTTCATCGTACTGTAAGTTTGCTTTGCTGTTGCTCAAACAGTTCGGTCAGAAGCCTTTCAACCTCAATAGAATATTCAAAGGTCGGCCTGTGAAAATATGGCTCAATTGGAGCTACGATCCGCGCGGGATTTCCACTTTAATATTCAGGCGATGAAAAATATCCCGTCATAAAAACCTGGACCATATGAGTTTTTAGAGACCACGCATTTGAATATTGATGTTTATGGAAAGTACGAAACGTATCCCGCGCCTCGGTAAAAGGCCCTGTTATAACGGTGTGCCTATGTCATAAATCCGGTGTAATGGAACTATAGATTTCTCTCAGCGCGACACGCCGGTGTAAACTTCATAAAGGACATAATTTTACATTATGTTCGCCTTTACGTATAAATATGTTACAGCTATATAACATAACGAAGAGTTCATTTTGTTTAAAAAATGTACTGCTATTCGTTGTTAAAATCATGAAAAATTGGTAACATTAAGTCCCCTCTGCTGATGCAGGCTTGAGTGTTGTCAATGTACTTACATAATATGTGAAGGGGAAAATCTCATTTAGTTGGGTAAAATGCTTTATATCTCGTGCCCCTAGATCTAGCTAGCTATCACTTACAGTTTTTTTTTTTTTTTACTTTGCCCCACTCTAGGAATTCCTCCTGTATCATAGGTGCGTTTACAAACATTCAAACTCACATACACAAACAGCCAGACCCGGAACAACTACCTGTAGGGGCTGTAGGCCATACAAATATTTGATCCGTGCGGGAATCGAACCCACGACACGCAGCGCAGTAGCCAATCGCTCAGCCAATGTGCCAACCGCGCCGCCAATAGAAATGGTGGTCTATCGTCAAACGTCAAAATGATTTACAACCAACCTAAAATCTAAACAAAACCACATACTAACTGAACCGCACCACCTAACAATGTGTTCATCACACATTCAAGATAATCTTCCGCATATTAAATTTTCAAAGCTCCTCTTCAAACATTTTTTTAAAAAAGCTTCGAGCGGACGCGCACGCATGCATTACCGACAATAAAACAAGGTCCACTTAGCGATAGGCCCGCTCTAGAGAAAAAGGGCATTAAGGCGTAATTTATCACAGTTTCCACGCCATTAAACATGGAGACTGCAAAAACCGCGTAGTATACGTGATAAGCTCCATGAGAACTGGATTGTCTGCGGACGTGAAAAAATGCTAGCAAATACGATGATAATCTTCGTATAGTATGTGGAAAGGTTCGAGTTGTATCTATAGGTAGATATTGCGAAAATAAAAATAAATAAAACGTTGGGTACGCACTTGGATATCTACGAGTGTGTCTTTGAGTTTTTTGTTAAGAAATTTGGTGACACGATGTATACAACTTTGACTTTTATTTTTTTTCCAAAGCTAACACCTGATACAAAAATAGCATAGCGAAACATCCTGTAATAAATACAGAGTAACGTACCTGTCTAACACTAACAATTCGACAGTTATGTTTAAACCTCGTTTAATACAGGGCAAAGCCTATTGACATCACCCAGGCACAGGTCTAGATTCCAGACTTCTACTAAAAAAATCCAGATGTAAAAACTCTTTGGCTACCTCTGAAACCGAACCTCATACTCAGCAGCTCCGCTCACGGCCACACGACCACAATGCAGAACAAAAATATTTTCTAAAATATATAATATGAAGGCCTAATTTGTTCTCAATATACTTGTGTAGTAGGTACTTACCTAATGAAGTAGCTATATAACAAAGGGCTTCAAGAACATCATGGCAAACAACTCAGAAGCCTTGAGCTACGAGTAATAATCTCAAAGACGTTTTAATTTCAAAGCGAACAAATCCTTTTTCATGCTCTTACAATTATTATGAAAGGAAAAACAAAGCTAAAATTCTTGTATTGTAAATCATCCGGGCAGAATTAAATACACCGACTCAAATTTTATTATTTTCTCACTGGTAAACGTTATTCATGGAAGCCCTGCTTTTGAAGTACATTGACATTATAATAATACGAATAGATTCAAAATAAACGACGGCACGGTTGGCGTAGTGTTTGAGACGTCGGCGTCGAGAGATGTGAGTTCGATCCCAGCATGGAACAAATATTTGTATGGCCTACAGTTAGTTGTACCGGGTCTGGCCGTTTGTGTATGTGAGTTTTAAATGTTTGTAAATGCACCTACGACTGACATAGGGGAAATTCTATTGAGGGGCAATGTATTAAAAAAAAAAAAATTGTGACAAAATTCTAACGTGTTGTTTAGGAAAAATATAGTAACATATTTTATATGATAGAAGTATGGTCATACACGCACATCGCGTTATTGCGAGTACTACGCACCTGACCTTTCTAAAGAACCTCACCAATGTCAGATTACTTCTTGGTAGGTCGTCCCTTCCCGGAGTTTTCGTTAACATATGAATTATAAATGTATTTTGTTATTTGCCTTTTATCATGAGCTCATCGCGCATACTCTTTTGAATTTTTGTCACTACATCGTTTTTAAACCACGACACTGTTTTTCACATAATTCTTGAATGTATAATTTATAGGTACACCACACATATTAAGCTAGAAATATATTATTGCAATCTATTAAGTAAATAATCATAATACAAATCATAGCATTCCAACATTACAAATACGTGGCCAGCTCTGTGAAAAGGCAGAAATGAAAGACAGTTTATAAAAAAAAAAACCTTTTTGAGATACCTTCTGGCAAGAAGCTTACTAGCGCAGGTAGGTTATATAAACGACAGTTTTTATCAAAAATATTGAAATGATGGCATAAAAGACAAACCCTTTCAAAGTTTTGTCTTGATAAATTGCAAGAAATAAAGAAAGGCTTAGGTCGAATGTACCAAATGGTTCTGTCATTCAGACGACAGTGAAATTTGAATAATTTACTGAATTTTTCTTTGGTTTTTTTCATATTGCCGTTCTTTATATCTGGAATGTTTATTTAGTTTTATTCCTGTCTCATCTCTGTAATAATCTACAAAGTTATGAATGGAAAAGGCCAGAGCATTTTACTTGTTTGTAACCGACTTCAAAAAAGGAGGAGGTTCTCAATTGTACGGATTTTTTATGTTTGTTACCTCAGGATTTTCGACTGGGTGAACCGATTTTAATTTGGTAGGTCATAGATGGTCCCAAATAAATTTTATCGAAATCGATTCACTAGTTTGGTTTTTAAATTAAAATAGCTGGAAAAATCTGTCCTTAAATTTCAAATTTAGTTTTTTTTCCCAGATAAATATTACATTGTTAAGACTTGGGGGTATCTTTAAAAAAAATGTGTGTTCTAAAAAACAGCTCTCTATTTCGGTTTTGGCTCTAGTGCAAAATTCCTATTTCAGATACGATAAAATTGATTTTTAGCGTCTACTTGAGTCGTAGCCAAATAAACTCTGTTTGTCTGTGGATGGGTGACCGTTCGTAACATATCAAGACTTCTCCGTGCCTCGGAAAGCACGCCGCAAATGACAGCCGTTGGTCCCGGCTGTCATTTGTAGATCTTTGACAGTCGTTGCCCAGTCGTAGCCCGAAAGCCTGATCACCAGTCTTACCAAGGGGTATCGGGTTGCCCTGGGTTATAGAGGTCAGATAGGCAGTCGCTCCATGTAAAATACTCGTATTCATCTGCATCCGATTAGACTGGAAGCCGACCCCAACATAGTTGGGAAAAAAGCTATGCAGGTGATGACAGAGAGCAGCTTCAGATAATTTTTAAATGCAATTAAATTATTGCAATTTATTTCTACTGCTATATTCAATTGAAATACGTTAGCCACAGTGTTTCCAAAAATATTTTGTACCAAGCTACCAAAAGTGGAGCTTAACATTATAATATGCACGGTGTGACATTTTTATCCCAGCATTAATTTCATACGTAGCTTCAAGCTGTGGTGTTTTATTTCTAGTGTTTGCAAAATTTGGAGCACTGCCCATCACATGGGGAAAATGAAACGGTATTATATATTTTTTGGAATAAACATAATTCCAGCACATTTACAATGGCTAAAATAATGCAAATTAATTTGGCCTGTCACCCGACCTCATCCAGAAACTGGGTCAACGACCTAATCATCATTGGTGGTGAACTTTACATAATGGACATGCAGACATGGAGGCCGCTCTTCACCTACACCCATTGTTTTGTTTAAAGGCTAATGGGCGCGGGGCCGACCGTGTTATTCAAGTGTCAAGAAGATGAATGTCAGGTTATTTATGAGGTTCCGTTGAAAAACCGGCTTTTTTTGATACCTGGCTTCCCAAGTCCGTTGCATGACAACACATAATGCCGCTTTTCACGGTAATCCATGTTTTCATATTACGGTTTTGATTTTTTTTTTACCGTGACATGAAGTGGCTATTAACATTGTTGATGGCTTTGTGCGCGATCGTTTTGAATTATAAAAAGTACTGACTATGATATACTGTCATGGCAAATCTTATTTAGTGTTTTCAGAGAGTTATTTGTTGTAGTAAAATATATTGTTTCTGTAAAGCACTTAGAAACGTAAAGAAAGTCTAAAATAGAACCTTTTCAAACTTATTTTATCATCTACGAATCATAGTTATTTGTTTTGCAATAAACTAAATGCAAAGTGTGTCGTAAAAGATTTTTCAAAACACGAACAAATAACTATTAGCGAAGAGAAACTTTTAATTACATCGGAACAAGTTATAGCGCAGAAAATATACGAGTTTAACTTGTATTACCCATTGTAGCAATGTCTTATGAAGAAACTATTACGTGGAACTTATGGGGGTTGGCTAAACTGGATTTGATTGCGCTATTATATCAATTTTGTTATGTCAGAGGCCCCTACACCCACTATACGTATAGGCAATATTTGTATTGGCAATGTTATACATTTATTTAGGCACTCTTTCTCTTGTTTTAGTCTTTTTTAAAAAATACGTTGCCAGTATTTTATCCTGTTTTGTGGGTGCGTTAACAAATATTGAAACTCACATACACAAACAGCCAGTCCCGGAACCACTAACTGTAGGTCATAAAATATTTGTCCAGTGAAGGGAATCGTATCTACAACATGCTGCACAGCAGTCAATCGCTCAGCCACTGCACCAGCCGTGCGTCACTCAACCAATCAGTTATTTTCACACAGTAAGATTGACGGCGCATAAGTTTCAATATAGTCGCGTGAGCAATGCCTAAATTCTGCGCAATGAACCTACATGGTATAATAATACCAGCCTGTTACTGTCCCACTGCAGAGCAAAGGCCTCTTCTCATACAGAGAAGGCACGAGCATTAATCACCACGCTTGCTCAAGACCGGTTGGCAATTACAGACAGACAGACAGAGTATATTAACTATAAGTCCAGGTTTCCTCACGATGTTTTCCTTCACCGATGTCTGATGTCCGAGATGAACTTAGAAAGTACATGTGAAATAAAAAAGTCACATTGGTACTTGCCCAGGTTTAAACACATAACCATCATGACATGCTCAGACTTTTGTTCAATAATTGCAAATCGTCACTATCTACCAACCCTAAGGGGTCAAAAATATTTTTCGATTCAATGAAATTAAAATTACCATGTTTCACAGCAGCCTAAGAATATTTATTGGAATTTTTCCGAACTCCGCTAAAGGGCCGTCAATATAAAACTTTTCAGAACTAATATTTTTTTCTTAAAAATGTTCTAGAAAGAATATTAAAACGTAATCTACGAAGTATAAAAGTGGACAGCGGCCAACCGCCTGTAAAAGTGGATTGTATAACAGTGTCCTGAAGAAAAAAGTGTAATGTAATACGGATCAATAACCCATTATAGCTAAACTTGGTGTGTGTTGAATATATTACGAGTATTGTACGACGTTATTATACTTTACATAGTACATATTTACTACGTAAATTAGCTTTCTTGTCTCGTAAAAACGTACATTGATAATCATTTTGTAGAAAGCGGCTACAGCTTTATATAATTTGTGTCAGATTTGTTATAATTAATTAAAGATGAATTAACTGTAGCTTTTAATCTTACGACCGCCATTGTTTGGTGTATGGACAATCGTCATCGACGTGTTATGATTTTTCGGAAACAATCCGAGGTTCTTGATGTCGACTTTTACGATTTCTCCGTTACAACAATGTTCGATGAAATTCCACTTTTTATTTTAAGGACGGACGATTTGATTGCCAATGTGCGCTCGTTAGTACTACATAATATTTCGCATATACACGTTGTAATTTTACTATTTGATGTTACTTTTTATCTAATAACCTACTTAAGTGGTTACATATTTTGCATTTTTTTCTCTAAATTATGTAGTTGTTAATACTGGTGCCCGGTAAAACTCTAATTAGTTTATATTGGCATCTACTTGAATGTATAACATGTTTCGGTCTCTTAATAATAATAAAAAAAATATGAAAACTATGAATGTATACTCTTACAAAGTCACAAAACGTTGCCAACACAACAGATGGGAAATCCCTCCTCTGCCCTCCCTACAAATCGTACAATCCCAACATTAAAACATGCTCAATACACAGTATTTTGCTACAGTTATCGGCAAAAGCGAAATGTTGTCACAAAAGCCATTTTGCTTTTCGATCAGTATCGACATGACGCAATTTATCTTTGTGACTGTACTTTACCGACAATAAGTATGTGCCTATACGAGATTGTATTAGGTTTTTTATGGTGCCCTCAGAATGGAAACCCTATTTGTGAAGCCTTTCGTCAATCTGACTAAGTCACTTTTTTCGAATCTCGAATTGAAATTGCTCTTGTTTAAATCTGAATGAGTTTTAAATGATATTTCTTTCTTGTTTTTCTTTTTGTTTAAAAACAAAAAAACTTTGTCCCTCACAAGGATTTTCTCCTGTGTCGTTGGTGCGTTTACAAACATTCAAACTCACATACACACACAGTCAGCAGACCCGGAACAACTACCTATAAGGTTATACAAATATTTGTTCCGTGCGGGAATCGAGCCGACGACACGCGGTGCAGCAGTCAATCGCGACCGAAACCGTGTCCTAAAATTATGGAAACCTTTAGGATTTACATACAGCCTTGATGCAAACATATTTTAAATTGGCTAGCGGCAAAAATCCAGATTCATCTATACGTAACAAATGAGGTTGAGAATCAATTACTCTTTGAAGATGAACAATGAGGTACTTTTACGATCTATAGTAAAGGTATTCGGTAACAGAATATTGTTTTTTTATACTTCAACTATTCATGTATTCAAAAATGGACTTGTAATAATAAATTAGGTACTAGATACAATGGATAGGTAGTTCTCAAGCGCCCACTTCTGGAAATTCTAATGATTAATGTCGTTGGAGCTAATATAATTGGTTACCCATTCGTAAACATAAAAATCATTATTTTTTCTATTTAGTCATAATTATGTATACATAACATCACTGTTGATATCTCCGAAGGAATAGACAGAGGTGTAATTATAACACCCACTTTTTGCCAGTTATTTTTAATGCATATGTAATAGGGGGCGAACGAACCTATTGCCATCAATGGCAGAAACCTAGATTCCGGGCTGTTATTGAGAAATTCTAGATGGTTTAACCCAATCACGTTCTGCCTGCTCCGGGAATCGAACCCAAAACCTCATGTACCTATGAACTAACTTGAAATTTCCAACTAAATTGAGTGTTAACATCACCAATTTCGTAAATTGACACTTGCAAGCATATTTACATTATTTACCCCTATCAAATAATTTCTAAGACACTTCGACAATCTTCAACAGAGTTATGATAGATTCTGATAACATCACTCAATATCGCGACAGTAACGTTTCGACATGAACATTATTATTTAGAACAACAGAATTCCCGCTACGCATTGTCTGTTTCGTACCTACGAAAGTTAAATAGAAAATTAGAAGCAACTCGATATTTTGTTCTTTCTGATTGACTTTGTTATCCACATTTTTGATTGAACAGGCGCTTGATATTGTTTTAGATTGAAATTAGATTTTACAAGAAAGATTCTGTAAGGTTACTTAGGTATCAATTATATTATTGTAATGAGGTTTGATCAAAACATTGTCTGCAAATCTAATGATGGGTAATCATCCAATGACTTCTCTCGTTCTGGGTGGAACGGGAGGGCGTGTCAGACTTTTACTGGATAAAACCTATCCGTGTTCTTTCCTTGCTCTTACGAACATCTCGAAATCCTGGCAGGCTTTGGCCCCCTAGTGGGCCCCGTCTGCCGACACGTCGCTTTGAGGCGCGCATGGAACAAGACGCGCCGTCGACTTGGGCCTGGTTTCTAAACGAACGACGAGCTACCCAGTGTTCCTCGTCTGCAGGCCCGCGTTTATGATGGCCGGGAGTCTTCCTGCCACTCCTGATACCCAGGGCGTATCTTGCGGCGGCTGGGGCATGAGGCTTGCTCCCTCGCTCCAGACCATAGATTGAACCAGGGCTGGAAGCGAGTGGTCGCCTATCGCCTCTACGAGGACACGGCGGTGCTCTGCCCAGGCGGGGCAAACCTCCACCGTTTGCTCCACCGTGTCGTCAGGACGATTCTCGCAAATGTGGATACCTAATTTAATAAATCATTTTCAATATAATGTCTTAATGGCCCAGTGGCTAAGAAATCGCCGCTCATGCACAAAGTTTTAGGTTCAAATTCAGGCAAGTACCAATGTGACTTTTTAATTCAAATGTAATTTCTTAAATCTTGGACATCACTGACATTGATGTAGGAAAACATCGTCAGCAGACATGGTCTTATATTAAGAGAGTCTGAAATCGCAAACCACCTGCATTGAGCATGTGTGGTGATTAACGCTCGTGTCTTCTATGTTTGAGAAGAATACTTTGCTCTACTGTGGAACCGTAATAGGCTACTTATATCATTACTTGAAATGCTTTACATAAAACTGACAGAAAATAATGCCTCTGTCCTGGAGTACACCGGCTAAAAATAAAACGGTAATTTAAAAAGTGAAATAGAAAGAAACGAGACGGGACAAAGTTGGGAGAAAAGATCAATGTGCTTACGATACATATTGACTGAAGACACATTGCCTATATTGTTGAAAATATGAAGTATCTATTACTTATGTAGAATCGTCCGCACGTCAGTGGTAACACTTTGACCTTTAGCTGGCCTAGTGTAGTCTGGAGTTATGCTTGCACTTGTATTTTCTGACGGGGGGCTTGTGCACATAGTCATGATACTTTTTAACTTTTTTCGTCCACGCACATAAGAAAGGCACTGTCAAGAGTGACAGGTTGTCAACTTCACTTTAGCGGAGCGTCGAGTCGATGATAGCGATGCGACCATCTTAGGATTCCTTTCTTGGAGAGCGGTCATCAGCGCACCACGTTTTCGACAAATCGCTATCCATCGCCTTAAACATAGTGTATTTTAAAGTGATAAGTGATCAGAATATTAGTGTTTACCATTTCCGTAATCGTAGGATTATTTTAATGTTATGGAAGTAAAATCGTTTAAGTTTCAATGACGTTTAATTGAAATTACCGTGTTTGTATTACCTACATACCCACGTTGCATGATGGATTCTGATAAAGTCCTGAGCTTACATACATACTTCTAAAAGGCTGTAAGCAACACAAAATCCCTTATAAACAAAAGAAGAATTTTCCAAATCAGTTCAGCCGTCTTCGAGTAATCGCGTAAACAACATATAAATAAAAAATACACAGACAAATTGAAAACCTCCTCCTTGTTATTGGTAGCTGTCCATTTTCGCTCAGGTCAATCATGGGTTTAGACTTCATCCAAACTTCACGTTCATACTTCGGATGAGCTTTCATAATAAATTCGTTTTGACTACACAGGTTCGTATCCAAGCACAAACTCAGAAACTATACTCGAGCATTAATTAACACAAACAAACACCCAGATTATAGTGTTCAAATAACGAGACAAGCGTTGATCCTATCCGAAGCTGAAAGGCTTGCTATGCATATTCAGGCAGCCAATAACCCCTCCTAGATAAATAGGGATGGAGCATGCGTTGCCCATCCCTCAAGCGTTATGATGAAGTGATCGCACTGTGCAGACTACTCATACAATATTCATGCGCCGAGAATGCGGCAATTTGGCCGACATGTCCCGTGTCCTACAAACAGCACAGATGTGTCTTAAGTTGAGGGGACAACACGTTAGTGATCTGCTGTGCACAGAAGTGTCGACTCTGGCGTTATGGAAATCCTTTGGAGTGGACGAATAATGGGCGATTGTGGGACCCTTGACTGGACAAGCTTTCAGGATGGTGACTACGGAAGGTTTAATGTTACCTGCAATGGCAGTGATTCCCTAATCTACAATCTAAACTCAGATTAGAGAATGGACGCCTCTTACTAGCAGAAAGCTTAAATGAAAAGTAAAGAAGTAGGAATTTTCCATTTCTCTCTTATGAAACAACTAGCTTTTGCCCGTGGCTTCGCTTGCATTAGGAAGTCGGGGGTTAGTAAGAGAAAAAAAAGTAGCCTATGTCACTCTCCATCCCTTCAACTATCTTCACTTAAAAAATCACGTCAATTAGTCGCTCCATTTTGCCATGAAAGACGGACAAACAGACACACACACTTTCCCATTTATAAATTTAAGGGTCACATAGGAACTGTCAATTTAAATTAAGCTTCCATACAAAGATAGTGGGCATTTCAAATGCATCAACCAATAATTCAGTTTAAGGCATAAAGTCATTTGACATTTCTAATTTGTCAGATTCATTCACCGTTCTTTTCTAGAGCTGTATGTCAATTTCTGTAATTCAATTTAGGTTTTGAATGGAAAGCCGAAAACGTTCAAAATCTAGTCGCAATCTCATCTCAACGACAATCAATGTCAAAAACTCGTCAAGGACGTTGGTAAATTAGACGTAATTTTGACAGATTGAAACTGAGACTAGAATGCCAACGTTCTTAAAAATACGAGAATTGCCCCTCAGGACAATCACAAGGGTGACAAATAGAAGTAACAAAGGAATCTGCTCTAATCAATATCTAGTAATATAAATCAGCGTTGGTAAAATATTTTTACCTACCTTCTTTTATGTCTATCTGTTACATCCTAACTTAACATTATAAATGTGAAAGTAAGTTTGTTTGTTACCTTTTCACACCTAAACCATTAAACGGATTTTGATAAAATTTGGCAGAGAGATAGATTGCACCCGGGGAAAGGATAGGTACTTTTTATCAACAAACCGAGCAGGCGAAACTGGGTGGGCTAGTTAAGAGATAAAGTCATTACTACTCAATGGTTTTTAATCAGCCTTGCAAAGAGTATGGCGTGATGATTAGTTCTGATGCATTGATGCACAGGGCAATGAGTGCTGAAAGGACATATTTCAGGGACACATTAGGACCTTATACATCGCTTAAACTTAAACTTAAACCCGAAAATGGTACTACGCGAGACACAATAGTAATTGTATTGCAGTTTCATTGTGGCATATGAGGGATTTAGCAGTTCCTGCTGGTTTAACCATCACTGGGCCTGAGGGTTATTAAACTACAGGTACTAGCAGCATAGTATAACATACGCTTGTTTTTTGTTTAGCAACAAAGAAAAATGAACAAACAAGTAATATTGTCAAATTATAAACCTATGAATATCTAAGATGTTTGGAATGATCAGTTCAATGAAACATCATTTGAAAAGTTCTTTACTTCTATACTCGCTTAAAATAAAACTGAATATCATGGCAGAAGATCAATAGGTGCCGCAAGCAACAATGTCCAATGTGAAAGGCAAGACTCTTACCGTACCGTCCAACATTCGTACATTTTATTTTAGAGACAGTTTACATAGGTGGGCAAATAGCCAGTGTCGGCCTCAATCAAAGTCAGGTTCATAATCCATAATTGCTTATGTCAGATATCACTCCGCATCTTGAATGACATACTAGTACAGATTATAGGGGATCCATGTCTCCACATAATAGAGGAATAGGGAATTCGTATAATGGGGAATAGATTGCTTGTCACGTCAACCATGAATTGGATACGTCGTTGAATGTCAAGCACGCAATTAAATGTCTCAGCTCGTACCGCAGAGGACAGCATGATGGTATTTTGATTTATCTTTTATGGTACTCAACTTCGTTTCGTCCCATGGACCCTTTCATCCGATAAGAGCACTCGACATCCGACCGTACTTGAACACAAAATCAATATTCCTTCGAAGAACTTACGTAATACATATTCTTCGTATAACAGATCGGCGAAACTTTATAGTGAGCTAAGTTCGACAAAGTAAATATCGAATAAAAACCTAACAGAAAATAAAATCCAGGCCAAAAATAAATAGGCTCGTCCGACACCCGGAAAAATTCCTCCAACTTGGCTAATAAAGATTTATCGTTGCGATAAAAATTTTCATAGCAGTGAGTTGGCCGTAAATAATTCGTGGCATACCTGCGAATGCTGATGTGACATGGGTCAGGGCCCCGAATTCGAGCCGTATAATATTTCATTCCTTCCGACTCGAATCACAAGTCCAACCGCGGTGCAAATTGAAATTTCGCTCGGACACCGCACTTCTTATTGGTTTGTGTCTTATCTACGCATCAGATAAATATCTGGCGTGTTTGTGTGTCTAACATAATTGTGTACGCAAGCGTGAAATAAGAAAGCGTAATACGTCGTGTTTTTAGAAGTTACTTCACAATAAATTAAATGAGACGGTGAAAAATTTAAAGACTCTAAGGCATTTTAGAGTTTTAAATATCAAAAGTTCCAGCGTGATTAGTTTAAAAAGATTATTGACGAATTAATAAGGGTTGAAGTTGATCGTAAGCTTCATTAGTTCAAACCCAGCTTGAAAGAATATAAAATGTCTCAGACATTTAAATTTTGTTTAAAATGCAAAGTAAGCTTCTCCCGCCTTTAATTAGTGTTCCTTTTCTGAAATAAGTGTTAATTAGTTTTCACAAGTCATGTAAAGGGAGTGAAAAGTAAATTAAAGTAAAAGAGATAAGCATGTTTTATGGATAATTTAAACTGATAAATTCTTTCTGCTCTTTTTTTAGATACCAAGCAACTGAGAGGTCTGCATAGGATAATGGATCTTATCGCTACATTTTAAGTTCTAAATTGTTTTGTGAATCAATTG
This sequence comes from Phlogophora meticulosa, assembly GCA_905147745.2. Taxonomy (NCBI): domain Eukaryota; kingdom Metazoa; phylum Arthropoda; class Insecta; order Lepidoptera; family Noctuidae; genus Phlogophora; species Phlogophora meticulosa. The sequence goes on along the minus strand of LR990528.1, from coordinate 7,459,650 downwards.
ATCTGAAACGGACAAAAACAAAGCACTCACATTTGGCTGTTTGTCCCACACTCATTAATTTGACCGCGTGGCTAGCCCCAGAATGTCCTGAGCTATTAACTACCGAAACTGGGTATGCAATAAATTGAGACTTTTCATATATAAATCAGGGTCGAAGCGTGTCGCAGAAGGTCTGCAGATAAACCGGATAGTATAAGAGTAAGGGACATTACTCGGAGCAGCTGCGGCGGAGCGGGCCGTCGCGAACTCACTCACATTACAACCAGTTTTATGTGAGGACCGGGCGAATCTTGCTTTAATACTGTACGTTTCTGGAGAAACTTGCACAAATTGAAACGCGGAGGCTTCGGATAATTGAAATATTTCGTAAGTTGTACAGCACTTGGGGAAAGTTCATAAGATGTAGTACCAGATATCTTAATTAAATTGTTGGTTTCTATTTTAATTGAAAGGTATGTCGGTAGCGAAGGCGAACAAATGATCATCATCATCTGCTTAACCTTTTTCCAACTATGTTGGGGTTGGCTTCCAGTCTAACCGGATGCAGCTGAATACCAGTATTTACATGGAGCGACTGCCTATCAGTCCTCCACAACCCAGTTACTGGGCAACACGATACCCCTTGGTAACTGGTTGTCAGGCACAAAAAGCAAACAAATTATAATTATTTAAATACTAATAAATGGCCAATCGCAATTAAGCGTCAGGAAATTAGTCCATATTACCAATACCAATTTAACACAAAGTAGACCACTACATTCTGCAGCAATTTGTCCACAAAGCTAATTAATTGACGCCATTGCTGCGTTTGACCGCATTAAAAAAACGTGTCAAAACACAGACCATTTTCATTAATAAAATTAATATACTGCCTCGTTGGCTAAACATGAGGTCTATGTGTCGATTCCCGGGTCGCGAAATGTATTATTGGGACTTTTCATTAGGAATTTCTCAGTAGCAGCACGGAGTCTGGATGTGTGTCCGGTTGATGGCAATAGGCTCAACCCTTATTATATAGAACTTAAACATAACTGGTGAAATGTGGGTGTGCTGCAAGTACACCTCTGCCCGACCCTTTGAGGAATTCAGGCGTAAAGCTTTGTTAAAATAATAATGGTACATTCGACGCGGGAACACGTGGAATCAGATCAAAACACTCTTGTGTAAAATATAAAATAACATAAATGAAAATAGACTTAAAGTACTTAAAGCTATCTACATTCCCGGCCATGTTTCCTTGGCTCTTAAATCCGGATATCCGGCTTCATTCCAGACTCTTTATTCGTCTTAAGGATGGACTTCACCATAACGGATGGAGAGGTTTTTATTTTCATTCAAGTCTAAAGTCAAACAACAGGGAGAATTTTGTGATGTACATATGAGTACAGCATACATTGTTATTGATGAAACATTATGAGAAAAGTTTTGGGTCTTTTTAGCTTCGGATTAAATGCCCGGTCATGGAAAATTCATCAAGCATAGAATATAATAGAATACTCTTTATTGTACACCACGGAAACTTACAAATAATTTGTTTAAGAGTGTTTCAATGGGCGGCCTTATCGCCAAAAACGATCTCTTGACCTTTGGATGGACTTGATAAGAAGGAGAAAAGATGTGTTTGTAGTTTGAGGTGTACTATTTAAATGTATACAGTCCAGAAAAATAATTAATATAAATATGACAATTAATATAAAAAATATAGATGAAAATTAAATTAGGACATTTTTATGCACAGCATCAGACTGTTATAATGACTTTTTATGGGAGAGGTTGAATGATTCTTGATCATTATCAGCTTTAGCATTAGCTTATTAGCTTTAGATTAGCTGTTTTTTTCAAACAACAATTCTTCGGAAAAAACTAAATATCCTTATAAGGTTCAGGGAATTCAGAAAATTTCAACTCTATGTTGGTATGACAGTAACAACATGAAAACTTGTGTAAAAGCAAATCGAAATATCAGTTTTTGATCGAAGCAATTTTTATTTCCGACTTCTGCTAGAATCTGACGAATTTTCAGATTGAAGTGTGAAACAACAACAAACAACTTTCATCATTCTCTTTTCCAATGAAACCATTTTTTTGTTAACGGTCATAATAAATTTCGAAGAATCGAGGTTATAAATGCTAGCTCTACATTGTAAAATACAATACGTGTTATTCTAAAAAAGGAACAAGATTTGTAAAAAAAAACAAAGCTGAGAAAATAATGGTACATCAATAAACAAAAGTAAAATCCTACGAAATGGAAATCTTGTAAATTATAAATCTACCCTGAATGGAATTGAAATCTACATAATGGTTTGCGCAGAGAAAAATGTGAGTACTGAACAGGACGACAATAATACAAAACATTCGGGAACAAAGCGTGGCTTTGGATGAAGTACTATAAAAGTGGCTATGTGACTATGTATCATATCTAGGTAGACGTAACTTATACATACATATACGAATGCATTTTTGTAGCAGCAATACAATTGGAGTGTAAATCGTGGTTTCTTTTTTCGTTTTTATGTTGCTTACGAAAATCATTCTTATGTGTTTGGATAGGAATCAGGAGTCATCTGTATTTTTATTCTCATTCAATGTACTTATAGAAATACGAGTACAATAACTTAGGTATTTACAATCACATAATGAGGGTTTATCAAAGGAGCACTACTTTACGCCATTGTATCATTGTGCTACGTCGTAGCTAGCTGCGTAGCTAGGCGTAGCAAGGCGAGCGCGCTAAAGTACAACTTTTAATTCGATGCAGTAAGTCGACAGTACTAATGTCACATAAAACACTGAAAACTACGCTATGGTGGTGCATAAATATAATAACCAACATAGTAGTGTACTAAAATCTACTTTGTAGGTTATTTTATTTACGGTACACCAGCATTTTTTCATGTTTTATTGTCTTTTGTGACATTGGATCCTGTCAAGTTACTAAACCTAATTAAAAGTCGTGCTTGAGAATGGCGCACTTTAAATATTGGCATTTCAAAGTAGGGATTTTCTTTTTGTTGAAGTACATGCTACGTAAAAATAAATCTAGAAACAGAAAAGAACCCACTAAAAACCAAATGTATGAATATGTCATTAATTAAATTTACAGTTACAATTAAAATTAAATATACAGTTCAGTACTAGATATTTAAAGTGCAAACCTTTGTAACAATCCCTGCGTTCTAATCCCAGTCACATTCTTGTATATTTTTTCATACCCTACTTTTCATCTTTCAAATGTTTTCGTTTTTCAAACTTAAGTAGGCACGTGTATTTTTTACCTAGCTAAAAATACGTTACGTACGTTAGTTTAAATAATCGATTCAGTTTTCGCGTCCAACTGAAAATAACAAAGGCAATTTCACTAGAATTTAAACCAATTTTTTTGTTGCTTTTGATGGAATCTGAAATATGAAACTTTCATTCATATCAATTCAAAAATGTACTGAGCTTACAATTTTTTTGAAATCATTAAATTTGTACCCGAGATTGCTTATGTCATTTTTTAAATATATTTGTGGCAATAACATTGTTGCCTGCATCTTTGGTCCAGTGGTCCCAAGCGCGACGGCTGAGCGTGAGGTCCTGAGTTCGATTTCGGATCGGTCAAAGTGTTATTTAGTTTTTCCACTAGGAATTTTCTCATAAGCCTGGAGTCTGGACTTGTGCCTGGTTGATGGCATAAGGCTCGCCCTCTTTACATGGGACTTAAACTCGTCCGACGACGACTACCAAGTCGTAGGAAAAGGAGGAAAGAGGAAGCCCTCTAAAGCTCCCTCACAGGCCACCAAGGCCAAAAAAATCGGCGCCCCGTCCTCAGTAGACGAATCCGCGCCCTCTCCCCCCCGCTCCCCCGTACCCCTGGCACAGGCCTCCGGTACGGGCCCTAACGGCACCGCCACCCGTAAGGCGAAACCACCTCCCCCTGTCTTCATCCAAGACAAGGCGAAGTGGACGGCCGTCTCCAAAATGTGTGTTGATCGCAGGATCAACTACACCAACGCCCGAGCTACCCCTCTGGGTATCAAGGTAACCCTGCCGTCAGCAAATGACTACAGGGAAATAGTATCCCTTTTACGTGGGAAGGCCATCTCCTTCCACACCTATTCCCTCCCTGAGGAGACGCCAACCCGTGTGGTTATCAGGCGTATCCCCAGGGAGATCCGAACGGAGGACATCCTGGCCGACATCCGCGCCCAAGGTGTCCCCGCGTCCGCCGTCCACCGCCTTCATAAGGCCCGGGGTGGGCTAGTTTATGATATGGTCCTAGTTATTTGCGACCCCACAGAAGGGCACCACCCCATATTCAACATCAAAACGGTGTTGGCCCTGTCCGGTATTAAGATCGAAAAACCGTACCGTCCCCATCTAATTGGCCAGTGTCATCGCTGCCAATTGTACGGCCACTCTCAGCGAAACTGCTTCGCCAGGCCCAGATGCGTCAAGTGTCTGGGCGACCACGCCACGGGCAAATGTGACCGACCCAAAGACCGCACTCAGTGCACTGAACCACCGAGTTGTGTTCTGTGCGGACAGTCCGGTCATACCGCGAACTTCCGAGGGTGCCCGCGAGCCCCAAAGTCATCTTCCCAAAGGTTGATGAGACGTGCAAACGCTCGTCAACAAAGGGAATGCCCCTCTACTAGGGCACCACCCCCGCCATCGTCTGCGCTCCCTGAGCGCCTTAGCCCACAGAGGTCATCTCCGTGGAACAAGCTGAACCACCAGAAGGCCTTCCCGGCCCTGGCGGCTAAACGCAGCCACCCACCGGCGCTGATGGATTCACCCATCCCGGCGCCGACCCCAGCCCCTGCAGTTCAGGCTACCCAGACCGCAGAGGCTGAGGTTTCCGCCTTCCGTGCTCAGCCTACGGAGGCTCTTTACGACACTAAAATCCGTACACAGCGCAATATGAACGTCATATTGCCAGTGTACTTAATCTTTTGCAACCGCGAAGCCGATCGTCTAGCCGATCGCTTAGAGGCTACCACAGACCCTAAGAAGCGCATCGAAGCGCTCATGGAGGCCCCCTCGGTGCTCCGTGACCTAGAAGCCCATTTTAATAACCGCAATGGATAGGTACGTTAACGCTAGAACCTTGAAACCGCGATCCCTAAAGTTAGGATACGTCAATATAAATGGCTTACTCCAGCAACGGGCTGAGTTTGCCAACTTCCTCCGCGATCACCAACCGGACGTCCTCCTCATACAGGAGACGTTCCTCAAACCGCACAACCGCGACCCCAAAATTGCAAACTACCGTATGGTGCGCAATGATAGATCCCGCTGTCACAAGGGCGGTACAATGATTTATTATAAAAACTCATTGCACTGTGTCCCTTTAACTTCTCCTCCCCCGACCTCGCTCCTTGAGTACTCTATCTGTCGGCTCGGCATGACTGGCCATCAGCCAATTACTATTGTATCCGCGTACTGCCCTCCCGCTCGTGGGAGGGACGACATCCCAGCTTTATCCCACGATATCTCGGTTCTTCTCGGCTTGAGTGACTCCGTTATCATAGCGGGCGATCTCAACGCCAAGCACCCCGCGTGGAATAGTAATGTAACCAACGCCAGAGGGAGGGCTGTCCTCAATCTGGGCGCCTCCCTTAACTATGACGTCATCGCCCCGATGACTCATACCCATTTTCCCCACGATCCTGACCATAGACCTGACATACTGGACATAGCGCTCCTAAAGAATGTAAACCTTCGTTTACAATCGATAGAGGCGCTCCACGAGCTTAACTCCGACCATCGTCCGGTGATGATGACGCTAGTTCCCCGTACGGGTCCGCTTGACCCTGATCAGCCACCCCCGACTCAATTAGTTACCGACTGGAGGAAGGTAAGCGAAAAGCTGAAATCCTCCTCGTCGCCTCTACTCGACTCCATCCCCGATCTAATCACCTCAGTCGCTGACACCACGGGCGCAGTCGACTCGTTTACGGAGCACGTACAGACAGTCCTGAACGACTGTTCAAGGCGGGTTCCGGCGCTGAATGCCCAGCGCTGGAACCTACCGGACGATGTACGGGCTCTGATAACCGAGAAGAACGCGTCCGTCCGTGCCTATAGCGCTTTTCCCTGCTCTGCGAACAAAGCCCACATGCGAATGCTACAGCGTACTGTCAGCAAACGTGTGGCGGAGCACAGGTCGGAGAGCTGGGACAAGATGATCAGTGAGCTAGAGCCCAACCACCATGCCTTCTGGAACCTCCAGAGGAAACTCCGGTCCACCGTAGAGGCTACCATGCCTCCCCTCACTCGTCCAGATAAGAGCGTCGCGTTCGACGACTCGGAAAAATCCGAATGCCTAGCCGAAAGCTTAGAGACTCAATGCTCGCTTAGCTCCCAGCCGTTCGACCAAGCTCACCTCTTAAAGGTAGACGCCGAAGTCGAACGTAGGTCCTCGCTCCCTCCCGTCGACAACCCTGATGATCCTCTGCCTCCCGTCACTCCGGACGAAGTGCAAGACATCATTAAAGGGCTCAAACCGCGCAAAGCCCCCGGTAAGGACGGTATCACCAATAGGGTGTTTCAAATCCTCCCCGCGCAACTCGTTATGCTCATGACCGCCATCTTCAATGGCGCTCTGAGCAACAATATCTTTCCTCAATCGTGGAAAGAAGCCGTGGTTATTGGCATCCCCAAGCCTGGCAAGCCCAAGTCTGAGCCCACGAGCTACCGACCTATCAGTCTGCTCAATGTTTTCGGCAAAATCTACGAGAAGCTTATTTATAAGCGACTCAAGGACTATGTCGAGGCAAAGAGCCTGATACCGAACGAACAGTTCGGGTTCCGGCCGGGACACTCGTGTGTTCAACAGGTGCACCGCGTAGTCGAACACGTCAGCGCGGGCTTTCAGAGAGGCGCGCTCACCGGCGCCCTCTTCTTCGACATTGCGAAAGCCTTCGACAAGGTCTGGCACAACGGGTTGTTATACAAGCTATACCAACTCGATGTGCCAGATCGTCTCGTGCTCATCTTGCGAGATTTTCTGTCGAATCGTACGTTTAGATATCGCGTAGACGGTACGCTATCGTCACCTCACCCTATCCGCGCGGGCGTCCCTCAAGGATCCGTGCTGTCTCCTCTCTTGTTCTCGCTGTTCACTAGCGACGTTCCGAGGGGTAGAAAGGCCCAGTTGGCGCTTTTCGCCGACGACACGGCCATCTACTATACCGGTCACAACCCTACCACCATAGCTCGCACTCTCCAAACTTCCGCAAACGTCTTAGGCGCTTGGTTCCGGAAATGGAGAGTCGAGGTCAATCCCGACAAAAGTCAAGCGGTTCTCTTTAGGAAACCCGGACGCCGCAATGTCCCCACGCCTAGTCCGTTAGCCATGTACGGCAAGCCTATCCCTTGGGATAAGCGAGCCAAATACTTAGGTGTGATACTCGATCACAGACTTTCGTTCGCCGAACACATAAAGGCGGCGCGTTCGCGCGCCGTCTTCGCATCCGGCAGGCTTTACTGTATGACCAACGAGAAAAGCAAGTTGTCACTCAGGTGCAAATTGCGGCTCTTCGTCTCGGTCATCCGACCAATCATGACATACGCTTGCGCAGTGTTCGCTCACGCCAAGCCGTATCATATTCATAGGCTTCAGACCGTCCAGAACCGATTCCTGCGCAGAGTCACGGGAGCTCCCTTCTACGTCCGAAATGAGACTCTCCATGTAGATCTCAAAATACCTACGGTGAAACAGTTCATGAAGCGACTCACCCAGCGCTTCATGGACTGTTCTACCGCTCATCCTAACCCCTTAGTGTCATCGGCCGTCCGATACACTCCCTCGCGAATAAGTACAGTTCGAAGACCGAAACACACACTCACAGAGCCAGATGATCCTATCACTCTCCTCCAGGAGAGCGATAGGGCCACCAGCACTGTTCGCAAACAAAAACGGACATTCCGTCCTCGCCGCCGAGGCCCGTCGCGACGACCCCGTCAATGCCCCCCTCCCGACCCTTTGCTAGAGCCAGCCCGCGAAGCTGAGCCGATTAATGTTTAAAATGTCCCTAAATAATGGAACAATCAGATCCAGCCTGTCCCTTGCTGTCCTCTTCAGCGACGTCCTAAGCCGAGGTTCGTACCCCGCAGGGGGTGCCCTTAGCGATAGTCGCTTAGCTTATAAGTTTTTATGCCTGGCTGGAGGCCTTAATTTTAATTAAGCCCCCCACAGGAAAGTTCGGTTGAGCAGTAAATATCCCTAAAGGATAAACTGCGAGATGCCCATTCCAAAAAATTTAATTTAAGGTCCGAAAAAAAAAAAAATAAAAAAAAAAAAAAAATGGGACTTAAAACATAACGAAATGTGTTTATCTAGGTGCACCTTTGCCCAACCCATGAAGTTACATATATTGAGTAGTTTTTTTTTTTGAGCGAGTTTTATTTAAATGTGAACCAAACTCTCTTACGAATGCAACATACATATAGCCTCACTTATCTTGTCTCTCTAAAGGATGCGTAGGTTCCTTTACACTACCTTATCTGCCGGGACCTTTTGTTTAGCGTCGACACTAAAACTTTTCCTGTTCTCCAATTAATTACTTTTCATGGTACTTATGTATAATATAACATCACGCCTGTATTCCCTGACGGGTTAGGCTTAGGTGTATCTATAGTACATTCGCATTTCGTCAGTTATATTCAAGTCCCATGTAAATGGGTAATTATTTACTTATGTATTTAACACCACACAAATGTACAGCGGAAGACTTACTGCCACAGACAAGTATAGCAGTATAACAGGTAACAGTGGCGGTAATTGCTCTTTTCTAGATTTTTTTCATTGAATTTCTGAACGACACAAACTTTATCGCTTCACAAGTCGTGTTAAAATATTGATGATTACTATAGGTTTAGTCGGCAGGTTTATTACAGTTCATAAATCCGATTTTATTTATTAAAAAAATGAAGGTGGGTCAATGAACGCTATTGGTACCTATGTATGTATTTTTCTATACTTTCGTGACTGTATTGACCCATAAAATTCTAAACTAAACATTGCCCTCACGTCCACACATGAAATACTTTTCTAAGTACTGGCGACACTATATTTCATTTTCGCCCTTCACGGTATGTAATTTTATTACTGGGATCAATTTTACGACATTCAATACTTTTACGGTTGTTGAGCCAAAAACGTAAAAGGGTTACTGTTACGTCACTCGTTACTTTACTTTACTTTCCCTTTCCTTTGTTCTTCTATGGGGTTTAGAGAAGCTATTTTATATGTTTAATAGATTCGCATTTTATTGTCTCACGATACTATACGAATGTACGAGATTTATGACGGTTTGTATGTAAAGTTTGACTTTACGATGTAATCAAGAGTTGGGACAACGGTTTTAATAAGAGTTGTGTCGGATCCGCTTAAAATCTCGTAGATATCCGCGCCATAAAACAAATTGATATTCTGTTTATATTTAAGTTCCCCGGGAAAAAGGTTGCCTATCTTTGAGAGGGGTTTTGTGAAGAGGATGAGCGTCCCAATTGTAATAAGTGTTCTCTATGATAATAATCTTTCTTTAGTGAATAAATTACGTAAATGACAATAAATAATGTGAAAATGTATCCTGTAGTAAGTGTTTGAAGATGTAGGTAATTTTTTTGTTGACAATTTCTTCACCTCATTTACTTCTAAAAATCTGCGCCTCCTGATGTCAATCCGTGGATGGTTTAGCACCATTACATATCGAGATTCCTACGTGCCTCGGGAAGCACGTTAAACCGTCGGTTCTAGCAGTCATTCGAAGATCTTTGTCAGTCCTTACGGGCAAGCTAACAAAACTATTCCCAATCACTGCAACTCTTGGTATCGAAAATCTCTAATGTGGCGTCCACCAGAAAACCGCCTAGGCAATGAAGTCCGACGACTCCCGGAGAAACGATTCAACTGTCTAAAGGTGCGTCGAGACTATATAACATGACATGTTATATAACATAAAACATGTTACATGACATAGTTGTATAAAATGTATTGAATGTGTGCTAATTGCAAAACGTTATGTTTTATAACATGTTAGTCTGGACGCACCTTAAGATCGCAACGAAATCATACAGATAAGAACAGTGGAGAAGTTAAAAAAATACACAATATTCACTTCCCTCCATACCGAGCAAGAAGCAGAACAGAGCTAAACCAATAAGTACACAAACGTGTATAACTAGCTCAGTTGCCTATCATCACGGGTTAAAATTAACACTAATTTCAATTGGTCCGAATTCGGCACAACCGTTTGAACGCACGAAATTTGTTCTACTTCTTTCTACAAGGTTCGCATGGTAAACCACTCCGGATTCATTCTGCCGAAGAATACACTCCCATAAGTCATAGTTTGAATTCACAGTCAGATGTAGAACATTTACACAATGGCGATCCAATAAGCTTTAAAGTAAATGATTTACACTCAAAGTTGCCATAACCCGTGAGAAATTGGGAAAAACTGTGATCCACCTTCAGCTATATCCTTGGGATTTAAAGTCATTGATCGATCTTTGACAGTGGTCAGTGGCATTTTGAAGCCCGAATGTCTGACAACTAGTCTTACCCATACTTCACCCAGATACTGGGTTGTAGAGTTCAGATGGACAGTCGCTTCATGTAGAGTACTTACTCGTTTTCAGCTGCCGACAGACTGGAAACGGCCTTCAACTTAATTAGAAAAAGGCTAGGCAGATGATGAAAGCAAACGTTAATAAAAATACTATCTTATGTGATAATTGAAGTTCTTTAGCGCAGGATTTGTAGTTATGTGTGCTCGACTGAATGTATTCAATACAACACGACACTATAGTAGAGGACATCTTAAATTTGAATAACACAGTTATCTATTATGTCCAGTTTTGATGCATGGAGGTATTGGTATATGCAACCGACAGATAAGGATACAAAAAAGTTATTAACTAACCATATTTAACATAATAAAGCTGTGTCAATACACATACAACATTAAGTAAAAAGATTTATCTTCATTCTTTTCTTTTTGTTGTATGCCTTGCAATTTTAAAGTTCTTTCCTTCTTTCTTACAAAAGCTGCACTAAAACTTCGAAGCGAGTCCCTATACTTTAATTTCTTCATCAACAACGTAGTTTTTAATATAAGTCGACGGATTGCGATACACGTCACGTTCCGGGAGTACAATGGCCGCCAGGGACCGACGCCGGCCGTCCGAATTGTCCCGCCAGTGTACACCAACCACGTGACCGTTCCGCACTCCTGATCGCCTGGTACCATAGAACAAAAGCATTTCCTTTATTCAAGGCTTTCAGACGTATTGTTTGGCGGTAAAAGGATGGATGGAGCCATGAAATATGTAAGCGAAGAAGTGTAGTAGCCTGTAAACCATAGATATGTCGACCAACCAAAGGAAACTAGTACTTTATTCAAGACAGTTGGCACAAAATATTTAGGAGGTTTGAATTAGTAAAACCATTCGTCTAAGTTGGTCTTGTCAGTTTATCGTAGACTAAATCAGACGTATACACGCAAGGAACGTCTAAAACATGGCTCAGTCATAATAAATAGCTCGATTTTGTACTTCACGAAACGAAAATACATAAGGTTAATAAAGAATAATCTGAATGACACAGTTTCACGGTATTACAACATTTTTGTTTGTTACAGTAACTTAATTATAGATTGTGGACATTCAAAACATTTAACAGCGACATTAACAACACTAAACTACAAATTAACGACAATAGTAATTAATACAGTGGGATAATGCTGGCGCGTAACAGTCGTAATGCTTTAGCATTTAATTTCTTAGGCCGTAGATTAAACTTGGACCATCTTGCGTTAAGCTCCGGGCTCGAGCCAAATTAAAAAGCTGAGGATGCACAAAGTATTTTGGCAAATTCCTCGAGCGTGGCCGAGGTGCAGGCCGAGTGTGTAGCTGTGGAGGCTCATTGCCTAGAATTCCCTACGGAGGAGAATGCGAATCACGTCCTGGGCCAAGAGAATTCCAGTGCTCTGGACGATTTCTCAAATTATCCGTTGTACAGAGTGCTCTGGATGTAATTCCGAACATTAGTGGAATTGCTCGTATGTGAGATCAATTGATCGGAAAAATATTTGGTACTCACGGTATTGGGTTGCTTGATATTTGAAAACTATTCGTATATCCGCGGATGTTGAAATGCAATTCACATGAATGGATGTTTTTAGAACCCTTGCTCGTTAATAAAATACTGGAATTCGCATCGAATAAACAACATTGAAAACACGTTGAAACATTATTTTGCATATTCTTATCCATTATCATTCATGTTTATTAAAACATAGACACATTGTTTGGATTAAACATTACTCCAAAGTGTCCCAACACTAAAAAATACACATAGTAATCAAAATGCAAATTAACATTTGTCAAAGTAAATATTGCGCAGTAATATACCTTTTAATGGCTATAAAGCTCGCAATTAACTTCAGGCAACGGTTTGTGAATATTTTTATTAAACTAGCGATCGTTAACTGGATGCGGGCGAATTAAATCAGAGGTCATTTAGTTTTACTGACGTCGATAATTACTGCCGTCCCTGACGAGGCATTAAACTTACCACAAATAAGTGTTTGCGTACATGAGTGTGATTATAAACAGTAGGCGCGGTTATGCGTTGGCGGTGTTAGAGGATAATGGGGGAAATGTTATGTAATACGTGCTATGTGTAAACTAGTCTAGTGTTCTGAGTAATATAGAGTTTCATACTAATTAGATTTGATTTGAGCTAGGCCATGCGGTCAGATTGTTACTTGCGACAGCTATTATGCCATGGCTCAATATATTTGTAAGACAAAACCCATGCGCTTTTACTACACCATTACATTTGGGTGAAGCCTTTTTACGCAAAATACGCGCTACGTCGTGGAGTTGCGGAAATCGGCCCGACTAACAATACAATAGAATACAATTGGGTGAAGCCTAGTGTTATTGAAAACGGTACCTATAAGTCGTACACTGAGTCTAGTCTATACCTAACCCCGGAAAAACCGGATACCTAAACTATTTATTTGTTTTTTTAATACTTCAAGCATACTAATGTTCAGAGGCAGAGTTTACGCCGTAGGCATTTTCTACCGGTCAACTTTTATCTTTAGCATCTTTGATGAAAATACAATCTCTTAACTCACAAGCGAAGTAAGATTTTGTACTTTAAAGAATGAAAAGAAGAAAATATATCCAGAACAGGCTCAGGCACACAACGACACAATAAACATAACATATTATAAGATAACAGTAGTAATAAAAAAGGCCGCCAGTGACCCTCGGATCACCAAACATATACAGTATTCAAGGTGAGTGGTTGAGCATTTTCCTGGAAGTTTTAATAGCCTACGAAAAATACTGATAACTTGGAAAATTCATTATGTATTCACTAGAAAAATCTTTTGCCCAAACAACGCGTACATCCTCCCACGCAAGTTTCCACATTATCATACACATAATGGCTAATAATCTTAAACATACTCTAGTGTGTACTGTACATAACCGACCGGTTTATCCCTAGCGGATATTGGAACTGTTATCGCACTATGCAAATTCAATTGCGCAGTGCACTCTACGCGACAACTTGGGGACTATGCAATTGATCGTTACTACCCAATAAGCTCTAAGAGTTATTTTAGGACAGTTTTATTAACGTTAGTATTATATCCACTGCAATGATAAGACTATGGGATTTGACTATGATTGAACGAAGAAGAATGTGAAAAAAAAGAGGCTCGTTTCTAAATAAAAACAGTCGCACGGGTTGATCGAAGATTAAGGCTGTGCTTATCGTGGCCAGTCTATGGATGGTGACCGTTTATTACGTATCGAGACTCCTTTGTGCTTCGGAAAGCATTTACAGACGTTGGTCCCAGCTGTCGTTTATAGATCTTTGACAGTCTTTACGTGTAGTCAGAAGCTTGAAAGTCTGCCAATCAATCTTATCAAGAGGTATTGTGTTACCCCGTTACTAGATTGTGGAGGTCAGGTAGTCAGAAGCTTGAAAGTCTGCCAATCAATCTTATCAAGGGGTATTGTGTTACCCCGTTACTAGGTTGTGGAGGTCAGATAGGCAGTCGATCCTTGTAAAATACTGTGTTTAGCTGCATCCACTTAGACTGGAAGTCAACCCTAACATAGTTAGGCGTACCTATTGTTAGCCCGCACTACGCCAGTTATGATCCAGACCCCAGACTGCTGACTGACAAATTCCAAATGGATAACCCAATAACACGCCCGACCAGGGAATCAATCCCAGGACCTCATGCTCAGCAGTATCAGTTCCGACCACTAGACCAACGAAGCAGTTACGTCCTATCCATTTAATCAACAAAAAGAAAGTGTCGAAACATAGTCGACAAAAACTTCAACGTAACTAATCCACTGTTCTAAGCGTAACGGTTCCAAAAATGTTTCAGCAAAAATATTTCATTATACCTATTCATGTGACCCATGTTTAGTGCATGTCTGCTGTCTGATAAAGTATACCGCAAAATGCTGGAAAGGTCCCAGACAGTATGTACGTTTAACCGTTCGTCTAGATTAATGTCACTACATATTGGATGCTTCAGCCAAAATGTTGCTGAAAAGTGTACTATTATGCTAATATAGCATTTATTCTCTTCGTGACTGGAACCCTATGTTGTACAGAAGGGGATACATGGTTCAGTAAAAAACCGGGGAAGAGCGAGTCATACTCACCCGCCGAGGGTTTCGTATATTAGCAGGAAAACCATTTCTACGTTTTCAACGTTACAAACCTAAGTTTATGTGTTAAGGACTTTTACTGACAACTGTGCTAGTAAGGGACATCGTTTTATTTTTCCATTTCAGATTCTATTGCAATGTATTCTTTATTTATAGCACTTCTAGTTCTTCAAATATGACGCTGTGACAGGCCAACCGACAGACAGATAGATGAAGTCACACCATAAGGCTTTCTATTCTACTATTTTCGTACAGAACCCTAATAATGAGACGACTGCGTCGGAATATAGTTTTTATCCCCACACATTATATTATCCGATAGTACCTACCTTATCTCTTTAGAGAAAACAAAGAACCCTCGAAGCAGCGTAACCAGATACCACTTCTAAGTAACCGGATACTAACGACCCACCGAAAGTTCGTGTGAAATTGTACCTACACCGCCACTGTCGTCTGGAACTTAAGGCTATATGAATAAAACATCAACCAAAACTTCGACGAAATCGAGAATTAATCCTTACGCGTCATATAGCACGAACACTGTTATACAAACAAGGGAAAGTTATGACACGGATATGAGTGGTTCAAAACATAGTTTATAATGTACGTGGCAGTAACTGACTCGTATGTTTGAATTACGACAGGGGCAAAGAGCTTTCCACTCCACCATATTCGAACATTGTATTCACAACGTGTGACGTCGAATAAATAACCACGTTTGAATAAAAACGGATGCGCGCGTGAACCACTTAAATGTTTTTACTGACGTCATGAAATAATAAAATAATTTAGAACGCCGACGTCCTGACTGCGATGTCCTCTGGAATCATGCCAAGCACCGCGGGATGCAACGTTATCCGAGCCTCAAGTACAAACTTTTAAGAAGCATACTCCTGTCTAACTTTACCGTTATTATAAAATGTAAGAGGCGACGCAAATAGGGCAGTAGTGGAAGTTCGACGGATTTTTAGACGTTTCGAACAACGGTTATGAGCCGAACTCGAGTCGCGTCGAACATTGGATGCTCGCAAATTTTTATCACCCAGTGTCGTGCCGCTCGTACGCGCCACGGGTATCGATAATCCCGTGCATAACCATTCCATTTGCACGTGACACGTATAGTGCGAGTTATGTGTTTCCGCGTTAGTTGGCACATGTTGTAGCGTATTAAATTAGACGTATCAGAGGATAGCTTGATATTGGTACAGTTGGCATCTGCGCACGGCGCGCACATGTGCGACATTGGCCGCGGCTCATGCATCATTCAGACGGAACCTGCATCCAATCGCTCTTACATTTAGGTTATAGCTCACCGCTTACGTGATAAATCGCTGTTCTGGAGGAAACTTGTAGTATCATCACGAGCAGCCATGTGCTACATCGTTGGCTTTTATCAGATTTTTCCAGCTGGTTACGAGAGCTCATGTAAAATGCATGCGGTAGCCGTGTTTGTAATTGCTGTAACAGCTTTTGCATTACGCCCTAATATTAAAAGACATTTACGTATGTATACCTGCGTTTTTAAACGTAATTTAACGAGTTTTATGAAGAAAAAATATACCAGAAAGATAGTTTTAAAAACTGAGAGAGAGTTTTAACATTGTCTAATTTCGATGTCATTACAGGACCTCAGCTTCTGATTGAAATTTGTAACATACTATTCAATTCATATTCGGCGTTACTTTTAATATGTTAAGGCTCGTTGGTCTAGTGAACCTAAGTGCAACTACTGACTTTGAGGTTCTAGGTTCGATTTCCAGGACGGGCAATGTGTTTTAGACTCTTCCGCTTTACATGGTACTTATTGAGTGCACCTCTTACCAACAATTTCGGGAATACAGGCGTGTTATTATGTTAAGCTAAATGTTTATCTATAAGACGTAACTTTAAGACGTAATTTTGTCGACCGATGTGGCGCAGCGGGCGAACGTCCGCCTGCGACGCAGGAGGTTGCTGCAGGTTCGATTCCCGCCTTGGGACAAATGTTTGTACAATCTGCAAAGATTTGTTCAAGGTGTTCTGGGTGTTTGCAATGTATAATAAAAAAATATCTATCTATGTAATGTATTGTATTAAGTATATCAGTCATCTAGTACCCATAACACAAGCTCTGCTTAGGTTGGGGCTAGATGATGCTGTGTGGATTGTCCAGCAGTATTTATTTATTTTATTTGATTTTAAGGCTTTGCTATTAATTACTATAACCCCAATAAAACATCATTCGTGATTTCCTTAAGAACAACAACCTGTTACTAGTCAGTCAATCATAAGAATTTTATCTCCTGTCACACAAAAGCTAATAAATGCGACGCAATATCACACTGCGTCTTGAGTATCATTAATCAATAACCGTGCAGTGCAATACTACATCCCTGAGTAATATAGCCTATGATATTGCCATTTCACATTAAATGGAAGTAATTGGAATTCCTGTCAAGGGTGAAATTGGCGTCTTCATTGAGCAATCAGAGACGAAATGTACCGCTCATGCAATATGTATGCTCGTACCATATTATGTGTGTTTATTTGCTCTTATATTAACTCTGTGAGTATTTATTGCTTGTTGAGAGTTATTTCGGCTGGGTAATTGTGTTAGTGGGTATAATTCATTCAACTCGGCCGAAGAGGTTGCTAGTTCGAAATTCTGTTGTATAGGTCCGCGGTTATACTATACATGGTGTGTATGCCTTGTTGAACGTATAAGTGATGTGAAAAGGTAGGCAGACACGTGAACATCGTTTACTTAGAAAAACTACTTAATAGGTTTAAGTATTTTTAAACAAATACCTAACACGAGTAGGTTTTGTTATATATTTGCATTCAGTTATAGTGTAAGCTCACACGACAAAAATGTTACATGGATAAAATCATGTTACCTACCGCCTTAATTTACATATTTTGTAACAGTTTCTCATAGAGGGGCTTGTCACTAAGTAATAATAGCCACACGGATTGATATTCAATGTTAAACAACGCTTTCTATTGTCGGTCAGTTGATGGGTGACCTTCCAAAGACCCCTCCGTTCCTTGGAAAGCGTGTTGAACCAGTTGAGTGCAGGCTGTCATTTATAAATCTTTGACAGTCTTTATGGTAGTGCAAATTCCGACAGTCTAATAACCAGTATTACTAAAGAACCTATCGTGTTACCCAGTAACTGGGTTGTGGAGGTTAGTTGACAGTCGTTTCATATAAAATACTGATATTCAACCGCATCCGATTTGACAGGAAGCCAACCCCGACATAGTTTGGAAAAGACTGGGCTGATTAATTAACATTTATATTTGGATGATATGAAATACCTAGTTTGGTTTTATTGAGGGTCATAGCTGACACTTTCTGTGAGAAATAGAAACACAACAATCTCCCGCAATAACCCAATGTGAAGTCAGAAAAAAAAATTGTTTACCACTTCTTTTAACAACATTTCCTTTGATTTACAAACTTCACTAAGGCTGAAACTATTTAACTGTCACAAAAACAAATAGACCTTGCTAGTATAAGACGTGCAAGTAATATTCAAACTTACAATTAATTTTCCTGACTGTACCAACGCCCGTCTACCTTAATTTGTTACTCACATACCTACGCCGTCGTACCTCTTTTGTTCATCTCCTCTTCATATGAAGGGCTGATTCTGCAAATCATTTTATGAACCCACGTGTAAAGTGCCTACTGCATTCAAAAGTGCCTCTTCATTCTCGTGCTTCCCGTGTCTATTCTTATGATAGACGTGAGATAAGGGCGCCTTTACTTTGTAATCTCTTAGTATCACAATACAAGTGGAAATAAGAGGGGCTTATTCTTAGGTGTTTCCAGGCGCATCTTTTCTAAATCTGCATGTTCTGGGTCACAGACAGACAGGTCATGTGATTTTGCTAAGTCTAAACGCCTACATTGCTAAACTATATTTTGTTTTTCATAGACTTGAGAACTTTTTTCTATCGGTGGAAATTAACGTAGTTGAAAAGATTGTACCCTGAGTATACTTTAGATAGTAGTGTTAGTTTTAGGTAGGATTCTCTTTTTCCACTTTTTTTTTCTTTTAGGTAGGGCCACTCGCAATACAGCACTAGACGACTGTTTACTGCTTAACCGGACGATCCTGTGGTGACCTTACAATAAAGGCAAGACAGGGCTAACTACTGTAACTTTTTTTCCACTAATTATATTTTTAATTTATACCATTTCCATCTCTTTCTATCTAATGAAATAAGAAAGGGACAGACCTGGATAAGAGCTATCAATTTAAGTTGAACTAAAGTTTTCGTACAAAAATAGTAAGTACATTGACATTTCGAATACATTTGCTGAAAACATGGTGAACTTTAAGATAAAAACTAATTTGGCGTATCGGATCTTTCTTTTTCTTTTTTTCAAAAAAACGTTGCCCCACACTAGGAATTTCTCCTGTATCGGGGTGCGTTTACAAACATTTAAACTCACATACACAAACAGCCAGATCCGAAACAACTACCTGTCGACCAAACAAATATTTGTTCCGTGCGGGAATCGAACCTACGACACGCGGCGCAGTAGTCAATCGCTCAGCCACTGCGCCAACCGTGCCGTCGATCTCTGACGTAGTTCTTATGACAGGGAAACAGCAAACTAGTTTTTTTTTTGAATACGTGTTTGTAAAAACCGATTTACAGAAATAAATACCATTTATCATTAATTTATATCAGTCAGTCTCTGTCTTTTTTAAGAAATGTGAAGTCTGAGTCTGAAGAGACGACTGTTAAAATCCTCAGTGATAATGTAGGTAAAGTGACCTGTTGTTTCATAGTAATGCCAAGGATTGACATTCGTTCAGTTCAATTCATGCTCACTTCACGTCCTTACTAAACGCGGGGAGATTTTTACAGAATAGATCAGCAGCTGTCAGTAAGAAACTTCAATTTTTACATTCAATATTTGGCTGTTATATCACCAACCCTACAGAGAACCTCGCCTTCTTAGCGTGACGATGATAAACTATATAGAATCGGCCCAGAAATTAAATTGGCATCAAATTCCGCAATGTGCAGGTGTCAGGGTGCGCAGGAAACGTTATGAGGTGTCCCATCGTTTGTGGAGTAACACCACACTTGCACACCAGGCTGGAGGCGTTTATTAACTTCCAACTGAGCAGGTTTTTCCCTGCTTTGACCAACCTGTGTGCGGAGCCTAAAGAGAATTGAAGATTGTTTATTACTTATCATAAGTTTCAAAATAAACATTATTAATGTTTGTTATTTTTTACGGCTCACGTAGGTGATGATGATGCCATCAAGCCGGTTTCGGCCACAGACTGCATTCGATGGCTTTCAAGAATGGTTGTTGATATGTGTGAATGTGGATAGCATATCCACAAGAGAGCACATGAAAGTACAGCACACCGAAGCTCTCAACAACCACCATTGAAAGTCATCGAATGCAGTCTTTCAACCTTAGTTGGATATGCTAACCAACTTTGGTTGAAATAAATAATAAATAAATAATGCTGGACAATCCACACTGCATCATCTAGCCCCAAGCTAAGCAGATCTTGTGTTATGGGTACTAGATAACTTTTTTTTTTTTTTTTTTTTTCCTTAATAGTAAGAACCAAGTTCTTACTAGTTAATTGCAATCTAGCCTAAGAAGACTAATAAACAATTTAAATCTAACTTATTATGCTACGTTATAAATTATGTTAATGCTAAGAATAGTGTCCATAATTAGGTATGCACTTTTACACACGTTCGTAACACTTCCTTAGAGTCTGGTAAAATTGATAAAACACTTTGTTCATGTGTTATATAAATAGCACAACATTGTTACTATTATTGATTCACTTACACTACACTAATTCAAATGGTTTAGTTCTCTTTAGTCTACGCACTATGCCTGTGTTGTCTAACAGCTGGATTGCCTCAACATTCACGTGTCGATGGAGTCTGTGTTCGTGGGCTTCAGCAAATTTTTGTGTGATGGTGGTGACGAATTCCATGTCGAGGTCACGGTGGAGGTCATCGTTTCTTATGTACCAGGGTGCATTTACAGCAGCCCTGAGTACTTTATTTTGGAACTGTTGAATTATTTTGACGTTGGTTGGCTTAGTACAGCCCCAAAGTTGGATACCATACGTCCAAATTGGCATCAGAATATGCTTGTATATTATCAACTTATTATGTATTGATAAACAGGATTTCCTTCCCAGTAACCAATACAAACGTTTATAACGAATATCGAGTTCCTGTTTTTTCTTTTTGATATGGGCTTTCCAACGCAGCTTGGCGTCGAAAGTTATGCCAAGGTATTTGGCTGTATTAGCATAAGGTATTTGCATACCATTTATGTAGAGTGGGTGGTAGTCACTGTGTTTGTTTGTGAAGTTAATGTGAACTGATTTTGACTCATTCAGATTGATCTTCCACTTTTGTGTCCAGTCGTAAACTTTGTTCACAGCTAGTTGAACTTTCTCTACTGCTTCTCTATGGCTTGATCCGGTGGCCATAATAGCAGTATCATCTGCAAAGGTCGCTATGGTGCTGTTTTCCAGCTCTGGGATGTCACAAGTGTATAACAAGTACAAAATTGGGCCAAGCACACTTCCTTGAGGCACCCCAGCTTTTATGGTTTTTAGCTCGGAATATGCGTCCTCTTGGCGTATTCTAAACATTCTTTTAGTTAAATACGACTCTAGGATATCTACAAATTCTGGTAGCATGCGTCTGAGCTTAAATATGAGACCCTCATGCCAAACTTTGTCAAAAGCTTGCGCGACGTCTAAGAACACGGTAGCACAGACTTCTTTATTTTCTAGCGTTTTTTCAATAACATTAGTTATTCTATGTACCTGGTCTAACGTTGAGTGTTTTTCTCTGAAGCCAAACTGGTGATCTGGAACTAGGTTTTTATCTTCTATTACTGGTTTTATCCGTTTTAATAACAGTTTTTCAAATAACTTTGATAGTACGGGTAACAGAGAAATGGGTCTGTATGATGATGCTTCGTGGGGAGGTTTCCCAGGCTTCGCAATCATAATGACTTCAGCAACCTTCCATGGCTCAGGTACATATTTTAAGATAAATGAAGCATTTATTAGTTTGGTCAGCTTTACTATGGCTTTGCGTGGGAGGCGTTTTAGAATTTCCCCTGTGATGAGGTCGTAACCGGGAGACTTTTTTGAGCTAATGTTGTTTTGAATTTCTCTCATTACTTCCTTAGGAGTCACAAGCTTGATTCTTTGGTTTTGTGATAAATTTACACTCTCATGTATTTCTACAGAGCTTTCGTTGGGTTGAAAGGTTTCTTCTAAATGTTGAGCAAATCGGAACGCCTTTTGGTCATTGCTTATTGCCCATTTTCCGTTGCTATCTCTGATGGGCGGTATTTGTATAATCTGCCTTTTTAGATTTCTCGTTGCTTTCCAAAGTGAGTAATCCGTTGATTTGTCATTGGTAAGCTGAAGAAGGTTGGTATTCAGAGATTCATCCTCAAATTGTAGAATTTTTCTCTTTAGTCGTTTAGTTAGGTTATTTAGCGTTGTTTTATGACGCGGGAACCTTGTTTGCTGCCACAACTTCCTTTGTTTTCTTTTCTCTGATAGTAAATCCACAATTTCTTTAGGATGGATAAATCCCTTATATTTGCGTTTTAGCTGAGGTGTTTTTGCTCCACGCACATTGTTGAATTGCTCCACGCACATTGTTGAATATTAATAATAAATTTGTTTACTTCTGAGTCAAGCTGATCTTGCGATTTTATCGGAGTTTTAAGGTCGATAATATTATCTAGATCAAGAGCAAAACTGTCCCAATCTGTGGACTTATTAACCAAGGTTAAGTGGCTTTCTTTTAATAGGATTTTTTGACTTAGCATTAGTATAATCGGAGAATGGTCAGAGTTCATAGTAAAACTTTCCTCCAAACTGATGTAATTGGTGGATATATTTTTGCAGATGAAAAAATCTATAAGATCCGGTATTTTCTGGTGGTCAGTGGGCCAGTATGTAGGTTTGCCTGTACTCATTACTTCACAATGTGTTTCTTTAACTGCACTTAAGAGCTGTCTTCCTTTAGTTGTAGTAAGTCTTGAACCCCAATGCGTATGCTTAGCATTAAAATCACCGCCTAGGATAAATCGCTGGCCTAATAATTCAAAAAGATGTAAGTATCGCTCTTTTCTTATCATGTGCCTAGGAGGCGAGTATATGGCTGCAATGGACACTTGACAAAACTTAGTTTTAACAGATACTGCCACTGCTTGAATGTCTTCTTCTTCATATTTACACTGCACGTAGTGACTAATGTTTTCTTTAATTATAACCGCACTACCCCCCCTGGCAGAGTTGCTAGGGTGGAGGGAATTATATATCATGTATCCTCTAAATTTGATAAAAGATTGCTTTGTGAAATGCGTTTCGGAGATTAAACACACGTCTATATTTTCTGTATCTAGGACCGCCTGCAACTCATGCTGTTGTTTGAGGAGTCCATTGGAGTTCCACGCCATTATTTTGAGTGTGTTATTCATTTTTGATTATTCAAGACAGCTGTTTTAGTGCTGGATTCTAGCTTCTCTAATCTCTTATCAAATGAGGTAATGCACTTCAAGATCTGGTTAATCTTATCCTCTAAGTTCAGAGGTTGAGATCCTTGTTTTGCAGCTTGTACGTAAGTACCAATGTTGGTTACTTGCATGGCTGGTTGTTTTGCAGTTGACTGGACACTTGCTTTCTGCGCCTGTTTACCAGGGTGTGTTATAGGAGGAAACTGTTGGGTATTAGGCACCGTAGGTTTCTTTTTTAAAACTTTATTTTTCATAATTTGCATCTGTTTGGCTACTTCACACCCTCTATAATTGGCAGGGTGAGGTAGGCCGCAGTGGATACATTTTGGTTTCTCTTGCGGAGATTTGGTACAATTGGCTGTAAGATGCTTGCCAGTGCATTTCACACACCTTGGCTCTTTTTGACAATATTTATGTGTATGCCCATAAGCTTGGCATCTCTTGCATTGGGGAATGAGTGCTGGTTTTTTGAGTGGATGTATTTCAATTTTACACCCTAATATGTACTTAATGCCGTAGATTTTGTTGACATCTTCATCGTTATAAAATGATAAAACGAACATGTTGAGTGGTTCTTTGGTCTTCCAGCTCAATTTACTATCTACCTTTTCTATTTTTAGGCCTTGGGTTGTTAAATCTTCCTTAATTCGATCTGGTTGGCAAGAAGAGTGTAGTTTCTTTACCACAACTCTAATTGGTCTGGCCTGCTTGTTTTCGTATGAATGCCAGTGGTAGTCTTTTTCAGACAAGAACCTGGCAATTACTCTATATGAGTCTTCTGATTTGGCGTTAACCTTCACACAATCCCCATTCATCATTTTTGCTGTAAATGATTCCGCTGGTTGGCTTTCAATTAACGAATCGTAGAACGTTTGATAGTTCTTGATTCCGTCTATTATGATTGGCGGTGGTAAGGGCACTTTTTTGACCGAAGTCACTTTCTCATTTTTTTGATGATTGTCTTGTTGGGCGCTTCCGGGTTGTTGTTTTGGAGAGAGGGAGGTGTTAAGCTTCCTTTTCTTCCTGCTCTTGGCCCTAATCCACTCAGTCTCTTTAGCAAGGTCATCCTCGTCCGTACAGTATTCCACGTCGTTTTTTGTAGTCTGAGCAGGTTCTGTAGTCCCTTTTGTTTCTTTGATGCAGTTCAATTCTCCTTGAAGTGTCTGAACTTGTTCCTGCAGGGCATCAATTTGTACATTCAATTTACGTACCATGACTTGCAGGTTTTCTCTATCTGTTTTCTCTTGGAGATAACAGTCATATAACCGCCTTTCTAGGTCAGTTTTAATAGTAATAGACTTTTTTGTAGCCATTATTAAGTTGTAAGGCGAGTTTAACACCTATACAATAAGTTATTGTAAACACTTCATGATTTCCGCACTTGTAACTAGGTCATGACACTGACCCCGATATATTGACGTAGGTACGCCGCGACGCGACGTTGTTGTGATCCGTCAGCAGAAAACTCTTGCGAAAGAGCTCGCGCGCGCGATCGTACGTCCGTGCACTATACTAGGTAGACAACAATCTAGCCCCAAGCTAAGCAGATCTTGTGTTATGGGTACTAGATAACTGATATACTTGATACAATACATTACATAGATAGATATTTTTTATTATACATATCAAATACCCAGAGCACCCGGGACAAATATTTGTAGATCGTACAAACATTTGTCCCAGGGCGGGAATCGAACACGCATCCTCCTGCGTCGCAGGCGGACCTTGGCCCGCCGCGCCACTTCTGTTGAAAGACTCCTGATGGACGAGGACTTTCTAGAGTGGTTGTCTCCTGTTGAAAAACTCCGAGCACAAAGCGGACATGTCAGAACACCATTGACGATATTATAAGTTATAGCCCATATACAGACGATATTATAAGTTATAGACCTTAAGGCTAAGCCACCTACAGTGGCTTAGCTTTAAGGTCATCACGCTTACTAGCTTAGTGCGACCTTCTTCCCTCTTCAAAGGCGATACACACAGCTCCTCCACTCAGGCCGGTTATGTGCCTGCTTATCCCACGCTAAGGGGTCAATTTCGCATCTTATGAAGTGTCTAGTGTCTGTCTCTTCTGAACATCCATAAAAACTGTCAGGTAGATACCTATACTCTGAAAGAGACTAACATTTTTCGAACAGCCCTGAAACGATTGCGCTAACCACTTTTAATTTACCTACACAGGCAAAGCTAATTACGGAGTAGCAGCGAAGGTAGGTAGATATTACACAGAGGGGAAAGTTGAATCGTGCCCTGGAGCTTTAAAATAGGTGGTCCTTTTTTAGTATTTTGATGTGTGTATGGCCCTTGGCTGTGGCCACGCTTCTTATGATTGAAGTTGTAGGTTCAAATCCGGGAAAATACCAACGTTAATTTTTTAAGTGATATGCAGAATACATATCGCTTAAAAAATGAACATTGGTACTTAGAGTATCTTAAACATAAACCTGCATGAAGAAATCACCTATCTGCTTTGAGCAAGTTTGGTGATAAATAGTGCTCGTGCCTTTTATATATGAGAAACTGTCCCATGCATTAGGGCAGCAAAAACCGGGTATTTTTTATGTAAAAGTGTACACATTTTGTAGTGAGTCGCTGTTCTGAACTGGGAGTAAAACTAATGTATTGAAGAATAATGTCACCCGTTTAAAAAAAAAAACATTAATCACCTGCGTATACTTTTTCCAACTGTGTTGGGGTCGGCTTCCAGTCTATAATAAAAGTCATGTCAGTCATGGATAGAATAGATCTAGTAAACATTTGGTCATAAGTTGAAGGAAGATTTTGAAATCAACGAAATAATGAAACCCAATAATAAATGTTTCTTTGTATGTGTAACTCTCTTATTTGAATTACATCGAATATATCCTTTGAGTAAAAAATTGTAACCTCAATATTGACGGTACTTTTCCTCCAGCGACCACTACATTTTTCCACCCTGTATTTATTTATTTTATTTAGTAATAAAAAATAAGGTATACTTTTATTTTCACCACCAGTACTTACATGCTAAAACCAGGGCTTATAGTCGCGGCTTATCCTTTCATTAATGTATTCAAGGCACTGAATTTATGCGTACGACCCAATATTTCATGCGAACAGAGTTAATATTATTTTCATTTTATGTTAATTATTCAATAGGTGGTGGAAATATTAACTAATTTAAGCTATTTGAGTGCTAAAATTATATTGTGTGAAACATTAGTTAATTTAGGTTAACTATGTAAATGTTACTTACGTATCTATCAGTACCTAGGTAATGTAGAAGTTGTGTTCTTCCACAGGGCCGGGGTAGGAGCTTACTGCGACCAATAATAGGATTCCGCTGATTTTAAATTACGACTTTACATAGTCACGCCACTAAGAACAGTCTGCTCCGCACTAGACAAAAGACGCGTTCTATATTTGAAAAATCTTAACCTTCTATAGTGTTTGAAAACAACCAGAACTGTTCTTCCAGCCTGTATTCGATAAGGTTCGCTTTTGCATACAACCTTTGCAGTAACTACAATCATCCAGAAACTGTTATAACCATTTCTAATTAAAAACCTGAGCATATATTAATTGAATAGGACTAAAGTGAAGTTTGCTAATTGCTTTTGAATAAAAATATTTACAGCTTTTAATTTTACCGCAAAGAATTAAACTACAATTTAGAGCAAATTAATTGTATTTAAATAATTTAACTTATCTCCATTATTAACCTACAGGGTTTAGTGTAGACCTCATTGTTTGCCAAAGATTTTTCAGTCGAAAATAAAATAATTTTGATTTCAATTCAGTTTTACGTCAATAATAACAGGTTGACGTTGATTTTTCTGTTTTATTATATTAAGGTTCACTTGTTACACGGTTTAAGATAAGCTTGAATATATATTCTTTTTGTTAAATGTAAAAAAACTAATATTTATCACGCTTATTTATTTGCACATAATTGTTGTAACATTTTAAATGATTAACACTTTTACGTCTTGATAAAAACTTTCAGCAGGTAAGCCTAAGCTGGATTCCATAAAAAAAAGTCTACATTAACGAAAACATTACAAACTCCTTTGTTACTAGAAAACCATTGAAATAATAATGACTTGCACCAAAATCCTTACAGATTTACAGCGAACCCAAAAAATAATTGAGGAAAAACAAAACTCGGTTACCAGCAAAACCGACAAAGAAGTCTTCAGAAGTCGTTTGAAATAAAAAGCAAATCAATTACTGGTACACGGCATTTTGGGGCTAATAACTCTTTTATCTGCAAGCCGAGTTCGCTGCGGTTTGAGGGGAAGGCGTACTCCTTAATCACTAAACCTCACGAACGGGCCCGTACGAGTCACTGGGTGGCACTCATTTTTTACATTCACATTCCTCATAAATAAAAATAACGATAATGCGCGTTCATTGGCTGGTTGGAGCAGAATTAATTAGTCACTATTAGTTTGTTTGCGTAATCGAAAAGGAATTTTCTTGGCTGACTCAGTTTTTATTAGGATTGGGTGTGGTTGGAGGAGCTCGTAGCTAAATAAAAACAGGCTAAACTACGCTTGCCAAAGTTAGTCTTTTCATTACATATCTAGACTCCTCCGTGCCTCTGATAGCAGGTAATCTGTGGTGCCGGCTGTCATTTTTGTAGATGGTTTGCTGTCGTATCGGGTAGTCAGAAATCTTAAAGTCTGACACCAGTCTTTCCAAGGGGTATCCTGATGCCAACTGGATTTTGGAGTTCAGATAGGCAGCAGCTCCATATAAAATACTAGTATTCAGCAGATTCTGGTTAGACTGAAAGCTGACGCCAACTTAGTTGGGAAAACGCTAGGCAAATGATAATGGGTGTGGTTGATAGAATATAATTAGCTGTGGTTTTGAAATGTGACTTGACAATGTACTAATTACCGTCCTTCTTACCGCATGGTATGTAGCTAAATTAACCCAGTACCTGTGCCAGTAGTAAGTAAGTAGTATATAGTTCACCATAGCAATTTTACTCATAAATAATAAACCATTGCATCTTTTCTGACAGATATTTCCTACTCGCAAATATTAATTTATTCTGATATCTGAAATTTTGACATTTTTTACTTCAAAGAACGCTGTATATGGAAAGGTAAGTTAGATAGGTAAGGATAGGATAACGGTTACTATTTAACGTATTTTTTATACTTTTATGTTGTGTCAAAATACAACATGCACGTCCTCTGTGGCATATAAAAATGTTTTCTTTTTACTGTCAAAACGTTGCTAAACCATTTGTATCACCCAATATCTTTTAAACTTTTCACTAAATGATAGATGGTGAACCCTTAGGGAAAAAACACTAACCGCACCGGGTCGATACAATTCCATGAACTTAAGTAAAACTGAAATCCAGCTGAAACTTGCATTTCACTTCGTCGAGATTTCAAACGAAACCCAAGTTATAGGATTATTTCGAAATATTCGATAACGAGAAGTCGGTGCCAGTTCGGAAACGTTTCATAAATAGAAGAGGTTTATAATAGACTTGACCGTTATATCGATAAACAAAGACGTTAAAAAATACGATAAAACTGGCAAAGCATTGATTATACAAAAAAAAAAACTAGCCTGTTACCATCCCACTGTAGGGTAAAGGCCTCTTCTCATACAGAGAAGGCACGAGCATTAATTACCACGCTTGCTAAATACGGGTGTCCGATTTCAGAAATATATATTTTTTTTTAATTCCAGGTTTCACAGTATTCCCTAAACCGATGTCAGTAATGTCCAAGATAAATTTAGAAAGTACATATGAATTGAAAAAGTCACATTTTACTTGCCCAGGTTTGAACTCACAACCTCGTGCACAAGCGCTGGGGCCTAAACCACTGGGCCATCATTACATGTCAAGCATTGATTAAGTGCTTTCAATTTTTTTTTTGAGTTTAAATATGTTAAGCAAGTGCGAGTGTGTAGCTTTGCCTAATGTTACTTGATCGGTATATACATACATACATCTCTACCAACCCCTTAAAGGGGGAGTATGGGTGAGGCTATGTTGTAAGAACGAGTGATTTGTCATGAATTCATAACCCGTGAGAACCCCTTTTAAGGGCTGGAATGTTGGTACCATCCTTATCAAGTTAACACTTAATTTACGGTACTTCTATAGAATAAAAATTTTAGTTAGGCTTTTTAATTGGTTGACAAAATTGACCTCCTGAAAAGGCCAATTTCCATAAATTACAAAACCATTGTTGAAGACATGGCACCTCAATGAATCCGTTTAAATTTAGTCATTAATAATCACTTCCGATTGCATTCAACACAAGTCAGAACCACGGTATAGTTTTGATATTAATTGATAATTCTATCTGTTAGAGGCCGCAAATCCTTTGTTGAACTCCCACATTGAAATTCGGATTTGCTTTCTGCGAAGCTCTTGTCCATAGAAACTGAATATTACTATCGCTGTATTGTGTATATTCAGAGATTACGATGGTTTTTGGATTACAAGTAATATAATCTTTGTTTATCTCATGGCATTGTCATTAAAATCGGTGTTGGATGTAGGTATAACTGACAAAATGTCCAGGATCATAAAAATGTCTCATTATTAATATTTTGCGAACTACGATTATATGAATTAATTATAGTTATAATACTGGATTACGAACAAAGTGACTGTCACGCAAGGAGTACTTCAGGGTTCAACATTAGGCCTTCCAGGGTTGAACATTAGGGATTAGGAAATGTCATTTCTTTTGGCAAACGGCTCAGACAACGAGATTTGTAACACCAACCAATAAATAAATGAATTATCCTTCTTTTAATTAATACAAGAAGCAAATATACCGAAATCATTCAATAGCAAATCTCTAAAGTCGTATCATTTAAATATCAAAACTCAGTCTCTTCCCTCGATTGTTTCAAAACAAAGTAAACTGGTTTAACAAAACATGCATATTTGAAGATGCTTTTTATAAATACAAAATCCAATTTCACTAAAAACCAAGATGATATCACGAAAATGTAAGAAAAATCTCAGAAAATGGTTAGACTTACATGAACAAAGAAACCGCTTTAACCCACTTTGATATTTATAAGGTGAAGCTAGATGTTTAAGTTTTTTGTTTAACTTTGAAAATAAACGGATATTGTTAGGGAACCGATGGAAAACTTGGTGTAAAAAATATGTCTATTAAAAATGCTTCACTGAAAGAAACTCACTTTACTAAAAAAAATGACCACAAAATAGGTTTATTCATAAATCAATACAAAAAATCTGTGAATCGAGTAGGTATTTAGTCCAACTCGTTACCGAAAATCACAACCATTTACACGATGTATTGCGTATATATCCTCGAAAAAACCGCAGATAAATGGAAATGGCCGTGGAAAATTCCCATACAATTTAGAGCGAGTACTACATAGCTGCTCGAAACTTCGCCAATTTCTATTGATTATTTCGCCATGAACGTGACAGTAAGGGTTGCAAATTATCTACGGACTCATGCAATAGCAATTTCACGCAGAAATGTCTATAGAGAGGCGCAGGTGGTAAAAGAAATTGTCCCCCATTTGCCGGACCATTTTATGGCAACTTGTATGCCTGATGGCAAATTGTTTGGAACGTGAATGAACGGAAAGAAATTTCTCCGTTAATATTCATGTCTCGGTTGAACCATATGACTGCACGAAGCCTTACCGAGATTATTGCAGAAGGTTTTTCTTAGTTTTTGTGGGTTTTTGTATATTCCACGTGCGTACTGTCTCGTCTAAAATATACGCTGTATGAGGATTCTGGGGCAATACTGAGAACGAACCGTTTTGTTCGTATAATGTTTTCCTGTGTGTCCGACCCAGGGTCCGTTTTAATATAGGGAATTTATTATGTAGCTCCTTCTGCTTATTATTTAAGACTCTTGTTATTGCTACTATATCAGACCGGATACTAATAACCGAGTTGACTCCTGCATATTGTAACCTAGCTAGAACTATGAGGAACTACTTAACTTCTACATTGACTTGCCAATTTCCCGTTTCTTAACTTAATTGGTTCATCAAAACACATTCTAGCGTGGTTGGTACACATGGGTATGTGTACCAACCACATTAAAATGTGTTTTCGATTAGTTCATTCTCTTGTTCTACAATTTTAGCCGTCACCATGTCGGCATTTTATTTCACTACTTCGAAAAGCTTATTCCACGCGATGGGCTATCAAAACTAATATGATTTCAGTAAAAACCATTATTACAAAATACCAAGAAAATAGCTTACTTTGATAAACACGAACAGTTTTCCGAGTATTGTGAAAGCTCGCGTCGCGATTTATAAAGGCTAGGACCCACTAGCGTGTATATTGTGCAATTACCAACCCTTTCGTCAGTTTCGTTGTACAACGTGCACACGCCACTACAATGACGTCATAATTTTTAACCCGGAACCCATGAATCCAATACCGTTTATCGTATGCAAAGTAAAACGTTACATGGTGTAATGGTTCGTGTACACGATGGGCGATGTTTGGCACTGTTTAATACCTTTTTGGTGGTATATTACTCTTAAAAGCTCGAAATGATTTTGCGCTGGTCTGCGCCTTGCAAATACAGATAAATTATTCACGACCATTCAGGAATGATTGCTGTTGAAGCAGACGAGTATTCGAAATGAGACCGTGGACCAGCAACGCTACGTGACACCAATGAGGTGGACCGCTGACCTGAAGAAATTGGTCTAGAACCTGATAGCGAAATCAAATCTTGTGGCGTAAGATGGGTAAGATGTCAGCACTAAGTTGAAAGTCGATTTACTGAAAAGATTTGTTGAAGAAATTTCTATGATTAATGCCATATGTACAAGTATACCTAATGCGATTGCTGGTATATAATAATTATAATATCTCAGTGTAATTTTCTTACGGCTTTATTTAAAAACTATTTTATTCCCCTTGGTCAGTTTATTTGCATGATCAATTAAATAGTATTGGAATCTAACTAGTGGATCAAAATACACGACATAGGTCGGTATAAAAGTAGGTAGTAGGGTAGTACCTTAACTCGATTGGTCATATTATCAATAACAAATTACCAACATTTAATCAACCAAGGAGGAATTAATCAGTGTACCGATATACATACACCATTACAAGTAATTAATATTATAACGATTAGTGATGAAATTCCTTAGATTTCAATTATAGTTAAATGTAGGTACCTGTAGAAATTAATTAATGTTAAGTAAATCTAATATCCAATTTAGCAAGAATCGTATTTCAATACTTCTAAGACATCTGCAAATTATCTCGCAGGAACATTTGATATGAATAAATTGGATTAAATTCCAATTAGAGGATTAAAATTATTTTTGAAAGCACTCAGAACAAGGGTCAGATTTTAAGATATTTATAATAAATCAAGCTACAAAATGTGCGACTGAAGAGTGAAGATTTCTATTAATACTTAATTCAATTAAAGATGGTGAAAATTATTAAAATGTTTGCTGGTATTAGGCATATTGTAGGTATGAAAAGTAGCTTAAGCAATCTATTGTTCTGGGCAAAGGATAAAAAAATTATAGGTGAAATAATCACCTTCTATTTTATTTAATTATGTACGCTCATTTTGTGAATGGATACTTAACTATGGAGATCGTGTGTACAAGCATCTTACATGAAACTGAAGGACCATGAATCTTATTATAATAAAGCTCAAGTAACAAATTGTAACGCGACGTGATATTAAAATTCAGGAACAAGTCGCGGTTCGCGCGCTTTCTAGATAGACCCTTCAAAAACACAATTTCACTGACAAATACCCACAAAACGTGATACCCCGAACGAAAAAGGGAAATCATTAGGAACAAAACAAGCTTTTGTACGAAATTTGAAAAGCTAAATACAGTGAAAGTATGTGTACATTCATAGCTTGACATAATTGCAACCACCATCAACGGAGCCGAATGAATGGCATCGTGACGAGCGTGATGGCTGCGAGAGCGTGCGCCAGTGTGCCGCTCTTTTGATGAAACCATGATTACACCATACATACGTAGTCATACGTGCCTGTGTGTATAAAAAAATAACTGGAAACGACAAGGATGTAAGGTCGTGTGTCTTGGAGAATAGAATTTCTGCGGTGAGTGCTATGCGCGGTGCCGGAAAATTATGTTGGCGTGGTTTTGAATATTAAGTTCGTATTTTAGTGGTAATAATGTGTTGTCATTATATATTATGTTTTAGAAGATAGTGTTTACTTTGGTATCACTGGTATTCAACTTGAAAAAGTGTTGTTTTACTACCACGTTAATTGTAAGTTTTTACAACTTATGGAATCGAATAGAATCCTCTAACACTACGTGATAAATAAAAATAAAAACCTTATTTTTGCAAAACAATTATTTAGCAATATAGCCTTCTGTATTTTTCTTGTTAACATGTAAAAGTTAGAAATATCAAAGCTCATTTAAATTAACTGCACGTCTAACAAAAACTATAACGTGTATACTTAACTTTGACGAGGTACCTCGTATTCTTGCGAAGTTGTCAGTTCAGAACTAAAGGTCCCTCGACACGGACTCACTATGAAATTCCACCAACTTTATAGCCCTCTAGGCTACGTGGTACTGGTATCTTTACAACTCACATCACGGGAGAAGTATGACTAACTTTAAAATGTCAACTATTTTACGAATAGTGTGACATGTCGAAATATTCCGGAGTCCGCAAAAGTTTTCACATAAGGCTTTCTTAAGAATTGTTTTTCATTCCGGGCCCTTATTTTTAGTAGAATACTTCTTTGCTGGTTTTTTTTGGGAATATGATTTAGATTGATTGAAAGAACACACACGTATTATTATTTACAAAGGATTAGCTTAGTAAACTATTTTTTATCCCACCATGTATTTCAAATCGTTGTTGAAATTGTTTGCTGCGTAACGCTGTTTCACCCACGCCAAAAGATCCTAGTATAAATGAATTCCAGGAAATCAAAATAAATACGAAGTTTACTTGAATATACCATATTAAACAAAATTAAGGGCCATGGAAAAAGAAGCATAAAAGTGTTACACGTTAGAGGCTGTTTTGGAGAATAACGGTTACAAAGGTTGTTTTTGAGCAATCCATCTTAAACAAATTTATAAAATAAGAACAGTTTTTGTAAAACAAGTTTTTTTTCTGCAAATGCTCGGTTGAGAAACTGTTTTCATCTTCTTTACAAAGTGACTCATACCCAAACTGTTATTTTAATTTATGTATATACTAACACTAGGTATAAGGTATCTGAATATTGGAAATAAATTAAATTAAATTAAACTCGGATAAGTAGGTAGGTTATCTACATACTGGTTTGCTTTGATAAAATAACATTCGCCAATTGGTCAATGTCCCTTCTAGTTACACACTACGTCTATGACACGTAGGTACGCGGCTAGGTTGACACGCCTTTGTATTGCGCGCATTCAGCTATGGGTTAAATAAAAACTGAGCTCTGCAAAATGTGAGAAAAAAACACACACGAGCTTTCCCGTTTTGGCGACAATCCGAGAATATTCCGTTACAATTTATCCAGAAATATTCAGATGAAGTTCTAATATGCATACTTATGCGGCAACTGCTTCGTGAATAATATATTATGTTACATACAAATACCCGTGTTGATTATATATTCATCTCCCATGTTCTTGGTAAATGTGAATCTAATATTTATGTCAGATTTTTTCATAAAACAGAATATTCTAAGCTTTGTAAAATAACATATCATGCTTACATTTCCGACACAAACAGGTTTCAGTTCAAAAATTCTAAATGCAATTTCTGGGAATATTATTCAAACCTGGCATTCTTCTGAGCTTAGATACAAGCCTGCCTCTTTGTATTCTAACGTTACGTCGTTTAGCTCCGTTGCATGCGGAACAAAGTCCGCATTTATGACGTCAGACGGGGCCTAAACTTATGCTTACAACACGCACCTTATTAACGTTAACAAGGAAGGGCATGCGAGACCTTAATTTGAGCCAAGTTATTAAATTTGAATATAAGACCCCCACGGCGGCCCTGTAAATAATAATCTACAATGGGAGTATCTAAGGAAACCCACACACTATTTAATTAAGCCTCATGTAGGTATAATGAGTCGTTTATATTCTTTTTTGTTAAAGGGTTTTGTGAATGGCCATGTTTATATGAGTCCAGCTTAAAAGTACAGACTGGTGGAAGGTTTAAAGATTGCATTAGTGGATAAGAAGGGAAGGAGCATGACGGGTTGAGCTTAAGTTGCAATACTTACACTCACTACACTACAACTTTTGCAGAAAACGAAGCGTAGACTATTTTTAATTATATTACACATTTTTAATTGTATGAAATTTAAAATATAACTGAGTATATCTTGTAATAAGATATTTTTTGGAAAACCTTACTCAGATTTTGGGAATAAAATAATATCTAATGTAAATCGGATTTCATTCAAATTTTTCTGCTCCATATTGTGACAAAAGATCTTTAAGCTTCCAAGACCTTTCCTTTTGTGGGATTACATTTTGTGGGTAATCTGTTTCTGTCAGATATTTGCTCACCTTTTTTATAGGATACTTAACCGAAAACATATATAGGTACATATAATTAAAAAGAAAAAAGGGCATTTGTCGCGAAGGTAAACTGACTAGTGTTGTGCTTTTAGATAAAGTTCAACCCACTTATAGTCATTTACATACTATTCCCAGCTTAAAACCTTACACAATAGCTTAAGACGACAGAATCGCTTTTCGTGTCTATGTTCTCTTTAGTACAATGAGGAGCTCGTGGAAAAATAAAAACAGTCGCACGGGTTGCTCGAAGGTGAAGCTACACTTGCCGAGGTTAGTCTGTGGATAGGTGAGCGTTCGTAACATATCGAGAAACCTCCGGAAAGCACGTTAAGCCGTTGGCCCCGGCTGTCATTTGTAGATCTTTGACAGTCGTTACGGGTAGTCAGAAGCCCGAAAGTCTGACAACCAGTCTTACCAAGGGGTATCGTGTTGCCTATTAACTGGGTTGTGGAGGTCAAATAGGCAGTC
The DNA here is from genome assembly GCA_905147745.2 of Phlogophora meticulosa. Lineage (NCBI taxonomy): Eukaryota > Metazoa > Arthropoda > Insecta > Lepidoptera > Noctuidae > Phlogophora > Phlogophora meticulosa. The sequence goes on along the minus strand of LR990528.1, from coordinate 7,423,400 downwards.
GCTCCATATGAAATACTGGTATTCAGATACATCCAGTTAGACTGGAAGCTGACCCCAATACAGTTGGGAAAAGGCTCGGCAGATGATAATGATGATGTTATGTTTAGTACACTTGTATCTAAGTCGCTTGAAAGGCTACACACACCCTTAATAAAGAAGCACTCCCTGCTAAATATACAGACGCACACTTCGGCCTAACATTCTATATTTGTATGGCAGAAATAGCAAGGTCCCACGTCATGAGATAATTATAGGGTCGACACAACCTACATTGTATTATCCCTTATAAATAGACTATTACACAAAGGGCAACGTCTCATGTTTCTATTGGCTCGTTAGCGTTTTAAGTCAATCACAGCTTTCAAAGGAGTTTGTAGAACACAAAAGCGTAACCAATATTTGCTACATAATGGAATTAGATAATCAAATATACACTGGTGCTATAGACATACAAACGCCTTTGCTAGTAAATCATGATGCTCTTTCACGATACACACCTCGTAGGTACGTAATATATTTAAAGTATACAACTAATATAACATAATGATATATCCTGCTGGCCACGATGGTCTAGGTCCTGGGTTCGATTTCCGGATTGCACAAAGTGTTATTGGGTATTGCCATCTTTAATTTCTCAGTAGCAGCCCGGAGCCTGGATTTACGCCTTGTCTAGAACTTAAACATAATTGTCGAAATGTTGGTATACAAGATACGCCTCTGCCTAACTCTTAGGGAATTAAAGGCATGTTATGTGATAATATTTTTTTTATTTGTTTCATTACTTCTGTTATCATTTTTAAATATTTTCTATGTTTAGTATTGTTTCTTTGTGTGCCTGAGCCTGTGCTGAATAAATGTTTTTTCTTTCTGTAATGTTACCAGGTTGCGTTAGCACTGGCATTTAGTTATATGAGTAATAAATTCACGCCAGTCTCAAAGGTGCGTAATTAGTGTTTTTGCTATGGTTTATTAATTATGGTCGTTAATGAAGTTCAATTAGTAAGTTGGGCCATCAATCTTCTACTCTCATAGAGACAGAATGATGTATGACCTCGTATTGACGAGGCGTACCCTACATTTTGGGACATTATTCGCGAAAATGGTTAACTATTATTAATTAGGAGTGATCTAGTGTTTCTGTTTGATTAAACGGGATCGAAACAGTAATATATTTGTTCTTGTTATATAAACTACGCTGTTTTAAGTACTTTCTTAATATAAATAAACCTACCAACATAATAACGACATTGTTATACTTTCTATAAACTTACTCCGCTTATACTGGATTATAAAACTTAATTGGGTAGTAAAACAATGTGCTGAATGTAATAACGTACAGATTATCCCGTACAAAATTCGTAACAATATTTGTTAACGTTACAAAATATTTCCACACAACGACGATGTTCGGTACAAAGTAAGTAAAGCACACAAAGAGGCTGTCAATGTGGATAATCCATGAGAAAACAAGGCGAAATATTTGTTTGCTAGCTGTCGACTTGCGTAGACACGAGTATCGAACTGGGAAAAATAAACAATAAAAAATATATAAACCTCAAACGTACCCTCTCTCCAAATTGGGATTTGAGGTGTCTCTCGAACGGACATCGGTTGCGGAAAACGAGCGATTACTATTTCGATTCTGATTATTCGAGTTTCAAATCGGTTCTTAGAATAAACTGATAGATTCAGACTTGTGAAATTAAACTATTAATTGCTTAGTTGTGCCTGTAACTGATTGCTTCCAAGAATCTTTGAAAACTGAACTAAAAATAAACGGTAACAAGAATTAAACTATAAATGAGTTTAGATAGACAAAATAATGACTAATTTTGGAGGTATATTTACTCGCGCTAAATTCTAGTTAGTTTTGACAGCCCACATAAGATTACTAAAGGCGTTGGCACATCCTTCCCTTGTTCTTCGAAACATATTTTCGTGTTATCCGATAATTCCTAACATATTAAGCTAACAAAACGCTCGACTATGTTTATGTAACCCCTAAAATTCCACTTAAATCCATCCATTTTACATGGTCACCGTTGTACTGTGAACAAACATTAGCTTTCTCGTTCAAACCGTGGAAATGCGATATGAAAGGAACATCAAGAGAGCAGTTTCGCCAGAGGCTTTTAACATTCCGGAGAAAGCACGACGACTTATATGTCGATACTAGTCATTTTAAAGTTCACTGACAAGTCTTATAGCTTAGGATTCCTTTATGGAACTGACACGAGACCGGTTTCTTTGACTGTTATCCTTTGATATACGGCGAAACTGAAATATTGGAAAAGAAAATCGAAAAATTGAAAATTTTGTTTCCATTCTATATGTTTGGACTGTAAACGAAGTCTTTATTGCATTTTGTTGTATAAAATATTGTAATAAGAATAATGTTTCGTAACTTGGAAGTATAAAACACCCACCATTCAATAAATTACAGCCCGTGTACTGTAAGGTGGACGAAGATTGATGCATGCTTTTTCTTCCTTAATTACTGATTTAATTTGGTATTTAAATTGCATGTAAACTTCACTAAGCGCATTCCATGGCACATGGTAAAGGTAAGTTTGCTGTATAACTGACGAATTAGTTCAAGACCAAGGGAAGCGAGATCTATACTAGGTCCGTCTGCAACGCAGTAGGTTGCGGGTTCGATTCCCGCCTTGGGACAAATGTTTGTGCTATCTACAAAGATTTTTTTTTTTTTTTTTTTTTTTTTTTTTTTTTTTTTTTTTTTTTTAAACGTTGCCCCACACTAGGAATTTCTCCTGTATCGTGGGTGCGTTTACAAACATTTAAACTCACAAACACAAACAGCCAGACCCGGAACAACTACCTGTAGGTCATACAAATATTTGTTCCGTGCGGGGATCGAACCCACAACACGCGGCGCAGCAGCCGATGGCTCAACCACTGCACCAACCGTGTCGTCAATTTGTTCCGGGTGTTCTGGGTATTTGCTATGTATAATAAAAAATATCGATCTATGTAATGTATTGTATTAAGTATATCAGTCGTCTAGTACCCATAACACAAGCTCTGCTTAGCTTGGGGCTTGATGATGCTGTGTGGATTGTCTAGCATTTTTTTTTTTAATTATTTTATACTTAAGACAGCCCTTAGGGGGAGGACCACGGACGCTGGCTGGCACCATCCGGGGTTGCGATAGGACCGTAAGTTCCCGCGACCCCTGACATAGGTGTGTAATGGAACACCAGTGTCGTTTTTAGTCAGTGAGCGTCTGGTAGACCCCTTTGACCCCGCAAAGACATGAAAATGTAGAGTTTTTTGTTTTGGTCAACGGTGGACCTGAACAAAAAGAAAACCACATAGGGACCGGTTTAAGAAGGACTGAACGGATGGCGGGGGGCTGGAAAAAGCCAGCAAAAGGAGTCCCTATCATTTTCCTTAAGTTATGTTCCTTTAAACTCCGTTATTTTCTTCAGACTGTTTCCGAATCGCTAAAAACCCTACAAAGGAAAGCATAAATTTGTAAGTTGTTCAAATTAAAACAATATAAGGCAAAATAAATATAAAAAAAAAGTTGCATGAGGAGATAAGCTCTTAATGCATCTGGGTCCTGTCTTTTTATGCTTATTACGCACTTGTATTTATTCAAACATACACATGTTCAGGTGTTAAATATTAGGTCTTTACTTATGAAATTGCCGTTCTGCAGTACTGGCCATTTCAAATCAAAATATTTTTTGTTTGGCTAAGAATTCTAATTTCAAATTAATTTTATATTAAAAACATGGATTTTTTTTTCCAAAAGTAGTCATTTGTTTATTGATTAGTGTTACATTTTCATCGCATTTAAATCTTTTTCGTCATCATGGATACGTTAAAAATTCGAGTAATTATGGAATATGAGTACCGTCGTGGCAGCAACGCGGCACAAGCGGCACGCAACATCAACGACGTTTACGGAGCTAACACTACAAACCAACGCACTACCTGTTATTGGTTTGCTCGCTTCCGTTCTGGAAATTTCGACCTGAAAAATGAACCTCGCGGTCGTCCGAAGACTTTGGTCGACAATGACGAATTAAAGGCGATTGTGGAAGCTGATGATACACAATCTACGGCTGAATTAGCAGCAGCTTTCGACGTTAGCGTCAAAACAATATTGGTCCATTTGCGTCAAATTGGCAAGGTAAAAAAGCTTGACAAATGGGTGCCCCACGAACTCAATGATCGCCAGCGCGAAGTACGCGTCGAGACGTGCCTTGCACTGCTCAACAGACACACAAATGAAGGAATTTTGAACCGCATTGTTACCTGCGATGAAAAATGGATTCTGTTTGATAACCGCAAGCGCTCAGCAAGTTGGTTGGATCCTGGTTCAGCACCTAAACAATGCCCTAAACGAAAACTTACCCCAAGAAAAGTGATGGTCACTGTTTGGTGGTCTAGCGCCGGTGTGATTCAACACAGCTTCTTACCAAACGGGGTGAGCATTACTGCAGATGTGTACTGTGAAGAATTGAACACAATGATGGAGAAGCTGGCACATCTCCAACCAGCATTGGTCAATCGCTCGTCTCCGCTGCTCCTGCACGACAACGCGCGACCTCATACTGCACAGCAGACGGTCTCCAAGTTGCAAGAACTGGGGTTGGAAGCTCTCCGTCATCCGCCCTACTCACCAGACCTTGCGCCTACAGACTACTACTTTTTCCAGAATTTGGATAACTTCTTGGCGGGAAAAAAATTCAATACCCGAGAGGCAGTACAAAATGCCTTTGAAGAATTTGTTGCCTCCCGTCCAGCTGATTTCTTTAAGAAGGGCATCAATAAACTGCCACTGCGTTGGCAAAGATGCATTGATTGCATGGGTGATTACTTCGATTAATACAAATAAAAAATACATGAAAAAAATTCATTTAAATTTTTTCATACAAAACGGCAATTTCATAGGTAAAGACCTATTATTTATGAGTACTAAAGTAACGAGAGAAAATTTGCTTTAAATCTTTATGGTTAGATATCTTTTTGCCAACAAAACATCTGCATCTGAATCTGAGCCTTTTCCTAACTAGGTTCGTATTGGCTTCCTGTCTGACAAAATGTGGAAGATTAGTATTTTATATGTAGCGACTGCCTTACTAGCCTCCATACCCCACTTATAATGTAACACGATACTCCTTGGTGACACCGCTTGTCAGATTTACGGGCTTTTGACTACCCGTGACGATATTTATCGATTTACAAACGACACCCGGGACCAACGGCTTAGCATACATTCCAAAGCACGGAAAGTGGTAGTATGTCACTACGCAACACATTCATTGCGTCTTGAACGGGTCCAAAAACGCTTCGCTTGGCACCTCGCATTTTCCAATGTTATCGCCAAAAAAATTCCTTCTTATTTTAAGCGACTTAAGCATTTCAACATGATCTCATTAGACAGACGTAGACACCTGCTAGAAGCAATGTTTGCCTACTAGGTATTTAAGCATAAAATAGATAGTCCCAGCTTACTTGCCCTCTTCAGTTTTCGGGCACCCTCTAGAGTCCCGCGTAGTGCTATCACACCTCTTTGCACGCCATTCAGAAGAACAGTTTTGGGGGCTAACTCGCCTATTGCAAGAATGTGTAAGGCAGTAAATGGCTACAGTGATGTTATTGATCTCCACTTCGACTCTTTTGCTAAACAGAAAGCCACACTTAATTGTTTACCAAGCAACCCCTAATCATAATAATCTATTAATTATGTCAATTGTACCTGTTATTAATTTTGTTAATTTTATCAATTTTATCATTTTCTCTTTTATGTTTAACTGTTTATTAATATTACCAATTTTATCCAATGAATTTTAATTTTATGTCGATGTTATTTATTTTCTTTTTAATTTATCAATTGTCATCAATTCAGCAATACGTAAATTTTGATTTAGTATAATATATTTACCAATGTTGCTATTTTCAAAAATGAATCAGTTTTACTATTCACCAATTTTTTTTATTTTTTATTATTATCAATTTTAGTTTAATTTAATTGAAAATTAGCGCTTATTACATAATAAGTTAAGTAGCTTATTTTTCTATATGTTTTTTAATGTTCATGTGGTGTTTACCTATAAGTAATTGTTGCGCTGGATATTAATTTTAAGTACGTGTTATGTAACTGTATACAGTGTGAACAATTGTTGGTGAACCGAATTAAATAAATAAATAAAATAAATGTAATGACTGGACACATATCCAAGGACTGACTGAGACAAACATTGCTCAACCTTGAAGATCAACCCGTGGGGCTGTACTTAGCCATACATCACAATACATACAGTCATTTATTCCATAAGAGTAGATATTATGCGAAATGATGATTATGACGAGTAACGTGTTGCAAACAAAAATTATGTCTTTAAATTTTATGCGACCCCATGTATGGCGACCCCATGGCGTGGTATGAAAAGTTTTAATGGTTATTATTCAAAACCGACTTACAAAACTTTAGTACATACCCCTAAGATTTAGTTAGAACCCATTTTCAGGCTCACCGATATTGTTTGTTCTTTAACTAAATTAGGGTTGTTTATTGATAAAGCAGCCATTTACTTTTCGTAGCACGCAAACGTTTACGTATGCGTGACTTTGTTGAATTAACTGCCATAACGATTTGAGAAAATTATAAGAGATCTATCGGCTGCTCATTATCCTGTTGTAAATAACGACTAGGTGTAGTAATAGTTTATTGTAACGCGTTTATTGGCTCAGCTACTAAATATTTTATGGTACTTTTAGGCACCAATAAATAAGTTTCACTTCTTCCCATAAAAACTACGCAACTTGCTCATTGTAGTTCAATGACACCGTAAAATCTTTCCATGGAATTCTCTGTCAAGAAAACAGAAAGCCAGTTCAACATAGTCCTCATAAATAGAAACAATATTTACTCATACACAACACACCTTGACTTTTAGGGGCTTGTGGCTAATAACGTTCGAAGGTTAGGCTACGCTTGCCGAGGTCGGCCAGTGAATGGTTTATAAGCCATTGCATATCAAGATCCCTAAGATAAATACAGGCTTGAGGCTACGTGGCTCGGAAAGCACGTTAAGCAGTCGGTTGCGGCTGTCATTCGTAAGATCTTTGACAGTCATTAGTGGTCAGAAGCCTGAATGTCTGTCAACCAGTCGACAGTCGTAAGATTGTACGTAAGACTGTCAATAAGTAACTTGGTTGTGGAGATCAGACAATCAGTCCCAGTATTCAGCTGCATCCGTTTAGACTGCAAGCCGACCCTAACATAGTTGAGAAAAAACTAGGCAGATGATGATGGGTGTGCTTGATAAACTGGAAGCCAACCCCAACTATGTTGGGTAAATTTTAGGCTATTGATGTGACACGGTACAACTTGACCTTAGCGGCGTCATTTTGAGAGAACTACCCAGTGGACGATAAGTACCCAGTATAATTTCTCGAAGATCCGTACTAAATTACTTTTAGTTACGACTTTTGTCCAAGACAAAAATATATGCATCGTCAGATCGTTCGTGTATAAAAACAAAGTAAGTTATATTACAAAAAATTCTTAGTTTCTGTTCCCTTTTCTTTTAAGAAATTGCACCGACCACTTTTGTCTCTGTGTCACCCAACAATTGACTTGGATTTATTTGTTTAAATTGATTGGGAGAAAATGCCTATGGCATTAAGTCCGCTCTATACACGTGTGTGCTTAAAGTATTAAATATCATCATCACCATCATCGTATGCCTAGCCTTTTCCCAACTATGTTTGGGGTCAGCTTAAAGTATTAAATAAATAAATAAAATAAGTCATTTTTAATAGCTATATTGATGTATAAAAACATAAAATAGAAACTAAAAAACAGACAAACCCTGCAAAGTTCTGCAGCCCGTAAATCCAAACAAACCATGACGATACACCACAGTTCGTAGAAGTTTCAATAAATATTTTATTACTGTATATAGTTAGGTAGTGGTGAAACTTTTTCGATAAGTCCGTTGGCTAACAGCTAAACTCCTTGTTTCAGTTGTTCATGGCTCGAACCGTTTCGATGGCTTTTGTTTAGACATTATGAGAATGTACGAATTGTCGTGAACATGGGTTTTAGCGTCTAATATCTCTGGTGGGTATTTCTTCTGTTATCGGAAAATACTTTTCTCGCTCGATTTCGTAGTTTGTGGGTTTGTTTCGCTTATTATTTTTCTTTTTGGGAGCGTGTAGGGATAAGTGTTATTTCAAAGAATTAAAGGCAAGATATTATGCTGCGTTGACCAATTATGATAGTAAATGAAAAAATAATTATTTTTTTAAATGAAATCTTCTTTAAACGCGTAGAGCGATTTTTCCTTTTAGCAAAACGGGTTTGCTTCAGCGACATGAAAAAGTGAAGTTTTGCGCTACACTGACAGTTACTCCAAAGCTTTAAGTTTTAATTTCTGTCGGCAGTACACATGACTGCTTATATTCTATATTTTGGCTAGCAACTGAAGTATGTATGTATAAAAAATGGACCATGACATAATGGCATTCTAACGGACCGGAATAAAATAGTAAAATCAAATCAAACATAAAACCGACAAACACCGCATCGCTACAACCAAAATCCAATCTAACTAAAAAATACACCAAAATGTACAAACTACTGTACAAAACTCATTCCATTGATTTATTTTTTGTTGTGCCAACGTTTTGTGAATCATTGTCGAGATTGTGTGAGTATGTGTACAGTCAACAAAGGAAATAAGTATCCAGGCTTGCTACCGACAATACTTTTTTTATCCATGTTGTGTTGTGGTTTGACATCGTTCGTTTGTCTATTGTTTGAAAAGTATAGGTTTATACAAAAACATCGATCTTCGCCTCGAAATAGGTATATCGCCTGATTATCATGATGTCTGAAAATATGCCCAATTATTTATGAACAAATATTGCCCGTGAACTGAAAATGTCTCTTGTCTGGAAACCAAACTTCTTGACTTGCTGTCTGTACATGTTAAGAATGAGTGTCGAGGTTCATTTGAATGCAGGTTGCCTCACGGGGCATCAGACAGGGTCTAATACAGAGTGATATCATCTGACTGCTGTCACGTCGGAGCATCGCAGCGATTTAGACACGGAAACTTATTTTGTCGGAAAGATTATGTAAGACGTTTAGATTCGTGTGTACATGTTCAGATTAGGCAGGATTTATGGAATTCGATGTTCTCGGCGTGATGATGTCGGTTGTTATAATGTATTTAATGAGAATGAATAATAAATGGAATGAAATTCTGCTTACGAAATCTGAAACTGTGTTTGCTATGAAATATTAATGTCTAGTACCAGTCTATTACTGCACTGCACTGCAGGCCACAGTTCTCTTTTTAAACAGAGAAGGCACAAGCCATCATCACCACGCTTGCTCATTGCGGGTTGGCGATTTTACAATTAAATTAACTATAAGTCCAGGTTTCCTCCCAATGTTTTCCTTCACCGATGTCAGGTGATTTGAAAAAGTCGCATCGGTACTCGCCCGGATTTGAATTCGCAAGCTCATGTATGGTGAAGCCTTAATCACTATGCCACCTCAAATTCATGAAAGCATTCATGCCAGAGCCATTCGATTTCCAATTCCAGCATCAATCTTACATTCCGATGAAACCTAACAAAAAAATGATAGGTATTAATAAAATCGCCCGTCAACACTATACCAAACCAATAAAGGTTCAGCGTAACAGAAAATACCCCGAGAATATCGCTGAATAATCATAAGTCGAAAACGTGTTTCCTTCAGATGTCGATAGCTCAGCGATTTTCAAAAACGGCAACATTTCTCAGAAATACGTTTTAACGATGTTATTTTTTTTTTACCTCCCGTCTATTTATTGTAACTGAGTAAACAAGATGGCGACTACCGCCCACAGCTTACGACTACATTTAGATATTTCTGAGTATTAGATACCTCTGCTATTTTGAATTTTTATGAGTTTTATATCGACGACCGATGTGGCGCGGCGGGCGAAGGTCTGCCTGCGACGCAGGAGGTTGTGGGTTCCAGTCCCGCCCCAGGACAAATGTTTGTACGATTTACAAAGATTTGTCCCGGGTGTTCTGGATATTAGCAATGTATAAAAAATAAAATCTATCTATGTAATGTATTGTATTAAGTATATCAGTCATCAAGTACCGATAACACAAGCTGTGCTTAGCTTTGGGCTAGATGACGCTGTGTGGATTGTCCAGCATTATTATTATTTATTTATTTATACATCTTGAATTATTTTCATTTTTAAGTCTAGTTTTATGAATGTGATACTATATATCGATTTAGTTGACGGCTTATATTATGAAGGTTATGATTTAATCTTAACAGTCAAGTGATGAACATAATAAGTCGTATCCAAATAATAATAAGACTTATTTCTTTATAGCACAATAATATAAATTTATTGTACGGAGCATTTTGTGTATGAATGTGGAGGATTACAAGAGTAAGAAGGAATACCAAAGAAACGATGGATGGATTGTATGAAATATGGCTAGCACAGAGGTGGCTTTTTATATAACGGCAAATAGAGATGTATGGAAGAAGGAGACATGATAACAAGACGGATTTGGATAAGGGCAGGAGGATGATCTTGATGTTTTTTTTTCACAATAATACGCATTAGTTACATTCTTTTATGGTGAAAATAGATAGCTACTACAATATGCATACTGGTGCCTATAATTGGCCCGAGGCCTTGGTCTTCCAGGACACCAATTCTCCACCATATAGGTTTTACTATCACGATTTTATTGAATAATCTAGCATATTGTGAAAGAAAATAAAAGCTAAAACTGATCCTAGCTGAAAATACGTGAGGATTGTAAATGGAACAAAACTCAAATACCTATTCAGTACTTTCGAAGGTAAAATTCGATGTTCAAAAATAAATTGACAAAAAGAACTACTAAAATCAGTAATAAATAACGAGCGCTGGGTAAAAGCAATTTGATTTGAATTCGCGAAATTGTCTATTTTTATTGCACATTCTAACTCTTTTAACCTATAAACATAATAATTAAACCAGCCTGTTACTGTCCCACGGCAGTGCCACGGCCTCTTCTCTTACAGAGAAGACATGAGCCTTAATCACCGCGCTTGCTAAAGTTAGTTTGGTGTTTTCAGACTATATCAGTGTTAAGTCCAGGTTTCATCACGATATTTATCTTCACCGATGTCCAAAATAAAGTTAGCTAAAGTACAAATGAATTGTAAATTCACATTGGTACTTGCCCGGATTTAAACCTTGTGTATTAGAGGCATTTTAGCATGGAACAATCGAATAAGCGCAAATACACCCGCATGTCCTTTGGGCATATTAATACTAGGCTATAAACACATGCAAGCCGAATGTCCTAAACGGGAAGCGGAAAGTACACACAGTATCCATTATAGAGACAATACAGTAGACGTTCCCCATGTACACTCGCCTTAATTATTTATAAGCAGATGAGTGCCTACCTGTGTTACGCTCGACACTTGAATGACGGCCTCATTCAAATAATAATGGTCCATCTGTCAGAATCTGTGTAATATTTCGGTCCCACCCAAGTTCTGTTATTTGCTTGGTTTTGCCAGTGACGTAAGGTCAATCACTTAGTAAATGTCTTGATTAGCTGGTGTTTAATTATGCATGTTTTTGAGTGAAACTTCTTTAGTCACGCTCAACTAGACGAGTAAGCTGGTGAATGCATGACGGGAGCGTTACAAAAAGTGTGATCGGGCGAGGCGAAGCGGAACGGCTTCGAGACTCTAATAATAATTTACTAAATTAAACAAACTAATATGTATACGTACATACATGTATATATTATACATATGTACATATATAAACATGTACATATAAAAATAAATCATACAGTAAGAGGTAAAGATGTTTCACTTCAGTTGTGTGGTCTAAAGCACACTCATTTTTTTCTTTTCGTTCGTCGACCCGTTGAGATACTTAGTTCTGAGTTGGGCTCTACAATTTCCAACAAATATATGCACTGATCGGAAAAATCAAATCAAATCACTTTATTTTTTTAACACTGGTACATAAATACAGATCATATTATTGTTGATGATTTGCGCTATGTTATGCCAGGAGGAGTACAAATATAGTGAGCATCCAACACAAGATTAGAAATTAAAGTTGAAAAAAAAATCTATGTAATAGAGAATCCTGCATAATTATGGTATTCAATTTAATTATTAACATACAAAAACATTGTCTAGCACTTGAATTATGTCATACCTAAATAAAGGACCATATTATATTTATGGTTCTTTTTTCAAAAGACCAGCTCAGACACTAATCTGCATGGTCCTCACTTGATCTGACCAAAATAATGTATGGACTATAAAAAACTGTATCCTCTGAGTTTCTTTCGTATTTCTTCTCAGAGTAGTCATAAAGGGAAACACCTACCTAGTTTTAAAAATATATGTATTTTACTTGCCAACAAGTAAAAGTGTTTGTAAAAGTCTACTTACAGTTATAAATATAATTTATCATTTTTCATTTTATTTGAGTTTTTGAAGAAAAGAATAATAAAAAAGTATGTCTAATCAAAAAGTCAGGCTTACATTGTCATTCGCTATGGCCTTCAAACAAACATTAAAATTCGTGATTATCTTGTTAATTACCCTTAATTATATTTTTATTGCCTGTGTTCGGTACACTGTGGCAACAAGAAAAACAATGGAATATCTAATCACGATTTTGATCAAAATTGATAGAAGGGTACTTCATGAGATTACAAGATAAAAAGTACACCAAAACTCAATTCTCTTATTGATACAAATACAAAATAGTTTATTGTGTTATTAGGCATTACATTACAATAATTCTTTTCTACATCACGTTCAGGTACCTACTACCTACCTACCTATCCATGTTGTTTCATAAATTATTTAACATGTCTTCAAGAAAATAGTCTCTATGGCGGTGACAGTTAAGTTATACATTTTAGGCCGCATGCCAGTGGCAGCAAACCCAATACAAACTCCATATTACGCTATGCCAGATTAAGGTCAAAGTGCTACCATCGACGTGCGGCTTGCCGTCCACCTAGCACATACTAGACAATTACCCCCCTACTTGCCTACATCCTGATCGGATTATACTTTTACCGAGACTTGAGGTTGCGACGGAAAAAAATCTCACCCGCGCGCACTTACACACCCCGATGTGAGAAAAAGAAATGGCTGAAGCTGCCGTAACATGAGATGAAAGATGACTTCTCCCTCGAAATAAGATGTAAATAGGCGCTGAAAGCGTTTTATCTTAGTAGTTTTTTTCCAATTTTTGTTAATACAATTAATTATATGAAACTAGCTTAACCCAGTCACACTTCGCTGTAGCTTTGTCTTTTGTATTTTCAATTCATTATAATGTTAACCTCGACAAAACAGGTGCCCGGTGGGGCTTGTGAATAAAAAGTATATAAAAACACTCGTCTATTAAAATAGTAAGTAGTGTAAAAATTCCGATTCAAGCCATCGACTACGTTTTGAATTTTGCAAATACAAACTTGTGTTTTTGTCTCATTAAGACCTTCGTCACAATCATGTTACTCCTACAGTTTATATGTAAACATTGGTCAAGAGAAGAGAATACACATATATAGTAACCAAAATAGTGCACATATGTCTCTCTATACCCTTCAAAGTTCCAACAATGAAGAGGAAAATACTCGTCTCCACATAACCTCCATCTAGTGACGTGTTCGCTTTGTGTTTGAATCTAATAATAGGTACACTCAGTACAGTTCCCACTGCATTGGTCTACATTCAGTATTCCTGTTGCAGACAGCTGAACATCAGCTGAAGTGAGTATATTTTGGCTACAGTGCGGCTTTGTGTGCGTTACTTGAAAATGTGCTAATTGTGAACAATAGGGGTGTGTCCTAGGTAAAATTATATTAAGTCTATTTAGTCTGTCAGTAAGATTACCAAAAATTATTGGACACGTATTTTTTGCTTACTTAAATCAATAAAAAGTGAAATGATATAGCATATAAAAGTTCAGGAGTAGGGACTTGTGACGTCACTGTTACGTTAATAGTGTATCACGGCGTGACATCAACGTCACTGTTACGTAAAAGTATAGCACGGCGTGACATCACACGCAATTTCAACGCACTATATCGTCGTCATTTTTAGTTTACGTGACAAAAGAAAAAATACGTGCCCAGTATTTTTAAGTAAACTAACTTTTGGACCAGAATTCGGACCAAAATAAGAAATTTTAAGGACACTGTACCGGACCCTATTGTGTTTTAAGATATTCAAATTATTGGTATTTATGTTGGGTAAGTCAAAATCACACGAAACACTTACCTCAAGCAAGCAAGCACAGCTTCTGAGTGTGAAATCTTATTGGATTCTCATTGCAGTCCATGATACTAAATACTTGATTTAGAGTTAAATACTTATACCCAATTATGAATCTAGTTAATTTTTTAGTTAGATTAATAATTGGAATTACATGTAATCCTGATTACATTCAATCAATTAAAATCATTATTCGGTAGTTGAGATGTCCTAAATCTGATTTCTAAAATATAAATGCAAAATGAATGTTGGAACATGATTTATTGATTTATTTTGCATACTCTTGATTCTAGATACATACATTGGCTAAGTTTTGCACAAAAATGAAAGTAATAGGTAACCGTAATCTTAATTACATATTGTGATTCGATTTGAACTCCAATTACATTTTGCCAAACAAGGAGTGACCTCGTATTCTTTGTAAAAGAGTTCTTAAGCGAAATCACTAGCACCATAACTACATTTTCCAATAAGCAGCTTTTCTGTGTGCGGTGTAAATTAACAGTTGTCAGCTTTGTACCTCTCGGAACACTTTCATCGTTCATCATTTTAAGTTTACTAGTGTCCATAGGAAGCTTTACGAAACCCTGAACCATGTAAAAATAACAGTCAATACTGTCACGTTGGTCTACTGGTCACAAACACTATTGATGAGCATGAAATCCTGCATTCGGTTACCGAGTTGGGCATGGTATTCATGGATATTTCCATCTGAAACTTCTTTCCCGTAGTCTGGATTTTTACCCGGTTCTCGCCCCATAGGCTCGCCCCATATTATAGGAGCTTACAAAACTGACAAAATGTGGGTATAGGGGGGGGGCGTTACTACCTAACCATTCGGAGAATACAGGCTTGATGCTATAACAGGCAATAGAGTAACAAAGCTTCACTAATTTCACGAATAACGCGCTTAGGCCAAAACGAAGTAAATGTCTCCAACTACCCGTAATATCATTCGCCGAAATTTCACGTCCGATAGGGACATAAATCACAGATCCTTCGGAGCCTATCTCCCTGGTACCGAGCTTCGAATGACGGCCTGTACTTAATGCTTAGTACATAAAACTGGTCAAGTGCGAGTCGTACTAGCCCAGTATGGTTTTGGTGCCTACCACAAAAAGGAAGCTTCTACTAAAATTTAAAATTGTTCTTTATTTAAACGGTTACAGCTTATGTTCTTATTGTTTTGTTTATATAAATTGCTTGTAAATATGCACTTAAAAAAGTCCTCATTATTTGCCAAACTGCAGGGCAGTTTGTCGGCAATTAGTTTTCATAACTTGACTTCAAATAACTGTCTGTATGTAACACTTAATTATTTAATTCACTAACATTTCTACGCATAACAACGTTAACACATTGTATAACACTAAGATATTTACATTTACACACTTTACAGAAGAAGAAATGTTTCTGAATCAATGTGGTCTTCTTCTTAGCATATCAATGGCCACCTATAAAAAGTCGGCTCAGAAATCAGCCACGAGCTTGTCCCCATCAGTAGCGCCCATCAAATCATGTAACATGCAGGTATCAGAGCACACAGGACAGGTGTTCCATCGTTTGTGGAATAGCACCAAGCTTGCAAACCTAGCTGGTGGCATCTATTAATTTCCACCAGAGCAAGTTTTCCCTACTTCAGCCAACCTGCGCCCATAGTCTGTTAAAAGAGTTCCAGGTTAGCCATGGCAACGCATTACCGGGGTGGAGATTTTCAGCATGTGGAACGAATAGGATGAGTAAGGAATCAATGTGGTGTACTGCAAGAGTATCTTTATTCTCGATGTAAAACTCACCCACGTCTAAGACACGGTCACGTCACCACATGCCAAGATATTTGTTCCAGGCCTTGAGTTCCTCACGCATTTAATGCAAGAGAAACAATACTCGGATCTTAAATTTCCCATGATGGACGTTATACTATGGCGTTCAAGTCGTTCCTTTTCATCTGGCTACCAAAACAATGAAGACAGACGGCATAGTCTTAGTGCGACAACGGCACCCTTTGAATAAGGAACCCCAACAACCAGGCCAGGAGATAGCTCCTAGAAAATAAATTGTGTCTTAGACTACATAACTAAGTAGTGAGGCGAGTGCTCTTGAAGAGTCTCGAGTCTGATGGCCTGACTTTGACTTCATTATGTGGTGGTGGTTGGCGGCGAAATGTCGACGTTTTCGTATGATGAAAAATTTATTTATTTATTTTTACTAGTGGTCGCGTAGTGGTCGGAGTTCGTCCGTTTTTGCTTACTGCACTTCTTTTATATATAAACTAAATAAAATGGTAAATAAATAATAATAAAATAAAAAAAGTAAATAAAATGGCAGTTTGTCAATTTTGTTCGATTGAAACTGATCCAATATTTTAAGGGAATCTTCAATAAGTGGGTATACATATTCTCGAATCATTGCCCAAATCAATCAACAAAATGATTTGATATCTTAGTTTACCCAGTCTACAATGGTATTACTATTGTTTATTCTGATAACAGGTAATCTACCTTCAGCCAAATTAAACCACTCAGAATATATCACATCACAGTACGTCATAAATGTTTCATAATAATTCTCCAAAACAAAATATGGACGTTATGTTTAGAGAAACATCGTTAGACAGGTCTCATCTGAAAGCCTCGTAACTATATCTGAATTAATGTTATCCCCGAGATGATACGTAGTGGAATTATCAACAACACCCACTAAAATTACAAACTTTAAAGCAGATACCGACTCTCTTATTTCTTTCCGCATAAGGTTTGAAGTAGAGTGTTTCGGGTGAATTATACTAGTTGTAATTTTGTGAATATGACGTCACATGTTCTGCTTGTTATCGTGTAAAGCCGCCATTCCATAGTGGCGTGCGGACACGCTAAACGCGTTAGTTCCACCGTCCTATAGTCATGGGGTTATCTAATGAAGTGGAGACCAGAGTTATGGAGCTCTGTATTTCAATTAGAGGAATATCGTTTGATAATGACGTAAATAAATATTTAATGACAAACGCACATATAATTATTGTTATCGTCTTATATATAAAATTCTCTTGTCAAGGTGTTTGATATTAAACTCCTCCGAAAAGGCTCGACCGATTTTTGTGAAATTTTGTGTGCATATCGGTTAGATCTGCGAATCGGACAACATCTATTTTTCATCTCCCTAAGTATTAAGAGTGGTCCACCCCTAAATTTTATTTTTTAGACAATTTGGGTTTAACAAGCTGGGTCAGCTAGTATATAAAATCAATATTACTAATTTGAGGTGTTGAATTGGGCTATCAAAAGCAACACTATTTTTTACACGCTTTATATTAGTTTCACCTGTATGTATGTATGTATGTTTGTAACCGACTCCTTTGGACGCTATTTTGACCCACTTTAAACGGTCAGATTTCATTCAAATTTTGCACACCTGTCAAAGACCGCTGACAATGCAATAATTCGAAAATTAATTACATAGTTCAAAAAAAAACCTAAAAATCACGCTTTTATAAAAAATTCAACTAAAAATTGAAAAATAAATTATAGTTAAAAAAAACTAAAAAAACACGCTTTTATAGAAAATCCAACTAAAAAATAGAAAATGAAATTTAATAAATTTGGATTAAGAAAAGTGTAAATTAGAAAATAATGTATATTAATGGAAAAAAGCGTGGGGTGCATAGTATCAATAGTTATAAACATTTTCTATTTTTCCATGGTTACTGTCATTCACAGCGGGCTCCATGTATCGGCGTGTATTCTTCAATATTAACACTATGCACCCCAAGCTTTTTTTCATTAAAGTACATTTTTTTCTAATTTACACTTTTCTTAATCCAAATTTATTAAATTTTATTTTCTATTTTTTAGTTGGATTTTCTATAAAAGCGTGTTTTTTTAGTTTTTTTAAACTATAATTTTTCATATCCGACTTTCTGTTCCAGTAATAAGTGCATTCGTACAATCTATTTACATTAGTACCATTTCATGTCAGGCAGAATAATTCGGTTAAGCAGTAGATATCCCTGAAGGATAAACTGCAAAATGCCGATTCCAAAAAAAAACAGGCAGAATATAACAAATTAACGTTAAACGCATGTATTTTTTTAAACAAAACTTATAGTAAAAATGTCTATGTGTGCAATACTGTCCAATGCACACATAGACATTTTTATTGCAAATTTTGCTTATTAAAAAAGATAGTTTACTGCCAAAGAGATATTCATACTCGACATTTGGGAGTCACTTTTTAAGCGTTAAATTAATTAAACAAACACATTAAATGATTTAATAACATCAAGTATTATTAAATTTCAATCCAGACAGTTTCGTTAGACAATACAAACTAACCACACATACGACCTAACGTTTACAATCGGCCGTCGTGCTCCCGGGCATCCGGTACACTCTCAAAGAAACAAAACGGCTCTGGAGCCGGATGTGCCGTGATAAGGAAACCGGATGCCGATCCCTGGCTAACGAACAACTAGTAACGACCGACCAAAAACACTGGAGCCCAGCCGGATCTTCATCCAAGCCATAAATTGACTGATTTCGAAGGATTTAAGAAAGGATGGGAGGTCAATTTGAATTGGATGGTTGAATCTACATGCTAATATAGTGTAGTCATGCTAAATTGACGTGAAAGCAAACTCCCTTTGATAGTCCTTCTTAAGAGAAAGCGTCTTTATAATGCAAAAGTTATTTGAGAGGAGAATATGTGTTATGGGGAAAATGTCACAGGACGAGGTAATGGGCGGATGATCGATATATTTGAAGAGCTTTTACCTTAGTTCAAAACAAAATGGTAACCTAGTGGTTGTGACCTAGCCTCCCATGCACGAGGTTGTTGGTTCATATCCGGGCAAGTGCCAATGTGACTTTTTCAATTCATATGTACTTTATACGAAAAATACACATTTATTTCAGTATACTCTCCATATTTAGCAGTGGGATAGTAATAGGCAGGTTTAGGCATGAACATTTTATAGCAGTCACACTATTGTTTCAGATATGTGAAACAGAAATTTTACATTTTTGCAGCCTATATTCTTATAAGATACACAAATACATCATCACGCCGAAAACATCAACTTCCATAAATCCTACCTTATCTGAACATGTACACGTATCTAAACGTCTTACATAATCTATCCGAGAAATAAGTTTCTGTGTCTAAATAGCTGCGTGGTCTCTTTGTAGCAGAAGTCACCCAAAGGTCTCCAGCCTGCTACTCCCCGCTGCAGGGATCGCCTTGCAGCGGGTGATTAACAGGCTGCTTTTTATTTTTTTATTTTTTTGTTATTGACAACAAACATTTTTTTTTTTTTTTTAATTTTGCCCCACACTAAAAATTTCTCCTGTCTTGAGTGGGTTTACAAACATTCAAATTCATACACACAAACAGCCAGACCCGGAACAACTACCTGTAGGCCATACAAATATTTGTTCTGTGTGGGAATCGAAGCAGTCAATCGCTCAGCAACTGCGCTAACCATGCTGTCAAAAATAGTCATAACAATCCTTTGTAGAATTGTAAACAAACCCAATTTAGTTTGATAAAACATCGATAAATAATGTTACTGAATAGTATCTTCTCTGAGCATCAATTTCTATCTTCTTTCTTAACAAAACAAAACTAGTACCCAACTAAATGCAAGTACCTTCACAAACCACTTTCATTACAGCAACCTTAATAAAGTCACAAATCTTTATGTTAAAATCTAAAAAAAAAGATTACACACCACTTAAAATTATCTCTAATCTCATATAACAATAAATATTCTTGTTCTACTCAACCATTTCCAGACTGAAATAAAGATCACGCTGGATAAAACGGCTTTTGATAAAAAAAACTCCGGTTACTCTTTACAAATAAAACTTTCAAACGAATATCGTCTCTGATGGTTCAAAGTTAAGGTTCAATTTAATAATAGCTGGTCATTAAGTAGTTAGCATACGGATGCAGTTCATTACTTGTAAGTACTGTGTAATGAAAATGGAATCTCTGGAGGAAAGGAACTGGAAAGTAGCGTTATAAATGTGTAATTACAGAGCTATATCTTGTAAGGTACATTCTCGAACCTTTCTTGAGATTTTCAAGCGATCAGCGTAACGGATTTTAAAGATAAGAGTAATAGCACTAGCACTTACTTCGACATGGTTTTAACTTCTTTGCAGTTTTCACTAACGTCAAGCAAATGCAAATGTTGGTTACACTTAGTTAAGTAATGCCAAACAGTTTCCTGAGCGTACAATCCCGTTTAGGTTTTTGTTTCTTAATAGGCAACTTGTATGGTTCGAAATTTACATTTTTGACTCATTTCGGTGGATTTTGATTCTAAACCAATACAGCGCACATATTACAACATTTTTGGGAGTTGTATATTTGAGTCAGTTTGGAGTTGAAAAACTTGGGTCATGGGGTCCGAGTGCCCATCAATTTTTTCGGGATATCGCCAACTGGATGATTGAATCTTCGCGTGACCAAAAGCTTGGTCTTTTGTTTTTGGCCAAATAATCAGCATTGCCATTCAGCGTGGCGATGCTGCCAGCCAGCGAAGCAGATCGAATTGTTTGGAGTTCCATTGCCTTTCATTATTCTCAGGGTGCTTGTCTTTAAATGCAATTACGTATACGCAATTAAGGTCAGTTCAGGGACCGAACAACGACGTGTTAAAGCCCCATAACTGTTCATCTGTGTGAGAGACATATACCACCAGACGACAGTGATGCCCTATTTGACGACACGGTTGGCGCAGTGGTTGAGCCATCGGCTGCTGCGCCGCGTGCTGTGGGTTCGATCCCCGCACGGAACAAATATTTGTATGACCTACAGGTAATTGTTCCGGGTCTGGCTGTTTGTGTATGTGAGTTTAAATGTTTGTAAACGCACCCACGACACAGGAGAAATTCCTAGTGCGGGGCAACGTTTTTCTAAAAAAAAAAAAAACGCCCCCACCCGGCCGTAGAAGGAGTAACTCGTTCAGAGAGACAGAGAAAGATAGAGAGATAACTATCCTGTATAGTTATCTTTCAAATCTTTATTTCACAACGGAATAATGGTAACTTTAATACGTCATAGTACAGCAGCAGTCTAACCAAGGGGCATGGCCGTGGTGCCCAGTAACTGGGCTGTGGAGGTCAGATAGGCAATCGATCCCTGTAAAATACTGGTATTAAGCTGCATCCGGTTAGACTGGGAGCCGACCCCAACTTAGGGCTAAAAGGCTAGGCACTAATGTCAGGGACTATTGTCGATAATGGCCATCTTCTTACTTATTACCCCGTCACACATCGATTCTTGTCCCAAGTAAGCCATGAAAACAGACTTTAAATAATAAAATCTATTTGTTTACACGAGAGGGATTTATCAAGAGACACCTTTTTGATACATAATTTAGTAATTTTGTGACAAAAAAGGTGTAGTAGTAGTCTACTACTACTATATCTTTCTGTTCCTATTATTTTCATAATGCCCCAACGGGTGGTCCTTTGGTCACTTAGGGCTGAAGAATTGTGTTCGCAAATAACTTCCACTAGTCGGAAATATATGTATCATTTCCCAAGAAATACTGTCCAAGTCCAAGCTGAAACATGTCTGGACAGTTTTCTTCATCAGACGATCACAGATATGTTTCTGTCTAATGAGCGAAGGTAACAAAGATTCGGCCGCAGCTGTTCGGCCAGTAAAAATTGCGGAGGAGACACTCGTAAAATGGAAGGGACTCAAGAAGTGATTGATGATCTCAAAACTCAAAGATAAAAAGCTTGAAGTATTTTTCTCAGATTATCTGAAAAATTTAGCAGTATTATGACTATATCTTTAAGAAACTTTTGACAGTAATTTTTTCGTAAAAAATACTTTAACGTGTATGTTGGTATAATCCAATTTTCGTAACGAGATTTATCGTAGTTTTTTTTATTTAAGATTCATTCGTTACGCGTAGTCAGAACCCCGAAAATCTGACAACTAGTCTTACCAAGGGGTGTCGTGTTGCCCAGTAACTGGGTCGTGGACTGGATTGTGGAGTTCAGATAGGCAGTCACCCCATGTAAAATACTAGTATCCAGTGTAACTGCACTGGGAGCAGAACCCAACATAAACAAATAAAAGGTTTATTGCAGAAGCTTGTAGAACTATTACAGTAAATCTTACATAGAGACCTACTTTTAAGTAAAATATATACCGTGCTAGGAAATCCCTTTCTCCAATGACAAAACAATGAATTGGTAAAAGTGGTATGTATGTATAGTTGGGAAAAGGCAATGATGAAGATTCTACGAGGTTTTCCCTTTCGATATTTAAATTTAGACACATATACTCGTATAAAAATAGCAATACACAAAATTATAAAAGTACCTACTATAAGATACAAGCAAACCAATTTAATAAAATCGTAAGGATAAGCAACAGACGAGACCGAAATACCAAACACTTAAAACGGACCGCTATAAGCACCCTCGAACGAAGAGCCAACGACGCGACTGTACCAAAACATAATGACCTCAGAACTGGGACAAAACAAAAGATAGAAATAAAAATATAAGGACTATTGAAGAGGAAATAATCAAAGGGTGGGTCCAAACCCAACCCGTGGGAAATTACACATGAAAGGCAAACCAAAATGTCTTGCGATTAAATCTGTCTGTGCCCGCATTTCTGTCCCATCGAGTCATTTAATTGAGTGGAAATACTGAACGTTTGGGGTCGTGTTCCAATTTAGTATAACTTCAGTGGACACGTGCTTCTAGATTGCATTCTATTTATATAATATGAGAAAGCTAATGTCCTGGTAATGAAATATTTCATGAATTTCTTCCGGCCGTAAGCCGCACGTCATACACATATAAACTCAAGCTTCTTGGTAGAAACTACCGGACGCTACCTGCTACGATCCATGCATACTTCTTTTGCTTCATTTTCGTTCATATATCTGGTCATACACGCACGACGGTTACGAGTACTACGCACCTGACCTTTCCTAAGACCATCACTAATAAGGTCGGCGTATCATGTCCTTCTAGAGCGTCCCTTCCCGGCGTTTTCTCTAATATCTGCCTTCTAACCTTTTGTTAGTAGCCAACTATTTATTACATATAAGAAAGCTAATGGCTCGGTACCTAATGAGACACGTGGCGCATTCGATTCCCGTATGGAACAAATATTTGTATGGCTTACAGGTAGTTGTTCCGAGTCTGGCTGTTTGTGAGTTATAATGATTATCAACGCACCCACGACACATGAGAAATTCCTAGTGTGGATCAACGTTTTAAAAAAAATGACAGTTAGAAGGGCGCACGGCAGTAGTAACAAAATCAGTATAAGCTGGCCGCGCATTCTACTGAAACTCCATACTACGTAAGGCTAGGTCAGAACAGTTGTACGAGTAATATCACATCTATAACAAAATATCATCGAATCTACAAATCTCTTCGGTCACTTAAAAATATCACAACTTTTTTGGTGAAAACAATGTTGCTGGCTTTCATCTGAATATAATTAACTAATTAGCCACTGATCCGAAGCAGAAAACTTATTTTCCACCAAGAGAGATCACAGGCAACCAACTCAATATAATTTACAAAATTAGCTAACCTAGAAAGAATATAAAAACTAATTCCAGCCCTCAAAACCAACCTCTGTTTTTCTTAATTAATTAGGTTCGTCTCAGTTGCTTACCTATAAAGTTTGTCTTAGACTAAATTCAAGTTTAGGTTGTGCACTTTGCTTAACCATGCGTAAGTTTGTCTATCAACTTCTAAAAACTTATTAAGCTGAGTCCCTCACTAAAAGTTTCTAGTTATGTCGGAAGTTCTGTTTCGTAGTCAAGGTTCTCCTTAGATTAAGAAATAAACGATCGCGCTTGATACACTAAATTATGATGAGACATTTTTTGACGTGGCTGGAAAGAAAGCTAAAGAACGAGCTCAAACTTGTCAAAAATCAAGTAAGTCGGAACCCTGTTTTTTTTTAAACTTTAAAATTTAAACATTAATTGTTCGGAATAAAGACGCCGCACGGGTCATTCGAAGG
Source organism: Phlogophora meticulosa (assembly GCA_905147745.2). Lineage (NCBI taxonomy): Eukaryota > Metazoa > Arthropoda > Insecta > Lepidoptera > Noctuidae > Phlogophora > Phlogophora meticulosa. The sequence continues at coordinate 7,399,066 of LR990528.1, read as the reverse complement.
ACAAACTATACCTGCCGATTTCGTCCAGTGGATAGGTCCATTGAATACTAAGAACCCTGCGTGTTTCGGAAAACACGAGAAGCAGTTTGTCCGGGTTGTCAATCTTAGGTCTTAGACTGTCGTAACACATATTCAGAAACACAAAAGCCATATAGGTAGTCACTCCATGTCAAGTACTGGTACTAAGCTGCAACAACCGGTAAGACTGGAAGCCCAAAAGAAGCATAGAGAATTAGACTGAGCAAAATACACCTACCCTCAAAAAAAATAAAGGCCACACGATCGCTTTGTCTCACTCACACTTTCTTGCCATTATTTATTTTATACCTAGGTGAAGGTGTTGCTCAGTTCATTTCTCAGTGTCTATGATCGTAACATTGGGAAAAGGCCAGACAGATGCTAAATGAAGGCCAAAGATAAAATCAATACCAAATAAACGCTGCCAGCACGTGTCGCAAATCATTTTCGCTCCCACTTTCACAATGTTGAGCACTTGAAACACCGTTAACGTTCGGTCGGGGATCACTATGGCAACCATAATAATCGAAAACGTATAAAACCGGGATCAATGTAGCTTTCCAAGAGATACTTTGTTGTATCGCGTCGAAGGCAAAGTTTTAACGAGTTCGAATCTATCGTAAACTATACTACACTACTTTGCATACATAATAATGTATATTGTTTGCAGAAAAGGCTTGTGCATACTTAACTTATAGTACAAGACTTACTTTAAGTAAGATAGGCGCTTCAATTGCTTAGAACAGAATGACCTTTATTGTACAGTACACAATAAAAACTTACAAATAATTATTTTTAAGAGTTACAATAGACGGCTTTATTACTCAAACGATATCTTATCGAGAAGGATTAAAAATAAAGTATAAAAAGAACAATTGAAAATATAAAAGTCCTATGTTACCTACTATTGAAGGGTTTTCGACTTAAACCAAGAGCATTTTACATAAGATTAACAAAGTCTTTACCAAAAACGACGCTGCACTTTTGTATATTCTTCAAACACACATAGTTTTAGTAATCAGTCAATAAACACTCAAAAAATCACATTATAAAATATAATATTATAGTGTCAGAAGAGGTCATTCACACCTTGAGACATCGGAGAATTGATAAGGGTGGACGACCTCAGGACGTAAAATACATTTCTTGAGATGTCTTGTTGATTTTATTATCATTTTATAATGGCTACCCACTGGTTTGTTTAAATAAACTAGCTTTTCCCGCGAATTCATCCGCTTGAGTGTTAGTTATCGCGGATGATCGCAAACATTCTCCATCCCAAATTTTATATAATTCGGTTCAGCGAATTAAACGTGAAAACGTGAGTGACATCTTTAAGTGACAGACGGACAGACAGAGTTACTTTCACCATTTATAATATTAATATGGATACTTCCAAGACGACAATCTGTTAGGATTGTCTTAATAGATAAAAATTACCATTTTTCTTTATACGTTAGACGTACTACATACAATAGGGATGTGTCCTAGGTAAAAATATATCAAGTCTATTTAGTCCGTCAGTAAAATTACCAAAAAATACTGGACATGTATTATTTGCTTACTCAAATCAATAAAAAGTGACAATGATATGGCACATCAAAGTACAGGAGAAGGGGCTTGTTACTTCACTATAACGTTAAAAGTGTTACACGGCTAGACGTCACGCGCAATTTCAACGCACTATATCGTCGTCATTTTTAGTTTACGAGACAAAAGAAAAAATACGTGTCCAGTATTTTTGAGTAATCCAACTTTCGGACGAGAATTTTTAAGGACACTACCCTGTTGTGATACTGACTCCTACACTGACACTAGACAGCAATCGTTGACACAATAGCTGGCAAGATTGTGTTGTCGTAAATTGACGTCACAATTGGCACTCGGGGGAATAAAAACCGCGTTGAAATACTTAGTACTTCTACCCATACAACAGGCTAAAATATTTACGTATTTTGCAAGGAGCCCAAAGTAAAAGCTTTCCGAGTCGTATTGACAAACCACTCTAAGTGAACGTTTATTCGGTGGTAAGACGCCAGGTAACATGTATCTGCGAAACACGCTTTCAATGTGCCCTTGGGATCTTTCCCGACAATTTGTACAGCGTTTTCAATACACAAGCACTTTTGTATTGAAAGTAAAAACATTTCCATCTGCGAAAAGCGACCCAACGGTAACATTTGGAGGAAACATTTGCCGGCTTATATCTGTAGAAGTATTTTTTAACCAATTAGAGTTGAAATCAGAGGAGCGATGTTGGCAGATTACCGACGTGTTTCCAGCAAAAGAAAGATATTAAAAAGCAATCTACTTTAATTTCCATGAAACTCGTAACACGAAAAAGAAAAAATAATATTTTGCCCTCGACCCTAATTGCTTCTGACCGTAGAAAAAAGCAGATGGAGTGCACCGCGTGTTACATTAGGCGAATTTCAATAATTACGTGAAAAATACTGAAAATGTTTGCATTTATAGCCGAATATTGACATATTTTTCAGACAAAAAGTAGGTATACTGCATTGTTTTACTGTTCAAAATATGACTATTTTATAATATAACAAGCAATGTATAATAAGTAGCATGCAACTTTAAGAACCAACCACTGGTATGACAAAAACAAATTATTTACTCAGAGATGCTGCGTACCTTTTTAATTTGAAATAGGTCTGTAATAGACGTTGAGTATAAAACGTGGGGATCCCATTATAATATTGCAGCACCACCCTGTCGTAGTATAATGGGTTCTTTACAATATCGCCCCACACCGCCTGGCGCCTCTGTGTGCGACCTTTTAATGCTACTGAATGATTTAATGGCCTATTCATAGGACATATATTTATTGCATGGCATAGTGGTTGATATAACTGTATTGTTATGTTATTTTAATTTTTCTTTCCTTTAACTTCATAAGGCTTGTTGGATAGAGTTTTATGAAATCTTACGAGTAAGTACTTAAAAATTCAGACACTTTTTCATTCTCATTACGTTTTTATTATATGCAAAAGTTAATACAAACTTGTGCGTATTATGCGTCAAAACCAATTCATAGTTGTTTTCCGGTAAAACTCGTCTTTGATTCTAACTTGTATGCATTGGAATGCCCCAAAATTATCCCTGCATTTTCAAATCTATCCATTTAAAGTGGAATCAGAACAATGTAGGTAATGCAATTCGCTATTTCCTATGTGTGTTCGGCAATTGTCTTAATCCTTATTTCCCCTAAAACATTCATACAATTACGGTTCTAATTAGAAAATCCTTACAAACGGACAGTTTACCTGGATTATCTTCCACTTGCAATGTTCCATTCGATTTGAACCAAAGCTGCGTTGTGAGAAATTCCTCAGATTTCGCAGTAGAATTTAATGTTCGAAAATAGAAAATATATTTGGCAGGTGTCGGGTTCTAAAGATTATTATTATGAGCAGACGACGCCTGCAATCGACGAAAAGTTAGATGAAATAAATATTGGTTAGAAATTGTACCATACAATACTTATTCGCTGTTAGCATAAAATATCATAATCCCCGAAGGGTTAGGCGTCAGTTATGATAAAGTCCCATGTAATAGGGAATGAGCCTATTGCCATCAACAGGGCAGGAATATAGATTGCTAATGAGAATCTCCAGTTCCAGTTTCCAGTTTTTTCATTTCCATTCAGATTATTTATATTTGTATTAAACTGGCACTGACCACTAGTACTAGCCATTCCCCAACATAATATTAGGTTAGGGCCAGGTTCCAATCCAACCGGATAAAGCTGTATAACAGAATTTCCCATGGAGCGACTGCCTCTCCTACCTCCACAACCCAGGTACTGGGTAGCTGGCACTAAGTAAAAATGTGTGCAAATTTCGGCATTGCCCGCGGTGCGCAAAACTTACCAATATCTCTGAGAGAGCAACCGAGTCTGCAACAATACGATTATTCTAAAGGCTTTAAGAAAAAATGGATGGTGGATAACATACTAATCAGCTCAATTCGTTGTCACTACTGGGACACAGTCCTCCTCTCTGTGAGAGCTAGTGGTCCATAATCATCATAATTCAAGGAAACTAGACAACAGGCAGACACTGCCAATCATATTGTTACTCAACACGCGATGGTTCGGTGAACTTTTGTATCTATGTAAGTCAATACCAGCGGGGTGAGCAGGGCGTACAAGACGTTTGTGACAAGAAATTATTACGGTGGTATGCTACGGTTTTATCACCCAAACTGTGATAAAATGTGTGACTCAAACCATGTCACAGTCGCCGAGGATATTTGCATAGTTAAGACATGACAATATTAACAAAAAATCAAAAAAATGAGGAATAATTTTTAAAATTAAGAACAAAAATAATTGTATTTGTTCTATCTTACAATGATTACCTTACAATTAATTTATGACAGACTATTTCGTCAAAATTATTTCAACAATATTTTTTGTATGGTGGTCGGCGATTTTTAACTTAAAATTGATTTTAAGTAAAATTTTCCTCACAATGTTTCGCTTCACCATTGATGAATTGAGAAATCACATTGATTACTGTCCAGATTTGAACCCTCAAACGAAGAAGAGGCTTTAAGGCCTATCGTTTCGGTTGTAAGCCATCACAACATTCAACAGGAGTAGTATTACTGTGATGTTGTAAAAATTATTCACACTGTTGTGTGGCCATGTATTTTATTGGTGCAGGTAATATGCAAATAGTTAACATCAATCGGTAAATCAAATATACTCAACTCCCTAACATGTTCGTTTTAAATTAATTTAAAAGTAAACAAAATTTACATCCCATGGTCATTTTGTTTGGTTTACTTTTCATAATCTACGATTTCAATAATCTTTGATATCACGACATATTATCTTACTGTCTTACGTATGCCTAGTGACGTAAATGTATTCTGTTGGCAGCAGAGAACATACAAAAGAGGATTATGTCTTTTATATTATTTGTTCATATCTTATAATAAATACAAAATCATGGAAACTGGATGGATATGGAAAATGTAGTAGTATTACATAGACTTTATTCATACATTTATGATCATTGCATTTTTATAGAAGATAAATCTTATAGCACAAGAACAGGACGAATTCAAATGAATTATTACGCATATTTTTTGCATAATGCTAAATTGTATAAATGTGTGTGAACTCTATGATGTTTAGTTATTCAGTGATTGTAGCCATTATTTGTGTATTTACACGAGTGACCTAGAAGAAAGGGGAAGGAGGGAAGGGGAAACTTCAAACTCAATAGAACTTGTATAAATTATTCCCTGTGAAGGACACAAACGAAGACACAAGGAGTAGAAAACACAGACTGTCTCATCTGCGGGCATGGACTTCTCTAAGGGACCTCACGATTGTCATATTTCAGGCCCCACGAGCCAGAAATTCAGTTTGTAATAGCTCTACTTACGTATTCAAGTTTATTGAACCTCAATAACTACTCTTAACTACAGTTAAATAACCGACCCTGTGCGTAGTCTCGATTAACATTGGATGGTTTCTCACGACAAATCAGTTTTTTTACGATGTCCACCGCAAAACCCACTGAGATATTCTTTGCGTTCAAGAAACCCATCGAGATCAAACCCAGAGTCAGCCACACATCCCTGAACTTACGCTTATCGTCGAGATCTGTCAGCCCAAGCACGGTAACGCTGTGTTTCCTGCTTTCGTAATAATACTTTCAGCCAAGTGCTCAAATAACAACGGCATTGTAATCATCACAGTGGATGTTGAAAGCGACACTATCACTCCCGTTAAATAAACCTGCTCTGGTGGAAGTTAATTGATGACTCCAGCCTGGAATGCTAGTGTGACGCTGCTCAACAAACAATGGGACACCTGATAACGTGTCCTGCATGCCCTGACACCTGGACGTTGCAGGATTTGATAGATGCTACTGATGGTGCCAAAATCGTAGCATATTTCTGGGCCGATTATATTGATTAATTGTCATGATGGCCCAGTGGTTTAGGCTTCGCCTCTTGTGCACGAGGTTGTGGGTTCAAACCTGGGCAAGTACTAATGTGAGTTTTTCAATTCATATTGTACTTTCTAAGTTTATCTTGGACATCACTGACATCGGTGAAGGAAAACATCGTGAGGAAACCTGGACTTATAAAATGATTAATGCTCGTGCCTTCTCTGTATGAGAAGAGGCCTTTGCCCTGCAGTGGGACAGTAATAGGCTGGTACTGGTACTGGTATATTGGTTACCATCGACAAGCTAAGAAAAATCCTCACCTTGTGGGCTCTGTGCAGATTGGTGTATATTTCATGCGTTTAAAAGTTCAGTCCATGGACTTGCCGGTTTCTTCACGGTATTCCTTTACCATTTTAAAAGAGGTAAGGTAAATATGGTAAAATCTGAAACTGAAAGAATTCTGAATAGCTTTGGTAAGAAAACTGAATTCATTAGAAATGTATAGAATTCCAATAGCCTTTGGCTACCAATTCATTCTGCTGTCTCACCAAGAAATCTTGAAAAGAGACCAACTTCCAACGTTTGAATACAAAAAATACCCTACCCAAATTAAATAGTAAATACTAAACTTACTTTTGAATATATCATTGAATATACCAGTAGCCGTAATAGAGGTTTCCCATATCATTATGATCACCTCTACCAAAAAAAAGAATCGTGACGAGTATAGGTACAATGTTTCAACTCGATTGGCCAAGAGAAAAGTCCAATACAAAAGACAAAGAAGCGCGCAAAAAATAATGAAAATACTGTTTACAAAGTTACTTATCAGACTCAATAGCATACTAAGCATCGTCCGCAAGTTAAAAGTTTCATAATAAACGGTGATTGCAGAGTTCCGGGATGGAATGCAGACAAAGGCGAATTTAATCTCATGTATTGATCAAAATTGTAAACAGATAGAAACGTACATTCCTGAACAACGTTCAACGTGAACAAGCTCCGCTGAAAACATCTAGTGATGTGCTGATAGCATTGTTGTGTCGATGTTTTTAGTCGATTGTTCTTTGTTTTTGTGTGTGTCTTATTTCAGACAAAATATTTTTGTATTATTTAAATTAAAATGTCTTAGTCAAATTAACCAAAAAACTAAAGATGCATGGTATGTTCCAAACACTATTAATGTCAATCTAAGTTCTATCGAGTATTATAAAATCAACATCATGAGTTTCTTACTTCAGCAAAGATTTTGCTAATTCGATTGCAACAGGAATCGATTCATATCGTATCGATTCGGCATCCCTGTAACTCCACGTTGCTCGGTGGGAACCTTGTTCCCGACATGTAATACGATAAGCTAGCCCACGCTCCAGGATTCACCGCACGTCCGAAGCACATTTTCACATACATCTCGAAACACGATAAGGCAAATACCGAGTTACGATACAAATGACAACAAAAGATGTGCCTGTTCACGTCAAATGAGGTTTTTTAGTCAAAAGAAAATAAAATAGCAGTTCAACTCAAAATATATTAAAGTACCCTACTGTGTTTCAACATGCTTCGATACGGAGACGATAATCCGATAAAATATGAGGCTGAAAGTTTTGTGTTAAATAAATATTGAATTTAAGTCTAGCATTCAAAATACTCGCAGTATCTTTGATATATTGACTTATACTTGAAATGCGTGGCGAGTAACTTTTGTTAGAGTTTTATAACATTTTTTAATCAATCGTGTTGTTGCCTTCTTGACTGCGGCAAGACAGATACAACTTAGCATGATGGGGCGCCCACAGCACAGTGCTGATTTTCAGCGGTCACCTTAACACTCCTCACTCTCACCTTAATACTCATACTTTGTCCGATCTAGGAATTGATCCCAGGACCTCATAACCGGCAGTAGTTCTTGTAACCACTAGACCAACTAGCCAACCAGCAACACTTTGTATCAAAAATCTTACGCCGAACTGTATCGATTAAAATGAGTACAGTTACTTATAGAGAATTTATTCTATGAAAAAAAAAATACAAGTAAATAAACGATAATTATTTTACAATTTTCTTTTTATTTTTAAAATGTTCTTCCAATTAGTACTTTTAAAATCAAACATGAATTAGAGTGGCACTCGACCTCAGACTACAGTTATCTTTTAAAATCAGCGTATGATAAATAACATTACATTGTTTTTCTTATCAAATCGCCTTGATTTGAGTGATCAAACTCCGGGTACATCTTAAATAATTCCCACGTATATCTCCATTTAAACCGGTCGAGTCAGACAAGTTTATTCCCTTGCCGGGTAGCGAATATGGAGATATCTAATCTGGTGTCAGTCATCTTGATGTATGACGAGTACGGGGTGTATCTCCGGTAGTTATTGCTCGCCGTGACAGATGGAGAGTCCTATTGCCGGTGCGGGTACATCTAGGGTTAGCACGAGGGTTAGGATGACAGTAACATTGGAATTTTGGTTGTTTTGTTGAAATTTGGCGATGTGTATAAATAAATAATGCTGGACAATCCACACAGCATCATTTAGCCCCAAGCTAATCAGAGCTTGTGTTATGGGTACTAGATGACTGATAAACTTAATACAATACAATACATACATAGATATTTTTTATTATACATAGCAAATACCCAGAACACCCGGAACAAATATTTGTAGATCGTACAAACATTTGTCCCATGGCGGGAATCGAACCCGCAACCTCCTGCGTTGCAGGCGGACCTTCGCCCGCTGCGCCACATAGGTCGTCAAATATACCGTCGTATACCTGTTGTATGATTTTTGTGTGAGGCTCATAACAGTTTGTAAACCATATTTGTCTTTATAATGTAGGTAGGTTCGCTAGTGTTTTAAAGAGAAACACATAATTTATACCGATACTTTGCCAGTGAATTTGTTTGAGTGGATTAAGTACTTTTCCCTTCGAATTTTAATATCCCCCCCTTTAGAGCTGTATTAAAAATAAAGTGAATTATTTTTTTACTCTCGGATAATGTAACTGTCTTATTTTTTCTTAACTTTGAAGTTTATCTATTACAAACAAACAATCAAATCTTTCCTCTTTATAATGAATAAATAAATACAAGTTTAGATTACATTATAATGTTTAATCAAACACAGCTTGTATTTCGCACAGATAAATCATACTTTCATTCTCGACCAAGGCTGTATTTTTTACCAATTACCGCTACATTAATCAAAATAAATATTGAACCATCAGTCCGCTCATTGTCTAATTAATAACGAACTAGCGAACAAAGTTAAATAGCAGACCGTAATAAAAAATGGAATAAGTGAACAGACAAAATTATTCCACTAACTGACCTGACGTTGGCATCGCAAACGTACAAAATAGGCACAGAAGGTCATCTCCAACGGACAAGCAAAAACGCATGTGCGCATAGACAGAATCTTATTCATAGAGTGAGTTCATTAGTATTGAAAGACTACCAGCGCGTTTAGTTTTGATTTTAATTCTAATCGGTTGACATTAGAATTAAGATCTTACGTAGGTACTCCTGAATTCGACTATAGCGCCAAATACGGGATCGGACTTGGCGCGCGCTAAACCCCACTCTTGAGTTTATTTTGACAGCTGGGTACTTCGCAAAATATTATAATCATGTGTCTGCAAAATTAACATTGGAATCATGTTGGCTTCAGATAGGAATTAAAATTAGTTTTCGTCTTGTTACTAATATTACTCACGTCCTCTGTGGCAAATATACATTTTATCTTTATTTTTACACGTGTGTGCGCTTGTTTTCGCTACTTGGATGAAGTTAACCTTCTACGTCTATTTATTTTGTGGTAACCGGTGAGCATTCCGAAACTAATTAGAATAATTTTCTTAGTCACGGAATTATTGATGGAAATATTCTGTTCCGTCTGAATGAATTTATGAACCGATTTTGTGGTACCCAAAGATATCAACAAGATTTTTTTAGAATCCAATATAAGAGATGAGTGATTGTTTTACGAAAGAACTTGTAAAATATTTCGTTTTTGATTACACTTGATTAAGTTGGCTTTTATGGGAACTAAGTATTGGTAAACGAAAATACTCTTATGTATAAACATAATTATTTCGTCAATTTTGAGTAACTGTCATCGGCCAATTTTATGTCAAAGGTTAATGTGAAATTAAAAACGTCATCGTCAGAGAGAGATACAGAAATAGATAAAGTATCTCTGTCTCTCTCTCTCTCTCTCTTTATCTGACGTCAACCATTTTACTAGTTATGTGGGACTTGGAAAAATCCCAATAAATCTTTCAGTCTCCTAAATGTGCCTGTTACTTGCCCATAATCCACCAAATGTAGATTCGTTAGTTAATATACCAATTAGGGCCCAGAGTCTCCTTAAGAGATCTATTTAAAGAGATTGGTATTCTCACAGTGGCTTCTCAATTTATTTTTGCCAACATAATATACATTAGGCAAAATATACATATGTACACTAAAAACAGTGACATCCACAATTTTAATACCAGAAATAAGTACAAACTATACGCTCCTTTCCACCGGGTTCATAAGGTCCAGAGCTCATTTGTGGGGCTCGGTATCCGCTTTTATAACATGCTACCTCATTCTTTGCTGGATTTACCTTTTAACGCGTTTAAAGCTAAAGTTAAATCAAACCTTTGTTTTAAAGCATATTATTCGATCAACGACTATTTAGAAGACAAGAATAGTTGGTCGCTTTGTTGAACGCAGGACAATGTTACTATGTTCTTTTACTGTTTAATAGTTCTTTATTTTTGTGTATGTTTCTTCTACTATCCTTATTTTTATGTTATTGACATGATCCTCTCATTACATTGTATGAATGAGTTGTATTGATATAATTCAGCATTGCACATGTCAGCGGGCACGCCCTTGGACTGCAGTTAATTGTCGATTTTGGTATATATAACTTTTTATTTATTTATTTTGGCATATTGGTGTGTGCTAGCTAACATGTAGCAAATTATTTAATTGAATGATGTATAAAGATAATTGACATAGTTATTATTTTTTTGACATAATATGTTTATACAACTTCAGCTTCAAGTTCTTCAAACCTATCAGACAGACGTGTTGCTGGGGAGTTTGTTCCGCCACTTCTTCTTCCCAGCAAAAACACTAGGAAGTGCTTCACTAGTGGTGAAGGGTGGGCGTTTTGGGGGACTGTCTTATGTAAACGTTTTTGACGTTCAAAAAGTGCTGATTCTCAGCCTAATTTGAATAAATGAATTTTGATTTTGATTTTGATCCCCGCACTTGATGCCCTGGTGATTATTTAATGTTTCATAATTTTTAACAAGTCGACTATTGCTCGTGCCTTCTCTGTATGAGAAGGGGCCTTTGCCAACTATAGTGGGGTCGGTTACTAGTCTTACAGGGTGCAGCTGAATACCAGTTTTACAGGTTGGCTTCTTACCTATTGATACATTACTAGGTGAGCTAAGATGAAAACAGTAATTCCTTTGTTTATTCTTTAAAGTACCGCTTAAGTATATACTCCCGAATACTAGACAGCCCAACCGTGGTAAAATAACAAGAGAAAGCAGATTAAAGGGGGAAAGTGCCCAACGGTTTTAGAGTCACCTTTGTTAAACAAACTGGCGGACAAAAACTAACAGAGATTTAAAATCAACCATTGCTTTCAGACAATGGCTGGCATTTTTTGTAGTCTACATTTTTAACAGGATAATGTTTTAGCATTTGAGCTCGTGGCTAGTTAAAATACAACCGCACGGGTTGATTGAAGGTTAGGCTACGCTTGTCAAGGTCAGTCTGTGGATGGGTGACCGTTCGTAATATATTGAGACTCCACCGTGGCTCGGAAAGCACGTTAAGCCGTTAGTCCCGGTTGTCATTTGTAGATCTTTGACAGTCGTTACGGGTAGTCAGAAGTCCGAAAGTCTGACAACCAGTCTTACCAAAGGGTATCGTGTTGCCCATTAACTGGGTTGTGGAGGTCAGGTAGGCAGTCGGTTCCTTTTAAAACACTGGTACTCAGCTGCATCCGGTTAGACTGGAAGCCGACCCCAACATAGTTGGGAAAAGGCTAGGCAGATGATGATGAATGTTTTAGCATTTCACAATTTAGATTGAAGGACGAATAAATGCTAGATAATAGATTGTTTTACTATAGTATTATATGTGCCAATATTATCACGTACTTGTACGTATTTTAATTTTTTGGACAAATGCTGTTGGATGATTAAAGAATGTGTACGTACTAATATTGAAAAAATAGGATCACAAGGCCACAGTGCCAAGGCAAAATTCAAACGTTCTTACATTTTGCGCAATTTGCAGCTCAATATTAGGTTGTATCGTGTTAATCTCTAAAATGTCGAATGAGGTGTTCATTCATGGGTTCATAAGAGTTTAGATACATGGAGTATTTTTTATACCTGCACTCAACAGCATGTTCGAGTTATTCGCAATCGAACTGGATATGTATTTACCGAAGCATAATCATTAAATACTAAGATGGAAGAATTGGCCTGGAATGTCATTATTTAATGAAAAAGTAATATAATCTGATAATTCTGAGATAAATCCACTTGTGTTACTGTACCGCGTTCGTAGTACCACATACCCAGCTACGACTCGCTACGCAGCGAGCTACGTCGTAGCACTGTGCTACGACTGCATGGAGACTACACGCTACCGTAGGTAATTAGTCAGTAATTTTCATACATTCCAGACAATCAATCCATGTCTATATCATGTTAGTTCTATTGTTATTAAATATACTATACCATAATTTTATTAAGAATAGGTTTAGGCAATAACACTACAGGACAAACATTAGTCCGTTTACAATTCCCAATAATATGTCGGAAACGACCTCGTGCAAAACTTTACCGTTTGTGTAGTTACACTAATTTGTAGTTCCATTACTTTTGCCGAATAATTTATTTCGTAGTAAATTACTTCTATTTTGGCTTTATGCCTGCCTGACTGATATTTAGTGGTAAACTATTGGGGGTCGGTCGTTTTAGATAAGGGTTAATAATACTTACATTTCTAATATAATAATAATATTAGATAGGCAGCCGCTCCATTTAAAACTAGTATTCAGCTGCATCCGTTTGGACTTGAAGTAAACCCCAATGTGGTTGCTCAAAGGCTAATCGCCTTAGGATCTGAAGGCCAATCCTCTTAATTAAAAACGTTCAAAACCTAGTCGCAATCTCATCCCAGCAACTATAATGTCAAAATCTTATCAAAAATGTAGGTAGTTTCGACTCAATTTTGACAGATTGAGACTGATATAACAATGTGAACATCACGCCTGTATTCCCCACAGGGTTGGCCAGAGGTGCACCTATCTATATACCCACATTACGCCACTTATATTTAAGTCCCATGTAATAGGGGGCGACCTTAAAACAGCGGGCACAAATCCGAGCCGCGGGCTGCTAATGAAAAAATTCCGATGGAAAAAATTCAACAACACTTGGACCGACCTGGGAATCAAACCCAGAACCTCACGCTCAGCAGTCGTGCTTGGGACCACTAAACCGAGTCAGAACAATGTGAATGTTCTCATAAGTACTAGAATTGCCCCTCTGTTAATAGACAGGTTGCTTCACACACTGTAAAATAAACATTGCAGAAGACCTGTCCTATATAACAGCCTCGTAAAGTTCAATCCACAACATTGAATCGTATTTTAAATATTATATAAGTAATAATAATAATAGAATGTTCTACTAGCACAACGTTGTATAGTGAATATTACTAGTACAGCTTATCTTATGACCGCGCCTTGTGCATCTGATAGGTTCATTATACATTTAAGAGTCGTTCATCCACAAGACTTTTAGCTCTAGAGTATTCCAGGATATTGGTAACTATTTTTATGAGTCCTGTTAAGTAAGATTCAGCTCAGTATTCCTGACATTTGTCAGAACATGTTATATTATAAATTACTGATAGGTACATATATCTTTATATTTAATTTACTAAAAAATACCTGTGCTTTAAAAGGGCGATTTTAAATGATAATCGTAATCATAGACGCCAGCACATCAAGCTATATCAAACTGTGTAACTTTTCCAATTGAACATGAACCTTATTCTTTTGTAATAAAGCTGAAAAACTATCAAAGAAATTTGACAGTTTGAGTTGGCGCGCTAAACTTGCAACATATTGCTAATTTTCTCAACTGCCCTAAAATTTCGAAAAATAAAATGAGACAGTACATTAATAAGTGTACCCAAATACGTTTAGCGCCCGAAGAACACATGTGCTTTTTTCCAGTCAATTACTAACGAAGCAAATTGCAACAGAAATATCTGAATAAAACATTTTTAACTAACCATTCATTTGCAAAGCAGCTGTGCCAGTTCTTAGTCAACGGACATGGCGTCTTTTTAAAATCAATGTTTCATTATTGGTAACTGTCTTGTTGTTAGCAGTATAGGGATGAGGCTTGGCTTAAAAAAAAGGAATTGTAATTAGACCGTCAGACAGATAATAAAAAAATATTGGATTGGCTTTATCATGTTAATAAAAATGAATTAGATAAAACGCATTAAATATGGAGGGAGTGGGGGCTCGCTACGCCACATGTAGGTATGAAATCTACTAACGTGTGACGTCACGCTACATTTTAACTTAATGTATTGATGTAATCCTTTGATTACGTAAAACAAAGAAAAAATACGTGTCCCATGTTTTTAAATAATTTTCCGGACGGACAAAATACTAAGATTGTTTTTTTTGTCATAATCCTTATTAACTTCAGTATGACTGGAGTTTTAAGAAATAATAAACATCTGTTTCTTGAACTATTATCTCATTTGATGTAGATAACTACTAGCTGGTCAGACCAGTGCAAGACGATAATGGGTCTCACTATTACTATTGCCCTGAGACGGGGGAGATGACCTAGCCAATAACCTGCTCGTCAACTACTCCGAAACAGCTTTTCGGGTGGTTTTTTGGTTATGCAGTCAATAATTCTGAAAGTTAAACTTCGAGACGCCCATTCCAAAAAAAAGTAAAATCAGATGCGTATTACTCGCAACCAGCGTGCGTGAATAAACAAATGTTTAAACATAAACGAAAACACGCCCTCTTTCTATAGTTTCTGCCTACCCCCACGGGAAAAAGAGCGTGAGTTTATGTAAGTACTCACTAACAAGCGCAATTTGTGTTTCACTTTGTTCCTAAACAGCCTCATCTACACAAGAGCGGAGTTACTTACAAACTAATCTGTACACAAGCCCAAACTATTTTCAGACAAATCCTATAATAGACGAATAACTACTCATTGCTATCTGATAAACTGTTTCCTAGCCCCCATTGTTCTAATAATTGGCGGCCGGCAGCCGCACGCAAACAATGCCACCGATTATTATCGCGATACTCGTGAAAATCTCATTATCTTCAGATCTGACGTTATTCTTCGTACTCCCTTTGTCCGTACGGGCCGCAATCACGTTCGCATCACAAACAAACCCGGATAAATGGTAGGTGATGCGGTTTTATTACTGTTTGTGAACGATTGGGGTGTCGTTGAGATTCGTCAGCGAATCTTGTACGCAGATGCGTGATAGATACGCGGCAATTTTTTTTCCTTGTTGGGGTAATCGAAGGATATCAAAGCTTTGCTTAACAGAGCCTGACAAGGAACTGGAGCGACTAATAAGCAGGAAATCATTATGACTGTGCTAAAGATCAATAACTGCTTTATTTATGATAGCTTTAAAACAAAGGTTGAACGTCAGTATGGGGTTACAAAGATGTTAACAAGCAACAATCCCATGAAATCATTTACATGAACGCAATATGTTTTTGGCGTAGGCGAAACCGGAGTGTATGACTTGTATAAAAAAGGTAAATCCGTAAATCGTATTAAAATGAATAGGTATATATTGGATTCTTATTAAATACGGGACAGATATAATGGGTACCAAGAATTCCAATATTGATATCTAAGAAGCATTTCTTAATAGATCGGACTTCGCCGTCTACTTCTATTTCCATAGTAATAACCGTGACACAAGGTACAGCGTCCCCTCAAAGATGGCAATTTGAATTCTTGATGGATCAATAACTATTTCAGTTTTGTCTTTGTCCTACAGAGCAAGTCTAAAAGGAATTTGCTGTATTTGTCTTCATTTTCCTGCAAAGAAAATGAGGAGAATTTCTAAGGAATTTTCAATTGAAATTGACAATTTAGATAAATGCCTCGCCTTGCTTAATTGCGATTAAAACGGGGCGTTTGAGAAATGGAATTAATGGAAGCAAGGTGTCAAGGTTTACTGCAAAATTTAAAGGGAAGGACGCCGCTGCAGGTATGTAATAAATTCACAACAAACGAAGGTCGAATTCAATCCCGTTAATAAACAAAATGCTTCGTAAAATCGTTTGTGTTTTGAGCAAAATTTCACTCACTAAAATGTTTAACAAGCTGATACTCGTGCCAAACGAAAGAGAGACGAATATAAAATGTACCTTTTATTACAAATTGCCACCCGACAGTTCGAAGCCTTTATTCACGTTTCCGATCGCAACCCAACACTACCCTAGAGCAGTTATCGCATAAAATCCGAACTACCCCCTCAGTGATGCAAAAACGCTTTCAAATCGGGAACTTAGATATGACGAGAGCAATTTCCCTAGTGACATAAAACACAGAATAGCTAGACTCTTTTTTCACGCTAAATTGAACTAAAAGGCTTTCAGCAGCAGACGGAGCAGGATGCGGCCGACGCCGGACTTCCGGCTTTACGTGCTTCAGACTTTACATGCAGAGTTTTTCTCTCTCTCCCTCGCTCTTATTTATAGTTCCCTTTAATGTTTTATTGGGTGAGAACATGAGTGGCAAAATTTACTGAAATTTCGTGGAGCTTGTGGGTAAATAAAGTTGCACAGTAAATGTGTTCTTTTTTGGTGTTTTGGAGGCTTTCATTAGGAACACGTGTATGTAACTGTAAGTAGCCGTATAAAAGGGTGATTTCGTTTAGAAACATTATAAAAGTTTTGTTTATGTTGGACATAGTTTGAACTCTGCCTGGCAGTAGGTATTAATTAAACGCTTACTGGGTATCAATAATTTGTTTGTATTGGTTGAGTGAAACTTTATAATGATTGTTAATGAGACTCATGTTTATACTTTTATTTGAACTTTAGTATTTTTTTGTTCCACACATTCTGGTAGAAACTACTTGGAAATTTTGGTGATTGGTGCTAGGTTGATTTTTGTCAGAATTCCTTCTGTACGTACAGAAGTGATTCTGCCATTTATATGGAAATTTATTTAATTATCTGATCACATTTAACTCAGAAGCGTATAATAATAATAATAATACCAGCTTGTTACTGTCCCACTGCAGGACAAAGGCCACTTCTCATACAGAGATGGCACAGGCATTAATCACCACGCTTGCTCAAGACGGGTGGTCGATGTTAGACTTATATTAATTTATAAGTCCAGGTTTCCTTACGTTGTTTCCTTCACCGATGTTAGTGATGTCCAAGATAAATTTAGAAAGTACATATGAATTGAAAAAGTCACATTGTCACTTGCACAGGTTTTAACCCACAACCTCGTACACCCTTAGGCCTAAACCACTGAGCCATTCTGACATCCAAACCATCTAAAAACGTATTACCATAAAAAGTTAACAAAACAGCTAAACCGAGGTTTAACGAGCGTAAAACTGCGAAGTTATAATAATGTAGTTTAGATAGAGTTAGTTCAAAAGTTCACGTATAAGCGGTGCCGTGTTTAATCCGAATTGATGTCATTACGTAAACGTAGCTAATCCAAATATAGCAAGAGTATAAACTCGTAATTGGGCAGAAAGGTAATTTTACGGTTCATGGGAAATATGACACTTTGGGTAGTCCTATTCTATAAAAGTAATAAATCTTATATATAAAATTCTCGTGTCACAATGTTAGTTACCATACTCCTCCGAAACGGCTTAACCGATTTGTATGAAATTTTGTGTGCATATCGGGTAGGTCTGAGAATCGGCCAACATCAATTTTTCATCCCCTTAAATGTTAAGGGTGGTCCACCCCAAACAATATTTATGGCAAAACAACGTTTGCTGGGTCAGGTAGTATATTATAATATCAACCTAACTTACCTCACTAGACACACTCACACCCACACTATTACACACACTCACTCACGATGCACATACCACACGTACACGCGCGATCTGGTCTTCTTCTGCACATAACTGTTTGTAAAATTTCTATGTTACCCTATTTTTCATTTTTTTTTATTCTTGCATGTTTACATTGTCTACATTTAAATTGCGTAAAAATGACAAGTGGGAGTTCGGAGTCTCCTAATACAAGCAATTCCTTGCTTACAAGGAGGTCTCCAATACTATGTATCAAAATACCTATAGCAATTGAAATAAAAAAAAAAAAAAAATATTATTAATAAAAAGTGCAACGTGATTAATTATGAATGTTTTTTAATTTTGTATTATTATTGAATTGTTATTTCAAACACAATATAAATTTTTCGTGAATATATTGAATTGAATTAAATTGAGTAAGTAAGTTGGAAACCCAATAATTACTTACTTATAACATGACCGTAATCAACGACGAAAACAAAATTGTTTTGCTTAGAACCAAACTAATAAGGAGATTATAATTTAATATACAGACTGTGATCTCTAAGTAGCTTTCGGCGTTTCTTCTCAGAGTTGTCAGATGGGAAAACACCAACATAGTTTAAAAAATATTTTACTTGTTGACGTGTAAAAGTGTTTGTAAAAACCTATTCACAGAAATAAATATCATTTCCCATTCCATTTCGTATCTCATTTCTCATTTTACTAAGCCTTTTATTAGAGACCGCATCTTTCCATTCTTTTACTCTACCTACTAAGAAAAGGTGGTGCAAAAGAGCAATTCCTGCAGGAGGTCGTTCTAAGAAGTAGCATCACAAACCTACTTCTATTTTACGTTTTCCTCATAAACAGTCCATCCACTTAAATAGTGCGGTGAAAAGAAAACGCGAGAGGCGTGCCGCTGAACATCGACGCAAGAAATGTTGACATACTATATCGGTGCATTTAAGTGAAGTGAAGAACAATATATCATGAAATGTTTATTTTGCAACATCACTCTTTGAGTAAATCATCATCTGCCTAGCCTTTTACCAACTATGTTGGGGTCGGCTTCCAGTCTAACCGGATGCAGCTGAATACCAGTATTTTACATGGAGCGACTGCCTATCTGACCTCAACAACTCAGTTACTGGGCGACACGATACCCCTTGAGTAAATATACTACCCCAATCCACCTACAATAATTATCTGTTAGTGCCCTATCGAACCCATGTTTCGATCGGATATACCTATGTTTTTGGCGGCTTCGTATTTTCACCCGAATAATTAGTATTCTGTTACTGTCCCGGGGGCTAATTGGATTGTTAGTCAAATTGACGTACAAACACTGACGTTGGCGTCACTGGCAGCATCATTTTGCTTCGTACACGCTTCGAAAGCTGATTCATGTTACAGTAATTTTCAAGTTCAATACAAAAAATTTGTATTTAATTTCACAGGGTGATTTTTAATTCTTTGGCTATCGTTCAGGAGGTAAAAGATCTCATACAATTTTTTAAATCCAGCTGATAAATCTAAACAAATTAAAATTAATAATAGGTCTTTACCTATGAAATTGCCGTTTTGTATGAAAAAATTTAAATGATTTTTTTTCATGTATTTTTTATTTGTATTAATCGAAGTAATCACCCATGCAATCAATGCATCTTTGCCAACGCAGTGGCAGTTTATTGATGCCCTTCTTAAAGAAATCAGCTGGACGGGAGGCAACAAATTCTTCAAAGGCATTTTGTACTGCCTCTCGGGTATTGAATTTTTTCCCGCCAAGAAGTTATCCAAATTCTGGAAAAAGTAGTAGTCTGTAGGCGCAAGGTCTGGTGAGTAGGGCGGATGACGGAGAGCTTCCAACCCCAGTTCTTGCAACTTGGAGACCGTCTGCTGTGCAGTATGAGGTCGCGCGTTGTCGTGCAGGAGCAGCGGAGACGAGCGATTGACCAATGCTGGTTGGAGATGTGCCAGCTTCTCCATCATTGTGTTCAATTCTTCACAGTACACATCTGCAGTAATGCTCACCCCGTTTGGTAAGAAGCTGTGTTGAACCACACCGGCGCTAGACCACCAAACAGTGACCATCACTTTTCTTGGGGTAAGTTTTCGTTTAGGGCATTGTTTAGGTGCTGAACCAGGATCCAACCAACTTGCTGAGCGCTTGCGGTTATCAAACAGAATCCATTTTTCATCGCAGGTAACAATGCGGTTCAAAATTCCTTCATTTGTGTGTCTGTTGAGCAGTGCAAGGCACGTCTCGACGCGTACTTCGCGCTGGCGATCATTGAGTTCGTGGGGCACCCATTTGTCAAGCTTTTTTACCTTGCCAATTTGACGCAAATGGACCAATATTGTTTTGACGCTAACGTCGAAAGCTGCTGCTAATTCAGCCGTAGATTGTGTATCATCAGCTTCCACAATCGCCTTTAATTCGTCATTGTCGACCAAAGTCTTCGGACGACCGCGAGGTTCATTTTTCAGGTCGAAATTTCCAGAACGGAAGCGAGCAAACCAATAACAGGTAGTGCGTTGGTTTGTAGTGTTAGCTCCGTTAACGTCGTTGATGTTGCGTGCCGCTTGTGCCGCGTTGCTGCCACGACGGTACTCATATTCCATAATTACTCGAATTTTTAACGTATCCATGATGACGAAAAAGATTTAAATGCGATGAAAATGTAACACTAATCAATAAACAAATGACTACTTTTGGAAAAAAAATCCATGTTTTTAAAATAAAATTAATTTGAAATTAGAATTCTTAGCCAAACAAAAAATATTTTGATTTGAAATGGCCAGTACTGCAGAACGGCAATTTCATAGGTAAAGACCTAATATTATAGAAAAACATAATCCTCCGTCTGGCTCAGTCGGGTAATAAAGAGGAAGAGATTTCATTATTTGTTTCGCTGTACCAGCCTATTACTGTCCCACTGCAGGGCAAATGCCTCTTCTCATACAGAGAAGGAGCGAGCATTAATCACCACGCTTGCTCAAGACGGGTTGGCGATTTCAGACTTTATATTAATTATATAAGTCCAGGTTTCCTCACGATGTTTTCCTTCACCGATGTCAGTGATCTCCAAGATAAACTTAGAAAGTACATATGACTTGAAAAACTCACATTGGTACTTGCCCAGGTTTGAACCCACAACCTCGTGCACAAGGGGCGAGGCCTAAACCATTGGGCCATTATTTGTTGAAAAGTACAAATGTGGGGGCGTAGAGCTAGTTCATTAATAACTAACTCGACAAAATTTTGGGAACTGCTGATTTCGTTCGAGAATTTACGATCGGTCCTATATTTAAACTTCAACTTCGTTCATATTTATAAGTTCTTAATTATCTTGTAAAAGATTGCTTTTTGTATGAAATGCTATTGAAAGTCAATCGGTACAACATTTTAGCTCTAATATATATTTATATTTTTTTTTATAAAAACGTTGCCCCACACTAGGAATTTCTCCTGTATCGTGGGTGCATTTACAAACATTTAAACTCATATACACAATCAGCCAGACCCGGAACAATTACCTGTAGGTCATACAAATATTTTTTCCGTGCGGGGATCGAACCCACAACACGCGGCGCAACAGCCGATGGCTCAACCACTGCGCCAACCGTGTCGTCCAAATTTTTTATTTATATTTAATTTGTGTGGGCATTTATTAAGGGTACAATATTATGCCTACAACAGCTCTTTTCGTGAGTGGTGCTGAAGGATGATTAATCTGTCTGCAAACTTTTGGAAAAATAACATTATAAATTGAAGTAAAGTAGGTCCTTAGCGGTCTTACCTTCATTGCAGTGGTTTTTTACGAAAGATAATTATTGTAAGTAAACCAGCAATTTCCATAGTAATTTGTATACCTATAAATAAGTGATTCTAAGTGAAGAAAACGAGGTCGAACATAGATCAACAACCCCAACTTATCGCCATTACAAACTTCGCGAAAGTCTACAAAAACCTAAACTAATAACTTACAAGTCAAACAAACAGGAGGTTTGTTTGACTGAACTAACTGTAGAGACAATTCAGCAACAATATCTCGACAAACTTGTGAACTATAAATTATATCTTAAATATTAATTTCCTCTGCAAACACATTAATCTGAGTCTCGGCTTATACATGAAAATGATGAAGAGGATTTGATACACGAGCATTTTCCAATACGTCATGATTTATACAAATCATCATACCTCGAAAAACACGATAAGCCATTAGTCACAGTTTTCATTTCAAGATCTTTGACAGTTGTTACGAGTAGTCAGAAGGCCGAAAGTCTGACAACCAGTCTTACCAAGGGGTATCATAGGCAGGTCAGATAGGCAGTCGCTCCATGTGAAATACTGATATTCAGCTGCATCCAGGTCGACTGAAAGCCGACCCCAACATAGTTTTGAAAAGGCCGATGCTGATGATGATGATTCCCTCTCTGAACGCTATTAAACTTTAGCAGCCACTAAAGTCATCACAGCTTTACCATCTTTAATTAATTAAGAATTACAATGTATTTGTCGTCATGGCCCAGTGTTAAGACTTCGCCTCTTGTGAACGAGGTTGTGGATTCTAATCTGGGCAAGTAATGATGTGATATTTTCAATTCATATATACTTTGTACTTTTTTGACGTCACTGATGTCAATGAGTGTGTGTGTGTTGTGAGCCAGTGGGTCTGGCTGTTTGTGTATGTGACTTTGAATGTTTGTAATATTTGTATGACCTACAGGTAATTGTTCCGGGTCTGGCTGATTGTGTATATGAGTTTAAATGTTTGTAAATGCACCCACGACACAGGAGAAATTCCTAGTGTGAGCCAGTGGGTCTGGCTGTTTGTGTATGTGACTTTGAATGTTTGTAATATTTGTATGACCTACAGGTAATTGTTCCGGGTCTGGCTGATTGTGTATATGAGTTTAAATGTTTGTAAATGCACCCACGACACAGGAGAAATTCCTAGTGTGAGCCAGTGGGTCTGGCTGTTTGTGTATGTGACTTTGAATGTTTGTAATATGTGTATGACCTACAGGTAATTGTTCCGGGTCTGGCTGATTGTGTATATGAGTTTAAATGTTTGTAAATGCACCCACGACACAGGAGAAATTCCTAGTGTGGGGCAACGTTTTTTTTTAGAAAAAAAAAAAAAAAATGAAGGAAAATGTCGTGGAGAAACCTGGAAGTAGGTATAACTAATGCTCACTATTACTCATGCTTTCTCGGTTTGGGAAGAGACCTTTGGCCCGCCGTGGGACAAAAATAGACTAGTATTATTTATTTATTTTGTATTAACATTTCCTCCCTTAAAACTTTAACATCCCCTTCATCCCCTTGAAAACGTAATTTTGAAAATAATACGGCAAATAATGTAGCTAACAAACGTTGAAAACATTTTAAGAATTAGATCATTTTTTTATTTTCGTTCCGGAGATTACCCCCTACATAAAAACATACAAACACATTGTACCTCTTAATAATATTTGTATAGATTTGACCCTTTTATCTCTGTCTTCACAAACCTGAGATAAATATTTAGCCATTAGTACGCCCCAGTATATGATTTAGAGAGCCGATACTCTACTTATGGTAAGGAGTACTATTGAGGTGTATTAGTTATTACTAATATAGTATAGTATAGTATATAATAGTTATTACTTATGCTCACCTCCAATACTATTGTATTGGAGGTGAGCATAAGTATCTCTCAATGGGTTTTTCTCAATCTACTCATGATCTGACTATAGCAAAAGAAAAATAACACCTATATTTTAAGGGCAGTTTAAAAATAAATAAATATAATAAATATTGCTGGACAATCCACACAGCATCATCTAGCCCCAAGCTAAGCAGAGCTTGTGTTATGGGTACTAGATGACTGATATACTTAATACAATACAATACATAGATAGATATTTTTTATTACACATAGGAAATACCCAGAACACCCGGAACAAATATTTGTAGATCGTAATAATAAATCAAATATTTGTCCCAAGGCGGGAATCGAACCCGCAACCTCTTGCTTCGCAGGCGGACCTTCGCCCACCGCGCCACATCGGTCGACAAACAACTACAAGTTTATACTACTATACTTTTTCGCAATAAAGTATCTAAAGTATATGACGTCGTTTATTTGGTATTCATGACTTTCGTGTATAAGGCATGTGGGAGTGTATTTTATTTTATTATAATGATTAGTTCTGTTTTATTTATTGAACTGAATATAAAATGTATACTAGCGACTTGTTAGTGCTGTACAATATTCTCTACATGCTTCATATTAGAGCGCAGTCTGAATTGCCTATCACTCTTCATTAATTGTTGACATAAAATAAATAATAATATATAAACATCACAGCTGTATTATCCGAAGGGTTTGACAAAGGGGCACCTATAGTAACACCCACATTTCGCCAGTTATGTTTAAGCCCCACGTAATAGGGGCGAGCATATTGCCATCAACCGGACACTAATCCACACTCCGGGCTGCTAATGAGAAAATTCATATTGGAAAAAACTCAATAACACTTTGCTCGAATTGGGAATCGAACCCAGAACCTCACCCTTAGCAGTCGCGATTAGGACCACTAGGCAAACTGGGCAGGAAATATAAATAACAAAAATATTCAATTCAATTTCTCGGTACGATATGTACTTTTCACTATCCAGCGACTGTAGAAAACTTCAACAAACACTGTAATATAATACAAACATACGGCTACATTAAATTCAAGCAAATTCGCTTTATTATGTTTACAAACGCAGCCTAATATTTGCGTTTCAAATGTATGTACCTAAGCTTGACTCAGACTTGTTTGTATTCGCATTGTATCAGTCCCTTTCTTCGGATACTAAGGAGGTCTAACTTTGTGGAACAGTCGCCTTGGTTGGTTGTTACAACTTGGTCTAAATGATAAGCAGAAATCGTACGGCCAACACAAGTGGAACACAATAAGACTTGTTCTGCTCTTGGTTATCATTTGTTCATTTTAGGTGTTAGTTAGAAAGAAAATAAAGAAAGAAAAAACTTTTATTTGGGACACGCACATATGATAAAAATACAAAAGAAAAAAGGAACTAAAATCTAAACAATAATAAATAAAATAGTCTGTCATGTATTATCTGTTTATAGTTTTAAAAATGTAGGAAACGAGCAAAGATAATACAAAACACCCGTCACACAAAAAAAAACTTATTAGCGACTAAACACGTTAAACTTATATCACCCCTCTTTATACGCGGGGGTTGCCTTGGTCGCAAGCTCTACTGCTGAGCTTGATGTCCTAGATGCTATTCCCAAGTCGGGGAAAGTATTCATGCGTTTTCCCACCTAAAAATGCTTAGGAACAGCCTGGAATCTAACTGAAGAAATGAGTGTGTACTACTGGTAAATCTCTGCCTAACGTTTAGGGATATACCTACAGGTGTATTTATAAAAAGAAAACACAAAAAAGTTATCATTATAATTCAGGTGAAACTTTGAGAGCCACGTGCACCACATTTTGTTAAATGCGTTTAGCACCAAACTTCCATAACATAATGCCTGTATACATATCCCCAACTTATTGAGTAGAATTGTAACAATAGTAGGTACACCCACATTTCACCAGTTATATTTTTCAATCCCATGTAAAACGGGGTTAGCCTATTGCCATCAATCGGGCACACATCCAGACTGCGACAGATAAATACTTTATGAAAAATGTCAATAACACATTTCTCGACCCGGGACTCGAACTCAGGACCTCATGTTTAGCAATCGCGTTTACAACCACTATAACGAGACAGTCGCACAAACTTATTTATAACAGTATTCCGACTCTATTATCTTTAATCGTTTCACAGAAATAAAGCGATTCTTTAAAAACGCTAAGCAGAAAACGTATTTATCAGTCTACTGTGCAATCGGGCCTAAATAAAACATAAAACAACTCAACAAAAAGCTCCAATGAAGATACTTACACAAATTGGCACTATAACAAAATAAATTTCAAACAGGAAGACGCTGGCACTAAACGTTTGAAAGTTTTTCTGTTGCCAACATCGCCGGCTCAGTAACAAAAGCGGATAAATCGGCCGAGAATACCATGCATTGTACTCGTATTAAGTGTGAATAGACGACACTATCCTTCGGCGCGACAAAAGCATCCCACTGTTCAGACATTGATGTAGGAAGCATAGATAGTGCAAACAATGAGACGAAATACGCGTCTGTGAATATTTTTGCGAAGTTTATATCAGCTGATCCTGGCGTAAAAGGGAAATATAAAATGTATCAAGTTCTTATCAACGTGTGGGAGTCGTAAAAGTGACTGAGAAAAAGGGTTACGGCTTTTCTAGAGCGTTTTATTTATCTAGTAGCGCAACAATGCCTCTTTTCGTAGGTCTGGCAATCTATCCTCTATTTATAGTTATCACTTGAGCCTTCTTGTAGATCTGACGATATTTTTTTTTATTATCTATGGACTTTCTTGTAATTTTATTAAAATACTTGTATTTTATTAAAAGACTTGCATCAGGGTACCATGGGGTTGATATGTCCAGATGAATCAAAAACCTCAAATCAAGAGCAGTTTATTTTCTCTAAAATGTAACACGAAGACAACATTTTTTACAGTGATTTTAATTAATTTAATTTGTAAGATTTGTTTTCAATTATTTATTTGTTTTAAATCTAAATTTGAACGCATTGTTATGAGTAAAAATTAGAATGAAAAAAATTCAACTACTTATTTTAAGTAGGTATTATTTTCATCTTTTGTTTTCACATTTTAACATAAACGTAACTTGCGGGTTTTTTATGCGAAATAAGACAGTTAATTTTTGATTCCTTAAACACTACTTTCTAAATTTAAATATGTTTGTAAACAAGATCCGTTGCAAAACAAAACTCATTAGTCAATTATGTCTAAGAAAACATTAATCTTATCAAAACAATTATATAATGAAGAGAAGCACGACAAGCTCTTCCTCTTTAAATTTTAATTCCTTAAAAGCTTTGCAGTTTTCAATAATCTCTCTTTTTTCCCGACGTGATTAATCCCGGATTTACCAAGGTCTACTTCGCGTCCCGATTTTATATACTTTGTTCAGCTTTCGATATCGCAGTTATAATATAAAAAATTAAGCCAATATTTCCATTGTTCCAATGCAAAAGAAAGGCTCTTGTCATTAAGAGATGGTACACGCACTGATTACCATGGTTGCTCAATGCGTGATTGCAATTTCAAACCTAAAGCGGTAAATGTTAAAAGTCACATTGGTACTAACTAGGTTTCGAGCTCCTTTCAACATAACCTAACAATAATAAGCTTCAGCTCAGCAAGCCAATAATAACTCTACAGCCAATCAGAGCGAAGTGGTTCCCTGAATGCTCATAGACTTAAGTTGTACACCAATAAGGCTTTGACTGCTCATCTTCGCTTCGCGCGCTCGACCCGAACGGACGTGCCGCTCTCGCTGCTCCCGCTCCTCGCTCGCTGCGTGACTCTTCACGCTCCGCCATTGTTGCGCCTCCGCGCAACTCCGCCGTAGTCGCCGACTACGAAGATTCCCGTGCATCAGAGCCGTCTTTTTCAAGACAGTGGGTTACTGATTTCGCTATTTCGTTAACGGAAACGTACGTCTAACGTCTTTGGCCCCTTCAGGGCTAAAACCACAGTTTCGTGGTCTCTCGGTGGATACCTTACGGTGCCAACGAAGCCGAGTGCGGTGTTGACCCGATACACCGGCCGAGCCCCTTCAGGGTGAGGCAGTCAAGTCGGCAGGGAGCTAGAAGCTTGGCCTTGGGGGATCTCCTAGTCAGCTCTAGTCTCTGTTTTCCTTCCCCAGCAACTCACCTGGTGTCGGTTGGGTGTGTCTACCCCTTCGCACCAGACTGGTCAGGGCCCCGTTCGCACAATAAGATTTGCGACGGGATCACAAGCTTAGGGCTCACCCGAGGTACTCACCTCCCTGCCTACACCCGGCAGGGAGGGTTTGGTCACACATCCCCGGGCGTACCCACCCGGGGAGTTAGAGTAAGAGATAGGTTTAGGCGTAGGCCCCAAAATTGCTCCCTAACGGGACTCTTAGTTCAGCCATGACGGACGCTGACTTATTAGCGTTCGTCAGGGAGGTCTCTTAAAGGACCCGGACTTTCGCGCAAAATATTGCGGGAAAAATGCCGCCTTCGACAGGCTGGCCGCTCAACCGGAGCGAATTATTCGCGACGATAGTCCGGTATCACAGGCGACTAACGCAGGTGGTCCGGCGCCTTTGTCCAAAAAGACAATGGCACCGGTATACCCGGAACCCGCGCCCCGTCCAACGGTCGATAGCCCTTTATCGCCGACCTCTTCCACGAACGCAGGTAGTCCGGCGCCTTTGTCCAAAAAGACAAAGGCACCGAAATACCCGGAACCCGCGACCCGTCCGGCCTCGGCTTTTGTACCTATTACCGCCAGGTGCAACAATAGTCCCATTCTCGGAATGCCAGCCCCCGCGCATGACGATTCCGATGAATCAGTTGATAGGATGGACACGACTGTCCCTCGTTCACGCAGCTGCTCAGAGGCAGAGGAGTCTCCTTCCTCCTCGTCCGAAGACGACTACCAAGTCGTAGGAAAAGGAGGAAAGAGGAAGCCCTCTAAAGCTCCCTCACAGGCCACCAAGGCCAAAAAAATCGGCGCCCCGTCCTCAGTCGACGAATCCGCGCCCTCTCCCCCCCGCTCCCCCGTACCCCTGGCACAGGCCTCCGGTACGGGCCCTAACGGCACCGCCACCCGTAAGGCGAAGCCACCTCCCCCTGTCTTCATCCAAGACAAGGCGAAGTGGACGGCCGTCTCCAAAATGTGTGTTGATCGCAGGATCAACTACACCAACGCCCGAGCTACCCCTCTGGGTATCAAGGTAACCCTGCCGTCAGCAAATGACTACAGGGAAATAGTATCCCTTTTACGTGGGAAGGCCATCTCCTTCCACACCTATTCCCTCCCTGAGGAGACGCCAACCCGTGTGGTTATCAGGCGTATCCCCAGGGAGATCCGAACGGAGGACATCCTGGCCGACATCCGCGCCCAAGGTGTCCCCGCGTCCGCCGTCCACCGCCTTCATAAGGCCCGGGGTGGGCTAGTTTATGATATGGTCCTAGTAATTTGCGACCCCACAGAAGGGCACCACCCCATATTCAACATCAAAACGGTGTGTGCCCTGTCCGGTATTAAAATCGAAAAACCGTACCGTCCCCATCTAATTGGCCAGTGTCATCGCTGCCAATTGTACGGCCACTCTCAGCGAAACTGCTTCGCCAGGCCCAGATGCGTCAAGTGTCTGGGCGACCACGCCACGGGCAAATGCGACCGTCCCAAGGACCGCACTAAATGCA
Source organism: Phlogophora meticulosa (assembly GCA_905147745.2). Classification (NCBI taxonomy): domain Eukaryota; kingdom Metazoa; phylum Arthropoda; class Insecta; order Lepidoptera; family Noctuidae; genus Phlogophora; species Phlogophora meticulosa. The sequence goes on along the minus strand of LR990528.1, from coordinate 7,369,652 downwards.
TTGAACCACCGAGTTGTGTTCTGTGCGGACAGTCCGGTCATACCGCGAACTTCCGAGGGTGCCCGCGAGCCCCAAAGTCGTCTTCCCAAAGGTTGATGAGACGTGCAAACGCTCGTCAACAAAGGGAATGCCCCTCTACTAGGGCACCACCCCCGCCATCGTCTGCGCTCCCTGAGCGCCTTAGCCCACAGAGGTCATCTCCGTGGAACAAGCTGAACCACCAGAAGGCCTTCCCGGCCCTGGCGGCTAAACGCAGCCACCCACCGGCGCTGATGGATTCACCCATCCCGGCGCCGACCCCAGCCCCTGCAGTCCAGGCTACCCTGACCGCAGAGGCTGAGGTTTCCGCCTTCCGTACTCAGCCTACGGAGGCTCTTTACGACGACAAAATCCGTACACAGCGCAATATGAACGTCATATTGCCAGTGTACTTAATCTTCTGCAACCGCGAAGCCGATCGTCTAGCCGATCGCTTAGAGGCTACCACAGACCCTAGGAAGCGCATCGAAGCGCTCATGGAGGCCCCCTCGGTGCTCCGTGACCTAGAAGCCCACTTTAATAACCGCAATGGATAGGTACGTTAACGCCAGAACCTTGAAACCGCGATCCCTAAAGTTAGGATACGTCAATATAAATGGCTTACTCCAGCAACGGGCTGAGTTTGCCAACTTCCTCCGCGATCACCAACCGGACGTCCTCCTCATACAGGAGACGTTCCTCAAACCGCACAACCGCGACCCCAAAATTGCAAACTACCGTATGGTGCGCAATGATAGATCCCGCTGCCACAAGGGCGGTACAATGATTTATTATAAAAACTCATTGCACTGTGTCCCTTTAACTTCTCCTCCCCCGACCTCGCTCCTTGAGTACTCTATCTGTCGGCTCGGCATGACTGGCCATCAGCCAATTACTATTGTATCCGCGTACTGCCCTCCCGCTCGTGGGAGGGACGACATCCCAGCTTTATCCCACGATATCTCGGTTCTTCTCGGCTTGAGTGACTCCGTTATCATAGCGGGCGATCTCAACGCCAAGCACCCCGCGTGGAATAGTAATGTAACCAACGCCAGAGGGAGGGCTGTCCTCAATCTGGGCGCCTCCCTTAACTATGACGTCATCGCCCCGATGACTCATACCCATTTCCCCCACGATCCTGACCATAGACCTGACATACTGGACATAGCGCTCCTAAAGAATGTAAACCTTCGTTTACAATCGATAGAGGCGCTCCACGAGCTTAACTCCGACCATCGTCCGGTGATGATGACGCTAGTTCCCCGTACGGGTCCGCTTGACCCTGACCAGCCACCCCCGACTCAATTAGTTACCGACTGGAGGAAGGTAAGCGAAAAGCTGAAATCCTCCTCGTCGCCTCTACTCGACTCCATCCCCGATCTAATCACCTCAGTCGCTGACACCACGGGCGCAGTCGACTCGTTTACGGAGCACGTACAGACAGTCCTGAACGACTGTTCAAGGCGGGTTCCGGCGCTGAATGCCCAGCGCTGGAACCTACCGGACGATGTACGGGCTCTGATAACCGAGAAGAACGCGTCCGTCCGTGCCTATAGCGGTTTTCCCTGCTCTGCGAACAAAGCCCACATGCGATTGCTACAGCGTACTGTCAGCAAACGTGTGGCGGAGCATAGGTCGGAGAGCTGGGACAAGATGATCAGTGAGCTAGAGCCCAACCACCATGCCTTCTGGAACCTCCAGAGGAAACTCCGGTCCACCGTAGAGGCTACCATGCCTCCCCTCACTCGTCCAGATAAGAGCGTCGCGTTCGACGACTCGGAAAAATCCGAATGCCTAGCCGAAAGCTTAGAGACTCAATGCTCGCTTAGCTCCCAGCCGTTCGACCAAGCTCACCTCTTAAAGGTAGACGCCGAAGTCGAACGTAGGTCCTCGCTCCCTCCCGTCGACAACCCTGATGATCCTCTGCCTCCCGTCACTCCAGACGAAGTGCAAGACATCATTAAAGGGCTCAAACCGCGCAAAGCCCCCGGTAAGGACGGTATCACCAATAGGGTGTTTCAAATCCTCCCCGCGCAACTCGTTATGCTCATGACCGCCATCTTCAATGGCGCTCTGAGCAACAATATCTTTCCTCAATCGTGGAAAGAAGCCGTGGTTATTGGCATCCCCAAGCCTGGCAAGCCCAAGTCTGAGCCCACGAGCTACCGACCTATCAGTCTGCTCAATGTTTTCGGCAAAATCTACGAGAAGCTTATTTATAAGCGACTCAAGGACTATGTCGAGGCAAAGAGCCTGATACCGAACGAACAGTTCGGGTTCCGGCCGGGACACTCGTGTGTTCAACAGGTGCACCGCGTAGTCGAACACGTCAGCGCGGGCTTTCAGAGAGGCGCGCTCACCGGCGCCCTCTTCTTCGACATTGCGAAAGCCTTCGACAAGGTCTGGCACAACGGGTTGTTATACAAGCTATACCAACTCGATGTGCCGGATCGTCTCGTGCTCATCTTGCGAGATTTTCTGTCGAATCGTACGTTTAGATATCGCGTAGACGGTACGCTATCGTCACCTCACCCTATCCGCGCGGGCGTCCCTCAAGGATCCGTGCTGTCTCCTCTCTTGTTCTCGCTGTTCACTAGCGACGTCCCTAGGGGTAGAAAGGCCCAGTTGGCGCTTTTCGCCGACGACACGGCCATCTACTATACCGGTCACAACCCTACCACCATAGCTCGCACTCTCCAAACTTCCGCAAACGTCTTAGGCGCTTGGTTCCGGAAATGGAGAGTCGAGGTCAATCCCGACAAAAGTCAAGCGGTTCTCTTTAGGAAACCCGGACGCCGCAATGTCCCCACGCCTAGTCCGTTAGCCATGTACGGCAAGCCTATCCCTTGGGATAAGCGAGCCAAATACTTAGGTGTGATACTCGATCACAGACTTTCGTTCGCCGAACACATAAAGGCGGGAACACATAAGGTCTTCGCGTCCGGCAGGCTTTATTGTATGACCAACGAGAAAAGCAAGTTGTCACTCAGGTGCAAATTGCGGCTCTTCGTCTCGGTCATCCGACCAATCATGACATACGCTTGCGCAGTGTTCGCCCACGCCAAGCCGTATCATATTCATAGGCTTCAGACCGTCCAGAACCGATTCCTGCGCAGAGTCACGGGAGCCCCCTTCTACGTCCGAAATGAGACTCTCCATGTAGATCTCAAAATACCTACGGTGAAACAGTTCATGAAGCGACTCACCCAGCGCTTCATGGACTGTTCTACCGCTCATCCTAACCCCTTAGTGTCATCGGCCGTCCGATACACTCCCTCGCGAATAAGCACAGTTCGAAGACCGAAACACACACTCACAGAGCCAGATGATCCTATCACTCTCCTCCAGGAGAGCGATAAGGCCACCAGCACTGTTCGCAAACAAAAACGGACATTCCGTCCTCGCCGCCGAGGCCCGTTGCGACGACCCCGTCAATGCCCCCCTCCCGACCCTTTGCTAGAGCCAGCCCGCGAAGCTGAGCCGATTAATGTTTAAAATGTCCCTAAATAATGGAACAATCAGATCCAGCCTGTCCCTTGCTGTCCTCTTCAGCGACGTCCTAAGCCGAGGTTCGTACCCCGCAGGGGGTGCCCTTAGCGATAGTCGCTTAGCTTATAAGTTTTTATGCCTGGCTGGAGGCCTTAATTTTAATTAAGCCCCCCACAGGAAAGTTCGGTTGAGCAGTAAATATCCCTAAAGGATAAACTGCGAGATGCCCATTCCAAAAAAAAAAAAAAAAAAAAAAAGCTTTGACTGCTGTTCGTTCAAGTGTATTGACTTCCGAGTGAATCCGAGTAGCAGGATAGATATTTGGAATTGAACGCGAAAGTTTCGCTTTTAATAGCTGCAAATACGTGTATCAGAAAACATGCTAATATTAGTTGCATGGCTGAGATTACTAGTGTAAGCATGCTTTTGTGATAATTAAATTAGTTACATGAAGCTACCATAAAAAACGGTAACTCTTGTCTCTTGAATTTAACAAAAAATGGGTTTTCGTTTTTTTGCGAGGAACCCCAATTTTATTTCTAAAACAAAAGTAGCAGTAGTTATTCCTTAACATATTAGCTATCTGCCAGTGAAAGTCCCGTCAAAATCGTTCCACTCTTTTCGGAGATTAGCTCAAATAAACTGACAGACGGATAGACCAACAAAAAATGTTAACGTTGGTTTTGGTTATAACTACCGTTTAAACTTTCATGTACATTCAGACTGACAACAGACACTTTTATTTATGTGCTTAGAAGTAGACTGGAGTTACTTTGATTTATCTGTTAACCCTCACTATAACTAAAAAACAATTAAAATCTGTGACTTTATATAATCCCCTTCAATCTTATGTGAACTACTTTCAAGTTATCACGATTGTAGGCGAAATGTTATGTTTTAAAAAGACTTATCCAGCTCCTCTTTTGCCATGTACTCACAATGTGAGAGGAACTCTGAGACTCTAGAGGATTTGGAGCTAATGCAGCCGATGCTGCCCAGTAGGATAGATCTAACAGGACAAAATCACCCGTTCTCAGAGCAAGCGGGGATCTCAGTAAATCTACAGAGTGCAGGAATGGTTTGAAGGATTTATTAGACCGTCGACGTAGTGGCCAATAAATGGCAGGTGTCATTAATTGTGACAGAAAAAGAAATTCTGTTTTTAAATTCTCAAATTCTTAGTGTCCCTTATAATATAGAAAGAAGTTTTGTAAGGTTATATTAAGATCATAATTATTTTTTTTAAACCGGAACAACTACCCGTGGTTATACAAATATTCGTTCCGTGCGGGAATAGAACCCACGATACGCGGCGCAGCAGTCAACAATTAAGGCAGAGGTGTATCTATTAGTAGACCCACATTTCACCAATGGACAAATGTCATGATGGCCCAGTGGTTTAGGCCTCGCCTCTTGTGCACGAGGTTGTGGGTTTAAACCTGGGCAAGTACCAATGTGAGTTTTTCAATTCATATGTACTTTCTAAGTTTATCTTGGACATTACTGACATCGGTGAAGGAAAACATCGTGAGGAAACCTGGACTTATATAATTAATATAAGTCTGAAATCGCCAACCCGTCTTGAGCAAGCGTAGTGATTAATGCTCATGCCTTCTCTGTATGAGAAAGAGGCCTTTGCCCTGCAGTGGGACAGTCATAGGCCGGTACTTACTTTTTACATTTCACCAGTTATATTTAAGTCCCATGTTAAAGGCGGCGAGCCTATTGCCATCAATCGGGCACAAAAACAAACTCCGGTCTCCTAATAAAAAATGTTTTATGATATTAAATATTTTTGTTTTAAAATTAAATAGAAATGCGTGAAGGTTTGACGATTCATTAAGTTTTAAGTCGACAAAATGTCCAAGCTGGTAGTGTTGCCAGATTTCCTTCGCTCACTAATGATTCATTGAATTTCACTCACATGTGGATGCATTTATCTTCCTCCTTAATCGAGTAACTCGTATTCGTCTGTACAATGTGGCTTGTGTACAGCTCCTCTATGCCTTTGAGCGAAATGGCACAGACTCACTTTGCATCACTTGGATGGTCATTGGTAGAAATTGTTTGTTTGTTAATTTGAATTGATGGCTTGGAACAGTCCGTAGTACTTTGGGGTAGTGTGATAGTTGGAAAATTAAAGACTACGAAATAGCAATGTTGTCGGCTAGCTAGTTGTTATATAAGCAAAATGTATGATGAAAATATAGCGAACCTTTTTACCTAACAAAAACATCACTTAGTCGGTTTTTTGTATCCTATGTGTAGAGGCTTGTACCTAGCAATATGTACAAGCCTCTACACAATGTTACCAGTGCTATTATAGGCTGTAAGCCTTCTTAAAATGCAAACAGAAACCACAAAAGTTTGTCTATCGGAATTCTAAAGTGAAATGTTTGCTTTTTTAAACTTCCGATAATAATAGAGACAGATGTGTGATCCTTTCTATTCTCTTATTTCTTTCACCAACAGTTTAGCTGAAGGAAATACTAACCAGAAAACATAGCAGAAGTAAATAGTGATATACTGGAAGAGAAAAAGAGAGACAGATACTTAAGAGAAGGCGAGACAGAACATAGGGCGCTATGCAACAAGCCACCTAACTCCATCAAACTGTAATAATACCCCCAAAGTGGTAATAAACAAAACAATAATTCCAAAAGCGATTAATAATAGTTGGCATGTTACCAACTTGCAAAACGGTCGATGCGAACCACTTTAGGTCCGAAGTCTCGCTCTAGTTTGTCGTCTTACAGCCGTAAGACAACTTAAGACATTTCGAGGCGCACTCCAACTGAGAGCTGGAACTTAAGATTGTAAGTCTAAATAGATAGTCATTGGATAGTGGACCAAATAGATTTAGAAGTCTTTTTATAGGTGGTGATCGGTTTTTGTAGAGAGCTGTATTTTACACTTGTTTCCAGTTTGAACTCACGCCTTTTTCCCATGGGGGTAGGCAGAAACCACAGAACGCCACCACTACGATGATTACATACTCTTTTCACTTCGCCCACGTTTGTATATCTGATCATACACGCATGCCCGTTGTGAGGACTACGCACTGGACCTTTTTGAAGAACATCACCGATAAGGTCAGTGTACATCATTTTAGGGCGCCCCTTCCCGGCCTTTTCGGTTACATCTGCATTATAAATATTTTTTGTTAGTCGTCTTTCATTCATCCTCTGTTGTGATATGATAGAATGTTGTAATAGAATGCATAAGATGTGAGAGATCTTATCTTATGCATTCTATCACAACATTCAAAGTTAAATCATTTCTTTCAATTATACCATCCGGAAGCAATTTTGAATTGTCAAATGGTCGGTCAGTTAGTAAAGCACAAATTGCTACGGAGAAGTAATGACCACACACCACGACTATAAATACCTAGCTTCTTACTGTCCCACTGCAGGACAAAAGCCTCTTCTCTTGCAGTAAAGTCACGAGGATTAATCACCGCGCTTGCTCAAGGTGGGTTGATGATTTCAGACTTACATTAATTATGAGTAAAGGTTTCCCCACAATAATTTCCTTCACCAGTTATGTCTAAGACAAACTTTTAGAGTACATATGATTTGTAAAAGTCACTTTAGACATTTAAATTTGTAGTTTAGTTTCAAACAATGTCCTACATGTTTTGCCATAGATAATGGCATCTTTAGTAAGAATTGCATACTTACGTATAGGTAATCTCTACCAAATCTTATACATATCTAATCGACTAACTATTAATTGCAGAATCATTGAGATCCGAAAAAAAATTGTGTTTTAAGTAAATATGTTCAAGTTTTAATAGAAAAAAAGTCTCTCATTTTACTGTAGGAATTTCAAAAAATATTTTTCAAGAACTTTTCTCCAAAGATGCCTACGCAACAACAAAAACATTGAAGTTTTCCAATACCAAACTCTATTACCGAAGTAATATCAGTTTATACTACACTTTCTGTTTGTGGGTGTGTTTTGGTTAAATTAAGTTGAAAAGAAACTTGTCACGGCGAGGCTTTGGCTTTGTTTTAACAATGTCTGTCTTCCCTGGGCACAGTAATGCTCACATACTGTATAGGTACCTATACAGCAGGTTATACTATCACAAGTAACCAATGGTTGTGCACCAAATCGATGACCGATGTGCCGCGGCAGGCGAAGGTCCGCCTGCGACGCAGGAGGTTGCGAGTTCGATTCCCGCCCTGGGACCAACGTTTGTGCGATCTACGAAGATTTGTTCCGGGTGTTCTGGGTATTTGCTATGTATAATAAAAAATATCTACCTATGTAATGTATTATATTAAGTATATCAGTCATCTAGTACCCATAAAACAAGCTCTGCTTAGCTTGGGGCTAGATGATGCTGTGTGGATTGTTTAACATTATTTATTTATTTATTATTATTTAATTTGAAAAATGAACTTAAAAAAGTTGATCTAATTAATATTTAATAATCACGTGAAGCAGAGGTTTGTTGTAAAATTATATTTAAATTTTTAATTTATAATTAGGTATATATAAATATTTGCCCCAAGCTAAGCAGAGCTTGTGTTATGGGTACACCCCAATCAGCGAGTTATGTCAAAATCCCATGTGATAGGGGATCGAGTCTATTGCCATGAACTGGGGCTGGTAAATTCCTGTTGAAAAATCCCAATAAACACTGTTTAATTGGGTTTTTGCCCGGGAACCAAACTCGAACCTCGAGACCTCATATTCACCAGTAACCTTTACCAGTCTGTACCATCAGTAGGCTAGTGTGGCAGCCTTACAATGTACCTACGGTAGAATGATTTGTATTTTTGTTTGACATTTTTATTTGCACACCCAGCCCGCCTGTTGTCTTTTAATATTTTTCTTTAATTTCCATCTGGTTGTCGTTCAGAAATAATCTCGCCTTTTGTAGAACGGTCACGAGCATAAAAACCTTACACTCATACAAAATTCAAAAGCAATTTTGTCGTCAAATAACGGTTACAACTGTCATAAGATAGCTATTTCGTAATCATACTGTATAGAAAATACAATGACAGCAACAAAATAACAAATGAGCAATAATCTAGCAAAAAAACACTTTTGTATTCTTATGCAAATGTGAATTATTTATGCTCGTGACTGTACATTACGATGCACATCCTTTAATGTTTTAATGAATAAGGAAATTAATCAAAACGGCGGTACTATTCAATAAATTTTACAATAGTTAGGAACAGTTTATATCCCATCATATTGTAGTAACTCTTCGATGTCGCTTAATTTTAAAATGTACAATCTGTGTGTGCGTTCTGTTGGAGGATAAAAACACTTATCATATGTATCACTCTTGAAACTAGTCTAATGATACTTGTTCAACGAAAGTTATGAACTATAAAAGCACTAGTAACTTGTCTGACAGTATGAGAGCCCAATGAGGGATTTAGGGATTTACTCGAGGGTGGCAGATTAACATAAGGGGGTCCCTTGCCCTCTGTATAGGGTCGTACGTCTTTGGAGGCCGAACAGAAAATTAAAAAAAATCGATAAGGTAATCGATAACCGACCCAGTTAAATCTTTGTTGGAAAATAAATATTTAAATAAATAAATAATGCTGGACAATCCACACAGCATCATCTATCCCCAAACTAAGCAAAAGCTTGTGTTATGGGTACTAGATGACGGATATACTTAATACAATACATTATATAGATAGGATATTTTTATTATACATAACTAATACCCAGAACACCTGGAACAAATCTTTGTAGATCGTACAAACATTTGTCCCAAGGTGGGAATCGAACTCGCAACCTCCTGCGTCGCTGGCGGTCCTTCGCCCGCCGCGCCACATTGGTCGTCTAACTAAATATACATTTCTTTAATCTGACGATTTGAGTGTTTTTTAATTCAGGCATCTAATCTTCAAAATACAATAGGTCCCCACGACGCTTGGGTAAATCCACATTTAACATCGTCGGCTCCTCTACTATAAGTGTCTGAGTCATCATCTGCCTAACCTTTTCCCATCTATGTTTGGGTGCCGACCCAAACATAGATGGGAAAAGGTTAGGCAGATATACAGCGAATGCCTATCTGACCTACATTCATCATTATCATTTCATTGTATTTATGCAAACATAATAATGTTCGTTCCTACCATTCATATATTTACAGATTCTCTGTTTGTTTTATTTGCCTGCAGCTAATTAAATGCAATAAATGAATAAAATAAAACACTCATTTCCAACAATAAATACAACACAACTCAATCACAATTAATTATTCAATTAATACATTAATTTAACTTACCCAACAAATAAATATAAGTTAAATATACTCTCTTGTGGGGCCACATTTTATTTATTTTAGACCATGTAAGCTCAACGTTAATATTTAAATCGGTGCTCATGAACGTGCCAAAAACGTGTATGTTTATTATATACCTGTTGTTAATTACTTAATTACTATAACACGTGCAAACATTAGGTACAATAATTAGCACATACATTAACTTGAAAGCTGAATCCCGTCACGCCTCAGTAAATTACATAGGAACAGAGCGAACAATGTTGAGCTCACATTTGTTCCAAATTGGAATCCCATCAAGTGCTCAAATTCATGTTATTACGTTGTAATACGGCATTTTAGCGTTAATGGAATTGTGGAAAAGGCTTAGTATTATTCTAAATACTAAAACTGGCATGGTATTAAACATTAAGCTTTATGAATTGGTTGGCAGAGAGTGATTAAATAAAAACAGCCGCACGGTTTGATCGAAGGTTAAGCTACGCTTGCCGAGGTCAGTCTGTGTATAGGCGATCGTTCGTAACATATCGAGACTCCTCCGTGCCTTGGAAAGCACGTTGGTCCCGGTTGTCATTTGTAGATCTTTGACAGTAGTTAAGCGTAGTCAGAAGACTTAAGAACTTATCTAGGGGTATGGTCATCATCAGGCTATACTAGTCCACTGCTGGACATAGCCCTCTCCTAATGAGCGCCATAGCGCCCTGTCTTCAGCTTGCTGCATCCAGCATCTGCCTGCAGTCTTTCGCAGATCGTCATCCCACCTGTTCAGAGGGCGTCCTACACTACGTTTGCCGAGTCGCGGTCTCCACTCAAGAACACGTTTACCCCAGCGGTTGTCGGTTCTTCGCGAGATATGGCCAGCCCACTGCTACTTCAACTTGCTAATTCTTTGAGCTATGTCGGTGACTTTGGTTCTATGTCGGATGTATTCGTTTCGAATCCTATCCTTCAGAGAAACTCCGAGCATAGCTCTCTCCATAGCTCGCTGAGCGACTTTGAATTGGTGGACCAACCTTACCGTAAGTGTCCATGTCTCGGCTCCGTAGGTCATGACGGGTAGGACGCACTGATTAAAAACTTTCGTTTTCAAGCATTGCGGTATGGATGACGAGAAGACTCGGCGCAGTTTCCCAAACGCTGCCCAGCCCAGCTGGATCCTCCTCTAGGGGTATGGTGTTGCCCAGTAACTGGGTTGTGGAGGTCAGATAGGCAGTCGCTCCATGTTAAACTCACCAGTGTTTGTCTAACCAGATGCAGCTGAATACCAATTCAGCTGCATCTGGTTAGACTGGAACACGAACACAACATAGTTGGAAAAGGCTAGGCAGATGATGATGATAAATTGGTAGTCAAATTCAGTAAAAAGTGCTGTATCCATTCTGCTATTATAAATGTGAAAATAACCCGGTCTGGTTACCTTTCAACGCTTAATACACTCAACCAATTTGTATGAAACCTGGTATGAATATAGTTTGAGACCCTGAAAAGCGTACAGGATAGTTTTTAATCCGCATCTTCATCTGTATCCGCGATCACCGACAGTCACGCGAATAAAGTCGCGGGCCGAAGCTAGTACTTTTGTAAACTCACGCCTGTTGTTTTGCACGGTGGGCGGAGAGCTACAGAACTCAGAGCTGCAATTGTGACTTAGTCCTTTTGTTTCGTCAACGTTCTCACATCATGGCACTGATTGCACTGCATAATTTACGTAAAGCGTAAGTACATAAAGCGCTAAGTTCTTCTTACTTTTACTGTATCTACCCAGAGCATTCTACCTCGCCACCAATGGTGAACCTTGGTGAAATATTTTATCACGGCCTGCCATAGACCATGGTAGAAAGATCACTCAGACAGCCGGCTGATAAGCCTGCACCTAAAAGTGGTGATAAGAAGTTCCGAACAGGTAGGAATGCATTCATTAGATGCGATGATTGCGTATCTTTGCATAAGTTTATCTTACAAATCGGTGATATCGGTGAGGGTGAACACCCTGAGGAAACCTGGACTTACAATTAATATATTATGTCTGAAATCACCGACCCCCATTTAAGCCTGGTGATTAATACTCGTGTCCTCTATGTTTAAGGCTTTTGTCCTGCAGTGGGGCAGTAACAGTCTGGTACACGTATTATTAATATTGCAAGCTTTGTAAATAGAACACATCAACGACGCTCTGCTGTACTGCAAGAGCTGAGTGCTGCTGAAATACCAGTTGTACAGTTAATAACTCATATCAATCTTTATAATTGTATTAATTAAGAAATAAGCCTTAGAGCTCATTGGCAGTCAGCCTGACACTTCATATTCTAAATACAAAAGTGCTTGTTTCATAATATGACATCAAGTTTTAAAAATATTTGTAGAGATTGATCAGAGCAAGTAAAACCTCTACAGTACAATATTGGTAGTACATCCCAAGACGAGTTCACAAGGAGCTCTAGTACTTTTCATTATTAATCCCAAAAGTACTCTCACTGCCGCACTCGTAATATAACTACAAAGTATAAATCGCATTAACAAATAGCAACAGTACTCTCGTAATAAAATCTCGTAATCTCGCAAAAAGGAGTCAGAACATTCACCTTTTTTAATTACAAACGTTTTAGCGCACGCTGCATGCGCTGCAGCGCTGAGCGAAATCCACAATGCGTTTTAGAGCTTAAGCAGTATAGAACTTTCACGAATAGGATTCTGTCGTAAAACAGATTTAAAAGATAATAGCTGTGATAGTGCCTATCCAAGTTATAGTCGCGTCCTGATTTAAATGTCTAGATTTAATTTTCCTTATCTCTGCGAAAAAAGGTACATGAGAAATCCAAGTTACTTTTGCAAAGAGCCTTGCTTTACATGGAAATTCTTTGCTCTCGGAATGTTTATATAAGTTTTATCAGATCGTCTCGTTTTTAATTCTGAGAATTATATTCGTTAATGGAAGAGGATTTCTTTTTATGGAACTGGGACAGCATTTCTAGGTACGTATTTAACCGGTTTTCTTTCAAAGTTTTCTTTCAATCTGAGTGTGTATTTGATGGATAGTGTGTTTAATCCTATTATTGCCTTGTGGCGATTATATTAGTACCACCGTTACAATAATTAATTGTTGTAGCGATTACTAAAGAAGCTTAAAGGGGTTTCCCATCTACGGATAGCTATATATTATGTTCTATACTGAAAACTTGCCTCCCGAAGTCTGTACAAAAACACATATTTTATCGAATGTCGAAAGCATTCCACAATCCGTCAATCGGAACCTTTTATTTTAACTTTTGTCGTCTCATAAATTCGCAGCGCAATATTTCGCGTTCGTAAAATAAATTGTACTTTTCGAATACTATACCCTATTCTATAGTAGATATAGCAAGCCACAGGGAGTGTTTACATTGGTCTACCAATAAAGAAAGTAAAAAAACTGAAATCTAAATATCGCGTATGAAAGTTATTTTCAGGCAGGGTAACATAACATAACATCACGCCCGTGTTCCCCGGAGTGTTGGGCAGAGGGGCACTTATAATAAAACCCACATTTTTCCGGTTACGTTTAAGTCTCATGTAATGGGGGCCGAGCCTATTGCCATCAACCGAGCACGAGTTGAAAACCGAAACGAGAGAAAATTTATATTGGAAAAACTCAATAACACTTTGGCTGACCTGGGAATTGAACCTCACGCTCAGCAGTCGCACTTGGGACCACTAGACCAACAAGACAGTCACTAAGACATAGTAATAATACGTGATATATGGTTTACTGTAGCAAACCATTGTTAATAATATTTGTTTAATGTTTTAAGCACACAAATGACAAAACTTAATGCCGTAAGCATTTTCTACCAGTCAACGTTTGGGTGATGCATGAAGGCAATAGAAATGTATTTATATTCAGATAAATGGATTTGATCCGAGATTTGAGGATTTGTTCCGGGTGTTCTGGGTATTTGCTATGTATAATAAAAAATATCTATCCATGTAATGTATTGTATTAAGTATATCAGTCATCTAGTACCCATAACACAAGCTCTGCTTAGCTTGGGGCTAGATGATGCTGTGTGGATTGTCCAGCATTATTTATTATTTTATTTATTTATTATTAATTATGTCATTTATTTTAAGTTTAAAATTTACATATATACAAAAACAAAATCAAATAAAAAGCCGACCAAGACACTCAGGCGTCAAAGTCTCCACCGTGATTATATTGTAAACTATAAAATAAAACATATAATAAAACTTAAATAGCCTAACTCCATATTCATACTCAAAAGAGAAAATACTCATAGAAAAGCAACGAAAAACCACCAATTTGTTAAAAAGCCCCACAAGATAAATTGCCGAAAACATTATTCACATTAAAAACAATTAGTTTTTGAAAAAAGAACCCAAGAACTCTAGACTAATGTAAACGCACCCATTGGTTTGGAGTGCGGTAGGGTGGCTATTAGGAGATTAAAACAGAGACACACCTGTAATGTGGTGCAGTGAAACCGCAGCTCGACTGCGCCTGTATCCTGCTGTAAAATATGGATACCCTACCGTTTGCATTTGGCTGGTAGGCTCAAATGTACCATAATAGTTTGTGTAATTTTATTTTATAAAGTAAGAACAGTTTTAAATAAAATGCTCCTTGGGGAAAAAATTATATTCTTTGTAACATTGAAATAGTAAGTAAAAACTTTTTGAACTTTGTTTTTTGAACTTTTTTTTTTTTCTAGTTTTCAATACCCCTAGAGGTAAGTAAGAACTGAAATTTACATCTCAAAGTTCAACTTAATTCATAAATACGATTGGCCTTTCCTATCTAAGAACACAAGAAAACGTGAAAACTATTCCATTCTGAAAGCAATATTGTCTACTAAGATATTACATGAAGTGTATGTCTGTAGACCATAAAAGGGCTGGTTATAGATAGTTAAACAGGTCCAGAATATTTTGGGTTTATCCTGTGTGCTATAAAAATGAACATGTACATTTATAGGCACATAGAAACATGAATGCCCTTGTAGAAATCTATGATAGTAAAATTTTATACAATGCAATATTTAGTTTTCAAAAATCACATCATGTCTGTATTCCCCGATGGGTTTGACAAAAATAAACCAATAAACAAACATACACATACACACACATTATATGTAACATACATAACATACGCTTACCTCCACATTTTACCAGTTATTTTGTAAGTCCTTTGTAACAAGGGACGGGCCTATTGCCATCAATCGGTCACAATTCTAGACTCTGAGCTGCAACATAGAAATTCAAGGTGGAAAAACCCAATAATACTATACCCATCCTGGGAATTGAATCCAAGATCTCATGCTCAGCAGTAGCACATGCGACCACTAGAACAAGGAAGCAGACATAATACACTAATAATAAACTTCATATGAGTAGGATTAAAAAAAACGCAGATTCAATTAATATATTTAAACACATGTCAATGCAACTATTATTGCATAAATAAACATAACCTTTGACAAAGGAACGTACATATGTACCAGTTGTCTGAGAGCGTTTTAGTAGATATTTCGCGAGTTCTTACAAATACGAGGCGTAATTTAACACAGACTGTAAAATCAAATCTTATTTGAAAGCTATAATGAAACCACAAACTGCGTCGTAAATGAGATAACTTCGTAGGCGGTATAACTGAACAAGACCACAGTACATATTTAACAAAGTCGTAAAGTTAACTGCTTCAGTAAAATATGTTATCTGTCGCTTGTAAAATAATTGAGTGCTACGTCAATAATGTATTGAGTATACATTACGTACAGACGTAGATTTAATTTTACAAATAAATTAAATCAGACAGTCACAGACAGGTCTGGATTTTAAAATCTAAACTCTCACCCCTCTTTTTACTAACGAGATTGAAGCAAAACTTAAGCCCCGCAAAAGGTATCGTACATCTGAATTTTATACTGGATGTAACTTTACAAAAAGCAAAAATATATATCCATTAAATGGGATATTCACATACAGTTTCTGTTCTGAGTATTTTCTATGTATAATATAAAATAATGTATGTATGTGTCTATGTAATGTATTATACTAACTATATCAGTTATCTAGTACCCTTAACACTAGCTCTGCTTAGCTTTGGGCTAGATGATGCTGTGTGGATAGTCCAGCATATTATTATTATTTCCTTTATTCTTACTAAATACATTTTTAAATGTTAAATACAAAAAAGAAAGATATTATTATTTACTATACGAATACTATAAACAAAACAAATTAGTCTTGGTAATACAATCGATTTGTAATACTTTTTTAATTAGGTTAAAAAATGGCAGATTAACAAGTGTGACCAACCAACCATTGTAACAGGCTGTATGCTTAAATATAATTTTCTTCCGACTTCTTAAAATACACTCGAGAGCAATGAATCCGGGTCACTTAAAGAATGTTAAAAATATGATATAACTTTACAATAACTAAGAAGTTTTAATACCTTCATTTAAGGAGTATTACATTGTCTATTAAATACAATTTATTGCATTAACCTAGCATTTTTAGTTTCCGAGATTTTTAGGATTCTTTAAGTGACCCGGATTCATTGCTCTCGAGTGTATTTGATGAATCAACAAGACTAAAAATGAAAACTAGTCAGGAATTACGGGAAATATGTTTACATTTTTTTCTTTTAGTAAGGAATACAATCATCATAATGTGAAACAATTCCAATACAGCCATTCAACACACATAACACGTGCCTTATATTACATTCATTACGAACTCATTCAAAATGGCGGTCACATAGTCACATCATGGTCCACCATTAACATTGATAGTGACATTTACCACAAAATACAAAGGGTACAATGGAATGAATTGCATTTAGATAGGACCAATTTTAAAAGCAGTTGACCTCATCATTCAAACTGGCCGATTTAACTGTCCATTTGTGGAACTGAAAAGCAAAAGAGAATAGTACTGAAAAGTAGCAAATAAACTTGTATTTATTTGTCCCAATCCCCTTGGCAGTAAATCAAAATAGTAACTAATATTTTGGCATCTCTTACTGTCAGACAGCCCGGACAAAGGACGCTTACTGACGGTGAACGATAAGAACTAATTTGGAGATATCAAATTAGTTGATGCCTTGAACTCTACGCCCGATTCCACTAACATTAGGAGTCATATAAATGAATTCATAAACAAACAGTATTTTTTAATTTTCAAAAGAGAAATTGTCAGCTCATATGCATATCTACTTCTCATATCGTTCCTTTCTTGTTTTAGAGAGAGAAAGATGGAAATATTCGAAGTTTAAATTAGGTTGTGAACAAGGGAATTGACTCCATTGTATATTTTACACAAAGTTATCAAGATTATTCACGGGATCAGGCTTTGTCTGTTACTCCTTGTTTGTTATGCCATAATTTTACCCATAGCTAATGCCATGATTCAGAGATTAGCCACTCAGCAAAGTTAGTGGGTGGAGCTGACTGCTTAAAACAACACAGCACGTTCTTTGGTCCTGGTGAAAGCTGTTTTAATGTCCCTTATGCAAAGAGGTGGTAACGACCGAACCTGACTCGCCCACCAAGGGCTCCGTTCGTTGCCACGAAAATTATATTTCTCCATTTCCCAAGTTTAATCTTATTCTTATGCGACCGCTAAACTAAGTTTTTTTGTAAATAGTTTTTGCTGATATCCAGCAAAAAGTATGTGCTAGTTAACGAGATATTTTTCTGTTATATTTAGATAAACTACCATCAACTAGATTTATTTCTGTTTTTTTTTCTTTACGAGCCTTAGAGATTACAGAGGAAGTATTTATGAACATTTTTCACCATTAGTCAAAAGCTACGCAGCGTGTATGAAAGAAGAAATATAATGATGTAAAGGACTAGCGAAGCCCTTTTATTTTACAGCAAATTTAGGCTTTTTTTGCAATGAAAACAGTACACACCTACAACTGTATATTTCTTCAATTTTTTACTCCCTATGTAAGCGGAGCATTATTTAAAACTATTTCCAATTTTAAGACGACAACCATTTAGTAATTTATTTGGCAGAACGATGAACTTTTACCGTATGGTACGACTTCATCACTTCAAAAAGAAACGGAAAAGGTTTTTTGTTTACCGTTTTAGTACGGAGCCCTAAAAAGGATCATGGCAAAAGTAGTCCCTCCGTTTCTCCTTCCCATGAGGAAAATATGTTCCCTTACGTAAGTACACTACCGTGACAACTTAAAGACCAGTTACTTACTGACACAATAGCACTCGCAACATATTTCTTTCAACCCCAGATTGTACTAAAAATACACATTTTCAATACACAACACGTCGCGACATAAAAAATATTGAGGTCCAAAATCTATACGGCCGTTTCTTCAGGTTTATGTAGTCACAAAACGTTAGGTTTTATTTTTTCTGACGCAGTAACTTACAATCTTGAAGTAGGTTTAGGTTAGACCCCAATTTGGGTAAAAGTTTTTGCCTTGACCTGCTTTTGTGGTCCTGTTGTCCTTTCCTCCAAACTTCAACGTTAGTCGTGGATTATTGCTGTCCAGTTGGTAATAACTGCCACACAAATTAAAACTTATCTCCTTGGCAGCCGGCACAAAAAAGTATGAATGTTTAGTCTGGTTCAGCCAAACGAGTTGTATTTATTAGGCTCAAAGGATAAAAATGCTATATTTACATTGCGACTTTAAAAAACAACCTCATTGAGCTATCATTAACTCTGGTGAAAAAGTCATACTGATACTATCAGAAAGTTTGCGAGGAAATTCAAGGGTCTTCGTTGGTGGAAGGAAATCTCATCAGTATAAAAAGTAAAGAAAAAGAACCGAGTTAACCATTTCAGAATTAGTAATGGTTCTGTCAATCTCTAAAGCCAAAATGGATTTGAATTCCGAACACAAAAATGGCAACAAAAGGGTTTAAAAAAGTAATTTCGCCACCTATTTTTCTTACGTAAATTAAAAAAGAGAAACTGGCTGCTATCAATATCCATAAATAACAATCTCAGTGGCAAGTGACAGAGGTTTTCCATTATGCCCTATTCAGTGCCAACTACCACTTCACTTCAACCTTTTTGGTTTATTTTTTATTTATTACTGAACTAATGGCAGTACGCCTAAAAATACAAACCAAAAGCAAAACATTTTTAAGACGTAAGCAAAAGTTGGCACGTGTAACGATTGAGTATTGATCTAGTAGTAGCTACAAGTCTGAGGCTCAATTCCAAGGTGAAATGAATAATTAAATATTGTTCCTCCAAGAGAAATGTGATGTTACAATTGAGATTTAAATTGTCTGTCCATGTAGAAGTCGTGGTGTGTAGCGGTCTTATACTCTGCTATTAAATAAATAAATAAATAAATATTGCTGGACAATCCACACAGCATCATCTAGCCCCAAGCTAAGCAGAGCTTGTGTTATGGGTACTAGATGACTGATATACTTAATACAATACATTACATAGATAGATATTTTTTATCATACATAGCAAATACCCAGAACACCCGGAACAAATATTAGTAGATCGTACAAACATTTGTCCCAAGGCGGGAATCGTACCCGCAACCTCTTGCGTCGCAAGCGGACCATCGCCCGCCGCGCCACGTCGGTCGTCAATTATCGACATTCCTTATCTTCAATGCTCATTGGGGACCAAAGGGCCCGGTAGACCTAAGGCAAGGTGGAGCGATGACATCAAAAGAGTAGAAAATAATTTTGAACAGTAAAAGCACAATGGAAAATACATAATATACATAATACAGGATAGGCTGTCGCGCCTGTTTTTGTTTTATTTTTACTACTACCAATGGTCGCTTAGTTAGTTGTGAAATATGGCAAGATCACTAATCCTACTTACCAGAGCACACTAACTTATTACTCACTGGTTCTCCCAACATATCTTCCCCATGAAACAACCAAGAAGTATATCGATTTTGGCGACAATATTATGATAGGAATATCAATATTAAATATTGAGCATCGAAAACGTAAATATAATAGCGACTTGAAAAAAAACGATGTAATTTTGATACCTATGCACAAAAAACGCTCACAGGCTGGAGTTCTCCACAAAAGCACTGAAAGAAATTATGCGTGTTTACTGCTGTTTACAGAAGCTGAGAAAAACTATTAAGGTTTGTTCAAAATAATATCGATATATAAATATTTTTTTGTGGTGTATATCGAAAGCGCTCACGATATATTTTTAAATATTAAAAACGACATAATATCGATACCTTGTTATCATTTCCGACGTCCCTAGCATCCCCGAGGCTGATTTTCGTAGTAAATGAACGATATCACCTTCGTACGTACAAACACAATTAGTAATTAGGAACAAGACTACTACCTGCTAACGACCAATACACATTGTAGTTGTTTACGTGATCAGTGAACTGTCGCGTGTGATATACGGGTATGGGAAATGTCTAGCTGTCAATAAAATATTGACTTGTGTTTATATTGACTTGTATTGGAGTCATCAATTTGGCAGATAAACTTGAAAATTCTGAAAATCCTCGCAATTTGTGTGCGTGCATGAGCAGAGGGAAAATTTGCGTATTTTAAGAACGTTTGCATTCTTATCTGTCTCAATATGTCAAAAATATATGTAATTTGCATACAGTTTTGATATTGATTGTCACTGAGATGAGATGGTGACTAGATTTTGAACATTTTAATTACGGGAATTGACCTTCTGATGTATGAAAGTAAACGAAACAAAAGCATTAGGTACTTCAGGATTATAGCGTTCTGTAGTTTCTGAGAAAAAATGGGAGAGCTTATTTAGGTTCAGTTCAATTGTGATGAATTAATTGGTAGTGACATCTTGTGCCAATAACAATATTCTAAGTTCAAATGCGTTTGCGTGACGTCATGCCCTAAATAGGATCAAGATCACAGGCAGTCTTTAAATAACTGCAGATCATAAAGCAGTATATTTAATTAATCTTAATATTTTACACTTAACAACACACAGTATTAAGTAAAAAGAAATAAAATTAATCGTCTCTGGCTGAAATAATGACAAAAACAAGAAAAACAGCCCCAAGATAACACAGCAGCTTAACAAATTACATTAACAAGAATAAAATATTGCGGGCTTCATTAATCTTCGTGTAAGTGAGGTTCGCGTTCGTGACAGTATTGTCTAAACTTAAGGACAATGTGTCACCAAATGAGAACGTTAGGGATTAGGTCCCAGTGTCAATCACTGGTGGCTTTGGTAATCTTGCTTCGCAATTGTACCAGAAATCCAATTACCGTGCGATTCAGGATTAATCAGGACCTGACATTAATATGCCTAACATTCTGACTGCCTTCCAGTGTGCTGTCAGTCTGCAGCCGCTGCTGGTTCACTTGGAAACTATGTTGGTATTTCAATTACAGTTGACAGGTAAATTAATAGTTTAACGCTATAACCAACGTTTGGTATGATATGGGTTTATTTTTGTGAAAGATATGGACTGAAGCTATGTATTGCGATGGTTCAAAATGTACTTAGTATACAATGGTTGGAGGTTTATTAGCAATTCTTGAATTACCATTACTGGTTTTGTGTGTACTTACGGGTTATGTACACCTAAAAAAACACACTTCCGTGTTTGTGTATGTACACATAGACAATGGTGTGTTTGTAAGGTGTAAAATAAATAAATAAAATAAATAATGCTAGACAATCCACACAGCATCATCTAGCCCCAAGGTAAGCAGAGCTTGTGTTATGGGTACTAGGTGACTGATATACTTAATACAATACATAGATAGATATTTTTTATTACACATAACAAATACCCATCACCCGGAACAAACATTTGTTAATCGTACAAATATTTATCCAAAGGCAGGAATCGAACCCGCAACCTTCTGCGTCGCAGGCGGACCTTCGCCCGCTGCGCCACATAGGTCGTCAAAACGTCATAGGTGTACATAGCCGATAAATACATCACTATACCTTCAGTATCTTTCGAGTCCCAAGTGCGTCTAGCTTAAGAAAAGCCACTTATTCCACCTGAATGCCCCTCGAGATCGCTTTAGTGTGATGCTTGTTGTACTAAATAAATACAAGTACGTAAAGTAAAATGTTGTGTTATTTTAAAGTAGACTTCTTGTTACATTTAATCTGAAGAGTCTCAGACTGAAAAAACATTTTAATATTACACTCAAAATCCTTAATGATCTCGTCCTTCTAATCCCCCAACATTATTTCAAGGGTACAATAAAAGTATTCCAATATTTTTTTCCTCCGTGACATCTAAAAAGGAGCTTGTTCCAATTCTTCAGAGAGCTTAGCAGTCATCAACGTTTGTGAGTGGCAAATGAGAGCGAATTCAACGTCTATGTCAAACAAGCGACTCAAAGAGGCTCTAATGAGTCCCCAATTCAAGTGTTTCGGTATTCACCGTCTTTGTTGGCTCGGAGTACCTGCGAGGCTCCCAATCAGTCGCGATCGTTACCTAATTAGTGCTCTCGGGTAGAAATGAGGTACTTAACGTATACAATTTCCGTTTCTATGGAGGTAAATCTTATGTTTACGATTTGGTGCCGTGGTGTGTTTATGATTTACATTATAGAAGAGATTCATTTAAATTTTGGTACGTATTATACCTATCTTATTTGTTGTCATTGCTATCCTCCTTTATATTTACTTTAAATGTAGGTAAAAACACTAAAAGGTTTAAATTAATTTTAATATCGGCAGGCTGTGACTTCGGTTGTTTTGATTGATTCATTTTTGACTTACTAAATTAAAGTTACTTTATACTTTTTAGTGTTTTTGTAGATTGATTTTGTTTTTTTTTACTTTTTTTTATTTTTTTTCTTTTAAAAAATTGGGAAAAATTAATGACCCCCTATTTTGTACACTTAGGGGTGGTTTTACATTTTGAAATTTAAAGGGGACCAATTTTCGTAAACTAAAAAAATACCGATATATTCGTGTCGAATTAAGATTTTTTTTTCTTCCTCGGTTGAAAATAAGTACTTATCAGATCAAAATAGCGAAGTTCTTTCAAACAGTTCTAAACACATTTATAAAGTATTTTTGTCAAGGCACATTAATCCTTAAATAATAAACTTTTATTTTGAAAAAGCACATGTTTCAGATGAAAACCCAAATTGGGTAATATAATAAGGAAAAAAAAGATTTCACAGCAAAATTATCCAATCTCCCATAATTTATGACTGAAAAGAGACATTTTATTACAGTAATAACTCAACGAACCTCACGTAAGTACTTTAATCTAAACAATAAGGACCGTCTGTCGTCCTATTAAATAGAATTTGATGAAAAGCCGAGAATAAACAGGACACAAGTGCAACCGGAAATTAAAGGGACCCGGACCGGGTATCCGTTGTTCGGGTAAATACCCGTATATACTGTCGCTATAGAAAAACAACAATATCCCGACGGGCACAAACAAACGCTCCTGATTAATGTTTTTGTTGGCCGTACAGTGAAAATATCAAGTTAAATAATGATTTGTAGAAAAAAAAACTATTGACCCCGAGGAAAGGACATGCTCGGTCAGGTTTGAGGGGCTTGAAGCACGAAAGCACGTTAAGCAGTTGGTTGCGGCAGTCATTCGTAAGATGTACACACAGTAACTGATTTGTGGAGGCCAGATGGCTTTCGCACCATGTAAAACACTGGTATTCAGCTGAGTCCGGTTGGACTGGAAGCCGAACCCAACGTATTTGGAAATAGGTAATGAGTATATTCGTTCAGAATTTTGGGCACACGAGTATACAAAAATAGGTACAATAGCTACACATGTTTGGAATTAGAATATACTTCGGCACGTGTACCTATTGACGACGACACAACACATAAATACATAATAAACCCAATCCATGATTACCAACGGCAATTTTATGAGGCACGTGTATCGGTGGAGCAAATCTGTGACATATTATTCTGATCAACCTTGTTTGTAATCTAAGAAGTAGGTACCTACAGATTTTGTCTCAATATTTCAAGGGTTCATTTTAATTGGATTCTTTTCAGTTTGTGGGATTTCGGTGTTAAGTCGTTAGCAACCTCTACCATTAGATTTGTATAATAGGATAAGAAGATAAGGATGGATTAGAACACATAGTTCGCTAGAATCTGACAAATATATTATATTGCCATATATAAGACGGCATGGTTGGCGCATCGGAAACACGCAGCTCTGCAGCCAATCACCCGATTGGCTGCAGAGCTGCGTGTCGCCGATTTGATTCCCGCACTAAGCAAATATTTGTATGACCTACAGATAGTTTTTCCGGGTCTGGCTATTCGTGCACCCATTACAGGAAAAAATCCTAGGGTGGGGCAACGTGTTTTAAAAATGAAATATGAAATAATTGCTGGTTAACCAAATACAACTAAAACCTATTTTATAACGTTAATACATAGATGCGGAGTCTTTAATGGAGCGGAGTCTTTATATAGATCGGTTTTTAATAGTTCGGTTATTATAGAACTTAATATGTACAAAATTTACAAAGTAAGTAATAACTGCCCCGTTGGTCGTGTGGTTAGTTGGTCCGTTGGTCACAGCGCTTCAGCGGAGCTGGCGTTGCTGGGTTCGATTCCTTGGATGTGCAAAGTGTTTTTATAATTTTCCATTAGAAACTGCTCAGTAGCTCGGACTTTGGAAGTTAGTGATTGTGATACCCCCACGCCTTGTTAAGCACGTAAAGCCGTGTTGGTCTTGCACCTGATCTCTCGCCGTTCGTGCCGTATCACCTACCTATCGGACTACGAGAGGGAGGGAATGCACCTGTATTTGCGTACACACTTATGTACTATAGCTGCTTCGTAATAATACCAGCCTGTGTGGGTTCCACCGCATAGCAAAGGTCTCTTCTCGTACAGAGAAGGCATGAGCTTTAATCACCGCGCTTACTCAAGACGGGTTGGTGATTTCAGTCTTATATTGATTACTATCTGTGCCCGTGGTAACTTTTTACGCGTGGAATTGAATAAAACGTGGGCTTTCATATTTTGTGCAGAACCCTGATACTTTTTCTGAAATAAAAGTAGCCTAAGTTACTCATTATTACATCAGCAATTTGTCAGTTCCGTCAAAACTGGTGCAGCCGTATTGGAGATTACCGCAAACAAACCGGCAAACAGACAGACAGAGTTTTTTGTATAACTACGAGTACTTTTAGTTTTACTACTGTATAAACTTTCACATTTAAACATTGTGTAAAACGCTGTTATTTTGACATTCCAAACAGAAGTATTTCGATTAATATAACTTATTGATTAGTTTAAATAAGTCCAGGATACGCCCGATGTTTTCCTTTGCCGATGTCAGTGATATCTGAAGCTTAGAAAGTGCATATGAATTTAAAAAGTCACATTGGTACTTGTCCGGATTTGAAACGACTGCCGTCACGACTTTTGGCTTTTCTTCTTTGAGATTGGTTCCTATATCTTAAATTCCGTCGAGAGGATATTTTTATATTATGAATAGTACGCACGGTATTATAAGAAGTCTCGCGATTCCGCGCCTACACGTATTCTATTTTAGGTTACTTAGGACGTAATTAAATCCGTGATTTGATTTAATGACGAAATATGACATTTCCCGCACATCTAATTAGTCTCTTCGTAGATAATGAAAAAGATTCTATCTATTTCTGAACGTTTATAAGAAAGGACGAAGGAAGTATAGAGTTCCTACTTATTTCGTACAGACGCCAGCACATCAAGCTATCCCAAACTGTCAAATTTTCACAATTGAACATGAACCTTATTCTTTTGTGATAAAGTTGAAAAATACACAAATAAATTTTACAGATTGGGGTAGCTTCATATGATGACCTCTGAAAAATTGCCTAGGTTATTAGATTAAGTTTGGGATTTTTCGACCTGTCTGTTTTCTATTCCTTTTTATTTCTTTTAAACCTTAAGCGCCAGGTGACCAACAAACAATACATTATCTATTGTGTCTCGTTTTCTGGCAGTTAAGGTGTTAAAAACCAACGTTTTTAACACCGATACAGGAGCAATTCCTAGTGTGGGACAACCTCCAAACTAGGAATTTCTACTGTATCCAAACAGACAGACCCGGAACAACATCTACATCTACAACAAAAAATAAACATCATATATCATTTAACTATGTACTGTAGGCCATACAAATATATGTTCCGTGCGGGTATCGAACGCGCGGCACACATCTTAGCGAGTTTTCGCTCTGCCACTGCGCCAGCCTTATTTTGTTTTACCTTGTCCTTTTTACCTGCCACGCGACCAATCGCGCGGTAGGAGGGTGACCTAAATATTTTCTCACATAATTAAGTTAATTCAGAGCACTCCCTACATATTATATTGTATAAATACATGCTGCTGATGGAACTGTGGGTGTAACGGGAGCACGTTGGAAGCTTTTAAAAGGTACTTAATCTAAATTAAATTTTGACGACACGGTTGGCACAGTGGTTGAGCCATCGGCTGCTGCGCCGCGTGTTGTGGGTTCGATCCCCGCACGGAACAAATATTTGTATGACCTACAGGTAGTTGTTCCGGGTCTGGCTGTTTGTGTATGTGAGTTTAAATGTTTGTAAACGCACCCACGATACAGGAGAAATTCCTAGTGTGGGGCAACGTTTTTTAAAAAAAAAAAAGATAAAAAAAAAAAAAAAAAAAAAAAAAAATCGTGCCGAAAGCACCATAATTACCTTCTGAGTAGTAAGAATTATTAAGATAATATTATGTATCTTTTAATGTTGGTAAGTAACACCAGATGTATCTTTCACAATATTTTTTTTTTCCATTTGCTGCATTGCCTAAATGTACAAATGCGAGCACATCAAGCTATCCCAAACTGTCAAATTGAACATGAATCTTATTATTTTGTAATAAAATTGAAAACCTATCAAAGAAATTTGACATATTGGGGTAGCTTGATGTGCTGGCCTCTTTACGTAATCATTTTAGTTTTTTTGTTTTATTTTATTATTTGACGTTCCAAAGTGACTTTATACGAGTAAAGGTCTAATTGAAATAAATTATTTGAATTTGACTTTACTTGACCTGTTACCTATTTAATATTTTTAAGTTTTTTTAATTTCATATTGTTAATATAGTATTGTATATGTTTATATGGGCCTTGATGCCTGAAATAAATGGATAGACAGATAATATCACATATCATCACAGCTGTATGCCCGAAGGTTTAGGCAGATGTGTACCCTTAGTATACCCATTCGACAGTATTGTTTAAGTGCCATAGGATGCAAGCCTATAGCCATAAACCGTACACATATATGGACTACAGGAACTACTAAGAAATTACAGATCGAAAAACTCATTAACACTACCCGACTCAGGAATCGAACCAAGGACCACGCGATCATTAGACCACCGAGGCAGTCGACCTACTGTGTTACCCATTTACGGAATACTCGAAGCATTTGTAAATTAATGTGTGTAAAATCAATGACAATATATTGAAAGAACGTATGGACGTTAAACGTGCAAGCGATATTATTCGGCATAACTGTTACGATTCAAAAGAAGAAATTACGATTCCAACGCAATGGAATAGTGCCAAAAGTCATTCAGAGCTCAACAACACCACTTTACAGCTAAAGTTTAATTTTTACACCTTTTATATGGATTTTATTTTGCGTTTTAAAATTCGGGTACACCTTGCAGTTGGATCGCGATTTATGTGTCCTACGTTTGTAATCTAACTTCCAATCATTAGTGTTCTTAGAAAAAGAACCATAGCGCTCACACATAAAGCTCAGTTTGCGCTACAACTTCAGTAAGTTTTATTACCTTTCCTAAAATGTTTATTTACACAAAACTTTGTATTATAAAAATTTGGTAAAAAAATATGGAGCATATCTGTTTTGGTTTTCAATATTTTAAGTTGGTGTCCCCTGAAAGTAAATGTTCTTATATCGTAAAAATAATTAGTAATTAACCATTTAAATAGTACTAGTAATTCCGAAATCGAGTTATTCGGATTAATTTATTACAATTTGTACACTAAGTGTTTATTTTTAAATAAAATAACATCAGCAGGAAATATAATTATGACGTAGGACTTTAAGATGCACCACAAGACTCGTGACGTAAGCAAGCTGCTTTGAAACCAATGTATTCGCGTAGGTGTCAATGATGGTTGCCCAATCAACGAAAGCGTCATTAATTTCTTTATCAAACCTGAGAGATAGTCGTCAAATAGTTTTCTAAAGTCAACACATGATCCGAAAAAAAATACTCGTACGAGCTCACTTCTCACAATTTCAATATGGCGGCAAAAATTGCACTGGACTGCAATGCGTACAGCTGTAAACGCAAAAAACTACCGACACCTCTCGCCCAATTTCGAACGGCTCTTGACTTTTTTGTCATAGGCCAGACACATCACTCGACTATCATACGCCGCAAATTGAGCTGACGTTAAAAAAACGCCGGAGCCAGTGCTGCAGGCAATATTTTTTCCGCTGCGTTGAGCTTTCCGGGAATTATCCGTACGTCAGAGGGCCGACGGAGATTAGCTATAAAAATAGGTGCCTTAAAGCCTTTTTAAGGTTAACGTACGGTTGGGTACGGTAATTCCTAATCAAATAAGGAGGCAGGAGTTTGTTATGTGGTGTTGGATTTTAAATAGGAGGAGGAGTATAACCTGTTATTTCTTTTTAATTTTGTTCTATAACGTATATGTCACAAGTAAACAGTTAAGTTACGCCTAGGCAAGGACATACCACGGACAAGAAGACAAGTCAATAATGATTACTTTTTATAAAAATATTTTTGAAATTAGTATTTATCACTTTGTTATGTCATGAAGGCCCAAGAGTTAAGACCTTGTCTCTCATACACGAGTAGGTACGTGGTTACGGGTTATGAGTTTTATCATATATGCACATGTACCCATAAAACATCCGAGAAAGTACAAAATGCGACTTTTTTCAATCACATTTACTTTCTAAGTATATGTTGGACATCACTGGTATCGGTTAAGAAAAACATCGAGAGGAAACCTGGACTTATAATTAATAAGTAGGTAATCGCCAATCCCCCTTGAGCAAGCGTGGTTTTTAATTCTCGTGAGTTCTCCGCATGAGAAAAAACCTTTGCCCTTCTGTGGGACAAAAACAGGCTGGTTTTACTATTACTACCATAGATACCTTTTCAATACACTTTATAAGTCTTGTTTTTGACACAAATAATTAATTCATCATCGCGTCACCCTTTCCGTCATTATTTCTACTTGAACGAGCCGAAGATTTAACCAATTAGTGCCTATTTTAATTATCTCGAACACTTCTCATTTCCATATCGATATTACAAAATTTTCCGATTTTAATAATACTTACTTATCCACCGTAACGGCAGTTGGTCTTATCTATTGTTATTCTATAAGCGATATTGAAATATCTCAATGTATCCGTTGATCGGCTGCTTCATATTCAACGGCCGGGCTCTCAGCAATCACGGCTACTCGTAAAACCTAACGATATCAGATTTTATCCCTCCACAGAGCTTTAATAATAATCTCCAAAAATTTAGGGTAAACGCCCCTGATCTTGTCAAGTCTCAGCTTAGCGCCCTATTGAAGAGGATACCCCGGATTTTGTGGTAATTTTCTGGTAACTCGATTTTTGTGTAAAGTTGTTCGCGAGTCTGGTATGTTCACAAATTCTGATTTTAGTAGTTGTAGAGGGTTGAAAATTGTGTAATTACACAGGGAAATTAAAAACAAAAATAAAAGTAAACAAAAATAATGTAACTTTGAATAATTCTGTATCTAGCATATAAGTAAAATCATCACTCAAAAGTTGTTAATTTATTATTTTTAAATTTTATTTTATATATTATTATTAATATAATTTACTTGTAAATACAAAGGCAGCGTACATAATCAAACAAATAAAAATATATTAATGTAATAAAAGAAGAAAAGATTTAAGGAATATTATTTTATTTTATAGCTAAATAAAATCCTTTTGTATTAAACCTTATTGATTTTGATATTGTAAATTCAGGTCAGGTGCGTAGTATTCGCAACCGGCGTGCGTGTATGACCAGATGTATGAATGTAAGCTAAGCAAATCGAGTATGTGCGGATCGTAACATGTTGCGTTCCCTAGTTTCTGGCGTGATTTTATGTATGAACATTACATTAAATCACACCATATATTTTCTAAATTGATTCAGATAGAAGATTCAAAGTAATGATAATGCCTGTATCAAAAGGCATACGGTATAATCCTTTAAACCCATTCAAACAATAATTCAGCCTAGTTACCATCCATTCGAACCAAACCGCGGGAAAATGCTTGTTCATAACCTAAATTTGAAAATCCTCTGAATCAAGATTAATCGTGTTTTCACTTTACATGTAAATACTTTCAGTGATTCAACCTTTTTCGGGGCTTAATTTATAAATGTCTGAACCGGAGTCCTTAAAATGTCAATGCTTAAAGCCATCCAAAGCCCACTCAAATTCATGAACATAAATAGCGCAGGCTTATCACTCGCTTCACGAACGTGTGATTTTAATCCTTTGGAAATAAAAATCGGTTAAAACAAATGTGGAAAATAAAAATTGTAGAAGCGCTCATTGCTCGAGATTCCACATTTCATTTGCAGGAGGATATTCACTGGAGGGCTATCCGGATCTCTCTAGCCTGAAATAACTGTCGCATAATGTTAATATAAACCGGGCCCCGGCTTGGTGGCGTCTGACTGGAATTGTGTGACGCCTTTGCTTTGATTTAACTAGTAGCTATGACACCTTGGAAGCCTTTGCTGGAGGATTTAAGAGCACTGTTTATTAAAGCTCTCTCGTTCAAAGATCCTTTTACAGTTGGGTGAGATATTGCAAGCATTGAAAGTGTTGGTAGTCTGGCTGGAATGGTGTTTTCAGAAAATGTGAACATTTTTGTCATGAACTAACAGTAATGGTTTGTTCTATGCATTACTGTAATAGTCTAGACTTCGTAATTTTGTTTCTTGTGCAGCCACTTCATGCTATAAACGAGGCACCAGAGTGAAGTTTGTTTGAACAGTTTCTTTAACTGCGGCTGATGTATTTTCTCGTAATTGACAAATACGAGTACGTTTCACATACGTAGGTAATACGCAAAAAAAAAACCGGCGAAACACCACACAAAGTGATGGGTTTCATAGTCGGTATAAATAATAATATATGCATTATGCACAGTATCGATTTACTGACAACAATAAAACTTTTTTATTTCATAGTATGTCTCAAAGAAAGTATGAAAAACCAGCTGTTGTAACTTAAGAAGCACGACCTTAGAATTTCGTGAGTAACTTACCAAGTCATCTTCTGCCTATTGTTTTCTTAACTGGGTCGAGATCGGCTTACAGTCTAACCATATGCAGCTAAATACCAGTATTTTACATAGAGTGACTGCCTATTTGACCTCCACAATCCACTTACTGGGCAACACGAGACCCCATGGTAAGACTGGTTGTCAGACTTTCGGGCTTCTAACTACCCGTAACGACTGTCAAAGTTAAATGACAGCCGGGACCAACGGCTTTACGTGATTTGCGAGGAGGAACGGTGGAGTCCCGATATGATACGAATGGTCACCCATGCTCAGACTGACCTCGGCAAGCGTAGCTTAATCTTCGATCAACCCGTGCGGCTGTTTCTATGTAGTATATAAAGTATCTTACCAAGTATTGAAGTAAATTAAAAAATCACTTACAAGTCCTCGTATCTTAGCTTCACCCCTTAATTAACTGTTTCGTAATTTCTCTGCACCATTGTTGGTCAGCGGGTCATCTTAGAGGCGGCTATCAAATTTAATTCATTTTATGTCAACAATATTCAAGTAAAATGTCTGTGTTACATCCAGACTGACAGTTACTCAAACTGAAAGACAGGCAAACGAACAGACGGGCACACCAAAATTACAAGAGTTCCATTTTTGAAACTTGACAACTGTTGCACACGTTAATGTTCCCAAAAAAAAGGGAAGGTCTATCTGACTGAAACACAAGTACCGTCTACAATAATCACTTGGTACGATACTTAATTGATCGTGGCACATTACCCACTGTTCAAGCGGTACACGTGAAAGCACTTATGTCCTTATTTATACAACAGCGCTAACAAAAACTTTGGCAAACGCTCGAATTTATTTACCGGTAACAATAAATATATTGAAACAGGTGTAGAAGTGTACACTAGGTGGCCATTCACGAAATTACTTTCCCCCAATTTAGTCTTGTCGAATAGTCCCACGTCTCATTAAGGGAAATGAGAATATTGTACCTACGTTCTTTAAACGGTTGTTTAGTATTGCCAGGGGAGAAATTTATGGATGGGGAATTATTGTTACATAACAAGAAATATTCGAGAACTACATTTGTTTCTTTTTTAAACGTTGCCCCACACTAGGAATTTCTCCTGTATTGTTTGTGGGTGCGTTCACAAATATTTAAACTCACATACATAAACAGCCAGACCCGGAACAGCTATCTGTAGGCCATACAAATATTTGTTCCGTGCGGGAATCGGTCAGCCACTGCGCTAACCGTGCCGCTGCACTCGATCACACGTCAAATTATGCTTAGGGTGTGAAAAATAGGGTGCGCAAAATATAAATAAATAGTAATATGCGATAGTATTGAAAGAACCAAAAACATCTCTAATTTAATTAAATGTACAGTCGGTCTAAATGGGTAGTCGGGAACGAAATTATGGTTTTGTTCAGATAGGATATTTTACCATCTATTATAATGTATTGTATATTTTTATATTTGATTCAAACCACTAAACTATGACTTTTAATTCGATACAGTAACACACACGTCGACAGAACTAAAGTCACATAAAACTGTGAGAAATGCTCTATGGTGGTGCAAAAATAAAATTACCAAAGTACTAAATTGTAGTAGAATGAACTTTTTAGGTTATTTTATCCACGGCACACCAGTATTTTTCATGTTTTAGTGTCTTAGGTGACGTTAGATCCTGTCAAATTGAAACTACTTAATAGACGTCCTTTACGACACAATTGAAAAGTGTGTGTGGTTACATTTTTGCACGTAAATGTACCAGTAAGATGATGAATCAAAACAGGTTAAGTACCTATCAACCTCATTTGATTAATCAAAGCAATAACCTATTAACTAACAAGCATTGTTCTATTAATCATTTAACGTTAATCACAGACCACGGACATGCACTTAATAGAGACGGTATTGTAAACACTTTCTAAACAAACCCACCGTGTCAGTAAGTGTCACCAATTACCAACAAAAATTGACGGCCCGTGACAACTTTAACTATGCCTGTGACAGCTAAATTTGCGCTCAGCGCAGCTTGCTCGGACACAAACATTATTAGTAATGATATCTCCAGCCACTGATTCCGTGCTCAGTGAGGTTAATCAATGCGGTATATTTAGGGGCAAGTGAACTGATTAATTTATTAGTGAGGATCAAGTGAGTAATCTATGTAGGTATTGCTCGGTCACAGAATCTATTACGTTAATTTGTATGGTTATCGCTAATACACTTCTCAGCCACAACACGCTGGCTAAGTCCAGAATCCAGCAATGCCACCACTTAGGCGACTTCTGCGGGCGAAGTTTCCATATGTTATGTATAAGAAAAAAAATCAGACGTCTTTACGGACGTCACGGTAAATAAAGAACAAAAAGAAAAGCGCTAATATTTTAGTTTTCAAAGGCGAAATGTACTCTAAACACACATTTTTGTATCAAAACAGTACAGTATATTATAGGTCCAGCCTATTTATTGTCCCACTGCAGGGTAAAGGCCTCTTCTCATACAGAAAAAAAACAGTAAATCATTACATTTATAGGATAAACAAATGAAATTCTAATTTTCAATTTTCGCTTATCACAAAATGTCAGCTCAATCGATTGGGAATAACTTGTTTTAAATTTAGTTGCAAGATTTGCTCACATGACCAGATATAGAAAAAAACTTGTGAAATAGCGTCTCTCTATGGATTTACGGTTGAACAAATAATTATGAGATAAATGTTAACTAGGTGGAAAAATAACCCTAAAGCAAGATGTTCAAGAACTTCGCTAATTAGATACCCAGAGGAAGCAACTAAAAAGAAAATAAAGTAACAATTTCAAGAAAAACCAGCTGATGTTTACAATTTGTACCTACAAGAAAATAAAATAAAACAGTAAGATTGTTTACGCAAACATCGCTATAGAAAATTACATCTTTACAAACTCCCAATGACTCTAATTTAAAATCAGGGAACGCAGATATAAGAAAATGTAACGCATTAAAGGCTATTCCTTCCTTATTTGAAGTTAGTTAAAAAGAAATTCACATGAAATCTATAAAAAGCTAAAAACGATACTAACTGGTGACATGTGCTTCTATATCGTGTGCCATACACGATACATGCACGGAATTTGATACCAATTTTGGAAAAGAATTTTCAATTTCCCCATTTCACTAGCAATGCGGCAGGTCACAGTTAGCAAAACTATTCAGCATGGCATTTACACTGCCTTACAACGACAGCCCACTTCATGTAAGTATCCAATCAATTCAAAAATAAAGAAAAAACAATCATCAAGTACATTAATAAAAAAATAAAATAAAAACATTTCAATGAAAAGTAAGATGTTATATATACTGCTACTAGGAAGTGGTGAAGGGTGGGCGTTTTGAGGGACTGTCTTTTGTGAACGTTTCGACGTTCAAAAAGTGCTGATTCTCAGCCTAATTTGAATAAATGAATTTTGATTTGATTTGTTTTTGATTTAACTACTTACATTTATACAAAAACCGTACATCCGCTCCTCATCTGGGAACGTGCCTAGAAAAGTGGCATCATTGCTACATTGGATGCCAATACCTAATCCTTTGGGCAAAGAATGATCTAGCCCTCTGGTCACGCGAAGTATCGAACCGTCGACTAGAAATGTCTTTGGATATATCTTTTTAATTTATATATTTAAAACGTAGCGTAGTTTCAAACACCCTGTTACGAGGTCTTGTGTTCCAAGGGCGGCGCAGAAAGGAACGGCGACATCTTTATCAGAGTTCATTCACCTTAGCGCAAAATGTATTTCTTACTATTGCAATCTTAATGTTCTCAGTAATTAATTAATTAATGTTAACATGTTTTTAATTGCGTCTAGAGGTATTTTATGTTGGATACAGAGGGTGGCCCTCTTTGTAACACGACTATGATGCTACGGTGGATACAAGCAGTCACTCGCGACTTCTGCTTACTTTTCTTTATAAATTAACGACGGCACGGTTGGCGCATTGGCTGAGCGATTGACTGCTGCACTGTGTGTCGTGGGTTCGATTCCCACACGGAACAAATATTTGTACGGCCTACAGGTCGTTGTTCCGGGTCTGGCTGTTTATGTATGTGAGTTTAAATATTTGTGAACGCACCCACAAACAATACAGGAGAAATTCCTAGTGTGGGGCAACGTTTAAAAAAGAAACAAATGTAGTTCTCGAATATTTCTTGTTATGTAACAATAATTCCCCATCCATAAATTTCTCCCCTGGCAATACTAAACAACCGTTTAAAGAACGTAGGTACAATATTCTCATTTCCCTTATCCCTCACGATACAGGAGAAATTCCTAGTGTGGGGCAAGGTGTTATATCTAAAAAAAATATATAACCTATGTGTTATTCTGAAGTATAAACTGTAATACTGTATAGTATTATCAAGTTTTATCAAAATCCGTTCAATAGTTTTTGCATAAAAGAGTAACAAACATCCGGACAGCCTGACAAACTCTCACATTATAAGCATGAGTACGATTTCTTACTGAGAATAGGTATATAAATAAAGGTTGTAAAGTAAAGGTGAATGCTCGGAACGATAATGAAGCCATCTATTGGTAAATGACACGGAAAAACGAGATTAGAATTCGCTTTCGATAGCAATAAAAAATAAAGCTTTTCCTTCTGCGTTAGGTCGTTCGCCGAGCGATTGCAATCTATATTCAGAATAAAATCCTTTTAACTTTATGTCTGGTGAAAGTAGTGGAATAAATTAAAATGTATTGCTAGTGACAGAATGCTTTGTTGGTCCAGGGTTTGATTTCAGAGCCGGGTTGAGTGATGTTGGGTTTTTTCATCTGGAATTGTTCAGTGATTTGTGCCTGGTATTCATTTGTGTGTGTTTTCAGTATTCATTTGTGGCTGGTTATGCTTTAGGCTCGCCCCCTTTTACATGAGACTTAACTTAACACAATTAGCGAAATATGGGTGTACTATTAGGTACTAGCTCTGCGTAACGCTCCCAGGAATACAGGCGTGATGTTGTGTTAGAGACTATGCAAATTAGACACATTCATTCATTATTAAGACACACGTCCATGAAAAGTACCTAACTAGCACCTTTTGTATCGAAAATTCCCAACAAATACATAACTGACCAAAACCGCTTAGCATAACTTAAACGCAACAAAGCTTCAGCTCAGTTTAGTAGAAGCAAAGCTAACAGGTCAGACTACACCCTCTCAGGAATTACACCTGGCAGAACTATTCACAACTGGCCCCCGACATACATAGTTTAGGGCACAACTTGTTCCTGAGCATGTCTGAATTTTGAAGTGCTAACTATCTGGCGTGAATACTGGAAGCGGTTATCCGCTTTTAGTTACCCCATTCTTATGGATCGTGTGGCCGCTCGTAAAGTTGTGAACCACTTTATTGCGGTAAACATAGAACACGCAATCCCAAGAGGAGCAATGAGCAGGTAACTGCGGTAGCCAACTTTAAAGCTAATATTAGTTCAGCCACGGCACCGGAAAATGGGTAGCGCAGTGATTGGCTGTGGCACAGACCGGACTTTCGAATGTCCAATCAGGGTGCGACGCCAACGATTCCAATTAAATTCGATTGAATGGGAAAATTCTAGCGCCGTCAGGCATTCTGTTATTTGTAAACTTATTGAATGACGCAATCAAAAGCTTGTTCTGTTCGAATCAAAAACAAATCCGACAACAGCTATACAGTTGGTTATTTCAGTTTGTTTATTTATTTTCTGCAACGTCCGCGTTCTCCTAAAATAGAGAATCGAGTTTTGATTTACTGACATTACTAACTTCTGTTTTCGCTGCTTGCATAGGATAAATAGAGTTAAATGGTAAAGCTACACTGTGAAATTAAGTGCACATTCATAATAAAAAGTAACATAATAAGAGGCGTATTTTCAAGTATAGATACATTATTCGCGCATGAGTGTTAGATAAGAAATATACAATTCTAAAACGAGTTCACCGCGCCAAAATGGCGACAGTTAACTATCTAAAAGCAGGAAAAAGTAACCGTTTTTCAGCGCACCGGTAATCGTTACTTTTATTACTGTGTATGTGTCGGAGCACCAGTATAATTACGCGACCACAATTGGGACGGGGGGGCGACGCAATTAGCCATTTCACAGGAGCCGAGCCGTTGTCACTTCGACTCTAATGACTTAAACTAGTTCCATTGCACGCCCGCAAAGGCTGGAACGGCTTTTTCAAGCCGTTCTTTAGTCTGGCTACAGAAATGTAATTTAAAATCTAGACAGAGGATTTCAGCTCCATAAACTACGGAAGTCTCAACTGTTAATTATAACAATTAACTGTTGTGACTTTTGTTGCTGAGTTGTGAATCATTAGAACTTTTAAATAGGTACTGTTGCGAACAATTTTGCTGCTGTTGCAGTTTTTACAGATCCATAATAATGGATGAGGAAAGTTGACGGCCGTGTGATGTTACGGTACATGAGAACAGTTTGTTTTAGCAGTAGAGTGATATAATTGGCTGAGAAATTGCGCCGATTCTCGTGGTAAAAAGTAAAATTATAATAAAATTGATTTGAAATGATTATGTCAGTAACGATAACAATAACAATTAAGAGGGTTGACGTCGTACGGCATTTCATACAAACTTTCAAGCCCTTATTTTTCGAAATGACTGAACCGATTTTAATGAAACTACATACGCATATGCAGGATACAAAGGTCTAAAAAGTTAGTTAAGAACATTTTCGAAAAATAGTGTTCCAGACAAATTAGGCCAATTTAAAATTTTCCATAGAAACAGAGATTTTCAGTTATCTGTTTTTAAATAAGACATTTCGAAAATGTTCTTAACTAAGTTTTTAGACCTTTGTATCCTGCATATGCGTATGTAGTTTCATTAAAATCGGTTCAGTCATTTCGAAAAATAAGGGCTTGAAAGTTTGTATGAAATGCCGTTCGGCGTAAACCCTCATAAGGATATTCGCACTACCACCATGACATTTTTGCCAGCAGAAGTTTTTTGTTATTTTCGTAGTTTCTGTTTTTTTTTTTTAACGTGAATATTCTTTTTGACTTCTATTTTGTGGTAAATGCTGTGCTCGTCTGTAATTGACGTAAACACTATTCCTTGTCTCTGTTATACTCGTATGTAAATGTTTTCGCTGTTGATATGCCTTTATATTGATAAATAAACAAATAAATAATTACCCGAAGGGCCTCTCAAAATATATGAATCAAAAATACCAAAAGCGCACACTCGGTGCCAATTATGGGCACTGTGTGTACGACAATACTTTTGTATACGATATACAATCATTTAAATGTGAAACAATTCCAATACAGTCATTCAACACACATACCACGTGCCTTTTATGACATACATTACGAACGCATTCAAAATGGCGGTCACATAGTCACATCATGGTCCTCCATTAACATTGATAGTGATATTTCCCACAAAATAAAATGGGTGCAAAATGTCGAATTGCGTATAGGTTGGTCCTATTTCAAAAGCGGTTGACCTTTTAATTCAAACTGGTTGATTTATTAGATAATTTGTCGAACACTTTTGTTAAATGAAAAGCAACATATACAGATTTTCGTTTATTGGAGCTGATTTCCTACCTTAAAATTGACATATTTTTCTAACTTACCGCTCTAGAAAAGGTGATTGACTATGACGGATAAGAACTAAGTTAGAGATGTCAAGTTGATTAGTGCCTTGGACTTGGCTATATTTATGTATGCATTTGAATGTCAAATTTGTTTGTATGGATGTATTAGTTGAGCTACAATGACAGCTCTTATTAATGTCCATCCTTTTCTTGTTTTTATAAGAGAGATAAAGATGGAAATAGCCTAAATAAGTTAGTGTCCTTAAAAATTCTGATTGGTCCGAAAGTTGGATTACTTAAAAATACTGGACCCGTATTTTTTCACGTAATTCAAAAATGACGACGATATAGTGAGTTGAAATTGCGTACGTCACGCTGTGCTACACTTTTTTACATAACAGTGACATCACAACCTCCTTCTCCTGAACTTTGATGTGCTATATCAATGTCACTTTTTATTGATTTGAATAAGCAAAATATATGTGTCCAATAATTTTTGGTAATCTTACTGACGGACTAAATAGACTTAATATAGTTACTTATACTTATTTTTACCTAGGACACATCATTATTCACTTTAAAGTTAAGCTTGTGAATAAGGGAATCAATATCATCATCTGCCTTGCCCTTCCAACTGTATTGCCTTACTAACCTCCACAACCCAGCAGCTAGGTAACACTCTATGATAAGACAGGTCTTGAAATTTTAGGCTTGTCAGTACCGGTAACGATTCTCAAGTGTCAGCCAGGACCTACTGCTCAACGTGCTGTTCAACGAACGGAGGGCCCAAACTGATTTGTCGTAAACCACGTTCAGCACCATTATCAGTTAATTATACATATGAGATACTGCTTCCTTTTCGTTAGTGAACGAAAGAAGCATACAGCAATACTTTATGCACAAAATAAACTCTGATTGTTTGGTTTATCTTTGGCAAGCACTGTAATGAAACCCATTACGTTCATTTTAAATCAGCGCTATACACCTCTGATTCAATTTAAGGTTATTGAATATAAAATCGCTTTGATAAAAACTGGGGTTGATGAAATAAACATAAAAGAGCAGGCACACAGAAGTATAAATAAAAACAACCGATAACAAAGTCCCTTTGCGGGGAATATAAAAATTCAATGTTATGACCCCAAACATGATCGACACCGTTTCTAAATTGTTTTTTGTTCGTTCAGTAATTTAAATCGTTAAAAGCTTCGGGCCGATCATTAGTCTTTATGATTGTGTCTGTGCTTGTTCGTGTACAAAAAAAAAACACCCAGGAGTGCGAGTCGGACACACGAAGGGTTCCGTACCATCGTAAAAGATTTTGAACAAGAATCAATTTAACATTGTAGTAGATAAAAATATTCCCCATACATTACAACTGCAAATGTTAGTTTGTTCTCTCAATATTTAGAGATTTACCATGTTATTTTAAGACCATAGACTTCCTTTAGGTTTCTAGTAATCTATAAGTAACTTACTATTCGTTTCTGTGTTTAATTTCAAAAATTTAGACAACAGTTTCAGTGATAGATTCGGGGGAATTGTAACTTATCTATTGAAACAACTATATAACGAATTTTAAAATGGTGACCCTACCAATAAGCTCTTTTAGCAAGACGTCCTTGTGGGTCACAGAAATTCATGTGTACCAAATGACGGCCATAATCCTTCCAGTAGATTTGGAGAAAACTGGCTGTGACAGACGGACATACAAACACGACAAGTGATCCTAAAAAGGGTTCGTTCTTTTTTTATTTAGACGTATGAAACCCTAAAAAATTCATCGCACATCGTTCCAACTCACATTTCCTCTGGAAATTGAACAAACGAGTTTGAAACCTTCACGGATGTTGGGGAACACAAATTAAGCAACATTTCAGATGCCATTTTTGTTGAAAGTACAAACTAGGGGTGAGCTAACGTCCTGAACTTAGTTTACGAGTGTTGGAAACAAAGGTAAAGTTCGCTATGCCATTGCTATCTCGATTGTACAGTTGTTTTCACTTTTGTTATCGATTCTGTTTTCACACACGTGGACTCGAGTTGTGTTAACAACAAGAGGAAGTAATTTTAACTTTAAATATAAACTCAGTTTATGGTTTTTTTGTGGATACTCATATAATGTTGTTGTTCTCATATCTGGAGCCAATTTTTAGAAAATAGAAAATATCTTGTCTTCAAAAAAAATACGACGAGGTTGCTCAACCTAAGTACAAATTTTTTGGTAATGCTTGCGAAGTACCTTGTAGTTACTGGGTCGTTCAGTTGGATTTGTCTAACCGAGGGACGATGGCATACGATTGACAAAGCTTATCTCCAGCAGTCGATTGCTATAGCATATATAGATGGTGATGGTAGATTGTGCTCACCAACAGTACTTCTGCAACAAATCGTACTTCCTCATCCACACCGCAAGTTTTTACTGGCATTGTAATAGAGGCTGAAAACAGATAATCGGCGCCAATGAAGCGAATACCATTGCATGAGGGAGAGATGTAGCTCGAAATTTCTAGGTTTTGGTCCCATATCACCGACCACCAGGTCTTACTGATAAACTGTTTAGCGGCAACCGTTTATTTTTTATTTATTTTTTAAACGTTGCCCCACACTAGGAATTTCTCCTGTATCGTGGGTGCGTTCACAAACATTTAAACTCACATACACAAACAGCCAGACCCGGAACAACTACCTGTAGGCCATACAAATATTTGTTCCGTGTGGGGATCGAACCCACAACACGCGGCGCAGCAGCCGATGGCTCAACCACCGCGCCAACAGTGTCGTCAAAATTAATTAACCACTAATAAATTACCTGGATGTTAACAATGCAATTTTTTTTAATATGCAATATTGTTTGCCATTTTTAAATAGTCATTAGTAAGTCCTTTTGATTGCTATAATAATTTAATTTATGAAATTTTCGTTTTCACCTCTATCTCTGTTACGCAGGTAGCAGCTGGCCAGTAGTACAAGTAAAGATTATTTCTCCTTATACCTAGAGTATACAAAACTTGAACAACACAAACTACGTCACCACTTGAAACTTCATAAGGCTATAAAGTTTTGGGTCGCACAATAACCTAGTTCAGAGCACATAGGGTAAGTACCGTAAGTAGTGACAAATTGCTACCCATCGTCTACGATCGCTAGAACACGACTCCCTTATCCCTGGTTGATTGCGACAACTTGTAAAATATTTCAACCAGTTCACAATGCCTTCCCTAAATTAAAGTCACAATGTATCTATTAATTGAAATTGAATTAATGTAATTCAATTTTTATTTAAATTTGATTTTAATGTTAAATTTGATTTTAATTTTGAGTTTCATTCTGATTTTAATTTTTTAATTTTGTTTTTATTAATTGTAATGTAATGTGATTTTATTTTAATGTTATTTATGCAATAATTATGTAAAAAGTTAGGGACATGGGTTAGTATCTGAATTAAACGATATTATATATTAAGTTGATTCACTTAATAAAACTGTTGGAAACCCGCAGAAAATAAAAAAGTAAAGTGTTTGCAATATCAGCAAAAGCACACAGCTCAAAAAAGAAGAAAAATATTGTTCGAACAATTTTTGAGAATAATTGTTACGCAAACACTCCCCACACCTGCGGTCTGCAGTTCAGATGTGAATATTTATCGGTGCATCGTGAACAATCAATGATATGGGTAGTTCATCTGTTTAAATCTAATTCGATTCCCCGTTGAGCCCCTACAATGCACATGTTGCAATGCAATCCCCTTAGTATTCGATTCGGGGAGTCCGGCCTGATTGGCAATTTATTGACTGGTCCGTCTCCTTTATCTTAGATGTCCACAACCAGGATCAAGTTGACACAAAGACAAATTGTGACCATTCGGTAATCCGAGCTTATGGACCATTGATGGCCGTTGTTAATGTCTCTGAAAAAGTCCGATGCGTGGAATTGGATTTGTATCAAAAATAGATTGTGTAAGAATGATTTTGGGCACATATGTAACTCGTGGCTGTTTCTTGTATACACAAACGCAAATATACCAATATCTCAAGGACAAATTAGCCAAGGGCGAGCTTAACCCAACATAAAAAGCAATAGAGATAAGTGTACAACAATCAACATCTAGCCTTTTCCCAGCTATGTTGGCGTCGGCTTCCAGTCGCGCTCGCTCAGCTGTACATAGGCTCCCCTATCTATATTTAATTAATGGTCACCAATCCACAGACTGACCTCGGCAAGCGTAGGTTAACCTGCGACCGACCCGTGCGGCCTTTTTTGTTTAGCCCCAAGACTCTTTTTAGAATACAACTTCTTCATAACTCAAGGATAAACAATGCAATGGCGTCATATATGTATACGAGTATATATCATAATCCAATATAATAAGCGATAGAGATAACTATACGACAATGAGGACTTGATAAATAAGTACTTTGTAACGATTTATCATGAGACTGTATTTTAAAAAGACTGTGACGTCTGATTGTTTTTTTTTTATATTTCTTCTCAGAAATGCTAGGCAGCACTGACACAGCATTTTTATTAAAGCTGTTTTTTTCATGTGTAAAAATGTTTGGTAACTGGTACTTTACGGAAATAAATATACATATAGCTTATCAGTTCTGATTTATCTATGACTTTTTTTCAATCATACATCTTTTATAGTAGTTTTAAACAAGATTGCATAAATCAGGCGATGCTTCATGGTAATAACTGACATAGTGATTCCACTGATTATTACCAGAGTTACTAAAGGGGAACCCCTTCAGTAATTCTGCCAATGATAACAACAGCAAATTATCATAAGGATTATCCCCTTCTACCCCTTCATACAACCTTTATAATCTGATAAGCTATCAGCAGAAATAAACAGGAAGTCTCCTCCTACACAAATCGTTAGTGTAGTCGAGTCTAAAGATTTGCGATAAGCGATGGACTTCGCGATAAGCTAACAACCTCGTTACTTATGCACTATTGTAACCTTTAGACTCGTATCGCTAATGGCTAAACTGTTGCTAAGTCAGACCGCGTTAGTGTAATTTCCTTCAGACTAAAATATGGTGGGTAATGCGCTGGACGTGTGTTGGGTGTGTTTCGAAAGAGTGTACGGTCACTAGCGTTATAAGTTTCAGCCTTTTTATGTTCATAGTCTACGTATTGACGACCTATGTGGCGCGGCGGGTGCAGGTTCGCCTACGATGCATAAGGTTGCTGGTTCGGTTCCCGCCTTGAGACAAATGTTTGTACGATCTACAAATATTTGTACTGGGTGTTAATATCTATCTATGTAATGTTTTGTATTAAGTACATCAGTCATCTAGTACCCTTAACACAAGCTCTGCTTAGCTTGGGGCTAGATGATGCTGTGTGGATTGTTCAGCATTATTATTATTATATACTGACGTTTGTATAAGGCAGTATTGACTGTCGCAAAGAAAACGCGTCATGTTTGTGAACGGGCGCTGTTGGAACTGGTCATCTCTTAGCTTGCATGCTCTATTTTAAATGCTTCATTTTTAAATTGTTGCTTTTATCTTTTACTCTGGAAGCTTTTAATGTGCACGTCTTTCTGCATAGTTCTCACATGTATAGTATAATCTCAACATGAATGGTGTTACCAAGATCGTATAACAATATTCTAATTTGAAAAAGTGTTCATGGAGTTTCTTGCCCATTCTTCTCCATAGAGATCTACGCTTTGGAATGTGTAGCTACAGTACTTTCTCAAGTTATTATGCCTTGTGTCTTTGACTGAAGCTTCTCTTTGTTTTTCTTTGACATTCAAAAGTGCCCTAAGGGTCTAATTGAAATAAATTCTTTGAGTTTGAGTTTGAAAACATTTATTCCAATAAATAAAAATCATATCAATTTATATGAGAGTAAAAGAAAACGCACTTTGTTTTAATAAAAATCCTTTTACGACACCACGAGATTCTTCTTAAAAAAACCCTATTCGTCGTAAGGTTTTAAAATACCCGCAAGAAGAAATCTTGAGGGCATCGTAAAATGCAACTTAAGACTGAAATTTATTTCAGGTGGGGCGGAAAAAGGGTTCGCTTGAGGGTGCGGTGTTGTTAGGCAGTCACGTCCCGGACTCTTGTAAATGGATTAAGAACTAGTTATACCCATGGTTGAAAGTAAGCAGTTCTGTAAAATGGATTCTAGTAACAACAAGTCGCAATTTCTAATAACTGTGAAATAAATAAAGATCATAAGATTTTTAACACATTACCACGGTGTCGCAGTGAGTAAGACGATAACACTCAGCTGAC
Source organism: Phlogophora meticulosa (assembly GCA_905147745.2). Lineage (NCBI taxonomy): Eukaryota > Metazoa > Arthropoda > Insecta > Lepidoptera > Noctuidae > Phlogophora > Phlogophora meticulosa. The sequence goes on along the minus strand of LR990528.1, from coordinate 7,324,768 downwards.
GATACGCTCAGCTGATCTGTATATCTGTGTCTTTTAAATAAACACGAAATTCAGTTTCAACCAGTATAACCTTGAGGTTATCGGTTTTTGTTTCGAATTAAAAATTGGCACAACTTTGCAATTATTAACTCCCTGTTGGGAGTAGAGACTACGCTATAAAGACTAAGCTACGATTAGGGGGCTATACTACGACGTAGCTGGCGCTACGGCGTAGCGGATTCACTACAGCGCGGTGCCACTGATGCTGCGAAGGACGAAATAAGCTTTGTCACCATTGCTACATTATTAAATTAATGTAAATACCGTCTAGCTTCGATAAAAAAAGGCCAAACATTTTTCTTAGTAGTTAGCATTTAAACTATAAATATTTATTTATTTAATACATTAACACCTTAACTGCCAGAAAACAATACACAATAGAAAATGTATTATTTGTCGGTCACTTGGCGTTTAAGGTGTTAAGCACACAAATTAACAGAGGTGGACTTAATGCCATTGGCATTTTCTACCAGTCCACCTTTTGGGTGATACAGAGAAAAACAGTGGTTGGTGCAAGTTCTTAAAAGAAAAGAGAACAGAAAAAAACAATATAAAGATTATAAATTATAATTGTTACTATTTATGCGAGTAGGTTTCGGTACTGTACACAAATCGCAGATTATAAGCATTCACGGATGTAAACAGTATACAGGGTGAAAGGAAGGATGACGCACTAAGTACTTAATTCTGAACCCCAGACCATTTCAGATTTTTCGTCGTCTTTTCCTAGTTTGTAAACTTCTTCCTGGTGTTCTTTTTACGGTTAAAACGGTTTAATTGAGAACCTGTTTTCTCAAAACAATTTTACAGATTAAAGTAAAAAAAAACCAATAGCCGACCGAAAAAGCCGACAAAACATTTCAATGCTGGTGGTCCAGAATCATGAACTGAACGTATATTATCAGTTTCCCTTCCACTCTATATTGTGTTCTCAACATAAAGCTTAGAACAACAAACCTCACGAGACGTTGGTTTTAACTACGTTACCTACTGTGCGTTTAATGTTAGATACTTAACATATGCCTAGGGAATAAACCTATAAGCATTTCAATCATGAATAAATTAAGTAGGTAGCATAATATTATTAATATCTGTTAGTAAACATGTGGTACAATCATGTGCATAAATCCTTATATCTACGTAAATTCAAAATTGTGCCTAAAAAACCGGATAAGTATGAGTCTGATTCGTACTGGTTCCGTATAAATGTAAGGTTCGGCTACTTTCATGAAAATATACTTCAAAATAATGTGAAAAAAGTAAATTTTCGATTTTCGGACTTTTTTCTGTTACATGTGCTGTGAGATTGCTTCTTGGCAAATTTCATGATTTTACATCTTTGCAAGTATCAAAATATATTATGTCACATTAATAACCCTCCTTTTTTATTACGTTAACGTAAAAGCATGAGTTTTCCAGAGCTCTATGGGACCTTCGTAATTGATATTAATTTCAACTTGATCACGTGTTCTTGAGGAAAAAGGTCTTGACAGACAGACATACAGACTGACTACGAACGTTCCGTTTTTTTCCTTCTTAGGTACGGAACCTCAAAGCCGAAGCTGACCCCAACATAATTAAGGAAAAGCTAGGCAGATGACATGAGTTGCGCAACCCTAAACATGATCTGAAAAAACAAATGAAACTTTGAAAAAAGGTCTATTTCATATTTTAGGTAGTGTTGTTTCAGGAATTTTATATTCTTAACACCATACAATTTTTACGGATACTTTAGAAGACAATCGCTTTCGAATCTTGCGTGAGTGCGAAGTGTATTCTCTTGACTGTACCTTAAGAACTAGGGCAGAATAAATATATAAATATTAAATATTGCTGAACAATCCACACAGCATCATCTAGCCCCAAGGTAAGCAGAGCTTGTGTTATGGATACTAGATGACTGATATACTTAATACAATACATTACATAGATAGATGTTTTTTTTTATTATACATAGTAAATACCCAGAACACCCGAAACAAATATTTGTAGATCGTACAAACATTTGTTCCAGGGCGGGAATCGAACCCGCAACCTCCTGCGTTGCAGGCGGACCTTCGCCCACCGCGCCACATCGGTCGTCAATCGTCGGCAGAAGTATGTCGGAAGGCGTATAATTTTAACAGGATATATTCTATAACCTTCGTTAGGGACCTACACAATGTTGTTACTGTGACGAAGGGTATATTATTCTCCTGGTAACACAGGAGGCATCTGGAAGGCTTAATTGGATTAGCTAATGTTTTACATTTAAAACATAAACATACATGAACTGATTTATGGTAGGTATTTCACACAGCTGCGGGGTTGGTCTAGTGGTACCAAACGCGACTGTTGAGCGTGAGGTCTTGGGTTCAATCTCCAGGTCGGGCAAAGTGTTAGTGGGTTTTTCCCAAAGGAATTTTCTTACTAGCAGCTCTGAGTCTGAATTTGTTCCCGGTTGATGGCAATCGGAGACTTAAACACCTTAATTTGACATTATTTATAATTTCTTAAATGTATTTATTTAAAAAACTTTTAATATTGTATATGCTTTAATGCAGGACACAGCATGGATCCTAATTATTATAACAACTATTACTTATACCCTGTGTTCACGAAATAAATGAATTTGAAACATAAATGGCCAAATGTGGGTGTTAGTAAAGGTGCATCTCTGTCTAACCCTTCGGGGATCACAGGAGTAATGTTTTGAGTCCCATGAAATACTAATACACAAAAGTTACAAACTATAAAGTTGTAATATATTATAACATACGAATATGGCTATAAGATATACGATATGTGAAAATAGGTAATGCAACGCTGGCCAGGGACGATCCCTAGATGAGTTAGTTGGTTATCGAGACCCCTACGTGCTCAGTAGTCAGAAGCCCGTTAGTCTGACAACGAGTCTTAACGAGAAGTATCGTGTTACCTAGTTACTTGTTTACGTACGTCAAATATGCAGGAGCTCCATGCAAAATACTTGTATTTAGCTGGGTCTGGTTTGAGTTACTTCCCAGAGTTGTCGGATAGCGAAACACCAACCTGAGTTTGTAAATTTAGAGAAACAAATATCATTTACCATTTTATAAGACTGGAAACTGACACCATCATAGTTAGGAAAAGGTTGCAATAGACATAGTAACGTAATTTTACAGCTAAGATCTTTTCAGTCTTTCCAATTTTGGCATAAAACAAGCAAGATTTATAACCTGCGTGTATTGTCTTATTTCACTACAAAATACATTACAAAAGTGAAGATAAAACTACCACTAGCCCTATAAAGTCCTAGTATCTAACTTATTTAATCTCTGGTAGCCCCTATCCCATATTCATTATTTATTTTACCTCGAGGCACGTTTACCCTCGTCCTAGTTACATCGCTATTTCGATCACAGCAAAATAAACTAACATGAAAATACGAACACAGGTTTTTTTACAGCACAAAAAGTAACATTATTTGTTATTAAATATGTATGGTCCAGTATTCTCTATTCATTTGGAAAACAAACAATTTGTACAAAAACATTATTCTTTTACATATTTTATATTTTTTTAGCTTTTGTTTTACTTGATTTAGTTTTAAAATTACGGGTTATGCGATAGTAGCGGTGAGCGCGAACGGCTAAACACGGCCATTATTGTGTATTGGTGCTAAATCCGGGGAAGCGACATAAAAAGGGGAGGCTTATATTTAGCGGTGGGCGAAACCAGGTCGTGTGATAATGATCGTTTTATCGCGTCGTACTTTTGTTATACACAACAATATGATTTTAACAAAATACACAAGAGGAAAATCTTTATTGTACACCATACAAACTTTCATATAATAAAGGAAAAAAGTTTTATAGGGTACCTACTTACGAGTATAAACGATGATGTTGTTGCTATCCAGCCGGTTTCGGTCACAGTGACAGCATTCGATGGCTTCTTAGGGTGGTTATTGAGAACTTTGGTGTGCTGCTCTTTGTGCCCTCATAGGGTACCTACTTATACATAGGCTATGGTATTATCGGCGAATTCGTGGAAAGCTACATGACTCAGCACAATACTTTCACACCTTACGTGTTTTATTTTTTTCAATTTTATTTAAGATTTTATTGTGTATTTTATTTATGGCCCTTAGTTGCCTGACAATTAAGATAATGTTGCTGTAATACATTTCTATCCTACTTTAGAAATATTTCTTTAACACACTCATATGCCACTAAATAAAAAAATATTTTTTTCAATTTAAGCATGTAATGTTTGGTAGTAATGGATAAGTGATAACGGTGCCAACTTAGGTACGATACGGTCGTGTGATCAAACTTAAGTAGCAACTTAACTTTGCGAAAACCTCGTAAGGAAAAATGTTCTAGAACCAAAAATTTAAAGAAACGCGACATCCAACTCAATACACCCTGGGCTTATTATAGCCCACTCTCTCTCCCAGAGAGAAAGACTCTGATAGTGTCCCAGCAGTGGGAACCATGGGATTATTGTGCATGTAATAATGAATAAAGGGAATTTGTGGAATTCTGACTCAACATTATAGTGACGATGGTCATATCAGTTAATGGTTTGATTGCGAAACTATAAGGGAAACTATCACTAAACAGCTGGGTCAAGAGTCGCAGAAGGCGGTAGTCTTGGACACGGCACGCATTGTGAGAAGGTTTCTAACTCTAGATCCCTAATCACCGTTATCTTGGGTCCACCTCGCTGCATGCGGAACACTATATTTTAAACATACTTTAAAAAAATATATAATTTATTTTTGTTTAAATATGTAAAAAAATATGCACTAAAACATAAAAGGGAAAATAAATAAAGAAAGATCATTAAGTACGTTTTTCTTTTTACCCTCTTTCGCTTCCCACTCCATCTCAAAACACAACAAACAAACATCAAATAAAACAATATCCATTAATTACTTTACTCCCCTAAACACTCACAATAAAAAATAAAATTAAAACTCCCGACCGTAACCTCCCGATAAACAGAAACACGTTTTAAGACCCCGACTTAGTTAATAGACGAACTCAATTAACAAAATGGCCGCCGAACCAAACAAACAAGAAACGAAGTAAGAATCAAATGAGCTCTCAAACAGCGTCTGTAGATAATTAAAACGTAATAATTGAAGCGTCTGGATCCTCCATATCATTATAATGAGAACTAGTGTTGTACTCGCTTCAAACGACCTTCGTTAGCGCGATCGTGAACAAAATTAATGATGTAATGTGGTTGTTCGTACTACATTTGGTATGTTGCGGTCTAATTATGTTCCTGTCACTGGTTTTGACTGGAACGCTTGCACTTGTAATCTTTGTTTGCTCATCACTGGTTATTTTAGCGTGGGGTGCTAATATAGTATCGCTCACGTAATATTTTGATGGAGGTTGAAAGGAGAAATGGTTCAACCTCCCTGCCGCCGAATCAAAATTGTAAGGTTGCTCATTCATGTTGCATTCGTTTAGACACGGAGCGTTTTAATGCATTTTAATTTGCAATATTAGTCTCTATTGCCAACTTGTCGGAATTGTATCAATGTTTAGTCGAATTATACATTTTACCAAAATGATATGAAAGACTGATCTGCAAGCAAAGATAAGTCAGTTACAGTTAGATTGTTTTACCAAGGGATTATTAAATTATTATCACATAACTCTGCTAGACGGGGCCGAGAGAAGAGTAGCCGCAGAGAAGATGGCGGGATGCCTTGAATGGCATGCTCGCGAATTGGCGAGAAGAAGCAAACCATAGGCAGATGTGGAAGGAATAGGGGGAGGCCTTTGCCCAGGAGTGGTACAAAACAGGCTAACTAAATATTATTCATTATCCATACAGATTAGGTCCAATGTCTGCGCCCAATCTGAGGAATACAACTTTTTCTATTTCATGTAAAACTCATTTAATTATCATAATTTTTGGTTTCGGTAGACATGCTGCAGAATATAAACGGAAATGTTTACTAAAAAACTTGTTTTCTGTCTGCAGAGCTCAGAATGTTACATATTGAAAAAGTTCTGATACATCAAAACATCGAATATTTTCGCGGGATGTCAGATGGAGTTTTATGTTTCCATTATGTGGCTCAGATGTTTAAGTTTTAAAGATTATGTTAGTTGGACTATGTTGTACGTTTACAACAAGTTTTAGTTGAATTTCATAGACCTAAACACGTAATATGCTTACTGCATGCCCAATGAGCTGTGAGCTGCAGCCCTGACACAGCCAGAAGGCGTTGCGGCAGACCTCGTAGACGAGCTGGACAAGTCTAACGAAAAGTGGCCTACATTAGCCCTGGATCCAAACAAGTGGAAGCCATGGGGAGAGGCCATCGCCCAGTGGTAGGATAACGCAGGATAGCTATCAACACTTATATCAATACTTAACACATTTGTGACCTGAGCGTGTGTAAAGTCTACAAAAAAGACTACACATCAAAAATAAAATGCAAAGTTCGATGGAATAAAAAATCAATTCCTCTCCTAAAATAAGAAAACATCTGAACGTGACCGAAATTATTTGTGACCATTCGAGTCCTACTTCTGTGACACAAATAAACGTTGCGATTGATCACAAATCGTTACTTTTTATCATTCCAGAAACATCTGCCCCTTGATCTCCCCAATTTCCGGTCGAAGCGCCTTCTTATTTCAAACTTTGACCAACTTTTGGGGAGCGTTCAATATTATTACAGTTTTTATGGCGACTTTAGTATTTACATAATGATTAGGTGTTCTATTTCTCGAAGAGGAATTTATGTGAATTATTTTTCAACTTGGTGTATAAGATAAGTAGTGTGTGTCGATATTATTTTGGTCATATTGTAGAATCTACTGCATTGCATTGTGGCTAGCCGTTTTGTATCTTCGGCGGTTAGTAAATAAATAAATAATTCTGGACAATCCACACAGCATCATCTAGCCTCAAGCTAAGCAGAGCTTGTGTTATGGGTACTAGATTACTGATATACTTAATGCAATACATTACATAGATAGATATTTTTTTTATTTTACATAGCAAATACTCAGAACACCCGAAACAAATCTTTGTATATCGTATAAACATTTGTCCCAAGGCGGGAATCGAACCCGCAACCTCCTGCGTCACAGCCGGACCTTCGCCCGCCGCACCACATCGGTCGTCAATCGGCGGATCAACGTACAACCGAACTGTCATCAAAACTAAACTGACCGCAGTTAGTAACTAAATTTTGACACCCCGGCCGAAAGGGTAAGGTGACGTTAGAACTGTGAGCCACCACACGGGAGTGGTGCCATGGCAACGGCTGGCGAGCGCTACATCGCAACTGGTCACCGTAACTAGATTTTCTGATGTGACCCGTTTCGGAGGATTAGGTTAAAACTGTAACCAACCACGCTTTAGTCGAGCTATACAATGTAGAGGACATTCGTTCAGCCGTTTTACACTGAACGTTTATCCACTAGCTGCTATGTAGTACGGCAAATTCTACTATTTGGCTCTATTATTCACTACTATTAATAACAATCTTATGACTAACTCTGTAACGCAGTGAACACACCAACAACTCATTACATGTATATATTTTGTTCTTAGTTCAATAATCCGCAATAAAATAAAATGTGAATGTGTTAAAGTTGACGCAATGGACGTTCCGTTGTGTGTCGAAGCTTCGCAGAATATTAATATTAAAATTAATATTAATTTATCCATGAACACGTACTTGTGTGTGCTTATTGTTAATTCCCATTGTTGTTGTATTTGTTCGGATTATTGTAATATTGTTTGCTGTCAGAAGAGTACTATACGTACGATTTGTCGCCGAAGCAAAAGACTTCAGACTAGTTCAATTATAGGGTTCATTTAAGTTTGTAAGATAGTTGAAGTTATGTCAAAAGAAATACGAAGTTTAGTATTTTTTTACTAAAATCGCGTAGATTAAAACAGCTGTTCCCTAAAGAAGTTATGCGAACATTAATATATGGAGCAGCTGTTTTTTCTTCATTCACATGAGCACTATACGCCCTTAAATTATGTCCTACGTTCTGTTTACCAACTTGTATAAGCAACCTAGCCTTTGGGGCTGGCGAAAGCATACAACTTTATTAAGCTTTACAGGGTAGAAAAGCGGGATCATTATAAATATCTCGCAGTAACAAAAGATTCAGTGATGAGAAAGATGGCTAGCTTTATTCGGGCCTATTATTGCTAACCATCGTACCAAGCTACGCGTGCCAGTACTATCAATGAATCCATCTCTTATTGGTTCAACGAGATTGGATCCGAGCTCAAGACCTTATTACGGATTAGAAGTCTATTCGCTAGACCTAGTTTATTTATTTTTTTGCCTCTTCGTCATATCTGTTGGGCTGTCTATGAGGAAAACGAGGTATGGAATTATTTTCACGTTTCGTCACGAAATACGGATAAAATGTTATTTCACATCCATACACACACTAACGCCTTTATCACATGGGGTTAGGCAGAATCTATAGAATGCCATAAGCTACGATCGTGACATAGTTCCCAAATAGTAATTCACTAACAGTTTATTTTCACTTTACGTGTGTTAAGCTTGAACCATTAACAGGGTGTAATAAAATGGTAAAGTTTAGGTGGTAAAAGCACTTCTGAACATAATATAGCACTTTCCAAACGTATATATAATTTCATTGAATGGCTGTATCGATTTTATACCAAAATGAATTATCGTTAATTTAATTTGAACCAATGTCTTAAATTTTAACTGTGTTCGCAAAAAAAAAAAAAAAATTATTTAACAAAAAAAAAACATTACTATGATACCTAAGATAAGATAAGATACCAAGGCATTTTCTACTTGTAGGTACTTAATAAGCTAATTACATGTAGAATAAAAAATACCTTATTAACTGTCGTAATAAACGACGGAGGAATTTTATTTTTATTTTTCATTTAACCTTCTAGTTTTAGATTTATAAAACGCTTTCAGCACATAAAAATTCTCATGTTGCGGAAACTAAAAAAAAGCATACTTCTGTATCGCAAATCAGGCTACTGCGTCAAGGGTACTCAGGTGACAACTTTTCTTTCTCTACATTTAGTATCGGCTCTTTTTATGAAGTTTTAATGAACTATTCTAGTCCAAAAAAGGTTTGGTGCTATCAGCAATGTATGTCTTTCTATCTTACACTGGGACCACGATAGCATTAAAACACCATGATACGATACCAGGTGGATATACTACTACACATCTGCCTATGTTTTCAAGATTCAGACTCAGTCACTCATTTTAATAATTGAAAAAAAAACAACTGCAACAACATTCTGAGTATAAATTAAAAACAAAAACAACAATTATATAAATCATTAAGTCTTATCAAGAGAAGGAAGAAGTGCTGAAGTAGTTTTATTGTTTTAAAACTTGGTTACTTATCATGGAGAATGTTTAAAGTTATCATTGTTAAGTTACGAGTTACTTTAGTGTCTTATGTTGCTGACTATTTATTTATTTACTTGCCTCGGTAGTCTTTATTTGGACATTAGGTAATCATCACGTGGGTGAGTGGCGATGGTATTTTTGGTATGGTTACGGTTCTGATGGCAAAATCCAAGTCAACTTTGCAATTAAAGCCAATAGTGCATATCTCCAGCGTATGTGGTACTGCATTGTGTGTCTAAACCTAAAATAAATAGTTCTAAACAAACGAAATCTGCCGTATCCTACATCGCAGTATTAAAGATATCGATTGTATATGTAACATTTAAGAACCCGACACGAACCATCCGGCAGAAGCCTGCAAAACACAACTCCCGTCTGATCGGAGGATCCTCGCTTTTCTAAAGAGGTAGAGGAACTTTACACTCTTTCTTTATTTCTCCAAAAAGGTACCTGTCAAAAATAATTATTTCGGAAAATCCATCATCTTTAGAGAGTTACTACAAACATCAATAGATACTAATTTTGATTTGTATACATTGACGGCACGGTTGGCGCAGTGGCTGAGCGATCGACTTCCGTGCCCCGTGTCGCGGGTTCGATTCCCGCACGGAACAAATATTTGTATGGCCTGCAGCTAGTTGTTCCGGGTCTGGCTGTTCGTGCCAAGAAGCCAAGAAACATGAGTTCTTTTAGTAATTTTTAGTTTTTCTATGATGACGTATTGCCTATTTTTGAACTAAAATATTAGCTGACTTTAACTTCAAAACGAATTAAATAGGTACCTACCAGCCGTAACGTGAACTTATACTTGGAACTTATCCCCAGAAATTTTAAACAGGCAACTTCAACTTAAGGTGTCGAGTTCCTCATAATGTTCCTAACAGCATTATTCATGCGGAAGCCTTTCCGACACGTACCTAGCTCTTGTATAAACAACTGGGAAACTTACTGAGATAATGCGACTAAGTTAAGAGTTTCTTCACTAGTTATAATATTTCCTGTGCCGCTAAAAAGTTCGTGTTTTATCTTTTATCGCTTTAATTGAATACTCCGAAAAATATTAACTTTTATACAAATTCTTTTTCTTAATAGAAAAAGAGAAAAAAACACTTATTTAGCACAGACTTTGGTACACAATGACAATACTGAAATATCGAAAGCAATGGAACAAAAAAAAATAATAATAATGATGACAGAAGCAGTTACAAAAAATAATATTATTTATGTGCCTTACGTCTGCGCCAACTGGATCCAGTTCAGCAAAAATGCCAGACATCTTGTCAGTGTCTGACGCTGGTTTTCAACTGGACCTGAAGTTATGAGATGTCACGGACGTAAATCAATTTTATAGTAAGATGATGTGATTACCTGCAATAAATCATTAATAATGTTACTAAAACGAAGGTGTGATAACTTTTACACTATCATACGAATTTTGCGTGTCGCGTCCCTGACGTTTCGGACGCGTGACAGCGCCACCTGACATTTGATTGTTGCCTATAGGGCGGATGGTCTTGTACTGATGCACTGGACTAAGACGCAAGTGCTGACTTCAAATCGTGCCCGAAGAAGTATTTTAGTAAAATATGTTATGTTTTTTTTTTCTCAAACTTCTTTCAAACATTAACTTACTTTTAGATGTACATATGTACTAACACTAGTTGCGTTAGTTGTTATTGTCTGTACTAACAGTAATAGATTATAATAACATCACGCCTGTATTCCTGGAAGGGTTTTGCAGAGGTATGCCTACCGTATAACCGCATTTAACCAGTTATGTTCTTAAGTCCCATGTAATAGGGGGTGCGTCTATTGCCATCAATTGGGCACACATCTAGACTCCAGGCTGCTAATGAGAAACCCCTAATGAAAAAACCCAAAAACACATTGCTTGGCTAGGATAACCCAGGACCCACGCCGATTGCAATGATCTAACAAACAAATGTTTTTTCTAAAAAAAAAACATGCCAGTTCATTATTAGCACCCTAAACTTTTCCTAACTATGTTGGGTCAGCTTCCAATCTGACTATATGCAGCTGAATATCATTATTGATCATGGAGCGACTGCCTGTTTGACCTCCACAGCCCAAGGACTTAGTAACATGATATGACGAGTGACGTAATCGAAATCTTATTTCGATCACAAATTTCGATAAACGATATTTCCGAATTGGTATCTAACAAGTTGTGAGTAAGGTTTCTATTACGGATATCCTTCTGATAATAGAATACAATTTGTTTTGCGGGCATTTGATATGCTTCATGGTACTTACGTACACTATTTTCATCGATTTAGGTAGATACCTAAACCGATGAAAACAGGGGAAAATGGCATCTATAGTATCTACTATAGATGCCATTTTAAGTGGTCCTTTGCATTTAATAAAAAACCAATCATCATACTATACCAAGAAATTCTTTCTGAATTACTGTATTTCATTTTTAGGGTTCCGTACCTCAGAAAATAAAGGAACCCTTACATGACGTTGTCCGTCTGTTTGCCTGTCTGTCAAAACCCTTTTCTCAGGAACGCGCGAAGGTATCAAGTTGAAATATATATAAAATACACTAGTATTTTATGTATATTTAGTAGTAGTAGGGTTCCATGGAGCTATACAAATCAAGTTTCTAAGTCAGCGCAATAAAAAAAATACAGCCATTTGTGCAATATATTTTAGATTCACGTATAAATCAAGACCAAAAAAAAGCACCTAAAATCATGAAATCTGGCAAAGGTCCAAGTCTTACGAGTACAATACAAGTGAAGGAAAAAGTCCGAAAATCTGTTAGTAAAAAAATTACGATTATATATCGATGAATGGGTAAAATAATTTCAAGTACGAAGTTCAGTTACTTCTTCAAACCTACTTAACCAGGTCCCACCGATATCCAACTGATTCCAGTAATGGACGAACTATTTATAGGAAAATACGAGTACGTACGGAACCATCAGTGCGCGGGCCGCACTTGCCCGTGTCCTTAGTAACAGTTTCGAGTTAATAAGAGAAGCAAAAGAAATATATTTGAATATTTTATCTGCCTACTATACCTCGTCGCCTCCGAGCTTCGCAATAATTTCTCCAATTCTCGATTATTCCTTATTTACCACTAGCGGAAGAAATAAACGTAAATTCGACTACTGAATACCGACTTTTTTTTTTCTTCAGGGCCGTATTTTCCGGCCTGTAATTATTTTCATGGACAGCTGTAAAAAAACTGAGCCAGCGATCATTTTGAATATTTTCTATTCGAGCTCTGATGTCAGACGATTTATGGTACGGATAAATAAATGCGATTATAGCTTTAGATAACTTCAAAACATCGTGGTTAGGTTATTATTATTTTATATTAAAGGACTAACAATGAATCGTCTGCAAACCCAGATTCGATTAGAATAAACTATACACAGAGGCCATCACATCAATCTTTAAATTTCTCTGATAGTTTTTCAACTATATGACAAACAAATAAGATTCATATTTAATTGGGAAAGTTTGACAGTCTGGGGTAGCTTGATGTGCTGGCCTCTGTACCAATCGACAAGTACTCTTAAAAATTCACCAAAAAGTCAACGCCCAAATCTATTGGGAAAATTAGATATTTCTAATGATAACTTGTAATATCCTTGTGTATCTTAAATTCGATGCTACGAGTACATATTTTTTCTCAAGCCAAACAGTTCAAATAAAGTGCTCCAATTGATTGTTAAGAAAATGTTTTTTATTGGCTTACTATATAATTGTTATTTTTTACGGTTCCATTACATAATACATCGTTCGTAATGACTAAACACAACTATCCCGCGGTTTGTCATTTAACGGTTCCTTGGAACTCAATGACAGGGTCGTTATTTTTATATTCGGTCATGTTCAAGGCTACAAACAAGTACAAACTACATTTAAAAAGTTTTGATCGGCTCTGAGATTTCTTCTGACCAGGTCTTTTTTCCATCACAATGTAACACGCCGAACTGCCCCATACAAGATAGCATAATTCAGCCCTTTAAAACCTCTTATGCCTATCATTAACCAAATACGAATAGAAATCAGTTTTAGAATGAAAATATATTTCTATACTTACAATAATATTGTTGGTGTACCTTCTGAATATTTCACAGTTATCAAACTGAACAAATTCTTTTAGAAACAAAACTCGGTAATTGACCAAATAACTATCCGGAATCAAAAGTTACGGATTTGTATGCGGACCGAACGTATATTTATGGTAATTTATGTCGGCGACCCGGTGTAAAACTTTCACAAGTCCGAAATCGTATTTAGAGCAGCCGGATGGAGCCATCTTTATTAGTTCGGGAGCTAGACACTATGTCATCTGATCATCTGATGCTATTCGTAAAAATAATGAATACAAAAACACATTTCAATGGAAATTAATATTGTCATGTTCTCATAAAGTACCAATAAATATAATCAGTCGCCCGGGTTGGTCAAAGGTTAAGCTACACTTGCCGAGGTCAGTCTTCGGATAGGTGACCGTTCGTAACATATCAAGACTCCTCCGTGCCTCGGAAAGCACTTTAAGCCGGCTGTCATTTATAGATCTTTGAGAGTCGTTACGGATAGTCAGAAGACTGAAAGTCTGACAACTAGTCTTACCAAAATGTATTGTGGTGACCAGTATCTGGATTGTGGAGGTTAGAGAGGCAGTTGCTCCATATAAAATACTAGTATTCAGCTGCATCCGGTTAGACTGGAAGCCAATCCCAACACTACTGGAAAAAGGCCTGGCAAATGATGATGATTTTGACATACACAAACTAAAAGAGATATAATAATGTCTCATAAAAATAATGTGAAACTGCAATTTTAAAGCATGAAACATGTAGCTAATTTCAATTTAGAAGACTATAATTGCTGAGGGCACAATTCTTGATAACATGCAGTATCTATTGATGTGATTTTATATGGAAGAAGATTCTGGAAGATCTTGCAATTGCACAAGATTTTACGAATAATGTGCTGTAGAACATACTCGTATATGGAATACTTACAGTCATTGAACTCAACCGGATGACTCTAATAAAAGAAATATCGTACATAAACTCCTGAACTATAATGATACTCCTGATAAAAAAGTTCTTTTACTCTCACAAATTTTATCTACAAACTTTGTAAGAGATCAACAGTACATTAGCAGTGAGACCCTGATATACAACTAGTATTTGTTTGATGTTACTTTGACGTGTGCTTCGAGACGCAGTTTCGTATAACATTTATTTTCAATGGAATTGAAGTTGTGTATAAATATTTCTATCTGCGCTTTTACACCTTATTAATAATACATAGTGTTTAATTTCATAGTGATTTTTGTCGAACCACAGTCGTTTCATCATCTGCCTAGCCTTTTCCCAACCATGTTGGGGTCGGCTTCCAGCCTAGCCGGGCGCAACTGAATGCCAGTATTTTACATAGAGCGACTGCCTATCTGACCTCCACAACCCAGTCACTGGGGAACACGATACCCCTTGAACTGAACCACAGTCGTTTGTAGCCATTTTTAATACGATTCACAGAAATTAAATTCAGTACAAGGTCCTTTTAATTCACTTGATATTATTATTGGGGATTTGCCGAAAGTAAATTCTGCGAATGTCTAGTATCTTAAAGCTGATTCTGAATTATTCTCAAGTTTTATTTGTTAAGTGAGTAAGTTTAATTGTAAACAGACAAAAAGCTTTTCCCACTATAGTTGCGCAACTGCTGTCTTAAAAACGAATCACGCCAAAGCTCACCACTGCAAAGTCAAAACAAGAAATTACAACACACAATGCACACAAAACAAACCAGAAAATACGCAATCGCAATGCAATCGGTTTAAGTCAGAAATAATGGAGTTTTATTGATGTCAATAGCTTTTCTACAATGGAAATCGCAACTGCTGGCCACCATTGTGTCAATAGTATCCAGTGTCCAAATACAAACGAATTAAATCAACTCGTAACAAAGGGAAACCTTTTCCCATTAGGCAAAAGTAAACTCTAGTAATTGAGTTTGAATGGGTTTAAAGATTTATTCGCACTATGTTTGTGTTTGCCGGCCTATATCGAAAAATTAAATTAAACGGTACCCCACATTTTAATTGAATTCTAATTGAAAAAGGGCGGCGGCGAAGAGTGAATTTAATTTACGAATATAAAAGTGTGAAGAATAATGGCCAACCGTTTTGGAGGTTACCGTTTACCGATAATCGATATAATCTGTGTATTTTGTTTTTTGTGGACACTTTTTAACGTTGCGAATTTTTCCGATATGGACGGTGTTACTGTGCACGTTTTTCGGGAAAAGATGCTTTCGTTTTATTTGGATATCTAGTTTTATGTTTTTTGATCTTGTAAAACAGTGATTTTCGTTTTTATGTGTGCATGGAAAGTAAGTATTCTGTTTTCATTTACTCCTCAAAATACTTTTATCTCACTGATTTAGAACAAGTTAAATGGTAGCGTGTTAAAGTATTTGATTAGGTGCTAAACCAGACGATTTAATTTAAGTAAAATAGATATTTGTCTTTTAAAAGTGATTGTCAAAGAACGTGAGTTAAATATTTAAACAACAATGGTGCGCAGTGTTGTGAACTCGAGATATAGTTTTATGATAGGCAAAAACTAATGACCTTGTGATATAAGCGGGTAATGACAACACAAGGAGGTATAAACCACGCGCAATAGGTATGGGACGCGACATACTGGAACTGAGACATAATTCGCGATCCACAGTTGACGTTACCCAGTTGACATCTATGGAAATAAATTAAACTAAAGCATCTTTTTGTAATGTTCGAATAGCAGGCTTTCACTTCATGCAAAATATAAAATACGCTAGTTACACCAAAAAAACGATTTCTATTTTTTGTCTATCTGTTTGTTTGGTATTTTAGGGTAATCTCCGAAACCGCTGAACAAATTTTGGATTCTCACTGGCAGCTGGATAATGTTACATTTTTATTTTATTTATTGAGGAAAACAAAACAATAACACATCAAAATAAAAATAAAAATTTATTTCTTCTAATCAGGCTGAGAATCAGCACTTTTTGAACGTCATTACGTGTACAAAAGACACTCCCCCAAAACGCCCACCCTTCACCACTTCCTAGTGTTTTTGCTGGGAAGAAGAAGTGACGGAACGAACTCCCCAGCAGGAACAAACTCCCCAGCAGGAACAAACTCCCCAGCAACAGCAAACTCCCCAGCAACATTGAGCATTACACAAAGAAATAATTTACAACAGTTTTACAAATGTGATATCAACAGCGTTCTCCACAGATACAGAGTAATGCAAAGTACATACAAAGAGTAACTTAAAAAAAGAGTTAAGATTCCGTGCAAACAAATGAAGTTGAGTTCTACGCGGACAAAGTCACGGGCATAACTAGTTTATAGTAAACCTACACATAAACCTACACATACCTCTATTATCCCCAAATTGCAAAGCAGAGGTAGTCGAACGCGTAGTTCTAACAATCTAATTTGAAAATAGAACTTCTTTTTATTAGAAAATACATCTTGGTTTCTTGTCGGTATACCTACTGGATAAAACCTAGTTTCTCTTTAGATAGTTGTTAAAAACTTACCTCATTATTCTTCTCTCAAATCTAATACCAAAAATGTTTTTTTTCGTAAACACAACAAAACTTTTTAAACCAAACCGAGCAGGTTTTATCTTATAATAATATATTTCTTTCTCTATTCACTTAGTCTCCTTGTTTAACAAGCTTTAATTAAATGCGAAATAGTACACTTGACTGGCAGAAATAGGGCAACCCTTCTCGTAACTGAAAATTAATGTAGTGAAATTAAATTTAGTTGTGTGCAGAGCACCGCATTGGAATTGTAAAGTCAAAAATTATTTTCATTCTATATATTTTGGAGAGCAGGAGATATATATTACAGCCAGAGACACGTACTGACATACTATGTTTTAGTAATACTTCGTTCAAAAACATATGATTTCCATTTTTTCCAATTCATTATTTTCCAAACTATTGGTAGTAACTAGGCACAAATCTAGACTGCGAGCTGCGACTGATAAACTCCAAATTAATAAAAGAGCAGTATTTCGCTTTTACGCCTTAACCGATCATCATGAATTTTTTAAGTACATTTTGTCAGGCGCACAAAAAATATAGGGGGATTGACAAAATCTACATTAACGAGAGAGAAAACGCGGGTTAGAGCTTACTAGCTCTAACCCGCGTTTTCCCATAATTTTGTGTCTAGCTCGCCTGCTTTTTTCTGATTCTGATTAAAACCTAATCCGAGGCCTTGTAGCAATCTAAGTTCTTTTCTACAAGAAAAAACGCAATTACCGTCGCACTTGCTCTTATTCGAACAAATGAGACGGTCAATTACTGGGAATAGATGTTCTATATATTAAATGTACCAAAAGACTTAGCCATCCAGAGGAATAGGTAGTGTCTTTTTCTCAAAATGTCTTTTTAACCCCCGACGCAAAAACGACGGCGTGTTATATTGTTGACGTGTCTGTCTGTGTGACTGTCTGTGGCATCGTAGCTCCCGAACGGATGAACCGATTATGGTTTCCTTTATTTTGAAAGGTCGGGAGTGTTCTTAGCTATGTTTGATGAAAATCGGTTTAGCTGTTCAAAAGTTACCCGTACTCTTTGAATCTGGGTTTTTTTGGAAGATAACGTGTCATAATAAAGTGTTTCTATAGATTGTCGATTGAAGCGTGCCTACTACTAGGTATTTTATAATAGGTCTTTACCTATGAAATTGCCGTTTTGTATGAAAAAATTTAAATGAATTTTTTTCATGTATTTTTTATTTGTATTAATCGAAGTAATCACCCATGCAATCAATGCATCTTTGCCAACGCAGTGGCAGTTTATTGATGCCCTTCTTAAAGAAATCAGCTGGACGGGAGGCAACAAATTCTTCAAAGGCATTTTGTACTGCCTCTCGGGTATTGAATTTTTTTCCCGCCAAGAAGTTATCCAAATTCTGGAAAAAGTAGTAGTCTGTAGGCGCAAGGTCTGGTGAGTAGGGCGGATGACGGAGAGCTTCCAACCCCAGTTCTTGCAACTTGGAGACCGTCTGCTGTGCAGTATGAGGTCGCGCGTTGTCGTGCAGGAGCAGCGGAGACGAGCGATTGACCAATGCTGGTTGGAGATGTGCCAGCTTCTCCATCATTGTGTTCAATTCTTCACAGTACACATCTGCAGTAATGCTCACCCCGTTTGGTAAGAAGCTGTGTTGAATCACACCGGCGCTAGACCACCAAACAGTGACCATCACTTTTCTTGGGGTAAGTTTTCGTTTAGGGCATTGTTTAGGTGCTGAACCAGGATCCAACCAACTTGCTGAGCGCTTGCGGTTATCAAACAGAATCCATTTTTCATCGCAGGTAACAATGCGGTTCAAAATTCCTTCATTTGTGTGTCTGTTGAGCAGAGCAAGGCACGTCTCGACGCGTACTTCGCGCTGGCGATCATTGAGTTCGTGGGGCACCCATTTGTCAAGCTTTTTTACCTTGCCAATTTGACGCAAATGGACCAATATTGTTTTGACGCTAACGTCGAAAGCTGCTGCTAATTCAGCCGTAGATTGTGTATCATCAGCTTCCACAATCGCCTTTAATTCGTCATTGTCGACCAAAGTCTTCGGACGACCGCGAGGTTCATTTTTCAGGTCGAAATTTCCAGAACGGAAGCGAGCAAACCAATAACAGGTAGTGCGTTGGTTTGTAGTGTTAGCTCCGTAAACGTCGTTGATGTTGCGTGCCGCTTGTGCCGCGTTGCTGCCACGACGGTACTCATATTCCATAATTACTCGAATTTTTAACGTATCCATGATGACGAAAAAGATTTAAATGCGATGAAAATGTAACACTAATCAATAAACAAATGACTACTTTTGGAAAAAAAAATCCATGTTTTTAAAATAAAATTAATTTGAAATTAGAATTCTTAGCCAAACAAAAAATATTTTGATTTGAAATGGCCAGTACTGCAGAACGGCAATTTCATAGGTAAAGACCTAATATATAGTTTAAAAGCATGAAATAAAAATTAAAAAAAAACCCCGTGTTTTTTTATCAAAATGTGTTTTCCTCAAGGGGCTCCTCCTTCTCTCATAATGTCCGATACAGTTCATCATTTTTCGAATAAACTAGCAAGAAGAACTTACAATGAAAACTGCATATCTAGACATATTTACAATCAATTTATAACAATCGAAGCATATGTCATGATGACCCGGTGGTTTAGGCCTCGCCTCTTGTGCACGAGGTTATGGGTTCAAACCTGAGCAATGTGAGTTTTTCAATTTATATGTACTTTCTAAGTTTATCTTGGATATTACTGACATCGGTGAAGGAAAACATCGTGAGGAAACATGGACTTATATAATTAATATAAGTCTAAAATCGCGTGCCTTCTCTGTATGAGAAGAGGCCTTTGCCCTGCAGTGGGATAGTAACAGGCTGGTAGGTAATCGAAGCATTGTCCATTTGAATATTACAACTTATACTTAAAAAAAAAACAAAAAACGATCTGGTATCGTACATGAAGGCACCAATAAGGTAGGATGTAAAGTCTGTCTGTTGCCATGGGATACATACAATTTTCCCTTCATGCCCCGTCTAACCTTACAATCAGTATAAAAGCTTTTATCTCTTCTCTATAAATATAAATCTCGTCTGTCTGGTTGGCCTATTACTTGGGAACTTGCATGTCTATATCATCTTTAACGTCGCATCATGCTTTTTAGAATACTATCGATACTTTTTTACTTTGAAGATTTATCGATGGAAGTTTGCGTAGGTAGTGAGTAGAGGGCAAAAGGTAGGCTACTAAGATTGTAATAGGAGCGTAGGAGTAGAACTTATGTGCTTGTTTATTATTTAACATAAACTTTTGTTATAGCTGACACTGTCTTGTATAAACGACGATGTCTTTTTTTTTAATTCTTTGTTAAAATATTTGATAGTGGCACTGAGGTACGATTTTGAATCACAAGACAAACTTTAGGTTTCAAATAAAGTCATAAATGAAGAACTATCTGAGGTACTTGTGTAATGATTATCTTTACGCAAAGATCATAGATAAGGTTTATGAAACATTTACAGGTACAAGAACCTTCATTTTTGTCTTCGTTGAAAAACGAAAAAATTGATTTCTACACACTCGTATACCAAATAATTATTTAAACATAACAAACATAACCTTACGCCTGTATTCCCCGAAGGGTTGGACAGAGGTGCACCATGTATCATCCACATTTTGACAGGTATATTTAAGTCCCATGTAATAACGGCCGAGCCTTCGGATTTCTATTGAGAAAATTATTTCTAATCGTGTTATATGAAGTCACACTCTACACATTATAATCCTTACCTATGTCACACATCCTTTATCGTAGGTAATAATATAATTACTTATCACAATGTTTTGTAAACTATATAATGTGACTTATTTTAACAAAAAGCGGCCATTGTGACTTAACTAAAATATTAAGACAAATAAAAAGGCAAATAATAGGCTTCAGTTTTCATATATATTATAGTTTTATGTTATATTTTTTTATGGGCCAATTATTTTATTATTATTTTTATTAGCCTCACAGTCTTTTATGTGGTATTGTCACCTAAGTCAGGCCGTTACCACTAGGCCACCACTGATCATAGATATTACTTAATCATTTTTAAGGAAATTAATGCCTCCTTGGTCTAGTGGTTGCAAACTGCTAAGCATGGGGTTTGATTCCCTGGTCGAAGAATATGTTATTGGGATGTTTCATTAGACATTTCTCAGTAGCAGCCTGGAGTCTGGATATGTGTCTTAGAAGATGGCAATAGTCTCACCCCTCTTACATGAGACTTAAAAACATAACTGGTGGAACGTGGGTGTACTGTAGGTGCAACTCTGCCCAATCCTTCCGGAAATATGGGCGTGATGTTATGTTTCAACATCCTCCTGCTCTTATTCCAATCTATTTGGCGTCATCTCAATAGTCACATTCTTCCTAGTCATAACATGTACCACACAATCTAATCTAATCCATCCATCTTTTCTTTGGAGAAGAAAATTAAAAGAAAACTGAACTTTAATATTATCAACACAGACAAATATCTACTTACATCATTATATAGTTAACATGTTCTATAATTACGGTACACATAACTACAATAATGAGTTCCTAATAGTTGTTTACTGAAACGACATTTACCTCTCTATAGGAATTAATTGAAACCGGTCGATAAAAGCCTTTGCGTCGGTAACCAACAGAAATTGTACCGATTTATTATGTAAGCTCAGTTTCACGGTATTAGTAGGAGATTTGCATATGTTACACTAATTTTGTTGGAAGTTTAGAACTTTAAGGTATGGGCGTTAAGTGTTTAGGATTTAATTGAAAACTGCATTCGCATGTGGACACGTGGGAATCTTGTCAATTATATATTTATTTATTTTTTAAACTTTGCCACACTCTAGGACTTTCTCCTGTATCGTGGGTGCGTTTACAAACATTTCAACTCACATACACAAACAGTCAGAGCCGGAACAACAATTTTTAGGGCGTATAAATATTTGCTCTATGCGGGAACCGAACCCGCGACACGCAGTGCAGCAGCCGATCGCTCAGCCACCGCGCGCAATAATGTTTGAAATGTTTTTGTTTGATGTTCGCAAACAGACCAAAGTAATATTTTGATGAATGATGCAGACCTAGATATGGCACAAAGATCTCTGAACCATAAAAGCATTTATTTTTTGCAAGAATCAAACAAGGAACTCACAGCGAAGGAGCCAATCACTTATACACTTTTCTAGGAATGAGAAGAAAAATCTACTTTCACATGTTTTAAAACAAAAGATTGCCTCGCTGGTCTAGCGGTCGCAAGCGCTACTGCTGAGCAGGACGTCCTGGGTTCGATTCCCGAGTCATGCAAAATTTATTTTAGGGTTTCCGTCTGGAATTGCTCAGTATCAGCCCGAAGTTTGGATTTGTGCCTGATTGTTGGCAATAGGCTTGCCCCTCAATAACATGAGACTTAAATACAACTGGCGACATATGGGTGTACTAAGGTAACATCATTTAAATTCCTTTTATTACTAAAGTGGATAGGTACTTGTAAATTGAACCAGGAATTTGTAGTATTAAAATTTTAATGGAAAACGACGTCTCTCTGCAGCTGGAACTCGCAAATTTTCCATTAAGTTCAGCATTTAGGTGCTAATTGGAAGTATTTGTCACACAGCTTTCTCTTGAAATCAAATGCACTTAATAGGCTTTTAAGAACAATACGTTTACAGTAAATTTGCCAATTGGTTCTTGTATATATCGTGGTCAGCGAAGGTATTCAGTAGGCAGAGAATTGTATATTTTTAATACTTTCGCTTAGGGTGTTTTTAAAACATCACTTTAATTTATCTATCTTGGTTTATAACTAAGATATAGATTTAGGTGGTTGAACGTTTCACTTTCTTAACCAGGCAAATAACAGACCTTCCCATCACTTTTTTTATTAAGGTGTTCTTACTAATTTGGCTGAAAATCAGCACTTTATGAAAATCAAATGAACATTAGACAGTTCTCCAAAACACATGCCCTTTACCATATCATAGTATTTTTGCTGGGAAGAAGAAGTGGCGCAACCAACTTCCTAGCATCTTATCCGTCTAATAAATAAGAAAAACTTAATTCTCTTCAATGTATGACAGTCCTCCAACACACACGCCCTTCACCACATCCGAGTGTTTTTCTGGGAAGAAGAATTAGTGCAACAAAGTCGCTAGCAGCCCATCTGGCACATAAGTTAGAAGAACTTGATTCTATACAATGTAATGGTAAGTAAATAACATATTAGCCACGTGTCAGCTTGCACACTCTAACATCACCACCCAAGCAAAAAAAATAAGCTTACACAACTTGAATACTAAATTAGTCTACAAATAGAGCTAAGTGGTCAATTAATAATGCTTAATGCTAATTACTTATTAAAGCAACATAACATGCTGTTAGCAGAGCTCAACCTAATCAATTATTGATGCCATAGAACAAGCAGGCTCATTGCAAACACCACTGTTTGTTATACGTACTTCTATGAATCAAATATCTGAACCGTTTCCTTTGAGAACAAATCAGAAATGAGTTTTACATGTAGCATTATGGGATTATTAAAATGTAAAAATAAATCTTTAGTAATCTTAAATGACATGGAAAAATAATACAAAAATAATACAAAAAAAATATGTAAAAACTTATCTTTTCTATGTTAATTAATCCTCAAAATACAATACATTTGATTTTCAATGGTTTGGATTATATTTTGAGGTTTTCAGTGTCTAAAATTTATTAAATAAATCTAGTTATTATATCAACTAATTACTTTAAAATTGCTGCTCTTAACTGTTGGTCCCGGCAGACATTTGACGTGTCAGCCGTGTAGTCAGAAACTTGAAAGTCTTTCAGCCAGTCAGTTACTAATCAAGGGGTATCGTATTTTCAAGCAACTGGGTTGTGGTGGTCTGACAAGTAGCCACTCCATCCATACTTATATTAATGTTATAAATGGGAAAGTGTGCGTGTCGGTTGGTCCGTCTTTCACGCCTAAACCACTGAACAGATTTCGATATAATTTGGCAGAGAGATAGATTGCACCCCGGAAAAGGACATAAAAAAAAGTAAAGTACCAGCCTATTACTGTCCCACTGCAGGGCAAAAGCCTCTTCTCATACAGAGAAGGCATGGGCATTAATCACCACGCTTGCTCAAGACGTGTTGGCGATTTCAGACTTTTCCTCAGAGGTTTCCTCACGATGTTTTCCTTCACCGATGTCAGTGATATCCAAGATAAACTTAGAAAGTACATATGAATTGGAAAATTCACATTGGTACTTGCCCAGGTTTGAACCCACAACCTCGTGTACAAGAGGCGAGGCTTAAACCACTGGGCCATCATGACATGCACTTTTTTTATCAACAAACGACGCGGGTGAAGCCGCGGGTAGAAGCTAGTATAAAATACAGGTTTGCAGCTGCAGCTAGTTAGACTGGAATCCAGCCCCAACATTTTATATTTAGTAGTAACAAAGTTATTTTGAACAAAATTTGGTAAAAAATAAACAGGAATGTTCAATGCCTAGAGGCTAGACAAGGGGGTAATACGTACATTATTCAAATTACTAAAACACTATGCACAACAAAAGGCACAACGCAGGGGCCATTAATATAATTAAAAATACCGCTACAAAACAAAAAAACAATAACCGACTTCAAAAAACACTAACTGTTTGGGAACAATTTCGGAAGTTAGCAGTTTTAGTTGATTCATTTGTATATTTTATATTATGCCACCGTCTTCCGAAAAATAAATTCGTAAATAAAAACATACAAACTGTCAAACATAGAACCTCCTCCTATTTTGAAGTCGGTTAAAAACGCTGCAAGCGAAAATGTATGGCTCTAAATTATTATGAAGATCCCAACATTCTCAAAACTAAATATATCTCCAGTACTTTGATATACAATAAATTAGTCTGAACTTCTGAAACTTTGAGAACACGATATAATATTGAAGTAATTAAAATTTAATATCCACATGGTCGCCTAGTTAGGATATTCATATTATATTCACAGATATTACAAGCACGATATAGGCACGAACACGGAATAAGCATCAGCTGATTCCGAATTCGAATAAGCAAAACATATCGGCGACATTTGTTAAAACATGTTTATTCAAATCAGACCGCTTGGTATCGCATAAATCCTCATTGCTGTTTTGATAGGGAAAGCAATAGCATGCAATATTTTCTTGTACATTTTATTTATGGGCTATGAGCATGATGGATATGTCTGATATTGGTTTCATTCATTATTTTTATTTATGAGTGGATAAAAAAAAAGATTTTTGTGTATGGGTTTTGTGTACTACATTCCTATTCAAATATTTCATTATAATTCTGCTCTAATAGCCTTGTTATTTACTTTTTTTTAATACTTTGAATTTTTATTTCTTTAATACGATACAACTATTAATACAAAATTAAATAAAATAAATAATCACAGGGCATCGAAAAATTCAACCGGTTCGCTGTCAACGGGAAAAGAGCCCAGAAGGCTGGCAGCATTGCCTCGTTGAAAGGAAATGCAGATTCTTTGCCCAAGAAAAAGGCCAGCCCTCTCTCACCAAACGCTTCGCGGCTTCTCGAACAACTAAATGGGCACACGGACCCCATGGCCCTAGTGTATTTACTTTTCTTTGTTCTTGACTGATTTGACACTATGTCAATCTTATCTACTGAAAAGCTCATATATTTTTGTTAGCCGTTTATCATTTCATACATCACATAAAATTCTCTAGAGTAGAGTGAAGCATAAAGGTATTCATAGGTCAACGGCTAGCAATTTCTCAATGTCGCTGTATGTGCATTATTGCAATTTTTATACCAAACAAACGTATGGTTCCCCGGAGTACCATACACCAGAAAAGATGAATTTTTGTTTATATACACACACATTGTTAAATGTATTGCCTTAGTTTGTACATTATATGAACTAAATAGTATTTATAATGCTTATTAAATCACACCGCGTGCGCGTATGCCTGAGGCCTTGGGTTCGATTTCCAGATCGAACAAAGTGTTATTGCTTGTCTCCATTTGGAATTTTCTTAATTAGCAGAACGGAGTCTGCATTTTTGCTCGGTTACTGGGAATAGACTTCCATCCCCCCTATTCATCATCTCTAGAACCAAACGACGGCCACACTGGAAAAAGGCCTCCCCCAGGATATAGGATTTCCACGATGATCAGTACTGCGCTACCCTCATCCTTCCGACACTGTACCGACACTGCATCTTCCAGTACCCTTCCCTTCCGTTTTTGTCCTCTATTACATGGGACTTAATCATAAATGTGGTTGCTATAGGTGATGGTGTAATGTTTATAAACCTTTTATTTTTCAATAAAAACGTTGCCCCACACTAGGAATTTAAAACATATTCTTCTTTTATATGGGCGTAGCCACTTTTTGTTTTTCAAGGGTATATTTATCGGCACACTCCTGCAAATGCACCTATGCTGACTGCAGCGCCGCGTGCCGTGGGTTCAATTCCCGCCCGGAACAAATATTTGTATGGCCTACAGTTAGTTGTTCCGGGTCTGTCTGTTTGTGTATGTGACTTTAAATGTTTGTAAACGCACCCACGACACAGGATAAATTCCTAGTGTGGTGCACCGTTATTAAAAAAAAACTACAGTAATATGCACAACAAAGAAAATAGAAACAACGATATGTAATTGTTAATCGTTGTTTTTTTCCAGTTACTAATACAGCCGTGTTGGTCTTTATAAAGCCATAAACTGTACAATATTACTATCGCAAAAGTAAGGTTAATGGCGCTTTTTTATGGGTTAGATGACCATTATTTAATGCTGACGTCATGTTATTGAACCGCATGCCTTTTGCACCTCACGTTTGATGAATATGTCTTGCCATCTCGCTCGCCTGTTACACTATGAATCTTGAATATTGGAAAACTACCTACAGTGAATTTATCATATATCCCGTTGCAGTAACTATACAAATTCCGTGGTTCTATTGACTGATTCGTTCCCCAGAAAACATGTTGAATCGTTGGTGCTGTCTGTAATTTGTAGATCTTTGGCAGTCGTAACAGGTAGTCAGATGCCCTAAAGCCTGACAACCAATCTTTTGAAAGGGTATCGTGTTGCTTAGTAACTGGATTGTGGAGTTTAGATAGGCAGTCGCTCCATGTAAAATACTGGTATTCAATTGCATCCAGTTAGACTGAAAGTTGACTCCGACGTAGTTGAGAACAGGCTAGGTAGATGATGGTTCTTTTGACTGATTTTTAGGAAAAAGAGATGTCATTTGGATGCTATTATCAGTTGTGCTTATTCCTATCTTTTGCCGATTGAAACCAATCTCTCAGTACTTTAGTGTCTGAGTATACGATAACTAATATTATACACACAAAGAGTTTGTTTTTTTGTTGTTTGCTTGTTACCGGCTGAACAGATTAGACATTATTTGGCATCTGGATTGACCATGGGTTAAGACATAAGATACTTTTCATCCCGGTAGTACGTTCCTGTGGGATAATTTCCGACCTCAACGCGAGTAAAGCCGTGGGTAAAAGCTAGTTTATTTTAAATTTGACAATACTTATTTCTGAGTGTTGTTTAATACCAGCAGTAGTTCCCCATTGGTAGCACTTTAAAACTGTATTTTTGACTCCCAAAGCACAAAACTCATTTATAAAGTGGAGTCATGATAAGGCTTGTTTCCACATGGCTAAGCCCAAAGCGACACAATGCAACATGATTGATGAACCGCTCAACATTACATACAGTGTATCCTGTACCTTGTGGAATGTTTAAAGCG
Organism: Phlogophora meticulosa; assembly: GCA_905147745.2. Taxonomy (NCBI): domain Eukaryota; kingdom Metazoa; phylum Arthropoda; class Insecta; order Lepidoptera; family Noctuidae; genus Phlogophora; species Phlogophora meticulosa. The sequence goes on along the minus strand of LR990528.1, from coordinate 7,296,959 downwards.
ATTTCTACTTAAGTAAATTAAACTTAAAAAAGAGGTCGAAATTGTATAGGATTTTAGTAGCCTGAATCTACATAGACTAAGGTGTTTGATGTTTATGATGCATTAATAAAATATAACACAAATATTGGACAGCCACACGATAGCAAACATAACATCACGACTATATTCCCTTGAGGGTTAGGCAGAGGTGGACCCATGGTACACCCGCATTTCGACAGTTATGTTTAGGTCCCATTTAATAGAGGGTGATATTATATATAGCCAGTATTAAGATTTGAGATTTAAGAAGAAGACTTCTCAAAAAGAATTACATTCACTTACTTGCGAAACGACTTATAATAATAATAACTCCAAAGCCATGAATCAAAACTCCGTTCTGCTAGTAAGAAAGTCCAGATGTAAAATTTCCAAAAAAAATATACGAATGGTGGTGAGGAGATCGTGGCTAAATAAAAAGAACCGCACGGGTTGATCGAAGGTTAAGCTGCGCTTGACGAGGTCAGTCTGTGGATGGGTGACCGTTCGTAACTTATCGATACTCCACCGCGCCTCGGAAAGCAAGCTAAGTCGTTGGTCCCGGTTGTCATTTGTAGATCTTTGTCAGTCGTTACGGGTAGCCAGAAACCCGATAGTCTGCCAACCATTAACTGGGTTGTGGAGATGATGTGGAGATGTAAGACACTGGTATTCAGCTGCATCCGGTTAGACTGGAAGCCGACCCCAACATAGTTGGGGAAAGGCTAAGCAGATGATGATGACATACGAATAGCAGTGGCTAACACCGTCATGTAACACAATATAGGCACAAAATACATCCACGTAATTAAATTAATCGACGAGTTTGTGGTTTTAACACCATACCAAATATAATTAATATCACATATATTTTCACGTGCTTGAATTACTGAACTGTTACAACGCCTGAATTATTGCTGGTAATACATTGCGGTTGTGTGCGGTGTTTCTAAATTCTAAGTACGTACACTAAATACAGGCTTTTGTTCTAATAGAACACTCTTGATTTAAAACCGCAGCTTTTAATAAAATGGAAGGATAAATTAATTTAATTGCGGTGCATTGAAAACCTCCACGACGATGTTAAATGTTAGTCTGGCACACCCAGGTCATTCCTCCCGACTACTATATTATAAGGTACAAGTAATGCGCGCGATGGGATTTTCCATCTGCAAAAATGACGAACTACCATACAAACCTTTGTCTCCTATGTAATTCTTTATCAATTCAGCCAAAATACATCCACTGCTGGACATGGGCCTACCCCGAAGATTTCCACAACGATCGGTCCACACCCTAAGTCTTATAACCCTCATAGATAATGAATTTTCAAAAACCTTTCATTGGTGCTCGCTTGTTTGTATCAGAAACTTTTGTACAATATTTCATGTTTCTAGACTCAGTGGCTTATGCTATGCGGTGTTTGCTAGTGAATTAATTTAAGATATTTTTATGTAACTCATGCTATGCTTAGGAAGCGATTTTTTATCTTCCTCAGAACTAGCCGGAGACAAAGGACAGGAGATTAAGAGAAATACTAGGGTTCATTCATAATCTGGACAATCGCAAGCATTTAGTTTTTTATTACTTTAAAACGATACAATTATTAATAGATGAAGAAACTAAATAAAATAAATAATCACAGGGCATCGAAAAATTCATCTGCATCGCTGTCAACGGGAAAAGTGCCCAGAAGACTGGCAGCATTGCCACGTTGAATGGCAATGCTGATTCTTTGGATTCACAAGCATTTGAATGTACATATTTCATTAAACATTATATTACATTTCAATTCTTGAAATATTATCTACAGAATTATTGTCGACTCAAGACTTCACTTCATCTAGAATTTTACTCGAGAGGGTATTCAAAGAAGCATTGTTCTTAATTCCTTGAAATTTAGCAAAGCTCATGACTCTTAAAGAGTGTAGAGGTATCTCGAAACGCAGCAATAACGCCAGGAACTGACGCGTTAGTCAGAGGGAGTTCTGAGGAAAGGCGTCTCTTCGGACTCCAGACAAATATTGGCTTTTTCACTAAGCGGTTCTCATGAACAAGACTATAAATAAATTAAATCGTTGCGGGTATTTTGAAGCTTAAGAGTCTGAAAACCAGTCTTTAAGGGGTATCGTTTTGCCCAGTGAATTGGTTATAGATGTCAGATCTGCCTATCTCACCTCCACAACCGGTATATGTAAAATACTGGTATTCAGCTGCATCTGATAGACTGGAAGCCGAACCCAACATAGGGAAAAGGCTAGGCTGATGATAGACTAGAAACCGAACGCAACATAGGGAAAAGGAGGAACGAACAAAATATGAAATTAGTCTACAGATGATACAGACGAAAGCCAAGACAGTAAAAATATCATCATCATCATCATCAGGGTATACTAGTCCACTGCTGGACATAGCCCTCTCCTAATGAGCGCCATGGCGCCCTGTCTTCAGCTTGCCGCATCCAGCATCTGCCAGCAGTCTTTCGCAGATCGTCATCCCACCTGGTCAGAGGGCAGTAAAAATATAAGTATGAATAAATAGCAGTGCCTTGCAAATACCTAAATTACAAAAATATTAAAAACTTACATGGGTAAGTACTTGATTTCGTGATAATCCGGTTTGTAGAGTTTTGTACATTGTCAGATAGGCAGTCGTTTCATGAACAATATTGGTGTTTAGCTGCATCCTTTTGTACTGGAAGCCAACTCTAACATAGTTGGGAAAAAACATATTATGATAGCAAGAAAACGTCCAGACCTTGGTAAGATCCACCGCCCACGTAGTTCTGTTACGTATAACACCCACGCTTTCATTTTCATTGAAAATTATATTGCTCCTACCTTTGATGTCTAAGATCCCTGTAGTATCACGAAATAAATATACCAGACTTTGTGGTACCTGCCTCTATCAGCTGGATATAACTATCAAGTTTGGTTCCAATAATGTTTGTAATGACGATTAATACAACTACTCGTAATTAAGCAAGTAGAAGGGTCTTGAACTGAGTACACAACATTCCTGCGTTATGACGCACTACAGAAGCGCAGTTACCATGCTTCCATTACAGCTTCATTTCAAAGCATAGTGCGTGTAGTCAATAGTGAAGTCTTTAACAATACTCCACTGACTTTTTAATTTGTGGAACGCATTAAATTCAGTTAATTTCTAAATTTCAATGTCTACTTACTTATCTACATATTTTGTTTAGTGTGAAATGCAATAATTACTAACTTGTAAAACACTAACTAGTGATCACAAATGCGACTGCTGAGCGTGAGGTCCTGGGTTCGATTCCAACGTCAAGAAATATCTGCTCCCGGTGTCTGGTTTCGCGCCCGGTTGATGGCAAAATGCTCGCTCCCTATTAGGACGAACTCAAAAATAACTGGCGAAATGTGTGTTACCTTAGCTGCACCTCAACACAACCTTTGTGGGAACGTATGCGTGATGTAGCGTGTGTAAAAAACTTTTTAATGAATTAAGATAAATTTCATTTATTTGTAAATCATCTTTAATGACTATAATTGAATACTACGATGACTGCGACGCGCAATACAATACGCACTTAAAACAATCAACCCCACTTACTGGCACTATACAACAGAACACATGAAACCACTTTTATTCCAGCCAGCTGTTTAAGAAAAAGTTAAATCCAATCCACTCAAGTTGTATAAAGAAATTCATGGAACCATGTACACGCAGCACACCCACGCTTCATACTAAAACTCTATTATCGGATTCTACACAGCTGGGATCAAAAGCTTTTTTGTTAAGAACAAAAGCCATGTAATTATGCTTTGACGGTACATATGTTCCAGATGAAACTCGTTACAAGAATATAGTATGTATATACTATTTTACAAGGCACGTAGGAACAAGAGTCTGTAATATAGTTGATTTACTTTAATCACAAATTTTTCTACTCTCTGTTTTGTTTCTTGACTTAATACATAAGACTGGGTTGCTCAGCCTTATCGTGTGTATGTACAAAATAACAACGGCTTCATTTATGTTCGCATAAATCTACAAAATGAAGAGATCTGCTGAATTTTTCATTCCATCGTTATACCTTACACCCGTCTCCCCATTACCCTTTCTCTTACGAAACAATTTTAATTATAACACTCTATATTAACACATACATATGCTCTTATAGATACCTATTAATCAATAGTTTTTTTTTTTAATTTTGGACAATCTCGCCATTCTATTTCGTAACCACTACAACTCTTGAGAGAATCAATAGCGGTGACCACCAGAACAGTGGCAAGTCAATGAAGATCGACGTGTCTCGAGGGAAAGATGATTTAATTGTTTCGAACGAAATTAATGAGAAAAGAACAACGGAGGAGTTGAAAAAATACAAAATTTCCACTTCCCTCCATATCGGGCAGGAGTTCCATATAATCAATACTGTGATTACAATTTCCGAGAAACAATTTCCACACATGTAGTAACAATTTAATAAATAAATAATGCTGGACAATCCACACAGCATCATCTAACCCCAAGCTAAGCAGAGCTTGTGTTATGGGTACTAGATGACTGATATACTTAATACAATACATTACATAGATAGATATTTTTTTTATACATAGCAAATACCCAGAACACCCGGAACAAATGTTTATAGATCGTACAAACATTTGTCCCAAGGCGGGAAACGAACCGGCAACCTCCTGCGTCGCAGGCGGACTTTCGCCCGCTGCGCCACATCGGTCGTCAAATTTATAAAAGTCACATCAGTGATGACTAGGTTCAAACCCTTTTACCCCGAGCCATTGCGTTGTTATAACTCAGTCATTATCTACAATTGTAAATGTGTATCTTTTTCAATAATGTCTGTTGAACATCCAAAATTTTCCCTTACATGTTCGTACGACTTCGAACCTTGCTGAGATAAGCCACTTGTTAATAGTTAGCAAACTCTGGTTAACAGTACCTATAATACTAAGTAATCTATGAAACTTTATGTCTACAGACTACACGTTGAAGAATATATAATCGACCGCTTAACAGTCTGGCGTGTGTAAAGGAACACGTGTTCCTTCCACCACATGTAAGGCCACGCTCACACTATACGTTTGGTCAGACGCCAACTGTAAGCGTCAAGTTCAAAATATATAAAAAAACGCACGTCAGCAGCAGACTGGTTGTCTTTTATTTGTCAAATATTCTCACAGTTGCTCATCAGCAGTCGACTAAAGGTAAGGTGTGAAATCAGCCTTAACAGTATGGTAATTCAGATGACGTATTCAATTCTTCGTAAGTGATGAACGATCCGTTTGGAGCTCACGATTCAGCGAGCTGAATGAAAGCGATTCATCTTCGCTGTAACACCACAAAAGCTAACGTTCGTGTTAAGATGAAACAGAAGCTGGGCGGTATATGTACATATGTGGAAGAAAGATACCTAGTACATGGATGAACGTTACTCTTATTTTTAAAAGAAAGTGTGAAAGATGACATGGCGAAAAATATAAGGGTGTGCATGAAAAAGTGAGAAAATGACAGTAGAATAAGGATGTATTGTAAATTGATAGTTATGTGCATATTATAATCTACGTTAAGTATACGCATGAAGCAGACGATTTTATTTTGAATAATTATTTCAAACCTATGGCCCAATTATAATAGTCTTGCATCGGATTTGCAATGAAGCGTAAATGTTATGCTAGCATAACTGACTGCGTAGCTCTGACGTCACACTTGTCGTAGCTTAAAGGTACGAAGTTTTAAAATGGGTATGCTACAATAATCATTAGATCATTGATCACTATATTAGTGCCTTCTCTGCACGAGAAAAGGCCTTTGCCTTGCTGGAAACAACTGGCGGATATAATTTATTTTGTTGCACAACACATAAAACAAAAAGGACAATCATACTTAAAACTAGTGCACAAACATCTCTCTCAAAGGTATAAATTTATTCCTAAAATTTAATGACATGATTGTATATTAGTACCGAAGTTGCTATTTCATATCGTTTGACATCCGTTCTTCGTTGTTTTATGTGATTAAAAAATAAACAGAATGAATGCGACGATTTACTCTTTCGACTTTATTTTATTTTAAATTTTGAAATATTGTTAATATTTACATAGTTTTATCACGTCAGATGCCTCTGGTATTTATACAGTCTGATGTAGTATTCATTTAATCAATTTTATGTGCATTTTCATTACTTGGAGTGTGTAAAAATATTGAGAGTAAATATCAAACTGTAAAAACAGCAGGTGTTATATATTTTTGTAACTGTCAATAGTGTCAAAAATACGAGGCAAATTCGATTACATTCCTATTATATGTGATCATGACAAATTAGTGTTAATACACTGAAAGCTCGTTCAAAGGATCAGAGGATACTGCCTACACTAAACTCTTCAAAAAAAAAGTAAAATCGGTTAGTTTAGTCTACATTTAAAAGACTAGTGCATGTTTGAAACTTTTTATTATATTTCAACCTCTGTACCTACCAGCAATATTTTGTTTAAAACCACTTAACTTGAATAAAATTCCACACGATACAAATGGACAAAATAAAATATTACCAACTTCCAGACTGACTTTGGGGATTAATATCCGTATATGCCTACGGAATCATTAACTAAAATGACTACTGAAGTACTGATCTTTTCCTACCCTCTATATAACCATTCCACAAATGAAAGTAGCGGTCTGGTACCTACTCCAATTGAAAAGACAGGTAAGTGAATACGAATAAGGCCACTCGTACGCTCGTGGGTGACGATCGCGATCGCACGCGGTAGTGGATTGTGGCAATTCATCTTACTCCTGTGCGGATACTGACACGGAGAGTAGTGTGTTCCTAAGTGAAGCTTGTATCGGGACAACGAGATTATTTTTTTGTCAAGGTTCAACATGGACTTTTGGGGGTATGAGGAACAGGGTGTAAAGTTCCTCATCCACTATAGAAAAGGGAGAATCCTCCAACCAGACGGGTGTTGTGTCTGGTGGGCTATTGATCTTATATATGTACATATATGCTCAGTCGCTTGGATAACTTTAATATCGCAATGTAGGAAACGTCAGATTTAGTTCATATGCGGTGAGATAGATGCCGCTACAAGGTTGTAACGACACCTCGCCTACACTCCACCTACGCGTAAACGCGATACAATCGTGCATCGCAATTTTTTTTTTGTTTTTGACATAACTGTAACTTTCTGTAACTTTCTTGCTCTTGATACAGCAAGTAATCGTGTGAATTGTAACTTTCTTGCTCTTGTTAAGTTACTGCTATAATAGAAATATGAATTAAACATCTACATCTGATAATAATCTTAATTTCCATGAAAGGAGCACTGCAGTCAGGGATTACACAGAATTCGTAAAATTCTGTCTGCATCCCTGACCGCAGTGCTAAGTGATTAACCTGTGTGAAAAGAGCCACTACCCTCTCTTGAGAGGAAAATTATTAATTCGTATGCATTAAGATAAACATTTTATTTTATTTACGAAAGGAATAAAATCGTTTAAAAAAGTAGTTAGAAAAAGAAGTGTATGTGCATAAATAGGATAAAATTCAGTATAAGAATGCTCAAATACATCATAATGCTTTTGCAGGAATTTAAAACGAATAGGCTTATTTAGATGTCATAATTATATTAATAAGTAATACCCATTAAACTATGGGTATTACTTTATATTACTATGTTAGTTTTATTATGTCAAATGTAGCTGTTATGAGGGTGACATTATCGCTATGCGATAAAACACCTTAAAATAAACAATAAGTGCTCGACACCTGTGATATCCATGAAATTCTCTTAAGAATAGCCAGATAAAAACATCATTAATTAATTTGGAACTCTTCAAGTACCTGAGCATTTAAATTATTACCTAAAGAAAAATACTGGCCACCTGTACTCCTGGCCACACTACTCATGAATGGATACCTTCTCTTCTCCTGCCAGCGTTAGTGAATAGCCGACGGGTCAGAATTCGACCCGTGATCGACATCAGCCGGTGAATAGACACACGATTTTAACCCTTTCGCCAAAAACGAAGACCGATTCGCTCAAAACGAAAGATAGGAACGAACGACATGAAATATTGCCTCTCTTCAAATATATCATGGCAGATAACTATTGTAGCCTTTTGAAATATATTATTTTATGAGCATATGCTCATAATACGAGTATTTTCTTAAAAACGAACATTGGCGCTATTTATCAAGTAACGTCTGAACGAAAATAATTACTAACATGAAAAAAATACTACAGTTCTATTTTGATCTTACCAATCTGTTTAAAATACAGGCAAACTCGAATCTCTGTATGAAATACTTTATTCTATTTTCAGCAATAATTTAATAGCTTTTGACCACGGCTTCGCTCGCGTATTGATCGTAATTTACACCACGGTAACTTAATACCGAGATAAAAGTATTCTTTGCCCTATGCCGAATACTAGTTCATCCATGTGCCAAATTTTATCTATATCCATTCAACCGTTAAGGACTAAAAACATAACAAACAAACTCACATTCACATTTATAATACTAGTTATGATAATGTGCAAATAATGGCTTCATTTTCATAATATGACCTTGCCCTTGACCTTACCCAACCTCACCTCACCTGACCCTGTTATCCAATATTAAAATTGTATTCCCCAGTTGCGGTTCCTGTCGCTAAAATAACAATGTGTTTCCGCTTACTATAGAAACATAGTAGGTATTAGTATAGTTTATATTAATTATAAATTAAGCTGATAGCATTAGTAACTCCTGAAATAAGGTTTGTAACAAACAGACAAAATCGCACCACAAAGGTTCTCATTTTACCATTTTAGTAGATACCAAAAGCTGTGAAGGAAAACATAACCTAATATGAATACAAAGCATCGAAATAAAATATCGATGCCTGCACGAGTAAAAACATCAACAAAGAGCTTGTGAAACTAATATCCTACATGATATGTTACTCGTACTTGTAGATAAACATATAACATACAATTCAAAGGTAAGCAAACAAAGACATTTAAATATACGATAAACGGGACAAAGCGGTGTAAGCTTTATCCCGTCTCATCACCTAAATCTACTTCTTATTACCATCTCGTCAAATATCGCTTAGTCTAGTCATGTCTAGGTTCAGCCCCATTTGACAGGTCCCTTCGTACGAAAAAAAATTATATTGCAAAAAAAGTACACTGAATTTCACATTTTGGTACGAGCATTACAAATCTCTTAATGATAAAATGTCTGGATATGACATACATACATAAACTCATGCCTTTTTCCCATGGAGTTATACTCTTGTCACTTTTTGTCACTTCATCTTCTTTTAAACCACAACTTTATTTTATAACATTACTAGCTGACCCAGCAAACGTTGTTTTGCCATATAAAATGTTTGGCCACCACCCTTGTGCCACGACAATTTTATATATAAGAAGATTACTCAGTTTATCATTCATAGTTTTAACACATATACCTACACCTTATTTTCGTTAGTATTTTATTAAGAAGATTCTTTTCAACAATTACTTCAACACTACATAGCCCATACATTGTATATAATACGTATATTAAAAACGCGAATGTATCACTGCCCGCTACATAGTATTTATTTCATTCTTATTTGCTCACATACTATTTGCGAGAACATGTAACTGGCCATCATTATGTTCAAAACTAACCTTTGTATTAGTTTGCGGAAAATTATGAAAATAAAATAAATCATTTACACATTATTGAAATAAAATAAACAATTTTCTTACATGCTTAAAACTATATGAAGGTTGGTACTCAAAGGTTCGAGTCACTAAAAGTGTAACGTGTCAAACTTGACAATTATGTGATTTTGTTTATATTACGCTAGAAGGCCTCACTGAGACATGGGATTTTATTTATTTGTTTCTATGACATTTTTTCTGATAGTCTCTCCGTAGTATATCTATTTGCCTGTAAATTAACTTGAGGGATTTCTTACATCGCTCTTTGAACCTTTGAAAACATAAAAAGGAATAAATCAACAGACATCTGCTCAGAATAGATCAAATTTAATCAATTGAGATACAATACTTCAAAGAGTTTCTCAACATTCTCGTTTTCCCCACGGCTCACTTGAATATTTTGTTGAATTCTCCTTTTATGTTCTTGGAATGTGCAAATATGTTTTATAGTTTTAATAACCTTGGTTTTCAAGGCTTCATTCAGACGGTAATAAAAGTTGGGAATAAAATTCTAAGTATTAACTCGTAAAACTACTTTCTTGGTACTTAGAGTGAAATACATTGCTGCGCATTGAGTAGGTACCTACTTTTCCTCGAGAATAATATATTCATGGATATAACTTCACTAGCACTCTTTATTAATTCATGACTACCCATAATTTTAAAGTAAATAAGGGTGCTACGTTGTGTCATTTGATCCCCAATTAAGACTCAGGTAAGTTACCTCCTGTTTATAATGCATATCAATTAATAATGACAAGAAGGAAAGAGAAAGCATACTACAGTCACCTCTTTCTCGCAAAGAGACTAACCTAGCGACAGGAAGGTGTCAATCAAATCGTGATGAAAATTAACTTTTTGCCCAAAAAGGCAATCAATCCGAATTAATTCATCGCGTGATTTGCTTGGCAAGCCGATTTCGTCCAATATGACTCCACTCGACTTGCGGATTAATTGAAAGAGGGTGACCACAGATTCCATCCGTCTCCCTCTTGCTGTCCATGTAACGAGATCCAAGCGAATAGGTGAAAATTAACGATATAATTTGGAAAGTTACAATAATTTGTATGCCACTCTTTTAGTTTATATTATGAAGAGGTGACTGGGATTCATTGCCTTTGTCAAACAATTGACAGCACGGTTGGCGTAGTGGCTGAGCGATCGACTGCCACGACGCGTGTCGTGGGTTCGATTCCCACACGGAACAAATATTTGTATGGCCTACAGGTAGTTGTTCCCGGTCTGGGTGTTTGTGTATGTGTGTTTACTTTGAATGTTTGTAAACGCACCCACGACAGACTTCAGACATCGGTGAAAGCAATTATAGTTAGGATAACCTGGACAAGTGAACATAATAATAATAATATAAGGTTTGAAATCACCAACCTACCATGAGTAAGGGTGGTTCGGCGATTCACGATCATGCATCATCTCTGTATGAAGGCTTTTGCCTTGCAGTGGAGCAGATACAGGCTGAACAAATAATAGAATCATCTTAGTGTTAGTTTTTCAAATATTGGAACTAAGTTTGGCGACACAGTTGGCGCAGTGGTTGAGCCATCGGCTGCTGCACCGCGTGTTGTGGGTTCGATCCCCGCACCCAAGATACAGGATAAATTGTGGGGCAACAAGTGTGGGGCAACGTTTAAAAAAAAAGAGTCCCATTAAATGTTTCGTGTAGTTAATAATTACCGATCGTTAGACAAAAACCTGTCGTTTGTAAAAAATAAAGAATACAGAATGGGATACGATTACAACTCCAACGCGCTTTTTACTCATCACTTAGTCTAAAGTCCTGAAATGCGTATTCCCTTTCACGTGTGATTTCCCTGGACGCTCCTTATGTTCTGTTAGCTACTACAGGAAAAGGCGTTGCCAACATCATAAATACTTAGCTGCCTCTTACATTATTCGATTACCTTTTGAGTTACGGTTACTTTCGGTAAATCGATGCTATGGAGCGGAATGGGTTAACTAAAGTTAAGAGTTACATGAAAATTTAATGTGAAGCTTAAATGTTTCGGTGGTTCTTTTTATAAAGCTTTCATTTTCTCCTTGCGGGAAAATGGGTGTGTTATGAGATTTTTATTGTTAACAGGGATCTAAAAGTCGAGCTTTGTCAGGCTTAAGTTTACTTACTTTTACGAGCTTTTACTTAAAATCTAATAAAACGAAAGTAGCATCTACAAAGTTTTACATCACGTTGTAACTGCGTGCATGTCCAGATTTATGCACGTAAAGGAGCATAAAATAATCGTAGTAGGTGGCGTTTTTCAGTTTCTACCTGCCCACGTAGAAAAAACGGCGTGAGTTTATGTAGGTATGTCTTCGATAGACCTACATTAACTGCAGAAAAAGAATCAAACTAGCCATTTATTTGCCTTGGAAAATTGGATAGTGTCCTTAATAATTCTGATTGGTACGTCAGTTATATTACCAAAAAATATTTGAAAAGTATTTTTTTTACTATCTAGACATAAAATTACGACGCTGAAATTTTGCGTGACGTCTGGCCTTGCAACACTTTTACGTAGAAGTGACGTCGTAAGCCTTTTCTCCTTGACTTTGATGCGCTTTTTCTTTTTTATTTAAGCAAAAAATGCGTGTAGGTACCAAAAATATCAATTTGTTTTTACTACTTAGGACACATCCCAATGTTACACTGTTTTTCAAACACGCTTCCGCTTCGCTTATGAGCACGCCCAATACCCTATGACAGTTGGGCTAAGATAATGATCTCTGGAATGGGGGAGGGCTGCGGATTACTTTTCTCAATCAGCGCGTCGTAATAAATATTTGATGAGCTATAAGGTACAACATTTATTTATAACTAACTTCAGTCTCTTGTATATTATTGGCTCGAGAATATTTTGATTTAAATAGAAATATCAATATTACTTTTGTTTCTTGATTGAAGAGAATTTATTAAATATGGTAATGAAAATAGGTATTACCATTGTAGATTTGTGTACAGTCAATTATAACAACATCTACGGTAGGTCTCACGTCATTGGTAAATAAACCAGTTAAAGCTGGCCCCGCATTGGATTAAAACTCGCTACGCTAGGCTAGTTTAGGGTCAAGTGTTACCACTGGCGAGCGGCCTGAAGAACATTTTGTTGATGATGATGATGATAAATTATATTTATTTCTGTAAATAGATTTTTACAAACACTTTTACACGTCAACAAGTAAAAATTTTTTATTCGCTATCTCAATACTCTTAGAAGAAACTCAGGGATCAAAGTATTTTTTAAAGACCAGACATTATCTTGGTTAGATCATGATTGTGAGGACCGTGCAAGTTTGTGTCCGAAACGGTATTTTGAGAAAAGTACCACACAGTTATGAGTAGACCTGTTCTGTCAGAGTAAGTACTTGTCGGAAATTGTAGAGCTCAACTCAGAACCAAGGAGCTCAACGCATACCTACCTAGCAAAACTGAGCGAGAGAGTGTTGTGTGTTAATTCTTTGAACTGTGATACAATTTAATTCAGTACTCCATCTTTTCTTTGAACACTGAAGAAGAAAATTGTTGTACTTTATTAACCGTATAAGTAGGTACCATATTTTTGTTCTTGACTAAAAGTAATGTACACCGATGACCTTTTCAAGGTTACAGTAAAGGTCACTGTACCGATTCTTAGGTGAGGTCACGTAAGCTTTGGCAGGCGATCAATGAAGATGTTATAACGGAATTGATTATTATTTATTGACATATATATATATATGTCTTATATTTTAGACATTAAGTGCATATAAACTAAGTGTAAGAAGCTGATATCATCTTCTGAGACCCGCAAACAGCCCATAACAATATCAGATGATGGAGATATGGCCTTTGACATCATCACTATTATTTCGCAGTACTTAATCGATAGCAAAAAATTCGAGTCCTTACTAGGTGATTCTAGTCGCATGAGATCTAGCCCGCTATTCCGCGGTATGGATCCGTTGACGCGATATTTAAATTTTTATTAATGCCGTGAAACAGTACACGGTATTAACAAACCGCTCTTTCGCAGATATGCTCCCACGACTACGATATGTAGTGACAGTTGTGAGTATTTGAAAAGACCTCACCGAAATAAGAAACATTTTCCCTAACAACAAATCTACGCCAGAATCCATTCATACTCACCTCATTTGAGTTCATCTTTCTATTTACAGCATCTTATAAAGGTACCAAGAAAACTCTTATATTCCCGGAAATTGCTTCGCCCCTAATTATCTTCTCAAACTTCAGGATTAACGAACTCGGAACGAGTGAGGAGCGAGTGGTGGGAGTAAATTACATGCGTCTAACTTGATTACGACACGCAGAGGTTCAGTCCCTCGCTTGCTGGTGTTACGTGCCGCCGACCCTAACTTATAAGGGTTTGTTAAAGGTACACAACTTACTGTACTTTGCTTCTTATTTAGTGGTGTTTATGTATGAAAACGAAATTACTTAGGAAGAAAACTAATTAGATTAATATAAAAAGTATGGGAAGTCGGGATTAAATGACGCGTTGTTTGGTAGATCCGATACGTTCTGAAATTGTTGTGTATGATGTGATATAACACGCCTGTTTTCACCATAGGTCCTATGTTATAGGGGGTGAGTTTATTAAAATAGATTGGGTACAGTTCCATTCAACAACCTGCTACTGAGAAATTCCAAATGGAAAACCATTTAACACTGCACGATCCAGGAATGAATCCTCAGCAGTAACGCTTCCAAGTATTTGTACCCACTACAGCAACGACGCAGTTACATCACCGAGGAAGGTGGTCGTGGTTGTGGGTTCAAATCTGGGCAAGTACCAATGTGAGTTTTTCAATTCATATGTACTTTCTAAGTTTATCTTGGACACTGACACAAAGAGGCAGTTGATAGAGGAAAATATGACATATCAAATAAGTAATGATTTTAAATACTACGTCAACGGTAGTCACTTTGGCAACAGCGCGATCGAAACACTATAACGCTTGGCTATCAATATTAACAATATCTATCCTAAAGCTCACACAGTAAACGTGTGTCGCCTGAAAACTTCAATTAAGTTTTTAGTCTCGCTCGCAATCTCATATAAAATCTAAACTTGGAATCCATTTTGTAATGTTGCAAACTGTTTCAGTGGGGGCGGCGCCTTCGTATCAAATGCTGTATCAAACATGGGGCTGGTAAGAGGAACAACATCGTCTATGATGAGAGTCACCCCTCGACCACCCGTAGATATGGTGACAGGTACCTTTTGTAAACCAAACGGGAGTAGCTGACATTTTTCAATTACTGTGTACATTCCTAAGCTTGTCACTACGTTTATTCTTACCACTTCTACGTATGTTGGTTTTGATGAGCTTGTGACTAAATAATGACAGCCACCCGGTTCGTTGGTTAAGCTACGATTACAGAGGTTGGTCCGGAGATGGGTGACCGTGCTTTAATTTATGAGTTTCCTCCGTGCCTCGGAAAGAGTAGACGTCAAGAGTAGAAAGAAGCCCAAAAGTCAGACAACCAATCGTACTAAAGGCAATCATTGGGTTCTGGAGGTCAGACAAAATACTGTAAAATACATGTGTTCCATGTAAAATACTGGTTAAACTGGAAGATGTCTGATGAATCAAGATGATGACTTTTACGTATGTTGGGCTGAATACATTGAATGGTTATAACTCTTCGAAGAATTCTGGTGAATGTAGTAATTGAATAACTATTATTTTAACACATTCAAGTCAGACTGTTTTATTATTTGGCGCGGCCGTTCCAGTACCATACAGAACCCAATCCACTGAAACTTGCACTCCTTTTTCATCCCAATTACCATCAAAAGTTCAACTTACACAGAAACCAATTAAAATTCATTCGCATCGAAAATTAAGCCAATTAGCACATATTGATGTTCGGCACTTTGATGATCAAACTGTTGACTTTATCAAGCCCCATGCTACAGTTTGAACTGCAGTTTATTTTTTGCAGTAGTAAACTCATCTGAAAACGGAACGTGTATACATCGTGGAAGGGAGATCGACCCACTAAATGATACGCCGAGTTCAGTACTTCATTCTGGAAAGAGAAAAATAGAGAGATGAAGTTTTGCGTCGACGTTTTCGTTATTTATTCTGATATTTTTTATACTTTAAATTGAAAATAATCATGCCAAATGCTGAGATTTAAATTAAAAGGTCAAAAAATCACATCTTCCATTAAAAGCCTCATTGTGGTAGATAGAAATAATAAAAGAAAAAAGGAAAGTACCAGCCTATTACTGTCCCACTGCAGGGCAAAGGCCTCTTCTCATACAGAGAAGGCATGAGCATTAATCACCACGCTTGCTCAAGACGGGTTGGCGATTTCAGACTTATATTAATTACATAAGTCCAGGTTTCCTCACGATGTTTTCCTTCACCGATGTCAGTGATGTCCAGGATAAACTTAGAAAGTACATATTATGAATTGAAAAACTCACATTGGTACTTGCCTATGTTTGAACCCACAACCTCGTGCACAAGAGGCGAGGCCTAAACCACTGGGCCATCATGACTTAGAAAATAATATATAGATGAATATCATAATATGATAGAAATAATGATTTTATATATTGTAAAATAATAAATAAAAAACAGAAAAAATCGTAAGAATGAATAAAACCGATGAAAAATTTCAACGCCTTGGGCGTCCAGAATAATGTACTGAGCTCATAGTATCAGTGCTTGGGTCGATGTCCCTTCCAGCCTGTATGTTTCAAATTCGCGGAATGTTTCCTTTGTGGGGCTTTTATCATCATACAAAAGAAACAAAATCATATTTGCAAACAAATATGAGAAAAAAAAAACAAAAAAAATGTATGTATGTCTCGCGGCTGCACCAAAAGGACCATTCCACGTAAAACTAGTGAACATAAAGGTCTAAATAACAGTTTGATTATTTTGTAATACACAACAACATTGCGCCTGTGTTCCACGAAGGGTTGAGCAGAGGTACACCTTAACCAAGTAACACCCACGTTTCGCCAGATATGTTTAATGTGATAGGGGGCAAGCCCATTGCCCTCAACCATGATTTAATCCAGGATGTTATGGAGAAAATTCCAAATGAAAAACTTAATCACTCTTTGCCCGACCTGAGATTAAAACCCGCAATCTTAGCAGACGCGCTTGGAACCATTAAAATAACGAGGCAGTCAACTTTTGAGACATGTTAATAAAAATTCACGTGATGATATGTTTATTAATTATATTATTTTAAATAAATTAGCTTATTATAAATAGGTACTTTAACAAGTTAAAGAAAAAAAACGTCGGCGGTGTTTCTTTTCGACTACTCTGAGAAAAAACACCAAAACAATCCCAGAGGTCAGAGTCTCCTTTAAAATCCAGACATTAACTTAATCACATCGATCATAATGTTAGTAGACACTAATGTTTGCTGATAAAAATCATTTTATAACATTAAGTATACTTTGAACGTATATATCATAATAATTAAAGGATACTCGCAATAACCAACATTTAAACTGATAACTACATCGGTAGTTTCTTAAATATGAAGCGGTGATGTGACGAATTCACACCACAAGCGTTCCTTTTCACCATTTTCGTACGGTACCCTAGAACGTTCATGCTTTCGGTTGACTGCACCTATCGCTCGACTTACATGCGTTTCAAAGCCCAGTCATGCATATTATTACAATCTTGATTCTGTAGATGACATAAGCATAATTCAGTAATAATAATTGACGTGGAAGTTGGTTTAATGTTAATTTACTACTAATGCTTGCATAAGGCGACGTGCATAAACATGCCAGCCTATGCTCTGAATATATCATACCGTCAATGTAGCATCGGCCTATATGGAATGGCTTGCTAAAAAACATCTGCAGTAATGCCAGAGCCAGGCAAATGTTCAATAAAAACTGTCAGTCTAGTTGGTGATTTTTTTACTTCATATACGCCGTCTGTGACGTAGAGCGCAGGTGCTGCGACTCTAAAAGATAGTGTTCGGAGATTTGGAGTAAAAATACTGATATCCCATTATCGACATTCTCTGCCTTCTGTGCTGCAGGAGTGTTTAAGGTTTTATTAATCACAATAGTATGGTTCTTAGCTTGAAATGAAGACCAACTATGAGTGATTTATAGGGTATTTTGTTAAACATAGTGGAATGGATTTCAGGATGTGCGTTGGTGTGCCTCTCATCCTCTAGCATCATCATCTGCCTAGCCTTTTCCCGACTATTTTTTTGAAAGTTATTGTATGTTGGTATTGTTGGTTTTGTTGTTGTTGTTATTGTAAGGTTACCCTTTAAATATAGTAAAAAAAAGAAAAATGGTTCTATGGTCAAAAGATAAAACGAAAATCCTTTTATCTATAAATAGAAAATACAATCTAAAAAATAGACAAACTCCATCTTCAAGAGATATGTACATATTTCATTGCTATGAGCCTCATCCACTCCCGCTAACCGACGCTGAAATCATAACGTACAACCCAACACGCGAACATAAAGAATATCATTCATAACGTACGTATGTTCATTTGTTTCAAGTACTGTTTGGTTTATTGAATAAAATGTGAAGTGCTCTTACAGTAAAGGTGCTTACACACCAACGGATGACGCGACGGTCCCAGCGACTTTTGTAATTAAAACCAGTACGACGTCATCGACTGCGTATTGACACTGGTTGACGTCATGAATGAACATTATATTAATGTTTGTCGACATGCTGTCAAGTAAATTCGACTTCATACCGTTGAGCAGGAGCGCTATAAAAAATTTGATTTGACAGTTACGGAAGTTACGGATGTATGAAAAAAAAAAACTACTATAAAATAGAGAAAAGTATATTACTGAACCATTACACGTTATCAATTAATAATAATAAATAATACTTGACAATCCACACAGCATCATCTAGCTCCAAGCTAAGCAGAGCTTGTGTTGTGGGTACTAGATGACTAATATACTTAATACGATACATTACATAGATAGATATTTTATATTATACATAGAAAATACCCAGAACACCTGGAACAAATCTTTGTAGATCGTACAAACATTTGTCCCAAGGCGGGAATCGAACCCGCAACCTCCTGCGTCGTCATCTGTCATCGATTATAGTATTGATAATAAGTTTATAGTTTCGTTCACTATTGCATTAGGTTGTGCCACTTAAGTATAATAATTTAAAAAAATACTGGTACCATCTAACAAAAGCTGATCTCTAGCAGAGGACAACGATATTCTCAGTTCACAGGAACATCATACAGCAGCTCACCACTGTGAACGCAAAACTTGCCAACGAGTGTCAACGTCACAAGGTTGCCGACTCCCATTGCTTCAACACAGCACTGCCACGTAATACAGATTAAACAGCAACAATTCCAACAATGTAAAGTTAAAAATTAAATAATAATTAAATCATCATCATCTGCCTGGCCTTTTCCCAACTATGTTGGGGTCGGTTTTCAGTCTAACCGGATGCAGCTGAATACCAGTATTTTAAAAGGAGCGACTGCCTATCTGACCTCCACAACCCATTTACTGGGCAACACAACACCCCTTGGTAAAACTTGTTGTCAGACTTTCAGGCTTCTGACTACCCGTAACGACTGTCAAAGATCTACAAATGACAGTCAGGACCAACAGCTTAACGTGCTTTCCGAGGCACGGAGGAGTCTCGATATGTTACAAACGGTCACCCATCCACGGACTGACCTCGGCAAGCGTAGCTTCACCTTTGATCAACCCGTGCGGCTGTTTTTATTTAGCCACGAGCTCCTCATAATAATTAAATATTAAATAAATTTAAAAAGCTTATCTTTCAGTCATGGAAATTGTTCACACATTCAGCAAATAAACCACTAGCCAGTTTTTGTTCTCGTTTTTACCTGATGATGGTTATTAAAAACGTGGTGACCAGGGTGTAGATTTACTTGACCTGACTTGGAGACCAACATGTCATAGTGGAAAATATAAATTTTACAAAAAAACTGTAGCGTGCATGTAGTGTGCATAAATTTCCTTTTAAATTTTAATGCGTGCGCATTAAAACTGAAAAATTTCATCAAGCTTATGATATTACACTCGTGTGAGTATATTGTAAATACATATATCGGCAGCCGTTAAGTGCACTCAGGTGCGATTGGCTTCGACTGTTCTTTGCGATAAGCACAGAATTCGATACACATTTAATAAATAATACCTAACAATCGTGTAATATAAAAAAAAAACAGATTTACACAGGGAAATGGGAAAAACGGCACGGTTGACGTAGTGGCTGAGCGATCGGATGCTCCGCTGCGTGTCGTTGGTTCGATTCCCGCACGGAGCAAATATTTGCATGGCCTGCAGGTCGAGGTTCCGGGTTCGAGCTCCTGGCTTCCGGGTCCTGGCTGTTTGTGTATGTGAGTTTAAATTATTGTAAACGAGCTCACTACTCGGCGAAATTCCTAAAACATAAAAATAAATGTAGTTTTAAAGATAGTGAGCTCTTTCTCGATCTGTGTAGGGATCTGGTAAAAGATTGGACCGATTTTCATTAAACTTTTGTGTGTGTATTTAAATGCGTCCCTGAATAATTTAGATGCACCATTGGATCCGGTAGGTGTCGCTGCGATCGGGCAGGACCACTTCGTGGGATCCGCCAGTAATTTTACAAATACTGTAATTATAAGTAGTATAAGTGTTGATCGGGGTTTTTTCATTAAAACTTGTTACTAAAGAATTCAACAAGCATGTTCTCAACTTCTCCATCTAAAGAAGGACGTGTTTAACTTTGAAGCTGGGACCATCTTCACAAGAGCCCATTCTCAGGTACTTTCCATATAATTCAAGACTAATTAAGTCTTCAGAGGCTGTAACGGGGACCAAGTGAGAAAAGTGGTAATTAGGGTCCCTTTCTAACGGAAACATTAAAATTTCACCTTCACTCGAGTAACGAGTCATTAGCAACTCTTTGATGCATACTAATTGTGTACGCTTTTGGACCTAATTGTAATTAAAGATGGACTCAAAGTGCACGGTGCTGGTAAAGAACTGTTTTATGTTCTTTTTTCATAATGTTGCTTTTTTGTTGCTCAGAGTTGAGTAAACTTTGAAAAAACATCATAATTCACGCTAGTTATCCCCGAAGGGTTAGGCAGAGGGATAGGACTATAGAACAGTTTCAACAACCTATAGTCCGCCTGCGACGCAGGAGGTTGCGGTTTCGATTCCCGCCTTGGGACAAATATTTGTACGATTCACATAGATTTGTTCCGGGTATTCTGGGTATTTGCTATGTATAATAAAAAATATCTATCTATGGAATGTATTGTATTAAGTAAATCAGTCATCTATTACCCATAACACAAGGACTGCTTAGCTTGGGGCTAGATGATGCTGTATTAACTGTCCAGCATTATTATTATTATTTATTGTAGCACACCCGTAGTAACATTTATCTCGCCACATACGAACTAAATCTGACGTATCCTCCTACATCGCGATATTAAAGTTATCCTAGCGATTGAACATATTAACAAGAACCCGATCAGAACCGTCGGGCAGTAGCCCACCAGACACAACACCCGTCTGGTCGGAGGGTGGGTCCTTTTCAATGGCGGATAACGAACTTTACACCCTGTTCCTCGTACCTCCAAACACACCCTCGGTTCGCTAGTTACGTTTAAACATAACTAGCGAACCGAGGGTGTGTTTGGAGGTACGAGGAACAGGGTGTAAAGTAATAATATATATATGTATAGGTGTAATAGGACTTAAGTCCTATTGCCATCAACCGAGCACAAATCCAGACTCCGGGCTGTTACTGAGAAATTCCAAGTGGATTTTAGATATGCCATTCCCAATAAAAAGTATTTACTAGCTAACAATATACGTCCCGCTTTCAGTATGTAGATAGGTGATACTCGATGTTTGATAACGTTACACAGAAATGGCGTAACATTTCCAAACAAAACACAATCATTCTCACATGACGTAATGACGCTGTACTTGGTTTATTCATTATTATATTCTATTCCATATTGCTAAAACTAAAATTATATACTTCTCAGGAAGTCTAACCATCTCCATATCAGATTTAATACAAATAGTTTCTGCGGATTAGGCGTGAAAAGGTAATAGACAGACAGATACAGTTAATTTCACTTTTATATAAATAAAAATCAAGTCATCATCTGCCTAGCCTTTTCTCAACTATGTTGGGGTCGGCTTCCAGTCTAACCGGATGCAGCTGAATACCAGTGCTTTACATGGAGTGACTGCCTACCTGACCTCCACAACCCAGTTACTGGGCAGCACGATACCCCTTGGTAAGACTGGTTGTCAGACTTTCGGGTTTCTGCCTACCCGTAAAGACTGTCAAAGAACTACAGATGACAGCCAAGACCAACGGCTTAGCGTGCTTTCCGAAGCACGAAGGGGTCTCCATATGTTACGAACGGACACCCATCCACAGACTGACCTCGGCAAGCTTAGCTTAACCTTCGATCCCCACACTAGGAATTTCTTCTGTGTCGTGGGTGCGTTCACAAATTTTAAAAACACATACACGAACAGCCAGACCCGGAATTACTACCTGTAGGCCATACAAATATTTGTTCCGTGCGGGAATCGAACCCATTGCACGTGGCGCAGCAGTCGATCGCTCAGCTACTACGCTAACCGTACCGTCTCATTGGTCGAGTCTTGGTAATACACAACGTAAAAAGAATCGAATTATAAATTCTTCTGTTATTTTCAGCCATCACGAAGCTGTTGGTTTCAGCGAAATGGAGATAATTGGGCATGGCCTCGAACATGGTAAATTGAGACACATACAGGGAAGCGACTAAGCCATTAATTGGAAATGAAGTCCGAAGAAACCAATTATTCAACGTAGAGATGACTGTAATAACGGAGCTTTTGTTATATACTACATACATAACCTGACGCCTTTTTCCCATGGATCCCCATGGTACCAGCAGCCAGGAAAGGGTTGATAAAATATTTCAGCAGGCAAGAATCCAATCTCGCAAGATTCTTAGAATCTCATGTCACACATTGTAACGGTCGAATTACTAACAAGGAAATGAAAAATATCTTCTGGTAATCTATTTCCATAAATAAATAAACTCTCGCCTTTTTCCCATGGTCGTAGGCAGTAACTATACAACGCCATCTGCTACGATCCTCACATACTCCTTTTGCTGCGTTTACGTTCATACATATGGTCATACACACACATGGCACGCCGGTTGCTAGTACTACGCAGAGGATCTTTCTGAAGAACATCAATAACAAGCTCAATGTGTGTCTGTGTGTGTCTGTTGTTATAGACAGTCACAGTAAATTACAACTTCTTATTCTTTAAAAAAAAAATACCGTTGCCTCACACAACGAATATCTCTTGTGTCGTGGGTGCGTTTACACACATTTAAACTCACATACACGAACAGCCGGACCCGGAACAACTACCTGTAGGCCATACAAATATGTGTTCCGTGCGGGAATCGAAACCATTGCACGCGGCGCAGCAGTCGATCGTTCAGCCACTGCGCCAACCGCCGTCTTCAAAGATTTTTATCTGGTTCAACTAAAACTTCATTAGCATATCAGATCGTCATCGTCGATGCAGATGAACATAGATCCATCAATCGACTGATACAATTAGTGGTGAAATGGATATTCACGGAAAATTCCGTAACCATCCCGGATTGGCAGATGGCGACCGCAGTTTGCTATTAGCAGAAAGGAAGGTTTTTACCGAGGGTTTTTTATCGAAACCGTTTTTGACATCGACAGGTACGTAAGGCCTATGTACTCGTATAACAAAGAAAAACACAAAATCAAAACAATCTATACTACCGTATAGATTGTTAAGCTGAAGAGTTTGTTTGTCTAATATCTAAAACCACCAGACTGTTCTTATTTGATAGCCTAAATCTTGATATAGATTATATTCTATTTAACATCACGGTACGACCCTTAATACTGGGTGAAACCGTGGGGCACAAATACTCAATTAAGTTGATGCCAAACATAAATTATTCGTACTCGAAAATCCCATTTTCACAACACAGATCAAGGCGATCAAAAACAACGACTTTCAATATTAATTCTAAACCCGTCAAAATCAATTTCGAATTTCGATAGTCATGTCAAAAGTGAACGCGGCGCCCCATCGTAAAACAACGGTTACGTCCAAAACACGTTCCCAAAGCGATATTTTCAACTGATAAATCCCCAAGGGTGACTTGTTCATCTTCCGGTTCAGTAATAACAGAGAAAACAATATTTGAAAAAGCCCAATGAATCGGCCATCAAAGAGTTTTATCTCTTGTCTATATTTAAATATTCATTTAGACCTTTTTCTAGGGGCCATCACGCATTTAACCCGAAAAGTCACTCGGATTTAATAACGCCTTTTATACTGAAATTTAAACGACAATTTGTGAGCCTTCACCTGCCTCAAAGACCACTAATTGCCCTTTCTCCGACAAATTAATAATCAAGAGCGAGAGAAAAAAGTGCGAAAAGAAAACTGTTATGGGTGCATTTACAAGGTTTTACGTCCCAGTTTCATACTCGATATAAATAAAAAATAAAGTAACAGTCTATAGTTCATAATACACAGTTCTTAATTTGAAATAAACAATTCTAAATGACAGATTTATCCACGTTTAATCAAAAAGTGTTGTCTGTGGAGCGAAACCTTGCAGTAGAATGTTGGATTTTGGCGCCACATTTACGGTATTATACCTCGTGGCTCAATAAAAACAGCCGCACGAGTTGATCGAAGGTTAAGCTACGCTTGCCGAAGTCAGTCTGTGGATGAGTGACCGTTCGTAATATATCGAGACTCCTCCGTGCCTCGGAAGGCACGCTAAGCCGTTGGTCCCAACTGTCATTTGTAGATCTTTGACAGTCGTTACGGGAAGTCAAAAGCACGAAAGTCTGACAACCAGTCTTACCAAGAGGTATCGTGTTGCCCAGTAACTGTGTTGTGGAGGTCGGATAGGCAGTCGCTCCATGTACAATACTGGTATTCAGCTGCATCCGGTTAGACTGGACGCCTATCCCAACATAGTTGGGAAAAGGCCATGCAGATGATGATTTACGATATTGTTTATTGCGTTCTTGAAGGTATTACATAAATTGATTAAGACAAAGTAGTTTATGAAACTGCACATACTAAAGTTAAGGTTAAACTATCTGCGTCTCGGATTATAAACTCACACTCTTGTTTTAATAACTTTTATGTAATTATTTCATTAAAAACTATTATTGTATGCAACGTTGGTTTTAATTAACAGTTTGCTTTAGTTGATTATTAACTCTAAAGTTTCACATGTTATGGATAAAATTTATCAGTAGTATTGACGAAAGCTTAAAGTATATGTTAAAAATAGAAAATCTATTCTTAGATGGTTTTGTCACATTGAGAGACGTAAGGGGGACACTGTGTTCTTCAGAAAGGCCAGGTGCGATGTACTCGCAATCGGCGTGCGTGTGTGACCAGATGTATGAACGTAAACGAAGCAAAACGAGTATGAAAGGATCGTATCAGGTGGTGTTCTGTAGCTTCTGCTTACCCATGGGAAAAAGGCGTCTGTTTATGTGTGTATCTATGTATCTATGTACTTATAAGTTCTCGTAAATACACGGGATTTTTTCACAGTATTTGTAAGAGGAAAGTATGTTTTTAAATAAAATAGCCTGCTTAAAGTACTGTTCAAAACCTGAGTTTTCTCGACGAACAAAAATATAAGAATAACGAATGATTTTTATACTTCTTCAACCCAACGCCCTTAGCAACAATATTTTATGTACAAAAAGCTTTCTGGATCCAGGAAACCGTAAGGCGATATCAAGCCGCGATTATTGGAACACATATAAAGTGAACACTTTGTTTGCGATGTAACAGAATACAGCTCTTTGTTCTTCTTAACCCGATATCCTTTTTCGTTTTTAAGGCGCACTGTACTTCCGCGGCACTTAGTTTCTCAGAAAATTCTCATAACGAGTATTTCAGTAATGCGATTCACTTGCTTTCACTTTAAAAGCATTGCAATCGTCAAGCGAAGAGAACTGAATCTCACGGCTAATAAACTCATAAAATATAAGCCAGTATTAAATAATTTTCGGAAAGAGAATGTTGAACTTTTTCTTCCACGTTTTCTTTTCCCTTCTTCTTTAACTGAAAAGAAATTTCTTCAACACATTTCTTACTTACAGGTACAGAAAGGTCGGTACTCATTTTAATTGAAAGATTTTATTATCAAGCAAAGTTCCGGTGAGATATAAAACTTTTTCTATTACTTACGTCAGACCTGTTCATTATTCTGAACATGTTTTAAAATTTCGAAACTTCCACCTCGCCTCCAATAATGGGAGCCCCCATTCTACGACTACTTTTCAAAAAAGAAGTATCGTTGAATTTGGGCAACATTAGAAGCTCCCGCGCCATTAATTCGGAGCAGAAGTTAACTTAGTTGGGGCGTACAAATTACATCAGTCTTAGTTTAGTAACACGGAAATGTTTGCGGAATTCTTTAAGAGGCGTAGGTATCTACATTATTCCGCCGTCGGATTCCGACAATCCGGTGAATCGAGTCTGCGGATAATTCGTCTCGTAGGCCATTCGATCGACCTAATTCGGGGAGATCTCATTCGGCTAATGGGCGTAATCTTTCACCTGAGTGCGTCTACGGCAGTGGATTGAAGTATTTGTTCAACGAATGATGGCCCTTTACAATTCACGTTAAGGAAAAGTAAGAAGTCGGTAGTTGAATAATTTATACGGACGTTCTTTGAAAGCAGATGTGCCGTGTTGTTTTAAGCAGCAACAAAGGGATTATATTAAGAGGATCGGTGGATAGTACTCTTAATTAAGCTAAGTAAGTTAGCATATAAAAAATGAACCAGGCGAATCTTAAAAGATAAAACCTGTTTTTGGAAGACATAATATTTCACAATTATTTTAATTATAAATCAGCCTATGTCTCACGACAAGGCAAAGGCCGCTTCTCACACAAAAAAGCACGAATTATCATCACCTTGTTTAGTCAAGATAAATTGCCGATTTCAGACCTCAGGTTTTGTCACGAAGTGTTCCTTTACCGATGATCATGTCAAAGATAAACTCTCAAAATATACAAAATGAAAAATGTCATTGGTATTAACCCGTATTTCAATCCACACTCTTATGAGTACTAACACCACAAAACACTACATCTAACATTAAATGAAATAAATTTCTAAATCCGAAATTCCAAAGAAACCCCTTTGTATGCCACATGTTGCGTATACCACTGACACCCACTCACACGCACGCACCCTTATTAGTAACCAGCCCCAAACAGGCTTAACAAAACTAAAATCAAAGCAACGTAAATACATAAGCTTGGTAAAAGAGAACGAAAGAAAACTCACAAGCAAATCTCCGTTGCGCTAATAAACATTCTTGGGCAAACATGCCCCACATGATATGAAGGAATTGAACTTTTCCGTTCTACTATAATAATTTACATGATGTTATGTGAAAGAACGCCTCACGTCCGGTGTTCGACAGAAGCAAAACCAAACAAAGGAATATCCCTTCATACGATAGTTTACTGTGTTTGGGTTTCGACTTTATGCACTGTACCATGAATATTTTATTTTACGTGACCAACATCTCTATCGCTTGTTTAAGTTATCGAGAAATGCAAAAATATTTGGTGGAACAACAGTTTGGGCTGATTTATGAATTTATTGGGATTGTATGACATTGGCTTTGGTTATACGCACCGTGATTATAAATGTCATCTTACAGTCTAACCGGATGCACCTAAATATCAGTGATTACATGGAGCAACTGCTTATCTGACCTCCACAACCCAGCTACTGGGCACCACGATACGCGCTGGGTGTCGTGGGTTCGATTTCCGCACGGAAAAAACGTTTGTATGGCCTACATAATTATTGTTGTTCCGGGTCTGAATGTTTGTGTATGTGAGTTTGAATGTTTGTAAACGCACCCATGATACAGGAGAAATTCCCAGTAAGGGTAATTCCTAAGGTTAGCAACTCGGAGTCTGAATGTGTGCCCCCTTTTACATAACTGGATTAAAGAGGGGGTACTATAAGTGCAGTTTCGCCCAACACTTCGGGGAATACAGACTTGATGTTATGTTATGTAATAAAGAATATATGTATATTTTCTTCACATATATTTGATCGTATTGGTACAAGATCATGTAACTATAAACACGTCTATCAACATCATCATGATGGACTAAACAACTTACCGTCACAACTCTGAACCATATTTCTGGTAAATCGATATTCTATTCTATTCTATCCGAAATCTCTTATCATAATACCATCTACCATAAGCATGAAGTTACTACGCTAGGTAGCCGCATTGCATGTCACATTACGAGAGAATCTCACACGTCGACATCGGTACGTCACTACACGTTGTCAACGTTACGGTCAGAGTGACCGGTCAGCGCGAACGCCATGACAGCCCGTCTAAGTCAGTTCTATACAGGGGTAGACATGAATTGAGGCAAGCTTTCTAATTATAGAACTTAGTGCAATGTTAATAAAGGTGTTAATTTTTTTAATTGATATGGTATCTATATTCACCCCCTCACACTTTTGGGGTACAACAGTCAGGGATATTATAATAACGCCGTACTTAGCTCCAATATCGAACTTTTTATTTAAGTTGCGACAGAGCTATTTGTGCCAATTGCTAAACGTTATAGGATAGGAAAAAAGACAGCCAAAAGCTCGATCAGCAGCCGACTGCAAAAACTGCAAGTAATCAAAGACCAAAGCGTTTAATTACAAACACGCGTTAATTTTCACCGTACACGTTAATACATATTCCGTTGGCGTCGCCACCGAATATGGATGTATGACGGTATAGAAATTCCAGCGGTCGACAATAGTCGTAATTCCGTCGTCGCTCGGACGCGGTCGCGCGGCCGCCACCGGACGTGAGAGCGAATACGTAATGACATCCGATGGTCACATTTGTAATTTTATTACCACAGCCCCATTCTTGTTATGGTAATCCTAATGACCTGGAGTTTGTTACGGCCGTGAAAATTGCTGCAATATTGCGAGGCGCCTAAATCTTCCTGTATATAAAAAGGAGGAAATGTTTTATTCTCGAGTAGGCCACGGCTGTCAAGTTGTTTTTTTGTCTCTACTTTTTTATTTGTGTCCGTTTTATTTGGTGACGTAACACATAGAATTTATTAAGAGGCTTAGTAGGGGTTTTTAGAGCGTTGGAATAGAAATAAACACAGGAATAAATACATCATGAATAGGTTAGTAGTAAACATCATACCCCAGCTTAGAATGTAGTACATACCAAATTCGTTGTGTAAACAAAAAACATGAATATCTAGCACAACAAACATTGAAAGTACTACCTACACGTATTTACAAACAAGAAATTACTGTTCGTATCAAGTACCTACATGGAACCAATAAAAAACAAAACAAATATTGTCACGACCTCACTAACATGAAGCCTATAAATAACACAGAGTAAATAAAGATACAGAGACTACACAAACACGTAAACAGAATAAAAAATAGGTCTAAGTATATCCCAGATGGTAATGACACTACAGAAATATTTTACTATTCACAAACAGTATCAAAGAAGAAAGTTCCGGCTCGCCCAAATTATTTGCATCAGAAAGAGGGTAGTTCGCACTACCAACTACTTGTTTCCCTGCAAGTACAGTGGGACTGGCGGAAAAACATCCGAAGGGTATTTGAATGCAGATTGTACAAGGTTTTGTTCGGAAATGTATGTAAGTTAAGAAGCTTAGAGTGTTTGTCACAAACATTGTTGAACCCCGTTGTTGTAAAAGGCTTCTAGGAAAAAGTTAAATGGTATAAAAACTAAGCACTCTATTAGGAGTAAATTGTTCTTGGAATGATGTGGTATAGGATATTAGTATTAGGAACTTTGTATGAAATTCCATACAGTACGGTCACGAATTTAGGATAGGGCCGGTAAAATATTTCAGCGCGCAAGAATCCAATCTCGCCAGATTCCTAGAATCTCATGTCACACGTTATAACGGTCAAATTCCTAACAAGGAAATTAAAAATATCTTCTGATAATCTACTTTCAAACATACATAACCTCACGCCTTTTCCACATGGGGCTAGACAGAAACTAGAAAATGGCACCTGCCACTATCCGGACATATTCCTTTTGCTTCGTTTACGTTCATACTTCTTGTCATAAATGCACGCCGGTTGCGCATAGGTACTAGGCATCTGACCTTTCTCAAGAACAAACACCAATAAGGTCAGTTAATGTTCTTCTAATCTATTCCCGCTCACCGTTCGTAACATACCGAGACTCCTCCGTGCCTCGGAGAGCAACCTAAGCCGTTGGTCCCGGCTGTCAATTGTAGATGTTTGACGGTCGTTACGGGTAGTCAGAAGCCCGAGAGTCTTACCGAGGGGTATCGTATTTCCCAGTAACTGGATTGTGGAGGTTAGATAGGCAGTTGCTCCATGTAAAATACTGGAAGTCGACCCAAACATTGTTGGGAAAGGGCTAGGCAAATGATGATGGTGAGTCGCTTTTCACCTTCCATTAATTCAATAAGACTTTGAGCTCTATTTGCATTGCAATTATTATGTTGCCCGATTGATTAACTATAATAATGTCCTTCATTTCTATTTATCAACCAGAGATAAATACTGGTAAGCAAAAGTTTAACATTCAACTCGATACGTCCAATATATTGGTACCATATGCGCTCACAATTGTGGTATTACATTGCATATTCCATAAAAGAACTGGCCACAACTCAAATCTGGCGTCGGTCCCAGGATAAATCTTCAAATGTACAATATTAATATAGGAGTAAATGGAGAAATTTATTATGGATGAGCTATGAACCTTCGCGGTGTTACCAGTGGATTTTTTTCATTACAAATGGGTTTAATTTTCAACGGGCAACATTTCAATTGAGATTCTATTTCGTAAAAATGAAATACTTCCTCGTTCAAATTGAAACGTGGCGGAGGTACGAAAAGGTGTTTATTGAATTCTATTTTTATTTCTGTATGACATGACCTATTTAATTTTATATCTTCCTCGACTAAATAAATTACTATAGTCCAAACTATACTTAATGATTAGGATATACGAGGTAATACCAACGTAATTTCAATTTCCAACAACAAACGACGCGCCGTTTTTTATCCTACCTTTTTGTTTTCGTTCGAAAATATCAAACCATTCTCAGGTTACTAAAATAAATTCCCATTACTGAAAGACGTTACCATCCAGTTCCATACTGCGATATTAACTGAACTTATCTACGTAAGTATTAGCCACTTTCATTTTATGTCTCTGTCAGCGACGTCGCAAGAGATAGTTGGCACTTTGACTGTTTGTTGAGAACTAACTCACCAAACTTATTTGAAATGAGTATCTCATCATAACCGATGGAGGAATCAAAGATGAAAGGTCGGCCGCTCCCTCTCGAGGGATACATTGAGACGTTTCCAATTTGTAATAAACTTGATCGTAACAAATCTGAAATATTAGAAGGCATTGTAAATTGGATCACGTTTTACGTCTAAGACGGAAAAGTCTTCTGGGATTTTTGTTCCATTTCTGGTATTAAAGCTGTGTAACTTCTGACGATCGACATTTAGCAAACTTTTTTTGCAAAAGGAAGTGTATCCGTAAAAGCTTTAGAATAATTCGAGCACTCACCGGCTTGGCTGTAACTATCGACATTTGGGCCAAGTAAGTACCTTGGCGAACCCAAACAAATTCTTGCGCGACGTCTTATTGAGGGCGGAAACGACGATCGCTATCGACTTATTATACAAATGGCCGATTTCTGAGCAACAGTAACAATATCTTACCATGAAAAATTACGACTCAATAGTGTTGCGGTCTCTCTTGGCTCCGTTTTGCAATAAAATCGGTGCCTCATAGACCATACCCTATATTTGTGATTCTCATCGTGAACTCACACTGATCTTTTACACACGAACCAATTTTGTCGAACACAGTTTTGGGGGAAGAATGATGTATTGTAAGAATATTTTGTTCGGAACAAGCGCCAATATCAGATATTGGTCGATAAAAATATACGTTTAATATTCGACCTCAGATACTAGTATAATAAAGCAGATGGTAACAGTCATCTGTTGAATTTATCTTTTCACACGTGGAGGTATTTGTCCGCCGGTACATCGACCTATCTCAGTATTTAACTACGTAATACCAATATAAGGTTTAACGTTGTGTCACTGACAGTAAAAAGAAAATAAATGTAGAGAGCGTATAGCGAACACACTGTCTGACTTGTAAAGGAAAATTCTTTGTCAGAATTTAATTAATTGTATGTAATATCCCAGCACAAGTTTTTGAATCTCAAATAAGGAAAACGGTTATTATAGTGCCTGTAGACGGTGCTCTGCGGACTAACAAGTAATATAATCTTTAAACTCGTCTTAACGTAGTTAGGCGTGGTTTTCAAATCGACTCTATGGATAAAGTTGTGTCGTTACCACACAAGCTATTCAAAATGCGAGCAAAACAAGTGGCTGAAAGAATAATAATGTAATGAAAACTTTTGATAGTACTGCAATCGCTCTGTGAAAATCTTTAAAGAAAAATTACTAAGATTTTCATTATTATATAAAAACTTTGAAAAACGAGTACCCCACGAAATTAAAAATTAATATTCACAAAACCTTTTTCAAAATCAATAAGTTTTTCCTACAAAAAAGTTGAAAACTTCGCCTGTAACCAAACCCTTTCAATCAACCGAGAGTCTGTCGAAACACTTTTTAAAGTAATCTATTGAGAGCTTCCACTTATCAATTAATAGCAGTGGAAAACGATGACTGAGCACAGCTTAATCTCTTTCTGCCGTCTCACTGCCCACCTATTAGCCTAATGGACCGGCGAACCTCGGCGACGACGTAACGAATCCAATATAGTTCTGCTGAGTATTAAAACAAAAACAATCGGATTAGCTTTTTATCCGGGCTTTGAAAACAGACCGTACGGCCATTGGTTAATTCGACCTTTTTAGGGACAAACGAATCGAGTGACCAGTCTAATGATTCGTTTACATTAGTCGATAACTCGTTTATAGGAAAATCCAAGTCTTTGCATTTGAAAACACGGTTTGTGTATAGGTATGGTTGTCGTTTCGGAATTCGGGAGACGTGAGTATTTTAACTGAATTAGAATTCGTGTTTCGGTTTCTAAACATTTTGTAGTAACGTTTATGAAAGGAACACTCGAAATAAAAACAGCCGCACGGGTTGACCAAAGGTAATGCTGCGCTTGCCAAGGTCAGTTTGTGGATGGGTGACCGCTCGTAACATATTGAGACTGCTCCGGATAGATGCTCTGCCTCGGATAGCACGCTAATTTGTAGACCTTTGATAGTTGTTACTGGTAGTCAGAAGCCCGAAAGTCTGACAACCAGTCTTGCCAAGGATTATATTGTGTTACCCAGTAACTGGGTTGTGGAGGACAGATAGGTAGAAACTGACCCCAACATAGTTGGGGAAAGATGGGCAGATGCTGATGAACATCTGATTGAAAGAATCCAGGTAGAAACGTAGCTACAAAATGTATAAAACTATACTATTCGAGTAGAAACTCGTGTGATTCAAGTAATATTCAATTTGAGGACACCTTTAGCGCAGTGGCTGAGCAATCAGCTGCTGCGCTGCGTGGTGTGGGTTCCATTCCTGCACGAAACAAATATTTGTATGGCCTACAGTAAATTTTTCCGGGTCTGGCTGTTTGTGTATGTGACTATAAGTGTAACCCACATCACAGGATATATTTTTAGTGTGGGGCAACGTTTTTATTAAAATGAAAGAACAGAAACAATATGTTAGCTCGTGGCTAAGAAATAACGGCAACACAGGTCAATTATCAAGGTCAAGCAACGCTTGATAAAGTCAGTCCTTGAGTGGATACCCAATCATAACACACCGAGACCCTCTGTGCCCCGAAAAGCACGTAAATCATATTGGAAGAAGCCCGAAAGTCTGAGATCTAGTGTTACAAAAGAGTATTGCGTTACAGTTACTAGGTAGGTTGTGGAGGACAGATAGGTTGTCAGCTTCATCCCGTCAGACAGGAATCTGAGACCAACATAGTTGGGCAAAATCTACGCAGATGATGATATCTATTTAAATTTTATTCAACACCCTTGTAACTTACATATAACCTTATTCAAGTGATCAAGGTATTTCAAAAGTGTTCTCAAATACGTCCAACTATAAGACTGTCATGCAATACTTCTTACTTTTTATTCTTTCTTTTACCCGTGTGTTGAAATAAAATAAAATTATTGAGTTCTGGCTGGGAGCTGTAAAAGTTTCAGCTTTGAAACAGTCCCTGCACAAGTTTGAGAGGAGAAAAGAGTCACTGAAGTTATCGTTAAAGTGAAAACGTAATAAGATTTTAATACAGTTTTAGTATTTATTAAATGTTTTTTTTAGTTACTAAGCAGAGAATGTGTTTATTACTACTGGTCACTTAGTAGTCTAAATTTGAATGTTTCAGCTTACTGAACTTCTTTAACATATACATTATTTGCTGTATTCAACCGAGTACAAATCCAGACTCCGGGCTGGTCCTAAGAACTTCCGGATAGGCACACCCAAAAACATTTTGCTAATCCCACGCTTAGCATCATGCATGACCTTGTTTGTTCTAATGGTTGACCAACGAGGCAATTTATGAAGTATCCATGATAAATAATACTAAATACTAATACTAAAGAAAAATTTAAGAATATACACAAAAGCCCTTCAAATAGAAAAAAACGCTAAATATCCGATCCGTGCTTGTAAAAATGCTATCTAATATAAATAAATAAATAAATAAATAAATAAATAAAAAAATAAAAAAAATAAAAATAAATAAATAAATAAATAAATAAATAAATAAATAAATAAATAAATAAATAA
Source organism: Phlogophora meticulosa (assembly GCA_905147745.2). Classification (NCBI taxonomy): domain Eukaryota; kingdom Metazoa; phylum Arthropoda; class Insecta; order Lepidoptera; family Noctuidae; genus Phlogophora; species Phlogophora meticulosa. Next base: position 7,262,281 of record LR990528.1, on the reverse strand, counting down.
ATAAATAAATAAATAAATAAATAAATAAATAAATAAATAAATAATAATAGAGCCTTTTGTTCCAAATTTTCAGTCATGTCTTGACTGCATAAATTACTTTGCTATAATATGTCTCTTTGTTCGGTGTGCCTTACGGCAGAGGCAATATATATAGGCTTAGGCCTCCTGCAATATCTTCCACTGCTGCTTATTGGCCGCAACTGTTAACCACAGTGGTCCTGGGGTCATTTACAGCTCATCTTCCCATCTTCTCGCTTTGCACCTCTGCTCTTAACCCCATCTTTTGGGTACCAGACAGTCACCTGTTTACTCCATTTTCCAAGTTCACAGCGAAGCATATGGCCTGTCCATCTTCATTTTAGTTGGTCGATACGTAACAGGATGTCTGTTAGTTTTGTTTTCCACCTAATATCTATATTTCTTACCTTAGCTTTTAGCCTTAGTACTAGTATGATTTTTTCCATGGCTCTCTGGCATTTGGAGAGTTTTTCCCTGTGATTTTTCGTCAAGGCCTAGATTTTACAGCCGTAAGAGATGCAGGGAAGAATACATTTATCGTACGTCTTTTTGTTTTTAAGTTATTTACTTTTCATCATTTCTTCCAGCCAGTGGCAATTCCTTCATCAATTTTATTTTGGAACTTCGATCACTTGTTGATACAATCTGACCCAGATACACATACTGCTTTACATACATCTCTATTTGCCGTCATCTCAATAGTTACCTCTTTTCCAGCCATATCATCTTTCACACAATCCAGCCATATTTGTTTGAATTAATGTTGGAAATTAATATAAAAAATTGTATTTTGTGTTTCCTAACAAAAGGGATGTTAGTGGCAACGCCGGGAAGGTATCTACGCCCTAGAAGGACATACACTGACCTGATTGGTAGGGTTCTTTAAAAAGGCCAGGTGCTTAGTACTCGCAACCGGCGTGCTTGTATGACCAGATTTATGACCGGAAACAAAACAAAAGGAGTTTGTTAGGATCATATCAGTTTGGCGTTCTGTAGTTTCTGCCTACCCCATGGAAAAAAGGCGTGAGTTTATATGAGTTCATGTAATAATATAAAAAATGCATACCTAATGTTTGTCTAAGTTTTATAAATTCAGACTTACTCATTCATGAATTTTTCACATTACAGATAAGGCACACTCCATTTACTCCATACTTCGTGCACGTAACGAAACAACAGCAGTGATTCCAGACAGGCCTTCCATACATCATCTCACTTCAACGGATCAATGATTGATGCTCGCTCACAAATCGCAGCGTCATTGTTATCACTGAACGTCTACTCGCGGTGTTTACATTTCAGCGTCATTTAACATCTAGTTTGTAAACTTTGCATAGTTTTTGATGAATTTATACTTTTAAGTATCGACGACGGATAGTATTGATATTTTGGCATTATGTGCAGTGATAGCTCTAGCAATTTTTATTTAAAACATATGATTCCTTTATTCAATTCAAAAACAAATAAAAAATAATAAAAAAAGACAATATTAGTCTTACAAATTTCTAAGTAATCTATTTTAATTACAACAGATATAAATTTAAACTAAGATCAACCTTCAATCTCCGACTAATGCGATAATTAACATTGGTATTTTTACATAAAACCTTTTCATAAGTTCAGTATTGTTTGTCGGCCTGACTTTTTTACCTCCATTGTCATTTAAAAAACTTTAAAAAGTAAAAAGCGCAAGTAAATATAGAAGTTAAGGTGCTTGACCTTACTTTCTGTGACTGTACATCATTGCTGGAATAACTCGGTATTCTTTAGGTACCTCGTGAAAAAATTCTAAATATAACTTAATAAATATACAACTCTGTTTTTAACTTCTAACTAAAAGGGACTTATTAACTTAATTAACCTTTTAGTGTAAATGAAAGTGGTTCTTTATTTAATCATTTAAGTTTTTCCATTAGTATGGTTTTGTTAGTGTATTTTTTGTGGTAACAACTTCGATATTTGAGCTGAAAACATTCTTAAATGATTGCTTTTTATTAAATATAAGAGTTTGTTAGTGTTTTTTTTAATAAAAATACACTATGTTATGACATGTTCCACCTTGTATTTACTTAAATATAACTTCCATTGCAGTTTTGCAGCAAACAATGACTCAAAATTACTTTAAACAGAAGCAGCGACATACGTTTATCGCAGGCAACGTGCTACGTTCATCGTAGACATCAAGCTACGGCGTAGGCGATGTGCTACGTTTTCGTAGCAATATTTACCACACAAAATGAAATACAATGAATTTTATTTTGAGGTGTTTTTTTTAAATAAAAAACACCTCGAAATAAAATATGATAAAAATAGAAGTTACCATTTACACGTTAATACATTTGTATTAACGTGTAAATGGTAACTTCTATTTTTTTCAACTTGTTTGATTTAGTTAACAGCAAATTAAATAATTAATGAGAAACGATTATTGAATTTTACAATATCAAGACGACGCGACGGCACAAAAATCACTTAAACTTCGTATTTATTTATTCTACCTAATGCTGTTCCCACTCTACAGACAAAAATTAAATCAAATACTTTACTTACTCTTTTACTAGTGAGTACTAGTAAAAGAACGGAAAATCCCATAATCGGACCATCAATTATGTGTATATTGTTGTTTATGTTTGTAGTACTGTATTTTAATAACAATTGAAAAAAAATACTATTTAGTTTGTTTTTTTTTCTTTACTTCGATGTTAAGATGTTTTTTTTTAGTTTTGAATTTATCTTATGTACATTAATGTCCCCATATACAAAATAATGTAAAATTGACGCATGTGTCTGTGTCACGTGCATAGCTCGGTCCAGTGAAGCATCGTTATCTCCCTTCGTTAGGCCAAAGTCGTGTCCACGCATAATTATAAAAACACATGCAACGCAACATTAGTGGGACGCTGTTCTTTTTTAATGTGTTACAAAACGGAAGGCTGGCTCAAAAATAAAAATGTAAAATCCAAGTAAGACTTTTTCTTTTTTTATGTCGTTTTCATCTTCTCTGCAGTTAGTGCACAAACGCATCATAATTAGATTGGTGCTACAGACCAGTTTGTATTCAATATCTACTAATGTCAATTTCTTAGTTATCTGTCTTGATAGACAGATAACAAATGAAAGCGGCACTCCTGCCTGATGGCAGGAGTTCCGCTTTCAGTTCGTGGTCGAGAACCAATAGTTGTACTCCTACGCTCTACAAGGCAAACCGATTGCCACATAGGCTGGCTCCTCAAACATGAGTAACTTCAACAAATAGCCCAATTACAAGAGCGTTAGGTCGGTTAGGTTGTGAATTGCATAGCCACCCGTTTACCATAACTCACGTGAAGCACTCAAGCATATTTCCCAACCTTTGCACCCATCACTGAGCAATAAATCACGCTCCTATAAAAATCCATCGTACCCACAATATACAGCAATGTGTTACTAAAATTAGTTTTAATCTCATAAGGATGGGCGCTCGAGAAAGCCCGCGCTGGCCACATATGGGATTAACGCCGGCGGTCCAACCCGCCTGGCGTATTAACCGGCCAGTTTACGATTATTACGTTGCACTTACAACTCTTAGGGGCAGCCGGCCGACTATCCATGGCCGGTTTATAGCAATCATTAGGGCACGATCAATGGTTGCCAAACTTGTTTGTTGCTTTTTTTTGAATGAGAAATCGACAGTCAAAGTTGGCTTAAAGTGAGTTTTCGTTAAAAGATTTTTAGAGAACAAAAATGCTCAAATTATTGATCGCCAACGGCTGAGTATATTTACCGATGTTTACTTTCTAGAAGCTTTCAACTTTACTATGTAAATTCACTAGATACACAGTTACACACGGTGTTATTAGCATTTCAAACATAAATAACTAAGCATTTTTAATCAATTCATATTTTCATAAAACTTTTGATTTTACTTTATTAAAAACACAGGTTTGATATATTTCTGTTTTTTAAGGATACTTCACTGTAAAATCAACATGATTATTCACTAGCTAACTAGACATTTAAGCTATTTTCATGAAGAAAAGAAAATGAAAGAATCACAGGACATCAAAAATTCATCCGCATCGCTGTCAACGGGAAAAGTCACCAAAAGCTGGCAGCATTGCCACGTTGAAAGGCATTGCCGATTCTTTGGCCAGCCCTCTGGTCAGGTGAAGAGTCTACCAATCGCTTGCCCATGTCTCGAAAAACTAGATAACTTTCTAACTCAAATTCCATCTAATACTTTGAGCAACTCAGGCGTTCAATAGGCCGCTTCGATTCAAAGTAGTTATTGCAAGCTATGAAATGTGCTTCGACTGTACCACGAGAGTAGTAGGTACTTCATGAAGTTATATCGTAAACATTTATAGGCCATTCTCCATATTTAATCTTAGTCTGTGATCGGTTAACGAGATAGGCTTGTTATGTAATCTGTATTGGAATTCTAAACAAGGTTATTGTTGTGGTTAGTAATATTGAATAGGGAACCTTATTGTCAATTCCTCCCGCTAGAGTGACCATTGCAATATACCAAGTAAAATAGAACAACATGATGTTTAGATCTTGCTAGTTTTTCTCCATCAACGAACTATCTTTATCTATCTTGAACTCCTTTTTTTCAATATATGTATGTATGTATCGGTGTATTTATTCTTGTATTTTACCCAAACGTTTTCATCTTCAGGCTATATTTTTTATCTTTTTTTACCATGTTCTGTCTCTGCATCTGTCTCTGCATAAGATAAACTGATTAAATCTTTGTACGGTTTTCTACCTGTGAATAAAGTTTTCTGTGAATAAGGAGTGTGAATTAAGTTAAGAGAATATCACATAAATAAATAAATAATAAATAAATATTGCTGGACAATCCACACAGCATCATCTAGCCCCAAGCTAAGCAGAGCTTGTGTTATGGGTACTAGATGACTGATATACTTAATACAATACATTACATAGATAGATATTTTTATTATACATAGCAAATACCCAGAACACCCGGAACAAATATTTGTTGATCGTACAAACATTTGTCCCAAGGCGGGAATCGAACCCGCAACCTCTTGCGTCGCAGGCGGACCATCGCCCGCCGCGCCACATCGGTCGTCAAAGACAACATCACACAGTCAAAGAAACATGTTTCTACAAACTTCTGTTTTGTATTGTAAGTCGTTCTTCTAGAATAATCTGTAAAGAAAGCTTCAGTATATCAGTGTTGGAACATCTTAAGCAAGAACAAAGGCGTTCATTTATTCGCTAAAACAAAAAACGACGAAATGGATTATTTATGTACTTACGTCACAAGCGCTTTACAGCTACAAAACATTCAAGGCTGTGTTCTGATAATTTTATAGATGAAGACTATAAGAATGAAGGATTTTTTTAAAACCTCTATGTAATAATGAGGACAATATTTTAAATGCTTCTAACTTATAAAAGCATTTAAGTATTTTAAACATTTACGTTCTGATATTTAACAATTGCAACGATTTCATAATTGAAATACTTATGACCATTTTATAAAGCTTTTAATTTGGTTTGAAATAACAAACATTTATATTTACAGGCATAAAACTTAACCGAAAAGAAACTGACCGCGTGCCTTCGACAGTTAGTTCTGTTTACGTTAGCGCCATTTGCAAGCACAGGGTTGTGTAGGATTCCCTATTAGAAATTTTAGGAACAACTTTTTGTTTTTTTAAGTTTCCCCCATCTAGTGATCACACATTTCTCCTGTATCGTGGGTGCGTTTACAATCATTTAAAATTACTTACGCGAACTGCCAGACCCGGAACAAATACCGGTAGGCCGTACAGATATTTGTGCCGTGCGAGAATCGAACCCACGACACGCGGTGCAGCAGTCGATAGCTCAGCTGCTGCGCCAACCGTGCCATCAATTATGATTAGGCACGTAAAGCACTTCGCAGTTGTACAGTCAAGAAATACATTTTTGCTAGAGCGTAACAGTGGAGTTTGATGTTAATAACCTTCTGTAGGATTAAAATTAAAACAGGGTCTTGTCTTAACAATTTATTGTTGTTCTTTGCCTATAATAATCGGCTGATTTAATAGCTTGTTGATCAAATTCTACTAATGATCACTAATGACCTACAAAATGTGATACGTTAAAGATTTTTTTTTCAATCGGTAAAATAGTTTTAGAGTTTATCCATTACAAACAAACAATCAAATCTTTCCTCTTAAAATATAAGTTCAGAACAGCTCATCTTATACAATAACAACAAAATCTAACCAGCATTGTAGAAGGTACTCGATATTTTTTTACCGCAAAAAAAAAACTCGGATACTTTACATAAAAGTACGAAATAACAACACAACAATAGAGTATTTTCCAGAGGGAACGATTAATCAAAAGTAGGCAAACACGAGACGTCACGGGAGCATACATTTATCACTATCAAAATCTGAAGGAACGAAGACTAAATATAGACTCTTGTGGTGAATAATAATAATAAATAATCACTACACGAATCGATTGATTTGTGAAGTAAGGCTTTACCAAATAAAAAAAAAGAATCACGTATTCGGCCCCAGTAATCACGCAGAAATGCTCCTTCTTTTTATTGCAATTGATAAAAAATAAATTGATTTACGCAGCAAGTTAATAACTAAGAAGACGAACGTGTTTTCATAGATATCTGATCAGATGTACCTACATATGTAGGTTTTTAATTTAGATTTCATATTAACAAGCAAAGCGATTTTGTGAGTAAAATTTCATTAAAATTGTTCATCATTCCCAGTCTACTTTCAATATTCTCTTTTGATTGAATTATTTGGGAGATGGTAGAAGAAATGAAAGTTCATATCATCACGCCTAATACCTGAAGTGTTAGGTAGATGTGCACCTTTGAAACCAAAAACTCAATAACCGACCTGGAAATTGGACCCAAGACCTCATGTTGGGCAAAAGCGACCACTTGACCATGGAGGTATTAATTACTGTTAAAGAAAATGTGGACGTTATAACGCCTAGTGACATGAAAATACTTTTGTTGGTCAATCTTTCGAACTCTTTGTTAACAAAGCATGGCTTTAGACTAACACCTCTTGTGGTTATTATTTTTAAACATTGCACCACACTAGGAGTTTATCCTATATCGTGGGTACGTATACAGCCATTTAAACTCATATAAACAAACAGCCAGACCCGGAACAAGTACATGTAATCCATACAAATATTTATTCCATGCGGGAATCGAACCCCCGACACGCAGCGCAGCAGCCAATCGCTCAACTACTGCGCCAACCGTGCCGTCACAACACCCATAACCAATACCACAACAGCCATTGTTTGGCTCTTCAAGAAAGTCTGGTTTTACTTTTCTCCATGCTAAATTAAAATAACACTGAATATATTTTTCTCATTTTCGTTATTTTCAAAAACCTAGTTGAAAAGAAATTCAACAGAAAAGGGTTCAAATAATTGAAATACAGGTACTTTATCTACCAAAGAGTTTTATACCTTTAGAACTTAAAAGAAAATCTAAAAGGGAAAATCATATTACAGACGGTATTAAGTAGGTAGGGAAGATTATTTTACTTTTTTACCTAGCATGATTACTTGGAAGATAAGTGGTTAGTTAGCTCAAAAGGACTGTATAAGCATCCCCTTGTGTAGGCCACAATGGTCCCATCCTACTTATATAATCCCTTAGTCGAGCATTGTAACGCCCACGGAAACTGACAGCATTGTTGTAGCTATTGTGCTAGAAATACATAAATAATGATCTATTGCCTGTCTTTGTCCTTTTCACTTCAGATATTTTTGTCCATGTCAGCCTCTGCCATAGATATACATACATATATAAAGATAGCTTTGCCCGCAACTTAATCCACGTGGAATATAACAAAATTTCATGGGTTTTGTTTTTTGTGCGAAACCCTAATTATGTTTCTAAATAAAAAGTAGCCCAAGTTACCTCTTAACACGTCAGCTATTAGGTAGTGAAAATTTCGCCAAATTTGGTCCAGCTGTTTCGAAGATTACCTCAAAAAACAGAGTGACAGACAGACAAAAGTTTCTTGATATAACTTCCCTATATAGGTATATAAATAACATAAATAAAAAAATAATTAATAAATTTGTTATTAACACATAAACAGTTGTATCATCTATCATCTCCATCTGCACTCTTCTTTTTTATCTCGAAATCTTCTCTTTTCTTTTATATTTGCCTAGAGCAAATTCTCGCTTTGTCTGTCTTTTGAAAGCACCTTACTTTGTTCTTTAAAACTACTGAATGGATTTTGATGCAGCTTCATTTAAAAAATGTATTATTTTTTAATATATTTCACTTGGAAACTTCGATGTTCAGACGTGTCGTTACTTTGGTACATTGCACCCGTGCTAAGCGGGGCCGGGTCGCTAGTAAATGGAATAAATCGAACGAAATACTTCATTTGACGCAAGTATAAACGTTCCACGTTTGCCAACAATAGTACATTTTGATACCAGGAAGCAAGGTGTGAAACCCTCAATTCCATACGCCCTCGTCTTTGGGTCAAGCTGCAATATCTCCCTAAAGGCAATGGTGAATGTTCACGCGTATTAAACGTCATTTTTCAACACACTTTGTCAGGAAAAAATACATAAAATTTCATCATAATAATCAAAAATCAGTAAGATATTAAAATCAAAATTCATTTATTCAAATTAGGCTGATAATCAGCACTTTTTGAATGTCAAAACGTTTACAAACGACTGTCCCCCAAAACGCCCACCCTTCCTAGTGTTTTTGTTGGGAAAAAGAAGTGGCTGAACAAACTCCTCAGCAACACGTCTGTCTGTTAGTTTGAAGAATCTATACAACATGTCAAAAATAAATATTATTATAGGGCAGATGGAGAAAATAGCGTCGCAGTTTTGCATCGCATCGAAGGAGAGTGCGAAAAAAAACGAGTGTTAAATACATTGCATTGCGAACCTAAAAGCGGTGCATTATGAGCCACTTTACAAACAAGTGTGTTGAAAAAAAGAACATCCAATTCGATTTTAAAATTCAAATGTGGAACACGAACGGTTATAAAAAAGAAAGTAACCAGCCAATTTACGTTTTCAACATCAACATCAAGTGTGTTAACCATTCAAGTTGACCCAAAAATACCTCTATTTACATTTCACCATTCAAAAGTGCTGCGGAAACTTTTCGGCAGGCCATTCAACGTGTATGTTGGATACACGGCTTTTTATCTTTCAAACTCCAAGCCTTTTTGTTGCGTCGCCCCGCACTCTGAAAATAACCAATGCATATAAAATGATTCATGGTCTCAACGTGGGCGCAGGACGCTGCATATCGTGCTCACACGGACGCATTAATTACAAAATGCATTCTGGACTCTGGGTGCTACGCTTTGTTGCAGGATTAGGGCTCTTGTTGTTTCAATTTTTAGTCTAAATGTGGAAACTGAGCGGGTGAATTTACGTGCTATATTTGGTCTCGGGACATTAAGTTGTGCGCACATTTGTGGTGTTACGACTTCACCGTTGCAATGGGGGTACTTTGAACTGGCAACGTGAAAGAAAGATTGGTCAACAGTTTCGTTTAAGGAGTATTGTAGCTGGTAAAGTGAGGCAAATGCTCTTTCTTTTTTCATTTTACACCTTACTTGTTCTAAGCTCTCTCTCCCTCTTACACACACACCTCACTCATACCATATGTACATTCAATTCCCTTGCTGTAAACTAAATAAATACATTTCAATATAATTTTGTAACTGATAACTCTCTTTTATCATTTAACAAAGAAGACCAAAAAGCTCCCGTCTCCTAAGATAGAGGTAATTAACTAAGTCGTCGAAAATCGTTCTTTCAAGTACAGATGCCTGCATATCAAGCTATCCCAAACTGTCGGATTTTCCCAATTGTTTTGTGATAAAATTGAAAAAACTATCAATGACTACTAGAAATTTCAAAGATTGGGGTAGCTTGATGGCCTGGCCTCTGTACAAATATTTTTTATTACTATCATCTAAGAATTGTTGTGAAAGATAACATCGTAGGAACCATAACTATCATAGTCTTATACTAACATGCAATGAGCTTAGTAATAAAGACAAGTGAGATTGTTACAAATGATATCATAATTATCACATTCTTTATTAATACTTGGGACCTCAAAGCAATGCGTCATCTTGCTCATAATGTAAACGGAGTGAATTGGCCTAATTAATTTAATTAATGGAGTAATATATCAGTTCTCATATCATCTTGGCAAACACGCTCAAATTGCAAGTAATGTTACTTGCTATACCTACCGTGTGTAATATTAATAGCAATACCCTTTGATACAGGGTGTAAGGGACATCGGTGCACAACCTGATACCATGAGTTCAGAACAAGATTCTTGACCCCTCATCTGCTTGCTGGGGAGTTTGTTTTTGGTGGGGAGTTTGTTCCGCCACTTCTTCTTCCCAGCAAAAACATTAGGAAGTGGTGAAGGGTGGGCGTTTTGAGGGACTGTCTTTTGTAAACGTTTTGACGTCCAAAATGTGCTGATACTCAGCCTAATATGAATACATGAATTTTGATTTTGATTTCATCGTTGAGTTTTTCTTCGGCCTGTAAATAAGCATTATTTGCACGAAACCCAATCAGATTTTAATAAGAGACTTTTCAACCAAAATCTCACTGGGTTAGATAAAAATGACGAATTTCTCATGACATTTTACTGTATTAAGTAAAAAACACATCATGATAAAACGCAAAAATAAGGGAAAAGACGACGCAAAATTGACGATGTGCCACTCTGTATAATTATGAAATCCCTAAAATCACTTACGACAGTTAATAATTCCAATCTATTATTCCATAAATTGAACTCAGAGATCCTCGTTATTCTTGTTCAGTAAATGGCGAAAATCAAAATGTATAAATTATTGATACGCAGCTAGCTTGGGGATATAACCCAACCCGGGTTATATTCCCAACTTAATAAGTATCGGATTTGCAGAAGCAAGTTTGCATTCAGTGACCGATCGATCGACAACAGGAAATAAAGCGGTTTCGGACAGTCTCGCATGCAATACCCGCTTCGATTTACTGAACTCCGCTGGTTTTAGCTTGACCCAGACGAACTGACACAGTTGAATTACAAAACAGCATCTCAACTCAGCAAAAGAAAGGGATGGAAGATACGCGTAAAAGTTTTCTCGGGCGCTGTACAAAAATAACCTCGGTAATTTTTTTATGATACCTGCTGAAAAGCACATTACAGTGGATATAAAAACGTAATACTACCGAAGAAAAACATAATACGGTAACGTCCCTTTTATATCAGGACCTAACATTGTAACCAGCAAAACCTTTTACTCATACAAGGCTCTCTAACAGAAGTATGTATCCAATACTAGAAATCAGTGTCTATACCGGCCTCTATAAAAATAAACGGCTCCAATTTTCCCGGTGTGCTGGAAATAAAAACATTAGCGATCGTCGGTGCGTGAAATTTCCTTTTTACATGCGTGCCTACACAACAGTAGGTACGGAATAAATCTACGTATATAGTTAATGATATGGCTGTTAAATAAATGGGCTGTTCCTATTTCTCAAATGAGTTAAACTGGAGTGAAGGTAATTTGATGCTCGTCGGATTTTTGTCACGTTTCAGTGATTTATTATTTGGTAGGTTTTACACTTACTGCGTCTTTCGTAATACAACTAGGAACAGCAATGAAGACCGGAAAACTAGAACGAAACAGTTTTATTAGGTGATCAGAAGCTACTATTAGATGAAAAATTTTGGTCAATTTACTGCGTCTTTTGTAATACAGCTAGGAACAGCAATGAAGACCGGGAAAACTAGAACCAAACAGTTTTATTAGGTGATCAGAAATTCAGAAGCTACTATTCGATCAAACATTTTGGTTATGTTATAAAAGCGACTCTAATAATATTGATTGAAATTGACACCGACTCTCTTGTTGACCAATGCAAGTAGGCTATTTCCATCTTTTGCTCTCTTATAAAACAAGAAAGAGACGGACATAAATTAAGGAGCTGTCAATTTTGGTTTAACTTAAAAGCTTTGAATAAAAAACACATTTGATATTTACCACGGCAATTCGCCATCTCTAACTTGGTTCCTCTTTGCCACCGTCCTTTTCTCGAGCAGTTAGTCAGAAAGAGATGTGAATGCTCCGATTTAATTTTAGAAATTGAAGATTGGAATCGTTACCATTTACCAATGCAAAGGAAATAGCAGTGATAACAAAAGCGGACAAAAAAGTGCACACATGAATAAAATTGTGAGAACAATTTATAGACTGACATTTCCTTTTTAATATTACATTTTCTGCAGGCGCTCTCCAAGTGGGCAATATCCTTCCATTCTGTCATTTTTGACGTCTGTCGTCGTCATAAGTGGCCTAAAGGTCTGCGCTCAAGAAAGAGTGACTACGGACTGTTTGTGCTTACACAATTTATAATCCGATAGAGGCACGACAATAGATTTTTATAGATAGCCTGCAGTGGCTGAGGTTTTTCAAGGACCGTAGCTTTCTCTGTTTCTTGACTGCCTCGTTGGTCTAGTGGTCCTGGATCCGACTCAAGGGTCGGGCAAGTTTCATTGCGTTTTTCCAATAGGAATTTTCTCACTAGCCCGGAGTTTGGATGATGGTTGATGGGACTTAAAACATAATTGGCGAAATGTGGGTGTTACTATAGGTGCTCAACCCTTCAGAGAATACAGGAGTGATGTTTTATTTTCAAGACACTCTTTCTCTAAAAATATGTCGATCTAGGATGTTCTTAGTATTTCAGTATAAACTAATGGAAATAAATAAATAAAATAAAACAGGATTTGGTTTATGGTATATACCCCTTCTTCCAGGAACTCTATACCTAACTCTATTCAGCCTTCGCGGTACACGTCCAGGTCGTCTAACTACCTAGCTAGCACAATTAGCCGCGTATGTATGTTATTTGTACAAACAACAATTACACACGGAAAACATGGTTTTTGCGGCAATCAACTCGACAACCGTACGTATTAAAAAGTACTCAACAATTTTATGTACCTATGTATAGGTACAGTTAAGGTCCCAATAAAATGAGCGCTCTATTTCGTTAAATTTAAATCGATTTAACTGCAAATTGGAATTTGATTGGATGTGCCGATCGCGGGCGGCTTGAAATGAATATTTGGGACTATTGGAAACCGTAATAGTATAGTCTCGTATTACTTTACAAACGAAATGGTCGGTACCTAAACGATTTACATTCATTAATTATATTTAAATATCGAGTAAAAGTTTCTAACATTAATCATCATATTTTAATTGACGATCAATTTCGGGTCTGCTATAATGGTTTTTCTTGTTAAACTGTAAATTTCGAGGAAACTTATTTGTTTAGAAAAGTTCTAATTATCTTAATTACTTTTAACTTTGATCGACTCGTCACGTGACTAGAAGCTAGCCTTTTTTTGGCCAAACAATCAGCCTTCTGGGCACTTTTCCCGTTGACAATGACGCGGATGAATTTTTCGATGCCCTGTGATTATTTAGTTTTTTTATTTTCATGTAATAATACTTTTTACTAATTTCTTCATTTCATCAAATTTTGTTTAGAGCATGGTGTATGAACAACAAAGGTTATGCGGCAGCTTATGTTTACACGCGATAGTTCGCAGCCGAATAGTTTTCTTCCTTATTGCTGAGCACCTAAGAGTGAAAACTGTCTGACTGAGTACTTACTTCTTCATTCAGCCGGTATGTTTTACGGCCGAAAGAACGACCGTCGCATGACGTCGCTTGCCTCAAGCCTGGCTGGTCAGTTGGTCTCAGTTCTGACCAAACCCGTTCGGTCGAGGCGCCATAATATATTTACGCTAGCACTTCGCCTGCAACATCATCCGCATGCATTTCGTATACACAAAGGGGTGAAATAATTTTTGAAATCTTTTAACTGGTTTTTGAGTTTACCCATTACAAACAATCATACAAACATACAAACGATTGAATCTTTCCTTTTTTTTTTTTAGGTAGGTTTACTCGCAGTTCAGCTCTAGAAGGCTGTTTACTGCTTAACCGGTCGATCCTGTGGTGACCTTACAAGAAGGCCCCCAGCCAGGGCTAACTAAAAGTTACATTTAAACGACCGCTCGCTAGGGGCCCCTTTCTTCTTTATAATAATAATTTAGATTTTTATAGCTGAACGTTCTTCCACCATAAAACAAAATGGCTCTGTTTCTATATTGGCTCTCCACTTTGTCATGCGGTGAATTCTAAAATTGAGACAGGCAATGCTTGATATATTCCTCAAAACAAAAGTCTTTGTATCGAATATTCGTAGCAAACCTTCCCGTAACATTACTCTGTATGTTAGTATTATCTCATCATCTTCCAAGCCTTTTCTTAAGTGTCGGCTGAAGCCAATTCCGATAGGTCGTTCTTTTTGCTGTGTTCAGTGTGAAATATTGGTGTATTTAACATTGAATGTCTGCCTATCTGACGGTCACAACAACTTAACAAGGGTAGTAAGACTGGATGTCAGACTTTCGTGCTTTATCGACTTTGTATTCCAGTACGATGACTGCAAAAACATTTCAAGTTACACATAAAAGATTGCACTCATGCGAGTACTTCACAACTCTATATAACATTAGCCTCAAACGCTGTATCGAGTTTTCCATTACATTTAATATTCACAAAGTTTATCAACGTTAACGTTTCCACTCGAATGGAAATCCTTGCAAACTCCACAAAACTTTTCACATTAAGAAATGACAAACATAAAACATTTATTTAAATTCGTGCATTTGTGGGCACTTGAACTATTCACAAACAAAATGTCCACGTATATTCGCGGTTCGTAGGCGAAAAGCGGAACTTCAAAGGATGTAATGCGGAGGCCCGTTTAGTGGGGGCAGATGGGAGTCGGGTTGCGGTCAGCTTCATTTCCGAACACAAACCTAGATCAGTGGCTGTCCACAGGGCTGACCAAACTCTCGGATTACTTACTTGCGCTCGAGTTTGTTTAGGAACACCGCGCCGGGTAATATATTTTATTCCAGAATTTCAAACTTAGAACATGCTGCCAGCCCTACGAAGACAGTTTGAAATTTTGGTATCCGGTGTGGGTATATAAAAAGGTTTTGTTACGTCACCAATCTCGCTTGATGACGTAAACGTTCTTGACCTTCTTTTACGTAGGCAGTTACCAGAGCACCAACCAAGTTTAGGTAGCTCGTTAAGGAGGTTGAGAGTATTTTTATAGATGAGCAGAGTTAAATTATTATCGGCCACGTTTATAATAACCACACGCAAATACTATAGCTACATGAAGCTCTGGCTTTAATTCCTGGCTCCGGCAAAGTATTTTTTTCCATCTAAAGATTCTCAGTAGCAGTCGGTATTCATGCCCTGGTGACGGCCATAATACTCGCCTTCATTTAATGGGACTTATATATAACTAAAGCGAAAATACCTATATTTTCGCTTTATATTTTTACTAACAGCTGTTCAAATAATTTCCTCATAAGTACGCATCGATAATATTACTCTAAGATAAATCTCACTCATTTATGTGACCTAAAACTATAATTTCGTCTGGGTAATACATTTATGTGTGCCATTAGCATTTTGGCAAGAATACAGAGCCAAAGCTTCCTCGCTATGTGCCTTGAATGATTTAACTGCATACACATATTGACCTCTCTCATAAATTGTGATTCTCACTACTTCTGATCATAATTCAGTGGATGCAGATTCTTAAAAGATTCAACAAATCGTGGCGACAAGTTGGTGCAGTACCTACAAAAGGAGTTTTTTTTTAAGAAAATATACAGGTTACTTTTCCAAAATGGCTGACTAGGGCAACAATAGGCCAGGACCACAAACACAGATCATCAAACAGAAAAACAAATTGGCCACAACTTACTACTATACAAACATTGCACGGTAATAAAGAGCTTATAAAATTACCTTTATTTCCTTTGACCCCTTCTCCGAACATAGTTCAAATTCCTAATACTAATAAGAACACTTCTACCATCTTAACATTATCCTAACCATAAATTGTCAACCACTTAAGTAATTCGTACGATTTTCGAATCGAATAAACAACTATTCTAGAACGTTTTCGTATAAATTTATGAGGCAAGCGCAATTAGTATTACTTGTATAATTAAAAATAAATAAAGTCTTAAAATTAAATAAACATTATGACATGCGAAACAAATATTTTCAATAAAATCGTATATATTTACGTTACGTTTACGTGAAGCGTTGGTGCTATGTATACTGGTAAATCTGTCTTGTGACGAGGAGAAGCCTATCTCTCCTATTTTCCAGATTTATAAGTACAAATCATAAGACTTATGACCAAATTCAACAATCTCCAAGCTTCCAAGTCTAGCAGCCCTATGCGTTGAAACTGCGATGTCACATTAGGGCCTAAATCTCTAACATATTGTAAGCTATCCGATAACAAATGAGTCTATTGTGGTGAATTTTCTTCTAGCCAGAGGTTTCAACGCAAATACGATGGTGACCTAAATATTGAGCCAGAGAAAATAAAATGCAATTCTTACAAATAAGTCTTTCTTCAGCCATTGAATTAACGAGGTCATGTATCGACATTACCTTTAGTTTATCGAAACTACACATTCTAACTGAACATAGGAAATGCGATACTAGCTATTTATAGATATAGCTACCCCAAACTGTCAGATTTTTCCAAAAGAAAATGAACCTTATTTCTTTTGCGGTAAAAGTGAAAAACTATCAAAGAAATTTGACACATGGGGGTAGCTTGATGTGCTGGCCTCTGTACAAAAATATTGCTGAAGATTTAGAAATCACAAAAGGCAATTATAAAACAGAACGTTTGGAACCGGTGACCCATATTTCACCAGTTATTTTGAAGTTCCATTTGCTATAGTGTGCGTACCTATTGCCACCGACCGCGCATAAATCCAGACTCGGGGTTGCTATTGAGCAATTCGAGATAGAAAAATCTAACAAAATTTTGTCCGACGCAAGAATTCCAGGACTTCAGCAGCAGCGCTTGCGATAGCTAGATCAACGAGGTAGTCAATCTTGTAGCAACATATTTTTCCATCATATTGATAGATTTCGAGTTAATCTCTTAATCTTCAACTTAAACACTAATAAAGGCCGGAAGACTACGGATACGGCCAGTATTGAAACAAAGGAAGTAGGAATTAGTTGCAGTAAATTGGGTTAGTATTTAAATGGTTCCGTACCGAAATCATAAAAGAGAAACCACTATGGTGTGACTTTAACTGTCCGTCCTTCCGTCTGGTCACTGTTCACAGCTGCTTATGAAACTACTTAAGATTTAGAATAGTTCTAAATATATATTTTTATGAAAATGTTGTCCCCCACCTCCCTATCGTTATATGTATATAAGGTTTGTGAAATCTGTCATTAATCTAGTTTATGAATTTCTTTTAAATATTACATACGAGAAAAACAATGTCTCTTAGTAGCACAGCTTAGTTTAGTTTTAGTGTACACCAAAAACCTTTTGCGACCATACAATTAAACTTTGATAAAAAGAAAAAGTAAAAAGTGGAAAAGTATTTTTCGTACCAACATACGGAACCATAGGCGGGCGTGTCTGAATCGCTCTGTGCTGGTATTTTTTTATAATTTCTAATAAACTACCAACAAACTACACACAAAATAACAACATTGTTGTTCTTTGTTCAAGAACAGAATAGCTCATGATGCCAAGAAAGAAGAGTTAGTACGTGCTGGACATTTATTAAAATGCTTTTTATAACTGACGACAGAGCTGGTTAGCTCAGTTGTACGTGAGTATTATGTGGACCACTTAATTATACCATCTGGAACAAGTGGCTAGAGCTGGCCGAGTAGTTTATAGAGATAGTGTAACTGTGGGTACTTTGAGCTCATTACAACTCCTAGCTAAACGTTGACCGTTGTCATTGCCTAGTTTAGCAGAATTGTACCTATTCTGTGTGACTGAACAGAACTTTAGTAAAGTTTTGTATTAGCTAAATGTCGCATGTTGAGACTTTGTAATGTTAACCACTGATGAAGTAATTGATCTAAGTAGTCTAAATAGACTTGTTTGTATCATTCCTCCTATAAAATTATTTTTTTCTATATTTATGCCCTTGGTCTTCAATGAGTTTGCGAGATATCTTATCCAAGGGAAGGCCATAAGAAGGATATATTTTTCTCAAACTTTTTTTACCTTGTATTACTTATGTGTGTAGTTTGACAAGAGTATAATAATAAACAAGCTTACAAAAGATATAAAAGTTGTGCGAATAAAAATACCATTTTCTAATATTAGGTACCTACCACGAAGGTTTGATTTCTTCGTCTAAGCTCTGTTGTGTTGCTCATCGAGTCGTGCGCTTGGCAAGCAATTTACTCGATAAAATAGGTACTTAGCATTCACGTGACTACCACAGCAAAAGATGGAGATAAAACTAGTTGATGTACGCGGTTTCACTCGCACCCTTGGGGAAATAGCTACTCAGATATTCAGCCGGAACGACGCTGATAAACACTATTATATGTTTTGATATACGACATGGTCTTACGGCCTCGTTGATCCGATGTGTTTCTGCTGAGTTGACGTCCTGGGTTTCATTCCCGGGCCAGTTAAAAACGAATAGCAATCGGCTCACCCCTATTACATGGGACTTAAAACATAACTGGTGAAATTGTGAGTGTGCTGTAGGTACACAGGATTTTATGTCAAAAAATTAATTGGGTTATTCTTTCCGGGATATCAGTTGGACCCCAGAGTCAGGAACTGTTGCAATAGGCTCGCCCTCTGATACATGGGATTTGAGTTTGAACAGTTGACGAGTTGAGTTGAGTTTGACGGCACGGTTTGCGCATTGGCTGAGCGATTGGCTGCTGCGCTGCGTGTCGTGGGTTCGATTCCCGCACGGAACAAATATTTGTATGGCCTACAGGTAGTTGTTCCGCACCCACTATACAGGAGAAATTCCTAATGTGGGGCAACGTTTTATTTAATAAAAATAAATAAATAAAAAAACATGACTGGCGAAATGTGGGTGTACTGATACATCTTCGCTTACCCCTACAAACATAATTTAAGTTGATGTGGACGATTGAATTAATAAATTAAAATCTTTTCATGCATTGAACAACATAATTTATTACAGTATTAAAAAGTAATACATACGTTTCTATGTTGAACAGATTTAGAATTTTATTTTATTTATGTTTTGAAATTCCGTTCAGCCATTTATACGATATTGAGTAACATACATCTCCCCAAACATATCATTTCTTACATCAGTGAACACCATTCTTACATTAGTGGAATCATCTGTACATTTGCCCCTCTACAAACTTTAATAAACTACCAACTCGACCTATCTTTTCATGGAACGAACCTCGAAATATCACGAGACGTACTCGAAACCGTCACCACGAAAAAGCTTGGCGCAAAATAATTTCACCCGTCACATCACTTGACCCCACTCAAGTCAATAGTGGCCGTTGATGGGCCAGCCTACCCGATGTTGGCCATAAATAAATAAGTGTCTACACCACTGACACTTGATGGAATTGCTGCGGCTTAAACTGGGAGCTAGTTAGTAGTACCTACTGAACGATAAAGTTAATCATGTTAGTCTTTCGTCAGTTAAACTTCTGCTTTCATGGAATAGCTATTTTTGGGAACGGTCTCTTGCAAGGCAGGTTGGCTGACCGGACTATCCTGTGGTAAATAAATAAATAAAATAAATAAATAATGCTGGACAATCCACACAGCATCATCTAGCCCCAAGCTAAGCAGAGCTTGTGTTATGGGTACTAGATGACTGATATACTTAATACAATACATTACATAGATAGATATTTTTTATTATACATAGTAAATACCCAGAACACCCGGAACAAATCTTTGTAGATCCTACAAACATTTGTCCCAAGGCGGGAATCGAACCCGCAACCTCCTGCGTAGCAGGCGGACCTTCGCCTGCTGCGCCACATAGGTCGTCAAATATAAACTAAAAACCTTGTGGGGTACGAACCTCGGCTTAGGGCGCCGTTGATGGGTGCCAGCAAGGGACAGGCCGGATCGGATAGCCCTTTCTAGTCCAGTGTTTTGGAATGGAATGGACAGGAATGTAACATGGTGGAGGTAGTAGATTCATCGCGATGCGTTATGTTTTAAGGGGTTCTGTACCTCAACAGGAAAAAACGGAACCCTTATAGGATCACTCTGCCTGTCTGTCAAAACTTATTTTCTCAAGAACACGTGGAGGTATGAATAGAAATTGATAACAAATATGTATCAAATCAAATAAAAAAAAAAAGAGATGGCCAATTATGCGACACATTTTGATACTTGTAAATAATTTAAAACCTATATACTTCCCGTTGACCTAGATCATGAAATTTGGCAAGAAAAATAAAATATTAGTCGAAAATCGTTAGTTTTAGGTTTGTCTCATAAAATTATTCAAAGACTTACAAGAACGACGTACTTTATACCCGTTTTCACTTGCACGGTTTGTAATGCCTTAATATGCTTGCATTGTTGCACAGTGCAAAACAGTGTAGACATTACTGTTAGGTTTCGCTTAGTGATAGTAAAAACTGTCATTAAATACAGCAAATTTAAGTTTAAACTTTATTTAAAGATTCACTCACAATACACTACACTTAAATCAATATCTAAATTCACTGCTGGATTTTCAACTCTCTTGAAGCGTTGAAATACCAAAAAAGCGCTTATAATATAAAACAAAATATGAAGAACATTTTTGAGTCCAATACTTTCTCATTTAGTTCAATGTTATAAGCATTTATGTGTCTAGACTCGTTGTTAACTCGTACCTAAGTTAACAAAGCCAATTTGAAGTAAATTTTACATAAAAAATGTAACAGCATTAGTATGCTCTTGGATAGAAACTTTATGAAAACATATTACACCAAAATTGGTACTTACGTAAATTAGGGTGGCTCATATTTTATAAAAAGACGTTACTTATACGACTAGAAATAACATAACTAAAATATATCACGCACATAGAAAGTTTTTTTTTATTTTTCTCTTAGTATTTTTTTTTTTTAAAACGTTTCCCCACTCTAGGAATTTCTTTTGTGTCGTGGGTGCGTTTACAAACATTTCAAACACAAACAGCCAGACCCGGAACAAATACCTGTTGGCCATACAAATATTTGTTCCGTTCGGGAATCGAACCCACGACACGTGACGCGGCAGTCGATCACTCAGCCACTGCGCCACACACAGATTTATAGACCACTACTTACTATGTGAATGTTATAACATCATCAACGTAGGCTAAGTTACCCATAGCAAAAGTCAATACAAATTGTATGCGACCACATGGCAGGCTTTCTCTAACAAATGAAGAAAGTATCACGTTAATCTGCCCAGTAATTACGGAGAAATCACTATAATTAATGTGCTTACAAGAAAACTCGCCGATTGCATAACCTTCTCTTGTTTTGAAGTTGGTTAAAAATGTAGAGCGCTAAAGACGTATCAGCCGTGACTTTGTTGTAAATATAATATAATCCAAAACCTTAATTGCGTTCATTGGCCTAGCCAAATAACACTTTTCTTTGACATAGAAATCCTCCTAGATTTGCTTAGCTTCAATAAAAAATATACAATAGATTAAACTTAATAGGAAACTTAGATCTACCTATCCAGAGACTAACTGACTGTCAGTTTTGCAATAAAATGCAGATTTAATATTAAAATAGAAATCATGGATCAATATTAAAGATGAATTACTTGTATATGCAAACCTCCGTAAATGTATGTATATTAGCTATACCCTGCCTCTCTATCTGCCAACCTCTTCTTATTCTCAGTATGACTTTGTATCTATCTCAAAACAATCATATAACTATTATTAAAAATCCATCGAGATACAAAGGCTCTTCAGTACCTATCGACAGAACAATTCACCGCTCACAACGAATAAAAGCTAAAAAGTAAAGAAACTGAAATAGACAGCTATTGGCCTTCTAATCTCTCCCTTCTCTAGGGACCTGTCGATACCCACACATAGGCACAACAAAGTCCTGTCAATACCTAACTCATCCGAAAAGAAAACATTACGAAAGTAATTTTACAAAAAAACCTTCACCATGTTGAGAATGTGAACTGAATAACAATGTTCTATCAACGCCCTTATCACGGGCTCACAGCTTATCAAATTTGTTGGCCAGCCTTTATTAAGCCTCTTGAGATTTTCATTAACTTTATATCTCAGAAAACACAATGGAGTTCACATAAAATGTAATTGTTTCAGTCAGAAAAATATAATACAAAAGATATTGAGCCCCAGCGAACGTTAAATTTAAATTATACGAGAGCCTATGAACGGCGTTCAGTGGTATTTTATTAACTTAATAGGACTTAAGTTAGGCGTAATTATCTACGGCAAAGTTTTAATTTTAAACATTCCGCTGAAATATCGTCGAAAATATTACTTCGTTTGTTTTATTTTTTATCTTTCTGGCTTTTTAATGTCAGAATTTAAATTTGAAAATTAGTTTAATAAAGTAAAGGCCAGACTTCGTCACCATAGCAGTCCGTTCTAGGCAAAGTAAAAATTTTGAACAGTCTCATGTGAAGATGATAACAATTTTATTTTATAAAAGGACTGGCTGTATAATTTTAAAAAAAGCCACGGGTATCGTGCGGAACCCAAATTCTATTCCTGAAATAAAAGTTAACTCCTTATAACATTAGCTATCTACCAATGAAAGATACGTCAAAATAGGATCAGCAGTTTCGGAGATTAGCCCAAATAAATCAACAGACATTAAAAAAAAAAAATGTGGTCTTACTGCGGTATTTACTTACCGCAGTAAGACAACATTTTTTTTTGCCCTATGCATTTAGTAAAAAGGTGTTATTTTAACATTACAAACAGACACTTACTTAAAAGAATTTTTTGTTTGTTTATTTAGTTAGTCTAGACTCTAAGGAGATTACTATCTTCGCCAATCACTAATGGAAATGGAAAATGGAAAGGTGCATAGTTAACTGTAGCTTACTGTATCCAAACAGCCGACCTTTGCAACTAACAAAGAGACTAATATAATTCCTCATGGGTGACCCTAAACTATTGTAAAGACACCGTAGGTCATTCTCGTTAAGTAATCTGTAATCTATACTTCTATACTGCTAATACTACCACTTATAAACTTATATACACCAATCTTTAAAACTACCCGTCGGATTAAAAAAAAATACCTTTGCAATTGATAAGCCAGTACTTGAAGAAGATTATAGGCTATTTTACATCACGTGACAACCCTTAGAAGCTAGTGAAACCGCGAGGCACAGTTAGTATAAACATATCACATATTACCTACTCAAATAAAACATAAATCAAACCACGTATGAAAGCCAATTCTTCAACGAATGCATGTTTCATTAAAATGTCTAGACATTTAAACAATGGAAGTTTAAAATGGAATTCGTGTTTAACTAAGCTGAGCCTGAAACAACACTGGCAGGAAATGTAAGCAGTGCCAAAAAAGTTTTTAATCATTAGGAATTTCTATGAGAATACAATAAGAGGCAAATATTTTAATTTTCTGTGGACAATGTTGTGTGAAACTGTTTTGATTCAGAGTTTACGAAAAAATAGTATCGATAACCGGTGGAGAAATGATCCCTTTATTTATCCCATGGAAGTAAATATCAGATTCGAAATAAAAAGATTGAATAGAGAGTATCCAGAGGAATTTTCTATTTTTTAAGTGGTCCTTACGAAGAAAATCATAACGATAATGATGATTATCATATTTGTCTCATCTTGCAATGCTGGGTCAAACCTAATGTCAAAATAAAACGTAATATCAAAATATTATATTTTTTACTGACGAATCGCCCCGGAACCGCTACGGATGCAAATTTCTATTTATTGATATTTTCCCGTGATTTTTTTTACACAAAATATCATCCTTATTTTTCGTCTTTTACGGAGGATTCTCTTAAAACTTTTTTCCATACTAACCTTGTCCTCACAATTACGAATACAAAAAAAAACAGCCAAATCGGTCAAGCCATTCTCAAGTGATGGTCTTTCATATACGTAGCCATTGATTTTTATTCATACAAGTACTTAAGAAGATGGATTATGACATAAAAATGTGTTCAGCAAAATCAAGACAACATAGTCAATATTACCAGTTTGACAAAGTTTAGCTCACCGCTAAATCAATAACAGCCATAAATAAAGAGATCAAAACAAAACAAAACGTGACGTATAACCGCATTACTTCCCATAAATAACGAGTCAACGGTTACAAGAAATGTTGTATCTATGAAATACGTTAATTCGCGTGTGTTCGCAGGCGATGAGCCAACAAATTGTGATTATTTATAGTTGTGTGTGTGCCAACGTCGTGTGACACCGCATGGTTCGCTTGGAAAAGAAAAAAGAGATTAATTAGGACGTGCCTCGGTACGAGGGGCTAACAATGGCGACGATAACACGTTCTTGAGATACAATGTATTCGTCTACTTGATAGCCACGTATTAAAATATAAAAGTATTTTAAATAATTTAAAACATAAAATAACTAGCTATATATTTTACACTAGCAATTATATTTTTTTCTACTTTTTAGGTAATGGCAACATTGAGTATTCATCTCTCTGTGTTTCATATTTTCTGTACAGCAACATGCATCTTCTAATAATTTTCTAAATACATCTTTCAGCATTTACATTGTACAACAGACAATCTGCATTTTTGTTAAAGTTGCAAATGCTAAACAATTCTCATTAAAATATTAGTTTAAAACTGTTTAGGAGTAATTATTATCTTTTGCTTCAAGACTCGTACCTTTTACTCTCTCTAGAATCTTGCTCAAAATTCAAGCTTTACTTAAAACGTTTGATTAAATTAAAATTCTTGACTCTTAAAAAAATATTACCTACCAACGGTTGAACCCAATAAAGAATCAATCAGTAGATTTGCTTACAGAGGCCATCACATCAAGCTACCCCAATATGTCAAATTCCTTTTATAGTTTTTCAACTTTATCGCAATATAAATAAGATAAATGTCTAAATGGGCAAATTTGACAGTACGGGGTAGCTTCATGTGCTGGCGTCTGTGTGATATTGAGATAAAGTCGATTTAAGAACAAGTACTGCTAAAATCCTACCTCCAATAAAGCAAATCTACTGAAAGATTCGTTCTTGAGTTCGGCCGTAACTAGGCAACAAAAAATATCTGTCCATTTAGAGTGCGTTTAAATCATTCTTCTCGTTTTTAAACCACATCCTGCAGTAAGTGCGACCATTAATAAGTCCACTCAAGCTTTTCCTTCAGCAATTCAACTGCAGCAGCGAATAAATTATCCAAACGCTGCAGCTTCGGCCCCACGTTAATAATTCCCCATATGATTACCGAGTGCCGTTTGCCGATGGAATTAATCTGAATTTTTCATTAACCCCCCCGTATCTAATTATAGTGGGAAGCAATTACTGTTACCGGTATATACGCCGTAATTCCTAATACGCTGCTATTTCCTCGAAACCGTCCATGTATTATGCGGTATGGAATCCCGGTATCGTCCTGTTATGTAGTACACTTTAACGTGAAATTAAATGCCACGGACCAGACTCATTTCATTTCCATATAGACGAAAATTCCTTTAAGTACTTGAGCGATGATGGGCGAGCCTGGCGTAGGCAGGATTCTACACATAATTAACAATATTTTTTGTGGTGTCCTCGTTTATTTTAATTCTTGGATGAAAAGAAACCGTAGGCACTCGACCTAGTGTAGATGGTATAAGAGGTGGGATGTATCCGATTGGATTACCTAGTTTACCTCATTTAAAAGATTATGTAAATAAAACTGACAGACTGCGTCGTTGCGTCCAGTGGTTACAGGCGCTACTGCTGAGCACGACGCCCTGGGTTTGATTCCCATATTCAAACAAAGACAAAGTGATATAAGATTTTTCCATTTGGCTTTTCTTAGTAGTAGTCTGTATTACTGCCCAGTTGGCCATTTGCAAACCTTTTTTACATTACATTGGAGATGAACTTTACTGGCAAAATGTCCATCTCTGCAAAAGTCTTCGGGGAAACCAAGTGTCATGTATGTGTGAATAAAATCTCTTTTATGTCAATTAGAAAAAATGCTTTCATTAACAAAATACACTGTCGATTAGCCATTAAACAAAGAAATGAAACTTAATACCTACGAGTTCTGCTGATCGATCTAATGGAGAGCAGACGTAAGGTTTAGCTAAAGCCCCAGCCATTTGTTCAAATCCTCAAGGATTGTCGTAGTGTTTGTGTGCCATGGAGTATTTAGCGCAGTTTGTTCGAATTAATTGATGGAATTGTAATGCTTGCAGACTTGTTGCATATATATATCCACATTCATAAGATTTGAACCCTTTGTTAGAGATAATTCGTAGAAAAAAACTAGTGGATTCAATAGTTTGGTAAATACGAGTATGTAGAAAGCAATATGTGAAAAACAGTAAGGATTCAGAAAAAAAATCAAGCAGAAAGAAGGAAAATAAAACTATTCGACCCGAGACATTTTCCTTCACGCAATTATTACAATTTTTAACACACAGGCACACTGTATTCCTAATTTAAGAACACTAAGAATAAATTAAAACTTAATTTTAATAAAGATATTGTATGACATACAACTTGAGTACATCAATGTTAATTGTTATGCTTAAGTTCAAAAACCCCTCAGAATTCAATTATGCATGCACACAGCCTGCAATGCAAATGAACCAGAACTTTCAAATACAACACACGTACAGTACACACACATATATATAGTTGGAAAACTCGGCAGCGATCAGTGCACAAAGATAGAAGTCTTAGCAGTTGCTTCCAAGTTTAGTGCGTGACCGGCGTTTTACCACTTACAGGGCTCTTGGCTTGCGCCAGAGTTCCGATCAAATTGAACACGAAGTGCACACTTGCAGTTTCTCAGTACCGAATGAGAGCAATTTACTTTGGTATTATTTTGGACACGTTTGTTATGTGTCTTGTTGCGGTTCTGTCCGATATTGCTAGAAATTATTAGGCGAAGATAGTTAGAGACTTAGAAGTTTTCTATCAAATTCTTGAAATACTTCATCATTGTAAGCTTATTTTAAGCCATTTCTACTCCATTCACTCTTACTATAGAAATAAATACTACTGGACTAATACTACTGGACAATCCACACAGCACCATCTAGCCCCAAGCTAAGCAGAGCTTGTGTTATGGGTACTAGATGACTGATATACTTAGATACAATACAATACATAGATAGATATTTTTTATCTTACATAGCAAATACCCAGAACACCCGGAAAAAATGTTAACAGATCGTACAAACATTTGTCCCAAGGCGATAATCGAACCCACAACCTCCTGCGTCACAGACTGACCTTTGCCCGCTGCGCCACATAGTTCGTCAAATGATAATGTTTACTTTGAATAAATGGAATGGGTTTGCCACATCATAAATTGAATAGGTATGCCACATCATACACGAAATAATACCGCTTCGCAAAGGAAAATCAGCAAGCTAGACTTTTCGGTCTGTCGCGCCCTAAACGGTCTAGCGAATAAGCACAAAAGAGAGCAATTGAGTACCTGAATGTGAATACAATTTGATTGCCACTCACCCTTCCATATTCGTGTTAGACAGCCGGACTGGAACGTGTCCAGCTGTGACGTATGGACGCCATTTTGCGCGCCTTAATAACTGTCAAATCATGTCCGCTCAGTCCTAGAGCAAATAATGATTTTGTAAATGAATGCTGTGGTTATTATACGTGATTAATAAATCTTTTTATATGGATGAGGGCTATTGTTTGGGATGAGTAACGTAAATGCATTTATTGGACTGTTACTCTCGTATATATCCATTTATGCGGGCATTTATTCGAAGGTTTTTTTTGGTACCTACTAAACTGTGCGTTGTAGTTGTTGTTTTGCAGGTTCGATTCCCGCCTTCGGACAAATCTTTGTTCCGGGTGTTCTTGGTATTTGCTATGTATTTTTAATACGAAATATCTATCTATGTAATGTATCTTAATGAGTATATCAGTCATCTAGTACACGTAGTATAATACAAGCTCTGCTTAGCTTGCGGCTAGATGATGCTGTATGGATTGTCCAGCATATTGTTATTATTATTTTATAGATGCTGAAAGCAGCATACAAATATTTACACGGTACATATACGTACGACGTAAATAATAATGATAGTTGATATCCCTTGCAAGGGAAAACTATTGCATGAATTCGTGTTTATTTCGAAATATGTTACGACTTATAATAGATCCGTGTCAAAACCACATAAACTGAGCATATTTACAGCTTAAATCCATTCATTTATAAACTAAAATCCGCCTACTCACCTCACTTCGACACCGCAGCCGTAAAAAAATGCATGTTGCGTAATCCGAGCCCTCGGTCGCCAAACACGTCATGCTACTCTAATTATATTAAGAGCCTTATTTACTCATATTTAATACTAACAAGATTATATTCATTTCATTAAGCATTCCCGTAACACGTTAATCCCTTGGTGTTAATTAAAACAAACCAAATTAATTGAATATTTCAAATACATCTGTTTACGCCGCATTACTTTGTATTCGAGCGTTTCATTTTCTTTTTTAAGTACTGTTCAACGTTCGTACTCTTTAATGAGTGAGTTCATGTCTGATGAAGTTCTGTAATTCTTCTGAAAATAAGTAGAGACCTGTTACTACATGTAAAGTAGTAGTAGTAGTGTAGTAGTGGGTACTTAAAATTACTACTTTAAGGACCGAATATATTCACTTTCCGGGATAAAAGACTTACGTCAGTTCCTACTGCAGTAAGCAAAAGTAAAAGTAACAATCAAAGTTTTCTACTTCAAATAAAAACAAACATAAACGCCTTTTTCCCATAGGGGTAGGCAGAAATCACAGAACGCCACCCGCTACGATCCTTACATATCTACTTCTTTCGCGAGTACTACGCACAGTACTACCCTTTTGAAGAACATCACCGAAAAGTTAAGTGTATTATACATACCTTCTAGGGCGTCCCCTAAGCTTACATCTGCCTCATACCTTTTTGTTAGTCGCTTTTCATTCATCCACTCAATGTGACCACACTATCTTAGGATACTCTTTTCAATTTTTTTCCATTTACTTCATGTCCTTTTAAAGGTATAATATTAAAAACAGCTACTATTATCTTGTGAAATATTTTCAGCGTGTGATCTACGCACAGTAAATAATTTGATAAGTAATTTTAAATGACTCCGTCGTTGGCGTAGTGGTATTGTATTGTTATACGGGCCGATTTCCGCAACTCCACGACGTAGCGCGTATTTTGCGTAAAGGGTGGGACAATACCTTATTCGATCCACCCCAGTTCCCCGAGAAAGGCCAGCAGCGCCCTGACGTTACTGGCGATCTCTCGGAGAGTAACCGGGTTACCGAAGTATTTAGCCCTGTATGCAGTAACCTCTGGACAGTGGAGAAGCACGTGGTCCGCCGTCTCGTCCACCTCCATGCAAGCTCTGCACAGTGGGCTATCTGTAACTCCTATAGTAAATAGGTGCTTGTTAAATGACCCATGACCTGTGACAGCGGCTGTGACTGTGCGCAGCTGCTGCTTAGTCAGTTGTAGGGCCTGTTTTGTAAAGCGGCCGTCCATTGCAGGGAGTACCTCCCTGGACAGCCTGCAGTCTGTATGGTCTGACCAAATTTTGTTGTGTTGAACCCTAGTGCGTTTCCTTACCAGAGTGCGTATATACCCAAAGGGGAGTGGTACAATGGGTTCCGGTCCCATTACTGCCATGCTAGATCCCCTTCTTGCGAGTTCGTCTGCAGCATCATTGCCACGAGAACCGCTGTGTCCTTTGATCCATTGAATGGTTATGTTGTTTAGAATACCCACCTGATTTAAGCGGTGATGACATTCGTATATAAGCCCAGAGTTGGTTGTGTAGCATTTTAGTGCTTGCAGGACCGACATACTGTCCGATAGAATACGGACAGTGTGGTCCTGAACCTGTCTGGCTGCGATAGCTGAGGCTGCTAGGGATATACCCATACACTCTGCTTGGAACACCGTATTGTGGGCCCCTAGAGGTGTGGCTATATGTATATTGAGGTCCTCCGAAAAGATGCCAGCGCCAGAGCCGGTACCTGTCTTGGATCCGTCTGTGAAAATACGCAACTCTGCTGGACGTTGTCCCTCGTACCGGTGATCCTCATGGAGTTGGATTTTGTATCTTTTATCGAAGATAAATTGCTTGGGAATCCGGTCGTTTATGGCTTTAGTCAAGGGGAACTCCTTGTAGAGTCCCTCAAGTAACGCGGAGTGTTGTGTTTCTCTTTTACTCCAGAGATTTAGTGTTTTTAGGCGTACCGCCGCCATCGTCGCTTCCTGTTGTATAAACAGGTGGAGGGGCGGGATTTCCAGCATTGCTTCAAGAGCTGCGGTAGGAGTAGTCCTCATACAGCCCGTGATTGCCATGCAAGCTAGCCTCTGCATGCGTTGAAGTTTGCTTGAGGCTGTAGTTAGTTTGGTGCGGGGCCACCAGACCACGGCACTGTATGCGATCATTGGTCGGATAACAGTGTTATATAGCCAAAGTATGATTTTGGGTGATAGGCCCCACTTCTTGCCTATCATTTTCCTGCACTGCCAAAAAGTGATACAGGCCCTGTTTAGTTTGTTGTCTAGATGATTACTCCAGTTTAGCTTACTATCAAGGATGACCCCAAGATACTTGACCTCGTTCGCTAGTTGGAGTTCTGTGTTGAATAGTTTTGGTAGGCTAAAGTGGCCTAGTGTTCTTTTCTTGGTGAACATGACTACTTCGGTTTTAGTGGGGTTCACCGAAAGGTCAAATTCCCTACACCATCGTTCAACGATGCGTAGTGCCTGTTGAGTGAGGTTGCAGATCGTCCCTGTCACCTTCCCTGACACAAGGATTGCGAGGTCGTCCGCATAACCTATCGTGTAGTAGTGGTTGTCATTTAGAATTTTGATGAGGTCATTTATTACCAGGTTCCAGAGGAGGGGAGATAAAACGCCTCCTTGGGGGCAACCCCTGGCTATCAAGGCCATGTTCTGATCCTCTTCCAGACGAACCACTCGTTTGCTTAACATGTTAGTAATCCAATCTGTTAATACCTGATCCACGCCATGTTTGGAGAGGGCGGTACTAATACTGGAGAAGTTTGTTTTATCGAAGGCGCCTTCGATGTCTATAAATGTGCCTAGGCAGGTAGCCTTTTGGTGAATAGCTTCTTCAATCCGGCTAATCACCAGGTGAAGAGCTGACTCCGTCGACTTACCTGAGCAGTATGCATGTTGGTTACCATGTAGTGGTATGTTTTTAAGAGCGCCGTCTCTTAGCTCCCTATCGCATAGTCTCTCCAAGGTTTTTTGGAGAAACGATGTCAGGCTGATAGGTCGGTAGGATTTAGCGTTTGTGTAGTCACTCTTGCCTGGCTTAGGAATGAATATAACCTTCACCTCCCTCCAACCTTTCGGGATGTGTCTGTAGGCCAGGCATGCCCGCAACAGAGGCACTAATCTTACGGCAACCGAGGTACCACCCCACTGCAGTAGGGCGGGGAAAACACCATCGGGGCCGGCTGCCTTAAAGGGTTGGAAGTTTTCGATGGCCCATTGGATTTTCTCCAATGTGATCATCTTGTTTGCGTATAGCCAGTCATTTCCTGACGGTGTTTGCATTGTATCAGACCAATCAATTTCCTGAGTGAGGACGCTTCCTGGGAAGTGAGTTTCTATTAGGACGCGTCTCGTTTCCTCTGGTGATGTGGTTAAGGTATTGTCAGGTTTACGGAGAGTGGCTGGCCCAGGTGTGTGCTGTTGCGCCAGTATTTTCCTTACCCTGTTTGCTTGTTGGCAGGATTCAATATTGCCACAGAACTTACGCCATCCTGCGGTGCTTCTGAATCTGATGCATTTTTTGTAGCTAGACTTGGCCGCGTAGTATGCGTCCCAGTCCTCGTCAGCCCATGTGTTCATGGCTCTGTTCAGAGCCTTCCTTACCTTACCGCGCTTGCGTTCCAGTTCGGCGCCCCACCAGGGTTGTTTACCTGGTGTTACGGGCAGTGTGGTTACTGGGCAGGCAGTATGGTAGCTGTCTATCATTGATGCAGTGATGTGCTCGACCTGTGCATCTATCTGCGTTGTGTCCACGTACCTTGGTGGACTGCTTAGTGTCGCCAGCTTGATAGCAAGCGTGCGTGTGTAGGCAACCCTGTTCGTATTCCTTGGGTTGCGTCGTGGCGGTATAGGTGTCGCACAGACCTGGATGTCAAAGCGGATCCACCTGTGATCCGAGCACGAGGTCTCCTTGGAGACCTGCCAGCCCGAGGTGATTTCCGCTGCACCCTCAGAGACCATGGTGAGGTCAATGATCGTGCGGCTTCTTCTGGTTACGAATGTTGGTTCGGAGCCTGTGTTTAATAGGGATAGGTTTGTTGTAAATAAAAATTCAACCAATGTCTTACCCCTATCATTTTGCGTGTCCATGCCCCACAGTGGGTGATGGGCATTTGCGTCAGCCCCAATAACAACCTCCATCCCGCTCCTCTCGCAGTAACTTACGAGGCGGGCGAGGTCATGGGGTGGCGGTGTCTCTGCCTCAGGCATATAAGCCGAGGCAAAGACTACTGGCATCTCCGCGCCATCCCGCTGTATAGACAGTCTAACTGCAGAGACATCTCTGCAACAGAAATCTGCTAAGATCTGTGTTTTAAGGTTACCTATTACATAGATACACGATCTAGGATGATCGTGGTCTGTAGTGACTAACATCTTACCACCGAGATTGGAGAGTCCTTGTATATGGCCAGCCCTAATCCACGGCTCCTGGATCAGGGCAATAGTGGTAAGTGTTATTGAGTTTTTCCAATAGTAATTTTCTTAGCAGCCCTGAGTATGGATTTCTGATAGTTAATGGCAATAGGCTCGCCTCCTTACTTAAAATTAAATGTAAAGTTTATAGATTGATTGGACTGCTTCGTTGGTCTACTGGTCCTAAGCCTGAGGAGAGAATGTGAGAGCCCAAGAGCCTGAGATATATATAATAGACACCAGGAACTCAGTTCTGGTGTCTATTCCCAGTTCGAGCTAAGTGTTATTTAATATTTCCAAGAGGAATTTTCTGATTAGCAGCCTAGATTTCTGATGCTTGATAGCAATACATATGTATATATAGCATAGCATACGAAGTGTGGGTGTTACTATAGGCGCTCATCTGCCCAACCCTTCAGGGAATATAGGCGTGAGCTTACGTTATATTCATAGATTGATAATAATACAATTCATGAAATTTTACCAACTACTAGAAATATCAATATTACTGTGGTCTCTTTATTACAATTCCTTGAATTATTAATAACATTTTGTATCAAATAAATCTGTTATATCAAATACCAGGTAATTTCTAATAAATGTCTTAAGGTGCTCCCTCACCGGGAGCATTCGCCTGTAATGTAACGTTACAGAGTCGAGCATTACATCAGTGAGTGAGGAGAACCGAACATTGTAATGCGGAACATGTATTGACATATACAATGTGTGACGTTTTGATACAATTTGTATCATGTATAACTAATTCAGCTACAGACAAACGCTCAAAATTTGTTACATGACAAGCGAATTTTCGCCAGTCAGGGAGACAGTATTGTAATGTAATGCTCAAAATCGAATCTGGAATATTACATTACAGACGAATGCTCGCAGTGAGGTAGCACCTTCAGAGATAACTGGAACGAGTACCTGAACAGAATTTACTTACAAACATAAATGAAAATTCAATCGTCGGTTTTAAATTAGTCTTCATCCGATACAGCTAAACTCATAACAACTTCAGTTGTTATAAATATTCGAATGCAGAGTATAATGTATTAATTTTATTGTAATTTTAATTTTAGTGTGATTTGAATTTGATTTGATTTAATTTTGTTAATCATTTTAATTGTGATTTAAATTTCAATTGTGATGTTAATTTTAATTTGTGTTGTTGATTTTATAATTTTTAATTCACCTTAATTTTACATATGATCCAAAGTTGATTGAGATAAACAAAATTAATTAGTAATTATTTCAAGTAATAATAATTAAATGAGTAGGTGGTATTTACCGCGGGTTCAAACTAAAATTACCAATATCGTAAAGATTTTGCATGACATTTCAGTTATGATTTATGCTTTTAAATTCAACATAAATAGAAAATGCATTTATAAAAATGCATTGATAAAGAGTATTCTATTCTACCACCGTACCCATCAGTTATGGCGTGCAAACAAAGAGACAAATAGGTATACATATAAGCGAAACGCGTTTAATACATATCAACCTAATCTAATAAAACCCAAAAATCCCTTTTACAAGCCAAACTCACCCAATACATCTGCCAAACAAAAGGTATAATACTTTTACTTTCAATCCAATCACAATTAGGTAAGTAGCCCATGTAATTACTTAAAATCTCCTGATCTACTCGGCCCAACAAAAAGAACCTGGCCATTTCATCGGTTACAAAGGGAAAATCGCGAAACTTCATCAAGGGTTTCCAAGAAAAAGTCGGATTGGGGAAAAAATATTTGACCCTCGAAAGTTGGGCCACCTGACATATATAGGAGGAAATGTCTTTATCCTACTTGCTTTACTTGAACTTTATCTATCTGTAAGTCTGCAATGAAAATAGTAATGTTATGTTCGAGTTATTTACAATAATTATATTTAATTAGAAAGAAGAATTTCAATAAGTTTGTTACCTAACTTCTCATAAAAGGAAATCTAATCGACATAGATTTTATTATGTTCGACAATTACTTACGAAAATATAAAATTAAGATACTTAATGACATACAATCTCGCCTGTATTCCCTGAAAGGCAAGGCTAAAGTGTATCTATAGTACACCCGCATTTCGCTATTTGTGATGTTTAAGTCCCATGTAATAAGGAGCCAGCCTATTGCCACTGGCTCCGGGACCCTGTAACACTTTGCCCGAACCAGGAATCGAACCCAAGACTTCATGGATATGGATGGATTGCGGCACTTACGTCCACAAGACCAGATAGTATTCTAGATAATGTTCAATAAAGATTAATTTGAAATTATTATTAACTTACGAAACGACCAAAACTGAAGTAAATCCATAAATACCTGCTAAAAGTGTATTTATAACTATTTAAATTAGTCTATATTATTTATAATAAAACTAAAAATAGATGATTTGGTAGTATAACCCACAACATTTTTAATTAATCTGCTTCGATAGCGAAATAACCATTTGGAAGGTAATCTCCGCACCGGAACGAAATTCTCAATTCACCATTCCGTGAAAACCCTTGCAAATCACACAAATTATACGGATTATAGGTAAGTTATAAATGCTAATCTAATCGTTTCTTGTTATCACCCCATTATCTCTAAGTGGTAAATTAGGAGTGGAATTGCTTGAATATACCAATTTGTGGTATACTCGCGCACATGATTGCATCTGTACTATGCAGCAATTTCTGGTGCACACTGAATTAGCTGCAAAGAGATAATTACTACAAGCAACTTTTTTTAGACGACCTATGTGGCGCAGCGGGCGAAGGTCCGCCTGCGACGCAGGAGGTTGCGGGTTCGATTCCCGCCTTGGGACAAATGTTTGTACGATCTACAAAGGTTTGTTCCGGGTGTTCTGGGTATTTGCTATGTATAATAAAAAAAATCTATATATCTATGTAATGTATTGTATTAAGTATATCAGTCATCTAGTACCCATAACACAAGCTCTGCTTAGCTTGGGGCTAGATGATGCTGTGTGGATTGTCCAGCATTATTTATTTATTTAACTTTTGCAATTAACGATTACGATGTGCGCGTGGAGGGTATTTGCAGTGAGTTTTAGCATGCAAACATCAGAGTGGATGTTTTTTTCTGTCTGTCAAGAAACTAATGACACAAGGCCTGTATCTTACTAGGAGATCATGAAACACTGTCGAGCTGTCAAAAATTTAATGGTTGGTTGAGCAATCAATCGGATACCAGGTGAGGTACCCTCCATAGAGCTACATACATTTTGTTGGTTGCGCGACTTGTTGCACTACCATGGTCTCCTAGTGAGATACCGGCCTTATCCACCTACCTGTATTTTTTAGTTTGGTGGTGTCCTAGTGAGATTTAGGCCTAACAGAAACAAAAACATTCGTTTGCCACGCCTGTATTCACCGAAAGGGTTGGGTAGAGATGCACCTATAGCAACACCCACATTTTGCCAGTAATGTTTAAGCCCCATGTAATAGTCTGCGAGCCTATTGCCAATGACCGGGCACACATCCAGACTCCGCGCTGTTAATGACAAAATTCCTATTAGAAAAACTCAATAACACTTCGCCCGACCTGGGAATCGAACCCAGGACCTCACGCTCTGCAGTCGCGCTTGAGACCACTGGACACATTAGACCAACGAGGCTGTCAAAATGCTAATATTAACATTAACATATATCCTTAGTTAATTATGTACGTTATTCCCAGTAACGTTTCAATTATTTTTACGTCTACAGTAAAGCTTACTGTAGTAACACGAGCTCGTGCGGAAGAATTCGCAGAAGATCAACGGTAGCCATATTTTAATTAAACGATAACTACGGTACCCGCTTTTCGTAGAAAATATATTAATGGAGCCGCACTATACGCCGTAATATCATTGGAAATAATGAATTATTTGAATTTTGATTCACATTGGATTGTATGATGTAATATTTTTAATTCATTTTTTATTTTCCAAATGAACAGTCAATTTCGTGTATATAAAATGAAATAACATTACCTATGTACAGATCAACATGCATATGCAATAATATGTAGGGGCAGGAGGGCCTTCATCAGAACTCATCTTGTGTTGTATGTGGGTAGGTAGGTAGGCAGGTGGGCGTGAGCAGAAAAATCACAAGTCCTTGTTACAAATCACAGTTGTTTAATCAGCACAGCGTTTAATAACCAAAATACACAGTCAAATGAGCAATGTACAGTCTAAGGAACACGACACCAACTTAATTAGAATATTAGAATATTAGAGCACACTATCACTCGGATGCAAAGCGATTCGTCACAAGCGTGGTGCGCGGGGTCCGTCTCGAACAACCGTGTCCAGATAGCCGCCCTCACAACCATCGACAATGACGCTTTGCTAGGCTGACTTTGACAGCTAAAAGTCAACCTGACGTCTGACGTTGACGGATGCGCCGTCAAATATATGCACAAATAAACATATGCACATCAATCTACCCCAAACTGTAAAATTTTACCAATTGAACATGAACTTTATTCATTTTGCAATAAAGTTGAAATACTACCAAAGAAATTTGACACATTGGGGTAGCTTGATGTGCTGGCCTCTGTAATTTTCTAAGTTGTGTTAATTCATCAAACGACAAAAAAGATAATATACTATTGTATATTCAATCAGGTCATATTGAACTAACTAAAAAGTAAAATTAATAGGTTAAAGTAACTAAAAAAACACTCTTTCATAGAATATCCAATTTGTTTCATATTTACACTTTTCTTAATCAAAATTAATTAAATTTTATTTTCTATTTATTTAGTTGGATTTTCTGTAAAAGCGTGTTTTTAGTTTTTAAACTATTATTTTTTATCGAATTATTGCATTGTCATCGGTCTTTGACAGGTGTGCAAAATTTGTATTAAATCTGATTCGAAGTAGGAGAAAATCGAGCCCAAAACGGTTGGTTACATACAAACATACATACATACAGGTGAAACTAATAAAATCGTATTAAAAATAAATTCAATTCATATACGTACGTAACGGAAAAATTCAAACAGCTATTCAAAATATAAAAACGGAATTAACGGCCATAGGCTTTATCCTCTGTATCTCTTTGCACAGTCCATCAAGCAAAGGCAAATAAGCATAAAAAGTAAAGGAAAAATAAGTACAAAATACTACGTAAAAGTGTGGCCATAACATAATTTATTTTGTTTTGATGTTGTTCTTCCTATACGAGGCTCAGATAAGGGAAACTTTGCCTCAGTAAAAGTAAGTAATCAATGTGGTGTTATTAATGTGTTTTGTTGTACTCCATTGCTTACGGTGTTTGTTCTGAATTATAATGTTCCAGTTTTGTTTTTTTTAAGTTTAGAATGGACGTAGTTTGATAAGTAATGTTTTATTTATCATTATTTTTATTAATTTTGTGGTTACAGTAAAACACAAAAAGACACAACATTTGGGCACAAAGGTACTAATTGTTTCTTTAAAAATGTAGTTCAGCACGCCTGCAAAAGGATAATAGTATATAGTTATAGTTATAGTAGATAACAAGAAAAGAAGACTTTGTAACACTTGAGAGGAAAGGTCATTAAATTCTTTTATTTTTTTATTACAATGCTACTCGACAGGGTCCATATTTGTGTGATAATATAATTATCTTTCTACCAAATACATACATTATGGCACGTAAAAAGAAATTTGAATTGGAAATCATGAAGTCATGGACAACATTTGATTGCCAAGGTTTTTGTATTACGATTTTATTTTGTGTCATTTTTGCCGATTGTTGTTCATTATATATCATGTTGTTTCAGAGGCTCAAAGATTTAGTAAACAATTGTTAGTTATTGCCCGAAAGTCTTACAACCAGCCTCACCAAGGGGTATCGTGTTGCCCAGTAACAGAGCTGTGGAGCTCAAACAGGCAGGCGCTTTATCTAAAATACTGAAATGCAGCTGCATCCGGTAAGACTGGAAGCCGACACCAACATAGTTGGGAAAAGGCTAGGCAGGCTATGAGTTAATTTTAGCTGTCTGTACCTGCCCGTTACATTGCCAAACACAAACACGTTTCACTGATAATTTACTGTTCACTCGTTCAGCTTTGTGTGGAAATATCAACTCAAATAATACCTAAAACAGGCGTATTATTTTAGCAAATAGGCATACATTAACTGTTTGGTCATAGTAAACGAATATTAAGCGAATGTAAGTTTGTATGCAAATGTAATTGATTTGATGTTCACACGAAAATTACTGGGTTTATACATAATAATTACGTTGTATGTTATATGCATTTGAACATTAGTGCTTAGCGGTGACGTCATATACACAGCTGTGTAATCATCTCATCATAATTGGATCGACATTTACATAATTTGAAGTGTCTCCGGCTTTTCAGTAGCAAATATTGGCCATGGTACCATGG
This sequence comes from Phlogophora meticulosa, assembly GCA_905147745.2. Lineage (NCBI taxonomy): Eukaryota > Metazoa > Arthropoda > Insecta > Lepidoptera > Noctuidae > Phlogophora > Phlogophora meticulosa. Next base: position 7,223,038 of record LR990528.1, on the reverse strand, counting down.
TTGTCACTACAATTAAGTTGTCGTTTTGTACAGAGGCCAAAACAAGCTACCCCAATGTGACAAATTTATTTCATAGTTTTTCATCTTCATTACAAAAAAATAAATTTCATGTTCAATTGGGAAAATTCGACGGTTTGGGATAGCTTGATGTGCTAGCGTCTGTACTTAGGTGAAGGGAAACATCGTGAGCCAACCTGGACTCAAATTAATATAATTCTGAAATTGCTTAGCCGCCTTGAGCAAATGTGGTAATCGATACTCGTGCCTCATATGTGAGAAGAGGCCTTTGTCTTGCAATGGGACAGTTTCCAGCTGGTATTATTATTATTACTTAAACTATTTGTACGATTACTGTTCAAAATTCAACCATTTTAGCTTCATGGCGTGAATTTTAATTTGGCGGAACAAGAACGAACGTGAATTTTAATTAGGAAGAACAAGTTCTTCATATAAACTATAAACACGCCAAATTTTAAACTCCTCCTTGCCCACAGAATGCACGTATTGATATTTAGATTATATTGTACTGTACATATAACATTCTGAAATACGGTTAGCTATAAGTAAATATATGTAAAGCTATCCTCTCTAGCACAAAGAGCGTAAATGTTATGTTGTAAAGTTTTTTTTTCTGTCTGTTTGCTTGGGCTAATCTCCGAAACTAACAGATAGCTGACGTTATAACGAGTAACTGATGCTGCTTTTATTTTAGAAAAAAGGATAATTGTCTTAGCATAAAACAATAACTCTACACGGACAAAGTTGCAGGGAAAAGCTAGTTATTAATAAAAATGTAAGTAAAACTATGAAATTCGTGCAATACGTTTCCAGTGCAGGCTGGCACCTTCAACTTCCATTTTATAACAAAAGAATTTCCAAACTTTCTCAATAGCTATTTCCTTCCGCATGCATCTGTAACTCGTACAAAACTTTCAGAATGCATAGAATTTCTTCTTCCTATTCTTTGTACTTAAAGTTTTCTCGGACCCTTTTATATGAGAGAGTCATCATCTGTCTTTTTCTAGTCATATTAGAGTTGGCTTCCAGCCGGTTGGTCGCAGCTGAATATCAAATTTTACCTATAAATGGGAGAGTATGGAAAATAAAAGGAAATAGCTTCTCGGTAACAATGCGTGTTAAGACCGATAAAAGAGAATTCCAAAAATAAGTTATTCCATTTTAACAAGCTTCGTCTATCTATTTTAAATTAAATTTCGGAAAGCCGACAAATCTTTATTCGCTGGCTTTCCGTAATTAAATTTTACGGTAAGCGTAACAAAACAAAACAATACTAAAACTATACTTAAATTAAAACAAACACGATCGCGTACCTGTATACCTTGTACAAATATAATTGGTAACTTTAATATGCGTTCGAAGTGCTCACTCAAACTCGAGTTAACACTAAAACGCTGCAGGCCCCGACAACGTGAGAACGGGCCCCCGGCCCCCTGGTCCCCAACTCGTAAAATGACACGCAGTTACAGCTGAATTAACGTTCCCAGATTACGATTCCTGGGTCCTAGAGGTGGGTCACTAATAAATCTGCTCGAATAAACCCAGTCATAACTGGCGGGGTTATAAAACTTTACAGGCCCGTGAAATAAATTTCCATACATTGAGTGCAGAGCCTACGTCGGTTATAATATACCTACGCATACAAATGTTACCATTATGCGTGAGATTTTGAATTAATGATGTTATTGCTTCCAGTGTTGTGCGGCTCATAAAATGTGTAGATAATATAAAACTGTGGAGGCCATTTTTTGTTATTTCAGAAGTTAAAATACATAGACACAGTTTTGTTTGGGGTTTTGAATCGTTTGTTTTATCGTTTTATGTTTTAACATATCTACAAAGTATCTACTTCAAATGTGTTCAGATATTTCCTCAAAAACACAAAAAAATAATAGGATATCACCACTATTATGTACATATATTTTTTTTTTAACTTTTCCCCACGCTATGAATTTCTCCTGTATCGTGGGTGCGTATACAATTAAATCATCAATCACTTAAACTCACTTACACAAACAACCAGAACCGAAAAAACGAAATTTAGGCCATACAAATATTTGATCAGTGCGGGAATCGAAGTCGCGACACGCAGCGCAGCAGCCAATCGCTCAGATACTGCGCCAACCGTGCCGTCGAATGCGAGCGATATGAGTTTTTGCTTCGATAATTAGTCTTACGCTCGGTAATAAAACTATCAGTTATAAGTTACTTACAAATAATCTACACCAAAAATTCCAAATTCGACGGCCACGAACGGCAAAAAAAATAATATATTAAGGGAAATTATTATTCCATTAGTTTCAGCAAAAAATACACAAACTACTTATGTAGATATATTTTACTCACGTTCGCGATGAAAGTAAATCTTTTATTTATCAAAATAAGTAACTATCCACCGTTATTTTAATAATTTAAGACACTAATTTAAATAACTTGCTCTCAGAAAGTTGAGCCATAAATCTCTACAGCTGACGTGCTGACGTTAAAAGAAATATAGGTACCAAAGTTTCAGAAACATAAACAATGAAGTTAAAAAAATGTGGAAAATTTGGGTAAAATCATTTTTGATAAGTACAGAAGGGTAGACACACACACACACACAGATACTCACACGCGCTACGCACAATAGTCAGTGCAGAAATATGGACTACTAGGTCTTGCCCGCTTGAATGTCGATTATCGCGGATGCAGTCGAGGTCCCGGATTAAAAACTATTGTATGTACCATATGTCCTTTCCAGATTTTCAGATATTTTATTTTAAATCGGCTTAGCGAATTAAGATTGAAAAGGTCAAACAGAGTTACTTTTACATTTATAATGTTTAAAAAATAATATCACGACACGGTTGGCGCAGTGGCTGAGCGGTTGACTGCTGCACTGTGTGTCGTGGGTTCGATTCCCACACGGAACAGATATTTGTATGGCCTTACAGGTAGTTGTTTCGGGTCTGGCTGTTTGTGTATGTGAATTTAAATGTTTGTGAACGCACAAACGATACAGGAGAAATTCCTAGTGTGGGGCAACGTTTAAAAAAAAATAGAAAAATATGCATATATATATTTTGATTGACGCTAAACTTTGTCTCGATTCCCCATTCATATTTTACCCGAACCCTCATGTAAATCAATAAAACCGTTGACATAAACGACTCAATATTTTGTTGTTCACGACGTTTACACATTTTTAGTTCGTACCAGTTAGCGAACATCGCCAACCAATATATATTTTGTGCAAACTGCCTTAACTCCATTGACGCGTGTAGTGTGTAGACACAACACAGCCGTTTGATCGGAGCCCATCCTTTAGTTTGTCGACACACTTCAGTTTGCACGGTAAACGAGTAACCACTACTAAAATATGGGCCGTGTGTCTACAACTTTACTTACGATAGTGACAAGTTGGTGTGTACAAGATCTTGTATGGTCTTACGTTTCTCCAAAGATGTTATTGGTTGAAACTATAAAAATCTATCAGATCTCTAAGGTAAGGTCGTCGAAGGAATATGCAGAGACTTCTACTAAGATAGTAGCTTTCATCCACTTTATGAAGAGTATCTATGAACCAATTTTCATTTAACTATTTTATAAACACTTACTTACTACAGACCTATTATGATCCTTTTATACGTCTTTTGCTTCGTGTAATACATCTGGTTATTCATACACGCACGTCGGTTACGTACTTTACTCTTCTGAAGAACATCACCAATAAGGTCAGTGTACATATTTCCAGGGTATCTCCTCCCGGCATTTCTACTTCAGTTGTATTTTTTAAGTCGCCATTTAATTTATCATCTCGTCATTACCTTACCATGCAAGCATACTCTTCATTATTAAGGAAAATTCCCAAACCTTCATAACTTGGTACAGACTTTACTAAAAAGTACCTGATGGTTATGTTTGATATGCAAATATTTTACTTTTCTTCTCATAGCGACATCAAACGAAATATCAACCGTAATCCTTTTATTTTTAGTACATGAAGGGACAAAATTCCTTTGCAATAATAATTATGTAAGTATCCTATGCGTGTTATTTTGTTTACTTATTCCATTTCGAGTCTGCCTCTCCCAACTTACTTTGAAAAACGTGAAACGAATTCAATTCATGTTTTATTTATGTCTTTTAAAAAAAGGAATAACATCGGATGAAATATTGACGAATATTAAGCAGAAAAACACCAGGAAAGATTGCTTAAGTACCTACCTTTTAAAATATTTCGGTGATTTTCAATTTTTCTTTTATTCATAATTTGTTTGCGTTATATAAGAAAATAATTAAAATAACAGAAATACTCGTTTGGTTTCGTTTTCACATGTTTACTACTCAGATCTACTTACGTGCATACTTTCAAATCAAATAAAATGATTAATTTAAATTTTTAATTAATTGAATTACAAAACGACTGGCTCCCGAAATATTCACCCTTCACCACTATCTAGTGTTTTTGCCGTGAAGAAGAAGTCGCGTAAATGCTCCCCAGCAATGGATCTGTCTGTTAAGTTAAAAGAACCTAAAGTGACACTCACACCCGCAACAGTAGGCCAGGCAGTAGTGGCGTGTCATAATTGGCTTAGCTCAGCCCAGACAATGGTTACCTACATACACAAATAACTCTCTCTCTCAATAAATGAGATCACAGTCAACAGAAGCAAGGGTAAATCCTGGGTAGACTCTGTATTTCGTTACTTAATCCATACATTCAAAAAGTTAAAAAAGGACTCTACAATTTCTAGAACTCCATGATTTCTGTAAACGTGACCATAAATTCAAAACTTGTCATTGGAAACGAACTTTTAGCATTTATTGTGTTCACAAAAGAGACCCGAAACCTCGCGTGTACAAACTTCCATTTAATAAAAACGAACCTCTACTTGGTTATTTATTAGTTTCGTAGTTTTATTTAAAATGTCCGAATGGAAATATTCAATTTGGTACATCAAATTCAAATGAATGAATCCAATTATTCTGTAGATAATGGACGGGTCTATCAATATATTATTTTCCACTAGAGATATTATCAAAATATTAATTATTTTAAGTAGAAAATGGGTTTTTCAAATCAGTCTTACAATATTTATCTACCTGTAACTAAGTTAGCATCAAATCAGTTTCTAAATCTTTTTCCCCGGAACGCTGCATTTCCTTATTCACTCAACTGTCATGGACGTCACGGCCGCCATCTTGATCCAGTTGAACTCAATTTAAATCGAAAGAAATTCGTTTTTAAGATTCAAAGGGTGTGACCGTATTACTGAGCCTTCACTGTCTGTCCGTCCCTCTGTCTGGAAACGGGCTTCATGTCATAAGACAGTCAATTTCTGCAGTGTGTGTTCTACAACAGAATAATAATTAAAAGCCCCGATATTCTTCAGAGAGGTCAGGTGCGTAGTACTCGCAACCGACGTGCATGTATGATAAGATGTATGAACGTAAATGAAGCAAAAAGAGTATGTAAGAAATCGTAACAGGTGGCGTTCTTTAGATTCTGCCTGAGGCGTGAGTTTATGTATGTAAAGGCCCCCATGCAATTGCATGCATGCAAAAAAAGGCATGATTTTTAGGAGTTTTTCCTTGACGTAACGTTACGTGGTGAGGTAACCCTTCGTGTGCAAATTGACCGGTTTTTTTAAGAATTAGGTCTTCCTCTTCGTCGCGTTTGCTAACAATATCATTGCTCTGTCCCCAATTCTCTCTTCATTATATTATGTAGGTAAGTACACTCCTTTCCCGTCCGCAAGTAAGAAGAGGTCGTTAACCTCGTGTTTTTACTATTCGTATCTGAGCGTGAGATCTTGTTGAAACTACCAACGGTAATAAAGTTTGGAGTTTAAAGAGTGCATAAAACGAACTGCCAGTCCATCAACGTTACAAAACTTTATCTTCCTTTGTTCACGATAAATAATAACATAAAAGGCTTTTACATAAATTAGAGGCGGAAGTCAAAGAGCTTTCTGATACAGTTCTGGTCGTTCATCGATAAACATGTTTTTCGCTCCACAAAAGAGGAGGTAGCTATAAAAATCCCGCTTGATATTTTCTTAGACTAACAGACTAACAATATCGGACAAGTGCGAGTCTGACTCGCTGATCGAGGTTTCTGTACGAAAGTTAAAGAATTGTACCAAAGTAATTAACATTACCTACTGAAGTTTATAAACTATGAAGGCACCGGACATTACCTTGACGAGAAGTTAAGTAGGATTGAAGGACAAAGTTGAAAAGATAATCTCTGAGACATCGATATATGTATGTAGGTACGTCACAGTCAATTCTTCAACTTCAAATTTAAGTTTGTAAACGCAAACAATATTTTCTTTGTGTTAAAACTATAAATTTACAATTTTTCATTACATTTGTCCCAGGGCGGGAATCGAACCCGCAACCTCCTGCGTCGCAGGCGGACACATCGGTCGTCAAAAATATGTGGTCATTTTACCATCAGGTCAGGATCTGATAAAAATTAAATAAACTCGTGCATTTGTTCTAAGGAAGTGCTATTTGGTGAAGTGGTACTGATGGTGAAAACCGGAACTACTCAATAATAAGTATTGCACGGTTGCGATTATACTACTTTAATATTATAGTTGCCAAGCGATTTATGCTCGATACATATGATAAATAGTAGCTGATACTGAAGTACTAGGAGAACTCCTCAACGATTAACGTCCCTGCACAGGGAAAAGCAATATTCGTAAAAGGTGATGAGCAGTTTACATAAGACTATTATATATTTTATCTTAGATAAATCATAAACATTTAGTAGTTCACGTTTTTTTCAAATTCAACCTAATCCAAAAAAAAAAAGTTTTGAGACTATAGTTATTTTACAATACAATACAATAATAGTTTCAAAACTCGGTGGCATAAAATTAATCAAACGAAACCTTACATTAATATTACGTTTACAACGTTACAACGGTAGTAGCTACTAGCATAATTTAATTAGATTAATTTCACCTTTATGCATCCACGCGTTTTTGAGAAAAAGAGTCTTGACAGACAGAATGACAGACGGACAACGAAGTGATCCTTTAAGGGTTCTTTTTTTCTTTTGAGTTACGGAACCCTAACAAGGACTTAAATACATCTACATGTATCTATTACGCTTGTCGATAGACTTCCTGTCAGCCTAGTTTCTGTAGATAAGTTTCCACGACGGAAAAAAAATCAACCTCTTGTTTAAAAGGTTAATATAGTTAGCTAGGCCTCTAGAAATTGTTACCTAGTTACTAGTTACCAGCCCGGAGAAATGATAATGATATTATCGCGACATCATGTCTTCAAAGACTAGACTGGTAGATGGTAAACCAGGCAATCTATTAAGTAAAAACTTAATGATCCCACTTACCTATACTACGCTACCCCTACTCACGCAGTAAATACTAGTTAAGTATTGAAAGCTAGAAGTCGAATAAGAATGACTGAATTATGTTGCATGAAATCATTTTAATTACATTCTAAGAACCTCTAACCGTATAATTCACAATTACCCAGTCAAGCAAACGACTCTTTCTTCGTAAGATATTAAACATTGATTCTAAGTAAATTCCACAGAAAAAACGCTAAAGGAACGTAATAAAAAAAGCCATAAAACTTAAAGCACACGTAAGGAGCTGTACATTCGATACAAAATGGCGTCATTACCTGTACCAAATTGCGCACACTTAAGCGACAGACCGATACGCCTTACAAAGTTCTTCATATCAGTTTTGGCTTTATCCTTTAGTTACAACGTTCGATGCTCTTTCAAAGGGCAAACTTGTGTAGGATAGATAGTTTATGTGTGAACACTGATGGGTTTAGTGATTTATGTTGTTTTATGGACATTTTTAGAGGAGCTAGTGGCTAAATAACATCAGCCACACGGTTTGAACGAAGGTTAAGCTACCCTTGCCAAAGTCAATCTGTGAATGGGTGACCGTTCGTAAAATATCAACACTCCTGCGTGCCTCGGAAGGCACGTCAAGCCCTTGGTCCCGGCTGTCATTTGTAGATCTTTGACAGTCGTTACAAGTAGTCAAAAGCCTGAAAGTCTGACAACTAGCCCAACCAACCACAACCCAGTTACTGGGCACCCCCCAGTAACTGGGTTGTGGAGGTCAGATAGGCAGTCGCTCTATATAAGATACTGGTATTCAGCTGCATCTATTAAGACTAAAAGCCGACCCCAACAAAGATGGGAAAAATACCCGGCAGAAAATGATATGGACATTTTTAGTCTAGACATAATTGGACATAGGACCCAGGACGATGAAGACACAGGGACAAATGCCATGACCATAGGGAAAATGTTTCATAGCAGTACGACCAAAACCGTATATGACGTTAGCTTAAATGACTCTGAACCCAACTAGATAGGGAGTATATTACAGTTAAAAACGTCACAGTTTCGCGCGAGAGGGGTCCATTTCTGCTATGTCGAAGAATATTCAGATTTATTTATACTCTTACTTCTGATATTTCCTCCACTCTCTGCAAACAGAGAACAGACGTTACATAATATTCTGCTTAAAAAAAACAACCCCGTATGAAAACCTATGGCTGTACACACTATCGTGCGCCACAAAATTTAATATGAAAGTTAAATAACACTAGTAAACCAGCCAGCCTCACGTGGAAGCGCTGTGTTAACTTGCTCATTACCTTTATTTGCAACTAAACACAACTTTTGTTACGGAAATGTTTACGATACCAACTCGCAGACACCACTGGGTTCCGCACAAATAAATATTATTTACAGCTGTAGCTAGTTTCTAGTCTAGAATGATCTCGATAGTTTAGCAAATATGCTAAATAGTTCCGTATATAAAGTTTGTTTTGGTTGATTAATAAAGTTCCTAGACCTTATTGGTGAGGTTCCTCAGCCAGGTGCGTGGCACTCGCAACCGGCGTACTATGTGAGTTCATGTGTTTTAAGATAGTTGCTGCCTAAGTGGGAAAAAGGAGTCAGGTCTTGTATGTATGTACTGAGACCAGCACATCAAGCTACCCCAAATGTGTCAAATTTCTTTGATAGATTTCCAATTTATTACAAAAGAATAAGGTTCATGTTCAAATATGACAGTTTAGGGTAGCTTTTCGTGCTGGCGTGTGTACCTACCTACTAATATCAGAAACACCAGCTGCTGTTAATTAAAATAAAGATGCATATTAACTAATCAGTTAAGTCACAATTCATCTGTATACGCCATTACGGGGAATAAACAACAGACTAACCAACTTGAATAGGATCAATAAACTCAAACTAACAAGGAAAGTAGACATGACACAAAGAAATGGCTTTCTTGGCCACATAAAAGCCAATCCTTAAAAACCTTAAACCCTTTTTTAATAAAATATTAAAAAAATACTCGTTTCTGGCTTTTCTGAAAGTGACGCTTGTTAAAATAAGATATTGTCTTGAATTTTCTCATAGTTAAGCTATTAAAAGTGGCTACACAAAGTATAATTTCACCCGAAAATTATAACCACTTCTAACCCAAAATTCAACCCTATGCGGTATCCTAAATGAATTACAAGCTAATCAAAACTTTCGTTCCAATGTATTCCGACCGCATTGAAATTTCTGTGTAATTGTCAAACTTTTAATTGTTATTGCCGTCATTAAAGTACGATAAGTACCTATAGGTCGCAATTATAGACTTAACTACTAATTTTATTTTTGATCATTTTCTTTTGTCATTTTCCTTCATAGTTGGAAAGGAGGTAAGTAATTCTGAGTGCCCATTATTGAACTTTATTTGATTTTGTAAAATCCAAAAATTGATGTTTTAGTTCATGATTTAAAAGATGTACCTACTTGATGTACTACTTAAAAAAGTATACTTAGGTGCTTGAGTCATGTTAAGAGGATGATTGAAAGGCGACAAACAAAATTATATACATCTGATGTGAGTAGAAATACAAGGAAGGGACGCCCTAGAAAGATGAACATTGGCCTTATTGTTTTTTTTTTTAAAGGCCGGGGACGTAGTGCTTGCAACTGGCGTGCGTGTGTGACCAGATGTATGAACGTAAATGAATCAAAAGGGATATGGTCCACGGGCGAGGTTGCGGGTTCGATTCTCGCCTTGTGACAAATGTTTGTACGATCTACAAAGATTTGTTCCGGGTGTTCTGGGTATTCGCTATGTGTAATAAAAATATATATATCTATGTAATGTATTGTATTAAGTATATCAGTCATCTAGTGCCCATAACACAAGCTTTATGATGCTGTGTGGATTGTATAGCATTATTTATTAATCTATTTAGTTCTGTAGTTTCTGCCTCACACTGTTTTGCAATGGGTAAACTTTATGAATGAGTGAAGTTTTAGTTCTTTTCCTGGCATCTAATTACCATAACTAAAAAGTGAAATCAAATTTTCTAAACGTCGCGTCGCTTTGACAATATAGTAATTGTCAATTTTTACCCGATAGTCAAAAAGAAACAATGAATCTACAACTTTGCGGCTCGAAATATTTCAGAGTGAAAATTATTTTTAGTTTGTTAATTACGCGCGTTTCCAGTTGGTAACTAACTGGATTATTTTTTAATTTCGTTTTAAAAGTTATCCCAAAAACAATTTTGCAGAGCGTTTTGGCTGTAATCTACATTGAACAAAGGATTTATGGTTGAGTGTACCTAACTGGTTTTTGTTTCCTGGAAGAAACGAACTCACTACAGAATTTCATAGAATTCAGAAGATATTATGATAACAAAAGGATTAGATTAATAGGATTTATAAGGCAGATGAACGGGAAACGACGGGAGGGGATGCTCTAGAAGGACATACACTGACCTTATTGGTGATGTTCTTCAAAAAGGTCAGGTACGTAGTAATCGCAACCGGGCGTGCGTGTATGACCAGATGTATGAACGTGAATGAAGTAAAAGGAGTATGTAAGGATCGTAGCAGGTAGCTTATGTATTATGTAGTTTCTGCTTTCCCCCATGGTAAAAAGGCGTCAGTTTATGTGTGTACCTAACACGGGCAGATTTCTTCGGGGTAGTTGCATGAGGAAAGTATGTTTTTTTGAAAAGTTTATGTATGTGTATAATTATCACTTTTTAGAGGTTTCCAATCTTAAACAGATGTCACAAGGCATGACAACAGTAACAGCTCAATTAGATAAAAAAAAACATTCGTAATAATAACAATCCAAGAGAAGAAGCAGTTGCCAGTTAGACGTCTCATATTTCTACTAATATTATTTGTTGTGTCTACGAACTTGCGAACTACGACAGCCGGTGTAATATAGGTACCTATTCCTTCGTTGAAACACGATATTGAAGGCTGGAGGCACCGAATATAATCATGACTTAAGGTTGTCAAAGTCAATAGATCTAGCTCTTTACTATGAATCAGTCTGTTGATACATTGCATAACATCACGACTGTATTACAGGACTGAATGGCAGATTTGGGGTGTACTTATAGCACACCCACATTTCACCAGTTATGTTTAAGACCCATGTAACAGGTTGTGGTCTGTCGATTCAAATTAGGTTAAAATTAAAGAAACAGCAAAAAAAATCCAATTCAATTTAATAACTAGTATACCTCTTTTGTTCACGCATCAAGTATTAACATTAAAAAGTATAAATAAATAAATAATGATGGACAATCCACACAGCACCATCTAGCTCCAAGCTAAGCAGAGGTTGTGTCATGGGTACTAGATGACTGATTACTTAATAAAATAAATTACATAGATATATATTTTTATTATACATAGCAAATACCCAGAACACCCGAAACAAATTTATGTAGATCGTACAAACATTTGTCCCAAGGCGGGAATCGAACCCGCAACCTCCTACGTCGCAGGCGGACCTACGCTCGCCACGCCACATCGGTCGTCAACACACACATCGTCGTCGTATATACTTATATTCAAAAAAAGCAATGAAATATCTTTACCAACTAAACTTAACTTCTCATATGGCGTCAAAAAAATCCTTCGCAAAGTTGTCAACAGTGTGTAAAGATTCTGAAAGTCAAAACAAGACTTTGAAAAATTCATCCGCATCGTAGTAAGTTAAGTGCCCAAAAGACTGCTACGTTGAATGGCTATGCTTAGCCTCACGCCAAAGTAGAAGCCAGCCCTTGGGTCCCGGGAAGTGTCAACCAAACGTTTTAAGATTTCTTTGAAAAAAAATGAGCTCTCAGAGCCCACGGCCCGAAAGTTTTGACCCCAAACGACTCAAACGGCTAAATATAAGTACCTGCAATCTTATTTACTATATTTACGCTGCTTGAGGTTGTCAGCAGCCGCAGTGGTAACGCTAGCACAGCACGCCGATCTAGGAAGATGGGATGTATACCCATCTTCGAAAAAAATCCTGTCCGAGCCACGGAGAATAATACGCCATGGTCCAGTCTCTTGCCATAGTCGCATGCCAAGTGCGTAATTTTACTTACACACATATTACGTTCTCTTTCATATCTTTCATCTCGCAAATATGAATCCCTTTGCAAACATACCGTAAATGTTTGCAATTTTACACAGCACACAGTCAAAACCAAACACATTTTAATTAGTATACTTTGTAAAATTGAGAGAGTAACGTGTTTACCGACGTGTTGGCTCTATTTCTGTAGGAACGGAGTAATTAAGCGAATTACAAAAATAGACGCAAAGTTACTTATATGCGGAGTGACAACGTAGCTTAGCTGAACATGGCAAATATGGCAGTTTGTTTAAGAATACCGACTACTAAAATGACTGTTGCGATTTAATACTATAACAGACACAATCAGAAAGCACAATCTTCAGTCCCTTTGAAAACAGCAACCTATCCATGTCCAAGGTACACGACAGCTTTTACGAACAATGCAGCGTCGTCACTCGATACCAAAGGCCTAATCTACTAAGCACCGCACTAACCCAGCACAATGTTGCCAGCATTAATCAAAGGCAGCAGATCTAAGGCTCCATTCGTATCTGACAGTTACAAGCTTTGATCCCCACAATCCAGTACGTTTCCAATACTATTACAACCTCCTTACTAATAGACTGATGGCCTACGTTCCCTTTGATCCCAAGACAGACGGATGTTTGAGGACACGATTCCTATTATGTTTCTAATCCTTTCTATTAGAATGGATCTGGTATTGGCATGTCGTTCGCAATTTAAGGCTCTGTGGTCTGATAATATATCTTTCGGGTAAGCTGTTGTAGGTATGTTACAGATGTATTGTGTCACCGACACAACGTCTTGACAGGTTCATTGTCTTCTCTTGATATATAAACAAAGTGAGATACGTTCCCTCTATTGATAAAAGCATGGAAAGGGCAGTCGCTTACCTATTTCATAAAGAATATTTAGTTCATATGAATGCTCACAACGCTATTGATTATATGTTTTTCACCATTTTATTTTAACTACTAACACTAGTAATAAGTATATTGTTTACTAACACTCTGGATCTTTGTTGTCCGAAAATAAAGAATATTATTAATAATATTCTTATACAAAAATCCGAAAGTTGTGTTTAAAATATATTTTGAATACAAAGCACATCTGCAATACTAAGGAAACACGCAAAATTTGTTTGAGTACTCAAACAAATTTTGCGTGCAATATGCAATGGGGAATAAATCTCAGCCAGGGTCCATTTATATTACTGACACCCATACATGTACGACGGATTTAAATTACTTACGAAGTGTTACGCTTAAACCTATGCTGTGAAACAAAAAAAAAGAATGTTCGCAGCAAGAAAACAAATTGTAACAAACATTCCGTATGCCGCGGTGGATATTAAATTCTTTCCCTTTTGTTACTGTCGCTTCGCTTATTTTGTTTACAATTTGCGGAAAATTTTAGACGCAAGTCAACTTTTTGTCGAGTTTGTTGGATTTTAAATTGTGAAAATGCTTGCTTTGAATAAATTTAATTCCAGGAAAGTGCCTACAACTTTCGTAATGAGTCACTTTTCACCGCAAACATTTGTAAGAACCTGCTTATTTCATTCGCTTAACGCGTTTATTTATCTTTTTGTGGCGTCTTTAACACAATAATGGAAGTTATTAGAATAATTACATTATTTCTCTCTTCTTATTTTGCACTTTGAACGATACCTGCCTGGTGCCTTTGTATTAAGAAGGTTCTGAAAATCTGGATGTAAAGGACCGCAATCACAGATTTTTTTACGGGACGTATTCTAGGTATTATAAATATCACATCGAACCGGCGAAAATAGGAACCTAGACTTTAGTATTTATATAATTGGCCATGCGACAGATTTTTTATTGAATTGACTACTACTTGAACTGTTTCAATTTCAGACCTTTTTGACAATTGTACCTCATTAGAATTTGATATATAATTTCTATCTAATATAAATTAATACTATCATTTATTTATTTGTAATTTTGATTATTTAATTGATTGCCATTCTTGTAATTTAATCTTATTTTCATATCTTGTTTTTCGTTACACCCAGACAAGGAATTTCTCCTGTATCGTGGGTGGGTTTACGAACATTTAAACTCAAACACACAAACAGCCAGACCAGGAACAACTACCTCAGGCCACACAAATATTTGTTCCGTGCGGGAATCGAACCCGCGACACGCAGCACAGTAGCCAATCGTTCAGCCACTGTGCCAACCGCGCCGTCAAACACAATATTAATTTCATTTGTTAGTATTTATTTATTCGCATGATGTATGTTAAATATTTGTATGGCCTTAAAGTTGAATGTACTTGAAACCGGTACCATTATTTATGATCGTCATGTAGCTATATTCTGAATTAAAGAAATAATAACATAATAATAATAATAACTTTATTACTTAAACAATTGAGAACTATAATACGAGAATCATATTTAAAATGTACATTTTTAATATACTTAAACAAAAATTATGTCATTAATTCATCTTTCTTATATTTAACTATCGCAAAGTTGGCATAAAAAGATCAAACTTACAAATGAGCCCGATTTATGAATACTTACTGGAATTAGATTTTGCCAAAATCCCATCTCATAACTTAACGATGAAAACTTTTTCTAATAACCGAATACATTTCGTATATTTACGTATGCCTGAAAAATAAGTCGAATCGTAAAAGGGAAAGAGTTTCAAGTCAGTAAAGTTGAGAAGTATTCTGAACGTTGCCGTTATAAGTTCCTTAACTTGAGTATTTTAATCGGAAATAAAAATCAATTTCATCTGTACCATCGCGATTGAATTTCTTGCGGGAACCTCTTTTATGTCGGTGTGGTAACTACTGAGTGTGACAGCTAGTGGTAGCTGGTCTCTAAGTACTCAGAGTACTAAGAGACCATAGAAATCAATATTAAATGAAACCTACAAGCAATGAAGTTTTGAGACGCAGCACTGAATTCTTAAATTGAATTCAGAAAATAACTTCGGCCTTAATTTAAAAAAGTATAGCTTTCAAAACAAATAAAATAGTTATCATGATTGATTTTGACAAATTAATTATAATTTAAAAGGACTCAAAAACTTCAAAAGTGATTTCCACTGTCCAAAGCATCTGAATGGAAAACAGATGAGTCTCTTTCCAAATGTAAAATTGTTTTTTAAGAAAAGTTTCTAGAGAATCCCTCATCAAAACATTTATTACGTCTTGAAGGTTACTTGTACCTAATTGGTTTTTGAGAACTTTATAATTCAATTTTAATTTCTTAATCTAGAAAATTTCAAAAGAAATTAGCGTCTTAACGTAAAAAGTTTTTACGACTTTAGAAGTTTCGCATACCTGCGTAGCTTACAGTTGCTTTTTCATTTTTAGTAGAACTCAGGGCCTAAAAGAAAAATAAATATTAGTTTAAGATAGCCAACACAAAGTAAAAAATGTTGTGATCACTCATACATACTTACACTCACGCCTTTTTCCCAAGGAAGCCGGTAGAAACTATAGATCAATGGAGAAAAAAATGTAGTGATCATTTAAAGTATGCATGTGCATTTGTTGTGAATAAGATAGTGAATATAACCACAATATAAAAAATTGATACAGAATTATCGCATTACCCGCCTTTATGGTATTGTGACGTTTTTTACTTTTTCCCTAAAGAAAAAGTCTTAAGCATAAACAAATCGAAAACATTAAAATAACTGGCCAGTAAATTAAATTAAATATAACCAACCTTGATTAAAATAACCAAAAAGAAATATTCTATTCCAAAATTGAAAACACAAACAAACCTTTTATAAACAAGAGTCTCTAATCAAAACCTCCTTTCACCTTTATTTTCTGTACATAAATTGGTTCATCCCGGTGTTTGTTTGAAAGAGTAACTTAATCGCGCTAGACATACCGTCACTTTGGTACAAAACTGTCAATAGGCCGGGCAAATAGACCTTTTGTCCTGTATAAATACAAGTTGATGGACTTTTACAGTCGTTCGACCTCTTCAATCCCAGAAACCCTCTAAGTGCGTATCCGAAATACTCCGTTGAGTTGCGTACGTATGTTGTTTTAAACAATTTATCTAATAAACTAAAATAATCTGGAAACATACGCGTGAGTAACAAAAGCTATTAAATATACATAAACATGAGACCTCCTAATCAAATGGTTCTTCAACATACTTGAAAGTGGCAGTGGTTGGTCCTAATTCTCTCATAAGAATTACCTACCTTATTGTATTACAACGGAACCCTTAATATAATCACTAAATACATCAACGGAAGTAGAACCGTAGGTATTCGTACCACCTACTCACATAAAAAACTCATATACTCGTACATATAGTTATTTATTATTTATAAAAGGTTTTGTTTTCAGTTTACATTTTTGCTACTGAATTAAACATGAAGACAACTTCATGTTTAATTCTACTATTTGGTCTACTGATTGTTTAATGTCTATATTTTGTAAAAAACAATTATAATTTTCATGTCACCGCAAAGTGCAAAGTGATTTTAACTTGACTCTGTTTCATAACAGGGTTTGAAAATACTATTTCTGTACATTGATTTTCTACCAGTACTTACATAAAAAGTAGATCGCTTTTGAATATTGCCTTAATGTAAGTTATTTATAATCGTTTACAAAGTTTAACTTTGATTTCAGCACTTGTCTAACATCACTTGAAAATAGGTGCCTAAGTTGGCAAAGATAGAGCGAGATAGAAATCGGATTCATATTGTGGAGTTCATCGGTCGTAACTGCTGGCGCGATCAATCACTGGCAGTCACAGAACTGTACCTAAAGTATAAAATTGAATTTTGGCTTGCCAGTACGATGGAATGGCGAACCTCTGCATCTAATAGAGTGGGAAGTTATTTCTGGTTGGATGTTACGTGGAGACCTATCAAATATGGAAGTGGGACACCATGAGACTATTGACAGTACATTCATTAGGTACTGTGGAGCCTTCGAACCTCCATGGAAATTAAATTAGTTAATGGAATGTTGTGAAATAAATACTAAACCCTAATTCATGTTAAAAATGAAGAAGACTAAATTGTTGGTCTAGTGGTCCCAACTGCTAAAGATGCAGTTCTTGGTTGTATTCCCGGCTACACGTTATTACTGTCAAAGATCTACAAATGACAGTCGGGACAAATGGCTTAACGTGCTTTCCGGGGCACGGAGGAGTCTCGATAAATAATAAACGGTCACCCACCCACAGACTGACTTCAGTAAGTGGCTGTTTTTATTTAGCCACGAGCTCCACTAATCCATGGATATAAAATTAGTTGGAATTAGTTGGAATTGGAATGTTATGAAATAAATACTAAACACTAATTCATGTTGAAAATAACTGCATCTAATTCTGCCTTTTTGGTCTAGTGGTCGCGACTGCTGAACATGCGGTCCTTGGTTCAATTCCCGGCTACAAGTAACTACTGACAATGATCTACAAATGACAGTCAGTACATTGGTAGTGACTGTACTCCGTGCCTCCGAAAGCACGCCAAACCATTGGGTTTGGCGTGCTTTCGGAGGCACGGAGGGGCTTCGATGTGATGGATTTCATCGCCCATCCACGGACCGACCTCGCCTAGCGTAGCTTAACCTCTCATCAACCCGTGCGGCTATTTTATTCAGTCACTAAATAAAGATCCAAATTGTAACAATCTCTACTGAATCTTTAATACACTCTTTATTTTTAAAAAATCTGTGAAATGTTTTAATTAAATTTTAGAAACAGCTTTGTAAAACGGAGCTAAACCATACACGGTGCAGCAAGATTACATCGGAGGCAAGTATTCACCCCGACGACAAAATTAAATAATTCAACCCTTAGGGAAATTCACGCCTGGCAACACTCATGTTTTATTTAGATAGTTTGATTAGCTAACATGTGAGAAATATGTATGAAATATAACAAGTAATGAAAACATTATTTCATTGGTTTCGCTTTCATATAGATTTCCCTGGGGCGAGTGAGTGACAAGCGACCAGAGTAATCTGACCTACCCTTCCCTCCCACGCACTTATAATTTTCTATTACTTTGGGAAATCCCTCTAATGTATCCGGGGTCAAACTAAAGTGGTGTGGTGGAAGTATTTCGCGATTAAACAAATGTAAAGGTCTTATTTACCTTATCCTATTGATCATTTCAGTTGTAAGTTTCTACATAAATACTTGAGTATCGACATTTCGTCCTTGGAGACATTCACAGTATGATGGATCAGGTGCTTTTTTTATTTACTTCACGCAAATTTGTTCTAAGTCTATATACTCTACGCTATATAGTCATCATCTGCTAGTCTTTTTCCAACTATGTATATTGGAACTGTCTCCTCGGTCTAGTGGTCGCAAGCACTGCTGCTGAACATGAGGTCTTGGTTTCGATTCCCAGGTCAGCCGAAATTTCACTAGGTTTTTCCATCTGGAATTTCTGAGTAGCAGTCTGGATTTGCGCCCGATTGATGAACTCTCAGAGTGCCATTCAGACGTCCGTGTGTCATTTGTTTGAAATCACTATTCTCGGATGAAAATATTTTTTGTTTGATAGCCCAATTTTTGAGCAAGGTTATTAGCTATTTCACAGCACGCTACGACTCTTAGAAGCAAGTGAAACCGCGAGGCATAGCTAGCCAATTCATAAAATCAAAACCCAGACAGTGCTATTTTTACCTCAAGAAAAAAAACCCCCGACACAAAACACGCTTCAATCTACAATCTATCGAAACACGTAATTACGACACTTTATCTTTCGAAGAAACCCAGATTCATAGAGTGAAATTTGGATAACTTTTGAACGGCTGAAACCATTTTTCATCAAACATAGCTAAGAACACTCCCGACTAATTCACCTTTCAAACGAAAACAAACAAAATTAAAATCAGTTTATCCGCTCGAGAGCTACGATGCCACAGACAGATACACACACACACACACTCACACACACGGACAAGTCAAACTTATAACACAACGTCGTTTTTGCGTCGGGGGTTAAAAACGGTTCTTAAAAGAAAAGTTGCATGACATAAAGTTGCGTACTGCGTGTGTAGACCTTCCTGCCTGTACGGGTGAGTTAAACCTACTTCTACTTCAGTCATACTAATGAGTGAATCGGTAACACGCATGCTTAATAAATGGATCGTTAGTTCCCCTTTCATCACGGTTCACTTTGATTCGCCCCATATGCCCAGTCATCACCCCTATTAGTAATAAAAAGGATTGCGTGCGACAAATCAAGTATTTTAATAATTTCTTTTGAAAATAGTTACGGCGATAAAAACTATGCGAGAGCTGACGCGTTTTCAGTCAAAGTGCTTTACCGTCATGCGTATGTACCCATGCACGCATGTTGATTCGTCACATACCATGTGGTCGTTGAACACAAAGAACCGCAAGAGAATCAAAGGCAAACGACATGGCCCGGAGAATTGCTAAACTCAAGTGGCAATGGGCGAGGCACATTGCTCGCAGAACCGATGTCCGTTGGGGCGGAAAGGTTCCGTTTGGCGACCGCGTGCTGGAAGACGCAGTGGGGGTAGACACCCCACAAGTTGGACCACAGGAAGCCGATGGATCGATCTTGGATGGATCTCTTTTGGGGTTGGTCAGCAGTGTATATATTTTAGCTGTAATCATGATGATGTTCAGGAATCACTACTAATACACGACTTTTTAAATATTTTGAATCTCTTGATTAATTGGTTTGTGATGTTCTGTGGGTCCGAAAATACTTCATTTGTACGTGTAAACAGAATAGGTGGAAATTCTCGTTCTTTATCTCTTCATGCATTAACAACTACATCTCGATGGCACTCTAGATTTATTCCGTGGTCTGAGTCTGTCTTTCGCATAAAATAGTTAGTAGGTACAAACAGACGGCCTAGGAAAAGGTCGAGTATCACTCCACAATGTCTCAGGTGTTCAATACTGAAGATCATTCGTAGTTGGAACAATATTTGATCTTTTACTTGGTTGCTAGACGTTAGGTGGGTACACTGCCTCCCAGAAACGGGTCTATAACTTAACAAATATAAAGGTGTTCGAATTATGTTTATTTAGTGCATATGACGTTTCGGCGAAGAGTTTGAATCCATCCAGAATTAAAATCCTTCCATACTGCATGCAATAAGGTTCTTTTTGGCATATAAACGCCACAGCACTAACTAGATTTGTTTCTAGAAACTTTCGTAGATAGACTAAGTATATCTATCTATCCACAATTGCTTGGAGAATACACTTCGTATTCAAGACATGTATTTTAAGGGTGTGTCAAGAACTGAGCAAGAAATGTGACGCAATTTGATAAGTACCTTGGTGTTGGATGAAGAGAAAACAAAAGGACATCAAAATAACGTGACATAGCTTTTAATCTTCACATTAATTTGATCTACAAATCACTTTAGCAATTCGCTAGAAAATTTAATATGGGTACCAGAAATTCCTATTAATTAATACGAGCGAGAACCACGTTACTGGCACGTTTTCACACGAATTCTGTATTCAACGTTTTATTTTGACGAGAGGTATTCAAGCATACCTTTCGACTAATTAATCATAACGTTTGGCTGGGAATAACACATTTGAACAATATCTATATATGTATGTATGTATATGCAGATTTAATTTCGAAGTTATTGCATGTACGGCGCAATGTATTTTATGTGAAAAAGGAGCCTAGTAACGAGGTCATAAAGAATGTTTTTATCTGTAAAACAAATTCCAGGTAGATGTTTTACCCAAACCGTAGAAACAATAATGTGAATCGTATAACGATTCAATTTTTTCATAAAATCGGTAAACAGCGATGTAGTCCGTACTTAACGATATCATATGCGAATAAATAAGCAAACCCAAGTTTGTGCAAAGCAGAAAACCTTGAACGTATTTCCATACAAATGTCTGAGTTTATACATTTTTTTGCCATTAAGTGTAAAAAATTGGACATTTTACCCTCTTAAATAAGAAAGGCTGTGGTCAATGTTTGCCCCTCCGTTAAGGATTGCTAATATCAATAAAAATTTTGCCCTCGAAAATATTAATAAACTTTGGCTCAATGGTTCTTTACTGACCCTTGTCCCTTGCCTAGATATATGAAAGGAAATTACCGAAATGTTTTGCAAAGTTATCTTATTAAGCTGTATATCGAAGTTTAAATATTGATATCAAAGTATTTATATTCATGAGTTGTTTTTGTGTTATGCCCATTGAAACTGGCGTTTATTGTGTACTAGATTTTTACCGCGGCTGCGCTCGCATTCATTTATAATTTGACAATCCATTCGGGTTGCTGCTTGCAATAATATTATTCAATCATAATGCGAAAGACACGTGGCGCCATCTATTATCAGAAGAATGTTATTGATGGTTTCCTCGGGAACATTACTTTTTTCTGGCCCTATGTCCATTTCTGTACACTTGACAACGTCTATGCAAAATTTCAGTTTGATCGGTTCAGTGGGTTAGGAGTGAAAATGTAACAAACAAACTAACTTACTTTCGACTTATAATAGTATAGTTAGGATTTGTTGAATACGACACATGTTTTGACTTGTATATATAAACATAGGGCGTTGTATTGCATAGTATGTAATTATGTAAGAAATAAAATTAAATAAAAATAATTTAAAAAAGAAATAAAATAATAATTAATTAAATACTTAATTTAAATTAAAAAAAAAATGTAGTTTCACTTTATCATCTGCCTGGCCTTTTTTCATAAGTACGTTGGGGTTTCCAGCCAAACCGGATGCAGCTGAATACCAGTATTTTAAATGGAGCGACTGCCTATCTGACCTCCACAATACAGTTACTGGGCAACATACCTATTGTTAAGAGATAACAGGTTGTCAGACTTTCGGGCTTCTGACTTCTGCCAACGATACCTAACTATATACTTTAAATTCCTTGTAATCACTATAATCGGTGACGTAGGTATAGAAAATGGAACTATTTGCTGAAAAATATAGTTTTTCAGAAAATATTTTTATACAACAGTTTTGTTCAATTCTTTGTACATGCCTTTAAAACCTGTTTTGAAACAAAACAGTCAAATTCGCATTTTCTCCACTCCTAATTATATTTGATGAGTGTGTGCAACGTGAGTCCCAGATTACACATTAACCAATCTCTCATGTTTAGCGCGAATAATTTAATTAATTGGAAAACCAATTAGCGTTATAAACAGGTAGATACCTGTTTTAATATAGAAGTCGGTTTTCCCTAGAGTTTTGGTCCCTAAATTGTTATCTACATATACTGAAATCAGTTTCGCTGAGAATATTATAAAGATTTTTCTATTTACTGTACAGAGGCCAGCACATCAAGCTATCCCAAACTGTCAAATTTTCCCAACTGAACATGAACACTACACCTAATTGTGTACAAAATTTGAAAAACTATCAAAGCAATTTGACTGATTGTGATAGCTTGATGTGCTATTTGAGATACGACACAATCGCTTTCTAGCTTCGACGTAACATATATAATACAAGCTACAGGCAAAACAAGAAATAAACACATCGTAATAACTTAACCCTTTCAGCACAAGCTGAGATACTAACTTCGAAGCTCATATGTTAGAAGGTTAGCAAACACATACGAGTTCCACAAGTATTGTTGAAATAAGACAAACTTTCCGTACTTAAAATGTTCCCGACACAAACTCAGATAATTTTTAACACCCGCATCTCGAACAATTCTCACATATGTGAATGCACAACTCTAAAGTCATGTCTCAAGCGCTGTCAACGAAAGAAAAGTTTAGATTTAGAGGGGTCTTCAAGTTTGGGTGTTTTCAACTCCCAAGCTACAGGAATACTCGGTGTTCTCGTACTTGGCCAACTTGGCCAACTTCTGACACCCAAGTCAAGCCCTCTAACGTTATTTACAAGACGACTCCAGCAAGCTATTCAAAGGATATTCTATTAAGGAGTTCTTACAACTTTATTTTCTGCGCCGGGGAAGGTAATCAGTAAGATACGGCGACGTTATGCCCGATCGCGTTATTTGCTGAATTCACTTACGTTAAATGTTGAGAATTTACGTTTTTGATGTTATTAAGTGAGCAATTATAAGTTTGCGAGTTTAGGAGTTGTGTAGAACAAAGTTTACAAGTGGGATGAAGGATGAACTTTCATGTGCGGAAATTTCATTCGTCATTTGTTTGTTGTGAGCAAACAATTTAATAAGAAGAGAAATGACACGAGTGACGGGCTGCTTCTAATTACTTTTCTTTGCATCTCGTGTGTTAAGACGTAACATATCCATTTAATGTTATTTTGTTGAGAATTTGAAAATGAGAGCCCTTATCTTTTCAGAAGAGTGAAATTTTGAAGATAGACATAATATGCCATTTTCAAGAAGAACGTAGGTAATGATATTTTCTTAAAAAATATTCTTTAACAACACAACTTAAACATAAAAGCCACACCACACTCACCACTTTATTTGTTAAGCTGTGAATTCAACGTAATATCGATTTTCATTTTTTGCGCGGAAGACTAATTCTTTATCTAAAATACAACTTGTGTAAGTTGTTCCTTGTATTATAACAATTAGCTAGTATTATAAGCTATCTGTGAAATTCTCGTCAAAATCGGGTTAGTAGTTTCGGAGATTAGCGGAATCGGTTGATATGGTATGAGCATGTTGTGCGAACGAATTAGGATCATGTTGTGAGGAAAGTTTTGAGTATAAATTTCCAGGGAACAAGGGTAGAGGAACACCAAAGAAAAGATGGATGGATGGTGTGAAAGATGATATGGCTAGAAAAGAGGTTACTCTTGAGATGACGGCAAATAGAGATGTATAGAAGAAGAAATCATGCTGCGCCGCCTACCCCAAACAAATTGGGATCAGGGCAGGATGATGATGATGATGAGTTTCGGAGATTGGCCCAAAATAACAGACAGACTACCGTGTATACTTTTACATGCATTTAGTAAAAAGCTGGTATTTTAACATGACAAAAATTCACTCTTACTTATTTTTTAGTATAGTCGTATAAATAAATAGGTGTAGGGTACTTTACCAGTCGACAGCGATCAGGAAGAATTTTTCGAAGCCTTGTTATAATTTACGGTTAGGTTTGTTAAGTTATGGTCCATTGTTTTGAATTGAATTTATTTAATGTGTAAAAAATGTGTGTTTATTTTGTGTGTGTGTGTGTGTGTGTGTGTGTTTGTTGTAATGTGTAGAAATAGATAGCCGACATCATCGTACATATTTAATTTAGGAAAGGGTAACATAAATTAGTAGCGCTACGATTACACATCGCAAAGCTAAGCCGCATTGTCTCCATCACTGGTTTTATTCCGAGAATTTCAGTCTCTATTTTAGTGCCTGCGATTTCGAAGGTTTTCCGAGAAAGGTTTTAGTGTATAATTTATACCTATACGCGTGCCAAGCTGTTGGCGGCTCACTAACTTTGTTACAAAATATTGTTACAGGCGTACGTACCTACATATGTATACATAAGGTTACAAACTAGAGTTCATGTAGGTGTAAATAGGATGGTTGGTAAATTTCTTTTAAATTTAACACATAACATCATGCCTGTATTCCCCGGAGAGCTCGGCAGAGGTGTACCTATAGTTCTCCCTCATTGCGCCAGTTATATTTAAGTCCCATATAATAGAGGGCGAGCCCATCCAGACTCCGGGCTGTTACGAAGAAAATCCAGATGTAAAATCATAGTAACACTTTGTCCAACCCAGTAATCGAACCCAGGACCTCATGCTTAGCAGGAGTGCTTGCGACCACTAGACCAATGAGGCAGTCTAAAAATCTCTATCAAATAACCTCTCTTGCTCTCTCTCCTCTTTCAATTACATTTGGTTTTAAGTCAACCAATATTTACCTATATACATATACTAACAGAACATATAGATACCAATCTCGTTTGAATCATTTCCGTACTTCCAAAATGCTTAATCAATTATGTATTGAATAAATGCGCCTTAAACAAAACACTCGAGCCTTTCTCAAATCCTTTAAACTCCTGCATTATTCATCACTTCTCAAAAGCTTTCAAAATCCTTAACTTCTTAAAACCACACGTTGCGTAATTTACCTAAGGAAGTATTAACATTATTTACGCATATTCGATAGAACACATTCAAGTGCTCGCCGACTTCGAAGTATTTAACTAAAACTGCTCAAAACGTATTTCTCTCTAGTAGATTTAGTTCAGCAATTAATACAGGTAGGTAAACAAAGTGGTGACGTCAGCAGTCTCGCATCGTTTACTTGAACACGTTATTATCGTTCGGTATTTAGCTGAATCAGCATCCTGTACCGACAGTACTAGTCCTTTAAGGCTAGCGCACACGAGCCTGAGTGACAAGATATTTATGATATGCTGAATTTGTTCCATTATTTTTTTTTATCCCTGAACAACTAGGTACCGGTGGGCCATACAGATATTTGTTCCGTGCGGGAATCGAACACACGACACGCCGCGCAGCAGCCAATCTCTCTGCCACTGCGCCAACCGTGCCGTCAAATGGCACCTTACGTAAGTTATCTCTTAATCAGATATTAGGTTTGGCTCGAAAGTACCAAACACATTAACATTTTGCGCAGAGGGAAAATCTACAAAAAAGAACATTTATTTAACACTAGCTTCGGCATACATCAGACACCTTAAAAGCAATTGGGTGGCTCCTGGTTTCCTAATACTCGTAGACCCAATGCAGCAAAATGCCAGACAACTAGTATCTGCTGCTAGTTTTCAACTGGACCTGAAATTGTGATGTGACACGTACGAAAATCGGTTTTATATTTTGATGTGTGTAATATAGTAAAAATTAGTGTATTTTAATTTCTGCAGGATAACAAACAATTGTGTTACAATGGTTAATGCTTATAGAGATGTATATGTACTAAGCAATCATCATCATTCTGCCCTTATCAGAATTCATTGGGGGTCGGCGCATGTCTTCTTCTTCCATACTCTATTTGGAGTCATCTCAAAAGTCACCTCCTTCTAGTCATTAGTAATAAGCAAATGAAAGTAAATCATCATCATCTGCCTAGCCTTCTCCCAACTATGTTGGGGTCGGCTTCCATTCTAACCGGATGCAGCTGAATACCAGTGTTTTACATGGAGCGACTGCCTATCTGACCTAAACAACCAAGTTACTGGGCAACACGATTCTGACTGTCAGAATCGTGTTGCCCTCGTGTTCAGACTTTCGGGCTTCTGACAAGCAAATGAAAGTAAACTAAATTTTTAAAACGTTAAATATCGAAAAGTTATAATCTATCTATTTAAAAAGTATAGTGTGTATATTAGCCAACGTGTAAAACAAAGACAAATCTTTGCACTGAGTCATTGGGTAATACAAAACATGGAACAACTGACTATCTCTTAGACTTTACGCTCCCATAGTAATTATCGTCGTAGATATGACAATCCGCTTAACTTGCTCTCTGAAGCACTAAGGGGTTTCGGTATGTGGACCTTGGCAGATTAACCGTTCATGATGTGTGGCCATTTAGCCACGAGCCACTCCGACTGGCGTAGTCGCCACTTGTGTTTTTGGTAAAATATGCAAACATAACACGGAGTAAAACCACAGGTGCGAGCGGAATTTCATCAATTTTGGATGATTATGATACCTTTCTCCCGTGCTCATAAAATGTGAGGTAAACTCGTATGTTATCTACTGAGTGGGGATGCTTGTGTTAAAATGTTAGGAAAAATAGCCACATACTGGACAATTATGAGGTGGGCACATAAATTAATAATATATAAATGTTTTTTCTTTTTCTTTCTTTCTTTATAATTTTTTTTTCCTAAATGTTCAAAAATATCTATACAAATAAATAAATTTGAAGTGTCCGTGCGTAATATCAAATAACAGCATTTTACTAAATGCATATGAATGTTTATACGGTAGTTATAGCAAAAAAAACATTTTGTTACATTACGTCTATTTGTTTGAGGTAATCTCCGAAACTCCTGGACCGATTTTAACGGGACTTTCACTGGTAGATAGCTGATGGGTCAAGGAGTAATTTAAACTTTTATTTTAAAAAAGAATTTAAAAAATGATACACCCATGTTTTATTAAATTCTACACGGTTAAAATATAAATGAACCGAAATATTCAAAAAATATGTTTTAAACGCAGTAAACTATCCAAAGAACATTGCATCTAGGACTAATCGTCTCTATTCCATCTTTTTTGCATATACAAGTGTAAAGATGCACTAACAAATAACAATATGTATAATAAAACAAAACAGCAACGGGACTTTTCTTTGATTTTCCTTTCGTCACACGTGTGCGCACTGCCTTACAATGCGGAGGTAGCCGCTTGGCGTCTAGCCAGACCCTCGACACATCTAGTGCCCACTTTACCACGCTGGCGAAACTATGTGACCGTAGTCATACGAACTGTGAGTGGTCGCCGACCGAGCCTTACAAATCACCGGAAGATGGGGTTACGCTTTTAAGGGAGCTGAGTTTTCTTCATGTTTCCCAAGATTATCCCAGAAGATAGTGCTTCATTGGACAGCTGAAGCCGTCTTTTTCAAATTTTCAACTCCATTATTCGCCTTTCTAAAGTTTAGGATGATCGAAACTAAAACTTATACAAACATGTGAGAAGTTCAGCGTACGAGAATTTTACTATTTTAGTTAATATTGCTATCGACAATGTTGATGGATGACTCACTACAACTTGAGGCTTGGAAAAACTTCTTCGTTGATAGGAAAAAAAAAAAGAGACTGACATTTTGGGAGAAGCTCGTGGCTATATAAATGCACCCGCACGGGTTGATCAAAGGTTAAGCTACGCTTGCCGAGTTCAGTCTGTGAATAGGCAGGTCAGTCTGTGGATGTATGACCGTTAGTAACATATCAAGACTCCTCCATGCCTCGGAAAGCAAGTTAAACCGTTGATCCCGGCTGACATTTGTAGGTCTTTGACGTTACGGGTAGTCAGAATCCCGAAAGTCTGACAACCAATCTTACAAAGGGGTATCGTATTGCCCAGTAACTGGGTTGTTGAAGTTAGCTGACCGTCACAGTCGCCCCATGTGTAGTACTGGTATTTAGCTTCATCCGGTTAGACTGGAAGTCGACCCCAACAAAGTTGAAAAAAGACAGATGACTGACATTTTCACAAAAATACCGGTTTCGTTCCCGTAATAACCGCTCAAAAACACCATACCTCACCTCCTTCGTAATAAGCATGCAAATACAGTGGGTTCCATGACGAATAACGCAAAGTAAGGGGAATTCTCAATGGGGTATTGAGGTATTCCCAATGACTAATCGAGCTTGACGTGTTATAATTTCATTAAAATTCTACCCCTCAGGCCAATAACTGCCGGTAATAGTCCCGAGGGAGACGGTAGGGGAATTGACCGTAAAGTCAATAGGTACTCAAAGTTAAATATAGGAGTGATTTTATAAGATAAATTCTTATTGAGATTATTACCTAACTCATGATGGGTAGTACCTACTAGACTTGTGTCAGTAATGCGATTGCTGCATTGCGTGTCATGTAACCCAACCGCGTAATGTATCATTGCGAATGACTCGACCAAATTAAACATGGCGCATGACACTCAAACATGACGCGCGGTGGCAGCGCGTTCGCCATATGTGCAAGTGAGATGGAACATTTTATTACGCGGGCATTACAATAACCACATCGTATGGTGTTTCATTACGCGTCATGTTTGGAGTCAAGGTGTAATGTACATACATAACATAGCGCGGTACTCAATGTAATGTCATATTTTAACAGTTTAAAACGCAATGTTTTGCGCATGTCTGGTGCCTACACTCATGTATGGAAGTGAATGATGGGTGTGATAAAAGAGACATGAAAGTAGGATAAATGCGATACAAATGCTTTACTAACGAAGTATGTGCGGAGTAACTATGAAAGTTTGAGGAATTATGTTATAAAACAACGTTGTGGCACAAAAGAAGATGGAGTGAGAAGAAAATAAAAGACATGTGTGCAATTCACACGTGGTAGAAGTGAAACCTTCAAAATTTAGGCTTCAAGATAATGAGACGAATGTAATATTTTGGGAAGAGGATAATTGTAGGTTTTAGTAATGATCATAGTGATACAAAGTTTGAATATTAATTTATAAAAAATTTACGACATAAGATACACTGTATAATGCTTCCCATCTCATTTTACTAAACTTATGAATTTATGTGTCTGTCTATTCTTACTGTCGCTTTTTCGTTACATAAAATTTCAAATCACAACGATGCTAAAGAAGTTTTCACTTCAAAAAGTTAAGACGAAAACCAAATAAAAAAGCTGTTCCAAATTCAAACAAACACACGATCATGAACAACAAAGAGGAAAGACCGATAATATAAAATAGTATGTATATTTCTGTCTCATTCTTTGCCGGCTTCATCCTACACATTTTTGTATTTGTGTCTCTTACCTGTCGTTTTTTCCGTTGCATCCGGTTTGAAATCACAACGATTCTAAAGAAGTTTCACTTCAAAAAGCATGCTAAGATGGTTTGGACACGTTTACTGGGTAAATTAAAGACTAAATATTTATAAGGCAGATGTTAGTGGGAATACACAGATTTACAAATTTCTCTAAAGGCAATCTAGGTACGAACATATCAGCGTTCACTTATATTATAGATTTTTAAATGGCGGATCTAACAACACTTCTTTAATCATCATCGTACTGCTAAAACATGGATTCATTATTATTATGGATTAATAGTAATGAATATTATTTTATTCATCATTTGTGGTATTCTTTCATAATTTTCTCACGGGGCGATATGACTGGATTTAATTTCTGGTCACGTCCACACAGTTATGATTTACAAAAAAAACCTTTTAAGTGTAAATTATCTAAAATTTCGGAAATCTGTGGCTATCCTAGTTTTGTTTGCTTCATTTGCCACAAACTTGCAAAATTAAAGTTATTTACATAATAATTTTAATATTAAAATAATTCACAGTATAAACATAATTCACTAAACATTAACAATTTGCTCTGTATACATTTTCTGCGCCGAGGGACATTTCCATCACATCCTAAGAAGCTTATCTTCAGTAACAGCGCTCTGCAAAGGGACCAGCTTTCATCCGAGATCACCAATTTCTTACTTGATTGGGCCGGCTGATGGCTTTTGGAACAAAGGACTCGATCAAGCCGATGCAACAAATATGTTACGATACACATCATACATATATATAGGTACTGCCTTTTATTCACGACTTTTCTCGCCATATTTGTTTTGTTTTCAATAAAGCATTAGATAACGCTCTACCAAGCATTCTGATTGAGTTATTTCCTGTCTCCTTTATAATGACAACGCTAGATAAACATATTTCAATACAACCATAGTATAAAGAGCGGGAAGTAAGTTATCTTCATACAAACGCACCGCGCGCGGCTTGTATGTGTGCGCCGTAGTATCTATGCGTCGCCGCACGCACACTTAACAAAATCTCGACTCATTTCGAGTTGTGCCAATCAGGGCTAACACTGCACGAGTTTCGCGCGTCACGGCTTTTTTTACGCCGCTCGGTTTATTTTATCTCTTTTTATTATAAATAATGCTGCTCTGTATCTTGAATACATTTCTATATTTGATAGGAAAACTATTGTTGAACTTTATTGACTAATAAGAGATGTGCTATCTTTGGCAAGGGCCGGGTTTTAAACTAATGAATTTGTGACAGTACAATAGTACTGTCAGCAATTCATTAGTGAGGCCTGACAAACCCTGTACCCAGACAATAAAAGTAAAAACTTCCCGACCCTTGTCAATTTATAGGTACTGTATTAAAATTTGGCTAGACAGTAGGCAATTATATCGCGGATTGGGCCGGAGATAACCTACTTCCTCTCTTTATACTATGATACAACGTAGGTACGTATCGATTATACCCAAGTACGCATTTTAAGTATACCGTACCCCGTTTCTGTGTCATAAATAAATAAAATAAAATAAGTAATGCCGGACAATTCACACAGCATCATCTAGTCCCAGGCTAAGCAGAGCTTATGTTATGGGTACTAGATGACTGATATACTTAATACAATTCATTACATGGATAGATATTTTTTATTATACATAGAAAATACCCAGAACACCCGGATAGATCGTACAAACATTTGTCCCAAGGTGGGAATCGAACCCGCAACCTCTTGCGTCGCAAGCGGACCTTCGCCCGCTGCGCCACATAGGTCGTCATAATGATGATATAAAAAAAGCTGGACAAGTTTAAGTAGAACTCGCGCCCTGAGGGTTTCGTCTCAAAGCCCTGCCCGGCTGGCAGCTGCTTAACTCAAGTGCCACGGTCTATGAATTTTAAATTGTGGGTTGTAAGACAAACTTAACAATGAATAATAATACCAGTTTGTTACTGTCCCACTGCAGGTCAAAGGCCTCTTCTCATACAGAACAGACAAGAGCATTAATCACTACGCTTGCTCAAGATGGGTTGGCCATTTCAGACTTATATTAATTATAAGTCCATTAATTATAAGGTCACGCTGTTTTCTTTCACCGATTTCAGTGATGTCCAAAATAAACTTAAAAAGAAAGTACATACATATATATAAAGTCACATTGGTACTTGCTAAAATTTGAACCCAATACCTCGCGCACAACACCTCAACTACTAGGCCATCACGATACTACTACATAACT
Source organism: Phlogophora meticulosa (assembly GCA_905147745.2). Classification (NCBI taxonomy): domain Eukaryota; kingdom Metazoa; phylum Arthropoda; class Insecta; order Lepidoptera; family Noctuidae; genus Phlogophora; species Phlogophora meticulosa. Next base: position 7,190,965 of record LR990528.1, on the reverse strand, counting down.
TAACATGGCAATTGAAAAACAAACGATTGATAAAGTGAAGACTGGAGAATGGACCTACTTTAACCAGATAAATAAAATTTTACCTGAGAACACGGGCTATTAACCTATGTACCAATTCTGGATTAAAGAACAAACTTAACATCAAATTTACTTTTAATTTCTTGCTTCTAGGTCAACGGAAAGTACCCTAAAGGTTTTAAAAGGTAAGATAATACCCACTCATCAAAATATGTGACATAATTATTCGACCGTTTCTCTTAATTGCGATGACTTAGAAGTTTGAATTTTATATCCGTCTAAGGGATCGCCGACCTTAACGTTCCTGGGGGAAATACTCTTGACATACCGACCAAAATAAAGTGGTTCTATAATGGTAACGTTCTTTTGAACTACGTATATCTAAAAATGAAAAGAACAGATATCCCATGAGAGCCACCTCGAGAGACTCACTGTAGCCATACTTCATTCAATTGAAACTTTTAATAGAAGAATTGAAATGGACAGCTGACCTGACAGCCATGTTGATCTACTTTGAAACTTGTTCTAACAACAGTTGCCGATAGTGGGCTTGTATACCTACTCAAATGCCAATGGAAACCTTGCCTTTTGATTTTTATGTCCCCAATAGTTTCGGAAGAAATTATAATAATAATAATCTTTATTTATATAAAAACAGATAGCAGTACATGTAACAGTTTAAAAAAATAGATGGTATTAAATTTCTAAGTATCAAGTGGGTAACGTGCTAATCTCCTTGCTAGGCTGATATGAAATAGCCGGTATTAAGGAGTAACATTTCCGATCCCCTCTAATTGTGAAGATTGGCTTAGGACCGTGTAGTTACACGCAATCAAAGAGAGGCCCTTGCCCAATAGTGGGAGAACTGAATAGTTTTGATAGTATTAAATACCGTAGGTAGATACTAGTAAAAATTTCGTAATTACTTACGAAGTTAATTCCCTTCAAAAATGTTACTCAATTTCAAATGTTGCGACATCTATACCACCACATATGAACTAAATTGACGTTTCCTAGATCGCGATATCAAATTACAGAATCCGGACCACAACCGTCGCGTAGTAGTCTATCAGACACTACACCCGTCTGGATGAAGGATACTACCTTTTCTATGGAGGATGAAGAACTTAACACCCTGTTCCTTATACCCCAAAAATATATAACTGTATCAATAACGTGAAGCAATAAATAAAATAAATGCCTAAATCTCCAACTTTCGGGTTCCATGCGTAGACAAAAGTATTGTAGTCGAAAACTATATCACAACTGTTTTTTAAAGCGTTCAAAATTTAATTTAATTACGTAATTGAAACTTTTGCAACTTTATTTAATATGCGAACGCTTTGAGAGATTAAAAGTATCAACATTACCAGCAGGTCAGTGGTAATAAATTATTATGCTCAGTACTGGGATCTGTGGTACAATGCTGTTAAGTTAAGGCGATTAAAACTGTGAGATATTACCCGACCCTGCTCTAAAATTCAGTAGCTTGGAAAAAATACACAACAGAATGTCGAAAGTTGTTTCTTTATTTAGTGTACCTAAATGGAGCTCTACTAACCCGCAAAAGCCGATAAAATTCTCCAAAAATACAAGTCTTCATTTGCATAACCCTTAAAAAAAAAAAACTGATTGAGAAGAGTCTTTAACCTAGTTAAAAACCAAGTCCATCTTTTTCCAGGTTTCCCTGTTTTTGGATTTGTACATCTAGTTTTTGACAATTTTTTCGTTGATCATGACCACCATTTTACGTTCCAAAATATATTCAATTGTATACAATGTTGTTTTACTATTACAGTAACTAAGAAAACCCTAAACATAACCACTGATACCACTGTCAATTTCCTTTGAATCAACTTGAAATTTTTTAAAGTAACACCCTACGCAGAGGTGACGATATTTTACTTTAGTTCAATATGCACTTCATCTTACTTTATCTGCACACGTAAAAGGGTTCGAGAGGTAGGTATCAGTAAAAAGGTTTATTTTATGGCCCTCGGGCGAAACTGCATCCAAAAACAAGTTCAGTAGTATGTACCGAGTCCACAGTCCACTCCAGTTCTGGAGGTTTATGCGACCTGACATTTTATTTTGTACGCGTTACAAACCTTTTAGAAACTAGAAATGTAGCACAGCGAGTGATTTTTGTACACTTTTTAGCAGGCAGAAAATCCTTCAGCGTGTTTACTAGTTTTTAGTAAATATTAGATATATTTTTATCTTGTTTCTATGTGAAAATTCCGGCAGTTGTGAAATACTAGTTGTTTGCAACGTTTGAAATGAAACCTTGTAACAAAAAAACTGTCGTTTTTCCACCCAATCTGTGCATGTCGATTCTGTTGACGTTTCGACAAATGTGGTTTTTGGTTGCGGTTGAAATCGTTTTATTTTACCTTGCCTCAGTTGGGTAACTTTAGTAAGGAAAACATTGACTGGTCGGTCGCACAGATACTAGAGTACGACTTCTAATTCGGTGCAGTGAGTTGACAGAATGAATGTTACATAAAAAACTGAACAATACACTGCACTATGTTGGAGTATAAATAAAACAACCAGCAAGGTACTGTACTAGGATCTAATTTGTAGTTTATGTTATTTACGGCACACCAGTTTTTTTTTCATGTTTTAGAGTCTAAAGTGACATTAGATCCTGTCAAGTAACTGCACCTACTTAAAAGTCGTACTCAAGTATTAAAAATACGCCCTGTGAGCAGGTAATTACTTAACTTTGAGTCCTATCTACATGCAGTAGCTGAGCGATTGACTGCTCCGCCGCCTGTCGTGGGTTCGATTCCCGCAAGGAATAAATATTTGTATGGCCTACAGGTAATTGTTCTGAGTCTGGCTGTTTGTGTATGTGAGTTTGAATGATTGTAAGCGCACCCACGACACAGGAGAAATTCCTAGTGAGAGAAAATTAACTAAACTAAATATTTGGCGTATTGTCATCATTGTTCAAAACGTATTTTATAATTTCATCGTCCTGGCTGCAAAGGGATAGTTCGTCAATGTAATTTTCTCTTTTTATTGTGACGTGTTGTGTATCAATTGTTTTTTTGTCCTTGCAATGAATATGCATTAATGTACAATTCTATTCTATTCTTAATTAAAACGTTGCCCCACACTAGGAATTTCTCCTGTGTCGTGGGTGCGTTTACAAACATTCAAAGTCACATACACAAACAGCCAGACCCGGAACAACTACCTGTCGGCCAAACAAATATTTGTTCCGTGCGGGAATCGAACCCACGACACGCAGCGCAGCAGTCAATCGCTCAGCCACTGCGCCAACCGTACCGTCAATCCTTAAATGAGGAATTAAATGTATTCTTCTTCTCAATAATATCACAACAGTCTTTTACTATAAAACAATCATGGTATCCTTACACAATATAACTAATTAAACTCTCTCATAATATTTTAAAGGTGAATTGCTAGCCTCATAAATTGTCCTCAAATGCAAGTGTCAATGTAGATTAGGTTAGGTGCATTTAATTTATTATTCCTATGATAAATACAGGTATTTATCAAAGGATCACAATATGTGAAGTGTTAGGTAAGACGAAAGTTCCTAGATGTTTTAAGCCACCGAATACTAATATAATTTTCATTTATAAATTAAACTTCCTTCGAAGAGCTAGTCGAAACGGCCACCTTGCCTAATATTTTTTCACGAGACGGAGATTCATGACTTGACACAATTTTCTAAGTACTCTGATTCAAATTACAATTTTACTACCATTTTTGTTATTCTTATTATCTTTCTCTCAGAGACACCAAAGAAATTCGATTCTTATTTTTCCACTCGCTGAAATTCGTCTACATTGCAAATACCTAATTCTTATATGAAAATCTGCCAATATCTTCAGAATTACTCGCATTGTTTCCAAACTCACAAGATTACATTCTATATTGGTGTAGGCGTTAGAAGTAATGAAAGGGCAGCGTTTCTAGATAATTGCGAAGATATGAGGACAATCCCACTTATCGCGGGAACTATCTGCGAAGATATATTACATCTGTTGATGAAGCAAGTTCCCAAGCAAGCCTACCTTCATTAGTAGTACTATGTTCATCTTGATTTAGAATTTAGTATCTAGTTAGCCTTACGTACTTAATCAGCCTCTGCTTTATCTTGATTGACTTGGAATATAATTTAAGTGCTTAATTGCGAGTCATATGAATTCACAGACATTAATGCTATTAAGTAGTGTTTGAAGCTTTTATCATCTTAGTTTATTATACCTTTATCTAATCAGTTTTGACTGATATAAATTCAACGGTTTTAATATTTTACCAGGTGAATTAGGAGACAATGTTTTTCTTAAAATAAATGCTTAGATCCTCTCAACATGACCCATGAGAAGATGAATGAAAGCCTTTTTTTTGGAATGGGGATCTTGCAGTTTATCCTTCAGGGATATCTACTGCTTAGCCGAACTTTCCTGTGGGGACTTAATTAGAAATTAAGGCCTCCAGCCAGGGCGTAAAAACTTAAAAGCTAAATAACCAATCACTAAGGGCACCTCCTGCTGGGTACGTGCCTCGGCTTTGGAAGTCGCTGGGAGAGGACAGCAAGGAACGGGCTAGATCTAATGGATATGTTCTTTAGGAACTTATTTAATAATTTACTGGCTCAGCTACGCGGGCTGGCTCAAGCAATGAGTTGGGTGAAGGATATTGATGGGGTCAGTGCTGGTGGGCCTATTGCTCTCCTGGAGGATAGTGATAAGCTCATCAGGCTCTCGGAACTTTACTGATTCGCGAGGGAGTGTATCGTGAATGAAAGGTGAGTAACAAACGGTATTTATAAAGCAGATCTGAGTGGAAATTTCGGGAGAGGACTCCCTAGAAACAATTACACTGACCTTATTGGTGATGTTCTGCAGAAAGTTCAAGTGCAGTACAGTAGGCCGCACGTCACTGGTAACACTTCGATCTTGAGCTGGTCTAGTGTAATACAGTCTTAATGGAGTAAGAAGTCAGCTTATAGTGGTTTTGTTGCTTGCATGCGACCAACCACAACATCGTCATTATCGAAAAAATATGTAGGGATGTATGAACTTGTATCAAGGGTAAAGTTTCACCTAATCTAATGGTCCCTTAATTAGTTGGTCAGCTACAAAAAAGGACTGAAGGATCGAGTTAATTCAAGAGCAAGGAGTACGTTTGACTCTATCAGCTCGTGTTTTGAGCGCCATGCCGTGCCCCCAAATTAGCTGATTTAAAAGTTAAGGCATCCTGGGAAGAATTACTGCAATTACACACATAGTTTCTATGCTCTATTAATGGCTTGTTATCGGAATATTTTACATGAATTCTATATACACAGGTAAGGTATACCAAAGTGAAAAAAAAAACAATAATTACACTAACCAGGATGAATGCAATGTATTGTTAGGCATAGTATGACATTCCATCCCAAGTTTCTTTTAGTCCAACACTATAGAAAACATTTGGAGTTTTTTTAAAAATCACACTCAGAGGAAACTAAATTAAAGCACGACAGGATCAACAACATGCAGCCAAAAATAATACCGTCCAGTTAAATAAAAAATAGAACTAACGGAAGACTAAACCTAACCCGAGGATACCGCAAACGTTTTAAACAAGTAAACAAACCGAAACAAAATCAACAATCCAACAAAATTAAATAAACCTGCCGGTACAACCACTTTGCCTTTACGCCTCAGTATTTTATCGGAATCGTCCGAAAACTAACATGGATCCGAGTGGATTCAAATTGAAATCAAACATGGTTGCCTCAGCAGATCAGACCTATCTGCAGTCAGATGCCAATTAGCTGTGTTGACGTACTACTACTCTCGCTTACTACACTACTATCGCTTGATGCTCCGGTGCCCACTCTAGTGATGTATACGTACGTACGTTATAGGTAATCCAGATGGGCTAATAAACTTAACGTCATATTGAATTTGTATATTAATTAGGGTCATAGCTGGTTTTGGCGTAGCGGAGTTGTGTGGCCGAATGGGGTTATATTCGGTTAACCGTAAAGTTTAGCTGTTGATTTCCCAGCTGGTGGGGTAATTTTGGGCCGTGTCACCGCCATGTAATAAACCCTCCAACTCTGTGGGTGATGTAATGATAACAGGAGTTATTCGAAGAGGAAGAGTAGTTAGGTCCCTTGTACATGCTAATAACTGACAATAAGATTTAAGAGATGGGTAAATTGCGAAATTCCTAGATAAGCGCGTGTTGGACCATGTACAGTAAATGGTTTCGTGGTCGGGATGAATATTTACGTCATGTTGATTGTATCGACGACAAAAATAAATAGTTTGTTATTGTGTTTCCGTGTAATAAGTTTATGTGGTTGTAACAGAAAATATTATATCAAAAGCTATTGACCTGAATGAAAAAAGTCACTTAAAATATCATAATTAATGTGTTAGGTTTTAGGACTGTTATGTGCGCCCATTTTTACGTTACGTTGCTATGATGTCCATACTTTTTCGAAGTTATTAGTCGACTTTATTTCTAAATCGAAATTAAACTCAAAGTAATTTCAACCGCATTGGACTCATGTTTCTTACTTCAATAAGATAAGCCATTAGCAGAACTTAATGTTACTGATAAGTAACTTCTAAGAACCTTGTTAACGTCTTCTAAGTTCTGCGCACTTATTTCGCAATAAAGAATTCTGATTTGAGTTTAAATCATCGATTTTTTATACAATAATTTTTAGTCCAAGCATGTTAGGACAGTGACCATTATTGTCTCATCGATCATCATCATCATCTGCTTAGAATTTTCTAGCTTCTGACTACCCGTAACGACTGACAAAGATCGTTATTATTGTCTCATCGATATACACCGATATGGTAAGTCTGTTTTAATTAAATTCCTAGACTCAACCTCGCTTTAAACTTGAACTTTTCTTTTTCGCCCTCAAAATAGAATTCTTAAGTTCCAGTGCAAAAAACATAAAGGTTCGACGGACAGACGAACAGAAGGACAGATAGTCAGACGGACTGGACGTAATCATAAGAGCTCCGTTTATGTCATTTGTCTAGGGAACCCTAAAAACTGCTGTCAAAGAAGCCACTACCTATCCAATCTAACCGCATACCCATATTCATATTCCGTATTACTTATGAAATACCCATCAAACGCACCAGGTAGGTAATACCATCAGGTACACCACAAAATCACCCAATGCAAAGTTTACGTTCACTGCTTATAACCCAGCTATCGGGCGATCACATCTCGCGGCTTATGGCAACGTTAAACTAGCTCCGTTTATATCCCAACTTATTAAACTTATGTAGTTTCGGATGGGTGAATGGGATTGGAACATCACTATTCCGCTAAAAGCTGATGGCGATGTTGTCTGTGCTGATGTTATCAGTTTAATCAACAAATGTGTTTCGGCTATGTGCTGACATAAAGTTGTAACTCTGAATAAATTTTGGGGTAGTGGTTTGGATTCGATGTTGTATTTAAAAGAGAAAGGCGGAGACTTCAACCACAGGCATTCATCATCATCATCAGGCTATACTAGTCCACTGCTGGACATAGCCCTCTCCTAATGAGCGCCATAGCGCCCTGTCTTCAGCTTGCCGCATCCAGCATCTGCCTGCAGTATTTCGCAGATCGTCATCCCACCTGGTCAGAGGCATTTGCTAAGCCTAAATGGAGATTCCTCGACTTGGAATGTAAGCCAAAATGATATGAAACAAACTTATTTTTATTTATTTACTTAAAAGCTGCAGCCAAACCAGCTCAAAGGTGACTGTCATATGAACAGAACCAGGTGTGAAAATATGAAAAAGTTCGGAGTAATCAAAACTGGATACATTTTAATATTTTCAAAGGTATTCGGTTTAATGTATACAGTGGAAACAAACTCAATTAAGTTAGAAATTAAAAAATAACATCTCAAATGATATGAATGAATTACCTGGGTCCCCACATAAGCAAAAATAAACAAATGAACGCGCTCAGTTGCTATCGCTGTCTCGTTATCCAAACAAGTAAGAAGTTTCCTTTTACGCTAACAATTTTCCTACAATGTATAAAAGCTGTCAAAATCTTCATTGTACGGGACAATATAATCCTTCAACTATCACTTCGACTCCTTCTCTTAATCAGAATTTCATATACCTACCACTTCAACATTTACTGCCGTTAAAAACAGTCTTAATTACGTGACAGTAATTGTGGAAACGACCCAGTTAACGCGACATTAAACGGATATTAGAAGTCGATTAAGCTCCCCAGTTACTTCCTTAGTACGTTCATTATCTACCTACAGTACGTCCGCTAAGCTTCCGGCAATGCATCGAACGCGAAGTTTGCAGTTTACTCATATAGAGGCAGTAAAAGATAAAAGAAGTATCAAAAAACAGATCATCTATCTATAGTCTTTTCCCATCAGTTTTGGGGCCGGCTTCCAGTCTAACCTGATGAAGCTGAATACCAGTATTTTACATGGAGCGACGGGGATAATGGGACAAGCCCGCCACACTATTCCCAAACCATTCCAACTCCTGAGAACTTGAATCAATAGCGTCGACCACCAGGAAAGCGATGAGACAATGAAGTCCGCCGTCGAGACAATGAAGTCTCGGAGAAATGATACACCCGTTTTGGATCCCGCAACGAAATTAATTAGAAAAGAACAGCGGAGGAGTTAGAAAAATTTAAAATATCAACTTCATGGAGCGACTGCCTGTCTGACCTCCATAAATCAGTAGCAGGGCAACACACACGATACCTACGACTGGCGGTCAGACTTTCAGGTTTCTAACTATCCGTAACGAATGTAAAAAATCTACAAATGACAGCCAGGACCAACGGCTTAACGTGCTTTCCGAGGCATAGGAGTCCCGATATGTTACGAACGGTCACCCGACCACAGTCTGTACTCAGCAAGCATAGCTTAAGCTTTGATCAACCCGTGCGGCTGTTTTTATTTAGCCACGAGCTCCTCAAAAAACACGTCCTTAATAAAAAATGTTCGTAAGTGACCCTTTTACTATTTACGATGGAATTCAAAAAAACTCCAGTTAAAAAAAGAATGACAACACTCACCTCAAGAGGCCTTTTGAGAAATTACGTCATAAATTTTAAGTAGGTAGGTATCCCCCTCGCGAACGATACTCGGACTGAAAAAACATTGAATAACAAAAAGAAAAATTATATTTAATGCGTACCAGCCGTTTTCCATGACCTCCTTGAGCGCCAAAAAGCGTTAAGAGACCCTTTGTGAAACGCGCCGATGTATTTTTTTTTATTATTTTTCTTTGTCTCAGAGCCTTCAGAAGTACCCCGTCTGTTAAAATAAAATATTCGACCCGTGAAATAATTGCGGCGGTAATTTTTAGCCCTCATTTAACAACGTTTTAATATTGCCAGAGACAAAAAAATTACCTAAGCGTAGTCCTTCGTTAATACTAGATAATTAATACGCCTCTGTTGTTGCCAAATGGCACGTTATAAACAGATGTTTATTTTTATGACAAGACAAACATAACATCACGCCTGTATTCATCGAAAGGTTGGGCAGAGGTGTAAAACCACAGTTATGTTTTCGTCTCATGTAATAGTGGGTGAGCCTATTGCTAACAATTGGGCACACGTCCATACTCCGGGCTGTTGCTGAAAAATTTCAATAACACATTGCCCGACCCGGTAATCGAACCTATTCGCGACCACGAGACCAGCCAGGCAGTAATTTTAGGATAATTAATATTTTGCAGTTTGCAAATTGCCGCGATGATCGTAACAGCTCAAGTACTTAATAAAGTTAGTCTAGGGCATGAACAAGACAAAAACAATATTAACCTAGAAAAAGTTTACTTGTGGACATTGGCATAGTATTCAAATCGATCCCTGCTGGCTGATAATAGATAGGGGAAAGGTCATCAACTTTCGCCGAGTCACATTGTGGAACGAATACTTTCAGCCACATGTCAATTTACACACATTCTTCCTACAAACGTACACTTACAACTATTGAAAGCGCCATCTTGAGGGAAAAGGTGGAACTACAGTCGGAATCCGGAGATGGGAAATAAATGCATGAAACTTGTGGAAAGTAACCTTGTTCTGCAAAGTTTTCCCTACCCCCCGCTAGATGTCACTCTATTGCTTAACGTGTCGCTTTAGGACTCTTGAAAACCATCAGACATACTAATTTTGAAAATACCCAACAGATGGCGTACCATGCTCCAAAATTCGTCGTCTTTAAATTGCGTGTAAAATTGTGAGCAGTAAACGATTAAACTAATTACAATAATTTCGCGATTCTAGTAAATATACGGGTTTTATTCGCTGAACTTCTATGTATATCTTTCTATAGCACTGAAAGGTAGTAATTTGTTCACACATTCAAAAAAATCCACGTAAAACTTTAATCGAACATAATTCCCTTAGTTTAATTTAATTATATTTGTACTCAAAACAATTAAAAACAGAATTGTTGCATAACCATCGCGGTATAATACTTTAGATTGGAAAGAAATGTTTTTAAACCATGTCACATTTTTAATATGTAATCAGTTGAACAAATGGTGGAGACAACAGAGCTTATCTAATGATTGACGTTCAAGTAATATTATATTTTAAATAACTTTAATAATAGTTATAAAAAGTTCAAAGTTTTATTTAGCTGCAGTGCTATTCTGTCAAAAATCTCTTCGTGAAAACCTGTGCGGAAATAAGCTAGCAGTGTCACCCATCTTCAATAAGACACAGCACACTTTACCGATTATTTCTCCCTTGAGTTTTTCCAGAGAGATACATACTCGTATTTACAAAATCGACCCACAGAAATTTCCAAAATATATTCATACTAACTTCCGCCTGCGGTTTTGCCCGCATGGTCTGTTGATAAAAAAAGTAGCGTATGTCCTTTCCCGGGTTGCAATCTATCTCTCTGCCAAATGTTCTGGAAATCCGTTCAGTGGACAAACAGAAGACGGACAAACAGACACACACACTTTCCCATTTATAATATTAGTATGGATTTAATATTCAGGATATTTCTGTCGTACATTCATACATCACACACGCCTTTTTCCTATAGGGGTAGGTAGAAACTACATAAAGCCACCTGCTACGATCCTTACATACTCCTTTCGCTTCGTTTACGTTCATACATCACATATACAGGATTTAAAATCTTGCATATACTTATCTACAAAGATATAAGATAAATCAGTCAAATCAACAAGAAACATATTCATAATTCCATTAATAATACACGAACAGACCAACCATCTCTATTCTAGTCCGTCGAACTACATTGCAAGTTGTCATTGTAGTGTGGCCAGACAGACTGGAGGGTATTTCAACTTTAATCGAGTTGCGGAGCGCATTATGCTTGCATAGCGATGGCTCCTACCAGACCACAATTGGATCTTGATAGGATTACCTACCTCTCTTTGCTAAATCAAGTGCTTGGTGCTTGGATATGGTTCGTTGATGATGACGTGTGTGGATCTTTGATTAGTCTGAGTGTCTTAGCATCTTTCTCAGCATCATCCTTACATTAATGTGGGATAAAATTACTGTATTATACTAGTACTAAAGCATGAACGCAGCTAATATTGTAAAAATACAACAACAGAGAGAGAGATATGTGTGAGGAGGAAAAAATCAAGATGGCGCTTTGCATATAACGGTGTAACGATGGTAATTTTTTGGTGCGTGAAAAATAATGATTAATAAAGTTTTATTTAGCAAGTACTCATTGTTTATTTTGCCATACAATCCCATATTTATGGTTTTCCTTTAAATTTAATTTATCATGTTTGTTACAGATATTTGATCCTTATGATTGACCCTTTCTATTGTTGCTATAAAAGCACAGTGTGTTATTTTTGCGGTGTTAAGCCGGATCGATTCCCGTGTGTGGTAAGCTAATTTTCGTTTTTTTTTTTCATGCAGATTTGTACCTTTTACAAATGAAGGAATGTTTCCTTTGAGTAAAATTTGCTATTTCCATTTTTTGGAGTACTTATCCTTCAGGTGAGGTTTAACGTTCCTGGCTGTAGGTGTACGTGAAGAGACAACGTTGTACCCCTTTTCAAGGATAATGCGCGTTACGAGGAGTGTGTCATTTGTCATACTTTTACTTAATATGGAGTGTAGGAAGCTAAAACGGCAAAATTACTACCACTTGGCAACCGATATTCCTTATTGTTTTGGTATTGACAAATAGCGTTTGAGTTTTCAAGGATAAATCTTACTACATACATAAAATCGCACCTTTATGTATACATAAATACAGGAACTACAGAACGCCACCACAAGACTTACCTTACCTACCTACCTTACCTTAACTTAAAAAAAGCTTACTTATGCAGACGAAAACGACACAGGAAGCCATACGATTAATTTATAACCTATGCCAACTTCAGGTCTAATTCTAGTTCTTTTAATACAACGGTATTGCCATCTTGTTCGTCAGTCGTATCCACTTTTCATCTATTAGTTAACAAAATTACCTACTATTTTAAATATTACTGTATGATCATATTATCCCTTTGTAGTCAAAATGTTTTTTTTATAGTGCACGAGATTATGGGTTCAAACCTGGGCAAGTACCAATATGACTGTTTCAATTCATATGTACTTTCTAAGTTTATCTAGGACATCACTGACATCTGGAACCTGGACTTATAATTAATATAAGCTTCAAATCGCCAACCAGTCTTTAGCAACCGTGGTGATTAATTCTCGTGCCTTCTCTATACGAGAAGAGGCCTTTGCCCAGCAGTGGGACAGTAACAGGCTGGTATTATTATTATATATTAAACGGGAGTCTAGGGTTTAAATTGAAAATCAACACTTAACAACCCTCTAGGGGAGATCTCTTAAAGGGTTGCTTATCTCCAATTTCCAATGATGCTTAGGTGAACAAAATGCTGACGCTTGAACCTTTTGCTTCCGGTAATAACCATATTATCAAGCGGTACTGGACCTTATTAACTATTGCTCTTGCTATTTCAATTGATTATATTGTATTGTCGGAAGCGCTACTACTGAGTACGAGGTCCTGGGTTCGATTTCCGGGGCGGCAAAGTGTAATTGGGTTTTTCCTTCTGTAATTCCTCATAACCAGAACCAGAGTCTAGATTTTAACATAACTGGTGAAATGTTGGTTTACTATAAGTACACCTCTGCCCAATCCTTCGGGGATAACAGGCGTGCGGTTATGGTTATTGTCATTCTTTCGTGCTATTTATGAAACGTTTTCTTGAATTTATGCTCTTCCACCAACTAGTGGACACTTGGACAGTGAACTACTTAAATTCCCCCGAGGATCACGGCCTCGGGTCAGGTTCGCTTTAAAAGCGCTTTGTGAATTTTTACTTACTACTTTATTTTAGATGATTCTGACCTAACATAAGGCCAGTTGAGGTAACAGGTCGATCTCTGAAACTTATATCTTGAATGAGTTCTGACCCCGAATTCCTCGCATTCAAATATTATAATATCTCAATAAACAAAAGACAGTCTTGTGCTTTAAACATGTTTTTTTTCTGTACATTAAAAAAAAGTAACTTTTTCTATTTATTCATCAAAATATAAGTGGTCGCCCAGTGGTCGAAATTCGGCCGTTTTAGCTTTCTGCACAAATTGTCCAAATAAACCTTAACTGTGGCCAATCTCATAATCCTCCGTTCAAGCAATATTTTTAAAAATAATTTGAAATTTACTCTTCACATATTAAATATCAACGTCCACTCCTCCGTTGATTCAGAAAACAGAAAAATAAACTAAACTATTCACTTTTGCCTTATGATAAATCCAGCTCATAAAGTGACGTAAGAAGGTGTGTTGTGACGTATTGAGTTCAAAAAAGTAAGTGTAATACTACTTAGTTATAGCTAGGTGTATGCCTTATAGAAATATTTAAGCATCATGTTGTAAAACGCAAAAACTATTCGCTCAATACACTTGTAGTGGAACACACGTCGTCTCATTCAAAAGTCCCATACAAACTAAAATAAACCTTATTACATTCAATAAGGTGCATAAATGAATATCACTTTTCAATACATAATATGTAGATTACCTACATAGTATGTAGATTGAAGATGTAATGGATTAAGATGGATTTGTTTATCCATTACTATATACGATTATATATATAATAGACAATGATAGACGTTTTAAATAACGTATCTTTTTCAATCTGCAAAGCAAGTCCTCTCAAAGGGAAACATCTTATAAGTTAAAGCTTAATTGCCGTTCTTTGACTTCAGATATCGAGTACTCGAGAGGTCTCCCGTTGCGAGTTAATTGGCTTTCTGTAGTAACAATAACAGTAATTGCAACTATCGGGAAAGAAAATACAGGACAAAAACAATTTCCCTACTAAGAAAACTGTGCTAATTAAAACGAGTCATTTGTTTACAGTTTGCTAATACACGAAAACAGTAGGATGGTGAGGTTTTATTTTCAGTATATTTTATAATGTCTGTTATGTCGTAGTCTTTATTGAAATGATACCTATTCCGCGTTCAATTACATATTTCCAATCGATGTTGTTTCTGCTTGAAAAAATATCAATTACTATTGAACATTTTATAAAAATTGTTAGAGATACCAAACTTTTAGTGTTTACAAATATTTGTATTTGGAGAAATTTCTTCTAACACCTATACTATTTCCTACTAAACCATGTAGGTACCTACTATTACTAATTACTAACTACTATACTATGTTCCTGATACTTTTCTATCATTACAAATATAGCATTTCTATTAATAGAAAAAAAGTAAAAATACTTTTCTTAGCGTCTAATAATATCACTAGAAGTTACCTATCAACTGTGCGTACGGTTATAGATGGTAACAAACCGTAAACCGTACCATAATCCAGGTCCCAACCGCGTTTCTAAAGCAAATATTCCCGAACACGTACATTTTGTGTTCCACTTCGCTCCGTAAACGTTGTAGTCCAAGTATTAGAGTAACACCAAACGTAAACCGGTAAGTCCACATCGCTAAACCGAAAATGCGCTCACATGGTCCTACGCAAACAAATTGCAATGTACGTAAACAGAGGCCGGTATGGCGGTGGTGCCCTGGGCTCGGCACACGGTAGCGATTTTCGTCAATCGCCCGAAACAAAGAACCGGGGTGAATATTAAAGGGCTGTGACACTTGAGCCGGTTTTTCATCAGGCAACAGACACCAGTGTGCCTCTTTCAAACCCTCCTTTTGAGATCCCGCGCAAGATTAGGCACTAGTTCTTATGGTGTGACCGTAGTGATGTTACAGGGGTGTTGAGATTTTAAGCCGAAATCATGTGTCGATAGAATGGAAAACTATCGAGCGCGATGACAGTTAAATTACTACCACAAAATAAAAAGACACAAAATTTACAATTTTCAACCGAATCAGCTGGCCAAATTATAAAAACTTTTATGATTATCTGGTACAATATGATACAAACAAATTTCAAAACAGCCCATTTTTCCCAAACAGCTCCATGAGCTGTGAGGGTGAATAATGCTTGCCCGGATTTTGTACAACCTGGTGTATGAGCAGTGGCTTTAACCATAGGGCCGTCAAGGTACGGTCTGGTGGGCTATTGCCCACTAGACACAACACCTGGTTGATCCCGATCGGAGAATCCGTAGGGTGAAAAACTTTCCACTCCGTTCCTGTGTCCCCTAAATACCAATGATCGTTATTTTATATTCAAGTGAACCAAAACGCATAAAATTGTTTAAGGGACATTCAATTTTAATATTAACGTCAAAAATATCGACACCCCACACATCACCAGCTCGTTATAGCACGTCATCACTAGTATAGAGACGCGACGCCCGCCACTCGACACCGCGATGATTCAGCATTCTCAATCCAAAAGCCTTTTACGATTCCTCTTTCATTCTCACCGAGTGAATTCGACTCGCGTTCCCACGCAGGTTTGAACATGACTGTACTAGAAGCTATTCCACATTTTGTTGGCTGTTGCTCATTTATTCATTGGTTCCAAGATTTGAATTAGACTTTTGGCCCAATGGGCCATAGTTTTCACTAATGCCCGAGTCCTTGGTCTGAATATATTCCGATGTTTTGGAAACAAAACAGCTTTGAGCTGCACAAATAAAACCTTTGCTGTTGGATCTAAAATAAAGAAAACAATCGTTCATTCGCTTTCATAAAACCTTCCGAAACGTAACGGAACATTCCCGCGGAAAAGTTTTCAATAAAGCTTTATAACGAAAACCTCTGTTGCCAAGGAATAGCCCTGGTTTTGTTCAAACTACACCAAATTGGTTGAATTGGGCCATTCTGCAGTGTTAACCGAACTTTGTTACATTACAAAGTTTTACACTGACCGAGCAATTTAAGTTGGTGACTTACTATTGGCTAGAATCCGTCTTAACTGGACCATGACGGGGTTTAACGGTTTATTTCTAACTTCCAAACTATGTTATAATAAATAATAAATAAATAAATAATGCTGGACAATCCACACAGCATCATCTAGCCCCAAGCTAAGCAGAGCTTGTGTTATGGGTACTAGATGACTGATATACTTAATACAATACATTACATATATAGATATTTTTTTATGTCCCAAGGCGGGAATCGAACAAGCAACCTCTTGCGTCGCAGGCGGACCTTCGCCCGCCGCGCCACATCGGTCGTCAATATAATGTCAATATAATATAATGTTGATAACACACATAATTATTTTCCCATATTGTTTCCTATTTCAGGTCCTTAGAAGAAACAAAATAAAATTACATGTATGGGTTTTATGGTCTACTTTATTGTATCACAAAAGTCAATAATAACCTATAAAAACGTTATCAGTTAACAATTACTATTTAAGTACAGCCATTTCACAAGTTGTAATAATGAAATACTGCCTACTTTACCGTTTTGCTACTTCAGTAGCTAGCTATGCTGAGTTCTGCAACCCATTTTATGTTGAAATTTCATCACACCCTGGGCTTTGTTTATAAATTGTGTTGTTATGGTATTTCACGACTTTTACCTTGAAAAATGAGTTGCCGGGGTTAATCTAGAAGTCTCTTAATATACATATATGTACCCCGGACTTCGGGAGGTTGGCCGAAACAGAGAGAACCTGCTCAGGTCGAGATTAACAGATGATCCCAGCCTGGTGTGCAAGTATGGTGCTACTTCACTATCGATGGGACACCTGATACCATGTCCCACGTGCCCTGATACCTGCACGCTACAGGATTTTACGGACGCTACTGATGGCGAAAAACGCATAGCCAAATTTTGCTCTAATCTACATATACATATCTACATAAGATTGCCATCGACACGCTTAGAAGACCTTAAAAAAATAGGCAATCCGACAGAAGTGAACATTTAAATCTTTGGAATAATTATATTATCAGTCTGACGTAACACGCAATACTAACATGTCGGTGACGGTAAGTCAGTGTAATCAGTTTTACCCCTCAAACATCCCTGAACTCGGGCAAAGAAGTTACACTTGAAAAATAAATCTTAATAAATCCCATATCTCGGTAAAATCTTAATAAATATAAGCATCAATCAAGCGTAGGCATGAGGCCAATGAAAAATGGCGATTGCCATTAAAATGTAAACGCACAATGGTCGCACGCGACGCTTGGTAATTACAACGTTTAACTTACATCAATCATCGGACGGATTTCTGCTCCGTTTTTATTGCGTTCCGTTGTATCCTTGTTTTATGTTTTGATAGAGTATGATGATACAACCAGATATTGTCTTGTCAACGTTGAGTTTTTAAATCTCTAAGGACGTTGATCTAATGTACAGAGGCCAGCACATCAATCTAACCCAATGTGTGAAATTTATTTGATAGTTTTTCAGCTTTATTACAAACGAATAAGGTTCATGTTCAATCGGGAGAAAATGACAGTTTGGGGTACTTTGATAGGCTATCCTATGTACCTAATAAAGTGTTTATCATAAAAGCGGATGAGAAAAAAAAGCGTGATCTTATGATGATCTAACATAACTTTTCGAAATCTGAAGTTAAAATAAAGATAGAGATAAAGATATAAAGAAACCGATATAAAATTGCCAAAGGCATCAAGTCCGCCTTTGTACTGTTATGTTTACTTGTGCATAAAGTTTTGATAAATAAATAAAATAAAAATAAAAAAGCATTTATCATTCCATTGACATTTACAGACGCCAGCACATCAAGCTACCCCAAACTGTCAGATTTTCCCAATTGAACATTAACCTTTTTTAATTGCAACCCGTGAGGCCGTTTCTATTTATCCACGAGCTCCTCAGCGTATATTCTATCTATCTATCTTAAAAGTGTTGGTATGACTAAAATGTAGGTCGAGCGATTCAAACGCAGGTGTTAACTCACGAGAGATCCTTTGAGTTATGCGCCGTCAAAGGGTTCGCGCTAACAAGTAATGTGACCATTATAGTTATGCTTAGTTTTTTCTATACTATCGTCGAATGTACTAATGTACCGGGCTAATATGTTAAACTACTTATTTGTAAACTAGCTTTTGCCCGCGGCTTCGCTCGCTTTAGGAAGTGAGCTCTTTCTAAACAGAAAGAGACAAAAAGTAGCCTATGTCACTCTCCATCCCTTCAACTATCTCCACTTAAAAAATCACGTCAATTCATGGCTCCGTTTTGCCGTGAAAGCCGGACAATCAGACACACACACTTTCCCATTTATAATATTATTATAGTATATAGTATGGATCATATGGATGCCAACCGCTTCTCAGCCAACGACTGTCTGCCTACTATTTTCCTAAGCATACATTTACACAAATAAATGAAATAATAACAGCTTTATATAAATGTATATGAAAGTATATAGGTACGGGAGTTACACCAAACCCATTTTTTGTGTCTGCTTGTTAATCTCAGAAACGGCTAGACCGATTATGACGAAATGTGATTGGCAGGTAGCTAATATTATAAAGACTAACTTAGACTACTTTTATTTCATAAATAATATTGTGGACAAATGAAAATCCATGATATTGTGAGCAAAATACGATGCAAATCGGGAAGTAGGTATAAAAAGTTCCATGTGGATGACGTCGAAAACGCAGACGGCGCGGGTAACAGCTTAATATGAATGAGTATTTATATCGTAGCTTGCTATTAAATTATAAAAATCCGTAAAGGTTAGTCAACAATCCAAAACAAGTAAACCCTTAACAATGCTACCGACAAGGTGTCACCCGCCCTTTTCAAGTCAGGGTGACGCCTTGCCATGGTACTAATCATTATAAACAAGTTTTACAATTAACGCAACGCGAAAAAAAATAGTTGATCATATGTTGTTCACACACTTAATCATGTGCGTGTGTGAATATAAATATACAAAATATAAAGATTTTGTCGTGATTTCAAAAATTTTTCTTTGGCTCACAAAGAATGAACTTTCCAAAATAAAGAATCCATGTTGACCTCAAGGCTATACCTATCGCAAGTAATCAAACAAAACTACCGACTAATGACATTGTTAACCTTACTATTACAATTCTACTGTAAAGCCAATTATTTGTGTGTCAATGAAGTTACACAGTTTAATAGTACAATTTTTGCGGTAAAATGTTGGGATCACACGTCAAAATCCCATTTTGTTTTACTACATAGCAGTCCATTTGTTCCGAAATCGTACTTCATAATATCGTTATTGATCGTCACCGTGTAAACGGGGCCTAACGTGGTGACATTGACTGTTTGATTGAGTAACAAAACAAAACAGTTACCAACAGATATCATAAAACAATCTAAACAGTAACTCTTTAAGTTAAATGTCGTTTCAGAGAGAGGGTCCTGTCATATCCGAGGCTATCATTTTTCCAATCCCCTGAAAGAATCAAAAGACATTTCCACGGTGGAAAATTGTTACGCTGGAACTTGGAAGATGTGTTCGGGATGAAATAACCTTTTATTTTGATACACCTCTTTGCTTATTGCATATTTATGGAACTTTTCAAGCATTCACAACGTACAACAATCTTCTAGAAAAGAGACAGAAAATGAATGGGATTGAAGTGTCTGTAGTTTCTGTGTTGTGGTCTGAGATAAGTAAATATGAATAGAGAATACAAACTAATGAAAATATGAATTTTTCAATTGACAGCCTTTTCGCTAGAGATTTTTTGCAACCATCATAAGACCATCTAGCTGGCTCAATTTAGATTGCTAGATATCGACACGGTCAGATATATATTTTTTATATGCATCTTTGATTGACATGGTCTAGGCCCCTATGGGAAATCGTACAATGACTTCTACCAGTTATATGTGGAATGGGAGGGCCTGTCAGACTTTTACTGACTAAAACCCATCCGTGTTCCGACCTTGCCTTCCAACGTTTGAGGGTCTCGGTAACTCTTTCGAACACCTCGCAACCCTGGCAGAGGCCCTCAGGCCTATGTTGTTTTCAATGAACATTGTAAATTCACAACACCAACAAAATTCTAACCCCTGTTCACACCGTCACACAACGACACCCAGTCCCGGTCTCCCAACTCAAACAGTATCACACTCGCTATTAATGTACCGTGAGTGAAGCACAGTGGAACTTGCTCTAAGTTATTCAACACTTTGCACCACGGAGACGTGTCTACAGTTCGACGTTCCCCACAAGGACGGAACGATTCGCTCTCTGTAAATTATGAACACGTTGACGTATGTTTGCTTTGGTTCATATTCAGTGAGTATGGGCAAATTCCGCAAATAATATATGGCTTAAAGCGATACCTTTCTGGTGTCAAGCAACGGAAATGCGGTAAAGATTGAAATAAAACGCTCGTTAATTAAGGTTCAAGGAATTAACATTCAATTCTTGCTAATGCCTCGTTGATCTAGTGGTTGCAAGCGCTACTGATGAGAATGAGGTCCTGGGTTCGATTCACAGATCAGATAAAGTGTTATTAGGTTTTTCCGGATGCAGCGGTTGATGGCAAACTCCCGCCCCCTATTACATGGGACTTAAACATAACTGGTGAAATGTGGATATATTACACAGACATGATGTTATGTTTTTAATGTCGTCATGAACAAATGTTTGAACCAAAAAACTATAAATTACATATATTTAACTTTTCGAATTTCTTACAATTTAAGAGAAATACTGTCGACCAGCTGTGCGATCATCAAGTAAATGATGAAAATACTTCATCGGTAATATAGCAATATCGACCAAAATTTAATACCTATTGGATGATTTTTACGTGCATATGTATAACGTCATATGCACATCGTCATATGCATATGTATAACGTCATATCAACATCAGATTAAGTATTGTTAATTAAAATGTTATGCAAATTAAATCAAATCTAATCAATTTACTTATACATTTTTAAATGAAAATGCAAAAATGAAATGGATTTGTATATATTATTATTACATTCTAATTATTTGCTAATCATAATCACACTAATTCTAATTTATTTAGTTGTAATGTACTTACTGTACACTGTAAATGAAATTGTACTATGAAATGCAAGAAATAAAAGGCTTTTTATTTTATTTATGTATAACGTACTCGTATCGTAGCTAGGAGTACTGAAACGTAACACGCACGCCAAGCGATTTGAGAACAAAGGAGGCGGACGGCAACGCGGGCTCTTTTCAAATATTCCTCCATAATGGGATACACACTGAACTCAGTTTTGGCGAGCATTTACCGAAACCAGACATACTTTCTACACAGTCTGGCAAAACTTAATTAAAGATAAACTAACATCACAGCAGCGTATACACACTGTAGCAGTGTATACAAACACACATTGTATGCTACCAATTTCTTAATTACTTAAATGCTTTCGAATCTTATTCTACAAAAACAGTCTAAGAAATATTTTGTCAGTTCATTTCTAAATTGAGCATGCAACTAGCTAGCTCTCATAATAATCCACACTAGCCCGAAAATCAATCCAGAATTTCCACAGAAAGGGAGATCTAAAGGTACTGAGCGATGTTACGGGCCGTAATGTACCATTCGCGGAGAGCATGTGACGTTACGCCGTGTTCTAAACTCCGTGTAACATGCTCGTTTCCAACTCTATGCTCGCCCGTGCTTAAGATTCGTTTCCACTCTAATAATGAAAGGATTCGCCAAAAAACCGAAACCGGGGTTGAGCACCGAGCCGCTCGTTGATCGTTACGAGCGCCTTGTTTCCCCGTACTGACTGCACGAACGCTCGCTGTGTAACACATTACATTACGCCCGTAACGCCGGTCAGTAGCTTAACCAAATTGCAACACAAAAACGTATTTATGAAAGAAATAAAGTAGAACAGTAAGAACAAACTAATAAAAAAACTTAGTACGAGGATTTTCATTAGAAATTAAAACAAAATATTTACCAACCGTATACTGGCTGCTGTTGGTAAATATTTTGCTTAAAGTATGTTAGTGAAGACAAAAGACAAACTTAAGGTTAAATACAGAAAATTGTCGGTAGTTGCACGTTATTTAAACGTTTAAAAATTAAACAATGTGCGCCCGTATGTATTTCCCACTGACCGAGCGGCCGCGTCCGCGCGCAAACTTCACCGCCAATTTGTTAGCACCTCACAAAGCAACCTCTTTTAATATTATTCTGCGAGGCAGGGAACCCTCTCAAATTAAACGCTACAATATAATATTTGTGGCATTATGAAAAGCCTGCAAACTGGATGCTATTCCTGAGTATTTCCTCTTCACTTTTTTTTTGTGAGCGAGTCGAGAATGGTGCAGCCCGAATTCATTTGTTTATTTTAACTTCAAAGCTGTAAATGGGTTTGTTAAAAGTTTTTGATTATTCGGTAACTTATGATTGTGACAGTAAGTCAAAAGTGTTGATAACATACAAATGGATTGTATTTAAAATGTTCTGCCGATAATCGAAAAGTGGTAAGACAAGAAAAAGGTATGCTTAACGATAATTAAATAACTCTCGTGTTTTGGCCCCTAACGTTACCAATTTTCTAATTGTCGTCTTGCTAAGAACAAATACTTTACAACAGCCACTACGAGAAAATCGTTTCTGCACAGGGTGTTCTTTTCAACCAAAAAGGTAATTATCGATCTACATCGTAATAAGATTTTTTTGAGAT
Organism: Phlogophora meticulosa; assembly: GCA_905147745.2. Taxonomy (NCBI): domain Eukaryota; kingdom Metazoa; phylum Arthropoda; class Insecta; order Lepidoptera; family Noctuidae; genus Phlogophora; species Phlogophora meticulosa. The sequence continues at coordinate 7,167,879 of LR990528.1, read as the reverse complement.
TCTTGTTCACAAGCTAAGTTTAGCTTATCAACAAGTGAATCTCAAAAAAATATCATCATGATGATGATGATATTTTTTTGAGATTCACTTGTTGATAAGCTAAAAAAAAATATAACAAATGATTTTAGTCTTGAATATAGTTAAATTCAAGACTAAAATCATTTGTTTTATTAATATAGGCATCTATTTATTTATTGGCTTAGTATTTATATAATTTAATTCTTATTAAGTTTTATTATACTTTATTTATTACCTTTCAATTCTTTTTGTGTTGTGTACTTATTTATTTATTTGCGTGTGATGTTAGTTTTGTGCTTAAATGAGATTAGAATTGTTAGGTGTAAGAGACGGCATTTGCGGTGAAAGCTTCTTCAAATTGTTCCAGGTGGCGCTATCTCTCTATGTCGTTTGCCCGGGCCATAAGTATCCGGCTATTTGTACGATATCGTCACTACAGTTATTGAATGCTCTACCCTTCCTTTTTATATCAGTATAGGATATTTATTAACTTTAATAACAAACAAGAAAGGCATAGAAATGCAAGCAGTCAATTTTAGTTAAACTTAAGCTTACATACAAATTTATGTATGTATATATATGTGTGTATCTAATTGGGTTTGATTAATGGGTAAACAAACCTACATATCTCATTACTATTATAATGCGCGGGAAAAAGCTGCATTTAAAAAAAAACAACCTGTATACTTACTTCACCTTTTGTTCACGTAACAAGTGTCTTCCGAAGTAGCTATTATCTACTCCAGAGACCGAAGAGAGTCGACAACGAGGTCTCATTTCTACTAGAATCCAAGGGTCGAGGGTCCACCGTCTTTTGTGTTTTCCCTACGCTTGAAACACTAATATTCACAGAAATTACACCACTAAAAAATGAAGGAGTATTGTTGAAATGTATGGTGGTGCCGAAGACTCGGAATATATTCCATCACTTAAAACAATTACTCTTTATAAGTTTTAGGTGGTTAAAATAAAAGACAGATTTACTGCACTTTCTGAAATCTTGAATAGGTATTCAAGACTTCAGAAAGTGCGAGGGTCTCTGCTGCAAAAATCGCGTTTTTATCACAATTTGAAGAATCTGAAATAAATTGCTGCATATGGTTGAAAAAAAATGTCTCAAGAGAAAGTCGTCCTAAATAGAGGGGCTCGCGGCTAAATAAAAACAGCCGCACGGTTTGATCGAAGTTTAAGTTACGCTTGCCGTGGTCAGTTTGACGATGGGTGACCGTTGGTTACAAGTCGCGACTTCTCCGAGCCTCGGAAAGCGCGTTAAGCTACTTATGATCCCGGCTGTCATTTATAGAACTTTGACAGTTGTTACGGGTAGCCAGAAGCCCAAAACTCTTACCAAGGGGTACTTATCGTGTTACACAGTAACTGGGCTGTGGAGGTCGGAAAGGCAGTAGCTCCATGTAGAATACTGGTATTCAGCGGCATCTGGTTAGACTGGAAGCCTAACCCAACATACTTGGGAAAAAGGATAGGCAGATGATGATTGAAATAATTGTCTACTAGTGAACGTTAATAACGAAAATAATGTTTTTAAATCGTCAAAATGGAAGACCATTGTGTGCAAAATGGCCAAAATGGCCATCGACAAAGTCATTTAAAAAAAAAAACCTTGACTACTGTAACTAAATTGATAGTTCCAAATATTAACCATGCCATTCTTAATGTCTGTTAAAATTCAAAGACGACAAAACAATTTCATTTATTAAGTTGAATTACAAAATCGACTTTTCTGAAACTCTAGATGGAAATAACACGATGTAGTAAGGGGCGTAAATTGTCTTGAGTTACCTTTGTCAGGCAATAAAGTTTCTGGTGTTATAATGTAAAACAATAGAAGGTTGCTAAGTGCACCGTCCTGTTGACAAGCTCTCTGCCGTTCCTGCCTTTCGTAACAAGTTGAAATGAAATTGTTTGACAAATAAGGTTTTGAATTTCGAGTTGACTTTTTTTTTTCTTTGCATTTCTACTGTATCTACCTACTTGTTTATTTTACAGAAACTTATACAGACGTAAAAAATCTGTTTTTTGTGCCAGTATAGTATGATTGCCGACAAAGGTTTTATTATGGCCCTTATTAATAAACTCGTAAAAAAACATGCCAAACTTAGGCCTCGAAAAATGTATGATTTATCTGAGATAATAGTGGTTGTTAAAGTCAGAAGAAAAAAAGAAAATCATTTATTTGGAACACGAACAGAAAAAAAACTGGTTGTTAAAGTCAGAAGAAAGAAAGAAAATCATTTATTTGGAACACGAACAGAAAATACAAATGAAAAAAACTAAAAAAACAAAAATGTAAAAAGGACCTGTTAGGCCAAAAAGGTTCCTCTGCTCAGCATAATAATTAATTCGATATTAAAAAATAAATATATACTGCAGCGCTGTTATTCTGATCCATGACCACTGCTCAGGTAGAGTAGACGTTTTTTTTTTTTAATTTTAACCTAGCCTTGATGAGCAAGAGGATTACTTTTAAGTGAAGTCTTGCGTTATCTACCCATAAACCTGCCAAAATAGCGTGTATCTCTAACTCAGCAAGAATTTCTAACAAAATCTCATCAGACGCATAGAATATGAACGTACAAACTTAACTACGAAATGAATAATAGGTAGCACATCCCACACACATCCCTCGATAGTAATACGTCACGTCCCGACGCCGGTCCAATTATTTGCCCAGTTAATTATGTACGTTCAAATCCAGACCGATGAAGCCACACTAAATGACCTAACCACAGCATTCGGCCTAATGTGTATACAATTCTAAATTTCAGGGCAATATCTGGCTCAATAACACTTGCGCCATTAACTCTCTAGCGGAATAGACATCACATTGGCTTATACGCACCTACCACGAACGAGCGCAACGCAATCCCTACCCTTACAACTTATCATACAGTCCAATTTTATTGAAACACGAGGTTTTTGGATCAAGTAGACACTGAAACCAGAACGTTACAACAACTTGTAACCCTCCAACGCATTGTAGTCACTGTTTGGAAGATTGTAAGATGGAAAATCGTTTGCCTCGTATGAGCAATATACCAGACCGATTTATTCTATTTCATGCCGGCACAAATGGCCGACAGTTAGGTTAACTGTTGCTCGCAGTGCTTTCTATCTTTGCTATTGTGTTTTTCCCTGATGTATTGCAAAGCATATTAGTACAAAAACCGGAATGTTTATATTTTTGCGTTGCGTGCCCCTGCAGCAATCATAATGTGTGAAACTCACAAAAATGAGCTGGGGAGAACTTTCCCTAAAAGAAAATAAGGGAATCCGAGGTTCCAGGATTCTAATTTCATATTGCACAAGAAAATTATTGGGATATTTGGATCAAAATACACCACATATTAGAAAAGGAAGTGATACTTACGCTAATGAAATGGAATACGACAAAATGGGCATTTTCGATAAATATCAGCATCCAACAGTTCTCTCTTTATATGAAACTTGCTATTCCACTCAAGTTGATGATTCGCTCCCCCATACTAACTATATACTAATGTGAGGAGACCCTTACTGTTGCCAAAACTACAGATAGCGAACTAAACATAACTGGCCATCAAAAAGCCGTTAGACGCCATCCACGGACGGCATCAATTCAAAAGTATCAATCCACATAAATTTATGGGGCGATATCCTGTTTATTGCATCGCTGGCCGTGGCGAACCAATAAAATTGCCTTGTTTTATGTTAAAAGTTTATGAGCAATATTTTATAAAAATAAATAAAATACACAAGGGAGAAACGATTTTACACTCGCATAAATCGCCGGGATGCTTTATGTTTATTATAAACCAGGATATAAGGCGGGCTTTGCTAACTAGACCGTGACGGACAAACGTTCACGTCGAAGAGGAAATCTTTATAATTTACATACCAACCTGTTACGTCACATGTATTCAAGTATCGTATCATAAACAATTTTGGAAATATTCTAATGTTAATGAAGACTATTTGTACGGGTACGGTACATTTTAATGATTAATTTATTGAGTTGAACTATTGTATTGATAGTCCCAATAAGTTTGGGAGTCTCAATACATGGTACACACAAATAATGATAAATGATGGCGCAAGAGTCCTTTTGATATTAGCCCAAACGAATGCCATACGACTACTGCTACTAACATAAATTACATACATTTTATTAATTTCAGATGTCGTCATAAAACAATGGACGGGTTTGCTCGTACAACTTTATTTCAATAAAAACACTTAAGCTTATTTGTTATTTTTAGTCTTATACATAGTTTATATGCTAGGATAATAATAGTAATACAAATTAAAATAATCATAGTAATACGTACATGCACAAAAAAGGGAGGAAGGAATTTTAATACTTAAAAAAAAATCGTCTAAAACCAACGGGAACTGGGTTGTAGAGGTCAGATAGGCAGTCGCTACATGTAAAATACTGGTATTCAGCTGCATCTTGTTAGACTGGAAGCTGACGCCAACATAGTTGGGAAAAGGCTAGGCAGATGATGATGACCGCTATCAACGGGAAAAATGATTGATTTATCTTTGGCCACGAAAAAGGTCAGGAACAAGTTCCTAAACTAAATTGCTAGGTACAAAAGTGTTATAATGGTTGGCCCGTGACTTTGAGCCATCTCTCAAGCCGTATCGTGTGCTTGAACTTAGCAGATCATTTCTCAACTGGCCAAAATATGCCAGTTCTATTCGCATGCAACATAGTCCTACAGCATTTGACGTCTTTTTGCAACTAGCCTCTGTAAATCTAACGCTAAACGTAATAATACATTTAAGAAGAAAATCCAAGCAGCCCTAAAGGATCGCGAAATAGCGCAATATTTAATCATGTATGCACATAAATTTACTTTTTTTTTATAAATTTCAAATTCAGATTCAGATTTCTAGGACAATGACTATTCTATAGATTTTGTATCTGTGTTACCAGCTAGTTTTAAATACTTTTTAATTGTCATATGTGGAGCACGTAGTGGGTAGCATAATTGTACAAAATATATATTTAAGATAATATGTAATATCCTACTATTACAGTGCCCGACAGGGTCCACAATGATCATAACTTTGTAAAACCTACCATCTAAGTAAATTTGTGGAAGCAATAAAAGTATTGAGTATTGAATATTGTGTATATCTTATTGTGCTACTGTTTGTTTTTCCTTAAATAAATGAAATAAAATAGAGTTCCTTATACTTTTAAGAAATAGTTCTGGCGTTTTTTGCCAGAAAACATGTCAAATGAAAATATGATATGCCAACTTCCAGACCATTTTTTCATTGATGGGGAATGATGAATCCACCGACATAGCTGTATCGACCAAAATGTATGTTCGTTTTGACTAGTCGAAATGGTTGCTAGCAACAACCTAAATTTTGCTCACGGACCACGTGATATTTGGTTTCACTCACAACTTGAACCATCGATACTCGTACGTCTGCAAACTCATAGTATAACATAGCATAGTAACAATTACTCTAACCCGTGAAGTGATAGCAGGAACTAGTTAAAAAGTAGTGTTGTGCGCGTATGCACACGTGATGTTGCGTTCAATGGGTTAAGTTTAATTAAAACCGGTACCAAACTACTACTCTAGTCTAGTGTGGATAGTGAAGTGTATGCAAACATCCAAAGATAGCGTTTAATAAATATCACGCCTGTATTCCTCAAAGGGTAAGACAGAGGTGTACCTTAGTAGACCCACATTTCACCATTCATTTGAATCCCCTTTGGAGGCGACTGCTACGAATAGCGATAAGAATCGGTAATAAATAAGAGACATGAATGAAACCATTCATCGAAGAAGACTTTAAGATTCTTATATAAGCACTTGTGTAAGATTTTGTTTGTTGTTGTTAATTAAAATAATAGTGGAAATAAAGGGCATTTCTTTATATAATATTTCTTAACCTTCCTATACTCGCGCCAATTTTTGTTACACCTATACTCGCGCACGGTGTCACAGACCGATAGATTCATACCCCTACAATATATATTTTTTTTATTTTTTTTTTTAAACATTACAGTTATTTTAAAGTTTAGGATATAATGAAACAAAATAGTATGGATAGTACTTAATTTATTAATTATTTTATTGACTTTCAGTCTATCACAAATCAGTCTTCAAATTTGAGATATTTTTCTTAAGTAATAGGAAAACGAAAATAAAACCTGAACTTCTTCTTAAAAATAAAATAAACTTCTAAATAATAATAAAAAACATATCAAAGGACATATTTATCTATGTTTGGCTTAGTTTTGAGCTTCACCATAACAATCAGGGCACACAGTTACAGCATGTTCCAAACAAAAGTATTTTTTGCATGTGGCACAGTTGTAACGTGTCTTGCGGTTTTTTTTTGATGAGCAGTATCCACAACGACCAATCTTATTATTGTTAGATGTTGCTAAAGACTCGGGTCCATCTAATTTACATATTTCGGCGAGCCTGAGCCTTATGGTTCTCGGCAAGGATGTATTTAGAGCCCGACGTCTAAGATGAGGATTGATCAGATCATATGCTAAGGCTTCAAGAAAGATCCTACGGCTCATTTTCTTTGAAGGGTTGTTCTGCAGGTATATTATAAACGTGTTTATACCCGCTACATTCATTAGGCTATAATATATCACCATCGGCCATCTATTAGTACCACGTGCAACGTTGTAAGTCTCACACATTTTGTCCACGGTATCAACTCCGCCTTTGGTTCTATTGTAGTCCATTATAATTTCCGGTTTACCGGTATTTTCGTTGATTTGAGCATCTTCATGCATGCTAGATACGAGAAGGACATTTTTGCCTTTTTTCGGTACATAGGATACCAGACTGCAATTGCCTCGGTGCCCGAATATACTGGATTTTTCGGCTCTTCCTCGTATTTCCGTGAATTGTTTAGGCAACTCCCTTTTGTTTTTACGAATCGTCCCAATAACTGTTAATTTATGTGACTCAAGCTTGTCTATCAATGGAATACTGGTGAAGAAGTTATCACATGTGATATTACGCCCAGTATTGTAAATATTTTCACTCAATCGCAAAACTAACGCCATAGCGGAGTTGTCAACTTGATATGGACCGTCTGGTTGTCGTCCAACATAAACTTCCATAGTATGGGTATAAAACATTTTGGCATCTGTCAACGCATAAATTTTAATTCCATATTTGTTGGGTTTCGATGGAATGTACTGGCGAAAGCTGCAACGTCCTCTAAAAGCTTCTAATTTCTCATCAATTGTGACATACTGAGACAAACTGTAATATTTTTTGAACGCTCCCACAACTTCATCGAACAACTCTCTAATAGGTGCCAGTTTATCCAGGTTCATTCTCTCATTTCGCGTATCTTTGTTGTCAAATCTGAGACAACGCATCAATAGATAGAACCTGCTAAAGCTCATAGTTAGTCGAAATATCTCCGGGGATGAACCATCAGTTTTGAACAAATCTTTGGCATTTAGACGACCGTTTTTTCTGACTCCAGCAAACATTAAAATGCCTAAAAAAGCTTCAATTTCCATGTTGTCTGTATCGGCGCAGTCTCTTTCTCTTGAGAAATTATGTTTCAATCGATTAATTTGTTCATTAGTGTACTTTACAATCAAGTTGATAATGCTCTCCGAGAAAAAAAGCTTCCATAGCTCACCTGGTTCCTTCAAATTTCTAGCTTCTCTTCTAACGCCTGGAAGTTGAGTAACTATGTTTCTAGCACGTCGCCTAGTTGGGTGTAAGGCAGGCAATTTATTCCACCTAGTCTGTTCATCTTTACCTAAGTAGAAATCGCGGGAACTTCCTCTATCTCCTACCTCAGATGTCTCGTCACTGTCGTCGTCTTGTTCAGTATCGTATGTCTCTTCTTGTACCTCCACATGGTCTTCTACCTCACTGTCATTTTCGTCTTCATAGCTAGAGCCAGAACTTAATTCCTCCTCCAGCAACAATCTGATTCGGTCATCGTCCATTTTGATATGATATATAATCTAAAAAGAATAAAAAAGTTGATTAAAATATAATCTGGAGCAACATACATGCATACATTTTACTATACATAAGTAATAAAGTATTCAAAGTTTGTAAAAAATATATAAATTCAATAAATATAAACATTATTACTTACACTAAAAGTTGCACCTATACTCGCGTCGGTCTCACGGACCGATTGGCGCCAAATGCTACCACACCTACGCTTCGCACGAACGCACGGCGTGCACTAAAATGAAGTAAGCCACAAATCCGGCAGCTAGCAAAGAACTCGACTTCTCAGGATTTTCGTGCATAAAAATAATTATGAAAATGTGTTTCGTCGGTCTCAGAGACCAACGCGCGAGTATAGGAAGGTTAATAGCTTTTGCCACCAACTGGGCTCGCACATAGAGTTCGGGCTGCTTCTGATCAATTACAGATAGAAGGAGCCAACAACACAGTATTGTATTTCTAATGTTACTTTTTTAAACATTTAATACACATGTTTTTCTTTCTTTTCCTTTTTCTTTCTTTTTCTCTTCCAGCAGGGTAATTGCGTAACACACAATCAATCAATATAGATAGAATATATTAAAGATATGATACACCATAACATTAAAACAACAAAATACCAGGCTAATCAATAACATTACTTAGGTTTTTTTTGTCGGCTTCCCTCTTATGAATATTGACGCGTCGCTACTGGTCACATTTTATACGATTGACACCATAAAAATACTTGCTGGCTGAGGAGTGGGTGTTGTTGTTGTGTTGTGTGATGGTGCTAATCGCACCTTGTATTTTTTAAACCTAATATAACCAAGAGACCGAACTATGAATGGCTTAAAAAAATGGTGCGAGACAGCTCCGACGCGCGACTAGAGTTTACTCTGTAAGGGCGATCGTCTGTTGCCGCTATCTATCAATACACACCTATAAACTTAGCCAATACTGGCGCAAAACATAACACTTTTGAATGAACACTCCTCATAAAATTTCCATAACGAAGGCCTTATATGAAAATCGATTAATAAAGAGTGCATAAACCCATGTTTCAGATACTTAACTTTTTGTCGAGTTATATGTATATAGCAGCATTTTGGCACTCAATTAAAAAAGAAAAACATAAGCATTAGGCCCGCCTCTGTCTATGTGTATGCTTAAAGTAATAAATAAATAAATAAAGGCATAGAAATAATTCCCAAAGAATCAGCATTGCCATTCAACGTGGCAATGCTGTCAGCCTTCTGGGCGCTTTTCCTGTTGCCAGTGATGCGGATGAATTTTTCGATGCCCTATGATTATTTATTTTATTTTATTTCTTCATGTATTAATAGTTGTATCGTTTTAAAGAAATAAATGGCAAAAGACATAGAACATTTCAAAATAACGAAAGGAGGATGAAAACCCACCGCGCTCTCCTTACGTCAAAAGCTTCCTTGTTTCTGCCATGAAGTCATCAGTCTCCTCCCCGCAGTATGTTTCCAAAGGAGAATCGTTCAGTGCTTCCCGATAGTTTTCCGAAGTACCGAAACTAAGGTAACGGGAGTCATCAGTCTTTAAGGGCGAACTATATTTTACCTAGAAGTGATTTATTCTTCCTTTGGGTGGATAACGTAACCGTTACGTTTAGAGAATTTTATTTGGGATGATTTTGATTTAGTGACGGAATTAAAACATTTTTTAAAGCTTTTATTTCTACAAATCATTGCACTAGTTTGTCATATAAAAGCTGTTAAAAAATGTTTTTTTTTTTATTTAATGTTTAAAAAGAAAAAGATAAATTTATGTGACTGAAGTAAATTTGAATAAATTTAAATTTTAAAAGCTTGAGGCACTGATATTGTATAGCAAACATGTTCTTGCGGATGTTTACATACTAAAAGTTGCGAAACTAAGTTCGAAAAAAGTGTTCACCAGTATTTCAGATGAAATAGTAGGCATCTATTACTGAGAACAGAGGAAAAAATACAACTATCGAGAGGTACACAATCGGAACAATACTTAACACATTCACAGTCCCCATAGAAAACAATTCAATTTTCTTGGACGTTCAAGCAAATTACTTCCATCACATGTTCATATTGTTCATGCTCCATGTTTGGGTCACTATGAAACCACCAGGTACGCACTTGGATTACTGTATTCTAAATAATATTATATGAATTAATAAATCAGAATTGTCTTTATAAGCCTTGTCGGATGCAGTAGTAGTAATTTGAGTGGTACCTGGTCGGCTACAGTGACCCATGTACGGGGCATGGACTTGTGGGGATAGTTCGCCATGATGCATGTATAGGGCACTGGACTATGAACGTGTTAAGGACACTGGTTCAAACTGAGTCCGTATCCTAAACAAGAAAAGTCACATATAATAACATCACGCCTGTATTACCCGAAGGGTAAGGCAAAGTGTACCTATTATACCTACCACCCAAATTTTGCAAGTAATAGGGGGCTAGACTTTTGTCATAAACTAGGTACAACTCCAAACTCCGGCTGCTACTGAGAAATTCTAGCTGAAAAAAATCAACAACACTTCCCGACCCAGAAATCTAACCCAGTACCCCCACTCAGCAGTATTGCTAGTGACTTCAAGACCAACATGGCAGTAATATGAAAAATAACATAAATACCACCCACAATTTTGTAGCAAACCATCTCAAAAGAATTTCCCACAAGAAAATTATATAACGTTGGCGTGCCGTTAATCAACGAGTAGTTTCAATAAAGCTGTCTTGTTCTTTGTGTCGTACAACAAAGGAATTCTTAGCTCCTGGTGTTACAGCTTGGTGCAAGCACCTTCATATGAACAAAGTGCTAATTTGATCACAGCGAGATAGTGCCGACACCCGACACTGTTAGTCGCGACTCATAGATAGCTCAGAATGTACGCGGTTGATTGGATTTGACGATATGGGAACACTGAAATAAATAATACTAGATAAAATATACAGCCGTAAGGGGTTGATCGAATGTTAAGCTACGCTTGGCGAGGTCAATTTGTAGATGGGTACCGTTTATCGAGACACCACCGTACCACGGAGAGCACGTTTTGAAGATCTTTGGCAGTCGTTACACATAGTTAGAAGGACGAAAGTCTGACAACCAGTCTTACCAAGGGGTATCGTGTTGCTCAGTTACTAGATTGTGGACGTCCGATAGGCAGTCGCTCCATGTAAAATACTTGTATTCAGCTGCATCCGATTAGACTGGAAGCCGACCCCAACATGGCAGGGAAAAGGCTAGGCAGAAGGCTAAGAACAAATTATTGAAAATTGCGCCAGGCAGCGTTATCATGTTACTTAATCGTAGTAATCTTAGTTTACACAACATAACAGCATACCCGAAGGATTAGGCAGAGGTGTATATAGTAAACCCCCATATCACCAGTTTGGTTCATGTTCCATGTAATAGGGGTGCCCCTATTGTCACTAATCAGACACATCAAGACACCAGGCTGTTACTGAGAAAATCACTCAAAACATATACATCACTCCAAATCAGTAATAACTGGGGAAAGTGTAAGTAAGCTTAGTAATCGTAACCGTAGCGTAATCGTAGTTTACATCACTCAAAATATTTGGGAATGAGGTAGTCTCAAATAAGAAGTAGTTATATTGAATTAAATAATAAAATGATGAATTCCTAGTGTGGTGCAACGTTTAAAAACAAAACAATCTCGTCTAGGTGGATCCCATGACAATCACTTTTCATCGCTAAAACATGCTTCAGATTTCCCTTAGAAAGTTTTTCAAATTCTTTTTCATCTGGCTTCAAACCTATTTACCGTCATCCAATTTACTCGAAGATAACAATTCAGTACACTGATCTACAGTATATCGCACTGCTAAAGTGCCGCACATGATACTCTTATTTTACTGGGTACCTGTTGCCTTTCACTCGGGTCCGTCTGACAGTTATTATGTTACCCACTTCTTATAGCTTCCTACACCTGTATATTCTACCTGCATTTAACTCTATCAAGAGTAAGAGCTAGCTATTTTATTTAATAAGTACGAGTAGTAGAACAAATTTCAGATTATTGTTTTAGTTGCAGTGCAGTTATAAAATTCTCGTGTCACGGTGTTTGTTATTAAACTCCTCCGAAACGGCTCGACCGATTTTCGTGAAATTTTGTGTGCATATCGGTTAGGTCTGTAAATCGGACATCTATTTCTCATCCCCCTAAATGTTAAGGGTGGTCCACCCCTAAATTTTATATGGCAAAACAACGTTTGCTGGAAAAGCTAGTTGAATATTATATTTGCCTGTATTCATACGGCTATGGGTTCTAATTCGAGTAAGTGCCAGTGGGACATTATTAAGTCATATTTAGTTTATAAGTTAAAATCTAAAATACTGGTATTCAGCTGCATCCGGATAGACTGGAAGCTGACACTAACATAGCTGGAACAAGGCAAGATGATGAAGATGATGATGTAATTTCCAAGTGATCTAAGATATCACTGACATCGCTGAACAAAAAACGTGGCATTATAATGAATATAAGTCTTAAATCGTCAAACGGCTTTGAACACGCGTGGTTATGTTCGAGACTTTTCTGTATGAGAAAATACTACTCAGTATTTTCGGTTGCAACTTTTTAATTGAATCAAACATTTTCGTTAATCCGATCCTATGTGTTAAAATTCAATCATAAAACTCGAAATTAACCAACTCCATGATGGTAGCAACGTGCATGCTGATTACAAATTCATACGTTTAATAATGCGCCCTAACATTTTTAATAATGTAAATTGATTAAAACCTTTTCACGGAAACTCGCTCGAAAAATAAAGCGTAAAAGCCGAGTTTTGGCGTAAATTAAATCGTGAATATCACAGGGGCGGCCATGTTTGAATGGTGCTATGCAATTTACGACGAGGTACCGCATAATAAGCTGTTTACGTAAATCTGGCTTCCGATGAATGTATAATGTAATCAGGGACTAATAACATAAACGTATGCGACCTTTGTGTCCGGATCGACAATACACCTGGATTGATTGAAATTCTGTTGTGAAAGTGACGGGACTGTTGAAGATAGACCCCTTTATTAAACCCCTTTATGATAATAATACTAAACCCTTTATTTTACACTGTGGAAAACAAAGATACAACAGTGAGAAAAAAAAACAAGAGTAAAAAACAGTTGACTTCTTCACATTGACTGGGCTGGTGATTTGTGATGCACTTTCTCGTCACTATTTGAATCCGGTTATGTTCCAAAAAGTTCGTTTTTCGAAAAGAATTTATTGGTATTATCTATTATTATTAGTAAAAAGGTATTATTTTGAAATTAAAAACAGCAAAAGCTTCTTTTTTATTTGTAGAGATAGCTGTATGTGAAGTGGTTTACTGTGGAAGGTGTTTTCACAATTTTTAAAACACTGTTAGCAGAATTCAACAATACTGATTTGAATTTGAATTATGTATTCTGATAAATAACTATTAAAGTTTGTGAAAACACTATGCACAATAAACCCAGTAAACACACTCAAATATAACACATACACACACACATACATACACATGTACATACATACGCACTTTATATTTCACATAAATATTAGTAGATTTTACACACATCGTGCATACTCATTTTGGCCTATGTCACGCAAACCTAACCTCCCAGCGCGAATAGACTGTAATTGCTAATTCTCCATTCACTGGATAAGAGACTTTCAAAAACACAGAGTAGTATACCTGACACAAAAAGAAGAGTTAAAAATAACAAAGTCTCCGCCAATTTAGAAGTCCAGGCAGAATTTGTACAGAGAGTTTCAACTTGAATTTATTGGTGCCGGAGAAATTCCTTTGAACTCCGTAACGATCTCCGAGGATAGGTATGTTTTTGCATAATTTTGTTACATTTTATGTCACAGAAGTTATAAATAGTGGTTGCTTTTCTTGGATGTTACTGTATTGTTATTTTTGTTGCATCTGACAAGAAAACTATTTATAGTTTATTAACTATAATATAATATTCAAAATAATAATAGTGCTGTGCACTTCTAATAAGTGACGAATTCACTATACCTAAAACTGTTTGTGATTACCGTTTATGTAGGTATGTTTTAGTGAGTAATTTGTTGAAGTGCCATATATGTAAATAAAAAAAAATAAAAAAAACTGAGCAAAGTTCTGACGAGCTAAAAACCTATGTCGTGCTAACTGATAAAAAAAATGGTTGTTAATAAACTGGCCTTACTAAACTATTGCTATCAATTTGATAATTAACATCATGCCTGTAGCCTCGAAGGGTTAGGCTGGAGTGTGCCTATAACTATTGCTGGAGAGTTTGTTGCGCCACTTCTTCCTCCCAGCAAAATCACTAGGAAGTGGTGAAAGGTGGGCGTTTTGGAAGACTGTCTTATGTAATTTTTGACAATCAAAAAGCGCTGATTCTCAGCCTAATTCGAATAAATGAATTTTGGTCTTGATTTTGACACCCATATTTCGCCAGTTATGATTGTTAATACATTATTTTGTTAAAATAGAAAGTATATCTAATGTCAGTTTTCTGTGGGCCCATAAACATTTTGGGGACATTTTGTATCCATAACAAATTACACAGGGCGCGTATATTGGTTAGTATTGGTAGTGGCCAACCTATGCTACAATTATTTATCGACTACTTTAGCCTTTAACATAGTGTACGACTTAACCGCATCCATTTTGCTGCCGTTAAAATAATTGATTACTCCAGTTTAATTGGCGATTAATTTTAATTACTCGTATTACAACGGTAATTTGGTGCACGCAATTACCTGCCAGAGGCATTTTTAATTATGTTTATCCAACGCGTTATTACTTTAGTATTAATGTTACGACTGTAACCACGAAAATATAGGGTTTATTAAATCATTATTACCAAGACGGTCTTACTCTGGGACGGTTATTGTTTTTAAAGGATTAATAATTACAGGCCGATATCATAATAAGCGCCCACGCTTATTATGATATCGGCCTGTAATTATCTCACTGCAGGGAAATGGGCCTCTTCCAGGTTCAAAGCGATAGTCATCTGCCTACCCTTTTCCCATGTACATATTGGGGTCGGCATGCAGTCTAACTGGATACAGCTGAATACCAGTATTTTACATGGAGCGACTGCCTATACGACCTCCACAACCCAGTTACTAGGCAACATGAAACCCCTTGGTAAGACTGGTTGTCAGACTTTCGGGCTTCTGACTACCCGTAACGACTGTCAAATATCTACAAATGATAGCCGGGACCAACGGCTTATCGTGTTTTACGAGGCACGAATAATTTGCGATATGTAGTGAACGATCACCCATCCACAGACTAACCTTGGCAAGCATAGCTTAACCTTTGATCGACCCGTACGGCTGTTTTTATTTAGCCACAAGGTCCTCAAAACCAATGTAACAAATATGAATAGGCATCTATGAAGGGTTCTTCAAGTAATTTGTACATCATTAACATTTGTTAGCCTATTCGTAGGTACACTTCTATCCAGACCTGATGAGTTGAATATGTTTTCTTGAAATTTGTTATAACTTGAAAAGCAATTACAGTGGTCTAGCTAGATTGTAGTCTAAACAGACAGCAGACAACAGATGTAGACGAAACAAAGTAGGTACTCTTAACATCTAAGTACACAATGTTATTTCAATGACTACACATAAATGCACATTATTTCAAGATTGTAGTACATAGTTACGACTGGTACTCAAGTGCTTGTGTTTCGTAATAAACACTATCTGGCACTAAGTGCCTCATAAAGCAAGAAGCAGCGGACTCTCAGATGGTTAACAAGATATAGTGAACAGTGGTTATAATCAAATGTACGCTTCGCAAACACGGGACATGAAATATTACATTTATTAGTCCACCACCATAACCAAACCCATTTGGTGACAATGCATGCATCCTACCAGCTCTCGCTTACACAATATTTTTAACGTATTTGTGCCGTGAATATCTGGCTGAATGAATGCAGTGTACCATGTCTATTTACATAAGTACGCCGTACGCTTCAGTATCAAAATATTATACCGAATGTAAACACTCGTAATCTTCCGTCTCTTTCTAACAGCTTCATTATGACACTAAAGGTCTGGCGTAGATTGTTTTACAGAAACCTCCCGGCTTAAATTATTTCGTGTGTGCTACAACCGAAGCGTCCGTAGCTCTACGAGTCAGTCTCGTAGCTTCTGACGCGGCGTAGCAACAGTTGCATTCGCTACGTGCTACGAAACGGGCGCACTCTACGGAATATCAAATTTTGCGAAGCTACGAAAGTTGCGAATAACAATGTGACCTACTTTCAATTGGAGTTGTTGAAATTACTTTATGATATATATGTGAAGCTCTTTATATTTGAATAAAGTTTTGTAATGAAGAAGTGTGTGGTGATCATTGTGACAATTAAGTGAAGATGGGAAGTTTGACTGTGTTTTGTTATTTTTTATTCTCTTACATAAAAGGTAAGGTGTAATTTTTACGCAACATAATAAACACTAAGAAGATGGTTTTATTATTTTAGTTTGTAACGTATTTTATACATGGCTTGCTCTCTTTTAATGGTAAATAAGTGTCTAATCGAAAAAGCACGATTTACTATACGTGCCTAATTCACTTTTTTTTAACGCTTAATATAATTAGTGTGTGTTCATTAAATGCCTAAGCCTAAAATAATTATCAATTATATTGGTAATTCAACATTTTCATTCAGGAAGTCCACATACATTGAGTTCAGAAACAATTGAACTCCCATTCAGTTTTGTATCTACAAATTCTATTGTATTAGCGTAGTCTGGGCTCTGCAGAGGCAACCACTACACTAACATCATATTCATGAAGCACTGATGTTTGTCTATCATATTGTTGTGGTTGGTGTGTCCTGATTTTATCCTTTTTTGTTTTAAATAAAGAAAATGTAAAGTAACGGCTAAACTATAGGAAATAATAGTGACTCAAATTCTCTGTACTTAAATTGAGATCCACAAAGATCTCAATCTACCTATTTAATATCGTATTTAAGTAACACTGGCTGCGCTGGCCTGCACTTGCCTTCGTGGTGGATAACGGGCCACTCGCCTGTGTCCTAGCAATGAGAACGTAAAAAGCTGATTCTGTATTATTTAACATCACGTCTGTAGTACCTAAAGATCAAGGCAAAGGCGTACCTATAGTACTCCCACATTTAGCCGTTTATGTTTAAGTCTCAGGTAATAGGGAGTCCGCGTATTGCTTTAAGCTGGGCACAAATCCAGACTCCGGGTTGCTACTGAGGCTGATTTTGCTTATGTTAATATCATATGTAATATTTATTTTTGTCTGGCTACAAAGAAGCGTTAATATGATTGTATAACAATATGAGACACATTAGACTTATTGTGAAATTCATCCTTAAACTGTCAACCTTTACACAGCTATCTTGCTAACCAGTCGACATTTCGTCTGTGTAACAGAATTAACACCTAATTTATTCTAGTCCCACAATCAACTCTCATCCTCCCATTCTTCACAGTATGCATTTGCCTTCGCATAGTCAGCATATCAGTTCCAACCTTGAAGCAGCGAGGGGAGTCCTCCACGCTGACGTGTGACTACGACCTGGAGGGGGGCAGACTGTACTCCGTCAAGTGGTACCGGGACAACGAGGAGTTCTACCGATACATGCCGCGACTCAGACCTCCGCAACATGCACATAAGCTGGATGGGGTTAAAGTTGACGTGAGTTTCAAGACTATTTTTATCTTCTTTTTCTTCTCTCATATCGGCATGAACTATCTATACTAATACAATAAAACTAAAGATTTTATTTGTTTGAACGCGCTGATCTCTGGAACTGCCAATAGAACTTGAAAAAATCTTTTTGAAAGATATCTCAATTCTTAGTGAAGATTTTAGTCTATTAGTTCTATTTAAGCTTCACGCCACGAACTTTAGGATGAACAGTTAGTATGAAAATATATCATGCTGTACTAAAGGATTAATTGCCAATGAACAAAATGGTTATTAGAAAGTAAGATTTTTTACTAGGAGCATCTTGGGACGGATGCTCAAAACTGCCTACTAATTGTACCAGTACCTTGACAATATTATGGACCACCGTCTTATCCGCAGACGTTTGATATATGTAGGTAGCCATTGTCTAGACAATGCTAAGCCAATCACGTGACTGCACTCACGCCTTGCTTACTGCTACGGGTGTGAGTGTCACTTCAAGTTTTCTTACCTAACAGACAGATGTTTGGCTGGGCAGTATTTGTATCTGTTCTTTTTCCCAGGTATAACATTAAGAAGAGGTGTACGGCGAGCCGTTTTCGGGGACTGTCTTTGCATATTTTGACGTTAAAAAAAGTTTCTTTCTTTCTTATGGCTTTATACTTTTCCTTCCGCAGTTGGAGAAATCAACCGCACGTCGCGTTCATCTTCGGGAGCTGACGCTCAAATCTCGAGGGTTGTACCGCTGCGAGGTGTCGGAGGAAGCCCCTTCTTTCCACTCAGCGCAAGCCGAATCTTTCATGGAAGTGTACTGTAAGTATTTTACTTCTAAGGCAATCCACCAGGGGAAAAATAGGACTCTCAAACTAAAACCCCCATGGTACTGACCGAGTAAAGCTGGACCGGATCTGGATGTTATTATTACGAATAGCCCTGCACAATAACAACTAACAATTCTGATACATCTTGAGTGATTGCCTGTTTACAATAAGTTCCGCTATTGCATACAACCTTTACAGTACCTCGGTGTCCGATCTGACATTGGGTGGAAGAAATAGTACATATACACCTGGTACCCGAAAAACTTATCTACTCATAAGCTCGTCGCATAGATGAATATCCATATACATTCAGGGAAGCATAACTTAGGTAGGATGTTCACCTATTTCAAGTCTTTCAAAAGAGCACGTTCCCAGCGTCACGTTCGCGAAAGCGCAGTTCAAAAGTTTTGAGCTATGCAGCGTGAGGGATTTACAGTCTAGACTATAAGGATCGATAGATTTCAAAAAATATTCTCAGTACCTACAATAAAGAATATCTCATAGGGTGACAGTACCTATATATTGTGCTTGTGATGTGTCATGATTCCCCTTGATTTTTACAAGCTTTTATTTTGTTTTACTCGTCCGAGTGTCTGTCTATAGGTAATCAATTATTGCAAGTTAAATTTGAACCTAATACTCGTATAAATGTACCTACATCCCACGGAGTTGAAATGTAAGATTGATTCAGTTCTAATGAAAATAGATTTATCCACACCCAAGATTGGCTCCGGACGAAATAACTCGAGCATAGACGCGAAATATTGTATACGCATTTAATTATGATAGTTCGCTTGAACGATAAAATCTTGTTTTGATAAACAACTCGTTTTCATTAAACTTATATATTATGTTCTTTAACGAATTCGACGAAAATAGACTGGCAGGCATAAAAACTTAGGTACTTCATTTTAAAAGTACATTAACTGGTTATATTGTAGGAACAGTAACACAACAACCGATATTTTGAACGTGTCACCTCTTTCAAATGAAATGGGATGTCATAAAGACGCGGAAGCTAAACACATTTTATTTGATGCGGCTATTTAAACGTAAACGAACCAAAATCCAACTCTAACGAAATTGAAACACATTACATGGCTTTCGATTTTATATCACCGTGTAGTCATCGAATAAATGATCCAATGCCATATTTTATTGTTCATACTTTACTTACTTAAGTACCTAACTTAAAAACTACAGGCCTAGATACCTGGGTACTGTAAAGATTGTATACAATAGCCGAACTTATTGCATACAGGCTGATTTCAATCACTCAAGATGATCAAATGTTTTGAAGATAGAACGTGTCACTGGCCAAGGGTACCTATAGGATTCTTCGATGTGACGTGATTTCATTTTTGTTGTTTGTTACCTCTTCCTTATACAAATTATACAGAATCCTGAGTTTGTTTTCTGATGTAAAGTTTACTTATCTTGCCATATTCTTACCTGTTTTTACTTCAGTTTATAATTATGAATTCTGTTCCTACATTATTAGTAGGTATTACCTGCACATTTTCATCTGTCTATTTCTTACAATTTTCTTGAGAGATTTGGACAGTACCTAGTAGTTTGTAAATTCATGTTTGCTATTTCCCCTTTCTTTTACGATTCAGTCAGATTCAGTTGGCTAGTACCTATGCTTGAATGATATACCATTTTAAGCTTTATTTCCGGGCTAGTGCTATACCCAACACCATGCTGTATTATACTCATGCTTTAGATACTATTGGTCAGGATAGGTGGTGCTGATTCCTTCATGTTCCATTTTATTCATTCTTTAACAAATACTCATTTTAGGACGAATTAGTGATTCCGTGTCTGAGCGAATGGCGAGTTTAGGTGTGCTATAGATACGTAGCTGTTCTATACCTAGTCCTGGGTAAAAAAAAAGCATACATATAAATATAAGTACCAACATTGTCATTGCAGATTTCCCCCGCGAAACTCCACGCATCACGGGTCACGAGCGAGGGTATCAACTAAAAGAGCCACTGGATGTGAACTGCTCTTCAGCCAAGTCGTTTCCAGCGCCAGACCTTCAGTGGGTCATTGATGGGCAAAAGGTAATAACAGAGACGGCCCAAGGCGTCGGTTAAAGGAACTCGCTGTTCAAGGGGCCTCGGGCTTTTACGCCCGCCCGATAGTTTAATTACTTAGGTAATTATAATATTGACGTGCTATTCTTCCTTGCAAAAACAATACCTACCGGGGTAAATGATACTATCTGTGTCATCTTCCGTTAAACGCTTTCGCCGGGGTTACCAGAGACGTTTACTTCCCATCTGCCCCGTTGACGTGACGAAGACACCGGGGTGAATGAGACAAACAATGGAGTGAGTGTGTTATGGCGAACAACTGTTTATGTACCTGTTTTTTGCTCCCACTGATATATCTTCCACTGGCGACACTGGTAGATAGAGTTTGAGAAGAAGTTAAGCGCCTTCCTCTGGACGTACTTAATATATTACTCTAGGTTCGACTAGCTCTAGGGATTATAAATTGAAGATTCCCGCTGTCCTTGAATGTAATGTGTAGGTAAAGCGATGTGAAACTTAATTAGATGCAATTATTACCTTTTTAATTCAAGAAATCTAGGCGCGTTCAGCGCCCAAAGGAGTGTACCTTAAGAGGTAGAATCTCCTCCTCCGCAGTCAGTTTACCCAGTAGAATATTTGAGTAGGTATAAAATACCTGCACATTGTTTACCAGCTTTTTTTTTTCAGATCACAGATAGATCGTGGCTGATCGCGTTTGGGGCAGAACCTGCACCTCAAGGGCTCCTTGTGTCCACCTTAGGGCTGAGAGCGCCAACCAAGACTCGCATGAAACTCAAATGCGTGGCCACTATAGGAACACATAGAAGGGAACGTACTGTCGTTATAGGTAAAGAAACTGAAAATTATCGCGTTACCTACCTAGATACTTTGCTTTCTCTAGAACGAAGTAGGTATTCAAAATAAGATTTTACAAAATTCCGACGTATTGGGCTGCAGTGGCAACTAATTATAGCACTGCTTATGGGCGTAGTTCGGGGGTGACTTATTTACTATTTGATCGCTTCTAAAGCGTTGTCCAATAACGACAAATAAAGCAAAAAAAATCAGAGAATTATCTTAATTTCTTTTTACCGTGATAGATCTATGACAGTTAAGTGTGAAACAATATCGGCCAAAGGCTGGCCAAGGCTTCAGTGGCATACCTCTTTCCGATGGTCCATACTTTCAATGACGTTGAGGCGTAATTGAGGTTCAATGTGCCGAATTATCTCTCTTTAGCTCTTGAATAATTTTTGGCTTATTTATTTATTTATCCATTTATTGACATACACTTTTTCTTTTAAATATCCCTAAAGATATAAGATTAACTCCAACGGTGTCAAGTCACATGATCGTGAGGGTCAATTGACATCGCCACGACGACGTGAGATCGCGGTCATTGAATTTCTCGCGCAAGAGCCATTGTTTCTTTGGCTGTGTGGCAAGTGGCACCGTTCTGTTGTAACCACATCGTTCAGCTCCATATCCTTTATTTCTGGCCACAGAAAGTCCGTTATCATCTCGAGATAGCCAACACCATTCACGGTAACTGCTTGTCCGTCCTCATTTTCGGCCAATATTTTGTTTCACACATAATTTTCATAGATCTCTCAATCACAATAAAAAAATAAGATAATTCTCTGAAAACTTTTTGTTTTATTTACAATTATAGTTTTAAGTAGTTGGACCACGTATTATTATGATACCTCATACTCATACAAATGATTTGCATGATGAATTGCTGCTGTTTGCAAAGCTCCAAGACTAACAGGCGTACAACACAGAACGTTCATAGCTAGGTTCTAGCTGCTTTAAACTTATATTACCCTGATTTGAGTCATATTAATGGGTATGAACGGAATATACTGTTAGCAGGCGGTGTCTGATACGCTATTTTACGTATTGCGCGATGCGCTTGATGCGTTTTTTGAACGTAGGTATTTGTACAGTAAAAAGATCACAAGTGAACATGTGATCCCAAAATAATACTGTATTATAGTACTGATCAACGCAGTGTACACGGGGACAAATACCATAGGGTGGAACATCGTCGCACAACCTGTTAAGAACCTCTCAGACTTCAGAACACGATTTCGGACTCCCAGCGTAGCGTAATGTTTCGTCTGCTTTTCTATTTTATTTTTTGCTTTTAACTTAAGAAAGAACTGAATTACCTTTTTACATTTGAAACATGGTTGCATAGAGATTTTCTCATGTTTCAGTTTGAAGCAAAAAAGCTACTTTCAACGCTGCGCTCGGGAGTATAGAATGTTCCTACTAAAATCATAGTAACAGGTTGTGAGCCGATGTCCTCCACCCTGTATAGGCTACAGAATAAAAGATCATTAAGTCCCCATTTTGCTATCTGATCAACTAATTATTTGTTTTCTTACCTTTCAGAAATAAACTCTTCAAGCTGGAACAAATCATTCAGTTTGCTAATAATGATAACGCTCAACATTGTTTGTGTTAAGATATCGTGATAGTTTTATATTTAAATAATATCTAATGTAAATAAAGATACATTTGTAAATACGCCGTTTTATTATACTTTCAACAGTCGAAATAAACAACGCAATATTTTAGAACATTATAATATGTAATCACTTATTTTTAACAATATACAAAAGAATGAACGAACAAAATGTTTACACTACACAAGATCAAAATTAAATATTTATTACGATAGTTTGCAAAATCATAATAAAACTAAGGTAATATTTAATGTGCAAAAACGTTATTATAGTATTTGTTTATAAATGAAAACCGTTTATAAACACGGGGAAGATGCTCTTTTATATACAGAATTCAAAAGATAGAAAAATAACATTAAAATGCGACCCAATATCACAATGAAATACATAGATACTTTAAATCGGACTTATAAGATGCGCTTTACTATATGTTTTGATTGAACCCCGCAGCCTAAAAATATGTTGCAAAATTAATTGTTTCAAGCGAACAATCTAGAATACTGGTTAAGGTTTTCGTACTTTCTATTAAGATTGGGGAATATTAACCTTTCACATTATAAAACGGTACATAATTTTATAGAAATATATTTTGTTTTTATAATTAATACTAACTATGAAGAAAACAATATTATTGAATTAATCTAGCTGAACATGCTTAACGAATTATTTAAGTGGCGTGTAACTATTGAACAACAACAACGTGATTGGAACAAGTGGGTGAGCAGAAGCGTGATACAAGATACTGTATAAAACCTACGTCAAAACCAGTGTTAGAAAAAGCAGATCGTAAATTCAAGTATACAGCTGTCCTTCTTAAATTTTACTAACAAAATTTGCACCATGGGCCTGTTGTTAGTTCTCAAATTCAAATACAATTCTCTCAGCAAAACAGTCTGCGCCTTCATTGACAAATGTCCAATACATTACATAATCTGCCTCAGCAATAAATGTTAACTCATATATGGACAAGTTTCTTAAAAATTACCTAGAAATGTATACTAATTTATTACGTGAAATACAATAAAGGCATTATTTTAAATTCAAACATGTAACACTATCAGAATTATTGTAAACATATATTCTTAAAGCTGTAACACAAATTTTAACTACCCGGCAAAACAGTGAAATGATATTTCTACCTGAAAATGTGATGAATGAACAATAATTGTAAGTATGTATACAGCTATACACGTCGTGTGGTCTAATCTAGCTTGAAAATTTTATAAAAATAAAAAGACATTTGCAACACATTAGGCACTGTGAATAAACTCCAGTAAAATACAGCCAATAAAATCTTATATCTTCAAATAAGTAAAATGCATATCTATCCTTCCTGACCAAAATCTTCCATGAACTTCCTAAGCCTGACCATGTCCTCATCATTTACAGTAGGTTTCGTCATTGCTAGGGAGCGAAGCATGTCAGTCATTGTAACTGAAGGTTCATTCAATTTATCGCTAGGGACATCCATCCAAGTCATCTCCATTGCGCCTGGGTCACCAGGAGAACACGGAGTTAAAAGATCATTGACAATAACATTAGGGTCTACTGGGCTAGGACCAGAAACTTTCTTGAAATGGGTTGCTGACTGTACTTTACGTACAGGCTGCATCAATGCATCTCGAACCACAATACATATATCTGCACCTGAGTATCCATCAGTTTTAGAAGCTAGAACCTTCAAATCCTGCTCAGTGAGTTGATGTCTGGTATTTCCCATATGCAATTTGAACATGTCCAAACGCGCGTGTTCTTCGGGTAAGGCGATGTAGATACGCTTCTCAAAACGTCTTCTGATGGCGGAGTCGAGCACCCACGGGATATTTGTAGCGCCGAGGACTAAAATACCATCCATGTCATTGCCTACACCTTGCATCTGCACAAGAAATTCAGTTTTGATTCGTCGGGCTGATTCAGACTCATTGTCGGAACGAGATGAACATAGAGAATCAATTTCATCAATGAATATGATACTCGGCTTGTGTTGGCGAGCCAGTTCAAAAAGATTCTTTACCAACTTCTCAGATTCACCAAGCCATTTTGAAACGAGATCAGACGATGAAACAGAGAAAAATGTTGAGTTGTTTGCTTCAGTGGCCACTGCTTTTGCTAAGTATGATTTACCAGTACCAGGAGGTCCAAAAAGCAAGATTCCCTTCCAGGGTATTCTTTTGCCAGTGAAGAGATGAGGGAATTTGATGGGAAGGATAACAGCTTCCTTCAAAGCTTCCTTAGCTGCCTCTAAACCTGCTACATCACTCCACTTGACATGTGGTTTTTCTACAACAATAGCCCCTTCAAGTTTTCCCTGAAGCTTTTTCTTCTCTGGATTGTCAGAATCACTGTCACTATCGCTCTTTTTATCATCACTTTTGGAGTTGGATTCTCCATCTTTAACAGGTTTTTTCTTACTATCCTTTTTGAGGTACTCCTTCAGTTTTTCAGCTCTATCCAGGTACTGCAGACACTTCGCTCTTATGCTTTCTTTAGCACGTTCGCCTTGAGCTTCATATTTAACAGCGTGAAGAAAGTACTCTACCCCATGCTCATACAAACGTAATGCTTCTTCATAATTCTTATTTTTGTCCTCCTCGGTGGCTTTAGTGACAAGGTCAATAGCCTTTTGCAAAGTATTGGATGATGCCATTCTCCTTTACCAAATGTTTACCTGAAAACAAATAAAATACATGTTGTAGAACAAAAAGTCACTTAGTTGAGAAAAAGCAATAATCGTGATGACACATTAATAATATAATTTATAGGGTTCTGAACATAAAGACCGGTGCCAATGAAACCCTATTACTAAGCCTCCATGGTGTCTGTCCATCCATTTGTCTATCTGTCAGCAGGCTGTATCTCTTTAGGTAGACAGTTGGAATTTCACAAAGTGTGTATTTTTGTTGCAGCTATAACAACAAATAATAAAAATATTATTAAACCAAACATGCTTTTTTCGGCGTTTTTGGCTCGACATATTACTAAACCATTCATGTACAAATCAGACTCACACTTGGCCAGTTTTTATAATGGGTAATGAACAGTTTTTGGTATGATAAATATTCATCAATTTCTCAACCAATATATTCAGGTATAAATACTATCATTTTCCCCAGTAACTGAGTAGTTGAGGTCTGAAAGGCTCAATTTAATTACTCATATTCGGCTGCATCCAGGTAGACAGGGCAAACCCAACATCTTACTTAGTATACTAGTTAATCTGAACATAACATTCAAAATACTAGAGTAAATTATATCTGCAGTTCCCTATATAACAATGAAAAGCTCTTAATTTCTACTTGCAACACTATTTTTTCCTTTCTTAGCTTCACTCATCATCACTAAGCTAGTTTGATACTTATACACACAGCTAAAAGATTTGTTCCGGGTGTTCTGGGTATTTACTATGTATAATAAAACATATCTATCTATGTAATGTATTGTATTAAGTATATCAGTCATCTAGTACCCATAAAACAATCAACACATCTAATAAACTTATCCATTCAAACAGGCATATTTCCAAAGTTACTTAAAACTGCAATAATTAAACCTATACATAAAAAAGGAGAGAAAGATAATATGAACAATTATCGCCCAATTGCATTGCTATCTATTTTTTCTAAGATTTTTGAAAGAGTTATCTATAACCGCGTATGCAACTACCTTGAGAATAAAAATCTTTTTGCCAAAGAACAAATGGGTTTCAGAAAAAATAAATCAATTAACTTAGCAATATATCAATTTTGTAATCGGGTACTAATAAATATGGATAAGCGATCTCCAACGGTTGCCCTGTTCATGGACATGACAAAAGCCTTTGACCGCGTAAAAATTGAAATCCTTTTGGACAAACTATATGCAACTGGCCTTAGGGGTAATGTACATAAACTACTTAAATCATATTTAACTGACAGAATACAACTAACTGAGATATCCAAAATCTGTCCTAAAACAAAAACCTTGACAACATACAAATCGGACATGAGATATGTTAAATATGGCGTGCCATAGGGCAGTGTGCTTGGAGCACCTATGTTCCTAATATATATTAATGACTTTCCAACTGTTACTAACAATCCTATGACTCTTTTTGCTGACGACAGTACTATCCTTTTTGACGCTTATAATAAGAATGACATTAATGACAAAATAAATTTGACTTTAAAAAATGTAATTGACTGGCTAACAAGAAACAATTTAAAAATTAATGTCAGTAAAACTAAAGCTATAAACTTTAGACAAAGACTTCCGCTAGAAAATTTAAACATAAATTATGATAACCAATCAATAGAAGTAGTAGAATCAACAAAGTTTCTAGGATTATATCTAGACAACAAAATGACATGGAAACAGCAAATAGAGTTCTTATGTAATAAGCTAAATAGATATTCCTTTGCGCTGCGTAATCTCAGAAAAATCGTTGATATAACAACTGTGATGACAGCGTACCATGGTTATGTATCGTCTACTCTCAGATATGGAGTTATTTTTTGGGGAAACTCCACTGAATTGGAACGTGCGTTTAGAGCGCAAAAGAGATGCATTAGGGCTATATGCAACTTAATACAAACTGATTCATGCAAACCTTATTTTAGAAAACTAAAAATACTGACTCTGCCCTGTATCTATATATATGAAACTGCAGCATTTATTAAATCACACCCAGAATTATTTGAGTACCGTACAAGGCGTCGTCATGCAGACCAGCTGTGCGTTCTACATTCCAAAACAGCGCTCTTATACAAAAGTTTTGTTTGTATGGGACCAAAAATTTATAACAATATACCCCTAAACATCAGAAATATCAATCAGGTTAGGCTATTCAAGAAGAAACTACACTGTTTTCTCATAGATAAAGCATATTATACTTTAGGCGAATTTATGAATGATAAAGACAGACAAATGTAAAGGATTAATGTAAATGTAATGTAATGTAAAACTCACCATCATTTTATTTTAAATATGTATACCAAATAATCTAAATTCATTTTAATTTAATTTTAATCTTATGACTAATCTAATGCAATTGAAGGACTTTAACATAAGTGTAAGATTAACCAAATTTTGCATGCTTATATATAGGCTGAGTATGGTGAAACAACAAACAATGTAACATCTCCTGAAAAACCCATATTATGCAAATAAAATGATTTGATTTGATTTGAAACAAGCTCTGCTTAGCTTGGGGCTAGATGATGCTGTGTGGATTGTCCAGCATTATTTATTATTCATTTATTCTTGCAATGTTATTCCCCATCTTGGTTGTCTTGTTTCCTCAGTTGAGGTGAGTTTGAGTTAACACCTGAATATCAACCTAATGTGACACAATACATATTTTATAGTCATTTTAAAAGCAGCTTTTAACTGTTGAATGACAATGTAGCTTTCCTACTTCTAGCATTTTTTTACAATTATTCTTGCTGAAGACTTACATTTGCTTTCTTGTTTGTATGCAATGTTATCTCTGGAGCTGTGAGACGGATTTGACAAAGTTTCATTTGATAGCCCAGTTCTTAGGAAGATTTTCGGTAATTTAACATCATACTACAACAATTAGGGGTGTGGTTGATAAACATAGCAGTCAATAACAAATCTTGGGACTTTGGAGAAACTAAAATCCAGTGGATACCAATAGGTTGTAATGATGATGATGACGATGATGAACACAAATCTGAACAGTGGTCCATTCTAGGAACTTTAGAAACTAGGCTTATTTCTAATATCAAAACGAAATTTACAAAAACAAGTTTTAATTGTTTGTATTGAACAGGACCATCTTTGCTGCCCCAACTTTTCTTAATAGTGTATTAATTGATCTAAATTTACTGCACTTTTACTGCAGTGGCCTAAGACCGCCTCTCAATAAATTCAGGTGTTTCAGGTATAATCTTAAAAAGGCTATTTGATATGGATTAGATTCAAAATAGTGAGTTTATATTCTATACATAATACGGATCTATTGTCACCATAAGTGTGTGAACACGCCTAATGACACCAAGGAGGAAAAAACACGATTGTGCAAGTACTTAGTGTTTATATCTGACCAGCAAAACAATCTGTTCTGATTCTGTAGAGACTTTGGATCAGTTTATAACTTTAAAACATTTGCTCAGTTACAATTAACCAAGTTAGGCTTGCTGGTAATTAATTAATCCGCCTATTTGTTAGGCTTTGCCCAATGACGAATTCGGCAGCAAAATGAGATCACGGACCAAACGGCCATGGAATTCAGGTGCAACAACTAAGTTTTAAACATTCAAATGCTGGCTTACCATCCACGGCAGTATATTAATGCTTATTTTTATGCAATATTACAGTTGTTTCCTTCTTTAATCACATTAATTGCGACGAAAAACTAAAATACCAATACAGACGAATCGCTGTTAGTCACATAAAATGACATATTGTTTGGCGTTGCCACATTAAAAAATTAATGTCTTGAATCTTGAGTCCAGTCAATTGCCATTCAGTTTGTTTTATTTTCATTATTATGGAGTGACAGTTATATTAAGGTAAATTATGAATAGTATGGTACAATTTAATAATAGAACAAATAAACAAGACGTGGTAAATTATTCAGAATATTTATTTTTATTTTTGGCAACTGTTATTGTTTTTATGAGACATTGAAGTAAGGGAATTTATAAGATGCATCCTAAATAAATAACAATTAACAAACAAAAGATACGAAGACTTAACATATTTATTTGAATGTACTTGTTTAGTACGTACTATTTTTCAATTTCAGGTCGTTCAAGATTCATATACTCTCCACACATACAAATCATGTCAGTTACTATATTAAGTACATTGCTGTCTGATAGTGTTTCCAAATTATCAGGCGATCCCACACCATCAATCCGATTAAGGTAAGCCTTTATTTTGTGAACTCTTGCTATGTATAGCGCACATTTTTTTTTTATACAGTCTTCTGCTTTTTCTGATGCAGCACTATATTTAGCAACATGAAGAAAGTACATGATACCTTGCACATAAAAAAGTAAAGCATCCTCGTAGTTGTGATTCTTGTCTTCTTCTACAGCTATCGTAACAATATCTATGCCCTTTTGAAGAAAATCGGTGGACTCTTCTATTTTTTTTGCAGATTTCTTACCTGGAATCACACAAAATATGAATCATCTAAGGATCGTTTGCAGTCACGGCTTTCGAGTCGGCTTTGTCCCCAAGGGGCGCATATATGTTTCATATCAAAAATAGTGAATACAACGTTGAAGTTCCTCTCCCCCCCCCCCCCCCCCTGCCTCGGTCCGCCCTGATGAGTTTGCAGTGGACATGATACTGGGCACAAAATTAAGACTACGGACTGGGACGGAGACATTTTGTATGATAAACGACATGACCGCCGGACAGGTTTGTCCAAAAAATAATGATACCTACTCCTTATACAGTTCAAAATAAAAGCAGCAACACCTACCTGGGCCTGATCTATCCCTGGTCTTGCTTGATCGCCCTCCCATCGAGTTAGAAGTATGAGCTTGAGAGAAGACAGAGTGCACCTGCGTTTGCGCACTATATTAGCTGCAGTCGCGTAGTTGAGATTCGGAACGGGTTGGTAATTTACTAAGTAGTATACGTCCAAAGAATTCAATGTGGTGTCAATTTAATGTTAGTCAAACGTCAAAATCATCGACCCCAAATTTGCTGAAACCTATCAACAAACCAAACAAACATATTTTAATGTAAGTACCTACCTATCTACAGGTTGGTAGGTACCACGATGTAAATATTATGACTTGTAATTTT
Source organism: Phlogophora meticulosa (assembly GCA_905147745.2). Lineage (NCBI taxonomy): Eukaryota > Metazoa > Arthropoda > Insecta > Lepidoptera > Noctuidae > Phlogophora > Phlogophora meticulosa. Next base: position 7,137,089 of record LR990528.1, on the reverse strand, counting down.
AACTATTTACCTACTTACCACGCAGTTGTGTTTCACTATGTTTCTTCTTCTAAATTGTAAAAAAAATAAGTCGAAATATTAATATGCGAGAACAGTAACATCGCACGCGCACATTACAGATAACAAGAAGTAAAATAACACCAGCGTTACTCTGACCGAATAACTTATCATTGTAAAATGACCATCCTAACCCACAGATTACACTTAAGTATCTATATTTTTATTTTTTTTGCGATATTTTTCCCGTTGGGAATCACACCGAATTCGGCGAGATCTGCGAGATTACTACATCGGCGGTTTGTTCATTCTGAAAGAACTAATCATGGCGGGAAATTCAAACGTCAATCTGTTTCAAATGACATCTAACATTTGGCTAGAATTTCTCTAAAACTCTCTTGCACAGCTTTCGTAAGAATGTGTGAACTCTTATGATAAATACTGTTGGGGCTTTCCATTCTATTTGATACCTACGTACATATTGCCTTATGGGGATAATTTAAGGATTGTAGTTGTTTTTTATTGTGTGTCACAATAATGAGGAAAAAGATGAGATTTGAAGTTGTCACCTAGGTTTGTGTAGGTATTTGAAGTTTTCACCTAGGTTTTTGAATGTTTCACCTAGTAACGAACTGACATAATACAAACAAAAAGTCCTATTTGATAGCAGGCGAGTGATCTTAACTCATACTAGAAAAAAAAATACCCAATAACGCTTTAACGGACCTGGGAATTCATGCCAGGGCCTTGAACTCAATAGGACCGCTTACGACCTAAGACTAACGAGACACTACTTTTAATGTTCATCTTATTAAGAATGGAAGATAGGGAAGGCGGGACAGAAAATATCGGATGTTGGCAATAATCCTATATCTACAGTTCAAATAAAAAGCGGCAACACCTACCTGCGCCTCACCTACACCTGGTCTTGCTGGATTGGGCAATCCAGCAAGACCAGGTGTAGGTGATCCCATCCCATCAGATCTCAGACTATAAGAGTGAGAGGAAAGAGAGGTGGCCACTTGCGTTTGCGCACACACTTATTAACGGATTACCTGCTTCATAAATGATGCTGACATGTATTTTACTACGCAGCTTACTTTAAGTAGGCACTGTGATTTTTACTTAGCTATTTTCTTCCTAACTTAAAACCTTTCTAGGCAAGTAAAGTAACACCGCACGTTTACATTACAGCTACAACAATATATAACTTAGAGTTACTCGGAACGAATGACTTATTATTATTTATAATTATTAACCCTAACGGTAATCAAGTGCAGACGTGACGGTTTGACGACCGATGTGGCGCGGCGGGCGAAGGTCCGCCTGCGACGCAAGAGGTTGCGGGTTCGATTCCCGCCTTGGGACAAATGTTTGTACGATCTACAAATATTTGTTCCGGGTGTTCTGGGTATTTTCTATATATATAATAAAAATATCTATCTACGTAATGTACTGTATTAAGTATATCAGTCATCTAGTACCCATAACACAAGCTCTGCTTAGCTTGGGGCTAGATGATGCTGTGTGGATTGTCCAGCAATATTTATTTATTTATTTATTTTCCTCTTGGGCGACGAAGACGAGGAGATACCGTAATTGCATTTTGTATTGCAAATTTCGCAGGAACTAATCATGCCAAGAAATTGTAAATACATAATTTCAAATGATTCCTTTTGTTATTTAACCTTTTGACCGCCAAAGCATAAACGAACGCGCGTGCCCTCCACGCCAAGCCTTCTTAATAAAAACGTTTAATTCCTTCTTTGTTATCATGAACATATCAATATCCGTGGTAGGTATATTTTAATTTGTTTCAAGCAATTAAATACGCACGGGGACATCAACTTTTAAGATTTATATAAATAAACACACACAAAAGTAATGATTTAATTGTTTGTTTCGAGTTATAGTACCAGCCCACTTAGTATGCAACGCATTTTTTTGTCACTTATTTGTGACGTTGGCGGCCAAAAGGTTAAGCAGATAAATTGAGATAATGCCTTCAGTTATTAACTTAAGTAAAATATAAGTAGGAATAGGTACTTATACCTACCTACATTCATTTTAATCATGGATGGAGTGTTTATTAATGTCGGCACGGTTGGCGCAGTGGCTGAGCGATTGGCTGCTACTCTGAGGAACAGAACAAATATTTGTATGGCCCATGACAGGTAGTTGTTCCGGGTCTGGCTGTCTGTGTAAGAGATTTTAAATGTTTATAAACGAACCTACGAAACAGGTGAGGTTCCTAGTGTGGAGTACCGTTTCAAAAAAAAAAAAGAAGATATTTTTGTCATAAGAAAAATATTGTTATGCCTTCGTTATTGTTTCCTTATTATATGATTACACGGTTTATACAAAGCAATGTATTCTATTTACTATGAGCAAAATTTTAACATGATGTGATGTGTGGTGTTACGCGACTGGATATAATCAAAAATGTGTATATAAGAGGAAATCTGAAAGTGGCCTGTAACTGAGAGTGGAAATCAGTTGTCATGGTACTTACGGGCTTATGATGCGAAGGAATGAGGATTATTTTGTGAGAAAAATTTTGAGTATGAAATAAGAGGGTTACAAGAAAGGAAGGAGACCAAAGAAACGATTGATGGATTGCGTGAAAGACGGTATGGCTAGGAAGGACTTAACTTGGGTGATGACGGCAAACAGAATGGGGGTATGAAAGAAGAAGACATGCTGCGTCGACCCCAAATAAATTGGGATACCTAACGACAAGAGGATAATAAAACATAATGTCGTGACGGCCCAGTGTTTGAGGCCTCGCCTCTCATGCACGAGGTTGTGATCAGACTTCATAAGTTGAGTAGGTTTTGAGGGTTATTTAAATAAAATAAAAATACTCTATTTTAATAGGTAAACATCATTTATTCAATTTAAATTGCGGTCATGCACAACTAATTTTATTTTTTCCATACCACTAGGTACTAGTCAGCTTACTTAATTTTACTTATTTAGTTTAGTAACTATCACCACTTTGAGCATTTATCTACATATTACAGCAGGAGTCCGACAGACCCCTTCGCCCCCCTCCCCCCCAAGGCGGAGGACATCCATTAGAATTTACCACCTCGAATAAAAAAAAAAAGCTGTTCAAACTACACAAACTTCTACAGATAGCTACATTTCCAGTTTAAGCTGACCTCTCATTGTAAAGAATGTAAATACAATGAGAGGTCAGCTTATACTGGAAAATTATAGCTTAATATGTATCCGTGTGTACCTATGCATTATATTCATTAATCATCTGTCCAGCCTTCTCTTCTACGAACTGCTAAAACGCTACTTCTCTTTTTTCAGGACAACGGCCTGGTAAGGTAACTTTGGTTCACTGGATTGCTGCCTTGCTACAGATGAGGGCAACTCAATCCCACTTCTCTCGCCTTGACAAGTCTATAATAAAAATAAATCTCGATCTATAACTGCAGTGCTGTTCTGAATTCATAAAAATCTCCGTGAAAGTGAAGATGAAGTGACGGTGAAGGGAGCTGTCATCATGTGAGATTGACAGTTCACTTGACAGTCACTCGCGGGGAAATTATGACGGAATAGACCAGCTGGTTAATATTTATTTTGCTATACGATTTCATCATAAACTATACTACTTTAGTCCCTACCATTTCAAAACTGAAACCTTCATGCATCAATCTATCAACAATATCAGTTCTAAAAAACGCTGCTCCAGGCATCACGACACCTCCTCTGAAAAAGATAAGTAAGGTTGAATTTTTTTGGAAAAAGGTTTTTATTTCTAGCTTTTTTGAGGGTCGCTTTGTAATATTTATCTAAAATAAAATAATGTGAATTAAAGACTTATATGGTTTTCTCATGGATGCCATTATCAGAACTGGACCAAATGGAAGCACCAGCTTCAAATAAAATAAATAATCATCAAAATCGCTTCACCTAGTCGAAAGTTCGGAGGTAACAAACATAAAAAAATAATCAAACATTCGAATTGAGAACCTTCTCCTTTATTGAAGTCGGTTAGATAGTAGACTTGTTAGTAAAGCAAGGTTATGACTGTGTGCTTATAGATGCTGGCGGGAAAAATTCCGAATCATTCCCGTAGAATACTTCGGAAGTATTCCGAAATATTCCGAAACTTTGGGAATATTTCAACTGTCAAAAAAAAACCAGGGAAATCGACTTTACTACCTATTTCGCGCTAGGAAGTTATAAATTATATTATCTTTAGTTGTGTTGTGAACGGTAGGTATATTAAGTTAATTGAACTGATTAATGAAAACACAAATTAATGATTGTAACTTTAATAATGAAACTAAAAGGGATTACAAAATACTTATTTCGAATAAATTTTCAAAAAACAGATCAAATATGCTAGGCCTGGTTTTTTATTCCACAACTGACTGATTCATAAAAATAGCATTCGATTTCGAAATAAGTAGGTACCTACCTAATACAAAACAATAAAAATCCTGTTAATAGCATGCTAACATATCTCCCTATAAAAATATCAACATATACTTAATATAATAAAATAAACATTTATATTTTACTTCCGTATGTGCCACTGAACAATAATTGACTCACCCACCACACCACAAACAAACACGTTTATTCCCATGAATGATGAAAATGAATTATTCGGGCGAAACATTCAATTGCGGGGTACGAATCTTTCTCGCGGGGGGAAAACTTCTCCGGGAAGCATCTCCCCTCTTACCGCACCCCGCACCGCCATCGCCTGCACACACGACTCGCGGGAGTCGATTACGAAATATATATAATAAAAATACGATATATATAAATACGATTTTTGAGCAAAAAAAAAAAATCTTAATTAAATCCATTTTGAATAATTCTGATTTACAGAAACTTTCCCAGAAGTATTCCGGAATTATTCCGAATTTTTCAGAAGTTTTGCAACTATATGTGTGCTTTCTAACATTCTGTAATTAACTACGAATATCATAATTAACCGTTATTTGAATTTAGAAATAAAATAACTTTGTAAGGTAGGTACAGAATAAATTCACTTCTAATTAAATGTAGGTAACCTTCTTAACCGATGATAAATGAATCACCGTAAAATGAAATAAGTATGATTATTTAGGTAACTTACCTGGGCATGTTGGAACTTTCTTTAAGAATTGTGATGGCACACATGATAATAGCAATGGCTGTTGTGTCGTAACCTGGATCACTGCCCGATACCTGTAGAAATAGCAGGTTAGGAATGTTGCAGAAGTGGGCTGTTCCGCATTTAAGAGAGTTTTAAAAGAGTAACGTAACCCGATCATCATCAGCCTAGCCTTTTCCCAACTATGTTGGGGTCGGCTTCCAGTCTAACCGTATGCAGCTGAATACCAGTATTTTACATGGAGCGACTGCCCCTCTGACCTCCACATTCCAGTCCATCTTAAAAGTAGGTAAAGATCTTCCATCTCACGAAGGCTGGAAGTCTATGGTGTGAGAGTGTAAGATTTCAGATGCATTGTTTCTGTGTTCGTGAAGGCGGCTCGGCCCATACAAAGAATACATGTATGTACTTTGTGTACGTGCGTCTCTCTTGAGTATGTGTACACTCAAGGGTAACTGGCCTTCATGAGGTACAACATCAATATATTAGATGGAGCGAGGATCAACTGTGGACTAAAACCGTAGGTAGTAAGAAATATGAGGAATTCTGACCAGTCACAAGATGACAGCCAAAACTAAAAAAAACTACAATAGTTTTACGTTCTTCGTATCTAGGGCTGCCATTTTCATGAACAATCAGTCCTATTTCTTACTGCACGGAAACGGACTTTGGCCTAAAGACAGTTTTCGCCCCATCGACCCTATGTTCATTTTTTAGAATATTAAGACGGTCAACATACCTTAACGGACATGGTTTTCGTCGGCTTCGAATTCAAATCCACTCCTAAGTCCCAGCCTTTACCATTCAAAACGAAATTGTACTTCATATCTCTTCTCGTTTTTTCCGAGGGTCCTCTTTGTGAAACATAACCACACGTGACGAGTCGTGGAAAGTTAATTAATAGTTTCCTGAAGCACCTGAAGTAGCTCAAGTAGTAATATATGAATATAATAGGAATTAAAATGAAATGAAAGAACATTGGCACTGTAGTGTAAGCCTTGAAATGTACGGGTTTCTTTTGAGTTTTCTCGTGCAAATATCTTTGGGACATATCGACTGCTTCGTTCTCGGTTCCGGGGTAAGGAAACCAAGTTCGCCGGTTGTGTCGGTGGAAGAATGATCTGCAACCAATAGACTGAAGTTAATTCATGCACTCAAGTCGTTATTGCGTCTTTGTACTTCAGTAAACCCAGTAGATAGACCTCTATTCTGTAAAAAAAACTCTGTGAACTGTCGATTCCTAGCATAATGTATGAGATGACAGCTCGCTTTGCCTTCACTTCACCTATGTTTTTACGGGGAGATTGTTATTGAATATGATTGTTGGACCTTTTGAACACCTTTTTTAATTATGAATTAACAGCAACTGTATTCTTCTTGCAAATAAAAAGGTTACCTTTTCATTTCCACAGGCTCTGGCTCAATAGAGTTAGGGAACAGCTCTGTCCATAAAGCCTGGTGGTCTTTGAAATACTTCAGCACATAAACGAGCGATGTCCATGTACCATTGTGTAGAAGAGTACGACCAGGAATATACGCCCTCTTTGGTATCAACAGTTCGGTGTAACATTCTACCGTGTTAAGTGTCCCTAAAACACAAAAAGTATTGTTATTATACTTTGGTGTCTTAAGTTACCTCTTACAGGGTATGGCCGTTACAGTAATTCGATAGTGTAACAGAAAAAAGGCAATATTCTGCTAAATACTCCATGCTTACAAAAAAAAGAAAGAAATAGTTCGTGGAGTCCCTCGAAGAAGTGAAACTTTGTACTGTGTTGTGTATACGCATTCACTCTCGCTCTGTCTCTTTCTGTTCCCCCTCCCCAGGAGCGTTGAACGTATAACGCAACAGTGCTTTCATACCCACTCCATGGTAGCGTTAAACTTTTAACGCAACCTTGTTGGAAGTCGCATTAGGAGTTTCCAAGGACGCCTGGCACATGTGAAACAAATACGAAATGGATGGTAATTAACGAAATAGACAGACATTAATTTAGTCAAGTCAACCTCACAGATATGAGTTGACCTGTCAAGTCAGTGCACATGTCAACTCATATCTGTAAGGTAATGTAATTTGTTAGTAATCGTAGTGCTCATGCTCACTTGTGTACCTTTGAATTGTCTCTCTAAGTGTATCATAGCAGCCTCAGTTGGTATGGCAGCATATCCACAGCTAGGAATCACTAGAACACTTGCGTCTTCTGCAGCTTTATGGAAGTTCCGATACAAGCTGAGAATATGCTGTTTGAAACAAATAAAACAGTAGCTATTCAAAATAAAAGTTTGTTTTGGTGTTTCTTCTCAAAGAAGTCAGGCAGAGAAATACCGACCTAAGCTAATTCGATTTTTCTTTATTATATTTTAAGATATGACGAGTCCGACTCGCACTTAGCCAGTTTTTTAAAACCTATTTGCAGAAATAAATATAATTTCATAATCATTTAAATTAATTTCAAAGAATCAATCTACTTTGTCTCGTATCGGCATAAAATTTTGGAAAGCTCATGTAGTATTCAATACATTAGGCGGTCAGCCAAATGCTGGTAGCAGAATAATTACTGCTTAGTGATACCCTCATACTAGAAGTTGTGGTATGGCGCCAACCGTGAAATCTGAATTAAAAACAGCTGCTCTATATACAGAGGCATCAAGCTACCCCAATTTGTCAAATTTATTTATATAGATAGTTTTTCAACTTTATTTGCAAAAGTATGAGGTTCATGTTCAAGTATCTCGACAGCTTGATGTATCGTCTGTTCAATAGCACATCCCTATTGAACAGACGCCTCCTACGTAAAAATATATTAAGTCTATTTAGTCCGTCAGTAAGATTACGAAAAAATATTGGACACGTATTTTTTGCTTACTCAAATCAATAAAAAGTGACAATGATATAGCACATCAAAGTACAGGAGAAGGGGCTTGTGACGTCACTGTTACATTAAAAGGGTGGCACTGCGGCGGCGTGACGTCACACGCAATTTCAACGCACTATATCGTCGTCATTTTTGGTTTACGTGACAAAAGATAAAATACGTGTCTAGTATTTTTGAGTAATTCAACTTTCGGACCAATCAGTTTTTTTAAGGACACTATTACCTATTGTATCTAATCTATTCTCAATATAAACATGTCCGGTGATATATAATAACAAATTATTAAACTAAAACAAAATGCAATAAACTTGTTTTGGTCGGCGTTTTTGGCTTGACCTTAACAATCACTGTAGGTATATTTGTAATCTTGCATGATGATGCATCGTGTGCGAGTAAGTCCACAGAATAAATAATAGTTACATACCAACTATTATTTGTCGCTCTCTAATTATTTCTAACTCTATTCATAATCAAATAAAATTCATTTATTAAAATTAGGCTGAGAATCAACACTTTTTTAAAGTCAAAGTTTACATAAGACGTACAGGACGTATGGTTCGCATTTAGCCAGTTTTCCTTTCTGTTCGACCAGTTTCTAATTAGAAATGTGTAGGTATCATCGATTAGTCGCCGTCAAAGTTATGCTTACTCGATACCTACCTAGGTATCGAGTAAGCATAACTTTGACGGCGACGTTCCAATCATTACCTTGCCTCGTGGCATACCATTGCCAAGTATTGAACAATAGATCCTACTATTGTTCGGTATTTGTAGTACCAGAGGCTATATAGCGACAATAGTGACGCAGTGGGTAGCCATTGGCTAGAAATTATTAGGCATAACTAGTCTTTAGCGGTCCGTACGAAAATATTGTAGAAAAGGAACCTTTTTCTACTACTTCATCTGTCTGGCACAGCTGCTTATTCCAGGAACTACTACTTGTAACGAATTGAAAGGACATGGCTAACCTACTGCCCGAAGCATGTACACAAATTTCTCACTGGCTCGCAATGAAAACAAGTAAAAAGCTTTTAATTATTTGATTAATTTTACGAAAGTTCTAAGAGAATAAGAAACACATAATAATTAGTGAATGGATATTTGAATGTTACAAGCTAGTGAGAAATTTCTGTACATGCTTAAGGCAGTCGCCCATACTTTATTTAGCCATGTCATTTGAAATTAAAATTACATATGAAATTTGAATAAGTTATAAATTATGTACTGGTCCAATCGCTTGAAAAATAAATGTCTTGCACAGTTTTTTACCCAGTTTTACGGTCGCAAACAATGAAAAATTTAAAATTGCATTATATTTTTATTTATTTGTAGTATAGTACCTACGCATTATTTTTCAACATTTTTTTATTATTTGGATTTTTTCCTTTATTTGTTGTTAAAGACCGTGCTTATGGTCAACGAGACCATATAGATTTTCGACCCAAAACCTAAAGGCTACTTCCGGTTGACCTAGGATTGTCAATTTTCGTTAGAAAATTTGAAAAATAACGTAAATTTTGGTACAATTACACTTAACAAATTTTCGCGAAAATCTAAATTTGCCCATATCTTTTTATTGTGTTGACCAGGACCTTGATTTTACATACACCTAATAGGGACTATATACCTCAGTATCTGGTATAAAATTCAACTTGCTTGGCCCACCTGTTCCTGAGAAAATCGATGGTGACACGGATAGACGGACAGGCGGCCAAGAGAGTGATCTTATAAGGGCTTTTTTTACCTTTCGAGGAACCTTAAAATTCCAATACTCTCCTTTGAAGTTACTGTTAATAGATATTGTATCTGAATAGAGATATTACATCAAATAAAAACTTACAAACATTTCAGCAGATATGTCAACATAATGTGTTCCACATTCAATGCAAACTTCCACAATGGCTGGGCTTAGAACTGTGTTGGGTCCAGTACAGTTGATTACGACTTTTGACATTTGCAATGCTCTCTTCAGGGATACACGATTCTCGATGTCGCTTTCTACTATTGTCATATTTTTTGTATCCAAACCTGTAAATTAAAAACACGTAGATAATCATCACAGGTAGGTTCTTTTTTAATGAAAAGTCTTGCAATAAGCCATCAGGTCGATTTGATACCTTAATAAGTAGTAGGTACCTATTTACGAATCAAAATCCAGAGTTAAGTAACTTTGAGGATGCTTAACGACAAGATTGAAACACTGTTGCCATTTTGACGGCGCGGTTGGCGCAGTGGCTGAGCGATTGGCTACCGCGCTGCGTGTCGAGGGCTCGATTCCCGCACGGAACAAATATTTGTATGGCCAACAGTAGTTGTTCCGGATCTAGCTGTCTTTGTATATTAGTTTTGTAAATGTTTGTAAACGCACCCTCCTCACAGAAGACATTCCTAGTGAAGGGCAATGTTTAAAAATAAATTAAAACCTTTAACTGCCTATCAAAGTACCTGATTATTTAGTAGGTGAGTAACCACAATGTTATAGAATGTTGTTCGTAAAAAAGTTGTTTATTAAGTTACGTATAGAATTAATTATTCGAACCGGTTACAAAAATGTATTAATAACGGATCAGGTTAGTAGGCAGCACCTCCATTTCTATCTGCCCCGTTTTACCTGGTAATGAATGATGATGATATTGATGATGATGAAACAAAACTTTGCCTGGGATTTTCACGTTATTCAATATGTTTTATAAGGGATAGAAATTGTTAATTTCAATTCAGAAGAAAAAATAAAAATAAATAAAGTTTCAACGATTTTTTAATAGCGAATACCTAGATCGAAAATTAACTGTGCTTTTACTGTGCAATATGGCTTCTAGCCAAATTGGATGCTGCTAGGTCAACAGGAAGTACCATATGCTCTTTAAAACTGAGAAAATCATCAAAATTTATTTATTTATTCATTAATTTATTTCCTTATAGCTCTTTTTACAGTCCTCGACCTTGCCCTTGGGGTTTGTGACATGATTGTCCGTATCTCTCGATTGCGATGACATGGAATTTTGATTTTTCTACTTGTTTAATGAACCTATAGAGTATCGCCCACCCCTCGCCAATTAAGTAAGTAGGTATGTGTCAGTCCCACACCATAATACAGGGGTGATGTTATGTGTTCTATATATTGTTTAGTGGACTGAAGACATTTAATATTTATTTAAACTTGATAACTCTACCCGTTCCTGAGTAAATGAGTATTGACGGACGGACGGAAAGCTTGTTAAAAGATAGCCGAGTACCTAAAACACCCAACTTATGTAGGATTTTAATTATTTTAAAATAATATTACTTATTATAAGATTTAGTACGCACCTGATTTGATAAGCTGTGACATACATTTATAAATTAAAGTAAAATGAGTAATATGTACAAGTACATACCTAATTATAAAATAATAATACCAGCCTATTAGTGTCAGTCCCACTGCAAGGCAAAGGCCTCTTCTCATACAGAGAAGGCACGAGCATACATACCTACATGATTAAAAATTTGCTATCTACTCAAATTTCATACATTGATAGGTATTATTGAATAGTAATTGAATAAATAATATTATAAAAATCTGACTGTTGTTTACTTTTAACACACCTATAGCTTACTTACTCGAAATTATCTACTTATATAAATCATACTTAATAATATTAGGTAGGTACATACGATTCAAATAATTAAGTATCTAGTAGTAACATGTATAGGTACAGAGGCCAGCAGATCAAGCTACCCCAATCTGTGAAATTTATTTGATAGCATTCAATTTTAGTAAGTACACAAGAATAAAGTTCAAATTCAATTGGGAAAAAATTACAGTTTGGGATAGCTTGATATGCTGACCCCTGTACCTAATACCTGCATACTATTCAAAAAAGTCCTTATAACTAAACATTTCATTTCACTTTACTTCTGAAACAATTTATTACGACGTGTGTCACCAACTTAACAACCCTTGTTAAAAACTACAAGTGATTATAATTTTTGCAATAAGGGTTACACGACAAACCTACGTTTTTTCTACCTAGATACCTGCTTGATTATCTTGTATTTAAAAGCAACACCTCTGGTTACAAGTCAAATCAAAACCAAAATTCATTGAATAAAATCAGGCTTAGAATCAGCACTTTTTTGATCGTCAAAAATAACATACGACCTCCAAAACGCCCACCCATCACGACCATAAACAAAACAAAACAATTATGAAACTTACCAGTTGCATTGAGTTCTGTTATCAAACTCTGCAGTTTATCCTTGGAGCGACCTGAGATGCCCCAGGTAACATCCCAACGTTTTTCCTTTGTCAACCTGGCTAGATGTTTCACAGTGCACTTTCCCGTAAAACCTGTTGCCCCTAACACTATTATGTCCAAACTTTTATTTGCCATCTTTTATTAATCACAATTTATTTTTATGATTTTATTTTAACCGTCTTAATGTTGTTGTTGTTCACTGGTACAGTTCCGCTCCACTACTGAGGTATTCAATACAAAAGAGGCCGAGAACTTCATTCGCTTGCGTAAGGAAAATGAACACCTACCTGCATAGGCACGCATTCGGTCCCATATGAAATAATAAAAAATACAACAAGTGCGAGTCCGACTCGCACACGGAGGGTTCCCTACATACTCGTATATAGTTCGTCCATTACGGAGATCGGTAAATACCTCGTTTATTAGGATTGATAGATAAACTTAATTGGTAGTTGAACACATGTTCTCCCATACATCGTTAAAAGTCACGGTCAATTCTCAAACAGCGAATGTATGTTTGTTATAGCAATAATAATGTGATAAACTATAAAAACGTTTTTCGGACTTTTTCCTTTACTTGTGCTGTAAGACCCAACTTATTCTCGAATCTAGGGTCAACGGCCCTTTAAGTTTAGATTTATTTGCAAGTATCAAAATATGTCACATTGTATTGATTTATAAGCTTGTTTTATTTTTTTAGAGCTACAAGGGTCCTAATGGTATTGGATATTCATTTCAACTTGGTACCGTTACACGTTCCTGAGAAAAAGGAACTTGACAGACGGACAACGAGGTGATCTAATAAGGCTCCCGTTTTTTCTTTCTGAGGAACGGAACCCTAATTATAAGTCCAAGAACAGGTTTTGACATTTTGTACCACCGGTCAAAATAATTTGTATTTGCTGCAAGACAGAATGAGTTGTCATGCGATTTTTGAAAATAATATCGCCAGGGTTGGGTTCTTGAGCACACCAGAAATCGGGGCTATACAAGAAAAAAATAAGTAAGTAGGTATTGTTTATGTAACTATTAAAAACCCGTATATTGGTAATTCATAGGTTTTACTGGTATATCTTGGGATTTAACAATATGAGTTGTTAAATGTAAGGATAAAAGAGTAATTTTTACGGGCTTTTAATATTAGAGTTTGGTACATCCCTAAGTCCTACGTAGTTCTTTAATATTTATTACGAAGCTCTTCCTAGACAAAATGACAATTTGCAATTGTACCAAATATAGGTAATTTTGTGACAAATAACGGAAATTAAATTAAATGATTATAGTTTAGTAGGCAGGTACCTACTTGCTTACTAAGGAGTATATAAATTAATTTTGATCACCATACGATATAAAACAGTTACCCACTAAAAACATGAGTTTTTAAATCTCACTTGATACATTGAAGGAATCAGTATTTTTAATTGCATTGATTACATCTGGACAACAATGAGTGACGCACGCTCGCGAAACAGGTTCCTATACAACACGTGTACCTAAGTTACCAACGTTATTATCTCAGTCAGGGCCTTCAACTTTATATAATTAACTAGTAGGCAAGCAAACAATATTATTTCTTCAAATATTTACTTTATTGTTATCTTATTAGTAGCCAGTAGCAATTTAAAGCAGTAAAAATTATTTATTTCAATTAGACCATTAACACAGCACTTTTAAACGTCATAATAATTTTAAATTAAATTAAAATACTAGAATGTTTCTAATTCGTTTTTCATTTGTTTTAGTTGAACTGCTCCAATTATCACCTTATACAAAAAAAAAGGCGCCAGATTTAGAGCTTGGTGAAATAAAGTAGGTATCGCCTAAGCTTTTACATAACATAGGCTTTACATGACTATTGCGGGCTAAGGTGTGGGATGGGTGGCATGGTGGGTAGCGCTTTTCATTTCGCAGGTAGCCCGCGAATATATTTTAATAGCTGAGTAACGAATTTTCTTGTTCTTGTAGATGGATCCAGTTTGATAATCGGTTCAGATTCTTAGATATCTATACTTTTGCAGGATTTGTACCCTTACAATATTATGAAAACCATCACAATCATTTCAGCCAAAAGACATAGGCCTCAAAAATATCGTAGATTGCCGTAAGCGCCAGGCTTGGCAGGCGAGTTGATGTTCATAGCGTGGTGGTACGTAGGTACTCAGAAAAATGCTACTGCCCATCCTTGCCTCCCTATATCACCTTTTGTTGAGGTCTGAGTTGAGTAGGTATGTTGCGATGGGGTGGTGCAATTCTATGTCGGGACCACACAACAATTTATAATTATAGATACTATAAAATACTTATATAATTATATCATTCTGCTTGAGAAAGGCAAGGTTACCTATTAAACATCAGCAAGGTCAAGCGAAACATGTAACATTAATTAAAGCTAAAACATTTAATCTTGGTTTTCAAGCTAACATTGTGATGAACCTTGGAGTGCATTCGTGGACTTGTGAATAATTTTGTCTATCAATTTTATTTTAGTAGGTATCATTCTTTCATTGTAGAAAGCAAGCAATAATCTGTATACATAGCTATTTGCCACAGAGGACATGCCTATTAAAAGAAGGTATCTACCTATTACGACAAAAATAAACTAAATGCAAACAAAATACAAGCTACAAAGTGAAAATGAATGAACACGTCATGTAAATGTGTGTACCTAATTACAAGAATACCTAATATAAAACTAAATATTTTCATAATTATACAAAAACGAAATAAAATAAAAGGCCGACCAAAACACTCAGGCATCAAAGTAGGTACTCCTCCGCATCGCTGTCATCTGCAAATGTGCCCAAAAGACTGGCAGCATTTCCACGTTGGATGGCAATACTAATTCTTTGATCAAAGTATAAGCATGCCCTCTGGTCACGTGAAGTGTCGATCAGTCGTCGAGAAGTTTAAGTCATTACAAGTTATATTGCTGGTTTATTAAGAAATCTGTAGGTATATTCGTGAGTACCTACCAGCATGATACGGGTATAGGTACCTACCTAGTTAGTTTGAAACAGTAGGTGACAGACAGCACATCAAGCTAACCAATCCCAATCAGCTAGCCCAATCTGTCAAATTTTTGTTAGTTTTTCAACTTTATCACGAAAGCATAAGGGTTCATGTGCAATTGGGAAAAAATGAGTTTGGGATAGCTTGATATGTCTGTATATTGTTGATTTGTTTGTCTGTGTGATTTGTTGGTAGGTAGCTGCTTACAGAATACTTAATAGAATTCTATTATTGTCAACGAATTACCAAGACAGTAGACAGCAAAACTGTTGTGTGTGTGTGTGTGTGTGTATGACTGTATAAGGAACTACTACTTACCGGAATATTTTAACATTCATTGGTTGTCGAATAACGGACAAAAAAGAAAGTGTTTGCATTAGGTACTAATCTCAACCATAATAAGTACGAGTACCTAGGTATTTAGTATTCTTGACTTTATAAAAACTTTCCATAGTAGGTAGGTACCTAATTATGAGCCCGCCTACCTATTGCCTATCCTACCTAAGAATTAAATTAAGTATTCGATTTAGATGCCTTTAGAGGACCTTATCATAAGATGTCATGTGTGATGTTGACCTTGATTTACGCAGTTTTAGGTACGAAATGATTAGCTTAACCTCACTATTGCGTCCAGCGCTCAAGATCCATGCCGTTAAATGTAGTAGGTAAACTTGTAAAAAAGTTTTTTGAAACGTGCTCATACTGCGGATCAGACACTTAAGATTCATTCAATTGCTTATCCTTATACACGGAATTTATCCTTGAAAACGACGAGAGGTCAATGAACATGACCGTTGACTTAGACCTCTAGCACAATAACATTTAAGTCGGTAGAGGTTCGAACACCTCTTGGCTGACGCGTTCGTCGTTGTCATATTGGTAGCCGTTTTTAAACCTTGTACGGCCTACCGTACAAGGTACCTACCCTAGTAGGGGACATGTCAGTGGTAACAAAAACCAGTATAAGCTGGCCCGGTCTTTTATTGAAACTTGTACACGTAGCGTAGTGACTGCTTTGTTGGTCTAGTTCTCACAAGCGCTACTGCTAGGCAGGCTAGGAGGTCCTGGGCTCAATTCCCGGGACGGGTAAAGTGTTATTAGGTTTTTAGATCTGGAATTTGTCAGAAGCAGTTTGCAGTCTGCATTTGGGCCCGGTTGATATCAATAGACTCGCCACATGGGACTTAAAATAACTAGCAAAATTTAGGTATTCCAATGGTAAGCACACCAATGCTCAACCCATCGAGGAATATAGACGTGATTTGTAGTACGTAGTTTGTAGGACGTAGTTTGAGATGTTTGAGTCGTTACGGGAAGTCAGAGGCCCGAAAGTCTGACAACCAGTCTTACCAAGGGCATCGTGTTGCCCAGGGGTTTTCTGTGATCTCTCAAAAGCTTTTGATTGCGTACTTCATGACACACTTAAGCGTAAACTAGTTCATTACGGTGTCCAAAACGGAGCTCTTAACGTAATAGATTAATATTTACTTAATAGACTTCAATGTGTAGATGTAAATGGTGTGAAATCTTCCGGGCTACCAGTTCTATTAGGTGTACCTCAAGGTTCAATACTGGGTCCATTCTTATTTTTGGTCTATATTAACGACTTACCATTCTATTTAAACGGTATCTATGATGTTGTATTGTTTGCAGATGATACCTCTCTCATATTTAAAGTAGAACGGAATAGACAAGATTTTGATGATGTTAACTGTGCACTTTCAATGGTCACGGATTGGTTAACGACAAATAACCTAGTTCTTAATGCCAAGAAAACGAAATGTATAAAATTCCCCTTACCTAATGTTAGAAATCTTGGACCGAATATAATCATTAGTAATGAGGTGCTTGATACGGTAGACTCTGCAGTCTTTTTGGGCATAACAGTAGATGCCTAGCAGGGAGACTCAGCTCTGCCGCCTACGCTGTCAGGAAAGTGAGACAATACACTGACGTGGACACAGCTCGGTTAGTCTATTTTAGTTATTTTCACAGCGTCGTGTCTTACGGTATGCTGTTATGGGGCAAAGCTGCAGATATTCAAAATATATTTGTGCTACAAAAACGAGCTGTTCGTGCAATATACCAATTAGGGCCCGGAGTCTCCTTAAGAGATCTATTTAAAGAGATTGGTATTCTCACAGTGGCTTCTCAATT
The DNA here is from genome assembly GCA_905147745.2 of Phlogophora meticulosa. NCBI lineage: Eukaryota > Metazoa > Arthropoda > Insecta > Lepidoptera > Noctuidae > Phlogophora > Phlogophora meticulosa. Next base: position 7,119,687 of record LR990528.1, on the reverse strand, counting down.
TATTTTTGCCAACATAATATTATACATTAGGCAAAATATACATACTTATGTACACTAAAAACAGTGACATCCACAATTTTAATACCAGAAATAAGCACAAACTATACGCTCCTTTCCACCGGCTTCATAAGGTCCAGAGCTCATTTGTGGGGCTCGGTATCCGCTTTTATAACATGCTACCTCATTCTTTGCTGGATTTACCTTTTAACGCGTTTAAAGCTCAAACCTTTGTTCTAAAGCATATTATTCGATCAACGACTATTTAGAAGACCAGAATAGTTGGTCGCTTTGTTGAACGCAGGACAATGTTACTATGTTCTTTTACTGTTTAATAGTTCTTTATTTTTGTGTATGTTTCTTCTACTATCCTTATTTTTATGTTATTGACATGATCCTCTCATTACATTGTATGAATGAGTTGTATTGATATAATTCAGCATTGCACATGTCAGCGGGCACGCCCTTGGACTGCCTTGGAGGCTTTTTATGTATTCAGTTTAGCAGGCTTTGCTTGAGTTAATTGTCGATTTTGGTATATATAACTTTTTATTTATTTATTTTGGCATATTGGTGTGTGCTAGCTAACATGTAGCAAATTATTTAATTGAATGATGTAAGTATAAAGATGATTGACATAATTATTTTTTTTTGACATAATATGTTGTATATCTTCAAGTTCTTCAAACCTATCAGACAGACGTGTTGCTGGGGTTTGTTCCTCCACTTCTTCTTCCCAGCAAAAACACTAGGAAGTGGTGAAGGGTGGGCGTTTTGGGGGACTGTCTTATGTCAAACGTTTTTGACGTTCAAAAAGTGCTGATTCTCAGCCTAATTTGAATAAATGAATTTTGATTTTGATTTTGAGTAACTGGGTTGTGGAGGTCAGATAGGCACTCGCTCCATGTAAAATACTGGTATTCAGCTGCATCTGGTTAGACTGGAAGCTGACCCTAACATAGTTGGGTATAGACGAGGCAGACGATGATGATGATGCTTACGCTAGTGTAATCTAATACTATCTGTTGTTTGTCTGAAGTTTTTGTTGGCGCCATTTCTTCGTCCCAGCAATAACAATACGAAGTGGACATCGAAATAAGACCCAGTAACTATTTAGATTAGGACCAAAATAGCTAGATTTGTGTTTTTTCTAGTGATAAGATAGTTTTATTGCCAGATCGACCACTTTCATATAACTATGTTACGGAATATAGTTATATTCCTAGGGATAAAACTGTATCACGGCTTCAAACATCTTACTGCAATATAAACACCCAGCTGACACAGTGCAAACACAGCCACCAGCGAAACGGAACTTTATTACGTCGCGAAATTACTAGTTGGGTAAATCGACTAATAGGCACATCATGAAATAATCGGCCAAATCACGAAATACCAAATGAATCATGATGTGCCCAGGCAGATCTCGATCATCCCAGTACAAAAATCGGCCTACGACATAAGTAGGTACCTACGCTAGGTAGAGTTGCGTCGTAGGATGGACACTTTTTCCTTCATACCTACATAAAAGCTTGCATTTAAATGATATGTCGTGGTGAATAGTGCCGACACTATAATGTATGTAATGGATCACCCCGAGGTGATCCATTACAAATTCCCTCACGGTTTCATAATCTTTTTCAACTATGCGTTCGAGGAATTGCGTAACATCGACGTTTTTTTTTTAAAGCAATTTGTTCATTGTGAAACTTGGGCCGAAATCTTGGGTGAAGTTAATTGCGATGTAATTTTGTACTTAAGTATGGAGAAATCTCAACGCGTAACTAACTTAAAAGTAGGTACTTACCTATTACAGAATACTTGTTTTGCAAACATTATTATGTTAGTTTGGGCATTCTTGTGTACAAATTATAATAATATATACTTGTCTATGTGCTGTCATCTAGCCGATGTGTTGCTAGGGCTGATTAAAATCTAATAATGGACATGTACAGTCAGAGCAACGCCGGGTGGACTTTGAAGAGTCGGAAGTATGTATGTAGTTATGGAATGAAACTCACTCACCATCACCCAACTATGTTTTAGGAACACCAGGGACACCTGCCGCTCAGGACGTGACTGACTGGCAATGGCCTATATCGTCATCATCTGCCTACTCAAGGTCAACCACCTTGAGTGCGCAGTCAACTTAGCAAAATAGGATAACCGATCCTTCCAATCCTGACCAGATGATGGCCTGCGCACAGAAAGTCCAATACGAATGCGGCGCCTACTGTGCCCAAGTTGTTGGCACAAACTTGGAAATGGAAGCTTGTTGGATTTAGGGAATGTAGAAAATCATGCGCGTTTATAACTACAATAAGTAATAACATACATACGTTTATTTAGTTTACTATGTTTTAATATTTTAGAACGTTTAAAAAAAAAAAAAAAAAAAGATGTTGACAAATGACATTACAAAGCTTTTAAGCCCAAATGCCCCTTACCACACAGTCACATTTCGTTGACCCCTCCCCTCCCCTTTACGTGTGACGTAATGCTTAACTTAATTATGAACTTTGGTATGTGTGCCAAGTTACAATATTATAAACCTGAGAAATGAGATTATTTTTAAAAACGAATTATTCGTTTTCACCCCTCTAGGGGACAATTGTGGCAAAATAATTTTGTTATCTCTACTCTCCTGTAGGTACAGAAAAAATCTTCTGTGAAATATATTCATATTCATTTTGCATTGAATAATGTGCGAAGTTCTTACAATGGGCTTAAAGCTGAGGTACAATAATAGACCCTGTAGGGCACATTTTTGTAACCTTAGTAGTTTCTGTGCAGAGATGATGAGTCAATCAGTCACTAACTCACCACTTACCCCTTTATACAGTTTACCCTATAAAAAGGGGTAAAACACCCCATATAGCCCAGGCAAACAGCCATAGGATTCAAAAAATTACCTTAACATATTTCTGAAAATGTCCTTATAATTAAACAAAATATTAAAAGTGATTAATTAATAAATTATTTATTTATCATTTACTTATACTAACAAATTGTTATTTTAAGCATTCATTTGAAGTTTTAATAATTTAAATTTTCCTACATACTTTTTAACCTCTTCTTTTGGATATGGCTTGAGAGCTAAACAAGTAGGAATATTTTCTGGTTGTTCTATCCACAGTTTGTGTGATATGAAGTTTTCTTTTAGTTTTTCTGCTATTTTTTTCAGTGATTCCTCGTCTGGGACCTGTAAAAGTACTCAATTTTATTTTCTGTAATCACCATTTAAATGTAAATGAGTGGTATGTGAAAATTGACAATTATGCCTTGCCAAGAATTACAGTTGGTAAAACAATTTGGTATGATACACGGACAACACGGCAAATAGAGATGTATGGAAGAAGAAAACATGTTGCGCCGACCCCAAATAAATTGGGATAAGGGCAGGAGGATGATGACACGGACAACACGGACAGCAATAATGTTGTGAGTTTGCTGAGAAGTCAATTGTTTCACTCTCCTGATGCGATAGGATTGAAAATTAACGCACACAATAAACATGAACATTGGCAGTGGAGTGGAAAGAAGAATAAGCTTCCCTGTAACTTTTCCATATAGAAGTGTACTTGTTGCAATTTAAAAAGGAAAACATAAAAATAAAGCTGCCAGCTGCTTATTATGTAGACAAGTTGCTGCAGTCAAGCAAATCTTGATCATTACAAGATACAGGAGGTCAGTATAAACACTGACGTGCGCTCCTACTGTCCATATATACACACATACCTCAAGCACAACTTTGTGCATATTATCCATATCGTCTAGGTAACTTATAGTGTTCTCATCATCTTTGTACAAGTGTAGTACAGCTGTTGATGCGTGACAAGCCTGAGCCACCACTGATCCTATCGACCATCCTAGCTCCTTGAGTAAATCAGTACGGAGCAGAATATATTGAACAATTGGGTTAGACATAATTTATTAGGGAAATAATTTACGAAGGAAGCTTTTTCTAACCAATAGGTTATATTTACATAGATGGCAAGAAACTGACAGAAACGTGTACTGAAATAGTGCTTGGAAGATTTATTAAAGATTGTTATTTACAGTAAGCATTACAATAATAACATGTTTCCGTAAATGGATCGACTTTAGGGAACAAAAGGAATACAAAACTATTTTGATTGATAAAGTGTCATCAAATCAACACTAAATGACACAAATGTCATTGATGTCCATGTCATCTGGTCATCAGATTTTCAGTAAAAAGTTCGAGTAAGTGATGGGCGAGTCGAGTTATTTAACTCGAGTTACCAGTCAGACCGTTAAACCTTTTTTTTTGCCGAGGTGGAGAATCCTTATGGAGTCTCTCAAAGTCTCGAGAGACGCTAGGGGGGATGTGAAGGCGTTTGTCGAGACTCTTACTGACTAAAATTCAGCCAGGTTCCAGCGTCGCCGCGTCGCCACCTCTGGTCCTGATGTCCCAGGGGTGACGGACGGCCCCTAAGTCCATCGCCCCTGGACCCATTTAGGGGGGCTGGAAGTGGGCGTTATCCGCCCCCCACTGACGCCCGATGCGCCTGCTGCAGGCCGGGTGACAAGAAGAAATCTCCCTCTCCCGTTCCACAGCTTACTTCTGCGAGATAAGTCATGCGTGGGAGTTTTTTTTCTAATAATGATGATGGCTCTAAAGTTGTTTGCAAACTATGCTCTTGGAATTATAAATCGGATTACAAATTGAAGGAATTATAAATTGGAAATATAGTGATAATAGATAAAAATCTGATTTACTTTACTTCTAGTTAATTTTATTTAACTTAACTCTTTAGTCCTCACCTACATTTACTCGACCCAACGAAAGTAGTGAGTTACTAACTCGAATTATTAACCGTTTTTCAATCCAAGTTATACTCGGGTTACCAAAAAGTTAACTCAGTGCATCGCTCGCATTCGCAATTTATAATTTATCAAATTATAAGCAGTTTTCGCTAAAAAGTTGCCAATTCATTAAACTCTACCGTAAGGTGTTAACTGTCAGCTGTCATCCTATTGTAAAATGTCATGTTGTTTTGTTTGACGGCGTGTTTGCGGTTTAAACGATTTTTATTTAATTTTCTTGAGTTCATGAAACAAAAACGATTACCTGACCTGACCTGACTACCTTAACTCTTATGTACCTGTAATAAATTGTTTATAAAGCAATTACAATTGTGAGGCAATGGCTTCGGGATTAGAAAATTATGTGAATCAAACAGTTTCAGTGATAACTTCGGACGGTCGAAACTTCATTGGAACTTTAAAAGGTTTCGATCAAACAATTAATATAATACTAGACGAATCGCATGAACGAGTGTTCTCGTCTTCATCTGGCGTGGCGCAGGTGGTGCTTGGACTTCACATAATACGCGGGGACAATGTCGCGATCGTCGGCCAAATAGATGAATCCATTGATAGCAGATTAGACCTTGGGAATATAAAAGCAGAACCCTTGGGCTCTATCGTACATTAATTACTTTTAAGGATATGTAATAAATAAGTATTGTGCACTAATTGTGTTTATTTTATTCAATAATTTTGAGACCTAAACATAACATGCCCAGCGCTTGTGTATGGAATCCTCAATGGGTTATCTCCTGTGCAATTGTGTTGGAAAAGGTTCAAAAGCGTTTCACCAGATACCTTTAAAAGCATATATATTTGGATATTACTCATATAATATGTACCCTACAAAATTTATTTATTTTACTTATTTATCCATTTATTTCAGGCATCAAGGCTCATATAAACATATACAATACTATATTAACGATATAAAACTTAAAAATACTATAAATATATATTACATTATGTTATGTGAGTTGTTGACTAAATGTGCCTGTAAAATGTTTTATGATTATACCAATAAAATAAATAAATAAATAATGCTGGACAATCCACACAGCATCATCTAGTCCCAAGCTAAGCAGAGCTTGTGTTATGGGTACTAGATGACTGATATACTTAATACAATACATTACATAGATAGATATTTTTTATTATACATAGCAAATACCCAGAACACCCGGAACAAACCTTTGTAGATCGTACGAAGATTTGTCCCAAGGCGGGAATCGAACCCGCAACCTCCTGCGTCAGCGGACCTTCGCCCACTGCGCCACATAGGTTGTCAATGTGTCGGATTTGCATGCCGAGCTGTGTTAACTATTTATTCCTTATAAACTACAATCTGCAATCGTTCTAGAAAGTATAAATTATTGAATGTCCCATTTTATCTGTAGTAGCTGTAGCTCAGGCCACCTTTATACGGCATGTATTGTGAGGACACTCAATAACAACCCTGCATAGAAATTATTTGCTGATTAACGAAAGACGATACTGTTAGAATGTTTGTAATTCTGTAAGAAGACTGAATGGAAGGATTATCTTAATTAGTTTAGATGGCTATTTCCTGTGCCAAATATATAAAATTAAGTGTATGTACCTACACTGAATAACACTTATTTGCTGGCCTGCTGATTTATGTGTCCTTAATTCCTGATCTGCTATGATAGATTTTCTACACAATGTGTGGTGGAAATACAATGAAGCCTAAAATACAATAAACTTCCAAGGAGATATATTCTTTCAAACCCAATTTCATTCTTCCTGATCTAAAGAAATGTGTTTATTTATTATATTTGGGAAATGTCATGCCGTTGTGTTAGTAAACAAAAATGTGTTATATGCTTAAAAATGGATGGATCACTTTATCTGCGCAAAGCTAGAGACTGGAAATTTTATGGCACATGACTGCAGCAGTCAATTTGGCCAATAATAGACAAAAAAAAATAGTTTATTTTTCAATAACATGACCTGTGCGTTAATGATTTGAACTCAGGACGTCACGCTCAGCAGTCGTAAAAATATAAACAATTAAAATATAACATAAAACTTTTATTCCATACTATTTACAAATTAAATAGGTAAAATATGTACAAACATTATTTTGTAGTGTTATTTACACAGCTCCAAATAATACAAAATATAGTAAATAACAAAACAAATAAAATAAAAATATAATTATTAAACAAAAACAGAAATATTCGATTAACTTTTGAGGATCGTCAGAATTATTGTTTTATGATTAGATGCCTAGTTGCCTACCTACAATTTAATTTATTTTGTCAATATTTTATTGCAGTTACGCTCATGTACAAAGGCCAGCTCATCAAGCTACCCCAATCTGTCAAATTTCTTTGATAGCTTTTCAACTTTATTACAAAGGTTTATGTTCAATTGAGAAATATTGACATTGGAAATATTGATAGATAGCTTGACGTGCCGGCGTGTCTGACTGTTCTATACTGCACATTATTCTAAAGCAGAACACAGTATGACTAATACAAACAGCTGTCATCTTGCAGTTTGCAATATTATAATGTGCTCCTGTCTGGAAATGTTTACATTCAGGGCCTCACCTCCTGGGAATCAAGTAAAGATCCACAAAACACATTGCTATAACTAATACATTATAGTAATTAAGTTTTCTCTCATTGTTAACTTTGTCAGTTGTAAGTTGCCTAACTCCTCTGCCTAAAAGATTTATTATAGTTGCCATAATACTTGACACCTTGCAAATTAAGTACGTGCATCTGATTGGAGTGCACATTTCATTCCCTGTGAGAGTAAAGTCAGGGATACTATGTGTTATAAACAATTACAGCAATTGCGTTTCTTACTGCTAACTTTGCCATATGCATTGGGTGCAAGTAACCTAACTCCTATAGACTTAATTGTCATTATTCGCTAATAACATACAACAAAAGTTTTTTTTTTTTTTTCATTTTATATCTACCGTTTGGGTATGGAAGAGTTTTTAATGTTAGTACACATTTGGTAACTACAAACAAAAGGTATGAACAGCCATAAAATACTTAAACTGTACTACAGTTCTATCACATTTATTATCGTCTGATATTTGCTAATTATTCTCATTCGTCATATTATGAGTAGTCATTGCTGGAAGATTGGCTCACCAGCACGATTTCTTGAGGCCTGAAATTAAAATAATGTACATGTAAACATTCTGAGATATTTATGACAAAAGCTATACAACCTATTAAAACTGACATATTTATTATAGACTCTTTAAGGCGGTGACAAGAGCCAGATTCTCTAAATAGGCTTTATCTCCTTACTTTAAGCTATAGAATTCTTTGGCCAAATGTGTTAAATTAAGTTTGGGGCAGCAGAAAAAAAATGTTTTCTTGAACAGGTTTTTCAAGAACTGATCTATACAAATTCGTCGAAACAAAATAACTGTATCAGTTATCAACGTACCATAGTAAACTAATCACCATGGACGTGTCATATTGATTGCAGAACTTCGGTCTTCTATTTATTTTTAAGGTTTTATAAAGCTTTTACTGACGTTGCCGCGGACTAGAAACTCTGCTGAATTGTTTACAAACATTTAAACTCACATGCACAAACAGAAAGGCACGGAACATCTACCTGTCGGCTATACTAATATTTGTTCCGTGCTGGCTGTGGAGCCATCTCTTTCTTTTATATGCAGTCCAATGACCGCGCTTTAGCTCTTGTCAGCGTCTTAAGTATAACCAAGTTCTAGAACGTTCGTTCGTTAAATACTTCTAAACAGTACCCAATAATTACAGAACTAACTAATGACAATTAGTTTCACTACAGTGTATCAGAAAAAATACCCTAATTACAGTGAATCTCCAATACCTTTAACATAAAGGTCCATCTATCAATCATCATTTGTAATTATTTCGATTTCTATTCCTTGTCTGAAATTAGTATTATTTTAAAGGAATAAGTTTTGACGAAAATTATAGTCTTGAATTTTGAAATATGAGCAGATAATTATGTTTTAAAGGTCTATAATTATAAACATCAGGGACCATCAAATCTACCCTTATTCTGAATGGAAGTGGAGGACGTGTCAGACTTTTACTGACTAAAGCCCATTCGTGTTCCGTCCTTGCCCTTTGCGTTCGGGAGTCACGGTAACTTTCGAACATCCCATAAGCCTGGCAGGCTTCCGCCCCCTACTGGGTCCCGCCAATTCTGCTGACACGTCTCCTTGAGGCACGCGTGGAACACGACGCGCCGTTGACTCGTGCCTGGTCCCTGATCGGACGGCGAGCTACCCAGTGCTCCCCGCCCGCAGTCCCGCGTCTACGGTCGCGCATTCCACCACCCCCTTCGCTAGCGTTAGTTTCGCAGAAGGAGGTGACTGTTTCCTATGTCAAATCTACCCTAACATGACAGTTATGATTAAAAAAACTATATAGAACTATGTACCTTTGCATTTTTTCCTTATATTTCTGTGTATTGTATTTCTGGAAAAATTGTTTTCCATATTCAAATGTCGCAATCATAATCGCGCATGCTGGTGCAACCTTAAATATCCGAGGTAAAAGGCCAGTGAACATTCCTCTGAATCCATGATTAACGTATATCGTCCGCGCTATTTCCTTCATATTTGAAGCTCGTTGATGGACTTTACCATCTGAAACAGTAACCGAATCAACAAAAACAATATTAAATACAGTCTGCTGGGAATATGTGAATACACAGTAGGTTTATTTTTCATGTGTGTCCTATTGTAATTTTTATATTTAGATTTTATATATTTAAATATATTATTATGTATCCAAATAGTTATGTACTGTACATATTTAAATATATTATTATGTATTCAAATAGTTATGTATTGTACACATTTAAATAGTACCTACAACACGGGCTACTAAGATAATATCTTTTCCGCCTTCTCTATCAAGTCCATCCAAAGGTTGTCTTTAAGAGATCGCTTTTAGCGATAAAGCCGCCCATTGTAACCTTTTGTACCTCTTAAAGTAATTTAAGAGTATTCTATAATATTCTTGCACTAAGCCCTATCACTAGCGGAGAGCCACCCAGATGGTTTGAATAAGCATTCTGAATCAAATAGAACTGTGAGGTGCTTACAGTGACTACGTGGATGAGCGCTAGTGCACACGAGGGCTTAATACGGAGTATAGACTGACGAAAGTTAATAGAAAACTATTAAAAAAAACATTATTCTTATAGAGCTTGCCATAGCGATTAGATTTTCAATTAAAGCTTGGTGTACAACTAAGTGAATTATAAACACTATTTCTAACGTCTTACGACACCAACAAATCCGCAACAAACAAAAGGATGCCCAGTGTTGTCGTTTAGTTTTGATGTAAGCGCTGGTTTCGTGCCACTTTTACTCAGATTACAAAGTGTAATATTTAATGCTTTCAGTAAAATTTCTCCTCTACCGGCTGCTATGGTCCTTGTATCTACCAATAAATTCTTCGCAAAAATAAAATAAAAATAATAAAATGCTGCCAACCTGTGTATATTTCTTTTTCTCCTAATTCTATTTGTTGATGTGTTTTTACAACGTCAAATGGTAGTGTTACGAATGCCGCAAGCTGAAAGAAAATATTATAGTTTAGTGAATTGTTGTTAAACGAAAGTAAGTATTTAGTTATTGAGCATTTTAGGGGCTTGTTCTAAATTATTAGTCTAGGATAAAATACCCTTGCCGAGGTCGGTCCGTGGAGGCGTAACCATCCATTACATACCTGCCGAGATCCCTTTGTGCCTAGGAAAGCACAGTAATCTCTAAAATGACGTATGAACCGCATCGATTCCTAAGGTATAGGTAGACGGAATATTTTTTTTTTTACTGCACTTTACAGGTTTAAGCCGTGGGCTGTCATTTTTATCTTTTTAAAAACGTTGCCACTAGGCATTTCTCCTGTATCGTGGGTGCGTTTACAAAAATTTAAATTCACATACACTACAGCCAGACCCGGAATAACTACCTATAGGCCGTACAAATATTTGTTCCGTGCGGGAATCGAACCCACGCCACGCAGTGCAGCAGCCGATCTCTCAGCCACTGCGCCAACCGTGCCGTCATTCGTAGATCTTTGAACAAACAGTCTTACCGAGGGTATCCTGTTACCCCCGTGGGTTGTGTAGATAAGATAGGCAGGCGCTCCATGTAAAATTAATGTTTAAAAATGTCCCTAGTTAATATATCTATTTGATCCAGCCCGTCCCTTGCTGTCCTCTCTCAGCGACGTCCTAAGCCGAGGTTCGTACCCCGCAGGGGGTGCCCTTAGCGATTGGTCACTTAGTTTTTATGTTTTTACGCCTGGCTGGAGGCCTTAATTTCTGATTAAGCCCCCCACAGAAAAGTTCGGTTAAGCAGTAGATGTCCCTAAAGGATAAACAGCGAGATAAACATTACAAAAAAAAACATGTAAAATACTAGTATTTAGCTCCGGTAGACTGGCAGTCGACCCCTACGTAGTTGAGAAAACGCTACGTAATGATTACTACTTGCATTATACTATCTTATCAGCTCACCCCACGTAAGACAGATACTAACTACCCAATCTCGAATAGTCATTCGTTATCTAAAGCGGTTATCTATCTCCGTCACTAGGACGCATATTATCTGTGCGTTATCGGATAGCGAGGGTCGCGAACTAAGTCTAAGGGATTATAAGATGTTTTATGTGAATTCAGAATCATAGATAATTATCAAGTTTTGGAAACTCAATGTCATGATGACCAAGTTCAAATTCCATTGAAATCTAAAATTGTTTAGGACTGTTTTATTAATAATGTTTACTGAAAATTAAACTTAGTTTACATAACTCTAAAGCAGACAGTTGAGTAATTATCGGCAATTAATGTAAATTTACTAAGATTATGAATTCAAGGATGGTTAACTTTCAGTGCAAAGGTAATGTTAGATTACGGTAAGGGTAGATCTACAGACCCGCCTATTAAGAACTTCTCCAATGCATGAGAGCTATGCCATCTCTGCATCTGAGGGAGGAATCCTCCTCCCTCAGATGCAGAGATGGCATATGTATACCATATTTGCTAGTTATGATCCATTGTTATATCATACTGTTGTTGTTGCTGTTTTCATTAGTAAATAAGTACCAGTAAAAAGCCATAATACAAATAGAGCATTAGTATTTTTATAAAACTTACGCTGCCCGCGACTGACCCGCAGAAGAAATTAAACAGAAATGTGTTCTTTTCCGAATCCGGTTTATTAAACGCCTGTTTTGTTGTTTCAAATGTAGTCCAATATAAACCTGAAATCATAAGAATACAATTTTTAGGGATCCGTACCGCAATGCGACAAATATAAGATTACATCTTTATCCGTCTGTCTGTCTATCTGACAAGACCCTTTCTCTCAGAAGCGCGTAGAGTTATAAACTTGAAGTTAAGTATGTTTACGGTCCCCAGGAGCTCTAAAAAGTTAAGCTTCTAAGGCAACGCAATAAGCTAGGCCTAATCAAATAACACGTTGCTCGACCCAAGAATCGAACGCAGGACCTCTAATTTCAATAATCAAATATTGAAACACAAATAAAACATGTGTTTTAATTTAATAACTAAGTAATTATTCGGACAAGAAGTAGAATAGTTTGAACAGGTTTGACATAATTAGCATCACACGCCTTGTAACCTTGTAATATTTGTATACATAATGTTTAGTTACCTGAAAATGGTACATCTCTCAATAAAGTTGATCCCAAACCTCGGAACAGTCCTCTAAGACCTTCGTATTTTACAACCTGACGCAGAGCATCTGAGATTTCTGAAAACAAAGGATTTTTTTATAATTTTATTACAATATGGGAAATTTTCTGTTCATATCTTAAAGACTTATGAATCAAGAGGAGTATGTTAAAACGTTCTGCAGTTTTTGCCTACCCTGGCACAAACTATAGAACGATCCCTTCTACCAAAACCTTTATGGTAAAAGAGCGTGACTTTATGTTCGTGTGTAGTACGCAATCGTAGATGTTATCACTATAATACACTATAGATTTTAGATATCAAATAAATTATTGCTATTAATAAAGTACTTAACTATATAGTACCTTATATATTTACCTATTTATAATGGGTTCAAAGGTTCTGATAAACAAATAACAATGAAACGTAAATGTTTATCAGAACCTTTGTACTTAACACATATGTATATTTGTTTGAATGTACTAATCTCTGCAACTGCCTATACAATAACATTTTTTTTTTGCATTTGATATCCCAATTCCTGATGAAGTTTATAGGCTATTTAATATCACGCTAAAACCTTTAGAAGCGGGTGAAACTGTGGGGAAGAGCTAGTAATGATTAATATTTCATTATAACCAGAGTCTGACTGCAGCATAATAAAGTAATGCATTTTCAATATGTGGATATTGTACGGAAGTAGCTAATTAGTTTAATAGTGTTCCGCTAATTACTGCATAGTATACTAGAACAATGTTTTCTTATCTTACCTACCTAGGAGGATACTGATGCAATTGTAATACTGAGAATTCAATATTGTAATTATGTTTTATAATATAACATTACATCATAATATCATGTCTGTAATCCCTGAAGGATTAGGCAGAGGCATTTCTAAAGTACAACCACATTTCCCCAGTTGTGTTTGATCCCATGCAATAGGGGGCGAGCCAACCGGGCACAAGTCCAGTCTCCAGGATGTTACTGAAAAATTCCAGAAGGAAAAACCTAATAACACTAAAAGACTAAGTGTGGACTTTCTTTACCATTCTCCTCCACACAAAGCTACCTTTCGGAAGGGGCATCTAAAATTCTTTTAGTATTTTTATTTTAAATAAATACTTAAATAATTCCAGATGATCGAACCTGAACCTCAGGCTCAGCAGTAGGCACACGCGACTACTAAGCCAAGGCAGTTGCATAGAATATCAATCATACATACTCCTTGAATACTTCATATTCATGATCTCTACTTCATTCATGAGCACAACTGTATGTTTGTATTCTGACAAGTTAAATACATTGAAACTAAAAAAAAAATTACAAGTTTACCTGCATAAGTCAACTTTTTCGACTGCATCTTTGTTCTTATAAGCTCTAGAGGACTGACAATAGTTACAGCTATCATTCTTGCTGTGGCTCCCGCTATCATTGGTATCCATAATGGTTGTGATGCTGAAAAGTATACAGGTAATTTTAATATCATCATCTGCCTAGACTTTACCTAACTTTACATGGAGCTACTGTCTATCTGACAGACTGTACAGCCCAGTTACTGGTCAACACAATACCCCTTCTGGTAAGACTGGTTATCAGATTTTTAGGCTCCTGACTGCCCACAGTACTTTTGAAAAAGAATAGTTTTTAACTGAATATTTTCGTTATGATAAAAAACACCTTTATCAACCATTTGGATTATAAAGAATTATCTAGAAAAAGTAGAGTAGGTATTTTGGCCAACTGACACACATGCTCACAGTCATAATATTATTGTTAAAGATGAGAAACAAGTTTAGTGATTTGGTTATGTTATGATAAGCTTTTGAGTCAATATTATAACAAACAACAAACTGTTATTATCATAATTATGTATTATTACCAACTGTCATTTAAATTTAAATATGAAAAAAGTGATTTACGTCCCTGACATTTCACAACCTCAGGTCTAGTTGAAAAACAGTGTCAGACACTAGTTGTCTGGCATTTTTGCTGAACTGGACCCATTTGATGCAGCAGTAAGGCACATAATAATTTACATAATATACACATAACTTATTGTACCTACTAAATAAATGTTTTTACTTTCTTTGTTTCTTTCAAGTAATTACACAAACATGATGGTATATTTTTCAGAATTTTTTAACTTGGTGAATTGTACATTCCCGTTTTTCTTTCGGATTCTCGTCACATATCTATTTTAATAGCAGAAGAGACCATTTTTTTATTGTTTGAACATGGCCATCTTTGGAACTACCTTTGAAAAATTCTTTTTGCATTTGATAGCTGAAAAAGATAGGCTTTATAACGTAACACCTTAAAACTCAGCGAAACCGTGGCGCACAGCAAGTAACGTAAAAAAAGACTCATTCTAAAGGCGGCAAATAAAAAAAGCGGTTTTTACATAGTAACAGCGTTCAGAAAGCTTTGAATACATAAGTAGTAAGCATACATTAGTTCCAAATCATTGTTACATAAAAATGTGATTAAATAACAGTAACTTGTTTGTTTGCTTCACCTATGTATAACCTTGTAGTCAAGGTGAGGAAACTCAACAAGTTGATACAATAATGTATGTACATATGTTTCACTGGCAATACAATATGTGAATGTATTCTTTATCTCCTATCATTTGTTATCCATCATCATCAGAACAATGGAAGACAGAAACAAAATATTTGTTTTTGATGCACCTATCAAGTGAAACATGAGTGAGATATGAAATAAATGATTTATGAACAATGGCTTAAAAATATAAGTAAGTATTTAGTTATACAAAATATATAAACTTATTACTTACTGTTAAGCATGAAATTATTATATTTTGTTTTCATCCTATATCTCAGTTGTTCATATGAAACGAAATAAATGACCGTACATGGAAGAGCTAGCACTAGAGTAGGACTTAATCCTGACCATAATGCGGGAACTCCTTCTATTTTAGCTATTTTATAAAACGCATCCTGAAAGCATATATAAACATTTTGTGAAGACATTAAGAGATACACTGGGTAAAGTATTTTATAACTTGTGAGTAGATAAAAAAATTAAAACCAAAAATAACGGAGTGTTTTAAAATATAAATGGGATTAAATTTTATGTGGAGCTAACTTCGGTACTGTTTCCCTTGGTCCACTAGCTTCCACATGACAGTGTTTCAACTGGACGTAGTAATGCAAAAACATTACACTCCACTATGACATCAATGCGAGATAAACAAAGCACACTTAGCTTTGTTTACAGCGTTTTTTTTGTCCATAATAAGATAATCATGAACTTAATTTATGGATATTTATATTAAAACAATAGGAAGTACCTACTTAAATTAGAATACATGGTATTGGAACAATTTAGAATACTGTTTTTTTATAAGAAACTTCATTTCAAATTAAATTTGCAAAAATGTTCCACAAAGTTTATAAATAAGTAAAAAATAATAATAGGGTATTTTAAATTCATACAGTAATCAATAACTATCATACGGCATTATCATCAATCAGAGGCATGGCATACCACAACCAACAGACAAAAATCAGATTAATGTTATTCCATGCAATTAACTTTATCAATACATTTTCTTTGATAAGTTGTTTTTTTTTTTCAATTTTGCAAAGTCAGTTTCATGCATTTTAAACACTTTTCAATAATACCTTTATATATTCTACTGCCATATTTAAGACTGTTTTTACATGATATTTTATACTAAGTTAAAGCATTCCAATCCTATGTGGCATATCTTTTACAAAGAAAAAAAGCATTAAAGGTTTCAAGGTACGAAATTTTTAATTTGTCTATTAAAGCCTTCTTTACATCGGAATTTTTAAATGAGCGTAATTAATTAAATGGATTTCTTAATTTCTAGGACTTTTTATCAGTTTTCACAATTACAACATTTTTCGCAGTTATGTATGAAATTTTGGCATAATAATATGTAATGTATTCTCCCTAAATTTTATTTTTATTTAGGATTAAGTTTTTCTTTTTATTTTATTGTGTAGAGTCAAATACAACTTTTTTGGTATTTTTCTAGACCAAAAAATTTGTTATTATTGTATGCCATTAATGGCAAATCATGCAGATCTGCCTATTATTTTTAAGACCTTGCACATATTGTTTGATGTATACTCATGTTTTACAATAAATATTATATTCTATTCTATTGTATTCTATTCTACAATTACATAATTAAGAAGTAAGTACATATGGGGACTAAACATTTTTTGCTAAAGTGATGCAAGGTGTCAGAGAAGGTAGATTGTTGTGTTTATCTCAATTTTGTGTGACTTGTGGATTGGAAGGTTTTCGCATGAATACGTCCAATTATATTATTATTGTGCAATGTTGACATTATAGGAGAATGTGTAAACCAAAAACAATGTTATATTACCATCGTTCCGCTAAAATGTACTCGTCTGGGTAACCATGGCGAGTCTCCGCAGGGACATATGTGTTCCATAAGACCATTACAATACAAGTAACATTTATTCGAGAGCAATGCCTTTTGTTGCGCTTGCAGTCTTATTTTAACCACATCAAGAGGAGTCACTAAAACGAAAGAAAAGGTATATTTTATGAAAATCAATAATTAATTTACTGAACTAAAACAGAAAGTAAAAACTTACTGAATAGCGAGGTTATAAGGGCACCGGAACATGCCGATGCTATTTGCTGGACTGGAGTAATCCGGAACTGAGGATCATCTTCCCGAATCATGGCATCGGTTTTTTTCACCATCAATTATGATACTGTTCTTTAGCTAAACTCATTCGGATCTTAACCCTGAACCTATTTACCGTGTTTTTTCGATTCTTAAAAATGATCTAACTGTCAGTGTCATTAATCAAAATATTGTTCAATTGTTCATGGACTATAGAGTGACTTGACGTCATGACATCTATCTGTAACTGTGTTACAAGCGCTTAAAAACTTGGTTTGTCAAATTGTCTATGGAAATCAATAAAGTTTCGTGTTAGTTTAAATCGACTAACTAAAATAAGCACGAAGGTAGATAAATTTCCTAAAGAAAAATGAACACATAACATTTATATGTTACACAGCAATCATCAATGCTGGTGTGACTATAATATATAACATACAGTATTTCCTGTATTGCCTTTAAGGACAATAGAGGAAGGTAGCTGGGCTGGCCAGCACAGCTACAGTTACTCACTACAACCTTTCAGAATTCAGACTCATTAATACTATTATTGCTGTTTTTGAAATTATTAACATTTGTGCTGCAATGCCTGAAATGAAAGGACTAAACCATATCATTTTCAGCGTGTACGATGTCGCTTTAGTAAGTTTTATTCATTTGACAGCTAGTTAAGTAGCTTTAGTGTGTTTATACAAGCGTAGGTATTCGATCAACTCTAGTAACTTCAGTCACATTCACTGCCACATGGATGGAGGGCGTTACTGAAATTATTTAGTACATTTTTATTATTCGGTAATAAAAACTCTACACGAAAGCGGCGCTCTTTCCTAAGGGTTTCAGTTGTGTAGATGAAAAATACTTTTTGAAATGTTTACCACAGCGTCCAAATCTTTATTGTGAGTACCTTTTCATTTATTTTTGGAGTTTTCGGAGTTTACATAACGTGACAGCTGTTTTTTATATCGGATCTATAAACAAATTGTGAGCTATACTATTTAGTAATGAGACGGTCACACACCGATTGTTCTTGAAATCGTATTAATATGAAATAATAATCACGTCAGAGTCTACGGGCAACAATGAAATGCCGAATGTTAGTCGTGTATGATTGATTTTAGCTTCCGTTCTTCAGATTCTTAACCAAATAGGTAAAGGAAGTAAGTGTATCGTCGCGGTTATATTCCCAAGGTCTCGTTTATATTACGGCATACTATTCTATTCGAAATATAGTATTTATTGAACTCATTTTCCCTGGCTTTTTTAAGCCGCTAAAGTCGTAGGGGCGGAGATCGTTCTTTCCGTCCTGCCACTATCTCACTGGATTTTGAAGCAGCTAAGGGCGACGTAGGGGCGGACGACGCTTAGGTCGTTCATCATTCTGTCGGTATTCTTAAAAGTCGCCTTTCATATTTCATTCAAAAATTGGGCCATTTTCATAACTCTAATTTACAAAAATATTACACACTTACCTATTAAGTTAAAAGTTAACCTATTTATGAGAAGAAGTTGTTGTGACTAAAGCCACAAGTATTGATAGTAGTAATAGTAATTTAATAATTAAAAGAAATATATTCCTGCATTTGTTAAGTCTTTAAAAATATTTTGGGACAAAGGACTCCCAATTTTTTTTAAATGCAAAATCACCTATTTTGCATTTTAAAAAAATTGTCAGATTGTTGTCATTGACACTGTAAAACATATCACTACTACCTTATCTGTAGTTTCTGCGTCACTTCATATCTGATTTTCATGTTAACATTTTGATTAGGACTCATTTATTAATTGTTATCAATTTAAGCATCCTACTAGTTTATTATTAAATCAAGTTTTGAAGTAAATGTTCAAATAACTGCATCTCCATTTTATGTAGAATTGAAATGTGGGTTTTTCTGAGGATACAATATTGTTGTGTTGTCCTCATTAATTTGGCATTATACAGTCATAAAGTAACTAGATACAAGTAGAACTTTCAATACTAAATCAAGGAAGATATTTTGCATATTTACCAGAGAAATACATATTTTTCTCTTCACCATGAGTGGAAGGCTCAAATAAACATTATTAATTTATTCTGGTACTTCATAAAGCCACAGCAGGTACAAACTACATATTAACATGCCAGAAAGTTTCTTCCTTTATCACTGCTATAATTACTTGACATTATTATATATACACTGACACTCATTTCAAATAATTTAAATCAAATGAGGATAGTGTTTATTTAGTGATTACTAAAGCCAATAATCCGAATTTATAACTGAATATAACAACTTCACAGTTCACCCTGAATGCAGGAGAATGAAAGGAAAGTCAATGTGAGAAATAAAGTGATTTGTTCTAAACATGGCATTGCAACCAGCCAGTTAATGCACTATAAGGCTATAGTGGCTGTTCACAATAGTGTGCTGGACACACTTATGTTGGGTGTGGCAAAAGATGTAATAAAATAATGTTGAGGTTTAAGAAAAGATTCAATGATATAAATTTCAAAGAGTATGCTTAGATGGTTTGATCATGTTCATAGTATCAATTAAAGGTGACTAACAAAAGGTATTTATAAGGCAGATTTTAGTGGCATCACCTGGAGGGGAAGCCCTAGAAAGATATTCAGTAGCCTTATTGGTGCTGTTGTTCAGAAAGGTCAAGTGTGACTTGATGTAGGAACTTAACTAGGCAATAGGCGTGTGTAATTTTAAGAATCGTAGTAGGTGGCATTCTGTGCTGTCTGCCTATCCCCATGAGAAAAGATGTGAGTTTAATTATGTAATAAATGCATTTCAGTAGGAAAATTTTCGACTACTCTTGAAAATATGAAAATAGGTCAGGTTGTGAAAGTCTACACAACCTGACCTACACAAATTTGACCCTAAGGGTCACTGTAAATATCTTCTCTCAATGTCTTTGTTTAATTTTGAACAGTAAGTGTTTACATTTATTTTATAATTCGAAATTCTTCAACAACAAAAATTACGAGTACTTTCTATTATTAGTCTGTCCCATTATATTGTGAGTTGGCACAGAAGTGTTGTGCCTTAAAATACTGTGAGTGGATTGCCAGAATGCCAAAATATTTTTCACTAACAGTCTTGTATGCTGATATTTACCAACAATACTCAATTCTTTATCAGTGATAATGTCTTGATTGATTAAGTGTACACTGACTCCGTGACTCCTTGTCATAATCATATCACCTATTAGTACCTAGATAGGTTTTTATCAATAGTTTTATCTATAAGTGTTTTATTACTACCTGAATAGTTGGCATTTCTGATTTTATATTTTCGTAAAGAAAATGTTATCTTTTATTTTCTTCGAAATTTAAATTTTCGGGACCATTCTCATGCGTTACGGGACGTGTTAAAGTTACGTAAATTACCTCAGATAATTTTAACTGAATAGATTCATGCCAACAGTCAGTTGTGTTCTACAGAATCATTGTATGTTTTATCTATTTGTATGGCTGGGGCATTTGATAGAGGATGCTGTATTTTTCGCATCCTTGCGCACTCGTAACTCGTAATTTACCATCTCTCTCGCCACGGCTTATGCACTAGATACAGGAGACCCCACGTCACTGGTCACATTTTGATTTGGAGCGGGCCTAGCGTAGTAGATGAATAGATTATGAGGCCAGCTTCTAATTACTGCTTTTACTACTACTGACGAACATCCTACTGTATCTAGTTTCGTTATTCACGTAGTTATTGATAGTTCGTGTTCATGATCTCATTCCTGGTGTTCCCCAGGCTTGGTACTCTCTTCCGATTTTTTTAAAAGCATTCAGCAACCTCTCGTTATCAAAAAACGAATAACCATGCATTATTCATCTTAATTTGGTACCTACTTCAAACCAAGAACCAATTCATTTTTAATTGTATATTCATCCGACAATTTCGAACTCGTGCAGAGCTCGTAACCGGGGAATTTAGGTGCCCGCTATTATAAGTGTATGTCTGTGACGGTCACACACTAAACAGACATAACCCACAGGCAGGAAAGTCCGTAAATGAATTCACCGCTATAGGCAAGAGAACCTCACGTGATAAAGTTGTGAGTCGTTACTGTCGTGAGAACTGAAGAACTGTGAAGCATGAATAATTACGTTAAAGTAATAACCAAAGAAACAGTTTCCATAGTAAAGTTAAAATTGTAGCTGGCCTTAAGTGGTTGACTCGTTATTTCTGTATGTTATTTTCCATCTTTCGGGAGTTTGCGGATTCTCTTTCCTGTTTTGCCGCATTTTGTCCAGTTTATCCCGCCATCTCCTTCTTGTCTCACTGTCTCAGGGCGCTGTGCTACTTTGGCCTATAAAACTTATAAGATTTTCAACAAACAGATTTTAACAAGTTTTGTAAGTGTTATCGGACTAAAACGAGTGTTATATCAGAAAAAATGACTTTTTCGTGAAGATAATATGTGGGGAAATATTTTACTAGCTTCTTCACACATACATTATAAATAAATAAATATTACATGATATACATGTAATAATGTTTGTGTTGCTCTTTATGTCAGTTCGGGACTATGTATGACGCTTAGTCTAGATATGCTATTTTAGACTATTAGGTAAAAGATATCATGTTTTTCTTCTTTGCCAGCGATGTTTTATCACTGACTGAAATTGAAAGTACCATTGACATTCGCTACATTCGACCCCACCATGTTTTACCCGATTGAAGGGTTTTCTAACCTTCAAGCCGTCAAAACTGTCTGTTGTATACCTGCACCGTGCTCGTATTTTTTGCTGTGGTAATGTTAAGGCTGAACCAGCATCGCGGGCAACGCCCCTCGCAAACCCGTTATGATCCGTGCGATAATACAGACCAATTACATAACGCGATCATTTTAAACACTAGTTGCGGAAAGAGTTAATTAGTGTTATAAATTGCGATGCTACTTATATACAAGCCTCGTCCAGTGTAATAGTAAACTTGAACGCCGAAGCTGACATTGAATATGTTCCTTCCTCAAGTATCGATTACCATTGTTGTATGTTGATATCTAAAGTGTTACGATGTATTATCGATGTTACGGTTCGTATTTTATAAAGCCGTTATCGTGTCGCAGCGAGATTTCAGTGTGTCGAAGCGTGTACACTTTATAATACGCTTACAACTGCGATATTTATGACGACGAGCTCTTGCAAACCTGGTCTGTGTGCATTTCCATGATGTGTACTCTCGAGTCTCGACATACTACCATATTTTAATTCAAATAAGTCTCAAAAATAATATTTTATATTGACTGTAATCCAAGGTGGAATGGCGAATATTTTCGGCTCTGCACGGAAAAGCACTACTAATTCACAACTTGCAACGAATGGTTGCCAAAATTTGTTGAATTTATTGATCTGGCGACATGTATGAGCAGTCTAAGAAATTCTTCGTTTAAATCGTCTAGATCTGAGGTTCAGGTCATGAACCTTACATTTCATTCGCAGATTCACTTTTTTGTTGGCACGTTCACGCTGCGCAGAATGTTATGAAATCTGGCACGAGCAGCCATAACATTAAATCTTAGCCTAGAATTGATGCTTGATCGAAATTCATTAAAATGATGAGTTTGAATCTTGACAGAAGAAGTATTAAATTGTCAATAGGTGGTAAATTTCAAAAGAAGTAATTAATCTCAAAAAAAAAAAATGGTCTCAATAACTATTTTATTTACGCGGTGATTTTTATATTATCTCCGTATCGATTGAACGTCACGGGTTATTCCATAGCTTTCTGACACATGAAATGAAGATAAGCGTAATCCATCCGGCAAAACTAAATTCGCCGATGAGGACTTTATCTTTTGTGAGCGTCCGCCGAGACGCTAATAGTAATGACGTACCTGATCGACAAGTACCTAATCCAATAACTGTCACTATTATCGATCTTTAGATTTAAATGTCTATTGTCATATGGTGGTAACACGAGCCTTGATCGTGTATTTGGAGAAAAGTAACATCAGTAATCGGTTTAGTATGAGGTATTTAACGTTGCACAATGTGGACTTGATCTCGTAAAGAAATGGCTACAAACTAATTTACTAACACTGAACAGTGATAAAACTGAATACTTGACTTTCACCATACGTAATCCACCCAAACTACTTACTCCAAAACATTGCCTTATTCCTCACAATTGTACTGGAATAGATAACTGTAATTGTGTACCTCTAGAACGTGTCAACAATGTGAAATATTTAGGATTAATTATAGACCAAAATTTATCTTATAAGGCACACATTAAAGCTTTGTCGGGACGAGTAAGAAAACTCATTTATATCTTTAAGACATTGCGACATCTTGCTGATCTCAAATTATTAAAACAAGTTTATTTCTCTCTTTGTCAATCCATTATTAATTACGGCATAATTGTATGGGGAGGAGCTACCAAAACTACTCTAAAAGGCCTTGAGATAGCTCAGCGTGCAATTCTAAAAGTTTACACTTTCCGTCCAATTCGCTTTCCCACAAACATTTTGTACAACTCATGCGAAGTCCTTACAGTGAGACAATTGTTCTTACTCAACATTGTACTAAAACAACATGGTGAACTTACATATAACACTGATCTCACAAAGAAACGCAGAAAACATGACGTTGTGGTCCGCACACATAAACCCAAAACCTCTTTCATAAAAAGATTCTTCGTCTTTCTAGCACCACATGTGTATAATAAAATAAATAAATCTATAAATATTTTTTCTCTAAACAACTTCCATTGTAAAAAGAAGGCATATGAATTTTTAATGAAACTATCATACGAAGACACTGAAAAATTTATTCAAATAATCAGCTAATATTTTTGTTTGTATACCTATATCTGTATATAAATTTATGTATATTCACTCGACTCCTGTGCATTTATCAAGTAGACATATGTATACACTCACACTTACACACACACACACCCTCTCATCCTCACACACACACACACACACAAAATTGTTAGTAATTTAAGTTAAGTATAGTTTACCTCAATTTGTTATTTCTCTTTGTTTTGTAATGGTCCTAAACTCTAGTGTCTTGCTAATTTAGGTTACCTAGTGTATTGTTTCTGAGGGGAAACGGCGCTGTTAGCTGAGATACAGGCTCACGCCTAGTTCAGCTGCGGATGCTCATTCTCTTATTTATAATTAATTCGTAAGCCTAATATTTGTAAGAATGTACTGTACCTACCTACTGTTTTGAGTAAATAAATATTATTATTATTATTATTAGTATTCGTTTTGGCGTCCTTCGTGGTGCTTTCAGACATCGCCGTCATCAGCGTCGCGTCGTTCTGTTCCTTCATCGACTACGTCTCAAGTAAATAATTCAAAGTGAATGGATAGCTGTCTGGATTTACCTACCCTTAGCCAAAACAGGTTATCTTATTTCTATCAAGTATAAGTTTGTACTCGTCACCCTTTTGCCCTTATTACATGTCATTAGGGGCTGCGCATATTTGCCGTCATATTAATATTTTCCTTCTTTCCAGCCATGCATATAGTCTTCCACACAATCCATCCTTTACTTTTTTGTAGTCTTCCTCTACGCTTATAGACATCATATTGGAACGCTAAAATATCTGCTCGAGAATGAACGGGTATCTCTATGCTGTTGCCGTGCTGTCTATGCAGCCAATTTCAATGTATTGGGAAGGTGATAGTTGATTCATATGCCATATACGGGTATTATTCTACTCATCATGGATTTAGTTTGATTGTGAAGTCTAGGAGACTGCGAAACGGATCTATCGTAAATCTTAATCTTTATATTAAATTGCAATAGACCGTAATTGTGTCTTATTGTTGCAGTGCGGCGTCGTTAGTCTTTACGTTCAATTTACTAAATTGACGAATATTGGTTTAGGCTACTTGCTTTTGGACTAGTTATCGCAAGGTCGGTCAGGTTGTATCACTAAGTTTGCGCTCTTCGTTAGTGGAAAGACGTGAGTCTCGATCTTATAAGAGACGTGACGAATGATAAAGACATTAAGTAAATAGTTTTGCACATTCTCGGAAATGAGTGCTTAGTTGGTCGAAGAATGAGAGAAGAATTTCGCACGTTCGAAAATTGAATCAAACAATGAATTTTGGGTTAGTGCATATTTGGGTTTTTGCCAATACTATTTCAATCTTCATCAGACATCCCTAATGTATGTTACCTGTGTTACTGCTACGTTCCTCTCCAGCATACATTTTCATAACCATTCGATACGCCATCGAATCGACAAGTAACGTTCGTTCAGAGGGAAATTTTAACTGCTTAACCAGATTTTTAGGTAAATTATCATCTATCAACTTTTAATTATTTATGCAACACAGGTGTATTCCATTAGTCATGTTTCGAGGGTATATTTTGTAAATATTAAAATACTATCTATCTATAATACCTTTAAACGAGCATTCCTTGTTAATGTATTGTGTGTATATAATCTGAATCTCGGAAACGGCTCTCACAATGTTCATGAAATTTAGTATGCAGAGGGTTTCGGGGGCGATAAATCGATCTAGCTAGGTTTCATTTTTAGAAAACGTCGTTTTATGCGAGCGAATCTCGGTCATCCAGTTCCTTAAAATAATATTTTTATTATTTGTTACATGATGGCTCAACATTACGGTCGTAGTGACAGTAATGTTGGTCTGATTTTAAACGAAACAAATCAGCAAAGTTTGGATGAGTTTGTGTGCACAATTTGCGTATATAACACAAATCGGAAATCTTTGATATGCTTGAGTTTTTTGTTTGTGATGATATGTTTGTCGAGAGATTATTATACAATAAAAGATAGATAGAAGATTAAAAAAGAAACCTGTTTCCTATTTGAATGAATCAGCCAATTCATAATTTATAGTAACACTTAAGTAAAGTGAATACTTAATAATAATAATTTGTTTACCACTTAAAGATAAGATACGATATTTATTTTTGTAATAGTTACATGAGTACTATATACACACATAAACAATTTCGATCATAAAAGTTATAATTTTTATTCGTTCCCCTTAAACGTACTGTAACCGTCAATCCGATGGCGTAGTATCCAATGGTTGTGAAAATGTAAAATGTAGGTAGGTATATGCTAGTTTACGTCACGGAAATCTCCGTCACTGCCCGAGTTTAATGCTCACAGTTTAGCCAGTGACTCACGGTTTTCATCGGAAGTTTCATATAATACTAAATCGCACAGTGCTCTGTTGCTATACATGATACATATCGTGAGAGTCGTGGTCTTACTCAAAAGTTCCAAGAACCTGACGTTGGGAATTTCCAACTAACTACTAAACTCTAATTTCCTTGTTTTCTGTTTGTGTTGGTTTACTTGTAGGTACTTTCTTAACTAGAACGACACTTAAGTATTGATCTTGACTCGGCAATGCTTGAGTACCTACTATATCAACCGAAAGTTTCTGAGATACCGGGTCTTCAACTACATGTATTTATAGGATTTACTCCAATAGTAGATTTACTTTTATATTACATGCAAAAGGCCTGTCAGCTAACGGCTCGCAAAATTCAAAATTCTAAATATGATGTAGTGTTTATTTCATAACATGCCATGCCAGTACCTTATTTAATATCCATGGAGGTTCGAAGGCTCATGTCTGAAGGCTAACAGCCGTATAGGACGATCGAAAGTTAAGTTACGCTACCGAGGTCGATTCGTGAATGGGTGACCCCCTATTACACATCAAGTTCCCTCCGTGCCTCGGTCCGTCTCTTTCCCGAGTCCCGGCTGTCATTTGTAAATCTTTGACAGACTTTATGGTAGTCAAAAGGCCTAAAGTAACAACCAAACTTTGTTGTCTGGGGGAAACCTTCAAAAGGCGCCCGGCCTTTGGGGAAAAGACCGGGGAATGTGGGATTCTACCCCAGTGGTCACCAACAGCACGCGGAACAACCAGACTTACCTTGGGGTATTAGATTACGCAGTAAATGGGTCCTAGAGGTCAGATAGGCAATCGCTCCATGGCTGAATCCGGTCTTGCTGAAAGTCGACAACTACATAGTTGGGAAAAGGCTAGACAGATGCCTGATGGCAGATGATAATTTAAGAAATTATGTTTGTTACGGTCTCGAATTAATTTAATAACATATAATCTAATACAAAATCAGCTGCAAATTCCAAAAAACGTATGAAAATTAAAATTTCGTGGGCTGCCCACGCATTCATCTTATAGTATCGGTAATTTCTCGGTATGTTTGGTGTCCTTTTTCTTTGCCATACACAGACACATTTGAACAACCTTAACCACTTAAAAACAAGCGTTCCTTGGTACTAGGTACATAATAGCAACGATTACAGAAATTCAATGTGTTATTCTGATCGTGATTTGTGTCGATTGACTGTAAATAGTCACGCGTTTGTTTGGTAATAAATTTTGAATCATGTGACGGCGAAACAGTTTATTGTTAGTGCGGCTATGATGTATTAGCTTTGACAATACGTAATCCATATCCATGATTGATGTTCTTAGGTACCTATTAGAAATTACCAACTAATAACTTGCTGATTTAATGGAAATAAGTACCTAACTTTGACGAATAAATTCAAACAAACAGTTGCTACCCGTGTATATGTCTATTTTCTTACAAAAAACTTTATTACAAAAGAAAAAGTTAATATTCAACTGGGAAAATTTCATAGTTTGGGGACGCTAGATGTGCTGGCGTCTATACTAAAGAATACTCTATTTTCACGTAAGCGTACATAATCTGACAGTAATAGAGCTTAAAATACTCTTTCGACCTCCTACACTGTTCTCATTTGATTCTCGAATTACTGGTTTTTACACGCTTTATATTAGCTTTACTTGTATGTTTGTTTGTACGTTTGTTTGTAACCGACTTCTTAGGTCGCGATTTTGACCCAGTTTAAACGGCTAGATATCATTCAAATATTGCACACCTGTCAAAGACTGATGACAATGCAATAATTCGATTAAATAATAAAAGCGTGTTTTTTTAGTTTGTTTAATCTATTATTTTCAATTCTTTGGCATACGTATATTTAGCCTCAACAGACAAACCAAACTGTCAAATAATGATAAAATTGATCATCTTCAAATTTTCCAAGCGGTTCATTTTACGTTGCGGCTAATGTTATGCCAAGAAAAGTAAGAACTAGTAAGATGAGATTCAAAAGAGAACGGTGTCAGAGGTTGAACGAAAGAGTACTTTAGCGTACATAGGTACTCTATGGATTTTATAATGCTTTACGTGGTGATAGACTAAGGGTAGTAGGTAATTATTTGTTTGTATTCATTCTTTATGATTAGTTCAATCAAAGTTTACATTTACCAACTGCACTACAAAAGCAGTAAAAAAAATACTGCCAAAAATGCCACTTCTGAATTTACGGAAAGAATATTACTAATTTTTTTTATTAATTAATTAAAATGAATTTATGATTTACCTACAAAAATAATAATAAGGATACCAAAGAGATATTCGAGGAAATTAATTATTTAAGTATTTATAATTAATTGGCAAGAAACGAAACATAAGAAAGAAGTATCGTACTCTGTAATTGAATTATCGTAGTTTTCTTTTGCTATTCAAAAACAAATGTAAAAATAGAAATCAGCGAAACCGATTTTGTTGCTGTTATGGTTGACGGAACTCCTGATGCTAGCGGTCGTGAACAGCTAGTCCTCGTCTTGAGATATTTTTGTGGCTCAGAAGTAGTTGATAGATTTAAAAAATATATTGATGTCTGTGCGGATCGGACTGCTTCAACATTAAGCGCGTTTAATTATCAATGTTTTAGAGGAATTTAATTGCTTAGGTAAAAAAACATGCTCTCAAAAAAAACTTACCTACCTAGGTACTTGCTTGTTGTACCTACCGTAGGTACAAGCTGAAAATAGTAAGTTTTTATTCTGTACGTATACTCTAAAATATATGTCATGTCTAAAATATCTGTCATATGTCTAAAATATCTGTCATATGTCTAAAATATCTGTCATATGTCTAAAATATCTGTCCACGCCACTGCTTGAATTGCTCCAGAAAAGGGTACCGTAGAATAACAGAAAGAAAAGCTAAAAACCTACGACATACGAGTACCTTTTACATTAAATTATTCCTGGACTTGTGATATGAAGTATGTTTAGGAAAACTGCATTTGTAACGTGCAGTATTATAAACTAGGTGCACACCTGTATTATACGCTGTCATTGTGTAACGATACGTTACGTAACCTCGAACTGCGGTTATTATGACGCAATCGTGAATAATGTGCAAACGCCGGGAATTCTGCCAGGGTGCAGGGAAATGAGCAATTTCAAACATATGGGGAATACGAGTATAGTTCCGTTGTTATTATAAATAAACATTGGCTTTTTGGAAGTAAACTATTAGTTATATAAAACTTGTAGATAGGTCCGTTACGGGCCAGTTCCACGGTATCCTTATTTCAGTCAGTAAATGGGTCAGAATTTGTATGAAATCATCTGCCAAATTAATTATTCGGAGGCGTTCAAGCAGATTAAAGTAATTTCAAGATTGTTTAGCAGCGGACGGCGTCGAGTAAACAAATCTTCCTGTTCAAGTGTTAGACCTAAGTAAGCTATTTCATTGAACATGTATATTTTAAGCCCTGTTCTTGTTTTAGATGTTGCTCACCCGCCATAGGCCCACACCGGGCGCTGGCGGCAATTCTTGCGAAGAGCCCATCCATCTTAACAGTGCCGATTCAAAGCCGGGACTATCACGAGGTCACCGGCAACATTATATGCCCCAATGTAGTCAGAGGCATCGACCACTTGAGAGATCCCCGTCTCAATAAGGTAAGAATATTAGAATCTCCATTAGTTCAGCACCAACAAAAGTCTGTTAAAAGTGAATAGATCGCCGCCGGTATTGAAGTTTTTAAGGCGTTAGGCTTTTGTTTTATCTGCATATAGTGTCAAATGCGCTACATAAACTCTGAAACAATCGTAATTTTAGGACACGGCTGGGACTTTTAAGTAGTTTACCACGCAAACCAATTTATTTTTTATGCACGGTGGAAACCGACCATAGCCAAACTGTAAGTGGGATATTATTGGTTTTTAAAACGAGTGTACGCTGTACATAACAGTTGTCGGTCGCAACTCGCAAGTGGCGTAGTTTATAGGGTTCAGTAACTCCTAGACCACTTATCCTGTCTACTATTTGAATGAAACGATAAGCTTATAGTATCATTTTATAGGTACTAGATCAAACTCGAATATTTATCAACTATAATTTTGTTTCTGTTCAGTTTTCCCTCCTATTTCCTTGAGTT
This sequence comes from Phlogophora meticulosa, assembly GCA_905147745.2. Taxonomy (NCBI): domain Eukaryota; kingdom Metazoa; phylum Arthropoda; class Insecta; order Lepidoptera; family Noctuidae; genus Phlogophora; species Phlogophora meticulosa. The sequence continues at coordinate 7,089,261 of LR990528.1, read as the reverse complement.
AGTATTGAACTATTCAGTTAAATGTAAGGAAAAACGAGTGACATTGACTGCTGATCACAATGGCATACTAACATTGAGATTTGTTTTGAAACAGATGGAAATAGAAAATACATTAAAAACCGAATGTTGACAGAATTTTGGTCGAAGCTGAGTTTTAGTTTAGCTTCGTACAAGCAAGTCGATCGATAGTTATCTACAGTGAAACAAACAAGAGACACGAAGAGAAAGCTTTCTTTGTAAATAGTGGAAGTACCGTAGATATTTTTTCTGGGCTTGTAATATAAATATTATAATATTATATTGGCGTGTATAGTAATACTACACACACGATTAGATAAGATCCTTTCAATGGGGAAAAACTCACTTAGGTACCTAATCTATTTATGATTATGAATGATAAAAATAATGTGTATACTTTTGTAGGGTCTAGCTTTCACACTGCAAGAGCGTCAGGCGCTAGGCATCCATGGACTTTTGGCAGCCAAATTCAAAAGTCAAGAAGAACAGCTAGAGATATGTACTATATCCATTGACAGATATGAGGACAACCTGAACAAATATCTCTACCTCGTTGAGTTACAGGTGACTAAACATGATAAAGGTACCGTTGATTCTGTGAAGCTATTTATAGAAACTGGGTTTTGGAAGCGGGGTCTGGTATGGGGTGTTTATTATTCAAATTCTAGCTTTGTCATTGGAGTACTAGGTATGATGTTTTTAATGCTTATTGGATTTGTTATATTAATGTACTTACAAAACACGAAGAGTGGATTTTTATCCTGTGAGTATGTTTTTTCTTTGCTTGAATTCAAAATCACTTGGGTGGAATGACTGACATCGCATAATCAATGACTGGGTGGGCCATTTGTTTTTTTAGGTAACTAAATGTGTAAAAGGTATGAATAATCATTACGTATTTTTGCTCACAATAATGATTTATTTTCAAACTAAAAACGTAGTATACATTTAAAAAAAAGCTGCCACATCTCGAATCACAGCAATGAGCAATCTGGCTAATCTTTTTAGCCTTGACCTAAATTCGTCATCGACCCTGCTAAACCTCGATGTGTATCGGAGTTTAAAATGAAGGACTTGAATGCAGGGCTTGGCACATTTTATTTGGTATAGGAACTTTTTGGTGTACATGTATGAATTGTGTATGCACAACACAACAATAATCTCTGTCCAACACCGAATGAAAAAATACCGTTGCTTTTAAAAAGCATACCGTAAATGAAATATAATTACCAGCTTAAATGTGCCCAGAAATTCAACGACGAATAAATTAATTGTTTGTCTGTTTTAAACTGCTCCAATAAATTATCGTTTTAAAATGGCCTAAGTAACTGGAAATTATGCCAACATTTTCAACATGGCCGCGGAAATGGTTCACGGTATTTAGGGAGTTGTTTTATCGGTGCAGCCCCTGTGAAATAGGTTATTTTAACCAAGGTATTAAGAGGGCATTTTTGTAACACATAACAGCCGTATGTATGTATGGATTGGATGGACCTTTTGATGCAAATTGTGGAATTATCTAACACAAATATAATTAAGCATGTTTGACAATAAACATTTAATGGATGCAGAGTTTAAGCTGTTTACCGGATGATTTGTTCAATTACGTACAATGGACTGTTGTGAAGTTTGATGTGCGCTGGAGTATAATTTTGTTAATAGTAACTATTACCTTTGAAGCCTTTGACAAAATAGGTCTCATTTATAATTTATAAATCTGTTTACCTGATTTTCTTTACGAGTTAAATTATGTATATAGCAGGTTTCGAAGTATTCGATTTAAGTAGAAGATAGGTTATTTAAAAATCCCTCAGCCAAGATACTTTTGAGCATTAAACAGATGTTATTTATTTGTAAAATAATTTGGGAACAGACAAGTGGGATTTTCTATAAGAATAACTGGAACATCGTAGGTGAGATCTATGTTCATTAGTGGACTGCGATAGGCCAAGTTAATTTGCTTGCATAACCACCATCACCTTTTCAAAATAAACATGGCGATGTTTTTAATAATTTTATTGAATTATTGCAGGACAGAAATGAGAAGTTGTTCTTTAGGCTTCTCGCGGAGAATGTTGAGAAGTATTTGCCGATCGTATACACCCCGACCGTGGGACTGGCGTGCCAGAAGTTCGGTCTCATTTACAGAAGACCTAGGGGACTTTTCATCACCATCAACGACAAGGGGCATGTGTTCAACATCATAAAAAATTGGTGAGTGTGAATTTTGATACTTGTAGAACTCTGACCACACTGAGGCGATTAAGGCGCGGGACGAGCAACGCAAATATGCGCGTTTTTTGTTTGAAAATAAAATAAAAAAGAATTGAACCGACTCCAAAAAAACACTAAAGGCTGTTGGTTGTTTCGTTTGATTCATTTTATACCACCGACTTCCGAAACTAAAGTTATTTTACACCTTTTAGTGTTTTTTGTCCTTGTAGGATATTCTAGTATTATTCATTACAATCATGCGTTGTAATCAAAACATACCTAGTTTATACTTATCTATGAATAGAAACAGTTTACCATTTTGCCATACATGTTCCGACTACGGTTACATTCCTGGTTTAATCAAACAAACTTGTTCTAGAAATCTAGATTCTTGCTCAACTGTAATAGTTATGATAGATTTTATCGATGTATATTAAAAATATGCTTGTAACATTTATATTTATACATATACAAATGTACGAGACCTTACGTAGTATTCGGATACAGTAAAAACCCTGTAAGTAGCTTATCTTAATAAATAATTTGAGTTTTTAAAGGTATTAAGCTAGTCTAGGTCGACCTGTATTTGACCTAGAGTGGCGAAGGCTAGAGAAAATCGATAGCAAGACCGCATACCGAATGAGAATGCTTCATATTGCTGAATAAAGTATGTAGTTTAAAGTATATGTAGTACCTGAGTATCGTGATCGCTGTTTGATCACCAAATGCAAAAGCAAAATAATCAAATCACTCAATTTGTTAATGGCACTACAGTTTGCCATGCACAGGTAGGTTTTAACTGACTCATTATTTACATTTTTAGGGGTCCGTAGCCAAATGGTAAAACGGAACCCTTAGTTTAAATATTATTATTGTTCGTTTAAATATTTGTATGGCCTACAGGTCTGCCGTCCTTTAAATAGAGGGCCGTTAACCCTCAAATGGTATTTTTTTATTTTTAATAGAAAGTGATAGAGTTCAAAATTCTCTATCTTTCTGTGCGGTGCGTTGACAAACAAAACTAAAAACTACCTGGTAGTTGTTCCGGGTCTGTGTTTTTATGTCTGTAAGTTTGTAAACGCACCCACGATACGGGAGAAATTCCTAGTGTGGAGCAACGTTTTTTTTTTAAACAAAAGAAAGTCAATCCCTAGTTTCGAACAATCCTTAAATAATTGTTTCAAATCATTTTTTGTAATCGATAAATATGGAAAATGTCATTGTATTGTTGAAATAGACTCATGCCGAGCGAGTGAGCAAGCTAGCAGTCGGACACGCTTACCTAGACTTCTACATGTTGATAGGGAAAATATGATGTTGTTTTAAAAGTTAAAGTTTAGTTTATTCTAAGGGTTTTTGCTGATTACTGAATGTTAACATGGACATAAACTTCCAGCAACTAGATTTATGTCAGAGATTTCCGCATTGCAAACTCGTGAGATATTATTTTATTTTCATTTTCATTTATCCTTCTTAAATGAAATTACAAAATATGTGATGTTACATAATAAGCAAATAAAGTTCTCCTTTCATATGATGGTTATCATATGAATCATGAGGATCACTTTATCTAGTTACCCCACTCTAATATCTCGATTACGATTACGATTGTAAGTTGCTTACTTACAGCCGTAATGGTATTGCTTGTAAGTTATCCAAATTTCAATTTTACCATTTTGCAACGAAACCTTAATAACAACGTTACGTAAATCACAATAATGGCAGCCGAGACTGTTATTCATTCCTTATCCACAGCCTATAAAACAATAAAGGAACGATTTATTTTCATCGCATGAATATAGTAGAAAGCAATACTTCAACGATACACGAATCGTATTGTAAACAAAGCTTACGGTGAATGAACGTAGTAGATTGTACTTACCATAATTCATTTGTTTTTACGATCTGTTACGTTTTTGGGAGCTCCTTTAGTTCACAGTATGAGACATACATAAACCTATTTTAGACGCAAAACAAGTATAAAGGGCTTGAAAATGTTTTTATTACGATATCGATCGGTAAAGCAAAGTATTCGGATGCCGCTGTAATTTCTGAACAAAAATCAGAATAATTAGCTAAGACTGGTGTAGTTTTCAAAATAGATATTGATACTCGTAGATTGATATATGATGGTGATATGATAATAGATTTGCTATTTCCTGCCCGTTTTGTTTCGTCTATGCTGTACATAGTATAAACGCGGTCTTATGATACACTTTCTCCATTATGTATTTCGATAAAAGTGGCTTAGGATAATGAAGATGGTCTAATAAATAACAGAATACTTAAACGGGCGGTATGTCTGTGGTTATCAGTGCAGTGAATCACGGGTAAATCTCCCTATGTTCCGGTCAATGTTCAACGAAGCCCTCATTTAAATATTAGCCAGACTGACTGCTCATGGTGCGCCAGACGTGTATATTTAGGACCAAATATAACACGAAACGATATTTAAATGGTTAGGGATTGCCTCGAAAAGACTGAATAAAACATAGAAACAAAAGAAAAAGCACGGGCTCAGGCACACAATACTACATAAAGAAAAAAAAGTGTGTGCCTCGCGGCTGCGACTAAAAGGAGGCCCTTTTTAGCAAAAATGCCAGACAACTAGTGTATGACGCTGGTTTTCAACGGTTATGAGGTGTCACGTACGTAAATCGGTTGTATAGTTAATACGAATTTACGTCCGTGACACCTCATAACCTCGAAAGTCACACTCCACACCGTTTCCAAAAATAAATGTTCGACAAAAGAGGATAATTGCCACTTTTTTTATAGCACCTACTTGATGGCTTTTTATTGCGTTAGGTATATTACGCAATCTTAATAGTTTAATATTTTTTCAGGCCCGAACCCGATGTTCGTGCGGTAGTCTTCACAGACGGAGAAAGGATTTTGGGTCTCGGAGATCTTGGTGCATACGGCATGGGTATTCCTGTGGGGAAGCTGTCCCTGTACACTGCCCTGGCCGGTATTAAGCCCCACCAGTGTCTTCCCATCACTTTGGACGTGGGCACCGATAATGAGGTAGCGTAATGTATAATTTATTTAAGCGTTTCTTAATGTCAAGGCCGATACCGGTGTCTATTTTTGACAGTTTGTAGTAGTTTTCTTATGTTTCGTTCTTTTGGTTTTGTTATTTAATAATTCAATGGAATGTTAAAAAGATGAATAAAAGATGAATGAATGATGCTTCTTTTGTATAGCAGACGCATGTCAGAGGTAACGAAACCAGTATAATCTGGTCTCACATTGCTCTCACAGCTGGCCTTACCCAGTACGCAATTTAAATATAAATTGCGTACTGGGTTAGGCCAGCTTAAAGGCAAAGTGTTACCTGCACCGACGAACTAGTCTACTATAAGAATAAGAGAGACATCAAACCATCCAAACCATCTGAACGACACGATAGTGATTGATTAGAACGAAACTAAAAAGAATAAAATAAGATTATCGTACGCCTTTGCTTACATTTACTGAGTAACTAAATAAACAGTTTAAGAATAGTTTTACGGTAAAGCAAATATTTTGGAAATTTGAACTCTACGCATTTTGATATAAGGTTGATTTTTCAGGATCTCCTTAAGGACCCGTTGTACATTGGTCTCCGACAGAAGCGTGTACGAGGCAAGGAATACGATGAGTTTATCGATGAATTTATGGAAGCTGTCGTGCTGAGATACGGACAGAATACATTACTACAGGTGAGCTATTATTTATTGAATTACTAGCGGACTCCAGATACGTTTTCCTGGCTGAACAGCGCCACCTACCGGGTCCAATTGTACATCCAGGGACCCATTCAAACACACACAAAAAAGCATAGATTACTTTATTGTACAACAAATAATAAAATAAAATACAAACAAACATTTACATAGGAACATGAAAAACATGATTTGTGGCGTGTTCATAACGCATTTTTATTTATAGTAAGTGCTAGGTACAGCTAGACATTGCTATCTTTATTGATATCGTTTTTATCAATTCATTATCCCGCAATTAGGTTCTTGTATCTTTGCACGTTTGTAGTCAACATTGATTTCAATCAATTACTGTATTATCTATGTAACTCTGTGTCGCATTAACACACTGCATTATGCTAAGATAAGATAAAGAAGTCTCAAAGAGAAGCATAGAGAGTGTTCCGTTCCAAGAAGTGCAAAACCCCGGATTTTGGAGCTTAAAACCTGGACATGTCAGTGCTACTTTTTTAGTTACTCGATATACGAAAAATTGGTTGTAAATGATAGAGATTAGTAAGATTTAGGTTAGGTATATACCTAACCTACTTAAATCAACTATTAATTTGCATACAATTTTAAACTAAATGAAGTATTCTAAAGTAACAATGGCGATTCGTCTTAAAGTTTTAAGAAACTGCATTAGCAGTCTAACAAATTTATTTTATTTGAATAAAATAACAATTATACTTCAAAATAAAAGCTTTAAAACCCGGACGATGAATGAAACCCCGCTCGGATGCTACCTGGACGCCCAGGGCAGCGACAAATCCGGGGAAAGCCGAACGGATGGCAACCCTAAGTAAAAGCAACAAAAATGCGACCGTCAGTTTTTTTTTTTTTTTTTTTTTCGTCCGCTTTTCCTAATTTTTACCTGTGTGTACCATGTTTTTATTTACTTACAACTGTTAAAAATCGTGAGTTTTTACCCGATTTATGGGTTGAATCCATCTAACCCAATGAGTAAAAAACCGTAAAATTAGGAAAAACCCGACCAACATTTTAGACACTGGGGAGGCCATAATCATATACTTACTGAACTTAAGGTCGTGAGCGTCGATGTACCTTCCACCCTGTTATACTGAAAACCTTTAATTTGTTACTTACTACTCTTTACCCACTTCTCTCTATGTAGATATATAAATATCTTTGTTTTGGCCTGTCACGATTTCCATAGCCTGGGCCAGTTTTGGGTTTAGGTTTAGGAGAGGCGAAAAGTGGGTGTTACTACAGGTACACCTCTGCCCATCCATTCACAGAATACAGGCGTGATGTTATATTAAGGTGTGGATAGGTCGTAAAAACGTAAGTCTCAATCTAATTTGTCTAAATATGAAAATCTATATCTTTAATCATTTTTAAATAATAGCAATTGAGAAAATTGCATATATCGATATAACAGATCTATGCATAATTTGCATGAACAACAAAAACGCAATAAGGAAATCGGCAAGTTATACCGTGTGCAGTACGAATACACACGACCCATTTAGAGTACGTTACATAACGTAATCTTATCCGACACATCGAATAATCTATTCTAATTGATCAATATTTGACAGCATCTGGTGATTTCCAAATAAAGCTGATAAGGCATCGATATATTTGTAGTTATTGACTTGGATTTAAAGCTATATCATACTTGGGATAATGGTTTAGATAAGACGTTTCAAATATATAAATATGTTTTGTATCAATATGCAATTATAAGATACTTACAGGTGTATTGATAAGGGTATGTAAAGATGCTTCAATTAAATAAATAAGGAAAACTCGAGAAATCAAATTGTTAGTACCTACACGTGTTTTCACTAATAAACCCAAACTGTAAAAAAAAATCAATTGAACACGAACCTTATTCGTTTGTAATAAACTTGAAAAACTATCTAAGAAATTTGACACATTGGGGTAGCTTGATGTGCTGGCGTCTGTACATAATACAACACTCCTGAACATATAATTTATCGTCACATTACAAAACATTAGGACAGGTTTGATTACATAATATGATTTTACCTGTAAGATCTGCATAAATATTAAGGCCTCTACATTTTGTTCATCTTGAGGGACAGCTGTGCCGGAACGTCTTGTCGTGTTCTACGCGCTATCGTGCAAAGCATTCTTCATTTTAAACGTTCGCGAAACAGAGACATACGACATAGATATGTTCGTTTATCCAAAAAATGCCTTCTAGTAAATTTATAACGTCACACCTATGTAATCTATAATCTAAATAAGGATATTCATCAAACAGAAAATGTAAATTTACATTAAAATACATCCCAAATAATACACGTAATAAAATAACATTTTTAGCATTCTAAACGCAATAAAATTACAAGATCACGACATGGTAGCTGCTCTATAGTCTAAGCAGAGCCAAGGTGTCGAGTGACGTCAGCACGCCGTACTGATGTCATTGCTATTCGCTGACAGATCTACGGCTTCGCACCTTCCTAACCAGCTGATTCTTACCTGAATGTCACGGGCAATGTTATGTAAACAAAAGGTTGCTCTTCTGTAATTTCGATGTATGTATAGTGTTAGAGTAAATGGATCTCAGTTCTTTATTTTAAACTACTGAATCATTCTGATGCGGTTTTTGATAGCCATCACTTAGAAGCCCATTTCGATTCGACCGTACATTTGTATTTTATAGCTTTAGTGAAACCGGGCCTGATCGCTAGGTACTGTTAGATTGAATACGTAAGTACCAATACATAGGTAGTTATTACACATTTCAATGAACATACAAGGCGTCGTGACGTATTACTCATGTAACATCGAATGATTCAGTTTTATTTAAGTTTCGGTATTTCCCGGTGGTAGTTAGTACCTACGCGATGAAATAGTGTTTGACGTATGCCTCTTTGGGAAGTAGGTGCGTGATTTTTAACCGACTTCAAAAAAGGAGGAGGTTCTATGTTCGACTTTATGTATGATTTTGTTTGTATATTCACCGAATTTTCCGTTAATTGGGAGCAATTTTGTTTTTTTTTTTTAAAGAATATACTACCAAGGTGGTACCATTGTTACCAAATCAGGAAGTATGGATGGGATCCTGGAAAAACCAGGGAATTCTTCAATCATAATAGGCACACACGGTAGCGATTTGGGTATTATTTATGGTAACTCGTGCATTTTATATTTAAAGAAATAACATTTAATCTTTATTAATATGATGAAGCTGAATTCGTTGGTTTGAACGCGTTAATTTCTGAAACTAGCAGTCGGAACTGAAAAAATATTTTTGCTTTTAAAAACCTAATTCTTGAGGAAAGTGTAGGCTATTTAACATCACGCTGCTACCTTTAGGAGCAAGTTAGACCGCGAGAAACTGATAATATCTCTATAAAACAACACAATGGAATGAAAAATAATAAAAATTGTAATAATATTAAACCTAATATGTACAGTTATTTTTCCGCATTTTATTAATAGTGTGTCCTTGAAGCGGAATAACCAGATAATAACTTAAACATTAGCTGATTGGGTCAGTTCGTGGCAAGAAAGGTGAAAGTAAAGGACTATCGGCACTATCGGGAGTCTCGGCACTATCGGCACTATCCACACGTCAATATCGGGGCCAATATCCCGCTAGGGACTGGACGGAAAAGTCCAGACTTTTAGAGTTCCACGCATTTCTTTGCGCTGCAATTGGACGGCCCGGAGCCCTAAAGGTCCTGCTACACATAAAAGCGTTGCAATGTCTCATTGCAAAAGGAGATTCCCAAAGTTTTATGTGTGTAAGCACTCAACAAGACCTAAATCGGCGTACCTTAGTATTATTATTTTATTATAGGTATTATTATACTGACTGCCTCGTTGGTCTAGTGGTTGCATGCGCTACTGCTGTGCATGAGGTCCAGGGTTCGAATCTCGGGTGGGGCAAAGTATAATTGGGTTTCCCGTCTGGGATTTCCGGGTAGCAACCCGGGTAGCAGCCCGGAGTCTGGATGTGTGCCCGCTACACATGGGACTTAAATATAACTGGCGAAATGTGGGTACACATCTGCTTAACCCTTCGGGGACCAGAGGCGTGATGTTATGTTATACTTATAACCATAATTTCATTGCATAGGTTATAGCTCTCGTTATGGCATATAAACGGCTAAGCGTGACTAAACGAACATTGTTCACTAGTTAAGTAAGCGAATTAAGGTTGTAGCGGTCCATTTTCTATCATTATATCGTTCAGAGCAGATATTAAAACTTTCAATAATGAACCTTATCATCAGTGTGTATTTAATTGCCAGTTCGATGTTTGAAAAATAGAAAAAGAAAACTGCTATTCTTTTTAATTTGCCTAATGATGTCCTAATTTTGTGCCAGTAGTAATGTACAAATAAAAAATCTAAATTAGGAGATTCTACTCCTTGTCACTTTCTCTTTATACAGTGGAAGGAACATTGACGCACAAACTGATACTATGACTTGAATACATGAGTGATGGTCATTTTTATTTAAACTGTAATAAATAATGTAATAGAATATTTTTACTGCAAAATTTAGTTTGTCCTTTAATCTTTTCGTTATTTGGTGTGGAACGAGTCTGACTTTATGTAATAATGTAATATGTAATGAATTGTTTTTTTTCCTACCCATAGTTTGAAGATTTCGCCCTGGCTAACGCGGGCCGTCTGCTTATCAAGTACCGTAACAAGTACTGCACTTTCAATGACGACATCCAAGGCACCGCCAGTGTAGCCGTCGCCGGTCTCATGGCCGCTGTCAGAATCACCAAAAGGAAGCTCAGTGAAAACATTTATCTGTTCCTCGGAGCTGGTTCTGTAAGTATGACACTGTATTTTGTTAGCCGTGGATCAAAAGGTTCATCAGAACATTATAAAGGCTCGTTTACAAGAGGCGGGAATTTTCATACCAGAGTAGTAAGCGAGATTCGCCAGGAGATCTATCTTATTCGTGTGTCTAGGATGGATATACTTGACTGTCAGGAATAACACCTCGTGTAAACGAGTCTTTCTTATTCGTGTGTCTAGGATGGATATACTTGACTGTCAGGAATAACACCTCGTGTAAACGAGTCTTTAGTGACGACCGATGTGGCGCGGCAGGTGAAGGTCCGCCTGGGACGCAAGAGGTTGCGGGTTCGATTCCCGCCTTGGGACATACGTATTCACGATCTACAAATATTTGTTCCGGGTGTCCTGGGTATTTACTTTGTATATAAAAATATCTATCTACGTAATGTATTGTCTTAACTATATCAGTCATCTAGTACCCATAACACAAGCTCTGCTTAGCTTGGGGCTAGATAATGTTGTGTGGCATTGTATTGTCCAGCATTATTTATTTATTTTTATGGTCCAGTTTGTCACTAATAACATTCCAATTATTTCTTCTTAAATCCAATCAAAACAAAGACAACCTTACAAACCCCTTTTCAACCCTATTTTTATCTTTGTAAGTCGACCTTTTCTTTTCTTATTTTTTTTTGTTTGCGTTTAGGCTTCCAACGGCATCGCTACCTTAACGGTGGCCGCCATGGTTGCCGAAGGTCTGACAGAGAAACAGGCCCAAGAACGCGTGTACATGTTCGATATCGACGGCTTACTCTCCACACGTCGCGAGGGTGGAGTGCCCGCACACGCGAAGGCATTCGGAAAGGATATCGAGCCCGAGAAGGACTTCGAAGCTTGCGTCGCGCAGATAAAGCCGAGTTGTCTTATTGGTAAGTTACAGCTCATGTGCCATTCTAGGTATTATTGGGCCACGCACAGTAAAAGGATCCGGAGTAGCGATGATTTTGTCTACAGCAAAAATATATACAAATTCATTGAAGTGATTGATAAAGTATCATCTCTACTGGATTCTGATTTACACAAATACAGTGGACGCAGTTGAATGTCACAATGACGTGTAGTTTGTGTTTCATAGTATTTCTTAAATTAACTGCCAAACCGAAGTTATTTCCGTGGTGCGGTGAGGAGCTCGTGGCTAAATAAAGCACGAGTAACAGCCGTGCGGGTTGATCGAAGGTTAAGCTACGCTAGCCGAGGTCAGTCTATGGATGGGCGACCGTTCGTGACATATCGAGACTCCTCCGTGCCTCGGAAAGCACGCTAAGCCGTTCGTCCCTGTCATCTTTGACAGTCGTTACGGGTAGTAAGAAGCCCGAGAGTGTAACGACCAGTCTTACCAAAGGGTATCGTGTAGCCCCCAGTAAACTGGGTTGTGGAGGTCAGATAGGCAGTCGCTCCATGTAAAATACAAGTATTCAGATGCATCCGGTTAGACTGGAAGCCGACCCTGACATAGTTGAGAAAAGGCTAGGCAGATGATGTGATCTTTACGGAGCATGTTTTTTTTTAATTTTCCACCGTACAATTAGATTCTTCATTATACTTTTAATTATGAGAACCAACAGCGTGCAACTGCCACTTCTGATTCGCCCTCTCTAGGTGACAGATTGCAAACAGGGCCATTGATTGGTTACAAGCAAAAGTACGATCCCTAGATTTGAATTGGGATACGTTATTGAAATTGATTCGTTATTGCAATCAGAAATCAATAACGGTAGTTAAAACTTATTCTATTGCATGCAAATTATTTAGTTATTACGCTGAATTTATATGTAAGTCCGAGTGTCGAAGGACAGTAATATTAAGCTGTACAATTAAATGTATTCTCATGTAAGTAAAATGTAAATTTCTTTATGAGAATAAAATATCTTTAACCAGAAATTGGCAGTTAAAAAAAAAATCGTGTTACAGGATGCTCGACGGTCAGCGGTGCGTTCACAACGAAAATTCTACAACAGATGGCTAAGAACACTGAGCGACCTGTCATCTTCGCGCTCTCAAATCCTACAAGTAAAGCTGAGTGCACCGCTCAAGCTGCCTACGACAATACAGAAGTATGTTTTGCTATGTCGTGCGTTCTATATGAGAGCAAATGACGATGTATACAGGGTGGAAGGAGCATCCATGCACAAACTGATATCATGGGCTCAGTATATGATTCCTCCAGCGTTGAAATTTTACGTCAGATTTTTCTATTTTTTCCTTTATTTTCTGATGCTTTTTTTATTCAACCTGAAAAAAAAGCCTGACTTCTACCTAACCCAATGAAATGTTTAGTGAGAGACGTAACTTTTTAACTAAAACTCCCATCGGGTTAGATAGATGAATGATTAGATGGTTATGATGGATGGTTGAGTTAGATGATGTGGTCTGTTTTTAGTGAAATGCACATGAGAAAGACACGTAAAAATGAGGAAAAACCCGAAGAAAAGTTTCAACTCTGGGGAGATTCAGAATCATGTACATGTACATGTTATCAGAATGTGCGTCGTCGTCCTTCAACCCTGTATTTTACTCATATTCATGAATATTACATACGATGACTGTATGGAATCAACTATACCGAACTATTAACTAACTCCGTACTCTACGTTACATTGCAGGGTCGTTGTATCTTCGCGTCCGGCTCTCCGTTCCCGCCCGTGAAGTACGGCGGCAAGGAGTACCACACCGGCCAGGGCAACAACTCCTACATATTCCCAGGAGTGGCTCTCGGCGTCATCGCAACCGCTACCCACCATATACCCGAGGGCATGTTCTTGACTGCCGCTAGGGTATGTATAGCCTATTTAAATTTCCAATTTACTTTCTTTATTCCAATTTTAAAAATGTTAAGCCAGTTACGAAATTTATTAAAATATAGGTTGAATATATCATAACAGAGTACAACGCTGCTGTTCAATTTATTTCAGACTAACTATTGAAAATGTTATAATAATATTGAAGAGGTATCAGAAAAAAGCCAAATAAAATACCCATAAAATACATGTTATTGATATTATTTGCTGCATAAAGACTCTCCATTTATAATTAGGAAAACTACTCATGCAAAACAACGTAGTTACTTACATTCAGCCTTGGTTTTTTACCATAAATACCTGGTAAATATTATGCCTAGCCGGCTCCTATTCTATTCTAACATTGTAATAATATTGTTGCAGACTTTAGCTGAATACGTCAGCGAGAACGACCTCGCAATTGGTCGCATTTACCCGTCGCTTGCGGAAATTAAAGATATTTCTGTCAATATCGCCCTGGAGGTCGCAAAGATGGCATACGATGAAGGTATGTAATGCACCTTATAACCTTATCATTAATACAGGCGTTACAGGGTTAAAGTACGTAAAAATTCATTAGGAAAGTAAAATGGATGGTCAGAATAAAGAAGGTAATTGATATTTTGCCACACACGCCCGTTTTGTTCTATTAAGCAGTTTCGGTAAAAACTGTCGCAGCTCATCTGACCCAGCAGCTACTAGAAATATTGGCACTTTCGTGACCTCGGGAAGCAGGTACGAAAGTGTCGCGATAAGAAATGTAGGCTCACCCATCAACGGAATGACTTGGGCAGGCGTTGCTTAACCTGGATCGGTAGACCTATGGCTACAGCAGTAACATGTTTTGTGGGTGACCAAAAATATTGTTGGTAAATCACCTAAGATTTACTAAAACTTTGAGAATTATATTTTGTTAAATGTGTTCAGTTTATTACTTTTTTGTTCTTATTTAACTACACTTAAACAATACCAGCCTGTTACCGTACCTCTGCAGGGCAAAGGCCTCTTCTTAAATAGATAAGGTACGTGCAATTCAGCACGCTTGCTCAAGGCGGATTAGCGATTTCAGACTTATATTAACAATAAATATGTCCAGGTTTCCACCCGATTCTTTCCTTCACCGATGTCTGAAACTTAGTAAGTACATATGAATTGTTAAAAGTCACATTGGTATTTACCTGGATTTGAAGTCACAAACACATGCATACATGTAAGGCGGATCTATACCACTGGGCCATTACGACACTGAAGTTAAGAATTGACGAAATGTAGTACTGGAATAAATCGCGGCTCGTTTTTCATTATTTATGTATATTCGTTAATTCTTTAGGTCTCGGATCAGTGTACCCAATCCCAAAAGATTTAAGAAGGCACATAGTTAAATGTCGGTATAATTTTCAATATGTTGCCCACATACCGCAACAATACGAATGGCCGAAGGACGTAAGTTGGTTACAAAATGTTGGCTTCAAACGTAATTTTTTAAACGTTGTTTGGATAGTTTTGATTGTAAGTCAATAAAGTACGGGTACTACATGTAAGGTATATTTAAGTACTTACTTAAATTTAAGTAGGGTAGGTAACTTATTAGAACAAAATTGGTGTATTTAAGATTGTCCATTATTGTACAGAGGCCAGCACATCAAGCTACCCCAATCTGTCAAATTTCTTTGATAGTTTTAGATTAAGTGATGTAGTCATCATTGTAAGTACAGTAACAATTAATGAAAGGTAGATGTTGGCAATATTTTTAATTATGTCTTCCAGCTTGTATGTTTAGCTAATAATTGTAACACCGATTGAATTGCATAATTCTGAACACAATATACACGAATACATTGCATTTCTCGTGACTGTACATTGTAAAGTCAAAGTTGCCCTAGTTTGAAATACTGAAAATGTTACTTAAGAAAATATTTCAGTCTTCACGTACAAACCCATCTATTTGTCACTATCACTCGTTATATGATCCTCGCGCAACCTTCAACATTATTATAGTTAAATTTTCATTATTTATTATAGTAAGCAAATGCCTAGCATCATATTGTACCAGCTAGTTCAGTATAAGTCGTTGCAATGAAATTTGAATCTTATTCACCTTACGCTAAAATCTATTTTTGTTCACAGGATTAGCTTCAGTCTACCCCGAGCCGAAAGACCTCATGAAGCATATACAAAACCAGATGTATCGCTATCATTATGAATGCTCTATGCCGATAGTGTGGGACTGGAAACCCGAAGAGAAGTTCGATGTAAGGCCCATAGAACCTGTTCCGAAAAACATCTAAATCAGTATTCTTTTTTATTATTTCGGTTATGTGTCAAATTTAGTAGGAAAGTTCGCCAGTTTCAAACCTAAAAATCTATGTGTAGTTACTGTATGGAAATAGAAACACTTCTGTGTAGTATTATGGATAAGTCGATTTGTTTATACTGGAAGTATTTAATAAAATCCCGCCTGTAATCTCCGAAAGGTACTATTGTACACCCACGTTTTACCAACGGCTTTTAATGTAATACGCGGGGAGCAAAGACAAGAATGTCATCTTGAATAATTTACTTTTACTTAGATCATAATTTTAGTACATATTTATTTGTTCAATCAAAATGAGACAGTTAAATCATTAAATATATCTTAAAACATCCGACTTTAATTATTTAAAGGCCAGGCTGTATAAAAATGGATTTAGATTCAGCATACGTGCAGATGACAGGCAAGTTATTAATATTTTTAAATATGGAAGGTTCGTTTTGGAATGTTGGTAGTATATGCAATAAAGACGCGTTCAGTGCACAACGCCTTTTGATGGGAGTGTTCATGTTGTCCATGTATTATTGTTACAATAATTAATTTACACAAAGTATTTTATACCTCCGTAATATACATAAATATTTAATGTTCAAATTAGAAATCTTATATATATATATATAAATATATATAAAAGTATGGTTTGATGTCCAGTTACTCGAATCTCTTGTGTTTATTCTCTCATTTTAGTTAAGGTGTTTTTGTTAAAGTATTATCTGTAAGATTTGAATGTTTCTTCAAAAGGCGATTATTAAAAGTAGTATTTTAGAAAGTATTCACAGATTATGGTATAATCTGTAACAAACCCTAAGAGTGACTGGACTTAATCCATAATTTATGTAGTGTTTCGACTGTATTTAACGTGTGCAAGTAGCGTGTAGTTGAGCATTTTAACGTAATAATATTATAACGTGTTATCTGTAGTCTTCAGTGTGGAAATAATAATCACGGTGGCCTTTTAACGTTGTGTTTTAGCTTTGTTCACTATATGTCACATAGTTGCATTTCGGATTATTATTAGACTTTCGACTTTAAAACTATAGTAGTGCAAAACTGGTTAAAATGTATTTTCTCATTGGGTTTAGTAAATGTTTCCCTTTTAGTATACTGCAACATGATTTTTCAATAGTAATATATATAATAATACCTAGTTATTGCATCTCTTAATGTTCATTTGATTTTGTGATGTGGCGAGCTATTTATTTAATAACATATAATTCTAACATTATTTTTAAGTTGTAAATGAATTGTTTAGCAAAACGGGATGTACCTACTTAAATGTTGTGAATATTTGAAATAATTACACAATATATACAATTTATGGGATGAAAGTTAAAAAAAAGTCTAGTCACCGCAGCATTAAAATGCAGGTCATCTATTTAATATGCATTTCACATCATTATAATTATGATAGAGATTAGAAGAGAGAAATACAAACGAGAATAAATAAAGACACTTAGAGAGTAATCGGATAGAATGTCTAGGATATGTAGTTGAAATATAGCAGTGGCACAATTTAAAAAATGTTGTTTAAAAGTTTGTAATTCTGTTACAGTAATAAATACCTTCATAATAATGACCACACATCATTTAACAAGCATTTATTTTATATTTTACATTGTAACTGTGTTTTTTGGACGGTTTGATATCCACTTTTTATGGTAATGTATCCGCATGTGCATAACATAGTCGTGAAGTTGAGATAACAATAATACAACAACTCCTTTCTGTCCCTGTACCATGTTACCTAACAACTAGAAAGCATTCAAAGGTTTCTACTTCTATTCTCCCTTGTTATTTGTCAAAGTATAATTGACTTCGTTTTCATTTGTCTCTTTCCCTCCATCCATAAAACATTATATTCATCACTCTCTTATTCACATGCGTTTCATCCCTCCTCATCACAATGAAATGCCCTGCCCATAACGAGAAAAACGGTCCCTTTTCAACTTTGACTACGTACGAATAAAATATAACACATAACTCGGTAGTTTTATCATTATAAATTTGACCAAGTATTATTTTTGAGTTCAGTATTGTAATGATAGTGAGACGAATTTTTCGCAGAGCGAAATAAATGCAATGTTTTTATTTTAAGTAGTCTGTTATTTATGTTATATTACGTATCAGGTGATATTATGTGCTTTACCTTGCTGTGACGATGTATAATAAAATTTATCCCACTGTACATGTTTGTTAAATATTTGACTTTATGTTGCATGAAACGGAACATAGTCCATGTTATGGAAGCATCTTTTGTAAGTTGGTCAATTATCTGGCAATACTATTAAAATCAGGGTTTATTTTATTTTTACACTGATTTTATTGCGTCAATTATCGTGTCACGTCGTAAATGTACCTAATGCAGCTTTCGGATACTTTTTTTTTTACAGTAATCATTACTTTTACTTACAAATAAAAATAACATTATTGTGTATTAGTTAATGCGATTGTTAAAATGAAAATTATAGATGTTACTCATTAAACATGTTCCAAAGATATTTATTTTTGTTTTATTTATGACAACTGGCTGGATTTTTACGGTTATATTATGACTTTCTTAACTTTTGAGAGATGAGTTAAAAGTGTTAATATAAAAATTTGGGAGTAGATACATTTAATGTCCGTACAGCTAAGGAATGTCAAGTGCGTGTTGGATCGCGCACAGGGAAGAGTGCCGGGATAAACATTGCGCATGTACGTACAGTATCGATTGTTTCGGTTTCTAAAATAATTGAAAGTATTAATAGTCTCTGTGCTAAGCCGGGGACAGACGGACGGACATGACAAAACTATAAGGGTTCCTTGTTTACTACGGAACCCTAAAAATCCCTGTCGGTCATAGTAAAATAGTAGTAGAGTGGAGCTGTCAGTTTAGCGTTGACCTCCTTAAGAAAACAATCGCAGAGTAAAGTTCTGCCAAACTCTTATCCTTAAGGGTCAATTCATACCAGAGCAGAGTCGAAGCGCATCAAGCGTCAAATTATTCACAAGTAAAGCGAAGTTCCACGAATGCGGCACGTCTGTAAGAATTCTTGCGCATTCGCACGCTTTTACATTTTTGGTGATGGGTATCAGTTGCGTTGCGAGTTGACTCTCGTATTTAAAACTCGTATAAAATCGTGGACATATCGGAGATTTAAGAAAAAAGAAGACGAAGAAAGGAGAAAAAGAAAGCTAATTTGGTGTTAACAATTTATGGAAGAAAAGAGGGGTTTTTTCTTCCAAATTGTGGTAAATTCGTTAATTTTTGCGGAAATTTGTATCAGTACCAAAGTATTTTTTACGACTATTATAAAAAAGACTGCGATAAATTTGCAAACTTTAGAATTTAATTTGAACTTTTGACAAGTGAAGACGCATTGATTCACGTAGTAGGCACTTCGAGTTCGCGCCAACGCGCGCGCACCAATCATTCTTGGTTGCGCTCTCACACGCGAATTCTGCGGAATGCGCGCGTCTTTTTTTGTTTAAGATAATATGCTATATTAAGTTTCAGGTTGACGCTTCGATGCGCTTCAACTCTGCTCTAGTATGAATTGACCCTACGGGGGAACAAGTCTCGGGCTTGGACTCACTGATGTGTGGCTAAAGAGCACACTGTCTCACCTGGCATCGTGTCAGACAAAGATAGTATCAGTAAGAGCAGTTAGACGCGCTAATCTACACGCACAACGTCTAGTACCTACGCACGCACACAAACCGACCGACCGTTATAATATGGGTGTCATTTTCATGGTTTTTAGGGTATCTAAAATCGATATAGGAGACTAAATCGAAATCCTACATGGCGCCAACGAAATTTCGTAACTTTTCGTCATGTGTCATTTTCATGCTACTTACCCAATTGATTTTGATTTTCAAAATCGATTCTTAATTGACGGAGCGAGTGTCAAAATAGGCCTATATTGTCAACGCAATAAAAAAATACATATTAGTATTGTTTTATTGCGTTGACTTCGAAGCATGATTATTTTATAGGTCCAGGCACGTAGACTCATGTATTAATACCAACCTGATACCTCTACGCGTTCCTTAGAAAAAGGTTTTCACAGACAGACACAGGCGGCAGACTCCCGGCGCCTCCGTTTGTCTTAAAAAAAAAAAACTAATATACAAAGAAGTTTCATATTACCTAGTATTTTTCTGTGAATTGTGGACATTTATTTAGAAATGTAGTGGCTGTAGTTAAAAACCGCATACATAAAAAAAATATAGATTCAGTGTACCTAATTTTAAAGACGTTACTCATCAAAAGAATCAACATCAATATTTTGATTTATTTATTTTATTAATAAAGATTTCTATGATAACATTCATAAACTCACGCTTTTTTCCCATGGGGGTAGGTAGAAACTATAGAACGCCGCCTGGTGCGGTCCTGATATACCTACCTGCTCCTTTTGCTTCGTTTACGTTCATACATCTGGTCATACACGCACGCCGTTGCTAGTATGACCTGACCTTTTTGAAGAACATCACCTATAAGGTCAGTGATATGTCCTTCTAGGGCGCCACCTCCCAGCGTTTCCGCTTACATCTGCCTTATATAGCTTATCCTTTCGACGTGACCAAACCATCTGAACATACTGCTTTTCGTCACTTCATCTTCTTATATACACATTTTTTTTTAAAACATCATTCCTCAATGTATCATTGCACGTTACACCACACTTACTTTGTATGAAACGTTGAATAACCTTTGTTTTTACCGCATTTATTCTGCGTTAATGTCTTTTTTGCCACACCCAACATTCACTTCCGTGCATACCTAAGTGTAGGCACCAGCAGACCATTGTGAACAGCCAGAAAGGCCTGCTTGGACATCGACTGGTTAGTCACAACGCCATGTAAAGCCTCATTCACTTCATTTCCCGCATTTAATCTTCTTTCCACATTAGCATATATCTTTCCATCTCTTTTAAACAGACTCCCCAAATAAACTAATTAATTCATTTGTTCCACACTCTTATCATTTATTCTCTCATCGCACACTGACACATTCTCCACCCTTTCAAACATCATTACCTTCGTCTTGTTCATACTTATATATTCATCCCTTTCAACTTATATGCTCCATTCGTCGCGGTCACCATGTCTTGCAACTGTTCTGCCAACGATGCAAGAAGAACTTGATCGTCTTCATAGAGGAGACATTTGACAGGCTACTCATTCATCCTCAATTCACACCGACTCTTTTTTATACCTGTCAGACAACTATCCTTTTATAACTCACATACACACTTTTGAACACCCATGGTGACGCTACACATCCCTGTCTAACACCCCCAAAGATGCCAAACCAGTCCGTGTATGCCACATATATTTTAACACAAGCACTGTAAAGAGATTTCAGTACCCGTATCAAGTGCCAGTCCACACCATCTATACAAGGATAGTGTCGACCACATTTCTTCCCTCTTCGCACTGTCATAGGCTTTGTCCAAGTCAACGAAAGTCCAGTAAACTTTCTCGTGCTACATATGCCAGATGTTTCTTGGCTATATTAATTCTACCAACTGCCTGCGCCAGGCTGCTCTTTATCGAATTTTTTGAATCAGACACTGGAAAGAGGTCAATAGCATGTTGGAAACTATTCTTAAATTATAATACAGGCCAGTATGGCGCGACCTGAATCTTCTTCTGTCAACTGTCAATATGATTCACTGTCACTTTATAGGGTAGTTGTAACTACTGGTTTTTTTTTTTGATTATTTTTACACTTTTATATATGTTTTACAAATTTATAAAAAATGTCCGCCGAAAGTATGATACTTTATTTGTAAGTACTCACAGTTTTATTTATTTTGATGCGTTTTGATGTCAGACGATATAACAACACCGTCCTGAGTACCAATCCGCTGCTGTATGAACCTTTTAACCGCCTGAGTTGAAATCAGTTGCCGTGCCCTCAGCGCCCACCTTATAAATCATCTGTAGCAACATTTATCATCTTGTCTGAAATTAGACATTTTTGGGTAAGTAGAATGTAAAGCTAAAGTTTGACGACACGGTTGGCGTAGTAAGTAGTTAAGCGATTGACTGTTGCGCTGCTTGTCGCGGGTTCGATCCCCGCACGGAACAAATAATTGTATGGCATACAGGTAGTTGATTTGGGTCTGGTTGTTTGTGTATGTGAGTTTAAATGTTTGTAAACGCACCCACAATACAGGAGAAATTCCTAGTGTGGGGTATGTAACGTTTTTATATAATAAAAAAGTAGAACCAAGAAATCAAATTGAAAACACAAAATGTCGGTGCCTGTTGTTGTACGGTAGTGACCATCATCGAAAGAATGTTAGGTCTCGCAGCATGTCACCACACCCCTCCCCGACCTACCTCATAGTGAGACACCGTCATATTAATTAGTAGGTCCATACCAGTAGTAGGTACAGTTTAACAATCTTCTTTTTCTTCGGCACAGACACAACATAAGGGCAACTCTATTCAACCGTCTAGCAAAAACAGTATTGAACCGTGTCACAGAGCCTATTATGATAAGCATACGGACATATGCTGATGATGGTATGTGTCCAAATTTATTGAGAGGCGTTGACTATATTAGATTACCGCATCTTAACAAGGTAAGCCTGATTTATTTTTCTACGTAATTATAGTTTTCTTTTGTTATGACTTACAGGTCAAATACTTTGGATATTTTTTTGTATTGCGTTTTTTGTTTTTTTTTTTAACATTTTGTCTAAATAAATAGGTATATAGCTAAAAATAATGTTTTCAGGGCCTTGCGTTCACGATGGGAGAGCGGCAGTCGCTTGGCATACAAGGACTTTTAGCGAGCAATGTTAAAACGCAAAAGGAACAACTTGATATATGCACTTACTCAGTGGATAGATTTAAAAACAATTTGAATAAACATCTTTATTTGGCTGACTTACTGGTAAATATATTTATCTTTGCGCCTTCTGCGTGTGACATGTTAACAATACCTATTGCACCAAAAACGTCCAACAAAGCAAGAACAAAAAAACCGTGACTACTACTCACCTACTACTTTATAATAATTATGGTGATGAATATCGTGTCATGCGTGGCCTGATACCTGCACGCTGCAGGATTTGATGGTCAATAATGATGGCGCCAAACTGGTAGCTAAGTTCTGGGCGTTAATTGTCGATTTTGGTTGATATTAGTTTTTTATTTATTTATTTTGGCATATTGGTGTGTGCTAGCTAACATGTAGCATATTATTTAATTGAATGATGTATAAAGATGTTTGACATAATTATTATTATTTTTTTGTATAGCTTCAAGTTCTTCAAACCTGTCAGACAGACGTGTTGCTGGGGAGTTTGTTCCGCCACTTCTTCTTCCCAGGAAAAACACTAGGAAGTGGTGAAGGGTGGGCGTTTTGGGGGACTGTCTTTTGTAAACATTTCTGACGTTCAAAAAGTGCTGATTCTCAGCCTAATTTGAAAAAATGAATTTGTATTGATTGCCATCGACATGCTAAGAAATAGTACCTGACTTACATTTCAACGTAAAAGCATACGCATAGAATGTTCAAAGATAGTTACAGAATCACGCCACCAGTATCGCGCCGTCGGCGTCGCCGTGTCGTAACTCAAGAAATGTTCATTGCCGGCGTTATTTTTACGCTCTTGAAGGAAATGGAACAAAGCAGCAGCGTGTGTTTTTCCAAATTATCTCCATTCTGCTATGGTATATCACATAATATTGTTTTATCTGCTCCTCACTACGGTGGCAGAGCACATTACCATCTCACTCCGATCTGCGTTCGACTTCTTACCAGCACCGTACTGGGGCGCGTTGTCAGTGTTTTATATAATTCGTGTTTTATACAAATTATAGGATCTACTTACAAACAACGCCTATGGCGACTTTTTGCAGCGATGCAGACGCAGGCCCAGTGCGTCTGCATCGCTACTTTTGGCAGTGGTTCGCGTCAGCAACGCGCGACTCTATCGAATCAACATCGATGCATGCGCGTGACTAGCGATGCTGCATCGCGTCTGTTGCGATACAAAATCCTAGTTACGAGGGAGATGGTATCTGACCCGCGACAGCATTGAGACCATATCGCGTCTGTATCCCTTCAAAAAGTCGCCGTGGGCGACCGCCTGAATAACCGCGACCCCGCAACGTGTAATATCGGCATGTCACGTGCCGATGCTAAGTCAAAGCGTAGCCAGCACTGGGCTACGGCGTAGCCAACATTGTGCTACATTCGCATGGTTTCCTCAACTCGGAAACCTTGAAAGTGATGATTCTATGATCTTTTCGGACTACGTTTTTGAATTTGTTACAAAGTTAGTAATTTAATCTGTTATGAGAAGAATCGTTATTAATTTGTCAAATACTTTAATACCATTTCTGTCTTAACGTGACGTAGGTACTAAAAGTTAGTCTTGTCATCATAATTCGGAGATTTTCGTGTCAACTTACTATTTATAATTCAATTTCGTTCACTAGCAGGTATGTACCAACTCTGTCACATTTTTTTCCCAAATAAAACAAAGTATTTCAGTTTCGTGAAAATTGGTTAATTAACCAAAGTTACCGACATAGCTTAAAGAATTAGCAAGTTGAAGTGGCAGTGGGCTGGCCATATCTCGCGAAGAACCGACAACCGCTGGGGTAAACGTGTTCTTGAGTGGAGAACGCGACTCGGCAAACGTAGTGTAGGACGCCCTCTGACCAGGTGGGATGACGATCTGCGAAAGACTGCAGGCAGATGCTGGATGCGGCAAGCTGAAGACAGGGCACTATGGCGCTCATTAGGAGAGGGCTATGTCCAGCAGTGGACTAGTATAGCCTGATGATGACAATTGGAAAAGCTGACAAGTCGTATGGAACCAGCGAACCCCGTACAAATCGATCACCTTAGTGGATAACTGGTCAGTTTAATAAAAAATAAATCGCGCGGAATTGATATAGAACTCATATCTAAAGCTCCGTATCAAAATGTTAAAAACGGCACCCTGGTCGTGCGACGTCATCTGTCTGTCTCACGTCTGTATGCCACAGCTTCATATTTCAAGAACTTACTATCTACTTGAAATCTTGAATTGGTAATAACAATTCTGTTCTACTAACACGACTGCTTACAAGTGAAAACATGGTAAAAAACAAGCTCGCTTTGAACTCGGCGGCAGTCGTGCAAAATAAAATTTGGTGATTTTTTTGTAACATATCCAGATTTTTATTTTACAAGTTCTTTGTTTCAGGATACAAACGAAAGATTGTTTTACGTATTACTAGGTTCCGACATTGAAAAATATTTACCGCTCGTTTATACCCCAACTGTGGGATTAGTGTGTCAAAAATTCGGTCTAGTTTACAGAAGACCAAGAGGTCTCTTCATATCAATACATGACAAGGGACGAATACACGAAATTCTTAGGAATTGGTAAGTTTATATCTGACTTTTAGTTTATAACTGAATAGGGATGTGTCCTAGGTAAGATATATTAAGTCTGTTTAGTCCGTCAGTAAGATTACCAAAAAATATTGGACACGTATTTTTTGCTTACTTAATTCAATAAAAAGTGACAATGATATAGCACATCAAAGTTCAGGAGAAGGGGCTTGTGACGTCACGCCGTGCTACACTTTTGGTTAAAAGTGTAGCACGGCGTGACGTCACGCGCAATATCAACGCACTATACCGTCGTCATTTTTGGTTTACGTGACAAAAGAAAAAATACGTGTCCAGTATTTTTGAATAATCCAACTTTCGGACCAATCAGATTTTTTAAGGACACTACCCCATATTCCACTATTCACGCTATAATAACTATTTTACGTTGCTTGTTTTTAAAGGCCAGTACCAAACGTGCGTGCTATCTGTGTTACTGACGGAGAAAGGATTTTGGGTTTGGGTGACCTTGGTGCTTACGGCATGGGGATACCTGTGGGTAAGCTGTGTTTGTACACCGCGTTGGCAGGTATCCCTCCCGCTATGTGCTTACCGGTCGTTTTGGACGTGGGAACCAATAACAAGGTTATTATTTCTTTTTTTTATAAGTTTAATAGTTCAGTATATTAGCGATCAACCTCAGGAGAGATAATAAGCTGAATTTTCGTATGTTACACCATTATGGCGTCCTGAATGTTGTCCCAAAATATCTCGTGTCTGCGTTGTAAGTTAAAAAAAACGTTTTGCGCTCTCTGCGACAAATTTTATTTGGAACATTTTCTTATGAACTCATTTAATAATACTTATCTACTTTATGTAATTAAAAGTTATTATCATACTTGTAGGTATATCTTAATTTATTGACAGTAGATTTTAAGTAGGAAAAATATTCCTTTTTACGCTATAGTGACTGGTAAGCTACCTGACACACATCTTTTGGGTTAGTTCTGATCAATGATAAACAAATTCGTATGCGACTTCGTCCGTCCGTATGTCTATCACAGCTGCTTATCTTAGGAACTAAAAATGTGCTACTCCAATCGTTTTGTTATTATTACAAGTCAAATAACTTATATCTATAGAATTTAATAATAGAAAAAAAAGGTTCAATATTGCAACGTTCTTTTTATGCGCCGAAATGGAAAGATTGAAACTTTGTGATTGAAACAGTGGAGCGAGAACTGAGACATTCCCACAAAAGTTACCTTTTTCGCCGGTGTAGTAAAACTTCAGACGTTCTAAATTTTGGAAATTTTATTTACATTACATTTAAGTGATGATGTTGAACAATTTAGTTGATTGGATATTTTTTCATGTAAATACTAGTTGCGCTCCACGGTGTTACCTGCTATTAAAATTCACATTCATAAAACGTGAGAACTTTCAAATGCGTGAAGTTAAAACAGTCGTTAAGTTTTCTGAAATTTTCTAATGTTCCTCGTAACTCGTAACTTTTATCTTTCATAAGAACCTTTTCCTTACCATAAAAACAGAAAAAAAATAATCAGCGAAATTGGTCCAGCCGTTCACGCGTGATGCCGTGACCAAGGGAAATACGGATTCATTTTTATATATATATACTAGCTGACCCGGCGAACTTCGTACCGCCTCAAAAGTTAAGTTACACTGCCATCTGTTAGAAATGTATGGAACTTATTATAAGAAAACATTTTTACCGATGTGGCGCAGCGGGCGAAGGTCCGCCTGCGACGCAGGAGGTTGTGGGTTCGATTCCCGCCTTGGGACAAATGTTTGTACGATCTACTTAATTTGTTCCAGGTGTTCTGGGTGTTTGATATGTATAGTAAAAATATCTATCTATGTAATGTATTGTATTAAGTATATCAGTCATCTAGTACCCATAACACAAGCTCTGCTTAGTTTGGGACTAGATGATGCTGTGTGGATTGTCCAGCATTATTTAGTTATTTATTTTGCAATAAAAAAAATATTGAGGTAAATAATCGAAATAAAAAGTTTGACCAAAACACACACAGTAAGCGAAATTTTATTTAAATCGGTTCAGTAGTTTAGAAGTCCATAGCGGACAAACAACGTGACACGTAATTTATATTTTTATATCTAAATTACAGAAAAAAATATAACAGGCACTGTTTTTAAGAAATAAACAAAACATTAACGTTATTAAAATTTGCCCTTTCAGTTGCTGATAGACGATCCGTTGTATATAGGTATACGAGAGAAGCGGGTTCGAGGCCAGGATTACGACGACCTTGTACAAGAATTCATGGATGCGTGTTGCGCGAGATTCAGCCACAAAGTTCTTATACAAGTAACTTAGTTTCGTTTACCAATTCATTTGCATATAATACAGGGTGGAAGGAACATAAACGCACATCTGATATCATGAGTTCAGTAGTACATGTTACTGGATCCCCTATCGTAAGCTGACAAAGGATTTTAACGGAATGGAATCATGAAAGAATCCCAGAATCATGTACTGGACTCATGGTATCTTGGTTGTGCGTCCCTTCTTTGATGTCCCTTTCATCCTGTGTGTGTTTGGTATTGTCAATAGTATGAATCCTTACGCAAAATACGCGCAGAGTCGTGGAGTTGCGGATATCGGCCCGTCAAACAAAACAAACCAATAGTATGAATTTTCAACGCTGCTTTATTGATCTGTTGCATGTGTGTATGTACTTACCCAAACACCCTACTACGTCTTCCATTTCCATCTGGGTATCCTTAAAGCAGACACGTTTGCCGCAAGTCTGCTGCAATGTCGGCTAAGACCACCACAACGTGGGTCTCAAAAACGTCTGTAGGCGAAATTGGTTCATGTTGGCGCGGGCTCGACTAGAGTTTAGTAAAAGGGAGGCGTTTTGACCTGTTGTGGTTCACCAAAGGCTAAATTATTATTACTAGTGGGAACGACCACTTTTTAGCTTCCACAGTTTTAACTTCCTGCACTCATTCTATATGTAAACTTTGACTATGCCAAGTCTCAGTCTTCTGAGCTTCCAATCTTCTTAAAAGGGTTCCGAAGTTTTTGCTTCACTTATCCAATACCTTTAAATAAGCAATTCTTGTATATACATATATATAATATATATATATATATATATATAATCTGAATCTCGGAAACGGCTCAAACGATTTTCATTAAATTTCGTATGCAGGGGGTTTCGAGGTCGATAAATCGATCTAGCAAGGTTTCATTTTTAGAAAACGTATCCGAGCAAAGCTCTGTCATCCACGTACTTAATTATTCTATCCTTAAAATCTTGTGTCCGAACATTGTGCAGATGCAGATACAAGATCGCTTATGTTCATTGAACCAAATATTATATACTAAATTATATATATAATGTATTGTTAACAGTTTGAAGATTTCGCCTTGCCTAACGCTGTCCGCCTTCTAGAAAAATACAAAGAATTGTATTGTACTTTCAACGACGATATTCAAGGTACTGCGGGAGTCCTTGTTGCTGGCATGTTAACTGCTTGCAGAATCACGAAGAAGAAACTTCATGAAAATATATATTTGTTTCTCGGAGCCGGTTCTGTAAGTTCTCTTAACTATTGTTAACAGTACGCGTAGTATGACCACCATAGAAACGGGGTTTGTCGACGGAAGAATACACAACGACAGAAGTGGAAATTATGTATTTTCTAAGTCCTCCGCTGTTCTTTTCTGATTAATTTCGTTGCGGGATCCAAGACAGTTGAATGTCAGATTGTTGAATGACTTCTACCGACTAAGCATGGCGATGTTAAAACTGAAGAGAAGAAAGTTTTCAATTCTCTACAGTCTACGCGACCCCGTGCTTGGGTAGAAGATATGTCAAGTTGGAAAAAAATAACGTCTATTCTTGATGGAATAGGTATAGAATTGGTCATGCTACATGCTACGCGTGCCGGAGGTAAAAATTTTTGTTTGTACATGTTAGTAAAAGTTCATCCCTAAAAGTACTGATACGATAGTATAATTTATTTTTCTGTTAAAATGCTACACTACCGTTGAGTGGTATGGGATAAGTTTTCGTTGAAATAAAATTGTATTTAGCATAATTATAACGAGTACATTTAGAAATCAAGTCATAGAAACGTAAGTCGATTGGCTGCTTTATCGGCGTGCTTGGACTAAATATTTTTATGCATATATAGGTACAGCAACACCATGTAGAAAGAACATCAGAAAAATTCGTAGAAATTAAGAAAGCCGGCGTGACATTCAGCTCAGCTCTCTGCTGAGACTAAAAATAAGTACACATCTCTGAAAATTTGACTAGTAACAAACTGATAGCATGTTGACATGACATGGAATGAGTTCGTATTATGGAATAGAAGACAAGTTTTTTTATTTTTTGGTGTCACAAGTGTGTGTTGCACTTGTTCCACATAGAAACCAACATACAAATTAAATAAAACATTCTTTTTTTAAAGGTATGGATAAAAACGGATTGCCTGTTTAAGACGTCTCATCAATATTATGAGGACAGTTTATCAAATAAATATATAGGTTTATTTTGGAACGAAATCAATGGTTACCTATCTAGTGTTCTTCGTGACGTATGCATATATTTCAGGCAGGCGTTGGTATTGCAAATTTAATATGCGATGCGATGGTCCAGGATGGTATTAAAATGGAAGAGGCTGTAAAGAAAATCTACCTTTTTGACGTCGATGGTCTATTGACGAATAAACGCCAGGTTCCAGTACCTAAGCATGCGACTAAGTATGCGAAAGATTTAGAACCAACGAAGGATTTTGGTGCGTTTGTAGCATCTGCCAAGCCAACCGTAATTGTCGGTAAGTAGATAATTATCAACATAAAATAACATCACGACTGTATTCCCCGAAGGGTAGTGCGGAAGTGTACCTACACCACACCCACATTTCACCAGTTATGTTTAAGTCCCATGTAATAGGGGGCGGGCCTATTGCCATTAACCAGGCACACATCCAGACTCTGGGCTGCTACTGAGAAATTTCTGATAAAAAATCCCAATGACACATCGCTCGACCCTTAAATCGAACCCAAATCCAATCTAATGCGCAGTCGCGATTGCGATCACTAGATCACCGAGGCAGTCCAGGTAAGTAAAATATCGTTTTTTTAAAGTCTCTGAATGCAATCAGTAATTACTCCCAAAAGATAAGTCACTCCTTGTAACAATTAACTGTAACTGCAACTATTGAAATGATTGAATACCTTAACTTATGGGCCACGTGGACACGCTGCAGTAATGAACTATGCAGAGTCCGCATAATTCCCATGTTATACCGTTTTTTGGTCTCACGTTACGCGAGCTCCACACTATACCACTTGCCACACTATACGAACGCACAAGCGTGTTGTCCCAAGCGCTTGCCGCAAACTCCTTTGATTTGGGCGCAAAAACTGATACTTGATCGAACGGTCCCAAGCGCTGGCAAGTCTGAACAAGCCAAGGTAAACGCTCTATCCACACGTTTGAATTTTTGATGGTTTGTCGAGGTTTGGCAAGCTTGTGGAGCCGTCATTACATGCTTGCTTTTGCAAATTGAAATTTACGCCCATAAGGTTGAGCGTGTCCAGGCCTCTAGTGCCTATGTGACTTTTCTTAAAATACCTATATAATAATAAATAAATAAATATTGCTGGACAATCCACACAGCATCATCTAGCCCCAAGGTAAGCAGAGCTTGTGTTATGGGTACTAGATGACTGATATACTTAATACAATACATTACATATATAGATATTTTTATTATATATAGTGAAATACCTAGAACACCCGGAACAAATATTTGTAGATCGTACAAACATTTGTCCCAAGGCGGGAATCGAACCCGCAACCTCTTGCGTCGCAGGCGGACCTTCGCCCGCCGCGCCACATCGGTCGTCAAATATGGCGACATACATCTATACTGCCACTTGACAGCAAACATCTGACGTCATAAAAATCGCGTATGAAGCCATCCGCGCAATCAACATGGCCGACGATTTAGCAACAGACAGATCAAGTGTCATGATGAAGGATTCTCCATTTTCAGTGGAGAATGACTATGTTCCACATTCCTCGTATCCTATGACCTTGAATATCCCGTTTTATAGGTGTGTCGACAGTGGGGGGTGCCTTCACGCCTGCCATTTTGAAACAAATGGCCAAAAATTGTGAACGACCGCAAATCTATGCACTTTCAAATCCGACGGTTAAAGCGGAGTGCACAGCTCAGGAGGCTTATGACAATACCGAGGTATACTTAATAGTAAAAATAACTTTTTACGTTATGTGTATAGTGTGTAAATTAACTGTAGTTTACTCAATGTATCCACGTAATCTTTTGATTACGTAAAAAACCTTAAATCATGTTCAATACATATTTTTTAATAATCTAGACGACGACGCACAAAATAAAAATACAAGTCATCATCCCAACTGGCGGAAAAATTGGATAACGTACAAAAAAATACATGCAGTTGAACATAGAACCTTTTTTGAAACCGGTTAAAAAACATCTGTTCCCGATATTTTAACTGTGCTCATCCAGTAGCCAAATTTATTTATTTTCATATGTACTAAACTCTCATAAAGTATGTCCCTCGTTTAATAAGCATGTTTTGAAAAGATAATGTTGTTTCAGGGTCGATGCATATTTGCATCTGGGTCACCTTTCCCTCCAGTGAAATATAGTGGGAAAGAATACCGAACAGGCCAGGGTAACAACTCCTACGTATTCCCAGGAGTAGCGCTGGGAGTACTCGCTTGCTGGGCTCATCATATACCGGATACCATATTTCTAGCCGCCGCCAAGGTAATAAATTCACTTACAGTATAATTTAGCTGCATTAGAATCTCGGCATTTCATGTGTTTTTTTATTAAAGAGTCATAATGGTAACAAAGAACACATAAATCATCATCATCAATCAGTTCATCTTCGGGGACATCCTCGGAGAAGGCCGTAGAGCTGGAAAAAATCGTTTGGAAAATTAGTTCCACCATAACTATTTCTGATTGCAAGCAGTTATGTTCAGGTTCAAAGGGTAGGCCTGATGCAGTGGCTGAGTATTAATTCCCAGCGTAAAGCTATTTGATAAATATACGAGGGCGGAGTGATAAATCTGGTAAAAATGAAACAAGGAGACAACTTCATTTAAAAATTATGATTTATTTTTCAACGTAATTTTCATCCTAACTCAATGCACTTCATCCAGCGATTCTCAAGCTTTTCGATCCCTTCCGGAAAGAACGACTTAGGCAACCCTTCGAAATAGGCATTGGTTTCGACCATGATCTCCCCCTTGGAGCTAAATCTTTTTCCACCAAGCCTTTTTTTAAAATTCGGAAACAGAAAATAGTCGCTAGGGGCCTAATCTGGCGAATGTGGTGGGTGAGATCATTTCATCACTACATCTTTTCGAAAATGCGTTAAATTGTTTTTATTGTTTTTTTTTGACGACCGATGTGGCGCGGCGGGCGAAGGTCCGCCTGCGACGCAAGAGGTTGCGGGTTCAATTCCCGCCTTGGGACAAATGTTTGTACGATCTGCAAATATTTGTTCCGAGTGTTCTGGGTATTTACTATGTATAATAAAAATATCTATTTATGTAATGTATAGTATTAAGTATATCAGTCATCTAGTACCCATAACACAAGCTCTGCTTAGCTTGGGGCTAGATGATGTTGTGTGGATTGTCCAGCAATATTTATTTTATTTATTTATTTAATGGCTGTCAACAAAAAAAACTAACCGGCTGCGGTACTGGCTGAAAATTTAAATATAGTCCCTCAAAAGAGTTGTGAACAAGGAGGTTACGTGCAATTTGCAATAATTTTATTCCAAAATAGATTTTTACCAGACTTATCACTCCGACCTGGTAGTCTGCAAAGGGGCAGTCTGCACGGTCGTGGAGCTTATTTATGGTATATCTGGGCTAGTTTGCATGATAGTAACCCTAATGGTTTTGCACGATTTGTGCAAAATCAATAACATACTTACCAAAATGTAAGAAAAATGTGGTTTTGTGTTATTAAATGTTACTTTAAAAATTCAATTTTTTTGAAAATAAACTTGGTTGTGTTGAATTCAGCTAACAATACTGTTTTAAATTGTGATAACACTTTCCACAATACCCCCACTAAACATGCTACATTTTATGTAATTGTTATGTTTCTGATTTTGCACACAATATATCGTGCAAAGTTGCGCGCCTATTCATGCAATATACATATTAAGTGAGGCATAACTATGGCTCTGTAGCTTTTGATTTTGATCTAAGTATTGTATTTTTCCAGTGTTTAGCGAAAAACGTTACTCAGAGAGATTTAGATCTTGGGCGAATCTATCCACCTCTCAACGACATCCCGAGCTTGTCTTGTAAAATAGCCGTGGATGTGATTGAGGATGCCTACAAGTACAGTGCGTATGAATTAAGTTCACTATATTTTGAATTGTAATTATTAACTTAAGACTAGTTACATAATGTAGTACCACAGAAGGTTGTTGGAGAATCAGGGCGATAGTGAACCTATTAGTTTTTAGTGACTTTCCGTCCGTATGTCTGTCCGTCTGTTTTGTTTTGATGTACCTGTTTCATTATTGTCCCGTATTGGGTTGTCGCTGTCGGCCCTTATTTCTATTAGTATAGATCTACATCCAGCTACCCAATTGAAAATATTAACAG
The DNA here is from genome assembly GCA_905147745.2 of Phlogophora meticulosa. Classification (NCBI taxonomy): domain Eukaryota; kingdom Metazoa; phylum Arthropoda; class Insecta; order Lepidoptera; family Noctuidae; genus Phlogophora; species Phlogophora meticulosa. Next base: position 7,055,345 of record LR990528.1, on the reverse strand, counting down.
ACAATACTTGCGTTTATTATTTTACAGAGCTTGCGAGCTTTTATCCCAAACCAAAGGATTTGAAAGCGTTTGTAGATGATTTTATTTACAAAACTGACTATGACTGTTACATACCAGATCTGTATTGTTACCCTGAAAATAATGTTAAGTTAAAAACGATTGAGGAAATGTTGAAGGCATTGTAAGTACTTATTCATACTTCTTACTGTACTGTACTGTACATAATAAATATCCTTGCTATTTAATGGCTTCCAATATTATTTTTCACGATGCGTACACGCAAACCATCGAACAATATTCGCCAACAACGAATGATTAGTATAATTGATGGGTTATTCTCAAACAAATTTAGCTTGATAAAATTATGCAAAATAACCATTAATTTACATTTCAGCAAAGAGAAAAATAAAAAGTGAAAATAAAATGCGAAGCAACCATTTCCAATTTAAACGAACAAATTAATTGTTGTATCGGATAAAGTGTATGAGGTTGGTACCTTTATTTTGATCTATAGCATGTTGAATTTAAGGATAAGAAGAAATGAGAATACGAATATAAATTGTATTTGTTAATTGTTACAAGTAATAGTAAATAATCTATCATCTATAGCAAATTCATCTATTATCAAGTGTAAAAACTAGGTTTGTTGGGACGGTGGTTCTCAAACTAGGATTTTACCTGTATCTTGAGGACCTAGACTTCATGAGCAATAGAAATTGTTAGAAATAGGTTAATAAGATAAAGGCATTTAAAGAGCGAAAATCCCCCCGTGCCAACAAATGATCGTAGCCGTGTGAAGATTGATTCAAACAGTTTTTATTTAATTTGATGAATCGGCGAGACTAACACCGCCATTGACAACCGTTGTAGTGCGGCGGGCGAAGGTCCGCCTGCGAGGCAGGAGGTTGCGGGTTCGATTCCCGCCTTGGGACAAATGTTTGTACGATCTACAAAGATTTGTTCCGGGTGTTCTGGGTATTTGCTATGTGTAATAAAAAATATATATCTATGTAATGTATTGTATTAAATATATCAGTCATCTAGTACCCATAACACAAGGTCTGCTTAGCTTGGGGCTAGATGATGCTGTGTGGATTGTCTAGCATTATTTATTTATTTAATTATTTGTAACCTACTATTCGTTTCTCACACAAGCTCTGCATAGGGCTAGATGATGCTGTGTGGATTGTCCAGCATTATTATTTTATTTTATTTTGTTTTATTCTCGCCCTTGAAGATGGCACGTTGCTCAGTCTGGGGGCACGTGCATATGTGATGCGCCGACAAACATGGTCATTACGAATAATGAAGTGACAGAAAGAAAAGCAAAAGAAAGAATAAATTTTAATTTTCCACAGAAGACATAATAGCACATATTATAAAAAAAAACTTGCAATACGTACATACATGAACTCACGCCTTTTTCCCATGCGGGTAGGCAGAAACCACAGAGCGCCACTCGCTACGATCTTTACATACTCCTTTCGCTTCGCTCACATTCATACATCTGGTCATACACGCACGCCAGTTGCGAGTACTACGATCACCTGACCTTTTTGAAGAAGTATAAGGTCAGTGTATGTCCTTCTACTGTCCTTCCCCAAGGAAGGAAGAAGTACATCAAATCGAGGAGGAGAAGGATCATTTCTGATTCGATCACGCAGGGAAACTCCAAAGTTTCCCTGCGTGATCGAATCAGAAATGAGGAGATCCGCAGGAGAACTAAAGTAACCGACATAGCACACAGAATCACCAAACTTAAGTGGCAGTGGGCGGGGCACATAGCTCGTAGAACACATGGCCGTTGGGGCAAGAAAGTTCTCGAGTGGCGATCGCGCGCCGGAAGACGCAGTGTAGGCAGGCCTCCCACACGATGGACCGACAACCTGGTGAAGGTCGCGGGAAGGGCATGGATACGGAAGGCGCAGGACCGTCATTGTGGAAATCCTTGGGGGAGGTCTTTGTCCAGCAGTGAACGTCTTTCGGCTGAAATGATGATGATGATGTCCTTCTAGGGCGTCCCCTCCTGGCGTTTCCGTTTACATCTGCCTCATAAATACCTTTTGTTTTTCGTCTTTCATTCATCCTCCGAGAGTGAGATCCAATGATAGAGAGTATGTAATTAACACGCTTTTTCTTCATGCTTATTTCAAAGGTACATTGATGAAAGACCATTGATTATCTGCACACCTGAAGAAAATTGCAAAGTGCAAATTTAATACCTACCTTAGGCCTTTAGGTATAATAATAATAATAATAATAATAATCTTTATTGGAACAAAAACACAATTTTACAACTTATTTGCGTACGTAAATAGCTACATTAGTTAAATAACTGTGTTGCAGCCATTAACGCCCACCTCCAGGAAAGACACAGCGTTCCAAATTTCAGATATGAAACTAAAAACTAAAATAATTGACTACAGATTGATTAAAAATTAAGAATTTAAACAAAATGTAAAGAAAAATTAAAGCTATTTAAGGTAGTGCATGTGGTAGTGTTGTGTGTGAGTGTAGCGCATGTCTGTAGGGTGTAAGTGTAGGGTGTGCCACGCTACCTTGTGTCTGGTGTGCATGTTAGCGGAAGAAATGTTTTTTATGGTTTCACAAACATTTCTAATTCCTCATATGTTAGAGAGTGGAGCCATTCATCAGTGATTTTTTTGCAATTTCGGAATGTACATGGATAAATAGTAAGCTCTTTATTTATTTTATTATATAGCACGGGGCTACAGAAAACGTACTGCCGGCGGGCAGTCTCGAGTTTGACACTTGATGTAGGACAGACTCTGTCAGTTCTTCGTTTTTTCCTTTTACGATCAGGTTCAAAAGTTAGGGTTAAGTGTTTCCGCAACACTGTACTTAGCACAAAAGAGTGCCTTACCGTCGGTAGCTTCCACAGCATGTACAGTTCGCGGGTAGGGAAGTGGTAGGGTTTAAAGGCCATTACCTTAAGGACAGCCCTCTGCGCCCTCTCCAAACGTAGCATAAGGCACTTACCAGCACCGCCCCAGACCGAAATACAGTATGTTAAAATGGAGTGGGCAAGAGCAAAGTACACAGTTCTCAGGATAGAAAAATCGGCAGAGGTCCTTAAGTTTTTAAAAACGAAAATTAATTTTCTAACCCTAGACACCAGTGAATTGATTTGCACACTCCATGTCAACGCGCTGTCAACCCAGACTCCAAGATATTTAATAGAGTCAGTACGCATAATTTCAGGACAGCCACAAGTGGCAGTTCTAACTGTATGGCATACATGAGCAGTCAGGCGGAAAGCCGGAGCTGGCTGTGAAGCTTTCCTTGGACTGAAACTGATGAATTTGGTTTTATCAAGGTTTAGGGTGAGCAAGTTCTGTGTGAGGCATTTCATAGTAGCTAGCAAGGCTGACTCAGCGTGAGTCCGCACCTCGTTCCAGTCACGGCCATGAACCAGGATAACAGTGTCATCGGCGTAAGCGAGTACTTTGGAGTTTCTTAGTTCAAGTTTACAGAGCTCGTTGATGTACACCAGGAAAAGGGTGGGTCCCAAGACACTACCTTGCGGAACTCCGTAGCTGATGGATGCTTCCTTACTGAAGTTATTGTTTATGCTGACAATTTGTGAGCGTTCACTAAGATAACTCTCAAACAAACAAAGCGGTAGGCCTCTTACACCTATCCTTTCCAATTTACTGAGCAGGAGGGGGACGGAGACAGTGTCAAAAGCTTTAGAAAGATCAAGAAAGATAGCTAAGGATTTATCTTTGTTGTTAAGATTTTGAGATACTGTACCTATTAATTCTAATATCGCATCCTCTGTACTTCTGCCTGATCTGAATCCATATTGGTTCGTAGCAAGTATATTTTGTGAGTTAATGTAATCTAACAAACGCTTGTTTAATATTTTTTCGAGGAGCTTAGCTAGAATTGTTAATACTGATATGGGTCTGTAGTTGTTGACACTGTCTCTGTCTCCACTCTTGTAAATAGGGTGCACAACAGCCTTTTTGAATACCTTAGGGAATGTTCCAGTTGTAAGGGCAAGGTTAAAGACGTGGCAGGCAATCGGAACCAGAGTGCTTCGAGCACTGTAGATTACAGTTGCGGGGATACCGTCCCAGCCCGTAGCACTAGATAATCGTAAACCACGAATAAGATTGTCTATCTCTTCGTTATCCGTGCTCAAAATAGCCATTGAGTTAGGCAGGATATCTGAAGTGCCAGGGTCTATGGTCTCGATAAGATTATAGTGGGGAGAGTTAAGGATTTTGGATGCCAGTTTTGTTCCCACGTTTGCGAAAAAGTCATTGACAGAGTCAAGTGATTGAGTCGAATCTGGAGTTAAGGCTAACAATTCACCGGCAGAGGCCTTAGTCTTATGGAGATTGGAGATAGTTTTAATGAGATTCCACGTAGCTTTCGGGTTCTTACGATTTTTTTCAAATTCATGTCGTTCGTATTCTCGTTTTACTCTCTTTAATAGATTGTTGCAAAAATTTTTGTATCGTTTATAGGTTATTTTCAGAATATTGTTATTAGCATCTTTCTTCGATTTGCGATACATGTTATCGCGATTTCGAATACACTTAAGGAGCCCAGGTGTGATCCATGGCTTAATTATGCGCTTTCGGTTTGGGACAACGGAATCACGACTATTTTTATCAACTACTGAGGAAACAAGTTTGACCATAATAGAAGCAGCAGTTTCAGAATCTTGACAATTCAGTACAGGGGCAAAGTCAAGTTTTTCAATTTCCAAAACGCAAGCACTAACGTCTACATGACGATGGGGGGAGTGGGATTTAGGGACATTTAATTTTATATCACAAAAAACTACGATAGGGGCATGGTCAGTAATTAGAGAGTCAAGAACTAAGGTTATAGCTGGTTTATTTGACTTTAGGATCACGTGGTCAATGCAACTGTCGTTCCGTGTTGGGAGAACATGAGCAGGCAGCATGGCGTGCGATGCTAGAGCATTGAGGTACATGTCCGAGTTCAAGTCAATCATGTTTGGGGCTATGTTTATATTGATATCACCAACCAAAATGACAGTTCTGAAAGAATTAAGGGAGTTGAGAATTATATCTAGATCTGTAATAAAATTCTGAATATTTCTCGTCGAGGGTGACCTATAAATAGCAATAAGTGCCACCTCGTTTTTAAACTTAAATACCAAACAATTAGCATCAGTCAATATAGGTTTTTCTAATAGGAACTGTAACTCTACTTTAATATATACCACAACCCCATCATTCTGGTTAGAGTGATCAGAGTAATTAGACACAAAACCCGGTATGGAGGGGAGATGTGGACATTTACTCAACCAACATTCCGATAATACCACTACGTCAAACTGTATGTTTATTCGATGCAGCAATATTAAGAGGTTGTTAAAATTTACCGTGCTGCCGATGCTTCTGATGTTAACGTGAAATATTTTTAGGCCTTGACTAATACTACGTACGTATGAATTAACTTGTTCCGGACAACATAGGTGTGATGCTGAAATTGAAAGGTGTTCTAAATCATCTATTATTTTTCCATTGTCATTCATAATAATCAAAGCCAAGAATAAACAGGTGAATTGATTTGTTGAACGTAATATAGCATATTACGAGGGGACTATAAATATTACTATAAACATCAAAGTATTCCATTTGTACAAAATACTTCTTCCGCAGTGTGTATTGTGAGTGTAGGTAGTTATGTGTGTGTGTAGTAATATATAAAAGGTAGCATAAGATACGAGGCATGTATGCTAATTTTAGAACATGCATATGCGTCATGCAGATGAGAAGTATAAAATAATAGGAAAATTTGACTTTAAGAACTAAACAAGTTAAAAATATTGTACAATAATGCTTTAGATGATGAGGGATAAACAACAACATCCAACAAAACACAGTAAGAGCTAGTCATATTATAGTTTTCGCAAGTAATGAGAGATCTGCTTCGGTTTTCACGTGGATATGCTTACTTCCCTCCTTTTCACGGACAAATATCTTGCCGTGCTTAACCCAGCAGAACTTATAATTATTGGTATTCGCCGCGTCACGAGCCAGGAAAAACAGTCTTTTGTTGCGTGGTGACAGGTTCTCTGAAATAAAAATTGTTTTCGCTGGGCCACTAATCTTAAGGTGCTCAGTAGTTAGTTTGAAGCTATTCAAATTATGCTTTCGGTACTTCTCAAGGAATTCTTCTTTTCGAAGAACGGTGGTAAAATTAACTATCATAGTTTTATGGGCCGGATCTTTAGATTTTATTCGGAAGATGTCTTTTACGTCGTAAGAATTTATTTCACATTTAATTATATTGCTAGTATCTAAGACGGTTTTCAATAAAGTAGTCTTGTTTTCGGTTTTTTCGACTGGAATGTTGCGAATTTCCACGCATGTCGATCTGGATCCTTGCTCAAAATTTTCTATTTTGGTTTCTAAAGTAGATATGTAGGACATATTTTCTCTACGCTCTGTTTCTAAATGCTCAACTCGTGAAGTCAGATTGTTTATTTTCTCACTCATCATATCAAAAGTAACTCGCAGTTCATCCATTTTAGAGCATAACATGTTGTATTTGTCTTCTTGCTGTTGTTTAAGGTCGTTAAACATTACCCTCAAGTCCGTCATAAAAGTAGATAGGCAGTTCTCCTCGTCTTCACTGCGCTTTCGTTTGATATTCCGGAAGGTAATGGCAGGTGACATGTTGCCAGGAGGAGAAGACATGCTTGCATTTAAGTTAGGTTCCGAGGAGCAGTGAGGTGTATATAGTGGTTGCGGGGTACTGAAGAGAGTTGTAGGCGTCGACGGCGTGGTCGGCGGTGGAGGCGGCGAGCGTTCGAGGGGCATATTGTATTGTATTAGAGATCAGGTACCAGGCGAGCAGCAATTTGTAAGAGGTTAAAGACACACGTAACTATCGATGTTGTTGAGAGCTCAGCTTAAGCTGGTCGCAATCGACGTTTTCGTACAAAGTTGTTTTCCGTCCAGTATAACTTGACCCCCGTGAGGGAGTTGAATATTACTGTCTCCTTTGGCGTTTACGTACGATGCACGCACACGTTGCAAATTCTATAAAGAATTTGAATTAGGCAGATGTGTGAAGTTACGCACGGGGCGGTTCGTTAATGAGTTAATTGTTTGAGACTCACTCAGGCGCAGGGCACGTAGAATTGAGGAATTTGCGACGCACGCGCAGACCTCTTGGTTGTTCATGCACTCCTATTATTTGTTCTGAATTTTGTTGGTTAAATGTATTATTTATTTAATTGCGGATAAATTATTTTAGTATAAACACGTCCGAGCTAGTCAGAGATCCGGAGGGAAGGGAAATGGTATGTTTAAACATGGATGCTCACTAACACTAAGCGACACCTAAATGTGATGTCTAAATAATGGCGCACTGCTTTTGCAATACGCAAGGATATTTAGGCATTACTTTAAGATGTCACGTAGTGTTGGTGAAAACAGGCATGAAAGTTTTATTTTTATAAATAAATAAATAAATATTGCTGGACAATCCACACAGCATCATCTAGCCCCAAGCTAAGCAGAGCTTGTGTTATGGGTGCTAGATGACTGATATGCTTAATACAATACATTACATAGATAGATATTTTTATTATACACAGCAAATACCCAGAACACCCGTAACAAATATTTGTAAATCGTACAAACATTTGTCCCAAGGTGGGAATCGAACCCTTCGGACAATCGGACCTTCGCCCGCCGCGCCACATCGGTCGTCTATGTTATCACCTGTATGTGCGTTTTGTTGTCCGCAAATTGTTAAATTTATTATAATGCTAGAAGAAATAAATATTCCGATGTGATTAAAAAGAATAGTTTACTTCTTTTAGCAGTTATTTTAAAACGATGGCAACTTATAAAGTATTTTAGTATTTACTTAACTTTTTTGACAAGCGCCATTTCAGTTTGGTTTTCTGACTATTATAAGTATTTATTGTAGCTTTTTGATAATTATTTTATACTGGCAACCAGCCCCTGATTTGCACGGGAATCATTTATTGATGACTGCTATAATTGAGTTGAATATTAATGCTTAAAGACAACCCCCTTTATAATAATCACGGCGGAGAGTTATACTGAACTAAAGCTTCGAAAAATGTATGATTTATCTGAAGTCCAGACACATGAAGTATTAGGCGATTGGCACACTGCACCTCATCAAGCAGCGGGGTACGTGGCGACGAACGACGAACACTGAGCGTGAATGTGTTTTCTGCACAAACACAGAAACTTGCAAACAACGTAAGAACACGCACTCCTGCGCTACGCTGCGTGATGCGGTGCAGTGTAGAAAGTACCAGCCTATTACTGTCCCACTGCAGGGCCAAGGCCTCTTCTCATACATAGAAGGCATAAGCATTAATCACCACGCTTGCTCACGAGGGTTTGGCGATTTCAGACTTATATTAATTATATAAGTCCAGGTTTCCTCACGATGTTTTCCTTCACCGATGTCAGTGTTGTCCAAGATAAACTTAGAAAGTACATATGAATTGAAAAACTCACATTGGTACTTGACCAGGTTTGAACCCACAACTTCGTGCACAAGAGGCGAGACCTACCACTGGGCCATCGTGACATTTTTTACTGGGCCATCGTGACATTTTTTTTTGTCGGTGCAGTGTTGACGACACGGTTGGCGCGGTGGTTGAGCCATCGGCTGCTGCGCCGCGTGTTGTGGGTTCGATCCCCACACGGAACAAATAATTGTATGGCCTACAGGTAGTTGTTCCGGGTCTAGCTGTTTGTGTATGTGAGTTTAAATGTTTGTAAACGCACCCACGATACAGGAGAAATTCCTAGTGTGGGGCAACGTTTTTTTTAAAAAGAAAGAAAAGAAAGTATGAAAGAAAAGAAAGAAAAGAAAAGTGTGCCAATCGCCTATAGATTCTGATTTTTTTTTTCAGTGGCGGATATGTCAATACATGATTTTATATTTAACAGCACGGAATTTGCCATACCCTACGAATAAATGTGTTCGACTTTGGCTTTAACGATGTCAAAAGTCGCACCAAAATCTGCGAAGTGGTTTAAAAGAACTAAGCGGTAACACAGACAGACACGAAAAGCGACTCCATTTTATATTGTTTGTGTAGATATTGAGGATACTAAATCGGTATCGAAATTGTACGCACAGTTCGTGATTTTTTAAGTTGTTTTGGTCAATTATTGTGTTTAGTATATTAAAGCACTCAAGATTTTGCCAATTTAACGTGTTTTATTTTAAAAACATAGACTGTACTAATACCTCTGTACATAACAGTCGGAACTCTCTGGTAAAATAACGGTGAATTTTGTAAAGATACAGATTGTATGTCCATCCAGACTAATTGAATTTACTATCACTTTTGGGAACTGATACTCGTATGTCTTGCAGGACTAAGTCAAAATTGCATTGCATCTGAAATTTATTTAGGATATTTTTGGAACAAACAGTCAAAAAATAAGTATAAGTATAAGTATAATATATAGTAAAAGACCTCTTCTCATACAGAGAAGGCACGAGCATTAATCACCACGTTTGCTTAAGACGGGTTGGCGATTTCAGACTCATATTAAGTATAACTCCAGGTTTCCTCACGATGTTTTCCTTCACCGATGTCAGTGATGTCCAAGATAAACTTAGAAAGTACATATGAATTGAAAAAGTCACATTGGTACTTGCCCAGGTTTGAACCCATAACTTCGTGCACAAGAAGCGAGGCCTAACTCATTGGGCCATCAAGACGGTGGACATCCTGCTCAATAATTAATCGGATGGTGTGGTTGCGGTTCGATTCCCGCCTTGGGACAAATGTTTGTACGATCTGCAAATATTTGTTCCGGGTGTTCTGGGTATTTGCTATATATAATAAAAATATCTATCTATGTAATGTATTGTATTAAGTATATCAGTCATCTAGTACCCATAACACAAGCTCTGCTTAGCTTGGGGTTGGATGATGCTGTGTGGATTGTCCAGCAACATTTATTATTATTATTTACATAAACTTACGCCACTTTCCCATAGGGTTAGGCAGGAACTTCAGAACGCCACCTGCTACAATTCTTACACTACTTCTTTTGCTTCGTTTACGTTCATAAATCTGTATGAACTAAGAAACGAACTAAGGGGTGCTAAATAAACTAATTATTTATGTGGCTCAATAATTTATACGTCATACAGGGTGGCCATTTAGTCACCTGCAAGACTCAAATGGGAATGAGTAATGACTGCATAAAAATATGAACACTGACCCGCCCGGCGCGGCCTTGAGGTGTTTTAAACTTAAACGTGCGCGGCACATGAGGTCAACGCCCGAGATTCGCTCCAGGTTTGACTCTGCATTAGAAAATGCCATCGATATATTGATAAAAAATTAAGGTATTTTTTTTTCTATTGATTCGGGTAGATTCGGGACCGTGGTCTGATTTAACTCCTTAAATCCTGCAGGTGATTAAATCGGGACCCTGTATATCTTTTCTGAACCCAGAGCGACAGAAATGATGGGTCATGAAAAGCTGTTTACTACAGAGATTTTATTGTTTTATGCTTTTTACTACTAGAACTCCGGGGTCGAAAGGCTGGGTTTACTCTGTGGGACCTTGTTTTCATGTTTCCATGACGCTGACGTCAAAATTGTGACTTCACTTGCTATCTTTATATCTTTTTATCGTTTTTATTTTGAAAATGCTTCCTAGTATTTGGAGGAACATTTTGTAAGTACTTTTATTTATCATAAATCAACGTTATGTGTTGTAGAATAAATATCTACGTAGTTCGTAATAATTTTTATTTTTTTAGTAGCAGCCCTAAGTCTGGATTTGTATCTCTTTGATGGCAATAGGCTCGCCTCCTATTACTGTTACTTAAACATAAATGGCGAATAAAGTTTGAATGAATAGTTGTATTTGATGTTAGTTTGTCGTTATGTTCTGACGTTAAAAGTATTTGTCAAGAGTGGGTATTTTAGTTATGTTTGTGTAGTGGGTAACTTGCTTTATGTACCAGTATTTAAATACTGGTCTGCCTGTGTAAGTTCTTTGTTTGTGAACCGTTATTTTCACAATATGCTGTTGTGGTATACTTAAATATGTGACAAGAGTGATGGTCTTAGTAGCCAGATGATGAAATCACTTTGTAATGACCTGATTTCAGCAGTGCATTACTCTAGGCTCAGTTGCTTAATCTTTCCTATTGGTATAAGTTTTTACACTTTCATAGCGAGCTTGTTAGTAATACACCTCCAACTATTTGCATTGGAACTATGGTTCCGTAAAATAACTGATCTTTTACAATTTACTTTAATGTTGTTTTCGTAGGTTTAAAAACAGTGCCAGCACGGCATGTATGAATTGTTGGGCGTCAGTGAAGAAGCCGAAGCAACAGCAAGATGCACATCTTTCACTGAGTGCTAAAAAATATGTTGTATCCGGCGATATAGTTACTTCTAATTTGACGAAAGGCATCGACCACTTAAGAAATCCGCGTCTTAACAAGGTAGATGATAACACATGAATTGAAATTGTGGTATACTAAGATGCTTCCACTCATGAAGGCGGGTTGAGTGTGAGTGTGTAGGATTTTAGTTACACGTTCACATTGTTTCTGTGTGTATAAAGGCGGCTCGGCCAATACTGAGCGCTTCTGAGTTTACGCACGTACAAACGTAGTGTGCGTGTAACTGACACACTCAAAGAAGGCACACCTGCCTTCGTGAGATGTAACATCTGTATTTAATTCAGACTCAAAACTGATTCAAAACTCTTGCCCTTTATTACAACTTTTTCTTTAATTTGGTAAGAAGAAACAGAAAACTAAGCATTTTTTTTTTTTTTTTAAACGTTGCCCCACACTAGGAATTTCTCCTGTATCGTGGGTGCGTTTACAAACATTCAAACTCACATACACAAACAGCCAGACCCGGAACAACTATCTGTAGGCCATACAAATATTTGTTCCGTGCGGGAATCGAACCCACGACACGCAGCGCAGCAGTCAATCGCTCAGCCACTGCGCCAACCGTGTCGTCAATTAATCAATGTCAAGTCAATATTATTCTGTTTCTTCTTCCAAATAGTTGCAGTCCAAATTGTGTTGCTAGGGAGCACTCTATTTGGACTGCCACTTATAACTTATTGTAACTGCTTCTTCTAAACACACATGCGATATAAGCAGGTTTTATAGAAAGAAAGAAATGTGAAGTTCATTTTTGTGCGTATTTTTCAAGGGTCTCGCGTTCACTTTAGCAGAGCGCCAGACATTTGGCATTCATGGACTTTTGTCAAGCGAATTTAGAACGCTTGAACAGCAAATGGCTATATGCAAACTATCAGTTGATAGATACAGGAGCTTATTGAACAAATACATTTATTTGTCGGAGTTACAGGTAAACGAGAAGAAATATATTTCTTTATAGTATTCACAATTTTAAAGCTTTTGCCCATTAAATACTGGCGACAGTGGTGTAAGGCCTTGACGACCGCGAGAGTCTCCTACCCGTAAGAGTGATATACTTTTGGGTGACTGTTTTGTTATTTACTGTGTGGGTTGGCAAAAATGTATATATAAGTATAACCCTCGGGCTAGATGAAAAATTATTACCACAGCTTTCACCCCTAGTGATATCTCCATACGGTCGTTTTCAGTAACATTCCTCAATCCACGATCTTCAACTGCTACTTCTGATTCATAGATAAGTTGCAAACAAAAATCGATTTCTAGATTGGGATTGAGAAATCGGCCCTTAGATGTAATGTAAGGCTGTTTTTCAGTTGAAATTATGTAGGATGTTTACGTGATGAATTACGTGTTAAATAAACACGATTTCTCTGATTACTTCTTTAGTTTAGGCTTAGTATTCTTAGACTTTAAAAAACAATATTTTGACTTGATTAATATTGGTTCAGTGTTTCCTACATTTCAGGAAACCAATGAAACGTTATTCTTCTGCTTACTAAATCAAGATTTACACAAATATATGCCCGTGATCAATTCTCCGACTGTGGGAATAGCATGTCAGAGATTTGGTCTCGTGTACAAAAGGTTTAGAGGTCTGTTTGTAACTGTACATGATAGAGGACATGTCATTGATGTATTGAAGAATTGGTGAGTCGTGAGATTTTGTCATTACATCTTTAAGCCGGCAGCGTAATTTGTGACGATACGTTTATCTACCTTTAACCGGAATATTACGGAGCAATTGAGGCAAGATGCCTCTACTATAATGTTTCTTAAGGCGTTGATCTTGCGCCTGATCGCTCTCCGGTCGGATCGGATTGCCTATGAGATTCTATTCGACTATTCTAGTGACGGAAGAGAGACTGCAAATTATTATACCCAGCAGCGATGTCTAAAATTCTGTTAGAAGGACTTCTTATTGATTTTGGAAATTGAGTTCTGCTGAGAATTTTAACATCAAGACTTTTACATTCATCTAAGATGAAATTGTATACTAATTTATAGGCACCTGAATTCTCCTTCAGCGAATATAATACTGATAATAGCTGATAGCAATGACACGGTTGACGCAGTGGCTGAGCGATTGGCTGCTGCGCTCCGTGTCGTAGGTTCGATTCCCGCACGGAACAAATATTTGTAAGTCCTACAGGTAGTAGTTGTTCCGGGTCTGGATTTTTGTGTTTGAGAAATTAAATGTTTGTAAAACGCACCCACGATACAGGAGTAATTCCCAGTGTGGGGCAACGTTTTATTTAAAAAAAAATGATTCCAGGCCAGAACGAGACGTCCGGGTGGTAGTAGTTACTGATGGAGAAAGAATTTTGGGTCTCGGCGACCTTGGTGCACATGGTATGGGTGTAACCCAGGGTAAGTCAATACTGCTCACGGCGCTTGCTGGTATCAAACCGCATCAGTGTTTGCCAGTCTGCCTCGACACCGGGACCAATAATCTGGTGAGTAAGCTTTGAATTTAATATTCTTTACTTCTTATTAAAACATGCAAAATTTCACCTCAATTGACCAGAACTGGCGACAACGCAAAAAAAACATGGGCTCGTTTTGTATAAGTGTGATTGCTGAGTACGTAGTCCCTGTTATTCGGTTCCTGTAACATTTTTCAATGGCGCTAGAGTAGTTCTTCCGTTGTTTTCTAATGAAGTAGGTAATACCTACCTTCTATACATACACCACTGTCAACCTCTAAGGGGAATACAGGTGTGATATTCTTATCTTATTTCAGTCGCTAATTGAAGATCCTCTTTACATTGGCATTCGAGAGAAAAGGTACCAACGCCTTGAATATGACGAACTCATAATAGAGTTTTTGAATGCAGTTAGGAGATTATATGGACCCCAAACCCTTGTGATGGTATTTACGTTTTATTATTTTCGTTTTCTGTTAAAGTCAAAATTATTTTCAGCCTTGCTCAGTTTTGTTCACCCATTTACAGTAATATATCAGAAAAACAAAAGAACTGTAATCTAAACAAATAAATAAAATTGAAGTGTCTGTTTGTAACGTTAAAATGACAGCTTTTTAATAAATGTAAACAAAAGTTTACACGTTAGTTATACCTAAAAAACGGCGGATAAAATCGCGGGCACAGCTAATATTATAGAAATAAAGAAAAGACATTTATATAGCAGACTCAGGCACACAATGACAATTATGAATATCGAAAACTAAGAAAGAAGTAATGATAATGATGGCAGAAGAATCATGTTTGTTCCATTTTAATACTTCAATGTTTCGAGAGAGAGAGATCGAGAGATCCTTGAGATGAGAAAGCCGTTCTAAGTTTGAAAACAAGGTGGTAGGCTGAAGTCCTTTGGCCATTTTCAGCGTCACACTGTTCCCTGTCTCATGGTACATGCTATGGAGATGTACTGATGTGGGCCGTTACACACGCTCACTACGGCTGTAACCTACTCTCTGACATAGGATATATTCCATTTTTTGTCTCTGCAGGTTTAATGCTTTTCAGTGGAAGAGTTGGAAGTAATCATCGGGGGTAATCGGCGACATAACAACGTATCTTCAGCAAGCCGTCTACCCCGTAGTCTGACTTAGGTCCCCGATGTCTTTTCCTGTAACTTCTTATGTATTTATAACACTTAAAAACCACATAAAAACAAAAAAAATACAAACAGATTTTTTCTTTTTGTTTAAGATAAGAGATATTCTTGATGAACTATACTTTTACAGATGGAGGACTTTGCGACACAAAATGCTCACCGCCTTCTGGATACATTTCGCGATGAATATTGTGTATTTAATGATGATATACAAGCCACTGCCGCCGCAGTAGTCAGTGGTCTTATGGTTGCATGCCAGAAGATTACCAAAAAGAAATTAATGGATCACACCTACATGTTTGTAGGAGCAGGCTCTGTAAGTTTTGATCTCCATTTCATATTAACATAGTAGAGATATTTACATATTAGGCGAAGTCTGAAAGTGGCGCCTGTGACCGAGAAGTTGTGTGGAATTCGGTTGTCATGGTATGGTCATGTGATGCAAAGGAATGAGGACCATGTTGCGAGGAAAGTTTTGAGTGTGAATGTGCAGGGTTACACGAATAAAGGGAGACCAAAAAAAGATGGATGTATTCTATGATATGGCTAAAAAGCAGGTGACGGCAAATAGAGATGTATGGAAGAAGAAGACATGCTGCGCCAACCCCCCAATAAATTGGGATAAGAGCAGGAGGATGATGATAATAGTACTAGTTGTTACTCACGTGTTCGCTGCCGTGGTTGGTCCCACAGGAACCGTGTAATTTTCAGAAATAAAAAGTACCCCACACTTTCCGATTGTTCATATATAGTATATATGAACAATCGTGAAAACTTACTTCCGATTCAGTGTAAAAGAATATGACCACACTTTTTAATTTGGAATAATAAGTAAGGAATCGAAAGTATGTAGGGTGGCCTTTGACCGGCAGTTGATATCGGGTATAAATACTGCGAGAAAAATCCATTGTAAAATAAAGTTAGAAAAAAAAATGCTGTTAAAATGGTCCCAAGGCTGGGCTGGAAAGATTTTTATTTATTTATTTTGGCATATTGGTGTGTGCTAGCTAACATGTAGCAAATTATTTAATTCAATGACGTTTAAAGATGATTGACATAATTATTATTTTTTGACATAATATGTTGTATAGCTTCAAGTTCTTCAAACCTATCAGACAGACGTGTTGCTGGGGAGTTTGTTCCTCCACTTCTTCTTCCCAGCAAAAACACTAGGAAGTGGTGAAGGGTGGGCGTTTTGGGGGACTGTCTTATGTAAACGTTTTTGACGTTCAAAAAGTGCTGATTCTCAGCCTAATTTGAATAAATGAATTTTGATTTTGATTTGATTTTGATTTTGATGATGATGATTTCTCTTATTTCTCGCGAGTCAAGACGGGCGTTGGTATTGCAAATTTACTATGTGAAGCGATGATGGAAGAGGGCCTCACTAGCCAAGCAGCGAAAAACAGGTGCTACATGTTTGATATCAACGGTCTTCTCTCACTGAAGCCACGCATAGAAATACCGCCTCACGCAAAGAGCTATTTCCGAGATTTGGATCCAGAGACAAATTTACTAAAATGCGTTGCCAAGTTTAAAGCGACATGTTTAATAGGTAAGACATCTATACTAATATTATAATTAAGAGGAAAGATTTTATTATTTGTATGTTTGTTAATGATGGTTAAATTCAAAATTACCCAACAGATTTTTTTATCTTTCACCTAGGAAGCTACGTTAACATAGGCTATACTTTTTTAAATGACATCATCACTACGCACACGATAAAGTCTTTAGTGCGTGCATAGCCTACATAACCACAACGATCACCGCACCATACGGTGGACTGTTACTGGTGGTTACTGTTACCGGGTGGACAAATCAAATCAAAACGTTTATGGATTGCAATAAACGATTTGATTTGATTTGGTGGGTACCACCATTTAACTAAAACGACACCGTTTTCCCTGACTGGTGGGTAAGAAAACAAATTTTGAATTGTGTGACGGTAGCGCTGCAGTGTGCGCGATTGTGAGTAAGTATCTGTCTGTTGACATTTTTAAGAAAGAAAGAAAAAACGTTTATTCAGCCCAGGCTCGGGCACACAACACAAAAAATTGAAAACATAAAATATTTTTTTTATTAATTATGTGCCTTGCGGCTGCGCTAAATGGTTCTATTTCGGCAAAAAATGCCAGACTACTAGAGACTGACACTGGTTTTCAACTAGCCCTATGGTCGTATACTGTAATTTAGGAGTCGCTCAAGTTGAGTTATGTAGTACTTGGCAGTCTGTGTTCAGATTGACACTGTGACTGAGGATGTCGGCTATGGTGGATATATGATAGTTAGAACAAAAACAAAGTGTAAATTATAGATATATTTTCTTTTGGCAAAAGTTGCGCCAAGTATCTTGGTGTCTAAAGCAAAAATGTTAAGGCAAAAACTTGTATGTTTGCCTGCTTTATGGTTTAAGAAGTCAAAATACATGGGTGTCTCCACCAAAAGAGTCAAAATATTTTAACACAAAGCTGTTTTTCAGGTACGACAACATGCCGTGGTGTGTTCACGTCGTCTGTGTTGAAGGAAGTTGCTAAAAATACGGAAAGGCCCGTGATCTTTGCGCTGTCGAACCCAACTAGCTTATCCGAATGTACCGCTGAAGATGCTTATGCCTACACAGATGTAGGTATCGTAGGGATGAGATGCTACCTAGTTCTTAGGGTTCGGAACGGAACCTTTACTTTTAAGACATTTTTTTTGGTTCCTTTGTCACAATAATCTTTTTCACAAAAATGTACTTTTAAGTTCATCCTTTAAAAGTTGGGAATAGATGTACAAATAAGTGTGTTTACTTATGTCTGGACAATTTCGCTTTTTCGTCAATGTGTCACCCAAAATACCTATGGGAGATTTTAGGGTAACATTATGATCAAAAAACTTCTTCAACTGCAATCTGTAGTTCCTAGTTCGGCTTATCAACCTCATAAAAGTAAAATGTGTCTGCTTAAGCTAAAAGTTATGTGTTTGTAAAAATATTTTCCATCTTTACCCCCAGGGTCGCTGCATTTTCGCTTCGGGCTCCCCATTTCCTCCGGTCACGTACAAACGTCGGCAGTACATGACTGGTCAAGCCAATAACTACTACATCTTTCCTGGAGTAGCACTTGGAGTGATCGCTGCAAATGCTTTCCGTGTTACTGACGCCATGTTTCTTAGCGCTGCTAAGGTTAGTCTCTCATACATCAAACTGGGTCAGAGTCGTCACGCAGGGGGATGCCAGAAGACGGGCCTCGCTTAAAAAACGCTGGCGTGAAAACCTAGAGGTATTTGTAGAATATTGGTTGGACAAGGCATCGAACTGAAATAATGGAAAACAATGGGGGGTGCTTTCGAAAGAAGATTCCGAACACAACAATTTACAAGAACAATTATTTGACACAATAAATTTTATTTTATTTTATTTTTATAGCTTTGCCCAGCTTTACAGGTTCAATGCAAAAAAAAGTATTTTTATATTTTTGTAGTTTGAATGCCTTGTTCAAGCACACTCGGCAGTAGAGGTCGACTGCCGAGTGTGGTCTTAAGTTTGACCTGTAGAACGGGTAGGGTTTTAATGACCATTAGAAAATTCTCAATAGCAGCATGGAATAGTCTTGTCTGTGCTGTGCCAAGTTGATAGATACCAATGGCCTCGCACCCTATTACTCAGACTTATAACTATACTGGAAATGTAGATTCTATTGCCTTATATGGAAGTGCATCCCTATTTGCCAAAACTGGAGCATACATAAACCAAAAAGTATCCTCTTAGAATTATGAAGAAACGAAATATGATTATGATATTTTCTTATAATGATAGGTTAGTATCCAACAGCCAGATAGCTAGGTGATATATATTCAGCGGCTTGCGTATCACTTCGACATCTGGTATCTTTTATGAGTAACTTTTGAACTAAATGTCGTTTGCGAGATGAAGAAGTGTGCTGTCCGTGTTCCTGTGGCGCCATCTACATATTGTAGTTCTGAACCTGACTACGTAATTCTTTTAAAGCTGCATAGATGTCACTGTATTACTGTCTGCAACTTGCATTGATAAATATGGTTTTGTAACACTTTAGGCCCACATTAATTTTATTAATGGAATTTAATTCATTCTTGTAATTGTTTTCAGACTTTAGCAAGTCATGTCAGTGACGAGGATATCAGTGTTGGTCGCATCTACCCACACATCAATCGTATGTTTGCTATATCTCAGGCTATTGCTGCTAACATTGTTTCAATAGCATGTGAACAAAGTAAGTATATTATGTATTATATAACGGTACCTCGATGACCAAGCTTTGCTCGGATAAAAGGATGTTTTCTAAAAATGAAACCTAGCTAGATCGATTTATCGCCCCTGAAACCATACCAGCATACTAAATTTCGTGAAAATCGTTGGAGCTGTGTCCGAGTTTTAGATCATATATACATTCAATGTATATAAAATAATTGCTTGTTTAAAGGTATTAGATACTTAACATTTTTATCTAAGAGACAAAAAAAATAGTCAGTGCCTGCTTCGGTGTTTCCGAACGCATTAAGCCCGAATCTTCAAAGTTAGAGTACTTCTCGGTAAGCTCACTCCATTGTTGATTTTTCTCTGTCACCTCTGACCTAGACTGGATTCAAGATCAAACCATCAAAAATTAAAAAAAAAAATTGTAAGGTCAAGACGCACTCTGTAATTTAATTTCACTTCTGAAGTTGTATGCTTACGGACTTCAATATGGCACGAGATACCAACCCAATTCTTACACTTCTGTATAAAAAAAATATTCGAAACAAATTCTATGTTTATTTTGAACATTAGAAGTATTAACATTTTTTTATTTAGAAGAGAAAGAGGGTCTATCCTCTTTCTCTTCTCTCTCTATCGATTAGTTATCTCATCTAACGATATAAACGGTTTTAGCCATACTGCTATGAAACAAGGATTAATTGATTCAGAATTTTATCATCTGCCTAGTCTTTTCCCAACTAAGTTGGGGTCAGCTTCCAGTCCAAACGAATGCAGCTGAATACCAAAAATTTATATAGAGCCTGCCTATCTGACCTCCACAACCCAGTTACTAGATACGACACCCCTTTGTAAGTCTGATTGTCAGTCTTTCAGTCGTTCGGGGTCAAAGATCTACAAATGACAGCCGAGACCAATGGTTTAACGTGCTTTCAGAGGCACGGAGAGGGCCCACGGACCGATCTTGGCAAGCGTAGCTTAACGTTCGACCGAAATGCGTGGTCATTGCCTTTGTATTTAATATTTATGTATTATTTTTCCAGATCTAACATATTTGTGCCCGAAACCCAAAGATTTTGCATCTTTTATACAAGAACAAGCATACGAATTTAGATATCCATCCAACATTCCAAGTATCTATACTTACCCTGAAAGTAAAGCTATTATTAAACTGAAGAATATAGAAGTTCTTCACAGAGATCTGCTGTTAGTAGTTATAATCTTTCTGTATTTATTTTTATTTTTTAATAGTGTTTAAGCGAGGAGCCAGTAAGTGCAACTACACCTTTTTAAACGATTTAAAAAAAGAAGGAGGTTCTATGTTCGACTTGTGTTTTATCCATTAACGATTTTTTACGTCATTTCGAACCGATTTTTTTTCTTTTTAAATTTGAAAGGATATACCTACTCTCGAGTTGGTCCTGTTGTTACCAAGTCAGCAGCTGATGCTGGTTTCCTGGAGAAATCTTAGGAACACTTGAAATAACATAGGCACACCTATAACGCCTGGCATTTTGTATAGGAACTCGTGCATTAGTTAGAGGCACAGTCACCTGAAGGTGAAACTGGAGCATGTAATCTATGATAATACAGTAAAGCAGTACAGTTAGTTTATTTTTCTGTTTGTACGCGCTGATCTCCGTAACTGCCAGTCCGTTTTTATAAAACTATTGTTGTTTTTGGTAATTTAATTGTTAAGGAAGTTTATAGGCTATTTAATATCACGCTACGACCCTAAAAAGCGACTGAAACCACGGGGCACAGTTAGACTACCAAAAATCTTATATATTTAGTATTTTAACACAAAATAGTTCTTAAAAATAGATCTTTGTTTTTTTTTTAAGCGAACTTTTCCTCACCCTCGGAATTTCTCCTGTGACGTGGGTGCGCTTAAAAACATTCAAACTCACATACACAAACAGCTAGACCCGGAACAACTACTGTACTACTAATGTAGAGCATACAATTATTTGTTCCGTGCGGGAATCGAAAACATGACACGTGGTGCAGCAGCCGATGGCTTAGCCACAGCGCCAACCGTGCTGTCGAACTCAAAAGTAACTACATTACACACGCTTACACAACGTCACCTGTCACTATCCAATTGATAACTATTTCTCTACCACCCTGTCCAAACGGTTTTAAGTGATGTCAATGATAATAGGTGAACTTTAATAATATTTTTCCTTACAGTGCCCATACCAGAAGGCGGCGACCAAGGAGTGACCCACCAATTTTATTATAAAGTCAACGTGGATTAATTAATTTTATACTAAGAGTTTACATCTATCTGTAAGTAACAAGCAGTTACTTTACGAAAAGTAGGTATTTTAATACAGAACTATTTTCACTCTCTTTTATTACACGTCAGAAATAACTTTTGTTTACAGATTTTCTTGCAAAAAAGTGGATTTGAAACAATAACAGTATTGTATTTTTAAGAAGGAAAAAAGGAATTGTGTGAGTGACATATCTACAACGCATGCTCGTTTTTCAAACACCTTGTAAACTTAAAGATCCATGCGGAATAAAACCATCGCCAAAATGGCTAAGCATCTCTCGTGTTTGCCAAATATTCTGTTGGCGAATAATAAGACTAGACATGGACCAACGTGTTTTTATTGGTTTACATAAAATAATTAAAAACGCCATGCGGTGGTTAGTTAAATCAATCCGTCCCCTTCGTACATAAGACGTTATGAAAAGAAAAATTTAACATTTGAGATAGTAATAATATAGTTACATTAGTTACCTACTACTGCTAAAAATAAAATATTTATTAATTATTTTTTATGTTTTTAATTTTGATTTAATGACACGGTTAGGTCAATCAATGGCCGGAATATTTGGTCAGTCAACATGTGATTTTCCCAAACTACCTAATATGATCCAACATCTAAACTAACTACAGATTTGTATGTTGGTTTGTAATGGATAAACTCAAAAACTTCTAAAACGATTTAAAAAATTCTTTCACCTATGTATAAAGCTACATTGCCAGCGAGTGTATTTTCTTTTAAGAACTACGCTTTCAAGAGGGTGGGTGGCTTTCAAGAGGATGTTAAATTTTGAAGGAAAAAGTATGAAATCCAACCGGACAAAGTCACGGGCGAAGTGCTAGCTAACAATAATTTCGGAAACCATGTCCCTAGGCCTTTAAAAATAATAAATAAATAATAAATAATGCTGGACAATCCACACAGCATCATCTAGCCTCAAGCTAAGCAGATCTTGTGTTATGGGTACTAGATGACTGATATACTTAATACAATACAATACATACATAGATGTTTTTTATTATATATAGCAAATACCCAGAACACCCGAAATAAATATTTGTAGATCGTACAAACATTTGTATCGAACCCGCAACCTCCTGCGTCGCAGCGGACCGTCGCGCCACATAGGTCGTGTAAATAGAAGACCAGAGATGAAACTTGTAAGGATCAGGTGTTAGTTGTGAAGTAGAAGTTCCGTTTTGATTACTACTGGAATGGATGGCCTCTTACTAACTACCAATATTAATAACGTATCTCAATCCAAATCTAGGGATCGATCTTTTTTTTTGCAACCAATCAATGGCCGAGTTTGCATCTGTGACCTAGAGAAGGCGGAACCTAATTGAATCAGAAGCAGCAGTTTTAGATCGCGGATTGAGATTTGGATTGAGATATGTACGTTATTGGAATTGGCAGTTAAGAGACATTCAAAGAACATTATGACGTACGGACAGGAAATTTAAAGTCTTTAAAACTTAACTTAATAAATCCAATTTAACTTTTATATAAATAAATAAAGAAATAATTCTGGACAATCCACACATCGTCATCTAGCCCCAAGCTAAGCAGAGCTTGTGTTCATGTGTATCAGTCATCTAGTACACATGTACTAGATGACTGATATACTTAACACAATACATTACATAGATATACATATACATACGAGTACATGACATTATGAAGACGATTGTCTAGCAAATATACAAAGTTGTAAATCATAGTACCTTATCTATCGATTAAGGTTACAATAAAACGAGAGCTATCTGACTTGCACGTCATGTATTGGACGGGCTCGAAGTCGGTCGTCTAACTGGCACAATATCCGGGGGTTATCACACGACACGCCAGCTGCTACAGTGTCGATTACACTGGACCGTTGCCACCGAAAATGTTTGCTATACACACATAGGATGTTATAATCGTGTCATATGTAGGTGAGCGTGTTCAGTTGTTCATACAAATTGGCCCGCCAAAAGTTTTGGGTCGCGTTCGATTATGGAACTCGACAGTTGGAATTTGGAAGTTTTTTAATTGTCAATTTTGAGCGTTCTTTGTGTGATATTGCGAAATTGCGTTCAGACACACACATAGGAATGTATTTTCATGTTTATTACGTTCCTTTATTAAAAGTCATGATACCAGATTCTATTAAAAGAAATATATCATAGCGCAACTACTTGATTTCCATTTTCGTTGATGTATCTTCATTAACATAAGTATGATGTTCTAAAGTTAGCAATACCTCGACAAATATTATTGGCGCTTACCACTTTTTGACGTTCATATTCCACGTGAATTGAATGGATGGTCGTCCAGTATATAAGACCTTGCCTCATGCACGACGTTGTGGGTTCAAATCTTGGCAAGTTAACCCAATGTCAATTTAACAATGTATAGGTATGTCCTAACATTACTGACATCAGCGAAGGAAAACATCGTGAGGAAAGCCGGACTTATAATGCAAATAAGTCTGAAATCGCTAACCTGCATTCACCAAGCTTGGTAATTAAAACTCGTATCTTCTCTGTGTGTGAAGAAGCCTGCTTGCTCTGCATTGGGACTGTAATAGGCTGGTTATTCCTCGTGACATCATCAAATGCCACTACCATATCTGAGAAGTCGTCAATTGTTTCTAAACAAAAAAAAACAATATTTTTAAAGGCTCGAAAACTCAGCACTCTCCAACAAAACACGCAGTAATATATACTCCATGACAAGCGCCTTTGGAGCTCAAGGATTTGCTATGCAAAAATTGAATTTACGAATTCGCGAATGTAGAACAAAGAACATGTAATAGTAATACATCACTTCCCACCTGTCTCGGCTCGCTGCACGTTACCCACGTTTATTTTACTGCATGAATACAATACCCCGTTTTGGCGGATATTCTGAAACAGGACAGTTGCATTGTAACACAACTTTATAAACTTAAAGTTTTCTAGTTCCGAGAAGCTGATGATTTTGATGATGTCTGTACCGTATATGCCATGTTGATTATAAATATTGATGACTACCAGTTCACGCTTCAATTCGTACTTTTACCTTTGAACTTCAAAACCCCGTCCTCTTCATTTAGTGCGTGGTTTTTTAAATAATATATAACCAATTTACTTGTCGGTAATGTAGCTTAATATAGGTCAAAGAATTTCCAAAACCGCTTAAGAAGTTGTTGAGTTTATCCATTGCAAACAAACAAATCTTTCTTCTTTGTAATATTAGTTTAGACGAAACACAATGGATGACAAACAGATATATTCTTCTGTGTTTCAACGGACTCAGAAGTATATCAAAAGCTTGAAAAAATATAAAAGTAAATCTCTTGTTCTAGCCTTGCCTACTCAACGTATCCCATCGTACAACTAGACATAGATACCTTTTATCATACAAAATTAACACAATTTCAACCAATTAGGTACCATTAAATAATATAAATTATCTATCAGCTACCAAACGAGCACTGTTGTACAGCTCGAGCTAAAACGATGATTAATTAATGAACTAGATTTTAGCGGACAACGTGCGGTCTAATCATTCAGTAATTTACATAGTTATTGATTTATGAGAGGGTTATTTGAATTATTAATTCAAATAATACACTTAATTGGGGCTATCATGATGCAATGATATTAGTTTTCAGGCGACCTATGCTGTTTGTGAAATGTTTTTATCAACATATATCTAAATAACAAAGTACCGTTTGTATCCCCCAAAGGATAAGGTAGGGGTGTACCTCTATTGTACACTTACCAGTTATATTTAAGGTCCCATGTAATAGGTGGCGAACCTATTGGCATCAACCGGGGTACACATGCAGTGCAATGTGGAATTTCTTAGTAGACCGGAGTCTACTAAGAAATTCCAGATGTCAAAAAACTCAATAACTCTGCCCTATTCCCATATCAGGTTAAGGGGTTAGGGGATAGTCCTATTAACCTTATTTTAATAAACCTTAATACTTATTACAACGGTTCAGTAAAAATCCAGGGTCCAATGTTGGCTGGGTCTAAACTTAAAATAATTTTACTCTTCTTGCTTCTATATCGAGTTCAATCGATTGTTCCAAAGAAGTTGATTTATTTATAGGCAAGCGAAGTGCAACAACCTTAGTGGGATCGAATTCATTAAGAAGCCAAGTCTGCTGTTGATATTTTTAGGTCGCTAGCCGTATTTTGGAAGGTAGGTATTGACCATTATTTTTTTACAATTTTCTTTATTCGGACAGCATAAAACTCTACTTACATAAACTCACACCCTTATCCCATGGGGCTAGGCAGAATCTGCCGCATTCTGCGATCCAGTTTAATAAAATGGCTTGACAATAATAACCTAGTTATAAATTTACAAAAAACTAAAACTATGCATTTTCACCAACGAATATCTACTGGTGACATGGATATCAACTACAATGGTCAAAGTATCGATAAAGTGAATAGCACAAAATTTTTAGGAATCTTAATTGATAGTCAGTTAACTTGGAAGCCGCAAGCTGAATATATCTGTAAACGTTTAAGCTCAGCCGCGTTTATGTTGTATAACCTATCCAAAAAATTAAATTTGTCAACAATATTAGTGGCCTATCATGGTCTTGTAATTTCTATTTTAAGATTTGGAGTAATATTTTGGGGTTATTGTAGTGAACGAGAAAGCATTTTTAAAGCTCAAAAGCGCTGTTTGAGAGCTATATTTGGCCTCAAAGTTACTGACAGTTGTGTGCCTATATTTAAGTCTCAGAAACTATTAACTTTCCCATGCCTCTATATCCTCGAATTGGCAATATTTGTAATAACAAACCGAAATTTATTTGCAATGTTAACAGAAACCAGGAAACGAAATACAGCATTAAGATCACAATATCAGAACTTGCTATGTACAGGCACATTTAAAACTAGCCTAGCCTAGCTATTAAAAAAAAGTGTGATCTGTATGGCTCCTGCCATCTTTGATAAAATTCCTAATCCAATGAAAAACTCGCCATTGATGAAATTTAAAAAATGTTTTACAGAATTACTTGTAGATAAATGTTATTATTCTGTACAGGATTTCCTAGATGATATATTCCAGTAACCTATTTGCCCTATAGCTAACTTTATATAATTAACTAATAATTAACTAATAATAATAATTGTATTTGCATGCCAACAAGGCAGAATGTACACGGATCTTACTATGTTATTAACCATCCTATTTTGTATGTACCTGCATTCTAAGCAAATAAAGATATATTCTATTCTATTCTATTCTATTCCATACATACTCCTACTACTATACACCTAAGTTTTCTTAAAAATGTAATCAATAAGGTCAGTCTTTGGCCTAGGACGTCCCCTCCCGGCATTTTCATTTACATCTGCCTTATAAATACCATTTGTTAGTCGTCTTGCATTCATCCTAAGTTAACCATCAAACCATACTCCTTTAAATTATCGCCAGTAAATGAATAATGTTTGACGACCGTTGTGGCGCGGCGGCTGAAGGTCCGCCTGCGACACAAGAGGTTGCGGGTTCGATTCCCGCCTTGGGACAAATGTTTGTACAATCTACAAATATTTGTTCCGGGTGTTCTGGTTATTTACTATGTATAGTAAAAATATCTATCTATGTAATGTATTGTATTAAGTATATCAGTCATCTGGTACCCATAACACAAGCTCTGCTTAGCTTGGGGCTAGATGATGCTGTGTGGATTGTCTAGCATTATTTTATTTATAATGTTGTAAAATGTTAAAACTAGTGTTAGTAATTGATCAATAAACATAATTATTATTTGAGTTTGAAGCATTTTGCATAGAAGATGAACAAGTGATTTACCAGTTTCCCACGCGGTCATCCTCTCGACAAACTGCCTAAAATTCGGAGAATAGAAACTCTCTGCCACTGGTATCAGAATACCGTTGTTACTGGGCCGTGTTGAAGTTATTATGGTTCTATCTGAAGATAATATCGCAGGAAAATTCACAGCACCGTACACATTTATTTAATTCCCTAGTTCAAAAAGTTTGAACGTAATAAGTAATAAAATATGTACACAGACTAGACAACAAGCGTGTTTTTTTTATAACTTTTCTCTGTCACGCACATACCCTGTGGAATAATTAAAAGGTGCCTATGCCCTCGCAGTCGTGGCGGTGCGCCCGTATTAAACTTTAAAGTTAATGTTGCGCTCTCCCCGGAGAAGTGTATCAACATAGAATCCCACTTAAACGGTCGAAATCCCGTCGTATCCTGTCGGTATCGTTCTGGAAGGTACCGCAAATGAGCCTTAATAGTAAATAATCTGTGAGCCCTTTGGATGAGTATAATCGGTGGCCCCAGTGAGGACCTTTAAGTACACACCGTAGTCAGGACAGAATTATGTTACAAATGCAGAATGTTTTGGAATATACAAAATACGATCATATTTACGATATGTTGTATGCATATACTTGCCAGCATTTAATTTGAGCTCTCGGCGGATTCGTGACGGGTTGGTACGCGCGTTGTATTGTCTCAGAAGTAAGGTCCAAAATCGTTTTAAGTAATTAAGGATTAAAGCTCAAGGCATATGACGGAAACTTATATGTATTTTGAGGTTAGGGTATCTATCTATATGGACCTGCGATGCCTGTTAACAAAGAAATAAACAAATGTCTTTTATTTAAAGAAATTGAAATATTTTTATTTTGACACACACTTATTCATGTGCCGATACGCCCACTACTTACCATGCGAATACTATTGCATTATAAACATATACGTGAATTAAAACCTATTATTGAAGAAAATAACTCAGACTTCCCAGCTAAATTAATAAAATTTGTAAGGAACCATACGACAGGTTTTTCTACCAAATGATAAAAGAATCACGCAAATCAACCTCCCAATCAGGACTAAAAACTTGCCAAACCTTCTTCCTTTTATGTAGTCAGTTAGAAAAAAAAAACAACATAATTATTCACCTCAATACCGACATTCCCATATAATAATACTAGAATCTATACCGATGTTTTGTCTCGTTTACATGCATCTAATACTGTCCTATTTATTCAACAACATTTTTCCAAGATAGCAGCGTTACAAAGCTGGAAGCATGATATTTTGTAATAGAGACACTGCAGATAGGGCGATTTTCTAAAACAAGAATAGACAACGACTACATGAGATGCACACAGCGTAAAATGGAACGTGCTTCTTAAATATTCTCTTTAACTAAAATAAACAGCTTACCTCCAGGCGACTTAAAGCTTTATTCATTACCTAATCTGCTAACAGCATTGCGGGCTTCATTATTATTTTGTTTATGTTTTTCTATTTGTAATTTAATATCAAAAGTAGCCCATCCTAATCCAAATAACCTAGTCTAAATCTAATTTATTTATTCCATTTTATGACGTGTTCAAGTGTTATTTTTTAAAACCTATTTACAGAATAAATACACTGGTCAGCAAAAAAAGACCTTTTGTAAATAACATGAAAACTTTAGACTTGTTATGTTTAGAACAAGAATAAAGACAATACAAATGATATTAGAATATATCAAGTACAAATAGTTCGATAGTAATAATTATGTTTCAATTGGTTCATGACCAAAATGAAGAGCCACCTTATGAAGCCCAAATGTAAATGTAGTTAAGGCATGTTACAACTTAAATCCATACTAATATAGTCCTACATCCAATAAATAGTATTTTGATTAGTGATTTCCGAGAAAATTTGTAGTCACAATCATGAAACATTCAAGTTGATTTTACCAAATAAATAAACTGCTCAGAATTATTTTTACACTTTCTTTGTCATCATTGAAACATAAAATACAAGTACGCCGTATAAGAAAAAAAAATATTTAAACCATGTAAGTCAAAGTGGTAAAAAAACAATTTTACGTCTAGTAGACTAGCTGTAACTCATAATCTAGACCTGATCAAATCAAAATAAATATGATGTTGTTACAAGGGTAGGTGGGTATTTCCGAATTAGTAAGCACCTTTCTTGTTATAAAATTTTGTTGACCAGTGATATCATTCAATTTCGTTTCATTTGATTTCATTTGTTTCATTGGTTATGACATCGTCTCTCATGCACGACGTTGCGGGTTCAAATTGGTAACATTGCAACTTTTTCATTCTTACGTATTTTTTAAGTTGATCTTGTGAAGGCGAACTTCCTACGGAACCTGGCGTTACGATTAAAATAAGTCTGAAATCACCAATCCACATTGAACAAGCGTGGCGTTTAATCCTCGTGCCTTCTCTGTATGAGAAGAGGCATTTTCCCTGCAGTAGGGTAATAACAGGCTGGTATTATTATTTTATTACACAAAGCTATGCTGCTTGTCTTTAAAAAATAAAATCTCTCGTCCTTATTAAGCCATGTAGAACAGTACCGTCTTTGTTGAAATTCTATATCATTCGTTAGGGAAATTCATGGGTTCAAAACAAAGGAAGGTGCAAAATAATAGCCTGTGTATTCACTATGGATGTGTAGTTTTCAGCCTTTTAACGTCACTTCGGCCGTCCAGGTTGAAATAATGGCGAATGCAAAATAAACCTAAAACGCGAAGCTCATGACTCCGGGCACTGTAATTATTTCCCACTAAGTTTAGCGTACAAGCCATTCTAGGCTCCATCAAGTAGTTTTTGTATTTCTTTTACCTTACATTTTGTTCGTTGCAAGCAACTTCATTTGTTTATACCTAGATATCTAGACTATGTTTTTAATTGCACGGTGTGGCTGTAAGTGTGTCTATAAATTATGATTGTATTTTAATGTTCTCGTTTTTCTTCGGAAGTAGATATTTATTAAGCACGGAAGTACATATTCTGCGCGATTTTTGAAGCATTGATACAATTGCCTGAAAGATCGCGTGTTGAGATTTTAGTCTGTTTTAAAATCAGTACCGAATACTGTTTTTTTTAAAATACGCTAAAAAGCGCGTAGAATGGTGATGAAACTGTTTACTAAATAAATTGTTATAGCGTTATTAAAAATACCAATTGATTAATTTCCGTTCGCAATTTTATTCAAAGCTAAAAATAGAACACGTATGTATATTTTTATAACACCCTATTGTTATGAAAATATACATGTTTTACATGTACATGTATCGTGTTCTATGATCGATTTAAGATAGTGGTAAATAAAGGATTTCTTTTAATTAAAGCTGATTATGAGAATAAAAGTTGATATTACGAAAGCACGAGGCTAACTTGCCGAGTAATATCGCATTTCATATTTTTACATGACTTATCCCATATTCAATATGAACACAAAAAAATCCCTGTACTTAGATCCATTTTCCGTACTTCTATTCTTGTTAGTCCATGTAATTCTAAAAGTGCAAAGTTTCTACATTATAGTGTTGCCGTATAATTGTGTTGGCGTTCCCCCCGTGTTGTGGAAGTGTGCACTGGCTAAATGGCTGAGAACTGCCAGCTACAGTACAAGAGTACACCCACAGGACATGCAGGTAACACGCCTTAGGTTTTACCACTACTACGAGTATTAGTGCCCGAAAGAAACGGTGGAAGTTTTTAAGTTGTGTTCGTGCGCGATAATAACTGTTGTAGTAGGTACCTATCGTTTCAGCTAAAAGGATTCTAGTTTTTGCGAGTGTGTGTATGTATTTTTTAAGTCAGGAAAGTTAAATGTTGGTACCGACATTTGAATAGCTCCCGTTTCTTGCTTGCGATCCCTGATTTGAAGATAAACCGCAGTTCTTGAATTCCAACTAGAAGTTTGGGACATTTTTATTATAGTTTGCACGTACAAAGTTTTTCAGGTTATTTACTATTGGAATTTTGAAATTCACGTTGAACGGAGAATGACCGACTAACAATACTTTTTCCCTTGTGTCTTTACGTTTGGCAGTTGAGGTGTTAAGGTTTTTGGTTTGAGTATCAAATTCAATTTGAAAGCCTGTCGTGAACTTATGGTAAGGTTACGTGACCATAAACTAGACTGACAATATACGGCTTCTAAAGTAGGTTTCACTTCACTGGTCTGTAGTACAGGTACTTTAATTTGGAACCAAATACCTATATTATTGATGAGAACTAGATTTTAAAAAAGAAGGCTTGATCATTTGTTCCTTTTTTAAATTTAATTAAAATCAACCTGACATTATAATTTCTTGTTCTTTTTTTAAATTGTTGATTCTTAATAATAACATGAACATTATATGCTCTTCATCCTACAGTAGGCCGTATGTTGACGATATTTTTTCCACTAACTCAATGGTTAGTTATTAGGCAGCATACACAAAATGAAAACATCCAATTAGGCTTTTTATAAGTGTTTAGTTATTTGTCACGAATAGTAAGACTGAACATGACTTCTATGGCAGCAATTATGGTAAAATATTCGTGACTATATTACATAAAAGGAACAAGGGAGTACCTACATTCGATTTACGGCTTCAAGCTTCAAGAAGTGATTATTTTGATAGCGTTATGTATTACGGCTTGATACTTTTGTTTAGATAGTTTTTAATATTCCTGGAAGTGGTTTGAGATTTTGAAATAATGGGCCGTCTTCACACTAAATGTATGGTCGGGCAGATGAAGGGTGCTTTTCGGGTTTCGTACCCAAAAGGTGACAACGGGAAACTATTACTAAGCCTCCGCTGTTCATCCGCCCGCCTATCTGTGGCTGAATCTCGTTAGACAGGATAGGTAGACATTTGCAATTTTCACAGAATGTGTATTTCTATCGCTGTTATAACAACAAATACTAAAATTAAAAAAAAAAGCTGAAATTGCGATTTTACGACTGATTTTTTCGGCGTCTTTTGCTCTTCATGGTACGAAACTCTTCGGGTGCAAGTCTGGCCCGTACTCTGCCGTTTATTTTTTCATACATTGAGAACGTGACGGTCACAGTCGGCAGCCTACTATACCTATGTCTGATGTGAACGCGGCCTTACACTTTTCTAATTTCTTAATGTTCGTTTACCTAAAAGTAATTAAACTATAGTAAGAGGTTCTTAACTTATAAAATGCATACCATAATTTTGCTTAAATTTTGAACTTAATTAAATTCTTGGTGTAAATTCATAGTTGGAAATTACTATGATATTCTATACTTGCTCCTTTACGCTATTTATTAAGTAAATTTCAAGTGACTAATTTCGTTTATTTAAATTACGGTGTGTTAACGTGATAGATTATAAGTTTGAAGTTCAAACGAATGAAATTTAATATTTAAGATTTATTTTAACGAGTACCGTTTGAAATTGAGCCGCTTATGTAATATTATTAATCATAACTAATTTTATCATCGCCGTTTGTATTTGTTTTTATTTAAAACTACGACTGTAATGATGATTGGGTATGAATAGAGTATTCCTCAAATAAGTTATTGGGTAGAAGAGTTGTAGCAATGGTTCAGTGACAACCCTATTAATTATTAAAGGCACGGCGCAGTGACTGAAAGATGGCTGCTGCGCCGCGTTTGTGGGTTCGAATCCCGCAACAAATATCTGGATGGCCTATAGGCAGTTATTCCGGGTGTGGCTGTATGTGAGTTTAAATGCTTGTAAATGTACCTAAGATACTGGAAAAAATCCTAGTGTGTGGCAACATTAGAAAGAAAGAAAAAGTTAGCCAGTAACTTTGAAACTTGCATCGTAATCCATCATTAGCAGAACTGTTATAAGGTTTGGTTTAGCTTTTCTATAAAGCCATACTCGGATATTTTCTGTTTGTAGCTAGTCTTTTTTACCTTCTCCTTATACATACACACGTATGCGTGTATGTATAAGGAGAACGATGTGAGTTTATGTATGTACATACATAAACTCACATCGTTTTCCTATGCAGAAACCACAGAACGCCACCAGCTACGATCCTTACACACACCTATTGCTTCGTTTACGTTCATACATCTGGTCATACACGATAGCCTCCTCTCTATAAATCTACTAAATACCTAATTTATCCAATGTGTGGAAGGAAAATAGGTAAGCAGAAAAATACTAGTAGACGGCCAGCGACTGTGTTACACAGAGTACATAAACACATACATAAATTATCAGTTATGTTTACAGAGATAAAAGCATTTTAACTAACATTATAAATACCGACACGACATCGTAACGTGAAAGGTATAATTTCGGGTTTACGTATGTTATTAAAGATTATTATTGTCTGGCATTTTGCTCGTGAATCATCTACATACATCATACATCATGCAGAGGTATGCATTGAGTGCCAAGTATTTACCGCCATCTTCGATGCACGATTGTGGATAAGGCGATGGGCACACTGTACCACAGCACGCAGCGCGGGAGTGCGTGTTCTTACGTTGTTTGCAATATAGAAAGTGTAGTGTCGTAGTGCAATACACAGAGAACGCATTCACGCTCAGTGTTCGTCGCCACGCACCCCGCTTATGCGGTGCAGTGTGCTCATCGCCTAATGGAGAGGTTTGGGTTTAGATTTAAAATACGCTTATGAAATGAATATAAAACTAGCACCTGGTTTCGTAACTCAAGCGTCAGAAGTCAAGTGATGACATTGACTGTTGATAATCTAATCAACCAATCACATTTGTTTGCGATAGTTTTGGGTTTCAGAAACTGAGTGAGTTTAAATTTATCTCAAACCTTATCTAGACTGCTCTCAAAACGGCGAAAGAAAGCATCTTGACGAAACTTGCATTCCCTAGAACAAAATATCGAAGTCATATGGCATCCACCAAGATCATAACAGCCGGTTCTTTACCAAAGAGCGGAGGTGTATGGGAACCCAGCACTGGGAACATTATAGACTGCTTAACATAAGCACATTTTATTAAAAGCTATAACGACCATACTCTGGAACGCATCAAACAGCTCCCACCACAATCTGCACGCACCAATCAGGGCGCATAGAAGCTTCTAGGAGATGAAAACAAAAGACGCGCGCCGGCGACACACGCCACCACGCGCTTACCAGTTGGTCGCGCACCACCACGATATGATCAGTTTCTACGAGTAAAATCTTCTTACTTCCTTCGATTTGAACGGCACATTTTTTTTATTGGGCCACGAGTCCCGGAGAAACGATTCAACTGTCTTGGATCCCGTAGCGAAGAACAGCGGAGGTGTTACAAAAATATATCATTTTCACTTCCCTCCATATCAAGCAGGAGACAGAAGAGAGCTAGGGACAAAGGGACGTTTACAACTAGGCTAGGCCTAGTTGCCTAGCACCACGGTTTAAAATCAACACTGACATTAATGGGTCCTAAATGATTAGCTGTTACAATTGATTCCAATAGTAGGTATGGTAAAACGAGCTTGAACGCACGGAAATTTGATCGAGTTTCTACAAGGTCACAGGTAACATTATATTGCGATCATTCTGCCTAAGAGTACACTCCCATAAGACATGATGAACAACCTTATATGTGTTAAAAAATAATAGTCAAATTCAAGTTTGGTTACTTTCGTCAGCTAATATTACATTAATTAGACTTCGCGGTCACTGGCCATGCATGCCCAGTGCGTGACTAAGCATGGCCCAAGCTACTACACGTAAACAAGCCGTAGTTTAAAATATATAGCGAACACGCAATCCTACTACTCCTGTATGCCTAGTAATATAAATATAGGCGTTTGTATGTTTTAATTTCAATACTAAACCGATAAAAAATCTAATAAGAAATGATTTTAACTGACATTGGTCAATGAAAACATCGTGACAAAACCTGGATGTATAATTAAAATGAGTCTGATATTGGCGAACCGCCTTGACCAACTGTGGTGATTAATGCTCGTGCCTTCTCTGTTCGAGAAATGGCCTTTGCTATGCAATGGAACAGTAACGGGCTGGTATTATTATTTTCTTGATATCATGGTTGATAACTTTATCAGCTCATTTGCAAAAACAAAGATCTCCTTTTAAGCAATTCCTTGCTTAAAATGAGATCTTCAATACTATGTATCAAAATACCTATAGCAATTGAAACAAATAATTTTATCTTTTTATTTTTCTATGCAGTAACTCTTCACAGTTTTACAGTCAACTGCAATCAAGTTGTATATTAAAGACAACCAACCTTACTACAACGAGATAAATGTGCTGCCAGAAGAAGAAGTGTTGTAAGGTAGCTAAAGTTCCATTTCTAACTGCCTTAATGCAAGTAGAGCCACGGGACCGGCTAGTTGTAACATAAAAGGAAAAAATCATGTTAATATACTATGGGCAATCATTTTAGTGGGTTTTAAAGCGCGTGACCTTCCAGTGTAATAAATCAGGGAAGTATCGCGACTTCATGTTGTGAGTATTTTTGATAATGATATTATAATAGTCCCTTGTTTCAGTTATTCATTAGTATTGTTTTATTCTAGACTAGATTCTGCCCTCGGCTTTGCCCGCGTGGTTTGCTGATAAAAAGTAGTTTATGTCCTTCCTCGGTAAGCTATCTATCTCTCTGCCAAATTTGATCGAAATCCGTTTAGTGGTTTTGCCGTGAAAGACGGATAAACAGACACACACACTTTCCCGTTTATAATATTAGTAGTATGGATATTTAGAACAACAGTGATCATTCTTCTCTGTCGTTTCGCCCTTGGCTGAGCGATCGTGGTCACGTTGAGGCGTCCAAGTCGGTCTTAGATGCGGTCCAAGCTCTCCGCATGATCTCTCGCCATCTCTCTGTTGGTGGACTGTCTACCTCAGTCATATATGCGGATTCATATTGCGGATTTACTTGGTCAGTCCAGCACATGGGTGACCTGCCACGAGATCTGATTCCTTCCATTTTCCCTTACGACTAGCTGCTTTTTGGAGTCGTTATCTCGCCTAGAGACATGCCCAAAGTACTGCAGCATAATGATAATACCAGCTTATTACTATTATAGTGTAGAGCAAAGACGTCTTGTCACACAGAGAACATGCTTCGACGAAACGTTAGTGTAATTATGAGTAATATATTACAATGTTGTGGTGGCTCAATGGTCAAGGTGTCCCCTCTCACGCACGAGATTGTGGCTTTAAGTTCGGGCAAGTACTAATGTGTACATTTCATTAAACATGGAATTTCTTAGTATACCTTGGACATCAATGACATCAGTGAAGAGAAACATGGTGAGGAAGGCTGGACTTATTTATTTAGTTGGATTTTTTCTTTCAAATATTATGTTTTGCCGGAGCGGTCAGTTATTTACGTAAACATGAATCATCCTCATCTACCTAACCTTTTCCCAACTATATTGCGGTCACCTTTTGGTTTATGGAACCGGATACAAGCGACTACCTAAGTCAAATTCAAAGTCAAAACGTTTGTTTCGAACTAAGTCTGCAATGTTGGTGTTAAGTTATGTTAGTACATGATGAATCAGCAGCCTTTTACAAGCATTGCGATTAAATTAGTATGCAGGAAACACTATTATTGCTTAGTTTGACGACCGATGGGGCGCGGCGAGCGAAGGTCCGCCTGCGACGCAGGAGATTGCGGGTTCGATTCTCGCCTTGGGACAAATGTTTGTACGATCTACAAAAAATTGTTCCGGGTGTTTTGGGTATTTTCTATGTATAATAAAAAAAAAACTATCTATGTAATGTATTGTATTAAGTATATCAGTCATCTAGTACCCATAACACGAGCTCTGCTTAGCTTGGGGCTAGATGATGCTGAGTGGATTGTCCAGCATTATTTATTAATTTAATATTTATTTTAGTTATTTTCTTTTCTATTAGTACAATTAAATTGAGACCTATCTGACCTTTACAA
The DNA here is from genome assembly GCA_905147745.2 of Phlogophora meticulosa. Classification (NCBI taxonomy): domain Eukaryota; kingdom Metazoa; phylum Arthropoda; class Insecta; order Lepidoptera; family Noctuidae; genus Phlogophora; species Phlogophora meticulosa. The sequence goes on along the minus strand of LR990528.1, from coordinate 7,018,127 downwards.
CCCATTTACTGGTTAACTTAATAGATACCGTTTGGCTAGAATGATTGTCATACTTTCGGTCTTATTGGCAGCCACACCGGCTGAACATAATCACCACCCATCCACGGGCCGTCCTCGGCAAGCGTTAACCTTGCCGTTCACCTTAGCCTTAGCCTTAGCCTTAACTTGTCCGTTACTACTTAGCCACGAGCCCCTGAGTGCTAAACTTGAATAAGGACTGGAAGTTGACACCAATGAAGTGTATAAACTTACTCAAGCGCAAAATAAAGCAACAAAATCCTTTTTCCCCCAACGCTAAAACTTTTTCGTGAATTAGCATTTAATTAGTGAGTACTTTCGAGCCCTAATCTAGAAACTTTGTAGACACGCAATTTGAGCCTACATTTTCGTTTTTCTATCGCTTAATAAACTAAATTATGGATGATTACAGTTTTAGCACTAAACCGCATGTGAGCGTTAGGGCATAGACTTTGGGATTAGGTCTGTAATTTTATGTAAATTTAAATAGCTGAAGTATAAAAAGTAATAAAATTAAATGTTGCTGTTATACATTTTTCTACGAGTAAGAATATCCTGTTAAAATATGTTAATTACTTATAATAAATGGTTGCGAGTGGACTATTAAATATTTTCACGAACACTGTGGGACACCTAAAAACCTTAACAACAGCGCACTGATTTAGCACTCCGTTGCAGTCCAAGAATTAAGCATTACATTTAAGTGATGCCTAGTGTTAGTGAAAATGGGCATTACTCGTTTTAGGAACGTACGAGGAAAGCGCGTAAAATTTGTTTTTGTTTAATTTTAATGCATAACTACTGCTTACCCTATACTTCTACAGAGCTCAATGTGTTGTGCTTTACTGCTAGGTAAAGGTAAAGTCTTTTTTTATCCCAAGCTTGAATAATTTGTATATTTAATAGTGTAATGGTCTGAGTAGATTTCAAAAGTAGTTTACTACTACTTTTCAAATCTAATATTGGGCTGTTTGTAGGTATAACCTACTTTTATAAATGTAATTTTTAAATAAGTACGAACAAATTTATACCTAAATAACTGCTTTAAAGTGCAACAAACAAAGTACACAACGCCTTGCAAAGTTTATGAGATACTGGGCCCGGCCGGTTCAAAAGTAAACTAGTTTTATACAATTAGCCCCAAACTTTCACATTCAAAAGAAGACCTCATACATTTCTAGACCAGAATTCATCAATTGAAAAAGTTACGAAAATAAATACTGAAAGCGTTTTCCCCAGTTTCCAACTCTCTACTTTATTTATTGTAGGTATCGTGAAAGTTTCCAGATTTAAGGTTTATTTTCTTGATCTGTCAAACGCAGATTAGTCATTTACAAATTTCCCATTAGTAACCTCCATTAAATACTTGACTCAAATAGAAAATAATTACAGAAAGCCTACTAAAAGGAATGCTTGTGGAAACTCATTCAGTTCGACGCGATCGTTGTAAGCGTACGGACGCCTACGCCGTAGCCGTGCTACGCCGTAGCTTACTCTACGAGTCGCGTGATAACTTCGTTCGATTGTTACATATAGTATAGTTTATGGTTATAGTTTTAAATAGGTTTGTAGTGTTATGAAAATGTAGAGTAATATTTTAAGTGTTTTTTTTTAATGAAACAATGTTCAGTGACATTAGAGGAGGGCAGTGACTGAATAGTGCACACGGTAACCTACTTAAATGCTTCGTCATAACGGGGAGGTAAGTAATGACTTCTATATTTAGTTGCGATATTAAATTAATGTATGAAAGTGTGTAAAGTTGGGTACAGACTAGAGTTTAATGTGGGGATGCTAACTTTATCGTCGCAAACCGAACATGTGTCGGTTTAACATGAATTTAGATTATAAAGCGAACATTTTAATTTACCTCATCAAAGAGGAATTATTACGTTTCTGAATGATGACATAAATAAGATTAATAAAACTTTTTTATGTTTAAATACATGATTTAGTTTGATCAAATGCATGCCCTATGACAGCATTAAGATCTTTAGACTATAAAATTACGTATTGCATACTTTACTAGTTATAAAATTAGTTTACTCAAAGATTGTCTTCATCTAAAATCAAGTAGAGTTAATCACTACTGAAAATACGGATAATGCATCTGCAAAGCTATTCTGTAAAAAATCCCCGTGAAATATAGGTGAAGTGAGCAGTTATCCCATACTAACGCTAGGGATTGACAGTTCAGCTTCCGTAACTTTTCATGGAGAGATTTTTACAGTATAGACCAGCACGGGGCGGTTGACTTGAATACGACCCCAACACAATCGAAAATGAGGCTTGGCAGATAAGATCGCTGGCTGGACACTACGTAAATCAGTGTTCTGCCAAGATCAACAACTTTTCAATAACACGAAGCAATTAAAACTCAAATCACACATCTACACATTCAACACCAAACAAAATTATTGTTTTATTCGAATAATGTTTACAAAGTTTCAATATCTATATATATACGTCAACCAACTACAATTTACGTAATGCTAATTATTCCAGGACATGTACGTGTTACGGACTTTAGTTAGTCTGCATTTCAGATTAGTTTTTCAAGCGTTGCACGCTAGTATCGCGTTAACACGGAGCGACTAATATGTCAGCGTTGTATAAATTAAAAGCCATCAACATCATGAATTTATACGAAGTACATAGTGTAATATAAACAAAAGATGGATTGTGTGAAAGATGATATGGCTAGAAAAGAGGTGAATCTTGAGATGTCAGCGAATAGACATGTATGGAAGAAGCAGACATGCTGCGCCGACCCCAAATAAATTGGGATAAGGGCAGGAGGATGATAGTGTATTCGTAAAGGTTGGCGCCACACGCGAAACGGCACGTCAAGGGATTTTAGTAAGCGCAAATGATTTGAGATCTTATTTCATGATGATTGATCCATTTTGGTATACAACGGCATGCCAGAACGTGCAAAGCAGGCTGTGACGTATCAATGAAATATGAGCGTTAACAGTATTAAATAAGATTCTAAATCATCTGTATTACAAAAATCTCGTGCTGTGCCGCCAGTTGGCGGCGGCGTTTATTGTACGAAATAGGATTTCATTCCTGTTTGTGATATAATTGTAAGGAATTAGAGGTGCATTTTAATTTGAGGGTCCGTCTTTGGGCCAGGCGAACTTCGAGGTTTCGATTTGATGATCATATCCTAATGGAGCATAGGTTTTGTAATCGTTTCTTGCAAAAGGCATTTGCTGAAATTAACATCTTAACTGCCAGAAAACAAAACACAATTGAAAAATGTATTGTTTGTCGGTCACCTGGCGTTTAAGGTGTTAAATAATCAGTTGTGGATGTTGTTTTGAGACCTATGAATGTTATGGGAATTTGACTTTAGAAATTTGTTTGTGCTGGAATATTTTTATTTGTGGATAGATCCACAAATAATGATATTCCAGCACAAACATTTGCGGCGTATATACGGCGTATGTACTATATGAGGTTCAAAAGAGCGATGTTCTCTTGCTTACTCTGTTGGATTTAAATTTTATTTTTATAACATATCTGACAGATAAATTCGATTTTTAAATGACACAGATAAGAGCTTAGCACTAAACAACGAAGTATGAGTTTTATGTTTAGAAATTACATGATATTTATGTACTGTTATTGCCAGGCTCATTCTTGTGTGATCATTTTGAGTTAGTAAGTACAGAAATCATTTAATTATACTTACGAAGAAATAAGGACAAAAAAATGATGACCATAGATATTATGATGTAAGGTTCCTCTCTCTAGACCCTTGGCTAGAGTTCCATGAGGCTAAAGTAAAAAAGGTTTAGAGATCATTAAATATGATTGCTGTTGACGCGTGGGTACGCTTTTAAACCGTATATGTTCTCTTGTTTATAATATTGTAAGCCACGTTTAGTCGTAAACTAATACCAAAGCATTATTGCTAAAGTGTACCCAGAATAGCTTTACATGAATAGTGCAAATTACCGATGACTTGGTCATTTTATGGGTTCAGCTATTGTCTATTAAATACTGTCAAAGGTCACATTCAGACGTACAGTAATCTACATGGTTTCCTTATCGCTGTCCCTTTCTCTCCAAAGCCAACCTTTACGGTTCGAAAACTCAATGTATTAATTGAAAATAATTTGAATAATCTCAGATTAAAATACTACAAAATTAATAAAAATCCTTAAAGTTTCTTCCGAGTTGAGAAGGGCTTATTAATTAACGATTTATTATCCAAGTAATTATTTCGGAAGCTTTGATAAGTCTCATATTATTTTCAGCCAAATTGTTGTTTGACGTAGGTTTGTTTAATTGATAAAGTAGCTGTCATGAGAAAATTGGTGAGACTAGAGTCAAATAGGAATCCTAATGCAAAATTAGGCTATAGGGCTTCGTTTGAAATGTGTGGTGTTGCCATTAACACGATTATATCAATTATAAATGTGTTCAAACATAAAACTATGATCAATTTCCCAAGGATCATCGCATGTAGCTAATATCAAACAATTTGATAACACACCCGTATTACCCGAAATGTTGGACAAAGGTGCGCCTATAGTAACACCTACATTTAGTTACTTTTGAAGTCCCATGTAATAGGCCGAACCTAATGCCATCAATCGGCCACAAACCCAGACTCCGGGCTGCTATTAAAAAACCTTAAAAACACTTTGCCCGACCTGGGCGTCGAACTCAGGACCTCAACCTTAGCAGTCGCGCTTTGGACTACTAAACCAACGAGGCAGTCGAGAGAAGTTAATAATTAATAATATATTGAGCAACATTTATAATTTTAATATTTTGAAATGGTAAATTAAAATATTAAAACAAACTCAACCGCCGTATGGCATCATGGAACTACTTCGTGTAATGTCTTTGATGAGTGTGTTTTATTATAAATTAGGACTTGTGTTTCCTTTAATTCATAATACCAACATATCTATGTTATATAACAAGTTAGCTCGTAATATGTATGTACCTATGTCGTAAAATCACGCCATTGAACACTTCTAACGACCATAAAAGTTGCCATTAATGTCAAGGCCTATTTTAATATAATATCATAATGCTTTTTGTTTAAAAAGGTTCTGGATAAGTCAATGACAGTTAAATATCACATACCTAACAGAGCACGAAACAATGGAATACAGGTTTTATGTTACACGTGTAAGAATTTTACGATAGCTTTATAATTATTTAATTATGTGAAGCAACTAGTGTCCGCGACTCTACCCGCGTGGAATTTACCAAAACATGGGTTTCTATTTTTGGCGCGGTACCCTAATTCTTTTTTTTACATAAAAGTAGCATTAGTGACTCAGCCATTTTGGAGATTAACTCAAACAAACAGACAGATAGACAACAATAAAAAAAATGTTTTATTGTTATAACTACCGTTAAATCTCATATGCATTTATTAAATAGCAGATATTTTGACATTACAAACAGACACTTCCATTTTATTTATCTGTGTAAATAAGGACTATGAAAAAACATAGCAATATATACTATGATCTCCTCGTTAGTCTAATGGTCACAAGTTTTAGCAAGCACGATCTCTGGGGTTCGATTCCCATGCCGGGCAAAGTGTTATTGGGTTTTTTCAGCAATTAAATAGCCCCTTAATACATGGGACTTAAACATAACTGCCAAATTGTGCGTGTTCTATGGCTTCATGTCTGCCTAATCCTTCGACCAATATAGGCGTGATGTTTTGTGTTAGATCAAAATGTACAATGTGAGGTTCTTCTCTAAAGGCTTCAATAAAAAAATGGTTACTATCATAATATTACATGACTGATCATCACCATCCACCATACCACCAAGCCACCAGTTCTGATACCATTCTAATGGATCTTACCCTAACTACTGAAGCAATACCCTAACTACATGCAGTCTTTGCACAGATTTCGTGTGATAATGCGTTAAATATCTTACTAATTATTTTATAATTGTACTTATATCTTATTAATATGTTACTAATGATTAATTATATATACTTCTATTTTAACAATTTATCTTCCATAAACTCTTGGATACTATAATAACACTTTTCCAATAGTAATGACTTGAGACTAGCTTTAAATACACAAAGTGTTCTCGTGGATCGTATATTTTCCGGGAATTTATTATGTATTTTTTTTTTATAAATTTTATCATATATAAATAAATAATGCTGGACAATCCACACAGCATCATCTAGCCCCAAGCAAAGCAGAGCTTGTGTTATGGGTACTAGATGACTGATATACTTAATACAATACGTATACATTACATAGATAGATATTTTTTATTATATATAGTAAATGCTTCGATATTCTGGGCTATTTTTGAACATTTGTAGTCTAAGTGCTGATGGCTTCCCATGCATTCTATGGTTTTGATGTCGTAATGCATTATCTTTCTAATTATCACCCGTTCGTTCACGCCCACTGCTTCTACATGGACCTTATTACTATGAGACCGCTTCAATTAATTGTTGCGGTAAGGATACAACGCTTGGCTTGCCAATTTTGGATTGGCAATTGCAACATATTGTTGTTAGTATATCGACTATACTATCTATACTAATATTATAAAGAGGTAAAATTTGTTTGTAAGTAGGGGGTTATCTCCGGAGCTGATGATCCAATTCAAAAAGATTTTTCACTGTCAGAAAGCTACATTATTCCTGAGTGCTACATTATTTTAAAACGTTAGCAAAGAGTCTTCATGCTCTATAAAGCCTATTTTTTAAATAAACTGTGTACATAAATGGAATGTAATGAACAAATATTACATTTAATTAAATTATTATTTTTTGTAAATTAAATTTATATTAATTAGTCATCATTTGCTTAGGCTTTTACCAACTCGCATCTGGTTAGACTGGAATTACAGTATTTTACATGAAGCGACTGTCTATCTGACTTCTATAATAAACATTAATTAGTGTTCTATAAATAAAAATATTTACTTTGTTTATGTTGTATACCTATTAGCTTTAACCGAATTTTTCACAAATATTTGTCACAAAATATTATGTTTATTCAATTGTAATTAATGTTTCTTCGGAAGAGTATTAAAAATGTGGTTTTAAACACTTTGTTCATTCGTTACTATTCCGTACAGGTCGAAGGTTTAATTACTTACAGGGTGGTTGGTATTAATTTTACAATGATAAAGTTTTCCTTAAGTGTAATTAATTTTAGCTCATCTACCGAAGCTATTTCAACACTACAACGAAAAGCAACGAAGTATATCCATAAAACAACCAGCTTTGTTATATTTTCTAAATTGTAATTCGTTCCCAATTACAACGTCAATATCCATCCCTACTAAATTAAATCAACAACTAAAGTGCATTTTAAATATGCGCAGCTCAACACTAACATCGATAAGTAATCGAACAAGCGTGCCACATTCACCATTCATTCACAGTAAGTGCATGCAGCGACACACTTTTATCACAAATCAAGTGAGACGTCGCGACAATGTTGTGTGCTGTGGAACATAACCGGTGCACACAATAGACTTATGAACAACGCATGTTACAACGAGGTGATACTTGAATCCGGAAGGTGATGCCATTGTCTAACTGGGTTTATAAAGTTCTAAGTTGTCGTTCATAAAATCTACTGAATGATTCAGGGGATGTAGTCGCAGATTGGGACGATTTTTTTGATTTCCTTAGATACTGTTTTATGTCAGATGTTTGCTACACTAACAGCATTCCTCCTAAGAAGAATTATAAGAGGCAGTCCCAACAATAGCGGCAGATACACCTTCCGCTATATTAAGGCAATTAGTGCAAATATTGATCTCCTATGTAGGAGGTCCCTAGGCGGGGAACCTTCACAGACATTACTTATTCTTTTTGTTATTTTTACTAACTTATAGCTATTTTGAAGGATTTTTACAGAATAGCAGGTTCTTGATGTCACAGTGTAACTATTTGACAATCTACGCTTCATACAAGTACGTCCAGACTATATCACGTAACGTAGATATGTTTCATGACATAGTTATATAACATGTTTTGTATGTGTGATAATTGCAAAACGTATTATAAGTATGTTTTATAACATGTTATGTTGTATAGTCTGGACGCACCTTTACGATACGGTGTGAAAAGCGTCAGTAAGGCAATTCCCGTATTTTGAAAAACGTTCACATTTAAAAGTAAGTCTCAATTTGTCAAAAATATTTTACAAACATTTTGTCTAGTTTTTGACATTGATTTTCACTGAGATGCTTTTGTGACTAGATTTTGAACGTTTTAAATTACGCGAATCGGACAAGTGTGACATCCATTTCTTCTGCACTTTGTATTCTCATTTAACATCCATCCCAATGCCTTTAACCTACATTGTTGACTGTTCATTAAAATGAAATATCGAAGTTAAACGACTTGTTGAATAACATCAATTTCGTACCAATTAACAATGTTTATGCACATTTAGTATACATTGTTGAAGATAATTAATTCCGACTGTACTTTATGGTTTTGCGAGACTGCCTCGGGGTGTTTTATTTTGTTCAGTTTTGATATGCTCCTGGATTTGTAAACTTGGGTTGGTTGGGATTAATTAGTTAAAGGATTTTTATTTATTTGTGGTGGTTTGTAATGTGTGTCATAGATTTTTGTTTTGCTTAATCTTATGATTCTGGGTCACGTAACGAACCCTGTATTTATTGATTTACTTGCGAGTATTGAAATAAGTCTGATAAATGGCCGCATTTTTTTATTGCGTTTACTTAGAAGCTTGGTTTTTTATTGATTTAAGGGACCGTAAAATTGCGTAGGTATTTGATATTCATTTCAAGTTGATCTCCACGTGTTCCTGGGAAAAAGGGCCTTAATAGACGGACAGACGGACAGCAAAGTGATCGTATTAGGTTTCCGTTTTTTCCTATTGAGGGTAACCCTTAAAACAAGAATTTTACGTTTAAATTTTGACACAACTTCATTAATTTTTTTTTTTGCTCTCATTAGTATTTTTATTTATTATCCAGTGCTGATTGTAAAATACAGGTGAATCCTGGTGGTTAGACTAAAAGTAGCCGTAACAAAATTGGGAAATGGCTAGGCAGATAATGACGATCCAGTGTACTGAAAACATCTCCTGCCCTTATCCCAATTTATTTGGGGCGCAACATGTCTTCTCGTTACATATCACGATTTGCCGTCATCTCAATCGTCCTAGCCATTTCATCTTCCACACAATCCATCCATTGTTTCTTTGGTCTACCTCTATTCTCCAGGGTATCTAATATAAAAGTAAAAAAAAAACATTTGACAACATTTTATTCCCAAAAGTGGGTACTATCTACTTACAGAAACCAGTTACATCTGCTTCGAAGTATGTACTTACACTGTATTTTTGTGGCTTATGTTTTTAGCGCCTCGTAATGTAAGATGATATGTTTTTAAATTCAATAAGTTGGAAAGCTCGTCCAAGAGACAATAAAATGACTGAGTAGGTATGAAATGGTATATTGCCTAAAGGTAAGGTACTGCATTAGTAAACTTGCTTCTAAAGGTACTGGTTATATTAATTCAATTCAATATAATTTATTGTGTATCATAAGATATACTGGAGAGTATAGGAAGACCACAGAAACGATGTATGGATTGTGTGAAAGATGATATGACTAGGAAGGTGACGGTAAGATTTAGAAAATATGCTGCGCCGACCCCAAATAAATTAGGATGATGACGATGGTGTGGGAGAGTAACAAAGTTCCAGAAGGATGATGATGAGCCTTTAAGTTTCTAACATCTACAGTACTAACTTATGAATATGTACTACGTAAGCTTATATACATAGTATATATACAAAATGCTTTCTAATGAATGGAATGGCATACCGTTCCATTCTTTAGAAAGCATTTTTAAATTTTGAATATTCTTCTTAGTTGCAAAAACTTCATCAACTTCATTAACCTCATACCTATTTATATTTATTAGATAGAGATATTTAATAGGCTGAGTGAGGGGCTTCGGAAGAATCCAAGTGTGAGGTAATGTTTGTCCATGAACAGATTTACTGACGCTTGACAACTCAAACGTTTCCCCGTAACTATCTCGTTAAGGAATACCCTTAAGTTAGCTATAAGTTTCTTTCAAGTAAGTAGTTGATGTTGACACGTAACGTACTCACGCGAAAATATGTTTCATGGAAAAAGTTTGAGACTCGCTGGCTTATTACGATACTTTGTAAAACTTATCGTGTTACTCACCTACCAATTATTTGAAAACTTACCTACGTTTTGATGTAACAAGGCTTGGTAATAAAATCATATTTATACTTAGCTAGGAAACAGCTGCTAACCCGATAATGAGTAATTTACCATGTTCATTTACTAAAAACTTCAAATATTATATGTAAACTACCCTTATACGCAATATGCTATTATAATTGACTACAAATAATATTCAAAAGCCATTTATAGTTGCAAAAAAATGGCACTTATGCAGACTGCTGTCAGTCTATCGCAACACGTAATATGTATAAGCGTCTCGGTAATGCATACTCATACATTTTGGCCATACTGAAAATTCCCTCGACGTGAATAAAGAAGTTTTGAGCTCAACATTTTATAGTATAGGATTTTTTTCAGATAAAAAAACTTATAGAACTGCATTTAAAGGATACGGTTCAGTACAACATGCAACTTTTCCTAGGTTGAATAAAATAAAAACTTGATTCCCAGAAACAGGGTTACATTGTTTAATTAACTCCAGTCTGCACACTAGGATTCCCTGTGTCATAGCGACTAGTGTCCTTCGATTTACAAAATAATCATAGTAAGAAGGTACATATAGCATACATCGGTAACATAATGTAACTTTTGTTTTGGTCAAAAAACATAATTATTGGAACTAGCAACTCTCACAAAAAAAAACTTAATTTAAAATGGCGACAGAACAAAATCATCAGTCAATGAAAACTCTAGCATGTAAGATAGAAATAAGACTCAATTCAAAAAAATTTAAAAGACTCAATTCAAAAATTCAAATCACTACATTTATTGCTATTTAAAGTGGTTAGTGCATAGTTTCTTTCAAATAGTTGAGTACATTCACGGAGCATACACGACGCGCGAACTAAATTTGTTTCGTATACTTTGTAACTCACTGACTTATTATGTGACTTAAGTTTTCAACTTTGTAAAAGGCGTACGGCGTCTGTTACCTGCCAATTATTGCAGTACATTTCAGCATGAAGAGAACAACAATGTAGTGTTCGGTAAAGCATGATAAGTAGTGTATGGAACAGGTAACTTTTGCCTTTGTATATTAAGGAGTTTCTCATTTCAAAGGCGGAGTCCACGGTATAGAAGTGCGTTTGTTTTTATTTATCAATATAGCACCTTTGATTTTGTACTGCAACAACGTATCTAAAACTTTATTACGGGTAAATAAAGTTCCTATTAGAGTATCAGATATGAGGACAGTGCGTACACCAGTCAACACAGTTTTTCTGCAGCAAGAAGAATAGTACTGAATTGTGCGTCTCGTTAAAGTACGAAGACAGTTCTGAGTCATAGATATCTGCATAGGTCAAAATACACTAGTTAGTTGGTCACAGTTAATACTTTGATTAAACAAATCTTGATATTATTAAAACCCCTTACCACTATCGTAAGATAATCATACAACAGCTATAATTTGATAAAAAAAATACAAGCCGTTTACTGTACTGCAGGGCAATACCTCTCCTCGTTCAGAGAAGGTACGAGCATTAATCACTACGCTTTCTCCAGTCGGGTTGGCGATTTCAGTCTCTGAGTCCAGGATTTCTCACAATGTTTTCTTTCACCGATGTCACTGACTGATGTCTAAGATAAACTTAAAAAGTACATAAGAATTGAAAAAGTCACATGGGGAACTTCCTGCACTTATTTGAACCCACCACATCATGCCTGAGAAGTGAGACGATTACCATTTAGCCATCATGACAGCTAAAACACAAAAGACCATAATTGGAATAAAAATAATGCGAACATTACATTCCTTCATCATCTGCCTAGACTTGTCCCAACTATGTTGGGGTTGGCTTCCAGCCTAACCGGATGCAGCTGAATACCAGTACTTTAAATGGAGCGACAGACTGTCTATCTGACCTCTAAACCCAATTACTGATGAACACCATACCCCTTGGTACGACTGGTTATCATACTTTCGGGCTTCTGACTACCTGTGACGACTGTCAAAAGTCAAAGATCTACAAATGATATCCGGAACCAACAGCTTAACGTCCGAGCCACGAAGAAGTCTCGATATGTAATGAACGGTCCCCCATCCACAGACTGTGCTCGGCAAGCGTAGCTTAACCTTCAATCGACCCGTGCGGCTGTTTTAATTTAGCCACGAGTTCAGCTCAGCTCAAGCGCAAGAATTTAATGTAATGAGGAGTCATTACATTAAATTCTTGAATATAAAACTTTCACGTCCATTAGATAATTACTGAAACTTGTCCTCACATTTGTTTAGTTACCAGTAAGTCGGTGGTGGCAGCTTAATGGCGTGTTTCCGACAGTAAAATTATGTTCCTGCCTACGTAGTCGCCGGAACGAAACCTGCGGACACAGCTAACAATGAAAACTTTTAATATAATCGGAAAAAGCAATGATAATAAAAGTTTTTATTGGTTTGTACTTGTACACTGGAGTAATGTAGTCTGTCTATTTATATCTTATCAATTTCCAAATGTTTGAAACTGCTGGATAATAAACTTGCTCGGGATTTGATTTTGTTTTTCATAACATCATGACTGTATTCCCCGAAGGGGTAGGCGGAGTTGTACCTATTGTGCACCCACATTTTGCCAGGTTAGTCTACCGAGCACAAATCCAGACTCCAAGCTGCTACTGAGGAATTCTAGATGGAAAAACCCAACAATTTGCTCGACCCGGGAATTGTAACCACAACCTAAAGTTTAGCAATTGCGCTTGCGACCAACGAGGCAATCCGTCCGTATTTTAATATTTATTTTAAAACTAATGAAAACGTTACTCATGTCCGGGTTAAAAATATAGAAATCATATGCCTTTTTCAAACTGAAGAGACTAATCTGTATGGAAGTTCATCGGCTTCTATATGTAATTTTTTTCAGTCTACTTTCACCACATATTATGAAAACCGCATCAATATTTTGTAACATCTACCTGTATTTTCCCAACTATGTTGGGGTCGGTTTCCAGTCTAACGAGATCCAGCTGAATAACAGTATTTTACATGGAGCGACTGCCACACGACCTCCACAACCCAGTGAATGGGCAACACGATACTCCTTGGTAAGATTGGTTGTCTGACTCGGGTTTCTGACTACCCGTAACGATTGCCAAAAATCTACAAATGACAGCCGGGACCAAAGGTGTTTTCCGGGGCACGGAGGAGTCTCGATATGCTGCGAACGGTTACCCATCCATATACTGGCCTCAGCAAGCATAGCTTATCCTTCGACAAACCCGTGCGGCTGTTTTAGATATAAACCGAAATGTCGCAAGAAACGCGAACAACACTAACCATAATAGGCTTCCAACCAAGGTTATTCCCAAATGGGAATAGTACCATTAAAATAAGTACTAGGATATTAAAGTTATATTAATATTCTAGTGTTTATTCAGCCTCCGGACCACTCAGCCACTTGAGACCGGGCTGGCAACCATAGCAAGTCGGAATATTGAAGAAGAAAAATAAACAAAAGAACTATCTTTTGTTTATTTCACCTTTTCAATATTCCAACTAGCTTTATTCCTAAATTGTTGGAATCTTGGGAGTTATTGTTTCATTGTTAGTTTGTTGCTTTAGTTTAGTTTGGGATACCTAGGTCTTTGCCTTGGACTTGTTATTTTCAAATATGGCTCATTTAAGATTTTGTCTTTTCTTGATAGTTTTGTATCGTCGTCGTTAAGAAGACCCAAGCGGTCACCGTAAGACAACCATTTGCAATTTTTGCTAAATAAAAATTATGTACTCACTAAAAATGACAAGTTCCTTATCCAAATATGATACGTTTTATTTTTATTTATATACCGTACTATAGGTATTTTGGATATAAGATCAAAGTAAGAGGTTAGTTTACTGCTCATTTGTATCGAGTTTTATTTTCATGAACGTGTTCTGGAAACGATTTACATAAATGTTCAAGATTTTTCTTTGCTGCCAAAACAAATACTTTTAGATACAAAACGTTAAAAAATCCATTTTGGAGTAGGTACTTGATTCTTGTCATTTACTTAGACTAAAATAAACTGCAGGCTGATATTTATTTATTTAGATAAATGTCAGCCTGATATGCTAAAAAAGATTCCCAAAAATTTAGCGTTTTATTCTTGAAATCCTACACTGGTTTAGACGTAATCTATGAAGTACCTTTTTACCACTTTCCTTAAGGAAAACTACAAAATAACACATGTATTTACAAACGTTGTTGTGTTTGACCGTAATCTGAAGCCGTTGGAGTAACTTCACAGTCACTTCGCGCGTTATCGGTAGTAGGGGACAGTTCGTGTCCCGGATTGGGGACAAACTGCCCAGTTCGCGAAGTGTGGGACTTCAGGTGTATCGTATGAATAGTTGGACTACTATTTGTTTAAATAGCCATTGTACTATATATGGTGCGAGGTATTTCTAGATTCGAGTTGTATGAGTCGTAAGTGTTTGCACATTTCTAGTGAATCAGTCGATTACAAGTATATGACCAATGAATTTGTGAAATAATTTAGTCATAGCTTTGTAAAGACGTTGCTATAAACTTGAGATATTACAATACTTTTTTAGGCAACTTATTAATAATGTATTCGGTCAGATTACCTGTTATACAAGTAATTGGTATTATTATTGACATTAAACATTCATTCGTGCGCAAAGTTATTTTTCTTCACGATTGCATTTGGCTATTTGGCCATTCGCAAGCTCCAAGCGTACCTAGTGGTTACAAAAAAAGGTGGAATGACTTCATGAATATCCGAATCCCCGGAGTGCTCATTACGGAATACTTAAAAATTAAATGTGCCCCGAGATGCTATCGATCCCCTGCACCCTTGCGGTGTAACGTGTCTGCGAATATTATTAATGGATTCCAAATTGCCTTTAAAGCATACTTCCGCGACGAACCGTACGTGTCAACGAGGTTACTTTCGCAAATGGATTAAATTAATATTTGTGTACAAGCGCTTGTCTGCGACGCTGCTTGGTTTTCTGAGATAGGGAAATTCGGATGGCGTTCCAAATTTTAATATGACCTTATGTTATGCCTATTAAGAAGTAAGGACCCTAAAAAGAGCAGCAAAGTGAAATTGCCGACTTGGAAAGTGGTTGATTCGTATATTTTCTAGTGAGTGCGATACATTTTGGTATCATTGATATTCATGGAGGTTACACAAAAATATGTCCGACCAGTTTGTACCTAGTCAGCTCTATCGTTGGCTTCGTTTAAATCATGAAAGGTGTAGTTGGTTGTTCATGCTAGGCAGGAAACATGGTGAGGTCTTTGGGATTAGTCGAGGATATCCTATTTTGCTAGGTTATTTTTAGAGCCGCCAACCCGGGTCGATAATAATATTCTACCCTGTATAATTACATTATCTCTTGTATATTATTATATGTTGGATGCAGCTTTGATTGAATCTTTAATATGAACCAAAAGAAACATGCTGTACTAAATTACCATCAGTCTTCAATACAGAGATAGTCCTCACTCAGTTACAGACCTACGGAATTTATTAACTAAATGTGTATATTACTCGTGACGGTAATTGACGCAATCACATATCCGTATATCATGCACATAACACAATAACGGTAGGTCGTGTAAAGTAATTACACATAGTTTGATTTAGCTGATGAGGGTGGCTTCATACGGTCGTAGTGCAAACACAAACAAATCTCAAAATTCATGTGGGCCGCACGTTTGTTCATAATCCCAATGTGTGAGAAGCTTTATAATTTACAGTCACATATTGTATGAATGGTTGGTATTACGGTACTAAGTGCGCGATTAACGATAAAGTTCTGGTGAAATGTGTTATGGGTCATTTACATAACTGCTTCAGGCTAAAGAATAATGGAATTGAATCGCTAAATTAAACGACCTGAAAACGTGTATAGACACAGAGCCAATATTCAAACTATTACTTATTTTTAATTTACTTTAAGTATTATTAATTTTGACGACCTATGTGACGCAGCGTGCGATGGTCCGCCTGCGACGCATGAGGTTGCGGGATCGATTCCCGCCTTGGGACAAATGTTTGTACGATCTACAAATATTTGTTCCGGGTGTTCTGGGTATTTCCTATGTATAATAAAAATATCTATCTATGTAATGTATTGTATTAAGTATATCAGTCATCTAGTACGCATAACACAAGCTCTGCTTAGCTTGGGGCTAGATGATGCTGTGTGGATTGTCCAGCATTATTTATTTATTTATTTATATCATAGAAGTAATACCCACTTTATGAAATCATGAAATTTATTTTCGTCAAGTCTAACTTGACCACATTTTTAAATTATTTATTACAGGTGAATGATCGATATAAGACACCCTAAAGCATGTTTTGCTCGTGGCTAAATAAAAAAAACCACACGGATTGATCGAAGGTTAAGCTACGCTTGCCGAGGTCAGTCTGTGTATGAGTGACCGTTCGTAACATATCGAGACTCCTTCGTGCCTCGGAAAGCACGTTAAGCCGTTGGTCCCAGTTGCCATTTGTAGTTCGAGTCGTAGTAGTAGACGGTCTTTACGGGTAGTCAGAAATCCGAAAGTCTGACAACCAGTCTTACCAAGGGGTAAGACTGGTTGTCAGACTTTCGTGTTGCCCAGTAACTGGGTTGTGGAGGTCAGATAGGAAGTCGCTCCATGTAAAACACTGGTATTCAGCTGCATCCGGTTAGACTGGAACCCGACCCCAACATAGTTGGGAAAAGGCTAGGCAGATGATGATGATGATCGATCTAAGACAACTAATAGCATGTTTATAAAAATCTCTTAAGCTTCGCAAATAGTCAGGAAACGATTCCAAACGTTAAAAAATGAACCATTAAATCTTTTTTCAGCAGAAAATTTGAATATCTTATAAAATGTGTACTGAAAATTTAAGATACCGATTGCGCAATCGGAAACAAAGCATTTCGTCTGTGAAGCTGGTCTTGAAAAGATAAGGTGATATTATTGAAAATACGCCCGAGCACTACTTCAAATTTCTGAACAAAAAATCTTAATTAAATTACAATATCTATGTAGGATATATAACAGATGGATTGTGAAACTTATAATATCGGTCGTCAAAGTTCTGAATGATTTGCATTCTACGTTCTTGCTTTATGATGTGACCACCCTTTATAAACAAGCAGCCACGTCCGTCAGCTGTGTACCCACTGTCAGGTTTAAGGTTTTGATCAGTGGGTTGTATCTGTCTGTTCATATCTCATACCTATCTCTCTGGATATAATCAAGAAATGTAAATATCTTCATGTCACTCAAGAATAACTAAAAAACTACACAAAAGTGCAAAAGAGCATCAGAGAAATCACAAAATAGTCTTACCACAAATGTCTACCTACACTGTGTCTATAATACTGTGTACAATATGATAAATAGACGGCGTATTGATCGAACTCACAATATGCCTTCAGTTCGATCGGAGGCAGATAAAGGAAGCCAAGCCGACCGAACTGTGATTGATATATAAGGTTTACGTCAAAATAGTGATCCAATAATACATAGGAATCAATTTAATAACTATTTGCTTCTGTCCCACACAAGATAATTAATGCAAACGGCATGTATTATGAAATTTAATTCAAACCATTCACAAATAACAAACATTAAAATGTGAAATTTAATTGAAACCGGACCTCAAATTCGATTTAGTTTCAAGTATTGACGTCACAATACACAGAAACTTTCGAATAAGCAATTAAAATCAAAATTTGGGTTGGTTTTGATTGAATAAACTTCTAAATAAATTTTCATTTACTCAGCTAACTAAACTTGGAATATAAATTATTGGATATTTAAATGTTTGAATAAATTTAGGAAGTTTCTAACTAGATAATCTAAGTATTTATCTACTGATGGAATGTTAAGTGCTATTACGAACTTAATCTTCATTGTTGAGTCTAATTTATAATCTCCTCAGAATTATATTAAGTTACGAAACTATCCATAACAGTTACTATAGATCAATATAGAGTTGATGGATGGAGTCTGTTTTCTTCTTACTTTCTTCGACCAAATTGTAGCGTTCTGACGTTGCTGGGGCCTTGTCTGCTGCCTTATTAATATTCTCTGCAATGAAAGTAATAATTTGATTTTGTCACAATTATTTGGAAGAATGTAGGTACTACAACCAGATTATTATTCTAAGTACTTTAAATTCTGAGTTTTGGATTTTAAATGATAATTATCATCTAAAATCTAAAACTTAATCTAAAAATAAAATATGATCATCATCGTTTATATAAGATAAGGCTAAATTTCTAAAGTTTTATCATGAAATTAATCCATAAAGACAAGCCATAATCTTACATTGGGTGCCAGAGCTCATCGAAAACACTCTTTTCTGTAGTTGTAACGCTGCATAGTTTTTATTAAGCATAAGTATAAAAAATTAAGCATAAAAAAAAACATATTATTAATAGGTAGGTAGAATTAGCAAGTTGAAGTGGCAGTGGGCTGGCCATATCTCACGAAGAACCGACAACCGCTGGGGTAAAAGTGTTCTTGAGTGGAGACCGCGACTCGGCAAACGTAGTGTAGGACGCCCTCTGACCAGGTGGGATGACGATCTGCGAAAGACTGCAGGCAGATGCTGGATGCGGCAAGCTGAAGACAGGGCGCTATGGCGCTCATTAGGAGAGGGCTATGTCCAGCAGTGGACTAGTATAGCCTGATGATGATGATAAGTGTACAATTATTGAAGGTAATATACATATGTTTATATATTTATAATCTTTATATATTTTTTTTTATCTTTTCCACGATGTGACACCACGTCTAAGGCAAAACTTTGCGGACCCACATAAAAACATATTATTAATAGGTATATGGGCGTATATACTCGTATAATCCCGTTCATAATTACGATGCTCCTAATTGACCGCGACCTGAATGCCTTAGCGGAGTAAGGTCTTATTCGTTCCGCGTGACTGCTTTGATTCCGGTTGTGGACAAAAATCCGCTTCGTGTACAAATTGTTTAGCAATGGATACGGTAAACTTCGGGCCTAACGTCCCTTGACAAGGCAGCTGTGGTTGGTTTTTACAAATACGCAGTGAGCTTGATACGTTAACGTTTTTGATAAAGATCTTTATCCTTAATATTTCTTATTCACACCAACTAAACTACGGCAGTTGCTGTCTTAAGAACTACAAAACGGTGAATTAGTAGCCCACTAAGGATGTAGACTCTGTAAGCTTATCGTAAAGAAGTCTGAGAGAGTTTTTCCTTATCTACGCTCACATTCCAGTACCACAAGACGGCAGCGTGTCGCTATTACACCAGAAGTCATAAGTAGGTGTGTGCAACCCTAGGTTGGAAAAAACAGCATTATCGATCATCAGTCGGGTGCCCGTCATTACAAGCACGTATTTACTCAAACTAAAATTGTTTGACTTTATTGATGGCTTGTCTTCAAAAAGGTCAGGTAAGCAGTACTGGCAACCTGTGTCCTTGTATGATCAGATATATGAACGTAAACGAGGTTAAAATGTGTCAAGATCGTAGCACTGGCGGTGGGAAAAAGGTACTGTAATATATGTACATAAAACTTTTAATTTCCACACTAGATCTATCTCTTCTACCACCAATGGCAATACCGCAGTAATATTCACGACAAGAAGTCATAACGTAAGAATACGAAACATTTAAAGTTGAAATATAGGTTGAAACAAAGGTACTGAGGCCGTTAAAGCAGTTGAGGGACCAGAGCGGAGAAATATTTCACATCTTTCATCTGCCATTGTCCGTAGCGAGCGGAGACACAACCCTATGCCCTGGCAGGCAGACTGCCAAATGCACTAAGGACTGCCGGCGATTCTGTCTTGTAAAATAAATTATTGTTATGCTTTGCGGTAGGGTTGACACCGATTTCATAATATTTAACGAGTTTTATGATCTGACCGAATGCGTGGAAGAAGGAAGTCAAAGATCAAAGTGACTCTACAACGACTGATGTCGTCATAGCCAGAACCTTGAATTTTATAGACAGGATATTTTTGATTTCATCCAAGTGGCCGGAGCAAAGTGAAATCATAGCCCAACAGTTGGAGACAACATTTGGAAAGTGTTGACAGTTTTGTAGTTTGAAAAGACAGGACAGAAACAAATTAGTTGTATTACGGAAATTTACATGACGTGGTCTGCCGATAGTAAGATTTCTGAGGAACTTTCAGATACCCACAACTAAAGAAGACGGTATGTTTATAGAAAACAGGATGATATTTGGAGTTACGTACTATCTGATTACATCGATTCCTTGTGGCCTTTGAATGTCCCTATTTTTTCACTGCTACCTATGTATATACAGAATTGGACGTATTTCGGCTAAATGATGAACGAATTTTATTGATATGCGCATGGCGATTTAGAAATAGGCAGTCTTACAAGTGAAAGAGACAAACAATATTAAATTTTTCGTAACTTCTAAATTTCTACGATTTTTACAGTTTAAAGTAAAAGTACATCAGAAAAAAACGTAAATTAGGAAAAATCCGATGACATAACGAAATGCTGGTTAATCTAGAACCATATAGGCTGGGGTAGGTAGTTTGAGCGTCGATGTTCCTTCCAGCCTGTATATAGTATTGTAACTTTTTATTTATAATACAATTTTGGTTTTGCTTGCTTTGTTTATTGCATAGTATCGTGTACGTGGCTTGTGTTTTAGATTTTAGGTATGTGAGGCTAGGTTAAACAGTGTTTAGCAGGGGGTTGCGGAAACATCGTACGTTCCTGCGACCCCCGGCGTAAGTGTGAGATGGAATACCGGGTTTGTTGTTTTTAGTCAGCGAGAGTCTGACAGGCCCCTCCACCTTCCAGGGCGGAGGACATCCATGACGATTTTCCACCCCGGAACAAAAAAAAATTAAAAAAAAGGTTAATCAGTGTTACAATAATATATAGACCAATAAATAAAATATACAAAATAATCGTGAAATATTATTATGAACAATAAAATAAATGAAGTAGTAATAATCGTAAGAAGCATTGCTTCTTCGATAATTTTGCTAGTACATTGATTTTTAATTCAGTCTACATTCCTATAAAGAAAGAAAATGAATCGTGTATTAAGCATCTGTGCCTACCCACGCTATCGTTAAAGTAAGTGTGGTCAATTGGCTCAATGATGAGGCAGGCCATTATACACTTCGGTAATTTCGACATTACACATAATTATCTACAGTGGCTTTTGAACATAGCAAGGTTTAACTATGACATCAAAAATCAAACCAGTCAAAAGGAAAAACGTGCCGTTAAGTTAAAATTTAAGTTTTAAATTGACAAAAACGTTACTTATATAACTTATAAGTAACGTTTTTTCAATAATTTAAATTGTGTCTGTTTACTTTACTGTGTATAGATGTTAACTAAATACATGTGAAAGATTATACGGTAGTTGTAAATTCGTATAAGAAACTATTTTTAAATTTTTGTCTGTCTGTTTGTTCGAACTAATCTCTGAAACATCTGGACCGATTTTGACGGGAATTTCACTGGCAGATGTGCTAACGTGTAACAGAGACTTTAATTTAAAAAATAATAGTTAGGGTTCCGCGCGCAAAAAGGAAAGCCCACGAAGTTTGTCAAATTCCAAGTGAACTAAGTAGCGGGCACAGCTACTTTATAAATAATAATTTTACTAAAGATAAAAGTATTCACCTGCCGATTAACACCTAATGTTTTTATAACATTACTCGTAGGTCAAATTAATTCAACGTTTTTAACTGGAATACGCTGGAGTAAAGCCCGGTAACAGTGCAGCTTCCTGGCTTTGGTTACGCAAACAGAAAATGCAGACCACCAAATCTAAATCCGTGCCCGTCCGCAGGTAATACTACTCTCTACATTAATGAACACGTAAATCTTTCTATCCTTTGTGTAACGTAATCGTATCCCATTAGTTCATATATTATGCAAATTATTTTTATCCCACAAAACACAAAACAGCTATCAAACCTTCATTTGTGTGTTCCATTAATCAAAGACGAAATTCGATGGAATTGGATTTCAGAACGCGTACTGTCTTTTCTTATTCTTTTTATGGTACGTACTCGTAATTATGGGAAATGCGTACCAAAATAATAGACCCGGTGTCGGTTTACGAGTTCTTTGAAGATGAATATGTTTTAAAGATATTCCGATATGTGTAAAGGTTTATTTGGCGCCAATATGATGGAAATATGAAAACACTCCGACTTGGTTTGATTGTTAGTATTTTCTTTTTCATCTTTTGGATTTTTACTTGTGAACGACTCGTTTACTTTAAGATACCTTCATAAAAGCGCCAAGTACCTACGAATACCTTTTCACTAGCTGGTTTGAGATTACAATTTACTCAGATGTTTTCTAAAGAGATAGTGGGAATATAGTATACCAGTTTTAAAACTAAAATAATACGCATACGTACTGTACCTCAACGCTTTTCCGAACATGGTAGTAACAAAAAAAACTAGTCAATTTCAAGACACCCGCACGATTGCGAAACAGACGTATATACGTATGTATTTTGCCTACATCTACGTTCAATATTGATTCCTCTTTGTCTTCCATTGAAAACTTTTTTCTACCACAGTTGTATGAATTGAACGGCAGAACCACAAAGCAAATGAATGCGGAGCTCGTGAAACAAATTGAAAGAAAAAAATACGATTCGATATTGAAACAGGGAACGAAAATATGCGCGATCACCGGTTAGAAGCAATGAGACTATAGAAAAGATTTTTGACAGTTTTTGCACGTAGGCGGTTCAATGGGGCTGTCTTTATTCTTATTTCGGGAAGGTTTAAAAAAAGAATTCGGGAAGATTTGAAAAACGAATTCGGGAAGATTTAAGCGTCAAATCATTTCCATGTATACCAAACCTTCAATTAAAGACGCAGCGTCAAGCAAAGTGTTCTGGCGTATCTACAGTATTCATTATGAGGTTTAATTTAAACTGGCGTTGTTTTTACTGATCTTATGAGAACGTGGCAGCTAGTAAACTTTAACAGGGTTCCTCCAATACCTCGTCAAGCATAAAACAAAGTTGGTGACATTATAATAGTTTGTTACCGAACAATTAAGATCAACTTAGTTTTTACAACGTTTTATAAACTACGGATTATCTCTGATTTACTTACTTCTGTTTTGTGGTCTCTTTAGTACCATAACATAGCTTTTCTGGCTTCGACCTAAATACTGTACCGGTATATTCAGCACACTGTGTGTAGCTATGCAGGATGGAAGCCCATTTCCTTTTGGCTATAGAGTCCAGCCATTTTACAATTTGTTTTACATAGCTTACGCACACAGAACTATTACCATAATAAAATGAAAGTCGTTGCATTTGCCAAACGCAATGAACGTTTCCCCTTTTGATACTTATTCGAAGACTACAAGTATAGAGTGCATTTTGCCTCTCAAGTCGACGCAAATAAATTTTCAAAGCGGCACTCTTGACATCGAAGGAGGTATGCGGAATGTTGCCAGTGCTTTAATTAAATAAAAATGGATCGACTGATTCCTGTTGTTTTATTGCAAGAGAAAACTAAGACGGACTTATACTTTATTATGTTATGTTGTTGTACAGAGATGATATTATAAGAAAAGGTAAATGGAAACGCCGGGAGGGCCGCCTTATAGGATATACACTGACCTTCTTGGTGAAGGTTTGCAGGTACGGAAAGAAAAAAGAGTACGTAAGGATGGTAGTAGGTTACGTTCTGTAGTTTCATCCAGCCCCATGTGAAAAAGGCGAGTTTATGTATGTTATTATAAATTGTCTATTTTTAGTAACGGCTTTTAAAGTTTAAAAGGGGACGCATCATTTACATAACTATGTCAACATTTCATAATTGTTATCGTATTGTCTGTCATCATTTGGCATTGGCAAAGTTCACCAGTGTAATCAAATTGAATTGAAACATTATCAGTACGTTTATAGTGTTAATTAAAGTCGGGTATTGACATTTTATGCGGTCGTTGGTTGGTAATTTCAAATTGTACAATAACTTTTAAATATTCGGTTTGATGTTCAGCAATGGACTAAAATTTTGCTGCTGGCAATGTCGAAACAATAATTAGGAGCTCGTGGCTAAATTAAAACAGCCGCACGGGTCAATCGAAGACTAAGCTACTCTTGCCGACGTCCGTCTGTGGATGGCAACATTATATACCAAGACTCCTTCGTGCCTTGGAAAGCACGTTAAGCCGTTGGTCCCGGCTGTCGTTTATAGATCTTTGATAGTTGTTAAGGGTAGTCTGACAACCAGTCTTACTAAGTATCGTTTTGGCCAATAACTGGGTTGTGGAGGTCAAATTGGTCACTCCATGTTAAATACTGGTATTCAGCTGCATCCGGTTAGACTGGAAGCTGACCCCAACATGGTTTAGAAAAATACCAGGCAGATGAATGTCGAAACAATTTGCTACCTTAATTTTACCATCAATACGGAAATACTTCTTAATATTAAATTACCTACTTCCCTTTTCCCGAATTTACAATAAGTATACGATTAGTCAAATTATTATTTAGAGTTGCCCTCTTTATAAAAACAAAACTGAAAGCTTTTTTAGATTTTGTCGATTAAATTGCTGCATGTTTACATTATTTTTATTTCTTCTTGTTTCACTCTCGGATAACAGTCGGTATTCCGTTTACGTCACCTTTGCAGCTAGTGACAATAGTGTTTTGCAAGGAGCTAACGTGGGTATTTAAGTTCTCACAGGCACTTTGATGGATGTTTCTGAGGTTAAAGAAAGATTTGACAAGATAATCCTTGCTGAACATTTTATATTGAATTGAAAGTACGCATTAATGTAAAAATATACAACGTGAATTCACTTTGTTGGCTTTAAATTCACAGCATAAATAAAACGCATCAAAACGAACATAGCTAGTACTCGATTCTTTTGAAAACATTACAACATTTTTGTATCGAGTTATATCGTGTGGTATTCTCGTAGAGATTGATATGTACCTACCTTATATTGTTGTGAAGGCTTCTCACAAACAAGATTAGAGTCGGGGACGTGCCTTAGGCCGTCAGTAAATCTAATTGTGACTCATTTCGGGCGATGATCCACGAATGAATCCACAAATGGATGCTTGTTATTATTTACATTTTATTATTGATTGGCGCCCTTTCAATGCGATTTGGGAGCGATTGTTGGAGGTGACCGACATTGTGATGACCTTTGAATGTCGCCAAAGCGTTCGAGTTTAAGGTTATTTGTGTGGCTACCTTCATGTTATGGGTAGTTAATATTAGGTTCTCGATGTTCAATATAAAGATATCAATAAGTAAGTATTGTCAGTATCATCAGATCTTGATGGAGATTTTCAATATTTGAAGAGACTGTTATGCAGTATAAATAGGTATAGATGGATTCAGGACATCATTACCATTATGGCTTATTTCTGCCTTATTATCTGACAAAATCGTGGCAATTTTGACGGCACGGTTGGCGCAGTGGCTGAGCGATTGACTGCCGCGCCGCGTCTCGTGGGTTCGATTCCCGCACGATAGTTGTTTCGGGTCTGGATGTTTGTGTATGTGACTTTAAATGTTTGTAAACGCACCCACGACACAGGAGAAATTCCTAGTGAGGGGCAAGGTTTAAAAAAAAAAAAATTTGAAACACGATATTTTTATACCTGTTTGTATATTTAGTGTATATATTTAATAATAAATATGTATGTAGGGTACTCCCTTATTGCATGTTTTATACAAACAAGAGAATTGTTAATATGTTTATTTAACTTATTTTTTTCTCTATTTAAACACAGTTTTGTCTGAGTATACGTCTTATTCCAAAATTTCCTATCGCAGGTAGGCTGGAAGAGATCTCAGTTGTAGTAAGCATGACCTTCATTGTTTGTTTTTCTATTCCTTTTTGTCTATTATCCATTTGTGTGTGCGTTAAAGATTAAATAAAAAATAAATGATAAAATTGCTCGACGTCACGCTCGATTTATAAATCGTATCTAATTCTATTTAAATGTTCAAAATCTCTATGGACATCTATTAACTCCGTTTTACGCGGCAATTCTTATACGATTTAAAATTCGATTCAAACAAAGAAATAAACGATTACGTTGACTCCAACTAAAGACTCTAAAGAGACAACTCCTAAACAAACATAGTTGTGGTCCCTTATGACGTATGGGTTTCCTTGCCACTGAACATATGAACAAGTTTCGCGGGCAAACCGTCTGAGGTCGAACGTGACGGGGTTCCGAACAAATACACCGATGCTTCCCGCTTCGTGCCAAAACGGTGGTATAAGCCCTTAGGTACCGTGTGGAGCTAAGACGGGGACTAAATGGATTAGAACTTGGACAGAATAAGAGTAAATGTGTACTGTGCTCTTGATTGAGTGTGCGTTATCTACAGTTGAAACTTAGGAGTAGCTGAGTTTTAAAGTAGTTCAACTTCTTGGTGTATTTAGGTTCGTGGTGGACAAACCGCATAACTATGGCAGTAGTAGGTAAGGTAAATAAAAGTCAAATACAAACCCATATTTAATTATTCTTGTACTGTCCAGTGAACCAGCAAAGCCAATTGCAGTCAACTGAAAAGTTACAAAATAAACACAAAATATTAAAACACAATTACGGTTTTGTTCTCAAGGATTATTAATGCAATAGAAACAAAAGTGGTACTTGTTATTTTCTGTCTGACAAAACGTGTTTAAGAACTTATTTAATATCTGAGAGAGAAAACTGACAAAGTTCGATGTCTAAGTTCTGAATGGATGATAACAAGAAAAATTATCCCTTTGTGGTCAGCCCCCGGGCAACGGTTTACAAGGTCCTTTCAAAGAAAAAGTCCCAAGGGGAAAGTTCAAATGAGCGATTTCAGTACTTCCCAAGGCGGAATTAGGAGGAGAGGAATATTTAAAATATAATAAAAATAATCCGCGAAAGTAACAAGGTCGGCAAGGGATAAATTTATGGCTTCCAATTGGCTGCTCTGCCGCTTACCCCAGTTTTTCACTTGTTTAATCTTTTGTAGGTCACTTAGGGCCTTACACGGCTTTGTTTCATTGATCCGGGTACTTTGAAATAGATACGGTTTGGACACGAACATCTTTTTTGAACAGATGTATCTATTAAGAGGGTAGTTGCGGAGAGCTTCTCATAAAGTTATGCACTTTATTTACGTCACTAAAATGAAATTCATCATCATAAGCATCACTTCAGCCTGCGCTGCCCTCATCCATCAGCTTCCTGAGGTCTTCACGAGATCGTGTGGTCTACCTTGTGGGGGGCCTACCCACGCTGGGTCTTTCGTTCGCGGTTGCAACTGTTCACTTTCGAATCCTTTCATTTCAATTAAGTTAGTGAGTGGTGAAAATGACCAATGAAAATCAGTAAAACATAGTGTAAAACCGAAAATGACTTACTGTTATTTTGTCGTTACCACTTTGGTTAAACCCTAAACCTTCATAGGTACTTATTTTCAATCTTAACTTTAGAGCCTTGCCTAACACGGACGCAAGGAAGCATAAATTGATCTTATTCCAGTTTGATCCTACTTACATCCATAAAACTTGATGGATACGTACGCTGTTTGTTTATACCATGCGAACTATACTTACGTGAAGGTAAGTATTCTTTTGTTACCTTGTTCTTTTGTTTTGTTAGTTCTTTTGAGCCATTGAGCCCTCATTAGTGATTCTTTATGATAGTTCAGTTATACTGAAGACGATCCAGTAGGCGATACGGATTGACGTCATCCTTCAGATCATAATACCTCACATAATCATCTATTTATAAATGGACGATTATTATATTAGTATAGAGGGGTATACAAATTGCGACAACCGAGTTAAAAGCAACACTAAAAGGTGTAAAATAGCATTAATTTTTGAAGTCTCAGTCCTTGGTTGTTTTGTTTTTTTTATTTGTTGCCAACGACTTTCGAAATAAAAGTTCTTTTACACATTTCAGTGTTTTTTTAAGTCGGTTCGCTATCATCTGCTATTTTCTACACTAAGGGTAGATTTTCATTTTCAACTATATTTATTTTTTAAATTTAGTTACAGACTTACCAAGGGATATCGTGTTGCCCAGTAACTGGACTGTGGAGGTCAGATAGACAGTCGCTTCATGTAAAATACTGGTATTCAGCTGCATCCGGTTAGACTGGAAGCCGACCCCAACATAGTTGGGAAAAGGCTAAGCAGATGATTTATTTTTAAAATTAAAAGAAAAAACATCGAAAACGGACTACACTACAGAAAGTTATACGCGGTCATATTTAAAAAAAAAAAACATAAGTGTTTACCTAGAAACTCTTCCTTTTTTTTGTCGGTTGAAAAGACCCATTTCAATGCCTACTACATCCACTCATTCTGTACTCTAAACTAAGTAACATCGTACAAAGAGTAATTTTTGGTTAACCTCATGTATTTTGATGTGATTTGTTTATATTTTTGTTTCGTTATAAAATAAAAATAAAAATCTTATATTTATGACAGAGTCCATTTTTTGGTTAGTATTCAAAAACTTAGAAATTAGTGTTAGTACTTACATTCTATCTAATTTTAACAAAACTATCATAATTACCTACACCACAGTCACATGTAGGCCTATCCAATGCCCCAGTATGGGGCTGTCCCACCTGTCCGCTATAGCTCTCAGCATGCTGTTGGGGCTGGCGCGTACCCGGCGCATGGTGGCAGCGCATCGCCATGTTATGCTTAAGAATGGTGCAGATGTCGTGAGGATAGTTCGGATAAAATAAACAAGTTTGCACTCTGATCTTCAATATCTCCGAGAGTGAGAGGTATGGTTCAGTACTACCCATATTTAAGACAATGGGAATAATAACTTTGGTCTTGACTCTCACTTTCATTAAGCGTATTTTTACACCCGTTCTATTCTGAAAAAGTGAAATATGTTTCAAGTTAGATCACATATGAAGAGTGATGGATCTAAGTTGTGTTTACCGAAAATGTAATATGTAAAAGGTCATATTTGATACTTGAAATGAAGTACGGCTTAGCTTTGGAAACGGGTTTTTGATCGCTGTTAGTATGTTGTTAGGTATACAAGAATCATGTTTATTTTCCTGAGCTCTAGTTTCCTTACGTTGGCTTCTATATTTGTTAGTTTTCTTGTATTAGCATTGTCAATACCAATTGAGTCATGTCACACGGCAGGCCCTGTGTCCTGTAATACAGTTATTCTTTAACTACTACAGGATGTAGATAATCCTCTACTAGGAGGAGAACTAAATCAAGGCTTATATTGGTAAGCATGGTGGAAGGGACATGGACGCAAAAAGTAATACCATGACTTCAGTGCATCTTTTTTTTTTTTTAAACTTTGCCCCACAATAGGAATTTGTCCTGGGTCGTGGGTGCGTTTACAAACATTTAAATTCACATACACAAACAGCCAGACCCGAAACAACTATCTGTAGGCTATACAAATATTTGTTCCGTGCGGGAATCGAACCCACGCCACGCAGTTCAGCAGCTGATCTCTTAGCGACTGCGCGAACCGTGCCGTCAAAAAGTACAAAAGTCAAAAGTACATTGATTCTGGATCTTTGAAATTTTTCGTCAGTTTTTGCCTCATTTGTACGTTTTTTTCGTCTACTGCTTAGTTACTAAAAAGTCATGAAAAATCATCAGTTCTGTCTAAACTATTAAGATTTGATAATCTCATTGGTTAGGTTAGGTAGTAATAGTGGTTTTAGTAGCATAAAAAGTACGTAAAAATTAGGAAAAACCCAAGAATTTTTTTCCCAGAATCGTGTGCTAAACTCATGGTAAAAGTTTGTATGTCGATGTCTTTTCTACCCTGTATAAGCCGTGTTCTTGTATTGAACTGTTTCAGTATTCTGGTACTGGTGTAAACAAGTACCTACTAATATTTTTTTGGTACAGTAAACTTTTGTTATATTAGATTTATCTTTCTGTGAAATAAAATATTACGAACTTGTTTTAAAATTCTTTATTCTACAATTCTCGTTCCTAACGAAGAGACAATGCCAGCAGACATAAAGTGGGAACGTGTTAAGAGATACGCAAGAACGTGCTCTTATGAACATGATTAATATTAGAAGTAACCGCCTGACCTAACTTACTTACTTAGTTGCAGTAAGAAAGTATCTTCTTAGTAGTCTTTGCAGTAGGTGCAAATATTGTGAGAGGGTTTTTGTTCACTGTGGAAACTATTTACAAAAATGGTCAATTAATTTGGACTTTTGCTAAGATTTTAACGTTGTTGGACTTTTTATAGCTTATCATAGTTTGTTCTCATACAACAATAGCTCGTAACCGACGCTAAAATTATTTACTAATATTTTTAGGGCTCCATACCTCAAAAGAAAAAATACCGAACCTCTACTATATAGGCACACTTCGTTGTGTGGATGTGTGTCAAGACTTTTCTATCAGATACCTACTGGTAAAAAAATGAATAAAATTAAATCATAAAATACGATGATCTGCTTTAAGTCTCTTTGACGGGGGAAATATGTAGTCGAATGAAAAAAGTTTGTCCTGCAATCTCAATTCTTGTAGGGATTTTATTTATTTATAGTTCAACAGACTTAGGACTACAAAAAAATGGCTGCAGTATAAAAGATAATAGAAGAAAAATCAACCAGTATTAGTACAAAGTGAGTTGGTATATTTTTCTTAATATTTTAAAACATTTTCAGCACCAGCTTGACATTTGTTAATTGTTGATTGCTGTGGCATAAATGGAAAGTAATAAACTGGTTGGGTACCCGGGTAGGCCGTAAAATAAATAGAAGCCCAATACATATGTAAGACAAAACCAAGAAACATATATATGTACTAATAATTATTGTGTATTTGTAAATAATTCCTTTATAAAATTTTCGTACTGTTATTACGTCAAACGGTCACCTGTATACATAAATAATACAACTGTAACTCAAAAGGCCTAAGAGACAGCGGCCGTAATGTCCCTTACGCCTATTTAAGCCTGAGGCCTGAGCCATCGATATGTCAATCGACCTCGAAGCCTCACATAATAAGGATAATCTTGTCATTTTGTTCGTGATGCCTGTTCGGACAGGTATTATTATATTTACTTATGTTTCATGCCAGTCTTACTTACATAATGATTTGGGGAGTGAAGCCACAGTCACGAAATATGAGGCAATTTTTTTTCTGGATATGTGACTCAATTTGTAATATTTTGCTGTGTACTGAATTACCGGAGAAAAATAACTATCGCTTACTTGTATAATTTTTGTGTGTTGAATGTGCCTTTGTGTACAGCAACGGTTTGTTTATTTATCAGTTTAAAATTGAATTTGGCTCACATTAGAATGGCAGTGTCAAGAGTGACAGGTTGTCAACGTCACTCTGGCAGAGCGTCGAGTCGATGGTAGCGGGGCGGCCATCTTAGGATTCCCCTTCTTGGAGAGCGGTCGCCAGTGCACCACGTTTTCCACAAATCGCTATTTTAAAGTGTTGATCAGTATATTAGTGAATACCATTTACGCAATTGTAGAATTATTTGATCTAAAAAAGGCATTTGACACAGTGAGCCATGAATTATTGCTAAGAAAACTAATGGAAATCGGGATACAAGGACCTGCCTTTGAAATTTTTAGATCTTACCTGTCAAACCGATACCAAGTAGTTAAAATTAGTGACACTCAGAGTGATCCTAAAATTATTACATACGGTGTGCCCCAAGGCTCAATTTTGGCTCCCCTTTTATTCCTACTTTACATAAATAGTGTCCACAAAATTGGTCTAAAAGCTGACCTAACACTATATGCAGATGACACATGTTTGTTTTACTTCGGCCACTCAATTGATACTATTGTTACGGAAGCACAGAACGACTTGGACTTACTCAATCAGTGGTTTCAACAGAATCTTCTTACCATTAATACAGCTAAAACAAATTACATGATATTCACAGCAAAAAATAAAAAAATCGGCAATTACACACCATTAAAAATAAATAATCAAACCATAAATAAAGTAGATCAAGAAAAATATTTCGGTCTAATTTTGGATAGCAAATTGACATGGCTTCCACATATTAAAAAAATTAAATCAAAAATACAATCACTCATGGGTACGAGGTATCGTTCGTTGCTTACCACGCCAAGTTCGCTACGTAATCTACTTCTCCCTTGTTAAGCCTCATATTGACTATCTAGTGGAAATATGGGGTACCGCAGCTAAATGAATTACGAACTTACTACAAACAGCTCAAAATAAACTACTGAAAACGTTATTTAACTTTGACTATCTGACTCCAACAGAAACTCTTTACAAAAAAAATAAAGTAATGAATATTACACAAACATACATAATATATAACACATGCATACTAATTCGAAAAATACTAAATAAATACATCCACACAAACATAACCTTCACAAAAAATATAAAAAAAAAAACACAAAATTATTCTGAGACGTGAACAAGACTTTACAACTATACCCAACCCGCACAAACTACGGAAGAAAAACTATCGTGTACGAAGGATCCAAACTATTTAATAAGTTACCGAAAGACCTCAAAGATTCTAAATCCAAAACCACTTTTAAAAAGCTACTTAAACAGTTTTTATAGTAAAAAACCCACTTTCCCTACAATAATGTCGAGCCACATCCAGTTATCGCTTATCTGTGTTACACGGATACTTGTATACATGTATCGAACGAACATTTGTCCACAATATTTTTTAATCTACCTGCAAAACATTTCAATCAAACATTATAACCGATGCCAAATTTTTGTAATACCCCCCCCCCCCAAACCTTATTTGATAATTTTAAGTATTTAGTTTTAATATTCTCATGTAAGTGAATAGTGTAATTCTTATGAGAATAAATGATCTTAAACCTCATTTTGATGTTGTGGAAGTAAAATCGTTTAAGTTTCGATGACGTTTAATTTAAATTACCGTGTTTGGACTACCTACATACCCACGTTGCAAAAAGGATTTTGATGAAGGCCGTCCTGAGCAACATTTACGTACCTAGACTTTTTGTTTGTTTTCTTAAAAGGGAAAGGTAAGCTTCATACGATCACTTTTTGTCCCTCTCTCAATGAGGTGTTTCTCAAGACCTTTTCAATACAAGTATTTTAATGTTAGTGAAATGTTAGGTTATGATGTCGCACGCACAGTTTGCTAGTCAAAGACCAATAACTTAAAAAACAATAATATTAAGGAATTCATGATTAAAATGTATTAATTTATATTATGTTTTAAGTTTACTAACATAGGTTTTTAAGTAACCATTTTCTTTCAATAAGATATCATTCGAATGAGTTTTTTTAATGAAATTCAATAACTTCAGTAATTTTGAAGATATTCGGGGTGGTACTTCTATACACAAACTGATACGATAAGATTATGAGATAATTTTCCCAATTAAATATGAACCTTTTGCTACTGAAATTTACTGATTGATTAATAAAGAACTGATACCATCAGATCAGTACATGATTCTGGACTTCCCAGCGTTGACATTTTTCGTCGGTTTTCCATTATTTCTAATGTTTTTTAAAGTGTATTTAGTAAAAAGTCATAATTATTACCTAACCCAATGAGATATTACCTAACTATGAATTAATTTTTATTAATGTTTGATAGAAATTATTATTTTCTCATGTCGTTTTAAGTAGAAATCTCATCAGAAAAATCAAAATGAGGAAAAGGCCGACAAAAAATTTCAACCTAGGAGATTCAGTACGGAATCATATACTGAACTCATGGTATCAGTGTGTTCGTCGACGTCCCTTCAACTCTGTATGAAGGTCTCAGTGCAGTATGGCCAGAACCCGTATTGTTCGAGGCCGACCAGCACTTGGCCAGTTTTATTAATTTAATATTGTACTTACAAAGTGTGTACCAACAATGGAAAAACTAGGTTAGTATCATAAACAACCCAATTTTCCTTCCAGTAAATCTGTTTTCATATAATTTACTTTTAAATGGCTTTCAGTTTTAAAATCCTTTGTGTATTTTTTAACATATTTTCCTGTTTTGTGTGCTGGGGTCGGGTTCGATGTTTTCTTCCCATTGACTGCTCATGGAGGCATGTGACATGAAATGGGTGCTTCGCTTTTTCCTCTGTAGGTATTATAATGTTTGATGTCCTATATCTTTGTTATTATACTACATCTATACATCTATGCAAATAAATATAATTGAAGTGTCTTTTTGTAATTGATTAAAAAAAACAGCTTTTTACTAAATGCATATGAAAGTTTATACAGTAGTTTATACCATAACATTTTTTTTACATTTTTGTCTGTCTGTCTATATGTTTATTTGAGGTAATCTCCGCAACAGCTCGACATAGTTTGGCGGAAATTTGACTGGCAGATAGTAGACGTGTAGAGGAGTAACTTAGGCTACTGTTATTTTAGAAAAATGTTTACTCCTTTAGTACAAAAGTTTAGCGAAACACCTGCCTTTCCAGCTAGTAAGGGGATAAACAGTGTCTAATAGTGTGAGTAAAATGGACAAGACTGACATGAACGGTGCCTTAGTGGGTTTTCAGGGGGTGAGTCGAAATGTCTGCTAAAAACAAAACGTCTGCCATTGTTAAAGATTATGATTTTACAGCCAAAATTTATACCTGATTAAATTT
Organism: Phlogophora meticulosa; assembly: GCA_905147745.2. NCBI lineage: Eukaryota > Metazoa > Arthropoda > Insecta > Lepidoptera > Noctuidae > Phlogophora > Phlogophora meticulosa. The sequence goes on along the minus strand of LR990528.1, from coordinate 6,983,311 downwards.
TATATTAAAGCCATTAGTTTGCTAAGTAATGTTATATAAGTAACAAATGCTTCCTCTCTTCTGTCTCACTTTTCTTGTTGTGCGCGACAGGGTCCATATGTTCTAATTATAAGTTTACCACCTCAGACTAAATACATGTGGAATGCAATAAAATATTAAGTATTGAGTGATTTGAACACCCAGTTCAGCCGGCGACGTTTTATGCCCCTAAATTTTACTAGGAAACGTAACTACTTTGGATTCTACGTTGTACGCGAAGAGAAAGTTTCTGTTGACTATGACCTGCATGATAAACTGCTAAGGATAAACTGCAGGCGTTATTTCCCTTGGGTGTCGTGTGGTTGGCAAATAGCTTCATATCAGTAGATTGTAGAACGTTCAGTTAGAGATCTGTGAACTTATAACAGTTATATTTCACTGGGCACTCAAAATCAAAATTCATCATCTAACTAGCCTTTTCCCAACTATGTAGGGTTCGGCTTCCAAGTTCCAGTTGACTATCAGTATTTTACATGGAGCGACTGCCTATCTGACCTTCGCAACCCAGTTACTAGGCAACCCTATACCCTTTGGTAAGACTGGTTGTCAGGCTTTCGGGCTTCCGAAGTCGGAAAGACTGTGAAAAAGCTTAGCGTGCTTTTTGAAGCACGGAAGTGTCTCGACATGTCACTAAATGTCACCCATGCACAGACTAACGTTGTCAAGCGTAGTTTATCCTTCAATCGACCTGTGCTGCTTTCAAATTTGCTTTGAATCACTACTTTTTGACCGTCCAAAATTATATAAAACAGTCCCCTTAAACGTCCAACCTTCACCACTTCCTAGTGAAACTGTAACTGCTACTGAACTGTGCAATTATGCGTGGCAGTAAATATTGCCTACCGTATGGTACAAAAACATACTTTATGGAATCAATTAATGCATATTTATATAGTAAATTGGTTGGAAATGGTGCTCACATACAATTCAACGTAATTTACCTCTCAATTTAAATCATCTCTTTACACACATTCATTGAGCCAGATGCAATGGCCCCGGCATATTTATATAGCAATACACGTCAGCCGGGCCCGTATGCCCAATAACCTACTGTTAGCACTGTAGTTAATCTTCTTAATGAATTTTCATAGACAATTCCAGTTCATACACAATCCATTCGTGACGGGCGTTCAGTGTCACTGAACAATGGGGACGCGTATTTCAACGATGTGGAGTGGAAGCCCTATTCTGGATACCAGGATTATAAGAGTAAAGTACACTTTATAATACATTATATATTATTATATATATTATTCACAAGAGATTTTACAAAGTCATACCATGAGTTCAGTACATGATTCTTCGTTAAAATTTTTGTCTGATTTTTAGTAATTTTTTTTTTATAACTTTCATTGTATAGGTTATTTAAACTGTAATAAATCATGATTTATGCCTAATCCAATGAGATTTTTAATTAGATACGTAAATAATTAACATTTCAATAGATTATCTCATTGGAGTACATAGAAATGATGGTTTATCATGACTATTTATATTAAAAAAAAATGTTAAAACCACATCAGAAAACACGTAAGAATGAGCAAAAACCAGAAACAAAATATCAATGCTGAGGGGTCTAGAATCATGCCCAGAAACTGGGTTGTGGAGGTCAGTAAAATACTGGTATTCAGCTGCATCCGGTTGGACTGGAAGCCGACCCCAACATAGTTGGGAACAGGCTAGGCAGATGATGACAAAATAGATGCGACACAGCAAAAATCACTATATTTATACCATACATAATAATTAAATAATACCAGCCTGTTAATGTACCACTGCAGGTTACCGCCTGTTTTTATACAAAGAATGCACGAGGTTTAAACACCACTGACCATTTCAGAATAATATTTATTACAAGTCCCGGTTTCTTCACGATGGTTTTTCTACACCGATATCAGTGATTTCCAAGACAAACTAAGAAAGTTTTTATGAATTAAATAAGTCACATTGGGACTTTCCAATGGTTGAAGCCACAACCTCGTGCACAAAAGGTGAAGCCTAACCCACTGGGTCAGCGACTTATCTACGACTTATCTATCTATCTAAAAACACAAACAAGACTAACCAAGCTCAGTGTACTTTCTGATTTAAATAGTATTCCATTGTTTTGGCGACAGCTAAGATCATTTCGTTGGGATATCTTAATAAGAAACTATATTATTGTAGTCCAAGGAGAGTTGATTAAACAAATGCTTTCCCATGAAATGTTTCCCATGTTTCCCATGAATATTTTCTATGAAACTCTTTACTATTTTTTAAATTTGCCCCACTCTAGTAATTTGACCTGTTTGGTTAAAAACATTTAAACTCACATACACAAACAGGTAGACCATTTAAATATTTGTTCCTTGCGGGAATCGAACCCGAGACAAGCAGCGCAGCAGCCAATCGCTCACCCAATGCGCCAACCGTGCCGTCAAAATAGGTCATTTTTTTTTTGAGCATTGTATACTATATTCTTTTCTTAGTAAAAGGATTTATACTTTGAACTTTTCATGTATTATATTCTACTTCAAAAAGATTATACCTTTGTGAGGAACAAAAAAATCTCATGTGATGTTTTGAAATATAGTACCTTTAAGGATTTACTTAAAGGGTCCGGATTGAAGAAAATCCGCAAGACTTTTCCTACCGGAACCCTAATCTTTTATAAGACTCGGAAGCGATTTATCGTAGAGAATTCCCTCTAAATATTCCCCTTTCAACATTCCACTACCGAGGAAGGTCTAGTACAAATACTGGATACACATACAATTTACGTTCATTTATAATCCATTGCTGTATTTCTGTGACATTTCCACGAACGATTGCTGTAAAAACAAAATTGGATTTGAAGCAATGCGAATAAAAAGTTTTTCTTATTTTTGTGGAGTCCGCCCCGTTGATGTTTACGTTTCTAGATACATATTCACATTTGCCGTAAAATGTATTGCTATGCTAAATTTAATCTCATGGCTTATGAGAACCAAATAACGGATGTAAGAAGTTGGTTTTTCCCGTCATTGTAATCAGTTTTCTGTACCGGACCGTACCCGGGAATCTTCTGATAACGGAGTAATTGGACACAGTTCCAAACTTTTTTTTAACTTGTATTACGAAAACAAGTTTTATGTTCTATTAGCACTTCGGCTGCGAGTTCGCCCGAGTGGATTCCGTGATTTTCCCTTCGAACTTTGAAATGGAGGGGATATTAAACCTCTTTTAAATCGTTATGTTAATCACAGATAGTGTATGTATGTAATATGTGTGTGACTATATCGAAGAATTTTAAAAATCGGTAAAGGAGTTTTTGAGTTTTTCCAGTACAAACAAACATACAAAGTTCCAAACAATCAAATCGTTCCTCTTTATAATGTTAAAGATGATACAAAAACACATCAAATCACGCCTGTATTCCCTATAGGGTTGGGCAGAGGTGTGCATACGAGTAAGTATACCCACATTTGACCAGTTATGTTTTAAGTCCCATGTAATAGGGGAGGGGGGGTTCGTGGACATTACTTTATTTAGACTTATAACTAAACTTTAAGTACCCCACGATCCCTGTTGCACAATGTTTTGCGATCGTTACATTGCGTACTACAGGAAACAGCAATTTTTCATTCCATAAATAGCTTCCCAGTATTTTTGTGTGGTGTTCATTATTTTGATGTACAGATTGCGAAGAGAACAGCTTTGTAACGGGTCTTATATACATTGTATAATAGGGATGTGTCCTAGGTAAAAATATATTAAGTCTATTTAGTCCGTCAGTAAGATTACCAAAATTTTTTTTTCCATAAGAAGTGACAATGATATAACACATCAAAGTTCAGGAGAAGGGGCTTGTGACGTCACGCCGTGCTACACTTTTAACGAAAAGTGTAGCACGGCGTGACGTCACGCGCAATTTCAACGCATTATACCGTCGTCATTTTTGGTTTACGTGACAAAAGAAAAAATACTTGTCCAGCATTTTTGAGTAATCCAACTTTCGGACCAATCAGATTTTTTAAGGACACTACCCTATTTATCCATATACGAGTATTATTTATTCTTATGTATTGTCAGATACTATAACAAAAGAAGTAGAAGTACCGTAGGTAACACACTTTTGTATAAATATTTCGTTACAATGTGAATCTTTTACGTTTCCTAAACTTAATATATAGCCGAGTAGGCATACGAACAGGTACAAGTGAAATGGTTGATATTCACTGAATATTTTGCTGATAAATCATAATACTTGGTTAAATTGTTTCTCGTTGATACAGTGTTACTAATAATTGTTTTGAGTTCTTTTCCAAGCTGAAATATTATTATCGGTAACTTATTATTACGCCTGGTTTCCCCAAAGGCTTAGGCAGACGTGTACCACAGTGTAGGTATATTTTGAATTCCCTTCAGTTTTATCTATGTTTGTGTAAACGGAAAACATGCGTCGACAGTGAACTGTGAACTGACCGTTACGTTTGTGACAAGAGAATGTATGCGAAACTGATAAATACATGATGTATGGAGTGCATTGTTTGTGTTGTCGTACTGTAGTGCATTTATCTTCTATTGTGTAGGTACTGTATCGAAATTATTTATTATTTGAAATAAATGAGAGAATTTCAAATCGGCCACTTCTCGAAATCCAGGGGCTAAATTTTCAAAGAACGATGATCGAACTAAATCTTCCTTATAAAAAGAAGTGTTAATAGGCACCAAGATTCAATTTTCAAACTTAAAAAAAAAATCTACAAACTTTAACTAACCCGTTTAGGGGATGAATATTCAATGAAAAATCCTTCCTTAGTGCTTACCTTTGTTACTTAAGAAACCCGTGTACAAAATGATATGCTTCAACACCTAGTGATTTAAGCTGTACAATGTCCATCAATGCATACATTTATATATGGGAATAGAATTCAACAAAAACAACTAATAATATAACAATAATAATAATGCTGGACAATCCACACAGCATCATCTAGCCCCAAGCTAGGCATAGCTTGTGTGATGGATACTAGATGACTGATATATTTAATACATTACATTACAAAGATAGATATTTTTCGTTATACGTAGCAAATACCCAGAACAAATCTTTGTAGATCGTACAAACATTTGTCCCAAGGCAGGAATCAAACCCGCTACCTCCTGCGTCGCAGGCGGAACTTCGCCCACCCTCGTATATGGATTCAATGACTAGTGAACTAAAAATAGAAATCAATTAAGTTTTCAACTGAAACAGTGACTATATTTTAGTCAGCGAACCATTTCCGCGGTTGAACTATTCATAACCGTTGGTTTGTTTACAATTGAAATATTGGATTTATGTTATTACTATATAATACGTCTATACACACACTATATACATACGGCTAAATCTAGTTTAAGCTCATCCTCGTACTCCAACTTTAATATTCTTTTATTTATTTCATTTCAAATTGTGTGTTTTAATATTTTATCTGTGCTGTGTATGGGTTTCATAATTGCCTGAAATAAATGATATTTAATTTAATTAAAATAAAACGCTGTCCCCCACTTGGTATTTCTCCTGTATCGTGGGTGCATTTACAAACATTCAGACTCACATAGACCAAAAGCCAGACCCGGAACAACTACCTGTAGGTCATACAAATATTTGTTCCGTGCGGGATCGAATCCGCCACACGCAGCGAAGCAGTTAATCGCTCAGCCACTGCGCTAACCGTGCCGTCAATTGTTTCTAAACTTTTAGCTGTAGTTACGTATAGTCAGAAGACCGAAAATCTGACTACTAGACTTACCAAGGGAATCATGTTGACTAGTAACTGTGTTGTCAAGGTCGGATAGGCAGTCGCTCCTTCTAAAATACGGGTATTCATCTGCATCCGGCTGGACTGGAAATCGACCTCAACGTAGTTTTGAAAAGGGTGGGCAGATGATGATGACCTATAGCTGTCGAAAACTACCAATCGTTGTCTATTTTTGTACCTATGTTTCGCTACGTGGTCACTGCAAAAAATAATAAAAAATAACTTCAGAATATAATAATTTATTTGCGTTGAATGTAGGTATACAAGTGAGTTGTTACCCTTTGGCATGCAAAAATGTTGAACTTATAACTAGGAATATAAATTAAATCTAATTGGAGCAAGTTTTACTGTTGGTGATATTTTTTTAAATTCTTAATTAAATTGAAACTATATATAGGTATTTATTTAAAAGAACCATAAGACATAACTACATTTATGAAATTTAAAACAAGTCTAAAGTTTGTCTTTTAAATAATCTTCTTCTTTCTTTACGTACGATATAATCGCAAATGATCCTCTAAAACATTTGCATTGCAACATGGCTACTCTGCATTATTTAACTGTCTTATTATATAGTGTACAAGACTATGTACTTAAAACTGTCTGCATCGAAACTTTCTTAGGGTATACAGCAAGAGCATTTTCTTCTTAATTAGCGTGGGCGAGTCCATTGTTTTAACGTTCGAGCCACTTTCCATTCACATTCTCCTCTGTTCCCTGCCAAATGGTTTAAATTTTTTGTTTTTATTGCTGCTGAACTAATTTCTCGTTCACAAGTTTTACGATATGATATTTTAAGGTTTTGTTAGTTGTGTTCAAATAATAGGGTATTTACTATTCGGAATGTTTGCACTATTTTCTTTTATGACCTATAAAATTAAACTGTTGCAACGGTAAAAGGATATACATCCAATTTGTTCTCGCTATTCGTATTTGTTCGATAAAGTCCTTCAGTTGTAATTTCATTTGTTAACAAGTTAAATAAAAACAACAAAAACAGTTTTTAAATCGCCATCTACGCTAGATAAAAGTAGTACCAGCCTATTACTGTCCCACTGCAGGGCAAAGGCCTCTTCTCATACAGAGAAGGCACGAGCATTAATCACCACGCTTGCTCAAGACGGGTTGGCGATTTCAGACTTATATTAATTATATAAGTCCAGGTTTCCTCACGATGTTTTCCTTCACCGATGTCAGTGATGTCCAAGATAAACTTAGAAAGTACATATGAATTGAAAAACTCACATTGGTACTTGCCCAGGATTGAACCCACAACCTCGTGCACAAGAGGCGAGGACTAAACCACTGGGCCATCACGACTGCTTCGCTAGATAATGCAACGGAACAAAACAGTGTCTTTTTAAGCCCAACAATGACATAGTATACCCTCTTAAACACATTCTTCGAATCCTCGTTACAGTTTGCACCAGAAAAACTTGGCCATACAAATAGTACATTTCCAGTTCGTTTCTAGGTCGCAGGCATAGTATGTCAACAATAGGGAATGGCTGGAGATTAAGAACGGAGGCAACTGTAGCAAGAAATGCACGGAGTGGGCCATGCACGGCAAGTACTCCACGCTAAACTTGTGTGATATCCGCTGCCGTGCCGTCAGCCTTAATGAAAGCAGCTTTTTATGTTTTCTTCGAAGCGCTACGGGAAGATCTTTTGGAAGATTACTGTTAATCGCCGGGAAACGATACGCTTTATGTAGGCGTATACAGGTTGAATGTTCTTTCAACCCGGTATGGGCAGATCCTTAACTAATAAAATGATCACTAAAAACCATGATTGAATGCAAGAATGTGAAAATGTATGTGAATCACTTACGCTTTTATGAAAAATATCATTGGGTTAGATAGTTTTCAACTATTAACAGATGAAAGTAAAAAAAAATCAGAAAAAAAGATGATGATAAATTGGTTAGACTTTCTTCTGACTTGGTAGTCAGAAGAAAGTCTAACCACGCACAGTAACGACCCGTAACGACTGTCAAGTTTCGCAAATGACAGCCGGGACCAACGGGTCAAAGTGTTTTCCGAGGCACGGAGGTATCTCGATATGTAATGAACGGTCACCCACCCCCTAACTGACATCGGCAAACGTAACTTAACCTTTGCCGAAGTACGTCAGAAGCATCTAGGTTCCTGTGGTACTAACGTATAAAATATAACGGATTCTATACTTCCCTCACGAATATTAAACGTAGCGGTATAATGGTTGAAGGCCTTTGTTCAGCATTTGACGTTTATGGCTTAAGATGAATGCGTAATGGCAGCAAGCAAAATTCAAATTTTCATTGGTGTATTGCAATTTGCAAATCTGTGTTATTAAAAAAATCATTCGTGAGTATCAAAAGTGTTTTTCACGAAGTAGGTTAATAGGAACAAACATTAATACAATTTTTTAATTCAAAATAAGCAATCATGAATACATGAAATGTGAGCAAAATTCTAAATTAAAGAGTTGCAACGGTGATTTTAATGATTATATTTCGTGAAACGTACGTTTACCAATAACTTTTTCAGTAACATGCAACCTAATACTGACGACACCGTTGGCGCAGTGGTATAGCCATCGGCTGCTGCGCCGCGTGTTGTGGGTTTGATCCCCGCACGGAACAAATATTAGGTCTTTACCTATGAAATTGCCGTTCTGCAGTACTGGCCATTTCAAATCAAAATATTTTTTGTTTGGCTAAGAATTCTAATTTCAAATTAATTTTATTTTAAAAACATGGATTTTGTTTTCCAAAAGTAGTCATTTGTTTATTAATTAGTGTTACATTTTCATCGCATTTAAATCTTTTTCGTCATCATGGATACGTTAAAAATTCGAGTAATTATGGAATATGAGTACCGTCGTGGCAGCAACGCGGCACAAGCGGCACGCAACATCAACGACGTTTACGGAGCTAACACTACAAACCAACGCACTACCTGTTATTGGTTTGCTCGCTTCCGTTCTGGAAATTTCGACCTGAAAAATGAACCTCGCGGTCGTCCGAAGACTTTGGTCGACAATGACGAATTAAAGGCGATTGTGGAAGCTGATGATACACAATCTACGGCTGAATTAGCAGCAGCTTTCGACGTTAGCGTCAAAACAATATTGGTCCATTTGCGTCAAATTGGCAAGGTAAAAAAGCTTGACAAATGGGTGCCCCACGAACTCAATGATCGCCAGCGCGAAGTACGCGTTGAGACGTGCCTTGCACTGCTCAACAGACACACAAATGAAGGAATTTTGAACCGCATTGTTACCTGCGATGAAAAATGGATTCTGTTTGATAGCCGCAAGCGCTCAGCAAGTTGGTTGGATCCTGGTTCAGCACCTAAACAATGCCCTAAACGAAAACTTACCCCAAGAAAAGTGATGGTCACTGTTTGGTGGTCTAGCGCCGGTGTGATTCAACACAGCTTCTTACCAAACGGGGTGAGCATTACTGCAGATGTGTACTGTGAAGAATTGAACACAATGATGGAGAAGCTGGCACATCTCCAACCAGCATTGGTCAATCGCTCGTCTCCGCTGCTCCTGCACGACAACGCGCGACCTCATACTGCACAGCAGACGGTCTCCAAGTTGCAAGAACTGGGGTTTGAAGCTCTCCGTCATCCGCCCTACTCACCAGACCTTGCGCCTACAGACTACTACTTTTTCCAGAATTTGGATAACTTCTTGGCGGGAAAAAAATTCCATAGGGTAAAAGTGGGATAGTTGCCCTAGGAGGATTGATGCCCCAAAATTCAAATTATGACTTGTAAACGTTCTATGATCGCAGTTAATACTTATAAGCAAAGAACACCCCCCACCCCGCTAGTGTGCGAGCGGCAACCGCTGTGATCGGACGTGTTGCGTGTTCATGAAGAAAGATCGACGGGCTAGCTCACAAAGATCGCGGATTACGAATCTTGATATTTTAGAAAAGCGTGGAACTTTTCATTTCCAAAGGTAAGTTATATTATTTTATTATTATTTGCATGTGTATAGTTTGAATATTACCGTCAGTGTAACATTTTGTCATTTTTTAAAAGGGATTTTTTTATTTTAATTACGGCAACTATCCCTATTGAAAAGGATAGACGCCTCGTATTTTGTGAGTATAGATGCCCTTAGGGGCATCTATCCCCTATTGATTCAGTTGATGTTTGTTGATGTTTGTTCATGTTCCCATTTCTTCTTTTCAGAAATGCCTCGCAAATATATTAGAAAGGTTGGAGTTAGTCCACGAGCTGAATGGACGCAAGAGGCATTAATAGCTGCAATAGACGAAATTTCGAGAGGCATTCTAGGAATTAACGAAATATCTCGTAGATATGGGATTCCCTCAAGAACATTGAGGCGAAGATTCGCTAACAAAAATACGGAAAAACTGACATTAGGTAATAAAGTTGTATGACCTAAGTTCTTGTTAAGTAATAAGAATCTGAGTCAGAGGCATACAAGGATTGGGAATGCAAAGAATGCTCTGAAGAATATAAAAAGACCAAATCAACTGCAGATTGGATACAATGTTTAATGTGTAAAAAATGGCTACATGAGGATTGTACCATGTACGGCGACTATTGCAATAAATGCGGTAGGATTAAACGAATGAATACGAAAAAATACAAGTAGACTGAACTGTAGAAATACTTTTTTTTTCTGAAGCTGATTAATATAAGAACTAATAATAATTGTATACCAAAGTGAAGAAGTGAAATATACCTAAGTGAAGAAGTAGAATAAACCAAAGTGAAGAATATTTTTTTTCTGAAGCTGATTAGTGAAAGAATATGAAAATTAAAACCAAAGTGTAATGTGCCATAACTAAATATTAAAATAAAACTTGTTAATTATAAATATGCTTTGATTTATACCTAAGGGCAACTATCCTCATAGTGACAACAGCATCGGGGCATCTAACCCATATAAGAGGCATCTATACTCAGAACTAGTACTGTAACTTTTGTTTTTTTCTATATGTATAAGCAAAAGCTGCATTGAATTTCTTTTTAAAATATAATAAATAATAGACCAATGTACGATAATATTGAAAAATTGGTTTAAATATAATTTATTTGTAGGAAAAAAAAATCAATTTCAAAATGTGGGGCAACTATCCCACTTTTACCCTACCCGAGAGGCAGTACAAAATGCCTTTGAAGAATTTGTTGCCTCCCGTCCTGCTGATTTCTTTAAGAAGGGCATCAATAAACTGCCACTGCGTTGGCAAAGATGCATTGATTGCATGGGTGATTACTTCGATTAATACAAATAAAAAATACATGAAAAAAATTCATTTAAATTTTTTCATACAAAACGGCAATTTCATAGGTAAAGACCTATTATTTGTATGACCTACAGGTAGTTGTTCCGGGTCTGGCTGTTTGTGAATGTGACTTTAAATGTTTGTAAACGCACCCACGATACAGGAGAAATTCCTAGTGTGGGGCAACGTTTTTTTCCTAAAAAAAAAAAATAAATAAAAAAGAATACTGACCTGGAAATTGCAAAAGAAAATTTGAATTTCGCGGGATACCTCTATACATTAGCCTTAATATAATGATGATGACGTATGTAAAGTCGTTTGTTGTACCACAATCAACGACCTTGGTAGTTACAGCTTGTTTAATTATTTTTATTCCGTCTTGTTTAATTATTTACCGAAGGTACAGTCATTAAAAATGTATACAAAAGTAACGTTTCGAACAAAAAAATAAAAATAAAAATAGTTTTGCGTCGCACCGCTTTCGTGTATGGAACTCATAATATCATTGAATGCGGTTAAAAGTAAAAGTTGCACCCAGTTCAAAGTCCCCCCATCAACATTAACACGGGAAGGAATATCAAACTTGTTTACTTAATTCGAAACACAAACGGCCCAAAATAAATAAAGGAAACAAATAAAGTGGTTTTGCAACTCTGGTAAGCTTACAGTGGATGGAGTAATAAAATGTAAATAGCTACAGAAGTGTTAAAAGGAGTCGCGGTAAAAGTTTAGCTCACGCGAACTTAGCACTTGATGGCGTCCCTCGGAGTTAGGAGGTGGTCTAAGTTAATAAAGGTTGCGGTGAAACACTAAGAAAGCTATTAGAACCGTGACCGACCCGTTTAATATATGTGGTAATGCGACATATTTGTCAATAAATTACATACATTATTGTCGCCGTTTCATAATACAAAAAAATGTATAAAGAAAAATAAAACATAGTTATCCGACTGTCGCCTATCGGTTACACAATAAAGTCAATTGTACGTAATATCTTTGCTTGTTCGTGAGCTCAAGCTGCTATATTTGAGATTCTAGTATCGAGTGAAGCAGCAATGTTTTTAAATTGGTCATGATTATTGATTATAGTTTTTTGAAGCATGATCAACTTTTTACTTTACGATAAAAGTTTCAACGATGTATTTTGTAAATCTGTTTTAGTAATGGCTATAATTTTTCTTGTTTAAAATTTTATCTTGTTTAAATATCTAGTTATTTCTTTTTAATTTTTGAGAAAATTTAAACATGAGCCTTTTATATTGAGCGGTTACTGACGAGATAGTAAACGCTCTTAATTACAACTTGCACCAAGACGTAAACGGTTTCCCCTAGCTGGTGGAATCCACCACAAATGGTTTCAGAGAGAAATATAAGTATTGGAGTTATATTGAGTCTGAAATTATGACGATTGTATTAATAAAATCTCATTACACTTTCGTGTTTATGTTGTGATGACATAAAAGTTTATTGTTAACTAGGATTAAGTAGTAAACCTCAAAAATAATTACAAAACGTTATCATAAATGAGCCGACATATACCTTTTTAGGTGTTTGGATCAGCCTCTACCAAGGTCGTCAGTTTAAAAAGATAAAATATATTTTATTTGATTTTTATCAATGCGGAGCCCTAAAGATTTCGTTGTACGAGTATCTACCTCTTCAATAGACTGGTCATCGTAGTGTATATTTATATAGCTCTTACTATTGTTCCGTTGACTAAAATTTATTAATTTAGTTGTATTCAAGTTCATTTTTAAAATATTATCATCTAGCCACTTTACCATTAAATTTATAGAATAATTTATGTCACTTTCATAAGTATCAACACTTTTACAGGGTATCGTTATGGTGCTATCACCGGATCATCAGATCGAATCATTTATTACAGCAGATATCTGTAACATTCTTAATTATTCAAATATTTTCTGTTATCAAATCCATTATAAGTCCATAATGGAATAGATTGAAATAAATGGCTTTCATTGCCTAAAACAATGCGCTCAATTATTTTTCTGACTGAGAGTAATCTGTTCAATTATGGCGGATTAAAAATACATTTGGCAAATGAAGAGTAATTTTGACGTTATAATGAAAATATTTGCAGATAGGTTGTTTCTTTGGGGCGCTATTTTTTAATATCATCTTGCTAATTCTGATTTTAGGGGTTTTACTTGTATGCGTCATCGTGGATTTTATATTAAATGACCTTGAGTAACATAATAATACTGCCTGTTACTGTCCCACTGCATGGTATAGCTCTCTTCTTATACAGAAAAATCACGAGAATTTATCACCACGCTAGTAATAGAAATAGTTGGCAATTTGAGACACATATTAGTTATGAGTCCGGGATTCCTCACGATGTTTTCCTTCAATGATGTCAGTGATGTCTAAGGAAAACTTAGAAAGTAGATATAATGAATTGTAAAAGTAGAATTGGTTTTAAACAATTACTTACAAAAAGACCATTATATGTTATTTTTAAGTGTCGTAAGAGTAATTTTAAAACGAGCAGTGCATAAGCAAGCTACCATTTATGCTAAATGCATTCCAACATGAATACTAACAACAGATTGTAAATTGCTTGACATAATGACGTCATTGAATAAATATGACGCAGTAAATTATACCGGGGGTCTCTGCGAACCACGGAAATAGAACTAACAGTATATTTCCAGACAAGCTTCGTAGTTTTACTCCACGAATGAGATTCTCTTTGGGGATTGTAAGAACTACAACTTATAAGAGTTTAGAATCTGGAGTCTTTGGGGAAAGAAAGTTTTGTACGTATGGATTCCTTACTCCATTTTCTTGTACTGTTTAGGTAGGTAAGTATACTATTACTTATTTTCTTTTTATAGACACACATAAAAAGCTTCTATAAATCTATAAAAAAAGATTTTTGGTTTAGGAATTAATTAATTATCAAGACATGGCCCTGTCGGAGATGGTGCTTGAAAACTATCATATTTAGCTACAATTTTCAATTAAGTAACATAGGTAAGACACAAACAGAAAGGAGGTGACTATTGAGATGACGGCAAATATAGATTTTGGAAGAAGACGATATGCTGCGCCGACCTCAAATATATTGGAATTAGGGCAGGAGGATGATGATATCGATGAGGTAAGATACAAGAAGTTCAGAGTGTTATAACTTTTGAAGACAATTCACGTAAGGCTTATAATCGCTAAGACGTCAGATATTCAAAGTAGGCTTATTTTAACAAGAAACATGCATTCTCCAGTCAATTATCACCGTTGACGCCGTCGTAATGAAAATGCTAACTAAGTGAAATGTCAGGGGCATGATATATTGACGTTCAGTCGCCGTCCATCCGGGCCCACTATTGTACCCAATTTACAACATTGCCGCGTTAAAATTGAGAATAAAATGCCCCTACATATTTTCCTCTTTCAATTTTCTAGTGAATAAAAAAAACCGTTGTTATTGATTTCGGTCCGTGAACCGAACCGTATTTACGGTTATGCTTTCCATATGAAAATTCCATTTGACTATCGGAATATCAACACGAGGATTTTCTGTTAATCTCCTATAAACCGAACAGATAATTGCCACATTTATGGTGGCTGTTTATTGCATGTACGTAATAGATTATATTTATTACCAGTTTTTGGCTGGAATGGATTTAGGCATGTATTTAGGTCATCATTATCATATCACTCTATAACATATTAAAAATAGGAAAGTCAATTATAGTATCAAAAAATATGACTGCTAAATAACTGCCACCAACCTTAAAAAAACAACAGACAAGTTGAAAAGTTATATTTTATTAAAAAATGTGATTTTCAGTCGGTGTTTCAGATACCATTAATTTGGTTTTAATTTTCCCATTTTAGTGAACCATTTATTATTTATAACGGTTCGATTTCATAGATATTTTTCAATTTGTCATTCCAAAGTACATAAATATTTATATATTTGTGATTACCTTTTAAAACCTTTAACTTTATAGAAACCTCAACTGGTTTGAAACAAAAAAAAATAACTAACCACACATTCGTCGCTCAAAATCTGCCATTTTTACTTTTTTAATTCATGTATCCTACACAGTCTGGGTTGCTAAAACAAATCCAATGAGACATTCATTATAGAAATCCATCTAGCCATTAGTAGAAGTTAAGTAGAATATTTCTGGTAGCTGTGGATAACCTGTAGTCCATTACCAATAATACACTTCAAAGGACTTCTTCAAGCTAATCATTGTCCCCGATAAACTATTTCGTCTGGTTATAATAAAAGATGCAAACAAAATCGAGCACGAAGGTAAGAACAGACATAAATGTACATATTTATTGAAACACCATTTTCATTTTTGTCAAATAACTATGCGAAAATACTAAGCATATCTTCAGATATCTACAGATTACGCAGTTGAATAGAGCAAAATGCCTAGATTTCGAAATTACCTACTGAATTCATAAACGGAGAGTTTTCTCATTCCCCCAGGATAACTAAATTATACGTCGAAAATTGCGTTGCCTCTGTTCTCAATAATGATAATCAGATAAAACTGAATTCGTTTGTTTGTTACATTAATTTTCAGCTGATTATACACGTGCCTACCCCACGTACAACCTACGTATATTTTGATTTCACCCTTCCTTATCTTACCAAAATTATCTGTGGAATTATCCGAACGTATATTTTTGTAATTAGGAAAGAAAGTCCCAAACTCAACTTCGGAACTTAATCAAAATACTTTGAGGTTTCATTTTGTGCTCAAACTTTGTTTTAAATTTGGAACAGAGAGATAAATGGAACAGGTTCAATTTAAAATGTATGAGTTTTCACACTATCGATAAAACTTAATAATATTTCCGGTACATGAGAATTTGAATGTACTATGTGCCAAGAACTACATACAACAGTCATCTTTCTCATTTCCAAAACTTTAAAGCTAAGCATATTCTTCTACGTTTAACATTTTTATTCGTTTGTGGAAAATTCAATCGTCATTTTTACAAAGGTAAGATTTTTAACTGTCCCTCTTATTTGATCAGAGAAGATTTGAAAACAAAACGTTTTTATGCAATTACAAAAGTCGAGACTATTTTAATTAAGGTTTGTTTTTCCGTTACTTTCATTTTCCGTAAAATCATATTTCCGAAATATAAAAAAAATTAAGACCTCAAGTGAACACGCAAACAGGCAAGCAAACAACCTAACCGGTTTGAGGCGGATCCCATTGAACTATCGTTTGGTGATAGTAAGAAGCAGGTAAGCAAGCAGGCATACATTCAAGCAAAGTGGTTTCAGGGTTCAAACAAAAATCCTTTTAATCTAACCCATCCGAGTAGTATCGGCCTTGAAAGGTTGTATGGAGACAGTAAGCATCCCAAGAAGCAGATATTCATACAAAATCATGCATGCATGCGAAGAAAGCATGCACGCATATTTAAGAGTAGTAGCAGGTAAACCTGAAATAAAAAACGGCGACAAGTAAAAAAAGTTTTTTAAATGAATGGAAAGTATAATTGACAGATTGGGGCAGCTTGATCTCCTAGCTTCTGTAACCAGCACATGAAGCTACCCCTATCTATCAAATTTATTTAATCGTTTTTCAACTATATTACAAAAGCATTGCACAGTTTGGGATACTCGTAGCATGTGCTGGCTTCTGTACAACAGTACCCAGACAACAGTGTGAATTGTCATAAATAAAAGATTCCAAATGTTTTAGAATATTCATGACATTAACGAAAAGTAGAACATTTCAGCCCTATTTACGGCACTCCATCTCTACCCACAGTTTGCATATTCACAGCTAAAACAAATGAAAGCTTGATAAATATTTCACAACAACTTTCATCTGATAATGAAATATTAACGCCCCAACATTTGTCTTAGAAATTAACCCTCGCTTAAGCCCACAAAGGTGTTCTATTTGAATTTACAACTGGAATGTAGGTCGGTAGTATGAGAGCTATGAGCTACTGTGGGCGTTATTAATAACGGTATAAGCGTACACCTGAGCTGTTTGAGAACTATAAATAAGTCGTTACGTTCGTCCATTTATGTCAAGCTGACGATCGACGTAACTTTGCTTGTGTCGATAGAGTTTTTATCGACTAAAGTTTACTGGTCGATCCGGTGTTCAGTTCTACAAAGGTCTGTTTATTTTTAGCCTTTGCTTGGAGTGGTGTTATATTTTTATTATTTTCGTTGAGCGGTGGCATCTATGGGGTTGAAGTTTCTGATTATTTTCTTGGCGGATATTAAATTGAATTGAAGTCGTATAGAGTCGATAGGAGAATCCGAAAGGGATCGCGATGCTGGGACACGAGCTCACCAGATGTATAAATAACTGCATATATGTATAAAAGGAAAACACCCAGTGGAGTGATAACGTTTAACGTACAACTTAAAAATATAACACTGTGCTACCCACCATGAACAATTAATGATAATAAATAGGTTTTTTTTTCCAAAAATGCAGATAGTTTAGTACAAGAAGAGCAATCAGTCTATTACAGTGTTACATTAAGTTATAGATGACATATTCGAAGGTTTAATAATGCAGTAATCTCTACATAGTTTCTTGACCCTTTTTTAGTTAAACGATATCTAATTCCTAAATTTAATTTGGGCTCTACCAATACCTTTTTAATTGACTACGTGGAAAACAAACCCGTTACAGAATCTATGTGGGCGTTAATTACTAATGGTGAGCGGGAACACCTGAGGTGTTCCAGAACTATAAATAAGTCTACTATGTCCATTTCTGTGAAAGCGTGGCGGTGAAACGGCTAGGCCGCAATCGGAAGGTCGCAATTATATCCACTCGTTGACTATAACGCCCCGGGCGGTACTAAGGGTTCTAGCCTCACAATTTTATGCACCAGCAATTTTTTTTTTATTAGCCTATGCTGTCCCACTGGAGACATGTCCATCACGCATAAAATACTTTTTTTATAGAGGGGCTCGTGGCTATATACTAACAGCTTTATGAGTCGATTTTCTAGGTTCAAGCATCGTGTGTTGAGGTGGGTTTGTAGATGGGTGACCACTCACTATCTCTTCGTGCATCGGAAAGTACGTTAAGCCGTTGGTGCCCACTGTCATATAGATACTCGTAAAGACCATAGAACATGTCATTACGGGTGGTCAGAGCTTGAAAGTCTGATATCCAGTCTTGCCATGGGGTATTGTGTTACCCAGTAACTGGGTTGTGGATGTCAAACAGGTAGTTACTACATGTGAAATACTGGTATTAGTTACATCTGGTTTGACTGGACGTAGAACTCAACATACTTGGGGAAATGTTAGGCAGATGATGATGATGATGATCTTTTTAGATACAAGCCGCAGGGTAATATTGGTCGATGGAATTAGGTTTTCTTTAATCTAATATTTGGTGTTAATCTAATAACTTTTTGTTTCATAATAATTTTAGCTCTTAAAATAATTTGAAAAGGTTACGAAGTTGGATATAAACTTCGTGATCTTTTCAGATTATTTCGTCCATCCATTAACACGGCGAAACTAATATTTTTGCACTCTCAAGGAACTGAAGGCTACAACCGTTTAATTTAACACAACAATCCTCTTGTATTCCCCAAGTTAGGCGGAGGTGTACCCCATTGTACACCTGCATTTCGCCAGTTATGTTTAAGTCCCATGTAATGGGGGGCGAGCCTACTGCCACCAATTGGACACAAATCTGACTGATACTCAGACATTCCATGTGGAACAACCCTATAACATTTCGTCCTATCTGGGAATCGAGCCCAGGACCTCATGTCCAGCAGTAGCGTTTGCACACACTAAACCAACAAGGCAGTCAAAGCAAGCCGTTTAGTTAAATTGTTGATAAAAGCTGTGACTACATACCTTGGCAAATATTCTTTGTTAAAATTTTTGGTTACCTATACATATGTACTTCATTAAAAAGTTAAAGTAACTTTAAACGAGTAAATTTCCCTCAAATCCCCACCTACAACTCACGAGTGCTCATTTCTTCTCAAAGAAATATTTTTGTATTGCCAAACGAAAACGAGAACTTTATTTGAAGTTATAAAAGTTGCAGATTTCTCACAGAGTTCCGTGTTGACTGTACAGGCTGTTTAGAATTTCAAGATACACCTGTATTATTCAATAAATTGAACTTTATACAAACCTCCTCAGAGTTTTACGCCGAAGTAAGCAATTCAAATATATGAATAGAGAAGTGTTCCTTATCCAATTCTCGCTTCCTTTTCACGCGAACAAATTCGCATCGAAAAGTTAAAATGGCCTCTATAGTAGGGGTATTATTATGCCTGAATGAACTTTCGCACCCTCAGTAGGTATAGACCGACCGAAATAACTATGCACATGAAAAATAGGCAGTTGGATTTTGTTCTTTACACCTTTGCCTTAGAATTCTATTTTATTTACTATGTTACAAAGTACTTGTATCTATGTATTAAACCGACTAGTTGACCGTAATGGTTTTACATTATAGTGGTAGTTCTTTTAAATCGGAATTGTTCTGCTTTGTTTGTGATAATTATTTTTATATTTTACTTTGCGTTGTGTTTTCGGCGGTACCTATTGTTCGATTTAATGAGAAACGACCTCAGAAAAATTATCATAATTTATGGAAATATCAATTTTTATTTCGCACCAAAATGAGCAGAGATTCGTTCTTTAATTACAAATTCGAAGTGCCATTTTTTAAAGGCCGGTAAAGTGAATTTCTAGAAAAAAAACGTGAAAAGGTTTTATTTAAGCAATTCCATTTTGAAGAACAGTTGTTTATGATACTGATTAATTCAAATAGTAAACACATCTGACATCAGAAACAAGACGAATAAGGTTGTACTTTAAAAACCTTAAATTATTTGAGTAGCAGCTGAACATTTTGTATGCTAATTGAAATCACTTTAAGACGGCGAAGAGCCATAAAAAGGTTGTAAAGCTTGACTGAAATTCTTTGTGAGGCAAGCTATACGATGTTATAGACATGACCGCATATTTTAGCTATTAGTTGGTTGCGTGCCATGTTGGCTGGATCGAAACCCGGTTTTTCCTTTTGGAATTTCTCAGGAATAAAATGTTGGTATACTATAGGCACGTCTGCCTAACCCTTCGGGGATTATAGGCGTGATGTAATGTTGTGTGTTTGTTTGCTTTTAAAGCCGGATAATCAGGCACCCATTGTGTGGAGACATGTCCATCACCTATAAAACACTTTTTTTATAGAGAGGGGCTCGTGTCTTAATACTAACAGCTTTATGAGTCGATTTTCTAGGTTCAAGCATCGTTTTTTGAGGTGGGTTTGTGGATGGGTGACCACTCACTACCTCTTCGTGCATCGGAAAGTACGTTAAGCCGTTGGTGCCCATTGTCATATAGATACTCGTAACGACCATAAAACATGTCATTACGGGTGGTCAAAGCTTGAAAGTCTGATACTTTACGTTCCACCTTAGCTTCATGGTCACTGAACTTTTACCTTTCTGTCTTATACTTTACTACAGTCACAAGCATAAGACCTTTTCACATAGATACAAACTTATAAAATTCGCTCTCTTTCTTTATATATAACTAGCTGTTTCCTGCGACTTTGAATGCGTGGAATTTTATATGGTAAAAGTAGCTTAAGTTATTCCTTATAACATCAGCTATCTGCCAGTGAAAGACCCGTTATATTCGCCCCAAGTGTTCATAGTTTTATGGTACTGCAGATATAGCATTCCAAAACCATTTTATTTTAAATCATGTTTTTTTTTTCAAAGTTGGTATCATTATTTCAAGAGACAACTTTTGCACAAGTATGAGGTATTAATGGTCGTGACTGTACCTACAAGAAATGCATCTCACGAGAAATTCATGAAATATTGGTGGTTTGAAGTGTGAATTCTTAATGGTAAACGTGCTCAGAAGACTGGCAGCATTGCCTTACAATGTGGCAATGCTGCCAGTCTTTTGGGCACGTTTCCAAATGACAGCGATGCGAAGGAGTTCGTTGACGTCTGTTTTTATTGTCCCCTTTTTTAATTTACTTTGTTTTTGTATATATGTAAGTAGTTAGTTTAAGCATATTGTAATTAGAATAAGTAATCTTCTTACTGGCCTGAGAATTGTGAAGTTCTCTATAATGACTAGCAAGAGGTACCTTATAAAAAAAAAAAAAAATAACTTAAGAAAAAGTGATCTTCTTACCCCCGTAAAATAAATACAGTTCGCATTAAAGATAATCTTATTTACGTTCGAAAATCTCTCTCAAAATTTTCAATGAAATCTTTCATTTGTAGATGGCAGTTTTTTTTTAAAATAATCGATTTACAGAGCTGCCTGTTTTTCAGATTTAGACAATACGATTTTGTTCGACTTTTAAATAAGCATCATTTAAAAGTCGAACAAAATCGTATTGTCGATATCTAATTTACTTTTTTTTTTTCAGTTCAATCACTGTTTGTGTCTTTGACCAATTGCATTTTATCACACTTTAATTTACCAAAAACCAAAAATACACTTTGTTTTTTTATGATTTTTACCTAATTGCCAATTATAAATAAACAATTGTTATATCTAGAAATTCATTCGGATTGTGACAAAAAAATTTGCTAATGAGACTTCTTTGTACAAAATTTACAAGGACCTGCTGGAACAATGCAACAATTATGCAATCAGTTAACTATTACAGAATGCACTACACGGCCAACGATTCCTGTAACTACACGAACAAAGCCACTTATTATTTTCTTAATGAACAAGCCGTAGTTAATTAGTTTCGAGATATAAAAAAGGGTAATATAACAACTTTATGTAATAACATAGTTTCATTTACTTGGTGGCGCACGCGATTCCCGCCCAACACTCTGGCCAAAGTGCGTGCTTATTATACCAAAATGGGTGCGGACGACCAAGTGAATTTCCACGTATACCGCTATAATAAACCTTATCACGCAACGATTCATCGACATTAGTGAACCTAGCCTTTAGAACATGGTGGTGCTTATGCTTTAAATTGCTCTATTCTAAACCTAATGCGAGATGTCATAAAGGTCGACTTTGATTGATAGGTGTTCTTCAAGCATTCAGTCACGACGTGCAACTGCCAACAATATTCTGTGTTATACCTTAAGTTTGTGTTTTGTTTTCACTAACATAATATACGCAAAATATCAACTTAAATTTGTTTTTGCAATATGCAACTACATATGTCCTCTGTGGCAAATAGACATTTTTTTTTTTTCAGAATGTCGTTGGTTGGCTCACGTAAATTCTTAAGCAAATTTATTTTAATTAAACTTATTTTCGGATACCTTGTCAAACCATTGTTGTGTACTCTTTCGTAAGTAATTTAATTTATTTCTCCTCTTAAGTTATTTCAGCTCTCAAGCGGACCTCAGGCATCGCAATGGTCACGTCTCAACAAAATAATAAATAAGAATATTCAAACCTTAATTTGCAGGTACCTAAAGTGAAAAATAAACGAAATTAGCTTTACCGTTACTTAACTTAGCGCAAAGTCGACCCTGTTAGAGCGGACGCGAAAGGACGGGGTTTTTAAAGGCTGGTACACAAGTATCGACATGACGACGTCGACGTCGCGTCGATGCGGCAGGGATTTAGAATGGCATACGACACGCGCGCCTCGTTTTGCATAGGTTTAAACCAGCAGAATACGAGAAAAGCATGTAAATTACATCTACCGCGTCAAACGTGAATATTTTTGCTTTTTGACGCCATTATCGGCGTTACTTCGACATTTGCATGCCCATTTTGCTTCCTGACGCATTTTCATGTGCTCTGTATATGCGCATATAATATGTTTTCCGGAATCAAGCGTATTTATCTTTGTTGAGACATTGATTCGAATTCGTTTTTCAAAACGTTTCCATATTCTTTTGCTAAAGAAAATTACAGTCCACTACTTTTACGTTCTTCGACGTCATTGCGGCATAAGTTCAGTGTGCAACACGCCTTAGTTGTAAAGGAAAATCTGCCAGCGACACACTAATTGGGTGCTAAAGTAAATATTTAAAAAGGTGAGCGGGAAAACGTGAGGTTTTAACTTTTCAATTACGTCAATTAAGAGTGCCGTGCACAGCTGTGAACAGAATTATTAGTTGTAGCCATTTTTGTGAAAACACAATTCATTCGATATAACGAACGACGGGTCGCGAACGTTAATTAAGTGACTGTTCTTAAACGAACTAATAATTCAGGAAAAATGGCAACTTTTTTATTGCTCCATTAAAATTTATTGTATTTTTTTAATGGCGGCGACTTTGCAACTTAAGAATAAAAATCTTGCTTTTAGTTAATTTACCTTAAAAAGTCACATTCGTACTTGCCCAGATTTGAACCCAAAACCTCTTGCACTAGAGGCGAGGGCCATCATGACATACGTCAGTACTACCAAGTGCCACGGGACGTGACAAGCGAAAATGTTCCTTAGCACCAAACAACACATTAAACTTATCACTCATTGTCGGTCACGTGAACCAACCAATTGATTTCCATTTACATACAAAACGTTTTACCGCGATTACTTTGTATACCCTTTTATTATTTTCCCAATGAACTGTGAAAATACCGCTTTTTAAATTACCTTTTTTTTGAGCATTGAGTTTTTATACGTACCTAATGGTAATTCGGGTGCTTGTTTTGATTGTTATGCCTTATTAAATACCTACACCATTATGGTTTGTTTCAGAGATACTTTTTTAACTTATATCGGTTTATTTGTTCGATTCTACCGGAAGCCTAAACGATTGGGATTATGCCAATGGTCGCTGTTACTAATCGGAAAGAATCGCTTTGTATTTTTGAAAGTGGGAATTATCTCTGTTTGTATGTTTGTACACGCATCTCGGAAAACCTACTGCATCGAATTGAATGCAGTTTTTACTGAAGTATTGCTAGAGAACTAATTTAAAATATAGGCTCCATTTCACCGCAGCATACTTGATTCGTAACTCCAAGCATACGAAGTCGCGGCCAAAAGTTTATTTACGAAATTGCACATACAATTGTTTGTCGTTGCATCACCCAAGGTTGAATGGTAGAAAATGCCTTTAGATTAAACCGCCTCGGTACATTTCTGTGCTTGAAGTATCAAATAAATAAATAAAAGATAATAAAAAAAAATAATGCTCCATGACTTTTATCCTATATACTTTATCTTACTGTTTACCCAGTCAACTAGTATGGACAAATCCGATACATAGTAATTTTTCCTTATCGATACCTGATAGAATTGCTGTGTGCTCGTCGGCCTGTCAACATTGCTTACGCAAGCAATTTGTCAGATTTATCTCACACGGGAATATGTATTCGCTACACGATTTTTCTTTTATGGACGAACAGCTGTGCTACTCTTAAAGAACCACTATTGAGCTCAAGTAAGCTCTGAGTGACAATGACATGCAGGAGTTTGTATCTGCAGTGTCAATTTCGAAATGCAGAAGGATATGCCTTTGTAAGGTTTATATTGAATAACACTAACTGTTACCGGCAATTTCGTCTGCGTGGATAGTTTTATTGTGCTCGGAACCCTATTTTTTTTTTGAAAAATAAAAATAAATAATTATAATAATGAATAATGCTGGACAATCCACAAAGCATCATCTAGCCCCAAGCTAAGCAGAGCTTGTGTTATGGGTACTAGATGACTGATATACTTAATACAATACAATACAATACAATACCCAGAACTCCTTCGTCGCAGGCGGACCTTTGGCCGCCGCGCCACATCGGTCGTCGAAAAGTAGCCTAAGTAGTAGTTTTTATCATGGGCTGATGGGCTGATGGCATGATAAAAACTACTACTTAGGCTACTTTGAGTCAGACTACTGACTGTTTCGGAGATTCACCAGAACCAACGGAAAGATAGAACAACAGATAAAAATATGACTACGTATTTTGTCTTCAGTAACATAATTTATTTACTCAAATTTTTATTAGATTTTTTTTCAAACGTTTTCATGCTTTTTAAGTTTGTTGTATGCTTGATAGCCGTCCTATCGGACTATCAGAGTAAACGAACAGAGTACACCTGTGTTTGCACACACACATGTATTGTGCACTATAATATTTCTTACGCACCTACTTGTCTAATCTTTGCTGAAATTTGTACAGTTACCTACATATATTGCAGAACAGATCTACGAACTGAAGGGCAATTCCCGTAATTTTAAGAACATTCGCACTCTACTCTTAGTCTCCATCTGTCAAAAATACGTCTACTACCTATTCATTTTGACAACTTTTTTATCTTTTTCAATCAATCAATATCTTTATTGTGGATCATAGGTAGTTACAAAGACAGGTGTTAAATAATTAAGTTGAGATCAGTTATACCACCCATAGGCCATACAACTTTTTGACATTGATTATCGCTTAGATGAGATCGCGAGTGGATTATGAACGTTTTTAACTACGGTCATTGGTCTTCAGGTCGATCCTATCGGAATAACCGCGCTTCGATATTTATTCTTAGTTTAAATATCGCAGCTTATACTGGCCTCGCACAGTTCCTTTTTTATGTTTTTGTTCGTTTTGTCTTAGTTTTTTGTGTTTATATTTCCTTTTCTTTCTTATTTTCTTGGATTTTTCGAATCAATCTTTATACTGAATCCTCTTGTATGCCATAACACACAGCCACAGCCATGGAAGAAAGGATTGATGTAGGCAATCATCATCAAGGGATTAAACCATGGTCGTAAACGTCGTTGACAAAGGCGGCTTCCTTTTACGACAAACCCATGAACGGCGGTGCGGGGTCCTAAACGTAACCACAGGCGTTGTTGTCTCTAATCTTA
This sequence comes from Phlogophora meticulosa, assembly GCA_905147745.2. NCBI lineage: Eukaryota > Metazoa > Arthropoda > Insecta > Lepidoptera > Noctuidae > Phlogophora > Phlogophora meticulosa. The sequence goes on along the minus strand of LR990528.1, from coordinate 6,957,469 downwards.
GATTTTAACTAAACCTACCGCTTCTTATAGAGCCAGCTAGTAGGTATTCGTTTTTCAACTAACCCTTTAAGCTTAGTATTGATACTGTAGACCGGTATCTTTATTTATTATAAAATATAGGGCTTTTCTTGAATACTTCATTTCATAATAAAACAAGGAATCTTCCCTGACATGGGTGACATATCTCTGCTACTATGTCATCTGCCTAGCCTTTTCCCAACTATGTTGAGGTCGGCTTCCAGTCTAACCGGATACAGCTGAATATCAGTGTTTTACATGGAGCGACTGCCTATCTGACCTCCACAACCCAGTTACTATGCAACACGATACCCCTTGATAAGATTGTTTGTCAGACTTTCGGGTTTCTGACTACCCGTAACGACTGTCAAAGATCTACAAATGACAACCGGGACCAACCGCTTAACGTGCTTTCCGAGGCACGGAGAAGTCTCGATATGTTACGAACGGTTACCCATCCACAGACTGACCTCGGCAAGCAAACCAGCCAGACACGGAACAACTACCTAGTTGGCCATAGAAATATTTGTTATTTTAACTTTGCTACTAAGCTCCTGAATACGGGATACGGGATACCTCCCGTAATAATATTAGGTCTTTACCTATGAAATTGCCGTTCTGCAGTACTGGCCATTTCAAATCAAAATATTTTTTGTTTGGCTAAGAATTCTAATTTCAAATTAATTTTATTTTAACAACATGGATTTTTTTTTCCAAAAGTAGTCATTTGTTTATTGATTAGTGTTACATTTTCATCGCATTTAAATCTTTTTCGTCATCATGGATACGTTAAAAATTCGAGTAATTATGGAATATGAGTACCGTCGTGGCAGCAACGCGGCACAAGCGGCACGCAACATCAACGACGTTTACGGAGCTAACACTACAAACCAACGCACTACCTGTTATTGGTTTGCTCGCTTCCGTTCTGGAAATTTCGACCTGAAAAATGAACCTCGCGGTCGTCCGAAGACTTTGGTCGACAATGACGAATTAAAGGCGATTGTGGAAGCTGATGATACACAATCTACGGCTGAATTAGCAGCAGCTTTCGACGTTAGCGTCAAAACAATATTGGTCCATTTGCGTCAAATTGGCAAGGTAAAAAAGCTTGACAAATGGGTGCCCCACGAACTCAATGATCGCCAGCGCGAAGTACGCGTCGAGACGTGCCTTGCACTGCTCAACAGACACACAAATGAAAGAATTTTGAACCGCATTGTTACCTGCGATGAAAAATGGATTCTGTTTGATAACCGCAACCGCTCAGCAAGTTGGTTGGATCCTGGTTCAGCACCTAAACAATGCCCTAAACGAAAACTTACCCCAAGAAAAGTGATGGTCACTGTTTGGTGGTCTAGCGCCGGTGTGATTCAACACAGCTTCTTACCAAACGGGGTGAGCATTACTGCAGATGTGTACTGTGAAGAATTGAACACAATGATGGAGAAGCTGGCACATCTCCAACCAGCTTTTGGTCAATCGCTCGTCTCCGCTGCTCCTGCACGACAACGCGCGACCTCATACTGCACAGCAGACGGTCTCCAAGTTGCAAGAACTGGGGTTGGAAGCTCTCCGTCATCCGCCCTACTCACTAGACCTTGCGCCTACAGACTACTACTTTTTCCAGAATTTGGATAACTTCTTGGCGGGAAAAAAATTCAATACCCGAGAGGCAGTACAAAATGCCTTTGAAGAATTTGTTGCCTCCCGTCCAGCTGATTTCTTTAAGAAGGGCATCAATAAACTGCCACTGCGTTGGCAAAGATGCATTGATTGCATGGGTGATTACTTCGATTAATACAAATAAAAAATACATGAAAAAAATTCATTTAAATTGTTTCATACAAAACGGCAATTTCATAGGTAAAGACCTATTATATCAATAGTAACAAATTTAATCCATTAAAACATACTCGCACAAGGTTGGTTTGCATGACGCATGAATGACTTTTCACGATGTTTGCAAAACCAATAATAAACAAATAGGTTGAGTTACTGGTGGAAATTTGAAGAAGAAATAATATAATAGAATTAGAAGACAATCAACATCTATTCTTTTCCCAAAAAAAATGCAAGAAAAGGTTCGATACTTGGCTAAAATCACTTACATATGATGCAACTGAAAAGCTTGTGGATGTGTAACTCATTCACACACGCTATACAAACACACCCTCACTCACACACACACCCACTCACACACCCACACACACACACCCTCACACACAGGCATACACACAGTCTCACTTACACAACACTTATCCCGTAATCTTATTGTCTTCGTATTTTGATCTTTTTTTCCTTTTTATTTAAACTACTTATGTATAGTTTAAAATGTTTTTCTAATCTGGAACGTACTATCCTCTCACCAGGGGCCGGGCGTTGATAGCCACACTTTTGCAGTTATCATCATTTAAGTATTTTATGATTGTATCTGTTTTGTTGAAAAATAAAAAAGAATTATTTTCTGAGTTTAGATGAATATATTTTAAGCATAATATTGATTTGCACACATCGTGCAAAGTCAGTCTGGCATGTGTCATGCAAACCTAACCCGCGCGAAGAATAGTCGAATACCCCAAACAAAAGACGAACGGAAGCTCAAATATCTATTTTTGAAATAGATTTTGTGAAGAGAAAGCTTCGAGGCAATAAAACGAATAACCCTTTAGCCGAGTTTGAACTGAATTTGGCGCGAATTCTAGTTTCACATTTATGCAAACCTGTAAACGAGTATGGTGACCTGAATGACACCTATTCGGGAACATTAACATGCAGAACATTAGACTACACACTACTTAGCTATACCTACACTACCCACGTAGGTATTGTATTTGCATTTGCCTGTTTATTTATTTACTCGTGTTTATCTTTTGTTTTTAGCTTACTCTCTCTTGTGCCAAGAGCATGTTTTACTTCTGATGTTCTTTTGAAATTATGACAAGACTATCTTGTCAACTGTCTTGTAGTAGAAACATTTCTTAAAAATAATAGAAAAATCCGAAATAAACTTTTCTGAAAGATTTTATTTTTTTATTTTAACACGTTAACTGCCAAACAACGGGACACAATTAATAGAAAATGTATTGTTTGTCGGTCATTTGGCGAGCAACGTGTTAACTGCGTCATTGATCTAGTACATAATCGCAAAAACTACTAAGTCTTGCGTTGTATACTCGGGTAAAGTATTATTTGGGTTTTCCATCTGCAATTTCTCAGTAACAGCCCGGAGTCTAGATTTAGAGTTCGGTTGGTGGAAATAGGCCCGCACACATAACGATAGTTGGCGAAATGTGAGTGTATCATAAGTACACTTCTGTCTAACCCTTCGGGAAATACAGGCATCATAACATAGGAAAAGGTGTACTTATAGTACATCCACATAACACATACATTCACACCTCCGGTCCCGAAGATACAGGCGCTGCTTAGTTTGGGAACCACCGTATAGACTGAATGAACGTCACTTACAGTTACAGATAGATATTAAGTTAGGTAGTGTAGGCAGGCCTCCCACACGTTGGACCGACGACCTGGTGAACGTCGCGGGAAGGGCATGGATGCGGAAGGCGCAGGACCTGTCATTGTGGAAATCCTTGGGGGAGGCCTTTGTCCAGCAGTGGACGTCTTTCGGCTGAAATGATGATGATGATGATGATTATAACTTAATATATAAGGTAACAATTGTAAAAATTGATCAATAAAGATTTATTATTATTACATTATGTAAATCTTTAGGAAATTATATGATCTTTGTTAAGTCTCAATAGCAAGAACAATTGGAATACTTTTCTGACAAATTAAAACGAATGACTTGATAATCTGTCTTGCCCATTGTTGTTCAAAAACAAGCGATTAATGAAAAAAAAGGGCGTAACGACCATTGACATTTTTTTTCTAAATCCCCTTCTGATTAAACAGTTCTATTGTGAAACCGCAACAATGTTCGTTTATATGAAGTGATTTACCAAATTTCCTCAATCGTTAGGGCTTTCATGTCGATCGCAATTTGTGTATTGTTGGAGCCCGCACGCGATACATAACTGGGTTTTATTATTTTTTAAGCATTTTCTTTTATTGTGGATCATGGTGAACTAGTTTTTGTACAAGTTCAAGTGTGCTTTTATCTAGGTCTGTTAGATAGTAATAATGGATTCATAAAGGCTAGATTTATTGTGATAATGTGAATCAGCGATTTTCTTTATGTTTTATGTAACAGTAACACTGTCTTCGTTGCCTCTACGTGTAGTTTGTACAGTCATCGCCATGGTTGCTAATTTAAGGGTTCCGTACCCAAAGGTTGCCAATGGAACCCTGCTGGAATGGAATATTGCTAAGCCTACGCCGTCAGCTTGTGCATCCATCTGTGTGTCCTCGAGCTGTATCTCATGAACCGTAATAGGTAGACAGTTAAGATAAAATAAAATCAAAATCACGCCTTCCAGTTTTGTGAAGTGAACATGATATTAATTGTCAATCCTTAGAATTAGTAAAGAATAATAGCTCACATATTTTTATTATTGTAAGATTTTTTTTCATCTCCGCTACAGTCTATGTCAAAAGTAGATAAATTAGGCGATTTTTTGACACATTGGGACTGAGATTAGAATGACAAAGTTCCTGAAAATTTCGGAATTGCCCCTTTAGTAGCCTTAGCACGAATTTCTTGCGAGAAATATACCAACCGAAACGTCAACAAATTGTACGAAGATTCAAAAAGCGCCTCTGCATTATGTACGTGAAACTTATTTCGTTTGACTAATAACTAGGTAATTTGGCGTTTTCTGTTGTTAAACTTATTGCAAGAAATTCTTGCTAGATCTAAAGGTGTCAAGAATAATTTCGAAGTTGCATTTTTGTACGCGACTATAATTTTATGACGTTGCCTTTTATTATAAAAAGAATATTGCTTGCGTTCTACGAAAACAACGCTGGAAAATAATCCTGCTAATAGACGCTAGAAAAAGTGAATAGCAAACGAAGCAAATTAGATACTAGAACAGAAACAGAGCGAAAAGAGTATGCTGTTTTCAATATTATTAACCGTGAATCATGAATATAGTTTGTTTTTGCTGAATTTGCTAGTTAGAGATAAAAAGACTATTTAAGTTTACAGGCTGGAAATGTTTCACAATAGTGTGAGAACTTATAATAACATAATGTTTTTATGTCGCGAATATGAGTTAGATTAATCAAACTAAGAATGTTGCTGTATTTTGCACTTAAAATTTATTATAACTTACAATGATTTTGTTAACTTTGAGGAAATTTTGACACCGTTTTCCAATGTTGATGGGGTCGGCTTCCAGTCGTAACCGGATGCAACTGAATACTATTATTGGACTACATGGAGTGACTGCCTATCTGACCTCCACAAACTAGTTACTGGGCAACACGATATCCCTTTTTAAGACTGGTTGTCAGACTTTTGGGCTTCTGACTACCCGTAACGATTGTCAAAGATCTACAAATTTCAGCCGGGACCAACGACTTAACGTGTTTTCCGAGGCACGGAGGAGTATCCATATGTTACGAACGGTTACCCATCCAGAGACTGACCTCGGCAAGCGTACCTTAACCATTGATAGACTTTAAGGAAGAACATTGACAAAAATGTTAAAATAAAAGAATCTGTTACCACGTGAGCTTTAACATACAGTACTTTTTCTTTCATCATCATTATTCAACCAAAAGACGTCTGCTGCAAATAGACCTCGGCCAAAGATTTCCACAACGATCGGTTCTTCGCTGCCGTCATCTCCCTGCTTTTCCCGATATATACCAAATCGTAAGGGGTGAGTATTTCTTTAGTGGAACGTAACTTAAAATTAAGATTTAAAATGCAATTTAATCATCGAAAGGACAAATTGTACAAACATGAAATTGATCAGTGTGTTTCGGTTTAAATATTACGTCCGAATGAAAATCATTGATACATCGATACATCGCCACATATGGTAAACAATACAAAGTAATTGTACCATATCTGTTTGGATGATCGCAAATAATGTCGCTCGTTTGTCATTTTTCCATTAAAATAAACGCTTTACGGTTATAAACTCTGAAGTAGAGATGGACGAAATCGAATGTTTCATTCGAACCGTAGTAGGCGATTATTCGAAAGACTCAAATTTCGAGTAATTCGATGGATTTAAAATTATTCGTTAAACATAGTTTTAGTATTTTACTGATTGATTTTAGTTCTTGTGTGCCTTAATGATGTTAAAATTTAATGGAAATCGAATGGTAATGTAATGAATATAAAACAAATACACATTATATATGGATGAGTATGTAAGAGGAAGTCTGAAAGTGGCGCCTGTGACCGAGAAGTTGTGTGGAAATCGGTTGTCATGGTATGGGCATGGGATGCGAAGGAATGAGGACCATGTTGTGACGAAAGTTTTGAGTATGAATGTGCAGGGTTACAAGAGTAGAGGGAGATCAAAGAAAAGATGGATGCGATTGTGTGAAAGTGATGATGATGATGATGACAATCTGACTGTGTAATGTGGGGTTCATTTTATATTCATTACTTTTCACATAATATCACACCTGTATTCCCCGAAGGGTTTGACAGAGGTGTGCCTAAAGGACACCCCCATTTCACCAGTTATGTTTTCACAAACTTTAATGTTACCCAAATTTAAGTTTGGTGTAATACCTAAGTAGGGAGCCTAGGTAGATGATGATATTGTATTCGAAAACTTCCATTCGAACGAAACAATCGAATAATCTGATTGATATTTTGTTAGACCCATCACTATTTTGAACATTTATCGCCAATACATTTATGGTTATTTATGTTATGGATTAATGTACTACCTACTGGTGTTTCCTCAATGATATTATGTTGGATACCTGATGGTAACTCATTTGTAGTATCGCTTTTACCACTCAATGACTATGCGCTTTGATGATTCGATTCATCATCATCATCATCAGGCTATACTAGTCCACTGCTGGACATAGCCCTCTCCTAATGAGCGCCATAGCGCCCTGTCTTCAGCTTGCCGCATCCAGCATCTGCCTGCAGTCTTTCGCAGATCGTCATCCCACCTGGTCAGAGGGCGTCCTACACTACGTTTGCCGAGTCGCGGTCTCCACTCAAGAACACGTTTACCCCAGCGGTTGTCGGTTCTTCGCGAGATATGGCCAGCCCACTGCCACTTCAACTTGCTAATTCTTTGAGCTATGTCGGTGACTTTGGTTCTCTGTCGGATGTATTCGTTTCGAATCCTATCCTTCAGAGAAACTCCGAGCATAGCTCTCTCCATAGCTCGCTGAGCGACTTTGAATTGGTGGACCAACCTTACCGTAAGTGTCCATGTCTCGGCTCCGTAGGTCATGACGATGATTCGATTATCAGCTGAGAATTTGGCTGATTGACTGAATTTGATTTGAGATTGACATATTAAGTTGGATTTCTAACTAAATACGTAAACAAATCTTTCATCTTAGATACGGGGGGGGGGGGGAAGACACTGACGTAAATCCTGATAACATGAGTTCTGTATACGATTCTGAGCCAGCGTAATTTTTTTTTGTTGGATTTTATAATTATAAAAAATAATTGATTTACATAAATCACTGTTTACTTGTTAATTAAAAGTCTCATCGCGTTAGATAGATGAATAATGTTTTTTTACAGTTTGAAGTTCACGTTTAATTCAAATTGTGCACACCGGTGCACATCCATTGGGTCATCAGGCCCTTGTACTGATCGCGAGGTTAGGTGTAAGGGTTAGTTCGATGATCATTTAATTCGACTATCCAATACTGTGGACAATCCTGGCCCTTTTTTAATATTTACCCAACTGACTTGCTACAGAACTGCTTAGAGACTAATTTCTTCTGTATCTACTTAGGTCTTTATAGTAATGTGTAAAAAGTAACCTTTGTACCTATCCCTTTTTAAGCATATTGCGCGAACGTAAGAGTGTAACGTTTGGCATAGTAAAAGATTTTGGAAACAGTGCAGAAAGCCAAAACGGTTGAATATCGTCCATTGTGTGCCTGTGCTTGACGTACATTTTCAAATTGAAGATCCCCGTGTCGAATATAATAGATATAACTTTACTGTCAACTTTATTTATAGCGATGGGTGATGTTCATTGTGCTTGCCTCATAAAATTTATCTTAAATTCTACAGGATACTAGTACGTATCCATACTTATTACTTATTATAAACAGGAAAGTGTGTGTGTCTGTTTGTCCGTCTTTCACGCCTAAACCACTGAACGGATTTCGTTAAAATTTGGCAGAGAGATAGATTTCACCCCGGGAAAGGGCATAGGCTACTTTTTTTTATTAACAAACCACGCGGGTGAAGCCGCGGACGGGAGCTAATATTCTATAATTACGTATATTATATAGCTTCAATTTTTTTCGAATTGGCGTTATATTATATTAAATAAAAATTAATTTACGTCAAGCATTGCACTAGGCACACTGGACGTTCCAGTGATTGATGAAAGATGAAATCGAAACACCTATAGGCCCAGACCCTCAAACCCCTGTAAAATACGCTTTTTAGTGAAAAGTTTTTAATGAACTCACCATAATTTCGAGTATATAGTTGCATATCTAACTTAGATCTATACAAAATGGGATCGCGTGCAGCAGGCGTAACTACAAACTCGCCCCGCACCGCATTCACTGTGGCGAGTTCCTAAACATATTTTAATTGTTAGGTCGTTAACTTGGGGATTGTATTCTCTCTATTTTTGTTCAACAAAAGGTTATTAACATTTGAGCCCTTTGATGTGAAGGCAGGCAGATTTTGTTTCAAATTTCGTACTAAAATGGGTTATTTGTTTGTTTCAGGATTGGACAGTTTGAGGCGATGTCGGGTCGCCATGGGGCGAAGTGGTAGTGCGATGGAGGTATGTACTAGTATTTTGGTTTTGGGGCTTAAGGGTGTGTATAGACTAAAAGCTAGTCTGTCTACTAGGTATGTGTCTGTAAAGTTATTGGACTGTACTAAGTGAATATTGTGAAAAAAGACAAAGTGGCATTATTTGATTAATTTTAATGTTATAAATAAATACTGATGAACATCTTTCCTCCATAGGTTAGGTAGAGATATAGGTATAGCTCTGCCTTTCATAAGTTATCTTTATAGTCCATGTGATAGGGGGCAGCCAATATCACCAACCGGGAAAAAATCAAAACTGGGCGGTTACTGACAAATCACACATGGAAAAATCAAACTTTCTATATCACTTTGCCTGACACAGGTTTCAAACCCCGAACCTCATGCTCAGCAGTAACGCTTGCGACCACTAGACAAATGGGGCAGTGAAAAATGTACAATAATACATCTTGGAAAGTAATGAAAATTATATGAAACAAATAGGTATTTTACCCACCACAAAGCTGCTTTTCGCATACTTATATACGAGCGCACTACTTCCAACAGTTTCATAATACAAGCCTTAGTTATAAGGAAAATATTAATACGAGGAACTCTAAGCCAAGAATCGATTATATTTGTCAGTCTAATTCGCCTCGTTTATGAAATACTTCGAACTGCATTACCATAATATCTGCTGTCTAATTAAGTAAGTACTTACTAAAGTATTAGTACACACACTTAAAGTACGACGTTTAATTTGATGCAGTTGGTTGACAGAACGAAAGCCACATAGCATTTATACACATAAGCATAGCATTTATACAACATATAATATATATATGACTTGACGACCTATGTGGCGCGGTGGGCGAAGATCCGCCTGCGACGCAGGAGGTTGCGGGTTCAATTCCCGCCTTGGGACAAATGTTTGTACGATATTTGTTCCGGGTGTTCTGGGTATTTGCTATGTATAATAAAAAATATCTATCTATGTAATGTATTGTATTAAGTATATCAGTCATCTAGTACCCATAACACAAGCTCTGCTTAGCTTGGGGCTAGATGATGCTGTGTGGATTGTCCAGCATTATTTATTTATTATTATATAAAATATATACAATCCAGCATTGCACATGTCAGCGGGCATGCCCTTGGACTGCCTTGGAGGCTTTTATTTATTTATTTTGGCATATCGGTGTGTGCTAGCTAACATGAGGCAAATTATTTAATTTCATGATGTATATGATGATTGACATATTTTATTTTTTTTTGTCATATGTTGTACAGCTTCAAGTTCTTCAAAACTATCAGACGGGCGTTTTAGGGGACTGTCTTTTATAAACGTTTTTGACGTTCAAAAAGTGCTGATTCTCAGCCTAATTTGAATAAATGAATTTTGATTTGATTGATAAAATACTGAAAAATACACGGTGGTGCATAAATAAAATAATCATCACTTTACTGGAATCTAGGTAGGCTCTCTCATAACTCACTTATTTTCGCTGTGCCCGACATGGTTCATGTGATCTAATTATAAGTTTTACCATCTAAGAATACCTACATATATATATATTTCTTTTCCCTTTTCTTTTAAGAAATTGTACCTACCACTGTTTGTCTTCATTGCATCACCCACAGGTTGACTGGTAGAAAATGCCTATGGCATTAAGTCCGCCTCTGTACATTTGTGTGCTTAAAGTATTAAATAAATACCTACATGTGGAATGGCATAAAGTATTGAGTATATATACGTTTATGTAAGTGTCATAAGTGACATTAGATCGTGTCAAGTTACTGCAGCTAACTTAAAGTCGTACTGTAGAAGCGAACTTTGTTAACTGTCATGCATTGACACGCTAATTAGGCACCGCAAAGCCGCTTTCCTTTGAGTTGTCGCAAAGGAATCATCTCGATCTAATCGGGGTCTTTTGAGCATGCCGTATCGATTAATCGTTCGTCGTTTGAAACGTTCGCGTGATAATTCTTCGGTGGTTGGGTCTTGCAATTGCTGCTGTGTTTTGTGACTTTCATGAGCAGTGATCGGATAATCGGAAGCTTATATATCTAAACTTTTTCCCACCAAAGAATAATTTGGATATTCCTTTCTGAATAAATAAATAATCCCGTACAACATTATTCTTAATATTTTTTTATAATGTTATGGATGTTGATGATGATGGATGTTATGGATGATAATGATGTATGTTATTAGCAACATGTTATTTGGCAAAAGAAGGCACCACCAACTATGCCTTTAATCAATGGTGGTAGATTTGGTCTTCGTTCATCGAACTTCCAAAGGAAAGCCGGTAGAAATCCAGTTGCACTCCGCCACGGCCATCCGGTATGTTTAGAAAAATGAGAAAATCATCCAATTATATGGTATTCTTGACTGTATATCGTTATATCGTTGACTTAGAAGTTTGAAGTATTCACACAAAGGTGTACGTGTTTGTAGGGATGTAGGTTTACTGCGCGCGTTTGTGTGTATGTGTGTGTGTTTGTGGTGTAGGTGTGTGTGAATGGGACTGCAGATTTTAGTATTTTATATTAGTTTCAACAAGGTACCTGAGGAAAAGCGTCCGGACAGACGAACGGACAACGATATTATCCTATAAGAGTTTCATTTTTCACTGAGATTAGAATGTGAAGGAAAAATGAAACTGTATAAAAAAAAAACTACATAAATATATATATCTCTATAGGAAAATAAATTGGGTTCTGTGGAACCCAATTTATTTTTCCCTGTGTTCACAGGAACGTCTATAACTCCATACATATTTCTCTGCGACCTCTATCATAGGTGGTAGTAAAACCTTTGTCTATACACGCAACATAATATTTTATCTCTAAAATGACCCATTAACGACAAAGCAGTTTAATATTATGACCTTCCCTATTGTTAATTTTCTTCGCGTCCTCTTATTTTCCCTACATCACTATTATATATATATTTTGCGAGGAATACGGCTGACATAAAAGTGGTCGTTACAAGACCATTAAATGTTAACATTGTCCGCCGTACGATTTTCATAGATACTGCAATAACATTCTACTTTTATGGAGTAGGTAAACACATCTTTGTACAAAGAATGATTTCAAGATTAGAACAGGGTTATGTGTTAACGGTTTTACTGAAACTGTTGAGGCTAGGTAAGCTTATTTGCGACAAAGTCTCCTAGCGGTCCAAATGCAATTTTGTGTAAACCGCATGCAAGACATAACAACAGATAAGTTTCATTCTGATACCATAGTAGATTGGCAAATATATAGTATCTCCAGTAGTAAGATGGTTGAAACCTTGATATAATTATTTCCTTATAACTTAATCTACATTTATTTCACTAAACTAGTCTAGTAAGATAGTTATGTTACTAAATCATGCTCGTATTATTGTTAGTAAGATAAAACATTTTCGAGCCGCTTTCATAAAACTATAAAACGTTATATATCCCTAGGGATCACGGCGTAAACTATCTTACTACGACTTGCCAATCACTAGCTTAGCTTTGATAGATACGATTATAATTTGATTTAAAATAAAATTATCGAAATAAGCCTTGAAAACGTGTCACCATCGATCATCTTGGTCATAGACGACACTGAATAACAAAACACTGTCTCACAGAATAAAACATTCACGAAATAAACGAACCGTTCCAAGTCCAAGTTCCAACGACTTTTGGTTGAATATAATGTATCATTATTAAAATGTCTCTGCGCATTCAAATGAAAAAATAACACATAACTGAACGTATTCCAAGTGCATGTTTGTTGGAATAACGCCAGTTACTTATAACCAGTTTAAATGCAGTCCTTATGGGTTCCAGACTCGGGTCGCGAACTTGGCCGAAGCTCGCTCTTTTCCTTGCGAAGCGAGTGGAATTCCAAAAGGAATCTGAATTAACTTGATACTCTTGGGTACGGTCAAAGAAGGTCTTGATTTAATAAAAACTATTAGAACAAGCGGGCAATTTCCGTATTATTAAGAACGTTCGACATTCTAATCTCAGTCTTAATCTGTAAAAATACGTTTAATTTATCCGCATTTTTATGACATTGCTTGCCGTTGAGATGAGATTGCGACTTTGAACGTTTTTTAATACGTGAATTGACCGCAAAAATGACAGTAATAAAAAAAAATGGAAATCTTCTTAGTATATGGTACTACATAACATCACCCTTCATTCTTTGGGCAGAAGAGCACTTATAGTAACACACACATTTCGCTAGTTATGTTTAAGTCTCATGTAACGGGCGGTAAGACTATTGCTTATGGCACAGAAGCCAGCATATCACGCTCCCCTAATCTGTCAAATTTATTTGATAGTTTTCAACATTATTACAAAAGAACAAGATTCATGTTCAATTGCGACAATTTGACAGTTTGGGTAGCTTGATGTGCTGGCGTCTGTACTACTCAATTTTATCTATGGCCAATTTATTTTCAACGTCTTTTTATTAGGGGCATTCTCCAATTCTTAAAGCTGTCGTAAAATCCTTTTCTTACCTTACATCATTAAGACAGAAGACAAACATTTTATTTAAATCGCCTGCTGAAACCACCTAACAACTGCAAAAGAGTATTACCTCAACCTACGTTTAAACCCACGTAATAAATTATTTGTTCAAAGAGCACAAGTGTGCTGAACTGCTGACCACCCGCATACAAAAAGAAAAAGATAAATACAAAAGTAAAATAAAGTTTACTGAATAAAAAATGTTCAGGGAACATTCCAGAGATAAAATTACTCCTTGAAAACTTTCGATTGGGCCAAAAACTTTTTTAATATCAACTTTAATGATCTCGATTTTCGTACAGTTTTAATGAGAATTTATTTCAGTTTATTCAGCTCATTCAAAATCGATTGGTGTGTTACAGGAAAAGTATTGAACTCATTCAATTTTAAAAGGTTTCTGTGAATTTTAGGTTATCAATCTGATCAATTATATATTTCAGAAGAACGTAATATCCGATGAGCAATTTTTAAGTATTAGTCGTGCTGTTGAAACAAAAAATGAAGAAGCTTACACCCGGAAAACAAAAGGGGTTTAATAATAACGGCCGCACGGTCCAATCAAAGGTTAAGCTATACTTACCGAGGACGGTCCGTGGACCATCCATAACACCTTCACCCCTACCCCCTTTGTGCCTCAGAAAGCACCCTAAACTGTTAGTCCCGGCTGTTATTTGCAGATATTTGTCAATCAGTATGAGTAGACAGAAGCCCAATAGTTGGACAACCAGTCTATAGCAGAAAATATGTGCAGTAGTCTATTAAAGTTTGTGTAGAAACTGTTTTTGCGCAAACTTACCCCCACTACTGCGCCCAGCGCTCAACATACCGTGCCGCTAATTATACCTGCGTAGGTATGAAATATAGTTTTATGTCATCACCAGAAAATCTCAAATGAGATGAGCTCTTCACCCATGCATGATCAAAGAGATATGATCATGCATGGGTGAAGAGCTCATCTCATCTAGCTCCTATGGACAGCTTTTATTTGGAAACGAACAGTACCTAAACTCTGAGTTTATTTCGGTGTTTCTTCTCTGAGTAGTCATGTAGAGAACCTAAACTAAATCTAATTTATTAACTCCATTTATGACGAGTTAAAGTATTATATTTTATAAACCTATTTAAATAAATAAATATCATTTCATTCCATCATCAAATCATTTCATTTCATCATAACCAAAATAACCTCTGCAACTAAAATTTCGATATTACTTCAGAACCCAGTCTCCTTTGATATTCCGCATCACAGCCATCTAATTCGGGACACCATATACATCGGCCATGCAAACACAGATACCAATAAACTGTAAAATCTCAATTTCACGTGTAGCTTAATTGTGGGATTAATTGAGGATGGGGTTCGGTTGAAAATAAACATGTGAGTGTGTTAGTCGTTATTCAAGGTATCATAAGAGCGACACAACATAATACAAAGTCTGCTCCTTACAACAAGGGAAAATCAGAAAATGAACGCACGCATACACAAACAAGACAATCATAATTACATAATTATTTTTATGAATAACTATCATGTAAATATAATCAACTAGGTCTGTTGACCTCGATAGATTTGCTAGCTTCTCTCTTGTACTCTTGGTAAAGAAAATAACGACAGTTCCATAGTATTGTTAGAAGTGTAAATAGCTCAGCTATCGAAGTTATCAGATATACAAAATGATTAAAATGCTTAGCCTTTCCCCAACTATGTTGGGATCGGCTTCCAGTCTGAGCGGATGCAGCTGAATATCAGTATTTTACATGGAGCGACTGCCTATCTGACCTCCACAACCCAGCTACTGGGCAACACGATACCCCTTATTAAGACTGGTTGTCAGAGGTTCGGGCTTCTGACTGCCCGTAACGAGTGTCAAAGATCTACAAATGACAGCCGAGACCTACAGCTTAACATGCTTTCCGAGGCACGGAGGAATCTCGATCTGTTGCAAACGGTCACCCATCCACAGACTGAACTCGGCAAGCGTAGCTTAACCTTCGATCAACCCGTGCGGCTGTTTTTATTTAGCCACGAGCTCCTCCCAATAGACAAATGATTATGAAAACAAATTGTTGAAATGTTGAGAATTCATATCGTACTCGTCACTTTAGTGTGTCTCACAAGCGTGTATTTGACGACCGATGTGGCGCGGCGGGCGAAAGTCCGCCTGCGACGCAGGAGGTTTCGGGTTCGATTCCCTCCCTCCCTGGGACAAATGTTTGTACGATCTACAAAGATTTGTACCAGGTGTTCTGGGTATTTGCTATGTATAATAAAAAATATCTATGTATGTAATGTATTGTATTAAGTATATCAGTCATCTAGTACCCATAACACAAGCTCTGCTTAGCTTGGGGTTATATGATGCTGTGTGGATTGTCCGGCATCATTTATTTATTCAAACTTCAGTGAGTCGCACTACAGTTTTGTAGCTCAAAGCGATAATCGCACTTCCATTTATCAAGAAAACACGCTTGCAAATATTCTGTGTGTGTGTGTGGGTACCTGTGCTCGATCTTTGTATGAAGCCGGCCTTCTGTAATCATCTATTCTGTGGTAGCGAGATGTGTAAATTACATTGTTTGTCAAAATACTTATTCGGGTCACGGCAGTTCTGTTTGGTTTCGCATCAGTTTGATGTGTTGTGTTGTAACCACGTAAACAAAGGTGTATCTGTGCGTGTTTTTGGGTTGGTCAGGGCTTTTTTGATACTTGGGTACGGCTTGGCAAGAGTAAATGGATTCGTTTATAACATGAATTTGCATGTAGCAACGGCATGTGATAATATTGAACATTGATAGTGAGACATGGACACGGTGGGGCTCGCGTTTTAATAATGACTGCCTCACAGGTCGATGGAAGGTTAAGCTATGATTGCAAAGGTTAGTTCGTGGTTGGGTGACCGTCCATTACATATACCTCTACGTGTTGCGGAAAGCACGTTAAGCTGTTGGAACTTTCACAGTACGTAAGTCTGACAACCAGTCTTATGAAGGGGTAACCCAATAACTGAGTTGTGAAGGTCAGATAGGCAGTCGCTCCATGGAAAACCCTTATTCAGCTGCATCTGGTTATATTGGAAGCTGACGCCAACGTGGTTAGGAAAAGGCTAGGCTGATGAAAATGTTGAAAATCGAGTAGGTACAAGGCAGAGTCTGTTATTACCAAAATCCGATTTACTTTGGGTCCTATCGAATTATTGGGTTTCATTCACTAATTGGACTGCAGAAGTGATCATGGTTTTATTTGTTTCGTTTTCAGTCATATTAAGCCACATCAATATGACTAAAAAATCCCATGACGATATTTGTTTTTTTCAGATCATTTTGTAGGTGTAATATTAGGTACAAGCTTAATAGAGCACTACCTCACCAGGCGTTACAAGACTAAAGAACCACGGAACTTAATCATCAGTGTCATCCTACTAGCCTCATCCCAATTTATTTGAGGTCGGCGCAGCATGCCATCTTCTTCCAACCATCTCTATTGGCCGTCATCTCAATAGTTAACTACTTACTTTCAAGCCATATCATCACTGACGTAAATATAATGTACCTAATACAGAAAAGCCCGACTGAGTTCATAATTAAATGGTCCATTATTTGGTCAAAACAAAGCGTCTACGGACGCTACAAGCATGGTCATGACGCGCTTGAGCATTCAAAAGTTTATTTCGAAAAAGTGTTATAAAATAATGGCGTAGAGCGGCGCTTGTCAGCGGGACATCCTCGGGTTCTAGTTATGAAACTGTACCGAGACAAGGACTACATAGATACTGCGATGTTTGTGGGACAAACTCACAGGAGATAGCGGTACGGAACTTTAATAATTATATTAAAACCGTTGGACACTGTCACCACAAATTCAGGATAGGTAATCTAAAGCCATCCATATTCTAGAAATATAATGTCTATTCAAAAATAGACTTTGAATCAAAGACGTGAAATAAACATGCGGGTAATAATTCCGTTTATTCAAGAATTTATGACTGACAATAGTTTTTGTACAGGAATATGTTACCACTAGTAAAGGAAAGCTTGTTTGAAAGATTTCAAGGGCAAAACCGCTACATCTCATGAGTTATCCCCCACTCCAGAAGCACGGCAGCTCAGTTCAACGTTCGACAAACGATACTCCAAGTTCCAAACTCGGTCCCGCTTCGTTTTGTTTGTCGTTAAAAACACTGGACCAGACGAAATTTTTACAAAAATGCTTAAGTATTTTAATACTTTTCCTCTTTTTCACTAAAGTAGGTACAGCTATCGCTTTTTTTATTATTCTTGTTCTGTTTACCCAGGATTAGAATTGTACAACTACAGTCATGTTAGTTGAACTAAGCATTACTTCGGGTATCAGAAACAAATCAGATATTATTTTTCTAGTGGAACTTTCAGTGTGTTTCAAAACAATAGTTATCCAACAGTGTGTCAAATTTATCAGTTTCGTTTTTCAATTGTTTTTGCTTTCGATTCCTTTGTTATATCCAATGATTGATCAAAGCGTATTTCGTGTTGTGCTAAATTGATTTCGCTGTTTGTTATTCAACGGGTTAGGATTTAACTCATGTGTATATTAACAGCGAATTGTGTTGATGAAATGAAGCATTAACTGTCACGATTTGTTTGCTAACATTTAAATTCCTACAATGTACTTGTTAGCGAAAAACTCCGTGGATAGTTCAATGGATTTATTTATGAAAGACTTGGATTTACTTTGACATTTAACTTTTCCTTTTACGTTTATAGTTTACATACTTGTCTTCACAAAGTAGACTACACACTTACTACTAGCAGTAGTGCTACATGCTTCCAAGAATTTCTTGGAAGATTCAGAATTCAAAGGAGTGCTTAAGTTGAACAATCTCTATGGTTAGCAAAGCATAGACAATCCCTGTGATGTAGCAAGTGTTTAAACGTGGAATAAGCTGTATCTCATCAAATGAGTTTGCATGTTAAAAAAGGAATTCAATACAATTCTCGAAGGAATGGAAACTTTTTGGAAGTAAGCACCCTTACATTATTTATTTTCTTCTAATAAAAAGGTCTTTCCTCTAGGGGGTATGCCACGCAGTTTAACAAAAGGTATTATTATTTAACAGTCAAGGGTTGTTGAGGACGTTGGAAGTGACAGGTTGTAAGCCCTTTGTCAGCCTGAACTGGAACAAACACAATTAATTTAGATAATTATAAGGGAAATGTTTTTGTACGTTAGTATTATTACAACTCAGCAAATTGGCTATTAAGTGGGCGTCAAAAAGATTCGTAATAACTGTACAGGTCATAGTCTTGGAAAGTAAATCACCTATGTCAGAAACTTTCAAAACATTCCTCGTCGGCAATCAACATTATTTTCGTATTAATACTAAAAACTCACTGAGGCGGAAAGACAGTGAAGCGGGATAAACTTAGTAGTACTTGGGACAAATGTTTGTACAAAGACTTGTTCCGAGTGTTCTGGGTATTTGCTATGTATAATAAAAAATATATATCTATGTTATGTATTGTTAAGCTTAAGCTCTGCTACGAGTATTAGCTTGAGGCTAGATGATGCTGTGTCACATCTGCTGTGTACATTGTCCAGCATTATTTATTTTATTATTTGCGTTTATTAATCAAAAAGTATACTTACAGAGTGCAAGAAATATCGGCCTCCTGGAACTATAACAAATCCCGAGAAAATCTTCATTTTCATCTAACTCAATGAGATTTAGAAACGAAAAGTAGTTAATTTACTGTTTTCATTAAAGATATCATTGGATTCTATCTAATTCAATGATATTTTCAACTGATTCTGGACAGTTTAATCATGATTGTTAAAAGATTTCAACCTTAGGAGGCCAGAATCATGTAGATGCGCATGGTTTCAGGTTGTGTATCCCCAGGCTGTCCCCCCCACACTACACAATAATAATTGCATTCTAAAATCTCAAATAAAACAGTCCAATCAACGAAATCTTTTTTGGTGAATTCACATAAAACATTTCAGCTAGTAAAAATGAAAATAAAACCAACAAAATTACTCAAATCCAAGTCAAAATTAACATAAGTGGGTTCTCACTCAAACCGCAACTTCCACAATTGTAGCGACAAAGGAAAAAGTTGGGCCACTGAGGGATTTCCCGACAAGACAATTCGTCCCAATTTAGAATTCAACAGAATTACCACACTTATAGAGTTTATCACAAAGTTCTGTGTGTAAACGCCTTAAGTGCTCGGATTTTCCGATGAAGCGCGGATCCTTCAAAACTTCATGTAGGCTAGTAAGAATTTAGTCATCTTCATATTCTGTTCATTGCAATGTTTCTTTGTAAAAGTACAGTGAACGCCAGTGGTAGCTTTTAGATCTTGAGATGATCTAGCATGCTACGCAATTTCATTCAGATAAAAGCACAGTCTCGTCAGTGGTAACACTTGGACCTTGAGCTGACCTAGTATAGTACGAAGTTTTAGCTAAAATAAAAGTATAGTTCACGATAGCGGTAACACTTTGAACTTGAGCAGGCTTAGCATGATACGGAATTTCATTCAAAATAAAAGTACAGTGCACGTCAGTGATAACACTTTGACCTTGAAGTGTTCTAGCATACAAAGGGATTTTATTCAAAATAAAAGTACAGTGCACGTCAGTGATAACACTTTGACCATGAAGTGGCCTAGCATACAACGGAATTTTATTCAAAATAAAAGTACAGTGCACGTCAGTGATAACACTTTGACCATGAAGTGGCCTAGCATACAACGGAATTTTATTCAAAATAAAAGTACAGTGCACGTGAATTGTACACTTTAATCTTGAGGTGTCCTCGTTTATAAGTATTTGTTCATACTTGTTTTATTGCCAGTGACGTGCAACATGCCATACCATGGTAGTTAGATGAGCTTTCTATTGTTTTAAAGTCGGTTGCCACTACTCACTTGTGGGTGAACACCCAGACTAAGGAAGCCACCCACACTTGCACAAGGCTGGTTAGCGATTTCAGACTTACATTGATGATCACTCTAGGATTTCAAATGATTTGATCCTTGAAAGATGTCAAGTATGCCTAAGATAAACTTGGAAAGTAAATGTAAGTGAGAAAAATCACATGGATGGGTTCACAAGGTGACTGTTTTCATTCATATTTACTGGGCCGATCGCTGAGATTCTATTTTACGATAATATCTACTGTATCTAATATAATACTTACATTACAGCCACAGTAACATTACACTGAAGTCTAACAAAGTTATTCCCATTCTGGAACTAGATCGTATCTTAACAGCCAATATAGTACAAGCCCGGTTGCTGACCGCTTAACAAGCTCCTCAGCGTAAGAGCAGATTAGGCGTCTCATCGTATCGGAGGCTTGACCATTTACAGTTGGTAATGTCATAGATTAATAATGTGTAGTAGCGATAACTTAAACGAAGAAAACTGACATCCTAGATGGCAATTCCATAGTTATCCGCGCAATTGACATACACAATTCATTAAAAAAAAATGTACCACAAAAGATATTCTTTCTGGAGACAAATAACCAAAAAAAGAAGAATAATTCTTTAAAAAAAGAGAACATATTTATTTGCTGGCAGTTTGGCCATTTCATTGGTGTAAGGGAGTTCCAAATTAGAATGCTATTTGAATTCTCATCCGACAAATGAAATGGAACATTGTTTTGACGCAATGCGTTTAATTGGTGTGTAATCAACACAAAATAACGATTTACCTATAACTTGCTTTTTATAATTTTATAAACAAGAACCCAACGACAACCTTGGGGCAGTAACCCAACAGACATAACACCCGTCTGGTCGGAGGAACACTCTTTTCCATGAAGAATAAAGCACTTTACACCTTGTTCCTCATTCCCCCTAAAATTATTTATGTTCTTTCCTTTCTGCGTCCAGCGACACTGTTGATAATGCTATGCTATAACCACCTTTCTCTCACTCGACAGACCTCCTTTCAATTTGGTCTACCAAACGTGGGGTGCATTGTACGTAATGCACTGAGTTTCAATACAGTGCTGACGTATTGAATGTCTCATACGCCATAGGCTAGTTATGTCGGAGTTTCGCTTCTATTAATCCTTATTCTATGGTAATGCTCAGCCAGAACTCAGTTGTTGATGGGACAGGCTGTATCCACATGTAATATTCCAATGTGAGTGTTGTGACGATGTTTGTACGTAATTGGATATAATCGTGATCTGTACTTTCACCTTTAGTTTTAAATAGATAAGTACTTACTCTCAGTGATTAGGTATAAAGACTTATGTACTCGTATTTCCTGCAACATGCGACGAATGATGAATCCTTTCTTGGTCATAAGAATGTAGTAAATGCGGGATCTTGCGTTTTATTGTGATACACCCAAAAATCAGAAATAATTTCTTGAATACATATAAAAGCTACTTTTACAATTACTACTGTACTGTGCACTTTTAATGTGTACTTTGACAATATTAACAATCTAATTTTTCCCAAAAACCATTTATAATTTATAACGCATTAATCGATAATGCATTAAAATAATAGGTAAATTTGTGTATTTTCTATGGTTTTACCTTCAAAAGAATCATGTTACTATATACGTACTGTTCATGGTATTATATACGCCTAGTTCAACTAAAATGAAACTTACGATTGGTAATTTTTGTTTGAACCCGCTCCTAAGTGACTTAAGTTTTTAAGTTAAGTAATAAACAGATTCCCATAAACTTCTCCAGCAGAAATATGAACTAAGTTTGAATCGTGCCGCAAGCAATACTGCATTTAACAAATTAATTGCCGTCGCATTTGCCGAGCTCGGACATCGCCATCTTGAATCTGGAGACTTGATCTTAGAGAACTGAAGATCAACTGCAATATTTAGTTGAATCAATGACACGAATATCGTTTGTGAGTAATAAGAGTTTTGTGGAGTCGTAATGTTGGTCATATAGACCAATGTTGGCAAGAAAAAAAATGTTTTTGTTGATCATACATTGTGTTTACAAGCAAGCATTTGTAGGGTTCTTGTATTAGAGAAACTAGCTTAATTGCCAAAGATACTGTCTTTCAATTCAATGATTTCAAAACTACAATTATAATTACTTGTCTTCTAATAATAGAACATAGATTACTTAAATCCAATGCGTTAAGTCGGTGAGCCTTAAATAAATAGGGAAAATTTAAGACATTATTGGTCTGATTTTTTATAATCATCTGCCTCGCCTTTTTCTGGCTATGTTCGGGTCGGCTTCTAGCCTTTCAGTCTACCCAGCTGCAGCTAAATTACCAGCATTCATCTGGAGCAACGGCTAATCTGACCTCCACAGTCTAGCATGATATCCTTCGGCTAGAATGATTGTCAGACTATGGACTAATATTTTATCATGTCACCTAACTTCACACGCCTATATTTCCCGAAAGATGAAGCAAAGGTGTACCTATCAGTAATGTGTAAGTCTCATATAAAAGGGTGCGCGTCTACTGCCATCAATTGGGCACAAATCAAGACTCCGGGCTACTAATGAGAACTTCCAGATGTGAAAGCCCAAAATCACTTTGTCCAATCTGGGAATTAAGTCTAGGACCTCATACTTAGCAGAAGCGATAGACCAACGACGCTATCAACATTTAGGTGCACATAACTAATCGAAAGCATTCGTTCAACCAAGCATATGTCCTCAATCTCGTCCCTCAAACTTGTCCCAACGAAACAAGATAAAGTAGTTTGTGAATTAGCACTGGAGCCGGATCTTACCAAACAACCCATAGATTTTCTTCCTCATTTAACTTTCTCCGTTTCGTCACGGTGTCAGAGATAAGTTGGTGGACGGACATGCCAACTTTCGTATACATGGTTATGATTCATATATTTTTCTGGATTAGTAACATAAACATAACATTATGCCTATATTCCTCGAAGGGTTGGACAGAGGTGTACCTGCAGTACTCCCACATATCACCAGTTATGTTTAATTGTCATGTAATAGGGAAAGAGCCTATTGCCATCAACCGGGCACACATCCAGATATCGTGCTGCGATTGAGAAGTTCCTTATGAAAAATCCCAATAACACATTACTCGACCCGGGAAACGAACCCAAGACCACATGCTTAGCAGTCGACTAGAACAAAGAGGCAGCGTTTATAAAGATTGTTATAATAAAATTTGCTTATTATGCTGTACTTATCCAAGTAACAAGTGATGATATAATAAAAGAACATAAAGGATTGGGAAGTTTTACAGCACATACAAACAAATAAACAAATAAAGGCATGTGTACTTTTGCAAGTTCATTTATTTACTATCATCTTAAAGCCAGAAAAATGTGAGCTGACTACTCACTGTCAATGTCTATTTTTTTTGCTCTTATTCTTACACACACAAATAACGCAATTGTAATAAGTTTTAATTAGTCGGGTCTGTATAAAACAGTAACTTAATACACCACCTATTTATTTTTAAATTTCGAAAATTACTAAACCAGATTTTTTGCAACAAAAGGCCAAAAGTATAAAGGAGAGCGCATAAAATATTTAGTTAAAATAAAGGATCGTCCTCAAACAAGTACAAGATCTGCGCACATGGAGCTACATCCCCTTACGCGATCAAAAGCCTCCCCGGAACTCCAAAACAATTCATAATAAACCCCTTTTTTGTCTGATGTTATACTACGCATTTGTAAATTGCGATGCGAAGTAAAAGTACTACTCTGTATATACTCGCATATCCATACAAACGTAGTGACCACATGCTTCATAACAGAAAACAGAAAAATGTTACCTTGTGTTTTACGTAATTCATTCTAAAAAAATAGTTCTACGGGTCGATCGAGGTCAGTCTATGGATGGGCGACTGCTCATTACATAACAAGACTTTTCCGTGCCTCGGAAAGCACAATAAGTCGTTGGTACTGGCTGTGATTTATAGATCTTTGACAGTCGTTACGGGTAGTCAGAAGCCCGAAAGCTAGCAACCAGTCTTTCCATGTTGCCCAGTAAAGGGGTTGTGGAAGACAGATATAATACTGGTATTCAGCAGCAGCCGATTAAATTGGAAGCCGACCCCAACATGTTTAGAAAAAGGCTAGGCAGATGATGATAATGACTTTACGTTATTAAGGTCTAATTCATGAAGTGGAATTTAACCACAAAGAACCGTAGACATGTGATAAATTCTTGCAGAATTAACCTTTGCGCTAAGATTTAGCACGGAGAAATACCCGAAACCGGCGTTTCGAAAATTCTCGATAACGGTTTCCTTTTTTTTCGAGTGTAAAATCAAATTTCGACTCCTAAAACCCTTTGAGTCCAAAATACAGCCAGTATCGAATGAACAAAGCAAGTTATTTACGTAGAATCTGAATGTTTTAACGGCTCGGGGCGTTCCCAACTTTCCAGCGATGGTGTTGCTATCCGAAACTTATGTCTCGTACTCTGAATACGGACAAACACAGTGCAGATTGCGAATGTTTTGTTTCTTCTTTTTTTTGGGTTCCTTACCAAAAATGTGATAAAGGAACCCTTATGATATGGCTAGGAAAGAGGTGCTATTATGAAAAATCCTTTTCTGCAGCATGTCAATGTCCATGTATGTAAGACAGGGACATGCTGAGCCAACCCCTAAATAAATTTTGATAATTGCAGGGGCAGTGTCAATCTGTCACAGCTGTTTATTTCCAAGAATAATAATACTATCGACTTGCAGTTTTGAATATTATAATCTTGTCCACTTACATAAGTAGTGAACAAATTAAAAATATTTTTATTTTCATTGCAAACGGCGCTCGGTGGGGTAACGAGGGCAAATGGTGTTGTACCATAAGACATGGCTTTATTAAAATTGTATTGTGGGGCAATGAGGTCGAATGGTGTTATGTCATGCGACATACCTTTTTTGTATAATTAATATCGCATTTTTATTTTTATTTATTCTGCACAGGTTGTCAAGTGCAGTGAAAACAAAATCCTTTTCCTATACTCTTATGAACCGATGCGGCTATGTGCTGCATTTAAGAGACTGTGTTGAGAAATGGCCTTAAAAATATAAATTACCGCCATTTTCTCAGATAAAGCAAAACATCTGTAATGAGTTTAGTTAATGGAATAATGGTCTATTTGTAAATATTAATGGAAAAATAATAAAGTCTCTTACTAGCACAGCTTCTATTTATAAGCAAACTCCTTCACAAAAAATGAAAATTTCTTCTCCTTAGGTACGTTACCCTGAATGCGTGAGTTCTATTTGCTCTTTGCTGTTTATTTTATACTTTTTTGCTTATCATTTTGTTATTACTGTTTCTTTTTAAGTTTGGACATATTGCAATCGGTGTAGGCATCTAAAAGTTTTTGGTTGAGTGAGAACTTTTAAGGTGCATAGTTAAATATGTTTTACTGACTCTAATGTAATCATTGTTTATTCGTTTATTCTGACAATCTTATTAACAACGATTATCATCATAGCCTAGCATTTTCCCAACTATATTAAGGTCGGCTTCCAGTCTCTGGATGCAGCTGAATACCAGTATTTTACATGGAGCGGTCAGACTTTCAGGCCTCTGACTACCCGTTACGATTGTCAAAGATTTAGAAATGACAGCCGGGACCAATGGCTTAACGTGCTTTCCGAGGCACGGAGGAGTCTCGATATGTAATGAACGGTCACCCATCCACAGACTGACCTCCGATCGACCCGTGCGGCTGTTTTTATTTAGCCACGAGCTCCACCTCTTAATAACAACAATATCTAAAGCTTTTAACAGCACGAACACTTCTGAAGTGTGAATCGCCAAATCGATACTTAACCATCTTCAATATTATGTAAACACTGAACATTTTCTACAAGCATAACATTTTCCGTTTTCCTGTGTTAGAAAAGGCGTTATCTACGCTAGTTTAATTCCGAACAACTGAATTAAATGGCCGACGGTGTGAACAACATCCTTTGTTAATAACGATTGTCAATTTGGGGATTTAATGTACTGTATTAACGTTACCATCCGGTACGTGGGCTTGCAGGAAACCAGCCGGCCTTTGTGTGTAGCGTCACGCTCTTTGTTAGACTAAATTTAGATTGGAATGAGGTGTTATGTCGTCCTATACTGTGTTTGATGAGCAGCATTCGATTTGGGCAGTATTTAAAGCTATAGTACTTAAGGGTTAGGTTACTTAAGGGTTACTGAAGGGTTAGGCAGAGGTCTATATATACATATATAGTACACCCAAATTTGACCGGTTATGTTTAAGTTCCACGTAATAGGGGGCGAGCCTACTGCCATCAACCACGCACAAAGCCAGACGCCAGGCTACAACAAAAAAAATTGTAATGAAATAATCCAATATAATTTTGCACGAGCCTGGAATCGAACCCAGAACCACACGCTCAGCAAAAGCACGTGCGACCCTAATTTAAGTTTAGTTTGTGAACACGAGAAACGGTGCTAGTAGCCATCAAGAGATGAAGCCATTTTTACTAAACAGTTTCTTTTCAATAAGCCTTCATTCTAGTTACTACCCAGAATCACAAACCAGTTTAATTCTCCTTTATTTCTTTCAACAGAATAGGACGGAACAAATAAAAGAAAAACGAGCATTTAATGACCCAAATAAAAGTCAGCAGGAAAAAGTTAAAGTTAATTATACGCCCGTACCAATTATTCTCTGCTGTGACAGCCGATCACTCATCAAATTAGAACCAGCGTTGAGTTACGATGCTACTTAAGTTAATTGTTTCAAGATCCATTTAATTGGTAAAAAAATCATTGAGTAGATTTTGAGCAAAATTCTTCGGAAGTATTCTGATTTCATAGGTAATCTAATTTGTCAATCAAATTGTTAGGTAAACTTTCTTAGTCAAATACATATCGTATTTGGTCAAATTATAATCCCATGTTTCATCTTTTAGGCTACTCTAATGTCACGCAATAATAGTAGAATATTGCATTTTCTATATTACTCATTGATAATAACTGGGTTGTGGAAGTCAGAGAGGCAGTTTCTCCATGTAAAATACAGGCTACATCCGGTTAGACTGGAAGCCAACCCGAACATAGTTGGGAAAATGACAGGCAGATGATTGGACTGTGTGTGGTGATAATATTCATGTTTAAAAACGAAGCAAAAGAAGTATGTAAGGATCGTAGCAGGTGGCGTTCTATAGCTTCTGCATACCCCCCATGGGAAAAAGGCGTGAGCTTAAGTGTGTATTCATGTTTAATAAACACATTTCGTATTAGGTTCACGTTCATGCATTTATATGAACATAGTAGACATATACCTTTGTAACTAAAAAGTCACAAAAGTCATCTCCAGAAAATAAATTGCCTATTATACCGAGATGCCCCCGTTTTTATTACCATATCTATTCTCCCCTACTTCAGAACATCTCAATCTCTAACATAACGTACCCAAGTCAAAGGTTATTTAAATAAGAACTTCAAGAAAATCACAGATGGCAGACATTTTTAATTTACTCCAAAAGAAACTAATCGATTTCATAAAACTGCTTTTGAACTTTGAAATGGATTGAAACGATCGTTATACTCACTGGAAAAATTGATAGCACCACTAACTCACATTTTTGTTCGTGAAAATCTCATATTTTATTGGTAACACTGATTCAGCTGGTTGTGAATCAGTCGATATGAATATTCATCGGAATAAATTCCTGGTAGTTATATGTCAGACGGTAAATTAAATAGGATTTATTTTTGTGAGAAAACTTTTACCGCTGTCAGTGTCTTTTGCTGATTTTTAAATGTCGTAAGTAGCAAAGGATTGGGTGTTAAAATAATAATAATAATACGCTCCTATTTTTTTTTTTAAATATGAACTTTGAAAATATCTTCGCTGCAATACAAAGCAATTTAGAAATTTTAATGATTAGTTTCTCAAACTAATAATTAATATCTCAGCTTGGTTCACATGTAGTAATGCTAGCGAAGAAAGTGGCGGAAGAGGAAGAGCCTCATGCCCCAGCTACCGCAGGAACCGCCCTGGGCGTCAGGACTCACAGGCAGACTCCCGGTCACCGTTGGCACTGGCTTGCGGCTGACGAGCACTGGATAGCTTGCCATCCGATCAGGGACCAGGCCCAAGTCGTGCCTCAAGATGCGTCAGCAGAGTTGGCGGGGCCCAATAGGGGACCGAAGCCTGCCGGGTTTGCGGGATGTTCGAAAGAGTCACCACGATCCCGAAACGTAAAGGGCAAGGACGGAACATGGATGGGTTTTAGTCAGTAAAAATCTGACACGCCTTCTTGTTACACCCAGAACGGGAGAAGTCATTGGGTGATTTCCCATCCTTAAAATAGGTGACCCACAAAATATTATATCAGCTGGTAATTGTACCATTGACGGGCAAAGCAGACTTAAATTAATTACTAGATGAGCCCGCGACTTTGTACGCATGGAATTTAACAAATAATGGGTTGTACTGTTCGTTTCACGGAACCCTAATTCTTTTTCTAAAATAAAAGTATCCTTAGTTACTCCTTATCACATCAGCACTCGTAGCATGACCAATTCTATATTTATTCCACCAAGGAAAGACAATGTTCTTTAGCTTCAACTTGACATCTCCTTCTACTCGAGGACGGGGCGCCCAAAAATCTATTATGTTGTCTATTTTTCCGTCGGCAAAACCAGTTTCAATGGTAGTCATGCTACGTGTGCTACTGTCTGCCTGAAGTCCCGTCAAATACAGTCCAGCCGTTTCGGAGATTAACTCAAACAAACAGACAGTTTTCTTTTAAATACATTTTTAACATTTTCTTTTTTTTTTAAACATTGCCTTTGATTCGATTCCCAGGTCGAGCAAATTTCCTTTGGAATTTCTTTTTATATCTTTATATTAGTGATCTACACACTGCAATAAGCAGTAAACCAATGAGAAGACAGTGCAATTTTAATGTTGCTAATTAGCACCTACTAATCAATAGTAATTATTTCTGAAAGCTAATAATCGTCTTCTAAGTAGGTATTTAGGTTTGACATTTGAAATGACAGCAACGTTTCATTATTCATGGCAGGTGATTAGATAATGATTGGAACCCAGTATTTATAATTAAATTAGTAATACTAGGTTTGGGTCCTAATCATAGTTTAAGCCATCTGACACGTGGGAGCACTATTCGTTCTCATGACCTCTTTTATAATTTACATGTCGGTTTTGTCACGATTAATTTTAATACCTCGTTACCTGTTTTATGTTGTTTGTATTTTGGGGGTATGAACAGGGTGTAAAGTTCCTCTTTCGCCATTGAAGAGGGAGGATCTTCCGACCAGACGGGTGTTGTGTCTGATGGGCTACTTCCCAACGGTTGTTGTAGGGTTCTTATATATGTATATGCTCAGTCATGTGGATAACTTTAACATCGCGATGTAGGAAACGTCAGATTTAGTTCGTATGTGGCGAGATCGATGTCGCTACTAATGTTTTGGGCCTCAAAAGTTAGTTTGACACCATTATCAGCTTCAACAGATTTTCGTAGTCCACATCTCGTGTATTAATCGCTGTAAGTAGAAAAGGAAACTTAAAACTGGCTTTCATCGAGTTATATTCTGATATTACAAGTATTCTAGGTTGTATGTACGAGTATAAACCATCAGATAGAACTTTCCAAGAATATCAAGGCACTTCTTGAAATAATAGTAGTTCTAGATAGTTCGGTGAATAATCTATTGTCTGTTAGTAGATATTCCCTTATTCTCTACAAGTTCATTGAACTATGTCTAACGTGAAGAAAATTGATCGGAATGACCTCCATTGGGACCTATAACTGATTTTGATTAATGATGTCTTGATGTAGAAGAGTAAAGATTTTTTCACGCCAACATATGAATGAAACCTACATACTCCTCGGGTTGTTGCTGGCCAGACACCATTTGGAACGAATCAACGATCCAAAACAAGGACTACATTCGGTTCAATAACCCCAAACATTTAAAACGATCTCTAAACATCTTTCAGCCAGTCAAAACCGGGGCTGAAACATACAAACTGTACTAAAATCAGGCTCGGTGTATTCTCGACGCGTCCGTTGCAAGTTTAAAGCCAACATGATGGCCAACATTAGCCGCGAGGAGACATTATCGTGTTGTAAACCGGAGATTTAACGGCGTCAGGTAACATACTGGTACTATTGTACTAACCACTGGGGATTCCACCGCGAAGGTTAGTTCAAGCAAATTGTACAATGAAGGTTTTAATCATAGCAACGTGTAAATGGCGGTTGGATTAAAGTAGATTGTGTTTTGTTTCTGGCTAGATAAGAAAAATAAAAGGTAATTTGTGCTTTTTTCGAATCCTGGGAAAAAGGAGGGGTTATATTGGAATTTGATGATTATGAAAAAGCACAGTTACTGCGGGATCTAGATCTAGCAAGCAGAAATGTAACAACGGTTATAGAATACATCGTTTGGAAACTCGCAGGTTACTAGTTCGTAACGGTCGGAAAATTACCAATACGCTGTGAACAGGCACAGTGATCATTGATTAATCCTTCTCTGCATGACAAAAGGGCATACACTGTAGTGGAACAGGTACTGGCCGGAAATATTATTATCTCGTTGGTGAGAGATGTATTGGAAGTGAAATGCGTACGCTTATTTGCAGATTTAAAAAATCTGCAAATAATATTTGAAATCTATACTTCTGATTAAATCTGTACGAATGCATTTATATGAAAAGTCTGTTCGCTATATATATATATGCTACATAAAAAGCGTTAAAAAATTGTTGCTACCAGAAGTTTTATACTTACAAGACTCAAAAACTCCTTGTAAAAAAAGATTTCAGTAAAATACCTCAATCAAATAAATCGCTTCGTCCATTTCGAGGGCCTCTCAACGATTTCCTGTTACGAAAATCGTAATAAATTCTGGTCCACTTTATGCTTTGTTGTTACCAAAGATGATTCATCACAAAGGTTACACACGGAAAACTGAAGAAAACTAATTTTCACAGTCGATATTATTCTTTTAGGTTTTCCTTATCTTTGTTAAAAGTTAAAACTTTTATGAGTTATTATTGGTAGTAATAACTCATAAATGAATTAACGTAATTACTAAATAGTAGCCTACCGGCATCGGGAACAGGGTCCAAACTACCGGCGGTAAGGGCTCCAGAGAGAGGAATCGCCCAACAATACGCGCCGTCTCCAGAAGAACTGCTTCCTGAATCAAGCCCTTGATCCAGCTGCTTAACGAGAGCCTCCTTAAGTATTAGTCGAGGCTCTTAGCTATTAAGCCATTGGCTGACACGACTATCGGTACAACGATTGTTGAGTCCACATCCCGTATGTCGAGAACCTCGCGAGCCAAGTCAAGATACTTGATTTGTTTATCTTTCTCGGCTTTCACGGGGTTCCCGTCATGCGGGACCGTTACACCAACAATCGTTGCACGCCTCTCAATTCGATCCATCACCACTAGTATCAGGCTTAGTATTTTGTGACTATGTTGAGGTAGGCTTTCAGTTTAACCGAATACAACTGAATACCGTTTTACATAGAGCGACTGCCTATCTGATCACCACAACCCAGTTACTGGGCAAGTAAATGCCGTGATACTTAAATGGGCATGTGATGCGGACATTTAAGCATCATGATGTGAGGAAAGAGTATAAATGTGTGTGGGTTACAAAAATAGAGGAAGATGGATTTTGTTTAAGATAATGTGGCTGGAAAGAAGCGTGTGACCGAAGGGTTGTGAGTAAATCGGTTGTCATGGTATAGGCATGTGATGCAAAGGAATGAGGATCGTGTCGTGAGGAAAGTTTTGAATATAACAAGAGTAGACAAAGACATAAGAAACGATGGATTGATTGTGTGAAGGATGATATGGCTAGGATGGAGGTGACTATTCAGACGACGGCAAATAGAAATGTATGAAAGAAGATGACATGTGGCGCCAACCTCAAGTAAATCGGGATAAGGCCAGGATGATAAAATGCAGTGGTAACGTTAAGCATGCAGCATGGTTGCAAACCTGACTGAAAAAGAAAATTGAAATGTGTGTAACAAAGAAAATTATAAACTATTAGGATCAATCTTAACGTAAAACCTAAATATGTATTTTCTTTAAGTATATACAAACATAAACTCACGCCTGTTTGTCCATGGGGGTAGGCAGAAACTACAGAACGCCAGATCTTCGATCTTTACATACCTACTCCTATTATTTTTCTGTACCTAGATTGTGTATTTTTTTATTTAAGATTGCACATAAACGCGTTATTGCGGCAGGTGCTTAAGCGTCTTGACTTGGCTGTAAGGAGGCTCGACATACTTTGTAGATGCTACTCGCAGATATGTTTGCCTTCTAAGAGAAAACGAGCGTAAAAAAGAGATAACACCGGCCATAACCGGAGTCACAAACGAAGGGTTCCGTTCAAATGTAAAGGTGAAATATCATTCTTTTTATAAAGTTAAATTTTAATATTTTGATGCTAATTTTGTTTTTGCTCATTATTAAAAACTGTGCTATTTTATATTTTTCGGTGGTCTTATTTATACATTCATCAACTCCGTGAGGAGTGATTTAGTATTTTACCGGTATCTTTATCATAAGTTAAACCGTAAAAGCCATGTTGTATAAATGGAAATTAATGTATGATATGCAAAGAGCAAGAGTGTGGGCTACACTTGCATTTTCATAGATATGATACCCCATTTGACATAAAAATCCCACTTTAAATTGTACCCCCCCCTCACCCCCCCCACCTTCCCCGTTACTATTGCAATGAAAATGTTTTCCTTATTTGCGATTTCGGTTTTTGGTATCTACGGAATCCTTAAAATACTTCTGTGTTATAATATTAGAAGTATATGGTAATATGGTGGTATGGTGGGTTAGAGGAACTACATATTTTTAAAAACTGAACGATGCAAATTTTTGTACTTGGTTCTCCATTTCCGCCATTCGCTACTTCAGTCCTTTCCTTTTATTTACCCTGAAGCGAATTTCATCAATTTCAGTTTCATAGGATTGAGAGTAAAGTTATATAGTTCCTACATGACCATTCTACTGCTGAGGACTAAGGTTTAATTCCTAGGTCGGTCAAATCGTTATTGAATTTTTTGATCTGGTATTGCTCAGTAGCAGCCTGGAGTCTGGATTGTGCCCTGTTGATGGCAATAGGCTCGCCCCCCTATTACATGGTATTAAAACATAACTAGCGAAATGTGGGTGTATCTATATATACACCACTGCCTTAACCTTCACGGATTACAGGCGTGATGTTATGTATAACCATTACCAAAATAAAAGAGAACAAATAAGCCATTTTCTTTTTTTCGTCCAAGACAGTTTTCAAATAAAATTAATAAACTAAAAGTTTGAACTAAGTAATCGTTTTCTTTAATATTCTTATGATCAGCTAAGATAGCATTATTAATATGAAAATATTTTTCTGTCTCGACCTATAATGAAACTAAGATCAAAATGGATTACACGTAGTTTTATTATTGAATCACAATTTGGGCCGCTAAGCCCATTACTTAGCGAAAATTAAATCTTTTCTCGAAAACTTCTTAGAAAATGCTTTTCTAAATTAAGTACATTTTAATCTAGCTTATAGACTGTATCGAAAAAGTATTATTTAAATTACATTTTTACATTTTAAGTCAAATAATTATTAATGGGCTTTGTTAGTATCTTTTAATAATGCTTATGATACCTGCCTTATAAAGTCCAGCTGCAAGGAAATGGTCTCTTCTCACACAGAGAAGACTGAAGCATTAGTCACTACGCTTGCTCAAGGTATAATTCATGTAAGTCTGGAACCATCCGTTCCAGACTTACATGAATTATATATCCATGATTCATGGCGATATTTTCCTCCACCTTTTTAGAGCAGAAGTGATGGAATAAATTAGTTCGAACCCACGATCTACGACACGGAAGTCTGGGCCGCTACCCCTAGACCACCAGTTCTCATGCCTGTATTAAAACCTTAATAAGTTCAGCAGCCAAATACAAACGCGTAGAGTACCTAAATGTAACGTAAACTCTTTTGTTTTTTTGATAGAAAATACATCCCTAATCCTATAGTTTTATGGTTCAAATTGATTCGGCAAGCATAAATACATATACTTAAAAATGGATAGAATCTTGAAACTAAAAAAGTATGTCATACGAAACTATTTTTCGAATTCACTTAATTTTTCTTACGTGTACGCCGCGCGTTGAAATACATTTTCTGAGAACCAAAATGCGAAAATATGAGGCATCCAAGATCCCGCAAGGGCGAGCCAATTGCCACCAACCGGGCAAAAAATCCAGACTCCGTGCCGCTACTGAAATATTACAGATAGAAAAAAAAAACTCCATGACAGCTTGCCCGATCCGGGAGCTTGAGACAGCTAGACCAACGAGGCTGTTTGATAATGTTATTTAAATACAAATACCAACGCAGTGAACACAAGCATGGTTATCAATGCTCGTTCGTTCCTCTATGAAAGAGGCCTTTGGCCTACAGTGGGACAATTACAGCCTGCTATTATTAATCCTTTGTTATAAAGCACTCGTTCCCTCTCCGTTCCGCAACGCGTATATAAAAAATTCATACCCTTGGTACCTAATCCATCACAGCGGATTACTTTATGAAGGAGCGGCGAATGATTGAAACTGAAAACAAAATACGCTATTTAATCTTTCATATTAGATACATTTTTTGTATGGAGCATAAAAGGCTTATGAGAATACAACGGGATCAAAATGAAAGGCATATTTTTGTTAAACATCGTATTATATTAATATTTGGTACGAGAAGATTTTTGTATTACGAACACAACAAACTATCCATTTCTTTGCTTATATTTTTCGTTCAATATTTATACTTGGCTAGTTGCACCCCGTGGTGTTACCCGCTGTTATAAAGTCAATATGAGAGAAATTGCCACAGGGATACTTCACTTTTTGGGAATAAAAAGTAGCCATGTGTTGATGAAAAATCTTACTTTTGCTGTGCCCAACAGGGTCCACGATTGTTTTGAAAAAATGTTTACCTCCTAGCCTACATTGTGGAATGCAATAAAGAATTGAGTAAAAAAAAAAGTAAAAGTACCAGCTTATAACTGTCCCACTGCAGGGCAAAGGCCTCTTCTCATACAGAGAAGGCACGAGCATTAATCACCACGCTTGCTCAAGACGGGTTGGCGATTTCAGACTTATATTAATAATATAAGTCCAGGTTTCCTCACGATGTTGTCCTTCACCGATGTCAGTGATGTCCAAGAAAAACTTAGAAAGTACATATGAATTGAAAAACTCACATTGGTACTTGCCTAGGTTTGAACCCACAACCTCGTGCACAAGAGGCGAGGCCGGAAGAATTGAGTATTGAGCTATTTTCATACTAAACATCCAAATCCGCTCAGCCTTTCAGCGTGAAGCCGTAACGAACATAGACACACACACAGACATACCGAGAAAGTTTCGTATTTAGAATATTAGTGTGATATTCCCATTATTAGTGAAACTTTAACGGATTCAAACTTTTTTTTCACCGTCAATTTAAGCAATGTATTTGAGAATTGCTACAAGGTACTATATTACACCCGTATTCCCTATAGAGTTAAGCAGAGTTGTCATAGTACACATACACTTCGCCAGTAATGTTTTAACTCATATGAAATAGGGGGCGGACCCAATTCCCAATAACCGGGCACATATCCAGACACCTCGCTGCTACTGATAAAATCCAGATGGAAAACCCAACGTCACTTTGTTTGATCAAGAAATCGAACCGAGGACCTCATGCTCAGCAGTAGCTCTTACAACCACTAGACCAACGAGGCAGTATAACACATAAACATTTATGAATTCAGTGAATATCAACCATCTTACGTGTACCTGTTCGTTTACCTACTCGGCTAGGCGTGCCGTTTCAGGCCTGCCTACATATTACGTTTAGGAAACGACTCTACATTATTTAGTATTAAGCTATGCCCGTAAGCCGAGAATGAGTTATGAGTATTAGTTTTCAGACATACCTATTTTGTGTATATTTATAGGTACATTACTTTGTGACGTGTTATTCTGAATTCAACTCGGACTTCGGTAGTGTAGATTGGTGTAGAGAAATGAATAGGAAAAAAAAATGTACGTGTCAGCTCTTCGATTTGTTGCGTGTTCGATTCCCGCCTTGGGACAAATGTTTGTACGATCTACATAGGTTTGTTCCGGGTGTTCTGGGTATTTGCTATGTATAGTAAAAAGTTTCTATCTATGTAATGTATTGTATTAAGTATATCAGTCATCTAGTACCCATAACACAAGCTCTGCTTAGCTTGGGGCTAGATGATGCTGTGTGGATTGTCCAGCATTATTTATTTATTTTATTTATTTATCTTGGTTTCGGTAAAAGATCGGATATCTTAACCTGTATTTTTTTGCGACGGGAATTGGCCCAATTTTCCGCTGGTGTGCATTTATTTATCGTTATGTCCTAAAAAAGCCTGCATGAATGCGAAGTGACCCTTGACCAAAATATCTTAACTATAACGAAGCTATTTTGAATTTTTCGGATTAGTACAAAATGTTTTATCTGTTAAAATAGTTTGTTGCCACAAACGTCACCTCGACCCTTGCCATATCATGTACCATACAATCTATCCATCGTTTCTTTGGTCTTCCTCTACAAAACAAAAACAAATACTAATTTAAATTATTTTAAAAAGCTCTCAGGAACACCCAATCTTCTTGAACAAAACCCGCCTAATTTAAATACGTCACTGCATGAATGCCAGGCTCAAGGAACGCGGCGGCTCCTTAACTCTGCATTCTAACAAAGAGTATAATAAAGACTTAAGTCAGATTATCTACATAAAACAAAAGGCAGGGTAATGAACTAGCTCTGATTCAGTGTTGCGTCATCGATTTTCTTTTGTTTTTACTCATACGATCTTGGAACAATGCAGCTGTGAATTAACAATGCTTGTTCTGTTGCAGCATAATATAGGTACGTAGAGAATATTTCAATAGAAATAGTCGTTGCAGTGTATGCCACGATCGCCCAGTGGTTCAAGCCTAGGCTTTCTTCTGCATGAGGATTTCGGTTCAAAACTGGCTAAATGACTTTTCCATTTTGTTAAACTTAAATTTATCTTAGATATCACTGACGTCGGTGAAAGACAACATCGCTATAAAACTTGGACTTTTTTTGTAATATAAATCAATAATCTTTAACCCGCCTTGAACAAGCCTGATGATTAGTGCTCGATGCTTTTCTGTATGAAAGGAGGTCTTTGCCTTGCAGTGCGACAGTCACAGGCTGGTTTTTAAGAAAGCCCCTTGTGACAGACTATTTTTGAAAACGTTACGATGCTTTTGGGTTTTTCAGTCTTTATATTTCATTAGAGATAATTGTTATAGATGAACATGGATTCTTAGTTAACAAAACTAAAGTTTTTAACGGAATAGCGGAGCTATATGGTGTTTCTCTTTCAGTGCACAACACAATTGCCTTTTACCGCTGTTCATTTCGACTGTCGGTTTTTATGGAAAATTGAACTATCACCAATGCTTTTATTTGTTATGCAAACTCGTTTT
Source organism: Phlogophora meticulosa (assembly GCA_905147745.2). Lineage (NCBI taxonomy): Eukaryota > Metazoa > Arthropoda > Insecta > Lepidoptera > Noctuidae > Phlogophora > Phlogophora meticulosa. Next base: position 6,919,560 of record LR990528.1, on the reverse strand, counting down.
TTTGGATGCGTATTTCACAAACCTAAACGAATGCAGTAAAAGTGTTAAAAAAATGTTACATGTAAACAAAGAAATCATTACCATACTGTAGTTCCAATATAGTAAATCCGAAAAGTTCATTTTGTTTTTAGTGGAACTTCCTAGTGCCTAGAAGTATAAGTCGGATTTTAACTTATCATCACGGATTAGGAGAGGGAGAAATCGCGAGGCAAGGTTAGTATACAATATGCAGAGAGCAGTGGATTACGATAGGCTGAGTTTTTTGGTTGCCTCGATGTCTGCATCATTATCATTATCATCCTCCTGCCCTTGTCCCAATTAATTGTGGTCGGCGCTGCGTCTTCTTCCATACATCTCTCTTGGCTTATTTGTGTAAGCAGTTAAAATATAAAATGTTTTGTTACTAAACAACTACTATATGATATCTAGTATAGTCTTGGTCGCAAGTTCTTCTCCTGAGCATAAGGTCCTGGGTTGATTCCCGGGTGGGGTAAAGTGTTACTGGACTTTGTCATCAGGAATTGCTCTGAATCTGAATTTGTTCCGGTAGCAATACGTCTTAACCATAGCTTGCGAAATTTGTATACTATTAGGTACCCCGCAGCCTTACCTTTCAGGGAATACAGTTATGATGTTATAGTATTATTATTTCTAAGATTATCCCACTAAAACAAAACCAGCAACGCTGCCACTGCTGGGACTCCATTCCCTAAAAATGAATGAACCATAGTTCCCCACGCGAGCTCAGTGTTACCATCTCAAATATTCTCCCCAAATAGAAGGATAGAGGTAATATTTGTCACATAAAGCTAGCTCCATCAACGCGTTATGCTCAATTACATCTGCTCATTTCCTCTTCGATAAAGTGTGATAATAATAAACGTTTCCTTATTGTTTCTCCTCTTGTGTTTCCGTTGTTTTGGGAGGTGTTACACAAATCACGTGCACATACATCCGGGTTGAAAGGAAATGCAGTCGTAACCAATGATAACTTACGTCTCAATCAAGGGGCCTGAATATGCGCACTGATTATGAGTTGGGTATAATATTCGCTAATTAGCTCGCTATGAGCTAATTTTTTAACTTTGATTGCAGTTTATCTTCGTGGGTGTGCTCAATTTTATTAAAAAAAAAACTCAACGCAACCTGTACACGCTAGCACACCCTTATACATATACGACGACAAGACAAGACAAGTGTATACTTATTTTAAGTTGATCTATTTATTCTTAAATTTATAATAGGTATTATAATGCCATATTGAATTCATTCGTTTATAAAAAACATGTAGAGTGTCTGTTAAAATCAACATTAATACCGATATTTTCGGAATTGCACTTACCACTGTTTGTGTCTGCATCACCCAAAGGGTGACATGTTTTCTATCAGGCACCCTATGGGAGATGCCTATGGCAGTAAGTCAATTTGCAAAATAATAAACTAAAATTTTAATTTAAATAAAAAACCAACGATATTTTTTTTAAGTAGAGACAGTGAGCGTTAAACAAATAAAAAACAAATAAATAACTTAAGTATTTAAAAATGTACAAAATACAAGTATCACTATCATTTTTAATAAAATTATTAAATAACTAAACACAGATTTAAATAACAACAGGGCTGACTTTATTCACAAAATCTGCCTTCTACATTCTCACGTATCTTCCCTCCATATAAATCAGCACGGCGTCATTATTAAGTGAGACGCAGAATGTATGTAACACAGAAGGTACTCAGAGAGCCTGTAACTGGGGTAAGTGTGGACTCATTAACTCATGCCTAATGATGTGCCGCTGTCTTAACTTACCCTCACGCTTTGGTATTCTATTAAATCACGTCTGCGCGGGTTTTGAGTGAAAAATGTGACCCGTTTTGTTTATCATTTCAATGGACGCGGATTAATGATTATTTTATTCATGTTTGGAGCTGTTTTTGGTCTTGAATTTGTGAAATGTAAGGTAAGTACAAAGTGTTGAATTATGTGATCATTTTGAGTGACAGCGGATAATTAGTTATTTCACGAGCGAATTTCTGAGGAATCTCTAGGTATTGAAGTTTGATTGACATACCCAAAAGCGAAACTGCTGCTGTGTCGTGTAGCCACTTACAATTTTATCCCATAAGAAACCAACATCAAATAAGGAGGAGTTATGCATGCGGATATATTATTTTGATATTTTTTCATGTCTGTACACCTTATTTTTGATCTATCATTTCAAACTGTCAAGACTCCTGTGTGTGTTGAAAAGCACGTTAAGCAGTTGGTTTCGACTGTCATTCGTAGATCTTAGACAGTTTTTACAGGTTACCCAGTAACTGGGTTGTGGAGGTCGAATAGGCAGTCGCTCTGATTAGACCGGAAGCCAACCCTAACATAGTTAAGAAAAGACTAGGCAGATGATGTTATTATTACTAATATTTAAAATATTTCTGAAATAGAACAGTGTACTCAAAACTTAAAAGAGATTCATAACACTACTAACGTTTTATTGCTCTGACAGCAAATACAGTTACATTTTATTTCCCACATTTCTGTCTGTGTGTCAACCGTCAAGGGAGCGAGAGTACATGGAGTCTAGATGAGCGGGAAGTTGTCGGGTAATGTAACGATGTGGTACGTGAGTTGTGTTATTAAAGTTAGAAATATCTCTATAGGAAATGGGATGAGCGAAAGAGTTGGAGTGTGCTTTGTTGGACACAGCGGGATTTAGTACGTCGGTTAGAGACGATCAATTCGGAGTTATGGTAAGGAATAAATTTATCTGAAATTTGAATGGAATAAAAATGATTGAAGTAGACCTAGAAAGAGCGAAACCGTTAAAACCCACATTTCCCACCACTTATTTCATTATTCTAAAGATTTCTTAAAAACTATTAGCTTGATTTAAAAGTTATGTAGTTCAACACTATTATTAAATTCCACTACAATTCCCGCCACATTTTTTTGAAAAAAATAAATAAGTTTTCATAAAAACTTTTGGCTTGATTTAAATGTTATGTATAACAACACAATAAGTAAAAACTCAAGACAACTCCCCGCACTTTTTTGCAAATTTTAAGACTTCTTAAAAACTATTGGCTTGATTTAATAGTTATGAATAATACAGCAATTAAAATAATGTTGCTAGAAAATAAAATTGTCACTATTGTTGAGAGTTCGTCAGTTTATTTAATTTATTATACAGTTACCTTTTTAATACACATTACGATGGACATTAAAACTTACGTTTATAGTACATATGTTTCGAATTCGGTAATAAAACAGACTTCGCATAGAAGTATTTACTATCCCTGCTTTACGACTATACAACAAATAAAACGGATACAATCAAAACTAACTAAAACGTCTTCATTCCAACTGCTAACAAAATGATCAGTCGTAACACTGTAACATTACAATACGCGATAATGCTAAGTTGCCTATATTACAATACGCGATAATACCAAGTTGCCTATATTACAATACGCGATAATACCCCGGATCACACTTTACGCTCACTACCCGAAATGATGCGTTTATTATAGCCATTAACAACCGTATCTCGGAGAATGGAAATGACGGTAGTTGCCATCACACATATTTATGAAGCCGACTGTACAACGGAGGCCAGACATTAAAGATTTAATTTTGGAATTCCCTTTGTATTGGATGTCCGTTTCGATGATTTGGGAATTTTACTAAAAATAATTATTGTTATTTGACTTTTATGATGTCTGTTTTTATTTAAGGTTAATTATTTTGTTGCTACTTTAAAAAATATTAAAACAAAGCCTGTGCAGAGGTTTACCTCTATAGTACACCCACATTTCACCAGTTATGTTTAAGTACCATGCAATGGTGTATTATGGAAGTAGGTACACCTCTGCTAATTCTGGCGATTAAAGGCCTGATAATGTTATAATAATTATGTGATTATTTAGTTTTTGTCAATCAATACGTCAACATCATTATTTTATATTTAGCTTAGAGTCGAGCCTATTGCCATTAGCTAGGCATAAATTTGTACTCCTGACTGGTAGCAATAAATTTCAATTGGAAAAACCAAATAACACTACTCGACCTGGGAAACGAACATAGGACCACACGCTTAACAGGTACCTTACGATCTAGTGGTCTTAAGAACTACTGTTTATTAAATAAAAGTAAGTAGATATACACAAATTAATTCGAAAATTGTGTAAAAAAATAAATTGCTTCTGTATAAAACTTGCATGTTACAGTTACACTGTAGGATAAATAAACCTCTCTTCTCAATTCACAACTGGTCTGAAAAATGTAGAGTTGGTTTTCCACGCAACTGTTGGAACCAGCAATTGGTTACACAACCAATTGCTGGTTACAATACTGCGAAACTTAATTATTTTTTTAACTGAGTCTAACGGTGTTGACGGTGAAACAGGAATTTTCTGATTTTATTCTCGTATATTAAAAAAAAATACTTTTTACTATTTATAATACAGTTGGTTTGTAGGTTATGTACGTAATGCAGGTACGTTTGAATATCAAAAAGAAATCAGGTTACTAAAGTAAATAATTGTGTGTTATTAGCTGCACCCTGCGGTATTACCCGCGGATAAAAAGTCAACATGAGACGATTTCGTATTCCTGCGGGAATACTTCACTTTTTTGGGGTACCAAAATTAGGTGTTAGTCCAAGGTAAGAGCCACATTTATATCAAATTTCATCCGCATCTGTTCAGCCGTTTCTTCGTGAACTAGTAACAGACGCACACACACACATATCGACGAACTTTCGTATTTAGAATAATGATGATGTTGCCATCTAACTGGTTTCGGCTACAGTGACTGCTTTTGATGGCTTTCTAGGTTAGTTTCTTAGAGCTTTGGTGTGCTGCTCTTTGATGTGCTCTGAGGTGGCTAGCATATCCAACTTTGGCCGAAAACAAGAGCGGACATGTCAGAACACCATTAACGATATTAAAAGTATATATTTAGAATATTAGTGTGATCACAGTATCGAGTCTAGTGTGACTTCATAAACACTGACATAAGGTTTAAATTACAATAATTGACGAGCGCTAGTGTATCAAAGAAGGTATCGTAATATACACCACTATAACCTAGCATATAAGTCACTAATCTCAAGAATAATGGACAACAGAAAACAGTCTCAAAGAACAAAGCACATGAAACAAAAGACGATAGAGAATAAAATACGAGTATATTTCAAAGGGTAAAAACATTTGGTGTAACGAGGCAAAGGATCTGTATCGAGTCAATCAGGCTTATGTTCCTAACTAGCCTGTAACTAACTTTATACCATTACTGGTCAGGTTTGTATGACGTCATCTTCTTCCTTAGCAAATAATAAGATTGAGAAAACTTTGTTAACTGCTGAGTTTATAGTTTAGTTTATTAGATTATCGTTAGAGTGTTATTAGATTTTGTTGAGAAACCAAGAGATGAACAGAAAATTCATTTTAAACATAACATACAATTACGCCTGTATTTCCTGAGGGGTTAGACAGAAGTGTGTCTTATTAATAGTACATCCACAAATCCCAGTTATGTTTAAGTCCTATTGCAATCAACCAGGCCCTAATCACGACTCTGGGCTCCTAATGAGAACATTTCTATTGGGAATACGCAATAACACTATGCCTGACCTAGGAATTGTACTCAGGACCACACGCTCAGTAGTAGCGCTCAAACCACCAGGCCAACGAAGCCTTCAAGGTACAAGAAGAGGTTACAAGTAATAATCATCTACAATCTCTTAGCAAGCGTGGTGATTAATGCTCGTGCGTTCTCTGTATATGAAGAGGCATTTGCCATGCAGTAGGGCAGAAACAGGCGGGTAATTATAACTTATTATTTAAATGAAACGTGGTATCAATAATGGGACCTGTATAGATGAAGGGAATGCTGCTGTAGCGACATCTATCTCGCCACATACGAACTAAATCGATGTTTCCTACATCGCGATATTAAAGTTATCCACGCGACTGAGTATATATAAACGAGCGAGTAGGCAGTTGTCCACCAGACACAACACCCGTCTGGTCGGAGGATCCTCCCTTTTCTATGGTGGATGAGGAACTTTACACCCTGTTCCTCATACTTCCAAACTGCCAACCCGTGAGAGAGATGAGTATATATGTACGAGTACATGCATAAACTTACGCCTGTTTTCCATGGGAGCAGGCAGAGACTACAGAATGCCTCCTGCTACGATCCATACATACTCCTTTTGCTTTATTTACGGTCATACATCTGGTCATACACGCACGCCGGTTGCGAGTACTACGCACCTGACCTTCTTAAAGAACATCAGCAATAAGGTCACGGTATATCCTTCTAGGATGTTCCCTCCCGGCGTTTCCACTGATGAGTAATTACTTATTATATTTCAGCAGGATGTCATAGCAACTACTTAAAGGTATTTATTTGATTCAGTTTGTTCCTTGTGTTTATAGTAATTAAGTAACTATATTTCGATAAAAGTGATCAAAGATCTTTTTTTGTTGAAACTAAACGCAAAACATTTTTCAATATTTAATTTATTGAGACACGTGTAACATAATTGTACTAAAAAAATAACCAGGTACCCACTTGTATTTATAATGATAAAATAGGTCAATATAATATTATTTACATTAGAGACTCCATTTCTTGACATAGGTAACATCAAATTAGTGTTTGGAAATAAACCTAATAGGTATGATATTTTAGACTTTCGCTGTTCAAAGGCATTTCAAGACTCAAGTATAATAAATTCGTAACATTATATTTTATTTCTGACAGTTTATTCTTTAAGTGTCTGGCCTTATTGTATTTTTATTCTTTATTTACATCTTGTTTTAGAATATTTATTGTCGCCATGTTTAGCCTAGGTTATAGGATAAAATATGTTAAACCCATTTTTTTTTTAAATTTACTTATTTAACTAAAACGTTACCCCACACTAAGAATTTCTCCTATATCGTGGGTGCGTTTACAAACATTTAAATACACATACACAAACAGCCAGACCCGGAACAACTATCTGCATACCGTACGAATATTGGTTTCTCGCGGGAATCGAACCCACGACACGCTGCGCAGCAGTTAAGTGCTCAGCCCCTTTTTATTTTTTGCCTAGGTGGAAAATCCTCATGAATATCCTCCGCTTTGGGGAGGATGCAGGGGTCTGTCACACTCTTCCTGCCTAAAAACCACCCCGGCGTTCCATCTCACGCCTACACCGTGAGTCGCGGGAACGTACGATCCATCGGACGCCTACCTACTAGATCCCACGCCCAGTGGCCCAAGTGTTGCGGTATTAGTCCGCCATTCCTAGCCGGCTCAATCACCAAGCGCGACCGCATGTTTTCTCTGAAAACTTCACACTGAGTGGCGGATTTTTGGGCCTGAACAGTCGAGCAATGACTCAACCCTAAGTTCAGTTCGTCTAGAGATCGTAGCGCACTTCGACACCCTCCACCACCTTCTTTGCATGCATGACTTTATCGTAGACGCGATGCCATCACCTCATACGTCACTCCACCAAACGCTCACAACAAAAATCACCAAAACTTTTTCTCTTGCATACTATAGGTATTTACAAAAAACCATTAACCATGTCACACCAAAAACCTGGAACTAAAACTGACACCTCGTAAAAGAACGCAGAGGTTAATAGAATGGAAGTGTAGCTATAAAATCTTGACCTCCATAAGACTGACCCACATACATTACTCAACTTGATGACCGTGCATGGTCTAATTCAAACGAATCCCGTACAAGGGAATATAGCTTAACTCGAGATTCTACGTCCAATAGGTACGCGAACATTACGGGCGCTTAATACTCCCAAAGTATTTGCTACTGTTTGGGCCAGTTTACTTACTTCAAGTTGTCTCATTAACTTGGATTTAGTTACTTGAAACACAATTAACTTCACTAAGAACACTGAACAGTTCTTGGTTCTCGTTTTGTGTGGATGGTTGAGTTTATTATATTGTAGTACGACAGTAGTTTTTGTTTTGAGTACTGTTTTGATGAGGTTTTTTGTTTGGGTTCCTTAAAAGGAAAACGATTTGTTTAACGATCAGTTCTTGTCCGCCTGTCGCAGAGGTTTTATTCACCATCTATGCAACGTAGGATTTTAAATTTACGTAATATGTCAGGTCTCAATGACACACACTTTGGGGATTGCTGGCGTGATATTATGTCCAAGTAGACGTAAAGGCCAAAATGTATACTGTTGTATATTTATCGTCAGTCATTACGATGACATAATTGTACCTTGTTACTTTCATGTGAGAGTTTACGTAAATGTATAAGTGCTAGTGCCTAGAAGTGCTGTCAGAACTCAGAGGCAAGTTTACAGTTTTCAACAGTTCTCTCTTACTAATAAAAAAGGTAAATTCTAAGAACTCCGGATAAAAAGATAGATATGGTATTTTTGTTTGAAATGTTGCCAATTAGAAAAAAAGACGAGATTTGAACTTATTGTTTTTCCTGTTTGTTCATTTTTATCTATTTTTCGATGTGTTATTCTAGATTGGTTTTTAAAAAACTAGACTGATCTGTTGTTGAAAAAACTAGATACTTGTCAATTACCTACAGCGTATACCCAATTAGACCGAAGCTACTTAACAAGAAAAACAAGAATATAATTTTCTTGAAGATAGCGCTCCAGCCGCAACGAGGAGGGTGGGCGACCGAGTTATGCCAACCGGTAACCGTACCACAGCCAGTAAGCAAGCAACTACAGTTCCTGCCGTCTGTAGACACAACCTGAATGTAACCGCTTACGAGAGATTCACTGCCCCCTTCAGTAAGGCACCGCTCCACAGCAGCCCACGTCTAAGCTACGCATGTGTTAGTTTCACTTTGTATGAATATATTGGTCAGATCATGCATAGTCACTACGACCCACGGTCACGGTACAGGCACAAATACGTCACTGACAAACAAATGAACGACGCTGCTTTTGTGGGTAGCTTCTCTGTCCACATCCAATGTACGAGTAGAATTGGACGGCCGACTTGGTATCCTCCTTACAACGAAACAATATTTTCTGCACTAATTTCACCTATTCCTGCATCTGGCGTAACAAAACACCAGAAATGGGGAAAAATACATAAAATTTCCATATATTTTCTCCCGTTTTCAATAAAACCATGACGTGGCTTTAATAATGGCTTTTCCGTAACCTCTATCACAGATCACGTAATCATTTTGTCGTACATCTAATAGGAGGTTTTTCGTATATTGGACTTGAGAAACTCTTTTCATCGAATTGGAAAATTTATTCAGGAAGGAGAAGTATTTCTGTTGTACCTATTGGAAACTTTAACTTTAAGTTTTGGGTTTTTGATTTATCAGTTAATAATTTCTTATAAGTCTTGATTTTAATGAGTGGGTTAACTGTGTTTTAAGAATATTTTATGATGTGGAACATCTGTAGGCGCAGGTAAAACCGATTGTTGGTGCATGCCGAAACAAATGAAAAAAATGAAATTAGATTTTTTTGTTTCATTTGTTTTTGATATCGATACTCCACACGCGGGTAAAGTTTTGCCAGGTAATTTAATTTCATACCCTGTGTATTAATTTAAAAAAAATATATGTCTGACAGTGATCATTTAGTACGTGAAAGTGAGCAGCCTCCTGCTAAGAAAGCTAATCACACTATGACACACCATCAAGTCATCAGTAAGTTAATTATATTTTTATAATGAAAATGTGCATTTTTCTGTGCATTAAGTTCACGTATATGGTCAGTTTCAAGCGTCGGTAAACGTAAAATCTCCTCTTGGTAGATTATTACACAATTATCATAGCATATGTATATTATTTTTAAATTATTTGAATTTTTAATTTTTGTAACAAATTATTATAAACTGTCATCGTTTTCAGAGAAAAAATAGTAATATTAATTCTTTCACTAAGCCATATTTAGTTCCTGACATAATCTGTTAATTTATGCATATTCATCATCATCATTTCAGCCGAAAGACGTCCACTGCTGGACAAAGGCCTCCCCCAAGGATTTCCACAATGACCGGTCCTGCGCCTTCCGCATCCATGCCCTTCCCGCGACTTTCACCAGGTCGTCGGTCCACCGTGTGGGAGGCCTGCCTACACTGCGTCTTCCGGCGCGCGGTCGCCACTCGAGAACTTTCTTGCCCCAACGGCCATCTGTTCTACGAGCTATGTGCCCCGCCCACTGCCACTTAAGTTTGGCGATTCTGTGTGCTATGTCGGTTACTTTAGTTCTCCTGCGGATCTCTTATGCATATTAATTGTACACAATAATTTCGAAGTTTTACATCTGCTAGTCGTCCCGGGACGGCTCACAATTTTTTTTAAGAAATATTTTTAGCGATCGAGTTCTTAAAATGTGTTTCCTGAACTGAATATATTTTTTATTTTTTTACTATTTTATTTTTTGACACTTCATTAATATTTTTAATCAGAGTTTTTTTGAGATATACATTTAATCACAATTTTGTGATGGTACGTTTTTGAAAATACAGTACTGACTTACCCTCTGTCACCACAACTTACTACTTACCAAAATACAAAATAAGACGTAATCTGTTCTTCAAAATATTACATACGCACTAAAGAAATTCCACCAAAACCGCAGTTTTCACCTCAAAACTCGTTATAAAACGAGCGTAAAAAAAAAACACGAAAACACAAACGATGCCGCCCATTTCCGTGCTCTTAGGTACACCGGCCGCATTAAGAAGCATTAGTTCAGTAACAAAGGGTGGTATGACAAAGTGCCTTCCTTCCTTGGTGGGGTAACAATAGAGGTGTCGCTCGTTGTACCCCAGAGTTGTCGCACGCGACCGAAGACGACATTGAACAACTCTAACGACTTAATGCATCGTCTCGTTATTTCTAGAAATGAAAGTATTTCAGACTGCGGGTTCTATGTTTTGGTTCATTTTTATTTTTATATCACAATGTGGTTTTATGGTTGTCGGTTGTGGTATCTTTAGGGAAAATATAGCTGAAACTGTTTGATAACCTCGTTTGTGAATACAAATTTCACTGTGTACTTTTTTTTATTTCTACCTTGAGCTTTTAAGTTTTATTTGTATACATACCTGTTCTTTTGAAGATAATATTACAACGGTTACAATAAACACAACGTCAATTTTTTTAGTTTATAAAACTGTTTTGTTTTAACCTAGGTTTGTAAATCTCCTGTATTGTGGGTACAAATATTCAAACTCACATACACAAACAGCGAGACCCGGAACAATTAAATGTAGGCCATACAAATATTTGTTTCGTGTGGGAATTGAACCCACGATACTCAGCGCAGCAGCCAATCGCTCAGTCACTGTGCCAACTAAAAAAAAAATGATTATTGCTTCAACTTAAAAAAACTTATTCTAGCTAGAATGGGGAGTATCCTTTTAAGCAAATAGTTTGCTTAAAAGTATTAGGATGCTCCGCTCTTCCCCAGGTGTTACAGGTGTTAGGTAGACATACTTTAAAGGCGTGTAGTACTCATGAAAATTAACCACTTAGACAATGGAACAATCCCTAAAATCGCGAAAAAATAATCATCTACTCCATACATTTATGTTGGCATAACTAAACAAAATGTGAGAAACAGCAATATTTTTTTCGCAATTTCACTGTCGATTCCATAGTGAAATTGGTTCGTTTTGATGACTACTAGCTGCCCTTAAAGTATGTCCCTCGTTCTGCCTAACTCCCTGTATAATTGAAATAAAGTTATTCAACCTGAGTAAGATATTTTATAAATTCCTCTTGCTCATGCTCAATAACTTTAATAATAAAATCACGCCGTCAAATTTAATAATAGACCCATTGCATATACATTAGTATACGAGAGCTTTGCATAATAGTATCACACCTGACACGAAGTAAGAAGAAGTACCAGCCTATTACTGTCCCGCTGTAGGGCAAAGGCCTCTTCTCATACAGAGAAGGCACGAGCATTAATCGCCACGCTTGCTCAAGACGAGTTGGTGATTTCAGACTTATATTAATAATATAAGTCCAGGCTTCCTCACGATGTTGTCCTTCACCGTGACACGAGCGAGCGTTTTAATATTATCTAGTTAAGTGCAGTTTCATACTATGAACAAAACTTTATCTAAACTCATGCAATTTCATCAAAAACACAACCAATAATGTGCCCAAATCCAACATTGTACTTCGGGCGGGGGGAACGTGACACGATCAGCTGTTGCGGTGAAGCGCTGCCATTTTGCATAGGGTTAGCGCCATAGATAATATAGAAATGGCAATTTGACAAGTTCAAAATAAATTCTTTAATTTGGACTTGACCTTATCCAGAAAATGTTTTTATTGTTTTAATCGTTTTCTATTTAATAACTATAAGCTGTTGTTTTCTTTGTTGTCCTATTTATTTGACGATTATACCTTCATTAAGAAGCGTAATATAATTATGTATGCGTCAATGACAGCTGAAACCTATGGAGTTCGTGCTGTACTTTATTAGAAACAAAACAAGTTATTCTGTAAGGTAAAGTTCGGCTTAAAAAATATCTTTTTAATTTTATTAGAGGCAGAAGTGGATTGAGTCATACTCGTAAGGTTTAATCATTAACTTGTAGGATATGTCAGTAGTCAATGTATAAAATATCTTATTTCCGGGTGCAAACGTTCCCTTGTGCAAAAAATCAGCTTACACTAAGTGCTCGCTCAAAATTATTCAGATCACTACAAAAACAACTTAGGAAACCCTATTTACATAGAGAACACGATTTTTTACGTTTGTATAACATTGGTTGGGCAAAAACGGGTATTTTCAGGGGAACAGGATGGACAGGGAATACTAATCTGTTCCGCTGTAAGGAAACGGATCGGAAGGGGCGACCTACCAGGTGTACCTACTATCAGCTCTGGGTACAGTCTACCACATTAGTTAGTACTCTTGAACTATGAAAACCACCCTTACTTACTTACTTAAATGTTTGATTTAAATATAATAAAATACATTAATTTGAATGTTAGATGCTAGTTTAATGACAAGTTCACGATAAGGAGAGAAATCTATGCATTTAATTCATGTCAATATGTTTTGATGATTAATTCGTTGACTTTTGTACATTAAGAAAAATTATCTATTTAACACAGTCTCAGTCACACAATGACAATACCGAATATCGAAAACAAAGAAATAAATAATAATAATGATGATGACAGAAGTAGTTTACTTAGTAGTCAAGTTTTTTTAATTTATGATGTGCCTTACGGCTGCGCTAACTGGGTCTGACACTGGTTTTCAACTGTACCTGTCATTCTTCACCGTACCTTTATTATTTTCATTATTTTTTTTAAATTCGCACAGTGGTATGTTCGAATTTCCTCGAAATTGGATGGTTAAATTTGTAACGGGATATCAGCATTTTAGCTGGAAAAGTTTACAAAAAAAGTAAATTGATCTTGTTCATACCTAATACTGGCAAGTGAAATACTTAATACATTAAATACCTAAAAACTGAGGAGTCGTCCGTTCTCATAAATCGTAATGTAAACAAACAAAACCATGGACTAACGTCCAAAACGTTAAATGCAAAACGGTCTGTTTTTATGCAAACTTATGAAATACAATTTTACAGTTGACGCATAACTAACAAATGTTCCAAACTGAAAACAAGCGACGAAAATGTTTTGCTGACCATAAATAAATACTGCAGTGTTTCCATTCAACTGTTTAAAAAAACCGGCCAAGTGCGAGTCGGGGTCTCACCAGAAGAGTTCTGCACCATCGCACAAGATTAATTAAAAAACTTTTCTTGTATTTGGGCTTAATTTTATTTTACCGTAAACGAGGGTTGAAGGACCAACTTAACTATGTAGTTAAAAATATTTTTCCATACATCGATACAAGTCACGGTTAATTCTCAAACTGCAAATTTAAGTTTGCTATCCCAATTTGTTTTTTATGTGATAAAAATACAAATTAATGCTTTTCGGAATTTTTCTTTTTAAGGTAGGTACGGAACCATGAAGATCATAACTCGCTTTGAATATCACTATAAAAACACTTTGTTTAAGAAAACACACATCCACATCAGCAAATATTATAAATGTTGGTATGTTCAGACATTTGTAAAAATGACTGAAATCAAATTCAAAAATCATTTATTCAAATTCGACTGATTAAAAATTTCACCAAATCAACCACGCCTTAAATACTGAATGGATTTGCAATATAATGTAGTACAGCGGTAGACCATGGCCAGGGTTAGGAGGTAGATGTAATTAGTACGATCCCGTGGGATGATTACCGACCTTCCACGGTCCTCTGACAAAGACGATATACGTAGGTACACATGAGTGTAGGAGGAATAAACTCACAAACTCACACTGTTTTTGTTTTCAATAACACGAGCGAAGCAGACGGGTTGAAAACAAAGATACTCCAGCTTTCGCCTACATACACCCAAAGTTTCTGAATTCACCCAGTTGTGGACGGTTTTGTGTCAAAAGTTCTTATATGTTTTTACAATCGGATACTATACAGCTATATTCAATTACTTTTGTTTTCATATTTCATTGTTACAATTAACAATTTCGTCCGTCGTATCTGTAAATGATTCGTAATTAATTCAGGAAATAAGAAGTTGGGTATTGGTTTGTGCAGAGGCGTCCGTGCGTATGAAAGAACAGTCTTCCCCCTCAAAGAACTTTATTAACATCAAGACAATCATCACTGTCATGAGAACAATATAAACATTTAAGTAATATGATCCCAGTGCGGGTAAAAGAAAAATAAACTAGTTAGTTGACAATCAGTTATAAGCGACTGAGTTAAAACCTAGAATATCTACTGAATTTTATTTACTTTTTCATAAAACACGAAAAACCTTTATAAAGATAGTATTACCTACTTCGCTACTATACCCTCGTTGCTTCATATATTGACAGTTTGAATTTTTGTAGGTATTGAAAGAATTAAACCTCGAATACTTTTTAAAACTACTTTATTTGCTAAATCAGCAACATAGAGTTATCACTTGAGACCACTTTTGTCGTCTGTAGCTTCGAATGGAATGGAATCGGCGTTCGCGCCATTTTACTTTATAAAATCAGATGATCTGTGGGTTGCCACAACAAAAACTTAATAACATATTTGAAATAATAATGTTGCAACCCACAAATAATATAAACTAAACAGTCGATTATTGTGTATGCTAACAGTATTTAAATAGAAACCATTAACATAAAAGTTATTTGTGCGACCTCTACGGCTAATATGTTAGTCTCAATAAATAGTTACCCAAGTCCCACTATTCCTTTCAGCCGAACTCTTGGGGAGGCAAGTGGAATTATTCAGAAAGTTAGCTCGTTAAACCTCGTGAGACACTGCTAACTTTCTAAAAGTGAAACACAAGGAAACGACGGTGAATATACTTGTAGGTGGGTACAACGAATATGAATCTTTCGCGACTTTAAACATACTCCGTGGTTTAATAGTTTCAAAATAATAAAATGTTATATAATAAGTATTTATTGGGATCAACAATACAGCATTAGCACTACATACTTAAAATTTTGTAAAGCCCACTTAACTAGCATCCTTGAAAGGTAATCAGAATAACTTGTATTAAAGGCGACATAAATAAGTTGTACCACTCTCAATGACACGTGTTGATAATGTTACGTGAAGTTCTCGCAAGAATCTGTTAATATCTAGTGCAACTGCATTAACCACTACATATTCATTAAAGCAATATTACTATCGCCATTGCAATTGCAGGTTTCAAATAATAAAAATACATAGGATGTGGATGCAGCAGTCATTGTGCCGATTATCGTGAAGGAAAATGTCAGGTGTGTAGTATTCGCAATCGGCGTAAGGAAAAGGAGTAAGTTAGGATCGTAGAAGAAGGCGTGAGTTTACATATGAATGGACATATGTAAACTCACGCCTGGTTTTCAAATAATATATTTTATTAATTAAATCACATAGACTAAAATTTACTTTAATACCTACATTAAATTTCACAAAAAAAATCAATGTATGTAATGTAAACCTTCATAGCAATTTCTTAACGTATATTCCCAAAAGTAAAAGCATAAGTTATACTTACCATTTTTCTGTACAAGCAGTCGCTCACTGCCGATTTTACTTACAAAAGATTCCAAAGAATTCTTTTACACATTCAAATGCGCAAACAAAATGGATTACGATGGCAATAACGAAATTGATTTTTGTATTATGACAGGCCATAATCAAAGTTAAGTCGAGTGGAAAAGCGAGCTCCTTATATTTATTTAGGAAAAGAACTTTCGGGCGATTTAACAGGATTTTCGGATACTCTTCCATTTGTAAGAGATGAATAATAATATAAAACAGTGACCTCGGAACCCTGTTCTGTTACAAAATACAGCAATTAATCTAGACGAAGTTGGCGACAATATAACACAATCATTATCCTTTTTAAGGTCCGTGAAAAATTGTCCGTAATATATTTTCGTCTGAAGTGAAAAAGTTACATTTGTTCAATGTGAAGATATGATATAGAGGCCTTTTGTTGCGTCGGACAATATAAAAAGAATGGTGTCAGTGGTACGTGAAATAAATAAAACCGTTGCCATAAAAATCCTATGTCTATATAAAACCCCATATATAATTTATACCAGACTGCACGTTGCTTTGTTGTTCGCAATTTTATTGTAATAAAATGTGTGCAGGGTAAGCCGTACTTTCATAATTACTCATATGAAGTGTAGAGTGGGATCCCGGTTAAAGTTTCGAGAGAGTTCCGTTTATTTGCCACTTACTATGTGGACAGACAGACCAACTAAACTGCGCTTACGACATCTGGGCCCGACCTTGTTGACTCTACACTTCACCCCTTTTCACCCTCTTACAAGTTCGATTTTGATCTCCACAACAACACACAAAAGAAAGATCAAATGGAGATTATTTTACCCATATTTATTTTTAGAAGCAAAGCCTTTAGAAGGTCAAACAAACTTGAATAAGGTCTTCGGGTTTTCTTTTAGAACAAATTAATAACGCTAAATTATATATGATCGAGTACCTAGTATATTTCTAGAAAATAAATGTGTCAATTTTTTTCACACTGAATAGACAATTGATCTGGTTTTGTGAATATTGAAATGTGACATATTAAGTTTGTAAGAAGGACTAGAATAAGATTTTATCGTACACCATTTACAATATGATACCTATTAAAGTTGGATATGAATTTAAACCACCTGCCCAGTTGCTGTTTGTAAAAAACAAAATAACTGATGTTGTTTTGTTTTTTTTAACCAAAATCAGCTACTTTAGTCTAAAAAGAGGCAACTTTAGAAGACACAGACTGAATCCACGTCGACCAAGATAAAAGCGAAAGACTTGTATTGTCCAAAGAGCTTTTAGCTCAGAAAGTTTCTCCCGAAAAAGATTTCCGAGTTAGAGATTAGATTACAACTGGGACTTGGACACATCGGACTTCTAGAATAGTGGTGTCTGAATAAATGTATACGATACTTGGGAAAACTCGTTATTATTACGGCTAATAAATTGTAGACTTTGTTACGAAAAACAATGTTACCAAAAATATTTCATTAGATTGAGGAAACCGACAGACAGAGCTTTTCTTGCCTGTTCTTCTCCACAGCATTATGATTATGTACCTATACTATGGATTAATGTTGATAGTCACTAAACAAACAAAGCGCCTGCCTTACTGACTTCCACAACTCATTAACTGTGTAATACAATAACCCATAGTGTAGGACTAGTTATCAGGGTTACGACCGTCTGGCTACCCATATCGACTACAAGTAACAGCCGGTTCCGACGGTTCTTGATATGTACCGATCTCAGCTATCGTTGCTTAACCTTGAAGAATGCCTCGTGCGGCTGTTATGACTTAGTCATGAGCCCCTCAACACATTATTTCATTATTTGATGTTGTATTTACAAAATATTTATGTACGCAGAATAGAGAAAATAAAACAAGAGGGTAGATTACAAAGGTGTGGCTTATTTCTCAAGAAATTCCTGCCAGCATAGCAACGAACAATTTGACGCAATGTGGCAATGATGATAAGGCAGAAACCTGGGTAAAAAAAAGGAATTATATCTATTCCGTCAGTCAGATACTAAAAAATATTGGACTTTTTGCTTTATCATATTAATAACAAATGAATAAGATAAAACGCATTAAAGATGAGGAGTGGGGGCTACGTACTTACGTGTGTCGTCACGCTACATTTTAACTTAATATATTGACGTAATCCTTTGATTACGTAAAAAAATAAAAAATACGTGTCCAATGTTTTTAAATAACCTACCGGACGGACAAAAAAAATATTCTTTTTCCTCATCCCTATTATAGCAAACAGTTAAATTAAAAGAAAGTTTTTGAAAAAATATATGAATCTGAGATATAAAATAAAATAAAAAAGTACAAAATAAGTAGCTTAGACCAGTACTCTCTAACGGTATAAAAGTCAAAGTCTTAGTAGCTGCGTTTAAACTCTGCTCTTTTAATGTAAGATAACAGTAGAAAGATTCCTCGAACTGCATAAAGCAATAAAAAACATTAACTGCGATTCTTCTTGGGATTTTCGTGGAAATTTCAGAAAAAGGAAAATTAGAAGGTAAGGCAAAGCATTGAAAAAAAAACACGCTTACATTTTCTGTCGTATCGGACAAACCACATCTAACAACAATACACAAAACACTAACATAAACTTAGGCAAATCTACAACTAACAATCTTTGAAATAGTAGAATGAAATATGGAATAAACGCCAATTGCATTCATGGAAATCACGACCAAAAGCTACTTATAAGCGACGCAAATGTTCCTTTACACTCTTTATCTACTAAAATTCAGAGAAAAGAAAAGAAAAGATGATGTTTTAAGATAAATCTTAAAACATCATCTGCCTAACCTTTTCCTTACTATGTTGCGTTCGGCTTCTAGTCTAAATGGATGCAGCTGAATACCAGTATTTTACATGGAGCAACTGCCTATCTGACCCCACAACCCAGTTACTGGGCTACACTATATATACCCCTTTGTAAGACTGGTTGTCAGACTTTCGGGATTACCTATGACTACCCGTAACGACTGTCAAAGATCTACAAATGACAGCCGGGACCGACGGCTTAAAGTGCTTTTCATGGCACGGTGGAGTCTGTATGTTGCGAACGGTCACCCATCCACAGACTGCCCTCGGCACGAGTTGCTTAACCTTCGATCAACCCGTGCGGCTGTTTTATTAAGCCACGAGCTTCTCCGAGGTACTTTATATTAAATCACAAATGTATTTGTACCTTCATTATTCTCCGTACCTACTCAAACAAGTTTTGACCTCGCCACAATCACGCCAAGCGTGGTTTCAATTAGTGCTTTGATACTAGTACAAAGTTTCTAACGTCGTTTTGTTCGTCGAAGATCAACTAAATGAGAATTACATCCAATATTATCCACTTTGTGCAGAATTTCCAGCAATAATATTATTTTCACATAAGCCTGTCTAGACTCAGTGGATTAGGCAGAATATAATATTAATTATTATCATAATATTACATCGCGTCTTTATTCCCTGAAGGGTCAGGCAGAGGTGGACCAAAAGTATTAATACAATTAATTGGTAGTTTTAGCAATTATTATAGTCAATCGGGCCAAAATTCAAACATCATGCTGGTACAAAACAAATATCAGAAGAGTAAATCTGTTAAGAATAGAATACTCTTTATTACACCATGAAAACTTACCAATAATGAGTTAAAGGCCTTGATTTGATTTGACAGTTCACGATTTATCATCACGAAATAACACGTAACATTTTCACTTTTCATGGTGATGCTTTCGTGTAATAACAGCAACTCTAGTAATAACAGTCGAACGTCGAAGTCGGTATTTCACGTTAAGCAAAGCTTGCTGAGGTCATGTCCGTGGATGGGTCATAATAGGTGATAATAATGGATGGTCATTACATATAGAGATTCCTCCGTGCTTCGGTAATGACGTAAAGCCACTGGTCCCAGTTGTCATTTGTATTTCCATGACAGTCAAGGAGACAAGAAGCCCGAAAGTCTGATAACCAGTCTTACCTATAGGTATCGTGTAACCAGTGACTGGGATATAGGCAGATAGGCAGTTCATTCGTAGAAATACTGGTATTCAGCTGCATTCGGCCAGATAATGGTGACGATAGGCAGATGGTGATGATGGTGACGCTAATCATAGATGAGCCTTTATTTTAGGTATTTTCTCATTAGCAGCCCGGAGTCTGGATTTGTGCCCGGTTGACGGCAATAGGCTCGTCTCCTATTGCATAGAACTTAAATATAACTGGCAAAATGTGGCTGTTACTAAAGGTGCACCTCTGCTCATCCCTTTGGGGAATACAGGCGTGATGTTATGTTCATGTTATCTTATATTATTTCATCAGTCGTTAATTGCATTGTAAATTAATACACTAACGCGTCTGAACAACTAGCTATTGTTGTACAAAGTGCTTGATTTCAAAATAAATTAACAAGCACAATCCCGTCCATTTCAGTTCGACGAACTCACCACTTTTACAGTCAGTTCGTTGCTCCCAACCTTGAAAGTATATACTAGATACTCGTAAGTTGAAGTTTTATTAAAACTGTCACGTACTTTAATTCAATGAAAGCGTCGTCCACATATATAATATCAGCGTGCGGTTTACTCGGGTTCGCACCATCTGTCGGCCCTCGCTTAACGAAGATTTAGTGATCTAACACGCGGTACAGAGCTGCGGTAGGTTTTTACACGACTAGCTGTAAGTCAAAAGGTTAGGGTATTATTAAAACGTTCTTTTGGGGTTTTAGGTCTCTATCTAATGGTGAATTGAGATAGATTACTTCGTTATTGGATAGATTTTAACTGTCGACAATTTCTTGTGTGATACTACTAGTTTCTATTCTTTTTTTAAAACGTTACCCCACACTAGGAATTTCTCCTGTATCTTTAATGCGTTTACAAACATTCAGACTCACATACGATCGCGCCGCTTAAGGTAACCAAATAGGAAATAAGTTGTTTCTCAAATAATTGAATGTAATTTTTTTTGAGAAATAAAGTTTTTAAATCTTAAATTGAACCCATGACACGCCAAAACTATTAACATTATTATTAATTCATGAAGAAATAAAATAAAATAAATAATCACAGGACATCGAAAAATTCCTCCGCATCACTAAATATACATTATAAAGTGTACGTAACGGAGAATCAGCCAATTTTTCGGTTTCACGGTTCACCATAAAACTGTTAATTAAATATTGGTTCAAAACATTTCATGTTTTATAAATACTCAAATCGTACCACAAATGTTTATGTTCATTCAAAACCAATTAAACGCTCACATATCTCATGATTACTGTTTAATTTAATTATTTCATACAGTAATATTTGTTCAAATGGGCAATAAAGTAGCGATATCGATAGGGTTGCCGAAAAACAAGTAGTGAAAAGCGGACTTTGTTTATTGAAACCCAAAATATGATGTCAATAAAAGCATGCAAACCATAAAATTTTTCATCTCTTACTTCTTCTCTGTTTATGTCGTACGATTGTGGAAGTCACTCCAGCCTAACATTTGCGACACCAAAACTATATTCGTCTCCAAAAAGCAAGTCAAAGAGCATAAGAGTTTAATCTCTCTCTATATTTTAATGAATTTGTCGTTATAGTGGAAGCACTATACGCTCATTTTCCGTAAAATTGATTACGGGTATGTGTAATATGTGTATTTACTAAAGTCGATATAGATACGATAGATACGGGCCTCGGACGTCACTGGGAGAGGACAGCAAGGGACGTTGCATATGATTGTTTTTGTAAAACAAGTGAGTGT
This sequence comes from Phlogophora meticulosa, assembly GCA_905147745.2. Taxonomy (NCBI): domain Eukaryota; kingdom Metazoa; phylum Arthropoda; class Insecta; order Lepidoptera; family Noctuidae; genus Phlogophora; species Phlogophora meticulosa. The sequence continues at coordinate 6,897,726 of LR990528.1, read as the reverse complement.
GGTGACACGCACTTGATTCCCACGGACAATATTAAATTCAAGCAAGCCGGAAATACACATTTTCGGCAGGACGAAGCTGAAAGCCGAACACGTCCGGCTAAAGAGTGGCAACCCTAAATTTGGACATCACAGTATCACACTGTGATATGACTAAATAGTACTAATGTAAATTGACATCTAAGAAGATTAATCAAAGGGGCGTTGTAGATAATTTGCGAGTTGTATTATATTGTAATTAAGAGGTCTTTGGTGACGGTATGAAAGTGTCATATTATTGCGGGAAATTGACAGTTCACTATTATACATATTATTAATATATGGTTTAATTTGTCTCGTAGATACTATCATTATCTTTTAGTAACTATGCTACCTCAAAGGATGATAACTAATTGAAAAACCATACTTGAAAATCGATTTTAAAGGAATACTGAACCTAATGCAAATCAGTTTCCTATTTACAGTTGGCAAACATCGGGTTCCGTAATGATCATCAATTACATCAAGTTTTAATGAACTCCTAGTCCGTCCTTTGACCATTAAAGGGAAACGAGTTATTAATTAATGCTGTTCGGAATTACCGTCGTAGGACTTGCGTAGCACTCTACGCCGTAGCACCCAACGCCGTAGCACCCTACGCCGTAGCTCGCAACATCGTAATTTAGGTTAACCGCCGCAATTGTTTTTGTGATTGCCTTCTTTATTTTCGGTACTTTATTGTCGAGCAACTAAGATAGACCTAAACAGTAGTCAATATAGAAGGCAATACATTCATGCTGATCGCATAAATTGTTGTTTGACCTAGTTGCACGTCTGGAGTTAAGCTGAACCTTTAGCTACATTGTTGCTAGGATACTTGGGTACGCAAATCTTCACTTTGAAGTCGGTGTAGCGATGCGCTTATCAAAAAGCTGCGGATAGCGGTACGAGGCGAGGCGAGGCGAGGCGAGGCAAGACAAGCCAAGGCAAGGCTTGTGTTTGGCGCAGCGTTCTCTTTGTCACTAGGTAAAGATAAGCTGCAAAGTTGATACAATTTCTATAGAAACGCTGTCAATGTAGTTTGTAGTTTTGCACAGTTTGTTGCCATATTTTGTCTTCGAGAGTTTGGAGTTGTGAATCTTGTGAACATATTGTTGGTTTGTTTGTTTTTATTCTTGTAGTTTTAACTAATACAAATTAGCTACTACTTCTTTTGATGACTGGTATACATGACAATTCCGCCAATAGTTCTTGCGTTGTTGTAAAAAAACCATCATTTTGAAAACACCCACAAAATTGGACATAATGCCTCGCAATTCTGTCGTAAATCCGCACTTTATATCAGAGAGAAGTAACGTTGATGCTTCTAAAAATTTTTACAGCTTAACATCTTCACGGGGTCCATAAATTCCGTTTTGTGTGTAAGTACCGAACGTTTATGACCGGATGGTCACTGACTTTAAGATTCTATAGTAAATCGTGGTTTAGCGAACCGTTTTTTGATGACGGGTTTAGTAGGTATTGAGAAATACAGACGAGCACATAAGAACTTGCATATTATGCTCATTGATCTGGAGAAAGCGTATGATAGGGTGCCCCGGGAGGTGATGTGGTGGGCCGTGAAAGAGAAAGGTGTGCCTGGGAAGTATGTGGAGTTAATTCGTGCAATGTACAGCCGGTCTAGGACGTATGTCCGGTCGTCTGCTGGCAACACCAACAAGTTCAGTGTGGCTGTAGGACTGCACCAAGGGTCGGTATTAAGCCCTTACCTCTTCCTGTTGATAATGGACGCTCTGACCCCCATATTCCCCTTAAACTTAAGGGGAAGATTTACAAAACAATGGTTAGACCTGGTGTCTTGTATGGATCAGAATGTCGGGCCGCAAAAGGCATGAATGAAAGGCAGTTGAGATGAGAATGCTGAGGGGGATGTGTGGTGTTACGCGAATGGATAGAATAAGAAACGAATATTTAAGAGGAAGTCTGAAAGTGGTGCCTGTGAGCGAGAAGTTGTGTGGAAATCGGTTGTCATAGTATGGGCATGTGATGCGAAGGAATGAGGACCATGTTGTAAGGAAAGTTTTGAGTATTAATGTGCAGGGTTACATGAGTAGAGGAAGACCAAAGAAAAGATGGATGGATTGTGTGAAAGATGATATGGCAAGGAAAGAGGTGATCCTTGAGATGACGGCAAATAGAGATGTATGGAAGAAGAAAACATGCTGCAAATAAATTGGGATAAGGGCAGGAGGGTGCTGATGATGATGATGATGATATACACATAGCACACATATTTACATACATACGGTTTACTTAAAATTACGATTGTGGTTTCAATTTTTAATAAGTAGTATTTTTCTAAGCTCATTTCTATTCTGTCTGTGAAAATAAACAGTTACACATTATAAAATTGCATAATTTGAGCTATGGATTGAGATAATCACATTTCTTACGGAATATAAAAACAATTGACCAAAACGAATGTTATGTGCGCCTATAAAATGTGATTAAGTAATCATAAATTATTAAATTATTCAAATATTTTGACATCATAATAATATTTTTTGTTTTACTGTCTTTTGACTAATTTAATCCATGTTTGTGCGAATAAATTATTATCATATTATTATATCTATCTATAAATCTCATCTTATCTTATCTTTAAACTAATATTATGTAAAACTTCTTTAGGAAAGATTTTTCTTTTGAACTTTTTAGTTTTTTAAATAAACTAGCCAGTTGAAATACACTCTTCTGTAAATTATTCTCGCTCGCTAATCTATTTTTCACTGTCCCAAGTTTATATTCAGCTTGAATGTTAATATGAGTGTTATTAATGATCCCTGAATGCATTGTCCTTTAATATTTAACGTGACTGATATTAAGTTAAGTGAGTATGGTAAACGGTTGCATAAAAGCTTTGCTTGGCCGTTTGTGTATGTGAATTTGAATGTTTGTAAACGCACCCACGATATAGTAGAAATTCCTAGTGCGGGGCAAGGTTTTTTTTTTAAGAAAAAAAAATAAAAGAAAAGAAAGCTACGATTCTACGATGTGAGTATTTTTAGACTTTCGTACAGAGCATGTGCAAAAATAAAAAATAAACTGAACTCACACTCGGGAAGTACTACGAGTTTTTAAGAGTAGATCGACAATTTAATCAGGGACGTATACTGTTTCTTGTAGAAAGTACCAATGTATGAAAATAGTAGTAACTACAGCTTGAGCTAGCTTTTCCTGAGTGTCATTTAAGTTTAAGCATAATAACTTTTTTTGAAGATCCTTATCACCATCATAATCCGCTACAGCATTCTTATTAGGTGTAAAACACACCTAATAAGAATGCTGTAGTGGAGTTTTTGTGTTTAATACTGCAGAGGAGCAATTTCTGTATTTATAAAAATGTTCACATTCTAACCTCAGTATCAATCTGTCAATAATAGAGAGGAACTCGTGACATAATAAAATCTTAACAAAGGTTAAGTTACGCTTGCGAGGTTAGTCTGTGGATGGGTGACCGTTCGTTACATTTCGAGACTCTTCCATACCATCAGAAAATACTTTAAGCCATCGGTCCCGGCTGACATTCGTAGATCTTTGACAGTTGTACGACGAGTAGTCTGACAAACGAGTTTTACCAAGGGGTATCATGATGCCCACTAACTGTGATGTGGAGGTCAGATAGGCAGGCGCTCCATGTAAAATACAGGTATTCACCTGCATCTTGCTAGGCTGGAAGCCAAACCTAAAAAATATGTCTAATTTACATGCATTCTTGATAAGTTTTTGACAGTGATTGGCGCTAAAATGAAATTGCGATTATATTTTGAGCGTTTTTAATTACGGATAGTATGTTGCTTGTGTTTTTCTGGCTTCCACGTTTCTTATTACGGAATTGGCCTCAAGATATTTTCTGGTTTCCACGAAAACAGTTTATTTGTGAAAAAATATAATTGGCTATTAATACTTGTCTATTTATACTTTAATCTATTGATTTTATATCACTCAAAATCTACCACGCAATAATTCAAATAAAAAATACAATCACTTTCAATTAGTGACAGAGGGAAAAATGGTGCCTGCCAAATATTGATTCCATATTATCTCTTATCAACATCGGGTTTCCAATCATATTACATAACCCACCCTAACTAATCCCACTAAAACATCATAAACGTATAAAAAACAATTCCAAAATTCTTCCACCCTTAAACTCATGTATCCACGTAACGTATTCTATAAATGGGCTCATTTGTACCGGTCTACCGGATCCGGGCCTTATTTAATCACCATTACGACTTCCCGTGTTGACGGGTATTAGTCCAAGCCACTCCTGGATTCAGTGTGTGGGCAAAGGAATCGGAGTAACGAAGATAAACTGCCGTCGCACGAGACCCATTCTTTTCCGCAGAGCTAATAATAAAGGGTAATGGGAAGAAATATGAAGATCGTGTTTTGTTTTGGTCGCATGAATGTGATTGATAAAACCATATACGTGGAAAGAAAAAATAAAATAAGAATCACAGGGCATCGAAAAATTCATTAACATAACTGTCACATGAAAAGTGACCAGAAGTCTGGCAATGCTGATTCTTTGGCCAAAAAATGGCCAGCCCTTTGGTCACGTGATGAGTCGACGAATCGCTTCGCGATGTCCCGAAAAACTGAATGGTCTCACGGATCCCATGGCCCATGCGCTTCAATCCCAAACAGTTCAAACATATAACTCCCAATTAGGTTGTTATATTTTCGCCGTTTGAGGCTTTCTGTACCTGCAGCAGCCGCACCTGCACAGTCCTCCGTACTAAGAAGATGTGATTGAGTGATAAGCGTACCAGTAGCGGGTAATGACATGAAATTTTCATGTTTTTTTTTTTTTTTAAAAACGTTGCCCCACACTAGGAATTTCTCCTGTATCGTGGGTGCGTTTACAAACATTCAAACTGACATACACAAACAGCCAGACCCGGAACAATTACCTGTAGGTCATACAAATATTTGTTCCGTGCGGGGATCGAACCCACAACACGCGGCGCAGCAGCCGATGGCTCAACCACTGCGCCAACCGTGTCGTCAAAAAACAGGTGTGCTCACTAGACCAAATCAACTGACCACAACAGTTGCCCGGTCACCACCACAGCAATATGTAGACCGGGTTTTGTCACTGTTGTGAATAATAAGGTTCCGCAAATTGTTTTGCGTTTATAATAAACTAGCATTTCGCCTGCGACTTCGTCCGCGTAGATTTTATACTTTTCCCTTTAAACTTTAACACCCCTCCTACTTTAAAGCTTAGTTTTGGAAAAAATAATAGCTTATAGCAATCAGGAATAATGTAGCTTTCTAACACTATATTTTGTTTTTAAATAGATCTTTAGTTCCGGCGACATACAAACTTATAAACAAATTTTACCTCTTTATAATATTAGTATTCATAGAACCTTACATCACTATTTTACAATCAAGAATCTTTCCGTTAGACAAGTGACGCATCCTTTCTTCTGGATTATTCTATATTTCTTGAGTGATTGAAACCAAAGAGAACTTACCTACATTATGTTCTACCAGCCTGTCTACAATAAGGTCTGTTATTGCGTACAACCTCTACATATAAAATTCAATCATGAAACGAGTTGACTACTACAGACCTCGCTTAAAGAATATTTATTTATTCATACATAAGCACACCAACAACTTATTTTCAAATGAATATTCGGATGAAACTATTACAATAAAGTCCTGTATAAATAAATCACTTACAGGCATGCTTATGTTTTTTCAGAAGAAGAAGTTGAGTAGTGTTTGTAATTTGATTTAAAATTATGATAACAGGATAAGAACTAGAGCTGAATATAGTAAAAACTAGTCTGGTATGTATAACAAAGGCGGTTAATTCTTTGAAAGTTTATTGTGATTATGAAAAGTAAAAATACAAAAAAAAACTACAAATTTAACTATGAGGACATATCGATGTAACAGTTAATTTTGTTGATAACATCAGTAATAATATTAAGTCATGTTTCATCACAAGCATTTTTAACCTACGAGAATCTCTGTCCAACATTCCGCAAAAATAAAGGAGCATGGATGTATTGTGGGTGCACTCCCTAACAAAACTTAACTATGACATAGGCTTTATGGTTAGCGAAACACGCGCCTAAGTTAATCTAACTTAGTTATTAAGTTAAGTTGGCACTTACTTGGCGGCTGGGTGTTATTTCTCTAGTGAGTCTAATGGATGATATTCCGTACTTATTCGATTATGTTGTGAATCAACAAATGTTAATGGTGAGTCAGCTGTGCAGTTAACTCTTAAATAAATAAATGGGTGCCCCGTTGGTCTACTGCTTCTGCAAAGCTCTCGGGTTCGATTCCCAAGTAAGGCAAAGGATTATTATAATTTTTCTATCTTTTACAGCTCGGATTGATTGATTGGCTCGGTTGATAGCAATAGACTCGCAACATGGAACTTAAACATAACTGCTGAAATGTAGGTGTACTTGGTACATATCTGCCCAACCCTTTCGGGAGTACGTGTGATTATTCTTATGTAATACCTTTAAATGAGCAATTCTTGTTTAGATGTTTATATGTAATTTAAATCTCGGAAACGGCTTCAACAATTTTCATGAATTTTAATATGCAGGGGGTTCGGGGGCGATAATTCGAACTAGCTAGGTTACATTTTAGAAAACGTTGTTCAATCAAGCAAAGCTCGGTCATCCAGGTACTAACATTAAAGAGACCAAAACAAAAGAAGAATGATAATGATTCGTAAAACTCAGTTCCGATACTTGTAGATACATTCCCAAAGAACAATGATTTAAATCGATCCGTCTGTTATGAAACAATGTCTCGACGTTACGCCAAAACAAAAGTATGAAACTATGTAACCACAGAGATATGAGATAAGAAAGCTGTTATTACCCCAAACGAGATTGTCTCAGCAACAGACACTACAATATTAGATTTGTCTCCGATCCAAAGCGCGTTACATCGACAGACAACGCAATAATAAATCATTATACCTATACAAAGGAATGACGCCGCGAAATTCTGGTACAACCGGCCTTCAATGTCTGAATGTCAAAGACGTAATAAAGCCACTGAATCAGCATTTTTATTTTTCCTTTTTTTTTGTTTGAAATGTTTTCATTAGAATTTATATTAAGCTAACAATTTTAAAAACTGAGGGGCCAATTTTGGCTCCGCCTTAATAAAAAATTCAGGTAGCAGTTGTAGAGACAAATAAGGCTTTCAGAACGTAATTATAACTGACGGTTTTCTGCAAAATTAAGTATTGTCAGAACTGTGAGTACGAAACCTTAGATGATATCTTTTATTAGATACTTATAAAACCTTCTATATTTAATAAAATAAAACGTTTTGAGACTCATCGCGTTGCTATCTGACTTCCACATCCACATATAAGATACAGGGAAACATGATACTCATTGGTAAGACTGGTTCTTAGACTTTCGGGGTTCTGACTACCCGTAACGGCTGCTTTCCGAGGTAAGGAGGAGTCTCAATATATAATGAACGTTAGTTATTTAGAACGTTTAGTCTGGGTTATACTCGTAGGATTAAATATGTTAAACCCATTTTTATTTCTATTCATTTATTTGACTTTTTTTTAATGAAACGTTTCTCCATACTAAGAATTACTCCTGTATCGTTGGTACATTTACACAAATTTAAACTCACATACACAAACAGCCAGATCCGGAACAACTATCTGTAGGCTATACAAAAACCATGTCACACCAAAAACCTTGAACCAAAACTGACACTGATTGCAGCAGCGCCCATAATAACTGTCGAAGATCTCTAAATGACAATCGGAACGGTTTTAAGACCAAAGTACTATATGATGAGCGGTCATTCGCGATAGTAGTTGTATTAATATCTCGCTCAACTTTTGGAGGTCACCAAACTAATCTGTTCATACGTTATCATCATTCGGCCATTTGCTGTGCGCCATATTGTGCCCCTTTTATTACCTAAGTTGGCTCCTTTACCGCGCACATGATTTGTGTGAGTTTACCATATAATACCTTAATTTGTATATATCGTGGCCCGTTTAGTTCGAAGCGTATTCGGCGTGTTTTCGTCTAGACCATAAATATACCGCAGAACTGAATTTATTGAGGAAGTAGAATTATATCTGTGATTTATAAACGCGATCTTTATATTTGAGGTGGTTTTGGTCAGAAGCTTTTAAGGAATTAAATATTTTGTGAAGGTTTCTACAAAATTTAGCGTAACTGAAGAACAAAAAAAAACAAGTACTTGACTCTTTTTAATATCTATGAGTACTAAACGCATCATAACTTACAATTTAAGTCATGATGGTTATGGCCGCGCCTCCTATACACAAGGTTCTAAACCAGGCCAAGTAACAAGTTTTAATTCATTTGTACTTTCTAAGTTTATCTTGAACGTCATTGACATCGTTGAAAGAAAACATCGTAAAGCAACATGATGTTATAAATAATTTAAGCCTAAAACCGCCAGTTTTAATCACCGCCGCATTGAACAAGCGTGGTGATTAAAGCCCGTGACCTCTCTGTATGAAAAAAGGCCTCTGCCCTCCAGTTGGACAGTAAGGGCTGGTATTATTATCTTAATTTAGTTGAGCTCTACGATTACTGACAAATGCTTGCACAGACTGGACAGGTCCACTTAAATCTGTGTGGTTCTTTAATCAAAAACCATCTCAGACACTAATCTGCATGGTACTGTCATGTCCAAGGTACATGATTTGACCAAGATAATGTCTGGAATTTATAAGAATGTCTGTGACCTCTGAGTTTGTTTTGGTGTTTCTTTTCAGGGTTATCAGGAAACATAGACCTAATCTGATTAAAAAAATATTCAATTCTTTGACATGTAAAAGTGTTTTTTTAACTATTTACAGAAATAAATATAATTTCATCATAATACAATGTTTTCAAGATTATATTAAACATGTTCACTTTTCTTTTCCACTTGGTTACGCCTACGTTATAACCAGAAAAAACTATTCAGCAAATAATCTTTTTTTTCTGAATTTTCTAAGACGCTAACCACATCCATTGGCCTGATTCTGACTTATAGCCACTTACCATATTGAAGCAGATGGACCATATAAACGTATGAGCTCCGAGCAAGGCGCTGATCTGCTGAATTTAACAAATCGGCGGCCATCTTTTTTAAGGCGCTGCCAATTTACGGAGATGGCGCCCTGTACAGTTGTTTAGATAAAGGAGTGGCAACTGATGCGTTCACATCGCGAGGGTTGGTTTCGTTACTTACTCATGAACTGGTTCGCTTTTACTTTTCAGGTGGCTCTTGAAAAATGCATGGTGTTTTGGTACGGTTGTTTTGTGTTTTTTCTATTATTTAAACCAACATAATAAAGCTGTAGTTTTTAGAGTTTGTTTGTTGTTTTGTTTAAACGCGCTAACCTCTCGAGCTGCCTTGAACCAGTCACAATTGTTTTTTTGTATTTTTGCAAGATAATAGGCTATTTAACGTCACGCTTTGCCCTTAGGAGTCGGTGAGATCGCGGGGCATAGTTACGTTTCTGTTATATTCGCGTCCTATTAAACTTTTTTTTGCCAGAGAATTCATCGTGATTTACAAGGTGTTTTAACTAAATTCTACGTATTTTTCAGATGTTTTTTTTTATTCAGACTTTAAATAATCATGACTTTGTTTGACTTTTTTACTAAAAATCTCATTGGGCTTAGATGTTGATTTTCTCATGATTTTTGACTGTTTTATGTAAAAAATCATCCGAAAAAAAATTAAAAATGAGAAATAAGTGGTCTAAAATCATGTACTAAACCGATAGTATCAGTTTGTGCGTTGATATCCCTTCCACCCTGTATGACCCTCCAATGTCGATATTTCATGTAATGTCTGCAACACTTTTTTACATTTATTTTTTATAAAATGCTAGATTTATTTGTTGAACTAACACAACAAGGGTCGTCGTCATGGTTTGAAAAAAATAGCTTCCCGGAAAAATATAAAAAAAACCTACCTTCATCCTTCATGAATTCCTAGGAGACGTCTTTCATTCGCGACCGCGACAATTGTTGGAATAAAAACTCTTTTAAGAACTTGTCCCGAAAAAAAGAAAACAAAGCTTTTTTACGTTATCATAGATCTAGGCATAGACATTGCAAGTCACCAGTGACTTTTATGTCAATGACATAAGGTTTCAATTGCAATGATTGACAAACATGAAATGCATCTACCTATTAGTTTCTAGGGCACATATAACAGCTTAGTAGACTAGGGTGATGACCGATATCGAATCTAATTTCAGCCCACATCAGAGTCAGCTGGCCTGATCAAATCTGGCGTTCAATTAAAATTTTCTTTTTAGCAGAGTTACTACAGTTATATCTTTGAAGGGGATTTCGATTACTTTCAGAGATTGAATTAGTTGGATTTTGAAGGAATATCGAGTTGATCAGAAATAAATTTGACAGAGGAGATGGTTTTAGACACGTAATAGATGGAGTCTACCTGATTTCAAGTGATTTTATCTTCTGCCTGAATGATTTCGTTATTGGTCTAGCGGTTGCAAAGGCTACACTGAGAATGAGGTCCTGGGTTCTCCTAGAACGGGTAACGTGTCATTAGGTTTTTCCATCAGGAAATTATCAGTAGCAGTTGGTTTTTTTCCGATCGAGGGCAATAGGCCCAATTGTCCCTTATCAGATGCGACTTAAACATATCTGGCAAAATGTGTAAGTATATCTCTACCTAACTCTGCGAGGAAAATAGGCATGATGTTAAGTATGTTACAGTAAACGAAATCCATCGAAAACTATCAAATAAATAATAATAAATAAAATATTGCTGGACAATCCACACAGCATCATCTAGCCCCAAGGTAAGCAGAACTTATGTTATGGGTACTAGATGACTGATAAACTTAATACGATACATTACATAGATATATATTTTTAGAATACATAGTAAATACTCAGAACACCCGGAACAAATATTTGTAGATCGTACAAACATTTTGTCCCAAGGCGGGAAACGCAACCTCTTGCGTCGTAGGCGGACCTTCGCCCACCGCGCCACATCGGTCTTCAAATGATAATCATTTAGTTCAAGTTCCATAGACTCATCAAATTAAAATAACATTTACATCAACATTCAGTAACTTTAAAATTAAATAATAACAATAATCAATTACATACTTAACATCTCATAATAAAAACTAAAGAAAATATGGTTGGATTGTGTGAAAGATGATATGGCTAGAAAAGACGTGACTCTTGAGATGACGGCAAACAGATGTATGGCAGAAGAAAACATACTGCGCCGACCTGAAATAAATTGGGATAAGGGCAGGAGGATGATGACATCTAAAAATGTTGTGGCGTGAGTGTTGGATCATTGAGTTCCCTTCAAAATGGTTGAGCTAAATGGTGCTGATCCATACGTCATGTTCGTGAACGGGCGCCGCCAGTAGGGGCTAGTCATCTGTTAGCTGCTACGGTCTGTTTTAATTTCAAAATTTTCAGTCGGATTTGGTTTTTAATACGGAAGTTTTTAATGTGCACGTCTTTTACATCGTTCTCACATTGAACAAAAATGAAGTAACCAAATATTTGTAACATAATCATGACTTAAAAAGAGTGACCATGAAGTTTCTTGCCCGTTCTTTTCCATAGGTACCTACGCTTTGGAATGGGCGACTAGCTTCATTTTTCCGATTCTTTGACAATTCAAAAGTACCTGTAATTGGTTTATTTGAAATAAATGAATAAATAAATATAAATATTGCTGGACAATCCACACAGCATCATCTAGCCCCAAGCTAAGCAGAGCTTGTGTTATGGGTACTAGATGACTGATATACTTAATACAATACATTACATAAATATATATTTTTATTATATATAGCAAATACCCAGAACACCCGGAACAAATATTTGTAGATCGTACAAACATTTGTCCCAAGGCGGGAATCGAACCCGCAACCTCTTGCGTCGCAGGCGGATCTTCGCCCGCCGCGCCACATCGGTCGTCATCACCAAATGAATGACTTTGACTTTGAAATGATGAAAATACTTAAAGAAAGTTCGCGTACACCACACACGTTCAAATGTGTAACCTATAGCAGTGATTGATGTAGGCGCAATCGACCCTATCCACGAGCGCGGCCAAATGCTTTTGGAGCTCCCCCGCATTTGCCGTACCAGCGAGGTGCCTCTCTTGCGCATAGTTGCATAAAAACAATCTACGCGCGCCTCCTCAAGCATTGTCGAAGCTCTGCAGTAGCGGGGGAGACCCAACAACATCCTAAACGCATTGTTAAACTGGAGATAGGAGGGCGTTGTACGTACTTTTGCGTGTAGTTAGTCCATAGGCTGCATGTGTATAAAGTTGTACAGTAGGCTATAAAGAGAGTAATTTTACTTGTGCTGAGCATCGTGCGGAACTAGGGATAACCATATTCGCCCTGACCGGCAGCGCTTTACGCTCCCGTTCAATCGTGAAGGGTGGGCGTTTTGGGGGACTGTCTTTTGTAAACGTTTTGACGTTCAAAAAGTGCTGATACTCAGCCTAATTTGAAGAAATGAATTTTGATTTTGAATGTCTGCATCATCATCTTTCAAATCGGGTGAAACTAAGCGGCCTAAATACTTTAAAACGTTAACTCTTTCTAAGGGATTTCTTTTTTAATATGGTTCTTGAGAACGTTGCATTAATTAAATGTGTTACCTTGTCTATCTTGTAAATAAGTTAACAAAACTGACAACAACATAAGCAATTGTTTGCCTGTTTTCTCGTCTTACTTAAAAATCTCATTTATCTCCGCTCCATGTCTATGCCAAGGCAATTTTACTCTTCTACAAAAAACTTGAAATATATTCAGTCAAATTGCGTTAAAAACTTCGCCGGCTGGTACTCTCGGAGTAGGTGTAGTACAAAGCTTTTGATGCAATTTTAACATGAACACGCTTTAGCAAATTATTTATACTGACGTAACCCAGTTTGTGTCTATTCTGTTTAAAAACTTCAGCCTACTCAACCTACCTTTGAGAATATTTTTTCAACTAGAACGAATGTATATAGACATTAGACAAGCAGTCTTACAATGGGGTACCGTGTTGCCTAGTACCTGATAGACAGTCACTCCATGTGAGATACTGGTATTCAGCTGTATCCGGTTAGACTGGAAGCTGACCCCAACATAGTTGTGAAAAGTCTAGGCAGATGCTGTCTCGTTGGTCTAGTGGTCTCAAACGCGACTGCTGAGTGTGAGGGTCTGGGTTCAATTTCCAGGTCGGGCAAAGAATTATTGAGTTTTTTCAATAGGAATTTTCTCGTAAGCAGTCCGGAGTCAGGATTTGTGCCCCGTGGAGTGGGGGGAGTGCCAAGTAATAGGGGGTGACACTATTACTTGGCACTTCAAAAAACATAACTGGTGAAAAGTGGATGTTACTAATGTTACTATAGGTGCACCTCTGCCCAACACTTCGGTGAATGCAGGCGTGATGTTATGTGCTGTTTAATAAAAACGTCGATGTTTTAAAGAAAACTTGAGTAATTGTCGAATTCTAAGCTTGTCGGATTGTTGCTTGCGACCTGTAACCCGTCAGTTTTATTGAACAGCTCCTTGAAAATAATAGTATTTACTGCAATAGGGATGTTTAAAAATACAGTTAGTAAGATTACCAAAAAATATTGGACACGTATTTTTTGCTTACTCAAATCAATAAAAAGAGACAAAGAAATAGTCGCAACGTCACATTCACAATACAACTGCCCAATAGCACATCAAAGTTCAAGAGAAGGGGCTTGTGACGTCACTTTTACATAAAAAATTTCAACGCACTATATCGTCGTCATTTTTGGTTTACGTGACAAAAGAAAAAATACGTGTCCATTAATTTTGAGTAATCCATCTTTCGGACCAAACCGATTTTTAAGGACCTATCACCACTCCACATCTGCATCAAGTTTCTTTTCAATTAAGTCAATGATTGACCCTTCCGTCTCCGGTGTGTCGTGACCATAATTCATCACGTTAGCTACGAGTACATTCATTTCCTCAGGGACGTATGTTAATGGTTTCATGATTAATTAATCTCGCTAACTTTGCACTGAATTGAATATTTATTAGTTGGATACTATTTAGATGCTAGTACGTCTATGAAAACGGGGTACATTTTAAAGTGATGCGTACTAAGTTCGAAAGATTTAAAAGAAAATTTTAAATAAGTAAATAATAATGCTGGACAATCCACACATCATCATCTAGCCCCAAGTTAAGCAGAGCTTGTGTTATGGGTACTGAGTGACTGATATACTAAATACAATACATTACATAGATATTTGATTATGAGTATCTGATCTGTATTATTTGTAGATATTATAAACACCTAATGCGATTTTGAATACAAAATTAAATCATGTGACGACATATGTGGCGCGGCGGGCGATGGTCCGCCTGCGACGCAGGAGGTTGCGGGTTCGATTCCCGCCCTGGAACAAATGTTTGTACGATCTACAAATATTTGTTTCGGGTGTTCTGGGTATTTGCTATGTATAATATAAATATATATATCTATCTATGTAATGTATTGTATTAAGTATATCAGTCATCTAGTACCCATAACACAAGCTCTGCTTAGCTTGGGGCTAGATGATGCTGTGTGGATTGTCCAGCAATATTTATTTATTTATTTTACAGTTTGTCAAAGCTAAAAAAAAACTCTTTTTATTTTTCAATAGACTGGATTATATGTGGCATACAAATAAGGTTAACTTCGCACTAATTCAATAAAAAAAAATCGTAATTGCTGCCGCAAAATCACAAAAACACGACACGACGTACACGCGTCGTGCATAAATCTGTGCCGGCAATAAACCACAGAGCAGGACAGACACATATCTGCGTTCCACGTGTCCTTGTCATTGAGCTCACAGCTCTGTGCTTTGTAACAAAAACGGTGTGCCTAGCACGAATGCTTGACGTAAACGTAACGTAAATTCGAAAAAAAAAACTCGTATTGAATATGATAATTTCAAATGATTTTCAAGACTTAATTCATATCTATGGGTGATACAAATCGTGCTTGCCTTAAAAATTGATACCTAAATAAAACAGGATAATTGGAATTTGAATTAAAAAATCGTTCGAATTGACGTTTACGTCAAACATTTGAACCAGGCACACTAATCTGCTCTGCACTACGTAGAACTGCGTCGCCGATTCGAGTCTAAGGAGACGTTCAGACTAACAGTACTATTCACATCTCCCTCTTTTTTATCGCCATGGTGTGTCTTCAAAAAGGAAGATACCAATCCAGGGCGAGATCACGTTAAGGACTAAGGAAACCGCTAAGCACAAAAATGATTTTACATTCACGCAACTATTTCTATTATATATTCTCTAAATAAACATAGCGTTAGCAGAGAATACGGCCCAAATTCTAAACGTTACGCCCAGACTCAAAGTTTCACTAATTATAATACCAAAAGGGTTTCTAAGCTTCGACTCGTAAATAATTACAAGTTAGTGTTAGGGACATTCTTAAGCCAGGCTTGGCCGCAGCCAATACGCACTGGAATTCGGTTCAGCCCGGTCTTAATTAAACATTAGCCTGCTTGAGTTCGACGTCTTGGGAACGCCCTACATTCAAGGCATGTCTTGGTCCCTTAAGATAATTATATGGCAACCCTAATTGCCAATGTAATTTTACATTTTAGGCAGGATTATTGGTGAATTTGGTGAGATATTAATATTTTGGTGGATTACGTAGATACTGATACAATTAGTGGCTATAAAGCAAATTGAAATTATATTATAGCAGACGAGTTCGATAACATATTATGTAGTGTTACAAGAACACATTTTTTTATATTACAGACATTATTCACAGTTACAAGGAATTTTTGCATATATTTTCTGTAAGTCGTATATGCATAGTTTAGTTATAAACTATAAAATTGTATTTAATTACGACTTCAGGATTATAAATCATTTCAAAATATTTATAAAGCAAAGCACTTTGTAGGCGTTATAATATGGTCACAGTTCCGTGACATTTTCGAAAACAATGAGCCATTAAAATAAACCTATTGTAAAATAATAAAACCGAACCTAATCGAAAATCAGTAGAAAGTACTATGCAAGCAAAACCCTTTTATCATTCCTATCAGTATAGTGGATAGAACGAAAATTGCCCTCAAGATATTAGCGGGTACCGTCTCAAAAGTTTAATAAAGCTTCTTTGTATTTAAATCCCCCATTTAACTTTGTCCCGACATAAGTCCTAGGATAAATGGCAAGACATTGTCAGTACTTGTAATACTCTTGGCGTTTTAATCACCCTCAGTTTGCTTTTGTCGTTAATTAAAATAAAACGAACAATCTTTTTTATCGTTACTATACGCTCTATTGCCTGACTTACTGTATTTATTCAGAGATTATTATCTTTATTGAGAAGAAAAAAAAATCATGACATAAGAACATCTACCAAGTGTCTGTTAGAGTCACACCCGAAGGGTACCATACCATGTCGAGCATACATTTAATTTGTTATTCTATTTTATTATTTGTTGTAATTTGTTTTTTGTTGTTGTTGAGTAATCAGTTGTTGGAATGTTTCATTGGAAATTTCTAACTAGCAACCTGGAGTCTGGATTTGTGCCCGGTTGATGCCCATAGTCTCACCCCTTATTTCATAGGACTTAAAAACTTAACTGGTGAAATGTGGGTTCACTTTAGGTACACCTCTGCCCATCCGTTCGGTAAATATAGACTT
This sequence comes from Phlogophora meticulosa, assembly GCA_905147745.2. Lineage (NCBI taxonomy): Eukaryota > Metazoa > Arthropoda > Insecta > Lepidoptera > Noctuidae > Phlogophora > Phlogophora meticulosa. The sequence goes on along the minus strand of LR990528.1, from coordinate 6,880,960 downwards.
GATGCTATGTTGTTGTTGTCATAGCGGCAATAGAAATATCCATTACGGCTCAGGAGATATAGCCCGCTGACAGACAAACGGATTGACGGAAGGACAGTGGAGGCTTATTAATACGGAACCGTTGGCAGCCTTTGGGCACATAACCCTAAAACAAGATACTTTACAAAAACCATGATTTGTCGGCACGATTGGCGCAGTGGCTGAGTGACTGGTTGCTGCGCAGCGTGTCATGGTTTCGATTCCCGTACGGATCAAATATTTGTAAGGCCTTCAGTTGTTCCGGGTCTGGTTGTTTGTGTATGTGAGTTTAAATGTGTGTGAAAACGCACCCACGGTACAGGAGGAGTTCCTAATGTGAGGCAATATAAAAAAAAAATAGTTCTTACAACTTTTGCCTAGCCGTTTTTTTACCGTACCTACGGGATAACCCCGCGTCTTTGAGTAGTCTTAAAACGACCAATAGAGTATTTCAAATGGCTAGCATTATCCAACTGTACATTGATAAGGGTTACCTAGATCAGACGGCAGTCATCCCCAGAAATTAGTTGTGTCAGCGGTGGCGGATCCAGAATGTTGGTTTGACCTAGCTGAGATTGGATTTATCAAGATAAACTAAAACACACACAACTTATTTGCGACGCTAGGGATAGAAATCTATAAGTTTAAAGCATCAGACGTATGTAGTTGAAAAAAAAAACACTTCTACAGAAATAATTTATTTCATTTTTCAACATGTTTTTAAATTTAAATTACTATCCTTAGCGGCAAGAATAAATTTTGTGTGATGAAATCTTAGGGTACTGTAGGCACGTACATATGTATAACATACATATGTTCGTAGATAAACTCACGCTTTTCCCCATGGGGGTAAGGAGAAACTACAGAACGCCACCTGTTACGATCCTTACATATTACGTACTACGCACCTGACCTTTTAGAAGAACATCTGTAATAAGGTCAGTGTATGTCCTTCTAGGGCGTTTAATCCCGGCGTTTCCGCTTACCCTGAATTCACCACTGTGTGCCAGTAATAAAATGTTCTGGTCAACTTAAGATATTATTATGTATTCCTTAAAGAAAATAACAAAACAAAGGTGAAGGAAACATCGTGAGGAAACCTGGACTTATAAATTAATATAAGTTTAAAATCGTCTACCCGCCTCGAGCAAGCGTGGTGATTAATGATCGTGCCTTCTCTACATGAGAAGAGGCCTTTGCCCTGCAGTGAGACTGTAACAGGCTGGTATTATTATTATATTTAGAATGTAGGAAAGGTTACACGGAGATGCTATCCAACTGAATAATAAATAAAAACAGATACTCTACGCAGGCTAATATTAGAAGCTAAATGGCCAAAGTTTCATCTTCGCTAATGATTCATTATTAATTAAAACTTAAAACAATATGAGAAGTTTCCTTAAACTTCTGCAGCAAAATTTTTAATTCTACACAAGAAATTAATGACTAACTAATTTGATTATGCTCAAAACTCGGTTTCTTAAAGGGTGTGTAAACATTCTGACATGTTAATTTCTGCTTTTGTTATCTTACGTTTAACCGTAATCCAAATATGTTTGGCTCGAGGCACTTAATTTCATGAACATACATAAAACATTTTAGTTGTAAAAGACTTTTTGTTTCTGGGCATTCTTGGAAAATATTTTGATGAAACAAACTTGATGCTTCGCGAACAAAATTGCCAAGATTTTCTTTTGTTATTTTTGAGCAATCATTGAGCAGATGATAGACCTTAAAGAGCGATATTTTTATAGTTCATTGACGTTGATGTGTCAGGTTATAGGTCCAGGGGCAGTTATTTCTATTGGAAAGCTCTAAATCCATGAGCTGAGATGATCAAAAAGTCAATTAACAAAGACAGCTAAGCTTATATCAAGGAAATTTCTCGCCATCTGATCGACACTTCGCGTGACCAGGAGGGCTGGCTCATTCTTTGCCCAAAGAATTAACATCGCCATCCAATGTGACAATGCAGCCAGTCTTCTAGGTACGTTTCCATGTGATAGCGATGCGGAGGAGCACTTTGACGCCTTACTGTCGTTGTAGGTCGGGTTTTTATTTAGTATTCCTACCCTTTTTATTTTATTTTATTTTTGCAAATATGTATGTATGAAGTCAGTTTTATGCAGTGATTAGATTTAGTAATTCTGTAAATATTGTATACTAATTAATAGCTAAGCTCTTTAAATTAATAACTTCATATTCATAATGATATTATCTTCTCATTCATCTTAAGACTTCTATAAATACAAAGTGCGCTAATAAAACATCTCGTTTAAATGTAAACAATATTTAGGGCAGTACTCCTTGTAATTATAATTTAAATTATGGTCGTACTGTAAAAACTCTTACGAATTTAGGTGAATTTCATAAAGCACCATTGTTTTACGATATGATAAACTTGGTGCTTCGTATGACCACGGAGTAGGCATAAATGGAGTGTAAAATTTGAATACAGCTGTAGCGCCTGCACGTAGTGATAATAATATTTTGCTGTAATTACAGAGTTTATTCGAGCCATTCAATGTAAAGTGATCACTGTGTGGATTCCTAATTTAAATTATCACAGTGAGTAAGCGAGTAGCTGCTGCCTTGCCTGTTGTGGGTTACCTGTAGGCACTTTAAGCCTACAGGTAGCTGTTACGGGTCTGGTTGTTATATTTGTATGGGAGTATAAATGTTTGTAAACGCACCAACGAAATATTAGAAATTGGTAGTGCGGGCAAACGTTTAAAAAACAAATACCTTTTAATTCGCACCAAAAACCTATGGCGTCAGCATTGGACCTGCATTCTTATTACTCCATGGTCTGTGTTAGACAGTTGTATATTTTATCGTCTCCGTTGGAAATGGTACACGAAAATACGAACACGCCGTTTCGGGCACGTTGTAGGATTAAGTTTTTGCACCGTCGTAGTTTATATAATATATAATATAATGCTGGACAATCCACACAACATCATCTAGCCCCAAACTAAGCAGAGCTTGTGTTATGGGTACTAGATGACTGATATACTTAAAACAATACATTACATAGATAGATATGTTTTATTATACATAGCAAATACCCAGAACACCCGGAACAAATATTTGTAGATCGTACAAACATTTGTCCCAAGGCGGGAATCTAACCCGCAACCTCTTGCGTCGCAGGCGAACCCTCGCCCGCCGCGCCACATCGGTCGTCAAAATGAATTTATGAATTAGAAGTGAAACAAAGGATTTACCTTTTGTTTTGGCATATCTTTCATGTTTATGAAAATACACGACGTACAAGATATACAACAATCTTACTCCACTTTTACCCATGTCCAGATTTTGAAAGAAAATTATAAAACAGGAATTGTTTGATAAAAGTATTTTTTGTTAGTTTGACAAAAAAGCAGCTCAACTCAGTCTAAGTGCTAAGGAAGAAGCCCATGAATGTACAAAAAGATCTAACAGAGGAACTACAATAACCCAGATCTGGTGCCCTCACAAAAAATCAAAGAGGAAAACAACAAAAATCGTTATATATACGATACGATGCAAGGTAAAGTAGTTCCTACGGAGTTTACGTATTAATAAGAGAAGTGTCCGTTTCCAACTGTTACCCGAAACTTCTTATTTTGTTCTACGATTTCCGAAATTGAAATCCATTTAAGTCATGGACGGGTTTGTCGGGTGTCAGTTGTTTAGATCAATTACACTTTTTCTTTTAGGCAACATTTTGATTTTGAGAGGAATGGAGATTCATTTACATTTGAACCGAAATGAAATAAAAGTAACGGACACCCCTTATTCAGATTTGGTAAAAATCCAAAATAATTTCTGATTTTCAGACTAGTAGATGCGATTTATCTCCCGGTAGTACCTACAAAAATATAATTGGCTGAAATAATAGTCTTATTTATAAATGTATATACCTACAAACATAAACTGACGCCTTTTCCCCATGGGTATAGGCAGAAACCACAGAACGCTATTCACTACGATCCTTACATACTTATTCCGCTTCGCTCACGTTCATACATCTGGTCATACACGCGTTGTTTTGGAGTACTAGACACCAGACAACATTTATAAATTTAGTGATTGTTTTATTGTTGTAGTGTTTTGTGAATGAGACTATTTCTATTCGATTATTATTCATATTTTTATTATTATTTATTAATAAATTTTGAATAAGTCATGGTGATCGCAAATAAACTTTATTCTTCTTTCTTTGTTTCTTACTATGGTACAGGTTTTATAAGTATTGATTCATGGGACAATCTGAGCAATATTCTTTGGCAATATCCATACGTTTTATGGGAGCGATATTATCCAATATTGGTTGTGTCGAAGACAAATGTGTCTGTCTGTTTTATTGGTGTGGAGCGTGTATGTTTGTTAGTCAATCAATGAAGATTCATCGGTGTAATAAGACTGAACTCTGGCAAATCTAAAGTTTATTCAACAACACCTGTTTTTGTAACTATAGTACCTATTACTTCGTTTGAGTTCACACCCATCTACCGAATGCATTATTTAAGATAAAAAGATAATTTATTTGTGGAAACATGAAAGGTCAGTTCTAATTATCCTACTACTATTGTAGTTTGTCGATGCTTTTGCAATAGATAATGGTTTACGTAGTATCATAATAAATTGTTGATCCGCATATACGGATACGGATACGGGTCACAATTTTCTTATTCAATCGGTGTCGGTGCGCGTGACATTGAAACGATAGTTGACGCCACTTGACGCTTCGCGTGACAGAACATGCTTCAACCTGCGTAGAACGGTTCTTTATTTTGTTTTGTTTTGTTTATAGTTTAGTGTGATACTGGGCAGCATAGGCAATTTTCGAGATTTTTGTATGAGTTCAAAAAATGTCTACAAAGTATTTTAGTAGTGCAATTTAAAATTATTTCGTGTTAATAAATGATAAATAAATAAATAAATATTGCTGGACAATCCACGCAGCATCATCTAGTCCCAAGCTAAGCAGAGCTTGTGTTATGGGTACTAGATGACTGATATACTTAATACAATACATTACATAGATAGATATTTTTTATTATACATAGGAAATACCCAGAACACCCGGAACAAATATTTGTACATCGTAAAAACATTTGTCCCAAGGCGGGAATCGAACCCGCAACCTCTTGCGTCGCAGGCGGACCTTCGCCCGCCGCGCCACATAGGTCGTCGTCGTCATATGATGAATGTGCGAAGTGTAAAATTTGTGACGGATAGAATAAATTGGTTGAAATTTTATTATTTATATATATTATTTTGTTGCTACCTAATCACCTACACATAGAATTGAATCTATGTGTTTAAAATTAATAAGGTAAAAGATCCGTCAAAAATATAACGGATAAGAATACGGTTACGATTTTTTCCTCAGATACGCATATCCAGAACAAAACTACTTCAGACAGGTAACTAAATTAACTAGATAGGTGCTTATCTAAGAAAATTCAATAGGATGATATAAAGAAAATTATCTAGCAACCGATAAATTTAACAAACATAACGAATTAATAAAATGTAGTAAAATATAGATCCCGTTCTTTAACCATCAGAAGGTAATTGATCATTCAAATGTATCCGCATCACTGTTGATTAGTAAAGATCCCAAAAGGCTGGCGGCGTTACCACGTTGGATGGCAATACTTAGGCAAGGCCCATCAACTTACAATAATCACGAAGAAAGCAACCCAAAGTATCGGAAACCTATTTTCTCTACGTCCATACCAAACTCAACGTAATCTGATTCCGATTGAATTTATCCAAGATAATTCTTATTCCCACATCTATTCGCACTTAACAGTAATTGTTTGTTGTAGAAGAACTACGAGGTAGAATTTTACTTAACGGAAAAAGATTATGTGAGGCATTACTTTCTATACGTTTTTATGAAGAATACGTGCTATACAAACTAAATAAATACTACAAAAGTAAAAAAAAATGACAAAAAGGTAAATACATTTGTTTGTATGTTTATTAAAGGTACACTCAAATAAAACTGGTAAGTTATTGTTCTCGAGTGCAATAGAATACTTTTATATCTGTAAATGCATGCTTGTAGTAGGAATATCTACGCGGGTAAAACCGTGGAGCGCAGCCAGTTTTAACATAACATCACCCTAACGATCTCCGAAGGTTAAGGCAGAGGTGTATCTATAGTACCTACACCTAGGTTTCACCAGCCTTTTGATATGACCTGCGAATCAGACCGAGGACCTGATGCTCAGCATTGACGCTTGTGATAACTATACAAACAAACAAGCCAGTTATATTAATAATTATGAAATACATATTTTTTTAATAGTGCATCTGTTTTAACATATATTCTCATCTGTCAAACTGCTTAACAATTTGAGGAGCTCGTGGTTAAATAGAAACAGCCGCACGGGTTAATCGAAGGTTAAGCAAAGCGTGCCGATGTTAGTCTGTAGATTTGTGACCGTTCGTAACATATCGAGACTTCTCCGTGTGCAACATTAGTAGATCTTTGACAGTCGTTACGGGTAGTCAGAAGCCCGAAAGTCTGACAACCAGTCTTACCAAGGGGTCTCGTGTTGCCCAGTAACAGGGATGTGGAAGTCAGATAGGCAGTCGCTTTATGTAAAATACTGGAATTCAGCTGCATACGGTTAGACTGGAAGCCGACCCCCAAAGAACGGGAAAAGGCTAGACAGACGAGAAACTGATGAATAATTTGTCGCCAGTAACCTATTGGCGACAAATTGCCTAGCGGTTTACTCAGTCTCGTGGATAATGCAGTGCACCAATCTATACGTATTTCCGCATGAGGCAGGTTGCTCAAGTTGAGGTGCAGGACCCAATTTTCCACCTGATTAGGCGTTTCTTCGGGTCACCGGTATTCGTCCCTCTGCGGAATGGACATCCATAATTAATCAATCACATTTCACCGACCAAACATTTCATCTTTGTTATGTTTCCCATAAAATATACTGGGGACTGTTCAATGACTGCCTCGTTGGTCTAGTTGTTGGAAGCGCTACTGCTGAGCACGAGCTCCTGGGTTCGATTCCCGGGTCGTGCAAAATTTCTCAATAGCAGCTCGGAACCTGGATTTGTGCCCGGTTGATGGCAATAGGCTCGCCCCCTATTAGCAATATCATCATCCTCTTGCCCTTGTCCCAATTTATTTGGGGTCGGTGCAGCATGTCTTCTTCTTCAATACATCTTTATTTGCCGTCATCTCAGAAGTCACCTCCTTCTTAGCCATATCATCTTTCACACAATCCATCCATCGTTTCCTATGACTCCCTCTACTCTTGCAACCCTCTGCAATCATACTAATATTGTAGAGTTTAGTATTTCATGAACAAAGCAATATAATTTTATCGTGAAAGTGCTTAACACCTTAACTGCCAGACAACGAGACACAATAGAAAATGTATTATTTGTCGCTCACCTGGCGTTTATGGTCTTTATGGAGTGTGAATATTCGTAAACCAGTACATCGCGATCAAAGATTTTACCGACCACACTTCTCCACAAGATCACCATTTTTTCCTGAACGTGGGTTCATATAATAACTCCACCAAGTTAAATGAGTATGTAAAAGTGCGGAAATTATAAGTTAGATTGAAAAAGTACTACAGACAGCCCGCGGCGTCTTTCGCTTCCGCTTGATGTTAAATGCCATTTCAAAATAAATTAAATTTCATCAAAAATATGCGGACGATGTTCAAGAAGATAATAAGAACAATCTTAACCTTTATATATACCAAGTTTGCAACAAGGAAAAAAATATTAAAAGTTCCTTTACATAATTCTAAAATAAAACGTGAACTTCCCTTCTATTTCATAAACAAATTTTACCCAAAAGTAACACAGCGCTTCTAAAAAGCATAAACTTAAACCGAATTTTAGTTTTAAAATAAAATAAAACTAAAATTTTGGATGGCATCTGTTCCGTGCTGAATTTTAAGCACGCGGCCACACATCCCGGAAGTTTGTTTAGAACTAACTCGCTGTAGTAAAAACGGGGAAGATAAAATATTACCTCAAGCGTGTGCTCTATGCGTTTTACGGGAAGTGCATGTTTTGTTTCTTTCAATATTTACACAGCTGACCACTGTGCAGTTCGACGCGGCATCTAGTAACGTATGGACCTTTTTTTGTTGCATGTTGGTACTTATTGGATTAGCTTTGTTTGTTGCTGTTCGAAGGTTTTAATGCTGTGTTTTGTGGTTTTCCAATTTTTAACTATTTTTATTCGAGATTAGGAGGAATGAGAATCACGGTGAGTATGGAGGGTAACAAGAGTAGAGGAAGCCCAAAGAAATGATGGATTGAGTGAAAGATCCTAAGATGATATGGCTAGGAAATATTAGGTCTTTACCTATGAAATTGCCGCTCTGCAGTACTGGCCATTTCAAATCAAAATATTTTTTGTTTGGCTAAGAATTCTAATTTCAAATTAATTTTATTTTAAAAACATGGATTTTTTTTTCCAAAAGTAGTCATTTGTTTATTGATTAGTGTTACATTTTCATCGCATTTAAATCTTTTTCGTCATCATGGATACGTTAAAAATTCGAGTAATTATGGAATATGAGTACCGTCGTGGCAGCAACGCGGCACAAGCGGCACGCAACATCAACGACGTTTACGGAGCTAACACTACAAACCAACGCACTACCTGTTATTGGTTTGCTCGCTTCCGTTCTGGAAATTTCGACCTGAAAAATGAACCTCGCGGTCGTCCGAAGACTTTGGTCGACAATGACGAATTAAAGGCGATTGTGGAAGCTGATGATACACAATCTACGGCTGAATTAGCAGCAGCTTTCGACGTTAGCGTCAAAACAATATTGGTCCATTTGCGTCAAATTGGCAAGGTAAAAAAGCTTGACAAATGGGTGCCCCACGAACTCAATGATCGCCAGCGCGAAGTACACGTCGAGACGTGCCTTGCACTGCTCAACAGACACACAAATGAAGGAATTTTGAACCGCATTGTTACCTGCGATGAAAAATGGATTCTGTTTGATAACCGCAAGCGCTCAGCAAGTTGGTTGGATCCTGGTTCAGCACCTAAACAATGCCCTAAACGAAAACTTACCCCAAGAAAAGTGATGGTCACTGTTTGGTGGTCTAGCGCCGGTGTGATTCAACACAGCTTCTTACCAAACGGGGTGAGCATTACTGCAGATGTGTACTGTGAAGAATTGAACACAATGATGGAGAAGCTGGCACATCTCCAACCAGCATTGGTCAATCGCTCGTCTCCGCTGCTCCTGCACGACAACGTGCGACCTCATACTGCACAGCAGACGGTCTCCAAGTTGCAAGAACTGGGGTTGGAAGCTCTCCGTCATCCGCCCTACTCACCAGACCTTGCGCCTACAGACTACTACTTTTTCCAGAATTTGGATAACTTCTTGGCGGGAAAAAAATTCAATACCCGAGAGGCAGTACAAAATGCCTTTGAAGAATTTGTTGCCTCCCGTCCAGCTGATTTCTTTAAGAAGGGCATCAATAAACTGCCACTGCGTTGGAAAAGATGCATTGATTGCATGGGTGATTACTTCGATTAATACAAATAAAAAATACATGAAAAAAAATCATTTAAATTTTTTCATACAAAACGGCAATTTCATAGGTAAAGACCTATTATGTGACTATTGAGATGACGGACGGCAAATAGAGATGTATAACAAAAGCAAAGAGCCTGTGACGCCAAATAAATTTGCAGAGGCAGGAGGACTTCGAGATTTGGTCCCCACCAATGTTTAGCAAGGATATGAATGCGAGTGAACGGATAAATGATTCATATTACATTTTTATTTTATTAATTCGTATCGAGTTTTGTTTCGAAAATCAAGAAGCGTGTTTTAATTTTTTTTACAATTTTACATATCATGTTTATTTATTTAATACTTTAAGCACACATATGTACGAGGTGGACTTAATTCCATAGGCATTTTCTACCAGTCAACCTTTGGGTATTGCAGAGACAAACAGTGGTAGGTGCAATTTCTACTATATTTAAGTATATTATTTCACTAATTTATACTTTCTACTATTTTTTCTCATCACGCCTATATTCCTCAAAGGGTTAAGCAGAGCTATACCTATTATATACCAACTCAGTCCCGGGGGCGAGCCTTTTGCCACTTACCGGGCACAAATCCAGACTCCAGGCTGCTACTGTAAAATTACAGATGGAAAAAATCAATAACACTTTGCACGAGCCGGGAAATAAACTCAAAACCTCAAGCTTAGCAGTAGCGCTTGCAACCACAATACCAATGAGGCTGTCAATATTTTACACCCAGATATGTGAGAGCTGCGATCATGTGTCATTTGTTAATCTAACGAGTTATTGGAAAATTAATGCAGCCATTTGCGGTGTCCGGTTATTTTCATAATAAATTATTCATTTATTACAATAATGTGGTTTTGTGGTTCCTATAGTTTATTAGCTTTCCATAATTTTAACAGTGGTCAATTTCACATAATCTATATATACATATAAAAATGAATCCCTATTTCCCTTGGTGAACGGATAGATTAATTTCGCTAATTTTTCTTTTGTTGTGTTTGTTATTGGAAGGAAAAGGTTCTAACGGAAAGAAAAAATAATCATAATCATTTAATAATTTGCGAATACGGGTACAAAAGAAAAGGTCTTAAACATATAATAGTGTCCATTAGCCATATCCTATCAGAAGGCATGCAAATTTACAAATACACAGGTATTTACGAAACTAGAATTTAACTATAGAATACACTATTTAAAGTGTCGTATGAAGTAACATTCTATAAGTTTATCATGTAAATATATAGTAACAGAGTAATATGCTAAAAATAAATTAAGAAAATTGAGCAGAAAATTGGAAAATTTCCGAAAACTCAACGACTATTTTAACTTCGCTCGTTTGACAGTTTGCGCCATTGACAGGACGACGTCTGTCTGGTCAGCTAGTATGTTATAAAGGTTGCGTGTGTGTTTTGTGTTTAATAGAGGTGTAATATAACACCCCTGTCTAACCTTTAGTGAAATACCCACGTGATGAAAATTTTACAACATAAAGCGAAACATTTTAAAATATTTCTTCGGTATTTTTTAGTCTTCGCTCGTTTCCTTGTCTTAACCGACTTTGAATACCGCCAATCTACTTTCTAGGCATTATTCTGTTATGACCCGACGGCCTTGTGTGTAGCAAGTCAGTAGTTGTGAGTTACATCATCGCATATGTCTGGCTGGCATTGATGATGCGAACATACTAGATAGTAGACCTTCTGACTATATTTCAGTAACTTTAAAATTAATACTAGAACTAATGGCTGAAATTTTAAAATGCGTATAATGTAGACGCAAACGTAACGTAAATGCAAACATTTTTAAACGAGTATGCAATTATCTTACAAACACAATAAGTATCACCCCTATATTAGTAAAGTCTTTAAAGTAAAAATAATAATTTAAAAATAATTAGGTATATGCGGAACGACTTTTGACAATTTTAAGAGGATAAAACGCGTCCATTTTGTGGTACGGCCATTATCCGCGCGTACTTATCAGGGTGCACGGAAGCTTCTAGAAGATTAAAGACTGTGTTCACCTGAAAATTGTTCAAATACACTAAACCTATAATGATGGCCCAGTGGTTTAGGCCTCGCCTCTTGTTCACGAGGTTATGGGATCAAACCTGGGCAAGTACCAATGTGACTTTTTCAATTCATATGTACTTTCTAAGTTCATCTTAGTCATCACTGACATCGGTGAAGGAAAACATCGTAAGGAAACCTGGACTTATAATTAATATAAGTCTGAAATCGCCAACATGTCTTGAGCAAGCGTGGTGATTAATGCTCGTGCTTTCTCTGTATGAGAAGAGGCCTTTGCCCTGCAGTGGGACAGTAACAGGCTGGTACTATTATTTTTACACTAAACAAAGACGAAATTTTGAAGCTGATTCATCTCAATTTTCTATAATAACGGACATTAAGGTGTGACGGCACGACGACAAGCGTCCATCAATAACCCCCTGCCCCCCCTTCCCCCCTGGCAATATAAATGAGAAAGAGATTAATGTGAACTGTTGGTACCAATAAATCATGAGATCTTATACCCCTTACCTTATAAACGTTGCTTAGTAAACGCTCAATATACAGGAGGTTTTTCTAACGCGAGATTTATTGAGAGAGATACATACATAAGTACAAAAACTCACGCCTTTTTTCCTGGTGCTACGCAGGCACTACTGAACGCCACCTGATACGACCCTTTTTTTTAAGGATTGGAAATCATCCAATAACTTCTCCCGTTCTGGGTGGAACGGAAAGGTGTGTCAGATATTTACTGACTAAGACCCATCCGTGTTCCATCTTTGCCCTATACTTTCCAGGGCCACGGTAACTCTTTCGAACGTCCCGCAACCCCGGCCCTGATACAAACCCTTACGTTCTCTTTCGCTTCGTTTACGTTCATACATCTGTGTGTCAGTACGAGTGTTTGACGTACACAAAACGTCAATTGGAACCATTTTAAAATTGAAAAAACAATTGATTTAAATTTATGAGGAAAACACAATAAGTACCCATATTCATGAATTTAGTCTTAAAAGTAAATTGATGTTGTAGATTTCATCATAAAAAAAATAGAGTATTAAAATAACAATGACAGGACGCTTTTGATTGACCATGGCTAAAAATAACTACCATGCAAGGAAATATGACCTTCATCCAAGCTCACCCTGTATAACCTACCTAATAAATCTTGATTTTGCAAGAGTCCATAATTCTGGGCCTGGACAATATTTTTTGTTTTACTTAGGTACAATCTATTCACGGTCGTGAAAGGCGATAAAATGGGTAAGGGGTCCTAGTATTGCTTAAGAGAGGATTTAGGGATAGACATAAGTTTCAGTTCAGGGTTTCCTAAAGTACGACTACAAGGATTGAATGGCCAAATGAAAACTATTAAGTAGCTAAAGGATTTCATCTGTAGTTTAGATGTCCTGTTAAAAATGGCAGTGATTCAGATGTCTATAACTAAAAATAAACATAATAAGAAATACTACTATGTAACTGTCCAGTGGGACAGCAGTGCTGCAAGTTGCAGTGGCAACGCGAACGCCCCTTCTCATACAAAGAAGACACGAGCATTTATAACCTCGCTAGCTGAAGGCGGGTTGTCGATTCAAGACTTATCTAATACCTTTAAACGAGCAATTCTTGTATATAAGTATGTACAAATATATATAATCTGAATCTCGGAAACGGCGTCAACGATTTCATGAAATTTAGTATGCAGGGAGTTTCGGGGGCAATAAATCGATCTAGCTAGGTTTCATTTGAAGAACACGTCGTTTTATCCGAACACAACTCGGTCATCCATGTACTATTAATTATACGTCCAGGTTTTATCATGTGCTTTCCTTCACTGATGTGAGTAATATCTTAGAAAATAAACTTAGATAATGTACGTAATCGAACATGGAACATTTTACTGTTTTGATGTCGGTTGTTTTTTTTTCTTTATTAGCCACTACTGTCCCACTGCTGGAGAAAGGCCTCCCCCAAGTCCTCGTGCCAGCCAGGTAGTCTTACCTCCTCGTCCTCGGCATAAATAATACATATGAAATAAAAATTCACTTGGCTGAATTTGAACCCACAACCACGTGCATGCGAAGCGAGGCCTTTCCCACGCGGCCATTACTAGAACTATCAACCATTTATAATTAAAAAATACAGAAGTAAGACTACTCATTTTCTTTTTGTATATATTTATTTAATTATAACACCAACAGCATATACATTTAACATTACTTAAAATAATATTTCAAATGTACCTGTAATGTATATGACATTCATGAAAAAACAGCGTTTGAAATTACATAACAAAACCCAAAAAGAGACCAAAAACAAAAGGAAACATTTTACCCACATACAAAAACGAGTGTTTAGGCAAACACTCTTGGGGTTTGCCAAAAACCACGTTCAGCTTCAATGTGGCTTAACCAACAAACACGAATGAGGATACTCACTCTCAATCTCAACTCAACCATTTCCTTGTAACTTTGAAAGGAGCAACTGTTCAGTGACCGAAAGGGAATTATGAAAGTGCGAGATAGTAATTAAGAGCAAATAATATCTACGTAAGCCAACTCAAAGGCTGGTGGGGCCAATTACGGCAATTAGCATTTGTTTTGCGACTTGTTCTAAATTGATAAGCGACTCAAATATTGTGACTGTCTGCCGCGTTAAGAACTTCCGGCTCTCTTGTTATTAGGTAAAGGGTTTTGGCGTTCATTGCTATTTATATCTTGTATCTAGTTAATGTGTATATGTGTGTGTGTGTAGGTGATAACGGTATTTAACAAAGTTGAATTATCAATGATAGTGCAGCCACTTCTATGTAATAATATGTAAGAATATAGATCGCGATATTAAAGTTATCCGCGCGATTGAATATATATCCAGGAACTCGACGACTACTGTTGGGCAGTAATCCACCAGATACAACCCATATCTGGTCCCCCTGTTCCTCATACCCGTAAACTGGTATCGCTTAAACGAATGATTGAATGTTTTTCGTTTGCCGAATCCGTTTAATAGTTTCTGTCAAGACAAGTTTTTGTTCCAACCATAAAATTCAGGCGTCTAACTAATTTAAATGCGGTAGTGTGGCATTTCAAATATTCTTACTCGGTGTAGCCCAAACACTCCAGAGGTGATAAATTGCATTACGTATGCCGAAAACACCAGTGTGCGACGGCAAAAGCTACACCTCAAAATAATACTATTCTAGCGGTCCGCATAAATCCCGCTGTACTACTGTGATACCATTGTTCAGCACCGCTAGGGATTGTTTATTTGTCGAACCAAGAACAACATAGATTCGTACATTTTGGTTACATACTGTTATAACAGCAGTGTGTTCTAAGCCTAACTTGTTGCAAAATACCTACTGTGTACAAAATGCAGCCCACATCACTTCTATTAAAAGTTCAGTTACATATCTACCTGTAGTAATAGTATACAATATACTACTGTTATAAGCTGGCAGTGAAAACATTGGAACACTGACCCACTATCACGCAACCATTGATATTATTAACACTGCCGTGTTACGGTTTTACGGTTTTAGACATTTATTTTCTCAAAAGATTTACATAATCACTTACAGAGAAAATACAATATTATATTTATAAATACATGAGGTCGATTTGCGTAGTGGATTGGTACAATAAGTCTATAACATCAGTTCGTAACAGTATTAGTAGACTCGTAAAAAAAAGAAGGTAGGGTAATTGTAGAAATAAGTGCACGACATCTTATGAGCATCGCTAATGCGGGTAGAAGTGCATGAGCTGAGGAGTACAGTCATAGAAAAATACAATACATGTTTATTTAGGCCCATGTTCTGTTTTAATTAGGTAAACGAACAACACAACGAATAAAAAAACACAACGCGATTTGTTTGCTAGAGCACCTTGCATTTGTACAGGGATTTGAAATGTAATAATAGTGAAAATATACAAAATCAAAGATATTTTTAGAACTTGTGTAAAAAGTAGGAAGATTTAATATTCCGTCTTATTGTCTCAGTAAAAAAAAAAGATGAATTATAATGTTTCGTACATAAAATTAAATGCAGTGCTACTCAGTAGAATTAAATATTAAATAGCAGAGGCAGCTCATAAAATACTTGCAGCATTATTTGCAAAAAGCCCAGAGGTGTACCCAAGACCAGGTTTGCGGGTACGAGCACAATTTTTCATTTTGCTCCGGCGTCAGGACAAAGAGGAATTTTAATGCAATTTAGTAGTCGCATTGTACACCCTAGAGTTGTTGGCATTTTTACAGCACACGGCTTACGAAAGGTGTCACGAAGAGAATGGACCTAAAAAAATAATTACTCACCCGTGTCAGTGATATTATAAGTAAGGCTTGCATTTTTAAAAGGGTTAAGAGAGCACGCGTATGAGAGGGGCTAAAATTTTTCGCACTCATGAAATATTTGTATCGAAATGTTGAGTGAACCTTGAAGGTTTATATTTAAAATGGCAGCTGTACTTTAGAATGTGTACGTTGTCTATGTCTGTATATATCTAAAAATACGTTAAGAATAATTTTATCCCATGTCAGTCAAAAATTATCTGACAACATTGGCAGCTTTCTATCGACGGCTTTCGGAAAATGGTTAAAAATAAAAGTGTCATGGCCTCCGTTTCGTACCTGGTCCTGCAATTTAGTCTTGTGTTAATGTTTGTATTGTTTTGTTTCAGTTGTCAGCAACGTTGCTGGTGTTCCTCCACCTTTCGATGCACGTCGTCGACGAAGGACATGCTGTCAATCCCAGTGAGTATTATATATATTATTACTTGTACCTTTTGTAGTGGTCAAAATACGACCTCTACCTTTCGGCATTCTTTTCAAGGAATGAGTACCATGTTGTTAGGAAAGTTTTGAGTATGAATGTGCAGGTTTACATGAGTAAAGGAAGACCAAAGAAAAGATGGATGGATTGTGTGAAAGATGATATGGCAAGAAAAGAGGTGACCCTTGAGATGACGGCAAATAGAGATATATGGAAGAAGAAAACATGCCCGACCGTATCTGTACTGTATCGACCCCAAATAAATTGGGATATGGGCAGGAGGATGATGATGATCTTTCGGCACTCTTTCTCCGTTTAAACTTAAACCTTACCAAATATACTCACAATCCCCCGTAATATACTAAGGGACATAAAGTTTTCTCTTTGAATTTAATATTTAAATCACTAGAAAATGGTTTATCTAGTGCGAATAACAGGTCAGTAATAAAAAACATTTCTCAATCGTAAAACTAGTGCTTTGCATAGCATAACATTGCTAGTGACTATGTTATGCACCTTTGCATTACGAGTATTATGGGTAAGCAAGTAACTGTTCGATGTAGTCCTGTAGTATTCCCTGTCCTTGTCTTTCTGTAGTTGTCCTTTCTCCCATGGGGGTAGGCAGAAACTACAGAACGCCACCTGCTACAATCTTTACACACTCCTTTTGCTTCGTTTACGTTCATACATTTGGTCATACACTCACGCCGGTTGTAACAGGTCCTGTGACAGTGATCTAAAAATCAAAAATATTAAAATTTAAACTGCACTTCCTTCTCGAAATGTTAGGCAGAGATTTACCTATAGTACACCCACGTTTCGCTACTTATTCTTACGTACCTATGTAACACGGGGCGAAATGAAAACAGACAGTGCAGTACAGTAGTGGTGGCGACAGTATGAAAATGAAAAAAAAAACTATAAATGCATAGTTAGCTTAAGTAAAACCCAACATTGGCTTCACAAAACACAACGAAAATAGCCGAATTACCTTCCGTTTAATCCAATTATCCGGTCTTTGTACGCCATTAAATAGGGAAGTTAGGAAACTCTTTCCCTCCTCTGCATTTTATCGTCTGATTAATTTCATTGCGGTTAGCGCGAACAGTAACTTTGCGAGGAAAACTTGACAACGGACACTTGTTTTTAATGATCTTCTCGTGCTTGGACATGCTTCATTAACTTTTTATACCACGATTCTGCATAAAAATGTCTAGTGCTCTTTAGAATAATAGCTGTGTATCTCGTAAATACTGCAGACTTTTGATACGCGCTAAAAGAATGGTATCGGGGTATTTTGGATTACACCTATGCTTACTTCGTACTATGCCATTATTTATGAAAAGAATGTTAAATCATGTAGAGGACGGTAAACAGAAACAGCGACATTCAACACTTCTGGTATATATTTAAAAATGTATATCAAAAAACAACGTGAGAAGATATATTTTTTTATTTATTTATTTATGGCGACTAGGCCCAATTGTTAGTGATATAGTTATAATATGTATCTACATATACAAAACTCAGGCACAAACACTAAAAGGAAATTGTAAGGTTAGGGTCATCTGACCAGCACCTCAACAGGCGTGTCGTACTTTTCCATTAACATACCTTAGGATGTTGTTAGAACTAGGCCGAGCTCTTGATAAGTTGGAATTCGTTTTTTACGCATTATGGCGTAGAAATCGTCTAGATGTGCCAATACGAAGATTTTAGAAATAGTGTTTTTTTCTTGTTAGCTCTATATTGATTCCTTGCCTGGACTCACTTCTTTAGTACGGTTACGATTGACTCCAGAATTGATTTATTTTATTCGTTCCTTTGTTAGGAGATAGTTTTTCTATAGGTACTTTTACTGAGTAGGTGAACACATTTTGCTTTAATACAATGTCAAAATGTTTTTTTCAATAACAAAGAATTAAAAATAGCAGGGATTAAAAAAAAATGGTTCATATTTTGTTCGCTTGTCATGAAAAAAAATGTCTAACTATGTTCCAAGAACTTTTTAATTAACATCTTATACAATTCCTTCTCAGCCATCATAAACCTTTTTTAATGCTCCCAACTCATCTTTTTGACGGCACGGTTGGCGCAGCGGCTGATCGATTGACTGCTGCACCGCGTATCGTGGGTTTAATTCCCGCACGTAACAAATATTTGTATGGCAACAACATGAATTTGTCCCGGGTGTAGCTGTTTGTGCATGTGACTTTAAATTTTTGTAAACGAACCCACGATACAGGAGTAAATCCTAGTGTGGTTTAACGTTTAAAAAAATAGATCTTAATACGTAGTTTCCCCATACACTGTAATACTATGTGTCTTTAAATCAGGTTGCTTTTGTTGTTTGATACTTAAATCCCGGCTGAACCGTGCATTTGACACAGAAACCCGGACCCACCGCGCGAAACACAACCATCCCGCTTAACTTCACCGGATAATTCCGCCAGTACAAGTTCAAGCGTAAATAACGACTAGAGGAAATAAATAAGAAG
Source organism: Phlogophora meticulosa (assembly GCA_905147745.2). NCBI lineage: Eukaryota > Metazoa > Arthropoda > Insecta > Lepidoptera > Noctuidae > Phlogophora > Phlogophora meticulosa. Next base: position 6,862,099 of record LR990528.1, on the reverse strand, counting down.
CAAAGAGTTTTTAACAGTTGTTTGAGCGGAATAAGCTGATGTTTAACTGGTCGTGTCTTGGCTATTAATATTATACTTAAAGTTTGATAAAGTCATCCTTTGATAAGTCGCATGAGAAAGTTGTATGAAGTGGTCTTGGTGGTCAGTAGCAAAAACAGAGAAACATTGTATATGAAAAGGTTGGTACCTGGTCTCTGTTCGAGAACATTAAAACACTTTTTTGAAAAAATAACGCTTTAAATCCGACGCATAAAGTTCACTTTGCGCTACAACTTCATAATTTTTTATGACTTTTCCAATAGTACGCAGTGATTCTGAAAATAACTTAATTTGGACGGAATAAAGTTAATATTTGTTGAAGTGTATGTTTTATACACTTAACATCGCATTGGTAATCAGAATTTGTACATGGAATACTTGGAATTTCTGCGTACATACTGTGTTTGTACCGGACTTCAGTTAATCACACAGTGAAACATATTTATGATAATTGTGAAGTGAAACAAAAAATATATATAATAGACTGCAATTTTGTCAGGATAAAAGCTTAAACATCCAATGTTGTATAAGTGCAAACATACGGTTTAAGGGAAGATTCGGTTTCGGTAGTTGACATTTACTAGCTTAAATTCGACTAACTATCCTAGACTCTCACTGAAACTAACTCTTATTACGTGCAAATACAGTACACATACTTGAGAGACACGAGAAGTAAATACATACACACAAATGGTACGGCTTAAACTAACTAAAGGGAAACGCACTAGGGATCAGCACGACAAAGCATGGTCGGACCACACTGACTGCAGGCAGTCCAGGGAGGCACTGCTAACAATTGACGGCCGCTTCACAAAGCAGGCTCTCCTACTGACTAAGCAGCAGCTCCGCACAGTCACAGCCGCCGTTACCAGTCATGGGTTATTCAATAAAGACCTCTTTGCGATAGGAGTTACAGGCAGCCCACTATGCAGAGCCTGCATGGAGTAAGACGAGACAGAGCCCACGTGCTTCTCTAATGCCCTGCATGCAGTAACCTCTGGGGGTTACTGCATACAGGGCAAAATACTTCGGTAACCCTGTGTAATGATCATGAGTGGGATTCTCCACTCAACGCTAGATGGCGCGGCTAGGCTCGCCACAGTAAGCTCTAAAAAATTGACAAGTGAGGGTAGCAGAAAAAGATTTCTACCGGACAAAGATCACTTGAGTTTGAGACACGGAAAAAGTGAACCAACAGTGAAGTACTCCGGGGTTAATTTAATTGCTGGCAGACACGTTGGGCTGAAATAGTCACCATCACAAGTCATAAGTATTGTTGTTTTTGCGATATTGTGTGTTTGTGTGCGATTAGCGGATGAAACGGGGTAAGTGTTTACGGCTAATTGACGAAGTTTAGAGTCTTTGATGGGGGGATGTTTTGCAATGCTGACTGCTACATTATTCAATAATATAACAGTCAGCATTGAAAAACATCATAATATATCAAGGAAGCCCGCTGGTCTCGGGGCATAGTGGTGAACCGCGTTTAATGCGCCACGAGTTCGAACCCAGCCATACATTTTTATTTTATTAGGTTTTTTTTATTCCTTCTATTTAGTTTTAAATTGTTATTTCAGTGTAGGAATTAATTAGGTTAGTTTTCTGTAGTAAATTGTGTGCCTGTAACTTGTTCTTCTTTTAAACAGCCCACGTAGGATCCCGATCATTACACCTGTTACTTTCCGAGAGATCGCCAACAACGTCAGATCGCTGCAGGCCTTTCTCGAGGAAGTGGGGTGGATCGAACAAGGTATTATATCGTGAAGTTGCGGATATGGGCCCGTCAAACAATACAATACAATACAAGGGAACACATACGGTGTTAATTAAACGCGCGTTCCTTAAAACACGCGTGGTCAGCCCGTCATGGGCGCGTCTTTTACCTTGAAAACGCAGCGTTAGTTGCGTTTGTTGCTCATTGAAGCTCGTCGGCATAAAAGCCGTGTGTTTATGCCTTAAGATCGTGTGAATTACGTTTACGAACATTTAGGGCCAATTTCACCAATGAAGCCGGACCCGATCAGGACTTCTAAACCGCGTTGAAGAGCTGTCAGTGTCACCATTGTTATAGAATATTGACAATGTCAGTTCTTGAATGCGGTTAGAACAACAATAGTAAATTCAGCTAAAATCCCAGAATATCCTAACATAAGTAGTTGGGATCATAATAATGGACGTCTATAAGGCTATCCCGTACCCGTTTGAAGTCGTACCCAAAGGCTTTAGAACCATGTTCTTTTGTTTGTAGTAAAATAATGTTGGCTATTATTATAGCGGAAATTATAATAAATGTCTCATGGGTATTGTTAAGACAACTGATGTTTGTATGTATGAGGATTGGGAATTTAATAATAATATAACATTTATTTATTTATTTGAGACATTTTTTTAAATAATAACAGCCGCACGGGTCCATCGAAGGTTAAGCCACTGTTTGCCAAGGTCAGTCTGTGGATGGGTGACCGTTCGTAACATATCGATACTCCGCCGTGCCTCGAAAAGCACGTTAAGCTTTTTTTCCCGGCTGTCATTTAAATATTTACGACAGTCGTTACGGGTAGTCAGTAGCCAGAATGTCTGACAACCAGTCTTAACAAGGGGTTTTCAGTTGCCCAGTAACTGGGTTTTGGAGGTCACATAGGCAGTCGCTCCATGTAAAACACTGGTTTTCAGTTGCATCCGGTTAAACTGGAAGCCGACCCCAACATAGTTGGGAAAAGGCTGCCTAGCCTGAATATAACATTTATTTCAGAACAGGTCCATATTTTGCTAGTAACAATGTACCTAAAAACGAATGTAACCACAAAATTAAATTACGACACCAAGCAGCACCTTTGCAGCATGGGGGACTCCCATCAGTAAAAACATCCAGTATAGTGTTGGTACCGCCACGAGCGCGAGCGAGTAGGGAGGCGCATCTTTTCCTAATTATAGCGGCAAAGCCAATGACGTCAGGGTCACGTCAGGGATGTTTGCTTGTGCAGGGATACAATCAAACATCCCTGACGTACTGCAATGCCATGGCAGCCCCAACAGTACCCTAAGTGCATTATTATATTTGGATACGCAGCAATTTAAGGGATTTACCTATTTTTTTAAATTATTATTTTAATCTATCGGTATATCGTCCGTACTTTTTAAGTTTATCTTGGATATCGCTAATATCGCTGAAGGAAAACTCTGATGAAACCTGGTTTTATTTCTTAATTATTTAATACTTAAAGCACACAAATGTACAGAGGCGGACTTAATGCATAGGCATTTTCTACCAGTCAACCTTATGCAGACACAAACAGTGGTAGGTGAAATTTCTTAAAAGAAAAGGGAACAGAAAAAAAAATGATTATAAACTATACATATAATCCTACATACTCGTATTTAGTCGTTCGATTCCCGCACGGAACAAATATTTGTATGGCCTACAAGTTGATGTTCCGGGTCTGGATGTTCGTGCATGTGACTTTAAATGTTTTTAGACGCACACACGACACAGGAGACATTCCTAGTGTGGGGCAAAGGTTTAAAAAAAAAATGTATATATCTATATATAGAAATAAACATACATACACGACTATACATAAACAATTAAAACAGTTAATGGAAAACATTAGGGCTGTGATGACTTCTTACGAATGTGCTCACGAACTTTAACTTTAAAGGCCAATCGGTTGGTTGCCAACCAACACTAAGTTAGCGTGGCGATTAATAGTCGTGCCTTCTCTACATGAGAAGAGGCCTTGCCATGCTGTGGAACAGTCACAGGCTGGTATTAGGTATTATCTAGCCCAACTCCATTTATGGATTCAAAATTTATTTTTTGATTAGTCAGTTAGATCAGTAGCGTAAATGTTGACAGTTATGTAACTGTCAACTACGAGTAACAGTAGTATTAATAAGTTTAAGTAACAGGTTTTTCATGCGAAAAACCTAATACTACTCAGGCAGAGTACATGTTTAAAACGCAATACAATCTCACAGTATTATTCCCATCCAAGTTATTTTCTAGTTAATATTTTCCATTCACCTTGCTGTGTTCGGATTCATAATAACATGTGTAGATGTAGTCAACGTGATGACAATAGTGAACGCCGACGATTAGTGCGCTCACCCTACGTGCGTGCCATTGCAATGCGGAAAAACGGTCAATATACACGAGTGGACAATGAAGCGAGCAGCTACCCTAATACCTTTGTTGTTATATTTTTCCATAGGCAAATTCGATTTTTGAATTTCAAATACTAGCCAGCTTTGTTTAATAAACTTTATTTTTATCGCAACGTTTACCAAATGGGTCTATCCCAGTTAGTAGTAACATTCTGGAACGAATTTAAATCGCCGAATTGTTTCTGTATGACTACCTTTTATCAGTTTTTTATTTTTATTATTCACTTCCAAGCTTCGTGTTTGGAAGTTTTTAATTAGGACAAAATTAAAAAAAAAGTGGAATGGAAGTGGATCATTACTCAAAGGTTTTGTAACTAAGGGCAAATTTAACCAATGAAATTTGGAATAAAGGACATCTCTCACCGATTAGTCGACACTTTGTGTGACTAGAAGGCTAGCTCATTCTTTTTCCAAAGAAGTAACATTGCCAATGCCATCCAACGTGGCAATGCTGCCAGTTTTTTAGGCACATTTCCAGTGATGACAGTGATGCGGGGGAGTTCTTAAACGTCTATTAGTATTCCTCTCTTATTAAATTTACTTTGTTTTTTGTATATAGGTACCTACCTATGTATATGTAAGTAGAATTTTATAAAATGACTAGCTAACCCGGAAAACGTAGTTTTGCCAATGTAAGCCAAAAAAAATCAAAAAAATAAAAATAACGTTTTATAGACCACACTTATTTATCACTTAGGGGTATGAAAAATAGATGTTGGCCGATTCTCAGACCACACAATTTCATACAAATCGGTTCAGCCATTTCGGAGGAGTTTGGTAACAAACATTGCGACACGGGAAATTTATATATTAGAGAACATAATAAACTTAACCAATGAAATTAAAAGCGATAAGCACTTCTAAACCGCGATCGAGTCGTCAGTGTCAATTATTCCACAATTATGATGACACTGACAGCTGTTGATCGCGGTTTCCACTTTTCCATTATAATACAATACACCGAGTATTGTTCATGAGTTGTTATTGTTGACGACCTATGTGGCGCGGTGGGCGAAGGTCCGCCTGCGACGCAGGAGGTTGCGGGTTCAATTCCCGTCTTGGGACAAATGTTTGTACGATCTACAAAGATTTGTTCCGGGTGTTTTGGGTGTTTGCTATATATAATAAAAAAAAACATCTATCTATGTAATGTATTGTATTAAGTAAGTATATCAGTCATCTAGTACCCATAACACAATCTCTGCTTAGCTTGGGGCTAGATGGTGCTGTGTGGATTTTCCAGCATTATTTATTTATTTATTAATTACTTAAAAACTAATAAGCATCAAGTGTTTAACATATTACAAGGCTTTCATTTCCAACGCCGGCGCCGTTGTGAAAAATACCTCATCACTCATTCTTGCTTGGCTGCAATCGTGTAATGAATTAGCTTCCGTTCAGCTTAGCTAATTAACTAATAACACTTCAGCTGTATAATAATGGATATTATCACGCAATATGTGTACTGAAAACTAACTCATTATATCATTGCATACGTGGTTAGGCTATTTTCTGCATTTCAATTGCGCATTTTCACAATGTTACCTTCAAAGATCTAAGTGCATCCCAAAGTGGTTCGCCAAAAGCTTACCTATGTGCAGAGACCAGCACATCAAGCTACCCCAATATGTGAAATTTATTCGATAGTTTTTCAACTTTAGTACAAATGAATAAGGTTCATATTCAATTGGGAGATTTTAACAGTGTGGGGTAGCTTGATGTGCTGGCGTCTGTACAGATCGAATAGAATACCATAGTATAAAGTTTAAACAGGAGTTCGCACGGCGGTGGTCACTTGAACCATGAAATGGCTTAGCGTAGTACGAAATTTCAGTAGAATGTGAGACCAGCTAATACTGGATTTGTTACGTAGCTTATTTGAATTAAATACTAGCTTCTACCTGGACGCGCTAGAAGGACATAATCGTACACTGACCTTATTAGTGATGTCCTTCAGAAAGGTCACTTGCGTAGTAATCACAAACGGCGAGTGTGGATGACCAGATGTATGAACGTAAACTAAGCAAAAGGAGTATGTAAGGATATAAGATAAGGAGTAAAAGGTGGCGTTGCGTAGTTTCTGCAAACCCTACTGTACTAGCTGCTGACCACAAGTTCGTCCGCATGAACTTCATGAAATTCATCCACAAGTTTAACGTTTTAACAATTAATTATTCATGGACTTAGCCCTATTCGATAACTTCTGTTGCCATAGGTAAAATATTTTTTATAAACGGATGAATACCTTCTGCATCCAAACTATTATATTCGGGTCCTATTGTGAATCAAACAAACCTGAAACTAACTCAAAAAAATCTATACAATTGGGTCTATCTGTTTTCGACCTTATGTGGGAAATCGCACGCCAATTGTTTTTTTTTTATAGATAGCTATATACATAGATATACAATGACACCACGCTATCCACCCCTATTACCAGATGTACAGTAGTGATGATTATAATTTTAATGAAGATATAATCATTACCGATGAATGATTAAATTATGTGGTAGCAGTCAATCCTATTAATAATGCGTAAGTAAATAAAGAGTGAATCCAGTAAAAGATAACAGACTAAGTGCTTTTGTCTGTCGGCTTTCTGACATGTGAACAAATATTATTATACAGAGTTTCCTTATTGGACCGGGGAAATTCAGGCATTTTGTGACAATCACCACCACTTGTGGCAAGTGGATTCGTTTTGATAATAATTTTATTATGTCTCATTAATCGTATGGTACGAGTATCTTAATCTAGAGTGCTTTGTTATGTCAGTTGCTAATGATGTTGTCGATGCTTTTACATCCTTTCTATTTTAACACTTTCAGCTGAGCATCTGGGAATTCAAATGTTTGTTGCGCGGCGCACTATTATCTCATACAAAATAAATGACGAGCAGTGACGTTCTGTTTTTCATACAACCAAAGATAATATGAAATGTGACACAACCGTTACTACACGTAGACGTTTATCCATGTTGTGTCATATGCAATCCACGTATAGTACATAAAAAAAGCACAGCGTCTAACGACGTTGAGAAAGACACATTTTTTACTGACTTGATTAAACGTTGTGTCAAATAGCGTTTATCAAATTTTACGTATTATAACGTTAAGGACACTGGTGCCCATTCTGTGGAGTACAAATGAAACTTAATTCTGTCCCTCTTTTCTCCATTTAACCATCTGCATAGACTTTCCCCAATTATGTTGGGTTTCAGTCTATCCAGATGCAGCTGAATACCAGTATTTTACATAGGGCGTCTGTCTATCTGACCCGTTCAATCCAGTTACTGGGCAACATGATAACCCTTGGTAAGACTGCTGTTAGACATAAGGGCTTCTGACTACCCGTAACAACTGTCAAAGATTTACAAATTGCAGCCTTAACAACGGCTTAGAGCGCTTCCTAAAGCACGTCTCTTTTTTTCTCTTTTATACAACAAAAAAGGGACGACATAAATAAGAGCTGTCAAAATGAGTTTCATTAAAGCTTCCATATTAGTTTATTACACACGTCAGAACTAATAGACTAAAACGGTTCAGGTAAAAGAAAGTTCAGGGCAAACTATTTGCGGCAGAAGATTATTTAAAGTGAAACCGTAGTGTCAGCCCACTAAACTGAAATAGTCATAGGTTTTTTGCAATTTTCATCTCAGTATATGACTTTTTTAACAACATACAACATACGTATGTAGTTCAAAAAGTCACTCGAGTCCGTAAAAAATGTGTTTCACTAAGTACTTATAATTGAAATAAACATACCAATTTTCAAGTTCAAATTGTGCGTTCGAATGACTATTTCATGAAATCATGACATTTGAGCACAATTATACATAGTTTGGAGATTTATTTTGATGATTTTAATGATTATTCTTCAATTATAAATATTATATATTTCCCGTTGACAGCGATGTGGGTCAATTTTTCGATGCCCTGTGATTATTTATTTTATTTTATTTCTTCACATATTAATAATTGTATCATTTTAATGAAATAAATTTATACTTCGAGAAATACATACAATTTGTCACGGTCGTGAATAACTTTCTCAATCATCATATTACTTACAATTATTATTGAAGTTCATATTTCGCGGGCTAACGGTAGGCATTAACCCTTATAGCCAGCGATAGTCCTGTCAATATAACAAACCTAATGGCAAACAGGCGTATGCAACATTTTTCAGCAATACAATTTGATATTTCATACTATAAAGTTAAATGTTTTGAGCTGTAACAATATCTACGCTGTTCCATTAACTTTAATGACTATAATAGATACAGTTTTATGAAACTTTTGACTATTTACACTATGTAGGTAAATAGTCATAGGTTTTTTGCAATTTTCATCTCAGTATATGACTTTTTTAACAACATACAACATACGTATGTAGTTCAAAAAGTCACTCGAGTCCGTAAAAAATGTGTTTCACTAAGTACTTATAATTGAAATAAACATACCAATTTTCAAGTTCAAATTGTGCGTTCGAATGACTATTTCATGAAATCATGACATTTGAGCACAATTATACATAGTTTGGAGATTTATTTTGATGATTTTAATGATTATTCTTCAATTATAAATATTATATATTTCCCGTTGACAGCGATGTGGGTCAATTTTTCGATGCCCTGTGATTATTTATTTTATTTTATTTCTTCACATATTAATAATTGTATCATTTTAATGAAATAAATTTATACTTCGAGAAATACATACAATTTGTCACGGTCGTGAATAACTTTCTCAATCATCATATTACTTACAATTATTATTGAAGTTCATATTTCGCGGGCTAACGGTAGGCATTAACCCTTATAGCCAGCGATAGTCCTGTCAATATAACAAACCTAATGGCAAACAGGCGTATGCAACATTTTTCAGCAATACAATTTGATATTTCATACTATAAAGTTAAATGTTTTGAGCTGTAACAATATCTACGCTGTTCCATTAACTTTAATGACTATAATAGATACAGTTTTATGAAACTTTTGACTATTTACACTATGTAGGTAAATGTATTTAAAAAAAATAAAAAAATATGCTGGACAATCCACACAGCATCATCTAGCCCCAAGCTAATCAGAACTTGTGTTATGGGTACTAGATGACTCATATAGCTAATACAATACATTACCTACATATATATTTTTTATTATACATAGCAAATACCCAAAACACCCGGAACAATTTTTTGTAGATCGTACAAACATTTGTTCCAAGGCGGAAATCGAACCCGCAACCTCCTGAGTCGCAGTCGTGGACCTTCGCCCGCCGCGCCACGTCGTTCGTCAAACTATAATTTTATTCAAAATAAGCAATGTCTTTTTGCTCTCAGAGTAAACTATTATCGCTTAATCAAACCACATCTACATGCACAGTCTTGAAGTAATTGAAATAACGTATAATACCACAATAACGTTATCACTTCCTCATCAAGAACCAAACACAATGATCGGAATTATGTTAAATGGCTAAACAGTAAGCAACACAAAATATCTTAGCCATATCAACTATTATTGTGAATTAATCAGTGCTACCCACTGGCGCAATCAAGCCCTATTATAATTCAGCAAGCATTGAGTTCTGGAGTATTTATAAGACAAGCTATGTGGTGATTGTGTAGTAGGCATCCATTGTACTCGTACACAGTAACATAAAAAGTTAGTTGCAGAAATAAAAGCCGAATCACTTGTGATGAAAAAAATTGAAGATCATTATGTGAATACTAACGAATAGAATGAATAATAACGCTGCTGATTCTACTTAAAAAAATCATAAATAGTTTACTTGTAAATATACATAGGTTTTTAGATTTAAATTTTGTTTTTTACGTTATTTTGTATTTAAATTTTCATTAAAAAGGAATAACTGAAATCAGGATCGCGCATTCCATTTCGGATTTTCAACAATACTCGTACAAAATAAAATAAAATATATATTTTATAGACTAAACTTCTGATGTGAGAATAGAATAGAATATAATAGAAATCAATAGCATACTCTTTATTGTGCACCATGAAAACTTACAAAAAATGACTTTAAAAGTTACATAGGGTGTTACAATGGACCAATCAATCAGTTTTCTAACGATCACAAGTTCGGTTTTCAAAAGGTTGTCTCATTCATACTTTCGCCTCAACGCAATACATAACCCCAAATTTCCATAGAAATTAATCTTAAACACATCTCTGTTTGACTACCATACACTTGAACGATTTTAGCGCCAAAACACACAAGTTAATGGATAAATTCGATAAACCTCTATCGATACGCACCGCCACTACTCTATGTTTGCTTTCTCGATGGCAGTGTTGGGCCCGTAAACATAGTGTGAGGCGACCCTTGTTCTCATATTTACGATAACTGTCCATGCAAAACTCTACTTTGTGATTTCACAGTTAAGGTCTATAATTGTAGGTTACTAACCGATAATTCGACGACCATTGGTTATTGCGATGCCACGTATAGAGTAAAGAAACCCTTTGCAACGTCGCATTTGGTCTGCGGTTCGAGGACTACGTTTTGTGGATTGTCATGTCGGCATGACCGCGTGTGAGTTATGATCTGGGAAATTAGAGGTTGAAGTAGCATGCAAATTAGCGTCCGATATATGGCTTCGTGTCATATTGTGTGGAGCTGTACTCGATGTGAATACTGTCAGCGTCGTTAGATATACTACTCGTATGTTCTAGACCCTTTGTTTTTATTTGCATTTTCATCTTGAATCTTCACTTCTAAAAATGAGACTCGTTATAGCTACTAAACTTTTTGATTCCCCAAGAGGGAAATAGACAAGCCAAAGAAAATGCAAGCGTCAGGAAGTATAATAATATTTCCTGACGATTACAGCCTTTCTGATTTCTTGTAAAAATATTATAAAAAAATTGGTCTGTTAAAATTATCATCCCCCTGCCCTTGTCCAAATTTTTTGGGGTCAGCGCAGCATTTCCTCTTCTTCCATACATCTTTATATGCTGTCATCTCAATTCATCCATCGTTTTTAGGTATGTTAACATCATAATTTTGACTAACGATATTCTATCAAATAATAATAATGAATCCGTACAATATCCCACCCCAACTTTAAATAGAAACCAACATAATTGCACTCGGCGCGTTGAAATGGGTCGTGCGCATTTTTAGTGGGCCAAAAACAAAAGTTTTATTGGAGTGGAGCATTCAACACAGGAGAGCCGTTTCAGCTTTTGAGCAGGTTAATGTTCATCAGAGGAAACAAGGGAACCGGGTGAAAATTCACTGCACTTTATATACCTACAGTAGGGCATTTCGCGCACCTGGATCGCAGTTTAGGGCGTTTTTTGTGAAGTCAATCTGCGAATCCGCAAACTGGCTGGTAATTATTGACATTGTTAAATCAACTTTGCTTGGCAATCATTTCAGAAAAGGAACGTGACCTTTTTCCTTTTTCAAAATTTCAAATAAAGGTAGGTCTACTCTATGCCCTACTTCTGTCATTTTGAAACTAGCAGTTTCGTGTTCCATTCGTTACTAATACTGCCCGTTTTGCACAACTGGTCGGCGGTTTTTGTGAATCCATTGTGAACTTACTAGGCTGCGAACTGACCGGTATTGCTTGATAGTTATGGCTTTTATTGGATCCGTTCTAAGCGAGGCAAATGGATTGTCTGCAGTGTTGTGGTCGCCATTTTTGAAATGGAAATGTGAACTATTACAACGCGCTTTCCCTAAAACCGTTGAGAGACTTGTGCTATTGAAAATGTATGCAGTACTATTGTAGTTTTTATGCCTAGTATGCACGGTTTTGATTTATAGAAAATTGTGCATTTGATGATACATATATTTAAAGGCTTCGCTCAGGTTATCAAAGAGTGTACATATTGAAATATTTTTACTATATCACAAAACAGAAGGGTTGGACTCGAAATAACCTGCTGCAGATCCATATTTCTTCCAACTGGAGAGCAGCAACTGATGTTGTACAGGCATATCTGTATGTTTCTCATTTGGAGAATCTTCGTGCCCGGTGAGGCACCGATCCGAACCGACACTTTGCAAGATGGCTTTGCCCTGAACGGAACGCATCCAATGATATTGCAATGATCCCACTAACAGCCGATTTTTACTATTTAACTGGAGATCGATCTTAACTTGTAACTAATCAATTTTGATTGATGAAACAGACTGCAAATTCATCCAGTTCGCAATCTGTAATCTTGAGAGGGCGAATCTCAAGCAGCATCATTGAGATTGGGATTGAGATACGTTATAGAAATCGGCTGTAAATGAGTTCTACCCGTATTACAGAAGTAATATACTAATTTGGCTGTTCACATAAAATAAGATCAATCCGACAAACAACCATCACAAAGTCAAGCAACTGAGAGCATCATTATATAATATTTAGACGAGAAAAATAAGCAATAAAGTGTGGGGAACATTCGACCCGATATGGGCGTATGATGAGCGGCCATCGCTGAATTATGTATGAAGGGCCGGAACCGCCCGACGGCAGATAACCTCGTGGCCAATAAACAGGGCCCTAGTAAAAGTTAGAGGAGAATAATGGATATTTATTTAGGTATCATAACTGTTATATTTTTCGACAGAACAAAGTTAAGACGTTGCTCGACAATTAGTAGAATAAATGAGTAAATTTGATCTTCAATTAAGTGTTTCAATAGAACGGTTCAAAATTACAGGCACTTTAGTCATCCTCAACCCAACCACTTAAGTCAACCTTACTAGAAAAGTGGGTAACCAATTATTGAAAGCGTCCATATCATTATCATAGGCCACTTCTATGCTTCGCCACAACGACTGGACGGACCGAACGGAATTCAGCGTTCACATTTTTTTTTAATAACGTCCGACTATAGAATGCATGTAACATGTAATAGGGATGTGTTTAAAAATGTAGTGAAGTTAAACGGTGCACCACTACAAAAAGGTTCAGTACATTTTTCTCATAAGGTAGCGACTACCGTGTGTAGTGGCAATAATGCTTAACGCAGCGATAGTAAGTATGCAAAATTGTGTGGAAACTTCTTCTTCTTCTTTCTTCTTTTTTAAAAAACGTTGCCCCACACTAGGAATTTCTCCTGTATCGTGGGTGCGTTTACAAACATTTAAACTCACATACACAAACAGCCAGACCCGGAACAACTACCTGTAGGTCATACAAATATTTGTTCCGTGCGGGGATCGAACCCACAACACGCGGCGCAGCAGCCGATGGCTCAACCACTACGCCAACCGTGTCGTCCCTACTCAATCAGTAACTTTATCAATATTGCATTTTTTTCATCTTTCTACTTCATATCTATAGAAAGGTCATTGTTCTGATGCCATAAATTGTTATCCTCAGGCAACGATAGCTTAATAGAACTCAGAAAATGTTCCACCATGACTATATCCAACCATGCTATAACCACGGATGATATATGCGAATGATCCATCAGGTGACCAAAGGTAGGTAGACCAAATAGAAAATTTAATCAATGGTCTCATTTACAAATATTGATTCGTGAAATTGTAAAAAAATGGGGCACCGCAATAAATGAATAAATACGATAAAAAACAAAAAATAAAAAAAGCGCAACTGTCACTGTCTGTCAATATGGTCTGCGGCATTAACTGTCAGAGCTAGTTTTACTAGCCAATAATAATGTCGCCTGGGGCTTTCGAGCGCTTCAGCGTCACATGCACGGTTTGCACGTACTTACTAACTAAAATGTAATCCTGAAGTGAAGCTCTGATAGTGCTGAGTTCATCATTTTTATTTTTTTCATTTGTTCTTTTATGACATCGGAAAATAATATACACTCCTTAAAATGTTTGCAAACATTTGATGTGACCATGTAATTATAATAATTAATACCTGAAAAGTAAATTAAATTATTAGGAACTATTGTGCAGGTTGTATAGACGTTGATTCATAAGACGTTCTAAAAAAATTTCTTTGTTGGGTAACAAAGAACATTGTTTAGAACGTCTAAAAATGCCGCCCACGTCATAAAAATTAAGTTCTTATTATTCAAAATAAAAATTGAAATTTTGAGTGTAAGCTCATTAGGCCCCACCCCAATGGTAAAAACACAACTATATTGAAAGCTGAAACTCTATTTTACACAAACTTAAGTCAAAGTGGTCATACTAAAGTGATGAACTGTATCTACCTAGCTCTGACATTACGTAAAATCTGTTTGAGAAATCTTTACAATCCATATAGTAGTTTAAAGCCTGCTCTAAAGATTGTAGTAAAATTTGTACCTTGGTTCAGAGAGCTGATCTATTTTCTCAGCGTGGATGCATTCAAGTAAAGTTTAGTAAAGATTAGTGTTTTGTCTATGGAGATCTAACTACTACTTATAAATAATCATAATATCCAGTCTCCGGTGCAATTTAAGAATGGAAGGCCTCTTGAGCACTTTTCCCATCCAAGAAAACGATTTAAAAAGAACACTGCCAGTGTCATAATAAATTGTGTTCTCAAATGAAGTGTAATTTAATGTAAAAAATTTAGACTTGTGAAAGTGACACCACATGTCACACCACACTATTAATTTTGTGAACAAGACTTGAGTAAAAAGGCTGGGACAAATTAATATACTCATATTTTGCAGCCAGCAGTCAGCTGGTTGTAAGAGATAAGAATTTTTGATTGAATAAAAACTAGCGTTTTTTGTGCCTCTCTATTAATATTGGTTATAGCGATAGTTGTAAAAAAAATGGTGTCACAGTGTTTTTAAAAAAGTGAACAGCTTGTCATGCAAGTAAATGGATCTTCCTGTTTTTTATCCAGCAAAAACACAATCTGTACAATAAGATTTTTTTTCGGTTTTAGATTCCGTATTATTTCCAAATTAGAAATGTTATATCATTGAATCATGCATTATTTGGCTAATTGATATTTTTCTTTTTTAGTTAATTTTATTCTGAGAACTTTATTGGCATGTTGAAAATGTTTTAACAGCAGTGTCACATAATAACTGATGTGTAAGCTTAACTACACTTAGTGTGTTACAAGGTGAAGGTCAAGGTGAGTCAGTACCTATCCAAGTGATATTTTTTGGAGTAGCCACAGTCAATTCCTTCCCTTGTTATTTATCTCAACACACCCAGTAGTCCACATAATCAGTCACAGTGAAGTGTTGCTCAAGGATTGGTAATAATTTCAAAAAAACTAACCATTACGACGGTCACGTGAGGTGAATCCCGCGCGGGACTCTGGACGCTACTGCACGCATCTTTTGTTTGAATATTTAGGAAGTCACGTGACTATTCGCGACGGAGTGATGGTCTCCATAGAAATCACTTGCACACATCGGCGCGAGCGAACTTCGTCCTGCAACCCGCGCGGGATTCGCTTCAGTTTAGTGAGAGCTTAATAAGGCTACCGTGTACCATTAAACCTCCAAGTGACCTCCAAGCACTGCTGATAACGTAAAGATACAACTTTGTCCATAAATTATCATGCTCATTTCCCTAGCAGGATAAACAGGGACACTCAATCAAGAGCTCGAGTGATCGTGGTAAGCGCTTAGACCTCGATGTATCAGCGTCGGCGAAGTCTTTAGTTAACGAGTAGATGGCTGCTGCCCCTCTTAGGGAATTACATCCGCTTAGTTTAGTGGGACAGGGTACGACGGATTTGGTTTTTAGTTTTTGATGGAACGTTTTCATCATTTTGGTACAGTATTTTTTTCTTACTTACTTGATACATTATCTGCGCATAAGCTACTTACTTGAAATGAAATCTAAACTAAGAAATAGGAAAGAGCAAGTTAAATCAAAGTGAGCCTAATTATAATGACAATTACTCGTTAAATTTCCAGACATTTTCATAATATAACATCACGCCTGTATTCCTGGAAGGGAAGGCAAAGGTGCATCTATAGTATACCCTCATTTTGCCAGCTATATTTAATCCTACGGGCTGAGTCGCTTACCATCAACCGGGTAGAAATCTAGACTTCGTACTGCCACTGAGAAAATCTAGATAGAAAAACCCAGTAAAAAAGTTCAGTAGTAGCGCTTGTAATCACCACACCAACGCATTGTCTAGTAAATTTTTAAATAAAATTATAGTGGCTAACTCAGGCAAATGGGCCCACAAACGGATTAATCTTGTTGTCTTATTATAAAAAGAGCCAACAAGATCAAAGGACGTTTAATTGTAAGAAAAATCGAGGACACAATTCTTTTCTCAGTTTCTAACCGGCTAAACAATTCAAAAAGGGCTTATCTGCATCAAAATTATAATTACTTGGTCCCTTTAACCGCCTAGATGTCTTAAGGCGACACGGTTTTGTGAGCTCAACAATTAATCAGGCCACAAGGAAGTAATGGTATTGTTATGCGCTCAATTTATTATCGCTTTAAAGTATCTCCAGAGTAATTCAACTTCCCTTTGTTGAAAATTACAAAAGGGTTAAACAATTTTTCCTCTTGGTTTCACCCATTTTTTTTTAATTTATCGTTCATTTCATTCATAATTCCTCCATTCAAAATGCCACTGAAAGAATGAATGTTTCTGCAGTGTTTTAATTTAATTTACAATTATTTAATATCTAACCTACTTCATGCAAAGGTGTTATTGGCAGTCAATCCGTTTTAAACGTAGAATCAAATGAAATTAAAAAATGAAACCAGCCTGTTATTACTGTTTTGTAAAAATTACCTACCTACTACGCTAGCTCAAAGCGGGTTGCGTGGCGATTTCTGATTTCAAAATTGAAATTGGAACACTTAAAAATGTTATTAATTGAACTTCAATGTTTGATTAACCGTCCATTGATTCATATAATGATCAAGCAACGATCAGAATCCAATCCGTAAATAAAAATCCATTTAAAACAATATCAGAGGAAGCATGCCAACCCTAAAAACACATTCAAACAAAATAAAATTATCTCAATTCGATTTTAAACGCCACTAAAATCAGGCAAGGGGTGTGAATAGCCTGCATAATTAGAAATCTGGGCTATATTCCTGGTATTAATAACTCGCTAACGGTACTGAGCCGAAGGCGTAGCGATAACCATTATGCTAAAAGCTTGCGGTACTTCGCCTAATGTGTCTTCAATTTAGAATAAAGTAATCTCTATCACATCGTTAGAATGTATTTTATGCTTCAAGTTCTTGAGGACCTCCGTACTTTCTTTTATGAGCTATCACGAGTGATGATGGTGCGTCTTGTGGTTGGTCTTGACGTCACCTATATTAACATTTACCGTGCATGTTATGGTCTTCTGTAGGTAAAAGAGTATTCCTTCACTAGATACCTATTGTTATAACATGTCTTGTGTAAATATCCTGTTGGAGATTTTATATAAATAAAGTAACATTAACCTAGTGTTTATTATCAGGTACATTAAAAGTACCCGCTAATGGAACTGCCAGTCTGATTTGAAAAATCTTATTCCATTTGATAGACTAATTCTTGAGGATAGTTATAGGCTATTTCAGATCACCTAACGGCCCTTATGGGCGGGTGAAACCGTAGGGCACTGCTAGTATAGTTGAATACGGTAAATGCATTCAATTTTATACTATCTTCAAAACGATTGAAGGGATTTCAGAAGATATTTGAAATACATTAGATCTCAGATGGAATCTTTGTGAATTGCGAAATCATTCTCGGAATATACACATCTCCTTTTTAATGTCGCCTTTTGTTTCGTAGTTTAGATGCTCAAAAAGTCAAGTATTTATTTACCTCACATATCACTAGAAAACCAACGTCAGTCTTAAACGGAACTTTTTGCCGCAGCCATTTTTAAAATTTTACAGAGCGTGTGTCATAACCTGTTTACAAACAAATGTTTTTCTCTCTTTGTTAATAAACAAAAATAAAAATCTCGAAATCCACATAAACAGACAATTTACTATTCGTATAACGTTTTTACGCATCATCTCCGAAAATCCCAGTTAAGATCTCGATTGCTCTCAAACTGCCGTCTTCACCGAAGCACAGTTTGGCACAAACGTGATCAAAATATTTGTGCAATAGTCGGAACAATGTTAAATGACTCCAGTTTCCTCAATCTGAATCGGACAGTTAATTGGATTACCAGTTTCAAGGCGAAACCTGATGAATTCCGATATTGGTGGATTGTTATTCATTGTGCCATGGCGAAGTAATAAGGGATAATCAAAATTATAATTTGTTTGTGCTCGGCTTTCTGTGTTATTCGATATGTATTATTCGATATTTACCTAAGTAAGTTAGTATCGAATAATAAAACGTAAAGCAGTTAGTACCTTCTGCATTTAGTAAAGCCCGTGCCAGTGTTGCATTGTTTAACTAAGATTGTTTTTTTGGTAGTTTAGTTGGACTATGAAAGGTAGGTAGGTATTAAGTTATATAATATATGACAATAATCATGAAAATTTCGGTAGTCTGTGGACTACTATGAGTATGGACGTTGGAATAAGCACAGCCAGAAATATAAATACTTAAAAGTAAACTTATTAAATACTACGATTTGCCTGCGACTTCGTTCGCGTGGATTTCATACTTGTCCCTTCGAACTCTAACATCCCCTCCACTCCCTTTGAAGCGTAGTTTTGAAAAAAAATAGCCTATGTTACTTGCTGATAATGTAGATTTCTATTACTTTCTGAGTACAAACATACATACGACCGATGTGGCGCGGCGGGCGAAGGTCCGCCTGCGACGCAAGAGGTTGCGGGTTCGATTCCCGCCTTGGGACAAATGTTTGTACGATCTACAAATATTAGGTCTTTACCTATGAAATTGCCGTTTTGCAGTACTGGCCATTTCAAATCAAAATATTTTTTGTTTGGCTAAGAATTCTAATTTCAAATTAATTTTATTTTAAAAACATGGATTTATTTTTCCAAAAGTAGTCATTTGTTTATTGATTAGTGTTACATTTTCATCGCATTTAAATCTTTTTCGTCATCATGGATACGTTAAAAATTCGAGTAATTATGGAATATGAGTACCGTCGTGGCAGCAACGCGGCACAAGCGGCACGCAACATCAACGACGTTTACGGAGCTAACACTACAAACCAACGCACTACCTGTTATTGGTTTGCTCGCTTCCGTTCTGGAAATTTCGACCTGAAAAATGAACCTCGCGGTCGTCCGAAGACTTTGGTCGACAATGACGAATTAAAGGCGATTGTGGAAGCTGATGATACACAATCTACGGCTGAATTAGCAGCAGCTTTCGACGTTAGCGTCAAAACAATATTGGTCCATTTGCGTCAAATTGGCAAGGTAAAAAAGCTTGACAAATGGGTGCCCCACGAACTCAATGATCGCCAGCGCGAAGTACGCGTCGAGACGTGCCTTGCACTGCTCAACAGACACACAAATGAAGGAATTTTGAACCGCATTGTTACCTGCGATGAAAAATGGATTCTGTTTGATAACCGCAAGCGCTCAGCAAGTTGGTTGGATCCTGGTTCAGCACCTAAACAATGCCCTAAACGAAAACTTACCCCAAGAAAAGTGATGGTCACTGTTTGGTGGTCTAGCGCCGGTGTGCTTCAACACAGCTTCTTACCAAACGGGGTGAGCATTACTGCAGATGTGTACTGTGAAGAATTGAACACAATGATGGAGAAGCTGGCACATCTCCAACCAGCATTGGTCAATCGCTCGTCTCCGCTGCTCCTGCACGACAACGCGCGACCTGATACTGCACAGCAGACGGTCTCCAAGTTGCAAGAACTGGGGTTGGAAGCTCTCCGTCATCCGCCCTACTCACCAGACCTTGCGCCTACAGACTACTACTTTTTCCAGAATTTGGATAACTTCTTGGCGGGAAAAAAATTCAATACCCGAGAGGCAGTACAAAATGCCTTTGAAGAATTTGTTGCCTCCCGTCCAGCTGATTTCTTTAAGAAGGGCATCAATAAACTGCCACTGCGTTGACAAAGATGCATTGATTGCATGGGTGATTACTTCGATTAATACAAATAAAAAATACATGAAAAAAAATCATTTAAATTTTTTCATACAAAACGGCAATTTCATAGGTAAAGACCTATTATTTGTTCCGGGTGTTCTGGGTATTTGCTATATATAATAAAAATATCTATCTATGTAATGTATTGTATTAAGTATATCAGTCATCTAGTACCCATAACACAAGCTCTGCTTAGGTTGGGGCTAGATGATGCTGTGTGGATTGTCCAGCATCATTTATTTATTTATTTATTAAATAAGCCGGAAAAGGATCGGGAAAAGGCTAGATGACTGATATACTTAATACAATACATTACATAGATAGATATTTTTTTTATTATACATAGCAAATACCCAGAACACCCGCAACAAATATTTGTAGATCGTACAAACATTTATCCCAAGGCGGGAATCGAAACCGCAACCTCCTGCGTCGCAGGCGGACCTTCGCCCGCCGCGCCACATCGGTCGTCAAATTTGTATTGTTGCTATGCTTATTAATTCATCGTCACTTCATCTCTTCGTGACGGTTACTATTCACACTAGATTACCTTAATATAATCTACATAAGCAACACTATTGTCTGGGAGATTAAATAGGATTATTGTTAATAGCTTAATATGCATTTTCACGGTTCAGTATCTACGTCACAGGTTTAGTGGAATACTATTGGCGTACCTATTGTGTATCGAATATTCAATATCCTAACTTAGTAGGTACAATAAACACATACTTAAATTAGAAAGTCATTTTTTCAAATTTGTTTGGTTTTTTTATGCCATAAGGACGTTAAGATTAGGCTTTTTGTGATGTTATTAATTATTCAAGTAAAATCAATCAAAAAAGCGTTTGGATTCCAGAAATCAGAAAGTATTATTGTAGATTACTATCAATTTGCGGAGGTGTCGTTTCTGTACTCCCGCTCCTTCTTTTTTCTTAGTTTCATCAGCATCTACAATCTTACAATCCTGACTGATACTAGCAGTACCGACATTATTACCCGACACAACAAGTATCCCATCATAACGCCATCAAAATCTGGTGGAGAGTAATTTGGAAACTTGAAGCCTGACAAGCCTGACACGCGTCGAGGACAGCAGGTAATTTATCATCGTAGCCCCTGTCTGTCCAGTCGTGTTTATCACAAAATGACGTTTATGTCGTACATTGAAAAAAGTGATGTATTTTTTTTGCAGCGAGTCGAGTCATTATTTACTTGTGATTTTTTCATACGTGACTTTTATTTGGATTTCCTATCTGTTTCTTAAATGTGGTTGATTTCGACAGTGTTTGTGTTTAATAAATGATGACAATAAAAATGCAATGAAAACTAGTAGTTTTTCTAACTAAAATGATGGAATTGCTTTAGCTAAGATTAGCCAAGTACATGGGATAAATTATAGTGTAAGTGTGTGCTCAAATACCGGTGCACACTCTTCTCCCTCACCCTTATAGTTCGATGAGACGATAATCCATCACGACTGGAGTAGGATCAGGCGCAAGAACAACGGCTTAACGTGCTTTCCAAGGCACGGGAGTATCACACCGTGGTAACATGAAATTGTGAAGCTTTTGAACCTGTCTGACCGACCGACTGACCGATCAACCAAACGACAGACGGATGCTAAAGTGTCGTAGATAATGCGCCAATAGCAGATTTTTTTACAAAATTAAGTAAAAAGATGATCGTGGTTGGTGGACTCAGCAGAAGATGCCAAGTCCCAATTACCTGCTGACACAAGAAATAGAAGAGGATTTCCAACTCAGGAGAAAATGGAAAACTGCTATGTGTAGCTAGTGACATTGCCTTTGCAAAGGCCCGGAAACTGGGTTCATTTAAGATCACTGCCACATTATTTACTATTCAACACCCTGATCTTTGATCTGCTGATAAAGTAATTTGGAAGTAACCTTTCGAAGGGTCGGGTTAAGAGCGCATGATTAGGGATTAGATGTGCGTCTAAGTTCGAAACTAGTTGGGCAATTCCTAATGACGTCATAATTACACTATTTCTAAAAACGTTAAAAGTACAGTTATGACTTCCAGAAACGCCATAAAATTTTATGTTTTCTTGTTATTCGTTACGGTGGAAGAAATTATTTAATGTCATAAGTTTTTTTTTTTCTGAAGTTTTGTTCAGCCAACTTTGATACTTAGCTTGTTGAAAAGTTACGGTGCTCACTCAACGAGAAAAAGTTTATTTTAGATGTTCCGAATTACGACAAAGAATGTCTTCGGAAATAAATGACTGAGGGGACAGGAGAATAAAGACTCTTAAGTTGGCATTTCACGACCAGCATGGCGGATAGACGACATTTATTGTTCGTTATTACTAACACTAGGTAAAGTAATGCCTATACATATATATAAAAAACGTACTGTTTTTGCACTACTAAAATATTTCGGCCATACAATAAGTTATCGCCTACCCCTTATTTCGTTCATTATGTACATATATCGCACAGCTAGATTAAAACTGAGACAACTCAAAATACGAGATTGTTTAGTTAGAAACTCCAAAATACAAATTTATCAATAGAAATTATGGATTCCTAGCCCCATTTAATATGCAGTGACATTCTACAACATGTTTATGACCTACTATAAAATTACGTTTCAAAACTTCTCTGAAAAAATCTAGATAAATGGGTATTTTTCATCTGAGTACTGAAATAAATAGTTTTTGGAGTTGTGTCAGTTTTGATCTAGGTGTGCGATATGTAGGTACCGAATAGTCCTCCATATTCACATGCTAAATTTTATTTTGACTATATCATATTCTTGTTTCTTGTTAAACAAGAAAGGAACGAAAAAATAAGATAGCTGTCAATTTTAGTTGAACTAGAGCGTCCATATAATTACAGTTGATATTTCAAACGCATCAACCAAACAATGTGACGGTCTCCTTCCTTTTCAAGAGCAGTATGACAGTAAGAGACATCAATTATCTTGTTTTAGTTTAGAACTAAAACATGACTTGACTTTTCGGCCAAACTACTGGTGACAAATGGTTTAAAGTCCAACAAAACTGGCCAAACAAACTCAATTAAATTGTTCATCCGTCTAAAGTACGCGACAGTTAATGCTATTGAAAACCCATTTTATTGTTGACTCTGTAACTTAAAATGACTCTCCTGGAAGAGTTGAAGAATGTGTGGAGGAATTTCGAGCCATTTTTTATGGATGGGAAATTATTTAATGACATCTCCCGTTCTTGGAGGAACGGGAAGGCGTGTCAGACTTTTGCTGACCAAAACCCATCCGTGTTCCGTCCTTGTCCTTTACGTTCTAGGGTCACAGTAACTCTTCCATGCATCCCGCAAACCTGGCAGGCTTCGACCCCTTAGTGGGCTCCGTCAATTATGCTGACACGACACCTTGAACCTGGGCCTGGTCTCTGAACGAACGAATTCCAAACCCCTGGCATTAAGATAGTGAGGGTTTCAGTTGAGTTGAATCCAACATATCAAACAAAAGGCAGAAAGAACCCAGAGCAGGTACCTTCCAATAGAAGCAACATATGCAAGCATTTTGATGTCGAATTCTGTGAATAAACATCATCATCTGCCTACCCTTTTCCCAATTATGTTGAGGTCAGTTTCCAGTCCAACCGGATACAGCTGAATACCAGTATTTTACATGGAGTGACTGTCAATGAACATTACATCCTTCTTAACACCTTAACTGCTGGCAGTTAAGGTGTCTATTGTGTCTCGTTGTCTGGACAACGAGACACAATAGACGTTCAAGGTGTTAACATAGTTATTGTATGTATAAATCGTTGTGGCCTCTCATGCACGAGTTTACGGGTTCTAATTCGGGCAAGTACCGATCTGTCTGTGTGTGATTGTGCTGGTCAAGCTATCCCAAACTGTCAAATTTTCCCAATTGGACATGAACCTTGTCTGTATTATTGCGAGGATTACCCGGTAGAATACTCTCCCGAAAGAAGCAGCAAAGTAACATTTTGTAATTTTGTAGAAAAGCATTTCAGTATTAAGGTTTTGACAGAGTTTTACAGGATGTATTCCTCCTATACTTTATTCTTTTAACATAAGTACTACGTATATATCAATTCACCCAATTATAGAGCCACGTTTTATCCTACTGGCACAAATACGTCCTCATGTCACTAATTATATCCCGCTCAACTTAAGTAATCCATTGATATATAATAACGGCCTTGAGTAAGTCGCGACCCCTACATTTTACGCCCCACTGGCTCAAGGGATGTAATACCGACCCCTTAAGTTTCTAATTGGGTTCATTGCCTCTAAAGGTCACAAGTTTTTACAGTAACCCTGAAAATATTTTTACTGTAGTATTTAATGTTGGTGGCGTCTGGTGTTTTATTATTTTCAGTACTAGAAGCCTTAAAGTTTTGTGGTATATATTAAGTTGGACAAAGGGAAAGTTTGGCGGTTTTAGTAATGACTGTGACCTTTTTTATTTTATTACATAATTATCATAGTAATAACTTCATTTTTGCATCAATCAAAGGTCAACCATACAATTAGGTATTTCAACAATTGGGTTCAAACGAAAATAAATAGGTCCCGCAATTAGATACGAGCTAAATTGAAAATAGTCCATTTCCAAAGTCACATTTACGTAGCTCGTTACTTCATAAAGTTTTAATTTAATGCGTATATAAACATTCATAACTCACTATTTTGCATTGACCTGACCTTGTTATTTAGGTTGTAGCATTTGATTTATTACATTACAAAGGTGTCGCATTACCAGATCGTTTTTCTTTGCTTTTTCTCACGGTATGTTTTTCTACAAAGTCTTTCATCACTGGCTGGTTGTTTGCTGTTTATATTCACCATAAACTGAGAAGAACAATCTGCACTTTGCAAAAGCGATTTTTTATCCAGACAGTATTTCTGAGAAACTCTTACATCTAAACTTCAAACGATGAGATTTTTTCAGGTCTCTACTGCTACAGTTGTAAGCAGCAGGGACTAATTTTTTACACGAAATGCTTGTTATCATAGACAAGAAATCACTTCTACAAGTATATCAAGATAACAGTATACAAAAGATTAAGTAAGGAATAACTTCGCTAACAACCCTAAACAGAAAGATCTTGTTAATAAAAGTTGGAGATATTATCGTAGGTATAAATAGCACACAAAAAAGTGTGGGCGCAATTTTGTCACAAAACGAAATTAACGTAACAGATATTAGGAAAATTATTATCTTGTTTTGACCAACAACTATAACGTTCTAGAAACAGAAACCTTAGAGATCCATTCGTGCTTAAAACAACACAGCCAGTACTTACTTTTATCTCCGTTTTATTGCTCTTAAAGACGTGAAGCACCTAATTAAAAAAAGTTGAGCCTATAATCCAACTCTTCACGTTTTGAAATTGTAACAAGCGGTTTTTTTTTCAGCGGTTTTCTGCCATCCCGAGGGAAATCGGCGTATTCAATTGCCACTGTAATTCGTTACTGGAAAACGTAATAAGGTTTAACGAGTTCACAAGGATTTCAGCTGTAATCAACAATAAAATAAAGGGAGGTGTAATTAAAATCATTGCCAAAGACCTAAAGTGTGTCTGCCTTTTACGGATTTTCTTGAATTGGATCGTAAAGCGTTTTATTTTTCCACCTTCAACTAACAATTAATCTTCATTTCTATTGTATTATCTTTGGGAACCAGAGGAAAAACAATGACTGTTTTCTTTGGGATAGAGCTAAAGTTTAAGCTGTGCCGGCAGGTATAATATCAAAGTGCTTTTAAGGTACTCATTCTTTATTTTCACTTTAAGTCGGAGATATAGAACTCGACCGGATCACAAGCGTAATTGTAAAATACAAGGTCTGCAAAGAAATCTTGGGTTTTGCTTCTAAGTGTGATACTCTAGTAAATTTTAACTGTCATCATAGTCTGGTGGATTAGGCCTTCATCATTATTAATAAATGAATGATCATGAGGTGACTCTTGAGAGATGATGACAATAGGAATGTGTCCAAGGTAAAAATATAATTAGTCTATTTGGTCCGTCAGTTAGATTACCAAAAAATATAGGACACGTATCAAATTTCAGGAGAAGGGGCTTGTGACGTCACTTTTACGTCAAATGAGTAGCACGGTGTGACGTCACGCGAAATTTAAACGCACTATATCGTCATGACTTCTTGGTTTACGTGACAAAAGAAAAAAACGTGACCAGTATTTTTGAGTAATCCAAATTTCAGACCAAACAGAATTTTTGACGACACTAACCTATTAGAGATGTATGGAAAAAGAAGATATGCTGCACCGATCACTGATAAATTGGTATATGGGCAAGAAAAATGATGATTTTCTTAGTTGGCGTAGCTTCAAAAACTCTTTGGTGCTCCATTCAATCTTTTCAGCCCAAATCACCAACTTCCGTCTGCCTATAGTCGTAAGTATGTAGGTCTTGTTTTTTTACTATATGAAACTGTATATCTAACTAGATAATTCGATCTTGCTCCAGTCACATCCGTTTGTGTTTAACGTTCCACATGATGACGTCAGACTTAGGTGGAATCTAAATGAATAAGACTGTGGAATGGATGTAGGTACTGTATCTATTTCAACAAAATCAACCATCATCTTGCTGACCTTGTCCCATGTGACTTCATCAGGGTCCGCGCAAGAGGGATTTTCCTTTCTTTTTTTTTTCTTTTTTGGTCTTTCGGCCTCCTTCTGGACCATCACGGTCTCACAGAAGGAGGCAACTTCCCTCCAGTTTTCTCTCTCCGCCAGCATAGCCCTCACTACTGCTTGCAGAGACAGGTCTCGCCCGATCTTGGTGACCAAGAACTGCCGCTCGGAGGCCCACGCAGGGCACTTCTCTAGCGTGTGCTGTGCAGAATCTAGGTCACCTCCGCAATCACCTCCGCCTCGACCATCGATCGAACAACGCCAGCGTAGAGGCGGCGAACTTCTTCCCGTGGTCCCCCGAGATTGGGCAGCAGCCTGTGCAAAGCACCCACTGCCTTTTCAACTCGAGGGACCAGGCGCTCGAAGTGCTTTTCGAAGTCCCACCGACCGTCGATGCCACGACTTTTGCCACTCCGAATTCAGAAAGCTGGATGGTGTCGTCGAAGGTGTCTCCACCGGCCAACACCAGAGTGTCATCTGCATAGCAGATGACATTTACGCCTATGGGGAGATCGACTCGCAGAACGACATCGTATGCAAGATCCCACAAGAGAGGGCCTAAAACCGACCCCTGCGGAACCCCACACGTAATTTCCCTCCGATGTACGCTACCATCCCGACCCACGTAGCGAATATGCCTGTCGCGTAGATAAGCCCCGCTGATGCACTGCAAGTAAGGGGGGACTCTGTGATACGCTAGGGCAACCCCAATCGCATCCCAAGGCAGGGAGTTGAAAGCGTTGACGATATCCAAACTTACCGCCAACGCCACCCCACCCCGGGAAATCGCCTGTTCCGACAGCGAGCGGACGCGTAGGATCGCATCTACTGTTGAACGCTGCCGTCGGAAGCCATACTGGCAATCGGCGAGGTCAGGTCCAACACGCGACAGGTGCTCGACGAGCCTTTCGGCAATTATTCTTTCGAATAGCTTGGAAACCTCGTCGAGCAGGCAAATGGGACGGTATGCAGAGGGAGACTCCGAGTCTCTACCTGCCTTCCTCAACAAGACCAATGCAGCCTCCTTCCAGTCGGAGGGGAACACGCCCGCACAGAAGCAGCTGTTGAACAACTGTCTTAGGCGGTCCCCTAGAGCTGCCACAGCCAGAACCCACGCTCGGCCCGGGATACCATCCGGGCCTGGCGCCGTATTACGAGCCCCCATCCGTCTGACGGCTCGGTCGAGCTCGCTTTCGGTAACTCTGTACTCCTCAGACCAGTCTGAAGCTGGCAAGAGTGACGAAGGACTATCCCTAGCTACTGGAAAAAGCGTGGTTACAACACTCTCCAGCAGCCGCGGATCCATGGTTTGAGTGATGGGGGGGACCCATGGACGTAATTTAGCCATTACCAACTTGTATGGTCTCCCCCATGGATCCCTGTTCAGCCCCTCAATAAGCTCCCGCCAGGCCTCGGACTTGGCCTCCATGATCGCGTGTTGGAGCACCATAGTCGCCTCCCGGTACGCTCTGTAGGCTGTGTCTAATTGCTCGTCCGACGCCCTTGGTTCTCTTCTTCGCCGCGTGCGTTGATATTGGCGTCGAGACCTAAGACAGTCAACGCGCAATTGCGCGATGTCCTCCGACCACCAGTATACCGCACCCGGTCGCTGCCCGCACCTGACTCGGGGCATGGAAGCGTCACAAATCAACGTCATCCTGTCCCGAAACCAAGCAGCCTCTTCTTCTGGATCGGGCAAGATCCCCTGGGAATCTTCCGGCCACGCCACAACGTTTGCAGCAGCAATGAGCATGTCTTGATTGAGCCGCTTGAGGGCCCAACGTCGCGCCGGTGGGCTAGGACCTAGACGGTTCGGACTAGCAGAAGGGCGCAGAGTCACATCAAAAACGATGTGGCGATGGTCAGAGAGTGTGACCATCTCCTCTGCTACCCTCCATTCTGAAACCATGTGAGCAACAGAAGGAGTCGCCCATGAGAGATCCACAATTGACTCCCCCTGCCACCGAACACATGTGGAGACAGACCCACGATTTAAAAGTCGGAGGTCAAGCGACACCGCCCAGTCTTGTACTGCGCGTCCCTTCGGTGTATCCCGGGTATTTCCCCAAGCTCTAGAGTGAGCATTGAAGTCACCCACGACGAGTACTGGACGTGGTGAGCATTTGTACCGAATGCAGTTCAGAAGCCCGTCCAGATATTCCTCGAATTCAGCGAGAGAAATGTTAGGAGACACGTAGCAGCCCACTACGGCCAGATTTCCCCATTCCACTGCAACTAATCCATGACCCCTATAAAGCAGGGAGCAATGAGGGCCACTGCTCCCACCAGTCCAATAAATAGCAACGGAGTCCACTGTGTCCCGAAACCAACGAGGGTGATCCCTAAGACCATATGGCTCCGCTACCACCGCCAAGGCAACTGACCACTCCGCAATAGTCGGATAAAAAAGATTCTGAGCATTACGGCAGTGGTTCAGATTGCACTGGAGAACTTTTAGGGCTGGGAATGTGAAGTGTCCATTTCCTCCAAAGGTCCTGCAC
The DNA here is from genome assembly GCA_905147745.2 of Phlogophora meticulosa. Lineage (NCBI taxonomy): Eukaryota > Metazoa > Arthropoda > Insecta > Lepidoptera > Noctuidae > Phlogophora > Phlogophora meticulosa. The sequence goes on along the minus strand of LR990528.1, from coordinate 6,832,817 downwards.
ATAGTGGTGTAGGCGTCGACTCTTGGGCTACCGCGGGGGAAGACGAGGCACGCGTCTTACGCGGAGTACATTTTTTGCCTCCCAGCCGGTGATCCGCTGGAAGTCCCTGGTCTGCACACAACGGATGACGTGCATTCTCTCGCTTTGTGGGGACCCCCACAGGCATAGCACTGGGTGCTCCGGTCAACCGCACTAGTGCACCGGAGGCGGACGTGTCCGGGCTCAAGGCAACGGAAGCACATCATACGACGCGCCGCCAAAACGTGAACCCTGGCTAAAGTCCAGCCTAAGCGCAAGTGCTTGTCGGACGCCAGTTTTTTTATTACCACCAGTGGGGCACGGACCCAGACATGTCCCATGGAAGTAGGTGGACGACGGATTTCACCTACTGTCACGTCTTCAATAGAGCAACCGCCAACCTCGGCAATAGCAGCTGCAACCTCACTAGGCGTGACGGCATCGTCAAGATCCATTACCCTTGCCTCCGCTCTTTTGGTTGGACGCGAAATCTTCACGTCAAACTCACCAAGGACCTCCCGCATACGGCTAGCGAGACAGTCAGCCTTATGAGAAGATTCCGCGCCTGCGACTGTAAGGATCATTCCGCCATCAACAGCCTTCTTCAAGCCGACATTATCGATGACGACATCGGCCAAACGGATTCGCTGCCTCATCGCCAGCATGACTTCACTAAGTTTAGCAGATGATCCATCTCTGATAGAGACTGTAATAGCTGACGTGGTTGGAACCCTCGGCAGTTTTATCGGCAGCTTTTTCCGCTTTACGTGAGTGGGTGATGTCAAAGTGGCAGATGGGTCTACACCTGCTTTCGCGTTGAATTGGGGAGTCTTTGTAATGTTGGCCTTCTTCCTCACCACAGTAGACCAGGTCTCTGGCTCAGTCCTTGCCGAGACACTCAACGCTTGCGAAGCTTGAGTTGCTACTACAGACACCGTAGGTAGTTCCACAACTTGAGCCACTGCTTTTCCTTTCCCTTTTCCCTTCCGCTTCTTCGTTTTGGAATTAAGAACCAGGCGTGGTTCGACAATTTCTTGCGCTTCAGCAACCGAAGGCAAACTTTTCCTCGCATCATCGGCAGCCAGAGGCGGACGCAAGGGCTTCTCCGGAGGCAATCTCCTCTCCAAAGCAGCCAGTTTGGCATCCATCATGCCCCCTATCTCCAGGGCTATAGATCGCCGAAACTGAGCCTCCGACTCGTCCGACCGAAAGACAGTGGTCTGGGTAGGTCCCATTGGAGAGACTGTCACGGTGGGGCTTACTGTAAGTTCGCCCTTGCGACTGTAAAGGCTAACCTGAGCTGTTAGCTTTTCAACTTGCGCTGATAGACTGGTAAGGCGAGCCTTCAAGTCAGCATTTTCTGTCTCCAGCCTCTCAACGTTGACTTCTACCGCCGATCGCGTAGCCAATTCAGCTACTGCAGCTTGAACAGTCACTGCCGCCAACTTGAGGCTGTGGACAAAGCTCGCTTTAAGGTTGCGCGATTCGTTGGCTACCTTTTGTATGGCACTAAGACTATCCTTGATGCAGGAGCTTAGTTGCGTGGTTGGTTGCGCCTGCATTGTCTTGACTAGCATCTCCAGTTCAGGTAGGTTCTGCTGTGCTGATGCTCGTGTTTTTGCCTGCTTAGCCGGCGGACTCTCTAGCTCGGACTCTTTGCCTTTCTCACCCCCGTCTGTTAGCGGTTCACCAAGGCTAAGCGGTTTAACCGCTTTCTTCTTCGCTTTAAGCTGTGTGCGCTTGCGCGTGCCAGCCCGCGAGGATTTCGTCGATGTTTCAGAGGCATGCGACATTTGCGAGAAAGACGACTCGCTGGTGTCACTCGCCATCTCATCACCAATTGGGGTAAGCGGGCGCACAAAATGTGCGCGAGTTACTCCCCTATTTGGCACTTTCTTCTCCTTTGGTTCCGGTGCCGTGGATGTGCTGGGAACAAAGCCTAGCGACTCCTCATCACCGATACGTGAGCCACTCTGGCTCAATGCGCCCTCGAAGGACGGGTAAAAATCCGACTGGGATTTGAGGCGATCATTGTCCCCCCCAGAATACGTGGGACAGACCGAGCGCTGCTCGGTGAGGGATTCTCCTACTGCGGAGCAGCAGGTACCCTCCTGGGGTAGTTTTCTTGTATGATTCGCTTTCATTGTATGTATTGCTGAACACAGCTTTTCCTTTTTTGTTATGGGGTGGGGTCCCCAGGAATGTCGCGCATCATCCGAAAACATCAACAGCTGTTGAAGTTCTCAGACGGTTCGAACCTCCCGCTAGCCCGATGTTATGGACTCCGCCCTGTGTCTCTCTTAGTCTGGTCTCTCACTTGAGGCCTTCCGGCATGAGTGGCTCTACCGGCAAAGCCCTCAAGATCATTGAGACACACAAGCCCCACCACGACAACAACGTGGAGACACACTCGGTGGGGAACATGTATTATTACCTACACATGTTTTTGCAAATAAATAATCTTTATCTTGAACCTTCCATTCTGCCCTGTCTTAAGTCCTAAGTAAGTCTTAAGTGTTTAAGTCTTAAGTCCCTTAAGATATCATTCAGTCTCTTTCCTTTCATATAACTGCTCACACATTTCATCGATCATCATTTTTGTCCTTACTCTGTCTCTCTGTCCATCCACATGTATATTTGTCACTCTTCTCGGCATATGCGATTAATCCCTATCACATGTTTATACCAAAAGAAACGAATTACTTTCAACTTTTCTGTTACTCTCAAATTTTCTCTCATATACTCATTTTTACTTTATCCATTCTCGTCATTCCAGACGTTCAGCTCAACATTTTCATCTCCGCCAAATGCAATCTTCCTTCATCCGTTTTCTTCATAGCCCTGTGTTTACACACACCCACACATATACAAGGATGCTCTACCACAATCGAGCGACTCGCCACGATCATACGCTACGCTACCAATGCATTATCCCACACCACCGCGGTAATAATAAATAATAAATAAATAATGTTGGACAATCCACACAGCATCATCTAGCCCCAAGCTAAGCAGAGCTTGTGTTATGGGTACTAGGTGACTGATATACTTAATACAATACATTACATAGATAGATATTTTTTATTATACATACATAGAGAACACCCAGAACACCCGGAACGAATATTTGTAGATCGTACAAACATTTGTCCCAAGGCGGGAATCAAACCCCCAACCTCCTGCGTCGCAAGCGAACCTTCGCCCACCGCGCCACATAGGTACATACTTTAGTATAAATAACTCAGTTGCTATATTGTGAACCACGGAATACTCATTATTGTATCAACAGTTCACTTTGCTTATTAAATCTACCTAGCATTTTTAGTCATAAAGTACAAATCTTTTTATCACGTACTTTTGGATTTTCCTCAGATGACGAAAATGCTAGTCGGAGTATCAAGTACATACTGCTTTTTAGTGGGTCTACTTCGATGTGTTTTATTGATGTAACTAGGATATAATATTTACTGGCCGTTTCCTACTTGAAAAGCTCTAACGGTATTCAATTATTCATCTTCTTACTGGATGTATGAGCTATATCATCCAATCGAGGAAAGTGGTTACGTCAATAGCTGACATCGGTTTCAAGATAAAATACCAGGCATGCCTTAGTACTAATTCTGTTAAAAAAACACGTTTCTCGCGACAATTTCATTATTATCATCATCCTCCTGCTTTATACCAATTTATTTGGGTCACATTGTCTTCTTGCTTACATCTCCATTTAACTTTCCTCTACATGACCTTCATTGCTCCGCATCACAAGCCCTAATCACTACAATCAATACATACACAACTTCTCGATCACTACATGTTCAATTAAATTCTAAAATCTTACTATACCTAAGTATTTCAGTACTTTCTAGTCTTTGAATTCTACTTAACACGTTGAATATCCGTACACAAAGGTGTAAGCACCAAATATCCTAATATTAGCATAAACAAAACCAAAATTGGAAACAAAAAAGTTTCAAACAAACGGGCACTCATAAATACTTTATCTAAAACAAAGCGTACAAAATCCTAAAACCAAACAATTCGTAATACCTGGCCGCAAAATTAACGGTGTGGCCGCCGCATTCTTTTCGTTCCGGCCGCAAAACAATATAAACAAAAAAAAAATGGCCGAAATACTTCGTGAAAACAACGACACAGAAATCCTGGGTCTACAGGTAATAAGTGAAAGTGCCTCGGCACTGCCAAATTAAATATGAATGCCCGTTGTAACAGCACTCTTTCGTAGTTGAAATATAATCCTATACCTTTTTCAGTTCATGCCGTTTTTATTGTAGTTTTTACGAGCGACGCGACAGTGATAGTGACGCGGTCGCAGGGTTACATATATAAATTATGCATTAGGAGGTATTGGTTTGTCGGTATTTTGTAGTGATGCGCTGACAGATATTCCTGTATAACTGTGCGATATCGGAAAATTACTAACATGATCTCGTTAGAAAACTGTGTCAGAAAAGCGGAATCGAGATAGAAAAGTGCGGATGTGTTCAGGAACTTTGAGTCTATGTATTTATAACGTCTATATTCAACGAACGAATACCATTTCTAGGAGAGTTACTTCAAACAGTCTCCCCACAATTTGTTACTCTTATAAAATAAGCAGAAAGAATCGATCTTCATCTCCGCGATCTGTAATCTCTCCAGCTTCCTTCACTTCCATATTTCATTCACATAACTTTCATTCACTTGAACTCGATTCGAAGCGCTCATTTTTCATAGCTGTGACTGGTACTTGCAATTCATGCTCTGAACGTGCAATAAGTACTGGAACCTCTACTTGTACCTATAGAACCAGCTCTCAAGTAGATTATCGTGTTCCGATTAAATTGATGGTGTTTTAAGCGCCATTTTGAAGAATTCTAAATTCAATTGTCGATTACTTATATTACTGTGTGCAGCCAATAGTCCATCTACTATGACATGGGACTTTAAAATAATTCGTACCTAATATATTGTTTATCTATGTTTTTTTATCTATGTTAATTTAATAAATTGATGTATGAATAATAATAATAAAAAAAAAGAATGCTGGACAATCCACACAGCATCATCTAGCCCCAAGCTAAGCAGAGATTGTGTTATGGGTACTAGATGACTAATTTGAATTGTAGGTGACTGTGCTGTTGGTGTGCTTATGATAAATAAATAAATAATATACGTAATACATTACATATTTAGATATACATAGATATTTTTTATTATACATATAATACATAGCAAATACCCAGAACACCTGGAACAAATCTTTGTAGATCGTACAAACATTAGTCCCATGGCGGGAGTCGAACCTGCAACCTTTTGCGGATTTCAGGACTTCTCACTGATCAGACTCTTACGCTGCTGGGAAGTTTGTTGCACCACTTATCCTTTCCTGCATAAACACTAGGAAGTGGCAAAAGGTGGCAGTTTTGGGGGACTCTCTTATGACCTTCAAAAAGTGCTGAGTATTTGAAAAAATATATAAAAATATTGTTTGTTTTGATTTTGATTTTGGTATCTTTGGCAACTCATTTGGGAAATACAGTGAGATTAATAAGGCCTCTAATAAAGTTAGTGTAGAATATCATCTTGAGTTTTTCCGCACAGCCAGACGGAAAATGATTACGTTTCCTAAATTTTCCCAGCTTCATCCCTCTCATTATGAGAACGCATAACCAAAACATAGGTCGTATTAAATTACTTATGACTGCACAGTTCTGGGCATAACACAATTATTTGCCGTAATTATGTGTGCAACCGTCCTAATCACGTTTTGTGCTCCATCTAATATCTGACTACAAACAGCTACACTAGAATAGAGTAACATGAAATGTTGTGTTACTTGTCACTCTGTCTATTAGTGTTTCGTAGTGCATCATTTTCTGTATTAATCTATATTTTTAACCGGCTTCAAAAATAGGAGACGGTTATGGATTCAACGAGTTTTTTTTATTCAGATCGATGTCGTGATGTGTGTGATGTCGGCACGGTTGGCGCAGTGGCTGAGCAATTGACTGCTGCGCCGCGTGTCGTGGGTTCGATTCCCGCACGGAAAATTTACGTGTTGCATTAAGTATAAAAAGGGTCTGTGGCATGTGATCCCGTATAAAATACGCTAACTTTGATTGGGAAGTTTTTGAATTAGCTTCAATAGTGGGTTTTTAATTCACTTCATCTATATTGATGACGTTATAGTGTTCAAATAGTAAGTATTGTGTGAGGACAACTGAATAGTTAAGAGAGTTTCATACATCGAATCGTGGAACGAAATTGTACCGTTTTTTTGTTTCAAAGTAGGTAATGTGTTAGTTACTGGCATGAAATATTGCTTTTTCAAATTTTCAAAGTGTTCTAAATTAAAATGTTGCAACTTGGTTCTGTTTGAATGTCATCTCCCACCTCTTCCGTCAACGTCCAGGGGCAAAAGCAATCACCCTGTTATTTGCACCAAATACCTACTGCCAAATTCTAATTTCCCAAAGGGTTGTCGTGTCCGTCAGCAATCGGTCAACATGAACCAGTAACGGGTTCTGACAGTATTCGGAAGAAAACACGGAACTTCGAAAAGTTAAACATCACAAAATTGTTGTTAGTTCTAAACCTAAAAATGAACATTTATATCTAAATATATATTTCCCTTTCTTACTGAATTATACTTACTACAGTGTATCATATATCTGCATCACACAAAAGTTTAATGGTAGATAATACCAATGCGATGGCATTAACTCCACATGTGTACATTAATGTGCTCAAAGTATTAAATAAATAAATGAATATAGTGCAAATTAGGTCCAATTTTAAAATTTACGTTATTTTGTTTTTGTATATATGTATGTAGTTGGTTTTAAATTGTAATAACATTAAGTATTTTGTAAATATTTTATAATGAAATCCAATTCACCTTAGATATAAATTAATAGGTACGTTTGACAATATTTTTTTTTCAGTTGGTTTTATATTGTAATAAAATTAAGTATTTTCTAAATATTGTATAATGAAGGGCCAATTCACATTAGATAAAAATTAATACGATTGATAATATTTTTTTTCTCTTTGTATTTATTCGTCATTAAAACTAGCTACCTCAATTTCTTTTCATAAAACATAATCGCTAAAGGTCATCGGTGTACGCGTAGCTCAAAGGCAGCACCCTCAAAACAAATGAATGCAAAATGTTGTTACCCCTCTCACAAACAAAATAAATTATGCAGACTGTTTCCATTACATACTTTATCTCTGAGACATGTTAACAGATGTATATAGACTAGATTGTGTAAGGTTTGACCTAAAAACTATGAAATTGAGAGCACATTAAGGGACTGACCTGGAAAGACTGGACACATGAGCTGCTTAGCATCGTAAAATTAAATTTAAGGTTAACTTTGAAATTTTCTGCCATAACGGCTATTACACTTTAGGTAACATGTTTTGACCATTAAATATAATTATTGTACCTACATTTCATCCCTCAAGTACCAGATGCAAGCTAATAACTGAATGATTCTATATCAAAGTATTTTTTTGTACAAAACTCCTACCTGTCTACATTACTCTAAAACTTTCTGAAATACTGTAAATTTTCAGTTACACGTGCAAAATTAACTCTTCATAGCTGCGCTCAAAGTCTCATCCAGTGAAATATATTTGACTGTCCCTCCAGCCTGATGAATGGGCAAATGGTCCTTAATTGAATATTAAATGCGGCTGCCTACGGGCCGCATGACAGCCGCTAAGGTCGCAAATAAGGTCAGCTTCACCCTTCGCTGAAATTACTACAGTTACCTGAAAATCAATGCTTTTTTCGGAATACGTAGCAAATGATTCGGGTTTTGCGTCTATGGGCTTAAATGCCATGATCAGTCAACAAGTATGATGTGTTTGAAGTTCTTTCTCGCAAATCGTTTCTGATACAAAGTACAATTTTATATTGTTTTTCCTTTCTTATGGCTGTTGAGGAAGTTCAAAAGACCCTTGTTTATTTAGTGACTGTGATTCTCAGCTAAGAATAAACTGCCGTTTATACTCGGAGAGATTTCCAGTTTTATGCAGATGTGTTCCTGGGAACTTGGGAGTTTGTTGCGCTCCTTCTTCTTTCCAGCAAAGACACTAGAAAGTGGTGGTGGTAGAAGTTGAGTTTTATCTCAGCCTAATTTAGAATTATAATGTTTTTTTTTGATGAATTTTGTTTTTTTATCTTTATCTGTATCTATCCTGGCAATTGTGTCATCATTATCTTAACAACAATTAGCTGACCAATCATTGTCAGCAATTTTCCCTTACATACTTAAGTGGCTTCTTGAGAAATATCTCTCATTCATATTTTCAACTAAAATACTGGCCACAAACACATTCAACTAAACCAATATTGACGTCACGAATACTTGATATACGGAACTATTTTTGTTTACCTTTTCTTGCGAAGGGTGCTCCTATATTTATAGTCTTATGAAAACCTCCCTATGTACAGGTGTCGGACGTCTTTATGAAAAATAATATGGCGTCGTATATTTTTAGTTATAATAAGAAGATAGTGTCCCGATTCTTTTACGAGTTCGTTGTCAATGGTATGTTTGTCGGTCGTTAGTTTCGTAGTATCTACTTTGATATGTATCGTAAAAATAAGAAGAGCAATACAAATGGCATTTTGACGTCATGTTTGTTACTTTATGAAAGCTTTTGGTTCTGTTATTGGTTTCTCAAATATGTCATGATAACAGCCTGTCCCACTTTAGGCCAAAGGTCTCTTCTCATACAGAGAAGGCGCGAGAGTTAATTAACGTGCTCTCTCGAGGCGAGTTGGCAGACTTATTATAAGTCCAGGTTTCTTCACCATGTTATCTGTCACTGATGTCAGATAATGTCTTAGTTAAATTTAAATAAATAATAAATAAATTCTGTATTTCAGACCAGAGATCCATACAAATGTGTTAGTAATTTCTTATCCTAATGTTAGTAGAAAACAGTTATTAATATTTATCAATTATTGACATGGACATCAGAACGCACATGTCTACTTGTCCAGTGTCTAATAAACGGCCCATCAATTTTGTCTAACAGTAAACTTATTGTTAGGACTGTCCCTGAATCGCCGCATCATGGATGCACATTGCTTGCGTTAAATAGTACAATTTAATTGAAAGAGTCATATTGGCCTGGATTACAAGTCTAGGTCATCACGACATTTTATAAAAATGACATATGGATGTTAAGTAACTCGTTTCCTTGGCTACTTATAAGCAAACCCTTCTCTCCACACCTTTCATCGCTCGCCATACCCCACTTAAATTATTCTTGCCTGGCATTTACGAAATCGGCCTATCATATAAGTTTAGCTAAATTTGTCAGCAAATTACGTAACATCAACATTCCTAACTTGTTGGAAGATCTGTACAACTCGCTTAATGAGTTCTTTAATCTGGCGTTTTGCTTTTAAACGGCAGAGTGGATTTGAAAGCTCATTTTGGGTTGTATACCATCGAATTTGCTTTGATTTTCAAGCTATCGTAGTTTCAAGAAATAATAAAAAGATACATACATTTTCAATCATTAAAAAAAATCAGTACTATTTTATATGACACCTTTTTTACCCGAAGGGTTAGGCAGAGGTACTCGTATACTGAAGTAAAGCCACATTTCGGCAGTTTATGAGAAACAGGTACTACTGGAAAATTCCAAATTTTATAAGCCAACCGGCCAAACGCCCAACCCTCGAATTGACTTTCAAAAACCATTTTATTACTTAAGGTTATTTTCTCTTCTTCAGTAATGCGACGTAATTTTTTATGTTCAGCAAACTGCTTGTATTTAAACTGAAAACTGAGCGCAACGCTCTAAACTTTGAAATTGATTTTGGACAGTAATATGCCATTACTGGAACGCTAACTTCCAATTCAAAGTTCCGAACATTTTCTCCTCTAAGACATATCGAAGTCAACTTGGCAAATTCATCATGTTCAAGTTCTAATATCGAAGTCCGAGATCAGAATCACGGGCTCCGTTTATGACAAAAGTTCTGGTGTTTGTGCGCCACAGACAATGCGACCTTAAGGACACTATAACTGTGCCCTCGACAATTAAAACAAGGGTCTCGTGTTATGTTAATTGTTTACGTGACAGCCCTAAGAATGTACTAAATACTAAACGTTTACTTGACGTAGTAATTACGGAGTGATTTGTGATAATGGCGAGGTGATATATTGCTTTTAATGTTAAATTAAACCGTCTGTAAGCTTTATAGTCAGGAAGACTCCTGACTAAATAAACATAGATATAATTGGTAAATGTTCAAGAAAGTCTGGTGGCGTTGACCTCGCAACCGGCGTGCGTGTATGACCAGATGTATGGACGTAAACGAAGCAAAAGGAGCGTGTGAGGATCGTAGTAGGTGGCGTTATATAGCTTCTGCCTAATCGAAAGGGGAAAAGACGTGAGTTTAAGATGCCTGAAGGAAAGCTCATTTGATACAAGAACAAACAGATTCCGATACTCGTGATTAGCCCTTAGCGAGATTTGAATTAGGAACTAGGCAAGCAAACCCAAAATAAAGACATAGAATAGAAGTTCATATTATTATGTGTCTTAAAAATCGGCCTCATAAATTATCGGAACATAAATCTGATTGACTTTATTTCTACGTTCAGGGTGTGTTCCTGTTGTTTAGACTATTCGTTTACAGGCTGATATTATAATGACGTCACGTAGTTTCCGCACGGCACTCAGGTCGTCCGCACAGAGCAAATATTTGTATGGCCTGTGTGTAGTTATGTATTCTGAGACTGGTTTGTCTGTGCAAGTAAGATTGGCTAGACTCTAGAGGTAGGTAAATGCATACATGATTCAAAAGACAAATATGTTTTAAGAATGAAGACCTAAGTCTTTGATGATTTGTTGTAAGTAAAAGTAAAAAGTAATCCCTCTAAATAGCAAGCCATATCACGGAAGACCAAAAATTGCTGGATGAGCTGGAATCCTACTCTATACTTGCTCTTATTTTAGGCAAAAAATCAGGAGGCCTTTGCCCTGCAGTGGGAAAATACTTGTATTACGGTAGGTTAAACAGTTTCGTGGGTATTTTTTTTTGTACATCAATACTGTTATTTACATAATATAATTTACTGTAGACACGACGAAATACTCAGTACAGTCATCGAGGTTATAACATTCTTGGTAATTTAAAATACAAACAGAGAATATGGATACGTACATTTCAGTTAAATATTCAAGCAAACAAACGCATTTCGTTATAATATAAATACGAAAGTGTGTTGGTATGTATGTTTGTATTTATGTTGGTTACTCCTTCAATCTGAAACGGCTGAACAAGTTTGAATAACATTTTTTATAATCGTAGCTAATACCTTATTATTATCATTATCTTTTTATCCCAAAAAACTGAGGTACTCACGCGCGTAACACCACGGGGCGCAGTTAGTTCGTAGAAAAACTCAAGTGAGTTGAACATTCGACGCTTTCATTAAGATTTTATCGCCTAAGTTTTTATCCAACAAACTAGCTGTGCCCCACAGTTTCATCCGCTCCTAAGGGTCGTATATTGACATTTAATAGCCTTGCTTAATTATTGGGCTTGTGAAATGTAAAAAGATATTGTCAGACCCGACTGGTAGTTACAGAGATTAGCTTTTGCAAGCAAAAACAAACAAACTCTTCATTTTTTTATGATTATTTTAATGAGACCAGCCCGCCACACTATTCCCAAACCACTGCAATTCCTGAAAACCAGAATCAACAGTAGCGACCACCAGAAAAGCGTCGAGACAATGAAGCCCAACAAGTCCCGGAGAAACGATTCAACTGTCTTGGATCTCGTAACGATATTAATCAGATAAGAACAGTGGAGGATTTAGAAAAATACATAAATTCCACTACCATAGTCTATAAGAAGTAGATTCATAAGAAGTATACATGATTGGGTCCGTTGTTATACTTACTATGTTAGAATCAAACTTTGTGTTTCACCCTGATCCGACCTATGTAATCCGGGTGCACGATACCGAGTACTTACACGAGTCTCCAGGCAGTTCATTGCACCTTTAGTTTGAAGTAATCAGATTACTTTATCTGACGAGAAGGCATTGTCTTATTCATTAGACAACCTCCTTTTTAAATATTCCACAACAATGATGATACTGGCAGTTCTTAAGCCATAGTTTGCATGTGTTGATTGCGGTTTGTTTCATTGGTGAGATTTACCCCAACTTGTACCACTTTTAAGTAAATTCAGAAATAAACATTTATACTAAATCTATTAGGTTCCTTAAAATTGTACCTTTAAATAAGTAATTCCTTCGTTTTTTCGAAGAATTAATGAATATGGGGTTAGCTTGCGCGTATCCTTTTTAAGGACATTTCTCGCTGACTAGTCGATAATTAGTGAGACCAGAGAGCTGGCTCATTATTTGGCCAAAGAATTAGCATTGCCATTCAAAGTGGCAATGCTGCCAGTCTTTTGGGCATGTTTCCTGATAACAGGGATGCAGAGGAGTATGAGAGAGTGTATGACGCCTGAGTGTTGTAGGTCGTTTTTTTTTTAGTATATCTACTTTTTTTTTTTTTTTTTGTGCATATGTATGTAGTTCGTTCTAGTATAAATATATATAGTTTAATACTGTTTTACTTAATAATTTGAATAAAAATTGTCACCAAACCAACATACGAAGTATTCAAATTTCAGTTCCCACTAAAACATATTTCCGTTTCAGTAAATTAACTCACACATTCAAAGCACGAAACGCTTTAACAATCTCAAAAGCCTTAATTATTTCAATTCGCACGTTTTCTTCGAATGTCGTTCTAGTGATTAATGTAGCAGTATGTGTTGGTGATTAATAATAAACCCGGCGAAGTTCACTCCAAACTGAATTTGTGTTTGGAAACTAACTAAAATGTAGAGATTTGGGGCAGCGTAATCCCATTCCCAAAGTGGTTGTATAGGAAGATTAGTGTGATAACTTAGTTTTAAACAGCTCAGCTATTGTATTGAATAAAGGTCGCTTTAATTCGCTAACTGTTTGTTCAAACTTATGTTGTCAATTTGATTATTTCGTATTTATATTAAAACTTGAACAAAATAAAAACAACTCTACCTAACTTTCAAGATTGCTGGGTAGGTATAATAAAACAAATCGCCAAGATAAACACACTGTATTATCATATCACATTCGTATTAAAACATTTCAATATGGCCGAACGCAATTACGTTTGAACGACGCGACGATATCATCAAACACGTACTCTTCGGAAACGACTGGTGCATCGGGGAATGGATCGGTTGGTGCAGTCTTGGAGCCTCCCGAAAGACCGTCCGAAGACGGGTAAACGTGGAAAGCAGTCGGGTACACATAGTTCTGTTCTGACGTCACTTCTCCTGCAGCGTTCCACGTCATCCTCTGGATCTGTCCATTCCAACGCACCACCACAGAAGGATACGCATCACCATCTTGCAATGTACGGAACTTGCACTCATAATTCAAAGGGGCCCGTTCCTTCACGTCATTTCTCTCCGGGACAATAACAGTATCAGTCTCAACCGTTACCCTCCCCGCACATAACTCAAACGTGAATAATAAAAACAGAGGAAATAAATATTTCATCTTGTCAGTCCAAAATGACACCGGGGAATGAAGCAAATTTAATGTTGACTGTTCCATTTTACCACGCGTAAACATCATTAGATAAGGAGGGTAAGAGTCAACTTAATGTGTTTGTGTAAGATAAAACTATCGCTTTATATCCCTGCCAAATGTCGAGTTTAATGTTTTTTGTTCACGACACTAAAACTAGTGAACTTGCAGCATTTATAGTGTGAACAGGAAAAGGCCAACGCTCCTTTTATGAGTTGTGACCTCTACGCAATTTAGAAAAGTAGGCAGGGTGTTTGTTTTCTTTTTATTTTTGGATTTTTATTTTCTGTAGTTTTTCTAGGAGTTCGTGGCTAAATAAAAACAGCCGCACGGGTTGATCAAAGGTTAAGCTACGCTTGTTGATGACAGCCTGTGGATGAGTGAACGTTAATTACATATTGAGACTCCTCCATGCCTCAGAAAGTACGTTAAGCTGGTAGTTCCAGCTGTCATTTCTAGATCTTTGACGGGGTATTATGTTACTCAGTAACCGGGTTGTGGAGGTCAGATAGGCAGCCGCTCCATGTAACATACTGGTATTCAGCTGCACCTGGTTAGATTGGACGCCGACTCGAGCAGTTGGGAATAGGCTAGGCTGATGATGAGTTTTAAAATTTATACAAAAGATGCTATTTATTTCTCATGCTCACTAGTTTAATTAAGTAACAAAACAAACTTCCCATCTCATTCCGGATTTATACAACAAAAGTTTTATGAGCCAGCGAGCAGAATCTTCGTCTATACTCGTGAGATTAACGCAGTAAGCCTGGCCCAATAGCGGGCGATATCCAAGGAAAGTTTAGACCGTGACTTACGTCGGTTCGCTCCATAAAGCATCGTGGTTCCGCGGCCAAGTTCAGCGGTCGAGAGATCAAAAGGAAGCCCCGAATATTCGGGAAATAGTTTCGATTAGTTGGGGTAAAACGTTTGTGGCTGGGGTAAAACGTAAGATTAGGGATCTACTTGCTGTAGCTGTACCTCATTTGTTTGTGACTGCCTCTTGACTTAGAATGAGAACTTTTTTTGCTATGAATGTAACATGTGAACAGGTATGAGATGTTGTTTATAAAAATATATGAGATCGGCTACTGTCTATCTTACCCCCGACCCTTTGCTCGAGCCAGCCCGCGTAGCTGAGCCAGTAGATGTTTAAATTAGTCCCTAAATAATAGTCTATTAGATTCAGCCTGTCCCTTGCTGTCCATCCCAGCGACGTCCTAAGCCGAGGCTCGTACCCCGCAGAGGGTGCCCTTAGCGTTTGGTCGCTTAGCTTTTAAGTTTTTTGCGCCTTAGCTGGAGGCCTTAATTTCTAATTAAATCCCCATAAGAAAGTTCGATTAAGCAGTAGATATCCCTGAAGGATAAACAACGAGATGCAGAATCCAAAAAAAAAAAGTCAATTAATATTATAGTCAAGTACTTACATGGTCAAATGTTCAAATACTTATAACAATCATAATCTAGATAAACTCTTTCACTGTCTTTACAAAGTCTTTCACTGAGTAATTAATACCAATAACATTTGATTGTTCTAGTAGTCTTAAGCACTACTGCTGAACATGAGGTTCTAGTTTCCATTCCTGTGTCAGGTGTCGTGTCACATTAGATTTTTCCATCTTAATTTTTTCAGTAGCATTTTCTGGATATATGCCCGGTTTATGGCAATAGCCTAGTCCCCTATTACTAAGACTTTTTAGTCTACACGTCAGACACGTTAGACAATTCTCTAGTTATGTTTTCATAACTGGCGAATTGTGGGTGTACTATATCTATGTAGGTACAACTTTACCTAACCTTTCCGGGATTATAGGCATGATCTTGCTATATGTTAATTGTTGGTTACCATCAATTAATACGTCATCATTATTATTTGATTATCAGCAATGAGAATACTTTCTCTTTGGCTTCCACCGCGCTCCATTGATGCTAGATACGAGTTTCTTGAATGATGTTGCAAACTGACACCTTTTATCGAAAATTCTTTGCTGAGAACTACACACAGGGATCAATACTGAAGGTTCTTATCGAACAGTATCAAATCGAGTATCTAATCCCTCTGAAATAAACATTAAGGATTCGTTTGCGGAGACGCGGGGCGTCCCACATCGCGTTGAGAGGCTAGGCCTACACTAAATTCAAACGTAATTCGTTATATGAGAGCGTTTACGATGACGCGATTAGCGTTTGCGGAAGTCAAACGTGAAGCGAGATGGACTCCCGCGTCTCTGTAAACGCAGCCTTAGGTATGTGTAATCTGATTACCTACACATACATACATAGATATGACTAGAGTACAATATTCAGTAACCATTACTGTTATACTATTATGTCATGTTTCCACGATCTAGTTTCCTTTTGTTCGCTATCGACCAAGCTAATCTAGGCATCCTATGGTTACTGACTCGAAAAGCCTGTCACGAATTATATTGTCTAGAACAATATGCAATATGGATAACTTTGTAGCGAGAATGATTGTGTTTACGCTACAACATAGATAGGTACCTACAGAAGGTCGGAATCTACACTAACATATATCGTCTGCCACACTAGACTGCCTCTGGTATAGTGGTAGCATAAGGTCCTGGGTTTGATACCCAGGTTGACC
Source organism: Phlogophora meticulosa (assembly GCA_905147745.2). Taxonomy (NCBI): domain Eukaryota; kingdom Metazoa; phylum Arthropoda; class Insecta; order Lepidoptera; family Noctuidae; genus Phlogophora; species Phlogophora meticulosa. The sequence continues at coordinate 6,816,557 of LR990528.1, read as the reverse complement.
AAAGTGTCATTGGGTATTTCCATCTGGGATTTCTCAGTAGTAGCCTGGAATCGGAATGTTTGCCCGTTTCATGGCAATAGACTAGCACCCTATTTACATGGAACGAAATCTGGAAGTACTACGTATACACCTCTGCCCATCCCTTCAGGGAATACGGACGTGATGATATGTTATACAAACACGCTAATAGGTATGTATGTAGGTATGTTGGAATATAACCTCAGTGGACGTAAGTATTAGTTCCTATATTAGTGCGCCTGATCTACCCTCAGCAGCAACTCACCTAATTAACTATTAGTTATCACCAATTATTGTAATGTGTCATGTACTGAGGCACATGTCTCTTCACTTGTTGTACAGAGGTCAGCACATCAAGCTACCCCAATGTGACAAATTTCTTTGAAGGTTATTCAACTTTATTGCCAAAGAAATAAGGTTCATATTCTATAGGGAAAATTTGACAGTTTGGGATAGCTTCATGTGCTGGCGTCTGTACATAAGCCGTGTACTTTAAACCCAATATATTTAATTATTCTTGCACTGAGTATTCCTGCAGTTATTTCTTCAGGGAATCCCTTATATTCCTCCACAATTAGCGGTTCTAAGCGGGGACAAGCCTGCCATACATATTCCCAAACCACTGCAACTCCTGAAAACCAGAATCAATAGTGGCGACTGCCAGATAAGCGTCGAGACACTGAAGCCGGACGAATCCCGGAAAAACGATTCAACTGTCTTGGATCCCGCAACGAAATTAATCAGAAAGGAACAGCAGAGGAGTTAGAAAAATAAATAAGATTAGTGAAGACTTGTAAGGCTGTCTGTTTCACTTTTAGTTTTTTTTCTGTTTTGTTTATCCATAGCGAATAAAGCCATAGTGAATAGAGCCAAAGTGAATAAAGCCATAGTGAATAAATTAATACAGCCCGTAATACAGAACCTCACTCAAGACTCAAACATTACTTCAAAGTAGTTTCAAAAAATCAAATGGTTTTAAACCGCTTGTGTCTAATGCTTGATTTATTAAGTAAGGTGCATCATCATCTGCCTAGACTTTTCCCAACTACATTGGATCGGCTTTTAGTCTAAACAGATGTAGCTGAAACTAGTATTTTACATGGAGTGAATCCCTAAGTGACCTTCACAACCCAGTAACTGGTTAACACTCTAAGTCTAACTCCTTCGTAAGTCATCTGCTTGTCAGTCTTTCGGAGTTCTGAACACCGATAAATACTGTCAACGACCAATTACAACCAGGACCAACGTCTTAATGTGCTTTCCGGATCATGGTGATGCTCTACAAGCCCTATCTCTACGAGCTCTAACTTCTCAAGCTCTACACCTTATTCAAAATATGTGGTTTCGTCATTTCGCTACATTCACAAGGGTGTAAGGTGGAAAATGTATTCACTGTTCATTACTTTTCTGTTATACAATAGTTTTTGTAGTAACGAAATGACCAAGCCACATAATTTGACCAAGTTGTAGAGCTTGTGAAGTTAGAGCTTGTAGCGTTATGGCGTCTAGAGTTAGAAGCTTGGCTCCACATGAGATCTGATAACTTCTGACAGTGCGAGCAGCATGATCTAGTCTTGGCAACATTTTACATGAAAATGTTTTTAGTGGGTATTATTTAACATCAAGCAGACCTTCTGTGAGTATCTATTATGTGACGCGACAGTCGCGTGTCACATAGTAACGTAAACGTAATATAATTGTAGACAACTGAGCAATGTCACCAGACTGGTTTTAATGTTGTCAACTTAGTTTAGTACTCTACTCTCTCACTTTGAAATTATTATTTAAGTTAAGGAAAGGTACCACTTTGTGTAACTGACGTATGTAGGTAATCTGTTATCATTATGCTGAGATAGGCCTTATTGGCCTCGCACTGCTCCTGGTTTTTTATTTGTATACTTGATACTTTTTTCGCGGTTTTGTGCCCCGTTGATGGCAATAGGCTCGCCACCAATAACATGAGACTTTAGCATAACTGGTGAAATGTGGGTGTTATTAAAGGTGTACGTCTGCCCAACCCTTCGGGATATACAGGATGTATGTTATGTTGTTATTTATTTTTGTCTGAACGTCCTATGCGTGACTCAAATGAATGTTTTTCTTTCTTTCTTTTCTTTCTTATAGGTGATAAACAACATACCATAATAAGCTTACGGTACCTCGATCATAAAAAATTCGTTGACCAAGCTAATCCGCCTTCATAATGAAGTAGACAAAATATATTATTTCAAATAAACCTCAACGCAATACGTAACCTGTAGTCTACACACACAGATTTGTTATTATAAAAATAGTCATAAAACCTGGAAGTGGACCACATAACGGCAGTCAACCGACTGGTCCGGTCAAGTCGACAATAAACATATAGAAACCATCACGTCTCCAATTCGAATACGATAGAGCAATAAATATATCCGAACCAAATCCGCAGGGACTAAGAATCCAGAAAGCAAATACCTAATATTTTATCTTATTTTCTCAACATTTGCTCGCTTTATATGTCATTCATTTATCGGAAAAGTTCTAGATAACGTTTTAGGTTGTATGGATCAGATTTTCTCTTGTTTTTCCCAATGTCCTTGGTATTTAATTGGTGCCCTGTTCGATCTTGATTAAACACTCAAGTTTGTTTGTAGTTGTAACCCTCAGTGGAATAATAGACGCCCAAGTAGCTAAGTAGTACTTCAAATTAGTACCCACTTCGTCACTCTTAGAAATAGTTATACGCTTTGCAGACTGAAATGTTTTTGTTGGCAAAAGTTAGCCTAAATTAGTTTTTAATTAATACCCTTAATTTAATGTTGCTGATTCTTGTATTTTATGAAGTTGTCGTAATGGCCCAGTGGTTCAGATTAGGCAAGCGACTTTTTTAATACAAATTTACTTGTAAGTTTCTCATAGTCATCACTGAATACGGTGAAGAAAAACGTCATGCAGAAACCTGAACTTTTAATTCAGGTTCAAAACACCTGCCTTGAGCAAGCGCGGTGATTAATGCTCGTACTATATCTGTAGGACAAAAGGACTTGCAGTTGGATCGTACCATTATTCTTGTTTATTTATTTATGCCGAATTTTGCATGATGAATGTTGCAGCTGCAACAAGTTAGACTGGAAGCTCCGACAAAGTTGAAAAAGTTATGCTGGTGATAATAATTCTATCTTATCGTACTTGGTTAATAAATTAAAAAAAAATGAAATTAAAGAGGTCAGAGATCATATTTTATCAATATTTTTATGAGTCTAGTCACTAACCAGAGTTTATTTATAAACTCTTTGATGATAGATTCAATTTGAACTCGTGTAAAAGGTCGAAAACACACAGTGGTTGTTTGAGAACGACCGACATACAAACATTCAGTATCGTGAAAACGTCCTGCTTTACACAAGCGAGCGCATATCCAATACAAGATCCCCTTTATTAGCAGCCACACCAAATACTATCCACAACTTTACCAATATCGATCCCATTACAACAAACAGCTTATAATCAAGCTGCACTACTAATAGGACCATACGTCCTGCTTTGAGCGGGATATTCTTGCTTTTAAGCTATGTGTTCCGCTCTAAAATGGCACACTTTGAGAAAACAAATTTGTTTCAGCACTTATAAACACTTCCATACAAATGATTTCAACTATTTTACGCATCTTTCGTATAACAAAATAATAACAATAGTAATGTAATAGTATAATAATATTTAATTTTATGTCTATCTGATAGTAAAACTTCAGTCGAAAAAGTTTTTACACTTTTAATATATCGCACTGCTAGATTAAAACTGAGACAACTCACAATACGAGATTGTTTAGTTAGAAACTCCAAAATACTAATTTATCAATAGAAATTATTGATTCCTAGCCCCATTTAATATGCAGTGACATTCTACAACATGTTTATGACCTACTATAAAATTACGTTTCAAAACTTCTCTGAAAAAATCTAGATAAATGGGTATTTTTCATCTGAGTTCTGAAATAAATAGTTTTTGGAGTTGTGTCAGTTTTGATCTAGGTGTGCGATATGGACATAGTAAAATATATGAAAGCAAATTTGCAAAAATAGCAAAATGAAAAAAAAACTTTAAACTATGAAACATTCTAAATTTACTTTTTTTTTAAACATAGCATATTAGGTGTTTTATAAAGAGGTGAAATTTGTTTGTAAGATCGTATGTAGGTTTTTTTTTTTTTTTTTTTTTATAAAAACGTTGCCCCACACTAGGAATTTCTCCTGTATCGTGGGTGCGTTTACAAACATTTAAACTCACATACACAAACAACCAGACCCGGAACAACTATCTGTAGGCCATACAAATATTTGTTCCGTGCGGGGATCGAACCCGCAACACGCAGCGCAACAGCCAATCGCTTAACTACTACGCCAACCGTGTCGTCACTACGAGGTGGTAATCTCGAAAACTAATGATCCTATTCTAAAATATGTTTCACTATTACAAAGGTTACATTATTAATGAGTGCTGTTATCTAACTCTGCTCTTATCATTTTCAAAACTACGCTATAAAGGGGATCTTATAGTTCGAAGGGAAAGTACAAAATCCACGCGAACGAAGTCACGGGTGAAGAGCTGGTTAATAATAATTTGAAGTTGTCCCGATCTGAGGGAAACAAATAGTGGTCATGCTAGCACAACAGACAAAACATATTAACTACATTCCCAATTCCACAGTAACTTGGGGTATCTCACTGTTCTACATGTTGTGTGCCTAAAGCTGCGCTTACACGGATAACTTCGATTGCTCAGTTTTGAGCGATGTTCGCAATAGCTGCTAGAGTAACCGCCATTGCACAATATACCTACTAACAACTGGCCCCAGCTCTGCGTGAGTGCAAATATTTTTTTCTGAGATTTTGATACTAAGTTCGCCCTCCCATTCCCCCCCCCCCCCCCCATAGATTTCAACTTTTTCAGAAACGCTTTTTAAGCGGTATGTTATAGTTAAGTATGATTCCAAATTTCAGCTTTATAATTTTAATGGATTTGGCTGTGCATTGATAGTCGGTCAGACGTTTTGAAAAGTATAAATTTTAAGATCACATACTCCGGATATGTGACTGCCTCGTTGGGCTAGTGGTGCTAAGCGCGACTGCTGAGCGTGAGTTACTTTTCTGTCCAACCCCAGAGGGAACAAAGGCGTGATGTTATATGGGATAGCCTAATAATCGAGAAAATACATTAGAACAGCAAAACAGAAAATTAATTGCAGCCAGCAGATTATTGGAAGAACTTATTTTTAATTAGCGATCGGTCGCTTTCCTCCAGCAACTAATAAAATGGCTGAGTAATAATTGACAGAAAAAATACCGGTGTAAGCGCTGCTTATGGCAGGTAAGGTACGAGTAAATGCTCGCTTGCGCACCGCAATCAGGCTGAGATAGGGTTATTGTTCGAGACAGCCAAAACACTACGGTGTGGAGACTTAGGTACGCTTAGGTGTAATTAAGGTACGGGATATCTGCATACATGTTTTGTTCAATGTACAAAGACTTTGGATTAAGCCAGTGTGTTCTTGCTTACAAATTCGGAAGACAGACAAAATTTGAGGTAACATTACATTGTTACACTACTTGCCTGGCCATTTTCGTCGTTGTTTCTTGTATTATATCGAGTGACTGATACTACTACAATATTGCTTTAAGTAGCACTGATATCCTTAGATTAGTAGTTTCTGTGAGCTTTCCGACCTTCTTTGATTATTAATATATGGAATATCAATGAGATAAAATTTTACTCATATTTCGAACAGGCAGGCTTTGGTTGGCAAAATAAAATCAGATCATCGATCATCAGGTATTTGAACTGGTTTGTGCGTCAGTTTACCAGCTGAATAGATTATTGTTTTTGTTATGTTGTTGTTGTTGTTTACATCGCGCCGAATAGTAAATAATACGAATACATGGTCCTATTTAGAATTATTAAAGTCAACGTAAACGATTATGTAAGTCTTATAATGGCAATATTGTAATAGGTGACTTCAACTTGAATTCTTGTCCTTGAAACGTTCTTAATACGACACTGATTCTGAAGACGACACGGTTGGCGCAGTGGTTGAGCCATCGGCTGCTGCGCCGCGTGTTGTGGGTTCGATCCCCGCAGGTAATTGTTCCGGGTCTGGCTGTTTGTGTATGTGAGTTTAAATGTTTGTAAACGCACCCACGATACAGGAGAAATTCCTCGTGTGGGGCAACGTTTAAAAAAAAAAATGAAAATAGAATAAAATAATAAGTAAATAAAATTAGCATTATCTAGGAATCAATCTTGAGAGTCGTTGAGTGCTAATCTGGTAACTTTAGAAACCCATGAGATTCTTATAGTATTATTAGCAGCTTTGACTTTGTTTTATTCTTATGGCAAACGGAGTAGCATGTATGTTTAACCTGCAAATTATATTTTTTTTCCTTTTTATCAACTATTATGTCAAATACTCTGCCAGTATATTATATTAAACCAGCCGTTAGAAAATTGTCGACCACGATCCCGTCAAGCGTCAGATACTTCAATTGTTATGGTGCAATTCTAGACTGTTGGCAGTATTCTTATTGGTAAAAGGACCAACCTTTTTTCATATTTAACCCGGACATATCATTTTTATACCAGCTGTTGCAGCAATGTCAACCATGAACCCGTCAAGCCTTCCATTGTTATGATGCAATTTACGACAGACATAACGCCAGACTGTCTTGTCGATACACACTAATTGCACTTGATAAAGCGCCCGCTATAATTCATTACTTGCTTATGACGTCATCCACGACTGTTACGTAGTGACCTATTAACCATCAGGGACCGACAACAAATCAAGATGACAATATAGCGGTACACAAAATAGGAAAACGGTAACTCCATACATTTATCTCACTAAAACCAGCCGGCAAGAAATTGCCGCAATTGGGTAGATGGATGGAAATTCTTAATTGAACCAGTTAACTAATTGAACTAATTATGACGAGACATTCGGATAAATAATGGATAAGGCCACTTTAATCTTCTAGAGGCCAGACCCCGCTTCTATTATAAAATTATGGCAGAATGTTTTATATAATTATTGCGTCCTGTTTTGTTCGGTTGCATTTCAAGATAATTATTATTATTGTGTTTAAATAGAAAGCCATATGTTTAAGTAGGTTTTAAGTAGTTTTAGGGCCATCCATAAATTACGTCACACGTTAAGAGGGGTGTGACAAGGGGCAGGGAGGGGTCAAACGCTTTGTGGCGTTACATGTCAAAATCAAAAATATTAAAACGCAAAATTTAAATGTAAACAAGAAACTTAAAAATATTACTTAAACGATTTACTTTTAGAATAACATATGACGTCTAATGTGACTTCTGACAAGGACGAATCAATAACTCATAAAATTTATGGATGGCTCCTTTATAATCCGAAGGCCGATTAAAGATCAATTTCCCCCTTCTGTTGAAGTAAAATTGATGTTCTTTCCACCCTGTATTATTTAATGTCCCATTAAGCATCTTGACGACCCGAAATAAGTTTGTAAATACTATGCAAAATGTTAACTGTCCGGCAAAATAACAGAGATTGTTTTTTTTTTTTTTTTTAGAAAAACGTTGCCCCACACTAGGAATTTCTCCTGTATCGTGGGTGCGTTTACAAACATTTAAACTCACATACACAAACAGCCAGACCCGGAACAACTACCTGTAGGTCATACAAATATTTGTTCCGTGCGGGGATCGAACCCACAACACGCGGCGCAGCAGCCGATGGCTCAACCACTGCGCCAACCGTGTCGTCAATTATTTATCCTTATATAATATTGATCCTATTATAATATTGATCTTTAATGACGTAATACAAAACAAGCCCGAGGTGCCGTGTCAATAAACGATCTCTTAGTTTCTGATTCGGCGATACAGTTTCTGGCTACACTATAAACAACAGAGTGGAGTGCGTGCGAGTGAGAAGTGCGATAAAGATGATTAATATCCCCTGTCATTGGTCCGCAACGGCTCGAGTAGATTACTCACTCATCGACTGAAATCCGGAACAAATCATTTCTCTTAGTTGACATATAATAATTAATTAATTGATCATTCTCAGTCTACTGTGGATCAGAGCAGGACGTAAGCCTTCTCGTAAGGTACGCCAAGGAACGTAGAACGTATGATAGGTGAGCAACTTTGAGGGATTTACACAAATATACTCAAATATAGTTTTTCTTTCTGCCATTTTAATAGATTAAAGCCAAAATCGGATGCCTACACATACTTTAATTATCATGTGGAAGTAGGTAACTACCATCATGGATGACTCGCTTCGAATCCTACATACACAAAATCAGTCAACCAATATCGAGGTCAGTTTATTTGGACCCCCATCTCCCCAACTAATCAATTAGTCAATCATATACAATTTCCTTCAATCATTCATCTAAGCCACCCACTTGAAACAATAACATACCGAAGGTCAATCATTTAGAAATTCCAAGTTAGCAAAAGGTCAATGCGTTTAAGCCTCTATTTTGTTCAGTGTAATGTAATATAGCTCCGAACGTGCGGCAAAAAGGAAATTGTTCCACCTTTTGACGTAGCGTAGTGAAGCTTTATAAAGATACGGATTTGGAGGTCAAGGTCATGTTACATTATTTAGAGGTTGACGCTGTACATTCGTTAGGTGTCACGTGTATTGATTAGGTGTTGACGGCACGGAATGTAACTAGTACTGTTGGCCCCACGGCATAAGTAATTTAACACTTTGACCTTGAGCTGGCAGTGTAGTACGTAGGCAATTTCAATAGAGGGCGAGGCCAGCTTATATTGGTTTCAACACATACCCTCACAGTTGTCCTCTTAACACGATTCAAACTTTTTGATATAAGTTTTGATAGAAATTGGAAGTCAAAATTTTTTGCAGTCTGTGGACCAGATACACGCAGAAAACGTTTAATGCCATGTGTGTGCAATACAACAATGCTTTTAGGATACTGCTGTCGCTGCCTCGTTTCTGAGTCAAGGATGTTTGCAGCAGTGCGTACGGACGAGTTCTTAGCGATAATTCGTAAAAGATCCACTTCACTACTGCGTCGGATGCGGAGCAGAGGCAGTGGTCTTCTGAGCATTGTGGCTAATAAGACTGAAGGCCGCCTTATGGGGCGTTATTGTGTGTTTTAGTCTATTATAATAACATAGGTTTAGAACTAACTTTATGGGTTCTACCTGATTTAAAGATAAATTAATAAACAATACTTCTCTAAGTATGACTTATTTTCAATAATAGGATTGATGCCTGGGTTAAAAAAAGAAGTTATGTTTAGTCTGTCAATCATAAAATGTATTAGACACGTATTTTTTGCTTTATCAAATTAAAAATTAAAAATGACTTAGATAAACGCAGTCAAGTTGGGGAGCGGGGGTCACTACGTCACAAGTATGTATAAAATCTACAGACACGTGACGTCATGCAAAATTCTAACTCATTGTATCCACGTTATCTTTGGATTACGTAGAAAAAGAAAAAATACGTGTCCAACATTTTTTAATAATGTACCTGATGGACAAAGAAATATTATTTTGACATCATTCCTTTTCTTTAATACTAGACGATTGGCTTAAGTAACTTAATACATTAACTACTTATTTATAAAATAATTATATCTACACTGCCATCGAATACCAGTACCTTACAGGTCGCCTTCATAGTCACAACCACGCTAAACATGATCAAAGCTAAATCCAATATTAATTTCTAACTAAATTATTACGACCGCTATCTTCCCAGAGTGAGCAACTTCGTCCGGCTGGACAGTCCGGCCAAGCGGTGCCAATTTCCGGACACTCACACTCCAATGATTGCGGACACTCCGATCCGAATCGCATAGAAATCGATCACTGGCTGTAATAGTGCATTTTATATCTTGCGAATTTTGTTCAATTTAATTTTTTATTCGATAACATTTGTTGACAACTCTGTGGCTAATAAAGTTGTCTGTGGTTTTATTTATGTCACGCTACCTACCCCTAGTTGGTAATATTGGGTTTTCTATATTGCGTTGCGTGAACGGTTAAATTTTGATTGGAGCACCGTCTATCTATTGAAATAATAATTTACTTATCTACTTCATTACTACATTACATTATACATTACTTACTGCTACCTTTTCTATTATAGTTTAGTTTGTATTGTATTTATGTTACATACACTTGGGTACTCAGTATAGTTCTTATTTGACTTGTAAGTTTTTGTTTTAGTTCTTGTTTGACGACCGATGTGGCGCGGCGGGCGAAGGTCCGCGTGCGACGCAGGAGGTTACGGGTTCGAGTCCCGCCTTGGGAGAAATTTTTGTTCGATCTACAAAGATTTGTTCCGGGTGTTCTGGGTATTTGCTATGTATAGTAAAAATATCTATCTACGTAATGTATTGTATTAAGTATATTAGTCATCTAGTACCCATAACACAAGATCTGCTTAGCTTGGGGCTAGATGATGCTGTGTGGATTGTCCAGCATTATTTATTTATTTTATTCTAGGTGCATCATCTTCACTTTTAAAAATCTCATTAATGTTATGTGGCTTCTTGGCCATTCTTCTACATACAAAACTATCCGAAAATGATTGTAGTAGCCCCTTCCTTTTGGAAGCTTGATTGCGGACACTCCAAAGCCAAATCACATAGAAATCGATCACTGGCTGTAAATAGTGCATTTTGTTTCTTGGTAATTTTTAATTATCTAAAAATGATTCTAGTGGCCCTTCCTTTTGGAGGGGGTAACTTAAAATTGTATTTGGCGTGTAAGTTTGACGTTCATTAATATATTTTTTCAATAGTCATAAAAGATGTTACAAAAAGCTTACAGCTAAGGTACAATTATGGACCCTGTTAGGGCACAGCAACATGGTATTAAACTAAAAATAAAAATTTATAAAATAAAAATTAAAAATAACACAATTCTTATAAAATTTTGTAAACTTATGTACCTACTTATTAAAATATATTGTTAGTAGTTACTTATAATTCTATTTACATCTTTGATTTGTATTAGTATAAATAAAGATATTAAATTTAATAGAAAATAAAATAACAATTCGTATGTATAAAAAAAAAAAAATATGTGAGCTTATGTATTTATCTAAGTATTCAAATGTATAGTATAGTTCGAAATTATCATTATATTAATATTGTTATTTAATTATTATTATTATATTAATATTATAATTACTTTGACTTAGATTACTCAAAATTTCACACAGCCTTCCACAATAATGTACAGGAACATATTAGGTAAAACCCAAAACCCCTAAGATTATCAGAGGAATACATTATCACTGTTTGTTTGTTATTTGCAGACAGGAAAATACTGCTTCACTTCCTCTTGACATAATTTTCTTCATCACTGTAACTGCACCCAAAAGTGAGACCCGCCGGGGACCACTTGAAATATATTCTTTCATCTGCCATCAACACCAATTACTTTTTGGAATAACAAGCTATATACCACACTGTACAATATAAGTAGGTATGTACATTGTTCCTTCTGTTCGATCTTTACGGCGTAAAGTCAAGATTGTCAAGGAGTCCTTCGAAACTCCAAACAATGAAAGAAATCAGAAAACTTTCCCAATAGGTCTCGATTGAAAGAACTTTTATATACTTTAATGAATAAGATATTAGTTGAAAAATAAGTAGTTTTACTTTAGTTATTTGGTGTTTTGTCTTTTGGTCTTTTGGGTATAAGGTTGATGATCGGTTTTGGTGACTTATCTTTATGTTCAGAGATATAAAGTTCATGTATTTAGAGATGGGAGAGTTGGAGGTTTGGAGACACCATTTTTGCTGTTTTATGTTCTTATTTATTTTTCGGAATTACACTATACTTTACAGAGCCACGAGTGAAATATCCAACATCCCACTACATTTTTATTATACTTTTTATTTTTCTTAATGTCTCGTAAAAATTTTTATTGTCTTCAGAATTTTGCCATGACTCCTGTCCTGAAAGTTACTGTTCGTTAGATTAATGCTCTTTATGCAGAACATCATCAATCAGCCAAACTAATGTCAAAGGCGGCTTTGTTCATTGAATTTCAAACAACACTATTACCAATAATGACTGAACTTCGTCTGGTCTGCGCACAATAATATCCCATCAATTCTAAACCGCTCTGTAATCAAGAAAGGAAACATTCAAACTAAATTGGAATAGTTGTCTGAAACTGTTCAAGGGGTTTTAGTAATTTACTAACTGAAGGAGTTAACCATGTTAATGAAAATTGCCTTCGATAAGATCTGATGCCTGAGTTATTGAATATGAGGTCTGTGATGAGGACGGCAGATAGGAAGTCGAAGGGATAAGTTATGAGAGCCTTTTATGGGAGGTATTAAATTTTATGGGCACTTGTGTGGTGATCAAGGTATCGTGTTGGTACTGTTTAATGGCTTTAGGAGTCCATGAATTTACATGTTTTGATTTTTAAATAATTCAATACCTTTTACGTAGGACGATAAATAAGCCTTTTAATTAGGACGCCGTTAGACAATAGTATCTTTGTTGATATTATTTTCAGGTTATTATTTAATTAAGTGCAGTATACATTTTAGTTCTACGTTTTCCCTTAGTATTATTAATGTTTAAAAATTCCCTTCGAAAAATCTCACACAAATATTTATGATATTGTTGAATAACATAAATGTGGGCTTTTCATGACAATTGCTTTATTTTGTCGTAATCAAAATTACGTAAAACTTGGTTGTTTGCCTTATCAACAATGAAACAACAACCAACGAAAACTAAAATAACAATACCCGCTCTTAACGCAACATAATCTTTTCACAAGTCTAGTGTAGATTCCAAAACCTATATTAACTGAGAGGATTTACCGCCACCCACTTCACGGCTGTAGGTACCTACCTCACGTACAATAAAGCTAATAAAACCAACTCAAGTCTCGCTTACACGAGGTGATTTCCTCGGCCGCTGGGAGGCGAGTTCATGCAAGATTTTTGGGATCCGTGGGCTATAATCAATCGCCAGGCTATTGATACCACTCATGTGTAGTTTCTACCTACCCCCATGGGGGAAGGCGTGAGTTTATATGTGTGAATAATGTTGGTAGAGTATTTGTCTTGTTTTTTTTACTTCAGTTTAAACTATTGATAAGGGCTCTACTTTTTTAAATGAAACTGCATTAATAACTTCATCTACTGACACCTTGTTAGTAACAAATAATATTGAATTAACGTGAAAATATCAATTTTAGTTTTATTTCACTACTCAACGCCCCCCTGCGTTACTCTAGTTTCCGTTTTACCGGTATATGTAAAGTAATGTAAAAAAAATGAAGAAAAATTAAGGTAAATTAGACGTATTTTTGACAGATTGAGACTGAGTTTTTTGTTTTTTATAAAACGTTGCCCCACACTAAGAATTTCTCCTGTGTCGTGAGTGCGTTTAGCAACATTCAAACCCAACAACTACCTGTAAGCCATACAAATATTTGTTCCGTGCGGGAATCGAACCCACGACTCGCGGCGCAGCAGTCAATCGCTTAGCCTCTGCGCCAACCGTGCCTTCAAAGTTAAGAATGCGAACGTTCTTAAAAATACGGAAAGTGCCCCTCTGATCTGCGCACGGCCTAAGGAGACTTTCTCACATACAAATGGCGAACTTACTCGTAGTTTCTTACATAATTACCTTTGCAGTCTCAGGAGTAATCGAATGTGGGCGAATAATTTACAACTAACCTTTGTGAATTAGTGCCACAATATTCTACGGACAATTTGCGGGGACCTATTTGGACCCTGGGGTAAGGTTTCAAGGATATACGGGATCTTAATTAATTATCTGGCACCTACAAGTCCTACAACTGTCAAATCAGAGTCCTAGGTTTTTCGCTAATTTTCTTCCAAGACTAAGCTTGACCATTGGCAATGTAAGTTTAGTAAGTGCTGATGGGTGCAGTTTCTTTACCCAGGAAAAAGCACACCGAACTGACTTTTGGGCATGTTATATAATTACTAGAATGCCAACTAAAGTAACGTAACTTTATAGGACAAACTGCTTCAGTCAGCACTCCATTACATCTGCTTAATCTTCTACCTTTTGTTGGGGTCAGCAGATGCAGCAGAAGATGCAGCTGAACATCTTTATTTTACATGGACCGACTGCCTATTTTCCCCCCACATTCCAGTTTATGTATCACACGATATCCCTTGGTCTTATCAGACTTTTGGGTTGTTGATTGCTCGTGACGACTGCAAAAAATCTATAAATATCGTCCAGAAATAATGCCTTAACTTATTTTTCGATCTCGATAAGCGTTGCTTAACCCTAAAGATCAACCTGTGCGACAGTTATTACTTAGCCACGAGCCCCACAACACTTACCTACAACTTATGCATGAAATATTAGACTGAAACTGTCCATTCCATCAAATAAAACGTCATTAGTTAAAATTTTAACTCCCAAAAACATTTATTTTAACCATTTCAAAATCGCTTAGTTAAACAACACGGTGGCAAGCGAGGGATCCGATTAATTCACAACTAAAATTCCCCTCGGCCCGCTTACAATGTTATTCGTTAAAATAATCCTATTCAGTTTTCAGTGTTACATTTAACGCTGCGGTGACTATTTCTGAGTTAAGAAAAAAGCAGGAAATTTATGTACATGATAGTTTAGTCACTCACAAGTCTATAATAATACAAATGACATACCAACACAATTCTTTATTACCAAATCTATGTGTAATCCAAGTCACGATAGTGGAAAAGATTCTTTGATCTTGACAATTCCATATAAATAATTTTATCGCTTAAGATTTGTGTCGCTGAAACTTTTCACTACTAACATAGTATAATATAGTAATGTAAACAAACATTAAGGCGATTAGCACACTGCACCGCATCACGCAGCGTAGCGCGGGAGTGCGCGTTCTTACGTTGTTTGCAAGTACCTGTGTTTGTATAGAAAACACGCGTAGTCCAACACACAGGAAACGCATTCACGCGCAGTGTTCGTCGTTCGTCGCCACGCACCCCGCTGCGTGATGCGTCGCAGTGTGCCAATCGCCTAAGACCCAACAGTAAGAAATGCAATTTTAAACTAAATTAATTTGAAGTAAATTAAATTTGACGACACGGTTGGCGCAGTGGTTGAGCCATCGGCTGCTGCGCCGCGTGTTGTGGGTTCGATCCCCGCACGGAACACATATTTGTATGACCTACAGGTAGTTGTTCCGGGTCTGGCTGTTTGTGTATGTGAGTTTAAATGTTTGTAAACGCACCCACGATACAGGAGAAATTCCTAGTGTGGGGCAACGTTTTTAAAAAAAAAAAAAAATTAGATAAATTTGAAACAAATTAAATTAATTTCAATTAGATTAAATTAAATTCAATTCAGTGTACAGTTTATAATAAGGTACTTACACTGCTTCTTAGAATGTATTTTATACAGTTCTCTAAGAAAAATTCTCTCTGATCACAGAATCAGATAGGTTTTCGCTGTGTGGCTAAAACCGTACTGAAAAATAGACTGTTAAGTGTTTTAAAAATAAATAAAAAGTTATAACTATAATTCTTTGTTCTAGGTTGTTCGTGTATTCGCTACACATCGACATACGGCAAGGAGCGCGGCACGTTCAGCAGCCCCGACTACCCACGCTCTTACCCGCCGAGGATCGAATGCCTCCTCTACACCTTCGTCGCGGCACCCCACGAGATTGTTGAGCTGGTCTTCACCGACTTTGACATTCATAAGGAGCATCTCGAGTAAGTGGCTTTTTGGATATTATATAATACCAACTGTTATTTCAGGGGTTTTTTTAAGGAATTGATCAAGTTGCAATCTTCTTACATTAGTTTCGTTTCGATTTGCTGCAAACGGAATTCATCGCAAGATCTTTTAGTGGCTTACAAAGCCGCAAAGATTGAAAAGCTATTTAATGCATTTTAATTTAAAATTGAATCGAACTTTTACTGTGAAGTCTCTTCAACTGTGACTCACTGAAGAGTTTTTTAACAAAAGAGACGACAAATAGATAAATATAACCCATCGTACGCCACCTTCAGTTAATTACAATCTAGCACTACATAATTAATACATAATATCAAAACTATGTTTAAGAACTTCGAACTGTGGACAAAACTATGTTTAATACCCCTAAAGTTTAGACATCTTAATTTAGATCAATTTAGGTTTATTTGAAACACTAAGCAAAACTATAATATCTGATTGAATCCAAGTAATAACTTTTCCATTTCTATTTTAACATCTTTAAGTTGTTATATGATGAAGTAATTAATGATGAAAATAATACATAACATCACACCTGTATTCCCCGAAGGGTTGGGCAGATGTGTTCCTATAGTAATAGCCACATTTCGCCAGTTATGTTTTAATCCCATGTAATAGGGGGTGAGCCCATGAAAGACAAAGAAAAAATCTTAAGATTTAATATAACTTACGAGAGAAGACTGGAAGGCAATGGAGGAGGATTTTGCCCAGCAGGGGGATAGCATAGTTAATTTATTTATACAAGTTACTCTAGGACTTATATACTCAAAATTCAATAAATAACACAAATTAAACATTTCAATACACACATTAATAGCATACCTGTCCCAACTAAATTATCCGCCGACGACTGTAGGTGACGTGCAAGTCACTGCACCGTCTTATGTAAGGACAGTGGAGCCTTTCGGCTATCATCATCAGTACGCTGTTGGAGCTGCCGCGCACCCTGCGCACCAGGGAGGCGCTCCGCTTACGCGTCGTTGCATAAAAGCAGTCGACGCTGGCTTCGGCGAATAACTCCCCCCGACCCTTTGCTCGAGCCAGCCCGCGTAGCTGAGCCGATAAATGCCCTTAAATAATATCTATTTGATCCAGCCCGTCCCTTGGTATCCTCTCTCAGCGACGTCCTAATCGTACCCCGCAGCCCTTAGCGATTGGTCGCTGAGTTTTTAAGTGTTTACGCCCTGACTGGAGGCCTTAATTTCTAATTAAGCCCCCACAGGAAAGTTCGGTTAAGCAGTAGATATCCCTGATGGATAAACTGCGAAATGCCCATTCCAAAAAAAAAAAAAACTTAAAGTAACGAAAAAAGTTACATTGAAACTACTAATATAACAAGAAAGCCTTTATTTCTCACATCGTGCTAAATGCTGATATGAATGTTTTACAAAGTTTTCGTCTCTTCATTTGACTTCAATTTTGGTTGGTTTTCTCAAGCCTGCAAGTTTCCTGCAAAACTTTACGTAGTCAATCATAGTCGAACCGTCTTCTTGCACAATCATAGGTGCCTCGTCTAGCGCGTAATCCGCTTCTTTCGCAGTGAACTTATCTCCAAAGGTCATAAGATCATGTCTGATTCTGGAATTAAAGTTCTCGGAATTATTTTCATTTTCAATAATATGGTTGGTATAATATTATTTTTAGTTCGTGTGGTTGCTCTTTATTGAGATATCATTGTTTTTTTTTTAATCATTTGTTGTATTGACAATTATTTTATATCATCTAACAACATTACAATACAGGTAAGGCCGCGTTCCCACCATTGTCGTGACGACAGATAGTCGTGTAGTTTTAACTGTCGTGGTTTACATATTTAATTGGAGGTATCCATATATAGGACGACACGATTAACTGTCGTCTACGGCTTTTTTTTGCGGTGACTACAGATTGTCATGACATGACAGTGGGAACGGCTAGCACGACAGTCGAAAAAGATAAAAAAAATTCACGGCAAATCATGTATGATAAAATGTCGTCGCGATCCAATGCTCGCAAACGATAAAAATGTTGTCGACAAACAGTCGTTATAATGGGAACAGCTAGAGAAAATAGTCGTCCGACGATAAATTAAAAATTACGACATAGTGGGAACGCGTACTTAGTCGCTCCTTTTTGGCATAAGGCAGGTCATTGTAACAGCCTAGCTTTTAAATATATTATTGTATTTTTTATTTTGTAAAATAAAGAGTATTCTATTTTATTCTAAATAAAAATAGAATTAATTGAACATGAGATCCTATTGTTTATGTAAACTGACAAAGAAGACACAACAAGGACAGATTTGAATTAGAGAAGCCGTAAATAAAATGTTTAACTCGAGATAAACAATTCTGCGAAGACGGGAGAAGTATAACCAACATAAGATATATAAATTAGATAAAACAATGTATGTTTTCTTTATAAACAGTCGTGTTTATCATCCTAAATTGATAAAGGGAAAGTTTTACTCCTTTGTTTTTCTCGCAAACAGCATTACCAATTGGCGCTGTCATTTGTTACCATCTGTGTTATTGATAAAATCAGGATGGACTTATGATAAAAATATATTTCTGTTGTCGTGACAAACGCTATATAGTTTTATTTTCTATGATGTGTTCTGGTTGATGCGCCAGTGTAGCCAGCAAAGATTAAATTTTCTTGTGTTTTCTGCAATTTGTAGCTCCGTATTAGATTGTATTATGGTAGTACCTGATAAGTCGATTACAATCTCAAAAAATATATATGCACCGAAGTTTAGCCATTAAAATTATTAATAGGTACAGCTTTATAAGTACAAATTGCCTGAATATTTATGAGTATTTCATGAACAAACGTTTGGGGTCAATTTTAACTAAGATAAATTGATTGATTTTGATAATTATGCTTTGCTAAGTGTACCGTATTGGTACGTTCGCAAATACATTTACTAGGCAAAATAAATAATGTTTAGGTACCGGATTGCATACCTATATCATCAAAAACCTATTTACTGTAGATGTGGGCTTAAATAATAAAGCAAAATTTACACTTTTTACAAGAGGTCTACGTGCGCCGCTTAGAGACATGGGTAGAGTTTAGTGAAACTTTTACTGTAAGAATGTGTAAGACCATAGCAACCGAATAAAATATTACTCCAAGCTTAGACGTGACTGAGCAATAAACCTTTTTCCAAGTCTCGAAGGTCGCAAGAACGAAACCGTGGGAAACCGCTAGTATGTAATAAATTTTATTTTAGCGTTTCACATTATCTCCTACCGCTCGGAATAAAAGAAAATCGTAGTGTATCAGGAACTTCCTATAAAGTGAAAGTTCTGATAGAAATAGGCTGTTTTGTTAGGCTACACACCTGTCTTAGACAATAATAGTTTGTCATAGTATTATTGCTACTAATGTCGTAAGATATACGACGAGTTTTATGTTTATTATCAAACTAAGCTTTTACTTTTACCTATCTGTAATATCTTTTTCATGTTCTATCTATAAAATAATATTAGTCTACGAATAAAATGAAATGATGGCTTTATTCTATCTCCGTTTTATTGCTAGAATTGCTATAAAAATAACATGCATACTTAATTTAAAAGTTGGGACAGAGTCTTCACGCGATGCTTCAAGTTTTTAGTTGATCAATTGGATAAAGTTAGAACCTAAATTTAGGATAATTATACCAAAACATTTGTAATAAAATTAAACTTTCTCAAATTTGCATTAAACAATTAATCTATTTCGTGTTTAATAAACTATGTATTTATTTGGAAACTTTACAAAAATATCAAAGAAATTTTTTAATGTTACATGAATATTATTTCATCGTTGAAAAAAGTTGGTAGTTGAGAATTTTTCATTAGACTTACTTACTACATTTGTATGAATAAATTTACAGGTAAATAAATTATTATTAGTCCTATTCACAAAACATAATGGCTACATTTCGTCTCTTTGAGGCCGATTCTCCAGACGAATACGAAATGCAAGAACACATCATTTTATTTTACGATCTTCTGTACAACGTACAAATGTTTTCTTATACGTTTTCTCGTCACAATTCACCCTTAGAATTATACTAAAGCGTATCCGAGGGTTGTCGTAAAACACAGATTGCACCGAGAATTTTAATAAACCACCATGGCGTTCCTGCTTAAGTACATACACTTTTGCATAAAGTTAGGTACACATAAAATTATTTATCCCTTACATTTTGAAACGCCGGAAAATAATTTATACTTTGAAATAAAATAAATAAATAATTTTATGACAGTTATTGAAGAATCAAATATCGTATAATTATGGTACTTTACTTCCTGCATTTTTCGTATGAGTGCAGTTGAAAAGGTTTTCTGACTTAACCGTATTTTCAGCAGCCTCACAAAACAGGATAGGATTCCGTTACAAAGGACCCAAATCAAATCTGAATAATTAAAACTCTAAAATATCATTAAAATATTACCAAAGCTACCGTAATAATCCGCAACAAACGTCATTCGGTTTCGTAAAGTGCCCGAAGACCGCTTTAAATCATACCCTGACGAGGGAAGAGAAGGTTCCAGAGAGTACATCATGCAAATATCTGAAAATGTAATTTAAATCTTGATTCGCAATATTTACCGGTCCCTTGAGTAATGTAAAATTTAAACGGTACCTTTTTATGGCTATTAAGATATAATTGTGTAATTCATTGGGGTTTAATTAAAATTATTTTAATACTGATAGGAGTTGTTGTGTGCTTCTGGGATTAATTATATTATGGACAGTATCAGTTTTACATTGACAAAGTTTTCTGAGAGTTAAAATCGGTTACGTAATAATTGGGAAAACCCTTCGGTGTCAATTGGCTACATGAATATTATTCACCAACATTATAGTCAGCATATGAGCGAATTCAACCAATGAAACATCGCAAGCGACCAGCTCTTGAACTCATTTTAAATGTAGGTACTGATCGTGTTCAGTTCGATCAATGAAATTGGCCCTTAATGGTTTTTGTTTTTCTTGAAACGAAGAATGCTCACGAATTCAATTAAAGCACTCACGGTCACTATTATCGGCCACTGATACTGATCTGTGATCCTGTAATGGGATAAAGTCATTTAGAACCACAAAACAAACAAATGATGGTGCAGCTAAATAAGGTCAAATTTAATACACTGGTAATGCCCATTATGTCCGTTTGGACAATAAAATATTTATTGTTTCGAAGACATTTCAACCCCTTTTTTAATGCATGTCTATTCTTATTCTCCACAAAACTTTGAAGGTCGATGAACTCAAGCTAGCAATTGTTTTTCCATGCTGGTACTTATTTTTATTAGTTTTCAAAGGTCGGTATCGTACACAAAGTTGTTTCAACAAGATGGAGTTTTCCTCGTAAGTGATCGGTCAGTCTTGTTTTTGATGTTTTTCCTCAACGCAACTGACCTCATGATACTATTTTCTCTTATTTACGTAATCCTCTGTATATAGAAAAAAAAGTATTTTCGTAAACAAACATTTAAAAAGAAACATAAAAAAAATGTTTTTAATAAAGGATGAACAGCGATATCATGTTCTATACAATCTCTTCAGGTAGATCAAATTTACAACCATATGGAAAAACAATAGCGACCAGGAATCCTAACCATAACTGTTTTTTTTTGTGAAATCTAGTTCAGTTGTTTTGATAACATAGAAAAACCCATGATATGAAATTCAATCGGTTAAAATTAAATTCCACAAAGGTTTGCGTGTGAGTTAGGTATCTATCATAAAAAGTATATATTACATAAGTTGGTAACATATATACCACCATTTATTTTGACGTGTTTTAGTTCCAAATAAAATCCTACATCCTTTTTATTTTACTCACTGTGTTGCTCACAATCTAATTTATTTTTTATTCATCTTTGATACCGTAGGTTCGGCGTATGCCAAAGTCCTACTTCATAATTCGTCTCATGGTCAGTTTTATTTCTAATGATTGTCCATATGAATATTCGGCTTTGTAATCCTTAGCTAAACATCTAAGATGTATTATGATGAATAAAAATAGTGTACAACTTATCACCAGTACCTACGTATTGAAGCTTGATTTTCATTTTTTTAGGGATCAGAAGATTCAATGTTCGAACCCTGGCGGGGTCGCAATACCCTTTAAGTTCTTTTTTTTAATAGGACAAACCACACAAACCTTTTTCGACATTTTTCTATTAATGAGGTAGGCAGGTAGACATAAATTCATGTTTTATTTTCTCCTTTTATTTTTGAACCTTATTATTGATTTTAATCATGTACATAGCAATAGTCTTATTTCTTAAATGCTCCCAGAATCCAGGTTACCTGTTAACACATATTTTACGTCACGATTGGTGCGATGGCTGAGCGATATACTGCTGCGCCGCGTGTCGTGGGTTCTATTCCCGCTCGGAACAAATATTTGTACGGCCTACAGGTGGCTGTTCCTGGTCTGGCTGTTCGTGTATGTGACTTTGAATGTTTGTAAATTCACCAACGCAACGTTTTAAAACAAAAGACCAAAAAAAAAGGAAAAAGTAGAACAAGTTTTCTTTGCATATTTCGTAGAACTGTAACCGCAATATATCGTAACGTATACACGAGTAATATGTCTGCCGATTTCTGCGAAGCTCACCAGTTTGATGTCTGTATTAGATCTATACATGAGTTAGTCACATCCGTGTACATGTACAGAGGCCAGCACTACAAGCTACCCCAATGTGTCAGATTACTTTGATGGTTTTCCAACTTTATCGAAATAGAGATAAGGTTCATGTTCTATTGGGAAAATCCGACACATTAGGGTAGCTTGATATGCTGGCCTCTGTACACTTTCGAGTTTCGAGTAGAACTTTATTAGCGTCCTCAATACACTGTGGATTACACAAGTTAGCCCATCCTCGTAGTTTGCTAACTTTAGTTATGAGATGACGTTAATTCATTATCGATGGGCATATATAAATTTTCTGGATTGGCAATAACTTTAAGATTTATAGGTGCTATAAAAATAAAATAGGAAACGCTTTGATTTTTTTTTATTATGTGCCAATAAAAATGACGTTCGTGTAATAAACTAATCATTGGAACTCGTTTGTCATTAGAAATTATAATTACGAGTATGTTTGTACCAAAGCAACAAGCCGGTAGAGGATTATATTTAAAAACATAGTATCACGCCTATATTCTTTGAAGGGTTTGGCAGAGCTGTACGATATTATATAGTCTACCCACATTTTGCTAGTTTTATTGAAGTCCCATGTAAAAGGGGGCGATCCTATTGCCAACCGCACACAAATCCGGACTCCAGGCTGCTACTGGGAAATGATAGATGGAAAAAACCCAATAACACTTTTGCCCGGTCTGAGAAATGTAATCCAAAACCTCACACTCATCAGTACCGCTTGCGACCACTAGACCAACTAGGCATTAATTATATTTTTGTACTTTTAACTAATTAAGGAGCTCGTGGCTAAATAAAAACAGCCAAACGGGTTGATTGAAGGTTAAGCTACGCTTGCCGAGGTCAGTATGTGGATGGGTGACCGTCATAATATGTCGAGACTCCTCCGTGCCTCGAAAAGCACGTTAAGCCGTTGGTCCCGGCTGTCATTTGTAGATCTTTGACAGTCGTTACGGGTAGTCAGAAACCCGAAAGTCTGACAACCAGTCTTACCAAGGGGTATCGTGTTGCCCAGTAACTGGGTTGTGGAGGTCAGATAGGCAGTCGCTCCATGTAAAATACTGGTATTCAGCTGCATCCGGTTAGACTGGTAGCCGACCCCAACATAGTTGGGAAAAAGGCTAGGCAGATGATGATTTTTAACTAATTTCATCATCATTACGATCAGCATAAAATCTGATGATGATGGTGCTCGCTGGTGGACATAAGCATCTATAATCGTACGCCATTTACATGAGATTCTTTACTATTCTCATACAGCGGATCTGATCGAGCACAAGTCCTTTCTGACAAGAAATGATTTCGGTGGCATGCTACGGTTTTGTCGGACAAACTGTGATAAAATGTGTAACTCAAGCCGTGTCACAGTAGCCGTGCTCGCCCCGCAGCTGCTACTCGTACCTAGTACGATCGTTGCAACGCCTAATTTCCGGTAACAAGTTCAACCAATCAAATGCCTATAAGTAATGCTTGAGTCTTGAGTGAGGTTCTATAATACGGGCCTACGTTTGCCGATCCTCAAACTCACTCAAGAACATAACTATCTCAACAGTCATTGGTTGCTGGGCTAATATAGCTGGCCTATTGCCAGTTTGAATTAGTGTCGGATCATCTAAAACGAAACCTAGATTAGTGTGTTTATGTGGGATTAAACATACCTATCTTCAGAGATAAGTCCGCTATTGTTCTTGTCCCAGCGCGATAGAGCTGACAAAAGAGTTTCTTCCGAGTCCAGTTCCAAGGTCCTATATCCAAGGAGGTTGACGAATCCATCGAAATCTAACGGATTGGGCGCCTGAAAAGTTAAATGAAAACAATATAATTACTATAGTCTATTTGTGTAAATGGGCTTAATTTAATGGATCCTACTATATGTATATTTTTACCATCGTTACAACCCAAAAGTACCTACTAGATAAGAGAGTGGTTGACCACTATTTGACACCACTACTATCTATCTGTGGTGACATGGCCAGCGATATGGAACACATACCTTAGCTTTAATGGAAATGTTCAATAAATAGAAATAATTTATTTGAAATCCACGCTTCCATTTAGTTCCCGTTTGTAAAAGTGGGATCATTCGTAAAGGCACTAATTAGTGCATCGACAGGTACTGATTGAATGCGGTTTACGTTCAGCAGATAAGTACGTGCCGGGATTAAACATCGCAATACTACTAATTGAATCATTTAAAAATTATACGATATGGTTTTTCTTTCGCAATATCTGTAATCTTCCATGCAGTCTTAGCTTATAAATTTGTAATACAAAGAAACATACATCTAATACATTTATTTTAAATTATAGTTTATTCACATATACCTATACAATTACCTAGGACATAAAACTAACTATATACATACATACAAAAACAAAATAAAATAAATAGCTGACCAAGACATTCAGGTCAAAGTCAAAGTACTCGTACTTCGCTGTCATCTGGAAACGTGACCAAAAGACTGGCAGCATTGCCACGTTGGATGGCAATACTAATTATGTTTACTACATCTAATTATGTTTAAACTTTCGCCTTTTCCTTTAGGAATAGGCTGAAGCTATATAATCTGTTCTTTATAATTTCATTAAATTAATGGAAAATAACACAATACAATTAAATTATAATTTTAATCGGTTTTTGGGTCAGTATACCACTAATTTTGAGACAAAACAGTTGCACCATATCAACTAGTATCATTATGAACAAACTTCATTGAGAAAATAGACCCAGAAAATTAAAATGGCTTTGCCTATATCTAGATTCTTTAACCAGATTATAGACTAACATTTGTAAAACAGACAGGGAAACTGTAAAACCTAATGTTAATAAGCCTTTATTCTGATAAAGGCTTATTAACATTAGGTTTTACAGTTAAAATAAATTGGATCATCTTATCTGATGAATAAAAACAAAAGAGTATTTTAATCTAAAAAGAAAATAAACACCTCGAACATATTGTTAGAGAAACGAAAAATATTAATTTGAACAAAATAATATTAGATAAGGATACCTTGCGTAGTGTGTAACATCTCGATGTTATGCACTAGGTACAGAGCGAGAGGTGAATAATAAATAAATAACAATAATGCTGGACAATCCAAACAGCATCATCTAGCCCCAAGCTAAGCAGAGCTTATGTTATGGGTACTAGATGACTGATATACTTAATAACGGGTTCAGCAAAGTTAAAAGAATACCGCGTAAAAAGTCTAGATTGCTGTAGTGTTCTGATCTTGATGAAATTATGTAAGTTAGGCTCGGGGCGGGCCCCTTCCGCCGCCCTGTTAGTCCGCCACTGGGTCAGTTGCATAGTACCTACGGGTAGTACTTCATGCAAGGATCGTAGCAGGTGAGGTTCTGTGTTGCTTCTGCTGACCTCCACGTGAAAAAGTATATGAATGATTGTATAAATATACCCTATTCTACCTCACCAAAGGAAAAGCCGTATCCTGATCCTATAACCTATCTCAAAAATAATTATGTACACACAACTCCCGAATGCTACCGTCTCCTATAAAACACATTTAAGTGGATTACAATGTTATTTCCAGATTATAATAGAAATTTAATTCCAATCTTCCAACGAGAAAAATGGGGGAGAGAATAAGTCCCCTTAATCTTTGGGATGCAGGAAAAATATACGGTAATGCCGAAAAATCTACAGACACTGTCCTAGACAAGGGAATTTAAATTTGATCCGTTGAAGCAGTGCGGGCAAATCCCTGTGACCTCGTCAGCGTTGTGGATTGACACGAGCTTAAGGGTCTCTTTCGTCAGGACTCCGAAACTTCTCGAACAATACTTAAGAGGAATTAAAAGAAAAGCAAAGTTTTGTATCTGTTTTAAGACCGCCTTTAGCGAGTACCTAGTCTGTTGTTTCATTCTCATTGGATGAATTATTTTGGTGTTTGTGTCTCGAGGTTGTTGTTCAGTTAAATTGTGTTATTGTTGTTTGAATGTAATCAGTTTGTATTTTCAGTTTGTTTTTGTATGAACGATTGTTACGGAATACCAATGGGTACTATCCCTTTATGAAAAATAACTATGCAGAGTGAAAGGGACATCGACTCATAACCTGATACTATGAGTTCAGTCGGTACATGATTTTAGATCGAGCGTTGAAATTTCCAATTTAAACTATAACAAATCAGCACGACGACACGGCATGGCACGGTTGGCGATTACAAACATTTGAACTCATAAAACAGCCAGACCCGGAACAACTACCTGGAGGGCACACAAATATTTGTTCGTGTTGTTGTAGAATCGTGCCCACGACCCAAAGCGCAGCAGGCGTTCGCTGAGCCGCAGTGCCTGAACGCACGGAACAAATATTTGTGTGCCCTCCAGGTAGTTGTTCCGGGTCTGGCTGTTTTTGTATATGAGTTCAAATGTTTGTAATTGCACCCACGACACAGGAAGTCTTAGTGTTGGGCAACGTTTATTAAAAAAAATAAGAACAAAATTTTGGACTGAACTTTGAATTTTTTACTTTTAACTATATCGAATCGTGATTTCCATCGAATTCAAAGCGGTTAAATAATTACATCACATCTGTATTCCTTAAAGGGCTGGGTAGAAATGTACTTGCACCCACATTTCATCAGTTATTTTTAAGTCCCATATACGAAGGCGAGTCTATTGCCATCAATCAAAAAAGAGAGAATAAAGTGTTTTTTAATGAATGAAGTCTTGTAATCATTTACGTTTAAAGTAAACATCTCATTGGGCATATCAAGTTGTGCGTCGATGTCTTTCCATCTTGTATTTCAACCCGTTTCATTTGTTATAACTTGAAATACCTACCATGTGAGGACTGAAGTTTACTTACATACCTACATCGGATGCAGATGTCTGCAACCTAACATCGAAGAGAAAACTCCACGAACGTTACACATGAACGCACTATAAACTTTAATCTTACTCAACTTCGGTCCATCTGGCCACGGGCAACTTTCAGCCAGAGTTTGGTCACCTGGCTTAGTTATACCACACACAAGTCTGGCCAACAATTGTCGACTGACACAGATGCCAGCTGGCTAATTGGCTATGCGCATACAATTTATGGGTACTTTGTGCATATCCGAACTACACGTACTTATGAGCACAGATGTTGATATTACTTACAACACTATATTATAATTGTATCCACTTCCCGCTAAACTACGATGGGTTAATTTCGTTGCACTGAGATTACAGCAGGGTTATTGCTGTACGTGGTTTCTGGATACAGTAATGAAACTCGTGTGATATTGCTTTGAGTTTTGCTAATGTCTTAAGTGAACCATAACATAACATCACGGCTGTATTCCCCGAGGGGCTAGGCAGAAGTGTTCCTATAGTACATCCAAATTCGCCAGCTATTTTCAAGTCCAGTGTAATAAAGTGCTAGCTTATTGTCACTGACCGGATACGAATCCAGACCAGTTATCAAAAAGTTCAGATAGAAAAATTCAATAAAATATGCCTGACCCGGAATTCGAGTCTAGGATATCATACCCAGCAGTGGCGCTACCCACCACTAAGCCAGTGAGGAAGTACCAAATACAACGCTTAAAATAATTACCGAATTACGTTTCAGTTGTGACGAAAGATTATTTAGATAAAAGATAAATCTAACTAAACACGTCACGAAAAATACCTCCTGTACATTAAGATTTTTATCTAATATTCTATATTTATGATGTCGTCGGAATTTTAAAATATTTATAAACAATTTGACAACGACGTCATACTCCAGAAATTACTCTCTCTCATCTCCTCCGCCTCGCCTCTCATACATGAGGTAATGGCTGTAAATCCATGCAAATACCAATTCATATGTATGTACTTTCTCATTTATCTGGGACATCACTGCCATCGGTGAAGGAAACAATGGTGATAACACCTAGACTCTAAACAATATAAGTCTGTAATCCTCATTATACTAGCGTCATGATGAATTCTAATAGGCTGGTATTATGACAAACAACTTTTTAACATATCACGGCAGTATTTGTTCCGGGTATTTACTATGTATAATAAAAAAAATATCTATCTATTGTATTGTATTAAGTATAACAGTCATCTAGTACCCATAACACAAGCTCTGCTTAGCTTGGGGCTAGATGATGATGTGTGGATTGTCCAGCATTATTTATTTATTTAATTTTTCCTGAACGGTTAGGTTACCAATGTACGTATAGTACACCAACATTTTATTTCGCCAGTTTTGTTTTAGTCGGCTGTAAAAAGGGGCGAGCTTTTTCCCAAACACATCTGCTGCTACTAAGCAATACACAACAACTTTTTTACCTCAGAAAGCATGTTGCGGATGGCATTGTCGTCAATCTTATCCCCAAGGCTGACGAACGTAGCGCGAACATCACTGTAATCGATACAGCCATCGCCATCCATATCAAACAGTAAGAACGCCTGAAAATAAAAGAAAGCTAATTTAACTTTGATATGATAGGAAATTTTAGCTAATATTAGTCTGAATCTGAGCGAAATTGAAGAACAACATGGTGTGTCGGTGATTGTGATTCTGCGAATTGTATCAATCACATGATTTATTATAGGGGTTGTGAGTTGGAAAGATAAAATACTTCGTATAATACAAGGCGTAACTAAACCTTTCAATGCATTCTATTGTGACTTAAAATGCCCAGTGGCGTGCACTCCATTCATGCAAAGAAGCACTGCATACCCTGTGATCCCGTACATAATATGTACATATATACATGCCCCTCTAAGTGATTAATAACTATAATTAAAAAAAAACATAGTACTTGCTTGTTGAACCTACCGTCAGTACAACAAGCTGAAAATGATAAGTTAATTTTTGTGCATACCCTGTCTAAAATCTCTGTGCACGCCACTGAAAATTTCTCCAGTGCTGATAATGTGATTTAAATCAACTTTTAATCAATTTTTAATTTTATCTTTTAGTCTGCAAAAGTTATAGGGTGATACAAATTGTTAAGTTGTCTATGTGTCCTACGGCAGGACCAATAGATAACTAGAAAAAAACAAATAAGCGATAGTATATCTCTTTTTTGTGCCATTTACTGTGGTCGTCCTGTCCGGTAAGTCCTGCAGCTTTAAATACGTATTGTACACGACGAAATCAGTACACAGTATAGGAATATAATGCGGTCTGAATTCCTCGGGATTGCAAGCAATAAACGGGATTACGTACCTCTTTCAGTTCAAAAATTTTATTGTCGTCGAGTTCGGACGCTACATTTGCCGGTATACAAAGAGCTTCCCTTGCTTTCGAAGCTGAACGAGACCTCGGCTGCGGTGGGACAGTTAGATCGTTTCCACTCTCCAATATAGAAGAGCTGCAAGGAAACAAAACGTTATTTCAAATATAATTTCTTTTGTCCAGTGCGGTTCAGGACAATAAAAGTAGACAAGAAGTAAACTTAATCAGAAATTTGATCGAAGTTTTTATCATTATAAATGGAATTCGGTTCATTTTTGTCTAGCACGAATGCTTGACTTAAACGTTACGTCAATTCGAACGCTTTTAAAATTTAAAATACAGCCATTATTAGCCCTAGCACGAATTCTTGCGAAAAGTATCCTAACCGAGAACGTCAAATTACCTAGTTATTAATCAATTTTTTCCAATCTTAGTACAAATTGTTGACGTTTACTAGTGGTAAACTTCTCGCAAAAAAATCATGCTAGGGAACCTGTAGCATTTAGATTTCTATTCATAAGAAGCAAGTACAGTAAAGGTCATCCGTGGATATGGATGAAATATTAAAAATATATGTTATAAGAATACCATACATTTATTTTTAAGATTTCATAATTATATTCTAATAAGAAACGTATTTACACTTTTATATAGACTATTTTTTTAATTTAAAATTTACATAAATAAATACAATTATAATGTACTCGTAAATATTTTAAAAATAAATGTATAAAATATATATATATATATATTTAAATTTATATTAAGTTTAGGTAAAGCAGTCATGCTAGGCACACTGATGATCCTCAATTCAACTTTGTATGATACACCATTGAATTGAACGGTTATAAATAAAACACGATCATAAAGATATTCATCAAAAGCTTCAGACATTACTTTTTCTCGCAAAATAGAACACTGCTGTATTTTAACAAAAAGTCAATTTTTTACGAGTTTAATATTCAACCTAGCGCCTTTTCAATCACTTCTCAATAAAGACATTTTACAGCTCCGAAATAGCTTTTGTTAAACCCGGTGCGCGAAGCGGAAATTAAAAATTACAAATAATGAGATTTTTTATGGAGGCAGTGTTCAGAAAAAGTTACTTAAATTATAAATATTCTAACTTGTATGTACTTAATTAAAAAGCTATGAATATTACAAAGACATCGGAAAACTGATGCCAAACGTAAAGCCGATTAAAAGCTGTAGTTGAAATAGTGTTTATGCACTTATTTTCACAGCACGGTTAGCGCAGTGGCTGAGCGATTGGCTGCTACGCTGCGTGTCGCGGGTTCGATCCCCACACGTAACAAATATTTGTATGAACTACAGTTGTTACGGGCCTAGTTGTTTGTGTATGTGACTTTAAATGTTCGCCCACGATACAGGAGAAATTCCTGGTTTTAAAAAGTTCTTTCAGAATAATAAAAATAAAACTTATGGAAGCCTTCCATCATCCTGCTGCCCTGATCCCAATCAATTTGGGTTCGGCGCAACATGACATAGACATGTCTTCTTCCATACATCCATAATTGCCGTCATCTCAATAGTCAGCGTCCATCCGTTTCTTTAGTCTTTTCTTATAACCATTCACATTCATACTCAAAACTATCGTAACGACATGTTTCTCAATTCTCCGCACCATTAACCCGTTGAATCACAACCGTTTATAATAATATTATTTAAAGCTTTATTAAGCAAAATAATCGCAGATCGACATTTGCTAAGATAAAAAATAAAAAAACTTATGGCACCTGCATTAAAACACAAACACGAATTGTCTCATTCACGGTAAATTGTATTCACTTTTGAGTATAACTGAATGAAATTGACTACGATATTAAACTTCACTTGTATTAAAGAAATAACTTAGCATATTCAACACTTACTCTCCAGTAGAAAGCGATTGTAGAAGATTCTCTTTAAATTTCCGTATTTCGCCCTTAGCATCGTCAGGCTTGCTACGGCGGCGCTCCCCTTTTGATCCCCTCTGCGAAAATACAATACACTTTGTAAAGCCGCAATTTTCTTAGAGAAAACACTTTTATCCTATTATAGCATATTAAAAGTTGTCCCTTTTAAAAACAGAGCCCCATTGAAAAATTAAAGCTACACGCTGCAAACGATTCCAACTTCGCAAAATAAATTGTTGGAAGAAATAAAACAAGGGTATTCGTTTGATAAAATCCACTGTTTGCCATCGACGACGGTGAAATATTAATTCTGTGTTTGAAGTGACCGGAAAAGATAACACTGGTGACTTCCCGAACTCAAAAGTCAACTCACTTTGAGATGAGAAATTACTTACTTGTCAAAACTTTGTTCACAGTTTAATTTACAAAGGGCTCAAACCTTGTGTTCACTTTATATAAATTACATTTAAATCGTATTATATTTCAGCAGCTTAGAGAGTGAGATTACTTTAAAATAACTTACTCTTTTTGAGGCGCCGTTCGTATCTTCCTCTGCCATGTTAATAAAAGAACTACGAATTTTCTTTGGTCGATGTGTCCTATGCGCCTTTCCACGACCGTACTGACTAAAGCAAGAATTGTAACTACACGTCAAGAATATTAAATTTACATTGCATTTTCCGTCAGCCGAGATAATTATTTATTTCGGACGGATGCACGCAGATTTCGAGATTAGCCGTGATGTTTGAGTCAACTAATTAATGTTTGGGGCAGAACTGCTTTAAGATTTCCAGGTCAACGAATTGTTTGTGCAACGTTTACATGATTTCGCTTGTTTGGAACGTCTGAAAGGGGTTGAATAGCATTGTTTGTGTTTATTTTGGCAAATATTGCGGCTGGATGTTCCGAATTTAACGCCATTAGCGCGGATGTTGCAATTCAACCGATATTCATTTACCCGATTAACTGTTGTAATTTGATATTTGATTTCTCTATGGATTACGAGCTTGCCTCAGTGAATTATTAACAGTAATATTGTTATTAGCGAATACCGTATTCCACTCTGCATTAATATTAAATTTTGTGGTGTCTCGGGTTAATCTAATCTCATCTAATCTTGTATGGATACACATGTTGGCAGCAGATCAAAAATGAATAACGACTATTAATCTTTGCGATATGACCAGAATAGTCAATTTAATAATATTTTACGATCCAGAAGGAACCGTAATGATGTCAAAAATAAATAAAATATGTGTCAAAGGTACCTTCAGAGAAGTAATAAACTTAGAGATTTTAAACTTCACGGTAAATAACTTGTTTAAAATGACTAGGCTCAAAGAAAACGTGACACAAATATAATGTATGATATTTTTCATTGCAGTGATCCGTAAATAAAGTACTTTTCTAAGAAATTTAAAAATATAATTATGTAGAAAATTTAAAATGTAATAATATTTAGGCAATCTTCCTGAAATTCCAGCTAGACGTTACGAAAAAGATGACTTATAAAATGTACGTAGATAAAGTAAGGACCTAAAAATATATTATACCAACAACAAGATGGTAAGGTCCATGGTATTTTATCGCAATAAAACACAATAACACATTTAAAAGGGTCAGGTCATACACATCAATCCAACCAACCATAAACATATGCTTTGTTTAATACAAGCCTGTTATTGTCCATTGTCATGATGGCCCAGTGGTTTAGGCCCCGCCTCTTGTGCACGAGGTTGTGGGTTCAAACCTGGGCAAGTACCAATGTGAGTTTTTCAATGAATATTATATTTATGCCAGTATTAATGACATCATCCGTCGTGCTCTTGCCACCGCCGGGGTACCAGCTATTTTAGAACCCAGTGGCTTGGCACGCGACGATGGTAAGAGACCAGATGGAATGACCATAATACCTTGGAAGATGGGTAGGCCTTTGGTGTGGGATGCAACATGTGTCGACACCCTTGCGCCATCCCATCTTCCTAGTACGGTGGATTGTGCAGGTGCGGCTGCTGCAGGTGCAGAAAACCTCAAACGGCGAAAATACAACAACCTAACTGGAAGTTATATGTTTGAGCCGTTTGGGGTTGAAACACTAGGGCCATGGGGTCCGTGTGCCCATTTAGTTTTTCGAGAAATCGCGAAACATTTGGTCGACTCTTCACGTGACCAGAGGGCTGGCCTTTTTTTGGCCAAAGAATCAGCATTGCCATTCAACGTGGCAATGCTGCCAGCCTTCTGGGCACTTTTCCCATTGACAACGATGCGGATGAATTTTTTGATGCCCTATGATTATTTATTTTATTTTATTTCTTCATATATTAATAATTATTAATATTTACTTTCTAAGTTTATATTGGACATCACTGACATCGGTGAAGGAAAAGATCGTGGGGAAACCTGGACGTATATAATTAATATAAGTCTGAAATAGCCAACCCGTCTTGAGCAAGTGTGGTGATTAATGCTCGTGCCTTCACTGTATGAGAAGAGGCCTTTGCCCTGCAGTGGTACAGTGATAGGCTGGTACAGTATTGTCCCACTGCAGGGCAGCGGCCTCTTATAATACAGGGAAGGCACGAGTTTTAATCACCATGCTTGCTCAACGTGAGTTGGTGATTGCAGTTAGTCATTAGGTATAAGTATAGATTTGTAGCGTGTCTCGTTAGATACAGGTTTCTCCTAGTTTGAAGGGCAGAGGTCTTATTCCTCTGTAATATACATATCGATTGAACACTGATTTACCTAAGTTAAGCTTTTTTATTTATTTATTTACTTACCGATGTTAATAGCGTCTGACTAACTACTAATTTCAATAACAAATCTCAATCCCTTTCTCAATGCGCGATCTTAGACTGCTCCTTCTGATTCGCTCTCTCAAGGTTACATGGATTGCCAACTCGGCCATTGATTGGTAACAAACAACGATCAATCCCTAGATTAGAATTAAGATAGATAATTGAAATTGGCATTGAGACAGCACATGAAAAAGTCAAATTGGTACTTAACCGGAATTGAACGTACAACTTCTAAAGTTGTTACTATGGTAAATGATAAATATGAGAAAGAACAAAAATTGTTTGTCAAAAGTAGGTGTCGAAAATACGAGAAGTTTCCATAAATAAATGATTACTTACTTACCGATGTTGCCAACGTCTGACTTAGACAGCACATGAAAAAGTCAAATTGGTACTTAACCGGATTTGAACTTACTACTTCTAAAGTTCTTACTATAAAAATGATAAATATGAGAAAGAGCGTAACAAAACTGAGTAAGAAAATAATGTTTTTTTTCGAAAATACGAGAAGAATTCATGAATGAATGATTTCTAACTTAGTTACTTACCGATGTTACCAACGTCTGACTTAGACAGTACATGAAAGTCACATCTGTACTCAACCGGATTTGAAATGACAACTTCTAAAATTGTTACTATAAAAAATGATGAATATGAGAAAGAGCGCTACAAAAATAAGCAAGAAAATATTGTTTGGCAAAAGTAGGTGTCGAAAATACGTGAAGTTTCTATAAATCATCATCTGCCTAGCCTTTTCCCAATGTTGGGGTCGGCTTCCAGTCTAACCAAATGCAGCTGAATACCAGTGTTTTACATTGAGCGACTTGAACTTACAACTTCTAAAGTTGTTACTATAAAATATGACGAATACGAGAAAGAGCGTTACAAAAATAAGCAAGAAAATATTGTTTCGCAAAAGTAGGTGTCGAAAATATGTGAAGTTTCCATAAAAGTAAATGGTTTGAGCAAAATGTAACTACCTACATAAAACATAATCCCGTAACATTTTCTGCCTTGAATGCTGAGTGACGAGATTCCTCAACCTTTACGATTTGGTTATTGTTTATGTCAAAACAGCCTTAATATCAAGTTTTATGAGTATGGTGTTCTCATAAAAGTTAATCGTACAAAATATTGCATGTTAGCAATTTTATTTAATGACGGCTTTTGTTTTCTATAGCTATTCTACTCTCTTATATGTTGTAGTAGTTGACGACCGATGTGGCGCGGCGGGCGAAGGTCCGCCTTCGAAGCAAGAGGTTGCGGGTTCGATTCCCACCTTGGCACAAATGTTTGTACGATCTACAAATATTCGTTCCGGGTGTTCTGGGTATTTCCTATGTATAATAAAAAATATCTATATATTAATGTATTGTATTAAGTATATCAGTAATCTAGTACCCATAACACAAGCTCTGCTTAGCTTGGGGCTAGATGATGCTGTGTGGATTGTCCAGCAATATTTATTTATTTATTAGCAGTTGGGTTTCATCAAATCTTGGTGGCAGGTGACAGGGAACGCAGGACACGTAGCCAGGTATCCCATCGTTTGTGGAGCACTACCATACTTGCACATGAAGCTGAAGTCAACTACTAACTTCTACCTGTTTTAACTAGCATACCACCTATCAGCGGGGTAATTGTATAACACTCAATTAATGTACCTAATTGTTTTAATTTTAACAATGTAACAACTTTTACTGTGTTATGCCTGCTCTACACGTTGGGCCAACGTAAGCCAATGTACCACAGTATACTTAAACGATTGTCGTAACATTGACCTACCGTCATTTGTGTAAACTTATCGTTGTAATATAAACATTATGTGGCCAATATTTGCACTAGTTGGGACAACGTGTAGAAGGAGCATTAGTGTACAATGTAGGTAACATTGTCGAGCAATCGAACTCTTTAAACATGCGAAGCAATGGATTCCGAATTATTAAAAAAAACATTCGGGAATGTGGTAGAAATAGTGGTGGGTGAAAGTGACACGTTGGGTTGGTAAGACTATCATAGGATAAGCATACAAATTTACGATACTTTTTCATTGTAACAAGAACAACAAGTGTAAAACTTTAAATAGCGACCATCGAAGAAGTTCAGTCCCAGTTAGCAATTACCTACCAACGTTTCTTAGTCGTTCGTCTGATCAGCTAAATAAACTCAATCATGCAAACACGCCAGAATCTTAAGTAAATCAACAGCGGCGAGGTAATCTGCACTACGAACAGGTGTAAGTGGGTTTTTAATCAACTACAAATGCAACGGTTTAGGAGATTCCAAATGAGATTCGTATAGGGTTGTCGCAATTCCGGTGTATGGATAGATACTGCAAGTCAAACTTGAAATGAATTAATTATGTTTCCTCAACGAAAAATTCGGGATAGGAGACTTTGAAACTTTAAGAAATTTAACAAAAATACTAACTTTTTCAGAGATCTAACAGAAATAAAACGTGATGTGAGAAAATATGAAAAAAAAACCATCGAAAAATAGAGTAGCTATTCACAAAATTCTGATCGCGATTTTTTGTTCATACGAGTAGCTCCAAACAATCATCAACTCTGTCTCTGTCTACCAAGTGATTTTTAATCAGTTCGTTTTCTTATTAGATATTGTCAGGATGAGGAGAAATACAACACCGTTTATCGTCCCAATTAGCATAATCATTATATGAAGTTGTGTATGGAGCCGCCTTTTAAGTTATGATGTGTTTTTACTTACTGTATCAATATCACCTATAAGAAAATAGTTTGATACTATATGAATATTGGAAACAATAAAACGTATAAACTTAAAAATTCCGTGAAGTGGTTTCACTTGATTCAAATTCAGTCAACATTCATATGCTTTATTGAAGATTTCCATGGTCCTATTTAGTTAATTCCATACCTACTTATTATTTTCCAGAAAATTAAAATAATCATAATCCATATCCAAGCATCTAGAAAGTATCAAATTTTGCCAAACAAAAACCTTATTATTCATAATAAAGTTGAAAACCTATCGAAGAAATTTAACAAATTGGAGTAGCTTGATACGCTGGCCTCTGTACAATACACATACTGTATTTTGGTTTTATAAGCGAATTTATAATTTAAAAACCTTCGGAAATTCAAAATTTTAAGTATTATATCCGATTCGTCAGCATACCAATGCTGACTAAAAGCTTTTAAATAACTCCGTACGCTTGAAATGCACTACAGTCCAATAACTATTTACTTATTAATTATTTATTTATTTAACTATTTTACAATACGCGGAATTAAAAATAATTCACCTTTTGAGAGATTTTCGCCAATGCAATTCCAAATATCAAGCGATTTCTCAGAAAAAGAGAGCAAAATGCTATTGCAATTTCCTGTGAGGTTTATAAGAGG
This sequence comes from Phlogophora meticulosa, assembly GCA_905147745.2. NCBI lineage: Eukaryota > Metazoa > Arthropoda > Insecta > Lepidoptera > Noctuidae > Phlogophora > Phlogophora meticulosa. Next base: position 6,778,835 of record LR990528.1, on the reverse strand, counting down.
AATACTTTATATAACTGTATGTAATGAAAAATTTTTGGCATTGATAAAACTAGCCTGTTAAGGTCAGTTCAGACTACGCATACTATATATATATATATACATATAGCACAACATAATAAATAAATAAATAATTCTGGACAATCCACACAGCATCATCTAGCCCCAAGCTAAGCAGAGCTTGTGTTATGGGTACTAGATGACTGATATACTTAATACAATGCATTACATAGATAGATATTTTTTATTATACATAGCAAATACCCAAAAAACCCGCAACAAATATTTGTAGATCGTACGAACATTTGTCCCAAGGTGGGAATCGAACCCATAACCCCCTGCGTCGCAGGCGGATCTTCGACCGCCGCACATCGGTCGCCAAATATCGCTCAGCATACATTTTATATCAACACGTTCATACAACGCTACACTATAGACTATTGAACAACCAAGAAATGACGTAATATGCTATACTATAGCGTGATATTTGTAAAATAACATCACACCTATATTGATTGAAGGGTCAAGCAGAAAAAACCAGCCAAGTGCGTGTCGGACTTTGCACATTTAGGGTTCCATATCAAAAAATGGTAACAGTATAAGCTTTACTGAAATTAATCAAACTAATAAATAGCAACATCTTTTAAGCCAGAAAATACCTTCACTCTTATCAGCCAAATATCGTTTGTAGATACTGATTAAAACATCTCAACCAAAAAATCATAACAGTCAATTATGATGGGTGCATATGATGCTAATTTGTATAATAATCCTTTTAAATACTCGCAGAGTTGTGGATTTGCGGATATCGACTCGTCAAACAATACAACGATGCAAATTTTAGTAAAATTTATTTAGACATAAGATGCTATTACAAAAAATGTAACGTTATTCTCAAAGTGGCAGCCCTGAACGTGTAAGGTGATCCGGAACGGAGGAACTCAACTCAAGGAATTGGGATTGCACTTAAGTTTCTTTGGCATTCGAACACCGCAATTTATTTTTGTACGACGATTGAGGGTTCTCAATGCTTGCTTTCATTAGTATCAAGATGGATGCTGATTGTACTTTGAGTACCTATCTACTTAATTTATTTTTACGGTCTATTTCTTTTGTGAGCTAATTGGGACATCTGTGACAACAGTTATTATCACGCTGTGTTGGTTTGAAGAATCCACAGCTAACCCTACAATTTCCTTTTTGTTTTTGTGCCTAGTTTTGTATATATGTACATATTATAAACATGTCACTAACAATTGGGCCTAGTTGCCATAAATAAATAAAATAAATAAATTATAATTATAATATTTTGTTGTAGATCAAAGAGAATGACAGACGCGGCATATGTTTTTTGAGTAAAGAAATTTATTTTAGATAACAGGGATGTGTCCTAGGTAAAAATATAATATTTTAAGTTAGATTACCAAAAAAATTTCGACATGTATTTTTTACTTACTCAAATCAATAATAAGTAATAAAGATATAGCACATCAAAGCTCAGTAGAAGGGGCTTATGACGTCACTTCTACGTAAAAATGTCATCGTTGTCATTTTTTGTTTAATACATGTCCAGTAGTAAAAAAGAAAAAATACATGTCCAGTATTATTGAGTTATCCAACTATCGGTCTAAAGAGATTTTTTAAGGACCCTATTATCTGCGTTGGAAATTTTTGACGGCACGGTTGGAATCGGCTGCCGCGCCGCGTGTCGTGGGTTCGATTCCCACACGGAACAAATATTTGTATGGCCTACAGGTAGTTGTTCCGGGTCTGGCTGTTTGTAAAAGTGACTTTAAATGTTTGTAAACGCACCCACGATACAGGAGAAATTCCTAGTCGCAACGTTTTTTTCTTAAGAAAAAAAAAATAAAAAAAAATGTGTGGAGTAAAGAGCCCAACTTTTACGATATTAGTATTTATCTGATTAAGTGCGATAGGTGTGGTATAAACATATTAAGAAATAGAGTGCTGATGTACACAAAAGTATGATGTGCCACTTAAGGTTGCGCATGCCTATTATATTTCTACACAAACGTGGAATATTGGTTATTTCAAATTTTGTAACAGAACCACCCAATATTACATACTTACACCCAAAATTAAGCATGACAGCTTAATTTTGATTGTAAAACAACAGCCAAAATTAAGCATGACATCGTTCTGTCACGTCGCAATCCAGGGTTATTGCTTAAAACCACAACATTAAAATGGTTGATGTGGATATTGTAACTCTCCAAAGATCTTTATTTCAGAAGTATGCAAACTTTATAATAATACATTAAGCATAGTTTATTTATTCCAAAAATCAAATAACTGTGTATTAAACACGTTCCTTTTTTTTTTACTTAATCTTGTCCCACAGACTCAAACAACATTTTTGACGTGCATCGCGCCTCTCATTGTGCGTGCGGAGTTTTACTGCTTATCACTGGGGTTATTTGTTTCACGTAGCGCGCTCTGGTTCTAGCGGCATGCGCTCTCTTAAACATTATATTTGAACAGTAAATAGATCTTATACTTACTTAAGATGGCAAACACACGGTATTTAGCAGAAAATAATAGAATCCATTATTGGATAAATCTAACGTTGCTTTACTGAATGATATCCAAAAATACGTTAGTGTGTAATGTTGATACAATTTTCGCGTCAATTAATTATTTAGTATTGCGAATGATTACTGAGTTGCTTTGTCCTCAGGGGACATGAATTTTGGTCTACAATACACGTTGGTTATTGATACAATATAAATTAACTGTTGTGTGTTTATTTCTAGTATCATGCATATGATTTATTTTAAAATTGGCCATGTGCAAGCTGATTCAATTTGAAATTATGCATTACACTGTAATACTAATGTTGGCACTGTAAACACTTCGTACTACTGGGTACTGGGTAACTACACGTAATACTGGGTAGGTGATAGACTTTGTGGTTTCATGTTGATACTGGTTATCATAAAATAATTGCATTTCGAATGAAGTATGTGATATGTAGGTATGTATATTGCCTTAGCTAACCGGGAAGTCTCTTAACAGACTCCTGACACAGGTTGGCCGAAGCAGGGAAAACTCGCTCCGGTAGAAACTAATTGATGCCAGTAGTCTGGTGTGCAAGTGTGCTGCTATTCCACAAAATGTGGGATACCTGATAACATGTCCAGCGTGCCCTGAGAGCCACACATTGCAGGATATGATGGACGCTACCGATGGTGCCAACCTTGGTATTATGGGACTGCCATGTATTTTGTACAAAAGTCCCTAAATTAAAAAAAAGTAAAAAAAAAAGTGGCTGATTTCTGGGCCAGCTCTGTTTAGATTGGCATCGACACGCTAAAAAGAAGGATCATATTGTTTATAATTAATTGATGCTTTACGGTTTTAAATAGCACTATGCAGCTTGTAGCAATATTCCAATGTCATCATGTAATGAAAATTAATTGTTTATTTCACACTCACTTTTGACCTTTTGCCCAAACTTTTACTCACTACGTTGGGGTCAACTTCCAGTAAACTCGGAGGCAGCCGAATAGCAGTATTTTACATAGAGCTACTGGCTATCCGACTTCCACAACCCAGTTACTTACTTACTTACTTTACTTGTTACTTCGTGGTACTAGTTGTCAGACTTTCGGTCTGACAACCAGTGCCTCTCAGACTCGATTTTTTTTCACAAAACTTTCGAGTGACCGCTGGGCAAAACTGCTTAACGTGCTTTGGTCACACATCTACGGACAAATCTCGGTAAGGGTTAAGGCTTAACCGTAAGGTTGTTATTGATTAAACAAGAGCCCCTAAAAAAAAACAAAATTTCTCACCATAATAATTATAAATGATCCTCAAATCAGAAAATAAATAAATTAGTATCACACTACAAATTTACGGAGCAACCTTTTTTGGTAATGCTATTAACAACATAAGTCCTATTTATATTATTTTTCATTTTTCTCAATCAATTCCATTTGCCTGAAGCAAGGGTAAAGCTTAATCTGCTTGAAAACATTTTGAGTCACTTAAGTGCTTATAGTTAGATATCTTAAGCCTCACATCTCAGAACTACTAAGTGGTATTGACGCCTGTAATCTCTTATGTACATTGCGGATTATTTTGTACCACCTACATGCAAAGACTCTGGTTGTAAGTACTTATGTAAGTGGATGGCAAACAAAGACCTTTTAGTAAATACAACAACCTACTAGCGTAACTAAGTAGGTATTATCCTAACATCACGCACGTAATCCCCGATGAGTTAGGTAGAAGTGTACCTGCAGTGCACCCACATTTCGACGGTTATGTTTAAGTCCCATGTAATTCGGGGCGATCAATAGGCAGAAATCCGTGGTCCTGGCTGCTACTGATAAATTTCATATGGAAAAATCAATCAAAACTTTACTTGACACGGGAATCGAACACAAGATCTCATACTCAGCGGTAGCGCATCTGACCACTAGACAAAGAGGCAGTACCTAGTGTAACTAACTGCAAAATAGCTTTCATACCTGAAGGCGAGAAAACATTCACAAGAAGTTGGCGGAACCATCTTATGTTTATTTGTTGGTTTTGTTTATCTCTAACAACGTATTTTTATCTCTCTTATAGCTTATATCATGTATCTATCTTTTTGTAGCTGTTACACATTGTAGGTATAATGAATGTAAAATGCGGATTTTTGAAATAAGGTTTAAAATTCAATATTTTATGCAAGAACTAGTTCAGTTGGTAAATCATTATGAAAGTGTTCAATACACCGTACCTGGCAGATTGTTCAGTGTTATACTAATTTACTTAGTATGAGAGAAGTATACCCATGTCCCAAGTACGAGTAAGCTACGGGTAGCCTATTTCCTGCAGACACTCGCAATTCAACATAATTTGGTGTCACTAGAAGCAAAAATCTTGCCTTATATCCCAACACAAAGGCAGAACAATTTCGCATAAAACATGAGAGCAGCTGTTGCGCAAACAGTAACAAATATTCAGCCACTGGACGTCTATTTGGCTTAGTAACTAAGTCGTCAAACAATTTGCGAGGTGGCTCTGAGCTGCTTATCTGACCTAAGTATTACCATATGTTACAGTTCTAAGTTGTTGTTTCCCAAACACTGGGCTATGGTGACACTTGGTGTAATATAGAGCACCCACGTAGATGTCAATAATGTAGAATCCTTTTTGTTATTGAGTCTGGACAGTCTAGGTTCAGGTCTAATGACGTAAGAAGAAAAAGGTTTTGACCACACAGTTTATACTTGGTCTCAATTCTCTCTGAGAAATAGTATGACAATCGCTGGAAAACAAACGATAACAAACAAAACGATATACACTCTTTAAAGTCTACATTAATAACAAGCTCATCAATTACAGGAATTACTTGTCAGACTTTCGGGCTTATGACTCCCCGTAATGACTGTCGAAGATCTACAAATGACAGCCGGGACCATCGGCTTACGTGCTTTCTGTGGCGGAGGAGTCTCGACATGTTGCGAACGTTCACCCATCCACTGACTGACCCAGACACGGACTCGGCAAGCGTAGCTTAACCTAAGATACGAATTGTTACAGTTCCCCAAAATGTATTAGTGAATAAGTCGTTGGAATGCCATAAATAAATAAATACACCCACATTTCGCCAGTTATGTATTAAGTCCCATTTAATGGGGGTCGAGCCTTATTGCCATCGACCCTTGAAAAATCCTGCCTAGGGGCTTATAAAGAGAATAATTCGTGTTGCAAAAGCTCAATAACACAAAATAATATGCATGACCTTGGAATTAAACCCAGGACCTAATCTGTCCAGTAGCGCTTGGAACCACTAGAATGCTTGCTTATTTAAAGTTTATCATACAACATGTCCTACATAGGTCAAACTGTCTCTACATTTGTTTCCTTTCCCCTTTTCGGATACGTAACAGATTAATAAAATATTCTCCAAATTCACTCAAGGGCTAGGTGTGGGTATCGGTTACAAAGGTGACCAGGTATCGTTGGAGGAACAACGTTCTACCCCATTGGGCAGACATTTTGCATCAAATATTCAACACATCCGTAAAAGCATCGTACATACCTACATAGCATCTCATGTAAAGGGCACCGAAGCGGTTTTGTAAATAAGTGAAAAACGTTTTATGAAAACACAATCTGCTTTTAGGGTAGCGTCCTGTGTTTGTTTTCCGAAAACATAACAGTGACGTCACATATTCCAGATGGCTTATAGAAGAAAGTGTTGACTTAACATTTATAAAGGATTCTTGCAAATGCTTCATCTATTTGTCGTGAAGATATGATTGCTAAATATGTAGATTGGAGGATGTTAACAGAAGTAGCGGTTATTAAAATTGCTGTTCCAATAAACGAATTCAGAACGTGCACAAAAGGCTGCAAATAAAAGAGCAGCGTCAATTGGTGGTTTGATTACACAGAAAGCTGGCTCTGGAATCACTGACAGTTAAATACAATTACAAACACTAACAGACACCGTAAACTGCAGAGATGTATGACACAGACGAAATTGTCCCATTTGCACTTTAGTACCGCTTAAACTTTTGTTTAAGTACACACTCGCTCCAAACTAAATGTGTTTTCCAATATTCGTTCGTGGTGTTCGGAAAGGCGCTGCCGTGTCATTTGCCGTAATTGTCCTAGTAACAGGCGCTTGGAGGCCTAACAATTCGCTTGCAACTGCCGCCCATTTATGTTAGACCCACAACATCGGTAGAAATATTTTCCTACCCAAACTAATTTGTTTTAACACCGACAATAGTATGGAGATCTTCTAACGCTGGTGCAATGATATTCCGTTTCGGGACGAAGCCGTTTCCCTACTCATTATCGTTAACAAAAGGATTGTACCCAATTTACATTTCATCGCAGTATTTCCCGATGAGACTATTATATTATCGTTCGGCGTTGATATCCGTGGATTACAAATGTGCTCCATCATGTTCTGTTTGATTATCCTTTAAATAACCACAACGTTAATAGAGTGCATTTCAATAATATCGTTCCATATTGTTTGCGTGTATGTCAGTATATTAGAATCGGGTACCGTCGCTGGTATTCGTAGACAAACATCCTTCCGTATGAGAATCAATGTTTTATTCTGCTTCATGCAATATCTGAAGGCTTACGTATTGACAGCGAAGATGTATTACATTTCTCAAATTATGCGGAAGGTCGTTCAGTGACAAGAAAGGAACCAATCGGTCTATGATATTTCGACGTCTTCGTGATCTTGAATAACGAATACTATTTTTCATTCGCATCTGACCGGAATGCGGCAACCCGTCTTCGCTATTTCATAAAGCACTTTATACTTGACAAGACTATTATATTTCAATGTGGAGTGAAAACATTTCGTTTCGCTTTTGTTGTTATTGATTTATTTGTCGCAACATTCAGATTTTTCCATGAATCATTCAGTGAGTTGTTATTGTGAGCGCCCATCTCTACTGTTATAGGTAATATGGTGCCTTTTTGTATTTTTTTTAAATACCTTTCGGCTATCTGCCGTTTGTTTTTAGGTAAGGTTTATTCGTTTAATCGACAAGAGACTTCCTGGCCGGTATTTCGCCTGCCCTATCTACTGCAGTTCCGGGAGATATATCACGGCATTTAACGCCAACGTTCCCCCGTGTGTCCTCCATAAACCTGCACACAAGTATATGTGGTACTCTAGCAGGCTGCATAAAGCTTACCTGCGCCTTTGCACCCGGTGTAAAATATTTGACGCTACGAGCTCCAAATTTCATAAAATGAAATAGCAAAATGTGCTAGTGCTTGAGAGTCGAATTGTTTTGCTACCAAATGAAAAAACGGTTCTGATGTGGTAGCGGTAGTTGTATTGAAAGGTCTCAATTTCGAAGCTTGGTAACATTGTATATTGTACGTATCTATTGTTAGAATAAAAAAAGTAAAAGATGTTAAATGATACAGTATGAATTCATATACAGAAAGCTGTATAAAGGTCAAAAATTGAACGGTATATTTACCACGCTGACCATTTTGAACATTGTTTAGATGTAACGATGTACATAATTTATTTTTAGCACCGTTGGACATTATTCAGCTGCACAGTTTACAACAAACAAAAGGTTTTAATGTTGACTGTCCGTAGTCAGCCTCTTGGGCGCAATTTTTCCTGACCCGCCAACACAGGCCTGCGAATACTTGAGTTTAGTAATCCCTATACACGAATTTAATCTTTGTTCTTTCCACTCTAACCCTGTTCACAGTTCATTAATTTAATCCACTACTACAACACATCATTTCGTCCCACCTAACTACACACAGTACTTTCTTTAATTAGTTACTTTGATCCGTAAATTCTCTGTGGAAAAATTTACTAGGATAGCTTAAATATAAATTCCCTTCGCTCCATAGTCTATCGTAGCTGAGCTAAGAGAAATAATGCAAAAAATCCGCCTCGGCACCGCCATTTTTCTTTAGCCTGGCGCTTATTTAGCTTTAATATGTTCCTTTCTTGCTGTACCTAAAAGTTTATGAGCCTTCGTGTTTGATTCTTAAGCAGCATCATGATAAAAACTTTTGAGATAGCGTTGCAGCGTGTATTTTCGTGTACATTTTCGCGTACATTTTGTCACTGCTTTGAGGCACGTGCCTGTCTCACCATTTCCACTAACACAGGTGTTACATATACGCTTATGAAAGTTAATGTATTATTTTAATTAAGTTTCTAGTTGTACTGCTTTTGCATGTAATCTTCTTAGACACGTTTTGCGGGATAAACTAAATTCCCAGAAGAACGTAGTTTTTCTTTCCACTACTAATATTTTCTAAAGCTATTCCAACCAAGCTGAATGTGCTTGTCGCAGCCATTCTTTTAACGTAATAGTTCAACTGGGTCACATTATGTGCAGTTCTTATCTCTGAACAAACGACCCGAACCCAAATGGCGTCAATAAAGCAAGTCAAAAAAATTAATCCAACTTTACGTAGTCAATATGACGCACAAATTTCTCACATTGGACAACAATAGAGGGTTCATTAATATTGTGACGATGCCCCGTCCGCCTCATCTGACCTCGTTAATCAAAACTAATGACAGAGATAAAAATATATCCAACGTTTGCTGGAGCTGGGATATTGTTTGGTATAGTTTTTGTTCGTTGTTGATAGCTGAATTAGGCACTTGTATCGATATTTGTGTGATGGATTGATTTGATAAACAAAAGTAATTAAGACTTAGCAAATACGTTCACTTAGATCATACTGTCTCGTAGATCAAAGTTACCTTGAAGTATACATTACAATATACCACCCTTCACGGTCCTGAAGATTGTAATACCACCCATTCTCTACAATTTGTTGATTTATGATAACACAAAGATATATAGGTACTGTACAGTTGTTTGTATTTTGACCAATTCAGGGATGGTCTGATAGAAAAACCTGGGTATTATGATGAGTAGGTACCATGACCCTTTAAGAGGTTTTCAGATATTTCAATTACCGGTAAAACAGGGTGAAACGAAACAAAACTTAAAATGACAAGTGTCAATGCTAAGGGACAACCCAAATGCAGGTAAATCATGATTAACTCATAACAAGTCACAACAGGCACCCAAGCGTGCAGTATTTTAGACCTTGGTGTGGCCTGGCGTAGTACCCACGGAGCTTACACCAACTGCTATTGAGAGTCGAGAGTAAAATGGGTTCCGTAACTTGTCCGTTTCCACGTTGAATGGCAATGCTGATTCTTTGGTTTAAAAAATACCAGCTCTCTAGTTAGGTGAAGAGTCAAATTACACGTTGTATTTCACGTAAGATGACTTAATTATCCCTTAACAAAGAACGAACTTTGATGCAGGACGTCCTTCAGTCCACACTAGCGACGTTGCCTGTGTGTAGTTTTTTCTTATCTAAAGTCAGTAGTAGCTAGAACCAACTAATTAGAGACTTTGAAAGCTAACGAGCCAGTGATCTTAGCTACTTTTTTATCGTTGAAAATAGTATCCCCACTTTGACATTTTACTTTGTGCTGTTTTAGTTTGTGCTGCAGCAAAATAAGGCTGTGTCCAGACCAGCGCGTTTACTCTTGATTTTAATTCGGATCGATCGCTATTGGAATTAATTCCAATAATCGATATTCGATCCCAAGAGTACAAAACGTCTAAATTCCAATATCGATTATTGAAATTTAGACGTTTCGTACTCTTGGGTTCGAAGCTAGCGCCAACTTCAGGATCAGGCTTGAATTCGGCTTTGAATTTTGACAGCTGTGTGTTCCGTCAAATAATATAATCACGTTACTCCAAAATGTACATTGACATCGTATTGGCTTTAGATCGGAATTAAAATTAGTTTGAAGAGTAACGCCTGAGTGTCTTTAGAAAGACTTTCGGTTTATAAAAACATAATGATATAACAGTGTGAGAGTCGAAGCATTAAGCTCTCCTTCTTTCTCTCTCTTGACAGATTTATATAAAGTGTCAGCCATAAATCTAGTTGTACTGCCAGATTATTACAATATTTAGCTTCAATCTACCCTCGAGAACCCTTGCGCTTAGAGGAAGGACGTGATAAAGGTTTGACATCCTTCCTTACCATTTTTTGCGAGAAATTTCACGAAAAAAGTTTCGTAGTATAAAAGTCTTACGATTTTCTTAGCCATAGCCAAGTGATTATCAAACGCCTGTCGAGAAAAAAAGGAAAAATGTATTTTTTATAATAGGAACGAAGGAGTGAATAGAAACAAAACACTTCAAGGGATGTCTCATCTTAATTCTTTATTATTACTTCATTTGTTACATACAATGACTCAATTTTGTTTAAGGAATTTAATAGAGTAACTTCGATACCAAATAAACATAGTTTTGTTTAATTCACCCCTGCGTTTCTGCTTATCACGTTTTAATGGTAATCCATTAGTAACTACGATGAAATCGAGAAAATTTTCAGCATCAAATTCATGTTCAATAAGTTATTGGATGATAAATCGAACATATATTGGGTAGCAGATTTATAGAAGGTAACCTATCTTCAACAAAACAACCAGACCATTAATAATTACACAGCCCAAGATAAAAGTACTTAGACAAAGATATTACATTTCTAATCAGCTATAAATTATATCTAGTCTGATAAATATCTAAGAGAATGGTATTGGAATTTCACTTATTGATGATGTCGTAAATTTAATAAATAAATAATAATAAAGGTATACTAATAAAATATCAGGTTTAATTGACCATACATTCTACAAGAGCCTTTTTTCTTAACTTTTATAGATACTATATAGCGTACTCAATCTTTGCAGCCAATAAAATCCACGTGAGTAAACTCGAATGTAATTTTAAACCAGAAATGGTATGTGCTTGGTAATCTTCGTATTTCCAAATCAAGACAAAACAAAAAGACGAACGTTTCGCCAACGAGTAACCACCACAGAGGTAATGTTTCTATTTTTGTACTTTGTAGTGGTCCTCATCATTGCGCGTTTGAATGAAGATTTCTCTCGATTACTTACTCCGGTCATAGATCGTCATCTTTCACTCTATAATATTGTAATCTTGATAATGCCAAAGTCAAATTTTAGAATTCGCCGCATTACTTAACGGCTAACTAGGCTAGTCTTCAACGCACTCAACTGGTCGCAGTAAGTAACTAGATATGGACACCCCAACTAAATATGTGAGGTTATGTTAGAGCTGGGAGCAACTACTTACGAGCGAGCTAAACGAGCATTCTCAGCGACTAAACGGCAGCATCTACAAGCGCTACATTAGAACTGGTTGTCGTAACAATATGTTGACACCGCAAGTAAATATTTAGTTCCATTTGGGGAAGATTAGGTTAAAACTGTTACAAACCACGCTTCAACCGAGTTATACGGTGGATGTTTGTCGATTTGGTTACGACCATGGATACTCGTTCTGACAGTAATACAAAAAAGGCGTTTTTTTTTTTATTTTTTGCAATCGGCATCTCAAAACTTTTACCAACCACGCTTCAACCAAGTTATACGGCCGATGTTTGTCAATTTGGTTACGACCAAAGAGACCCGTTCCGACAGTAATTCAAAAAAGGCGTTTTTTTATTTTTTTGGAATGGGCATCTCACAGTTTACGCTTTAGGGTTATTAACTGCCCAACCTAACTTTTCTGTGGGGACTTAATAAATTAATGTCTCTAGCCAAGGCGCGAAAAACAAAATAGGCGAAAACCACAAACAGCTTTATATTAGACTAGCACTTTGACAGCGACTTCGTCCGCGTGCGTACTTTAACATCACCTCTACCCCCCAAATCCCAAATCCCAAATCCCAAACCCCAAACCCACCAAAGTGTAGTTTTAAAAATTCAATATAGCCTATGTTACTTGTTGATAATGCACCTTAGATTTCAATTTCCCACGATAGATAGATAGACGATGATTCCCGAAACGCATACTTTTCTCGAAGATCTGTTTATACCAATTTTATACAAGATCCAAAGTAGTCTACAATTAGATTCACTACGATAACTTGCTTTTACGATCAGGCAATCGAATGCAATTTCTTTAAATAAATCTAATACATCTGCCAACAAACATAGCCAGTATCTTGTTTAAAACTACAATGCAAAAGAAAACCTCTTTGTAATTTACGTAAACAGATGTTACGTACTTACGGATATTAAATCCGTTCGGATCGCGCGGCCCAGTTGAACGCAGTCCAACTAATATTATACCCTTTTATATCTGTTTTGCCTTCACTGTACGTTGACTTATTGAGACTTGATTAAAAATCCTTGTGGAAATTGTTTTATCTTTCGTTGGCGGAAGTTTACTATGGACTTTGATATGTATTAAGTATATATTATAGGTGCTGCGGCAATATTCGGCTTAAGTAAAAAACTACATGATTTGGTGTGACCAAAAAACTACGGTTTAAATAGATCATCATCTGCCAAGCTTTTTCCTAACTGTGTTAGGGTCGGCTTCCAGTCTAACCGGATGCAGCTGAATACCAGTATTTTACATGGAGCGACTGCCTATCTGACCTCCACAACCCAGTTACAGGGCAACATGAGACTATTGGTAAGACTGGTTGTCAGACTTTCGGGCTTCTGACTACCCGTAACGACTGAGAAAGATCTGTAAATGACAGCCGGGACCAATGGCTTGACGTGTTTCCCGAAGCATGGAGGAGTCTCAATAAGTTACGAACGATCACCCACCCTCGGCAAGCGTAGCTTAACCTTCGATCAACCCGTGCGTCTGTTTCTATTTAGCCACGAGCTCTTCGCTACGGTTTAAATATATATTCTTACTTATAGGGTTATTTGTATCTTTCTGGTGGTGACATTCGACAACGTTGATATATCTGAACAAAAAATCAGTTGTTTCATACAACATGCAAAAAGTAAAAGATAAAAATGTATATAACAGCTGGTTCTTTTTTAATATTTCAGGATTGGTCTCTAGTTGTTTATAATCTTGAGTAAGTACCCTCACCCCTAAAAGATTAGTGTTTTAAAAATAACCATGTGCAATTCTGTAACCGCTCTTTATATCTGTACGACAAAAAAGAAATCATGTGAAAAAACACCAAATTCAAATATTGTGTAACAAAACCGTCTCTGAGGACCAATACATACTCGTCATTTTCCAAATACACAGACTCTCAGTAGACCTTTTTTCCCACGACATGAAAAATTGCTTCTTCGTTTTTCTGTTAATAGCATAAACCTTATACTGCCTTTTTGTTTTGTTCAAAATGATCAGCCTATTCCGTTTTAGCATAACCTACGTGCCTACGTTACGAGGCGACAAAATATACTGTCGGCCAAATAAATGTAGCACCATCTTACAAGGTAAATGTAGGGTTAAATCGAGGAACCCTTTCTTATGCCGATACTTTTCTAGGAAAACTGTAGTAAAGAAGGTTGAATGGCTATTGTCTCACGGGTCGGATGGTTCCGTAGGGTGATACTACCTGTCGATACTTTGTGGTATTGTAGTGTTTTTGACCTTGAATTCGCCAGATGCGGTAATTTAGATAATTTTCCTTCTTGAGAAGAGGAAAATATTTAAATGGCTGCTTTTTATCATACCGTTTATTATCTGTCGCCATTTATTTGACTGCCTCTTTTGTCTGGTGTTTACAAGCGCTACTTCTGAGCACGAGGTTCTGAGTCCGATTTCCAGGTCGGAAAAAGTTGTATTGGGTTTTTACGTCTGGTATTTCTCAGCAGCAGCCCGGAGTCTAGATTAGTGCCTGGTTGAAGGCCATAGGATCGCTCCCCACGATATGGGACTTAAATATAACTGGCAAAATATGAGTGTTGCTACAGGTACACCCCTGCCCAACCCATCGGGGAATACAAGCGTGATGTTATGATATTGCTACTGAAATAAACACACTGTAGTCAGAAACACAAAACTCCACTCAGCCAAGATCGATGTTAAAATAAACAATGCACACACGAGGAAAGTAATTGTTACCTACTTGACTTACGTTGCGAGAAATATCAAGTGAAAATTGAGTTCATTTTTACCGTCAGTGTTTATGAGTCCCGTGGGATAGACATCGCGAAATATTACCTGTTTTAATACATACTGTATACATAAACAACGAAGGTGTTTTCTGAGTAAATTTGGAACGCGAGGCATCCGGATTATAACTGTGGCAGGTTATCCACTTGTCACAATTTTGTCTTGGAAGGATGAGCATTCATGAACATGGGGACGCGTCTGAGCCTGTGGACGCCCAGTTTCAGAAATGAAAATAATTAAAGTGATCGTTATCCAACGCGCCTTCTCTGTTGCAAGATTTGACATGCGTTTCGTTGATAATTTCTTTCCCTGAAACCTAGTGTAAGCCTACTAATATTTGTATGATAACTCAATCCTGTCGGTCAAAGCTACAAATATTTATTCAGTAGCAATCGTTACGGTCACATTGGTCACAAGTACCAATGTGACTTTTTCAATTCATATGTACTTTCTAAGTTTATCTTGGACATTACTGACATCGGCGAAGGAAAACATCGTGAGGAAACCTGGACGCCCGGAATAACGGTATTATGCCTCCAGCCATAATACCGTTATTCCGGGCACCGCTTATTCAAAGGAAAACATTTGCACGGAATCGAAATAAAACAAGACTAGATACTAGGTATTGTTCCACAATTACATTTCGAAGTACAAAATTATCGTGAACTGTTCAGAAGTACTTTGAGGAATATATCACGGATTTTGTTGCGGTTTCCACCACCATTAAGAACGGTTTCTTAAGAAGGTTTTCATGTATTAATTTTATGTATGCAAAGCCGCTAGTGTACCATAAAATTTATCATGTCTTCACTCAGTAAAAGCCTTTTCATTTTTCGTATACAAGGAAGGATAATGTTGGCAAGACCATAATATATCATTTATTTCCACTTACTTGAGGAATAGTGTATGTTAATATAATGTTTGCGAAATATTTATGATATTTTATTTGCACTGTACTGATTTATTGTACCATGCATAATATGGGCAAAGTTTTCCCAGAACAACCACGAGTAGTAAGCAATAATGATCGCCAATGCTGGCATTTTTGTTTACATGAATTTTAAGGCGAATCTTATTTCTCAATTGATATGTTTCATTGGTGAAATTCGCCCTAATTTTGTAGCCTTCTAAGAAAACTAAAATAGTTATATCCAAACCGAGTTTACGAGGTAAATATAGTGTATTTTTCCTTAAAAAAGCTTAAATGACACAGTTTTACTTTACCACTCGGACACATGAATGTTAAATGGAGACAGGAATTGTCCTCACACAATGAGTTCTTTGTAAGAAAGGTATCTTCCAAAAAAGAAGCGTTTATATAATGCTCCATTATGAAAGTCTTTAATGTAGGTACATCAGTTTTACAGTATAATCCAGAATAGAGACAATTCAGACCTACATATTATTCAAACGTAAATTCCTCAAGATTAAGAGCTGTAGCAATTTAAAAAAATTGTCTTTTCTTTTTATTAGAAAAACATTGCCCCACACTTGGAATTTCTCCTGTGTCGTGGGTGCATTTACAAACATTTATACTCACGTACACAAACAGCCAGACCCGAAACCAACTACATGTAGGCTATTCAGATATTCCGTGTGGGAATCAAACCTATGACACGCTTTCTTTAATAAATTGTTAGTTTTTAATTCAGTGACAGTAAAACTCAACATAAAAAACAGCAATTCTTTGATGTTATTTTCTGGGCTCACTAATTACAGCTCCAAGTATTTAGGTATACTTTATTACCTTCAATTAACCCTCTTTTGCGTCGCATTTCCTAGCCTACGCTCAAGGGATATTTTTATATTTTAGTTTATGCTCCATCACGAGGCACCATTACTCTATATTACGTCCTGCTGCGTTAAACCGAGTAATCACTACGAGACTGCTTGCCTTTTTCATGTAAGTATGCGGGATTTATCGTGCTAAGGCATACCGGTCATAAGTTATAGGCACTAGGAGACTTGATATGACTACAGATAGATTTATAGACTGACATATTTTAATATTTAAGAGAAACTGCACGTCTATTTATATTTTTATGGGCTAGCTCATAATAAAACTAAATAAACTATGGATATCAAACTAGTACAATAAGTCAAATAAGCCTCAGAATATTTTGCATATGTTGTTTGTTATTATGCTTCCAAAATCGAATAAATTACTTTAACATCGACACAAATTCCAGTTTACACAATGTTCTGCAACAATTTTAAGATTAGTCATTGTGAAATTGATTTAATTTACATTTACATAAAGTTGATATTTGTGGGAAAAAAATAGTGAAATATAGAATAGAACTTCTTGTTAGTTTAGCCAAAATAGGTATACGTCATAAGCATGTTATCCCTTTTAGGGATCCAGTCTGAGAAAAAAAAAACCTTTATATTTATAAAATAATTATAAAACCACTATTTATCCGTCTACCACAGAGATTTTTTCAAGATGTTTGCATATACAAATTTTAATTTAAATAGAATGTTTGGTGTCGTTTTTTTATTATTTCGTAATGTAATGTGTTTTTAGAAGAAGACTCACTCATGGTTGGATTTTTTTTGTCTAGCGTTCAACTTCTCTAATAAAACAAATTTCTTTAGAATAGGGTAGTCCTTAAAAATTATGATTGGGTCGAAAGTTGGATTACTCATAAATACTGGACACGTATTTGTTTTTTTGTCACGTAAACCAAAAATGCGCTTGAAGTCAATCCGTGCTACACTTTTAACGTAACAGTGACGTCACAAGCCCCTTCTCCTGAACTTTGATGTGCTATATCATTGTCACTTTTTATTGATTTGAGTAAACAAAAAATATGTGTCCAATATTTTTGAGTAATCCAACTTTCGGACCAATCATAATTTTTAAGAACTACCCTATTCTAAAAAAAATTGTTTAATTAGACTTTTTACTGACGGGCTAAATAGACTTAATATATTTTTACATAGGACACATCCCTATTCCAAAGTCCAACATCGATTCGTCAACGTTAATACTTTCTAGCTCTGCTGATACCTCGTCGCTGTCACTAGTGTCCCAACTTTACAAGGCTCACGTGGGTACGCGTGACGGTTGACTGATTCTTGTTGAGAACTGCGACATTCCCGGCTTGTGTGTACGGGAATATGAATTTGAACAAATATTTCGTGTATTTACTTCCAAGGTAGCTCCTTTGGGACAAAGTAAATGTAGCAAAGAGGTACATGGAAGTATTCGTTGTAGTCCTTATGAAAATGTTTGTGTGATTTGGGACGCTTTCGGATAGAATGTTATTGGATGTTTTGCTTTGGGTTGGGTATGGGAATAACAATGAGAATATGTCAAAAGAGTCCCAGTTTGATGGGAGAAGTAAAGATATTGCAGGTTACAGGTTGTAAGAGATTGCAGGTGTAAAATGGAATTACTATCTATAATATTCTCCCGATCGAATTGCGCCACGGCGCGGTGGCCTGTCTCTAGCAAGTACACAAAAGATATTATAGTGTGTACACAAACACAGATGCGCCTCCTCTTCCCTCACTCTCCTAGTCTGATAGAAAGGCAATCTGTTACAAACGGAGATAGTTCATGGTCAAAACCAACGGCTTTCCTTACCATCAACTGTCAAGCTCCGAGCTTTTGATATGTTTTCTGTAAAAAAATATAAAAACACTTTGGCCGAACTGGAAATCAAATCCAGGACCAGGACACCATACGCTCCAGCAGGCAATTAAAACGCTAAAATTAACGTCGTATCAAAGGTGTCATGAATTAAATGGATTAAAAAAAAGCAATTTAAATTACTAATTTATAAACGTAAATCAAAACAATCACAAAACATTTTATCACAAAACAATCAATCTTTCCCACCATTTATCATCAACCGCAGAACTACTAATCCGTGCAACAATTTCCCTTATAACAAAAACAGGGCTAGTATTTTCATGGCAACAATAACATTCAGTTTATGTAAATCACAGAGCGAGTGACTGTTAATATCCGGAGAATAAATAATGTTCCAGCGGTTCCCACAAATCCTTTTCTCCGTTAGAATGGCGTAATTTTAGGAGATTGGGCGAAAGAGTCCGTGAAATATTCAACGTACCTACCCATTGTTTATTGGTTGGGACTTGATTGATATTCCTAATGTTGTTTATCGAAGAATCTGGTGTCTGTGTAATAGAGTGACGTTCACATTTTCTTACGGTCGCTTGCCGACGTCGCTCTGTGGATGGGTGACCGCTCATTACATATCGAGACCCCTCCGTTTCTCGGAAAACACGTAAAGCCGTTGGTCCCGGCTTACTTACCAAGGGGTATCGTGTTGCCCAGGAACTGGGTTCATCATCCTCCTGCCCTTATCCCAATTTATTTGGGGTCGGCGCAGGAACGCAGGTCGGCGCGGCCCAGGAACTGGGTTGTGGAGGTCGAATAGGCAGTCGCTCCATATAAAATACAGCTGAACTTGAAGCTTCCAGTCTAACCGAATATAGCTAGTGCTGTATTCGGTTAGACTGGAAGCCGACCCCAACATAGCTGGGTAAACGCTAGGCAGATGATGATCTGTAATCTGTATTTGTATGATAAGTTTCTATTTACTACAAAATGTTTTGGATCGCAAAAAATTGTTTCAGAATTCAACGATTCTTTCCATCGTTATTTATTTTCGGAAATTGTTTCTGAAATCAGTCGAGTGAATACATATTGAACCAAGTTTTTGTTCTGGCACAACCGTTTGTCTTCAAAATACACATGTTATTTTTCGTAATATCTCTAGCTTCATAGTTTAATCGGAGGTAGGGATACTAATGCTTACTGACATGCAACGTAGGTCATTCAAATAATACAGTCTACGGTTTGTACTACAAAATGTTTCTCTCGTAATTATTCACACCCTTTCATAGCACGGGTATGCAAGTAATGCAAAGCAATCTTCTTTGTTGATTCCAAGCGTTGTTTCTAGGGGTATTTTGCATTGTTTTAGAATATCGTGTTTTATAACTTTGCTATGTACTCGTATGTAGGTATATTGGAGTCAGGTTGACAGATATTCAGACCAACGATCAGCAGTATTAAAAGTTTTATTGTCTCCCTGTTTGGTCTAGTGGTCGCAAGCGCCACTGCTGAGCATGCTGTCCTGGGTTCTATTCCCGGGTCAGCCAAAGTGATATTGAAATTATCCATCTGTTCTAAAAGGTGTAAAATAACATAACTGTATTAAAGTTATTTTACACCTTTTAGTGTTTTTTTGAAGTCTGTGGCAGAGGTTTTCTTTTTTAATTTATTTTGCCACCGACTTTTTTTTATAAAGTTTTTTTTTAAATATTTTTTTTATACTAAACAAAACATTGTTTTTTTAAATCGGTCAACAGTTGCGGAACTGTCATCCTTTTTTGAAGTTGGTGAAAAAATCTCAAAAAGCGATGAAGTGAGCTGTCAATGTCACCCACCTGATACTAGTGTTTGACAAATAATAATATCAGAATCGCGAAACGATTACCTAATATTATTTTTAATGTTAATGCTATTGATCGTTTTAAATTATTGCCAAGCCAGTATTTAAGTGTCTAAACATTCCTACTTAAAAGCTGGGTGACACTGACAGTTCACTTCGCGGTTTTGAGGGTTTTACAGAAAGGACCGGCTGATGTAAATTTTGGTGTAATCGTAAATAGTGTTGCTTTTCCCTTAACAACGATGTTCGACCTATTTCAAATATTACAGTTAACTGGAATCCAGCCACTTCAATTAATACCACGAAGTACGGTTCAGTTCATAATGATTAGCGCTCGGCGCTCATTAATTAATATCTGGTTGTTATTGTCAGTGATCGGTGAGCATACTAATATACTAATGTACTCTAAATATACTTCAAAATGTAATTCTATTACTAAATAGAGTACTGACATTAGCCAGTATTCTGAAGGACAAACTCCACTATTGTGATTTATTTTAAATTATACAATTATACTATAAAACTAACCATATACATACATATTTACAAAAACAAAAAAAATAAAAAGCCGACAAGGACACTCAGGCGTCGAAGTATTCCTCCGCATCGCTGTCATCTGGAAACGTGCCCAAAAGACTGGCAGCATTGCCATGTTGGATGGCAATTCTAATTCTTTGGGCAAAGAATGAGCCAGCCCTCTGGTCACGCGAAGTGTCGATCAGACGTCGAGAAATTTCTTTATAAAGATGACGTGCACTCGGACCCCATGACCCGAGCGTTTCAACCCCAAACGGCTCAAAACTGTAGTTACCAATAAGGTTACAGTATTTGCGCCGTTTGAGGGTCTCAGCACCCGCCGCGGCAGCGCCAGCACAGCCTGCCGTGCTTGAAACATGAGATGGCGCAAGGTTATCGACGCAGGTTGCGTCCCACACCAAAGGCCTACCCATCTTCCAAGGCAACAAAGTCATGCCGTCTGGTCTCTTACCATCGTCTCGTGGTACGAGACGATGGTAAGAGCCGTTAGGTTCTAATGCCGCTGGTACGCCGGCGGTACCAGGAGCTCGACGAATGAGTATTATTATTATTAATTATTAGCCAGTATTTTTAGTTTTGAATTTCGAATAACAAATTGAATTTAGAAATATTTGAATTAAGTAGTAAAATAATTCGTTTGCGTCTTTTGTTTTTTTTTAATTGCCTGTTAAGTAGTCTTCAAACGTGAACGTAAACAGAATTATGATTGTTTTTGTTTGACTTTGCAGTGTATGTACAGTCGGCGTCGTAATTGCACCGTTAAGTTGAATAGGACTTTCACGTCAAGTTGAAACGAGAAGATTTGTATTGTCTGTGTATGTACATCATTTGAAACGTAGTTAATTTTTAATTTGAGGGAATTGTTGGCAAAGCAATTATGAAGTCCATTATACTTTTATGTATTTAAAAGGTCATTGTTTATAAATAGAAGTACTTATCATTGATCCCAATTACAGTTAGTTTCGTCCATTAACAGAAATTATGAAATATATTTTGCACAAACCCGAACAAAACGTTTTTAATGTTGCAAATTAATTTCCTCAATAGAACATAAAATTATGCAAATAAAATTGGCAGCCCAATATTAGTTTTATATTGGGAATTCATAACACTACAAACTCCCAATATAAAGCTAATACATGTTTCACTTAACATCAGTTTCCAATTTCAAACCAAATGAAACCTCGACGTTTGGCCTGATTCACATTAAATAAAAACAAACCAGACAAGAACGAGTGTGACCCGGAGGGTTACGTCTCAAAACTGTACCCGTCTTCTCGTTTTTGCACTCAAGTAGTATATTCTTTACTTTTATTAAAAGTCCTAATATTGTGTTCCTACTATGTAAAATGCTGCTGTTTGTTATTCCTTTAAAATAAAATAAAGTGACATGGCCTATAAATTTCCTTAACCGGATTGAAAGACATACCATATACCTACATAACATCATATTAGTATAATATTTTTTATAGAATAGTACCACAGGTTCTGATTTTTGGCGAGTGTCAAAATATGACGCATAAATGGCAGTATTTTTATTGCGTTAACTTAGATGCTTGATTTCCGACCTCGAAGAAATTGTAGACCTACTTATTTGATACCTGCGGGGTGATCATAGCGCGGCCAAGACGTTTGTGACGAGAAATCATTGCGGTGGTATGTTACGGTTATATCGCTCAAAATATGATAAAATGTGCCTACCACAGTATGCCGTGCTCGCCCTGCTGCACGCGTTCCTATCTTCTAAAGGGTCTTGACAGACGGTCAGACAGACGGACGTACAACTTAGTATTCCCATAAGCGTTCCGTTTTTTCCTTTTGAGGTACGGTACCCTAAAAATCATAAAGCTTAGCACACACAAGGTTACATCTCTCTCTAATTGTCACGCCACGTCACATTCAGCCCGTCATAACTGGCCCTCTCCGCAGGTAAGACCCTCCCCTTGAATATGCATGGGTATAATTTCACTTACAATCCCTAGTCGGTTGCATTTGATTAATGTTTCATTAGTGTTTGTGTTAGCACTGGCACTATAAACGGTAGCGGGTAAGGCAGTTTACACATGTGCTGTTTTGAATGCACATAACTACCTATGTGGCGCAGCG
This sequence comes from Phlogophora meticulosa, assembly GCA_905147745.2. Taxonomy (NCBI): domain Eukaryota; kingdom Metazoa; phylum Arthropoda; class Insecta; order Lepidoptera; family Noctuidae; genus Phlogophora; species Phlogophora meticulosa. Next base: position 6,756,277 of record LR990528.1, on the reverse strand, counting down.
AGCGAAGGTTGCGGGTTTGATTCCCGCCTTGGGACAAATGTCTGTACGATCTATAAAGGTTTGTTCCGAGTGCTTTGGGTATTTGCTATGTATAATAAAAAATATATACCTACGTAATGTATTGTATTAAGTATATCAGTCATCTAGTACCTATAACATTAGCTCTGCTTAGCTTGGGACTAGATGACGCTGTGTGGATTGTCCAGCATTAAAAAAAAAAACATTCGTTTACCATAAATATCTATGTAAAATGTTTTAAATGTTTCCATTTCAGAATTTTACTATAATTAACCACATATTTGGCAATATAATAACACTGTCGGGTTTTATCGTATCGTATCGTTCAAGGGATTCTGCCAATATAATAACAGCGGCTCGGATCGATCAAAGGTAATGCTATGCTTGCTACGCTTGTCAGTTCATGGATGGGTGACCATCCGTTACATGTGAAGATCAATCTGTGCTTTGAATAGCACGCGTTTGGTCTAGGCTGTCATTTGTAAATCTTTGACAGTCGTTACGGGTAGTCAAAAGCCCAAAAGTCTGACAACCAGTTTTACCAAGGGGTATCGTGATACTCAGAAACCGATGGTCCCAGCCGTTGGTCGTTGGTCCCAGCTGTCAATTGTAGATCTTTTTCAGTGATCACGAGTATACCTACGTAAGCTCAAAAATCTTACAAGCAATCTAACCTGGGTCTAACAGTCTTACTGGGTTGTGAAGGTCGGATAGTCAGTTGCTTCATGTTAAACAGTGGTATTCAGAAACTGACCCCAACATAGGAAAATAATAGGCAGATGATGATGTTTTAAAATCGTATCGTGTTACGTTTTATATGTTGGTTTGCTTTAAGAATTGCAATTAGGAAAAAGGAGATGGCCTACGTTGGATTCCATTTAGTATTGTGGTTTTCCGAAACTTTTTCTTAATACTTCTAATCTTAATGCAGATGGCCATCGATAGTATCAAAATAGTACCGCGATTGTGTTCCCAGTGTATTCCAACTCACCGTGTAAACCAGCCCTACGTGAATTTGGCATGCAACGCGATATTTTGTGTTGATTTGTGTTAAGTTCGGTTGCACACTAAATTAAGTACGTCTATCGCGAAACTTGTGTGTTTGTGTGTGTGCTATTCGTGTTTGATTGTAGAGTGAAACGTTTTATCGTAGGTATTTCTCTGCCATACGTAAACATGTACGTTTACGTTTTAGTTCGAATGAAATAGCTTTATTGCGTTTGGAATCGTATAAATTAAACTAGGGGCCAAAGGTGGTGGTGATCAGTGGAAGTATACTTAATAGAAGAAAATTGCTTTTTATGTAAATAAGAATTTACATTATGAAAGTATTAAGCATTAGTTTCCATACCAAGTTTATAAAAGTCGTTAATACAAATCTTTATTATTGTCCTTTAACGTATCATTGTAAACTGTCTCATGTCGTGATGACCCAGTGGCTGTAGCCTCCCCCCTCTTTTGCAAGAGGTTATGAGTGGGTTAATATCCGGCATATCCGTGCTGTTTCGTGATATCATGTGACTTTTACTTTTTATTTTATACTTCCTAAGTATGTCTTGACCATTTTAATATCGGTGTACGAAAACATTGAGACGAATATATGACGACACAATACAATGTCCTGTTTGACGGGCCGATATCGGCAACTCCACGACTCTGCGCGTATTTTGCGTAAGATACCTGGTCATAAAATTCGTATAAGTCTGAAATGGCCAAACAACCTTGAATAAGCGTGTTGATTAATGGTCGTGTCTTACACAATAGGTCTTTACCCTGCAGTGGGACAGTAAAAGGCTGGCAAAATTAATTGAATCATTGTAGAAATCTTCTCGGACCCAGAATCTGTGGAATACGATTTTTACTCACCCAATATCCATTCGTAAAAGTTACGTGACAGCAATTTGTTTCTAAACCGAGATAACGTTAATAACTGAATAATGCCGTGAAAAATTCAGACGACGACCGAGGCACAGTAGCGCCATCTAACAGGTTTATTATGCAGTAGATCGGACAAAAAATATAAATGTGCCAATTTTTTTTATACACTGTGATGTGAAAGACGTGTTTCTTGGTGCTTTACCTACCTAAGTACCTGTGTACTTAGTACCTATAGCCAGTAGGCAGTAGGTACTTAGTAGACAGGTTACGTAAGTACCTACTAGTAGCGAGGCGTCATTTTTTTTGTCGGTTTTTGGTGTGAATGTTAGATGTTTCATATCTTTAGTGATTCTATGTATAGTATTTGTGATAATTAGGCACTACGCACTATGCCATTTTTAAAGGCAGTACAGTTGCTCTTGGGAACCTCCAAAGGGAAGCCGACAGGAATCAAGTTCTATGGCCGCTGCGCCACTGGAAAGTACGATGATGAAACGTAAAGCGACGATGCAAGTAGAGTACTTAAGTAACTAGTTAACTGTAAGTTAAACTTATATCGTCATCACCAGGTAATAATCAACTTGACTTCTACGTTATTCTATAGTCTTTACTTCCGACGGATCGTAATCTGCCTGCAGATACTACATACTACTACTACAAGGTGAGGTAAAACTAAACTTTACGATTGTCATCAAAAATAGCATTGAGTAGAGAAACAACAGAAAAAAACCTAGAGATTAGGAAAAACCGAATCTCAGCGCTTGGAGGTCTATAATTATAAATACTGATCTCTTGGTATACGTTTATGTGTTGATGTCCATTCTACTCTTATACTAAACCATCCCTTATTTCTGGGACGATTTTAGTAAAAATATCAATTAGGTTTAGCCAAAACATGTTACTTTTAGGTTAACGCTGTGCATAAAATTAAATAAAGTTCACTAAAACCTTGTCTAATACATTACGGCTCAATTCTGAGCAAAAAACATAAATTCCTACGTATTTTCTGGCTTGAAAGGTAGGCGTGATAATCCGTTGGAAGCCTTACAAAGGTAGCCGGTTCAATACTAAACCAAGTGGCTACAGGCTTCATAGTAACAGTAGTCTGTACTGTCCGATATCGATTACAAATAGGTCATATAACAAAAGAAAGAAAAGGTATTTACTGGTATTCGTAGAGGAGGATACAAACTGAATATAATAAATGATAAATTGAATTTATTTGTATTTTCAAGAACGTTTTACAGAATTAAATATAGATAGGTTAATTTGCGGCTCTTTTCACCCATCGAAAGTAAACTTAAGAGATTTTATTATCTCTTTATACATATATATAATTCTACTGTAAGTGTGTATGCCACTGAATTCTTCCTAAACTGCTCGACTGATTTGAGTGTTTTTTTTGTATGCGTTTGGGTGGCGCCCTGGATGGTTTAGATTCACAATTAATAAATAATGCTGGACAATCCACACAGCATCATCTAGCCCCAAGCTAAGCAGAGCTTGTGTTATGGGTACTAGATGACTGATATACTTAATTATACAATACATTACATAGATAGATATTTTTGATTATACATGACAAATACCAAGAACACCCACAACAAATTGAACCTCAAATTGAACATTTACCCCATGTTGCGGTATGAATGCAAAAATACTTTATCGGAATGGTTAAAATCACAAACGTACGATGAAATTGAACTTTTATTAACCAGAATTTGCTAAATTAATACCTGTAAACAATTTTAACATACATAAAACTATAAATCATTAAGACACCTAGGTACTCACACCCACACTCGGCATATTCACCTTTCACACACGCACACATACTCACAAACCACACAAACACACACACACACCCACAAACACTACACATACCTGAACTTGATATTTTTGTAGCATACTTGAGCCTAAAAATAACCTTTATTAATTTTAATTATGTCTCAACATTGCAAACTGTAACCCAATGGGAAGTTGCGAGGTAACCCCAACACAAGTATTATTTATAACTTAAAGGGGTTGCCTCAATTTTGTGCTGTAGAACAATTGTATGAGAAACAATAAAAACTTTTTACTTTACTTTTTACTTTTTTACACCCCAGAACACATTTGTAGATCGTACAAACATTTGTCCCAAGGCGGGAATCGAACCCGCAACCTCCTGCATCGCAGGCGGACCTTCGCCCGCTGCGCCACATAGGTCGTCAAATTGGACTGATAGGTGGTGCTGTTCAGGCTGGACGACGCGGACGTCTGTTCGGTCCACTAGTATTTATATATAAAGCGAAAATTTTGGTTTTCTTTTTAGGCATATTGCGCTCACTGAGGAGTGTCAGATTTTGCATGTTTAAAGTGTATATTGGAAGGAGCGCAGAAAGCTATAATGTTCGAATTTCGACCACTCAGCGACCACTAGTTAGTTTAAATTAGTAACGTTAGTGTTACGTATCTTCAGGAGAAGCTCGCGGCTAAGTAATAATAGCCGAACGGATCGATCTTCTACGTTAAGAAACGCTTGCTGTGTGTTCGACCTGTAAATGGGTTACTATCCATTACATAACGAGACTCCTTCGTGCTTCGGAAAACACGTTGGTCCCAGCTGTCATTTGTAGATCTTTGACAGTCGTTACGGGTAGTCAGAAGCTCAAGAGTCTGACAATCGGTCTTACGAAGAGGTATCATGTTGCCCAGTAACTGGTTTATGGAGGTCAGATAGGCAGTCGCTCCGCTTAGACTGGAAGCCGACTCCATCATGTTGAGTGTTAATGTCTACAGAAAGGTAAATTCCAAAGTATACTACTCTTAAAGCCTACGTCGCGTCTGCCAAGTTTACAAATTATGTGTATAAAAGAAAACACTCCCAAGCAATTTACACATTTATTACTTTCTTTATACCGAACTGTGGATCCATTTTCTTTCCCAAACATTTCATTTTGTGATTAAGCTTAGTCATAATAACATCGTACATTTCTCTGGGGTATGGCTCGGTTTCCTTCGAAATCTGAGGTTGTTCATGCATTGAATTTCAGATGCAGCGCTGAAGAAAGTAATACGTTCGTCATGAATTTTGTAAAATCAATCAGAGGAGAATACTTTCTATGTAAAAGTAGTTTCACAAAAGAATACTTGAGTGAGTCTTGCAGAATTATAAATTATATTTAAAGAGTAATTCTTGTTTCTGCTAACACTAGATGACACCGGAATGGAATGCCTGAACATTATAATAATACTATGGGGAACAGGCTTCTTTCTCATGATGAGAATACACGAGCGCCCCACAGAGGCCAATGGATGAGGGCGGCGCGGCGGCGCTGGACCGATCGTTGTGGCTGCTACGATGACGAACATAATCAAGACTCACCATGTTTTCCTTCCATCTGAAGTGAATCTGTTTTTTCTAGGCAAGCGCGTGATCCTAGACCCAAACATCGTTTAACATTGGAAATGTTGTGGTCAAGCATTGACAATGCCTGCATCAAGAACAAAAAATTAAAAATGTGATGTCCAAAATCATCTACGTAGCCTTTTCCCAAATATGTTGGGGTCGGCTTCCAATCTAATCGGATGCAGCTGGATACAATATTTCACATGAAGTGACTACCTATCTGACCTCCACAACCCACAAACAACACGATACCTTGGTAAGTCTGGTTTACCGAATACCGTAATTACCAACTCCTTAAAATGCTTTCCAAGATACGGAGGAGTCTCGATATGTAATCGGTGGTCACCCTTCTTCGGACCGATCTCAGTTGGCGTTGCTTAACCTTGAAGATCGATTCGTGCTGCTACTGTTATACTGTTGTACTGCTGTGATGTCGAAAATGTGAATTGAAAATGTCACATTAAATGTAAAATCCAGGCAATTGCCTGGGTTTTAACCGACAATTTTGTGTATGAAAGATGAGGCCTTAACCACTGGGCAATATTGCATTCAATCATTGACATTTAAGTGTAAGCTAATAAAAATGGACCCTGAAGCGTGTGTTTAGTTTGCTCCTTTCATACAGCATTATACAGTGTGGAGCATTATACAGTCAACAAAATGAATAATTTTTCAGTTATCATTTTTTTTTGTTTTCATTTTTCATATATAGTAATTCAAAAAAGTCACGAATATTCACCTTCAAGGAATAGAAGAACTTTTTTTTGATAAATATGTAAAGAAAACATGTGAACGTATAAGCTTTTTAAATTTTTACGAATGCTGATTGATAGTTGAATGAATAAAGATTTAATGGGCAAAACAGGAAGAAAGTATAAAAACAGCAAAAAATGTCAACTCTGGGGTCCAGAATCATATTCTGAACTCATGGTATCCATTTTTGAGTCGATTTCCCTTCCACTCTGTATAATCTCGAGGTAGTAATAACTTGCTAGCTAGTTTAGCTGCCTTTGTTCAAGTCAAGGCTTACGATATTGGCCCCAATTTATTCTGTAAATTATGTATGGCTGAACATGTCTTGTGAACTAGAATATTACTTTAGCAACAGTCACACTGTAAATCTAGAGACTTGAAGGAAATTACATGGGTTAGCGTTATCATTACGAATCCATAATAATAGTGTATGTATGAAGATCTAAATCTCGATACAAGCTTGTTATGTGGTTGTAAGGGCTACTTCTGAGTATCATGTCTTGGATTCGATTCTCAGTTCCGACAAAGGGTTATTAGGTTTTTCTATATGGTATTTCAGTTGTTGGCTCAACCCCTATTACATAGGTCTTTTACCTATTATATAGGACCCTATTACATAGGCTAGCGAAACCTTCGGGGAAGTCAGTCGTGATGTTATAGGTATATCTGTCACTGCCCTACCCCTGATATCTATTCCTAGAAACATGAACGAAACTATTAACAGTTTTTCATTAGTTTAACATACGATAGAAATAGATTTAGGGCTTTAACGGCAACTTTCAAATGAAGGATTCTAGAAAATATAGTTGGGTTAATGACCCCTATTGCCATGGTAAACCGCTGAAACAATATGGAGGCGTATGCATTGTACCTATTTTGAAAACATAAATTATGTCGCAATTAAAATGTATTTAGTCGTGAACGATGATGGTCATTGATCAATATGTCACTTAAATTTATTAGTTAATACTATTTAATTAAAGCGTTTTCCAAATAGTACGTAATTCTATTTTCCAATTTTACCAGATATAGACAGAAAATACAAATCGCAAGACTAATATCTACGATCGTTAATATAATCTATTACAAATCCAATTGCATTTGAACGATAAATCTGTTTCCAATCTCGGGTTTTCCTAAATTCATTCTGTATTATTTGCTTCGCTAAACTTTCATTTAATCGTACAACCACAGCATCGAATACTAACAAATGTATCATCCAATCTTTTACTATTCCGTTTAGCATTTATACACTTTTGTTCAATTTATATTACTTTACTGGCCATTTAGCCCGTTTTTATTTGGCTTTGCGATCGCTGTTTGCTTTCACTACCTTTTTGATTCTACTGTGAACGTTTTATTTCCGTTTCTCTTATTGCTTTCTGTAAAAGGTTCGCCGGAATGCATTTCCTTCCATTCGTTTGCAAATCTACTGTTTGGTCTATCGTTGGTGTAATTAACTTTTAGATTTTTGACTGCTGCTTTTCTTGGCCACCTCAAACCACGGCACGCAACTTTAAGATTACAATTGTATTTCTTTCCTCAACAATGATAAATCTATGAAAACATGAAAAGAAAATAAAGAATCACAGGGCATCGAAACATTCATCCGCATCACCGTCAGCGGGAAAATTGCCCAGAAGGGTGGCAGCATTGCCAAGTTGTATGGCAATGCTGATTCTTGTCGGTCACTGTTGGTCATGTCAGTTACGTGAAGAGTCGTAAAGAGAGAAAGGCACACGTTACCTGTCACATATTACGATTAATTATTTCCTAGTTAGAAACTGGTTTAATACTTTATACACACAGATTGCCAAAAGCTTTGTCTTCGACTAAATTTTTGGCAAACGTGTCGCTGAAAACCTTGTTTTATATTTATTTTACTTAACTTATCTCCCATGAAAGAGTAGATACTTTTAAGTTCACTTAAATAAAAAGGGAAACTAGAATAATAAAACTGTACTGAACTGTAACGACCGTACTTAATTGATGGTAAGTTAAACAAGAACTTTGTAAGTAGGTTAACCTCATTACATTACTATTAGTGATTCATGGCCAAAGGAATAAATTATTCCAAGAAACGAAGGAATTATTAGGGCCTGTTCTTGACCACATAACTTTCCTTCCTATAATTTTCCGGAAAACGGAACATAGTGGCAACCACATAATTAGACCCAAAGGTACAGTCAGGTACTGATAAGGGCCAGCACCTTAAGGTTTATATTTGCTTGTATTTATTTACAAACTACAATTTGCCAACATTATGTGTAATACTGATAGCACGGTTGGCTGCTGCGCTGCGTATTGTGGGTTCGCTTCCCGCAAGGTACAAATATTTGTTTGACCTACGGGTAGTTGTTCTGGGAATGGCTGTTTGTGTATGTGAATTTAAATGTTTGTAAACGCACCCACGATACAGGAGCAATTCCTAGAGTGGGGCAACAAAAAAATTGCCTGTTTATATGGGAATGGAAGTGGGTTCCTGTCCGATCTTCTTACAGAATGAAAATGATTAAATTGTCTATTTAGTACTTTGTAGTCGGTAATAATTTTAACATTGAATGTAAATCAGCTAAAATGTCATTTAAAATAAAAAAAAATGTTGCGCTAACATTTTGTGGCAAATAATACCAGTGACAGTGACATACTAATATTAGGTCTTTACCTATGAAATTGCCGTTCTGCAGTACTGGCCATTTCAAATCAAAATATTTTTTGTTTGGCTAAGAATTCTAATTTCAAATTAATTTTATTTTAAAAACATGGTTTTTTTTTCCAAAAGTAGTCATTTGTTTATTGATTAGTGTTACATTTTCATCGCATTTAAATCTTTTTCGTCATCATGGATACGTTAAAAATTCGAGTAATTATGGAATATGAGTACCGTCGTGGCAGCAACGCGGCACAAGCGGCACGCAACATCAACGATGTTTACGGAGCTAACACTACAAACCAACGCACTACCTGTTATTGGTTTGCTCGCTTCCGTTCTGGAAATTTCGACCTGAAAAATGAACCTCGCGGTCGTCCGAAGACTTTGGTCGATAATGACGAATTAAAGGCGATTGTGGAAGCTGATGATACACAATCTACGGCTGAATTACCAGCAGCTTTCGACGTTAGCGTCAAAACAATATTGGTCCATTTGCGTCAAATTGGCAAGGTAAAAAAGCTTGACAAATGGGTGCCCCACGAACTCAATGATCGCCAGCGCGAAGTACGCGTCGAGACGTGCCTTGCACTGCTCAACAGACACACAAATGAAGGAATTTTGAACCGCATTGTTACCTGCGATGAAAAATGGATTCTGTTTGATAACCGCAAGCGCTCAGCAAGTTGGTTGGATCCTGGTTCAGCACCTAAACAATGCCCTAAACGAAAACTTACCCCAAGAAAAGTGATGGTCACTGTTTGGTGGTCTAGCGCCGGTGTGATTCAACACAGCTTCTTACCAAACGGGGTGAGCATTACTGCAGATGTGTACTGTGAAGAATTGAACACAATGATGGAGAAGCTGGCACATCTCCAACCAGCATTGGTCAATCGCTCGTCTCCGCTGCTCCTGCACGACAACGCGCGACCTCATACTGCACAGCAGACGGTCTCCAAGTTGCAAGAACTGGGGTTGGAAGCTCTCCGTCATCCGCCCTACTCACCAGACCTTGCGCCTACAGACTACTACTTTTTCCAGAATTTGGATAACTTCTTGGCGGGAAAAAAATTCAATACCCGAGAGGCAGTACAAAATGCCTTTGAAGAATTTGTTGCCTCCCGTCCAGCTGATTTCTTTAAGAAGGGCATCAATAAACTGCCACTGCGTTGGCAAAGATGCATTGATTGCATGGGTGATTACTTCGATTAATACAAATAAAAAATACATGAAAAAAATTCATTTAAATTTTTTCATACAAAACGGCAATTTCATAGGTAAAGACCTATTATTATAAATGCAAAAGTAACTCTGCTTGTTTGTTTGTGAGCTTTTCAAGACTAAACGGCTTATCAGATCGTTATGAAATTTGGCAAGAAGATAGATTATATCTTGGGGAAGGACATAGAATAGTTTTTAATCCGTGACCTGGTTTCCATCAATGACATTCATGCGGATGAAGTCACGTGCAAAATCTATTGTAACCATAAACATATTTTTCTCACAATTTAAAAAAGCGAAACAATAAGTAACGCACTTTCAATTCGCTCCACATCTACACAGAACGGGCAAGTTCTAATAAGAAATACTAACATTCCCTTAGGAGACCGACCGCGATGTTTCCATTCCACCCGCATCACAATTTGAGACCAGAAAATTAATCCTCTAGGATTTTCTGAATTTCATATTTATTGCTACGAGTACATCGTCTTCCCGTCCGAACGCTCACAACGGCAATAGTATTCGGCGTCTAAGAAAAATAATGGCCACCATTCGTCCGTGTTTCCTCGGATATTAGTTTTCTTTTTCTCACGTATTATTAAATCAAGTTACTCTTCAAATTTGTTTCTTAGAAACAAGGCTATTAATAAAATGTTATTTGATTTGAAAGACAGGAGTTATTCGATCACCATTTATTTATCCTCCGCACTCGGGTATCAGACGTCTAATGTTTCATCGGAAATCTAATTTAAGGCAGCGAAGTTTCTGAATTCCGAATTTTCTTGTAGCGAAATGATGGTTTATTTGAAGCTGTTTCTGTTTTTAGTGTATTTGCTATCTAAGAGTACATTTATTACATGGGTCTTTGGCGAAATGTTGGTGTACAAGTTACACCTCTACCTAAAACTTCGAGGATTACAGTCGTGATGATGTTATGAGTTTATTAAAACAAACCGGCAAAATCGTACACGAAGGGTTCCGTCAAACAACACTTGAGATACAGATTGTTAAGATCGAGCAAAAATTCCGAAAATAAAACACTTTTCTTGCTTGTTATATTAATTACAGTAGAATTTGTAATAGGGTACCGTTGGTACCCTTTGGATACGTTATCCTAAAAATTATGAGCAAAACAGTGTAAAATGATATCAGACGATTTGAATGATACCTAAATAAAATAAAAAGCTACATGCTTTCATGGTTGAATCATATGATACGTTTTAGGAAAACGTATAAATGTAAAAAGATTTACAACATAAATAATATGACTATCAAAGGAAGAACTAGAAATACACTGACCGAATTTATATAAACCATTATTGTGTACCAGTACCTAACATGTGAAGCTTTACGATCAATCGTTGTAGTGAATGCAAAACTAGACCGGACTCCTATCTTATTCTTCTTCTTTCTTTCTTGGACGGTAAGCAGTCCTAAGAGGTCTAGTTTCGAAATCCCTACAGACTTTGTATGACAAAAAAAAAAGAATCAAACTTGTCCAAAGTGCGGGCAAGTTTACTTATAAGTTATCTTCCAACAAACTCCTGAAAATGTTACCGAAAAAATCTACGAGAAGATTTATGAGTTAGTAACGGGTTGAGTATAATTGCACCATACAAACAAATCTAACATAAAATCACGGCTGTATAACCCGAAGAGTTGGGCAGATGTGCACCGATAGTAACACCCACATTTTTCCAGTTACCTATGTTTTAAGTCTCATGCTATTGGGGGCGAGCCTATTGCCATCAACCGAGCACAAATCCAGACTCCGGGCTGCTAATGAGAAAATTTCTATTGGCAAAACTATCAATAATACTTAGCCTGACCTGGGAATCGAACTTTGGATCTACCCTTAGCAGTCGCGCTTGGGGTCAATAGACCAACGAGGCAGTCAGCCATTCACCATTACACCACACACCATATAATTTACACCTATCTATCATTATTTGGTTTCCGCAGATACCCTAAAAGATTACAATTTAGTGAACTTGCAATAAAGATCTCATTGATTTTAATAGACCCTAGTACCCATCCATAATATCTATGACTTTATCGTGGGTCTCTCTAATATTTCCTCCAATTTATATGGGTTCGACTTTTGCGGTTACCTGACAGTTCTTTCGCATATTCGAATTAGATTGAATTTATTCGACTCAACCTACACCGATATTGAATCGTTCTACCTTTAATATTTCAGAAACCCAATTTTAAATGTACAGGATTTTTGTTCCTGGAATATTAATATAAAGTGGTTTTAATTCAGAGTTGGATTCCGTAAATTAATCAAAACACGAGAAATATTTGTTTGGCGAGGTTTAAATTAAAGGGAAGGTATAAAATTAGATAAAGGCAAATAACCAAAGGTAATAAAAGCAGAGAGGTCAAGTACATAAATGAATAATTCTACTTCAGTTTATTTTTATTTTACAACAACACACAACATACAATTGTCTTTTCTGAAACACACAAACATACTACTATCTTGACATATTAAAAAAGTGTGGATTTTCTTGCCTATTCTTCTCTACACTAAACTACCTTTTGAAAGGGGCAAATAGAATAATTTGAGTGTTTTAATTTTATTTTTTAAATTGTCGTTCAAAAGTGCCTTTTTAATGGTCTAATTGAAATAATTGATATGACTTTAACTTTTTATATCAAAAGATTAAACATACAATTCTCTTCCCCAAATCCTGGGACACATACAGATATAGCACGTTCGTACCGCAGAAACCATGTTCCGTGGAATGCAGCAGAAGCAAGGGAATGCCCGCCTCGCGTCAATGGGTGCAGACAATTGGAATGTTTGTGCCAACAAGCTGAATCTGAGAACTGAATACTACAGGATTTTTAGTGTTCCGAACCAGTAAGTAGGGAACAATTGGCGGCAGAAACAATTGCAGCTTGTTGTTGTACAGCTAGTTACGTTTAGCTACGTTTAGGTTAAAGCTGGTGCAGTTGATTAAAATTACGATGTAATAAGTTTCTACGAATACTACTCGACAAGAGTTTCTTTTCACACAGCGGTCATACGTTACCACGTAAATTTTTACCAAAGGTTTCAAACATAACACCAAACTGTTTGTTTTCGTCTTTATCTAACTATGTTTCAGTTTTTATGCTATCTTGACGTGATAAGATGAGATAGATGTGCTTCGTCGGAAATTCTTCGTAGTGATGTATGTTCTTATCAGAAAATGTAGTTTTCTTCATCCCCGATCATAAAAAAGATTTGTAGCCGAATCATTTTTCTAGGGTCAGGTACGGGAACAGTAGGTAGTCTTTATTTTCGATATTTATACTTGAGACGCATTCCTGAAAATCTTTTTGCGAGTAAATAAAGAACGTTTGATTTTTCCTGTTAAAGGACAGAGGCACAAAAGAATTCGGATTTACGTTCAAATAATCTTTATTTGTTTCCTGTAATTTGCTTAAAACTTTTGGGTAAGTACCCCAATTTGTACGAGAAGCCACCCTTGCAAAATTTTGGTGTTACCTACCTACCAACCCGCATATCCAAATTAATCGTCACTGATTCAGCTCCAAACATTTAACGCGGTGTTCTGCAAACATAAATTGAATTACAAGTGTTGCGAATCGTGTACGAGCACTTGTTCGCGAAATGTCTGAAACACGTCGCCTACCGGATCCTCCCAGTTATTTGACGAATGTCTTGGAGCTCAACCAAATGGATGTGGCACGGTGAATGCACTGTTTACAGCGGCTATGTGATAGCTATTCGATCGTGCATCGAACATCAAGTGTCTCGCTCTCTGTGGCCGTGGAGACGGGGAGTTTTGTCTTTTGTTGTACTCTTGTTGCGAAGTGAGATAGATTGTTGAGTGCAAATGTCGTGTCGTGTGAATCAGATACGTTCTTGGCCTTTGATGCTACGTCGGTATTTTTAACAATAAAATTATTAAAATCCCGGATTTTTTATCATAGAGTCCAGTAACGCTGTTTTTAGTAAAACAACAAATGTTATTTACTTACACGTCATTGGAATATTGCCCAAGGTTTAAAAAAACAGTCAGAACACCCAAGCGGAACATCATCAAATAATGTTATTTTAAAAGAAAATATTTTTTCTAATTACGAGACTATCATCCCCGTAAAAACGTCATCCCACTCCTATAATTCTGCCACAATTTGTCTTGCTAACCCAAATTAATATTGTATTAACGTTGCCCCCGATCCCATTTCTTCCTGTAAGGACCCCAATCAACTAAAATTGTTCGGCATTAATGAAAGTGACATCTCTTCCATTATATTTCCAATACATCCCTTTGTCTTTGTTACGAAACTGGATTTAGGCTTCGAAGCGTCCAATCACAAAATAGGAAAGTACAGAAGTTTGAATCCATACAGCAACGCAAGTAGTCATGTACGCATACGTAAGTGAACGTCTCAATTTCTCTGTTCCAGTCGCGAGTACGGCTGATGCAGTCGCTGTACGTGACTGTAATTATAGTGCGTGTGTTTTGATCATAATTTAGCTGACCTTCTGTGCAAACCTGTATTATGGCCCCATCTTCACATTTCCGGAGATCCATGATTGTAAATTACATTATTAATACTCGGATGAAATCGGGAATTCTATCGTTAGGTTATGATTGATACGCGTCGAAATAAGGTATTAAAATTTCATTTCGTGTTGTAATTGGAATACCTGTAATTTATCAATGTTTCAAATGATTCTGTGTCGTGAGCCTTCGCCCTTACCTGTTTTTGTTTTATACTGATATTTTGACTTTATAAGACAGTTGAGAAATGAAATACGATTGGATTTTTGTTTCCTTTTGCAAACGTGATACATTAAAACAGTGAATCGTTTGAAGTATCTAGCCCATTGCCTAAAACCAGACCGTCCATTTAATTTTCATTAGGACTAAAACTTTTAGAATCTAACGATCAGAAGTCCGGGCACTTTATCAGCCTGGGGATAAACTTGGGAGCAGAGTTCCGTCGGCAAACACGGCACTGCGGAACCGTGATAGCAGTGTGGATGACGTATGACCGCGTTAGCGAGCTCTCACCATCTAGTTATTACCTACCTCCATTTCTCTAGAATGATTTGAATTTCTGGCGCATGGTAATCCAAATTGCCGTGGAGCTACACTCCAGTGCATTGCTCAATTTATGTTCTCCTTTGTACACTTAATGTTTATGATACAGTAAAGTTGTGCTGTTTATTCAGCAAGAACTGTAACTTGAGGACAGTTTGTAGTATTTCGAATTTTGATAACTTTCTTGGGTACCTTTGGGTGACTTGCATAGGTAGATTGTGGATAGTGTGAACTTTCTTCGACGCCAAAGTTCTTAAACAAAATTACAAACAATAAAAACTCATTTATTTATTTATTTGTAGGGTATGGGTACACCAACAACTTATACATTCGCAGGTCTTATGTGTAAACCAATTATTGTCATAATTAGAACATTAAGTTATTGAATTTAAGTTAAACAAAACTTGAATTGACTTGACACTTTTCCTATCATAAAGAAAAATCTCACTTGAGTATGAAACATAGATCTTAAGTCTTACTTCAAAAACTTCCAAATTGAAAACATCTGGAAGTGTTCCAAGTAGGAAAAAAAAAAAGAAAAGTGGCCATTTCTCTAGATTGCAATCTAATAATTTTGCCAAGAACCCTTCATGCGTAGCAAGATGGCCGACATATGTGAAATTAATTCAGTTGCCATTATTAATACTTACCTGCGCTTGCGTTTGGGAATTTATTACACATAAATTCCTTACGTACTGATTTATAGCGGGAAGTTCCATTTGTAGGACGCTACTAATGTAACTAGATATACTACTCTCTACTAACTATCTACTATATATCTTGGTATCTATCCGTTTAAAGATTCTGTTTCTAATAGACTTGATCTATGCCAACTCATCGCCTATGCTTAGGCTTCAGTAATCAGAACTAGTTCATTATTAAGGGCTATGAGATTACAGTGGATCACGCGTACTTAGTACCCCGAGTGGGAATGTCCACGACTGAGTCATATCGTATATTTAGCTTTTCAGATTAATATGAAAATTTTCCTGGTATATTTATATCTTCAACTGAAATAACTTTCGCGTCACGAGGCGTTCTGTTCCTACTTAACCCAGTTTCTAGAACAAAAATTATCGCAAAATTAATATGATTAATTGTGAAACGAGCGATAACTACTGTGATTGGTTGGAGTAATTGTCAACAGCCAATCGCTTCACTTGACTTTCGTGTAATTTGTGACGCGCCGATAATTTATTTTCAAAAACTGGGTGATAATATCGTTTATTAATTAGCTTTACTTATAGCAGTCGTTCCTTCTAGTACTTATTTTACTGGTTTATGAAGCCCACTAGTTCCTACATATATTATAATATTTTCTGAACGTTTCTCGGAAATAGGGACGAAAGAAGAGACTATAAAACTTACATCAATTTTCAATATAGCTCTCATCGTTCCTGATTTTTCAATTACAGCACTGTTATCAGGAAATTAAGTCTTTCACGCTCGAACTGACATCAAAGATATTACCTTTTACTACTAGCTTGTATATTTTTGTACTTATAGGTACTTTTGTAAGGAATACATATAGATAAATAAATCATCATCTGCCTAGCCTTTTCCCAATTAGGTTCGGCTTCCAGTCTAAGCGGAGATACTGCCTATATGACCTCTACAACCCAGTTGCTAGGCAAAACGATATGGTAAGACTGGTTGTCAGACTTTCGGGCTTCTGACTACCCGTAACTACTGCCAAAGATCTACAAATGTCACCCGGGACCAACGTTTTAACGTGCTTTCCGAGGCATGAAGGAAGCTCGATATGTTACGAACGGTCACCCATCTATAGACTGACTGCGGCAAGCGTAGCTAAACACCTTAGCTGCCAGAAAATTAGACACAATAGAAAATGTATCGTTTTTCGGTCACTTGGCGTATGAGGTGTTAACCTTCGATCAACCCGTGCGGCTGTTTTTATTTAGACAAGAGGTCATAGAGTTGTACTTGTCTAGCTTAAATCCTTTGCCAACACAACACAACATAAAGTGCTTTTATTTTATGATGTGTTCGTTTTACAAAGAAACGTCAAAGAGCCTTTAACCGACGCTTTCAAAACAAAAGAAAAATAACTACCCAGCTAAAATATTAATTTAATATCGATACTACTCACCGTGAACCGTTCCGATCCGAAATTTTACGCTTAGAAACTGAAGCCTTTGAAACACTGATTAATATTAATGATTTCCTTTGGGAACTAATTTGACTGGATAATGGATCTTTTGTATTTCATGAAAAAGTAATTTGTTAGACTCACCGACCGACCAATTAGAATACAGAAAGCACGCGGCGGCTCCTCGATTAATCATCACATTCAGGAACGCGAAGTATTGAGATATCGCGTGTTTCAACGCAATTTGTGTACAATACATACTTGTGGAAATATAAGGAGCTGCTTCGTTCAATATACTCGTAATTATTGTATGAAATTGTTTTTATTATCATCATTTTCTGCCTAGATTTTTCTCCCACCATGTTGGGGTCGGCTTCAGTATTACTGCATAGCAGCTATCAGCTAACTTTTATTAATTATCAAGATTTCTTAATAATAAATAAAAGTCAGCTGCATGCATAAATAATATGAAATGTTTTAAAATATTGACTCCTTTATTAGTGTTACCTATTTTATTTTTTTAAATTTAGGTAAAAACATGGAAATTCGTAAATATTTTAATTAAAAACATAAACAATAGTGCCTAGTTAATAGTTTTGTTAGTTTGAAACAAGAGTGTTTATACGTTTGGCCGCCAACCTGTTGGCACCCAGTTCTTATTTATCTTATACAGTAACATTTGTCAATTTACATCTCAAATGCACTTCACAAAATTTCAAATCGTCAAATATGAAAATTTCAAATTCTACAAAGTACAAATCACAAAGTTATTTAACGAACAGAAAAGGTTGACAACTCCGATTTATTGTCAGCCCTTGTTAGACAAAAAGAATAAACGTTGAAAGAGCTCTGAATTTAACAACTTTTTCGACTTATAAATCGACTTTTGATTAATGAACCTCGATGGTTCTGGGGGAAATGGACAACAGATAAAATATAGCAGGAACATGCTTCGATTTAAATAAAATAAAAATATGTTCATAATAAAATATTTCCTGGTGATGTGTATCAATATTGCCCTATGGCTACGTTGAGTTTTACCTAGCTTTGTATCAATCAAGAAGAGAAGGTAGGTAAATAAAATTAATTTGTATGAGTTTATGAAATATATGTCTGTACATTAGCATGTCACAAGACTTCGAATAATCAGCTGGGCTCTAAACAAGAAACACGTTCTATATTTGAAATCAAAATTAAAACATTACTTGAGTGTTTGAAATCAGCGAGAACTAAAGTTCTTCCAGCCTGTATCCAAAAAGGTTCCCTTTTGCATACAACCTTTACAATACTTACAATGATAAAGAAAACGCTGAGTAATAATTTCATAAATTCCTTAAAAAGGTATATTTCCACAATCCTGATATGTAGAAACCAAACCGACACACGTTAGTAAATCAAAGTAAATCCACTTTCGGTTGCAAAAGATAAAGTCGGAATCTTCAGACCGCTCTCTATAAGACTTCAAAGGATTTACTCTGATATATAAATAGTTTTTTTTTTTTCCGTAGAACACACACGCACATTTTTTTGCTTGCAAAAAAATTGTAATATATCCTCTAAGATAAATTACTTAGCGTATATTTTTTTAGATTTTGTGTCATTCATAAGAAATTCATATAGAACTTATCGGTTTCATACGTCATAGCTTATAAAGTTCCCGATTAACAAATGTCGGATAAAGTGATATTGGGTAACACTATGAGGAGTTTCTCAGTAACAGCCCCTGGTCTGAATTTGTGCCAATTTGTTGGCAAGAGGATCGCTCTTTTATACATAGGACTTAAACAAAACTAGCGAAATGAGGGTGTACAATAGGTACACCTCTGCTTATCCTTAGAAGAAAACAGTCGTGAAGTTATGTTTGTAAAAAGTTTCCTTATTCACTTATTCATGTCTGGATCTCCTTTGATCATTTTTTTCTTTCAAACCATTATGTTCCTAACCACGTCCACAACATTCAGTTACCCACCGTTTAAATTATACGTGGTCAAGAATCCGTAAAGTGGAGCAACTCTGGCTATCAATTAAACTTTAGGGCACTTCTTTGAAAGTGATTTAAGTTGGAAGAATCCTTAAGAAAGCCGGTATCTCGTCCACGGTCTAAGGATCCCTCTCGGCGTTAATGAAGGAATTCCGTTTTTATTATACTGGAGTGCTTCGTGTCACATCCATCTTGCCTTTTAAAGGTCTTTCCCTGGAAATGGAAAAGACAAAAAGGTAAATCGACAATAGATTTCTATAAATATAGGCCTCCTTAGAGGTTTATGGAAATGTTCACTGTAGATAGGTACTCAGACTTTTATGAGCATTGTCACTGAAGTATTTAGTATAAAAACTTTTGAACTTAGGCCTTTGTAATTGTATAACAAAGGGTAAATTACATTACACGTTCCGAAATTAGATAAGTGACTGAGTTGAATTACAAAGCTTCACAACGTATACCATATTCGCACCTGAAGAGAAAACACGTGTAAGCGGGAACACGGTAGGTTTATTAATGAGATTCCTGATTTTCCAAAAGTTAGACATTCTAAATTATATACGATCACAGTTTTATGAACACTTTTCAATTTAAAGTCCTCGAAATTATACCGATGAAGGTTTGCATGAACAATGAACAATATTGCGTGCCTTTAAGGTCTATGGTTACTTTGTGTAGTTAATTTTAGCTATTACTATGGCACACACTTTCCATATACATTATACAGTAAGAATAGCTACTTGAATACTACAGATAAAACTATAATAATACATACTTACCAAACTTTAATCGACTTATTACATGAACCTTGACAGAATTCATTGAAAATTTGTGATGCCACTTTACCGCCAAAAAGTATTCTCTGCAAGCGTCTCCAGTGACGTTCTAATTTTCAAATTTAAACAGGCCAAAGTCTTGAAACCGTTCGGTATCAATTTTTGAGGAGCTCATGTAGAACCTTTTTGTAATGTTGAGTTTACTCAAATTATACCTGTATTACTTCAGTTATTTACAATACCTAAATACCAACAGTACAAACATGACAAAAGTCAACGACCTGTCGTCTCTTTAACCTCTGAGCGGATCTATCTACATCCCTCCTCTCAGATGCACTGGGAGTAGACCGAACTAAATTCATAATAAAGTTTCACAACTCTTAGAAAAGACGGACGGGGCTAGAGGGAAATACCTCTCGAGTAACCTCAACTTCAGCGGATTATAAAATACCTGACAGAATTGAAAATTGTGTTTCATTTTCCTTCGAAACTCTGAAATAAGTTATGGAATTGGGCATTCCTTTGCGGACGCGTCCGATCCGGTCGGCGAGTTAATATATCCTAAGGATTCTCCTTGGTGAGGGCACGTGTCGAAGATAGATTTGTAGTAAATGTTGTATTTTATGTGCTGCACCAGCTGCATGTGCATACTTTTTACTTTTGGGAGTGCAGTCCTGCAGTCTGCATCCAATTCTGGATTTGATTTTAGACATAATTAAAACTAAATATTATACAAGGTGACTTTTAATTGGGTGGCAATATTTCGTGGCGAGGGGTGACAGTAGGTACTCATGATAATGAGTAACTAAGGATGCTTTCAAATTCAACGTTTGAAGCCGTACTGTTGCGGCACTGTAGCGGTGCGGGTGTCGTACTGCGCACGGACGGTTGTTTTTCCCATATAGTTGACGCGCTTAAAACGATGACGGTAGGACGGCAATGTCTAAATGCGACGTATTTAGTTTTTCTTCATCTAAGTCCACAGTTCAACTTAAGACGGTTTATTTCCGACCTATTTCGCGCTACAGGACAAGGTAAGTGACACTATAACCATGCGGCGGTAGGCGTCTAAATTAAAAGAGCTCTTATACCTACTAATATGTAATCAACTCTGGAATATGAGAAAGATAAAATGGTATGTTGAGTACATTTGTGTTCGTATGACATGAGAAATTGTAGGGAACAGCTGATATTTTTTCACGTTATACAATTGGTCCTATATTTGTTTATATTCATGAGTACTTACACCCTGTAAATAATACAGACGAATTCAAAATCACTCCGTACATAACGTAAGAACACATTTCATCTGAAGCTCTGGAACTAAAAATCTGTAAGAAACTGAAATACTTCTACGGAACCTTTCATTGACATTTTATCACGCAGTCAATGGAGAATACAAATAAAGAAAGAATCAGAGGAAGTTTATAAGCAAGTGTAGCGTATCTTACCCATTCTTCTCCACACGAAATAAGCTTTTGGAAGGAGCAAGTAGAATTATAATAGTATTTCATTTTTATTTTAAATTTGACGTTAAAAGTGTCTTTTTCATGGTCTAATTGAACTAAACAATTTGAGTTTAACTTTCTTTATTTACCACAGAAGACGTGTAATTATAAAACATACAACTTAAAATAAAAAAGAAAATAAACGACACTGGACAAATAAGATTAGAAATTTTCTACTAAAATGATTATAACTCACTTATTTCTAAAGAATTTGATACAGCTATTTGTATAGATATGTACATCTCTGTATCTTTACTATTTTCGAATTCTGATGAATTTCATGTATGTATGTAGTATAGAGTTCATAAGTTCGAATAGTAATTTGTAATGATTTCCAGTATTCTAACAGATAATAATACACCATAAGGGACGTGGGAGGATTACATATGACTAATCATATGTAATCCTCCATTTAATCTCCATTTTCCTAAGAAAATGGAGATTAAATGAATAGAGAAACAACAGGATTAACAATAACATCCATTACTAATTGGTAGAATCGTTAACATGTCGATAGCAATATGAACAGAGTAACTTCATTATTATCTTATCTTAAAATACATTTCACCGTCACCTCTTCATAGTTGATTTCCAACTAATACAATATGGCAAAGCCAGAACCTGCACCTTGTCACCTTGAGAAGTTTAAAGTTCGAAAGGAAAAGTACTAAATCCACGCAGAAGGAGTCTCGGACGAAGTGTTACTACCCTCAATGAATGAATTTAATTCCTCTGCCAACAATACACCTCCGAATTCATAGCGAACCAATAGCAACCAAGGCCTGATTAGAAATCCGTACGGTTAACCATTCGCTTATTAGTCTGGACCACAAATTTCGGTGCTCCGCTGAGTCACGGTTGCTGCGAGCGTCTGCAAATAACTATGAGTTACTACCTGGCATGTGCGGCTTATTTGGGGAAGCCCAATACCGGTATTTACGTGGCTCGGTATGGAGATGTCATAAGTTTGGCGGTTTTGTTGAATGATTATCTCTTTCGTCTATTTGGTTCTTCCATTTTTGTTAAAGACATAAATTACAATGCATTGAAATCATTAGTCTTCTGTCATGTGACATAATGCATTTTTCAGTGTTTTATATGACATTATTTCTGTCAGAAACAATGTCATATATGTTGACAACTTACTGCATCGAATTAAAAGTCCGACTGTAGGTATTGTAACTATGCAGTATTTTTTGTGGTCCTTATGGTCGTAAGTCGTACACGTCCTGAAAAGTGGATTCTTCATTTACTAGAGATCCCTAAAATCCAGTTCATTGTTTCACTGTAGAAGCTCACTTTCAACTTTATTTCTGGTTATAAAGTTACCCGTTTACATTGTCAAGAATTCCGGTTGTTTGAAGACAAAGAATTAAAAACAAAAATACGTGACGATCTAGATGCAATGTTGTTGTAACTTTTGAGAAAAAGATTTATTATAAAATTATTTTATTAAAATAGCTTTAGTTGAGTGGTTCCGTTGTTATTTCCCGGTTTTCTTGTTCGCAGCCTGTATTTTTGTTTAGCGATTAGGTAGGCTACCTATAAACTATTTACCATGTAAGACGTTTTAATATTCCAACCTTTGTAATCCGGCTGTTGTGTAACCCGCGGCTTCACTCGCTTCGGATCGTAGCGTGATGTTAATGCCTTACAAGCGTTGGGCTATCAAATGTAAAAGTATTTTTTCGAATTTGAATAGTAGTTTCAGAGATTAGCTCGCCCACACAAAAAAAAACAAAAACTATTTAGCTTTATTTTATAACAGTAGGTATATAAAAAGTGTACTCTTTTTAAAAGTTAGTGTAAATATAAGTATTTTTTAATATTATTAATTTGCGTATGAGCAGTCAAATTGTTTAGCAGCCTTTTGCATTTAAATAATAGTAACTAGCAACGTTATTTCTAGCTGGCGAACCCCCGCGGCCCTATCCTCATTTCGTAGAAAGATGAACACATTTTAGTAAACGATAATATTAAAATAACTGATATACCGCCTCCGCCACGTCTTCTGTGTGATAAACTCAGCATTCTGACAACCTGTGTGGGTAGACAAACATCTAAAATATCATACTTAAATATTATTCTTACCTCAAATACACTCAGTATAATAAAATACGAAATATTTTTCTTCTTTTGAATTTATTATCATTTCAAGTGATATTTTAAACATGCGTCAGTCGTGGTGAAAACGTGGCACTTCATATATCCATGTTGTTCAGGAATTTCATGACAGCCCTCTACCTCACCTGAAGCATAAACATTTAAAATACACTTAAAGCTGGTGATAAATTGTTGAGAAATATTTGTGGAGCATTTGGGTGTGCGCTCTCAAAAGAAAATAAAAGTTAGAAAATGTATTTGTATTAGGACACTATTTTATTTTCGCAGTTGAAAGATAAATTTTGTCTGAGAAATTTACATTCTATTATTTTGACAAATATCTGACCCGCCCGCATTATACGTACATTTTAACTTCCCACTTTACTTTGTACTTTTTTTTAGCTTTAAATAATATACTGTCATACGTCTGGGCTCTCCCATTTACTTCCATTCATTTTTGATGTTTTACATTTTTGGGCCAAACACTCAAGACCTCTGACGACTTATTTGGCGCAGCGGGCGAATGTCCGCCTGTGACAAGAAGGTTTCGGGTTCGATTCCCGCGCTGGGACAAATGTTTGTACGATCCACAAAGGTTTGATCCGGGTGCTCTGGGTATTAGCTATGTATAATAAAAAAATATCTATCTATGTAATGTATTGTATTAAGTATATCAGTCATCTAGTACCCATAACACAAGCTCTGTTTAGCTTGGGGCTAGATGATGCTGGGTGGATTGTCCAGCAATATTTACTCACTTAGACTCAAGTCATCACGTCAGTGTTTTTAGGCCTATCTCGGTGACAAATATGACAATACACACTTTATTGTAGTAATTTTAATATTTAATTTGACATGCTGCCTTGTAATTAACTGAAAATTGAAATAAATGAAATTCATTAGGCTTTTCAATTTCAGCAGACATCGAAATTAAACCAATTTTGTTCATTTACTGTCTATTAATGTCAGTCACGTTCATATATACAACAAAACGAAGCTAATATATATGGATTATAACGTCGATACACGAAACTATAGTTCGTCACATTAATATGCGGCATTCGGCACATTGCAACGTTGTACAAATACACCGGGGCTTGTATAGTGTTTACCATCGTCACAAAAGAGATGGGTGCAGAAGGCTTCATGCAGCGAGCAAAAACAGGCACACGTATCGTATGTACGGCAATCTCAGGCCAACCGCACTTAGGGTTTGAAGACCGATGTGGCGCAGCGGGCGAAGGTCCGCATGCGACGCAGGAGGTTGCGGGTTCGATTCCCGCCTTGAGACAAATGTTTGTACGATCTACAAAGATTTGTTCCAGGTGTTCTGGGTGTTTGCTATGTATAATAAAAAATAAAATATTTAGGAAGCGTTTTCGTACAAATTTGAGTCGTGCAAATACGTGTAACATGCAATCACGCATGAACAACCCTGACCTCCCAAGTGATATGAAAGTCGTTTTAAGTAGATTTAGTCGTACGTATACGTGCGTGTAGTTTGCGACGTCCGAAAACAATCCGAACTTTTTGGGATTTTTAATACACTAAACACCAAACTTTGACATCGGGAAATCAATATCACCGGGACACTCTTAATTTGACGGAGAAAACCAACCGTATTCAACTCTTACGGCCAGTATCGTATTCATACGTTAACGTAGGAGACAAACTCGCGTCCGCACGATACAAGTACGGTCTGCCTCAAACGAATGCTAGCCGCGCCGTATTTGTGTGTCCTTGCATTTTCACTCGTTCTACCTTCTGTGCCCACCTATACCGTGGCATTAGTGTTTATTATCCTACTAACTTGAAGGAGAAAAACGTATTCAACTCGTACGACCAGAATTCATACGTTAACGTACGAGACAAAGTCGCGTCCGCACGATACAAGTACGGTCGCCCTCAAACGAATTCTAGCCGCACCGTGTTTGTGTGTGCTTGCATTTTCACTCGTTCTTCCTTCTGTGCCCACCTATACCGTGGCATTAGTGTTTACTATCCTACTAACTTGAAGGAGAAAAACGTATTCAACTCGTACGACCAGAATTCATACGTTGACGTACGAGACAAACTCGCGTCCGTACGATACAAGTATGGTATGCCTCAAACGAATGCTTGTTTTCACTAGTTCTACCTTCTGTGCCTACCTGTATCGTGGTATTAGTGTTTACTATCGTCCCTCTATATGCACCTGTGGTGGTACATTTACACCATTCCAGTATACTCGTGTAATGATTCGATAAATTAGATTATTGTGCGATGTGATTCGGGTTTTGTAAGTGACAATTCCAATACAAATGGCTGTACGTAATGGGTCTACCCTTTATAGCCGAACTTTTTATGTCATAATATTAATTAGCATAACAGTGCATAGCATAAACTTCATTTCGCAGAAAATCGTTCGGCATACACTCATTTATAATACATTAAAAACGCATAATTTTGTAAGTCAGAATCATCTTTAGGCATAAATTTCATATCCATAATAATTAAACAGTAGAACCATCATATTGCAGAAAGTTCACTGTCAGAATCGTCTTTTGGCATAATTTTGTAAGTCAGAATCATCTTTAGGCATAAATTTCATATCCATAATAATTAAAAAGTAGAACCATCATATTGCAGAAAGTTCACTGTCAGAATCGTCTTTTGGCATACATACATTTCATATCGATAAAATCATGTATGTATTACTTACTGAACTCAATTAAACAGTTGATTGTGAACATTTATGTGGTTCTTATTTACCTGTGAGAAGCATGCAAACATGCAAACAAGCTTACACCATGCATGCATCAAGCATGTAGCATGCAAATATGCAAAACAGCACACACCATGCATGTATGCATCAAGCATGTAGAATGCAAACATGCAAAAAAGCACACACCATGCATGCAGCATGCAAGCAAACATGCAGCATGCAAGCAAGCATGCAACATGCAGCAGGCATGGTTTCTGTCACGGCTCCGGCGCTGCGGGGCTCCGGCGGTCCCACGCAAGCTTCTCGTCGCAGATGGTTGTAACGCGCGCCGCAGCGGCTGAGGCTGGCCGGCGTAGCCGGCCAGCAAGCCGAAGCTGCTGTGGTGAGCGTTACAACCATCTGCGACGCTCCTCAGCCCGCGGGCCGCCTTGCCCCTCCGCACCTACGCGGGCTTAAATTACACTCTAGGGGTAGGGCAGACAAGACTACGTGCAGTCGGTTTTGCAGCCATTCGGTTCTGTCACTTCACTAACTTTTGTAGTACAACATATTGACTTTTCAAGACAATATTTTAATTTTAATTTTAATTTAAGGTTAAGAATATAATTACATTTTATAGAAATGACAATAATTATGCCTAATAAAATTATTCCAAATGAAATTCTGCCATCTTCTTAATATGCCAAGTGAAATTATTCCAAATAATCGTCGCTCTAAATAAACGTTATGTGAAACGAAATTATGCGAAATTAAGTTTTGCCAAAAGTAATAATGCCAAATAAAATTCTGCCATCTTAAAAGTATGCCTTTGTAAATTCGGACGTATAAACATTCGGCCAAACAATAATTATATTAAATGATTTTTATGCCATATATATATTCGTTTAAAGAAGATTATGCCAAGTGTGTTATGCCAAATAAATTTCGGAGCATCAAAATTCTGCCAGATAGAGGGAACCCGTACGTAATTACGTATTGGTTATTCGGCGATGTAGTTTTCTTTTCAACTGGGTATGTGATGCGAAGGAGTGAGGATCATGTTGTGAGGAAAGTTGTGGCTATGAATATGAAGGGTTACAAGAGTAGAGGAAGACCAAAGAAACGATGGATGGATTGTGTGAAATATGATGACGGAAAATAGATATGTATGGAAGAAAAAGATACGATGCGTCGACCCCAAATTAATTCGGATAAGGGCAGGGGGATGATGAATTGTTTGATTAATTTAAGCTTAAACTCAGCATCCTCATCTTTATGAGGTATAGTTATACAATCAAAATCACAACTTTGGTCTATGGTCACATGCGCTACTGTTGAGCGTGAGATCCTTGTTTCGATTCCCGGGTCAGCAAAGTAGTTTTGTGTTTTACCACCATATCTCAGTAGCAGTCCGGAGTCTGGATTTGTGCCCGGTTGATTTCAATAGGCTCGCTCCATATTACATGGGTTTTAAACATTACTGGCGAAATGAGAGGAGTGTACTATTGGCACACCTTTAGCCTTCGGGGTACTTATCGTCGCCTTAGAGTGAAAAGCTCGAGAATGCTGTTTTGTTCATTAAGGTTTTATTACAATTTTGGAAGGAAAACCTCGGGATGCAAGCCCTAGTTTCACATAAAAAAAAGTTTAGTAACCTGTAATATTATCTATGATGGTTAATCAGAACCTCGTTTGAACTTTCTAGTTTGAATAAGCTATTGTAATACAATTTTACAGGTCACAGATGTTTCTTCTTCCTGTAAAGCACCTTGCTTCTCTCAGCTCCTTACCTCTTTCGCACCAAACGAGGTTTCACCCTAAGGCAACGTTCTTTTTTTTGTGTATAAATCGTTGCCCCACACTAGGATTTTTTCCTGTACCGTGTATGCGTTTACAAACATTTAAACTCACACACACAATCCGGGTCTCGGAACAACTACCTGTAGGCCATACAAATATTTGTTCCGTGCGGGAATCGAACCCGCGACACGCAGCGCAGCAGCCAATCGCTCAACAACTGCGCCAACCGTGCCGATAACGTTATATTTATTCATTATTTATTTATTTATTTAATACTTTAGCACAGAAATGTACAGAGGCGGACTTAATGCCATAGGCAGTTTCTACCAGTCAACCATGTTGTATAGTTCATCCATGACAAATTCGCATCACACACACAAACCTATTCACCATTCACAACTAGATGTTTGCGGCAGCATGTTTCCGTGTCAATCGAGCTCTCATTAGAGACGGCCACATTAATATTCACTTGTTCCGGAACGATGTCAATGCAGGTTGAACGGAAACGCTTTGATTTAGTGTCTTGTATTACCGGTTTTGTGTTGTGCTGTGTGATCCCTTTCCAACAGGAAACTGTGTTGCTGTTATAGTATTGGTTGATGTTGTGCTTGCTTGTAGGTTGTGGATTAGATCCTGGTTTTTTACAACTTGACTGTTTTTACATTACTTACGGTGAAGGAAAGATATCGCGTCAAAACGTGGACATGATTTTGCCGGTTCTAAATCATATTTATAAAATAACAGTAACATGCTTGTTTGTTTTTTTTATCTAACTTTACTTTTAAATACTTACAGTTTAAGATTTCTATTTCACATTACTAACTTCTAAGGCGGTTGATGGCAACAGGCTCACTATTACAATGGGACTGAAACATAACTGATTAAATGTGGATGTTCAGTAGATACACCTCTGCCTAACCGTTAGGGGAGTGGAGGCGTGATATTGTTATTTCTAACTACAAAAATAACGAACTTCCATTTAAATTTTCATTCCATTTAACCCCGTGGGGGAGGAATTTTCATTTCGGAAGCCTGGAGATTAGATAAACTGATGAAATGTGGGTGTATAAATAAATAACTGAATAATGCTGGACAATCCACACAGCATCATATAGCCCCAAGCTAAGCAGAGCTTGTGTTATGGGTACTAGATGACTGATATACTTAACACAATACATTACATAGGTAGATATTTTTTATTATACTTAGCAAATACCCAGAACACCCGGAATAAATCTTTGTAGATCGTACAAACATTTATCCCAGGGCGGGAATCGAACCCGCAACCTCCTGCGTTGCAGGCGGACCTTCGCATCTGCATAACTCTACGGGGAACGCAGGCGTGATGTAATGTTACACACAAAATCGTTCTCCAAGTAACACTGAACAATACCAGGCAACAATGAAACCGCGTAGGTTTGATGTTCAGCTAACATTAAAAGCATCCGCCTAAAGCCCACTTGAGTTTTGGCTCAGTTTCCAGGCGGTTGCACTTAGTGTTGATTCTGTTTCCAGTTTCCTCTTGCTGAGTTCTGCTTACTGTGTTGCAACAATAGCTGAGAATAGGAAAAATTGTTTTGCTATGATTTTTCTACTGTACTAGATTGTGGTGAGAAAAGATTATGGTGAGACTACCTTTGAAGAAAAGGATGGCTTATTATAGACTGAAAAGCATCATCATTATCTAGACTTTTAGGTTCGTAGGCGGCTTCCCGTTGAACGGGATGCTGCTGAATACCAATATTTTACCCGAAGCGACTGCCTAATTTTGACAAACAAGTTACTGAGAAGTACGTCATCTTCTGCCTTGCCTTTTCCCAACTAAGTTGGGGTCTAAGCTCCACAAGCCAGTTACTGGGCAACACGATACCCCTTTGCAAGACTGGCTGATAGACATTCGGGCTTTTCGCTACTCGCAATACTGACCAAAGATTTACAAATGACAACCGGGACGAATGGTTTGTCGTGCTTGGTTTGGTATGTAATGGCAAGTGATGATTAATGTTAAAGATCAATCCGTGTCCATATACCCGTGCATAAATTAGTCACTAAACTTTCCTCGAATCAAAAAATATTAAAATAAATGTAGATTATTATTGATTCAGAAAGCAGTACTTCTAGAGACGGCTCGCATCGTAAGACGATTCCTGTCTCTGAAGCCCTGACGCCCGGTAGCTTGGACCCTGTTCCCGAAAGGGCCACTACTTTTATTTTTTTCAAATATTTAAATACTTTAAAATGTAACAAGAATGGAAATGAATAAAGGAAATACTCTTGGTAATCAATGTACAAAAAATAAACCCAAATAATATTGAGTACTATTAGACGGCACGGTTGGCACAGTGGCTGAGCGATCGACTGCCGCGACGCGTGTCGTGGGTTCGATTCCCATACGGAACAAATATTTGTATGGCCTACAGGTAGTTGTTCCGGGTCTGGATGTTTGTGTATGTGACTTTGAATGTTTGTAAACGCACCCACGACACAGGAGAAATTCCTAGTGTGGGGCGACGTTTATTAAAAAAAAAAAAAAACATATCTGTAGCAGAGAGGTAGCCATAGCAGAATTCTATTCCTGAAGAATAGAATAGAGCACTCTTTAATGTCCACTATGAAAACTACTGAAGCACGACTTTCTAAGTAAAGGGTAATCAACACCCTTGTACGAACATTGTACAAACATATACCGACTTACAGCCATTCTAAGTATTAGAAAATTCTCGGAAATTGCTCGTTTAATTAGAAGTTTGTCTATAATACTACTGCACTATACACACAAGATATTGAATTATTGATATCATGAACATTAAGTTTCAACGTACCTACTACTCGGCAACGTACTAAGGCGTTACTTAATCTAGGATAGAGATACTATATATAATAAATATAGGTAGTATATCATCATCTGCCTAGCCTTTTTCCCAACTATGTTGGGGTTGGCTTCCATTATAACCAGACGCAGCTGAATTCCAGTATTTTACATGGAGCAACTGCTTATCGGACATCTACAACACAGTTACTGGGCAACAGGGTACCCTTTGGTACGACTGGTTGTCAGACTTACGGGCTTATGACAACACGTAATGTCTTGCAAAGATCTACAAATGTCAGTCGGGACCAACAGCTTATCATGCTTTCCAAGGCACGGAGGAGACTCCCGCGGGAGGGACGGGAGGGGTCTCGAACGGTCACCCATCCACAGACTGAACTCGGCAAGCGTAGCTTAACCGTAGATCGACCCGTGAGGCTGTTTTTATTTAGCCATGAGCTCTTCTAGTAAACTAGTATATACATAAAAATAAATAT
Organism: Phlogophora meticulosa; assembly: GCA_905147745.2. NCBI lineage: Eukaryota > Metazoa > Arthropoda > Insecta > Lepidoptera > Noctuidae > Phlogophora > Phlogophora meticulosa. The sequence continues at coordinate 6,725,030 of LR990528.1, read as the reverse complement.
ATTTTAAGTGTGTGATGTGATAGGGAGTAACTTAGGCTACTTTTATTTTAGAAAAAGATTTAGGGTTCCGCGCTAATAATGACAACCCATGTCTGTTAAGTACCTAGCCAAACAAAAGTATCCAATCTTTAATCCAGGATTTGGTCTAGGTATGTGTACACTTTCAAATAAACCTACTCAGTCGTTTACGCCTGATGGTACGAGTATTACAAGCGTCTACGAAAATGTCACATATAAAATATTAAAAGGATAGAATGATTAGACGAGCTTGAAAGCCCGTCCATCGATCCCCTAGGTTAAGCTGCACTGGCCTCGGATAACAAGTTAAGCCGCCCGTCATACGACCTTTGATAGACGTAACGTTACAGACAGGCAGACGGCTAAAAACTGACAGCTAGCTTAAGCTATGGGTATCAGTAAACCCCGGTAATCCAATCAGCTGTTAGGTGTATGATGTTTGTGGCGTTGTGTATTCTTTTGATGAATTTTGGCACCTGCGTTAGGTAAGAATACTTTAATTTACTTAGTTTTAATTTTTATCTGTTACGGGAGGCGCCACAGACGTGGGCGCTCTGCACTCTAACCCATAGCGCATGTGTTAAAGTGATCCGGAAATTATGTATTTTTCTAACTCCTCCGCTGTTCTTTTCTGATTAATTTCGTTGCGGGGTTCAAGACATTTGAATCGTTTCTCCGGGACTAGTCGGGCTTCATTGTCTCGACGCTTTTCTGGTTGTCGCCACTGTTGATGCTGGTTTTGAGGAGTTACGGTGGTTTGGGAATAGTGTGGTGGGCTTGTCTCAATTGAAAAAAAAAGTCACATAGTTGGATAAATTGGTATAAACTTTTCACATTACGCTTTAGGTTGTATCCTGTAATGATAATTATAAGTTGGATAAATTAATAAAAATTAACAAAATCTATGTAGGTATAAATTGTTTTTTTCGTGAATGAGTGAAGATCCACTAAATGTTGTAAATCGGAAAGTCCCAGCTATCATTTGTATACCGTTGACAGTTGTTACAGATAAATAGTCAGAAGCCCGAAAGTCTGGCAACTAGTCTTACCAAGGGGTATTGTGTTACCCAGTAAACGTGTGGGATGTGGAGTACCATGTAAAGTACTGATATTCAGCTGCGTCCGGTCCAACTAGGAGCCGACCACAACATCATTGGGCCAAGGCATCGTTCAAAAGTGCTATTACTTATGTCGTATAGTTTATACTGACTTGAAAACAATTGAATACCTGTATTTTGATTTTGAAAATTTTGTGTTTTCCAATTTTATTGCAACTCGAACGAAAAAAAAATAGGTAAAGTTACCAAGCAATCTTTCACACATATGTAAAAACTGCCGTACCGTCATTCGAAGACCGGTCACTGGATTGGTGACAGATGATTGATGAAACTTATCCCTCGCAGTGGACAGACTCGATTCGATTGATCAATCACAAACGAATATATCCAGTTATTCTTTCGGTTCTGTGTGTGAGTGACGCATCAATCTTGAGATATGAAAGTTAAGATAGTTAGAGAAGAAGTTTTGAGCTGACGCTTGTCTGCAAGAACGTTATCGTTCATCTTATGAAAAATTGTTAAGTGGTGCTTGAGTTCAAGCTGACTTCGAGTTTTTGTTTGTTTATCTCAACTTTTAAACTCATGTGATGTGTGTCTATGAGATGAAGAAATCGTTAACAATTTACCAGCTCCTTATTATAATATAGAGACAAGACTCGTTTAGTTCTTTAACAAAAGGCAATTAAGTTGTATCACGGGCACACTAGAGAAATTTGAGAAAATCCAGATGGAAAATTAATACTAGCCAGCCCATAAATTAAGTTCAGGATCTAAAGCCCAGCAATACTGCTTGCTATCACTAGACAGAAGATGCAGCATGGTGCACTCATATTTGCCTAATTGCAGAAAATTTATAAGTTAATATTGTTGTGTGAAAAAAATCAAGGCAGTTGCACAAAGTCAGAAGTTAAACGGATAACTATCACACCTAAGGTTACCTGGGGTTCGATTCCCGCCCTGGGACAAATGTTTGTACGATCTACAAATATTTGTTCCGAGTGTTCTGGGTATTTGCTATGTTTAATAAAATATCTATCTATGTAATGTATTGTATTAAGTATATCAGTCATCTAGTACCCATAACACAAGCTCTGCTTAGCTTGGGGCTAGGTGATGCTGTGTGGATTGTCCAGCATTATTAATTTACCAAAGTTAATAATACCCGACTAACGAAGTACAAAGAAAAAAATCGTACAAATTCGTTAGTTATTTTAGCTCAATAGTAGGTGATATATGCGTTTCTTAAAGTATAACTGCAGGAATAAGAATAATATAATTTTATTTTTATTGTTCCTTTGAGAAATGGTACCTATACTTAAAATACTAACTTATTTTTGCAATCAATAAAATCAATACTGTGCATGCGTAAATATTAATACTAGCTAGGGAACCCTTCTCTGTGCGTGATCCAACACGCACTTGCCCGGTTTTTAACTAAGAAATAAAGCCGGCTTTCTCATAAAACATTAGATTCCACACATAGCCATATATAACATGACTTTCATTCAATTAAAGTCGTTAACCCAGCACGACAAAGCGAAAAGGCGAAAATATTGTCACAGTGAAACGTATACGCGAAAATTGAAAACACAACCAGTGGAAACCGTTCCGTTACTACATGCAAAACATTTTAACGATGTTAGTTTTTTTGGGCTATTTGTATCTTAGTGAAGTAACACGTGAACCCTGGCTGGGTGATATTCATTCAGGAACTTGGACCTTAATTAGATTTTTTTTATAAGTTTCACTGTATGGAATTTCTCAGTCACAGCCTGGACTGGTACCCAGTTGATGGCAATAGACTCGCCCACTTTTACAAAAGACTAAAACATAACTGGTAACCATCCGGACCGAGCCCAAGTCGTCGACGGCGCATATTGTTCCACGCGCGTCTCAAGGAGATGTCAGCATAATATATGTAGGGGCCCAGCAGGGTCGAAGGCAACGAAGGAACAGGAGTGGGTTTTTAGTCAGTAAAAGTCTGATACTATCTCCCGCCCCGCCCAAGAGCGGGGGATTTCATAAGATGATTTTCCAATCGGAAAAAAAAAACTGGTAAAATGTGGATGTATTTTCAGTACATCTATTCCTTCGGGAATACAGGTTAATGGTATGTTTTGTTTTAAAAGCAGTTTAAATATTTAAAGGTTTAACAACGCGGACCGACGTTTTTAAATTCATTTATAAAATACCAGTACCATGGGCTTTCTCAATTCAAATGTATTTTCTAAGTTTATCGAAGGAAATCGCGAGAAAACCTGGACTTATAATTAATATTAGTCTACAACCGTGAACCCGTCTTGAGCATGCGAGGTGATTAATGCTCGTGCCTTCTGTATGAGAAGAGGCCTTTGCCCTGCGCTGGGAATGCAACTGGCATTATTTACGATATATAAATCAAGCCCTGTTTTACTAAAATTATAAATTAAACTAGAATAGAATATAATCTTTATTGTACACCTTAAAAACTTAAAAATTATGAGTTTAAGAGCTACAAGGGGCGGCCATCGATATTAGCGGTCTAAAAGCAATCTTTGGATAGACTTGATAGAGAATCAGTTGATAGAGAATGTTGGTAGTTCGTGGTGTACTACTTAAATATTAACAATACTATTCGAAAAACATAAGTAAATAAACAGATCAGTTTTACTAAAACGATAAATTAAAGTAGAATAGAATTATTATTTTATAATTAATAGATAAATTTGACATTGCGAAACGTTTGGTCAATTCTTCACGTGACCAGAGGGCTGGCCTTTTTTTGACCAAAGAATCAGCATTGCCATTCAACGTGGCAAAACGTTATTTCTCGATGTCAAAATTACTCCAACTATCGCCAAAATAATGCAACAAGAAACTTAACATCTTCTTACCTCAATCTTCCAAACAGTATTGTTGTTTCAATTGTTCTACCCAAAACTTGAAGCCTGGATCCAAGATTCAGTTCGCAAGACGAGCACTGTTTATCAGGCGTTGATGGAGAACTTGCTTTACAAATCTCTTGCGTTCACGATACCGAAGTCGGTTTCTATTTTGTCCTCAGCACTACAGATTTCCCAGTTGCATCGTTTGTCCTCAGTTTAAGAGGCAAATACGTATTCCCGTAACGCATAGACGACGCTAAGTGTATTCTTTTGTAAGTCCTGCTGTACGTACTGTAACAGTGGAAATGTTTGCTTTTCAGTTTATCGTCGTGGGGATTTTTCTATTTGCACGAATGATTTGGTTTTGTTATTAAAGTCTAAACTGAAGAATAGGCAAAGTACTATGGAGTTAGTAGCTTCGGTGTTAAATGAACATATCATGTTTGGAACATTATGAAGGAATTGGAGGGAGGCCTTTGCCCAGCAGTGGAACAATTCGGGCTTTAAATAAAATAAATGTATAATCTTAGTCATTGCGCACAGTTACTGTGTGTTACTGTGCACATCTGACCTCCATAATGGTTGTGGAAGGCAGATAGGCAGTCGCTCCATGTAAAATAATGGTATTCAGCTGCATCCAGTTAGACTGGAAGATGACCCTAACATTGTTGGGAAATATATATATTATATGGGATAAGCAGATGATGATAATAATATAATTTTGGTACAAGGTTAAAAGCTAGGTATTATTCAAAATTGATTTTTCTTCTTTGTGTTAGTATGAATTTTACCACATTCTCGAGGTCCGTGATACCTAATAATATTAGGCTACTATGGTTGAATAACATTTCATCTCTGCATCCAATTCCATGAAATACAGACGTGTCTAGAGGTCACTTAGTTCATGAAATAGTAAACTAGTTCTGTTCTGCATAATGTATGCTGTGATTATACCGTTATGGAATAACATGAAAGGCGTATTCCCAATTGGTATGTTTGTGATGACATGATTTAGGAGCAACCATTTTGGAATAATATTGTGACATGATAAATGTTCTAATATAAGGACATTTTGAATTTGTAGCTAGTAATTAATGCGATGACTGGTTGACCACACATGTCAATTTATTCAGATATATGCGGAACGCCCTAGAAGGGCATATATAAATCTTGCATAAATCTATTTTTACTTTCCTAATAATAGACTGAGTGACAGCATAGCGTGGTCAAGCTTATCTACATATATACATACAAATAAATAAAATTGACGTGTTCGTCTGTAATGTCAAAAGAACAGCTTTTTTATTAAATACACATGACACTTTATACGATGGCTGAACTAAAAAAAGAATTACAAAATGAAGTTGTCTGTCTGCTTGTTTGAGGTAATCTCCAAAACGGCTGGACCGATTTTACATACACCTAATTACTACTGACCTTTTTGAAGAACATCACCAATAAGGTTATTGGTGTTGTTCTTTAAAAAGGTTAGGTGTGTAGTACTCGCAAACGGTGCGGCGTGCGTGTATGACCAGATGTATGAACGTTAGCGAAGCGATAATATTTTGACGGCACGGTTGGCGCAGTGGCTGAGCGATTGACTGCTGCGCTGCGTGTCGTGGGTTCGATTCCCGCACGGAACAAATATTTGTTTGGCCGACAGGTAGTTGTTCCGGGTCTGGCTGTTTGTGTATGTGACTTTGAATGTTTGTAAACGCACCCACGACACAGGAGAAATTCCTAGTGTGGGGCAACGTTTTTATTAAATAATAAAAAAATAAAAAAATGTAAGAATTGTAGCGTTCTGTGGTTTCTACCTACCCCCATGGGAAAAAGGCGTGAGTTTATGTATTTTGTATTTTACGTGCATCGTTTTAATACATTTACGCACATTTTATTTTTCAAAACACAATGACGTTAATATATTTGTATTATTATTACTTTTAAATACCTAATAAATTATGTACAGACGTCAGCACATCTAGCTACCCCAAACTGTCAAATTTTCCCAATTGAACATGAATCTTATTTCTATTGCGATAAAGTTCAAAAACTATCAAAGAAATTTGACACTTTGGGGTAGCTTGATGTGCTGGCGACTGTACTAGATTACAAATATTTTGTAAAAGATAACTATTTGATTTAATCGTAAAGTGCTTTACTTATGAGTTTATGACTATGAAGGAAGGCAAAGAAGTTTAAATAATTTTCAAAAACATACTGTACATTTTTCATTTCTTTTAAACTTGAACTAAGCTTAAAGAGCCTTATAAGCCAAATTGAACAAAGTTTGAAGAGTTATACAATTTTATTCATCAAACAATAACTTAGTTTCGTATTACCGAACTTAGATAAGTTTGCTCACTAGACTGTGTTTAATATTGGAAAACAATGGAATCCACTATTCGCAGGCCATTTAGCACAAGCCCTTTTTGAGAGAATTCCAAACAATACGATCTGGCAGCACTTGAAACAAATTGTTTTTTTTTTTTAAATGAAACTAAAGAACTTACATAATAACATAACATCACGTCTGTAATCCCCGAAGGGTTAGGCAGAGGCGTAACTTTTATACACCCATATTTTGCCAGTTATGTTTAAGCGCCATGTAACAGGGGGCGAGCCTATTGCAATCAACCGGATACAAATCCAGACTCCGGGCTGCTACTGAGAAATTTCAACTAAAAATCCGTCCAGAAGGTACAACACCTTCAATTTCAGAAGTAGGTGAGAAACCGGTTTTTATTTCCTAACTAGGGTTTATCCGTGACTTTCTCCACGTGGCATTTAACAAAACGTGGGTTTACATTTGTTTTGAGTGCTATCCATTTTATTTTGCCCCAAATTATTCATTATAAAATTGGCTACCCACAAACAGACACTTCAATTGTATTTTTTTGTACGGATATCCATACGATTTTCTTATCTATAACAATTAAAGACGATCGATTTCCAATGCGCCACACACTTTACTTCTACTGTCTTTGACGAAACAATTTGTTTTAAGATCGACAGCAAATATTTACGTAACAAACAAAAATTGGTTCCTAAAAGAAACTACCTACTTTCAAACTACTTTATTTTTGTGTAACTCAATTATTTTTGTTTTTGACTGGTGATCCGTTTGCCCGTGGTTGAGTCCAGACTTAACATACATATATCAACTATTGCATAGATCTCGAGAACAGCCTCGTTTTTGCACTACGCAACCATGCATAAGTATTTTACTTATATACCGTTGGTCTCTATAAATTATTTAAGAGCCTCGTTTCTCTTTCATTTGCTCTTACGTCTTTAGCGAATCTCTTTGGTGACGTGGGCAGAGGATAAACTGCATCATTTATACCTTGACTAGACTGAAATTTTATTTCAATAACTTTTAGAACTACTTTACTACTACTACTACTACTTCATATACTTTTAGTTTGTTTCCGTTATTTTTTAGTCTCTCTTTTTTTGTTATATTGCTACTTTTCATAATTGAAGATGATCATTGCAAATTTGGTCTTTGAGCGAATATTGTTACAAATATTGTATACACAGTCTTAAACAGGATTCGGATTGGTTTTAATAATTATTATATTACCATCATCACCTGCCTAGCCTTTTCCCAACAATCTTGGGGTTGGCTTCAAGTATAAACGGATGCTGTTGAATACCAGTATTTTGTATAGATCAACTGTCTATCCAAGCTCACAGCCTAGTTACCGGGCTACACAATACCCATTGGTAAGGCTGGTTGTCCGAATTGCAGACTTCTGACTACCCGTAACTACTGTCAAAGATCTACAAATGACAGCCGGGATCAACGGGTTAGCGTAGTTATTATAATACCAGTCTGTTATAATCCCAATGCAGGACAATTAATGTCTATTAAAAAAAAACCACAAGTTGAGGTTCCCGGGACCACGATGCTTTTCTTTCACACTTATATCGTAGTTGAACTTAGCAAATACGTAATTGAAAAAATCTCATTCTTTATTGTCAGGATTTCAACCTATAACCACTTGCATGACAGGCCGGGTGTTAACCGCTAAGCCAGCATCACTAGGATTGATTATGAGAATCAAAATCAGTAGATATTAATAGTAAATTGCTCAGACTTACAAAAAAACACATATTATGTTGTTATGATGAATCTAAAAATCTATGTCTGATTTTTATCGACTTTGAATTGACAAATACGAGTTTTACCATTACCATACCTTTACCATTTGAATATTGAAATTCAATCAAAATAATATTATGCGATATCATCGAAACAAAGCCGATCCTATTCCCGATATAATACAAACTGTGTGAACAGTACTGTGGGACGATACATTAATATGCATCAAGTGCAAACTATCGTCAACCGCGATCGCAGTGCACACAGCAAACACCGACACAGCCGGTACTGTTCGCTTTCCATTTATAGACACAGGAACACTGTGTTGCCGTACCCTGCTTGAGTGCTGAATTATTTTGTAGCGGGTTTGGGATTGAGGAAACAGCTTGTCGGCCACTTATCTTCTTGCTGAGACAAGTGACGGAAATGTGTGACTTAATGGCACTACAAGCGATAGAAAACTGGGTTCTTAGCACTCGTACAACGGCAGGAATTTAAACGATTTGTTATTTGTACTAAGATAGATAAGAAGGTACAACAATGACCTCGCTAAATTTGTTTACTCTAAAGTTTGTTGGCATTGCGTTGTTTTCTAACTCCTCCGCTGTTCTTTTCTGATTAATTTGGAATGAAACTACCTTTTGAAATGGGCAACTATATTAATATCAGTATTTTATTTTACTTTTAATTAAAATATTAAAAAGTGCTTTTTTCCATATCTAATTTAAGTAAGTGATTTGACTTAGACTTCGAATTTCGTAACGGGATCCGAGACAGTTGAATATTGTTTCCGGGACTAATCGAACTTCATTGCCTCAACCGTTTTCTAGTGGTCGCCACTGTTGACTTCAGCTTTCCAGAATCACAGTGGTTAGGAATATAGTGGCGTAGTATATATCAACCTCTACAACCACCTATACAAGATAAGAGATTTTAAATACAACATATATTATTGACAACGGCTAGAAATGAAAGTGTAAAATCTAAAATGATACTGCAGTATTAATTATTAATAATACCTACATACTTTAATGTACAAGTTGCCATTAGCTACATGAGTTGCGTACCATTGACGAGAATTTCAGTGCCACTGTCCCTCTTCCGCTGGATACATCAACCAACGTGCTTAGGGTTCGCCCATTATGGGGGTGTCGCGTTATTAAGATGTTAAAAAGTACATTGTGCATGTTCATAATAACCTGTAATAAAGCTTCGGTGACAGGAATAATTATAACAGGTTCAGTCCGGCTTTAACTGCATCCTGATGGCATTCGCACTCAGGTTCCATTGTTGTACCTGAACTATTTAATTGCTGTAAGGTATTGGGCGTAGGTAGGGGGTAGGTACTGGGCAATCGAAGTTTGTAAAACTGTGTGTGAGACGTACCTATACTATGTGTGATGTTATTTTTTATTCTGTGTTGCATTATTGTAACTTTATGTTCCTTTGACGGAAGAAATATTTTTTTATTAAATTAGTAGCTGTAGAAATCTCTTATATTCTTGTGTACATATATTTTTAGGTACATATGTAGGATATGATGCTTTGGTGAGTTGGGACTCGTACCTATGTCTTGTATTCCGTTTGCAGTATTGTAGTATTGACAATCTGAATGTCAGAAAACCATTCCGCTGGCTTTGGGATTTCAAAAGTACAGTTATATTTTTCAGCAGGAGCTAAATTTCACTTCTGACGGTGTCGGCCACTACGGTAGAATTGAATAAAAGTCATAGTCATGTTCTGATCCAATCGTATACGTGTTTCGGGAAAATCTGAAAATCAAATGTACCGCATTTGTGCTCGCCCCATTTTGATGCGTTCGACCGTGCCGGGTTTTGCGCATAAAAATATTGAATATTGGTCGCAAATTATTTTCGCGGATATTTCATTTTATTGGGGAATGGAAGCCAGTTACAGTTTACAAGGACCTTAAATACATAGTTCTTCCATGTTTTCTTGCTTTACATACCAGAAGGGTTAAAATAAGAGGAGAAAGAAAAAATACCTCCACAATCCAGTTTGGGCAACACGATACCCCTTGATGAGACTGGGCTTTCTGGCTTCTGACTACTCGTAATGCGACTGTCAAACATCTACAATTGACAGCCGGGACCAACGGCTTAACGTGAACGTGCATAATATAATGTATGTAGGAAAAAAACATAAAAAAGAAATTCCAGTAAAGTACCAGTTGGAAGAATTCGTCATGCCCAATTTTTTTTTTTTGCTACGTAGCTGTGGTGGCTGGTGTAGGTAACATTTAATTATTTAGGGGGAAGGCGGATAGTGTAATTTAAGTTTTGTATAGTATTCATGAAATGGGCGAAATATTCAAAAACTTTAAAACAGGGTCTACCCGATCCAAACAATCCCGATACGAACAGTTTAATACAGTGCAGCGTTTAGGACTCAGAGTAGGAGACTGTTTTACTCCAACTATAGCAGGCTAGGTAACTTTATAGCTGCTCTTATTAATATGCAACAGCTGACGACACCGAACTACAGATTCAATAATAAGAAACTGATGATAGAAGAGCTTCTTGCTACCGAGCGAGTTTCAATTATGAAGTCGAAGTTTCCATTGTTATTGAACAAGTGTCGATATTTTGTATAAAGGCGAAATAGAAACAAAATATAAGTATAATAGTTAAATAAAAATAAATAAAACCGCCGAACGGGTTGTTCGAAGGTTAGGGTACGCTGGCCTAGGTCTGTCTGTGGATGGGTGACCATTCGTAACATATCGAGACCCCATCGTGCCTCGGAAAGCACGTTAAGCCGTTGGTCCCGGCTGTCATTTGTAGATATTTGAGAGTCGTTACGGGTAGTCAGAAGCCCGAAAGTGTGACAACCAGTCTTACCAAGGGGTATCGGATTGCCCAGTAACTGGGTTGTGGAGGTCAGATAGGCAGCCGCTCCATGTAAAATAGTGGTTTTCAGTTGCATCCGGTTAGACTGGAAGCCGACTCCAACATAGTTGGGAAAAAGGCTAGGCAGATGATGACTTACTGAAAGCAACTGCTCACACATAGAGGTAGATGTAGTAATGCATACTTAATATTATAAATGCGAAACTGTGTATGTCTGTTTGTCCGTCTTTCAAAAACAAAACGGAGCGACGAGTTGACGTGATTTTTTAAGTGGAAATAGTTGAAGGGATGGAGAGTGACATAGACTTACTTTGTGTCTCTTTCTTACCCCCCACTTCCTAACGCGAGCGAAGCCGCGGGCAAAAGCTAGTAAGTTATACAATAACTATTTTATAATTTGTAAAAAGATGATGATCAAAAGTGTATATGAACAAAACAAAGTCTAAAGATGAATGGTTTCGGAAATTTTGAACCTTTCAATATAAGTTGAAGTCACATCACATGGTCGGGCATATTAAAAAGGGTTTTGATATAAACATAAACCTTTGGAATGGCCTGACCGTTTTAGTAAACATGTATAATGTATAAAAAAACGACGACCGATGTGGCGCGGCGGACGAAGGTCCGCCTGCGACGCAGGAGGTTGCGGGTTAAATTCCCGCCTTGGGACAAATGTTTGTACGATCCACAAAGGTTTGTTCCGGGTGTTCTGGGTATTTGCAATGTATAATAAAAAATATCTATTTAATGTATTTTTTAAGTATATCAGTCATCTAGAACCCATAACACAAACTCTGCTTAGCTTGGGGCTAGATGATGCTGTGTGGATTGTGCCTCATTAATCATTTATTTATTTATTTATTTATAATCAATATCCGTTTTAACTAATTGAAAGTGTTACATTTTTAATTAACAACTGACTGTCATGCCGAATGACACTCATTTGTTAATAAAATATTTACATAACAATATTGAGTCGGTAAAATAGTAAAGCAGATTGTATCATGCAATGAGGAAACAAAAATAAACCTTAACGTGACGAATTTATTTTTACTGCAAGTGTACATACAATATGAAACACCACATGTACTATCAAATGAAATAATAGTTTAAAAATGCACCCCAGGCTTTTTTCCATTAATTTGCATTTGTTTCTTATTTGCACTTTTCTTAATCCAAATTTATTAAATTTTATTTTCTATTTTTTTGTTGGATTTTTTTAAACTATTGTTTATTTTTCATTTTTTAGTTAAATTTTCTATAAAAGCGTGTTTTTTAGTTTTTAAAACTATCATTTTTTTAATCAAATTATTGCATTGTCATCGGTTTTTGACAGGTGTGTATTTGAATGAAATCTGGCCGTTTAAAGTGGGTCAAAATCGCGCCCTAAGGAGTCGGTTACAAAGAAACATACAAGTGAAACTAATATGAAGCGTGTAAAAACATGTCGTTGCAATTCACAATCAATACAATGGTATTGAAATTTGAAATGAAATGGCTTCCTGAAATGTCAGCATGCCGTTTGAAATTTCACATCAGTCGTTGTACTGAAAAGGAATTGTAAATTTCGTATTATGGTAATACCCATGTGATGGCATTAAATTAAGCCGAGCTAGGGTTACATGGTGCAAAAAGTGAGCCTTGTTTTAAGGCCGTATGTTAAAACTGTCGTGTATGTCGTCAAAATGTTTTTGGACTGTCTGTGTTTCCCATTAATATCAGTGTAGATTTTAAACTGTAGTGCTAAGAAACCGGGCCTAACCCAGTTGTAAACGTCCCTTTGTGCAGATTGGCCTAGGTTTGTTCTGTGTCCTGCTTGATATGTTCATTTCTGCTCTTCCGCTGTCCTTTTCTGATTAATTTCGTTGCGAGATCAAAGACAGTTGAATCGTTTCCGGGACTTGTCGGACTTCATTGTCTCAACGCTTTTCTGGTGGTCGCCATAGTTGATTCTGGTTTTCAGGAATTGCTGTGGTTTAGGAATAGCGTGGCGGACTTGTCTGTGTTTCAGTAACGTATTTCTATTTTATTTTACATGTTTCCTGAAATTATGTATGACGTCTTTAAAATTTAAAACAGTAATTAGATTTACTGTCTGCCTCGTTGGTCTAGTGATCTAGCGTTACTACTGAACATTAATGAGTTCGATTCCCGGGTTTTCCGTTTTCAATTTCTCAGTAGCAGTCCGGAGTTTGTATTTGTGATGATGGCAATATGCTTGCCCTTTAATACATAGAAGTTAAATATAACACGTGAAATGTCGGTGTACTATAAGCACACCTCTGCCTCACCCTTCGGAGCATACAAGCTTGATTCTATGTTAAGTTAAAAATATTAAAATACTGTCTATTACCCTGTTAGCATCTAACTTATAAAAGTTACTACGTTAGTAAGTAAATAGTTTGATAACGCCTGATGGTGGTGTTATTGCCCAAAATATGTATTGCTGTCTCTTTTCAATGCAAATAGTTTGTTCCTTCTCTCCCTTTCTTTTTAGACATGCACGAGGAAGCACAAAAGCCTTCTTCCTTACGTGCTTCATAACCTTGTAGCAAAATTCTGAGCCGAAACAACTTAGATTGCCATCGACACGCTAAGGCGAATCACTACTAATCTCGTACACAAAACTTCTTGGCTATATACATACATATACACAAACTCCTTACAGAAATAGAATACTTAAGTACGAAAAACTTCCACTATACGTATCTGTAGCTACCTACTTCCACGATTATTTCTCACACTGTCAACTCCAGTTAGATCGATCACAATGCGGGGATCCCACTCCAGGGAAACAACGGTAAGACAAATCTTTCCCAGAGCTCTTGCGAACTTTCTTTCCGACTTTACTGGACCGCATATGTTGCTTACTCCCATTGTGTTAGTTTGTACCTTTATTTGTTGAAGAAAGGTGTTTATTTAATAAGATACCGGATTCAATTACTTTCTAGTGAGTAGATATTGTTATTTTGTAAAACTGTGTTTTAGTGTGTGTGGATGTGTTATGAAGGTTGGAAGGGACCGTGATGCACAAACTGATATCATGAGTTCAGTACATGAGTCTGGCCCCCCAGCGTTGAAATATTTTGTCGGTTTTTTCTAATTTCTACGTTTTTTTTCGTGATTTTTGTAAATTTAAACTGTACTTAATGACACATACACATATACAATGTTTGCTCGAAAAAACGTACTATAGTGTTACTGAGTTTTTAACAGAAAAAATATTTATTGATTTATTTTATCGATGATGATAATTAATTAATAATATAAATATAGAATGATAGTTGTGATATTCAATTGTGATTCAAAATTCAAAATTCATTTATTGGTGTGATTTTTGGTACGTTGTATATTAAAAATAAATTGAGATCTTAAAAATAAATAGATAAATATAATGATGATGATACTTAAATGATAATTTAATTGCAATGTTAATTCATCTGTAAATATTTGCATGCCGAATGGTTAAATATGGCTGAATGATTTATGTACTATATATAACAACTATTGTGTAACCATATTTGCAAATAAAGTTATATTCTATTCAATAGAATATAACTTTATTTGCAAATATGTATTTATATGCAGAATACTACATATTTAATAAGACACGAAACTTAATAAATTTGTAATAAAAAATCACTTTGGATCAGAAATGATTGATGACTCATGTCTTTTTACTGTAAAAGACACATCAGCAAGTTTATATTATTTAATTTAAGCTTAGCCGGGTTTTGATTTCCGAAGTCAAATTAAAACATCACACAATTTTAGGTAATTTCAAACCTTCCATTCTGCCAGCATTTTACTACATCCTTCGCATTTAATTCGAAAAAAAAACATCACAAAAGCCATTCGTGCCATCATTACAATGCTGGAAACGCGACAAAAACAAGGATAACACGTCATCTATTGTGATGAAAATCGAGGTGGTCAAGCATACCGGCGCAACCGTCAGATTTGCAATTCACAGTGCGTCGTGCTGGCAAATAGCCGAACGTTTGACGACTAGTATTTGTAATCGAAAGCTTAACATGTTGTTCGGCGCAACGATTAGTGTTGACGATGGTTTCCGATACAGTTGGCACGGGGGAATGGCCGGAAATGGTAGAATTGCCGAATTGTGCGCGATATTTGTCACTTTTAGGTTATGTGATTTGACGGACACGCGCTGCGTAATAAGTGGACGTTTGTATCAAATAGGATTCTTTTAATCGATTTTCTATCCAACTCCATAATATGCTTAAATGGCTTACGTCGTTTTTTCGAGATAATTAAACAAAGGACGATTTTTATCAAATCTTTAATAAAATCTATTCTACTGGAGTCATCTGCTTGGATTTGTTTTATAATATTATCGTCTGCCTAGCCTTTACATAGAGCGACTGCCTATCTGGGCTGCACAACCCAGTTACTGGGCAACACAATAATCCTTGGTAAGACTGGTTGTTGGATAATCGGGCTAACGGAAAACTAAATAAAACATACCTCCTGATACTGAAAAGCCGTTTGGATAACCACGTAAATATCTGACAGTTTCAGAAACACTTCATCCAGTTAACAGTAGCTGTACAGTAACGATTATACCACACACTTACGTCAATTCCAAAACGGATTTCTCGTGAAATATCGATTGCAAGTGTGAGAAACGACCGATATCGCAGAAGTGTGAGTGTGTTTCGAGAATAGGTACTATGTTCGTGACACCATAAATTTGATATTAATTCTTGAGTAGAAAACTGATTTTGAATCTTGCGTAAGTGTCAGGCATTTATGTCCGTGACTGTACAAAGGGAAGGTGACAAGTATGTTTAGGCCTGTGAGCTATTAACATGATATATTTTGTGCTAGTTATGCCCGCGACTTTGTTCGCGTGGAATTTAGCATAATTTAGCAGAATTTAGTTTTATTATTTTTGTTCTAAAATAAAAGTCAGCCTAAGTTGCTCGTTATAACATTAGTTATCTGTCAGAGAAAGTCCAGCCAATATCGAACCAGCACTTTCGGAGATTAGCTACAACAAACGATCGGTTGCTTTTTTGGTATAACTACCCTATAAGTATACTTTTGTATGTATTTATTAAAAAGCTATTTCGACATTATAAACAGACAATGACTTTTTTTTGTAATGAAAAGATCGCCTGTATTTCCCAAAGGGTTAAGCAGAAGTGTATAGCAACATAACTGGTGTAATGTGGGTACATTACACCAGTTATGTTTAAGTTCCATGTAATAGGGGGCGAGCTTACTGTCACGAACAAGGCACAAATCTAAACTCCGGTCTACTAATGACAAATTCCAGATTGAAAACCCCAATAACACTGCCCGGGGAATGAAAGACCCGGACCACTAAGACTAACGAGGCGTCAAAGAACAGAATAAAGGAGAAAGGCAGAAATAGACTCCGGGCTATTACTGAGACATTCCATACGGAAAAACCCAATAACACTGCTTTTTTTTACTTAATTTAATTACATATAGTTAAAAACATGCATCTAATTAAGTGACAGTTATTGAACAACTCATCTGAGTAACTTCACAAGCTGAAAACAGACTTAATGAGTACAAACTTCAGAAATAATTTAATTTTGTGACGTAACTTACGTAGTTAATTATAATATTTTATGTCCTAGATCGTATTTGGTGCTAAGTTTACCTACTTTAAGATAGTTTTGTCTAGCGTGATGGTTTAATTTATACTCCTGTCGTCATGCCTGACATTTGTTTGTATCTGTTGAAATTGCTGATCGGATCTCAATCGAAACTGTTGTAAGTGTCCGCCTGTATTACCCGAAGGGTTAAGCAGAACCTTGGTTGCGGGATGTTCGAAAGAGTTACCCCGGAAGGTAAAGGGTAAGGGACGCCACACGGATTGGTTATAGTCAGTAAAAGTCTGACTCGCCTTCCCGTTCCACCCAGACCGGGAGAACTCAATGGATGATTTCCAATCCTTAAAAATGAGGCATAAGCAGAAGTGTACACCCATATTTCACCAGTTATGTTTAAGCCTTATGTTTGAATTTTACTGTTTAAAAAACACTGTTCAACGTTAATCTTGCAACTTAAAAAAAAAACATATAAAAGGTGCTAGTTGCCTCTTTCAAAAGATAGTTTAGCATGGAGTAGAATGTGCAAGAAACTCCACACTGACTCTTTTATCAAATTCTATTTTCCATCCCCATATTGGAGAGACGACACTGTGTATCTCTTTTCCTGATAAAAAAACTTCAACCACATTACGTTCAACACCGCCACAAGTGAAAGCATTACAAACAGTTGCTGTTGACATAAAAAACTACGAAAGAAAAACAAAAATGTCTCACCTCAAAAAACGGTAAGAAGCTTGTCATTTCTGTCCAATTGAGTTAGGTAGGGGTGCCCGAAAATGTCAGCGCCAGTTCACCATAACATGACGTCACGCCTGTATTCCTCTGAAAGTTAGGGCAGTAGTGAAACTATGTATAGTAACACCCACATTTCGCCAGTTAGGTTTTAAAGCCTAGCCTATTACCATCAACCACGAACAAATCCACACTCCGGGGTGACAACATAAAAAAAAAATGAAAAATTCTACAACACTTTACGTAACTTTGGAATCGAAAACAGATCCTCACGTTCAGCAATCGCGCTTGAACTCACTAGAGACCAACGAGTCACCCCAGTGCCTACAAATAAAGATCGTACACTAGACGAAATAATCAAGTTTACCTATACCTAAATGTATAGCAAAAAAAATGTATAGTATCCAGCTATAGTATACATTTCCAGTATAAATCTGAGCTGTCCTCGTACCAACCTACATACAGTTGCCAGTAAAGGCTGCTTTATTTAAAGCTTCGAATCGATTTCACTTGAATAATTGAGTTCTGTACGGTGAACCCATAATTGGGTAATTGAAGAAAATTGAACCAGTAATTCTAGAGGCGTACCCAATCGGATTGATGGACAGTGATATTTATGATGTGCGTAAAATATCCCGACCAAAGAATGATTTGTTACTAGTTTATTCATCGAATATTTAGATGGTAAAAAAAGAATTTTGGATGTATAAAATTAGTCTCTATCATTTCAACCCATAATCATTCAATCACAATCATTGGGCCATCATGACGTGTATAATTTTAATCTTGGAAATACGTTTCCTCGATTTATTTATTTCCTCGTTTTGACGCCATCTTATTTCAATATCAGCTTATAATATGCTCCCTTATTGCGAGATTAATACAAAGCATTTTATATTACCATTTTGATGTCATTTTCCGTCATTTTTTTCACTTTAACACAATATGAAACTATTTATTTTTAGGCCGTTATTTTTCTATAACTATTCATATTTTTAGGTCGTTATTACTCAAATTCTTCGAAAACATAAAATGGAGTAAAATGTCAACCTTGGGCAATAACATAAGCCCAGCTACATCATATTTTACAATACCAAATCAACCAATTCTTTTTACCCCGTTAAGAAAATCCAGAATGCAAATAGCTGTACATTTACAATGTAAAATTCAAATATTCAGATATACCATGAACCGTGCCGATGGAATGTGCCAACCTTATTAAGCTGCATGCATAAAATGCATGCACCATTTTGTATTCAGAATTCGTTTATGAATTATTAATGTTAATGAGAATTAAATTTCGAAATGATCGTAATGATTTAAGTATCTACTGGTTGGTATCAATGCGTTTTAAATAAGTGTAAGTAACCTGGAATATTATACCACGCCACTTTCTGATATTTACAGATATTATACCCTGATATTTACTTTCTGATATTTACAGATATTATACCCTGAAAATCCATTTTAATACATTATGCCTAAAAAAAACCGAATAACCCACTTCTTTCCATTAGTAGGTTATTTCATCACTAGCTTGTGCCCGCGTCTTCGTCCGCGCGAATGTCACTCATCGCGGATGCAGACGATATCACGGATTTAAAAAGTAGTCCTTTTTTGTGTTTCAATCTTTGTCTGTAGTCACATTGTATTAATTTTTTTTCAGTAGTTAGCAGTGATAGCGTAACAGACAGACAGATTTACTTTCGCATTTATAATATTAGTATGGATTTTCAAATCCTAAAGGCAACAGGAGGTATCGGCTTACACGTACAAATTAAAATATGAATACGCGTTGTCGTACTACACCAGCGAATTTAACACTTTTAGAGATGTTTTTGTTAACAAGTTGCCTATCCCAGTACAATGTTATAAAATGTATTCATACGTCCACCTACAATCTCGCCCTAACTTGACAACATGTTACGGAGGCCCTTTTAAATTTTCGGTAGTCTTGTTTAACCCTACGTCTATGAAAATCTTTTTCTTCTTATTCATACGTCAAATAAAAAACATCAAATTAACTCTTTGATTATGACTCCAATTAGACTCATGGACATATGAGTTTGGTACAAATGTGACTCCTTTGGAGTCATTGGACAGTGAACGTGTTAATAAGCTCTATCACAGATATTATAAAGAGTCGTAGAACAGCGTGTGTATATGTCATGTACATAGATGAGACAGTCTTTATGGACAGCTTACATGAAATGTCTGCCATGGAGTTTAAATATACCTGAGCATATCCCCTCGTAGTCTTTATTTCGTAACAAACTGAATAGAGCATCAAAGGCATAGATTTTCTTTTAATTTTTCGACGTCGCCGGTCGCTCGTTGAAAGTTTTTTACAAGACTCGTCTTTTTAACTTAAAAAGTATGCTGCATTCATACTCCAAACCCAAAACACCGACCTTAATTATTTACGAAAGCTAAACGACGAAACATGATATAAAAATATTCGATTAAGCGCTTAGAAAACGTAGCTAGAGCCTACAATGTTATATTTTTCCACTGAAAATCTTTTGTACAACGTAGACACATAATTTTCACGATAACAATAGATGAGATCTCAATAAAGGCTTGTCTTTATAAAATGGAGTGCTATAAAACAGGTTGGAAAACATTTATTTCGTAAAATTGAGACGCTAAAACTTCGCAGCACTTAACTCTCTAAACGATCGTCGGCCGATAGTATTGGTTGTTCCCTTAAAATATTGCTTCCACATAGTGGTTTTCAGTTTTCCAACCTCGTTGGTAGGAAGTTATTTTTATTAGAACTCTGCTACAGCTTTGATTCACTGGAACATATTTTTTTCGTAGGAATTTTATAATATCACATACAGCTTTTTATGAAATATTTTTACAGTCTTATTATACGAGTATATAAAACTTATTCTTTTTCTAACATAAAAGTAATCTTAGTTAGTACTTAATACATCAGCTATCTGCCAGTGAAAGTCCGTCAAAATCGGTCCAGCTGTTTCGGAGATTACCTCAAAACAAACAGACAGAATGACAGACAAAAATTAAAAAAAATGTTTTGTGGGTATAACTACCGTGTTACGCACTTAGTAAAAAGCTATTATTTTAACAGTACCAACAGAAACTTTAATTTTATTTATTTGGTTGTATTGAATTACTTCTGTATCATATGCAAACCGTCTGGTCAGCCAATGGCTGTCTGTCTAATATTTTTTTTATGTAAATTAAAAAAGACGTTTAACTCCAACAACTTGTTTAATATCCATGGAGGTCCAAAGTCTTTTCAGTATTTACTTATTTCGATAAGTAGATTATTTGTATTTTTTCGACACGTGTATTGTTCGCACGACACATTTATTTAGTTATATTTATGGCACTTCAACGTCTTACTCACTAAGACACACAAATAAAGGAATCATGAACAGTTTTAGCTATAGGGAATTCGTCGCTTATGGAAGTTCACAGCGCTTGCAGAATAATAGAAGAACATATCAGATACCATCACAGTATTTAAGCTTTACAATGATAAGAGAAATTAAAATGGGCTATGTACGCAGAGTCGGTAGGAAATACTAAATTATTATTTAACAAAATATACAAATGTACCCTTTTTATATTAACGACCTATGTGGCGCAGCGGGCGTAGGTCCGCCTGTGACGCAGGAGGTTACGGGCTCGATTCCCGCCTTGGGACAAATGTTTGTACGATCTACAAATGTTTGTTCCGGGTGTTCTGGGTATTTGTTATGTATGTATAATAAAAAATATCTATCTATGTAATGTATTGTATTAAATATATCAGTCATCTAATACCCATAACACAAGCTCTGCTTAGCTTGGGGCCAGATGATGCTGTGTGGATTGTCCAGCATTATTTATTTATTTATTGTTTTATTGTTACAGCTGCACACGAGGCGACTACTTGAAGGTATACTGGGAGGTCCAAGGCCCCGGGCCTCCTGGAACCATCAACGAGCGCTCAGCCTGGGCCCGAGAACTCTGCGGCAGCAGAGCCGATGCCCCACCAGCCTTGTACTCCCCTGGACCTTCACTTATCCTGGAGTTCCATAGTGGAGCCAAGCAGAACAACGCCACTGGATTCGTGGGCACATACAGCTTCATTGATAGACGTGAGTACCTTTCATTTTCCTTGCTTGCGATTGGTCATGCGAATAATGAAGGTGAGAAAAGCAGCTTAAACGAATCGATTTTGGAACTAGTTCTAAAATCAAAATAATTAATGCTTCCAAATAGAATTTCGAATAGTTTCGTTAAAGCCGTAAAAGGGTTTGTGGTTTGTCCGGACGTCCAGCCTATAACAGACACTCCTGGTTTGAAAGGTGTTACTCAAGCCTTGTAAAGACAGCGGAGATAAATTGAAAATGTACTGAAACTCGGAAGCTGCATTGCTCACAAAGTTATTTTGGAAATATGATTTCAGGCAGATGTGTAATTAATGAAGCCTATAATTAATATGCGCTTATTAAAGCGTGTAAATAAAACAGGTTAATGAGCGAAGCTGTCTCATATCCCGTAGGTGTATGAAATTAATATCGTTAGTGCTCTGCATAATTTGTACGTGACTGACGCTAACTAACAGTTTGATCTCCACACTTCCGCAGAAGTTTGTGAACTAGAAATGTATTATATGTTTTTACTCATATAAGTAGCGAGCCCCAGCTTTGCTCGGGTTATCTGGGAATTTAAATATTTAAAACTTTCCTAGGATCGGTTTTTGTCTGCGTCTCACAGAGGTTACAAACAGAACTGCTGGAAAGTGGGTGTGATATACCTGCACCTAACCATCTGCCTAACTTTGAGGGTATGTTATCCAGATAACACAGATAACCAGATACAGGCATGTTATCCAGTTATATTATACGTATTAAAGGTCTTCTTGCAAAAGGTATTCCCACAATTTTACCCCTTTAGGGGATGAACTTTCCAAAATACTGTATTACATCTTATGTCCTATACACAAAAACAAATCTACTGTGAAAATTTGGTTTCTGTCACTTTAGTAGTTTCGGATCAGCAATGAGGAGTGAGTCAATTACCAACTCACCGCTTTCGTATACATACAGTGCAATTTGTAATTCGATATATTCCTTTCACATACACTGACCTGTGTCACCTGTGTACCTGTGAGAGTTGCATTTTGTAATCTTATTGATTACAAAATGCAACTCTGGAAGTCAAAGGCACGAGGTGTATAGCTAGATGTGTGAACATGGGCAAAGCAAAAGGAGCAAAAGATAGTAAAGATAGTAGCCGCAGCAGTTGGCGTACTGCAGTTACTCGTTTAGTACTCGTTTTATTTGATCCTTAAAGTCAACCAGAATTCATCAATAAATATTGCTTTTCTCCATAATAATAAATTCAATGATTTTCATTGATTTTTTATATAAGAGCTAATATTATAAAAGTTTCAATGTAATTAAGTGTTCTAAAATATCGAAAAGTATGAAGCTTATTATTTTATTATTTTCAAAAATCGAATATGAACTTTGATAATATCGTCAATCTCAAAATTTAACATAACATAACGCCTATATTCTCCGAAGGGTTTGGCAGAGGCGTACCTATAGTATACTTCTCCAGTTATGTTCAAGTACCATATAACAGTGGGCGAGCCAATTGCCATCAACTGGGCACATACAGACTCTGGGCTGCTACTAAGAAATTCCAGACGAAAAAACCCAATAACACTTTACCCGACCCGGTTATCAAACCCAAAACCTTGTGCTCAGTAGTAGCCCTTCCGACCACTGGACCAATGAGGCAATCTAAATTAAAATTTGTCTCAAAATTTTACTATGACATTAAAGTGTATTATAAAAACATCTGCATTTAATCAGCTATCGAGGTAAGCACGTTAAAAGAATACTTAGAAGTGTCCATGAAACAGTCGAATGAGTGTGATGTGTCGTAAATTTTATTTTATTTCGGTGGTTCATTCCTTTCATCTTCGTAATCTACTTTCCATGTGCTCAGATAAATTAATCGGAAATCTTAATACTAAAGTCGATATTTTTAATTCACTTCAATTAAAACGAACTGACGGTACCTATTAGTTGAATTAAAGCTCCACAAACATATTTGACATTACGAACTCATCTGCCGAAAACATGGTGAAGTTCAAGGCATGAACTAATTTGACACCCTCAGTCTTTTGCTAGAGCTGTATCAGCGAAATATGACAAATCTCTCACACACACAAACCGCCGTCATTCCGTCCTCGTCGCCGAGGCCCGACGCGACGACCCCGTCAATATCCTCCCCCCGGCCGTTTGTTTGAGCATGCCGCGTAGCTGACCCAGTAGTTGATTAAAGTAGTCCCTAAATAATATATCTATTAGATCCAGCGCGTCCCTTGCTGTCCTCTCCCAGCGACGTCCTAAGCTGAGGCTCGTACCCCGCAGGGGGTGCCCTTAGCGATTAGTCGCTTAGCTTTCAATTTTTTACGCCCCGGCTGGAGGCCTTAATTTCTAATGAAGTCCCCACAGGAAAGTTTGGATAAACTGCGAGATGCCCATTCCAAAAAAAAAATACGATTTTCTAATTTTGTTTTAGCTTTCCATAAAAACGTAAATCGGCACCGTATTATTAAATCTGGCTGTAAATAAAATGCAACAGCTCAACAAAAAACATGGTTACACGTCAGTTCAAAAGTCCCACAGCCGCTAACTAACCGACTCGCTAATCGGATAATGAAGATTTCCACCAATCACGGCGCACGTTACGCGTGTGTCAATGCACGCCATTTTACCCTTTGTTAGCGCCCAAAATGCACTAAGCGGATATATTCGTCAAAGCCAGTACAGTCCGGTATTAAAATCCAATATTTATGCAAAGTGCCTGAATAATTTGTGGGGCTTTTTTGTTTTGGATCCCGTAAATTTTGATGGAGTGGTATATCCCTGGAGAGTAGGTTTTGATGGTGGTTTAAAGACGTGTTTGAATTTAAATTTGTTTTTGAACAAAGTTAGTTTTTGGTGATATGATAAGATATTTATGCAGCTATGTGCAGATTAGTAGTTTGGTTTTGAACAAAGTTTGTTTTGAAGACAGTAATGTGCAGAATAGTTATTATTAAATATTAAGTACCTAAATACCATATGCACTCACAATAAATTACTACTGAGTTGAGTCGTAATAATAATACCACCCTATTACTGTCCCACTGCAGGGCAACAAAGGGCTTACAGAGAAGGCACGAGCATTAATCACCACGCTTGCTCAAGACGGGGTGGCAATTTCAGACTGATATTAATTATAAGTCCAGGTTTCCTCACGATGTTTGAACCCATAACCTCGTGCACAAGAGGCGAGGCCTAAACCACTGGGCCATCATGACACTGAGTCGTAGATCAAGTTAAATATAATTTGTTCTCTTTGTTTAAGCGGTTGGTCTTTTCATAAATAAATTAGGAACAAAGACAAACCACGATAAAGCTTTATAATTTAAAGCTAATGCGTAGAAGCAACCCGCAAAATTGAAATTTTCTTTGTTTTTTTTTCAATATACAGCTCAGTAGTATACTTACTGAAAAAGTTATTCGCAACCGTAACAAACATACATACATACATAAAAAAAAAAATAGTTTTATTGACACAAAGAAATATACATTAGTATACACTGTTTAACATGAAGCTAATTAACGCTGCAGTAGTTTGTATACAGATATTGTGAGCCCTGCCTCTCAAACTAGGATAACCTGTATTTTAAGTGACAGTGTTCAGCTATAAGGTTACTTAAAAATAGGGATCAAACAACTGCGGACTGTGCCAACTTATAAGGTACTCGTTAACAACTTAACAATCTTTAACAGAAACATTATAACTAAGGGAAAGGAAAAATAATGTAAAAAAAATAAAAATAAAATAAAGAAACAACAATTAAAACATATCTATGTGAGTAGGTGAATGTGTGTGAGTATGTCTGTATGATTTATGTATCTATGTGTGGTGAGTTTTTGTATGGGAGTAGTGAGTGTGAGGTGTTATATGTGAGGGAGTAAAGCAAAAATAAGGCAATATTAGGCAATACATTTTAGCAGGGATTCAGTTTGTGATTCTGTTTAAGTAACCATTCCATCAGCTTAGCTTTCAATTCAAACTTATTACAATCCAGTATATTTAATTCTTTATGAATTTTCTTGTAGATCAGTGAACTTAAGGTGAAGTATTGGTTTTTGGCAAAAGCAGTTTTATGTCGTGTAACTGGGGGAATGGTGGTTCGTTTGGTGGGATCAGAACGTGGGACACTGGAATGTCTTCTAAGAATGGATTGCAACACGAAGAGCTGTCGAACTGTTAGTACCTTACAATCTGAGTAGAGTTGAGTTGTTGGATAACGATAAGGCATCACTTTCAATATTGCTCTCTGAGCTCTCTCCACTCCAAGAAAAGTAGTTTTAGCCGCACCACCCCATACATTGATGCAATACCCAAGAACTGACTGACACAGAGAATAGAACACCACTTTTAGAGTATCAGGATTTGCGGAAGCTCTCAGTGACTTAAAGATGTGTATCAGTCTCATCGTTCTTGAGGTTAGGGCATCAATGTGTTTATTCCAGCGTAACCCAGCATCAATTTGAACACCTAGGTATTTGACGTGATCGGTACGCGTGAGTGTTGGACATTGGCATGAAGATGACTGTTCTAAGCAAGTGTGCGCTATTATTGAAAGGGTGTGGTCCAGTGCGGTGTTCTGACGGATGGCGAAAGGAATATATGAAGTCTTGTTACAGTTTAGGGTAAGCAGGTTTAGGTTGAGCCAGTTTATTATTTTACGTAGTGCCAATTCCGCGTTACTTTTAACACAATCCCATCTTGACCCGTCAACTACAACCACAGTGTCATTGGCATATACAAAGATCGTCGAGTTGGGGAGGGACATTCTGCATAAGTCATTTACATATATTTGAAATAAAATAGGTCCTAAAATGCTACCTTGGGGCACTCCGTAGGATAAGGTATAGTCATCACTGAAGTGATTATCAATTTTGGTTCTTTGAGTACGGTTTTTCAGGTAATCTTTGAATATTTGCAGTGCTATACCTCTTACACCGAGTCGCTCTAATTTGGCAATAAGTATGGGAACAGAAACTGTGTCGAAAGCCTTCGAAAGATCTAGGAATATTCCTAGACATTTGGTTTTCCTGTCAAGATTCCCAGCAACCAACTGCGTCAATTTAAGTACTTCATCTTCAGTCGAGACACCGGAACGGAAACCATACTGATTATCTGCTATGATCTTGTATCTTTCCAAGAAGTTCTTAAGCCGGTTACTAAGAATCCTTTCCAAAACCTTGGAAAGAGCAGTCAAAACCGAAATGGGTCTATAGTTGTTGACACAGCTTCTGCTCCCACCCTTATGGATTGGGTGCACAATTGCTTTTTTAAGTGCGTCCGGAAAAACACCCTCGCGGAGACAGCTATTAAAGATGTACGTCAATGGTTTTATAAATGTCTGACGGCCCATTTGTAGCACTAAGGGTGATATACCATCCCAACCCAGTGCACAGTCATTACGTAGCTGTGAAACAAGATACTCCACCTCAGATTCGTCTGTATCAAGCAACACGAGGGAGTTAGCGGGAGATAGTGGGTTGTTATCATCGTTACTAAGAACCTGACTGCTCATATCAGCGGGGCACTGGCTCTGTGATAGAATTTTATCCGCTAATGTTTCCCTACGTTATTGAAAAATTTACAAACTTCATTTATGGATGCTTTAGGACTGTCACATATTTTCAGGAGCTCCGCTGGACTGGATTTTATTTTAGTTGTATTTGTAATAGTTTTAATAGTATTCCAAAGGGCTTTGGGGTTATTTTTTGTTTTCTCAAATTCATTCCTTCCGTGGGCAATTTTTAGTTTTCGAAGCAGGTCATTGCAAAAATTGCGGTAGCGTGTATAAGTTTTTTTAAGGATTAAGTTATCAGGTTCTTTAATTGATCGAATATGCATTTTGTCTCGATTTCGGATACACCTCAAAAGGCCTGGGGTTATCCAGGGTTTGATGGTCCTTTTTTTACTTGGAATCTTGACATACTTTGTGTGTTTAGCAATGACCGGTGTATTACATGTCTCGAAACTAAATCATTAACTGTAATATTGAATACTATGACAGCTCTATAATTTTGAATTGTGCTCAAATGTCATGATTTCATGAAGTACTCAATCAATCTCATAATTTGAACTTCTTACAAAGGTCTTATTATAAAGGTCGCAAATAAGTCTTTTAATAATATGCAACCTAGTAATAAGCTATAAATTGCAAAAAAACCTTAAGAATGAAAATTCAAAATATCTGCTACCAAATATGTGACTACCCACAAATCCATCATAATTTATTTCCAAAAACATTCCCGTTTCCCTTTTTCCCATGTTCGTACTCTCTAATTTGTAATTTGTATAATCTGTTGCGCAAACTTGAGAGCTACTGAACCGATTTGAACACGGTGTTTACAGTTGAAAGCTTACATTTGGCTGAGGAACTGATGTATGAGATTTCACCTTTTGTCCTTGGGGTGGGAAGTACTGAGCAAATGTTTGCGCAACACAGGTTAATGCTGTTCACTTTACGAAATATGAAATGTTCTACAGAAACAAACACGACACGACACGTGTAGGGAACGAGAAATGTACAGAACTCTTTACCCAGAAGACCGAATTGTAATAAAGTCACATAGTATGTGCAAGATATTTATACCTAAATATAAAAATAAATGTTATGACGAATGGAAGGAATATTTTGACAAGCGCTCATTGGACAAAGGGATCTGGTACAAAACCATTCAGAGTCAGCCTTTTCGTGTGCCCTGGTTCGTAAATAGTCATGTAAGTAGAAAATTTGTTGTTATAGCTCACAGACTCAGATCTGGACACATTCCATGTAATAAGTTTGCTTTCATTATGAAGAAAACGAATTCGCCCAACTGTGTACAGTGTGGAGTTGTTGAAGACCTGCACCACTTATTGATGGAATGTGTTCGATATGAGCCTGAGAGAAATGACCTGTTTAGGGTCTTGAAGTTGAACAGACTTGAAATAGGAACATTTCACTACATTTTATCTAGACCGAATAGCGATGATGCGAAGAGTCTGTTTAGGTTCATGGCCCTGATATGAGTAGAATTTATATATTTAGGATACGATGGGACTGACATACGCATAGCGATTATAAATGTTCCTAAATAAATAAAGAATAAAAAAAAAATAAAAAAAAAAGATATTTTCTGGCTTCAAAGAAAATAGGTATATTGTAAGATTTTTTTGATACTAGCTTTTGATCGCGATTTAGTCCGCAGATGCAGATAATAATAATAAATAATAATAATAATTCTTTATTTAGCTAAAGTAATACAGATTCAACACAGTGGTAGACATGTGTGATCGTGTGAATTTATTGTGTAAATGTCCATATATGTGTTGTAAATTTTTGTATCTAGCAATAATTATGTTAAGCGACGTAAGTCAGTAGTGATTCTGTTTTACTATAATCCTGCTGTAAAAGCCAAGCCGTAGTTTTAGATTTAGCTATAAACTTATTAAGATTTATTATGTCCAGTTCTTTCTGTATTTTTTTGTAAATGTGAGTGCTTAGAACATAATACTGGTGTCTTGCAAATGAGGTTTTGTGTTGAACGCCTGAAGGCACATATGTTCTTTTGCTTGGATCAGCCGGAGGCAAGCCACCATGTGCCCTAAGAATAGATTGAGAACATAGAGCTGTCGAACCGTTAGAACTTTACAGTCAGCGTATAACTGCACTTTAAGCACTGCCCTTTGAGCCCTTTCTGCTCTCAGGAAGTATGTTTTGGCTGCTCCACCCCATGCAGTTATACAATATCCAATAATCGATTGGCATAAGCTGTAGTACACCATTTTGAGAATATCGATAGTGGCAGATTCCCGGAGAGATTTAAATATGTGAATAAGACGAAGTGTTCGAGTGGTTAGAGTATCGATTTGCTTGTCCCATCTCAAGCTATCGTCCATATGAACACCCAGGTATTTGACACTATTGGTTTTAACAATTGTAGGGCATATGCATGACGTCCGCAGATTCTGACACGAGTGAGCCGTTATATTATAATCTGTTGCGGGTTTGGAGTTACTTCGGATTGCAAACGGTATACAGAATGTTTTCTTAAGATTTAGTGTCAGCAAGTTCAGATCCAACCAGGTCATTATTGAGGACAGCGCAGATTCTGCCTTTATTTTAACATCCTCCCATGTAGGGCCGTGAACAAGAATCGCGGTGTCATCAGCATATGCGTAGATTTTACAAGCAGGTAGCGACATTCTACAAAGGTCATCTATATAAATTTGAAAAAGTGTAGGGCCTAATATGCTTCCCTGTGGAACGCCATATGACACAAATTCTTCGTCACTGTAACTCGATTCAATCCTAACTCGCTGCTTACGATTTCTCAGGTAATCTCTGAAGATCTCCAGAGCTATGCCACGTACACCCAAAGATTCTAACTTAGATATTAGTAAGGGAACGGAAACTGTGTCGAAAGCCTTGGATAAGTCCAGAAATATACCAAGGCACCTTGCTTTGCTGTCCAACTTCATGGCAATTGCTTGCGTTAGATTCAATACAGCATCCTCAGTGGAAACTCCAGATCGGAAACCGTACTGGTTGTCTGCGATAATTCTGTACTTGTGAAGAAAGCTTCTAAGGTTTTTGTTTAGGATCTTTTCCAGTATTTTAGATAGCGACGACAAGACAGATATAGGTCTATAATTATCAACACAGCCTCTGTTGCCTCCCTTATAAATTGGGTGAACTATGGCCCTCTTCAAAGCATCTGGAAAGACTCCTGTCTGTATACACAGATTATAAATATATGTTATCGGCGGTACCAATATATGGCGACATTTTTTTATTAGTGCGGATGATATTCCATCCCAGCCCACGGCACAGTCGTTACGTAACTGCAGTATAATAGATTCCACTTCACTTTCGTCAACTTTTTGTATAACAAGCGAGTTGGAAGGGGACGTAAATGTATTGTTTACACCAACACAAGGTGATTCACGGTTTAAAGTTGTAATGTTCGGGCCGTTTAGTATTTCTGCTGCCATGTTCTTACCTACGTTACTAAAGAAAGAGCAGACATAATTCAGCGAAGATCGATGATTGTCACAGATTTTTAGTAGTTCAGCAGGACTTGTGCGTATTTTAGCAGTGTTAGTAATATCGTTGATGGTTTTCCATAGAGCTTTAGGATTATTTTTTGACTTTTCAAGCTCACTCTTCTCGTAATTTCCGCAGTAGAGAATTGCAGAAATTCCGATATCGCGTGTAGGTTACCTTCAGTATTAGATTATCTGGTGATTTCTTTGATTTTATATGCAGTTTGTCTCGGTGCTTGATACATTTTAGTAGCCCTGGTGTAATCCATGGTTTTATGGTTCTTTGCATTCTTGGTACTTTTGTTTGTTTAGTATGTTTGTTTACAATTGAAGAAATTAATGTAATTAGCTTACTCATAGCGATATTGGGATCTTCAATTTTGTAAATATAACTAAAATCTGTAGCTTCTAACTCTACCTTGATGGCTTCTAAGTTAGTTCGAGAGATAGTAAAGCTTTTATTTCGTATTGGGTTTGTATTTAAAATAGTGAGAACAATTGGCTTGTGGTCGGTTATGAATGATTCTAGTACCAAGGTGGTGTTCAGTAACTTTGTTTTCAATAATATGTGATCAAGACAATTTTCTATTCTAGTAGGTAACAGGTGGGTCGGTAGCAGTCCATGAGACGCATTTAGTAAAAGGTAATCCATTGCACGGTCATTCCTACTACCTTCCTTTATGTCTATATTCAAATCGCCTATAGTTGTGATATTGGGTGAAGTTGACAGTTCATCATAAATATTATTAAGGCTGGCCAGAAAGCTTTCGAAGTGATCTCTAGAGCTATACGATGGTGAGCGATATATCGCTACTACCGTTAGCTTATTATCAATTTGGCATATGAGACCATTTGCATTATTTATTTTTGGTTCCCACACCGTAACGTTTAATCCTATTTTAGTATAAACAATCACACCATCGTTTTGATTTGTTATGTTCACTGTAGCGTGTGGCTGGTATCCGTTTAATAGTGGAAGTTTATTCACTTTACTCAGCCAACACTCAGTCAAAATGACAATATCAAAATCAATATTAGTTGACTGTATCAATGCCTGAAGACTATCGAAATTTTTATTAATGCTGCGTATATTAATATGAAACAATGTAATACTACTGTCATTTGTATTTATGTATTTTACACACTCGTGTGGATTACAAGAGAAAGAGTTTTCGAGGTTGAGGTTGTCAAGTTCGTAATTTATATCGTTTATATTAGCCATTAGAGTTTGTAACTAACACCAAAGGAAGATACGTTAGATATGATAGTTTGGGTATTTTATTTTGATTATTTAAATCGTTTTTCTGTAGATAAAAAATAGTAGTGGTATGGATAATTATGTTTGTAGATGTTGTATTCAGTGTTAGTGTGTGGTAGAAGTAGTATTTTATGTAAAACATGTGTGTAAATGAATAAACGTAGTAGTGAAACAACTTAATTATATAGACGAAGTTATCAAGAAGTAATAAAAATAACAAAAGGCTACTAAATAACGATTGAAGCAAGGGTTCGGTTTAGCTAGTCACATATTATTCCCACTGGCAAGCTCTTCTATACATTTTTCTGATTTAATCAACATCTGTTTATCGCCAATTTGCTTGCGAAGAAAAATGTTCCCGTTGCTAATCCAACAAAACCTAAAGGTATTTTTTTTCGCGAATTCTCTTGCTAGGTAGAATAATTTTTTGGAGCTAGGAGGCAACTGTTCCGCAACGTATACAGACTGCCGCGGCCCTGGTACACCGATCAATGTAGTGTTTAATTTGTAAAGATGAAGTTGCGGATAAAAAACTACTATATGCTCTTCCCTAGGATACAATCTATCTCTTTGCCAAATTTCCGTACGATCCTATCAGTCGTTTAGTCCTGATAAAGTAACAAACAAGCAAACAGTCATTTTCTCATTTATGATATTAGTATATACTTGCTTTTGATCCCGATTTAGTCTGCAGATACAGGTGAAGTCGCGGATTAAACAGTATTCTGTGCTCTTCCCTAGGATACAATCTATCTCTTTGCCAAATTTCCGTACGATCCTAGCAGTCGTTTAGTCCTGATAAAGTAACAAACAAGCAAACAGTCATTTTCTCATTTATGATATTAGTATATACTTGCTTTTGATCCCGATTTAGTCCGCAGATACAGGTAAAGTCGCGGATTAAACAGTATTCTGTGCTCTTCCCTAGGATACAATCTATCTCTTTGCCAAATTTCAGTATGATCCTAGGAGTCGTTTAGTCGTGAAAAAGTATCAAACAAGCAAACACAGTCATTTTCGCATTTATGATATTAGTATATACTTGCTTCTGATCCCGATTTAGTCCG
The DNA here is from genome assembly GCA_905147745.2 of Phlogophora meticulosa. NCBI lineage: Eukaryota > Metazoa > Arthropoda > Insecta > Lepidoptera > Noctuidae > Phlogophora > Phlogophora meticulosa. The sequence continues at coordinate 6,692,306 of LR990528.1, read as the reverse complement.
CAGATACAGGTGAAGTCGCGGATTAAACAGTATTCTGTGCTCTTCCCTAGGATACAATCTATCTCTTTGCCAAATTTCAGTATGATCCTAGCAGTCGTTTAGTCGTGAAAAAGTAACAAACAAGCAAACAGTCATTTTCGCATTTATGATATTAGTATGGATTACTCGCTGAACGACTGGCCTTTGGGGCTTAATGGTTCTTGTATGGTTACCGCGTACCAGAAAACGTAGCGTGGGTCTATGTGACCGCCGATATGGTAGAAATCGCAGGAAGACGATGTATGGGGGCAGCGCTAAACCAATCTTGGTGGAAACTTTGGGGCTTCCCTATGTCTAGTAGAAATATTTTTTGTCTGAAATGTTTTTTTTTTGTAAAACCTACGTGCAACCTATCTAGCATGTTTTATCAGAAAGAGTATGATGGGTTTATATCAACGCAGACAGCGGTAACCGCTAGGGTGCGCACGCGCTCCAGCACTCTTCTCTCTCAGAATTTTATCTCTCACGCTACTTTCACCTGTTTTTCAGTTTCATTAAAGTTCATAATCAATTATTACTATTAATCTTGCCACTCTGTCTGCACTGATCCCTATATTGTGGTATTAGTTCTTCATTTGACAGCTCGTTATCTACTAACATACTTTTTTTTTTTTTTTTTTTTTTTTTTTTTTTTTTTTTTTTTTTAAAAAAAAAAAAAAAAAAAAAAAAAAACGTTGCCCCACACTAGGAATTTCTCCTGTATCGTGGGTGCGTTTACAAACATTTAAACTCACATACACAAACAGCCAGACCCGGAACAACTACCTGTAGGCCATACAAATATTTGTTCCGTGTGGGGATCGAACCCACAACACGCGGCGCAGCAGCCGATGGCTCAACCACCGCGCCAACCGTGTCGTCAACTTTATTACAATAGTGTAGTCCTAAATCCACAAATCTTTCTAACAACCCATTATGTTTACCTACGTACTCAAGTACAATGTCAAATCAAAATACCTACTTATTTCCTAATCATAAATAAGTATTGGAATTAACTTGGCTCTTCAAATAAATAAACTTGTACAAATAACTGATTACAGTGGTTAACGACATTGTATAGGAAATAAAACTCCTGAAAATGTATTTTTCTGAATAAGTATCATAAATAATAATAATCAATGCCACAAGGTTTCGATTTAATATACTTATCACATAAGTTTTTGTATGTATATGCTTATTGTATAGGTTTAAAAGAAGATGTAGTGACAAAAATTTGAAAGAGTGTACTCGTACTTAGATAATTTGGTTAGGTTCTGAGGATGAATGAAAGACAACTAACAAAAGGCAGATGTAAGCGGAAACTCAGTGAGTGGACGCGCTAGAAGGACATACACTGATCTCATTGGTGATGCTTTAAAAAGGTCAGGTTACGTAGTAGGTACTTGCAACTGGTGTGCGTGTAACTAAGAGATGTATGAAAGAAGCAAAAGACGTATGTTAGGATCGTAGAAAGTGGCGTTCAGTAGTTTCTTCCTACCCCTATGTGAAAAAGCCGTGAATTTATGTATGTATGTACGTATGTATATTCATAACGAATGGGAACTTTCGTACAACCTCTTTTGGATATCCTTTAGTATCATCGGTACGCAACTTTCTCTTAAAGGAGTTAATTAATTATTTGACGATGTGCGGAAAAGTTTGATTGGTATTTTCTTTTTTTTCCTTTTTTTTTCAATGTGGTATTGATATTCCGATGCGCTATAAGTTTGAAAAAACTGCGATCTAACGTTGCGATCTCTATTTAGTATGTCGAGTGTAAGTGAGGGTGGCTTTTGAACCCCAGAAGCACAACTCTTTACTAAATATATATTATGTAGATTGTTGAACTAACATTAAAAACTGTGAAGTCAATTACAGAACGAAAACAATAACTGTTAAGCCAGAATTAAAATATTTCAGTACTCTAAAGCGTCTTGTGAATTTTAACACTGCTAAGATTGAGTTCAGGAATTAATATTAATATGAATATAATAGAACAGTAAATGCTTAGTTATTCATTCAAATAGCTTTGACAACAATTCAAATTCAAGTTCACGTAATTTATTCAAAAGACGTCAACTATTCAAAATAGAATGTTGTAAAGTATTATTAATTGAGTTAAAACAAATGAATAATGATTGATGGGTGTAGTTTGCGTCTTCAGTAACTAATTGGATAATTAATAAACTTGGTTTTAATTTTGGACGAAAAGGACTAAAACCACTTTACCTCTGGCCACCTTCTAGTATTTAATTTGACAGAAGGATTAAACGGCAAGCATTCGCGCTATATACATATATATTCCAACAGCTACCTATTGCTGTTTGCATGAAGGATGGATCTGGATCTGGGTTGCCCGATAATGCGGTACTGGACCAGGCTGCATGTTGCGCACTCTGATCCAAACCCAAATTTAGACTAAGATGAAATTAAACCTATATCTGTTTGTCATTGTAAGACTTTATTAATACATTTCATTAAAATTATACAATTATTAATATATGAAGAAATAAAATAAAAAAAAATAATAGTTGTCAACGGGAAAAGTGCCCAGAAGGCTGGCAGCATTGCCACGTTGAATGGCAATGCTGATTCTTTGGCCAAAAAAAGGCCAGCACTCTGGTCACGTGAAGAGTCAACCAAACGTTTCGCGATTTCTCGAAAAACTAATTAATTCATAATATTTTTAATTTAAGAATGTATGGCTAGTCCATTTTCTGAAATAAATGAATTTATTTGATATTATAAGCATTTCCCTCACGGAAATTAAAAAACTCGCATTGTACATGAAATATTCGGATGTGCTATGTTCACCTAGTAGCTTGGTATTCATCCCCCACCCTTCGCAAAACCATTGTGTCAAGGTGTCCCAGACGCTCTGAGGAGGCGATTTGTTCGGCGCCAAGTATCGCGGCGCGGCATGTTCTCATCGCGCGACATACATCGTTATTATTAAATTAACATTTTATTAATGTAAATAGGTTTTATTGTATTGAATTTTTCTATATACGATTTTGGTCAACAGTGAGTAGGTAAAATGTCCAAAAAGGTGAGCAGAAGAATGTATTTCGGCGTGGCTACAGGAATATCACTCTGTCTAGATAGTAACCACTGCCCGCCCTTTTTCCGTACAGCGAAAAACCTCATACCTAAGCTTATGTTATTAGCATACTAACATTTACTCTGTTTATTAAAAAAAAAAGACTGCTGCCAGCCTTTTTAGGCACTTTTCCCGTTGACAGCGTCTTTTTTTTTTTCATGTACAGACGCCAGCACATCAAGCTACCCCAAACCGTTAAACTTTCCCGATTGAACATGAAGTTTATTCTTTTGTAATAAAGTTGGAAAACTATCAAAGAAATTTGACAGATTGGGGTAGCTTGATGTGCTGGCGTCTGTACATAATAGTAGTAAAATGAAACAAAAATAATAACCGAAATCTAAAAATACTCCAGGCCATAATGATCATCAGCCCTTCCCTATCGTTTACATACAAATCTGGCGAATCGTTAAGACTAAACGGAATTTCTTCACTGAATTAACCACTGAGTTTTAATTACATCTGACTTTAATTAATGTCGGGGTAACAAAAGAGAATTAACTGTTCCTGGAACATTAAGATGAGTGGACTGAGATGCTTTGTGGACACCGTGATTGCTTCCAAATGCTTCAGATGACGTAATTTTTAAACTACTAAGGTATCTTAGAAAGACAGTCATATCGCTACACATGTATAAATAAATAATGAATAAATAAATAATGCTGGACAAACCACACAGCATCATCTAGCCCCAAGCTAAGCAGAGCTTGTGTTATGGGTACTAGATGTCTGATATACTTAATACAATACATTACATAGATAGATATTTTTTATTATACATAACAAATACCCAGAACACCCGGAAGAAATATTTGTATACCGTACAAACATTTGTCCCAAGGCGGGAATCGAACCCGCAACCTCCTGCGTCGCAGGCGGACCTTCGCCCGCTGCGCCACATAATAGTGTTAAGAAACCAATTCAGAGTTTCTTACTCGTGGGGAAGTCTGACGCCTGCCGGCTAATTTCATATGATGAGCCTGAGTATACATAAGTATAAATAAGGAGTAATACTCGGTTGGAAGGTACAAGCGCCCACCTGGACTGATAACCAGTCATGGACGACCTATGTGGCGCAGCAATGTTTGTACGATTTACAAAGATTAGTTCCGGGAGTTCTGATTATTTGTTATGTATAATAAAAAATAGCTATCTGTGTAATGTATCGTATTAAGTATATCAGTCATCTAGTACCCATAACACAAGCTCTGCTTAGCTTGGGGCTAGATGATGCTGTGTGGATTGTCCAGTATTATTTATTTATTATTATTTATAGATAGATGTCTAACCTGGCATTTTCCACGATAAACCTGGAACTATTTCTTGTTCTACAATTGCAAAATTTCTTACCTTTGCAACATTGCGCTATAAATTTTGCAGGAACATCTTCTACCGTGAATTTGGTTTTCGAAACTTCATTTACAAAATTCATTTTTTTTTATCAAAATCCCCATTAGGCTGAAAAACTTTTATCGATAACAATTGCTCAGGATTTCGACCTTTTATATTCGCTGAAGAACTCTATCGAACAATGACGCTTCAATTTTTCCGCCATTTTGCCACTGCTGAAAACAAAAGGTTTAACGAAACGCCTAAAAACCTGGCATTGTTTGAACAACAAGACCTCTGCAATTAATATAAGAGGTAGGTAACAGAATACTTGCAGATATATTTAAACTAGTAGGTACTTACATATACAACAGCGCTGCAGTATTTATTCTTTGTCTAAATATACTTAGACCTGCCTTTTAGTTGGTCCTTTTTATTTTTTGTTTTGTTTTAACTTTTGGTGTACTTATTTGTCCTGTGCGTTTCCCAAATAGATGTGTATTTCTTTTTCTTATTTTTTACTTTATAAAGGTTTATAACGTAACCTTCACGTAAATTACTTTTATGAGCAGAAGAACTGAGAATAGATGGAGTTAAAATTAAAATAATAAACTTTTTCTGTGCCATTATAATGGATACATTGAATTTTGTGTTCTAGTGCCAAATTAAATTCAACATGAAATCTAAATACCCGCAAGATCTACACAGGTGTAATTCATGTCGTCAAAATGTTTAAACCTTTAGTAAGCCTAAATTTATGACCTCTCAAAGTTCTAAGTTCATACAGAGCATACCCATTGTAAGTAATGTCGTATCACCACAGTTTAATCACCCGGTTTATATGGATTTCCTATCTGAAGGTCGTAAATACGAGCGAGTTTTGTACTAAAATCTTGATGCCATCTCACGGTGGAAACATTGTTCGGTTGCTGGAACATCAATGTCGTAATGTGGGACGAAGTTACAGTAACTATTTAAGGTGAAGGAGTTTGATTGTTAACATGACATAACGCCTTTAATACCCAAAAGGTTAGGCATAGTACCTCTAGTACACCCACATTTCGCCAGTTATATTTAAGTCCCATGTAATAGGGGGCAGCCTTTTGTAACTTGTAGTTAGCCCTGGCTGGGGGCCTTCTTGTAAGGTCACCACAGGATCGACCGGTTAAGCAGTAAACAGCCTTATAGTGCTGAACTGCGAGTGGCCCTACCTAAAAAAAAAAAAAAGGGCCAGCCTTTTGCCATCTAGAATCCAGGCAGCTACTGAAAAATTCCAGATGGGACAACCCAATTCACTATTTGCCTGAGCCGGGAATCGAACTCTGACCACTAGACTAACGAGGCAGTTTGATTTGATTAGTTATCATTTTAAAATACTGTTCTGGACTGAAAGAAATATTAAGATACAGTATGTGGCACAAGCAAAAGATCAGCAGAAATAAAGAATTTGCACGAAAAAAAAACAATCTAACTTTGCTTTTGTTTTAAACAAAACACTCCTTCAAAACAAGCCTATTGTCCCGTTCTAAACTTTCTAAACAATTCATCCTATTACTTGAAAAACTTTGATGAACTCCTCGACCCACTTAGAATAACGCCCAGATGGTTAGATAACGCTATCATTCGCACAAATCTTCACTTGCCTTTTGCCAGTCATTAAGTAAAATACGCCGTCATTCCTGTAATCCTTTATCTTAAGAGAGCTCAATGTGCCCGCATCCTTACCGCCCTTCAGTGGCAGCACTTTTCTTGGCTCTTATTCCACAACTCTGAACTTCTTTACTTTTCAATTCGTGGCCGTTAATGAGTTGGCTTCATCAGAAACGTGGTCTGCTCTCAGCTTTATGTAGTTCAGTGTGTCGATAAGATGGGAAATTACATCGGAGCTAACTTTGGCAATTTCGGAATAGAAATCTTATTTAAGTTGTGTTTTGTTGGTCATTAAGAATGATTCATGGCTTTATTTGTTCTCTTCTTTTGCCTTGCTGCTATAGCGTTTCCGCATACATTTGCCTTGTAAATACCATTTGTTAGTCGTCTTTCATTCATCCTCTCAACGTGACCGAACTATCTCAGCATACTCTTTTCAACTTTTGTCACTACATCTTCATTTAAACCACAACGTTGTCTTATCACACCATTCCTCAATCTATCATTGATAGTACACTACTCATACTGAATCACTCACTATTTTAAAGAACGTATTTTAATAATAATAATGGAGCAATTACTTGCAACAATAGAGATGTGTCCTAGGTAAAAACATACACGTATTTTTTGCTTACTCAAACTACTCGTAATAAAAAGTGACAATGCACATCAAAGTTCAGGAGAAAAGCTTGTGACGTCACTTTTGCGTAAAAAGTGTAGCACGGCGTGACGTCACGCGAAATTTCATCGCACTATATCGTCGACATTTTTGGTTTAAGTGATAAAAGAAAAAATACGTGTCAAGTATTTTTGAGTAATCCAACTTTTGGACCAAACAGAATATTTAAGGACACTACCCTATTGTTGATAATTTCTCTTATTAAATTAAGTAACTAGCAGACAACAATACGCACCTCAGTTGTAATAACATCATTACGCGGTCACCAATTCGCTGCCAGCTGTCGTGATTATGGCAATATTCGCCAGAACCGCTTGGTCATAACGGTCTAATAGACCAGTTTCAGCATTGCACGGCTTGATAACTCCGATGATTATGGGTTAGGACCAGCTCTACACAACGCTCAGTTGAAACGTGGCTTTTGTTGTACATAAATACATCACATGTATCTTTATTTACACTTAAATCAATAAAAGGCAGTAAGTAATATAAACCCAAGAAAAGTATTTAAAGTCAAAGTTCAACTACTGCTTGTGGCTAAAGATCAATCTAAAGTAATTTATATTTGAAGTTTCAGTAGCAACCATGATGTCATATCATTTCCACGAGACTGCTTTGTTTAGCTACATTTTTTAATCCACAAATACAATAGATCAATATATAAACATTTGTGTGCTTAATTCTAGCAGATAACGCACTTAAAATAAAAACTTAGTGTAATTCCGAATATGAATTTTGAAGGATGGGTGTACAATAGATACGTGTCTGTCGAAACCTTCGGGGTTAACAGGCGTGATGTTACCTATGTAATGAGTATTTGTCATCACATTCGTTCATTACACTGACAACCGTAATTTCGTGAATGTATCATATTTTCCAAGGCTACCCTTAATATAAAGTAGTTACCTACGTTTTACCAAGGTGATATGTACTCGTAACTTTTGAATGAAATACTTCATGCATGCAGTGCAATACGTGTATAACATTTACTCACAAGAATGTAGAGAACTATCTCGAACATGTTACCCGAATTCTTGATACACAGCATCTTCCAAATATTATGAAGTAAATTTTAGGTAAAACACAATTAGATTTGGATTAGATATGGATTTAAGAGCTGTTTTAAAGTACGTTCGTACGTTAATATTAAACGTTTAATAACAAAAATAAAGTAGTAAACAAATTATATCTATACTTTAATATTATGAAGAGGTCAAATTGGTTTGTAAGTTTGTATGTTGGGGGTAAACTCCGGAACAAATGATCCAAAAATGTTGTCATTGTTAGATAGCTACACTATTCTTGAGAGCTATAGGTTATTATTTTTAAAACTACGCTATAAAGGGAGTGAAGGGGATGTTAAAGTTCTAAGGGAAAATTACGAAATCCACGCGGTCGGAGTTATTTATTTATTTATGCAAAATAAATTGTCACATTAAATGATCTTCTAAACTAACTTGAACTTGAATAACAATAGAAAGCAGTTAAAGTGTAAACAATTGAATGTTTAGTTTAAAACTCATTTTCATTCACCTTTTGTAATAAAGACACGCGTTGCATTGAAACAATTTCTTCTAAGAACTTTATAAAACGCTCAGTTATTTCATATAAGAAGCAAAATACCTACTAACCATCTTGGAATACCTACCATCCATCTATATGATAATCTTAGAAACTATTTGTATGAAAATTTTATAAGGATACAGTGTGCATATGAATGATTTCAAGTACTCATGAACAGCTTTACTTCAGCAGCTTGTATTTATAGTGATGGGAAATGCTGAAACATGTAATTTCTTTGTCACTTTTTTACTTTTTATTAAAACATAATGTAACATCATCGAAGCGTTAGGCAAAGGTGACACCCCTATTTCACCAGTTTTTTTTAAGTCCCATGTAATAGGAACGAGCCTATTGCCATCAACCGGGCACCAATCCATATTTCGGGCTGCTACTAACAAATTCCAGCTGGAAAAGCCCAATAACAGTGCCCAACATGGGAATCAAACCCCCACTATACCAACGAGGCAACGAGGAGTTTTTAATGATATATGCAATCTGTTTACCCTAAAAAAACACAGTGGGCGTTTGTAACGACAAAATAATTCCGTGAATTAATTTTTATCACGTTCTACGCGTCACCATTACATAATTTTATTAATTTTACCAATTAAGGCTTACCGGGTTAAGCAAACACTGAAAAATATCTTTATTTAAAATAAACATAGTAATACCAGACTGATACTGTCCAACTGCAGGGCAAAGGCTTCTTCTCATACAGAGAAGGCATGAGCTTAAACCACCACGATTGCTCAAGGTGGGGTGGCGATTTTAGACTTATATTTATTTATTATAAATTTAGCTTCCTTCACATCATTTTCCTTCACCGGCGATAGTGAACTAAGATAAACTTAGAACGAACTTGTGAGTTGATAAAAATAAATTGGTATTTACCCGGATTTGAACTAGCAACCTCATGCATGAGGGCTGATGCCTTAACCACTGAGTCTTTCAATTCCAGTATTTCATCATTCCATTCGAATCTCATTATAGGTATTTAATTTTTTTCTTTCTAATTAAAAAAACGTTGCGGAATTTCTCATGTATCGTTGGTGCGTTTACAAACATTTAAGTTCACATACACAAACAGCCAGACCCAGAACAACAACCTGTAGGCCATACAAATATATGTTCCGTGCGAGAATCGAACCCTCGACACGCAGGGCAGCAGTCAATCGCTGAGCCACTGCGTAAACCGCGCCGTCTGATTTTTCAGATGTATATATTTCCTTTATTTGCGTTTAATTAAAGTCAATGCAAAACTGTAAAACAGAAAATGCAAACAGCCTTTTCAGTGCTAAAATAATTTCACTCTTTACCAAAACGCTATTTTTTTCATGAAATTTAGTTATCACAGTCAGAATATCGACTAACACAATTAAAACCCAATATCAAAGTTAGTAAATTTGAGAGCACTATTAAATTATCATTATACAACATTCTTGTACCACCTGCTACCAGTATTTTGTTCTAATAAGCACTTACAACTTATCTCAGTATGACTTATTTCTTCCAGCGTAGAACTATGCGACGGACTTTTCGGCATAGTTAATAATGCGTCTGTGAAATAGACATTAAGTCTTGTTGCGTAGCCATATGGTGCAATATTGTGTTAGCTGACGGCAAAGTTGTGTGGCCTCGAGTCAACTTAGACAAATGTTTGTTGAGGAGTTTCCGCACCTGTGCTCATGTTATACGTCTCTGTCGGAAGATTTCTGCTAGCTTCTCTGACAATGATCGAAGGTATCACGGATTTGACCTTTATATATCTTCTAGTAGTGTTCAAAGTAGCGCTTGATGCAAGTTTTCATGTTTCAGTTCATATGTAAAGTATGTCGTGATGACCCAGTCGTTAAGGTTACGGGTTCAAATCCGGACAAGTATCAATGTGACTTTTTCAATTCATAGATTTGCACCGACTTTCTTAGTTTATCTTAGACATCGCTAACATCGGTGAAGGAGAACATGGTGAGGGATCCTTTACTTATAATCATTATCAACCTTAAATTGCCAGCCCGACTTTAACCAAACATGCTGATTAATGCTCGTGTATTCTAAGTATGGGAAGAAGTTTTTGCCCTGCAGTATGACCGTACCAGTCTGGTGCCAAAGTGCTTTTATAATTGAATGTTCTTGATAAGTTTATCTTGGACATCGGTTACGAAAAACATCCACTTTGACCAAGCAATGTAATTAATGCTTGTGCCTTATCGGTATGATAAGAGGCCTTTGACCTGCAGTGGGACCAAAAGGCTGGTATTATTTTACTGTCAATGTTATTTGGATTAATATTTCTACATTGAACTAAGCTGTCCTTATTCAATACTTCGAAACATGGAATGTTAATGGAAACAATATTTACGTAACTGATAACACATTTACACCAAGACCAGGATAATATCTGGACTGTTAAAAGAGATTGTGATACGTTTATGTTCTTTGTTTCCTCAGATAGGAAACACCGACCTCACTTAGTTTGAAACATATTTTTTATTGTCGTGTAAAAGTATTTGTAAAAAAATCCCAATTCACAGAAATAAATATAATTGTATCATCATTTGAAATAATCGAATCGTCTAAACTATTCAAATAGAATACAATTGGCTCAGCGGTAAGCAATGTAAAAGGTTGCAACCACTATATTTCGAAGCATTTACGAAGGGAAAATCTGGTGTAAATCTGAGAAAATCCTTCGCGTAGACGGCCCCAGACGCTCAAATAGGATCAGGTCAGGCTTTGTAAGGACGGCTTATCGGCAGCTGGGCTCCATGCATATTAAAACCACCTGCAGAACCAAGTTGAGCCAGAGAGAATATTCTATTACTTTGAAAAGAACTATAGGCGACGGATCGCGCGGGTAAAATCTTTTCCTTCCATTTGATCGAGAAATTATCGCTGTATTAAATAGAATTCAAAAGCACGCGACTTTAACAAAACATGGGTTTTATTTTTTTAGTGCATAATTCTTATTCTAAAATCAAATTAGCCTAAGGTACTCCTTCTAACATTTGCTATCAGCCAGTTAAAAAATCGTCAAAATCATTTCAGTGATTAAGTAGATTAACCCAAACAGACAGACATGTTTTTTTTTAAATTAACTACCGTGTATACATATCATATGATTTTTTTAAAAAACATTCGTTTAATCATAACGTATTGCATTACAAGCAGAGAATTCAATTTTATTTATTTGTAAAGATTTACCATAATATTCACTTTCAAACCGAGATTGGGTCACACTATCCGCACCCAGAAAATCTTTTCGTACAAAAAGATTTAGAAACTCAGCAGATTTAAAATTTTCCAGATCGCTCCCTTTTCACAGAGGAATGTATAAAGTGCCGCTTTATATGTATGATAAGTAATGGTACTCATCAGCAATATGACTGCGATTATATGTATGTAGGTACTGACAATATACATACGATTATACCAGCAGCAACACTTATAAATATTCTGGATTTGTGCACGGTTGATGGCTATATGCTCGCCCCCCATTACATGGGACTTAAACATAACTGGCGAAATGTGGGTGTAGACTGTAAAACTGCCTAAGCCTTCGGAGCAGTTACAGGCGTGATGTTATGACCCTGTAGGGCAAGTAGGAAACGAGAATCAAAGTAACAACAATATACCTACATAAGAATAGGTAACAAATTTATAATTATGTAAATAATTTCTATGTATTAGATAGCATATCAAGTTTGACCCTAAACTTGCGAAGACCTTGTTTATCAGAGAGATAGAAGGTCAACGAGGGGTTATCATATTGGCATATAGTTATGCATAGGCTCACATCATTACACAAGATAATAAATCATGCTAATTGTAATAACAAAGACATGTTTTTGCCTGCAGATATGATATGATACCTTATCTTATTTGCTTATTGAAATTTGCTGAAGAAGAATATTATATGCCAATCTAAAATAAATTATGGTTGGTCAAGGTAGCTATTCGACTCATTATGTGACTATTTCCAGGGTACACTTGAGCAACTTTCAAAATGCCTAAATAAATCTCTGTTCCTATTTCGTCTTAACACATTACACCATTTTATTTTGTTTCAATTTGTTGTTAAATAAAAATATAGATTAACGCATTCAAAATTGAATGCGTTATTATATTCATTTGAATCTATATTTTTATTTAACAACAAATTGAAACAATCTTGCTTTTCACTTCAAGAAGCTATCTTGCGTGGTTTCGGAATTAGTAGTATAAATATTAGTATATTTTTATTGCTCGTCAGTGTATTTTTTTTTCATCACACTTGATTGATAAATGACTCTTATTGCGCAGTTTTTGGTACTCAAAACAGCGTCTTACTTTACATACGCGCACTCGTGCAGGAAAGTGCGCCACAGATAACTTACATGGCTCTTATTGCACAGCTTTTGGAACACAAAATAGCGTCTTACTTAACATAAGTGCCCCGTGCGGAAAAGTGCACCACAGATAACTACTTTCATACTAATAATATTATGAGAGTAATGTAGAGATATGTACTTTTTGTCGTGATTTGTGAAGTGGTTTCGTTAATTATATATTGCACGTCTCAACGCGAAGCGTTGAGTTGTGCTTTACTCTCACTCTCTCAAGGTCAAGCAATTATCTCGGCTTAAATTGCTTTTATCCGATCCTTTTGGACTTTGAGTATTAAATGAGTTGACAAATATCAACACTTTTTTATGACAGTAGATACTTTTAAAAAACACTATTTTTGCTAGATAGTAAATAAAAAATCGTTTTGAAAAACTATTTCAGTGGACGTCGGGTTGTCTGTATGTTTGGATGATGTATGTGGTCACGATATCGCCCAAAAAACTTCACTTTTTGAGTCCTTTTTTTTTTCATCCGCTTCAGTATCATTCTGAGTAATAGCCTATTGAAAATTACCGTCTAATTCAATCAAGTCATTTTTGTCATAAAATGAGCGTTGAGACGTGCACTTTTGGATTTTCCAAATTTTTTTGGATTCAAATGGTTCGGATGACAACAAACTACAAGACAGCTGTAGCTATTAAATTAATTATTTATTTGTTAGTTTTTGTGGTGTATAATAAAAATTATTCTATTGTATTCTAACCAGAATACCCAGTATGGTGAAATAAGCAATGAGTCGGTATTATTAAATTAAAAGTTTATTTTCAAAGAATTGGGAAGAATGTAAGGATGAAGGAATAATTTATGGATAAAACAATAACTTTCTTAATTTCGCATAGTTTCCTTGAGTTGAGCTATAATATACTTAGAATAAATAAAACAATCAAATTTTACAAAAACTCTTTTTCATACTAGGGAAATTATATTGACTAAAAGAAATAAAAAGTAATACAGATTTTCGTGAACTGGCCTCAAAGCCTGTAAAAATGATTTCATGTTGTGAAGTTAACTCTAAAGTATAGGTTGATAAAGATTATTTTTGAATGTCGTACGAATCAGTCTTATTTATTAGGCTTTGGGTTGTGAAGCCGCTTTCATTTCGTTCATCTGAAAAAGATATAGAAAAGTTCAATCAGTAACTACATAATTTGGCGGTTGGTGCAGTGGCTGAGAGATTGGCTGATGCACTGCGTGAAGCGGTTTCGATTCCTGCACGGAACAAATATTTTTTTGGCCTACAGGTTTTGGGTTTGGCTGTTTGTTTATGTGAGTTCAAATGGTTGTAAATGCCCCCTAGACGCTGTAACTATGTAGTTCCATAAATAAGCTAATGTCTAGTAACCATAAATTTGACTTGTTTCAGACAAATTCAAGCACATAAGCTCATAAGCTCAAATTTAACAAAAAAAGTACTAGTTGGTGAACAAGTTATTGTTCAAACGTTCACTTGCCAAACATAGGTTTTCGTAACAATTTATTTGTAAAGAGATTTTTTGGTAAGTAATAATTTGGCAAATGAAATTATGCGAAAATTTGTTTGGGAAGTGATAATTTGGCAATTTCTTTTCGGTAAAACGAGGGAGACCCGGGCCAGTGACCTAATGGCCAATAGCCACAACCAACATCTCTCCTGGTGGGGCTCTGAATACGGGTCCTGAGAATCAGAAGTGCCTCAAGCAAAAAGCGGCTCTGCTTGTGTGTGGAGATTTTTGTGTTTTCAAAGTACTAAAGACCTTAATCACTTAAAAAACCAGGGTGTTCCACTAGTTCCTTACAAATATTCCTGAAAGCAGTTTTTAAAATGATTCAATTTTACTTAACGTATTAATCAGACATGATATTTTTCTTCACTGCGGGTTTGACGACACGGTTGGCGCGGTGGTTGAGCCATCGGCTGCTGCGCCGCGTGTTGTGGGTTCGATCCCCACACGGAACAAATATTTGTATGACCTACAGGTAGTTGTTCCGGGTCTGGCTGATTGTGTATGTGAGTTTAAATGTTTGTAAACGCACCCACGATACAGGAGAAATTCCTAGTGTGGGGCAATGTTTTATTTAAAAAAAAAAAAAAAAAAAAAACTAAGATTAACATAACTATTTTAATAACAAGGAATTCTTGCAAGATTACTTACTCTTATTTATGAAATAATCTTTTGTTATACAATAAATTATAGGATAGCGGAAATTTCCCCAAAAATCTATTGGTACATACTTACTACTCTTCTGATGGTCAAGGAAATAAATAATGTCTTTTTTTTTAAACAAAAATTATTGGCCAATACTATAATTTGATTTAATAATAAATGTGTTATGCAATTATACAAAAATTTATAGTTATATGTTATTCTAATTAGTCTTTACAGACTAATTAGAATAACTTCGGCTTACTTACGCCGACTGAAAAAAAAGATCTTTATTCTGATAAGTTGCTGGTACCCAAATACAGTAAATCATTCAGAATAATAATACATATAATATTATTTTTTTGTTTTTATTAATTAAAAAAAAATTTGCCCCACACTAGGAATTGACCTTGTTCCCGATGCCAGTGGGGTACTATTTTTTTATATTTTTTTTTTTGTTTTATATTGAAATATTTAAAAATATAATTTGTATGTATAAAAAAGAATAAAGGAAATAATAACTCTTACCGTCTTAGTAACACTATCAACAAGTTCATTGAAATTCTTCTTGATTACGTCAGGGTCGAAAGCGTGGGACATTTGGGTGTTCACAGTTTTTCCAAACTCTTGAAACTGCTTCTGTATCGTCTCAAGGTAGTTCTTGTTGTCAGGCGGGGCATCGCGTTTCACAAAAGCTTGGGTCTGTATATATAAAAAAATATTATTTGCTATTGGTTAAACAATGGTGCCGATTCCCTTAAAGACAAGCTAAAATAAATTAACTTATAAAACAAGATATGGACGTACATTTATAAAAGCTATCAATTTTAGTTAAACTGAATCTTCCAAACAAACATACTTGATATTTTAAAGGCATCTACCAAAATCATGGTCAAGTTAAAAGCAAAAACTAATTTGACATCTCTAACTAAGTACATTACTGTTCTCGTCCTTTTCTCGAGCTATCTGTCAGAAAGAGATGATATTTCACAAATTTAAGTTAGGTTTGTCATCAAGGGCGTGGGCGCGGCGGGCGTAGGTCCGCCTGCGACGCAGGAGGTTTGCGGGTTCGATTCCCGCCTTGGGACAAATGTTTGTACGATCTACAAATATTTGTTCCGGGTGTTCTGGGTATTAACTATGTATAATAAAAAATATCTATCTACACACCTAATACCCACGTCATCTAATACCCATTAGACAAGCTCTGCCTAGCTTGAGTTAAGATGATGCTGTGTGGATTGTCCAGAATTATTTATTTATTTTATTTATTTAACCATCATTAACTCAGCTTAACCTTTTGACCGCCATTGTGACAAAAACGTGGTGCACTCTAACTACTATAACACGAAATAAACAATGACATCATTACTTTCGGGAGTGCTTTTTATACAGCTTAAAAGTTGAATCTCCCATGCCCACTTCATTGCATGAAACAAATTAAAATACACCACAGATATTGATAAATTTATGATAACAAAAAAGAAAAAAACGTTATTTTTTTTAAGTCTTGGCTTGGAGGGCACGCCCGTGCGTTTATGCTCAGGCGGCCAAAAGTTTAAAGAACCGAGTGCAGATAGGCCGAGTATCACCGTATCGAGCGGTCCAGTGCATTTCACATCCAGTGGACTGGCACTTCAGGTCATCGTGTCGCAGTCCAGCGTGTGAGACCCAAGCTACGACTTTCTAACAAGGAATATGTCACTTGTTTTTTTTTTAATTAAACATCAATGTATAATACAAAAGTAAAGGAGCTTGAAGCTAAATAAAGACGAACGGGTCGGTCGAAGGTTTAGCTACACTT
Source organism: Phlogophora meticulosa (assembly GCA_905147745.2). NCBI lineage: Eukaryota > Metazoa > Arthropoda > Insecta > Lepidoptera > Noctuidae > Phlogophora > Phlogophora meticulosa. The sequence goes on along the minus strand of LR990528.1, from coordinate 6,675,657 downwards.
GTCGAGGTCAGTCTGAGGATGGGTGACCGTTCTTAATCGATCGAAACTCCTTCATGCCTCGGAAAGCACGTTAAGCCGTTGGCCCTGGCTGTCATTTATAGATCTTTGACAGTCGTTGCCCAGTACCGTAACCGTAGTAACTGGGTTGTGGAGGTCAGTTAGGCAGTCGCTGCATATGAAATACTGGTATTGAGCTGCAACCGGTTAGACTAAGCCGACCCCAATATAGTTGGGAAAAGGCTAGGCAGATGATAAGATGTATAAGATGTAGATGATGTAGATGTATAAGGGTAGAACTTTAAACAGCAAATCATTCACAAGAAAGTTTGTATGACTGAATTTAAATATCGATTAGAGTTTCTCGATTTTAAGCAGTTCAGAAAATATTTATTAATTGCAACGGTTTTTAGAAGACCCTGAATTATTTCTAAATAGCCCAACTATGCAGTCGTGAATTAATATACAGGTTTTTGTATCATAATATGACAAGTTCACGACTAAGAGTGCTAAGAACTCCTTCCGAACAAATTCATAAAAAAACATAACATAACATCATAATAGGGATGTGTCCTAGGAAAAAAATATATTAAGTCTATTTAGTCCGTCAGTAAGATTACCAAAAAATATTGGACACGTATTTTTTGCTTACTTAATTCAATAAAAAGTGACAATGATATAGCACATCAAAGTTCAGGATAAGGGGCTCGTGACGTCACGCCGTGCTACAATATTAACGAAAAGTGTAGCACGCGTTCAACGCACTATACCGTCGTCATTTTAGGTTTACGTGACAAAAGAAAAAATATGTGTCCAGTATTTTTGAGTAATCCAACTTTCGGAACAATTTGATTTTGTAAGGACACTACCCCATTGCTGCATTTACAGAGGGTTTCTAATAGTATTTACAATTGTACACCCACACTCTTTTTTTTTCTTCCTTTTTCGCTCTTTTATAACTTGCCCAACACTAGGAAGACATTCCTAGTGTTGCACTCAAGAGACATCATGAGTGCTTTTACAAACATTCGAACCCACATGCACAAACAGCCAGATCTGGGTCAACTACCTGTAGGACATAGAAATATTTTTTACCGTGTGGTAATCGAACCCACGACATGCTGTGCAGCAGCCAATTGCTGGGCCACTGCGCCAACCGTGCCGTTAACATCGCCAGCTATGTTAAAGTTCCATATAATAGGGGGTTCTTACTCCGGACTACCTAACCAAAAAATAATTTGCCCGAATCGGGTGTCATACCCAGGACGTTCGAGCTCAGCAGTACCGACCATGCAGTAACATCGTAAACACATAGAAATACAGAAAGTGATTTAACCAAGAAAATAAACCTATAACTTACGCTGACGAGGCACACGGCCAGAAGAACGATCAACAGCTTGTTCATGATGTAATAAGACGTCTTTCCAACGCAAAAACACAGTGCACAGTGCACTCACGACTGCAGAAATTCCCTTTATCTTGATGGAAGCCGGTAGGCCGTGTTCGTATGAGTTATCGTAATGACCCCGGGTCGTTTGTCCTAGCTAATTCATTAATGAGCTAGCAATCAACAGTAATTGCAGATGACTACGGACTTACCAAGTTAAATCATGAATGTTTTTTTGTCGCACTTTTTTGGTGACAGTCGAAAAGGATAGATGATTTTGTAATAAGGCTTTCGTATGGTCTCGATTATTTGTTATTAATCGTGTTTCGATAGCAAGGTCCAACTGAAGACCACCCATGGAATAGCACGCTATATATTTTTTTCCTCAAATATATATTTGTATAATATAAAAGTAAAATCTCTAGTGCACAAGGTTATGGGTTCAAACCTGGGCAGGTACCAATGGGAGTTTTTCAATTCATATGTATTTGCTAAGTTTATCTTGGACATCACTGGCATCGGTGAAGGAAAACATCGTGAGGGAACCTGGACTTACTATAAGTACTTACTGTAATTACTATAAGTCTAAAATCGCCAACCCGTCTTGAGTAAGCGTGGTGATTAATGTTCGTGCCTTCTCTGTATGAGAAGAGGCCTTTTCCTTGAAGTGGGACAGTAATAGGCTGGTATAGTTATTATTATATTACAAAATCAAATATTGAAAACATTTTCACACCCCAACGGCTGTACGGACTTGGATGAAATTTGGAATACAAGTTGACCATTACCTGCTTTAGGACACAATATACCTGTCAATAGGCTCGGCAATAGGCAATAGGCTCGCCCCCTAACACAAGAGACTTTAACGTAACTGGCGTAACGCGAGATGTTATGTGCGTGTATGCCTGTATTTAAGATAAAAAATACGATTAAAAAAATAGGATATAGATCACTTTCTGTAATGCCAATAGATTACTATTGTTATTTTAATTTGACCACGTATTACGATTAATATAGCTCGTGGTTAAATATTAACAGCTTCTCGGGTAAATCGAAAGTTAAGCAACGGTTTACCCTACCGTAGCTTAACTTTCGAGCCGAGGGCAGTCTGTAGATTGGTGACCATTAGTCAAATATCGAGACTCGCCCCCGTGTCTCGGAAATCACGTTAAGCCGTTGTTCCCGGCTTTTATTTGTAAATCTTTGACAGTCGTTACGGATAGTCAGAAGCCTGAAAGTCTGACAACTGGCCTTACAAAGACGTATCGTGTCGGAACCTACGGTCCCCCGACCCTTTGCTCGAACCAGCCCTCGTAGCTTAGCCAGTAGCTGTTTAAATTAGTCCCTAAATAATATAACTATTAGATCCAGCTCGTCCCTTGCTGTCCTCTCCCAGAGACGTCCTAAGCCGAGGCTCGTACCCCGCAGGGGGGGTCCTTAGCGATTGGTCGCATAGCTTTTAAGTTTTTTTACGCCCTGGCCTTAATCTCTAATTAAGTCCCTAGAGGAAAGTTCGGTTAAGCAGTCCATCCCTGAAGGATAAACTGCGAGATGCTGATTCCAAAAAAAAAATATTTACGGACTAGTTGTGTCAACCTGTTTCGCCCGCTCTATTATGACCGCTTACGGTCGCTTATGACCTTCCCCTAGAATGGGCCTATCAAATGCTAAAAGATTTTTTTTAATGTGACTAGTATATCCAGAGAGAAGCGGGTTCAAATAAACAAACTCTTAAGTTTCATCATATTTATTAAAATAAAAAAATGTATCCAGATATATATTAGTACAATAGTGCTAATAATGAAAAAGTGAAATAATAGCACGGGTCGATCGAAGGTTAAGCTACGCTTTCCGAGGTCTGTTTGTGGAAGGGTGACTGTTAATTACATATCGAGACTCCTCTGTGCCTCGGAAAGACCGATAAGCTTTTAGTCTCGGCAATCATTTGTAGATCTTTAACGAGTCTTACAAGCGGGCATCGTGTTGGCCAGCGACAGGATGGATAGTCCAATGATGTGGCAATGGATGACCAGTCATCGTGCGTCATTCAAATATTTAAAATAAGATGTTTAGTGTATTGTGTTTTCATGAATGTATTGATGTTTTGTGTATAATATTGTAATGTGTATTTGTCTATGGACTTATGGTCTGAAATAAATGTTATTATTATTATTCAACATAACTGGCGAAATATGGGTGTATGATAGGTACACCTCTGTCTAACAAACTGTCTGTTGATGCAGAAATGATGTGGCTTTGTCTCTGGTTGTATTTGCTTCTTATTTTCGTCTGTTGCATCTATTTTAATGGGACCTTATCCATCCATTCTTTTTCTCTGACTTTTATGAGAGGAGACTTAAGGAATCATGTCCAGTTGACTGCTAAATTGCTGCGTATAAAGGGTACAGTGTAAATAACTACAAACGGCAGGGAATTGTCAATCGTGCCTCTGGGTTGATAGCAATCTCATACCATTTATTTCAATTAAACTAGTTTCAGTTACCTTTGAATTTTAAATGGGACCAGCCCGCAACGCTATTCCCGAACCACTGCAACTCCTGTAAACCAGTATCAACTAATCCAACGAGTGGATCAGTCAGAAATATGAAGCTAGTTGTCCATTTCAAAGGAATGGAGAAGTTTGAATAAACAGCTCCACAAACTCCCTTTTAAATCGTAATATTATTAACAGCACCACTATCAGGCGATGTCGAAATAACTACTTACTAATTTAGTAAATTCTATAAGTTAGATGCTTACAGACAGTATATTAATATTTTTAAGATAACATAGAATCACGCTCGTATGCCCCAATGGATTAGGCATAGGTGTTCACATAGTACACCGACATTTCGCCACTTATAAAAAATAAGTTAATATATTGGACTAGAATAGATTGGATACATTTAATATATTGGACCAAAAAGGTCCAATATATTAAATGGTGAGCTTATCAGCAACTGAGCTTGAGCCCATTTGCCATCCAGACTCCGGGCTGCTACTGAGAAAATCCAGAGGAGAAAACCAAAAATAGCATTGCTCGACACGGGAATCGAATCCTGGGTTCGACTCTTGCTTAGCAGTCGCGCTTGTGACCACTAGACCAACGGTCTCTACATGCGAGTATAGTGATTTACACTGTTGAGTACCAAAGGATAAATACTGGAAAGGGATGTGTTTAACTGTACACCGACACAACAAATGTAAATAAAATACCAAAAGAAAGTTTATAAAAAATCTATTTCATACAAGAAACATACGTTTTTATAATAGATTAGCATAGCAGTTTTGATATTTATGATATACAAGAAGCAATAGACATTAAATTTCATTGCCATGCATCAGACTTCATATTAGGCTGCTGGTTTGGATTCTTTCGCTGGTGTGAGGCTTTGTTTCTGTAAAGAAAATAAAAACCAGTAAGTATTTATCTTGATTATTATGCACGTTGGAAAATCGTCTTTTTTTTAAACTAAAATAATACAAATTTTGTTTTACAACATCCATAGGTTAGTAAAAATAAAACTTATAAATTATTATTTATACAATGTGTTTTTTTATGACAAAAATGTTCTAGAATATGTGGTTCCAAAGTGCATAGTAATTTAAATTTAAGTAAATTTTCATCCAAACCGATCACTCATTTTTAAAGCTTAAAAAAATGTTCTCATATTTCACGCAAGTGTGTTTTACATTTTTTTTCAATTAAAGGTCTTATATTTACATACAAAGCATTTTTACTGACTGTACCTTATATCTTTGAACTTGTTTTGGTATTAGTTTAAACAATGGTATCGGTTCGGAATAGAAAAAAAATATGAGTTGAAACAAATACCAGTGGTATTAGTTTTTGGTATTAGAATGGAATAAATCATTAATAAGCATCACTTTATCGAATTATTATTTTTACAAGGTGTTCTTTTAACTCTAACTATCTTAATATATATATTTCTTGTGTGCGTGTGTATGTGACTGAACTCCTCCTAAACGACTGGACCAATTTTGATGAAATTTTTTGTGTGTGTTCGTGGAGATTCGAGAATGGTTTAGATTTACAATTGGACCCGGTAGGTGGCGCTGTACGGGCAGGACGACGTCTGTTCGGTCCGCTAGTATATATATATAACATAACTCTAGGGTATGAATGAGACCATATCAAAGTCTCATTACTACCCTACATACATGTATGTATGATAAAACAGATTCCTGGTGACTTGAGTTTTGTAATATTTACTGTGCAAATAATTTTACAATTCATTCAGAAATAATTATATTGATAAACGCATTTTTGTTTAATAATTTATAAACAATCCCAACTCGTGGGGATTTGTTGGTGGGGATTTCTGGAATAAGCCGTTGCACCGCGTTACATCCCAGTTTTCAGCACTTATTTTTGCCATTACCAGTACGGTATTTATTGATACAGTGAATCACGAAGGTCCATAGTTTTCAGTGAAAATGCTTACCGCTGTATTTACAAATTCAACAATTTCATCGAATTTTTCCTTTATTTGATCGGGGCTAAGGATTTTGGCGGCTTCGTCGCCTATACTATTAGCCAAATCCGCGACCGCTTTTTGCAAATCGGTAATATGCGTCTGTATGTCTGTCGTCGCCGCTGCTGGGGCATCGCGTTTCACGAACGCTTGAGCCTGTGTAAAAAACAAGAACTGTAAAATTAAAAGATAAACGTACTTTTTTAGTAATAGTATGTAATACTTTTTTCCAAAATCTGAGGATGAAGAACAACTTTCAGGTAACCATCAGCCTCTAGCACGCACGCTTTACGTAAACATATCAAAGGTTATAATTATTTTGTTTATATAGTACTCATGTACCCTTTAAATCCTTTATGTAACAGCTGTTAGTTCGTTATGCATGTACAGATGCCAGGAAATCAAGCTACCCCAAACTGTCAGATTTTCCCCACTGAACATGAACTTATCCTTTTGTAATAAAGTTGAAAACCAATCAAAGAAATTTGACACATTGGGGTAGCTTGATGTGCTGGCCTCTGAACCTCTACCACCATTATACACGTAAATTTATAAAATGTATTTATGCAAAGAGTAAAAACTTACTCTTTGCATAGAAATTTTTTATTCTGTTTTTGTACATAAAAATTACATTTTTAAATATTTCAATACAAAAATAAAACATTTTAAAGTATAAAATAGTAGCCCTTCGGCATTGGGAACAGGGTCCAAGCTACCGGTGGTCAGGGCCTTGATCCAGCTGCCTAACGAGAGCCTCCTTAGGTGTTGGTCGAGGCTCTTGGCTATTATACCATTGTCACAACTATCGGCACAATGACTGCTGTATTCACATCCCACATGTCAACAACCTCGCGAGCCAGATCAAGATACTTCATCTGTTTCTCTTTCTCAGCTTTCACGAGGTTCTCGTCATGTGGAACCGTAATATCAACAATCATTGTGCGACGCTCTGACCGATCTATCACCACTATGTCAAGCTTATTGGCCACAATAGTCCTGTCAATGGTGATAGATCAATCCCAATATAATGTGATATTGCCATTATCAAGAACTGGGGTCGGGCACATACTTATAGTACGGTACTTCTTAATTTTTATTATAATTATAAATTTTTGAATGGAACTATAAATATTCAAACTGCCTTTAGGTTTCAATTTATAATACAAACGCAATTTGTATCCCATATATATATATAAAGCGTGTGTTTTTAAAACCGTCCAAAATTCTTTTTTACGTCAAATATTTGTGCAAGGCACACCGATGAACAAAAGAAAACTACGTGGAGGACTAATAATTATTTATCTTGTATCTAAAATTTAGTCTCTTAAAAAAATATGGTTAGGAAGGAAGGAATACCTTTAACGGATTTATTCGGTTTTGCTCATTTGAAAAAAAAAACATTTATGATGTATTATCCTAGTACTATTTTTATTATAATATAATCTTGCTACAACCACTATAACGTCTATTTACCAGCCTGCGAGTGTTTTGGAAACCCCCGAAATTGACAATTAAGAGCTAAGATAGAAATACCTTAAGACTGAATGGAAAAAAAAAAGTTTTAAATTCACACAAAAAAAAAAAAACTTACGCTGACGAGGCACACGGCCAGCAGGACGAGCAAAGTTTTGTTCATGGTGAAATATTACGTGCTTACAACTCAACAACACAATGGTTACTGAGCTTACCACGGCAGCAAGCCTCTTTAACTTGATGCCACCGGGAGCCAATGTTTGAACGGCTTATCGTAATGACCCCGGGTCGTTTTTTTTTAACAAAGAGTTTGGACGGTCTTGATTAAAACCAACGTGGCCATTGGTCGAAGTATTGTGTTTACAATCGAAAGGGATATATTATGAATAAGTAAATTACCGGAAATATGATGACGTACACCCACAGTCAAGCAATTCATGAAAGGCCTTACCACGCGTTACTTTGAATCAGCCGAGCGACACCCCATCCCACTCGTCGTCTCGGCCTCCCGTTGCTTTCCAACAAAGATTGGCCGACTGAGGCACACTCTAGGAGAAATGACGACATTACTGTCCTCCAAGAGAGCAGTAGGGAAACCAGCACTCTCAGTAAACACAAAAACAAAAACCCATGTCCATACGAGCCTCGCCGCCGAGGCCCGCGACGTCCCACGTCAAGTAAATGTGATGGCACGTCTGGCGCAGTGGCTGAGCGATCAACTGCTGCGCCGCGTGTTGTGGGTTCGATTCCCGCACGGAACAAATATGTGTATGGCCTACAGGTAGTTGTTTCAGGTCTGGCTGTTTGTGTATGTGAGTTCGAATGTTTGTCAATGCACCCACAGGAGAAATTCCTGGTGTGGGGCAAAGTTTTTTTTTTTAAAGAAAAGAGAAAATGAAAGAGAATCCCGTGGTTAACAAGGCCAGCCCACGTGCTGTATCCGTAGTATCACCAACCCTTCAAAGACGCCCTAGTCCGAGGTTCGAGCCCCACAGGGGGCGCCCTAAGCGAGCGGTCGTTTAAATGTAAATGTAGATGTAGACCAGGCTGGGGTCGCACAGTTTCACAGTGCACAGTGTACAGTTATTTTTTTATTGTACTTTACTCGAGTGCAATTAGACTAAAAATGTTACATTGTAAGAATTTTTCGTGGGTTTTTGTATTATGTATTATTTTTCCAGAGCATCCAACTTATATTTTATTATTCTACTTATTCATTTTAAGGTGTAATAGGCGTAACTGAAACTGTAGCAGTACTGTTCTGAAAAATTGTTCCTATCTGATAGTCCGCTTTCGAAGATTTGCGTTTGTTTTCCCGGATTTTTATTTTTTATTAAATTTGATTTACCTCAACAGTTCCCGATTTAATGGCTTACCATGGCCATTGATGACTAACACTTTTTAAAGGTATCTGTATATAGAAATATCTAAGAAAAACAAACAAACAAATGTGATAACAGAAATCGTTTATGTAATTATTAAAAAAAAGCAATTTTCTCTAAAGTTACCAAAGTTAGTAGACCAAATTAGCGATAAATAGTTGCATACAGGTCGCCTTAAACTAAATAAGCCGAATCCTAGTAACAACGAAGTAAATTTTTGAAAGTCCAAATTAAAAAAATCCATCACCAATTTTTTTTTTGTTTTTACACCTTTATTAATTCCACCAAAATTCGACAATTTTTTTTAACAAAATGCAAATTTCTTACCTGTATCATACAATAAATTATAGCAACGAATGATTTGCATCGTCTTAAAACTTTCATGACGATTCAACATGATTGTTGTTTCCCCTTATTAGTAGGTTTATCACACACCGTGTCAGGTCTTACAGTTATCGAAATCTGCATCAATGTCAGACTTTACAGTTATTGGCATTCGTATCATTATCAGAAATTATAATAATCGAAACTCGTATCAATGCAATACTTGACAATTATAGGTATCAGCTTTAATGCCATCAGGCTCTCCAGTTATCGATGTCCGCAATAATGCCAAGGGAAAATTTATATAAAGTTAAGACTTTAACTTGAAGAATGACGCTGATATTGAGCAGGAAAGGAGCGTGCTGTCGGTGAGAACAGTTTGCTTGTAGCTCCAAGGAAGCTAAGATCACCTTGATTCGAGCCTCTTGCACATCTTTATATTCGAGCTGCTTGTGAGTGTTATAATCCCAGTAATCCTACAAAGATCCCCAATTTCAGTATAATAACGTGTTGAGAAGTTTGTAGCGGCTGCCTGTGTTTATCGAGAGTGTACGTGGAATTTTTCTTCAACACCATACAGAAGAAGTTGACTCCGATCACGGGTAGAGTGTAGTATCTCATTGCCGTCGTCCTTGACAGGTTAGATTTTGGCAGCATCGGCTGGCTCTACATGCGCCCGTGTATATGCCATGGGCAGATAAAAGAAATATGTTATGTATGTATGTATGTATTTATGTTGTGTCAGTGTGTATATTATTTCATTATCTAATGACAATTGTTTTGTTTTATTTAATTGATTAAATATTGTATGTGAATTATGTCTTTGTTACTTTAATTAATAAATAAACTTTTATTATTATTATTTATAGCTATCGGTAGCTGCATAAGCGTCAGACTGTACACTGTACGGTAATTGGTTTGGTCATTCTTATCAGGCTTTACAGTAATCGTTATCCGCACCATTGTCAGGCCTCACAGTTATTGTTATCCGCATTAATGTTAAACTTATCAGTTATTGGTAGCCGCTTTAATATCAGGCTAAAGCCTGATATTACCGCTAACTGTAAACAGTTAGCGGTATTCGCAGCAATAATAGGTTTTACAGTTATCGATATTCACACCAATATTAGGTTTTACATTTTTTTTTTAAACGTGGGCAACGTTTAAAAAAAAAAAAAAAAGTTGCCCCACACTAGGAATTTCTCCTGTATTGTAGGTGCGTTTACAAACATTTAAACTCACATACACAAACAGCCAGACCCGGAACAAATACCTGTAGGTCACACAAATATTAGGTCTTTACCTATGAAATTGCCGTTCTGCAGTACTGGCCATTTCAAATCAAAATATTTTTTGTTTGGCTAAGAATTCTAATTTCAAATTAATTTTATTTTAAAAACATGGTTTTTTTTTTCCAAAAGTAGTCATTTGTTTATTGATTAGTGTTACATTTTCATCGCATTTAAATCATTTTCGTCATCATGGATACGTTAAAAATTCGAGTAATTATGGAATATGAGTACCGTCGTGGCAGCAACGCGGCACAAGCGGCACGCAACATCAACGATGTTTACGGAGCTAACACTACAAACCAACGCACTACCTGTTATTGGTTTGCTCGCTTCCGTTCTGGAAATTTCGACCTGAAAAATGAACCTCGCGGTCGTCCGAAGACTTTGGTCGACAATGACGAATTAAAGGCGATTGTGGAAGCTGATGATACACAATCTACGGCTGAATTAGCAGCAGCTTTCGACGTTAGCGTCAAAACAATATTGGTCCATTTGCGTCAAATTGGCAAGGTAAAAAAGCTTGACAAATGGGTGCCCCACGAACTCAATGATCGCCAGCGCGAAGTACGCGTCGAGACGTGCCTTGCACTGCTCAACAGACACACAAATGAAGGAATTTTGAACCGCATTGTTACCTGCGATGAAAAATGGATTCTGTTTGATAACCGCAAGCGCTCAGCAAGTTGGTTGGATCCTGGTTCAGCACCTAAACAATGCCCTAAACGAAAACTTACCCCAAGAAAAGTGATGGTCACTGTTTGGTGGTCTAGCGCCGGTGTGATTCAACACAGCTTCTTACCAAACGGGGTGAGCATTACTGCAGATGTGTACTGTGAAGAATTGAACACAATGATGGAGAAGCTGGCACATCTCCAACCAGCATTGGTCAATCGCTCGTCTCCGCTGCTCCTGCACGACAACGCGCGACCTCATACTGCACAGCAGACGGTCTCCAAGTTGCAAGAACTGGGGTTGGAAGCTCTCCGTCATCCGCCCTACTCACCAGACCTTGCGCCTACAGACTACTACTTTTTCCAGAATTTGGATAACTTCTTGGCGGGAAAAAAATTCAATACCCGAGAGGCAGTACAAAATGCCTTTGAAGAATTTGTTGCCTCCCGTCCAGCTGATTTCTTTAAGAAGGGCATCAATAAACTGCCACTGCGTTGGCAAAGATGCATTGATTGCATGGGTGATTACTTCGATTAATACAAATAAAAAATACATGAAAAAAATTCATTTAAATTTTTTCATACAAAACGGCAATTTCATAGGTAAAGACCTATTATTTGTTCCGTGCGGGGATCGAACCCACAACACGCGGCGCAGCAGCCGATGGCTCAACAAAATTTCTGGGCATCTGCATCAATATTAATCTAATTTCACTGCAAAATCAAAAAAGGAAGAAATCTTTATACACTTAGTTCTGTCTCTCTCTCTGCCTAGCTTTAAACCATTATTTTGGGTCAGTTTTCTTCATTGTTGCCAAAAAATGACGGGGGTAATTGACCCTGTGTATCTATTGGGTCGTTGTATATATAAGTATATTTGTTCCTACGTTACGCAAAAACATCTCATGAAAAAACGTATTCATTACTCTGGCGCCATTATCGTGAGCCACCATACACCGGTAACCACTGCCGGGTTTCTATAGACCGTAGAGATAGCATCTAGTTCTAGTGACCAAAAGCACAATCGCGGAGCATCGGATTCTGAGTTCGATCCTCTGTACAGGCATATGGTTTCTGATGTCTATAATAATAATAATATACTTTATTAATTCAGACCATGGTGTCCATTTTGTTAGTAACAATGTTCGTATAGACTAGTGTTAGTAATGAAGTAATAACTAAGAGCGGCCCCAGAGTATGATGGTATGTGTCGCTGTCTTCTATTATCATCATCACCTGCCTAAACTATTCCTAACTATGTTTGAGGTGCCCTAAGCGGATGATGCTGATCGCCCATTGTAGTACCCTATATAGCTCTTAAAGTTATTAAATATTTGTAATTTATTATGTGCAAAAAAGTTTTTATGTATGGTGCAAAAAAAAGAAAATTCTGTTCTATTCTAATAACAGTATTTTATATTGAGCGAATGGTTTTCTTACCTCCATAACCCAGTTACTGGGTAACAGACACCCTTTAGTAACACTGGTTGTAAGACTTTCGATCTTCTGACTACCCGAAACGACTGTTAGAGAGTAATAAATGACAGCCGGGACCAACTGCTCAACGCTAGGTACATTCTGAAGCACAAAGGGGTCTTGGTATGTAACAGATGGTCAACCATCCATGGAAAGACCTCGGCAAGCACAACTTTATCTACGATTGACCTGTGCGGCTGTTAATAGTTTTAAAAATATGGTCTAAGCTATATCTAACTTATGACTTACTTAATATTGGTCCATATATATGCTTATATCTGCAATAACTGCTTATATTAGGTCTTTACCTATGAAATTGCCGTTCTGCAGTACTGGCCATTTCAAATCAAAATATTTTTTGTTTGGCTAAGAATTCTAATTTCAAATTAATTTTATTTTAAAAACATGGATTTTTTTTTCCAAAAGTAGTCATTTGTTTATTGATTAGTGTTACATTTTCATCGCATTTAAATCTTTTTCGTCATCATGGATACGTTAAAAATTCGAGTAATTATGGAATATGAGTACCGTCGTGGCAGCAACGCGGCACAAGCGGCACGCAGCATCAACGACGTTTACGGAGCTAACACTACAAACCAACGCACTACCTGTTATTGGTTTGCTCGCTTCCGTTCTGGAAATTTCGACCTGAAAAATGAACCTCGCGGTCGTCCGAAGACTTTGGTCGACAATGACGAATTAAAGGCGATTGTGGAAGCTGATGATACACAATCTACGGCTGAATTAGCAGCAGCTTTCGACGTTAGCGTCAAAACAATATTGGTCCATTTGCGTCAAATTGGCAAGGTAAAAAAGCTTGACAAATGGGTGCCCCACGAACTCAATGATCGCCAGCGCGAAGTACGCGTCGAGACGTGCCTTGCACTGCTCAACAGACACACAAATGAAGGAATTTTGAACCGCATTGTTACCTGCGATGAAAAATGGATTCTGTTTGATAACCGCAAGCGCTCAGCAAGTTGGTTGGATCCTGGTTCAGCACCTAAACAATGCCCTAAACGAAAACTTACCCCAAGAAAAGTGATGGTCACTGTTTGGTTGTCTAGCGCCGGTGTGATTCAACACAGCTTCTTACCAAACGGGGTGAGCATTACTGCAGATGTGTACTGTGAAGAATTGAACACAATTATGGAGAAGCTGGCACATCTCCAACCAGCATTGGTCAATCGCTCGTCTCCGCTGCTCCTGCACGACAACGCGCGACCTCATACTGCACAACAGACGGTCTCCAAGTTGCAAGAACTGGGGTTGGAAGCTCTCCGTCATCCGCCCTACTCACCAGACCTTGCGCCTACAGACTACTACTTTTTCCAGAATTTGGATAACTTCTTGGCGGGAAAAAAATTCAATACCCGAGAGGCAGTACAAAATGCCTTTGAAGAATTTGTTGCCTCCCGTCCAGCTGATTTCTTTAAGAAGGGCATCAATAAACTGCCACTGCGTTGGCAAAGATGCATTGATTGCATGGGTGATTACTTCGATTAATACAAATAAAAAATACATGAAAAAAAATCATTTAAATTTTTTCATACAAAACGGCAATTTCATAGGTAAAGACCTATTATATGAATAAGTTGAGCGTAAACGTGAATGACAATAAAAGATTTTTTATTTTTAAGAATTTTCTATTTCATACTAAATTAATTAAATCTAGTATTTTATTAGGGTCGTTACATCGTTCCATATTAGGATTTTAAAAAGATGAAACTCTTTTGTACTCGAATCGATCTGGTGAACTACGCTGCTGGCTTGGCTTTCATATCGCTCATCTGTAAAAAGAAACACCAAAATTAATAAAATGAACCAATAATATTGTTGGTTTCTGCCTACCCCATGGGAAAAAACCGTGAGTTTGTGTATGTATGTACCAAAAACAAAAAAAAAATACCAAAAAATATTCAAGCGTATATACCAATACATAGAGGAGTTTATGTTTTCGGTGATATTATTATATTGTTTAAAATAATCAGCATCGAGAAAGTAAGTCTTTATATCGGTTTTAATTTATCAAAATTATCATTCTATAAAAATCATATAGAATTATTTTAGTATTGTCAGTACTCAGTTTAATTCATATAAATTACAAATGATATTTAAAATATCCTTTGGCCTACAGTCTTCTGCATTCAAAAGAAGAGCCCTAAGATTATATGAAGCAGCTTCACCATTCACCCCATTCTTTTTCTGAATGCACATATTTAAGACAGTTTCATGAGTGTCTGACAGACAACCAGCCATGGCATTCCTGAAACGTGCCTGACTGCACGTGGTGCTAACAAAAACTAGCAATCATAAATACAAAGTTTTTAAAAACAGTTTTTAATTCTCACTTTTCCGTGGGTCAGTTAGGCTAATGTATCATCTGCCTTTTCCCAACTATGTTCGGGTCGGCTTGGAGCTGCCTATCAGACTTCCACAAACAACACGATACCCTTTGGTAATACTGGTTGTCAAACTTTCAAGCTTCTGAGTACCCGTAACGCCTGTCAAAGATCTACAAATGACAGCCAGGACCAACGGTTTAACGTGCTATCCGGGGCGCGGCGGAGTCTCAATACGTTACGAACGTTCACCTATCCATAGACTGACCTCGGCAAGCGTAGCTTAACCTTCGATCAACCCGTACGGTTGTTTTTATTTAGCTACGAGCTCCTTCTCTTACAATAGCTTAATGACATGTTAGAAAGAAACAGATCTGTATTATTCGACTCACCGCTTTGTTCACGCTTTCGGCAATAGCGTTTAAGTTCTTCTTCATAGCTTCAGGGTCGAATGTGCTGGCCATCTGGCTGTTGAAGTCCTTGGAGAAATCTTGGAGCTTCTTCTGAATAGTCTCCAAATAGTTGGTGTCGCCAGCCGCAGGAGCGTCGCGTTTCACGAAAGCTTGAGTCTGTGCGAGTGAGAAGGAAATATTAAACAAATGAAGTATTGAGCTAACAAAAAGAGACGTTACAGTAACAAGTAAAGAGAGAGGCACTGTACTTCAAATAAATTCTATGTTGAGAAAATAATAATATGATTAGGAGAATAATAAGATTATTGCTCACGGATTGAATTATTTATCATTGTTGTGACTAACACTAAGACAAATTATCAGAAGTATGGAAGAGGGTTAAACCAATTTTTTTTATATTGTTTGGGCCACTCGCAGTTCAGCACTAGAAGGCTATTTACTGCTTAACCGGACGATTCTGTGGTGACCTTACAAGAAGGCCCCCTGCCAGGGCTAACTAAAAGTTACATTTAAACGACCGCTCGCTAAGTGCGCCCCCTATGGGGCTCGAACCTCGGCTTAGGGCGTCGTTGAGTGAAAACAAAGACTAAGACTGGGTCTCGTTATTATTAAATCAGGCGTTTTTAATACTACTGACTCAGCAACGCGGGCTGTGGGGATTTTTAAATCGACATGGAGTCTCTCGTTCCTTACGAACCATGGGGCGGCCGCAGCTCGACGGAGGAAGCGGTTAGTTGAAGCCAAAACGTGTTTTCGGTTTTTATAGAAGATTGGCTGTGTCTGCTTGCAAGTTAGCACATCATGGGTTTTCATTCTTTTGCGCGGAATCCTAATGATTATTGTTAAATAAAAGCTCAAGTTACTCCTTATAACATTAGTTATCTGCAAGTATGATTCCCGTCAATATCGGTCCAGTAGTTTCGGAGAAACAGACGGAAGGACAGACAAAAAAAAATGTTTCTTTTTTGGTATAACTACCGTGTATACATATGCATTTGGTAAAAAGCTGTTAGTTTAACATTACAAAGTGACACTTGAATTTTATTTGATTGTAATGAGTAAGAAGTTTTCAATATAAAAACAATAATTGGGACTTACGCTGACAAGGCACACGGCCAGAAAGACAATCAACATCTTGTTCATATTTAAAAAGTTTGCTAACACAACTTCACAAAGCAAATGTAGAATGCACACTGCGATCTCCACGGAAGCAATCACCTTTATCTTGATGGCGACAGACGACGTACATTCAATTCAATACAATGACCCTGGGTCATCTGATCTTTCACGCTAATCTGTTAATAAGCTTTGCCTGTGATTTTGAACGTAATCAACGTGTTTGAGGCATGATATCTTAAATGTTTACTAACACCTTAAGTACACCTTAAGTGCAAGAATACGAGTTAACTCGTGGTAAAAATATATTTTCTATTGTGTTTACAACGTGGCAGTCAGTGAGTTAAATAAATTGTCCGGTTTTAAGACCTAAGTACCAACCTATTAATTTTTTGTTTGGAATGGGCATCTTGCAGTTTATCCTTCAGGGATATCTTAACCGAACTTAAAGTACCAGCCTATTACTGTCCCACTGCAGGGCAAAGGTCTCTTCTCATACAGAGAAGGCATGAGCATTAATCACCACGCTTGCTCAAGACGGGTTGGCGATTTCAGACTTATATTAATTATATAAGTCCAGGTTTCCTCACGATGTTTTTCCTTCACCGATGTCAGTGATGTCCAAGATAAACTTAGAAAGTACATATGAATTGAAAAAAACTCACATTGGTACTTGCCCAAGGTTTGAACCCACAACCTCGAACCGAACTTGTGGGGACTCAATTAGAAATTAAATTAAGACTTTCAGGGCGTAAAAAACTTAAAAGCTAAGCGACCAATCGCTAAGGGCACCCCCTGCGGGGTTTAGCCTCGGCTTAGGACGTCTCTGAGAGAGGACAGCAAGGGACGGGCTGGATCTAATAGATATATTTTTAGGGACTAATTTAAACAACCACTGGCTCATAATTGTTAGACTTCCAGTCAAATGCATCTCATACTTACACTTCTTTGTAGAGTAGTGGTCAAAATACCACATCTCACATCTGACTGCACTGAGATTTCAAATTTAGATCAATATGACTTCATTGAGTTTCATTAGTCTCTACCGCGTTTCGTGGTATCATAAACATCTTAGTTAAGATAAGACTATTGCAAAAACCATGTCCTCACATCGCTATATAAATCATTTTCAATCTAACATTATACTGTATTGCGTGACCAATCGTAACATATCGGGACTCTTCCGTGCCTCGAAAAGCACATTAAGCCAGTTGTAGATCTTTGACAGTCGTTACGGGTAGTTAGAAGCCCGAAAGTATGACAAACAGTCATACCGGGGTATCATGTTGCCCAGTTACTGGGTTGTGGAGGTCAGATAGGCAGTCGCTTTATATAAAATACTGGTATTCAGCTGCATCGGGTTAGACTGTATAGTTGGGAAAAGGCTGTCAGATAATAATATTATAAAACAATTACTTCAATAGATTTTTATTCAAACCACACATCGGAGTCGCAGTATATAACGCTAAACGGGATATTGCATTAAGCCGGCCTCCCGGTCCGTTTGACTCATTTTAATGCCCCAGTTCCGGGCCAGGCGAATGAGATAATTGAACTGCAATAATCATGTCATCTGCCTTGTTATAGTCGCATTAACAGCTGTATTTGAAAACGATTTAGACGTCCAAAGCCTAAAATACAATATAATTTTACCTGTACCGTCACCTCTGCCGAAATGTGAGTGTTACTCGTATATAGGGTTTACCAATGAGAGGGCTTATTTTGATATTCAAAGAAAAATGCCATTTTTTAACATAAATGATCGAAGAGGAGTCTCGATATGTTACGAACGGTCACCCATCCATAGACTGACCTCAGCATGCGTAGCTTAACCTTCAATCAACCAGTGCGGCTGATTTTATTTAGCCACGAGCTCCTCTCATACAAAATGCAATATCAGATGAAAGTGGATGAAACAGTTGATTTTGCTTGTAAAAGTTGTTTGAAAACAATCATTTATTTATTTATTTAACAGAGCCCGGAAGACTTACAACTAAAAAAAATAATTAAATATAGTCGAAAGAAAGCCAATAATAATAAAATACAAGTCCTCACGTGTAGAGATAGTCTGGATATTCTAAAATGAACACACAAAGTTAAATTAAAATGTAAAAAACGAACTAATAAAAAACTACCAAATTATTAAATTAAGTATCATAAAGCTGGAGTTTACTTGGTTTTTTGTCGAACGCGCTTATCTTAGGAACTACCAGTCGTATTTTTTTTGCATTTAATAGAACGGAATAGGCTATATAATATCAAAATACGACCCGTAGAAGCGGTTGAAACCACTAATAATCCCAATTGGACCTTTTCCAATCCAAGGTTCGTACGAAATCATGATAATTTTGACGACCTATCGGTCGGTAGAGGTTGCGGGTTCGATTCCCGCCATGGGACAAATGTTTGTACGATCTACAAATATTTGTTCCGGGTGTTCTGGGTGTTTGCTATGTATAATAAAAAAATATCTATGTATGTAATGTATTGTATTAAGTATATCAGTCATCTAGTACCCATAACACAAGCTCTGGGGCTTGATGATGCTGTGTGGATTGTCCAGCATTATTTATTTTTTTATTTATCAACGAAACAGGATCCGGAATATTGTTTTGTTCATCCACGCATATCGCACTCATTGAATCATCTATATCTAAGGTTCGAGGTGCAATAGATAGTGGTACATCCGTCAGCTGTTTATCAAAGACTCGAAGTCCATCCGTAGTGCGGGAAATAATTACCGGAGATCTTTAGGCATCGCTACAACACTAACTCACTCATTAATAGATTAGATCTGAACAAGAGAATATCTGGATTTTAAAAGAGACTGTGATCTCTAAGTTTAATTCGGTGTTTATTCTGAGATAGGGAATCACCAACTTACTTAAAAAAAACATTGTACTTGCTGATGTGTTTGTAAAAACCCATTCACAGTTTTAAATATCATAACATCACACCTTCTTTCCACGGGGGGTTAGGCACAGGTGCAACTATTGTAACACCCACATTTCGCTAGTAATGTTGAACCGGACAGATTCATACACCGGGCTGCTACTGAGACAATTCCCATTGGAAAAATTCAATAACAGTTTGCCGAACCTGGGAATAAAAGCGAGGACCTCACGGTCAGCAGTCGCGATTGGAACTACTAGACCAACGAGGCATCTATTTACACAATGTAAACATACAAATAATAACTAGAGTGTTAAAATACGGTAATAGTGTGTTTGACGGCACGGTTGGCGCAGTGGCTGAGCGATCGACTGCTGCGCCGCGTGTCGTAGGTTCGATTCCCGCACGGAACAACTAACTGTAGGCCATTTGTATTGTATTATTGGAGTTGCGGAAATCGGCCCATCTAACAGTACAATACAAAAGGCCTACAGTTAGTTGTTCCGGGTCTGGCTGTTTGTGTATGTGACTTTAAATGTTTGTAAACGCACCCACGACACAGGAGAAATTCTTAGTGTGGAGCAACGTTTTTATAAAAAAAAAAATAGAAAACAAAACAAATAGGCGGCCTAGTCGCTGAAAGTGGTCTCTTTCAGACTGCCTTTGGATGGTCTTGATAGAGAAGGAGAACAGATGTGTTGCTAGTTCTTAGTGTGACAACGCATAGTATAGTTATGGTAAACTTAATACTCCAAATAAATACGGTAAACCTGCTCATAATACGCGAGTCAATGTCTTATAGTGAAATTTTTTTACTGTAGGTACCGTCTCGTTGGTCTAGTAGTGGTTGCAAACGCTACTGCTGAGAATAAGGTCCTCAGTTTGATTCCCGAGTCCGGTTCTCAATCACGCAATTTGTTAAATTGTACGTCATTATCTTCGGCAAAATACGAGTATGTATAAATATTATCGGAAATACAACACATTACAATACAGTAAAAATTGCTGTATACTCGTAATTTAACAAAAAAATATCTTTTACCCTTTTTAGAGGTCCGATACGCAGTGTCATGTCATGTAAAAACCAAAAGCGAACTCTATACTTTTATCGTCCATTAACAAAACATTTAAATTATTTCTAGGAACATAGCCTACCCTATTTAATTGTTATTCACATACCACAAGATTGTTATGTTATCAGCGGTCACGACAGTAATAATATGTCATTAGAACGTAAACAAAGTTCTCTACAAAATAATATCATCATTATACCTAGATGGTTAATTATGATATGGAGTGACAAATACATTCTTGTAATTATAAGATAATTACAGACCTAGCTTCAATAATTGCTGTAAACATAACACACTATTTTACAAAATTAGGTATAAATCAAACAATATCGAATAAATGGGTAAATAGGAACGCAGGGCAAAATAAAAACAGAGTACTTTTAGGTTTAGTTACATAAACATTGTTTTTTACATACATCATCCTCTTGCCCTTATCCCAATTTCATTTGGGGTCGGCGCAGCATGTCTTCTTCTTCCATACATCTCTATTTCCCGTCATCTCAGAAGTCACCTCCTTCTTAGCCATATCAACTTTCACACAATCCATCCATCGTTTCCTGGGTCTCCCTCTACTCTTGTAACCCTCTACATTCATACTCAAAACTTTCCTCACAACATGATCCTCATTCCTTCGCATCACGTGTCCATACCATGATAGCCGATTTCCACACAACTTCTCTGTCACAGGCGCCACTTTTAGACTTCCTCTTATATACTCATTTCTTATTCTGTCCATTCGCGTAACACCACACATCCCCCTTAGCATTCTCATCTCCGCTGCATGCAACTGCCTTTCATTCATTCCTTTTGTGGCCCAACACTCTGATCCATACAAGACAGCAGGTCTAATCATTGTCTTATAGATCTTCCCTTTAAGTTTAAGGGGAACGTGGGAATCGCAGGTTGTTCCCGTTACCTGCCGCCACTTCATCCACCCTGTGTTTATTCTATGCTTGACAGTCCGATCTATTCCTCCGTCACTTTGCACTAATGAACCGAGATACCGAAAGTCAGAGCAGATCGGAAGGAGCACGCCATCAAGCGCAATGGCTTCAGGGCTGGCGAGACCGCCGAAATCGCAGAACTTATACTCTGTCTTGGTTCTGCTGATTTTCAAGCCTACACTCTCCAGCTTCTGTTGCCATTTCTCCAATCTACCCTGGATCTCAGGTCCATCTTCACTGACAAGGACAATGTCGTCGGCAAATAGCATGCACCAGGGTGCCTCTTCCTGTATTTCCGACGTCAGTGCGTCCATTATTAACAGGAAGAGGTAAGGGCTTAAGGCCGACCCTTGGTGCAATCCTACAGCCACACTGAACTTGTCAGTGTTTCCAGCAGACGACCGGACATAGGTACTAGATCGGCTGTACATCGCACGAATCAACTCAACATACTTCCCAGGCACACCTTTCTCCTTCAAGGCCCACCACAACACTTCCAATTCCTCTATTTTTAGGGTTTCCTACCTATATAAGAAAAAACGGAACCCTTAAAGGATCACTTTGTTGTCCGTCCGTCTGTCTATCACGACCCTTTATACCGGAAACGCCTGAAAGTATCGAGTTGATATTGAAAGGGTATACTCATGTCTACAGTCTTTTGAAGCTGTGAAAAACTATAACTTCTAAGTTAACGTGCGGCGAAAAACGTATCTTTCGAGTTTCGACACTCAAGGTACCTAATCAAAATGTATAGGGTGTTTTCCGTTGACCTAGTACTATGAAATTTGGCAAATAATACTAGTACCACTAAGTATAGGAAAAACTCTGAAAACTATACCTACATTTGTAATTAAATTTAAAAAAAAACAGAGTCTTTAGGCAAAGAACGGCGCGCGGCGGGCCAATTTTGAATTGAGGTAGTTTTTGAGTTCATGTGGGGTATCGTATGAAATGGCTGCATTGGTACAAGCTTAAACAGTTTTTTTTAATAAGTAACTTTTTTTTACAAGGTCTTTTCCTCATTATGTGTAACCAAAAAGTATTGTAAATGACAGTGCCCCTCGCACGGCTGCTTTATCAACGCACGTTATTAAAATAGAAGAATAAGGAACATATCGCAACGAAACTTTTGAGTATGGTTACAAAAATAAACCGAGCAAGTGCCAGTTTGACTGGTGCACCGAGGGTTTTGTACAAACGTTAGGTAACTGTACAGTACTTTCACCAAAATAATTAACATTACCTACTGAAGTTCAAAAACTATGACAGGATTAAAGAAAAAACTTAACTTTGTAGTTGAAAAATGTTCTTTCGCAAATCGGTATACGTCACGATCAATTCTCCAACTACAAATGTAATTTTTGTGTCGTGTGTTTGTAATCTGTTCATTTTTTCAAATTACATAAATTTGTTGTTTTGTTCAAATATATTTTAAAAATATTAAAATATATTTTTGTAACGCAAAAAAACTATAAATCAATAAAGGTCAACGGTAAGTAGAACCTACAGATTTTAATTTACTTACTTGTTTCAAAATAAATGTCATTAGCCATATTTTTTCCTTGCTTTGACTTAGAAGCTAGATTTTTATAGAGCTCCAAGGTACTATAGACCAACGAGATATCAACAAGATACCTCGACGTGTTCCTTATAAAATGGGTCTTGACAGATAGACAAAAAAAACAGACAAACGGACAACGAAATGATCCTATAAGCGTTCCGTTTTTTCCTTATGAGGTACGGAACCATAAAAAAATTTGGGATAATGCTAACAGAGATTTATGAAAGGAGAAGACATGATGCGCCGAAATAAATAAATTGAGACAATGATGTTATCTCAAGGCCTGCGTAATCGAAATTTCAAGTGATAAGAAGCGGCCTTATTACCGTTTCAATTCACAGACTCACACACACACACACACACTTGTGATTCTTAGGTGTGATGATATGTGTCTACATAGCGTCTTATATAAGCTTCACACCTGAGTTCACCGAAGGGTCATTCTATCCTCGCCGCCGAGGCCCGTCGCGATGACACCGTCAATGTCCTACTCCCGACCCTTTGCTCGAGCCAGCCCGGGTAGCTGAGCCAGTAGTTCTTTAAAGGAGTAAATAAATAATAATCTAATATATCAATTAGACCCAGCCCGTCTCTTACTGTCCTCTCCCAGCGACGGCCTAAGCCGAAGCTCGTAACCCGCACGGTGCCCTTAGCGATTGGTCGCTTAGCTTTTAAGTTTTTTACGCCCTGGCTGGAGGCCTTAATTTCTTATTGAGTCCCCAAAGGAAAGTTCGGTTAAACAGTAGATATATCTGAAGGATAAACTACGAGATCATCATCATCATCATTAGGCTATACTAGTCCACTGCTGGACATAGCCCTCTCCTAATGAGCGCCATAGCGCCCTGTCTTCAGCTTGCCGCCATCGTCATCCCACCTGGTCAGAGGGCGTCCTACACTACGTTTGCCGAGTCGCGGTCTCCACTCAAGAACAAGTTTACCCCAGCGGTTGTCGGTTCTTCGCGAGATATGGCCAGCCCACTGCCACTTCAGCTCCGAGATGCACATTCCAAAAAGAAAAGCTTTAGCAGAGGTGTATGTGCCAGGTTGATGGCAATATGCTCAACTCCTGTCACAAGGGGCTTCAACATAACTGGCGGAATGTGGGTGGTCTACGTTACGATGCGGTATACTATGATCTACTGCTGGCTATTGGCTGTTCTTAACTTATGGCAAAACGCTCTATCATTTAAATCTACCAAGTACGTACTCAACTCCTGATAGTTTCAGAACATGAAAACCTAATTATGTTGTGTCCAACTCGGGGAAATAACTTGGACGCTCACTGCAATCAAACTCAAGCTAGCCTGCTATATTAAGTAATGAAAAGGACCACTGGGAGTAATGTCCAAAAACATATTGCAGTTTCTGAAACAAAACTAAGGTAACAAGCGACGACTACGTTCAGATAAACAAACAAATAAAATTCCACAAATTATTTAATCACTTAGTTTTAATTTTATTCATTCTTCGTGTTTCTTTTCTGGGGCTATGGAAATCATCTAATTTTCTTCTGGAGAAGACTTCGGTTTCGTTATTTCATCGAACTGTAAGCACACAAAATTAATAGGATTAGATTGACAACACCCGTTGACTGCATTATGTACCTCGCAATGAACATTTTCAATTATTATTATCGCTTAAAATGTGTCTGTGCTGTTCTACGTCAGGGCAAAACCCTCCATTTCCAATATATGCTTTT
The DNA here is from genome assembly GCA_905147745.2 of Phlogophora meticulosa. Taxonomy (NCBI): domain Eukaryota; kingdom Metazoa; phylum Arthropoda; class Insecta; order Lepidoptera; family Noctuidae; genus Phlogophora; species Phlogophora meticulosa. The sequence continues at coordinate 6,651,116 of LR990528.1, read as the reverse complement.
CCCGGTTTTCTGCAAATTTTGGCCAATTTTTTGAGAATTCCAGCTTATCGCGTCATCATTTTCTGAGCCTCTGGATCCATTCAGTGTTAAATTTTGTCCATAGGTCCTCTAACATGTGACATATGTGATCTGCCCAGCTCCTTTAATCTAACAGCTATTAGGTATGTGTTTGCTATATCGTTAGCAATATAACCAAACCAGGCTGCTGCGGAGAAATTTCTATTGGAAAAATCTAAATAACCCAGGATGACACGATTTACAGACACACCTTCGACTTCTCAGACCAACAAGGCAATCAACATTCCTAAATGAGTCGTGGAAGAGCTTTCCCAAACTTGGAACATTCTACCTCTGTCTTCATACGAAAACGATATGACATATTGACTTACCGCTCTGGAGAACCTGTTCAATTGGTCACCAATGACACTGAACAAGGGTTTCAGATGCTCCTCGTTGACTTCGCCTACAATATTCGCCAAGCTCTTGTCGACACAATTCCTGAACTCATCCATGTTCTTCTTCAACGCGTCTATTGCGGTAGAATTTACATCTCTTTTGACAAACGCTTCAGTCTGAGGATGAAGAATATAAGGTTTTAAATAAGAACAATGTAAATATGACAGATAGGCAGTGAGATTATTGCTATTGATTGGGACAATAGAAGTTATGTTTTCAAGTCATGCCTACTGAGAGACAGGCTCACCACAAAAATAAATTAATAAAATAAGATTAATTTAAGTAACCAGACTCTTATACAAACAGATACAGACAGTGTATCAAGCACAGACAAAAACAAACATTCACAAAGTAACAATATGTCTGCTGCAGAATTCATCATCATCATCATCATCTTATAACATAACTCTTGAACATAAATGATGAAAAGACTATGTAATGTGTATACACTTCTGCCCAACCCTTCGTGGCATTTTTTTCTTTATTGACCATTGTCCCACTGCTGGGCAAAGGCCTCCCCCATAGCCTTCCAGTCCTCTCTCTGTGCGGTTTTCTCCGGCTAATCTTTTGCATACGCGTCTCGACTCTGGCCCATCGGTCCTGACGCATTCTAGAGGTATGGCCCGCCCAATCCCACTTCAACCTTGCAATCTTATTGCCCACATATGCGATTCCAGTTTTCGAGCGTATTGTGGTCAGGAAACTTAAGAAAGAAAACCATGTTTGTTACATGTCAAATTACGGGTGTAACGTAACGTAACTACTAAAGTAACTGTTAGGTCTCAGAGCTCTTTAACAATCAGATCCAGCCTGTCCCTTGCTGTCCTCTTCAGCGACGTCCTAAGCCGAGGTTCGTACCCCGCAGGGGGTGCCCTTAGCGATAGTCGCTTAGCTTATAAGTTTTTATGCCTGGCTGGAGGCCTTAATTTTAATTAAGCCCCCCACAGGAAAGTTCGGTTGAGCAGTAAATATCCCTAAAGGATAAACTGCGAGATGCCCATTCCAAAAAAAAAAAAAAAAAATCAGAGCTCTTTTTACTTATAAGGGAGATCGCAACAACTGTATGTGGTGTATTTTCCATATGCCTTCATGGACCTTACTAGTCTGTAAGTTTATCTAGTTAAAAGAAATATTGTACAATAATAACAAAAACGAAGATGGCCAATGCAACGTCCTTTTGCAGCCCAGTTCACACTGCTACCACACAGTAATGCGGTAATCCAACGAAAACCGCAGTTCACTTCACTTATGACTACAGTGGTTATATCGACGGCGAACGTGGCATGCAAAGTGTTAAAATAGCATTATGTGTGCTCATGTAATGATGAAGTTTTGCGTGTAGCTGGCCAACATTTTGATAAATATAGAGCGAAGTTGAATAACTGAACATTGTGTTTTCAACACGGTAAAGTGGCGAATTTACTTATTTAACGATGTGTTAAATCATAATACTACCGGGTAAGGTCAGCAGGTAACCAGTAATTCGTAAAGAATAATTTAAAATGACGTCATAAATGGTACTAAAATAGTTAAGTTGTCGATATAATATGTAACTATTATGGTACTGAATATGAAAAATCAAATAGTTATTAGGTATTTTACGTTATCGTTTTGTACTCTGGGCGGCAATTTCCGTATTTTTTTTAAAGTTTCCATTCTAATCTTATTCTCAATCTGACAAAAAAACTTTTAATTTAACACCTTAACTGTCAAACAACGAGACACAAAAGAAAATGACGACACGGTTGGCGCAGTGGTTGAGCCATCGGCTGCTGCGCCGCGTGTTGTGGGTTCGATCCCCGCACGGAACAAATATTTGTATGACCTACAGGTAATTGTTCCGGGTCTGGCTGTTTGTGTATGTGAGTTTAAATGTTTGTAAACGCACCCACGATACAGGAGAAATTCCTAGTGTGGGGCAACGTTTTTAAAAAAAAAAAAAAAAAAAAAAAAAAAAAAAAAAAAAAAAAAAATGTATTGCTTATCGGTAATTTGGCATTCAACGTGTTAACTATTTTTGACGAGTTTTTGACATTGATTACCACTGAGATGAGCTTGCAACTAGATTTTGTACGTTTTTAATTACGGGAGTCTGTCTTCAGATATTTAGTTAGACAGTTGTGTCCCAGTTGTAATTTAGATATAGATCTTTGGCAACCAAATCTGATAACCAGTCTTAACAAGGCTTGTGGAGATGAGTTAGTCAGTCACTCCATGTTAAACACTGCTATTAAGCAACATCCGGTTAGTATGGAAGCCGACCCTAACATAGTTGGCAAATGGCTAGGCACATATTTGGATTATTAAATGCAGTATACTATATCCCTGAGTATGGACATACTTTGGTACATTATCACATATAGTATTAGAATCTAATCAGCATTTCCACTAAGTCACAGGACTTTTAAATGCCCCCATCTGTATCGTTGTAAATTACCTCAGATAATTAACTTGGGGGACTATTATGAAGGTTGGGCCCCATGAAATAGTTTCCAATAGGTTCTCCGACGATTTCCATTTGGCTTGGTCCCTTATGAATTTTATCCCGAGCCAAGGTAGGTACCCACTTCCTTAATATCTTCATCCCATCTCCTAAATAGCTATCATATACAGAATGTTAGTGTTATGACATCGTTCGTGGTGATTATTGTATGTGTAATCAACATTAAATTATATCTGTTTTGTTGGATGGAAAAGGTAAATTGGTAAGCAAAATAAAAATATGAAGTAAACGCTTCGGGAAAACCAAACTGATTGTTTTGAAAAACACCATGTGCGTTATTAGAAGATTAGAACTTCCTAACTTAATATTTATATTATTGTATGTTATCTATATTTTTATCACTGCACAATAACCAATTCCCGTTAATACTTACATTAACTAACAATAAGGAAACACAAAAAACAATAGCGTATTTAAAAGACATTTTTGCGTAAAAACCAACTTGTACGTGTAGATGAAAAACACTGACCTTAGTACTAGCAAACGCTAAGTATAAGTACAAACGCAAAACGGCTATTTGCTTTCGTACAGTCATGAACATATTGGCCAAGTCAACAAATTACTAGAGAATAATGTGTGAGGATCAGCCTTGTAAATGATATAACATAACATCACGCATTTAGTCGCTCAAGAGTTAGGCAGATATACCTGTAGTACACCTACATGTCACCAGTTATGTTTACGTCTCATGTTATAGAGAGTGAGCCTATTGATTACCAAAAAATATTGGTCACGTATTTTTTGCTTACTCAAATCAATAAAAGGTGACAAAGATGTAGCACATCAAAGTTCAGGAGAAGGGGCTTGTGACGTTACTTTTACATAAAAAGTGTAGCAGGGCGTGACGTCACGCGAAATTTCAACGCACTAGATCGTCGTCATTTTTGGTTTACGTGACAAAAGAAAAAATACATGTCCAGTATTTTGAGTAATCCAACTTTCGGACCAAACAGAATTTTTAAAGACTACCCTATTGAACTCGTTCGAAATAAAATATCAAAAATCTCTTGGCAAACAGTTTGAAGATACTGTGTTGCTATTAGCAGATAAGTGGACTTCTGGCACCTTTGAGTAAAACCTTATAATTATATGTATATGTATATCCCCTTATTCCATCTAAGATATCTGGCACTCTGGTATTTACTTTCCATTCTACTTTACAAAGATGATTCTTTTATTATTTTATACTATTCATGAATCGGAATCATAAATGTTTTTTGTTAATGTTTTTATTTAATAAAATTATCATAAAAACTAACTGTTTTTAACTCTAGTGTTTCCTTAAAATACCCCTTAAAATATTCCACAAGTGCTTAAAATATCAACAATACGAGTAGTTCCATTATTTTCAGATTCTTTTAAAATGGAAACTTCTGATTTAAAAAAAAAAATCAGTAGTTCCATCACGGAACTGTTAATGTTATCTACTAGTGGTAACGAAGCATTTTAAGACTGTTCTCGGAAAAAGGGTGAAGTCCTTAGAAAAGGAGATAAATGCTATTTTGCTAGTGGTATATATCACTAGCAAAATAGCATTCTTTTCCAGCAATATCTTGCAACAAAATAGTAAACTGTTAACTCATCGATGCTCAGGACCTCCCAAATTATTATTGATAGCTTACAACTTTAACAAACATCACATCACGCCTGCATTCCCCAAAGGGTTAGGCAGAAGTATACCCATAGGTCGCCAGGTATGTTCAAGTCTCATGTAATATGGAGCGGCTTTTACTATGAACTGGGCACGAATCCAGACTCCGGGCTGCTACTGAGAAATTCGACATCGAATAACCCAATTACACTTTTCGACCTGGAAATCGGATCTTATGCTTAGCAGTAGTGCTTGCAACCACACGTAACTTGCGCTTTGTAACTTTGATATCGAATGTAAAAGAGCAACTGTTATCAAAATCTGAAGCGACCAAACACAACACAGCTACTTCCACGTATTTGCGTTATCTTTTCTTCAGCAATAACTGTATACTGTTTCATCTGGGAATCAACAAAAATAGAGAGGTTATCTGCTTCGTTCTGTTCAGATATTATACAAGTTAAGCATAGGTATCATAAAAATCTGTCGGTTTTACAGTAAAAATAATTAGCTAATCTATCATTTTCTCTCTGTCATTTTATCTTTTAATGATGATTTTTAATGTAGATAATGATAAACAAATGAACTAAATTCAACGACTACTTAGTAAAAAAACACATATTTGATATTAGTTGTTACACATTCTTTTGTAGTTTTGTTTTAAACAAAAATAATATTGAAGAATTGACCTATCGACAGATGACTTAAAAGGAAGAAAGGGTTCAGTGTACAGAGGCCAACACATCAAGCTACCCCAATGTGTCAAATTTCTTTGATAGTTTTTCAACTTGATCGCAAATGAAATAAGGTTCATGTTCCATTGGGAAAATTTGACAGTTTGGGGTATTAGGGCTGTGGGTTTGGGATATTATTATAGGGCAGTTTGATGTGCTGCCGTCTGTACACACGAGTCTGTGGTAGTCTCATTTTAAGAACAGATTTTGTGATAAATTAATAGCGTTCGTATTTTCTCCTTGAAGAGCTTTCGTCCATCGTTTTCTTTTATTTAATGATGTGTGAAGTAAATATGTCCCCGTCTTACTGCTACTAGCTGCGCAATCCCTTGCGCATGATCCTTCGTACTTCATCATTATTCGTAAAAGATACTTCTTTTCACCAAGCATGCTAATGTTTGTTTGTAAAAGTGACATAATGACAGGTAACAGTGATATTTAATTATCATAGGTACCTTATCAGCGTGCGTGTATGACCAGATGAATGACCATAAACATCAACGTAAGTAAAAGGAGTATGTAAGGAGCGTAGCAGGTGGGGATCTGTAGTTCTGGCTAAAAGGCGAAACAGGCGTGAGTTTATGTATCATACTCGTATGTATGTAAGTACCTAAATAAATTAATGGTAGCAATACATTGCCCATTATTTTAACTAAAACCCTTTGTGTAAACAAATAACAAACCGGTTCACATCTCCACATAGGTATTATGTTACTGACTGTGCGCACCAATTGTGCTAATAGTCAAAGTGCTCTGTCCTAATTGTCTGAGGAGATCATAACGTTGATATGATACCTAGAAAAGGATCCATTATTAGACTACTAGTGGAGTATGTTCAATTAAAAAACTTCGTTGTATACGTTATCTATCTTGAAACGAATGATAGCATAGTGATAGCTTTTCGTAGTGATATTTTTATTTTCTATCATTTTTATTTTTACCTTTGCTTCACATTAGGAATTTCTCCTATATCGTGGGTTACGTTACTAATATTTAAAGTCACATACACAAACAACCGAACCCGGAACAACTAAATGTTCGACATACAATTTTAATATTTGTTCCGTGTGGGTTTCGAACCCACGACACGCGGCGCAGCAGCCGATAGCATGCCATTGCGCCAACAGTGTCATCAAATAACATATCATCCACATACACACACACAGATAAGATTTACGCATCAAGAATGACTAAACCTGGTGAAAATAAAAGTTTCATTGGTTATAAGCTTTTCTAAGAAAGTAAAACAATTTTATTTTAAACAATAACAACTGATGTAACTATAGTCAACACTTAAAATTCTAGCAGATTAATTAACCAATGCATTCTTATAATGAAAAAATTAGTATTTTCTGATGATTACCTACATCATTATTGATTTTTTAAAGATGGCTATAAAATTATTTTTTTATATTTTAATACATTTTGCTAGCATATTAACATTCTATGGTTTTTTCTTGTTGACGTCATCATTTATTGGAATTCTCCTCCTATTCTCGTCCATACTGAAACAAAATAAACCTTTATTATATGCTTAATTTATATAAATAATTAAAATGAAAGTGTATGTAATGTCAAAATATCAGGTTGTTACAGAAAAAAATCCAAATTTTATAAAACTGATTCTCTTTTTCAGTCTCATTTTGATCATACATAGATACTTTTTTTGTTTCTTTGGAAGAGTACATACTCATGGTGGTCCTTTTATGATTTCATTGGCTTAAGACCATGGATTCGAAGAGCCACCAGGGAAATGCGCAAAATTAAAAAGGAAATGAATAGTGATTGATGTACTGTTAGGTTTATTACAATAAAAACAAGGTAAGTTCCTATGGTCAAAGACGTGCTGGACTGGACTGGATTTACGGCACTTTTTGAACGCCAAAGTTAACAAAAGACAGTCCCCCAAATCGCTCAACCTTCACCACTTCCTAGTGTTTTTGCTGGAAAGAAGAAGTGGCGCGACAAACTGTCACGCAGTTTGGTGGGTTAATGAATGTTTATAAAATGTTTGGTCCAGAATAAATGATTTATTATTATTATTACTACTACAAGGACACTTATTTTTTTAAAGAAATTTTAAATAAATCATTTGGAACCTTGTCGGTAGTAAATAATATTGAGTCAATGTTAAAATCGCAATTTTGTTTGTTTTTATAAAAAAAACATTGCCCCACACTAGGAATTTCTCCTGTATCGTGGGTGCGTTTACAAACATTTAAACTCACATACACAAACAGCCAGACCCGAAACAACTACCTGTAGGTCATACAAATATTTGTTCCGTGTGGGGATCGAACCCACAACACGCGGCGCAACAGCCGATGGCTCAACCACCGCGCCAACCGTGTCGTCAAAAATTTAAACTATTGTTTCCTTTGTGACCTAGCTAACCTTTAAGTTTTGGGCTACATAACTGTTTTTGTTCTTGGTTTTGTTTTTAGACACCGATTTCATGAATTATTTTGCACTTTCTTGTGTTTTTTATAAGTCGGTTCTTTTTTTGTAATTTTGATAAACAAATTGTTAAAGATATAAGGCAAATGTATAAGCAAAATAAAACGAGTAGGTATAAATAATCTCAAAAAAATCTTTATTGTATTTTATGACATAGGTGTTTACGTATACTTTTAATAACATGAGTTTCGTTAAGTTTTACATTGTAGTTATTCTCCTTGCGGTTCATCTTCTTCAGCTTCTTCCTCTTCTTCAACATCGGCAACGAATAGTGTGTCTGAACTCAATGGGTACTCAGATTCAAATTGTAACAGTATTTCGTGATGCCGAACAGCATCTTTATGAGTTTGACTGTCCACTTGATAGCTGTCGTTTTTTTCTTCTTCCAGTAGAAGCATCTGAAATGTCATCGGCTTTTGTTTAGCTTTGTTTAATTGGTATTTCTTTCCCTCTCACACAGATGATAATAAAATTGTCTGAGTCTCAGAAGAGTTTTTTTTTTAAACGTTGCCCGCACTAGGAATTTCTCCTGTGTCGTGGGTGCGTTAACAAAAATTTAAAGTCACATATACGAACAGCCAGACCCGGAACAATTACCTGTAGACTATACAAATATTTGTTCCGTGCGGGAATCGAGCTGTCGACCGCTCAGCCACTACGCCAACCGTGTCGTCAAAAATATCTTAGCTGGTAGATGATGTTATAGTTAAATATTTGCATATTCTACTTATCAGTTAGCTCGTATGTTTATTTTGATGTAAAATGACAGATTTCAAGAAGCACATTCTGAATTGATTTCTAAATAATTGCATAAATGTAAATGGTAACTATTAAAATTTAGTAGTAGTAGTAGTAGTAGTACCAGCCTATTACTGTCCCACTGCTGGGCAAAGGCCTCTTCTCATATAGAAAAGGCACGAGCATTAATCACCACGCATGCTCAAGACGGGTTGGCAATTTCAGACTTATGTTAATTATTTAAGTCAAGGTTTCCTCACGATGTTTTCCTTCACCGATGTCAGTGATTTCCAAGATAAACTTAGAAAGTATATATGAATTGAAAAAGTCACATTGGTACTTGCCCGGTTTGAACCCACAACCTCGTGCACAAGAAGCGGGGCCTAAACCACTGGGCCATCATGACATGTATTTATAGCAAATACAAAACTTTATACACTATAGGTAGAAGGCACAAAAACCATACCAGAAACTGGAAAGATATTGATTATTCAAAGCCAGTAGAACCGTTAAAAGCTGCTCAAATATATCAAGCAGACGTTCGAAGTACCTGTAGTAAATTCCAGTTGCTTTATTACTTAGTTACTAGTTGACATTTATAAGCCTCTATCGTCAAACGTGTGTTTAATTATTCGTTCCTGGCAATAAGGCCTTGACTGCTGGATGTTCTATTCAAATTATGTCGATACGAAGCTAACATCTTCAGAACTTAATATAAACTTAAACAGTACATATAACGCAATTACCTTAACTCATAGTGAAATATTGAAGACTGTCCATTTACAGTCAGAAGATGTTTAACTGATGAAAGTTTCGAGTATGTATGTGCATGACTATAGGTAGTATCTACTAGTAATAGGGGATGTAACGAAAAATGGATTATGTGAAAGATGACATAACATGTATTGTTTTCAAGATAGAGAGATACTTCGATGACAATACGCATATTGATGACCATAAGTAAAGGAAAAAGTCTATTAAACAAAAGATGAAATGAGTAAAATATGACATAATATACATAATTCATAGAAAAATTTATACTGTAATGATAGTGTGCACGACGTTGACTACAAATACAGGAGAAGGCATAGGAAACGGAAGATGGAAATTATAGTAGCTAGATAGGAAGATACTGAGTTGCTGAGATCATAACTGATAGAGATGTATGGAAAAATCAGAAACGCTTCATCCACTGACAACTTTAATTATACAGATCACAGAATTGAAAAGGTTAAAAATTCTGTTTGATGAATAATTAAGAATCTTTCTCAGAGACTAAACCGTAACCGATGGTATATATATTTTTTTAAACCTCTCAATTACGCATGATACTGTATGCTACCGTTTTAATTAACTTTAGATATATAAATAAATTACGAAAACCAAAATAATTAGGTAATTATACAATGCTGACTAGCACCTTAACTGCTTAACACACTTCTTATCACAATTCGCAGAATATTAAAGGAAACTCGTATTCCATTGATACATGATGTTCGAAAAATTCATCTGGTCGACAGCGTAAATAACGCATCGAATATTGTCGAACTTTTAAAATGTGAGGCAATGCCCATAGTAAGCGTATCAGTATATACAAACATACAAAAAGACAAGACTACCAATCATACTTATAAAACTAATATAATTCTAAAAAGATAAGCATAAGTCGCTTCGAGTACATTTGTAGGCCAAACAGACCTTCGGTTGGTAAGTAAATGATCAAACAGAGAAGTTAGTATTACACTATGTATTGTCTACGTTAGAATAGTGGCGTTTACTAAAAGCTTTAAATGTATAGGCGGTGTTGGTAGGTTTTGGATAGTCAATATGACGACTATTAAAGTTCCATAATAGGAATGAAGCCTGGGTAAAAAAAGGCATTACATTTAATAATTAGAATTAGTTTTTTTTTATTTTATTTTTATAAAAAACGTTGCCCAACATTAGGATTTTCTCCTGTATCGTGGGTGCGTTTACAAACATTTAAACTCACATACACAAACAGCCAGACCCGGAACAACTACCTGTAGGTCATACAAATATTTGTTCCGTGCGGGGATTGAACCCACAACACGCGGCGCAGCAGCCGATGGCTCAACCACTGCGCCAACCGTGTCGACCAACATTCTTAAAGCCACCCGTTTAAAACCGCCAACAGCCACAGCTGATAATAGGGATGATGACAAAAAAAAATGTTTTTGTCCGTCAAAAATAGGTGTCCAATGTTTCTAAAATAATCTTATTCTAGAAACATTGGACACCATTTTTTTCTTTTTATACGTAATTAAAACATTACGTCCATACATTGAGTTAAAATGCCGCACCGAACGGATCGATCGAAGGTTAAGCTTCGCTTTTCGAGGTCAGTCTGTGGGTGGGTTATCGCTCATTACATATCGAGACTCCTCCGGGCCTCGGAAAGCCCGTTAAGCTATTGGCCCCAGCTGTAATTTTCAGATCTATGACAGTCGTTATGAGTAGTCAGAAGGCCGAAAGTCTGAACACCAGTCTTACCAAGAGGTGTCGTGTTGCCCAGTTACTGTGTTGTGGAGGTCAGATAGGCAATCGCTCCATGTAAAATACTGGTATTCAGCTGCATCCAGTAAGACTGTAAGCCGACCCTAACATAGTTGGGTAAACGCTAAACATATGAATTCCTTGTATAATTGTTAAATCATTTACAGTTTTAGTTCATATAGCCTTATTACTTGTTGTTTATTTCTTTAAAATAATACAATTATTAATATATGACGAAATAAAATAAAATAAATAATCACAGGGCATCGAAAAATTCATCCGCATCATTGTCAACGGGAAAAGTGCCCAGAAGGCTGGCAGCATTGCCACGTTGAATGGAAATGCTGATTCTTTGGCCAAAAAAAAGGCCAGCCCTCTGGTCACGTGAAGAGTCGACCAAACGCTTCGCGATTTCTCGAAAAATTGGAAATTATCCTTATTACTTGAATAATCATTTAAAGGCTAGGCAGATGATGATTGTGCCTAAACCAGATAGGACTCATTTATAGATTGAATTAAATTCAAAACATTTTACATTTTACTGATATTAACAGGGGAATTTCGTAGTATTTGTACGGATTACGTACCGCAGTTCCAAATCTAAGCATTTATCATCATCGTTTATATTAAAATATATTTCACTTGTAAGCTGTATGAGCTTACTCATACAGCTTACGATGCACTTTTTTTTTCCGCAATCATTAGTGTTCCATTGGAAAACCGTGTATTATTCATAAACACTTAAAATTTTGAATACTCTGTAAGGGTCAGCTTCCAGTCTAACTGGATGTAGCTGAATATCAGTATTTTATATGGCATGACTGAAAATTTGGAATAGTTAATATATGTTGAACACTTACCATGTAGTTAATATAGCTCCCAAATCCGTTCATACCCATATTTTTAAACTCAATTTGCTTAGACTCTTCTAGTTTGGACATGAGAGGCGTCAAATGCTGATCTAGTGCTTTTTTGACAGCTCCCATAAAGTTTAACACTTGGTGCTGATAGTATTCCTGTGTCTCCGGGATTGACCCTTCTGCAACCGCTGGTGCGTATTGCACATCTTCATTGTCATCTGACGGAGCAGCGTCGAATGACTGTGAGTCTGGTCTTGCTTGCGCCTGAAAAGGATAGTTGTGTGTTTAACTTGGAATAATGTGATAGGTTATTTTCTGTACATCAATTATGAAACAGTATACAAATTTATAAATCAATAGTGTACAATAGGATGTTTTATCTTACATGCAACCTTTGAAAAGAAATAAAATGGATTTTGGACACGACTCAGTGTACAATAGTCGGACCAAAATTTTGAAACTGCTTACAAAATGTTGTAAGCAGTTTAAGTTTAAACTCATGTATGATCTCTAAATATAGCGAACATACATAATTTTGTTGCATTGTTGCCATCCAGACATGTGCGCATATTTTATGTATCCAGATCCACAAAAGAGATTTATTGAATGGATGAGGAATGTTGACAAGTTGTTAAATCGTTATTTTCGTAAAACAGTATTTTCACCAATGGTGTTACAACGGATAAGAGATAGATTGCTTACTTTTCAGACATCTCTTTCAGGCGATGAAGCAAATTGAAAATCTTATCCCATAAATATTTTCAGGAACGTACATTTTGACGCCAAGAAGCAAGAAATATTTAGGCATGTCAAGTATAAATCCTATATCTACTAAGTCTTACTGTTTTGTAACAATAATGCTAATGATACGCCAAATTATACATTCATTCGGATGCCGTTATTCTATTTAATGGACCACGATTATCATATAAATGGAACATTGTATTAATCTATGCTATTCCTAAATTTAGGAGAATTGTATTGAATTAAACCAAGACTGAATTACTAGGTATTTTTGTTTTTTTTTTCGTATATGTAGAACTTTTTTTTGCCCATTGTAATTTAACTAGACTATTTTATTAATGTTATTTTTTAGTATGTATTTTTGTTAACATTTAATTGAAAAACAGGCATAGTAAAATAAAAATAAACTTGATTAAAAATTTACAACAAAAAAAAAACATGTTGGTTTAATTTTTCAGTTCAGCAATTCCGAACTGAGGAAAACGGAGCAACAGTATCCGAAATAAAAAACGAATACGACACCACACTTAAAATACTCACAAAGTAAAATGCGGACGCAACTAACAATAATGAAAGGAACGACATCTTTGACTTACTAAGAACAAATTAATACAAAGAAAAATCTCTCAACCCTTTTATAAATAGAACGATTCCTTTATTACCTTTGAGTGAACAAGAAATGTCACGTCTGAATGATAAGGTTAATCTCTGAAGTATGGACAACCATTGTTTAAGAAAACTGGTGCAGTTGTTATCAGGAAACGCTGAGAGAAATATACTTGTTGACGTAAGAATCCGTTATCCGCTTTGATGGGTGAATAGTGGGCAAAAAGCACGACCCAATATGTTCATGGCAAGTGACATCCCGGCAGTCCCAGGTGGAAATGGTGGCATGAGCTGGACTCCTGGACTTAGAGAGAAGTGGAAAGAAGGTTGGGACCTTTGCCCTGTAGTCGGTAAATCCAGGCTAGTAATAATAATAACGGAGTATTCACAAATATATCTCTATTTTCGGTAGGAACGATACTGAATAATGAGTTTACAAGGTCAGTATGCGTTGAACATGAAGTCAGAGGAGCCGGATCAGAGCATAAAATCCCCACATCACCTACAGTTGCTATTATATAGACGCCATTACTATACTAAATAAGTAGGTCCCTGACGTAGTGCAGCGGTGCGGGGTGTGTTTTCGTGCATCTTGGAAATGCTGCCAGCCTTTTAGGCACTTGTTCGTGTTGAAAGTGATGCGGACGAATTTTTGGATGCCCTACATTGTTTTTGCCCCACACAAGGAATCTGCTGCATCGTCGGGGTGTTCACAAACATTCAAACCCAGAACTACCTGAGGGCCGTACAAATATTTGTTCCGTGCGGGAATCGAATTCATGGCACACATAGCAACAGCCACTGCGCCAACCGTGCCGTCATCCTTTCTTATATTTTAATTCCTACCTTTATTCAATATATGTAAATTCGTATCTTGATATTTCTTCACAAAATATGAAGTAACAAAAACATCTCGTCCATTATACCGCGGGCTCAGAGTTATCAAAAACAATAACTCATCATGCAAAACACAGATTGTTTCACAACACAAATGGAAAAATATTTGTCACACTCCACATTACGAAAGTTGTTTTAAATTTGTCAAAACTGTGGGTGGCGTTTGGGTCCGACACTGAGGGAAAATGAACGCAAAACTCAACGTACTGAATATTATGTTAAGCTCGGCGATGCACAATATGAATATTATGTGTTGGTTTCATTCATCATCTGCCTAGCTTTTTCCCAACTACGTTAGAGTTGATTTCTAGATAAACAGGATACATCTGCATACCAGTACTTTACATGGTTCGACTGCTTATCCGACCTCAACAAGTCAGTAACTGGGCCACACGATACTTTTTGGTAAGATCAATAAATGACAACGGCCAATTATGCTTTCCGAGCCACGGTGTGGTCGTGGTATATAATGGAGCGTCACCTATCCACGGACGGACCTCGGCAGGCGTAGATTAATCTTTGACTTACCAATAGGGCTGTTATTATGTAACAGCAGCCCCTACAGGTTGGTTTTATTATAACTTTAACGTTGTTTTTCTTTTCCTTAAGATTCATAAAAACAGAAACAAAGTGTCCTTATAAAGATTTACACTTTATAATGACATTATCAACTCCTAAAAAAGGTTAATTTAGGGCAGCCCATCTCACAATACGTTAGAGGTATATAATGATGTAGTCATAATGGCCCAGTGGTTTAGGCCTCGCCTCTTGTGCACGAGGTTGTGGGTTCAAACCTGGGCAAGTGCCGATGTTTGTTTTTCAATTCATATGTACTTTCTAAGTTTATCTTGGACATCACTGACATCGGTGAAGGAAAACATCGTGAGGAAACCTGGACTTATATAATTAATATAAGTCTGAAATCGCCAACACGTCTTGAGCAAGCCTGGTGATTAATGCTCATGCCTTCTCTGTATGAGAAGAGGCCTTTGCCCTGCAGTGGGTACTGACCCACTGCAGGGTGTTACATACCTTCAAAGTACCAGCCTATTACTGAATAGGTTGGTACTTTGAAGCTTGCTGCCCAGGCAACCTTTCTCAACCCTAATTGCCACTGTACCTACTCATATTCTCTAAGGCCACAAAGATTGTGCGACATTGTATCTCTCGGTCTTAGTTAGCAATTTCACCTTCTACCCTGTTAAGGTCGACATTTACACATACCTACTTATAGCATTAAGTGGGAAGTGTTTTGTTCGTATTTGTGTCTAGACTGCGTCGTCTATTATATGGTACTTAAACATAACTGTCGAAATGTGGGTGAACTATACTTACACCTCTGCCGAACCCTTCTGGGAATACAGGCATGATATAACATTGGAGTCACCCAATCAACAAAGGAAAAGCGGCACGACCATTTCAAATTAAACAAGTTCGTTTTTCTCCAACAAACAATGTTAGTTTTTCATTCACCATCGTCGTGTCAGGAACGTGACCGGCTGACATTTTCTAAATGGCTGCCACGACAGACGAACACGTGATTGAGATAAACACGTCATTATTCGTTATTGCTTCTCTTATCTCTACAGCTGTGAGTAGTTTTGTGTTTTTGTCTTTGGTTTTGTTTTAATTTTAGAATTAGTTTTAAGTTTTTTTTTTTTACTTAGTTATTTTTGTCTGGTATTTCTCAGTAGCAGCCTGTTGTCTGGATATGTGCCCGGTTGATGGCATTAGGCTTCGTTTGAACTTAAACAGAATTGGCAGAATGTGGGTGTACTACGTATGTAGGTATCTATAGTCTAACACACCTCTACCTAACCCTATACTTACGTAAGTATTTTTGGGTATTTTTCCTTCACTAAAGGCTACTGCTTTGTATACCTTCACGATCAAAAAATTACAATGCATTGTGCTTGCCTTTCAATATTATTATAAAAATGTACGATGATGATCACGTTACAAATTCCTTTTAGGAAATATAGGTGTGATCATAATTATTTCATGATTATATTTCTTTCTAAAAGAAAAAAACTCTCAGAGAATCGAGTTGCTTCAGTGTTTGTAAAGCACTTAAATTACGAAGAGATGCTGTTTATTTAATAGAGAAAATCTTCAACAAGATCCAATATTGAACTGCAGATTACAAAGCTTATTGTAAACAATTGCCAAGTTAATTGAAACAAGCAAAAAAATACAATCAAATCTGAATGGGACTCGTCCGAAAACTGTCCGGTGCCATAACGTTATTTGCCCTTTTTCGGAAATTACTTGAAACCGCAACGGGAAAATAAAAATAAATGAGCCTTTTTGTTAACATACGACTTTAATTAATACTTTTTGTTAATTTGAGAAGGACAATATTAATTTTGGTCAAAATTGCTAAAATATCATATATAATGAAGATAGAAAGGTATATTTTTTTCTTTGGGGCCAGTTATATGGCACAAAAATATCGCTATATACATTTTATATGGACACATTTACACAAGGATTTGCTAAAGTATTGATATAATGTTAAAGAAATAAGGCATAATGCCATGTATAGCGAGCAAGAATAGCATGGTGTAGGTATAAGACCAAAATTAATATAGTCTTTCTCAATTTGCGAACTTGTACGAACATATCGGTAAAAGAACTTGAATCCACATTTAAACACACACATAAATATAATACAGTATTATTTTTCACGTGACCAGAGGGCTGGCCTTTTTGTCACTCAATATAGTAATGCTGCCTGCCTTTTGGGCACTTGTCCCGAGCTATGCGGGCTAACTTTATAATCCCCTTTTATTTTTTTCCCCTTTTTGATACATTACTATTATAATATTACTATGGTTCATACCATTCGTTGCATTGTCGATTAACAGATGGGAGTACCCAAAAGAAGAACCATGAAGCAGTCAAACTTATCTGAAGGTCTACATAAGAATCAAGATGTTCACGCACTAAACATACAAACTTTTGAATAAAGTAAAAGACCAATCTTATTTTGCTGAAGAATAAGAAACATCAGTCTATGTCCAGACACTCACAACTTACGAAGAAAGACATTTGTCAGGCACAATCACACCTGCGCAGCAAAACCGAATTAACTCACAAGAAAACCACAAATAAACCATGTTTTCCAATAACACTATCTAGTGTCTAGGCCCAACTATTAACACTAAAACCCAACGATATTTGGCACTCTGAAACCACAGAGTAAAGCTGACAAAAGCCCAAAATAGTTTGTAAATAGGCCCCAACATAGATTCACATTTACTTGTAACGTCAACACTGATAGCCCACGTACCGTTTATTAAATTAAACCCTCTTAATATTTCAGCAGGGTCTCTATTTACTTAGGATGCCAAGTTATGCTCTTATCTTTCAGTATATAATGCGGCACTGAGATTATATGAAAGCACTTTTGACGTTCCGAGGGCAGAAAGTCTCGTGTAACATGGTTTTTTTTGCTGACCGTGTTGATTAAAGGAGTAAACGGACTACTAACAGCTCATTCAGTGTACTTGCTTTGGATTATTACCTGTTCCAGGCAAGGTTTTGAATTATCTATTTTTAACGCTAGCATTTCAGACTTTTTCTCGCAGTTTTCATTTCAAAAGTGCCGGTTGCATTTTGATGTTAATCCTGGTATGATCAAAGACACTTCCTAGTGGCTTTGGGATATTTATTATGGATAAAAATGCTCTTTCAGCTAAACCATTTTCTTTATTTTATTACTAGTGCTTTGCACGCGACCTCTTTTGCGTGGTGTCCATACTTTTCCCTACAACTTTAACATTCCGTCCACCTTAAAGGGTAATTTTGATAATTAAATTTAGCCTATGTAACTCGCTGATAAGCTTTATATACGTATAGGTGCAATAATTGTTTAAATCAATTTATTACTTTTTGAGTTTAAACATTACAAACAATTATACAAACATTCACATGACTGCTCTTTTTTTACTATTACAATATTAGTTTACATTTAGACTACGGCTGCCTCTAAGTTTCCCATCCTTGTATGTAGTTGGTAAGCAGTACTATAATTATATGCTCCTCAGTTTACAACAATTTCTTGCGGAACCCAGAATGATGCATCAAAATCTATTAACACAACCTTTCCCTCACGTAGCAACACATACAATTCACCTAAACGTCCCTAGAAAATCCCAGGGTTGTCCCGATCGAAACTAATGTGGTTGTTAGGCAACAAGCCACGTATTCAATAGGGGGCACGCCGGGTACAGCATCATGAAACGCTCATTAGTTGTCATCGCCAACCCTAGAACGGGCCATACGTGTTGCCTACACTTGAATTGAACGACGATGGTGGTGTTGGTATTCAGATTTAAATAGGGAAGTTAATGAGATGGTAGATTATGTACCTACACAGTTATAACAATAATAATTTCTTTATTTTCAAGCACTTAAGGCCTATGAATAAAAAACACAATGTATTGTTACAAATAATTAACTAATTCATAGTAAACTAAATTAAAGATCAGCAACGTATTGCGCTCAGTCATGGAGTCATGTAGCCTTCCGCTAAAACCCGAACAACTCAGATCGGCCAAAAGCCCTCCTTCATAAAAGTCTCAAGATAGTACCCAAATAAAACCACTTCTTGTCATCTTCTTACAGTTTGTTTTGCTAGTTTGAGAAGCAAATTATAACCACAGAATTAAACAAATCGTTTAAAAACTTCTCGCTACTTAAACAAAAACGGAAGTTTTATAAAACCCAATAATTATTTATTGGGTTTTAGCAAAACTTCTTTTAGGTTTGACAACGAGTACTATACGATTCCTACGTTCCTGATGGGTACTCATTAGTAATATTAAAACAAACCGCCTGCCAAACAACGGCTGCCTGTCAGTTCTCCTCTTATTCTAAATATGAATTAGTGTTTGTATCATAACATGCCATTAACTTTTTAAACAAGAATCCATGAAGGTTTTATGCTTCAACAGTAAAAGAGACTTCCACAGCGCTATTTATCTCCAAAGGCAAAATTACGGTAACAATGCATATTTATGAAGGAAAACCCTCATTTATTTCAATTTGGCCCCGAACACAATGTTGATGCATGTAAAATATAAAATGTAACAAGTCTCATCGTTAACTGCGGCCATTTTACAGCGAGTCGAAGTACCCTTTGGCAATTATAATTCATTTCCATTTCAGAGGAGCTTAATTGATTAAGCCGTTAAGGCCACCGTTTTTTCAATTATTTAGTTAGCTCCTTCGTTGAGGATATTTAAAAAGATTTTTACATTTTCTGATAGTCTGTAAATTGTGACTCTGCAAGGTCTTTTAAGCTACTTCTTTTAACTATGATGATATAGTTGCATGGCTAACTTAGCCACGGTGGTGATATTGAATAGACGGTTATCCATCCATGGGTCGACTTCCATCCATTACTCCATCACATCCAGCTTAGTTTTACTTAGCCTGACTAAGTCAAGCTAAGCTGAGTAATAACAACCGCATGGGCCGTTTAAAGGTTAAGCTACGCATGCTTAGGTCAACCCATGGATGGGTAACAGTCTATTCAATATCACCACTGTGCTGTTAGCTGTAAAATATGGAAGACTAGCTGCGCCTCACTGTGTTATCCGTGGTTAAGCTTCTAATGTTCCTAAGATTTTTTTCCTTACAATAACATACACAAAAAAAAACCGTTTTCACGCCTGATGCCGTGAGAACGGCAATGGAAATAGGGATTCATTTTTATAAATATACTCATAGATGAGAATAAAGCTTTTTGAAATCCCATAAAGTCCAGATTTCTTTAACTGTCGTTGAATTAAGTGCAGAAAATTAAACATAAAGGTACGAAGCCAAGATTTGAACGTGTTGTGAACTCAGTCGAGTATAATGTTTGTAGCCCCTGAGCCATCACGACTTACTTTATTAAAGCTTGTAACATTTACTTAAGATGTTGCCAACTTCAAAGGGATGTCCGTCATATTTACTTAGCCGGATATGAACATCAGCTTATGCCAGTTCTCTGTTTATTTAGACGAAGGTTCTATACACACTGACTGACTACATACTTACTGCGTCGTTGGTCTAGTAGACCGATGCGCGGCTGCTAAGCGTGAGGTCTTGGGTTCAATTCCCAGGTCGGGTAATGTGTTATTAAAATTTTCCAATAGGAATTTTCTCATTAGCAGTTCAAGTATGAATTTGTGCCTGTTGATGGCAAGAGGATCGCCCCCTATTACATGGGACATAAACATAACTGGCAAAATGTACACCTCTGCCCAACCCTTCGGGAAATAAACGCTTGATGTTATGATGTCATACCTACTTTTATTATGATATAAACATATAACCAGAAATATATCTACTCGTATGAAAATTACAAGTGGCTCGCCCAAGAGCGGAGAGTTAAAATTGTTCTTGGAAATTTCATCAGAAAGACGAACGGTACAGACATCAAAAAGTGTGGATGTTTAAAAAAATCCAGTAAAAAATTCGATCAAGTACACATTCTGTAATGTTACCCGTTCATTTAGGTTTAGGCCTTAAAAAATGTGCAAATTATTATGTACTCGAAAGAATAATAGGATTAACACACTTTATCATCTGCCTAGCCTTTCGACTTTCAGGCTAACCGCAGGCGGCTGAATTTTACATGGAGCGACTGCCTATTTGACCTTCACAGACCAGTTACTGGGTAACACGATAGCCTTTGGAAAGGGTGGTTGTCAGACTTCGAGCTTCTGACTACCCGTAACGACTGTCAAAGATCTTCAAATAACAGCCTGGACCAACGGCGTAACGTGCTTTCTGAGTCAGTCTTGAAGGCGTTTTTATATGTCATGTATAGTCACCCATCCACAGACTAACCTTGGCAAGCGTACCTTAACCTTCGATCGACCCGTGCGGCTGTTATTATGTAACCACGAGTCCCACTCAATATGATTAACAAACAATGTGACAAAATATCCAATGTTCAAAACCTGTATGATCATAAGTTCCTGATATTCTAAATATTTTATCTGTATCTATTGTATTGTTTTGAAAAAACGGCCTGATATCCCCAACTGCGCGTATTTGGCCTAGCAAAAAATTATCTGTATCTAAATATATTTGATTTTCTGTTCCCTTTTCTAAAGAATTGCACCTACGACTGTTTGTCTCCGCATCACCCAAAGGTTGTCTGGTAGTTGTTTCGGGTCTGGCTGTTTGTGTATGTGAGATTAATTGTTTGTAAACGCACCCACGTCACAGAAGAAATTCCTAGTGTGAAGCAAGGTTAAAAAAATATATGCAAATGTCATTAAGTCCGCCTCTGAATATTTGTGTGCTTAAAACATAAAATAAATAAATAAATTATACTCATAACGCTATCGTTACTACATTCTAGAAGAAATCATGTTACACAGAAACAGTACAGCTCAGACAGTATGAGACTTAAAATGCCAAAAGAGTTTTCTTTCAAGAAAATTGAATATTCATGTCGGGAGATGAGAACTATCGTTCATACAGGAGCTCGTTTTAAATCGTTATACCGTAGCTTAATGTTTTAAATTTTAAACTTTCAGCTTTACTAAGTCATTCATAAAGCTTTGAATATATCTCGGCACAGTTATTATGCGTCTATTTTAAACCCAGAATATTGATAATACTAGTTAGTCAAGCTTTAAAAATCGTTCTAGAAAATTTAAGTATTTATTTATTTACAGAACAGTCCGGCAATTTGGATTCTCAGTGAAAGATAAAGTTTCAAATGAGTTTAAATCTATTCTGTTTTAATTTAAAACTCAGTGAAATGTTAATAGAAGTGAATTGAATTGAGGTCTCGGGAACACTGAAATGTATACGAAGATTTTGGGGATAATTCTATTTTCTGTGCCATTTCACAGAGAGAATAGAAAACTATGCAAAGATCGAGTTGTTTTAGGTGAAGTTTAAGAGGTATACTAGTTGTGGCCGTGGCGGTAACATGAAAAATAACAAAGATACAATACAATTTACATTTATTTTAGAATATTATATGTGAGTGTGTATGTTTAACTATCGTCTTGGGTTGCCTGTAAAGATAGCTTAAATATGGTTAAATAAATAAATAAATAAATAAATAAATAAATAAAATTTGAATTTTTAGAAATTCAAATTTTATTTATTTATTGAAGAATTGAAGAATTAAGAATTAAGAAGCGACTTCCCAATTTTACTATACTGGGCAAAAGAAGATATGTTTTGCATTACTTACCCGTTAACAATACCTGTAAAAAACCAATAACTGTAAAAAAGCAAAAAAAAAATAGTCATGTGGCCGTTAGACCACGCACTGTGAAGGGTTCCGTAATCGGGATTATTATTCAAGCATGCACAGTATTGTTCTTATGAACTAAGTTCAAAGTAAATCTCAATAATCTAATCAAATAAAAATAAAACAATTGCAGTTGCAGCTCAAGAAGCTCATATTCCACCAAAAACACTCTGAAATATTAATTATGGGATTCAACAATACTCCACATGCTTTTATGCCAACAATATTATTTTTATCCGTCAGTATCTCATTAAATTACCTAACTATTTTTTTCCTAACTTCACACAACATTGCCATATGCCAATAGTCTCCCAGTAAAAACTCTGTGTAACATCCGGTCGGACATACGGAACCTAGGGCGAAATTATACGGATTCCGATTTTTTGCCATTTGTCTGAAAAGTCATATGATAATTTGGTCACTGGACTGAGAACTCAATAAGCCTTACTGTAATGATTGTGTTTTGTTCCAAGCTGACTACTCCGTGTTTATTTAAAGAACCATTTACCAGTGGTGCATAACATTTTGACCATTAATCTTAACTAAATACATATATAATATTAAAAATGCGAAAGTAAGTTTGTTTGTTACCTTTTCACGCCTAAACAACAGAACAGATTTCGATAAAATTTGGCAGAGAGATATATTGCACCCCCGGGAGGACATAGGCTACTTTTTATCAACAAACCTCGCGGGCGATATCGCGGGCGGAAGCTAGTGTACTAAAAAGACCACGCAAATACTTCACTTTTTCGGGATAAACTAAATAGCCTATGTGTTAATCCAGGCCATGGGGTACCTTCGTAACAAATTTCATCCCAATCCGTACAGCCGTCAGGAGTAACAAACATACATACACACTCAGATACCGACAAACTCCCGCAATTATAATATTAGTGAGATTACTTTTTCTAAACATAGCACAAAAATCACGTATACAATATCCCCGTTACCCTTTACAGAGTTAAATGAATCATAAAATCAATACTATACCAGCACCAAAGCAATTAGTGTTGCATCGATATGAAAGTGGCTCTACTTGAAACAAATTGTCGATACAGCGCGAAAGGTGCTCAATTAACTCCGAGTCATACACAGGTGTTTGATTTAAAAATTAAGTTTAATTTTGTACTTCCACTGAAGTTATATTTTCTCTCGGAAAATTGTGTGTCGGTATTAAATGTGTATACTTTGATAAGCTTGTTTTTAATTATACTTTGGGAAGATCTCAATAATTTTGAATAGTTATTCAAAGATTACTGAATGTGATGAAGATGATGTAATTCGACTATTTTAGCTATCGCACAAATAACGTAGAATCGCTTAGAGATTCTCAAATGTTTTCGAAACAATCATGGTACAATGTTGGGATGGACTGGTGGTTAAAGTCTAACCTCTCATGCAAGAAGTTGTGGGTTCAATTCCTATGTATTTTCGAAGTGTACCTTAGACATCACTGACACCAGTGAAGGTAAAAATTGTAAGGGAACCTGGACTCATAATCAATATAAGTTGCCAACCCGTCTTGAGCAAGCGTGGTGATTAATGCCCATCTCGTCTCTGTATGAGAAGAAGTCTTTGCTCTACAGCGTACAGTATCAGGCTTGTATTATTATTATTATTCTTTCATCATGTTACGGATTCTTTTCTAAACGAAAAACCAATTATTCTTCTAAAAATAACATCACACATAAAATCACAGTGCACCTGAGTTCGTCACGGAAAAGGCGTCGTGTCATAATCCGGAGAGCATCGGCGCAAACAAAGTCGAAGTGTCTCGAACTCCACAGTCTCGGCATAGCTCACAGGTGTGTTTGTGTTCCATTACGTCACAAGGTACTTGTGTCAACTCTGTGTTGCTCGCCCGGTGATAGATCGTGGAACAAAGATTTTTATAATATTTTAATGTTTTCGGAATAGGATAGTGTCCTTGAAAATTCTGATTAGTACGAAAGTTGAATTACTCAAAAATACTGGACACGATTTTTTTTCTTTTGTCATGTAAACTAAAAATGACGACCATATAGTGCGTTGAAATTGCGCGTGGCGTCACGCCGTGCTACACTTTTAACGTAACAGTGACGTCACAAGCCCCTTATCCTGAATTTTGATGTGCTATATCATTGTCACTTTTTATTGATTTGAGTAAGCAAAAAATACGTGTCCATTATTTTTTGGTAATCTTACTGACGGAATAAATAGACTGAAGACATTTTTACCTAGGACACATCCCTATTGTAATGACCATGATTGACATTGACCCCGGGGCCTTACGAGACCAATAGTTTCAAGATGTCTTATCTTATTATGAATAGAATATGAACACAAGGTCCCCTTAACCGCTCGAAAAGTTCGAATTCCTTTGAATAGTACCTTCCATAGGAAGAACAATGCATTTCCTTCACAGTTAAAAGTCAAGCCCAGTATATTGGTTGGTAAATCTCTTGCAATCGAAACCCATCGTGTCGTGATCCTCAAGAGGATCAGTGCAAACATGCTGAAGTGTCTCGGTACACGTGTGTTTGTGTTTCATTTCCATTACGTCACACTACTTGAGGTAGTAGTAATATTGATGTTACCGTGCTTCCGTTCTTGCGTTGTTCCGTTCTTCGTAGATCTAATTGGTAATTTGCTGTTTCCCAGGATTCCTTTGATGTTCAGTGGACTTCAGAACTTGGGATAAAATAAAACAACAAGATCTTAGTCCACCTTAGTCCTTAAAGGTTTAAAACCAAAGTCGGACAGTTAATTGAATAACAGTTTAAAAAGCCGCAGCCGTAGAACTAAACGGACGGTCGCGCGGAGAAGATATTTTTTTTATAATTTATTATTCATATTTTTCTTTCTAAGCGCACTTCTTTCTTTTTCTATGTTGAACCCGCGCAAAGCCAGGGCGAGTCACTGGTTCATTATAAGTCCAGGTTTCCGAACGATGTTTTCCTTCACCGATGTCAGTGATGTCTAAAATAAACTAAGAAAGTACGTATTTTTTAAAAACAAATAATTAAAATCACCATTTGGCATATTAGGCCGAGTCATTTTTTTATTCAATAATAGTATAACCAAGGTAAAAGAATAATGGGTAACACTGATAAAAATGAGCGTTGTCTCGATATTTGCGTGGAAAATTCCGATCAAGTTAATAATCAAATAATTTATCGTCACAAAGATAACTTGGGACCCATTTTTCGGATGACTTGCAAGGTTTTTGACTCATCTGAGACCGGTTATCTAAATAACATCATATCATCACGACTGTATTCAACAAAGGGTTAGGTAGAAGCGTAGTACGTACATTACACCCACATTTCGACAGTTATGTTTAATTCCCATGCAATAGCGTATTGCCGTTAACCGGTCACAAATCCAAAATGCGACTGAGATATTCCATATGGAAGCCCAGGATCTCATGCTCAGCATTAGTGCTTACGATCACTTCACCAACGACTCTAAATTAATAAAAAGAAAAAGGAAAGTGAACTGTAGTAATTGATTAACAATTGGGAAGTTTACATAACGAGAGCTATACGTTTAAAAGCCAAACATTTTAAGTTAATAAAATAGACGGAATTTTATTTATTAGGACGGACCTAATAAATAAAATTCCGTCTATTTTATTAACTTAAAATGTTTGGCTTTAGACACAAACATGAATGAAAGTTGGTATTGTATTCTTTCAATAAATATTTATTTAGTATGAAGTAAACTAATACTGACTATTTTCCGATTCCATTTTGTTCGAACCGAACGGTGTTACCTCCCAAAGTTATTTTAGCACCGCAGCGTATGTCAAACTTTTGAATAAAATTTAATTTTGTACAGTATTTTTCGTTTAAATCACAGATAGTGATGCCGTCAACGTTTGCTTGCTATATTGAAAAAGTAATGAAAAACTCTCCCGACTCAACTCAAAACTCTGGACGTTATTGAAAAACTATTTTTATTTGAAGCGAGAGAAATTTCTAGAAACTCTTAATGTCTCTTGGGTAGCAAAAATTGTTTATTTGAGTCCTGATTTTTATACTGTTAGGTATGATAAATATTCATCGTAAAAGTCCAGTGAAAACCATTGGGGACGGAATTATGGAAAAGTCGTGTTTTAAAGTTCCATTACTAACTAAAAGTTGATCGATCCTGTCTTTCTGAATTAGGTAAATAAATGTGGAATCGTTGTGATGTCAAATATACCTATGAATGCATGTATATTAACATCGTTCTATTTTAAATTGTTCTGCGAGTAAATAATAAGGGTGTGTAGTATAGGGTAGAAGGGAAATCGACGCACAATATGATAGCTTGAGTTCAGCACATGATTGTAGACCTATCATTAAATTATTGAGTCAGTTTTTTCCTATTTTTGTTGTTTTTTTCTGATGCTTTTTTCTATTCAAAAATCATGATTTCTTTCCAAACCAATGAGATATTTAATTAAACAAGTGAAAAATTTACTTCGTTAATTAAAAATCTCATAAAACAACAGAAAAAAAAAAACAAAAAAATTAGGAAAAGTCATTGATAATTTCAATGCGGGGGGTTCCAGAATTCTAGAATATCAGGCTAGGAGTCCATGTCCCTTCCATACTGTATATACCCATCAACATTATTTATTCACAGATGTAAAACAAAACGATATTAATATGCATACATATAATTACAGGTATATTTGTATCATTCTAAATGCTAGAAATAAAGTTATAAGTTTTGGGTGCAGGCACATTGCCAGTTTGGGGAACGTAGTTTGAATAGAACCTTTGGGTACAGAAATATCTTGAAGCGGCAATTCCTTAGATGAATTTAACGATCGTACTGCAATTCCAACATGTTAATGTTTAAAGCATGAATGTCGTTCAACCTCAATGTCAAAGTAATCGCCTTATGGTTTGTTTGATCCAGCACTAAGATACTTGAATTCCTAGGTATTCCTATTTGAAGCTGAAGAGGTCCTGAATAAATCCCTCAATCGCCTTTCACATGACAGGCACGAAAATACGGTTCCATTTATACACACGCAAGCAGAACCGAATTCTTTTTATGTTTAGAATTTATAAAAGTGGTATGTGAGCGTATTTGGAACTAAATAATTATCAACATAAAGTACTAAAATAATAGGCAGCCGCTAACATGTTCAAAAAGTTATTTGACTTTAACATCATACTTTAATTCAGCATATAAAGTTTCCACGGCTGCGACACAGCCCTGTCTATGAGGAAGATCATTATCTGCCTGTCGTTACCCAATTATGTTGGTTCGGATTCTAGTCTAACCGCATGCAGCTGAATACCAGTATTTTACATGGAGCGAATGCCTGTCTGACATCTCTACAACCCAGTTACTAGGAAACACGATACTCCTTGGTAACCAGTATCAGACTTTCGGGCTTCTGACTACTTGTAACGACTGTTAAAGATTATAAGTGATAGCCAAGACCAACGGCTTAACGTGCTTTCCGAGGCACAGAGGAGTCTCGATATATAATTAACGGTCAACGATCTGTGAGTGAGAGTGGGTCTTATTTCACCATCCCCCAACCCGCAGCGAGGATGTGACATGTCTTCGAATTTTTGTTTCTAAACATGCCAATTTCCTCACGATGTTTTCCTTCACTGTTTTGGGAGCCCGAAAGCATTTATTTAACCTCAACATAATAAATTTGATACAGCAATGCTTCGAGTCTAACATAATAACGCGTAAAGGGTGCTGATGCGGTTACCGCGTTTTTGTAGTGGTTCAGGGATGTTTGCAGAAGCCTGCGTAGATTGTTTTTATACAGTAATGCGTAAGAGATGCGAATCCCTGGTACCCAAAGTGCGGGGCAGCACCAACAGGATGCTGTTGGTTGGCAAATCAGTGGGTCGGAGCTTCCTTAAAATGATCTCCGGCCCACTGAATTGCGCGATCGTGAAACGATACTGGAAAATTTCTGCTGGACTTACAGCTTAATTAATTTTTTTTTTATATGTTTGTATTTTATTTAGTTTTTTAACATAGGTTTTAAGTCAAATTGTTACTAATACCATAGTATTAGTAAAACTTTGAGTACACATAACTCATAATTTATGTGCCTCGGAAAGCACGTTAAGCCGTTGGTCCCCGTTGTCATTCGTAGATCTTTGACAGTCATTGCGGGTAGTCAGAAGGCCGAAAGTCTGTCAGCCAGTCTTACTAAGGGGTATCGTGTTGCCCAGTGACTGGTTTGTGGAGGTCAGACAGGCAGTCACTCCATGTATAACACTGGTATTCAGCTGCATCCTGTTATACTGAAAGCTTACCCCAACATAGTTGAGAGAAGGCTAGGCACATGATGACTATGAGTTATGTTACTTGAATAAATAATAATTAATTGAACTAAAAATATATATAATGCTATATAAGTGAGATGGCAATGTCTTCTAGTTTAAAAAACACACGTACTCACTTCATCAGTCGTCAAGGGAAAAATGATAATATAATAACAGTGCTACGCTGCAGACGCGCAGATGACCGATGTGGCGCGGCGGGCGATGGTCCACCTGCGACGCAGGAGGTTGCGGGATCGATTCCTGCCCCGAGACAAATGTTTGTACGATTTACAAAGATTCGTTCTGAGTGTTCTGGGTATTTGCTATGTATAAGAAAAATATCTACCTATGTAATGTAATGTATTAAGTATATCAGTCATCTAGTGCCCCAAGCTCTGCTTAGCTTGGGGCTAGATGATGCTGTGTGGATTGTCCAGCATAATTTATTTATTTATTTAGTGCTGGTCTAAAAATTATCTTTATTTAATTTGATTAAATCTGCCCAGTATAGAACACGTTGTTGCAGCCGCTGGATTCTGATTTAAAAGCGCTTTAAGCATCATCTCAATGAATGCTACGTCTATGCACTTTGTTCACTCCAGCATTCACTTCACACATACTTATGTTACACATCTTCAACAAATCACAATGCTCCAACTATGTGCCGAGTCGATTCTTCAAGGTTTTATTTGTTCTCCGTATAGAAATCTCACAAAGCGATGCACCGAGAGCACTCGTGAATTGTGAGCCTCTGCCGATAGAGGGCGCACGATCTCTTGGTTCTACATGCAGGAGGTGACGAACAATTCTTGGTAAAATTGTAGTTTAAAGCGCTGTGAGGTATTTTGGCGGAGGGATTGTTACGTAATGTTTTCGAAATTGTATTGGAGGAATTTATTTTTATTTTACTACTATGTCCAATTCGTGACACGTAATTTTGTTGTTCTCAAGTAAGCGCAAATGACTGCGCAGTTTTCAATATCTATAGTATAACATCCTGGGTTTCGAGCTGAAACTTACGTGACCTGAACTTACTGTACCTTTTTCATTAAGATAGAATAAAAAAAAATAGAAAAAAACAACTGCTTGTGAGCACCTGCATCCGGGTAGATGTTTATGATGTAGCACCCATCTGCCTAGCCTTTTCCAAACTAAGTTAGGGTCGACTTCCAGTCTAAGCGGCTGCAGCTGAATGCCAGTATTTTACATGAAGCGACTGCCTATCTGAACTCCAAATCCCAGTTACTAGGCAACAAGATACCCCTTTTTAAAACTGGTTGTCTGACTTTCGGGTTTTTGACTACCCATAACGACTGTCAAAGATCTACAAATGATAGAAGGTACCAACGGCTTGATGTAGCACGGAAGAGTCTCGATATGTTATGAATGGTCACCCATCCACAGACTGAAACTGTAGCATACATATCCGGTATCTGAAAGCCTGTTGATGATAATTTGTCTAATCTATCGTTCAGTGATTGGATTGAATATTAATATTTCGGTTAAGCAATCACGAGAGATGAATCAAGTTTGACATGTTAATAATCTTATACCTTTAAACGAGCAATTCTTGTATATATGTATGTACGTAAATATATATATATATATACTCTGAATCTCGGAAACGGCTACAACGATTTTCATGAAATTTTGTATGCATGGGGATTCCGGGGCGATAAATCGATCTAGCAAAGTTTCATTTTTAGAAAACATCGTTTTATCCGAGCAAGGCTCGGTCATCCAGGTACTTTTATTTAACCTTATGAGGATATAATAAAATACTCAACGGAACACACAGGTTCGAAAAAAACAGGTCCAATACCAATACTTAATCAATTTCACTAAGTAGTACCTACTTACCGCAAAAAATCTAACAGAAAATAATTCCAAAGGCGGTCTTCTCGTGAATATTTTTTTTAGGTTGGCAACCAAAACTCAATCCGTCTACATCAGTCATTTGTCAAAGTGAGTTATTTCGCGCCTAGAGTTACAAATCCGGCGATATCTAGACATCTGCCCGACGGGGTTCGTTTCGGCCGACGATAATGTTTCATGTGGAAGTGTTTGATTTTTATTTCTTTTCTCTTTCTAATTATTTTTCTTTCCTTTTCTACATTTTATTTAAGTCCTAGCTATTGATCGAGCTGCTCACTGATTATGCTGTACCCAGTAATTATTGTTTAACAAAAAGCAACGGAAAGTGCAGATAGAACCACAGATTACGCATTGTTTTTTTTCTGGTGATCACTCAAAATTAAATGTCTGCTTTAATTTTACCCATATATTAATATATGAAGAAATAAAATAAAATAAATAATCACAGGGCATCGAAAAATTCATCCGCATCGTTGTCAACGGGAAAAATGCCCAGAAGGCTGGCAGCATTGCCACGTTGAATGGCAATGCTGATTCTACACATTCACTTTTTATATTGAAACGCCACTTTCCAACTAAAGTCATGCAATTTTATAGAGATTCATCATCATCGGCATAGCCTTTTCCCAACTATGTTTGGGTCGGCTTCCAGTCTAATCGGATGCAGGTGAATTCCAGTATTTTACAGGTAGCGACTGCCTGTCTGACCTTCACAACCCAGTTACGGGGAAACACGATACCGCTTGGCTAATCAAGGGATATCGTCAGAAGCCCGAAAGTCTTACAACCAGTTTAGACTGGTTTCTGACTGCCCGTAACGGTTGTCAAAGATCTACAAATGACAGCTGGGACCAACGGTTGAACATACTCTACGAGCCACGAAGGAGTCTCGATTTATTAAGGACGGTCACCCATCCACAGACTGACCTCGGCAAGCGTAACTTAACCTTCGATCAACCCGTTCGGCTGTTTTTATTTACCCGAACTCCTACCAAAAATCTAAAGTAACTTTACCAATAAACCTACGTAGAAACAATGCAATTTTAAAGAGATTCAGTAGAAAGGTAGTGAGTACACGCACCACCCTTTTAATATGCTGGTTCTAGTGTGATATAGGTTCATATAATATATTCTGGTACCTACTTTCAATTGTATTGAACTTTCAATAAGTGGATCATCTCCATACGAAAAACTTTGGAAAGTGCAACTTAAATCATTTTTGGATTTTATTTTACATGTAAATTTGAAGCTCAAAAGAGCCTATTCTAAACATTATAACTTCTGTTGGTCTACTTGGAATAAACTATTTGACCTTAACCGCGTGTAACTTATTTATCAAATACTGTTAACATATAATACAAACTTTTGGATACTTAAACCTACAAAAGCATTGACTTTTTCAAAAGATATAGCAGACATCAGGGTTTTTTTTAATAAGTATCAGTTCTAGAACTACTTTGACTTTTGTACCCCAAACGTAACAAAATATACGCATTTACTAAAGACCTTTTACAAGGACACTTTCTATCCATCACTTTCGATTAAAACAATCCAGCATGTTGGCTGGTCAACGACTCCTCAGGGACACACATAAACAGACATGACATTAACCTCTAGAGAGTGCCGTATACAAACACAATGACATATACTTGCAAAGAGCTACTGGCAGTTGTTAATAAAAATTTCATGAATTTAGCTCAGACTGTGACAAATAATGCCGTTTTGGGAACGCTGCAGTGAAGGTAAAGTTTTGGAGGGTTCGAGTTTCACGTTTGTGCAATTTGATTAATTTTGGTCATATTTTACAGTAATGAAAGGATATGAATATTGTTATGGACAGGTAGTAAATGAATTGGTTAGATTTACTTATGACATATTTGACGGCTACCGGACTGCGACGGTTGGCGCAGTGGCTGCGCTGCGTGTCGTGGGATCGATTCATAAAAAAAAATGGATTTAGATTCTGTTGTAATTGATTTTATTTATCGACTATTTTTAAACTATTTTTTTTCTACATGTGAGGACTTATAATTGGCTTCCTGTCGACTATGTTTATCTTTTTATTTTATTTTTCAGCTTTTTAAGTCTTCCAGGATCTTTTAAATAAATAAATAAACTCACACGGTGTCGTCATGGTTATTGTTTACTAGCAAGTTTCACCCGCTTGCAAGGGTCTTAGAGTGATATTAAGTAACACATATCCTTCCTAAAGAATCGTGTTCTCAAATCCAAAAAGCTTTTTTTTCTTATCCAATTGCTGGTTCCAGTGATTAGCGTATTCAAAAAAAACAAAAACGTTATGAAGAGTATATTGGTAGGTATAGGCGTAGGGTACTGCCGACAGTTGTGAAAACATAGCACGACATTTTAGCATGTCAGTGATTTACATTAACAGGTCGGTGACGCGTTTTGTCCCTACCGAAAAACGCTCAACACGGCTAAAGAAATTTTGCAGTTCGAAAACAGATGGCCTACAATAATGAGGTTACAGTTATAAAAAAAATCCAATTGAATTTGCTCAACGTTACCGCAATCGTAAATTGTAATTCATCTTTGTTCGGATACGTAATAAATAAGGTAAGTTCACACATCCGTACTCTATATTCGAAAAGGCGTGGCTGCTGAGTGAATAAGCTATTGCGTGACATGCCTAATCCGCGGCGTGTGTACACTTCCCCTTTATTGAAAGGAAGTTTCAAGTAAAAGTGTTTTATTTACTAAATGTATTTGAAAACCAAATTATAAGAAAGGTTTAAAGTATTTATTTTAAGTGAGAAGTGTCATGAAAGCTTTTGCAAATATGTATATAAATTGTTTGACTAGCTCTTACGTAAATTTAACCATACTTAAAAATAAAACGTGTCTTACTTACTCAAGATCTATATTTTTAACAATCTAAGTAATTTCTTTAAAAAATTCCAGTTCCTGATTATGACTTCCGACTTGCTGTTAATGAAACATAAAATTCCAAGATGCCTCAAAGGAGGTTCTCATTAACAGCTAGGAACCTACTCTTGGGGCCTTGCTTCGCGCCTTTTTGCTATTAGTTTTTTAGGTAACTGACACTCCTTAAATTTTTGACACAGTGTATTGTGCCAATGATTTAAGATGACAGTCTCTTAAACTTACCTAAAAAATCCAGCCAAGTGCGAACCAGAAGCACATGAAGGATTCTGTACTATTGAGTGAAAAGATCCGAAAAATCCACCTATCTTGCATGGAGTCGCCATACAAGAAACGTGGATTATATGCTTTTAATTTTTTGTTAAATTTTCTTTTTATTATTTTTTTATATAGCGGTAATAGAAATACACGCGTTTTTTTATTTAAATTTAAAAATGGATTGGTAGTCTGACTCGTTTTTGTTGCTGGCAACAGGAATGTTATTCTGTAAAAATTCTCCCCGTAATAATGATGTGCAGACGAAGTGAGCTAACATCCCACACTACACACATACACACAGTCATATAAATTTTAATAAGATAAGTAATAAGTAATTATTTGATTAAAGAGAGGCTCCAACCACCAATTAATTTAATTGCTTATGAACATAAAGCATTGTTGATTTGATTTGATTTTTTTTATTGGATTGACAGTTCATTTCACGCTCACGTAGGTAACCTAACTTTAAACGAGGAGATTTCTACAGAATAGACCGTCAGTTTTCTTCTAAGTACATGAAATAATAAGCAAGCAAGTATGGTTTTATCTGCCATATCAACATACCACTTTAGTCTCTTTAATATCCAAGTCACAATCCTGGAGAGTCCTATCATTATTTTGGACTCAGTATTTTCCCTTGACATTTTTTTTCACATATTTTCGTGCATATACGATTATTAAAGCTCAAGCCAAGTATTATGTTAGCAGTTAGACGTGCCTCCGAGTATATTAACGGAGGGAACGACTGGATGGTCATAATTTAATATTACTAAAGGAGGTTTTATAGCGGGCGGGACGGTAAAATTGTTACAATGAAATGAATAAAGATTACACGCCGAAGTTAAGAGTGAGGATGGGAAACATTGTTGCATTAGTAACTACCGTTGTTTGTGGCCAGTTTTGATATCATGTTTTTATTTCTTGTAATGTCAGTCTTGAAGATGAATAAAACCTAGTTCGCATTCTTTTTTTTCTTTTGTTTTGTCTGGTAGTTTATGTCGTGATGGTTTGGTGGGAGCAAATCCGGGCAAGTACCACGATGACTTTTTTAATCCGTATGTGCTTTCAAAGTTCATCAGACTTCATTGACATAGGTGTAGGCAAACATCGTGAAGAAACCTGGACTATTATGAAATTGCCAACCCACCATGAGCAAGCGAAGTGTTTAATGCTTGTGCCTTCTCTGTATGAGAAGAGGCCTTTGCCTGCAGTGGGACAGTAACAGGCTGGTAATATTATATTCTTATTATAGTTTGAGTTCTTTATGCAGCCTACTTAAATTTCATCGAGCCATTCATCTCCTTAAATAGGGTAGTGTCCTTAAAAATTCTGTTTGGTGCGAAAGTTGGATTACTCAATAATACTGGACACGTATTATTTTTTTTGTCACGTAAACCAAAAATGACGACGATACAGTGCGTTGAAAGTTCACGTAACGTCACTAGCCCCTTCTCCTGTACTTTGA
Organism: Phlogophora meticulosa; assembly: GCA_905147745.2. Classification (NCBI taxonomy): domain Eukaryota; kingdom Metazoa; phylum Arthropoda; class Insecta; order Lepidoptera; family Noctuidae; genus Phlogophora; species Phlogophora meticulosa. Next base: position 6,615,961 of record LR990528.1, on the reverse strand, counting down.
TGTGCTATATCTTTGTCACTTTTTATTGATTAGAGTAGGCAAAAAATACGTGTCCAATATTTTTTGGTAATCTAACTGACGGACCAAATAGACTTAGTATATTTTTGCTTTTATTTTTCATCACTATTCTTATTGGAACTACGGGTATAAGATTCACTTAAATCTGTATTATTCTTTCCACAAAAGACCATCTTAGACACTAATCTGCATCGTCCTCAGATGATCAATCAGAATAAGGTAATGTCTGGACTTCAAAATCGACGGTGACATCTGAATTTGTTTCAGTATTTATTCTCAGCTTAATCGGCAAAGAAACACCCCAACTGCGTAGTTATTTTTATTGTGTTGCTGAAATAAACGACGTTTGTCAGTAAATATGACAATGATGTCATTACCATAATACATCAACCAGTCAAATTTCTTCTCAAGGGGTTGACAACCGGTAAAATTGAATAAGCTTTCAGGAATCGTCAATCTTTATGTTAGTGAGGTTTTACGTCTGATTGACTTCCAAATTCGGTTTGGGGAGCCGACAACCAAATGTCTGGTTGAAAAATCTGTTTATCCACAAATATTCAGGCTATTCCAGGAAACAAGAGAAGCTGAAGCATGAGATGTTGGGATCGATCCCTGGGTCGGGAAAAGTATTATGGATTTTTCCATCTGTGATTTCTTGGTGGCAGGAGTCTGGATTTGTGCCAATAGGTTCGCCCTGTATTAGATGGGACTAAAACATTACTGGCACATCGTGGGTGTACTATAGGTACATCTTTGCCTACCCTTCGGGGAAAACACGCGTGATCCAAGCTCGTTCCAAAACAAGAACAAAAGATAATCTTGTTTCTCTACTGCCGACGTCACATCATTCAAACATCATCGCCCTCATATACAAAGTACTCATTCTGTTTCATTTGTTTGTCTGCAGGTATATTCGACACGGATGGAGTCCACGTTCCCGGCACGGAATGCGACTACCAGTTCAGCCGGTCCGGCAGCAGGCCGACACATGGCCGGCTGTACAGTCCCCGGTATCCGTCCATCTACCCCAACAATGTGCGATGTTCCTACTATTTTCATGCCAGGTAAGAGTTTAATTTAAAACAAGATGAGTAATACTCTGAGCAAAGCATAAAAATCCGTATTTTTCTCCGATGTCGGTAGAGGAGTACCTACAACTCGCGCTTCGCCAGTTGGTCCTCATAATATAATGGAGGCGAGCTTATTGACATAATTACCAAGCACGGTTCCAATTTTCGGGTTACCCGATGATATTTCAATAACACTTTTTATGCGATAGTAAATTTGCAAAAATCCTTCCTCACTTTCGTTATATAAGGAGCTCTATGCTAAATTTCTAAGCTCTAGACCTATCGGTCTAGGATGTGTGTTGTCTGTTAGTGAACTTAAGGTTTTTGGTAAGTAAATAGGTTGAAGAAAGCACCACTACCGTCGACCGCAAATAGACGAGATAGAATTGCTTTTCGCGCAAATCTGGAGTTTAATTTAGATATCTAAAATGTAATTGTAACTGTGAAACCCTGACACACAGACACTAAAACACTGCTAAGGATAAGAGACTAGATTTACCTGATTTTGACCTACTTAATCTATTTTTGAAGATTTTTGCTTGTTTAGCATATAAAAGTGCCTGTTACAACCAATTTACAAAGCCTAAAGCTTTGAGCAATTCAAGGTTCAGTAATAAAAAACGATTTTCTTTTTTTTTCAGACCAAAGGAACGCGTGAAAGTTTTATTCGAAGAAATTGCCCTTCAAAAAGGTGACATAAGGTTTGTAAAACATCGTACTTTATTCTAAAATAAAAGAAACATTCCAAGTTTAAAAGAACGGTAGCCGACTAGCATTACCGGAGCTTCGTATCTCTAAAGAGAATGGGACCTCCATGCAATATTTTGTACAATGTTATGACGTCATCATCATCAGTGTATCAGCCTGAAAGCGTCCACTGCTGAACGTGGGTTTCCCTCCACTTCCATAAATTGCTATTATTATAGCGAGGCGGACATCTGTTGGCTTCCGTTTTTGGTAAGAATACTTTTTATTTTAGAACTGGCCGTCTCCGGGAACATAGGTAATAATTGCAGTTTTATGGTGTTGTTTTCATTGTTAACTGCAGACGCGTACACAAAATGACCCATTAAAAAATATGAAGAAATGTTCAGAACATTACAACTACTTAAAAATATCCGCATCCATACAAAAAACAACGGAACACACTTAACAAAATTAAAATATATAAAACACTGACGACGCAATCATAAAACACTTCGGCACCCATAATTCTCAAGCTAAAAATCCATCTATAAAAATGAAATTGTACGTAAAGTTATTCCATAAAGTCACCGTCATACGGAGACTGGATGATAAAACTGGGAAGGTACGCGTCATAATCGAATTTCTGATCGAAAATATTGAATGTGATGACGGGTGTGCATCGTGGACCGTGGAGCAGTGACGCCAGGTGGCACATCTTGATATATTTGTGTCATATAACCATTATTATCTCATATCCGAGGGGATATTAGCATTCTGAATATTCTAGAGATCTTAGCTATCTAGATTCGAGATTATCTTCGATGTTGATTGTTCTGACTAACGTATAACTATTTGCTTTTGTTACGCCATTTCATGACGTCCCAGATTTACTTACGTTTCTACTTGGTTCTAGTTGCATGGGATCAAAACCAGGCATCACTAAGTTGTTGAATAAAATACGTTCTTTGGCATAGGAATAAAAAATACCTTAAAACGAACACAGAAAGAAAACAGTGCATAATACTAGAAAGGATTCAGCTCAGCATATAGTCAAAAGGCAATACTATGTGACCCGACGCGACACGATCATTTTAAGTTGCAGGCGACGCCCAAATGTTAACAAATGCATATCACTAAGTATTATAAGAGTAGGTAGATCTATAATACACACAAAAATAACTTTTACAAAACAGATACAAAACTAGACAAGCAAATGACATAGGAGTACTATTCTTTGTGAAGGACCACAGCTTTACAACAGATTTCCTAGAAATCTCAAAAAATTCATAAGTATATATTATGTATTCTTTCAAAAAAAGATAAAGAACCACATTTTGGAGGACTAAAAATGTTTATATATGTATGTTTATTAATGATTGTGTTGTAAATGTTTTTTTTGTGTTACTGTCGCGCCGCCGCGCCGCGCTGAAGATAACCAAATAGGAAATAAGTTGTTTTTCAAGTAAGTGAATGTATATTATAATTCACAAATCTAAGAAATAACAGTTATAAATGTTGTCATAATGAACAATGTGACAATCGTCTTTATGAGTTGCCTAATTTGAACGAAATCACGATTGGAAAAGTCGTTCCCTTTCGAAAGAAAAAACAATATGAGTACATTGAGTACGATTATTCGCAGTGATCAATGTTAGTTCCTTTTTCGAATTATGATGATTCATGTGTTTATTACGTATTTATTTTATTCAAGTTTTTACGCACAACTATACAGATGACGGCTTATGGCCTTGAATTATTGATGCGGCCTTTGCCCTGCAGTAGAACGAAAGCAGGCTGGTTTTACAACGGCTCAGTATTTTGTCTAAAAGGATTACAATAGTCTCGTTTAAAAAAAGAACTTATCCATTATATCAGCGGAAATGTAAATAAAAACCGACTACACATACAATATTGCATTAATGCACAAAAGAGTAAATTATGCAATGCTGACCGCCAAGCGATTTTGGTTTTCGGTTGCGGGCTTGCTTCGTTACGGCCCTCACTGCTTTATTTTAACAAAAATTTGGACATTAAAATGAAAGCGTGGATGAGATTTTATAAAGACAATGGCCGATTTTATAACATAACGTAATTGAATTTTGAGTAACATAACATCACGCCTGTAATCCTCGAAAAGTTAGGCAGAGGCGAACCTATTGTAAACCCACATTTCGCCAGTTATGTTTAAGTCTATTACTAGGGAACTCGTTTACCTATTGCCATAAAAGAGCAAATCTAAACACCGGTATTTTAAATTTTGAATCATAAAACTAAACTCTTTTAAATCTAAAACTATTCTTCACAGCATCGGCTAAAAAGTAAAAACTACCGATTAGATTGAGGCGACTTCAACATCCTTCAATTTTATATCCGTGCAAGCATGAAAATATTGTCAACCATTCACCGTAACGCCTCACAACGCCGCCATGATAAACAATATTCACCCTTAGGAAATATATCCTGCTCACATAATTTCAGTTTTTACGCAGAACCGGTAAACCGAAATAGCCCAACCGTAACCAATCCCTACAGCGTGTTCTAGAGTTGGTATAATTAAATTATGGTTTTAACGGTCGACTAGTGCTCACGTTAATGAGCTCAGCTCATAAACTATACGTACTTGTTTAATTAAGCGGATAATGCATGAATAGGCTGCTTTAGGTCGCTACGTCACAACGCAGCCTCGGGGTCTTTTGCATAATAGTTTCGGTCAAGTGGTGCAGAGAGAAGTGAAGTGGTATCCATGGCTGATTGTTGTTCATTTGGTTTCTGTTATTTTACGAGTAGTAGCTAGTTAATAACTAGATAATAATTAGTTACTAATTCGTTTTATTTTTAATAGTGATATCGCTTGTCAAGTATATGTAATTGTAGGGACACAATGTACGTACCCAGCGAATTTATGACGCACGGCTGCACCTGTGATACAAAGAAATGTGTATTTCAGTAGCAAATAAACTCCGGTCGCAATTGGTCGTTTCTATTTACCCTGCACCCTCAACACCAATCAATAGAACACATAAATCAGACAAGTAGTAGTATAAAGTAATCTTATATATAAAATTCTCGTGTCACAATGTTAGTTACCAAACTCCTCCGAAAGGGCTGGACCGATTTGTATGAAATTTTGTGTGAATATCGGGTAGTCTGAGAATCGGACAACATCTATTTTTCATCCCCCAAAATTTTAAGGGTGGTGCACCCCCGAACATTTTATATGGCAAAACAACGTTTGCTGGGTCAGCTAGTAATAGCTAAAGAAATAGCTAAATAATATTGACAATGTCCAGTGTAACATTGTCCTTGTTGACCAGACATTTAGGTTAATTTGTGCGTCATCTGGTCAAGAACAAATAACAGCAAGCCTGTATTCTCCGAAGGGTTAAGCAGAGGTGTACCTATAATACAACCACAGTTATGCTCCAGTTTTATTGAGCCCAGAAACCAACATATGGCAGTGTTTTAAAGCTTCAAGTGCAGTAAATACCAACTACATGGTTTGACAGAAACAAATTTTTAAGATATTTCTATTTAAACATACAAAAAATATCAAATCTTTTTAAAAATTATAGTAGGAATACACTTGGTGCTGAGGGGGAGAAAGACCAGCCTAAAATCACATAACGTATCACCAAGGGGGAGGCTATATAACAATGGCTGACAAGTCTCACGTGATTTAAAGGCAAAGACAATTTCGTGCTCAGCTGAGGGACATAATAACCTACTAAAACGGAATTACGTTTCGCAACATCAGTCACAAACATGTGTAATAATTATTGTTCGTACCTAGATAACGGACCGGTCCACACAATCTACCCGGCCTTCTCGCATAAGCACAACACAACCCAGTTTACCCACTCGACTTTATAACTGGGTCAACCCGAATAACTTCCATTTCATTTACCTTCGCTATAATAACAAAAACACCAACCTGTAGACAGTTTGTTTTTCAAACACAGTTTGTCGCGACGTGATTTTATCTAAAATTACGAAAATTTGTGTGTTTTTTAGTATAAAATCACACATCACCTGCTTGCATTTTCCCTACTATGTTGGAATCGGCGCCGGCAGCATCCATACTCATCGTGTGCATCTGAAGACCAATATTTTACACGAACCAACTGCTTATCTGAGCTCCACAACCCAGTTACTGGGTAACAAAACCTTGGCAAGGCGGCAACGGCTGTCAAAGACCTACGAATGGCAGCAGGTCCAAGCTTAACGTGCTTTCCGAGCCACGGAAGTGTCTCGGTATTTATTAGAAAGTCACCCATCTAGAGACTGACCTCAGCAATCGTAACTTAACATTCGGCCGACTCTCGCGGCCGTTATTATTGACCCACAATCCTTAAGATATTCCCGAATCGTCAAGCAAAATGCTTAAATAATTGTTCCGTCTGAAAATATACAGCTAAACAGATAGTTAGTAGCGGGACTTTACCACATAACCTCAGAGCTAGTTTTGGTGTCTCTGCCCAGAGTGTTCGGCTAGGAGACACCGACCTTATGGAATTAAATCGACATACAATATGCTATATACTGGCGTATAAAATGTTATTCTTCACCAATTTACAAAATAAATACCTATCATTTTATCATCAGTAGGTATTTGGTGACGTGTGGAGGATTATAAGGAGTAATTTATTACAGAAACCATTAACGGCCCACTGCTGATTTCGGTCATCTTCCATAGACCATAAAGTCGATAGTAACTTGTTTTCAGTTGTGCATTATCGGAGCTCATGTTCAGATGTGAACAATACATAATATCATGCCTGTATTCACTGAAGAGCTAGGCAGAGGTATATCAACAGGACCTACACCCACATCTCGCCAGACATGTTCAAGTCTTCTTCTTCTTCACTTTGCTCGACCCGGAAATCAAACCCAGGACATCAGCCTAGCAGTAGCGCTTGCGGCCCCTAGACCAACGAGGCAGTCAAGAGATTTGTACAATTCCTCAAAATTCTCTTATAAATTGGAATCCACTGTCAAAACAACATCTCAAACAGCATTCATTTTCCAGTTTTCCAACTAATCAACACAGTGTTGTCTGTGATGCTATGTACACATGAAACATGACTGAATATTTTACCACTGTGTAAGCCTCAAGCGTTGACATCGGCAAGTCGGAACACCTTGTAAAGGTATTTGCTCCAGCTAATCCGTTTAAGGGTGGTACCGTAACTAAATTTAGTGGTACGCGCTGGTTAGAGGAAAATTTTAGCGGCTCGTAAACACGCGCCGAGGTAAATATTGTAACTTAGACTTAACTTAATAGTGGCGTGGTTGCCTTCAAAGAAAATGTTAACGACTATGTCAGAATTTCCCAAACTTTTGTTTCTCGTAGACCACTTTAAAAAAATTGCTGGTTTAGGTGGACCCCTTGTCGCGGCATTTCTACCATATGCCCAAAATTCGTAAAAAAATGTGAAGACTAGTTCTAACGATGGTAATTGGCATCGCGGCTGACTATCAAACCTCAATTCAGAGTGTTAAAAAGAAAAATATTATCCCACTTACTTATGAACATATATATATATACACTTAACTTATGAACCCCCATTCTTCTTTCATGCCAACGTGAACCCCCGTCGAGTCTCCAGTGGGCCCCCGGGGGTCCACTGGAGACTCGACCTGGACCACTTTGGGAATCACTGGTCTATGTCTTATATCAAACGAATGTGTTAAAGAAAACGCATAATTGTATCGAACACAAGTATAGCATTCGCTCGTTCACCAAAATGTGGGCCAGTTCGCGTTCAGATCTCATTAGAGACTCCGCGTACTCAAAACCACTACAATTAACATAAGTGTCATACTGATACTGCTACTGTTAGCCTGCGTCTTCCCACTGCTGGGCAAAGGCTTCTCCCACGATTCCAGTTGTTTCGATCCAGAGCTAATGTGGGCCAATACTCGTTGATTTTATCTATAAGTAATTTTTACTAAGTTTTATAGTGATTTAATACAATATAACTATTTCCCTTGTAATTCGAGAGTTTAACTCCTACATACATAAAAGCTAAGCTAATAATAATATAAAACACTGAAAAGGACGATTATTGTCATCAGAATAAGTATTAAACAGATGCGGTTAGCTTTGTATTTGTTGAAGTCAAAACGTTGCAGCTATATTGAATTCACTTGAATATACCCACTTGCATCCACCAACCATGGAATTTACATCCTTATATTTTTCAATTCACAATGTAGCCCCGACCTAATTTCGTATATCTCGAAACAGTGTAATCCGTTCTACAATTTCGAATATATATTCCAACAGCCATTCTTAAGGGGTAGCGTACAAAATTGCGGCAATGTTTCACGTTGTGCGTGGATCAAATTCCACACGCGGCAGTTATGATAAATTTATCAACTAAATTATAATCGTAATTCACGAAATGATCTAATTTATTACTACTCTAAATATAATTAAATAGTTATTTTCACCAACCGTGACGTTAAGGAAGTCATTGTAGGGCCGGGGTGGACCGGGCCATAGCCGGTCATTGCTAACCGGCTGTGTCCCGGTCCACGGTATTTATGTCATTCGGGGTCCCTCATAAGTAGTTTTCTGAACAATAAATCTAGTTGATGCAAGTCTAAGTAAAAATAACAGAAACAATCTAACCTCTTTTAAGCACAGTTTTGTAGTTGGCAGTAAAAATCTCATAAAATAATGTGATTTGAATTTGGAACCTCAAATAAAAATACGTTTAATCATGCCACGTGTGCACTTTGAGCAACATACAAAATAAAACAACGTAGAACATTACATGTTTTGGATTTCACGGGCATACACTGAAGGAATCACCTTAACATAACTTGACTAATTTCCGGACTATCCTATATAGGAATTCCGTAAGTCCGGCCAGTGGAACTTGACTAACTAAATGAACCTAACTGAATTATTCGTGCAGTAATATTGCGGAGGCCGTACCAGTAATTAACTGTACAATATTTGCTCGGTTTAGGAATGCAGGAATTTGATAGTAAAAACAAACCTTTATTGACACTAAACTATCATGTGGACATATTCCATAGACCATGGTATAGACCATGGTTAGTAAACCATGGTTTTACATGACAAAAACCATGGTTAGTAAACCATGGTTTTTGTTATTGTTATAACAATTAACTGTTTACTGTCTTAACTTCGATGGTCCTGGTTTATCACTAGTTCATGATTAGTGACTTTAGTCACAGCTCTACAGATATAATCCAGCATCACAAAGACGTGAGGGGTGGGCGTTTTGTGGGACTGTCTTTTGTAAACGTTTTGATTTTCGAAAAGTTCTGATTCTCAGCCTAATTTGAATAAATGAATTTTGATTTTGATTTCATAGGCCCCTTCCTCAAGGTTAGGTCAAGCTCTTACCTGCGATTAAATAATGGGTCTCTAACCAAATCCTCACAAGCTGATCGTCTGCTACAGCCTAATTAATGGAAAAATTGTCAAAATACGAGTTGGAAAAATATTTTCAATCAATAAAAGTAATAATCTTTACTTATCTGCGACGTTTGCATTTGGTTGCCGCGCTGCGTGTCGCGGGTTCAATTCCCGCTCGGAACAAACAGCCCACAGATAGTTGTTACGGGTCTGGCTGTTTCTATATGTGAATTTAAATGTTTATAAACGCACGACACAGCACAAATTCCTAGTGTGGGGCAACTTTTTTTTTTAAACAATAATCAAATAGAAAAAACTTACAAACTTGGCATTAATGTGGCTATATTCATAGAGGTTTTGAGAGCTTGAAAGGTATAAAGTTGCCTTCATTATTTACGTGGCGAGACCCTAGTTCCTTTAAGCTAGCCTGAAGCTACTTAATCTTTGCAATCCTTTACACCAACCACAGCGCGGTGTGGCTGCAAAACGTCATCAATCCGACCGATAAAATCGTTTAGTGGATTTTCTACTGCTCCACTGAAAATATTAGATATAACGTTATGCTTTAGTTAGAGGAGCTCGTAGCTAAATCAAAATTGCCGCACGGGTTAAGCTACGTTTGCTGAGGTCAGTTTGTGAATGGGTGGCATATCAAGATAAATACTCTACTATATATACTCCTCCTATATATGTAGTTTTGGAAGTTTTGTTTGGTTTGATTCATTTTATGACAACAATTATTTTTTTTTGTTTTTAGTGGTTCGGTTTATCATTTATCTAAGATAGGTACAATAGCCTTTTCACCCACAGGTGAAAATTAAGTAAGTTGGTGAAAAATCAATCATTTAAATTGGACCAATTTTGTTATTTGTTCTATCCAAAAAAAAAAGAATTATCTAAATCGGACTACACAGTAAAGTTATGCGTGGTCAAAGATAAAATAACATCCTGTCGTATTGGGAACCTCCTCCATTTTTTTCGTCAGTTAAACGAGCAAAAATCGCTAAATTCTAGAGAAAATCAGGTGTTTATAGTATATTTACCGCCTAATTATGTCTAGTATTTAGCTAGTTTTTGCTTCGGGATCCCTTGTAGACAAATTTACTATACTATACTGGTACCAACTATTATGGCTGTTGGGTTCTCAATATAGGAGTTATGCTACATGTGCGTCAAACCCTTATTTACTCAAAGCTATTTAATATGTAGTTAAATCACGTTTAAATTGCAAAAACTATTTACAATTATGTCGCAGTTTTTTAGTCTGTCAACATTGTAGTAGTACCAGCCTATTACTGTCCCACTGCAGGGCAAAGGCCTCTTCTCATACAGAGAAGGCACGAGCATTAATCACCACGCTTGCTCAAGACGGGTTGGCGATTTCAGACTTATATTAATTATATAAGTTCAGGTTTCCTCACGATGTTTTCCTTCACCGATGTCAGTGATGTCCAAGATAGACTTGGAAAGTACATATGAATTGGAAAACTCACATTGGTACTTGCCCAGGTTTGAACCCACAACCTCGTGCACAAGAGGCGAGGTCTAAACCACTGGGCCATTATGACTACCTCTGTCAACATTACATTACCATAATGACGAAGCCTCCTGTCATACTTATAACTTAGATACTGAATTAACATTAAAGCACTTCAATTACTTGTTTATCTTTATATTCTTCTTGCTTAATGGATTGAGAGAAGTTTTGAACACTGTCCAAGTTTGGGACTTGAAATCCTTCGTAGAGTAAATAAAATGGTTTTCCATTTATCTCATACAAGTTTACCGAAATAGAAACGGTTTTGTGGTTCTTCGTAATGGAGGTAATAATCTACTACAGTTATAAATGTAAAAGTTTGTTAGAATGTATTGATGTGTGTTACTCTCTCGGGTAAAAACTATTGAACGGATTCTTGTGATAATTAACAGTATTCTAGCTTATAATTCAAAGTAACACATAAGTTTTAGTGTATAAAGATAAATACGCAGACACAGTCACGGGTTGCTGCTTGTCATAAAATGCAATGAGACCAACCAAGACATGGCGAATAAAAATTTTCTTGTTGATTTATGCTAACATAAATGTACTGATCAGCTGGTTTTTTTTCATATCATCGTCGATCAAATAAAAAGAATTTGATATTCATCAGTAATATCACCTCCACTAAGATTGCTATTATATTTATTATATTAGAAACACACATTATACTTAGTTGATAGTTTTAATGTCAGAATGCATCGGATAATTATTTGAAAGTGATTTACCACTAGGAAAAATAATACTCAGGTTCAGACGCAAGCACATCAAGCTACCCCAAACTGTCAAATTCTCCCAAATGAATTTGAACCTTATTTATTTGTAATAAAGTTGAAAACTATCAAAGAAATTTGACCTATTGGAGTAGCTTGGTATGCTGGCATCTGCACCTATTTCCCCACTTTGGACTTAATATTCACATACAACAACTAGATAAAGTAATTTACATACGACGCTAATTACTGTGTCATGTATTGAGTAAGTACATCAGACAACAGTAGGTACGCATGGATACAGTCCAAAAAATATGTGGATGTTGACTACATGATTTCCACATGGAATTAATTAAAATAATAATAATTATAAATAAAATTGGAGCCAATTTGATCCCCACATAATTTAATTGAAGTTGATTAATCCAATTGACGTTTTGGCACATCTTTGTTTTTGTAAACTACTTGCAAAGAAAATAAAATAATTATAAATTGTCCACAAATTAAAATATTAAAAAGGCAAGCTCCAAATTTGCCCTTTCTTGTGTAAACCCATGGCAAATATAAAAGAGTGTGTATTTTTCCGTGCTTATTCGAAAAAAAAATAACCCTGTAACCCTAATAAAAAGAACTGAAAAAATATGACCAACCTTTTTTCATCTTCTGGCTAGCCTTATTCTAACTATGTTGGGGTAGCGTACCAGTTTTAAAGTATGCAGCTAAATACCAATAGTTAACTGGGAATGACTACTCATTTAACCGACGTACCCCTTGGAAAGACTTACCCCATAACTTCTTTAAACAAAAAAAAAGCTTCTCCGTTGGCTGAATATTTCGTTACAGCAACACAGAACTTCAATAACCCTTCCAACATCACAGCTCGCCTAATAAAGCAAACACGACAATTTGCCGTAACGAGAGTGTTGCCATAAAATGTATAAAGCTATGACGTCATGTATGTCAAAAGCAGAAGCCGGGAATATATTGCTAGAGGCTTTCGATTTCATACGGGAAGTTGCCCACCGAAAAAATTGAATTTGCTTTTTAAGTGAGGCGAAGAAAATATTATGGGGAATTGATAAGTTTTGATCAGAACATGTAGAGCTCGTGGCTAAATGAAAACAGCTGCACGGGTTGACCGAAGGTTAAGCTATGCTCGATGAGGTCAGTCTGTGAATGAGTGACCGTTCGTAACATATCGAGACTGCTGTGCCTCGGAAAGCAAGTTAAGCCGTTAGTCCCGGCTGTCATTTGTTGATCTTTGAAAGCCGTCAGAAGCCCAAAAGTCTGACAACCAGTCTTACCAAGGGGTATCGTCTTGCCTAGTAACCGGACTGTGGAGGTCAGATAGGCAGTCGCTCCATGTAAAATACTGGTATTCAGCTGCATCCGGTTAGACTGGAAGCCGACCCGTACATAGTTGGGAAAAGGCTAGGCAGATGATGATCGGAACATGTGATGTTTCATAAATTGGCTTTCTGTTTCGGTAAGTCCAACTCAGTTAGTTACAAAATATGCGGTGAGAATGAAATTTATCCCAAAATCTGTTGAGATTTTGTTAACACAAATGTAAATAAAACTTGGGACTGTTTAACCGTTTTCTTCAATTACGGGTACTGTTGGAATAATCTAATGGCATTAATGTCACCTCTCTACATTTGTGTGTTCACGGTATTTAATAAATATAAAGTAAAGGTTACTAAAGAAGTCTAAGTTACTACACAGAGACATAATTGTATAAAATCAGTGAAAAAATCAGAAGCCAACCAAATACCTACTAGATTTTTTGCACGATGATTAAAAACTGTGATCACACCGTCACACGGTCACACCCACACCATTGAAACCATAAATGTCGTGTTAATTATGTCGTAACGAGTTATATAACCACGGAACCACTCGACCACAACGGTGACCGCAACCCACAAATAACCTGCCTACGTAACCCTACATACTATTTGTGGTCACAATGTCGGTTACAAATACACCGGAGGTACCTCTTTGTATGAAATTAAACAGCCGCCATTACTATATTAACCCTTTGTTGCGGCGGTTTCGCGATATCGAAAATTTTGTCGAGATAAAATTGCTAATCGTGTTCTGGTTCCTAGTATCTGTATTCTTCATGATAAAACTGCGTCAAATAGAACTGGTTTATGATCATTAATTTAACACCTTTTTATGGGACAAGCCCGCTACACAATTTACGGCACGGTTGGCGCAGTGGCTGAGCGATCGACTGCTGCGCCGCGTGACGTGGGTTCGATTCCCGCACGGAACAAGTATTTGTATGGCCTACAGATAGTTGTTCCGGGTCTGGCTGTTGGTGTATGTGAGGTTAATGTTTGTAAACGCACCCACGATACAGGAGATATGTTTGTAAACGCAGGTTTGTGGGGCAACAATTAAAAAAAAAAAAACCCGAACCACTGCAACTCCTGAAAACCATAATCAACAGTGGCGAACACCAGAAAAGCGTCGAGTCCCGGAGAAACGATTCCACTGTCTTGGATCCCGCAACGAAATTAATCCCTAACACCTGAACTGCCAGAAAACGAGACACAATAGAAAATGTATTGTTTGTCGGTCACATGGCGTTTAAGGTGTTAATATTATCTACACTAGCTGTGCCCCGTGGTTTTACGAGCTTCTAAGGCACGTAGCGTAAACCTTCCTTACGAAGTGAGCTACCAAATGTCAGGATTTTTCAAATCTAAACATTAATTCCAAACATTACCGCGTTTCAACCAAAACTAATGCGCTCAGACTCAACAGCTTTATTATATTGGTAAATATTTATAGATTAAACAGCCAATATTACTACATAAAACCCTTTGACGTGACGGAGTCGCAATATCTAAAAAAGAACTAAATTAAACACTTAATTCTTAAGACGGTCGGAAGAGTAATGTTTGTAAAACCTCAGCAGACGATGATGATTGAAAATTCCCATCAATGCAGCAACTTGACTCAGCACTGGACTCTCATTCCTGCCTACAAACAGCTGACTGTCTGTTAAAAATAATACCAGAATGTTACCATCCCACTGCACTACCCTCTACTACCCTCTACTTATCTGTCTACGCTTGCTCAAGGCGGATTTCTTTTACCAAAACGTTAACCTTTCATTGTGCAGTTTTTGCCGACACAATAGAAGATAATATCGTACGTGTTCCATAAAATGTCCTTTAAGGATACATATCACTAGTAGGTATTGAGCATAAGGACCTACCTAATAAACCATACTCAAGTAAAGAAACCAAAAAGATACATCACGAATTCCATCATTAATTTCATCTCCCGCATCATATTTCAGTGCTACAAACAGTGCGGCTACCCTAACGTATACAGCGTGTTGTTCTGTTTCATCTGTCTCATAATTAATACAGTATGTTCTCCCATTTCAGTTGCCTGCGCCGCGCGGACATTATCAAAGTCTTTGATGGGAGAGACAGCAACTCGCCAGCTATAGCCATGCTGTGTAACGAGCTCACAGGTACTTATAATTTATTACTACTCATATAGGAGCTATATTCCTACCTCCCGACATTAATCCCATCGCCGGCGTGACACTGGCCCACGTACATTTTCGGGCTGGAACTATGAAACTGGATTTACGAAAAACGGTCCCGAAGCTGCTCGGCGCTAGTCGGTTGTCATTTATTTTAGGAAAACAAAATATAAAATATTTTTAGTTACTTTAAGTTCATTGGCAACGTTTTCTGGATTAAATAAAAATAGCTTTTCAGTACATTTAATAATAAATAATAAATATAAATAATAATGCTGGACAATCCACGCAGCATCATCTAGCTCCAAGCTAAGCAGAGCTTGTGATATGGGTACTAGCTGACTGATATACTTAATACAATACATTACATAGATAGATATTTTTTTTATTGTACATAGCAAATACCCAGAACACCCGCAACAAATGATTGTAGATCGTACAAACATTTGTTCCAAGGCGGGAATCGAACCCGCAAGCCCTTGCATCGCAGGCGGACCTTCGCCCGCCGCGCCACATCGGTCGTCAAAATTTAATGTTCGCTTCACGCGACAAAATATAGGGAGCAGTTGATCTTTCGCAATTTCAGTGATGTCACGTCTACACACACTACACGACATAATACATACTTTTACTCCCAGAAAGATTGAAGAAGAAAAAGTTGCTTATGGATAAGAAAACGTATTTATCAAGTTCCTTCACAAAATGTACATCCTCTCAATTTTTTGAAGTCTCTACGAAAACCATGGCCCACACAATATTCAACTAACTCAATTTACAGAAACTCTCAACATTTATTTCTGAGCATTCTCACAAATATCATAACAAGATTTTTATTTCTTGACTTCCCGACACACAATACTAAGTGACATTGAGAAATCGGTTTGAAGATCTAATTTCACGGGATGCGACGATGCGCGACATTGCATTGCTCTGCCTCGAATCCCGGTATCATGGTATGCTTTGTCCCATCACGCTCCTGTGTACTTATAGAGCTAACAGAGTTCTAGGACACAGATCTGGGACATAAATTATTATTTAAAACATTATAAGGTTCAAATTGATTTGCAGTCAAAACTAAAAAGATAAACCGATTGTTTCGTTTACTACCAAATACTGATTCTGAAATAATTCTGAAAAAATAATATATATTTTTTGTAATAAAGGTTTTTTTGAACTGCTCATGTAAAAGTTAATAGACAGCGCCAGTCTGGTGCGCAAGTGTGGAGCTGCTCCATAAATAATGGGACACCTGATAAAATGCCCTGCGTACCTTGACACCTACATACTGCAGGATTTGACGGACGCTACTGATGGTGCCAAACTCGTAGCCAACTTCTGGGCCAATTCTGTATATATTGTCACGCTAAGTAGAGAAGAGATTTCTACAACACTTTTTCACGTCAATGATCTTTAAACGAGACGAGGTCGTGATCTAGTAGAGTACTGTGCCTTAAACTGCTTGAGTGAATGTGATCCACGTGGAATTCAAATATCTACATATACTCGTACAGAGAGCGTGACAAATTACGCAAATCTTCCAGCGCCTCGACCAAAAATCTTGAAGAACACCGCGTGGTCGTTTTGACTATAGACCACATGGGCCCTCCCGTGTTTGCACTCTTACTTAAGAGTGCAGTCTCCTACTAGAACATCCATCAAGATTTCGAGTTTCCGCTATACTCAATAGTTAGCAATGTACCATTTGGGTGTTTTGCTGAATCGCGATGTTAAGATTCTCCACGACTAATTTATAAAGATTAGTAGAAATATATATTTAATTTTTTTAATAAAAACGTTGCCCCACACTAGGAATTTCTCCTCAGTCGTGTCATTTAAAGTCACAAATAGAAACAACCAGACCCGGAACCACTACTTATAGGCCCAAGACACGCGGCGCGGCAGTCGATCGCTCAGCCACTACACCAACCGTGCCGTCAAAGCTCGCTAAGTTCAAAAACCTCGTTCTATTGAAATCTTTTCTCGAGCAGTTGTCGAGTGCCGATCAATATCCAAACGAAGAAAAATACAAATAATTAATTAACTTACTAATAATTCCTTCAATAAATCAAATACGTTAGTAGGTAGGTTAATTATGTGGCTATCATCTTTAATTGCATCCGGGTGAAGATAGTGCGTTTAATTACACGTTTAGTTACTGCCCGTCAAGAACATCGGATGTGTATTTAGCAGAAAACTCTTTATTAAACGTTGAGCTAGCCTTACCCGCTCTGGAACAGACAGGTACAGAGTGATAAGTAGTCGTTTAGTTTTATCTATCGGATAACAAAAACTGTACAATATCTGGCATTCGATGATACTCGTACATCCCTATTAATGTACAGTGGCGGGCATAAATATCTTACCCTGACACAAAATTGAAAAGCGATTTCTTCGTGCAATAACGATTAAAACTTTGAGGAAAGTCCTATTTCATAATGGTATGTCTCCGAGAATACTGTATTCAATACTATAGTAGAAAATCGCTTTTAAATTCTGAGTTAATGTTAGGTATTTATGCTCGTGATTGTACTAGACTAACAGACTCTGGATAAAGTTTTTCTAGGTTTTCGACTAACAAACAAGCCCTGGTCTGGTTATATCAGTTATAGTAAGACGATACAACTCGTATGTATTTGGTACAGACGCCAGCACATCAAGCTACCCAAATGTGTCAAATTCTACCAATTGAACATGAAGCTTTTGCTTTTGTAATAAAGTTGAAAATCTATCAGATAAATTTGACACATCTGGGTAGCTTGATGTGCTGGCCTCTGTACCATTAAGTAAAAAAAACTTTATGAACATTTTATGCTCGCATATAAACGGTACACTTACCGCAAAGAGACCAGTTTCAAAGTAGTAAGTATAACTTAATTCAATCAGAAAATCAATTTCCCTCAAGGGTTACATTAGGTTTTTCCGAGAATACATTTATTTAAGATTTGATTCCTTTTAGATTAGGAAAATAATATTGAATACTCAACTCAAGATAATATCCTGTTTTGGACAGATTCTGATTTCGGTAAATTTTCTAGGAATTCAACAAGGCTGACCCACAAACCGAACAAACAATTCTTTCCCAAATGAAAAAAAAAAGTCATTACGTGGTTTATACAAACAGCATCATGCTTGTAATCACCGAAAGGTTATGTATGCTACAAGCAAAATAATTTGTAATTTATTAATATTGATGTAGATAAATTAATGTGTTATTGTAGGGTAGTTTACGTTTAGTAAAATAAGTATTTACGTATTTACATGTACTACTATAAAATGATTGTGCCATATTTTGTGTTTATTTAATTGAATTGTTTAATAATTTTATAAGTTTGTTTTTAATTGGTTTATTGCGTTGTATAAAGTTTATTTTAGTCTCAGTTTTAGTTTAAGGTCTTATCTGTCGTATTAGGGTAAACCCTGTAAAGATAGAATAAGTCTTAGTAAATAAATAAATAAATAAATTTCTTCTAGATTCATCGTAAATTTTGACTTATAAAAACAATTTTTCCATGATATACATACTCGTACATCCTGTCACGACTGAAGCTAGCTTAATACGTATGCTACTCACATTCGTATCGGCTGTCACCTAGCTCCTGCGGAGTCCACCACCTCCCTTTTTGAATGAATAATGCCACGTCAAAGCAGCATTGACTTTCGGGCACAGGGTTGCCACGTATTACGACACCACATTATTTTAAGAATTATTCGATACTAGTTTTTGCCCGTGACTTCGTACGCGTGGATTTTAGAATGGTGAAATGGAGCCTTTATTTTATTATTATTATAAATTCATATTTTCAGACATTAAATAAATAAATATAAATAATGCTGGACAATCCACGCAGCATCATCTAGCCCCAAGCTAAGCAGAGCTTGTGTTATGGGTACTAGATGACTGATATACTTAATACAATACATTACATAGATAGATATTTTTTGTTATAAATAGTAAATACCCAGAACACCCGTAACAAATGTTTGTAGATCGTACAAACATTTGTCCCAAGGCAGTAATCGAACCCGCAACCTCTTGCGTCGCAGGCGGACCTTCGCCCGCCGCGCCACATCGGTCGTCATATAGATTTGGTTGGTCTAGTAGTCGCCAGTGCTACCTCTGAGCATGGAATCTAGGGTTCCATTCCCAGGTTGGACTACGTATAATCAGGTTTTTAATTAAGTTCAACCTGGAGTCTCGATCTGAACACGATTGATGGCAATAGGCTCGTCCCCACATGGGACTTAGGCATAACTGGCGACACTTGGGTATACTTCTGCTTGGTGATATTGATGAGGTGATGTTACTATTTTTGAATTTATGACTCTGATATCCATCAATTGGACTCAAAGCGTCTACTTCATTAGCTAGACCGTTCCAGCATGAATAAAGTTGAAATACTGAGAAGTGATTCTTATTATCATATGCCCATGAACATTCTGATCTGATAAATAGCTGTTATTGCTAGTTTTACTGTTACGTCACGCATTTGATATCTAAACATTTTATAAATACTTGGAGTAGTAAGACAAAGACAAAATCATTTATTTAAAGGATTCGTATCCTTGAAATAAATGATTTTATATTTTACTTAGATAAAAAAAAATACTTATTACACTTTTAAACAGAAACCACGAAATTGTACAATTATCTACTATTTAATTTTATTTTATATATAAATAATTAAATTTAAAATTTACGTATACAAAAACAAAATATAATATATATAAGGCGTCCAAGTACTCCTCCGCATCGTTGTCAACTAGAAAATTGCCCAAAAGGCTGGCAGCCACGTTGGATGGCAATACTAATTCTTTGGGCAAAGAATGAGCCAGCCCGTCAGTCAGCCACTCACGTGAAGTATCGATCAGTCGACGAGAAATCTCCTTGTAAAGGAGACATGCACTCGGGACATTGAAGACATTACAAAACTAAACAATTCCATTTCCAAACTTTTAGTATTTGCTTAATGGACTAAAATGTCTGTCGATGTTAAGAAAATTATGTCCTACCCAAAGGAGTAAATTGAGTTGGCCAATAGACGCTAAACTATTCCTTCTCTCTCTGCAAGATTATTTCTATGTTTGCTTTTTGCCAACCCTATTGGGAACCCATTCGCTCCAGTTCCGCAGCACTGTGATTGCAGGCAGTACTCTACCTATACCTAATTTCCAGGTTTTACGTATTCAAACAATGGCCCCTGTTTCTCCAGACTATATTCAAGACGTGAAATAATATCAGTGTTTTCATTAAAATTACCAAATATAATTAAACTTGTCAGTTTTCTATTCAGAAGATTCAATGGTGATTTGTTGTCGACAATATTCAGCAGTTTATGAAACAATAAGATTGCAGGCATTGAAAATATTAATTTTAGATGTTCAGGGGCAAGTGTTATTTTTGGGATTGTTTTCTGTTGATACGATTACGACATTATTTACTTGTCTTCGGTTTATTTTTATGATGGACATAAAACTTCTTTTAAATTAATAAATATGGAGACAGTCATCATAGTTAATGATTAATGATATTTATTTGATTAATCAGTCAAAGTTTCAGTCAGTCTTGTAATAACCAGGTCGGTGGTTCTCAGCCCACTTTTCTGAAAAGAAACACCGATACAAACTCAGAGTTCAATGTACGTGAGGACTTTGTGAGGACTTTGTTACATAAAATGTAGTTTTATATCGATAGGTATCTATGTATTCATACAAAATACATCAACATTTACTATGCTTAAATGAGTTGCCGCATTAGCCAATAGGAAATCAATAACAATATCACATAAGTAACTATTTGCTCCTAAAAGGATTTGTCACTCAAAATAACGTGCCTAAGCAATTATTTGTTAAGATAATTAACCAAGTAAGAAGTTACTGATAAACATACAAGTGACGATACGTTATCAACATTTACTTTTGACATTAGCTCAATGTAAACTGGACTTAAACCTTGAACCTTTATCTACAGTACGTGTTAGTCATGCAGAATCTTAGCTGGTTATCTGATGTCGCAATTACTTTTAATAGAGAAATATGGCGTGATATTCATACTTCTTTTGTAAATTTTTATCAAGAATAAGAGTCAATTCGTTCATGTTCGACGGAACATTGTATTATCTTCTTCTTATTCTTCCCGAGGTGGCCTAGAAATCGGCTACGAGATTGGCGCCATGCGTAGGGTCCATAAAATCGTGCAAGTCTCAAGCATGCAAAACCAACAAGAACATCGTATGAGGTACTGCAACTGGATTTTCATACAGGATTGCAGGCCATAAATGTCACTGTATTCGCACAGTACCAAATAATAAGTATCCATCCTCCCGAAAATAGTTTTTTGGATGGATATATACGAGTACTTAATTATGGGCCTAGTCTACATAATGAAAATCCGTTCTACCTTTATCTTAAAGGTTCACTAAGCGGCTACATAATACTTACCGTAATATAAGTACTTAATACTACCATGATATTTCAAGCATAATAAAACAGACTTACCACTATTTTGACCTTTAATCTCAGCTCCCTATTTCTATCCCAAAAACCCTTGACCCTTAACATTAGATATAATCTTGCGTATAAGTAATAAAGTTCTTATCTACTTACGCTTACTTCTTTAGATACTAATCCGATCTTCTTATTCCTTTTCATTAAGCTTTATAAGCGCGGGATTTACTGAACCCAAAAGTCAGCAACAATGAGGATCGTTCAATCCTTAGTGCGCTCATCTTTTCAATACAAACCCTCTTCAAAAACCCTCTGTAACAATGGAGGCTCCGAGATGTTATTCAGTACATGTTACCTGCGTCTGTTTCCGTGTTATATAACATAACAAATATATGACGTGTATAACACGGAAGTGATGTGTCGTGAGAGAATTTCGTCTCTCAAATTTCGACTATGCCTGCCAGTTCCTTTGATGCCAAATCCGAAATTTCGTGACGTTTCTAAAATCAGTAATGCCATTCTTTTGTTGAATTTCCAACGGAATCTTCTGGAATGGAAATTTTATTTTAGCTCCGCGCCAAAGAGTTGTGTTGAATCCCAACGAACGGTATTGGGGATTTGCCGGGTGATAGATTTTCAGTTTAACTTTTCATGGCTCGGGACTGTAAACCGTTAATACATATTAGAGTGCACTAGTAGATATTCGTTAAAGTTTACGTTGGGAGTCCGTCACGGCTATTTGGTCTCCAATATTGAAATTGGGGTCAATAACTTGGGATTTCGGTTAAAGGGACTGTCCCTTTCAAGTATCTTCTAAGTTTCTGCATAGAAGCTTTCAGCCTCTTTGGAGTGCTATTTCAAATTAGTCTTTTCATGTACTTGCGGTGATGCTGTACTGTCCTTGATTAGTTCAGTAATCCATTAATTTTACAAGGTCAAACTAAATTAGCTGATGAAACTCGACCGACGTGTTGGGTACCGATATCTAATGACAGTAAAACGTTGTTTTATTTCTGAATTCACAATCTTAAGTAACTATAGCTACGGGGTCAACGACCACTAGAATAGTTGTTCGAAATTTATCAGTTAAGAATAAATATACAATTGCTGGTGTTTTGGTGCTCCAGCAGCTGATATAATTTAACCCTTAATTGATTTGTAAAACTACTTCTGTCTTATACTTTTTTTTTTGGAAGGGCATCGCATATCAACCAAGGCGGTTGTCGTCTTGTAACCAAACTATACAGTAATGTATTAATAAATGAAGACATACCATAACAACACGCCTGTATTCCCCAAAGAGATGGGCAGAGGTGCACTTATATAATAGTACACCCACATTTCGCCAATTATGTTCCTATTGGAAAAAATCAATAACACTTAACCCGACCTAGGAATTGAAACCCAGGACCTCACGAAAAGAAGCCACAAAGACGTATTGATTATTAAAACTTATTAACTTTGGATTACGCGCTAAGGGCACCCTGTGCGGGATCAGGACGGCTTAGGTCGTCGCTGGTCAGCAAGGGACAGGCTGGATCGGATCAACTGACTTATACACACATTACCAACGGACATACTGATGCAGAGACTTAAGGTTTCAAAATTGCGTCCTAGGCTATATTAATTGGCCCCTTTGTTCTTCGTAAAAAAAAAAGTTTCTCCACACTAGGAATTTCTCCGTGGGTGCGTTTACAAACATTCAAACTTACAAACACAAACAGCTAGACTCGGAACAACTCCCTGTAGACCATACAAATATTTGTTCCGTACGGGAATCGAACCCACTACACGCAGCGCAGCAGACAATCGCTCAGGCACTGCGCCAACGGTGCCGTTTGGCATACTTAAGCATGATTCATGTCTTTGTAAGTACTCGTATGTACTCACTTGTTGTTATGGTTATGAGTAATGAAATCTTTAAACGTTCCAGGCTACGAGGTGCTGTCTACGGGTCCGGCGCTGGTCATCCAGTTCACCGCCAACTCCGCCACTCCTGGCCAGGGTTTCGCGGCGACATTCCTGTTTCAACCACCCCCAGATTCAACGGCTGCTGGTTTGTATTTGACCTCTGAGCAGGTTAAATTTACGGTATGGAGTTATCATGACTGTGTACAGTGATTAAAGTCTATTTGATAATTGGCACAACACAAATCCACGTCTTAATAAAATTGGACAAAACCTTAGAGCAAGACAACATATCATCACGCCTGTATTACCCGTAGGGATGGGCAGAGGTGTATTTATAGTACACCCACATTTCACCAGTTATGTTTTTAAGTCCCATGTATTAGGGCGAGTGTGTAGGGGTGTTATAGGGGTTGAAAGCAAGATGTTTCTGTAAAAACTGTGTATGTGGAGTTCATTCATAAATTATTAGTGAGGTATCACTGAGTGTGACTAAGTCGTTTACGATGTCGTCTTCTTATGTTATTTGAGCTAGAACGGGACAAAGTCAATACAATTACTGCCAGTACATTAACTAGAATATTGTTATGTTTGACGCGGTATTTATGAAGTTAAAAGAAGTACTTATCTGGAAACAAAGTTTGAAAGCTTTGAATTAAACGTAGATAATGCTTGAAAACGTACAAAGCCACACAATACCTACACCCAGAACGTTATCATATTATACAGTGTACCAGAAATGTGTGGTCATACTTAAGAGATTATTGTACCTACTCATCTTTATAAAGATCGTTTAGTATGGAACCAATCCTGATGTGCAAAATCGCAAAACCCAATAAAACGTAGTAGATAAAAGTTGTCTAAAGTAAAACTTGTTCAAAATCCTGAATAAAACCCCCTCAGACTTCTTAAATATGACCACCTGTTTCTCATAGACGCTGTAGAAAAACACAGCCAAGCCGATTCAAGCATCATGAAACTCAAATCAATTCTCAAATTCCTCTTTTTCTAAAAAACAAATAAATAAATAAATAAATAATGCTGGACAGTCCACACAGCATCATTTAGCCCCAAGCTAAGCAGAGCTTGTGTTATGGGTACTAGATGACTGATATACTTAATACAATACATTACATACATAGATATTTTTACTATACATGCGAGTAGGAAATACCCAGAACACCCGGAACAAATATTTCTAGATCGTACAAACATTTGTCCCAAGGCGGGAATCGAACCCGCAACCTCTTACGTCGCACGCCCGCCGCGCTACATCGGCCGTCAAATCGTCGGGCGTCGTAATATCAAATCTAAGACGTAATATCAATTTAAGATATGGACATTGTAAATGTTGTGGTTCAATTCTGAACCGTCATTGTCCTAATGAACGGGAATAGTTTAAACTGAACGGTTCAAACTACATCGGTTAGTTACAACCTCAAGATACTCTCTCAACTCAATGTGAACTTAGCACCGCAATTTGCCCAGTTAATATTGATCCCTATTCAGTAGTGTATGGGTTCTGATATTTGTAGAACTTTATTTGATAGTGATTTAATATTAGATCATTAAATCTAAGTTTAGTCTCGATACTTCACGTGGCCAGAGGGCTGGCTTTTTTTTTGGCCAAAGAATCAGCATTGCCATTCAATGGCAATGTCGCTAGTCTTATGGGCGCTTTTCCCGTTGACAGTGATGCTGATGAATTTTTCGATGCCCTGTAATTCTTGTTTCAAGTACCCATTAGTAGCTTAGGTTAAAATGTGAAATTCTTAATGTGGGTGAACTAAATAGGTTCATCTCTGCCTAACCCTTCGAGGAATACCGGTGTGATGTTAAAGTAGCTAGTAGGAGAGATGGTAGGTGTCCAGGTTGTAAGATATTTGCCATTCAAAACTGTAAATGATTTTACGAGAAATATCTTTCAAACTTGTCGTATGTTTAGCCTTTACCTAACTGTGTTGGGGTCGGCTTCGTCTAACCAGATGCAACTGAATACTAGTATTTTACATGGAGCGACTGCCTATCTGACACATCCCAGTTAAGTACTTGGAAACATTGTACCCCTTGGTGGACTGTTTGTTTTCAAATTTGTCTACGCAATAATTTTTGTAAGAACTTAGTTAGATATACCACGGAGAAATCGATTAAAAGTGTTATTGGGTTTTTCCATCGTGGGTTTCTCAGTAGCAGCCACCTGGATTTATGCCCGGTTAGTGGCAATAGGCTCGCCCCCTATTACATGGGACTTGAACATAACTAGCGAAATGTGGGTGTACGATAGGTAACTCTGCCTAACCCTTCGGGGATTACAGGCGTGATGTTATGTAGAATTCAGCCTTGATCACTGCCCTATAGTCCTTAAAACATTTTCACCGGCCTTTTCTTTTTGTTCCTATATTACATGGGACTTACACATAACTCGCGAAATGTGGGTGTTACTATAGGTGCACCTCTGCCCGATCCTGTATATAAGCGTATGTGTATGTTTTTTCACCTGCCTATATTTATTTCCCGGTAGCCACTTACTAAAAAAAGTGGAGTAAATTCGTAACGAGTGACTCGTAAATGCCTCGGCTCCAGTAAAATTTTCAAGTGCCAACATCGGTAGGACTATGAATAGGAATTTTGGCGGTGGTCCAGAGTACCCCTTGGTACCGCTTATTTAGATTGGAATCGCAAGTCTCACCTGATACTGTTGCATAAGATGCAAATGTCTCATAAAGCTGCCTGCTAGAAAATTCCTCGGTGAAGTGGAAATAAATAAAATGTAGTACGGGGCCACTTCCATATGCTGATGGTGATCACCGGGGTGGTTTTAGTTAGGTAAGAATCCCACACTCCCTGGTCTTTTCCCCAAAAGTCCAGGCGCCCTTTGAAGGTTTCCCCGTTAGCAAAAAAAAAAATTGCCAGTGTGAATTTCCACAAATCAGGAAACCGCATTGCAACCAAAAGGCAGCGTACTTACTATAAATTTTGTACTTACTATAAATGTCAATTATATGTGTCATAAATCTTTTGGATTTATGGCCCTTATTTCTGATCTGTCACTTCTGGTCAGTTTAGTATTTTTCGAGACTAATATAATGGTGACACTGGTATAAGTACACTGGGTGCTAACAATTTATGGTCGCTCTTGTACATTGGGTGCTAAATCAAGAACAATGGATATCGTAAGGCCTTTTTTATTGATTGAAATCAACTGGT
The DNA here is from genome assembly GCA_905147745.2 of Phlogophora meticulosa. Classification (NCBI taxonomy): domain Eukaryota; kingdom Metazoa; phylum Arthropoda; class Insecta; order Lepidoptera; family Noctuidae; genus Phlogophora; species Phlogophora meticulosa. The sequence continues at coordinate 6,589,473 of LR990528.1, read as the reverse complement.
AAAACAATTAAACTATATAATCTAAGAACAAAGTATATTTCCATGACGAAAGAAAGTACCACAAACCAAAAACTACCCGCTTTACAGAATTTATATCAGCGCCATCTAGTGAAAATAGCTTACACTTTTCAGACTGTTAGCTAGCCAACGAATGAGGTTGAGTAACCGACGCGACGGGCAAACTCACCCTTGTTTTCCATGTACTGCGTTTGCTTAACATAGATGGCGCTATTCTCAAAACAAATTCTAAGGTAAACTATTTGTTTCAGATTCAGATCGACTTCTTAAACTGAGTTTTGGAAAAGCTTTCGAGTCTCTGGGGCCCGAAGTAAGCGCCACAAGTAAGTACAACCTTCTTTCGCTATCATTTATTCAGTACTGTTCAATATTACATAGGTAAGTGCGTGCAAACAGCAGGTACCTACGTAAAACAGGCTGTCTAATCTGTACCTTTGGGAATTTTATGTTTACCAGCCTCTACAATTTTATGTGGGTTTTATTAATTGGATCGCGATTAAACGGGATTAAAACAATACATTGTTGTATTTAATAAGGTAGGTATCTTAGCTGGAATATACATACATACGGTAGGTAAGTACCTACCGATGCTATGCTGATGATGACCACTGGCTGGTTTTAGTGAGGTAAGAATCCCATATTCTTATATATATTTTTGAAGGTTTCCCCCCGATAACAAAAAAAAATAGAAAAGAAGTTACCTTCAGAATTTTTTTTAAGGCTATCGTCAGTTTGGTAAGATTTCCTCTTCTACGCGAATTGCTTCTCCAGTCTTCAAGTGCTGGAACGATTGGAAGTCGGCAATCGTAGTTCTCGATTCTTGGAATGTACTTATGAATACCACTGGTGTTATAAAGTTACAATACGTCAGGGATCTGCTAAGCAGTCGTCAAATGTCGTAACGATTGGAAGTAGTATAGGACGCCCTCTGACCAGGTGGGATGACGATCTGCGAAAGATTGCAGGCAAATGCTGGATGCGGCAAGCTGAAGACTGAGCGCTATGGTGCTCATTAGGAGAGGGCTATGTCCAGCAGTGGAATAATATAGCCTGACGATGATGATGATGATGGGGTTTACGGAATCTAGGACTAACGCCATTGGGGATATAAAGTTATAATTATAACACAGCAACCAGGAATCTGGTAAATTGTTAAACCGACGTTAGACAGGATGGTGATTTAGTCACATGCAGGACTAAAATGGGAATGAGTAGTGACCGCATAAAAAATTTGAAAGATTTTAAAAACTTGTACATTTGAAAATTAACGCTGTTTTGTAATTAGTATTTATCTAAAACAATGGCAGTTTGTAAACGCAGCCCTGCGTACATAGACCCGTCCAGCGCGTCCTTGAGGTGTTTTTGACTTAACGTGCGCGCATCATATGATCGGCACATAAGTTCAACGCCCGGGATTCGCTCCAGGTTTGACTCTGCAATAGAAAATGTAATCGAAATTTTAAAAAAATAAGGTACTATTTTTTTTATTGATTCGGGTAGAGTACTTTGGTCTGATTCTGTTCTCTGTAATCAGAAAGCTAATCAGGCTCGTAAACGGTCATCGTTTGTTATAATGTAATTAATCGCTTGCTACAATACCTTTAGACCCTTTGACAATAACTACGATTTGAGAGATTTGCCTGCCCTACTTACGAGACATATGGTGAAGACAGCCATTGTGCAGTATCCACAGTAAAATAGACGCTTTGTCTAGTAGTAGATACTGCAGAGATTTGAATTGTTTATGGTAGTTAACCAACCTCCAAGGATTTTCATAAATTATAGGCACATTATAAAAAAAACAACATAGTATTCAAAATTTAAAATTAGAACATATTTGAGCGACAGCCGTTGGCGGCCTGGGGGTTTGTTCTGTACGTAAAATAGATAGTTCAATATAGGAATAAATACTATTATCATTAATAAGTGTAAACTTCATTGCATTTCAGGTATGCTAGGAAAGTCAGGGTCATACAGTTAGTACGTTCACGTCGTTCATACCATCGGTAACCACAGCGCCAGAAAAAACTGATTCACGGAATCGTTATTAAACAATACTAAAATATGATGACGATAATATTTCTCAATGTAAACAATACCTACGAACTTATTTTCTGTTGGCTTCATTTTAATTACAAAGATACCATACCATTCTTCTCAACTTCAGGCAGACATATTTTTTCTTCTCTTTCCGTAAATAACATAATATTAAATCATGGCATCTGTAATCCCAGAATGGTATATGCCAGGAAGGCCAGTTATGTGTAAGTCCCATGAATAGAATACAATAGAATACTATTTGTTGTACAACATGAAAGAAAACAAGGAGCGAGGATAGCCTCGCTCCTTGTTTGGATTTGTGGTTAATGGCACTATTGCCATTAACCACAAATCCACAGACTCCTGAGTGCTACTGAGAAAATCCAGCGCAAAAACTCAATAACACTTTGCCCCACTCGGGAATGTAACCTTGGATAACTAAAACGGCAGCTAGGCAGTCATATATTATCATCTCTTTCCGTGTACAACGTTATCACGTAGGTACGCGTCTAAGAATTGTGGTATTCTAGTTACACTGTGTACTTACACAGTGCAAGAGAGACCTAGCTTGCTCCTCATTAAGAAAATCGATATTTGCACCCCTTTGACAAAAGACTAGTGAAACTAGTGCTATTCATTAGAAGCAATGTTGGAAGTACGATCTCCAAGTACTTAGGTACCTACTTTAGCTAACATTACTTCTATAGCAACTCTTCAGTTTATACATGTACTAGCTTCCGCCCGCGTGGTTTGTTGATAAAAAAAAGCAGCCTATGTCCTTTCCCGGGGTTTAATCTATCCCAAATTTTATCGAAATCCTTTCAGTGGTTTGGACGTGAAACCCGGACAAACAGACACACACACTTTCCCATTTATAATATTAGTATGGACTTGAACTATACGGGATTACGTGCATAGCGTGTGGTAAAAAAAATATTTACTATTCCATTAAATAACATAATTGTAGTTCATCATTCACAAATCAACAACATCAATATTCAACTATTCAATTCATTCAATAAATAAAATAATTCTAATTCATCAGACAATAATTTAAGTAATGTCACATTTTCTAATAAATAAATAATGCTGGACAATCCACACAGCATCATCTAGCCCCAAGTTAAGCAGAGCTTGTGTTATGGGTGCTAGATGACTGATATACTTAATACAATACATTAAATAGATAGTTTTTTTTTTATTATACATAGAAAATACCCAGAACACCCGGAACAAATCTTCGTAGATCGTACAAACATTTGTCCCAAGGCGGGAATCGAACCCGCAACCTCCTGCGTTGCAAGCGGACCTTCGCCGGCCGCGCCACATAGGTCGTCAAATAATAGTATCTTACAACCTCACAAACTTTCACATTTATAATATTAGTAGGATGGTAGTATTATGGAGTGCGAAAGGAGTAAGACAGCATTTGACCCACCTCTTTTAGAAGTAAAAGTCTCTCTCTCTTCTACAAATAACAGCTTTTCAATTCCTTAAAAATCCACCGAGAAAGATCAAACCACAATCCCAATGCCTTTGCAAATAAACACTCCACTGTACTATGACGTCACAACACAGTACGCTTTACGAATGCATCTCTGTGCAAGTAACTGCGGCGCATAAAGTATACAAGGAAATGCTTAAATAAATAATCAAACGAGCTGCAGTGGCCAGCGTTACTCACACCCGGAATGGGGGCCAAGGATTTGTGGCACAACAACGGTTTGCATCTTTTATTAGAGTTCTTTTGGGTTTTTTAAAAGAGTTTCGCAGTGTGATGTTACTGGGTGATTGACTGCTGCATGTTATGCAGAACCTATTTGTACTTTGCTGTTGAGAATTGCTCTATGCTATTGGTACCTACCTAGCTTTGGTCCTTCAATGTCAAGGACACTTTGTTAAGCTATTGTTAGAAGTTTAACCCTTTTCCAATGATGAAATTTTTTTCGATCGGTTTAATAGATCTTATCTCTATTTCGCGGAAAGTTAAAAAGGTAAAAATTGGAGGTTAGTCTTCTTGTACGCATGTACTTAATTGAGGTAGATATTTGACCTTAACAAGACACTAAATATTGAAGTGTTGATGAATCAGGGGTTCTACATACATAAACTCACACCTTTTTTCCATGGGTGTAGTCAAAAACTACAGAACGCTACCTGCTACGATCGTCGATCCTTATATACTCCCTTTACGTTTATCTATCTGGTCATACACGCCAGTCAGTAGCAAGTACTACGCATCTGACGTTACTGAAAACTAATCACCAATAAAGTCCAATGTAGGTCCTGGCATTTCCACTCACATCTGCCTTATCTGACTCAACATAGCTAAAACATCTTATCTCTTTAAAAAAAAAACATAATGTTCAGCAATCTATTTTTAAATTAAAATGCCAATCACATAGTATACGTTTTTACAAGAAATTAAAAGGAAATAGGCTTTGCTATCAATTATTAGCAGGGGCTAATAACTTAATATTATCTGCCGCACGAGCCGCTTGAAGCTTAACCAATGCCTGCCGACTATCCATTACATACTGAGATTCCTTCGTACCTTAGAAAGCAGGTTAGACCGCTGGTCTAAACTTTAATTTGTATATCTTTAACAGACGTTACGTGTACATAAACCCAAAAGTCACCAGTCTTACTATGGGGTATCGTATACCCCAGTCTGCTACTGGGGTATACGATACCCCATACTGTGAAGATTAGATAGAGTAACGCCATATAAAATATAAGTGTTTAGTTGCAACCGGTTAGGCTCGAAGCTGACCAAAACATCGTTAGGAAAAAGCTAGGCAGACGATTTCAAAAATTACCAGACGAAATAAGACATTAATTCTCATTTAAATTGCATCTCATAGTTCAACAAAGCTCTTCCATCTGAAGGCTTTTATTTCAGATATTGCAATCTCCTTTAATAAATGAGAACAGCACAAACCGTTCTCTTCTGGGAGTTGAGAACTTTAATCTGCAAGTGGTTTTAAATATTACAATGACCTGTGGAATAGCAGACAGGTGAAATGGTAACGCCAACGCCTCGTGCCTCGCTGGAGTTCAGGCGATATAGTTTTTGTTAATTCGCTTTGCGTTATGAATATTAGATTGAATGTCTGAATTTCGAACAACTGGTTTTTTTTTTGTGACGTCGTTGTGTGTTGCTCACTGGCTTTCTTGAGTTTTGGTAAATCTGAATCGGTTAACCTCTGCAATTTTCACAAGTACCTTTTTACTTAGTCAGAGATGAAGATTATATTTTTTTTTTTAATAAAAAACCTTGCCACACTATGAATTTCTCCTGTATCGTGTGTGCGTTTACAGACATTCAAACTCACATCCGCAAACAGCCAGAGCCGGACCAACTACCGCCACACAAATATATTTTCCGTGCGGGAATCGAACTCATGACACGTGGCAGAGCAGTCAATCGCTCAGCCACTGCGCCAACTGAGCCGTCGAATATTACCAAGTAACTGGTTGTGGTATTATCTAGTATCTTGCTTTGATGTACAAGCTTGTAGAATGAGGTACCGTACTAACGTAACGTAAGTAGTTAAGTAACGTAACCGTAACGTAAGTACATTTGTGCCCGAACCAGCTCTCGAGGATGACCATGTCACGTTATACTGGGATCGATCTATCATTACTGACAGGACCTTTGTTACCAATAAGCCTGACATAGTAGTGATAGACCGGTTAGCGCGCCGCGCAATAATAGTGGATGTCACCATCCCACATGACGAGAACCTCGTGAAAGCCGAGAAAGGAAAACAGATTAAATATCTGGACACGAGGTTGTTGACATGTGGAATGTGGACTCTGCTGTCATTGTGCCGATCGTCGTAACGGCCAATGGCCTAGTGGTTAAAAGCCTCGACGACCGTCTGTCGAGGCTCTCGTTACACGGTTGGATCAATGGCCTGATACAGAAGGCAGTACTCCTCGATACGGCTCGCATTGTGAGGAGGTTCCTTTCTCTGCAACCCTAACCGCTAACCGCGTAGCTGGACCCTGCTCCTGCCATCGGTGGACAACTATTTTATATTTTTTATTTTCTATTTTTTAGTTGGATTTTCTATAAAAACGTGTTTTTTTTAGTTTTTTTAAACTATATTTTTTTTATATTGAAATATCAAAAAAATGTAATTATACAACAAATAAAGAGAATAATAATAAAAATATTTATTTCACAAGACCAAGAACACTTTACAGTATATACTTTGTAGATTATACATTTAGCATTTGTCATACTATAAGCACAATTAGGTATATAGACTCCCGTTCCCTCCCCCCTCCCTTCCCTCTCCCTTAAACTAGGTCTAGTCTGTAGCTTAAATTTCTCTAAAGGTCAGTACTTAAATGAGTGTTGTCTTAATTAAATTAAAATGTCGCCACAGCCTGTCCTGGGGCAAAAGTTTAGATAAAATATACATAAGCACAGCCATATTATAACGTTTTGCTGTTACACTTCGTGGAATTTTCTGAGTTGGGAACAATCCGCAATGTAGAAGTTTGAGCAAGAGGCAATTATAGTTACAGCGAATCTGAAAAAGACGTTTTAATTACCTTGTAATGAACAATCGCTTGTAGTTGGTTTGAGTTCTAAATTTCGTGAGAAATTTCAAAACTACTCGTAGTTAGAAGCAACGCCATCAGCAAGATGAAAGGAAAATGTTTAGTTGTTTTGACTTACTTTTTATTTATAATAAGCACACCAACAGCACCGTCACTTACAATTCCAATAAAATAGCTATGCATTGCTATTTTGTACAAATCTCCCCGTAAAAGTGATTCCTCACATACGAGGGATTGACAAGCCATTTCATGCTCATTTCACTTCACTTTTTTTTTGGAATGGGCATCTCGCAGTTTATCTTTCAGGGATATCTACTGCTGCGGTTTCAATGAAGTCCAATATAAATTAATTAATGAAAACTGCTCGAGCGTGTTGCTGCTACCCGTGCTGATCCTAATGAATGACAAAATGTTAATTACTTTAAGATATTGCTCAACCAGGTCCTATAAAACTTTTTTTTTGCCCCACATTAGAAAATCCTTCTGTATCGCGGGTGCATTCGCAAACATTTAAACGCACATACAGTGCATAAATATCTTACCCTGACACCAAATTCAAAAGCGATTTCCTCGTGCCATAACGATTAAAATTTTGAGGAAAGTCCTATTTCATGATAGTACTCGTATGTTTTCGAGAATACTGTGTTCATAACACTTTAATACTTCTATCAATACTTTAGTAGAAAATCGCTTTTAAATTCTGAGTGTATGTGAGGTATTTATACCAGTGATTGTACACAAACAACTATCCCCTTTTTTTCCCGTTACGGAACCTACCACTGTTTGTCTCTGCATCAACCAAAGGTTGACTGGTAGAAAATACTTATAACACTAAGCCACCATTACGTACATTTGTGTGCTTAAAAAGTATTACTTACTTATAAAAGAAGTAAGCGAATGAAATAATAAAACAGATAAGTAAGTTATAAGAACAAACGCGGAAGAAAATAGTTATTCATCTTCATATGCGATATCCTCCCACTGATTAATATGTTTCTTGTGCTCTCTTAGTGATGTGCCTCGGAAGAAACTTGGATCCAAATAATATTAATTGGCTTTCTGTTGACTACGAGTATGTTTATCTTTTTATTTTCTTTTCCAGCTGTAAGTCTTCCAAGTTTTATTAAATAAATTAATTAATAATTATAATTAGCGCGTCAATTTTAGAAATTTCTTCGATATGATGTAATTTCAAATATATTAACACACAAAATAAGTCTGCAATGCCGTGATGGCCCAGTGGTTTAAAGCCTCTGAATGCACGAAGATGTGAGTGTATGTGAGATGTTCTTAAGTTTATCTTGGTCATCACTGACATCGGCAAAGGAATATATCGTCAGGAAGGCTGGCAGTGGTGTTTTCAAATGTAGATTTTCAAGGGCCAATTTTCAATTATTTCAAAGTGAATCATAATAATTATGTTCGTAGCCTACACAATTATAACCCATTAAAACACTTTTTTTACGGAGTATTTATTCTAATGTTGGACGTGGTCGGATTGTCGTGAGCACGAGGTCCTAAGCTCGATTCCCGGATGGGGCAAAGTGCTATTGGGTTTTTCCATCTGTAATTTGTCAGTAGCAGCCTGGAATCTAGATTTGTGCCCGGTTAATGGCAATATTACACAGGAATTAAACATAACTGGCGAAATGTGGCTGTAATATAGACACTTCTCCGCCTAACTCTTCCGTGATTACAGGCTTGATGTTATGTTACTTATTATCATTAATCCAAATGGTTTGGTAAATAAAATAAAAATATAAGTAAAAAAAAAAAACATTTTCGGTTACGCGATTTTCAGCAACGCCACATCCCTACCCTACTCCCCACAACTACAGATTTGAGATCTATTCCACACTTTATATTTGTTCTATTTACCATTTCGTACATAAAACAAAACATTTGACTGTCCGTCCGTTTACGACTTACGGAACTCAATTTATTCTGAATCTTTTACGGAACCAACATTTCAACTAAGATTTCAATACTGACATTTCCTTAGTGATAAGTTTAAAAAGCTTGTGAAAAATATTTTACTTGCTCAGAAAGTGTAAAGTGCTCTTAACACTGGCGACTGTTAATGAAGTTCTTAAATTACTTAGTGTGGATAGATTGTGTAAAAGATGACGTGGCAAGGAAGGAGGTGACTTTTTAATAAAGATGTATGGAAGAAGAAGACATGCTCTTCTCTTCATATCTCTTTGAAATTCAAAAAGTGCTGGTTCTCAGCCTAATTTAAATAAATGAATTTTGATTATGATGCTGCGCTGACCCTAAATACATTGGGATAAGGGCAGGAGAATGATTATGATGATGATGATGAATATGATGATTATGATGATGATGATGATGATGATGATTATGATGATGATATTTATGAAGATGATGACGACAAGTGTTTCTTAGTTCGTGACTGAAAGATAGTTACTTGGTTTCTGAACTAGAAAAAAACGAATGGTATCTTATGCTTTGGATTGTCGACTGAATCGTTAGTCGAGTAGCTGGAAGTGCTACTGCTGAGCATGAGGATCTAGGTTCCTTGTTCGGGCAAAGTGTTATTGGGTTTTTCCATCTGGACTTTCTCAGTTTCAGCCCGGAGTCTAGTTTCGTGCCTAGTTGGCAATAGGCCCGCCTCCTACTACATGGGTCTTAAACATAAGTGGCATGCATGAAACATAATTTGAACGTATGTAGGTACACATCTGCCTAACCCGTCAGTAACTACAGGCATGATGTTAAGTTATGGTATCTTCAGACATTCGTTTATGTCCAGCTGTCGTTTAGGCATAATGTACATAAATCACACAGAAAGTCACAAAACAAATTATGTTTATTTAGGTTATACAAGTGTGCTCAAATATATGCAGGTGAAGGGTGACCGAAAACGCTAGAAAAATCCAATTTCGTCACGTCCCGCGACCGGTATCTGCAAAAGAAGTAAAGAAAAGTTAGGAAAAATAATGATGAAAATTCTATTTTTAACCCTTTTTTTCGTCTTCTTGTTTTTCTATAATAAAATAATGGTATTGTGTAGTTTATTTATTGGCGAACCTGGAACTAAAGTGATTTTCCGACACATTATAACATGGATTTTATCGTACCCGTTTGTCTTATATTAGCGTTACGCTACCTACCGAGTCAAACCATCCATTGTGAATCTAAACCATCCACGGACCTACTGAAACACATACGTAAAACTCATTAAGATCAGCCCAGCTGTTTAGAAGAATTCAGTGACATACACACAATATAAATACAATAAAGACGTCTAAATAAAAAAATGTGCTTATGAGATCAGACACGCAACTGAAGTTTACTATTTAAGCGCGATCGTCCCTTGGCGCCAACGTTCGTAATCAACATTGGTATAGCCAATATTGGCGCAAACTATAATGCTTTTGAGTTAACGCTTGTATTAATTTCACTCTTCATAAAAATTCCATACCGGGTGCCTTTTATGAAAATCGATTATTAAGGAGTACAGTCCAAATAGCAACCCTATTTCCCATTATTCATTTACATCCCGTACACTGTAGTTACAAAAAACAAACGCACACAATATTGCTCCGCATGCATCAACTTTTTACAACTTCACCAGCAGTAATTATAACAGGCCAGTTTCAACTGTTAACAACAATCACAACACCGTGTGGGCTTACGTTTGTGTTATTAACTAGCAAAAACTAACCGCAGAGCAATCGTGTAGCCCCGATGTGGACGAAAGTTGTGTCGGAGCTATGTAAAGGCCAGTACATAAGTCTTTGTTAGACGGTCGACGGATGGTCTTATTGAATTTTGATCGAGTTGTCTGACAGAGTAAACATAGCCTGATTGTGAATGAACCAATTATGAAGTGTGTGGTTCCGTGCAGAAAATTGGGCAGCCGAGCTCCTTTGTACCTCCCTCCGTCCCCGAAAATGTGAAACTTCCTCAAGAAATCGTACCTACTCATTCGCATTCTCTTCTACGAGTTTTAAGCAGAATTGTAATAGAGGTCTACAAACAAATTCCATGTTTGCGCCACCGCCAGGTTCAGTAGTAAGTAAGGAACTGGTTATTGTTTTGATGAACCACTAAGACATCGCAGAGACAGCGGATCACCATCCGCCATCTCTGACCGATAAACAATTGTTTTTTTTTGTTCTTAGTAACAAAACCGGCCGCTCCCACTTATGCTTTTATATAGGTACTCGTAGATACAAGTACCTAGAAGTAGGGGGCAAAACTACATTAATATTAGCTATGATAGCCAAGAAAAAAAATAAAAATGATGGGTCCTAAAATGCATCTGATGGTTTTTCTTCCTTTCTAGGCGTTAATTACAAGAGTTCGAATTCTTGAGACCATACAGTCTTAGAAAACTCTTGTAGGAGATAAACGTCTGAACATACGGGTATTTTAGGTGTAGTACTAACATACTAGAATTATTTTCAACATTCCGTAATCAGCATATACAGCGATTATTGTCAACCTGCTGTAGAAGTCTGCTCTTATAAAGGCCGTATTCTCAGAAAATCCAAATTGGCACTAGCCTCAGTAATTATTTTGCTAATATTCTCGTAATTTATTCCATGATTCCTCGTCTTAACTTGAATTATTGCTCAACCCTCATGTAATAAATTGGCATTACGTTTTCAGCGACGACATCTCTAAATTCCATATCAATTAGATACGCCGAGCTCAAATTGAATTCTAAGAAATGTTTTCTCACATTTAAAGTCTCCAAATAAATTGAAATTACTTTCTAAACGGCGACGAACTAAGCAGTCAACTTTGGCAATATTAGTCGCCGGTCGATAAGTTGGTCTTAGATAAAAACAACTTTTACTCTTAATCATAAAGTTTTTGTTTGCAGTGCTTCGGTTGCCAAAATTGCCTACAGCCAGACTTGTAACCCCACACATTTCTCGCCTATTTTGTTGAATGTGGTTACATAAATCGTCGCGGACGCACGAGAACATTTTCCGTACTACAGTATTTTTCCGCGTAATTGGTCTAGACCGGGGTCGATGGCGCTGCAGCTAAAAGTGGAATAAGGAAGGCTTATAGTCATAGTTACTATATTTTTCTGTTACATACTGTACTGTGTAGTAGGTCATGATGTCTCAGGCCCAGGCTTTGCCTCTTGTGCACGAGGTCATGGGTTCAAACCTCTGCAAGTACCATTGTCAAGTTTTCAATTCATATGTACTTTCTAAGTTTATCTTGGAAATCACTGACATCGTTGAAGGAAAACATCTTGAGAAAACCTGGACCTTAATATCAATATAAGTCTGAAATCGCCAACCCGTCTTGAGCAAGCGTAGTGATTAATGCTCGTGCTATCTCTGTATGAGAAGAGGCCTTTGCCCTGCAGTGGGAAAGTAACAGGCTGGTATTATTATTATTATATTATACTGTACATTGTTTACATGTACTTAGAGATTTCCAAATTTACCTCTTTGACGCAGCAATGAGACATACTACTTAAATTATTTAGGCTCGGATTTCTTAAGATTATATTTTCTTGTACCGTGCATGTATCATAATTTTCATTATCATGTGCCTAGCCTTTTCCCAACCATGTTGGGGTAAGTTTTGAGTCTGACCGGCTGCAGCTGAATAACAGTATTTTAAATGGAGCATCTGCCGATCTGACTTCTACAACCTAGTAATATAGTAATAGTGTGGATATCACAATTATTTATGTGTGTTTCATAATGAGTTGCCACATAAAATTTATTTAAGGCTAGGCCCGAGATATGGGATGTATACTCAATTCAACATCGTGGTGTAGAATGTTTGCATACATGTTTTGCTAAATCTGCCGTCTCTTTCAGACACACCAGATTTACGAAGGCCACGGCGTCGTCATGGGCATAATAACCTCGTTTATTTATTCCATGGTATTTAATGCATACTTAATCTATAAATTACGTAAACAGAATCTAGGCATGTTTAGAAAACACCGTATCCATAAATATATGCTTTATATTGCTCTTATAAGAATAAATATTTCTGTTGTTGTTGTGTTGAGAGGCCAGTCGTGTGGGTTCAACTTTATCTCCGATACAGATTCGATAACCACACAACAAATAGATAGAATTTCTCAATCAGGAATAAAGCTTAACATGGATGTCAATATCGTTGATTGCTTTTGTTGCATTTGCATCGTCTGCAACGAAGTATTTTCTCAGGTTAATATTTTGTCTGTATCTTTTGATGCTGTATAATATTTTGTTTACTTATCTACTTTTTTTTTCTTTACTAATGGAAAACCCGGCTTGTATGTCAATAATAAAGATCATCGTAGGTACAAGGAATAATGCACTGGTCGAACTTCTCATCACGTAGAGATGAAATGCAAGATATTACATTAATTTTCTTGAGAAAGAAATTAATAGAAAATGTCTGCACTAGTTAAGTTTAATTTATTACTTTAAGTTAAGTTAAGAAGGTATGATTTTAGACACCTTCTTAACTTAGGGCTCTAAAAGTATCAAGGTCAACGCAATCAAAAATACGGACATTCATGAGACATTTTAATACTTGCAAACAAATCAACACCTATAGGGTTGACCTAGAATCAAGAAATTTGATAATAAGCAAGGTCTCACAGCTCAAGTAAAAGAAAAAGTCCAAGAAACGTTAATAGTTTTATTTCATACAATATTTGTGAACGATTATCATGTAACATACACACAAAAACAATCGAATTGAAAACCTCTTTTTAAAAGTCGGTTACAAATAGGAGTCGTAACATATAGCTAGAACTCTTGATACGGGAAGTATTTGACTGTAACACTAAAAGATAAAATTTGTTAAAACCACACAAACATTTAAGAAGAAATCACTCAGCTCTTGTCTGCGCTTATAAGAAAAGAAAAACCTAGAAAACGGAAAACAAAAACGATAGGACGAAGATGTACGAACCAAACATACTTACAGACATCCAGAATATTAGTACACTTTGAGTGCAACTAGTTCACGTCGAACCGACTAAAAGGAATACTATTGTCGGCGAAGCAAAAGAAACTTCCCAAAATACCTCCAAGGTGTACTTTCCTATTCTTCGTAATATTTTTCCAAGGAGAATTTATTTTACTGTACAATTTTAATTGGACACGCTCACTTACAGGCAATTTTGTGTGAAGCGAAGAATGTATACTTATATCGAAAGTTGTATTTTTGGTAAAAGGGACTTTGTGAAACTTCGCGAGATTCTCATCCCATGCTGTTTAGGTATTTGATGACTCCAATTTGCATGTACTCAATACACAGAGGCTAATTTTAAGAAAAATAGAATTCTCAGAAATGAATGTTTAACTGTGGTAACTAACATTAAACTTGCGACGATAAAGAAAGAAAGAAAAAACATTTATTCAGCATGATAGGTACTAGATAAAGAAATAAAAGCAAGAAAAATAAAAAATAAACATTATGTTTAAATACTCACTCTACTCTTTTAAGTTGACTAATTGTCATAATATCACGCCTGTATAACGCGAAGGTTGGGCAGAGGCGCACGTATAGTAACACCCACATTTCAACAGTTATGTTTTTTTAAATCCAAACTCCGGGCTGCTAATAGCAAAATTTCTATTGGAAAAACTCAGCAACATTTTGCCTAAACTGGAAATAGAACCCAGGGCGTCACGCTCAGCAGTCGCAGCTGGAACCACTAGAACAACGAGACAGACTTATTTTTATGCCTCTTAAAATCTCATGTTTTTCACAAGTATCAATGCAATAGAAAATACTGTCCAGTTTGATTATTATGTTTTTTTTTTTCTTTAACAAAAAGTTCTTAATCTAATTTACAAATAAATGCTATAAACAAGAGTATGTACAGACGCCATCACATCAAGCTATTACTAACTGTCATTTCTTCCCAATTAAACATGAACCTTATACTTTTGTAACAAAGATTATATACTATCAAAGAAATTTGACAGATTGGGGCCAGCAGATCAAGCTACCTAAGTTTTGTACACAAAAGTTTTAGCATCTGGAGCCGAACTACGAGGAACCGCTATTTTTCGTTTACAGCGCCAATTGACTGTATGCCGTGCGTGAAAATATTTAGTCTAAAGCTTTATACTAGTTCCTCAATTTATTTAACACCCCTACTACATGCTTCGTGCAAGAATTCACACGCTCCTACAAATTCCTTCATACCGATACAGGTGTTCCTCCACAGTTAAACTGCAGCACAAGCGCCTTAACAATACCACAAATTAATCAGCCTTAAGTACACGGTATAGGTTCTATTGTTGCGTACATTACTTTCGCTAACGAAGTAGATAGAGGTCGTAGTGATTCTGACAGGAACATGTGGGTATCGCTTGAAGGCAATTAGGTAAGAGAACATGTTGGATTTAAAGTTACTGTAGTGGATGCACAAGACAGTACAAAGTAGTAAGGATTTAAGATTAAAGCCGCTTTCTCAAGCGTACGTGTTATGTTTTGATTATGGCAGTTTCAAAGGATTATATTATTATATGACTAGTTAATGCCCGCGACTTTATCTGCAAAATGGAATTTAAATTTTTTCAAGGATTATTGTTTTTGTACATAACCCTAATTATTTTTCTAAAATAAAAAGTCTAGTTACTCCTTAACAAATCAGCTGCTACTAGTGAATATCTCGTCAGTATTAGTACAGCTGTTTCGGAGATTACCTCAAACAAACAGACGGAGAGACAGACAGACTACAATTTTAGAAATTCTTTTTTTTTGTATGACTACCGTATAAACTATCATAATTATGCATTATGTAAAAACGGTGTTATTTTATTTCTTTATATAGATTATATCCTGGTAAAGATTCAATTTCTCTCGACTTTTTCAACTCAAATTCTGGAATAGATCAAAATTGAACTTGAAGAACAAAATTGGGTCAAAAGACATTGTGGTTCTGATTTCGTAACTGCTTTATTAATTTGGGATTGCCAGCACACAATAAGAGCGGTGAATGCTAGTTTTTTAAACATTACGCATTTGTACCGCGAAGGGTTAGTCAGAGCTCTGCCTATAGTAGACCCTCATTTCAGCCAGGTTTATAGAAATATCCATAAACCTGGCACAAATCAATACTCCGGAATGCCACTAAAACATTCCAATGAAAAATCCTATAAATAATTTGCTCATCAGTAGCGCTAGCCACAGCTAGCCCAGCCCAAGGAGAACAAAAAAAAGTAAGCTTTTGCCTATTTACACAACCCAATTATTTTGGTTTTTTTGAACCTATTTGGTACAACATTAACTACAAGTTTATCTTTGAACCTCACAAACTACTTATGCTTTCATAACTACAGTTCTTACTCTCCCTCGGAAAAGTATAAAAGTAATTAACTGGAATACGATGTAATGGATTTTACAGCGGTGCACAACGATGTCGGGGCATTTTTCATTCTTGCACTTGTACGCAGTATACCAGCATTGATAAAGTAATAACTGAGTTTTCTTGTAAACATCCTAAAGAACTATAGCTGTATTGATTATGGTAGAGTACTTTCATGGATCTTCTGTAGGTTATGAAGACTCCACCGTGCCTCGGAACGCCGGTTAGGCTGCTGGTCCCTTCTGCCATTTGTAGTTTTTCGACAGTCGCTAAGGGTAGTCAGAAACCCGAAAATCTGACGACCAGTCCTACCAAGGGGTATCGTGTTGCCCAGTAATTGGGTTGTGGAGGTCAAAAAGACAGTCGCTCCATGTAAAATACTGGTATTCTGCTGCATCTGGTTAGACTGGAAGCCGACTCTAACCTAGTTGGGAAAAGCCTACGCCTATGATGACTTTTCATGAAAAAGCGATCTTCATTTGTTCATCTTGTGTCAAAGTGGAAGATATAGTATTCGTAATAAATGAGAAAGATGAAATATTAAATTCCATAAATTATGTTTTAGTAAATAATGCGTGAATATTAAAACCGACTAGAACGCCTTAGCATCAGAATGTTGGGACTTAAATGCAAATAATTTGTAAATAGGTAAGTATGCCTTCTAATTGTAGGTAAGTACGGGCAGAAATTAAAATAAGTCTCGAGCTACGATCCAACTTAAATAATCTATGAAAAATGAATTAAATTTACAGTTACTTAGAAATTACTAAATAAATAAATAAATAATGCTGGACAATCCACACAGCATCATCTAGCCCCAAGCTAAGCAGAGCTTGTGTTATGGGTACTAGATGACTGATATACTTAATACAATACATTACATAGATAGATATTTTTATTATACATAGCAAATACCCAGAACACCCGGAACAAATATTTTTAGATCGTACAAACATTTGTCCCAAGGCGGGAATCGAACCCGCAACCTCTTGCGTCGCAGGCGGACCTTCGCCCGCCGCGCCACATCGGTCGTCATGCTAAAACATATCATCACCATCTCTGCCAGCCCTTTCCCAAGTAAGTTGGGGTCGGCTTCCAGTGTAAACGTATGCAGCTGAATACTATTATATTATTTTATGTGGAGGAACTGCCCATCTGACCTCCACAAAGTAATACGATACCCCTTGGTAAGACTGGTTGTCAGATTTTCGAGCTTCTGTCTACTCATAACGACTGTCAAAGGTCTACTAAATGACTGCCAGGACGAAAGCCGTTTAACGTGTTATTATGTAATGGACGGCCATCCATCCACAGACCACCCTCAACAAACGTAGCTTATCCTTCCATCGACCCATGCGGCTATTTTTATTTAGCCACGAGCTCCTCAAAATTAATATAGAAACGTACGAAGTAAAACATCTGAGGTCAAACTATGTAGACGTGTGTTGCTCAATGTATTGCAGACTGAGCAATAGTTGGCGAACCTCGAACCTGCAAACAACAGCCGAAACCGCAAACTTCAAAATTAAAACCGACCAGTTTTATAAAATAAGCTCAAATCTGAGGCAACCCTAGGCGGGCAAACACGAGGAATCGTTGCAAACTTCTCTGTTCATACCTAGTTTGTTTATGAGCACATGCCTAGTTTGTTTAAAAGTATATAACTTTGATGTTAAAGTACGAACATGTTTGAACAGTTTATTTACAGCCAATGAATATAAATGGTTAATATGAATAATGCTGACTCCGTGTGAGCTAGGGCTGGCATTGAAGGGGGCAGCAAATCATAGTAATGTACGGGCGATAAGTGACAGTGTTGTAGTCAAGCTTGAAGGTCGCTGTCGGAAATATATGGGGGCGTATTTATTTTCTGCGGAAGTGGGAAAATGTTTTGTATTTTTGGTGACGAGAAATAGAGATGATACTATATATTATGGCTGTGATTACGAGGAGAGGGTTAAAGTTCTAGACGTTATGGAACCAATGAAAACCCAAAACTTTGCCAACTAAATAACTTTATAATTAAAATTGCAGTCCTTACTGCAACTGAATCAAGTCATAGTAGTACCTAGTTTTTCAAATATGTTCTTTGTAAAACTACCCGCTAATTACGAGTCAACTGGAAACTTTGAAAAACTTGTCCGTGTTTATCCTTGTTTACTAGAGTCATTCAGTGTGTATGTACCTACAGCTGAACAAGTGTACAGTGGCCACATCGAGCTACCCCAATGTGTCAGATTTTCCCAATAGAACATGTAACTTATTTCTATTAAAATAAAGTTGAAAAACTATCAAAGAAATCTGACACAATGGGGTAGCTTGATTGCTGGCCTCTGTACATTTCCAAAACTAAGCTAGTCTAAAGAATCCCTACTTGGCGACAAAATATAGTTGATCCCCATAGTTAACATTTGATTACGGACGCAAGACGGTAGCTCCGACTTTATTCGTATAGAAATAACCGGTGCCTGCAGTCACGTGGATCACGTACGTCAGAAGGCAACAAACAAGTTGTCAAACACATTAAATCGTTGCTTATTTACGCCATATAAAAATAACTGACGTCATATAACAATAAAAAATACATTTCTTTCTCTTCCAAAAATAAATACAATGAAAAACTTAATACTTAAAAATATTAATAATTATTGATTTGTGGGAGACTGGTGCCTAAACTAAGCCGGAAATACGGCTCTAACCCCAACTCACAACAAATTGTTTCACAAACATCCCAATTAATCCGATATTTCATCGCCCGTCTCGAATAAAATCGTCAGCAGGAGGAATTGATACAAGCTTGCCCCCGTCGGGTTTACCTAGTGTCGATCTGTCAGCGAATCAACTACGTATCTAGGTCAAACTGGCGCGGACAAGTTAAATAATTGAAATCACTTTGGCTGGATATTGATAGGCTGCTGTTTTATGCTGTGGCATGCATTTTGTATGGACTGTGAAATATTCATTCGTATTAAAATTAATTAGTGGTTTGTAAAATTTATGTGGCGACGCGCGACGGTTTGTGTAAAGGTGAGTTCATACCGAATACACCGATTACGTATATTGAATTTGTTGCTGAATAAAAACCAGATGTGTTATAAGTCGTTTCATTATCATCATCTTCTGCCTAACCTTTTCCCATTCATGGTGGAGTCGGCTTCAATTCTAACCGGATGCATCTGAATGGAGCGACTGCATATCAACCCAGTTATTGGGCAATACGATACCCCTCGGTAAGACTGGTAGTCAGACTTTCGGACTATCAAAGATCTACAAGTGACGAATGTGACCAACGGCTTAACCGAGGCACGGAGGAGTGACGATATGTAATTAACGGTCACCCATCCACAGACTGACTTCAGCAAGCGCAGCATAACCTTTGATCGACCCGTGCGGCTGTTTTTATATAGTCACGAGCTCCAAGTCGAGTATAAGTCTTTTGTAATAATAATATCTTGTTACTGTCCCTCTGCAGGGCCTCTACTCATACGTAAAATACCAGCCTATTACTGTCCCACTGCAGGGCAAAGGCCTCTTCTCATACAGAGAAGGCATGAGCATTAATCACCACGCTTGCTCAAGACGGGTTGGCGATTTCAGACTTATATTAATAATGTAAGTCCGGGTTTCCTCACGATGTTTTCCTTCACCGATGTCAGTGATGTCCAAGATAAACTTAGAAAGTACATATGAATTGAAAAACTCACATTGGTGTCCACTTGCCCAGGTTTGAACCCACAACCTCGTGCACAAAAATCTCACATTGGTGTCCACTTGCCCAGGTTTGAACCCACAACCTCGTGCACAAGAGGCGAGGCCTAAACCACTGGGCCATCATGACAGACTCATACGTGCGGCTTGGCAATTTCAAAAATACATTGATTATAATTCCACGTTGTTTTCCTTCACCGATGTCAGTGATGTCTAAGATCAACTTAGAACGTACATATAAATTGAAAAGTAACATTGGTACTTGCCCGGATTTGAACACACAAACAACCTCGTGCGTGAGAGGGGAGCCCCCAGGGATTTTCCCTCTTCACTTTCGCGTTACATGATCAAACTGACGACTACTAAAGTACAGCTCATCTTAGAACAAAAATAAGTTACAAGAACAGACCTACAATCTTATTTGTAACTAGCTGTTGTCCGTTGAAATTCATGGGTTTTAATTGTTTTGCGCGGAACTCTGATTGATATTCTAATATAAAAGTTGCCTAAGTTGCATCACCTGCCCGCGAAAATTCTTTCAAACCGGGTTCAGCTGTTTCGGAGATTAACTCAAATAAACAGATGGACACAGACAAAAATTCAAAAAAATGTTTTTAGTATAACAACCATTTTCATACGCATTTAGTAAAATGCTGTTATTTTGACATTACAAACAGACACTTCAGTTTTATTTACTTGTATATAATAGCTGTGCCCCATGGTGGCCCACGCTCCTAAGGGTCATAGTGTTTTCTTAGCCTATAACCTTCCTCAAGAATTACGCTATCAAATGCTTTTTCAAATCAGAATGGGAGTTCCAGAGATTAATGCCTTCAAACAAAAAAAAAACAAACAACTTCGAAATAAAAATCAACAAATTTGTTTCAATTCAATCCAATCAACCAAAAATTCCAATCAACCACACAACACAAAGGCACTTAAGTACGTCAAATTTAAATTTAAAATAAAATAAGTACTAAAATGATTTTAGTTGCCCCTTCTAAAAGGTATAGTTTCGTTTGGAGAAGAATGGGCAAGAAACTCCACACTTCAGCCATATCATATGAGTATACATTCAAAATGATGACATAATATTCAATCTTGCTATGTTCAGGCATAGTTGGCTGCACGATTTTCACACATCGCGTCCCTGAGTCCGATGAGATGGTTGAGCAATATTATCAAGGCCGTCGCAGAGTGGGACCTTGACATCAGCTCAAACGATACTGGGGGATGAGCTAGTAGAGTACTCAGTTCATTAAGCACATCGACTTTTAGAAGAAGCGTTGTCTTTGTCGCTCATATATATAATAGGTTTAAAGAACTTTATTCTCAAAAAAAGACACAAAAAAGTCAATTATTTGAGAGCAATATTATCTTAGACTAAGTTTAATTCATCACTACATCTTAATTATAATACCCACATCAATCCAATGCATTCAGTGTTGACGAAAGGTGCTATTTTTAATCAAATATTGTGCTAACTGACTCTTAAATGCATTCAATGAATGTAAGGGTAGTTTGTTATAAAATAATAATAAATAATAATAATGCTGTACAATGTACACAGCATTATCTAGCCCCAAGCTAAGCTAATACTTAATACAATACATTACATAGATAGATATCTTTATTATACATAGCAAATACCCAGAACATCCGCAACAAATCTTTGTAGATCGTAGAAACATTTGTTTCAAGGCGGGAATCGCACCCGCAACCTCCTGCGTCGCAGGCGGACCTTCGCCCGCCGCGCCTCATCAATAAGCGCCATATTAATAACCGGTTACTATACTAGTTAAATGAGATCCGTTAATGTAACCGCTGTTTTATATTGTATGTTTATCAAAATTCATTTTGCGTCGACTATGATAAATTAATTCGGTACGAAATTATTGAAGCTTTAAATCGCGTCATATCATTTTGCAAAGTAGGCTTGTTTTTAATAAAATATAATTTCGAAAGCTATATTGAAGTTTTCTAATTATAGGTGTAGTCATTTATCATTTATTTTATCATAATTGGCGCGAAATTAATTTTGATCAGCTACGACGCAAAATAGCGCTGCAAATTACAAAAGAAAAGTAAGCCTTTTTTAATTTCGCGGTTGATGGCAATAGGCTCTCCCCTTATAATCTGGGACTTAAATATAACTGGTGAAATTTATTATAGGTACGCCTCTGCCTTATAACTTAAGGCAACACAGGCGTGATGTTTGAAATATGAACAGTTTTTATAGTTTTCTAATATAATAACGAACATATACCTACCTATAAATCTACTGTGTCGGCACAGGCATAGTCCTGCAGCTACGTACGTACGTAAATGTAACCTCAACCACATTTCTAGGTACCTTGGTAAACGAATAAATAACCCTAACTTGGCATGCCCCCCGCCCCACACACCCCCGCTCCACCCCCGCGCTGCGTTCCTCGGAACATAAGAGCTCTTATATTTTCTGCAGTAAATTCAAACCTGTTGGACTATAGTCGTGAACTAAAAAGAAACTGCACACTGACCGTAATTTTTCATTTTTTGTATTTCGAATTAAATATTTTTTAAATTATTAAAAAAAACGCATTTGCGATGGACTGTGAACAAAGTGACGCTTAAATGAAATATTTGAAAAAAGACAATTGATTTTTTCATGAAAACTTTTGTTCAACGATAATCATGAATGTTGGCCAGAAAAGAAAAATAGTTCAGCTCACTATCTACACGCTAGGCAATGTATGGATCCTGTGGCTTTAGTGGGAGTTTTTGAACCTAATCGGTTAGGCTAATTCTATTACTGGCTTATCCAATTTTAGTACAAATTAAAGTTTACGTTCAATTTTTACTGAAACTTACTTTGACAATAATAGGAGACACAACTGTTCCATATTTTACTATGTTTTAGTTTTATTTTGTTATCACTCAAATATTTAAGCAGAATATCTACAAATACTAGATATCAGTAGATTTTCGAGAACGAAGTTTTCTTTTTTGTATGAACGTATGTCTTCTGTGGCAAGTAAACAAAATTTATTTATTTCTTTTCTTTCCATACAAATTGACGTAAGTGAACGTTAAAGTTAATACGAAGGAGTAATACTCTCGGACTATGCCCACTAATTACAATGAAGGCCATCTATGATCGTCATTTGTTTATGGCATTTGAATTTTTCTCGTTGGTTATCCCGCTAACAAAGTCTTTAATTATTTGCTGACAAAGATGTAGTTAAGAATATTTTCCACTTTCCCTTAGCTTGATTAATTTATACCTCATTAGTAGGTATCTTCTCATAGAACATAGACAATACAAAGCAATTATGCATGTAGATTGATGGAATTCTCTCATCCCATTGATGATCTGAATGGTAAGTGCGTTTAATATTCATAAGGAATCGATTGATTGTAGCAGCATTCGTCACGACCTTACTATTGCCAACTGAACAGAATTCTAAAAAAATTTGGAAAATCCAAAAGTGCACGTCTCAACGCTCATTTTATGACAAAAATGACTTGATTGAATTAGACGGTAATTTTCAATAGGCTATTACCCAGAATGATACTGAAGCGGATGAAAAAAAAAATGACTCAAAAAGTGAAGTTTTTTGGGCGATATCGTGACCACATACATCATCCGAACATACAGACAACCCGACGTCCACTGAAATAGTTTTTCAAAACGGTTTTTTATTTACTATCTAGCAAAAATAGTGTTTTTTAAAAGTATCTACTGTCATAAAAAAGTGTTATTGTTGATATTTGTCAACTCATTTAATACTCAAAGTCCAAAAGGATCGGATAAAAGCAATTTAAGCCGAGATAATTGCTTGACCTTGAGAGAGTGAGAGTAAAGCACAACTCAACGCTTCGCGTTGAGACGTGCAATTGCTCTAATGGCAGATAAACAGATAACATTATTATTGCTAGTGGTCGCTCGGTAGTCGAAATCTGACATTTTAAGTATTTGCACTTCTTCTCATGAACTTTAACCATCCCAAATCGCACACTCCTCCGTATGGGCAATATTGTTATAAAGGCATACGACGTTTTTGCTTAACGTTTTACTACGGTAATAAACCAATTTTTGACTTTGACAGATACGAGATTTAACTACTGTCATCGCAAAACAGTAGCGTAAGACAGTTCTCAAAATTCACATAAATAATTGGATGGTTGCAAGTTTTAAAGTCGGGGTCAAAAGTCACAAAAATCTTTTTTTTCATTTTTTTTTAGTTATCTATGGGTTTTACGCTATTTGTATTTATTATCAATATTGTAGAGAATTGAATTCTCTACAACTTTTTTATTTTACATTTTTTTTATACTTTGAGTAATTGTTTTCGAGATAGAGGGCGTAGAGCGCGCGGTCAGAGAATTATCTGAGGTCAACTGATAGTCTCGATCAAAAACTCGTAATATTAAGGTTATAATTTATTGTTAAACATATAATTATCATTTTTTATTAACTTTTAGTTTACTGGCTACTTTTTATAAGCAAACCACGCGGGCAAAGCCGCGGGCGGAAGCTATAACCCGAAAAACCGATATTGGTTTTAAGAAATCCATGCATACATCGATAAAATCGAAATGTAGTACTTTAATATTAAGAAGTTCTTAGCAATTTATCTCCGCACAATCTAGGATTATAACCCAACTTTCCCCAAGTAATAGAAGTCAAACATTAATAATATCGCGGAAACTTCCCATGGGGACGGATAGAAATTACAGTGCGATACGTGTTACGAACCTAGAGGAAATAAATGCAAGAAAAAATCTTTCTTTGCGCTATTTTCAAAAGGAGATAGGCAGACACTAAGGGCAAAATTCATAGATCGTACTTCGACTTTGCTAAGTAAAGTTACAGTTTCATGCGAATGTGAAACTTATTCTTGAAATTTTAAGGTTTATATTTGTTTGAAACGCTAACTTTACTTGGCAACACACAATTAAAGGATCTTGCCCTTGGAAGAAAACTTCCACATCTTACTTCTTCGATTTTAAACAACAAAGCGACTTAATTGCTTTGGCTCACGTCACAATACTTTAATAAGTTTTAGATACGCGTTATTTTGATATGGACATTTAGAGAGAATTGTATCTTGCCAAAAAAGATAGATTAATATCGAATAAAAAAACAGTGTATATATTTTCTCCACAAACCTACCATGTCGCAAATATCTGCCTAGCTAGAGCAACCACATATTATTTTTAAGGCTTCAGCTTTAAGTGCACGTCGAACATACTTCGGTAAGCATGTAGGACATATTCATACAGCATGTAACGCATATTATACTGAATTTCAGCACGACGTACTGCCATGCACATACACTGTATTATGTAAATTTGAGAAGCTGTTTGCCTACGAGAGTTCAAAACTAATTTAGTGCTTTATGTGTCCAGAACTAAAAGTCCTTAGTCATATCAAATATGGAAGGAAGTTTAGTTCTAGGTACCCTCTCTAGTCTACTGGCTTCAAGACAGAATGTTTGTCTTCAAGAGACCGCTTTTGTCACGAAACTAAACGACTGCTTGAAGTACAAGCAGTGGTTTCGTCAAAGTTAGTGAAAAAGCACACCGAACTAACTCACACACTGAATATTCAAAACACTTCGGATGCCATTATTTTTTATCAAATATTATGTTTCAGCATAAAGATATTAGTTATTTAACAACTACTTTTATCCCCAACAGCCCCCTTTTATCCCCTCAACCAAACTGCAGACAAAATAAAAATTGATTTACTTCGAAATACAGAGAATCTTTGTTTCGTTTTTCTGTGGGTTCGTGACTTCATAATCACATCTGCACGGGTGGATCGAAGGTTACGTTACGCTTGCCGAGGTCAGTCCATCGATGGGTGACCATTCATAACATATCGAAACCTCTACGTGTCGTTACGGGTAGTCACAAGCCCGAAAGTATGAGAACCAGTCTTACTAAAGGGTATCGTAATACCTAGTGCCTGGATGAGATACTTATTCGGTTCCCGTAAAACACAAACATTCAGCTGCATTGCAGACTGGAAGCTGACCCCAACATAGTTGGGAAAAGGTTAGGCTCATAATGATATCATTAAATTATGTAACAACTACGATTGTTACTTAATTCATCTAACTTATTAATTACATACTTTGACCATTACCGTGTCAGTTTTTTGGAGAAGTCACCATTTAGTTATGAGCACAGTTTGGCTACTTCTCAAATTATTCGTGTATTTTTCTTCTTTTTCTTTGTATTTTATTCTGTTTGGCGCCACTTTATACTTCTTAAAAAACATTTATATAAAAGTTTTAAGCCCTTGCACTGAAGTAGGACGTATATAAAAAATCTGACACTTAAAACCTACATGGTACGAAAATTACTACAGTGTTAAATAAATAAATAAATAATGCTGGACAATCCACACAGCATCGTCTAGCCCCAAGCTAAGCAGTTCTTATGGGTACTAGATGACTGATATACTTAATACAATACATTACATAGATAGATATTTTTTTTTATACATAGTAAATACCCAGAACAACCGAAACAAATATTTGTAGATCGTACAAACATTTGTTCCAGGGCGGGAATCGAACCCGGAACCTCCTGCGTCGCAGGCGGACCTTCGCCCACCGCGCCACATCGGTCGTGTTTGATTACAGGCCGTTTTAATATAACAAATGAGCATCGTGAATGACGTGAAACGTTGAAAACGAATATAACAATGGTTTTCTGTGCTAGCGAAATAAATCAGAACATGGCTTACGACCAATTAACATTGTTAAGTTCAATATAGAGAGAAACACATAAAAACACTATATTTTCTCTCGACACTGGTGTTGAAAAAGTCTAAGTAAATGATTTTTACTGCATTGTAACCTCATTTCCTGATACTCTTTTACTGGATTTTAAAGAAGCTCTTTTTAGTGGTCGGTAATTTCTTTTGTTTTAACAATTTAAATGCTACGGTACTAATACTGTGGCCTATCGTCTTTGCTGACTGGCCATTATGATGTGTTTTGGTTTTATTTATTTCTCCAATAATCATACATAAGAGAACTTACTACTAAGCGGGATACGAAATAGTGCCAATAGCATCTTGAAAGACATAGGTGATAAGTCAGACTGTGTCTTGCGGGAGTATTGGACCCTTGGTACAGACGCCAACACATCATGCTTTCCCAATTTTAAAAACTTTCAAAATTAAACATGAACCTTATTCATTTGTAATAAAGATGAAAAACTATCAAAGAAATTTGACAGATTGCGGTAGCTTGATCTACTAACTGGCTTCTGTAGAACTGAGTCCCACACATATACATAATACATAAGCTGTATTTCTAACAACCGCCACGATATATAATATATAGTAGTAACGTTGTATTCTCTATGCAAATCCACAACAGTATAAAACCGTTTAAAATTTTACCAAAATGCTTAACATGGCGTGGGCGGTACATTGCCAAATATATCACTTTTATGAACAACACAAACTAAACTTGCCTATATTGACACTGAGCAAATTAAGCTCATTGAAGAAACAACTTGCAGTCTACTAGCCAGTGAAAGTCGGGTAAATTTAAATGTATGACTCAGACTAGGCTTAATTTTGTGTGTAAACTTTTTATTTGTTCGGAATCCGCATGTGACATAATACCAGGCTGCAGAGCGACCTTTACGTAACCCTGCACCGTTTTAGAATTTACTAGCTTCAGGCTCTCTTTGGCTTGGAAATAGGTATGCGACAAATGGGGGGTTAGAAAGTTAGAATGGTGATTTCTGGCTGCGTTTAGTTTTGTCGCGATGGAGAGGTTGATAAGTATTTCTAGCTCAGGGTCAATAGTTTCAACCTTCAGAGTTGCACTGCTCATAATCGCATGGCATTCGAATCAAATAATCTTGGCGACCGATGTGGCGCGGTGGGCGAAGGTCCGCCGGCGACGCATGAGATTGCGGGTTCGATTCCCGCCTTGGGACCAATGTTTGTACGATCTACAAAGATTTGTTCCGGGTGTTCTGGGTATTTGCTTTGTATAATAAAAAATATCTATTTATGTAATGTATTGTATTAAGTATATCAGTCATCTAGTACCCATAACACAGGCTCTGCTTAGCTTGGGGCTATATGATGTTGTGTGGATTGTCCAGCATTATTTATTTATTTATTTAATCTTGACAACATTGTGTTAGTTCTTTCTCTTTCCAACATTATCCGATCCCGTCACAGTTTTTGAGATTATACTTAAATTATATAGGTATTCCAGTCCCAGCTGCTACAGCGTTATATCTCTTTGCCCTATTAGGTCTTGCGCTCATTATCCAAATGTTTTCTTTGTCAAAAACACAATGTCATATTTCTAAAGAAATGCCAAGGCCAAGCTTTCGCGGAGGGGTTTTATAAGACAAGTGTAAAAGTAACATGAAGATTTTGCAGTTAAGTTTCACTTTGAGAATATAGAATGCCTAGTTTACATAGATATTCACATTATGTTTGTTTACTGTAATTGGCAATCATCATCTGCCTGGCCTTTTCCCAACTATGTTGGGGTCGGCTACCTGTCTAACCGGATGCAGCTGAATACCAGTATTTTACATGGAGCGACTGCCCATTTGACCTCCACAATCCAGTTACTGTAATTGGCAATGTTTTAAAAATTTAAGCCCCCTAAACAAAAATATGATTTCCAGATTATTCTATTCTATGCTCTGATGGTACCTTTTAAAACTCACCAGGAGTATCAAAGATTATTGATTACCAAAAAGCCTTTGATACCGTCTCACACAAAACCATTTGGAAAACCTTGTAAGCTCAAAGCGTTGATAATCAGTATATAAATTTAAAAAGAGAAATATATGTATATCAGGTGTAATAGTCGAGTCGAGCTAGAAACTATTGGTCCAAGTTGTCCAGTACAGAGAGACGTTCAGCAAGAGGACCGTCTATCTTCCAATAAAATATTGCTATACAATAGTCCATAATCGTCATACATTAACAAGCAAACTAAGCTATGAAAAATACCTCACGCTTGTTAGTACACAGCTACTATTAAATCTGCCCGCGAAAAGAAAGGTGAAGTGAGCGTCAAGTGAACTGTCAATAAAAATTGACTTAATATTTTATTGAAAATAAAAGGTTATTCTTTCTCTGACAGTAAAACAAGGTGAGACAAAAAATTGAGAACAGTCTCCTAGGAATATTTTCGTGTAGTTACAACGGTTAAGGTACCTGCCCTTACTGATCCGTCTCAAAAGTCCACCCTGGAAACCATATGGAACACACTTTGCCGCACTAGTACGGAAATCTAAAGTAAAAAACACGCGTGTTAAATATATGTAGGTAACAGCCAATTCTCTCGTGCATATGCTGGAAAAGATTTTATTCATCCAATAAGAGAGAACTTGAGCGAACATTGCTCTCACACACACAAGCAAACAAACAAACAAAAATTTCACACAAATGACTTTTGCCTGCGGCATGATGTTTCTGTTTCAGTGTAGTTTCTCTCAACAGCACACAGCCGTAGTGCTGTGTTTTAAGTAATTAACAGCCTGTTAGTGTGTTACGCGAATATTCAAGTAAACGAGGGGCTCTTATTCCGGCTTGTTATTTTGAGTTGTTTATTTTTTTTTTTGACGATGACTCAGATGTCAATGGAAGCAGGTTCACTAAGAAAATAATTTATTTCGGAACTTAAATAGTTATAAAGTCAGATTTTTATTTTTATTTGGAACTTTACATACCATGAAGTAGCTTAAACCAGTAAATTTTGGGACATGCCCGCCAGACTGTTCCCAAACCACTGCAACTCATGAAAACCAGAAGCAACAGTGGCAAGCCCGACGAGTGCGGCGCGGCGGGCGAAGGTCCGCCTGCGACGCAGGAGGTTGCGGGTTCGATTCCCGCCCTGGGACAAATGTTTGTACAATCTACAAAGATTTGTTCCGGGTGTTCTGGGTATTTGCTAGGTGTTGTGGGGTGCATAGTGTTAATATTCAAGAATACAAGCCGATACATGGAGCCCACTGTGAATGACAGTAACCATGGAAAAATAGAAAATGTTTATAACTATTGACACTATGCACCCACGCTTTTTTCCATTAATATACATTTTTTTCTAATTTACACTTTTCTTAATCCAAATTTATTAAATTTTATTTTCTATTTTTTAGTTGGATTTTCTATAAAAACGTGTTTTTTTAGTTTATTTAAACTATAATTTATTTTTCAATTTTTAGTTGAATTTTTTATAAAAACGTGATTTTTAGTTTTTTTTTTTTGAACTATGTAATTTTTTTTCGAATTATTGCATTGTCAGCGGTCTTTGACAGGTTTGCAAAATTTGAATGAAATCTGACCGTTTAAAGTGGGTCAAAATAGCGTCAAAAGGAGTCGGTTACAAACATACATACATACATACAGGTGAAACTAATATAAAGCGTGTAAAAAAATACGTAAGAGTTCGCAAGGTATCACAACGACATAAAATCCACATAATACCAAGAGACCGGGCCTAAAGCCTCCTTAATTTAAAATTAATCCCTCAATAGAACATACCGAGCTGTAGACGAGAATATTTATAAATATTTGGCGACCCACTGCTTAAATCACATGTCTTTTCAATTTTCAGTTGGAATTTTGCTAACCTCAATATGCCTAAAATTTAAGAATAGGTTGTCATTCTTTTGACAACCCATTCTTAAATTATAGGCCAGCCTGGCATTTCAAATTTTAATAGACTAGGAACTGGTTTGCATCAAATGAAAATGAATTTTAAATAAAACAAGATAAAGAACTTTGGTTTAGTGGCAGCAAGCACTACATCTAAGCATGGGGTTCTACGATTACGATACCGATCTACGATACGGGGAGTACGATTTCCGGGTCGAGCAGTGTTATTGGTTATTTATTGTTTTAAATTAAAGGTTGAAACGCACAGTACACATTTGAGAGTGTACAGTAGACATTTTTAGTGAGTTGGTAGATTTTTGTTTTAAAAAATATAAAAATGGTATAACATAAAAATTGCATAATTAGGAATCCACAAATAGTTAACTCAATCTGAAAGAAACTGTAAGATTACTTTCTTCTTATTCGTGTAAGAAGAAGATAATCTAACCTCCGAGAAAAGTGAAAAATAAATATTTTATAGAGTAGGTACTAAAGTGACTAAATACTTTTGCTTTTTAATTGTTGTTTTTCTTCCTTAGCAAAACATCGCGCCTATGTTCTCCTAAGAGTTAGGCAGAAGTGTAAGTAAGTATGTATTATACAACCACATTTCGCGAGTTATGTTTTAAGTGCCATGTAATTGTTGGCGAGCCTATGGCCGCCAACCGAGCACAAATCTAGACTCCAGGCTGCTACTTAGCAATGCTAGATAGAATATTCCAACAACACTTTGCCCGACCAGGGAATCGAACCCAGGACCTCATACTCAGAGGCTATCTCATTATATATTATATTATACACAAAAACAATTTTATGGACAAAGTTAGTACGAAGGCGTGCTTAACCCAACATCGTGTTAAGTTTGGTTTGATGTGTAGTGGGATCGAATTTTAATCAGTATGTGATGAGCTATTAAACATGGCCGGTCAGATGATAAGTTTCATGTAAGTTTGTTTTATTACCATTTTTATTATCCTTTTTATTGTGTTTTCCTGTATTTTTGTAAACAAGAGTTTAGGTTGCTCGAAATGAATGTATTTTATTTTTATTACGCTTCAAAATTTATTTGCATTTTGACAATACAATAAAAGCTAATATTTTACACGCTCGGCTCAAAAACATTGCATAACTGAATTACACTAGCGAGCATTAAAAGCTTTGGTGTGTCACACGAAAAAAAACACCGAAACCAATTTTATAGATCCTACACTCCATTATTTTTGTTCACACACTGCAAAATAAATCGGATTGCGAGTGCTTAATCTAAAAGGCTCGATACATCAACAATTGTTGGGCCAATCGATTCTTCAGAACGTTGTACTGTTACGGAAAACCGAATCGAAAGTTAATAACAAACTTCTGGAGAAATAACAGCGCCAGATAATATTTCTCAAAGTTCCTGAAATTCATTGGTTAGTAATTTTCTGTTTTGTTACGGTATCTGCCTTCAATATTGATTTCATTGCATTCAAGATAACGAGTTTCATGAAAATGAAAAGTTTAAAACAATTTACAGGCCAATATAACAATTTCAAATTCAAATTATTTATTTGTTTGAACATTGTTACTACAATATAACAAGATCTATTTCTAATGTCAGGATATGTTTAACCTAATAGCAATACACAATACATTTAACACCTACTTTTTAATAATTTTATATTAATTGATAAAATGCAAATAAAATATTTATTTAAATTTACTAATAACATTAACATCATTAAATAGAATTGAGCTTAAATAGATCAGACATTTGATTCACACATTGACATAACTAAGTAATTTTTATTAAAATTGTCGGTTAAAAATTCACCAATGGAATACTAACTACGCTTTTTCATCTGTATATTCTGTATAGCTATTTAATATAGATCTTGTTATACTTTTTAGGCTAACAGACTTAAAATAAGAAAAGTTTTATATACATTTATAAAAATAGAATGAAAAGGAATCCTCGGGCATGAACAAATTATTCCGCATCACTGTTAACAGGAAAAATACACAAAAGGCTAACGGTATTGCCATCTTTAATGGCAATGCTGATATATATATAAATGCCAACATATCTTTCTCCTTCTCTATCCAGTCCATCCAAAGGTCGTCGGTATGAGATCGCTCTTATCGATAAGGCTCTATGTAGTTCTGAATATTATAATTTTGTATGGTGTACTATAAAGAGTATTCTATTCTAATAATTCAGTAATCAAATACGTCATCGAACACTTTTATAACCTTTCACAATGCAAAACTTGACTGTAGAATTCATAAATATTCCCTATGTAGCTCTTAACGTTATTATTTTTGTATGGTGTACAATAAAGAGTAATCTATTATATTCTATATATATCTGTATATATAATAAAGTAATCAAATACGTCATCGAATACTTTAAGAACCTTTCACAGTGCAAAACTTGACTGTAGAATTCATAACTTAAATGGTGGTTTTACTCGTATAATTTCACTCAACATAAAATACTACTAACATTTAATTGCCTCGACGTCTGTTTGTCACTGAGTGATAATGATAAAATGACGATGACTTCCAGAGGTCAGTCCAGCAGAAAATCAGCGTCTGGCCTCCAGAGTTGCAAGCTGTTCGAAAGAGTTACCGTGACCCTGGAAAGTAAAGGGCAAGGAGGACACACGGATGAGTTTAAGTCAGTAAAAGTCTGACACGCCCCGGGAGGGGATTTCCCATCCTTAAAAAAAAGTATCCCATTTGGTGATCCTTAATACGCACACGGCACTTTGATTGTTCTTTATTTCAAATGTTATATTTTCTTTTAATGTCTCTTTTTTATATTGTTATTGGCTCAAACACAGCAAAACCATTTATTTTTAAATTTATTTTTATGTGCATACTTAAGTAGTGCGTGTTATTTAATTGTGAATTTAGGTGAGGTGAGATTAGAGTTGTTTCTAAAAAACAAAACTCATAATTCCAACGAATAAATACTTAAACGACTTTATATAAATCACTCAACGCAACATTTATTGCTACTAGAGTCTAAGAGAATATTCTGAACGTATCAAACTTAACTGCATACAACTCAATCGGCCTAGCGTCTACATAAGACGTCTGTCCATCTGCTCCGAACTGAAGTATCGTTATCAATTTATACGATCTCAAACGTTGGGAGAACTGCCTCTGAAGTAAACTTAAAGCGTCAATTCTGAACACTTAAGTGTAGCAACTTAAGCGCTCAAATAGTAATAAGTAAGTCAACAATAAAACCAAGAAATTATATTTGATTAAACGTACCACATGAAAAACCGTGTGGCAAAAGTGACTAGGCAAAATTGTAAATATTGTGTTCGCAAACTTTTTAATATCAAACCACTCAAAGCATTCTATTCATATAAAAACCGCGTGAAACTAACGAAATTCCTGCACCAACCTTGTTTGGAGTAAAAAAATACACAGCGGAGCTAAGCCGGTGTACTGCGCAGTGGTCCATTTCTCCCGTTCCAGTTAGTGGGACCCAGCTCAGTCGACGCTCACGTGTCGAGAGCTCTCGACCTTTACCGAGCAACCAATCGACACGATTCTTACAGCGCCTTTTCAAGCGTATTACTCAAAAACAAACAAAACATCGCGAAACAAACAATATAATGTGAAAAGTGAAGTTTCACCATAAAATATTTTTTCAAAATAATAATGCAAGAGTTTGAAAATTAGTTCGCGAGCGCCAAAAGTGAGGAGCAATGATCAAGAAAAGTTATCAAGGCGTGTTTTTAAGCTTCGTTTCCATATCCTTCTGCTGTCAAATTACCGAAACTATAGCAAAGAGTGCTAGTAGATTCATTGGTAAGTACTGCAATTAACTTTATGTTTTAATTCGTAAAACCGTATCGACAGGATTTACGTTACAAAAGTACCATAAATCTTGTCAATACATGAATTATAAATGATAAGGCGTTTTACACTTAGGTCTCAGAAGTGTAAATTATTTATTTACGCACATCGTACAAGATCTAAACCTTGAGTCTCGCACTTAACTCAGGATTTAACTACTAAGCCCTCGGAGAGTTTGTTTTATACTACAAGTTTTAGTACTGCGAAAAACATTAGTATTGTAAAAGTACGATAAAAGTCTTTGCCAAAAATCCACGCGGCAAATTGAATACATTATTCGTGGGTCCGTGATAATATTTCTCTCTGAAAATGTAGGCACGTTGCATGTTGCAGTTTCATTATTTCTCATAGATCGTATTTTCTTTCTACTCAGCGGGAAAGTTCAATACGACGGCGCTTATATTTTTTATCCTCCTTTGCAGAGGCTTACAGGAGAGTGTTGAATATTACAGAGAGTACGAGAGTGCTAACGCGTTATCTCCTTAGGGGATAAGCAGCTCAGGAGGCATCAATGCGACTTGGTCTTATCTGAAATAATTTATCCGGCTATTGAAATATGCAACACTGAGGAGTAGATACAGTCGAATAAGCAACTTGATATATAGACAAAACTATTTATCATTCCACTACACTGCCAATATTCACAATTTCTGCAAACTCAACTGTGTGCGGGACAATTATTAAGCTTATGGCAAATTTAAGGCTGTAGTACGTACTAAAAGTTGGCAACTTCACAAATATCAGTCAAATTTTTTGCAGTTTTGATTAATTTAGCAATATCACCAAATGACATTATGAAATATCGCTCTATAGTGCACTAAAATGTTTATGATGAGTTGTAATAGTTACATTGATTTACGTGTTGAGAAAGTTTTAGGTTAAAAAATCTAAAATAAAAAATTCCAAATTGACATGCTTTTTTAAAAACACCTAAAACGACATACCTATTCAGTGTTATAAAAATAATTATTGCGATTTATCATCCAAGTTGAATTGCAGTATACGGTGATATTCTTTATAATTTTTAGTTACTTTGAGAATACGCAACCGATGTGGGTATATTAAAATTACTACTGTAATTGCAAGTACCCATAATGTGACTATCTTGTTCGTCTGTACACTGATGATATTGAGAAAGTCATTTGATAAACGTAAAGCAATAACCTCTATTGATATTTAAACGCACATAACAAATATCAATTTTCTGACTGACTGATACTGATTGCTTTTGACATTTACAACTTGATTGAAACAAGTGAGAGTCTCTTTTACACATTTTTCACAAAGGTAAAAACGTTTTC
This sequence comes from Phlogophora meticulosa, assembly GCA_905147745.2. NCBI lineage: Eukaryota > Metazoa > Arthropoda > Insecta > Lepidoptera > Noctuidae > Phlogophora > Phlogophora meticulosa. The sequence continues at coordinate 6,554,009 of LR990528.1, read as the reverse complement.
TTCGTTCACAAGTAGCCCTTAAAAATTGAGCCCTTGAGCGCAAAATTACGTTCTTCAACGACATAGGCCCTTTACAGACGTTAGAAGCTAATGAAAAGATAATTACTCATCAAAATAGTACTCTGAAGGCATTAAATGACGCTATGACATCAAAGGCTTACGTTGGGTTATTATTATTTCAAATACTCGGCGATTTTCATGAAGCTTTAATTACCAGGCGCGGGGAGCATCTCTCTTCATCTAAAATGTATACTTTTGCATAACATGCATATACTGTTAGGGTGCTGTTTGTGACGTCATATGTGTGTCATAAACTGGGAATTGTCAAGGGAATGAAAGTCGTAGGAGGTAGGCAGAGTTTTTGGTAGTATATATAGTCAACAAAAGATATTCCTAAATTAACCAAGAATTTAATTTAACTAACTAAATTAACCTAGAAATTAAAATCTTTCACCAAACCTTGTTTCAATCAATTATGTTTTGCTTCTTTAAAAAAAAGTTTTTTTATAAAAACCATTTTTTTTTACACCGGCAAAGAGCGAGTCGGGTTCGCGAAACTAGGGTTTCAAACCAAACGATAATTATATTTATTTGTATTGTAGTCAAAATATTGTTGAATCTCTACAAAGAACACACAAAAGAACATCATTATGTTGGTTTTGACTGTTAGTGTAGGAAGTAACTATTGTAACAAATAAATATTAAAACCAATAGACCAAAACCCAAAAAAATAATCTATAGAAAAGACTGTTTCAAATTTAACCCAGACACGTTCATTAAAAGTTTTATTTTGATCGAACTGAACACCAAAATATTTATTTTTATAAATGGTCTTTGACAGGCAATCTGTGTGACTTAACGAGATCTAACATTATACTCAATTTCAAATCCCGACGTTATAAATACCTCGAGAACAACCTCTGTGACAGACGGACATGAAAGTGATCTTATAAGGGTTCCGGTTTCCCTTTAAGGTCGAAACCCTAACAAGAGTTGTAGTTAGACTACCCTGTTAATTATTTCTTTCGTTGACTGTACACTATAGTTTTCTTACGCTGGTCTGTATTAGTACTTTCGTACTAAGAGGATTAATAGTCAACGTCTAGTATTTATGTACCTATCGCTTTATCGATTACCGATACTGCCCTGTGCTGGACGGGTTTTCAGCGTAGAATGGTTCTGCCGCTGGAAGGTTATAGAGAGACTGCAAAATGTTGTAAAATATCTTACTTTTTTAATTGTATTGCAATAATTTTGACTGCTCCGTTGATCTCGTGGTCGCAAATGCAACTGCTAAGCATGAGGTCCTGCGTTCGATTCCCGGGTCGAGAAATGTGTTTTTGGGATTTTTCATTAGAAATTTCTCGGTAGCAGCAAGGAGCCTGCATGTGAGCCCGGTTGATGGCAATAGGCTCAGCCCCTATAACATGGGACTGCCCTACCCTTCGGGCAATACAGGCATGATATTATGATGTTGTTATTTTTGCCTTTAGTCTGCATTTGACGAACATAGAACGGGTCGAACTTGATTCCTACTGAAGAGACTGGTCCGCTATGGTAGAGAAAGGCAATGTATGTGTATGGAAAAGGAAGAAAGCCCTCCCGCTATGCCAAGTAGTGGAACATAACTGGCGATATATGGGTGTACTATAGGTACACCTGTGACTCATCCTTGGAGAACACAGACGTAATGTAGCTTATATCTGACGACTGATGTGGCGCAACGGGCGAAGGTCCGCCTGCGACGCAGGAGGTTGCTGGTTTGATTCCCGCCAAACTGGGACAAATGTTTTGTACTATCTACAAAGATTTGTTCCGGGTGTTCTGGGTATTTGCTATGTATAATAAAAAATATCTATCTATGTAATGTATTTTATTAAGTATATCAGCCATCTAGTACCCATAACACAAGGTCTGCTTAGCTTGGGGCTAGATGATGCTGTGTGGATTGTCCAACATTAATTATTTATTATTGGAATATTCTTAACAGGATCTCTTAGTAGTTCAGCTCAGTAGTTCTTTTTATGCCTTTTTTGCAGCTGCAGGCCTCCTTTTGTATTTCCGTTTTCTTTACCATGCGCTAGTAAAATGGAAAATCTTGTCTAGGATTTGAGTTCGTCACTGTGAACTCTTATTATGCAATAAAATGAGTTTACGGTTACGGCGTAAAGAGGGTGTACCTAACCCTTTGGAAGAAATAGGCGTGTTGTTTATTTAAATATCAATATTTTTTATTAGTACATGCATATTTAAATAAATAATAAATAATGATATTTATTAATTTAAGTATACATTATATGCACATCATTCCATATTTGACCCTAGGCGTTTTACAGTGCAATTTTACAAACTAATGACTACTAACTAAGTACATAATTATATTTACACACATATGCAAGTATCATAAATTTTATGGTATAAAATATGATGTTAAAAATACGTTCTGTTATTTATGTTAGAGTCAATTATTGTAACGAAAAACCAATACCTGATTTACGATTTTACATCAAACCTCAAATCCATACTTCTTGGAGACTGTCCAGTTCAATTTACCACAAAATATAGCACAGCCATTACCTGATTTACTTCGCACAAGTTCCCGACTGCAGCATGCCTGAGTAACTCGTGGGAAGCCACCCCAAGGTTCAACTTACTGAACACATTGCTTAATGGTGCTCGTAATTGTTGAGCAGACTACTTATCACTACGGTGCACTAATGCAGGGTACACTCAGCTCGATTATGATATCAGTTCTTGTTAGTGCGTTATGGTTTGTTTTTTTGTTGCGTGTTGAGCTACAAGTACTAATCTTGTTATAGAACATAGTTTGATTGAATAATTAACAATTTGTAAGTCTGACTGCCTCGCTGGTCTAGCTGAGATAGCGTGTGGTCCTGGGTTCAATCCCCAGGTTGGGCTAAGTGTTGTTCGAGTTTTTCCAATTAGATTTTTTTCATTTGCAGTCCGGTGTCTGGATATGTGCCCGGTCGATGGCAATGGGCTCGCCCCTATTACATGGGACTTAAATATAACTGGCGATATGTGAGTGTGTGACTATAGGCGAACTGCCTACTTTTGAATATGAAGTGGGCATAATGGTCGTTCTAAAGAAGGAATAAATGTAATGACAACGTAAGAAATTGACAAAGATATTACTTTGGCATTGAAAGAAAGTGGCATTACTTAAACTCAAAAAAACGAAAACTTAAAAAAAACCAACCTGACCAACACACAATACATCTGATGAGGCTTCATGGTAAAATAATATACTACGAGTAAAACATTAAATGTGTGCAATACTAAACTTAGTTTCTATACACATAATTTTTATATTTCCTTGTACATACTTCGTTTCGTTTTGGTTTTGCAGTTTTAATGGGTATAACATACTGCCGCGTTGAGGGAATCGAATGTTTCGAAATTGCTCGAACCATTTATACCTTTCTGTACCGAATCTGTCTATACGAAATCGGGCAATACATGATATAATATTTTTTTTGAATCGATGCCCTACACTAGGAATTTCTCCTGTATCCTGGGTGGGTTTACAAACATTCAACTCACATACACAAACAGGCAGACGCAGAACAACTATCTGTAGGACACACAAGGTTTTGTTCCGTGCGGGAAATCGAACCTACGACACGCGGTGCAGCAGCCAATCGCTCAGCCACTGCGCCAACAAAGATTCAATAGGTAAATGGTACATATTTAATGCAACAGTCAATGCCTGTAATTGCGATCCGATATGTCAAGCCATTAGTCCTGTGCTAATAATGTTCATTGTCTGACTCACTAGTATATAATATGTAATTATTCATCTCATCAGAGAGATACTGAAATAGATCATATTGAATAAGGCTGGCCGGAGTTATATGAACTGAACTACTTGTGAACCTCTCTGATTTCCTTATGATGGTCTTTTCCTAACTATGTTGGTGTCGAATTTCATTGTAACCGGATGGAGCTTAATACCAGTATTATACATTGAGCGACTGCCTATTTGACGACCGATGTGGCGCGGCGGGCGAAGGTCCGCCTGCGACGCAAGAGGTTGCGATTTCGATTCCCGACGTGGGACAAATGTTTGTACGATCTACAAATATTTGTTCCGGGTGTTCTGGGTATTTCCTATGTATAAAAAAATATCTATATATGTAATGTATTGTATTAAGTATATCAGTCATCTATTACCCATAACTCAAGGTTTGCTTAGCTTGGGGTTAGATGATGCTGTGTGGATTGTCCACCAATATTTAATCAATCCAGTTACAGGGTAAACTAGTTATCGCAATTTCGGGCGACTGACTAGCGACTGTCAAACTCAAGGATCTGCGAATGACAGCCGGTATTCACGTGCTGTCTGAAGCACAGAGACTAGCTCCAGAATACATTTATCTAGATGCTACGGGCTCATTCAAAACGGTAGCTTTAATCTAATTTAGAGGCATAAAGGAACCGTGTAGTTCGGACGTCAGACAAAACACAGTTAAAGAATGAATGATAAAACATTTAATTCACACATGCATATCAGACACGAAAAGCATATCAAAAACAAAAATAATTTCTTATTATAGAAGTAATGAAAAATGAAAACGTTTTTTTTAATCATTACTAGCTGTCCCGGCGAACTTCGTACGGCCTCAAAAGTTAAGTTACACTGCCATCTGTTAGCAATGTATGGAACTTTTGTGGGAAAACTTTTAATTTGCAATAAAAAAAAATATTAAGGTCAAAAATCGAAATAAAAACTGTCCTATCTCTCAAGTTGGATTGAACTGCACATGGTGTGCGAATTTTATTATAATCGGTTAAGTGGTTTAGGAGTCCATTGAGGACAAACATTGTGACACGAGATTTATATATATTAAGATTAAGAAGATGTGCCTTACGGGTGCGCTAAATACGTTCAATTTATCAAAAGTGCCAGTGTTTGAAGCTGGTTTTCAATTTGACCTGAGGTTTTAAGATGTCACTGACGTAAATCAGTGAGTAAGTTAGTTAGCCAAAAGAAGATCATAGCTTTTCTGGCCTTTAAAAGCAACAATGGCACTTTACCTAGTATTGCATAGATGTTGCCCGTCGAGCATTAGAGCTGCGTTTTGCAGTCAGAGGATGCATCGCCTGCAGGTGAACGTGAGGCGAAGGTACGTGATCTCTCCACCATTCATTTATCTTCATTCATATTCGCTTTCATGGAGAGTTAGTCCCGATGGTTTTTGAACATCGTTCAAAGGTAGCTACTTAAAAGTCTTACACCTACGTACCCACGTAGGTGTAAGACTTTTTAATATGTTCTGTGGTGTATGATCTACTTAGTGACTATAGTTTTAAGGTGAAACAAGTCTAAAAAAAATCCATACAATTTTCGGGAGGGTTTTACTTCTTTTTGCTTTGAGCGGTAAATAACTAATAAAATTTGTGTAAAATCTCAAAAAGCAAGCCCGTACCGACACAGATCAACTATCAGGTAAAAGAACTCATATATATGAACAACTTTCACTATGTCGGTCCTTTTGAGAAAGTTGGTGTTACTCTGTTAATTAAAATAATATCAGCTGTTCACTACATTTTGTCATGTTATGCGAACATAAATGTACGGAATGGTAAAATCTTAGTCAGTCAAAAGTACAGAGGCCAGCACATCAAGCTACACCAATTTCAAATTTCTTTGATAGTTTTTCAACTTTATCGTTAAAGACATAGGGCTCATGTTAAATTGGGAAAATTTGACAGTTTGGGGTAACTTGATGTGCTGGCGTCTGAACCTACGGACATTCTTAATATACCTTGGATAACACTGACGTTGTTGACAGAAAATATGGCAAACCTGGACTAGCATAGTTGTCTGAATTACCTGACACAATTTAGATAGCTTACAATGAAACGAGTATAGTACACTTTGCTAAATTCACTTTCCCAGCCAAAAGACTTTGACCAACGTGCTGACATTGCTATAAGTATTTCAGGTTAGCTCTCGTCATGTTCAGTTCCAGCCAATTCTGGTAAAGACAGCTTACTTATACTTTGCCTTAAACAACTACAAACTTTGTTTAAACATGACATTAGTCGTTTCTTTGTATACGGAGACTGACCGAATTAACCTCTTTGATAAAAACTTTCCAAAAAGCCCTTTATTGATAAGACGCTGTTATAATGAGGCGATAAAGATCGAAAAAGCAGTTATTTGCAAAATACTGGGATACATCTGGCTATGTTGAAGGTCTAACCCGACATGTTGTGAGAGGGTTGAGATTATTTTTACATTAGACATAACTTTCGTGAGACATTACTCATGTTTTAGATAAATATAAAATGTAGATGCAGTCTAACGCTTTAAAATATGTATAATTTTTATTTTTCACACTTATTTTTTGTGTTACTTCAATTTTTTCATTTGAACCTCGCGAGAGTCACAATGATACTGTTGCTTACAATCTGTTAACAACGATAGATTGTAGATTACACCTTTGGTAGATTAAAAACAATATTTTTAACAAAAATAATAAGAATAATTCCAGCCTGTTACTATCCCACTACAGAGCGATGGCCTCTTCTCATACAGAGAAGGCATGAGCATTAATCACCACGCTTGCTCAAGACGGGTTGGCAATTTCAGACTTATATTAATTATAAGTTTCCTCTCGACGTTTACCTTCACCGATGTGAGTGATGTTCAAGGTAAACTTAAAAAGTACATATGAATTGAAAAAGTCTCATTGGTACTTGCCCAGGTTCGAACCAGCAACCTCGTGCACAAGAGGCGATGCCTATACCATAGCGCCATCACGAGATTTCAAATATAATTTAAAAATTAAAATAAAACGCTAGTTAGGTACGTGTTAGACTGCACCTGCATTTCATATCTAAAAGATTAAGGATAGTATTGTTTCATGAAACTGGTAATCAATCAAGTAGTTACCTAATCCATTATTTATCTTTTGTAACTTAAAAGACAGGAAGAAGTTGCTTTTAACTTCGCCAATCACTCTTCTATTTGTTTGTAGGGGGTCCAACAACGAAACACAAGTAACTATAAGCAATACCTTTCTTAACTTTACTCCATAAATTTAAGTGTATGTAGATTTTTCAAAAAATGTATTTTTTTAAATATTGTTAAAAAAAAATTACTAGTACTTCAATTCAATAAAAAATAATAAAAAGTGTGGATTCGGCCGTTTCGTGCGAATCAACCAATGACCCACACATCCATGATCTTGCCTCACACATATAAGGGTAATTCTCAGAAAATAGATCAATAACAAACCAAGTTCTAGTTTCCAAAGTCTCCTGAAACTTACTCACACACAATGATACTTTAAGAGCGTATCATAAAAATTGTCCCGTATATTTACTTTTGTTAAAACTTGGTTACTTCAGCAACTTTTAAAAGCATAAATAATGGACATGAATTAATCGCTCCGGAGACCAAAGTTGACTTAATTACCACTAGAAAGTTACGGGGAATCGATAAAGTTCCCCAAGATAGATATAAAGTAGAAGCCGTACAAGATTAAATTGTCTGTAGATTGTTAGAAGGTAGGATGTTTTATTTACGAGGATAAATAAGTAAATACTCAAGCAAAATCTACATGCATATTTAGTAGTACAAGTTTGAGTACAGGACTTATTTTTTGTCGTAGAATTTTAGATTGTATTAGCGTCTTTTCTTGAGGAACTCGTAATAAAAACTGCATGCGGCAGCAAAATATGTACTTTAAAATAAATAACGCACATCTAACGTCTCATAAAACTACAATGGCACTTATTACTACAAATAAACAAATTGGCTCCCAAAACGTCTTATCAACTGTTTAGCCTTTTCCCAACCGTTTGGGGTCGGCTTCAAGCTAAGGCTAGAAGCCGACCCCAAACGGTAAAAAAAAAAAAAAAAAAAAAAATTCTGACTACCCGGACCGACTGTCAAAGATCGACTACAAATGACAGCCGCGACCAACGGCTTAACGTGCTTTCCGAGGCACGGCGGAGTCTTCGATATGTAATGGAAGGCCACCCATCTGACTGACCTCTGCAAGCGTACTTTAACCCTCTTACCTTAACCTTTGATTGACCTGTGCGGCTGTTTAGCCACGAGCTGCCAAAACGTGTAAAATTCAAAACGATAAAAGGTATCCAGAACAGGACGCCATTTATTTTCCTGATTCACATCAATTAAGAAATCTACGCAGTTAAGCTGCACTGCAACACAGTCTGCTTATTAGTAGATTGTTATTCTTCAAACACCAAGAGCGTGCTAAAAATAAGCATTTGAAATTGATCCTTAAGAACTCCGGCTCAACACGCACGTTTCGGAAGGGCCTAAAGTAAAGTCTTGGCTAAATATGTACAAACTCGAATTCAGACTGCGTACCCGCTTCGTAGCTGCGGTAAACAATCTCGCAGCATAATCCTTATTGCTCACTTTACGACACCTGTGGGAAAAAACAACATAGTCCGTCTAAAGCCTTCGAACAGAACGACAAGATGATGGGATATCGGTACCTATCTTTAGCACGCATAAAAGGATCTACGTTACGTTATAGTTATGGTTTCTCGATAGCTTTCGTCAAACTTTATTAATATTATTAAGTTTGCCGAAAACTATCGATAAATATCCAAAAAAAAAATCCTTACTTAATAAATTTTACCCATACGTGTGCTTGTATATTTACCCTTGTGGCTATATACCCCATACCCATACATAGACCCATACATATTACTGTCAAAATGACACAAACGGGGATTTTACAAGTACTACAAACTTCTAACTCTAATACTAAAGGACATTTGCGCAGGTGTTTTTTCTCAAAGTATACACTAGGGATACACCGACCTAATCTAATTCTAAATTATTTACTAAATTTGTATAACGTGTAAAAGTATTTTTAAAACCTATTTACAAAAATAAATTTCATATAATCATCATCGAATAATAATCATTTCATTTCGATTCCCTCGTTCACAAACTAAACTAAAATTAGTAAATTGACATATTTTTCTGAAACGGGACAGCTAAAGAACGATGACAGATAAGAACAAAGTTAGAGATGTCAAATTAGTCTACGCTTTGAACTTTGTTGACACATTCTGAAATGTCAATTATTTGAATGGAAACTTTTATAAAATTTATAGCTCTTATTATATGTCTCTCCCTTTTCTGTTTCAGCCTAGCATAGATGACAAGAAACTTCACCAGTGACATTTTTTCGTTCAAAAAACTACTCTGTTCTGTTACATATTGCCGCTAGAGGTAACTACAGAGTCATATACAGGTTGTGCAAACATGAAAACACGAATTCCGTCAGTACAGGAGGTATATCCACAAATGCACGCCCATAAGTAATTTCACATCTGCGCCGTCAATATGTCGTTCCTTTGCAGTGCCGTCGCTCGAATGAACGTCACATTCGGCTTCGTGATTGATTGGGTTGTGATGGCACTAGGCATACCCCCTTATCTTTCACGGGATTTTGAGAAAAGTTCCCGTTTTAAACTTATGTTGGGTGAGGGAAGCTTTGTTAAGTAGAAATAGCTGTACTTATTTTGAATATGGAACGTTTTGGTAAACTTTTTGTTGAAAATCAATTCGCGTCTGCTGTAGTAAATATTGCATTTGTTTTGTACCATCATGGTGTTTATTGGTTTTAATGGTACTTAAATTCGTCTAATTATTTTACTAACTTCGTTAACATAGCTATATAACATTCGTATAATTAAGTCTCATGGACTTCTACAGAAAGTCTCTCCTGTAACAATAATAAACAAGACGCTGGCAGAATAACATCGACTCAGTTACCAAATAAAAAGAAAAAAAATAGACATTGCACTAAAATGTTTTATTTTTTTTACTTTCAATTCATGTGGGTGACGTCAGTGACTTGTCTTTTAATTATTAGTTCGAATTTCAAATTCAAATAATATTAGACTTTAAATAGTGAATATGGCTTGGCTTTATAAATGTCTGAGTTCACGACGTCTTTGATATGCGCAGATGAAGCATATTAATGTTACAAAGAGGTCGACCTGCAGTCGGTATAATTTTTTATCATATTTAAATATATGTCTTTGATTATATACATACCCATCCATGAATTAAGCCCCAAGTTTGTATCAATCGCGCAGATTTGTCACTACACGATACATTTGGTTACTAATTCAGGCGCACGAGCATACAAACAGAAAGTAGCGGTGTGGCAAATAGGAAGCGTTGACGTTGTCGAGAATGTAGATGTAGCTATGCATCTATATCGCCACATACGAACTAAACTAACGAATCCTAGATCGCGATATCAAAGTTATCCGCGCTATAAAACATAATTATCTATAAAATCTCGGCAACAACGATCTAAGCTCTTGAAAGAGGAGACTATTTTCATCCTGTTTTAGCCTTTTATCCGCTTTAGAGCCTGAATATAAAATCTATTTACAAAATTTCAACAATTATGAGCGGACAGTAGCCCATCAGACAACACACGTCTAGATGGAGGATGCTTCCTTTTTAATAGAGGACGAGGAATTTTACACCGTGTTATTTCGGGGAATGATGAAAACATCATTCCCCGAAATAACATCTCGCTTGTATTCCTCGGGGGTAGGGCAGAAGTGCACTTATAGTTACGCTCATATTTCGATTATCCAGTTATGTTTAAGTCCAATGTAATAGGGGAGCCTATTGTCATCAACTGGCCACAAATCCAGACTCCGGGCTGCTTATGAGAAAATTCCTATTGAAAAATCTCAATAACTCCTGTAACCTGGGAATTGAACCCAGCACCTCACACTCAGCGGTCACGCTTGGGACTACTAGACCAACGAGGCAGTCTTATCTACCTTTATCTACTTAAATCACGGTTTACTAAAGTATTTTCAAAACTGATAAACAATTGAACACCGTGATAGTACGATCGATATCAAATCTATAGCAATAAAATAACGATGAGTGTGTAGATACGATATCTAAACGAATCGAAGAAGAAATTGAGGTTCTCAATCAAAGTTCAGACATTGTTATTACTTCTACAAGTGCCTCAAGTTTACTTTAAATTTTAGATAGCCACTTAGGACTTGACCATCTAAAAGTTTGTATCAGATAATATTGTAATATCAGATCTGTTTTAGAAGTAAAACCTGTCGAAACTCGAAGATGGTACCTGTGTTTCTTTAGCTAAGTGTTTGCAGATTGCAGACAGATCGAGAAATTGTAGTTCAGACTTCCACTTCAATTTCTCACATAAAATCGTGACCATTGCGAATAGAACTTAATTAAATTTACTCTAGCATAGCAAACTGATCCTTTGCTTGTACTTGATTGGCAAAAGCCTCTCATACATACGTGTATATTTGTACTCCAAATGGCAAAACATAGAGAAACTATAATATAACAATTGTAACATCTTGCACACTATTTTAAAATAAAGAAAATAACAAAATGACGAATAAATTAGAGGAGACGCGAGACCGCTTTAGAACCTAAATTTATTTTAATCTTACAAATTAAACCGTAAACAAATAAAAATAGAGTATAAAACTGTTTGGGGCCCGTGGTAACATGAATGACCACATTGCTTACTTTGTTTGATTTTAAAATATGTCATGTACTAACGCAAGCTTAATTCAAAATTGAGTTGACAGAGGGATCAAACTAGGCAAGGTCTAATCAAATCTACAGTACCGTGTTGACGTAGCAACAATCAAATTTTATGAATTCATGGATTTACTGACAGACATCACACGGCCTAAACAGCTTGGTCAAAAACATTAAATTATTCCACCGTAGCTTCTTATAAAGAGGGGAACGGACAGCCCGATAGTTAAGGAACCCCCAGCGTTGAAAATATTTGTCGGCTTTTCCTAATTTCTACGTTTTATCAGATATTTTTTTACATGTACACTGTAAAAACCGTAATTTCTACTTAACCCATTGAAATTTTTAACGAGAGATGTAAATATTAAGTTTTAATTGAAAATCTCATTAGGTTTGATAATAAATAATGAAATAACGTACGTATACAACCGAAAACAAAATAAGAAAATTTTCAACACAAGGGGGGTCCAGAATCATGTAAATACTGAACTCATGAATATCAGTTTGTACGTCGATGTCCCTTGTAATCTGTATAACAAAGAAGAACGCTAAGGAAGGATCTGTAAAAAAACATTCCCTAAAGGGGTTAAAACAGAGGAAAATATTTGTGTGGAAATTCGTCATTTTTGTTCACCAATTGAAAATCCGATCGGGCACACGGCTTCTACCACAAATAAAGAGTAAATAAAACAGCTACGTACTATTTGTATAGTCAGGTATTGGCTGGCTTACATTTATCCCCAGGCAACGGTAGGTAATCCCTGTGTGAAGCTAAAGCTTAACTTGCCAATTTATTTGTATTATTTTCACATTTAATAACTGTTTGTGCTCATTATTGGTAAACTAAATATAATAAGCCGGACGTCCGACAGCTAAAGCACAATAATCGAGAATCATGACAGCGACTAATGAGATTGTATTCGATTAATTTCAAATCGATTAACACTATCTATTTTGAAAATTATGAACTCAACCGAGGGTGAAGTTCTGAAAAATTAATATAGGACAAAAGCTGAAAGTGTAGAAAGTGGAGAGACGTCATCAAAGTAACAGAACCACGACTTCAGGATACCGCCTCGGCGCCGGCTTTAGTACTCAGGTACCTTTTTTAGTAATACTACTACTTAATTAGTAATCGCACTTATTTAATTACATATTATGTACTAGCTCTGCTCCTAAAGGTAGTGGCATGATATTAAATAACCCATTTTCCTCAAAAATTGGGCTGTCCAATGCGAGAAATATTTTTTAAATTTAACTGTTACTTACAAAGATTACTGCGTTCAGCTTTAATATACCTATTAATATAAATTTTCAACTTCCAATCGGTAAGTTTGCAGGTAAAAATCATTCAACGTTGAGGCCAGTTATCTTTTTTAAGAATCAATCTTGATTTAGGCTATACCCATTTTGACCTCCCTTATAAAACAACAATGACATTTAAAACAGCTGTCAATTTTAGTTCAACTAAATCTCCCATACATACATGGTTGGCATTTCGCAACGCAACGACCAAATAAATTGCAAAGTTCTAGGCCATAACTAATTTGACATCTCTGACTCAGCTCTTATCTGTCACCACCAAAACATACAAAAATACTTCATGTCATTAAGAGATGTCAATTCACTAACTGTAGCGTTAACCGCCCGATTTTATATCAGCGCCCAGCTCATATTATATATCGTCAGTACATTTTATAATGTTGAGCTTTTTTTGGGTAGATTATAAAGTAAAACCTAGAAATCAAATTGAACCAACAAAGGCTTTTGTTAAATACGGCACAGGGTGAATTGTATTCCTCGGGGGTAGGGCAGAAGTGCACTTATAGTTACGCTCATATTTCGATTATCCAGTTATGTTTAAGTCCAATGTAATAGGGGAGCCTATTGTCATCAACTGGCCACAAATCCAGACTCCGGGCTGCTTATGAGAAAATTCCTATTGAAAAATCTCAATAACTCCTGTAACCTGGGAATTGAACCCAGCACCTCACACTCAGCGGTCACGCTTGGGACTACTAGACCAACGAGGCAGTCTTATCTACCTTTATCTACTTAAATCACGGTTTACTAAAGTATTTTCAAAACTGATAAACAATTGAACACCGTGATAGTACGATCGATATCAAATCTATAGCAATAAAATAACGATGAGTGTGTAGATACGATATCTAAACGAATCGAAGAAGAAATTGAGGTTCTCAATCAAAGTTCAGACATTGTTATTACTTCTACAAGTGCCTCAAGTTTACTTTAAATTTTAGATAGCCACTTAGGACTTGACCATCTAAAAGTTTGTATCAGATAATATTGTAATATCAGATCTGTTTTAGAAGTAAAACCTGTCGAAACTCGAAGATGGTACCTGTGTTTCTTTAGCTAAGTGTTTGCAGATTGCAGACAGATCGAGAAATTGTAGTTCAGACTTCCACTTCAATTTCTCACATAAAATCGTGACCATTGCGAATAGAACTTAATTAAATTTACTCTAGCATAGCAAACTGATCCTTTGCTTGTACTTGATTGGCAAAAGCCTCTCATACATACGTGTATATTTGTACTCCAAATGGCAAAACATAGAGAAACTATAATATAACAATTGTAACATCTTGCACACTATTTTAAAATAAAGAAAATAACAAAATGACGAATAAATTAGAGGAGACGCGAGACCGCTTTAGAACCTAAATTTATTTTAATCTTACAAATTAAACCGTAAACAAATAAAAATAGAGTATAAAACTGTTTGGGGCCCGTGGTAACATGAATGACCACATTGCTTACTTTGTTTGATTTTAAAATATGTCATGTACTAACGCAAGCTTAATTCAAAATTGAGTTGACAGAGGGATCAAACTAGGCAAGGTCTAATCAAATCTACAGTACCGTGTTGACGTAGCAACAATCAAATTTTATGAATTCATGGATTTACTGACAGACATCACACGGCCTAAACAGCTTGGTCAAAAACATTAAATTATTCCACCGTAGCTTCTTATAAAGAGGGGAACGGACAGCCCGATAGTTAAGGAACCCCCAGCGTTGAAAATATTTGTCGGCTTTTCCTAATTTCTACGTTTTATCAGATATTTTTTTACATGTACACTGTAAAAACCGTAATTTCTACTTAACCCATTGAAATTTTTAACGAGAGATGTAAATATTAAGTTTTAATTGAAAATCTCATTAGGTTTGATAATAAATAATGAAATAACGTACGTATACAACCGAAAACAAAATAAGAAAATTTTCAACACAAGGGGGGTCCAGAATCATGTAAATACTGAACTCATGAATATCAGTTTGTACGTCGATGTCCCTTGTAATCTGTATAACAAAGAAGAACGCTAAGGAAGGATCTGTAAAAAAACATTCCCTAAAGGGGTTAAAACAGAGGAAAATATTTGTGTGGAAATTCGTCATTTTTGTTCACCAATTGAAAATCCGATCGGGCACACGGCTTCTACCACAAATAAAGAGTAAATAAAACAGCTACGTACTATTTGTATAGTCAGGTATTGGCTGGCTTACATTTATCCCCAGGCAACGGTAGGTAATCCCTGTGTGAAGCTAAAGCTTAACTTGCCAATTTATTTGTATTATTTTCACATTTAATAACTGTTTGTGCTCATTATTGGTAAACTAAATATAATAAGCCGGACGTCCGACAGCTAAAGCACAATAATCGAGAATCATGACAGCGACTAATGAGATTGTATTCGATTAATTTCAAATCGATTAACACTATCTATTTTGAAAATTATGAACTCAACCGAGGGTGAAGTTCTGAAAAATTAATATAGGACAAAAGCTGAAAGTGTAGAAAGTGGAGAGACGTCATCAAAGTAACAGAACCACGACTTCAGGATACCGCCTCGGCGCCGGCTTTAGTACTCAGGTACCTTTTTTAGTAATACTACTACTTAATTAGTAATCGCACTTATTTAATTACATATTATGTACTAGCTCTGCTCCTAAAGGTAGTGGCATGATATTAAATAACCCATTTTCCTCAAAAATTGGGCTGTCCAATGCGAGAAATATTTTTTAAATTTAACTGTTACTTACAAAGATTACTGCGTTCAGCTTTAATATACCTATTAATATAAATTTTCAACTTCCAATCGGTAAGTTTGCAGGTAAAAATCATTCAACGTTGAGGCCAGTTATCTTTTTTAAGAATCAATCTTGATTTAGGCTATACCCATTTTGACCTCCCTTATAAAACAACAATGACATTTAAAACAGCTGTCAATTTTAGTTCAACTAAATCTCCCATACATACATGGTTGGCATTTCGCAACGCAACGACCAAATAAATTGCAAAGTTCTAGGCCATAACTAATTTGACATCTCTGACTCAGCTCTTATCTGTCACCACCAAAACATACAAAAATACTTCATGTCATTAAGAGATGTCAATTCACTAACTGTAGCGTTAACCGCCCGATTTTATATCAGCGCCCAGCTCATATTATATATCGTCAGTACATTTTATAATGTTGAGCTTTTTTTGGGTAGATTATAAAGTAAAACCTAGAAATCAAATTGAACCAACAAAGGCTTTTGTTAAATACGGCACAGGGTGAATTGACGCGAAATTATTTGCCGGATAAGTCGGACTTTGGCGGTTAATGTGCTCGGTGCCTTGAATCACTAATTTACAATGAATCCACTCGATAAAGCTTTCTTTTAAGTGAATGGTTTTAATTAGAGCTACACTGAGCTATGAATCTAATAAATCACCTTTCGTCTATTTCTTTCTATCCTAAGCTTAGTTTAATATTAAAAGAGCGTATCGTCAGGACCGATCTGCAGTGTTCGCACGCGTTCAGGATGCAATCTGTTACCTGGCACGCACTATTAATCTCTAGCAAGCTAATAAATCGCATCTACGCCTGAAGCAATACAATCCCAGTGCACTAATACATCGCCTGATATTATGTGCACTATATTGATAGAAACACGTTGTGGAAGACGATTAAATATAAAAGAACATTAGAAAGAAACGTAAAAATTAAGACTTTTTGTAACATTTTTTTAAGTTAGCCTGTGTTATCCCACTCCTGGGCAAAGGCCACCCCCCCCGTTCCTTCCACGTCTCTCGATGGTTCGTTTTTTCCCGCCAATTCGCGAGGAAGACATCCAAGGCATCCCGCCATCTTCTGATCGGTCTGTCGCGACTCCGTGTAGCTGTCTCCGGGTTCCAGTCTTGCTATATTTGGGCTCACAGTTGAGCTGGCATTCGTTAAACACTTGGGGGTCCATAATTTTGTGCATCGATGTGCCTTCCTTCTTGTATAGTACGTAAACCTCGGAATTTGGTGATTCTGAAAGTTTTAGTGTAAAAACTGTAAATTAAAAATATCTAGATAGATAGCTGATTAAATGACGATGTTTCTTGAATAATCTTTAAGTTCAGAGGCATAGTACCATATTGAGATAAGCAGCGGGTAGGCTTACGTCGACGATTATTTTTTCTATGATTGCGTATCAACTTTTACTCAAACATTTGTTTTTCAGGGTATTCATGTTGGGTATTGTTCTATTTTAACTAAAAATGCACTTTGCGACCATTATCTTACCTGCTGCAGATTTTTTTTGGTCTATTATTACATAATTCATACACATATTTTATATGACTATATTTCTCCATAAATAATGTAACCTTATACATTTATTAAGTTACATACGAAGAAACAGAAAGCCTTTTTAGTTAGGATGAGCTAAAACATTGTTTAAACACCCACCGTTTTGAGGTGTTGACGTGTTGTAGTTTTGAATTGGAATTTACAGAAATAAATATAATTTAATTTAATCATTTAAATCTTACCTAATTAGAGCTGCTATACAAATCGTGTTATTATTTATAGATTTTGTTTTTCTCTTTATTTTTGCTATTTCATAAATTGATTAGCTGCTACATAAGGAAAGATCAACAAGGCAACAAAACACGTACATATTTCCTAACGTGTCTTACTGACGCGGCCTTAATTTGTATTTTATATGTCTGAAAAACATTTGTATTCTTTTTTTACATATAAATAAACTTATAAAACGTAATATATTTAACCATAAACACACCATTTTACTCGAAACCTTCACAGAAATAACATATAAGTACTATAATATTACAAGGAAATTATTTACTACCGAAAGTAAATAGATACATTCGAGTTTCATATCGGAAGTCATACGTTTAAGTCTCGGATGTTATGCTTACACTAACACTACAGACCATTAGTCTAGTATTTATCGCAAGATTTATTTACAGACATCCTTCGACTACTTCTATCGTGTACCTAAGTAGACCATGGCAACATAATGTGGTTACTTTAAATGATCAAGGAGTATATTACTAATAACATATTCAAATATTTTTAGGCACGTTTCCAGATGACAGCGATGCGGAGTAGTACTTTGACGCCTGAGTATCTTGGTCGGCTTTTTTATTTCATATCAATAAATAATAATTTATAATTCAGAATAAATTTAGGTAAAATAATAATAAACTAATCTTATTTATAACTTAGCTCCGCTCGGCGGTCTAGATGTATACACACATACCGACATTTTCAGCATTTATAACATTAGTTTGTTGACAAAGGTAATAGAACGTTCGATGCCTGGCACTCATATGATATGACAAACCTACAAAACACAGCTCATGCAGAACGAATATGTCAAACTGTGTGTGTGGTTGGTTAATATTTGCCAATAATAATTGGTATTATAAAATGTCATGACGGCCCAGTGGTTTAGGCCTCGCCTCTAGTACACGAGGTGATGGGTTCAAATCTGAGCAAGTACCAATGTGACTTTTTCAATACATAATGATGTACTTTTTAAGTTTATCTTGGACATCACATCGGAAAACATCGTGACGAAACCTTGACTTATAGTTAATTTAAGTCTGAAATCTCCAACCCGTTTTGAGCAAGTGATTAATGCTTATGCCTTCTCTGTTTAAGAAGAGGCCTTTGCCCTGCAGTGGGACAGTAATAGGCTGGTATTATTATACCATGTAGGTTCAACATTGCGCAGTATTAAGGCATTGCTCGCGACCACTACACATTATAATTGGTATTTTGTCCTATCCCAATTGCCATTCGTTAGGCTCACTCCCAAGCTTCAGGTCACTACTGAAACATTTCTAAAAACTCCATTCCAAACTACCTCTGACGTGGAAATTACACTGAAGTATAATAATAAAAAGTAAAATAATAATAATTCCTCTAGATAGATAACAGCACTCCGTAAAACTAGACCAAAGGAGGAGTCAAGATTTATCTTATCTGTAATTCCCTTAACATTTTCTTCTATGATCATCCATTAGCCGATTGTAAAGGGCCCCAGTTAGCTAAACTAGGAAGAATGAAGATGGATGTATGAACGAATTTGCACTTTAATTTCTTGAGAGCGAGGTCTTCATAATTTTCAGTTTTGGGCGGAACGATCCGAGTACCGGCTTTCCGTTGTAATATTTTAAAGGAAGTATTTTTGGTAGCTGGTAGTATAATTTTATGTGCAGGTAAAGTTAGTAAGAAAAATGGGTACACATACTTTATATTTGAAACGACATTAAGTTATAAATCTCGCCTCTACTGCCTCGACTGCTTCATTGTTCTAGTGGTCAGAAGTGCTACTGCTGAAAATAAGGCCCTGGATTCGATTCTCGGGTCGAGTACAGTGATATTGGGTTATTCCATTTGGAATGTTTCAGTAGCAGTAAGGAATTGTGCCCGTTTGATGACAATAGACCCGCACCCTATTACATGGGACTTAAAAACATATCTGGCGAAATGCAGCTGTACTACATACGTACACCTCTGCCTAACCCTTCGGGGAGTACAGGGGTGATGTTATGTGATGTTATTTAGTTATAACCACAAGGACCCACATTGACCCACTCAACGTTTACTTAGCACCAAATATTTCAAAGATATCTTTTAGCGGCAATACTTCCCCTTCTACTTACACTCAAAGTATGTATTTATCATAAGGTTTTTGGTATTGACAAAACCTTTACAAATTACATAATTAAAAAATAAATCGATTCAAAAGGAGTATGTAATCATCGTAGCAGACGGCGTTATGTAGTTTCTGTCATGGTAAAAAGGCGTCATGTATGTGCGGTAAAGAGTATTCTATCTATTTAGGTATTGTAAAGGTTGTATGCAAAAGGGAACCTTATTGCATACAGTCTGGAAGAACATTAGCTGTCGCTGGTTTCAAGCACTCAAGTAATGTTTAAAATATAATAGAACTTGCGTTTTGACTAGTGCCCAGCAGATTATTCTCATTGACGTGTTAATGTGAAGGCATTTAATCAATATTATGAAATCAATCTATCGCAGCCCTACCACTGACAGCAGTAAGCCCCCTTAACTAAACTTCTACAGTGGCCATCTATTCACCAACATAATCGATACGCATCTCGCCTACCAGACCCGTGTTTATAAGCTCTCACAGCATCAGGTACAAGAAACACAAAGCGTCATAGAGGGTCGTTACTGAAACTATTTGCTAGTAACAGCACTGTGGCATAGCTTCGAACGCCACAAATCCTTCCCTTGTCTTCTGCATCGATGCCAGACAAAAGGAACAATGTAATTTACATGGCTGGAACCGACGGAAGCAATTACATTTACACTGAATCAATAGAGTAAGTCTGCTCGGATTTTGATTCAGAAAAATAGTCCGTATGTGATTTTGGTGTAGGAAAATCCACCTATGTATACAGATTTATTTTCCCGTGTCGCGTTTATTGTAAGCCCGTTTGATGCCACTAGTGAGCGAAAGCAGTTCAACTCGCCTCTTCCAACCATTTGTGATATTTCGCTGAGAAATTGAAACACAATGTCGTAGATAGACTATTATTTCTAACACGTCTTGTCTTCTACTTCGATAAAGGAAGTACAAAGGAGCAAGTGTATAGAAGTGGCAGGAAACGACGGAACCAATTATTATTTCTATAACTTTTACTAGAGATTTTGTTCAACAACATTTTCGATGGAAGAAATAAACTATATGCTCGATATAAATAAAGAAGGCAGAGGTGGACACACACCCACATTTCATTTACTTTTATAAGTCCCTGTTACTAGTGACCCGGCCCAAATACAGATTCAGGCTGCTACTGAGAAATTCCATATTTAAAAAACGCAATAACATGACCACTAGACCAAGGAGACCCTACAATAATTATAGGCGTGATGACATACATATTATATATGTAGTATTAATAAAATTGTAATAGTTGTTGGTATGTAGTAGCGCGTGTCTACAACATATAAGAGTACATTCCGGTCTATTTTTACAATATACACCCTACTTTTTAGTAGCAAAGAAATCTTTCAGGGTCTTAATATGTTCAGGTTTATAGCTACCCATTTCTTTTAACCTACGGGTTTTGAAGAAAATAAAAAAGATAGGTATGTCTTTCGTATGAATCGTTTGGGTTTACGACTTTTCAACTCTTTTGAACTGGAATGAGCTTTTGGAGTATATTTTCTTTAGTTTGTTGGGCATGAACTATTCGTTAATTATATCTGGATTGAAAAACATAGAAAATCGCTAATAATTTAAAAATATACAAAATCTCATAACTATTTCACAAGTAGTTTTTTCAATTCCAAAAACCACAACAATTCTTGTAATTACAGGATCTATTCTATTATTCATACTTGGTAGGTAATATACAGAAGTTTTTTTTTACCCTAAAAAGAAAATTATGAGTTGAAAATTTCTAGATTAAAATGCTAATTACTTTGTAATTACTTCAAACACTTTTTTACTCAAATCTCAATTTTGTTGAAAATTTTCCTCTTTATAATTATGATGAGGAAATTTGGTACGCATCCATATGGAAAATAAGGGACTTAGGAAGTATTTCAAGATGATGACCAGCAGCCTCCTTTTTTTTGCCAACACTTCCTGTAATCAAGGGTTGTGATAATTCATTAAAAGTCAAATATTAAACAAAACACTGATAAACCGGGAATGATTACTGATCTTATTGGTGATGTTCTTCAGAATGTTCGAGTGCGTAGTATTCGCAACCAGCGTGCGTGTATAACGACCAAATGTATGAACGTAAACGAAACAAAAGGAATACGTATGTATGTATATTAACAGGTGGCATTCCGTAGTTTCTGAACAAAGGTTTTTGTGTGGGCATAACCATAGGAGGACTTCGCTTCACGCGCTCGACCCGAACGGACGTGCCGCTCTCGCTGCTCCCGCTCCTCGCTCGCTGCGTGACTCTTCACGCTCCGCCATTGTTGCGCCTCCGCGCAACTCCGCCGTAGTCGCCGACTACGAAGAATCCCGTGCATCAGAGCCGTCTTTTTCAAGACAGTGGGTTACTGATTTCGCTATTTCGTTAACGGAAACGTACGTCTAACGTCTTTGGCCCCTTCAGGGCTAAAACCACAGTTTCGTGGTCTCTCGGTGGATACCTTACGGTGCCAACGAAGCCGAGTGCGGTGTTGACCCGATACACCGGCCGAGCCCCTTCAGGGTGAGGCAGTCAAGTCGGCAGGGAGCTAGAAGCTTGGCCTTGGGGGATCTCCTAGTCAGCTCTAGTCTCTGTTTTCCTTCCCCAGCAACTCACCTGGTGTCGGTTGGGTGTGTCTACCCCTTCGCACCAGACTGGTCAGGGCCCCGTTCGCACAATAAGATTTGCGACGGGATCACAAGCTTAGGGCTCACCCGAGGTACTCACCTCCCTGCCTACACCCGGCAGGGAGGGTTTGGTCACACATCCCCGGGCGTACCCACCCGGGGAGTTAGAGTTAGAGATAGGTTTAGGCGTAGGCCCCAAAATTGCCCCCTAACGGGACTCTTAGTTCAGCCATGACGGACGCTGACTTATTAGCGTTCGTCAGGGAGGTCCTCTTAAAGGACCCGGACATCCGCGCCAGATATGGCGGTAAAAACGTAGCCTTCGACAGGCTGGCCGCTCAACCGGAGCGAATTATTCGCGACGATAGTCCGGTATCACAGGCGACTAACGCCCGGTCCGGCGGTCCGGCGCCTTTGTCCAAAAAGACAATGGCACCGGTATACCCGGAACCCGCGCCCTGTCCAACGGTCGATAGCCCTTTATCGCCGACCTCTTCCGCGAACGCAGGTAGTCCGGCGCCTTTGTCCAAAAAGACAAA
Source organism: Phlogophora meticulosa (assembly GCA_905147745.2). Lineage (NCBI taxonomy): Eukaryota > Metazoa > Arthropoda > Insecta > Lepidoptera > Noctuidae > Phlogophora > Phlogophora meticulosa. The sequence goes on along the minus strand of LR990528.1, from coordinate 6,531,260 downwards.
GGCACCGAAATACCCGGAACCCGCGACCCGTCCGGCCTCGGCTTTTGTACCTATTACCGCCAGGTGCAACAATAGTCCCATTCTCGGAATGCCAGCCCCCGCGCATGACGATTCCGATGAATCAGTTGATAGGATGGACACGACTGTCCCTCGTTCACGCAGCTGCTCAGAGGCAGAGGAGTCTCCTTCCTCCTCGTCCGAAGACGACTACCAAGTCGTAGGAAAAGGAGGAAAGAGGAAGCCCTCTAAAGCTCCCTCACAGGCCACCAAGGCCAAAAAAATCGGCGCCCCGTCCTCAGTCGACGAATCCGCGCCCTCTCCCCCCCGCTCCCCCGTACCCCTGGCACAGGCCTCCGGTACGGGCCCTAACGGCACCGCCACCCGTAAGGCGAAGCCACCTCCCCCTGTCTTCATCCAAGACAAGGCGAAGTGGACGGCCGTCTCCAAAATGTGTGTTGATCGCAGGATCAACTACACCAACGCCCGAGCTACCCCTCTGGGTATCAAGGTAACCCTGCCGTCAGCAAATGACTACAGGGAAATAGTATCCCTTTTACGTGGGAAGGCCATCTCCTTCCACACCTATTCCCTCCCTGAGGAGACGCCAACCCGTGTGGTTATCAGGCGTATCCCCAGGGAGATCCGAACGGAGGACATCCTGGCCGACATCCGCGCCCAAGGTGTCCCCGCGTCCGCCGTCCACCGCCTTCATAAGGCCCGGGGTGGGCTAGTTTATGATATGGTCCTAGTAATTTGCGACCCCACAGAAGGGCACCACCCCATATTCAACATCAAAACGGTGTGTGCCCTGTCCGGTATTAAAATCGAAAAACCGTACCGTCCCCATCTAATTGGCCAGTGTCATCGCTGCCAATTGTACGGCCACTCTCAGCGAAACTGCTTCGCCAGGCCCAGATGCGTCAAGTGTCTGGGCGACCACGCCACGGGCAAATGCGACCGTCCCAAGGACCGCACTAAATGCATTGAACCACCGAGTTGTGTTCTGTGCGGACAGTCCGGTCATACCGCGAACTTCCGAGGGTGCCCGCGAGCCCCAAAGTCGTCTTCCCAAAGGTTGATGAGACGTGCAAACGCTCGTCAACAAAGGGAATGCCCCTCTACTAGGGCGCCACCCCCGCCATCGTCTGCGCTCCCTGAGCGCCTTAGCCCACAGAGGTCATCTCCGTGGAACAAGCTGAACCACCAGAAGGCCTTCCCGGCCCTGGCGGCTAAACGCAGCCACCCACCGGCGCTGATGGATTCACCCATCCCGGCGCCGACCCCAGCCCCTGCAGTCCAGGCTACCCTGACCGCAGAGGCTGAGGTTTCCGCCTTCCGTACTCAGCCTACGGAGGCTCTTTACGACGACAAAATCCGTACACAGCGCAATATGAACGTCATATTGCCAGTGTACTTAATCTTCTGCAACCGCGAAGCCGATCGTCTAGCCGATCGCTTAGAGGCTACCACAGACCCTAGGAAGCGCATCGAAGCGCTCATGGAGGCCCCCTCGGTGCTCCGTGACCTAGAAGCCCACTTTAATAACCGCAATGGATAGGTACGTTAACGCCAGAACCTTGAAACCGCGATCCCTAAAGTTAGGATACGTCAATATAAATGGCTTACTCCAGCAACGGGCTGAGTTTGCCAACTTCCTCCGCGATCACCAACCGGACGTCCTCCTCATACAGGAGACGTTCCTCAAACCGCACAACCGCGACCCCAAAATTGCAAACTACCGTATGGTGCGCAATGATAGATCCCGCTGCCACAAGGGCGGTACAATGATTTATTATAAAAACTCATTGCACTGTGTCCCTTTAACTTCTCCTCCCCCGACCTCGCTCCTTGAGTACTCTATCTGTCGGCTCGGCATGACTGGCCATCAGCCAATTACTATTGTATCCGCGTACTGCCCTCCCGCTCGTGGGAGGGACGACATCCCAGCGTTATCCCACGATATCTCGGTTCTTCTCGGCTTGAGTGACTCCGTTATCATAGCGGGCGATCTCAACGCCAAGCACCCCGCGTGGAATAGTAATGTAACCAACGCCAGAGGGAGGGCTGTCCTCAATCTGGGCGCCTCCCTTAACTATGACGTCATCGCCCCGATGACTCATACCCATTTCCCCCACGATCCTGACCATAGACCTGACATACTGGACATAGCGCTCCTAAAGAATGTAAACCTTCGTTTACAATCGATAGAGGCGCTCCACGAGCTTAACTCCGACCATCGTCCGGTGATGATGACGCTAGTTCCCCGTACGGGTCCGCTTGACCCTGACCAGCCACCACCGACTCAATTAGTTACCGACTGGAGGAAGGTAAGCGAAAAGCTGAAATCCTCCTCGTCGCCTCTACTCGACTCCATCCCCGATCTAATCACCTCAGTCGCTGACACCACGGGCGCAGTCGACTCGTTTACGGAGCACGTACAGACAGTCCTGAACGACTGTTCAAGGCGGGTTCCGGCGCTGAATGCCCAGCGCTGGAACCTACCGGACGATGTACGGGCTCTGATAACCGAGAAGAACGCGTCCGTCCGTGCCTATAGCGCTTTTCCCTGCTCTGCGAACAAAGCCCACATGCGAATGCTACAGCGTACTGTCAGCAAACGTGTGGCGGAGCATAGGTCGGAGAGCTGGGACAAGATGATCAGTGAGCTAGAGCCCAACCACCATGCCTTCTGGAACCTCCAGAGGAAACTCCGGTCCACCGTAGAGGCTACCATGCCTCCCCTCACTCGTCCAGATAAGAGCGTCGCGTTCGACGACTCGGAAAAATCCGAATGCCTAGCCGAAAGCTTAGAGACTCAATGCTCGCTTAGCTCCCAGCCTTTCGACCAAGCTCACCTCTTAAAGGTAGACGCCGAAGTCGAACGTAGGTCCTCGCTCCCTCCCGTCGACAACCCTGATGATCCTCTGCCTCCCGTCACTCCAGACGAAGTGCAAGACATCATTAAAGGGCTCAAACCGCGCAAAGCCCCCGGTAAGGACGGTATCACCAATAGGGTGTTTCAAATCCTCCCCGCGCAACTCGTTATGCTCATGACCGCCATCTTCAATGGCGCTCTGAGCAACAATATCTTTCCTCAATCGTGGAAAGAAGCCGTGGTTATTGGCATCCCCAAGCCTGGCAAGCCCAAGTCTGAGCCCACGAGCTACCGACCTATCAGTCTGCTCAATGTTTTCGGCAAAATCTACGAGAAGCTTATTTATAAGCGACTCAAGGACTATGTCGAGGCAAAGAGCCTGATACCGAACGAACAGTTCGGGTTCCGGCCGGGACACTCGTGTGTTCAACAGGTGCACCGCGTAGTCGAACACGTCAGCGCGGGCTTTCAGAGAGGCGCGCTCACCGGCGCCCTCTTCTTCGACATTGCGAAAGCCTTCGACAAGGTCTGGCACAACGGGTTGTTATACAAGCTATACCAACTCGATGTGCCGGATCGTCTCGTGCTCATCTTGCGAGATTTTCTGTCGAATCGTACGTTTAGATATCGCGTAGACGGTACGCTATCGTCACCTCACCCTATCCGCGCGGGCGTCCCTCAAGGATCCGTGCTGTCTCCTCTCTTGTTCTCGCTGTTCACTAGCGACGTCCCTAGGGGTAGAAAGGCCCAGTTGGCGCTTTTCGCCGACGACACGGCCATCTACTATACCGGTCACAACCCTACCACCATAGCTCGCACTCTCCAAACTTCCGCAAACGTCTTAGGCGCTTGGTTCCGGAAATGGAGAGTCGAGGTCAATCCCGACAAAAGTCAAGCGGTTCTCTTTAAGAAACCCGGACGCCGCAATGTCCCCACGCCTAGTCCGTTAGCCATGTACGGCAAGCCTATCCCTTGGGATAAGCGAGCCAAATACTTAGGTGTGATACTCGATCACAGACTTTCGTTCGCCGAACACATAAAGGCGGCGCGTTCGCGCGCCGTCTTCGCGTCCGGCAGGCTTTATTGTATGACCAACGAGAAAAGCAAGTTGTCACTCAGGTGCAAATTGCGGCTCTTCGTCTCGGTCATCCGACCAATCATGACATACGCTTGCGCAGTGTTCGCTCACGCCAAGCCGTATCATATTCATAGGCTTCAGACCGTCCAGAACCGATTCCTGCGCAGAGTCACGGGAGCCCCCTTCTACGTCCGAAATGAGACTCTCCATGTAGATCTCAAAATACCCACGGTGAAACAGTTCATGAAGCGACTCACCCAGCGCTTCATGGACTGTTCTACCGCTCATCCTAACCCCTTAGTGTCATCGGCCGCCCGATACACTCCCTCGCGAATAAGTACAGTTCGAAGACCAAGACATACACTCACAGAGCCAGATGATCCTATCACTCTCCTCCAGGAGAGCGATAAGGCCACCAGCACTGTTCGCATACAAAAACGGACATTCCGTCCTCGCCGCCGAGGCCCGTCGCGACGACCCCGTCGATGCCCCCCTCCCGACCCTTTGCTAGAGCCAGCCCGCGAAGCTGAGCCGATTAATGTTTAAAATGTCCCTAAATAATGGAACAATCAGATCCAGCCTGTCCCTTGCTGTCCTCTTCAGCGACGTCCTAAGCCGAGGTTCGTACCCCGCAGGGGGTGCCCTTAGCGATAGTCGCTTAGCTTATAAGTTTTTATGCCTGGCTGGAGGCCTTAATTTTAACTAAGCCCCCCACAGGAAAGTTCGGTTGAGCAGTAAATATCCCTAAAGGATAAACTGCGAGATGCCCATTCCAAAAAAAAAAAAAAAAAAAAAAAAAAAAATAACCATAGGAACAAAAGCGTAAATTTGAACGATAAATAAAATTTATTTCTGTAAATTGCTTTTCACAAACACTTTTTTTTGTTGTTATACAGAATCCAGCTATCCCATATTGTCAAATTTTCCCAATTGAACATGAACCTCATTCTTTTATAATAAAGTTGAAAAAATATCAAAGGAATTTGATTAATTGGAGTAGCTTGATATGCTGGCCTCTGTACTAATAAGAGAATATCTGAATATTCACTGGTAATCATCGGCATCACTAATGTTGGGGTGTGAATTATAAAAGATGCGAGCTCTAAAAAAAGTAGGTTTAGGGACAGGATACATAGATTCAATTAACATACATAATTTATTATTTTTATTTGTCCAAAAAGATAGAGATTCAAATAAAAAAATACAAAGCCTTTTATGACATTGCACTAAGAATAGAATCAAATTTTAAACTGACGGATTTCTGTTTCTGTTCTGTTCTGTTTAAAAAAAAAACGTTGCCCCACACTAGGAATTTGTCCTGTATCGTGGGTGCGTTTACAAACATTTAAACTCACATACACAAACAACCAGACCCGGAACAAGTATCTGTAGGCCATACAAATATTTGTTTGGTGCGGGTATCGAACCCGCGACACGCAGCGCAACAGCCCATCGCTTAACTACTGCGCCAACCGTGTCGTCAAATTTTGAGAAGAAGATTTGACCGGGGCGTGCATGTTTGACCAGATGTATAAACGTAAACGAAGCAAAAGGAGTACGTAAGGATCGCAGCAGGTGGCGTTCTGTAGTTTCTGCCTACCCCCATGGGAAAAAGGCATGATTATGTGGAATCAAGTTTTGAAGTGCAACACAATGCTAACCCCTTGTTCAACCGCATCCATTGAAACCAGGTCGTCTAGTTAATGATTTGTTAATTAATCTTCTCTATTGTGATCTGTGTGCAGATACTGGTTTGTGTATGTGTCTTTGTATACATGAGCCATTGTATCTTTAGATGGTTGTATGCTTTGTTGGACTAGTCACTGCAAGCACTATTGCTGGATCCGCTTCCGAGTCGGGCAGTGTTATTGGTTTTTGAAAATGGCATTTCTTGGAGTAGCGGCCCTGAGGGTAGATTTGTACCTGGTTGATGGTATAGGCTCGCCCCCTATTACGTGGGATTTCCACATTACTAATGAAATGTGTGTATACTTTAGAGGTACACTTCTGCCTAACTCTTCGGGTAATACATGTGTGATATTATGTCTAATTAAATGCTTTTTTTGTTTGGTGTTGACATCAATTAAACTCACGAACCCTTATTCAATAACCTTATTTAAAACCCTAGCCTAAGTATAACCTAAAGCCCGAAAGTCTGACAGCCAGTCTTACCAAGGGGTATCGTGTTGCCAGTAACTTGGTTGTGGAGGTCAGATAGGCAGTCGTTCCATGTAAAGTACTGCTATTCAGCTGCATCTAGTTAGACTGGAAGTCGACCCCAATACAATTGGGAAAAGGCTCGGCAGATGATCGTCTAAGTGTAACCTAGTTAAAAATATATTTTACTTGTTGGCATGTAAATTTTTTTGTAAAACCCATTTAGCGAAATAAATATCGTTTATCAATTCTGTTAAAATATTAACAGAAATTCTGTTATAAAACATCCCAGACACTAAACGCTTATAACAAAACTTTACTCTCCGAGTGTTTGACAAAGTTTTAAATGCCGAAAGTTTATTTTATCTTTTGGTATTATCTTGTACAAAACCCTCCTTCTTAATGAAAACTGCTTCAAGGTACACTGAGCATGAGGTCCTGGGTTCTATTCCCGGGTCAGGCAAAGTAATACAGTGTTTTCCATCTAACAATGTTCAATAGCAGCCTGGAATCGTGTCAAAACGCAAGCTTTTAGGACCTCGGTACTTAAACGTAGCTGGTAAAATATGGGTGTACTATAGCAACACTTCTGCTTAACCCTTCAGGGAGTACAGACGCGATGTTATGTGTTGCTCCGAGTTCAATCTTTACAAATGTATTATCAAGGAGACGTTTATCATTTTACGTTTATAAATAATATTTTCATTTTGTTGTATTTTTATTTCATCCGATAACAAAGCTACCAAGAAATTCGACAACGTTAAAAGTATTTCTACATTCAAATGCTCATATTAAAAGCATGACATGTAAATAAATTACTAACAGTCTCTACTTGGCAGGACATCGTAATGTACTGAAAATCACATAGTGTTGACAGTTGCCTTGCCAGCAGGACCTACATGTATGCTGCCAAGATAAACTGGCACACCCTCTATAAATTATCTGTTCGTACGGATGGATTACTTGTATCGTAATTGGGGAAACTAAGTTAGCGTTCAACCCTATCTACTTTAATAATACAATAATCAAAATATTTACTGCAGAGCCACATAATAAAAAAAGTCAGTAATAGGAAGTGGGTATTGCCTACTGAAGTGAAAACTTAAGACGTTGGTATTACTGTATGTCAAACTACTGTATGATGTCATGATGGCCCAGTGGTTTAGGCCTCGCCTCTTGTCCACAAGGTTGTGGGTTCAAACCTGGGCAAGTACCAATGTGAGTTTTTTCAATTCATATGTACTTTCCAAGTTTAACTTGGACATCACTGACATCGGTGAAGGAAAACATCGTGAGGAAACCTGGACTTATATAATTAATATAAGTCTGAAATCGCCAACCCGTCTTGAGCTAGCGTGGTGATTAATGCTCGTGCCTTCTCTGTATGAGAAGAGGCCTTTGCCCAGCAGTGGGACAGTAATAGGCTGGTACTACTACTAAACTACTGTATGCAAAACGTCACAATAGTATGTCGGTGACGCGAACCAATGAGTTTTGCCTGTACCAAAAATCACTCAACTCAGCTTAAGAAGATTTCACTGCAAAAACTGACAAACAGTTTGCACTGTTATATTGTTGGGAAAATTTTAAGGGTCACTCCTATTAATAGGCGATTCGTCTGCTTAGCCTTTTCTCAACTATGTTGGGATCGGCTACCAATCTAACCGGATGCAGCTGCACCAGTATGTTTCATTGAGCGACAGCCTATCTGATATCCGCAACCAAATTACTGGGCAACACGATATCCTTTGGTAAGACTGGTTGTCAGAGTTTTGGGCTTCTGGCTACCCATAACGACTGTCAAAGATCTACAAATGATAGCTTTGCATGCTTGCCGTGGCACTGAGGAGTCTCGATAATACATATATGTTACGAACGCTTACCCGTCCACAGACTGACCTCGGCAAGCGTTACTTAAACTTCGATTGACCCATGCAGCTGGTTTTATTTAGCTACAAGCTCTTTTAAATCTTTATTCTCAACCATTTAAAATGATCACAAAATGTGACATGTGACGCGATGCGCTAACGCACGTGCTCTTAACGACTGACCCGTTAAAGGTATTGGTAGCACACATCCTATCAGCTTTATATGCAATTCTGTTTCTACACGTACCAACACTAAACAAAACGAAACTATTTTTGGTAGAAGGCTGACCCCAAAATACTTGGCAAAAGCTAGACCGCAAAAATGATGAGAAAATAGTTCGACGAGTCTATGAAATACGTGCATAAATAGTCTGCCTATTTATTTTGATTATTCATCTTTTCTGCTAGACAGAAAAATGTTAGTATGCTTTTATGTTTTTTAAATATAACACATTTACTGAAATGTTGGAAGATACGTGCAGAATTTTCAAACTACAAGCAATTTTAGTCTACACTTTTCACATTAAATAGTGACATTCCATGCAAAGGTACGACATTTTTATTTTATCTTTGGAAAGAGAGAAAAGTTTTCCATCCAATTTAGTCTGTGCATACCATTTTGACTTAGTACTAAGAATAGTATCAATTCTGTCTTGACGTTGAAATGCTGACGTATGCATCCGAGTTATTTTGACGTTAAACGAACCTATGTAAGAGTTGTGTGTTACCGTGTCTATACTTTCTTCAAACTTCCTTTGAATATACTTTTCTTACCTGGAAATGTATTTCAGCATGTATATTATAGCATATTATATTTATTTTCATTCTTGATTCCATTCCAATATCATTTCCAGAACTTGGTTCAACGTTTAACAGTGGATAAAAATAATGAGAGCATCATTATTTCTCTTTCAAAATATATTATTACGCGAACCGTAAAACGAAGCTTTGAACGCTAATATAGACGAGGTAAAGGGCTGCAGGATGAATGTTCCTGAAGAATTGATCGTCAATGAAATCTAAAGGAAAACTGATGTAGCAGTAGACGACATAAGGCTTGAATTATTGCTCAAGTTAAAACATATCCATATAACGTAGCCTAAACTTATTACAAATGCAGTAAGGCTCAAATTGAGTCTGGAAAGCATCCACTAACACTTATAAATTTTAAAATTAGGACCGCGAATGCTTTCCAGAAACTCTCGGGAGAATTGACCAGAAGCTAAAATGTTGGATGTCTAGATATTGGCATGTTTATGGATCTAGGCTATTTCCAGCCAGTGTGGATGTATTGGAACATAGATAGTCAGCGGAGCTTCTGTAGCTCCGCTGAGTGCTTCTAATAATATCTTTCAATATCTATGTCGTTTGGTAACAGACATATTCTTTGCTGAAAGGAGTTAGATGTTTGAGCTGTTTGAGGGCCATGGGCGTCCGTGTGCCCATTTAGTTTTTCGAGACTCTTCACGTGACCAGAGGGCTGGCCTTTTTTTTGGACAAAGCATTGCCACTCTAAGTAGCAATGCTGCCAGCCTTCTGGGCACTTTTCCCGTTGACAGTGATGCAAAAAAAGGTTTCGATACCCTGTGATTCTTTATTTATTTTTTCTTGTACGTGTATTAATAGTTTAATTGGTTTATGGAATAAAAATTTCAAAAAAAAAGAAAGGACTTTTCCGTGGGAATATTTATAAACTAATCACTGTATTAGCATTGGATTGAATATATCCGAAATTGATTTAACTGTGCATTTGCCATTACGTTTTTTACATTAAATCTACTCTCTTCAGATGTAGCCAAAGCTGCCGAAGTAATAAGTTTGTACTAACTACGATACTATATGTACATATATGGTATTGGCATATACATTCGTGTTTCCAGACCGTTTCCGAAATCTAAGATATCAATTAATCATTGAAGAATTTATAGTGTACCATGGTCTGGTTTGGGTATATCTTGTGTTTCAATTAAACAATACAAGGTAGTGTAATATTGGGTTGTCTAGGTACCTATATTATTTATTTACATTTGCTTGTACTGTGTTATTTGATTAATCTACCTTTTCATTTTAAATCCTACTAACTGTGGTTGAGGAGGTCAGGATTGGCAGTCGCTCCATGCAAAACACTGGTATTAAGCTGCATCCGGTAAGACTGGAAGCCGACCCTAAGGTAGTTGGGAAAAGGCTAGGGTGATGACGATGATGATGATTTGATTTATCTACTATTTGGATTAATTACTTTGATCAGTACTTATTGTTAGAACTATACAAATTAATAAGGAACCAATCTGATGGAGCCTATAAATTTTCGAAATATGTCTTTGGAACTTTGACTGCGTTATCAATAACCAAGCTATCAATACTAGCTTCTTTATTTGAAAAATCCAGCTCTCCAAACAAAAGATGTATCCATTTTAAAATAGTAAAAGTTCCAACACATTATTTATTCAGAACAGGCCAAAACCCATACGTTAATTCCAGAAACATATATCTCTGTAGAGTCCATAGTTTACAAAGGTCTATCGGGGTGGCGGACTTTAGTTATGCATGGCCCGGTGTCCCAGGCCTCCGTTAATTATGACGAGGCTCGCACTCCACTTGAAAATTGGATATTTAGGCCTGAATACCAGATTTTCGCGTTATTTTATAAATGCTGTCTTTATTGGTGTGTTGAGGATTGGTCTGACGTAACCTTTGCTCTTGATTACTGGCGGAGTTTATGCTGATGATGGATGTGCCTCAACAATATCTATATAGATCACCCAGAATACATCATGATGCTTGGAATTTGTAGTATCCTCTCTGATGACTATTACTTCATCATGAGCATTATCAATAGCGTATAAATAAATGAATAAATAATGCTGGACAATCCACACAGCATCATCTAGTCCCAAGCTAAGCAGAGCTTGTGTTCTGGATACTAGCTGACTGATATACTTATTAAAATACATTACAAAGATAGGTATTTTTAATATACTTAGCAAATACCCAGAACACCCGAAACAAATCTTTGTAGATCGTACAAACATTTGTCCCAAGACGGGTTTCGAACTCGCAACCTCCTGCATCGTAGGCGGACCTTCACCCGCCGCACCACATCGGTCGTCAAACGCCACGTTTATGTATGAACCATTCTAAATTAATGTATTATTACTAGAACATGAATATCCATCTCTTTTTGTTTCCGTCCAGTTTCTACCTTTCTTTTTTCCCTATTTATCTTAGGTCTAAAGAGATTCAATTAATTTAGGGCGACCTTTAGCGAGACCATCTCACAGTACAATTTCATCAGTAATATATTCAACCAACTATCTAATTAGCATACAGTTAGTTGCTCAACGAACAATGTCACCAATTTGCTAAACCACCGCACACTATTACCGCAACAACTGAAGCCTACATTTTCCAATCGGCAATCCGTACCTGCCAGAACTAATCATTTTATGCAGTTCGCAATTAGTCGCACAAAGAGATTTATTAACAACGATGGCAATGTATTACCTAACTGTCACTACTTTGTCATTTTAATCTTCATGACCTGTGCGGGTGTTATGCACGAGTATTTAACTGGGGCATTTATGTGTAGCGATATCTATCTCGCCACATACGAACTAATTCGAACGTAACCTTCATCGCGATATTAAAATTATCTGGGCGATTGAACATATATTCATTCCGTCCTCGCCACCAATGTCAGTCAATGTGAGGGCATTCCTTCTCCCGGCCCTTTGCAGCCCGCTCAGCTGAGCCAGTAGTTGTTTAAATTAGTCCCTAAATAATATATCTATTAGGTCCAGCCCGTCCCTTGCTGTCCTCTCTTAGCGACGTCCTAAGCCGAGGCTCGTACCCCGCAGGAGGTGCCCTTCGCGATTTAACACTTAGCTTTTAAGTTTTTTACGCGGTGGCTGGAGGCCTTAATTTCTAATTAAGCCCCCACAGGAAAGTTCAGTTAAGCAGGTATCCCTGAAGGATAAACCGCGAGAATCCCATTCCAAAAAAAAAACAACCGCTGAGCAGTAGCCCACCAGTCGGAGGATCCTCCCTTTTCAATGGCGGATGATCTTTACACCCTGTTCCTCATACCCCCAAATATGTATTCATTTGATTGAAATTAGGGATTAGATGGTCTCATTTGCACAAAGGGCATATAAGAGATTATTCAAGACAAGACAAAGCATAGCAGTCATAGAGTGCTCTACTATGATCATCAATGATCCTTTCTCACCATTCATACACCCCATGGGAAAGCTCACAGATTGGAAGTACTTGGTTTATATGACACCTTAGGTTCCAAGTCTATGGGCTTATCATCCTAAACACAATTCATCACCTATGACTATAACATACTCGTAAGTCTATGTATTTCACATGGTAAAGGCTATAACTTTAAAAGACATATGTTCAGTCCAGTTGAAATAGACGGTTATTCGAATCTCTTTCACGTGAATCATGTGTAAGAAGCTCTTACTCATATATGGTGTCTCATACGTTATTTTAAATTACAGCGTCTGCTATGTAACCTGGAAAGATGACACGATTGGTCCTAATATCTATGTAAATTGTCGAAAAGATTTAAATTTGTCTGTCTATTGCGTTAATAAAGACCAAATATCTTATTTAGGTAATTTTGAAACGAAAGCATACGAGTAGTGATAGAACTTTGAAGGATAAGAAATTAATGGCAAGCCAGTAATAGTGCTGTGGCTTCGTTTAAAGGCAAGCTTTTTCAATATAGGTACATAGAAATAAATAATAGTAGAAAGATGTACTCGTACTTAAGAATAATAAACTACGGTTAGCAATTTTTCTACTGAGCTTGTTGACTATGGTTTTGAATCCACGAACAGTTGATGCAGGAAACGACACAACAAAAACAGTATAATGTCTAGTGATGACTTATGATAGACATTTCTACAATTGAAAAATTATATTCGCGTTCAGCTAGGGATTAAACTCAGTGCCACAATACTTTTAACTTAAACTAAAGCAATGAGCCAAGATTAATCTGCAAGTTCATTTACGTCGGCCATAAGCCTGAGTAATATATTCCGAGCTAGAAAAATGTCCCTAAAACGGCGACGTTTTATATTCTAGCTAGAGGTGCTTTAAAAGTGCTCGATTTACGTATAAATCGGTAGCTAGACTTAGCGCGCGAGTATCTAAGATCCGACGGAGTATCCAAGATCAAATAGTGTATTGATAGGGAACTGCGGATAGATTTTGTAAAGACGTGCTTCTGCCTACGAGAGAGTAAGATTTACTCAGTTGGGTATAAATATTATGTAGGTGGAAAGTCTGGCTATATTATACTAGATGCACGGGTCGATCACGGTCACCCATCCACAGATTGACCCCGGCAAGCGTAGCTTAACCTTCGATCAACCCGTGCGGCTGTTTTTATTTATCCACGAGCTCTTCTGAACCAAACATAGATAATTAAAAACCGGTGAGTAACTTGGGACACCTAAATAAAATGATGCCCAAATAAACTTCTACTTTGCAAAACAGTCTTTTAAACTGACAAAAAGCGGAAAACCTTTAAGTAAGCGACGTTTTGAAATAAAAATCCTTATTGTTGACCCACCTATTGAATAGCTTTTGGAAAATTAGGCTCTTTCATGAAGCAATAAACAGCAAAAAGCTACTGAGACGTTAGGACGCGCGACGTGACTTTGCTACTCCGAGAATTTTATATTAAAGTAGAAGCCTCACTTGCGGATTTTCCCTCATTTCTTTGTCCTCGACTTTGCCATTGTTTACACTCTGTTTTTCTATTGCCATGGATTATTAAACTTGGCTAGTTGTAAATGAAAACTTGTGAACCAAAGGATTCTTTACTCGGAGGCGTCGGCGCAAACTTTATATTTACATTTTCGTTGAGAATAATTCCGTTTGTAGTTTTAATTAGAGTTGGGATTACGAATGTGTTTTACTGACGTTGCATATGATTTGGATTTAATTAAATTTTCTTTTGCTGCACGCTGTGTAAGCAAATGTGAGAATACACGTATGCCAGCGTTAATTATGTATACGTTGATGTAGTGGATTACTTTGTAAGTACGTCATGTTGGATGTTCTAAATTTAATTTTTGTTACTTGTCCTTTTCCAACTATGTTAGAGTCAGATTTCTGACTCATCAGAATTGGACTCTATCATCAGTATTCCACACTAACTGCTCTTGAAAAACCAGACTCTGATATCTTTTTTTTTCGTGTTAGATTGTTCTCTACACAGGGGGGGGGGGGGGGGTTCTTACTGATTAAAAACCATCACGGTGTTTCATCTCACACCTATGCCGTACGATCCTTTCGAAACCTGGAGACTCTGATATCCTTATTTTATTGCTCCGAGGTGGAAAATCATCTAATCAACACTACTAATCATTCATTAAACATAAAATGATGTTTATGAATATTTGAATAATTAAAACAATTTTTTTAAATAAGAATGACTCGTTGCAAGCACGGTCTGAGCCTTTGGCGTGGACTGTAGCGGCGACACCTTAATCAAAGTTCATTCACCGTAGCGCAATAATCTCAAGCCTTACTACAGTCCTTAGATACTCCTCAATCTTAACACCTTAACTGCCAAACAACGAGACACAATAGAAAATGTATGCTTTGTCGGTCACTTGGCGTTCAGCGTGTTAGTGTTCTCAGTAATTACTAATTTAATATTAACAATTTTTAGTTTCTCCTAGAGGTGTTTTATGCCGGACATTTTGAGCATAATTGTAAGATGAGTAAAATACCTCTGTGTACATATGTACATATGTATACATATATAGCTGCTGGATATATGGAAAGATCGCACAAGGAAAATCAAGGTTGTGTGATCTACTTACTGACTACGGTAAGCCCCAGTTCAAATGATCCGTGTAATTATTATAAGCCATCATGATCCTTGACTATCCTTTCTTGTTTTTCCTCCATTTTTTTCCTTCTATCATGTTACTGGTTTCCTTAATAATAGTAAGAATTAAGAATTAAGTGGTATCATAACCAATCTCAAATTAATACCATCGTCTTCTGTTATAATCTCTTCATGCCTATTTACGACATCAAGAGTGGAATGTAGGATGTCTTATAGATACTAGTTAGTACAGTAAGTTGCACGTCGGTACTATGGAGCTGCAATAGAATGCGAGGCCAGCTTATACTGGTTTAGTTACAACTGACGTACGGCCTACTGTACAACGTGCAATGCCTCGAATTGTGCTTACTGTTTTGTCTTCGTAAAACTCAATTACAATCGTAGAAAAATTGCTAGTCATCTTTGTTAGTTTTATTATTTAGTTTTAGCATTAGATTGCATCACGCCACAGTAAAACTGAAATCAAAGCTATTTTTGAAATCTTTGTCTATGTAAAAAAAAAAAACGAAAATTAAAAATATACAACGGTCACATTTCTTTTTTTTTATGATCGAAGTTCAAAATGAGAACAAATTTTAAAACGATATTATTCACATTTCTGTGACCGTGTCCCTTCTAAATCCACTCAAACATTGTTTTGTTGGTTTCCCTACCGCTTCTCTCAACCCCTTTAGTCAGTTAATAGCAAGCAAGCCCTTCGGTAGGCACAATACGGCACCTTAGTTCAATGTAGGGTGGGTTTATAGATTGTAATAACGAAGGTGACAGGTTGCAAGCCCATCGCTTCAGAACGGGATTACCGGGTTTTACCTTTACTAATAGAGACAACTCACTCTAGTGGCGTAGCCGGATATTTTACAAAAAAAAAACAAAAGAGAAACGGATATTTAGAAAACAAACATGGTGAAAGTGACATCGACGCATCAACTGCATGAATTCAGTACAGGATTTTGTACCCCCAGCGTTGAAGTTTTCCATTGGCTGTATCCTTATTTTTTACGTTTTTCTGATGTTTTTTAGTTAAACTGTACCTAAACCCAACACAATCTCGTTGGGTTTAGGTACAGTTTAACTTAAAAAAGTAAATAATTCACTTATTTCATTGATAATCTCATTAGGTAAGTCATAATTTCTAACTGGTGACTAAGTTAAATAAAACATAAGGAAAAAATCATAGAAATTGAAAAGTTGACGAAATATTTCCAGAATCATGAACTGAACTATTAGAATCGTAATATGCAACGATATGTTTTCCATCTTGTATTTGTAAATTCAATATCTTTACTAAACACATGAGTCTAACGAGTCGTTCAAGTCTGCGTACGAAATAAGACGCAGGTTATAGCTACCTACTTAACAATATTGAATTTTGTGTTGAAAGAAGAAGAAGAAAATTACCCGATTATGACAGTAGCAATAATAATTTCTTTTGCACGCTTATATATATACATAGATGTAAAAATTTAAGTGACTTTTCAAAGAAAACCAAACTTTTCTCACCTTCAGCGCTAGCGCAATAACGTCGCCAAAATTTTTAAAACAATTTTAGTAAAGTGCGGCGTATGAGTTTTTCAGTACACGTGGAATACATAAATCTTGCATAAGATCTGCTATTTTTGGAGCGATGAGTCCAAATGTGAAGTGAAATTGCGAGAGGTAGATAAATAATTAACCAACACGATGTAGCGTTAATTCGATATGTGTATTTCTAACGTCCACATGAAAGTCTGTGAGAAATTCTCTATCATGTTTGTAGGAAGCGTCCTGAGTGGCCCTTTATTTAATTAGCTCTAGGAAAAGAAAACGGCGTAGCGTTACGTTAATGTGTCACAAAAATGTGACTGTTCTTTTTTTAAACGGTGATGTTCGTTCATGTGCTGAAGGTACATTAATTAGGAACTACCGTCGTTTGTTTTGATAAACACTTTCACATTCTTTTTTTGTCTTTCCAATCTTGCTAAAGCGTATCGTGTTGTCCAGTAACTGGGTTGTGGAGGTCAAATAATCAGTGGCTCCAATAGATACTGATACTAATAGATAGATTCAATAGATACTGGTATTCAATTGCATATAATTAGACTGGAAACTTTAGCCAACCCCAACTGAAAAGGTTAGGCAGATGATTGATTGACTTTCGCAATATTAAGATGATAAATTAGGAAATAACGTCTGTCTAATTATACACTTGGCTTAGTCACAGTTCCGATGCTGAAAACTAACTTAAATTTTCCAAGTTATCCTTTGGTTTGTGCAACCGGGTTGAATTTACTTAAAAAATATGAAGTTTTTGTTAAATTCAGGTCCCGAATTTAACAAAAATAATTTTCGGACGGATAGCCACAAAGTGTAATCAAGATTAATATTTTTAAAACTTACAAAGGTAAGACAATTTAGATCTCTTTTTCAGACGAATGAATACTGAAAAAGTCGTCCTCTGAGCCTCAGACGTAATTCGCAAGAATCAGCAGAAAGGATCAAAGTTAATGGTAATAAAGTTAACCGTTAAATTGCTGAAGACGGAAACCGCGATCTATTATTACTTGTTTCTTCCCTAAACTGAGGGAGAATTTGTAATAAACTTGTGTGTGCTTCTTTTCTTTGAAAGTTTCTTTGGTGCAGTAGGCAATCAATGAAATGAAAAGAGATGATAACGAATATTGCATAGATTTTGAACTACTATCGAAATAGACTGGAAGCCGACCCAAATACGATTGGGAAAAAGCTAGGCAGCTGATGATTATGAGATGTCGAATTAATAATAATAATAATAATAATGTTTATTTAAAGAAACTTAGGCATAGAATACATGTTTTCGTGACAGGCTAAATTAGGTTAGTATAAATGGTGTAGTCATCTGTATCCGAACTAGGCAGAGCCTGTATTTCGGATATCAGCGCCAACCCCCTCGAGTATTATACATTCAAAGTAGCCGTTAGCGTGATAGCATTAAAATTTGTGTCTTGTACATGTAGAAATAAAAACTTGCAATAAAATTTAATTAAGTATTAGGGAAACAAAAAAATATGTATGAGTTTATATAAAAAGAGAAAATAGAATAAAGTTGTATAGTGATTGCATGATTGCATGACCTCTTATTTGTGTGAGATGAGTATGTACGTGTCTGATGTGTAAGAGGATGTGTGTGGTGTTGTGTGTGTGTTTGGTGTGAGTGAGCGTGCGCGCGTTTTTGTGTATTCTATGAGAGATGTATGTGTGTTATATTGTGTTTCATTTGTTTTATATTATGATGCTATGTGTAGAAGAAGTTCAGTCTGTTCATAGGTAAGTCTTTTGAGGTGTTCGGTTAATTTCTTTTTGCATTGCATTTTTGTTAAGGGGTATATGTTAAGGATTCTGTTTAACCTATTGTAAATTAGTGGACCGATGAAGAGCGCAAAGCGTTGACTAAATTTAGTTTTAAACGGCATAGTTCTTTCGCATACTAGGTCTTTTCTTCGTTTATGGAGTATTTGTGGGTTGTATAATAGTTTATTGTGTTGTAATAGGACAACGCTTTGTATGTATAATTGTCTTACGGTCATGACCTCCCAATTTTGGTATAGTGTTGTTGTAGAGAATCGGATTGGCTTGAACGTCGCGACTTTCAGTATTGCACGCTGGGCGACCTCGATAGACTTAATAGTGGTTTTTGATGTCCCTCCCCAAGATGATAGACAATATGTTAGAAGCGATTGACAGAGAGAATAGTATATCTGCTTTAACAACTTGAAGTCAGCGATGTGCCTCAAGTTTTTAAAAACATAAATGAGTTTTCGGAGTCTACAGCATAGCAGCCTAACGTGCTCCTTAAAATTGAGATTAACATCTATGTTAACTCCTAGATATTTTATTGTGTGCACGCGTTCCAGTAAAGGACACTTGCAATTTTTCCCATGGTGGCACTCGTGCGAAATGATGCTTCCCATGATGCTATCTCCAGTTACATTTCTTATGCTAAAGCAGATGTACTTTGTTTTGTCCACATTTAATGTAAGGATATTACTCTGAAGCCACTTTCCCACGATATCGAAGCCCTTCTGAGCAGCACCAAAAGCCTCTTCCCACGTATCGGCAGCAAATGAGAGAGCAGTATCGTCTGCAAAAGATATGATTTCACCATGGGTGAGATCGAGACTCGTGAGATCATTTATGTACACAATAAATAAGGTAGGTCCCAGTATGCTACCTTGTGGTACCCCATGTGTAACCTGAAGGTGAGAACTTTTACAGTTTCCCACACGAACACACTGAGACCTTTCACTCAGGTAACTAGTAAAAAGTTTCAGCTGTGTACCTCTGATTCCCAGTCTTTCAAGTTTCTCTAGTAGGAGGGAAACAGAAATCGTATCAAATGCCTCTGCGAGATCTAGAAAAATAGTAAGACATTTTTTCTTGTTATCTAAATTGGAAGTAACAAAGTTAATGAGTTTATTTACTTTAATTGTTCTTAAATTTTCGAATGCAAAAAAACTGATCTGTATTTAACAAATCTAATCAAGTATTCACGTTATATAAAACACATTTTTTTATAAATCATAACTTTCTCAAAGGTTTGTAAACGATGCTTATAAAAGTGGTTTACAGATGGATGAGGGAGAACGAATGAGTAATTTTTATTTATATCTGTTTATTTCTTAAATGTAGAGTCCACCATATTTTAAGACTGTTTGTTTTGTTCCCACAGACAAACAGTAAAATCGGTTTTGTGACGTTAGTATAGCATAGTTATGTTTTTTGTATACTTTGCTTTTAATAAATAATAAAAAAATACATATAAAAATAAAAAACAAGCAATATACATAAGTAAATAAAGTATTCCTGGTTATTTCTTCTACTATACTTAAATACCAGGCTTGTCCTCATGAACGCCGATTAAATATTAGGGTTTCGTGTGTATAAGACGTCTTGATACAAAAAAAAACAATTCAAGCCCGCATATTTAGCTTAATCCCTTTTTGATATTATTTTTAAGCATTTACGAAGCCCGCCGCCAGACTGTTATCAAAATCGTTCAGCGTCTCTATTTTGCTAACCATTTTGGCATTATGAGCCAGTTAATAGAAACGACTATCGTTTTCATCACTATCTAAATGACCAAATGAAAGGTGCAAAATCGGTAAAACTGCAATGACGTGTACTGATAGACACTACACCTTGCAGCTTTTCCTTATAGTATCGGTTTTAGCGCTGACAGCTATTAACAACAGGGCTCTGCTAATTAGTATATATTTTAAGCGTACAATATGCTCGCCTTCTATTACATCATCCTCATCCTCTTGCCCTTATCCCCATTTATTTGGGGTCGGCGCCGCATGTTTGATTCTTCCATACATCTCTATTGTGTAGTGTTGTAGTGATCTCTTTTCTAGCCAAATCATCTTTCACACAATCTATCCATATTTTCTTTGGTCTCCCTCTACTCTTGTAACCCTGCACATTCATACTCAAAACGTTCCTCACAACATGGTCCTTATTCCTTCGCACCACATGCCCATACCATACAACCGATTAACTCGCCTCTCTATTACATGGGACTTTAAACATAACTGGCGAAATGTGAGTGTTGCTATAGGTGCACCTCTGTCCAACCCTTCAGGGAATACAGGCGTGATGTTATGTATTAAGCGTATGTGTTTACTTTGCGCGTCCAAAACAAATTGCTGCAACCGTCACAAACGCTACGTTCTATATTTAAAACGATCCTAAAATAACTTGAGTATTCGAATCCAGCCAGAACGAATATTTTACCAGCCTGTATGTTGATAGATTCTCTTCAGCATACAAACCTCACTGTACCTTCTTGAAACATATTCAGAAGTAACCGTCTTACCACTTTATAAAACAATCACGTGTAATTAAAACAACTGAACACCGCTTAGGGATCATTCAATTCATCAAAATCAAAGTCTAAAGAAATGGCACTTTTTAAACATAAAAAAACGCCCACCATTCACCACTTCCTAGTGTGCTTACTTATCTTCTTCCTAGTGTCATAGTTACACACAACTTTTTCTATGGGATCATCACAAAAGATGTAAAATTCACCAAAAGACCAATAGTTACCTTGTATATTATTATAGGTCACCTGTAGGCAAATGTCTGCCACATTTACAAAAGCTTTTATTTTGGTTCACTCCCAATAAAAGGTTACGCTGTCAACCAAAATAATCTCATAAAATGCTTAACAAAACGGTATAGATATTCCTATAAAAGACTAAACCTTTTGAATTCCCCACTTTAATAAAACAGAGTAAAACATAATATAATAGAAAACGCTTTATAGTACAGCAGATAGTTTGCTCAAGCAGATTTTAAAAGCGATTGTGAGCCGAGCGGTTTTATCGCAAACGGTGATCGCGTACAGACAAACTTTAGATGGACCGGAATTGTGGAGTAAAGACAAAGGCCGCCAGAGGTATAGCGGCAAACGGTATATAAAATGACGTGGTCGATGTGGCTAGTAACACAATGTTCCTTCTTAACTGTCTAGTCATAGACAGATCAGTGATAGATATAGCAAGCTAATGACAGAAAATAATATCTATCTCATTATATATCTATGTATCTCAGTTTTGGTAAACGCGAAGAAAAGTAGTGCCACACTTAAATACTTCAAATGTATAGTCAATTTGAAAGTTTTGTTTTTTATTTAAAAACGTTGCCCCACAGTAGGAATTTCTCCTGTATCGTGGGTGCGTTTACAAACATTTAAACTCACATACACAAACAGCCAGACCCGGAACAACTACCTGTAGGTCATACAAATATTTGTTCCGTGCGGGGATCGAACCCACAACACGCGGCGCAGCAGCCGATGGCTCAACCACTGCGCCAACCGTGTCGTCAAGTTACATTGTTTGGGACTATAAAATAACGGGAAATATATTTATGAAAAAAAAAATGTATTTATATTAAGAGATTTTCACGTGAGTATAACATTATTTGTAACATACAACTCAATTTTTAATAAATTGAAGTTAATCATTGCAACACCTTGTCAAGTAAAAAATATTGAAGTAACGTAATAAATTCACTCTTATGTGTCTATTTACCCCAAATTACCGGTATTTACTGTTCCTCTTCTCATACAGATGAAGAACGAAATTTAATCATACATCAAGTTAATATTGATGAAAATGATAAATCATAAAGTTTGTATAGATGTACCTTTTATCTTGAAAGTTTACGAAGAATCACAATGGGTAAAGTTTTAATGAAAGCTGGCACTAATTTGAAGATTTGGCACAGATATGGTTACTTAAAAGTTAAGACGTTCATATGATAGCTTGGAACTAAGCTGCCAGCCTATGAACTATTTAATAGTGCAATGACACCAAGATTTGACGACCTATGTGGCGCGGCGGGTGAAGGTCCGCTTGCGACGCAGGAGGTTGCGGGTTCGATTCCCGCCTTGGGACAAATGTTTGTACGATCTACAAAGATTTGTTCCGGGTGTTCTGGGTATTTTCTATGTATAATAAAAAAATATCTATCTATGTAATGTATTGTATTAAGTATATCAGTCATCTAGCACCCATAACACAAGCTCTGCTTAACTTGGGGCTAGATGATGCTGTGTGGATTGTCCAGCATTATTTATTTATTATTTATTTTTATCATTAATCGTCAATCTAATTGACAGGTATGGTATTGATAGGTATGGTATTGATAGGTATGGTATGATTTTATTAACTTCTCCGCTGTAGCTGATGAATTTCGTGGTGGAATCAACGAAAGTTGAATCATTTCTCCAAGACTCGTGGAGCTTCGTTGACTTGATGCTTGTCTGGTGGTCGCCACAATTGATTCTGAGGTTAGAAGTTACAGTGAGATTGCTATAAAAAAAAACAAGATAAGTATTCTTGAGCCCTGGCTGGGGGCCTTCATTGTAAGGTCACCACAGGATCATTCGGTTAAGCAGTAAACAGCCGTCTACTGGCCCTATATAAAAAGAAAAAAAAACTTGGCTCCTAGATTTGGTACCAGGTATACGTTTTACCTAAAACAGTAGCACTAGTGACATACCAAAACACATACGCAAGGAAAACTCTAAAACCCTGATTCAAAGAGAAGCAAAATCATGTACAGCAAAACCACGCTAAGTCCTTCTAACGTAACACAAACATAACTCCCCCGGACGATTCTCACTTGCAGTAACATCACCTCAAAACTATAATTAAACGCGCAAGACTACCATAAGTTACAATAAGACCTTAACTAAACACTGCAGATGTAACCCGAAAACCGCATTCACCTAACTTTGGTCTCAAATTGTCACACAGTGTTCCAACGCTCAGGGAAAAGTCCAAAACTTGTGCCAAAGTTGACTTTTCTAGCTCGTTTGTGCCAATTGTAGAGTGGTGTGGATGTGGTCGGGAAATTACGTTTAGTTGAGATACGATCCAAACGTGGGTCTATTAAGGTATTGAACGTAGCATTTGGAGAATCTTGTTAGATATTATCAAAGGATTTTTTGCGTGGTTTTTGGAACAAAGTTATTGTGGTCGGCGTTCGTTGTTTTGTTGTATGTCAAGTAAGGACACCAGGTAGAGTAGGCATTTCTTTTTGTTATGGCTTTCGATATTTTTATTCGAATATAGAAGTTTTTGCTTTAGTAATTATATATTTTTTCTTCTTTTAATCCGCATCTGGCCGATACCTAACATAACTATTAAAAAAGTTATGTCCAATAATCAGAGAAGATTTTATTTTTCAATATCAATATCCTTCTGAATGAAAACTCATTTCTTTTAGTGCACAGCTTTTCTATAACTATCAATGAAAAACATCACGAGATTACAAAGGCAAAAAAAAATGTTCCTCGCAATTTATTTTAGTGTCATCAATGTAATGGAGGAAGCTTTGAAGACATAGAACGGCAATCGTCTAAATCAGTATACCTACGCCAAAATAACACTACATGATGTCATAATATAAGATACTATAATGAGATAAATACATCTGCATCTCAGAAGTGCACTTATAGTAACACCTACATTTCACCGGTTATGTTTAAGTCCCAAGTAATTCGGAGCGAGCCTATTTCTATCAACCGGGCACAAATCCAGACCCCGGGCAAAAAAAATCCTATTGGAAAAACTCAATAACACTTTGCCCGACCTGGAAATCGAACCCAGTTCCCTCACGCTTTGCAGTCGCTCTTGGGACAGCCAGACCAACCAGGCATTCAGTATAATGAGATAACTTTTTGAAGAAACAAAATGATAACATTAACAAATCTCTTTTGGAATGCTCGAAATCCGGGCATGTATTTTTCGTCTCAACTCACTGGAGCAAAAATTATTCTGTTAATATGCGGGATGAGGGTAACGACAGGAAAACAAATTGTCTATAAACAGAGCATGAAAGTTTATTATCATTAATAATAACTGTAAATAAGTCGTGAGAACGTCCACAGTCAACGCCACCTGTCATGTTAATAGGAAACAACAGGAAAATGGTAGAAAGAAATCAGAACTGACATGATCCGTAATGAGAACCAAACACAATCATGTAGGTATAGATTATTTGATTATCTGTTTTATAAACGAAGATTGTAATCCCACGAATGAAAGGATGTTTTTGACAGCATTATATCCAATGGCTTACTTGAATTCGATCTCGGAGCGGTGATTTTGCAACTTGGGCAAACACTACTTAGTTTCTTCATGCAATCAGCGTGACTTACAAACTTGTAATTCATGTGAGTGACTATAATCTTGGCTAAAGCTGTAGTACACAGTCTCACAGCAATCCTTTTCGCATCTAAATCTAATATTTTGCTCTCATATCCCTTCTATCCCAAAAATAACGACTTCGTATAAATTTTACACGAACGATATAATTCATAATTCCCGCTGCGTACATCCCAATTGATATAGGATGATATTTACTTTACCGACAGCAGTCTGCGTTCGAAAAGCCAGGCTTTTATTTTCTATTGTCGGAGCGCAGTCGGTATGCAAATTTCATTCCGGATTTTTTTGAGTTTTCGTGCATCGTTCATGTTTTGAAATATTTTTAAGAGAAAAATGTATGGTGAAACGTTATTCTTGCAACCTGAATTGGTTAAGAAAATATTTGTAATGCTCGGTGAATTTGTAAAGAATAAATAAGCCAGTGAAATGTCCGTGAATACCGGGTTTTGCGCGGCGACTGTCGACTAAATTTCCAAACCTGTGGGAATGCAGATCTTCGTAACGATGTTAACAATGTACGGGTCGATGCTTCTGCCTCTCTCATTATTCATTTGTTTGCTGCCTTTGCTTTTGTGAATCTGTATAAAGAGTACTGTGATTTTACCTAGGAACTAGTTCGCTCTGAATTTTAGCAGTCTCCTCATTTCATACTTGAACGAATGAAAAGACGTCCAGAACTCTCCGCGCCTGAAGTTTCGTTAACTTCATCATCCGTTTCAATTAAAATTTAGTACTACTTAATGAAAACTACTAGTTGCAAGTAAAAGGGGTGTTGGAACTCAAAACTTTTTAAAACCTGTTTAAAATTTTAAACAACTTAAATATCAGTTACATCTAGTTGGCAAAAGTTCGCAGTAAAGCTTTAGTTTGCAAGATTATTTAAAATTAAACAAAAATTGGAGTAGCTTCATGTAATTAATAAAGGTAAGCTTTTGATCTTTATACCTTTGAGGATGACTTTTGAGGGTGTGCTTGTAATCGCTTAACTATACGTAGGTACACTACACTTCAAGCAGTCGGATTAGCTTCGACGAAAGAACGAGACAGGTCGGTCAGTGAAGATGGATTGATAGTTGTTGTACAACAGGAGTTGCATTTCTTTTTCCATACCCAGCTATGCTTCAACTACTGGAAGGACACTGGACAAGGACACACAAGTATACTAGAGGGCTATAGTTGGCCATAGCCTTCCTTCCTCTCAGTGCGGTTTACTCCAGCCAATCTTTTGCAAACGCGTCTAAGTGACCACGCCAGCATTTTCTAGGCCTCCCTCGGCGACGACTCCCGTCTTGATAATAATAATAATCTTGGAGTTGATATACTACCAAAAATCCGTGACTGGCATTGCCGGTCCACAGAAAGAACAAACATTTTTAATAGTTAATGAATGACGAGCTAAGTATAAGATCGGGCCCTGACGCGGGTCGACAAGCCAATCTGCGCTGTGACCTAATTTCAACTTTAGGCTTAAACGATGCCTCAGCTTCTGCCCTTAGGCTAATGTCACTGGGTGCGCCTAAGGGACATCAAGGTTCAGTATAATCTTAATGTGAAGCGAGATGGTGTAGGCATGAAGGTAATGAAATTTTGATGTGAGTGAGGTGGCTGGGATAGACTGGATGCAGAAGGCGAAGGATCGGGTGTAAAGGCGCAGCTTGGGGGAGGCCTTTGTACAGCAATGGATTGCGAGGCCGAGTTTATTGAAGCTTATCGTTATGTAAAATGTCTTGAGCAATCGTGGTGATTAATGCTCGTGCCTTCTCTGTATGAGAAGCCTTTGCCGTGCAGTGGGACAGTACATTATTACATATATTATTATCGTAATTTAAAATAACATGGTTTTAACATATTATACTCGTAGTGTAGGTATATAATAGGTCTTTACCTATGAAATTGCCGTTTTGTATGAAAAAATTTAAATGAATTTTTTTCATGTATTTTTTATTTGTATTAATCGAAGTAATCACCCATGCAATCAATGCATCTTTGCCAACGCAGTGGCAGTTTATTGATGCCCTTCTTAAAGAAATCAGCTGGACGGGAGGCAACAAATTCTTCAAAGGCATTTTGTACTGCCTCTCGGGTATTGAATTTTTTTCCCGCCAAGAAGTTATCCAAATTCTGGAAAAAGTAGTAGTCTGTAGGCGCAAGGTCTGGTGAGTAGGGCGGAAGACGGAGAGCTTCCAACCCCAGTTCTTGCAACTTGGAGACCGTCTGCTGTGCAGTATGAGGTCGCGCGGTGTCGTGCAGGAGCAGCGGAGACGAGCGATTGACCAATGCTGGTTGGAGATGTGCCAGCTTCTCCATCATTGTGTTCAATTCTTCACAGTACACATCTGCAGTAATGCTCACCCCGTTTGGTAAGAAGCTGTGTTGAATCACACCGGCGCTAGACCACCAAACAGTGACCATCACTTTTCTTGGGGTAAGTTTTCGTTTAGGGCATTGTTTAGGTGCTGAACCAGGATCCAACCAACTTGCTGAGCGCTTGCGGTTATCAAACAGAATCCATTTTTCATCGCAGGTAACAATGCGGTTCAAAATTCCTTCATTTGTGTGTCTGTTGAGCAGTGCAAGGCACGTCTCGACGCGTACTTCGCGCTGGCGATCATTGAGTTCGTGGGGCACCCATTTGTCAAGCTTTTTTACCTTGCCAATTTGACGCAAATGGACCAATATTGTTTTGACGCTAACGTCGAAAGCTGCTGCTAATTCAGCCGTAGATTGTGTATCATCAGCTTCCACAATCGCCTTTAATTCGTCATTGTCGACCAAAGTCTTCGGACGACCGCGAGGTTCATTTTTCAGGTCGAAATTTACAGAACGGAAGCGAGCAAACCAATAACAGGTAGTGCGTTGGTTTGTAGTGTTAGCTCCGTAAACGTCGTTGATGTTGCGTGCCGCTTGTGCCGCGTTGCTGCCACGACGGTACTCATGTTCCATAATTACTCGAATTTTTAACGTATCCATGATGACGAAAAAGATTTAAATGCGATGAAAATGTAACACTAATCAATAAACAAATGACTACTTTTGGAAAAAAAAAACCATGTTTTTAAAATAAAATTAATTTGAAATTAGAATTCTTAGCCAAACAAAAAATATTTTGATTTGAAATGGCCAGTACTGCAGAACGGCAATTTCATAGGTAAAGACCTAATATATACATGAACTACATATTTGAGTTTTATTTAAAAAAGAAAAAAAAATAGTAAATTGACTTGCATGGATGTTTATTCTTGAAGAAATTACTTTCGCTATACTTAACGGTGACACGATGTCGCAGCCAGATAAATTCTGTGCAAATGTTTAATATTACTTGCGTAATCCGTGTCCAAATGTCCCTTTACACCATCCCGGCCTACTCTACCGCTGAAGCGCTATAAAAGCGCGTAACTTTGAAAAAAAAGCGGCTAACTCACGCTCTATTAGTTGTCAACTAGCCAGAGAGAGCGATGGTGCGAGTAATCCAATTTGAAAGTTGTGCCCACCGAACCGGGCTACGTCATAATTAACTACCGGCAGGGGACAATGTCATGAATAACTAAACCCACAGTCATGAAACAACTGGCCATGTCGCATGTATGCTTTGTAATCTGTGGCAGAATGAAAGAAAAATATAGTTTAAAAGAGGTTGTTTGCTGCTGATGGAAGGATAACAGTGCGAGAGTTAAATGAGGAAATTCGTCTTTGTGTCAGGTAAGGGATAACACAATTGACAGCGCTTGTATGTGTGGGTACCATGCCTACGTGCTATCGAAGGGAAAAAGGTATACATCCATATTTCACTGTTATTTAAAATGTGTGTCTGCACACATATTTGCTTACTTGTGATATTTTCCGGATTTAAAGAAGCTACCGTAAATACCGTTCTTACACCTTAAATTGTTGAGTAGTTAGCCGTAAAAACGTGTAAAAAAATAAGCCTATTTTCTCATTCAACCATTTAATTTCATTTATACTAAAATATTATGTGGCATTTTCCTACTACCCGCCTTAGGATAACAATGGCAACACATGTAAAGCTTTAGAATACCACAGTGTAACAAACACTCTATATAAAGTGTTTGCTTAACTACGATAATACTGTTTGTAAGTTGAGCTGTGTCGTTAGCACTTCAATGAGCAGCTATTCATACTAATACTTGCCTATAATCCAACCTATTAGTACTTAGCACACCATTGTTATAACATTCTCGTTCCAATATAGCTCCGAGCTATACAGCTCGACTTCCCCCGTCAATGTTAAACTATCAATGATAGATGCATTATGTTCCTAAACGTAGATTTGTATTGCAGAATGGAATCCCCCCAAATGACTATTAGCATAATACCCAGTAGAATGGAGTTATTATCTATGTAGGTTAGGCTCAGAATATGCGAAAATTCTGCTCTAATAAATGTACCGAGAGAAACTCTGTGTTACATAGTATTATAATTTCATAGTGAGTTTACTGCAGTTCAAAATTAATATGGAGTATGAAACAAAGTGTTAGTAGGAATTGTCTTGCGAGGTATAAACGATATGAGCTCTGAAATGTTTACATTTTATTTTGCATTTCATGTACTTTAATGTTTTCATTTTGCTTCTGGGAATTGAAGAGAGACATACATTGTATTTGTAGCCTATTTTGTCTGAAGAGTCGAAAGAGTTTATTCTTTTCCGAGCAGTTTTGACGACGTTGTATAAAATTCAGTGTAGGTTTTAAAACGGTCAGATTGCAGCGAACCATAATCATATGTACACTGCATGCAGTGGCTTGCACTCCATACATGCATATAACCCTGTGATCCTATACGTATGTACATACATACATGCCCCTCTAAATGATAAGTTACTATAGTAAAAAATAACATGGTAATTTAGCCTGGGTACTTGCTTATTGTACCTACCGTAGGTACAACAAGCTGAAGCTGGTAAGTTGTTTTTTGTTCAAACCCTGTCTGAAATCTCTGTGCAAGCCACCGACTGCATGGAAATTCGATATTTTTCTACACTTTTATAAAGAAGCGAATAAGAACAGTAACTAAGAGATGGAGAGAGAGATAATGAGAGAGATAAACACAGTCCAACTGATTCGATTTAAATACAGTAAATGATCTTGAAAGTCTCAGCTTTTGCAGTGCAGATACCATTTTTAATTTCCTGCAAACAAACGAAGCACTGCACAACAACATCCTATAACGCCACGTGAGGTCACAACTCTTTTAACCAAACACGAAAGCCAATTTTAGAAGGGAACTCCATACATATTTTTCCTTACAAATCCGCTTTAATATCCTTTTGATACAGTAGCCCATTTAGCTGGCTTTTCCTTGGAAATAATGTAAGCCCCCACAAGGAAGTAGTTTCGTTTATATACAAAGTTCCATCGTTCGTTACACCTAGATACTCGACAGTCATCCTGGGACAATTTTTAGTTTCCTAGTCAAGAAGGAAAAAGTTTTTATCTTCCATTATATGGAAATGTCTGCTTTTAGTAATTTTGCTGCCAGGTTTAACATCTTGTTTGTTTTCTTTCATTTCTTTGTTATGTAGGCTTAGCTGTATGAGTCAGGTTTTTTAATGGGAATGAACTTTAAATATATCCTGGGAAAATGTTGCCGTTGTGTGCAATTTTGCCGGATTTAGATATTGGCTCGTCAGGTCATTTTTTGTATTTTCAGGTTAGTTTTCTGAATTGCAAGTTTTTAACTTGATTTCATTGGTCTTTGAGAAAAGTTTTGAGTGTAGAATGGTTATAAGAGTAGAGGAAGACGAAAGAAGCGATGAATGGATTATGTGAAAAATGATATGTGACTTGGAAAGTATCTATTGAAATGACGGCAAATAAATTGGACCCTGGACTGAAATTGAAACTGGTCCCCAATAAATTGGAATGAGGGCATGAGGATGATGATAATTTCTAGCTCTTTCTTTTGCTTAAGATAAAAACAGCCACTCACAATACATTTAAGTATTGTGTGTTGCTGTTGTTGTGTTGTATTGGAGTTTATTTGTTTCTTGTTTCTTGTCTCTTTCTATTAGAGAATTGATATCGTTATGGACATACCCTTAAGTACTACTTTTGCAGGTGCATCACTCCTGTGGAAATCATAATTCAACTGTCCTGTAATTACAATTACGATTGATGCCGATCAATTGCCGCTAAGCGCGATGATTATCGTCCAATCGCTGACTCCACCGTTCTGTGGAAGCCCACATTCATCAGCGTATATTTACATAATGTTTCTATTTCCATTTACATGTGCACTGTGGAACTAGTTGCTAGTTGCACTACTCTAATCCACGTTAACCAATGGGGTTAGGATTAAAGTTCACGATTTATGGGACGTGTAGCTTGGTAGCAATTAGGAATGGCATGTTTGGAAGGAAAATTGATTATTTTAGTAACAAAATATAGAACAGCTCATGTCAGTATCGGGTCTTATTTTGTGGCAATCATTGATTTTGACATGTGTCGTGCTTTCTGATATAGACTTCCTACTACACCAGCTGAATATCCAGTATATCTCATATATATATCCGTGTTCATTTTAATAAGGGGGGTTGGCAACTGGGCTTAACCCAGTTGTAAACGTCCCTTTGTGCCTATTGGCCTAGCTAAGTTCTGTCTCCTGCTTGATATGGAGGTAAGTGGAAAATATGTATTTTTTCTAACTCCTCCGCTGTTCTTTTCTGATTAATTTCGTTGCGGGATCCAAGGCAGTTGAATCGTTTCACCGGGACCCTTCGGGCTTCATTGTCTCGACGCTTTTCTGGTGGTAGCCACTGTTGATTCTGTATTCAGGAGTTGCAGTGGTTTGGGAATAGCGTAGCAGCCTTATCCCAAATCAAAATACCTTCAACAAGTTGTAAATCATAAGTTTCTGCATCAATGTATGAAAAGTTTTTATTTGATAACTTCTACCCATCAATCATTACTTTCCATCTGTTCTGATCTTTTTCTACATCATGCAGAAGTAGAAATACGAGTACCTCCTCTTCTTTGAAAGCATATAAGCATCCTTTTAGAAAGTTTCAGTCTCGCGGAATCCATAAGAAAATTGCATCACAGCATGTTAGAATACGTTTGGCAATTTAAAATAATGTTTGTTCACTATACGTATCGCGTATGCAGACGCGAACGGGAATCTCTTATAAATATTTGATACAGCTGAGCCAGATATTTGCCTTTGCCAAGCAATAGTAGCTTTAGGCGGTAACGTCGAAATTTCAGAGCCCACCTTCAGGCTAATAGAATTTTCATTTCAATAGCAAATCGTTGAAGAGGGAACGGTCAGGTATAAATGGCAGACAAAAGAAACAATGTCGAGGAAAGGTAAGGCGATAAGATTGTTTCCCCGCTTGTTTTACTGCTCACGTCTTTGTAAAAGGTAAGGTTTCTGATGGACATACGGGCACTGATATAGACAGTTTCTTTTACGATAATCTACCGATAAAATGTTACGTTACCGTGTTGAACTACGTTGATTAGAGAAGCGTTTATAAACGTTCGAATCGGAAGAAACTGATCCGATTTAAAACTCTCATGCTTCATTTCATGCTTTCATTGCTTAGTTAATCTCAAAGAGTTTGCGAACAGGAACGAAACACGCCGGAGATTATTAAATATTCAAAGCTCGTGTATTTTTTAAGCGTATGTATGTATGTAATTAATATTTAAACTTGTCACCAAGTTGTACAAACAGGGTACCCCTTGGTTAATAATGAATTCTGGACATGTGTCCCATGCGAATGCTTTAGGCTCTAGCGCCCCTTCGTGAGACAAACGTTACATTATGACGGGAACAACGAAATCAAGGCCCTTGTTGGTGAATTGATAATGAGTGTGCTCTTACGGTTCCATAGATTGTGTTCAAACACAGATAGGAGGAGTAGGGGGTTCTTGGGTTTTAATTTGTAAATTAAAATCTAAGATTTCGTCTTAAACTTAAGTTTAGGTAAAGATATACCCACAAACTCTAGTGGAGAAATTTTTTAAAGGTAACAAAGGCAGTGAATATAGTTATTTCTGATTCTCTTTCTCTCAAATGGCAGTTTTTTTACCCTTAACGTCAAACGAGGACTGTCTATTGAATTCATAACCCACTGCATCATTTTCTATACAAATAACTAAAACTGTCTGTTTGTAATATCAAAAGAACAGTTTTTTACTAAATGCATGTGAAAGTTTGAACGGTAGTTATACCAAAAAACCTGTTCGTCTGTCTGTCTGTTTGTTTGACGGGGCTTTCACTGGCAGATAGCTGATGTAATAAGGAGTAACTTAGGCTACTGAATAAGGTTTCCGCGCAAAAACAGTAAACTCATGTTTTGACAAAGTCGCAGGTACAGGTAGTTAATAAATACATTTACCTCATAAACTTTTAAATACACTTCTACCCAGAAATCTGATATTGACACAGTAAACGTAGCAAACAAAGCAGAAACAAATAAATGGGAACAAAGTAATACATTACCGACTGTAACGGAAAAAGGAAAAGCACCTTCCTGTAATCACAGCAAAATATAATTCAACGAAGACTGACTCATTAAATTTTACGCCAAATGTAAATTATTTTGTATGCTCCACTAAAGATAATATTCAAAATATGCAAACATTCCTGGCTCAGTTCATTTGAAGGCTGAAACTCCACGTGGGTGTAAATAATTAATTTGCTTTTGCAAAGAGTATACAAGTGTACCAACTTGAGGGTTTGGTGCCTAGCTGTTGAAAATTTAAAACGGAGTACACGGTCGGCCGAGAGGCGCTCTCACCGGTTATGGCATGTTCGCTATTTAAAGAGTGGCCTGTGGCACGAAAGGAGACATACATAGGAGTACGGTAGGTTTAATCAATTTTTCAAGCCTTATTTAGCCGTGAGATGACTTCCTTACTTATTTCCCGAGTTAAGTTTGCGTAGACTTCCTGAATTTAGATTGTAGACTCTAGTAGAAGGATGAAACATCATACCTACACCTCTTTTTTATTGCCAACTATAAAATGGAAGGTTGCATTGAGGGATTACGGTGTGAGCCCTGTTTATCAATCACAAAAAAGTACATTGTGAGTCACAATCCAGACATCTATTTTAAATCTAGGAATGCAGAAACTAGAAGTAGCTAGTAACTACTTTAAGTTTGTTTTTTGTCTTCACTAACATAATTTAAATAAAATATTTACTAGCACTGTTATTAGAATTCCCTTGCTGTTTTTTTTAAACTTCTTATAATATGCACATCCTCTGTGGCAAATAACGTTTCTTTCTTTCTCTCTTAAGCAAATGAACTACTAATTTTCAAATTAATACTTACAGTGTAAATTGGAGACTGACAGTCACACACCTCATTCACAGCGGAGGTTGTTATTATATAAACATTATTTATGTGATTGTAAAAAATAACAATACCAGCCTATTAGCGTCCCACTGCAGGACAAAGGCCTCTTCTCATACAGAGAAGGCACCAGCATTAATCACCACGCTTTAAGTAATACGGGTTGGCGATTTCAGACTTAAAAGTTTGGGTTTCTTCATGATGTTTTCTATTACCGATGACAGACTTTATGTCTTAGATAACTAAATGTACTTTACATTTAAAAATTAAAAAAGTGATGTTCGGATTTGAACCTACAGTCTCACGCATTACAGTCGGGGCCATAACCACAAGGCCATCACGACTGATGATTAAAAAATAATAATTTTCAGTATCATTGAAAATAAAATAATCTTTGCCTTTCTGCTTGGTCTGAGAGAACTTAATAACATATTAAGTTCTCTTGCTTGCGGTTATCAAAACATTTGAGTACGTAACATAGTTTAATATTAGGTATGTCGCGTGTATTTTGCTCTATAGGAGTGACGCTCCAAAGAGATTTACTACAATGAGCGCTGATAACACTTGACAAGACGCTTGCCCATTGCCATCGTGCAATAAAGTGATAGCCTCTGTACACAATGGCCCACGTTAGCTACATGTCAACGTCATCTCTACAATATACCAAAGATATATCAAATAGGCACGGGAGGACAACGGTTAGATTAAATACAAGAGAGATAAAATAAATTCACGGAACTTTCTTTGGACGCCCTGTTTGTAGATAAGGTATCTTGGTATCTGTTTATGTTCCTAATATTTATTTTAAACTAGTGGCCTGCTCCAGCTTTTCACGTGTGCAAACAATTCTTATTGGGATTTTTAAACAAAAATTCTAAGCAAATTTCCTGTTATTCCATACTATTCATACTTTTTCCTAATAAATGTTTCGCACAAACATTGGCCTGACAATTACGAATACCTAAAAACAGCCAAATAGGATTTGATTGTCGATACATGCGACCAATGATTATGTATGTACCTATACACATAGACCATCCACAGGCAATTTCATTATGTTCTGAGTCGGGCTAAAATACCATCTCAGACAATCTATGTATTCTGCATATATGCATAGTTCTCATGTGATCAATCTGGACTTAAATAGACTGTGAACTCTGAGTTTAATTCGGTTCGTCTCAAAGCTAGAAAACATCCACTTCATTTGTTTTTAAATTATTAATTTTTATTTACTGAGGTATAAAAGTGTTTTTCAAAAGCCGTTAAAAGAAAAAAAGAAATGATTTATTACTTTTGTACACGGAACTAACAAAAGTACTTGTAATAATGATTTTATAGTATGAAGATGTTATAACCAACATCGCAAAAATATAACCCTACTGCATAACTTTGTTCCACTCAACTTCTGCCGTTTCTAACTTGCATTACAATAGTCTTAACCGGGACTTAAACTACGTCTAAACTCGGAATCCGTGCAAGATTAACCTTAATTATGTTACTCCAATCGATTGAGACGTAAAGATAAAATCTATTTCTCCAGACGGTGTGGCTTACACATATTAATAGTAGAGTCAAATGCAGGGAGCTGATAAAATAATCGATATTTCTAATACGATACTCGATTGTTTTCACTGACAATAGACGTCACCTAAATTAGTTAGTGAGTAGCGTAAATATCAAGCATTTACTTAGCGCAAAAAAACATTACATCAACCAAAATACGATATCTATACAGAAATGAAATGGTGTTTAAGATAAGTAATTAGGTGGCATAAAAGGTGAACCAAAATTAAAGAGTCTGGAAGAAACTGTAACACCCTCAAAGCGTAACGTGACGTATGTTTAAGCTTATTCAGTTTGAGGGTAACTCTTTCACAGCATACTACATATTTATGTATGAAAGTACTACGATACTGCAAAAGAGTACAGTGTCGATATTTTTGATTCGACATCACATCCCTTCTCCTACAACGCGTTTTCCAACGCACGATTGAACGC
Organism: Phlogophora meticulosa; assembly: GCA_905147745.2. Classification (NCBI taxonomy): domain Eukaryota; kingdom Metazoa; phylum Arthropoda; class Insecta; order Lepidoptera; family Noctuidae; genus Phlogophora; species Phlogophora meticulosa. The sequence continues at coordinate 6,495,390 of LR990528.1, read as the reverse complement.
AATTGCCGACGCTTTGAGAGTTTATTTGAAGTGTACCTAGATACATATTTGAACCAAATAGAGCACGCGTTTCATATTTTTTCTTGATACCAACGGTTTAAGGAAGCATGAAGCGATCTTTTTACATTATTGAAGGTAAAATATTCTACAGAATAGATGAAATCTCTGTGAACTCTTGGGTAAAGTGAGATGTCACTTTACATTGACAGCTTACGAAATTACATTATTACAAACATAATCGAGAATCGATTACCTCATAATGATCATGTTACTAGCGATCACCCAGTGGTCCAAATTAGACCGTTCTGGCTTTCTGCACACCTACTCTATATAAACTTTAACTATACCAAATCTCACACACCATGCGCGCATCATGCTCAAATCGGAGTAGAACGTTTTCTCTTCAGTAATTAATACATAGATAGTTATGTTAATGCTTCATATTATTGCCAAACTAGTATCTAAGTGTCTAAATATTAAAGCTTATGTTTGTTTTGTCTGCTTAATCAAGTTTCCACGGGGTCATTTTTACAGAATCGACCGGCTGTTCACATATTATGGGACACGTGTTTTGAAATGACGGCGTCAAGTCTTGATATTACTAAACGTTTAGCTGAAAATAATGGCGTACCTAAATAATACAACGCACGTCTGGTCGGACGCCCATCGCCTCATGTGTCCCAGTTTTTATGGAAGGGCAAAATCAGGCCGTAACATTTTATATCCCATTCGTTTGACTGACTCTTGTTTGGTGCTATGCACTTTAATTTTTGATTAGATTGTTACATGTTCCAGCTCGTGGAATTGGCAAAGTTCGCACATACCCAACTGGTAAAAAAGCTGAAATTTCGCCTTTACTTTTCCAAGTTTGCTCCTGTCTTAAAACGGAGCTTACGCAGGTAAGCTTTTTCTACGGAAATTCACTGTAGGCAACCGGTTTTTTTTTGTTTTAACTTCGTTGGTAATGCTAAGGGTCAAATGGGTAACTAAGTGTAAAGGTAAAAATAAATATGTTTGTAATGTTAAAAGAGAATACTGCAAACCTACGCATTTGTTTTTTATTTAAAAACGTTGCCCCACACTTGGAATTTCTCCTGTGTCGTGGGTGCGTTTACAAACATTTAAAGTCACATACACGAAAAGCCAGACCCGGAACAATTACCTGTAGGCCATACAAATATTTGTTCCGTGCGGGAATCAAACCCACGACACGCAGTCGATCGCTCAGCCACTGCGCCAACCGTGTCGTCTGTAATTTGTAAACTACTTCTCCTTCTTCTTAGCGTGTTCATAGTAATCTATGTAGAATCGGACCAGAAATTAGCTACGAGTTTGGCACCATCACTAGCGCCCATCATATCCTGCAGCGTACAGGTGACAGGGTACGCTAAGCTAAGACACGCTATCAGGTGTCCTATCGTTTGTGGAGCAGCACCACGCCTGTACACCAGGCTGGAGTTGTCTATTAACATCCACCTGAGCAGGTTTTCCCTACTTTGGCCAACCTCTGTCCGGAGTCAGCTGCGAGACTACTAGGTACTAGGTACGAGTCCTACGTCATTTTCTTTTCCTAATTATTTAATTTGTATTGATGATATGACGACCGATGTGACGCGGCGGGCGAAGGTCCGCCTGCGACGCAGGAGGTCGCGATTTCCGCTTTGGGACAAATGTTTGTACGATCTACAAAAAATTGTTCCGGGTGTTCTGGGTATTTGCTATGTATAATAAAAAAATCTATCTATGTAATGTATTGCTTTAAGTATATCAGTCATCTAGTACCCATAACACAAGCTCTGCTTAGCTTGGGGCTAGATGATGCTGTGTGGATTGTCCAGCATAATTTATTTATTTTATTTAAGGAAATAATTTTTTGCTTATCACCTTTTGGCGTCACAACAAAAAACAGAGTATTTGTCTAAACAAAACGATGGAAGAGACGTATTTATTACAAGGAAAAGAAAACCAAAACTAGATGTCATAAATTCAACCGTGAATAATGCGCTGAAACGGCGATAAAAAGCTCTCTTGTCACTTTAAGTAAGAAATATACACATCAACGTAAATACCTGAGGGTATATACCTGGCGGTTGACAGTCTACGTAAATAAGTACTGTCGGAATCTTATTGTTTTACTGAGGTACCGAGGTTTTAATTAAAGACGTACCTAAATAATTATCATCGTCTGCCTAGCCTTTTCCCAACTATGTTGGGGTCGGCTTCCAGTCTAACTGGATGCAGCTGAATACCAGTGCTTTACATGGAGTGACTGCCTATCTGATCTCCACAACCTTAACGATACGGTACCCCTTGATAAGACTGGTTGTCAGAATTTTAGGCTTCTGACTGGGTAGTCAGAAGCCTAAAATTCTTACAACCTTAAAGTATTCTATCAATTCTTACAGTCTTATCCCGGTTGTCATGTGTAGATCTTTGACAGTCGTTACGGGTGTATCGACAGTCGTTACGGGACCAACGGAGCAGTCTCGATATGTTACGAACAGTGACCCATCCATAGACTGACCTCGGCAAACGTAGCTTAACCTTCGATCAACCCTGCGCGGCTGTTTTTATTTAGCCACGAGCTCCTCTAAGACGTAACTAAATAATATAATTGGACTCACTCCTGTAAGTTTTATTCCTTTTATCTTATATGCCAACCGCTTGTCAGCCAACGGCATGGTCTATCTTGAAGATAACTTGTTTATTCTCAAAATAAATTAGTTTTTCTTTCATAACATAAATATCCATGAAAGTTACACAGTACATTGTCAAGTACATACTTTTTAGCGTTCCGTAAACGTTAATTATTTTGGTGAAACTAGCTGAACAAATCTTACCTAACGTTTAAATAGAACCCGACTCGCACTTGTCAGGGTTTTTTTTTCATTCTTGAGCTCTTCCAAAGCTTGATAAATAAAGGTTGGTTTCATTAGTGTTTAGTCTGGGTCCGACTTGATTATAAAAAGGACTCGCGTTTATTGGGTAGGATATCCATTTACTATCTAGTTCATCAATGATAATACGGACTGATCTTTCGAATTCTGTGATAGCTCAGGGAAAGTAAGGTAAAAGAGGGTAAATAGAAACGCGGGAGAATAGTATCATTTTTTTTAAGGGGATTTTCGCATTAGTTAAACCTTGTTTGTTACTGACAAGGACTATTTTTAAAGAATGCATACCTTTGTACAGAGTAGTCCGACTTCGATAATTCTTTTGATGACTGGTTAGTATACATCAAAGTTGGCCCCATTAAAATTAAAAATTAAAATCCATCCCTTAATGTAGAAAATAGGGGATTATTGATTTTTACCTACTGATTTTTGTAGAAGCTGATGCATGATGATGATGATGTTTACTATGCTATTGTAACTTAAATAAATTACTAACTGACCGACTAGAAAAGCGAAAAATAAAAAATGAAATTCATGAATTGTAATTAATAATTGCATAACTTATGTAATTTTATTTTTTTTTATCCATTTATTTCAGGCATCAAGACCCATATAAACATATACAATACTATATTAACAATATAAAACTTAAAAATACTATAAATATATATTACATAATAACTAAAACTAGTGCACACGAAGTGTCGGCGTCGTGTTTTACTGACTAGTGACATGTAGGCGACCACGAAACCGGCGATACACAACACTTTTCGGCCAGAACTCTTCCTTGAGGAACTTCTCGAGATGGTGTGTCGGAACTCGCACCACGAACGACTTGAAGTTCGTGTTATGACGCGGCTCCAACCTCTCGACCCTCAAAGTCCAGTTGGTCTTGACGCGCACGTACTCCACGATCTCCTCAACCTTCGTAGAGTGGTGCAATCTGGACACGTAGAGCAGCGTTGTCGGTACTGCTGGTTTTCGAAAATCCCCTTCAAAGCTTTGTATCGATTCACCCCTGCGTTACTACTCACCCGTTAAACGGTACAATTTATGTTTTTGATGACATGACCTTAGTAGTTAAATAACTGATTACTTAGTTATCATTGTTTGACGACCTATGTGGAGCAGCGGGCAAAGGTCCGCCTGCGACGCAGGAGGTTGCGGGTTCGATTCCCGCCTTGGGACAAATGATTGTACGATCTACAAAGATTTGTTCCGGGTGTTCTGGGTATTTTCTATATATAATAAAAAATATGTATGTATGTAATGTATTGTATTAAGTATATCATTCATCTAGCACCCATAACACAAGCTCTGCTTAGCTTGGGGCTAGATGATGCTGTGTGGATTGTCCAGCAATATATATTTATTTATTTATTATTGTTACACAGAGATATCCACCCCCTTATAGCAACAAAGGAACACACAGAATAATCCTAGCGGGATAATGCATGACACCGATGTATGGTAAATGCATCTGGATATTGAGGTTTATTCGAGTAGCTGGCAAAGGAGGCTCTTGGCTCTGTATTTACCGCCCTACTTGCTTAGATTAAAAGCCATTGGCATTCCCTTCCTTATCCGTAGAGGAATCTGGCTAATATTAAGTACCGTAAAACGGGGTGAATAGAAACGCAGTGATGAGTAGAAACAAAACTTTGAAGGGCATTTTCGCGTTATTTTAACATTGTTTGTTACTACAAGGACTATTTTTATTAAGGAATTGAAATGATTAATTTCAACACCTTGTCAGTAATTAATAATGTTGCATCAACGATTAAATCTCGTTTGAAGTTTTATTTCGATTCACTCCGTTTTACTGTACTAGCTTTTGCCCGTGGCTTCGCTCGCGTTAGGAAGTGGGGGTTAGAAAGAGACAAAAAGTAGCCTATGTCACTCTCCATCCCTTCAACTATTTAAACTTAAAAAATTAGGTCAATTCGTAGCTCCGTTTTGGCGTTTTGCTGTGAAAGATCGACAAGCAGACACACATACTTTCCCATTTATAATTAATATATTATGGATGCTATGGGCATCGGGCATATGATGCGAAGGAATGAGGACCACGTTGTGAGGAAAGTTTTGAGTATGAATGTGAAGGGTTACAAGAGTAGAGCGAGACCAAAGAAAAGACGGATGGAATGTGTGAAAGATGATATGGCAAGAAAGGAGGTGACTTTTGAGATGACGGCAAATAGAGATGTATGGAAGAAGAAGACATGCTTCGCCGACCCCAAATAGATTGGAATAAAGGCAGGAGGATGATGAATCGGTTTAATAATATACTGCTTTACTGGCAATGGATGAGTAAGTAAATAAAAGGAAACTCCTTTTCCAAGCCATGCCTCTGTAACAAATTAGCATGGACGAGGTCGTATTAAAATTCATTTGTATTAAACGAGACCTTTTTACCCACAGTGAAATTATGTTGGAAAAATCTCACCATTATAGATAAATAAACTGTCATAACAATGTTTCTAGTCCACTAGGTGCCTGCCTTCCTGTGCGAACAGATAACGAGCTTATACCTACCGACCATTCACATTTATTTTATTTCCGACATTCAGGAAACTATGGTAACCTTTCCGCTGTGGAAAAATTATACGGAGTACATAATAATTGAAAACGTGGCGGATTAGGGAGGTCGTGGCTAGAGAATAGTATCGAAGGTTAAGCTGCGCTCCCTGAGGTCGGTCCATGGATGGGTGACCATACCGAGAGTGACTGCCAGGACCAACGAGTTAACGGCTTTTCTCAGGCACGGTTGGTCGCGGCTGTCATTTGTAGATCTTTGGCAACCGTCCCTGGTAGTAAGAAGCCTTAAAATCTAACAAACAGTCTTAATAAGGGGTATCGTGTTGCCCAGTAACTGAGTTGTAGAGATCAGATAGGCAGTCGCTTCATGCACTTGCTCCATGCTTAGACTGGAAACTAAGCCCAACAAACATATTTAGATGGGAAATGGCTTAATGATGACAAAATAATTGAAAACCCGATTGAGATGATTATACGTAACTATCGTTGTACCCAAAAAAAGTTTCCTTGATTAGCTGGTTGAACATTCTTGGACGTACATTGGACACACCTTGATTAAAGGAAATGAGGAAAGGTTTTCTTTCCTCCGATTACAATGGATGTCATCAAAGAGTTCTTTCTTTATTTCGTGGCGGGCTTGTAGATAGTTCTTTAATCAAGAATACTTTCCTCTGTGGTCGTGTAAAGTGGATCATGATTTCAGAAATGGCATTAGTAGGTGTGGCTTACACGGTAGATACTGCACCACAATATTAGGTCAATGAACTGTCAAATGAAGGCTCACGAATTAATTAAATTATATTATTTTGCAAATTGTTATAGATTAAAATTATATCAGGAATTGTTAATTGCGATTCAGAAACACTAATTACTGTTCAATTATTGAATACTGTTCAAGCTAAATATACTGAAACGCGTTCGTGTTAATATTACAATAAAACTCACATGTTTGTGTGACTTTCCAAACCATCAAATAATAACTATAATCAATCACAATAATCACGCTTTTTCCTTCAACAAAAGCGAAGAACGATAAACAGATCTTTATATTTTCTGTTTCACGGCCAGATCAGTATGGGAATAATTTATTGGGGCACAAATCAATAGGACTTCAGAAAACACGGTGCTCTTACACACACTTCCGTTAGTAAGCTTTATGTAATGTCTAAAAACTAAGAAATCCAATGCTAGTGGACCTTGTTTCCCTTAAAACAACCTTCTTCTTCATATTTCTAGCCTTTTTTCAACGCTTCGCGGTCGGCTTCTAGTCCCACTACCAGTCAAGCTTAGTACCAGTTCACCTTTGATAGACCCGTGCTGTTTATATTCAGCCGAGACTAGCTTCACACCCTACCTACTGAAAATAATAAGAATGATTTAGTATTTTTACAGTTTGAATTAAAAACACATCATAAAATACGTAGAAATGAGGAAAGACCGACGAAATATTTCAACACTGGGAGCTCCAGAATCATGTACAGACGCCAGCACATCAAGCTACCCCAAACTGTCAAATCTTCTAAATTGAACATGAACCTTATTTATTTTGCGATAAAGTTGAAAAATTATCAAAGATATTTGACATTGACATTGGGGTAGCTTGATGTGCTGGGCTCTATATATCGGATATCAGTTTGTGTGTCGATGTCTATTCCACCCTATATACCGTTCATTTTAGAAGTCGGGAATTGGAATTCCTATTTTACCAAAACCAAAATTGAATTATGAACTTTTCTACAAACTTCATAACACTACATCAGAAAACCAATTAACCGGGCTAGCTCTTGGACTCCTCGCATATGGAGCTGGTGAGCCAATTTACCAACGACCGTCACGCATTGCAGGCACCAGGTCGACCATGCAGATTGGTTTCGAATTGGATCGAATGTAAGCGCTCCTGACCTTTTAAAGAAATACTTGACAGTTCTGGAACAAATTCTTTTATATGCCTATAAGGAGGATCCAACTGGATAGTTCATGAAACATAGATTTTGATACGTTTTTTTGCAATTTACAGCTCACTATTACGTCGTGTGTTAACAAAAAGTTATTTGTGATCGTAAGAAACATGGTATGTACCGAAATATTCACCATCAATACAACTCTGGAAGATAGTTTTGGCTTCAAATGTTATGATTTCATGAAAAAGTAATTAAATCGGGCATTTTGGACTTAGAGAGTTATTTTCATTATTGTATGAATAAACTTTAGTAAGTTCTCTATATCTGTTACGGTCGCGAATATATTTTCTATTACCATACAACCTAATACTAAGATGTAAATTGTGAATAGCATAGGAACATTTAATTTAGCTGGCTACCCCGGTGCATTAACCTTTAATGATTTTATAAATTCATGACTTGAAACACTCCTATATCTAGTACATAAATCTACTTAGCTAGACACTCTGACAACATGCATGCCATGTTATATAACTCATGTTTCCAGGAATAAATACATCTATCTATCTATCTAGACTAGTTAATAGTATTCCCAATTATCTTAGGGATCTACTTGAATATACAAAATGTAGATTTCTGATCATGCTTGTGTAACTGATGAACTCATTGGCTGATTGGTTCTAGGTCATTCTAGAATACTAAAAGGATATGAGTAATTAATACATTATTTGGTTCAGATAACTGTAATAAATACTGTTCCATATCTTTTGCGTCTAGCCTGAATCTTAGTTATGTTTATCTCTTTGTTCGTCGAATTCCTTTTCTGCGTTCACATAATCCTCGTGAATTAATAGCGTGTAATAAATGAAAATAAAACATCCACATCTACCTACTTAGATGATTAATAAAAAATCTACATTTCCAACGTTTCAAGCGCTTTTATGTTAGTCCTTCACAACCACGAGCGCTTTAAAGTGCTAGAAACGCTGGCAAGTATAAAATGCAAGCGAAAAGAGTGGAGCTTAAAAAAATACCGCTGAAAACACTAAAAGTAATTTCATTCACGATATGAAAACGAGGACTCCTGCAAGTGTATGGAGACCAGCTGTTAGTGCACTTGTTTTAAAGGATTACGAGAGTCCATTCTCATTCGATGTTTCCATATTGCAACCATAAAATATTAACGACTTTTCGATCTAGTGGCTCCCCACTTCAGTCAGAGCCGTGTTTCCGTGTACCGAGTAGCTTGCGGCCAATTGTTCGACCTACCTATTTATATAGCTCGCTGCCTGAGCGTGCAATAAGAGATTGAATTTAAGTTTCAATTTTGCTGAATTTTCTCTATAGAGGCAATAGTATAAAGAAAGTTTGTGGAAGGAGTAACGATAAAAATACGCCAGCCATTCTTATACTCACCACGAATTGAATTGAAACGACATAGTTAAGGTGCAACGCCCGGTGAAAACTGCGCTTGACGTGTATTCTTTGAGAGAAATCTACACAAAACATATAGGCGCACAACCTCTGCTTAGCCTTTTACCAAGTAAATTGGGGTCGGCTTCCAGTCTAACCGAATGCAGCTGAATACCAGTGTTTTAACATGGAGCGACTGGCGAATAATATAGTCGCGACGGTACGAAATACAAACGCAAGGTCTACGCGACAAATTCCAACACAATTCCAAGATCTAAATTCAATGGGATATCTATCTATTCCGTTTTGTGCTTACAATTACTGTAGCTGTATAGCACATGTTCGTTTTAGATATCATCTTTAGGTTCACAATAGACCCCTTACTACGTAACGTGTCACAGAGGAGATACCAAGCGCTGTTTGATACCCGTATCTATTTGTAGCAAGATGATGTGTCGTGTGCTGAAAAGAAATCTTACGTACAGAATATTGTTTTAGTATTGGATAAATTGAGTGGATATTGACACAGGTATACAGAAACGGAGAAGTGCGGTCGTGGCTCGCACACCGAGGATTCCGTAGAAATTCGAAAGCAGATTGTTCGTCTATTATGGAAATCGATTAGTATCAGCTGGATCTGGTTTATTGGGATTCTATAATCCCAATAAACAATTAATTTATAAGTAATTTAAGTTAATCCTACGATTACTTAAATTTGTACTTGAAAAAATGTTCTACCAGACTTCCATATACCGAAAAAAAACATTTTTCGTTATGTTTTTAAGGGTTCTGTAGATTAGTAAAAAACTGGTACTTATTGTTAAGTTTATGTAAACTTCCATCCACAAAATTTATGGAAGATTTGCAAACTTAGGAGATAAGGCGGGCGAATGTTACTCTTACGGACTTTTTTCATTAACTTCTCTTGCAAAGTTAGTGGAGCAACAGTGTTTATAACTATTCTAAATTCTAAATCGATGGCATGAGGAGTTCCGGAAATGTAAAGCTGTGAGTAACAGATAGATTCAATCGCACTAAGTATAAGGGTTCCTTTTTTATCATTTTGATACGGAACGCTAAAAGACAACCACCGACCATATTACACAAAATCTTGGAATTGTCTCCGAGAAACTTGACAAATCTTGGATAAAATAAAACTCAAACAAAGCTAGTCTTCATCAAAACTACAGAAATATTTCTTTGACACAAAAAATAACCAAAAAACAACACTACCCTCCTCCTAGGGCAGTCGGGTAATAAATGTCCACCAGTAATGAAATACCATCATTTACCAAGACAACAGCCCGCGAATTTTTTTATCTGGCAAGTTATTTTACATTCCGTAAAACAAAGAACTTAAGCAGGTAGTGATACCTATAGTTACACAAATAACAACAAAAGGTTGTCTAAAACCCGGTTAATACTGAGCAGACTGTTTGTAAAGTCCCTCTTTTGATATTTAATTTTCATTTTAATCTGCCAACGGATAAACAAGTTGAACAATATTGTTCTGTTTCAAGCGCTTATCATTCTCTGCAGCCGTTTAAAGTTGGACTTTGAAAACTGGTGGCTGAATAGTGCTTTATATGATTGTGAAATGTCTGGGGCTGCGTTCGAGGCTGACATTCTTTGTGAGCTTAAAGGACAGGCGTATGAATCTATATACTAATATAATAGAGCTCTGAAATGTTTTTATTTGTGAACGCGCTAATCTGTGTAACTGCCAGTCGCATTTGAAAAAGTCTTTTTGCATTCGATAGAAGAAATGTGGCGTGGCGGGTGAAGATCCGCCTGTGACGCAGGAGGTTGCGGGTTTAGATTCCTGCCTTGGCACAAATGTTTGTACGATCTACAAAAAATTGTTCCTGGTTTTCTGGGTATTTCCTATGTATAATAAAAATATCTATCTATGTAATGTATTGTATTAAGTATATCAGTCATCTAGTACCCATAACACAAGCTCTGCTTAGCTTGGGGCTAGATAATGTTGTGTGGATTGTCCAGCATTATTTATTTATTTTTATTGTCATTTACTTTATTAGCATCACAAGGGAAACCACGGGGCACATCAATAAGTATTGTCCAAATGATCCACTTCTTGTTCGACTGATTCTCTTCAAATGCTGGTGTTGATTGTGGAATCTGTAACATTGTACGCACATACGTCTGGTCACGTTTATGTTCCAATATTCCTTTTATAATCGAACAAGTATGTACACAAACTATTAAAGTACACTAAAATCGTACGTTTGCGTTTGAAAATGAACGGTAACTAATATTGGTTTAGAGATATAGAATTTCCACTATCGGTATGGCTATAGACTTGTATTCAGACCTCTGCCATCGATAAGCTTATGTTGAAATCGCCTCCCGATAGCCATAAATAGAGCACTATATTAATCTAACTTTCTCAGGAAGGAAGCTTCTGGAGATACCATAAAGTACCGTGAGAGACTATCTTTAATGTTAATGGGAAATGTATGCACTATCGAGGTAGACATGGACTGTATTTTCCAATGTCAGAAAGCTATATCTGAGGATTCATTTTAAATGTTTTACAGTTTTTCCATATAATATTGTCACTGGGTTGTAAAATTGTAGGTATTCCAGGGATAAAAGGTAAAATGAGTCCCACAATAAGTTAAGTAGGTGCTGTAGATTCGTACTTGTTCTTTTAATAGGTAATATTATAAGACTTATTTGATATTATAAAGAGGGAAATCATCGACACACCGGCTGAAATCACGATGCCTGAACATGATTTTGGAAATAGCCGTCGGTTACCATAAATAACCAAGAGTGCCCGTATGCTCAACAGGCCTAAGTACTTCGTAAATACAAACCTCCACAAGATTCTAACCAGCATAAGGTTAGCAGCACTTACTCTGAAACATTTTTCGCCTTTTTACATTTTGTATACAGGTAATATACTGCAAACAGATTTATTTATACCATATGTTAGAGAAATATAAAAGCTTTCACATCCAATTTTACTCCCAATAACTACCTGTTCCAGAGCTAAAGGGCAAACGGCTTCAATACAAATATATCCATTACATATTCTGTTTCTAACTTTAATTTTGCTCAGGTAAAGGTCCTCACCGGGAGTATTCGCTTGTAACGTAGCATTACATCAGTGAGTGAGGAGAACGAAATCGACTTTCAACTGTTACATTACAAGCGAATGCTCATCAGTCAGGGAGGCATTTTTAATGTTATGCTGAAAATCGAATTTGAATTGTTACATTACAAGTGAATGCTCGTCAGTCAGGGAGACATTATCGTAATGTTATGCTCAAAATCGAATATCAAGTGTTACATTACAAGCGAGTGCTCGTCAGTCAAGGTCGTACTTTTTACAATACTGCATAGTATTGTAAAAAGTAATGTAATGCTCAAAATCGAATTTGAATTGTTACATAACAGGCGAATGCTCATCAGTCTGGGAGATAGTATTGTAATGTAATAGGTACTCAAAATCGAATTTGAATTGTTATATTACAGGCGTATGCTCCAGGTGAGGGAGCACCCAAGGTCAAGGTATTGAGCTACGTGAACTCAACCATAATCTATTGTTGTACACCTACCCTCAAAATCAAGAAATAAAAATCCAATTGCGTTCTGATCCGGAGCGTTACTTACATAGAATTACGATGTTGAGCTAAAAGCGTTATTGTATTAAAACTTTTGTCCGCCAATCTCTAACTTTATACCAAAATCCAATTTCTAAGCTTCCCTTATTCCATACGGTGTAACGCGGCTCATATTTTTCGCTTTTAATACAATATTCGCAACATCGAAGGAACATTAAGTTTTTTTTTGGTGCTTTCGAAGATTATTGTGTTGTGTTCTTGTATTTTTGATAGGCTTTTGTTTTCTTGCTTCTTAGTTATGTTCTGGTGACAAATGATTGGACAGCGAGCAAGGTTGTGTAGCCGATCCTAAAGGTAGGTATCGTCCTAGCCGATTACTTTAATCTTACGTGGTTTATTTTGTCGCTAGAATATCTTCAACATTGTCAGGCAGGTTAAGTTGGTGGTTGGCGGCCAACACTGCTAAACTTGTCAAAATTTATTGGCGATATAAAACCAGGCTGTCACTGTGTCACTGCAGGGCAAAGGCCTTTTCTCATACAGAGAAGCCACGAGCATTAATCAACACGTCTATGCAAGGTGGGTTGGCAAGTCTTATGTTGAGTGAGACTTATGTTGATTATAAGTCCAGGTCTCCACACGATGTTTTCCTTCACCGATGTCAGTAATTTCTAAGATATATACATAATATGGAAAGCATATTTTGCGATTAGTAAATTAATGGCGTCACCCACACCTCGTGCATGAGATGCGAGGATGCAAACCACTGGGCTATAGCAACATTACAGGCGATAGTTGATGCTGAAATACTTTATCACTATAGGTACATAACAACATTATAACGCTGAATAATCTGAGGAAAAAAATCCTGAACGTGTGCAACATAAAATCTAACATGCCAATAAAAAATAACAAGAAAGTTTTGCTTATTCACGTCTAGTGCCTACCTATTTACAACGGGTTTATCGTAGAGAATTTTTATAGCTCAATTAGGTACATTGCCAAACATGTTTGTAAATCATTTGACCGTAAATTTATTGACTAAAGATTTGGGGGACATGATGTGTGCGTGTGCATAGTACGTATAGTCTGCGCGAGATCAGAATTTTGATGCGACCTTTTGGAACTGAGATAGGTGCAGTCTGTTCGGTAGCGGTAGCGTCGGCAAATTCTTGCAATAAAAATAATTTAAAAAAGACGAAGAAGAATATGACAACAGTAAGTGCTGAAAGCATCCCTTCGATTTATAACATCCCCTTCACCCCTCTTAAAGCCTAGTTTTTGAAAATAGAATACAGCCTTTACTGACTGATAATGTAGCTTTCTGTTGGTGAAAGAATATGAAAATCGGTTAAGTTGTTTCTAAGTTCATCCAGTACAAACAAATCTTTTCTCTTTTTAATATTAATTATCACATTTTCATGCTATAAGTCATTAGAATATTATGTATACCGTAATGATTTTTTATCGAGGATCTTTGTGTTTTTGCCATAAGAAGTTATGAGAGAGCTCGAAATGATCATGAACTTACTCATACAATTTAAACTTTTACATATATATGTGTTGCCTATTAGTAAGAAATGATATTTACGACAGGCTAACATGGTTTATACCCCCTAACCCCTCTTCCTACTTTACGGTTAAAGCTAATATTAAAGACATCTTGAGTAATACGACAGAAAACAGTCACCACATAGAAAACAATTTGAGCTGCATCTTCTTTAACGACATGCTAACTTCATACAATACAATTTCCACGCAATAAGCTACACTCTAGCTCCCAGCCATATGCGATTGAGAGATAATAGACGCCAGCGTGCACTTGACTGCTAATAACATCATACTGCCATCAGCATTACGGATGCCAAACGCTGCAGTGTGCACCAGCTAATGTGTCGGAATTAAAGGTACAGTCGAGCAAAGAGTAAAGTGTACAAGCTTCAATATTCATCTTTTGATAATACCAACATATCTTACAACAACATTTACTATCTAATTCTCTATGAAGCCCATCCAAAGGTTGAAGAGATCGCTTTTAGCGATAAGGTCGCCCATTGTAACACCGTATGTAACTCTTAAACTCATTATTTGTACGTTTTCATGGCGGAGCTACAATAAAAAAAATTCTATTCTATTTTCATTTTTAATTGTTTGCGTACTTTAATAAAAAATTAAGCGTATTTATTTATTTAGTTTTAAAAACGTTGCCCCACACTAGGAATTCAACTTACTACTTTAACTTACTTACTTTTTTTACGTACTTAAGACAGTGACGAGAAAATTTAAAGAAACGAATACCTATAACTACCCAGTATACCAATCTCCTTGCTTGACTGTGCCACTCCCGTAGCGTTCTAGATACTTAAATCTAACGTCACAATAAACAGCTGCATAAGTTTATTCGTTCGTGCACACAAATGAGGCAGGATTGGCTGAGTTTCAAAGCTGTCGTTAATGCCTTTTACCGTTTTCTGCCCCTCAATTCAGTAACGCTTTTGCTTAAATCGACTTAAAGTAAGTAGTTCTATTTCGATCAAAAATACACACTTGAATTTTAACTGATCTGTAAGGCGATCTGAGGGTTTTGCAAGCATGAATCTGACATGCACGGACATGTATGGGTTCCTTGAGCAAGTACAGAAGGGTGTTTTTTAGCTACTTACTCACTTACTGCTCTACCTGAGTAGTCTACTTCTGCCCAACAACGCCAAATCATCATTCAATTCCAGTTTACTTTCAATAAAAGAAATACGCCCGATTACACCTTGTAAGAAAATCTTTAGTTCAAGTAATTTCAGCCTCTTTTACCGTTTTTCTTTCATTTAATTCTACAAGTACTTAGGTATCGGATATACTTCGCAAGTCTTATCTCCGGGATTTTTTCATCGTATTTCCGACTCGATGTAGCTGGCTATTTCTCATTAACTTTTCTAAATAATTAAACTTAAAACAGTTTCACTGATTCACTGTAGGTATAAATACTTGTAACGTGCAAAGGAACTATGTTGGTTTTATGTATTGGTTAAAAGAGAATGTAACAACTAAAGACTAAGTAGCAGAAAGATATTGGTAAACCGTCAAGAAGGATCTTAATAATCTCCCAAAAAAAAGTGGTATCAAGGTTTCTAAGAATACTGCATCATCGTCCCTCTGCCCTTATCCCAATTTATTCGGGGGTTGGCGCAACATGTCTTCTTCCTCCATATTCTTCTAGTTGAAATCATCACCATCATCACCTCCTTTCTAGCCATATCATCTTTCACACAACCCATCGATCGTTTCTTTGGTCTTACACTACTCTTGTAACCGACCACATTTATTTTCAAAACTTTCCTCATGACGTCATGTTCCTCATTTATCCGCTTTATCTATCATACAAAGGATAATTAGCTTTTAAAACATAATAGAAAAACAAAAGAGAATGTCCGGGTAATCGCAAAAACTCCCCATTTTACCCCTAATCACAATCGGCTATTAATTGAGTTAAAAGGTTAAAACGGATCAGCTACCGATCTTAATTGTGTAAAGTCTAAACGTATCGCGGTCCAACGATATTGTGTGAAATGGACCGGCGGACGATACGAATCGATATCGGGGAACTAAGTACACCTTTAGGTAATAGAATTATATCGGCACACTAGCTTTGCACGCGAATTTGTACTCTGATTATTTTATCTACCGTTTAACGTTGATTAATATTTTTTCGTATCTATTCGATTTATTTCGATTTGCCCTCTGTGATATTATTGAAATGTAGAGTAGAACTATAAAAAAGGTTTTTTAGCGCGACATTAGGTACTGTTCGAGGTCGCTTTCGAGTTTTGTTGTTCACGTCCACAAGCACACACGCATACATCTTTGCTACATAATTTAAAGAGCACAATAATATTATTAGTCCTTAAGTATTTAAACTTCTTCCCGGGGTGTTATTCAAAATTTTGTTTTCTTGTTTCTCTTAAATGTAAATATTGTAATATTTTTTGGAGAAATAAATTCTAGAAATTCTCAGTAGCAGCCTGCAGTCTGGATTTGTCCCCAATTGATGGCAATAAGCTCGCCCCATATTACATGGGACTTAATACATAACTGGCGAAATGTGGGTGAATATATAATAGCTACGCCTCTGCCTAACCCGTCGGAGATTGCAGTCGTGATGTTATGTGTAAATTCTTGAAACTGAAAGCTGAAGAGTTCGTTCATTTTTACAAAGAATAGTTTTTTAACTTTGGAACTACCAGTCGGTTTTATTATGTTTTTCATTTGTCCATGTGTATTTGTCAAAACACGTGAGGACTTGTAATTGGCTTCCTGTCGACTATGTTTACCTTTTAATTTTGTTTTTTAGCTGTAAGTCTTCCAAGATCTATTTAATAAATAAATAAATTTGCTAGCCTAATTCTCGAGAAAGGAAGGAAATAAGGAAAGGAAATAATTTATTTGACACACAGAACATAGAACATACATTAAAACAGATATACAAGACAAGTTTTAAATTTCTTAATTTTATAATGAAGGCATCTGTGTCTGAACTAAAAAAAAATATCTGTATCTCACACATCAGCAGAAGAAAGGCTATAACATGCTAATAACGTTACTACCGAATAAATTCCTACTAAGTTACTTAGACTTAGTTACTAATGATTAAGAGCGGATCAAACCACACACACATCCATAGTTTCAATTAATATGTCACGAGCATAAGAACACATACAAATGTTACAGACAGATTGGCTTGAAAAGGGAACAGAGAAGGGGTGATGCGGAAGATTAGAGAATCTTTCCCCTAATTTTCCGCATCCCTCTGTATTCATGGAATCGTTACAAAAAATGATTACGGCATTGGTACAATACAATGTAGGGTAAAAATCCTTGTTACTTCATACGAAATCAGTAGGTTTGGTTGAAGAAGTATATAGATACTATCTAGCTTAGTTATACTTTTACACATACTTTTTTTTGTTTTTCTTTTTTTTTTATAAAAGTATTAGTTACCTATTAGGGATATTGCTCATGGTAAAATAAGGTCGGTGACCTTCTAAAAATAGGTGTCAATTTTCAATTTGGGTATCCAATGAAACCAACAAGTTTTTAGAAAATATGAAAAAGGTTATTGTCGCTTTCTGCCGCTGTTCTTGGGTGCTGTCCAAATAGATAAAGTTTTCTCCCTGACATAGGGTAATTATGACCATGCTAATCTTTTCGAGCAAAAGTAGTAAAAAGTATTGGAAATAAAACAATACCATTCTAGACTAAAAGAAACCATAGTTGCTGAAACATTTTGTTGACTTTCCAGACCCCGTTGATAACCAGCCTGTTACGTTTGTCTACGCCACAGTATTCATAATTTTTAACAGAAAAAAAAGTTTAATTATAATTTAATTGATTACACGAAAAAATATGAGAAATGAATACCTAACAGGAATCATACAGCAAATGGAAGTCTTCCATTCTAAAAAAACGTAAATTCTATTTTTTTAAGGGGGTTTCTCAAGTTTCAAGAGGGGGAGGGGAGCTCATGATCCCTACGACATCCTACCCTTCTGGGCAACTGTTGTGTACCACCTGACTTTACAAGGGGTGAACGTGAACGCACCTTTGTTCGAGGCACTCATGATTGTGAACAACATTTACAATGGCACGTACCGTACCTACCATGAAACATTGAAAACATACCTATAGAACTACTAGCTATCAAAATATCATTAAACAGAGGTAGATACTTATACATATAGGTATCTAGGTACACACAGTTAGACCCTGACAAGAGTTAGATCCGACCGATTCTGGCAAATTCTCAAACTTCATCTTGTTAGAGTTAGATCTGAGAACTTTCGTTAGGTTGAGTGTTAAGTGGATATGGATTCAAGTTCGTCTTTGACCTGTCGTGTACAATAGTTTACGCCACGCAAAGTTGAACCTTTTTCTTCAAATCAAATCAAATCAAAAATGTTTATTTGCTAGAAAATACATACAAATTCAAGGATATTATCTTAATTTCTAACCAGTCATGCTCATGGCATGATGTTATGATGCGAAGCAATTTAATTAAAGAAGAGATTTATGTGTATTGCTATTGCTTGTGGATAAACAATAAAAGACACGAGGTTCGATCGAAGGTTAAGCTACGCTTGCCATGGTCGATCTGTAGATGGATGACCATATATCGAGACCCGTCCGTGCCTCAGAAAGCACATTAAACCGTTGGTCCCAGTTGTCATTTTTAACAGTCATTACGAGTGATAAGAATCTTGAAAGTCTGACAATCAGCTTAAAACCTAGTAAGTAGATGGGTAGTGGACGTCAGATAGGCACGTTTCATGTTAAATATCTACTGGTATTCAGCTGCATACAGTTAGACTACAAGCCAACCCTTACATAGTTGGAAAAAGGCTAGGCAGATGATGATTAAACTTTCGAATTTCGTGTTTTGTAATAAAGGCGATAGTTGGCATGTTTTCTACAATTTCCTTATAGGTATTTTGCATGACATCTTGGGATCGTACCCCGGGTCAAACCAAGTTATATTGAGTTTTTCCAACTGAAATTTCTCAGTGCAGTCCGGAGCCTAGATTTGTGCCCAATCATGGGAATAGGCTAGCCACCTACACCTCTGCCTAACCCTCTTCAGGAATACAGGCGTGATTTAGTTATACTAACTGTGCCCCGCGTTTTCGTCTGCTCGTATTGTTCGTAACGTGATGTTAAAAAGCCTTCCTCAAAACTCGAGCATCAAATGCAAAAATAATTTTTGAAATTCGACTTCCAGAGATTAGCGGGTATACACAAAAAAGAATCAGGTTTATTATATCAGTAGGCATCATATAGTATAATAGGTAGTATTAGCTATACCTGGAACAGCTATTAGATTATTTATTTATTAAACAGTTGTAGCTACAGTGAATTCGTCACTTATAACAAACAAAATAACACGAATAATAAAAGAACAAATTATTCCTTTTACATTGATATAACTTTAAATATATTTGACCACAGATTTCAGATTTGTCCTAGACCTGCTTTGCTACTAAATAAAGGGATGTGTTTTCTTTTAAAATCTGAAGTGGCTCTTCAATCAATACGGACATAAAATATGTAGTTTGAGAACGACAACCCATAGGTACCTATTACATATTATAACTACCTATACGTTTCTAGTTTATACGAAGTACGTAATTAAATTACATTTTGAGCTCCCGAACACATTAATCACTTTTACGATAGGATAGTAGGTGCTTCCAACACTGACCTCCCAAAGCTACCTGTTTGATCCCTTAAATGATTTTCCACAAGGCTAGACAGGAGTAGAACTAAATAACTTTCTGCCTTACTTAATTATATGGGATTATTTTGTTATGAAACCGGCTGCCTAAAACAATATTGAAAACTTACTTATTACATTTTACAGGAGCTCGTGGCTAAATAAAAACCGCACGGGTTGATCGAAGGTTTAGCTACGCTAGCCGAGGTCAGTCTGTGGATGGGTGACCGTTCGTAACATTACGAGACTCCTTCGTGCCTCGGAAGGCACGTTAAGCTGTTGGTCCCGGCTGCAATTTGTGGTCTTTGACAGCCGTTACGGATAGTCAGAAGCCTGAAAGTCAAACAACCAGTCTTACCAAGGGGTACCGTGTTGCCCAGTAATTGGGTTATTG
This sequence comes from Phlogophora meticulosa, assembly GCA_905147745.2. NCBI lineage: Eukaryota > Metazoa > Arthropoda > Insecta > Lepidoptera > Noctuidae > Phlogophora > Phlogophora meticulosa. Next base: position 6,475,399 of record LR990528.1, on the reverse strand, counting down.
AGGTCAGATAGGCAGTTGCTCCACGTAAAATACTGGTATTCAGCTGCACATGGCTAGACTGGAAGCCAACTCCAACATAGTTGGGAAAAAGCTAGTCAGTTAATGACTTACCTATTACATTTTAAAATAAATTATTTCTGTATCTTTTAGTGAGAAATAGAACATTTATGCCCTTTTTTGCTTGCGCTAGACAGCACCTAAATATAATGCCTAAATATCAGGGCACTTGGTTTAGGGATTACATTTAGGTGTCACCTAGTGTTAGTGACAACGGGAACCTGTTTATCAACTGTGCCCCGCGGTTTCGCCCGCTCCTTTTCCTCGTAGCGTGATATAAGACAGCCTATAACCTTCCTCAAGAACTTAACTTAGAATTATTGCTCAGGGCTCGGTGGCCTCAAAGATGAAATAACGCGTTCACACAAAAAGCTAACACTACAAAAAGGAACACTCAGTTACTCTTCGGCTTTATAACCTGTGTATGTAACATCATACATTATTTACTGAGTCATCAGCGAAATTATCATTGAGCTAGTAGGTATATTCGTTTGATATGTTATCAAAGCGCCTGTTAGAACGGCCATTATTGTATACCTTGTATAAATTAATACCTGATTTTCCAAACGCACGTAGGTATAAAAATTAGCAACCACCTAACGATTATTTTCAGTTCTTCCTAGCCCCTGATTAAGTATGGTACAACCAGTAGGTATAACCTTCAGATTTACCGAGATTTAACCTTTTGGACGCCATTGTAACATTAACATGACAAGCGAACGCATGCCCTGTACGCCAACGTCACAAAGACGTGACAAAAATACACAGGAAGTAATGGTTTAATTATTTATTTTATACTATAATAGTATAAAATAAATAATTAAACCATTACTTTCCTGTGAGTAGGTATAACCTTCAGATTTACCGAGATTTAACCTTTTGGACGCCATTGTAACATTAACATGACAAGCGAACGCATGCCCTGTACGCCAACGTCACAAAGACGTGACAAAAATACACAGGAAGTAATGGTTTAATTATTTATTTTATACTATAATAGTATAAAATAAATAATTAAACCATTACTTTCCTGTGTTATTTATTTTACCTAAAAATTAAGCTTATATTAAAATGTACCATGGATTTTGAGAAATTCTTGATAGCAAAGAAGTAATTGAACGCTTTTGTTAAAAAAACGTAAGGCGTGTAAGGCACGCGCGTACATGTATGCAATACATTTTTCGAGATTTAACATTGGGTTTTTTCTACTCCATGACAGGTTATGACGATATTCTAAATTAATAAAGGCATTCAGCAGTATACAGGAATATTTCACAAATATCTTGTGTTTGACACAAACAAAATAAAACGCCAAAGGCAGTTCCCGGCCTGGTTTAATTTAAAAAATACGTTACTTAACAGCGTAAAACAGTGGATTTGATCTTAACAATATTCTTAAATACTCATACAACCAGTATGCAGACTAAGCTACGTCACAACAGAAACATGATAATCTTTCGTATCACACAATTTCACTTCATTAATACATTGCATTAACCAATCCTTGTAAACATGCCTTACGTCTGAAGGTACTTTCTTCGTTAATTTCTTCATTTTATTAAATTCTATCTCTACATTGTTGTGAAGAACAAAGTCGACATCCATAGACTTTATTGACTTGACAACAGTACCTCCGTATGCGATCCAGTGCCTCTCAAAATGTTTCCTTTCGTCCTCTGAGAAGCTTATGAAATCAGGGTAGAAACCTAAACGTTTATCTTCAAATACGTTTGGTAGTGGATTCTCTGGTATGAATAGATACTCTTTGCTATCTTCGTCATCAACACTCATATTACTCTCTTCTTTGATGTCAACGTCCGCTGATACAGAGGCGTTGCTCTTGTCAGATGAAGATGAGCGATTCAGTTTAGACGTGTCTTCCTTTTTTACGAAAAAACTATCTATTGTTTTTTTAGGACTATGTTTGGTTGTTTTTGACGTGTTTGCTTTGGTTTTTGATGGGCTAGCTTTCATTTTCTTTGCAGGTGGTTCATCAGAGGCTGTGGCTGCCAATTTATTTAGAAGAGACACATCTGTTTTTTCTTTAGAAGTTTTGTATAGATGTTTTAGCTCTTCTAGACTGGTTGCAGTCTCCCAATCTTTGTCTGTCCTAATTCTGGTTACTCTTGGAAATCTCACTGATATGCCGTCTGCTGTATGTAAATTGGCCTTCGTTAATTCCGTACCTGAAAACAAATAATACATACTGAATATTGTTAAACTAATATGTGGATAAATCATGTTATAATTGAATTCGCGGTTTCATTGCTTTTGCGTTCAACTACATTTATTATTAACAGAATATTGAAGTTCATTTACATTTTAATTTGGTTTATAACTCAAATAATATTCTACTTTGTAATGCAATACTATTGGAAAATTTTAAAGGTCCATTTATACCATGTGACCTAAATTGTTTGGCATGAAATCGCCCACATCCAGTGAGCAAACATAGTAATCAATGGACCTTCAAAATTCTTTGCATTTTCATACAGTGAAAAAGGATGAAGTCCCATGACGCAAAGCCCATGTGTACAAGCTAATATCCAGCTAAAGCTATTACCATTCATTTGAAAACGTACCGGTAATCTCCCAAACAGGCTGCTTCTTAGGGTCGGCAGCAACAAAGTCAGGCACCAGCCCTTTATTACAGTCCAACCACGATGGGATTTTATTGCTGTCCTGTGATATTTTCACCATGAGTGGTGCCAATTCTTTTTGTAGCCTTTCCAATGTGCTGTCGTCGTGTCCTGTGTGGACTTTGGTAACGGTTAACCAAATGTTGCGGCGGGGGTCGTGACAACCCATCAGGAACACGGACATCATACCCCCTTTTTTTCCTGTACCTGTAAAAATAATTGCATACTTTCGTAAGATTTTTAAGATCGGACAGGCTAATTTTAATAGCAAGCCAACAATGCATCCTAATAATTGTTAATGTTTTATAAAGTTCACAAAGCATCATAATCAATCCATTAACATCTTGTGAACACGAGCAACAATTATATTTGTAATCCAAATTTCCTTGTATCAGTACAAAATAGCGATACTGGTCACCATATTCATGACAGAATAACCCCCTAGTCACTCATAATATTTAAAAACATAAACAGGCTGCAAAAACAAATAATGTTTTATGTACTTGTTGTTGCATTTAGTGATATGACCGTTATTGTACTAGTGCATAATTGTTTATTTTTTCCTGTTCTGTTTGTCATCATTTCAGTCAGTGACTCACTATTTTAGTTATACTAATTACAATCTATACTAGGTATTTAAAATAGGTATTGTTTTAACACCTACCAAACCAGGCTCCTAGAACAACAAGATCAGCTGTGTCAGCCATTGCTCCATCAAATAGATAATCCTTCTTCACTTTCAGCCAATGTCTCTTGCCAGGTTCATAAGTAGACTCCAGATCTTTGAGTACCAAGCCTTCTAGTCCAAGTTGTAGTACCTGTAATGTAGAACAGAAAAAAATAGAAGGAGATAATATTTACCAGCATTTTTTAGTACGGACCAAAGTATTTTTGTTAAGAAACAAAAATACTTTAACTTAGATACTTACTTAATTAAGATATATAGTAAGTATAGTTAACCTGTAGGTATTTTTTCAGCTGCATCCAGTTATACTGGAAGCCCAGTTAGAAAAAGTCTAGGTAGATGAGTTGGCCCTTCGATTTGTCAAAATGATTCAACCATTCAGCTAAACAAACTGTGGTGATTACCTCTAAATGTTGTCTAAATATAATGTAAAAAACCACAATTATGATCTTTAGAGGGTATTTTTCTAGGTATTCTAAGTGTGTATTTACAAATAAGACTATGATCTACCCTACAATCTAAAAAGAAGGTTCGAGATAAAACAACTCATAAATCAAAGCAGGTTTCTTTTCAATAGTTTGATTTAGAACCAATAAATGTATTATATATCTTATCTTGACTAGGTAATAATATTACATTTAAAACATACCTCAGCAATCATTTTAGCTAAATCTGATGGCTTTTCAATCAGCTTCTGCTCAGAAAACATGACATGATTTGTTACTTCAACCATATTATCATACAGAATCTGTCTCCTCTTCCTTATAGGTAGATCTATAAGGACTTTGCCATTGTAGTATAAGCAGTCAAATATGTACAGACACACTTCTGCATCTTTGAATTCTGACTTCTTATGTACACCTAATGTACCAAATGGCAATGGTTTTCCCGTATTCACATCCACCATCAAAACTTCAGCATCTAAAATCATATCTGTACCTTTTGGAAAAGCTTGAGGTAAATAGTCTTTGAAATGACTGACTTTGTGTGCCATTACTGGTTTTAGTGATCTTGAAAAGTATTTGAACTCATTGCCTTTCTTATGTACTTGTACTCGTTCCCCGTCATATTTGATTTCTGAGAACATTCCATTGGGACATTTTTTCATTGCCATTTCTACTGATTTGCAAGCTTCAGCCAACATTGGTAGTACAGGAGTCATGAGCGAAAGTTTAGCTACAAAACCTTTTTGGATAGAGTCTTTTTGTTTTACAGTACTGCTTTCAGACATGATTCTGTCTAAAACCATGTCAAGGTCTCTTGACGTTTGGAAAACACTGTAAGCATCTGGATGAACTCCTTCTAATATGTGTTTTGGTCCAGCATTGATTCGTAAATCTCCCTTTATTAATCTGATAAGCATTTTCAAGTCTTCAGCAGTACATTTTTTGACAATCTTCTTGAAATTATATATTTGTTCTTCTTCTTTTGTTAGCTTAGAAAGATCTTCTAAGAAGTCTTCTACTTTTTGTATGGTAAGAGTGCTTTCTGATGCGGGTTGAATTGCTCTAGATTTTGGAAAGAAATGTTTAATTGTGTGTGCTACATCACCCTGTTCTAAATGTGTTAACATGTCATCATGATCTATGTTAAATATTCTTGAAAATAATTTGACTAATTGTTTACTTTTTAAGTTGTAAACTCTTTTGCTCACTTGTGGTAATAATAGCTTACACCACAATGTCAAGTTACCCTTGAAGGAACTATTGTCTGTTCCTTTGGTAAAAAAATTGTTGACTACGGCAGTTTTCTCAGTATAAGCGTCTACTTTAGAGATCTTCTTGCATAATTTGAAGAATGTCACAAACTTATCATCATCGGTTTCCACTTCCTGTTTTTTAGGACTCTCAGTACTTGCATTGGTTCCAGTTTTTATGGGACTAGGTTTCAAGGAAGCAGTAGAAACGTTTTTTATAACCTTGGCAGTATATTTACCACTATTTTTGTCAGCATACAGTTTCTCCATTTCATTCAGCTTCTTCAATATAAATTCTTGATCTTCCCCGTTGAGACCGTCCCAGTTGCCGATGTCGTCTATCGAATCTATGCGTTTGGTCGCAGGTCGTTGCTTCAGTAAGGCATTCATGAAGCAGTCCACATGATGCCATGATTTCATTGATTGGCCGTCTCCATATGGACTTGCAACAAGCTTCGCAATACGTAACTCTCCGCTGGGACAGTTAGTTTTACATCCTTTGCACGAAGCTCGCCCACCTTTAGCTCGATCTACGAAAAACGGTGTGGATTCCGCCATGGCTGCAATTACACTTGATTTTTATGCATTGAATCACATAAAATTTGAAATCGTATCATCCGTGTACGTTCATAAGATTTCAGTGTAACATATGCGTGATTTATGTTACATAGTACACTTTAACTACTTTAAAAACTAAATAAATATTGGTATAGAAACCAAAACAACACAGCCCCATTACATGTTCAATCAACTCCAAACGCGTTGTTACTTGTTTTGTTGGTTTTTTAATGTCATGTGTCAATAGTTGTAAAAGCCAAACTGACGGGAATGACAGTATAACATTGACAGTTTTAGAGGTGTATGGGAACCGTTTCTTGGAAGTTTCTTATCGACATTTTATTTTACACTGACAACAAACCAAGGAAAGGATACTTGTGTTAAAAATACGTATTCGTGTAGAACGAAAATGAAGAAACTAAACACTTTTAAGCTAAGGTATTATAATAAATTCACAGTTTTGATTGAGACTTCCTTTGAAAGTTATAAACCACTGTTAGGTTGTGTTGCCACCGTTCCGTAGTGAAATACTGTGTGTCTGTACCTAATGGAAAAGCCAGGCTGTCGACCTCTATTGACGCATCGTTTTACGCATGCGTCGATTTAGCTACGAGTAAGTCTTTGTCGTACGTACTATGAACTCTTATAGGACGCCCCGAGATGATTTAAAATAATGCAACTTCCCCGTTGTTATTCTGCACTTCAACTTCAGTGGTAAAATGTTTCATGTTCACAACTCCGGTCCCCAAGATACAGGAGCTGCCTAGTTTGGGATTTGGGAACAACCTTATAGACTGAATGAGCGTCACTTACAGTTACAGATAGATATTAACTTAAGGTTATTATATTATGGCAACAATTGTAACAATGGTTCAATAAAGATTATTATGATTATATTATTGCTTTGTTGGTTTAAAATTGCACTTTCATTTTAAATACCGTGAACCTATCAACATTGTGTACATTTAAGTTATTTTGAAAAATGTTTTTACGGAGAAACACATCTTACCGTTTGATTGTTAGACACAGTTGTAATTCAACAAATTGTTTGATAAGAACTTCTCTTTTTTTAAAGCATCATCATGTCACCAAGAATTCAGCAGCGACGGTACAAAACACGGCACGCTGACTTCTCCTCACTACCCATCGCCGTACCCACCGAACACTCATTGCCACTACGAATTTTTCGGGAGGGGCAAGGAGCGAGTTAGATTAATTTTTCAAGATTTCTACTTATATAAATCTGCCGATGGGTCTATTGAGTAAGTATAATGAACATTATAGTAAATTTTAAAACATTCTATCACTATAAAAATTACATGATTAATCCACTTATCGTCAATGCCATAGAATTCAACACCCACTTTTGCACAATAACCAATCAACGTTATTATTACTCACAATTACTGTCAATTTTCAGTTCTATCCTGTTTTGATTAATATTTTGGAACAGCATTCGTGCTAAAATTAAATCATTGATTAGTAATAAACAAAAAGTAGAGGTCTATCATTTCTCACAAGTTTGTGCCCATTTGACCCAGATGAAAACTAAGCAATAGTTAATTTTAGAAAATAAAATAATACTAATGCAATTTTTTATGCATTAACAGTTGTACAAACGTGGATTCGTTGCAAGCATTCGTCAACGTGGATGGGCGGCTAGAAAAAGTCGAGACTTTCTGTGGAATCGACCTCCCCAAGCCTATTATGTCGAATGGACCGAAACTAATGCTGGAATTCCGTGGAACACAATCATCGAGGTACTCGAGAGGATTCAAAATATCATATTCATTTGTAGAAAGTAAGTATGCATTTGATACCTAAGTATAAGAACCTTATTTTATAGTATTATATTTGTTATAAGGTTGATTTACTGTAACAAATAAAAATATACCTGCTCAAAGAGACGTGATAAATTTTCTGGGTAACAAAGGGAAGGCACGCAAAGTGTGGTTGGTGTTATCTCTGAGCAGATGACGAACAGCAATCAGCAGCTGTTCGTTCATTGATTTAAATCGCAGGAGTGACTTTTTACAATACATTTGACTCTGCATAACTAAGTGAGTATAAGTATTCTAAAAAATTGACAATATTTTTATTTTTTCAGATTTCGGAATAAACACAGGAAGGCAGTTGAAGGAGTTTCCATGCGCGTTCGTGTATAATAGTAGTGAAGCGCGTAATGGTACGTTTGCGTCTCCGAACTCGCCGGGACCATATCCAAGGGATACCGAATGTACATACTTCTTTCACGGCGGCGAGACTGAGAAAGTGCACCTGCATTTCACGAATTTTGACGTTGAAGGGGTTTTGCCGTAAGTATTGAATTATTTTAGAATTACCGCTACAAATCCACGATTAATAAACCAAGTATGAGCTAATGCAAAAAAAGGATGCAGTTCATTACTGCCCGAAAGAAATCGTTACGTGATTGCAACGAATATTTATTCCAAAATGATTTAAAATACAGTCTTTAACCAAAAATATCTACAGCGTTAGTATGTTTTTCTAAAAATTGGCTTCATGTTGTCCATATCTAATAAATAACACTTATACTTTTTTAAATACATGTTCCAGATGCGAAGCAGTATCGGCGAGTGATTATGTCGAATTTTCAAACTATATGACTGAAGACAATAGATTCGGTAGATATTGTGGACAAATGAAAGAGTTCCACGTGGAGTCTGAGAGAAATTTCTTCAAAGTTACATTTAGGTCCAATGACCGCTTAGATGGTACAGGTTTTAAAGCAATGTATCAGTTTTTAGAAGCAACTGATGAATATCGAGCTCCGCCGGTACAAGATAAGGCTTCACATTCTAAATGTAAGTATTAATAGATAGGTATAAATCGGATCATATAATATGTTACAGAGACTGAAACTAGATACAAATGTTTAAGCCTGATAGTTACTAAAAACTTGCTGTTTGCAAATTATACTTCAGCTTAATTATTTGCCATTAAGTTGAAAGTGATGCTTGAGTGACATCTATGGAAATCGAATTGAATTCATGTCAAGATTAAAAGATGAATGCTCGTTTTGACTTTTCACTAACACCAGGCCATACCTGAATGAATCCCTAAATAAATGTTCGTGTCGGATTTTAACGTCGAGAGATACCAACAGTGAAATAATAGATATTCATTTACTTAGGTGTCGCTTAATGATTGTCAAAATGGGCAAATCTAAGGCTCAGCACAACTCAGCAGCTAATAAATGACGACACGGTTGGCGCAGTGGTTGAGCCATCGGCTGCTGCGCCGCGTGTTGTGGGTTCGATCCCCGCACGGAACAAATATTTGTATGACCTACAGGTAGTTGTTCCGGGTCTGGTTGATTGTGTATGTGAGTTTAAATGTTTGTAAACGCACCCACGATACGGGAGAAATTCCTAGAGAGGGGAAACGTTTTTATTAAAAAAAAAATGCTGAGGTAGGAGCCTTTTTAGTCACGCTTAGGTCTTGTCTTATTTTTCTTTCTTTAGTTATTTTTTAGTGTTTACATTTCCTATGCGTGTCACAAATAAATGATTTTCTTTCTTTTCCTTTATTTCCTTTACTCGATGTGTGATTAACATTTTATTTTCTCATTCCAGGTACATTTGACCGTTTTCTAATGCTGATCATCCTCGCAATACCACAGCTGCATCATCAACTATATCATTAAATAAAGTGATATTAGATTAAATATTATTATAAATTAGTCTATAATCCTGTATATTTTGTATAATAGTATGTGCCATACACCTGTAATTACGTAGATATGCAATATTTTCTATAATGTCGCGTTTTATGTTTTCCTCTATTACCTACCAACTAAAGCAATACCATGCGAAACACAATAAAGATTTATTAATAAAGGCACATCGTAAAACGAAATAAACTATTTGAATTTAAAGTGTTCATCGTTTAATTTCTGACATTTCCCACATGGCAACGAACAGCGCTGGTTATGGAAAGCAGACCGCGAACCACCTTCAACAGCTTAGTGAAACCGGTGGAAAGAATCTAGGGTAGCTATCAGAAATGGCCAAAAATCTTGTTATGTGTCTACAGGAAAGGACCATTCCTAATACATCTCTAGAGTGCTATCAGCTAGTTGTTACGTCGACTTGAACCACTGAAATACAATACATTACTTGGATAGATATTTTTTATTATACATAGAAAATACCCAGAACACCCGGAACAAATCTTTGTAGATCGTACAAACATTTGTCCCACAGGCGGACCTTCGCCCGCTGCGCCACATAGGTCGTCAAGTCAAATTGTAAGATAAATACATTTAAATTAGGTATATAAAATAGAAACTGGTAACAATGCAAACCTTAGAATTACTTGCAAATAAGTAGGTACTGAAACCTTATCGAGGCAGTATTCTAATATTTAAAGATAAACTACAGATAAGTGTATTTTTCCTCGGATAGCACGTTAAGCCGTTGGTCCCGGCTTTCATTTGTAGATCTTTGACAGCCGTAACGACAGTCTTACCAAGGGGTATCGTGTTGCCCAGTAACTGGGTTGTGGAGGTCAGATAGGCAGTCATTCACTGTGAAATACTGGTATTCAGCTGCATCCGATTTTAGACTGGAAGCCAACCCCAATATAGTTAGGAAAAGGCTAGGCAGATGATGAAGTGTATTTTCCGTATCCAGTAGACATTTTATATTTAAATATAAAACTGCCAAGCTCTATCAATAGTTAGCTATAAACAAGATTTAGTTGAGTATATAAATCAGTGTCAACTGTGTAAGTGAGACGGCTTAATAAATATGTTAAATCACAGATTTGAATTAACTACGTCAAAATCTCAGTAACATCATAAATTGCTGCTCAAGTAGGCGTTTAGTTACGTGACAGGTTGCAATAACGATTAAATGAGCAATTCCGCGTTGAAGACTATATAAGTAAGTAGGTATATACCTACTTACTTATATAACTATTAGAGATATCTCTAATAGTTAATCAGGGCGACAATCTAACAGAATTACTAAGAAACTTTGTTTGGTGATTGATTTAAATTAAGTAACGCAAAATAAAGTGTATATGGGCTGGATAAATACTGGGCAAAATCATTCAAAAGCTTATTGACAGGGCACTGGTTTGATTAGAATAGTTGTTTAAGATTTATTTATGTTCTGCCTCGTTCCCTGCTACTTGGTACTCAGAAACTGGTCAACTGTTACTGTGTTGGAGTAGGTATTCTGCTGAAACTAGATTCCTTGCTAACAAAACAAGAAGACTAGGTAAATGCCCTGAAATTATTCTTATTTGCTTTTCTATAGCCGCCTTATCATCAGTGCCGGAACTTTTTAGCCATAGTTAGGAAGTATAAAGAACCTAACTTAAAATTAAATATTGGAATGACGTAATTTGTGCACAGCTGCAGGTACACTATGTACAATAATTGGCTTTACAAGAGTCTAAGGCCTCCCACAATAATATTCGTTACACGGATTGTCAAACAGTACCTAATAGTGAATGTTACGCTAATACCCGTCCTCAGTGCCAGTGAGGAATTTCAATTAGTTATTAGGTATTGTGACACAGTCACTATTCTCAAAGAAATTTTCTTCCTGCCTGCACCCGTTTAAGTTGTACCGCTTCAGGTTGCATAATCAGTGAAAGCACATCAATGCCTAGGTATTCAACCTAGGTAGTGATGCGCTAAGAATCTAAGAGCGATTATTTAAAAAGGTTTTTATTTTGAATTGAGTGTGAGATATAAATGACATCGACTTATCGTCTGAAAAGTATACAGGATCTTTTATCAAATAAGTAAGGCAGTAACCCCTTATATTGTTGAACTAAGTATGACACAAAATGAGGACTTTCTTTCAATTTAATAATAACTACCCATGTGGGCACTTTATTTGTACAGCTTGGCACAAAGAGCTAAATATTTTTCAGTAATTTCAACGCTCAATATTTATGCTCATTTTCGCATTGTTTTCAAACTCTTGTTTGCCAAGCTGTAACTATATAAATAAGTATATCTATACACTTATTTAAAAAAAACAATGAATTATCTTAACCAACGGAACTTATCAGTACGTCAAAAAACTCCATAGCATCGCTGTCGACTGGTAAAGATCAAAGACTGGCAGCATTATCATTTTTTCTGGAAATGCTTACCCTCTAGGCAAAGACGGGCCTGCCTTTTCCCATCTATGTTGGGGTCAGCTTTCAGTCTAACCAGATGTACAACGCAACGATGTGCAACGGCAGTGACAGCACTGCAAACTCGACGAAAGTGGCGTCTCATACCCGCATATATATATAAATAAGTACAATAAATTATGTAAAATATCTTAGTTTCTCTTAGGCCTACTGAACCCAACGTAAATGAAGTACCGCATACTTGGAGTGTCAGATCTATCGCCTAGTATTCTTGGTACCGACACTGTTTCAGCTCCCCCGCATGCATTGCACTACCGACCTCTTGTGCATAATTACCAGATACGTCTTATGCATAGAAGTCTACACTTGGATCCGAAAACATGGATGGTTGGATGCGCTGCAGAATCGAGCAAGCCGGAACGGAGTCCTGAACACATTATTATATTAGACGCGCAAGACATTGTAAGCCCCTCTTGTAAAGTTCACCCACACACAGGCCGCTGGTGTAAAACGTCTGACAAAAAGCCTCGGTGAAACTCGACAAAACAAAATCGATCAGTGTGGAAGCTAGGCTATTCCTGATTAATATCTCAGTACCGTGGACCGGGGATATTAAATACGGTAAACTAATACCTTGAAAGCTGAGAGTAGCTTAGCCTGAGCTTTAGCTAGCTTAGCTTTTGCAGACGAGTAGCTTGTGCCCAAGATCAAAAAATAGTTTAAAGTACTAAAAATAGTATAAAGAGTTAAACCAATAATTTATAATTAAAGAACTTATTAATTTTTACAAAAGGCTTAGTGGTGCTTTCATAAGTAGGAAGAATGAAAGAAATATATTACCGTTAAGTACCTACTATTTAATACTGAAGTACATACTACATAGATTTAACAAAAGCTGCTAGAAGTAGTTTTGCTAGCATTGTGATTTTAAAGTTCTTGTTTACATTTATAGGTAGTTACTACAAATCACAACAAAAATAATATTACTGCCAATTATTTCGTTCCGGAATAAAAAAAAAAAACTTAGTCAAGCTTGATTTAAAAACAAAGTCATTGCACCTCTACTTTTGCCTCGGTTCATTGCTTCTCGCAGAGTTGTAGTCTTAGTCCGCGCGTTGACAGGTGTGGCAGCGCCACCGTCGCGTCGTTTACTTCGCTATTCACGCGCGATCCCCACTCCGCTTTACGTCAATTCGAGTTCGTTCGCCGCTCTCTTCGGTGTCGGTCGGTAGGTTGTACGTGGTAATTTCCTAAGTCCGCGAAACTTTTTTCCGAAGTAAAGGGATGTGACAGTAAATAGCGTTATTTTGATCATTTTTGTGTGATAAATTGTGTGTAAACGTTGGTTTTAATTGTGACTTAGTAAAGTGATAGGTCGGAGTGGTACTGTGAGTGTGATTGTGGTCACAGGTGTCGCATTCCTGGGGAGACGCCGACGCAGCAGCCTCTGTACCCGATACAGTGGGCAGGTGAACCGCTAGACAACCCTATTTTAATTGTAAGTAGCTTACCTCCTTGCTATTAGTGTTTTAGTGCCAATAAAAGCTGTTTATGTACCAACTTAATATTACCTACGCACCATTCAATGGTCCGTTCACCGCCTAAGACCTAATTAATTGAATTACATATATATTGGCTTCATTATATTATATTGAACTGACTACCTACCTAATATAAAATTATATTGTATTCAAGTAAGTCTCTAATTCTTGAGATTTAAGTAGTAAGAAACACCGTAATACCAACTGGCAATACAACAATGTGCAAACTAAGTAGGTAGGTACAAACTCAAATACAGAATTTGACCTATGTTTGCAGAATAAGTAGGAACTAAAATAATGAATGTATTGTTGTGTCTGTATTTTAAATAAGTAAGTAGCAAAATATCGAATACATATTTTAAAACAGAAATATCGAATAATTGCTGACGTTAGTTATGTTTAGGTACTTACGCTAATTCGTTGTGAAACGGATACAATTATTATTGGCACCTAAGTCCCTGCCTATCGCAGTTAGAAGGTGGGCTATTCAAGCTAAGTAGGATCTTGAGCTCTGATCCTTAATACTTGAAGCGATTTTGTACCTTACTCCTAAGACAATACGACACGCACACAAACCCCCACCGCTCCGCCGAAAGCTCAAGTTAAATGCCGGCAAGTATAGGTGCCTATTGTGAATGCTTCGAAGTCCACATGCTTGGTAGGTACGTAACGGGATAGACACTTAGCTTGTTTTTGTAAAGACGATGTCGCTACTGCTCATCCGGCCTAGTATTCATCAGGTTGAAGCTATACATAACAACACGCCTGTTTTCTCCGATGAGTCAGCAGAAGTGTACTATCATACACCATATGGTAACACCATAATTTCGCCAGTTATGTTCTGGGCACAAATCGAGACTCCGGACTGCTAATGAGAACATGCCTATTGAAGAAACACGTTAACACTTTCACCTACCTGGGAATCGAACCCAGAACCTCACGCTCAGCTAGTCGCGCTCGAGACCCCTATTCTATCGAGGATTTACTTAATTAGGTATATTAATACGTTATAAGAAAACTTTGTAAAAGCTCCTAATGAAGAGAGACTGCTCATTGAAAGCAATCTTATTTCTAACCGCAAATGAATATTAGTGATCGTATTTTGTTTTTTTGTTACCCGAAAGGAGGACACTGCGCTGTGTCCATGCTCTTAGGGTATTCCCACACTGAAAAAATTGCAAGATTTTCGCTTGTTTTTGTACCAGCATCACTGTGATTCAAGTAACAATAATGGCAGTTCAATACGTGCTTACTTTGCAAAGGTCCTGCATTGTTGTGAAATGATAGCAGCCGATACGCTCCTAAAGGTTAGAAGACTAAGACGGCTTAATTTAATTTACATGTGGAGGAAAATTATCATTGCTCACCGATTGTAAAAATATTTATTGTACTAGTTACCCACCTACCTAGATACTTCATTTCATCGAAGTCTGTGTGTCACTGACCTTATTTTGGGCTAAAGAAAAATGTTTATAAAGTACTAGATTTTGCTTGCGGTTTCGCCTGCGTGGTATTAATATTATAATTATACCGTGGTAACATAAGTACTACCGGTATAAAAAGCATCCTAAATCCTATCCCTGTCAGCAAAAATCCTTTCAGCCATTTAAGGTGTGAAGAGTAACAGAAGAAGAAGAACAATATCCATGTGGCCATTGTTTTTCTCTGGACATCATTTCGAAATAAGAACGCGGTGTTCGTTGAATAACAGTAAAAACAAATGAATTCGAATTTTATTATGTTCGTTTGTATGTACTTACGTGGTTTGAGGTGAACTTTACAGAACATAGCATATTTTATCCTGGATCGTATTAAACGGTGGTCGTCACGGGACCAGTATTTGTGCGGCCCGCCCCATAGCATACAATAAATAAAAAATAAATCTAGTAACGTAAAAACAAAGTAACGCTGTATTTACATACAGCGTTACTTTAGTATTTATAATATTAATAGGTATGGAGGCAAATCCATATAATAATGAGTAGCAAAGGCTTTACACGTCGTCACATTTATCTGGTCCACATAGGACACGTCAGGTACCACTGCGGCCCGCACACTTTTTAATTGGATATTATGTTAAGCCACGAGAATAAAATATCACACATGGAAATTATTGAACAAAAGATTTATTTTTTATTTATTGTATGCTATGGGGCGGGCCGCACAAATACTGGTCCTGTGACGACCACCGTTTAATACGATCCAGGATAAAATATGCTATGTTCTGTAAAGTTCACCTCAAACCACGTAAGTACATACAAAAGAACATAATAAAATTCGAATTCATTTGTTTTTACTGTTATTCAACGAACACCGCGTTCTTATTTCGAAATGATGTCCAGAGAAAAACAATGGCCACATGGATATTGTTACATATCGAAAGGCTTCGGTAATACCCGATAGGTTACATATACAACATTCCAGTTTTCTAGAGAAAGTCGCCGACTAGCACCATCATAAATTCTTAAGAGATTTATGTGAGCTGAAGACATGAAGATATTTGTAAACGATTGGCCTGAAAACAAGTTACGTGTGCACTGTGCCTCTACAGTTGGATTTACCGGCCTTTGAGATAACCTCGCAATAATACTGAAGGCGGCTTAATAGATTCATTGACAACTAAAACCCATGAATCCGCAAATCACCATCTGTCTAACATTTCCTCAACCATGGTTGGCATGGCATCGGTTTCCTGTTTAACCAGAAGCCGCCTCATTTGAAATGGAGCGACTGCTAATTGGACCACCACATGCTGGGTTACATTTAGATTTTCGGACTGACGGCACCTGTCAAAAGTAACAGTCACATGAACAGTCTTATGAACTGATGCGGTTAATCCAACATATTAGGTGATTGCCGAGCCACAAAGGTGGGCTTAGAAAGCACCTAGCATGTTGAAGAATAGAATCATCAGTGATAGATTCTATATCTTCTCGAAATGTGATAGATGGTCACCAATCCAGGTACCGATTGAGGCAAGCGTAACTTAACCTTCGATTGTCGTTATTATTCAGCCACGAGCCCCTCTCTCTTAGTCCGCAAAGGTAAACAGAAATACACAAAACATTCAGTCTTATACCTACTTTGTTGTCTTAATCCATTTAGGCTTCTCATTCTGAAGAACGTTTATCGCTTCAGAATCTTCATCAAGCACACGAAGCATTTATTTGAATTTCGAGAGTAGAATTTAAAATGTAGTTCCAGATAAAGTCGTTATCCAAAGACCGGTGTTAATAATTTTCCTATTATTATTATTTAAATATATACGTACCTACCTAACCGTCTGTCTACACATTCGCGTGAATTTATTGCTTACAATTTGCACACGTTCCAATCAAGAATTCTTGAATAAATAAATGACAGCACCTTATCTTAAAACACTGGTATTTATTGGCAAGTGGGTACCTACTGTCACCATATTAGAACTTTTAATCGTATTCTGTAACTCAACCGTCGCGTTGGAGAGATACAGTTGGTCAAGTTGAATAAACTTAACAATTTATTTTATAAACTTAAGTAATACGTGCATCATTTATATATCATCATTTAAGTTTCAATTAGAAACTTAAAAAAAATGTATTCGTTTTTTACATAATTTACTTAATGATATGAAGTAAAGGCTACTTTTACTTTACGATTTTATGTTTTAAAAAAGTCAATGAATAAAAATTAAACCGTATTTTACAGGGTTTTTTTTTGCTACATTCCAACCGTTATTTTATTTACAAAAGTAAATCCGATTATATTAACCACTCACTCATTATATTCGGAAAGTCATACCTCACTCGGATTACTTAGTATAATGGTAACATTATTTATTTTTGAACTGAATTCTACTAAAAGTCAAAGTTTAGGTATCAATTATTTTAACAGACCAATAACCAAGAACCCTTTCTATTTAATTCACCCTGTCATTACGTCATTTGTTAAAGATCTAAATAAGCCACCTCACTATAATAATATTTTATAGTTGAATAATCTCTCAGTCATAAATAAACAGAAAATATGTTCAATGCTAAACAATGATCTGTCACTCGATACCTACGTCTGTACACAGACTGAGTCAATATACTGTATATATGAGAGGAATCAGATTCTCGCTATGAAACCACCGATCAGCCGCAACAAAGAAGTGTCATAGTTAAACTTGTCACAATACAGACGCCAGCACATCACGCTATTCCAAACTGTCAAATTTTCCCAATTGAACTTGAACCTTATTCTTTTGTTATGAAGTTGAAAAACTTTCAAAGAAGTTTGACATACACGTATTGGGGTAGCTTGATGTGCTGGCAACTGTACTAAAAAAGCTGTATTGCAAGTATTTTTGTAAACACATGGTCATATTTTTGGTAGGACAACCAACAACGAAAATTAACACCTGTAGTATACCCATATTTCACCAGTTATGTTTTAGTTCTATGTAAAGTTACCGGCAGGGATCTTGAGCGCTGACCTCGAGTTGAACAGTACTTAGTCGATTTAATGGCAGAAAGTCATTATGCGCGAACTTACCCCCACTACTGCGTCCAGCGCTCAAGATCCATGCAGTTAATTCTAATATGGGCGATCCTGTTACTAACAACCTTGCAAGAATCCAGACTCCGGGTTGCTACTGAGAAATTCCAGATGAAAAACCTCAACAGGATTTGTCCGACTTAGAAATCAATCCCAAGACCTCATGCTCAGCAGCAGCGCTTAAGAACACTAGATGAACGTGGTCACGAACATTATCTGAAACTTCAGTACCGTTAAACGGGGTGAATAGAAACGCAGGGGTGAGTAGAAACAAAACGTTGAAGGGCATTTTCGCGTTAGTTTAACATTGTTCGTTACTACAAGGACACTTATTTTTTTTAAGGAATTGAATATATCAATTTCAACATCTTGTCAGTAATTAATAATGTTGAAACAGCGATTCAATTTCATTTAACGTTTTGGTTCGATTCACCCCGACTTTTCGATTCACCCCGTTAAACTGTATTTAGTTTTCGTTTTCGAATAGGTACACCAAGAACTTAGTTTTATGACTAAATCATTAACACTAATAGGTAATATAATTAATTATTGTCATAGAAAGCAATATTGCCGTATTGCTAAGATAATTATTATTGTTTATTATTGTTTTGAAACGTGAAAATAAACTGCACAGCTTATCTGAACGTTATTTTATAATCATTTCTGCTTATTGAATTCTGTAAAGAAAATATTTACAGTATCGGTATTGTAAATAAAAATAGACAGAGGCGTATATATGTCACCTAAAGTTTCCTTTAAATGATGCACTAAATCATCTCGTGACTCATCATCGTCTGCTTAGGCTTTTCCCAACTATGTTGAGGTTGGCCTCCAGCCTGAATGGATGCAGTTAAGTACCAGTATTCTGAACGGATGCCTATTTAACTTCGACCACCCAGTTACTCGGCAACATGATACCCTCTAGTAAGACTGGTTGTCAGACTTTCGTTCTTTGGACTACCCGTCACGATTGTCGGCCGGAATCAACGGCTTAATGTGCTCTACGAGGCACGGAGGAGTCCCGGTGTGTTACGAACGATCACCCATCCCCAGAAAGACCTATGCAAGCGTAGCTTAACCTTCGATTTTCGACAAATAAAAGTGATATGATTTGATTAACCCGTGCGGCTGTTTTTATTTAGCCACGAGCTCCTCCTACTTGTGTATAAACAATAAAAAAATGTCGTCATTAATCTAAACACTTCTGTCATTGCTCTTGTGTTGGTGATCTCACGTTTCAAAACAAAAATTGCCAATTAATAGATAGGATCATAATTAACATCGTCAATATCACGCTATTGTCTTTAGTTAAGAGTGTTGCTAACAATGCCTATCTGTTTAGCGTCCATTGTGTAATGATATAAGAATTGTACACGATTTAATCAAGCAGTATTGTGGCGGTTTTTGTCACAACTGACTGCCTGTTAGTTGAAGGTAAAGTGCGGTAAGTAAAGACTTCAACGCGCAAGGTTTCCTAAGCCTTGAGGATATAAGAATTTTGCAACGAAGTTATAATCTCATTACTATATTACATGTATGTATGTAACAAATAGTATATCATCAATTATCCATATGGAATCTCTTGGCCCTTTACTATTGCTACCGTTTTATCAACTGCCGAGGGCAACATTTCAAATCTTTTTCGAAGATAAAATGGAAATATGGCATCCGTAGTCCTGTGCTCTCGATTCTTACGGCCTGACCCCGAGCACACCTGCCCCTAAGATAAGATATTCAGATTTCGCAAGCCCTTGTGATAATTTTATTGAATAAACTTATCTTATTGGCGGAAACCGTTAGATTTATCTATTAAAGATACTACTAGCTTCTATTGATTGTTTTGTTGGAGTGCGGTTAGACAACGGTCTCTGATCGGCAGAACCTTTTGTCTGTCCTAAGGCTAGTCTACTTCTAAACATGGGCTCATTTCCTAGGTAGCTTTACTGCAATCTTGAGGAGATACAAACGGTAACAGAAGATTAGGTTACGCCACTTTTCAAACTGAGCGCGAATTACAGTCACTTTGAATGACGAATTGAGATTCAATAAATCAGAAGCGTCAAACATGTTCTAGATTGATTACGTTATTATCGGGAATGCAAATGTTATCACTACCTCGTATTAACTTCGCCCGTGATTTTATTTTGCAACAATTATTACAAACCGTCACTTCCCCTATTTTTAAGAACGTTCACATTTTTATCAGTCTTTTCACACTCTTAACAATCGTACCTGGATGACTGAGCTTTGCTCGGATAAAACGACGTTTTCTAAAAATGAAACCTATATCTATAGCTAGATCAATTTATCGCCCCCAAAACCACCGGCATACTAAATTTCATGAAAATCCTTGGAGCCGTTTGCGGCATTCCGATTGTGTTTTAGATTGTACATACTCGTATATACAAGAATTGCTCGTTTAAAGGTGTATGATATGTCACAAATATGTCTACCGTTACCTATATTTTTGACAAGTTTTTGACATTGATTGTGGCTGAAATTAAATTGCGACTAGATTTTGAACGTTATTACTTACGGGAATTGGCCTTCAGGCCCTCAGTATCATTGGAGTACTGGCATTAGTAATGACTTACGTATTAAATTTTCCTTTTATCACCCCAAAAGAAATGGGGGAACGTCTTTACTAGTGTTTCACACTTCTCAATGTATTGTATTTTCATCTGCTCTTTTTAAAATTCATCGTCTATCGCACTCGTTGCATTTCCTGTAAAAATGATATTAAACAAACAGGTTAACAGTTCTAAGAAAACTCAGTTTTAATATTCTCACGAGAATTCCGTGGCTAAATACGGGCAATTGTGCAAACACAAAACATTCCTCTTGCCTGATAAATATTTAATTCAAATGGTACCTGTTAAGGTAAACTGAGCTAGGTAATGTTCTATCAATATGCAAGTATACCATTTTGGATCGTTTGATACAAATCTGGTTTGTAAAATTTATTTGTTTCACTCCTTATTCTTTGTTCTTGTCATAAGTTCGTAAAATATTTGACTTCTTACCACATGATGTATTAAATAAGTATTTCGGAAAGGCACCATTGCCAGTGCAGTTGCATTCACCTACTCGAGTCTTTGGACTCATTTGTGATGTTATGTTCATAATTAACAGCTTAGTGCATTCTTTAGCTTTTAGAAGCAACTTAGGTGTCTCAACAAGTCGCTTGAAAGAAAACGCATAATGTTTATACTGCATAGTCTGTCCTCAAAAATTTAATGAATATTTAACAAAAACTGCTGTTTGTGACTACTTGCCCTCTTTCTTCCCTCTTTTTGGTAAAATTGTTTTGCAATGCTTTTTATCATACATCTTTTCAAAAGAAGGGTAATTAAGTTAATAGCTAAGTGCCCCATTAAGTGCCTATGGCTATCCCACGCACTATCTAGCAAGGGATGAGTTGTTCCCATAAAATCGGGTTATGATCCGATCTATAAGCTATGTGATTACGTATCCTGTCTACTAAAGATTACGGCTATCCTCACAATTAACCAGCGGAAGCACCTAACAAGAACTCTTGCAATAAATGTCGAAAATAATTGCGTATAACCACATTCTCCCCGGAATTACGCCGTGGTGGGATCGGAAAGAATAATTATGTAAAGAAATTTCCATTAAATCTGAAGGTCCATGGGCCGATAGATCAGTTGGGAATCTAGGCTAGAGTTTCTTATTGAGATACTGATCAAATCTGACTCAACTAAAAAACTGTCACCTGCATTGGACTGCCTAAATAGAGATGTTTATAAATTACAAAAAATATGGTACTAATGTTTGTTTAACTGTCAATAGTCGCGCTGCTATTGTACCGTTACCGTATTCTACGTTTTTTTTAAGTAATTAGATATATTTCAACTAGCCGTTGATGCCATCTCGCGAAAATATAGAATTACGAGTAGAAATATCGGATAGGTTAGCTTACGAGTACAAGGCTATTGGCCTGAACAAGAAATCCGTCATTTATTTTTTTGTTCAAACAACTGTTTGCTAACCGACCACGGAAATATAGTGGAGTTAAAAGTCAATATTGTGAACACCATGTCCAAATTGTTTTTTGTTGAAAGCTTGATTTTTGTACCTTCTGAGCAGTTAATGTGGGGAAGTTAGTTATGCGTGGCCAATGAATTTCATACGGGTCTCTGAGGCGAAGAAATCTTGGTGTGATTGCGGTTTTTGTGTGTTACCTTGATATTTTGTATGTGTCATGAAACTGTGTGGTGACAATTTAAGAAAGGGTCTCCCCACAAAAGGATTTCGAAATCACCGAGAAAGTTCCATCAGCGAAGCCTTCATTTAAAAAGAAAAATTCTATTTCAAATGTATTACAAATATGACCCGTATATTCCGTTCGGTTGTTGACTGCGTCACATCTGAAGTGCACTTCCCGTCTTTCTTGCTGTTTATCATCACAGACGAGGTTCGAGAACTTCTGTGGTCATATAAGAAAGCCCATGCAATGTATGTACATAAGTCTTCATTAAAACTACTTTGTAGATATAGTATGCTAACACCTTCTGTTAGCTCTAATGGAGTATTAATGTGGAGCTTTATACCGTTGAGTATAATGACAACCGCGCTTCATTTGTTTATAGTCTCACTCTGAGCTGTTATTAAAAGAATTCACAAATTGCCTTTAAGCCAGAAATGCTCATAACCACATGTCATGATGTCCTAGTGGTTTAGGCCTCGTGTCTTGTGCACGAGGTTGTGGGTTCAAACCTGGGCAAGTACCAATGTGAGTTTTTCAATTCATATGTACTTTCTAAGTTTATCTTGGAAAGCACTGACATCGGTGAAAGAAAAACATCGTGAGGAAACCTGGACTTATATAATTAATATAAGTCTGAAATCGCCAACCCGTCTTGAGCAAGCGTGGTGATTAATGCTCATGCCTTCTCTGTATGAGAAGAGGCCTTTGCCCTGCAGTGGGACATTAATGGGCTGGTACTTTACTTTTTTTTCTCTTTACAGAAGTGCTCGCCTAATTTCAACATCAAATCATACTGACATATCGGTATTATGATAAATAGTCCCAATCAATCGAAACACATTATAACATGATCAATTAGATGCAAATATCTGAAGTCTTCAAGTGTATTGTTCTGTCAAGTTAAGGTCGAAACAGACGTTGGTCGTCGACGCCCTTGCACTATATTCTTCGCTTCGCAACCGAACAAGTCTCGATATAAATAACAATGCTGGTGATTATAAATTCGTTACTAACATTTACGCATTAGATACGCGTAGTTTGATGAATGGTTGTGTTTGGTTCGCATTACTTCGTGTTGTGTCGGAGCTTTTCGCTCATGGTAGACTTGTGATAAAAGAAATTGGTTTTCGTATTGTTTTGTAGATAGATATTGTGTATAGAACACATTGATGAATTGTGTGCAAGATGATATGGCTGAGAAGGACTTGAATGGGCTGCCGGAGATATGTTGACTTGTTATTCTGTAGAAGTTACATACGTACTACGCTAGGCCAGTTGGGATAAGTGCTGAATCTGTTAGTGAAATAATCTTGTATCTTTTAGTTTATATTACACAAGTGAAATATGTAATAGGAATAACAACAATGTGTAGACTTTGATACAGCTATGAAACAAAGTTGCAAATATCTTAATCTAAGTCCATAATTCCCAAGCGCTTGATCGCAATTACTATAACATTACAGGATGACTAAAGCTGATATCACATGATCACGTCATACATAACAGAAATTACACGTTCCAGTAATAACTTTTAACGATATTATCGAAGGATATGGACTCCACAAATCCCCATTTATGTCGCTTATCGTAGATTTAATCGAAACTCAAGAAATGCATTCAACCTTTTTCATAAACCATAAGTAGTTAAGTGAGTAGATAATAATAACTACCTATGTAGCACCGCAGCACGTCGAGTCAGCACGAAAAATAAAATAAAAAACATGCGCGCATGCGCACACGTCAATCGAATGTCATGACGATGACTACAACGCGACGGAAGATAAATGTTCTAAACATTCTAAGTATTAATCGAATTCCTTTTTTGAATATCTTTGAAATGGCAACGGCACTCAGCGTAGCTACTACTACTGGCTTTGTGTATGATGGCATTTTTATGGCGCATGGGCACAGAACCCATGAGGTTTTCTTGTCTCTGTTAAAGCGGTACTTTCCAACCGTGGTATTTCAATCGGTACTTTAGACGTTGAAGTAAAAGCAAATATCAATAAACAGTATTAACTTCTAAAAAAGATTTTTTTTATTACACACTACTTACTACTTAAATAAAATCAAAACGTTTTGGAAGAAGGTTGGTTAACCTTACCAGTTTAAGAAAATAGATGTCTTTCTCAATTCCAGAACACGAAACAGGGCTTCAAAATTACCGAACAATGCAAATTAAATTATTCCGCAGAAACCACGTCTGTCTCAAATACCTCCGTATTAACAATTTATTATCTCCAATGCAAACATCATGGCATGTCGCAATCGCATTGTTTTATCTAAGCTTGAAGCACACTAATCTAACCTGTTGAGGAATGTAAGGCCGTGTCTAACAGCCTTTTCTAAGGCACGTAGGACCTCATTTATCTGATGTGACAGGTATGAGAATACAGCATGACTGTGTGCATGTTTGGACACGCAAATTACGGGACACAGGGTGACAAATTAGGTAATTAGTCCGTAACCACGATCTTTGGGAGCTGCTTGTTTTGTTGCGACATTCTTGCATCTGTGGCTTTAATCCTTAGGATTTGTGGAATTGTTAACCTTATTATTGTGTCCAACAATTGCAATAAGGAGCTTAAGGGATTATAATTGTAGTGTGTTTTATCATTAGGATCAGCTTGACTATAAAGTTCCATATCATATAGGTATGTTAAATAATTAACAGTGGTGTTGCAACCTGATTTGTGAACGTAGTTACATTAGAATAAAAGGTTTTCCTTTGGTCCAGAATATCATCAATTCAAACCTTCTAAATTTGACGTTAAATGAGATAAATTATGCTTTGGTTTACGGCGTGAGCTCCAACCGTCAATGACATAATTCAATATATATTCCATGATCGAACACTTCTAATCGATCCATTAAGAAATTATCCTCAGAGAAATAACGTTTAACAAAATAACAGCTATGCAACGAGACACGACTTCTGATTTCAACTGCAACAATAAATCTAATACTTGGAACACGGCGTGTGTTGGGAGCGGCTTACCTTTGGCTGACGAGGTCGAATAATGTTAATACCTCTACAAGAAGCACTGTATCACCGTTATTTGTGTCTACACTTGCATCTAACGTACATTTGGCATTTTACTGTTTGTCAGGGTTAAGAACTCTGACTGTGAAACTAAGCTTGAACGTACTGCTGGTTTTAGAAATCTTTTAAGCGGTAAAAGTGAATTGTGCATCTGCATTGGCTGTTTCTCTTGTGTACTAAGATACTTGATTGGCGTTAGTTATGGTGGATTATTATTACCCACATTCAGCTACTTCATACTAAAGAGACTGACAGGTGTAATGTACTGTGTTTGTTTTTTGTTCATAGATAAAATTATTGAGTGAGTGAAGGGCAAAGCTCAGTGGCAATGACAGACAACCATCTTGTCAGTAGCTTCTTTATGCTAACGTGCCTGTTCCATTACTAGGGCAACCGTACTGAGTAGTTGATGTGAGATTCTAGTTTACCGTAGAGCATTGCTGTCGTTTGATGCTATCGGTGTTCTATTTGCTTTTGCTGCTGCCGCTTCGCTTGATCCAACAAGGTCACATTTTACATTAAAACCGCTAGGCATGTAGATGATTCTCTGTATCGAATTAGTAACACTTTTTTTGCATTAGACTATCAAAGATCATGACAACATGCACACATGTAATTCAAAAGGTGTTAGTGTAGACAATTTGCATCAAGCCGTGCCGCAGTGTCAACACGACCGAGAAATCTGTCACTTCTGTCACAATACAGCTCTCGTGACTCCAAGCTAAATGTTTTACGTAAGTTTAACCTAGTACAGAGACAATGGCTACCTTAGTTTAGCTGATAAATTATTTCTAACGTATAGGGTCATAATCGAGCTGCCGACTTTGTAGGTGGCGGTCGATATCGTTATGTCAACTAACTGGTGTTATGAAATGCACTGTACGTTGTGTTTTCTTAACTTTCTCATAGCGTACCAGTTAAATAAGCTTTCGCAGTTCCCTGATGCATAATTCATTAGAGTCAGGTGCTTTGATGGAATATATTTGCTTAGGTTGATCTAGTTTTTTTTAGTTCAGACTTTAACTCCAATTGACGGGAGAAGGATTTCAGCACTTCGAAGTATATAGATGTAGTCAATGGAAGCAAGAATATTGACAGTATTGATAACTGACCGGTCTAAAGATTTGGCAAGCTATACATATAATAAGTCTGATGTAAAGCTTTGTGTCTAGTGGTTTCGCCTTGAAGCCGACCCACCGCCCTTCTAGATAATATGGTAATTTCCAGTGTTTGACTATAAAAAGTTTGCATTCAGCCTTCAACGATGAATGAATGAGTAACAAAACTTCGTTCTCGGAAAAAGCAGTAATGTACTCTCTTCACTAGTTTTATGCACGATGGTTTAATGACTACGATTATAATGTGGATATTTTCCCCGTCATCTGGGTCTATAAATGTGTTTCCGATAGAAATCTTTACGATTACGAGTTTCTTGAATAACATCTTTATTACAAAGCAGTATTTTATTAACTGCGCAGTCAATTGTTACTTGCGTTGAGACATAAGCTTGAAATGTTAACTCTACTTCTTTGTGAAAATTTGTTTCTCCTTTCAGTGTTTAACATAAACATCCTCCTGCCCTTATCCCAAGTTTTTGTGATGTCTTCTTCTTCCATACTTACATCTCTATTTACCGTCAACTCAATAGTCACCTCCTTTCCAGCCACAATTAACATCTTCCGAAGTGATAACTATAAACTTTTGAATAACTGTCAGTTTGGCGTAACATGTCGGTAACGCGGTCACATTAGCATGTCGCTGAGTGATTCATAAGTTTTGCCACACGTTTCTTTGGTCTTCCTCTACGTTCGACATTCAAACTAAAAACTCTTTTCAGTGTCTATAAATGCGGAAAAAATATTTCTACATTAAAAAAAAAACTTTCTAAGAAATAACATTTTTACTAGAACAATGATATTAATAAAATATTTTTCCGAATACCTCTAAAATGAAACTTTTTGAAAGCGCTTAAATTTGTTGATGACATAATCAAATTACAGTAGGTTTAGGCAAGCTTTACTTGGAATCCAAATACCATTTTTATTTCTTTTACCTTGTTTTCTTGTTTTTAGAATCTCACAAAGCTACTTTTATTATTAACACCTTAACTGCCAAAAAACGAGACACAATAGAAAATGTATTGTTTGTCGATCATTTGGCGTTCAACGTGTTAAGTCATTCATATTATTAGTACCTATCATGATCAATATTAATTTATTTAAGTACTAAACGATCTGCTAATAATATTAACGGCTGACAGGCTGTAGGAATGTACTCTAGATAGTAGTCGACCTCAGCACGGTGCGAGGACACCAAGCGCTGACGACCGCACTTTTACTAATTATTTAGTGTTTAAATAAGAATAAGAAACATAAATAAGGAAAGATTTGAGGTAAAGGACTAAGTAGGTAAGGATGTCGAAATAATAAAATGACCCAAAGATAACAGGGGGTTCCATGTTAGATAAAAATCTAGCATGGGACCACTCCCGTGCCTCCGAAAACATGTTACACCATTGGTGCTGGTTGTCATTTGTACATCTATGACAGTCGTTACGGGTAGTTATAAGCCTGGAAGTCTTACATCATCATCTCCCAACTGCCTAGCCTTTTCCTAGCTATCGGCTTAACGTGCTTCCCGAGGCACGGACGAGTCTCGATATGTTACGAACGGTCACCAATTCACAGACTGACCTCGGCAATCATAGCTTAACCTTCGATCAACACGTGCGGCTGTTTTTATTTAGCCACGAGCTCCTCCTGGAAATCTTACAATCAGTCTTTATTGGGTAACAAGATACCCATTAAGGTATCGTGTTACCCAGTAATTGGGTTGTGGAGGTCAGAGAGGCAGTCGCTCCATGTAAAATTCTCGTATTCAGCTGCATCCGGTTGGAGTGGAAGTCGACCTAAACTTGGTGGTGATAACGTTTGACAGATAATGTTGGCGGGTTCTACCTATGGTAATCAAGTTTCCTTTTTGTAGTATTTCGCCGGATTTTGTAATAATATTCTATTCAATTACATTGAGAGAGCCAGTGTGAGTCTAGCTTTAGTTCGCACTAAGGAATTTTCTTTATTAACACTTTTATTGCCGAGCACCCGGGTCGAAAAAGAGTTTGCTCATGTACCCAGAACTCGCTTCCCGAGTCGTACATGTAAAAAGCTATAGATGAGATGTGAACATGCCCATCACCCCTACCATGTACCTACGCATTATGTAATTTGCCAAACATTATGACTTACAAGTTAAATCGTATTTTTGAACTGGGCAGCGAAAGGGCTAAGGCAAAAGTCAGTAATACCTACTTAGCGTTAAGTTAACTAAGCAAATTACTAGGATATAAGTAGGTACCTGTTTGTAGTAATTTTCTAAGTACGTGCAAGTCTAATTAGATCCTGTTTGAAGGAGCTACACGCATCTTTGCCTCAGTACCAAAGGCGGAGTATACACGATACATTAGAAAAAAATGAGCCGCTACCTGTTTCTGAGGTTAGTACACACAGATAAAAATAAATCTCTGAGTCTCATTTCTTGTTGATTAGAAGAAAAATAATAAGACATGATTCAATCCTAACCTTTAAAGTTAACCTATCACAAAATAATTGCTGTGTGGTTTTTTTTCTACATAATAATATTATTCCTTCGTGACTATTTTAACCTTGTACCCGTCACATAAGTATGTAGCGTGCAAGTGTTTTAAATAAATTGTAAGACAGTATTGAATTGACACCTATAAATAAAGACGCATGGGTTAGTTTTTTTTTTGTCGAGAATAGGTCGCTAGTCACGTTGACATTGTTTTGTACTAGAACAATAAATTGTGCTTGAAAATAGAAAAAGAGTTTGGTACTGTAGACAGTAAAAAGACGGTCTTAAAATATCGGTATTGTTAAGTAATATATGAGCATATGCACGCCATACGGCATATGTTGGTTAGTCGTTCTGTGTAGTCCGAAAGTC
Source organism: Phlogophora meticulosa (assembly GCA_905147745.2). Classification (NCBI taxonomy): domain Eukaryota; kingdom Metazoa; phylum Arthropoda; class Insecta; order Lepidoptera; family Noctuidae; genus Phlogophora; species Phlogophora meticulosa. The sequence continues at coordinate 6,446,351 of LR990528.1, read as the reverse complement.
TGCCTACCAGTGTTCCCAGTAACCGGGTTGTGGAAGTCAGATAAACAGTCTCTCTATGTAAATACTGGTACTCAATTGCACCTGCTCGACTGGAAGCCCAACAAGGAATAAGCATGGTAGATGATGACGATAAAAAAAAAATACACTATACACAAAATGTTTTAATTTATTTGATATCTTATAAACAAACTTATGTTACTGACTCTTCGCCTTCATAGAAAGTATCTTCTAATGACCAGATAAAAAAGTAAATGAAGATTTTATATTTTTCAATACAAAAAGAGATGTAGGTACCAATTCTTTCAGTATCTCTTTTATTATCAAGCGTTTCACGCTTCTCTATTGTGTACAATGCTTTAAACACCATTTTTTTGCCGCCAAATTGTCTTTCTTGCTAAATCCAGTCTTTCGGAATACTTTATTATCGGCTTTGAACCATTACCGGTACCGCAAGTACGAAAAACTATTAGTCCCCGCAGACATTAAACCTTACTGAACGTTTATTATCTACTGAGAAATAAAAAACTTGAACTGTCAATTTGGATCGTGATGCAACGGATGGAACCACTGCTGCTTCAGCAATATTCGCCGTCTCTTTTCACAGTACATGAATTCAAATATGTCTATCTCGTTCCCACAACTAAGCGTCACATGCCTTTTGATTGGACCATCAACCTGTTTGTATAGGTGTTCCATCGAGAGATGGAATCGACACACGAGTATCCTGTGGACATTTTTTCTAGTCCATTATAAATAAAAGTGTCTGGGGCAATAGAAAAATAAGGACCACATAAACGACACGGTCTTTTGAATCTATCTTGTTGGAAAGCTTTGTTACAATCTTTGTGTGGGAATCCAGTGGTCATAATGACATTTTTGTGTCTTAATTAATGCCTTGAGCTCATAGTGTGTTGCGCCCCTTTGTTCCCATCAAAAGGCAGCTCGTTATTCAACGTCCAAAGGCGTGCTATGTCCATTGCCGGTGGTTTATTACCTGTGTATGTGATTAATTAGGTTTATGATTTGTCATGAATGTAATTCTAGTCGTGATCACTACGCTTAGAAATACCGATTATTTCGAAGCGTAGTGATCACGCCTGCCTTTCAGAATCAGGACGTTCCATCTATTCCATATTCAAATCCAAATATCCGAATGACAGTAAAAGACAGTTAAACAAATATCAAATTAAAGGAAGTGAAATAAAGTCGGTTTCACAATGGCTTGTATTGAAAAAGGCACCACTATTCACCCAAACTGAACGTTACGTGTGTAGTTATTTTCTCTTGAACACATATTTGCTTACATACTTAATTGGAAGCTAAATTGCAAACGCAGGATAGATCTACTGTTTTTCTCTGTTTTCGATGCTCATAAAAAGATTGTTAACTAATTTTAAAATGGCTACATTAATCAGATTACATGGTATTCGACATGTATCGTTTGTTTAAATAAAGCGCATCGACGATACACCTGTTTCATTTCTCAATTCGGTCTCAAAGAATGTAATTAGTCGTTGCCCAACTGTTCCGCTCGATCAATCTTCCTTTTGGGATTCCAATCTTTTTGTTTTATCATTGAACGTCTTTATTACGTGTCCATTAGAGTTCACAAAACAACGGGAATCTTTCAATTAACGCTGACGATAAATGACGTTTGCGGTTCAACGGGTAGGAACGATCGCTTGGAGAGAGTTCGAGACACGGTCATCTCATCTTGCGACTTTTGAGTTAAGAAACTCCACTAGATAAATTCAAAAGATAATGTTTTTATTGGTTTAAAGTTTTATCTTTTGCTTTAGTTATGTGTTTACTAGCCAACGTATTTAGCAATGTACCTCCGATACATATCTGTTTGAAAATATAAAAGCTTGCGCTGATTAACCTGATAGCCTACTTACATACTTTCATGAGTCAATGATTTCGTAAGTTTTAAACTTAAAGATGATTCATGTCAGTTCACATCCGCACACAGAGGAGAAGTATCACTATAGAAATCAATCTTTGAGTTCAAATAGTAGCATTCAAGGCCAATTCTAACTATGACGTTGTATCGATGATTTTAATGATTATATTGCGGTAAAAACATATGTGTCACGGCCGCCAATAACATTTTTATTACCATACCCTAACACTGCTGCAAATTGCAAAAAAAAACCTAAGATTTTTTTTAATTCGCGTCTTACATTGGCGCTTCCTTTTTCGGATTTTTTTTGGAGATTTCTATGGAGGCTGTATTTACTCAGTACTGATAATGAAGCTTTTGAACTTTAAAACCCGCTGTATTTTTTGTACCGTGAGACTCAGTGAGACGAAATCGAATTTCCTCCGGCTCGTCTAACCGCACAGGATCTATCCTGCGGCTTCTTTGAATGTGCCCGAGCACCGTGTCGTTACTCTTCCCCCCTCACCTCACCAACCTGACCACCACACCGCCGAATCCTCGGAACCACGGTCAATCGTCTTTTGTTTGTTAAACGCGATACAAAACCAACACGTACACGGAATAAAGCACCGTCATATTTACTCTTTTTATGTTCTCTGAACCGGCGTAGTCTCTTTTCTCTCTCTAACAACAAATAAAAGGTGCTCTAGATCGATATTTATGTATGAGCACCGATTACTACCTCTATGTTGCAATTGTGACTTGCAACAACGAAAGTGTGATGTAAGCGTTTTATAGCCAAAACATGACGAATAGATTATAACAGCTTATTATGTCCAGGCCTAAATGGGATCTTATTTTATCAATGTTTACTGTCAATGATGAAGTAACAAGTTTATGGACGAAATATTTCTTTGTTCGTAATTGTTAAATCGTCTATGTGAAATTTAAACGACCACTAGCTTTAGCAATAGCACCAGAGACTGATCTTTTTTGTGAAATAAAACATTTACCGGTGGACATTAACGGGTTTGGTCGACAGGCGTTGGAGCGAATAATCGATCCGAAATGAAATAACCAAGCAATTGAATGCACTTAACAATACTTATCTAATTATGGAGTCTCAAGCCAATTGTTCATTGCCGCAATGGTAGCTCGTTATAAATTGGGCACTTTTAAACTGGCTCTAAGATCAATAACGTCCACAATGATTTTGTGAGGCGGATGTTTTTTTAGATTCTTAAGAATTGACAAATTTGAACTTGGAATTGTCTTTTAATCATGAAAAATGTGTGTAAATGATTGATACAAATAACTACATGTGTGAGATTGTCTGACATATCCACATTTAGAAAAATATTATCGTGCTTCAATATTTTGTGACTTGTCGTCGTGTATTAATTGTAACGTTGAATTACTTACTCCACTTTAGATGCTTCAGCTGATTTCTCAAATTCTTCTTTTTGTCTAAAGTTCATTCGCCGAGCTTTGCTTGTTGGTGAAACAAAAATAAAACAAACCGCAATCTTAGCAAGAACGGATTCCTCATGTCATACTTACTGCCTTGTATTAGAGCTTCCATAAATTCTGCCGTGCCCAAAATAACACTTAATAAGCTGGGATCAGTAACGAGTTGCAGAGACATGCAGGAAACATGACGTCATTTTAAATGGTTTACCTGTTTCCATGCACTAAGCCTTTATGAATGTGTTATTTCATACTTAAACATAATTGCTTAGATCCCTATCATTATTGTGCGCACGGCGGGATGGCTCCCGGCAAGGGAACTAATATCGCCTGTACTTTTGGTCGCGTGAAAAAACTTGGGTCTTTCTAATCGTGGGAAGTTCCGATGACTTTGTTTTCGATTAGCTGCATTATGTTTGGAATGACTCTATTTGAAGAAAGTTTGAAGTCGTTTTATTTTTCAGCTTCTGTTTGATCTTCGTTTCATGCAATTTGTTTACCATTATGTTGCCCAATTGTTGTAGCTTTAACTTCAAAGAAATCGTGACCGTTAACTGGGGTTTCTTTTTTGTCCTCCCAGACAATATTGCCGAGAAAAATGTCTCAAGCATTCATCTTTTTTTTCATAGTATTCAAATATGCTGTTTCATCTTATGGACTACTGCTCTCCACTAAAATCTACTAATGCGACATACGAGGTAGTTTTACGATCAAGTTACATTTTCAATATTGAGGTTTCTATTTTTTTACATATATGTATGTACTTTTCCTTTACCCTCCGCCACACCAGGTACACTTAAACCAACAGACACATGATACATGCGTCATACCTCCGGATGTGGTACCCTTACATCTGTAGAACCAGTTTGAGACAACGAACTTTTTGTCCCACTATCTCGTCCATTTGTTTGCCGACTCTTGCCCATTAGCCGACTGTTTGATGTTAGATGATGTGTTAGAGGAATGGGTGCGGTTTTATATTCATACGTGACCTTGCGATTTCGGGGAAGGTATGAGGTAAAAACTTAGATTGGCAACATTAGTGCAGCTTTTAATGAGCTGTTTGGTATTTCGTTTTGGGATACTGATGGTGAATGGGATATTTTTTGTTTAAAATAGTCTTTTAGTTCATTAGTGTTCTTCAAATGTCCAACTTGAACGATTTGAGTGTGTAAATATTTGGTTTCAAGATCTGAGAAAATTTGGTGTAGGTACTCTTAAAGTTAAATCTTTTAATGTAAATCACAATAAGTAGTGTCAACATGCTTCCCTGCGAAATACAAGAGTACAAGACAACTTTATTTCTCAATTCAACGCATAGGTGATTAAGTAGTACGCATTAGTACTAAACATCTCCACATCTTATTCACTACGATGAGAACAGAACGATACTATAAAGTTAAATTGCATTTAAAGCATGGTTCACATGTTCCATATTCCCGTTCTCCCACGTAGGCTCCCATTAAGTACTACACGCGATCATCAATCTAAAGCCGGAACAATAGGCTTAGGAAGACTTTAGCGTCGCGAATTTTTCGAACCGAATCGCAGACACGTGTGAAATGACGTTTAGAATCGCCGATGTGTGTATAACTTTCGATTTTTGTATTGTGAAAGCTTCGTGCAGTATTGGTAATAGGTGTTTTATTTGAATAACGAGCCGTATTGACGGTTTTAGCTATTGTTCTTTATTTGTAGTCACGGTGTAGTGGTGTGGTGGCGGTGGAGGAGGAAGCTTTTTTTTTCATTAGGTCAATCTACCGGTCGATCTCAGGAATCAATAATTAATTTACTATCTTTATTTTTCTGGTCAAACAAGTTGATCGATGGCTTTAAATGGCATTTGCGACCTTTTGGTGTCAAAACTTCTTGGCACCTCCAAAAACTTTTGTTTTTACACCTTTTTTTGTATATTCTACAGATTGCAATTCGCCTAACGTATGCAAAATTAAATATCTGACAGAGGTTGTATGGAAACCTGTTGGCTGATGTCATTCGCCAAAAATAACTTTACTGCAGGTCATTTAAAAGCCAAACCCAGCTAATTTTGAATCCAACTTTTTGTGCGTGCCAGTCTGCTACTTATATGGATGTCCCTAGGACAGGACATTAACCATTACTTATACCATTTTCGTGTATTCATTGAAGGTTTATTCTAAAAACGTTAAACGTAGTGAATACCTCAACTATCCATTTGGTTAAAGCCGGGGAATTTAAGTTGTTTTTTGCCCTTTTAATCATGAATGAAATTTGCATACAGCAGTGCCCCAGAATACATAGTGCTTACGCCAACAAGATGTTTCGTACTCAACATTTAAATAGACTGCCTTTGTTTAGTTCTCCCACGAATAGCAATAACGGAACAGCACTAAATGGTAGTTAGGTACGTCACTACTCACTACGTGCGAAAATCCGATGCGTTATTTGTTCGTGAGAGAGTAAATTGAAATTTATGCCAAGTTGACAGCTCAATGAGCCATAGTTTATTCGAGACAATGTCATTGGCAGAAGCTGTACTTGATTGGTTTATCGACGGTTTTTATATGTTTATGCAGTCATACCGTAACAGTAGTTATTTGAATTCTTTCGTGTAAGTTTGTGGATGTGGAAATAAATGTGAGTTGCTGTGATTCATGCTAAATCTATACAGTAGGTCTGTACAGCTTAAGATGACTTTATAACTTGTTTTATCTTATGCCTTGTAGGGAAAAAATAATGAGTTATAATATCGAAGCATTTACAATGATAAAATTTGACTTTTATAACTAACGTATTCAATTAATGGGATAAACCTTGACATTTCGGGTCATTTTTATAACACTATTTGCACAAATTTTGCGAGCCATTTTATTACTTAAGTAAATTAATCAAATTACTGATAAGATCTTTTACAAGCAAGATTTAGCTTTCCAATTCGCAAACAATAAAATAGAGAATACTGTGTACACTTAAAGGGTGAAAGTGTTTTATGCAAAATGGTGATGTCATGAACAGCCAAAGTTAATAAAAATAAATGATTTCATATTTCGTAAGTAGATAACAGTGTGCGTCGTAAATAAAGGTTACTTACATAAAACGTTTCTTCGACCTTTTTCATTTTTTATCCAATATTCATTTGTCACTTTTCTCTTTTTATTATAATTCAAGTGGCATTTGTGGCAGTTGCGTAATTCGGTTGGCTTTTTTTAGGGTTCCGTAGGTAGGTAGGACCTCAAAAGAAAAACACGGAACCCTTATAGGATCACTTTGTTGTCCGTTCGTCCGTCTGTCTGTCACGACCCTTTTAATTAAACTATGATGCCTTTGTAGACATGGCTTGCCAACTAAATCACCAATCGGTTCTTCTCGCGTATGAAGAGACAAAAATGTATTTTTATTGGATAACTACGTTTTTTTTTTGAACATCGATTTATTGTTAAGTACATACATAGCGAACCAGCTGATTGGTTCAAACTGTGTGACTTCTTGTTTCGATACTTTCTTGTAACAACTTTAATGGCGCAAGTACCTAGTTAAGTAAAAACTTGCTACGGGTATGTTCTCGTAGCAGTAAACAACAGAAATGAGTAGGTACTTACTGCGGGCTGTTAACCCTTACTTACGAGCGTCGAAATAACTTATTTTCCGTCTGACTCCCAGATTGCTCTCCTATCAGTTGATAGACTATGATTTTCCTTCATTACGAGGTCTATAAGAAAACCCCGTAATATTCTAAAACCGTAGCGAAGTACACCCCGCAAAGGAGTTTAGTGTACAAGCCAGATATTACCTTTTCATCCACAATACTAGTTACAGGCACAAAGTGGTCTTTGGGTTGGTGGCTGCCTGTATACTAATCTCTTTTGTCGACAGTACCGATACTTACACATACACACGTTTCTATCGTCGGCCATACTACCATTAAATATATTATTAAACATAAATTACGTCCGATGTTACGTTCAGGTAATTAATGGTTTGTTCAATTTCGATCGTTCAATCAACTTTTTGTTTCGATTATATCGATCAGTCGTTTCGTAAGATCCCGATCGCTTTATAGTCGACGGATATTATAAATTTGCTTTTAAGGATTTTGGCTTTATTCTTTTGGCTACTTCCCGAAAGGATTGAGTGTGAAAGGGAAACCGGTTCAATCACTTTTCGGTACTCGTTTTGATTTAAGTACTTTGCCGCAATCATGGTTTCTTTCTTTGTTTTATTTATTTAATTGCATGCACACAAGTAAAGATACCCTGGCCAACCTGCGGATGATGCAGCGATGTTAAAAAAAAATGATATCCCCTGGGGGACCACAGGCGTGTGATGGTATGGTTTATGATAAAAATATTGTACTGAAATACATAAGCTAGATAATAACATTACCTAGATAATATTAAACAAAATATACGAGACATACATATCAAAACTTAAAAAAAATATAAATTACAAATCAAATATGTGATGAATTTTTTTTTAAATTATGATGAAATATGTTACTTTACGGTCAAGCTTGTCTTCTACCGTTCCACTCATTCCCATGATTTACAGATAGGTTATAAACTAAATATAAAACTGGAAATTACCAAATTCATTCACATAACTCGCAGTTGGTCGATCTTTAGCAGTCATATTTTTAATGATTATGAACTCCCAAATGAATCTTAACACACTAGACCGACTCCCACAGGGCGCTTAAGGTCAGCACTGTCAATGTTTAATTAATAACTTATTCGCGTGATCGTCAAATAATAACGTTAATTGACTAACGAATAAGATATATAATAAAAAAGGCAGTGATTCAACTGTGAAGTAACTACATTAGTCACGTACTTAGGTATATAGACATTCCAGGCTTAAATCGCAATCCATAACAATTTTGATCGAAGCTCATCAAAGCCATGAAATAGGAAGTTTTAGGAAAACGATATCATGAACTCACTCTTTTTTCATGGGGAATAAAGAACCCCAGAAACTACAGAACCCCACCAGCTAGAATACTTACATACTTGTTTTGCTTCGTTTACGTTCATACATCTGGTGATTTACGCACGCCAGTTTCGAGTACTCAGTAGAGGTAGTAACAACCTTTTTTACGTTGAGCTTTATTTTGATAGACAATGCTACATTTTTTTTTTTTTTTTTTTGGAATGGGCATCTCGCAGTTTATCCTTTAGGGATATTTACTGCTCAACCGAACTTTCCTGTGGGGGGCTTAATTAAAATTAAGGCCTCCAGCCAGGCATTAAGGCCTCCAGCCAGGCAACAATGCTACAACAAAAACCTCTCTTTTATAACTTAAAAACGCTTGTAAAAAGGAGCAAAAGCCAACCAGTCACTCAGTCAAGATAACGCACGCCACTGTTGCTCTATTCTCGTGCCAATAGATGAGGTGACGCCGCCAATCTGATTCCCTCACGGCATGCAACTTTATCGCTTCCGCCTGCACCGGCGCGGGCGCCGAGAACGCAAGTAATAGCAGGCCTTATCTGAGACAAAAGGACCGACGCCACTATACCATGTTTTGGTCCGTTTATCCTATTTATAGGATGTTGTTTTTGAATGGTCCTTAGTTCCGATAACAATATCCCCATATTTATTTAACTCTTAGGCTGTTTTGGGTGTCTAATAAATGCTGCCTCTTATGTGGTTTGACCGTATGAGCCTGTTTATTGTTGGAATCAGTATCTTAAATAAATAAATAATGCTGGAGAATCCACACAGCATCATCTAGCCCCAGCTAAGTAGAGCTTTTGTTATGGGTACTAGATGACTGATATACTTAATACAATACATTACATAGATAGATATTTTTATTAAACATAGCAAATACCCAGAACACCCGGAACAAATATTTGTAGATCCTACAAACATTTGTCCCAAGGCGGGAATCGAGCCCGCAACTCCCTGCGTCGCAGGCGGACCTTCGCCCGCCGCGCCACATCGGTCGTCGAATCTTTCCGGTCACTATTACTCAAAACTTTGTAAAACTTTCGAATGAAATATTTATCATTTGTGTTTTCTTTTGTTTCAGGTTAGTATTTCATTCATCTAAATCTCATGCATCATTACCACTTATTGAAAGCCGTTTGGTATTGGTAAGCTATCTTATTTATTAACTTTACTTTCCCTATTTATCTTCTCAGTCACAGTGTTGTCCAAGCATATCAGTGCGTTCTTAAAGGAAACTGGTCCTGCGGTTCTTAGGACTATTATTGATGATTTAGATATAGTTTCCTGGTTGTGTTGCTTTAAGTAAAATCTAGAAACTGCCGACTTAAGATTAATTGTATGTTTTAACATGAACATTTAAATACTATAGCGATATAAGTACTCCGAATGTAACTCAGCAATTACTACTCTTTGTCCAGCAGAACACCCCAAATATCGCGATCCATTTCACTCAGACCAGGGTGGGCTGAGTTTTGGGATTGCGTTGTTTGAGGGCTTTAACAGCACGAGAATACGACATAAACAAAAGATAGATCTAGTCTTATAACTCACTTCATGAATAATTCCGAATTCCAACCGTTAAAATGTTCTCAAATCCATGTTTCGTGACGTCTCTACCGCTATGTGCATGTTCATAGTCATATGATTCCCACACTTCATCCAGGTTCTATTCACAGCTATTACCAGCTATTATGCAATACAGAAACCAAGTCAGTCACATCATCGAAGTTCGAACAATGTCAAGTGTTCGCCTCACAAGCATTTTCCCGTTGCATTCATTGCCATAACGTTCAACGATTCACCTATTTCGTCTAATGTTTTTATGCAACGCGATTTGTGCATAATCTTCTACATTATTGGTACTTATGTATTCGTAACGTGATTTTTAAATCGTTTCAGATTATATGACATTTGAATTGCTGATCGCGGGGTTTGATATTGTTGTGCTTTAAAGTTTACCATTTATGTATAAATTCCTACCGTGCTTTTTTTATGTGTAAGCCAAAGGCGTGTCGTTAAAAAACATAAAATAAAGTTAGAAGTGCCTTATAAAAACTCGTGGAATAAGTTAACAATTTGGCCGACTGTTTGGATTTATCGATGAATCTTCTTCATTTTAAGTAATATACATATAGGTATAGTGCAGTACCTATATTGAAAAGAAAGAAAACGTGTATTTACCGCGTATGTTTATACTTAAAGGGTTACCAACTCGGCGTATGATTCAGTAGTGATATTACGTTATTTATTTATTTTTTAATAAATGACGAGAAAAACGAGCTACAATAGACTCCACGGATCAGACGCCCCTAAACTAAATTTTTGTCCCATACTGCACTTTCTCTCAATGTCAACAAAATGTATACAAATTGACCCACACAATTTTGCATCGCACATTTGTCACACAACATAATCTCGTGCATCTGGCAGTCGTCGCACGCGCACGTTGACATGCATGCCACGCACGCATCGGATAGCATCGCGAACATTGGTCCATCGTGTTTACAGGGATTAGGTTTATCAATATCTTACTTGTTTTATTTGGATTTGCAGATTGCAGACTTTTTTGTATCGAAAATAGTTAATTAAGTATTTTGAATCTCTTCTCTCATGAGTTCATTAATAAAGCTCCTGTGTCCCCATTTCAATAATGTGGAAAAACTCAAGAATTTGTTTGTGCATGGAGAGAATCTTGAGTAGAAACTGATCTAATTTTATTTTTGCATCCAATGCTTCAGTTCGAGTACAGATTAGTCTTATAACTTTGATAAATTCACGCCAGTGTACAAAATCCGTCAACCTTCATTCTAAGTTACGAATAAATTATGAAATTATTGGGTATATTATTCCAAACAATTTTAAATCGGGGCATTTCAATTAAGAACTTCTTCTGACCAAGTAGCCAGTAATTGATTGCTGTGATTATTTTGTCATAAAAAGATAAACAGGGATTAATACAAAGCATGGTTGTATCATGTTAAACTAAGCCTATAGAGGAGGATGCTATTCGTTGTCATTTTGACAGTCCATTACCTAAACACCTCTTACGAAGCTCATGCTGAGATAATAATTTGAATATTTGTGACTGAGATAGAAATATGCTGTTTCGTAAACAAGGCAAACTATGATAATATACCAACAATTAAGTTACATTCTATGATTCTTTAATAACAAAGACACATTTAAATATTCATGAAGGTTTGTTAACTTCAAATCAAGGTTTATTGTCTTAAATTACGATCGTTAAATCGGTCAAATTACATATAAAAAAAATATTAGAATCATCCGCATTCCTTCACAAAGCAGCAATTAGGGTTTTACCATGGTGATCAACTTTCTAATGCTTTGGGAGCGATACCAAATTCCGCTCCATTGCCGTTTTTGGTCCTTCAGATCTTAAATGACGTATTCAAAAAGTAGTTTAGATGAAATCGTATGGCGTTTGTACGTCACGGTGCCTGACGGCTGCTCGGGTCACTGCCCCTGAACTCGTCTGCATTTCCTCTATTTACTGGTTTACTGGTGTACTAACCTCATGTTCTGGCTTATTTAGGGCGTGAATTGAATGAATACGCATTGTTTAAGTCGACGCGTAACAATAAGTAGGCTCTTTGAAGTGAAGAATATGTATTTATGCAGACGGTTAATTCCGCTACAGGCGGTGATATGACTTCAACTACAACGTAACTTCAAAAAGTTTGTCATATTATTAAGAAAAAGGCTTCGTAAGAACAAGGGCTGAGCATAAGAAAATTGAATAATTATGCACTCATTCATCATCTGCCTAGCTTTTTCCCAACTATGTTGGACTCGGCTTCCGGTCTAGCCGGATGCAGTTGTTTTACATAGGGCGACTCCCTATCTAACCTCCACAACACAGTAACTCGGTAACTGAACTTTGGCAAGAGTGATTATCAAATTTTCGGGTTTCTGACTACCCGTAACAACTGTCAAAGAAATACAAATGACAGCCGGGACCAAACGGCGCGCTTTCCGAGTCGCGGATATTGAAATTAATGAATGGTCACCCATTCGATCGATCCGTGCGGCTGTTATTATTTAGTTACAAGCCCCTAATTATAACATTATGTACTAGATAATTCCCCATAAACATCACCTAAGAATCTGCTTACAACATTCCCACTGCGGGGATAGAGGCCTCTTGTGCGTGAGAGGGAGGAATCCTAGGCTGGAATCCTCCTCGAGAACCCAATACGGCTAGGTGGATGTCACACGTCTTTAAAGTCTAGTTCTAAGATATGTCAGTTTCCTCTAGAGCTATTCATGCTACGCTTTGAGAGCATTGCAGTAAAGTGCCTGCCTGGGTTGGAATCCACTCGTGTCGGGGCCGTTCACTTGCCTAATGGCAGAGATATTATCTCAAAGAGAGTGGTTCACAGCAATTTTTGTCCTATTATTTAATCAAATCATTTGCAACGTAACATATTATGAAATGTCATCACGAACTATACTTTGAGCACATTATCGTATCATTAACTAGTTCTTGTATGTACGATCGTGTGCGAAATAAAACATCTGCTTATGGTGAAAACATCGCGCGCCGACCTTTGACACAAAATCCAAGATGGCTGCCGAACTGTCAAACTAAACACTCTTACTTTCCATATCTGCTAACGAATCATTTTTACCGTTTCGTAGCCCCTTTTGAAGATTCATTGCATCTTTTATTCACAGATACAATTGTGAAATCATTTTAATAGAATTAACACTTTTTGTATACGAAAATTACTGACTACCGGTGGCCGTATTGATTGTGTAATTCACACTTGAAACGCCTTCCTTTTCCGTAGCATTCTCTATGAAAGAGATGAAATTACTCAAATTACTTACCCAAATGTAACTTTCGGTTATACTATACCGAATAAGCATTTCTAATTCGCAAATAATAGTGAATCAGTTCCGTATAATGTCGGTTAAGATATGGCGCGGTTATTTGAGTCCATAAACGTTAAGTAGCCGTGCAAATCTACTATCGTATTCATAGCTGAATTATTTAGACTTTGAAAATTTACCGAGATGTATTTATTGGTCAAACATGACATTACGAGGAAATTGGAATGAAAAGTTACGTGATTTTATTGTGTTAGTTGTATGCACTACATTATGGTTAATTTATCATGGGCAACCTCGATTCGTCGAGCGCGCCGCGGTGAAGACATAGAAATTGTACATTACAGTTTCCTTATGCGTTCCTTCGTCTCTTTATGATTGATATCTGAAGTTTTCTGTTGAGAGTTTTTTACTGATTCATATTGTCCGTTTAAGTTATGACTTGAGTGAGGTGTTTCTTATGAATCGGCGAAGAACTTGTTTGTTGTTTTTATGAGTTTGTTTTATTCATTAGTTGTCGTTCACCGAACATTCTTGTTCAGTATTTTTAGTCTCGCCTCATAAATTTTAATTTAACGGTTTTTAGGTAACAGATATTTGTTTTTAAATTGAATAGCCTAAAAGCCCGGTGCCTAGTGTAAGAGTAGCTCTTAGAACTCTGGCTTTATCATTCAATAAAGGTAATGGGTTCCTGGGGTTCATGAGCTTAATGAGGCTAATTTTATGTTAAGCTTAGGTGCCATAAACCGTAAATCTCCATTACTTTTACGACTTGAACTGGGCCTCCGCAGACCGTTGTTTGCTAGCTTTCGCTCGCTTCTTCGATCACATTCACAAATGAATTTCCTAAAGGGCTTAAGTAGTACCTTAATTTTATTACAGGTCTATTGATGCTTATTTCCATTATTGGTAGATCGATTATCGATGATGTTTTAGTTACAAATACACGGACGGGATTTAAGTGCAGTTTTATTTTATCCACCTGCGATAGCGCCAAGATCTCTAACCACCCCATTTTGGTCATTAACTTTGGAATTTAAATTTAGAAACACTCGGAACAGCGCACATCGATGAGATAAATAAAAGTCCGATAATCTCGAATTGAGTAGGTTAGAGATTATCAGATTTTTATGTAAGCTTAGAAAACCAATAAAAGCTTAAAAGAGCGTCCCACATGGGTCGTAAAACTAAATAAAGTGTCAATGTTTGCAAACAATCCACCAGAAAATTCATCGTTTGTACCTACTTGCAATGTTTGAACTTCGAACGCAATGGTGGTTCCAGTTGTACCAGCCAGCATTACGATGCATTGTCTGTGCATAGAATTGGCAAAACTTATGCATTTTCGCACATTGCATAAATACCCAACGGTCACCGAGCTTGCGTCCGTCTGATCTCTCGCGACACGTCTCTAGGATACGCAACATAATATTTCTCAACCTGGGACAACGTGACACGAATACCTAGTGCATTGCCCGGTGAGGCCAGAGGGTAAGCAGAAGAACTGTCAATACAAATGAGTTTACACTCCGGCTGCCAGCCAATTATGTAAGCCAATCCGGTAACTGCATCTCAGTGCATTGGCCAATCCGAGCCTTCTTACGGTGCCTAAGTTGGCCTCATTATCTTTCGTATTCAGTGAAGCATAGTATTTGTTTAGTGTGGTTTGTAGACACAGTAATTCAACTACTACTTATCGAAAATTGTGAAGATATTACTGTTACTTTTGACCATCGTTAAGTTCCAGTCAAACCGGATCTAGCTGAATACCAGTGTATTACATTGTGCGACGACTACCTATCTAAACTCCACAACCCATTTACTTACTGGGTAATAAGATACCCTTAGATAAGACTGATTGTCATCCTTTCGGGCTTCTGACTACCCGAAACGACTGTCATAGATCTAGATAAATACCAGTCGGTACCAACGGTTTTCACCCATCCACGGATGGACCCCGACAAGCGTACCTTCGATCAATCCGCGTGGCAGTTATTATTTAGCCACGAGCCTCCCATATTATTTGAGACCACACCTATCTATCGGTAGATAACACTTTCAGTGTCTGTTAGGCCGTTAAGGAAGTGGGACTCACTTTCTATATTACATTAACGGTAGTCTTGCCTGATAAACTTCGTAAGCTGTTTATCATATACAAGCATCGTCTACCTATACATAAGTACCATGTAACAAGATGCGTGTACTCAACAATCGGTGTTCCACTTGCGATGAAGGTACATGGAACTATTGACTTTGACATTTCGGACCTTCTCTTAAAGGTCTTCAATATTTGTCCTATTGCAGAAGTTCTCAGAACGCTGTTTGACACAGTTCACATTATCGATGAGGGATCATTAACTTGGTAGAATTAATGACAGGTGCTGAACCACCCTTTCTGAATCTGCTTATAGTTGCCAAATTTGGTAATATGACGCGCCGTTTCTGAGAAAAACTTTACTAAGTATACAGACGGAAATCTTACAATAGTGACAAATGAATGCACTTATAAAAATAAATGTGACCGCATCATCTAGGTCACAGGAAAGGACCAAAAATGAATGAATAAAAAATGAATGAAAAAGAATGAATAAAAAATACATTTAAGAGAAAACTGCTAATAACTGACTTGATGATTCTTCAGAAGTCTTGGTAATGAACCAAGGAGAATACGAATGACAGCGCGGAATCTAAATTCTTGGTAAAGGATGACGCAGCGATGGTGGCTCAAAATTCAATATCTAGATTCATTGAGATTCTTCACAGGCTTTGGTAGCGCTTTATTGCAAAATACTTCTACATTGTAAAGCCAGCCTAATAGAAGCCGTTTGTTACCACTTCTTGTTGTATACACAACTTAAACAAGTACCCTACGTTCACATACACGGCACTTGACCGTCAAACCCTGTAGTCTATAGTCTATGCTATTGTGAACTATCTGGAAGTAGGACTCGCTTTCTACCTTGTGATCATGCGTTTTCACTAGATGCTAATAGTTTTCAGAATTCTCTATGCATGGATTACACTTTATTCATATTTAAAGAGGAGGTTGTATATTTGATTATTCAATATTCAACGAATACAAAACCTATAAATTGAAATAACACAGGTCTAATTATACCGAGGAGCTCGAAGCTAGATAAAAGAGCCGCACGGGTTAATCTAAGGTTAAGCTACGCTTGCTGAAATCAGTCTGTGGATGGGTTACCGTTCGTCACATAACGAGAATCTTCTTTGCCTCGTAAAGCACGGTAAGCCGTTGAACCCGGCTGTCATTTGTAGATCGTTGACAGTCATTATGGCTACTTAGTAGCCCGAAAGTCTGACATCCTGTCTTGCCAAGGGGTATCGTGTCGCCCAGTAACTGGGTTATGGAGGTCAGATAGACAGTCGCTTAATGTAAAAAACTAGTATTCAGCTGCATCCGGTTAGACTGGAAGCCGACCCTAACATTAATTATCGTTGAGTAAATGGAACTGGGAGTTCCACTCTCCCAATAGTTTGGGTTGCCAAAACTGTTCTGAAGTAGAATTTACGTACAAACTTGTTGACAGATAACGTAAAGGTTGACGTCGATAAGTATGTTTTTGAGATAAGTAATTAATATCGAATGCTAGGTAACTATAAAATAACTATTGAACTAGTTACGCATACTGGTGTAAACCAGTTACATGTTAAACCGTGATTATTAAATATATTAGACCACTAAAATACTATCTGTTATTATCATCACGATTTAGCATTCCCGACTTCTAAATTCATTACGAAACTAATAACCATATTGACATTGCGAAACTATGTTGATTTACTTAGCGTGCTTCACTTGTTTCTTAACCAACTATCTGATATCCCGATACCTAAGTAGTTACGCATTAGGAATGTTCTTTAACAAGCAGTAAAATCAATAGAATAATGGTTCCTGTCGTTTCCTAAACGATACATTATTAATATTTCTTGCATGTACTTTATCTTGCTTGATAATGTAACGAAACGTGCCTAATACGGATATAATAGGAAGCTGGGTAAATTGTTGATACTGATAAATATTTAGATCAAATAGTTTACGCATGCTATACTAACAGTATTGTTCTTAGACTGAATGCTAAGGTAGTAGATAAACGTGCTTGACTCCAGCAATGGTAGGGCTTATACCATATTTATACACGCAAGTTAAGTGGAAATGAGGAGGAAAGTGTCCCATTTGAAGATGTAAATAGAAATTCAATGGCTATTGCACATTAATATCGAGCTACCACTATTAAAAAGCTTGTCCAATTAGCGGAAACCGACTAACCTTTAACATAAGATGCTATTACAGCTGGATCGTTAAAAATGTGTAGAAGACCACATCAAGCAATATTCTAATCGATTTAATCGCCCCGAGTGATCTGTAAAAACTAAAGCCACATTGCATGCATACGGCTAATGAAGCGAGTATATTCACTACACAACCACATCTAACGATCGAGCTACTTCTAATTTTAGACCACTAATCACTTGCACTAATCAAAGTGTAAACATGCTGTAATATATTATCAGAGTTTGACAAGAACAAGCCTGTAAAGGTCTTGATTTTCTATGTGCGGAAAGCTAGCCCGCGGCGATACTGACGGGGTTGTAATTAAAAGGACCGAACGAAGTATGTAGGCACTACACCGTATAGGGAGTTGTAAGTTATGGGAGTAATTATGTAGGTACTAGAACCTTAGATTATTACAATTTAACAAAAAGTTGACGTGGGTTTAGTAGTGTGAAGATCGCTAAAAGCTGTCGATGTCAAAATCTTGAAATATTTGTTTTTGGATACTCATTTACAAAAAAAAAAAACAAAAGCACACAAAGCCGAAGATATTATTAAATAGTCTTTGCAGCAAGTTATTGAAGTGGAGTTTTCTGATTTTCTTTTATGAGCATACGAGTATGTATCTCTCAAATGATGATCGTTCGTACATGCAACTATTGTTTTTTTTTATTGATACAAAGAAGATCTGACATTGACATATATATTAGTATGTAAATAGTAAAATTAATTTTGTTATGAACCCAAATGCAAATACGCGTTGTATTTACTTTCGTCACCGATTATTCAAATGATGAGCTTCTAATATTATTTTGTTTGGTTTTCATTGTCAAGTCATCATGCAAATTAGACAAAACATAATATCGTATTCATTAATACTGGCTAGCACGAATTATGTTTATAATCAAGTGTCATTCAGTGAAGATGATCTTGACACCTTACTTTTATTGCGTCATTATTAAGTTTAGTTCTGTTGCAATATGCTAACAGGTGCTTCTTCGAACTTGAATACGATAGCATTGTTATTTTATAAGGATATCACACCACGTCTGTATTACCCGAAGGGCAGAGAGAGCATCTAGTACGCCCACATTTCACCAGATACGTTAAAGTCCTATATCTATTTCTACTCAATAACACCTTACCCCACCCGAGAACCAAACCCATGAAGCTCATGCTTGGCAGTGGCACATGCAAACACCCCATTGAGGCATTATTAAGAACTTGGTCAACTATATCAAAAAAGTTGATGAATCCTTCTTTGTTATTAAACCAACATTCTTTTGCAACATAGCATCTTTCTTCCAGCCTCAAGGGACCTCTTATATAAAAGGCTAGACAGGTTTAAAAATAAAGAAAGCTTTTTCAATAAACAAGTCTTATTTCTGTCTAAGTTTAAGTGTAAAAAATCACAGTAAAACTCACTTAACTTGCTTGTTAAGCATCACGATAGGTGTAAAACAAGTGACTCGCTCAAGGCAAATACTTGGCGCGATTACTGCAATGTTTAAATTGTACTCTAGGGGTGTATGCAATGTGTGTTGTCAAATGTTCATAACGTAAATATTCCTGAGAATCGGATAGTTAGGATTATTAAGAAACTAACATATAACCGAATTCATACCAGCCCGCAGGCAAACGGTTGCTAATTTAGAAATCATTATCACAGAATTGTATTTACAAAATATACACAGAATTCAAAATATTGAATAAGGGACACCAACTATTGGCCTTCAAATATCATTATGGCGTTTTTTGGGGTGTCGCCCAATGTTTGCGACACGTAAGTGGCAGTGGGCAGAGCACATTGCTTTCAGAACAGATAACCGATGGGGCCGAAGGGTTCAGGAGTGGACCTGATGAAGAACGCGGGCATCCGCTGGGTGCGAAAAGAACAAGAGCGATCGATATGGGGACGCTTTAGGAATGCCTATGTGCAAATGTCTTTCGGCTTAAATGATAATGACGATGATAGGATGTTTTCACTCGAATTAATTCTAGTAATATGTACGTATGTTATTTTTTCTCGGGTTTCACCAATTCCCAGAGTGAGGAAATAAAATATCGTCGACTTAGGTAATAACATAATCAAATACATATTTTGTGTTACAAATGTCCATAGATCGTAGAACAAAAACATCACGCAATGGAAACATTAGGTGCGCAATCGCATCATTAGAGTATTCGTAAAAGTATTGCAATTGCACTTGCTTTACGGTAAATCATCCTTTAGATAAAGCTTGATTCTTGAGCAATCTTGTAGATATATCTGTCGTTTGACAGCTGATATGTACTTGAGAAACATCTGTGAAGCTAGTTACAGTGTATTGAAATACCTACTCACTTACTGATGCATTGAAACAGTGATGGGTCCAAAGATGGAAGAGTCCTAACTTGAATATGGAACCGTGGTATTAAAGGCGCAAAAGATGATAGTCTTATTTTTGAGTGCTTAGGTATAGGGAGCTTACTGCTTTGCAAAGCACTGATACAATAAATAATCTTAGTTTCTGCTTACGAATGTACTGACAACCTTAAATAAAAACATGTAACCCTAAATTGGTGCAAGAAGCGTGTGATTTACAACGAGACACGCCGCAGGCGACAGTGTTCCTAAGAAGATCTACAGATTGCGGCTGCACCGTAATACACAATACATTTAGCTCTAAGTCTATTTACCTAATACAGTATGAGAACCGTGCTAAAGTCGAAATTTCATACAGTAATTGGCGATTGTTTAGTTCATTCACTTCATTCCAATTCAATTTCGTGATATTTATAGCGTTTAAGTGACCATACAACGGTCAAAAGTCACTCGTTCGGATACCAATACTGTGTATCTCGTTATTTCAAAACGTTTACACAATTTGCTTATTATTCGGTAGTTAGACTCTTTTGTCTTTGTCTATAATGTTCCGTGCTATGTTATATGTCTCGAAGTAAAACGTTCTAAGTCAGTCTACCGCTTATTGAGATTTCACAAGTTTCTTAGCGTGCAGTTGTGAATGTCAAGTATCAAATTGAGAGGTATTTAAACAATTACTTCAGTAATATCTACGTATTTAGTGAAAAGGTCAATATTAAGCTTTGTAATTAGTATTTGTAACATTTTTAAAATGGTTTGCAATCTGGCCTCTCATGACTCAATTGAACTCGTGAACTTAGTCTCAGGATATATTTGACTCTGTACTTTAATTCTTCATAGACTACGCACATAACATTTTCTGACCTCAACGTTTGCATTAACCTCACGCGATCAAACTTCCGACTCGGATGATCCGAGTATAAACGAAGATAGCCGAAGCACTCATAATATTTCCCAGCTATCTCCAAGCCACGGAGTGCTTATGTAGTACTAACCCTGCACGTTGTGAAAGTTACCTAAGGTAAATAGGTTACCATGGAGCTTGCAGGCCAGCCACTTGTCACTTACTTGCACATAGCTCTTAACTGTTTAACATGACTTCCCACAGTTCCTGGAATACTCACACCTTACACCTTCTTTGAAATATAAAACCATGGCTCGCAACTAAAAGGTTTTACTTCTTTTACTAATTATGACTGGTTGAAGCTCTACCGCTTTGACATCAGAATATTCAGAATTAGTTATTCCCTCTTACTATGAGGAATGTTTAATGTATGAAAGTAAAATTATGAAATGTACTGCATATTGCATTTCTGCATATTCATATTCCTGTATGTATGTTATCGCGGGGTGTCCAGTTTAGCCTGGCACTTCAAGCGGCTTTCCTTGCAAAGGTAAATTCTAACAGTGTTTAGAATTTTCTATCTTGCCACCTGCCATGTTATTCTTGGCACCGGAACGTATCAACTTTCATATTATTTGACAGCTCGCTCATATCTACAGTTTGGATCAGACTTGGCTTCTCTATATTAACAATGTATTTCCAATCTACTTTAGCTTACGGATGAGATTAATTCAATGATACAACCAGGTAAGTTCCTACATTACAAGAAACGCTTTTCCGTCTAGAATATGAATGGCAACATTAAGTGGCATTATAGGGACAAACCTTACTGCTTTGCTTTGTGACAAAGTTGGTTAGATAACAGAACAGGTTAACATATCGTTAACACTGTAAGTAAGTATACTTACAGTGTTAACTGCCCTTAGTGATAAATTTAGGAGATTTTCAGGGACTTGCTCGCAATGTTGGCAAGGCTTCTCTATTACCAATATAGACTCCCTGATCTTCGATTCAGTTCAGTGGGTAGAAAGAGTAACATAAAACTATAGCTTCGTGGGCTATACACAACCCTTGTAGGGCTTCCGTGTGTGTATACATGGCCTGTGCTATGTTTGTGTCAATGCCAACATATGTCATTGGTTAAAAATCGTACCCATTTCTTGTATTTTAACGATCTTGAATCTTGCAAATTATGATATTGATATTGACTAGTAATATACTACCTGTGAGATCAAAATATGCTTTAAAGCTCCAACCAGTGCCATTTCCTCGATCACAAATAACCCACCAAGCTAAGTCTCAATCCTTGTTCAAAGATATTAAAGGATGTTACAATTTGTGCATTTTACGCGCAAACTCCCACATTTTGAATCTCATAAGCGCGCACAATTCACTGAATATGTAAATTTTTGTGCACATAGCACCTTTTGTCAGCTAACGAGGTGTTGAATCGATTCTTAATACGAGATAAAATAGACTATGAGCGTAAATCCGTTTCTGTTTTACATATTGATGTTAAATCAATGGTGACTCAACCAATGGTCGACACGTTTGACGACACGTTTGGCGCAGTGGTTGAGTCATCGGCTGCTGCGCCGCGTGTTGTGGGTTCGATCCCCGCACGGAACAAATATTTGTATGACCTACAGGTACTTGGTCCGGGTCTGGCTGTTTGTGTATGTGAGTTTAAATGTTTGTAACCGCACCCACGATAAAGGAGAAATTCCTAGAGAGGGGCAAGGTTTAAAAAAAAAAAAAATGCTCGATGCATCGATTTGAAGATTCTTGTAGGGTCCAAGTCTGGCCATTGATTCCAATGATTCATACTGATTATTTTATTTCAGAACTTATTTATATTAAAGAAAGTTAACAAACTATATACTGGGTTAGAAACCTGGGGTTACAATAAATTCTTCTTTGTACCATAAGGCCTTGATGAACAATGGTGAATAATGCTCGTGCCTTCTATGTTTCATAAGATGACTGATCAGTAGTGGGATAGTAACGGGCTGGGGTAGCGGTAGTAATGATAGAGAGTTTAAATCTTACCTCAAGATTCTTCAGTGTGACTATATTGACTGCTTGATTAACATATGCTAGAGTACAAAAGATTTATTATAGGTACATTACTACCGCTTGGAATAGCTTTCCGAATAACATAGTGCTATAATAAACATTTATTGGCAATATCCTTTAACCAAAAACCAGTATAACTGGACTAGTCACGGACGAGGCTTGAGATCCCGTTAGGAGAGTAAATCACATTAATGCTTTCCTACGCGTTGTACCCGTCATAGTGTGGCAGACTTACATGTGGATAATTACGTGTATAATCCATTTCCGATGGTTTACTAGTGCATTCCAAGAAATAGGTTTCAGCATTATATGGGCTTACTACTACAAATATTTGCTCTGTAAGGTGGTTCTCATGGTTTTGAATTTTAGTAAATGGTTGTAACCGTTTAAGTCGGATTCAGCCGGACAGTATTTTCGTGTCCATTCCGACTGAGTCGTGTTTATTTGAAATAAGAAGACCTGGCCAATTTGTTTTCTGTGGTTTCTACGTTAACTTGAACCCAAAAATAGCTAATTCCAGGCAACATGATAAATGCACTAACGATTTATAAGCTGGGCGCTAAGGGGTACGGCAAGTGATATAATATCAACCAGTTAAAAGGTTTATTCACAAAATAAGTACTGTCTACCTTAGCATTAACGAACGCAAACAAAACCAAATACGTCCATTAAATAAATCTCTCACCTTTAAACGGTATCTTAAAACACGACAACTTAGGAATAGACACGGCATAATCAGATAACAGCGTACAAAATACCTTTTGTAGAAGCTATAAAGAACCCTAATTTCCAAATGAAATAGGCAACTAAATCAAAACGTATCAGTTCGAAGACAAAGTCTCAGCAGGTGAACATGGCTGATGACAACGGAGTTAGAACACGGTATTCTGTGAGCATCGTTCGTTCTATCACATAAATTATCCGCGTGCTCCCATACGGTGCGGGTTGCGCTTGCGCTGGGTGTACACTGTACAAGGCATGAGTGAGGAGAGATTAGCGATTTGACTTTTATGGCGCGTAGTTTCTTTACTGCGTGTCTGGAGTTTAATTAAGAAAGAATATTATTTGATGAGTTATTTGTATTATGGACACAGATAAAATATTTGGCAAAGAGCTAAGCTGATGCTGACACTTAAAACAGGTAGAGCTAGTGACAAGTCCATACTTGGCTGTATTTTTTATCACCTTTGTCACGGCTATAAGACATATAAACAAGACAAGTCTTGTTTATAATACTAGCCCTTGAATGAAATGAAATAATTGACTTCGTTGATATGTATAACGCGTCGTTAAAGGCGAGAACAGCGTTCATTCTCCAACACTAACCCATTAAACACCATTTAATATTCCATACAGGCGACTGAGATAAACAACCTATACGCGATAAAATCGCAATCGATTCGCAATTAATTCCCTTCACGCGTACAAAAAATATATTGGTTACTAATAACAGTAATTCTATCCTAGTTAATTACATTTTTTCGCCACCCACTTGTGCCTTGGGCCATAAATATTGTAACTAATGCACGCCCATTCGCTGTCAAGCGGTACCGGCGGTATATCGGAAGAGGTGTGCAGATACGAAATATTTGACGTAGGCTACGTTATTAATTACACCCCGTCTGGTGGGGTATATTTTCATAAATGCATGGGAATTTAATCGTAAAGTCTATTAAGAAAAGCTTACCGGGTAACGAGACGTGTGAATTAGCTGTTGGTTCAACTTCAGTTTATAACTAGCTTTCGCTCGCTACTACTACTTTGCGTTAATGTAGATTTTGTCAATCCCTCAGAAACAGTAATTTCTTTCCGGCTTTATCCTACGTATATCCTTTTCTGTATCCCTGACAACGTTTATGCAAAATTACATAAGTAATGACTGCCAGAGTATGTAAGACGTGAACGCGCAACAGACAACAAAACTCAGATTTGCATTTATAATTTTAGTTAAGATTTCCTACGCAGCAAACTGGCGATGGCTAGATGTTTTACATCTAGCGCTACAAAATAATATCACCAATGATGGAGTCAAGTTGGTCCTCCCATTTTCCTTTAGTTCTTATTATCCTTCACGTCGCTCTATTTCCGACAAGGTGTCTGTCCTAAGTCCGAATGAAACATTGCATGTTGTTTCATCTCTATGCCTATCCACCTGGTTGTAGGTCGAACAAGTTTGATCGATAGTTTTGTATCAACACGATCGACTGGACTGTGTTATTCCGTTTGTCTACACAGTTGCATATTGACACAGTAACCACTTGACGATCATCGGTTCACGAGCCCTTATTCTAATGAATGTTTGTCATTCGATTTAATCACCAAGTTGCAATAGTAGTTCATTCGTAATTTGTAGTGTGGCATATTTAGACCGCGCTGTCTCATTGTTAGGCTAAGCGCCTTTGAGGTAGGGGCTTCTACTGGTCTCCCTGTTTCTGGTTTTATTGAATTCGTCTAAATTCGAGTAATATTTCCAACTGCTCGGTCTATTTCATTTCTCGTTACCAATACCTAGTAATCTAATATCTTTGACTCCACTGCGTAGACTTACTTATATTCCTATTAATCTTACAAAGCTACGCAAAATTCTTGTTATGAGAATAGGTTCACTATGATTGCCCAATTTGAACTGGTGACCTTTCGATCGTAAATCCACACCCTATCTCTAGGCTATATGTCTATCGGTTGAATGTAAATATCTTAAAGGCATTGTAAGCCACTTGGCTTGATATGCACGACAGATTTGTAAAATGGCACGGAAAATGGTCCCAAATATCACGCACTTATCCGCCTATTTGTAAACGAAACAATGGCGGAAAGACGTAAAGATAATGTTGGATTCGAAGTCGAATACAAAAGGGGAGCTCGTCGTGTATTTTAGAACAGATGTGCTTCCAAATCTAATTCTGAAGATATCGTAAGATAATCAGATGAAAAACTAAATGACCACAAAATGGTCATCCTTTTTAACTTCAATATTACTGAAGGCATTATTGACTATTTGACTGTTATAAAAATCGTTTTCAATCAGAGCTCACCCGAGGCGCTTATGATATTGCACGGCCCGGTTGGCGCAGTGGCTGAGCGATTGACTGCTGCGCCACGTGTCTCGAGTTCGATTCTCGCGCGGAACAAACATTTGTATGGCCTACAGGTAGTTGTTCCGGGTCTGGCTGTTTGTGTATGTCACTATAAATGTTTGTAAAAGTACCCACGAAACAGGAGAAATTCCTAGTGCGGGGCAAAGTTTTAATAAATGTATTAAAAAAAATGCTACAATTCTCTTACTAGTAAATACTTTAATAATTCCTTCGTAAAACAAATAAAAGCTACTCGCCAGCCTGTCTGACTCTGTACTTATTGGACTTTTAAAGTTAAACTTAGCATCATAGGTAAACGAACTCATTATACTTATGCCAAGATGTATGGCGCTTTGCCAATATTCACTTGAGCGTCGGTCGTCAGTTCTCCATTTGGTAAGACTTTCATGAAATAGGGACTGCCCTATTTCATGAAAGGTGTACCTACCCCAATCAAAATTTTTAAGGACACAGTCCTTAAAAATTTTAATTGGTCTGAAAGTTGGATAACTCAAAAATACTGAACACGTATTTTTTCTTTCGTCACTTTAACCAGAAATGACGATATAGTGCGTTGAAATTGCGCGTGACGTCACGCCGTGCTACACTTTTAACATAACAGTGACGTCACAAGCCCCTTCTCCTGAACTTTGATGTGCTATATTATCGTCACTTTTTATTGATTTGAGTAAGCAAAAATACGTGTCCAAAATTTTTTGGTAATCTTACTGGCTGACTAAATAGACTTAATATATTTTTACCTAGGACACATCCCAATTATGACGAGTTTCTAAGCATTGCTTTGCCATAAGGCTTTTGACAGGTCAATCAGATAATTTGAATTAATTTATGTTAGCAGGAACTGTGTTAACGGAAGTTTGAATATTATCAACATCAAGAGCATTAAGTTCAGTAGTAAATAAATCCCTCGTTGTAGTTTAGTTTAGTTGTCTTGTTTAGACTTGTTATCTAAAATCTGAAATACCTATAAATTATGTAAATGTCAAATCTTTGGGTGCAGTTGTGACCTATCAATTCCCTATTTTATAAGCATTAGCGTTCAATATGCACAATGGACAATATGGCAAACCTTATTGCAGAAGTTGTAAAAGCTTATAATAACTATGTATATATAATCAGGTTCTAAAAGAATCAAATCGCGCAAATGGTCAATGGCGGCGCCGAGTTGTTTCAAACCCCATTATGTATGCGTTGTCACGCACTTCCCTTACAAAATGTACAAGAATCAAAAGCGGTAACTTCAGAAGATGCCGCTTCGACAAATCATTCATCAATATGACAGCAATAGTTGTAAAGATATATTTTGTTTGATGCTTGGGGTCCTTAACGTTAAAATACTTGTTGGGTGTAAAGCAAAATAATAAATATCGTCATCAGCCTACACTGTTTCCAACTATTTGGGGTCGGGTTCCAGTCTAACCGGACGCAACTGACTACGAGTGTTTTACATGAAGCGACTGCCTATAATATGAACACCACAACCATGTTTCTGGGTAATACGATACCCCTGAAGTATGGTTGTAAGAATTTCATGCTTCTGAATATCCGTAACAACTGTCGAAGATCTACAAATGACAGCCGGGACCAACGGCTTAACGTGCTTTCCGAGGCACGGAGGGGTCTCGGTATTTATGATGGACGAACCGACCTCACCAGACGTAGCTTAACCTTCGATCAACCCGTATGGCTTTTATTTTTTAGCCACGAGCCCCTCCCAAATAAAGGACGTATAATATTAATTTCAGAAAGTAGGTCCATAAGGTCATAAGAGGACCAATTGAAATTGAACCTAGTTAAAACTCTAGCTAAGTTGTTTCTTACTTGTAAATTTATTAGCGCTGAAGCAACCTCAATTGCTGAGTGCAAATACGACCTAATTTCCTGTATACCTATAATTACTAATTAGTACTTAACGAATGTTGTAGTTGTTTATGTTGCTACATAGACTTAAGGTGTAAGGTTGCGTGAAAATCATAAAATAAATAACACAGTAATGAAATCGTGATAGCATGTTCTATAGGACTTTAATGGGTCGTACAAAATGTATGTAAATATTTGAGCAACAGAAGACCGTGTTTATTACCATTTTTATGACCGATCACGTTATGTAAAGTACTGTTATTCTGAATAATGTGGCTCTTCAGTATGGAATGCGTGTTGCTTGTTCTAAACTCGTTGTAATTGATAATCAGGCACCACTCGTAGGGTTCGAATACCAACCATTATTTTAGTACGGTAATGTTGTAGGTATATACAGATGTATGAACTTAAACGAAGCAAAAGGAGTTAGTATGTAAGGATCGTAGCAGGTGGCGTTCTGAAGTTTATTTTTCTCTTCCATAGAAAAAGGTGTGTCTTTATGTATTTTCCTATGTATTTATGTAATTGGTACTATTTGAAGTTTAATAAATTAAGTAATATAGTAGACCCCAGCGTATTTTGGTAAAGGCTAGGCTGATGATGATGATGATGTGTTATTTGAATTCACAAGTTCCGCAAGGCTATGACTTGTGCCAAATTATTGACAGGAAAAATATTGAGTGTGAAAGCTCCTTCTTCTGATACAGTTAATTAGTTGAAAATAATAAATTATGGGCAATTAAGTTAGGACACCGTGGTGGCTGAACCATGGACGCGCTGCCGACAAATTGTAATAATAAGTCAGACGTCAGATGGGATACCCACTCTAAAGCTGTAGGTATATACATATGTAAATTTTGTTGGCATTGCAACTAGGGATGCGTCACCAGAGTGCCCCACATGGGGTCGACAAATAGATGTGCGATTAATTGCTGAGTTGCAGTACCTACAGGTTTTATGCGATAAAACCTGTAGGTACTGCAACTCAGCATCGTTCGCATGCACTTTTGTGCGACAGACTGCAGCTCGATATCACGCTAGTGCGACTTGAAGACTAAACATTTGCATTCATGATCATTAAGTATATCTGATGGCCTTGATCGCTCAGCTGGTCACTCTCTTACACTCTTGGTTAAGTTCCGGGATTCGGTTCAGAAATAAAAATATTTTCACTTCAAAAATTCAAAATATTGGTAAAAGTACTAATAACTAAGTAGCTGTGCTATATATATCTAGCTCATCAGATTTTTTTGTACTTTAATTTCGTGTTTTTCTTCGTGATAACATATATTTTTTTTCGGAATCGGATCCAGAAACTTTTTTACAAAATTGACGATATTTTCAACCTACATACTCCCTTCCACGTCCATATCAGTAATCATAATATCTAGATGGAATTGAACAGTAAACCTACTTTACTTACCCAATCTCATTTTAACTGTATTCTGTATCTGAAATGGCGATTTCAATAGGCTATAAACACTTAAAGGTCCTATTAGATCGGTCTATTACCGACACTAGGTTCCTATGAGAGATAGAACGATCACCTATCCATTAAATATGTACAGTATAATACTGCTAGTCCTAAGACATGGCTGTAAAATGTAATGTCTTGACGACCGATGTGGCGCGGTGGGCGAAGGTCCGCCTGCGACGCAAGAGGTTGCGGGTTCGATTCCCGCCTTGGGACAAATGTTTGTACGATCTACAAATATTTGTTCCGGGTGTTCTGGGTATTTACTATGTATAATAAAAATATCTATCTATGTAATGTATTGTATTAAGTATATCAGTCATCTAGTATCCATAACACAAGCTCTGCTTAGCTTGGGGCTAGATGATGCTGTGTGGATTGTCCAGCAATATTTATTTATTTAATGTTAAGTATCACCTAACCCGTGGTGGAGAACATTACTTTTTTAACCTAACCTGCAACAAAAACAGATCTTTCATCCATCACGCCTGTATTTCCTAAATCATAAGGCAGAGGTGTATCTACGGAGTACACTCACATTTCACCAGTTATGTTTTTGTAATAGGCGGTGGGCTTATTACCATAAACCGTGCTTCCACACTCCGGGCTTACTACTGATACAAATGAACAATACTAGTACAAAATCCCAATAACACATTTTTTTTTTTTTATACGTTGCCCCACACTAGTAATTTCTCCTGTATCGTGGGTGCGTTTACAAACATTTAAACTCACATACACAAACAGCCAGACCCGGAACAACTACCTGTAGGTCATACAAATATTTGTTCCGTGCGGGGATCGAACCCACAACACGCGGTGCAGCAGCCGATGGCTCAACCACTGCGCCAACCGTGTCGACATTGCTGGACCAGGGAATTGAACTTAGGACCTCATGCTTAGCAGTCGCGTTTGAAATTGTTGAATGTCATATGGCTATAAGAATTTATAATAAGCTGCCAAACTGCCTGAAGAGACTTGACTTCAACAAATTTAAAAGAAAATTGTTTGAATTCCTAATAAGCAAATGTTATTATTCAACAAAAGAATTCCTAGATGACATAAATGTATAATGTATAAGAAGTGTATAATTCTATTGTATAAGCATTATTAGTTACTTAAGAGATTATTTATTTAAGATCAAAATTTTTTACACCAGAAATGGTAGAATATAAGAAACTTAATATTATAACGTTAACATATATTGTACTATATTCTGACAAATAAATCTTTCTTTCTTTCTTTGGTTTCAGCAAGAATTCGAAATTTGATTGTCTGTCGCATCACTCATCGTCGCCAATTCGTATTACTTGTAGCTTTGTCTAACCTTTCACGTACTGTGGCGGTAAGTAACATTTCCTTGCCATTTTCCTGTACAAATTCGACACAGTCCAACCATACATTACATTTAGCCACAGAACATTGTTCAACGTCGGCCATACTTCAAACTCGATCGGTACGTGAGTAACAAATATTGCTGCGTTCTCGAAATTACTCGCTCGTGACAACGTGTTTCTTGTGATATGTGTCGTGGAGTCAATATTGTATGGATGAACATTTATGTACAGTAGGTACGGTACTAAGCCATATGAGAGAAATATCGGGCAGTACAAAGGAACAGACGGTAAGGCCGAGACAACTCAAAGACTGCTGAATATCTTTGAAACCTTTTGTAAGAATCGTTGTAACTTATGCCTGCTATAACGGTCGAAGTTTCTTAGTCTAGACACAAAATTATACTTAACTAGCTTTTGCCCGCGGCTTCGCTCGTGTTAGCAAGTTGGGTTAGAAAGAGACAAAAAGTAACCTATGTCACTCTACATCTCTTCAACTATCTCCACTTAAAAAATCACGTCAATTCGTCGCCCTATTTTGCCGTGAAAGACGGCACACACACTCTCCCATTTATAATACTATTATGGATTTATCTTGGAAAATACGTCATCATATATATCGTGAGTTCTGTTGCCATTTATGCACAAAATTGACATAGTTTGACAATGTAGTTGGAGTTTGTCATTTCAACAGTGTATTGTAGACTATTGCAGGCCCTTCTTTTAATTTACTTGATCAGAACGGTATTCACCTTGGCCCCAATGCCATCCCACGTTTGCATCTATACTTGCAGTCACACTGTTGAATCGATTCAGTTACTAAAACGTTTTGTTAAACCTTGTGATCGATAGAACCATCCGGTCAGATCGATCTGCTGAGAGACTAGAGTACTGTGGTGTAACTTTAGAAGAAGAAAATCTTGTCAATCAGTCAATAAGTGCAAATAGACGTAAGTTGCAGAAGATATTATAAATTAAAAGACCAAAGAAAGAAAGAAATAAATAATGCTGGTCAATCCACACAGCATCGTCTAGCCCCAAGCTAAGCAGAGCTTGTGTTATGGGTACTAGATGACTGATATACTTAATACAATACAGTACATAGATATATATTTTTACTATACATAGGAAATACCCAGAACACCCGGAACAAATATTTGTAGATCGTACAAACATTTGTCCCAAGGCGGGAATCGACCCCGCAACCTCTTGCGTCGCAGGCGGACCTTCGCCCGCCGCGCCTCAACGGTCGTCGAAACGATGGGTGGTTGGTCTGAAAGATGATATTACTAAAACGGGTTGAATACTGAGAGGTGACAAAGATGGAAGAATGCTGCACCGAAACAAAGTTGACTGGGATAAGGGCCAGAGAATGGTAATACAAAAGAAGAACTACGACGCTGCAGGAATAGACTCGTCTAATCAGGTCAAAGTACCGTATTGCACTACCTCCATATATTTTAAGTCTTTTACGATATGATCCTAGTTCTCACGATTGACAGTCAGCACATGGACGGGGTGTCGCCAATCAGGTGTTTAATAGCAATTTTACGACTTTACTCTCAATGAACCACGTGAAGTTCCTAAGTGCTCGAAAACAGTTTCATTAAGAATATACTGTAGTCTTGCAATTGATGTTCTCAATGTAGGCACAGACCTCTTAAGCACTTCACGTTTTGGCTGAGAAATTACTGCGAAACCCTTCTATAGGCAGGGCTGTATTCAGCATTTCAATTAATAGTTTTATTTTTATTGTTCTGGTGATAGGTAAATATTGAATAATGATAATAAATGTAACAATGATGTAAGATAACAATGATTATTGGTAACGATGATCGCTGCAGTAAGTAGTTAGAAACTGTGGCGCAACTATCTACCACCTCCAGATTGTAACTAATAGTAAAAATACTACCCATAGTATAAAGGCAATAAAAATAAAAGTTTAAAATTAAATTATAAAATGAGATAAACAAATTAGAACAAAAAGTAAAAATAGATAATTAAATACTAAAAATATTATCCAGACACAGGTGTTGTTAATAGAAATAAAAGTTTAAAAATAAATTATAAAATGACATCAAAAATGAGAACAAAAAATAAAAATAGATAATTAAATACTAAAAATATTATCCTGACAAAGGTGTTGTTATGGCAACTGTAGGCTTTCATATTGAAAACTAAAGCTTCAATCTGAGAGAACTATGCCAACAAAAACGCTCTTTGAACTATGCCCAAGCATAGTTCACACATATCAAATAACATATAACAGCTAATAAAGGATGTAATCGTGTACACACATAACCCTACGATAACCTATTAAATCGCGATTGTAAACATAATTAATTACACTGACATGAAACAGTTACATAAAATCAAAAACGCAATAGCATTTCAATAAGCGTAGTTACCATAACGGTACGTTCATTCCGTAATAGGTCTAAACGTATGCATTAAGTCACGGAGATATACGCCTCGTAAGTCGCTTTTCGCTTTCAGAATCACGAGTTTTGCTCTCGAAACGACGCGACGTTTAAGATACATTATGTGTATGGTCTACTAACACGCTTGGCTTGTGAATTAGAGTGTAAATGTGTAAACAAACACTTCTTGCTTGGGATATAGAAATATTTATTGGTTTTTGTGCATACCCACAGACGTGTTTTGGGTTAACATTTCGGGACTAGTCAATTTATTTTCTATGGAAATATTTGTTTTCCAACGACAAATGGTTCATGAATACACACTTTGCCCGAAGGTTCGTGAGTTTACTGAGGTCCAACAAATTATGCGCATGTAAACCGTATTCGGTGACCCATAACAGTCCCTGGTATGAGCAGTTAAGGAGGGACTACTGTTGAGACATTGATGGACTAAGTAGATGTTTGAATGATGGAAATGTATGTAGAGCATTTAGAATTCGTAAAAAGGAGGCCATGTTTAGCAAACCACACGTTCGGCAAAATTAAAACGTGACGTCATAGCTCAAATAGCAATAGTTCAAATTGAAAGAAAGCTGCTCCACTCCTTTGCACCGTAAGTGAAAATAGATACAAAATCAGAATGCTGTGTACCATACATCTTGTTTGTACCTTTCATGTTATCAATAAAATAAATCACACTGTTCGCGAGCTATGCAAAGACACCGCAGAACTTTTTATTATGCCAGTTGTAAAGGCTATAACCATACAATACACGGTGATGCGCTAATCTGTTTGACACAGCCCCGAGCGTTGTCTCTCGGATTTGTAGACTAAACTCGACAATAAATTAAAACGACTTCAAACTTAATACCACCAATTGAATATCGTTTTTAAATTGATAGCTGCAAAGTTCAATTTGGTATGCTTCACTGGTAATAGATGCGTCGTCGATATGCTCATGCGGTGTTCCGTTAGCCGCTCACCTGCGCCCGCGCTTCTCTAGTTATGCTAATAGCTGAGCGCGGCTCGCTCTCAGACTCTCAGTACTAAGTACTGAGAAACATGGAAATAAGTCCACTGGAAGATTTAGTAGTCGTATTCCCTTGTATGTAGATTAGTACTGCAATATTTTCCTATGAAAACGGTGCTTGCACACCCAATAGAAGTCCGACGTCATTACGTAGTCATACGTATTCAAATGAGACAGTCGTTTAGATAAGCATTTCGCTCGAAACACTATATTACGTTCATAGTGCTGATAATAATTCCCAATCGATTCCTGTATAACGTCGAATTTACTTAAAACATATCCTAGAAAGACAAAATGAGTTAATAACTAGATATCCGGTGTATTTGGTGATGTTCCTTATCTAGTATGCACCATTTATATCAGGGTATGGAGATATTCTGTTCGGTGAACGAGACCGTGGGTGGACGCGAAACTGTAAAGGAAATCGATTCCGCCGTACGTGTTTGAATCGATTTCTCGACACCGGGGTTAAGTGTGCGAGTATCGAGTAAGATGTTCCCTATTTTCATTTACTGGCAAGCGAGACCACTTCATTGGAATACGAATACTGAGTCACGGTGTGTGCATGCCTAATTGTGCATGCTAAGTGTTATGTTATAACTTTACAAGTTACAGCTATTAAACTGCCTACATTATAATGTTGCATGTCATAAAGGTTTCACGCTAAAAGTTTCTTGAAAGGTTTTATTTTTGCTGGATAGTCAGTTTTGTAATTAACAAAACGGAACGCACGAATCATGGTATTAAATTGGAGGTGTTTCCAATAGATATCGTACAAGGTTAATGAATGAAACTAGGATTTGTTAATGACAGCTCCAAATTAACAATGACTTCAGTCACTTTCGTCTAACACAATTAACACTATAAGACAGCAAATTGCTCTTGTAATAGACAGTTAAAGTTCGACAGTACAGTTCATTAAAGTTTCACAAAGAATGCTATTGTGTGAGATGGGCCGACAGAAGCTATTGGCGCAAGCGTGAGACGTCTTAATGGATCAACTCTGCACGCATTGCTTTGTCATCGGTATCGAGTACATCTCGTATCGAGTCGTGAAATCGATCACTGCCTCACAATCGATTGGTGACGTAAGTTTTTACACTCTAGTTTCGTTAGCATCATTATTGAATTAGCGTGTTACAAATAGTACTGTTAGTAGGTTGTTATTGAAAACGCTCACGTAGTTTAGTGATTTTCGATCGGTGATCAGTGTCGATGGTTATAAATTTCGCAAATGATCGATTTGTAGGCCTGCCCTGAGAGCCGACATGCAACTAGACTAACTTCGAAAAGACTCGATAGATAGATAGAATAGAACCAATTTATTTCCATACTTTCATTTGTACTTTACCATTAATACCTTTGTGTTAGGTTTTTGACACAAGATTTTTTTCCAACACCGACTCGTCGGTTTTTTGTGTCCACGTAACTAACTGTTATTCATTGAGCCCTTTGTGTATAGACTTTCTTGAACATTCTCAATAGCTTATCGATTTTGTGCACAAATCGAATAAAATATTATAATAGAAAAGCGTGACCAAATTGTATTTATACTTTTTTGGCGGGACCAATCCCGTCACGGCTGTCACCAAAGACTACAGTTGCCTAGCTGTCACCGTCTGTCCCAGTTTCTGCCACCCATCTGTCACCTTAGACTTTTTCATCAGTAATTCGATTAGCGGTGTTACCACGTTCGTGAGTAGACCGTTTGCTCCGCTATTCCACGACTCGGGTGAATTCGTGAAATTTTCACAGCACGTGCATGTATTTGATAATGGAGAATCGGAAATAATGGAAGCACTCTGCAAGTCGACACGTTTTTAGGGTACAGTAGTCAAATGGCAATAACGGAACCCTTATACTTTGATGTCTGTCCGTCCGCCGGACGCACAGGTGTGGCACTCGGAAGCTATTGGCACTATATCAATGTTTGGAAGATAGGTGTTTTCTATGTAGTGAAATAACGAAAAATGGATCTAGGGGATCAGACAGTGCAGCAAAGGGTTCAAGCTAGGCCAAGAGAAAGACACCTTTATCCCCAAGGAGAATACTCACCCTTGAGTTAATAAAAACCAACTCATAGATTATCAAACTAGTGCTCTTCGGTACCTAAAAGGTTACTAAAAAATTTACTTGAGATTCCAAATTCAAAACACATACCAGCTGTTTATGATGTAATAATAGGTCTTTACCTATGAAATTGCCGTTTTGTATAAAAAAATTTAAATGAATTTTTTTCATGTATTTTTTATTTGTATTAATCGAAGTAATCACCCATGCAATCAATGCATCTTTGCCAACGCAGTGGCAGTTTATTGATGCCCTTCTTAAAGAAATCAGCTGGACGGGAGGCAACAAATTCTTCAAAGGCATTTTGTACTGCCTCTCGGGTATTGAATTTTTTTCCCGCCAAGAAGTTATCCAAATTCTGGAAAAAGTAGTAGTCTGTAGGCGCAAGGTCTGGTGAGTAGGGCGGATGACGGAGAGCTTCCAACCCCAGTTCTTGCAACTTGGAGACCCTCTGCTGTGCAGTATGAGGTCGCGCGTTGTCGTGCAGGAGCAGCGGAGACGAGCGATTGACCAATGCTGGTTGGAGATGTGCCAGCTTCTCCATCATTGTGTTCAATTCTTCACAGTACACATCTGCAGTAATGCTCACCCCGTTTGGTAAGAAGCTGTGTTGAATCACACCGGCGCTAGACCACCAAACAGTGACCATCACTTTTCTTGGGGTAAGTTTTCGTTTAGGGCATTGTTTAGGTGCTGAACCAGGATCCAACCAAATTGCTGAGCGCTTGCGGTTATCAAACAGAATCCATTTTTCATCGCAGGTAACAATGCGGTTCAAAATTCCTTCATTTGTGTGTCTGTTGAGCAGTGCAAGGCACGTCTCGACGCGTACTTCGCGCTGGCGATCATTGAGTTCGTGGGGCACCCATTTGTCAAGCTTTTTCACCTTGCCGATTTGACGCAAATGGACCAATATTGTTTTGACGCTAACGTCGAAAGCTGCTGCTAATTCAGCCGTAGATTGTGTATCATCAGCTTCCACAATCGCCTTTAATTCGTCATTGTCGACCAAAGTCTTCGGACGACCGCGAGGTTCATTTTTCAGGTCGAAATTTCCAGAACGGAAGCGAGCAAACCAATAACAGGTAGTGCGTTGGTTTGTAGTGTTAGCTCCGTAAACGTCGTTGATGTTGCGTGCCGCTTGTGCCGCGTTGCTGCCACGACGGTACTCATATTCCATAATTACTCGAATTTTTAACGTATCCATGATGACGAAAAAGATTTAAATGCGATGAAAATGTAACACTAATCAATAAACAAATGACTACTTTTGGAAAAAAAAATCCATGTTTTTAAAATAAAATTAATTTGAAATTAGAATTCTTAGCCAAACAAAAAATATTTTGATTTGAAATGGCCAGTACTGCAGAACGGCAATTTCATAGGTAAAGACCTAATATTATTGCCCGTTACTTAAACGTATAAGGAATTTTTAGATCCCATGATTATACATCAATCCGAGTGGCACAAATCCATACACCACACCGTTTTCTGTTTCTCCACTCCACGCCACTCCATGGTTTTCTTCGCCTTTTTTTATAGCTTCTCTTGGTCCCGGTTTCAGCATTAATTACTAAGAGCAGTGTTGATATCTATCTACTGGTCGTCAAGCGAGTCTTTTTGCTGTTGTAACTGGAAGTTATTAGCGATTGCTTGACTTTTTCCTCAGTTTAACTATCTATTACGACGGTTTATATGTTGTGGGCGTATACCGTTTTTATTTAAACCTAGTGGTTGCGATAGATTGCCAGGAATTCTTGCAAATAGTATTTTCTAAGAAAACATTACTAAGTTTCTCTAGCTATGTTGATTTGCAAGTCGTATTTGATCATGTAATACTTTGTAACGGTGACAGGTTGGAAATGTGTACGTTAGATGAAACCTACGCTGGAAGAGTAATGGAATTCTTCTTTATGGGAGTTTTGATGTGACGAGTATGTGCAGGCTCTTGCTTTGTTTGTGGGACTTGCATATTTTCGTCCGCCATCAGTAGTGGATCAAGAAACCCATAGAAAATCTTCAAAGTAGTTAGTTTTCTGCTCTCCAAATGCATAGCAGGTTTATTGTTCATCATTGTGAGTAATAAAAACAATATAAACGCTATAACATCTCAAGAAACACAGTTCTGACCTAATTACTACTCACAGTATAATGCTGACTGATAGAATCATCTTAACATCTACTCATTTACCTTCCTAGTTCACGAGTACCCCCAGCAGCCCTTCGGCAATGTCCGTCAGGTAGTCGTCAATCATCGTGACTCGTTCGGGACGTCGTGTCGTGATCGCGGCCCACCCAACCCGCGCGCGCGCATAACTGTTACACCGTTGGGTACAAGCTGTACAAGTACCAAATAGATAAGCGCAGAAGGCTCAATCCATGCCTCACAAGTCGTTATGGATTATCTCATTAATAAATGTGCATAGATTCGCCTCATGTATCTATCTCTGTCTGAAGCCGAACGCAACTCATAAGTTTTCGTTTATAGCCGCCGTCAGAGTCCATTTGTATAAATAGCAGAGGACTCTTGATTGCACTCTTTTCTACCACTCTCAAAGTCAAATTATTAATTTCAATTGACGATTGAAAAGGCACTTTTGAACGTCGAATTTTAAATAAAATATTATACTAAAATTATTTTTGTTTCGTGTGGAGAAGAATGGGCAAGAAACTCCACTTGTTTAGCTTGTCTGCACTCTACGCTAAAAAGCTTACTTTACTGACTTATTGTCTACCATAGAATCAATGAATTTGTTGGTAGCCAGTTTGCTCGGGCCACAATATTTATTACTTCATAAACTTCTGTTTTGTTCCGGTGCATTTTTAGTTATTGTACTTCTGAACCCATACTTTTAGTTAAGCCAACCGTGCCCGCTACGAATAATCCTCATCTCCGCTATAGTTTTAATTATCGTGGAACTAATTACATATGAATATGTATTAATTTTATATTGCAGGAGGAAGGAGAGATAGTAGTTAAAGTATATTGATGTCCTGTTTTAGTCAGTACAAGTAAATTGTGGTTGTCTACACTGTAATTTAATTACCGTTTATTTCCTACGATGACTGAACATTTTATGCCCTTCTGGAAACATTTACGTTTAGCATATAACCAAAGATGTTTATAAAATAGATGTAAGTACAGCTAGGTGACAGTTATGGGACTGGACATTGGACAAGTGACCTACATAAGGGACCTGTTTTCTTCGTTGACGCTCACACTTGCGTGGGATTTGCTGTACTACAGACGTTCGTGTCTAAGTGTCAACTAGAGTTTTTAAAGCCTTGTGTTCTTTACGCTTGTTTGTCCTAGCGCGAGCGGCACGTTTACAGAGTGAACGTAAGCACTGAGGTGGTCTTCTCTCTTCCTTCTTTTTATTGTTGTGTTTCATTTTACCCAAATTGTTTTCCCGACGGATTTTACATCCTTAACTAAACTTAAACGACAAGTGACCGACAAGCAATACTTTTCTATTTTGTCTCGTTTACTTTCAAGTAAGGTCTTTTTCCATATTGCCGCTTAATTCATCAACGTATGCGTTTGCTTGCCCTACTCAGCTACCAGGCCTGCTAGCACTTTTCTCGAATATATTTCGATCAGCTTCCCCACCAGTGCTATCACTCAGACTGAAGTAATTGGTTGCGAGACTACCAAATCTAATCTTACTTCGAATACTGACTCCCACGGCCGAGCATTGCAGATTGATAAATTCCAATACAAGTATTCGATGAAAATCGTATGCCTTAGCTAACTTAAGACTCTTCGTCTACTAAACACACTTCCAACTCCAGTCGTTAATCAGAAGTAAGTCATACTATTTTGTATTTACCTTTCTAGTGCAGACGGACAGATTTACACTAGTTCATAATATACCAGTCTTGCGACTTCGTCCGATTTATTTGTAGTGTGAGCGAGAAGGCTGACTGATGGATTTGTTGCTAATAAATACATTAGTTTATTACCCCAAGTTTGTTTCTGAGTTTTGAATTATAGACTTAGAATTTGAATAGGTCGGTTGACTAGAATATTTTTCATTCTGGTGCACAGAACATATTTTTACGTAGTGTTACTGACAGCTGTCTTAGTGAACACAGACACGTTGAAACCGTGAACCCGCTGTTTTGTGTAATCAGAGGTAATTACTTGTTTATGGTTTACACTTACGCAGTGTTTATAAGGATTTTCTCAAGGTCCGTCACCTTTTTGATCCTGGTAGTAATTGGGTTATGGCACTAGGTTCCTTATCTTGATTATTTATTCCTACTTTTACGTTGTATACATTACTTACATTAATTAAGATTATGTGTAGACAGAAAATTAACAAGCTTATTTATTGGTGCTAAATAACGTTTCATTGCAATTCTAGAATAGTCTATATTGGAATGGATTCATAATACTAGATCAACATAAAGTTACCATCATTATAGCAACATTTATTGTGAAACTTAACGATGTGGGAACAATTAAATCCTAACACACAATAAGCTTTATAACTGTAATTTCAAAGACCACACAGAGCATTAATTTATTTCAGATCTTTAATAACATGTAGGATAATTGCTAAAATACTAATTATGTTCATCAATAAACCTTCAGTACAAGGTTTTAATGTGGGCTAGTCGTCAATAGTTCAATATCTATTTGAGTTTATAAAACAACTTTCACTAGGTGGCTTGGTTAAGCTACGTTGCCGAGATGGGTGACCATCCATTATATACCGAGATCACTAAATGCCTCGGAAAGCATGTTAAGCAGTTGAAAGTCGTTACGGGTAGTCTGAAGTCCGGAAGTGTGAAAACCAATTTTAGCAAAAGGCATCAAAGTCAAAATCAAAATTCATTTATTCAAATTAAGCTGAGAATCAGCACTTTTTAAACGTCAAAACGTTACCAAATATTCCCCCAAAACGCCCACCCTTCACCACTTTCTAGTGTTTTTGCTGGGAAGAAGAAGTGGCGGAACAAACTGCCCAGCAACACGTCTGTCTGATAGGTTTGAAGAACTTAAATCTATACAACATATGTCATCATGTTATCCAGTAGCTGGGTTCTGGAAAATATATAGGTAGTCACTCCATGTTATTGGTATTCAGCTGCATCCAGTCAGACTGGAAGCCGACACCAGAATAGTCAGGAAAAAGGTAGGCAGATGATGGTTTCTGAGAGTATTCATTTCAAGACAAGTCGTCGATATTGTAACTGTGTGGTGAGATACAGAGACTGTACTAATGGTTGTCTTGTGATTAATGTGATTTGTAATCAAATGAACTAAAGCACCAATCAAGTTGCTGAGAGTTGAATGCAATTTGTATTAACAACCAATAGTCTTCAAGAATTGATCACTTCATTGGTCTACTAAGGAATCCAATTTATTTATTTTTGGTCTCTTACTTGCTGAGCTTATTCTGACTTAATTCATTGTGCCGATTATGAGTAGCAATTTGAAGACAATCGATTTCTTCCTGTCTTTCGCTTACCCTGGCACAATCATTAATGATAAGTACCTACCATTTATAAATGACACTAGGCTGAAAAGCCTACGGGACGGGACTACGCAGTTTGCATCAAGATAAATGGGTAAGGGTCGAAACGTAATGGGTGCCTGAAGACGAGTCACGTCACTGAGGCAGGCAAAAGAGCAAAAGAGAGAGAGAGAATTAGAGAAAGAAAAATATATTTATAATTACATAACCACATGATAATGATAAACACATGACCTAGCTAACAAGTAGTGTATAAAAAAAAACAAAAACAGAACAGCTGGCAGGAATGTAGCCTATTCATTGTCATCATCATCACTATTCATAAATACTCGACATACGACATAGTCCACCTGTTTACAAACAATAAATAGCAATCGTACACATTGTGATTTATATTTTTATATGTAAATGGCCATATTGTATTCGAGTTCATTCCCCTTCTTAGTAAAATGTGTTGTTCTTACTTTAAAATATTCCAGTCAGGATTTCGCTATGGATTTACATCTAAAGTGCCTTTATCGATGAGTAATACAATGGTTTTTGGCACTTGAAATCGGTATTTTTTATGATTTCTCAGTATGTCCTTTAAGGCGTGCTTGATCTCAAGATACGTTCCAAGTGTTTGTTTCGCTTTATTTGCCTTGAAGCGGTTTTCTAAATTGGTGAATTTGTTTTTGGTGTCTGTAATATTACGGTTGACAAAACAAAAGAGTCAGGTCATCTTATCAGTGTCTCTTCCATCGCTTTTATGGATATCAAAAGGATGCTGCTGCTTCCTGTTAACGGCCATTTAGCTTTTTGCCATTGAGGTGTGCGGGTTGCGGGGAGATAACTAATGAAACACGGATATTGGTACTTACGACACGGGTGATTTAATGGTACTGCTCCTTACTTCTTATACATTCTTTATACTAATGGTAGCTAATTACATGTACTAACTAACACCATACTGGATTGCTGCCATCTTCCTTCAAAGCTTTGATAGCCCTACAATAAATAAATAACAGCATCCGAATTAAGAACCATTCTCCGAAGCTCAACGTGACATCACCGAAACAAAAAACCAATAAGTAAACTATTTAATCGTCAACAATAATACCCATCATCGCAATCGATTCGAAATGCAAAAAAAAGGTACATTCGTACCGAGATGAACGAAGCGCGCTTCGGTATCCAGTTCGCCATCTCACTGTGCCATTGACCCACTACAGGTTTTTGTACGTATAACGGACCGACGTCCGACACACTTCATCTTTATTGATTATAAAACTAATCATTTAAAACCTTTGTATATGCACATTTGTATTAATAAAACCGTTGCGTAATGAAGATTTTTCCGCTTGTTCACTATCGTTAAACGTTTTGTCATTCGCTGATTGTTTGATGACTCTTGTTGCGGACAACGAACTTAAATACCGACATAATGATGCTTCTATCACAAATAACTGTTGTTTTCTTATTGATAAATAGTTGTCATGGATAGCTTTGTGATTAACGACACGTATAGACAAGATATTTCTTTTGTCATAATTTTATACGCATTGGACACAAGCACCTTTTTGCTAGTAACTTTAAATTCAAATAACTAGCAAAAACATTCTAAACATGTAAAAGGTTTCTCTGCTGATTACCCTCAAATTTTACTTATCCTCGTTCTGCATGTCCAGCTGTGTATCTGTCTATTGATTTAGCTTTTAATCGGTTTCTTACATCAAAGATTTTCCCAGCCTGCCTTAAAATCCGATCAGAATGATATGCGACCTTTTGCAACTGTAACAACACGACCCTATCGTATAGCGAGCGCCGACGCTGCTGATGCCGCTTCCGAGCGGATCGCGCGGCGTGTCGGTTCCAAAAGGTCGCATTCTGATCGTGCGAAAAGTAAAGATGACACCATCGAAGTTTTTAAGCATTATTTTACGATATATTTATGAGTCTCTTAATAAGTACCAAGTTGCGTAAGAGATGCGCACTCCATACTTATTGCCTAATTTGCATTATCAATAAGAAAGTTTCTAGCAGCACAAATAACGTCATTTAGGACACAGAAGTCACCATGAACACCATATTTGTCCCACAGCACATCAAATTGAATGAGATTTTCGTAGAATAAGAATGAAAATAGCATAAAAACTTTATGATTATATGTTATTATGGCTCCATTATTAGTTTTTATTATACGCGTTGGTGTGAGTGACAGCCGTTTCAAAATCTGTCATTCGATAAATCATGTGTTTCCTACTAATGATTGGTAACTGAGGAAGTTACCAATCACATTGGCTGGAAATTATCATTTACTGTCACTTACGTAGTATAAGTAGTACCTACGACTTGTAAGTAAGTATTATCAATTTGTGTTTCCGATGTTTATGTACAGACGCCAGCACATCTGTCAAATATTTTTGATAGTTTTCAACTTTTCTGCGCCCAGGCTTCGCCCGTGACAAATTATAAACAAAAACCTTTCTCGTTTCTCACTCTTTCTATTGGTGAAAACCGCATGAAAATCTGTTCTGTAGTTTTTGAGTTTATCGCGTACAGACGCTTTTTTTTTGGGATGGACATCTCGCAGTTTATCCTTCAGGGATATCTACTCCTTAACCGAACTTTCCTGCGGGGCCTTAATTAGAACCAGGGCGCAAATTACTTAAAAGCTAAGCGAGCAATCGCTAAGGGCACCCCCTGCGGGGTACGAGCCTCAGTTTAGGACATCGCTGGGAGAGGACAGCAAGGGACGAGCTGGATCTAATAGATATATTACTTATGGACTAATTTAAACAACTACTGGCTCAGCTACGCGGGCTGGCTCGAGCTGAGGGTCGGGCCTCGGCGGCGAGGACGGAATGAAACGTACGGACGCGGCAGGGGAGATTGTTTTATACCATGTAGGTAGTGAAGAAGAAGGTTCATGTTCATTTGGGGAAATTTGACAGTTTGGGATAGTTTGATGTGCTGGCGTCTGTACCTATCCTATACTATCTATTTACCTCGTTCAAATGTTTGCTGGTATGATAAATGCGAAATTAATTACTGTG
The DNA here is from genome assembly GCA_905147745.2 of Phlogophora meticulosa. Lineage (NCBI taxonomy): Eukaryota > Metazoa > Arthropoda > Insecta > Lepidoptera > Noctuidae > Phlogophora > Phlogophora meticulosa. The sequence goes on along the minus strand of LR990528.1, from coordinate 6,401,836 downwards.
TTCCGTTGGTGGCAAAACATTTAGACAGACGGTCAACTTACCTATATTGCCAATCTGATCTACCGTTAGCTGGAAAGCAAATAACGTAAAATCAGAGGCAGAATCTGGTATTTTGTACGAGTATTTACCATCTCAAATTGATTTATTATACTAGTACGTAGACTGAAGTTTGAGATGTTCTCTTTGGAGGTAATAATTTGAATAGCTGAAGATTTAGTTTATTATTAGAACGAGGCGCGATGTAGCGATGCTGGAAGTGTCAAGAAATGAGGATCATGTTGTGAGGAAAGTTTTGAGTGCATTTTAACAAGAGTAGAAGAAGACCAAAGAAACGATGGATGGATTGTGTGATAGATGAAAAGGTTAAGAGGAGGCAAATTTTGAGATGAAGGCAAATAGAAATATATGCGCCTACCACAAATAAATTGGGAAAAGGACAGTAGGATGATGATATTGTATCAAAAGTATTGCCATCGCTTTCAGGAATATATAGTATATCCATACGTCGATATTTTTTGAACATGCCATTTGTTTGTTGAATATTTTTTTCAAGCCTAAATTCCGCCTTTTTAGCAAGAGCGAAGATTTCTTAATAGTTGCAAAAATATCTTTATTAACAACTTTAAGCTTCTCGTTATTTTGAAATCAATACACCGATAAGTCTCACATTACGTTAACCTCCGAAATCCAGGTAAACGTTTCAGGTTTCGTTAGTTCAGATAAGTATTAATATTCCAATGTATCATGTTACTTATTCAAATGAAGCGGTTCTTGCTCTGCGCACGTTGCCGCCTGCTTTATGATGATAGGCTGTATTTAATTAATATTTATTTCTTTCTCTTTTGTTTTGAGGGCGGAGTTGAAATATGTGGTACATTTAACCTATAAATTGTATTGTTTGGTATTTTTTGGTTTCGAGTTTCGTGTTTTCATCATTAACAATAGAAAATGCACTCAACTTTCGCTCCTATTACATGGGACTTAAACATAACTGGCGAAATGTAGATGTTAAACACCTCTACCCAATTCTTCGTGGAACACAGGCATGATGTTATGTTTCTTCAAGTATGTAAAATCTTGGTTATTCCATTCATAATTGCTAAATGCAAAAACAAATATTGTTTTATTCATCACATACAGTCTTTGTTTCCTAAGTAATTCTCACTTTTGTCGCAATCTGTATACAGTGTACCCCTGCCAGCCAGTTGCGTAGTCGGGAAACCTGACCACGACAATCGTGTCTATCACTCTTAAAACGCCTTATAAACCACCCAATGGCATTTCAAAACACACTTTATTTACAAAAGATAGCGTCTATATTTCGCTGACATGATAAACTTCGATATTTAATTTGTGTGCAAACGAAATTGCCTGTTATTGCAAAGTAGGAAGGACTACTTTATGTTGTAGATGACCAGAATTGATAATAGAACTCTGTGAGAAAGAGACGCTCTAAAAACCGCGGATTTACTTACAGTGAACAATTGTAAAGGAAAAATCGTAGGCATGTAACACGTATTTAATAACAGTCTATTTTGTAAGGTCGCTGTATGAAAATGTAAGCCTTAGGAATGGGCATTGTTATCGATTATCGAGAAATGTAATACCTAGAAGATAGGATATTCTCTTGGGAAATAACTTTTTTTGCTAGCTCATTGTTGATCGGTAGCCCCTGCTAATTGGGATTATGCGTGTAGTTTTTTTTCACATACATACATAATCAGTAAAAAACAGTAATACAAATCCAAGAAAAGTATTAGAAGTCGAATAAAATTACTGCTTGTTGTTCAAAAAATGATCAAACATGCAACACTTTTACAGCTGCGGCTATGATGTGACGTCATTATCCACGAAACTCCTTTGAGGAAGCAGGTCGGCTATTCTATACTATTTGCGATAAATAAAAACCGACTAGAATTGCTAATTTAATTACACACGACAAGGTTACAGTCATACTCTAATCTAAAAGTAACAGAATATAAGGTGAACTTAATTTAAACCTAAAACGTGTCTCAAAACGGGTGACGAACTAGACTGCTCCTGCCTTGGGAAGAGTCCCTTCGTAATCCCTCTTTGTGTTGCCACTTGACAGCGTACCAAAATTTATATTACACGAGACGCCACATATACTTATGATACGTGACGCCACACTCCTGTTTAAATATCTTTTCTAGCCCCGAATGAAATAAATATAAATTAAAATATTTGTTTGTATTTTAATACTGAGATTCTAAGGCACTCCTTAGAATCTCAGTATTAAAATACCGCATGTCGACGTTGCGTTTCGTTTCATCAGAGCAGCGCATCATTAAAAAATGAAATATAATAAGTAATGCAGAAATGTAATAAGACGGCAAATTGTTTCTTGATTCATAACATTTTCAAATATTCAAAAATATTTCAATTACTTGAACATATCATTAGATATTTTGAAGAATAAAGAAAGGGTAAGCGGTCTGTGTTGTGTATGTACAAATAGGTTATTTCCAGTAGGTGTAAGTAAATTACCTTTATTTAGCTCAATACGAGGTATTCATGGTAGGCCCCCGCAAACATAAAGTGTTTTAACAAAGCCTCCCACTGGCCACTATAGACCAGACAGCAACGCCTTCTAAACGTGAAGAGAAAACAAACCAATTGAAAAATTGCTGCTTAGGTCTATGCTCAAAACAAATGACGAAAGTTACGTCTCCTTATGAATAACCCGCTTCGAATGTTACACAAACAAAAATGACCTACCTCTAATTACAAGTAAAACAATATCTTTTGTTCTAAGACAAATTGGCAGCCATTTACAAGTACATCTTACATGGCCAATGGGCACAACTATGAGAGGCATTTAGAATTCATTGCATCACTTTTTTTTTCAATCCATATGTAATTACAAGTCAGATAAGATGTATGCTCCACATTGCAAATTGTTATTTAAATGTAACTGGCCATCATTGCAGAGCCATTAACACGTTCTTCTTAGAGCAGATAAATGTGTTCCATATTTAAAATACATTCACATACATCAGTAGTTTCGTTTTACGCAATGCTTTGGAAATTGTTGTTGAAAACTCCACTTGAAGTTGACACCACTCCCGTACCCATATAGCATCTTACCATATTAATCGCTAGATTTAGCTGTAGGTCATATTGAGAATCAACATGGCGATGAGGTAAGCCCTTAATGCAAGACCCCGGCATTTAGATTGAAAGATACGCCTAGAAACTGCAAAAAGGTTATGATTTCAATAAAGATAAAATTAAGAAACGAATACTTAATTCAGTTGGTCAATTAAAACTTGTGATTATACAGTCATTAAAAGCCATCAGTTGGTTCTGGCCCTTACCTCAGAACCATTTGCATGTCTTCAAATTGAGTTGAAAATAATATTCTGTGAATATTCGTTTGCTCATATATATGATTTTATACGGTTTCTACCAGTACTTCAAAATGTCACCCTCAGTTGTTAGTCTTACTTAAATGTCAAGGTAACCTACCAGCTTGCCTACCAGCTTTTAGGGTTTGCTCTTTTGATTAAGCAAATGATTAATATTTACCATCATCATCCTCCTGTCCTTAACCTAGTATCTTCCATTGGTACATCTCTTTTTGCCGTCATATCAATAGTTACTCCTTTCTAGCCATATTATCTTTCACTCAGGCTCGCACCCAATTACATGGGACTTAAACATTACTGGCGGATAGTGGGCGTTACTATACTGCACTTCTGCCCTACTCTTTTCTACTTCATCTTCACACAATCTATCCATCGTGTTTTTGGTCGCTCTCTACTACTGTAACCTTACACATTACTGAAAAGTTTCCTCACATGACTTGATCCTCATTCCCCCGCATCACATACCCGTACCAACACGTACAACCGATTTCAACACAACTTCTCGATCACCGGCGTCACTTTCTTACTTCCTCTTACATATTCATTTCTTATGCTATCCATTCAGGTTCCACACAAGTGATTGGCATTAACCCCTCAGTAAGAATGTTTGCGTGATGTCTGCCTAATTAGTTAATTACCTTGATACCAGCGGCTTGACGTTTAGATGAATGACACGGGTTCTATCGATCGTAACATCGCTAATTAATTCGTGCTTGACTAACCTTTTGGCATGGAATCCGCACCAGGGGTTAGTCAGGCTTCTTTAATCGATTCACCATTTTAACGGGAATTGAGAATTACAACGTAGCCTGTAGCTAATGTTGTGCGAACTTCACTTGAGACGTCAAACGAGATTTTCGTCTTCTGAATTTGAATTGAAATTATTCGTTTAATTTTTAGCAATTGAGTACCTGTTTTTTTTTATAAAAACGTTGCCCCACACTTGGAATTTCTCCTGTGTCGTGGATGAGTTTACAAAATTTTAAAGTCACATACACGAACAGCCAGACCCGGAACAACTACCTGTAGGCCATACAAATATTTGTTCCGTGCGGGAATCAAACCCACGACACGCGACGCAGCAGTCGATCGCTCAGCCATTGCGCCAACCGTGCCGTCAATTTAATAACTGAGGAAATGAATGATTAGTTTCCAGCCAGCTATAAGTAGACAAGGTACGACAGCCAAGTCGATGCAACATTGTAACTTAATTCTCTACTAACAACTAGAGGACTTGCATTTAAACCTCCAACACTTAGAAGTACAGTTATGGAAACTACTACGTCACGAACTGGCGTCACGTCAAACATTCATCAACGCTTACTCTAATTTCTTCCTGGAGCAAGTTATATTAAGCTTAGATACGGAATTAAGAAAACGTGCTCTCATATTTACGACTTGAGTACCAGGATAATCGTTGCACGATAATTTTGCAAAGAATGTAAACAATCCAGGTACTAGAGGTGGTGAACATTTAACTGTAATGAAACAGGTAAATTATAAAGGCAAATCATTCGTATAATTCCGAGAAAATATCAAGTTATTCAAGATTTCACCTAGGGAATTTTGGAGTTTAAAATTAATGTACCTCTCGTAGTTATGCTTAATTTCAACATGGCGGTCGTGTACTTTATAGTTCTGTTAGAAAACTTTACCTAAATAACAATTGCTGATGTAGAAACATAGGTAGGTGCATGGTACCTACAATGACTTAACAATAGGGATGTGTCCTAGGTAAAAATATATTAAGTCAGTCCGTCAGTAAGATTACCAGAAAATATTGGTACACGTACACGTATTTTTTGCTTACTTAATTCAATAAAAAGTGACAATGATATAGCACATCAAAGTTCAGGAGAAGGGGCTTGTGACGTCACGCCGTGCTACACTTTTAACGAAAAGTGTAGCACGCGCAATTTCAACGCACTATGCCGTCGTCATACTGGTTTACGTAACAAAAGAAAAAATACGTGTCCAGTATTTTTGAGTAATCCAACTTTCGGACCAATCAGATTTTTTAAGGACACTACCCTATTGTGATTTATGTCTTAAACAACTGTGGACTAAAATCTACAAAAAGATTATAAACTCTTATACCGTACTGTATAGTTTTAGTTAAATTGTTCCCTAAATCCGTCGCAGTGTAATTGTTGACAATGGTTTGGAGTCACGTAATTGCTATTACAAGCACAAGAGAACCATTATGTGGTAACGCTGCAATATGCAATTATATGCACACGTTTAAGGCGCGAGTAAATTGAAAATATCTTGTAGATGTTAGTACATCTACAAGATATTCTCGTGTTGAAATATTGCACTGAACTTTTTGGGACGAATTCCTTTATCTATGTTTGGGATACAAAACTATGTTTCAAGGTTTTTTTTAGGATCCCCGTGTCTTTCAAATAAGTCGTGGTTTGATTGAAATAACCTACATTGAAATAAAGTGCCCATAAAAGAGAATATGACAAACCCAAATGGTCAACTGTACTAACAAAACTAACAAATTGCTTGGAAAACAAAAGATAATATTAGAAAACAATCTTCAGTGCTAAAACATGACAGATACAGATATACTGACAAATTATAGAAAAACAGCCTAGCATCTACCCTTAAACTAACAAATATAAATACCGCGCTGCAAACTTTGCAGATGAGAAGCCTCTAGACGGAATTAGCGACTTTATGTCTAGGAGGGCAAGTAGTAACTCCCTAACAACACCAAAGCCGCAAGTCATGCATGGGTATTGTGCCCTATCGCGATCATCATTCCAATATATTTGTAGCTGTAAACTTTGCAGCCTATTACAATAACTACATATAAGTAATGGTTTAGTTTTATGATTATCAATTAAGTTTGAATGATCATAACAGAAAACTAAGCTTTTTGGTCCACAGAAGCTTCTAGGCCGCTCAGTGGTCATCTATGCAAATCTCTCGCAGTTAGATCTATCACTGGTTAAATGTATGCGTCTGTCGTTTCAGAAGCTCGCAGCAAAGATTTACGACCGCATTAAGTTCTTTATGGTCTTTCTTAGGTACAATAATAGGTTAATTTGAGTCATCCAAAACTGCCAAGTTCATTGCCGACTCCGTTTAGGCGACGATTCTTTATGCAAAGAGAGTAGAACCTTTATATCAACCGGTAGATATATTGCGGCTGATATAGCAATACTCGTACTCCGTATTTTGATATTCCTTTCGATGCAAATTCTACCTCCACTGCACATATTTAAAGCTGAAAATTGCGCAAGATCAACTCAACTACCCTTTGAAAATGTAAAAACGAATTCACGTGTCGACGCTGAAGACGTGATCGGCAAATGAAAGAGACATCCTTATATTCAGAATATATTTCTTGGTAACCGCCAGTCGTTTCTCAGCGGCAGAGAAAAAGCAGTAAAAGTGTTTTAAGATGGCGGTGATTACGTTAAATCTATTGCCGCCATTACTCAGAATAAATAGAATTATTATATTGCCAAGATGGGTTATGAAAGGATGGCAAAAACTCGTCCAAGTTTGGAATGAGAGGAAGATTGATTTATTAGGTACTTTAAATCTGCTAATGCTTGGATTATTCTTACAAATTTTTAGCTACTTTTATGGCATGCTCTCCGGTAAGTAGGAGCTTTGTAGATAATTCCTTCTTATTGCCGCCGTAAAATAGTCTGTGGAAAGCATTTAACTGCGGTGATTTTATTTCAAAGATTTTCCATCTTAATGGTTGGTAGACGGTTAACGACATCTATTGCACAAAGGAGCTCTGTAGTTGACAATATGGGTCCAAGAAAGTTTTATTCTTGGAACCATGAATACCAGACAAATCATCAATGTAACAGTTTTGCTTATATTTTATTTTTAACCACTCACCTCTATCTTTAAATATACATGAAACAATCATACACTCATAATTAAGCCTCGCCTTAAGACATAAGAGCTTATACTTAACATACATTTATTTATTGTCCTCAGATTCAAAGATGGCGGAGCGATTATGAGGTCGAACGGCGAACGACTTTTAGGTGAGTCCAGAATGCAAATGTATTATGCAAAGAAACATGTTTATACCATAAGCACATAATGGAACAATTCTGGCGGTTAATCGACAATCTGTATGGATAAATGCCCTCTCGGCAAAGTGAAGGGTGTGGCATGAGGAATTGGACTGCGCGACCCACGCTTCTTTGGTGACAAAATAAAGTCATTCAATTCATTTTGACAACACTGAACTGTTCTGATGATTTAGGGTCGCCCTACTTTCTGTGTGAAGGCAACAGGTTACCACGATTACTTCACAGCTCACGACGTGATATGTGGTGTGTATGCGATCCTAACTCACGTCAAACGTGAAATTGCGTGTTGTTCTCGTCGTAAATCCTTCCCGTCGATACTATTCTACAAAGTAGACCGACACTCGATGAGATTGAGTAACTAGCTCCGTTAAAATGCTCTGAACTTTAATAAAACAGGTTGCTCATGTATAATCGAAAGTAATAATCGTTAAAACTTCCAGTATCTCAAGATTTTACACAGATAAGGCAACTTATTTCAGTTGCTACCGTGCTTTGAGCTATATTTTGAGTAATGCTGTGAGTTCAGTAACATTTCAATTCTATGTAGTAATGCTTTCTTAGTGGCTAGTTCGGACTGGTATTGTGTTTTGAAGTGAAATGAATAAACGTATTGTTGAAGCTGATTTCAATTTACGAATTTGAATTCACAGCAAGCTATTGTGTATATTTTAATAAATTTCGTGCTTTACTCGAATGCTCAATCTTACAAACAGTTCCGATTTGAAATTCAGCTATTATCTGAACGAACATGTTTTCTATTTATATGTATGACTACAGTACCCATATGACATTTGCATAATATCCAACTTATAATTGCCAATATGTATTTCCTCGATAGTCTAGTTGTAGAAAGCAAGAAGTCCTGGATTTGATGCCCGAGACGAGCAAAGTGTTATTTGGAGTTTCGAGTTGAGAGGCTGGATTTGTGCCCGGTCGGTAACTGTATGTGGGTGAACTATAGGTACAATAACTGCTGCCCCGCCCATCCCTTCGGAAAATACAGTCGTGATGTATGATATGATGAACAACTGCACAGACGTACGTTAAACAACTTTCTAGTACTTCTTAATTTTTAAATGTACAACCACTTGCTTCATTAATGATACTATAAATAAACATAAATAATGCTATAAAATCCACACAGAATCACCTAGCCCCAAGTTAAGCGGAGCTTGTGTTATGGGTACTAGATGACTGATATACTTAATACAATACATTACATAGATAGATATTTTTATAATATATAGCAAATACCCGGAACACCCGGAACAAATCTTTGTAGATCGTACAAACATTTGTCACATTGCGGGAATCGAACTCGCAACCTACTTGTCACAGGCGGACCTTCGCCCTATGATAAGTAAAACCTCATCTCCAAAATCTGTTGCTTCATTTGTAGCGAACATAATTCGTATTATCTTCCCATTACTTTAAAACATTTCTCGATCTCTTCCTAATGCTTCGTCCCCATCCACAGACCCCTTGTTTACTCTACAAACGAGCCTCGCCTTGTATGCCTATTTTCTTTCAACCACGTATTTTGTGCGAGGTGTTACAAATTCTGCCTGTAGGCTAGCTAACAATACACCATGTTCAACTTGTACTGTATGTACGGTATAAATTGGTTACGCCAGTTAACTTACGTCCACTGAATAAGTAAGCGTCAATGTTGGTATTACGGAATACTCAAATGACGCCGATTTTAATGTAATCTTAGTCATGACGGAAGAATTTGTTTTATTGTGTGTTTTAGGTTGGTGTAGGTGTATTGTTTTGTTTAGCTGCAGTTTTTAAAGTGTGGGAATGTTACATGCTTGTAATATAAGCGTGTCAAGTTCATGATTACACATTGTAATTTGTAGGTACGTTCTCTACACATTGCTTGCTGCCTGTATTTCCTCTTTTCTTTTCAATATTTTAATTTCCTGTGCTGCCAACACTATCAAAACCTGCATCTGCTTCTTTTAGTATGAATATGTTTTCTTAGCACACCAAACGTGCTTTCTAGCCCTCAAGACTATGCAACATTTCGATTCGTCTCAACCGTTTCAAATTGACAGAATATTTGGATTCTTTAATAGCATTCTACAGCACAAACTTCATAAGAACACAATAAACCACAAATATGCATACCGAAACAAATCATTAACATTAATTTTATAACCCACAACACGAATGCGTCACGATTTTCACGATAGCATACAATTAAACGTTCCCATCACAATGCCATTAATGAACGGGTTCCGTTACTCTGAACAAATTCCCAAAGAAAACTACCAAGTCTCAGGTCAAAGTTCACGGAACTTTACAACATACGAACATACATGTTCGTGATATGGGTTTTGCTTAATTTAATGTAATCAACATCATTATAAAACGTGAGGGGAATGTACCATTGAAAGTTTTTGTGACATTAGTATTGAGATAGCGTAATATGATGTCACTGACGTCGCGAAATTCGTTGTTATGACGTAAGTAGTCTAGACTACTTCAGATTTTGCCTTAATTCAGACTAGGTTTAAAATTGCATGATGAAGCACGATTCAGTGATACCCAGGTGTAGTTGAATATATCAGTTTAAATTTTGTTCCTTTAAACGTAGATGCTGTCCTTCCTTTTGATGGGTTGGGAAGTTTATTCTTCATATACGGTTAAACAATGCCAAGTCTCTGGACTATAACAACAACACCGAACTTCTACTACCGGCACATTATCTCCAGCTCTTAATTTCGCTCGCCTTCTAAATCGGCTCATTGAATACCAAATGGTAGTAGACCACACGTACTTCTGCACGCTACTCCGAAATCGCATTAAGTAAATCTTTCACAGGAACACGGACCTTTAAAGCTAATAAGGTCTTTACAATGGCGGTACGGGCTTTTCAAACTCTCGACTTTCGAAATATATGGATCGAATTTTCGCGCGTTAACGATAAATTCAAAGGTAATAAGGTTGCGGTTTTAGTGACCTACACAGCTTTATGTGTGTGCGTAGTGACTGCCATTTAGATCGTTTCAAGGAAATAAATTGAATCTAATATAAATTAAATATCTATATCTAAATGGTTTCTGCACACATTTCAGTACCCACAGCTAAAACTTGTATTTGCACAATCATACCGGCCCGCGCAACCGATCTAATGGAACATTTTGTGTACCTCAACCAATATTTGCTCTTCTATTTAAGTCACCATTAGCTAAACGTCACTCTTGCGATCACCAGATTTAATTTCCTTCGTTTATTTGAACTCCCACATCAATATTAAATACGGAAGTACTCATTATGCACTTCCAAGTAAACTCTAACCGTTACCGTTGACATTACGTATCCGTGTGTTTCCCCGTCAAGTTCTCGCCATAACGGTACGGGGCTGGCGCCCTCGTTTCGAAGTGATAATGCTTCTGAAACAGATACCTGATTGGCCCAAGGAGCAAAGGAACTTATAATTGGAAAGATAAATTGTACCGCGAAAATTGATCATGCTAACCAATAAAACAGATATTCACGTAACTGTAACACTAGATTGCGATACATAATTGAATTCCGAAGAATGTACAGGTATTGATCGGAAAATTGCTTTAGAGAAAAAAATGTAGACCACGCATATAATGATTCAGTGAAAATAATAAAGAACATCAACAATAGAAGTACCTATTGTATCAAAGTATGTAGTTGTTGAAATAATTCTAAACTTTGTATAGGGAATTTTCATTTCATTTCATTTATTCATAAACAATTTACATTGTGTTGAATTCAAATATACATGCAAATACAATATAATTAGAAAAAACAGAAACAAGATACAAATTCAGATAAGGTGTCAAGCTATCTAATAAAATGTCCATTCAATTTTAATATGAATATAAAAAATGAATCTAAAAGATGTATATTATGCGCTGGTCGAGTCCAGGATAAGGTACAGGATCATGCTATGGGGAAATAGTTATAGCTATAACTGCCAGAAAGCATTCATATTGCAATCCATGTTGCTCCTGTACATAATTGTATTGCAAATATCAATTATCGATTGTATCAGAAGCCAAGGTCACTGTTTCAGCAAAGAAACCGTGCATTTGATTCTAGACTATAATTAGATTTCTAGTTACAAATGGCGGCACATTTTTTCTTTTAGCTTCAATCACTGTTAATCCGACGTAAAATGCATTGTTCGTTTGAACCAACACTGAGGGAGATTTACTAAGTAAGCTTCTTAGTGCTATTTTATCTTAGAATTCTCATTCCCATGGTACATTAGAATATTCTAATGTAATGTATTTACCGTGTACATATGTGCTATTTTATATGTCAGTGAATGTGTCCGTTTTGTAATTCACAAACGTATCTTTCGTCTCATTTAAATCTTTGGTTCTGTTGTAACGGTCCCTTTATCCTCTTATCCATCTGTATTTGTTTCCCAGACATTTATAAGATTGCCCTTATTTGACTTCCTATTAAGATTCTAATGAATATGTATCTGTAACTTGCCATTTTCCCTTGTGTGGTGTGCGATTTTCCAGCAGTATCGATATAAAGTTTATTGGTACCGTTTCAAAGATACCATCGCATTTTGGAATGATGTCAACAGTTATAAGAAGGCGGTCCATTGTCCTAATTATTGACTAAAACAATTCGCGTAGGACGATGAAAATATTTTTCTTGATTTCTAAATTAGCGTGGAAATGTTTTGTTTCTCAATAGACGACATTACCGTTTCTGTCGGACACAATTTAAAATTCTAAATAGTCTTTTATATGGCCTTTGTTGTATCTCGCCTGTTTAAAATTAGTGAATCCATTATCATCATGAACATGGCATTGTAAATTGTCAGTATGTGGTTCGTAAGTGTTTGTCCACCCACTTTCTTGTCTTTAATTTTTCAAACTGGTTTCATATATGTCTTCTGTGCTTGCTTATTCAAAGCCTTAATAACTTCTACTTGAATAAGGCAAGCACCTACCCATTTTGTTCCACTGCTGGGCGCAGGTCTCCCCCAGATCTTTCCAGTTATTTTTTCACCACGCAAATATTATTCGTTAATATTTAAAGATTGCCATAAAAATAGTCGAATGTTACTACCGTTACTACGATGATCTTCGACCGTTATAGTTTTGCGGGATTGTCTACCAGTTTTTAATTGAGTCAGCTTGATAGCATTTTCGAAATCAGCTCTAACAGTTATGTTTTAAAATTCAATGACTACCCATATCTCCTTAGTTTGATCATGTGTAACTGTAGATACCAAGCTTATAACTGCAAAGGCCTTGTATATTTTCTATTTTGGCGTATAGTATCCTAATATACTGATTTCGCAAACGTTAAACGTCTTAGCTGACTTCGTTTGTATAACAGTACCGAATAGTGTGTCACACATTAATTTTGTCATAATATTTACCGAAACAATTAATCTTAACTTCCACTTTCTCTATATACACTTTTGTGACAACTTCGACTCCCACTTCTGAAAATTAATGATATTTCTTTAAACTGCAAAGTATCGTTTCGCAAATAAAAGTCATCGCTGTCGTTTATTTTATTTGTAGGCAGATAATTATAAAGCTAGCTTCTCAATTGACGTGAAAAGCGAGATTAATGTTAGCAATTAAAGTGGATGTCATTGCGCAAGACCTGGACCATACCGTGCATAAAATTTGCGTCTTCGATGCTGATAATTGCATAATCTATGAAGCGATTATACATGTATTTAAGAAACTTTCACTGGACTGGTTAATTTGAAGTGAATTCAGATTTTGAATGTAAGCTGTAAAGCAAGGATGCCGTAACATCATGAAATGGTTACTTGCTTACATCAAATCTACGAATTGATCGTAATCACTCATGTAATGGTTTTCATGTTAGTTCTAACAGAAGTTCATTGATATGATAATGCGATTAGGTAAGGAGACGCAGATATCATAGTTTGTCTAGCGGCCCGCTCCGGCTTCGCACGGGTATAAAATATATATATCATACATATAAATCTTCCTCTTCAATCACTCTATCTATTAAAGGTTTAAGCATACATAGGGATTTAGGGACAGAGAAAGCGACTTTGTTTTATACTATGTAGTGATGATAACGATCTCCAGCATCCACTATAATCAACCATTTGACTCCTACGATTTGTGAATGGCGAGGAGCATCCGAAAATACTTCTTCTAACTTTCAAATCGGCGACTTCTTACTGTTCAATCCCTCTCTGAAAAAGTCCATTGGTTAGCTCTATCTAATACTTATGATGTCAAATGATGTAAGGTCTAACTAAAATTCGGAAGCCTAATATCTCTTTTCAATATCACAAAATCCTTAGTTTCTTAAACTGTATTCAGAAGAAAATGAATCATAGCCTTTTGAATGTAGGTTCCTCAAATTACAATAATTGATGTCTGCGAACTGGTTGTACTCTGTCCCAAATTTGGCACAACCTGTTCTCGTCTCGGCACAAACTTCACCGCTACTTGCGCGAGCGCCGTTTTTGGTACCTTACACGTGTTTCATCTTCTGCCTTTTGAATTATGAATGTGTTTTTCTTTCGTACATTTTATTATGATGGAAATATTGAGACGTGGTCTGAATTTATGTTGTTTACCGTTCTCTTGGTGTTTAAGAGTTTCTTAAAGGCGTTAATTGTTTTTATATTGAGTCGTTATACGGATGATTTGTCATTCCTTGTTGATTGTTGTTCCGACGTCGAATGAATCAACGGGTGTGTGATGAAACTGGTAATTTGTATGAGATTGTTAAGAAACAATGTATTTATATCCGTGTTGTTATTGTCAACACGGATATTTGTTTTGTAAACAAATACCATACCGTCATCATCACGGAAAGGTAACGTCTTCTGCCAGTATCACAATTTTCCCATAGATTAATCAGTAATTATTCTACAAGGGTCATCTCTAACAGATTGCTTCTCGACAGAATAAATATCTCTATCAACTCGATGCGCCGCATAGATTGCGGTGCAATCGCCAATCGCCGATATACCGACCCTAAATTCCGATCGTGGCGATTCTCGATAAGCGATACGTAAACGTTCTCGATTGTCTGGTACCGTTCGAGGGGACTATCGTTAAATTATCGCTCACGTTTCGCTACTGACGGCGCCCTAGTATTACGGTATTGCCAGGATAGCCGCAGCTATAGTTTTAACAGCAACCGACAGTGACACAGGCGCGAATACTGTGGATTATGACGTCAGTGACTCATACACCGTGTTCATGTATGTTTATGATTTCTTCTATCACGAATCGTGTAGATTACGAGGCGATGTTAGCAGTGTTTCTGTTGTTTACATTAAGTTTCTGTCTTACATTATGTGTTATTGGTGGGTGGTTGCGTCTAAAATTCTTAATGTTGCCCATTCCACAGTGAATTGTTAGTCGCATCCAAGTGTAAGGGGGTCGAGTCTCACTGGACCCCTGTAGTCTCTATGGGGGACCGCACAGGTTGGTTCTACTTTCTACCAATCCTCTCTATACATCTATTTACTTTCATTTCCAAGCACAAATATCGGCAGTCAAAAAAGGAGATCATTTGTAAAACGGCTTTCGCTGGCGACTTCAATTGCGTTGATTTATTTACTGGTTTACTTTCAATGTGTGGTAAAGTACACTTTGTTGGTCAATTAAGGGTATATTTCGATTCATACTGTATACATATGCTTATCCATTTCCCCATTGATCATTAAACAGGTTCTCATTCAACTGTTAATCGAAGGATTGGCTATCGTTCCTTCTGCTTGCTTGCGTCTCATTTATATTTTATGTAATCAAAACATTATTAATTTATTTATAAACAACTGGATTTGCAACGTTGGACATTTGTTTCGCTTTACTGCGATTACAAATCTACCCACCAAGTGCAATAATAGCGTTATCCCCCCAAGATCTTTGACGGTATGGTCAATGGGGGAAGCCCATGTCCTAACGGTCACATGATTCATTAGAATTTATTCACACATTTACATAGAAATTATAGAAAGTGTCAGTGTTATCCCAAGCAGATTACTACCTATTTGTATTCTGTAATCTTGACTGTTACGCAACGCCGATTAATGTATCTTATATCTACCTTCAATTACTAGGAACACAGTCTTATCCATCTCAGTTTTATTGATGACCAATAATATCCAAGTTCTATATCGTTACCTGTATCTAAATATCTATTTGAGGTTTCTATATAAATTACAGGTAATTCAATTGACATTATTATACAGAATGAAGTCATTGATTTTACTTTATGTCCGAATTATGTAAACTAATGTAAAGTATCGAATGCATGTGTTGTGTAACAGTGGCGGTTACACCTTTTGGTTAATAAATCGTCGCTGCTAATGGGTTTCCGATGTTACGCGTCGGTGTAATGCGCGGCCGCCTTATTACTCGAATAACAATGTTTGTCGTCATTTCAGTTGTGGGCGGATACGCTAAAATTGGCTGGAGTTATTATGTTACTGTAAAAGCTTCAACTGCGGTCAAATGTTTGAGTTCGGTGTTTTACTTCAAATTTGGTTTAAAAAAATGTAAACAAACATAGTGCATAACATTAAGAAATTGAACCTCGGTTTTTAAGTGCTACTCGTAGTTTCGAATACTGATTTTTTTTTTATATTTTCAATGTATCTGACACTTTGTTGGGTGATCTAGCTAGAATTGAATAGGCATAAAAATTGGTAAATAAGATAAACACAGCTAAAAATAAAATTAACAGTATGTAAAAAAAAAGTAGCAAAATTTTCCTTGTCTACTAAGGTGCATTGGTAACTCTTTAAATAAAAATCTTTTATATGCTCCCAGATGAACTTACGAGGTACGAGAGTAGGGCTAATAGGACCTTAAGTTTAACTAGAATTTCTGAGATTCACCATCTTCCCAGCTTCACAGTAACATTTACACCGTTACATTTATAGACGTCACGATGGTTCCGTACCAAAGGAATTTTATTATGTGGGCGAGGGCAATTTGTTCGACGTTCTGCCAGCCAGATTGAAAATTGTTTGAATTAATCATTGTGATTACCGGCGACGTGGTCAGGTGGTCCACAATACAAGCTGTGTACCTACTGGTATTTTGTGTAAGCGAGGAGGGCATTCAATACTTCGGCATTTACAAAGGGCATAAGTGCAGGTTAAAAATAATGATCGTCGATAAAAGTGATTTGCTCAATCTTTTTAATTTAAAACTATAAAAAAAAGTTTGAACTAGGAATGTTCGCACGTGCACGGTTTACCGATTCGTTTTTCGAACGTGTGTGAAATATGTTCAATGTTTCGAATTTTAAGTATTTAATATTGTATGAAATACGTGCATACGGGTGGTCAAATAAAGAAAACAAATTAGAAAAAAAAAATTAAACAGGGAGCGATTTATTCACCTGCAGTGAATAATTACCGCATAAAAAATATGGAAAGTAAACTTGTACATTTCAAAATTAACGCTGTTTTGTAACTAGTATTTCTCCCAAACAACGGCAGTTTGTTAACGCAGCCCTGCGTACATTGACCCGACCGGCGCGTCCTTGAGGTGTTTTTGACTTAAACATGCGCGCATCATATGATCAGCACATGAGGTCAACGCCCGGGATTCGCTCCAGGTTTGATTCTACATTAGAAAATGTACCTAATCAATATATTGATAGTAAATTAAGGTACTATTTTTTAATTGATTCGGGTAGAGTACCGTAGTCTGTTACACGTCCTTAAATCCTGCTGGTGATTAAATCGCCACCCTGTAAACCTATTGCGGCCAGTCAGCCTCAGCGGAGGTGTGTTGAGATTTTCACGAAGGAGTTTGTATGCAGAATATGGAATATAGGCGAGCCTTCTCTCAGCTAGCCGAGAACTCAATTTAGTACCTCTACATGTTGATAATTACTTATGATTTTATGTGCAAATGTCTAACACAAGTATGTCTAGCTTAAGTCATACGTTAGACAACCATACTTACACAGTGCTAGTTTCTTATACATTCAGTGTACATACATTGTCAACATTCTAAGTAACAACTAACATTGTCTGACCCACTTCTAACAACGTATTTATACATCTCTATAATTACATAGGTCTATCGAAACGCCATTACAAAATTAACAATTCAATTGTGTCTCAACAGTCCAATAGGTATCAATAAAAAGTTATTGCACTAGATATTGTGTGGAGTAAAAAAAATGTCGATTCAATTCCATTTCAAATCGAGTCAGACAGTGGCGATTACAATCGATTGGTTACGATGCAGTTTTTGGACTGAATTCTAATCACTAATTTGGATTTCATTATGTAAAGAAAAACGGAACTGGCAACATTGTTTATTTATTTTGTTCGCAAATTGAATCAATTACGTGTTGATTACTACACCGTGAAATCTGTGGAAAACAACTGCCATGGCCTTTTTTGGATGATTTGGTCCTGTTTTTTTTTATCTTTCCGTATTCCCTTATTATTATGTCACTAGTTTCACCGTAACTCAATGCAAAAAAGCTAACTTCGTTTGTTTTTATTTTTAAATTCGAATGTTTGACCGCTTACAGTTAAGGCCAAACTTTTTTTACTGGGTCAAAACAAAAACTCTCCAAAAAGAAAAAAAGAGAAAAAAGTACTTTCTTATTGCACGTTACACATAAAGCCTGTCATAAACATCACGCCTGTGTGCCCCGAAGGGTTAAGCAGAGGTGTACTTATTGTACACCCACAACTCCGTTATGTTTTAAGACGTTTCAAGTATTTGAAATTGCATCAATGGTCAAATACTTACCTTATCACTATTTTACTAAACACTGAAGTACTTTAAAACCGTCATTTTTGCCATTATATGACACGTTTTATGCTAGACTTTATAGACAATCATCATTTTAGGGCTGGCTACAAATAAGTAATGTGTTTTTGTACTTAGCTTTTACTAGCATGGCTGTCTCAGTGAGAGACTACAGTAAACTCTAGTACTTATAGTCCAACTCTCAACATCATTACAAAGCTTTGTATGGTATATCTATTGGTGACATATCTATAACTACTTAATATATTATTGACGACCGATGTGGCGCGGTGGGCGAAGGTCCGCCTGCGACGCAAGAGGTTGCGGGTTCGATTCCCGCCTTGGGACAAATGTTTGTACGATCTACAAATATTTGTTCCGGGTGTTCTGGGTATTTCCTATGTATAATAAAAATATCTATCTATGTAATGTATTGTATTAAATATATCAGTCATCTAGTACCCATAACACAAGCTCTGCTTAGCTTGGGGCTAAATGATGCTGTGTGGATTGTCCAGCAATATTTATTTATTATTATTTATTTATTTATTATATCTAATCCTTCCTCATTGCACTTTACATAGAAATGTGCAGACGGGTGCACAACGGTGGTGCGAAAACATACATAATCTGCAGTGATTACAGACCACTGTCTTTCATGACATCCAAATAAATTATTATTATACAGGAATTCGCTTTTTGTTCGTGTGAGGTTATGAATACTGTTTTAATTTACTTTTCTTGTTACAGAAAATTTATGTTCTCTGCTCTGCTCAATGCTCTGAAATACAGTACCCATGAATGACTTGGCTTGCCTTGTTTGAGGGCATTGTGAAATTTTGTAATAATTTCTCGGTAATATTTTTTTTATTTTTTTTTATACAAAAATTATTCCTTACCAAATTCTTAGTGAATTATTTTTACTAAAATGTCGCATTAGTTGTGTGTGTAATCCAGTGTTTATAAAACATTAAACAACTGATTACTGTCCTTATCTGTAGTCAATTTCGCAAATCATAACCATTGTTAATTCGAAATTCAAACGTTAAATTTTTTACTTCATGCTAAATGTTACCAACATAAGGCAGACGAGTTTGTCACGAATGCACCATCAAATCAAAGGCTTGACTCGTAAAATGGAAGTGGGTCAGCCACCATCTTTGCTCTCAAGCCTATGTGTGTAATGCTGCTTATACGATAATGTATAGGGCCGGTAGATTGTAATGCGAAACGATAATTTAGTATTCTGGGTTTATGTAACTTTGTAGTTAAAGATAATCTAAATGGTTTTAACATTAGCGTCATTGGTTCTTTTCGTTTTCATATTTGGAACTAATCAGTCAATCGTTAAATGTAACTTTTCTTTTGATAATCTAGTACGAAGGTAATATTTCTGCGAAACTGTTGAGTATTTTCAGGGCTTCGAACAGAATACTCTTAACAGTCATCATTGGACATCCTAACACAAATAATAACTTCGAGAGCTACCTAGGGTGTTACAAAGGCTCTTATCGCTAAAAGAGATCTCTTACAGAAAACCTTTGGATACACCGCATAGAGAAGGGGAACAGATAGCTTAAAAGATAGAACAGATAGCCACATTCAAGTTATTCTTCTTTGAAAAGTTTACACGATAAACATACACACGTCTATTGAACAACTGTTCCAATAGAACATAAAAATAACAAACCTAACCGTACTACGCAACTAAGAACGCGGCGTACATTCCTAGCTACACTTTGAACCGGCATCGGCATGGCATTGGAGCCACGAGGAACAAACCGTTCTAACATACTATGCGGTCGACGTGTACATGTAAATGCACGCCTTATCCTGACTGCGATATCGTAACTTACTTTGCAGACTAAAGTCAGAAGGCCAACTTATAAGATGAACGGGAATATCTAATGGAAGAAGACTAAAACGTCTAACAAATGAAATGCTTTCCAGATTTGATGGTTCCATAATATTTTTATACTTAAAAAAAAAACGTTGCCCTACATTAGGAATTTCTCCTTTGACATGTCGTTATAACATTGCAACTCACATACACAAACAGCCAGACCCGTAACAACGATCTTATAAAAAAAAATGTTTCCCCACACTGGGAATTTCTCCTGTATCGTGGGTGCGTTTAAAAACATTCAAACTCACAAACACAAACGGCCCGACCCGGAACAACTACCTGTAGGCCATACAAATATTTGTTCCGTGCGGGAATCGAACACGCGACATGCGGCGCAGGAGCCCTTCGCTCAGCCACTGCGCCAACCGTGCCGTATTCAAATATTCGTTCTGTGCGGGAAACGAACTCCAATCGTTTATTTACTGTGCCAAACGTGCCGTCAAATTGTAATTGAATTGGAATATGATAGATATAGTGAGAATGTTCTCATCAGGTGGCAAGACTACTAGTGTTCACAGATAAGGCAGGAAAATCAGGCACGATATTATCTAACGCTTTGATTTATTCTCGCACATATTCTGCAGCATTATGCTGAGCGATGACCGTTTTGCACGGTTTTTAGGTTCATATTTTCCCCATTTGTACTTTTATTACTACATATTTCAAAATAAACTTATTTGCTTTTTTCATCTTTTCTGTTTAAAAACATTTGCTTGTTGTCAATTTCAATTATCAATCATATCAATTATTATGTACCACCATGACTTGTACCCTTGTATATTTGCAAAATAAAGTATCTTTATCATTATCTTATCTTTATCTTCAAAGCCTAATATTTAGTTTTCAATTTGTACCTAGGAACACTATGCTTTCAGAACACGTGTGATATAGATGTGTGCCCAACTGTGCATGATCTTTGTCTACCACTAAACACTGCAGATTGTCCCGATAACTATGCAACTTGTGTAATTTTCTTATATCGAGATTCAATCCTGTGGTGATTATTTTAAGTGGAGTGGACATTCTGTATCACTTCTGTCCCTTATCCCGGCTGCGATATCGAGTCCAACTTAGCATATCGTCCAGGAAAATCGCAATTCTGGGTTAATCAAATCTAATGAATCAATTTGCAATCTGAAATGTAACTAGCCTTTTATGTGGCAGCGAGATAACAGCGTAGTTAGAACACTTTGTTTGTTGTTCAACTGTATTGAATGATGAAATGATTACATAATATAATACCACGCCCGTGTACCCCGAAGGAGAGCTGTACCTGTAGTTCACCCACCCACCTACCGATCGTCACATCATACAGAAAATTCAAAGGAAAAGTTCAAAACATCCAAGATTAATTTCCTGCATATACGAGTATAACGTTGAGAGGAAACGAGACTGACGTCTCAAAGATATATCAAGAATAGGATTCTTCCATTCGTTTTGTGATTTATGTTAGTCAAACTTATTCCCCCTTATTCGATCGACGCCAAGGTCTTTGGCTGGGAACGCGCCTGGTAGGAAATAGAGTTGAGTCTCTATTGCCTTCAACCTGGCACAAATTCAAACTTAGAACTACTGAGAAGTTCCAGATGGGAAACCCAATACCACATAGACCATTCCCAGGATATCGTGCTTGTTACTACAAGCGACCACAGCTTCCTCAGTCCAGTGTCCAAAGAGACTGGTCGAAAAGAGAGTGAGCAGGCAGTTAAAAACGATGAAATAGATGTGTGATATGCGTAATTGATTCTTTTGGTAATATAGAAAGTTGTAGTGCAATTTCAATGGCGCTATCGTAATAGGCTTTTTTGAAGTCTTCAACAAGTAGAATAAATTGGTACGCTAAAAGGTATTGTTAACACCCAAGCGGATGTGAAGTAGCTGAATAACAAGATTGCAATGCTTTGATACTTTGCATACTTAATTATTGTGATCAGATTACTTTTGTATAAGGAATAGAGCCAACTGTAGATACTCTAGTAGACTAGCTTAAAACTTGCAAGGGTTAAAAGCTTGTGGCTAAATAATAGCCGCACATAACGAACAAAGGTTAAGCTACGCTTGGCGTGATCGGTCTGTGGAAAGGTCTGTCCTCGGAAAGGAAGTTAAGGACTTTGTTCCGGCTATTATTCGTATCATCGATTGCCGTTACGGGTAGGCAAAAGCTTGAAGTCTGACTACCAGTCTTACCTAAGGGTATTATAGTGTTACTCAGTAAGTGGGTTGTTGAGGTCACATAGACTATCGATCCATGTAATATATTGGTAGTCAGCTGCATTCGGTTAGACTTCCATAGTTGGGAAAAGGCTAAGCAGATGAGAATGATGGTAAAATTGAGAACATGTAACATGTACCTATTAGTTTTCTTCGAGTTCGATATCAGAATCAGCATCGCTAATCAAAACCAACAAACAGCCCGCCTCTACCAATACATCAAAGTTAATCTAGATTCGCACTAAATCTTATCTAACAATATCATCCTCGTAATAAATCCTCTTGTACAAGCTAACTCGTGTACCGGTTACGGATGTCGATTACGTCAAATGAATCATGACATAAATTCACAAGGGACTTCTATTTCTTCGCGGCCATACAAAATATTCGCGATTCCCTGGAATATGACAGTTGGTACACAGTATAATAGTTTATTTATACG
Organism: Phlogophora meticulosa; assembly: GCA_905147745.2. NCBI lineage: Eukaryota > Metazoa > Arthropoda > Insecta > Lepidoptera > Noctuidae > Phlogophora > Phlogophora meticulosa. The sequence continues at coordinate 6,379,067 of LR990528.1, read as the reverse complement.
TAGGAAGTCTTGTCCTTTGAAACGATATTTTCCATTATGTGTTGACGGTGTAAATTGTATGGAAAATAGAGTGAACTTAAGTAGATAGTTGGAGTGGAAGTTTAAAAGGAATATAGACTATTGATCAATCTGCCGTATCTGTCGGGACATGTCGACTTAAAGCTGCATTATCTTAAAATAGTATAATGGTTGGACTTTAATGCCATGACCTTTGATGTTGCTTCGGAATTTCTTCTTAGGAATCAATCAGATAGAAAATCCCAGCGCCATCTCATCAGGAAGTGGTGAAGGGTGGGCGTTTTGACTTTCAAAAAGTGCTGATTCTCAGCTTAATTTGAATAAATAAATTTTGATTTCATTTGATCTTTTTGACTATAGATTGCCGCCTGGAATGATCTACTTACTTAAATAAATATATAATTTTCTGTAGCATATTGCAAGTTGTAGACAACGTAAAATTAGTATGTTTTGGTGTGAATAGAGTAAATAGACGCATTATGTTATTGATATAAACCAAGAAGGCAATAAACACTGAAGTCGACTACTAACAGAATTTCGTCCGAATAAGGAAACTTTGATACATAATAAGTATCTCCAAGAAAAAGCACTTAAAACTCTTGTAATACGAGTAGGTACTAGCTCAAAACCATAAAACTAACCACAATTAGTTCAAATAAAAACATAGTAAAGATCAGCCATGCAACGTCTTACCATAACCGTTCGTCAAGTGCAACTTGCAATAAAACTATACTTTTCCATTTAAAGTCCGCGTCTGGTCCAGAATAGCCTTTATACTTAACTTATAGCGAACTCATAGTCAACTTGTAGTGAACTAAACGCCGCCTACGTAGTTTGTAATGCCGTTCTATAAATTGCACTTCGTTATGCTAAGTCGATAGGCAGGTGGTCTGCCTGTTTAACTGTGAACGGTGATGAATGTATGCGTGTTAGGTTGTACTGGGAGTCAATGAATGATGGGAGAAAGAACCGTTTTGATCATGGATAATGATAGACAATGTTACGGGTATTGCATGTAGGTACGTCGAGTCCTCTAGACAATACTAGAACTAGAGGACATGGATTCGACTATCAAATTTAAAGATGTAGAAACTATTAAGCTGTTGGTATCCCTTGATAGTCTGGATGATTATGGATACTGCCCCAGAAGGTGGGTGATGTTTTTGAGTGTATCTATGCGTGTATGTGTGTTTTATTTCTTTGACTTACTTGTGGCCCAAGCGGCTTGAGGGATTATAATAAATTATATTAATAGTTTCGTGTGTACACCCTAGGTGGCATAAGCTGTAGTTACAAAAAAAACAAAATGGCGGCCGCCATTAAGAGAGTGTAGTAAACAGTAAGTCTTATTTTTTTTCGTGACATGGTCATGTAGGTCATTAAAATTAAGGTCTCATGGAGTCGATTTAAAAAAAAATATAAGAAATAAAACATGGTTATAAATCTTGCAACAGTACCTTTTGAAATGCCGTTTTCAAAGATTTTATAACTAATTATTTATTTTCTCTTGCAGTTTAGGTGACTTACACTGTTTACAGTTTTTTTGTATTCCAAGCTAAGTCTATGCAATTGGTGAAAGCATTATACAGGTGACTTTAGATTAAATGGCATTATTTCAGCGGGTAAAGGTACTTATTAATTATAAACAACCAACTGAAAAATTAGAATATCAAAACAGGTGTTTCGTACATTTTTATCCCGATAACTCTACAAAATGTAGGGAACAGCTGATTTTAGGTAATTTCAGGCTCAGTCTTTTCGTAAAAGTTGTTCACATTCTTGAGTACTTTCACTCTGAAAGAATGTTAATATTCATTAAAAATATCAAATGGGCCCCTGGGAGTCGGCTTCGTCTCCTATTACACCTTCCAAAAGTCTGAGACCCCGGTCCCGAGAAATGTCAAAGACGTAAATAATAATAGAAGATTAGCCTAGTGGGGTTTGTAGATAAAACGTCTCTCCGTTGGTCTTACTTGCAAATTTATCACACGATTTACGTTCCAAGTACCCATACTGTTATTCGTAAGACGCCTACTAATTACTTGAAAAACAGCTAATACTTCGTCCAAGAATTTCAATAAAACAAATGCAATCCGTGCAACTGCAACTAAATCGACGATTAACTTTAGTAACAATGCAATACATTTTTCCATTTTAAAATTAATCGTTTCCATATTTACAAGCCAAGCAATATTTAAGAAACTTGATAAATATCTCCCGGAACAATTACAAGAGGAGATATAAATCCTTGCCGAGGAACGGGTAACTTACAGAATGGTCTATTAAAATTGTCAACCAACGTTTTTCACTTAGACCCGTATTTATCGATGTTACCCAAGCAATCAGTATGTTTTATAGGGCTGTTTATCTCATGGCAGTGCTTCGGCCCGCATCGGTAAACGCACAATGGACTGCAGGGCTAAGTAATATCCTGAAATATATATAATGTATTGTATATTTCCAAGTTTTCTTGCGGTTTATAATTAATTCTCACGGGATACCTGTGAGGTTGTGATTGTTGTTTTCACATGTTTTGTGATGCTTAAATATTTGAATTATTGAGTTTGTTAACCCGTGTTCAGTTGTTTTTCTTGTTCAGTGATGCAGGAAGTCAGAGTCGTAAATAATAGAGGAATGTAACATTAAAGTTGGATTTATAGACAAGCGTGAAGTTAACAAAACTACCATAAACATGAATGATCTTTGAGAATATGAAATTGTGTTAACCGTAAAGCTGGTTTAAAAAAAGAACATAAGCTTAAGGATTTTTTTATAGAATGCTCAAGAACTGTAACACGTCACGAATCTTTTATATGAAGGTGTAGTAGGCTTCTTTTATTTCAGTTTAGAAATTTAAACCTTGTATCTTAAAATTTTGCCTTTCAAGACATCTTGCTTCCAGCGCTATAGCTTGTTCTCAAGCTGTTTGAAACGTTAATATATTATATTCATAAAAGATTTATATCTGAGCAAAGGCACATCCTTATAAGGCCATGGCGACACCGTTCAAAAATAATACACAACAATCTGATCACAGCTGTCATTCTTACTTAACCGCTAGTTTAATTGAATATTCATTTCCGCAAGTCGCTTCCAGTCTTCCTGTTATGATTTATAACGCCCATGTTACCATGTTTGGCTATCGTTCTCGATACTAAACCAACTGATTTAGTACCATTGTACTACTCTTGGCTTATTACCATAGCCTCTTCTTGAACAATACCATGAAACCGTGATGTGTATTGCTTAGATATATCTAAGCAATGAAACGCATACACACTCATACATATTTGGTATCTACGCTCTGGTCAACTCTAAGCAATGACTAAGTGGATTTTGTACTTTGATTACTTTCGAGTAGGTTGCTTGTTGCTCGATGCAATGATACCAATCGAAACTTGATTTACTGAAGTATTTAATATGACAAAAATTACTACTAGTAAAATCGATTACTGTAAAATATGCGAGATTTCATTTGCCACTAATAAATCTTAAACTCTTAATGCTCTCGATATTGCTTGGAATGCTCATTCTAATACTTACCTGCATAATGAATTGAAAGTTAAGATTTATGAATTGCCATGATAAGTAGTTGCATCTACCAAGTGTAAAATTAACTACGCACTAAAATTCATTTCTCATTTGCTAACCTTTATTAAGGCGCGCTTTAACACCGTCTTCGTCTTTTACCTCCTGTCTACTGTAGTTTTGTTATCTTCTACGTTGACTTGGTCAGTCACCTTATCTGCACTATCAGCTTCTGTATTTATAAACACTTATTTGTTTGCTTTCTTATTTCTTTTTGTCAATTTGTTGTTATTAATCTCTTTATATGAATGTAGGAAATGCTTACATATATTCCTTTGACACAAAATATATTCCCTTGTTTTCTAAAGACAGCAGTTCGATTGTCATGTTATGGGCAGGTGATGCGAAGGCACGAGGACCATGTTGTGAGTATGACTTTGGAGGGAGGACAAGAGTAGAGAATACCAAAGAAACCATGGATGGATTGTGAGAAGGATGACATGGCTAGAATTAGGTTACTATTAACATGACGGTAGATATATGGAAGAAGAAAACCCCAAAATAAATTGGAATAAGGAGAACGATTCTAAACGCAGCACGTAATTCTATGTTCCGCAATAGCTAATCGATAATAATGTCGAAAGTGTATTAACCGAATAAACTTTGCATCCCATTGTGCCTTCTATTATTTTCTTAATAGGTTTCGAAAGGTAAAGTTACGAAATAAGCTGTAAGCAAATTTTTTGTTTAATTTCATAAGATTAAATTGGACTTAACATTCTTGCTTGAGGCTTTTTAGTTTTTGTCTTCTATTGTACTGGAATTATAATAAGTTTGACTGATTGTGATTTGCGGTTGCTATTCCGCTTACGTTATTTGGTGTACGAAGATATTTTCTGAGGTTAGTTTTCGTTTTGTGTGTAATGTTATATATTGAGGCAGGTCATAGTTACAACCGCGGTTGTATATTTGTATTTACAGCCCATTGTTTTCCTACTAGGCTGTTTCGCTCTTGTACAAAGATACGGATCCTTCATAGGATCTCAATTCGATTCGATGTCTTTTAACTCTTGCGCGGGATCAAATTGCAGTTTGTAAAGTATTCAGCCAGCGGGACTTCCAACTATCACGATTTAGTTTAGGGATTGACGATCATCGTTTGTTGTTGTTTATTAGTAGACAGGAAGACGGTGATGTCCATTCTCTTAACATAATACAACAGTTGCCCTTAACGACACCTTAAAGAAGACAGCGGGTGGCCTATTCCTTTCAATGTTTACGAGGCCAATTAGATATTACATCGTTAACTTAAATGTGTTTACTTAAAGGCGAGTTTATAAATAGTTATAAAACTTAAGAACTAGATACTGCCTCCTTGAAAATAATTGCACGCGGACCAGGTATCGCAATACTATTAATTAAGACATCGTAAAATGTGTTGAACCAGATTGTTTATCTCATTATTTCCCATTCCAATTCGAATACCAATTTATAAGTTGCAGGAAGAGGTCTGCAATAAAATTTGCAGACAGGTGCCGATGTTAGGGTTGTTCTTAATAATTATTAGGTACCAAGATAACATCATTCCGGGACACGTTTGGTTTCGTATTGCAATTTTTAATGAACATGTTCTATTTGTATATTACGCAACATAAAGTGGAAATACTTTATGCGAACATAAAATAAATCTTTGACAAACCGTTATTTATAATGGGTGTACTGAGAAGCAAGACATCAGCCGTAAACTTAACAAGGTACTTAGTTCCAGGTTAATATAATACAATAGTTCCTTCTTGGGAACGAACTAGGCATGCCGTTTTGTTCTCGGCACCGGCAGTGCAAACACTCGTTTATTTTTTTTCGCATTCTTGAAATTCTGTCGACGTACCAGCCCTATTCGGTGGAGTGAGCTCAGCGGGTGGCGGTCGGAAACCGCCTGCAGTAAGGTTTCTTTCACAATTGTAAAATGGATCTCTGGTATCGATTAGATACTCGATATCGTAAGCCCACGTTTCGGGTGCTAATTATAGCTATGGGTTTATAGGCTTGAGGCGAAACGAGGTCTTTGAAAACTGCAACAGATAACCGATTATTACAACCAATTGTCGCTTTATGTTTACGTTCTGCAAACTGCTACCGTTGCAAGTATTGTTCTAGAATGTTGTTTCTGAGCTTTCAAAATTATTGAGCTTAAATTTCAGAATAATGAAGGCAGATCAAATCTCGGGAAATATAAACAGAGACTCGAAATTCACTTTGGCTGTTAAGGAGTTCATTAAAATGAATTGAAACCAATCTAGTTTCAGACTGAACATGCATTTAAAAATATTGTCCAAACCTTTTGTTATAGATGTACGAAGAGTCTAAATAAAACCTAATTGAAATTCAATTTATCGGCACATCTTCCTCTTGTTAGGCAGCTAAGGCTAGCAACACACTGACTGTTTGGACTTCAGAGGGAAGTGTACACGGACGACTGGGGCTGTTAATGATCCACACATCAATCTCTCAGGCAACCGCAGACAGCTGAATCCGAAAGCTGTCGACCGTTCGAAACTTCGCAGTTGTAAAATGTATTCTGAAGAAGAAGCATTATTGCTTGCTTTCCTGTCTGGGAAGATTTAAAAGGAAAAGTTCAAACGCGGTTCTACAGTTGCTGTTACTCTTCTAATTTAAAGTTTTCCACCGTGTAAACCTAGCTTTATTGTTCTTTTATTTAAATTAAAGATTTAGATCAGACAATTTCGTGAAGACATCTTAATTCAAATAAGTTTAAAGTTAGCTATTCATTCGAATCAGAAGTAATTTAGCAATCCTATTAAGTCTATTGTTCTCAAGTAGAATAATTTAACTTGACCTCTTTTCTTAGTTGCTTGATTGCTTAAATATCTCTGTAGTAGTTTTCATCATTATTTAAATATTGTATTAAGCAAATTATATCATTATAGTTATTACATCTAATTACGGATTCATTTCACCTTGATCTGCCAGTCGCAGGCGCAAACGCATCATTTTGGCAATATCAATAAGTACTTACTTTAAATACACTGACCTTGTTCCTTATAGATTGTAATTATGATTCACAGGGATTTGCGGCATCCATTAAAACGTCTATTTCGATGTTAAGATAAATTGTTCCCAACTTCAAATAATACATCATCTTAATTAATAAGAAATATAATTGACTAGCTTTTGCAAGCGGCTTCGCTCGCATTAGGAAGTGGGGGGTTAGAAAGAGACAAAAAGTAGCCTATGTCACTCTCCATCCCTTCAACTATCTCCTAAAAACTCACGTTAATTCGTCGGCCCGTCTTTCACGGCAAAACGGAGCACCGAATTGACGTGATTTTTTACACATACAGACACACACACTTTCCCATTTATAATTTTAGTATGGAAGTACTTAAGTACCTATTTTGTTAAAACAACGGATCAAAGATATTTTCATTAAAATCAATGATATGTGCATATAGTTTGTGACATGATAATTTCACACTTGATCAAATTCAACACCTGTCAAAATATTTGATACCCACAATGAAACCACACGTTACTTTGTGAGGCACGAACTATGAAAGCGTAAAGGCGAAAGCAAAGCCATTATCGAATCATTAATTAGTTCCAGTGACATCCAGCACTAATATCAACTTTCTTGGTACAGCGTCAATATGCCGAGAAATTATGATGATTGTGGTAAAAAGTACCCATATGTAGGGTTGCCAGGTCGCTAAACCTAATAGCCGGACAGTCCAGCCATTTTGGCCGGACATTTGGGTAGAAAGGCCGGACACCCTACATTATTGAGGATTTTGTCTCAGCACTAATATGGTATATATTAGTATGTTCGTATGGTTTGTTGTACTAATAAAAACGAAATATCTGTCTTATCGTGTTGGACAGTTGAGAAACATCGGTGTAAGTATGCTAAGCTCAGTCTTAGAAAAGCCGGATAAGCCGGACACTTTTTATTTTGGCTGAACACCTAATCAAAAAGCCTACCTATGTCCGGCTTTATCCGGACGCCTGGCAACGCTACCCATATGTGTGTATGGGTACTTTTAAAAGATGCGGTTCATAGGCGTATGAATGGCGTCATTACGTGGGCAGTCTCACTTCCTTGTCCGTCGCTTTACAATCGGATACTCTATGTGTCCTTATTGATGCGATCTCATCTTCAATACTAGATGTATTTTTAATCAACCTAAAAAAGGGGGTGGTTCTCAATTCGAGTGTATGTTTTTTTTTGTGTGTATGTTACGCGATCATTGCGCCAATTATGAATTGATTTTGATGATTATTTTTTTGTTTGGTCGATCATACTTCAGAGGTGGTCCCATTTAGATTTGAAAATGAGAAAGCCCACCTAAGTGTAAAAAATAGGGGAGCATTAATATTTGAACCTACTGAATTTTTGTAAAAGGTGATGAGCAGTTGACATAAGACTATTGTAACAAATAAAATATTAACTTACCCACTAGAAAGTGAGAAATAAAACTTTTTCCAAAAAAAAACAAACACAACATAGTTATTTTACAGATTTTAGTGTTCTTTTTTAAATTTGGTTGTATTTTTTCCCGAAAAAGTTTTTTTAATACTAGAACCAAAATAAAAACCAAGTTCGTATGTAAGCCGGAATAAACTGCCGAATCGTGCTTCTCATGAGGACCAAGGTCCCTTTTCCCTTTCAATAACCACTTACAAACACAATTTCGTACGCACTCTGACCCCAATGCAGCGTAACCGCGTAACAGCGAAATTGTAGCAAAAAAATCGAGTTTCCGAATTTCACCATCGAGTAATTGTTACGAATCGAATTATCCGCCAGATTTCGGTCGGCTTTGCTCGCTAGTGTGGTTGTGTTTGCGCGTGACTTTCGCAATCGGTGACATTATCGTGTCGTGTCTGGCCAAAAGTTAAACGCCCAACTGACCTCACGGTTTTGGCTACCCAACTAGATAGTTTTTGTGCAAAAGAAACCGAGTTGTCTAATGCAGCTAGACTGATTTCCTTACAATGTTGCAGACTTTTGTCCTTGAACATTTTAAAGTTAAAGTGACTTAACTTTTGACGACCGATGTGGCGCGGCGGGCGAAGGTCCGCCTGCGACGCAAGAGGTTGCGGGTTCGATTCCCGCCTTGGGACAAATGTTTGTACAATCTACAAATATTTGTTCCGGGTGTTCTGGGTATTTGCTATATATAATAAAAATATCTATCTATGTAATGTATTGTATTAAGTATATCAGTCATCTAGTACCCATAACACAAGCTCTGCTTAACTTGGGGCTAGATGATGCTGTGTGGATTGTCCAGCAATATTTATTATTATTTATTATTATTAAAGTAGCTGAAGTTACTTTGAAATACAGTTCCATTGTTTATTTCAATCTCTTAAATTCACTTTCCCTTAATGGCGATCTACTAAAAGCGTTAGCGCTAAGGTCTGTACCTAATGTCCAACATTTTCGAAATTATATTGCATTCAATCAGATTTGCTAAGTAAAGCAAACTCTAATAGGACAAGAAAAGGCTGACATAAATAAAATGTCCGATAGAAAACACGAAACTGTGTAGGTCTATTTCAACAGTATAGAAATGAAGGATATAATTCGTGCTATTATCATAAATAGTGCAACATTCTTCAGTAACAATAACTTCTTGTTAGTTTGTTAATGAAGACAATTCCGCCCATCTTTTTGTTCGTCCACGATAATTTACACGCTATACAACCAATGAAAATGATATCATACCATAGATAATAATTTTGTTATAATAAAATGTGCGGAACAACTGCCAGTGTCTAATCGTCACAGCCCGATATGGAAACGACCAGTCTGTCTATTACTTACGATTTCATTCGAAAAAGATCTTAATCTTTGGCCATTATCGTCTGTATACGTACGTGAAAGGCTATCCGATCTATGTTGGCTTTATTTGGTTAGTAAAATCGAAATTAACTAGGTGGACCGAAGTTTTGAGATGCTTGGGATAGTTGTAATGTTTTTTACGTGTGTCGAACACCGTGTATTACGACGCTTTTTAGTTTGTACCACGTTGTCAGACAGGATAAGAGCTACTAGATCTAATTGCGGCACAGCGGGCGAAGGTCCGCCTGCGACGCAGGAGGTTGCGGGTTCGATTCCCGCCTTGGGACAAATGTTTGTACGATCTGCAAAGATTTGTCCCAGGTGTTCTGGGTATTTGCTATGTATAATAAAAAATATCTATCTATGTAATATATTGTATTAAGAATATCAGTCATCTAGTACCCATAACACAAGCTCTGCTTAGCTTGGGGCTAGATGATGCTGTGTGGAATGTCCAGCATTATTTATTTATTTAATTTCTTTCTTTTTTCTTAATGTTCTTTCTAATCCTAAGCCCTCTCTATCTAATTGATACTGTTAGCTACACTTAAAATTACTGGTAGTGTACCCTCATTAGCTCCTTCCAGTTCCCTCATCCATGGTATGTCAACTTTCACGTTTTTTGTATCATCTACCTCTATAATTACATAAACGCTTTTAATTTCGTCTGCCTTATACGGTGCTCGATTACTCAGCTATCCGATCATTGCGATCCCAATTTATTAAACAGCAGTGCCACTCTACTGGTTAGAGTCTAGACAATCAACGGACTCTTAGCTCGGTTCTTGATAATAAGTAAATGCCGGTCGTGACGTTGCCAATACCTGTTTCCATTTATGCACGAACATTGACGTGTTATAGATAACTTACAGATGTAAATTCTTTTTATGGACCGAAGTTACGTACCGAGTTGTTCTTGCTTAATGTGTTGTAATTTTTGGGCAATAAGCCCTTAAAATGTTGGTTGCCAGTTCAAAAGAATAAGTCTTTTTACAGAGAAAGTCTGAGATTACTGTTCTGGTGTTTCCTTGTACATTGCTATTAACTACTCAAAATTCACGCTACGGTAGACTGGAAACTGAACTCATGCATAGTTCCATAAACCTTTATGTAACTGCGATGATATTCCCTTCGACGTAAAGACAAGCTTAATCGAACGGCCATCATGGCTCGACAATCGAAGAGAAAGCAATTACCGTGCTTTCACAGACGACATCCTAAATCAAGTCCCGACCTTACAATGGAAACTCGTTGGGCGTGCATCCGAAGTATTCCGAAGTGCAGAAAGCACCGCTCGTCTCGTGACGGTGGTGTTCCGATAACGGCATCATCGGGACCTTGACTGGTCGAAGCTTGAACTTTTATAGACCTGACGATCATTTGCCACGGTTCTAACTGGCTACGGGAATAGATTTTCTGAGAATTTGTATTTAATGAGAGATATTTGTTCGTTTGCCTCTTTTTACTAAGGAAAATGAAGAAGTTCCAGAATTATTATTATGTGAAAGCAGAGAGCATACCGTATATTCTGGATATAAAAAGTGATGATAAATAAATAAATAAATATTGCTGGACAATCCACACAGCATCATCTAGCCCCCAAGCCAAGCAGAGCTTGTGTTATGGGTACTAGATGACTGATATACTTAATACAATACATTACATAGATATAAATTTTGATTGTACATAGGAATGACCCAGAACACCCAGAATAAATCTTTGTAGATCGTACAAACATTTGTCCCAAGGCGGGAATCGAACCCGCAACCTCTTGCGCCGCAGGCGGACCTACGCACGCCGCGCCACATCGGTCGTTAAATGACGATGATGATGACATTATTTTTCGTCCAAGTCCACATCTTTTATACTAAAAAATATTATGGACACTGCATACTGCTTATGCTATATAAAGTGTGTAGAGTTATGTGTCATTTTCTAAGAAAATGCTTACATTATATTTTAATTTACAGTATTTTAGATATTTTATTGAGATTATTATTTGCCACCCGGGGTTACGCCAGCACTTTAACAGATTCTAATTAAAATAATTCTTTGCAATTATTTTGTTTCATTTAACATAAATTATATGACATTTTCTTTTCTTATTTAATTTCTAACTCGTGTTGTGGGTTCGATCCCCACACGGAACAAATATTTGTATGACCTACAGGTAGTTGTTCCGAGTCTGGCTGTTTGTGTATGTGAGTTTAAATGTTTGTAAACGCACCCACGATACAGGAGAAATTCCTAGTGTGGGGCAACGCTAAAAAAAAAATATTGAAGTTTAAAACTTCAATTGCATTCAATTAAAATGGGAAAATACTGGTGTCCCTCCCAGTTGTGTGAAGACATTTGTCTTCAAGTTTCAAATGTCATTGCGAAGCTTCGAACGTGGGAGATTCACATTTTAGCAGCAAATCACGTACCATGCTTAGCGTGATTTCTATTGTAAAACGACTATTTCTTGTTTTATTTATTGCAGCTTGTGGCTAGCACTTATTCTGACGCCTGATTTTAATCGCTGCTTATGGTGCTAACTGGACTGTTACATCAGTCGTATCCATATCGAATACTATTATAACTAGCTGTTTGTTACCTAACATTAAATAATCATCACTTTCCTTCTTAACCTATGTAGGATAGGCATAAATGTGCTTACCGTATGACTTGTCGTGGATTGTGTGCTTAACATCATTTAGTGTTTCGTTTGCTGTATTGGTCAATATTTAGCTAACTGGTAACTAATGGTATCAGGTCATATTTACTTTTAACTGTAAAAAGTTGCGTCTCGTTTTCTTTATGGCTTTTTGTTAAACCCAACATTCTGGTGGAAGCAACACACAAATTAAAGGAACTTAAAAAAATACTTCTATATTACACTAGACGTCTTATACCATTAAAATAGCCTTTCTACCAATATGTCCTTCCCGCCGATTCGACTAAAATTAGCTCACTAGACTGATCGACGCGTGTCTACATTATTCGCGGACTGATAGATTAAACCAACTTCAAGTCACGGTAGCATTTTGCAGTCCACTCAGTGCCCACCTTTATTCCAGTTTCTTACGATAAAGTAATCTAGTCATGTTAGGTGGTGCCAATTAGCTTCGTTCAGTTTACAAACTTGATTGATGGTAATTAATATTCATAAAGAGAGTTTGGAAAGTTTGTTTATGAATATGCAGTGCTCAATCAACGATAGGTTAGAGGCGATTCTTTTCATCATCATGATTGCCCGATTGGATGTGATTTACCATATTTGAATATCTTTATCTTTAGCTGCATTAAACATTTCTTTAATTACTCTTTTTAACAACACAATTCCAGAATCCACACATTTTTGAAAAATGTTTTCTTTCGAAGTTTCTGAATTCCTTTAGTTTTAAAGTTAGTATCGATTGAGTATATATAAGTATATACACGTATATAATAATAATATTTATTTATTTCAAAAAAAATAATCTCGTTTCACAATTTAAACATAGGCTAGTCTTGTGTACAAATGAGTTAGCATCTGTAGCCGAACTAGGCACTGTATTTCGGCTATATATATATATTTATTTCTTAAAAAATAAACATTGCCCCGCAATAGGAACTTCTCCTGTGTCGTGGGTGCGTTTACATTTACAAACTTTAAAAGTCACATACACAAACAGCCAGACCCGGAACAACTACATGTAGGCCAAACAAATATTTGTTCCGTGCGGGAATCGAACCCACGACACGCGGCGCAGCAGTCGATCGCTCAGCCACTGCGCCAACCGTGTCGTCGAAATATATTCTTACACCAATTTAATAATCAATGAAGGGCGGTGCTCCTAGTAACTGGACATGCGTGCAAAAAGTGAGCGTTGCCGGTTGATCGAGTTTATATCGATATGTATTCGTATTCGGATATTTTTTGTCTTTATCAACTTGCTACGTCGGTCTTTACGCAATTCAAACTGGATACTCTTACGTGCTTTTAACGATGTATGACATAGGGGCTTTGCGGCTCGTCAATTAAGTTGAACTGTGAAATAAATGTGAACCTCATGTTAGTGTTTTTGCTTTGAAGTGTAAACTGTCGTTAATTTAATTTATTGAGTTGATTGATGGGAAGGATACAGTTCGAATGAGGCCAATAATATTTTTTCTACACAGGTATTATTATTAATTCTTAAATTTGGTTCTAAAGTAAATTGTAAGCATAGGATGTATTTGTGCAAAGTTCCACGTCGTGAAGAAAACATGCCCATGCAAGGCCATGTTTCGGAGTTATATGACAAAAAGTAGAAGCGTCTCCTTGTATTTTTTTCCATGTTGACTTGCTTTGCCAGCCGTATGTCTCAGTATTGTCTGTGCTTGTTAAAAAACTGCTAGCCATGTAAGACCAACTAAAGGACAAGAGAATGGCTCGATAAAATTCCATTTGAAGGAAATGTCAATTGGCCACTTGCTGTATTCAGTATGCCGACATTACTTTTTTATTGTTCTACTATTTTATTTGCTCATGTATGATTTGCCGGTATTTCAAAGCTCTGTGCACCGGATTAGGAAATTGTAAAAGGATTGGATGAAAGGCCATTTTTTGTTGGTTCTTTATTTTAACTTATTGCCTTATTTGATTTTGTAGTACGACAGTTCTCGGTTCTGTTTCAAGATCTCCAATACTATTCTGAAATAATATATCATTGAAGTTACCTTTGTGTTTGCTAACTACATATTATTTTCTACTTTGTCGGATCAACATAGAAATTATTACGCGCAACGTTATAAAACCATGATAAACGTCATTCAGCATCAAAACTATCGACTCTATGCATCGTAAATGTATATCCTATGCTATTAAAACAGCTGTGCCATAATGTGCATGGGCCGTGAACATTTTATGAGAGGCTAGGTGCAGTTTTACTATCGACAGCCCAAATTGAATCGTGCTCTTGTAATCGGACCTAGGTACCTAGTAAGTGTTGCTCGTAAAACTGCCGATACATCGACCTGGCTTGGGTGTTAAACGGGTTGTCTTTCCTTCTTTGACAATCCGTCTCGAAGGACCAACATTTAGAGAGCGCAGGCGTGTAAATAACCAGTTCCCGTGGCGGTATAAAAACAATTACGACTAAGCACATGGAGATCGCACGGTTGGCGCAGTAGTTGAGCGATTGACTGCTAAGCCGTGTGTCGTGGGTTCGATTTCCTCACGGAACAAATAATTTTATGGCCTACTGGTAGTTGTTTCGGGTCTGGCTGTTTGTGTTTGCGAGTTTGAATGTTTGTAAACGCACCCACGATACAGGAGTAATTCCTAGTGTGGGGAAAGTTTTTAAGAAAAATAAAAACATGCCAGCCGCAAACATCGCCTAATACAGATGCTGCTCTTGGGTCAAAATATTGTACCAAATTAGGAGTAAAAGTAGTCAATTGAAATATTTATGTACCTACCCGATTAATATTGTTTGTTTTTAGTAAATTGATCCTATTGATATAAATTTAATTAATGTTTTGAAAACATTGTGTTGCATAAGATAACCAAGGAATTAATCAGTCATAAACATAAACATGACATCACGCTTGTATTTCCCTTAGGGTAAGGCAGAGGTACACCCACATTTCTCCAGTCATGTCGAAACCCATGACCCAGGGCGAGCCTATTGCCATTAACCGGGCACAGAGCCAGTCTCCGGGCTACTATTGAGAAATTTCAGATGGAAAACCCAATAACGCTTAATCAATCATGTCTTTATAGTACCATAGAGTAAGAGTACAAACCTGTAATGCCTATGTAGAAAAAAAAAATGACGATCTCACGTAGACCTTAAGTTAGTTAAGTAGAGAGAAAAGATGTCCGACGTAGGGACACTTCACTTGTAATAATATATGAACGCTGTAAGCAATCAATAAAATAAAAAAGGTGCGGTTGATCATGTCTGCAATAGAATACTCATCTAAAAAAAAAACAATCATGTCTCATAAGATAATCAAAATTACAAAAGTCCAACCCAAACAATAATTGCCGAGAAAGCTACCAACAGATATTTACTGATTATTACACACCAAGACTTTTCACGTCCTTCACTAGTAAAACTTCCTATTACAGCCTTCATTTACTTAAAACATCATCTTTTTGTTTATCTACACACAGAGTCGGAACCGGCTTTCTTCCATAATTTATGCATGTTAATTGACTTTCATAACGGCATGCTGACGACCTTTGAGTAAAAACTCATGGACACTGCATTCCGAATTAGCTGCTTTGTTAAGGTCCAAACGTGCTATATTTAAAGTAGGCCATTTGGCAATAAAACAATGGTTTTAGAGACAATGATGGGAATATTAACTATAATTGCGGCTAGCCATAAGTAATGATGGTATTTGTGTTTATGTTAAATTTCTGATGGTGCCTTATGAAAGTTTTACGTACCGTCTTCCACCGATATTGGTGTCTTTACTTTCACGACATTATAAACAAAGCTATCTATGGCATAACTTTAGAGATTTTTTTGGTTATTGAGTTTATTTATTTTCTGTTATACTTGTGTTTCTGATTTCTGATTTGTTTTTTGTAAAGATTTTTTTTTTTTTACCTAACTACCTGGAAGTTGTACATATGACAGTAATGAGCCATGTACCCAATGTGATTTTCCAACGTCCAAAATAACGAACATGCATTGAAACTTTAATAACTCGATTTAACACCTTGAGGGAACGAATAAATAAATAATGCTGGACTATCCACACAGCATCATCTAGCTCCAAGCTAAGCAGAGGTTATGGGTACTAGATGACTGATAGACTTAATACAATACATTACATAGATAGATATTTTTTTTATTATACATAGCAAATACCCAAAACAAATATTTATAGATCGTACAAACATTTGTCCCAAGGCGGGAATCGAACCCACAACCTCCTGCGTTGCAGGCGGACATTGGTCGTCCATTTTTAAAAATCTTTACCAACTCCTTAAAAAGCAACTCTTGTGTAACATTTAAATGCTTCTAGATTCTAGAACCAGTTCAGCTTTGGCCTGTGCCTTGTCTGTCAGTAAGTTAATTAATTTAAGATTTTTATTCAGTAGATTACATAAGTAAACTTTCGGAAATAAAGTCACTGTATCGCAATCACCTCTACTTTATACACGATAGGTATCTTATTCTAAGACCAAGCTTTTGATGTATTAATATTGTTCGTAATATCTAGGAAAACGTCAAATTGCATCAAGACGTTATCTTCACAATATAGGTAAATGAAATTACTATTTCCTATACTGAATTAAGACGTATGATATATCACACTATTAATTTGAATCTGTAGTGACTTTTGATCAGTATTGAGATCTCAGCTGGCTTAGGTACTAAATACATAGTTAACAGAGACTACCAGTGTGGCACAAATAAATCTTGCTTTGTTATCAGAATTCCTATTATATTCAATGCTTATTTATTCAACCTGTTCATGTTTGTTTGAATGATTTCATATGGTGTTACTCCCAACAGCCCACGCGCAGCGAAAGCCGAAAAAGAAACTTCTATTCTTTTATTTTTTGTTCCGTGCTATTCGTCCCCTGTACAACACCAACCGATGTACACATAAATCGATTTAGTATACAGTTACATCGATTACGAAAGATTGGATCGAGTTGCGATTCTGAGATATTCGGGTGGTCCAATTTTCAGTAAGTGGGTAACTAGGTGTGTGTTCAGCGTGATAAATTGCTGTTATTTTGGGTAACACGTAAAGGTATTTTAATAATGGTCGATTTGAGAAACTCCACGTTAGTAAATTGAAATAGTAAATGACTTGACTAGGTTACGATGGATGCATCTGCACGATTATTCTGTATTATCGTGAGATGTGTGAGAATCGTTTCATGTTATGAAGAACAACAGTTAAATCGCCGTTGTTATGTGATGTCCATAGATTCAAAAGTTCGTGTGCAATATTCCATATCCATAGGTGCCTTCTTGAACAATTCAGCGAGTCGATTAGAATTTGGGATTTAAGGTTTTTATAATTCCACTCTAATGCTTCTAGTGCTACCCAAACCCAACATAGTCCAATAACTTTAATGATACAGAATTCTTCAAAGTTTAGATAGCAAGCAAAAGGAGCATAACGATAACCTGATACAATTCTCGTTTCTCGTAAATATATTAATGATCGATCAGGTTTGATGCCTAGTCAAACCAGTCGAGGCGAGTTTAGAGGTGGTGTAACACACGGAAACTAGACTGTTAAAAGATTAAGATGATTGATATCGTTAATCGATCATGGATGATCAAATAAAGTCATAAAATCGTCACTTTGATCTATAAATTCGTAATTGAGAAGGCATTCATTTTTGGCGATAAAAAATGTTTTCTAATTAGACTGGATATATATTAAAACTCCAATTTACTTAATTAATAATATGCTCCACATGTTCCGGTTAAACCCTTATTACTTTTAATTGACGTTGTGTGTGCTGAGGTATGTAACTAAGTTTTACCAATCAAGAAATTCCTTAAATTGTCCAATTCAGGACTATGTAAATGAGGTGACTACTCCATAAACTTTATTAATATATGAAAGACACATTACCCAATTTGATATAGAAAGGAAAGGGGGACTTGTATTTCTCGTTACTTATATGAGCCAATTGTATTAAGTTATTATCCTACTCCTGACCAGCTGTCACCTGTTTTGACTTTAGTGGCACTTAATTCCATTTATTACATATGGCAAAACTTAAGTTTGATAACACTTAATGTTACTATTGATCATTAAATACTGATCATTCGTAACGATATTCACATCACACACACATCATTAGGCTATATTAGTCCACTGCTGGACATAGCCCTCTCCTAATGAGCGCCATAGCGCCCTGTCTTCAGCTTGCCGCATCCAGCATCTGCCTGCAGTCTTTTGCAGATCGTCATCTCACCTGGTCAGAGGGCGTCCTACACTACGTTTGCCGAGTCGCAGTCACTCAACAACAAAAAAAAAGACAAACGATATTCACGATATAGAATAATTAAATGAAGAAAAAAGACGTACTGAAAATAAAGATACAACAGAATATCTCGCCAGCTGATTTTACTTATCAAACCAAATCTCCCAGTTTAGCCGTTCGCTTAATGCATCTGGTAGAAACAATCATATTGACTTATAAAGTTGAAGTTGTCTCTCTTTCGTGTTTCACATATTTAATTGGTCTGTCCCACCATCAGTACAATTAATGCACAGAACATAATAAGAAAAACTGTTTCCTGCCAACCCTGAATCCCTTCCACTATAAAACTCTCGCTAGATTTTAGTGCTTCGACATCAATTGAGCCTTTACGACCGTCGCGTCGTCCTTAACGATTCAACCCTATTCCTATTAATTTTATGACGTAACTGTCTTACCACCAAAATTATTGTCCAATAAGTGAGTCACGTGGACCGGTTCCCACACCCACTGTGCGCCTACGCAGCGCACCGAAACGTTGACATCACTTATGCAAGGGTTGTTATGTTACACTTGCTTTTATTTTTGTTTCTGTATCTTAATATTTGTTGTATGAGTACTGATTTATGTATGAATATATACTTTCACTTCTCCTTTAACTTTAACTATACATATTCCATACGTAATTTATACAAAAGCTATGGGCAAGCTCAATTAACGACTAAATGGAGTTTTAAATCAGTCAACTGCTAAATATATGACTGGTACTGGAAAACCTAGATAATGTCACATCATCTGCCTAGCCTTTTCCCAACTATGTTGGGGTCGGCTCCCAGTCTAACTGGATGCAGCTGAATACCAATATTTTACATGGAGCTACTGCCTATCTGATCTCCATAAGCCAGTTACTGGGCAAGACGATATCCCTTAATTGTCTGACTTTCGGATTGAATCTACAAATGACAGCCGGGAGCAACGGCTTAACGTGCTTTCCGAGGCACGGATGAGTCTCAATATGTTACGAACGGTCACCCATCCACAGACTGACCTCGGCAAGCGTAGCTTAACCTTTCGCTCAACCCTTGCGGCTGTTTATATTTAGTCACGAGCGCTCTCAAAACCTAGATAATGTAACCTTTTTTTATTTAAAATATCAGTATCAAATCCGATGTATTCAAGTCGTTCACCTCAAAGAACAATGAGACGATATTTTATTCTGAATTCTGTTTCTATGTAATTAATATTGACAACATATGGTTACATCCCTTGGTCTGTCTCAACATGTTCCCCATGCTATGGTTAATGGGATTTTGCGTCTACTATAATTTTATTCTGGGCTTTTTCACTTGTTTTATTTTAAAGAAACAATTGGCTCATATCCCGTCCTGGGTCTGTCTACGTTCTGATGTTATTGTTCTTGATTATTAACTTAACTTGATTTTGAATCGTGAGTGGTATATATTCATCTCTATTTCTCTCTTTGCCTGCGATGTTCTGTACAATATACATAGGTTTTAGGATGATTAAATTTAACATAAAGCTGTATTAAATAGAAAATAATACAACTTTTCTACAAATCAAACCAAAATCAATGAAAGAATTGAATATGGAAAAAAAGCATTGTTAATCAGTTGACGAGCCACATTCAATTGTTTTCAATTTCACTGTCCATCTTTGTTTAGCCCAACAGATCGACCACAACAAAATGCTATCTAAACAAATATTTAATTGGTATTGCTAATTGCTGACTCGGTCCTATTGTTCCCTTGGCGATTCTTTCTCACAATTGCCATTGTGGTTAGACAATGTTGGGAGCTGACCTTAAGGATCATGATGCAACGACTTTTTGTTGCTGTAGGAAGCGATGGGTTCTTAGAACGGTGCCTTTCGATTTAGGTTCTGATTATTGGGAACATAGTCGTATCTTGAAGTATCTTGTGCCGTGTTTGATTTTGTGATTGTCTTCTGTTGTTACGGTTGCCTGTGTGATTTGTTTAAGCTTTTATATTTTTTCAGGTTTATAGGTATAAGGGTATTTTTTGAGGAGCTCGTGGTTAAATAAAAACCGCCGCACGGGTTGATCGAAGGTAAGTTACGCTTGCCTATGGCAGTCTGTGGATGGGTGAGCGTTCGTTACATATCGAGACTCCTCCGTGCCTTGGAAAGCACGCTAAGGGTTTGGTCCTGGCTGTCATTTGTAGATCTTTGACAGTCGTTACGGGTAGTCAGAAGCCCGAAAGTCTGACAACCAGTCTTACCAAGGGGTATCGGGTTGAACAGTAACCGGGTTGTGGAGGTCAGATAGGCAGTCGCTCCACGTAATATACTGGTATTCCGCTGCATCCGGTTAGACTGGCGGCCGACCCAACATAGTTGGGAAAAGGCTAGGGCCATGATGATTTTTTCAGGTTTAGATTGTTTTTTTTTATAATTAATTTTTTCAGACCGAAAAGTGACGTAACATC
Organism: Phlogophora meticulosa; assembly: GCA_905147745.2. Classification (NCBI taxonomy): domain Eukaryota; kingdom Metazoa; phylum Arthropoda; class Insecta; order Lepidoptera; family Noctuidae; genus Phlogophora; species Phlogophora meticulosa. The sequence goes on along the minus strand of LR990528.1, from coordinate 6,358,273 downwards.
GTCTTGTTCCTCTTTATAGCCACAACTATCTTCATCAGCAATAAAATCTTTTAATGTGTTAAACTAACACTGCTTAAGCTGGTGACTGCTTTCTCACCTTATTTTACTTTTAATGACCATTTTATCGTTCCATCTATAACACATTTAATTTCTTGTTTCAGATGTACGAGAAGGCAGCATAGTTTGAGTAATGCGAACACTCCGGTGTCATAATTTCTGCGTAAGTACAATTTTATGTAACATCCATTATACGTGGTTGTCGATTCGTTTTCAATTCGATACGCGTAGTTAACGGGCTTGAAACTAGTGGTTACTGCTTGATCTATGTTGATGGTAGCAAAAAGATAAGCTGGTTTAGAACTTGGAGTTGTATTAAAAATGTGTGGGTTCATACATTTTTCATGAGCCTACTTTTTTGTCTAATCAGTGAGTATACGACTCAATAAGATGTGATTCGTTATGTGAGTGACGTGTCATTAATATTTGAGAGCCTACAAACTGGTGTATGAAAAGATGCTATTCAGTCTGCAAGGACATCGCTCATCATCATGATCATCTTTTTTGAAGAGCTCTATGACAATCATTTAATCGTAACTTGGAGATGAAAATTAGTTAGTGATGTAGAAATCTAAAATTCTCAGACATATAGATTGAGGATCGGATACATACATATGGAACAAGATAAATCTTGAAATAAAAGTAAATGGCTTCGCTTATTGAAACCATAGACTTTTTATGGATATTTTTAATAATTATGTTTTTGTACAATCGTCTGTTACATAGATGTTTAATATTTTACGACAATTTCTTTTTGAAATCAAGTCATATTCCGTTCAGGTTATGACCATGAAGTTCGATGAAGTCAGATCTATAAAGATTATACTGGATTGAGTATTAAGATGTGAAGGTACGACATTGATTTTGACATTTATGATTATATTTAATTTTAAAGATCCAATCGCCTTTACAGGTCGCTTAACTTCAAGGCGACTTTTGTTGTAACTGCATATTTATTTAAATTTTGTATAAAATTGTGGGAGTACCTATAAAAAATTAAATCTACTTTATAGGCACCTGTGTCTCGCAGTAGGTATTTGACAAAGTTAAAATTAAGTAAATAAACGTCGACATAATTAAGACAGCTTTTTAGTTTATATTTATGACCTATAAATATGCTTAAATAATTTCATTTAATTACCTCCATCCGCTCATTAAGTTTATAGCTCCTGTTAACCTAATATTATCTCCACATAAATAATTACTTTTGATCGTTAATATCGGTAAGTTATTGTTAAGTCGGCCCATACCTTCTAATATAATGTCACGATATCGTGACGATCTCGTAATCGTATAGATAAATTGTTCAGTGATATATTGCAGTGATATTTCTAAATTAACTACTAGTTATGCACGTAGGCATTGTTATTATCGATACTTATTGTATGCAAGTCAATGTATGTGAAGTATTTAACGACCTGGATTAATTTGTCACTACTAAAATAAAAAAAAAAGAATGACTTTTAACTTACTTACTTAACTTTTACTACTTACTTTTAATTTACTTACTTACAAACAACTTTAGAATACTAGGAGCTGCTAGAGAGGGAGGAGGTACCGATGGATATGCTAGGAGTATGTGAGGATCGCAGCAGGTGGCGTTCGGTAGTTTCTGCCTACCCCAATGTGAAAGAGGCGTGAGTTTATGTATGTACATATGCGTATGTGTAGAATATAATACTCTTAATTGTACACCACAAAAACTTTCAAATAATAATTTTATGACCTGCACACTGCACAGGGTGTCACAATCTCTTACAGACAACCTTTTGATGGACTTGATAGAGATGGATAAAGATATGTTAGTGGTTGTTTGTTGGTAGTTGTAAAGAGGTAGCATAAACAAATAAAATAACGTAACGTAACGTAAGAACGTTGGTTCTTTCGATGCTCGAATGTTATTTTCGACGGTTAATGCCAAAAACTTGAGTGCTTAGCACGCACACTTCATTTATTAAATGGTTGCTAAAGTAATATTATCAAATAACCCAACTGGTCCAAAGGTACCGATATCATTGAACGCCTACGTATGTAAGTATAGTGGTCACTCAGTTGTCGAAATTAGAATGTTCTAGTTTTATAAACTTTCTTGACAAAGTATCCTAAGTGTTTTCACTTTATCTATAATTAAGTATGTACTAGTTTTTGGTCGCGGCTTCGCTCGCGTTAGAAAGTGGGGGGTTAGAAAGAGACAAAAAGTAGCCTTTGTCACTCTCCATCCCTTCAACTATATCCACTTAAAACATCACGTCAATTCGTCGCTCCGTTTCACCTTGAAAGGCGGACAAACAGACATGCACACTTTCCAATTTGTAATATTAGTATATTGACTAAGAAGAAGCTCCTTTTATATTCCATACCGAACGACTCTCAGCCAACTGCTGTCTAATCTCTTCCTATTTATTAGTGATTATGTCATTGATCTGAACTAATATTTTAAATGAAGTGGTAAGATTTGTTCATTTAAGTATATTTGCTTGTAGCTGACACCCTCTAAAACTTCTTAAACTATTAAAAAAAATCTTTCACCTATAGAAAGCTACTTTATTAGTGAGTAACACAGGCTTTATTAGTGAGGAAAATGTCAGCCATTTTAAAAAGAAGTTGTTCCTATTTCTAGTTGAAAAGACGTATTACTCGATCGAAGACTTTTTAAATGACAAATTATGACTAAATTTAATTTTCTTTGACATTTTTAATAATTAATAATGAAATTCAATTACTTTATTTTATGCGGCTCATGACATTTTTCAATTGCTTCATTTATTTTATCCTAGAATTTATTAATTATGATAGTAAGATAACCAGCCCACTAATATTATATTTATATTTGTATGCCAATTATTGGCCGAACATACAGATCAGCCAAAATGTATAAATAACACCTTTTTGAACTTATGTTCACAAATAAAGTTTGATTTGATTTGATTTGATTTGCTTTGTTTTTGGGGAAAAAAGGGCATGTTAAAGTTTGAAGGGAAAAGTAAGAAATTCACACGGACTAAGTCGCGGATGAAGTGCTAGATTACCATAAAGTTTTAAATATCCAAAAAGGTTCTAATGCTCATAGTACCTATACGTACCTATTGTTGATCTACAATAGGTATGTGGTACATGTCCAAGCTTGAAAATACAGCGACATGCATGCGTTATGTAAGAACTTTTCATTAGATAAGTAAGCATGGCTGCTATCTTTGCATTGGCCAACGCACTATCAAATACTTTATCGGCCTCAGCTTCTTCGAAATCAGATACAAATGGAACCAATTATACGCGATTAGAATTCTTTCCAATTTGTGCAATATAAAATGCAATTGAAGTACAGTTAAGCAAGAATTGTTTGCAAGACTTGTTTAACAACAAACGTTCTAGTTTAAGATAAATCTTTGGCTATAAAACTGCTGGTTTTATTGATCAGTTGGTTTGTTCGAGTGAAAACATTATCAGGCCACTTTAACAAGTTGTCTTAAACGGCGATTACTATACGATATACAGATGCTGATAGAGTAAAGGGGTCCATTTTCGCCACAGTAAATTATATTGCAGAAACTTCTTGCAAGGAACCTTCTATGGGATCGCTAAATTATACATTTAGCTATTAAATAGAAATAAATAGTTGCTTTCATTCGTCAATAAATAAATAATAATAAATAATGCTGGACAATCCACACACCAACCCCCTGCGTCACAGGCGTACACTCGCTCGCCGCGCCACATCGGTCGTCAATCCTGGTTTACTTTCAGATTTGTTGAGCTTTTGTGATCCTCATGGTGATGGTGTCCTTACTTGGATATAGTCTCTGTAACTGCAGACATTAGTATGTACTCCTACTAAATGATTTTTAAGCGCGGTTTTGGAACCCAAAATATTGCGCGTTCACTTCAAATTTTGAATTTTGACGCAGGTATACAAATAAACCTAGACCGGGTAGGTCGCTACATATCATTCTAATTCCTATTTATTACTTGCACATGTAGGTAACAGGATTTTAACAAATTTATTTTTCGGCACTGTTAAACCTGTTAGAGGAATGATATATTATATGACTGATAGTTATAACAACTTTAAAATCTACCTCGTATCTTGACAATATACCTACCATCGTATTGTGGTAACTTATCCCAGTCTACAAAAGATATAGACACATCCATTAAAATAGCAAATATATTAGAGAACTCCGCGAAAATCGTATCAACGCACTTTATTCAACAGTTTTATTACAACTTTATCGTAATTCGATTCAAATGCAATCGCATAACGAAATCGATTCATTAGAACGACGCCCACCTACATCGCTCGAAAATCGGTTATTGTGTTGTAATTTGTAATATCGTAATTACGTTAACAATTTGTTAAGTAAACTATATTTTGCATCGATTTAGATAATTCTGAATAGCGCTCTTAGCGTGACCATGAATGGAGAATTTATTATTATTTGGCGAATAACTTGGGCGATTAAGGTTTACAATTTTATATCTAGAGATTATGAATATGCTTCGATGGTAAACATTTCGTTGTACCTACCTGCCGCCTGCAAAACTGAAAATGTCTTAACATTTAAGCTCGGCACAAGTCCTCTTGAATAAAATTTACAATCATAGTATTGGACTGGACCGGATGTTAGCAATCACCTAAGAATCGAGGTAGGTTCTTGACACTCTTGATGATAATCGGTGAGACTTTACAAAAGGATTTATAAGGAGAACCACAATAGTGCAGTTGCGTTTAAAAGATTTCAGAAAGTGTTGTTTGAAGCTTTCGTTAATTTTTGGGAGCCATACCATGTTCAACTTTTTGTTATAGTTGAAAAGAAATCAACAGTCGACAGCCTGTTTTTGCTATTTTTCAAACTCCTCCACTGTTCTTTTCTGATTAATTTCGTTGCGGTATCCAAGACAGTTGAATCGTTTCTCCGGGACTCATCGGGCTTCATTGTCTCGACGCTTTTCTGGTGGTTCTGACTGTTGATTCTGGTTTTCAGTAGTTGCAGTGGTTTGGGAATAGTGTGGCGGTCTTGTCTAACTTAACAACATAACATCAATTCTGTAATCCCCGTCGGGAAAGGCAAATATGTACCTGTAGTACTCCCACATTTCGCCAGTAATATTAAAGTCCCAGGTGGCGATCTTATTACTATCGACCGGGCATAAATCCAGACACCGGGCTGCTTCTGAGAAATTTCAAATGTAAAAATCCAATAACATTTTACCCGACCCTGCAATAAAACCCTGGATATTAAATATTTAGGCGTTTTCTTGTTTTAATAAAAAAACTGTTAAAGGTACCTAAGTCCAATAAAAAAATCTGACTAAGGTCATCATCATTTGTCTGCCTTTTACCACCTATGTTGGGGTTGGCTTCCAATCTAACTGGATGAATACCAGTATTCTACTTGGAGCGGCTGCCTGTGCCTATCTGACCTGCACAATCCAGAAACTGGGCAACACGATATCCCTTGACTGGTTGTCAGACTTTCGGGCTTCTGAATACTTGATACGACTGTCAGAGATCTACAAATGACAGCCGGGATCAATGGCTTTACGTACTTTCCGATGCAGGGAGGAGTCTCGATATGTTACGAGCGGTCATCCATCCAGAGACTGTCCTCGGCAAGCGTAGCTTAACGTTTGATGCCACGAGCTCCTCACTCTAGAAATTAAATATTAAGGCGTTTTCTAGTGTTCACGAAAACTGGTACTGGAACGTACCAGTATTAGTATGTCCCACTAATACTAGTACGTAGAGGTGTACACGTTTTTGATTGAAAAGAATATGTCAACGGTCAAAGTGAACATAACATCACGCTTGTATTCCCTAAAGGGTAGGGCAGAAGTGCATCTTTAGTAACACCCACATTTCGACAGTTATGTTAAGTCCCATGTTATAGGGGGCGAGCCTATTGCCATAAGCCGGGCACACATCATCGTTTTCTGTTGCTAGTGAGAACATTCCGATTAGAAAAACTCAATAACACTGCCTGACCTGGGAATCGGACCAAGGACGTTACGCTCAGCATTCGCTCTCCGGACCACCAGAAAGGTGGCAGTCAACTGTCTTAGTTGTTGTAACTAGTTTCGCTTCGTGGATTTGATCGTTTTCAGACGGCTTAACATTTTTCCTGAATTAAAGATGTAAGTAAATGTTGATATAAAGGTGACAAAATAAAATCGAATCGAGAATCATCATACATCAATTGTCTGGAAATTTTGTAATAAGGAACGGACTGATAAATGGATTTCTCTTAAAAAAATGTATATTATTTTGATCCTTACACGGTCAAAATATTTCTTGATACATGTAGCTCACAATATAAGTAGAACAAAGCCAGGAAAAGGTTTAAAATAAGAGAAGTGAAACTTCAATTACAATTTCCAATATCTTTGGATGGTAATAAACATAAACTGCTATTTTATGTAATTTTATGGTTAGTTATAAACAAAGGAAGCGCGCGCACCTGTCTTCCGTACGCGGTGCGTTCGCGCAGCACAGCTGTTTGATTGCCAGCTTAAAAAAAATAAAGGGTTGCCAGCGAAAAAAATATTACGAGGATAAAGCCGATTAAGTGCTGAGATGAAGATGTTTTAAGTTCCGTAGAGAATTTTATTAACTTTTTTATAGAGTTGCAAACTGTTTTGTTTCTTTTGAAACCTTAAGAGTAAATTACTTCAAAAGTTTTCTTTACTAGGTAACTTTTAGGACGTCACTTCTTGCCACTAATTCGAAATAAGATGCAGCGACGAGTCACATTAATAAACCAAAAATATATCAGAGATGTAGCTACCTAGTTTTAAAATATTGACCTAACAATGACGTTTAAAAGTGTCTGAAAAGATCATTATCATCATCTGCCTAACCTTTTCTCAACCGTATGGATGGATGGGATTGGCTTGGGAGCGACCGTCTTTCTGAGCTTCACAACACAGTTAATGGGTAACACGATGATATCCTTTGTTAGGTTTTCGGGCTGACTACCCGTAACGACTGTCAAAGATCAAGGAATGATGGCCGGGACCTACACACCAGGAGACACCTGTCTCGGTTAGTATGGAATGAATGAACGGTCACCCGTCCACGAACTCACTTTGACAAATATAGCTTAACCTTCGATCGACCCGTGCGGCTGTTACTATTTAGTCACAGATCTCTCAAGTATGAATAGAATATACAGGGTGGAAGGAATATGGATGCACAAACAGTTACCATGAGTTCAGTACACGATTCTAGATCCCGCAGCGTTGAAATTTTTTGTAGGCTTTTTCCACGTTGTTACGTTTTTACTGATGTGTTTTTTACTTAAAACAGGAAATAAGAATAATCGTTTCTATCTCGCCGGGTAGTATTCGTATTATTGTTTAACACTTTTAGTGCCCAGCACCCGGGTCAAAAAATAGTTCGTTCATGTATCTAGAACTCGCTTCCCGAGTCGTACATGTAAAAAGCTATAGATTTGACGCATGACGACGCAGACGCATTATGTAATTTGCTAAACATTATGACGTACAAGTTAAATTGTATTTTTTAACTGGGCAGCGAATGTGTTAAAAAGTAAATACTTTCCGTCTTTTATTAAAACTCATTGGGTTAGGTAGAAATCATGATTTTTATATCTTCAATGTAAAAAAAAACATCAGGAAAAAAAACGTAGAAATTACAAAAACCCGACGAAAAATTTCGTTTGTGAGTCGTCGACGTCCCTTCCAAGGGTGGTATAGGAATAAACAACAATTCATATTGTTGTGACGCGATACTATTATTTATATTTTTGTTACAAATAACGCAACATGTTATTATATGGTATTGAGACTTATGGCGGAAAAGCTAGTCTGTTTTCATTTCACAACTATTTCCTCGTCATATTTCCATAAGCTTTGATCTTTAACTTATTTCCCACTCGTTATTGATAAAATTTCTGGTAAAACAAAGCTGTTTGCCCATACCTTTTCAGGTGATTATTAAGTAAGCTTTGCCTTACCTGTAACCCTTTGACTTTGAGCGGGCCAGTACGGAGTTCCAATGGAATAATAGACCAGCTTATATTGGTCTGGTTTTGTGACTACCAACGTGCGGCTTACCGTACGTCCTTTATTTTTATCCTAGATTTTATATCACCCCAGAGATAGAGCTTGCAGGGACTTTGATACACGACTGAAGCAAACAATACAGTTAAAGCCTCATTCAGACATATTCATAGATTACCTTACGACATTACCTTTTGATATCAAATCGAATCAGTTTAATAACTTTAATATACCTTCTGAAGCTAAATCATTTCCGAACAGATTACGATATAGGTGCACGGTGCACATTATTGCCTTTAATTTCATAGTAGGTACTTCAAATAGGCTAGTACCGCTCGCACCCAACGCGGCCTTTGCGTTTCGTCACAGCCACATTCCTGGGCCGCGGATCTAGTGTAGGGCTGACAAGTAATCTAGGAAAATGTCCATTTCAATGTTGAAATGGCTAAACAATGTGGGTGAATAATGGCGATAAATCAAGGGACATCAAGACGTTGGGCGTCAACATGCAAGAAAGGACAACGTGGAATAGTTTGAATTGTTGTTTGTTAGCAGGCCTTCAAAATGAAGGGATACAGATCCCTTCATTTTGAAGGCAAAGAAAAACATAATATTCACCACAAAATATTACTCTTCCACACACTTAACTCACCGAGAGGTTAACACTCCACACTCCATTTTAGTTTATTTTTATTTAAAATTTTATTTTTTCTTTTTCTCTATTGTTAAATGATATACCTCCTGTTATTAATAAGTCTAATTAAGCGAGTAATGTAATGTTCATCACAAGGAAGATCGCTGATATCTGAGATACAGATATTTTATATCTAGTTCAGACACAGATGCCTTCATTATAAAATTAAGAAAATTAAAACTTCTACATACGTGCACATTGAAATAAAAACTTAGTACTTCGAATTTCGAATGGTAATTTAAGTAAATCTTTTGAAAATAAAAAACATAAACTAAATGTCTGAAAACCAAGCTTCCATGAAGAAAAATCCGAACTGGACAACTTAATTCGAATGCTCAAGTCACAACACACGGCAGTGGCAGCTGTCACCGGTAGGATAAGATTGCATCTGTTGGTAATATTCTCCCTTATGCTTCTGGCGACTGTTTGCAGGTCCATGATCTGTCTTCCATGATTAATCATACAGCTGACTCTTACGACACTAACGGGAAGTAACAGGGAGGTCAAATTCTAGTAAGACGATTATACAATATAGATATTATACACGTGGGCCAACCCTAATCTAGCGTCGACTTGTCTCAGCATGCCGACAAACATGTTGATCTATGTGGCGTGTTATTCTACTTTTGGGAACTTCCAATTAAAGTAAGACGAATTAGTACAAAAGATTTAAGGTGCGCTTCGACTGTAAATAAAACGTTCGGTTGTTATGGTCAATGGAGTATGCGTAGTGATTGATATATCACTTTATAAGAGCATGTTTTAAGTAATTGGAGATATGAATCCACCGTTTTAGGCCTAATTATTTATTGGCCTAATTATACTTCGGGACTGCATCGTTGGTCTAGTGGTGGCAAGCGCCTGCTGAGCATGGTCATGGTCCTGGGTTTGATTCCCTAAGGCTAAGTTTTATAGGGTTTTTCCATCTGGAATTCTTCAGTAACAGGCTGGGTTGGTGCCCGGTCAGAAGCTCTCCCCACTATTACATGGGACTTAAACATAATTTGTGAAATGTGGGTACTATACCTAGGTACCTCTGAATGTGATGTAATTATTCTTCTTTACTTGTTTCTAGCCCGTCATGAATAATTGTTTCGTCTGCATTTTGCATGTTTCATTTCGAGTTCCAGTACTTGAGGCTCGCAGATAATATATATAATTGACCTGCCTACACATTTCTGGACCTTTATAAAACGGGGGAACCTGCTGTCCAAACTATAAAGTACCTACGTAAGTTAATTTCACACCCACGACCTGTAGGTCGTTTAATTAGTAAGTGAGTCATTCACTACGCTTTGACGTATGAACTTTGCACATTCACTGACAGCTGGTAGAATTAACCCACTGACCTACGTTATTGCAGAAAGAAACATCAAAACAATAACTTCTTTTATTTCTTCAAAACTGTTCTTAATAGGGGAACTAGACTGTGATTATCTATTACCACAAGTTTAGGGAAAAAATATATAACAACGAGAATTTACGGTCACTTTTTGCATACAAAAAGTAGTGTATCGAAATCGGTTCGCTCTGTTTCATGTGAATTTCTACCGAAATGGGACGAAAGCGACAATCTAAGTGATTGTAGGGTCGACACTTTAAACATGGCCGAATTGAGGCTCATGGTTCGGCTTCAGCTGACAGGTGTTACTGCATGGGTGACGCGCACGCGCGCGTGTTCTATGTGTGTGTGTGTATGTATGTATGTGTATATGGATGTGTGTGTGTGTTTGTATGTGTGTGTGTTGTTTAAAACATATAACATCACACCTGTTCTAACAGAAGGGTTGCACTAACACTCACATTACGCTAGTTATTTTTAAGTTCTATGTAATAGAGGGGTAATTGACGGTGACGTGAGATATGTTGATAGTCGGGGAGAACAAGAAAAATACCCCGAACAATATGGAACTAGAGCCATTCAGAAGGAGGATGCAACCGCGCATCCTATAGATACATGATCCCAGCCTGACACCCATGAAAAAAGAGAAAGTGGCCTCATTCCTGACAACCACAGTACTTAGTCGTTTGAATGTGACATAAATAAGGTTTCTATCAGCAACAGACTACATAGGAAATAGGAATTACTAGATTATGTTTCGTGGTCGTGAAAGGTAATCTCGCCTACCGCTAAATGTAATTATGTTATGACGTTAATATTTTATGTTTTGTTCATTTCCTTTGCAAATAGAACGTAACGGGATTAGTGACCAATTATGTTATTAAAGTGAACTTTGTTTATATTACAAATAAATAGTAAAATATTGCTATTGAGTCCACCTGCGTATGAATATTTTAGAGTTTAAAATTTTGTCAGACTTTTAGGTACACGGTTTTCTTTCTGTCAGTGAAATTGATGTTTCAAATACTAAAAGGGTTTGAACGACGTTAAAATCACGGCAAAGAAAGAAGGGCTCTGTTGATTACTGAAGTGCTTTTCTGTAATATTTAAGAAAATTTCCATTAACCTTATTTATTTCATTGATTTAAATCTTTCTACATAAGTAGTAAAATATGTTGTAACTATTTTGTAACTGCATTCCCATGTTTATTCCATGCCGTGGCAACCTTTAATTAAGGCTACACTATATAATGTAAAAATAACGAGTATTTTACTAACATGTATTTTTGGTGTATGCTCTGTTGGTTGACCTTAAATAAATAAATTTCCAATTTTTCGATACGTGTAAAAGTTTTGTCTATTCTAAAACTTCAAGGCAATAGCATCAGTAGTTCCTGAAATTAGCAGCGTATATACAGACGAAGGTTTCTCTTTTAGATCTTCTTTAATGAGCCCTAAAAATAGCCTTTTATGGCTCGTAGTGGTGTCAAATTTGTTCCCACCTTTAACCCTTTCGCTGCCCAGTTCAAAAATACGATTTAACTTGTATGTCATAATGGATTGTTTTATTTTAGTTGGATGTCATAATGTTTGGCAAACGACATAATCCGGGTAGGGGGTGATGGGCATGTTCACATCTCATCTATAGCTTTTTACATGTACGACTCGGGAGGCGAGTTCTGGATACATGAACAAACTATTTTTCGACCCGGGAGCCGGGTGCTGGGCACTAAAAGTGTTAATGAGCCCTAAAAATAGCTTTTAATAGCTCGTGGTGGTGTAAAATTTGTTGCCACTGGCCCACCTTTAAAGCACAGGTGAAAGGACATTACTTGTATTATTATGCTTTACAAAAGCTATATTACTCAAATTACAGCAATTAATGGGCCTGGCAGCGTTAATTACCGCTAAATTGCTTATTAAGAGGCCTTAGGCAAAACATAAATACTTAACTTTACAAATGCTATGATTGTCTTACAGCAGAATGTGCAATCGGATAATATTATTGATAGTTTATGGTTTTGACAGCCCTTGTGTAACGGTTTGACTTCTTGACCAAAACACAGATGTTTTTGTGTGTCGAGAATGAGCACAAAGTTGTTCTTGTCCCTGTCTTTCGTTTATCTGTTATGTTATTTGAGGTGACTGGCAAAAATAAAAGTTTTTTGATAATCAAGTTTTCTTCAACACTACGATGATGGATTTGATAGTAAAATTGCTAATTTCTTATTCGATTGTCAATTGTTTGAATAAATGAGTTAAAGCTATATTTATGCCTTACTAGCTGTGCCCGCGACTTCGTTTATGTGGAATTTGACCAAGGTTTTTTTTTTTTAATAAATGCAGCCTCTGTTACTCCATAAGTCGGCTATCTGCCAGTAGAAATCCCGTCAAAATCGGTACAACCGTGTCGCAGATTACCTCAAACAAACAAAGAGACTGACCGACAGACAGACAAAAACAATATTAATGTGTTTGTATAACTACCGTGTAAATAAACTTTTATATGCATTTAGAGAAAAGCTTTTTTTTTGGCGTATAGATTTTTATAAATAACGCATCAGCTATCCCCTAGATGTAGGTCCATCTGATAGGCGACGGCGACTTGTTCGGCAACTTGATCCTCATAAAACGATGAAAATTGATTATCTTAGCGTGTATGTGTAGGTATGAGCAATCAGCAATGATTTAAATGAGTAATTTAAACAATACACCAAAACAAACTGAAGAGTGATAAAAACCGTTAAAAAAACTATTGAATAAGATACCTTAGTAATCACTACGATTAATACTTGTCTGCCTATTTAAATCTGTAAAACAAAACTTGTACATAATCAAAAGTGAATATTTGTTGAATATTTATGAGCAGTTGTTTCCAAACAAAATGGGAAGATTAATAATTATAATAACTCAATTAAATATGACATAACGTTGGAATTAAATTGTTTCTCGTGCTTGTCAATTTGTCTAGATGTGACACAGCTCTTTGAATATTTGTGATATTCTTTCAAAATTGAGATAGACGTGACAATGACCAACAGCCTTAAAGACATCATACATTACGTGTATTTATAATTTTCTTCTGCTTATGCTCGTTTAAGTAATTATACCCCATTTATAAAACTATTGAGGATAATGATTTTATTTTTTATTTTCATTTTCAGTGAATATTAAGTTCCGTTATTTCACGATTAGTAAAAGGTTACTTTGGTTTGGTTTTGTTTGCTTTGAACAAATTTCAACTAATAAGCCAGTGTATATTAATTTTACATTACTAGTAAGTACTAGTTGTAGTCATTGTTAAATCATAAAAGTTGTGGAACTTGTAGTTATTTTTCCAAAAACACATAAGCACCTACACAAGTATATTTGATACACTTTTGGAAACTAAATTGGAAACATTAAATACCCTATTCTATTTACAATTTAACACTAAAATGCAGTCCTTTAAATAATACAGAGTTGTTTTTAAAACAGTTACAACCATACTGGGGGCGATGGTACCTACCTACTCATGATCATAAACAACTTTATCTGAAACTAACCTACTACTAACTCAATAACCCAGAAATATTAAAAAAAAAAATCATACAAAATGCAATATTTACCAGATGAAAATGCAGCAACAGATTTCCTGACTGGGGGCCTTCATTGTAAGGTCACCACAGGATCGTCCGATTAAGCAGTACACAGCCGTCTAGTGCTGAACTGCGAGTGGCCCTACCTAAAAATAAAAAATAAAAAAACAGCAACAGTTTTTTTTTTGTGAATAAATAAATATCTATCTACTGTTATTAAATAAATTAGCTATTATTATTAAATTAAACCTATCACATTTATATTATTACCAGAAATGTATGTAATGTGTGATTTATGTAAATTAAAAGGAATATATTTTCAGTACCAGTTGTAACATAAAATACTATGAACCTAGAGTTCTTTGTGTGGCAGTCTCTCGTTAATTTTAATGTGTTTTTCAAAGTTGTCCATTGTTTGACGCCAACCTTGTTTAATGAATATTGAACATGAAGACTTTTTATGGATTTTGTACAAAATTATTGCCCTGAGCTAAGCTTTTATTGAGATGTAAAGTGGTACTAGACGAGAATGTGCTACATGGCTGAAAGGAGATCTAAATTATTGAGAAATCCTTGCTTTTCTCTGAAATGTAGTTAATTTTCTGTAGCAATGAGCAATATGCTTAACATAACATCGTCACGGCTATATTCCCCGATGCATTAGTGTACCTATAGTTCACCTATTCACACTGTAAAGCGCCCACTACTTAGGGCGCGAGCCTATTACCATCTACCAACACAAATCTAGACTCCGGGCTACTATACCAGCCTGTTACTGTCCCACTGCAGGGCAAAGGCCTCTTCTCATACAGAGAAGGCACGAGCATTAATCACCACGCTTGCTCAAGACGGGTTGGCGATTTCAGACTTATATTAATTATAAGTCCAGGTTTCCTCACGATGTTTTCCTTCACCGATGTCAGTGATGTCCAAGATAAACTTAGAAAGTACATATGAATTGGAAAACTCACATTGGTTCTTGCCCAGGTTTGAACGCACAACCTCGTGCACAAGAGGCGAGGCCTAAACCACTGGGCCGTCATGACATTCATGACCGTCCGTCATGACTCCGGGCTACTACTGAGAAATTACTAAAAGAATAATCCGGTATCATATTGCCCAACCCGGGAATCGAACCCATTTACTCACGCTGTGCTCGGTAGACGAACGAGACAGTCCGATCATTCGGTATAATAGTGTAGTTACTCGTATATCCTGTTCGTCAAACCTTAGATTATGGATTATGCATAGGAATTCGAGTGTAGGAATCTAGTCCTAACCCTATTTAGCGCATACTTGACGCGTATAGAATTACATTAAAGTTTCGGTTCTACCCTTTCTAAATATCTTACTAATTCAATAAACAAATATCAAGAACACTTGATTTATTGTTTTTGTAAGTTTCAATTAAATTAAATAATTAATCAACAAATATGACTGTAGGCGGCTCCAGATTTGGTATTGCTTGCAGCAGTAACGTGAGTTTTAATGAATTAACGATGGCCAAAGGTAAAATAAACAAATTAAATAAT
The DNA here is from genome assembly GCA_905147745.2 of Phlogophora meticulosa. Classification (NCBI taxonomy): domain Eukaryota; kingdom Metazoa; phylum Arthropoda; class Insecta; order Lepidoptera; family Noctuidae; genus Phlogophora; species Phlogophora meticulosa. The sequence goes on along the minus strand of LR990528.1, from coordinate 6,343,051 downwards.
TCGATTGATCTACTTACGTATTCGATTGTTGATTGTGGCTGGCTAATAAAACAATCGATTGCTCGGAACTTGCTACGATTTGCTAAACATAACAATGGGAAAGATGTCGTCGAATAAAATTGGAGGCGCGTCGATTTCAATTAATTCCACTGTTACAGCTATTCAATTGTTTGATTTTATGTGATGGCGAACAAATCGAATCTTGTTATTGGTTAAAAGAAACGATGTATGGATTGTGTGAAAGATAACATGGCAAGAAAGGAGATAACGGTAAATAGTAATGTATGGGAGTAAGACATACTGTCCTGACCCCAATTAATTGGAATAAGGGCAGTAAGATGATGTACTTACTGTTTTTAATTTATTTGGCGGCATTGTTGGCGGAGTGTTCGATTTCCGCACGGATCATCCGTATAAGTATATTTGTATGGCCTACATGGTAGTTGTTCCGGGTCTGGGTGTTTGTATGAGTTTAAATGTTTGTAGACGCACCCACCACATTGGAGAAATTCCTAGTGTGGGGACATGTATTAATTAATCAAAAAAGACAGAAAAAATAGAATAACAATTAACAATAACACTACTGGTACACAGGTTAAATTAACAACTTTATTTGATGTTGTGTATCAATGGTCCCTTAACGCCTAACCGGCTGTTGTTAGCCTAACACACTTTTGACCCATAAGTACCTATCCTGAAAATGTCAATTGTTGTAATTTTCTTTTAAATGTTTTGGATAGGTACCTATCTTTTCTCAATTCCGGCCGTAGCCGCGGGCCCACATTACTTTCAATCTCCTTATTTATGTATCGTTCCATCAGCATTACTTACATTATTAGCAGTACACAATGTAATACTAATTGTAATCTACAGCCTAATCTATCGTCGATGAAATTTTACGCTAATCTGTTCACTCGTTTACGACTTACAAGTGGTTAATGGTTAGTAGTTGAGTAAGCTTTAGTCACGCATAACTATCTGGATACCGAGTATTTTACAGATTAGTCGATTTAGATCATCAGAATAATGCAGCTGGAAGTAAGTATTGATATTTATTCCCTTAATTACGTCCTGTCGAACGAACTTCAGTAGATGGCGATGGCAACTTTGGACTGGAGTCGATCGAGGCAGATTGTCTGGTTAACACCTTAACTGCCAGAAAACGATACACAATAGTAAATGTATTGTGTGTCGGTCACTTAAGGTGTTAAAGGGATCCAGTGACCACGATCCTCAGTAATGAGGGACCGATTGAAGAAGAAAAGACCTGCTGTTATTAGGTTTTATTAGTTCGAAGAACACTGCCACGTTGGTCTACTGGTTGCAAGCGCTACTACTGAACAGAAGGTCTTGAGCTCAATTACCGGGACAGTTAAGTATTTTCCTTATGGAAATGCTCAGTAGCAGCTTGGAGTCTGGATTGTGCTCGTTGATGATAGTAATGTTATAACATGTTACTTGGGTGTACTATATGTGCATCTCTGCCTCACCCTTCTTGGCTTAAAAGCGTGATGTCATGTTTATCTGGAACAAGTTTACATAAATATAAATATTGCTGGACAATGCACACAGCATCATCTAGCCCCAAGCTAAGCAGAGCTTGTGTTATGGGTGCTAGATGACTGATATACTTAATACAATACATTACACACATACATATTTTTTATTATATATAGAAAATACCCAGAACACCCGGAACAAATCTTTGTAGATCGTACAAACATTTGTCCCAAGGCGGGAATTGGACCCGCTTTTATTTGTTGGTTGCTTTAGGCTACTTATGAATATAATATGAACCACAGAACAGTCTCCTTAAGTAATTCTATAACTTATCTCACAGCGAAACGCTCACATAATTTTGCCAACCATCTTCCTTAGTCACGCATGTTACGTAACTAATACAACATTATGGGAAATAATTATAATTCGCATATAGTAAGCGTGAGATAAAGGCATGGTCCAAAGGTATGCGTTGCGTGCGACTGCGAGGTCATACAATCGCCGCTTTCTCATATACCTGAACCGAAAGAGCTTGAATTATCATTTCAGGTGAGCGCGCAGTCACATTGTGTATGAACGAACACAGATAGTACTGAACATAATGTCCGGGATTCTAGGAACTTAGCCTTGCAATCAGATAATTATTCTTGTAATTATTTACAGTAGTATTCCTAAACTTGGTGATATGAAAATGGGGTGATATTCGACTTCAATAAACATTGATTTATTGAAATTTATTTTAATTATATTTTTTACATTATTTGCAATGTTTTGTACACATTCTCCATATGCATGACGTTTTTTTTTTATTCCAATGCGATTTGTGTCAGTCAACGGAAGCCATCTGTCTAATCTTATCACAACCCAAAAATGAGCGAGCGAAACGTTCCGTGGTGTCTGCCTACCACCATGGGAAAAAGGTGTGAGTTTAAGTGTGTATGCGCAGCGGCCAGCACATCAAGCTAATCCAATCCCTCGAATTACTTTGATAGTTTTTCAACTTTATTACAAAAGGATAAGGTTCATGTTCAATTGGGAAAATTTGACAGTCTACGTACCTCCTACAGCGAAATTGAAAATATCCGACAGCGTATTGAACCTACATTTCGGAAGTCGCCTATTACACAAATACACGTTTTCATTTCTAACGATTGAAGTTACAGGCATTACAACATTCTTAAGTTAAATAATTACGGTGATTTTCTCTTATGACGTAAGCAGAACATGCAAATATCTTCCTGCCGCTTCTATATAACTGTTTAGATGAGTATGTCAGGCTACACTTTACCGTTACACATGATTCATTCTTATGTGAAACTAAAGAATTTCAGCACATTTAATGTGTTTTTGAAACATAAAATTAGCATAAAACAAATATACGTATTAAGATAATTAAGCTAGGCTAAGCTTCTTAATTATATTGTGATGGTAAAGCTGACTTTTAAGATAAAACTTTACTTAAAACTAACTTCAAAGCTGCAAACATTATATTTTAACTAAGTGACTATTGTAATTAAATATACAGCCATTAAAATACCGTTCTCACGTTTCAGGCTGTATAAACAAACGCCCTGTCTTTGCAGATACTATTGACAATAAAATATGTTCCAAAGATTTAGTTTTGACTGAATTTAAGGTTAGGATAGGGCGGCATTCTCTGTCTACTACCAGTTCAAAATATTTAAAATTATAATTACGCGATTGTTTATTGCGTTGACAAACAGGTCTATTTCTATTGAGTAACTTAGTTTGGAGTAGGTATTTTAAAACAAGTTTTAAGTCTTAGCCATTAGGAAAATCCTAAAAAACACAGGTAAAATAAAACATAACACCGTAAAACTAACAGTCACAGTATGACACTACTATGTTCCCATTTCTTATGCTTAACGTGCTAATAGTGTGGCCCAACCTGTCTATAGATATCGAGGTCAGGCGTATTAGCACTTATTATCGACATACTTGTACACGCCCACCCAGCTTCCTATAGAAAGCTTAAACAAATACATAAAAGGGAAGCTTCTAATGAAGCTATTCACAATTAATGATACGTTTATAAGCCTCATATAAGAACAGGTTATAATCTGTGTTTTTGTGGCTGTATCAATGTGTACAAACAAATTATCCAGTTCTCTGTTGGCGATTAAATTATTACAAAAAACCAAATATGGTTTAAAACAAAAACAAAAGAACGTTTAGATATTTTCCACTTGTACACACCGTACTTACTTATCAAGTCCCACGCATCACTTTTAGATCTTCAGATTAGTCTCAAACGTGGACATCGTTACATGGGTTCCTCATTTTATAACATGTAGTGATTATGTACTCTGTCTATTTTATCACATGAGCCAAATGAAAACAGCGCATTAAAGTATATTAGCTGTTTATCGCCGCGTTAAAGTAGCTGGAAATCAACTGGAAACTGGTTAATGTTTCCGTGGCCGACGGCCCTGCAATTTGTCACTACTCCTGTACTATTCCAATCATTAATCCCCGACACATTATTGCAGCCGTTTCAAGCAGGAACGTACTTCTTGTTGACACTGATTGGAGTTCCTTTCACGCTCACAGAGGAAAGAACATCGACTACGCGAACATCAAAGATGCTACTTAGCAAACAAACAGACGGGATTTTGAAAAGGGAGCGACGGTTAGATTGCATCACGTAAGTTATTAGACGTTATGATGAGGGGATATCGGCTCTCTTACATAGCTCGACATGCACGCGGTAATACCTGTTCTCAACAGACATAAATCATAAAGCAAACACGGAAAACAATTAACAGAAAATAACGAACAATTTCACCCGACACGAGTTTAAAGATAGCGATCTTCCAATCAGCTGTCAATTTAAAAAAAAGTGTTGGCCTCGATCGCATTTTATCGATACTATTACGCAAATGAGGTGCATGGTCAACTAACCACAGGAGAGGTAATTAAAGATTGCGATTGCATTAAATGATTATAATAATGAAGTGCAATCGTTTCATTCGTTTCCATTATATTTGCTATTCCTGCTTAGGATATTTACAGAGTTAATTAAAAGCGTGGAGTTAATATAACACGCTTCAGAAAGTTTGTTCTGATTTAACACACATAAGTTCTATTCGGTTACGTCATAATTGCTTCGCAATTTCGATTATGCCGTGGTAAAAGTGTTAATAACAATGTGTTAGCAAATTTATTATGTGTTGTAAAATGGGATCATTTATTGTTCTGTGCCATAATAAAAAGCTATTACGTTATAGTTATGCCATCCGCTGTGTAATTAACATTTCTCGTTAACATGTCCAGTTGCTTTAGTTCTTTATTAAGCCCAGCGTGTGCATTACAGCCGTTATTTAAATACTAACAACGACTTAATTAAAGTTTTATTTGTATCATGAATGCTCGGTCGGCATCTATTGGCTGAGTAACTACAAACGACAATCGATAAACTGTGCTGTGAAATAAATCTTATAGTTTGTCTTTCTTGATGTTCGATCGATAACATCGTTAGAGTTATTTAAAACACTTGCACCGCGTAGGTGAACGCCTCGCAACAGTGGAACAATAAATCGTCTGTCGAGTAGCAACGACGAGACAAGATTATCGATAATTTTGACATGCAACACTAGCCCGCCGATGTTTGGTCTCTTGTAATTTTTTAATAAATACCAGATAGATTTTAGTTTTACGAAATAAAAAGAAATCGGAAACTTTTTAATATTTATGTTCGCGAAACACCTGGCCACCTAGAATTCTATACTAAACACTCATAAATAAAATCTTATGTGATATCTTATAGCTGGATAGTAACACTATATTTTACTGGTTCTATGCTCGGACTGTGTAGGAACTGGTTCCAGCAAATTATACATGTCTCTTTGTATCCGGTGCCTCTTCTTCGCTATAATTTATAGCATCTGCTTTCTAAACCCTACGGTTAGCTTCGTAGACGCTTCCATGTTTTAATTCACTGCTGGCAAGCTGGATGTTTCTTTATAAATTTTAAAGAGCTGCATTGTGATTTTATTTGTTAGATGCTATCATAAATTGGATGGAGTAAAAGGCGTTTGCTGCGTTCAGAAACGAGACTTGAAAGTTTATTACAATATTCTAAGAAGTTATGTTAGAAGCCGTTTCTTTAATAGAATTTTATTACTTTTCATGTTGGTTGTAAAAAAAAAAAAACTTTATTTGTGTTCTCTTTTTAAGCTTTTTACTAAAGGAATATAAGCAATATTACTCTCGTATTTAAAAATATATATTTCAGTGCTTTAGAAATCGGAGTAAAATAAAAGACAGCAGTCCAATAAATCTCTAAACTAATCGCGTGAAATATGAGGCTCCAAGACGATAACAGAAACTATAAATCAGGCACTAACCACTTAATTCCAAGATGGCGGGAGAAATATAATTGCATAGTACACAACTTAAAAAAAAGAATACGCACAGTCGTCAAAAAACTAATTCTTAGAAAAGCCGCAGGCTACTGTCAAGCTACTATTTTAGCAGTAAAAAGTGGTCGCACAACCATTTTATCGCTACTTTAATCTCATACCGAAAAGCATATTTTTTTTACACTGTGATATTTTATCATAAGCGTAGTTATATCATGTCTAGTGTGAGTCTGCACTAAAGTACGTGTGAGATTGTGCGTGCGATGAGTACTAAGTTTAAAGGTGTAAAGATTGAAAAATGTCAGTGGCCTCATATCTTTTAAAGTAGCAAGGCACTACTGTTGGAGTTAAGGTTGAATTCTTAAGAAAGAATGTCACTGATGAAAATGTTGATCCTGGTCCTTGATTTGTTTTCTGATCAGGCAGCTCCTGTCGAATAAAGATCATCGTATCAGGGTTTTTTTTAAAGGAAAGAGTGGCTAGGTGATTTGAATGCGAAGTGAGCTGTCATCAATCAGTCAGTGAATTGACAGTTCACGTCACCTATGTATGATTTAAAAGGGTTTTCACGCAGTTTCTCCCTTGATCGAATTTCTGATGATGTGCACCAAATTTTCCTATTTAGTTCAGTTGCCATTTCAAACTTAGAAATCAGATATGTATATCATTAAATTTAAATATCAAGTTTACATAATAACTTAATTTTATTGGTGCACCATTAACATTAGCATTAATTATTATTATTGAACCAATTAGCATAATGCATTATGCTAAAAACGAGATTAGCATACTAAGTACAGTGATACTGCTAGAGAGCAGTTTAAAAGCTTAAGATTATGGCATAGACTCACGTAAACAAGAGTGTTTTAATAGATTTATGACTACGCTGATCAATTTGACTTGTCAAACCGTTTGACACATAAACATTTCTACGTCAGATTGACGTTGACAGGTTACGTCAGTTAATTAATTATGTAAGTGCATATTTAATAGTTTTAATTACAACGTTTTTCGATGTAATTGGCCAGCTTAAAATTCTGTTTTCTTTTTTATGGTTTGACTTTAATTGACCGTTTGGATTCATTTTGATGGTCATTTGGAACATTGACTGGAGTTTCTACTTTTTAACTTTACTAAACCTTCACACTCAAATGTGTGTTTTGCAATTTTAAACATGGGTTTCGATTGATGGGACTGGCTTTTAGGACATGTAATAATATTATCTAATTTTATTATCATTAAAAGTACCCAAATGATAAGTCAGAAAAAGAAGAATATTTGATTATAAATTTTAACCTAATTTTTTATTCACATATTTCACAGCCGTAACGATTCATTACCTTTGTAGTAACCAAATAGGGTTTTTAATGCCTCATTAAATCTACAAAAGTAAGCCATAAATATCTCTTCATCCTACAATAAAGTTTCCAACAAACTTTTTACCATAAATCTATTAAAAAAAGAAGTCCGAAGTCACAAGCCTATAAAGTGTAAAAATATAGCACCTTTAATTATTATTGATGCCGTAAAGACTCGCTGTCTAACGCGCTTGCATTCTTTGCAACAAAATTACATGACGGTTCAGTACCTAATAGCGTATCCATACCACAGGCTACCTGTTTCTTAGCATAATGACTGGCCTAACTGGAGCTTTGTGTTAAGGAATGTTTAGGAATTCTCTATACTGTGCAGTGTACACTTGGCGGGAAAGGCTTCTTGTAACGTTTTAAGTTGTGATCGAATCGTAATTGATTAGTTTCGTAGTGTTGTGTTTCAAGTAACTTTAAACCTTTCTTTCTGTTGGAAATACGAAGGCTGTGTTGCTAAGAGTTGTTTATTGCCTATACATTACAACAAATTCGCAATTTTGTTACTTGAAAGTGTTTGACTTATTTGTGTTTGGCTTAAGTGTTTGACAAACTTACTTCGTATATTTAACGAACGTTGAACATGAAACCTTTGCTCAACATAAATAATTCCAAATATTCTTATTAAAAAAGAATGCACAGCCGTTACTGATATTATGCTTATCCTTCATACTGTAATGACTGTTACATCATTTACCGTAGTCTTAAAGAAATGAAACACCACCACATCCAATTTCATAGACACCGTCAATTTCCTTACTCCAGCAATTTCTTTAAGCGAAACAAAATACTTCAGCTTTATCTATGTATACGTAGGTATTATAAACACAGCTTACACCTCAGCGCAAATCCCGTTTCTATCTTCACGTAATAACACTAATCCTGGCGACTAGAAAATACCCGAGCCGCACCCAACTACATCGGCCACGAATTAAACTCTTAATTGCATGTACATTGCCGCTTTACATTCGCTCTCTGATATGTAGTTAGAGGCAAAATGTTAATGGATTGTTACCTTAAGAGGCAACTTTACAGTCGTGGTTCGCTTGTATCCTGGGAAAACGGAACGGGGCTGCCGTATCACAATCCGTTTGACAGAACAATTGGGTTCAGTTAATATTCATGGGATCTGTCAATTATTTTCTCAACGGTTCAGCGTATCGCTATCTACATTAGAGGTTATTGGATGTTAATTGTGGAATTATTCAGTTCTGAATGTGACGAAATGAAGGTGGAACGTGCTCAAATCATGCATGTGTCGTAATAGCCTAGTGGTGATGACCTCTCCCCTGATGCACGTGGTTGTCGGTTCCCATCCAAGCAATTACCAATGTGATGTTTTTAATTTAATTCATATGTACCGAGTTACTTCCCAGGTTTAAAAGCGAACTATTATAGGGCAACCTGGACATACTATAATTAATAGAAATCCAAAATCGCCAATCCGCACGAAGCAAGCGTAATGCTCGTGCCTTCTCAGTATAAGAAGAGGCGAAAAGCCTCTTCTTCCCAGCAGTCGGCACTACCTAAGAAGCTGGTATTATTATTTTATTTCTTCTTTCTCTTTTTTTTTCTTTCTTTTCTTTTTTTAAAAACGTTGCCCCACACTAGGAATTTCTCCTGTATCGTGGGTGCGCTTACAAACATTTAAATTCACATACACAAACAGCCAGACGCGGAACAACTACCTGTAGGCCATACAAATATTTGTTCCGTGCGGGGATCGAACCCGCGACACGCGGCGCAGCAGCCAATCGCTCAGCCACTGCGCCAACCGTGTCGTCGATATCCAATCAACTCCATGCACCCCTTGATCTTGCGCGTTACTACTTTTACTGAAAACAATTATCGTCTGAGCTCACAACTGTTATGACCAAGCATTCCCAGTATGTTGTTAACAATTTACAAGGAGTTGTGAATTCCATTTACTTGACACGTCTTTCAACGCCTTTTACGACCCACGAGATAAAAAAGGATAGGTGAGCCGTCTTTAGACGACGCAATGAGCAATGCCACTGTAATAATTAAAACGACAACTACATAGGTACCTTTTCATTATCAATTCCCATACTTACATACGCCCTTTTCTTTACGGACACCGCAAAATCTTAATACCCATAAACCAGTGTAATCGCCTCTACGTTAATTTACAACGCACTTATTCAGCTTAACCCGTTGATTGCTTGATGTTGAAACTGTCAGTAAACTTGCTAAACATTAAAACGCGACAGCGATAAATATCTCATATTTTATGTCAACTCGCTTCCTATTTCATAAATCTGCGGATTACTTCGATCGGATAAAAGGAGCTTATTACCTATTTATGATGTTCAGCCATTACTTCCCCTTTGACATTGGGCGTCGTTTAGGATATTGTTGCATAAGTAACAATGCCATCCTTTATGGAAAACACCGTTCTAAAATGAACCTTTGGACTTGGTGATAGGGTTCCATCAGCTTACTCGTCACTGAAGTATATGTTTGGAAGTCCGCAAAGACGCGTCGCCTGACTGATGGTTATCCGATATCCATAAGATGGTATGCTAAATCGCCGTTGATGGTCAGATGTGTTATTCAGTGTACAGGATGAGTATATTATTATTATGCTTTTACTGTTACTTTGATGACATGATTGTTAGTTTCTAGTCGTGATTTCTCAATAACAATGAATAGTAAAGTTAAGTCCTATTGCTTGGTTGAAATTTTTATTAAAACTACTAAAAAGTATCAGCATGTTTATTAGAGTTTAAGATGTCTGGTTTTCTCTTTCTTTCGCACCGGCTTCGCCCGCGTGGTATGTTGATAAAAAAAGTAGCCTATGTCCTTTGGTGCAATCTATCTCTCTGCCAAATTTTATCGAAATCTGTTCAGTGGTTAAGGCGTGAAAGACGGACAAACAGACACACACACTTTCTAATTTATAATATTATTATGGATATAACTTATCTGCAAAGGACCGCGTCAAATACATATTTATTTTTCATTACATTCTACAGTTGAAACATTATTCAAAGACCACCTTGCATTTCTTGCTGAATACAATCACGCAGGTGCATTTTGAACCAACACATTGGACGCCTCGCCTATTCAAATGAAAAAGTTTAGCAACAAAAGTAAAGTCAGCACTGGATTTATTCTAAGAGGTTTCGGTGGCGATGTCGCGGTGATAACATCTAGATCGGATCTCCTTGCGTGCCGATCCGATCTTCCAGCTCCTGCTTTAATGAGCCCTGGTGATTCAGTCTCGTGGGAGTGGTTAGAAAATTGTCCGTTTTTATCATACATACGACGTCACTTATGTAATAGTGCGCTTATTATGCACATACATCAGCATCACTTTATCTTTGTTTAGAACTGTGTTTCCTGGGTGGTTGTTTTCTGATGTGTCCGGTGCCTTTTGAATAACGGAATGGTACTAAAACAACAGTTGTTCAGAAGCTTGTTTACTCCTCAAGATTATAAAATAGAAGCTGTATTAAACAAAGTAATGATTATAGGCTTTTGGCCAGTAGCAGCAGAGTTATACAATAGACTTCGTTGTTTAGAAATAATAATGATTTGGTCGATTCATAATAATCTATCTCTCATACTATTTGACGACACGGTTGGCGCGGTGGTTGAGCCATCGGCTGCTGCACCGCGTGTTGTGGGTTCGATCCCCACACGGAACAAATATTTGTATGGCCTACAGGTAGTTGTTTCGGGTCTGGCTGTTTGTGTATGTGAGTTTAAATGTTTGTAAACGCACCCACGATACAGGAGAAATTCCTAGTGTGGGGCAACGTTTTTTTTTAAAACAAAAAAAAACAAAAACTATTACCTCAAGATGAGCCCAACGAATAAATTGTACTTAATGCGACGATAGGCGATAGCTATGTTCCTGGAAACTCATAATGTGACAAAAGACGATCAAGAGCAGCTATTTTTCTGAATACTAAGTCACATTATACAGGGCTCATGAATCTGCTTCTCCAGAATCCTGGATGTAAGTATTTAGCAATGATCAGGATTATTTATTGAAACGGTTTATAAGGTCTAAATTTGGTAGTTGATACTGTAGAATCGTTATAGATATTACGATGTCAACTCAAAGATCGTTGGTTTAGATTGAACTTCACAATGTAGTAAAAACAAAATGTATTTCAAATAAATCCGTGAAATTAGTTTTAGTGTTGTTAGGTAATATTTGCTTAATCGTTCTGATGAATTATATTAGTGCTCAAATTTTCAGATAGCCTTGATAAAGATTTGTAGGTTTTCGTTTGAATTTTTGACCATGAAGTTATAAAAAATCAAATTTTTATTGTATGATTCAATGTCTTCAGTTCCATATTTCCTTAATAAAGGCGATTGTTCTTATTTCCCCTTTAATAAAACACTTATGTCCATAACTACTAATTACCTGTAATAATAAAGAAAAAGTGCAATCCAGTTCAATATTGAGCAAGTTTCCATATTGCATTCACAAATAAGATTAGATAGTGAACAAAATTTTATTTATTTGAATGATAATCAGCATTTTCTTTGTATTTTTATCACGTCCGGCTTTGCAATCATCATTTTAAATCGTTATGGTAATCACATCTGCATCTTATTATCTAACTGCATAATGAAATAATATTCAAATGAGGAATTAAACATGCAAGATCTTGTCGATGTTTCTCAGAATCTCTTTGTGTGAATTCAAAAATTGTGTAACAATATGTAATTTTATTATAACAGTAGGATTATTTATCGGCGATAAATTAAGAATCCATCTAGTTTAAATGGTCCATCTCATTTGTTTTTGTATGATTGCAAGCAGGTGACAGTTTGTCATTAATTTATTTTATTGCTCTGAACATCAGCAAAGCTGGAGTGACCTCTGTCGGTCTTAGGTTTTAGTACTACATATATCTTCATGCCTACCTGTGACTGGTTCAGCTTTTCTTACTTCTGATGCACTATTATTTATGCAAATCATAATTTATTTCAGGGATTTGAACTTATATAAACTTCATTTTAATAGCCTATTAAATTACGTTAATGCTTATTTCCTTTGTGGCTTCTGGTCTTGGCTATACTTTAACAACCATTGCTGGCTTAATTGCTACTTTAATAGGCCTCTTTTGTACGATCAGCGCAGTGGGCGTTGAAGTGGGCCAAAGTGGGTGTACGGGAGCCATAACAATAACATTCTCAGTTACTATTCGCAATAGAGCCAGTTATAACAGGAACTGGCTTGTTAGCACAACAACTGACTTCCCTAACCTGATCATAGCCTAATACAACATTAAAATAATAAATTATGAGAAACCAGAAATTTTCACTGCACTAATTACTTAACTTCAGCTAGAGTTGGCCTTTGCACTTTGCAATATTTCGTTCATTAGCAACATGGTCATTAGGTCTGCGAGCAATTGATCATACGTTACATCTCTATTTCACAAATCGGTTATAATTTTACTGCTCTGTGCAGGGTTATCACCATCCATCAGGGTGTCGTTTTGATCATGAATATGATTATTATGGGGTTCTTTTTTCATCATCCTCCTGCCCTTATCCTTTCCATAAATCTCTATTTGCTGTTATTTCATCACCACACAGTCACCTTCTTTTTAACTATATCATCTTTCACCCAATCCATCCATCTTTTCTTTGGTCTCTCTCTACTCTTGTAACCCAGCACATTCATACTTAAAACTCTCCTCACAACATGGTCCTGATTCCTTCGCATCACTTGCCCATACCATGACAACTCTTATTTCCAATCAATAAATACAAATTGACGATTGACTCTTCATGGTATAACTATACCGAGATTTCCTGATTTAAGGAAAATAGAAACTAATTTTCAAGATGAGTGGAGTTAAATTAAATTGTGTAATGTTGTTTTATTCAGTCTTTCACTTACCTAAATAAATATTTAAAGCTCTTTCTTATTTTTATTAATTGGAATACTTTTGTTTTTATTCGTGACGTTTAAGCGACAAAAGTAAGAATACTTTCGATTCACCGCTAACCCTAGCATCGTAATACATCAAAATCCGCTGACACGAAGACGCTGCAGCGCTGTTAATTTACATCAGTCACGAGCACTAAGCTGCGACCCAATGAACTTTAGATGAAGATGTTACGTAATCCTATGCAAATCATGAGGATGCACCAAACACAGGCTTTATGTAAACACTTTCACGAACTAATAGAGGTTCTATACGTAATGCTAAGGTAATATAAGGGAATGGATCGTGAGGGTTTTGATTTGTTGCTTTATCTTCTCCATCTTTGCTGTCGTTGTTAAGGGTTTTATTATGTAATAAAATTCACACTATATATAAGTGCTTTTCATAATAGTATTTCTGAGTGACTTCTTGGGTATAAGACTGGTTGATAGTGTCGTAATTTTCGGCGAGTCTTTTCTCCGTGCGCCATCTGTTCTTCAAGATCTTGCTGTCTTTAATTACACTATAAGGACTCCAGAAAACTCACTATTAGTTATTATACCGGTTGGCGCAGTGGCCGAGCCATTGGCGTTGGTTGGTTGTGGGTTCAATTCCCGTACGGAACAAATATTTTTACGGCCTACAGATAGTTCTTCTGGATCTGGCTCTTTGTGTATGTGAGTTTAATTGTTTCTAAACGCACCTACGACACAGGAGAAACTCCTAGTTTAGGGCAAAGTTTTATAAAATGTAAATAAAATCCAAAACGTGTTTGCAACTGAATTAATTTACGTGTATTATTCTGTAAATACAGCTGCATGATCTGTTTAGTTTAGTTCCTAACTTTCTATGTCTGTACGACAATTCACTCTGACAATAGTGAAATTTCGCATTTAGCCATATGCGGCCCTTTTACTACATGTACGTGTGGGAATTTATGTTGTTTGTCGTATGTGGAGATAGTATCAGCGATAGGAGATAGGACCAACAAGTTCAAATAATCCAACCCGTGGCAGATCCTGTATTTTATTGGTGTCTTTTCTCATTGTGTGGGCCAAGGGCCACACTGTACGCCCATTTTACTTTAGTCTGTACCAAACTGTGGCACACCTATGGTTTATTAATGTTATGTGGTTGGTTATCATGTCATTTTACTTTTATTCTTTCGCCTTTATTCTTTTTTATACATATAAATTACATTATTAAATATTTCAAAGCAAAAATAAAAAAATTAAACATAAAAATTAAAAAAATAGTAGCCCACCGGCATTGGGAACAGAGTCCAAGCTACCGGTGGTCAGGGCTCTTGAGAAAGGAACCTCTTAACGATACGTGCCGTTTCCAGGAGTACCGCTTGCTGGATCAAGCCCTTGATCCAGCTGCCTAACGAGAGCCTCCTTAGGTGTTGGTGGAGGCTCTTGGCTATTATACCATTGGCCGTCACAACTATCGGCACAATGACTGCTGTATTCACATCCCACATGTCAACAACCTCCCGAGCCAGATTAAGATACTTCATCTGTTTCTCTTTCTCAGCCTTCACGAGGTTCTTGTCATGTGGAACCGTATTATTCTTTCTATTGTTATAATCATCGACTAGGTTTTAATTTACTTAACTTTTATTTTTAGCTGACTTGACAAACTTATCTCGTAAAAAAATATCTAGGTACATTTGTATCATAAAACTACATTGGAGACCTGAAGTAAGCTGGTGTCGAAATCGCACGGGAGTTTGCTAATAAAAGGAAACTTAAATCATGTCAAACAATATCAGTTTAATATCGACCTTTTTCCCACGCGGTAAAGCACGATTTCCAACGCAACACCGCGAGCGTGTTCTACACCTGTCTCGCGAAGGATCAAGAAACTTTAATCTAGCTCATTACTGTTCAGTTCAAAAACGGCGTACGTTCCCTTAAACGCGAGCGATACTACTAAGGCGTTATTCTTGTTGTTTAATTAGATCACTGAGATAAAAGTAAATGCCAACCTACACGAGGCTCGTTTCTGCGTTCGACACTTCAACTTCCAATATCACGACTTTATGATAATTTAAGTTCAATTTTTAGTACTTGTTTTTTTCTTTTAAATTTTAACCATTGACGTTTACTTTGATATTTATACCGGTATTGAAATACAAGTTAGTTAAACTTGATTTTTAAGTGTTTTTATTATGTTATCGATGAAGTTATTACGAAACTAGTTTTGACTTTTAAGAGCTTATTTATTTCTATTTAACGATTGCGATTGAGCCACTTGATAGCATTGCGATTCTTTTAAATGGAAAAGTTTTACAATTATTTATTCCGTCGGTTGTCACAGCTACGAATTCGAGATAATCTTCATCAGGGCGATAGCGAGAAGCACTGAGCGTCAATACTATCTCCAAGCTATCATTTATCTTATGTCCCATTGACTATCCCATTACTATCAGAACTCTTTACAGCCGCTTAACATTTCGAAGATTACTTGTAACACTATAGGGGTTCGTGTGGGAGGAATCCGATATCCTTACAGTTAAAGCTCTAAAGAAGCGTAGGCACTTGTAATACATCTGTCATTTCCTTCAATCTGGTCTCACAATGAAAGTTTGCGTTTAACTGTTGATTGTGACTGACCTAAGATCCTAAACTTAAAATTGAATTTCGAACGTGTTCAATTCATAAAAATTCGTGTTGTTGTCACAGAATTTTGGTACAATATAGTTTATTTATGCCTTGAAATATTCAAAACCTTTAACCCATGAAATCCATCTTTAACTCTCCACTGTGCATCTTCACTGCTGTATTACGTCACAAAGCAATATATTCGCACTCACGCCGCTTATTGTGAACGTTAATAGATTCACCCGCGTGTGGGCCATTACAATAAAGCATCGATCATTTGGCTGCGCCGGCGCACAATCGCCGCCGTTAGCAAAGTAAATCGAGGGGTGGATGCGGAAACAGATGGAATGATCCGTGATATTGCAGATGTAACGGTCCGGTTAATGGAAGAGTCCTTATTTTAAAAGAGTAAGGAGGAGAAATGGGTTAGGAATAAGATATTGAGGTTTTTGTACCTTGTAGTGATGAAGTCGTGCCTATAGTATTGCTTGCAAATGCTTTGAGAAAAATCTAAACTGTTGAAATGTACGAGTAATCTTGCCTACCGTTAGGTTGGTACAGTGTCAAAATGATAACTCAATGTCCTTAAGACCTTATTGATTGAAATTGGTTTTGTGTCAAGTTGAAGGGCGTGATCAGTGTCTTCTAAATCTTTAGTTAACATTTACTGTAGGCGTTTTCTCGTTTAAATTTATTGATTCCTTATTTTAGACCTCACCACTTTTTCATCACGCCTGACAGGCCGCAATTAAGTATCATTAGCAATCTCATCGATAGGTTAACTACCAATGACAAGCAAAAATAAAAAAATGGCTACTAATTTATTGAAAGTATAAAGTAATTCGACAAACGATCCATCATCAGGTGTCAAAATGTTTATAATGATAGAATTTATCGACTGTTATCTCTGAGGTTGAATGTTTAATTGGTTAATCTTTGGCACTAGTTTTTATTGAGGGGCTGTCTAGTAATTATCCATGTGTAAAGACAAAACTGTTGTAATCTTGTTTTTGTTCTTCTATTCTGATGTTTCTCACTATATTTGCCCCTAATTTAATAGCAGACTACATAAACTCCGATGTAATTCTGTTATTAGTTTGCTGAGTGCATTTCCAAGTCATTCTCGTCTTCCTTAGCCGTTCTAACTGTATATTGCTCAACTCATTCCAAACTCCCTTACAATAAATCGAAAACATTATCTACAGAAATGCTCCAAAGGAACCTATCAACATTCATCGGTGTTAGTCTGCCCCCGAACGTGCGCAGGAGTGCACCGCAATCCGTTAAGACAATGGCGATGGGTTACTGTTGTTTTACAATACAAATTCCTAACACAAATTACATGTGTGCAGATTTCCGCAGCCGCCTCCCAGACGTTTTTCATTGTTCCATGTTCAAATTGCCGATAGGTTCTTGAACGATTTCAGTTAGAGCCTTGATATATTTTATGCGTATGACGTTTTCAATTACAGCTTCTGTTTGGTTAATATTTGTTCAGCCGGGACTACGTTATACGCTATCAATTTCCTTCTTTGAATTTTAGAACAGGTTACCAAAGAGTCTTTATTGTTATTAAGATAAATCGTTTCGCCCAAGCTGAAAGTATTGTGTTACTATCGGTAAGCGTAGATCAGACTTTAGTAAGATATCCTATATTTCTTTCTAACCACCATTTGTGGCAGCGATGAAGTAGTCTACCATAAAAATATTAATTACTATTACATATTAAACTCGACAATTAACAAAAACTTGACTGACTAGAGATAACACCTAAATTACTTTTAACTATCCCTTAATTATGTTAAAGTACGTGCCTTTTAATAGTTCTATACGTAATTAAATTTTATATCCATCATATTTCATATCGATTATGAATTGTTTATGATCAGATATGTTGCTTGATTAATATTTTGAACCCTGTGTGGTCTAAGCTTCCAGCTCTCTAAAGTAATTAGCGAATTGGTAATAAAACTTCAGTACACCTATAATTTAGTAGTCAACTCCCAATGCCGTAAAAGATGCATCGTTAGTAATTATTTTATTTGCAATGTGATTTGCAGAAATATTGCCTTTATTTCACCTAGTAATTAGTAGAGTGCAAGTGGTGGAGATAGTTTTGAAGGGCAGTGAAAGTTACGGTTTTTGGGGGTATGAGGAACAGGGTGTAAAGTTCCTCATCCACCATAGAAAAGGGAGGATCCTTCGACCAGTTGGTTGTTGTGTCTTGTGGGCTACTGCCCAACGGTTGCTGTGGGGCTCTTATATATGCTCAGTCGCGAGGATAACTTTAATATCGCGATGTAGGAGATGTCAGATTTAGATGAAGGTAACGACAGCTCACACAGTTAATCCAATTCAAAAATTACCGTGAAGAGAAACACCAAGGAATGCGACGATAATTTTATGACATCCCGTTTCAATAAACACTATCATCTTACTACCATATCTCAGCATCAGTCCGAGAACCGTCATTACATTAATCAATATTTTGTAATACTCTAAAATTGCCGTGACAATTAATACCAATTCCGAAACGTTAATGTTCGTGACACGAATCTAAGACGGTACTAATAGGATTATGGGAGACGTCAACTGCCCTACTGTTCGTAATTCATCGTAACACTGTTAACGGATTATACGGTCCGTAATCAAGGCTAACCGTAGGTAATCGCATATCTGGATAAAGACGTTGATTTATTTAAATTTTTACACGGCTTCCAATAATATAATATATTACTTGTGACCTGTTTATTGCGATAATAATTACATATTATTGTGTGGTCGGATTTCTGTCCTGAAAAATCTACTTAGACTTTTTAATTTTGGAAACCGGCAAAGGCAATCTGTATGTCAGCTTCAAATATATTGTCTATTTTAGAAATAATACAATGTTCGTAACAATAAAAACTGGATTAAAAACATACTACAATTTCCTTATGATAAAAAATAATATGACTCTGTAATTCAACAGCTTTAAATTGCATCGAAATTAATATTAATGACTAATAAAACATATCGATCAAACCTTCAACTCTAGCACTATTTCGAATATTGACTATGTTGCCAACCGAACATATCCTATCCGAACTTTGTTCATAGTAGGACAACAGTGCTAACTTCGGTCGTGTTTCGGTTGGTGCCGAACATACGGATGTGTCACTTCAGAGTAGACTCCTAGGTTTGACAATTTTTCAACACATTTAGTTTCATGAATTTGATTTAGATTTGTCATTCCGAATCGTTTGATTTTAACATCTCCATGAATTCATTTATACTATCGCATAGATCGGATAGCATAAATGTTTCCATTACGAGCATTCACAACATCGTACTAAAAATACCGCTAGGCCAAGTCTGGGCTGAGGCTAGTAGGTACTTATCCACGCTTACGAACATAGACGATCCATCATACGACACTCCTCCAGTTTGTCACTTACATGATAGCCTCTTGATCAGAGGTTTTTAATAAATCGATTATCTATTCATTTACACTTATCACTATTTATTTCTTACTTCAATATCGTATCGACGACGATTTTTATTACCAATATCTTCTATATCAAAAATTGCAAATTTACGGGTGAGGAGAAAAAAACATTTGTTTTTTTTACTTGGCCGTTGGAAGTGTACTGAATTTATTGGGAGAAATAGTTAAATTTCGTGTTAGGAGGTTTTGCCAGTTACGCAAAAAGCAATTTACATCGATTGGCATAAAGAACTATAAATTAAAAAAAGTACCTACTTAGGAGGTCGATATGTTCTCATTTCTTGCTTTTAAAGTTTTTGTTTCTAATATTATCAGTTGCAACTTTGAAGCAATGAATCAAAGCCTTATCAGAATTCCAAGTACATATCTAGCGTGTTGTCAAATACTAATCCGTAGTGCCGTCAAACTTTATGTCTCTTCGCCAGGGGGGCTGCTCCAGACATCCTTTTAGCATGCAAATACAACGCGTGACAAATTAAATCTACGTGCAAGCAATGTTGGCTTCGATCCGTTGTCGAACCCAGCAATAATGCTAATAGAGAAATGATTTATGAGAACGGAGAGAGGATATGTTCTTGTGCACTCTTTCTTATTATAGGAAAGAATAATTTCTTAGAGAATGGTAACGAAATGGGACAGGTGGAATCGAGCTACCCATAGTTGATGAACCCATGAAAGAGAAAACAATAGTTTTCTCTGTTCATTACAATTGGTTTTCTTAGATTGGTCTGTCTATTGCTTAAATTCTAAGTTGTTAAAGTTTAGTTTCATCCAGAACACAAATTACGATACTAATCTGGATTATACTTCACAACTGCAACCATTTGAGCTTCTCTTTTCTTTGTGAAAGTTCTTTTATATAAATGATTAGCACTTATAAAAGTAAGTTCATCCGTTAGCCGTATCGTTGCATTATCTTATTTATTGTCGTCTCCGCCCACAAACTTCGATGTTGCGTTAGACTTTTAACGATTTCTCATGATTTACCCAGTCTCCTCAATAGCCTGTTAATACTGGGTCTACTTTTTGCACTGACTTGCAACCGGTCAGGACTCAGGACCGCTTTGCTTGTTTTATTGCACCTATAAACCACTATAAATAATTTCACTTAGAACAAGCGCGCACTACAGACAACGCCTTAAGTCTTTTTGCATAAAATCAAATAAATCATTTAGTACATGAAAAGTTTTCGCTTCTTTGTTTGCGTTCAACCGCGTGGGATTATGAGCAGGTGATGCATTCATTTGCAGATCTGCATAGAGCATGCCCGTCGCATCTGCAATAAAAATAAATACTGCAATAATGTGTTAATAAGAGTTGATTTATGTGTGAACATGAATTGGTAAGTTGGTAAGAATAAAATCAATTATATCATGTCTCGAAGAAATATGTTTGTTAAACAAAAAGTAGTATGCACTCTAAATGCGTAAGCATTACTTCAAGTCGTATGGAGCAGCACAAGACATTAGTGATAAGCAGGCATTGGACTGGCAATAAAACTTGCAATTTAAATAAAAATATTTCGAACCTTAAAAAATACCTCATATTCTTACTCAATCCCCACGATTGTTATGAACTGGCCACATTTTAAAAGCCTTTACACGTTCTGGTGTCTACGGCGACTATTTATCTAGTTTTACTTTGTTGCATTGACTTACAATATGCGCTTGACCTTAATCGTAATGAGAATTTACAGTGCTCGCAAGCAAAGGAGTATTGTCCTTTGTTATGTTTTCTGAATCTTGTGATGTAGGATTTAGGAAGTGAAGTTACGAAACTTAGGACATAATAATAAGATAGTTTATGCGTGCCCTAATTTCGATTAAATGTAGCCTGAAGTTAAATTATGAAATGTCGTGCAAATGTCTCTACATTGTGTGCAAGTACTAGAAATTGAAAATACGCATTCACGCGTAAAACCAGAATCTCACAATACTGCGGATGAAGTATTACGACACAAAACCGCTAATGAACGCTTAAACTACCGCTGTTGCTTAATGAAAAACAAACCTTAGATACAACACGAGAGATAGAAACAATAAAACCGAAGTTTTAGAAGAAGGTCATCAGAAATTGGTTAAGTTAATGGAAGAAGGTCCTTTATCTTAAGTACCAGTTCAATATTCACATTGCTGCAAAACCATGCAACGTGATTCCATACATTTGCTGAATATCACCTACAAACTATCTGCCCATAAATTCCACTACAATGTACACCCCAAAGGCTTTGAGGTCTTAAGCTTCGAAACGATATATATTGACCGGGGTATCAATGCAAATAATTTATACGACACCCATTTATTTTTCTGCTTTACCTTGTGGGATTTCAATGCTTGTAAATTGCATTAAGATATAAATGGATTTGTAAAGTGTTCCCAAGGCTGTGCCTGTTTGCTTAATCGTGAGAGCTGGTGGTGCGATAACTATGTTGTTTGTAATCCGATTAATGTTATCTATTTCGGTACCAACATAAGGATTTGTTGGTAGCCTGCCATGTTAACTCGTAAAATATTGTTGGAACAAAGACAGTTGTAAGTACCTGAAATTTGACTGGTTAAATTATTGACAGACGTAAAGTTCTCAGTCTTTGCACCCTTCAACATCCAAGGTTGCCAGATTAAGTAGCGATTTCTGTCCAAACATTAAATTATGGTTTTACCGCGCTTGTAATATCTTCACTATCAAAAACATCACTGAGATGCAACTCGGATTATATAACACGTAAACGCTTTAAAGGATTCTGTTAAATTGACTACTGTGATATCTGCATCTACTCTTCACGATATATCTTTGGCAGATTCTTCAAAAGCTTTACTGTTATTGCATTTGGTGCGATAAGTAGCACCCCTTAATGCATTTCTGATATTTGTAGTGGCTTTGATAGTAAGTATAGTGAATATCTTATTTATTGTAATTTAAATCCCTTGATCGCAAATATTCGCATTAACTTCAAAAAGGTCAGTACTAGTTGCGTTAATCCGAGCTGTTATTACAAATGTGAGAATGAGTTTGTTCCACTTATGGCTGGACTGTTTAACAGAATCGATCTACCTACTTTGAATTTTGCATCAATATAGTCCGTGTTATTACTATTCAATAAATTTAAAGTGGTATACAGAGTATTTCAAGAAACCTAATCTTCGTGGGCAAATCCGCGGGCAATAGTTTCATCATCATCATTAGCATGGCTTACTGCAGTCTTAAGCTAGTTTATTATTATTCAAATCCATTGATTACAAACTTTCCCATTACCGTCAATAGGATCATAGATTTATGCGTTAATTTGTAATATACGACATTGATGCGTTTTTATCGCGATTTGTCTTGTCAGTTTAGTGTCAGCTATTTTATCCCTTGGGAACTGAACTAAAGATAACCTTATATTCGTATTACACATCGTTGCAGATTTATTATCTTGTTTGTTGTTATTTTGTTGTTATGTCACGCTTCTATTGTGAGTATTTCAGTGGACAGTTCTTAATTCATTTGTCTATAACCGAGTGAGTGATAACACGTGCAGTTATTGTTCGACGACATCGCATATAGATAGAAGTGTTGTTGGATTTTCTATTGTGTTTGAGGTATTATTTTATTATTTTTGAAATTATATTTATTATAGTCGATTCTCGGTGGAGTTATACTTTCGGCTATGGTGTTTGTGAGACTTGCGGATTATCTTGAGATTTTGATACACGCAACTCGTAACGTGGTTCAGTCAATCAACTTAGCTTTATTTAAGAATTATACATGCAAATTGTAATCAGTGTTATACATTTTAAATTCCTATTTGTTCTTAAAGTATATTTTCGTTTTATTACAGTGAGATGGCGCGGTGGAGTGCGCTCCAGCATGGAAGATCAACGGCTTGGATTGTTTTCTTCTGCCTACTGCAATTGGCGAGGGCAACGCCCGGTAAGTTCCTTCCTGTATTCAAACCTTTAGCCCACGTTCACACAGGCGCTATTTTAACTACTACGCATTTCACTGATGCTCGTGCCTTCTCTGTACGAGAAGAAGCCTTTGCCCTGAAGTGGGCCGGTAACGGGCTGGTGCTATACCAAGTTTGTAACTCACGGCTCGAGTTTAAAATCCTACAGTTTAATTTTGCAAAGTGATGTAAATCCAGTGCTTTTTAAGAAAAGTCGGCAAAACACTCCTGCGAACGTGGATTTAATTATACAGGGTGGAAGACACATCGATGCACAAACGGATACCATAAGTTCAATGCATGGGATATTATTTTCAACAATTTCTGATTACTATATTTTTAACTTAAAAAAATCTTCATTTCTATTTTTCATAAAACAATCTTTAATGGGTTGGCCCATTGAGATTGTTTTATGAAAAAGATAATAATTCACGGTTTTCATTTAAAATCTCATTGGGTTAGGTAGAAATCATGTTTTTTTACAGTATTAAGCAAAACAAGCATCAGAAAAAAACCGTAGAAATAAAGAAAAACCGACAAAATATTTCAGCGCTTTGAGATCTTACATCATTTAAGTACTGAACTCATGGCAT
The DNA here is from genome assembly GCA_905147745.2 of Phlogophora meticulosa. Taxonomy (NCBI): domain Eukaryota; kingdom Metazoa; phylum Arthropoda; class Insecta; order Lepidoptera; family Noctuidae; genus Phlogophora; species Phlogophora meticulosa. The sequence goes on along the minus strand of LR990528.1, from coordinate 6,319,267 downwards.
CAGTTAGTGCGCCGATATCCCATAAATCCTGTTAAGTAGTAGTCTATGTTGCAGTAAAAAGAACAAAAAATAACATCGCGTCATACTAAACACAGGCTTCTGTTATGGACCATTCAAACAAACGATGTCTTAGACAAATAGATACTCGTAACTTTCTAGTCGGGTTAGTAGCTTTTTACGGCACCCCGCAAAGTATATGGTGGCTTAAACTATAAAAACAGTTGCCATAAACTGTGATTGTAAACACCAACTACTGTGTTACAAGTAAGTTGAAAACCTAGGTCAATGAATACTGAAAAGAAATAGTTGATATCGGGCTTCACTACATATTCGGACTTCACTATAAAACAAAGTCGCTTTCTCTGTCCCTATATCCCTTAGTTAGTTAGCAGCAGCCTATTACTATCCCACTGCAGGGCAAAGGCCTCTTCTCATACAGAGAAGGTACGAGCATTAATCACCACGCTTGCTCAAGACGGGTTGGCCATTTCAGACTTATATTAATTATATAAGTCCAGATTTCCGCACGATGTTTTCCTTCACCTATATCCCTATGTATGCTTAAATCTTTAAAACTACGAAACGGATTTTGATGCGGTTTTTTTAAATAGAGTGATTGAAGAAGAAGGTTTATATGTATAATATATGGATATATTTTACACCCGTTCAAAGCCGGAGCGGGCAGCTAGTTTTCAATAAAAATATAAACCGTTAGAAATGCCTGACACGCCAAAATTATTTCACTTATTTTGCGTCGCGATAAAAACAAACGCAAGTAAACACTGACCGGCTAACAAGATTAAATCATTAATTGTGTTTGTTAACAAAAAGATCAATACTCTATTGTGTTCTATTTACAAATAATGTCCGTTGAATGGACCGAGTAATAAAATAACGTCACCGCTTCATTCATTGAACCAAACGTATTCAATGAAGCTTAAAATCGAAAAAATATAGAATGCAATAATCGTTTGGCAGGATAAGTATTGTATTTTTTTAACCCTTTTCGCACGTTAAAGAATATTTCTTTGAAAACATGACAATTGTTACTCACTATACGGTGGTGATTTTTGAATCGAACTTAAGTGTATTGCTCTGAGTAGTGATTCCAGTATTTTGATCTGTGGAATTTGTAGATCTTTGACATTTATTACGAGTAGTCAAGTCAGCCAAGGAGTATCGTGTTGCCCAGAAACTAGGTTGTGGAGGTCAGATCGGAAGTCGCTCCATGTAACTAACTCCATGTAATACTAACTGGTATTCAGCTGCATCCGGTTAGACTGGAAACCGACCCTAAAATATAGTTGGGAAAAAGCTAGACTGGAGATAATGGCCCTTAGGTATACCTTAAAATTACCCTCGTGAGCTTACCGTAAACAAACATGGCCAAGTACAGTAAACAAAACCATGTTTTAGATAAAATGGCGCCACAACTTTTACCGTAACATAAATGCAGCACGTACCAACTGAGTAAATAAATTAGTGAAACAGTATTAATTGCCTAAAAGCCTGAACGAACGATTTACAAGAATACTACGTACTCCGAAAACAGCGTAGGAACAGTATTTTCTAATTGGAACAAATACTTATAAGGAAAGTCCCGGTTTCCTTAAGAGGGAGCAAAATATATGTGCTTATTAAGATCACGTGTAGGTACTAATTAACACTGTCTTTAATGGTTGCTATTTGTATTATTTCAAGGAATGCCAATTTGCCCAGTGTTATGATATGTTTGTTATGCGGTTATCAGAGTCACTTGCATTATGTAAGGAATTATCTCGAGTTTCTTTAAGTTTACAAAATTTCCAAGTAAATATGGGTCATGTTTGTTTTTCCGTTTTTTAATATGGAATAGTGGGAATGGTTAAACACTTAGTATTGAAAGCATCTTTTATATTAAGCCAAAATATATTATTTTGCAAGTGTTCGAAATTCGACCGTTATAGCTTTCTGAACTCCCTGTCTGTATAACTTGTAACTATACAAAATCACGATCGTTTTGCCAGGAACCGTACCTGTTTTTTTCTAAATTAACCTCATAATCGGTCCAGCCGTTTCGAAGATTATTCGGAACAAACATACTGACACACTAAATTTGAAAAAATGTATTTTGCTATTACTGTCATACAAATACTTTCACACGATTTTTTAGTAAAGAGCTGTTACTTTGACATCACAAGCAGACACTTCAATTTTCTTTATTTGTACAGATTGTATACAGTTACGAAGCTCATAGCCGGTGTAATATATAGCCACATAGTTAAATCAGGATTCTCGTAGTTGTTCATTATTAAAGTTACTAACTTAACGACCAATCTTAGACTATCCCTTACAGTAAGTTATTTATAATTTTAGTTATAATATGAGGTATGGGTGTATTTAATAGACTCGTATTTTATTAGCTATTTTATTAGTGCTCAAAGATTACTTAGTAATTGGCGAGTAACGACACGGATAACTTGACGTCAATAAAATTTTGATAGCCTTTTTCAATAACGGAATTAGAGAGCTAATTCTCGGCTTAGGAAATCCTTAGAATAGCACTTTTCATTTGAAGCTAAGGGTGCCGATTTAATCACCTGCAGGATTTAAGAAGGTGAATCAGACCACGAGATCTACCAGAATCAATAAAAGAAATAGTAACTTATTTTCTTATCAATTCTTATATGGATTACATTTTCAAATGCATAGTCAAACCTGGAGCGAATCCGGGCCGTTGACCTCATGTGCCGATCATATGATGCGCACATGTTTAAGTCAAAAACACCTCAAGGACGCACCGGGCGGGTTAATGTACGCAGGGCTGTGTTAACAAACTGCCGTTGTTTGGGAGAAATACTAATTACAACGTGCCTCTTGTGTACGAGGTTGTGGGTTCAAACCTGGGCAAGTACCAATGTGGGTTTTTTAATTAATATGTACTTTTTAAGTTTATCTTGGACATCACTGACATCGGTGAAGGAAAACATCGTGAGGAAACCTGGACTTATATAAATAATATAAGTCTGAAATCGCCAACCCGTCTTGAGCAAGCGTGGTGATTAATGCTCGTGCCTTCTTTGTATGAGAAGAGGCCTTTGCCCTGCAGTGGGATAGTAATAGGCTGGTACTGGTACTAATTACAAAACAGCGTTAATTTTCAAATGTACAAGTTTAAACACCTTTTCATATTTTTCTTGCAGTCAGTACTCATTCCCTTTTGAGTCCTGTAGGTGACTAAATCGCCACCCTGTATGTAAAGCTTTCCCTTAACAGTGTATTCAGTAAGACCATGTCTCAAGAAATAAAAGTATTGTTTCTTTGAAAGAAGACATTCTGCCGTCTAGGAGGAAAGAGGCTAGCTTCCCTTTAGGCTTCTTTCTCCTTATAATTTACATCAAAAAGTTATCTAGTCTATCTACATATTATCAAAAATTAAAAATCGTACCAATACACCTCTGAAATCGAGTAAAGAAGACATTCTACCGTCTAATAGGAAAGAGGCTATCTTCCCTGTGGACGTCTGTCCCGTAATTTCGTTTCATCAAAAAGGCAGTTATCTACTCTGTCTACATATTACTTACTATAAAAAAAATCACATAACTTAAAAAAAAATGTTGCTATTCTACGCTGAAACCTGCCTCCTTGGTCGAGACGTCGCTAGCACTATTTCTGAGCATAACGGTTCGACCCCATTTAATAGAGTTTTCTCATTTAAAATTTCTCGGTAGCAGCTCGGGAGTCTGGATTTGTGCCCGGATGATGGCATAAGGCTTACACCTCTGCCTATCCCTTCGGAAAATACAGACGCGATGTAATATGAATGCTGAAACTAATCATGAAATTAAAACCCATCAAGATATTAATATTACTACGACTGTCCTTATTGTCCTTATAGTTTATGTATGTATTTTTGCATACATGTTTATTTGTGTTTATATTCTATGTAGGTATTATATTTATAGTTTATAATATATATATAAATATATATTTCATTTCCCTTTTCCTTTAAGAAATTGCACCTGCCACGGTTTGTCTCTGCATCATCCAAAGGTTGACTGGTAGAAAATGCCTATGGCATTAAGTCCGCCTCTGTACATTCGTGTGCTTAAAGTATTAAATAAATAAATATTATGGCACGTCTATACTTTCTGATATCTCTAGCAGGCGCACCTCGATATACAGTTAACATTATCTCTAAACAATTTAATGGGAAATGGAAAGGCAGCGTTTGCAAAACCTTAATTAATTGTTCAAAGGCCTAACGAAGCTAAGGTCTCGAGCACCTGTCGATTCTCTTATTTATTACTGTTGGTTTCATGTGAGAGTATTTGCTTATTCTATCTCTGGTACTGCGAGCTTTTGTAGTCGCCCTTATCTTAATGCATTGTGTTTCGTTTCCACGGTGATAAATGTGGGATTAATGGTCCACAGATTTGTTTTGCGATGTGCTGGGAATGTTACTAACTGTTAGGTTTGAGGAGTTGTTGTGCGGGAATAGGGTAGTGTCCTTAAAAATTCTGTTTGGTCCGAAAGTTGGATTACTCAAAAATACTGGACACGTTTTTTTTCTTTTGTCACCTAAACCAAAAATGACGACGATATAGTGCGTTGAAATTTCGTGTGACGTCACGCCGTACTACACTTTTCACGTAAAAGTGACGTCACTAGCCCCTTCTCCTGAACTTTGATGTGCTATATATTTGTCAGTTTTTATTGATTTGAGTAAGCAAAATATACGTGTCTATTATTTTTTGGTAATGTAACTGACGGACCAAATAGACTTATTATATTTTTACCTAGGATACATTCCTATTCAAGTATTTAATACGTCCAGGAAAAACTGTTGTAGGTATATGTAAGAACTCAAATGATTTAGTGCATGGTTTTCTGTCGTTGTTAGCTTAGTTTTAGTACAAGGCTGGTATTATTTAAATATTAATAGTCAGTGTTACAGTCCCATAGGTGGACGAAGGCCTCTTCTCATAGAGAGAAGGCACGAGCATTAAACTGGACAATTGTGTAAGGCGGGTTGGTGATTCCAGACATTATATTCATTATAAGTCTAGGTTTCCCCACAATATTTTGCCTTTATCGATATTAGTGATGTCGAAGTTGAACTTAGAAATTTCTAATGAATTGAAAAATTCTAATTGGTACTTGCCCGTCGTGCATGAGGGGCGAAGCCTTAACCACTGGGCCATCAGGACACCATCATTTTACTATCAAAGTGAGTAGTTTTAAAGAAAAAATTAATAATTGATTATTCTTTTGTTTCTACAGGTCCATGTGAAGTGGAAACCGGCCAGTCTAGCATTATAGTTGATATAGAAGAGAGCAGAGGAGATCGTAAGTACTAACATATAATCTTCGACACAATTTTTATGGAGGACTAACTAACTATGTAGATTCGAAGACATATTGTAAGCTTAAGAAAAGCTAGGCTTTTTAAACAGACTAACCTTCCGTGGGAAACCTGTCAGCTGACAACTAAATCGAAATTCGGCCTGACCTGCATTTGCTGCTAAAAATGGCCGAATATGGCAGAGATACGAAAACAAAATTTGTTAGTTTTTTAACTCTTCTTTTAGGCCTGCTAGTCACCTTGAACTTCTTAGTAAGTACATAATGTTCACCCGTTTTCTTTTCTTTTCAGAGGTGAACCAAAGCACAGTGCCAGCCCAGCTGCCAATAGTCGGAGAGCCAGATGTGGACGTGTTGCTGTCCACGGTGTTTCCTAAGGGCCCCACGTTGTTCGAGCTTCATGGAAAACGATTGCAGCTCCTACAGCCACTTGATAGAGATGAGGATAACTTGTCGCATATGGTGTTCCAGGTATTGTGGATTATTTTATATATGATTTGGATAACAATTCGGATCTTCAATAAAACAAAACTGTTGTACAGCTTAACCTTGTTGGGTAATATTGTTAACGTTATTTCACCAAGAAACGGTTGGTGCTTTGGGTGACCCATGTTTGGTGAGCCATTACAAACTATCGTCTTCTATAAAGAAGTCGGTAAGTTTGTGCCAAAAATCATGAGGGTGCTTGTTCTACAGAACACTCATACACTAGATTTAGTACACTATAGGAACCAAAAGTTCCTGAGGAACTGTTAGCAATAGGACCCATTTTTATATGCGAACCGCCCGTCAGCAAGCGGTTATTTTTTACTCTTTTCCTGTTCTAAATACGGAAAAGTTTTTAAACTTATAAATATCCGAGGAGGTTGGTTAGCAAAGTAAAATCTCTATAGTACTACGCTAACATGTCAACCTTATTTATCAATATGAGTTTTTTACGTTGAAGTATGTATGTGAGCTTCTGATGCTTACCTAAGAGTAGTAATATCATATAGCACTGCATGCAAAGTGGATAATAAGATGCACATAAAATTGTTAGATAACTCAATAAAACGTGTGGACGGACGATTGAATAGTTTAAATATATACTGGTGACTGTAGGTCATCGATTAAGTAACTGTTACACAACAGATATTCAGTATCTCTTATACAGTTCCCACGATCAAAAACGTATTGTCAAATCATCCGAATATACTCTCTGTAAGCCATTATTTATCATTGTTAAAATAAATTATCTATCATAATCATCTTATGATAATTTGTCATATAATTTATAAAGATCGCTAGACACTTCATAGGTAGCCATATAACATGTTTTCTCAATCGATTTTTAGCTTTACACTTCGGAGTTAAAGTTCAAAATTCAGCGTGCTCTAGATACAAATATGGATCGATATATTATTATATTGCCTTAACCGAATTAAGTCTATTAATATATCGCCTAAAGCCAATATGGTAGTTATTAATATGTGTTAGAAGTAATTTGAGTTATAATTAATGGGTGTGTTTGCAGCTGGTTTGCCAGGTGAAAGCGACGAAGAAGCGGCGAACTATACCAGTTATAGTAAGAGTCTCAGATATCAACGACAACGCGCCTGTTTTCCAAGGGACGCCATATGAATCTACAGTATCTGAGGTAAGAATAACAACCACATCATCATCATCATCATCACATCATCATCATCATCATCACATCATCATCATCATAATCATAATTTCGGCTAAAATACGTCCACTGTTGGACAAAGGCCTCCCCCAAGGGACGCCACATGAACCGCTCCTGTGTTTCTCGCATCCAGCTGGTTCCCGTGACCACCATCTGGCTCCACGTCATTGGTCCACCTTATGTGACATTTGTTAATTGAGATGTAGGTCATAATAAATTTCGGCGCGAGTCGGGCTCGGAAATTTTGCTAAACTACACTGTGCAATCTATAGAACGCGTCGGTACCGCGAATATGCGATCATTAGTTAACGTCAAGGATAAATGTATACAGGTATTTCCTTCTTTGGTTTGCTTCAACGCGATCCAATTAATTTTCTTTTTAAAACACATTTATGAAATAAGAGCACCTCGCCCGCTTCTTTAAATCGGTTAAGCTTATCTATTTCGAATAAACATGAAAACAATTAAATCGTTCGTCCTTATAATATTATTTCCATGTTCCAAATTTAAAACTATTCGTATTTCATTTCAGCTAGTACCAATTGGCAGCACAATATTCGACGGAATCAAAGCACTAGACCTTGACGCAGGCGTCAACGGTCTAGCAGAATATTTCATTATACCAGGAGATAATGCAACGATAGAGGAAGCGAATGCAGTAGACGGTTATGGCAGCTTCGCGATACCACTTCCTCATCAGGGGCAGGTGACAGTCAACAGGAGCCTGGATTACGAGCGCACGCAGAAGTATCTAGTCACTATCCTTGCTTCTGTAAGTATCTCGGAGACATTATAACATTTTAGAGGAGGTGAACGCTGTAGATGGCTTTAGCATTTTGAGAGGTGTCAGCCTCATCCGAAGGGATTCAAGTTTCAAGAAGTTAAGTTAATAATACATTGTATGAGCACATACAACGTGGAAGGGATCATGAGTCCAGCAATGATTCTGTACACCTCAGCGTTGAATTTTTTTGTCGGCTTTTTTACCTTATGCTGGAACAAATAATTGTGTAGTATTCTTTTCAAACTATTGGCTCATTCATGAAGATCATTTAAGGGATATGAAGAACAAGGTGAAAAGTTCCTCATCTTCCATTAAAAGGTAGGATCCTTCGACCAGACGATTTTGTGTCTACTGCTGCTGGGAGCGAGTCATATACTCGCTCCCAGCAGACACAACTTCAATCGCGTGGATTACTTCAAAATCGTGATTTAGTATGTCGCTAGAATCTCACCGCTGTTATAATATTCTGAAAAAAAATAAAGAAATAAGTAAATTCTATTCCATTTATAAAACCTCTTTAAAACTATTACAGGACCGTGCCCGCGACACGAAGAGACGTCTTTCCAGTACCACCACATTGACAGTGCACATACAAGATGATGATGATCAGGATCCGTCCTTCATATACAAGGGATGCACGCTCCATGAAGGAGCTTGCTTCAATCCAGAGTATACTAGTTTTGTAAGTAACTGTGTAATAAAAGTGTTCCCTTACCGAAAACATAAGTCTGTAATGTAAAAATTCAAATTCGATATTGAGATTTGCTTGTAACTGAAATAGGTGTTACAAGTTGTAACAAAATGTTACTGATAGTTTCATCACAGGTTGCGCTCGCAGGCGAATGCTCCCAGTCTGTGAGCACCTTAAAGTTCATCACCAGAACGGTGAAGGCTTTTTTAGTACTTAAGCTGGAAATTGTTCGTATTTGGTTTTCCCTATGTGAAAAAAAAGTATGTAAGTGTGTAAGTTTATGGGTCAAATTGCACCAAACCCCGAAAAAAATTAGAGAAGTAGGAGCTGCATATTAATAGTGTAATCCTTGTTCGTAACTACACCTTTGGGCTAGGTGGTTGCAAGCATTACTGCTGAGCATGTGGTTCCCGGGACGGGAAATATGTTATTGAGATTTTCCATCTGAGATTTCTCAACAGCATTGGATTTGTACCTGTAGTCATGTATACATGGAGAAACTATTGAGTTTCTCCATGTATAAATGTATACATACATGTGACTTAAACATAACTGGTGAAATTTGGGCAAACTATAAGTAGGTTCACCTATCCACCTATATCCATCTATATATCAACGATAATACTATCAATTCACAGCTTAGCAAGAGCTCCACAGACCGTAAATGTCCTACTAAACGGCAGAGTTTTCTCTGTTGAAGAAGAAATATCGCATTAAACTACTAGAGGGCACGAGCCAACAACCATAAAGCTGTGTTTAAATATTACGCCCTCCTTCACATCCCCAGGTAAACAGCGGCGTCCTAGCGGGCATTCTGACGATTGAACCAGAAAAGATCCAAGCCGTTGACATGGACACGTTAGATGCCCGCATCAAGTATACCATCGACAGCGGGGAGCCTGACTCCTGGGCTACGTACTTCGCCATAGATCAGAACACTGGAGGTGTGAGGCAGCTGGTGCCGGTTGATACTTCTATCGCCAAGAAGTTTCAGTTGGTTATAAAGGTTAGTGGATCCATCTGTTCATTAATATTAAAAAGCATTGACCGGATTCAGAGTGATTATGATTGCTAATAATTTGTCGTATCAAAATAGACGACCTATAGAAGATCAGGATAATTTATCACTGACTCTATTATGCGTGCTAGATTTTATATCTTTTTATTTACACGAAATGGAAGTAAAATATTTTATTCTTCTGACGTAAGTGATGATAAGTAACCTCTAACATAAGGTTTGAGAAGTTTATAATATGCTTGGTAATTATCGGATAATTACTGGGGAGTTTGTTCCGCCACTTCTTCTTCCCAGCAAAAACACTCGGAAGTGGCGAAGAGCAGGCGTTTTAGGAGACTGTCTTGGACATTCAAAAAGTGCCTATGAATTTTGGTTTGATTTCAACTTCATAATACATTAGAAACATGAATAATAGTCACTTCGTGGTGTTAAAATTAATAATTATTAATTTCAGGCGGAAGAAGTAACAGAAGCACGTCGATTCACGACAGCAAAGCTTACAATAACCATACGTCCAGTGGACGCCAGCCCACCCGTCGTAGAGGCGTCTTCCGACGAAGGCATGGTGGAAGAAAACTCCGCAAAAGGCACCAAAGTACTGGACCTCAATGGAGACCCTATTAGACTAACTGTTTCGGATCCTGACTTGGTAAGTAATCAATATTCATTTAGGTAAAAATAGGGTATAAATGGTGACAAAACTATTAACAACTTCAGCCATATATTATAGCCATGTAGGCATGCAACAAATACACAAAAACGCACTAAAATTAAGTATTATTTTTTATTTAAGAACTTATTTATATTATAAAAACCTTTCACCACTGTATCCAAACAATGTATTGATTGCTCTTTCAGGGACCCGGAGATCCAGTTCCTAAATACACGTTTGAACTGACTACGAACTTCTTCGACATCGACAAAGATGGATTCCTGGTGGTCAGCGATGAAAAACTTGACCGTGATCCGCCGAACCCGGGCAAATTTAGATTTCAGGTAAGAACTAATAAAGATTTTGAGGTGGTTCAATGTACCGTGCGTCTCATTACCCGAAGTTGGTCGCTGCCAGGTCTACCAATTGCCTCTGGTTTGCGATTTCATACTGTGACCAGGGCCGTATTACAAAGGTACTTCATAATACGTCCCTGCTAGTAGTAGTAGGTATACTAGTCGTGCCCTGCGGTTTACCCGGTCCTAAGGTTCGTTGCGTGATGTTAAATAGTGCTCCTCAAGAATCGGGCTAACTAAAGCCCACATATTTTTTTTTGTAGAGATTAGCGTGTTCAAATAACAGAAATTGAGCGTTTATTAGTATAGATTAATGCTTAAATTATTGCAATCCGAAAAAGAGATGGTACTATGGGTCATTTATAACTCCATCTCTCTCTCGTATTGATGGCGTTAAAACGTCATGATGCAAGATGTCTAATCGTACCATCATCATCAGCATCATCATCCACCTCCGCCTGCCTTTTAAAAATTATCAACAAAAAAAGCGAAATTACTTACTCAATTACATTTAGCTATTCAATAAAAAAACCATTACACCTGTCATTAAAGTCCGAAATGTACTAACATCAATAAAATGTTTATTATTTACTCGTTTCAGGTGGTAGCGCGTGAAGCAAACGGCGGAGCTGCATCAGCTCCGTACTCCTTGGCAGTCCAGCTGCTCGATCTGAACGACAACGCACCCGTCATACCAAAGACTCAACCGATTATTGTACCAGCCAGTTTGGAACCTGCAGATGTTCATACGGTCAGTTTTATAAGTTTTGTTTTACTATAAAAATAAACACCCTTGGTTTTTAGCAGAGAAATAAAAAATAAACAGATCCACAGAAAAAATACTTAACTTGAGGTGCAGGGCAGATTGCATTGTTAATCATCACCATCTGCCGAGCCTTTACCCAACTATGTTGGGGCTGGCTTCCAGGTTGAGCTACGTTTAAGGGGGACGGTCTGTGGATGGGTGACCGTTCGTAACATATCGACTCTCCTCCGTGCCGAGGCACGGAGTAAAAGTAACGTTAAGCCGTTGGTCCCGGCTGTCATTTGCAGATATTTGAGAGTCGTTACGGGTAGTCAGAAGCCCGAAAGTCTGACAACCAGTCTTACCAAGGGGTATCGAGTTGCCCAGTAACTGGGTTGTGGAGGTCAGATAGGCAGTCACTCCATTTAAAATACTAGTATTCAGCTGCATCCGGTTAGACTGTAAGCCGACCCCAACATAGTTGGGAAAAGGCTAGGCAGATGATGAATAATTTTGATTGCAAGCTCATAAATCTTTAATCTTAACTCCTACAGGTAGAGGCGGTAGACATCGATGAGGGTGAGAACGCACGCATAACGTATAGCATATATCACGTATCTAATAATGGCGGCAACAAGTTCACTATACACCCTAACACCGGAGTTATATGTAAGTTGCACATGTTTTTTAGTTACAACTAGATGTAGCCAGCGTATCTGTGCATAAAGGTATTTGAGTGTGTGCTTTATTTTGGTCGTATGTGTAGGAGTTGTTTTGTTTTGATACTGTCGTTATTTTCTATCTAAGATATAACTAAGGGCTGATATTTTAATCGACTGACAATTTTTATCTTAGGAATGAAATGGCGGTTTGGCAGCTTTTGTGTTGAAATTATTATCGAACCGCTATTTTTAATCTATGAATTGAAAAATCAACCCTTAATTTGATTAATTTTATGACTAACAGAATTTTATGAAAAGACTAGATATTTTGTTTGTTGCATAATGCCAATTATGGGTTTAATTACGCTTAAAAAAATGTACATTAAGAAAAGTTCGTTAATGTATATAAATGTGAGGTAAAAGGAAAACCACAAAAAAAATACATACACAGAATAATTAAATGCTTGTAGCATACGCTGCATACTAGACACAAATATGTATATCTAACTTCAACTTCTGACACTACATGTACAGTAGCGTTAGTAAGAACCTGACTAAAACCGGGAGAAAAGGTCAGTTTCAAAGGAAAAATACTAGTAGTAAGACGACCTTATTGTATGTTAAAATAAAATCACTGTGTGAGCATGATATCGCTAGTAAATACGCACTGCAATGCGTCCTTAATGTAAACTTAATAATAAAACCACTGTTTGTTTTGCAACTACACTAAAATTAGTTACGACATAACTATTTTTTTTCATTGCATCTCAAATCTTCTGTCTCTTTCTTTCATAGCAAGCACAGGCCGTTTACAAGCGGGCGAACAATATAGCGTCACAATTCGAGCTACTGACGCTAAAGGCCTCAGTTCTCAAGGCATTGTTGAACTATCAGTCGCACCGGGGCCTAACACCAGGCCTCCGCAGTTCTCATCCCGGGACTATTACGCTCCAGTCTCTGAAGGCGCTGCCATCAATTCTACTGTTACTACTGTTACTGTAAGTTGCATTTTGGACTTTAAATTGTAGAGCTGAAGGTTCAATTTACAAGGTAACATCGATTGCATGAAGCCTTTTTCAAAATCTTCAAATTTCATACTTGTTAGTAAATCTATATAGTATCGTATAGTTGCACGGATCCTGAGCGCTGTCCTTGAGTTGCGCAGTAGACGATTTTAGTTTAAAGTGCCTATGCGCGAACTTACCCCCACTACTGCGTCCAGCGCTCATAATCCATGCCGATGCTTATACCAAAATGTGAGCCACTGTCAAGAAAGTAGCCATATTACTCCACTATTTTAGGTAAATCTGTTTCGTCATGCACACTTCTTACTAAAACCATGTATTCTTATCACCAGGCCAAAGATCCAGAAAACGAGGTGGTAACATACTCCATAGCATCGGGCAACGACCTTCGTCAGTTTGGGATCGGTTCCACCACTGGTATCATTACGGTCATCCGGAGTCTGGACAGAGAAGTGCTGACGAGATATCAGCTGGTAAGGCAATTTTCGTATAGGTAATATAACAGTCTGTACAAAAACTTTGAGCTCATAGACCGTAGTAGCGATATACTGGAAAAAAATGATGGCAACAGTATTACTGGTGCTCATTGCAAAATTGTGCTGCTTCCTACTATCGTCAAAAGTCGTAAGCAAGGGAGGTTAGACCCATTTCTTTATTGGTACATATATATACATATTTTAACAAGAAAATATTTCATATTAGATTTATTTACAAGGTAGGTACAGCGAATTAGCCCTTAAAACTAAATTAAGCTAATCCTGCCATCCCCTCTTCGTATAGAACCTTAAACATTCTAACATTATCGTCTTCCATTAATCATCAAATAAATCCCCCAATCCAAAGTTTATAGCTAGCGCGTTGAACATCTTCAACATATGCGGCATGGGGGCTAAGATAACCACCTTTGCCCCGAAAACATCAATCTTACATAAAAAAGTCCCAAAGTATAAAGCTGTCTGGCCCTATACAGGCTGACTTTTTAACTGGCGATCTTTGAAAGGGTGAAAGTACCAAAATAACAAAATCCTAATAACATTTCAGATGGTAAGAGCAGAAGATCCAGGTAGACTATCAAGCACGGCGACTGTCAACATCAAAGTCACTGACATCAACGACAACAACCCGAAGTTTGACGAGGATTCCTATATGTTCCATGTCAAAGAAGGTTGGTTTTTCCATATCAATAATCGAAAATTACACTATATAGTATTAATGTAACAATTTTGAAAGCTAATTTCAATACCTATCACCTTAATCGCCAATCGACTGACAAACAGTACATTTTTTATTGTGCCTCTTTTTCTGGCGGTTAAGGTGTCAACAACTACCAGTGTTGCGATCAATAAATAATCAATTACAGAAAATGATATTCAATCCAAGTTGCAATAAATCGTATCAATAATAAAATTATTATTCACATCGGAAACTACCACAAGATTCTTTTTTTAAATACCAATTTAACATTTATAGGTGCATCGAGCGAGTTCGTAGGCTACGTACACGCAACAGACATAGACGAAGGAGTGAACGCTATGGTCAGCTACAGCATACCGACGCACTTGCCATTCAGCATAGACAACGGAACCGGCATGATCACCACCAACACTAAACTGGACTATGAGCAGACTAAGGTAAGAGACAACAGACTATAGCCAACGGTCAGCTACAGCGCACTGACGTAACTACCCTTTAGCATAGACAATGGAAGTAGCATAAACAAGAGATTCGAATTTCATGAACAAATGAACAAAATCTATGGCATAGCTAAGCTATAGAAATTGTTAGAGATATATACAAGCCATGCAATGACTAATAGATATTAGAAAATTAATCTAGTCGTCTCCTCTAGCTGGGAATCCTAACTGAATCCGAAATTGATGTAGATCAAAAAATCTGATATACTTAAATCAGATTATTCAGATCAGATCATTATTATTTGGTACTTACCAAATAATAATGATCTAATTATGCAATCCAAAACCTATGGGAAACGCTGTTTTTCGGTAATAGCTTCATTTGGAACATTTTCATAAGGAAAAGTCTTATATTATGAAAATTTGTATTACGCTAATCTGCAATAATGAAGGTCTCAATTAAATATGTTTGTTTCCAGGACTATGCCTTTGTAGTAACAGCAATGGACGGCGCAATAGACAAGCGGCTCGGCACCGCATCCGTAACGGTACAAGTGACGGACATACCCGATGAAACGCCGATCTTTAGCAAACTCATCTACTCGGTGCATGTGCCCGAAAATGCGGTTAATTACCCTATAGTTAAGGTTCAGGTTAGTATGGCAAGTTTATGATATCAACGTAAGATGTGAATAATACTTGTTTTTAAATGATGGTGTCAGTCTTTTGGGATCATAAGCAGGTAGAAAGCGATGCGGGTTTGTTGTTAGATTTAGATTATTAGGGTATTATGTTTTTTTTTTATATCAGTAAATAGCATTTAGAAATTAAAGTAAAAAGTATGACTAATAATTTTAAATGTAAAAACCATTTGAGATAGTTTTATAAAGGCTGTCGAAAATGATGTTCTTGCAATTCGGACATAAAATGAGGCTCATGTTATCTAGAATAAATTAAAAAAGGTAAATAGTCATGGGGACTGCCGACAGAAGTGAAAAGTTAGAGCTTTGGAATAACTATGTTTTTGACATACATCACATTAGGATGTCGGTGACGCGAACTCATTAGTATTGCCCCTACCAAAAATTGCTCAGCTTGGCTAGAGAAAAAAGTTATTAATAAACCACATGTAACAAACTATTATTAATATTTATTTATTAACACGTAAAACGAAAAGTGGTACACAAACAATACATTTTTTTTGTGTTTCGTTTTCTGGTAATAGTAAAAGTATACAAAAATCGAAACTATGTCCCACGAAATCGTTTTTACGGTTTCTCTGTGAGAGCAGAACAACAGACTTAAAATAATGTTCTAACCATTCGTTTCATGATTTCAGGCTGAAGACCCTGACACAACACCAGAAATAACCTACACGATCATTATGGGCGATACCGAGTTGTTCTCAATAGACCGAAAGTCGGGTATGATACGGACTCTGAAAGCATTGGACCGAGAATCGACGGCGAGGCACCAAATCATTGTGGGTACCGAAGAAAATATGGACGACGGACCCGGCGCTACTACTACTGTTGAAATTCTTGTTGATGTGAGTATGATGGTTTTTGCCTTTTCAGTTATATTCTAAACTTTAATACTCAATACTCAATTATTTATTGCGTTCCATAATGTACATAGTGGTCATAAACAATATAAAAGTAAGAATCAATTATGGAACGTTATATAAAAAATTATGAATTAAATAATTATTATTTAGTCTTCTTATGTCCTACATCAATGAGTTATCTGATACTAACACTTCGCCCGCGACTGCGTCCGAATGGATTTCGTGATTTTCCCTTCGAACCTTAACATTTTTTTGCAAAACTACGCTTTCAAGGGGGTGGCCTTGAAAGCGTAGTTTTGCAAAAAACTATAGTCATGTTACTCGCTGATAATGTAGCTATTTTTGACGACCTATGTGGCGCAGCGGGCGAAGGTCCGCCTGCGACGCAGGAGGCCGCGGGTTCGATTCCCGCCTTGGAACAAATGTTTGTCGGATCTACAAAGATTTGTCCCAGGTGTTCTGCGTATTTGCTATATATAATAAAAAATATATATCTATGTAATGTATTGTATTAGGTATATCGGTCATCTAGTAACCATAACACAAGCTACGTTTAGCTTGGGGCTAAATTATGCTGTGTGGATTGCCCAGCAATATTTATTTATTTATTGGCAAAATAATGATTCAATTAAACAACGATTAAGTAGTTGAGTTTTAGTCATTAGGTACAAACAGTCAAATCTCTGTAATATTAGTTTAGATAGAGGTGGTCTCATTCTAACTCCAACTGAATATTTAAATAAATTCACTATTGCTTATTTAATTATCCATTGGCCTTCTGTGATCACATCACAAATATCCAAGCAATTCGATTGCCTTCAGTTATTTTCACCCACCAATTATCACTACTGGTTTATCAAACTGGGTTCTCTGTATTCACAAATACAACTTAATCATTATGCTGCAAGATGGCTAAAAGGAAATGTAAGTACTTAACAATACCATGCGTGTAGAGATGCAGAGCATATCCTGATTGAAAAATAACGCTAATATTCTATGGTTTCCAGGACAAGAACGACAACTCTCCAATTTTCACATCCGTGGTTCGCCCCATTACTATCGAGGACTCCTCGTCCATCGGCAGTCTGGTACAGACCGTGGTCGCTATGGACGCGGACGCCACGCCGCCCAACAACCGCGTGCGGTACAAGCTCGTGGGCAGGGGGAAGGCCTCCATCTACTTCCACGTGGAACCTGACTCAGGCGCCGTCAGGGTGCGAGACGATCTGAGGAAGGAGACTGATAGTGAATATACTGTGAGTTTTACTTATGGTTCAAAGTTTCCAAATGCTTATACTGTTTATTAGTGTAAGTTAAGAAAGTAATAATAATTTTATTTACTTAGTGCCTTTAGTATTACATGGGACTTAAATATAACTGGAGAAATGTGGAAGTATAATAGGTGCCTAATTCACCTTTGCCTAATTCATCAGAGAATACAGGCATGATGTTATGTAATATTATCTGTTTTATGAGCCTTACCTGCCTCTAACTCTCTTGAGAGAGTTAGAGGCAGTATTGAAATTTTGGAGCATAAATAAAAATAAAATATTATCCCATTATGTACAAAATAATATTCAAGAAAATGACAGTAATGAGCACTGTTATCTATGTTACGTTCAGCATATGATTTGGTAGGATAGATAAGGACATGAGTGTGTCCAATCATCAATAACTAAAGAGGCCTAGAGTACTGGCCAGTTTTTTTACTGTCACTTGACTTTTACAATACCAACATGGTTTAAACCTTGCCTTCTTTCATCACGTTGAATTATGGTTTTTGGTTTTCTCTTTCAGGTGGACGTACAAGCTTACGACCAAGGCGAGCCCATGATGTCATCAGTATCTAGTCTTACCGTGTACGTCAGCCATTCTGCTACAGTGCCGCCAGATGTAAGTAACTTTTCATTGAAACAAACAGCTCATTTAATCAATAATTAAAACAGCAAAATAACCTTTATTTACATACTCTCTGTATTCACTACATACTATAAACTAAATTAATAATCATAACTGCAATTTGAAAGTTTAACAAGTAAATAAACATTGTCTTATTATTTTGGGTCTGGCTGTTACTGTGATCCAGGAGAAATTCCTTGTGTAGGGCAACGTTTTAAAAAAACATTGTCAACACTGATTAACTCGTAGTGTGGCACTGAACGTGTTAAGCGACTTTTTTAATTATTAACTCCTTATTATCATTTTATTTGTTTTATGTGGTATGTTCAATTGTGTGTGTTTTAATATAATTGTATTTTTTTTTAGTTTGATAAAACATGTTGTGCATAGTTATGATCCTTGTTGGTCGAAATAAACGAATTTTATTTTATTTATTTATTAAGCAATCAAATATTTATATTTTCTCTATAACTTCAATCCACCATTACTACTGTATTTTCCCCCACAGGTGGGCCTCGGCTTCGCAGACACGTTATACACGGAGCACGTAGCAGAGAACTCCCCGAACGGCACACTAGTCAGAGTCATCCCTTTGCTGAACAAACGCGAACATTCTCCCGACACGCCGCTCAAATGTCGCCTCACTGAGTCCTCACAGAAAGGTAAGGAAGGTTAATGGCAAAATGGTGATATCACATATCTTGTGTTCTCTCTTCTTGCTACACTTTCATTATTTATTTCTGTGTGGTGTTATCCGTGGGATTAACCCATTAACCGCTGAAGCCGGATTTATCCAACCAATATGTTTGTGTCCGTACAGCTTTTTTGTTGTTGCCATGGATGTCCTATGAGGGGTCTGTCAGACTCTTACTGACTAAAAACCACCCCGGTGTACCTATCCTACATTTGCACCGGGGATCATGAGAACTAGTGGTGTCCATACCGCCTGAGTCGTATTTATGCGACTAAAAACTTTTGTTTGTACAATTTCATTGTTAGTTTCTTTAGAGTCTACCCAATAAAAGATAATTTTGGGCAAAATGATAAATGCACTGACGATTTATAAGCTGTGCGCTTGGGACACGGGAACTGATTAAACTCAGGCGGTTAATCTGTTTCTTATTTCTAAAATGATTGCTAACGTTAAAGCGGCTTTAAAATAATCTTTTATGTAGCCAGTAGTAGTAAGATTTCCTTCCTTGAAGCCATAACATTTCTATTGATATTGAATCGAAATCAAGTCAAAGAATGTCTATTTATCATATTAATAAGTGAAGCGAAAACTAGAGCCGTTATTAAGAATATTGCTTTGACGGAGACATGTGAATTTTGGCATTAACTATGCCAAAATTTGCCTCTAGTTTAGTCATTGAAGAAGTGCAGAAAGCGTGACTGATTTGAATATAAAATCTTTGTATCGAGTCTGCCCGATATAATTTGGACTTTAACGGAGCCATTAATTACGAGTAGTACACGGTGACGTGATCTTCTCTGAAAAAGAAAGCTGTGAACTACAAATAATAAATGTGTCACGACTGTATGCAGAAAATTCTTAAACGCAATGATCCTTGGTATACAAAACTAACCTAACACATCTTCTTCCACAGGAGTATTCTACGTCAAACTAACAGAAGATCGCGACTGCGCCATCTACCTCAATACAAGTTCCTTAGATTACGAAACTCTTGGAGAATACTCTTTAGAGGTCCAACTAGAATCCATACAGGGTCTGATAAATCCCGAAAACAGCAAAGCTATAATCAAAGTGCATATAACCGACGCGAACGACAACGCCCCAGTGTTTGTTTTCCCCGAACAAAGCAGTATTTCAGTCGCGAAGGGAAAGTATTTCGCGATTGTGACCAAAGATATGTTGTTGGGGACCAATGTTCTGCAAGTTAAGGTGAGGTTTTAAGCTTTTTTTGATTTTGGTATTTATCATTAATAACGATTGAAGTAAAACGGCTACAATACCTATTCAAGTCAGCTGCTTTCGAATTTTAAAGGTAGAATTTTCGAGAAAATATCTAGCATTCATTTAGTTAGTATACGACAACGTATAAAAAATAATATTTTTCAGCTAATAACAAAAATCGCCCTAGCTCAGAAGGTTGGACTTAAGATTCATAAGAAAACATACGTATATCGTTTTTCTTGAAAGCAAAATAAACATCGATACTTTTTTACCCTTACGACATCCCTATTTAAAGGACCAAATATCATTGCTTCAATTACGCCCTGGCTGGGGGATTATTAAGTTCCCACAGGAAAGTTCGGTTAAGCAGTTAATAACCCTAAAGGTAAAACTGAGAGATGCCCATTGCAACAAAAAAAATGCCAAAATTACATTAAATAAGATATGGCATAAGAGCTTCTCGAGCCTTGAAACGGCTCGGGCTGACGTACTATTTAATTTGTAAGCCATAGCATAATTTCGCTAAGGAAATACATAATTTGCCACTGATATTCCAAATCTACTCTATAAAACTAAAAACAAATTATTCTCATCGTAAATAACTGATGGAGAACATTTTAAATTACTCTTGTTCATAATTTATTGAACAGTCCAATATTAATAAATCACATAACGATATAACTAATTAACAATACGTTTGATAATTAGTCACATCATTACCTGTTACCATTAGTTGAACAATTTGTGGATCATGAATCACTTACCAATCATTGGCTCATATAATTCCAGGCTAAAGACAAAGACAGTGGTGATTTCGGCAAACTAGAGTACCAAAAGAACTCCTGGACGAAGGCAGCCGAAGAGTACTTCAGTCTAGACGCGGACACTGGAGTGATCAGTAATGTGAAAACGTTTGAGAACGTACCTCAGGATGTACTGCCGTTCAAGTTTAGTGTGACGGCGAGGGACAACCCTAATTCGGCGCAGGATTATAATATTGCCAGGGCTTCGGTTATTGTAAGTACTTGCATGTTTTATTATTGTTATGTTAGAGTTCAGGACCTATAACACTCGTATTGCTAGGATACAGGCCAGTTCTCCATGTGGGAAATGGGCCTTAATCCAGCCTTAGCCCAGTGCGGTTTATGGATGTCACCAGCCCTACTAAAGGGTACCGTGTTATCAAGTTGTGGAAGCCAAAATTAGGCAGCGAATACAAAAAAACGACTCGACGAACGACTCGAACGGCTCTGTGCAAAATACTGGTATTGAGCTGCCTCCGGTTAGAGTGGAAGCTGACCCCAACAGGGGTATTGGGTTAAAGACTAGGCTGATGATGATGATGATTCGAATACCATTGAACTGACGTTCTAAACATGACTTAAAGTGCTTGTGGGTGCTTGTTGTTATTTAGAGATACCTACTGCAATTACATAAACTAACAAGGAAAATTATTATTATCTATCAAGTCCTCATTTCACATCGATAAAATGATAATTAAGCCGTTTGTACACAGTGATACATGCTTCAACCTTTGTGCGTTACACTTATAAAATATCTGAGACATCAGTGATTCTATCTTTTACTTAACTGTTTCCAGATCAACCTTCTTCAACATGAAAACCAACTAGTCCTTGAAGTGTCGGCCTTAAACGCGGACGCTATGCGTCGAAGATCACGAAGCTTACTCACTGCCATCGAAGACAAAACCGGACTGTATACTGGATTGGAGAAACTGACTTCAAGGCATTACCTAGGAGATAATGGAACGCTTGAAAGTGATACGAAGGGCACTGATGTGTGGTTGTATCTGATTGACCCGGTTAGCGGAGAGATTTTGAGCAGAGAGTCCAAGCCTGTTCAGAAGTAAGTTTATTTTTATTTCTATTTTAGTGGTGGTCTGAAAAAAATTAAAGAATGGTGTAGTCAAAACCCTAACATACTATTTGTTGGCATTATTTGTAAGCTAGCAGACTTAGGAAAAATGTCAAAAGTGTTTAAAAGGCTGGCAGCATTGCCACGTTGAATGGGAGTTCTGATTTTTAGGTCTGGAATTTTTTTAAGGATTTGCTGACGTAATTCGAATGATTTCCATCGCCTTCCTGTTAAATTGCGACCTTTTAGTTCTCAAAATAAGTGTTTTTTTGACAAATTAATGTGCTTTTTTGACATAAATCGAGCGAAGTTAGTGTGACCTGCCTTTAGAGGTCATAGCACACATATCGACTCTGAAAGGAATCGTCACCGTATCAACTCGAGCCGTCCAATATTCTATGTATGAAAGTCCCTACTGCAAGGCATACTAAACGGAAACGTAACGTAATCGCCTCGCCTCTGGACAAGCTCTAGGTGAAAGGTGATACGGTGACGATCCCTTTTCGAGTTGATATGTGTGCCTTTATAAAATGTATTTGGCTGTAATTTTATTCAAAAATCGAACAACAATGAAACAGTTTTAGCATTATAAGAAACGCCCAAAGCTAACCAATCCCCGTCTGTGTCGCAGAGCACTAGACAGCGGCATGCAGCAGGCGGTGGCGGCGCGCCTGCAGACGGCGGTGGGGCGCGCGCGCGCCCCGCTGGCGGCCGCCGCGCCGCCGCGCCGGCCGCACGTGGCGGCCGCGCCGCTGGCCACCGCGCTGCCGGCCGCGCTCATCGCGTTAGCGGCCGTCGTGCTGGTGGCCGCCGTCGCTGCGACCATTTATATTTGCGCTTCTTGGAACAGGTAAGGTTTAACTCTTGCGGATCCATTATGTACTAATGGTGTTCCCGTCCCCTAATAATGTATCGTCCAATCGCAGTCTTGATCTGCAGTCTTTTACCGTTAAACACGGGAACCAGATTGTGAAAAAGGATTCACAAGGAATATTTAAAGTTTAACTACTACCTAACCCTCTCACGGGTACAGACGTAGATCGATCTCGAGATTAGGATTGAGTTACATTATGGATCTCGGGCTTATAAAGGGTTATAATGACCGATGTTAAACCCATGATTGAACTTTTGAAAACAAACAACTTTCCCAAGGAAACAGTTTTTTATGATTCCAATACAACTTTTCGTCTGTATCAGCTAATGTAGAATATAATATAATAACTGTCAATATAGCTAACCTTTTCTTTAAAAAAAATTGTTTGAAAGATATTATTTTTTAAATTAGCTATATATCACTCATATATTCATGTATATATACCATATAGTATACAATTTCCATTATTTAAAAATTAATATCTTACACTAACATGTTTCTACAAATAATCTATCTATTACGTACTTCAACACTAACATTATCTTCTCAGATACAAGAAGCACAAAGAACAAGCTATCCAGCAGTATGGCACGCTAAGTATGAGCATGCCAACACCGCGACCGGCGTCAGGCTATGAGTCAAGTGAAGATGAGCCGGCGCCCCGGTACGAAACCCAGGTAAATAGACGTGTATGTACTACTTTTCATTCTCATTCGCATGGTAATAATTAGCGGCTTTGCATGCGAGATGGAATGTCGGAGATAACTGAGGTAAGGATTTATGAGATATTTGCTTATCTATGAGATTGGTCGTCAAAAACAAGATTATCTATCCAGTACCTCTGTGTAGTAGAGAAACTGTGATACAACCACAGGCATGCATCTTGAGCGCTTTAGTGGGACGCAGTAGTAGTGGGGTTGGTTCACGCATAGGCACTTTATACTAATTCGACTCCTGCGCAATTCAAGGGCAGCGCTCAAGATCCGTTTCGGTAACTTTACTTCTAGTAGTATAGTTACCGAAACGGCCAAGAAAGTAGAACAGCTGAAAAAATAGGATAAAACAAGTTGATATAATTCATATTTTTTATGATTTCATAATGCACGTGATATGTAAAATGTCAATTTTCCTAAAAATATAAAAAGCATGTGTATCAAATTTGCTTGCGTTACTTACTTTTATTTATTGGTCATTAAAGTGTCTTTCGAATTTCAAATAACGTCACAAGGAGGTAAACCAACAAAGATCCAATGTGTTTTCCAGCTTGTTTATTACCTTGTGACACAACGATGACCCCACGTGATCCACACTGACTGAATCCGCTGTACTTTATTTATTAAAAATTATTTGTTGAATTTTAGATAGATAAACCATAATTATGAAGATTATTTTTCTAAAAACAGTTAATACCTTATTTCAGAAACAAATGCTTAAATGAGTAGATTTGGAAATGCTTTTTTTTTGTCTTCTATAAACAAATCAAATAGCTCATCATTCATTGAAATGCTATTGTTTTCCGTTCCAAAACTTTAATTTATAATCTCTACTGTCCTAGGTCCTAAACATGGCGGTGGATGACGCAGATTTACAGCTAGACTTCAGTCCAAACAACCACGCCTTTAATATACATAGCGTGCAATATTTATCGAGAGACAATGGTAAGTTATTCTTGTGTTAACAAATACAAATTATTCTTCGTGCAATATTTTTAGACTACTAATTTTGTAAAGGAATTGATAATATTTTGTGATATTTTCGGAAGACCGCCTCAGTAGTCTTAGGTACGTACGACATTGTCACACAAGGCATTGAATGCTCTCAAACAAGAAGAACAGGTCTTCGATATTAACATAAAACCCACGCCTTTGGCATTTAGCACACAAAGCGAGGGATTGGGATCCCAAACATCATTTCGTATTGTGCACTCAACTTCAGTTGAAATTAATTACAAAAAATGATTTTAATAAGTCCTATAAACCTGGTTTTGACATAGGTTTTAATTTATTTTAATCATCCTGAGATCACGCCTGTATTCCCCAAATGGTTAGTCAGAGGTGTACCTATTGTACATCCATGTTTTGCCAGCTATGCCAGTTCCATGTATTGCCATCAACTGGGCAAATATCCAGACTCCGGGCTACTGAGAAGTCCTAGATGCAACATTCTGTAACAATCGACTATGGTTAGACTTCGGCCATTAGAACAATAACTTTCCCTAACGACCAAACGTTGTTGGCAAACAATACAGAATTTGTAATCTGAACTTTGTAACTATAAGAGACAATAAAATGTTGCCATATAAATAAAATGTAATTACTACTTCTAGGTGAACGTAGCCCAACTCTTTCAGAAACGGCAACAACAGCCCGCGCCTCAAGCGTCAACGAAAACGGCGGCACGCTCAACAACATGCACAACAGCCAACTATTCGAGCCAATAACCAACAACTCGACACTCATACGCAACACTCAAACACTCAACCGTCGAGCACCGAACGTTCATCCACTCAACAACGCGATAGGGACGTTACCTCGCGTCAACAACAATGGAGTTGGTGGTGGGTTGTTGGCTACAACCCTGGGAAGGAAAATAAATGGCGGGAACAATCATAAGAAGAAAGCTACGCAGCCTATCATGGCGTATGATGAGATACCTGGTTTGCAGAGGTTCGTTTTGGTTATTGTTTTTACTTATCCCCATCATTGTCTATCCTGGTCTAGTCGGCCCATCGACTCTATGTAGTTGGTTTGTTTGAAAATATGAATCTAACAGTTTCAAAATACTCCTTTGCGCTTGTGTTGCCAGTATTTTTTGTTTAAGGTGAATGCGAAATAGCAGCCCGCGTGTTGTGAAAAAAATCATACGCAACCATAACAAATTTGTATTTCACAAAGAATTCATAATATAAACAATTATTACGACTTTTGAGTTGTAATGGTAATTTTAATGACTATTATGAGAGTTATATGTTATATGTATATTTTGAGAGTTGTAAGTTTGTTACGATCGCGAATAACTTTTTCAATAACATACTATCCATTACTGAGCTGAGAAAATTTGAATTTCGCTACTACGCATTAGCCTTAAATTCATATTGTTAACCCCAAAATAAAGGACGATCAATAATAATAATAAGGAGTTAGTAACCCAACCACGTAGTTTAACTTCAAATCGTAATAAAAGGTTTTTTTTTCTGTTCCAGAGCATCGGACAATGATAACGTAACATTCGGCAAGAGGAACTTCTCCGGTTTCAACTACGACCAATCACCAGTGGAGACCACCACAGAGTTATAAACCATAGATATAACATGAATAGTGAATAACAAGACTTCTCTCTCTTTGTGTTAACATAAGACTTAAAAAAAAGTGACTCAAACCCTGAAGTGAATGAATGGAAGTGGATTCCGTCCGAAAATCATTATTTAATTTTAAAAATATTTTTATAACGTTTGTGTTCAACGAATATAGTAATTCTCTTCGTGTAAGAATACGACTGAACTTTCAAATACCTAATTAAAGTTTAAATAAAATGTGAATAACGAATTTTTAGATAATTATATTTTTGTACTTAATTGTAATGTAATTTCTTAGCCAAGGCTAGTCCCGTTTTTATGAACAAATGTGCATAATAATGATGTAA
The DNA here is from genome assembly GCA_905147745.2 of Phlogophora meticulosa. Taxonomy (NCBI): domain Eukaryota; kingdom Metazoa; phylum Arthropoda; class Insecta; order Lepidoptera; family Noctuidae; genus Phlogophora; species Phlogophora meticulosa. Next base: position 6,292,919 of record LR990528.1, on the reverse strand, counting down.
ATATGGCATTACATGGTGATGTATATTTTTAAGGTACCTGAATTGTAAATACAGGTACAAATACTTCTTTACTATTTTTGTAAATCTCTATTTTTACGCATCTCTGGCAAAGTGCCATCTCTTTTTAAATTTTTATACGTAATTTGACATCGTTTATATTGGCGCCAACGTTTGTTTTGCTACTTTTGTAAAGAAACGAATCTTGACTGCCTGTTGATATCAAACGTTGGATCCAATATATTGTCGATTAAGTGAATTTTTCTAACTATTCGTCAAAGCTTTTAACTGAAGTTTCAATCTTGAGAACAGAACTTTATATCTTCTTTCTTTACATATTCTTTACGAATTTTGTGCCAGTTACTGTTAAAATGTATTATAAGGTTTTTACTGTCTTTACTTGCGTCTCTATAGCCGCAACAACGCGAACTTTCACCTATGAATTTTATAAGAAGGGAACATTTTTTAGTCCATCATAACAATACGTGGGCGTAGCTTTATAAAAGAGTAAAATATAATTAGCGTATTATTAATAAAAATGCTCAGTTTTTTTATAGAACTTTTATTTTTTTGAATCTGGCTTCAAAATGTGATTTGTGCCAAACCGATACTAACGTTTTTTTTTTATTTATTTCGTATTGGAGAGTAGAATGTTACCTAATATAATTTCATTGTATATCTTGTAAAATAATAAAATGTTTATTTTGATTGTGAAAAATAAATTGTATCATAATAATTTTGTGGTAAAATTGTTAATATAATTTTGAAATAAATTAATTTTTATTATCAATTTGTGTTTTTAACCGACTTCTGGAAAAGGACGAGGTTCTGCATTTTTATATTTTTTTAAAACGTTGCCCGTTTGTTTCTTTTCTTTATTTAAAAACGTTGCCCCGTACTAGGAATTTCTCCTGTCGTGGGTGAGTTCACAAACATTTAAAAACTCACATACACAAACATCCTGACCCGGAACAACTACCTGTATCGCCATACAAATATTTGTTCCGAACTGGAATCGAACCCGCGACACGTAGCCTAGCAGCCAATCACTCAACCACTGCGCCAATCGTGCCGTAACATATCTGATGATAAGATCATGGAGAAATCGCGGAAACTCAGATATTATAGGCACACCTTTAGCGATTTGGGTATTTTTTCGTGCATTTGCTCTCGGAAACCGCCATTTAGTGAAATGATACTTAGTGTGAAGATTACTTTAATAAGGTCGCTAAGCAATTTATGCTTGTCACGATGCAAATTATGGTGAGGTGAAGCTGATGGTACAGTTTCTGGAGACCCCCCCCCCCTCCATCAGAAAAAGCAGTTTTCTTAAGGCGAAAAGTAAAAAAAAGTACGTACAAATTTAAGCGACACCAAAAAAATAACACTAAAAGGTGTAAAATAACTATAGTTTCGGAAGATACTGGCATGAAATCAATTAAACGAAACAAACTGAGTTACCGACTTCCGAAACTATAGTAATTTCACACCTTTTAGAGGTTTTTTTGGAATCAGGTTGTTAAGTGAACATTCTAGATCATCCTACCTACCCATACAAACAAAACTTAAAAAAGTATTTTTTTTAAACCTGCTATAAGAACAAGTCTTAGGCTGATAACATACGGACCGCATTTCAACTGCAATCCAACCGCAAATTACTGTTTGGCTGCAGCTTGAATGCAGTTGCCACGACTGCAATAGAACTGCAAACCAAACGTTCAGTCTCGGAATCGAACTGCACGGTTGACTGCAATCGGACTGCACGGTTAGATTGCAGTTGAAATGCGTTCCGTCTGTCTAGAGCCTTAGTTGTGGACGTTTTACGAGTTCTTTTTTATTTCCCTGAACTGTCACAGGCCTCCCAACCCTTTGGGAACTTGTGATAATTTATGTATAGAACGTTAATACTGAATTCCCGGTAAAAACCAGAAAATCGAAATACAGAGAATATTATACAAATTCCTGCGCCTCAATCAACGTGACTTCGCGGAACTTTTTTAAAATTCTTTTTTAAAAAAAAACGTTGCCCCACACTAGGAATTTCTCCTGTGTCGTGGGTGCGTTGACAAACATTTAAAGTCACATACCCAAACAGCCAGACCCGTAGAATTACCTGTAGGCCATACAAATATTTGTTCCGTGCGGGAATCGAAGCCACGACACGCGGCGCAGCAGTCGATCGTTCAGCCACTGCGCCAACCGTGTCGTCGAAACTAAAATGACAACTAAATTAATTCGCTTACATACCCTTTTAATATAATACCCCCTGAGTTACAGTAAAGTAAAATAGTGCGCCCTATAATGGCGACGTAAAAGGCATTTAAAGGGTAACAGGTAAGACCCAAAAACCCCTTTAAACCATTATGAATGGACGAGTCAAATTGAATTTTAATGATCAAACCGAAACCTTTTCTCTGAACCTTCTATGATGTATTAAGTTAAAGCGGCCTAAATCTGCCGAAACTTAAAGTAATTTCTTAGGTTCTACGTTTAACTAATCATTGTGGATGGGGTTCAAGTTGTTTGTGACACAGTTTTGGAGCACTACCTACGCATGTGCTCGAGGTTGTGGGTTCAAACCTGGACAAGTACCAATGTGAGTTTTTCAATTCATATGTACTTTCTAAGTTTATCTTGGACATCACTGACATCGGTGAAGGAAAACAGCGTGAGGAAACCTGGAGTTATATAATTAATATAAGTCTGAAATCGCCAACCCGTCTTGAGCAAGCGTGGTGGTTAATGCACATGCCTTCTCTTTATGAGAAGAGGCCTTTGCCCTGCAGTGGGACAGTAATAGGCTGGTACTACTACGCATGTGTGCCGGTGGATATATTTTAAGGGGGTGCATCTTCAACAAAGATAAGCAAGCCTAGCCAAAGGCTCTAACTTTATTCATTTATAACAAATAAATAATGCTGGACAATCCACACAGCATCATCTAGCCCCAAGCTAAGCAGAGCTTGTGTTATGGGTACTATATGACTGATATACTTAATACAATACATTACATAGATATATATTTTTTATTATACATAGAAGATACCCAGAACACCCGGAACAAATATTTTTAGATCGTACAAACTTCGGGAATCGAACCCGCAACCTCCTGCGGGCCCTAACTTTGATCATTTATGGAGATAGATAAAGCTTAACAATCAAAATAATACATTCAAAAGTGAGCAAAGAAGAAGCGAAATAAACAACCCCAACTGGGATAGGTTTTCTTTTGGTCATTCATACACAAATAGGACTAAGTTTGTGCACGGGTGGGGAAGAGTGAAAAGAGCTCGATAATTTGAATTTGTTAGGTACGAACGGTCAAATATCCACAGATTGACCTCGGCGAGCGTAGCTTAACCTTCGATCAACCCATGCGGCTGGTTTTTATTCAGCCACTAGCTCCTAAAATCCTCCGAGATATTATATATGCATATATACGTACTATATATTCCAAGTACCAATATTATTTTTGACATTACGAAATTGAACCCACTCTGCTATCACTAAATATTTTACATACATAAAAGGAAGGGACCTCATTGACAAACCGCGAGCGTCAACGTTTGATGGATCGTGAAACGCGGAGATGTCGAGTGGCATTTGTTTCATTGCTACAAGGAGAAGGATTACCTACCTACCTGCATGTTGATGGGGAAAATGTGTAGATGGAAGATGATTGCGCAATTGCTCAATACTCAAACTAAATTACTCCAGAAAAACATGCACTGAGTTGTAACTGAGAATCCAAAAGAACGCATACGAATCATGAAAAGGACACCGTGGGATTTTCATCGCCCGGAGTTGGAAATCCAGTGCACATTTACTTACCTAGCGCTGATTCTAAAAAGCACCCGTGCGTAAAATTATCGGCATTTAACTTGGCAAGAGTCGTTAGATGCGCACAAGTCGTTTTTTAGGTCTCTTTGGTAGTCAAGCGGGACGCGGGGTATGAGGTAGCGTCAATCCGAGCGCGCCGATTGGTGCAACAGTCGACTGTTGCCTCCCGATTACACTTGCGTGCACGAAAATTGTACCCTTTGTTTTTGTTGTGTTTATGTTAAAGAGTTATTGTTATTGTTTTTAAATTTAATTTTTGTTACGAGTTGATATTATTGTTATTGTTGTTGTTTTAAATTAAAAAATTAAGGCAAAAAAAGGTATGCCTTTTATCGCATACTTTTTGAGCATACTTTCCTCGTTTGCATATTATTTATAACTCCCAATAAACTTTACGAATTCCACTCCCTTCTTCAACTTTCTTCTAATCAGATATTATTAAATATAAATGATCGCAATAACCATCAAATAATGACGATCAATAAAAGTCACCACTTTTTTGTTCCACTAAGTGCACGATGCGCGAACTTACCCCCACTACGCCAAAACCTTGCCAACTTACGTGCTGGTGACTATACGTGGGCTCAAAGCGTACTTATTTTCTTATGGATACGAATGAAGTACCAATATGTCAGGACTCAGGTCTACTTCATTACTTAGGTGCTATTTCGTCTTAGATTACAGTATTATTTACATAATGCATCTATTATAGGTTATTATTGTACTTTTATTATTATCCCACAATGTCCTTTATTCTTTTAAATACATTTTTAAATATTTAAATTATAGCCCACCTGCATCGGGATCAGGGACCAGTGGTCAGGGCTCTTGAGAGAGGAACCTCCTATTTTAATTTTATTTTAGTTGGATCAAACCATTGATCCAACTGCCCAACGAGAGCCTCAGTGTTGATCGAGGCTCTTGGCTATTATGCCATTAGGCGTCAAGACTATCGGCACAATGACTGCTGTATTCACATCCCACATAATCTGTTTCTCTTTCTCAGCCTTCACGAGGTTCTCCTCTTATGGGACCGTTATATGAACAATAATTGTGCGACGCTCTGATCGATCTATAACCACTATGTCAGGCTTATTTTTATACAATTATGTTTACTGATTTCCAAATCATAATTAATTACTGGATTGATTGTGGTTAACCTTCGCAAAAATTTGGTTGGTTTTATTCTAGGTAGGTACTTAGTGCGACTGTAAAACTTAATACTTGATGTGGCCAGTTCGTAATAACGTTATAGTGATGTATTGCAGTTCGCCAATAATTATGAAAAAACATTCTTAATTTACTGCAAGAGGTGTATTCTTGACGGATGGTAAAAATATATGTACCTAGGTGTGCCTAAGCCTTTGCTATAAATGTTTTTTCTTCTTTCTTTTCTTTCTTACCCCCTTCAACCCTTCACAAAACAGCCCAAATATTTTCCGAGCACGCGGTCCGCGCCAAGCAATCTCACCGGCGTACATTTTTAAATTTAATATCTCTTTGTACCGTGGTCCCACGTGAATATAACGTCGTACAAAATTACAGAAACGTCGAATGATATAAAATTCTACGTAGCCTCACCTAATGGCTTATTCTGTTGCCTGTTCTATGTATTTCTACTTGTAAATGTTGTTTTGCTCTAGTCGGACATTTTAATAGTGGTTAGTTACTTTAACGGTGAGTTTTCGAGTATGCAGTGCATTTCCTTCTAGGGTAATGCTAGCATTACCCTGGAAGTAAATGCACTGACCTTATTAGTGATATTCTTTAGAAATGTCAGGTACTTGCACCGTGCGTGTATGACTAGATGTATGAACGCAACCGAAGCAAAAGTATTATGTAAGGATTGAAGCAGGTGGCGTTCTATAGTTTCTGACCATGGGAAAAAGGCGAGAGTTTATATGTAATGTGATTTCCGTAATGAAATTTTACTGTCTTGAAGTAGCCTTTCATTACATCTTCACATAATTAATTTAAAATGTAAGAGAACTCGCGATGTGGAAGGAAATAACATCCTACCTTCGGTTTGACTACAGAAATCCGACTGAAAATACAGAAAAAAAAACCATATCTTAAAACAAGCTATACAGGGACATCAACTAGTACATACACGAGTTCAGCATATGATGCTGGACCCCCTGAATGGATGAAGCTCTTTGTATTTTTTTTTTATTTTTTTTAAAAAACGTTGCCCCACACTAGGAATTTCTCCTGTGTCGTGGGTGCGTTTAAACTATATATATTAAACTAACTAAAATTATATATTTAAACTATAAAACGTCATGACAAATACATCATATCTAGTTTTTTAATTAAAGAGTAAATTATTCACTTCTTTCATTAAAATATTATTGTGTTTGGTAGACACAATGATTTCTTACAGTTTACTTTAAACATATAAAATAGGAAAAGCCGATGAAAATATAAGAGCTGATACAGCATCACGTACTGAACTCATGGTATCATGGCCGTATGCTGTATAGTAGCCTCCAACCCTAAGAATCGCCCTTCATCAAATAAATTGAGGCTCTAGAAGTAATAAAACTACCAAGAAACATCTGTCTTCTAACGGCAACAACTGAAATTTCCAACCTGATACTTCCCGGAAATTGACCTATAAATTATCTGAAACACCTCGCTTCCTCCAAGACGGACAACGCTCACAAATTAATGTTTGTGAAATTAGTTGCAGTTTGATGTTCCTTAGTAACTGCTGGCTCGGGAGACGGGCCTCCCTTGTAATGTAAAGGCTATTACGACAAGAGGACGTTGTGAATTTGTACCATAGTAAGTAAGTAAGTAAATCATTTATTTGCGTAAAACATGGTATACATTGATGTTAATATTATTACAGTAGCTCAACATGTTTCGCTAAGATATAACATTCATCATTCATTCATTCAGCATCAGGCTATACTAGTCCACTGCTGGACATAGCCCTCTCCTAATGAGCGCCATAGCGCCCTGTCTTCAGCTTGCCGCATCCAGCATCTGCCTGCAGTCTTTCGCAGATCGTCATCCCACCTGGTCAGAGGGCGTCCTACACATAATAGATATAACATAGATTTATATTTTGACAAAAGAATCAACATCTCACATCCATAAAATCTTTTAAACTGTAACAATTACATTCAATAAGCCACTTGTGTAATTCTATCTTAAATTTTCTCGAGTTTAATACTTTAAAGCGACAACAAGAGTAATGATACTATTTACATATCTTCTACACTAGGAAGTGGTGAAGGGTGGGCGTTCTGGGGGACTGTCTTTTGTAAACGTTTTGACGTTCAAAAAGTGCTGATTCTCAGCCTAATTTGAATAAATGAATTTTGATTTTGATTTTTCATTTACTAAATTAAATACTAATATATCGTATGCTAGATAGGATATTATAAAAATACAATAGAGTAAGGACTAATAGGCTAAGTAACCTAATACGTGATATTACGAGTACGTGTTCATGTGTTCGTTTTTTCTTTTGCCTACATTCATTTGTTGTTTTGGATGTAGGTAGGTAGAATACCAACTGGACCTCGCTGAAAACAGTATTAGTAAAACACCTCGGAGTTCGGCTAGGTACAATATACTCACAACGACTTAGTTTACTGAAGGTGTTTCAGTAAATATTCGATGTTTCTTTTTTTCATTCCTAAAAGTTGTGAAGATTGGTCAAGCAAGGCTCTAACATAATATCACGCCTGCATTTCCGGAAGAGTCAGGCTGAGGTGTACGTATAGTAAAGCCACATTTGGGAAGTTATGTTTAAATCCAATGGTAGTAAGGGAATCCAGACTCCAGGCTGTTACTGAAAAATTTTAGATGGAAAAACCCAATAACACTTTGCCCAAAATCGAATTCAGGACCTCATGCTCAGCACTTGTACTTACTAGACCTCTCTGGTCTAGCCTATAAGGCCATAAAATGAAACAAAAGTGACCGAATCTGATATATCATATCAATCAATACCTAATGTAAAAATATAGAATGCACAGTATACTGCATTTCTAATTGAAAAGAAAAAGGAAAAAAAAAAACAATTTTTAGCAAAGCACACAGCTATAAATAAAAAGAGACAAAACCTGCTAAAAACTATTGTGTCCCTCACGACTGCGCCAGCTCTACGAAAATAAAGACAACTTGTGCTTCACGCTGGTTTCCAATTGGAGCTAAGCAGGCGAAAGTATTTGCACCTAGGTCAAGGGCTCTAACTTTGCTCATTTATGGAGGAAGATAAAGCTTAACAATCAAAATAATGTATTCAAAAGTGAGCAAAGCAGAAGCGAGCAGAAGAACCGTAAATGGGATAGATTTTCTTTTGGTCATTCATAAAATAAATAAATAATGCTGAACAATCCACACAGCATCATCTAGCCCCAAGCTAAGCAGACCTTGTGTTTTGGGTACTAGATGACTGATATTCTTAATACAATACATTACATAAAGGGATATTTTTTATTATACGTAGCAAATACCCAGAACACCCGGGACAAATCTTTGTAGATCGTACAAATGTTGTCCCAGTGCGGGAATTGAACCCGCAACCTCCTGCGCCGCAGGCGGACCATCGCCCGCCGCGCCACATCGGTCGTCTAAACAAATATTCTGACTAACTTTGTGCACGAGTGGAGGCACTGCACCTTGGATTAAGGATAATAGAGGTTGATGTTCTCTTCTCTGTTATTTGATTAGGCTTCTGAAAGGATTGGAATATTTTTTTTCCAGCCAGGGGGTGGCCTTTACACCCCCTTCCCCGGCGCCTATTTCGCTACATGACCAACCTACTGACATGACCAACCTACTGGCCAAAACGCCTCTCACGCGAGCGATCCGTACTATTAATGAAATCCAGAACAATATAGACATATTCTCTTGTCAGTTCAGTGAACTCGCAAAGATGATTTTATTTATATTATGTTATAAGCTAGATTAGGTTATACCTACTACTTTTGTTATTGTGTTCTAGGTTTGCATTTTGTTGTTATATTTTTAATTTAATTTTAATTTCTTATGTCTTTTTACGTTTTTGGTTACTTTTATTATAGTTTATTAGTTATTATCCCTCACTAACGCATTAGGTTATAAGTATCTGTAATGTTAGTGATAAGGGTGATGAATAAATAAATAAATAAATAAATGACTGGTCTGTACATTGTAGAAGGAATATACGCACAAACCGAAACCATGAATTCAGTACTTGATTCTGGACCCCTCAATCTTGACCCCCAACGTTGCAAAATTTCGTCGGTTCCACTCAGTATAAAGCGTAGGTAATTGAAGTTTTACTTGTGCATATAGTTTTAATATATTACGGAAAAAAGTTATAATAAATGTAAAATATAAAACATGAGAGGTGTCAAGGGACACCCGGATGGAACGAATTTCCTTTTGTTATTATTTTTTATTATTTATTATGTACAAAAAACCTGTATACACACAACAAAAATCATCGTCGCGACACCACACTGTTCAATGCGAAATAGAAAGACGAAACGAAAATAACTGGCTTGCTTTCTATGAGAGAGAGAGAGAGAAAGAGACAGACGGACAAACACGGCTTACAACTATAACAAAAAGTGTCGTTACAACGTATTGTCTTAATTTTTTCGTCCGCCTCTTTCGCAACGCGCATTAAGGAACTTCGTTCCAATATAATTATTTTTTAGTTCCTTTTTTCTTTTGTGTTTTTAAGTATCTGTGCGTGTCCCAAATAAATGTTTTTTCTTTCTTTCTTTCTTTCTTTCAAGATACATGCACCAGACTAACAGAATGTTGCCACAGTGTAACCAAGCCGTAAGGCATTAACAGTCTGTTAATGCCTTATGACCGGACCATCGTTACCTGCATAGGGTCATGTATTGTACCTATGGACGCTTTTACCTTTGGACATTGATTATAATAAAAAAACTGGCAGTACTAAAAATATAATATTGCAACACTGTGGTAGCATTTTTATTTTCTAGCAACACCAGTGAGTGGTGTGACGCTATCGATGTTGGGTGCAGTGTGAGGCCCTTTTGGAGATTTTTGTGTTGAAAAGTAAGTTTTCGCAGAATCTTTTTGATTTTTTACTTAAATAATGCATGGATATATTTTCCAATTTGATATTTTTATATAATCTGTAGCTAGTTTTATTTACAAATCAGAGAGGAAACAAAACAGTTTCTAACCTAAAAAGCAAAACAATAACGTTTTTTTTTAAATGTTGTATTGGTTGTACCTTTGGACATGTCTTTGTTTGTACCTGTGGACACGTCCAAAGGTACAAACAATGTTTTTACCTATGGACACTGCTTAATAACACCTTGGTTATATTGTCCATAGTGCCAAGGAGTAAGGCTGGTGTGAAGAGAGTTGCCGTAAGTCCGGAGAGATTAAAACTGGCAATAGATTCAGTAAAAAATGGAGGGAAAATAAGAACTGCTGCGAGAGAATTCGGGTTGAAAAAATCAACTTTACATAAATATGTCAAAACCATTCGCAGCAGTGTTGCACCAGATTTAATTTCTTTTACACCAAACTACGCAGTAAAAAAGGTATTTTCTGACGAGGAAGAAAAGCTTTTATTAGAATATTTAATAAAAGCAGCCAAAATGAATTACGGATTATCTGCAAGACAAACATGTATCTTAGCCTATCAGTTTGGCGTTGGAAGAAAACTGAGTAACATTCCTGAGGCCTGGGTAAGAGATGGAATGGCTGGTCGACAATGGTTATACAGATATCGCAGCAAATATACGGAGCTATCATTGCGCAAACCAGAAGCAACTAGTTTAGCGAGAGCAATATGCTTTAATAAAGTTCATGTTCAGAAGTTTTACGATAACTTAAAAGAACTGTATCAACGCTATGAATTTGCCCCACAAAACATTTTTAACCTGGACGAAACCGGATGTTCCACAGTGCATAAGCCCGAGAAAGTTTTAGCGCCAAAATCCTTAAAATTGCTAGGTAAAATGACATCAGGGGAAAGAGGCGAAAATGTTACTATGATTGGTTGTATAAACGCCGCAGGAAACTCTATACCACCAATGATTATATTCCCAAGAGTTCATTTTAAGGATAACATGATGAAAAATGCACCTCCTGGATCTATTGGCGAAGCAAATCGTTCAGGCTGGTCTACAGAGCCTATTTTCCGGAAATATTTAGACCATTTTATCCATTGCGTGAAACCGTCACTTGAACAACCAGTGGTTCTTATTTTAGACAATCACGAGACCCACATATCATACGAAATTATCATAAAGGCCAAAGAAAACGGGATTCATATGCTGACATTACCTCCACATACGTCTCATAAATTACAACCACTAGATAAAACCGTTTATGGCCCTTTTAAAACTGCATATAACAAAGCAGCTGACCTGCATATGGTTAACCATCCTGGTGTGCCAATAACAATTTATGATTCAGCGGAATTGATCAGCAAGGCGTATGCAGCATCTTTTACACCAAAAAATATTATAAACGGATTCGTATCAACCGGGATTTATCCATTCGACGACGACCTGTTTTCGGAGGATGATTTTGCACCATCGTCAGTCACCGAACGTACAGAAACACCAAATATAAACACAGATGATAAAAATCTTGAACCAACAGATAATTTAGAAATACAACCAACTAGTTCTGATATTCATCTTATTCATAAAGCTTTGATTCATCCTGAAAATAAGCCATCCACTTCTCAAGCATTTGAATCTAATACAGAAGAAAATATTGCATGCAAAAACTCAATTACTCCAGAAATGATTCGACCATTTCCGAAATTAATAAGAAAAGAAAGTAAAAGAGGTAGAAAAAAAGGAAGTTCCCGTATTTTAACCAATACACCAGAAAAGGAGGCTCTTTTGCAACAAATGTTAGAAAAGGAAAACAAGGGGAAAGGGAAAGGGAAAGGGAAAGGAAAAGGAAAAAGCACGCCCAAGCTAAATTTTGATGCTCCTAAAGGTCCGGCAATTGATGTTCCTGCTGAAAAGCGGATTTTAGTTTTAAGCCAGACAATTTTTGTTACTTGCCAATCTTGTAATAGAACCGATTTAAAAGAAAATGTTCTTCAGTGCAGTTCATGCAAATTTTACTACCACAAAAAGTGTTGTCCCAAAAAGTTTCTTGAGCATATTCCAGATAAAGAGGATTCTGAACTGTTTATGTGTGCGGACTGTTTTTCATTAGATGACAGTGATAATGACCTTTCTGCTGAAGATTTATTTGATATGGTTCGTGCATCCAAATAAAACTCGCAAAATACACTGATCTCATTTAGGTATAGAATACCTGCTTACCTGTTTAACTAAAATGTTCCTACTTGATACTTAAGATTATATTATGAAGAAATTAATTTGTTACTCAATAAGAGCTTTATGGTTGTTAATTCTACGTGTTATGTTAATAATAAGCGTTAACTTATGATGATTACAAGACTGATTTAAATTAAAAATGTTCTGTTTTATTTTGTCCAAAGGTACACACAGGGTTGTCCAGAGGTACAAACATGTAACGTACCTTTGGACAAAACCACACATATAAATAATTATTTTTATTAAATAAAATGTTAACATTAGAGCTAATACAAAAAATACAGTAACTTTAGATTGTATGGCGTACAAAATAAAGTCACTTTCATATAGATACCTTGAATATATACAGAGAGGGTTTGTTCGAAAGTTCAGGTAGTCTGAAATATCCATAGGTACAATACATGACCCTACTAATGTGCTTGATGAGTTATGGGACCATGTGAAGGTAAATCATGATGTCTTATTTCAATGTAGGTTAATCGTCTCATCTTATTGAGTTATGATCTGTTCCTAATACGGTTCGTAATGATATTGAAAGCTTCAGTAATACCGATAGTAAAAGGTAAGTTTCTTAAAGAAATCTGTAAATATTTTATACTTTTATTTGGCATTTAAATTGAAGTAATATTTTGACTTGAATATTAATTATCGTTTTTACTATTCATCATCCGCCTAGCCTTTTCCCAACTATGTTGGGGTCGGCTTTTAGATGCAGCGGAATACCAGTATTTTCTTTATGATGCTCCAAGATTTGATGTCCACAACCCAGTACTGGGCAACACGATACCAATTGTTAAGAGTGGTTGTCAGACTTTCGGGTTTCTGACTACCCGTAACGACTGTCCAAGAACTACAAATGACAACCGGGACCAACGACTTGGACACGGAGGAGTCTCGATATGTTACGAATGGTCACCCATCCACAGACTGATCCCGGCAAGCGTAGCTTAACCTTCGATCAACCCGTGCGGCTGCTTATATTTATCCAGGAGCCCTTCTATACGTATTTAGCTACGACCTTCTCTTGAGACAATTTTTTTCAACCATATAAAGCAATTTCAATTGTATTTTATTCAATTTTTTTCAATTGTATTTTATTTAGCTCCCTCTTGTATGTGTATACATGTCTGAGAAAATAAATACCTCTATCTCTATCTATCGGTCTTTAAATTAGTCGGTAATTCATAAATTAAATAATATCGAGACTCCTCCGTGCCTTGACAAGCACGTTAAGCCGTTGGTAACGGTTGTCATTTGTAGATCTTCGACAGTCGTTACGGAAAGTCAGAAATCCGAAAGTCTGACAACCAGTGTTACCAAACGGTATCGTGTTGCCCAGTAACTGGGTTGTGGAGGTCAGATCTTGGAGCGTTATAAAGATAGATAGACATATGACCCAGACTAATAGATAGAGAAAACTTTGCTCTTTCACGTAGTATATACTAAAATTCAAATTTGACAAAAGTGTCAGGCTTGTGTAAACGGATGTCAGAGATAGACTCCATGTAAAATACTGGTTATTCAGCTGCATCCGGTTAGACTAGAAGCTGACCCCAACATGGTGGTAAGTCATCATCATGAAATGAACAAAGATTAATATGGTGATTGACACACGCTCCCATTTTATTTTGTCCATTTTAATATTTTGAAAATGGACAAAATATAGTAATATAATCGGAGCGATGAGTCATCAATCAATCATCATGAAACCTTACCTAGATTCACGCCTGGTTCATAATGGACGACTAGTTGCCATTAATGTTGCGTTTGTACTACTAAATAAATAAATAAGTAGGTAATGTCTCGTTTTCATTATGTAATACTAAACAATTTGAACAAAAAAAAATGTTTTACAGAAAGTACACCTGCACCGCACAACTTTTGATTTATAGCTAACAATAATAAAGAGAGACTTCAAGGTCCTTGACCTTGAGGGAATTAACCTTCACATTATAGTCACTGACCTTTGGAGTGACCCACACCCTCCAAGTTTCAAAGCTTTGATTAGGCGATGCTTTTTTGTTTCACTTTGATTAAACTCTTGCCATAGTGTCCTGTTCCATATATCATTTATAAACATAAACACTTAAGCCGTTTTAGAACTAGGATCACCATATTAACCTTATCTTAATGATACAAACTGACCCCAAAGTAGCTCATGAGAACACACACAGAGGTACAAAAGCTACCGGACATACCTTTGAAATCTCAGACTACGCCTAAAAGGTTCGTGGGCTTTCGTTATCAACCCTTTTAAAACTAAAAGCCTTTTCGTATGTTTCTGTTTACCTATTTATAACAGGTTTATCAACTGCTCTCATTGAATACATTATTGTACCTACCTACTAATTTTCGTAGGTATATAGGTGACTCATACTAATTCAAACTTACCTTTTTTTGCAATATTTTATATTTTGATTTATAGGCAGCTAGATTTTATTTTGTAAAACTTGGAAACACTAGGGTCATGGGGTCCGTGTGCCCATTTAGTTTTTTGGTTTGGTCAACTCTTCACTTGACCAGAGGGCTGGCCTTTTTTTGGTCAAAGAATCGGCATTGCCATTCAACGTGGCAATGCTGCCAGCCTTCTGGGCACTTTTCCCGTTGACAGTGAGCCCTGTGATTATTTATTTTATGTATTTTTTTTTTCATGTTTTAATAGTTTTATCGTTGTTAAAGTAATAAATAATCCATGATATATATGTTCTGAAACACTGTAACAAAAAGTGTAAAAAAACACTTTTAAAAAGTTTTAGAAAAATCTTTTTAATTAAGCTTCACACATTAAAACATTTGTGTAGTGATCGATCATCGAGACCTGACGCTGTCAAATTTAAAACTCTTACTTTTCATAGATGTCGAGATAAACCGCTGTGAGCCTGTGACTGAAGGACAAAAAGTGATCTTGCAGAAATTCTCTTAACGTCGGAAGCCTCAAAATAAAATGCATTTTTTTATCAATGTGGAGCAACTTTACACTAATAATGACTATGTCCGTGTTCGTCCATCTTTTGTTCGTTATGAAAAGCAGGCTCCATTTTCAAAAATATTTTTATATAATCAGGAAGAGCCACTAAAAATCTTTATGATGCCTTTAACTGAAGTAATGAATGCTCCAAGGTCATTAATATTATTATGTCGTCATAATAATATTTGGTAGACTGCTCTACAACAGTTTTAAATAATTTAAGTCTATAATAGTCTGTGTTTATTTCATTTCAATTCGTTCCGCTACGTCAGGAGTTTTTCACGTTTTATTAACATTGTATTTTTTAATGAGTCACAGAAAGGTATCATATTATAAGTTACTGCGTAGTTTTACTTCGCGTTATAATTAAAATCTATACTCATAGAAATATAATTATAACAAAAAATAAATAAAAAAATACCAAAATAATTCTCGTCATTTAGGTATACGACAACAAAAAAAAATGTAATTTTATTAAAATCAATAATTCCCAGATAACAATTTAACAAGAACAATGAAGAAGAAGACATGCTGCGCCGAGCCCAAATAAATTGGGATAAGGGCAGAAGGATGATGATGATTTAATGAACACAGGAAGTACGACAGTATTGGTAGCTGCATAGATGTAACAAATAAATAAAAATAAATAAATACTATGAATTTATTTGCTAATCCTTCTTAGGTCGATATACGTCAACATTACTTCGTTCATACTCGCACAGGCAAAGCCTTTTGTATCTTTGAAGAGGTCACCGAATCGTAATCAGAATACGGACGCTATGAAAACTACACCGGGCCTATGAAGGGCCCAATAGAAGCGCCCATGCGGCTCTTTGCTTTGCCAATCTACTTGCAGCAAACGGTAGTAAGCACTACTGCTTTGCACAGTTCTCTTTGGTCATGGACAGCGGGGTGAGTCCACTATGGCCACATCTCAGGGCATACCAAACTGTAAAAAAAAGCCATTCATGGGGACTGCCAACAGAAGTGAAAACTTAAAACTTTGGATTATATGTGTTTTTAACACACGTCGCATTACCTCGTGGATCGATGCAGAAGTTTGCTTAAGAAGTTATCACAATTAATATTATACAATATTTCCTTAGTTATTATTATTATTTATTTTCGAATTACGAATCTTTCAACGCAGGCGCAGCTGATATTAGATAATTTTCGAGTATTAGCGGGGCGAATCTGGAAGCTCTCCGGTGAAGACCACAGATCATGTCAGTCATTATAAAGCATTTTCTTCTTGACAAGCGAATTGTTGACGCGGGTAGGCAACGCCATCTGTGGCGCACGACTTCACTTAATGCCGCTATCACGCTGTCAGTCTTCATCCCCCTGACCCTTTGCTCGAGCCAGCCCGCGTAGCTGAGCTAGTACTTGTTTAAATTAGTCCCTAAATAATACATCTATTAAATCCAGCCCGTCCTTTGCTGTCCTCTCCCAGAGACGTCCTAAGCTCGTACCCCGCAGGGGGTGCCCTTAGCGATTGGTCGCTTGGCTTTTAAGTTTTTACTGTTGGCTGGAGGCCTTAATTTCTAATTACGTCCTCACAGGAAAGGTTGGCTATTTATTTATTTATTTAATACTTTAAGCACACAAATGTACATGCATGGACTTAATGCCATAGTCATTTTCTACCAGTCAACCTTTGGGTGATGCAGAGACAAACAGTGGCAGGTGCAATTTCTTAAAAGAAAAGGATAGATATAGATGAATATTGACCATTCCCCTAACCTCAGTTCCAAAAGTATCGAACCTTTAATTTTGAAAATAAAACAGAAAATAATTTTTTGGTAATAGATTACAGGAATCCTAAAATAAGTCTTAAAATAACATAGTACATCTCTCAATATAATTCGTAAAAACTGAGATTTATAATTGGAATGTGTGGGAGAATATATTTTTGAAAACGTTGATACATTTTTGTCTTGTTTTAAATCTTGTACGGTAGTACGGGACCTTTCATGTGCGACTCGCACTTTTCCGTTATGTTTGTTTGAATGTGTTAATCTCTGGAATTGCCCATCAGATTTGAACAATTCTTTTTGCAATCGATAGCTCAATTCTTGAGGAAGGATATGGGCTATTTGGAAAAACTGCTGGGCACAGCTAGTATATTTGAAAATTTGTCACTTAAAATTCCCGTCGAACATTTTCATTTGGAAAAAACGGGCCATGTTCCGATAAAAATGCTTTGTTACGTTCACGGAGCTAATGATGCGACCCGTTATTTTATATAACGACTAAACAGCATTATTATTTTATTGATTAATCGTGCAAGTGTTTGCACAACGTTTAATTATTTTATTTTGAATTTGTACAACTGTAATCTTGCAAGTTTTTTAATTGTTGGAAACCTTTTCAATAGATAGTGAATAATTTATGTTTGTATGGCGTAGATAATAAAAACTACAGCTGTTATTGTACTAAGTGCAGACAGTGGTTCACTAGCCATGTTGGCGTACGTTGTTTTTTTTATTCTAACTTTTACTAGCGGTGTGTTAAGCAATCAGAAACCACCGCCATGTGATTCAGGTAGGATTTATTGGAAATATTGAAGTAATTAGAACAATGTATTGCGGGAGCGATTGGCCTCTGCGCTGTGTGTCGCGGGTTCGATTCTCGTACAGAACACAAATATTTGTATGTCCTACCGGTAACTGTTCAGGGTCTGGCTGTTTGTGTATGTGGGTTTTACATATTTATAAACGCACCCCAAATAGGAGATATTCCTAATTCCTAGAGGGGCAACGTTATTATGTTTTTTTTTATATACAAGGCAGAGACAAAACTCATCTCATCTTGTGGCTAAGGAATAACAGCCACAAGGGTCGATATTTAAGGATAAGTAGTGCCTGCCAGGGTCGTTTCGTCGATAGGTGACTATCCGTCATATACCGGGATCCCTCCGTGCCTCGGAAATCGACGTCGAGCCGTTGGTCTCAGCTGTCAATTTGTAGATTTTGACAGTCTTTACGGGCACTCAAAAGCGCGAACGTCTGACAGGCAGTCGCTACATGTAAAATATTGGTATACAGCCGCAGCCAGTCAGATTGAAAGCCGATTACGACACAGTTAGGTAAAGGCTAGGCAGAGGATGTTATAGACAGGGAAGTAAGGTAAAATGTATCCAATGAGAAGTTCAACCTCGCGTATAACCTATACGAGAGGTTGAACTTGACCTTTGGTTTGAATTTCAATGTTAAGAACATCATGTACACTTATAAGGTATAAGTTTACATGATGTTCTTATGAAAGGTGTACCTTTTTGTTTTTTGATTCGGGGTGGAAAATACTCATGGATGTCCTCCGCCCTGGGGGGGGGGGGGGGGGGAAGGGGTCTGTCAGACTCTTACTGACTAAAAACTACTACTAACTACTACTCTTACTAACTAACCCCAGTGTTCCATCCACACCTACGCCTGGGGTCGTGGAAACTTACGACCCTTCCGCAACCCCCCGCTAATGAAAGGTGTACCTACGTTGAGATCGTAGCAGGTGGCGTTGTGTAGTTTCTGCTTACCCCCACGGAAAAAAGGCGAGAATGTATAAATGTATGTATTTGTTTCTCAAAGAAACACCAACATATCTTATCTTACGTCTTATCTTGTTTAGTCAGTTTACCAATTAGGTACGTAATTCGTCGGTAGCCACCGAGTACAGGTTCGTCTCGTTTGGGTACGTCTTTCCTCCGACCGTTATTTAAATAAATACTTAATAGCTTGCGATAATACAGTTCGTTCTATTTTGTTTTACATTATTTATTTTATTTTATAAAAAAGTCTTCAGCTATTTTTTTTTGAGATTATAATAACATACATACATATATAATAGGTACGTTTAAATTAAAGATACCTGCATGGATCTTAAGCGCTAGCTTTGAGTTGCGCAGTAGTCGATTAAATTATTAAGTGCGAACTTACCCCCTCTACTGCATCTAGCACTCAAGATCCATACTACGGTATTCTGTAAAATAAGAATCATTTTGATAAAATTGTAAAAATAACACAAAAGCCTTTAAATGAAAATGAAGTGAGAAGGAAAATATATTGGAAAATCCAATCACACTTTGCCTAACCTAGGACTTGCGTCGAAAAAGGCTAAACACTCAAACTCAACATCAAACTAATTGCCAGGCAGTCGCTGTAGGTTATTTTAACTATAATATAATCTGTCTTTCTAAATATTTCTGTTATGACTACTTACATCTGTATCTACATAATTATTATCTACAAACAAATAAATAAAATTGAAGTGTCTCTGAAACAGCACGACTTATTCTACTTTTCACTGGCAGCAAACTGAAGTCTCGAGTATAAGGAGTAACTTGGCAATTTTATTTTAGAAAAAAAAATTGAAAAGTCACGCAAAAAAATTAAAACCTATGGAATTGTAAACAATTTTTTTTTGGTATGGCATTTTAAGGCATGTTTTTAAATGTTCGTATAATTTTGCAAAAACAGCAAGCACTAAATCTGAACGGTTTTTTTTTTTAATGATCGATCCTCCCTCTTTGAGACATAAAATAAATTAAATGAATCGATCTAAATTAATTTTTTGTCTTCACATCTTCCGTTCTGTGCCATACTTAGTAAAAAAAAAGTCAAACGATCAAAATAATTTTAGAGGTTTAAATAATATTGTCCCGTTCATTAATAAGAGAATCTTTCGCGTTCACAGAGCCAAAATGCCCTAAAAATGAACATTACATACGAAACATTAAACGATGCATCAGGACATGCGCAAACAAGCATGTGCCAGACTCCGGTAATTGCAAACCCTTCACTGGGTGCGTTTGCGACGGTGACCTTGTAAGATACGACAGCGATGGCAGCGGACTCTGCATTCCTGGAAATAAATGCCGTAAGTAAACTTCATTTGTTTTCATGGGAACTACTGTAATGTCTCATTTCACATTCGTTTTTGAGCATTACATTACAATAACGACTGGTTGGTAACTGCATGGTTGGCGCAGTCGCCGAGTGATTGGCTGCCGCGCTGCGTGTTGCGGGTTCGATTCCCGCATGAAACAAAAATATTTGTATGGCTTACTGGTAATTGTTCCGGGTCTGGTTGTTTGTGTATGTTTGGAAAAGCGCCCACGATACCTGTTTCGTGGGCGCCTTTGCAAACATTTAAACAATATCCTAGTACAGGGCAACGTTTTTTAAAAAAGAAAAGATAATACCTCCCTGGCTGAAGAGCGTTCATTTTTATGTAGCAATTCAAATACGATTTTTGCGATGCAGAATTCGGCAATATAAATAACACTTATTTATGTTAAAAATCATAATAAAAAATAATTATTGTTAATATTTCAAAATGTTGCGCATTCATGTAACGAGGTGTAGCGTAATGTTACTCTGCCCACCGTAAGGCTACGTGTCCATTGAAGCGGAGCGAGGCTGCGGAGTGGAGAAACGGATAATTAATAACCAAACTGATTGCATAAAATCTCAGGTGGACAGGGATTATTGGTTAGTATTTCTTCGTTTTTTCGCTCCGCAGTCTCGCTCCGCTTCAATGAACAGGTAGCCTTATACTGTGTTCTCCACATTCATTGATGTAATTAATGTTCGTTATGCAACGTTACATTACAGGCGAATGAGTGTTGTGTTCTCGGAGAGGGAGCACCTTTGAGTTCGTGTCAGCAGTACGATTAATCTACTCTGTTCTAGACATGTTTCTAGGGTTTATGTAAATGCATAATTATTTGAGGTGCGGTCTCTTATCATATGTAACAGACAAACATTCGTTCGTTACATTCAACTATTGTTATTAATTTTTAAATTCAGTAATGTAAGTCGGTAAGCATCGCCAGCACGGATCTTGAAGGAAGGAATCTTCTAGGTAATGGTGAAGGTGGGCGTTTTGAGAAAGTTGAAATAGCCCAGTAGACATTGACTTTAAAATCGCAAAGTTTGATGTAGGTCTGGGTTTAAGTATGTTGTGTGGACCAAATTTGCAACTTCTGCTTCTTCTTCTTCCAAAAACACTGCGCTCCACAAACAAAAGGCGAAATGTGTCTGGTAGTTCTTTACGGAGGAGTTCCAGCCACTCAGAGACCAAGATTTTTCCAATATTTTGATCCGAAAAACTAAACGTCGACCACTTTCGGAAAAAATGGATCATCTTCGAAGGGAGGCCTCGTCTTTTTAGGGCTAAAATTGTTGCAAATTAAATGGACTTTAAACAAGTGCCGAGTTTTTTTCATCTAAAAACGCATAGTTTATGAATTTTAGAGCAAACAGTGGAGAAAGTCACTAAATTCCGCAGTTTCTCGTGGTTTTGTTTCAAAGTTGCAAATTTGGATTTACGCTACCCTAACTAGTCCATACCACATACTAATAAATCAGAACTAAACATCATGCTTTGCGAGTTTAGCCTTTTTAGTGTTGATTTCTACTGGGCTAAAAGAAGATATCTCTATAGATATTTATTCGAAGGATGCACGGAGCTGTACAATTCGAAAATGTTCATTGAAAGATATATCCGTCACTCGTCAGTGATGACATACGGATATTATTATGGATATATTCTTTTCTAATTAAGGACTTTACAAAGTATAGAGGCCAGCTCATCAAGCTACCCCAATCCGTTAAATTTCTTTGATAATTTTTAAAATCATTACAAAAGACTGAAGTTCATGTTCAATTGGTAAAATTTACAGTTTGGGATAGCTTGATATTCTGGCGTCTGTATATAATTATGCATGTCACTGTGTATATTATCTTATCCTAATTAATAAGGTATCGGCGTTTAGGTTTGTTTCTTTCATAAACTCTACCAACAGTCATTTAAATGTGAAATCACTTTCTATTGTCTTTGTTGAGGTACGTTCTATGCATGTATGTATATTCAAATTATTCAGTTTGTATCTTTCCGTGCGAATCCCCCCAAAGGCTTTTTCTTTCTTTTCTGTTTGTATCATCTTTCACACAAAGAGGGGAAGACCATAGAAACGAAGGATTATTTTTTTCTTTTCTAAGACGTTCCCTCACTGCTACTTAAAAAAAAAACACGGCATCGAAAAATTCATCCGCATCGCAGTCAACGGGAAAAGTGCCCAGAAGGCTGGCAGCATTGCCAGGTTGAATAGCAATTCAACTTGCCATTCAACCTGGCAAGGCTGATTCTTTGGTCACATAAAGGCCAGCCCTCTGGTCATGTGAAGAGTCGATTAAATGGTTTGCGATTTCTGGAAAAACTAAATACGCACACGGACCCCAGACTTTAAAAGCGAGTACATCCTTCATTCCAGCATTAGGTATATCTGTTCGTTAAGAAATACCTACTACGCGTAATAATTCTTTAAGGTTGACTTCGATAGTAAGAATCTGGTCACAACAGACGGTGGGTACAATTAAATTATTATGTTTACCAGACTTGTTTGTAAAAACAACAATACATCAAACACATGTTTAAAACAATATGCAGCTGCGTTTATTAAAGGTTAATAAATAATATTTATTTGTCTACAAAAACAATTGTCCTTATATTCTTATTAAACAGGTTTAACAATATAGTGCGTCATGTTTGTTTTTTTGTAACCCAGTAAGTAAGTAGTTGGACTAAGGTTGATAACTCTTCTAACATTTACGTATTTATTGAATACTTTCGGGCCGATCGAAGGTTAAGCTACGCTTGCCCAGGTCAGTCTGAGGATGGGTGACCGTTCGTAACATATCGACACTCCTCCGTGCCTTAGAAAGCACGCTAAGACGTTGGTCCCGGCTGTCATTTGTAGATCTTTGACAGTCGTTACGGGTAGTCAGAAGCCCGAAAGTCTGACACGAGTCTTACCAAGGGGTATCGTGTTGCCCAGTTACTGGGTTGTGGAGGTCAGACAGGTAGTCGCTTCATGTAAAATACTGGTATTTAGCTGCATCCAGTTGGACTGGAAGCCGACCCCAACATAGTTGGGAAAAGGCTGGGCAGATGATTCAATACTTTAAGCACACAATTGTACAGAGGCGGACTTAATGCCATAGGCGTTTTCTACTAATCAACCTTTCTAAATGACCAAATTAAAGGGTTTAAATCTACTCAACCTCCGCATTGTCATCGGTACGAACTATTTCTTAGATGATTATCTCATGCTGCTTTGTAAACAATAGCCAGTTGGCGAGGTTGGTGGCTAGACAGACTACTCAGAAATGTTCATGCACAAAACATAACATCGCGCCTATATTCTACTAGGACTTTGGCACAGATGAACCATTAACACCAACATTTCACTAGAAAAGTCCCATGTAATTGGGCAAAAATCCAGACTCTGGCCTGCTTCTGTGAAAAATCCAAATGGAAACACTCTGCCCAACCTGTGAAAACATGCGAAATGTGTTTTTTTGACTGTTCTATAAACACACTCAAATTTTGTTATTTAGGTTGCTTTCCATGCATACTAATCGTCTTAATTACGTACTATCTTTCCTTCTAGCGTCGCGTCGTGACCAATTAAACTTCATACATATATATTTTTCTTATCTTTTAGATTCATCAACATACCTTTATGACATTCCGTGAGTCATGCTTTCCATTCTTTTATTTTTCAGCATGTAGAGATGATCCGAAAAATCCGGGGCATAAAGTCCATACAGCTCATGCAGAAGCTTCAGCTTTCGCATCAGTTACTCAAGGAAAGGCGGTTTCAAAAGGAAAATCATTTGCACATGCTAGTGCAACGTCATTTGCCTCATCATCATCATCTTCTCATACATCCATTACTACTATTGACTGTGGAGGTGATACTTCTTTTCAATCTCTTTATTCTTTCTTTAATTCTTTCTATTAATATTTTATAAAACATAATTTCATTCATTCTTATTTCCTCGCTATGATCATGTTCAATATAAAGTGTGTAACAATATATGTGACAAAAGAGGATTAATCTTTAGTGATACATTATTTTACTCCATTTGACAATATTTTTCTCCCTAATTCAGTTAAAAAATGCAAAGATCCAAACGAAGTATACAGAGAATGTCCAAGCGCATGTCCCCTGACATGTTCCGAACCGAATCCAAGGCCATGTACCAAGAATTGCGGAGAAGACCATTGTGAATGTGTCCCCGGATTTGTTCGTAATGAAGTAACCAATAGATGTGTCCGCCCTAAGGATTGTCCATGTCCAGGTATAATATATACTTCTTGAAATGCAATGTAGCACGATGTTCAGCATTTAAATACCTACATTAATTTATTTTAATGAATTTCCTTTGAATTTAATTTGACATTCCTTTTTCTCACAAATTTAGTTAAAAAATGCAAAGATCCAAACGCAGTATACAAGACTTGTCTAAGTGAATGTCCCCTGACATGTGCCTATCCAAATCCAAGGACATGTATTGAAAAGTGCGCAAAGGAGGGTTGTGAATGTGGCCCAGGATTTGTTCTCAACGAAGCGACCAATATATGTGTCAAGCCTAAAGAATGTCCATGTCCAGGTATAATATAAATATTTTAAAATAATTCCAGCACCTTTTCAGTCTTTAAACATCTGTTATGATATTTAATAATCTTTGTAAAACAATCTGCCACTCATGTCCTAAACCTGTGGATCCTGTAAGGGCAGCGGATTTTCCAGATATCCATACAAATAAATAAAATTTAATTGTCTTTTTGGACTGCCAAAATAACAGCTTTTTTTATATTTAAAATAGAAAGGGTCCAAAATAGGGAAAAATCAGCAGGCGAGGTCGGAAGGCCCTCCTGCTTACACCTTCTCTCAGATGCATATTGTTGTTTTCCAATATCTACGCCAGCGAAGTCTCGAGCATAGCTAGTTATATTTATCTATATGTTTTAAAATTACCTTCATTCTGTTCATGATTTTATTATACGCAGTGCTCCTTTTATTGGAATAGACTTGTAATTCTATTATACTTTTTCCGCTAATTCAGTTAAAAAATGCAAAGATCCAAACGAAATATACAGAGAATGTCCAAGCGCATGTCCCCTGACATGTTCCGAACCAAATCCAAGGCCATGTACCAAGAATTGCGGAGAAGACCATTGTGAATGTGTCCCCGGGTTTGTTCGTAATGAAGTAACCAATAGATGTGTCCGCCCTAAGGATTGTCCATGTCCAGGTACAATATACACTTCTTGAAATGCAATGTAGCACGATGTAAAGCATTTAAATACCTACATTAATTTATTTTTATGAATATCCTTGAAATATAATTTGACATGCCTTTTTCTCACAAATATAGTTAAAAAATGCAAAGATCCAAACGCAGTATACAAGACTTGCCTAAGTGAATGTCCCCTGACATGTGCCTATCCAAATCCAAGGACATGTATTGAAAAGTGCGCAAAGGAGGGTTGTGAATGTGGCCCAGGATTTGTTCTTAACGAAGCGACCAATATATGTGTCAGGCCTAAGGAATGTCCATGTCCAGGTATAATATAAATATTTTAAAATAATTCCAGCACCTGTTCAGTCTTTAAGTATGTGTTATACGAGTAGGATATGACGACACGATTGGAGCAGTGGTTGAGCCATCGGCTGTTGCACCGTGTGTTGTGGGTTCGAACCCCGCAAGGAACAAATATTTGTATGACCTACAGGTAACGGTTCCGGGTCTGACTGTTTGTGTACAAAAACAATCTATCACCAATTTCCTAAACCAGCACATTGTGGTAGGTCTGTAGATTTTCCAGATATTCATACAAATAAATAAAATTGAAGGTCTGTTTGGACTGCCAAAATAACAGCTTTTTTATTTTATCTTTTTTTATTCAAAATAAAAAGTATCCAAAATAGGGAAAAATCAGCAGGCCAAGTCGGAGGACCTTCCTGCTTATACCTTCTCTAAGATGCATATTGTTGTTTTCCAATATCTATGCCAGCGAAGTCTCGAGCATAGCTAGTTATATTTATCAATGTTTTAAAATTAATAATAATAATAATATTTATTTATTTCTGAATGTATGGTACATTAAGGTCTTAACATAAAATAGTTTCACGTACACTACCGGTGCCGGTGTAGAAATATTAAAAAAAAAGTCATTTAAACTAACTTACAGAGTAAAAGGTCTAGCCAAATTTTACTAATAACATAATATCAAATACCATCACTCTGTTCATCATTTTAATATACACTGTACTTCTTTTATTGTAATAGACCAGTAATTCTATTATACTTTTTCCGCTAATTCAGTTAAAAAATGCAAAGATCCAAACGAAGTATACAGAGAATGTCCTAGCGCATGTCCCCTGACATGTTCTGAACCGAATCCAAGGCCATGTACCAAGAATTGCGGAGAAGACCATTGTGAATGTGTCCCCGGATTTGTTCGTAATGAAGTAACCAATAGATGTGTCCGCCCTAAGGATTGTCCATGTCCAGGTATAATATATACTTCTTGAAATGCAATGTAGCACGATGTTCAGCATTTAAATACCTACATTAATTTATTTTTATGAATATCCTTGAAATTTAATTTGACATGCTTTTTTCTCACAAATTTAGTTAAAAAATGCAAAGATCCAAACGCAGTATTCAAGACTTGTCTAAGTGAATGTCCCCTGACATGTGCCTATCCAAATCCAAGGACATGTATTGAAAGGTGCGAAAAGGAGGGTTGTGAATGTGGCCCAGGATTTGTTCTTAACGAAGCGACCAATATATGTGTCAGGCCTAAGGAATGTCCATGTCCAGGTATAATATAAACATTTTTAAATTATTCCAGCACCTGTTCAGTCTTTAAATATCTGTTATGGTATTTAATCATTTTTGTAAATCAATCTGCCACTCATGTCCTAAACCTGTGGATCCTGTAAGGGCTGCGGATTTTCCAGATATCCATACAAATAAATTAAATTGAAGTGTCTGTTTGGACCGTCAAAATAACAGCTTTATTATTTTAATCTTTTTTATATTTAAAATAGTAAGGGTCCATAATAGGGAAAAATTAGCAGACCAGGTCGTAGGACCCTCATACTTACATCTTCTCTAAGATGCATATTGTTGTTATCCAATATCTACGCCAGCGAAGTCTCGAGCATAGCTAGTCATATTTATCTGTATGTTTTAAAATTACCTTCACTCTGTTCATCATTTCAATATACACTGTACTTCTTTTATTGTAATAGACCAGTAATTCTATTATACTTTTTCCGCTAATTCAGTTCAAAAATGCAAAGATCCAAACGAAATATACAGAGAATGTCCAAGCGCATGTCCCCTGACATGTTCCGAACCAAATCCAAGGCCATGTACCAAGAATTGCGGAGAAGACCATTGTGAATGTGTCCCCGGGTTTGTTCGTAATGAAGTAACCAATAGATGTGTCCGCCCTAAGGATTGTCCATGTCCAGGTACAATATACACTTCTTGAAATGCAATGTAGCACGATGTTCAGCATTTAAATACCTACATTAATTTATTTTTATGAATATCCTTGAAATTTAATTTGACATGCCTTTTTCTCACAAATTTAGTTAAAAAATGCAAAGATCCAAACGCAGTATTCAAGACTTGTCTAAGTGAATGTCCCCTGACATGTGCCTATCCAAATCCAAGGACATGTATTGAAAGGTGTGAAAAGGAGGGTTGTGAATGTGGCCCAGGATTTGTTCTTAACGAAGCGACCAATATATGTGTCAGGCCTAAGGAATGTCCATGTCCAGGTATAATATAAATATTTTAAAATAATTCCAGCACCTGTTCAGTCTTTAAGTATGTGTTATACGAGTAATATATGACGACACGGTTGGAGCAGTGGTTGAGCCATCGGCTGTTGCACCGCGTGTTGTGGGTTCGATCCCCGCAAGGAACAAATATTTGTATGACCTACAGGTAACGGTTCCGGGTCTGGCTGTTTGAGTTTGTGAGTTTAAATGTTTGTAAACACCACCCACGACACAGGAGAAATTCCTACTGTGGGGCAACGTTTTAAAAAAAAAGTTTATTTATTTATTTATTTATTATAGTGTTAAATAATATTCAAAAATCAGTCTGCCATTAATTTCCTAAACCAGCGCATTATGTTAGTCCTGTGGATTGTCCAGGCATCGATACAAATAAATAAAATTGAAGTGTCTGTCTGGACTGCCAAAATAACAGCTTTTTTATTTTATTTTTTTTATTCAAAATAAAAAGTATCCAAAATAGGGAAACATGAGCAGGCCAGGTCGGACGACCTTCCTGCTTACACCTTGTCTAAGCTGCATATAATTGTCTTCCGATATCTACGCCAGCGAAGTCTCGGGCATAGCTAGTTATATTTATCTATATGTTTTAAAATTACCTTCACTCTGTTCATCATTTCAATATACGCTGTGCTTCTTTTATTAGAATAGACCAGTAATTCGATTATACTTTTTCCGCTAATTCAGTTAAAAAATGCAAAGATCCAAACGAAGTATACAGAGAATGTCCAAGCGCATGTCCCCTGACATGTTCCGAACCGAATCCAAGGCCATGTACCAAGAATTGCGGAGAAGACCATTGTGAATGTGTCCCCGGATTTGTTCGTAACGAAGTAACCAATAGATGTGTCCGCCCTAAGGATTGTCCATGTCCAGGTACAATATATACTTCTTGAAATGCAATGTAGCACGATGTTCAGCATTTAAATACCTACATTAATTTATTTTTATGAATTTCCTTTGAATTTAATTTGACATTCCTTTTTCTCACAAATGTAGTTAAAAAATGCAAAGATCCAAACGCAGTATACAGCACCTGTCCGAGCGCATGTCCTCTGACATGCTCCAAACTAAATCCCGGGATTTGTCCCGCAGTGTGCGGCAAGGAGGGTTGTGAATGTGTCAAAGGATTTGTACTTAATGAAGGAACCGGTAGATGTGTCCATCCTAAGGATTGTCCACGTCCAGGTATAATATATACTTTTTAACATGCAATGCAGCACCCACGCTGTTCAGCATAGAAATATCTGTTGTAATATTTAATAATCTTTGAAATTCATTTGCCAATAATAACCTCACTATTTTAGGAAGGAAATGCAAGGATTCAAATGCAGTGTACACAGAATGTCCAGATCCATGTCCTTTAACGTGTGATGACCCATTTCCCAGGATATGTAACAAGGCGTGCTTGAAATTTGGTTGTGAATGTGCTTCAGGATTTATCCTGAATTGCAACGATGTGGACGCAAAATGTGTCAGACCTGATGATTGTCCGGGTATCTACTAAAACTTTTCTATTCTGATGTTGTGATTTCTTCAACTGTTTATTTTTGTATGGTATATATATATATTATGTGCTGACCCACTCCCAAGCAAAGACCTCCCTCCACTCCTCCTATCTTCAGCAACAGCGCTCGTCTTCAGCCTGGCAGAATTTAATTATTTTCTTATATTTTACAGAACCAATAAATTGTCCAATTCATGAACATTACGTTTTAAACGATAATAGATGTCCAAAGACTTGTGGGAATCGTTTGTTGCCCAATAGTGACGTAGCCGGTGCCTGCGCCCCATTCACAGGCTGTGTCTGCAACCATGGCTTCGTCAGAAGGCATGATAATGCTTCTGGATCTTGTATACCTGTAGATAAATGTCGTAAGTATATCAATATTTGTATATGAAAAAGAAAACTTATAAAAAAATTACTTATTTTTTTTTAAATATTTAATATTTTTTATAAATAAATTACTTTATTTAATACAAATGTACAGAGGCGGACTTAATGCCATAGGCATTTTCTATCAGTCAACCTTTGGGTGATGCCGAGACCAAAACTGGCAAGGTGCAATTTCTAAAAAGAAAAGAAAAGGGAAAAGAAATATATATATGTATAGATATATAGATACATAGATTATAAACTGTATATAAAATACCTACATAGAATTTATACACAAATAAACATACATACACGACTATACATAAACAATTAAGACAGATTAAGAAATTATGGTATTAATTTAACGTCTTTGACATTTTAGCACCAATACCTTGTGATTGTGGGTGTAACGAAGTTCCAACGAGCTGCCGCAAAATTTGCCCACCGCAGACTTGTGCTAGCATGTACTCCAAATACGCCTGCATCCCCACCGAATGCGAGCCAGGCTGTGACTGCATGAACGGTTATCTTAGAAATTCTAAAGGAGTTTGCATCCCATCTAAGGATTGTTTCAAACCTGAACGTAAGTTTTGATTAAGTTTAAATTTTTTTTGGAGCCCATAATAATTGTGCCGTTGTGATTACCTATGTGGCGCAGCGGGCAAAGGTCCATCAAGATCACGGATTCGATTCCCGCCTTGGGCAAATGTTTGTACGATGTACAATTCCGGGTGTTCTGGGTATTTTCTATGTATAATAAAAAATATCTTTGTATGTAATGTATCGTATTAAGTATATCAGTCATCTAGTACCCATAACACAAGCTCTGCTTAGCTTGGGGCTAGATGATGCTGCGTGGATTGTCCAGCATTATTTATTTGAACAATTATTTAAATAATATGTTTTTGTCATCAGCCGTAGTATGTGGACCAAATGAAGTAGCGACCGACTGTGCAATTTCGTGCCCCCCTCAATCTTGTGAAAGCATATACACAACTTATTTGTGTGCCGCATCGAATTGTACCCCTGGATGTAATTGTAATAACGGTTATCTTAGAAACAATATCGGGATTTGTATACCAAGCGAAGAGTGTTTTTCAGGTACTCAATTGAAATGGGGTTTATTTTTCCTTGGTATCTTCATGCCTATGCAACGCTACTATTTTTAATCATCATACCACCATCCCAAAAGAAACTTATTTTTCATTCGACATAATTATTTTCTAAAAAAAAAATGTATTCGTTGCTTTTCATTTCATATCTCTCTAATATATACAATTCTCGTGTCGCAATGTTTGCTACCGAAACGGCTTAACCGATTTGTATGAAATTTTGTGTGCATATCGAGTAAGTCTGAAAATCGGCCAACATCTATTTTTCAAACCCATAAGTGAGGTCCACCCCAATTCTTTTTTCTACCCTTTAAATAATTTATATGGCAAAACAACACAGCTATTAAATTATAAATTTCCACAGAATTGATTTTAAAATTGAACTTAATTGATATTAAGTTCAATTTTAAAATCAATTCATATAGTTAGATATGGACCCATCTTCGGGTGAATTTCTCCTACATTTGTCTCCACGTCTGTATGTCCTTTGTTTTGTGATCCAATTTCCACCAGCTTTTCTTACTATTTCATCAACCCATTTCTCTCTTGATCTGCCTCTTTTCCTTTTGTTTGTAGGTCCTTGCCAGTTAGTTACTCTGTGTGTCCATTTTCCTTTGTCCGTACATGCAATATGACCAATTCAATTTTAGTTTTTGAGAATGTTTCCGAAGCATCTATAATTTCTATGTTCCTTCTACTGTTTTCATTGTATGTTTACTATACTCCTTCCCATCGCTCTCTGTCATACTGTTTTTTTTTATTTTTAGAGTTATTATTGTGTATCCACTTCACAATATGATACTGATTGAAAGGAAACAAATTACAGAGCATCGAAAAATTACTAAAAAAAAAACTGTTTGTTTTAATTTTATATTATATATTAATTTTTAACCTTTGAAACACTCACAGCAGGTTGCGATGGGGACCTCAATGCAACACGCGTGGATGGGTGCGTTAGTGCATGTCCACCGACCTGTGACAATGCGGACCCTGATATCTGCACTAAGATTTGTAATTTAAACTCTTGTGAGTGTAAACTGGGTTACATTCGATCTTGCAAAGACGGGGTTTGCATTGACCCCAAGGATTGTCCAGGTGAGTGAACTTGGAAATTTTCCGATGCGATTTTTTCAGCTGCAGTAATCGCACAAGCCGATGACCGTTTCGTTTTCTTGAGTTGAGATCAGAAGGCCAATCCCCGTAATTAAAACCGTCCAGAATCCAGTCGCGATCTCATCTCAGCGACAATCAACATCAAAAATGTAGGTAAACTAGACGTATTTTTGACAGATTAAGACTGAGATTAGAATGCGAACGAATCGCCCCTCTGCAAACGTATTGAGGGATGCATGATGCAGGACCTTGGATTGCCGATACTTACCATTTACATAGTAATGAGCTTCGTGAACTGTTTTACTTTTCAAATCCTATTAACCCACGTGTGATGTATCTTTTACGAAATCCATTGAGTTTATTTAAATAATGAATAAGCAACAAGTGCAAGCAAACCTATTTCTAATAAATAAAGGATGGCCTTTTTAATTCGATAAAAAATTATATTTCATAACTCACCCCCTATTTGGTGGATTATGTAGGTGTACTATAGGTACAACTCTGCCTAACTTTTGGTGGATAAACGGCGAGATGTTAAGTTCAATTTTTAGTAATATTTATTTACTACTTTAGGTGGAATGCCGAGATGCAGAGCAAATCAAACGTACGTCGATTGCAAAGGTGATTGCCTAACTGACTTCTGCCCGGCGGATGATAGCCGAGGTGTGATAGCTTGCTCTGTACCAGATCCTTGTCCAGGAGGTTGTATTTGTATAGGGGGCTATATGCGAGTTAGTAACGAAGACCTGCGATGCATCTTAGCTTCAGAATGTCGTAAGTTGGAATTTGAATTTATTCTCATTGTAAGTGTTTTTCAGCGGTATGACCAACAATATTTTTGCACGCCTCATAAGCGAAGCGTTGAGGTGATGCTCTACTCCCGATATATAAAAGTCAAGGACTTTTCGAAACTAAAAATCACTGTATTCTTCTCACAATGCACTTATAGGATAATATTATCATGCATATATCAAGAAAAAACATTCGTTTAAACATATTTGATATTTTTTTAAACAATTATTATGTTTAAAGTAGAAAAAAAAATAGAATACAAAAATGTTCGAGGACGTCCGGATGTCTGTCCGTATGGATCTGGCACTCTCACGACCGTAAAAATTAATGTATCGAAGTATTTTTTTTTAAAAGCTTCGTAATCGCAGCGCGCTATTTGCTATTGAAAATCTCTGGGTAATTCATTGTCGTTTAATTACAATTAATAAAAAAACTAAAAAAATATGAAGAAGTGAAAAATGAGATTATGAGGTGTGCACTTTTGGATTTCCCAATTTTTTGTTATATGTAATGGTATTGTATTATTTTTATAAAAAAATGCAAAAGTAACCAATAACTAGTAACAATAGTATATGTGTTACCTCTTCACGTCTCAACTACAGAACTGATCGTTATGAAATTGAACGGATAGGTAGCAAGTAACCTGTAGAAGGCCATTGGTTACTCTTCATCTTGAATTTTGTATAAAAAATAATAAGCTTGAGATCCTGTGTTTGATTCCACGGTCGGCCAAAGTGTTATTGGGCTTTTCCATATGGAATTTCTTAGTAGTCCACCGGAGTCCAGATTTATGCTCGGTTGGTAGTAATAGAGTCAAACAGAATGGTGCCAGTTGGTGGCCGTTAATGTTTAAATCTCATGTCATGAGACTTGAAAATACACGCAGACGAATTCAAAGGCTGCTTTAAAAAAAACTATATACCTGCGTCAGAAGCAGGTTTATTGGACTCATTGACGACCTATGTGGCGCAGCGGGCGAAGGTCCGCCTGCGACAGGAGGTTGCGGGTTCGATTCCCGCCTTGGGACAAATGTTTGTACGATCTACAAAGATTTGTTCCGGGTGTTCTGGGTATTTGCTATGTATAATAAAAAAATATCTATCTGTGTAATGTATTGTATTAAGTATATCAGTCATCTAGTACTCATAACACAAGCTCTGCTTAGCTTGGGGCTAGATGATGCTGTGTAGATTGTCCAGCATTATTTATTAATTTATTGAAATCATTTTTTTAAATTTATTTCAGCTGAAGTTGAGTGCAGTAGATCACATGAAATGTGGGATACCAATCCCTCGCCTTGTTACCTAGAAAGATGTGAAGACAGAGGCAAAGAATGTAACTATCCATACCCGCCTGGGCCAAGATGTGTCTGCGAGGAAGGTTACTACAGGAATGCTAGCGATGCCTGTATTCCTGAGTGTGAATGCCGTAAGTTGCGTTTTTATTTTTAATCTATCTCCAATTCATTAAGTAAGTAAAGTATGTAAGTAAGTAAATCATTTATTTGCGTAAAACATAGTATACATTGATGTTAATATTATTACAGAAGCTCAACATGTTTCGCTAAGATATAACATAGCATGCAAAAATTTATATTTTGACATAAGGAATCAACATCTCACATCCATAAAATCTTTTAAACTGTAAAAATTACATTCAATAAGGCAATTGTGTAAATTCTATCTTAAATTTTCTCGAGTTCAATATTTTAAAGCGACTTGGTATTTTGTTATAAATACGTACGCACATTGCAAGGCAGTTTTTGTTGTATTTCGCAAGTCTTGGCAAATCACTTAATACCAGTTTATGAGGATCTCGTCTGTTTCTGGGATTTCCATCCTTTGCTGATTTAAATTTCTGCTTTGTTGAGGAAAAATGTCTTTGGAATGGCACCCTCTATCTTTAACCACATTCCTGACTCTATAAAAGAGGAACCTTTAAAAAGTTTTAAAAATAAATTAACTGAACTTTTATTAAATAAATGTTATTACTCCGTATCTGAGTTTCTAGCTGATAAGCTTTAGCTGGACGTATATGTGTGATGATGAACTGCATCAATATTTGCATGCCAAAATGGTAGAATGTACAAGGATTCTTCAACATTTCTGTAACCACCTATTGTAAATACCTACATTCTGAGCAAATAAATGAATATTATTATTATTATTAAATAAATGTTTGTTGTTAACTACAAATATACATACCTCATATATATACAGACATGGTAGAGGTAGCAGACCAAACAGTTTGAACATTGGTCTACATGAGTCATCAGGTTTAATACCACTTATTGCTCTGATGCACTTTTTTTGTGAGATAAATGCTCTATCCATATTGGTACCATTACCCCACATTACGAGACCATATCGCAGTAGCGACTCAACATAAGCGTAGTATGGCATAATTGCAGTATTTATGTTAGTTACGTTTTTAACTTGCTTCAGTGCGTATACAAATTTATTGATTCGAGTGCTTACATTATCTACATGTTCTTTCCAGTTCAAATCTTTGTCTATTATTACGCCAAAACACCTTGTATGGGTAGCCTCTTCGATTTTATTAATATTATGTTTTATATTGTTTTTATTATTATTTGATTGATTAAATTGAATGTAAACGGATTTATCTAAATTTATTTTTTAATTATTCATGTCAAGCCAAAGCAGTAATTTGTCTATTGTATTATTTATGTAAAACTCATGGTCAGTCTTGTTTTTCTTTTTATCTGATGTCACTATGATTGACATATCATCGGAAAATAATATGCATTTATGATTGGTTATTTTTATGATGTCATTAATAATAGGTCTTTACCTATGAAATTGCCGTTTTGTATGAAAAAATTTAAATGAATTTTTTTCATGTATTTTTTATTTGTATTAATCGAAGTAATCACCCATGCAATCAATGCATCTTTGCCAACGCAGTGGCAGTTTATTGATGCCCTTCTTAAAGAAATCAGCTGGACGGGAGGCAACAAATTCTTCAAAGTCATTTTGTACTGCCTCTCGGGTATTGAATTTTTTTCCCGCCAAGAAGTTATCCAAATTCTGGAAAAAGTAGTAGTCTGTAGGCGCAAGGTCTGGTGAGTAGGGCGGATGACGGAGAGCTTCCAACCCCAGTTCTTGCAACTTGGAGACCGTCTGCTGTGCAGTATGAGGTCGCGCGTTGTCGTGCAGGAGCAACGGAGACGAGCGATTGACCAATGCTGGTTGGAGATGTGCCAGCTTCTCCATCATTGTGTTCAATTCTTCACAGTACACATCTGCAGTAATGCTCACCCCGTTTGGTAAGAAGCTGTGTTGAATCACAGCGGCGCTAGACCACCAAACAGTGACCATCACTTTTCTTGGGGTAAGTTTTCGTTTAGGGCATTGTTTAGGTGCTGAACCAGGATCCAACCAACTTGCTGAGCGCTTGCGGTTATCAAACAGAATCCATTTTTCATCGCAGGTAACAATGCGGTTCAAAATTCCTTCATTTGTGTGTCTGTTGAGCAGTGCAAGGCACGTCTCGACGCGTACTTCGCGCTGGCGATCATTAAGTTCGTGGGGCACCCATTTGTCAAGCTTTTTTACCTTGCCAATTTGACGCAAATGGACCAATATTGTTTTGACGCTAACGTCGAAAGCTGCTGCTAATTCAGCCGTAGATTGTGTATCATCAGCTTCCACAATCGCCTTTAATTCGTCATTGTCGACCAAAGTCTTCGGACGACCGCGAGGTTCATTTTTCAGGTCGAAATTTCCAGAACGGAAGCGAGCAAACCAATAACAGGTAGTGCGTTGGTTTGTAGTGTTAGCTCCGTAAACGTCGTTGATGTTGCGTGCCGCTTGTGCCGCGTTGCTGCCACGACGGTACTCATATTCCATAATTACTCGAATTTTTAACGTATCCATGATGACGAAAAAGATTTAAATGCGATGAAAATGTAACACTAATCAATAAACAAATGACTACTTTTGGAAAAAAAAAACCATGTTTTTAAAATAAAATTAATTTGAAATTAGAATTCTTAGCCAAACAAAAAATATTTTGATTTGAAATGGCCAGTACTGCAGAACGGCAATTTCATAGGTAAAGACCTAATATAAAAAAGAAACAATATTGGACCAAGCACGCTTCCTTACTTAAAAATGACGAAGGATCGTTTTACAACATACTGTCTATGCAATTGTCTGGTGCAGGTAAAAGTTTTTTTTTCAAGTCTACTAAATAAGAGTTTAAGGTTGTATTGTTATACTATTCTTGCCATGTATGATAATACTAAAATAAAAATCCAATATAATACTTGTTTTATCTTTTTTGCCAATTTTAATTAATTTAGGGTACTAAATTAAATAAAAATGGCAAAAAAGATAAAACAATATTAAAAAGATTTTTTTTCATTTATACATCTAGTAGGTTTTTATAATAACCAAAGGTCTGTTCATTACAGATCGAACTATTGACTAGCAAAGTCTTAAAGACCCCGTCTCTATAATAATACCTTCAGGGCGCTGATGAACTATAGCGCTTTTCCCTGCTCCAGGAACATAGCCCACATGCGAATGCTACAGCGCACTGTCAGCAAACGTGTGTCGGAGCATAGGTCGGAGCTGGGACAAGATGCTTAGCGAGCTAGAGCCCAACCACCACGCCTTCTGGAACCTTTAGAGGAAACTCCGGTCTACCGTAGAGGCAACCATGCCTCCCCTAACTCGTCCAGACAAGGGCGTCGCGTTCGACGACTCGGAAAAATCGGAATGCCTAGCCGAAAGCCTAGAGACTCAATGTTCACTTAGGTCCCAGCCGTTCGACCAAGCTCACCTCTTAAAGGTCGACGCTGAAGTCGAACGTAGGGCCTCTCTCCCTCCCGTCGACGACCCTGATGATCCTCTGCCTCCCGTCACTCCGGACGAAGTGCAAGACATCATAAAAGGGCTCAAACTGCGCAAAGCCCCCGGTAAGGACGGTATCACCAATAGGTTGTTTCAAATCCTCCCCGCTCAACTCGTAATTCTCATGACCGCCATCTTCAATGGCGCTCTGAGCAACAACATCTTTCCTCAATCGTCAAAAGAAGCCGTGGTTATTGGCATCCCCAAGCCTGGCAAGCCCAAGTCTGAGCCCACGAGCTACCGACCTATCAGTCTGCTCAATGTTTTCGGCAAAATCTACGAGAAGCTTATTTATAAGCGACTCAAGGACGATGTCGAGCAGCGCCCTCTTTTTCGACATTGCGAAAGCTTTCGACAAGGTCTGGCACAACGGTTTATTATACAAACTTTACCAACTCGATGTGCCAGACCGTCTCGTGCTCATCTTGCGAGACTTTCTGTCGAATCGTACTTTTAGATATCGCGTAGACGGTACGCTATCGTCACCTCACCCTATCCGCGCGGGCGACCCTCAAGGATCCGTGCTGTCCCCTCTCATGTTCTCGCTCTTCACTAGTGACATTCCTAGGGGTAGGAAGGCCCAGTTGGCTTTTCGCCGAAGACACGGCCATCTATGTTACCGGTAACAACCTCCAAACCTCCGCAAACGTCCTAGGCGCTTGGTTCCGGAAATGGAGAGTCGAGGTCAATCCCGATAAGAGTCAAGCGGTTCTCTTTAGGAAACCCGGACGCCGCAATGTCCCCACGCCTAGTCCGTTAGCTATGTACGGCAAGCCTATCCCTTGGGATAAGCGAGCCAAATACTTAGCTGTGATACTCGATCACAATCTGTCGTTGGCCGAGCACATAAGGGCGGCGCGTTCGCGCGCCATTTTCGCGTCCGGTAGGCTTCATTGTATGACCAAAGAGAAAAGCAAGTTGTCACTCAGGTGCAAATTCTCTTCGTCTCGGTCATCCGTCCCATCATGACTTACGCTCGCGCAGTGTTCGCTCACGCCAAGCCACATCATATCCATAGGCTTCAGACCGTCCAGAACCGGTAATGAGACTCTCCATGTAGATCTCAAAATACCTACGGTAAAACAGTTCATGAAGCGACTCACCCAGCGCTTTATGGACTGTTCTACCGCTCATCCGAACACCTTAGTGTCATCGGCCGCCCGATACACTCATTCGCGAATTAGCGCTATTCGAAGACCCAGACATACACTCACAGAGCCAGATGATCCTATCACTATCCTCCAGGAGAGCGATAGGGCCACCAGCACTGTTCGCAAACACAATCCGTCATTCCGTCCTCGCCGCCGAGGCCCGTCGCGACGACCCCGTCGATGCCCCTATGTCCCTAAATAATGGAACAATCTGATCCAGCCTGTCCTCTTCAGCGACGTCCTAAGCAGAGGTTCGTACCCTGCAGGGGGTGCCCTTAGCGATGGTCGCTTAGTTTTTAAGTTTTTACAGCCTTGCTGGAGGCCTTAATTTTAATTAAGCCCCCCACAGGAAAGTTCGGTTGAGCAGTAAATATCCCTAAAGGATAAACTGCGAGATATAGAGAAATATCCCTGCAGTAAATATCCCTGAAGGATAAATCCTTCAGGGATATTTACTGCAGGGATATTTCAGAGCTGATGAAACTGCCTCGTTACTGTAGCGCACTTATGTTTGCGGGTTTTTTTTTTGGAATGGGTTATCTCGCAGTTTATCCTTTAGGGATATCTACTGCTTAACTGAACTCTGTGGGGATTTAATTAGAAATTAAGGCCTCCAGCCAGGGCGTAAAAACTTATAAGCTAAGCTATGTTTTCGGATGCAAATATCGATGGATCTGCGGAGATTATTCGCAAGAGAGTCCCTGATGCGCCGTATACGACGCAATTCCAAAAGCTACCTTCAGCTGTTCGCATGGAAGATGGAGTTGGATCTGGATTGTCCAATAATACGGTACTGGACCAGGATGCATGTTGAGCGCTCTGGATCCAAACAAAAATAAAGACTTATATGAAACATACATATCTTCTTGTTAGTGTACAATTTCATAATATTTTTAATTTCAAAACGTATGGACTAGTTCTGAAGTAAAGGTTTTTTTATTATTATTTCTTTTATTCCTTTTTATACTTATTAAATACATTTTTAAACATAAAAAAAATCATTTTTTATTTTTTATAATTATCATTAATTGGAAGTCCCAGACACACTGGCTAGTATTAAACATAACAGGCTAAATGTGGGTGTATCTACTAAGAG
Source organism: Phlogophora meticulosa (assembly GCA_905147745.2). Classification (NCBI taxonomy): domain Eukaryota; kingdom Metazoa; phylum Arthropoda; class Insecta; order Lepidoptera; family Noctuidae; genus Phlogophora; species Phlogophora meticulosa. The sequence continues at coordinate 6,253,127 of LR990528.1, read as the reverse complement.
GTACACCTGCCTTCGGATTTAGGTATAATGTTTATAGATAGGGGTGCCATGCGTTCGGGTTTCCCCGGATTTGGCCTCGTTTAGAGGGCGTCCGGACGGGGTTTCATTTATCGTCCGTGTTATTTTTAAGAATAATTTTGTTTCATTTCAATTAAGTTGTTACGACTGCTAATAGTTTCTTAAAACTTTAACATGAATCTGTTTTATTTCTTTAGAAGACTTCATTTAATTTTGAATTGTATGCAGTTGACTTGTTGATATGTCCGTGTTTTATGAGCTCCAAAATCCGGGGATTTTACGTTTCTCGTCCTGGTTTGCGGATTTTAGAGATGGTAACCCTATTTATGGAAGACCAGACTACTTGTAGATATGTCTGTCGCAGCATCAACAAAGAGGCACAATTATTAGAATTGCTATTGATTAACGTTTATTTCGTACAACGCCACCTATTATCGTTAGTCGGAAACGTCAAGCAGTGTGCTTGGGTGAGGTCGGTACGGGGCGTGGCATGTTTGCCAACTGTCAGCTGTCATTCGTTTTGACATTAGACGCATGCGACTTGAGAGACTTCACTTCTGAGTGGGACACGAGGGCGAGTGGTCGTTTTGCCAGCCTGTACCGAACTTACCGCGTTTCCGTAGTTCAATCCATTTCCATCGCCTTGATTGTTTAAGATTTAGTTATTTTGTAATTGGTAGTGAATAAATAGACCCTTGTAATCAGTGCTGAGACTGTTATTTCGAACCTACACCATGTCCAACTTGGGTTCTGATGACGAGGTATCCCAAATGGGTGAACTACCTTCGTTATCAGAAGTGGGATGCAACTCGAACGCCCCACGTGGTGTAACTGAAAGTGCTAACCAAGAAAAGCGTACAAACAATACGCACGTGTTTGAAGGTGACACAGAGATGGAAAAATGGCGTTTTCTGTTAGAGCAGCAAAACAAGAACTTTATGGCTATCGTGCAAGCAATAAAAACACCTTCTGGGATTGTGGATGTTCGCCTACCCGATTTTGACCCTGAAAAACGGAATGTTGACCCTCGTGCATGGCTGGCAACAGCGGACATGTGTGTGATCGATCCGAATAGTCATGGTGCATCGTTGATGATTGCCTTGAGCCGAGCACTCAAGGGAGAAGCTTCATCATGGCTGTCGTCCATATCTTACCCTGGGATGAAATGGAGCGATTTTAAGGAACTTTTTATAGCCAGGTATGATTGTCCAGAGACTACTGCTTCCTTTCTAATCAATCTGCATGCAAATAAACCTAAGGAGAATGAGTGTTTGGCCGCATATGCAGCTACCCTCATGACAACCATCATGTCAAAATGGAACGGCCTCACGACAGAGCAAATTGCTGTTGCGACGGTGCTAGCTCATATCGCAAAGAATGATACGCGAGTCCAGCGATTGTCCTTTACTACGGACATCAAAACCCGCAACGATTTACACCGGGAATTGAAGGCCGTTTCGTTTCTGAAGAGAAGCGCCCCATCCGGTGGTGATGAACATGATGGTTCTGACGCGAAGAGGAACCGCCCGAATTGGCCCAACTCTGGGCCCAAATGTTTCAACTGTGGGAAACTGGGACACAGATCGGTGCAGTGTCGCCTGAAGAGAGACTTAAAGGCACATGAAGAGCAATCGAGATCGACGGCATCTAGCAGTGGCAAGAGTAACCAGGTACCAGGGAAAGCCGACTGGATCACTTGTTTCAATTGTCGTGAGCAAGGACACTACGCATCCAGCTGTCCTAAGAGGAACGCCAAGGAGGCAAGCAGCAGCACGGCGGTCGATCCTGCCAGGGAGAAGCGAGTTGATATGTGCCTTGTGGACGCACCTGCTGGATCTTTACGGCATTCTGGTGAGCAATTCGATTTTTATTATGACTCTGGTGCAGAATGTTCGCTTGTTAAAGAATCCGTATCTTGTAAATTTAGTGGTAGACGAATTTATGGAAACGTAACATTGACTGGTATTGGACAGACTTCTGTAAGGTCGACTGTACAAATTTTGACCACTGTTGAGATCGACGGAATTATTTTTGAAATTCTTTTTCACGTTTTACCTGACAGTTTTTTGCGACATGAAATCATGATTGGACACGAAGTTTTATCAATTGGTCTAGTAGTTCATATGTCATCAGATAAGATACGATTTGAGAAAATACGGACTGTTCAGACATGTGACGTCAATGATGGCTGTAAATTTGACTTTGACACGATAGACACAGACATCCCACCTGAAAGAAAAACTGAACTTTTAGATATTTTGCTATCTTTCAAAAATAATTTTACTTCTGGTGTACCTACCTCCCCTGCAGACACTGAACCCATGAAAATTCGCCTCATAGACCCTCATAAGACTGTTAATCGACGCCCTTATAGGTTGAGCCCCGAGGAACGACAGGTTGTACGAAGTAAAATTGATGAACTGCTCAAGGCCAATATAATTCGCTGTAGTTCATCACCGTTTGCGAGTCCTATTCTCCTCGTTAAAAAAAAGGATGGTACAGATAGGATGTGTGTGGACTACCGCGAATTGAATGATAATACAGTCCCTGACCGTTTTCCATTACCACTTATCTCTGACCAAATAGCTAGGTTGCATGGAGGTCATTTCTTTACGATTTTAGATTTGGCCTCAGGATTTCACCAAATCCGCATTTCGACTGAATCTATAGAGCGAACAGCTTTTGTGACGCCTGACGGGCAATTTGAATATTTGACCATGCCATTCGGACTTCGAAACGCCCCCTCAGTGTTTCAGCGGGCTCTCATTCATGCGCTTGGGGATTTGGTGAATACATACGTTGTAGTATACATGGATGACGTGCTCATCGTTGCAAAGAACGCTGACGAGGCACTTGAGCGACTTCACATAGTACTTAGTGTCCTTTCAGAGAAAGGATTTTCTCTTAATTATAAAAAGTGTGCTTTCCTAAAACAGAAAGTAGAGTACCTTGGGTTTGAAGTCAGTCAAGGGCAGATACGGCCTAATCCTCGCAAGGTAAGTTGTTTGACTTTGTTACCGCCACCCCAGACTGTAACACAATTGCGCCAATTTATTGGTTTAGCGTCTTATTTTCGTCAGTTTATAGCAAAGTTTTCCCAGATTATGGCCCCGCTATATGCCTTGACTTCTGGTAATGGTCGAATCGAATGGAAATCCGAGTATGAGACCATAAGGCAACAGGTAATTTCTATTCTAACTAGTCAGCCAGTGTTATCGATTTATGATCCAGCACTAAAGACGGAGTTGCATACGGATGCGAGTGCTATTGGATATGGAGCTGTTCTTATTCAGCTATGTGAAGGTAAGTCACATGCTATTGCCTATTTCAGCAAGCGCACAACTACTGCAGAGTCTAAGTATCACTCGTACGAGTTGGAGACTCTTGCTGTTGTCAACGCAGTAAAACATTTCCGACATTATCTACATGGTCGTAAATTCGACGTGGTAACCGATTGCAGTTCATTGCAGTCCACCCGTAAGAAAACAGACTTAACGCCACGTGTTCACAGGTGGTGGGCTTTCTTGCAAGCCTTCGACTTCGACATTGTTCATCGTAGCGGTAAGCGAATGTCTCATGCAGATTTCTTTTCAAGAAATCCATTACCAGATGACGCAGAGAGCGCTCCTTTCGAGAAGGTAAGCAGTAAACAAATTAATTTAGCTGAACTGAATGACAACTGGCTGATTGCAGAACAGCAGAAGGATAGGGAGCTTTCAAAACTCGTGTCTGACTTGAAGGATGGAAAACTTCCTCATGATGTGGCTAAGACCTACGAACTTCGGTCAAGTGTTTTGCATAGGAAAATTCAGCGACGTGGTAAGACTCTATGCCTGCCAATAATTCCTAGAACGTTCCGGTGGTCCATCGTTAACAATGTTCACGAAGGTTTGCTGCATTTGGGATGGGAGAAGACCTTAGAAAAGGTTTACGAACTTTACTGGTTCGACAAGATGACGAGGTTTGTACGAAAGTTCGTAGATAGCTGTGCCACGTGCAAAATTTCTAAGTCACACTCTGGCAAGGTACAGGCAGAAATGCATCCAATTCCAAAGGTAGCTATACCCTGGCACACCATACATATCGACGCTACGGGAAAACTAAGCGGCAAGAATGACCGGAAGGAATATGTGTTTGTGCTTATAGACGCCTTCACCAAGTACGTATTACTTCAACATACGATTAACATTGACACAGCTAATAGTATTAAAGCTTTAAAATCTAGTGTTTCACTATTTGGTGCGCCAAACCGTGTAATCGCCGACCAAGGCAGGTGCTTCGCCAGTAAAGACTTCAAGGACTACTGTGAGTCTGTTAACATTAAGCTCCACCTAATAGCGACAGGTAGTTCAAGGGCCAACGGCCAGGTGGAGCGCGTCATGAGCACATTGAAAAACATGCTTTCTGCAATAGAAACAAGTAGTCGCTCGTGGCAGGATGCTTTGCCTGACGTACAGCTGGCTCTCAACTGCACGATGAATCGAGTCACGCGAGCTAGCCCATTAGAACTACTCATTGGGAAGGTTGCGAGGCCTTTAGATATCTTATCGGTGGTTGATGATGACCCCGAAATCGACATTGAGCAGGTAAGGTTACAGGCTGTGGAGAATATGGAGAAAGGCTCAGCTTACGATAAGGTGCGTTTTGACTCTACCAAAGCTAAGTTAAAACCATTTACTATAGGAGACTTTGTACTGCTGCAGAACGAAGAACGAAACCAAACAAAGCTCGATCCTAAATACAAAGGGCCTTTCAAAGTTATAGAGGTACTAGAAGGAGACCGGTATGTACTTAAAGCTCTCAATTCGAATCGGACATACAAGTATGCGCACGACCGTCTTCGAAAAATGCCTGACAGTGACAATTTTGACGACAAGGACCCTGACACCGACTCTGACCACGACTCTAGCAAAACCGATGAGACAAGATCTGTTGACAATGAAGGAGTTGGACCTTAGGTGAGGGAATAAAAGATACAAATGTAGTATGCAAGTGACTCAGATTGCGTACATTGCAATGTAGTTCGTGGCTGCAAGCCTAAGTGTTTACTTCAGGTTGATGACCAGCGTCAACATGGCAATGTAGGTAATCGCTAAAGGTGCTAAATAGAGGCGATGGCCTTGAGGTTGGGTACCGGATGGAGGTCCCGTTTGATTGCCGGATGGAGGCAATGTGATGTGTTGAGGTCGGGTACCGGATGGAGGTCCCGTTTGATTGCCGGATGGAGGCAATGTGATGTGTTGAGATCGGGTACCGGATGGAGGTCCCGATGGATTGCCGGATGGAGGCAATGTGTTGTGTGTGACGAGACTAGGTACCGAACAGAGCATTGCATACTGGATTTGGTCAGAATGTTTCATGAAATAGTTTGAAAATTGATGTTTATTAAAGAGTTATGATTTCAATGTTAAAAAAAAATTGATGAGACTATGTGAATCAGAATAAAATTGTGTTGTTGAATCGCGTGACTTTATCTTCCGACATCTCGGTCAGGAAGGCCGAGCAAAGGATGTTTTACTTTCCATAAATTCTTGTTTCAGATGCTTCACACGAGGACGTGTGAATTGTCAAGATGGCCGTGTCGCAGCATCAACAAAGAGGCACAATTATTAGAATTGCTATTGATTAACGTTTATTTCGTACAACGCCACCTATTATCGTTAGTCGGAAACGTCAAGCAGTGTGCTTGGGTGAGGTCGGTACGGGGCGTGGCATGTTTGCCAACTGTCAGCTGTCATTCGTTTTGACATTAGACGCATGCGACTTGAGAGACTTCACTTCTGAGTGGGACACGAGGGCGAGTGGTCGTTTTGCCAGCCTGTACCGAACTTACCGCGTTTCCGTAGTTCAATCCATTTCCATCGCCTTGATTGTTTAAGATTTAGTTATTTTGTAATTGGTAGTGAATAAATAGACCCTTGTAATCAGTGCTGAGACTGTTATTTCGAACCTACACCATGTCCAACTTGGGTTCTGATGACGAGGTATCCCAAATGGGTGAACTACCTTCGTTATGTCGTTTTTTTTTGCTGTCGCTTTGACAACTTTTAAGTTGTAATTCTCACATTAAGTACTTATAAATGGTTCCTTTTTATTTTAGCATGCGGACCAAATGAAACATATGTCGATTGTAAAGTGCCTTGCCCAAATAACTACTGCCCGAAGGATGACAGCCTAGATATTATCGCTTGTGATCCTATCCACCCGTGCCCCGGAGGCTGTGTTTGCAAACCAGGCTATTTGGTGTTCAGTGAAGATGATGAGAGGTGTATCTTGTCTTCAGACTGCCGTAAGTACAATCGAGATGATATATGGGTAAACAAAGAAAATGTATTTAATTCCTCAGTCAGATGATGAAAAATATTAGATACGTGTTTTTTCTTTTTTGATATTTATTTCTGTAAATAGGTTTCTACAAACACTTTTACGCGTCAACAAGTAATATTTTTTTTGAAACTATTTTGGTGTATCGCTATCTTACTACTCTGAAAAGAAACTCAGAGATAACAGTCTCTAAAAATCAAGACATCTTCATTTATCATATTAAATAAAAATATTTACATAAAATGCTTTCAAGTTGGGGAGCGGGGCATTACGTCACAACACAGTATAATATCTACATAGACGTGACATCATGCCACATTTTAATTCAATATTATATAGTCGTCAATCCTGTTTAACCATTAACAAGTTCGATACAGTGGTCTACCACATAAGACTAGCAAAAATGACTGTCTTATAATGATTCCATGAAACTGTTTAACCTTTTTATTAATTTTTGAAACGTATCTATTTTAGCGGAAATAGAATGTACCAGATGCAACGAGGTATGGGACAAATATGCTCCAGGATGCTTGCATGAAACTTGTGAGAATAAGGACATACCTTGCGATTTTCAATACCCCGGCCCACCAAGATGCAGATGTATTGACGGCTACTACAGAAACCAGTCTGGTATATGTGTACCGGAATGCGACTGTCGTGAGTATTGTGGTTAATTCATCATCATACTCCTGCCTTTATCCCAATTTATTTGGGGTTGGTGCAGCATGTCTTTTTCTTCCATACATTTATATTAGCCGTCATCTTGAAAGTCACCTCCTCCAGCCATAACATCTTTCACATAATCCATCCATCCCTCCACATTTAAACTTAAAACCGTAAACGTAAATGTCGTAAATGGATTGTTCATTAGAATTTCCAACGACGTGTCATAGGTGCAGATGGAGTGGTTTCAGAGAATTGTTGGTGATGGAGTAGACTACAGAATGTTCCTGAGCAGTGCAAACCAAGTATGAATTTGAGCAGCATCAACCAATGTACTAGCAAAAACCTGCCACATGCGAGTTCTTCCGTACCATCGCACAAGATTGTTATTATCAAGTTCTTGAATGATCCTCATGGATGGATGCGGCAAGTTGAAGACAGGGCGCTATGGCACTCATTAGGAGAGGGCTATGTCCACCAGTGGACGAATATAGCCTGATGATGATGATGAATGAGCCTCTTTACATTTTTCTTATTAGTTGTTATATCGGCAACAGAAATAGAAATGTGAAATCTCAACTGTCTACTATTACGGTTCATGAGATGCACCACGCTGACAGACATACGGACAAACAGCGGACGCTTAATAATAGGGTTTTTGGTAACATTTGAGTACGCTATCCTAAAAGGAAATACTATTTTAATCCTCTATTACGACTAATCTTAAGTGTCATTGTCTTGCCTGCCAGTATCACAAATTCTATTCTATATTACAGCTACACCAGGATGTAATGGTGATATGAACGCAACATACTCGGATACAGCCAGTAAATGTCCTGCAACCTGCTGCAATCCAGACTCTGATCAAACATGCGACAATTGTACAGAACCCGGCTGTGTGTGCAACGACGGGTTTATTAAGTATGATTCCGATGGCCCTTGTGTTAGAACATACGACTGCGATGGTAAGGCTATCATTATATTCTTTTTGTTGTTTTACTTCTATGAATCCTACCCATATTAATGTCCAATTGGTTTCTTTTTCTATTAATGTAGTCGCCAGAATTTCTTTTGTCTCAATGTCTCAATAATCAGAAAGATTAATTCATTGACTGGGATCTAGTTAGCGAAAATTTGGAATTAAATTTTAAATGTCAGTGACATAATATTTTCTTTAGTGGCCAGTACTTTAAAGAGATTAAAGTATGCATGCAATGAAATAATAAACGTTCCTGTTCACTTGCCTTTGTATAGGTACAGACGCCAGCACATCAACCTACCTCAAACTGTCAAACTCTCCCAGTTGAATATGAACCTTATTGTTTTGGAATAAAGTTGAAATAAAATAAGAAAAAAATTGACATATTGGGGTAGCTTGATGTGCTGGTCTCTGTACCTCCTGTAAATGTTGCTATTATGTCCTAATGATATAAGGACCATTTGCTATTAGGGCATGTTGTTAATAGGGCCAGCTGCTCACAGATCTTTTTGCTTTATGCATAGCATAATGAACTTTACGTCAATTATTTAACATACAAACTAAATAGGAGCCAAAAAAAGGTCGCGCATCTGCCGGGGAATCCTCGCGCGTTCTCGAGAATTCCACGGCTACAAGCTCATACCTGGTTTCGACGTTACTCAATTCATATAAAGCTCACTATGCCATGTACAATTTTGTTGCAAAAACTCTCTTCCATTCCATTCCTCGTCGGTGTTAATTGAGCCTTACCTAAATGTCCTTCTTATACGAAAGGAAGTTTACTAACATCAGTACCTACTAAATATTTACCTTTTCTTAGTAATGGACATATGGACGATGTTTATCTTAAAAAGTAAGGCTTGTTTGCCCAAAAAATATGTTTTTTATTAAATGTGAAATTCTGGTACACCTCTGCCTAACTCGTCGTGAATATCGGCGTAGTGTTATGAACCCACTTACCTCATTTCGACATTATTCAAATACCGATGACGACGCTGACGATCGATGTGGCACGGCGGGCGAATGTCCGCCTGCGATGCACGAGGTTGCGGGTTCGATTCCCGCCTTGGGACAGATGTTTGTACGATCTATAAAGATTTGTTCCGGGTGTTCTGGGTATTGTATTAAGTATAACAGTGAACAGTCATCTAGTACCCATAACACAAGCTCTGCTTAGCTGGGGGCTAGATGATGCTGTGTGGATTGTTAAGCATATTATTATTATTTAAGGGGGATCTCCTCATTGCTGTGACAACATGACCTACGTCAACTGCAAGATTGATTGTCTAATGAAGTATTGTCCAGAGGACGAGAATGAGATATTTGTAATTTGTGATCCTGTGTGGCCCTGTCCGTCGGGCTGTGAGTGCAAGCCAGGCTATCTGAAGCAGAGTCAAATTGATAAAACTTGCATCTTAGCTGCCGATTGTCGTAAGCAAATTTACATTTTAAACATAATCCCAAAAAAAAAATGAAATAAAGTTAGAAAAAAAAAATGAGTAGCCTCGAAAACTCTTTATTTTTGATACATTACTGCCAACTCAATAATGTATCTTAATCCTAATCTCAATCCTCGATCTAAAACTGACGCTTCTGATTCGCCCCCTCAAGGATTTCAAACTCGGCTATTAATTGGTTACAAAAAAAAAACCATTTATTGGGATTAAGATACGTTATTGCAATTGGCAGTTATATAGAGAAGATCGCGATAAAACCGTGTATTGTTATCCACTATGTGGCTCTTAAGAAAGTAAGTTATTTGCTAGTTTTTATGGTGAACAAATGAATATCTACTAGTGATCGCTCAGTGGACCGTTTTACCGTTCTGGTTAAAAAAATTATGCCAAACATCACTTTCCTTTATACGCGCAATATTCTTAAAAAGGGATCTCAAGTTGACTGCCACGTTGGTCTAGTGGTGCCAGCCACAACTGCTGAGCGTGAGGTCCTGGGATAAATTCCCAGTTCGGGCAGCTACTGAGTATTTCCAATAGGAATTTTCTCATTAGTCTGGATTTTTGCCCAGTTAATGGCAAAAGGCTTGCCCGCTATTACATGGAACTTAAACATAACTGGCGAATTGTTGGTTTTAGTATAGGTGCACCTCTGCCCAGCCCGTAGGGGATTACAGGCGTGATTTTAAGTGGATCTCAAGTTTTCGCTTCACATCTTATATATAAAATTCTCGTGTCACAATGTTAGTAACCATACTCCTCCGAGACGGCTTAACCGATTTGTATGAAAATTGTGTGCATATCGGGTAGGTCTGAGAATCGGCCAACATCTGCTTTTCATCCCCCTAAATGATAAGGGTGGTCCACCCCAAACATTTTATATGGCAGAACAACGTTTGCTGGGTCAGCTAGTAATAATATAAAGATTCTATTCTGTTCTCTTCTATTTATGTCTTAATACTTTGCAGCATGTTTGGAATGCACACGTTCTTACGAAGTGTGGGATCCCAAGCCTTCAATATGTAACTACGAGAAATGCGACCAAATGTATTACACATGCGATGATCCAACCCCTGGTCGACCAAAATGCGTCTGTATAGACGGTTACTACAGAGACAGTAATGGTGATTGTATCCCGGCTGAAGAATGTCGTAAGTACCTTTAACTTTTTCTAGATTCCTAGAAGAAAATAATAAAAAATAATTCGAAAATACAACAACCTAACTGGAAGTTATTATATGTTTGAGCCGATTGGGGTTGAAACACTAGGGCCATGGGGTCCGTGTGCCCATTTAGTTTTACGAGAAATCGCGAAACGTTTGGTCGACTCTTCATGTGACCAGAGGGCTGGCTTTTTTTTGGCCAAAGAATCAGCATTGCCATTCAACGTGGCAAAGCTGCCAGCCTTCTGGGCACTTTTCCCGTTGACAACGATGCGGATGAATTTTTTGATGCCCTATGATTATTTATTTTATTTTATTTCTACATATACTTATTAATATATAATTGATTCCTAGAAGTAAACCTTTAGGCAGAAGAAACCCACAATCATTATATTTGATCATTAGCTTGAAGAGTTCTTGGTTTTTCACGTTTGAAGGATTTTTTATTGTACTGTGTAAGTAGGTGTCTAAAGGAACTGAATCGACGGCACAGTTGGCTGCGTGTCGTGAGTTCGATTCCCACACGGAACAAATATTTGTGGCCTATAGGTAGCTGTTCCGGGTCTGGCTGTTTGTGTATGTAAGTTTAAATGTTTGTGAACGCATCCACGATACAGGAGAAATTCCTAATGTGGGGCAACGTTTAAAAAAATACTATGTAGAAACTTCATAAAATAATATTTGGAACCGTAACAGTAGAAGTAAGAGTAGTCATGTTTAATCCAGCAGTATTAATATCCTGGGTCTAAATATAGACAAAAAAACTCTAGAGGTACAAAATTTTGTTCCATCTACGGGAAGCTGAGAAGGATTTATTGTTAAGATATTGCAATAGAATAACTGCGGCGTTTGGATTCCTATAACCATATTTTCATCTGAATTCTGTCGAGTTGCAAGTTGATATTTAGCATACATTTTTTCTAACAAAAAATCTTGTAATAAATATGTACACTTTTTTAAATTCCATTTCTGCATAAGGAATGTACAGACGCGACAGCACATCAAGCTACCTTAAACAGTCAAGTTTTTTCAATTGAAAATGAACCTTATTCTTTTGCATAAAGGTTGAAAACTATCATAGAGATTTAACAGATTGGGGAAGCTTGATGTACTGGCCTCTGTACAAACCATTTGAAAACTTTTGTAGGTTTTTATAGTCACTTCCATAAATCCGCTTTTATGTATGTTCAGATAAAACTTAGAACCCTCTTCTAATGCTGATAAGTCATCCTGAATTTCGTTCCTAATTGTTATAAATACAAATGCTTTCGATCAAAATAATTTTAATTAAAGGCCTTAGACAAATTGATCTCTTCAAACAATGCCGTTGCTGCCACGTTTCAGGGTTTAAATGAGAAATGCGTTCACTCAAACTATTGTTTGGACAATATTCAGAACCCCAGCAGGTACCTATGTTTATTGAATCACTTTGTTCAGATGCCTTTGAGCGAATAACACGTAACTGAAAAGTGGAAATAAATCCCGGCCTTTTAGAAGGAAAGTCAACGGCTTAGTTGGAAACCCAAGTGAGACAGGTTCCTTCGATTTAAGTAAATGTAATAGAAAATATTTCGAAGTTGGATTACGTTTTATCATCGTTTTCTTTTATAGGTGACGTTCTTTCAACCATAAAATACTTATTCGGGGGATTTTTTTGTACACGTACAACTCAGCCGCATTATCTTTGGACTTCGCTACTTCTCCCGCTTTCCCTTCACCTATCCGCGGTCGCATTGTCGCATCAGTATGATTGGTCGCACCAATATGACGTCATGGACGTCGACCGGGTGCAGAGATAATTTGACCGGATTGTACACATTGTTTAATTCTACGTGTCTCAATGGAAGAGCATTAAACGCTAAAAGAAATTCGTGAAATTAATTCATTGTAAAGAGCGCTATATCGAGCAACAGTCAATATACTTCACGATAAGTTAATTGCAGCACTATTATCAATTTTAATTAAACAAAACATTATTCCTTGACTAGATAGTACTACTTTCTTGAACTTATCATTAAATTTACTAACTATTTATTTAAATAGTTTCCTTAAGGAATATTAGTTGTCTTGAATTTTGGTTTTGAGTGGTCTTGGTATACTTACGTATGAAATACTGTGGGCATATTTATTGAGCCAAGGAAAATCTTTTTTGGATCACATTTTAAAGAAAAAAAATTGAAGTCAAAAATGTATGCTACCTACTTGATTCCCATTTCCCAACAGTCTGCATGTTTCACCGCGAGACCAAAATATGAGCCTAATTGATAATCCTGTGTTGAATTTTGTAACTTATTACTTAATTCCAACAGCATTTGAACTTTATAGTCTTTCACGTAAAGTCCACTGTCAAAATAGCACAAGCTAATAAAATGTATCACAGAATTAGTATTTCGCAACTGCCGAATATACACAATGAAAAGGTGTTTAGTGATGATTGCAATAAGGTCTAAATTCACAAATAATGTAGGTCAACTCTAAAAGTAATAGATGCAACCACAAAAGATATCAAGTGGAGCGAACGTTATCCGACAAAGTAACTTTATATGCACATTTCTTGTTCCTGTTCCAACATAATGGACTGTCAGTTGATGTTACTAAGTTACACACTTTTGTGTTCGTCTGTCTTTTGTTTATTGGTTCTTCTTTCGGAGGAATTTTGTACTGTATTGAACCATTTATGTTTAGGGTGCGCTGTTTCGCCAAAAGAGAACGTATCTATTTACGAGTTGAGATTAGGTTTTCAGAACTTGCAATATAGATTACACTGTTGGTTGTCTTCTTCTTCGAGTGTCGATGACAATACACAAAATATGTTGAATCGTCCCATAAATTAGCTACGAGTTTGGCACTATTAGTGGCGTCCATCAGGTCACTCATGGCACAATATTAGGTCTCCCATCGTTTGTGGAGCAGCCTCTTACTTCCAAACCAGGCTGGAGTAGTCTATTAATTTCCACCTGAGTAGGTTATCCTTGCTTCGGCCAACCTATGCTAAGAGATAAAATTGATATATAGTAGGGAGTTAAATTTAAATAATCAGGGAAGAGTTCAGATTTTAAATGTTTTGGACGCCTTAGAAAGACATGCACTGATCTTATTGTTGATCTTATTTAGAAAGGTTAGGTACGTAGTCCTCGCAACCGGAGTGTGAATCGTATCTGCTTACGTTAATAGGAAAAAGGCGTGAGCATGTATGAAAGTTATTATGGAAGTACGACGCATGCAGACTATGTAGTGCACGCTATAGATCAGGTACTGCACATATGTATTTAACTGCCTCTGGCCAAACCTATCGTCACATACTTATAGCATGATTATATACCACTTCACACAAACATTACACCAATTATGAGGTAAGACTCAAATACCACCGCTCAGGAAATGCAGAATTTGTTTACTTTATGCAAAAGTAAAAATATCCGTACAAAGGCGGACTTTTCTACCAGTAATCCACCTTACGGTGATGCAGAGATTGAATGGCAAGTTAAAAACATACTGGAAATCAAAATAAGTACCACAAATAAGTAGGTACATACTTAGTTACTTACATAAAAATAAAATCACTTAGATGTTAAAAAAATAATTTTACAAATCAGACGCTGTTGAAATAGTACGTTTAAAAAAAACCCGCGCTCTCTACGTTGCGAACCCCGTATCCATACCATCATCTTACAGCAACTGAAATCATTTGAGCCATATTATCACAGTCGAGTTCAACTGTTTTTATATCCTCTCTATACATTTTGTTTTGCGAAGTTACACGTAACATAAGTGGTATTTTATTGAGAGGAATAGTGTCAAACAATGTTGCTCGCGTATCTTACTGATTCCGTACTCTATTCAGTTCATAGTGATGTTCCAAAATATGTGGAGGGGAAAGGTAATCAGTATTTTTCTATAGGTATTTTTGTTGGTTGAATGTTCGAGCAATCAGTCAACACAATCGAGTTACAGACAGGATTAGTTTAGGTATTTCGAGTTCATGGCGAAGGGTTATTTTGGCCGTCCATCAATATTACAGAGTCGTTATTTTTACCGTGTTGGTATACGTAAAGTTAGTGACATATTGAGCACTATAAGCTTATTTGAGTGGTCGCATCAGTGATCATTTGATAACGATAATTGTTTCCATCACGCGAGTCATCAACCTTGGTAATCTATAACAACAAATAACAACTAATAATTATATAATTCATGGTGTTGGTATTCATAGTTGTGTTAAACTGGTAGGCCCGCACTTTGACCTAGATCATTCATATTACGGAGATTCAATATGGGGCTAGATGATGTTGTGTGGATTGTCCAGCATATTATTATTATTATTCATTTATTGCGTCTACGAACAATGACGATGTTTTACTGGCCGCTGCGTTGGTGAAATACGTAAAAGGGGTATTTAAAATTCCTGGTTGATAGTTATTCGTAGCTGTTTTAAGAATATACCAAAATATATAAAATATGATCCTATTGAATCTTAATGAACCATTTTATGTGTTTATTTTTTACCTCCAGTTTCCATTATATCAAAAAACTTTTCTTAAAAGAGTGTTTTTCCTTTAACTTTGATCTTTACCAGAAAAAAAAATGTAAAAATGAAATCCGATGTTTCCTTTGTTTTTGCAATGTGTAAAAGTAATTAAAACGTGTATATTGGAGGTTTTCTTGTGGAAAATGATTTAAAATTTCCGTGACTTCTTGATGAATTTAAATACTGTTACATTAAGCATTATTCCAGTGTAATGTGGTTTATTAAGCACTTGGATTTGGGAATACTCCAGATGTATGGAAACAGCTAATTTTACTATCATATGACACGTTGTGTCATCAGTGAACTGGAAGTATGTGATAGTGCATGATATCTGCATTGTCATCTTTATTCTATTCTAGCCACCCACAAAGCAACCCACCCGCAAAGCATCTGCGTATGCACTTTTATAGGCTTTGGGTTTATTCTAAGCTATAAGTTATAATACTGTTAAATATCACCGAAATCCATTCAGTAGTTTTTGCGTGAAAAAGTAATAAACATCCATACACCCTCATCCACTTTCACATTAATAAATGACTGTTTTGTGCCCGCGGATTCGCCCACGTACCACTACTACGAAAAGTACTACGATCTTAACCAGATCATGGTCTATCCGCGTCCAATTTTTTTCCAAATCCGTTCTGCTGTGAAAAGGTAACAAAGAAACTAACATTCGCATTTGTAATATTAAGTTAGGATAGTAGGTACTAGGTACGATATAAATTAAAATGTACCCTACATTTAATTCATGTGGTAAGTAGAATATTCTCGTTTATTCTATTTTTGTAATCGGAATAGTGAATTTCAACTTTTGTCAGGCAGGTAAAGTTGCCCGGGACTCTAAAAAACGTATTTTTAATCTATTTTTCATTCCGGTGAAACGAAAAAACTAATCTCGCGAGCCTGCGTGGCTTTTCCTGAATTTCAATTCAGAAACTTTTGGTTTTACTACATCCGGTCTATACTACCCAGTTGGAATGTACAAACCTGACCAGTATGTCAGGCATGTACATTCTGCCACCATCAGTAGATTACCATAGACTTAGCATCAGTAGATGGTAAGCAAATTGATTCGATTTGCTTACCTATATAAATCTAGAAACTGGTCATATTAGAGAAAAGTTTACAAAAATCTTCTATACCAAATAAAGGTAATGCAATCGCTAGTACTTAGCATAAGGTCCTTGATTCAATTCCCAGATGCAGTAAGGCAGCGCTATTGGGACTTAAAACTTTTGTGTCGAAGAAAGGCTACTTTCTACTAATATTTAAACAATTTATTCCACTAATGTTTCTACCAATGTTTATTTTATTCAACGTTCAAACATAAATTTACAAGGAAAGCCACAGTGGCCCATCAACGTCAAAATCGTATCAGTATCAACTGAAATCTGGTCTTCTATTATTTTGGTCGTTATCAGGGACTTTATAGGCCTCCAAATGCCTTAATGACAGCCTCTGCAGATGATAGTCGGGTACAGAGGGCCTAACGGCTTTCTCAAGTAAGGATTTGGTAGATAACCAACTTTGGAATTGACTTTAATCTTGCGTAGGTTTGTATAGTAATGTTGTTTGGAATCCAGGTCATTATTTTTTGCACTGTTCTTTGGGTTTTGTCGACAAGGTCGGCGCAGTGGCTGAGCGATTGTGAAGTATTGCGGGTTCGATTCCCGCTTGGCTTAATATTTGTATGGCCTACAGGTAGTAATTTCGGGTCTGGCAGTTTGTGTATGTGAGTTTATATGTTTGTGAACTCACCTAATGTGGGGCATTGTTTAAAAACAAAAAGAGAAATTGGGATAATTTGACAGTTTGGGATATGTTGGTGTGCTGGCATATGTACATGAATAAACAGTACCGTGAACATTCAGGTATGTCTACAACTGGGATATGCCACCGAGAGTTAAAATGAACACTAATATCAATCGGTACTAAATTGGTAACGTCATCAGACTTTGTGGCTATAAGCCTAGTTCTGTCTCCTGCTTAATATGGACAGATAGTTATTCCGGGTCTGGCTGTTTGTGTATGTGAGTTGGAATGTTTGACGAGAGTAAAGGGGGGTCAGAATCATATACCGAATTTAGTGCATCGGTGTGTGCGTTGACGTACCTTCGTAACAAATGTTCGTGTTATTTTTCAACAACCAAACTGAAGTCTATCGTCCTTCTGTGATTATCGTTAATACCAACGTACTTTAGAGAAATATGGCACTTGACTAGAACTCCAACTTAAGATTCAGCATAACTTTGTCCAATTTTTTTTAAATGTTTATTGTGAGCAACGCATGACACGCAAACTTGTCACAGGCTAGGCTCAAAAAATGTTATTATAGATTGAATTTTGCACAAGTTCTAAGTTTTTCTCAATTCATGTATATCAACCAACAGTTACGTATCTGAAAAATAACCGACAAGATTTCTTGCAAACACGTGTAAGGAAAGCGAGGTATTTAACCTCGTTATACTGAATAGATTCGAACAATGGTTTGTTGTTGAAAGGTTTATGGATTCGGCTTATACATAGTTATACATCAGCCTATAAGCTAAACTCTATCAAACATTAATGTGCCTTTCTAAATGTTTCGTCCCTTGTCAACGCTGGATACCTGGTGGTAGAAACCGGGCCAGATAAATAAAATAAATAAATAATGCTGGATAATCCACACAGCATCATCTTGCCCCAAGCTAAGCAGAGCTTGTTTTGTGGATACTACATGACTGCTATACTTAATACAATACATTACACAGATAAATATTTTTACTATACATAGGAAATACTCAGAACACCCTGAAGAAATCTTTGTAGATCGTACAAACATTTGTCCAATGGTGGGAATCGAACCCGCAACCTCCTGCGTCGCAGGCGGACCTTCGCCCGCCGCGCCACATAAATGTTACTTTAAATTTGACTACATCTGCCGTATGTAAGGTAACGTCAAGCCTCAAGCGCGGTGTTCTCCGGGCGCGTTGCTGCAGCTATGCTTCGGCGATGCGCGATGCGGTCAAATGCTTACGTTGGGTTGACGCCTGATTGAACATGAACCGATGAATCAAGACGATGTTTTTTTAATATTTGGAATTGGCATCTCTTCAACCACCTAGAAAGTTGACTGCTGCTTTCCTGTGGTTTACCTTCGTATTTTGAGGCCTCCAGCCAGGACTTAAAACTTGTAAGCTAAGCAACTATCCGCTAAGGGCACCTCATGTAGGGTACGGACCTTGGCTTATTGCTTCACTAGATGAGTGCAGCAAAGGGACTGGCTGGATCGGATCAAGATTATTTGGAGACAAATTTAAAGCTAAAGACTCAGTGTATATGTGTAAACAAATGCGAACCAATCTCCAAACATAATTAACCACTTTAATATTTCTGTTATAGCCTGTCAAATTACTGATGAATGCAAGCGAACGTGCAAAGAACCGAACCCCCAGAATTGCGTATATAATCCACCCAAATATAATATGAACGGTTGCGATTGTAAAGATGGGTATGTTTTGTCGGACATAGGAGGGATCTGTATACCTATTGAAGAATGTCCACGTAAGTATCACTTTATCCTGTTTAGAAGTCTGCGAAATCTTGGTAGGCCAAAAGGAATTTTCAGAATTATTACACTTGTTGGAGGTCCTCTACATATTAAACCTTCACCTCAAGATTTGAGATTGCGGTCGCCTCAAAACATAAATTAACCGGAATAAAATGGTCGTTTAAATTTATTTGATAAATTAATGTTATATTCATCATATGTTTAATAATAGCATAAGTAGTAAAAGTCCATGGAATAGGTCACAAGGAAATGTACGGAACAGAATTTTGCAGTTTGTTTCTTCTATTCTAACCGATGTTTGTTCAGAAATCAATTTTATTCCGTCACTAAAAACTTGTGTAGACTTTTCCTGTATATGCAACAACTAAGGTGCACTTACCGACTATAGTCTCAAAAATCCACCAAAAATCGTCACGTTAATGCAAGACAACTGTTTAGTATGTATTGTTCAGGAGATCACACCAAGATATCAGATCATCTTGAAGGAAGCCATCTTTAAAAAATCAAAAATGCTTCTATAATGTCGGGACACATGCAGCAATCTTAGTAAAAATATTCTACCTCTGTAATGACTCCTCCGTCTGTATAACATTTCAGCTGAGATAGCCTGCCACGGTGATCCTAACGCAAGACCCAAACGTTGTCCCAAGCCATGTCCGTCTACTTGCAAAGCACCAAACCAAGTTGGTTGCAAGAGAATGTGTGAACCTATCGCATGCGAATGCAAACCTGGATTTATGCGTTCTTGTGAAAATGGGAAATGTATCAACCCTGACAAATGTCCTGGTAAGTGAAGTAGATATTCATTGCTTTAATAAAAATGTGTCAGGAGTAAAAATATGACATCATCAACTGCCTAGCCTTTTCCCAATTATGTTGGGGTCGGCTTCCAGTCTAACCGGACTCAGCTGAATACCAATATTTTACATGGAATGACTACCTATCAGACCTCCACAACCCATTTACTGGGAAATAGGAATGACAGCTACAAGGGACCAACGGCTTAGTGTCCTTTCCGTGGCACGGAGGAGTCTCGATATGTTACGAACGGTCACCCATCCTTGACCGACCTCGGTAAGCGTTGCTTAACCTTCGATCAACCCGTGTGGCTATTTTTATTTAGCCATCATATAAGGTGATGAGCTTGGTGTATCTTATTAGCCAGTTTCTCTAAAACCTGGCGTCTAAGTATCGCCGGCAAACATCATTATGATCATCTTCCTCCTGCTGTAATTTACTTATTCTTCTTCTTATCTTATTCTTCTTCCATACATCTCGATTTGCACACATGTTTAAAAAAGGATGACTTCGGTATTTGGACGTTTGGAAATAGCTTCCCAACGTGCCATTACATTAGCTCCAAGAATAATGTCGACCAGGGCCGACCATGTATAATAAAAGCAATTTTTCTATATTCGTAGGCGGAAATCCATGTGGCAAAAATGGACGCTTCGCGGACTGCAAGATAGATGGGCCAAGAGACTATTGCCCAGTGAATGACTGCCGGGACATAGAAGTGTACGAGCCTACTAAACCAGAGGATTGCCTGTCTGGGTGCATTTGTAATCTGAATCATAAAAGGAAAAGCCGCAAAGATCCCAGATGTATCGTGTCGTCTGATTGCCGTAAGTATCTTTTAATCTTTTTTGTTTTTTAAATTTTTGAGGGTTTGGGGGGTATGAGGAACAGGGTGTAAAGTTCCTCATCCGCCATAGAAAAGGGAGGCTCCTCCGACCAGATGAGTGTTGTGTCTGGTGGGCTACTGCCCGAGGGTTGTTGTGGGGCTGGTTTATATTATACTCAGTCGCGTGGATAACTTTAATATCGCGATGTAGGACACTTCGCTTTAGTTCGTATGTGGCGAGATAGATGTCGCTACAAGGGCAACAAAAACAGAAGTTAGAATGGTATTTTGATTGGTTTTATCTATTCTATGAAATCATTTTGTTTTATCGTATGAATTGTGATTTTAGATATGTATACAGGGTGGCAAGGATATCGTCGCACAACCTGATACCTTGAGTGCAGTAAACGATTTTGGACCCCAAGCGTTAAAAATTCATGTTGTTTTTTACCAAAATTGTATGTATTTTTTTTCTGACAATGTTGTCCTCAACGTTACAGCTCCAGTAAATTGCACAAGACGTAACGAAATCTGGAGTGGCTGTCCTTCATGTCTTTCTGAAAATTGTGAAGATATCCCTAATCAAGGCACTGTTTGCTATCCATTCGTGCTGGACTGTCAGCCTAGGTGCATCTGTAAGAAAGATCACTATAGGAATTCAGAAGGAATGTGTGTTCCTGCTGAAGAATGTCGTAAGTTGATTTTACTAATACATAGTATAATGCAAATGTTTTATATAATATTACTGTTAGCTCCATTGCTGATGCTCCAGTAAGCATCAGAGAAGGGGATCCCAAACGCAGTGTACTGTAACTGTTCTTGTACTAGCCTGGACCTCCGCGCCATGCATGCCAAGAGGCTGTGTTTGCAAACACATGTTATTTATCTCGAACGAGAGAGAGTGTCCAGGTAGCAACTTCTTAAATTTATTAAATATCGACTCAGTGCTCTAGTGGTGGCAAGTGCTACTACGGAGTGTGAGATCCAGGGTTTAATACCCAGGTCGGGCTAGGTGATATTGGGTTATTCCATCACGAATTACTCAGTAGAAGCCCGGAGTCTGAATACATGCTCGGTTGATGCGAATAGGCTCGCCCCTAAAACATATGGTGAACTATAAGTACACCTTTGGCTTTTACTTAGGAGAATACAGGCGAGATGTTATGTTATCGACCTTGGTTACTTACCGTTCTGACTTAACTTGTATTTTTTTGTCAAAACAGCGTCAACTTGCGAAGACCCCAACGAAGAGTTCAGCACCTGTCCAAGTGCTTGTCAACCAACTTGTACTAAGCCGAACCCAGAAGTTTGCACTTTACAGTGCTTGCCGCCTGCCTGTGTTTGCAAGCCAGAATTTGTACGAAATGAGGATGATGGAAAATGTATCAAGCTTGAGGATTGTCCAGGTAATTCATAAAATATGTCTGCCTTTTTGATCAGTCTTTAATAGACGATGAAATATGGGTATCTGAACATGGAAGTCAAGCACGTTAATGAAGCTCATCATGTAAAACTAAAACATATTAAAACATATTTTTCCTACGAACTTTTGTGTGAAATACAGATGTATTAGATTTGAATGACGACCGATGTGGCGCGGCGGGCGAAGGTCCGCCTGCGACGCAAGAGGTTGCGGGTTCGATTCCCGCCTTGGGACAAATGTTTGTACGATCTACAAATATTTGTTCCGGGTGTTCTGGGTATTTCCTATATATAGTAAAAATATCTATCTATGTAATGTATTGTATTAAGTATATCAGTCATCTAGTACCCATAACACAAGCTCTGCTTAGCTTGGGGCTAGATGATGCTGTGTGGATTGTCTAGCATTATTTATTTATTTAGTACTGTACCTACATAAACTTTAGAAAGCCACCTGTTACTATCATTACATTCTCCATTCGTTTATTTATTATCAACCAGTTACTAAGATACAAATACCACATTGCAGTTACACAAGGATGTAACGGTGATATGAACGCAACATACTCGAATCATACCAGTATATCTCCTGCAACCTGTTGCAAACCTGATGCAGACGATACTCAGTGTGATGAGCCTGGCTGTGTTTGCAACGATGGATTCATTATGTTTGGACCTGATGGCCCTTGTGTTAGCCCCCAGGACTGCGAAGGTATGGCCGTAATTGTTATTTTCTTACGCTCTTTTCTTATCCTTCTCGTCTATACATATATTATTACAAAAAAAACTGTGTCATACAATGGACTTTTATTTGGTCTAGATTTATAGTACCTATTGGTTCAGTTACCTACTTAAAGTTCAACAGCTCACACACTCACACACAGAGCACACACAACAGCTTAACACAGCACACACAACAGCTTAACATAAGTTAAAGATCTTGCTTTTTCTTTTAAACTAACACTAACTTACGTGGTGGTGCCACAATGGATCTTACGGCCACTTTCAATATTTGCCAGTACAATGATAAAAACAGAAAAACGTGCAATGACGTCACTACGCTTAAATACATTTTCACTCTATAAAATCTGAAACATGTCACCGGAACGACTGACGTCTAGTTATTGGGTTTCATAGTTTTTAGCGTTTACGTTAGCTTAGAATAAAACGATCATCAAACATGGTTTTCATACGAAATGCAGTAACGATTGGCTGATGTGGTTATAAGGGATCGAGACCTTGGAAGCCTCAATCCTCTTCGATTATTGTTTTAAAATATACTATTTTTATTAGGTGGATCACCAAATTGTGAAGGAAATAAAACATATGTCGATTGTAAAGTGCCTTGCCAAAATAACTACTGCCCGAAGGATGACAGTCTAGCTATTATCGCTTGTGATCCTATGCAACCGTGCCCCGGAGGCTGTGTTTGCAAACCAGGCTATTTAATGGTCTGTGAAGAAAATGAGACATGCATCTTGTCTTCAGAATGCCGTGAGTACAATTAAATCATTTAACATGTTCGATACCTACGACAACCAAATAAGGACGATTTTAGCGTAAATTTTAGAATTAGAGATCAATATATATGATACCCTCAAACTTCTGTTTAATCCTTTTTCAGAAGATATTTGATATCGTGAAAAATGTACAAGTACTTTTATTCTAGCATTAATGAATTCAAATTTTCTTAATTTTTGGAATGTGTGTATTTTAGCGGAAATAGAATGTACCAGACGCAACGAGGTATGGGATAAATATGCTCCAGGATGTTTGCATGAAAGATGTTACGATAAGGACATACCTTGCGATTTCCAATACCCCGGTCTACCAAGATGCAGATGTATTGAGGGCCATTACAGAAACGAAAATGATGAGTGTGTACCGGAATGCGAATGTCGTAAGTATTAATTTAAAGCAGCAAGTCTATACACGAGATGTACATGTAATGCTCATTACAAATTGAATGAAAATGTAATTGAATTTGATAGCACAAGTGGCTCAGTGGTTGAGTGATTGACTGCTGCTCTGCGTGTCGTGGGTTCGATTCCTGCCTGGAAAAAATATTTGTATGGCCTACAGGTAGTTGTTCCGGGTCTGGCTGTTTGTGTATGTGAGTTTTAATGTTTGTAGATGCACCTACGATACAGGAGAAAATCCTACTGTGGGGCAAAGTTTATAAAAAAAATAATTTACCATGTCTTCCATCTGCGAAACCCATGGCTGCTTTATGAGTACCGAGGAGTACAAAATGTAACTGACCAGAGCACTTCAAATATTATAAATAAATAATAAATAATAAAAATGTTTATTTCAGTTGCTATAGGTATTTTGATACATAGTATTGGAGATCTCCTTTTAAGCAAGGAATTGCTTGTATTAGGAGACTCCGCACTTCCACTTGTAATTTTAACGCAATTTAAATGTAGACAATGTAAACATGCAAAAATAATAATAAAATGAATACGAG
Source organism: Phlogophora meticulosa (assembly GCA_905147745.2). NCBI lineage: Eukaryota > Metazoa > Arthropoda > Insecta > Lepidoptera > Noctuidae > Phlogophora > Phlogophora meticulosa. Next base: position 6,228,932 of record LR990528.1, on the reverse strand, counting down.
CAGAATCTATAAATCTGTTAAAAAGGCGACGAAAAATGTATAGCCTCTGCATCGACCGGTTAAGCAGTAAACAGCCTTATAGTGCTGAACTGCGAGTGGCCCGACCTAAAAAAAATAAAAAATTATAGCCTCTGACTGTTCTCGTGAGATAGTCTCTTTTGTTAACCAGTAACCAACCTATACCATATTACAGCTCAACAAGGATGTAGCGGCGATATGAACGCAACATTATCGAATGACCCCAGTAAATGTCCTGCAACCTGCAGCGAGCCTGACTCTGATCGGGAATGCGACGATGAATGTGAAAAACCCGGCTGTGAATGCTTGGACGGGTTCATTCGCCTTATAATTGGTGGCCCTTGTGTAAGACCCTACGATTGTGAAGGTACGGCCATTTTTGTATTTTATCTATGTATATTGCATACAGGGCAGAAGGGACATGAAGGAAGGGCACAACCTAATGTGAGAAAGTCATCATTTGTATCTAATTATGAGATTTTTATTAAAAAATCTCATTGGTCTAAATATAAATTATAGTAACAAAAAGAACATCAGAAGAAAACGTCAAAATTAAGAAAAGACGACGAAAAATGTCAACTCTCGGGGTTCAGAATCATGTAATCATCATCATCTGCCTAGCCTTTTCCAAACTACATATTTTGAGGTCGGGTTCCAGTATTTTAGATGCAGCGACTGCCTATCTGAACTCCAAAACCCAGTTACTGGGCAACACGATACCCCTTGGTAAGACTGGTTGTCAGACTTTCGGGCTTCTGACTACCCGTGACGTCTGTCAAGGAATTACAAATGACAGCTGGAACCAATTGCTTACTGGCAGAATCATGTAGTGAACGACGAAGTACGTCGATGTCTCTTCTTTTCTGTATTAGAAATAAAACTATAAAATGTACTAGGTGATACTTCTTTTGTTTTTATTTATTTTGTCTGGCTGGCATTGTGTTTATCATATTGACTCAGTTACGATGTTATTTATATAAAAAAAGTTTAATCTTAATGATGGTTAAGTTTGTTGAAATTCTGCACATCTCTGCATAACCCTACAGATAAACAGACATGGTGTTATGAGAGTTACCAACACCCACTTTCGGCTATAACATAGCAATAGCTACCTTATTCTTAATAATGTTTCCATTTAACGTTTTGACGATCGATGTAGCGCGGCGGGCGAAGGTCCGCCTGCGACGCAGGAGGTTGCGGGTTCGATTCCCGCCCTGGGACAAATGTTTGTACGCTCTACAAAGTTTTGTTCTGGGTGTTCTGGGTATTTGCTATGTATAATACAAAATAACTGTCTATGTAATGTATTGTATTAAGTATATCAGTCATCTAGTGCCCATAACACAAGCTCGGCTTAACTTGGGGCTAGATGATGCTGTGTGGATTGTCCAGCATTATTTATTTATTTATTTATTTAAAGGGGGAGCTCCAAGTTGCTGTGAAAACATGACCTACGTTACTTGCAAGATTGATGATCTAATGAAGTATTGCCCAGAGAACGAGAATGAAGAATATAAATCTTGTGATTCTCTTTTGCCCTGTCCGTCGGGCTGTGAGTGCAAGCCGGGCTATCTGATGAAAAATAAAATTGACCGAACTTGCATCTTGGCTTCAGAGTGTAGTAAGTATAATTTACCACACCAAAATAGATGAGTCTTTTCTGAAGAAAATGATTACCCAAATAATAATAAGTATTAAAGTACCTAAGTAAACTAAAAATAAAAGTAAAGTAGTAAAAGTAAAGTAGTATCTACGTATAATTATTAAAGTTGTATCTATCGACAGGTTGAAATTATCTGTGGAGGCTTGTTATTGGCAATTTAAGTTTTATAATGTGTTACCTATAATATTGTGATTAGTCCGTAGTAAGCCTTCTCTAAGAATAAATAAATAATATTAGAGCAGCTCTAAAAAGGAACATCACATTTTTTTTTTAATGAACTTTACGGTGTTTTGTGAATTTGTCGTGAAAAAGATTCTGATTAAATAAGTATCGCTTCGTCTTACGACAATATTTCATGATCTTTATTGCAGCTCCCCTGGAATGCACAGGTCCTTACGAAATGTGGGATTGTAGTCCTTCAAGTTGCAATTATGAGAAATGCGCCGACATGTATAAGACATGCCATGATCCGTACCCTGGTCGTCCCAAATGCGTTTGTATAGACGGTTACTACAGAAACAATGATGGTATTTGTATTCCTGCAGCAGAATGTCGTAAGTACCTTTAACTTTTCTAGGTTACTTGAAGTAAACCTTTTCTACATAGGTGTTGCCACAGCAAAAGGAGCCGTAAGCTTTACATGTTTACGGATCCCAGTATAGCACGCTTTTAAATCTTCTTGGTGATGCTAAAGAAATAATTGGGCTATGAAAGTAGGTGTTAATGAGTGTTTATATAATAGAGTTTGATTTGAGTGGTATCGTTTGCGTGTCGGCTTAAAGTTGATCATAATTTTATTGGTTCAGTTTGTTATAGCTGCCCAGTATTACCAATGGGTATCGTGTTGCCTAGTGACTGGGTCGTGGAGGTTAGATAGCCAGTCGCTCTGTGTAACTGTTATTCAGCTTGCCCAGTATTACCAAAGAGCATCGTGTTGCCTAGTGACTGGGTTGTGGAGGTTAGATATCCAGTCACTCTGAGTAACTGGTGTTCAGCTGCGTCCTGTTAGACTGGAAGCCCGTTCCAAAAAAGTTAGGAAAAGGCTCGTCAGAAGATAATGATCAGGAGTGTGTTTTAGCTGTAAGTGTTTCATTTAAAACGTAGTCATCATCATGGCAAGACGAGGAGAAGCGAACGTAATACGTATTATCTAAAACTCTTGGTGGTAATTGTCACCTTTTTATACCAACAAAAAAACGGTTGTATTTACGGGGAGTTGAAAAGGATTTATTGTCTCTTGCATTTCAAAGATATTGCAATAGTATAAACGCCACGCTTGGACTCTGAACCTTAGTACCATATTTTTCACTTGGATGTTGTCAGAGCTCAAGGAGATCTTGAATATAAATCTTTTCTATCAAGAAGGGAAATATTTTCTGACATTTTAAAACTCTTGTCGTCAAGTTCATTGTTACTCACAATTTTGTTTTATATATCTTATAAATTGCCGTCAATTTAGTTCTGAACTGTCACAAAGATGTTATTTTTGTTTAGATCCAAGGCTTGGTTTTTTGGAAGCAAAGTCGATGGCGTAGGGGGGAACCCAAATAAAAGACCTTCCTTTAGTTTAAGTAAATGTAATAGAAAATATATCGAAGTGGGATTACGTTTTATCATCATCTTCTTAATTCCATCTTCGTTTAGCCGTAAAATTCTAATTTGAGGAATTTTATTTATACAGGTTAAGTAATCGAACGAGCCATAATTGAAGTGCAATGAAATGCGCTTATTGAACATTGTGAAATTAATTAAGTTTAAAGCTACAGCCAATTTTCGTCTCGATGAGATAATTATCGATACGTTAATTAAACAAAACGATCCTACAATATTTTTAAATTGTTTGATTGCTTCGTTGGTCTAGTGGCCGTAAACGCGACTGCTTAGCATGAGGTCATAGGGTCGATTCCCGGGTTGAGCATTGTGTTATTGGGATTTTTTTATAGGAATTTCTCAGTAGCAGCCCGTAGTCTGGATGTGTCCCCGGTTGATGGCAATAGGCTCACCCCCTATTACATGGGACTTCTAAACATAACTGGTGAAATGTGGGTGTACACCTCTGCTCCTTAACCTTTCGGGGAAATACAGGCGTTATGTTACTTGAATTTTTCCAATGGTTGTTTAGTATTAGTTGACTTTGAATGTTTGTTTTGAGTGGTCTTTGGTGTATCTGTCTACTAATACTACTAATTTAGAGTCTGAAATATCTATACTAGTAGCAAGGGAAAAACAATCTAATTGCGTTGTTTTTAAATGGATCTGTAGGTGCCATTTCCTGATGCTGATTTGTTTACAGCTGTTTTCAACGTAGTAAATATATAACTAATGGCATATATTGTAACCACAAAATCCATACCTAATATATCAAGTGAAGCGAACGATTTTCGACAGAATATGAACATTATTATTTGCTGCTCCAAAATAATGGACTGTGTGTCGACATTACTAATACGTCATATTTGAATTTCCGACAATTTGGGTCAACTGCCTAGTTGCTCTTAGTGTCCAGGTTTCAATTGTCAGGTTGGGCAATGTGATATTTTATAAGATAGATATATTATAAGATAGATATAGATAGATATATTTTATAAGATGATATTTTTGGTAATCTTATAAGGAATTTCTGAGTAGAAGCCCCAGAGTCTGGATTTGTACCAGGTTAATGGCAATAGGCTCGCCCCCTATCACATGGGACTTGAACATAACTGTCGGAATATGGGTGTACTATTGGTATAACCCTGCCTAACCCTTCAGGCGTGATTTTAAGTTATGATCAAATGAAACAAAAAAAAATCAAATGTTTTTTATTATTTCTCATACATTATTATGCAAAAAATATACTTGTGTTGGGGCTGTCCTGATTCTCCCCTTGTTGTCTATTTCATAACAATGTTGAGACCTTAACATCTAAGAAATAAAGAAAAACTGTGCTATCGAAAAAGAGACCTAAATAAAATTATACGTCACGGTTGGCTCAGTGCCTGAGCGATTGACTGCCGCACCGCGTGTCTCGGGTTCGATTCCCGCACGGCACAAATATTTGTAGTTAGTTAGTTGTTTCGGGTCTGACTGTTTGTGAATGTGAGACTGAATGTTTGTAAAATACCCACTATATAGGAGAGATTCCTAGTGTGGAACAACGTTTTTTAAGAAAAATAAATAAATAATAAATAATGTGGTTGCTACCAGTAAATTAAGGAATTTGTGCGAATCCGAAAAAATCCCCCCGCTCTCTACGTCACAAACCTCATCTAAGTCGTACGTCATCTGATTCATACCACACTCGAGTTTAGTGTTTTTGTATCCTCATACACTTTGTTTTGCAGCCTTCGTAATATAAGTGGTGTTTTATTGAGAAGAATAGTGTCATACAATGTTGGTCGTGTATCTTACTGTTCCTGTACTTTGTTTAGTTCATAGTGGTGTTACAAATTATGTGGAGGAGAAAGGTAAATAACGTTACGGAGATAATTGTTTTGTTCATAAAAATGTTGTTTGAGCAAACTTGTTTGGTACATACCTAACCTAGAGATGTCTATCATTCGAAATCACGAATTTAAATTTGTATAGCTGTGAATCAGCGGTAACGACTCAGAGTGACGTCAGACATAATTATTCCTAGTAAATCTCGTGATATTATTATCTAAGAGGGGTAGTAGAATTCCGAAAAAGATTTTTAAGAACGGTGAGGAGTTATCTGGCAAGCAGTGCGTACAAGCATTCGCTGAATACTTTTACTCAGTGTATTGCACTGAGCGGGCCGAGTTAGATGTAGGTGCGGCTATGGCAGAAGCGGGTAGTGAAAACGGAGCGGCGCGGGTACATATAGACCACCTTAGTTTAAAAGAAGTTAATTGCGCGCTTCAAAATCTCCAACCCAAAAGATCGATAGGACCAGATGGCATTCCTCCTTACATCTTTAAGGATTGTCGGTCGGTGCTTGCCAAGCCGCTTCAATACATTTTTAACAAATGTTTAAACTCAGCGGTGTTTCCAGAGCAGTGGAAAATTACTCGCGTCGTCCCAGTACCAAAAGGAAAGCTAGGAACTACAGTCGACGGTCATAGGCCAATAGCGGTATTATCAACTCCTGCAAAGGTCTTTGAAGCTGCTCTTCATAAAAACATATACCAACAGGTCAGCAGTCAGCTGTCAGAAGCACAGCACGGGTTTCGACCAGAACGAAGTACCACTACTAACCTTCTCAGTCATATGACTCAACTGGTGCCCACAGTGGATGGTGGGGGACAAACTGATGTTGCTTACTTCGATTTAAAAAAAGCATTTGACCTAGTTAATAACGACGTCTTGCTCAAAAAGTTAGCATCAGTTGGTTTTACCCCACATTCATTGCAGTTCTTTGCAAGTTACATGTATGAGAGACAGCAATATGTAGAATATGAGGGATATACATCAAATCCATATTTTACCAGATCTGGAGTGAGTCAGGGCAGCAATCTCGGGCCCCTACAATTTATTATTACGATAAATGACTTACCGAGGATTGTTAGGGACGCGAGGTGCTTGCTGTTTGCGGATGACCTCAAGCTGTCTCTCGCGATAGGTAACGAGCAAGACTGTGCGAGACTACAGCGAGACATTGACAGGGTGGTCAGCTGGAGTAAGGAGAACCGCTTACAGTTTAACGCCGAAAAGTGTGTGATAATTTCATTCTCGCGCGCACGTAGTCCTGTATTATACAATTATAATATAGATGGTTTACCAATGGTTAGGGTAACAGAAGTCAAGGATTTGGGAGTAAATTTCAGCACAGGGTTAATGTTTCGTGATCATGTCATTGGTTGTTGCCGGAAAGCCTATAGAAATTTAGGATTCATGCTTCGGCTAGTACGCGACTTCAAGAACATTAAAGCAGTGGTAGCCCTTTACAACGCTCTAGTGAGAAGTCAGCTAGAATGTAACGCGGTCATTTGGGCTCCGCATGAATCTAAATATAGGCTCATGCTGGAGAAAGTTCAAAATAAGTTTGTGAGGTACTTGTACTTACAACTATACGGGGTATACCCATTTTATCCATTAATGTACCCTACTCTATTTATTCTGGGTATGGTTGGATATAACGAGTTGAGGGTCAGGAGGGATCTTGCACTCAACTCATACTTATTTAAAATACTTAGAGGAAGGGTGCATAACGCAGATATATTGGGGTTGATGGGTTTGTGTGTGCCGGATAGGTATGTATGGCGGCGTAGGCGGCCGCGGCTGCTGGCGGAGCCGCGCGCGCGCACTAACCTCCTGAGCGAGGCGCCTCTGACGCGCGCACTGCGCACTCTCAACCTTATAGCAGGGGACATAGATCTATTCAGCTGTACTCTGAATGAATTTACAAAGGTGGCAATGTTTATAATTTCTTACAGAAGTGTGTAATATGTGTACCTATGTGTTAATAGGGTATGTTGTACCTAGTAAAATGTAGAATATTATATGTGAGTGTGTATGTTTAACTATCGTCTTGGGTTGCCTGTAAAGATAGCTTAAATATGGTTAAATAAATAAATAAATAAATAAATAAATAAATATTCAAATGTTTTTGACGAGTATTTTTTTGTAATTAACTTGGCCCGTAGATAGGAAATGTAGAGGCATTTTAGAGGTATTTTATTACCTCTACTATGGTATTTTTTTCTTACATTTTTAATTATTCGTTCTGTTCGGCTGACAACCAATATGACTAAATTTAATTTTAAATATATTAAAATCTCGTGGCTAAATAATAGCTGTCTCACGGGTAGACTTGCCGAGGTCAGTCGATGGGTGACCATCCGTCATTTGTAGATATTTAACAGTCGTTAGGGGTAGTGAGAACCCCAAAAGCGTGCCAAGTGCCAAGGGGTATCGTGTTACCCAGTTATTGGGTTGTGGAGGTCTATAGGCAGTCGATCCATTTAAAATATTTGTGTACAGCTGCATTCGGTTAGACTAGAGGCCGACCCCAAGACAGATGATAAAACTGCCAAGAATTTACGTTATGGCCATTTTAAATAATCTTCGAAGTTTAAAAAGAAGAAAAAATCAGTGCTGTTAAAAGACGACCATACATCAATTTCGGTATCGTAAAAAGCTACTTTAAATTATAGCTCATACCAACATAATGGCTGCCATTTTTTTATTTTTCTTGCACCACACTATTAATTTCTCCTGTATCGTGGGTGCCTTTACAAACATTCAAACTCTCATACACGAACAGCCAGACAAGGAACAGTTACCAGTAGGCCGTACAAATATTTTTTCCGTTCGGGAATCGAACCCACGACACGCCACGCAGCAGTTAATCGCTCAGCCAAAGCGACAACCGTGCCGTCAAAAAAAAAACAGTTTTTGATCTAAAAACAGAAAGAAAATCCCCGCATTTGTTCCGGGTCTGGCTGTTTGTGTATGAGAGTTTAAATGTTTTTAAACGCACCCACGACAAAGGAGAAACTACTAGTGGGATGCAACGTTTAAAAAAACATTAACAATTTGCAAAAAAAGCTCTACTTGACCTAATTACCTCTCTTCTAAATTCCGACCACTCAGTTCCTTTGCAATGAAAATAACAATATTTTCAAGTTCAACTTATTGTTTTCAATTTTCAAACCGATAGGATTAGTTTCTGATACAAGCATAATGATGTAATAGACAGACAAACAGTGACGGAGTTGCACACAGGGTTACTTTATTACCATTTAGGTAAGGTATCCTAAAAAGTCTATTAAATTACCGAAACCTGTACACGCAGCTACTGTAGCATCCTTTTTTTCTCTTTAGGTTACAAATAATTTTGTTTTAATTTTAATATATTTATTTCATACAAACCTACATGGGCAGTAATGAAACGTCAAAAGCTAGGTTCCAACTGGCCGTCTCTTGTCGAGAAAAAGGGCAACTAAGTCTGTGGTACTAGTTCCTATTTTAAAAATAGCTTTTATATCTGTTAGTATTCCAGTGTTAATGGGTATAAGAGGGCAGAGCAGCCTTGATATTGATCTCGGATTCTTCTTTTGTTTTACATGAGACCAGACTAACTTCAAGGACGGTATTTGATCCCTAAAGAGCTCCACTTACAATAAGTTATTCTTCTCAAGATTTAAGTGTTTTGTTTGAGTGTTTCTATTCTATGTATTCTTTTCAATATCCTTTATTGGGGATATATCTAAGTGCTCCTAAAACCTAAAAGAAAACTTTACAGTCATTACTTAGTCCGATGTAAAGATATTTTCATTACGTGTATGTACATATATTTCAAGAATTTGTTAACGCTGTTTTATAGCCCAACCAAAATGTGGTTACAATGAAGTAGAAGTCCCGTGCAGACAAATATGTCCACCGCAAAACTGTGAGATCGCATACACTGACTACGCTTGCACTAAAGAATCTGAAATATGTGAACCAGGATGCAACTGTCTTCCTGACCATCTTAGGAATGGTAGTGGGATATGCATTCCGAATGACCAGTGTCCTTGTAAGCATTTATATTTTCCTCAACATAATAATCATCTGTTGCTTTACTAAGAACAATTGAGAATCTATTGCACGTCTCAACGCGAAGCGTGAGTTGTGCTTTACTCTCACTCTCTCAAGGTCAAGCAATTATCTCGGCTTAAATTGCTTTTATCCGATCCTTTTGGACTTTGAGTATTAAATGAGTTGACAAATATCAACAATAACACTTTTTTATGACAGTAGATACTTTTAAAAAACACTATTTTTGCTAGATAGTAAATAAAAAACCGTTTTGAAAAACTATTTCAGTGGACGTCGGGTTGTCTGTATGTTCGGATGATGTATGTGGTCACGATATCGCCCAAAAAACTTCACTTTTTGAGTCATTTTTTTTTTCATCCGCTTCAGTATCATTCTGAGTAATAGCCTATTGAAAATTACCGTCTAATTCAATGTAATTTAATTAAAAAATGAATAAATTCATTAACAATGAACAGTCTTTATTGTATATCTATATATATAAAAAAAATAGTTCAATCTTTTGCCACACATGGGCGCTTTCGATCATCTCAGTTTTTTATTTTATTATCTTATTTAATTTAAAAAAAATTCTAAGTATTTTAGTCATGGGAAGGGAAAAATTGAAACAAATTTTTTCTTTCATTTTATTTTTAATACTTTTACGGAGTATTTATATGCTTGAATATCGAGTAACTAACTAATAATTAATGATCATTTTTGTCATAAAATGAGCGTTGAGATGTGCACTTTTGGATTTTCCAAATTTTTTTACTAAGTAATGTTACCGAGATGTGTGGATTCATATCAAAGCTGTTATAACACTTTCTACGCTTTACGAAACATTAAAATATCTACAAATCATCACTTTGACAATTCACACACAACACACAGTAACAATTCCGACACTGTACAACATTTTTAGATCCATCAACACCCGTTTGTGGAATAAACGAAATAGCCAGAGACTGCAGACGGATTTGTCCGCCACAATCTTGCCTCAGCAAGTATGCGTTGTTCAAGTGTGCTGCAGACTTGCCCTGTGAGCCAGGGTGCGACTGCGTTCCCAATTATCTGAGGGACGACAAAGGAATATGTATACACAGTGAAAAGTGTCCTGCGCGTAAGATATGTTTCATGTTGACTGTTTTTACTTTCTGACATTTTCTTCCTCTTTCTTTTTTCCTTAACCGTTCAGGACCCGTCTGCCATCCCGGTATGACACCGTCAACGTCAAATTGACGTAAGTGAAACCTGAACGGTGTTTATTATTGTGAGTATACCATTGTCTATCAGAACCGCTAAATTATAATAGAATTGTATTGATGTCTCTTGTGAAAACACAAACTCTTCGACACTAGTGAAGTGCTTTTGCCTTACCGTTGGAGCGATGTCGTATATTTCATCAAGATGGACTATTACATCAAGCTTTACACTTTCTTAAATATCATGACTACGACTACATTCCACGCTTTTCGGAAACGATGAAGACCATCAAATTGCTCCTTATCATCACAATACTTCTTCGACCCCCATTCCGGCACTATAAATATTTTTAGCTCCATCAACGCCCGTTTGCGGGACAAACGAAATAGCTAGAGACTGCAGGCGAATCTGCCCACCACAAACTTGCCTGAGCAAGTACGCGTTATTCAGGTGTGTTGAAGATTTGCCCTGTGAGCCAGGATGCGACTGTGTTCCCAATTATCTGAGGGACGACAGAGGAATATGTATACCGAGTGAACAGTGTCCTGCGCGTAAGATATGATTTATGTTGACTGTCCTAGCTTTCTGATTTTTCTTCCTCTTCTTCTTTTCCTAAACTCTATTATTGTGGCTATATCTCTGGCTAATAGAACGCTTATTATATTTATAGTATTCGTCTATATTTAAAACGTCTTTTTTTCGGTTATTAGCTATGTTATCGACTCATAGCCCAGTACCTCCTTCATTTGACACCATTATTTTTTAGTCGAACCAATATGTGGTTACAACGAAGTGGCAGTGCCCTGCAGACAAATATGTCCTCCTCAAAACTGTGAAATATCATACACTGAATACGCTTGTGGCAACGAAACTAAAATATGTGAACCAGGATGCGACTGTCTTCCTGATCACCTTAGAAATGGTAGCGGGATTTGTGTACCGAATGAGGAGTGTCCTTGTAAGAGATTTTCTTCAACGTTATAATCATCCGTTGCTTTATTGACTCAGAAATGAGAAGACACCACTAAATTATAATACAATTTGAATGATATCACGTGTGAAACCAAAACAATTGCACATTTATAAAATGCTTTCGCCACTTCATTGGATTGATATCGTATATTTTATCAAGACAGGACTATAATAGTCCTGCCTCTGTACATCTTGAGCCTTTTCTGGCTCAGAAATGAGAACCCCAATTAATTATAATACAATTTGAATGATATCACGTGTAAAAACTAAAGCTCTTGCACACTTATTAAATGCTTTCGCCACGGCTTTGGACTGATAACGTACATTTTATAAAGATAGGACTATAATATTATAGTCCTGCCTCGATAGATCTTGAGCTTTTTTTGACTCAGAAATGAGAACCCCAATTAATTATAAAACAATTTCAATTTTGTCACGTGTGAAAACACAAGCTCTTGCACACTAGTCAAATGCTTTCGACACACCATTGAACCGATATCGTATGTTTGATCAACATACGATTATTACATCTAGCTTTACACTTCCATAAATATCACGACAACGACCATATTCTAAGCTTTTCGGTAAATATTAAAGTAAGTAAAATTGCTCCTTATCATCACTATACTCCTTCGACCTTCATTCCGGCAATATACATATTTTTAGCTCCATCAACTCCCGTATGCGGGATAAACGAAATAGCTAGAGACTGCAGGCGAATCTGCCCGCCGCAAACTTGCCTGAGCAAGTACGCGTTATTCAGGTGTGTTGAAGACTTGCCCTGTGAGCCAGGGTGCGACTGTGTTCCCAATTATCTGAGGGACGACAGCGGAATATGTATACCGAGTGAACAGTGTCCTGCGCGTAAGATATGCTTCATGTTGACTGTCTTTGTTTTCTGACTTTTCTTCCTCTTCTTTTGTTTCTTATCTTATAATCTTATCTTATCTTCCAATAATTTCATTTTTTTTTATTTACCTTTTTTTAGTAATTAAGTCGACAAGATTTCAAGCCTCTGTGGGTCAATTTACTTAGCCATGTTCTTCGTCTAAATATTAAGCAGCTTAAACGTAGTCCTTGGTTTCTATGTGATTATTAGGAATGCTTTTTTAGAAATATTGTACTCAAGCAGAATTATAACTACCAACTACAATATTTACCATATTAGTGAAATCTAAAACTCTTATATTTACTGTCTGTTAAGCAACGAGACTTTCAAACTCATTATTAACTAGGCTCAGGGTGTTTTTCGATTGTAACGAGTTCAAGGTTTGTCTCATTAATGTTAATCGAGTATTTTTAGGTTCGCTTGTTTTATGAAAAAAGCTCCAAACATTTTTCTACAAACATTTTGATTGAAGCCGTTCAAGATTCAACGTAACTCCATACGACAACGCAAATATATACGAATCATTATCAGCATACAGCATTATTACCATCAGCATCATTATCATTTGACCACCTATATGGCGTGGTGAGCGAAGGTCCGCCTGCGACGCAGGAGGTTGTGGGTTCGATTACCGCCTTGAGAAAAATGTTTGTACGATCTACAAAGATTTGTTCCGGGTCTTCTGGGTATTTCCTATGTATAATAAAAAAAAATATCTATCTATGTAAGGTAATGTATTAAGTAAATAGTCATCTAGTACCCATAACACAATCTCTGCTTAGCTTGGGGCTAGATGATGCTGTGTGGATTTTCCAGCATTATTTATTATTTGTTATCATTGCCATCGGTATCGCCTCAGCTCAGTATTAGTCTGTAAACAGCAGTCACCAATGTTTATGCTGGATGTCAACCATCGTACAGCTGGGCTTCGGAAAGCTTACGGCTGAGTTTCAGCGGTATCACGGCTGGTCGTCGCCGTCTTCAAGCAACCCCTGACGATCAGCCACGACTTCGCCTTCGTTAGGTGAAAATCTGGTTGATGACGAGCCGATGACTCGAGGCGCTTCTTATCCGATGCAGTACCTATATGAGTGCGATGATGTACAGAAGAAGTTTACGGACTAATGAACGTATCTTTAAACAAAAATAACCACGTCGCTACTCCTGTTACAGCCTGTCAAGTAACTGATGAGTGTAAGCGTACCTGTGGCAACCCGAACCCTCTAAATTGCCCGTATGATCCACCAGAAGTTAATATGAACGGTTGCAATTGTAAAGAAGGACATATTCTAAAGGAAATAGGAGGGAACTGCATACCTATTGACCAATGCCCGTGTAAGTATTATCGACAGATTTACATATGATGTTGTTCAGTTATGCAAGATATCCTATCCTTCGTTATTATTGGAACGAATTTCCTTATCGCGCGTTGCGAAAGGGGGCTAGACGGAAAAAATTAAGACAAAAAGTTGTAACGACACTTTTTGCTATAGTTGTAAACCGTGCGGCGTGCGCGTGTTTCTCTGTCTCTCTCACACTCATAGAAAGCAAGCCAGGTATTTTCGTTTCACCTTTCTATTTCGCATTGAACAGTGTGGTGTCGCGACGATTATTAAAATAATAATCAATTAATATTAATTTTATATAATATAATAAATTATTAATTATTATAATAATTAATTATATTTTTATTTATTAATGGTTAAAATAAATTTGTATTACAATTCCTTCATTCATTAATCTAAAGGAACTTCGTTCCATCCGGGTGTCCCTTGACACCTCTCAAGTTTTTTGGAGGAAAAGCTATAAAAGGCGGTTTAGATGAACTAATTCTTTCGTTATTGTGGATGTGACATCTCTCATCTGTATAAGAATGCTTGTATCCACTTCATTATTGAACTACAGACGACATAAATACAGATTTAATCGTATCTTAAAAGAAAACATCAAAACCGCTTTTAACGATAACGATGCAGCAATGCTATTGTTAAAACTACGGTGATAACTAGGTGCATTTGTTGTGATTTTTCTCCCATTCCAGCCGATATAGACTGCGATGGTGATCCTAACGCAAGACCCAAACGTTGTCCCAAGGCATGTCCGTCTACTTGCGAAGCACCAAACCAAGTTGACTGTTTGAAAATGTGTGAACCAATCGCATGCGAATGCAAACCTGGATTTATACGGTCTTGTGATAATGGGAAATGCATCTGCCCTGATGAATGTCCAGGTAAGTGAAGCAGATATTAATTGCTTTAGTTAAGAAAAATGTCTAGAAATGTATAGACAAGCTTTTGGCCCCTCTCGCCAAACCATAATTTCTCCAAAACCTTAAGGAATTAAAGTTTTGCTTAGACATATGAACAATATCGGCGTGTATGATATCAAGTCATGATTGCCCAGTGGTTTAGGCCTCTTCTGTGCACGAGGTTGTGGGTTCAAACTGACATTTTCAAATCATTAGTACTTTTCTAAGTTTATCTTGGATATCACTGACATCGGTGAAGGAAAGCATCATGAGGAAACCTGGCCTTATAATTAACATCCTTCTGCCCTGATCCCAATTTATTTGGGGTCGGCGCAGTATATTTTCTTCTTCCATACATCTCTATTTGCCGTCATCTCAAAAGTAACCTCTTCTCTAGCCATATCAATTTTCACACAATCCATCCATCTTTGCTTTGGTCTACCTCTACTCTTGTAACCCTGCACATTCATACTCAAAACTTTCCTCACCATCTCCACTACCCATACCATGACAAGTTTGAAATCGCCAACCAGATTGCTCGTGCCTTCTATGTGTGTACAGGGTAAATGCCTCTTGCATTTGCCCTGTACTGTGAAAGTAGCAGGCTGGTAATATTAGGTCTTTACCTATGAAATTGCCGCTCTGCAGTACTGGCCATTTCAAATCAAAATATTTTTTGTTTGGCTAAGAATTCTAATTTCAAATTAATTTTATTTTAAAAACATGGATTTTTTTTTCCAAAAGTAGTCATTTGTTTATTGATTAGTGTTACATTTTCATCGCATTTAAATCTTTTTCGTCATCATGGATACGTTAAAAATTCGAGTAATTATGGAATATGAGTACCGTCGTGGCAGCAACGCGGCACAAGCGGCACGCAACATCAACGACGTTTACGGAGCTAACACTACAAACCAACGCACTACCTGTTATTGGTTTGCTCGCTTCCGTTCTGGAAATTTCGACCTGAAAAATGAACCTCGCGGTCGTCCGAAGACTTTGGTCGACAATGACGAATTAAAGGCGATTGTGGAAGCTGATGATACACAATCTACGGCTGAATTAGCAGCAGCTTTCGACGTTAGTGTCAAAACAATATTGGTCCATTTGCGTCAAATTGGCAAGGTAAAAAAGCTTGACAAATGGGTGCCCCACGAACTCAATGATCGCCAGCGCGAAGTACGCGTCGAGACGTGCCTTGCACTGCTCAACAGACACACAAGTGAAGGAATTTTGAACCGCATTGTTACCTGCGATGAAAAATGGATTCTGTTTGATAACCGCAAGCGCTCAGCAAGTTGGTTGGATCCTGGTTCAGCACCTAAGCAATGCCCTAAACGAAAACTTACCCCAAGAAAAGTGATGGTCACTGTTTGGTGGTCTAGCGCCGGTGTGATTCAACACAGCTTCTTACCAAACGGGGTGAGCATTACTGCAGATGTGTACTGTGAAGAATTGAACACAATGATGGAGAAGCTGGCACATCTCCAACCAGCATTGGTCAATCGCTCGTCTCCGCTGCTCCTGCACGACAACGCGCGACCTCATACTGCACAGCAGACGGTCTCCAAGTTGCAAGAACTGGGGTTGGAAGCTCTCCGTCATCCGCCCTACTCACCAGACCTTGCGCCTACTTTACTACTACTTTTTCCAGAATTTGTATAACTTCTTGGCGGGAAAAAAATTCAATACCCGAGAGGCAGTACAAAATGCCTTTGAAGAATTTGTTGCCTCCCGTCCAGCTGATTTCTTTAAGAAGGGCATCAATAAACTGCCACTGCGTTGGCAAAGATGCATTGATTGCATGGGTGATTACTTCGATTAATACAAATAAAAAATACATGAAAAAAATTCATTTAAATTTTTTCATACAAAACGGCAATTTCATAGGTAAAGACCTATTATATGATATCAAGTGTATCTGACGAAACCAATTTTTCAATATATTCAGGTGGAAATCCATGTGGTAGATGTGGAACTTTCGTGAACTGCACGACGGATTGCAAAAGAGACTATTGCCCAGTAAATGACTGTCGGGACGTAGAATTGTGTGAACCTCCTAAACCAGAAGATTGTCTATCTGGCTGTATTTGTAATGAGAATTACAAAAAGAAAAGCCGCAAAGATCCCAGATGCATCCTGTCGTCTGATTGCAGTAAGTGATATTTGATGATACCTAATTGCATTTTCCATTTACCATTATTTTTTATTTTTGACGGCACGGTTGGCGCAGTGGCTGAGCGATTAGCTGCTGCGCTACGTGTCGTGGGTTCGATTCCCTCACGGAACAAATATTTGTACGGCCTACAGATAGTTGTTCCGGATCTGGGTGTTTGTGTATGTGAATTTGAATGTTTGTAAACGCACACAGAAATAAACCCTAGTGTGGGGCAACGTTTTTTCAACAACAAAAAAACAAACAAGAAACTATGGCTGCAAAAATAGCAGTTAAAATAGAAGTATTCGATATCGATAGATTTCCCATACTATGTGTAATAAATAGTAGTGTTATGGGAGACTTTTTTTTTGTAATATTTCTCATGATTGTGATTTTAGTCTGTAATGATTGTAATATTGATATTAGTGATTATAATATTTGAATTTAAGTCAATACTAGTGAAAAAAATACAGTATTGTTTATCAGTAAGAGGACATCGCATCTAAAGAAAAAGAAAATGTACGAATAATACAATTGTTTCTTTTTCTAATATTTAATATTTCAAACAAATTTTAAGCTCTGCATGACTGCCTCGTTGGTCTAGGGGTCGGAAGCGCTACTGCTGAGCACGATGTCCTGGGTTCAATTCCCGGGCCGGACAAAGTGTCGTTCGGTTTTTCTATCTGGAATTTCTAAGTAGTAGCCCTGAGTCCAGTTGATGGCAAAAGGCTCGCCTCCTATTATTTGGGACATATACGTAACTGGCGGATTGTGAGTACACAGGGATTGAGATGAGAGATTGGGAGCTTTGATAACCATTCGAAGTTTTTTTTTTTATAAAGAAAACGTTTCCCCACACTAGGAATTTCTCCTGTATCGTGGGTGCGTTTACAAACATTTAAGATCACATACACAAACAGCCAGACCCGGAACAACTACCTATAGGTCATACAAATATTTGTTCCGTGCGGGGATCGAACCCACAACACGTGGCGCAGCAGCCGTCGGCTCAACCACTGCGCCAACCGTGTCGTCAAATTATAGTCGTCGATTATAGGCGTGATGTTATGTGAAATTATAAGCTCCGTCAAACGTTTGTATTGATAGAGGATTTAATCGGGAAAAAGGGGAGAGTAAATATTAACTCCTTAGCAAAGTTTTTAGGTTAGTTTCTGCTTGGCAGTACTTTTAAGCATTTCGCAACGTTTCATCCAAATCTTCTTTCAATGTTACAGCTCCAGTTAAATGCACAAGACCTAACGAAATCTATTGTAGCTGCCCTCCAGCATCCCTTGCTGAAGATTGTGAAGATGTCAATAAAGAACCAACCACTCGCAATACTTACGGGAAGAACTGTGAACCCAGATGCATCTGTATTAAGGATCACTTCAGGAATTCAGAAGGATTTTGTGTTCCTGCTGAAGAATGTCGTAAGTTTAATATGTGTGTTTAAAATACTACGATGTGTTATTCATTATCGTCGTCCTCCCTTTGTCTTCATTTATTAGGGGTTGGTTAAATTAAATCAAATCATTTATTCGTTTGCAAGCATGGGTATTTAGTACATATAATATGTTTTATTATAAGAGTTCTCCATGCTCAACCTTCACATGGGCATGCAAAACATATTATTATTTAATTCACAAACAATTTAAATCTCATTATCATTTAGGACCCATTAATATCAGTTTTAATTTTAAACCGTGGTGCTAGGCAACTGAGCCTAACACAGTATTCAACGTCCCTTTGTGCCTATTGGCCTAGCTCTGTTCTGTCTCCTACTTGATGGAGGGAAGTGGAAATTATGTATTTTTCTAACTCCTCCGCTGTTCTTTTCTGACTAATTTCGTTGCGGAATCAAAGACAGTTGAATTGTTACTCCGGGACTCGTCGAGCTTCATTGTGTCGACGCTTTTCTAGTGGTCGCCACTGTTGATTCTGGTTTTCAGGAGTTGCAGTGGTTTGGGAATAGCGTGGCGGGCTTGTCCCAAAAAAAACAATTTAAAGATATTATAATTTTAAATAACAATTAGAAGGATTAAATAATACAAAAAACAAAATAATGTCAAATCGTTTGAATTACTGTAAAAAATTAAAAATAATACAGTAATTGCCAATGTCAACTAAGGATATAGGTAGTTATATTAAAAAAATATTGAGAAAGCATGTAGCGTACCGTGTCTTCTTCTTTCATACATTTCAATACGCTAACATTTGAAGTAATACCCCCTTAATATCTTTATCATCTTCGACACAGTCGTTCCCTTATTTCTTTGGAATTCTTGTCTGCATTAGCATGTTTCTCTGCTTTTGAAGAAGAAGTGAAGAAGAAGTGATCCTTGTTTCTCTGCTTTTTGTTTCTTACCCACTTCCTTCGTTACGGCTTCGTTTCATTTGAGCTATTGAAATTCACACCCTGTTGAAAATTGCAATACAGCTGGGTCAAGACTCAGATGTAGAAAGCGGTCGTCTTGGACAAGGCACGCATTGTGAGGAGGTTCCTCACTCTAGATTACTAATCAACATTAGCTTGGACTTTGCTGCGGGCGGAGCACTATTTATATACTTAATTTTCCTAAAAAAAAATTGTTACGATATGTAGGTACAAATCCAACTCGTACCCCCAAATATGCTCCTCGCCATAATATGTGCCTACACAAGGAGCATGTGATAATTCTAATGTGTTTCTGGTGTTTCTTTTCAGCCTGCTGAGGATATATTATTACTATAAGTACCTCACAAGACCAGACCGTTTCTACAATTAAATTTTCTTGAGAAAATCAACCATTTTGTTAGTCTGTTCTATTTCGAAACTGTTAAGATACTATTTCTGTTTTGTTCAAGCGTAATCTTATTTTAGTCTTGATAAATAAACTACTATTGGTAGAAGTGGTGATATTTTTATTTTTCCTAGAAATTTTCTTGTTTTCCCACAAACCACAAATAAAAGGAAGGTCGTGAATCAAATAAACACTGCTAATTTGTTCTTCGTAAAAGTTTTGCGTGGGAAGACAAATCGGTCCATCCATCTTACGCAGGTTTGTTTCAAAAATTTCGATTATAGCGAGTATGTATGTCGGACACCCAACTGTGTTATGTTTATTTGGTGACTATGATATATATCTACATATATATACTATAATAAAACCACGCCTATTTTCTCCTTAGGGTTAAGCAGAGATATACCAATGAAACAGTAAAATAATATACAATAGAGGTAAATAATGGTGATTCTCGGGACAAACAATGTGCTATTGGGATTACATAAGGAATAAGAAAAATAAAAATTAAGAAGAAAACATGTATTTTTCTAACTCCTTCGCTGTTCTTTTCTGATTAATTTCGTTGCAAGATCCAAGAGTTGAATCGTTTCTAAGGGAGTCGTCGGGCTTCATTGCCGCGACGCTTTTCTGGTGGTTGCCACTGTTGATTCTGATTATCGGGAATTGCATTGGTTTGGAAATAGTGTGGCGGGTATGTCCAAAAAAAAATGATAGAATATAGAAGAAGAAGAATATAGAATAATGAGCCTGGAACTACTTATCCAGAAACGAACCAATGTAGTCTTAAATGGCTTTATACGCACCATGAGTTCACATAATGAGGTTCTCAACGTTAACTAAGGGAAAGTGGTTCTTCCTAAATGTACTTTATACAATTGGTTTCCAATGAAGGCTTCATTGGAAACCAATTCTCATCTCAGGAAAAACCACCTCCCCTATGCCGCATATGTTGACAATGCTGAACACGCTCGTGGATATCAACCCTGGATTGGACTCGTTTGCTGATGAACAGTAGACGATCATGTTGGAATGTTTAAGGTTATGTATGAAGATGGTATAGTAAGATTAGCACTCAATATCCATACAAATATACTCGTAAATATAGATGAAAAGGTCACTCTGTCCGTCCGTCCTTTTTACGCATAATCCACTAAACCGATTTATATGAAATTTGGTATGGAGGTGCTTTGCGACCCTGTGAAGGACATACGAGATAGGATTTTTATCCGCAACTTTGTCTGCATCGGCGATAACCGTCATTCACGCTTACGAAGCCGCGAGCAAAAGCTAGTACAATAAATATGGGACATAAGCAAAGGCTCAAAGTAAACTCAGAATTGTATATCCCGATTGTTTTAAAAAATGTAACAGCAGCTGCAGTTAGTCAATGCCAACGGGCACTTTTATTTCCTCAGAACAACTGTATAGTGCTGAGTTATTGCCTTTTGATTGATTGCTTGAAAGCATCGCGTTATATGTACGTATATCATACTTGGATTGATGAAAATTTAAGTTACCTACTTTTGGCGGTGAGGTGTTATTTTGCCTAATTATAAGATTAACCTGGAGTTTATTATGATTTTATCACTGTATGGGATGAATGTTTATACAAACAGGGTGGAACTAACATTGACGCACAAACTGATACCATGTATTCAGTTCATGATCCTGGATCGTGGTGTTGGAATTTTGCATCGGTTTTATCCTCATTTTGAAGTTTTTTTCGAAACAGTAAGAAGTATATATGTTTCTTTTATTTCTTTCTTTGATTTGCCCTTTACGATGAACTCTAAGAACTCTACACTTCAAAATTGAAACTATACCAGCCTGATATTAAGTGTCAAATTTTTTCGATGTCTCCAGTCTATATTATAGAACAGAATACCTCTCAAAGTTATAAAAGTTTTAGTACCAAGTAAACAAACTCCGTCGGACGTTAAGGCGTGAAATTGATATTTTAATATTCCCTTGTTGTCTGTTTCAATCAAATTTTAAAGTAATCTTCGTATTATTTAAGTTATGTACTTGAGTATACAGTTATTTAGTATCCCCTGCTGTGTTTATAAAAGTTTTTAAGATGGCGTTTTGTCAAGAAATTAAGCATGTATATTAAAATTTGAAATTGCCTCGAAAACATTTCGGCACAATGTGTAAATTTATACAAAAAGTGAGATCACCTAATATTTTCTTCAGCACCTATCTATGACGTATACCGATTTTGTAACCAATGACGTTCTGATAAGACAGCAGCCACTTGTCTTTTCTAATTGATAAAAAGTATTCCACAACCCAGTTACAGGGCAACACGATACCCCTTGGTAAGACTCGTTGTCAGACTTTCGTGCTTCTGACTACCCGTAACGACTATCAAAGATCTACAAAAGACATGGATACGCCGGGATCAACGGCTTAACGTGCTCTCCGAGGCACCGAGGAATCTCGATATGTTACGAACGGTCACCCATCCACAGACTGACGTCGACATGCGTAGCTTGACCTGCGATCAACCCGTGCGGCTGTTTTTATTTAGCCAGGAGAAGCCCCCTTATTTTATAACAAATATAAAATAGCCCGGTCTACCTACTGACATCAATAATAAGAGATAGGTACTTTTTATCATTATTTAATCATTATAATTATTTGTTGTCATGATGGCCCAGTGGTTTAGGCCTCGCCTCTTGTGCACGAGTGTTTTGGGTTCAAACCTGGGCAAGTACCAATGTGACTTTTTCAATTCATATGTACTTTCTAAGTTTCTCTTGGACATCACTGACATCGGTAAAGGTAAACATCGTGAGGAAACCTGGACTTATAATTAATATACGTCTGAAATCGCCAACCCATCTTGAGCAAGCGTGGTGATTAATGCTCGTGCCTTTTCTGCATGAGAAGAGGCCTTTGCCGTGCAGTGGAACAGTAACAGGCTGGTATTATATTAGTATATAGGTAAATCATTTTAATTTCGTCAAAAAGTCGGTATACATAAATATTCAGTTCATCGTGTCAATTTCAGAATATTCTAACATATTACGCAGAAGTGGGTTACTCGATCCGGTGGCAGACATTAAATATTTTATAGCCCTTAATGGATTTCCGCTGATTTTATAGATATACACACCGCGCCATTAATAAAGCTTACCAAAAACATTTTCATTCTCTGAAACTGACGATGAGAACTTCTGTTATTGGTTTAAATATATAGTATAATATTGAAACATAACAACACGGCTGTATTCCCCAAAGGGTTGGGCAGAGGTGCACTAATTATTCTTATATAACACTTTAACGTAACTGTCTTTATTGTTTATGTACCGGTAAAACGGGGTTACTTTGCGAACTGGGGCGACTTTGATAATTGTTCAGAAATGAATTATTGTCTCCAATTCACCCGTTAAAGGGAACGCACACGATTCTTTCGTCTATTCGAATTTCTAGTCGTTAGGCTATATTTTTCCAATGCGTTAGTTATTAGAGTTAAATCTAAGTAGATGAAAAACAGTAAAATTTGAAACCCTGAATTTTGGTCGAAAACGCATTCTAGATAGGGGTGACTTTGAACGGCAATTAAATAATTATGTGTTATCAAAGCAGCCCCATCAATATCGATTTAATTAATACTTTTAATTTATTTTTCCATGGAACTATTAATATTGTTTTATTAAAATATCGTTATTTAGTTATCATTTAAAAAGTCCTCAACCGTTTTATTTTTTCCGACTTTTTATTTAAAAACTTTAAAAGATACTCGTACATGGGAATTAATTTCAAAATTAATCAATCTAACCTCGTTTTACGGTATGTTCGGGTATGTATGTTTATTTGTGTATATATTCTATGTAGGTATTATATTTACAGTTTATAATCTATATATATATATTTCTTTCCCTTTTCTTTTCTTTAAGGAAATTGTACCTGCCACTGTTTGCCTCTGCATCACCCAAAGGTTGACTGGTAGAAAATGCCTATGACATTAAGTCCGGCCCTGTGCATTTGTTGTCTTAAAGTATTTATTAAATAAATAAATAACTGGCGTAATGTGTGTGTAGGTGCGAGCCTATTGCCATTAATCGGGCAAAAGACTCCGAGTTGCTAAAGAGAAAATTCTTAGTAGAAATAATCAATAGCACTTTGGCCGACCTGGCAATCGTACCCAGGACAATCTCTCGCAGGACTCTCAGCATTATTACCAGCAGTCGTGGTAGTAGAGGATGTGACTACGATAATATTCATATTTGATAAGAAAACACTTCCGCAACAGATTGATTGACTAACTGACAAGGTAACTCCCGAAGCACTTTAGATCTACATGGGGAATAATATCACGCCTGTATTCCCAAAAGGGGTTGGCATAAGTGCACACGTCTTATTTCGTTGAATTTGGTTAAGGCTCACGTACGTTATAAGCAATAGGACAACGATTTCTATCGGATTAATTTCTTAATTTTTTGTACATCACTTTCTAATTTTGAGTTTAATTTGATACTGCCTTGATTATAATGGATTATAATCACATTTAAATATAAATCTAAATATCAGTATTATACAGCCACGCAAGGCATATAAGAAAGAAATATAAGTAGAACACACCTTCCAATATGTCACAAAAGCAAAATAAACGCTCATTTTTAAAATCCTTAAAACGGCGTTTCCGTAAAAGGAACACAGTCTTAATAGTTATTAAAACTCCTTAGTAATTAAACCTTTTGACTCCCGAAGCGCCATTGGAATTTAGAAGTTTTGTATTGCTCTTGATTTCGACGCTTGCGCCAAATTCGGGATCGAGCTTGGCGCGCGCTATACGCTTCACTTGAGTTTATTTTGACAGCTGTGTATTTCGCCAAATAACATAATCACGTGACTGAAAAATCAACATTGAAATCGTATTGGTTTCATATTGGATTTAAAATTAGTAAGAAGAGTAAGGCCCCTTTGAAATAAAGCCGCAAGAAACAACAGGTTCAAACATATTTAATTACAAACTAAAGTAAGTAAGTAAACCAAAGTTTTAACGCCAACGTAGTGTAGATTACCCCTGACAGTGTATTCCCCAAATCCCTGAACATTGCCCTGTCTTCATTTCGATAGTGAAGGCATCTAGTATAACCAGTTGCGGCTGAATATTTTACACGGTACGACTGCCTTCTGACCTCAGAGAGGTAATAAAGCCAAAGAGAGACCTCGACCTTTGTTTTGAACAGTGTTTCTCTTCAGAGGTACCCTGATAGGCAATACAGGCCAGGCTGCATAGAGACTTTTGGTTAGTATGATATTAATATAGGATATCGGCAAATGAGTGGAGCGGGGGGCTCGTGGCTTAATAATAACAGCCCTACAGTTTGATCAAAGGTTAAGGTACGCTTGCTGAGGTCGGTCCGCGGATGGGACGCCTTCGGTCGGAGGCTTCTGCTTGCGGCGGAAAATATGTTGAGCTGTTGGTCCCGGGTGTCATTTGTAGATATTTGTCAGGCGTTAAGGGTACTCAAAAACTCGAAAGTGTGAAGGGGATCGTGTTACCCAGTAATAAGGTGTTATGGAGGTCAGATAGGCATTTGGTTAGACTGAATGTCATGGTTTGGCTTATGATGACTGATTTTTATGTTACTATAGGAGCACCCCTGCCCAACCGTACAGGGGAAAAAGGCGTGATCTTGTTCCAATTAATCACAGCTACCGTAGGTAATACATACATTAGTATCTTACTGATACTTTGTGTCCTAACACAAAGTGGGGGTTAGGCGTTTGTTTTAAGTGTCATCACTTTGGTACGAGTCAATAAAACCAGAACAACTAAATATTTATGTTTTCTCAGAGCAATCAATTACAGACTGACTGCAGGTTGCAGTACAGATTGACCAAAATACGTGGTTAATATTCCGACAAGAGAAATAAGATATTTCTAGAAAAAAATACACTTATTTACATCACCTAGGTGTCCTAGGTATTCCCAGATGAACATCGTCGTTCCATAAAATATATTTAAAGTAAACAAAAAGGACATTTATTGCCACCGCATAAGATATATCTTCCCTAATTTATAAAGCAAAAAACTACATTTACTTACGTCACCAGGTATCAAAATAGAAGAAGAAAAATTGCACAGAGTCTACGTCTCGTTTATAAGCGAACAATCTCTGCATTGTGAAAGGAGGTTTTTGTGTGAGTCATAAATCAATCCGCGGCGAAAAGATTCTCCCCACTAAAGTTTTTGCTACTATCCATGTACAGATATAGCAAGGTATATTTTTTAAATGGGAATATGTAATACTAGTTTAATATGAAAATATAAATAATCTAAATTTATAAGTTGTGTTTGTAGCAGGTAGCCCCTGGAAGTACTGAAACGATTAAAAAAAATCCTACACTGTTGCCAAATGCCCTAACCAAGTTTTATGGTAGAGCTATAGTTAGCTATAGTAGAGCTATTCGTTTATGTATGTACTTATATATACAATCTGAATCTTGGTAACGGCTCCAACGATTTTCATGAAATTTAGTATACAGAGGGTTTCAGAGGCGATTAATCGATATAACTAGGTTTCATGTTTAGAAAACATCCGAACAAAGCTCAGTCATCCAGGTACTATTAAAAGGAAACTATTGTTCTTCAAAAAATAACAGGTAGGTTTCATTTGTATATCGTTTTGTATCATGTGTAAGGACATAGAGTACCGTGCTTTCATTCAACTAAGATATAAGCTACATCTACAATTACGATAAACATTGTGGGTTAATGCTGTGTATGTATTTATTCTCCCCCCGACCCTTTGCTCGGGCCAGCCCGCGTATTTGAGTCAGTAGTTGTTTAAATTACTCCTTAAATGATATATTTATTAGATCCAGCCCGTCCCTTGCTGCCCTCTCCCAGCGACATCCAAAGCCGAGGCTCGTACGCCGCTGGGGGTGCCCTGGCTGGAGGCCTTAATTTCTTATTAAGTCCCCATAAAAATATCGCTTAAGCACTACCTAGATATCCCTGAAGGATGAGCTGCGAGATGCATATTCCAAAAAAAAGAGCTGTGTATGTATACGTAAATTTAAATATTTCACAACATACAATTATTTTCGAACAGGAATGAAACAGATGGAAAGAGAACTCTATTATAATATAGTTTAGAATGGAGCCCAACAGCCGATTTTTTTTTTTTTTTTTTTTTAAAACGTTGCCCCACACTAGGAATTTCTCCTGTATCGTGGGTGCGTTTACAAACATTTAAACACACATGCACAAACAGCCAGACCCGGAACAACTACCTGTAGGTCATACAAATATTTGTTCCGTGTGGGGATCGAACCCACAACACGCGGCGCAGCAGCCGATGGCTCAACCACCGCGCCAACCGTATCGTCATTTCAATTCGTTGTCAATTCGCAAAAATATCTATCTGTTCACGTGATATAGAGAAATAGGCTAGTTCTGACAAATCACAGTATTTTAAACACAATATTCAAGAGCCCTGGGCATGTTACGTTGTTCAATAAAATGACACCAGTTTTTCTACCAATATTTCAATGTATTTTATTAGTGTACGAAAAAATACAGTTTTATTTAAAAACTACCTGACCCGGCAAACGTTGTTTTGCCATTTTAATCCAAGAAAAAAAGGAAAAAAAAAAAAAACAATATTTAGGGATGGGTCACCCTTATCATTTAGGGGTATGAAAAATAAATGTTGTCCGATTCGTAGACCTAACCGATATGCACACAACGTTTCATACAAATCGGTCCAGCCGTTTCGGAAGAGTTTGGTAACAATCATGAAGTCATGAGAATTTTATATATTAGAAAATACATTTCCACACAATCCGTACGAGGCCAAATTAAAGGGTATATAGAGACTATCTGTATACTCAAACCCATAAAAGAAAGCCTAATTTCAGTCCACTTGGTCTGTACTTGAACGGGGCCGGCCGTCAACCAAGTAACGTTCGATTAATCAGTCTTATTAGTTCCTCCTGAAACTCTAACTAAATAATTGGTTACGATAAATGTTATTCTGCGAACTGTAATTGGTTCTCGTCTTATTTGTTTGTTCGCCGTTGATTTTTCTTTTATTTCTTCGTCTGATTATTTCTGTGTGAGCGTTATTTTTGTTTGTGTGGGTACCTTTTGTGATTTATAGAGCGTCGATGGCCGGAGAGAATGGCTGAGGTCTCAATTTGAGTTTGTGATTAAGGTTTTTTTTTTTGGAATTATGTCTGTGCTTTAGCTTTGTACATTGGGAGGTTTTTTTTTATCTGAGTAAATGTAAGTGCCTTTGTTTTAGTACCGGATTCGGTTTTTATATATCTAATTTCTGAGAAATAGGCAATTAGATCGGCATCTCTGGAATTTGGCAATTTGACTTTAGCCTAAAACATTGTTTAATGAGTACAAGGTTCAAGCAAGAATAGATATTTGATTAAATTGTATTCCAGTTATTTCGCTTACACGGAGAATTTTACATTTACCTACCGTTCTGATTACAGGATAATCTTAGCGAGTAGATGTTGTAAATATAATACGCCATAAATAAATAAAACACATAACATCACGCCTACAAATCCCAAAGGGTTAAGTAGATGCGCACCTGTAGTACACCCACATTGCGCTAGTTATGTTTATGTCTCATGTAAAAGGGGTCGAGCCTATTGCCATCAACCGGGCAAAAATCGAATCTCCGGACTGCTTCTGAGATACGAGTATTCCAGATGGAAAAACCCAATATACACTAAACACTACCTCGTTGGTCTAGTGTTCGGAAGCGCTACTGCTGAGCACGAGGCCCTGGTTTCGATTGCCGGGTCAACCAAAATGAATGAATAGAATAATATCAAAAAATGCGGAAGTCTACAAGTGCCGCTGATGAAAGAGCATTTGTGTGGGAATCGGAGGAATGAGGAACATGTTGACATAAAAGTTTTGAGTCGAGGGTTACAAGAGGTAGAGGAAGTCGGAAATAACGGTGGATGGATTGTGCGACAGTTGATAAAATATGTCTAAAGGTCAATTAAGATGACGACTATGGAGATGTATTGAAGAAGGAGTCAGCTGCGTTGACTACAAATATTTTAGGATACTGGCATTGACTGACTTTATTTCTACACGTCACCTTAAAGATATACCTACAATATTTCTCCATCAAAAGTGAGCCGTAGTTTTATTCGGGTTTGTTTTCAGCCAAACACTAGAGGAACTAAATTTGAGGAAACATTCTATTGTTTCTATAAATTGGAGATTTGTATTTAGACAAGTAAGTTCAGACTTGCAACAACTACCAGGAATATATATGTTTTTACTGTTAAACTTGTACTGTTTTTTGCCTGTTTGTATGTTTGCTATATATTTTTGTTGTTTTGGGAAATAAACAAGTTTTATTTTTTATGTTTTTTTTTGTAAATACTTTTTTATATTTCACCTAATCCTTAGTAAAATATTTACAAAAGCGCATTATACAATAAGCGAGGTTTCCACAAACAATGATATATCAGACTATGTTCTGCTTGCCTTTAAGGATGTTTTGCGGAGTCTAGTCATTAGACAGGCAAGATGGCGTCTAATTGGATATCTTTTTCTTTAACTTAGCTTTAGGTTTTATTTCTTTAACTACTTTTAATATATGAAAAAATAAAATATAATGCATCTGCTTCACTGTCAACGGGTAAAGTGCCTAGAATTCTGGCAGCATTGCCACGTTGAATGGCATTGATGATTCTTTGGCCAAAAAAAGGCCAAGCCCTCTGGTCACGTGAAGAGTCGACTTGGCTTTTGAAAAGATACAAGACATCATCATATTATTATCAGACTTCACTGATATAAGATATTTTGCCAATAATAAGCGTCTATTTAATAAATACGCTATTAAGGAATTCAAAATTGGCATTCTTTTTGGTTTTTATTACCAAAAAAGAGGTTTACCTAGTCAGACTAGCTTATCAACTGGAATTTTGTTTACGGATGCGACTCTATTACAAAAAAAAACTCGTCAATTTTTGAATTTATTTTCCTTAATGTTTCGTCTAAATATTATCGCGGCTTAAGATTATTTTATACAATGCTTAGTTAGCTGGTCAGTCTTCAGAATCCCTCGTAATTACCTCCGAGGGGTAAAAACTTGATTTTTCAAATTTTTCTCTTGAAAATCCCAAGTTCCTTGAATTCCTTTCTCGGAGTTCGCAACAAAAATTTTCCTGTAAATTAAATAAAAGGTTCCGTTACGAAGAAATCCTCGTTTAAATTTTAAAGGTTCTGTACATAAAAGGCTCATTGAAGAGTGAGATTTCTATTACTTTATCCATCGCAGTCCTTAATAACTTGTTCATTTATGCAAAATTTAACATTAATAACTTGTAATATATATTAGCATTATTGAATTTCAAGTAGGTTCCTTCTTAATTCTATTGCGATCTTAAATTCTTGGGAAATCACGACGTTCTTCGATAGTAATAATATAGGTAAATAGGAAAAATGAAACTAGTTTGAACAAGACAATAAATCTAGTGATGAGGAAGACTGTAGTTATAGATATCTCAAGTCTAAAGCCAAGTTCACACTTTGCCACTGTTATTATTGTTGCTTAGACAATACTAATTACAAAAGGTCGCATCTCATAATGTTGCCAGACATTTCGACGTCAAGGTCGGTTACACAATTTCCTATCAACCGTAAAGTGAAGCTATCAAAACAATTTTCAAGCAGAAATACTTAAACATTTTTGGGAAAATTAATATTCTTCCTAATGGCAATAAAAATTCTTTTGAATAATTAAACAAAGGGGTGTAATAAGAATAAAGGTCATTTGGTGCTACTTTTTTGGAGGTAAAATAGAATATTTTAATGTTCCAGGTAACATTTTCAGTTTGATGTTCCGTTTGTGTAAAGACGTAGCTAAACGCGGTATATATTCAGCAAGTGTATACAATAGACTAGCTAGCCTGATAGATTAGTTTACATTATTATAATTAATTTTTATTTCTTTAGGATAGATACCCATGTATACGTATACTACAGAAATTAGTTAGTTAGCTAGTTGGCTTTAGTAGATACTAAACCAAGAAACGAATGGAAAGGAAAAGACAAATACAAATACTATACTTACAACAATCAACAGGCAAAACACACTTGCCCAACGCTTCATGGAACACATAGTCAGTCTTGCAGTCGCAGCTGTTATACCGACAGCCACTAAAGCAAGTTTTGTTGACATCCTTGTAGTCGGAGCAAGAGTTGCCGCAGTGGTTACCGCAGCCAGATGTGGCGTTGTAGTCTCCGTCGCAGCTAGCTGTAATATTGAGGATGTTATTACTCGTAGTAAGACGCATCTTCAAGAAACCCCTTGTTTAGAAATGTGTGTTCACAATGATAATGTTGAAGGTAGTATGATATTTCAAAGAGATGATGGTTAAAACTGCGCAAAAAGGAAAATATATATGCTCGGAATATTCAGGCTCTTTATAGGATTGATAAATTAAATGAATGATACACTTCTTCTGTTTTCCGATAAGTTACCGAATTTTGTTGCAAACTGCGATTTGCAATCTTTATTTAAATATGAGCGGAGAACAGTAATGGCTTGGTGGTGGCGGCCCCGACTTATATGTTATATCTTATATGTTATATATTATGTCACGGGTTTGAACCCAATCAGACACTTATTTTTTTTTTAATTTATCTCATCACCACTGCTCTTAAAACGAAGAAGGAAAACATCGAGAGAATTCCGTTATGTCCTAGAAGTAATAATTCAATGTCCGACTATACAAAGACCGCGTGGCGGATTAAAACCTCCTATCTCTCACAGAGAGAGGCCTGTGTCATACCAATAGAAACGTTATAACTTCATCATCTGCCTATCCTTTTCTCAACTATGTTGGGGTCGGATTCCAGTCTAACCAGATGTACCTTAATACCAGTATTATGCAAGGAGCGACTGCCTTTATAACCTCAACTACCCAGTTACTTGGCAATACGATACACCTTGGTAAACAGGTTGTCTGACTTTCAGGCTTCTGACTACCCGTAACGAATCTCAAAGATCTACAAGTCACAATCGGGACCAACGGCTTAACATGCTTTCCGAGGCACGGAGAGTTCTCGACATGTTACGAACGATCACCCATCCACAGACACATAAAATATTTCTATTAATAAAATTACAAATTATTCAACATCTCTTCACCAATGTTTCGTAATGCCTACGTGAGGTTTAACTTGTAGAAATATGGTTTCTGTTTACGGCTGATGTTGATTACTAATTATTATGTATGTGGCTGGGTTTTGCTAATTAACTCAATGAAATCATATTAGTTGATTTATTTAATTAAAACTTCAACCACAAATATATCAACTATTTCTTTGTTTTGAATATGGTAGAGAAACTTGCAGTATAGATCTAATCTGTCGTTTCTAGAAATTTCTTTCAATGGTTTCAAACTCATTATCCACCGATCCGCCCTTAACCCAATTTATTTAGTGTTGACGCAAGTTATGTTTCGGCGGTCGGGATTTTAGTTAAAAAAATATTTATTTGTTACAATATTAATTTAATTACTTAATACAGGATATTGAGCTGGTGGCTAGTGTAAGACTGAATATAATACAAAAGAAAAACAAGTATCTCTGATTTCCAGTAAATGCATAGTTGCAATACGATGCATGGTGACGGTGGCTGTATACTCAGCGTAAACGTGTGTTACGAGGAGTTAACTCCTCCCTCCATAAGATAGAAGCAACTCTTGCTTCTGGCGGCGTCCGCGCTGCCCTTGGTGTCCTCCGGGGTGTTCTTTCTCTTCCACTGATACAGCTTCCAGGATGCTGCGGCAACCAGTAGTATGTAGAGGATGATTGTGTTCCAGCTGGGTGTAGCGGCTATGATTGGCCAACTATCTTCTTCTGGCACGGAGATGTCGCTTGCCTTATTGATAAGTTCATGGATGCTGTCTAGTGAGATGTCTTCTAGTTGGAGTTCGTATTGTATCGATTCTGGGACTTGATGTTGCTCGGGTAAGGGTATAACCTCGTTGATGACGACTGTGTCGGTGTGAGATCGCAATGTCTTATTCATGACGACCATCTGGCAATCTTCTGTTATTGTAGCGAGATGAATCCCAGATAGCTTCTTGTAGTCTGTCTTGGTGTTGCATTGAGTTTTGGTGACTTCGTCTTCTGTCAGGACAAGTAGCCAGTTGTTGTCCCCGATCTTCTGAACTTTTCCTCTTCTTAAGTTCATCTTAGCGTGGGTGCAATTCGCTGGGCGATGTTGGATGAGTGATAGTATGCAGTCATCTGTGTCTTCGATTCTTCTGGTGTCGAGGAGCTTGCAGAGCTGGGTGTTGTCGGTCAGTGGCTGACAATCTTCTTCCAGGTAAGCGTACTCATCATTACCAAGTGCTAGGTATTTGGATTTGGGGATAATAGTTAGGTTGTTTTTATTTGGGATTGAATAAAGGTGGATAAGGTCGAATGTTTTTGGGGTAATTGAAGGGATTTCGAGAATAAAGTTAACTGAATGTTCTGTGCTGTAAGCTTTGACTTTAATTGACTTCTCTATCCTGTATATGTTACTAATGCTAATACTAGCTACTGTTGATTCCTAAACGTTTTATGTAAATCTCCCGATGCTGTATTCTCGGCGTTTTTCGTGCTTGCATAAAGAGACATCAATTGGGTAGATGTGAGTTGCAGATTGGTAATATTGTAAACGCAAGCAAGGCTAAAGTAGTTGTCCTGTTTAAGGAGTTGACCTTGCTTTAGGAGAAGGATACCGTTGTCATTATCTACGTGGGTAATGGTAACGGTTGCTGTTGTGTTGAGCACGACGGCTCCTGCGATGAAGGTCCTGCAACAAGATGAGGCCTCCGTAGTAGCTTGAAGTGAACCCTAATGGACTTAGAATTTGGATGGTTACCTATTATTTCAGCCACGTTATTTGGGTGAAGGTGTATAATTTTGTATGGTCCTTTGAAGACTGGCTTCGTTTTGTCACTGCGCGCTGACTTTGCTACCTGTTTATAGACAGTTTCACCTACCTTGAATTTAATTTCTTCTGCATCTTGGTTACGTTTAGCAATCACCTGCTCCTTGTTTTTGGACATGTGTGCAGCAATGCACTCCTGAACTGCCTCTGCATTGGCACGATGCTTAATAACATAGTCCTGGTAAAATTCTTTTGGATAATATAACTCTAATGGGTTTCTGGACGCTGTGTGTCCGAATAATAACTCGTGAGGTGTATAATCTGTTGCCGAATGGATAGCGTTGTTGTATGCTATTATAGAGTACTTCATGATTAGCTGTATAGGGTTATCTTTGTTGGTCATTCTTTGTATTCTAATTATCTCAGCTAGGGTAGAGTGTAAACGTTCAATAGGGGAGTTAGAATTTGGATTATAGGGGGTTGTAAAATGTATGTGAATATTATGTAGGGCACATATTTCTTTAATAACGTCGTTATCGAACTTAGTGTCTGAATCTGTGGTTATTTTGTTCGGTAAGCCTAACACGGAGAAAATGTTTAATAATGCTTCAGCTATATGGACGCTGCTGCATGCTGTTAATTGAACCGCTTGTGCGTATTTAGAGAAGTTGTCAATTATTGTAAGGAACGTTGTGCCTCCGGTTGAATAAAGGTCCATAAATATATGCTCCATCGGTTTTCGAGGTGTATCGGTTATAGCTAAAGGTGGTTTAAGAGGGTTGCGTTCGTATTTAGATTTCAAACAGGTGTCGCATTGATTAACGAAACTTTGAATGGTAAGGAGCATGTTTGGCCAATGATAATTTCTGTGCAACTGCTTGTACGTTTCCTGAATACCACGGTGAACAGTCTTACCTTCGTGATACTTCTTAATTAACTCTTGTTGTTCAGGTTTGTTTTCTACTAGAGTTACGCGTGTTGTGCATTTAAGTAGCTTAGGGCCTCTCTCATTAAATATTGTTGTATATACCCTAGAAAAGGCATGGTATAATTCTTCATTATAAAAATAGCAATGGAATATACGATCAGCAATAGTGTGTTCTTTAAGAAATTTAATTATCTCGGACTCTGTATCATTAACTGGGATAAAGACATCTTTTATAACTACTTTTGAGTTAGTGGATCTGTTATCTACTCTATACGTGGAACCGGGCGTTGATCTAATATGGAACTGTTTCAACTGTCTATCAATAGCGTCTGTAATTATGGGTATACCTTTACTTTCGTTGTCAGGCTGTGTATGTCTTGTAGACACTAGTTCGGATTCGGCTGACACTATACTCATACTATCCGTACCCATATGAGATTCGGGAATGCTTGGGTTTTGTAATTGTATGTTTTCATCAGGTGCTACTATGTCTATTTGATTTTCGGCTTCTCTACGTGCATTTTCGAATATTCTATTGATTATCTCCTCATCTTCGTTATCATCTAAATTAACCGCTAGAGAGTCGACACTACCATGGAAGATTTTAACACGTGATAGAGCGTCTGCGTTAGTATTTTGACGACCTTTCTTGTATATAACTTTATAATCGTATTCCGAGAGTTTTAAACGCCATCTAGTTAATTTAGAGTTAGGATCTTTTAATGACATTAGCCAGGTGAGAGGCCTGTGGTCTGTGTAGATAATAAACTTTCTACCATAGAGGTAGGGTCTGAAATATTTAATTGCCCATACTATGGCGAGTAGCTCCTTCTCTATTGTAGAGTAACGAGATTCAGTATCTGACAGTGTTCTGGATGCGAATGCTACTGGTTTGTCCGATCCTACTATTCCTTGGGATAACACCGCACCTAATGCTACATCTGATGCATCGGTGGTGAGGATGAAGGGCTCATCGAAATTCGGATACTGTAGTATTGGGGCGTTAGTCAAGATCTGTTTACACTTATTGAATGCTTCTAAGAACTCTGGGGAGTGTGTTACTTTACTATTTTTCTTTAGACAAAGAGTCATTGGTTTTGTGAGTTTGGCAAAATCTTTTATAAATTTTCTGTAGTAACCGACTAAACCAAGGAAGGCTTTTATTTCCTTCTGAGACTTTGGTAGGGGGAAGTTAATTACGGCTTTTATCTTGTCCTTGTTTGGTTTTAAACCTTCGTCTGTTAGTTCATGTCCTAAGAAGTTAACCTGTTTTTGTAAAAATTGTGATTTATCTAGCTGAATCTTTAGATTATGTTGTTTGAATCTATCGAATACCTGTTTTAATTTTTCCATGTGTTGCTGCAGGGACGTAGATGTTATTATTACGTCGTCTAAGTATGTATAAACATTTTCTAAGCCTCTTAATATATGGTCCATAAGTCTTTGAAATGTACTTGGGGCATTTTTGAGACCAAAGGGCATTCGAAGGAACTCATAGTGTCCTCGTTCTGTGGTAAATGCAGTTTTTTCAATATCATTTGGGTGCATTTCCACTTGGTGATAACCGCTAGCAAGGTCTAGGGTAGTGAAGTATTGTGCTCGTCCTAATCTATCTAATATATCATGAATGTTTGGTAAGGGGTATTTATCTTCAACGATACGATCGTTGAGACGTCTGTAATCTATTACAAGCCTCCATTTGACGTTACCTGAGGAATCGGGCTTCTTGGGTACAATATGTACGGGACATGACCAAGGGGATATGCTCTCTCGCACGATACCTTGCTGAAGGAGCTTGTTTACTTGTTTGCGAATTTCTTCTCGTTGTTGAGGAGCCTGTCTGTAACTACGTACGAAAACTGGTGTATTGTCACTTAATCTAAGCTTGTGTTTAACGGCATGTGTAAAAGTAAGTGGTATTTCTTCCGCATAAAACAAATCCCTGTACTGATAGCATAACCGGGTTATTTCGCGCTTTTCTTCTTCGTTTAGATGATCTGTATTGATTTTTTTTAGGTTTTCGTTTAATGTTTGGTCCATGTTAGTTTTAACCTGTATGGTATTAATATCGTGATTATCTTTTTCGTTAATTTTGGGAAACTCTTCTAATTCAATTGACGGCTTAAATGGAATGCATTTCTTCTGGTCACTATGATTAATTACCGATGTTTTAAAAGAACCGTTTGTAACGTTTACTATAGCTGCTGGGGACATAAGACCATCTGACCAGATTAAATCGTCGTGAAGGTATTGTCCATCTAGGTAGTTAGTTTTTATTTTTACAATCTTTTCGCATCTGGGTTCTATACTTATCTTTTGGGGTGGAGAACTAAAGTGTATTGGTATTTCCGCTGTAGATGTACGTAGAATATTATTATTTAAATCTATGTTACTCTTTAATTTTTGCAGAAGGTCAATTCCGATAAGACCTTTATATTTAGGATCAAAGTCAAATATTAGAAATTTATGTGTTATATCGCTATTAAACGCGGGAGGTAAAGGAAGATAAACTACCTTGTCGTGAACTGATGAGCTGTGTGCTGTATTAATTTGGAAGGGTTCTGTTTCTACGCAGTACTCAAATATAGTGCCTGCAACTACGTCAGTTGCTATAGTTGAATGGCTGGCCCCTGTATCTAAAAGAAACTTACCGTCAAACTCTGGTAGTATTATGTACGGTAAATATTTCTTGGTCTGGAAATTTATCGAAACTAGGTCTGGTTGTCTCGGTTGGTGTCCAAGGTAAAATCCTGGTTAGCACCTACCTCTTGTTCGTTCACGGTTGCATTCGGTTCGAACGATATGCCGTTACCGTCTGGTACATTGTCGTAGAGTCCCATGTCACTGGGTCCTGGTTGATCTTGTGTGGCCATCTGAATTGGAATGTAGTACAACTGCTGAGCGAACTGTGGTTTTTCTGGCTTACCTGCCGTACGCATTGTGACGTCCGATGATACTGGCGTGGGAACCACCTGTTTTGGAATGTTGGGTTGATTCCTAAAGTTACCTGAACCATTTGGTCTAGAGTTACCTGACGCTGGTCTGGCTTTCCAGGGTAATGCGGATTGTACCCATTGTTGACGCTGTTCGGGGGTCATATTATTTTGTTGCGGTACAAAATTTTGTGGCGGAATAATAAAGCCTGGTACGAATGGGTTAGCTGTATTACGGATGGGATTATTATTGCCTGGTTGTTTAGGTAACTCCTTTGGCTTTGCTTGTGACGTTGAAGGATTATTATTAATATAGTTACCTCTATTATATGCAAGCCTAGCCTCTTCTTGTCTAGCCGCTATAATGGCTTCTTCGAAGGTCTCTGGTTTTGCGATTCGAACGCCCAACGAGACGTGGAAGTCTAACTGGTTTATATACTGTTCAATAACCATCTTTTCGTAATAAGATTTATTACCATGCTCTCCTACGGAATACAGAGTATCTAACAGCTCACGGAGGCGTTTGCCGAAGCTTTCGGCGTCTTCTCCTTTAGACTTACGCACTCGCGTTAGCTCCTGCATAACTTGTATCTCGTTTCGTGGTTCGCCAAGTCGCCTAATTAACGCGTTTTTAACTGATGGCCATGAGTTTAAGTAGCCTTCATACGCTATTGCGTCTATGGCTGGACCACCAAGCCTACTTTTAATTAAACAAATAAATGCTGGATGTGCACGATCTGCCTCGGAAGTTAACTGTAATAAGTTTTCTACTTCCCTAATATAATAATTAAGTAATTTAGGATTACCATCATATCTTGGCATTAAATCTGCTATTAGTTTGTAAGGTTTATAGTTAGCATCATAATCCCTGAGCGACATTGTTTTACTGTAGCTTTACTGCCTAGTGGCGCTTAACGCAAAACAATAGAGGTGTCAAATTAAACACTTGGAATTTACTCGTGGAATATTTACGCTACTTATTATAATTATGTGGATGCCTACTGCGATTTTAGCTTATAGACAGACACACAGATTAACACAAAAATACACAAATAAAAAAAAATTGACAGGAAATAGAGCAAGGACACTTGGTAAATAAGAGCACTTACCAAAACAGCCACTGCATCTCCCGTCGAGTCGAGTCTCGGCCAGCACAGCTTCCTCCAATTCTCCGGAGAATTATCCCGATGACCGTAGAGGTGTCCGACCGCGCGATAGGTTCTTTGTAGACCGCGATAGAACGATTTGAGAACCGTCACTCTTAAGATGAAGAGTTGGATTCGATCTTAGAGCGTCGCGATCCTACCGACTGCGCCAGTTATGTTTCGGCGGTCGGGATTTTAGTTAAAAAAATATTTATTTGTTACAATATTAATTTAATTACTTAATACAGGATATTGAGCTGGTGGCTAGTGTAAGACTGAATATAATACAAAAGAAAAACAAGTATCTCTGATTTCCAGTAAATGCATAGTTGCAATACGATGCATGGTGACGGTGGCTGTATACTCAGCGTAAACGTGTGTTACGAGGAGTTAACTGAATATAATACAAAAGAAAAACAAGTATCTCTGATTTCCAGTAAATGCATAGTTGCAATACGATGCATGGTGACGGTGGCTGTATACTCAGCGTAAACGTGTGTTACGAGGAGTTAACTCCTCCCTCCATAAGATAGAAGCAACTCTTGCTTCTGGCGGCGTCCGCGCTGCCCTTGGTGTCCTCCGGGGTGTTCTTTCTCTTCCACTGATACAGCTTCCAGGATGCTGCGGCAACCAGTAGTATGTAGAGGATGATTGTGTTCCAGCTGGGTGTAGCGGCTATGATTGGCCAACTATCTTCTTCTGGCACGGAGATGTCGCTTGCCTTATTGATAAGTTCATGGATGCTGTCTAGTGAGATGTCTTCTAGTTGGAGTTCGTATTGTATCGATTCTGGGACTTGATGTTGCTCGGGTAAGGGTATAACCTCGTTGATGACGACTGTGTCGGTGTGAGATCGCAATGTCTTATTCATGACGACCATCTGGCAATCTTCTGTTATTGTAGCGAGATGAATCCCAGATAGCTTCTTGTAGTCTGTCTTGGTGTTGCATTGAGTTTTGGTGACTTCGTCTTCTGTCAGGACAAGTAGCCAGTTGTTGTCCCCGATCTTCTGAACTTTTCCTCTTCTTAAGTTCATCTTAGCGTGGGTGCAATTCGCTGGGCGATGTTGGATGAGTGATAGTATGCAGTCATCTGTGTCTTCGATTCTTCTGGTGTCGAGGAGCTTGCAGAGCTGGGTGTTGTCGGTCAGTGGCTGACAATCTTCTTCCAGGTAAGCGTACTCATCATTACCAAGTGCTAGGTATTTGGATTTGGGGATAATAGTTAGGTTGTTTTTATTTGGGATTGAATAAAGGTGGATAAGGTCGAATGTTTTTGGGGTAATTGAAGGGATTTCGAGAATAAAGTTAACTGAATGTTCTGTGCTGTAAGCTTTGACTTTAATTGACTTCTCTATCCTGTATATGTTACTAATGCTAATACTAGCTACTGTTGATTCCTAAACGTTTTATGTAAATCTCCCGATGCTGTATTCTCGGCGTTTTTCGTGCTTGCATAAAGAGACATCAATTGGGTAGATGTGAGTTGCAGATTGGTAATATTGTAAACGCAAGCAAGGCTAAAGTAGTTGTCCTGTTTAAGGAGTTGACCTTGCTTTAGGAGAAGGATACCGTTGTCATTATCTACGTGGGTAATGGTAACGGTTGCTGTTGTGTTGAGCACGACGGCTCCTGCGATGAAGGTCCTGCAACAAGATGAGGCCTCCGTAGTAGCTTGAAGTGAACCCTAATGGACTTAGAATTTGGATGGTTACCTATTATTTCAGCCACGTTATTTGGGTGAAGGTGTATAATTTTGTATGGTCCTTTGAAGACTGGCTTCGTTTTGTCACTGCGCGCTGACTTTGCTACCTGTTTATAGACAGTTTCACCTACCTTGAATTTAATTTCTTCTGCATCTTGGTTACGTTTAGCAATCACCTGCTCCTTGTTTTTGGACATGTGTGCAGCAATGCACTCCTGAACTGCCTCTGCATTGGCACGATGCTTAATAACATAGTCCTGGTAAAATTCTTTTGGATAATATAACTCTAATGGGTTTCTGGACGCTGTGTGTCCGAATAATAACTCGTGAGGTGTATAATCTGTTGCCGAATGGATAGCGTTGTTGTATGCTATTATAGAGTACTTCATGATTAGCTGTATAGGGTTATCTTTGTTGGTCATTCTTTGTATTCTAATTATCTCAGCTAGGGTAGAGTGTAAACGTTCAATAGGGGAGTTAGAATTTGGATTATAGGGGGTTGTAAAATGTATGTGAATATTATGTAGGGCACATATTTCTTTAATAACGTCGTTATCGAACTTAGTGTCTGAATCTGTGGTTATTTTGTTCGGTAAGCCTAACACGGAGAAAATGTTTAATAATGCTTCAGCTATATGGACGCTGCTGCATGCTGTTAATTGAACCGCTTGTGCGTATTTAGAGAAGTTGTCAATTATTGTAAGGAACGTTGTGCCTCCGGTTGAATAAAGGTCCATAAATATATGCTCCATCGGTTTTCGAGGTGTATCGGTTATAGCTAAAGGTGGTTTAAGAGGGTTGCGTTCGTATTTAGATTTCAAACAGGTGTCGCATTGATTAACGAAACTTTGAATGGTAAGGAGCATGTTTGGCCAATGATAATTTCTGTGCAACTGCTTGTACGTTTCCTGAATACCACGGTGAACAGTCTTACCTTCGTGATACTTCTTAATTAACTCTTGTTGTTCAGGTTTGTTTTCTACTAGAGTTACGCGTGTTGTGCATTTAAGTAGCTTAGGGCCTCTCTCATTAAATATTGTTGTATATACCCTAGAAAAGGCATGGTATAATTCTTCATTATAAAAATAGCAATGGAATATACGATCAGCAATAGTGTGTTCTTTAAGAAATTTAATTATCTCGGACTCTGTATCATTAACTGGGATAAAGACATCTTTTATAACTACTTTTGAGTTAGTGGATCTGTTATCTACTCTATACGTGGAACCGGGCGTTGATCTAATATGGAACTGTTTCAACTGTCTATCAATAGCGTCTGTAATTATGGGTATACCTTTACTTTCGTTGTCAGGCTGTGTATGTCTTGTAGACACTAGTTCGGATTCGGCTGACACTATACTCATACTATCCGTACCCATATGAGATTCGGGAATGCTTGGGTTTTGTAATTGTATGTTTTCATCAGGTGCTACTATGTCTATTTGATTTTCGGCTTCTCTACGTGCATTTTCGAATATTCTATTGATTATCTCCTCATCTTCGTTATCATCTAAATTAACCGCTAGAGAGTCGACACTACCATGGAAGATTTTAACACGTGATAGAGCGTCTGCGTTAGTATTTTGACGACCTTTCTTGTATATAACTTTATAATCGTATTCCGAGAGTTTTAAACGCCATCTAGTTAATTTAGAGTTAGGATCTTTTAATGACATTAGCCAGGTGAGAGGCCTGTGGTCTGTGTAGATAATAAACTTTCTACCATAGAGGTAGGGTCTGAAATATTTAATTGCCCATACTATGGCGAGTAGCTCCTTCTCTATTGTAGAGTAACGAGATTCAGTATCTGACAGTGTTCTGGATGCGAATGCTACTGGTTTGTCCGATCCTACTATTCCTTGGGATAACACCGCACCTAATGCTACATCTGATGCATCGGTGGTGAGGATGAAGGGCTCATCGAAATTCGGATAC
This sequence comes from Phlogophora meticulosa, assembly GCA_905147745.2. Taxonomy (NCBI): domain Eukaryota; kingdom Metazoa; phylum Arthropoda; class Insecta; order Lepidoptera; family Noctuidae; genus Phlogophora; species Phlogophora meticulosa. Next base: position 6,187,000 of record LR990528.1, on the reverse strand, counting down.
TGTAGTATTGGGGCGTTAGTCAAGATCTGTTTACACTTATTGAATGCTTCTAAGAACTCTGGGGAGTGTGTTACTTTACTATTTTTCTTTAGACAAAGAGTCATTGGTTTTGTGAGTTTGGCAAAATCTTTTATAAATTTTCTGTAGTAACCGACTAAACCAAGGAAGGCTTTTATTTCCTTCTGAGACTTTGGTAGGGGGAAGTTAATTACGGCTTTTATCTTGTCCTTGTTTGGTTTTAAACCTTCGTCTGTTAGTTCATGTCCTAAGAAGTTAACCTGTTTTTGTAAAAATTGTGATTTATCTAGCTGAATCTTTAGATTATGTTGTTTGAATCTATCGAATACCTGTTTTAATTTTTCCATGTGTTGCTGCAGGGACGTAGATGTTATTATTACGTCGTCTAAGTATGTATAAACATTTTCTAAGCCTCTTAATATATGGTCCATAAGTCTTTGAAATGTACTTGGGGCATTTTTGAGACCAAAGGGCATTCGAAGGAACTCATAGTGTCCTCGTTCTGTGGTAAATGCAGTTTTTTCAATATCATTTGGGTGCATTTCCACTTGGTGATAACCGCTAGCAAGGTCTAGGGTAGTGAAGTATTGTGCTCGTCCTAATCTATCTAATATATCATGAATGTTTGGTAAGGGGTATTTATCTTCAACGATACGATCGTTGAGACGTCTGTAATCTATTACAAGCCTCCATTTGACGTTACCTGAGGAATCGGGCTTCTTGGGTACAATATGTACGGGACATGACCAAGGGGATATGCTCTCTCGCACGATACCTTGCTGAAGGAGCTTGTTTACTTGTTTGCGAATTTCTTCTCGTTGTTGAGGAGCCTGTCTGTAACTACGTACGAAAACTGGTGTATTGTCACTTAATCTAAGCTTGTGTTTAACGGCATGTGTAAAAGTAAGTGGTATTTCTTCCGCATAAAACAAATCCCTGTACTGATAGCATAACCGGGTTATTTCGCGCTTTTCTTCTTCGTTTAGATGATCTGTATTGATTTTTTTTAGGTTTTCGTTTAATGTTTGGTCCATGTTAGTTTTAACCTGTATGGTATTAATATCGTGATTATCTTTTTCGTTAATTTTGGGAAACTCTTCTAATTCAATTGACGGCTTAAATGGAATGCATTTCTTCTGGTCACTATGATTAATTACCGATGTTTTAAAAGAACCGTTTGTAACGTTTACTATAGCTGCTGGGGACATAAGACCATCTGACCAGATTAAATCGTCGTGAAGGTATTGTCCATCTAGGTAGTTAGTTTTTATTTTTACAATCTTTTCGCATCTGGGTTCTATACTTATCTTTTGGGGTGGAGAACTAAAGTGTATTGGTATTTCCGCTGTAGATGTACGTAGAATATTATTATTTAAATCTATGTTACTCTTTAATTTTTGCAGAAGGTCAATTCCGATAAGACCTTTATATTTAGGATCAAAGTCAAATATTAGAAATTTATGTGTTATATCGCTATTAAACGCGGGAGGTAAAGGAAGATAAACTACCTTGTCGTGAACTGATGAGCTGTGTGCTGTATTAATTTGGAAGGGTTCTGTTTCTACGCAGTACTCAAATATAGTGCCTGCAACTACGTCAGTTGCTATAGTTGAATGGCTGGCCCCTGTATCTAAAAGAAACTTACCGTCAAACTCTGGTAGTATTATGTACGGTAAATATTTCTTGGTCTGGAAATTTATCGAAACTAGGTCTGGTTGTCTCGGTTGGTGTCCAAGGTAAAATCCTGGTTAGCACCTACCTCTTGTTCGTTCACGGTTGCATTCGGTTCGAACGATATGCCGTTACCGTCTGGTACATTGTCGTAGAGTCCCATGTCACTGGGTCCTGGTTGATCTTGTGTGGCCATCTGAATTGGAATGTAGTACAACTGCTGAGCGAACTGTGGTTTTTCTGGCTTACCTGCCGTACGCATTGTGACGTCCGATGATACTGGCGTGGGAACCACCTGTTTTGGAATGTTGGGTTGATTCCTAAAGTTACCTGAACCATTTGGTCTAGAGTTACCTGACGCTGGTCTGGCTTTCCAGGGTAATGCGGATTGTACCCATTGTTGACGCTGTTCGGGGGTCATATTATTTTGTTGCGGTACAAAATTTTGTGGCGGAATAATAAAGCCTGGTACGAATGGGTTAGCTGTATTACGGATGGGATTATTATTGCCTGGTTGTTTAGGTAACTCCTTTGGCTTTGCTTGTGACGTTGAAGGATTATTATTAATATAGTTACCTCTATTATATGCAAGCCTAGCCTCTTCCTGTCTAGCCGCTATAATGGCTTCTTCGAAGGTCTCTGGTTTTGCGATTCGAACGCCCAACGAGACGTGGAAGTCTAACTGGTTTATATACTGTTCAATAACCATCTTTTCGTAATAAGATTTATTACCATGCTCTCCTACGGAATACAGAGTATCTAACAGCTCACGGAGGCGTTTGCCGAAGCTTTCGGCGTCTTCTCCTTTAGACTTACGCACTCGCGTTAGCTCCTGCATAACTTGTATCTCGTTTCGTGGTTCGCCAAGTCGCCTAATTAACGCGTTTTTAACTGATGGCCATGAGTTTAAGTAGCCTTCATACGCTATTGCGTCTATGGCTGGACCACCAAGCCTACTTTTAATTAAACAAATAAATGCTGGATGTGCACGATCTGCCTCGGAAGTTAACTGTAATAAGTTTTCTACTTCCCTAATATAATAATTAAGTAATTTAGGATTACCATCATATCTTGGCATTAAATCTGCTATTAGTTTGTAAGGTTTATAGTTAGCATCATAATCCCTGAGCGACATTGTTTTACTGTAGCTTTACTGCCTAGTGGCGCTTAACGCAAAACAATAGAGGTGTCAAATTAAACACTTGGAATTTACTCGTGGAATATTTACGCTACTTATTATAATTATGTGGATGCCTACTGCGATTTTAGCTTATAGACAGACACACAGATTAACACAAAAATACACAAATAAAAAAAAAATTGACAGGAAATAGAGCAAGGACACTTGGTAAATAAGAGCACTTACCAAAACAGCCACTGCATCTCCCGTCGAGTCGAGTCTCGGCCAGCACAGCTTCCTCCAATTCTCCGGAGAATTATCCCGATGACCGTAGAGGTGTCCGACCGCGCGATAGGTTCTTTGTAGACCGCGATAGAACGATTTGAGAACCGTCACTCTTAAGATGAAGAGTTGGATTCGATCTTAGAGCGTCGCGATCCTACCGACTGCGCCAGTTATGTTTCGGCGGTCGGGATTTTAGTTAAAAAAATATTTATTTGTTACAATATTAATTTAATTACTTAATACAGGATATTGAGCTGGTGGCTAGTGTAAGACTGAATATAATACAAAAGAAAAACAAGTATCTCTGATTTCCAGTAAATGCATAGTTGCAATACGATGCATGGTGACGGTGGCTGTATACTCAGCGTAAACGTGTGTTACGAGGAGTTAACTCGCAGCATGTCTTTTTCTTCCATACTATCAGCCGTCATCTCAATAGTCACCTACTTCTTTCTATCTTTTTTCACGCGAGCTATCCATTGTTTCTTTGGTCTTTCTCAAGGGTTAAAACCTAAGTAAAATAAATATTGTTCGGCAAATTATTTCATAAAAATGTTATTTTGTTTCGGATCGTCTATGTCGCCATTGTTCAACAGCGGGTGTATTCAGTGTACAATCATTGTTTAATTGATTATTTTGATCAAAAACATGTATGCCACCACTTTAAATTCAATATTTTTACCACATTGTGATCTCAGTCTTACTATACTCGTATCTACTTAGGAAACTCAAAGTACGTACCCGCACCCACAGACCACAAACTTGAGTCACTTCTCAGTTCCTGCCGACTTTAGGCGACTTCAAATAACAAAATTATTCCACGTACTACCCTGTTTAATTCGTACTAATTCAACTCGATTCCTTTTGTCATTCCTTTACCTCGGCTAATAATAAAGCCATTAAAAAAATTGGGAAGGTATTATGTAGGTTTTATATCGTATCTTGGAAATGTTATGATGGCTCACTGGTTTAGGCCTCGCCTCTTGTGCACGAGGTTGTGAGTTCAAACCTGGACAATTACCTAAGTGACTTTTGCAATTCATATGTACTTTCTAAATGTATCTTGGACGTCACTGACATCGGAGAAGGAAGCATCGTGAGGAAATCTGGGCTTATATAAGTCTGAAATCGCCCACCCGTCTTGAGCAAGCTTGGTGATTAATGCTCGTGCCTTCTGTGTATGAGAAGAGGCCTTTGCCCTGCAGTGGGACAGTAACAGGCTGGTATTTTTATTATTACATCGTTTCTTAAGGCATGCAAATTGTTGGCTTGTTAGTCTTTTAGTTAGGTCCGTGATGTGGATAGATTTTGATCAGGTAGGTACGTGATTTTATGTTTTCCTTCTTGAATGTAACTTTTTAACTTACTTTAGGTAAGTACTACGGGAAAAAATGTGTTGGTTTTATGACACATCATATGACAGTATGCAAATAATAACAAGTTGCACAACTGAGAAGCACGTGGTTTAATAATATCATGTATGAGTGGATTGACGATTAGGCTACGCTTGCCGAGGTCGGTACGTGGATGGGTGACATTCAATCACATTTTGAGACACTGTCTTGTCTCAGAAACACATTAAGCCGTTGGGCCCAAATGTCATTTAATGATCAATGATAGTCGTAGGTAGTGATACAAGTAGTAGTAATTAAGACTGGAAGCCGACCCACAACATATGTAGTTGGGTAATACGAGTAGCTAGAAAGAATATAAAAAATAAAATAAAATAAATATTGCTGGACAATCCACACAGCATCATCTAGCCCCAAGCTAAGCTGAGCTTGTGTTATGGGTACTAGATGACTGATATACTTAATACTATACATAACATACATAGATATTTTTTTTATACATAGGAAATACCCAGAACACTCGGAACAAATATTTTTTGCAAATCGTACAAACATTTGTCCCAAGGCGGGAATCGAACCCGCAACCTCTTGCGTCGCAGGCGGACCTTCGCCCGCCGCGCCACATCGGTCGTCAAATATAATACAATCCTATTTGTAGTAAACCATGAAAACATACAAATAATGAATTTAAGAGCTACATAGCATGTTACAAAGCAAAACTCTTTATAAGTACGAGTATTATAAGATGTCACCAATTATCATACTTGTACTAGTAAGATTACGCTCAATATTTTACCTACGAACTAATTTTCTCCAGTTCCGGACTTCAGTATGCAACTTCCATTAGGTAGTAATCGAGCACTGTACACACTTTCCGGTCTGCACCGGTAAATGGTTAACCTACAGCATTTGAGATGTCCCAGAATTAATACTACTATCAATAGGTAGTGTTACCAATTCTGGTATCCAGTATCAATACGTTCAAAATCAAAATTCATTTATTCAAATTAGGCTGAGAATCAGCACTTTTTGAACGTCAAAGACGTTTACATAAGACAGTCCCCCAAAACGCCCACCCTTCACCACTTCCTAGTTTTTTTGCTGGGAAGAAGAAGTGGAGGAACAAACTCCCCAGCAACACGTCTGTCTGATAGGTTTGAAGAACCTGAAGCTATACAACACATTATGTCAAAAATAATAATTATGTCAATCATCTTTATACGTCATTCAATTAAATAATTTGCTACATGTTAGCTAGCACACACCAATATGCCAAAATAAATAAATAAAAAGTTATATATACCAAAATCGACAATTAACTCAAGCAATTAACTCAAGCAATTAACTCAAGCGTTATAACGTAGACTTACTTTTCAGATTATCTAAAGAACTAATTGGTAGGTACTGATTTTTATTAAAGAAGTTACGTATAATTTTATAACTATTGGTACAAACTAGGTCAAGGGTAGGCTAACTTTTTTCGTCAGGGCCAAAAAAACCGTAGATTTTTTCGGGTCGTAAAAAAATATTAATTTAATTATCGGCATTTATCGTACCACACTTTAATAGCTTGAATGGTTACAGCTCGTGAGGCGTGTCAGAACCTTGAATTCTGACCCGAATTATTGTTCATAGGTACTTCTTACGTACTTTTACCTTATAATTCACAAAATTATTACTGTCAAAATGACATGTGTCAAAACCCTTTGCAGGCCAAAGTGGGCCAAAAATGTGACGAAGTAGGTTATCTCAGGATTATCTAAAGTTGTGGTAAAGTACTTGTGTCATCTATCTCCTTTCAAAAGTAAAGGTATATAATATACATATATCTGCTACTTAAACGTTCGTACTTTAAGTTCTGAGTTGATCTCTAAGATTACTGACACATGCGTGCACTGACTAGACAGGTGTGGACCTGTCCAGTCAGTTCACACAATGTGAGTGAGTCACACAGTTGATGAAAGTATCTCGCAGATATTAGTGGTCATATCTGTGTGATCCTTTCCTCAAAAGACCGTCTCCGACACTAATCTGGATGGTCCTGTTATGATCTGATCAAGATAATGTCTGGACTTTAAAAGAGACTGGTACTCTTGAGTTTGTTTCGGTATTTCTTCTCAAAGTAGTCTATTAGGGAAACACCGACTTCACTAGTTTAGAAAAAGTGTTTGTAAAATTTATATACATATAATTATATTTTCTATTTATAACTTTATGTGGGATGCAACATGTGTCGACTCCCTTGCGCCATCCCATCTTCCTAGTACGGTGGATTGTGCAGGTGCGGCTGCTGCAGGTGCAGAAAACCTCAAACGGCGAAAATACAACAACCTAACTGGAAGTTATATGTTTGAGCCGTTTGGGGTTGAAACACTAGGGCCATGGGGTCCGTGTGCCCATTTAGTTTTTAGAGAAATCGCGAAACGTTTGGTCGACTCTTCACATGACCAGAGGGCTGGCCTTTTTTTTTGGCCAAAGAATCAGCATTGCCATTCAACGTGGCAATGCTGCCAGCCTTCTGGGCACTTTTCCCGTTGACAACGATGCGGATGAATTTTTTGATGATTATTTATTTTATTTTATTTCTTCATATATTAATAATCGTATAGAGATAATTTAACAGATATAAAACTCAACGTGTCTTTATAACTTTATAATTCAATTTAATTATATTAATTCCTAAAACAATTTATAGGAATTAATATAATTTATAGTTTAAAGATCAAATGCATCCCTTTTGGGGTAAAGCAATATATTATTCAATTAATAAAAAAAATGTGTTTTGTATGTCTCCTGTAATTTTTAATACAATAGGTACCTGACCAAATTAAAAACTGCTACATACATTTTATTATTCTGTGCAGGATTGAAGTGAAATTATAAGTACAAATCAAAGCTGTTCCTCACACAACATCACCTATGACTTTATCAGCTCGCCAGCACAAAGATAAATCCTGAGAGTTTTTCGTTATTTGGCTAGATTTAATAAAAAAATATGTAAGTATTTTAGAAATAAATAAATTCAATTTCTTAAAGGACAATTTTTAATAATACCTATCTTTTAATTTACTTTACTTTGTATAACATTTGCATGCTATATTAAGACAGGATGTACATGGACCCTTTCATATAATTGAAGAACTTATTTGTATGTACCTACATTCTAAGCAAATTTTTAAGACCTATTAGTCCAGGATCCCTGGTACATTTTTGCAATTGATTACTATCAAGTTCATTTTTCGTGAGTATCTTCATTTTGATGAGACACCCAATAATTTCCTGTAAGAAACTCGATTGTGGTAGCTAACAGAAGTGATTCTCAAATATTTATGACTATCTGAATTCTGAACTGATTCCTTTTTTTTTAATGTCAAGATATATATCTAATTTATTCGAAAAAATATTTGTTCTACAAAATCTATGGTTTGATCAAAGAGTCTTTCCAACGTGTATCGATAGAGGTCATCATAAATAAATACTAACCAGCTGACATATTTGTTTTTATTTAGTTAATATTTATATATAATTTAACGGTCACATTGTCCTACAAATTGCGTGGTACGTTATCCCGGTCCTTCGCTCAAAAGTAGTAGCTACCAGAATCGAGAGTTTCTTACAGGAAATTGTAGGGCGTCTCATCGAAATGAAGTTACTCACGAAATATTAGCTTGATAGTAATCAAGTGCAAATATGTACCAGGAGTCCTGGACTATATTCTATTCTATGCAACTACGAGTATATTTATGCAATCCGACTTACGGCAGTCCGTCTTCGGTATGCAAGTTCCATTAGTGTCGCGGACCATACCGTCTATGCAGACACATTCCGGTCTGCATAGGGAGGTGCCCCCCCCGCAACGTATCGGGTGTCCTAGGTCGTCACACGTCTTCGGACCACAGTGGGCACACTCCACGTTTACTTCGTTTTCTTTGCACACTTCCCGTTTCACGACTGAAAAAAATAAATTAAAATTTTGAGTATTTAGTTGATGTTAATGCAAATTATGTACAGAATAGATTACTCTAGCAGTGAAAAGTACTACAGACTATATTTGGTTGGACTTGATAGAGTAGGAGTCACAAACGTCTTTTACACCACGTACCTACGTGGTGGACTTTTTATAAAAAAAACGTAACAAATATTTAAGTACGTACATAAAATATGTTTAATTTCGTACATAATGATAGTACTCAATAAATAAGTACTTTTTAATTATCATGTGGAAGCAAAAACTGTTATATTAGGAATAACAAAAGTCCAGTTTTTTAAAGACATCAATCACTGCCTATTTCCTAAAATGTTATAATTTATGTCATTTTAGGATAGAGGCAGTGATTAAAACTCTATAAGTATTTTTATTTTTTCTCATATTTTGTAGTTGTATAGACGCTAGCAAATCAAGCTACCCCGATGTGTCAAATTTTACCAATTGAACATGAACCTTATGTTTTTGTAATAAAGTTGAAAACCTCACATTGGGGAAGCTTGATGTGCTGGCTTCAATACACGTGTAGCAGATATTTTGTTAAACGTTTTGTCGTAACCTGATTCAAATGTTCGGGATAATACTTATTGGCTCAGTATTTTTCAGGGCATATCAGGGTCGTACCTTATTACATGGGACTTAAACATAACTGGCGAAAAATGGGTGCACACTAGGTACAACTCTGCCTAACACACCGCCTCACCACCACAGGCGTGATGTGTATTAAATGATTAGTCGCATGGAAACTGACGCTGTTCAGTGTTTTGTTCCAAATAGAAAATCCATTCAATATCCATAAGAAGTATGAGCATTTTACAGTTTCAGCAGTTGAATTCTCATACCTCTAAGTAGGTCTGAGTAAACGGGGTAACTTATTTTATCTAAACGACAGAATTTCTTGTGCACACGCCAGCTCCTCAAGCTATCCACAACTATCAAATTTTCCCGATTGAAAATGAACCTTATTATTTGTAAAAAAACTGAAAAACTATCACTAACTATAAAAAATTGACAGAGTAGGGTAGCTTGATGTTGCTGGTCTCTGTACCTGGCAATATTAAATAGCACGTCTTTGTGCCGCGCGTATATTGCAACTAGTGTTTTATAACTTCGTGGAATATGAACGAGCGAACGAGTTCACCTTTTGGAATAACATACTTGAAAATTCATATACGAGTTGCGGAAAAAGGTGAATTTGAAAAGTTCGTAAAGTAACCACGTTTATTATGTACATAACATAACATTACGCCTGTATTCCCAAAGGATAAGCAGAGGTGTACTTGTTTAGTACTAGGCATTGTAGTCCTGCAGCTCATTCAATTACGTGGCAATTGAAATATTCAATCCCGCGCGGGAACACGCGGGATCCCGCATCTTTGAAATTATGTTATAAAATCAAATTGGATCTACTGAGTACTGTGTAAAAAATCAACCTTCATTAAACATTTATTCCACTAAGCAACAGAAATTATTTCTTTACTATTAGTTAAGTATAAAAAATTAGTAAACTGTTTTCTTAAATTCATTTTTAAATGTTTGGCATAGTTTAATAGTTTTTTTTTTTTAAGTTTATCCTTACACCTAACAACAGTTTTATATTTTTAATTCAGTCTTATTCATATGATGACTAATAATAATCAAATCACAACTTTTTTTTTAGTTGCTATTACTATGATATCAACCTATGGTAACTTTTGAAAATACGCTCTTAAGAAGCAATTGGCATTTATTGTATCATCTCCCAGACTGCTTCTGAATGAATTTCAAATATATCCTGATGCTGAAAACGCTCTCTCGGCTTCTACGCTAGTAGGGTGAACCGTCAGGCTATATACATACCTATTCGTGCTTCTAGTAAAGTTGTTTTAGCGCCAAATTTTTAATTTACGGGATCCGCGGATCTGCGTTTTGAAGATGCTGGATCCCTCCAGCAGATTAATAAAAGCAGTGGGATCCTGCGAGAATGCGTGATCCTGTTTTGCGGGATTGCGATTCCTATATAGTACACTCTCAGTCCGCCAGTTATGAATAAGTCCCATGAAATGGACGCATATGTAGACTCCGAGTTGCTATTGAGAAATCACAGACGGAAAGACCCAGTAACACTTTCCCCAATCTGGGGATAGAACCCAGGCTCTCATGTTCAGCAGTAGCGCTTATTACCACTAGGCCAACGAGGCAGTCCATTATGGAAATTTGTACTTAAAATTTGTTAAATGTAAAACTACTTTTACGCGATACGAATTCTATCGGCTCAAATATGCACGAATGGATTCTCCACTGACATTGTGGGAACCAGTGTTCCAACGGCTCTTCGAAGTTTGCTATTGACAAAATCATTTGATCAGATAAAGGAGAGCTGGAAATGCTTTTCGATATTTTACATTTTCTGAATATTTGTATTTTTAATTTTAATTGGTTTAACTGAAAATGATGGGGTCCTGGTATTGTAAAGATTTAATGTTAAAACAGACCTTATTGCATACAGGCTGATAGAACATTTGTTCTCTATGATTTCAAACAATCAATAAAGATTTGAAAGGTTCAAATTTAGAACGGGTCTTGTGTCAAGGGTAAGGGTGTTTGTAAGTTAATTATACGTAATACTAGTAATATGTAGAAATGTTGTTGATTGTACGTTAACCTACTTAATTGTATACTTAGACGTAACAAAAAATGTACAACTGTTTATTTTTCCTTATTATAATAAAAAAAGGGTAGAGAACATTTTTGATTGTAGTTTTGGAAGTAAGATAAATATCATAAAATCACCGATGCCCTCTCTTACAGTATCATAATCATCGTCCTGCAATCTATTTGGGGTCGGTGTAGCATGTTTTTTCTTCTTTCATGTTATATTGGATCATGATAATAAGTTAAATCTCAATGTTACCAAGGATTGCTATCCAATAAATTTTTCTCGAACAACCCTTGAATATTTGACCGTCAGATTCTCATGAGTATCTCAAATATTTAATTCGGAAAGCGTGCATACCAGTAACCTACGTGTTCTTTGCTCTTCCTCATAAAAATGCAACGGGGAAAATTTGCAACAGAATACCGGATATATCTTATATACCTTTGCCAGCAATGCTTTATAAAATGCATACAGTAAAAGATATATCTTTACTTGCATTTAAAACTTCTTCATTATTTTCTAGAAGTTGGTACTTCTAGTAATTTAAGGACTATCAAAAGGGCCTCCATTATAATATACTTTATTTTTCCCGGCGCGGTACCTAAGGCAGTATTATTGGTATAGCGTTTGTAGATTGGATGATCATTCGTCCACAGCTTGAGCATTTTCGTAACACATTCTGATGCGATAGTACGACGTAATCAAGTACTCTTCATGCTACGTCAAATAGTTCTTCTGATATAATTACCGTAGGTAAATTCTTCTAGTTAAACATTGCTATTACGAGATTACAAAAAGAAAAAAAAAAAAAATTATTTGTATTTACTGTTAATTTTTTTGTGACTTTGTCCGCATGGAATTTAACAAAAATGGGTTTTAACTTTTTTTGCGGGACCCTAATTCTTTTTTTATTAAATAAAATTAGCCTAAATCGGTCCAGCCATTTTGGAGATTACCTCAAATAAAAAGACAGACAAAAATTTAAAAAAATATTTTGTTGATAAAACTACCGTGCATACTATAACGAGCTGCTATTTTGAGATTACAAACCAACACTTCAATTTTATTTATTTGTACAGATAAACCAGAAGCAAAACTTACCTTCACTATGTATAAAATAAACCCAATATGTGGCCACAAGAACTATCACAAACAACTTGGACATCGTAAAGAAATAAACGACCACTACAACCGTCGGACTCAACAAGAATGACATTTACAAACAACTATAATTTTAAATTCAACTCTCTTGCCATTCAACTTTTTCCTTTTGAATGACTAATTCACAATATTACACAATTGACTAGATATTTTTCCTTAATATCTGGACGTATTTCAAGTTCACTTGCAATGTAATTAGTTTGTTAATTGTGAATGAAATCAAGTCTGCAATTTGATTCGGTCATTGTCTGGGTTCAAAGGAAAATTCTGTTTATATCACGTGATTTTCGCTCATCTTTTGTTTTCGCCTGAGTTTTCCTTGTGATGTAGGGTAATGCCTTTTCCTATATTTGTGGTGATAAGAATGCGGTGTTTGTTTGATTATGTTATGAGTGAGAGCACGTAATTCAAGTACTTATGTTTAATGGTTTGGAATTCACAGAATCTACTTGGTTAGTATTGTCCTCCCAACTTATACAGGGTGGTGGGAAGAACGCCGGACATTTTTAAAGGGATTGCAGTACTAATAAGAATGAACAAGTTTGACTATTGGGGCAAACTCTAAAATACAAAAAAATAAAAAATCAAAATCAAAATAGGCTCACACTCGTCACATTAAAATTTCAGTGAAGCGGTCATATTGGCATATAAGTGACGGCAACCCATAAGTAATTTACATGGACGAATACCTATCTGACCTCCACAGCCCAGCCTCTGGGCAACATGATATCCCCTTAGTGAGACTGGTTATCAGACTTTCAGGCGTCTGACTACCCGTAACGACTGTCAATCTATAAATGGCAGCCGGGACCAAAGGCTTAACGTAATTTCTTCTCGATATGTATAAAGAAAGAAAGTAAGAAAAAACATTTATTCAGCACAGGCTCAGGCACACAAAGACACAATACTAAAAATAGAAAACAAAAAATAAAATAAACAAAAAATGAGTAACAAGAAATACATTAAAAATATATATACGAGTAAGTATACATATATTATTAAGTATGTGCCTTACGGCTGCGCTAAAAAGGTCCAGTTCAGCAAAAATGCCAGACAACCAGCGCCTGACGCTGGTTTTCAACTGGACCTGGATATGTGAAGCAAACCTTCTCTTTGGAAGAGGGAGTGGGCTTTAGCAAGCCCAGTGTGGGTTGATAAATTGTCACATGTCTTTAAATGTTTGGTTCTAGGGCATGCTGGTTTTCTCACGATGGTTTTTTAATACCGTCTTGAGAGCTGTTGTAATCAAATAATTAACGCAAAGTAAAGCGCCTGGGCTCGACTACACATACTACATGTTAGTCTGGCCCCCTCACTTTTACCTAAACCCGTTTTAATAAAAGAAAAGGCTTTCCCAACTTCTTTTACTACAGTGATCTATAGGGAGCACTTTTGCCTAAAGCCCTAAAAGTTGAAAATAGAATTCTGAATTCGAGAAATATTCAAATTCAAATAAAGCTGTCACGCCATTAGTGATGTTATGAATTGAATAACGAAATATGCAAATACTATTCAAAATTCGAAGACAAAAATTCGCAAAACATCAAAATATGAAATCCTTGGGAATGGTCCGCTGACAACATATCTCAGGACAAAAGCTTCTCCCTCAATTCCCTCTATTTGTCTCAATATACTCTCGGCGTATATCGGATTTCTTTTCAAAAGCCTCTTATCCCGTTTCCTCCGTGTTTATAGTTTTTGTCTGGGTAGTGAAGTGCTTCAGTCCTTATAACACTTCATTTTTTCCTATCTCAATGGCATAGGATCGTAATTTTATACCTGATGTTTGAATTTTAGAAAATTTAACTAAGTTATGATGTAATTTTATCTTGACTGCAGCAACACAGTTTAATATTATGTTTAAATCACGTATGTATTCCCAGAAGGGTCAGTCAGAGATATATACTTTACATACTTTCTTTAAAAAAAAAAAAAAACGTTGCCCACACTAGGAATTTCTCCTGTGTCGTGGGTGCGTTTACAAACATTTAAAGTCACTTACACAAACAGCCAGACCCGGAACAACTACCTGTAGGCCATACAAATATTTTTTCCGTGTGGGAATCGAACCCACGACACGCGGCGCGGCAGCCGATCGCTCAGCAACTGCACCAACCGTGCCGTCAAAATAAAAATTAAAATATAGTACCTACTTATGTTACGTTATCTTCAAAAATGTTATTTGATAACATTTAAACATTAAAAGTAAAAGTTAATACGAATAATTAGTTAATAACGACATTCAAGCACAAAACTTATTGATTTCGGGTTTGCTGTTACTCAGTGTACAGAGGGTAATGTGTCAAATTTCTATGATAGTTTTTCAATTTTATTATAAACGTATAAGGTTCATGTTCAATCGGTAAAATTTGACACAATGGGGTAGCTTGATGTGCTGGCGTCTGTACATAAATAAACCGCAATGTGAGCATTCAGGGACGTTTACAACTGGGCTATGCCCAGCTACCTAGCACCACGAATTAAAATGAACAGTAATATCAATCGGTTCTTAATTGGTACCGTCATCAGACTTTGTGTCCATTGACCTTAGTCTGTCTCCTATTATGCAGGAGACAGACTAAGGCCAATGGACGAAAGTGGAAATTTTGTATTTTTTAAATTTCTCCGTTGTCCAAGGCGATAGAATCGTTTCATCGGTACTCGACGCTTTTCTGGTTTTCGGGAGTGTGAGAGTGAGCAGTGGTTTGGAATGATGTGGCTGGCCTATCCCAAAATGAACAAAAACCGGCCAAGACGACACGGTTGGCGCAGTGGTTGTCCATCGGCTGCTGCGCCGCGTGTTGTGGTTTCGATCCCCGCACGGAACAAATATTTGTATGACCTACAGGTAGTTGTTCCGGGTCTGGCTGTTTGTGTATGTGAGTTTAAATGTTTGTAAATGCACCCACGATACAGGAGAAATTCCTAGTGTGGGGAAACGTTTAAAAAAAAAAAAAAGCGCGCGTCGGACTCGGACACGAAGGGTTTCGTACCATGGCGAGAAAAAAAGCACCAAAAAATCACTATACCTTCCTTGGCTTCTTTGGCCTTCTTTTAGTTTTCTTCTTATTATACATTTCGTAATAGCGTCATTAGAAATAAACACTCTGTGTAAATTTAATACGTCAAGTGCCAGACTACTAACTAACTCGTGTCAACAATAGTTTTTCTATTGTTGTTAATTGCGTGGCAGCGAATGTGTTAAACTGTCTACCTATTACGGTTCACGAGATACGGGCCGCTGACAGACAGTCGGACGGACGTCAGAAAGACTGACAGCTTCCTCCCTGACCCCCCTTGGGGTACAAACGGTAAAAATAATAAAATATACTTATAATTGCAAAGATAAGTTGGAACGCAAATACTGCTTGATTGCATACAGAAATTCTCTTGATAATTTATTATTTCCAGGAAAACACTTCTGTTTCTGTTTTCAAGCGAAGGCACCAACCCTTCGCTTGAGGACATCCACAGACACACAGAAGGGCAATTACGCCATACTCTGTTGGGTTCTTTATTGTTAATTGGCACTGAAACATTTACAAAACGAAACAAATATACCTACATAGAATCGAAGTTCAAAATAAATGAAAGCTTTTTAATGTTGAATTCAACTACACTCTTTTCATTTTGCATTACTATTATTTTTATGCGTTTATTAGTGTTATGATCGTAATATTTTTCAATAATTGAATAAAGAATTAATCAACTGCCAAGTTTTTCCCAAATACATAAGGGTTGACTTCCAGTTTAACCGTAAGCTGTACCAGTATTTTAAATGGGCGACTGCCTATTTGACCTCCACATCCAAGTAACAGGGCGACTCTTATCCCTTTGTAAGACTGTCTAAAGATCTACGAATGGAAGCCGGGATCAACGGCTTAACCGGCTCTCCGAGGCATGGAGGGGTCTCGGTAAGTTATGGATGGTCACCCATCTACGGAACAACTGCAGCAAGCGAAGCGTAACACTCGATCGAGTCATGTAGCTGTTAGTATTTTACTAAAAGAAAAACTTTTTTTTTTTGTTATTTGCGCCTAAAACAAACAAAACACACCCACGCTTTGTACATAACTGGTGAAATGTGGGTGTTAGGTACGAGTACTATAAGTGCACCTCTGCCTTACCCATCGGGGAATATAGGCGTGATGTTATGTTGTGCTTAACATTGTAAGGAATGGAAAACGTGAATATATGTGAACATGTTTTTTTTTTTTTAATTCTGTCGAGATGCAATCCTCATGGACGGCCTTGGTCGCTCCCCACAATAGAGGATTATGTCTCTTACTGACTAAAATCTTAAGAATACTACCAGTACCATAACTTGGAGCCATACTCGTACAATCAGACATACATGATGCAAAAGAGCCTGACTAAAGAATTTTGATAGAAAAAAACAACCATTCACAAGTAACAAGAATATAAATAACGCTAGTAAAAGCCGAAGCTGTTGCAAACTACTTAACTTTTTACGTCGGTGTAATCTATTTTAGCCGTATGAAGGAGCTAAGTGTAGTCAGGAAACTTCAAGGAAAATAAATATCGTCGAATAAGAGTTGTTCGTGTAACTTCGAAGTTGTGTGCGGAAGTACGTAGCTTGAAATGTTCCAGTGTATTCGTTTAGTGGAAACAGGTACACTATTCCCGTGTGTAAAGAGCTTTTCGAACCAGTTTTGTGCATGTTTAAAACATTTGTGAAGTTCTTGAAACTTTGTTATTTGAGTGAGCGATGCGTTGCTAATATTGTAAGTTTGATCAACTTTACGCTGAATGGCTGTTTGTTGCATGAATATTTATGAATGTGATTCTGTTAGATGTGTTATTTGCTTGTTAATTTTGAGTAGGCGCTATAGCTAATAGTTTCCATGTTGGAGATTAACGCCGAGTTTCAGCAATGAAACGGAAGGCGATTGGCACACCTAAAAAGTGTTCAATCTATACATAAAATTAATCCCTCTTGGTAACGCAATAACTTGAGAACTACTTAACTTTTTTTTTCTAATACTTTGTAGAAGGTTCTCATAGAAAGAAAAATTAATACAATTGCGCAGGAAATTGGAAAATCGGAAATTGCAAAATTCAATAGCACCTAAAAGGGAATCGAACCTAAGACACGCGGCGCAGCAGTCGATCGCTCAGCCACTGCGCCAACCGTGCCGTCAATATATTATAATACATTCATAAAATATCTCTGGTCGGAGCTTGGATTTGTGCCCGGCTAGTGACAATGGGCTAGCCCCCTATTACATAGCCTTGTATATTATAGCCTTACTCATCGCGAAATACAATCATGATGTTATTCATACAATATTATACATTAAAAAAAACAATACAAATACACTAATGAACATACTAAAGCAGTTATATAGCCCACAGTCTTTAGGTACTTACTTATTTCTTTTTATATTGTACGTTTACCTGTTCTCTTGTTATTCCACTAAATTTATTTCCAATTAGTAAAATACTTGGAACGAGTCGCGTAGTTTCCTTGTCTTAATTGAAGTGCGCCATGCAATTACTAAAACTTAGCGTTTAAGTTGTATGCAAATTATATGCGTCATAGTTTTTGTTTTAATTCCCTTTACATTGTTGGCTTTTCAGATAATTAGTTCGTGTATAACGTACCTTAGTTACCTACCTAGTACTACATTGTTTCTTTGGTTAACTTAATATGTAAGCTAGCAAGTTAATTTATAATTAGTTACGCATTACAGGAGGAGGATATATAAATTGTATGAGGAAGTTCATGATACTTTCGAAGGTACTCGTATAAGGTAAAAATATTGAATAATTCAAAGTTCTCCATTCAAACCATTTTTTTTTTTAAATTTAATATACTTTTAGTACAGTCGCACGGCTTGATCGAAGGTTAAGCTACACTTGCCGAGGTCAGTATGTGAAAGGTTGATCGTTCGTAACATATATAGACTCCTGCGTGCCTGGAAAAGCACGTTAAGCCGTTGGTCCCAGCTGTCATTTGTAGATATTTGACAGTCGGGTAGTCAGAAGCCCGAAAGTCTGACAACTAGCCACCACTACCAATGGGAATAGTAGCTAGTAGTAGAGGTCAGATGATAGGCAGACGCTCTATGTGAAATACTAGTTTCCGATTAGACTGAAAGCCGACCGCAATATAGTTGGATAAAGGCTACGTAGATGATGATGATGCTTTTAGTTTTCCGATAAAAACATGATTTATCACATGTTTGAGTATCAGACTGCATTGCATTGTAGTCTCCTTTTGAAGCTGTTAGATGATGTGGATGGAATTTGAAGCGCCTGAGATATATTTAGCGACAGATATGATATAGCGTCGGAGTGCTATTTCAATCGTACTGTGATGTACCTTCATCACTTATTATATCAAAATGTAAGAAAAGAGTTTGACGGACAACCATTTAGTTTAGTAGGAGATGTCTAGGGGCTGAAATAATTAATAATTAAGATATTTTAAATAATCGTTCAGTCCTGAAGAATTACAAAAGTTAATTCTTATAGTAGGGTCTAAAAAAAAATATGTTTGTCGTTTCTGAATTCCCGGTTTTGCAATGAAATACCCATTCGATGTTAATAAAAAAGGCGATTAGTACATCTAAACCATGTTCAAGCAATCAGTGTCAATCTATATTTAAAAATTATTCCCTGTTTCTCTTGGTGACGCCATTACATGAGAACTAATTAACTGTATTCATTCTTTTTCCAAAACTCTGTAGAAGGTTTTTATTGAAAGAAAAATAATTCTTAATAGGGTCTAAAAAAAAATATGTTTATCGTTTGTGAACTACCGGGTTTGCAATAAACTACCAGATGTTAATAGTAGCATTTAACTCTAATTCAATAAATATGCTTACTAAACATAGTTCTAAATTAGAGTGAAATTTAAAAAAAAGACGATTGCTTTTTAGAAGCTTTTTTACAACCCACGTCGGAACGGTCATAGGGTCAAAAGAGTTTCAAAAGAAAAAGTTAAAAATAAAATTTAAAAAAATCTTATTCGAAGACAAAACATAGCGAAAAGAACCCTTAAGAATATCAAGTTGCGAAAACAATTAAAACCAACAAAGAAAAAACAAAACATATTTCCCCTTTTGAAAACTTTCCTAACTGTTGTGAATATAGTCACGATCATTTATTCAGAAAGAGGTTTTAATTGTCTTCATGGTATTTTCAGGAATTATTTAGTAGTCAACGGTATTGTTCAGCTTCGTTTGTCTAGTGGTCACAAGCACTACTGCCGAGCATGAGGTCCTGGTATCGATTCCCGGGCGTCCAAAGTGTGGTTGGGTTTCTCCATATGGAATTGCTCAGTAGCAGCCTGGAGTCTGGTGTATGCCCGGTTAACGGGTAACTTGGGAAATGTGGATGTACTAAATTAGGTAAACATCTGCCTTAGGAGATTTTATTATAACGATACCGTACACCATAGGGTTTATGGCATTGCTATAATTTCAAAAAAATTACAATCATAAGTTAAGCTTAGCTAACTTTACACTTATGCAATTTTAAAAATCAAAGTACTGGAATGTTAACACGTTGAACGCCAAGTGACCGACACACAATACATTTTCTATTGTGTCTCGCTGTGTAGCAGTTAAGGTATTACCAAAGAAAAACTATAGCCACTTCGTTTATAATTTTGACAAAAAATAAAACCTCGGTGCTAATCACATCATTGCCACAAATAAAATCAAAATCACTATTCAATAAAATCAAAACCAGCCAGCGTGATTTAATAAAGCGATCTAACTTCCAAGTTCCCATTTTAAATTGTGCGCCGGTTACAAAATTGCATAACTTGATGCAATTAAAGATGAGTCGCTTTAAAAATTCCGCCTCAGCTCTTTCAATATTAAACTTTATTATGAAGGATGGAAAGTTTTAATAATCCCAAGCGACAAGCGGCTAGGACACAGAATAGAAAGGTACAGAAGTTAATCTCCATACAACGAGCGACGCACACACCCACAGAGGCGTACGTTGTCTAAAACTATCTCAAAAAAAAGTTGCGTGTGATCGGCGCTTGTTGTATGTATGTGAATTATGTCTATCTGGGCGTGCGTTTTCTTTCACTGTATGGAGTCGACCTTCTGTACCTATCTAATCTGTGTCCGAATCGAGATGGTGTAACCTCATTTCACACCGGGTGGATCCTACTCATTCATTTTTAAGGTGATAAGTAAGTTTATTATTAATGAGGTCATTTATTTTGCACCAAAACGAGATTATAAGGCGGCCGAAAATTTTAGTTGCGTTTTGTTTTAATGTAAGTTGGTTTAAAGCCGCTGAAAAATAAATTACTTGAGTGTCCTTTCGGTCTATCTGGTAAAAATATACTACATTTTTCTTCAACGTAGAAATTGTATCTTTTATTTTTTCTACTGACGTATTTTTGCTCGATTTGCTTCCAACTTATTCGACTGGGAAGTGAAAACTTTAACTCCTTTAGTTGGAATATTTCTGTCTAAAAAGATTAGAGAAAAGTGGTTACAGATTTGAACCACTTTTCTTTAATCTTATTCTTCGATTATAATTAACCTAACCGTATTCATCGTTTTAGCCTCACAACTTCCTCCTATCAATGAACTTTGCTGTCCTACAAAGTTAGTAGGCATGATGGCCTACAGCGGCGGGCTGTTAATAACACTAACTAGCCTCGCTGCCACGGACTTTCACTAAAGTAGGAAACGATATTACGCTCGTTCGTCGCCATTTTTAAAACTTTTCACAGCAACTTGTGCCTAAGTTTTTTTTTCTTTTTCTAAACAGCCAGTGATTGCCTTGTCGTGAGATTGCTTGTCAAGTGATTTAATTGAGAAGGCGGGCAGTTCCTTTTTTGAAACTTTTTTTGTATGTTAATAATGTTGCGGTTGCTTTTTTCTTTATTCAAGGAAATTATTTTAGTTCCTACTTCTATTTTGAAGAAATATGGCGACTATATTTGGCCTGGTAGTCCACACAGTCTATTCTATTAAATACATTTTTCTCGGTTTTATACGTGATCATCTACTTAGCCTTTTCCCAACCATGTTAGGGTCAGCTTACAGTCTTACGGGATTTAGCTGAATACCAGAAATTCACATAGAGCGAGCCTATCTGACCTCCACCACCCAGCTGCTGGGCAACAGGATACCTCTTGGTAAGACTGATTGTCAGACTTTCGGGCTTCTGACTACCGACTGGCAAATATCTACAAAGAACAGCTGGGACCAATGGCTTACCGAGCTTTCCGAGGCTAGGTGTCCTACGTATTCGTTAGTAAGTACTGCAAGTTTTGGACTTTTCTCTTAAACATTTTTCTAAATTATTTTTTTACGGGTGGAGACAGATACTTTATTTAGTATTGATTATGCGTACCGTATTACAAGTTTGTCCTTTCCTTTTAGGTCAGCTTACTAAAATACCACCGAACATTTATTTCCTCACCAAAGTCTTGGCCCTCTTCAAATAAATCTCTCTAATCTGTTGACCGACATCTTGAACTGTTTAGCTTAATACAATTACTTGTTTGCGTAATTGAATAAATTACAGGTCCAATCAAATTATCGGTGTGAATTATGTACAACAGATAATTATGTTTTATTCAGAGTGAAAACTAACATTATACTAAACATTGTAGTTATACAATTAAATTAAAACTTGGTCCGTAAGTAAGCCTTGATACAGTAGATGTTGATAAAATCCTACATTTCTCCTGAAGTATTTATCACATACCCCAGTTGTCTGCTCGTTTGTTCGACCTTTATGTAAGTAATAAGTAATATAATAAATTGGTTACATACGGTAGTACATGCTTCAGTTGTTTTGTTGATGGTTCGACTATTGTGTTGAAAATCGATGCCTTAACTACTGTAAAGGTTATATGCAAAACGTAACCTTATTGAACACATTTTTGTTAATTCTTTGAAATATAGAACGTGTTTCTTACTTTGATGCCGAGTAGATAATTATAAATGACGTGCGAGGACGACGTAAAAACCTATGTTTAATAAACAAATACAAATCATTCCTGTAAAAGAATATAGCCTACATGATGCAAAAATCAACGTTTGCTTGTTAAGAACTCATGTTTTAATTTTGTATTAAAAACCTATTAATTAAATAGTATACGCTCGTAATATGCAGGCAGGAAACGATTGAGTGCAGATTTATGTAAAAACATTTTTCACAAACAAGTAACACCGTATTGAAAATTAATTAACGACGGAAATTTATGTGATTTTTAATTAATACGTATTAATTATTTATTAGTGATTTTGTACAGAAAGTTCAGGTGCGCAGTACTCGCAACTGAGGCCATCAATTCATTTTACTTAGTCTTGTACAGAGGCCAGCACATCAAGCTATCTCAAACTGTTAAATTTTCCCAATTGAACATGAACGTTATTCTTTTGTTTTAAAGTTGAAAAATTATCAAAGAAATTTGACAGATCGGGGCAGTATGATGTGCTGGCCTCTTGTACTTAACCCAACTAGGAACGACCTACTAAGTGCACTTACAATGTGGCACTAAGGAGGATGACAGAAGCCAGGGTACCAGAGTATCCCATAATGTGGTCTATCACTATGATGATTTTATTGCGCAGTAAATTATTGTAGGTACTCTAATACGTATTGAGAATTATCTATTTTTATGCTCACAAAATATGCCTAAACACACATGTTCGTTTATTTAATAAAACTTTATGCACAAGTAAAAATAGCCGCACAAAGGCGGATTTAACGCCATAGGTATATTTTACTAGTCTACCTTAAGGTGATGCAGAGATAGAACAGAGTTGGGTCGAGTGTGGTGGTTGTGTTGACACAGAACATAGTTATAATAATAAAAATTTATTTTCTTTCACAAGTAATGTACTACATCTAGTGGTTGAAGTGACCTTTAAGACAAATTATAATTGTGTAATAGGTCACTTCGCTCTTCCGAAGCTTATATTTACGTGGTATACAAACAATTATGAATCTATTTTTTTTTTTGAAAACTTATCTATAGTTGATGTATTATTTTTTACTATCCAAAAAATACTGACTTACTTAACTACTTCACTTTACTACTTTTCACTACCTCATTGGTCTTGTAGCCAGAAGCGCGGCTTCTGAGCGTGATGCCCTGGATTAACAGGTCGGGAAAACTGTTATTGAGTTTCAGCAATTGCAGCCTGGATTTGTGCCCAGTTGATGGCAATAGGCCAGCCCCCTATTACATAAGACTCAAACATAATTACCAAAATGTGGGTGTTACTATAGGTGCACCTTTGCCCAACCCTTCGTGGAAAACAGGCGTGATGTTATCAAAGTCTTAACTACTTTAGTTGCGAAGCCACATCTGTACCATCGCATAGATAGGACAGCCCCTACAAAAGAGCTAAATATAATAACGTTACAACGTAATAAAGTGAAACACACGACGTCCGCTGTCCCGGACTTTATATTTATGAACACTTGTGTGACCGGCACTAAGCAGGCTTAGGACGCTATTATGATTCCGCTTGCCCACAAGAAAATGTTTGAAAAGAACGCGGTGAACGAAATATTCTTTGAACAATTATTGAATGTGAGCGTTTCATAGCACGACACAACTCAGAAGTTACATCGACGACATCGGCATAAATGCAATAACATTTAAACTTTTGTGACGATTGATTACAAAGTCGCAAGTTCAAATTAAATTGTGTATTTTGATATGAAAGGAAGTTGAAATTAGAATAACGTTCAACGGAGTGAGAATAAACGGTTGATATTATGATCTAGTTTTTTTTTATACTTTTGCCCACACTAGAGATTTCTCCTGTGTCGTGGGTGCGCTGACAAACATTCAAACTCACATACATAAATAGCCAGATCCGGATTAACTACCTGTGGGCCATACAAAAATTTGTTCCGTGCGGGAATCAAAACCACGACACGCGGAGCAGCAGTCAATCGCTCAGCTACTGTGCCAACCGTGCTATCAAATTCTGGTTCAAAGTTCTGGTGCTTTTTTTGTCTGAAATTAGTTTCTTTTATATGATTTTTTATTTGGTAGAATCATAAGAAAACACCTTATAATTACGCAACATTCCACAGCGATTTTATCGTGAAAAATCTTTGAGGAAAGAACCATTACGTACTATGAGCCTTTTTACTAAAACTAGGCAAAACCGTTCTTGTATCTTGCGTAAATGAAAGGTATAAATGCCTTTGACTGTACATGGATGGAAACTTTAAGTTGTGTCATCCTCGTTCTCATACTTATCGAGTACAGACGTTATAAGTTCGAAGGTGAAATATTGTAAGACTCTTGTATCTTTGCTGTTAAGCAGAGCGATGATCTGATTCTACACAAGAAACTCATTCATCCTTACTGCTTCGATCCTGATCCTTACAGGTGAGATTGACCTTTATATATTTGTTTTAAGGATTAGATAAGTACATATACAATAATACAATGGTTAACACGTAGGTTTTATTTTTAGATTTACTTAATAAATATTCTGCCCGATGGTTCAGTGGTCGCAAGCTACTGCTGATTCCCGGGTTGGGTTAAATGTTACTTCGTTTTTCTATCTGGATTTTTTCAGTAGCAGCCTGGAGTCTAGATCTGTGCTCGGGTGATGGTAAGAGGCTCACCCCAATGCATGGGACTTAAACATAACTGGCGGAATGTGGGTGTACCTTCCCCCCGACCCTGTGCTCGAGCCAGCCCACGTAGCTGAGCCAGTAGTTCATTAAATTAGTCTCTAAATCTCTTAGTCTAGTCTTAGTCTCTAAATCTATCTATTAGATCCAGCCCTTCCGTTGCTGTCCTCTCCCAGCGACGTCCTAAGCCGAGGATCGTACCCCACAGGGGGTGCCCTTAGTGATTGGTCGCTTAGCTTTTAAGTTACAATTTAGCTTGCTTTATGCCCTGGCTGGAGGCCTTAATCTCTAATTAAGTAATAGGAAAGTTCGGTTGAGCAGAAGATATCCATGAAGGATAAACTGCGAGAAGCCAGTTCCAAAAAAAAGTGGGTGTACCAGTTGGTATATGTATTGAAGATATACCTCTGCCTAACCCTTTGGGACTTATGTTATGTATTTCTACGTTTCAATAAAGAAACCGTGTCGTTTGGTACATTCTTTACCGAGCAAATCATGACTAAAACGGACATACCTATCTCATTACATTTAAACTCTAAAAATGAAACCAGCAAATATTTAGGAATTTCAACGAAAATTACTTTCTACCTCAATAGAATATTTCGTTGCTTTACCAAAACTACAAAGCCGAAAATAGGGTGAAACGAGGAAATCTCTTGCATTTTAAACTACACATTACCCGTAGTAATGAGGGAACAAAACGAGTGGTTCATAATAACTCTGTACGGGTCCACGGATGCTACAGGCAGTCGGTGAATTGCCTCATTATACTTAAATACATAATTCCTTCGTTGTTGGATGAAAATTTGAATTGCGAGATTTATTCTTTTTAATATTTTGGGTATAATTTGCCGGTTTTAAAAGAGGTTGTTGTAGGTTTTTCAAGTGGACAAACCAGTTTGATGGCTTGTTATTTTACAGTGCTCCATATTCAAATTTATATTTCGAATTGAAGTTATTAACTTAATTAAATTTTCAACAACTAAAGTTGATATATCAACGTAATTTCCTGAACATTAAGTTTAATTTTACAAGTACTAGTATAATAAACAAAGCAATAATAAGCAAAGTGAATTTTATGTGTGCGTGTTAAGTTTATTTTTACAAAAGCACTTGTGTGTTTAAATTTAAGGAAGCTTAATTGCAAACGCAGCATAGGTGGGTAGTGACTTCCATTTAGGGTAACATAATAAAAAATAAATTAGTTTTTGAAGTTTTTCTTCTAATATAAGTTCGACACATCTCAAACCAAGGATCACTTCAGGTTTAATCTCAGCGGATTTGAGCTTTATCATAAAAATGAAGACAAAATTACAAAACAGTAAGTGAGCGGGGCGCTCAAGTAATTGTCGTCCCCAACTTAAAGGACTATAAAAACAGAATACTTCATGCTTGTCTGTATCTTCTTTCACAAAGTTTAATACAACTTTATTTTTAATCAAACGACTTTGTCACTGAGATCATAAAAAATCCAGTCCTCAATTTCAGGGTAAACAGTTTCTTATTTACTTCCAATATTGCGGGGAGGTAAATTGAGATTTATAGCTCCGGCGACAAGGACGGGAATTGCGTGGGGTGACTTAATTCTGGAGGTATTGTTTTATTTTGATGAAGTGGGAGGGATAAATAAATAGGGGAACGTCGTGGTTGATTTGATGCAAGATATACGCAATATATGGTGGAAGAGATAGGAAAATGCTGTTCAGTAGTGGTTACGCTAGTTTTATTGTCCTAAAGAAAGTTGGTATCGCATCATTTCCAAGAGAAATGTCAGTGTTTGTGAGCAGATGATTTTAGGGAATAACAGACACTTACTTTGGAAAGGGGCTTTTTGTATAAATATGGATAGGATAATGGATGGCATAGTTAAGGATAATGAAACAGCATGAAATAACAAGCAAAAGACTTTATTATCTAATGTATCTATCTAATGTATTTTTTTTTTAATAACACCTTGTATACCATGTTTTATGCAAATAAAATATCTTATCTTATCTTATTATGGTACTGAAAGGGTTTTAAAATTATGACCAGCATTTTGCTCTTCACCATTCCCAATATCATCAGAATTACAGCCGAAAGACGTCCAGTGCTGGACATAGGACTCGCTCATGCCTGGCGACATTGACCAGTACTCTGCTTTCTACTTTCGGTGGTCTTCCACGGCTCTCACCAGGTACAACTGGTGGTCGCAATACAACGCCTTTCGGTACGTGGTTAGCATTCCAGAACCTTTCGGCCCCATTGGTTATCCATACTGTGAGTAAGGTGCTATGTCTACTGTTACCTTGCTTCTTCTTTAGATCTCTTCAATTCCCTCTTCTTCCCGATGGGTGACTTTCAGCCATTCACGTTTCAATACCATAAAACATCTTTAGCAACACGCTGTGCTGAAAGTTTTCCCTTCAGAGAAACGGCTGTACGTGATTGAGAGGATATAGTTGTAAAGGCATATTATCTACCTTTGTTCTCGTACAATTGGCCGAAATCTTGCGAAAACTTACCGATATAACATATACAGGTCTCTAAACTTAGTTTGATAAAAAAAGTAAAATCAAAAACGCCTACTGCGAGATCAGATTTCGGAGATTAAAGCATCGCCAAAACACGGTCGCTTTGCATGCTTGCAGGACCGTTCTGATCAACCGGACGGTCCCGAAAATTAATCAGAACACAAATGACTTACTTTTGAACTTCCCCGGCACCTAAGACTTCCCTTTAAGCAAGATAAAGAGACCTCGCAAGTTCCATCAATAATTATTCCATCTATCTTTTATATAAAATACGAGCCAAAACTTCCACTAAAATACATTTGGACCTATTATCAAAATTATAAATCATCTTTATCTTGCGTTCCGTCGATTTCCTCTTCCCATTGTTTGTTAAGATCGACGCTTTGTCGACTATGAAATGGTTGGGATTTCCTTAAATGGCAAAGGCTAAAGAAAATTCAACTTTAGCATCATGGATACTGAGTTCAAATTAAGGTTTTGTTTGCTCAACATGTTTGTGGCGACTTCCGCACCAAAACGCTCGAATTCGGCGAAAAGTGTTTTATGACGTATGCCAATAGATTGATAACTGTAGGGCCGCGGCTACACCCTTGGAAAAAGACCCTTTGAAGGGTTTTATTATTTTTATATTGAACGTGAAATCGAAAAAACCCATCTATTAAGGACCTGGAAAATCGGTATTAAATGTTTTTTTGAATGAAAAGTGTTCTAGAGTTATAATAAAAGTTTGATATAATTTGCAGCAGAAGTAATCAATTTTGGGGTTAATTCTGTTGCAAGTACATGTAACGCGAAAATAATTAGTAGTATTAAATAAAAATTAATACAAATGGTTAGGTAATAAGGACACTCAAAGACAAATACCCTTGTAATTTATTTATCATTCATTTTATGATTGACTAACTTATTGATTTCGGTTTTGCCCAATTACATATTGTACAATTACAGAGGCCAGTCATCAAGCTACCCCAATGTCTCAAATTTCTTTGATAGTATTTCAACTTTATTCCAAAAGATAGTGTTCATTTTCAATCTTTGACGGCATGGTTGGCGCAGGGGCTGAGCGATTGACTGCTGCGCCGCGTGTCGTGGGTTCCATTCCTGCACGGAACAAATCTTTGTATGGCCTAAAGGTAGTTGATCCGGATCTAACTGTTTTTGCATGTGAGTTTGAATATTGGTAAAAACAACGAAACCCACGCTCCCACGACACAGGATAAATTCCTAGTGTGGGGTAACGTTTAAAAAAAAAAACTAATTAATAAAATTATTAACATAATTTCTAAAAACCATACATTCGGAGGCCCTTAAAATTATAGTGTGCCTTTATGCGCCATAACTATCTTCGTTGTGTATTGTATATTTATTTTAACGATTTTAATTCCCATATCAATACTAAATCTTGTTTAAACATGGTCATTATCGTCAATGACGGGAAATTCTTATGACGCGTTCAGCATCCGTTCTTGTTAGATTACTTTAGTGAAAAAAAACACTAAGTACAGTTTTTATGGGGAATCCCTCTCGCCCACCGATCCCCGTCTTTCCTCAAGCACAGGCAAGGCTATAAGAAGTTTTATATAATAAGAAACAGGCGTATGTGACGTTCAACCTATAATTAGTAGTAGGTTATTTATAGAGCTTTTTTATCTGTGATTATTTACATATAACTGAGTACTAGAGGTTAAAAGTTTGTGGTGACGCCTTGAAATGATCTAGCGTAGTACGGAGATTCCACAGAATAAGAGGGCAGATTATACTGGTATTGTTACGGCCGATGTACTCTAGTCGTTTCCTTCACTAAAAGAGGAAAGGTTTGTTCGTTTGTAATGGATAAACTCAAAAACTATTTAAGCGATTTTAAGAATGATTTCACATAGATGAAAGAATTTTAAAATACACAAAAAAATAATAATATGTAAATACATATTAATGTTATTAATAAATGTCATAAATTATTTTTTCTGATAATGTAGCTATATATAGAGAGTGTTATCAGCGAGTAAATAAGGGTATATTTTATATTCAAACCTACGCTTTTAATGGGTGGTGGAGGGGATATGAAGAAGATGGAAGGGAAAAGTACAAAATCCACGCGAACCAAGTCGCGGGCGAAGTACTAGTAATTAATATTTTTAATACCAAAACAATCGTGACTTGCTCTTAGTCCTTCAACTTGAAACTGGTTTAGCTTAGTAACTTGAATGTGGATATTTATACCGACAAGTATAAAGACATATAAGTATAATTTATGTTGTTGGTATCCGAAATCGATCACTGTTTTTGTGGTCCTAACGTACGTTAGGACAAAATGCCACCAACAGAGTTGTAGGTAGCATTTTGATGTTTTTTTGTATCTATCAGTGCAACAATATTGGGTCTTGTATTCTCCAAGTTCTCTGCAACTAAAATATGATTATTACGTAAACGAGTACAACATAAGGGGCAGGTTAAGCAACGCATGTCAGGGTCAGTTTATGGATGGGTGACCATTTATTTCATATCAGCATGCATGCATCGGAATTCGGTTTGATTAGAAGCCAACCCGAAAAAGGCTAGGCAGTACCTTGTATTTAATTGCGATGATCTTGAATACTCTGTTTATTGTGTATTGATTCACGGTGTAGGTACATAAAACGTAACAAGAATTATGTCAGTTTTTATTCTCAGTACCAAAACCTTTTAAATTTAAAATTCAGTTATTTTTCATTTTTAATGTAAAATAAAGATTACTGTAGCCTGTGGCGATATGTTTTACTTTGTTCTCGCTTTGTTTAGTTAAAAAAGTACCACTCGAATAAAGTACAACTTTAAATTAGCTGACAGTAAGTTGACAGATCTTATGTCACATATAACTCTCAATAACGCAGTAACGTAATATATTAATGAAATAACTATCAAGGAACTATACTAAACTATACTAGAATCTAATTTGTACGTTATTTTATTTACGGCGCACCAATATTTGTCATGTTTTAGTGTCTTAGGTGACAGTAGATCCTGTCAAGTTACTGCATCTAGTTAAAAGTTCGTACTGTAGTACTGCAGTTTAATCTTGAAAAAAATTACGCTTGTTCCAAATTGCTGCACAATCTATAGAAAATTGCAACGTTAGCAAACATTTTATGTGCAAAAAATGCTAAATAGAAACATGTATTCTGTTTTAAATTGTTTGCCTGTTTTATTTATTACAATTACTAAAAGGGTTGTATTCTGATATATTTAAACAGTTTTGTAGAAATTTTAATTTGATTCAAAATAGTATGGGAATAGGTACCTAAAATTTCAAGTAGTAAGCAAATTTTAAGGGGGCAAACTATATTTCAAGGGGGCTATCTTAATCTTAATGATTAAAATCGTGATTATTGTGTTTTGGTGTAACCACAACAACAGGACAAGGACATGACTCTTTATAGAACCAATCAATGAAGAGCCAGAGGAACTGCGATTATCACCTCTCAAATAAAGGATAGATCCAGGATTATGGAAATAGCCATAAGAAGAACATCATCAGGCTATACTAGTCCACTGCTGGACATAGCCCTCTCCTAATGAGCACCATAGCGCCCTGTCTTCAGCTTGCCGCATCCAGCATCTGCCTGCAGTCTTTCGCAGATCGTCATCCCACCTGGTCAGAGGGCGTCCTACACTACGTTTGCCGAGTCGCGGTCTCCACTCAAGAACACTTTAACCCCAGCGGTTGTCGGTTCTTCGCGAGATATGGCCAGCCCACTGCCACTTCAGCTTGCTAAGAATATAAGAAGAACGTAGCTTCTCAACTCCTCCTTAAATTATCATATTCGTCCTCAAAGTAAGCGAAGGTCGCTGCGACGCAGGAGGTTGCAGGTTCGATTCCCGCCTTGGGACAAATGTTTGTACGATCTACAAATTTGATTGAAATTTGATTTGTTATGTATAATAAAAATATCTATCTACGTAATGTATTGTATTAAGTATATCAGTCATCTAGTACCCATAACACTAGCTTTGCTTAGCTTGGGGCTAGATGATGCTGTGTGGATTGCCCAGAATTATCTTTTTGTTTTTTGTTAGCATGTCTCACGATTTTCTAGTTCCAAGAAATTTAGCGCAAATCAAACTCACAGATGTCAGTCAAGTCGTAAACACACAGGATTATTATACTTTGAGGAGAATTTTATGGTTTTCCTTTATGGGAGTGTAATAAAATGACAAGTACAATTCCTGGAGAAAAAGTTGCAATCTTGTCAAGAGATGACCCAGTAATGTGGAAGTCCTACGTTCTTTGCAATTTCTTCGGCAAAATCCATTAGTGTTATGATATACAAGGAATATAATGCTGGAAAAGACAGCTGAAAATTTGACAACTTTTTATATACATCTGCTTAACCTTTTCCCAACAATACTGGACTCGGATTCTAGTCTAAATCGATACAACTGAATACTAGTTTTACATAGAACGACTGTCTATCTGACCCGCACAACCCAGTTACGAGGTAACACGATACTCTTTGGTATTATTTGTCTGAGTTTCGAGCTTCTGACTACCCGTAACGACGGTAAAATTCTAAGAATGACAGCCTGCGGCAACGGGGAAGTACACACCTTAATGTTACAAGTTCGGCGATACGTCATTTCAGCTGTGATTAGGGCTTTGTTTACACAAATAAATACAATTGAAGTAGCTCATGGTACTTGGCTAGAAAGCTGATAAACTTATATTTTAGAAAAATAATTAAATCCATGCAACTTTAAAAACATAATTGATTCAAATTCGGAAGTGTACATCTAATATAAGGAAAAATCACCAGGCCAGGTCTAATGATCCTCCTGTTTCAATGTACACCTTTTCTTAACGCAACATTATTATTTTTCGATATCTATGCGAACGTAGTCGCACGTATCCACAAAACATTTTCAAAGATACTTGTCAAAACAGGGACTACATAAAAACAAGGCGTAAAAGTAATAAATAAAATGGTGACGTTTATATTCCTCTTTGCTCACCAACCTTGGCAAGAATAAATGCTTGCGAATCGATTACTTCATAATTTCCGGTGGATGTTGTAATATCAAACGAAGATCAGTAATATTCCTGTCTATTATTTGTTCTTGTCGTGTATATTATTTTGGGAATTGGCTATGGTTTGGTGACTTCTGTAGTGCCCTGTAAAAATACACATTGTATTTGTTGACTCTCATCTGTGTATCCTTTCTAGAGTCTGTCAAATTTTCCTCATCTAGAACCTTATATCTTTTGCGATAAAGTTGAAAAACTATCAAACAAATTTGAGACATTGCGGTAGCTTGATATGCTGGCGTCTATACTCCAAAGGGTGTCAACAGGACCCGATTACTAAGTCACCACTGTCCATCCGTCCGTCCGTTAGCGAGCTGACTGAATACGTAGACAGTTGAAATTTTCACAAAGTGCGTAGTTCTACTGCAGCTATAACAAAAATAAAAATAATGGGCCCCATACAAGAAACGTGAGCGTTCTCGACAAGGGACGGCACTTGCCTGGTTTTTATTTCTTTTCATAGGTATCAATACTGATGTTCTTATGCCAGAAGTTGACTTCAACGACAGCTGTTTCAACCACTCGAGGTTGTTCACTGTCTTTTTACATATTGTATTTTTTACATATTACCGCAGTCTTGAAACGAAGTTCTAAATCGCGGCTTGTGGAGTTGGCTAGTGTTGACTGGTAGAAATCGTCATGTAAGGAAAAACGTTATGCCCCTTCATGCGTCTTTCTCTCTCTCTCTCTGTCTCTTTCTATCATAATGACGACCGATGTGGCGCGGCGGGCGAAGGTCCGCCTGCGACGCAAGAGGTTGCGAGTTCGATTCCCGCCTTGGGACAAATGTTTGTACGATCTACAAATATTTGTTCCGGGTGTTCTGGGTATTTGCTATATATAATAAAAATATCTATCTATGTAATGTATTGTATTAAGTATATCAGTCATCTAGTACCCATAACACAAGCTCTGCTTAGCTTGGGGCTAGATGATGCTGTGTGGATTGTCCAGCAATATTTATTATTTATTATTATTTATTATATATAAGTGTGTGTGTCTCTGCAGTATCGAGATTCGAGGAACTTATTTTATTATATCCCCTTCCAGTTTCGTGTTACATCTATGTCCCATATGCTACAATTTGTCGCCTCATGGACACATTAAGAGGAATATCATTTCACTAATGGACCGTTGTTTATACGTATGTAGGTGTAAAAAATTCTCACAAAACATCTCTAGCGCTCATTTAATATGCGGACGTACCGATGTGCGAAGTATCTCCATTACCATACGATTGTTTCACGGTTCTATATGGGTAAGGAAAATGTATTTTTCTTAGTTTTTATCGTGTCAATGAGGTCATCATGTTGCTGTGTTTTGGGAATTTTGTTTTAAAGTACTGTATTGTATGATAAGTTATGTATTATGGAGATAACTAAGACCTTTCAATATTAACTAGCCATATATTTTGGGCTAATGACTTATTTATAAATTCAATAAACCCACTAAAAACTGCAACATAACTTAAGTTTTAGAAATTTATATCTTTTACTGAGGCGAAAAAAAAAATCACACTTTATATGTTTACATGTACTTTAGAGGGACAAATTGAAAAACAAAACTATAAAATTTAGCCATTACATTTTTTTGTTAAACGGTTAAGTAGGGTGTCTCAATCGATAATTATTGAAAGTTATCATATTATTATTATATTATGATGATTAGTGATTGCTCGAAGAGACAATTCCAAAAGATGTATATAGCTCAGCAAGCGAAAAAAATAAGTTGGATTTTATTTTTATTTTTTTATTAAGTGTATTTTTCAGTTTATAGTGGTTTTATTTAATTTATAAACGAGTAATTAGTTGAGTGTACAGCTGTTGTGTAAGTGTGTGTGATAAAGTCACATTTTTACTTGCCAATCATGATTGCGTGCTTCTACCGGTCTGCTCCGACTTTCGGTATCTCGGTTCACTCGTGCAAAATGACGGAGGAATAGATCGGACTGTCAAGCCCAGTATAAACACAGGGTGGATAAAATGGCGGCAGGTAATGGGAATAACTTGAGACATTCCCCTCAAAGTTAAGGGGAATATTATAAAACATATTTTTTTTTAATCTTTGCCCCTCTTTAGGATTTTCTCCTGTATCGTTGGTGCGATTGTGAGAAAGATGTATGGCTAGGAAGGAGGTGACTTTTGAGGACTCAAATAGCTCACTGACTCCAAATAAATCGGGATAAGATGGAAGATGGAGGATGATGATGATGTACTTACTAAGTTTATCTTGGACATCACTGACATCGGTGAAGTAAAACATCGTGAGGAAACCTGGACTTACAATTAATTAATATTAGTCTGAATTCGCCAACTCGTCTTGAGGAAGCATGGTGTCTTCTCTGTATCAGAAGAGGCTTTTGCCCTGTAATGGGATAGTAACAGGCGTGTATCATTATTATTATATTATTACTTGCTAGTGATTTGAGTGCAGTTTCGCGACGTATGTACTGCAAGACACTCTACTCCTTACCACCTCGAGTCCGACTGCAGAGGCGCGTTTAACTGTAGGCACTGTAATGTAGGTACTATTGACCGGATCCAATTTTTATAATAATGTGTCCTAAGTGTAAATATAGTCTATGTTAATAATGGACTTGTTATATTCTCACTACTGACATTTAGCTAGACAATGCATTAACTAGCTAAACAAAATGTAATTAGGTATTATAAAAACTAGCTGACCATCACCGACGGATGTCTTACCAGATCATTATCCTCCTCGGCATCATCTTCATCTAACGTTAACCTTGCAATGGCTACCAATATGTTACCTCTTTGCATTTTCGTTGCAGTTCTTACCATTGTTTCTGCTGCTATTCCTGATCAGAAACCGTTTGGTAAGTTTTTATTTGCTGTATTTTTTTAATTGAGAATTCTAGTATATTGCTTTGGGTTAATATATCACCATGACGTATACAAATAAATAAATAAATAAATATTGCTGGACAATCCACACAGCATCATCTAGCCCCAAGTTAAGCAGAGCTTGTGTTATGGGTACTAGATGACTGATATACTTAATACAATACATTACATATATATATATTTTTATTATATATAGCAAATACCCAGAACACCTGGAACAAATATTTGTAGATCGTACAAACATTTGTCCCAAGGCGGGAATCGAACCCGCAACCTCTTGCGTCGCAGGCGGACCTTCGCCCGCCGCGCCACATCGGTCGTCAAATCTTGACCTTTGGTCCTAATGATAATCACAAATCGTCTACTGTGCTGTTGCAGGGTGGATTAACGGGTGAAATTAAATTTTCTGCCAAAACAAAACACATGTGATAGGTAAAACAAAGTGAAAATAAAGTCGCATATCTTCAACGTGATGACAACTGACTGTGGCCGCTGCCGCGCTGGTAGTATAGTTAAATGATGCGTCAAGAAAGTCTATCAATTATGTTTTTAAGTCATTAGATATTACGTCTGTGAAGTGTTGCTATTCAGTTGATCCTCTTTTCGACCCTGCATCAGTACAGTATACGTTTCTGTGATGATCATAAGGAGCCAGTTGTTTTAATTTGAACGTGTATTCGACGTCTACTGACTATAATTATCCTGACTTCGATCACTTACAGCTACTTACCATTGACAAAACTTACAAAGTAGTAGAATCGTCTTTATTAGGTAAATAATTAGTTAAGAAATAATTACGACTACTGAGAACCATTCAATGAATGATTTTGTTTTGTCTAGTGCTGTTTTAAATGAAGTATGGTCATGATCGTTATCGCCTGGTATTAAGTATAATGTGGTTATTTTGTTATTTAATTATTTTCCCATTTAAGTTTATATCTTCAAATCTAGTATTGAAATTTGTTAAACAAGATATGTTAAAGTCATTATAAAGAAGATTCTATTGGCATGTCAGAAGTACAGTGAAAGAGATTCATCTGTTTTTTAACTTTAAATTTGTTGCATATTTTTTAATCTCAATATTTTTCTTATATTAAAAGCTGAAAGTGTGTCTACAATTATTGATTTTTAGTTATAATTAAAGTAAAATAACTAAATCAAAGTACTGTTGAAACAATTAGATTAATTTAGAGTTAAACGCCATGTACAGTTTTATCTCTCTCACAGTGTTCTACATCCTCCTAACAAGGCCTCTATTCATTAAAGCCTCTGTTCAAGAGTTCACGCCTTTTCCCGTGAGGTAAGGCAGAAACTATAGAACGGCACAACTATAGAACGACCCTTATATACTCCTTTTGCTTCGCTAACGTTACATCTGGTCATACACGCCGGTTACGAGTACTACGTACCTGACTTTTCTTAACAACATCACTAATAAAGTCAGTGTGTGTCTTTCTAGGTCTTCCTCTCGGCGTTACCTCTACCTTATGAACAAACTTCATTCAAACATTCAAAGTGATAATTTCCTCTTCATACTTATATAATAACAATAATAATGCTGGACAATCCACACAGCATCATCTAGCCCCAAGCGAAGCAGAGCTTGTGTTATGGGTACTAGATGACTGATATACTTAATACAATACATTCATAGATAGTTTTTTTTTTATTATACATAGCAAATACCCAGAACACCCGGAACAAACATTTGTCCTAAGGCGGGAATCGAACCCGCAACCTCCTGGGTCACAGGCGGACCTTCACCCGCTACGCCACATAGGTCGTGAAATTCTTATTTCTTAACATTTCAGATTGCCCTGCCAATGAACAGTATCACAAATGTGATAAGGAGGTGTGTTACAAGTCTTGTGAACATTTGAGACGACCACCGACTTGCCCTTCCCTCGATCCTGATTGCTTTAAGCCTGCTTGCCTCTGTGAAAAGGATACCCTGAGGAATTCTGAAGGGAAATGCGTGCCTATGGATATGTGCCGTAAGTATTTTACCATTGCATGTGCTGCTTATGACTGACTGGACAGGTCGGTTCATATCTCTGTGTGCTTCTTTCCCCAAAAGACCATCTCAGACCTTTATCTGTATGGTCCTCACATGATTTGACCTCACAGATAATGTCTGGACTTTAAAATAGATTGAGCCCTTTGAGTTTTTTTCGGTCTCTCTTCTCAGATGAGTCAGATAGGGCAACATCGTTAGTTCAAAAATAACGTTTTGCACAACTACGCCAGTTTAAAAAAAAAACTGCTGGTTTGACGTGTAAAAGTGATGTAAAAACCAATTTAGAGAAATTAATATCATTCATCATTTACTCTTCTAATGATCACAATGACGATAAGATAGCAGATAACAGCTTCAGAAAAAAGGGGTCTATCCTGTGACGGGTTTGATATAACAATATTATGAGTTTCTTAATAAAACTAACTCTCCTTTTTACAAAAAATGTGATAGCAACTAGATATAACATTAAATAGCTAAGGATAGGTTTGTGTGATTGTTGTTATTATTAAATTTACTTCCAGTTCAGCCTGTTTTTATCGGAGGTAAGAAATAGGTTATCTCACTATAATATTTTAAGCAGGGTATTATCAGTTTTATTTTGTTTCAGCTTAGGAAGCAACAGCGGGAACCGGCATTTACTAAATGGATCTATTAATAAATTGTTTTCTTACTTATTAAAAATATAAAGTATCGTTTGTAACACTTTTGTTTTTATTTCTGCATGGTAATATTAAGTAGCATACCAAAACCCAGTTTGACTATGATGACTCGTGTACTCTGCAAACAACATCACAGTATAAAAACAGACGGTCGGCCAGGGTTATATCATTCTTGATTTGGTCTTAGTCACGAAACAATCAATATAGAAAGATGGCTTCCTACATACTACCTATATGTTTGTTCATTGCATTGTTTACTATTGCTTCTGCTACTTTTGGTCGGCCAGCTGATGAGGTACCACTGGGTAAGATTTCATTGTTTTATCTAGTTTATTTATTTCCTTAGAATTTCCAACAAGGAATATACACAATTCATGAGTTATACGTTATTATTATGTATAAGCGAAAATCATGAATAATTACGAAAGTGTGCATTATCCAACAAACAATTATTTTAAAATGCATACTTTAGTAAAAAGATAAACAAAATAAAATTAGAAAACAGAAAATAACCTGAACATTTTTTTATAATAAATCTATTAAACATTCCTATTTTGCCAGAGATTCGCCGATATTGTCTAAAGGTCAGTTCACACCGAGACGCGACGCGAAGCACTTTTTAAGATAGTTTTATCATCCTTCTGGCGTGTGCCATAAATGGATTCATTATCATCCTCCTGTCCTTATCCCAATTTGTTTGGAGTCGGCACAACATACCTTCTTCTTTCATACATTTCTATTTGCCATCATCTCCCAAGTCACATCCTACATAGCCATATCATCTTTCACACAATCCATCCATCTTTTCTTTGGTCTCCATCTATTCTTGTTACTCTCCACATTCATACTCAAAACTTTCCTCACGATATGATCCCCATTCCTTCGCATCACATGTCCATACCATGACAACCTATAATTATACCAAATGTAACTTTATTTACTACACAATAAGATACAGTTTATATTGATATAATTCGAATATGCCTCTTCAAGCATCGTCGTGTCGCATCGCGTCTGTGTGTAAACTGACCCTAAAGCGGTTTTAGCGAACATGTATTGCCTACCAAGTCTTGGTACTGCGAAGTTATGTCCTTGGTTAGTTTTTGAGACACATATGTAGAATAAATTAATAATTATAGAAATAGATTAATAGTAAGCCTTGGAATCCGTGTTGGAGTATCATCAGTTCAGAGTACCTACACACAGAATTACATTAATTTATGTATATCTGTCATATTAATATGAATGTGTGACTTTAACATCTTCTAAGTGGCTCGTGCTCATGTTTTGACACATGAAGATTAAGGTACGCTTGTCAAGGTCAGTCTGTGGATGGGCAACCATTCAATGAACCAAACCTTTCCGTGCCTCAGAAACAGGTTAAGCAGTTGGAGCGACTGTCACTAATAAATCTTTGATAGTCAATACTGGCAGTCAGATGCCCGAAAGTCTAACATCTTCTACTTATTTACTAATTATTGTGTTATCCAGTAACTGGGATGTGCAGGTCAGATATGTAGTCGCTCCAAGAACAATATCGGTTCTAGTTGCTTCCTTCCAACACAGTAGCATCTTAAGCATCATATAATTTAAAGCTTCATTCCCTAATCTAATTTGTGTATGTATTGATAGCGTTTCACTTTTTTTCTCTATTACTTAGTACTATAACCTCAGCACGCATTTCGTGCTAGAAGTTTAGCAACTAAAAACGTCAAAAAATTGCACTAAGATTGAAACAGCGCCTCTACATTACCGACGTGGAACCAATTTCGTTTAACTAATTAATTTGACGTTTTCGTTTGGCAAACTTTTCTCAAGAAATTCATGCTTAAGCTAAAGGCGATACTTACCCACCTATTAAACGTTTCAGATTGCGCGAAAAATGAGGAGTACTACTTTTGTTCTCCGTACCGTTGTCAACGGACTTGTGATGAATTCAAGATGAATAGGCCATGCCCACCCGTTGCTCCTGGCTGTTATTCACCATCCTGTGAATGTGTAGACGGGTACTACAAGGATTCAACAGGAACTTGTGTGCTTGAGAAAGAATGCTGTAAGTTGTGATAATACAGATTATGAGTTATACAAAGGGCAATTCCGACTACGCCATACTATTTTCCTTTATGGCTTATTGCGTCGTGTGTTACTTTATGGGATACCGTTGTGTGAATGAGTATACAGGATGGAGGGACATCGTCGCACAATCCGATACCATAAGTTCAGTACAGCTACATGTTTTACACTCCCAGCGTTGAAACTATTCGTCTGTTGTTTTTTTTCTTTTTTTGTATTTTTCTGATGTCTTTTTACATGAAATAGTAAACACTAATATAAAAATCATCATTTATATTTAACCAAGTAAGGTTTTAAATTTAAACGTTAATACTTTAAGTCTCTCATTCAACATCTCGTGGGGTTAGGTAGAAATCATGATTTCAAACAGATTCAATTTATGAATACATCGAGATGAGGAAAAACCGGCGAAAAATTCCACCGCCCACAGCGTTGGAATTATTGTCCACAATCATGTACATACTGAGCTCATGATGTCGTTTTTCTATTTTAGACATTTTCTTATTATACCCTGTATAAAATCGATGCTGAATGATATTGCTAAACTACACTTTATAGCATAGTCTAAACTGTCCTTAAGGTACAATTTAAGCGTGTTTCTTCGTAATAAAAAAGATAAACGTAGAAAATTTCATGTACTTACCCTTACCTAGTCTTCGCGAATAATAAAAATGTTGCACTCTTTTTCAATAACTTTACGTATATTATATATTTTTTGTTCTTTTCAGAAACATGGATGATTACTACCTACTTCAAGAACTAGCTTCAACCTATCGTCAAAAATAGTGTTTTATAATTTCTTTGTTCCTTTGTTTTATTGTCTGTAAATGTTCATAATAAAGATGACTCGACGACGACAAATTATAGCCGCCGTATAATGCTGGCGTCCAGTGCCCAAGCTACATGACGACGTCACGTCGTTTTAAAAAAAACTTGATAAGTATTACTAACGAGCGCATAGTTGTCTGTTTGCTAATTTTAGATTGTATCTCTGACTTTGGTACGCAGAATAGTTGAACCTTATTTATGTCATTTTGAGTAAATATAAAATAAAAAGTTTTGCACCCTTAAATTATTATTATTTTATTTGACGTACACCTGACGATTTGTTACACCGTGCACACTCATTACAAGATCACATACAAAAACAATTTACTAGCTAACTAGGTTTTCCTTTTTTGAGCGGAACCCTAATTCTTCTTTTTAAATAAAAGTAGCCTTAGTTACGTATCACACATCAGGTATCTGCCAAAGAAAATCTAGACTACCGTATAAGCATTTAGTAAAAAGCTATTATTTTTATATTACAAACAGGATTTTAATTATTTGTATGTACTACATATGTATAGGTGGACTGATTACCAATATTTACGCGATTTACCCTAAACCACACGACACACGAGTAAGCCAAACAACATCCATCATAATATCAGGCCTGTATTCCCCAAAGGGTAAGGCAGAGGTGTACCTAATATGTAGTACACCCACTTTTTACCAGCTATGTTTAAGTCCTATGTTATAGGGGGCGACCTATTGCCACTCAACGAACATAAATGTAGAATCCGGGCAGTTACTGAAGAATTCCAGATGGAAAAACCCAAAAACACTTTTCCCGACCCGGAAATCGAACCCAGGACCTCTTGCTCAGCAGCAGCGCCTGCCACTGTGGCTATCTGACAAGTTCTCCAATTAAATAACCATTATTATATTTATTTTTAAACTGAGACACGTTTTTTTTTTTTTTTTTGGAATGGGCATCTCCCAGTTTATCCTTCAGGGATATTTACTGCTCAACCGAACTTTCCTGTGGGGGGCTTAATTAAAATTAAGGCCTCCAGCCAGGCATACAAACTTATAAGCTAAGCGACTATCGCTAAGGGAACCCCCTGCGGGGTACGAACCTCGGCTTAGGACGTCGCTGAAGAGGACAGCAAGGGACAGGCTGGATCTGATTGTTCCATTATTTAGGGACATTTTAAACATTAATCGGCTCAGCTTCGCGGGCTGGCTCTAGCAAAGGGTCGGGAGGGGGGCATCGACGGGGTCGTCGCGACGGGCCTCGACGGCGAGGACGGAATGTCCGTTTTTGTATGCGAACAGTGCTGGTGGCCTTATCGCTCTCCTGGAGGAGAGTGATAGGATCATCTGGCTCTGTGAGTGTGTGTCTTGGTCTTCGAACTGTACTTATTCGCGAGGGAGTGTATCGGGCGG
This sequence comes from Phlogophora meticulosa, assembly GCA_905147745.2. Classification (NCBI taxonomy): domain Eukaryota; kingdom Metazoa; phylum Arthropoda; class Insecta; order Lepidoptera; family Noctuidae; genus Phlogophora; species Phlogophora meticulosa. Next base: position 6,144,756 of record LR990528.1, on the reverse strand, counting down.
CCGATGACACTAAGGGGTTAGGATGAGCGGTAGAACAGTCCATGAAGCGCTGGGTGAGTCGCTTCATGAACTGTTTCACCGTGGGTATTTTGAGATCTACATGGAGAGTCTCATTTCGGACGTAGAAGGGGGCTCCCGTGACTCTGCGCAGGAATCGGTTCTGGACGGTCTGAAGCCTATGAATATGATACGGCTTGGCGTGGGCGAACACTGCGCAAGCGTATGTCATGATTGGTCGGATGACCGAGACGAAGAGCCGCAATTTGCACCTGAGTGACAACTTGATTTTCTCGTTGGTCATACAATAAAACCTGAAGCACGCGAAGACGGCGCGCGAGCGCGCCGCCTTTATGTGTTCAGCGAACGAAAGTCTGTGATCGAGTATCACACCTAAGTATTTGGCTCGCTTATCCCAAGGGATAGGCTTGCCGTACATGGCTAACGGACTAGGCGTGGGGACATTGCGGCGTCCGGGTTTCCTAAAGAGAACCGCTTGACTTTTGTCGGGATTGACCTCGACTCTCCATTTCCGGAACCAAGCGCCTAAGACGTTTGCGGAGGTTTGGAGAGTGCGAGCTATGGTGGTAGGGTTGTGACCGGTATAGTAGATGGCCGTGTCGTCGGCGAAAAGCGCCAACTGGGCCTTTCTACCCCTAGGGACGTCACTAGTGAACAGCGAGAACAAGAGAGGAGACAGCACGGATCCTTGAGGGACGCCCGCGCGGATAGGGTGAGGTGACGATAGCGTACCGTCTACGCGATATCTAAACGTACGATTCGACAGAAAATCTCGCAAGGTGAGCACGAGAAGATCTGGCACATCGAATTGGTACAGCTTGTATAACAAGCCGTTGTGCCAGACCTTGTCGAAGGCTTTCGCAATGTCGAAGAAGAGGGCGCCGGTGAGCGCGCCTCTCTGAAAGCCCGCGCTGACGTGTTCGACTACGCGGTGCACCTGTTGAACACACGAGTGTCCCGGCCGGAACCCGAACTGTTCGTTCGGTATCAGGCTCTTTGCCTCGACATAGTCCTTGAGTCGCTTATAAATAAGCTTCTCGTAGATTTTGCCGAAAACATTGAGCAGACTGATAGGTCGGTAGCTCGTGGGCTCAGACTTGGGCTTGCCAGGCTTGGGGATGCCAATAACCTCGGCTTCTTTCCACGATTGAGGAAAGATATTGTTGCTCAGAGCGCCATTGAAGATGGCGGTCATGAGCATAACGAGTTGGGCGGGGAGGATTTGAAACACCCTATTGGTGATACCGTCCTTACCGGGGGCTTTGCGCGGTTTGAGCCCTTTAATGATGTCTTGCACTTCGTCCGTAGTGACGGGAGGCAGAGGATCATCAGGGTTGTCGACGGGTGGGAGCGAGGACCTACGTTCGACTTCAGCGTCTACCTTTAAGAGGTGAGCTTGGTCGAACGGCTGGGAGCTAAGCGAGCATTGAGTCTCTAAGCTTTCGGCTAGGCATTCGGATTTTTCCGAGTCGTCGACCGCGACGCTCTTATCTGGACGAACTGAGACACGAAGTCGTTCCCACATTTTATGGTTTGACACCCTGACAACCTTCCCTAATTAATGACAAACATAAATATTAAAATTAAATTATTATTCATATAAAAGTTCATCATCAGCCTACCCTTTTCCTAACGTTTATTTTAGCTTCCAGTCTATTCAGATGCAGCTGAATGCCAGTATTTTACATGGAGCGACGGCCTATTTCACCTCCACAACCCAGACAAATGTGCACGTGTGCCTGCCAAAATGCAGTATCTTATCAAATTCTAAGAATCAAGTGAAACCTACCAAGCCAAAATTCAACCCAAGTGGTACGGCTGGTGTTGATAAGTGGAGCCCAGAACCAGTGCCAGCTGGTCCAGTGTGATGTCTCTTAGAACAATTGAGACATTGTACAAAAATGGCAATAATCCTATAAAAAAGTGTGGGAACATGGACTGAGCATGGTAGGAAAAGGGGAGTCGATCTTACACTGTGATAGGAGACAGACGTGATGGGCTAGGCTAGTTAATTTGAGAGAGTTAGTAGAAGACTGTGAGAGAGTTCGGTCGTTATAGTCCAGATTAGTTGAGTTATGTGACTTGATTATTCCCCTCTTAGACGTCACGTTACCCAAATCCGTCCGTACGTTCTCGTGACCCCCAGCGTAGGTTTGACATTGTACACCGGAGTGGCTTTTAGTCAGTAAGAGACCCGGTGGGTTGTTGTAGGCGTCCAAGAATTATTTACTAGTTAAAGTTAGTTTGAAACGCGGAAAGAGACGGTTGGGAGGAGGAGACCTGAGGCGAGACGGGTAATTTGTGCGGTATTCAGTAATTGGTTTACCGCCTAACTCACTTCAGGCAGTTATTTGGTAACTATTGCCTTCAATTAGCCTTTATGCAAGATCATAAACACAAAAACTAAACTAAACATAAACTACTAGCATAAATAATGTAAGCACTAGGTACTAAGAAGTATAAGTCTGTACAAAGTTATAATATTATCCTTACAAGTTGATTTGTGTTGCGGTTTATTAATATCGTATAGGATCTGCTAATAATAATCAGTCATACCGTCCTCGCCGCCGAGGCCCGCCGCGACGACCCTGTCAATCTCCTCCTCCCGATCCTTTGCTCGATCCAGCCCGCGTAGCTGAGCCAGTAGTTGTTTTAATTAGTCCCTTAATAATATATCTATCAGATCCAGCCCGTTCCTTGCTATCCTCTCCAGTGACGTCCTAAGCCGAGGCTCGTACCCCGCAGGGGGTGCCCTTAGCAATTGGTTGCTTAGCTTTTAAGTTTTTAACGCCCTGGCTGGAGGTTTTAATTTCTTATTAAGTCCTCACAGGAAAGTTCAGTTAAGCATGAGCGGTTAAGCTTGCAAGGCAGTAGTATCCCTGATGGATAAACTGCGGGATGACTATTCCAAAAAAAAGATAACAATCATTTATTCCAGCCTAGCCAAACTACTTCTCTATCTTATATTTTATGTTTTCTCATGTGTTATGTGTCCACGTCTTAAGCCGTTTCTTGGCAGTTATACGCCTTTAACGTTTGATTACAGGGAAACAAGTAAGGCCTACCGCTAAACTTTACACACATACGATTACCCCAACACACGCGACTGTTGACGATTATGGACTTCAAACTGGCGTACCACACACGAAGGCAGAACCGTAAAAAAAACACGGTTCACATAAACCAAGCTAGGCTATAAAGCATATCTCCAATTGCATTAAGTCAACCAAACGTTACTGATGACTACTGCTTTCTTAAGAAGGTCTAACTCAGAATACTTTGCGAAGGGCTTGTTGGAAGACCATTTCTGGGAGAATCGTTTCAGTCTGAAGTTATGGAAGGCAGAACCGTAAACGTATTTTTTTTTTTTATCTCCATGTATCTGTGTTATGCTTTTTTTTTCAATATTATGTAGTCTTTAGTACATAAAAAAGTCAAAATTTTGTTTTTATTTGTATTATTTAATGTAAGTATACAATAAATGTTTTCTCCCCAGAAATATTTAAAAAAAAAATTAAATTAACAACAGTATCACTAATTTGTCGCGAGAAATTTATCAACCGAAAACGCTAACAATTTGTAGTAAGATTGAAACAGCGCCTCTACACTATGTACGTGTAACTAATTTCGTTTGACTATAATCTAGGTAATTTGACGTTTTCGGTTGGCTACTAATGATGTACGTCATTGGTTACACCGTGTTTACTGATTTCAAGATCAGGAATATAAATATAATTAATAGACTGGTTACCAATTTATTTTCTCGACTCACATTGAACTAGACAACCCATAATTAAGCCACACAACATCATCCATCCATCCATACTATATTGTACATACTAATAATATTATTGTGAAACTAAATCAGTCTGTATGCTTGTCTGTTACAATTTATGGCTAAACTGCTAAATAGGTTTTGATGAAATTTGCTACAACATAAGCTTGAACCACAAGAAAGGCTACTTTATAGCCGACTTCAAACAAGGAAGAGGTTCTATTTTCGACCGTATATACCTATGTATATTTTTGAATGTTCACCGATTCCTTCGTCAATTGCGAATCGCTTTTAATAAATAGTTTTTGTTTGAAAGGGTGTACTCTTGAAGTAGTCCTTCTGTCACCAAATAAGGATCTGATGGTTAGATCCTGGAGAAATCGAGGAAATTCTTTAGATATTAAAGGCAAGCGATTAGGGTATTATTTATAACTGTAACTTCTACATTTGTCTTTGGAAAGCACAATTTGGTGAAGTGGAACCGATGATGAAGAATTACTTAATAATTATTTCGTGATTCAATTCCGGTTACTTTAATATTTTGTTGGTTGCTTAGCAATTTATGCTTGTTACGATGCATATGATGAAGTCTCAGGAGAACTCCTCAACAACGAATGTCCCTGCATCGCAAAAAGCAATATTTTGTTAAAAAATGATCATGGAGTATAGAGATAATGAGCAGTGGAGATTAGGTTATTGTATATTATCTCACGAAAACCAAGAAATAAAAATGTTTATTGCCAAAAATTTTACAGACTCCAAAATAAAAAACACGAAAATGTGTAAAGTAACTGTTTTGGAACAGCTTTGAAAGTCGATGGCATAATATAAATTGAATCATAGGAAACAAACAAAGCCACCGACTTCTGAAACACTTTATATACTTATGAAACACCATTTAGTGTTATTCTTATATTTTATTTTTTTGCAAAAATCTTTTTAATCCGCGACTTTGTCTGCATCCGATAGCCGACATTGATGCAGACGAAGTCACGGGCAATGTGTTGTACAATAAAATAGACGCATGACTGGATCATTATCTTTATCGGCATCATCTTTAACAAGTCAAATAACCTGTTTCTATAAATAATAAGACGGACAGCTCGGTAGATTATAATCTTTGTCGGCTTCATCTTTGACTAACGTTCTTGTAGCAATGGCATCTTATGTGTTACCTATTTGTTTGTTCGTTGCAGTTTTAACTATAGTTTCTGCTGCCCCGGCTGATGAGAAACCTTTTGGTAAGTGATTATTTTTTGTATCTACTTTATAACCTTCTGTGCCTAATTCTTTAGATGTTCTTGACCACTTTGACACTTGATCCAAGATAACGTCAACTGGACTTTTAAAGAGACTGTGATCTCTGTGTTTCTTTCGGTATTTCTTGTCAGAGTAGTTGGTTTAGGAAACACCTACCAAGTAAAAAAATGTTTGAAGAGTAAAAGTGATTGTAAAGACCTATTTTCAGAAATATATATTATTTTACATCATCCATATCGTTCAATAAACAATATGTTATAGGCATTTTATGGTGAATCCAAAACGAAATAATGTCTGTTGATCTATTGACAAATGGTCTTCATAGCTAGTAATTTTATTCTTTTTAATATTATTTTCATGCACATATACATAGTCTTTAAAATAACAACCGTGTTTTTATACTTAGATTGATAAGGACTTCCTATAATCACAATATATTATGGATAAACATTATTACCAGTAATCGTAAATGGCACAAATGTTTGTACGATCTACACAGATTTGTTCCGGGTGTTCTGGGTATTTGCTATGTATAATAAAAAATATCTATCTATTGTATTAAGTTTAGTATGTCAGTCATCTAGTACCCATATCACAAGCTCTGCTTAGCTTGGGGCTATATGATGTTGTGTGTGATGTGTGGATTGTCCAGCATTATTATTATTAATTTATTATAATTTCATATTTATTAGAATATAAATAAATTGCCTATGTTTTCTTTTATGGTAGGACATCTTTGTATGTCTGATCCAAATTACAGGACTATTATTTGTACGTGTACATATCACTTCAGTTCGATTCCTTCCATCTTCATAGTAACTCTTTAACATTTCAGATTGCCCCGCCAATGAAAAATATTACAAGTGCGAACTGGAGGTGTGTTACAAGACCTGTGATCATTTGAAAAGTTCACCGGCCTGTCCCTCCATTGCTGCTGATTGTTACAAACCTGCATGTCTATGTGATAATGATGAACTGAGGAATTCTGAGGGCAAATGTGTGCCTTTTAATCAGTGTTGTTAGTAATTTTACTTCACTTTATACTCTTTGGTTCCCTAACTACTGTATTAGTTAGTAAATGGTTGCTATCTTTCCTATGTTGTTGTATGTGAGTATATTTCCAGTAGTTTTGTTTATCTCCAGTCCAATGGCCGTTCCAGAAATGGTCATTCATCCATTATTAGTTCCCACTCATTAGACTTATTTGAATAGCACCATAGTATATTCGAGCACTCTATTAGTTGCTTAGTGGTCGGTTATTTTGTACTCCTTCTTTATCAACTTTAACTAAGCTAAATCTTACACTTCTGTCACTTACACACTGTGTAAGATTAATACGCTTAAAAATGTTCTGTTCGCCTTAATAGGCGAAGATAATTTGTTTTACGTCCCCTGTATAGTAATCTATACAGGGGTCATGACTCACAAACTGATACAATGAGTTCAGTAGGTACATGATTATGGACCTCGCAGTGTTGAAATTTTTCTCAGGTTATGTTTGCCTCATTATTACGGATGTGGTTCCATAGGATTATGTTAGTGTTTGTAGTTTAAATACAAAAAAAACCGTTTTTAGAAGGAAATAAGAGAAAGTAATTAGAAATACAGACAGTAGCATTTCTAATTTCTTAAAGGTGACAGCTTCAGAGAAAATGTCCCACTGAGGAAAAAACTAAACCAATGCCATACAGGCTTGTCATTTCAACTACTTATAACATTTTAATGACTGTTTTGTTTAATCATTTCAAATGACAAAGTGTACCTCACAGACTTCTAGTTAGTTTGCATTCACACAATTTATTTATCATAGGTAGGTATTTCTAGACCTAGGTGTAAATAAAAACTACGAGTATTATCAGTGTTTTGTTTTTGTTTGTTTCAGGAATGGAGATAGTGCACAGCCCACATCAGCTGCTCCCACGACCGACTAAATAAATATATTTGTTGACATGCTACATTTAAAAAAATAAATCAATCAATTTAAAACCATATTTTAATATTTTCTATCATTTCTGTATTTATTTATTTATTCACAAAATCCGCAGCTCTTTAACAATATTGTTGAAAAATAAATAAACTGTTTACCTAAGGTAGTCTCCCTGTGCTCCTATCCGATTCTCCAAAGACACAATTATTAAAAAAAAAGCCATACCTTGACGTCATAGACCAATTCTTGACATGTAAACTGCTTGCGTAAACTAATTAAAGTATCTAAAGTATTGAGGATTGAGTAATATATATATTCAAAACCCTTAGACACGCAGCAGATCAAGGTAAGATAAGATAATTTTATTTGTAGGTTAAGAATCAGTTGGAACGATTACAAAAATAAAAAAAGAACATGTTCGACAAGGTATCAGGATGGTTTATGCTACCTTAGGTGATCCTCAGCACCAACCTATGAGCACAGCGTTCCATTATGGCTGCCATCTGACGGACTGCAGCGCAGCAACCGAACGTAGTCGATATACTTTTGATTTCGTACAGTAATGATATCAACTTCACGCGGTAGTCTGCAGTCGTGTGTAGTCGATATTTAGTGCATACAGTCGTGATTTCGACGTCACCTCGATGGCTACAGTCGTTTAGTGCCGACCACGCTGACTTGACCGCTTAAAGTTGGTGCCAGTCTTCCTTACTTACTTCCTACTTTAGATCTTTTTATGGACTAGGGTGCTCGTACTGTTAGGCTTACTTTTTTATTTCGTAGGTACGATGCGTAAGGATCATTCCTTTTTGCAATCTGAGGCGATGATGAGAAGAGACCAGATGGAGTGACTATATGCCTTGGAAGATGGGTATGCTTCTCTTGCACCATCCCATTTTCATAGTAAGGCGGACTGTGCCGTTGTGGCTGCTGCAGGAGTGGAAAACCTCAAACGGCTTTTTTATGGAGTTAATTATTTGAGCCGTTTGGGGTTAAAGGCCATGGGGTCCGTGTGCCCATCTAGCTATTCGGGACATCGCGTTGCAGTTGGCAGACTCTTCGCGCGACCAGAGTGCTGCCCGTTTTTTTGGCCACGAATCAGCATTGGCACTCAACGTGGCAACGCTGCCAGCGTTTTGGGCACTTTTCCCGTTCGCGGTGAAGCGGATGAATTTTTAAACTATGATCTTTTATTTTTTTTCCATCTAGGTACATAATACTTACGTTATTCAATTTATAAGATTTTAATATCAATCCACAAAGTAATTGGTACGAAACGAAAATAGATCTTGCATGATCTAGTTTTTATTAGCACGACTCACAATTTTTGGCAAGAAACCAAACAACATTTTAATATAAATAAAAATACTTACGCCTGACTGGATCAGTCTATATTGGCATCATCTTTGACTAGCACTTTCATAGCAATGGCGTCCTATGTGTTACCTATTTGTTTGTTCATTGCAGTTTTAACTTTAACTGTTTCTGCTGCCCCAGCTGATGAGAAACCTTTAGGTAAGTTTTTGTTACTTTTATCTACTTTGGACCTTCTATCTCCAGAACGGTGTGAAACAAATAAAATATTTTCTTCCATAGGCATTTTTTTTCTCCCTCTATTTTGTAGAAGTATCTATAACATAGAGGATCCATCTGCTTAAAGTATAGTTCTATATCTATATAGTATATCTCATCATGACTGTGGTAGAATGCAAATATTTAGTTATGGTCCTCGTAAGTCCAAAGTAGGATAATATCCATTGTTCTATTAACAAATGACCTTCATGGCAAAGTGACGGCTTCCATAGATTTTTATTCGTCTGGATAATCCATCTAAATTAATGAGGTTACTATTGCCATGATGGCAAATAGAGATGTATAGAAGAAGGAGACATTATTTATTTGTAACTTTGCCTGACACCAGGAGTTGTATTGTGGATGCTTTGACAAACATAAACTCATATACACAAACAGCCAAAACCGGAACAACAACCTGTAGGCCATACAAATATTTGTTCCATGTGGGAATGGAAGTCGTGAAAGGCAGCGCAGCAGCCAATTGCTCAGCCACTGCGCCAATTGTGCCGTCATGCACCGCTGATCCCAAATAAATTGGGATTTAAGCAGGAAACTATGATGATGAATCGATCTGTAGTTACAACTATGGACCTAAGCTATTTGTTACTTTTTCTCTGTAATCTCAAGTTATGATGTGATATAAAAATATTTAGAATTCCCATTGAAACTTTGATAATAAGAATCAAAATAAACATAGGTTTTAACTATCAGGCAAGAGGAACAGTTTTATTGCAATGTGTTGGGCCTGAAAACAAGCTATATAGATTTCGTCAAACTCATGTTTTCTTTTGAACGATTTCTTTGTAACTTCCCTGTTAGTAGATTCAATTCCTGGGTTGGGTTACGTGTTTTTCTTGGGTTATTCCATTATGCGTTTCTCAGTAGCAGCCTAGTGTTTGGAGTGGCTATAGGATCGCTTCCTATTACAAGGAACCTGGAAACTGGCGAAATATGGGTGTAGTGTACAGTATACTGTACCTACATCTTTGCCTCTAACTTAATACAGGCGTGGTGTAATACTATGTAATATTTATGTAATTCCTTGCTTCTTACATTTTAATTGACGACACGGTTGGCACAGTGGTTGAGCCATCGGCTGCTGCGCCGCGTGTTGTGGGTTCGATCCCCACACGGAACAAATATTTGTGTGACCCACAGGTAGTTGTTCCGGGTCTGTCTGTTTGTGTATGTGAGTTTAAATGTTTGTAAACGCTCCCACAATACAGGAGAAATTCCTAATGTGGGGCAACATTTTTTTTTAATAAAAATAAAAAAATGGTTTCCCTTTAATTTTCAGATTGCCCTGAAGGTGAGCGGTACTTCAAATGTCATTTTCAGATCTGTTATACGACCTGTGATCATCTGAAGCGACCACCACCCTGTGCTAGTGTTCTTCGTAGTTGCTTTGCTCCAGCCTGCCTTTGTAATGCTGGTTCCCTTAGGAATTCTTCGGGTCAATGTATACCTGAAAATCAGTGCTGTAAGTTATTTCACTTGAAATAATTATTGTATATTTTGTTTGAATAGTCTGTTGTTAAAAATCCGGTGTATCTAGTATCATCACTATACTCATATCTGCTACTGAGCAGTATAGTACGCTACTGAATAAATAAGTCTTCTGGATACGCTTCTGGGTGACAGTGATGCGAAGGAGTACTATGATGCCTAATTACTAGCTGCAGCCCGCGGTTATAACCGCTTCTATCGGCTCCACAAATGCATATATATTTGTTTAAATCCGTGTACGGTCTCATCGCCGTACATTTTTCTGCTTACGCTGTAACCTACTTTAGACCAGCGATGCGCGTCACGATTGCGCGTTATAAAAATAACCTTATTAACTAATTTAATCGTAGTAAACATACAAGTGTGTGACTATCAACAACTGAGAGAAATAATCGCCTCCGCTCAAGTACTGTAACTTACTCTCAATAAACTTAACTGCATCTTAGTGGAACGCGTTTCTCTTCACTAACTTAACTTACAAACCTTCACGACAAATTACATGTACGGACTTACAACCCGTACAATCCGACTAGAGATTAGCACGTAAAAACAAACAAACTCCCTTTTTTATATAAGTATGTAGATGGTTTCAGTATGAATAAGGGGATTGGCATACTGAACCGCATCACGCAGCGGGGTGAATGCGTTTTCTGTGTGTTGTACTATTCATGTTTACTATACAAACATTGATACTTGCTAACAAAGTAAAAATACGCACTCCCGCGCTATGCTGCGTGATACGGTGAAGTGTGCCGACCGCCTAAAACAAAATTGAAGCACACATTGTGGCACCTAAAATCTGCCTTTTTAGTCACCAATCGTGGTTGAAATACTTGGGTTGCTAATACAAAGCCAACAATACCTTATTTGTCGAAATCTTTTAAGCCGTTTCTTGGCAGTCGGGTCAATAAACAAATTGAGAATTAAGAATAAAAAAATTAAGATATATATATCTTAACATAAATTAGATATTCACATATATACAATTATACTATAAAACTAACTAGGTATATACATATTTACAAAAACAAAAAAAAGCCGACAAGGACACTCAGGCGTCAAAGTATTCCTCCGCATCGTTGTCATCTGGAAACGTGCCCAAAAGACTAGCAGCATTGCCACGTTGGATGGCAATGCTAATTCTTTGGGCAAAGAATGAGCCAGCCCTCTGGTCTATCTTAACAAAATAGCCTACTTAATAGCACGAACAAAAAATAAGTTTTTATAATTATGGCATTGAATGTTACAACAAATGATATTCAAGTTTTACATAAAAACAAAAGTATTTAGTGTAAGAAATTTGATTTAGATTGTTTGGAAAATGTGTGTGTGTAGAGTTGCCACTCTATAGTAGATTTGGGCTGACACATTTGCTGCATGTCAGACAGTCAGCGGGACAAATCCTACGTGTTTCTTCACATGGCAAACGACATCGCGGTAGCCCCAGGCGAGAATGGTAGAATGAGGTGAACCTTTCTACGAAGTCTGGTTCCAAATAGCCCTAGATAGGAGTGGAAAAAAAATGGAACCTTTGCCCTTCTGTGGGAAAATACAGGCTAGTAAAGGTGCGTCCAGACTATGTATCATAACATATTATAAAACATAGTTATATATCGTTTTGCAATTAACACACATACAAAACATTTTATATAACTATGTCATGTAACATGTTTTATGTTATATAGTCTGGACGCACCTCAAAGATGTAATGATGTGATAGTTTGAATTAACAAATTCGAAATAGGTTTGATAACTGACGAAAGTATTAAAGTTTAAATTATTGTATGTTTCTGTTTCAGAATAACGACAGCAGTTATATCGACGGACGCCTAATGAAATCTGGCATCGCATTAAACATTTTTTTGGAATTATAAATCTAGCCATGGCGCGTTTTTTTTTTTTCTATTAGTGTTTCAAATTTAAATCTAGGGGAAAGAAATCAAGGGAAGAAATACATCCATATTTTGCGATACAGCTTAGCAAAAACAAAACGCTAGACAACTGCCCCTTCTCATACAGAGAAGGTACGAGCATTAATCATAACTCATGCTCAAAGCGGATTGGCGATTTTTGACTCGCATCAATATTTATATAAGACCAGGTATTGTAAATGTAAGACCAGATTTCCTGACGATGTTTTCCTTCACAAAAATCTAAGGTTAACTTAGAAAGAATATCAATATGAATTATTTGGTACCCATATGCCCAGTATTATAACACAAAACCAGCGGGTCTTTACGATCAATTTTTTTTGTGTACTGTCTTATAAATTTCTTTCTATTTGTTTTTGTTTGTTATGTGTACCTAAGAAAACTCTGAGTCTCAGCAAAGACAATTTTTTGTTAGCGTTGTAGTTCGAAAGTCTCGCTGCCGTAAAGCCCAGCGGACTTCAAGACCGCTTGCTGAATAATTGAAGCACCCTTTCACTATGTTTAGGGAAGCATCCTGTAGAATACGAGTCGCAAGCATAAACCTAGAACGGGATCCGTATACTTGAGGGTCCGCGAATTGAGGACGATTTGCAAAAATACTTTGAAAATATACTGTGTGAAAACATATTTAACCTGATAATCGAGTTATAATGTTTTAGGATTATTGATGGTAGTTTGTTCGAGGAATGACTTCTTTAAAAAAAAATAACACTTTAGTGTTATTTTTCCAAAAGCATAGTTATTTTACACCTTTTAAGGTGTAAAATAACTATGCTTTTGGAAGTTGATGGCTTTGAGTGTTCTGTTTGATTCATTTTATGCCACCGAATCACAAAACTTTAGTGTTTTGTTTTTGGAGCCGAATCATTTTATTTTTTTCTGGTTTTTTAAATTCTCAATTTTTGTGGTTCGGTTTTTATTAATCTTAGAAACAATAGGCTCTAATGCCATAAGTGCGTTAAGTACTTGAAGAGTTCCCTTGATTCCTCCTAGATCCTATTTTCTGATCCTGACTTGGTGACAATGGGACCACCTCGAGAGCCAAATCACCCTTCCAAATCAAAAAATAACTTTGAAAATCTATACCTATATGATGGAGTTAAGACCGAACATACATAAACAAAATATAATCTAAACATCCGAATTGACAACTTCTCCAATTTTGAAGTCGTCTAAAAACACACAAACACTTATGTATCGGGAAATCAGTACTTACGCATTGGTAAGTCAGGGAGAGATTGAAAACCTATATTAGCACTCATACATTGGCACCATAATATGTCCTGTGATCGCTGATCTCCGACTGACACTGGCCGCCATAACCAAAATTCGATCAGAACATAGGTAATACGTTTAGAAATGATTACCTTTTCGCTTCCACCTATAATACAGTTTCTTTGTCCTTCACACATAAATAGAACAACAAAACACGGTAGCACAGTTTGCAAACTCTATTAATTAAACGCAGCCATTCCCTCTGTGGATCTCATAAATAACAAAACATAATGCAACCTTCACAAGTAGATTGCGACTGTGTACATGAAACTAACATTTTGCCCGTAGTAATTCTAAGCTGCCTAGCGCATGTACATAACCCAAATTAAAGTTAATTACACTGCCCTCAAACAAAAACCGTGTACAAAAGAGAGCACAAACGATCGTTTTTTTCAAACCAGCAGTATAGTTACAGTTGCGTGCAAAAAAAAATGGTGACTCAACGATTTTTGTTTAACGATTTATGAAAAGACTCCTAGCTGCCAGTCTTCTGAGCACGCTTAATGATTTATGAATAGACCATCAGTTGCCAGTCTTTTGGGTACGATTAATAATTTATGAATAGACCCACAGTTGCCAGTCTTCTGGGCACGCTTAATGATTTATGAATAGACCATCAGTTGCCAGTCTTTTGGGTACGATTAATAATTTATGAATAGACCCACAGTTGCCAGTCTTCTGGGCACGCTTAATGATTTATGAATAGACCATCAGTTGCCAGTCTTCTGGGTACGATTAATGATTTATGAATACACCCTCACTTGCCAGTCTTCTGGGCACGCTTAATGATTTATGAATAGACTCTTAGCTGCCAGTCTTCTGGGCACGCTTAACGATTTAGCAATAGACCCTCAGTTGCCAGTCATCCAGAAGCGTGCCGCTTCTGGATGACAGTGATGCGATGGAGTACTATGATGCTAATTGTTAAGTACTAGCTGCGGGCCGCGGTTTCACTTGCTCCTGTTCGTCTATCAAATGCATAAAGATTTTTTTTATCCAACTAGAGATTAGCACGTTCAAACACGAAAACTCCCTTTTTTATATAATTAGGTATTTAGATGGTTTCAGTATAAATAGTTTGTTCAAAAGTAAATAACTTATGTAGGGACTGAATATGTAATGTAGTTAGCAATCTTTTTGTAAAACTTACTTCATTTATTTAAAATGTCTCAAGTGTACACCTATGTTTATAATTGAGGAAAATCTAAAATCGGGATTCTTTTGTTTTCATTAACTGTGTACTGGTACTAACGTTATTTGCACGTGACTGTACAGTTTATTTTTTACTGAAAACAACCAAATTACTCGTTGTTATACTGGCACAAAGTAAAAACTACCCTCAAATCTACGCTACGCTGTGGTAAACAATGTGCCTGACAGTTCCTAATTCCACACACGCCAACTTATCGCTTTGTGTAAATAATTTATTATGATACGAACTTTATTTTTGTTTTAAATCTAAAGGGTACGTGTTTTCATTATACTTTTTTGTTGCTTCTCAATTCTTAGTGTCATTCTTGGTATGGTTATATTTCATACTGTTTTAAGTGAGTATTATACATTCCGTACACATATTCCAGAACAAAAACTCATTCAAAACCATATCCGCATTTTACATTTCACGGACTGACCGCAAAAAAAAACAACTTTATTTTCGTAAAACCATTGCCCGTTACAACATTAACAGTATTTCTGGTGGAATTTCAACAGCAACGCGAATTTTTGTGTACATTCGTGAGTGAGCCGTTTAAATATTTCGTGATATTCATAAACAGTCAGTTGTAATGGTCGAGATATTTTAAATTGCTTCATGAATAGAAAAGGGAAGTTTGTGCTACGGAATTGCGTTTATTTTCGCGTTAGAGCATCGTCGCTTTGCTTCCTAGATGTTGTTTGTGATGAAAAGGCACTTGAGTTTTCTCTTACAGTGTTCTCGCTATGTTTTCTGGGCACCTCGCCTACTAAAAACACGTGTCAACATAGTGTAAACATATTACTTATTTTCGCATTGCTGACTAAATTAGGTGTACCAACTCCTCTTTTATTTATTTATTTATTTATTTGGGACAAACAAACAGTAACACATTATATCTGCTCAAATAATGTAAACAAAGATATTATATAAATGTGAAACTCACACCATTATCCACAGCATATGCAATTCATATAAAAACATAAAAACCCCAATTTTAAAGTTGCAACAAAGTTGGACGCTTAGGTGTGACCATTATCATGGATGAAGCCATTGTGTTGCCGAAATGACAGCTGTCAAACGCTCCATTTCGCGCCAAAAGCTGACAGTTATGAAATCTGCTATTTAAATTGTTCACGTTCGGATATCCGTACAGAATATGGAGTCCGCAAGTTTCCATTGTTGAGCCTCAATGGAACCACGTAATTTGCATAAGCAAAGTTGAAATTTAAGGAACAATGCCGCGTATTATTCGGCTGTAAAGTGCTAGTACAAGTCATGATCGCGTTTAATGCTTTATTGCATGTACCTAATTCGTGCTTTGTTTTGACTTAAATAGCCTTATAACATTCAAACAATGTATAATTATGAAAGTCGTACCTTTAAATTGTATGGCAGCACGCGATTATTTGTATAAATATTTGATCGAGTTATTTGGTATTAATTTGAATTGTTCTGCGTTGATTTTATCGAGTTGGGTTGTTATTAGGGTTATTAACGTTCATTATTAAAATGTAGCCCACAGTTTTAGTTATTTTTCTAGGATAGTTCAAATTGGTTCAATACTTTCAGCAACTTTGTTCTTTAATCTTTCTTTAATTACGTTGTCCACTCCAAGAAAACTAAAGCAACATGCAGTCCTAGATGAAAGCAATCAAAACACTACTTCGTTGATTATTTTCTCATATCTTCCAGCAAGCCGTATGTTTGTTCAGGAAAATGAGAACCGTCGCATTCTTGTCGCGACGCTCAGCGTTATGCATTTGTTTGTGTCAACAACGCTGCAAGTGCGACGGCGGGATTTATTACCGAGAGTCCGTCGACGGTGAATTAGTTTCTCACAAAATAGTCCAACTTCTTCAAGGAACAGAGGTCCTAGCACGAACGCACAACGAAACTGACATCGGTGAAGGAAAACATTGTGAGGAAACCTGGACTTATAATTAATATAAGTCTGATTTTTCCAACCCGTCTTGAGCAAGCGTGGTGATGTATACTCGTGCCTTCTCTGCCGGACAGTAACAGCCTTTTATTTTTATTTTTTTAGGTAGGGTCACTCGCAGTGCAGCACTAGAAGACTGTTTACTGCTTAACCGAACGATCCTGTGGTGACCTTACAATGAAAGCCCCCAGCCAGGTCTTAAAACTATATTTATATTTAAACGACCGCTAAGGGCGCCCCCTGTGGGGCTCTAACCTCTGCTTAGGGCGTCGTTGAAGGTATTATTAATATTATATATTCCCCATCGACCACTTTCGGATGAACAGAAATAAAGGATATAGATTTTAGCTTTTCCATATCTCTAGCATCTATTTCTACTTACAAAATATATGAACATGATTAAGTGTATTTTAACAATGATAAAAAAAAACAAAGTAGGTACGGTTACAAAGTGTGGTAAATGTTGAAAAATTTTAAGCCTTACCTGGGCTCCTTAGGGTTTTAGCGGGACCATAATTAGTATTCCTTAAGAATAAATTAGGCTTTAACATTTAAAACAGAAATTTTCAAATAAGACTGGCAGTTTCAGCGACTAGCACGCTCGAACAAAAAAAAAAAACATTTAGATTTATTTATGATACATTTGTGATTTTACGACATAATTCGGAACAAAGTCGAAACATTAATTTTAATTAAACCATTTATCAGCACTATTAAAAGGCCAAACAGTCTGCAAGTAATTCATAAAGTTATATACTTTATACTAGTAGAACTAAAACTATAAAATCCAAAATTTAATATCACTGAGCAAATATACAATTGTAACCACAATATTGGCGCGATAGTAAAGTGGCACTTAACTTAAACAAACTTGACGTACAAACATCTTAGAAGCACTTATAACGAGTGCACTCATACTTGGTTATTAAGTATTGAGTTTCTTCTTATTCCCACATGTTTACTTCTATCAAACATTCTGAGGTCAAAGACCGTTAGTATAGAGCCCAATGTGTCAAATTTCTTTGTTAGTTTTCAACTTTATAATAAACGAATAAGGTTCATGTTCAATTGGGAAAATTTGACAGTTTGGGGTAGCTTGTAGCACTGGCGCCTGTATATGTTGTCTCGTGGCTAAATAGTTACACTTATATGTCAATTGAAGGTTAAGCTTTGTATGTTTTACGAGGTCTGTCTGTGAATGGGTGACTATCTATCTTACACCAAGACCTTCCGTGACTTTGAAAGCAAGTTAAGGCGTTGGTCCTGTCTGTCATTTGTAGATCTTTGACTTTCGTTGCTGGTAGTAGTCTGACCACTAGACTTGCCAAGGGGTGTCGTGTTTTGAAAGCTAGATAGGCAGTTACTCCATGTAAAATAGTGATATTTGTACGGGTATACTGGAAGCCCAGGGTCGTGGTCTTGTATATACGTCCTTCAATAGCACGTACCATGAAAACTTAACTGTTCATGAGGTATTAGCACCGGCAAGTATTTTGATCTGGACTCAGTAGTGGAGGTAAATTCACGCGCAGGAACTTTATAATAAAATGCAACTGCTGGGAAACTCAAGGTCATCACTCAGCTTAATAGAAGGTATATTTATATGTTATAACAGGATATTTGCCTAGAAGATTACTTTTTTATAACATGGAAAATTCCTTTCAGTCAAGGGCTGCCTCTTATAGAAGACGCAACCATGACTCATTTAGATCTATATTTAAATATGTGTTTATCACATAAAATACCATAAACCCATAAATTTCCATAAATGTTTTACAGTACTATAGGAAATGCGTATTTGATTTTATTAATAGAATTTATCCACTTAATAAACAGCTTATTATGTATGCAAACCGCCTGCCAGCCAACGGCTGCCAGTCCTCTCTGTTCCTATTTTAAAATATGAAATCTTTTTTATCTCATAAAATGCCATCAACTTACTAAATATCCGTGGAGGTCGGTAAGCTTTACAGTACTTACTTATAATAAGTATCTAGTGTCTCATATTCATTAGCAGAGACAAGTAAACAGCTAATTAGTATCACCAGTTTTACCTAAGTATTTTAGTAGAAAATTTAAACTGGCGTGCATAATTTCAACACAGCTGGATCACGGAAATTACTTAAGTGAAAGATTGATTACATTCAACAATATATCATTACAAACGTCATCATCTTCCAACCCGTATCCCAATTTCCTTGGGGTCGGCGCAGCATGTCTTCTTATTCCAAATCACCGCTATTTGCCGTCATCTCAACAGTCACCACTTTTCTAGCCATATCATATTTCACTAAATCCATCCATCGTTTCTTTGGTCTCTCTCAGCTCTTGTTACCCACCTCAGTTATACTCCAAATTTAATTAAAACAGTTTAAGCACTTAAGAAACTGTATTAAATATATTTTTAAAACAAGATTCGCAAGTTCAGTGGACGCAAAGGATATTGATTAGTTAAAATCACCCTAAAATCTACAGCAATTTTACTATAAGAGGGTACTACGACTTTCGCAGCCTTACCCTACCATTACTTAACCAATATAGCGACATCTTCAGGTATTGTTTGCCGATCCTCTGAAGCCTCTTCCGATTCGTTCCGTTTTTCCTTACACGGTAGAACAAACAATGTGTGTACATAATTCTGTTTGTCGAGCAAGATAGGTTTATCAAGTTTCTTTGAAGTGATAAAAGGTGGTTTCCTTTTGTCGTCCTTCAATTTGCTTTATTTTTAGGATACTGTTTTTGTTGTTGTGGGATATGTTTGGATGTGAAACGGATTCTGTTTTGTGTGGGAGATTTGGATTATTACAAAAGGAATGGACCTTTCAAATCATACGTACTTACATGGACACTCACACTCTTGCTTTTTCCCTTGAGGGTATGTACGATTGCTACGATCTTTAAATACTCCTTTTATTTATAATAAATTTTATTTTATTTTTAATATTTGTTCCGGGTGTTCTGGGTATTTGCTATGTATAATAAAAAATATCTATGTATGTAATGTATTGTATTAAGTATATCAGTGATGACTAACTACTACTAACTAACAAGCTAAGCAGAGCTTGTGTTATGGGTACTAGATGTAGTACCCATAACACAAGCTCTGCTTAGCTTGGGGCTAGTTGATGCTGTGTGGATTGTCCAGCATTATTTATTTATTTATTTATATTTATTTATTTCGGTTCCGTTCATATTTATGGTCAAAAAAGCGTTGCGAGTGTTACGCACCTGACCTTTCTTGGCAACATCACCAACAAGGTCAGTGTTTGTCCGTCTAAGTGTCCCTTCCCAACATTTCCACTCTCATCTGCATAATAAATACCTTTTGTTAGCCGCATTTCATCTATCCTCCCAAAATGACCAAACCTGACATTTTAGTGTCGTAAATTATACCTTCACATAGTACAACCGAATGTTATGTCGACGTTAGAAGAATAAATCTCCAGTAAAATGGCAAGTTGCAACAAATTTAAAAAGAGATCAATCGTGATGCAACATGTGCAATTATTACCAGTAATAAATTTTGGTCATACTTTGTAGTTCAGCTAAAGTCAAAGATAACCCCCACTGCTAAAGAACGAACAAAACCTTAATGTTTATAGTTTTGTATACCTATATGGGTAAGGTTACTTTATCATAAATTAACCTTTAATATGCGGAAAATATAGGTAACCCTTCCATTCCATGACTCTTATTTAATTTCCCCATATTTCACGAAGAATAGTGCGAGGAACTTTGTCAAAAACAATTGAAACAATAAATTGACTACAGTTGGAGATTTACACCAATACTCATGCCTAATAAAGATACCTTTTGAAAGGAAGGTCCCCTTTTAACGTACCAAAAAATCGAGAATCGTTTTTCAAATTTTCCGTACCGTATTCATGGCCGCTTCTGTTAGAACTTAAAATCGAACTGTCATTGGTAGTAAGCAATGGATTAAGAATAAAGAAATGTTTCGCTTTAGTGCGAGGAAAAGAAGACAGTATGGGTGGGCATCTTTATTATATCAGTCGTTATAAGTTTCTCCTTTAGTGCCAAGAGGTTCTTTTAAAATGAGTGTTGTAATATTTAAGCACGTGAAAAGAGGCTATAAACCGTCTGGTGGAAAGTTATTCGTGTCGTACTTTATTTGGATATAACTGTTTGATTTGATATAGGTATTCGCTGGATTTTATATTCGTCCGGTTTTATACTGGTTTCTTGGGGATACTATAAAAGTGTAAAATGGAAATAGAATCCTCGTATATCTCATAGGAAAATGACATCTGTTTCACATAAATATGTTGGTCTTCCTAATAGGTTTTGTCTGAAATCTTCTGAATTTCAGATTTATTTAATATGTCTACTGAATTTAAGTTAGGTGTATGTTGTGAGGAAAGGTAGGAGGTATTTATTATTTATTGATAGATGGATGGTGTGAAAAATGATATGGCTGGGAGGAGGTAACTATTGAGATGACGGCAAACAGAGATAGTATGGAAGAAGACTCTATGCTGCGCTGATCCCAAATAATTCGGATAAGAGCAGGAGGATGATAATGAAGGGAGGTGTAGTCGACATAAAGATATTAATTATAATCGTCTTTTTACCGATTTTCATTATTAATTGACCTTTCTTGGTATACTTAACTTTATTTATATTGACCTCTAGCAATGTCAAATTATGTGACCGCCACATCAAAGGTCATTGCTCTTTTATTTTCTAGTATGTCCATTTGGAGTCCATCAAATTACTTATTTACAGTCGTGTGATTTATTATTGGACAAGTTTTAATCTAAGTGAGAGATAAAAAAAGTAATAAAATGAATTTATTAATCCCACTTATTTTATTAGACCTAAAAGATTGGTTCGTTCATTAAATTTACAAGAAGTTAATAGATTTTTAGTCTTTTATATTGTGACTAAAAATGGGCAGTAAAACACAACATCACGCCTGAATTCTTCGAAGGGTTAGGAAGAGCTGGTGTACACATAGTGCACCCAAATTTCGTAAAGCGATTTTTTTATTTCACATTTTTTTAAGTACGATGTAATAGGGGGCGAGCTTATTGCCACTGACCGTACACAAATCGAAATTCCGGGTTTTGACTATGGAATTCTAAAAAAGATGGAAAAACCAACCACCCTTTGCTCGACCCGAGACTGAACCTCCTGGGTTAAATTAAACGTGACGGAAAAAAAGTGGGAGATAAATGTGTATAGAAAACATACCTTGCTTCTTCATAATCACCACATCTTGGTTTTCGATATTATTGATTGGAAATCTAAGCTATTTTCATGTATCTGTAATAAACCGATAAGGCTGATACTCTATTGAGTCATAGACGGGTGGAGGTTGTATCTATGGGATTCAATCTGCGTATATAAAATTACCCAAATAGTTGTCTAATATATGGGATATTAACGTGTCAATTTAGATCTTTGTACTACAATTAAAATCTTGCGCCATTTCAGAATGATAGAAACATATAAAACTATGTAGCAGTGTAGGTGACTCGTTCGTCTAGCGGTACATGCGCTGCGGTTGAGCATGAGGTCTTGGGTTCCATTCTTGGGCCAAGTGTTTTTCGGAATTGTATAAATTTGGAATTTCACAGTGCCAGCTCGGACTTTTTGCTTGGTGGCTGGTTAATGGTAACAGGAGCGTCCAACATGGGACGTAAGTGGCAACATGTGGGTGTACTATGGATACACATCTGCCCAACTCAATCATATTATATATGATTGAGTTTATATATATTATATTGACGAGTAGGTACTGGTTGCTGAGATTCTTTGTAATAGTTTATTGTGGGATCTTTAGTAGCGGGAATGAAACGCTGAGCTTTTGTAAATAAAGTCTCTATAATAATGTTATAGCTAGCTGCCCAATCCTCACAGTTGAGTATGATATTGTTACTTTATTAAGGAAACAAACAGAAAAAATACTGGTTTATTTATTATAAGTTCTGGCAACCAAAGGTATTTATTGAATTGCAAAAATTTCTACGTTTCCGAGTAAGTAGATACATTTTATAAATGATTTTTCCATTAAGTTGCATGACTTGAAGGTTACAAGTAAGGTAAGTAGAATTGTGTTGGGTTGGGAAGTGAGATTAGCTGTGTCCATTTGGTAAGTTTTAGTCCTCAAAGGAGAGTTTCAAATGTCCCTTTGTTTATTCATTAGACCTACCTTAAATTGTTTACAAAAATATCTTGTAACAATTTGTAAAGGGAAAACACCATAGAAAAAAAGTAAAGAAAACTTAATACTAAGAAGAAAAGAAACATGGTTTATATTAAAAGCATTTTCAAGGTTTTAAAACCAATCACACAAACAGTTTAGAATGTTATATTTCTGCTGAGTGAAATAGCCAAAGTGGAAAACAATAACACTGTTACAACTGTTAAAAATCCTATAACAGTTACCACATGGAACAGTGGAACTTCATGTTCAGCACTATAAAGTTAGAGGGAACAGGCCTGTTCCTGATAAGCTCGTTCTATCGTCGACTTTGTCTCTGTTACCACTGACCTAGACTAGACTCAAGAGTAACCCCCGTATATATAAAAAAGTGCTTATTTTAGTGAATGGTGATACTTTTACTACGCTGACTAAACATCAGCTGTATACAGTGACAGGCACCATGAGGTACTGGACATTTATCACACTTCTTGATATACTATCTACATTCATAGTAGTCACAATCAGTCGAGCCCACTTTGCAAAACCTACATAAAGGAAGACGAGACAGCTCACGTGCTTATCAACTGTCCAGAGGTTGTTCCATACAGAGTTGTCGGGTAACACAGATACTCTTCGCGAGATCGACAGCAACACCAAGTCATAACTGGCCTTTCTTGAGAAGTTGGTGTGGGTTGAATAGGGTATACTACCCTCTGCTCGCAAAATACGCGCTTGTGCATGGAGTTGCCGATAGCCCAAAATATAATACACAACCACGCCTAGCGTAGTCTAGGCAGTGAACCCTTCTACTAATCTAGATAATCTACTTTACTTTTCACTACACTACAGCATATGGTATACTAACGCAGACCTAGAAACAATAGATATTTGACATAGCAGCTACATTCAATTTATAATATGTTAATTGTTAATCGACCGATGGGCCAGAGTCGTCACGCAGTGAGTGCCAGAAGACGGGCGTCGTCGCCGTCGCCGAGAGAGGCCTAGAAAACGCTGGCGTGCCGTTTGCAAAAGATTGGCAGGAGA
This sequence comes from Phlogophora meticulosa, assembly GCA_905147745.2. Lineage (NCBI taxonomy): Eukaryota > Metazoa > Arthropoda > Insecta > Lepidoptera > Noctuidae > Phlogophora > Phlogophora meticulosa. The sequence continues at coordinate 6,121,139 of LR990528.1, read as the reverse complement.
AAACCGCACAGAGAGAGGACTGGAAGGCTATGGCGGAGGCCTTTACCCAGCAGTGGGACATTATAGGCTCGGTACAAAAATTGTTAATACACTAACAATCATTTGAGGTTGTTCGATCAATACTCACACCGCCATCTGTTGGCTAAGTAGTCAAACTATGTCTGGTTTTACTTAACATGATTAAAAAAATCATCATAAGGTTTCCCAATGGGTTAGGCACAGGCGTAGTTATAGTTTATATAAACCCACATTTCGCCAGTTATATTTAAGCACCGAGCAATTTAGGACGAGCCTATTGTCATCGACCGAGAAAAAAGGGCTTCTGATAAATTCCAGATGGAAAAACTCAGAAACACTTTGTCTGACTTGGGAATTGAACCCAAGACATCTTGTTCAGCATGACCCCTTGCAGTGACTAGATCAACGACGCAGTCAATTACTACATGGGCATGAAAATTCGATAAAGCAGTTACAGCCTGTTGATCTGTATTACAGGTGTTACTACCTACCACAGGCACCAGCGATCCACAACCAAAAATAGTTGGCTGCTGCTTGTGAGTAAATATAAATAAATAAATAAATAATGCTGGACAATCCACATAGCATCATCTAGCCCCAAGCTAAGCAGAGCTTGTGATATGGGTACTAGATGACTGATATACTTATTACAATACATCACATAGATAGATATTTTTTATTACACATAGCAAATACCCAGAACAACCGGAACAAATCTTTGTAGATCGTGGAAACATTTGTCCCACGGCGGAAATCGAACTCGCAACCTCCTGCGTCACAGGCGGACCTTTACACGCCGCACCACCTCAGTCGTCAATATTGTTTGATTTTTTTTTGCCTTGTGGTGTGAAATAAACACTTTTTATTATTATTTATTGGTATTACATGGAATTTATAACATTTCAATATTAAATTGTTATTATACAATCATTTTAGGCGTCATTTCAATTAATTCAATTAACGTAATTGGTTATTACAATGTTATTTGTCTCTATTCGAATCACGTGCTGCCCTTCCCGTTTTGTCGGATACGACCCTTTTCCATAATGTAGGTAAAGGGAATATTTACATAGCCATTACAAATGTTTACAGAAATATTGTAGGTCCTATACCTACACTGTTTCTGTATTTTAGTACATCTGGTTTGGGTTTCCGATCTGTATTTATTCAGGATTAAAATAAATTATTAAGCAATAGGGTTTAACAAAAGTGAATATTGTATTAAGGCGAATGCGTAGTGGCAGCCCGCGCAATTTAAATTTTCTTAGGGGTTTTCCAATTTGAAGCTCAGTAATAGGTTGTTTGTTATCAAAAAAGTTCTTGGAGACCGTAAAAAAGTTGTATTTGACGAAGTAATTGACATAATAATACGGCTTTTTAAGTTAGAATTAGGCGGATTAATAACTACTTCATGAAATCATGACATTTGAAGTGACGCCTGTAAGCCCATCTTTCACCAGTTGTTTTAGTCACATGTTATAGATGGAGAGCCAGAAAAGGCTAGGCAGATGATAATGATGATGGCAATATCATCATTATCATCTACCTAGCCTTTTCTCAACTATGTATGTTGGGGCAGCTTCCAGTCAAACCGGGTGCAGCTGAACACCAGTATTTTACATGGAGCGACTGCCTATCTGACCACCACAACCCAGTTACTGGGTTGTGGAGCTCGAAAGCCTGAAAGTCTGACAAAGATCCACAAATGACAGCTCACTAACCAGGCACAAATTTAGACTCGGGCTACTACTTGAAAATTCTTGATACCAAAACCCAATAACACTATGCACGACCCGAGAATCGAACCGTGGACCTCTTGCTCAGCAGTAGCGCTTGCAGCCACTTGACCAACGAAGCATTGCGACCTATAATTCATTGCTACAAAAATGTGAAACGATACACATTTCCACGATTTTTTTATTATTAGTATTCATAAACCCGTGACATAACCTGTCGGAGGTCCAATTTGAAATAAACAAAAGCAAAAAAAAATATCGCTCATTCATATGAAACATGAACTTGTGAAAAAAATATACCCAATTTATTTCTCGCTTCGCTGTGAGATTCTGATCCGCTTTCCTGTAGTTAATTGATATTATTTAATTTTGGAACGACATCCATTGCAAAGGCTTCGTCAGTGTTGCCATTAATAAAATAATAATAGGTCTTTACCTATGAAATTGCCGTTTTGTATGAAAAAATTTAAATGAATTTTTTTCATGTATTTTTTATTTGTATTAATCGAAGTAATCACCCATGCAATCAATACATCTTTGCCAACGCAGTGGCAGTTTATTGATGCCCTTCTTAAAGAAATCAGCTGGACGGGAGGCAACAAATTCTTCAAAGGCATTTTGTACTGCCTCTCGGGTATTGAATTTTTTTCCCGCCAAGAAGTTATCCAAATTCTGGAAAAAGTAGTAGTCTGTAGGCGCAAGGTCTGGTGAGTAGGGCGGATGACGGAGAGCTTCCAACCCCAGTTCTTGCAACTTGGAGACCGTCTGCTGTGCAGTATGAGGTCGCGCGTTGTCGTGCAGGAGCAGCGGAGACGAGCGATTGACCAATGCTGGTTGGAGATGTGCCAGCTTCTCCATCATTGTGTTCAATTCTTCACAGTACACATCTGCAGTAATGCTCACCCCGTTTGGTAAGAAGCTGTGTTGAATCACACCGGCGCTAGACCACCAAACAGTGATCATCACTTTTCTTGGGGTAAGTTTTCGTTTAGGGCATTGTTTAGGTGCTGAACCAGGATCCAACCAACTTGCTGAGCGCTTGCGGTTATCAAACAGAATCCATTTTTCATCGCAGGTAACAATGCGGTTTAAAATTCCTTCATTTGTGTGTCTGTTGAGCAGTGCAAGGCACGTCTCGACGCGTACTTCGCGCTGGCGATCATTGAGTTCGTGGGGCACCCATTTGTCAAGCTTTTTTACCTTGCCAATTTGACGCAAATGGACCAATATTGTTTTGACGCTAACGTCGAAAGCTGCTGCTAATTCAGCCGTAGATTGTGTATCATCAGCTTCCACAATCGCCTTTAATTCGTCATTGTCGACCAAAGTCTTCGGACGACCGCGAGGTTCATTTTTCAGGTCGAAATTTCAAATTTCAGCAAACCAATAACAGGTAGTGCGTTGGTTTGTAGTGTTAGCTCCGTAAACGTCGTTGATGTTGCGTGCCGCTTGTGCCGCGTTGCTGCCACGACGGTACTCATATTCCATAATTACTCGAATTTTTAACGTATCCATGATGACGAAAAAGATTTAAATGCGATGAAAATGTAACACTAATCAATAAACAAATGACTACTTTTGGAAAAAAAAATCCATGTTTTTTAAATAAAATTAATTTGAAATTAGAATTCTTAGCCAAACAAAAAATATTTTGATTTGAAATGGCCAGTACTGCAGAACGGCAATTTCATAGGTAAAGACCTAATATATTGCCAGGTCTGGGTATGGATCCAGTTCTTAAATTACAATCAAACTACCAATTTATTGTTTTATTTGACTTTTACGACTGAATTTTGTACATGGAGAGGCTTCAATAATTTTTGTCGTTATGGCCCAGTAGTAAAGGTTTTGGGGTATGGGGAACAGGGTGTAAAGCTCCTTATTCACCATAGAAAAGGGAGGATGCTCCGACGGGTGTTGTGTCTTGTGGGCTACTGCGGGACGGTTGGTGGCGGGTTCTTGTAAATCGCGATGTAGGATACGTCAGATTTAGTTCTTATGTGGCGGGATAGATGTCGCTACAAAGGTCTTGCCTCTCATGCACGAAATTGTGAGTTCGAAATCGCATCACATGTACTTTCTAAGTTTATTTTGAACATCACTAACATTGGCGCAGGAAGACGTTGTTAAAAAACCTATAGGTACCTATAATTAATAATAGAGTATAAGTTACAAAATATTGTATGCAAGAGGTAAAAAATCTGTCTGTGAAAATCAATCTATTTGATTGATTCAATTAGGAACGTATTAAATCACTTTTTTTTTTAAAAATTGCCAGACAGGTCTGTACAGACACGATGTCTGGTTTAAAAAAAAGAAGCTTTAGTTTCGGTATTCGGTTTCTTTTGTTTTGTCCATAGTTACGAAAGAACAACCGACTTCAAAAACGCCACAAAACTAGTTTCTGAAGTCGGTTGTTCTTTCGTAGTAATCGTAAGTTTTTCTTTTTAGCTGCCGTAACACGGTTATCTACAACTACGTCTACTTTAAAAGCGTTCACTATTCTCTAAAAATTTTGCTAGACGTCGTAACTCTATTATTACGATGTCTGGCAATATTTTAAACGCCATGTTGCTATCAGCGTGAAGGTCCATAGTCAGCTTTTACCACTAGTAGCACAACCATAAATCGATACCTCAGTGTTATTTTTTCATTACCTGGGCGTGGTTCGGTATCCTATGAAAATATTTGATTTGCCTAACAATTAGGCGTACGTTTCATTTGATAACATTGTTTACGAACCGAGCCGGATTCCAAAGGCTATTTTTATGTTTCGGTTTAAAAATTATATTTGGATGATAAAAAATATTTTTTCAGGGACGACAATATGAAATTGTTTTGGGTCTGTTTGTTTAAATAACAACCTTGTTAGTGTTAGTACTTTTCATCATACAGACGAATCCAGCTGTCAAGCGGTGATATGGGTTGTACGGGAAACCCAATGTCTGCAGGGTGTGGATAGCCGCTTTCCATATAATACCTTTGCCATAATGCTTTGATGACAGTTCTTTATAATCACAGTATTAGTTTTACATTGAATCGTCTTACGCTACTTAGTAGTGGAGAATGCTAGCTAAGGAATCGCTACTGAGGTTTGTCAAAACGCATCATTACATTTTTGGTTTTGGTAAGCTACGGTCACATTTTTACTTTAAGATTATTTCTGTACCTTACAGGAGCCTCCACTAGTGAGGTACATGGTTCAAGGCACATGGTTTGTGCGAGGGTTAAGCCAACCTTGGATCGTACGTTCGCGCAACCCCCGGCGTAGGTGTGAGATGGAATACCGGGGTGGGTTTTAGTCAGTAAGGACATCCATTCGGCTACCCTTGCTGATGTGGGTGATTGACCATCAATTACATAGTTAACATAGATACTGAAACCTCTCAGTACCTCGGAAACACGTTAAGCCGTTGGTCCCGGCAGCAACATACATTTTGAAAACAATAAAGACAATCTTAGTTGTGGGCACATAGTACGATTCTGTAATTGAACACAATATAAAAGATTTCTAACGCCTAACCAAGGCAGAGCCGTCAGATTCTTCTCAGGTAAGTAACTACAGACGTGTACACTAATAACGCCAAATAAAAAATATATTGCAAACAACATTTACGTAATGAAGTTGATACATTTTAAAATGAATTGAGAATTATATAAACAACATTCATAAAAATACACTAGGTATACTAGGAAACATATGATTTTTATTGACCTCTCAAAATACTTCGTGTAGATACTCGTGCTACCTTATATAAACCTCCTTATAAACAATTCCTAATACCTGAAATCACGGCTCCAAAAACATGCAACCGACGCCACTCAGTGCGGAACAAAGTTAATTATTCACTCACAGTGTTCTCAACCACATTTAAACGTACCATTGTTAACTAGAATGCGGTGAGGGTGAGAGTTTCCAACAAATTACTTACTTAATCCTTGTTCACGTCAACCGGTTTTAGTTTAAAAAAAAAAAACTAAGTAATGTACATAAGTTGAAACTATTTCGGAATTACCTGTGTCTTCCTGTGTCCGCGACTTCGTCCACGTGAAATTTGACCAAAATTCAAATGTTTTATGTTTTTTTGCGCGGAACCCTGCATTGTTTTTTACTCACTTTCTTTTTTCAAAACATGTTTTACGACTCCATTTTCGGCTTCATCGATTTGTAATAGTTTTAATGACGTAAGTATTACGTTCATTTTTTTTTTTTTTTTATTCTTTATTTTTTTTGGACTTTTATACTTCATGTATATGTCAGTCCGATTTATCTAATTATAAACATCACATCAATCACTAATTAAATTAAAGTAAGTAAAGTCTGAACAAAAGACAAGCTCCTTCACTATTAGGGTTTGAGAGTATGTTATTCATAATACCAACCTGTAATTTGTCCAGACCTAATGTGTCGAATAACTCCTGTCGCTCAGTATGAAACTGAACACATTCCATCAATAAATGATGTACGTCATCTATTACCCCACAGGTATCACATTTAGGTGATGAAATCTTTCCCATTAAAAAGGCAAATTTATTTGATGGAATGTGTCCAGTTCTAAGTCTGTGCGCTAAAGTAATACATTTTCTACTTAACTGGCTATATGTGAACCAAGGTATACGAGGAGGCTGAGATTGGATAGTTTTGTACCATATGCCTTTTTCCAATGATCTTTGATTAAAATATTCCTTCCACATATCATAACACTCTCTATTATATTTTGTTAATATTTCTGAATAATATGGTCGCACATAAATTTCTTGTCCTTCTGTACTTCCATTTTTTGCCAATCTATCAGCCTCTTCGTTACCACGTATACCAATGTGCGAAGGAACCCACTGCAACCTCAGATCCACTCCTTTCTCTGATAGTTCTTCTAATTTAGAGAGTATCTGATATGCTATCGGTGTACCTCTGCGTCCAGAGGCGCATCGAGCTATATGATATAACGCACTCTTACTGTCTGAACATATGACTGCTTTAGTGTAGTTGATTGATTTAATATATGATAGTGCTTCTGAGATCGCAATGAGCTCCAACGTCATAACACACACATTTCCAATAATTTTAAAACATACACTAGCATTTTCTTGTGACCGAACATAAAATGAAGCTCCTCTACCATTCTTGCTCATAGATCCATCTGTATAAATTACTACCCAATCAGCATATTTCTCTATTAGTTCTTTCATAACATCATGTTTCAACAGATTTAATTCATAAGAGCCTTTAGCTCGATGCATGCTCTCCAAACTAACCGAAATTATATTACTCGAATTAATGTAAGTAACCCATGTCCTTAAGGTATACATCTCCATTGGACAGGACGAGGCAACCTGAACATCTTTAATTTTGTTTATAACACTCACAAGTAGTGGAGTCTTTTTGTGTGTCCAATAGCTGTTGGTAATAAACGTATTTAATTCTTTTAATAATTTAATTGTTACATTATTCGTACAAGAAAGAGATTTTAAACCATATTTGTAGGCTAGGAATTTTCTTCTTATGTGCAATGGTGGAATACATAGCTCACTCTCCATGGCGTGAATCGGCGTAGACTTTATAAAACCACCTATAATTCTCAGAGCTTGGTTTTGTATTTTCTGCAATTTAACTAAATGTGAATTTGCACTGTTATCATAAATAAAACAACTGTAGTCTACACGGCTTCTCACTATTGCTATATAAATTCTTCGTAAATGTTTGGGGTGTATACCCCAAGAAGTACCTGCCAAGACTTTGAGAATATTTAAGTATTTTTGTGACTTTCTGACTACTTCATTAATATGTCGTCCCCAACGTAGCGATCTGTCTAGCCATAACCCCAAATATTTATAACTATCCACTAATTCTAAGGCATGATTGTTTATTATTAACTTTACATTTTGTCTCCTAAATCCCCTGCTGAAGATACAGACTTTTGATTTTGTATTTGACACACACAATCCCAATTCACCTAGGCAAGACGAAAAAGTATCTAATGCTTCTTGTAATTTAATTATACTATCTGAAAGATTTTTATCTGTACTATACAACACAAAATCATCAGCGTACTGACACATATGTACATATTTAATTTTTGCAAATAGTTTATATGTTACAATATTAAATAAAATTGGTGAAATAGGGTCTCCCTGGGCTAATCCTAAACTTGTATATCTAATAATGGTGTCACTTTCCTGAGATTCGTCAATAATTTTAAGATGTCTTTCATTCAGAAAAGACCATAAATATGAACATAATTTGTTGCCGATCCCGATTTCATTTAATATCGATATCATATTATTAACTAATACATTGTTGTAGGCTCCTTCAATGTCTATAAAACACGCAACAGTTGCATAACTTAAGGAGAATCCTAATTGAATTTGAGTGGTCAATCTCGCTAAACAGTCCTCACATGATTGTCCTCTTCTAAAACCCGACGTGTACGGGGACAGAATATTGTTTTTTTCTACAAACCATTCAATGCGTTTCGTCAGTATGGAATGAAAGATCTTACACAAACATGATATTAAGCAAATAGGCCTTAATTTTGGATTGCTATCTGAAGGTGTAGCTGGTTTAGGAATAGGCATCAAAACTATGTCGCGCCATTGCACAGGTACCACGCCAGTATTTAAGATACAATTATATAAATTAATTAAAAATATTTTTCCAGAGGTTGGTAAATTAAATATCATTGAATAGGAGATTCCGTCCTCTCCAGGTGCTGTGTCCTTAGTTTTTAGCGAGTTACACAGTTCCTGCATCGTCACCGGGATTTCTAATTGTGTATTTGATGGATTTAATGTTGGTTTCTCATATCCTACATAATCAGGAGCTAAACCACAGATAAGAGAAACTTTCTGGTCCCTTGAAGGATATGATCTAGTTGTACTACACCCCTTCAACCATCGCATCCTCTTCCACATATCTGATATTGTTGTTGATTCATCAATACTAGTATAGAAATTACGACGCTCATATATTCTGGCTTTGTTGATAGCTTTCTTAGCGATTAATGTTTTTTCTTCTAAAATGTTTAGGTTAAAGGGGGTAGGATTTGACCTAAAATTACTAAGTGCTAATCTTCTTTCAGCGACTAGTTTAGAGAGCGTTGCATTCCAATAAGACTTTGGTTGGAATCCTGGATTGGGGTATGTGCACTGTTTTGTATATGGTACATATTTATCAGCTGCACTGTTTATTACATTTATGAAATAGTTATAATTTTGTTGAGTATTAACCTCCTCACAATATGGTAACATAGCTTCTTCTAACATTTTGGTATATTTATCCCAGTTGGCCAATTTATATTTACGTTTTTTAGTTACGTATGCAGTTTCCCTATAATTACTTTTAATTTTAATACACATATGATCACTGCCCAGATTTTCACTCAGTACATTCCATTCAAATTTACAAGCTAGGTCAGTGGAAACAAATGTAACATCAGGAGAAGTTTTTTGTAAATAACCATTGACTAATTTGATTCGCGTGTTCTCACCTACCCCTTTGTTAAGCGAGATGTATCCCGCATCCAAAGCTGCATCAAAAACCATCGTACCTCTTGTATCTGATTTACATGACCAATTATAATGGTGTGCATTGAAATCACCAGCAATTAAACATTTATTATTAAATTTGGTAAAAATTACATCCCAATCAGACTGAATTGTATGTACCGAGGAAGGGCAATATATCATAATTATATTTTTGATCTCTTTACAATTTAAAAGTTTAACGCATTTTATTTCTATTCCTGAATTATTACCATTTAAAACCTCCAACTGCACTTTAATTGATTTATGTATTATAATAGCCACTCCCCCATACGAATCGCTTCTGTCATTTCTAAATATATTGTACCTACTTATATTTAATGATGAGTCGGGTTCCAACCAAGTTTCTGATATTAAAGCAATGTGAATGTTCTCTTGACTTAATAAAGCTTGAAATTCTGCAATTTTAGGTCTCAAGCTCTGAGCATTCCACTGCAATATGTTAATAAAATATGAACTGTTGTTATGATTGTCCATTATTTGAGAGTGAAATTAATTGAGTTAAAATATCTTTACAATTTATCATTTTTAAACATAGTGCAATGCAATCCTGAACAACAATTTTTACAATTAATCCTAACTTATTAGAAAAACTGTCTCTCGACAAACATACATCCTTAATTTTTAGGTATAGCCTGTACAATAAATTTTTGCTTTTAACTGGTTCACCTTGTCCATCAGTTTTGTTATTTGTGTTTTCCACCTCATTTGTATTTTTTTGTAATTTTTCCTGTGCATACGACTTTCCTTTTGTTTTCTTACATCGTGATTTCTTCTTTTTTGCTTTTTCAGACTGTTTATTAGTTTTACTATCTGATTTCTGGCTGTCTTCCGATTCCGATTCCTCAGATACCATCTTTTCTCCATGTATAATAGCTTCTGTAACAACTACTTCTCTATATGATCTTCTTGAACCTAGTTCCTGAGTGTACTCCGTTTGCGAAAACTGTTGGTTTGTCGCATTAATATCCACATTTTGTATTGTTTCATGCTCTTTTCCTGTAGCTTTGTATATTTCTAATCCTTCCCGATAACTGCAATTCATTTTAGACATTATATTCCTAATTTCCTTTTCTTTCAAAAAAATTGGACATTTTTTATACATTGCCATATGTGGACCTTTGCAGTTAATACATTTAAAAACAGTTGTCTCACAGTTCTCGTGACTATTTCCACATTTAGGACATACGATTTTTTTTAAAGGACATGTCCTTGAAAGGTGTCCATATCGCCAACATCCTGAACATTGGGATACAGGGAATATGTAGGGCTCAACTTGGAATCTACATCCAAAACCATATACATATGACGGTAAGTTGTAATTTTTAAAACATAGACGGATTGTTTCAGAGTTTACCCATTTGCCATCGCTATCCTGTCTTTTTAGTCGTTTTACAGATAATATCTCAAAATCACATGTAAGGTTCTCTAATATTTCTTTATCTTCAGTTTCTAAGTCCACCTGCCGAAGTATACCGTAGCATATCGACGATTCACCTACTATATTAAGATTATATTCCAAATCGCCTAGTATTTTCTTACAATGCAACATTTTTACTGCATTTTCTTTTTTATCAAAATATATCAAAGCCCTATAAGGGTTCTTGTAAACTAATTTTATTATATTTCCTATATTATGAGATCTCAAAAGTTTTGCCATTCCAAACTGCCTTGGCAGTGCTTCTTTGGCCGTAATACATACAATATGTTCCTTGGGCTTCAAAGGATTACTCGAAAATCTCAATTCTAGTTCCTCATAGCTTTTTGAGTTTCTTCGTGTTGGTCGTTTACTCCCACGTTTTATAGTTATGAATCCATCATCACCTTCAATTATTTCTTCATCATCTTCCTGTCTACTTCTCTTCTCCGGTAACACTTGTTGCTCTCTATTTACACCAGGGTTCGCCTGTTTTAAACATGGATGTTTCTCCCTCGCCATACTTAAATTAACTTGTTGCTCACTCTCCGCCTCCAGATCCTCTTCCACCATCTCACTTCCACTTGAGTCACAAAATTCTACATTTTCACTCATCAAGTAACATTTACAAAATGAGGGTACCCGAAAAAAGTTACAATCGCGTAAGTCAACAGCTCACTCGACCGCTCGCTAAGACTGCGCGCGCGCAACTGTATTACGTTCATGTAAACAAGAATAAGAAAGAATCATAGGGCATCAAAAAATTCATCCGCTTCGCTGTCAACGGGAAAAGTGCCCAAAGGCTGGCAGCATTGCCACGTTCCATGGCAATGCTGATTCTGGGGCAAAAAAAAAACCACAAAATATATATGTATGTTTATTTGATATAAATATATATGTATATTAGTAAAATATTATTGTTTGTTATGTGTTACTCTTCCGTCATTGAAAACCAGCGTCACACGGGACCTGTCTGGCATTACCGCTGAAATTAACCTTTTGGCGTAGGCGTGAGACATGTGCTTTTTTTATTGTTATATTAACATCTTATTACCGTGCGTGTTCTCAACCTGTTGCCAATAAATGTTTTTTAGTTTCTTCTTTACATAAACATTACGCGAGGGCCTTGTGGTTAAGGCCTCGCCTCTTGTGCACGAGGTTATGGATTCTAAATCTGGGCAGGTACCAATGTGACTTTTTCAATTTATATGTGCTTTCTTAGTTTATCTTGCGCATCGCTGACATCGGTGAAGGTAATCATCGTAAGGAAAAATGGACTGATAATTGATATAAGCCTGGAATTGCCGATTCGTCTTGAGCAAGCGTTGAAATTAATGCTCGTGCCTTCTCTGTATGAGAAGAGGCCTTTGCCCTGCAGTCGGACAGCAGCGGCTGGTATTATTATTTATTACATTTAAAAAAGGAATGAATGACCTGCTTATTTTCTTGAAGTGGATTAAAAAGGTGAAGTTATAATTTCAAACTACTTTATTCAAACTTACTAAGGTGTTAAGGTGGTCAGATTAATTTAATTACAAAATCAAATTTTACTAAACAATTTGTTGGACTAAAGTGCCCGGACCGGGGCACTGGTTATTCGCAAAGGGTAATATAGAAGCAAATACAGAGATTTCGGCTGAATATATAATAATCTTGCTGGCATGAATAAAATAACAAGCTTGGATAACGTTGGTTAGCATTGGTCAATGTTTGGCAAATGCGCCAACGTTCCAACTTTGTTCTCTTATCGAACACAATTACAGGACAGTGTAGGTAGTGGTTATTTATCGGAGTCCTTATTCTGAGGATTATAAAATTGTTTGTAAAGCTGTTTATATTGTGATATTTCCCACACATTTCCTTGATATGAAAAGGTGCATATTGATTAATTCGTTCGAACTTGTGTACCTACAAGAATAAAATCAGAAGGGGGCGTTAAAATTTGTTTTAAGTACATTAATATTTAATTAGGTTAATCCTACCATTCTGGCTTCCCACAGAACCACAAACATTATCTTCCTCCATTAATCGGTAAATAAGGCCAATGCGGGGTAGGTGTCCACGAGTGCTTGGAGCAACGTCAACATACACGGTATAGGGGAGGTGGATTGAGTTGCAGTGCGACGAAACGGGTCATTTATCAATTTCCGCTTTCACTGCGATTGTAATTATTGGGAATAAATCTAACAGCATGGTGTCATTAATGATAAAATAAATATAATCTATCTATCTCCATCGATCTTGGGAGTCTAGAAAGGACTATCATTTTAGCGAGTCGTATCATTCTTCTGTGTTTTATCTAACTAGTTTTGCTCCGCGGTTTCACCCGTTTCGAAGGGTCTTAGCGTGATACCTTTGAGCTTCTTAATGAATGTGGCTATCAGATACAATAAGATTGTTTTAATCCGACTGGTAGTTTTGGCGCGTTCAAACAAACTAACTCTTTAGCTTTAGTATATTACTAGCTGCGCCCCGCTGTGTTACTTACGGTTATCAAAGGCGCGAAGTGTCAAACGTGCGAAGTTACGTTACGTTAATAATTTATTTGTATATTCTATAAAGTATTAATAAGTAGTTCTCAAGTTGTGGCGTGAGCAAGGGATATAGGGATTCATTTTTTATATATAGATAGAAGATTAGTATAGATAGTATAGATATGAAATAAACTAAATAAATAAACGTAATAGTTGAGTCTCCTAAAAGAAAATACATGTGCCTCGTGCCTCGGAAAGCACGTTAAACCGTTGGTCCCGGCTGTCATTTGTCGAGCTTTGACAGTCGTTACGGGTAGCCCGAAAGTCTGACAACCAGACTTACCAAGGGGTATCGTGTTACCCAGTACCTGGGTTGTAGAGGTCAGATGGCAGTCGCTCCATGTAAAATACTGGTATTCAAGTTGCTTTCGGTTAGACTGGAAGCCGACCCAAACATAGTTGGGTTAATTATACAAAGTAATCCTCCTCGAACGCCTGTGTCTGTCCAGAAATTAAACTGAAACTTGCACTAACTATGATAAAAGGCTCTACATTCACAATATTCGTCTTTCGTCCATTCTAAATCTCATGTGGCGAGTTTCGCTGATCAGAATACGCCCTAAGATCGGTATCAAAAGCGCAATAAAGCCATTTCTTGGCCAATAAAGGGTGGGCCATAAAACTTTCACGTAACATAGGCTGAGGTCTGCTGGTAAGGTGCAATTTTTATTGTCTGCGCAGTGATCGAGTGTTTGTTTAGACACGTAATGTGAGTGAACCCTTATCTGTAGTGGTGTGGACGTGTCGTTTGAAGCAGGGCATTCGTCTTGTACTTTTAATTGAATAGAGAGTTAGGAATATTGTAATATCTTGAGATGCTGAGTCAAGAAGATCACTTGGACTTATTAAGATTCCGTACCAAAATGGTTTAAGAAGGAACCCCTGTAGTGCGACATCGTCCGTCTGCCGTGGAACTGCTAATGCGATGCTCTTGTTTGGGATTTGACGACACGGTTGGCGCAGTGACTGAGCGATCGACTGCTGCGCCGCTTGTCGTGGGTTCGATTCCCGCAGGGAACAAATATCTGTATGGCCTACGGGTAGTTGTTCCGGGTCTGGCTGTTTGTGTATGTGAGTTTAAATGTACTAGGAGGAATGTATGTAAAAGCACCCGCTAGTGTGGGGCAACGTTTTTTTACAAAAAAAGAAAAAGAAATGTAGATATACTTGAGTGAATGTTGAAAATAATGCTGTTACGTGTATTTCAGCAGTTGCTGAAATACATCGATATAATTTTAAAATGCTTTTTTTGTATGCTCATTACTACCAGATAGTTTTTGATTTATGATATTTAATGTCCGTAAAAAATATAGGTAATTTCCTTCCTTATTTCCAAACTTTGCAAAGCGATAAATCTGAAATAAATCTCGTTTATGGAACTTTACGTGAATATTACAGGAAGTATAAAACGTTGTCTCTAACTAGCATGTTTTTTTAGAATTTGGAAACACTCTTCACAAAACAATATAATATAAGATGCAGTCGCAAAAAAATAATATACCCGTATAACTCGAAATGGAAAAGTGTTTTTTCTACCAAGTTACGGAATCCTCGCTACGTGAGTCCAAATTGTTGTTTATTTTTATAATGGTAGTTTGGTCGAGATGAAACAGAACAGTACGTAATCAGTTCCTTACTTACTTTTATTTAAAGAATTAAAAGTTATATTAAGTTAATTGGTAAAGTTGAGTTGCGAAACACTAACTTCGTCAGCTTTCCTCTCATAACAGCGCAGTATAAAGATAATAAGTAAATAAAGTTATTAACATCAGGCAACCAACCAGAATAACAACTGCCCACGATGCACTCCGATACATTTATCGAAACGAGACGCAAAAGAACAAAGACTACATACAATTTATAATGAATCCAAGTACAATTCGTACAATGGTATTATCGTACTCGGATCGAAACGCTCTCCAATAAAATACTCTCAAAAGAGAAACAATGGAAGCATTAACACTCGATTCTCGGTACCGATTCGGATCGAATTTCAATTCCGGAAAACGCATCGAATCGAGAATCTGAAAACGAATTAAAAGTAGAGCGGTATCGGTATCGGTAGCAGAAAAATCTCTGTATGCTCGTCTGTATGTGTTCTTGCATGATGCATAGTACGGTAAATTTTAAAATGTTCATCATCCTCCTGCCCTTTATCCCAATTTATTTGGGGTCGGCGCAGCATGTTTTCTTCTTCCATACATCTCTATTTGCCGTCATTCACGGGTCATCTCTTTTCTTGCCATATCATCTTTAACACAATCCATCCATCTTTTCTTTGGTCTTCCTCTACTCATGTAACCCTGCACATTCATACTCAAAACTTTCCTCACAACATGGTCCTCATTCCTTCGCATCACATGCCCATACCATGACAACCGATTTCCACACAACTTCTCTAAATTTTAAAATATTCCTGATACAAAAATTCTAATGAAAGGTCCCATTATAAAATACATTTTCTCGTGTTTTGTGTTGCTGATGGCGCGTGTAGAAAAAACTGTGGTGAAAAGGTTAACCGGTGACCGAAGTTAATAGCTTTTATAATGTAAACTAAGACATATACAAGTTTTTTGATGTGGGGATTACTACCTTAAAAGTGTGTAGGTATGTTGTTATTATGGTTGCTATTAGCTTGTATTTTCCCACTGCAGGGCAAAGACCTTCTCGACTCTCCTTCTTTTTCTCTCTGTCTATCCAGCTTATCCTACCATCTTCACCTGGTCATGCCGTTTGGCCGCTTGCTATGCAAAGGAACCCATTGGGTCGTGTGCCTGTGTGTATGGTGGACATAATACTCGTAGATACTGCCCTTTAGCATGGCATGTTTAGAAATACGAACAATGTCATGTTATTAAAAAAAAATACCAATGATATTTATAAGTACCTAATATTAGGTCTTTACCTATGAAATTGCCGTTCTGCAGTACTGGCCATTTCAAATCAAAATATTTTTTGTTTGGCTAAGAATTCTAATTTCAAATTAATTTTATTTTAAAAACATGGATTTTTTTTTCCAAAAGTAGTCATTTGTTTATTGATTAGTGTTACATTTTCATCGCATTTAAATCTTTTTCGTCATCATGGATACGTTAAAAATTCGAGTAATTATGGAATATGAGTACCGTCGTGGCAGCAACGCGGCACAAGCGGCACGCAACATCAACGACGTTTACGGAGCTAACACTACAAACCAACGCACTACCTGTTATTGGTTTGCTCGCTTCCGTTCTGGAAATTTCGACCTGAAAAATGAACCTCGCGGTCGTCCGAAGACTTTGGTCGACAATGACGAATTAAAGGCGATTGTGGAAGCTGATGATACACAATCTACGGCTGAATTAGCAGCAGCTTTCGACGTTAGCGTCAAAACAATATTGGTCCATTTGCGTCAAATTGGCAAGGTAAAAAAGCTTGACAAATGGGTGCCCCACGAACTCAATGATCGCCAGCGCGAAGTACGCGTCGAGACGTGCCTTGCACTGCTCAACAGACACACAAATGAAGGAATTTTGAACCGCATTGTTACCTGCGATGAAAAATGGATTCTGTTTGATAACCGCAAGCGCTCAGCAAGTTGGTTGGATCCTGGTTCAGCACCTAAACAATGCCCTAAACGAAAACTTACCCCAAGAAAAGTGATGGTCACTGTTTGGTGGTCTAGCGCCGGTGTGATTCAACACAGCTTCTTACCAAACGGGGTGAGCATTACTGCAGATGTGTACTGTGAAGAATTGAACACAATGATGGAGAAGCTGGCACATCTCCAACCAGCATTGGTCAATCGCTCGTCTCCGCTGCTCCTGCACGACAACGCGCGACCTCATACTGCACAGCAGACGGTCTCCAAGTTGCAAGAACTGGGGTTGGAAGCTCTCCGTCATCCGCCCTACTCACCAGACCTTGCGCCTACAGACTACTACTTTTTCCAGAATTTGGATAACTTCTTGGCGGGAAAAAAATTCAATACCCGAGAGGCAGTACAAAATGCCTTTGAAGAATTTGTTGCCTCCCGTCCAGCTGATTTCTTTAAGAAGGGCATCAATAAACTGCCACTGCGTTGGCAAAGATGCATTGATTGCATGGGTGATTACTTCGATTAATACAAATAAAAAATACATGAAAAAAATTCATTTAAATTTTTTCATACAAAACGGCAATTTCATAGGTAAAGACCTATTATTTTATAGACTCGACAATCAGTTTTAATCAAAATGACGTGCTCCCTAATAACTAAAGAAATGAATTCGTTTCAGCAGTCAAAGTTATAAGACTTTTAATACTTAAGGAAAGATTTATAAGTTACTCAGTGTAATAGCATTCAATCTTTGTTAGCGCTAAGCAAAGTCCAGAACATTCTCAAGATTGATTTTAACGTAGATATGTCTACTACAGATTTAGCCAGTAATCCCATTATTGGCGCGTCATCCCATTATTACAAAAGCCCATTTAAATGGGAGTGTCGGACCAACTACAATCAGAAGCTGTCTTAACCACACTGAATGAACATTACCATGTTTAAGCTCGGAAAAGCATAAAGAAAATACAGCGCGATAGATTAGTTTAGTTCTTGAAGGATTTCAATATTTACTTATAAACTCGTGGCTAAATAAAAACAGCGGATTGCTTGAAAGTTCAGCTACGCTTGCCGAGGTCAGTCCGTGGATGGGTGTCCGTTCGTAACATATCCAGACTCCTCCGTGCCTCGGAAAACACGTTAAACTATTGTTACGGGTAATGAGAAGCCCGAAAGTCTGACAACCAGTCTTACCAAGGGGTATCGTGTTGCCCAGTAACTGGGTTGTGGAGGTCTGATAAGCAGTCGGTTCATGTAAAATACTCGTATACAACTGCATTCAGTTTGACTGAAAACTGACCCCAACTTTGTTGGGAATAGGCAAATAATGATGTTTATGATAAGAAGATTTGCTTCACTTTCTTTCTTTAAAAAAAAACGTTGCCGGAAGTTCTCCTATATCGTGGATACGTTCACAAATATAAAACTTACATTCACAAACAAACAAGCCCGGAACAAGTACTGTATATACGAATATTTGCTCCGTGCGGGAATCGAACCGGCAACACGCAGCGCAATAGCCTATCACTCAGCCACTGCGCCAATCGTGAGGTTATTATTGGGAGTAGTTTCTGGATGTTTTTTTTTCTGCAAAGTTTGATTTGATTCCAAGCAGGCTAAATCGCATATCCTATGAAAGAGAAATACGATATTCCCAATCTCTGAAAAAATGTATGTAGCCGATTTTTTTTTTTACAATTTTTTTTTTTAAATTATGCATTCCATAAACATGGTTCGATGTCAAAGAAATTCTTAAGAGAACCCTATTCCGTAGCCTTTTACGATTGTTTGTAAACGGAAATAGAAAACCATAACCGTATTGAATCCATTTCCGTCTCAAGATTGGCTGTGGACATAGCAATTACTTTATATTCGAATAACAATAAACCCGTATCTCGTACCGTGCTTACTTAAATTAATGTTGTTTTGATCTTGTAGGTAGGAAGGTTCATGAAAGGACCGCACTGTGACTTGGACTGGAAACAATTTAATTGGTGTCTTGTAATTGAACTGTCTTCAATTGTTTTATGACAATGTTTTGTCTTTATTATTTTGTTATTTATTTGTAACTGCCTCGTAAGTTTTGTGGTCACAAGCGCGACACTGATGAGCATGAGGTCCTGGATTCGATTCTGGGATCGTTAATCCATTGGGTTAACTATCTTAATTTTCTTGGTAACAACTATTAGCAATTCAGGGCATTGTCTTCGGTTCACGGCTACGGGCTTAAGTAACTGGCGAATTGTGTGTGTTGTTGTGTTTACTATATAGGTACACCTCAGCCTTACCTTTCGTGGAATACGGCCGTGATGATCTCCCAAAATAATAACATAGTATTTTGGGAGACTTAAATCGTTTCAAATCCTTATCTTGTAAATTGTCTGTAATAATTTATTATTGGTAAAAGCTTTGATTATTTTATTTATGTATTTTTATGGACCTGCTTCTGAGCCAGAAGCAGGTTCAAAGAACCCGAGAATATCGGCTAACGGTATGATGCTGTAGTATCCAGTAGGGATCATAGTTCACTTCTCTGATGTGAACGTAGATAATCCTTATGTCATGTTTTACTACGCCCATGGAAAGCGGGGTGTACTCTCCGAGCACATAACATCTGATTTCCCTATTACATTTTGATAGCATGCTAAAATATTGTTATTACCCTACATGCATTCAAAAGATCTCCCAGAGATTCATGTTAGTACAGACATTTCAGAGCAACACGTGCCTTCAAACGCTATCCCATTAAAATTTATGTTAAACGTATACGGCCAAGTCAGAATTTACATACGAAAAATATACATTAAATGACGTCATCCTGCAAATTTTATACACGTCATTTTGTAAAATTACGTGTCGTTTCACGCAAATTTTCGTATTAAATGTAGATTTTCTTGGAGGTGTGACCGTTTTGATACAATGGTAACATTTGGATCTTCAGTAATGACATTATTACGATGGCTCATTTCTTTCTTTCTTTGTCACGGTCTCTTTAAAATAAAGGGTCGTTGAAAATAATTTTGACATAAAGAAGATGTTTAATTTTACGTGCGGTTTGAGTTCTGTCTTACCTAAATGGGATTCAAGATTATGGCGGGGAGTCTTGTTGGTTTGGAATTTGTGGGTACAGTCACGAGAGTAAATATTTATGCACCTAAATGCCTACATAAAGAAGTACTTATTTTAGGAATATAAGAAATAATGTGTGCATTGATCAAACAAACAGAGAGAGAGACGGAAAAAAAAAATTGTGGTTAAACTCCCTCATAAACTTTCATATATGCATTTAGTAAAAAGCTATTCTTTTGACGTTACAAAAAGACACTTAAATTTTACTTGATGCTATAGACTAGCTTTCGCCCGCGACTTCGCCCGCATATAGGTCTATTATTATATAAGGGAACATACCACCGCAATAGAAAATATCCTATGCCCTAAGCCCTAAGCCAGGTCAAGCTCTAACCGTGGCGTGTGCCAAATTTTATAAAAATCCGTTCAACCGTTAATGTGTGCAAGCGTAACAAACGAACAAACAAACTCACATTCGCATTTAGATAAAATATAATTGAGAATAGTCGAATCTCTCTCCAAAAAATACCAAAGCTTTTCTCAAAAACAATCCTTCATTCGAGATAAAAAAAAAACCTTCAAAAAACTAATCTACATCTAGATACCTAACTAGGCCGCAATCTAATTTCGACCTCTGTTTATTCCAACCGATAAGCTCAAGATTATTTCTAAAAATCGCCGAGAAGAGATTGCTTAGAAAAAAGGACCAAGATTATACCGATGAGGCGAATCAAGGGCCTACGCAGACCATTAGGGTTCATTGCCGCCTTGGTATCGCCAGAACCGTGATGGCGTTCGTTAAAATCCGTCGCTTCGTTTCACACAGCAAATTGCATCAAAGAATTCCGTTGATTTCAATTTCAAGTCTTTCAATCGTTAGGGAGTGAATTTTCGATGGAATACTGAGCTGAAGTCGATTACTATGGCTATTCAATATCAATTTAGGTAGCTTTAGGTAGTAGGTAAGCGGAGACATAGAAAATATTATACTTTTCTTTAAAAAAAAGAAAGGAGAGAAAACCATTTATTTAGCACGGGTTCAAGCACACAATAAATTGACGGAGCCTACTAGACGGCCGGAGCCATCCAGGGTTGCGGGATGTTCGAAAGAGTTCTCGTGACCCTGGAACGTAAAGGGCAAGGACGGAACACGGATGGGCTTTAGTCAGTAAAACTCTAACACGCGTTCCCGTTGCACCCAGCACGGTAGAAATCATTGGATGATATCCAATCCTTAAAAAAAAGCCTCACTATGATACTGAAAACCAAGAAAAAGAAAATATATTATGACAGACTTAATAAAAAAAATGTGTACATTTTGTGAAAAAGTCCTTATATCGAAGTGCTTGGTTTCAATTAGATATGTTTGTAGCTTGTAAATCAGATTTAAAAAATTGCCATAGGAATTAAACTTCAAGGTTAAGCAATGCTTGCAGAGGTTGGTTTGTGAATGGGTGACCATCCATTACATATCAAAACCAATCCGCGCTTAGAAACGATTAGCCCAACGGCTCAAAGTGCTTCAGAGTGCTATAAATGACACCCGTATCGGAGTACCCAGTATCTGGCCTGGTGGTCAGATAAGTAGTCAATATTCTTAAAAAGGGACTCGAAGATAGATTCCTTGTGTACACAATTCGTCTGCTTTTTTGTCCGTCAACTATTATGAATTAAGTCTTCTTATCGTACTGAATATTATATAACACTGCCAAAAATGCGTCAAAACTGCATCCTCTTTACAAGCTTTAGCTGAGAATTTCGGTTCAAAAATTAATGGGTTCAATAACGTGTTATCGGCAGTCAGTTTAAAATTACGAGCCAGACTTATGACGTCGCCAATGGTGATCGGAACCAACTCCATTAATATCTGAAACAATAAAAACGTCAAATTTAACAGTTTTCAATAACCATTAAAGCCATTAGGTTTTTGTGACTATAAATTAACATAAAGAATTGAGGACCGACCATATTGACTAAAATCCCTTGTACTCTTACGATGGTCTTACCATTCGCGGTGACCGTACTGTCGGAACGCTAGAACTTTTTTAATAAAACCTACTTTTTCTCTTTCCCTAAGGAATAAATTTGGATAGCAGTGGACTTTAAAAATTCGGGATTTTAAATCATTTATGTTTACAGAGGACCGGAGTTTGCGATAATTAAAGAGTTTTGTTAACAATTTCATAAAATTCTTTAAACTTGACGCAGTTACTCAAATATTTGTAGGGTTGCTTAAGCGGAGCTTAGATGGTGCGTTTTCACAAGGGTTGCTTAGCTAGGTAAAAGTGCAACACCCATTTGAAACAAAGCTTAATTTTCCTTGCCTCTTCTACATACAAAACAGATGATTCGAGAATTGTGTGCTAGGGCTGCGTGCGAGGGATGTATTGTGAGGAATTTCTGCAAATAGAAAATTTGCTTGAGGAATGCAGCGAAGAATGTTATGTATAGCCTGTCTCAACTCTCGAGTTGCTTGACTTTTATATGCCAGACAGCTACCTCGCCCAGCTGAGTCCGATACGCATCCACGCACCACTCTGCTTTCTTGTACAGCGCTGGTGGGAAGAGTCACACCGTTTCACAGCTCCACCATACTCAACTTTTGCGCAATGGTGGAAACGAACCCTAATTAAGACCAAAAGGTCGTTCGTGACAATCAATGCGGCCATTATTGTGGGTTTATTGTAATTTATCCATACAAATGGCCTGATTTGGTGATGCTGTATCATCCTGTTAACAAATAAAAATACATGTTATGTAGCTGCTACGTTATTTATTAGGGCTTTAGTATTTTTTGTATTCTGAGTAATCGATCCTAGTATCTTCTATTTTCCTTTATAAAAATTCAATGCTGCAATAAATGACTTTATAGCATATTAATATATTTATTAGATTCGTGATCGCAGAAATGACGTTAGTATCAGAGGTGCTGCCACACCTGTCATTCATCCCCAATACATACATACACTAATCTATCACATACCAAGAGAAAGAAATTAAAATTGTCAATAGAACATCGTCCCCTCCCATTTTAAATACAGAATGTAAATCTAAGATCATATAAAACAGAAGAAAATCGAATAATAATTAAACTCTCGCTGCGTTCCTGTCTTCATTTCCACAGCTGAAAGACAGAAGATTTATATTAATCTTAGTACGAAAACCAAAGTACACGGAACAATTCAAACAGTTCAACATTCTGAAGTATAATTATTATATCTCTCTCCGCCAACATTCATTAACAAAAGTTTTTGTTGCGATGAAAACGATATTTCAAACAAACTTAATAATTAGACGTGGATAAACTTAGTTAATGTTTCAGGAAGTACATTTCTGCGCCAAATCTTCGAGTGTTATGGCTCATTTATACGAGAAAGTTTTTCGTCTGTCTATCAGCGTGAATGCGAGGCTTGTGGGTTCTGGCTCGTAGCAGGTCGTTATCACACTCATGTATCATACTCATATGTACCGACGCCAGCACATCAAGGTAGCCCAAACTGTCAAATTTTCCCAATTGAACATGAACCTTATTTACTTTGTGATAAAGTTGTAAAACTAAATACATTGGGGTAGCTTGATGTGCTGGCCTCTGTACATACGTCTCAACGTATGAGAGTAATACAGGAGTATATACTTGACGGTAACATAAGTACATACTTCTTGTATGACATAAGTGTCATGAACTGTCAAGCGTGTTTCATGTATCGAGGTTTAGAATTGTATTAAAATACCTAATTATTCCTCATTTTTAGGCATTGATTGAGTAAAAAATGTAGTCTTACTATCTTCTGCTTATAGTACGCTATTTTTAGCTTGAATTTAATCAATTTTATTCTGGCATCCCAGCTGTCCAACGTCATTTACATTTCGCACTAGTAGTAGTAGTTAGTAGACTCGGTTCGATGAATTGTTATATTTAATAATAATTGTTATTTGTGACGATCAATAATAGATGCCAAAAGCACATCAAAAGCATATGAGAATATAGGATTTGATAAAAGGTTTTCAATAAAAGAACTTTGAAAGATATAACATGCACACATAAAACCGTTCTTTGATGGTACAGTGGTACGCGAAAACTGCAAATGCGTTGGTTCTGAGATCCTTGTTAAACAGAATCTATCATAGCCAGACCGATTTCCGAAACTAAACGTGTTTCCGCAGTCGGCTTTTGTACAGGATGGCAATTATTTATAAAATTTGAATAAACTACTTTGAAATGATTGCCTCTGAGTGCCTCGTTGGCCTAGTCGCAAGGCTACAGCTAAGAATGAGGTCATGGGTTCGATTCCTGGATCGTGAAGTGTGATTGTTTTTTTTTTATCTGGAATTCCTTAGCAGCAACTTAGTCTGGATTTGTGTCGGATAAGTGGCGATAGGCTCGCCCCCTATTACATGGGACTGAAACATAACTGGCAAAATCACATCTAAACGAAAATATATGTTAAATTAGAGCATTTTCTTGATTAGCACAACGTGTGAATGTTTAAGATGTGTTCATTATATTGCATAGTGTACGTAATCCATTTGTGAACGTTGTTAAAAAACACTGAGTATAACGCAAAACTGTTAAGCTTATATTTATTAAACCTTCACCATTATTAAGTATGTATATTTTTTGGCAAGTATATATATTTTAAGAAACTATTAGAGTGATTCTCGCCTATCTATATGTGTGTGCGTCCGTGTCGAGAAACTCGCACCGTGTAAATGATCCTTTATGCTTCAACGATAATTTATTTATCTAAATAAGATTGTAGCTAGCGTTTCCTTCCGTTTTATTTACCTACGTTTATTTCGGTAAGCACGTTAATAATATCAACCTAAGCGGAGGCGTTTGTGTGTTTTACATTTTAATTGACTTTCGTGGGTTTTTAGAAACGTAAACCTGCAAACGTAACAGAACAAAAGCCAAGTTGAGTAATAAAGAATTAACAACCGTATTTTTATTGTGGTTGATACTGTTCAGCACTACTACTGAGCATGAGGTTCTGGGTTGAATGCCTTAGTCGGAAAAAGTATTATGTGTGTGTTTATCGTCCTGGGTTCGATTCCCGAGTTGGGTAAAGTGTTATATAATAATATATAAGTATATGTATATATATAGTTATAGTTATAAGTAAAGGGGTTTTCCAACTGGAATTTCTCAGAAGCAGCCTGCAGTTTGGGTATGAGCTAGAAGGGTTCCCTCTATCTGGCAGAATTTTGATGCTCCGAAATTTATTTGGCATAACACACTTGGCATAATCTTCTTTAAACGAATATATATATGGCATAAAAATCATTTAATATAATTATTGTTTGGCCGAATGTTTATACGTCCGAATTTACAAAGGCATACTTTTAAGATGGCAGAATTTTATTTGGCATTATTACTTTTGGCAAAGCTTAATTTCGCATAATTTCGTTTCACATAACGTTTATTTAAAGCGACGATTATTTGGAATAATTTCACTAAAATATTGTCTTGAAAAGTCAATATGTTGTACTACAAAAGTTAGTGAAGTGACAGAACCGAATCGCTGCAAAACCGACTGCACGTAGTCTTGTCTGCCCTACCCCTAGAGTGTAATTTAAGCCCGCGTAGGTGCGGAGGGGCAAGGCGGCCCGCGGGCTGAGGAGCAGGTGGTTTTAACGCGCGCCGCAGCGGCTGAGGCTGGCCGGCGTAGCCGGCCAGCAAGCCGAAGCTGCTGTGGTGAGCGTTACAACCATCTGCGACGAGAAGCTTGCGTGGGACCGCCGGAGCCCCGCAGTGCCGGAGCCGTGACAGAAACCATGCCTGCTGCATGTTGCATGCTTGCTTGCATGCTGCATGTTTGCTTGCATGCTGCATGCATGGTGTGTGCTTTTTTGCATGTTTGCATTCTACATGCTTGATGCATACATGCATGGTGTGTGCTGTTTTGCATATTTGCATGCTACATGCTTGATGCATGCATGGTGTAAGCTTGTTTGCATGTTTGCATTATCGATATGAAATGTATGTATGCCAAAAGACGATTCTGACAGTGAACTTTCTGCAATATGATGGTTCTACTTTTTAATTATTATGGATATGAAATTTATGCCTAAAGATGATTCTGACTTACAAAATTATGCCAAAAGACGATTCTGACAGTGAACTTTCTGCAATATGAATGTATTATAAATGAGTGTATGCCGAACGATTTTCTGCGAAATGAAGTTTATGCTATGCACTGTTATGCTAATTAATATTATGACATAAAAAGTTCTGCTATAAAGGGTAGACCCGAGCTAGAATGATGGCATTAGGCTTATTACATAGGACTAAAACATGACTGGCGAAAGTGATGTATGTACTATCAAATAGGTGCACTTCGGCCCATCCCTTCGTGGCGTTTACATGCGTGACATTATGTGTTGTTTTGGATTTATTCCGTTAGATTTTAGACATGTGGGTAAAATGGGTGCCGATAACATACTTGACTCAAAACACTGCGCTTATTTAATATTCAAAGTTAATTAATCGCACACACAACTAGTTACTTGCTTATGAGTAATACGAATGAAGAATGATTTGCGACGTCTGTTCTCCAAGAAGATCAGATACTGCATGTTCTAAATTGAGAGTGCTCGGACTTCACGACTCTGTAGAAGCGTGCTAAAAGTGTTGTTGGACCAGAACACCAGGTGGCGCGCTAGCAATTCTTTTTGTGTACGTACTAAGGACTGTTTCCAACATGTGCGACTTCTCACTGTCATATTATTACAGTGCTCAAAGGCACTAAATAACAAACTCTAATAAACATAAAGGTACGACAATGCTATAAAATTTACACCCACTATCTTCCCCGTCTCAGACTACCTCGCCTCTAGAGAAACAATATTGATGCATTAACTTGCAAATTGCATTAAAGTAGTGACTTAAAGTTCACATACTTTCGTGCAACCGAGAAAGTTCGGTCAATTACCTTCGGGCTTGGAAGTTGGAGGAGACACTAAAAGATGTCACACACTAGATAGAACAAGTTTCAACAATAAACAACAAATTTTGTTGGAAACACACTCAATTATATAGTTCTGAAACATTTATGTTGTTCATCAAACAAGAGTTGACATTTGCGTATAACTTATTCAAGATTGGTACGAATATAGTCGATTTTGTGAAGCTCCAATTGTACATAGTTATTTTGTAGAAAACTTGCAGAGTTTTGGTATTATTAGTATCAGCTTTGTAGTTTGTGGAATTTTCTTATAAATATCAAATGGTTGGTAACAAATATACCTACAACTACTACATACATACATTATTTCAATACTTCGAAAATATAAAAAAAAAATATTTTTATTAAAATCCATTTTAAGAATCTGTAGTTTTAGTTACAGACGGATTTTAATCAAAATGTTCGAACCGTTCTGAAATGAAACTTTTTGTAAATAATTCATTTTGTTATTCCTTATTTTTTTATTGTTTACAAAAACAAATATTTTGTACATCGGTATAAGGACAAAGTATACAAACTTATTTTTCATTTAGTAATACAAAAGCCTCCGAAGGGGTTATTGTGTAAATCAACAATCAAGTTTTATTATGAGACCAACCTTGAAATCGCGAAAAAAAAATCAGCTGCTCCATACATTTGTCGATCTAAGAAACAGGAACTTCTCTTTTCGAAATTCAGCGTTAAAAAATTCAGCGGAAAAGGGTCAAAAAAGGGAACAAAAAATGGGCATCTTCTTCTTCAAAACAAAATAGCAATAAACAGCAGTATAAGACTAAACTTGGCATCAGATTATAACCTTAAAAGTGTTGAAATTGTAAAAGTATGGCGCAATATTGTACAGCAGTATCCTTTGTCCAACAGTCACGTACTCCAAAAACAATGTTTATTTGTGCCAATTCGTCATCTGCGCGATATTGTTTACAAACTGTTATTATTTTTGTGTGAATTCCGTTCGGAATAAAGATCTGTTGTTTGTTTCAAAACTGATCAATTTATTTCGTTCTGAAAATGTTTTTGTTAAAAGGTTTTGGTTTGTTTTGGGTCGAAGATGCTGGAATGGAATTGAATAATGTTTCGATTTGTTATATTTATCGAATTGCAATGGAAACTGTAAATTTTTTCCAATTGAACATGAAAAATAAAGACATAAATAATTTTTTAACAAAATTGAAAAACTATCAGAGATATTTGACAGATTGGGGTACCAATGGGTGCTGGCCTCTGTTCCCAATGGTGTCAGTAGAATATTTACTTTTTCATACTAAACAAAAAGGTATAATACAAAGTGCGTTTAGTAATTTCAGGAATTTCTGTTTAAAAAAATAATAATAGTTACTTCCGAAAATTTTTGTTGAAACTCGGTGTTTTTTTATGTGAATATTAACATGTTTGAGAAAAAGCAACGTCACAGAAACAAGGATCTCTTTCGGTGTTGCCAGCTTTAATTTTTTCATCTCATCGTAAGGAAGTTTGAGTGCTCGAGATGAGCATCCAATAATCCAATTAACGACGAAGTAAAAAACATCATGGCGGCGAAAAAGCAAATTTTTCGCCGCCATGATGTTTTAAACGTGCCCGCGTCACTTTCTAATATTGTCAGAGGAATTTAAAAGTATACTTTTCACTTAGACTAATTGGTGTTTCCATAGATTTTCGTTTTACACGATGTCATTTTCAATTTACTTATAGGTTTTTTATGGTTTTTAGAATAGTAAATTTTGAATGAGAATTGGTCATACAGTAGGCGGAAGGTGGGAGGCGGGACTGGTAAGAGACCGATCAAAGCGTGGTGGAAAGACAGAAGTAATTCTTGAAAAAATAAATAATAGAATACAAGTTTCAAGTTTGTTACCCCATTGCATAACGTATTTTCAATCATAATCCAAAGAATTGTGAAGAAATCTATAATATAATCCATAGCTTCATAAACGTTTGACAAATTCTACTGTCGTCTGCCCAGCAACTTCAATAACGCAATGAATATTGCATTAATTTCTAAATGTTTTTTAACAATTTACTATAAAGTTACCAGTTTAGCCGGTCTCTGAAATATATTCTTATTTCTTATAGAAGTAATCACTCTCCTCTATTATGCAAGTGTAATTATCGCTTAACGCTTGCATTGAGACCAATTCCTTAGGCTATAGAAATTAATTCGAGAGGATTTTCGCCTTTTATGTCGACAGATATGAAAGAGCTTTTATTTGAACAAGTTTATTTTTCTCACAAAAGCCGCTTTCAAATGATGGATTTTCTAAGTATTTGAAATGAAATAATTAATTAAGATTTTCAATTAGTATTGAGAACAACATTAAAATAATTAAGGATTTTTATGTGAGAAAGTTATTTGAAACGTTTGGATTAGTTTTCAAATATGGAAAGTTATTACACAGACTTCAGCTGCCATTGTTATGTTATTTTAATTATATTTAGCAAGAGTGCGATATGCGATTACTTGGTATGGTCACCCATCCGCGGAACGGCCTCGGAAACCGTAGCTAAACTTTTGATCAAACTGTGCGGTGGTTATGTCTATTTTTCCACATTAAATGTGGGAAGTATATACTTTCTCTAATCACTAGCACCAATAAGCGTTCAAACGGCTCTTTTTTATTAGCACGGGTACATTTTAAAGCGGCAATGCGTATTTTCAATTAAAATGTTTGTAGTTCTCACACGCGTGGGCCCGTGAATTGAGTGAAGTAATTGGCTGTATTTTATCAGAGTTATGGGGTCAAAGTTTTTTCAGGTCAAAAGAGATGCCTGATTTATTTTTGATGCTATACTTGATGATTATGATGACTGATGTTTATTTCTGAAAATAGGTTTTAACAAACACTTCAACAAGTAAAATATTTTATTTGCCGGGTAGGTGTTTCCCTAAGACGAAACACCGATAGAAACTCAGTGGTCACAGTATCAAAGTCCAGATATTGTCAGGGTCAAATCATGTGAGGACCATACAGATTATTGCCTGAGATAGTCTTTTGATGATGATGATGATATCGAGTTGGCATGTTGTTAGTACCTTAGTTGAAAGATAACGTTGAGATTTTAATCTTTGGTAGTACTGGGTGCTAGCATAATGAAAAGGCATAGAACCGTAGTGGATTTTTATCTCTCTTTAAAAACGTGGTGGACGATGACACTAGTTTATACGGGTCAATGATAAATATGACCTTCAAAAATTTCGCGTTACGGAAATATTTGAAGGTTAAGATAGTGGTGATAGGAGAAGTAACCAAATACCTAGGCAACACGACACAGGTAAACTCTTTTGTCCATATAAAAATGTTAAACCCTTTTTTACAAGACTTCTTAATATGTTCATCTAAGAAGGTGACTAAGTAAAGATTTTTGAAATTTCACTCCATAAAGAGGGTATAATATATGTATATGGAGGGTATAATATATGTATATAAATATAATATATATATTTTAAATAATTTATTAAATTTTACTCCATAATTAATTGGGGAAGAAAGTTTGTATGGAAATACGTCATTTATTCCGATGGGAAATCCCATACCTCAAAAGGAAATTGGAAATTCATAGTCTGTGACGTCACTCGGGTCAAGCCGCGGTCAGTCGGGCACTGCTTTGAGACGGTGCTTTCAGGACGCAAGTACTTCTCGTAGTTGACCAGTTTTTATTATAGTTTTTGCAGCCGAGCATTCATCATCTGCCCACCCTTTTGCTAATTATGTTGGAGCCGGTTTCCAGTGTAACAGAATACCAGTGTTTTACATGGAATGATAAAATACGGGACCTTCACAACCTAGTTATTGGGTTTTACGACATCTTGGTTGTCAGACTTTAGGGCTTCTGGCAACACGTAATGACTTTAAGCTGTCAAAGATCTACAAATTAGACCCGTGACCAACGGCTATTGAACGACCATCGGCTATTGAGCAACCAACGGCTTCTTATCCACGGACCGACCTTGGTAAATGTAGCTTAATACAAGCTCCGACCGGTCCCGCAACCAAGTATTGATGAACTAAAAAATATTTGTAAGAGCCATTTTCATTTAAAAACAACAAAAGATGCAGATCTATATGTTTATGAAGCCCAGATTTCTAGGCGACAAACTAACTGACCATATACGCAACACCACACTGGGCTCAAAAACAAAAAATTACTGACTTTGCTCAAAAAGCCGCTAAGCTGAAGTGGGACTGGGCTGGCCACATCTGCCGCATGCACAAAATGACCACTTTCTGGAGCCCTGACACAGCCAAAAAGCAATCCTCGTAGAAGATAGCGGGATGACCTGGACAACACCAATGACCACTGGCACACTTTAGCCCTGGATAGAACCACCTGGAATTCACGGAATAGGCCTTTATATACAGGCACAGCAGTACAGTAGGTACAGTAGGTTTATTTCGCCAAAATTGTTTCAAATATTGAAAATAAATACATCGATTTCTACTGAACCCGTGGACAGACCAAAGCGTGCGTGTACATAAAACGCATCCATGAATTCGTTAATCGGCTACCGTGAGCAACCAACCGTGGTACCACAAAAATAAACTAATGAAATCGTAATTAGGGTTAATTTCGGCCAGATACAGCCCGGTTTCGTCTGCGGTTAACCTGTACAGAACAACCCGTTTAGATTTATAGGGTTTTCATACAAGATTTACGATTGTCATTTATTATTCACTATCTGCGGTACAATCAGAATTTATGACACACTTTTCGGTATGGTTTTATACGAATAAATAAACTATTTTATTGTAATATCTTGGCGCGGTGTATGATAAGTATTTTTGCTGAATAAAGGTATCAGAATATTTTAAAGCAAATCCTCTTTGGATTGGCGGTGTAACATAGTACATATGTTTTGGACAATAGGGTTTTTATTAAGCTCACAACTTTTTATGAAAAAAAAAAACATTGTTTTTGCCCTACTTTATTTTTTAAGAGAAAATGTCGGCTGTGCCTAAAAAATTCTTCGTCGAATAAAAGAAAATAACTTGAATAGATTTTTTTGCAAGATTAATTTTGCCGAGGTCAGCGGTCTTTGAATGAAAGATTAACAACGTAGGGTCAGTTACTTCGTTTTGCCGCTCAAGTTGGTAGCCAGCCGAGAGTAGAGAAGTAATCATGTTCATAGAGATATTGCGTAAGTATATACATGTTGCTACAAACGTATACTTTGAGTAATCTAAGATGAGCTAATAATCCATGGTTCATCGAACTTGAGACAACATTGAGTGATTCACACTCAATGTTGTCTCAAGTTCGATGAACCTCTAAGTCTAATTACACGTTTCATAACCTTGTTAGTATATATAAAGTAAAAATAACTAGCTGTCACTACAGCTTTTACAGGATAGTAAAAGAGACTGTGACCTCTGAGTTTCTGTCGGTGTTTCCTCTTAGAGTTGTCATACAGGGAAACACTGGCATTATAAAAAAAAAAAAAATGTTGATGTGTAAAAACAATTTATAGAAAGAGATATCATTTTATCATTCACTTATCCTCGTAATGCATAATTATGTACAATCTTGCTAGTATTTTATTTTATAATATAGCCTATGTTACTCGCTGATAATCGGGAGCAAAACAATTTTTTTTTTAGCGTTGCCCCGCACTAGTTATTTCTCCTATGTCGTGGGTGCGTTTACAAACATTTAAACTCACATACACAAACAGCCAGACCCGGAACCACTACCGTAGGCTATACAATCATTTGTTCAGTGCCGGAATCGAACCGACCCATGGTTCAACCACTGCGCCAAGCGTGCAAAGTAGATAAATCTTCTTTTTCTAATATTAAATAATTCTCTTTATAATATTAGTTTAGATGTTATTTTGAATGGTTATCTCTTTAGAGGCACAAAAAATACTTCTAATTATTGAATCTCTCAAGTCGGCTGAAGAAACATTACACCGATTTGCCAATACTAAAAAGTTGCTGTATTTAATAATATCCACATATATCACATGGTACATCGTAGTTTCTGTTTCGATAACATAAAAATTTACTAGTAAAAAAGTTGGTGTACCTGACTCTTTTCGACATGATAACTTGGTTACAGTGTTGCAGACCCAATTTCGTTCGTTTGACGTCATTTTTCATATTTGATAGCATTTTTTACGAGTCCAATGCAACCTACTTTCCAAATGCTGAAGAGTATTCCTGAGGTTTTATAGTATTTTCAGGTGACGTGACAATAGAGATTATTATCCTAGTTTTTTTTTTGGGAGACCTAGTATGACTTCTTATAAAGTGGCCATACTTTTTTATAAGTAAGGCAAATTGCTGACTGGTTCGGGTCGGTAAATGCGATACGGCAGTATTTGTTGAGCAACAAAGCCGACCCTAAATATTAACTACATAATTTACGGGTTTCATTCGGCTTGTGCCAAACGGAAAATTTCGTGCAGCGTCTACCTTTGCTGAATTGGCATGTTGCAGTTCATTTTTAAGTGACGAAAAAAAAAGCAGGAGCTTCTCGATTTAAAACGTATTTTTTTTTTGTTTTTTTTTTAATAAAACGTTGCCCCACACTAGGATTTTCTCCTGTATCGTGGGTGCGTTTTACAAACATTAAACTCACATACACAAACAGCCAGACCCGGAACAACTACCTGTAGGTCATACAAATATTTGTTCCGTGCGGGGATCGAACCCACAACACGCGGCGCAGCAGCCGATGGCTCAACCACTGCGCCAACCGTGTCGTCAGATATTGTGTTTTATGTTTGACCACGCATATTCTTTTTATAGTTTAATCTTATTTCGATGGTTCTCAAAGATAGTCCCCTTGAATTTCAAACGCCATTGCAATTGCAAAGCCAACTAACTGAAAAGCAAGGAACAAAAGGGTGTTTATCAAAACAAAACAACCAACTTAAATAAAACACTAAAAGGTGTAAAATAACTTTTATTTCAGAAGTCTGTGGCTTTAATTGTTTTGTTTGATTAATTTTTTACCACCGTTCTTCTAAGATAAAAGTGGTTTTGCACTTTTCATCAATTGCGTTATTTTTATCAACCGTACGCGGGTGATTGTGAGCATGTGTTAATTAACTACAACCATAAATAAATAAATAAATAAATAAATAAATAAACTACTAATAAATTACTGGACAAAGCCTCTCCTGAAGCCATCCAGGAACTCTTTTCCAACGCCACCTCGAACCAAACCAGCCAAACTAAACTAACTCACAGCCGTATAAAAGTATTCGGGTCTGTCCAAAATGTGAAAAAAAAAACATTCCGACTGTCATTGCTAGAGTTAATAGTTTCTAACTACCCTTTTAACTACTGTTCAATGTTCATACTCCTGCTGAAAAGTTGTCCATTTGCTTTTTAAACTTCCAATGAAATTTTAGTTACCTTCAAACTAAATAAACCGTGGAAATGAATGATCGAGTTGCGGATAAATTGTTTTAGGATGTAACACATACGTATAATTATGGGTATGTGTATGTAGTAAGTCCTAAAACAATTGTTCATTATGTTTTACATAAGTTATTCCACAACTAACTCTTTATACTTAAACTAATGATTGACTTTGTAAACAAAATCAAATTAAATTTATTATGATGGCCCAGTGGATCAGGCCTCAAGGGTTCAAATCCAGGCAAGTAACAATGTATCCTTTTCAATTCATATAACTTAGAAAATACTTCCTAAGTTAATCTTAGACATCACTGACATCGGTGAAGGAAAACATCTTGAGGTAAGGTCTTACTTCTTATATATTATATACTTTAAAAAGAGTGGAATCTATAAAAATGAATAAAATTGAAGTATCTGTTAGTGATGTTAATAAGCTTTTTAACAAATGGATAATTGCATATGAAATTATTTGTAGTAGTTATACCAAAATAACAATTTTAAGAATTTTAGTCAGTCTATCTCTTTATTTGAGGTAATCTCCTAAACGGCTAAACCCATTTCAACGGAGCTTACATCGGTAGATAGCTGATTTTCTCAGGAGTAGCGTACACTATTTTATTTTAGAAAAATATACGGGTCCGTGCAAAACAATGACACCTATGGAATTTCCTTGAACTCCACGTGGACGAGGTCGCGGGTACTACGAGTACTAAAACCAAGGACACTCAGGCGTCAAAGTACTCCTCCGTACCGCTGTCATCCGGAAACGTGCCCAGAAGACTGGCACCATGATTTTTTTTTTTTACTTTTCCCCGCACTATGAATTTCTCCTGTATCGTGGGTGCGGTTACAAACATTTAATCTCACATCCACAAACGTGTGGGGATTGAACCCACAATACGCGGCGTAGCAGCTGATGGCTCAACCACTTCGCCAACCTTGTGTAATTGTGTAGTCTTTGTAACAATATCCCAAGGTATTTTTTAACCAACCAGACTTCGACCATCGTCTATTATAGACACGATTATATAATAACAGTCACAACTTACGGACCAAGAATAATTTTAAAAGAAAGGGTTAGTAATTTGTCACTATCCGTAAAATATTGAAACCCTTTCTTTATTTATCACTGGATGTAACGTCTCGTGGTGCTGACGTAACTGCCGTTTACTGATTTACTGATATAACTACCGCTGATAAGGATTATTTCTTGAGATAATGGAATAGCACGTTACTTGCATACTAGGCTGGCAGGAGATATGACTGTCATGTACGATTCAGAGGTCATTAAAGCTTCATTATGGAAGGTGCTTCTTTTTAAATGTTATCATTACAAAAGACAGTTGCACACAAACCTTTGGTATCGTATACTGATCTGGGGCTGTACCCTGGAAAC
The DNA here is from genome assembly GCA_905147745.2 of Phlogophora meticulosa. Classification (NCBI taxonomy): domain Eukaryota; kingdom Metazoa; phylum Arthropoda; class Insecta; order Lepidoptera; family Noctuidae; genus Phlogophora; species Phlogophora meticulosa. Next base: position 6,085,524 of record LR990528.1, on the reverse strand, counting down.
TAATTTTAATTCCGATTCCGTCAATACGATTGTATTGCTAATTTTGCAGTCACGTGATTATATAATTTGGCGAAATACACAGTTGTCAAAATAAACTCGAACTCAAGAAAACGAATCGTCTAAATTTCAATGTCGACCGATCGGAATTAAATTCAAGAGTAGAAAAGCGTGCTGTTCCAAACGTTTCATTTCTAAATATTGTATTTTAGTAATACCTACATTGGCTCTGACATCGAAACGTCAGAAACACGATTCCTATTGGCCGTTTTCTACGGAGAAGAACAGAAGAAACGTGAAGAAACTCCTCGGTTACTCTTTAAAAAATAAACAAAATCTTTACAGACCTTTCTTTTTTTATAACAGTGTTAATAGATATGACAAGACAGAGTACGCTTGTCAACAAAGGTACAGTGGCCAGCACATCAAGCTACCCCAATCTGTAAAATTGATTTGCTATCAAATCAATTTTAATTATTTCAACTTTTGTACAAAAGCATAAGGTCCATGTTCAATTGGGAAAAAATGACAGTTTGGGATAGCTTGATGTGCTGGCGTCTGTACCAGGTGCTTAACAAAAATGAAAAACAAAATGGAAAATGGTCAAGAAATTGCAGCTAAATTAGGCCTACAGCGTTCTCACATTTTCAAAATTGGTAAGACACCGTAGTTTTTTTTTTATAAAAATGACATGATTGTCATAACATCTGAAACAAATTCAATATGGACATCATGTCCACAAAAGCCACTACTGAAGAGTTAAAATTGAAGATGTGTTGCTTGTGGTAGCCAGATTCCTAAAAGCGACTTTTTTAATATCGTTGCCCCTCACTAAGAATTTCTCCTGTATCTTGGGTGCGTTTACAAACATTCAAACTCATATATACATACAGTCACACCTGCAGGCCATACTAATATTTAAACAGTGCGGGAATCGAACTCACGACACCTAGCGCAGCAGTCAATAGCTAAGAATCGAAACAATACATTAGCTGTCACTAAAGAGCCAACAGTAGCCTCAGTACGAATTTGCCAACAGAAAAACATCAAATTACCAAGTCATTAATTAAACAAAATTAGTTTCGCGTACGTAATGTACAGGCGCCTTCAATTTTAGTACCTTGTCCTTGTTTGCGGTTGGTAAACTTCTCGCTAGAAATTCGTGTTGGGCCTATAGTCCTTATACGTTAAAAGTATCTGTGGCCTATCGACGTACTCCTGTTGACACATTTCAAAGACTTTAATAAGGTTTCAACTGATATTATGTTCTTATTTGTCACTTACGAAAGCAAATTCAGTGGATTTCAAGTACAAATGATGTTGTTGTCAGATATCTTATGGTAATCAAGGATACATTTCTATTTGAAGTAGATCTCTTATCTGGTCACCGGATCGAAAAGGATTGTATAATGTAACGGTTTGTTTACTCCTGAAACGGATACTGAATGGAACAGAACTCGAAACGCATTGCTCCATATTACTGATATCCCGAGGTTTGAAGTAATAATACGAGTTTGGGAGCATCCTGTAACAGCGAGGCCTTGATTTTAATTCCGATCGATCGACATTGGAATTTAGACGTTTCGTACACTTAAGTAAACAAATGCTTCTCTACAAAAGACTTCCTATCAGACAAATCACTGCTCCAATACAGTCTGCCCCAGTCATGATGCGTTCAGTAGCCCGATGATGTGTATATTTGTTTTTTTTTCTTTATGTTTTAATCTGCATGAAATTTTAATAATTTGGAAAAATAATGTATTTAATTTAACTCGCATGTAAGTATAAATAACTTATTGTATGCCCAGTGGGCGGGACATGGCTGCTCTCAACTAAATTATTTACGACCTGTTTTATTTACCTACCTATGATCCACAGTACGAGTAAAGTTATTGATTGATTCATTAAGTTCGAGTTTATTTTGACAGCTACGAGTATTTCTTCAAAAAAAATAATCACGTGGCAGCAAACTTAACATTGGTATTGTATTGGCTTTTTATCGGGATTAAAATTACTCTGAAGAGTAAGGTGTGAAGTGACAATATAGATAGTAAGTTCGCAATCCATGTAAACTAAATAAAGAGAAAAGATTTGTTCAAAAATTCTAAAGAGGAAGATTTGATTGTTAGTATGTTTGTAATGAATAAACTCAAAAACTGCTGTACTGATTTTAAAAATCTAACTACGCTTTAAAGGGGGTGTAGGAGATGTTACAGTTCAAAGGGCGTGGAAGTAGACGCGGGCGAAGTGCTAGTGAAAATATATAGGTATAAGAGGGTGTACCTATAGTACCTTACCTTTCGCCAGTTATGTTTAAGTACCATGTAATAAGGGGGAGCCTATTGCCATAAACCAGGCACAAATCTAAACTCCGAGCTACCACTGAGAAATTCCAGATGGTTAAAATCAATTACACCTTGCCCGACCCAGGGACAGAACCCAGGACCTCGCGCTCATCAGGAATGCTTGCAACCACTAGACCAGCGGAGCAGATTGATAATATTAATCTAAACATGTATGATTTAGCACGTGTTTACCTTGCTCCAATTCATTTACATACCCCAAAACCGAATCCCGGAAACAAGATTTGGAAAACAAAATCAAAAATTCCGCATCGCATCCAGCACAGGTGATAAAATAAATATTTATAGTAAATAAAAATGTTCCGTATCTCGCAAGATCCCTATGGAGAGGAAGGAAATCAATTGATAAAGTTGGAGTTGGAATACACAGTATTCCCCGGCAGAGCGATACGTTTTCATTTTGCCTGTCGCATCTAGAATCTGTGTTTGTACCAAACCGGCACATAAATTCAAGGGGAACACATAAAAGTGGGAAACAGGAAAGGTATTCAGTTAGAAGTATTTTGTACAGAACTTTTGTTCGTACTTGAAAGGATTCTGTTATAATGGAGGATCTTCGTACTTGACCTATTGAGGCGATGTTGTTTTGTTTTTCTTGAGTGACAACGGGGAGGAGTTTTTATTACTGTTTTGACGTAAGAAATAAAAATGTCTGTAGCTTTGTTATGAATTGAAGCAATGAAAAATGACAATAAGAAACGCTAAGTGCCTTCCAATTGGTGAAGTGGTGGCAATAGCATCCAAACAAGGCTATAATATTGTTCGATTCTAGGAATTTCAAGTAATATTGCGTCTTGAGTGGCAAGCCTGCTATTTCGTTCAGAAAAAAATCGAGTGTTATTAGATTTTGTGTTGTCATTGAGCTTAGAAATTATAATGAGTCAGAAATAAACTCAATACAAAACTGAAAGGAAAACGAAGCAAAAGGAGTATGTAAGAATCGTAGCAGGTTGCGTTCTGTAGTTTCTGCCTACCCTCATGGGGACAAGACATGGGTTTATTGGGTATGTGTGTATATATGTAACAGTGCCCTACTAAAATGTCTTATTAAATGGACGCACGGAACAGAATACCCAACCCTTCAGTGGCTACAAGTTTAATAATATTTGATGGATTGTTAATCTATTTTGCTCTCCAATCGCAGCTGTTCAATATTTATGCCCAAATTTATACCCAAACATCTTCAGAAAATTGACTTTTTCAATTTAACCCTCTCTTTGCAAACACATTCATGTTATACTAAATACAATTATGAGATCGGTTCACACGTACGCTTTTTACTGCAAAAAGAGGATCGAACGTGAGATAAATGGCTAATATCAGGGATTTGTGGCTAAACGTTGGCGGTTTAATTTCCCCCAGGGAAATACTTACGTATAAAAGTATATATACCATGTATATGTAAAGCGGGCGAAACTATTAAATTGGAGCTGTTAAATTTATTGCGTGTTCGGCGTTTTATCTTTGCAGCGTCGATTTTGATGTGGTGTTAATGAAATATTTAGTGAGTCGTGAGTTTGTGGTTTTAATGGTTCACAATCTACTCGTATTTATGATAATATTTGTTTTTGTGGGGTTTAATTCGGTCATCAGTCGATCTAGGCAAAACGGGTACCAAAATAATTTGCCAGTACCAAAAATATTCTTGCTTACAAAACGTAATATAATGAAAGGATAGTATTTATATCATTCAATTTTGTATGTATTTTTTTACAAAAAGATGCGCTTGTATTGAATAAGATTGTGTGTGCAATAGGTTTCTTTTAGAGTTTACTCACTTACGATCATAGGCACTTATGTTGATAACCTAAACGCAGACCTCCAGCATTCCATAGTTCCCGACGGTAAAGTAGATCATCTAGCATCCATGCTGCACCTACCATGTTCTGTCCCTGCATCAGCCTAAGATAGACTGGTATAAATGCTTAAAGCAGTCCGCCTTTGCACGGCTACTTTATAACTGTGCATAAAGTTTTAATAAATACAATTAAAAAACAGACATTCAAAAGAAATATTCAAATGCCCGCAGAGCTTTTTTCAATAACATTTTTTCGCACAAAAAATAAACCATATTTCCGTTAAATTTCATCAAAAGTGGTCGTAAAAGGAAAGGAAAGGCTAAGGGATGTAAGAACTTCTGATTTGGGAAAGGAAATTAAAAACTGCATGGAAGAATTTATGTTTCTGGGAATCTGTATTAAATAAAAATAACCCTTATTTTCGATGTGCTTCTTCTTCTTCTTAGCCTGTTGTTGGCAATCTATCTGGTGTTGATCAAGAAATTAGCTACGACTTTGGCGCCAATCAAGAGCGACCATTAAATATACGTAGAGGTATCAGGACACACGAGACTCGATATCAAGTATCCAATCGTTTGTGGACCAGTACTACACATGCACACCTGCACGCCAGGCCAGCGTCGTCCAGCGTTGTAAGAGAGAGGCGGAAGGGTTCGACCACGTCCTGGAAGACGCAGAATTGCACGCACTGGGTACGCCACATGGTGGCCGACGATCTGATTAAAATCGCAAGAAGCCGATGACGAGGGCAGCTCAGGACCGATCGTTGCGAAAACCTTTGGGGGAGGCTTCCAGCCGTAGCAACTCATGAAGAATGCGAAGAACTTCAGTAGGTGGGTGGATGGGTAGGGAAGCACTATCTTGCCAATATCTTGTGTCTTTATTCAGCACCGATATTTCTTTACGATCTCTCTTCAACTGAACTTACTAGGTGCACCTTTCACAGAGGGGACGCCAAGTCAGGGGGGAAACAGTTTTACAAACATCAGAATCACCTTGGAATAATACCTAGTTATCATTCTATTTCCAGACCCATTATCTTCGCGCGTGTCTCGTCTTTTAATACTGCTTAAGTATGTTATTCCTGTTCTCCTAACCGGTACAGGAAAACGGTTTGAGAAAACCTGGGCTTAATGGTCGGAAGTCGTCAACGTAGTGAATAAGAGTATTAATAAAATGTAAGCGCCCCATTGGTATTGAAGTGGATGGCGGGAGGTTGTGGGTTTGAACCCCACTCGTTGACGTAAAGATGAAACATCGCACTGCTTAATATGTGAGAGAGGAATATTAAATTAATTTTTTTACCCTCACTATACGAGCGAATTTTGCTTTAAAAGGGGCGCACTGTCTTTCGACGGATCAGTGTCCGTGACCCTTTGATTAAGCCAGCCCGCGTAGCTGAGCCAGTAGTTTTTTAAATTAGTCCTTAAATAATATATCTATTAGATCCAGCCCGTCTCTTGCTGCCCTCTCCCGGCGACGTCCTAAGCCGAGGCTCGTACCCCGCAGGGGGTGCCCTTAGCGATTGGTCGCTAAGCTTTTAAGTTTTTACGCCCAGGCTGGAGGCCTTAATATTTAATTAAGTCCCATCAGGAAAGTTCGGTTAAGCAGTAGATATCCCTGAAGGATAAACGCCGAGATGGCCATTCCAAAAAAAAAAATGACCGATCAGAAGCTGTCCGATAGCAGACACGGCACAACAGTGCTCTGAACTATCAGGTATGTTTGTTAAATAATGTTGCTATGTTGAATTTCTACTTTTAGGTTGTGTTTTTACAGTGTTATTATTTTTAAATTCTAATATGCCATTTATAAAGTATTGCTCTTATAAAGTATTACTGTGTCACTAACTGATAAATATAATAACGATCCTATTTATGTCTATTATTCGACTTACCTCCCACAAATACTTACATTGGGGTTAATTAGGAGTAGGGAATAGTAAAACTATTTATTCGCAATCTACGTAGTAACTGTAAATTAATATAACAAAACGCTTATATATTTACTTCAAATGGATACCAACTTTAGGTTAGTTAGAATTTATATTTTCTCAAAAAAAACACTAAAAGGTGTGGAATAATGAAAACGGTTTGTAATTGACGGAGAAATCGGTGAACATATAAACAAAACATGCAGTCGTACATCCTCCTTTTTTGAAGTATGTTAAAAAGAATTTAATTATTTTCTATAACGAGGAGTTTTGCACCGGTGACAATAACACGATCGTGGCTTAGTTATCAATACCACACGGTTGATCTACAAGGGTAAGCAACGCTTGGCAAGGTCAATTTATAGATGGGCCGCCCATTACATACGGCGTCGTTGGTCCTGTTGCCCCAAAGCCGTTGGTCCCGGCTTTGACAGTTCATATGTGTAGTCAGAAATCCGAAATCTAACCAGTCCTACAAATGGGTATCCAAGGTGTTACCCATTAACTAGGGTGTACAGGTCAGATAGAGAATCTCTCCGTTTAATATTGGTAGTCAACTCCATCTGGTTCTACTGGAAACTGACTCCAACATAGTTGGAAAAAGGTTAGGCAGATGAAGGAATAATAACAGGCTGATATGATTTTGTTTTTCTTGGCTGATAACCACACACACACCCATATAAACAAGGTACACAAATATGAATAAGCAAATATGAAATCGTATTATAACAAACTATTGACCAATGAGCGGGCAGATTGACCTAATAAGAGCCAATAAGACGGACCGTGGTAGATAAGATCACTTGGCAAATAACCGTTTGGATGGACCTCGGTAATAGAGTCCACGAGTCGGTATTACAACCGGGTAATAACCCAGGCAAAGAATAATATATATTCTTTTGTCTACATTCTGTGGAAGTGTAATAATTTAGGTAAGTACTTTTTTTCTTCTTACAATTACGTTTGTTATATACAGGATGCGCGTAGAGTCGTGTAGTTGCGGATATTTGCTCGTCAAACAATACAATACACACACACACAACAATACAATACAGGGTGGAACACACACACACGTCAAGTGATGCCATGGGTTAAGAACATGATTCTGAAACCCCGCTGCGTTGAAATTTTTCGTCGTTTTATTTTATTTGTATTGTATTTTAATTGTATGCAATAAGAATTTTAATGAGAGCCATAAGTTTACTTTTGAATTAATTATACAAGATAAAAAAAAAACAATACAATTTCAGATTGTTAATTAATAACAAAAACATACTTACTAATGAATGTAGGCGTGTTTCTTTTATTAAATGGTCTTGCTTTTTACGAGCGAGACCAAAAAATTTCATGGCGTTTATTTTTGACTTTTGACGACGGAAAAAAACGTTGCCCCCAGACTAGGAATTTACCCTGTGTTGTGGGTTCGTTTACAAATATTTAAAGTCGCATACACGAACAGCTAGACCCGGAGCAACTACCTGTAGGCTATACAAATATTTGTTCCGTGCGGGAATCGAAACCACGACACGCAGCGCAGCAGTCGATCGCTCAGCCACTGCGCCAATCGTGCCATCATGGTGTATTTATACTCTGTGGAAAATGCCCAAAACTGTTGTATAGTAACGGTTTTTACTAACTCCTTTATTCGGATAGGACCTACCTTTATTAGGATAGGCTCAGAATTATCTTACCACCCGTTTTGAAGTCTATAAATAAAACGTTGATAAAAGTAGTTCCGAAAAAGGCTAAATACACATACAAATATTGTATTGTGGCCACACAGTGTTTTGACAATTCGGTTGTTACCATAATACTCCACTATCCTTAGGAACTATTTGTAACATAATAAACTTGTAATCCAGAAGGCAGAATCATACCTACAGTACACCCAGATTTTGCCAGTTATGTTTAAGTCCCATGGAATAGGGGAGGAGTCTATTGCCATCAACCGGGCATAAATCCAGACTCCTGGTTTCTAATGAAAAATTCCAGATGTAAAAACCCAATAAACACTTTGACCGACCCAGGTTTCGAACCCAGGACCTCGTGCTCAGCAGTAACGCTTCCGACCACCACACCAACATGGCAGTTACATAAATAAATACTTTTTCCTTCAATATTATATCGTGCCGAGAAACAGAACAACTAATTCAATAAAAGAAACAAAAATATAAGTCCTTTCACATACTACGCCAGACTACTGTAAAATATGATTAGAAAACTCATATAATACCCAGGTCTTAGTGCGAAGTTAAGCCGTGTGAACAACGAGAAATTCCCACTAACGCTGAATAAAGCCTACAAAATGTACTCATAAACTTTCTTACTTACTCCTAGTCACACAAGACTACATGTACGATAAACTCCATTTTTTATTTAACAAAAATAAAAGTCCGCTTTACATTCGACCCAGATAAAAATAATTTAATGACTAAATATTTTTTACTCTGTATGTATTCGCATATTCGTGAGTTTGTACAAAAAATGTTGCCGTGTAAGTAACAAAATGTAAAATGTACACCTTACATCGCCGGCTTAGCGTATAAGGTACCCCGTATACGGTCTCGCAGCCCTGCAGTCAGTGTAGCGTTATCGCGATTGTGAACGGACGTCTACGCCGTAGCTCGTAGCACCGTAGCCGTAGCTCGCGCTACGTATCGCACTCCAAAGTGACAGTTTGATTTAAAAGTATTTGAAGAAGTTAGTATTTTGTTGTTTCTCAGTGTACCTACTTTAGATCGTGTTGTGTTTATTTGTTTCGAGATTTTTCAATGAAAGTAAGTATTTAATGAGTTTGACTCAAGTTTTATATTGCACGAAGTTTTGTTTGTTATTGAATCGCCAAGACGTTTTGTTTTTGTTTGTTCGTTGTGCAAAGGTAAGTAATTAATTATTTTATTTTCATTTCGTCTTAATATTTTTTATTATTTGTGTCTCTTCTGATTATTTAACTATAATTAATTTGGTGGTAATTAAGAATGGGCTTTGAAGAAACTAAAGCAAAGTCGATGTCAAATAATTTATTTAAATAAGACCAAATAAATAATGATAATTAAATTTTAGTTGCCCTTTTAGAAGGGTTACATTAAAAGTTACATATGGAGATGATACCCATTCTGCACAAGAAAGAAATTCAATTCTTATTATTTTTAAATGAAAGTTTTACAATGTGAAAACGATGTACGCAGAATAAAACTACTAATGTAGATACACATATTAAATAAATATACACACATTGGCAGATTTAGGAATTATTAAAACCGATGTACATTTGAATTACAAAGTACAAGAGCGACGTATGCTGGCAACTCAAAACTTAAATAATTAGGCCCGTATTAGAAGTTCACAAGACTAAGACTAGTTTCAACCAATCAAATTGTACTAAGCGAGTTTTAAGTGATTTAATAAGATTACAAGATTCTATGAAACGTGCTTTAGCGTCAAAGACAGTAACACCGTTATTCATATTTTTTTTATTTTTACTTAATATGACGTATGCATGGATGTTTATTACTCTTTTACTCGTAAACTACAAAAGTCATTTCCATGAAACTTCACAGTAATATAGCTCATACATCAGAATTACACGTAGGCTACAATTTATATATGTATACACGCAAACCAAGTCGCGGGTGGCTGCTTGTTATCGATAGATATATGTATATATTTATATATACTAGATATATACACGTCCTTTTAACTTATTAAAAAATAATCGCGTACCAAGAATTATGTTTTATTTGGTCATACAGCATTGTATTTTTGTAAGACAATGTTTCGAGTGATTGAAAAGGTGTTAATTTTATCTAAGTGTATCTAAATAATTTACTTGGACAACACTTATGTTAATATAAGTAAAAGCTATTTACAAATAGCCTTCTACTTTTCTGCCAAAATACTGGCAGCATGGCCACGTTGAATGGCAATGCTAATTCTTTGGCCAACGAATAAGCCATCTGGTTACACAAAGTGTCGACCAACCTTCAAACTATTTGTTTGATTAATTATAACAGCGAAAGACTGATGGATTAAATCTCCATTACCTACAGAATTCAAACGTTTTGTTCTAATCTTTATCTATGCAGATAACAATCATTTGGCGCATGATTATAAGATCACCTGAGAACGGCTGGAACGATGTGGCAGATTTTTTTATTTGTTGTGTTTATTTGTCAGCACAAGATTTGTATGAAGGAAAAATATTATCTAGAATATCCACCGGATAACTCGGTTTGCTTTTTTAACCGACTTCCAAAAAAGGAGGAGGTTCTCAATTCGGATGTTTGTATTTTTTTTTAATGTATGTTCGGGCATAACTCCGTCAAATATTGACGGTTTTACAAAATTATTTTTTTATTCGAAAGGGGTATATGTCGAAATGGTCCCATGTAAATTTCATATAGATCTAATTATGGGTTTCGGAGACAGACAACTGACCAAAAAAAAAACTTTTTTCGTTTTTTTGATTGGTATGTTTTTTTTCGGTGTGTATTTTTGATCAAATCTCAAAAAAAAAACTCACCCGTGTGAAGCTGCGTATAATTTATATAAACACACTATAAAGCCTATGTATGTACTTCGATGTCTGCATATTAGCAGTTAAGAGACTGACCGATTTACTAAATGACAAGCTGAAAGACAACAGCTGTACCTACGTTGTCTATCCAACAGATTTTTGGTTTTCCTATTACCTAACGAACTGATAAAAAAAAAGTTGGACAGTTTTGATCGCTGTAAGTAGGTGTTAAGTGTGTGGTGTGTAGGTGTGTTGTAGGTATGTAGGTGTGACATAGGTATGTAGGTGTCACATACGTGTGTTGGTGTGTATAGGTGTGTTGTAGGTTTTGGTGGTGTGTATGGTGTGTTGGTGTGGGTAGGGTAGTTGTGTGCTCATTTTGTAATTTCTTGTTTTAAAATAGCATCGCCTTTCTTTGTTTGTTTAAAACTAAACTCTGGATCTACTGATCTGAGGGGCAAATCCAGTATTATATTAAAATCGTTCGCATTCTAATATAGACTCGATCTATCAAAGTTGGCTCTACTTCACTAATATTTTTGACAAGTTTCTAACAATGATTGTCGGCGAGATGAGATTGTGTCTAGATTGAGAACTAATCACGGGATGATTCCCGTGATAACTTCTCAATCTTAGTATAGATTGCAAACTTTATTTCACTGACAGAAAGCCACACTATTATGGAGTACATAAGATTATAGAAGATAGAAGACATAAGATTATTTTTTATGCTAGTAATATGAAAAGTGCCTGTTAGAACTTCCATACTTGTGGTACCTTGGGGTACAGAGGGATGATGACATTTTTTTTGTCTTTCAGGTATATTAAACGAATTTAAAATAATTATACTATTGGACAATTTATATATTAATGGAATATTTTTGGACACGATTTTTTTCGTTTTTTACGAACTACAAAGACGATGTCAACATATTGAGTTAAATATAGCATGACGTCGCGTGTTTGTTAATTGTGTACCTACCTTCATGTGACATAGCGCACCCCTAGCCCCTAACTTAAATGAGTTTTGCCAAAGTCATTTTTAACAATATTTAAAAGCAAAAAGTACCTACGTGTCTATCTTTTTTTTATCTGAATAATTTCTTTTTTTAACCATGGAGTCATCATGCCTATTTCATAGGTACAGTATATCCTAATTCCATCAAGGCATTTTACATGCTGTCCCTCTTTAATAACTTCATGAGCTGCTACCCTAATCCCCGCTCATGAACCCCGCTCGTGACCCCCACCCCCTAACTTTAATGCACTTTATCAAAATATTTTTATTAATATTAAGAAGAAAAAAATACGTGTCCATAATATAGTATAGTATAGTATAGTGCCAGCCTATTACTCCCTATTAGTCCCACTGCAGGACAAAGGCCTCTTCTCATACAGAGAAGGCACGAGCATTAATCACCACGCTTGCTCAAGACGGATTGGCGATTTCAGACTTATATTAATTATATAAGTCCAGGTTTCCTCACGATGTTTTCCTTCACCGATGTCAGTGATGTCCAAGATAAACTAAGAAAGTTCTATTGAATTGAAAAACTCACATTGATACTTGCCCAGGTTTAAACCCATAACCTCGTGCACAAGAGGCGAGGCCTAAACCACTGGGCCATTATGACATTATAAGAAATACGTGTCTAATATGTTTTTATTATCTGAGTAAATTCTTTTTTTTACCCATGGAGGCATCATGCCAATTCCATAGGTACAGTACATCCAAATTCCATCAAGAAATTGTACATGTTTTCCCTCTTTATGAATTTCAAGAACTCTACCCTAATCCCCTCTCATGACTTGGTGACACGGAACTTCAAAGTTATGTCATTAATTTAATTTAACCACAGTACATTGCTGACTCACGCTCCTTAAACGGTAATTCGAAGTCATTTTATACGAGTCTTGGGAACAAGAAATGACAATCGGGTATGTGATTATATGCACAAGGGACCTGTGAACGTAATGTCTATTGGCAATTATGCTGATCACATTTTTGGTTGGAGTAAGTAGGATAGAAAGGAAAATTTATTTTCTTCTTTCTCACATCATGAAATCATCAAAAAAATAATAATTGCATAATACAGGTTAAAAAGGTCTGACAGGGGTATTGTGTTGCCCAGTTACTGGGTTGTGGAGGTGAGATAGGCAGTCGCTCCATGTGAAACACTGGTATTCAGCTGCATTCAACAAAGTTGGGAAAAGGCTTAACGGATGATGACGATATTAAAAAGGTGTTACAGTTTAGTATAAAAGGTTGTTTGTTATAAAAGGTACATTGTGTTATGACCTAATGCGGTGTGCAAATAAATATATTAGGTACTATTTACAAGATTAAATAAACAGTTTTTTTTTCATTTAATTACATTTCAAAATAGAAATTTCAAAATAATAATCATTACGTTTGTGGTGCTATTTCAGATAAAAACAGTCAACTTTCATTTTAATAATAATTAATTAAATAGTAACATTTTGCAACTATGAATTCGTACAAACACATTTTGAAAACGTTTTCAAAATTTATATATTCTCAACATAATGAGGATGTATTTTTCAACATTGACACTGGCCTATTTGTCCACTGCAGTGTATGACTTATAATTATAAAATAATGCTCAAAATAAAAATAACATTACGAGTTTGTCATGATGGCACCATGGGTTTAGGCCTCTCCTCTTGCACGAGGTTGTGGGTTCAAACCTGGGCTCAATGTGACTTTTTCAATGCATAATTATGTACTTTCTAAGTTTATCTTGGACATCATTTACATCGGTGATCCTGAGGACACCTAGACTTATAATTAACATAAGTCTGAAATCGCCAACCCGTCTTAAGCAAGCGTGGTGATTAATTCTCGTGCCTTCTCTGGAAGAGGCCTTTGCCCTGCAGTGGGACAGTAATAGGCTGGTATTATAAAGCTGGTCATATGACATTTTAGAGTATTATCTTAAGTAACGGCTATTTTGACACGTCAGGGTCGTTGGGTTTCGTTCCAAAACCGAGTATGAGTGACTTATACTACTCGTATTTTTGCTCTTGGGAAATAAAGTATAGGAAATAAAATAATTTCACATATGAGTACCTCAAGTTTTTCGGATTTATTGCTTTATAAAGTAATTGATTATTTAAAAGGTCGCCGTGTCCAGTCAGTCTTCATCAGTAATCTGTCAGTTGATATGGGTCGGACAGTGACAAACTTTTACAAAACTTGAATAAATCAATGAAAATAAGAGCATATTATGTTACAACAATAGTAACTTTTGGATGGTTTAGTCTCAAAGATCCTTGTCTTTGCGTCATCTGGAGATTTATTATTTACTCATCTGAGTTGCCTACGGTGTGACTCGCATTTATTTATTTATTTAATACTTTAAGCACACAAATGTATAGGGGCGGACTTAGAGCCTCAAGAATTTTCTACCAGTCAACCTTTGGGTGATGTAGAGAGAAATAGTGGTAGGTGGAAAATGGAAAAATTAACATATACGTTTTTTTTTTATTTAAAGGAAAGTCTTCTTTATAAAGAAATTTCTCGACTTCTGATCGACACTCCACGTGACCATAGGGCTGGCTCATTCTTTGCCCAAATAATTAGTATTGCCATCCAACGTGGCAATGCTGCCAGTCTTTGGGCACTTGGGTACTTTGACGCCTGAGTGCCTTGGTCGGCTTTTTTATTTTATTTGGTTTTTGTAAATATGTATACGTTTAGTTAATTTGTCGAATTATAATATATATATATATAGTATATAATATATATAGTCGAATTAAATAATCTCCAAGATTATTTAATTCGACAAATTAAGTATTTAATTTAAGTAAAGTTGAAAAAATAAAAAAGGTGAATTAGATAAATATTGAAGTATTGAGACTAAGATTACAACGCGTCCGTTCTTAAAAATATGGGAATTGCCCCTCGAATGTATGAACGTACACGAATAAGGAGTTTGTTGGAATCTATACAGGTCTAATCGTACCAGGTTTTGATCTGTAATTTGTGCCGTGCGGCGTTCAGGCGTGAGTTTATGTATGTAAAAAGAAATATTTAAATTCAGAACATTATATGACTTAGATTTAACCAAGGTAGTACAGCAGTTTGTGTTGTCTTGTCTAAAATAAGAGTATAGGTAAAATTGACTGACTTGAAACGCCGCGCCGGGGTGAATCGAAACAAGACTAAATGAGATTTTAACGTTGATACAATATAATTTATTTCTAACAAGGTGTCGACATGATTAATTTAAAAACCTTAAAAAAAAATTGAACCCTTGTTACATGTTAAACTAATGCAAAATTCCCCTTCAAAGCTTTGTTTCTTTTCACCCCTGCGTTTCTATTCCAGGTAATAAGAAAGAGACAGGCGGCTTTTGCTGTCAAAACTAGTTTAACTATAATGTTAAAGTTCAGCATGTAATCTTACTTGTTCAACCAGTGGCTCATCGCAATGAAAAGGGTAGACACTTTGTGTACTCATCACGGAGCAAGATGTTGATGATGTTAATTAGTTAGTCAAAGTAACTGTTATTTTGTAGAACACCTTGACTTAGGTTTGTAAGTCGGTAGGTATACAATTAACTTTTATTCTTCACCTTCAGCTAGTCTTAAATAAATTAAATTAAAATTAAAAATGTTATGAATTTTATAAAATTATACAATTACAAAAATATTCCTTCCTACATTTAGATTCAAAAATGAACATACCGTTTTGATTAATTACGTTTATTACACATCTGCGTTATCTAAAAAAAGTAGCAGTAGAATAGTAGTGATAGTATCAAAAAGCGTTGGCAAAAAAAAATGTTTTTTTTTTAAGTATCTTTCTTCATGTTGTACAGGTGTAACACATAATCTAAACTATTTATGAAGTTTTCATTACGTCGTCAACATAAATGAAGTGAGTTAAAAGAAGTTTACTCAAAAACTATTTAAGAAATATTAATACAATTTACCTTTATCCATTTATCCATGTAGCAGGCTTTCTCCGCCCATTGAAAAAATATATGTAAATCTGTGTACAAAGTGTACATGCAAGAAACAAAAACCTCCTTTTTTTAAAGTTGGTTACAAAACTACACCACGACGTTGTGATAAGACAAGATAAAATATTCTAATCTGTGGCGGTATTGAAACATGCAACTTCATAATCACGATTTCCCTTTAGTACACTGGTTACCACAAAAATTGATCCGTTTACGTAAATATGTCTAAGTCACGGTGAAATTAGGCGCACCCTGTAACATTATTAATGAGTTTCCGATATTGCCCCGCTCACTTCTGAATATAATAACCTACCCTAAATTTTTGAAATCGACATCTTTTTTTTTATTATCAGCATTTTCGAATATTTCCCCCCTCTGTGGTCGGAAGGTGACTTAATTCCGGGATTGAATTTACTTTTTAGGCATTATTTATGGGGATCGGATAAGGTGTGTGCGCGTACTGGGTTACTCACGCCCGAGGGTATTTTACGAGTACAATATTAAGAGTTTTAAATACCAATTTTACTGTTTGTTTCTTTCATTATTTTGTCTTAGATATTACGGAGAAAGCTTGATGTAAGTATCGTATTTTATTAAACCAACGGTATAAATAAAATAAACAATTTTTTTTCAGACATATTTTTTATCGAGACTCATTGGCAGTACATGGGTTGGTAACCGATGGTCCATGAGTTAGTAACAGATTCTACTTATATTGCTAATAACAATGTATTACTACTGTGTGTTATATTTATATACGACGACCGATGTGGCGCGGTGGGCGAAGGTCCGCCTGCCACGCAGGAGGTTGCGGGTTCGATTCCCACCCTGGAACAAATGTTTGTAAGATCTACAAATATTTGTTTCGGGTGTTCTGGGTATTTACTATGTATAATAAAAAATATCTATCTATGTAATGTATTGTATTAAGTATATCAGTCATCTAGTACCCATAACACAAGCTCTGCTTAGCTTGGGGCTAGATGATGCTGTGTGGATTGTCCAGCATTATTTATTTTTATATACATTAAATATAGGTATACTCAATTTACTCGGTTTTAGGTTGGTGCTAAGTGTAATTAAAAAACTGAAGGGGTCATTTAACTTTTCATTAAATGACTTTTACTATGCTACCACCTAAAATCACGCCAATTCCATTCATTTTATATTTGTTTGCAGCGCATTAGGCATATTAGATCTTCCAACGTTTGATGCTATCAAACGACAATATGCATTGAGCTGATAATAATATGAAAAGATATGAAATACAGCGAAAAACTTAATATTTAATAATATTCAATATATATTTTAATTGTAGAATCAATTTATTTATTCCGTTCTATCTACACACATTAACAGTAATCACATAGAAACAAATACTCTTCTAGAATAATCTATATTTTTCCGCTAGGTAATGGAAATTCGGTTTAGACCAATCTAGAAGGATTCTGCCATCTTTCGGCCATTCGTCCCTTTTTCGGCTCATCAAGTATCTATCCGTTTTATGGGATCTAATAGATTTCCGTTAGACTCAACTGGTATCAATGTTGCGTGGAATCGTCTCTCTTGTTATGGCCATCGTTTGTCCCTTTTCAAACAAAATGTGTTTCGTTAATTGTAGCATTGTTACGTCTCAATCTTTTGGACATATTTGGGAGGTGATTTTTTGGCGATTATTGTTCCTTCACCAATTTTAGTGATTGGAGAAGCATTTTTTATTGGGACCAGCCCGCCACACTATTCTCAAACCACTGCAAATTCTGAAAACCAGAATCAACAGTGGCGTCCACGACCACAAAAGCGTCGAGAAAAAGAAGCCCAACGAGTTCCGGAGAAACGATTCAACTGTCTTGCTTGAAATTAATTAGAAAAGAACAGCGGAGGAGTTAGAAAGGTACATCATTTCCACTTCCCGCAATATCAAGCAGGAAACGGAACAGAGTAAGGTCAATAGGCACAAAAGGACGTTGAAAAAGGGTTTGGCCCAGTTGCCTAGCACCAAGGTTTATAATTAACACTGGTTTTAAAGGGTCCTTAATAATGCTGTTTCCAAATCACTGCAACTCTTGAAATCGTAATCAACAGTGGCAACTACCGGAAAAGAACAGCAGAGGAGAGTGTAGAAACCTTGACTTGTAATCTTAATATAAGTCTGAAATCGTCAACCAGCCTTTACAAAACGTGGGGATTTATGCTCGTACCTTCTCTATATGAGAAGAGGGCTTTTGCTCTGCCGTGGGACTCGTATAATTATTTATGTGACCACGAAAATTAAAGATCAAAATGAATAGTGAACATTGATATTTTATGAAGGTATTAAAGCTTTAAATTTAATTAAATTTCTGAAATAATTGCTATTTGTACAGCAGTAACAAAGAGTCCATTATTTATTTAGTACGAGTATATCAATGTAATATTATATTAAAATTAATTTTTACTAAATTCGCTCATATCTTTTATGATCAAATAAAATAAATGTTTCTTTACCTACTGATTTTCGTTGACAATTCGTTGCTCTGGTTCAGATTAAATGTACTGACGATTTATATTTGAAAATCCATATTAACTTCTTAGTTATACTTTATATATTTGTATATATTGATAATATCTTACTATTTGGAAAACAATACGTCTTGTTGTTGAGCAATGGGTCCAGAAAGTTAGACGGTCCCGTCTCAAAGGACCAGATATACAACTATGTCATCACTGACAAGGATTAATAATATCTCCCCTGTAACCCTCATATCTTAACTTGCAAAATTACAAGATAACGTATTGTTAACCTTTTAGTTCCTGAAGGACCGACATATATGTTTTACAGTAATATTTTCTGTAAAAATGTTACATTCTATTTTGGAAAATGACGGTTATCACACTATTAACAGGGCTCATTAAAGGCTTAGCTCTTTTTTGTACATACTTTGTCCTTGAATAATTGAATTTGTATTTTTGCACAGCAACAAATAAAAATAATTAAAAAAAGAAATAAGAACACGACTTTTTTCAAGCACCGAGGACGGCCATGTTTGGTATAGCTTATCTTAAAAATGTCAGAAATTGGGTTATGGTTTGGGATTTGTTCAATGATCCAACAGCGCGCTTACTTTTGATTTTAAGTCCGATCGATCGTAATTGGAATTAAGACGTTTCGTACATTTGAATTCGAGTTTGTTTTGACAGCTGTGTATCTCGGTAAATAATATAATCACGTAACTGGAAAATTAACATCGGAATCGTATTGGCTTTAGATCTGAATTAAATTAGTTTGAGGCCCTGTGTCTGAGTTATCGATAAATACAGCTTCATAAACTAACAACACACTAACCGAAAATTCTGTTTCTTTTATTATTTATAACATCACAACTCAACAGCCTTCATTTACGTTTAAGATTAATTCAAGACAATAGATATCGCCTGACCTCCATCCAAAACTTACTATACGTACTTGGTCAAATGCTCGATAGATGAAAAGGCTTGTACGATTAAGAAGGGTTCACAGTTAAGGTTGCGATAGTCGGTTTTTTTTTCCTTAAAACATTTTGAGACGATTATTCCACTGTTTCGCACCATGCATCCAAAAGTAAGCATGTTATTAATTTATTTTGTTGTTATGAATGTCTGCACGTAAGCAGAATCGTAAAATGTAACGTTATTTCAGTCTTGAAAGATCCGTATAGCAATTTTACGTAACTGTGGGTATAAATAAATAACATAAGGAGGAGTATAAAATTTCCAAAATGAAATTGGTAGCGGCGTAGTTCAATTACTCAAAAGTGAAATAAGTATATTCAATATACACTAAATAGCATTATAACCCAGCTCCCAAAACTTTGTATATTACGTTTTCGTATATTAATCATCGTGTTTCTCGCTTACCGAAAAACTTTGGGCGAGACAGCATGCGTGTTAGCAACGCTCACGAATGTATTCAAGCCGTAGACTTGCGTAGCCTTAAGAAGGGTTCACACTTAAATCTCTGTGCCTTTATAAATAGTTAGAGAGTAGAGCACGCCTTATTCGTACTTACGTTAATTTTCTAAGTCTTATGCCCATTCCCACCAGCACCTAAAGTAACGCCTAAATAGCATTGTACTGTTAAATTTTCAACTCTTGGCGCTGAGCTAAGAGTTGAAAATCAAACATTGGGATTTTATTTAGGCATTAATTTCAGTCTTGCCTACTGTAAGTGAAACGGGTTATAGTCGTAATTGTTTTACATTTGTTCGGCTTTGTGCTAGATGTGAAACAGGGTGGTTTATATCAAGGAAAGACCTTGGAATTCTGTTAAAAGTTAGAATGAGTAAATTTCTTAGAATAGGTATATAATATACATTGACATTGAACACAATTGAGAGTTTTAACAAAGCTATTATTTACACATACATAAATATACTCACGCCCTGGAGGTAGGTAGAAACTGCGTTACGCACCTGCTACGGTCCTTACATACTCCTTTTGCAACGTTTACATTCATACATCTGGTCATACACGCACGCCGGTTGCCAGTATAACGTGCCTGACCTTTCTGAAGAAGATAATTTATTTATTCCTTAATTATACTATATACTCTTTTCTGTTCTTAATCACTGTGAACAAAGTAACCAATACAAAAATGTCGAACTCTGTTAAAAGTTTGTGGGTCACCGTCCATCCTGATCCTGTTTCTGTATAATTTTATTTGATTTGATTGTGATTTTGATTTGACCACCAATACGGTCAGTGTATGTATGTGCGTTACCTCCCGGCGTTTTAACTTATACCTGAATTTTTAATACCTTTTGTTAGTCGCCTTTTACGCCTTTTTTAACCGTGATGAAGCCATCTAAACATACTTTTTTCAATTGTTGTCACTACATCTTATCGCTCCATAATATTAGTTGTAGTGGCAAATTTTTCCGCACGAGAGCGGCTATGCAAAGTAAAACGCACCCTTATGTAATGAACCGTATTGTGCACCTAAAACCGTTGCAATAAGATTCACTTTTCGAGTAAGTTAGTTGAAAATTATCATTCACAGTAACACCACACATAAAAACCTCACAATGAACGCACCACTTTTAGTAATATTACGCGTTCATAAACAATAACTTGTATTTCGTAATATTCTAAAAGTGTAAAATACGTAAACTCGAAAGCTGTTCTTACGAGTTAACGTATTTTACACTTTAATAATAAATATTTATTTATACATCTATTCTCTCGTTCATCTGTTTTTTTTATCAGTAAATTAATTGAAACATTGATGAAAACTCATTATTACTCAGTTGTTATTGACCTAGAAACCCAGCTCGTGGCTTAATTAAATAATAATATGTTTCAGCGGTGCATTTCACATGGATGACTCCAAATTAAACTTTATGTGAAAGTAATGAGGCTCCTTGTTCAAATGTTTAATCCACACTCCTCAGCATTACCTATATTTATTTACGATACGTTGTTTCAGACTCGCAATGCAGCAGTTTCAAGGTTGTAAGAACATGAAGGTATGTTAAATAATGTTCCTGATCGTAAAACCAATGTAAAGAGAATTACGCGTTGTTGTAAATAATATTCCTGCACACAAGCGCTGAGTTACTGATTGACAAAAATTATTAGACACTCAGCATAAAAGAATCCTGAAAACATAACACTCCTTTTTCTGTGTAGTCGTGTAATAGTGCGTTGTATAAAAGGCTTATTTGTCTATAGTCATACTTCTGTCTAACTCTTCAGGGACTGTTGTATGCTTGGAAGTGTCTGAAGCTTTTTTGGAACAAAGATATAATATAATTATTAATTAATGTTTGTAATGTGTAACACTGATCTTTTGTTACCTAATTTTAGTAGCTGGGAATGGGTAGCTAGAAGACGTATGTTCTAATTAATTTAGTTCAAATGTACAGAATTGTTAACACTGAACAAAATTTCGCTAATTAGACGATTGGTGTCAACAGAATGTATAATTTTCACGCGCCGAACAGCTTTTCCTTATTGGCAGAATTAGAAAAGAAAATATTCCCATCAATTTTGTTAATTCTGTTAAGAAATTAAACTTTGACGTAAAAATGAGATAATTTAATAAGTTTTACATGGCATGACAGCCCTGAAAGATCTATAAATAATATAAGCGATATGAAAGAATCTTGTATTTTGATGAATCTTAACGTTCTACCTAGAGTCCTCGGCGAAGTCCTCACACTTTTGATTTTCTACGTCAAATTCGTTCTTGAGACAAGGAAAAGTTTATATTAATACCCTACAAGGGAAACGTCTATAAATCATAGCCATCTCAAAGTTTTGCGGAGTCATGAAGGTTCTTGACAGTCCCCTCCAACTTTCCTGAGTTTTACGTCGTCATATTTTAGAGTACAGAACTGTTGCATTCAATATATCTGACGGAATCTTTTCATCACGCACTCCATATAAGCGATGACCCCTTCCACTCATAACCTGCATACACAGCTTTACTTTGTTCAATATTTAACTCCTGATTTCCCGTAGGAAATAAGCAACAGTAAACACGAAGCAAGTATAGTAACTATAGGACTTATAATAAAGTATAGTATGGTATAAAGTTGTTGGGTTGTTACGGCAGGTGCCCTTATAAAATTACGGCTTGGTAAACTTTGGTTTTACCAACTTTGTGATCGAACCCTTTTGCATGATGTATTTAATAGTTGAGAGGGTATAGAGACTACACTTTAGATATTATCGATATTCATTTATTCAACCATCTGACAAAAAGTAATATTTTTCACAGGATCGTCCATTTCGTTTAGTAGTATCATTTTTATTTTAGTCCACTATCGATCATCAAAAAATCAAGATCTAAGAAATGGCTTGCAATGTGTAGGTATCAGGTAATTATTTTTTATTTATAGACTGCCGGAACCACGGAACAGCCGGAACCGTATCAGAAGATGGAGCGTGGATAGGCCCCCCCACAATGTGGACCGATGATCTGGTGAAGATCGTAGGAAGCCGATCGTTGTGGAAATCTTTAGGGGAGGCCTATGTCCCCCGGTAGAGGTCTTTTGGCTGTAATGATGATGATAGACTGCATTGTTAGTTGTCATCTTCCTTTTTCCTAACTGGCAATTGAAAGTCTATCAGCTGATTATCTTTTTTTTTACGCTTTTTTTTCCTTGTTCTACTCGTATGTTAAAATTTTGAATTTTTACATTCCGTATGAAGCTGAATTTAAAGAAAGAATATGTAACTCGTTTATTTATTAAGTTTTTATTTGGTCGCACAGTTTAGAATATATGTACTTGAGAAGTGGCGGTCGCCCATTGGTCAAACTTTTAGTTTTCGGCAATCCTTCTCTGTATAAACTTTTACCACGTCAAATCTCATACTCTTCCAAGCGCGCAATATCCCTAAAAAGGGTTCGAAGTTGACTCTTCCCGTATTTATACATGGACAAGAAAATACGCATGAAGAAATAATTAATTCATGGCTATCGAGGTCACGTGATGCAAGAACGTTAGGTAGTGTCGCAGGACGGAGTCTTTTGGAGTTTACTCTTTAAGAATCTATTATTATATAAGGCTCTCGGCAAGGAAATTTTATGAGGAGTGAAATTAACAAAAGATTTATGTTTTGCGCCAATGTTGGCAAAGGTAATATTGGTTGCCAATGTTGGTGCCATCAGATGATCGCACTTAAAGAGTAAATTCCAGTCGTGCGTCGCAGCTGACAAGTACATTTCTTTTACTACTTTTTAAGTTACGTTTTTAAGGGTTGGGCAGAGGTGGACCCATAGTAAAATCCAACTTACGCGAGTTATGTTTAAGTCCCATGTAAGAAGGAGCGATCCTATTGCCATAAACCAGGCACAAATCCAGACTCTGGGCTGCTATAGCACTTTGACTGACCTGGGAATCGAATCCAGGACTTCATGCTCAGCAGTCCCACTTGCGACCACTAGACCAACGTTGCAGTCAATATTTAATAGAACAGATAAAAGACTGCAAAAAGTTAATTTATTTATTTTTCAAAATAAACAGATGTAACTTTCAATAGAATAACTGACACCCCCTGTTACATGGGACTTAAAAAAAAACTTACCTGGCGAAATGTGGGTGTTACTATACTACCTCTGCCTAACCCTTCAGGAAATACAAGCTTGAAACTTTGCTTAAAATCGAAGCTGTGTTGTATTTGAAAGTTTTCTGCATACAATCCTTTCGAGGTACCTTTGCAGGCCGTCTGTAATCAATCTTTCGGTCGCCGAGTTTGAAGTCTCCACTTCAAAACTTCGGATTTACACCTGTCTACCGAACTCGTCAATCATTTCCTTCAGTTATTCCACTGGAAAGTACATCTGTTCATTTCGAAAAATAAATTAAGTAACTTGATCATAATCATAATCGTCATTTATTGCATTCATGTAGTATTACAAGTTGTTACAAATACATATCAGTTTCATACATGAACCCTGCTAGGGCACAGCAATATAAATGTGTAGCGATATGATGTCGTGATGCATAGCGAATACCCAGAGCACCCGGGACAAATCTTTGTAGGTCGTACAAACATTTGTCCCAGGGCGGGAATCGAACCCGCAACCTCATGCTTCGCAGGCGGACCTACGCCCGCCGCGCCACATCGCTCGTCAAGTCGACATAGTAATCATACAATAGAGTTCCTTTTTCACCTTTTGAGGTACGGAACCCTAAAAAAGAGGCATTTTTCCTTTAGTTTAGCCAGCCGTTCGTTTAACACTGTAAATAAATAAATAAATAAATAAATATTGCTGGACAATCCACACAGCATCATCTAGCCCCAAGCTAAGCAGAGCTTGTGTTATGGGTACTAGATGACTGATATACTTAATACAATACATTACATAGATAGATATTTTTATTATACATAGCAAATACCCAGAACACCCGGAACAAATATTTGTAGATCTTACAAACATTTGTCCCAAGGCGGGAATCGAACCCGCAACCTCTTGCGTCGCAGGCGGACCTTCGCCCGCCGCGCCACATCGGTCGTGTGAATCCTTAATTAACTGCCTCAACTTAAAGTAACCACTTAGTTCTAGCAAACGACACCCACAGGTGAAGTGGGTACAGTCTATTTTTACCAAGAGACCACAAGATAAAATGATCTTTACATTGATATAAATAAGGGCATTTTTTGCGTGGACACAGTATACTTTTTTGCACGTTACTATTGAAAAATTGTGCGTAATTTCTCACACTTATCTACCTACGTATTTAGCATTTGTTTAAAGTACCTGAAGTATGAATATGAATTACTGTTTTACGTAAAACGGTGACGTGTTTATTTTTTATCGCACGAGCATACTTGCTTTACTGTGAATTATTTCAATGCTATTATAACTTAAATAAATTAAGTAATAAACTGGTTAAGTTAAATAATGTTTCAAACAAAACTGTTCGTGTTAAAGCTACATATTTTTAGTCGCATGTAAATTTTCGTTATTTTTGCCTCGTGTTCAACTTTTTTTCTATTTTGTAATACTTGGAAACTTTTCTATGTTGGTTTAAGGCCAACATCATAACTATATTATGACCCTCTCTTTGATTGTACAAGTTAAGTCACAGACAGTTATAATATTTCCCGAAAATACCGTCTTCATCATCGCGTCAACTAATTTTACAATGAAAACACTCAAACGAAATAAAATGTCATCAATAAAACCCCTACTGAATTTACGTAAAGCTCAAAAGCAGCCACCGCACCTAATCAATAAGCAATCGCTCATTGTTTTTGCAAGCACCGTCACCAAGCAAGATGGCGGCATTTCCACGATTGCGGGTCACGAAACAGAAATCCATTGTTCTAGCGATACGACACCACACAAAGTTAAAATCCGCTTTAGCAGTTCGACAAATGAGGCTCATTTCCACCAAGTGTTTACTTTGGGCCCTCATCAAAATTTTGTTGAGTGACTTATTTCTGCGGTATTTGATACTTCTCTCTTCTTCTACCTTTCCAAATGTAAAATCCTTTTGAAGTTACGATTTCGGAATCGTTTTTCGAAGTCGGGTTTCAATTTTACTATTCTTTGCGACGGTAACTTTGGTCAGTCAGACGGATAACTTGGAAAATATTATTGTAGCCAAAAAGTTGGTTGTGGATGAGTTTTGAGAATATTTTAATGAAGTTTCTGATATCATTGTGCTTATATAAGCTGTGGACATGTATTGAGAATATACTCGTAGGTTGAGCAATATTATGAATTGAATTCTTGAAATTCTCAAATGGATATGATACCATACAAATATGTTATTGGCTTCATCTTCCGCGTTTACACCAAGGTACGAATCATGTTTTCTACATGTCACCCCAATCTGTCAAATTTATTCGATAGTTATTCAACTTTATTGCAATAGCATAAAATTCATATTAAATTGGGTAAATATGACACTTTGGGTTGCTTGATATGCTGGCGTCTGTACGTGAAAAGAAAAATATGGGCATCGAAAAATTCATCCGCATCACTGTTAACGGGAAAAGTGTCCAAAAGGCTGGCAGCATTACTACTTTGAATGTCAAATGCAGGTTTTTTGGCCAAACAAAAGGCCAGCCCTCTGGTCATGTGAAGAGTCGACCAAAATTAATTGACTCCTAAATCAAGTTATATGAATATACGAAACTGTAGAAAAGGTCTATTGATTTAACTTCATGCTTAAAACCACGCGCATGTTGGTGTAATGCGCTTTTTTTGTAACATCGCATGGTAAACTCGTTCTTACTAGTCGTTGAAAACAAGTGTCACTATTTGCTTGTAGTAGCCTATGCTACTCTATGTATGCTTGAAATAATGTCGATCCAAATGAAGAACAGATTAAAAAACCAGCAGACAAATATATTCTGCCATAGCGAGATAAATAATTCAAAGTTACATACATTTCCCTTTCAATGGATCACGAAAATAACATTAAAAAATCGATAATTAATTATTATTAAAATAAATGAGAGAATTTAAATCGATTCTCCTTCTTTTTCCTGGTTTTTATTTGCCGTTGATTGTTTATCAGCAATCTGATTTGATTTTGTAATTTCACCACGTTGAATTCCCATTTCAATACGGAATTGGTAATAGAATCTTGGCGGCTTTTCCGGAATTTGTTTTATGGTTCCGTACTCAAAAGTTGCCGACAACGTCTGTCTGTCTATTTGTCAGTGAGCTGTATCTCATGAACCGTAATAGGTAGACAATTGAATATTTTGCTGAGTGTGTATTTGTACTGCCTCTATAATAACAACTAGTAAAAACAAAAATGAAAGTGGTTCACATACAAAAAACGTGATTTTAATCGCGGTTTTTACCTTAACAATCGCTGTATCTCTAATCTTGTATGGTACGGAACACTTTGTGTGCGAGTCCAACTTCCGAAGGTTTTTTGTTTAATGTTGCTCGTCCTCTCTGTACTTATTTAAAAAATGGTCCATGATTGTTTCTAATTTTATTTTACCACCTGTATGTGTACATCATGGATTGCAATAAATGATTTGATTTGAATGTAAACGAACACATTATTCATAAAATCTTATTATGGTGTTCATATTGTAGTTAAGAATGGGAATGTATGCCTTGGATCAATTTAAAATACGTACTCACCCGTAAGCACTTTGCTACACGAATGCAAACAAAGGAATTGTAAAGTTCCAAACAGCAACAAAAGGAGATCCAAGTCCTCCACCCCCTTCATACCTACTTCAATCATTTCCTACACTATTCTCTTGGATTTGTGAAGTTTCAAACTTACGACATCTAATTTGTATTACTTTCGCAGTTATTTGTTCTGTCTGACAATACTTGAAACGTCCTCGATATGCTTTATGTAAATTGTCTCTTCTTTTTCGAACAGATTTTCGTCTAGCATTTCGAAATGTGTTTGTAAAGGATCGTCGTGTGACCTAAATAAATAACAGTAGGTACAGACGGCAACACATCAAGCAAAATTACCCAACTGAACACGAACCTCATAGTTCTATAGTAAAGTTGAAAACTATCAAAGCAGTTCAACAGATTGGGGTAGCTTGAGGTGCTGGCCTCTGTACAAAGAGACTTAACGCCTCTGCTTCTCCGTCACCATATATGTAGCATAGATGTTACAGTGATAAAGTTTTTGATGACACGGTTGGCGCAGAGGTTGAGCCATCGGCTGCTGCGCCGCGTGTTGTGGGTTCGATCCCCGCACGGAACCAATATTTATATGATCTACAGGTAGTTGTTCCGGGTCTGGCTGTTTGTGTTTGTGAGTTTAAATGTTTGTAAACGCACCCACAATACAGGAGAAATTCCTAGTGTGGGGCATAACATGCCCATACCATAACACCCGATTTCCACACCACTTCTCGGTCCACGGTTTTGAATTCATGCCTTTTGTGATCCATACAAGACAGCAGGTCTATACGTCAATCGCTAATTTGGCTCCCTCTTTTTTCTTTCTTTTCTATATTTATATCTACACAAAAACTTGCTCACAACATGATTCTCTGTCCAAAACTACAGTCGCCTTTAGTTAAAGTGCAAAGAAGTACTGAGTAAACATTATTTTTCACATAAGCACATTTATTTATTCCGCGTTTTGTCATTTATTTGAGTACATGCGTACTTATTTCTAATTAAGAAACAATCAATAAAAGCGGAATTATGAAATTTTCTCGTTTGAACATTGCTAAATTTCTATTAGCACTTTAATGAAAGAAACAGAACATTGGGTTTTAATCATAGACAATATTTCTCTTTACATTAATGAATTTATTTAGAGGTTGTGAAGGTAATACGTATTTAATTACTTACGCTAAATTTTCTCCAATAACCTGTTATTAAAGGAAATAATAATTTTAATATCAATTGAAAGACAAACAGAGAATATACAGTAAGTCACAAATCACTGAGAAAACATATTGCAGAAGAGACATATTACTATGGTGAAACTGTATCGAAGATTTTGATTTGTGCCTAGAGTCATTTTTTATAACACAACATTACGCCTGCATTCCCGAAATATATAGGCAGTAGCACAGCCACATTTCACATTTGGTTCATTACATTTGTTATACCCCCCTGTCTTTTTCAATTCACATTAGACATTAGCAGAATGGTCGGTATCGGCTTTGCATGCCATATTAAGAAATAGAACCAATCAGAAAAAAAATTGGTTGACTCAAGGCAATTACAAGAAAATAAACTTTTATCAGTGATATTATTTTGAAATGTTAACATAACGTGTTGGTAACTTCACATTAATTGATTTAGGCTTATAGACCGCCCTGTAATGAACCAACTGTGAGGGGTGCCATAACTGACATAACATAATTATAATATACCCTCGTCCATAACCTCTTAGGAAGCATTGGGGGACTTAACACATTACTACATTTATGAGTTATGGTCAAACTTGAGTTAAACTTGTTACTCAACACACCCACTAAATATTTCAGGCCATTTTACATAAACTAACCACTAATGCCGACCAATGTACTTACAAACATCTTTAGTATCTCCGAGCATCCGAACTTGGGATATTTATTCGGTCGAACTTTAGTTTCGCAAACTTTTAAAGTACCTCTACTGTTCAGTTTGTGTAACAAAGGTAGTTGAGGAGAGTTGAGTCTAACAAATGGGCATCGGACGGAATTAAATGGCGGGGAAACGGGGGGGTCTCGGATCTCTTGTTATGCTAATATTTGGCCTCCGGAGATGACAAATTGTGATGCATTCTATGAAAAACCCGACGGACCCGACCGTGACGGATGTAGTCAGCAGTTGTGCCCGAATAAAACTTCCTATCTGTATCTTAGAGCGATTTCATCTTCCCAAGGGATCACCCAAGGCGACTGCTCAATTTTTTTTTCTTTCACTGTGTTTAAGCCTTTTGTGTTCATGCAAAACACGTGTACACATTGCCAGTCAGTAATTGTATTTTATGTGGGAACGTCTTGAGCTCTCGATCCTGACAAATGTCAGTGAGCGTCGTCATTCTTTAGTAAGATTGAAGCGTGGAGCTGGTGTAGACTTTTAAACAGGTAGCGTAGGAATAGCTGAATTATGAATACCTACAAGCATGTGTCAGCCCTTTTACCTTCGTAGTTTTACTAATAGAATACAAGAACATTTTTTTTAAACATGTACCTACGTCTATTTTTCTTTCGGAACGCTTCTTCTCGTTATAAAAACATTTTTTTTAGAAGAAATTCTTTAATAGACATATCTAAAACCCAATCTGTCAGTGTCCCAAATCTGTCACCATTTTGGAGGAACACCCTGTATAATTTATGAAAAGACCTTTTATTCAATATTCATTAAAAGCTACCCAAAGCCAGTCTCTAATCATCTATTTGTCCGATAGCTCTCAGACTCTAATGAATTTTAATCTAGGCAAGTTTTACGACCAAACGCTGATTTACAAAGGGGAAGAACGGAATAATCTGAGAAAGGTAACACTGTCATTTGCCATGACCCCTGCTCATTTCTAAGGACAAAAGCGTCTTTGTATCAAAGGGGTCTTGTTAAAACTATAATATCCAAGGAACCCCGACGTGAATATAATTTAATACCTACTGAAGAAGATTGCTTATTTAAGAATAATAGCTTTTACGTCCCTTTGCATTGTGGCTATCATGTATATGGCTGTACGGGGCCCGTTTAGTTGTGGACTCAAACGGAATTATGCACACTTGAAACTGCGAGAGTGAGTTGAATTACTCTTTGGAGACTATTATTAGGGTAAGCAAAGTTTGCATCATAAGCTTTGTTGTTCAGTTTAAAAGTCGTGTATTGCTCCTTATTAGGGTTCATACAGAATTTATGCTAGCGGGATATTAAGCATCTCCACCTGCGGGTTGAGGGTTCGATACCCGCCTTGGGACAATTTTTTATACGATCTACAAAGATTTGTTCCGGGTGTTCTGGGTATTTACTATGTATAATAAAAAAAATATCTATATATATAATGTATTGTATTTAGTATATCAGTCATATAGTACCCATAACACAAGCTCTGCTTAGCTTGGGGCTAGATGATGCTGTGTGGATTGTCCAGCATTACTTATTTTATTTATTTTTATTATCAGGAAAAGGGAAATTTAGGTGTATATGTGCTGTGCAGCTAAATAGATTACGGATACACAAACATGGCGGCCGACATAATAAGTGTGTCGGAAGCACATAGAAACACCTCGTCATCAGGATGATCATACATGCTGGATAAATTAAATTATAGTCACAACACTCGCAACGCTTAGTACATACGTCTATTAATCCACAAAGGTTAACTCAATTCAACAATATCACTTGATTAGGCAGATGGAAGTGGACTACATTATGGAAACGCGGTGAGTTCGATACAGGATGGCACAATAACCTCTCGCAACCGTTTTGTCATCCAAAAGTCAATCCGACCTTCCAACCATCTCAACCGTCAAACAGCCTGGTCTCCATGGCAACTGTCAATTCAATGTTGCCACCAATTCAGTATTGCCACTTCCTGTATTGACTTCACCCAAATAGGTTCACTATTTGACGTTTCCGATTAGTAACAATCAAACAATGTTATTATTTATTGTTCTAATCGGTGTTGACACTGTGACAAGTATATTCGTGTTTTTCTTTTTATGCTTTCAATTATGCGCGTAAAATGTTGTCGTACCATTGGTCCACCCCTAGCTACCTCTTCGGAGCATACTGGCGTGATGTTATGTTATACCTTCTACTGCGGTATGCTTGGACGTATAGAGGGCAGCACATCAAGCTACCCCAATGTGTCAAATTTCTTTGATAGTTTTTCAACTTTAAAATAAGGTTAATTTTCAATTGGGAAAATATGACAGTTTGTCTGGCGTCTGTAGAGTGGTACTTTTTCGAAACAGTGTATTCTAATGATGTTTCTAGCATTTATATTTAGTAGGTACTGCATAAATACTAAATATAAATTGAGATGCGAGACGGAAATATGTAGCACAACCATACAATTAAAAGTCAAAATCAAAAGTAAAACGCGCCTCTATTTTGTTTATGGAAATATTGATAAAGAAAGAAAACCAGCTGCTTGTGTATTCTGCTACCGACCATTGGGTCCTTTCAGTTCAAGATATTTCTATTATCTAGAATCCATTTCTATTGATTGATTTATTAAAAGAGCTGTTGGTGATATCTAAAGAAAATTGTAGAACTGGAAATTCCAAAGTTTGACGGCACGGTTGGCGCAGTGGCTGAGCGATCGACTGCTGCGCCGCGTGTCGCGGGTTCGATTCCCGCACGGAACAAATATTTGTATGACCTACAGGTAGTTGTTCCGGGTCTGGCTGTTTGTGTATGTGAGTTTGTTTGTTTGTAAACGCACCCATGACACAGGAGAAATTCCTAGTGTGGGGCAACGTTTTTTAAAAAAAAAGTAGTGAGTAAATTGGACTTTTTAAAGCAAATTTTGCTTATTTTGTTGACACTCGTCTTAGGCAAGGCAGATATTCAGTTACGTGGGTGAATATCTGCCCATACCTAAATTTAATAAATAATAATTGCGAGTCGGATTCGCACGAAGGGTTTCGTACCATCGCTGTATATAAAACATACAATGTAGGCCGAGCAAAAAATACCAAAAATCGATTCTTCTATTTTTATTATTTGATGTTATAGTGGCAATGGAAATACCTACACACTCTGTGAAAATTTCAACTGTCTTACGGTTCGTGAGATACAGCTCACAGCTGTCAAACACACGGACGGACGTACTGACGGGCTAAAGGACGGACGTACTGACGGGCTAAAGGACGGACGGACAGCGCAGGCTTAGCAACAGGGATCCGTTGGCACATTAAACCGGTACGGAACCCTATAAAATCGAGCAAAAGCTACTCAATTATAGGCATGCGACATTGTAATCAACTACCTAGATACAATTAATTTTTAATATAACTCGAGTTGTTTGTTTATTATTTCATTTATATAAAAGGGCTCATAAAAGGCACTTCTAATAAGGTGGAATGTAGAACACATATTTTCTTAGTTAATAAAACTTTCACATTGGCATTCAAATATACTGTTTCGCCACGTCTTTGATTTGCAAACATTCGTGAAGAAACTCCCGCAGTATATCAACGTGTAATGGGAATTTTCGGCTGATCAAAGTGCCTCGAAAAACCCTTAAAATGTAGCCAATTTGTTTCTTTTGCTCGGATTCATTTATCTCTTTTCGCGTGTATGTTTTAGATATTATATCGTATGGATATTAGTGTTTTGAAGTCTAGATTTTGTTATTTTTATCGTTATCTAGGTATCGTTAAAATGAGAAGCATGTACGGGTTATAAAAATATTGAGTCAGAATTTTAAGTGAAATGAAAAACTGGTACACACACGGTAGACTGTGTTATTATCTACTTTCGTTTGATAAATACATTAATGTTTTATGGTTTTAACAAATTTGTTATTTTAATATTTAACTTCCTAATATTTTTTTGAATAAGTAAAACATCAATAAAACTACTTAGTTTACTAAGGGTTTAATAAAAAATAAAAATAATATTTAGGCTTGCTCGTTACAAACGAGGACTCCATTGCTGTTTGTGTTATTGTAAACAAACACTACACTACCCGAATATCTGATTTCATCCAAGTTCGCATTGAATCGCGAAATAATAATATGTTATTTTCCTGTGTGAGCGATAATCTCCTAATCTTTGACGTTAGTTGACGTTGAGTAGGCGAAGAGGCGACGAAAATACACGTTCCCAATCCCTGTTCAGGGTCTCGTAAGAATAATACATGATGGCTGTCTACTTAGGATGCCTGCAAGGACACACGAGGTAGTTGAATTTCCAATGCCACCGGAAATTTAGTTCATATATGGTACCTACAGATATTCTAAAACTGGTTTGGTTATACGCTTTTTCAGAATATTCACGTTAACAGCCTGTAAAAGTCACTTTTTCATCGGATATTGGAAAAGGTATCGTATTTTGTTTCCGAATAGATATCCTGCTTTTGCTTCTGTGCAATAAAACTTCACGATCTTGTGATCAGGTGTTTCAGCCCGGCTATTCCCGCTTGTTGTTTTACGATTTTCAAAAGCAGCTAGCTACCTTTGAAAACAACAAAAATTTATTACAAAACATTCTTTTTTATTTTACGAAACGCCTCTCTTTTGTTTACTGTGTAAAGAATGTCCCAAACTTTTGTCTACTTCCAAAAGTGTTCAGACCTTTTTTTTGATAAATCACTCTTTCTACGATATATTTCTTCTCAATAACGTGTAGTGTTCATATTTGAGAGTGCCTGTATTCTCCTAAGTCTTCCTGAGACGTGTCAGTGCTAATAAAAAAGGAATATACGGGAGTAAAGCCGGGGGCCCGAATCAAGTCGGTAGTAGCAACGTAACTCGACACCAAAAGTAATCCTCTTATCCTAATATGGGATGGTAGAAGCCTTTTTATATAAGAGAATATATGACGTACCATGTACAGAATATTAGTGCAGTGTGTACGTTGGTGTTCTGTCATACATCAAACATAAACAACTGTATTTCGCTCTAGCACAGTTTTAAGCCAGGCCTTATTAGGATTTTCTTGGAAATGGGTTATTATGCGAGCTTGTCGTCTCTTACGTTGTTACTAAGTTGGCTTTGGTGTGACGAAATTAATTATTTGACCTTTCAAGTTCAAAAATAATAATTTGAACCCTGTCAGGTATAGTTTTAACACAGTAATTTCAAAAACTGGTCCCTTTACAAAATTAAAAAAAAATAAACAGAATTTATTCAAAACGGACTTGTTTTTGTTTATTTATTTGTTACAAGCTTCAAAGATTTTTCCACTAAAAACACGTAACGTAACATACAACATGATAAAAATAACAATATAGTGTTCTTAATAGCGAATCTGTCACTTAAAATTGTAATACACATCACTTACATAACATAGTTTTGTTCAAAAATATTTTCCAAAGGTTTTGTTGATGTCATACTTAGATTACTAAAAAGATACAAAAATCAAATAAATAAAAAACATTTTAATTAGAAATGAGGGTAAGGAAAAGCATCTAGTTGTGAACATTTTGAAAATATTAAAGAACATCAGACCTACCTATACTGCTCAGACCGGGGTGGTCGTGCACAAAGTCGCCGTCTGCCTTGGGGTATCCAAACAGCAATAGAGCGCAGCTTTTTGGGCGTAAAAAGAACTGACAGTACACTAAACGCTTACCTGCAGGCTAAAACGGGGATCATATACATACGTAGGTAAAAAGTAGTCAGGATAAATATTGACTAGGCGGGCACGTCAGCTTCATGCATAGTAACTGCAGTATCCACACAGTCACTGCTTAAGGATGGACGGCGCTGACGAGGGCACCCAAGTAAGAGTGCCAGTGGCGAGAAAACCGAGACACGAGACGGTGACTCAGGAAAAGTGTTACTGGCAATTCTTTTTTGAAAACAATGGAACAGTTTTGACTAAGAAAAAAAAAGCAATACCTATTTATAAAAAGGTCGATGGAGAAATAATACCTAATAGTGACATTGAGTTTTTTTTTTTCTTGCATTCGAAATTTAAAAGAGTAATATTTTGTGTCGCTGAGGACATCGAATGTGTTTGAATATTGCTCTATCTAATATTGACATGACTGACCATACATGGCTACATGGTTTGTCTATGTGTGCATAGTCTCTCCAATTACGAATAGCTAACATTGGGGAAACCGGTAAGCTATAGTATGCTTGTTTGTCGCGGGCTACCAGCAAACAGCAGTGAGTGATATACGCGATAATAACATCATACTGTAAGTCACCGAGCAGTTTTGCAGGTAGGTAGGTATGATCGAAATTTTTCCTAGTTGCTTTTATTCTGTCTTTACACACACATACCATAGTACTATGGGATGTTTGTTGTCTGTTAATGTAATGCCAGTTAAACTCATTGTCAAATTCTTCATTTTAATAAGACCATTTGAAAGGCCCTTTTGAACGTCAAATTTAAAATTACTTCAATACTAAAATTTTATTTTTTTTAATTATTCTAGTTGCCGCTTCAAAAGTCTTTGTGTAGAGAAAAGTGGGCCAGAAAGTCCACAAATACTCTTTTAAAATCTTTTGTCTGTTTATAAGAACGAAGTACCAACCCAATATAAATACCACTACACTAAAATAGTTACCAATTATAACAATATATTAAGCAATACAGCATATTATAGATTTTATTTTGTGTTCATAGATACATGGTGCTCATCATCGAAATGGCCAACCCGCCTTAAGTGTGGTGATTAATGCTTGTGCCTTCTCTGTATGAAAATCTTCTCATGCAGAGAAGACTGTTACAGTTGGTAAGGGAGATCTCTTTGCCCTGCATCGGGACTGTAACAGTAACATGCTGGTTTTATTATATTATACCTACACAGTTTAATACGATGTTTCCAGTTCATTCCGCATTTATCACCGAGTTCCAAGTCTACGATAGAAATAATTTCTCTTCGCTCGATCTATTCACTTTACGGTTAGTTCCTGCACTTCGCAGGTGGCGCTATCTATCGTCGTCAGATATTACTTAAGTTAAAGATTTATTACTTGAGTGGATTCCGTTACGGTTTCTTCGGTGGGAAGCGTGATAAATTGAACTGGATCAAATGGTTGAAGGATTATTGAATGATTATCGGAACGATATTTAGATTTTGTATATAAATTTTCATGGTCAAATAGTTTGTTCCCTTTAATATTTGCGGAATCAGTCTGAAAGTGGTGCTGGTGACCGAAAATTGAGTGGAAATTGGTTGACGTGGCAAGGGCATATAACGCAGAGGAATGAGGGTGGTCCTCATTCCTCTGCGTTATGATGAAAGTTTTGAGTATTAATGAGGATGGTTTTAGAGAAAGACCCAAAGAAATGATGGGAGGATAATGTGAAAGATGATACGCCAAGATAGAAAAGAAGTGACTACTGCGATGATGTCAAAAAAAATGTGTGGAAGAAGAAGAAATGCTGAGCTAAGTATATATTGGGTGGTAGTTACACTTTATATTATTCAAACCAGCTTCATCAAACGGTGACACCGTACCCAGTTCCAGTTTTCATAATTAGGTGAACTTAAACATAGACAATAGACGTTTAGCATTAGGTGTCTACCAAGTTCTGACACATACTAGATCCATTAAATTAGCGTAGGTAACTCGAGTTACTAAACAGCGTTCTCAGGTAGGTAGGCTTCTTTTAGTTTACGACGACTGTCGACCGGCTTTAGCTCATCTGGAATAAATCTTGTATTAGACATTTAGACTACTTCAAATTTGTACTAGTCTACATACTGCTATAATAAGTTTTAAGATGAGTTTATTATTAAGCTCTGCTTAGCTTGGGGCTAGATGATGCTGTGTGGATTGTCCAGCAATATTTATTTATTTATTTGAACGCGCTAATCTTTGGTCAGAATAGAAAAAAAAATTTTTACTTTTGACAGCCCAATACTTGAGGACGGTTATATGCACAATGCTATTAACACACAATACTATCCCTTAGAAGCGAATGAAACCGCGAGGCCTAGCTATTTTTAATAAAATAAAATAACTTGGTAACATGTAGCGACATTTATTTTGTAACATATTTCGATATTTAAGTTATCCGCACGATTGATCATAAATATATGAACCCGACAACAACTACTGCCCAACTGCGTTGGGCAGTAGCCCACCAGACACAACACCCGTCTGGCCGGATGATCTTTCCTTTTCAATGGTGGATTAGAAACTTTACACCCTGTTCCTCACACCCCCAAAAACATTTATTTTACGGAAAATATTTACAGTCATAGATGGAAGAAAATCTGGTAAAGAGTCAAAATTACTCTTACAATTTGTCAGTTAATGTCCAATTGTCTACATTGATCTGATTCGGTCCACCGTTCATAAAGGTCCTCTTGATCTTACAAATTGCCAATTATGTTTACACGATTGTAATCAAACCCTTTGACCCTGGATGTCTTTTTGTAGTTCGAAATGTACAATTTTACCTAAATGGTATTGTTGTACTGGGTTCATTCTTTTGAGTAGAATTCACTTAAACAAATGTCTTTCTCAAGTTTCAAACGTTTGAATACGTATTTTTTAAGAACGGAAATAGTAAAAAATAATCCATATGTATCGACTTTTATGTGTCTGACTGTCCGTTACAGTTTGTTACGTCAGGAGCTACTCATGATAGGTATCGGCGTCTAATTTTGAATATTTCCAAACAACATTTTTCCACTAACATAGCAAGAGTAACAATGGAAAAAAATGTTTGTTTCATTGCAAAGGGCACTTGAGTGATAATTAAAAGGGACATACGTCA
Source organism: Phlogophora meticulosa (assembly GCA_905147745.2). Classification (NCBI taxonomy): domain Eukaryota; kingdom Metazoa; phylum Arthropoda; class Insecta; order Lepidoptera; family Noctuidae; genus Phlogophora; species Phlogophora meticulosa. Next base: position 6,047,649 of record LR990528.1, on the reverse strand, counting down.
CTTGCAACAATTATTTTTCTATTGTGTCTACTAGTTAGCGCTTGATAGAACAGGAGTCGAATGAGAGGTTAGTTTTTTAAATGGGGTATTGAGGTGAGTTTTTGACTTATGAAGAAAAATGTCCGTAATTAAAATTCCCTCCCTTATCTTCGAAGTTTAAGAAGCAAAAATCTGAAATAAATTAAGACGTTATGGTGGAGGTTTACGTAAATATTTCAGGATGAAAACAATATGATGTTTCAAATAGTTAACATTTTTAGTTATCAGCAAAAACCTTTTACAAATTGAATATGACTTTTTTTTAAATAATTGGAAGATTATTTTTTTCCATACACGGAACGTTCGATGTTCGAGACCATCTCACTCTATGTCGGCTTTTTGTTATTTTCACCAGAACTGCATTTATTGAAGTTGGTTTCGGTATTTAAATCGACGCGAACACTATAAAAGTTGGGTCCGGATAAGTACGTCTGGGTAAGACTTTACCCAGACGTACTTATCCTTATATCAAAGAAAGAAAAGGAAATAGGTTAACATAGGTAATCTCCTATCCACACATTCAGTTTATTAAACGACACCAAATGTAAGAATGGTGAGCCTTTGACAATGTCACCTATTCAGTAAAGATTGTCAATACCAAACTATTATAAGCCCCAAACAGTCACAAATTGAGAAATCCACCCGCGTCAGAAGATGTATTGAAGGTCTTATTCACATCATATTGGCCTCGAAAACCAACAATGCGTTAGTTAGACCCTTTGGCCTATGAGGGATTCGGATATCGACCGCTGTCTCCTATTTTATAACAATGAAAAATTGTTTGGGTTTCTAGCTGAGAAGATTTTTATTCAATACTACCGTTCACTGTAGTATTTATTTATTTGTAATTCAATGTACAATGGTGTCACAAGGAATTTTCTATCAATAAACCGTTGAAAAAAAACAACATTAAAATAAGTGAAGAAATAGCTACTGGCCAGAACCTAAACAACACAACTGATATTTGACTAAGGGCCGGTTTTTCAATTGCCAGTTAACTTTTATCCGATGAATAAGTTTGTCATTTTGACAGTTTTTGTATAGACAATCTGTCAAAACGTCACATTTATTCCTCAGGTAAAAGTTAACTGGCAATTGAAAAACCGGCCCTTAAAGGGAAAAATACCAAGGAATATTGTATTTTCTATATTCAAATCGGGTTGTTTTTTTTTAATAAACGTCAAACAGATTGAACGAAAACCTCTTTTTGATACCAACACAGAAAGCCGGGTGTAACGAGTTCTTATTTATAGATTCAATTGTTTCTCGACACCAAGTTAAAAATAGTGTCTACATAATAGGCAGATTTATCTCGATATTACCTGGGGCCAATATAACAAAAGTGACAGGCGATAGGTGACATAAGACAATCCATAAATTCTGCAATTCATAATTCGACAAATTGCATTTTTTTTTAAACATTTGCTGCTTATTTAATCAGAATCTGTCGTAAAAATGTTATGATATATGAAAAAAAAATTGCAATGTTAGTTTTACTTAACAGGTCTCTGATTATAGTAATTAATTGACATTAAAATACGAAACCAGTGCAATGCACCAAATTGGCATTGCTTGAACCGAATTACAGTGAATAGCATTGAGTTTCAATGTGTTCAGCGTGATGTATGTGCCAGCCCAGAGCGAGCACATAGCAGCTAACACCTACCCCTGATTTAGGCAACATTACGTATACCAATCTGCAACGTTACCTTGTACATTTTAAAGTATACCATTAATCTATACAAATAAATAAATTCACACTTCGAGTCTGTTTGTAATGTCAAAATAACAGATTTTTACTAAATGCTTAATTAGGAAAAAGTATATACGGTGCTTATACTGTAATTCCAATATTTTTTCGTTTTTCTGTCTGTATGTTCGTTCCAGCTAAGTTCTTGGAAACGGCTGGACCGATTTTGACGAGGATTTCACTGTCAGATAGCTGATGTTATAAGGAGTGATCAGTTTACTTATTTTGGAAAAAATAATAGGGGTCCACGAAAAACTTAAACCTCTTTAAGGGAGTAACATTTATTTTATTTTTTTATTTAACGTTAATGTTGGATAGAAAAGGCAAGACCCATAAAGGCCAACCTATCACCACTTCCCAGTATTTACGCTCAAGGGAAAATGCGAATATTTTCGCAGAGAAGCATTTGGGAAAAAGTAAAAACCTCGAATTGTTTTTGCGGTTTCACTATTGGAATAGATTCCTCTTTCTGCGAGAAGTGTATTTTACCTTGCTGTACAAACCAATTAAAGTAATTATGGGTTCATCGAAAAGTTACTCGTATTTGTGTGTTTTCTATTTTATCTATTTAATTTAATCAACCAAGCTTCCCGTGTAATATTATACTTGCCGGCAAAACGAGTTGAATTTTAAAACCTTGGGCGTCTGATAATTACTAAAAATTGAAAAATGATACTCCATTTTACCCGTAGAATTAACGCAGCTTATTCAGTTTTTTTTTCAATTGGTAGTCCAAGTCATGAAGCTATATTTTCTCAAAGAGAAATTGTTAAAAATTGTTTTAAGTGAACAAAACAACATTGCTAAGTTTACCATGAATTTGAAAATAGATCGAGATAAAAGGGTTACTCTAAAATGAAATATTTGGTTGTCATTAAACTTAAAGACCGGATGAGTAATGCAGCGATCCACGCCATCATAAAAAATACTGATTTAGCTACAAAAGATTCACAAAAAAATGCGGGGAAAATCATCACATAACAACATCAAAACAGCCCATTTCCAGTATATTGATACTGGAAATGAAATCTTATTTAGCCGCGTTGAGCGATTTTTAGTGGGGCCAAAACTTATTAGTTTGCGTCACCAACATGGTAATTGAACGTGTTCCTCTTCCGGACAGTAGTTTCAAAGTTTTAATTTTTCACTTCAGTTGGCAGTCTCCGTGACTGCCTATTTAGTACCGTTATTTAATTTATCACTAAAAGATACATGGGTATTTATTTATAGAATAAATCAATCTAACCCTCTAATGCGGTGTTGTCTTAAATTCCTGGAAGTAAGATCAAATGGGTTTGATCTTACAAGCAGCGAACTTCGAAATGTATCCTACAATACGCTTGAGCCGTACATCAATGGTCCGATAACACGATACTGTAGGTACAAGACTAATGCATTACTTCGCTCGACGAAGCCCTACTAATACATGTTCTAGGTGTTTATACGTACATTAGTACGAGTAATCCGTAATAGGATTATATCTAAAGAGAAATGAAGGTCGTTTGTTATAATTAGCGTATTTTTCAAACGATTTATCTTGGTCATTTTGTCGCTTATCTTGGGAGGAGAAGAATAAATTTTATAATAAAGTATTTGGGACGGTACAGTCTGCGAGTAATTTTTGTAGATTCAATTTCAATGTTCGACTGTTTTGTTTTTGAGAGGCCAACATGGAAACGGCTCACCTGGCCCCTGACTCCACTAATTTCCGTACTATTCAGTGGTCCCTGGATTGTATTTGTAATTGGCCAATTTGTCATACAGCAAGTGTAATTAACAAAAAATTTAAACACTGTAAAGTTGGGCCCTGTTGGTGAGTAATGGATCATAAATAGCGCCTACAGACATTGGAAATACCAGAGGCAATTACTCATAATAATATAACCAATATATGACTTTCTTGGAGAGGTTATTCAGTTCGAATGATCAGATGAATAGTACTCTCAACCGGCTTGCATGTGTAAACCAGTATAAGTATGCCGTAAACGAAGCAAAATGAGTGTGTAAGCATCGTGGCTGGTGGTGTTTTGTAGTTTCTTGTTGACATGGGAACAAGACTGTGCATGTATATGTCATACTAAAATGCATATACCTCGATCGGGAAGTCTTCCTTGAAAATTGGGAAGAGGTAGTGTAGAATCGCGGCCGATGGAAGGATTGGAGGGAGGCTTTTACCCATTGTAGGACAATCTGGTCTAGCAATAACAAAGATATGCCTATATTGTACAACAAGATTTGTAGGTAACCTAACCTACCTACTACTAAAGATCATTCAGATAGATAGGATGAATAAGTACGATGAACTATGTAAAAGGTGCTAAACAGGACCCTATTACTAATAATAGGGTTTCGTTAGCCCATTTTTGCCAGGGAACCCTGAAAAGGTACCCAAACAACTCATAAATTCTCATCATCTTTAGGTACATCTTATTTATTCATTCATAAATATTTAACGCTTGCTTTGAGTAAGTATGCGAATAAGTAAGTAAAAATAAGTACCTCTGTGTGTCCTTCTAGAAGGTCCAGTATGATAAACGGGGTGCTTTTATGGTAAGATATAAGATTCCAAAATAAATATGGAATAAGTAAAGTATTGTCTCGTTGGTCTAGTGGTTGCAAGCGCTACTGTCGAACTTGAGGTACTGGGTTCGATACCCTGATCGGACAAAATGTTGGGTTTTCCATCTTGAGTTTCTTAGTAGCAGCCCGAAGTCTGGTTTCTGTCCGGTTGATGGCAATGGACTTACCCCTATAATATATAACAGGCAAGCCCATCGCCCCTATGTAATGACTAAAATATAACTGGCAAAATACTCCAAAAATACACTTACTCTTTTGGCAATGTAAAAATCATTTTTTTTTACTTGACTAAAATAAGAACCTATTGTTTTCATGGACATCCAAAAAAAGGGGCCTGACTTAATTTTACGTAAGTTTTAGTATTCTCTAGATTGTGCTGATGGCAGATTTTTTTGAAGGCCATGCAGATTAGTCTGAGATGGTCTTTTGAGGAAATAATTATATGTATGACTGGACCTGTCTAGTCAAAACAAGCACTTGTCAGTAATCGTAGAGATCGATTTAGCTTAAAACCTAAAAAACAGCAGAAAACGGACGGACGATCAGATGTATATGTACAACCACGAAGTAGGTACAACTAAAAGGAGGATATATTATCCTCCTCCAGCATTGGACTGCAATGGGATGTTTAGTATTAACTACACTTAGTTCGAATTTTAAAATTAAATCGAATGTAGGTACCTACATCAAGCTACCCCAAATTAATTTGATAGTTTATTAACTTTATTACAAAAGAATAAGGTTCATGATCAATTGAGGAAAATTGACAGTTTAGGATGGCTTGATGTGCTAGCGTCTATATATCGCACAACAGTTAAAATTGACGTATGTGATTCGATGTTTCTCATCCTATTAATGAACACGTGTTTCAAAGCCGAATAAATTGGATAATCTATCGAAAAGCTACTGATTTAAAGGCTCGCCAGTATACACAAGGCCGCTCATCAATTGTAACACTGTGCCTTTGAGCTGGCCTGGCATGGTACGGTGTTCTAATAGATTACGAGGCCAGCTTATACTGGTTCGTTGCCCGTAACGTGTGCCTACTGTACTAGTAAATGTATAGGCGGTAAACTCGTAACCTATTTGCCAATCGCGGTTACAAGTACTAATCGAATGAAAAGTAACTCAGCCATCGATAATTCTGTACATACGCGAATTTAACGCTACTGCTGAGCCTGTCTTCCACGGTCTCCTGGTCTGGCTAAGTGATATTAGGTTTTTCCATCAAAAATTCCTTAGTAGCAGTCAGGAGTCTGGACTTGTGCCCTTGATGGCAAAGGGCTCGCCCCCTATTACATGGGTCTTAACATAAGTGGTGAAATATGGGTGTACCATAAGTACATCTCTGTTTATCCCTTCTGAAAATACAGGTGTGATGTCTGACTGAATGCGTAGGGGATCCTTTTGGTTTACATGAACGATTCACGAATTAAGAATTGCTCACTTTATTTTTAGAAGGAAATATCTAATACTTTGAATTGAAAATTACAATTAGGGCAAGTGGAACATCACACACTGCATGGAGGACGCTTTAGAAAGAAATAATCTGTCATTCAGAAAAAAACCTGGAAAATCAGGTGCATAGAGTTCAAAATCAAATCAAAATTCGTTTACTCAAATTAGACCGAGAAATGCTCGCCAGTCACCAGTTCCTAATGTTTTTGATGAGAAGAAGTGGCGCAACCAACTACCCATTACCACAACAGGCGTGCGTGTATGATGTCTATAAGTAAACGAAGCAAAAGGAGTATGTAATGATCGTAACAGGAGTTTATTTATGTTTGGAACATCACACCTCCAGCTAGCAACCCCTAAGACAACAAAATCTAAATCAAAATTCATTTATTAAAATTAGGCTGAGAATCAGCACTTTTTGCTTACAAAAGACAGTCCCCCAAAACGCCCACACTTCACCACTTCCTAGTAGTTTGGCTGGGAAGAAGAAGTGGCGGAACAAACTCCCCACCAACACGTCTGTCTGATAGAACTTGAAGCTATACAACATATGTCAAACAGTTAGTTGTTATATATAACTGAAATTCAAACACTACACCAGAACTATTGTTTCAAAACAAATAGAACGCTATTAATGACGTCAAAATAACACTCCAACAACGGTTAATTATATCACTCAATTAATCCAACACAGACACACAATAGAATGTGCTTAAGGATTGTGTTACACAAGATTGAGATGTAGCCGTAATGTGATCTGAACTCTCTGCAAGGTACAAAGCCTTTCATTTGGCGTGAAGCTTACAACGCGTCTTAACGTATTAAGTTAAGAGAACGTTATGTAAATGCTAAATAATGACACCAGCTTATTATTGTACCACTGTAAGTTAAAGGCCTATTCTTATCAAGAGGAGGTATGAGTATTGATTTTCACCCTTACTGATGGCAGATTCGTGACTTATATAAATGATACGTCCAGGCTCCAACACGATTTCTTCACCAATGTCAGGGATGCCCAATATAAACTAATAACTTAAAAAATAATTGAAAAGGTCACTTTGATATTTACCTGAATTTGAATCCACAATCTCGTGCATGTGACACGACGCTATAACCACTGAGTCATCAAGACAAACTATAGGTAATATGAGTTGGCATACATTAACTGCTGTGCCTAAGAAATCGATTACTACTGTTATTTCATGCTGAATTATAAAACGATCAAATAAAAATAACTTAACGACTATTATGATGAGATATTGTTTGAATAACTTAAGCAGTGTGAATTTGAGTAAGAGAAAATTACCTAAACTAACGACCAATATTAATTAATAATACAAACGGGCTTACAAAAAGTGGGTTGTGATTAATCCATTTGAGAGATCACGTCATGGAGAAAGGTGATGCTGTTAGGAGAACTTAGGACAATAGCGACCGGAGCTAGCTCGTGACTTGGGGATCCGGACTCGTATAGGTTAGATTTCTTTTAACCTTTCAAACAGAAATAGGAGCCTCGCAAAGCAGGGCTTCGTGAGCATAACGTTGTTACTCAGTTTTTTTTGGGATTTGCCATAACCTTGAAATTTAAGAGTATTTCATCTGCCTCATGTGCCTAGCCTTTTCCCAACTGTGTTGGGATCGGCTTACAATCTAACCGGATGCAGCTCAATATCAGTATTTTATTTTAGCATTAGCATTAACATTATTAGCATTATTTTAGCTACTGCCTATCTGACCTCCGAAACCCAGTTACTGGGCAACACGAAACTAGTTGTCAGACTTTCGGGCTTCTGACTACCAACGGCTTTATGTGCTTGCCGAGGCACGGGAGATTCTCGATATGCTACGAACGGTCACCCATCCACAGTCTGACCTCGGCAAGCGTAGCTTAACTTTCGATCAACCTGTGCGGCGGTTTTTGTTTAGCCACGAGCTCCTCAAATTTAAGAATATTTAGTAACTCAAATTAATATTTGTAAATTGCTGTTCTGTTGATAACTTTAATTTACAGTCATTCGTTTAAATGAATGATTATCATTTGTAAACAAGCTTAGGATTTACAAATATATATACATTTAAAAGCCCTAAAAATAAGAATAATACCTTAAGTTTAATTAGCTACTGATAAAAATGATTGTTAATATTTTCAATTGTGTACAAATTGTAGGCTATGATGTATGAGAGGATCATAGCAGGTAGCGTACTTTCTGCCTACCCCCATAGGAAAAAGGCGTCAGGGTTTGTACATATGGATGTACGTATGTACCTACAAAATATTTTCGGTTCAATGTACTCATTTTTTATCGACACACACACGCCTGTAAGACTAGAAATAGGTGAATTGATTGATTGTACACTTCCAATTCATGTTATCGGCGAACTATATGGTTCGTGGAACTGGGTGCGGTAAAACGTCAATCATTTTAGTGGATCGCGTTCTAGGGATAGCCAGTAAATACGATCTATTTATATAAACTATACTATGTGGGTAGGTATGTAGAGTACGTTCGTAGTTTAACCAAGTGACGTCATTTGCAAACATCTGCAGATAGAGTATGTATGCTTGATATTGTGGATTGAGAAGTTTAAGCATTTAACAAAAACATTTACAACATAAAATCAGTAATTCATTCATTAATCCTTAAAATGTCAAATGTACCTACGCAACGCGACGGCACGGTTGGCGCAGTGGCTGAGCGGTGCCGTGGGTTCGATTCTCGATTTCGAAAATTCGAAATATTTGTATGGACTACAGGTAGTTGTTCCGGGTCTGGCTTTTAGTGTATATGACTTTAAATGTTTGTATACGCACCCACGACACAGGAGAAATTCCTCGTGTGGGGCAACGTGTATTGAAGAAAAAAAAATTAAGGTAAACGGAGTAACTGGTCGGGACAGAAAGAAAAAAAAGGAAATGCAAAAAAAGAGAAAAAAATGTAGGTACTTGCGGGCTATTATCGCAGCCTGTATGTTTAAAAAAAAAATGTTAGCGCTCTGCGTTTGAAATTATCATCGCTCAATGGCAATAAAACCATGCTACGCATCGCTTGTCATGGGATCATTTTCACTTGTATTTTGATATATTTTTTAAATAACATAAAACTATTTATATAACATTTCGCCAGGCACCACCTAATGGTCTTGAATGAAAATATCTTGTAACAACAAACGTAGAGTTCGTTAAAATGTCATACTTCAGCCGAAAAATATCCTCCTGTCGCCTACACACAGAACATTTTCCACTTACTTCCACGTGAAAGCGTTATATTTATGGCTAACAATAGTACTACGGAGACAGGGACAAACGATGGCCAAACAAAAGATAGTTTGCAAGTACCACAGTCATAATCCGAGATCTAATTTCAATTCCGCGATTAAGATATTTTTTTGAAAAATAATTCATAACATCATATAATCACGCCTGTATTTCCCAAAGGGTTGGACAGATATGCACTTTCGCATTAACACCCATATTTCACCTGTTATGTTAAAAGTCGCGTGTCAGTAGGCGAGCCTATTGCCTTCAGCCGGGGACAGAACCTGACTCACAGGCTGCTAATGAGAAAATTCCTATTGGATTCCTCAATAACACTTTGCCCGACCTATGAATCGAACCCAGGACCTCACGCTCAGCGGTCGCGCTTGGAACCACTAGACCAACAAGGCAGCCTTTTTCGTAAAATGAAAGAAATTAAAAAACAATCGTGCTCCGCCCGCAGCGAAGTGGCAACATTTATTGGATCTTATTATCGTCATGGTTGAAACGTGGATAATTTTAATGGGTATTTAAAATATTAAGCTTTAAATCTTTATAAATGGATCCCTGTTTCCCTTGGTCACACCATAGCTTAGGTAACAACCACTACCTACCGATTTCACAAATCTTTTATTTAAGTTTTCTCATACTTAGTTGAAGGTTCTTACGGAAAGAAAAATGTAAACAAAATTGGAAAATTTGAGAAAACTTAACATAGCGCGTTCGATGAATGTGAATTTCGACTGCGGGTAACACCGCGGGGCGCAGCTAGTGCTCTTATAAAATACATAAACCCAAGTCTACCTACCACGATGTGCGAATAATTTAATTCCACACGTACGTCATAATTACGACGTTGTGTGGTTGCCTTAGGTAAATATTAGATTACACAGCTTTTCGCTTTTTATTTCGTTTACGAATCAAGGTAAGGTCCCCATTTTTACGCTTGCTCCCACGCCTTTTACCAAATTACAACAAATAAGATGTTTAAATTACCTACATTTCTTTTCAAATATTTATTACTTACGACTCTTGGAGTAAACGTGTTTTATCTCGGAATGGCGTTATGGAAGCGGAAAGATGATTTGTGTCTCTATTTCACTATGTTCTTTGGGATCGTTTTTTTCTCGTTATGATAAATGTAATAAGTATTTGACAACATTTCTTTACTCAAATGAAAATGATAATGTTGAACATGAAAATGAAATGAGTTTTACTTACAAAGAAGAAAGAAAGAGAAAACATTTATTTAACAGGCTTGGGCACAAAATTACAACAAATAAAAAATACTGACACAAGTGGGTAACCTAATCTAAAAACAATCGATGTACCTACGTAATTGTTCATTAATTAATAATTTACTTGTAATGGCACCGAGTTGCCGTGTCTGGCTTTACCGCTGTTAAGCCCGCGTTGGTTTGGGTAGTAATGCTTGGACGCTGTTTCTTGTTTGATAAATAAACGAAAAAAAAATATTATGTGCCTTACGGCTGTGCCCTATGAACAATATTGCCAGACTCTTATTGTCTGACAATGGTTTTCCACTGGACTTTTAGCTTGTAGCTACAAGAAGAAGGTACAGTATATTTTAGTGTTGTATTAAGAAAAATCGAATATTCCGGTTGATAGAGTAGACGACTTTAATCCGCTTGACCTCCTTGGGTAGGACCTCTGTTAGCACTGTCATGATGTTTGCCGTTCTTAAATCCGGGTGCCTATACAAATAACTATACAAATACCTATAACTTTTTACTATTATTCTTTCGACTAACTTATTGGTCTAATGGTCCCACGCACTACTACAGAGTCCTGGGTGCGATACGGTAGGGCAGTTTTTCCAGTTGATTTTTTTAATAGCAACCTGCAGTCGTAGCTTCCGGCAATAGGCTTGGCCCCTATTACATGCGACTAAACATAACTAGTGAAATGCAGGTATATTATAAATGTCCACCTCTGCCTAACCCATCGGACCATCGGGAAATACAGTCGTGATGTTACCTGTTTTTTACACAATATCAGAAAACCCAACGTAGGTAGGTTGCTTGCGTCGACACAATAATACAGTTCGAGGTATCCCTGGTATCCGAGATTTCTCAAAAGAATCGTTTCAATGCAGATGGAGGCGATAAGCAACGCATTTCAAATGAAGCCGTTCGTATGCCTTCGGATGCGTTCGGGTCCATTTCGGCCTCCCAGGTTGAAACGTACGCAGAAAATGTAAGCGAAAGTGCGAATGCTTACACAAGTCTTTGAGAGGAATACGTTTTAGATTCTAAAGGGTCCTTCTGTTTTGAAGTACCCTTGGACATTTCGGTGCGTGTGTCAACCTGTTTAGAAGGATTTTGGTGTTTGCTTGCGTATAAACTCGATTATGATGTCACGCGTTTACTGATGTGTTGATCTGCAATGTCTGGTTCGTGTATCTATTATTTACTTTTTAATCGACTTAAAAAATGATTTCATTCTATGTTCAACTGTATGTTTTTCTTTTGTTTGTTCACCGATGTCTCCGTCAAAAGCGAACCGGTTTTGATATTGTTTTTTTTGTTTGATAGCGTATACTCTCATCCCATTGCCATCTCATTAGGATCAGATGATGGGTTCCTGGTGATATCGAGGGAACTCTTCAAATATTAAAGGCATACCCATAGCGATATTGCTACTTTTTATAGTAACTCGTACATTTGTTGTTCTATCGACTGCTGCGCTGCATATCGTGGGTTCGATTCCCGCTTGGAACATATATTTTGTATTGCCTACAGGTAGTTGTTCCGGGTCTGGCTGTTCGTGTATGCGACTTTAAATGTTTGTAAACGCATCCACGACTCAGGAGAAATTCCTAGTGGGGTGTCGTTTAAAACAAAAAAAAATGGTAACAGGTTAAAAATCAATAAAAAGAAATGGCATGTTCTATCATCACAACTACCTTTATTAACATTATTTCTGGTACATTTTGATCAAGAACCCAACAACAAGCGATGATAACCCTAATTTAATTTCACCCATTTCCACAACTTTGAGGGCTATTCCGAATTCTGCATTCATTTGTTTCTCTTGACTAGTTTTAGGTCTTGTTAAGAAATTATTATTTGAAATTTCAACCCTGGGGGAGTTCAAACAGAGTTGTAGTTTGAATATTGTTAGGCTTTACACTTGAATTAGTAATTACTGGACCTAGTAACCACAATAAACATTTAGCCGTATAATCATTGGTTGTTGAGCTCGCCTCTTGAGTTTTAGTCTGACTTGTAGTTACCTACATAAAACTTACCTAAAGGGTAAGTTTTATTCATTGTTAATCTTTCATTGGGTTAAAGTACTTATCTATGTACAGAGGCCAGCACATCAAGATACCCCAATGACTTTTATAGATTTTTGACGACCGTTGTGGCGCGGCGGGCGAAGGTCCGCCTGCGACGCAAGAGGTTGCGGGTTGGATTCCCGCCTTGGGACAAATGTTTGTACGACCTACAAATATTTGTTCCGGGTGTTCTGGGTATTTCCTATGTATAATAAAAATATCTATCCATGTAATGTATTGTATAAAGTATATCAGTCATCTAGTACCCATAACACAAGCTCTGCTTAGCTTGGGGCTAGATGATGCTGTCTGGATTGTCCAGCAATATTTATTTATAGATTTTCAACTTAATCACAAAAGAAATAAGGTTGTGTGTGTGGTGAATGTTCAAATGTTAAAATTTGACAGTTTGGGTTAGCTTGACGTGCTTGGGTCCGTACAACTGTTACCATGGGATCAACTCTAAAGGAATATTATAATGCTTTAAACAACAAAAATCAACTGACTTAAAAAGAACATTAAAAGGTGAATTTTAACTTTAATTTCGGAAGTCGGTGCCAAAAAATAAATCAAACAACACAATCAAAGGCACAGACTTGCGACTAGCTTTACTTTAAAGTATACCCTATAAAAAAAAGAATGTTCGAAATCAGACTACACTGTAAAAAGTTATGCGCGGTCATACGTAAAAAAAATTACATTTCGGATTGAGGATTGAACCTCCTCTTTTTTTTTCGCCGGTTAAAAATAGCGTGCAGTTCGTGTACAGTATGTTCGCATAACTCGACAAAATGTAGGAACCGACTGATTGTGTTTCGCGATCTCAAAGTTGGTGCCATAGTGAAAGTTGTTCATATTTATGAGTACTTTCACCCTCTGAAAGATTGCAGACATTGTGGGTTACAATAACAATAAAAAAATGTACGTATTTAATTTTAACCTTTTGACCGCCAGACCATAAACGCATGCGCGTATCCCACGCCGAGCCTTTTTAATCAAAACGTTTAATTAATTCTTTGTTCATGGATTCGTTATGGTATCATGATGAATTTATCAATTTCTATGGTGTATTTTAATTTGTTTCATGCAATAGGGTAGTGTCCTTAAAAAATCTGATTGGTCCGAAAGTTGGATTACTCAAAAATAATGGACGCGTATTTTTTCTTTTGTTACGTAAACCAAAAATGACGACGGTATAGTGCGTAGAAATTGCGCGTGACGTCACGCCATGCTACACTTTTCGTTAAAAGTGTAGCACGGCGTGACGTCCCAAGCCCCTTCTCCTGAACTTTGATGTGCTATATCATTGTCACTTTTTATTGAATTAAGTAAGCAAAAAATACGTGTCCAATATTTTTTGGTAATCTTACTGACGGACTAAATAGACTTAATATATTTTTACCACACATCCCTATTAAATACGTACGAGAGATTCAAGTTTACAGATATATAAATGTAAAAAAGTAATGATGTAATTGTTTATTTCGTCTTATAGTACTTAGAGTGCGCCGCATTTATGCCAACTTCAAGAAAGAGGAGGTTCTCAATTCGATTGGTATTTTTTTATGATTTATAATCTGATATATGTGATTCTTCTTTGATGCGGAATAGTTGCCATTTGGTCCCATATAAATTTAAGTTAGTTGGGCCCAATAGTTTTCATTTTTTGAACATTTTTCACTATTAGATAGCTACATTATTCTTGAGGCCATTTTCATTTTATTTCCATAACTAAAATAAATAAATTAAATATTGCTGGACAATCCACCAATCTAGCCCCAAGCTAAGCAGAGCTTGTCTTATGGGTACTAGATGACTGATATACTTAATACAATACATTACATAGATAGATATTTTAATTATACATAGCAAATACCCAGAACACCCGAAAAAAATATTTGTAGATCGTACGAACATTTGTCCCAAGGCGGGAATCGAAACCGCAACCTCTTGCGTCGCAGGCGGACCTTCGCCCGCCGCGCCACACCGGTCGACAAGCTTTATAGGGGGTGGAGGGGATTTTAAAGTTCGAAGAGAAATTACGAACTCCACGGAGACCATTTCACGGGCGAAGTGCTATTATTTTACTAACCGACTGCCGAAAAGGAAGAGGTTCTATGTTCGTCTGTATGTTTTTTTTGTGTATGTTCATCGATATTTTCGCCAATTCTGAACAGATTTTGAGTCGATATTTGTGATATTGGCGTACAGGGCATGCGTTCGCTTGTCATGTATATATGACGATGGCGGTCAAAAGGTTAAGTAGAAAACTAAGAGCAACAAGAAGCCATTTCACTTGAGAGTGCGGTTAACTAACTAATTAATTTTAACCATGTATAACAAAAAACATCTTGATCCTTTTCAAAGCCAGTATTTTATATTTCAGACGTCAACGGCGCTTATCCTTCTCCTCCACTTATCTCTTCATACAGTCGACGAAGGGCACGCAATAAATCCAAGTAAGTATAAAAGTACACTTACTTTGTTAGCTTATTATCATTTTGTTTACTGCTACCGTAATTTGTAACTTTTGTGGCATAATAAAAGGGATTTTCGCTTCTTTGAATGTCATAAACCTTAATCTCGAGGCCTTCAAAATGTCCGTTCATTGGCGCTGGATTAAGTTTTTTCTTTGATATCATTATTAGTTTGGAATCAGCCAAGGGTCGGCTGTTGTAGTTAAGTTTAACAGCAAAGGTCAAAACGTCGTTTCATAGGTCAAATACATCAAACTATACACTACGTACTTACATAAACAATACAGATTATTGTGAGAGGACTATTATTCTCATTTCTATTCCCTGTCTCGACTTTACGTACATATGTACATAATTAAAACAGCTTAATTTAAGCATCTAATTGCTCAATTTAGCATCGAAAAGAAAGTACTATCAGATTTCATGTAAACGTTATTGCTGTGATGCAAGCATCCTGATAACTTAGCCACACGGGTTGATAAGGTTAAATCTGCTTGCCGATGACGGTCCGTGGATAGGTGACCATAACACGGGTCTGGTTTTAATAAACAGTATCCGGTTACCCCGGGTTGTAGAGGTCCGATAGTCGCTTCAGATAGAATACTGGTATTCACTTACATCCGGTTATACTGGAAACCTACCCTAACATTGTTGTGAAGAAGCTAGACACACGATGATGAATATTGCTTTAAAAGATACGAAATATAATTTAATTAAAATAAAGTTCAGTTCATTATATATTTGCGATGCAATATCAGTTTTTTAAATTTTGTTGGAAGTTGGAAGCTTTAGTTTTTTTTATTAATATTGGATAGTGCCTCATTTGTTTACGTGACTAAGTAATAGTCAGTAAAAAAGGCAGTCGGTACTTTTGTGCAAAACCTATAGATTTTGCACAAAAGTTTCATCGTACGAAAACTGTTATATTTGGATTTTTCGTTGAACTTTAGCTTGGATAAAGTTGGGTGTGGCAGCCTGCCAACTAGCAAAGCTGTGTTGATTGACACAAAGGGAATATCAATCTTGCTACCCATTTGCCAGGGCATTGGGTAGTACCATGGGTCTCACGGAGTTCAACATTGTTTCCAAGATACTAGCTTTAAGTAATGACTGCGAAAAGATTAAGAATGGGAAAAGAAAAAGCAAGTAAAAAGCACACTCAGAAAAATCAAGATATACCTGGTTCAAACTCTGGCAATATACCTATAGGTACCTAGTTTGTCGCCACTACATTCTGCCACACAATTTGGCGTCTAATACAGTATTTATTTGGATGTTGATACGCGTCCCGGCGGGCCGACAGTGCTAACGAACCGGATTTACTTTTATCGATTTTCTATTGAGCCGCTCTTGGGTTCAGACTCTTTCCTTGTCGAAATCAATTTCATAGAAAATCTAGCTACACAAAAGTAAAGACAGATATTGATAGTTATCAACATTTCAAAGCTATACAAATACCAGTAATTCTTATAGATATCACATAAGGGTTCAAAGTTAGCATCAAAGACTATAATCTTAGTGAAACATCAAACATTCATCATTTCAAACTGCTTCTTCAATAAATTTTGTGATGTCAAACAAAATTTTACGATCCAATTTTGTCTGGATTATACTCTCATCAATGTGAACTCTTTTATTGCTGACATAAAAGTCTCGTAAGAATCTTTCAATACGATGTATCGCAAATATATGACAGGAACTAGAGAATTGTGAGTCGTTGTTGAAGTAAGAAAACAGGTTTCATTTATGATAAGAATTATTCTAAAGGTTTACATAACATCAACAAAACAGCACGCCTGTATTTTCCAAAGGGTTAGGCAGAGGTGAAATATAACAGTACTTACATAATCCCACATGTCGTCAGTTATGTTTAAGACCCACGAAATAGGGGGCGAGCCTATTGCTATCAACCGAGCACAACTGTTCATTAATACTGAATTAATTTAATTTTGGTGAAAGAATATGGACGGATGGAATATAGGAGTTCCACCTCAACTGGTTCCAAAGATTAGTAACGCTCTGATTCGGGTGGTACTCAAAACTTTAATGGATATTATAATTTTATGCATTCCCACTTTGTTCCTGCACTATACAAACACATTGAAATTAAAATGCAAATCAAATAAACACGCACAAATTGCTCCATCCAAAATAAACGATAAACAATTTGACGGGTTAATGCAATAAAAGATTTAGTAGCGATCAACAATGTTCAAAATGTAGATTATTTGGAACTGTATTTAATAACGTTCGTTTGAGTAATTGTTGCGAATTAACTTCATTTGCATATTTAGTTAGATTAAATGAAAGCGTATGATCATCGACATACAATTTCGCTACATACTATGTTACACCGCATGGTTGAACAGAAGAAAACAATTTCATCCTACAACAAGAACATAGTTTGCTTCAAATTACAGAAGTTATACTTCTTGTGAACAAAGTACAGATCTAAGAGTATCTATAAATACTATATCTATACTAATAATAAAGCTGAAGAGTCTGTGTGTTGTTAAATGTGGCTCGTGGCGAAATGAAACAGGCGCACGGGTCGATCGAAGGTTAAGCTACGCTTTCTGAAACAGTCTGTGGATGGGTGACCTTTCTTTACATTTTGAGACTCCTCTGCGCCTCACACACGTTAAGCCGTTGGTCCCGACTGGCATTTGTAGAGTTTTGACAGTCGTTACGGGTACTCAGAAGCCCGAAGGTTTCACAACCATTCTTACCAATGGTTTCGTATTATAGTAACTGGGTTGTGGAGGTCAGGTAGGCAGTCGCTTCATGTAAAATACTGGTATTAAGTTGCATCTGGTTAAACTGGAAGCCGACCCCAATATAGTTGGGAAAAGCCTAGGCAGATGATCAGTTTGTTTGCTTGAACGCACTAATCACAAAAACATTTGAGAACCAGATTTTCGAGGTTAAAGGCCATTACACATCAAGCTGCAATACTTAGGCTGCGGTCCCACTGAGGTGGAGCTGTGCGGAGAGGAGCTTAGCGGCGCATGAACAGCTCCGTCTCAATGGAAACGCAGCCTTAGAAGGGGGTAAAACTGCTGAGCAAAGCTATTATTTTTCTGAACCATGTTTTTTAAGCTAAGTGACTAATATTTTAGACGAATTCTCGTTTTTTTTTAAAAAAAACGTTGCCCCACACTAGGAATTTCTCCTGTATCGTGGGTGCGTTTACAAACATTTAAAGTCACATACACAAACAGCCAGACCCGGAACAACTAACTGTAGGCCATACAAATATTTGTTCCGTGCGGGAATCGAACCCACGACACGCGGCGCAGCAGTCGATCGCTCAGCCACTGCGCCAACCGTGCCGTCAAATTGTTCCCCGTGTAGTATATCCAACAGCTACGACAGATATGGAACAAAAAATACCAGTTATAAATTCCGCTCGCGTGAGACCTCTAACCGCAACACGTTAATTCCGGCTGTAGCTACGTGGGGTGTCATATCACTCGTAGTTAAAGGAAAACACTCGTAAAATCTTTATGTTAATAGCTCTTGCCCCCAGCAACGGGTGTGTATAAGCGCGACACAATATCAACGTGTACGTACTAAAATGATTACGTGCGCGTGGCTTCATTGATTTCGGTGGAACACCGTTTGATTTATCCTCTGCCTGGACTTTTCTTTTCTTTAACTGTGTTGGGGTTGACTTCCAGTCTAACCGAATGTAGCTGAATACCAGTGTTTACATGGAGTGCTTGCGTATCTGACCTCCACAACTCTTACTGATGTGAAGGGTGGGCGTTTTGGGGGACTGTCTTTTGTAAACGTTTTGACGTTTGAAAAGTGCTGGTTCTCAGCCTCTCAATTTGAATAAATGATTTATGATTTTGATTGATTGTACTAACTTTCTGTACTACAAAACTTCTGGTTGTCAGTCTTTATGAGTTTCTAGATTATGACAAAACGATTGTCAAATACATACCAATGATAGTCTTCACGTGATATACGAGGCACGGAGGGGTCTCGATATACTAATATGGTTGGCCTTCCATTCATAGACCAACTGCCTCGTTGGTCTAGTGGTCGGAAGCGGTACTGCTGAGCACGAGGTCCTGGGTTAGACTCCCAGGTTTGGCAAAATGTTATTGGGTGTTTCCATTTAGAACATATCAATACCAACCCGGAGGCTGGATATGTGCCCAGTTGATGGCAATAGGCTCGCCCCCTATTACGTGGGACTTAAACATAACTGCCTAAAATGTGGGTATGGTGTATAGGTAAACCTCTGCCTAACCCTTTGGGAATTACAGGCGTGATGTTCATGGACCTCGGTAAGGGATAGTTTGACATTTGATCAACCTGTGTGTCTATTATAACTTTGCTATGAGGCTATTATTATAACCGTTTGATTATTGAAATATATTTAGATTTATTCGTAAATACTGGTTACAATTGAAGTTTTTATCGGATTTCTTAATGTATATTATGAGCTTAAATATAAACAATAACTATTAAATGGTGTACCGTTATAATAACTTGTCATCTAAAACATTTTCCGCTTTATCGTAAGCAATAAACAACCTCTTTGCCAAAAGTGCTTCGAGAAAAACATCGAAGAAAAATCTCGAGTACGGGATGATCCCGATATAATATTCAGAATTATCATTTGCCGCCAGACTATAATGCTAGGTAGGGTGTCAAAAAACACCGAGATGTTTTTCCCGAAAATTATACCGCAAATAAATTTGGTGTAACGCAAGTTTATCTTCAATTTTACTCAAAATAACGCCTTGAATATCTCATTTGACACCGTTGGAGATTACCGTGAACTCGTAAGTCGGCGCCAGAGAATTTTTACATAAAATATTCATCATTGCTAAAGCCCCGAATCGCGTGGTATATTCGTCACCTCTTTTTTGACGGTTTATTTTTGTTCCCTCTGTTTCATTAAGCATTGTCGTTATAGCTTTTATTATATCGTCGAAAGGTAATTATGCTGTACAATGAGAGCTTTTGTGTTTATTTTTTTTATTTCGAGGTGGCGAATGTCACATGTTTAGGACAATGGGTATACATATTTCTGGGTTATGTGTTTTTTTTTCTTCTTTGTAAACCTTTTTGTTAGTCCCCATTGTGTGTGATTTTCCCTAAATAAACTGGGTTAATGTTTTTAATACGCTGTTTACTGAAATTTATTCCCACAATCATGATACCCACTAGTGTTAAGATGATCATCTTTGAAAGCTTCTAAAAATATATTCACAGGCAAAATTTGCGGTGAATTTGAAGCTTTATTATAATGAATATCTTCTATAGCCTGACTTTGATGGGCAAAGTTATTGGAATGATCAAGAAAATAGATTACCTCGTAAAGCCGCCCAGACGGCAAATAAGTTCCTATTTGAGGGAAATAAGGTCGTTGAACATACTCTTATCTTCGATTCCACATAAATGTCAGAAAGGCTTTTATAAAATGGAAAGGTATCAAAAACACGTTGTTTTTTGAAAATAATATCGATTTTGTTTCTCTTTCAATGGAAAAATAATAACGGTATTCATAATTCATTCAATGTAGCTTTTCGTTTATAAACTAACCAAGCAAGCTAATGTTGTTTAATGTCATTGATAAAGTTTTATAAATGGTTCGAGCTAATACTGGTTACTTTGTAGTAAATAAAAATTTTGTTACTTTTAGCTAAAAATACATACATACATGGTACAATCTCTTTATACGTTGAACGCCAAATGACTGAGAAACATTACATTTTCAATTGTGTCTCGTTTTCTGGCAGTTAAGGTGTTAACGATAAAAAACCTGGCAAATATCTTAATTTATCCTGATTTCATCCCTGTGTGTAGCTAAATTGTTTAATAATTAGAAAATTATTAAAATTCATCATTATGCTTTAAATATATCTCTTAGCTTCGTTTTTTTTTTAAATAAATGTATGTATATTTTTGTGTTTTAATAAAATATATTTTATACTACCTATATTTATTTTCAAGTTATTTTTTTTACCTCCTTGCACCTACCATGTTCTGTCTCTGTATCACCCTAAGATAGACTGGTAAAAAATGATTAACTCTATTATTTGTACGGTTTTATACTTGTACACATAGTTTTAATAAATAAATAAACCATTAATTTCAATTCTCAGGTTGCCCGTGTATCCACTACACGTCAACGTACGGCAAGGAGCGTGGGACGTTCAGCAGCCCCGACTATCCGCGCCCTTATCCGCCGCGGATCGACTGCTTCCTCTACACCTTCGTCGCGGCACCCCACGAGATTGTCGAGGTCGTCTTCACTGACTTCGACATCTTTAAAGGACATCTTGAGTAAGTTTAGAATCTTCATCATCATCAGCCTTGCCTTTTCCCAACTCTGTTGAGGTCGGCTTCCAGTCTTACCGGATGCAGCTGAGTACCAGTATTTTACATGACGCAACTATCCTTTCTGAACTCCACAACCCAATTACTGGGCAACCAGATACCCTGTGGTAAGACTGGCTGACAGACTTTCGGGCTTCTGACTTCCCGTCACGACTGTCAAAGGTCTACAAATGACAGGTAGGGCCAACGGATAAACGTGCTTTCCGAGCCACGGAGGAGTCTCAACATGTAAGTTCAGAACCTTATTGTTTTAATAAATAGAGACTGGTTAGCAGTAAATAATAGGTCTTTACCTATGAAATTGCCGTTTTGTATGAAAAAATTTAAATGAATTTTTTTCATGTATTTTTTATTTGTATTAATCGAAGTAATCACCCATGCAATCAATGCATCTTTGCCAACGCAGTGGCAGTTTATTGATGCCCTTCTTAAAGAAATCAGCTGGACGGGAGGCAACAAATTTTTCAAAGGCATTTTGTACTGCCTCTCGGGTATTGAATTTTTTTCCCGCCAAGAAGTTATCCAAATTCTGGAAAAAGTAGTAGTCTGTAGGCGCAAGGTCTGGTGAGTAGGGCGGATGACGGAGAGCTTCCAACCCCAGTTCTTGCAACTTGGAGACCGTCTGGTGTGCAGTATGAGGTCGCGCGTTGTCGTGCAGGAGCAGCGGAGACGAGCGATTGACCAATGCTGGTTGGAGATGTGCCAGCTTCTCCATCATTGTGTTCAATTCTTCACAGTACACATCTGCAGTAATGCTCACCCCGTTTGGTAAGAAGCTGTGTTGAATCACACCGGCGCTAGACCACCAAACAGTGACCATCACTTTTCTTGGGGTAAGTTTTCGTTTAGGGCATTGTTTAGGTGCTGAACCAGGATCCAACCAACTTGCTGAGCGCTTG
Source organism: Phlogophora meticulosa (assembly GCA_905147745.2). NCBI lineage: Eukaryota > Metazoa > Arthropoda > Insecta > Lepidoptera > Noctuidae > Phlogophora > Phlogophora meticulosa. The sequence continues at coordinate 6,025,529 of LR990528.1, read as the reverse complement.
CGGTTATCAAACAGAATCCATTTTTCATCGCAGGTAACAATGCGGTTCAAAATTCCTTCATTTGTGTGTCTGTTGAGCAGTGCAAGGCACGTCTCGACGCGTACTTCGCGCTGGCGATCAATGAGTTCGTGGGGCACCCATTTGTCAAGCTTTTTTACCTTGCCAATTTGACGCAAATGGACCAATATTGTTTTGACGCTAACGTCGAAAGCTGCTGCTAATTCAGCCGTAGATTGTGTATCATCAGCTTCCACAATCGCCTTTAATTCGTCATTGTCGACCAAAGTCTTCGGACGACCGCGAGGTTCATTTTTCAGGTCGAAATTTCCAGAATGGAAGCGAGCAAACCAATAACAGGTAGTGCGTTGGTTTGTAGTGTTAGCTCCGTAAACGTCGTTGATGTTGCGTGCCGCTTGTGCCGCGTTGCTGCCACGACGGTACTCATATTCCATAATTACTCGAATTTTTAACGTATCCATGATGACGAAAAAGATTTAAATGCGATGAAAATGTAACACTAATCAATAAACAAATGACTACTTTTGGAAAAAAAAATCCATGTTTTTAAAATAAAATAAATTTGAAATTAGAATTCTTAGCCAAACAAAAAATATTTTGATTTGAAATGGCCAGTACTGCAGAACGGCAATTTCATAGGTAAAGACCTAATATGATTAAACGTAAAGTAGTTGAACCTTAACACCATTCAGTGCAGTGTCTGCCATGCCTGATTTTTATTTGATATTATCGATATATATTGATATATCGAGGGTATAGTGTTAAAACCCAATAAGTGTCGAAAAATGAAAAATCGTTTTATCAGTACATCTTAATGCATTTTTGACGCTCTTTCCAATGGTATTACCCAATAAGTGGAATTCGCAGTAGAAAGAAAATTACTTGAGCTAATAACCCAATAAAGTGACCGCGTTTAGTCAAAACTTAAAAACTGGTACCCTATAAAATGTGTTATCTTGTTACATAATATTTTTATTTTACGTTAAAACCGCATAAAGCTATTTGTTGGTATTGAGTGTTCAATGATTTCAACTAAAATTACCCAACGGCTTAGAGGCAATAATCACTATTTGTATTTATCGGGTTTTAGCTTTACATACGTAGATAAAAAAACACACAAAACCAAAAGCTAAATCAAAACAAATGTGTTTGTCGGGTTTTATTGTTCGATTATATTTAATAAGTAACAAGTTATGTTCATATATATATATTCGGTATATATATATGAACATAACCATATATATTATATGGTATTCGCTCACTGCGTCAACTAACTTTCTTCAAACTTTGTTGGGAGAAGAACCCAATAAATCAATTTGACCTATCAACTTCTAGCGTTACTGTTGTCAGTTTGCGACGACGCGCATTTGCATCGCATTCGACGACCGTTGTGGCGCGGCGGGCGAAGGTCCGCCTGCGACGCAAGAGGTTGCGGGTTCGATTCCCGCCTTGGGACAAATGTTTGTACGATCTACAAATATTTGTTCCGGGTGTTCTGGGTATTTCCTATGTATAGTAAAAATATCTATATATGTAATGTATTGTTTTAAGTATATCAGTCATCTAGTACCCATAACACAAGCTCTGCTTAGCTTGGGGCTAGATTATGCTGTGTGGATTGTCCAGCAATATTTATATTTATTTATTTATTTATTCACGCACGCGTCGTCCGCGAGTATTGTTTTCGAAATTCTTCTGTTTGTGCTAATAGTTTGTGTTTGCTACGATGGGTGATCGAGGAAGGAAATTAGTGCAACTAGCTTGTATTAAGCCGCTGATATCAGGTAAATTCTCACTTTATGGATATTCTTTCCGAAGTAATGAAAAATGAAAGTAACCTTACCAAGTTTTATTGTTCAATTTTTATATTAAACTTTGATTAAGCAATTTAGCTATAGTAGTAGTAGTAGTACCAGCCTATTACTGTCCCACTGCAGGGCAAAGGCCTCTTCTCATACAGAGATTAATCACCACGCTTGCTCAAGACTTACGTGCCAGATTCAGATGAAAATTTTCAAAACGATAGTGGTTCTGACTGTAATGTGATAATTCCCGAGGAATGTCAAAACGATACAGGCAAAGAATATGTTTCATTGATTCTTGAAAATATTTTGGATAGAGTTTGGTTATCCGTCAAACCCCTAACGAGACGAAAGAGAGCTCAACCAAGAGAGTGGAAACGAAACATTAGTAAGGTGAGAAAAGCTGAGGGATTATCTTACATTACAAAAGGTGTTACTAGATTGGCCAAAGTGCCAAAGCCCATTCTATGTGATAAATGCATATTTAAATGTACTCAAAAGTTTTCTCCTGCCGAACGAAACGTTTTCTGTCGTAATTATTACAATATGAACTTTGTATCGCAGAAGAATTTTATTCTCTCATGCCTAAAGATTCAGCCTGTAAAGACCAGGAAACTACAGAAAACATCAAATAAAAAGGATCGCACAGTCAGCAAAAAATACTTTTTCAGAAAGAACAACGAACAAATCCAAGTCTGCCTCAATTTTTTCAAAGCGACTTTATGTATTAGTGTAGACGTTATAACTGACGCTGTGATTAAAGCTGATTCGTTCGGGATTTATAATAACGATGATCAACGCGGCAAAAATGAACCACCTAATAAAACAAGCCCTGAAGACGTTGATTTTGTGCAACAACATGTTGAATCTTTTCCTGTGATGGAGTCCCATTACTGTCGTAAAGATAGCAAAAAGAAATATTTGGCTCCAGACGTAAAATCTATAAATAACATGTATAGATTGTATCAGAACATTTGCAGAGAATTAGAAAGGGTAGCAGTTTCAGCATTTAAGTACCGTGAAATAATTAATGATAAGTATAATTTGAGTTTTTTTCATCCAAAAAAAGATTTATGCAACATTTGTTCAAAATACGAAAAAGCTGTCTCAAAAGAAAATTTGGAAGAAGAGTATCGGGAGCATTTACAGCGTAAAAAAATATGTCAAGCAGAAATGGTATGGATTTACAAGGTGTATTGCAGATACCAAGTGGAGGGGAAAGTATATTATACTATATGAGGAAATTAGTGTTGTATAATTTTACTATTTACGAAGCAAAATTACCAAATAATGCATACTGCCTCTGTTGGAGCGAACTTAATGGTAAAAAAGGGAGTTCTGAAATAGGAACGTGCCTCTATTACTTTTTATCGAAATAATTTCCCCAATCCATCAAAGAAATAAGTATTTTTTCTGACACCTGTAGCGGACAAAACAGGAATCAGTACATCTCAGGCACTTCTGCTCTGGACAGTTCAAAAAATCGATCATTTAGATATAATCGAAGAGAAATTCTTAGAGAGTGGCCACACTCACATGGAGGTGGATTCCATGCACGCTGCTATTGAATCAGCGTCTAAAAATAAAACAATAAGTAGCGTAAGTGAGTGGAAAAACGTTTTTTACAGCAGCTATAAAGAAGAGGGCCAAAACTATCACGAAAGAGGATGTAAAGGAAGCAATAGAGATTGATAGTCATAAAGTGAGAGAATTTAAATTTAATGACATGTTAGACTTGATAAATCTTAGCGCTGCATTAATTAGAAACAAAATTAAAGATAACATGAAAGAAACGGTTAACTGGCTTAAAAATATATTTTAACTATGACATGTCCAAGAACTTTCGTAGCATATATGTCTGTAAAATGTCCGTTAATACACCTAAAACTAGAGCTAAAAGAAATTCAAACCCGCCTTCAGTTAATGTTCAGTTACCAAACGAAATAGAGCACTTATATTCCAGTCAATTACCGATTAGCCTTGCTAAAAAGAAAGATCTCCTAAATATGTGCGAAAACCTTATCATACCAGAGGAACTCCATGCATGGATACGTGGTATGAAGACGTACACCAAAACTACAGCCTTCGAAAGTGACGAAGAACGATTTACCTTGTTTTTTACTGTGATTCTTAAAATAAACAATTTATTAAAGTACATTATTTGTTTAATTTCTCTAGACCTAAAACCCAATAAGTCGGTGCCCTTTGTAACGTTTTTTTTTTTAATAATAAAATGGACCAACTCAGAAACTTAAAAATACTGTTTTACACTAATTCAATGTATACACCTTTACCACAAATACTCATTATAACGATATTATTCGTATAACATAGATATTTTTGTCCTTAAAACTTAAATATTGAATATCTCGAAAGTGACAATTTCGTACTTATTGGGTTCGAGCACTATACCCTCGATATATCGTTTTTTTTTGGTATTATCTGTAGTATTACTACGGATAAAAATCAGGTATGTGTCCAAATAAGTGTGGGCATCAGCCCACACTTATTTGTCTACTGAATCTTTTTATTAATATTCTATTAATGTATTGCAGTTGAAATTTTGACTGACAACACAGACATTTTGTAACGATCGGTTTAATCGACAACACAGAAAAAAGTACTCCATGAAAACCTGGAATTGCTGTCATAGTCTGTACAAAAGACCATAACCTAATATATTTATGGGGCAGTTACGATTTTGTTTCAATCCATCCAATAAAAAAGGCAAATTCATATCAACGAACCAATTGTTGAAATTGCCATAAAGTCTAATACACACGTTTCCGTCGGACGAATGATACAACTTCAACAATGTTTTCCACACAATATTTCGCTTCAATTTGTGAACAAATGAAAGCTGAATTTTAAATTTTCCATTTCGTGGTAATCTAAAGCGCGTATTAGGGCTGGCTACCGAAACCAATTTGCGGCTAGACTTAGTAGATACCAGCATAAATTGGAATCTAGATCTGTTGTATATCCATGATATTTCAGTTTTCTTTATTTGGTCGGTGTTTACAGTAACGGAAAATTGATGACTTCTTGTGACTGTCTAGAAATTCTAATAACTACGAACTTTGTATATATTTTGTATATATATTGGGTACTATTGTGACTCCCAAAGTTTTGCTACCTAAAGAATAGTGGCAGAAAGGTTGGGCAGACGTGTACTGGCAGCGCACCTACATTTGACCAGTTATGTTTTTAGTCCCATGTAATAGAGGGTGAGCCTATTGCTATCAACCGTGCACACTTCCAGCCTTCGGGCTGGTACTGAGAAATTCCTAATGATAAATCCCAATAACACATTGCTCGACCCGGGAATCTAACCTACCTCATGCCAGACAATGAATTTCCAACTAGACCAACGAGGCAGACAATGAATTTCTTCAACATTTAACCTCGATACATTACGTCCCCAGAAAAAAAGTACCTAGTATATCATCTATATATGTATATACATCAAAAGAATTCATTATGTCAACAGACTCGCTAAAGTTGGATGTCACGAAACTAATATACTCCACACATGTTTTACATTCCCAGATCATCATGGAAATGGCCTTGCTCATTAACTAAATGAAAAGGGCGCAAACGTGGAATATTACTGCCTTTAAACTCTAACTTGACAATAACCAGCCTACGAGTCCTAAGAAATGAACGTAAGGACGCATTTACATTTTCGTCACATTTGTAGCAATAAACTTGCCGATGTAAACGTTTGAAGACAGCAGTTTGGGAGCGCAATAATGCTCATTTAAGTGTAAGGAAACCCTGAATACGCGACTTTCAAATTATACGACCGACTTTATTATTGTTCGTGTTTTTACGTCGCTGTCTTTGTAGAGGATAAACATTCAAAAGACAAACTTATGTTGAATACCGCATGTGTTATCGTGGTAGAAGTATTTGTTTTTCTATAAACAAGTCTCGCAGCAGACCAGCAGACCAGTAGAATATGGCGAGACGAGCTGGACAAAACTAACGGCCAATCCGTGGCCCACATTAGTCCTGGATCGCAACAAGTGGAAGTCAAGGGAGAGGCCTTTGCCCAGCAGTGGGATGAAAGAGGCTAGCAACATCAATATCCCACAAGTCTCAAATTCATGTTTCCAAAAATATTAACATGAAAGTAGCAAAATTTCTTAGAATTTAGTGAAGATTTACAAACAGCTCTTCATTCATCTCGAAGTAAGGCATGTTTTATTTCAACACAGTTCATCGATAAAGGCTTATTCCAAAAGGTAAGCAAACAAGTACAAAACATTAATAAACGAACAAGTAATCTCTTATCCCAAACACAAAACTCTGCACGGTGAATAAAAATGCTAACAAATTTCCATTTCCGTAAATTAATTCTGAATCCAACTTCTAATTCCGATAATGAACCAATATCTAAAAGCAAAGCAATCAATGTAATTGCGAACGGAGCAATGGTGGAAGAAAAAATCGTACGGTTAAATACTCCTGATGGCGTTATTTTAATCTCATCTCACAATAGATACATCGAGAACAAAAAATCTCATCTCGAAATTGCTCTATTCACTTCGTATCCTGAACCAATTACGACCAAATTAATGTTTCCTACGTATACAGCGTTGGATGAGTTTTTACTAGCGATTCTCGCATATAACTCGTTTGTAGCACCTATATTTCTCACGTTTAATTTATAAGGTTTATGAGAGAGAATATTTTTTACTTTTGTACAAAACTGTATTTTATCTATCGGGGTTTATGGCTTACTGCCAATTTACTGAAAGATAAAATTATTTTCAATGTAGTTTTGTTTCAAAACAATAATGTTTTTGCAGTTTTCTTTTACATAATAGAATCCTTTCAGTAACAAAAGTATTATGAAAATATGGATGGGTAACGAGTTGCATTTTTATCTCAGTTACTTTATTTAGGCAAACATGTTTAGCATTGGATGTACGAGTAGGTAATAATTATTTTTTGTGTTTCCTTACTGTTTTGTTATGCAAAATGGGTATTATTTTTGCTCGACTGAGTGGGATTGCCTCGTTGGACTGTTCACAAGCACGAATGCTGAGCGTGAGGTCCTGGGTTCGATACCCAGATCGGGTGAAGTGTTATTGAGTTTTCCAATAGGAATTTTCTCATTAGCAACTCGGAGTCTGGATCTGTACCCGTTGATTGCAATAGGCTCGCCCTATTACATGGAACTTTAAACATTACAGGCGAAATATGTGTGGTACTATAAGTTCACCTCTGCCCAATCTTTCGGGAAATACAGGCGTTATGTTATGATGTCATGAGTAATTTTTCAAAAAAATATATCTTAATCACGGAATTTATGAAATTAGATCTCGGATTATGACTGTGGTACTTGCAAACTATCTTTTGTTTGGCCATCGTTTGTCCCTGTCTCCGTAGTACTATTGTTAGCCATAAATATAACGCTTTCACGTGGAAGTAAGTGGAAAATGTTCTGTGTGTAGGCGACAGGAGGATATTTTTCGGCTGAAGTATGACATTTTAACAAACTCTATGTTTGTTGTTACAAGAGTTTAAGATTTTTTCATTCAAGACCATTACGTGGTGCCTGGAGAAATGTGGGTGTTACTATTGGCGTACTCGGCTGTAGTATGACATTTTAACAAACTCTACGTTTGTTCAAGTAAAGCAAAGTAATGTATTTATTTGCAAAAAACCATGGTATACATGGTGGTACAATGATTACAATAAAGAGCTTACATGTTTTGCCAGAATTGTACTCAGCATGCTTATGTTTACTTAAAACCAACAATCATTGTATGTACCTACGATAGATCGAACGACATCTATGTTTATATTTTCGTTTTGTTAAGTTTCTCATATCTAAGTGAACTATGTATGTTCTTTTTGAGAAATAAACTTCTTTAAACCGAATCATGAGAATTTATTTTCCATAAATTCTTTAAGACTATAAGACTTATTATAATTCAACCAATCAAACAATTTTGCCTTAAATAGACCAGAGTTTAAATTTTACATATTACTTGGTATCTTTTTATATATAGGAACACAATTATATAAGCAGCTTTTATTATATTTAGCAAGTTTGGGAAGATCAAGCATCACGAGTCTCTGAGTTTTGTTACAAGAGTTTTAGATTTTTTCATTCAATACCGTTGGGTGGTACCGAAGTAATTCTAGAACACTGTGTACAAAAAGGCACATAGTTGGCAATCTTTTATGTTTAAGGTTTAAATGATTTTGTGAATTTTATTTGTGTAATTTATAATAGTGAAGTAGATCCTGGGTTCGATTCCTGGGTCGAGAAATGTGTTATTGGGATTTTTAATTAAGGATTTCTCAGTTGCAGCCCGTAGTCTGGATGTCCACCCGGTTGATAGCAATAGGCTCACCCCCTATTACATGGGACTTAAAACATAACTGGTGAAATGTGCGTGTACTGTTAGTATACCTCTGCCCAACCCTTTGAGAAATACAGACATGATGTTATGTTATATTATATATTAAGTACATCAGATGTAAACGTAATCATTAAGGCACAAGTGGTGAAGCCAAGTTTTTTAGTGCTCGTTCAATTTTTAGTAGTCACATTTTTTGGTATCAAATAAAATTCTGTTTCCTACCACGATTCCTATGTATAAAATTTGTGTTTCAAATAGTTATTTATTGTATATATTTCAATTTAAAAAAAAAAATTGTTTCAGACAAATTCTTGTCCATCATATTATACACACGCTTTACTTATAAAACTAAAATTCAAATACAAGACATAAAAATATCCCCACCGTTGGTTCCAGCTGTCATTTGTAGATCTTTGACGGTCGTTACGGGTAGTCAGAAGCCCGAAAGTCTGAGAACCAGTCTACCCAAGGGGTATCGTGTTGCCCATTCGTTACAGTGTCGGCAGTCGCTCCATGTAAAATACTGGTATTTAGCTGCATGCAGTTAGACTGGAAGCCGACCTCAACATACTTGGGAAAAGGCTGGGCACATGTTGATGAAAATGCAATAATGATTAAAATTTAATATTTAAAAAACCAAGTCCATGCAAAGGTGGGGGGTCTGGATATTTGCCATGTATAATAAAAATATCTATCTATGTAGTCATCTAGTACACATGACAGATGGTGCTGTGCGGATTGTCCAGCATTATTTCTTTATTTAAGGTTATCTGTAAGAGATCGCTTTTAGCGATAAGGCAGCCCATTCTACCCTAGCTCTTAAAGTCATTATTTTTATGTTTTCATGATATACATAAAATAATATTCTATTCTATAATATGTCGAAAATGAGTATCGTGTATGAGTCCGCAAAACTGAACGAACGAATAAGAAAAAACATACAGCGAAGCAAAATTGTTTCGCGTTCTCGCGAAGTCTGACGTATTTTTTGCAGAAACTTTTTACTTTAATAAACTATCGGTGCTTCTGTCTCGCGTAGTTTTCTTTTTCCAAGAAAAAAGTATTTTCACAACTTTGTCTGTCATCAGTTGAAAGATTTACCGTTCTTTTGTTTTATCCGTTTGCCATAAAGTATAGAGGGATGATTTGTTAAAGCAACACTTGTTACTTATAACTTGGTTTCCATATTAATATTTGGATAGCAAAAAAAGCTATTTTATAGTGCTGCTGCTTTGTTATGCGCAAAGTGAAAAACTCGATCATAAGTTTGCTTTTATAAACAAGAAGTAAAATATATAAAGATAGATCATAAATCATAATAATAAAAGATCATAAAGTATCTCTATCTTGCTCATGAGGTTACCAGCATGTGGAATGTAGAGTCAAAAATAATAGTGCCGGTAGTTGCAACAGTTAATAAAATAAATAAATAATGCTGGACAATCCACTCAGCATCATCTAGCCCCAAGCTAAGCAGAGCTTGTGTTATGGGTACTATATGACTGATATACTTAATACAATGCATTACATAGATAGATATTTTTTATTGTACATAGCAAACACCCAGAGCACCCAGAACAAATCTTTGTAGATCGTACAAACATTTGTCCCAAGGCGGGAATCGAACCCGCAACCTCCTGCGTCGCAGGCGGACCTTCGCCCACAGCGCCATATAGGTCGTCATAATCATCATTAATGGTTTGATAGCGAAAAGTTTCAACCAACATCTAGAGAAACTATTGCTAAACAGCTGGGTCAAGAGTCAGATGCTGTAGGAGGTCGTCTTGGACTCGGCACGCATTTTGAGGAGGTTCTTCACTCTCCGTAACCATCGTAAGATTGGGTCTTATCAACTCGCTGCGGGCGAAGCAATACTTTTATACCTTTTTTTCTTTTTTTTGTGTTAAAATATGCACAAATAAAGAGTACAAATAACAAACTGCTTTCTTCTGTTTAAAATTGAGTATCATCCACATATAGACCATAAATAATTCAAGCGAGAATAGTGATATTCAGAATGTCAATATGCTATTACGATAATATTTCAAACCTCAAAGCGGTGGCCTTTGGAGCTTTACACCTCGTGAGCGAAATATACGGGGCTGTACATTTATACATATTTCTGAAAAGATGGATTCTCGGTTAGATCGGTGCCGTTTCAGCCCTGCTTAAGCGAATAATACCGGGATTGCCAAATCCAACCCTCTTTCTTTTTGAATAATTTTGACGAATACGCTTACGACCGTACCATTAAGGATTTAAATCGCTTTTATCTGTAGACTGTTATCTTTTAGAACGTTATTCCTGACCAATTTCTTTCTCGAGCTTTTCATTAGCTATAAAGGTTCTAGGATAGTATTTTCGTGTATTACCCTCGTGTGTAAGTATGTCTTGTAGGCCTCAGATATGGGACTTGTATTAGTGATGTAGTCTTAACTGCTGTTCGCAAGTTTAACTACTTACTCCACGACGCCCGAAGGAGTAGGTTAGTCGTAATTCCTAATTGAATTACTATGGAAGTACGCTCCAGTGCAAGTACTGGGTACTTAATATTTTATTGGATTATTTAATAAACAAACAAGATAGCGTGAAGTATATTTCCGTTGCTGCTATAATCTCTCTCTACAGGGTGGAGGGGACCACACACAGAGTGATACTATGACTGTACAGAGGCTAGCACATCAAGCTACCCGTATCATTCTAATTTCTTTTATAGTTTTTTTCAACTTTATTACAAAGAAATAAGGTTCATGTTCAATTAGGAAAATTTTACAGTTAGCGATAGCTTAATGTACTGGCGTCTGTATGTGATTCTGGAACCCCCAGCATTGTCAATTTTCGATGCTATTTTTTACGTTAAACTGTAAAAAATATGATTTCTTTCTTACCCAATGAGATTTTTAATGGAAAATGAGAATTTATATAATTAGGTTAGATAGATTAGTGGTTGATTTTCTCATCAGATTGTTCCGTCGTTGTCCCTTCCTCCCTGTATAAGAGGGTTGCATAAATTGTTACCAAAACGCTCTTTTAGTTAGGGGGGCCTTCTTGTAAGGTCACCACAGGATCCACCGGTTAAGCAGTAAACAGCCTTCTAGTGCTGAACTGCGAGTGGCCCTAACTAAAAAAATAAAATAAAAGTTTACAAAATGCTATTACAATATTATTGTCATCATCATCATCTGCCTAGCTTTTTCCCAACTATGTTGGGGTCGGCTTCCAGTCTAACCGGATGCAGCTATATTGCAGCAGCATTTACGACACTCATTTTCGACATAGAATAGAATAGAATATTATTTAATGTACACCAAGAAAACATAAAAATAATGACTTTAAGAGCTACATAGGGTACAATGGGCTGCCTTATCGCTAAAAGCGATCTCTTACAGATAACCTTATATAAATAAATAATGCTGGACAATCCAAACAGCATCATCTAGCCCCAAGCTAAGCAGAGCTTATGTTATGGGTACTAGATGACTGATATACTTAATACAAAATTTTACCCAGATAGATATTTTTTATTATACATATTATATTATACAGACCCTTTGGATAGACTTGTTTTTTAAAATATTTAAATTTAAACATTATATTTTTACCATCATCTGCCTAGCTTTTTCCCAACTATGTTGGGGTCGGCTTCCAGTCTAACAGGATGCAGCTGAATACCAGTGTTTTACATGGAGCGACTGCCTATCTGACCTCCACAACCCAGTTACTGGGCAACACGATACCCCCTGGTAAGACTGGTTGTCAGACTTTCCGGTTTCTGACTACCCGTAACGACTGTTAAAGATCTATAAATGACAACCGGGACCAACGGCTTAGCGTGCTTTCCGAGGCACGGAGGAGTCTCGATATGTTCCGAACGGTCACCCATCCACAGACTGACCTCGGCAAGCGTAGCTTAACCTTCGATCAACCCTTGCGGTTGTTTTTATTTTGCCACGAGCTCCTCCATTACATTACAATACATTATATTGTATTGATTAAATGTTGTTACTACACATGCATAAATGCATTAAGCTTGTACGGGTTTTGTTTATGAAGATACATATTATATCTTTCTAAATAAATGTATAATAATGTTATTTTAGGAGATTATGATAATGGATCTCTTGTCTTGGTGTCGGCGGCTAACGAGGAGCTTATTATGATACGAAAATGATCTCTTAATGTTTTTAGGGACTAATTTCTTCTTTGTTGCAATGAATTATCTCTAAGATTATAGTACTTTGAGCTTAAATAAGCATCATTAAATCATCACGTGTACTTATGGAACGCCCATATTTCGCAAGTTATATTTAAGTGGCATATAATAAGGGGTTAGCCTATTACCATCTATGGGGTCCTAATTCACTGAGAGATGTAAGATGATGTAATAAAAAGATGTAATGTAATAAAAAATCCCAATAACACTCGACTCGGGAATCGAACCCAGGACCTCATGCTCAGTCATAGCGCTTGGTGACACTAGACCAACGCAGCAGTATAAAAAAAAGAGTTGTATTTAATTCTCAAATACATAAGCATTGCCAGAAACACTGAAGCGACTTTTTTCTCATAGAAATTAAGTTAGTGTACAGAAACCTACTTTCTCAGACATACATGGTATAAGAAATAGCTGTTGTCACAACATAAAAAAAATCAGACACGTAATAGATGTATCTTCTGCCCTTAAAATTCATCAATAACGGATCTAAATCGATTGGGTGTTTCGGGACACCTCCCTAGGGAATGTGGGTTCGAAGATATTTTTTATATCAAATTGTTGGCCCTTAGTCGCGAGCAGTGGGACCAACTCCTGCTCGTAACATCATTTGCCCAAGTATTGAAATATGTTTTTACATTTTGGCGAGATACTTAAAAAATGTGTGACACAGTTTTAAATCAGATACTTTACTAGTGAAATGGGTTAAAATTAGCAGATGTAAAACATATGGGATTTATGTAACCGTAATAGTTATTACGAGTATCGTATTTTGCAGCATCACCTGTCGGAGTCATCATATGATGGACTCGGCTTCCAGTCTAACTGAATGCATCTAAATACCAGTATTTTACATGGAACGACTGCCTCCACAACCTTGCTACTGGGAAACTGGCTGTCAGAATTTTGACTTCTGACTAGTGCGGCGATCGACTGCGGCGTCACGTGTCGTGGGTACGATTCCCGAGCGGAACAAAATTTTGTATGGCCTGCAGGTAGTTGTTCCAGGTCTGACTGTTTGTATACGTTACTTTAAATGTTTGTAAACGCAGCCACGATACAGGAGAAATTCCTAGTGTGGGGTAACGTTTTATTTAAAGAAAAAAAATTTATTTTCGTATTACAGCCGGGACCAACAGCTTAATGTGCTATCCGAGGCACGGTCCGTCTCCAAGTCACCCATCAACCGACCTAGCTCTGCAACTGTAGTTTTACCTCCGATGATCCGTGCGGGTGTCATATCTTAGCCATGATCACCCATAATTAGATAAAAAACATCATACCAATCAGGAGAGTGTTCTCAAAAAAACTCGTACAACATCGATTTCCACCTTTGCCTTCGATCGTTAACATCCCTTCCATCCCCTTTAAAACAAGGTCTCAAAAATAGAATAACGCCTTTGTTACTTGCTAATAATCTGGCGACACGGTTGGCGCAGTGGTTGAGCCATCGGCTGCTGCGCCGCGTGTTGTGGGTTCGATCCCCGCACGGAACAAATATTTGTATGACCTACAGGTAGTTGTTCCGGGTCTGGCTGTTTGTGTATGTGATCTAAATGTTTGTAAACGCACCCACGATACAGGAGAAATTCCTAGGGTGGGGTAAAGTTTAAAAAAAAAAAAAAATGCACATTTCTATAAGTGGAAGAATTCTTAAAATTGGTTGTGTAGTTTTTGAGTTTATCCATTGCAACAAACATACTAAATAATCACATATTTCTTTTTTATAATCTAATCTCAAGATTAAAATATATGTCGACATCTGGGAAATTAAAACTCGTTTTATTCAAAAGAGAATCTCACTAATGTAAATAGGTTTCCGCAGTTTTGGCAGCTTCATGCAAGAACAAATCTTCGTTACCTATTCCAGAGACATTACTTAAGACAAATACCTCGCCTCTAAATTATTCCGTCCATATATTACCACATCAAAGTGTGCGACTGTGCGTTCATAGATCACGTGACGTCGGTGACGCGACAGTCGTTACGTCGCGTCGTACGACTAATCGCGTGGAACTAACAAACGACGCTGTGTAGAATCGGTACGTTCGACGCTTTTGTGCGCTTGCCTTTACGTGGTGTTTGATGTATGATGATGGGTGCGTGTGTGAGAGTTGTTCAAGTTAATTTATTACGTGGGCTGATTACTTCGATTTATGTGTTGGGGGTAATTTTAATGTTGGTTCAATTGGGTAATTATTTTTTTGTTTCAGACGAAGCTTGGTAAATTGAATATGAGTCAATTAGTATCGCAATCATACTTCTTAAATAGAAGTATGACTGCAATCCTAATAGTGTATGAAAAAATATTTCAGTATCGATATTTTCGATGACGACCGATGTGGCGCGGTGGGCGAAGGTCCGCCTGCGACGCAAGAGGTTGCGGGTGCGATTCCCGCCTTGGGACAAATGTTTGTACGATCTACAAATATTTGTTCCGGGTGGTCTGGGTTTTTCCTATGTATAATAAAATATCTATCTATGTAATGTATTGTATTAAGTATATCAGTCATCTAGTACCCATAACACAAGCTCTGCTTAGCTTGGGGCTAGATGATGCTGTGTGGATTGTCCAGCATTATTTATTTTATATTTATTTAATTTGTGATTAAAATTACTATACCTCTAGTAATATATAACTCTAGTTTGAAACTAGAGTCTTTAACCACAAGTACAAAAAAAATGTATGCATGAGCAGTATCTGTGTAAGCATTTCATTTCGTCGACCACATCTGCAACACCAAATTGACCTTACCATACTGAACTAAACCACGAAGTTCTTTATTTACCCTGTCAAAAAAAAAAAAACAATGAACGACGTATAAACGTGTAAAACAAGAACCATGTTTCAAAAGGCGAAGCTACAAACGCTAGTGCATGCTGTCAAAAGCCCGTTCTATAAAGGGAAAGTGCAAACCCATTCTCCTGTCAGTCGAGTCCTGTTTTACACCGAACTTTTTATTTTCTTTGCTATGTTGTACCGACATTGTTCGACACTGTTCAATAGTGTTGGGAAAAAAGGTTTGATCGAGTGATTGAATTTTTGAATTTGGAGTGTAGTGACTGGCACCTTGATTGTCTTTTATTTGGGGACGGGGTCAGTGTGTCAGCCAGTGTGAGCCAGAATAAACAGGGCTTTATTGCTTTATTAGAATTGCAACTGACCTTATTTGTGATGTTCTTCAAGAAGGTCTGACGCGTTGTATTTGCTATTATGTCTTGCGGGTGTGGCTACGAGTGTGCCTAACACGAATGCTTGGCACACCTTAACGTAACGCGAATTAAAAGATTTTAAAATTAAAAATATCTCATTTGGAGTTTAATATTTATGAAGTTTTAAGACTTTATTCATATCTATGGCTTATACTTATTTTGTTTGTCTCAAAAATTTAAGCTAAAATGCTGTAAGGTGTGTATATGTTTAATTAAAACAATTCGTTAAAATTGATGTTACTTGTATAAATAAAAAAATAAAATAAAAATATATAGGGTAATAAAATATATAGGGTCATGGCAAGTGGCTTTCTGTAGTTTTTGCCTACCCTCATGGGAAGGCGTGAGTTTGTATATGTATAAATATACCTACGTATCTAGCTTCAGCTGGGAATCATAAACTTTTTCTGGATATATGTGTCCCGCAGCAGTGTGTCATGCAAAATTATAGCCACTTTGGTAAATAACCGCAGGTTTTACCTTACTGGAGACTTATATCTTGTTGTATTTTATCTGGGAAATATGATTTATTGAGTTTAGGTGCTGTTTCTGTAGTAAATCAAAAGCTTTGTCATAGTCTATTGATCCCATTACTTGGGACAAACGTAATCAGCACATCAAAACGGCGTTCAAGTTCAGTGACATCATTACTGTGGAATATTGTCACTGACAGCTCTTGATCGTGGTCAGATATATGTGGTTTCATTGGTGCAAATTACCTTTTGTCTATTTCAGATTGTCCGAAGAGTACCATAAAATCTATAAACTTTTTGATATTATATACACAGTATTTAAACTATTTATTGCTTCTTCTTTTGGCAAGAACAGTCTTGTTCGCCTTGCTACAGTTACCAACTTGAGCACTTTACTGAGTACACAATAATTCCCTTACAATTACCGTAAGACCTTCTCATGGCTATCTCTAGAATGAGAAAGAAAATGGGGATATTAGATGCCAGGATTCATTGCAATCATTACCCTTATTTTCTTTCTTTCATCCATTTTATTTATCTTCAAGTTTGACCCAAAATGTATCACTAAACACACAAGCAAGCCAATTTCTCACTTACGTATACAAATTCAAACTTCACGCGAACACATTTCAGTGCCAATTTGGACTTTAAAAGGAGCTTTACCTAATGCTATAACATTGGGGTACGGCTTTTATCTAGTCGGAAAAGAAAAACAAAAGACAACACGTTACGGCCGAGGGAAGCAAGCGGAACCGTGGTCAAAGTCCGTATTCCGAACAATAACTTCGTAGTTTTAAAACGATACGCGAAACGAAAGCGCGTTTTATTTTATTTTGTTGCGTTTTATTGCGGATGTTGCTGAATAATGAATGAATAATTAAAGCGTGAATGGAATATGTTTTTGTGGTTTTAACGCAATCCGTGTCATGTTCAAGTTGTTATGACTTTTCTGTGAGATTAATATACTTTGTCTACACCGCACGATTTTGTGTTTGCATACATGAAGTTTTCAGCATCTGCACTTTGCGTTACAAGGACATGAAGATTCTCAACAAGGAAATAGAAGTGTTTCCATATGCGCATATTGCACACGTAATCTGGCGGAATTCCCGTGACTCACGTCGATATCACAGATGCAGCTGTGAAAGTGATAAACTTTTATTTTGCTCCCTACATCTTCGTTTTCGTAACATGTGTGAAATGAGATTTCATCATATCTTTCTTCTATAAAACTCCTCAAGCTATCGTAATTTTCTTGCTATCCATTGTTTTCTGCAGGAATACTAACAATGTTCACAAAGATACTGTTAACTCCATTAATTATAATAAAGACGTAATGATTAATTAAAGACACGTCATATTATAAAGATTTCCCCATCCACATACTAAACCCCGCCATCATTATTCTGCCAATTTATTTAATATCACATTCTTTCCACCAAACATGGGGCGTACCGCGCAAGGTTTACGTGAATAATTTGTAAGCGATACGCGTCATCCGTCATGCGAATATCATCAATCATCGTCAGTAACAGAATACACCTGCGGCTGTAATTTGACTAACATACCGTCATATTTCACGACATGATTGTGTAAGCGAGATGAATTAAAGTTAGCGTACCTACTAATGTTGTTCGGAATAGTTTTGTGACAATAGGGTAGTGTCCTTAAAAATTCTGATTGGTCCGAAAGTTGGATTACTCAAAAATATGGACACGTATTTTTTCTTTTTTACGAAAACCGAAAATTACGAAGATATAGTACGTTAAAATTACGCGTGACGTCACGTGCTACACTTTTAACGTAAAAATGACGTCACAAGCCCCTTCTCTCAAACTTTGATCTGCTATATCATTGTCACTTTTTATTGATTTAAAGATTGATAATTGAACTACTGTCGGACCAAATAGACTTGATATATTTTTACCTAGGACACATCCCTATTACAAGCTGCGCCTAATGGTAGTGTTAAAAGTTATATGAAAACGGAAAGTCAGTAATTGCTGGGTTCAGATGGTCGTTTGTTTTAACAAAGTCCTGACGGGATGGTGATACCGGAAGTATTACAGATAAATCGTAAGGGACCTTTTTGCCTAAACGTGTTATCGTCGGTTTCGAATTTACCCGTTGGTTACCCCGAATGGCGTTGTCAAGAGTAGGTTCAAATAGTTCGGTCACTTACATTTAATTTTATTAAGATTAATGTATGTGTATAAACATACTTATATTATTTAACGTGAAGAAATAAACATTATGAAGTTACATGCTTTTAGCTGTCGTTATCTATTTAAATTCTTCTCAACGTTATTTCCGTGCAAGATATTTATATTTTGCTTCTAAATCATAATAGTTCAATTTTAACGAGGTCTCTGTTAAAATTGAACTAGGTTTACACTAAAACAACAGAGACAGTTTACAAAAAAATACTATAAATGTTTGACTTACCTGAAAAAAAAACTTTTTCATCCCTTATGTGAATGAATACAATCGGTATCAACATTTTTTCCCCTTTGCCGTTGCCCGTGCCTATTGGTAATTTTCTGGATTCCATGACCAAATTATATCATCAATTTCATGTTTGTTGTGTGAAGTGAAGAGAAGAATACAAAATCCGTAATGTAAGCTAAATTACGGTTTTTGTATTCTTCACTAGCAGCTACCCGTGACTCGATCGTCTCTATCTGAAATATAACCTACGTGTTTTTCTGAAGCTATAACACTGTGAAGTTTTGTCAAATTACAACATCTGTTTGTGTAAAACATCAATACACAAACTTTCACATTTATAATATAAGCAGGATTATTATTCACCATTCATTTGTTTCTAATTCTGTAACTTTAATCCTACATCTGAAACAAAATAACCATTTTCTGATCTCTTACTTTTAACTGCTAATAAGGAAGCTATTTAGGTTTACCATTAACTTTTATTTTTGTCGTTTTAACGTCTTTTAAATAGGTATTTACAGTCGCCTCGCTCGCTCAATGGACTATAATTCGATTTTTGTTTTTCCATTGAGCTTCTTCATACCATTCAGTTCATTAACGAGTATTGTTATCTGAAACAGATAAAATGGAAGAGCGAAAGTTCTTAAGCTTGGATAATTTAAACAAGATTATCTTGCATTGATCCACTTACTTTTTTTCTTATAACTTTTAAAACAAAGTCTTGTCATTCGTATAATTAGCTGCTGGTTGTCACCATGTTTCTTCATTACCTATGAATAGGCCTAGTGCGAGACTTTATACCTCTTCAATCACATCGGTGTTTATTTTTTTAAACACTTCTTCATGTCACAAAGTAAATATCAAGTGTTTCCTAGCTGAATACTCTCAGAAGCAACACCGACACAAATTTACGGTCACAGTTCTTCAAGTTCAGACATTATCTTGGTCAGATCATGCGAAAACCGGGCAGATTAGTTTCTGAGCTGGTCTGTTAAAGAAAGAGCCACTGACAAACGCTTGCGCTGCGTGTGTGGACTGGACTGGAGTTCTAGCTCGACTCAAAACTGATGGAGCTCAATGGCTCGATGACAAAACTTAAGAAAGGACATTTCGGTAAGCCGTAAAATGTACTAAAACTGTCATACAATTCTAAATCAGAATAATTAAATAATGATCCACATTGATAGTCCTTATTTAAAATAATCAATATAAAAAGAGACATATTTATGTCTTTGTGAAGATAAAACTTAAAAAATGTTCACAGTAGTTTAAAAAACAGTTGAATTAAACATTTAAGTTAATTTGTATGGCTTAAGCTTTATCTTAAGTACCCGTACTCAAAATTCGCGCTGAGTAGTGGAGTTGCAGATATTTGCCCGTCTAACAATACAATGGTTTACGTCAATTTATATGGAATTAGTGTTTTTTTGCATTGACGGTGCTTATTTAGTTTTATGAAAAAACTCGCACGAATGCCGCAGAACTGGCCACCATTTGTTTCCTGTATCGTTACAAACTCCGTCTGTTCTTCGCCTTTTACATCCCCGAATAAGTGTCTCCTGTTTCGAAACATGGCTATTGCAACAAATTATAGGCGGAGTGCGGCGAGCATTCGAGATCCTTCCATTTTTATTGTTTTGCAGATCTCTAGAAATGCTCCTAGCAACGTTATAAAAAAACTTCTTTCTTTATCTGCATTTAATTTAGTGTTATATTCGGATTAAATTGGCCATGAATTGCCACTGCAAGCGATTTTAGTCTTAGCGAAATTGCTTCTATTAATTTTAAGAGAATTGGATGGTTATTTTTAGTCTCTTATTTCATTTGTCTGACAGCTTATGCTGCCCATTTTAATTTTGCATTTTAGTGCAATAACAATCAAAAGGTTTTTATATAGCAGATGTAAGTGGAAACACCGGGAGGGGACACTCGTCGGTGTCGTCAAAACCGTGTTGTCACTTACACTGACCTTATTAGTGATGTTCTTCAAACAAATCAAGTGCGTAATACTCGCAACAAGCGTGCGTGTATGACCAGGTGTATGAACGAAAACGTAGCAAACGGGGCATTTAAGGATCGAAACAGGTGGCGTTCTGTAGTTTCTGCCTACCTCCACGGTAAAAAGGCGTGAGATTATGTATGTATGTATGTACAATTCAATTTCTATAATTAAATGCTTACCCTTTTCTCAGCTATGTTGACGTCAGCTTTAAGTCTAACCGGACGCCTGTATTTTCATAGAGAGATTACCTATCTGGCCTCCACAACCCAGTTACTGGGTAATACAATAATCCTTGGTAAGGCTGGTTGTCAGGTCCACAAATATCAAACGGGACAAGCAGGAATAATTCTCACTTAAATTAATATAAATTAAATTGATCAAAGTAAACAATATAGAGCGTCTCAAATAATAGTACGTACAAAAGGTTGAAATGTGTTTAATTGAAAACCCTTGCCTTTGTAACCTTTCCGGAATTCATATTATTACCAATCTATTTAGTATTTAATTATAAATACGTGGATTATTATAATTAAACATAATGATTTATTTAAAATAATGAAAAAATAACATTTGAAAATAAATACATTTTTTTTTAAATAAGGAACTCAGTCTTACAGTATTGGGATATCAAACAAAACATGCTGTATCTATGTGTGAGAAGCCACCTTGGTCCTGCAGTGGGACATTAATAAGCTGGTATTATAATTATTGTAAATGTATTCAATAGTTTTGAGTCAATTCGACAACAACAAGCAAAACCAGTTGCAATCGTTTTTGCTTGCTGACCGTACCTACAATTATGTTCAATCAATTTAGCCTACCGCAGTCCACTACTGGACGTAGGCCTTTCCAAGGCTGCACCACAACGTCTGGTCCAGTTTGTCCAAGCCACCTTTTTATGTCATCGGTTCATCTGCTGGAGCTCTTCACGCACACGGTCTCTACTCTAAGACTCGTTTGCTCCATCTGCTATCGGTCCTTTGCCAAAAATGGCCGGCCCACTGCCACTTCAGCCCACCTTGAAAGCTATATCAGTGACCAGACCAGACCTCTCAACGAAACCCCAAGATAGATCGCTCTATAGCGCACTGACCTTGAATATCTGGATCACCCCGATTGTCAGTGTCACACTGCTTGAAGATCTTAGCTTACCTATATTATTGGCTAACAAGAATGTTCCTGTGTATGTGTCTGTGTGTGTATGTATAATATACCTACGTAGTTATTGACCTGGAGTCTCAATTACTACTACAATTAGGGCTAGGTATAATGTTCCTTGACTTAGTGGAATGTAATCAACTGAGTAATTATCAAACAGCTAATTTAGCCTCGTAATTATTACATATGTATTTCCTCGAAATATGAATTTTGAAAATCACAGTTATGTAAATTATTATCCTGTTATACATGTTGTTCATTTTCCTTTAACTACAAAATCCGAAACGAAGTAGTTAAATCTGTTTCCGCGACTTAATATGTACTATTTATAATAAAACGAGATGTGTACGCGATGAGATTTCCCGTCGCGGTCGGTCGAAATGACGAACTTACATTCAACATTTTTTACCCTATTACATCCTTTTAGAAGTCAAATTTTAAATAATCCTGCTGTAGTGCGTACTTTGTTTATAGAACTTTTGAGTACAATGTAATGGGTATGGACTCATAGATATGGGGTAGCCTTTACTGTGCGTTAGCTGTCGATAAATTTAACATTTAAAATTCAAATATTATGTAGATTTTCTTTAGTTGCCAGCTGTTCATAAATGAAATAAAAATATTCTACCAAATACACATAATATTCAGCACCCATCTATATACCGTGCTCTCCAGTTTGAGAAAAAAATCGAACCTAATCCAAACCAATAAAAAACTTGAAGACACAGGAACGAAGATACTCCTCGTTAATAAATATTGATAGAATAAACAAAGTACCTACTGTCAAAAAGTCTCTCAAACTTTTGTATTAATAGATTCCTAGAGGGCTCTTGTGTAACAGACTTGACAATGGACCTCGAGATCTGATAATTGCGTAGGTACACACAACAACCAACTTTTTATCTCCCTTTCGAAACTCTTAGGGAATTGTCCGAGAGGAAATGAGTAAGGAACTGTAGTCGGACTTAAGAGAAGGTAAATAAAAAGTAGTGCGAGGCAAGCGGACCACTTAGGAGGTCCTTTTTGTTGGATAAGTACCTCCGTAAATGTTTTGAGTATGTAATGTGTGTAATAAATAAATGGCGACGTCGTAATTAAATTCTTCTGTAGCATTACACTCTCCTGAACAATTTATATCCCAAGCCAACTTGGTTTTTACTTTGCTTCTAGTTTTGAGTAGATAGTAATAATTTAAATATACACAAAATAGTTATTAAGCTCTTATACTAAGTATTTCAGGTATAAATAAATGTATACTTTCAACAGCAAATATAGAACAGAGTAAAACTAGAATCAATATGAAGACTGGTGTCTGTTATAGGTAAATCCTAAGTTAAGATCAACAGGCTTTAAAAAAAAAATTAAAATTTTACTGTGGCAATTTCACAAGAAAAGATGTATACGTAATAAACAACACTTTTAAAAACGAATAATAATAAAATGATAAAAACGTTAAAACACAAACATGAAGATAATTTTATTATGGGGATAGGCAGACACTATAGAACGCCACCTGCTACGATCCTTACATACTCCTTTTGTTTCGTTGACGTTCATACATGTCATACTCGCCCGCCGGTTGCGAGTACTACGAATGAACGACGAAGAACATCTCCAGATTATTTTGATTAGATTTTTTTTTAATTCTTGATTCGCTTCTGCTTCTACGTTTAATTTCATTATTTGCATTTATTTTATTTAAAGCATTGTCGACTACAAATTTCACATTGTTTGTAGTTTCTATTTGATTCCGTCAACTAGTTTTGTCACTTCCAGTTCCACACCAAGTTTCGTATTACTCAGAAACGAGCATAAGAAATCAATAATACTGGGTTATATTAGGAAACTTTCTTCAGAAGCCACAACCGAGTACGTAAGGAAACTATTCATCTTCGTTCTGTTTTGATGTGTCTTGATTACATTTGACCGTGAGAAGTTGGATTTCTTTCTGAACATTATTCCTTCCTGACTTGTGTTATAATAATAACAGAAGACTATTTTTTATTAGATTTTATTGATCAGTAGAACAAAGGTAAAACGCAAAACAGACTGCGCTTACACTGGATAATAATTTGACAAATGTTTGTACGATCTACAAATATTTGTTCCGGGTGTTTGCTATATATAATAAAAATATCTATCTATGTAATGTATTGTATTAAGTATATCAGTCATCTAGTACCCATAACACAAGCTCTGCTTAGCTTGGGGCTAGATGATGCTGTGTGTATTGTCCAGCAATATTTATTTATTTACTTAATAAAGAGCACTCATGGACATAATAAAAGATGGATAACATTATTAACCTCATCATTATCCGTTGATTAATGATTGCGACAAGGGAAACATCTATACAACAAACCCACTCAGCGCTCACAGCCTGCGCAGAAACATAATTACCAATACATTATCCTGCCTTCCAATCAACGAAGCAACAATGTATGAAACATCAACGCATGTATGTACGTACATAGGTAGTAATCCGAACCCCAATTACTTATATCCACCCCCGGTAACAATATGACAACTATAAATAAATAAATAAATATTGCTGGACAATCCACACAGCATCATCTAGCCCCAAGCTAAGCAGAGCTTGTGTTATGGGTACTAGATGACTGATATACTTAATACAATACATTACATAGATATATATTTTTATTATAAATAGCAAATACCCAGAACACCTGGAACAAATATTTGTAGATCGTACAAACATTTGTCCCAAGGCGGGAATCGAACCCGCAACCTCTTGCGTCGCAGGCGGACCATCGCCCGCCGCGCCACATTGGTCGTCAAAATGGTAACTATGGTAGTGAATACTCCGTGTATATCGGGGGCTTTGGAATACTGAACCTGGAAACGACTATCGATATGACATATGATCTCGTAAATTTGCAGGAAGCTGCAACTGAACAAGACGGGGTATCAGTGTATACTTTCATAAACTCCAGTATCTAGCTTTATTGGTAGTGACTGTGAAGTTATGCGATGTTGGGAGAAGCGTGTGTGGATAACAATAAATACTTCATGTTGTGGACGGGTTTCCAGAATGCGAGTTGATACGACTACAAATCATAATGCGTAGACATTCGCGTTTGGGACACATTAGTTTGCGAGACTCGTGTGTTTTGCCATTTTCCTGTCTATCCTACACTTTTTTATCATCATTGTTACTCGTATATTCAAGTTTCATTCAAGGGAATTAAAAAAGTTCATGAACTGAAGACCTCTGTCGATTATCAAGTCTTGAATTAAGATTATCGATGTTTAAATTACGAAATAATTCTAAAAATTAAAAATCCATGAAATTGGGAATTTCAGCTTTCAACCATTTCAGAGTTTTGGCAGCAAATCTATTCACCCTGTGACTTCAGATCAAATATTAATAGAAAAGTTTCACCTTTAGAGTACGAAGTATAGTTCTGGTGACGTAGGCACTACAAGGATTCTATCATAAATTACTTTCAAAAGGGAACACGAACAATGAGCATTGTATCTTTCATTGTGCAATGACATAAAATAACGGGAATAGTGCATAATGTGCTGAATAGAACACAACAGTTGTGTGTATGAATTCACATACAATGCTTATACAGCCGCTCCCATGCCAGAAAATGGTTATGATGAACGCCACATAGGTACTCAAGTGAAGCTGTTGGCAATATAATTTGTGGGGCAGCAAAAATGAATAATAAATGTTTCATGACTGCCAATTTAAACTGTAGACTGTATGGATTGGTTCTCTATAAAATTAAACTTGTTGTAAACAGGGTGCCGATTTAATCACCTGCAGTATTTAAGGAGGCGAATCAGACCACGGCACTCTACCCGAATTAATAAAAAAAAATTGTACCTTCATTTTTTTATCAACATATCGACTACATTTTCTAATTCAGAGTCAAACCTGGAGCGAATCCCGGGCGTTGATCTCATGTGCCGATCATATGATGCGCTCACGTGTAAGTCAAAAACACCTCAAGGACGCGCCGGGCGGGTCGATGTACGCAGGGCTGCGTTTACAAAGTGCCGTAGTTTGGGATACTAATTACAAAACAGAGTTAATTTTGAAATGCAGAAGTTTAACAACCTTTTTTATTTTATATGCGGTCATTACTCATCACCATTGGAATCCTGCAGGTGACTAAATCGCCACCCTGTATACGTTCCCTGATATAAAAGAAATACATGATATTAATGCATCATGAAAATGCTGTTGCCAAATAACAGTGTAAATTGACACGTTTTCGCTGATTCCATTTTCACATCAATGCCTCGGCTTGCCTCTTGGGATCGGAGTTTTCATTACTGAAACCATTTAAACTTTACCACATTACCATGCTGTTGATAACGAGGTAAAATTTAAATATTGGTAATAAAATTGTGTGTTGTAGTTATTTCTGTAAATTTTCACGTTGCACCAATATTTTTACACGACTGCGGCAAAGCCCAGAGGAGGCGGGCTATTGTAACTTATTTTTAGCGTGTATCTTGATTTTTTTAGTAATTTTAAGATACCAGTGGCAATATTCTCCATATACTTGATAGCATGTATGCTTTACAAATTCCTTGTAAGTGTAAATACAATATCTTAACACTGTTTTCTTTAATTTTCATATAACTCATAAACGCAAGGCACTAAAGGTCATTATTCCCATCAAATATATCCCGCTCTTGGCTCTTCAAACCAAAAGAGACGTGATGTCCTTCCTTTTCAGTCTACAATAATAAAATGTTTGCGCTTATAAACCTCGAATTTTCTTTCTTACCTTCTTTTAATTTTCTCATTTTATATCTTGCGGGGTATTAGGATATAATCTGACGGAAAATGATTACGTTTCCGTCCTCTCACCCTCTTTGAAAATGGGTTTAGCCAAGCCTGAACAAAAAAATGCTTACGCCATTAAGCTCGTCATATCACCTTCCAATTTCTTCTTCATCCAAGTGTTTTCTTGTATCATTTTTGTAACTATTATCTAGTTATTACTGTAATATAAATGGATGTGCAAATATATCACAAGTGTTTTTTTAATGATTATTTACAATAATATGTGTTATTTCGTTACTAAATTTTTATGTCATTCTGTGAAAATATTTTAAATATATATCAAGTTTCTTTTAATTCTCAGGTGGGTCCTGTAATTATAGGTTACTTTACTTCGCAATATTAATAGTAGTAGCGTAAAATAACATCGTCTAGATAATCAAAAACACATTCTGGGCACATAATATATTATGACACAATAATCCTTAGTTATCACCAATCTTCAACTGCAGTAACGTTCTTAAGCTTCGTTGTCTTTTACACTGTAACTGCCCTTGTGGTCATAAGACCACTAGGGCAGTTACGCATGCGATCATAAGATCGTATGCGTGACTTCTGAGCATGGGGTCCAGGATAGGAATAAAAGGTTAGGCAAGTAATTCCAATTTTTTTATATTATTACTGGAATTTCTCAGTAGTAGAGTGCCATCGTGTCCTTAAATGCTGCCCTTTTTTTAATGCTGATTTCTCCCCGGTTGTGTGGGATTGCTATCCCAGCGTACTATGGGAGTAAGGAAACAGAGAGTGCATATGTTTTTGCGCATACACTAGCATTATGTGCACTTGTATTGTGTGTACTTGTATTGTGTGTATTTGTATTGTGTGTACTTGTATTGTGTGTACTTAGCTAATCTCAGTTCAGATTGGCCGCAGTGACCGAATTTCAGTTCGCAACATATAACTATAAACAGTACTAACACACATAACATCACGCCTGTATTCTCCGCAGTGTTGGGCAGAGGTGTATCACAGTACACCCAAATTTAACTGATAACATTTTTAAGTCCCATGTAATTGGGGGTGAGCCTAATGCCATCAACTGGACAGGTTTTAACAAATCTCTCAAAAAGTCTTCTAACTTGAACATATCTTTATACTTGTGCATTCATACGTCACAGTCATGAAACCCGACAATCAAAGTTCAGATTACTTGCTCCCGCGAGCGTTCTCAATGTAAATTTCACTCATAAAGTATAATGATTTGTTCACAGTTACTCCGTCACTGTCAACTTTATATGAAAAATAGCGCTGTATAAAAGTTCACCCCTTGATTTTTATGGAGAAGATGTTAGTACCCACTTTGCAGGTCCTTGCTAAAGTATAAAAGAGTAAATTTAGTTGAAAAGTTACGTTGCAATGTTAGTTTTTAGGGTTCCAATCTTAAATAGAAAAACGAAACCTTAAAGATCACTTTTGTCAGTCTGTCACAGAGGTTTTTCTTGAGATTTATGCAACGTAGGGATTTGAATTTGAGCATAATGTTAAGTCTTATTGACTGGCACAAAATTTGCTAGTCAAAGGCCAACATTTTGTATTTTTATAGTTTCGTTCGCTCAGCATACATTTGGATGGATACGTCCACACAACGCTTTGCTATAAAGTATTAAAAATAAAGAAATGTCGCAATTTGTTATACTACGAAGTGAAATAGTATAGTGAAGTCTAAACTGCGCTTCAAGCTAAATATTTAATATATTGTATTATTAGATAGAGAGCAATATTTTACTGAAAAAATAAATTAAAGCCGTTTGAGACAGTGTTGCTGGAAACATACAAAAAAAAAAAAAGTAAGTGTACCTACAAAGCGCTTTTAACGTATTTAGTACCAACAAATGTGAATCAAATAAAAAACAGTAGTGATCAAATCATATTTTTCCTTAACCTTGTATAATAAATTATATTTATAGTAAGAGAGCAAGTCGGACTCTAAAAATTAGGGTTCCGCTCAAACTACACTGACCAGTCTATAGAGCGGTCACTGGTCTACCATAATAATAGCCACTAACTTTTAGTATCGAAAACCAACCAAGCTTATTGTTATTGACAACCTTTTAAAGTACCCTTTGTTAAATAACCCTAAAACAAAATCACAAATAGTAAAAAAATACGTGTAACCGACGTCACACAGCGTCACACCAAACGTTATTATTAAATTCAGAACCGAAAGGGACAAAAAGAAACTCATTTGTACCCGCCATGTTATGAGATTAAACCGCGTGTTGTACATACACAACTTGGTACTGTGTCGTTGTTTCACTCCGAATGTGGGCCTCAAATTAACTTCAACTTGGTCGGTTTGCTTTTGATCGCACATTCGGCTAAAGGTGAATGGTGGGACCTTTGAATGCCAACGGGAAATGTTGATATTTTTTTTGCGAGTAAATATACGTAATCATTTGCTGGAAACATAAAATCATTCCGTCTCTATTCCTTTAAGGGTTGTTCAAGGGTGTACCGATAGTGACATTTAGTCAGTTACGTTAGTAGTTTAAATTGTTGCTGTCTTATTATGTGTTCTAACCATAACATTTAATTTGACAAGTATTGTTCTATTTTATTCTATTTTTTTCTCTGGAAATGGTGACGATGTCAACAATGCCACCAAATGCCACTGCAAGGAAAAAAAAACGTAAAATTTTACATCCAAAACTATTTTCAAAACAAATAATTGAATTTAAAACAAGAATTGTTTCTAACTATTTAAATTTGCTGGGATAGATAGATAGACAGACGCACGCAAAACCATTTCATTTTTACCCTTTTTTACAGAACCCTAAAAATCGATTGTAAAGTCATAATTTTACATACAAAATTCAAAGATTAACGAATTCATGTTCGCGTGTTACACCATGACACGGCGATTTATTCAACGCTAAAAAAGTGTTGTAAACAGATACGGAAAAAACCGCAAATTGTATTTTCGATTTGAATTTTTTCGTTAATTAAAAAAATGGCGGCGCGGAAGTGCTCGGGTTTGGGTGTCGGCTTTGTTTTATAATAATATCTGGGCCTTTTTTTATAATTTATATTAAGAAAATAATTTTGGTGGTATCGTGAACTGAGTGTTACTCCTGGATTTAATACCTTAATTGAAAGCCATTTGAGTCTTCATCATCTGCCTACCCTTTTACGTCTTGTTTTATTCTGATTATTGATAGAGGTAGTCCCTCACTGGGAGCAATTACCAGTAATGTAAAATCTCATAATATTTGATTTTGAGCATAACATTAAAATACGGCCTCTTTGACTGACGACCATTTTGTAATGTTGTACCTGCCGCTTGTAATGTAACAACTCAAATTAATTTTGAGCATTTGCCTGTAGCTGAATTAGTTGTTTAGCGCATTGATGTTACAGATTGGTCTCATTACAGTTTGCGCACTGTAATGTTCGTTTCACCTCACTTACTTATAACATGTCCGGCTCTGTAACGTTACATCACAGCTCCCTAATGTGAATTTTGTGAATGAAAAAGAACAATGCTTGTCACAATAAATATTATGGTTACAACACATAAAAAGACAGCAACAATTTAAACTTGGAACATAACTGACTAAATGTCACTATCTATGCTTTATGGACTGCGTCGTTCGTCTAGTGGTCTCAAGAGCAACTGCTAAGCATGAGGTCTAGGGTTCCAGAATAGAGCAACATGTCATTGGGATATATCCTAAGGTGTTTCGCAGTAATAGCTCGGACTCTGGATGTATGCCCGGCGGATGACAATAGACTTACCCCTATTATATGGGACTTGTGTATGATTACATGACAATCGTAATGTTATATTGATGTTAGGTTTTATGGAATCGTACCAGAGCTAGTGAGCATGTTCAAGATTGACATTTACCCAACACGAAATGGCGGTAAATTTTGAGTGCAAATTTCATAAAGCTAACCCTTCTTTAAAGTCGTGTATTAGCAGATAAGTTTTTTAATATTTGATTACAAACAAACTGAACAGTTACACTCTTATTTTTCCTTTCGTTTTTTTTTAATGTTGCCACATACTAATAATTTCTCCTGTCTCGTGGGTGCGTTTACAAACATTCAAACTCACATACTCAAACAGCATATACTTCTTACTATACTTCTGATAACCTGAAAACCACTCTGGCACAAGAAAATCTGTGTTAACATTTCCTCTCATTATTCTGTACCTATTTTGCAAAGATAAGAGAGCTGAAAGCTGGAAGACAGCGGAGGTAGATAATTTTGTATCCCTCTAGAGACACCCCACGTTTACCACTTACCCCAATCAACAACAAACAACGGTAGGTAAACATTTAATTACTTAACAGTTAGAAGGTCTCTACAGAATAGGAACAGATAGTAAAACGTGGAACAAAATACGAAATACAAATTTTGGACGGTAATTGAAAACTAAATTTATGAAAACTATCGCTTCGAACAAATGTGTTCAACTCGATACTCCGCTTTTAATGATATTTTGGTATTCATTTTGCTACTGTTGCAAAGGGAGATAAAATGGGGATTGTTTTAGTAACCATAGCTGTATTATAAACCTGATCTCTGAAAAAGAACTGACTGCCTCTTAGCCCTGGCAGTCACAAGCACTACTGCTGAGCTTGATTCCTAGGTCAAGCACAGTGCTATTAGATCCTTCCATCTACAATTTCTCAGTAACAGCCCAAAATCTAGTGTTGTGCCCGATTGATGGCAATAGGCTCGCCTCAAGGAACTTAAAAATAACTGGCTACATGTTTGAGTACTAATACCTATACCTAAAACTTTGTATTTTAGGTGAAAAAAAAATCCTTATACAGCAGGCCTAAAAAGTATTTTAGGAATTGAACTAAACATTTATGAAAAACACGTAAAGCCGTTGGTACCAGCTGTAACATAAATATTATTAACAGTCGCTACATGTACTCAGACAGAAGCCTGGACTTCTAACAACCAGTCTTAACAAAGGGTGTCATGTAATCCATTTACCTGGTTGTGGAGTCAGTTAGGCTGTTGCTCCACTGAAAATACTGGTTTCAGCTACATCCGTTTAAACTGGAAACCAACCCAACCATAATTCGGAAAAGGCGAGGTAAATAAAATGATGTATACACAACACTATCGAAAACACAGTAAGTTTAAAGGTATTTTCTATGACTCTTTGGCCACCTTAGCAAAACTTTGCAACTTGTTAATATATACAGGTACTTCTGCGACCCAACAATGTACGTGAAAGTCGTGTACTACCAGCCAAATGGCCATAAGAATTCGCAGTCACGAGCAAGCAGCAGCTTACTCCGTACAATGTACAGGATTTTAACGGAGTTAAGCATGTTTCACCAAGTACTAAACGTTTTAGTGGCTAAAAGTGTCCGGTCATGGTGTATTAGTGTAAGTTTTATGTTAAAAGTTGTACATCCTCTCTGAAGTAATGACATTTTGTCCGCACTTAGTGACTGCAAAATCTAGCGGATATGGTAACACAATTTGCGAGCTTTACCCCTGTGATCCCGCACTAAAAATAGGACACCCTACCTAAGTGTAGTGAGAGTAGGTACTAAGGGATTATATTAGGCTTATGGCAGCAGTGTCCACAGCTGTCTACCTAGCTTTAAAAGGGTTGGGGCGACTCGATTTTCTGACACTTTGTTTCAACTTCCCACTCTTTGGTGGGATTTAGCAGATTGTGGTTTGATTAATGACAGTAAATTGTGTTATAAATAAGGGATTTACCAATGTGGCCTTTTCAGTCTATAATGTATACTAATATTATAAGTAACTCTGTTTGTTTGTTTTTGTCTGTTTGTTAGTTTTTAATCCTCAACTTTGTCTGCTTACGCAATAGAGACATTTACGCAAACGTAGTCGCGGGAAACTTCGTATATGTAGATATACGACACATTTAGACAGTAATTTTTATTTATATATGTAGATATATAAATAAAAATTACTGTCTAAATGTGTTGTTAAGCGCAAAAAAATTTTTTGTTGTATCTTTTTTGTATAGTTAGGGGAAGGTTCTGATAAAAAAAAGATATTTAAACGGTACATTAGATAATTTAAAAAACAACTTAACGACTATTTTAACTTCACACGTTTGACAGTTCGCGCGCCGCGTGTCACTCTACTATTTAACATAATAATGTTTTATATTAAAGCTGAAGAGTTTGTTTCAATGCAGAACTTGAGAAAGGCTACTATAGGCTATTTAGCATCATGCTAAGAACCATAGGAGTGGTCGAAACAGCTAGTATAAAGTCTAAACATATTTGCTCGATAAAAACAGCTTAGCTTGTAATAATATAACGTATACAGTTGGTGTAGTTTATTCACCAACATTATTCAATTGTAGGTCAAAGTATGGCTAAACTAACTGACGTAATAAGCGAAACTAGTTGTTTATCTTTCAGTATAACCTTAACATTACTGCTGGAGGCATTCCTGCTAATGTGTATCATTTGTCTGTAGTTTTCCACTTGACCTGCATTCGCCCAAGGGTTTTAATTAATGAATCCCTTTATTACTGTTTCATAATGTATGAATTCTCTTTGAACAATTAGTCTTTGAGAACTTGATTTCTACTGAGGACGAAGTTCAAATAGAATTGTTGTGAAATTTCTTCTTTTATTTTTGTACAGTGAAATATTGTTATTTTAATAAAGTTGAGTTATACTCGTACAAAAGTGGGATCTTGAATGTTTTTCTTTCAGAGTATCTAGATGAAGAATTTTTTGTACTTTTTCTCTGTAATGATTATTTTATCTTGGCTGTTATAATTTTATTGAAACAGCTAGTGTTAAGATTTAATTTAGAATAAATTGTTTAATACATTAAACTGACCATAGAATATATATTATTATAATAGACTGTAGACTAAATATGTTTTTTTTAAGACTATATATTCTCTTGATGAATAATTATAAATTTAACAACTCTTATGTCTATAAATAACAACTGTGGTATTTTTCTTCACACAGGTGCATCCGAGGTGACTACCTGAAGGTATACTCTGAAGGTGGGGTCCACGGTCCAGGGCCACCCGGTGTCAACGAGTACTCTGCCTGGTCCAGGGTCCTATGTGGCAGTCGAGCTGATGCACCACCAGCTCTATATTCCCATGGACCTTTGATGGTCCTGGAACTACATACAGGAGCCAAAGCAACCAATGCTACTGGCTTCGTTGGGAACTATAGGTTTATAGATAGAAGTAAGTCCTTTTCTTGCTTGTATAATATAATAATACTCGTAACCATACCAGCTTGATACTGTCCCACTGCAGGGCAAAGGCCTCTTCTCATACAGAGAAGGCACGAGCATTAATAACAACGCTTGCTCAAGTCGGATTGGCGATTTCAGACTTATATTAACCATAAGTCAAGGTTTCCTCACGATGCGATGTTATCTTCATTGATGTCAGTGATATCCAAGATAAACATAGGTAGTACATATGTATTGAAACATTCAAATAGGTATTTGCCCAGGTTTGAACTCGTTTAGAAATTATTATTAGAGGGGCTTGTGGCTACAGCCACACGGGCCGATTTAAGGTTGAACTACGCTTACCGAGGTCGGTCCGTGGATATCCCTCCGTACCTCGCAAAGTACGTTAAGCCATTGGACCCTAGTGTCATTTGTAGATCTTAGACAGTCGTTACGGGTAATCAGAAACCCGAAAGCCTGACAACCAGTTTTACCAAGAGGCTTCGTATTATCTAGGTTCGTTCGCTTCGTTTTATCTGGGTTGTGGAGGTCAGATAGGCAGTCGCTCCATTTAAAATATTAGTACAAAGATTAGACTGAATGCTGACTCCAAAAAAGTTGAGAACGGGTAAGCAGATCAATCCTAGAATAGTGACGATATTTAACAAATTACTACAATTATTTTCTAAAGCTAGAACTGTCTCGTTGGTCTAGTGTTCGGAAGTACTACTGTTGAGCACGAGGTTCTGGATTCTATTCCCTGGTCGGGCAAAGTATTATTGGGTTTTTCTATCTGCAATTTCTCAGTAGCAGTCCAGAGTCTGGATTGGTGCCCGGTTGATGGCAATGGGCTCGTCCCCCATTACATGGGACTTAAACATAACTGGCAAAATGTGGGTGTACTATAGGTACTCCTCTGGCTAACCCTTCGGGGATTACAGGCGTGATGTTATGTTTATTTACTATAGCATCACACAAAATCTAATAAACCTTAAGATTATTTCTATAGCGTAGTTCAATGATTTGCATATTTCTAGTATATTCAGATAATAAATCCAATTCTCACATTCCATTAAACTAATAGCCTTGCTTTTAAACTAAATGGCAAGTCAGAAAACACTCGAGTCAATAATGAATCAAACAATTAAAACTTCACACTTTGCCATAGAACAAAAATATTCGTTAATAAACGTCACATTTTATTCCTAACTTCGTTTATTCGATCCATAAAGTTTTTACTCTGTGGTCATTAATTCTTATTATAGTCAATCTCTCTCGTCCTTGGCTGTCCGTCTCTGTCTGATCAAATCAGTGCCTGGTTTGGTTACCTTAAATATATCAATTAATTTCGTTAAAGCTACAATAGCTTGAGTGATGTTGGTATTTGGTAAATTAATGAAATAATATTCAAAGGGTTTATTTATGCTTATCATGAAAAATTACATATTCTATCATTTATTTGGTAACTGAAATATTGTTTGGTTGAACAAAAAATAGACTAGTCAATTATTGCCAATGACAAGGCTCCACCTTCTATACTATCACTACATAGTACTCGTACAAAATAAAGTCGCTTTCTCTGTCCCTATATCCCTATGTATGCTTAAATCTTTAAAACTACGAAACGGATTTTGATGCGGTTTTTTTTAATAGATATAGTGATTGAAAAGGAATATAATACATGTTTAATATATATATTTTATACCCATGCTAAGCCGGAACGGGCCGCTAGTATACGATAAAACTAAAAAGCTTGTTGGTTTTGTTTCATTATAGAGCCCGCTAATCTCTGGATAATAATCGTAATCATCATTTGTTGCATCCATGTAGTTCACAAGTTGTTACAAAATACATATAGGTTTTATACACGAGTCCCCCTAGCACAGCAATATAAACATTTTTATATGCTACAGTGTCACAAACAAAACCAAAACTATTTATTTTAACATGTTTAACAGGTGTCCATTATTTGTTAATTAAAAATGTATGTCATGTGTATGTAACGTCACGATATAATATAGGATACGGCAAGAACAAATAATTGGTCATCATTTCCATTCCCGAATTAAATAAGATAAAAAATTACATTAGAACAACATGGGTTAGAGTAGGGTTTGATTATTTTTATTGCACTTTGTAGCCTAATTCTTAAAGAAGGTTAAATGTTATTTTTTGCACGCTATGATCCTTAGAGTAGACTAGGTATTACTTTAGTGAGTAAATGTAGGTTTATAACCGTTTTTACTAAAACTAGGCGATACGATTTTCAACTTTAGGCCCTCAGCCGAGCGTTAAAAATCCAGCAGCCCGCTGTTATTTAGATGATCATTCAGTTTCGTCGGTCTCGTGTTAGTAAAAAGGGGCATCAGTCTATCAGATAATACATACAAAAGACTTAACCCAACACGAAACAAAACAAACATTTCACTCACGTAACAGATCGACTTCCATTCATAGATTTCTAAAGTTTTCCAATCTACAAAACTTGTATCTCGTTTCCTAGGAAATTTCGAGACAGACGGTGCACAAGTAGCTGAGACGTGGTGTGATTACGTCTTCCACTCACAGGCGAACAGACCGGCTCACGGACGGTTGTACAGCCCAAGATATCCTTCGAGTTATCCCAGCAATGTGAGATGTACTTATCACTTCAGCGCCAGGTGAGTGTGTATATTACATACTTAGGGGATGAGGTGTAAAAGGGTGTGGGGATTGTAAAGTTCCGCCATTGAGAAGGGTGGATCCTCCGACTAGACGGGTGTTACGTTTGGAAGGCTACTAGGCCCAACGATTGTTGTCGAGTTCTTGTATTTATGTTCAATCACGCGGATAACTTTGATATCGCGATGTAGGATACGTCAGATTTAGTTCGTAAATGGCGAGATAGATGTCGCTACATATACATTGAATTGTTCCAAGGATATTCCTAGATGATACTCGTAACTTCTTGATGTATAGCGATGTGTAATGCAAGGTTTTCTATGTGTACACAGTGCAGCACAATTTGGCATTGCAGGGATATGTGACCCAAAAGCATTATGATAATGGCGTACTTCAAGTAATATATTAGTCAAATCAATATTAAATATCTTATCTTCTTTAAGTAAACTGCTCAAATAAACTTCGCCATTTACAATGAACAGTTTACAAAAGTTTTCTTTAAAGTCGGGATTATTAAGTCACAAGTCAAGTGCTTTCAAAATCTAATTCCTCCCCTAATAATTCTAAGTACTTTAATACTCGGCATTCTTACTGTTTTAGGCACAACGAGCGGATCAAGTTAGTTTTCGAAGAGTCGTTCCTTCAGAAAGGCGACGAGAGGTATTTAGAAGTTCACTTCTTTAGTTATACCACAGAATATGTAGGAACAGAAGGCCCACTTCCATCTACTAGTGAAAAGCGGGCACACGCACACATAGACGCGTACGTTCTACGTTTTAAAAGGCTAGTCGCTTGCGAAAACTGTTAAATATAATGACGCAGCCGAATTGTAGAATTTATTTCATTTTTATTTTGTTTTAAGCGAGTAATAATTCCTTTTGAGCTAATTTTGTTAATAGATCGTTAACGTTTTAAGGATATTTATCAACAAAAATATGGTAGCTAAAATTAAGTACATCACAAAATTAATGACAGGTGAGAAGGGTGTTTCAGAAAAGCCCTTAGAGAGAGGCTTCAAAAAACATTAAATGAGCGTCCTTTAATGTACGAGGACGCATGTCAATGTGTGCGTGCCTTTTCGCTCGTTGTATTAAACCATCAAACCTTCGGTACATACATATTCTGTGGTAATCCGTCCTTTGCCTTTTGGTGTTATAACTTTCCCACTTTTCAGTTGCCTCAATCGTGCTGACATAATAAAAGTGTTCGATGGACGGACTTCGGCGGCGCCGGTTCTAGCGATGCTTTGTAACGAAGTCGTAGGTACGAATTACTTTGGATTTCTGAGAAAGGATTTCGATTTCTTTAGTGTATTTTTATCTCGGTTTGTGAGGTAGCGTAAAATATATAGGTTTTGAAGTATAAAGTGAGCAGTGTGTTGATATAAATAAACAAAATAATCTGATTCTATAGTTACTTAACCTTTTAACCGTCTGATTTTATATCAGTGGCCGTGCCCCCAGCATCTAACTAGCTCATAAATCGTCAGTACATTTATCATCTTGTCCAAACTGAGCTTTTTTTGTAAAATAGAACCAAAAAATCAAACTGGACAAAGGTCTTTTGTCTTGTAAATACGACTCAGGCAAAATGTGTACGAAAATATTTGTCGGTTAAATTCGTAAAATTGGGCGGTTTATGGGTTCAAAGTATCTTAAAAGTACTCGTAACTAGACATGATTAAAGTTATTATTATTAATTATTATATGGAAAATATTACTATCCTCAAAAATTTTGTTCATTTTTGTGTAGCTTAACATCTACGGAATATATCATAATTTTACCCTTTCCTTCAGGCTATGAGATACTGTCAACGGGACCAGACTTATTGGTACAATTCACAGCCAACTCAAACATCCCGGGCCAGGGATTCAAAGCAAGATACCAGTTTCAAATGGAAGACGACCCTAACGCAGGTTTAGTAAGCATGTCATAATAAATTGTATCATCAGGTGATGTCAATATGGTTCATAATCGGAGAATCGATGAACAGAGCCCCCGGTTTTTAGAAGCCATAGCTGCTAATCAGCTGTCTCTTGTTCAATAATCAAAAAGATCTGACTGTTGACAATGATGATATTTAAATTGAGAGTCTTCTTGATTCTACAAGAAGTGGCCCCGATGGGATTTCTAATCGGAAAATATTACGAACTTTAATGCTAACTTTCGTTACCTATTTCACCTCTTTAATGAATTAATTTCTGAAAATCCTTCCTTAGTTCTCATTTTTGTTATATTTATAAGGAATCTTGAGTAAAATTTCATGCCTCAAGCTTATACCCAGCGGTTTAAGCTGCGCGTTGTCTGTCAGAGAGTTTGATATTTATTTCTTATAAAGTCTCTTAGTGTCTACTATCTAGCTATGTCATCTTTAAAAAAAAAATCACTTTACAACTACATTCACACTTTAAAACTGTCATCAATTAACTGTGAGAACCAGAGTGACCTAACTAACCTTTTTTTTCAAATACAGTTTTGGCCTTTATCGCATTACTAGTAGGGTATTTTAGTAAAACAGAGCAACCTATGTTTAAGAAAAAAATGATAGTTAGGCAATTCTGGTTCTCATAACCTCAATTTAAGTATAAAAACATCTAACTTGGTAATAAAGGAAATGCTGGTATACTGTTACCAAAAAAACCTTAGAATTGGACACAATCCGTCAAAAGATGTATCACATCCTCGACCACTCTGAAGATATCGCAATTAGAGCTCAGAGCTTTTTTAATTAGGTAAGTATGCAAATTTCTTTGATGGGATGTGTCCGGAGTTCGCCCTTAGTGGTAATGTTAATTCTCTTCTCGAAATTGTACAATTATCAATCCAGGATTACTATGAAGGTTGTGTTTGAATCGTTCAGATCCACATGATGTTTACTTTTTCATGCTGATCAAAATATTCGTTACAATAAGCCGGCAATGGGTAAGCAGCTAGGCAATAGCTGCTTACCCAACTTAATACGCTCCAGCGTGCTTAGAAAGAACGCTTGAAGTAAACGTGACGTAAACTCGAACGATTTTAAAATTCAGAAGTGTCGTTTCGGTCATCACATTTAATTTAAATTCAGAATTAATGTATACCCTTCGCTGATGCTTATAATGCTTGCTTGAAGAATTTAAGCCTACATTCTGTAGGATAGTTGTATTTTCGATTTAAAAATCGTTCAAATTTATGTAAGGTTGACGTCAAGCGTTAGCTGGTCCCTCAGATAAGTGGGGAAAACCTGAACACCATCAAGCTATTTTTTCCCATTTAGGTTTTTTTTTTTTAAACAGACTTGGCTACATTCCGACATCAATTTTCAAAATGACTCAAAGGTTGAACATAAGTCACTATCGTCAATGTAGCCAAGTGAAAAATTGCATGGAAAAAAAATACAATTTAAATTTTCTGGCTGACTTTTTACAGAATATTAAATTTTCCTATTAGTCTTTGCTATTTCCTTTTAAACTTGACCAAAATTTAATACAATGATCCACAATAATCTTCTCTTTCTTACAGATGGAGATATTAATAAGAAATCAAGTACAACGGAGGCAATATCCGGCTTAGGACCGGCTGTAAGCGCCGCCAGTAAGTACTTGGAATAAGGTCGCCATTTAAAAACAAAGCGTTTGCGTTTTTGTTAAGAAAATCACCTCATACATTATTAGGAGTGCCATCTTCGTGTGAGATGCTTAGCAGACGGATTTTAAAGAAATATTTCATAATGGAGAAAATTTTAATAAAGAAAATCGACGACGATCCGGCAAAACTTTTAGGATATTGATAAACATAAAAATGTGTACAAAATAAAATATACGAGTACCTATTTTATTTATAAGGGAAATCTAAAATTATTTCCGCATGTATTTTTTTTTCGTAAAAAATACTTATGTTTTGATACAGTCGGTGATTCTTCGAACAGCCCTTTGAAAACTTAAGCGAAATAAGCCAAGAAAGGGTCTTACTATTAGCTGTCAGTGTCTTACTTAAGCTCAGTGACACTGCCAACTCACTTCACCCAAGTTTTCACGTGCAGTCAATATTTCTCCGTTTCTCCGCTCCGCAGCCTCGCTCCGCTTCAATGGACAGGCAGCCTAACAGTGCTGCCTCGCTGCGTTTATTTTACATAAATCTCCTCGCGAAAAGTTAGTTGAAGGATGCGTGAAGTGAAATGTCAATCCTTAGCATTAGTATGGCATCCCATACACACACACACCACACATAAACACATACCACACCACATCTCACTTTGCCTTTACTTAACCTACATTTCCACGGGAGAATTTTACAGATTTATTTTTTCTTTAAAAATACGTTGCCCCACACAAGGAATTTCTCCTGTGTCTTGGGTGCCTTTACAAACATTCAAACTCACATACAGAACTAGACCCGGAACAACTCCCTGTAGGCCATAAAAATATTTGTTCCGTGCGGGAATCGAAACCACGACACGCGGCGCAGCCGTCAAACGTTCAGCTACTGCGCCAGCCGGGTCGTCAAATTAAAAGATTAAAACTGTTTGTGTCGCCTGCTTGGTGTGTATAAGTCAAAAAGGTACGGCGTCAAAACATTTTGCTGCCAAGCAACCGAAAATAACTTCCAAAGTTCAATTGCCCTTAATTAATGACAGAACGACTTCTACAGCTCTACACGTGCCAATGAATTTCAAAAGGTGGAGATCTTCTATTGAGCTTATCTCAAATATGTTTGGTTCATAGAATCGTGCCAAATTGCTTGAGAATTTAGTAACACCAAGGCGGAAGTGTAAGATTTTACTTTATGTGGCATACAAGAGGATAAGAATTTCTCGTGGTTTCAAGAAGAAACGGGTCTTGGCCAGTTAGAATTTATATTCGGTTTAAATTTTCTTTTCTCGCCAGTGGTTTTTCAAATGCGGTAAAGATTGCGAAGAAAATGAATTAAGTACTGTCGTTTCTAGTTTGTCATGAAAATTTCAAAAGTAGTTAGCCTAATAATATCACGCCTGTATTCCACAAATGGGTAGGCAGAGCAGTTAATAGTGTACTCACATTTTGTCATTATCATTATGGCCCATGTTATAAAGAGCAGCCTATTGCCATCAAACATCATGTATAAGTAGAAAAGTGATTGGTTCCATAAAAATATAGTATTTTTAGGGAACACCTTCTACTCAATTCCCCTTTGTATTCTAAATTCAATTATTACAACAATTTATGATCCAACGCAAGATTATAATAACATAAATAAATTATTACTCAAATATTCATAACGTCAACGCAATATCTCACTCGTGACGTAACATCGCTCTAATTCGTAATATTATGAACTAATGTTCGCATTCCATTAGTGAGCTGACACCTTAATTTCAGCGTCATCGTGCCATCAAGTATTCAGCAGTGATAAGAGCAAGACCGGTAAATTGACTTCGCTTCTCTACCCGGCCCCGTACCCGCAGAAAACGCAATGTCATTACGACTTTCTAACCCGAGGGAGGGAAAGAGTCAGGCTGGTGTTTGAAGACTTCAGCTTGCAACGAATAACAGACAATATTATAGAGTAAGTTTTTTTGTCTTTTGAACTATTTCCTTTATTTTTTCCTTGATATGAAACTTACACGAACCTGCAAACGTTAGAACTCCTACGTTTGCCAAAGCTTGCTGCATCTATGGACCTTTCAAACGAGCCAGCCAGCCATGATCCAGTCACAGAGCGATGAGTGACAATCAGTGCACCCTCAATAACACAGTGAACGTTTTTACCATGCCATAATATTCACGTTATCTAACAACTAGAACAAAAATATCTATAAAATATCTAAGTATCTCTTCAAGTGTTTGTCATTCAGATGAGCATGCACCTAAAACAGTTACCAAGACGTAAATTTTAGAAAAGCTTATTTTGAAATACAAAATAACAATATTACTTTGACAAAACAAAGTGGACAAGTATAAAGAATGAAAACAAAGCACTCGAAGCGGTATCGAATAAGCAAATTTACTTTGTTACAGTTGCGAGAGTATGGATTCTCTCGACGTATTTTTGTATGTAGACGGTCGTCTCGAAAAGATGGCATCATTTTGCGGCAACGATATACCGAAGCCAATAATGTCGAATGGACCCAAGTTATCTCTCGAGTTCCGTGGAATATACTCATCGAGAAATAGCAGGGGGTTTAAGATATCATACTCCTTTGTTGAAGGTACGTACTTCTTTTGTTTTTATCTTAATTTCGTATGTGTGGTCATGCTTTGGTGATTGATTGATATCAATTTGTGTTTCTTCGGACTGATTTTTTTCTATCTGTGTTAGTTTAATATTATTGGAAGAAATCTCTATTACAATACATAATATAAGTTTGTGCTTATTTTAACGTCTACTATTTGCTTAAGTGTTGATACTAAAGTTATTGGCCATACAGACACAACATCATTGGCAAAATATGCTTTCCAAAATCGTATATCACTTTGAGTAAATTGTCCAGTATCTACGGCAAAACGATCGATTACTTTCTCATTAATTTCTCTAACATATTACATTACACCACATTTTCATGATATTTGAAAATCTTTTGTCATTTTCACATCGGAATTCAGAGCACCACGTATTGCTACCTCATCATTCTTGATGCCGTCCGCGCGTAATTCCTCACATTTTTCAGAATATTCGCATTTCAAACATGGTGACGATGCGTTTTTGTTTTTTTCTATACTAGAAGATAGAACCATTAAAACGTATTGTTTTTTAGATAGTTGTTTTATGTTTTAAATGATGTAGGATTTAGACAAACAGGTACCTAACAGCACCTTTAAGAAATTTAAAGTGAAGAATGACTTAAAAAATGAAAGAATCGAACTTTGTGCTTCCGAGTAGAGAAACAAATCGTAAATTAATACCCAAAAGTATTGCCGTTACGGAAAGCCTCAATTACGACCAAAATCCACGGACACCAAAAAACAAAAGTAAAAAGTTTTTGACTTTCAGATTACGGGATCGCAACGGGGAGCCAACTTTTAGAATTTCCATGTGCCTTCGTATTTAATAGCAGCGAGCGGGGGAGGGGGGTGGTGACGTCACCGAACCACCCTGGCCTCTATCCAAGGGACACAGAGTGCAATTACTTCTTCTACGGCAACGAAAACGAGAGAGTACATTTACATTTCACTTATTTCGACGTCGAAGGTGTGGTCCCGTAAGTAATTCATTTGAATACTATTAGGTTTAGAAAAGTCTTTCGTGAAGTAGCCTTCGTCACTATCTGAATGCGGTAGTAGGTACTCGTAGTTGATAAAGGTTATTCAAACCAAGATTTGTTTCATGAAGGGTAGAGATTAGTGATAAAATATGCTAAATCCCTCGTGATCTAGGTCTGACAGGACATGGACTTTCTGAAGTGTCGATTTTCGTTAAATTACTCTCACATTTTTTTGTTTTAACCACATATTATTTTTGTATTTTAATACCAATAGATCCTCCTTGACAAATAAAGAACTTTCTTAATGTGTTGATTTAAAATAAAAGAAGTTTCCATTTCAGGTGTGAAGCTGTATCAGCCAGTGACTACGTCCAGTTTTACAGTCAAATGATCGAATCACAAAGCCACAGGCACTGTGGTCAACTGAAAGAGCTCCAAGTGACATCAGAGAAGAATTTTCTAAGAATTACCTTCAAATCCAACGACAGACTTGATGCTACAGGATTCAAAGCAAACTACTTATTTCTACGAGACTCCGAGATGCATAGTATAACTATGCCAAATTCTATAGACAAAGGTTTGTATTATATTCTTTACATTGAGTATGAATGTGCATTACAAGAGTAGAGGTAGACCAAAGAAAATATGGATGGATTGTGTGAAAAATGATATTGCTAGAAACGAGGTGACTTATTAGATGACGGCAAATAGAGGATGCTTGGACGAAGGAAACATGCTGCGCCGACCCCAAATAAATTGGATGAAAGTGATAAAGGCACGTCTTCTGATGTCGTCAAGAGCGTCAAAACAGTAGCCAATCATCAATAAGCTTTAAGACGCGACAATATCGATTGTCCAATGATAGTAGTTCCATTTCCTTATATACACCTCAAGAATTCACTCCACGTATTATTCTATCAACTCCGTGTACAATTTCTTAGTGTTTACTTATGATTAAGTTAGTTTGCGAGCTTGAGTTCAAACTTGAAGACAATTGGGTTCTCCTTTAGGATACGGAGCGTCATTCCAAGGAGGTGTTTTTGTTATACCAAGTTCTAGATTTACTTGCAAACTTTAGCTACGTTCGTGTGGACGAGTATCGAGTTCTGCACTGACACTATATTATGCGAATTCGG
The DNA here is from genome assembly GCA_905147745.2 of Phlogophora meticulosa. NCBI lineage: Eukaryota > Metazoa > Arthropoda > Insecta > Lepidoptera > Noctuidae > Phlogophora > Phlogophora meticulosa. The sequence goes on along the minus strand of LR990528.1, from coordinate 5,980,877 downwards.
TACCGGTTGTAAATATTTCATCCACTGTTAAATAAATAATTTTTCGAAGGGAAAATTTAATGTCCCTTAAAATACGTTCTAGAAATTATTTAACAGCAGTAAAGTGTCCGGAGTAGGTAAGTAATAATTTAGGACACTTTTAACAACTTTTTAACTGTTGTTTGAGGGACTGTTTGTACGTAGTCTGAAATCAGTAAGAGTGTATTACGTTTTTGAAACTTAGTAGATCATCGTTCACAAGAAGTACAGAACATTTTGAAAATATAAACTCACGTCTTTATCCCATGGGGATAGGCAGAAACCACAGAACGTAACCCGCTACCATCCTTACTTACTGTTATATATGTACATCTGGTCATACACGTACGCCGGTTGTGTAGTGCTACGCACATAATAAATTAATTTGAAAATGTAAGTAATTGAATTGAAACAAAATAACTTTGAATCATTTAAATCTTGAACATAAATGGTTTCAATTTGAACTATGACGATAAAATAATCATGTCTGAAGTCCATCGAAGTTAATACCAGTGTTACACGTTACTGTAAATCATATCAATGTCTCAAGCAAATCTCGTTTAACTTTTGAGTAAAAACTTTTGAGACAGTAAATTCATTTTTTTTAATTTTAAGTATTTACATATATGCAACTATGCCATAAAGTTTACTATATACATATTTACAAAAACAAAATAAAATTAAAAGCCGACTAAGACACTCAGGCGTCAAAGTATTCCTCTGCATCGCTGTCATCTGGAAACGTGCCCAAAAGACTGGCAGCATTGCCACGTTGGATGGTAATACTAATTATTTGGGCAAAAAATGAGCCAGCCCTCTGGTCACGCGAAGTGTCAATCAGTCGTCGAGAAATATCGTTGACTACCAACTCCACTAAAACCCGTCCCACTAAAATTCCTCATCCAATGACGTTCAGCCACTATTGCATGTAATCCGTCTCTCGAACGCTATAAGCTTTTCAGGTCCATTCAAATCACGTCCATTGTGTTCTCGTTCTTCTAACAATAAAGATGTGAGTGTGAATTTGCGGACCAACAAGAGAATTTAAAGACCAAATTAAGCTGAGTTAGCCCAGTTTATATTGAAATTTTGTTTGCTTGTTTTGATTAATCTTCTTTTCGTGTATGTTCGAGATACCTTTTGTGGCCTTACCAACTATTAAAATAGTAATAATATTAGCCGGTTACTGCCCCACTGCAGGGTAAAGAGGCTTCTTCTCAAACAGATAAGTCACGAGAATTTATCACCACGCTTGCTCAAGGCGGGTTGGCAATTTAAGACTTATATTAATTTCTAGTCCAGTCTACCCCAAGCTGGTTTATTCACCGATGCTGATGTCTGAGAAAAACTTAGAAAATACATACATATTAATTAAAAAAATCATACTAGTACTGGACAGATACAAACCTATAGCATGCATAAGACTAGTGTGCCATCATTACATTACTATTCATATCAACCAGTAGCCATTACGATTTTCATCCACAACCAAATAACACAGAGCACAGAAAATTCTCGGAGGCGGCACTGTCCACACTTTCAATACAAAACAAGCCTTTTACTTGCGATAGTACAAAAATGACGTGTAGAAATAGACGACTATAAAGCCGGTTCGGAACAAAAGTTCTGAACTGAAGTACTACCGTCTCTAAACTATCTCGCGTTTCCGTGCTCTATGAAATTTCTTATCTTACCTTTCACAATGTGCTTACTTTTATTGTTGATTTTCATTCTAAACACGGGTGGCTTTTCACTGATTAAATCTATTTAAGTGTGAGGTGGGTAAGCTTATTAATTAATACAGCCAGAACGAAGCACTCGTCACAATCCCTGACGCTTAAGCAAATCCTCTTAGTTACGGGTAAATGGGATAGGATTAAAGGGATATAGGGTACCTAATGATTGCAAAATGAATTGGGGACAACCCTGCAACAAAACTGATGAATTTAGAAATGGTGATGGTATTAGGAGATGCTATATTTATTATTTGAATACACATACATAATTGGTATTTGGTCATTACACACGTGAATTCAAATGATTTGAATTGCAATATCTGATTAACTAGCGTTATTTGCAATTTTATTTATTGATGTTGTAAAGATTTAAGTTCTTCTTAGTTTGTTCCGCTACGTCTTCATTCTAAGCAAAACCACTACAATTAACTGTTAATATGAGAAGAATAAATCAGCTGCTTTAACGATTTGAAAATCTAAGAAACAGGAAATGTCTTTTTATTCCAGAACTTAGCGTTAGTCCCTTACTTAAGGTCATTCATAATGATGGGTAAAATGAGCCCTGGAAAGGTTTAGGGTACAGAAACTCTAACCTTGTATATTGTATAATCAATACGTAACAGTATTCAATAGCGAATTTCAATTACAATTACAATTTAAGCACTATTGTTAATGGTACATTAACTATTAACCATATTCCTAACAAAGACATAATAATGAACAGATTGTAATTAATTCTATTGTTTCAGGTACCACGTGTTACACGTCAAAACTCCTAATATTTGTATGTTTGTGCAGAGCCATTTGGAATGTCAGATAGTGATACTACCAAAGAACTAAATTTGTACCGTCGGAAATAAATTATGGAATAAAAATATCAGTGTTACTGTGGGGTGTTTTAATTTGACTAAAAAAACCTTAATTTATTTAAAGCTGAAGAGGCATATAGCGAAGCTAATGATGACGAGGGTGACTTTTAAAGTTATGAAATTGCAAACATTGCTGAAACACCAAACAAACTATTATTAATTGATAAATGATGAATGATAAATGATAATGATAATGATAATGATAAATGATATTTATTTCGGTGTGTTTTTAGAAACACACTCTGAGAAGAAACACCGCAAAAAACTATCATGGTCAGATCATGTGAGCACCATACAGATTAGTGTCTGAGATTGTCTCTTTGACTAAAAAACCTTAATTTATATAAAGCTGAAGAGGCATATAGCGAAGCTAATGATGACGAGGGTGACTTTTAAAATTATGAAATTGCAAACATTGCTGAAACACCAAACAAACTATTATTAATTGATAAATGATGAATGATAAATGATAATGATAATGACAAATGATATTTATTTCGGTGTGTTTTTAGAAACACACTCTGAGAAGAAACACCGCAAAAAACTATCATGGTCAGATCATGTGAGCACCATACAGATTAGTGTCTGAGATTGTCTTTTGAGGAAAGAACCAGACAGATATAAGTAGACCTGTCCAGTCGGTGCAAGCATTTGTCATTAATCGTAGAATTAAACTCTACGATTACTGACCTCAAAACTAAGGAGCTCAACGGTAATAATTGGGTTCTACATAGGTAGTTGATTTTTATCTTAAATACGACCTTAGCACACAGGTCAATAAAGTACAACCCTCACGCATGCCACTATGTAGATTTGTACCTACCAAATAAGGTACAGGCATCACATACCCACAATCCTCCATACTCATCATTAAAATGTGGAAGCCAAATACCTCTGGGCATCCCTTCAAAGGATTGCTCCATCGACTCCAGGGGTGACGGACGTGCAACCCAAAGAGAGACATACAAACATAAAATAAGGTCAAAAAGAAGATAAATTATCATCCAGGTCACGTAAAAATCAAGAGATCGAAGTTTAACTTCGCGATTTTAAGACCCTCTCAACAAAATCCAAATGATTATTTCTCTGAGAGTTTTGGACCTAGAAAAACTGTCAGATAAGAAAGTGAAACGGGTTAAGTTTAGGATTAAATTTATAAGTTTAAGAGTTATTTGTAAAAGTTCTAAAATATATTTGGGTAGATTAGAATTATATATTATTATGATTACACCTAATATCTACTTAACTCTTTCAAAACACATAATTTACAAAGGTGGATATAATGCTATAGTCTTTATTAACAATCAACCTTTGGGTGTTGCAGAGACAAACAGTGGTAGGTGCGATTTTGATAAGTAAAGGATCCGAATACATATTTCATTACATACTCGTATATCAATATTTCAAGATATTTAAATTGAAAATATTTATTTCAGACCAAACACTCAGTATTGATACACGTCCATATTATTTAGCTAGTAGGTGAATACTTATAACTTTGTTCGTAAAATTTAAAGTGATTATTATTTATGTCCATATGTGTAGGTATACATATGTACATAAATAATGATCATGAGTGTATACTCATGATATGATATTAGGTATCATATCCTATTTGTTTGTATCTCTTTTTTCTACACAAATAAATAAACATAAACACACGAATATACTTAAAGAATATAACAGGAAAACAGCGCTGTGAAGACACTACTGCCAAGTTATTACGAATGTGCTTACGAACTATAACTTTAAAGGATAAAATCGGTTAATATCAGTATGATAAATCCTAACTATAAACACTCCAGCTTTTCCAATATTTCTCTATACGTTTCAAAAACATTAACGTTTCAAAAACATTAACGTTCTTAACATTTCGATATAATAATTTCTTAGTTAAAAGTAACAAAGTACTGGATAAACTGAAATAATATTCCGAAATTCTACGAAACATTTGCAAGTTATTGGCTTTGCAAATAATCACTAGTGTATGAAATGAATAATTCCAATTCCTAGTAGGTTCCTAATGAGAATTTCAAATACGATTTCCATAAAGGCTGAACATTGACTGTAGCAGCTTTTGTTCAAGAAACGTAAACTTAATAGGAATTGTAAAGGCTGAATGAAGGAAGAACAAGCTTTACATATATTATTCCCATTACAAGTTAGTATTCTAGTTTCATTCGGTCTTCATTTTACGGTAAGTACTTATACTCGAACTACCTATGTACCCTTCTTTTCTCCTTCTCTATCAAGTCCGTTCAAAGATTGTTTTTAAGAAATATCTTTTTAAACACTCCAAATAGCTCTTAAAACTATCATTTGTCAGCTTTTATGAAGAACAATAAAGAGTATTGTATTCGATTCTATTATAAATCAGTAGCTAAAGCAGCTGCTGTGGTTTTTCAAAGGAGGCATTTTGGCAACAGCCTCTTTGCCTCTGAATCTGCTGTCTCCAGCCAGATAGTTTATCGTTGTTCACATTGAAAGTATAAACAGTTCATATTTATTACTAAACTGTTTTAAACACAAGTCGATAGCATAAGTTTTGACTAATATAACCTGCTGTGACAGATTGACGGACAAACAGGCAAACTTGTAACGTAAACGAAGACGTATTCACTATACACAAAATGCCAGAATATTATGCCTCACCGTGTTAATGACTATTCCATAAACTGACTTATAATTAAGTAAACCTAAGTTAATATTCATCCAACTACGAACGGGCTTTATAACAAAACGCTGGCGGCGGAACAGAACCTTTGGCTAGCACATAGACTTTACAGTTTGCATATAATTATGCCGGACATTTGAGGAACATTTTGAGGAACTACGGACTTAGGGCTTATGCATAATGGAAGCGGTGAAACGAGCAGCGTAAGAGGGGTAGATGAACTGTTACGAAACTTCGAAGATTTATTGAGTTTTGTTGCATGTGCAGCTGTTACTGGCAGAGTTACTACAGATGTGATAAAGTTTAGAAGTAATACTAGCCAGTTACTATCCCACTTGAGCGCAAAGGCCTCTTCTCACACAGAGAAGGTACGAGCATTAATCACCATGCGTGCTCAAAGTGGGTTAACGATCTCAGACTCATATCTATATAATACTAGCTGACAAAGCAAACGTTGTTTTGCCATATAAAATGTTTGGGATGGACCACCCTTAACATAAAATAGATGTTGTCCGATTCGCATACCTAACTGATATGCACACAAAATTTCACGAAAATCGGTGGAGCCATTTCGGAGAAGTTTAATTACAAACACCGTGACACGAGAATTTTTTATATACGAAAGAAGATAAAACAAAGTCAGGTAAGTTCCACCATGTATAACAGGACCGATTTATATGATTTTTATAGCAGAATATATTGTATTAAAACATCGGAAAATTTCACAATAATATAATAATATAGAAAATTCATTGTATGACACATTTTGTATGGAGCGATTCAACATTTATTGAGGCGGTATGAAATTGACCGAGTCAGGTAGCTACTAAGAAGTCCAAGTATCCTCAAGTTATTGTCTTTCACAGTAAGGTCTAAGATAAACTAATGCTCATGCGAGAGGCTTGCATAATCCTTTTGGTGCTGTCATAACATAAGAAAAGATTTTAATAAGTCTACAAATAGCTGTCCAAGATATCTATCGGTGACACTAGCATGGAACTGTGCCCATGAAAGAAACCGCCACGTATGTGCGACAATCATCGCGGGGTGGCTGGAAGCAGCTGGATGGGAGCAGCCTTACGACTGAAGATACTAATGAAGACTAAACTTTGACGGCACGGTTGGCGCAGTGATTGAGCGATCGGCTGCTGCGCCACGTGTCGTGGGTTCGATTCCCGCACGGAATGAATGTTTGTATGGCGTAAAGGAATTTGTTCCGGGTCTGGCTGTTTGTGTATGGGACTTTAAATGTTTGTAACACGCACCACGATATGGGAGAAATTCCGTGTTTTTGGCTACATTAATTTAAAAAGGAAAAATAAATATAATAAGATATAATCAGACCTGTACTCCATAAGGATTGTTGAAAGTTGTTTTGTCCCGTCGCATACAAGGCGAGTTTTTGTTTTTTTTTTCTAGTGAGCCCTTTTAGCCATTATACGGTTAGAGACATATTCATACTCCAGACTGCTGTCAAGAAAATTCTTCACGGAAAATTTCAATAACACTGCCCAACCTAGAAAAGAACCCAGAACTTCAATTCCAGCAGTCGCGCTTGCTTACATAAACAATATAAACACATCTTAAGTTCTGTACCATAATTCAATCGTACTAAGATAATAATAGGTCTGTTGTATGTATCCAACGCTGTCGGATACAGACCCATGCATATAATTATACCAGTACATGTTTCGTAAATAGAAGACAATGGAGGGATAAACCTTCTTGGATTTATGTTAACACCCGTCTCAACGTACTTTAAGTTTCTGGTAATACAAAATTGAAACTGCGAAGACAAGTTTTTATGGTAATGAATCTTCTGAACGACCAGAAACTTCGATTTGTAAGTTATGAAACGTTTCGGTCTATGACCTAGATTGAGTTTCAACTGAGTTACAAAAATGTGGAGTTTATTTTTTAATTGAAACAAAAGATAAATGTTACAAATACCTTTTGTTTTAAAGGCCTGTAATTTGAAAATGGAAACCAAAAACGGCTTAAAGAAATCTGCCAACAAATTTAAATATTAAATTCATCGCGAAAGTCAAAAAGTTACAAGAAATAAAAAAATATACGATCCAATTCTCAAAAACATAATAACTAGTTTCGTTCACCCTTGAGTAAGCAAACATAAAGCTTTAAATAACACTTACTTAATTAATTTTCAGCGCGATGACGTATCCCTTAGGGCAACAGATTTTTTTTATCTGTCCGTCATTGAATTTTAAGCATGAAATTCGTTGAAAGTCTGACAGCTCAAGTAATGAGACCCCCTTCCCCCGTGAAAACACTATTTGGTAAACTAAAAGAGCTTATAAACAGCTCAACAAACACAGTATCAAGATGTATTTTTTTTTGTACCTAGATATACAATTGGTGGTCAGCATTACCAATTCTATATCTCTTCTACGAAGAATAGACAACGTTTTTTCTATACAACTTGACATCTCTTCTACTCGAACACGGGGCGAACCGTAGACTGTAGGGAATAGAAAACTTTCTTCTCTTCAGTTTTAACATTGCCATGCTTAGGACGGTAGAAATCTTTCAACAATGTGTCTTTTTGTCTATTCTTCCGTTTACAAAACCCGTTTCTATGATGGTCATGCTACGCGTGCTGTAATAGGAAGTTATTAGATCCTGTATTGCAAGCTACGAGATAACTAAAATATATTACTTTGGTGCCGAAGAATTTGGTTCCCAGTTTACCGACGCGACTATTGCCGCTTAGTGATCCAAAACTGCACAAAGCCTCTGTAGCTAAAAACTTTCCTCTAAGTACTTACTAACTGTGTAACTTGTATGCATTATTCATGGAAATTCGCTAACCGCTCGAAAATTGGACCAACCGATAATAATTTATGAAGGCGACGGACCGCGTCTATCGGACCGTACAAAAGGACTGAAGGATTCACTTTCCGAATTGTTTACACTGCCGTGATGTGGGTGAAACTGACGTCTAAGCGGTTTAGTTCCGAACAGTCGCCGGCTGTGACCGCAAATTGTGGCGTACAAGAAAACGCTTTTGTCTGACCGTGGACATAGAATAAGTAAATCGCATAGACGCGACAGTCATGTTATTTCCATGACATGACTCACCAACACCAATAGCAAGGGTAGGTTTTTGATATTCGAGAGCTTAGGAGTACCTAACCGACTGTCGTGAAGAAATGTGAATAATTATGATAAGTAATGTGTAAAGTATAAATTTAATATGTTTTATGAAAAAAGGCAAACCAAAGAACAACGCGCTTACCCATAATTTTCATTAAGATCAAATTGGAGTTTAGACTCGTTTCATAAACTTAAGTTCAAGTTTATTTTGAAAGCCAAGTATGTATTTCGACAAACTATATAATCACGTGACTCCAAAATTAACATAGAAATCGTATTGGCTTTAGACCAGAATTACAATTAGTTTGAAGTGTAAGGCCCCAGTTGGATGGTTTCACCTAAAGATGGTATGGCCAGGTAGGCAGTGAATTCTGAGACGCCAAATAAGTTGAGATAAAGGTTCGCAAGGGAATGAAGCAATGGATTGCGGCCCAGAACAGAACTGTCTCCTCTATACATATTTGTTCTATGCGAGATGTTAATGTCCAAAACTCGGATCTTCAAAGAGGACCTATACAAACTGCATGTCTAAGATTAATGAAGTTTTGTCGAGTGTCTGAACTAAGTATTTATTGCTGTTTAGTTATATGTTTATTATAAGACGTTGTGATACACACATGATTTATCGTTGATACTGGAGGGTAACGTTGTTGTCTATTATGAAGGGGTTCTGAGGCCTGCATAGCGTTGCGTTGACCTTGACCATATAAACACGCTTCTTACTGCAGGGTTTTAAAGCAAAAATGTAACTGACAATAATTGCAGAAAAATAACTTTAGAGTCCTCTGAGAAGAAGAAGAAACCGGCAGACTCCCGATCACCGTAGGCGACGGCCTGCGGGCGACGATCACCGGGTAGATCGCCATTTGATCAGAAACCATGCCCAAGTCGTATTCCACGCGCACCTCAAGGTAATGTGTCAGCAGAATTGATGGGGCCCACTAGGAAGCCGAATCCTGCCAGGGTTGCAGGATGTTCAAAGGATTTACCGTGACTCTGGAACGTAAACGACAAGGACAGAACACGGATGGGTTTCAGTAAAAGTCTGACACGCCCTCTGGTTCAACCCTGAATGGGAGAACTCATTGGATGATTTCCCAGCCTTAAAAAAAGCGTCCTCTGAGACCTGTTATATTCAACATTTAGATCGTATTTACGGATTCTTGCAATTTAAAAGAAACGAGAAATAAAGGTTTTATAAATCGCTTACCAGCGTTATTTCATTTTCTTCTTTTAAAAATTATCGTTATTCATTCTACGCATATATTGACGATTAACATAAATATTTTTAAAACAGTATAAGAATGACCCCAATATAGGTATGTTAATTTATTAAAAAGTAGCCTCAATGTAGGTATGTTAATTTTCTACTTAACCTGAAATCCGCCCCCTTAAAGTGCGTTTCAAAATAAATTATGCAAAGCTTTCCTTGCAAGGGTTGTTATGTACTTCTTTAACAATTTGAGGCAAGTTCTCTTTTTCGATATTAAAATCAGAAATATGTAAAGAAAATTAAGTAATTAACTTCTTGACCTTGTGATTATAAGTGCGACTGCTGTGCATGGTGTCCTGACCTTACAGAACTTCTAAATATTAATTCGAAGGTTAAACGTCGGATCACATTCTGAGAAAATTGCGGGCACGGAGGAGTGTTACATTTAGTACTGTTTAACACCTTAAACGCCAAGTGACCGACATACATTTTCTATTGTATTCACACACGTACATTAATTATTTTATTTTTAAATACGTCGCTCCACACTAGGTATTTCTCCTTTATCGTGGGTGCGTTTACAAACATTCAAACTCACATACACAAACAGCCAGACCCGGAACAACTACCTGTAGGCCATACAAATATTTTTTTCCGTGCGGGAATCGAACCCACTACACACAGCGCAGCAGTCGATCGCTCAGCAACTGCGCCAACAGTGCCGCCAATTATTTTCTTTTGTGTCTCGTTTTCTGGCAGTTAAGGTGTTCAGTTTATATGAAGAAGGAGTGCAGAAAACTAAAGCAGTCGGGTTTCGACCACTAGTAAGCAGAAACTGTTTCACAAAAAAACTGAAACCCTGACTCCAGAGCTGGGTTTATTTACCTATATTTCAGGAGACAGTGAATTATTCTAGTATACTTTAACATTTTGCAAGTTCTTCGCAATAAATATATTCAAAATCTAATTAAGTACCCACTTAATTTTTACTTTCATAGGCCTAAATAAAAACAAGGTTTCAATCTAACCAAAAAGAGATCAACTTAAAACAAAATTCAACAATATAAAATCCAAAACAGTGAGATGGATTTACCTATTAAAAAATTCGTTACGGAAAATTACGAATTGGTTTTCCGAATTGCTTTTCCAAATACCTCTGCAAAACCCTTCTGTGGATACAGGCGTGATGTTATGTTTATTAACGAAATGACAAAGTCAGGTCTGATTAATAATTACTGTGTTGTGGGCGGATTTGCGGCTACCGTCACAAATCCCGGTACGGGGCGCTAAACAGAAATGTTATCAGAATTTCCCAGAAATCACGGTCGTACCTGACCGCCCACTGATTAACAAACACGATGTGAAATGGGCTCTCGGGCTATTTACATAACAAACCAATACCAAAGTAAAAGTACCAGCCTATTACTGTCCCACTGCAGGGCAAAGGCCTCTTCTCGTACAAAGAAGGCACGAGCATTAATCACCACGCTTGCTCAAGACGGGTTGGCGATTTCAGACTTATATTAATTATATAAGTCCAGGTTTACTCACGATGTTTTCCTTCCCCGATGTCAGTGATGTCCAAGATAAACTTAGAAAATACATATGAATTGAAAAACTCACATTGGTACTTGCCCAGGTCTGAACCCACAACCTCGTGCACAAGAGGCGAGGCCTTTACATAACTGGCCATGCTTTAATTCGTGAGTTGGTGCCAGCATTATTTATAACCCACACAATTAAACATTAAGTTGAGCTCTACGATAACTACATGCTTTCACTGACTGGACAAGTCTATTAATATCTGTGAGGTGAAAAGAAATAAAAAAGATTTATTTAGCACAGAACAAATATGTCACATCACAGACACTAATCTGCATGATACTCTTATGATCTGCCCAAGTTACTGTCTGGGTTCTGACCTTCGTCTCAGAGTAGTCAGGAAAATACATACCTAGTTTTAAGAGATTTTAGTTATTGACGTGTAAAAGTGTTTGTACAAAACAAATTTTTAGAAATAAACATCACTTATTATTTAAGCTTTTAACTGGAATGTGATTTTTTTATGTAGGCATATAATTGTTTAGCTTCATCAGTGTAGCTTATTTTCTATTTTTTTAAAGATTTTTGTGTCTTTTGAATTTCAATTACCATATATATGTATTATTTAAAATTTAAATTACGTCGTTGATTTACAGGTCACAACCGCGACTGTTGAGCTTGATGACTTGGGTTCGATTCCCGGGTCGCTCATTATCGTTTTTAGTATTTCCACCTGAAATTTGTGCCCGGTTGATGACAACAGACTCGATAAACATAACTGGCTCAATGTGGGTATACTATAAGTACACTTCTACCAAACCCTTAGGGCAACACATGCGTGATGTTTTATCAAAACAGTGCTCCTTTTTAGAAGCATTTAATGCATAAGAGGTTACTCAGTTGATGATTCTAGTGTCAAACACATCGTCTTTTGGTGCAACGTCCCCAAGACTTTCAAAGTCAAAATAAAGACGTTAAGATTTGCGTTCTTTCAAGAAACAGCCTATCACTTGAAACAATATCTATTTCATTTAAAGAAAAACAATAAACAAAGTAAACTTAGTTGTAATGCCGAATATATAAAGAAATGTAATTAACAAAGACTCTAAATTAATTGAAGCTAGTGAAAACAACGTTTTACTTAAGAGCGTTGAGTGCTTCTTACTTTTCTAGAACACTTAGCTAAGGCTTTATTGCCTAGTATCACATTTTGAACGCTCACCAGGTTTCAACAGCTTTCAGGACATTCCTGATTACCTATACAGTGTTAAGGTATCGAAGATGGTGATGAGAAATAAGTGGACTGTATAACTGGCTGGTACAAACAGACATGTATACAACGCGGCAGACACCAACCGACCCGCGCCGCCCGTCGCCCGCTTGTTATTACAATTACTTCAAAATTGTAACCTAAAATCATTTTATTTTTTTTGTTCAGTCACTTCCAATAAAATTAGGTACTGGCAATGGTTACACAATGGTTGGTGGATTATGAGGAACTCGTGGCCAAATAAAAACTACCGCACGGGTTGATCGAAGGTTAAGCTATACTTGCCGAGGTCAGTCTGTGGATGGGTGACTGTTTGTAACATATCGAGACTTCAACGAAAAGATAGATGGATTGTGTGAAAGATGATATGGCTAGAAAGGTGGTGACTTTTGAGGTGATGGCAAATAGAGATGTATGGAAGAAGAAGATATGCTGCACCTACTCCAAATAAATTGAGATAAGGGAAAGAGGTTGATGAGGATGACGATGATTTTACATATCGTGAAAGCCGAGTTGGTCCGAGGAGGGATGACCATTGACCATCCATAACATACCAAGGCTTCGTGCTTTGTAAAGCACGCCAAGCCAACTGTCACATGTAGATCTTTGACAGTCGTTTTCGTTAGTCAGAAGCTTTAAAGTGTGACAACCAATTTTACCAATTGGGTATCGCTTTGCTAGTTACGGGGTAGTGGAAGTCAGATAAGTAGTCACTAGATGTAAATTCTGGTATTCAGCTGCTTTCGATAAGACTTAGAGGCGAAATCGACATAGTTGGGAAAATATTTGATTTCGATGTATGATTTTACATTGAGTCACAGATATGTAATTTGCTAACAGAAATTTAGCATCCCGGTCGATGATAGGAAAATATTATTATCCCCACACAATAAAGCACTCAGGCAACATATGATTCCTGACGTTGCGTAAGCCAATCATAATTTTAAATGCAAAACACTGCCCGCAGAACATAATTATGCGCGATCTACATATTATTAATAGATATTTTAAAAGCTTTAAAAGCTATTAACATTATTTTGGACGTGTTGGATGAGTTTCGTACTTATGCTACATTAAACGGTCGGCACGGTTGGCGCTGTGGCTGAGCGATTGACTGCTGCGCCGCGTGTCTTGGGTTCGATTCCCGTACGGAACAAATATTTGACGACCTATGTGGCGCAGCGGGCGAAGGTCCGCCTGCGACGCAGGAGGTTGCGGGTTCGATTCCCGCCTTGGGACAAATATTTGTACGATCTACAAATATTTGTTTCGGGTGTTCTGGGTATTTTCTATGTATGATAAAAAAATATCTATCTATGTAATGTATTGTATTAAGTATATCAGTCATCTAGTACCCATAACACAAGCTCTGCTTAGCTTGGGGCTAGATGATGCTGTGTGGACTGTCCAGCATTATTTATTTATTTATTTTATTTATTTATTTGTATGGCCTACGGGTAGTTGTTCCCGGTCTGGCTGTCTGTGTATGTGAGTTTGAATGATTGTTAACGCTCCTACGATACAGAAGAAATTCCGCATAGCTTGGGGCTAGATGATGCTGTGTGGATTGTCCAGCAATATTTATTTATTATTATTATATTATTATTACTTTTAATTTTGTATAATGATTAAACTGTTGATTTATTTATTTAAAAATGTTACAATTATTTTAGCCCTTGGCCTCGCACGGTTTGCACTTCTTTTAAGCACAATTTTCGACTAATTATATTATTATACAAGTTGTATAAGTGAAAAACTCTTAAAGGTCATCAATTTTACTATGAGAGCGAAATAAAAATTGTGTAAAATAAATGTTATGGTGCATCTGGTACTTATTGAACGATTTCCAAGCAAACCCTGCAGTCTCAAAGTATAAGTTCCCTTCACTACCTCGTTGGTCATGGTTGTGGTTGCAAGTGCAACTGCTGGGCATGAGGTGCTGGCGTTGATTTCAGGATCGGGCAACGTGTCATTAGAGATTTCCACATGGAATGAATCAGCAGCAGCAGCCTGGAGTCTGTATTTCATAGGTCAGAGGCAATAGGTTCGTCATTAACATACTGGTTGTACAATTACACCTCTACTGAACCCAACAATACAGACGTGATATAAAATTAATGAATTAACATAACATTTTATTTTATTTACACCTTTCATAAAAAAAAATATATATATACACATATTTTGAAAATAATGACGTTTTCCATTTATCGAAATATCTTCGACTTATAAAATAATAACAATATATTTTTAAATGTTTTGTTTTTTTTATATTGAAATATTTAAAAATGTAAATTATAAGAATGTGTATTTAATAAAGGAGATAATAATAAATAACAATAATAAAAAATATGTAATGTCCCACGAAATATCTGTAAAGAAAAAATTAACACTATTTTTGTAAGCTAAACAGAATCCTGGTCTTCCTACACGTACGTGTCTAATGGACGAGGTTCAAGTGAAGTATACACCTGCATTATTAGAGTCGTTAGTTGACGGGTACCGCGAGTGCATTCTACTAACACCTAGTATCTGTTCCACCTATCTTCTGCAAGAGGTGTTCAGTTAGGTAAATAAGTAATCTTCAAGAGAGTGAAGAACGGTGTGTAATGTATATTCTGAGCTAAGCTACACGTTACTGACAAATGCGTGAACTGTATCAACAGACTTTGTGTGTGAAATAGTTTCATACATACACTTTTTCAATTTTTTTTTAAACTAGTAAATATGTATGACTTACAAAAACGTTTGACGTAAACGTAACGTCGATTTAAACAATTCTAACATTAAAAATATTACTATCCCGTAGCATTTAGGTGTAAATTTATGAGACAAGCACAATAAGTTTCAGCCATAGATATTAATAAAGTTTAAAAAAAAACTTTTATACTCAAAAAGAGCAATTTCAATTTTAAAATCGTTCTAATTCCAGTATTATTAGATAAGATATTAAAATAGTTTAAAAATATGCTAAACTTGCAAAATTTGAAAGAAGTCTTGTTAAGTAATAACAAGACTTCTTTCAAATTTTGTTATTAACCCAAGACTTAGTGCTGATTAAAAGCAAACAAATTATTTTAAACAGACTTCTTGCAAACGATGTCCTTCTTTTACTTTTACTCCAGATATAAACGACGAGATTGCCTGTTTTAAATACAGACCTTTAGAAAGAATTAACTTGACAAATAGGAGATTTAAAAGGATGAGTACCTATCAATTAATTTGTTCGTGAGCTGGCTAAATTAATTCTAACCACTTCCTTCTAAATTTAAAAATGTAATGAAGAGTTTTTGAAGATGCTGTCTTTATTTTGAAACTACATATTTGTAGGTTTATTGTTCTTCTTTTGCGAATTTAAAGTCATTTCAGGCTGTCCCAATGAGAGCCTTATACTTACATATATTTGCCAGTAAACTGTTTTTATAAATTGCAAACTAATTAATCTTAAAGCAACCATGGCTTTTCATGTGGATTTTTTTTCTTTTTTTTCTGCTAGGGTCTATATTCGGACTGTATTTTAGAGCTCATGTTATCGTTCCCGCTACAACCTGCGTACATGCTTCTAGAAGGTACTGGCAACCGAAAAAAACAAAAGACGCACGCCCGCGACTCTAGTCGTGACGAGTCAGTCGCCCGCGTATCGTCGCCATGTGAATCTGAATCTGAAATACATATTAAATGTCAAAATATTAAAAATTATGGATGTTCTTAAAAATAAGATACTTATACAGGGTGGAAGGGACATCGACACATCATTTCTATCTAATTCAATGAGACTTCTAATGAGAGACATGTATTATTTTACTTTTAATTTACAGTCATTACACCCATTAAGGAAGAAATGTTTTTTTTTTCACTTTAAAGTAAAGAAAAGGAAAAGGCAAAGAAAACATTCAATGCTAGGGGATTCAGAGTCATATACTGAACTCATGGTATCAGGTTTTACATCGATGTGTTAACAAACTCAATGATATTCAAGTATTTTTTGCGTCAATCGTCGTTTCTTTGGCAGATTACTTCTTATCATTTTCCTTTTACTTTAGGTATTTGACAACTTCATCTTTCCTGGCAGCATACAACAACAAAATATCACTACCTATTTAAATCGATCGTTCAACCCTTCAGGGATAACATTAGCATACATACAAGTTACTAACAATAATCTCAGCTTTGCATACCACTCAATATCAATCGATTAGAGTATTAGTTCTGAGCTCACTACTCGAATACTCGATCATTGTTCAAGAGCATTCAGCCTCGTCTTCATATCGTGTTTCAATCCGTTTCGCATACAGTTCTAGTGTTATATAGTATTAATGCGTCATTGACATTATTCCACACCGTGAGGGTTTAATCTGATGTTATGACGTCATCTATGTAAGTATACGAACGTGTTACCTAACTACGACAAGGCTAAAGTGCTTTAATACGTTTTAAGGCAAATACATTGCTCATGTTATTGTATGCATCCGAGAGATGGTGAAAATTAATGAAGATGGCGTCATGGTGATCATATGTCTTTCTTACCGCGTATTTTAGTGAGAAAGTTACTCAGTTACGGTTGGTTAAATTCTGATTATCCTTTCAGCTAGAGCCAATCAAACATAGATGATCTTGATCGTTCACTAATCCGCCTACAGAAAAGTAAGAAACAAAACCGTAGGTATTTAAAAAGTCATTTCTTAAAAGAGATGCGGTGCTTTTCTGTAAAAAAATCACCTCAGGAAAACTTTGGTGAAGTGAACAATTAAGTGAGTGATGAATTGAGTTGTCAGTGAAACCCACCTGATGGTAGGGACTGACAAAAAAATATACTACTAGAATGACAACTGAGAATCGAAATTCTCTAATAATAAAATTATCCATCTATGTAATGTATCGTATTAAGTATATCAGTCATCTAGTACCCATAACACAAGCTCTGCTTAGCTTCGGACTAGATGATGCTGTGTGGATTGTGCAACATGATTTATTGTTAACTATCTAATATTTTATGAATGGCCACAAAAGGAATGAATGAAAGGCAGTTGCATGCAGCTGAGATGAGAATGCTAAGGGGGATGTGTGGTGTTATGCGAATGGATAGAATAAGAAACGAGTATATAAGAGGAAGTCTGAAAGTGGCGCCTGTGACAGAGAAGTTGTGTGGAAATGGCTGTCATGGTATGGACACGTGATGCGAAGGAATGAGGATCATTTTGTGAGGAAAGTTTTGAGTATGAATGTAGAGGGTTACAAGAGTAGAGGGAGATCCAGGAAACGATGGATGGATAGTGTGAAAGTTGATATGGCTAAGAAGGAGGTGACTTCTGAGATGACGGGAAATAGAGATGTATGGAAGAAGAAGACATGCTGCGCCGACCCCAAATGAAATTGGGATAAGGGCAAGAGGATGATGATATCTATATTTAATGAGCCTATGCTACTGATAATTTTATAATTAATACTTATTTAAAACATAGTACCTTAATGTTACTACTAAAGCTGGTTTACACTGAGAGATCACTTCTACCAAGTAATCATAAGGAGATTTTTACAGAATTAGTCGGCTGCTTTGAAACATACAAATTGTAAGAACGTCAAAATCTAACAAACCTTTTTATTAGCGGCGCAGTCAAAGACATTGGCTGGAAAAGACAAACAAGAAACAAAAAACTTTCTCAACGGAATTTTATTTGGTTCATTAAACAAAGGTGAGGCAAGAACTCCAAAATGGAACACGGCAGCTGGGTGGTAGCCGATTCTAATTTTCCGAACGAATTAATTTCAGAACTGTTTCCATGGAATGTCAATGAACGGACACATTTTTCCACTAAATTACCTCGATTATAGTCAATGTCTGAAAGTGGTGCCTGTGACAGAGAAGTTGGGAAAAGGGCAAGAGGATGCTGATGATATAGTCAATGTCTATTGCATGACAATCTTGCTTTTTGAAAACGTAGTAGACATGACTGAAAATGTTGTTTTAAGTTGACCAAGGTTCCACCGTTATAAAGGGTCTTGGTCGATAAGAAAAAACAACTCTAGCTTAACATGATAGATCACTGATTGACTCATCATCATCTACCTAGGCTATGCTGGGGGCTGCTTACAGTCTAACTGCTGATTAGCAGTCTTTTACATATCACGACTGTTTATCTAAAGGCCAATTTATATGGCCTGTAAATAAAAATGCTCGAAATCTAGGCGCAATCTCAGCGACAATCAATGTCAAAAACTAATCAAAGATGTAGGTAAATTTGACGTATTTTTTACATATTTAGACTGAAACTAGAATTTGAAAGTTATTAAAAATACGAGAATAACTACTTTGACCTCTAGAACCCAGTTACTGGGTACCCGATAACATAGTGGATGGCGATACCCTTTGATTAGAGTGGTTGTCAAACTTTCGAGCTTCTGACTACCCGTAACGACTGTTAAAGATGCACAAATTACAGTCCAACAGTTTAACGTGCTTTCCATGGGACGGAGGGGTCTCGATATGTAGAGAATGATTACCCAACCACGGATCTAAGCCATGAGCCCCACACTAATTAACTGTAAGTGTTTTAATGGAAAATTGTTTCATCATATGCTGCAGAATCGTATACTCCACTAAATAGGTTTCGAGCAAAATATTATCTATCTTTAACTTATTTATAAAAGTAGCCAAGGTAGACTTCGATTTTCTTACATCCCTTAGCACTTCTTACAAAGCCTTAGTAAATTGGATTCTCCAGAAAAGAAGGTTTAGTTTACTACTATTGACGTTCCTATTCATTGGAAAACATAAAACGGTAAGAAACCTGAAAGGTATTACTGCGCTATTCGTCTTAAACTGTTAATAGAGAAACCTCATCTGAACGGGTTTCAAAGAGAACAGTTGGTACGAGGTAAGTTTGTAGTATCACTTTACGAAACAGCAATTTAGCGAAGTCTCACTTAAACTGTCTACAGAAGTGCCCCTTGATTAAGTACTAAAAAGCAAACTATAATGAGACTCGTAATATCTGGGTGAAGTTTAGCGAATCCAATCTAGAGCAAAGCGTACTCGAGAAGTCTTGGGATCTTTTTAATCGCTTGTGATTTGTGTAACGAAGATGGTTAGCTGAGTTGGCTTTAGTTAAGTTCTTAACAGATTCATTCTTCTTCTTCTTTATGCCACTAGTCAGCATTATTTTAATTCTTATGCACTGTTTTAAACGTATATATATTCTACCGAAAGTCTACTATCCCGAGATTCGCCGCAAAGGCTCTAAGAATGATTATTGAAAACAATGCCTGTAAGACGAACACAGAAAGGGAAGGTCCCATTCATAACTAAGCCGCCAACTTTGTAGATGCTGCTTTATCTTGAATATACGCCAGTGAACCCGTAGCTTTAGTCCTGTTTTTACATACATACCTATACATACATTAATTTGGGAGCACAAGCTAACTCGCTTAGGTACATATTAACTCTACTGAACACCAAGTCCCCGGTGCGATATGACGGAAAAAGTTTGGTATGCGGGCACCACATAAACATGTTCACACATTGCTTTTGTTCCGAATACTTTTAGATGGAGAATTCTTGTTCCTTGAGATAGCATGACTTGTACGTTGTACGGGCGAGTTTCAATTTTGTTGGCTTAATAATTATGCGGTATGGAGCCTCAGGGATTTTGTTGTGTGAATATGACAAGCTAGGCTGTGTTAAAAATCCCTTAATGAGTTTTTCGGGTACTGTGGAAACGTTGATAAAACTAGAGCAGTCAGGCTTAGGGTTACAATTTAAAGCTGGGTACATAACATGTTGCATCGTCATCACATTGGTTGTTGGTCTAATGGACCATATACGTTAATTGACATCATAATCAATCTGTGACGATCGCAGTGCTGGGACACAATCCTCTTCTCCGAGAGAGAGAGAGAGAGAGAGAGAGAGAGAGAGTGGGCTATAACTTACCTCGCGGTGCTTGTCACATGTAATTTTTGTTAACTCAATTACACTCAGCATAGTGCCTGGCTGAGTTTGAACCCTCGACCTACGCCATGCAAATCGGGTCACTTATAACTGGGCCGCCACTACTCATATAATTGTCTGATTTATTAAAACTATGTAGTTTTCGGTCTGTGATCAAAATTCGACCATTTTAGCTTTCTGAACTCCGCCTACATATAAAATGTAACTACGCTAAATCTCACACACTCAATAAACTGTATCATATATAAGTTAACTTAACAATGCGAATCCTGAAAATTATGCTGAGATACGTGTTAGTGAGTCACAGTTTCAGCAAGAAAATATTGTCGTAAAGTCGGTTAAGTCAAAGATTATCTAAGGCACTCTTAACACCGTTACTGCCAGAAAACGAGACACAATAGAAAATGTTTTGTTTATCGGTCAATTGGCGTTTAAGGTGTAAACTAAATCAATATTAAATCAATACAACATGGAGGTAGCCGCAACACACTTTCACATTAAATAATGGTTGATATTAATTGTATGCCTCCGGATGACCTCCAGTTTCCCGTCATCGTCGTCGGCCAGTCCGTGCTCCGTGCAGCTCCTTACGAAGAAATGATAGTCGCAAAAGAGGCGGCGAAAAGAAACAGGTGAATACACCGTCCCTTCCAATCTGTACCGGTTGCTAGAAGGTTCGCTGTTATCTCTGGCTGCCACAGATTGTAACCTGCGGGTAACGGGCTTAGAGAGTCTGTCGCTTGAACGACACAGGCCCGAAACTATGGTAGATCTTGCGCACCAATGTCTGGCTGACTAAAAGACGATTAGGGTTTCCGCGCGCAAAAATAAGTGTTCAGAAATGAACTAAAATTGTGAAATAGTGGTATTCTAAAACCGAGTAACAAATTTCTCAAACCAGAAACTAATAATATGTAAGTTCTTAATCATAAAAAAATGTAATAAAACTACAAATTAACAGCTTTCGGACTTTTTCCTTTAATGTATACTGTGATATCTTGATTCTAAGCAAATTTCATGATTCTAAGTCAACAGAAAGTATATACTTTCTGTTGACTTAGAATCATGAAATTTAAAAAAGAAATTAGATAAGAAATTTTAAAAAGTACCGGTAAGTATGTCAAAACCTATATAGGTTTTGACATACTTACCGGTACTTTTATTGTGTTGACTTAGAAATTATTTTTTTCAAAAGCTCCTAGGTATTTGATATTAATTTCAACATGATACGCCCAATCGTTTCTGAGAAAAAGGGTCTTGAGATATGTACACTCATCACAGTGTTAAAAGAAAACAAAATACTTAATAGGTGTGTTGTATAAAAAGCATCCTGTTTATACTCCACTACTATTTCATTTCCTGTCCGAAATTGGTTTTATAATATTTATCATTTTCTTCATCTACGAGTAAATAACTTTACCTAAATTCTCTTGATGTAGAAAAGTGAGATTGTAGACCACATATTTCCGGCCAGCACTTAATTAGTAAGTTATTGAAAAACAACATAAAATAATTAACATTGTTACCGTTTTTATGTAGCTGTAGTAGTATGTTACATGCAGCTGAGATGAGAATGCTGAGGGGGATGTGTGGTGTTACGCGAATGGATAGAATAAGAAATGAGTATGTAAGAGGAAGTCTTAAAGTTGCGCCTGTGACCGAGAAGCTGTGTGGAAATCGGTTGTCATGGTATGGGCATGTGATGCGAAGGAATGAGGACCATGTTGTGAGGAAAGTTTTGAGTATGAATGTGCAGGGTTACATGAGTAGAGGAAGACCAAAGAAAAGATGGATGGATTGTGTGAAAGAGGATATGGCAAGAAAAGAGGTGACCCATGAGATGACGGCAAATAGAGATGTATGGAAGAAGAAAACATGCTGCGCCGACCCCAAATAAATTGGGATAAGGGCAGGAGGATGATGATATGCAATATTATAATCAGGATATTATAGTGCACATGGGTATTGACAACCACAGGTGTACTCACTGCCCCTCTACCCCTATAGTCCGTCCGCCGTTGGGGCGGGCATCTGATGCAACCAGGGAGTCGTGGAGTTGCGGAAATCGGCCGGTCTAACAATACAATACAATACAATAGCCAATGCACGACGGTGTCACACCACCAACTTACAAATTCCATGCTGTTACCGATAAATTACTAATGGAATAAACCCAATAATACATTGCCTGACCTGGACATGAAACCAAGGATGTAACTGTCCCGTTGGTCAGTGTGACAGCTGAGCGTGGGTCAGCAGCAACAATGCGCTTACGACCACGATATGAACTGCAAGCCTAGAAAAAAACCTTATCGTAGCGTAAAATGCAGGAGGCTAACGTCAAATGTATGGCAATGACATAACAAAGGTGGAATGGAGTCACTGGACATCTCTACAGCTTCATACAATTTGATCTTTCCATCAGCGTTAACGTTTACAGAAAAGGGATTTTGCCTAAGTCCCCCAACGCTTACAGAAAAACGATTTTGTCTAAGTCCCCTGACGCTTAACGAAAAGGGATGTTTTCTAGGTCCCCAAAGCTTACAGTAAAGTACTCAACACATATACACACACATACACTGACCTTATTGTTGATGTTCCTCTGGAAGGTTAGGTGCGTAGGTAATACTCGCAATTAGCATGCATTTCTGACCGGTGTGCCTAGTACGAACGCTTGACGTAAATTCTTTAAAATCACACTTAGTGTTCATACTGTATATAATAAGGAAAACTGAGCTTATCGTACTATAAGTACAACAAATACCCAAATTTCTTATGCACTACATTCTAACTTTAGACGATTGAAAAATGGACGTAAAATTATTTTCATTTATTTTATTCATTTTCGTTACTCTTGAACTTCAAGGAACGAATGGTAAGCGTTAAAATAATATTAACTAAATTAATGATATTGCAAAAAAAAACAAGTTTTGAAGAAGTAACGTTTAACGAAAATTATAAATGTTTTCGTATTATATTGCTACCGTCACTTTATAATAATTCGTGCAATATTATATTCCGTAGTTTGTAAACTTATCAAAAAAATCCTAAGTCCATACCTATTTGATTCTTATCCTCAGATTGTGAAGGAACTTGAACAAATTACTAATTAAGTAACGGTTTTACAATCTATGCTATTTACTTTAGTCACAGAGGCTCTTCGATAGGTTAATTTATTATTTTTATATATTTTATATCTACTTTTTAACAATTTTTTTTTATTATTATTAATTCTCAACTAATAACACAATATGTTAACAAACATATTGTGTTATTAGAACATAAATTAAATGTAACATAAAACCTTCACATAAAGTTCAGCTTACGTCACAACTTTATTACTTTTATTAGATTTTTAAAATAATGTAAAAGAACAATAGGAATCAATTCAATTTTATGTGGAATTAGGATTTGCATTATTTAATAATGACAAACTATTTACTGACGAAGTATAACATATGTATCTTGTGAATAAGTTTTAGCAAATATTTATTATTTCAGGATGGTCTGACAATTAAAACGCGAAGTGAAAACATCGATAACGAGACACCGAGAGATAACGAGATTACTGTAAGTATGTTTTTTTATAATGTAATCCCTCATATATGGTCAAACCTTTTCCGTTTTACAAAATATAAAGTCAACCAGGAACAGTGAAGAGAAAATGGAAACAGGATCTTTATAAGATCATTTCTTGACTGTCCGCAAAGCAGTAGTAAATAATTATGGCAGACCAGTGATCTTCACCACAATATACTGCACAGTGTTATTTGGTTCAGAACCCTGTTTTACCTAGACGACCGATGTGGTGCGGCGGGCGAAAATCCGCCTGCTTTGCAGGAGGTTGCGGGTTCGATTCCCATCCTGGGACAAATTTATATACGATCTACAAAGATTTGTTCCGGGTGTTCTGGGTTTTTGCTATGCATAATAAAAATATATATCTATGTAATGTATTGTGTTAAGTATATCAGTCATCTAGTACCCATAACACAAGCTCTGCTGAAGTATATAGCATAACACAAACGCTCAAGATGATGCTGTGTGGATTTCCAGCATTATTTATTTATTTTTGCGAGCCCAACTCGCTGTTATATAATTATTAATTGATGTCACAATGTGCATAAATAATTAACTTGACTAATAGTTTTGAATATTTTAGAGGGATCAAATTCGAGGACTTCCAGGTTTAAAGGGAGATATGGGATTTGAAGTGAGTTTAGTTCTTTACATTGATATAATAAAAATAAAATGATATGAGATAAAAAAAAATAAGTGTTGTATTTTTTTTTTAAGTTATCAAAAAGGCAATTTAAGTAAATTTAAGATATTGCTTTATAAATCAATGGTTTGTTTCGAGCAAATTTTCCATGGACAGGTATTTACTACATAATGGTCAAAAGTAAATTTTGGATTTTCAACAAAAAACAATAGCGATTCAATGTGACACATTGAGGCTAAGGTTAAGAACCGATTCCTTTATATAATAATAATAATAAAACATTTATTTCAGAATCACTTCCATATTTGTTAGTAACAATACAAAACTTATAAACTAGTGTTAGTACTTTTAAAATTCTAAGAAGCGTGAGGCACGCCAAACTTGGGGGAAGTCTACTTGACTGCATGCAATTGTATCCACCGCCCCAGGATTGGCGAGTCCCACCTCTCGGCCAATGTTCTAAGAATGTTATTGGGGCTGGCGCGATACGGCTTAGCAGAGATGCGCAGGGTTATATAATACAATGGTTCCGAAAATTGCAGGGACCTCCAGGATTTCCGGGTCCAAAAGGCAATCCAGGACTTCCAGTAAGTATTGTTTTTCTATTTGAGGACTATCACATTGCCCTCGACTTCTTTTTTCTTCTTTTTTTTATTTTTTTTAGAAAACGTTGCCCCACACTAGGAATTTCTCCTGTATCGTGGGTGCGTTTACAAACATTTAAACTCACATACACAAACAGCCAGACCCGGAACGACTACCAGTAGTCGACTGACTTCATCTGCGTGGATACGTATACTTTCCCTTCCCTTCTTTTCCCTTTCCCTTATTTCCCCTTCGACCTCTTAACTTAAAGGGTATCATCATCATTATCAGGCTATACTAGACCACTGCTAGACATAGCCCTCTCCTTATGAGCGCCATAGCGCCCTGTCTTCAGCTTGCCGCATCCAGCATCTGCCTGCAGTCTTTCGCAGATCGTCATTCCACCTGGTCAGAATATATTAAAGGGTATATTGAAAAGAAAATATAGCTTCAATGTAACGTGCTGTTAATGTATCTTTCTATAGGTTTAAGAATTCTTCAAATCAGTTTTGGATTTTTTGAGTTTATCTATTACAAACAAACACAAACGTACTAACAATCAAATCTTTCTTCTATAAAATAAAATATAGTATCTATAAAGTTAATGAAATTGAATTGTCTGTTTGCAATGTTAAAATAACAACTTTTTACTTGATGCAATTAATGCAAAAAAAATAACAATTAAAAAAAATGGTCTGTCTGTCTGTTTGTTTGGGCTAATCTCCGAAACCGCTGATCTGATTTCGACGAGACTTACGTACTTTTAAGAAAAAGAAAAAAAGAACGAAAATCAAAACCCACGGTTTGTTAAATTCCACGCGGTCAAAGCCGCTGACACCACTAGTATAAAATATACTAGGTTTTGCCCGCGTCTTCGCTCGCGTGCATGTCGAAAAATATTCCACATTCCTTGATTGTATTGGTTATGAAACGAATTACTGATGTAATTTTTAATCATTTTAGGGTCTCCATGGAGGTCCAGGAATGACCGGTGCTAAAGGAGATAAGGGATCTTATGTAAGTTATTTCAATGCAACTTAAAATTTGTTGACCCTAAAAAAGTATCCTATTGCTCGATCATTATAATAAAATAAATAAATAAATAAATAAATATTGCTGGACAATCCACACAGCATCATCTAGCCCCAAGCTAAGCAGAGCTTGTGTTATGGGTACTAGATGACTGATATACTTAATACAGTACATTACATAGATAGATATTTTTATTATATATATAGAAAATACCCAGAACACCCAGAACAAATATTTGTAGATCGTACAAACATTTGTCCCAAGGCGGGAATCGAACCCGCAACCTCTTGCGTCGCAGGCGGACCTTCGCCCGCCGCGCCACATCGGTCGTCAATACATAATATATAATACATAATATATGTACCTATGTTATCATTAATTCAAAAAAACTGTCTGTCTATTTTAACTGAATACCCAGAAGGTTTTCTGTCCAGGAGGCCGCATTCCAGTTGTAACTAAACCAGTATAAGCTGACCTCTTATTCTATGGAAACTCCGTACGCTACGCTAGACCTGCAAAAGAGCAATTCACAGTATTATTGTCTATGCCCATTGAATTGTTTTTTGTGCTTTTAATTTAGATACGGCACCTACCTATACTAATAATATTATAAAGAGGTAGAATTTGTATGTAAGTTTGTATGTAGGGGGTAATCTCCGGAACTATTGATCCAATTCCAAAAATTTTTCACTGTTTTAAAGCTTGATTATTCCTGTGTACTCTAGGCTATAAATTATATTTAAATGATGCAAATTAGCCAAACTATCGCAATGTAGCAAGTCGGAAATAAATACCTCTAAAAACAGAATTATTTGTTAATAGTTGTTTAAAATGGAAAACAATGTGTGGAAATATGGTCAGTCTCAAATAGTTATAAAAAAGACCAATACCATGTAGCTATCTTTTACATTTTATCTTTTACATAGCTTTTTATGTTTTAAAAAAGTATTTTTTCGACATAGGTACTTAGTTTTGGATGAATATTTAAACAACAAATTATCAATCCTTATCAGAATAAATTATTTTATTATAACACTAGCGGCCCGCTCCGGCTTCGCACGGGTATAAAATATATATATTATACATATAAAACTTCCTCTTCAATCACTCTATCTATTAAAAAAACCGCATCAAAATCCGTTACGTGATTTTAAAGATTTAAGCATACATAGGGGCAGAGAAAGCGACTTTATTTTATACTATGTAGTGAAGAACATCATGGAGATAAGATTTGTTTACAGAATGTCAATTGTCCATACAGTTTCGGAGATAGTTTCAAATTATTAACGAGCATAATTACTTTCGTTCGCGCATAGAACATGGGTTGCAAAAGTGTTAGCTTGGCCTTACCTAAAGTTGGCGTTATGCAAGGATATAATTTTCGCGGTTTGATGACGCTTTCGATATATCATTCCCCTTTTGCCAAGGTGATGAAAAGTTTTAAATACCGTTGTGGTTCTATTATATTAATTTGTTTTTTTACGGTTAAGAGTTATCAGTCTATCAGCCTTTTAATTTCAAAAGTGAGGAGCTCGTTCATCAGTGTGTGGTTACAACCGCACGGATCAATGAAAAGTTCAGCTACGCGTGGCGAGGTCAGTCCGTGGATGGCTGACTGGTTATTAAATATCGTAGTTGCGGGTCCGGAAGTATGACAACAGGTCTTACAAAGGGTTATCGTGGTGCCCAGTAACTGGGTTTTGGAGGTACGATAAGCAATCGCTCCTCGTCAAATACTGGTATTCAGTTGCAACAGGTTAGACTGGAAAAGGATTGGGAATTGGCTAGGCAGATGAGTCGTTCAATTTAATTCGTGGTAAAAACTATGTTTTCCTCATCTTCGTAAATTCTTAGTTCTGGCTGTTGTATGTATTGTTATTTATAAATAATCTTAAGTATACTCAAGTTGCAATAAAAATCGAGTTGTTTCAAAGTAATTTAAAATAGAAAATATTAAGCCAATTTTTTTTTTTTTTTTCCTTATTAGTAAGAACCAAGTTCTTACTAGTTAATTGCAATCTAGCCTAAGAAGACTAATAAACAATTTAAATCTGACTTATTATGCTACGTTATAAATTATGTTAATGCTAAGAATAGTGTCCATAATTAGGTATGCACTTTTACACACGTTCGTAACACTTCCTTAGAGTCTGGTAAAATTGATAAAACACTTTGTTCATGTGTTGTATAAATAGCACAACATTGTTACTATTATTGATTCACTTACACTACACTAATTCAAATGGTTTAGTTCTCTTTAGTCTACGCACTATGCCTGTGTTGTCTAACAGCTGGATTGCCTCAACATTCACGTGTCGATGGAGTCTGTGTTCGTGGGCTTCAGCAAATTTTTGTGTGATGGTGGTGACGAATTCCATGTCGAGGTGACGGTGGAGGTCATCGTTTCTTATGTACCAGGGTGCATTTACAGCAGCCCTGAGTACTTTATTTTGGAATTCGTTGGTTATTGGGTGGAAAAGAAGATAAAAGAAAGATGATTTCATTAGCAAATTTTGATTATTATTTAACCTTTCCCCACACCAGGGATTCCTCCTGTATCGTGGGTGCCTATACAAACATTTAAACTCATATACACAAACAGCCAGACCCCGGACGACTACCTGTAGGCCCTACAAGTGATTGCTCCGTGCGGGAATCGAACCCGCCACACGCAGCGTAATAGTCAATGACTCAGAAATTACGCCAACTGTGCTATCGAAATGAGAAAAGATAAACAATTTACGCACACACCTAACGGCTCAATTGACCTCAAACGCGGCTTCATTTGCACTGACGATGAAAAATAAGCTTTAGAATTATTACGCCAAAGCTTATTTTTCATCGTCATCAGAAAATATTTTACTCTTCGCTCCTTACTATCTATGGTGGCCCAGAAATGAATATCAATAAATACGTACTCTTATCCAGCGGTGATTGAGGACCTCCTGTATGTTGATTCTCTGAGTATGATCAACAGTTAACATTCGCTGGACCAGATCTTTAGCGGCATCGCTGATATCCTCCCATAAAGGTGCGTCGAACTGCAAAGAAAATAGACAACATTTATTTCAAAATTATTATTGCATTGTGGTTGTCGGAAACTAAATTACTATTTATTTTAATGGTTGTTGTGAACAAAGCAGATGGTAAGAAAATAATACAATGGGTTGAATTTTGCAACTACTTTTGAACGCCTATACGGCGAAAAGCAAAATGAAAGAGTGTCTGGAGATACGGTGAATAATATTTCCTCACCACCGTGTTATTTTAGGCACCTTATAAAGTCAACACCACTATGACAAACCTCAAGGACATAGTGTGTGTAAGAATTGTGATGGACAGGTTACATGTCATCGCTTAAGTTCTAACCAATTAAGTCAACTTTGAGTATTAAATAAGACAGCACGACGTACGTCAAAAAAATCTAGTAAATAATAATGGTATTTTCAATAGATCTTATTTGATGTGTTTGCAAAGTAGAAATTGGTATTAATCTATGGGAAATTATGCAGTGTTTTAACGCTCCTGTAAAGTTGGTTATTTTGACTGACATGGTGTTAGAACTTAATAATGACTCAGTTTAGCAACTATATGGAAGAAAGACGGGAATACTAATCCCATTACTAAAAATCGTCTTACCCTCAAACGTCCCCGGCAGATAGCCTCAAACAGTCGCTCCTTAGTCCCAGTGAAAGGCAGATACCCGACCAGCAGAACATGCAACAATATGCCAGCTGCCCACACATCGACTGGCTTGCCATACAGCTGGCTGGAAACCACCTCCGGAGCCATGTAATGAGGAGTTCCGATGCGACCTGGAAAATCTTCAAGTTCAAGTTGGGTATTTTATTTATTATGTTTTAAGTCATAAGTTATGAAAAAATCTGGTGGTACAAGATCTACCCGTCTCTTTATAAAACGAATTTTAAATGTAGTTTTCACCTTCAAAATTAATTTGATAGATGTTGGTTTTGTTCAAACCATATTATCAGAGCCTGTCTCGAATGCAGCTATCTTACTTTATAAAATAGTATTTAAGGTTTTGAAAACTGAATAGAGTAAAGCTTTTATTGAAATAGGTTATGATGGGGCTGGCATGGTCGTGTTGTGACCAAAAGCCCCTAAATTTATAAAAGATAATTTAAAAAATATACATATATATGTATATATTGGTAAAAAGTTAAAATTGTTAGACGTCTTTCTTTTAAATTCTTTCGATTGCATTATAATAAAGAGGAAAGATTTTATTTTTAGTTTGCTATGGATATGCTCAAAAACTACTTTAACAACCTACAAGCTACATTATCAGCGAGTAACATATTTATATAAATATATTTTATATATATTATTTTCTAATATATTTTATTTTTATGGCTATATTTTATTTTCAAAACTACGCTTTAAAGGAGGTGTTAAATTACCAAGGGAAAAGTACCAAATGCACGCGGACGAAGTTGAAGAATGTTATAATAACGAACTACACGAATTACTCGTACTAATGCAATTTTTAATCATTTCAGGGTGACTACGGATTTCCAGGAATGAGCGGTCCTAAAGGGGATAAAGGAATTCAAGTAAGTTATTTTAATGGAACCTCATTTTATTGACCTTCGTAAAAATGAACAAGCCTCTACTTCACTACTAAATTATATAATTAATTCAGAGTAAACCTTTTTAACCGACTAAGCAAAGGTTTTCAGTACAGTATGTTACTCGTTTACTGGTAACTTCTTCTTCATCTCCGTCGTTTCGCTCTTGGCAGAGTAGGAAGTACTACAGGCCAAAGTGGCAATAACACCTTAACTGCCAGACAACGCCGGTGAACTGTGGGAGTTTTGGGGGACTCTCTTTTGTAAACTTTTTGAAGTTCAAAAAGTGCTGATTCTCAGCCTCATTTGAATAAATGAAATTTGATTTTGAATTAGAAACGATACACAATAGAAATTGTATTTTTTGTCGGTCACGTGGCGTTTAAGGTGTTAAGAACTTCTCAACTGAGCGAGATAAGCCCGTTTTATTAATTTTATCTTGCCGATTTGGCATCCAGGTTCCGATGGCGGTTGAAAGCCGCACAGACACTACAAACGTTCTACTGTATAATTGATCATTAAACACCACCAAATAACACCAACCTGTTACTATCCCACTGCAGGGCAAAGGCCTCTCCTCATACAGAGGAGGCACGAGCAATATCACCACGCTTGATCAAGACGGGTTGCCGATTTCAGACTTAAATTAATTATAAGTCCAGGTTTCACCACGATGTTTTCCTTTACCGATGTCAGTGATGTCCATGGGTTCAACGTATCACCCATCCACAGATTGACCTGAGAAAGCGTAGCTTAACCTTCGATCGATCCGTGCGGCTGTTTTTAATTAAGCCATGAGCTCCTCCCATTCATCCATCCTAGTCTAGTAGTTCTAATACTGAATACTGACTATCATTTTCAGGGACCTCAAGGGCCACCCGGAGTTACAGGCGAAAAAGGAGCATCAGGTTCAGATGTAAGTATTGCACGGAAATAATAAAAGCACACGTCGTAATCAATTAGTAAAAACGTTTGTATAACATGCCAGAAAAAGGGGAGAAGCAAATCGATCTAAAGAAGCCTCTAGATCGTATTTTGTTGCTTCGTGTCTCAATCTGATCTCTACAAACGGTATTACAAAATTCTAGACACATTCACCAAAGGTCCGTAATGAGCCGTAATTAAAAAGACCTTCCAAGTCACGAGATAATATTTTTTTAAAGGAGTGGTGCTAGTGGACCCTTGTTCGCCCTCTTAAAGGCTTTATGCAGTATGCATGCGCATGATAGTCACTAGCAGACCTGGTGACTCGTAAACGCAAACTAAGCATTCTAGTCACCAGGTTTGTTAAGAAGTAGATGCCACCATGTACTTGCACAAACTGCATGCGCGTTCATACTGCTACATGTAGCCGGGCCATTATGAGAAGAGAAGAACCAATATAACAAGGGTGCCCACTCGTAGTACACGAATACATTTAATATTGACCTTCACTGCTATTCCCCTTTTATTAATAAACCTGTAGTAAAATATGCCAACACTATCATACCCAGAACAAATGTATGGTAACACTGAAGGTTATACTGATCGTAACTTTATTCAGCGTTTTTCATGTTTGACTAATTAATATTTTGTTAATATTAAAATAAATTAGTATTTCATTTCAATATTGACAATAAGTGCTTATTTTTTGAGAGCCTTCACTGTCCCCATTTCTAAGCAAAGGCCTTCCATAAATTTTTACAAGTATTTTTTCTAAAACGCATCTTTCATATTTTTGGTATAGAGCCTATAAAAAATGGCATAGAGCCTATGAGAAAAGGACAACGACACACACCTTATACCATGAGTTCAAAACATGAGCCGCGAAAGTTAAAATCTTTTGGCGGCTTTTTCGAATTCCTACGTTTTATTATGTTTTATTTTTATTTTTCATGGGTAGGTTATTGTATCGACCGGGTGAACTAGTGGTTAGAATTATGATGACAACAACTGTCTTTCTTGCGTCTGAACGTTTGACGCTGTAATTAACCACTGAGTACTTTTGCAGGGACTTGCAAGATCGATAGGTTTGCCTGGTCCAGTAGGACCTCCTGGAATTCCTGGAAGACCTGGAGTGTGCCCTTGTAGTGAACTTTCATCGAGTAAGTAGATCACAATAGTAGGCGATGATGTTCATGTTATAAATGATACGCAAAATTAAGGTAACAACAGGAAGGTAAAATCTTAGATTCAATAATCGCTAAGCGAAGTCAATGGTCAACTAACCACGACAGAAATCTGCGTTCCTCCCATAACCGTCTTCTCCAATGCCCAACTCGCCGTACTGACTTCATCCACAATTCTTTCTTCGTCCAAGCTATTTCTCTGTGGAATGCGCTCCCGCAGGAAATCAGGATGGCAACCGGCCGATTGGCCTTCAAAGTTAAAGTGCGTGAGCATGTTCGTAAGAAGTTGGCAGTGGTTTCATCACAGCGCTAATGTTTTCTCATTAACTGTTCTTATTGTTTATATATGTGTTTATGTATATGTTTATTTGTGTATATATTCTATTTAGGTATTATATTTATAGTTTATAATAATTTATATATATTCTATAAATATATATTTCGTTTCACTTTTCTTTTAAGAAATTGCACCTGCCACTGTTTGTCTCTGCATCACCCAAAGGTTGACTGGTAGAAAATGCCTATAGCATTAAGTCCGCCTCTGTACATTTGTGTGCTTAAAGTATTAAATAAATAAATAATGGTGGCCCTGCCAACGCGGCTGTAATTTGGTTAATATTTTCTATAATTTGAAATCATCGATACGACGAGGAAGAAAAAGAAAAGTATTTTTTTTTGTATAATCTAGAAGATTGACAATAAAAACAAAACACTAACTAATTTGAGCTGTAAGAATATTACTGATTATGTTTAGTAGCACCTTCGCGATAAAATGAAAAGTTCTGAACTCTCACAATTTCCTAAACTGTACTTGGCGTGGACCAAGAACCTTAGGAGCGATAGGCCAAAGGGAAAGGGAGAATAGAAAAGATCTTGAAGGAAGAAGAATAACACAGAAATAGGGAATCCAATTACGATGGTTAATAAGTTAGATGCGGTAACGAGTTAAATCGAAATGGGAATTGTTTGGGAGCTGAATTTCCAGTCTGAATGGTTGGGTTCTTGAGCCAGCTGTGAAAAAGATTAAGACCGCTTACCCTGACACGAAGAATGTTTTTTTTCGTTAGTCAAATATTATGACACCACAAAGTTTTGCTAAAATTCCTAAGCTATTTTTTGAAAAGGTAAATTTTGATTACAGCATCGGAGTTTCTTGAACCAAATGAAGACTTCGGGAACATAGAATCGCCTGGACAAGTTCCGTGTAAACAGGCGCCAGCCGGTACTGTAAACGGTGAGTGATTATGAGTAAAGCATTTATGAAAGTTCGTTCACCTTATCTCTCCCTTAGTCTGTCTGTGACAGCTGCATATTTAAGAAACCCCTAACGCTATCGACTTTTGAATTTTGGGACAGTTATAAAAAATGCCTATTAGATACGTAGCAAGTTAAAAAACAAAAATATTTTTAGTCATCTATAGAACGGGGACGTGGAAAATTTAATGCAGAGCAGGTAGTGAGGTAGAGTATCATACGAAATGGCTTTATTTGAACATTATAAATCATAGGTTTAGACATTCAAGAAAACATATTTATAATTACCTCACCCTAGTCCTCCGAAGTATGCGAAGTTAAAAACCGGAAATAAAACAAGTAGTAAGTTTATGTAAATTTTACAGTAAAAATAAAAGCATGCCTATAACTAAGAGGGACTTTTTTAGTTTTAACCAAAAAAGTCAAAGCTACCCTGTGCGAGTTCAACTTGCTATATGCTGGTTTTTCTATACATTTGTTTCTTAAAAAGAAACATTATTGTGCCTGTGCCTAAAACAATTTTAGAAGTTAACATGAGAGTTATCACCGTCGTTTAAGGATCGAGTAGTAAGGTAATATACCGCCTAAGTAGCCAAACCACTTATTAACACCTTTAGTTATTCATCTAAACTATTATTATAACAAGAAAAGATTTCATTTTATTTCACCTATACGTACCTAATAAAATCAAATCTTTGCTTGTAAAGGAAACACGCACAAAACAAATACGCTAATAATGTAGCTTCCTACATGATTAGCGAGTAACATAAGTTGATCTTTTTTTAAAGTAAGTTTTAAAGGGAGCGAGAGGATGTTAAAGATCGAAGGGATAAATAAAGGAATCTAGAGAAGTGTAATGTAGTAACTAGTAATAATGAAATGATCGCTTGTTACAGGCACCTATTATTTAGGACCACAGACACCAATGAAAGTATTCTGCAATATGAAAACCTTAGAGACGTGTATTAGGATTTAAAAAAAAAAGAAAACGTTTTTTAAAAAAAAGAAAAAAAAAAAGAAAGAAAGGATGGAAAAAACAACCCCAGAGATTAATCACAACTCCACTACCGGAGGGTTCTGGTTAAACGAAAAGAACGTTCATATGAAGGATTTAT
This sequence comes from Phlogophora meticulosa, assembly GCA_905147745.2. Taxonomy (NCBI): domain Eukaryota; kingdom Metazoa; phylum Arthropoda; class Insecta; order Lepidoptera; family Noctuidae; genus Phlogophora; species Phlogophora meticulosa. The sequence continues at coordinate 5,945,588 of LR990528.1, read as the reverse complement.
ATTATAACGTAAGTTGAAATCAGAAATGTATAAGATTTTATGCATTACGACCGTTGTGGCGCGGCGGGCGAAGGTCCGCCTGCGACGCAAGAGGTTGCGGGTTCGATTCCCGCCTTGGGACAAATGTTTGTACGATCTACAAATATTTGTTCCGGGTGTTCTGGGTATTTCCTATGTATAATAAAAATATCTATCTATGTAATGTATTGTATTAAGTATATCAGTCATCTAGTACCCATAACACAAGCTCTGCTTAGCTTGGGGCTAGATGATGCTGTGTGGATTGTCCAGCATTATTTATTTATTTATTATTTATTTATTTATTATTAATTTTTCTGATTTAGCAAGAAATTAATTTAGAACCTATCCAAAAGCCTGCCTTTTTTTGGATAGAAGGAAGACAAAGTGAGTCGACGCGTTGGTCGGCGCATTGTACCTTTTCTTCCATCTCTGTCAGCATCAGTGTCACTCGGTGCGGTTATGATCTGTTATGTATGTATGCGCGCATGCTTATGAGTGAGTGTACCGTACCATACAATGCAATCACCAGTGTGCTTACAGCAGCCCGTAGTGTCGCTTGCCTCCTAGTACATACGTAACAGTGGCGACGAGGATGACAGTAACAAAGCATCGCAGTCTAATTATAGTAAACTGGGCGATAAATGCGTGTTTCAAGAGTATTTCACTGAATTTTTCTTTATCAGTTTTTTTTTTAAACTATTTCTTATAAAATATTTCTTTCCCTAACGTAGGTTGGTTCATTTGTTTCAGATTTCAACAGAACAATTAACATGGTTGCGCGATAGATCTGAATTCGTTCGACAAACGCTAAAATATAACTGCTTGGATTCAGTTCCTTACCCTAAGCATAACATGTCTGCGTCAGTGAAATTGTGGGCTTGGAATGATGTGATAATAGGACCTTACCCGACTACCCAATCACCTATCTTTTATTCCGTACCAAAAAATACTGATAACTGTGAGGTAAGATGCATTCGATACATATTCAATGTTTATTCTGAATATTTGGGCCTTATTTCTGATAGTTAACATAAGTAGTTTTAAAAGGTTGTGTGCTTACAGCATACTATATTGCTTAATGATGTACCATGCATATAAAAGACGTCCAAAACGACTTCCCCACTGTTCATCTTTAGCACTACCACCAAGTTTACTATTTTTATTTATTTGTAAGACATGAATACGCCAACATCTTACTATACAAATCAATATTGAAATAAAACATTGGCAAGGCGGTCATGTGTAGATAAGTCACTTCCAGACATGCATATCATTGACAGAGTAGTGATATGTATTATTTATATTAAACATACGATGAGCATTCTACGAAAACTTTTAAATTTAAAGTTATTTTAAGTTTCACTTGACTGTGAATTATTATAAAGAGAATGTGAAGCAAAATGTAACAAAATATAAACAAGAATACAATAATGTAAATTCTGTTAATTTTACATTTATTGTATTTTATTTATTTAAGGGAAATATAAGTTAGAAAAGATCGTTATGAAAATTGATTTAAAATAAGCATTGTGTATATTATTAAAAATTATTTACTTTTTATTGAAAATCTCATTGCGTTAGAGAGAAATTATAATTTTCTCATGTTTTTAAAGTTTAAATTGAATAAAAAACGTAGAACGTAGGAAAAAGCCCCCATTAGGTGAAATGGACATCGACACTACATGATTTTGGACATCCAAGAGTTGATATTTTGTCCCTTTCACCTTACATAAGAAAATCACATCTGCTTCTCATCTTACGATAGTGACGTAATGCCAGTCTGCAGTAGCGCAGCGTGTATTCTATATTGTATTCCATTAAAACAACTGTTATACATTATTGGTTACCCTTTCCAAAATGTTGTATGAGAACAAGTGGCCATTATGAAAATTAATTGAAAATATTTATTTCGAAATCATTGATATTTCAGCCAGGAAGTACTGAATGGAAGAGTACTATCATAGAACTACAAAGCTCCAACGTAAACAGACTACCAATAGTTGATTTGTGGATTGGAGATATCCGTAATGCAGATCAAAGGATGAGCATCGAAAGTGTTGAATTGTGTTTTGGGTGAAATTATCTATTTCTTAATCTCATGTAAACTATTATTTTTAAATAAACCACTACTTTGAATACTATCGTTATCTTGTTGTTTTTTTAATTATTAACAGATTAAAAGACTCCAAATTGTTTGCATACAATCTTACCTATTAGATACACAAGATTACAAACTTCAAGTTGCAGATAACGACATCACTGACGTCACTGAATCCTAAAACGCACATTTTGCTTCACATAGCGACGCTACTGGCATATCAGTGGCCCTTAGTAGGTATGCATCCCTCCCCGCATAGACTATGTATGTATAAAACTTAGCATCGTTGAATTTTCTGCTTCTAAGGCCAGTTTACTCACTCAGGTGTCACTAGATAATCCACCATTTAGAAAATCCGACAATTCGACAATCCGACAATTTGTTAAAATTCCATAAAATATTTTCTTCTTTAAATTGCAACTGTTGCGATAATACTCGTATGTTATTTTTGAAAGCATATTATCAGTTACATTCATTGGATCTGGTTATTATGAACCGGATCCAATAAATCGGACCCGCAAAGAATCGCAAGTGCACCAACTGGTGACATTCCGGCAGAACTTCTGTTAGGCGCGCTTTTAGAAACTGAACATGAGCATGTTATAATTCGGACAGTCTGATCACCTCGGAATACAGACGTCACGATGTCTTTTTGTATTATTCACCAGCAAGTAATTAGTTCTGATAAGCATTGATTGTTTAATCAAGTGTGTAAATGTTAGTGCACGAAACCCATCGCATTTTCTTGCCCACATGATGACTGATTGTAACAGTATAAATCCTGACCAACCAACACAAACATTAAACAGCTAAGGCCCTAAGCTAAGCTAAACTATTGGGTTAGGTTGAATTATATCATACGCATTTACATATCCCTTGCTACGGCTACATATCTTAGCACATCTCTGGTAGAAAGGCAGACTTAGTATTCTAAATTCAAGCGACACTATTAATACCAGCCAGCTTCATAGTGCATATAACTTCATAAAAAGAACATCAGACAGTTTATAATGGTCTGCCTCGAGAAAGGGTGCGTAAATGAGCGAAAAATGGCAACACTTTTCTCCCGTCTAGAGCATTAATTATTCATCTTGGCTAAAATTTATTAGTACAAAAGAATGTCTCATGAAAGTAGCGATGAGCGTACGATATTCATTTGTTTTCATTAGCGGACTCGCGGCGCTACCACGAAATTAATAATGGAAACTCACTTGATTTCAGAAATACCCACTTGTGAAAAAGGTTTCTTTAATTCGTGCAGGTTAATTTACAGAGACCCCTGGACCCAGAAAATCCTGTATGTAGACTGCAGATGTGATAGATATTCAACATCTTTAAAGCGGATACTGGACTAACAATGCTTAACAGGCAAAAATCGAATTGATGTAAATGTATCAAACGATATATACGTATTTTTTAAAATACCACTTTCTTATAGCATTTGGTATAAATTTATGAGGCAAGCACATTTGTATTATCAGTAGACTGATATAGTCTTATAAAAACCGCTCATAAATCCAGACTTGACAAGCTAGCTCCAAAGTAATCCCAGGTGGAAAAACCCAATAAAACTTAGCCCGACCCAGGAATCAAACTCAGGAGCTAGGCTCATACGACCACTTGACCAACGAGGCAATCGGAAAGAGGAATAATTATTTATTTACTATTGAAATTTATTAACTCTGCTGACTCACGTTGCCCTCACCATCCAATATTGGACTGAGTGAAAATACGTTTCATGGTTCCCTTGAGCTGTTGTGCAGGCGAGATTAATAGCTTATTTCTCCTTTGTTTACTGGTAGTCATTATTCAATTAAATATCACGGCCAACCGTAAACCATTGTGTTTACCCGCCAATATCATAACCGTTTTAAGTCCCCGTTTATTATTAAATTGAAAGTTTGATACCAAGGTAAGTGGACTGGAATTGAAAAAAATATGCTAAGATGGTTTGGGCACTTTGAGAGGATGAATGAAAGGTGACTAAAAAAAGTTCTTTATGAGGCAAATGTAAACGTAAACGCCGAGGGGACGCCCAAGAAGTACCTGGACTGACCTAATTCTTCAGAAAGACCAGGTGCGGCTCAGTAACCGAAACAAAGAGAGTAAGCAAGGATTGAAAGGAAGGAAGGAAAAGAGAAAGGATTATAGCAAGTGGAGTTCTTTTTTTTCTGCTTCCCCCATGAGAAAAGGGCTTGAGTTTATAACCTAATCGGTTATGTCGTTCAGAAAGGTCAGCTGCGTAGTACTCGCAACTGGCGTGCGTGTATGAACGTTAGGATCGTAGTAGGTGACGTTCCGTAATTTCTGCCTACTCAGTCCTATTTCCCATGCAAAAAAGGAGTAAGTTTATGTACGTATGTATGGACTGAAATTCGGACTTATGTTTATGATTAGAGACTCTAGATTATCATTTCGTGTGTGGTTCAAAGAAAATGTAACAATCGAGTGCATATTGATGAAGAATCTCGTCAAAAAGAAGCTTCAAATGGTCCATGGTAATCATTACTCAATACTCAATCATTTAGGTGGTTAGGTGATAAGTAAACATTTGTTGTAACAATGGTGGACCCTGTCGGACACAGTCAAAGAATCAGATAAACAGTTTACTTATTTCAACACACATTATTTACAACGACTCGAATATAACAAACCACCATAGAGCGACGTGGACCACTAAGGGTTCCGTACCATGATCTGAAAAGATGTTTTTTCCAGTAGAAAAAAAAGTTCAGTATATTTCCCGTTTCCCGTCGTGGCAGGGATGACAAACATTTAAACTCACATATAAAAACAACCAGCCCCGGAAATCTGTAGGCACGCACGCAGCGCATCCGCCAATTGCTTACCCACTGCGCCAACCGTGCAGTTATTGAAATTTGATCGTTATAATAAAAGCAATGACCTCTGGTCTGGTAAACAAAATATGAGATTGTATATAGAACCCTAACAACAGCTCCATTGTATCTAAAATAACAGAATCAGTGACTTCTAAAACAAGGAAAACTCACTTGAGCCAAACAAGAGGTCATCAGTGTATAAAGAGAGGCTGTAATAGTCAACTGCAGCCCCAAAACGATCCCTCGGGCACAAACATAACAAATTGTATAACTCATTGCCACAACGGCTCGTCCCTTCTTCAGTGCTGAAGAAAAATTGCAAACATTTGTCGCTGGTCGCTCGCGAACCTTTATCCACACTAATATTATAAAGAGGTAAGATTTGTATTTTTGTATGTTGTAACGGATCAACTCAAAAAAAACACTGGTCCGATTTCAATATTTCTTTCGCCGTTAGAATGATGCATTATCCCTGAATAAAATATGTTATATTTTATTTTCAAAACTAATCTCTAGAGATGGTAAAGTCCGAAAGGAAAAGACCGTTATCCACGCAAATATTTACAATTATACAGAAACAAATAAGGATACAAGTTTGCTTTCCATGAGGTTGTAAAAGATATGTGTAAAATTATCCACTTCATTGCTTCATTTGGCTTTTGGCACGGCATAATGTTTTTTCCATGGCTACCTGCTACGATCCCTACACACTCCGTTTACATCGCTTACGCCCATATACTTGGTCATCGGCCTTTCTAATCTGTAACATCAAGAATATGATCAAGTGAAAGTCTTTATATTGTGTCCCCTTCCAGCGTTTCCAGTCACATCTGCCTTATAATTTTCTTTGTTAGTTTCTTATTCTTAGCTAAATAGAAAATAAAAGATAGGCTGGTAATAAAAACTACTACGAAGTTTTAATGTAATAACTGTGCCGCCAACTTATGTTCTAAAATTCAAATTGCAATATCTTCATTCTGGGCAGGAAAACGCATTGTAACCCACAACAGAATTTAGTTGGGCCACAAACAGCCTCCATTAGAGGAGACATCACGACAACATGTTGCTACCTGTCCAGCGTGATATATCGCGACCCGCGCCTAATTGCTCGTCTTTTTGTAGTACATTGTGTATTCTGCCATCTTTATGATGTTGGACCTAATTCTGAACTTTTTCTACACAAGAATGGGCAATGCGGTAAAAAATATAAAATAAATGTCATGCGATGAAAGTAATAAACCTAATGATACAATTCCGTGCATCGCGACCGATGACAGCCGCAATGTATGGAATTGTAGATTAAGACACTACAGGGCAGGAGTAAAGATGCCCGAGAACAACCTCAAAAAATGCTGACAATTTGTTGGTCGATTTTATTTGCAATGTCTTCTAGTCATTGAACAAATACCAACAATTATTTAATGTTGATACGATGAATGAAAGGAAACTAACTAACTACCTAACTAAAGAAATAAGAAACTAACAAAGAAAATTATAAGGCAGATGTGACTGGAAACGCTGGAAGGGGACACAATATAAAGACTTTCACTTGATCATATTCTTGATGTTACAGATTAGAAAGGCCGATGACCAAGTATATGGGCGTAAGCGATGTAAACGGAGTGTGTAGGGATCGTAGCAGGTAGCCATGGAAAAAACATATCCGTTGTTTTACATATCCTTTACTTTTTGCAGAAAAAGTATTGTCTGAGAACTTATCATATACTGCATCGACACCCCATATTTAGGGTCGCGTCCGTGTGGAATTGAACCGGACCACACTTGGTCGTTAGCACAGCGGCTTAATGAGTCAAATGGTCCGATGACATAATGACCTTTACTTCTGATTTGGGCCAGTGCGATTTAACTGCATATAACCTTCAGAAATACCCCACATTTCTGAACGGTACCTATCAATCATCAAAGCGACTTAATGTTACGTGCTATTTATGATAATAAATTGTGGAATTACTGTACTTTCTGGTTCGATCATTATATAGTATATGGATGACAATTTCTTACAAAACATAGATAATATCTATTATATTAATCATTTGTAAGTGTTATTTAAATTCCCGAAATTTAAGGATTTAAAATATATATGCAGGTCTTTTAGAATACTCAAAGACCTGCTTATATTTTTTTTAATCATTTGAGTTTTCGGCTATAAATCTTGTAGACGGTTTTATGCTACTTTTCAATGGCGGTGTACTGGCTTTTCCGAACCTCGGAAGAGAAGTCGGTAGGAATCGAATTGTATTTAACAACTGGTGTGGGCTGGTTATTGTTATGAAATCCCTATACACGGATTATACTGCTTGTGTTAGAATAAATGGGCCATGCACGGTCTGGTTTTGCATCTCAAGGGGTTCAAGATAGGTCTGTGTAGCATCATCATTGGTTTTCAATGAATACATGGGATAAGTTACAGATTTTAAACAGGGTGAGTGTGGATTGATTATGAATAAATTCTATTTCAAGATAGTAGGATGCAAAACTGTGATAAATTAAGCATTTAAGACGAAAGGGACCAAGGGGTTTAAAATGGGAACAAGACGATAGGAAAGAGTACAGAATGGAAAAATAAAATATGAAGCGTTAAAAAGTTATGTATGGTATGTTTGGGGAGTTTTTTATACAAAAAATCAAGAGATTAATGCAGATGTGGAAAGGTGGTATCGTGACTATTATTATTATCTATTCGACATTAAAAAAAGACTGGCATACAATGGTTAAAAAAAAAAACGATCTCTCCCTACTCATTCTCTCTATTGCAAAACGGCCAGTGATTGGCTCACATAACTCTTCCCTTTCTCTAACCACACAAATCATCAACCGTAAACCTCAACAAACATCTGCATTACTACACGAGTTTACAATAATCTCTGTTCACGTACCTACATATTACGGCTGAACATATTACATAATTCTGTAAGTACCATACACAGGGGAATAATAAAGTTGAGTGCGACAGGACGGCCGGCACTGCCCCGTGCGATGAATAATTTAGACGAGCCGAGCTATCTAGGTGAAATATTGTAAAGCGGGGTCTCACAGGATAAGAGGCTTTTGAACGAAGACCCTATTGATGCTTGAGAATTTTGTCTAAGATAGTTCGGTGTAATCAATCTTTAGTGTTACAATAGATAATAATGATCATCTTCGTTGCTTGTCTATGTTGGCTATAATTTGGTGTTATAAGGACTGCGGGTTTACCCACCATTTTGTAAGTAGTAATGCATGAAATCTAGCATCAATATCAATACACTAAGCGAAAACAATCGCTTAGTGTGTTGATATTGATGCTAGAACGTCTTCGAAATATATTATATCCAATTGATCAAGTTTGTAAAATCTCGAATATAACTGCGACTTTTCAATTAACTTTATTTGTTTAGTAATAGGAAAAATCAATTTAATTAAAGTTCAACATTTTTTGCTCTGTAAAAGTAACAACAGGTAGATTTTAATTTATTCTAATATTTTGTCAGCCACAGTAAGTACTATTTTTATAGGGATTCAATGAAATGTTATTCACTGAAACGAAACTGAATGATATTTATTTCTGTAGATACCTAGGTTTCAAAAAAACACTTTTACACGTCATAAAATGGAATAAATAAATGAGAATTAGATTAGGTCGGTGTTTCCCTGCCTGACTACTGTAAGAAGCACCGAAACAAACTGTACAGTAGACCGTGTGTCGGAAGTAACACTTTTACCTTGAGCTGGCCTTGTATTGTACTGATTTCAATAGATTAATAGACCAGCTTATACTGGTTTTGTTACCGCTGTCATGGGGCCTATCGTACTTTTCGTTATGCTATATTTACCAGCACTTACGGACAGTAGCTTTATACGCAAAAAATATAAATTTCCTTCTAAAAAAACAAGGAATCTAGAGAAGGCTATCAGGATGCAAGAAACGAAACTTGGCACGAGTATGATCGTGATAATTTCTAAATTATGACTATAGCATGACAGTTTCGTACGCGTTCATGTAAACGATAACTGTTATAACAGTACGTGGTACAGCTTATTTATCGAAATATTGGAGACTTTAATGATAGTACTGGCATTCTTTGTTAGCCACTGTTGGGGTACGAACTACCTAACTTTCTTTCATTGCATCTGGAAGTATAGATACTTACTTTTATGATTGTGTGGTTTGTTTAGTTGAAGCAGTGCGGCCATAGAATGTCCGTGTCGGTAAAACGTGCTTGAACTATATCTTGTTTCTCTATATTTTGTGTTTTTAGTGTAACAGAAAGAAAGACTTGTGCAGTCGCAAAGTAATTTTTGACGTCACGGTTGGCGCAGTAGTTGAGCCATCGGCTGCTGCGCCGCGTGTTGTGGGTTCGATCCCCGCACGGAACAAATATTTGTATGACCTACAGTTAGTTGTTCTGGGTTTGGCTGTTTGTGTATGTGAGTTTAAATGTTTGTAAACACACCCACGATGCAGGAGACATACCTTGTAAGCTAGTAGTAAGTTAGTAGTAAGTAAAAAAAAAAAAATAGACGTCTTTTTTTTTGGCAACACTTTAATAAAACTTGTCAGCCCCATGACAGGTTATTATCTCTACGCCTACTATGATACTATTGCAACCTAACGTTCCCGAGGTATGGGGTTTGTAAAATGAGTATTTGATATATATTTGTAATATTTGTTTGCAACCAACCGCTGTCAGTCTAATCTATTTCTATTCTAATTATGAATTAGTGTTAATCGCAACATGCCATTAACTTATTAAATACCAAAAACTCTGCAGTACCTACCCACTAAATATTAAATATTAAGAATCATTCGTACATCCTCAATTGAACCCGTATTTGTTATCCTATATGTATAACTTATTAAATACCAAAAACTCTAGTACCTACATTATTTCATTACTTAAGAAACATTCGTACATCCTCAATTGAACCCAGATTTTTTATCATTTATGAAAACCTGGTCAGGAAAGGAAGACCTATTAAATTCGCTAGAGCATTCACTGAGCATACACACCTGTGTAAACGAGTATATCTGTTTGAACAAAACGAGGTGAGTGAAGCAGAATCCAATGAGTAACAAAGACAAAAGCAAGTGCTGAAGCAAGCCCCAGGAAATTAAAATTTACATGTGAATGGGTCTCAATGTTAATGTCGCTATGGATTTTATTTATATTTCAATTGTGGTAACATTTTAGACGTTTTAGTTATTGGTGTTAATTCTTTTGTTGACAGCATTTTTTAGAGTGATTCCATATTTTTCTCTTTCATAAAAGAACAAGAAAATAACTAATGTCAACTTGAGAGAAATGTTCGCTTCCATACAAGCATACTTAGATATTACAGCACGTATGGATCATCAATACGGCGAAGTACAGTCGCCAGCTGCACATGAAACTACCCGAAACTTATTTTTTTATCCAATTGAATATGAACTTTATTCTTTTGTAATAAAGTTGACAAACTATCAAAGAAATTTGACAGATTTTGGTAGCTAGGTAAACTAATTTGACATAAATAACATATAAACAACACCTACCACATATACAACACCTACAACTTACTTACAACGAATAACCGTCGTTTTCTCTAGTTATCTGTCAGAAAGAAACGTCACTTATCTAATTATACACTTCTCATCAGAAAAATCGAAACACTTCTGTTTTGATGGTTCTGTCCTAATTTAACATAAAAGAGTTATTAACACAAAAATCAAATGATTGTATAGCTGGCAGTTTGGACATTACAATGATAAGGGAAAATTCAAAATTAGAATTTCATTTGTTTATCCCATAAATTAAATGATCCACTGTTTCGAGACAAAAGTGTGTGTTTAGTCGCTTGTCTTAAAACGTTTTTGTTCTTTCTTTGTTTACTGTGACTTTTATATATTCCTAAATATACACATTTTTCTTATAATCCTTACAAAACATAAACTTGCAAGGTGTTTCGATTTTTCTGATGAGCAGTGTAGTTTAGTTTGTGGTTATGGGAATCGGCACCATTGCCTATTGACCTGCATATAATTACAGTTATAAGTAAACAGGATCTACAAGCATAGGTTTAGCTCATAAAGCGGGGATGTACAAAGGTGAGTTTTTTTCTAACACACTTATTGTAGCTAATCATCATCTGCCTAGCCTTTTCCCAACTATATTGGGGTCGGCTTCCAATGGAACCAGATACAGCTGAATACCAGTATTTAACATGGAGCGACTGCCTAACTGGACCTCCATAACCCAGTTATTGGGCAACACGATATCCCTTGGTAAGACTGGTTGTCAGACTTTCGGGATTCTGAGTACCTGTAACGACTGTCAAAGATCTACAAATGACAGTAGGGACCAACGGCTTAACGTGCTTTCCGAGGCACGGAGGTGTCTCAATATGTTAAGAACGGTCACCCATCCACAAATATTGTAGCTAATGTGAAGAAATAAAATTTTCCTGCCAAAAGCCTATTTACCTTACAGGCTTACTTACCCCTTAGCCACTAACACAATAATCTCCCTTTATCTGCACAAAAAAACCAGACCATTCTTTTTTTAAACGAATTCATTACAATTGACCTTTTTTAAAAAAGAATCGGGGATTTGTGGTATCTTCACACCGTTAGAGAAGATTTTGTCGGATTATGTTATAGCTTTTTTTTTCAGAGGATAAAACCTTCGTGACAGGAAGAAGGCTCATTTTGTAGCGTACCGTGAAAATGTTTTAATTTTTATAATATTTTCTCTTTTTTTCCTAATCTTCGCACTTATTTTTGTTGGTAGGTAACGAATACCTGATTTGCTTTTTAAAACCTTGTTGCTAAGTAAGGATACTATTGAGTTTTTCTTATCCATGATGACATGATGATGCAGAGGTATGGGCCTTGGGTGCTTCTTTTTCAATTCGTACGTAATTTTTTTAGTTAATATTAGACAGTATTGGCAACGGTTAAGGAAAATATTGTGAATTCATAATTAATGTAATTCTGAAACCGCCTTAACATTGAGTAAGCGTGGTGATCAATTTACGTGGCGTCTCTGTATGAGAAGAAGCCTTTGCCCTGCAGTAGAACTGTTCTATGGACAGGATAGTATTAATATTTATTCACGAATCAATATTATTTACATAGGCTATACTTGCACGAAAATACTAAGTTAAAATGTAATTTTATTCTCGTAACATAAATCACGCTAGTCCTCCTCATCATGAAATCCTCGAAGGGTGCGGCAAAGGTTTTCCTGTAGCACACCCATATTTTGCAAGTTATGTTTAAGTCCTATGTAATAAAGGCGAAAATATTGGCATCAGACTTCGGTCTGGTACTGAAGAATTGCAGATAAAAAAACTCAAAAACACTTTGTTCGACCTGCGAATCGAATCAGGGACTAATGCTCAGCGGTAGCGCATGGAACCCTTGGACCAACGACACAGATACATTAATTGCCATTTATAAAAAAAAAAACTGTTATACTTATTCTTCAAAAGCTATAGACCAGGAACCACCAAATGGCGGACCGCGGTCCGTATCCGTACCCACCGACCTATTCTGTGCGGATCTTAAGTAAACTTTAGAATATAATTTACTTGTATTTGAGAACGTTATTTAATAGTTTCATACAATATCAATGATCTAAACCTTCTGAACTTCAAGTAAGAGGAAAGCTAATATGTCAGCTTCTGACAGATGTCAAAGTTTGAACCATACGGACCGCGACAGTCACATTATTTACAAAAACGGATCCCAAATGAAAGTAATTGGTGATTCACGTAAACAGCTTACATAATAACATTCCTACAGATATTATGAAAGGTAAGTGCTCACTACAAAGACTCGTCAAGATGGCAGTTGAACCCGAACGTCGTTATTTTAACTCACAAACTCCTTGATTGCCGTATAATAAATGCGACATTGAATTACTGGTTACAATAGTTAGGTTTCACGGATCGAATGGTTATAAAACATAGCTACAGTTTCTGTTGAGTTCACGCTCAGTTTTATTAAGATACAGTTGCTGAGCAGAGTATAAATAATTAAATAAACAATGCTGGACAATCCACACAGCATCATCTAGCCTCAAGCTAAGCAAAGCTTGTGTTATGGGTGCATAGTACTTGCAACCGGTGGCGGCGTGCGAGTATGTAAAAGCCAGTTGTAAAAGGAGTATGTTAGGATCGTAGCAGTGTGCGTTTTTGTTAAGCCCAAAAAGGCGTGAGTGTGGTTCGACCAGTCAGGCCCAAAGAGATGAGTGGCCTTGGAACCGGCCGTACTTTGTTATAGGGCCCGCTAGGCATGACGATCTTGTACAAGTCCCGACTTGTATTAGATAGTCATTCATCACCCCGGGTACACGCTTATGTACAAGCATAACCCTTAATTTTATGAGGACTTTCCCTTAGCAAAAAATCATGAGTGCGACAGAGACAACAAGTGCTATCCGACAATCTAAATTGGTTATGAACAATGACAATAATACTATATCTGAGGAGTTTTACTAAAACGAGTGAGCCGACTAAAGGCAGAAAATTTAGTTAGGACCTTCCATATTTAATTATCAATGGTGGGTGTTTATTTAGTTCTGTGTGGTCACGGACTAAGAATATGACCACCCCATTTCATCCCGTGGGTGTCGTATGAGGCGACTAAGGGAGTTTTTCAGACCTGGTGCAAAATATTAAGCACTCTAGGTCACCCGCACGGTGGCGGGTATACAACCAACGATAGCATTCCCAAGGAGGGTTGGTGTCAGGCAGGCGGCCGACTATAAAAACTATGCCAAAACAACAGCATGAATAGTACGAAAGATATGTTGCACGATAGGGCTAGGGCGTACCCCACAGGCGACGCGCAGGAGCAGCACCCGGTCCCTGCGGGTAATGGACAAGGGTTGTCGCACCAAAACGGGCGGGTGCGACGTAAGATCCAAGCTCGGAGAGAAAGAGAAGTAAGGCTGAGGTATGCAAGTTGGAATATAGGTACGATGACTGGAAGAGGAAGAGAGTTAGCAGATGTTCTTAAAAGGCGACGGATAAATATAGCGTGTCTGCAAGAAACAAAGTGGAAGGGGGCGAAAGCTAGAGAGATAGGAGAAAGATATAAGTTTTACTACTGTGGAAGCGATGGCAAGCGAAATGGTGTGGGTATAGTTCTGGATAGCGAGCTAAAAGAATGTGTGGTAGATGTAAATAGAATGAGTGATAGAGTAATTGCTGTCAAAGTGATTGTGAAGGGTCTGGTATTAAAGGTAGTGAGCGTGTATGCACCCCAATCAGGATGTGAGGATAGTATAAAAGATACATTTTGGGAGGACTTTGACTGTGTGATGAGAGATGTGCAAGAGAGTGAAGATGTGTGTGTAGGGGGTGATTTTAACGGGCATGTTGGAAAGCTGAACGTTGGGTATGAGAGAGTGCATGGTGGTTGGGGGTACGGAAACCGTAACAATGACGGTGAGGCACTACTGCAAGCTGCTACTGCATTCGACCTGGCAATAACAAACACGTGGTTTGAGAAGAAAGACGAGCACCTGATCACATATAAAAGTGGCCACCACGCGACACAAATCGACTATCCTGGTAAAAAGGAGTAGTCTGATTTGTGTCAAAAACTGTAAAGTGCTGCCAGGCGAAGCATTAGTCTCACAACACAGGTTGGTAGTTATGCAGGTTAAAGTAAGTGTGTCCGCCAGAAATAACAAAGAACGGCCCCCACCAAAAACTAGATGGTGTATGTTAGAAAATGAGGAGTGTTCAGGTTTATTTAAAAATCAAGTTGTGGATAAAATGATTGATATGAAGGATATGGAGGGAAAATCTGTGAATGATTGTTGGAATGAGATGGCAGATTGTATAAGAAGAGTAGCAAAAGACGTATTCGGAGAATCGAAAGGGAAAGGTGTAATAGATAAGGATACATGGTGGTGGAATGAAGAAGTGCAAAAGTTACTTAAACAGAAAAAAGTGGCGTTTAAAGAATGGCAGGGTGTAGAAAACGGGAACGATAGTTTGAAAGAAGAAAAGAATATAATATACAAAGAATGGAAGAGGAAAGCAAAACAGGCGGTAGCAGTCGCTAGGGCTAAGGCACAGGAGAAGTTGTATAACTCACTGGATAGCCCTAGGGCTATCCAGTGAGTTATACAACTTCTCCTGTGTTATTATTATTATTATTATTATTATTATGTGTTATTAGTTATTCAACTTCTTCTGGCCCCTAGGGGCCAGAAGGAACTCTATCGGATTACGAAAGCAAGGGAAAAAAGGGCAAAAGATATAACGCATATTAAATGTATTAAAGATGATGCTGGTAAGGTTCTGTGTGAAGATGATGAAATAAAACTGCGATGGAAGGTCTACTTTGATAGGTTAATGAACGAGGAGAATGAATGAAATGGTATGCTTCAAGAGACACAGGTAAATATGGGTTTGGTGAGAGAAATTAGCATGGATGAAGTTAGGAATGCAGTTAGAAGTATGGAAAATGGAAAAGCTATGGGCCCAGATGATATACCAACAGAAGTATGGAAGGTATTAAAAGAAGATGGATGTATGTGGCTGACTTTATTCTTCAATAAGTTGTTGCATAAGGAAGTGATCCCACAAGAGTGGTGCAATAGTTCACTAGTGCCCATCTTCAAAAATAAAGGGGATGTACAGGACTGCAACAACTATCGAGGGATAAAGCTCCTGTCACATAGTATGAAAGAATGGGAGAAGGTGATAGAGAAAAGATTGCGAGAGGAGAGTGAAATTACCCCAAGTCAATTTGGGTTTATGCCAGGTCGAGGAACAATGGACGCCACCTTTGCACTCCGCCAGCTGTGTGAGAAATACAGACGTGCACATAAGAACTTGCACATGGTGTTCATTGATCTGGAGAAAGCGTATGCCGGGAGGTGTTGTGGTGGGCCGTGAAAGAGAAAGGTGTGCCTGGGAAGTATGTGGAGTTGATTCGTGCAATGTACAGCCGGTCTAGGACGTATGTCCGATCGGCTGCTGGCAACACCGACAAGTTCAGTGTGGCTGTAGGACTACACCAAGGGTCGGCATTAAGCCCTTACCTCTTCTTGTTGATAATGGACGCTCTGATGTCGGACATAGAGGAAGAGGCACCCTGGTGCATGTTATTTGCCGACGACATTGTTCTTGTCGGTGAAGATGGACCTGAGATCCAGAGCAGACTGGAAAAATGGCAACAGAGGCTGGAGAGTGTGGGCTTGAAAATCAGCAGAACCAAAACTGAATATATGTTCTGCGATTTCGGCGGTCTCTCCAGTCCTGAAGCAATGTCGCTTAACAGCGTGCTTCTCCCGGTCTGTTCCCACTTTCGGTATCTCGGGTCACTCGTGCAAAGTGACGGAGAAATAGATCGGGCTGTCAAGCACCGAATTAACATAGGGTGGATGAAATGGCGGCAGGTAACGGGAACAACCTGTGACCCCCATAGTCCTCTTAAACTTAAGGGGAAGATTTACAAAACAATGGTTAGACCTGCTGTCTTGTATGGATCAGAATGTTGGGCCGCAAAAGGCATGAATGAAAGGCAGTTACATGCAGCTGAGATGAGAATGCTGAGGGGGATGTGTGGTGTTACGCGAATGGATAGAATAAGAAATGAGTATGTAAGAGGAAGTCTTAAAGTTGCGCCTGTGACCGAGAAGTTGTGTGGAAATCGGTTGTCATGGTATGGGCATGTGATGCGAAGGAATGAGAACCATGTTGTGAGGAAAGTTTTGAGTATGAATGTGCAGGGTTACATGAGTAGAGGAAGACCAAAGAAAAGATGGATGGATTGTGTGAAAGAGGATATGGCAAGAAAAGAGGTGACCCATGAGATGACGGCAAATAGAGATGTATGGAAAAAGAAAACATGCTGCGCCAACCCCAAATAAATTGGGATAAGGGCAGGAGGATGATGATGATGGGTGTTTATTTAAAAATAACTTGGGGCTTCCCATGCGCTTAGATGACTTCCATGCTATTTTACTTCTAGGAATAAATAAATATACAATTTTACCTCCAGGAATTAATTAGTTAATATTTTATAAATTGTCATAAATCCTATTTTAGTGCTCACCTTTATTATTTAGCACATAAGTACTATACTACGAATTGACTCGTGCAGATTTTTTTTTTTATTGTGTATATAGGCGTGGCAGTCAAAGTGTTAAAGAAATAGATTTTTACACCGCGCATTGCCTGTCAGCAATTTTAAGATTTTAATAAAATACTTAATACTAATTAATTATTATTGAGACGCAATAAAAACGTGTTAAATGATACAGCAATTTATAATATTTTTTTGTTAATCGTTGATCGTAATCAGGAACAAAATAAAAAATAAAATTATAACATTATCTGTAAAATAATCCTCCCTTACAGTCCCTCTCTTATAAACAATAATCAACACAACCAGCTACGGTAGTGTTGAATTCAAAAATATGACGTTTTTAATAATTTGATTCACTATAAAAATTTTTTTTTTTTTTTTTGGAATGGGCATCTCGCAGTTTATCCTTTAGGGATATTTACTGCTCAACCGAACTTTCCTGTGGGGGGCTTAATTAAAATTAAGGCCTCCAGCCAGGCATAAAAACTTATAAGCTAAGCGACTATCGCTAAGGGCACCCCCTGCGGGGTACGAACCTCGGCTTAGGACGTCGCTGAAGAGGACAGCAAGGGACAGGCTGGATCTGATTGTTCCATTATTTAGGGACATTTTAAACATTAATCGGCTCAGCTTCGCGGGCTGGCTCTAGCAAAGGGTCGGGAGGGGGGCATTGACGGGGTCGTCGCGACGGGCCTCGGCGGCGAGGACGGAATGTCCGTTTTTGTTTGCGAACAGTGCTGGTGGCCTTATCGCTCTCCTCACTTTAAAAAAGTGATCTCCCAGGCTATATACGGCTCCACGTAACGAAACCATAGCGCGATCTAATTCGATCCCAACGCCATCTAGCTACATTTTTGGAACTAACAGAAGGCGTAGCACAAATAGTGTTATAATAACTGCACATCATTATGATGCTAGATTTGCTATGGATATGTTAAAAATACCGGACAAGTGCAAGTCTGTGAGGGTTCCGTACAAACGTTAAGAAGTTGTTCAGCTAATAACTGTCACCAAATTGATAATAATGATAGTAATAAAAATAAATAAAAAATAAGACATAACTTATATCCCAACTAATTAAAAAAAACAAAATAGTAAAACGAACAATATTTACTTTAGCACAAAGTAATAGCACCTTTGTTTCTTCATAGGACATACTTGTAGTTTGAAGAACTTCTTTAAGGAATTTCTTGCAGTAAATATAATTTAAGGAGTGCATGTTCCTTCTTTCATTTAGCCTGTGGAGAGTAACGGTCCGAGCAACATATAAAATTTGGCTGTGAAAGCATGTATTGCATGCATTGTACTTTTTGAGGGCATATTATATATTTCCATCTGCTTTTAGTAGATTCAGTGCTATATGGAAGTGCTGCGTGTTGTTTGAGAACAGAGGAGCTTGTGGCTAAATAAAAACAGTCGCACGGATTGATCGAAGGTTAAACTACGCTTGCCGAGGTCTGTTTGAGGATGGGTGACCGTTTGTAACATATCGAGACTCCTCCGTGCCTCGGAAAGCACGTTAAGCAGTTGGTCCCGGCTGCCACTTATAGATCTTTGATAATCGTTACGGGTAGTCAGAAGTCTGACAACCAGTCTTAGTAAGGGGTATCGTGTTGCCCAGTCAATGGGTTGTGAAGGTTAAATAGGGGATTCGCTCCATGTCAAACACTGGTATTCAGATGCCCCCGTTAGACTGGAAGCCAACCCCAACATAGTTGGGGAAAGGCTAGGCAGATGATGGTTAGTGTCGAAAAGAAAAGGGCGGCAAGAAGCCACCTTGAACTCTTTGAGCTCCTTCAATGGCCAAAAACAAAGTTTAATTCGCCCCTCCTAATGAAGAGATGCAGTAAGTTAAAACTGACTGACAAAGAGCAAAGTATGCTTGCCTAGTAATTAAAGGAATAGAATTAAAATAATGATTTCTTTCTTATGGTATTCTTGTTGATTTTCAACTTTATAGCAAAAGAAATAAGGTAAATAGCTTGATGCTGGCGTCTGTACGTACCACAACTTCTATTGTACCTGTGATTCATCACAGGTCCAAATAAACTTAGTTCGGGCAGGTCGCTATTGTAAATTTTATTCTTAATTTGTTGTTGTTTTGTAAAACTCGTTTCACATGTAATGAATATATCTTCGTTGAAGGTTTTCTTAATAAAGCACATCGCGACAAACGGATCATGTTTTGAGGAAGGGTTGAGGGTTACAATAGTAGACGAAGATCAAATAAACGATGGTTGTATTATTTGAAAGATGAAATTGTCAGGAAGGAAGTGATTAATGAAATGATTACAAATAGAGATGTCTCTGAGGCAAAAGACATGCTGCGCCGGCCCTAAATTAATTGGGATAAGGCCAGGAGGATGATGATAAATCTACTAGGTTCATGACGGATCTTATTTTGCAAATAAAATGAAAAAGACAAAAGAGGTCTTTATAGTAGTGCATACTCCACTATTACTTATCTTCAGACAGAAGACGAAGAATAGGAAACAGGTTCCCAAATAATATAAACCCTATGTTATGAAAAATAATTACACAACTATTATATATTTACAATGACTTCTGCATCATTAATCCCATATACAAAACCATGCCTTACAAAATACCCAAAAAAGATGATATCTCACTTGAAACGCTAAAGAGAGATAACAGAAACATTCTGTACGGTTTACATTAGTCGGATTGGTTTAATTTACAAAATGTTTCTGACATATTTCCGCGCAAAGTACTAAATACAATGAACGAAGCAGAATGCGACACGCTCCAAGCATTATTGTATGTTCTTTAGCTTTAAGTTTTACATTCATTTTTCATTAGGAAGAAACTAGAACTCATCGCCAGATGGCACTATTTAAGGCCCCATATTTGAGATAAACCAGATAATTGGCGTACTATAAACCCTACATATTATATACAACAGAGGACCCTGCTTTTAAGAACAAGATATATAAATAAATAATGCTGGACAATCCACACAGCATAACCCCAAGCTAAGCAGAGCTTGTGTTATGGGTATTAGATGACTGATACATTTAATACAATACATTACATAGATAGATATGTTTTATTATACATTGCTAATACCCAGAACACCCGGAACAAATCTTTGTAGATCGTACAAACATTTGTCCCAAGCCGGGGATCGAACCCGCAACCTCCTGGACGGTCGTCTTTTTATATTATTGATAATATGATAACTGTTCTTGCGGTACTCAGTCTTTTTTTGCGATTAAAACTTTTTTGCTCATTGTATATAAATCACTGGGACCAGTATATATGTACCTGTAAATACTATCAGACTATTTTATAAATCAGCACTCACAAAAAATTTCTATGCAAATGTTGCCTGGACTATATTTTTTTACTTGATCTAGTAAAAAAATATTTGTATCGGCGTTATGCAGGTCATTAATCGAAAGAGCCACGAACAGCTCACGTTGGGGGACAGTAAATTAATGATATTATGTTTAAACACCTTAGCTGCCAGAAAATGAAACACAATAGAAAATGTATTGTTAGTCGGTCGCAGGCATTTAAGGTATTAATCGTTTCATAAAGTTTCCGTCACCATACATAACATCACAGAAAAACCTTTCAATTGTACATTATCTTTTAACCCTAGGTTTATAATTTATTTATTCATTTTGAAAATTCAATCGATTCTAAATTCTCAAACGCACTCTATTTTTGTCTATTTTTAAATAGAACGGCAACTGTAATATTTTGCGACTTTCATATTCCATACTGAACTCACACTTCGTCCACGTGGGTTTTTTCGTCGTGTTGCGTTCATGGTATGGTGATTTTTCCCTTGAAACTTTGACATTCCCTCCATCCCCACTCAAGTGTAGTTTTGAAAATAAAATGTAGCATTAGTTACGAGCTAATAATATAGCTTTTTATATGTGGAGTATTTTTTTTTATTCATTTCGTAGTTTTTGAGTTTATCCATTACAAATAATGAAATATTTCCTCTTTTTATTTATAAAAAAAAAGATAAATTAAGATGAAAAATGAAATAACTTTAGTTTGGTTTGTAAGTCGAAAAAACTTCGTGAAATGATATTTCTAAACTGTCTTATATCTTCAGTTTTGTATCCCCTGTATAAGCCTTCAAGACACCGTTTGGGCCCTCAATACAATGGAGAGGTGAGAGGGCTTTAGGTTAATACCCATCTGCCCTGTTTGTTATCAAAAGGTCCATCACAGCTCACTTACCCATGAATGAACGTTTCAGTGTGGCCAGTGACGTCATAACTGTACCTTACCCAGAACGGGGTAAGCAGAAGTCCCGTTAATGTGCACTCATGCAGAAATATTTTTGAAAGTAACCCGTATTAAATAGCAACAAGTACCTACTTTAAGTATTGTAAGTACTGAATTGTAAGCTTATTATTACATTGTTTTATCTCAGTGTTGACCTAATCGTATCATCATAATAGTTACTCTAGCAAATATTATCATTCCACAATTAAAAACTCAAGAATTGCGGCCTTTGTCTAACCTAAACAAAAGTATGTCGGAGTTGGCTTCAAGTTTAACCGGATGCAGCTGAATACAAGAGGAGCTCGTGGCTAAATAAAAACAGCCGCACGGGTTGATCGAAGGTTAAGCTACGCTAGCTGAGGTCAGGCTGTGGATGGGTGACCGTTTGTAACATATCGACACTCCTGCGTGCCTCGGAAAGCACGTTAAGCCGTTGGTCCCGGCTATCATTTGTAGATCTTTGACGGCCGTTACGGGTAGTCAGGAGACCGAAAGTCGTCCCAAAGGGAAGCGTGTTGCACAGTAACTGGTTTGTGGAGGTCAGATAGGCAGTCGCTCCATGTAAAATTCTGGTATTCAGCTGCTTCCGGTTTGACTGGAAGCCAACCCCAACAAAGTTGGGAAAAAGCTAGGCAGATGATGATGAGCTGAATACCATTAACTTTGCAAGAAACGCCTGCTTTCGAGACCTCCACAGCCCAGTTAGTTAATGATCCTAAATGTAGTCTCACTTGATGAACAATAAATTCAGTAACAATACCAATAGTGATTGCAGCTTAAACCTACCAAGCCACAACGCTCGGGCGGTCAAGACAGGTATTGATGTATCACATGTATAAACGCCTCTTGACCGCCGATGAATCATAGTGTGATGCATTGCTTGGCGACGTGTTCATAAGTTAATACCAAATAACATAGCAACTAGCGGGTCCACTGCATGTGGTTCGTGTATTAAATTGTGGAGATTGAAATTTAAATGTGATATTCACAATATATGCAGGTAGGAATACCGGTGAGATGGTGAAAGATAATTTTGGTTTTAAGGTACCATTTGCCAATCATCATCATCATCATCTGCCTAGTCTTTTACCTAATATGTTAGGGTCGCCTTTCAGTCTCAATGGATGCAGTTGGGTACCACTATTTAACTATAAGACTGGTTGTCAGACTTTCAAGAATACGGACTTTCAGACGACCGATGTGGCGCGGCGGGCGATGGTCCGCTTGCGACGCAAGAGGTTGCGGGTTCGATTCCCGCCTTGGGACAAATGTTTCTACGATCTACAAATATTTGTTCCGGGTGTTCTGGATATTTCCTATGTATAATAAAAAAATAATATGTAATGTATTGTATTAAGTATATCAGTCATCTAGTACCCATAACACAAGCTCTGCTTAGCTTGGGGCTAGATGATGCTGTGTGGATTGTCCAGCAATATTTATTTATTATTTATTTATTTCAGGAATCTAACAACCCGTAACTACTCTCAAAAATCTCATGAAGCAAGAAAGAGTCGGAAATGTATAAGAGCTGTGGATTTTAGTGAAATAAAGTTTCCATACACACATAGTGACATTTCAAAAGCATCGAAAAAACACATGGCGAAGTTCAAGGTAAAAACTAATTTATCACCTCCGACTTAGTTCATACTTGTCACCCGCAGTCTCCGCCCTTTTCTAGAGCTGTACATTATGTCTCTAAGAAATGTCAATTCTCTAACTTCAGTTAAGTTTTTAAACAAGGGATTTGGTTCATTGGTTACCATCCTGACCAGTAACCCAAGTAAAAATTTCTTGCTGAAAGTTAATAAAATAATAATAATAATAATGCTGGATAATCCACACAACGTCATCTAGCCCCAAGCTAAGCAGAACTTGTGTTATGGGTACTAGATGACTGATATACTTAATACGATACATTACATAGATAGATTTTTTTTACTAAACATAGCAAATACCCAGAACACCCGGAAACAATGTTTGTAGATCGTACAAACATTTGTCCTAAGGCGGGAATCGGACCCGCAACCTCCTGCGTCGCAGGCGGACCTTTGCCCGCTACGCCACATAGGTCGTCAATCATTCAGTTTACCAACTGAAAACATCAACAATTTGTACTAAGATTGAAACAGCGCCTCTACTTGACGTTTGTAAAACTAATTTCGTAAGACTTCTATCGAAGTAATTTGACGTACGTGGTAAACTTCTCTCTTCTTCGAGGCTCTACATAGAGCTACATGAGGCCAATCCCGCAATTCAAAACGTTCAAAATCTAGTCGCACTGTCATCTCACTGACAATACTTAATGTCAAAAATGATTGAGACTAAGATTAGAATTAGAATGTTCTTGAAAATACAAGGATTATCTCTCTATTTATTCGAATGTTTTAACTTTTAAATCTTTCAAAAAGCCCTGAACACTTTGCTTAAACAAATGCATGTTCGCCGAATCATATTCAAACACAAAAACGAAATTCATGAAACACGTTTTGTTTGACGACCTAATGAAATAATACTCCCATTATACTCAAATTTAACGCCAAATAATCTGATAAAGCATGCTTCATTTATTACGGGATAAAACACTATTTACTGTGTGGTAATGCCCTAGTAAATTACTCTCACACGTTGTTCACAGTATATGGCTACAAAATTTCATTATAATTACCCGTTTTAAGGATTAATGTGCTTTTGGTGTACTTATACCGTTATTCGTTGGTTTTAATGGCTGTGAAGCTAAGAAGGGTGGAAATTAGGAGACATTGTTAAAGAGTATTTTTTGGTACGTTGAATTTTTCCACTGTTCCTCTTCGGAAAAATAATATAACTAGTTTTTATTACATATGTGGCAGGTCGATCATAGAATTAATCGAGGTCTGCCTGGACAGGTCACGAGATGCTACCATTTCGTGATTTTCCCGGACAAAGTGTTGAGAGCAACGCATTTGTCGATTTGTACAACTATATAAGTAAGCCTGTAGCCACATCGTGATATGCCTGGGCGCATCATAATGAAGTTCCGTTTCACATCGTTGGTGGCGCTGTTTGCGCGCTGTCAGCTGTGTATTTATGTCTGAAAAACTATATCACGATATAGCTATCTAAATAACATGATAATATAATAATACTAGCTTCCACCCGTGGCTTCACCCGCGTGGTCCGTTAAAAAAAAGTAGCCCATGTCCTTCCCCAGGCTTCAGGCTATTCATATCAAATTTCATCGCAAAGGGTTTAACAGATTAGCCGTTAAACATACATTCACACAGATAAACAAACAGACAGACAGAATGTCAGGTAAGGATTAGTATGCATACTATTATTATTGAAGTCCTCTTCAATAATAATAGTATGCATACAAGTGTTCACGACTAGTGAAACCGCTATATTAAGTAATCCTTTACTTAATATCTCTGCAATACCTATATTATAATTAATATCTATACAAGTCCTGCTTACCATGGGGCTAGATGATGCTGTGTGGATTGTCAAGCATTTTTTTTTTTATTATAAATCTATACCTAAATGCCACAAGAAAGTAGTTTTTCAAAAAAATATTTATGTAGTTTAAATTAATACGTCACATCACATCAACTCGATTTCTACCTGTGAAGCGATGTTAGTCCAGTATTCAGTTTAAAGATGATGAATATCTACCATATCTGCAGTCTACATACACGATTTCAGGGGTCTCTATAAAAAAAAAACCCGCATGTAGTAAAGAAACGTTTTTAACAAGTGGGTTTTTCTGAAATCAAGTGAGTTTCCATAATTAATACCGTGGTAGCGCCGCGAGTCCGCTAATGAAAACAAATGAATATCGTACGCTCATCGCTACTCTCATGAGGTATTCTTTTGTGCTAATAAATTTTAGCCAAGATGAATAATTAATGTTCTAGACGGGAGAAAAGTGTTGCCATTTTTCGCTCATTTACGCACCCTTTCTCGAGGCAGACCATTAAACTGTCTGATGTTCTTTTTATGAAGTTATATGCACCATGAAGCTGGCTGGTATTAATAGTGTCGCTTGAATTTCGAATACTAAGTCTGCCTTTCTACCAGAGATGTGCTAAGCTATATGTAGCGGTAGCGAGGGATATGTAAAAGTGTATGATATAATTCAACCTAACCCAATAGTTTAGCTTAGCTTAGGGCCTTAGCTGTTTAATGTTTGTGTTGGTTGGTCAGGATTTATACTGTTACAATCAGACATCTTTTCGGCAAAAAAATGAGATGCGTTTCGTGCAATGACATTTATACACTTTATTAAACAATCAATGCTTTTCACAAATAATTACTTGCTGACGAATAATACAAAAAGAGTACACATCGTGACGTCTGTATTCCGAGGCGATCAGACTCCGTTTGTCCAAATTATAACATGCTCATGTTCAGTTTGTAAAAGCGCGCCTAACAGCAGTTGTCGGGACGTCACCAGTTGATGCACTTGTGATTCGTTGCAGGTCCGATTCCGGTTAATAATAACCAGATCCAATGAATGTAACTGATAATATGAATTCAAAATAAACATAAATGTTCGCAACAGTTGCTGTTTAAGAACGAAAATATTTTATTGAATTTTAACAAGTTGTCGGATTGTCGAATTGTCGGATTTTCTAATTGGTGGATTATCTAGTGACACCTGAGTGAGTAAACTGGCCTTAGAAGCAGAAAATTCAACGATGCTAAGTTTTATACATACACAGTCTATGCGGCGAGGGATGCATACCTACTAAGGGCCACGGATATGCCAAAAGCGTAGCGTTTTTGGATTTTGTGACGTTAGATCGACGGATCTGTAACTTGATGTTTGCTATCTTGTGTATCTAAAAGGTAGAATTTAATGAAATGCGATGGTCAAAAAATTTGGAGTCTTTTCTGTTAATATTTACAAAAACAATAAGATAACGACAGTATTCAAAGTAATGGCTTATTTAAAAATAATAATTTACACGAGATTTAGAAATAGATAATTTCACCCAAAACACAATTCAACACTTTCGATGCTCATCCTTTGATCCGCATTACGGATATCTCCGATCCACAAATCAACTATTGGTAGTCGGTATACATTGGAGC
Source organism: Phlogophora meticulosa (assembly GCA_905147745.2). Lineage (NCBI taxonomy): Eukaryota > Metazoa > Arthropoda > Insecta > Lepidoptera > Noctuidae > Phlogophora > Phlogophora meticulosa. The sequence continues at coordinate 5,919,193 of LR990528.1, read as the reverse complement.
TTTGTAGTTCAATGATAGTACTCTTCCATTCGGTACTTCCTGGCTGAAATATCAATGATTTGGAATTAAATAATGTCAATGAATTTGATGACAATGTTACATAATGTCCTCTTCTTCTCATATTACATTTTGTAAAGCATGACCATTTGTGTCACAGGTCTTGTCTTCATGGATTCGAATACACGCTGCGTATCTTCAAACTGGCCTTCTTTCAATATCGTAAAACCTTAGCAGGTATACATTTTTATATACAGGGTGAAAGGGACATCTAGGAAGAATATGATACCATGAACTCACTCCATGATTCAAGCAAGATTGCAAGCTCTGCTTACCTTGAGGCTAGATGATGCTGTGTGGATTGTCCAGCATTATTTATTTATTTTATTTATGATTCTGGACCTCCCAGCAATGAAATTTTAGGTTATCTCATTCCTACGTTTTTTTACTTTAAACTGTAAACAGCCTTGAAACGGAATACAATTTTCAATCAAAGTAAATAATATCCAGAGTGCTTATTTTTAAATAGTTTTTCTAACGATCTTTTCTAACTTATAATTTTCAATAATGTTAAATAAAGAGATTTTACATTATTGTATTCCTGTTTATTTTTTATAACATTTTGTTTCATATTCTTTTTATAATTCACAATCAAATGAACCTAAAAATAACTTCCATATTTATAAGTTTTCGTAGAATGCTAATTTTTATTTTAAAAATAATTAATACATATTACTACTTTGTCAATGATGTGCAAGTCTGAAAGTGACTCATCTACACATGACCATCTTGCCAATGTTTTATTTCAATATTGATTTGTATTAAGATGTTGGCGTTTTCATGTCTTACAAATAAATAATAAATCAATAAATAATGCTGGACAATCCACACAGCACCATCTAGCCCCAAGCTAAGCAGAGCTTGTGTTATGGGTACTAGATGACTGATATACTTAATGCAAATACCCAGAACACCCGGAACAAATATTTGTAGATCGTACAAACATTTGTCCCAGGGCGGGAATCGAACCCGCAACCTCCTGCGTCGCAGGAAATAAAAGTAAACTTGGTGGTGGCGCTAAAGATGAACAGTGGGGTAGGCGTTTTGGACGTCTTTTATATGCATGGCACATTATGAAGCAATATAGTATGCTGTAAGCACACAACCTTTTAAAACTACTTATGTTAACTATCAGACATAGGCCCAAAAATTCAGAATAAACATTGAATATGTATCGAATGCATCTTACCTCACAGTTATCAGTACTTTTTGGTACGGAATAAAAGATAGGTGATTGGGTAGTCGGGTAAGGTCCTATTATCACATCATTCCAAGCCCACAATTTCACTGACGCAGACATGTTATGTTTAGAGTAAGGAACTGAGTCCAAGCAGTTATATTTTAGCGTTTGTCGAACGAATTCTGATCTATCGCGCAACCATGTTAATTGTTCTGTTGAAATCTGAAACAAATAAACCAACCAACGTTAGGGAAAGAAATATGTTAGTTTAAAAAAAAAAACTGAATTAAATACTCAACTATACTATACTCAAAACACACGTTTCTCGCACAGTTTACTATAATTAGACTGCGATGCTTTGTTACTGTCATCCTCGTCGCCACTGTTACGTATGTACTAGGAGGCAAGCGACACTACGGGCTGCTGTAAGCACACTGTTGATTGCATTGTATGGTACGGTACACTCACACATAGGCTTGCGCGCATATTCCCAGATATAACAGATTTTAACCGCACCTAAGAAATACTCAGGTGTAAGGAAGGAGAGACACTGATGCTGACAGAGATTGAAGAAAAGGTACAATGCGCCGACCAACGCGTCGACTCACTTCGTCTTCGTTCTATCCAAAAAAAGGCTGTCTTTTGGATAAGTTCTAAATTCATTTCTTGCTACATCAGAACCGTATATACATATAAATCTTTTAGATTTCTGATTTCAACTTACGTTATAATATAAATCCTTCATTTGAACGTTCTTTTCGTTTAACCAGAACCCTCCTGTCGTGGAGTTGTGATTAATCTCTGGGGTTAGTTTTTTCAACCTAATACACGTCTCTAAGGTTTTCATATTGCAGTATACTTTCATTGGTTTCTGTGGTCCTAAATAATAGGTACCTGTAACAAGCGATCATTTCATTATTACTAGTTACTTACACTTCTCTAGATTCCTTTATATATCCCTTCGATCTTTAACATCCCCTCGCTTCCTTTAAAAAAATGATCAACTTATGTTACTCGCTAATAATGTAGCTTCCTATACGTGAAATACAAACAAATCTTTTCTTGTTATAATAGTAGTTTAGATGAATAACTAAAGGTGTTAATAAAGTGTGGTTTGGCTACTTAGGCAGTATATCACCTAACTACTCGATCCTTAAAAGAGATACCTCTCATGTTAAGCACAAGAATTGCTGAAGGTACAGGCACAATAATATTTCTTTAGAAGAAGCAAATGTATAGAAAAACCAGCAAATAGTAAGTTGAATTCGCCCGCATAGGATTCCGTAGCTTTGAATTTTCTACAACCTAATAACTAGAAACCTACCTACTAGTTATGGGCATAGTTTTATTTTTACATTAATATTTACATAAACCCACTGCCTGCTTTGTTTCATTTCTTTCATTTTCATTATTTGCATATTTCTGAGGATATTTCTATAATGGATATTTTTTTCCATGAATGTTTAAAACTATGATTAACAATTTTCATATAAGGCCATTTCTTATGAGACCCCATACATAACCTACTTGCTCTGCATTAAATTTTCCACCTCACCATTTACATGGCTAAAACTATTTTTATCTTTTCACTTGCTATGTATAGGCTTTATTTATAACTACCCCAAAATTCAAAAGTCGATAACGTTAGAGGTTTCTGAAATATGCAGCTGTCACAGACAGACTAAGGCAGAGATAAGCGGAAAGAACTTTCATAGATGCTTTACTCATAATCACTCACCGTTTACTGTACCGGCTGGCGCCTCTTTACATGGAACTTGTCCAGGCGATTCTATATTCCCGAAGTCTTCATTTGGTTCAATAAACTCCGAAGCTGTAACCAAAATGTTTAATGTTTCAAACGTTAGCATAGGAATTTTAGCAAAACTTTGTCATGTCACAATATTTAACCCACGTAAAATAATCATTTTTAGCACAGCACAAATACTGCCTTCACCTCTTCATCTTGTTGGGTTGAGCGGTCTATATCTTTTTCGCAGCTTGCTCAAGACCCAGTCCATTGAGACCGACAATTTAGCTTCCGTTCCCATTTCGCTTTAGCATGCTGCCGTATCTATCTAATTACCCATGGTAATTGGATTCCCCTTTCTCTGTATTTCTCTACTTCTCTCAAAATCTTGCCTATTCTCCCTTTCTCTTTCGCCTATCGCTCCTAACGTTCTTGGTCCACGCTCCCCTTACAGTTAAAAAAGTTGTGAGAGATCACAACTTTTCGTTTTCTATCTAACGATAGAGATATCGTAAGACCGGATGCGAAGATACCATGCCACGACCACGTGACGTCATGAAAGTTTCTGGAATGTTCACAAGCACATAGACGCAACATTTTTTCGGGAGTCACTGTGGAGATTGCAAACGAGAAGTTTAAGGTTGGCATTAGCAGACATCGCGAAGGTGCTGCCAATCATAATCAATAATATTTCTACAGCATTAGGGTTCCATTGAAAACCCCCAAAATTAGTTCAAGATTATACAAACCGACTTCGCTGAACAACTATTGACCGTGATTTATGAGTAGCTTTCTGTTGTCTCTTTAATTTTGTACATTATTTTTAACATTTACAGCATCGTCTACAATCGTGATCTACTTACTCGTTGCAAGTTCATTACAAGGGCAAACTCCAGGTCTTCCAGGAATTCCAGGAGGTCCTACTGGACCAGGCGACCCCATCAACCCCGCAGGACCCTGCAAAAAGTAATCAATGGTTCATTACAGCGTCAACCATTTAGATACAAGACAGTTGTAGTCAACATAATTCTAACCACGAGTTCATACGTTCGATTCTGCAATAATCTCCCCGTGAAAAATTGGATAAAGTGAGCAATGGAGTCAGTTGGTCGTGTCTTAAGCTTATGTTAGAACCATACAAAATAGCACTGCTCATACTTGTCTTAGACTTGTAATAATCACAGCATATACCATGAATTGACACTGTTATCGACTACATTTTTTACACACAACATTAAATGAGCATGGAGAGCATGGAGACGCCTTAGCAGCCTGCAAGGCTGCATTGTGAACAGTTTCCAAACAGACGGGGGGTCCAAGGGGGTCTAAAGGGTAGTAAGCGATGACCTGCTTACTACCCAAATGAGATATGGAAATTGACGGCTTTTATTGTCATTCCTGACAGAACTTATGCGCTCAACGCACTTTTGGCGCCACGAAAAATTTGTACTGCCATCTTCGGACCCTACCCGTTTGGCAATTCTCTACTTGTCAGATTCAACATGGCTTTTGCTTTATATTTTTGTTACTTTATACCAGTCATGTATACGTCTACATCTAATACCTTTGAACGAGCAATTCTTGTATATATGTATGTGTGCAATATATAATCTGAATCTCGGAAACGGCTCCAACGATTATCGTAAAATTTAGCATGCAAGAGGTTTCGGGGGCGATCAATTTAGTTAGGTTTCTTTTCTAGAAAACGACGTTTTATCCAAGCAAAGCTCGGTTATCCAGGTACTATGAACTTATATTATCAGGTTGCGCATCGATGTAACCTCTGTATTTATTAACATTTGACCTATGTGAAATGTTAATAAATACAGGGAACATGGGGATTTTTAGAAATATGAACTGTTTCAGAAAATAATACTTGTAAGAATTTATAGAAGGCCTTCGCCTAGAAGTAGTTATGTTAAACAAACAAAAAATAAGCACTTAATATGAAGATGTATATGAAATACTATTAATTTGTTAAATGTTATCCCCCTTTTTGAAAAACGCAGACTAAAGTTTCGACCAGTATAAGCCTATAACGTTTAGATTTACCATACTTAACTCCAGGTTTATTAATAAAAGTGGAATATGAGTGAACGACTCATTAAGGACCCTTGGTAAGTATGTCTAGAATTTTGTAATACCTTTTGTAAAGTTTCATATTGGACAAAGAAAGTCGATCTAACGAAGCCTCTAGATCGTATTTTGTCTCTTCTCCCCTTTTTATGGCATGTAATACAAACGTTTTTACAAATTGATTACGACGTGTGCTTTTATTCTTTCCGTGCAATACTTACATCTAATCCTGATGCTCCTTTTTCCCCTTTAGATCCGGGTGGCCCTTGAGGTCCCTGAAAATGATAATCAGTATTATAATTTATGGATTATGTTGTCTTTACAGATGTGAAGAGCTTATGGCTTAATAAAAAACAGCCGCACGTACCGATCAAAGGTTAAGCTACGCTTGCTGAGGTCAATTTGTGGATGGGTGAAGGTTCATTACACCTCCGCTCCTCCGTGTCACGAAAAGCACGTTAACCTCTTGGTTTTAGCTGTCATTTGTAGATCGTTGACAGTCGTTACGGGCAGTCAAATGCCCGAAAGCCTGACAACCAGTCCTACCAAGGTATCGAGCTGCCTAATAACTAGGTTGTGAAGGTATTTTGCTCTATGTAGATAGACTGGAAGCCGACCCCAACACAAATGGGAAAAGGTCCTTCTTTTCTATAAAGACTTTTTCTGACAGCATGGAATAGAACATTAAAATTATTTTGATGACATCCGATAATTTATGTAAATGTAGTATACTGCTCAGTTTTTCCTAAATTTTGTGTTTTAACCTGCAGATTTCTTTTTTATCTATGAGGTCATTTGCCAGGATGTATGACCGGCAAATTATTCTCTCTTCTTTCTTTATGCGAGTTTTCATTTCTTTTTTTATTCGTATAGGGCGTCCTTTGGTACAAACAATGAGACGTTGAATGATTGTTTGGTTGAAATTGTATCCTACAATCTTTGCATGTATAGTCTAGTAAGAGAGTGATGCTGTTCCACATAGCTGAATACCATTTCTGAACCACATATGCTTGTTTATAGTTTTGTATACGAGGACTTTATTTTCCCGGTGTAGTGTGACTTATGATCAACTATACAGTACAAGTTTTGCGGCTGCCGTATCATGAAAAAGTGTTTTTTGCTACTTTGTGATCAGTGTGGAACACCAACATGGCTGTGTCAGCTGCAATGATTGCTGTAGCAAGTATTAAACCAGCCATTAGTAATTTAATTTCATTTGTTTTTGGTATCTACACACGCTATGCACGCCTTTATGTTTAACCTGGGCCTTAAAACCTTCTTATTGGGGCATTTAAAACTGATATTCCGAAATTAATTACTATGTGTATTAACTTTAGCTTTGTACAAGACTTACATCGGAACCTGGTGCTCCTTTTTCTCCTGTGAGTCCGAATGGGCCTTGAGGTCCCTGAAAATAACAGTCAGGATTACAATTTATTGATCTAGATAAATAGAAAGGTAGAAACATAGTTAAATAGATAGATAAATCGTTTCTTTGATGCACACACAAGGCATGGCACAAGATACAAAAACTAATTAATTGAAAATCCATTATGGAAATAGCTAAAAGGTACTAATATCGTAAAAAAAAACAGTAAACAAGACATCACCGTTTTGACACTATAGCTGGTATAGCAACGAAAAAATACAAAGTACGATGTGCGTTCCAAGGTTGTACCGAATGGGAGTCCAGCTCAGCATGGATCAGATCACTTTGTCTCTGACAAGGCAACGTTTTTACGTGTCTTTTAAGGTTAAATACGAAGCAGATGTCATTGTTAGTTTTGTAAATATACATAGTTGATAAACCGCGTGTATTGTCTGTTTACTTGGTATTTCAGAATAATATAATTATCATCGGCATCTACTGATGTCTGTCGACCAGAAAAAACAGTTTTAAGGTGACGTTACCGCTGCAACTCATTGTCAACTGGTCACTTTCATTCATTTTTTATCTTTCATCTGTAATTTTATTAGTAACAAGATTTCTCACCACTGTCCCGTTTTCACCACGATCGCCCTTTGCACCATCCATTCCTGGCAAGCCCTAAAATTCAAAATATTTGCTATGGCTCATTTCTTTCTTTCTTTGTCACGGTCTCTTTAAAATAAAGGGTCGTTGAAAATAATTTTGACATAAAGAAGATTAGTTTAATTTTACGTGCGGTTTGAGTTCTGTCTTACCTAAATGGGATTCAAGATTATGGCGGGGAGTCTTGTTGGTTTGGAATTTGTGGGTACGAGAGTAAATATTAGGTCTTTACCTATGAAATTGCCGTTCTGCAGTACTGGCCATTTCAAATCAAAATATTTTTTGTTTTGCTAAGAATTCTAATTTCAAATTAATTTTATTATGATTTTTTTTTCCAAAAGTAGTCATTTGTTTATTGATTAGTGTTACATTTTCATCGCATTTAAATCTTTTTCGTCATCATGGATACGTTAAAAATTCGAGTAATTATGGAATATGAGTACCGTCGTGGCAGCAACGCGGCACAAGCGGCACGCAACATCAACGACGTTTACGGAGCTAACACTACAAACCAACGCACTACCTGTTATTGGTTTGCTCGCTTCCGTTCTGGAAATTTCGACCTGAAAAATGAACCTCGCGGTCGTCTGAAGACTTTGGTCGACAATGACGAATTAAAGGCGATTGTGGAAGCTGATGATACACAATCTACGGCTGAATTAGCAGCAGCTTTCGACGTTAGCGTCAAAACAATATTGGTCCATTTGCGTCAAATTGGCAAGGTAAAAAAGCTTGACAAATGGGTGCCCCACGAACTCAATGATCGCCAGCGCGAAGTACGCGTCGAGACGTGCCTTGCACTGCTCAACAGACACACAAATGAAGGAATTTTGAACCGCATTGTTACCTGCGATGAAAAATGGATTCTGTTTGATAACCGCAAGCGCTCAGCAAGTTGGTTGGATCCTGGTTCAGCACCTAAACAATGCCCTAAACGAAAACTTACCCCAAGAAAAGTGATGGTCACTGTTTGGTGGTCTAGCGCCGGTGTGATTCAACACAGCTTCTTACCAAACGGGGTGAGCATTACTGCAGATGTGTACTGTGAAGAATTGAACACAATGATGGAGAAGCTGGCACATCTCCAACCAGCATTGGTCAATCGCTCGTCTCCGCTGCTCCTGCACGACAACGCGCGACCTCATACTGCACAGCAGACGGTCTCCAAGTTGCAAGAACTGGGGTTGGAAGCTCTCCGTCATCCGCCCTACTCACCAGACCTTGCGCCTACAGACTACTACTTTTTCCAGAATTTGGATAACTTCTTGGCGGGAAAAAAAATCAATACCCGAGAGGCAGTACAAAATGCCTTTGAAGAATTTATTGCCTCCCGTCCAGCTGATTTCTTTAAGAAGGGCATCAATAAACTGCCACTGCGTTGGCAAAGATGCATTGATTGCATGGGTGATTACTTCGATTAATACAAATAAAAAATACATGAAAAAAATTCATTTAAATTTTTTCATACAAAACGGCAATTTCATAGGTAAAGACCTATTATTTAACAAAAAAAATATGACAATAATGCAATTTTTAGGAAGAGGTAGGGTATGTAACTATTACCACCGATCAACTCAACTTACAACGTGTAACATAATAAAAGCAAGACCTTAAGGTCTCTGCACACAGCCGGGGCGTGGCGTGGTGGCAGAGGTCACACTGCGGGCGCGATCACGTCCCGTCCCGTCCGTCACGCCGTTTATAGATTCCTATAGGTTCCCAAAGATCATTTTTAAAATTAGCCCGCTGTGTGCAGAGACCTTTAGACATCCCAATTAGAATACTGGTTTGTATGACACAGTCACAATATTTCTCACCATTGTTCCGTTTTCCCCACGATCTCCCTTTGCACCATCCATTCCTGGCAAACCCTAAAATAAAAATTATTTAAAATGAATATTGAACAAAAAAATATTACATAAATGTTTTTTTTTAGGAAGAGGTAGGAACTATGACAAACGCCCGGCTAAACTATACAAGGAGTAACATAATGGAAGCATTATCCGGCCCTTATTAAACATAGGTACCTTATCTAAATTAAAAGCACACAATAGACATGGAAAATAATACAGTAAAATGCACTTTTGCGGGTCCAGCGTAGTACGGAGTTTCCATAGAATAAGAGGCCAGATTACACTGGTTTAGTTACCACTGACATGCGACCTCCCGGACAGAGAACCTTCTGGGTGGGTATTCAGTTAAAAGAGACAGACAGTTTTCTGAATTAACGATAACAAAGATACATACTATATATATTTTTTAAGGTCAACCAATTTAATTTAATTATAATAGCTTACTTGCATTCCCTTATCCCCTTTAGCACCGCCCTTTCCTGGAGATCCATCGAGACCCTAAAATGATTAAAAATTTCATCAGTAATTTTTTTCATAAACTATACCTACAATTAAGGGATGAACTCATAATTAGTGCCCATAATATATATTAAAATATGAGCACTATGTGCCCGCATTAAGAGTAAATTAACCACCACCTTTTTTTGTCTAGAGACAAAAAGTGGTAGTGGTGGTAGTTAATTTGAGCTGCATCACTCAAAGGTGAACAGAAAATGCATATGGCAATAAGTCCGCATCTATACAAGTCAAAATCAATAAAACATTTCATAAAATAATTTGATACATTATTAACACCACGTTCCACCTTCGGCTCATCAACAGAACGTAGACCACCCTCGGTTTTAGTACCTGTCAAGGCATACTTAACGAAAACAGGCGCGGTTGCTGAGCGTGAGGTCCGGAGTTAGATTGCCGGGTCGGGGAAAGTGTTTTTGAGTTTTTCTAGTAGAAAATTTATTTATTTATGTTTATTTGTGTATATATTCTATGTAGGTATTATACTTATAGTTCATAATAATATATATGTATATATATATATATTTATAAATATATATTTCTTTTCACTTTTCTTTTAAGAAGTTGCACCTGCCACTGTTTGTCTCTGCATCACCCAAAGATTGACTGGTAGAAAATGCCTATGGCATTAAGTCCGCCTCTGTACATTTGTGTGCTTAAAGTATTAAATAAATAAAATTTCTCATTAGCAGCCCGAAGTCTGAATTTGTGGCCGGTTGGTTCACCCCTTTTTACATGGGACTTCAAAAGTATTTGGAGGAAATATAGGCGTAATGTTATGTTATGAAATGTCATTAGATTTACACATTTGTGCAAAATTTCATCTTAATCGAACACCGGAAAGTGGGTCAAATTCAGTTTGTAAGATTTTATTACAGACAAACACGGGGACAAGTGAAACCAGAATAAAAGCTTGTTAAGTAGTTAGAACCAGATTTAAATTGACGAAGAGTGGAACTAGAAGTAGTCACGAACAGTACAACCTTCAGGCAGATCGTATACCTACTCTTGAGCATTCATTTTTACAAAACTCTACCTACACCGGGTTAAGATTTAGTATCAGTAACCGCCTTCAAAAATGGAGGGGGTTCTCAATTCAACTGTTTTTTTTATGTTTGTTACCTCAGAAATTTCGACTCGGTGACCTGATTGTGATGATTCTTTTTTTTATTTAAAAGCTGGTGCTTCTCGTGTGGCCCCATTTTAATTTGGTCAAGTTATGACACTGGCATCCATGAGAATACCATATAAGTCTTAAATTTGCATTAAATATGTGCGCGACAAATGAACGAATAACTCAATATCAACTGATTTTTTTTAGAGGTAGTCCCATATAAGTTTTATCAAAATCAGTTCAGTAGTTTGGTTTTTAAATCAAAATAGCTGAACACTCTGTCCTCCAAGTCAACGAAATTTTGACAAGACATGAAACGCTTAGTTGTCAAAATCGTACACGTAAAGTTAAAAAACGAAACAAAACAGGACTATTAGAATGGTGTTTTTTTTTTTTTAACAATCTATATGTTAGTTATACAAAAAACTCATATTTTATCCATCATCTCACAGAACCTCACACTCTCGATATACGGTACGCCTTCTATCTCGCATATAATTTACTTGTACGGTACTATGTGGATACTGTACCTGGATAACTTAGTTATATACCTTATATTATAACTTAGTATTATAACTTAGGATAGGATACTTTGTTAATGCATCTGTTTGTCGCAGTCAGTTTTCAGTATCAATGATGATTCAGGTAGGTTATACAGCTCGAAAATTGGTAACATATTTTATTAGGGTCAATGAATCGATATTACTTACTTTAATTCCCTGATCTCCTTTAGCACCGGGCATTCCTGGGTATCCATGGGGCCCCTTAAATGATTAAAATTGCATTGGTATTTTGTCTAATAAACTAAACTACAAAGCAAGGTCCTAAAATAGCGCCCGTATAAAAACATAGGTACTGTAAAGGTCGTATGCAATTGCAGACCTTATCGTATGCAGGTTGGTAGAACATTAGTTCTCTCTGGTTTCAGAGTTAAGCAATATTCGAATTGTTCAAAATTTCGAAAGTTTGTCAAGGGCAGAAGGATTCTTGATTTTGAATATAATTATGATATTTGAACCAAACCTAATTCTTGGTTTAAATAAACCCGCCAATTTAAATCAGCCTCCAAAATATTGATAGCATGAAATAGTCAACTTTAGATATAAGAAATACCCTTCACGAGAATGAAATCAAAAGCGTTTCATTTAGACACTTTTTTACTTAATCAAAGTTCTGGGTCGCAGCTACTTGAACCTATTTTTAGTACATTGAGTCGTAATTTATTTCAACCTACATTTAGATTGGGCCTTACAAGGTTATTTTCTGAGCTACACGATGACTGATAAATACGTGCACCGGCTAGACAGATTTACTCATTTCTGTGAGATTTTACATACATACATAAACTCACGCCTTTGTCCCATGGCGGTCGGCAGAAACTACATAATTATTTTTATCTCTTCAATATTATAATAATATTTATTATTTACAATTTGTGTGATTCTTTTCTCAAAATATCATCTCAGACACTAATCTGTATAGTCCTAAGATGATTTTTAGAAGATACTGCGACTTCTGAGTTTGTTTCGGTGAGTTTTCCCAGAGTAATCAGATAGGAAACACCGACCTCGTTAGTTTGAAAAAATATTTTGCATATTTAAGTAAAAAAATATTTAGGTATGGTTTTTTTTTATTAGGGACAAAGAAGGTTCTATTAAAATAACTAACTTTTAGTCCCGGATCCCCTTTAGGTCCGGCCATTCCTTGAAGACCATTAAGACCCTAAAATAAAAAAAAACATTATTCATTGTTTAACAACAAAGCAATATCTCTTAAAAATGGCTTGTCCCAATACGGATTTGCCTGACAACCTGTCTTCCCAGGCGCGATGGGACGTGCCGCTCTGCAGTACTATACGGAATTCTCTGTTGAACACGTCACCTAGTACTGCTGAGCGTGCCCGTCTGTTGGCCGTGGGAGAATGGGAGTCGGGCCTCTGGCTTCAGGCACTCCCGTCAGCCACCATAGGTACTATGATGGATGACACATCGTTTCGGCTCGCTACTTGTCTTCGCTTGGGTGCCCCTTGTGTTGCTCCGCATCGGTGTCACTGTGGTGAAGCGGTCGACAGCTTCGGGCACCATGGCCTGTCCTGTTACAGGAGCGCAGGACGCATAGCACGGCACGCCAGCATCAATGATATTATTCGTCGAGCTCTTGGTACCACCGGCGTACCAGCGGTATTAGAACCTAACGGCTTGGTACGAGACGATGGTAAGAGACCAGACGGCATGACTTTGTTGCCTTGGAAGATGGGTAGGCCTATGATGGGACGCAACCTGCGTCGATACCCTTGCGCCATCTCATGTTTCAAGCACGGCAGGCTGTGCTGGCGCTGCCGCGGCGGGTGCTGAGACCCTCAAACGGCGCAAATACTGTAACCTTATTGGTAACTACAGTTTTGAGCCGTTTGGGGTTGAAACGCTCGGGTCATGGGGTCCGAGTGCACGTCAACTTTATAAAGAAATTTCTCGACGTCTGATCGACACTTCGCGTGACCAGAGGGCTGGCTCATTCTTTGCCCAAAGAATTAGTATTGCCATCCATCGTGGCAATGCTGCCAGACTTTTGGGCACGTTTCCAGATGACAGCGATGCGGAGGAATACTTTGACGCCTGAGTGTCCTTGTCGGCTTTTTTTTGTTCTTTTTTTGATTTTTAAATATGTATATACCTAGTTAGTTTTATAGTATAATTGTATATATGTGAATATCTCTTAATAGTGCCTATATTCAAACATAGATTCCATATCTATCCACGTCAAGAGTTTATAATATTAATCAATAAAATAGGCAGGTAGTTGTTCCGGGTCTGACTGTTGGTGTGTGTGAGTTTAAATGTTTGTAAACGCACTCACGACACAGGAGAAATTCCTAGTATCGGGCATCGTTTAAAAAAAAACAAAAAGTTGTTAAATATTTTTAAACCAATACCACTGGGTACGGTACTTAATGGCTAATTGGCAATATTTGTAAATATTTGAATAGATACATGATGCTATTAACACAACATGTTAGCTATTTGCTGCATTCGTTTTGTAATCATTTGTACCTATTTTAGTATCGTGGTTTTTATTCTAGGTGCAACGTCTTCACTCAAAATAATGTAAGAAAAAGATGGCCGCCACGGGACGCCCAGCAGACGTGAATTGTGTGTTATTAATAGATAATAATAAAACATTTATTTCAGAATCAAGTTCCATATTTTGTTAGTAACAGTATAAAATGCCTTATATCTAGTGTTAGTAAATAAACTAATCTAACGGGTAAAATTAAATAATTATTTAATTTGTTGAAATAATTTTTAATTTAATAAAACATTTAGTTATGTAGGGATTAAAATCATATGCTGTGCTATATAACTTAGGGTACTTTCATTTTAGAAAAAAAATGGGGTTCATGGGGTCATCAATGGGGGGAGAACTTAAATTTTGTCGAACACGAAATATTAAAAATAAAAACTTAGTTATTCTATTTTAAACAAGTAGTACTCACAGTGAGCCCTGGTTCTCCTTTTTCACCTCGCCCTATGATTCCTTTGGCATCCTGATAAAAGGTAAGAAAATATTTTACTCAACAGATCCCAAGTTCCACAATACCGAGTGAGTTTTTGAGATAAAGCAGTGTGGTCAACAGCTGACTCAGAAGAGTATTTGATTCTTCATTTAGATCTGCATAGATTTACATTTTATTTTTTTGCTGTAACAATTTTGGGTAATAATTCTGTAGTTTTCCAAAATCTGTGAATGCAGTAGCTGAGGTTTAAACGACTTTTTAATAAATAAATAAATAAATAAATATTGCTGGACAATCCACACAGCATCATCTAGCCCCAAGGTAAGCAGAGCTTGTGTTATGGGTACTGGATGACTGATATACTTAATACAATACATTACATAGATAGATGTTTTTTTATTATACATAGTAAATACCCAGAACACCCGAAACAAATATTTTGTAGATCGTACAAACATTTGTTCCAGGGCGGGAATCGAACCCGCAACCTCCTGCGTTGCAGGCGGACCTTCGCCCACCGCGCCACATCGGTCGTCAAATAATCTCTCTTAATCTCGTTTAATCTCGACCATATTGCCATAGGTATGCACACACCATGAAAAACATGCCATGCGTACTCATTTACATGTCACTATTGCTACGATAAAATACTCTTGAAATCCACTCTTTAACTAAATAGAATGTATGCCATTTTAAGACTATTGGGAGTGAGAGATGAGAGAGTGGAGTGGAGAGTGAGTGTCTTTGTGCACTAAAAAATATCTTCTGGGTCAATGGCCAGTCACATCTGAAATTAGGTGCTATGATCATCGAAATTCAGTCCTTAGTTCAAGACAACTGTATACAGGGTGTAAAGGACATCGACGTACAACATGATTCAAAACCCCCAGCGTTTAAATTAATCATCGGCTATGAATAAGTTTTTTCCGTGTTTTTTTTTTATTCTAAACTGTTAAATAGTATGGTATCAGATCGTGCGTTGATGTCCATTCCTCGCTATATACGTAAACGCGTTAGTTGTATTAAACATATGTTCAGAAGCGGTATGAATACTCAGTTAACAAAATCATTTAGTTACTCACAAAATCCAAACGACACGTTGCTGAAAACAAAAGATATCATTAACAAAATATCCGCATTTGGAACTAAAAAAATAAATAAAGAAATCTAACTGCTGGGTTAAAAATAATTAAATTAAATTAAAGCAAAAAGGAATAATAATTAGGTTTCAGTTGTGATTTTAATTAGGAGGCTAGGGTATAGTGGTAGATTAACCTTGTAATTAAAATCAGACAGCACCATTAGGAAGCAGGAAAAAAGTTTAGTAAACTCTGTCGATGGGAAAATACTCGTAATAATTAGTATTAGACGTTGATTATTTACCGGCTTCCTATGCATTATATGGGAGCGTGTATTTTATTCCCTAATAAGGATTTAGTAACCGTATGAATTCCATCAAACGTTATTTTATGTTATTACGATACGTTCAGCTCGTGGCTAAACAGCCGCACGGCAGTCGATCGAAGATTAAGCTACACTTGCCAAGGTCAGTCTGATGGATGGGTGACCGTTTGAAAAATATCAAAACTCATCTGTACCCCGGAAAGCCGTTGGTCGAGTATGTCACTTGTAGATTTTTGACAGACGTTACTTGGAGCGAGAAGCCCGAAGTTCAGACAAGCAGTCTTATCAAGGAGTATCGTGTTGCCTAGTAACTGGGTTGTGGAGTTCAGATAGGCAGTATTCAGCTGCATCTGTTTAGACTGGAAGCCGACTCCAACATAGTTGGGAACAGGTTATGCAGATGACACGTGACCAAACCATGAGCTTACTCATTTTTTGTCTTTTATACGAGTATATTTTTAGTTATTTATTTATTTAATACTTTAAGCAGACAAAAGTACAGAGGCGGACTTAATGCCATAGGCATTTTCTACCAGTCAACCTTTGACTATTTTATTTTTTTAAATTATTGATCTTTTACCTTCACTTTGACTTCTGTTAACATCAATATCCGGAAAAACTATCTCCACCACTAATAAAATGGCCTCCTTTGCATCCCTACTAAAAATTACGATATTGGACAATCATTTTTTGTTGTCATTAGATAGAAATTTGACGCCAGCGGAACTGAAGACACGCTAGTACCTATATGTACATACATACGAGTATATACATTGCTATAATAGTCTACCAAATGGAAAGTAGGTACCTACTTATTGGTTCTACTTACTATACTTTCGCGTACATTCCTTATTGCCATCGTTCGTCTTCTAAAAAGAAAAAGAAAGTAACATTTAAAAGTTGTTCAAGTAAAATGGGGTAGACATAGTAAATATAGTAAATATGTCTCGACTGTAGATTGACCTTAATGAACAACATACATACACACACACACATACATAAACTCAAGCCATTTTCACATGGGGGTAGGCAGAAACTACAGAATGCCACCTGCTACGATCCTTGCATGAAAACAATGAAGAATGAAGATGAGGATGAGATTTACAACAAACTTGAATATTTATAGTAGGTTTATTTAGGTACCAGGAGCAGTCACTTGGTCTGCGTGTGAATATTTATATGTACAAAGAAAGAAAGAAAGAAAAAACAACAATTAAAAATAATAATAAAATAAATGGCATAAGAAAATATGGTTGGATTGTGTGAGAGCTAGAAAGGGGGTGAATTTTAAGATGAGAGCAGATAGAGACGTATGGAAGAACCAAACATGCTGCGCCGACCCCAAATAAATTGGGATAAGGGCAGGAGGATGAAAATATAAAATAAAAGACATGTCTCACGGCTGCGTCAAAAGATCTATCTCAGCGGTGCTGTCTGAAGCTGGTTTTCAAAAGAAACCTTTGGGGACAAGTGACGGATGAGTAACACCATTTACACATACATAAATATTGTAGATAACTCACATAGATCTTGAGTTAGTTAAGAAGCGTGTAAGGAAATGTGTCCGACGTAGGAACACTTCACTTGTGCTATGCTTGTGCTTGTTTTATTTTATATACTAACACTGTAAGCAATAAATAAAATTTAAAAATATATAAATTGACAAAAATCTTTCTTTGCAAATTGAATAATGGAATGATCTTTTCAAATAATTGTATTGTCATCGGTCCTCGGTAAATCTACAAGTAAGAATGAAATCGTTTAAAGCGGGTCAATTTCTCGCCCTAAGGAGTGGTTTACAAACAAAGATACTAGTAATATTAAGCGTGTAAAACGAGGCTAGGACGACTATGACAGCGATAGAATATATTATTTAATATCTACAATTTTTATTTAATGAATATTATATATACTTATATACTTATATTATACTTATATATACTTTTTGATAACATTAAAAAGTAGCTTAAAACATGGTTTCAATAAATATAATAAGTAGTTGGGTATGTCTATGGATAGTGTACTACAAAGTTAAAAAGTCAAAAAACTGCCCCTCAAAAAACTGCCTGGCATTGCCAAAATCTGTTCGTCTCGTTTGAAGCTGTTGTATGTTATTCTGAATCAGAATTATTTATTTGTAAAACAAAGGTTAAAGGTTGAGGTCTTTTTATAATAATTATTTGTTGCGCTATGCTTGGTCATTGACGTCATAAAAATATCAGTGATGGCTACATGAAAGTAAGACAAATAAAATTCACTGCAGAAACCAACGAAACAAAAGAAAATACATGCATGCAATACATTGGTACATAAAGAGGAACAGTAATTACAAAAATGTACAGTAATTAATCAATATCTATTTAAAAGTTTTTGCATGAAAGGGTGACAAACATCCCATACATACATCCTGAGATACTTTCACATTCATAATATTATTAATTAAATTACTTACGAATATCATTGGCGTTTGAGCTGAAACAAAAAATAGCGTTATTAATAAATTAAGGAAGTGGCTGAAAAAAACTTCGGAATAGGTAGGTACTAGGTATTGGAATTGGTTATCCGAAAATTCATGTTTGACAGGCACCTTCATTTTATTTTTATTACTCATGATATGAAATAATAATACCAGCCTGTTAATGTCCCACTACAGGACAAAAGCCTCTTCTCATACAGAGAAGGCACGAGCATTAATCACCATGCTTGCTCAAGACGGGTTGGCGGTTTCAGACTTATATGAATTTATAAGTCCAGGTTTCCTCACGATGTTTCCTTCACCGATGTTAGTGATGTCCAAGATAAATTGAGAAAGTACATATGAATTGAAAAAGTCTCATTGGTACTTGCCCAGGTTTGAACCCACTACCTCGTGCACAAGAGGCGAGGCCTAAACCACTGGGCCATCATGACTTCATTTATTACTTTATTATACTTTTATTAGAACATTTTCAAATGTTATTCTTTTCAAAACCACCTCAAAAGAAAAACTGCCGCTTGTTCATTTCAGATGTCACCACAGTCGATTTTGCAAGATTTTGACAGCTTCCTGTCAATTTTTACATCTTATCTATATATATTATATAAATAGATCCCAATTTCCCTTGGTCTCGGCACGCGTGAACGGCTGGACCACTTTCGCATTTTTTTTTTGTTGTGTTTGTTATTGTAAGGAGAAGGTATTTATGAATATATATTTATGAAAGAAAAAAGGAAGAAAGGTGCGTGGAACATTAGAAAATTTAAGGAAATTTATATACCATTTGAACTTCGCGCGTTTGACAGCTCGCGCCATTATTGACAGTACGTCTGTCAGGTCAGGTAGTGATTGTATAAATGAGCTATTTTTAAGATTATTTATTATTACGACACTATACGCACTATGTTAATTGTAAAAGAGCGGGAACTATTTTTATTATTTTAGCTAATAGAAGTAAGCTGTGGGAATAAGCTCTGATAAAGAATTGGAAAGACCGTAATGGTAATGTTCCACAACATCTGGTTTTACCAAAGGTAACCCTAATATTATCCTTACCTCATCTTTGAATAAGTCATTTAAATAGTCGCAATTGCATAAGTGTCATTTTAGTCGCATATATTCTTATAGTTTTATTGTTTTACTTTTAATTTACTGTATCGGCGAGGTCTTAACCAGTGGCTTCGCTTCCGCATGCATGTGACTTTTCCATTTTGTTTTTTTTTTAATAAAATTTGCCCCACACTAGGCATATCTCACATATAAAAACAGCCAGACCCGAAAAACTACCTGTAGGCCATAAAAATATTTGTTCTGTGAGGGAATCAAACCCGCGACTCACAGTGCAGCAGTCAGACGTGCCATCAATTTTATTTTCTAATTTTATTTTCTAATTTTATTTTATCTAAGTCTATCTTAAACATCACTGAATCGGAGAATGAAAATAACGTGAGGACACTGAACATAATATAATTAATATAAGTCTGAAATCGCCAACCCACCTGGAGCATGTGTGATGATTTGATTAATGCTTTATGTCTTTTCTATACGAGAAGCCTTAATTAACTTTGTAGTGGAATAGTAACAGGCTGGTGATTTAAAGTCCATTTTGGTTAGTTTTTACATCTAAATAATAACAGAAACATGATGATGACACCAATGGCTGTTTAAGTTAAGTTTAAGTTTTACCCTACTGTTCACACTGTACCTCAGTAAATACATCACACCTATATTCCCTAAAAGGTTGGGCAGAGATTACACCCACATTTCAGCATTTGTGTTTTTAAGTCCCATGTAATAGGGGGTGAGCCTAATGCCATCAACAGGGCATACATCCAAATTTAGTAGCACATTAGTCAACCCGGGAATCGAACCCAGGACCTATAGTATAGTTTTAATATAAATAAAAAACATAAATAAATAAAATCAAGCTAAATATTAAGATACCTGATGCATTTTGAAGTCCAAGAGTTACACACACCAATAATTGAATGTATGAATATAATTTGACGTTCATTTTTTTCAAATGGCAGAGACATACTGACATTTATAAGGAAATAAACATCCTTTAACATTGATTTCAGTTTTCCTTATTAAATCTAATTATAAGCATTACTACCCTAGTATTGTTTGCAGTGGAAATACTTCAGTCACATGAGGCTAACGTAACGATTGTTCCATGAATCATTAACTCTTAAGTGAAGAAGCGGAAAATCCCTCATATTGCCTGGTATAGGAGAGTTGCAATAAAATCTTCCAATATTTTACATGGGTTCAAATAGAATTGAATAGAATAGTCTTTATTGTTCGCTATAAAACTAAAAATGATAACTTTAAGAGGGTGTTACAACGTAAAACCAACCGCCTTTTTGCTAAAGCAAACGAGTTTTTTTGTTTATTATTTATTTAATACTTTAACCACACAAATGTACAGAGGTGGACTTAATGCCACAGACATTTTCTATCTGCATCACCTAAAAGTTGACACCTTTGGGTAAATGCAGAGACAAACAGTGGTAGGTGTAATTTCTTAAAAGTAAAGTTATTTAAAACATTTTCATTCAAGAAAACAGATTTTCATTAACAGGAAATATTACGAAAGCATTGCATTATTAAGGGTAAAATATTACAGAACATAATTCTAAACTTCCGATACTCGTCCTTGGAACTGCATTACATATATGTCCCGATGCACAAATCTGATATTGGAAGTTTGAAAATAAAGAGTATTTCCAGTTCTATACGTACTTTTCCATTCAGTACTTCATTCCTGAATCGTTCATTCATCATCTGCCTAGCCTTTTTCCAACTTTGTTAGGGTCGGCTTCCAGTCTTACCGGATGCAGTTGAATACCAGTATTTTACATGGAGCGACTGATTATCCGACCTTCACATCCCAGTTACTAGCGTAACTGGGTAATTCAGGTTAGATATCACCCCTTGGTAAGACTGGTTATCACACTTTCGTGCTTCTGACTACCCGTAACGACTGTCAAAGATCTACGAATGACAGCAGGGATCAACGGCTTAACGTGATTTCTGACGCGCGGAGGAGTCTCGATATCTTACGAACGGTCACCTATCCACAGACTGACCTCGGCAAGCGCAATTTAGCCAAGAGCTCCCCAAGTTGAATCTTAGCTTGGGCATCAGAGTCCAATATAATCTACTTACTTAGTTTTATTTAGTATTATTTTATTAGAACATTAGTTTATAAGTGGTACTGTACATCTTTCGGAAAATAAAATATATTATTATTATTATTTATTAAAAAAAACATTAATTAAAATTATTTATTTATTATTGCGGGAGACCTGAATGTCTTCCTGAGTTAGAAACTACATATCTGGTGGGACAACCCGACATATACGTCAAGATGACTTAGTCCAAAATCATGCAGCAACTTGCAGTTTCTCAAAAGAGATTAACGAAACGTGGCCAGGATACGGATGCTAAGAAATCTACGATGGTAGACCTAGCAGGAATGCGAACTGATAACATAAGAGAATTAAGAAATACTTTTTATTCGAAGACACAACTGCTTTATAGCATTTCAAATCGTTTTTTTGGCGCATAGCACAATTCCTGATCCCTAGTCATGAATGTAGGTACGAGTAGTATTAATTTGTGTGTGTATTAATGTGTGGAAGCAGTATGTAAAAACAGCCACATGGGGTGATCGCAGGTTAAGCGACGCTTTTCAAGGTCAGTCTGCGGATGGGTGACCATAAATTGAAGGAAAAATTCTCTCATTTAATTTTGTCATGAATGTTTTCATCGTAGAATGAGTCAGAAAGAAGTAACCGTCAAAAAACTGCAATTAGACGTCATTTTTCCAAT
This sequence comes from Phlogophora meticulosa, assembly GCA_905147745.2. Taxonomy (NCBI): domain Eukaryota; kingdom Metazoa; phylum Arthropoda; class Insecta; order Lepidoptera; family Noctuidae; genus Phlogophora; species Phlogophora meticulosa. Next base: position 5,897,387 of record LR990528.1, on the reverse strand, counting down.
ATGGAAAGTTAAAATTCGAAAAGAGATGTGCTCTTTTCGCATTTTCTCTAACAAAAATCATCAATAAAATATTTTCTTTTTCAGCTCTCGCAACACCATCTAGTGCATATTTTCACGCAACTTCAGCTGCTGGCGATTCCTTTTTTATGATTTTTTTAGTGACCATTTTGGTACTAAAACTGAAATAAAAATAAAAAGCAAAATAAAGAAAATTCAAGCATTTCAGCATGTGAAAGTTAACTGGTATTCGAGTATTAAGTAATGGGTAGCGTTAAAAGCCTTCAGGGCGACAATAGTTTGACGAGCCGAAGACAGGTGGCGCTGTTTACAACAACATTGATACTCTTCTACTAATACAAGCCGAAGTTGGCAGCGCACTAAGTTCATTCGAGATTAACATACTAGATGGCGCTGATGGCATGGCATTAAAATAATGCTGTATAGTCAACAATTTAAAGATAAATATGTAAAAATTGAAAGATTAGTATCTAACCGTGGTTCACGAAAAAGTGGATCTGGTTTATCACTTTGTTTCGCCACACACAGTATACATACATATGCCTTTTTCCCACGAGAGTAGGCACAAACAAACGCAGAGCGCCACCCGCTACGATCCTTACATACCGTACTCATTTCATACACACGCGCCAGTTGCGAGTACGACGAGTATTCGTCTTTCATTCATCCTCTTCTCGGTCACCTAACCATCTTAGCATACTCTTTTCACCACTATCTGTAAAAAAAAAGTATTAGCGAAAAATCCCTGGTTTTCCAGGTTCTCCAGGAGGTTCTGGTATTTTACTCGATGAGCTCATTGGCCCGACAGCTATCTAAAGAAGGTACAGAGGCCAGCACATCAATCTATCCCAATATGTCAAATTTCTTTGATAGTTTTTCGACTTTATTACAAAAGAAAAAGGTTCATATTCAATTGGGAGAATTTTGAGAGAGTTTGGAGTAGCTTGATGTGCACATCTACACATCACACTGTATATATCGTACCTCCGAAATAAGTCATATGACGAAACTGAACAGATCTTAACATACGAGTAGGTGATGAACATCGACAACCACACACACACACAACCACACCACACACCCAACCACACACCCAATCACGCACACACACATGCACACACACCACCCAATCACACACACACACACACACACACACACACACCACCCAAACACACACACACACACACACACACACACACACACACACCACACCCAATCACACACACATTTTTATCTTAATTTTTTATCTTAATCTATTTTATTTTTAGTATTAACTAAACGAATCATGAAGTTTACATGGTCTTACTCAATTCTTCGAAATTGTAGCAGTAACATTATAAGCACTATGTACCTTTACGTCATTGTACCTTAGGGGACCGGACTGCTTCTCCTTAACACAGGTTTCCATAACCTAGCTAGGAGAGCAGTGCTTACACCCACACGTTTTTAGAAATAGTACTGATTCTGTAAAACTGTATTTTCAACGTGTACCACTATCCTTGTTTCGATTAAATAAATATTATTATTATTATTATATATACACGAAATAGTTGATAACAGAATAAAACTTACTTTTTTTTTCCTGTCGTGGGTGCGTTTACAAACATTTAAACACACAAACACGAACAGTCAGACCCGGATGCATACAAATATTTGTTCCGTGCGGGTACCGACCCCACGACACGCAGCACAGCAGTCAATCGCTCAGCCACTGCGTCAACCGTACCGTCAAAGACAGTAGTCAGTAGTGTTTGCCACTGCATCAATTAAACAGTCAAATGATGACCTTATTACAAACTTTCATTTAGTTTCACCTGTCTGGTGTCTATCTGTCTGAAATCAAATCTTGCAAGTTAAAGGATATGGCTAAACTACTGTCCTAAGCATGTAAACGAGTTTCTCACTAGCTCGTAATATTCAAATATTCATTTATTAATTATAACGTGTTAATTATTCTCCTAGAACTATCTTGAATTAATCAAATAATGAAAAGCTTTTCACTTGTTTCCCATGTTATTTGTTTGTCAGGGAGAACTTTAGATCCGTTCCGTTTTACGAAAAATGTAGGCAAAATTTGGAAAATCCAAAAGTGCACGTCTCAACGCTCATTTTATGACAAAAATGACTTGATTGAATTAGACGGTAATTTTCAATAGCCTATTACTCAGAATGATACTGAAGCGGATGAAAAAAAAAATGACTCAAAAAGTGAAGTTTTTTGGGCGATATCGTGACCACATACATCATCCGAACATACAGACAACCCGACGTCCACTGAAATAGTTTTTCAAAACGGTTTTTTATTTACTATCTAGCAAAAATAGTGTTTTTTAAAGTATCTACTGTCATAAAAAAGTGTTATTGTTGATATTTGTCAACTCATTTAATACTCAAAGTCCAAAAGGATCGGATAAAAGCAATTTAAGCCGAGATAATTGCTTGACCTTGAGAGAGTGAGAGTAAAGCACAACTCACGCTTCGCGTTGAGACGTGCAATAAACCTTCTTAAATATTTATTAATAAGCAGTAATTTAGTTACACTTTAATTACCTGTTTTTTTTAAATAATAGTACCAATCGCAAATATCTTTATAAGAAGGTTTATTGTCTACATTTTTTAATAAACGAAACGTCATAATCTTATGAAGTTCGCCTTGACTTACAAAAATCTGGGAAAACGAGAAAAAAATGTTCACGAAAATTCTAGGAGAATAATAATCACGTAATAATAAGTTAATTAATATTTTAATGTTACGAACTAGTTAGAAATTTCTGTACACGCTTAGGGAAGTCATCTATACTTTACTTAGCCATGTCTTTTGACCCACTTCCTATGGATTTGACATTTCACAAAATAATTAAATTTTAATGAAAAAATATAATTGATTTTTCTTAGAACATAATGCTGGTTAGTCTTTATGTCATCAATTAGTTAGTTGATAATTGAACTATTGTTTAACCTTTATGCCATAATGTGTTTACAAAATCTGCCACTTTATTATATTATTACAAATTTTATTACTTATAGAGAAGTGTGGATGTAGTCTACAATAATTAGTAAATAAAATAATATTTCCGATATCAATGTTATTAAAATGTTTTCCTCTTTTTGATAATGCAGTGTTATTTCATGTTGGTTTCGGATTTGAGATTTCATTAATCAAATTAGCGACATTTATTAAAAGCCGATGCTAAAATAATAACAGGAAGTTCCTGTTTTCGTATTACATACGAACTTAACAATCTGTTCAGATTAAACTTCATAGGTTTCGCGGTACTGCGTAAAATCTAAGCATGGTGTGACGGGCGAAGGTCCGCCTGCGACGCAGGAAGTTGCGGGTTCGAATCCCGCCCTGGGACAAATAAGTAATAAATAAATAATGCTGGACAATCCAACCAGCATCATCTAGCCCCAAGCTAAGCAGAGCTTTTGTTATGGCTACAAGATGACTAATAAATTAAAATTTATTATTTGATTAATACAATACATTACATAGTTACATATTTTTTTATTATACATAGCAAATACCCAGAACACCCGGAACAAATATTTGTAGATCGTACAAACATTTGTCCCAAGGCGGGAATCGAACCCGCAACCTCTTGCGTCGCAGGCGGACCTTCGCCCGCCGCGCCACATCGGTCGTCAAACGTTTGTACGATCTACAAACATTTGTTCCGGGTGTTCTGAGTATTTGCTATGAATAATAAAAAAAAATATGTAACTATGTAATGTATTGTATCAATCAAATAATTAATTTTAATTTATTAGTCATCTAGTAGCCATAACAAAAGTTCTGCTTAGCTTGGGGCTAAATGATGCTGTGTGGATTGTCCAGCATTTTTTTTTAAATTAGTTTTTGAAACTGTTACATAGTGGGTATGGTGGGGTGTGGTATGGGCTACTGTTAAAATTCTAGAGAATGTAATAGAACCCCACGAGTGTATTTTAATATCTAGTTGGGTGCAAACATTTTGCGTTCATTGAGACCTTTTAATTTTCACCGAAAACCTAAATTATTAGGTTGTATATATTATGTATAACTGCCTCTTGCGGTGGCTTCTTTCAGAATTACTGCAACTTTACTTATTTAGTAGAAAACCGCCCATCCAGTTTTTTTTTTAGAAAAAACGTTGCCCCACTTTAGGAATGACTCCTGTATCGTGGTTGCGTTAACAAAACTTTAAAGTCACATACACGATCAGCCAGACCCGGAACAACTACCTGTAGGCCATGCAAATTTTTCTCATTTCTCTTTTTTAATTAGTGACTAGAGGTCCCTATGGTCCCTATGGTCCATACGAACATGAAAACAGGCTGTTCTCATATATAGAAGCAGAACTCTCAAAGACCTAAGAATTACAGACAAAAATATGTGATGCATCACCTTCGTAATTGCCAGTAACTATCGCAAAACTCTCTCTGTGGTGGCTAGAGGAATAAAGGTATTTAATAGGTCACCCATTCACGGAACCACCGCGGCAAGCTTAACCTACAATCGGCCCGTGCATATTTTCAGGGTTCTGTAATCAAAGGGTAAAACGGGACTCTATTACTAAGACTCCGCTGTCCGTCCGTCTGACACCAGGCTGTATCTCATGAACCGTGACAGTGAGACAGTTGAAATTTTCTCAGATGATGTATTTCTGTTACAGCAACAAATACTTATAAACAGAATAAAATAAATATTTAAGGGGGCTCCCATACCAGACACGTGATTTTATTGCCGTTTTTATAGATAGTGGTACGAAACTGTTAGTGCGCGAGTGCGACTCGCATTTGGCCGGTTCTATAAACTGTCTGTTTCATCTCTATAGTAATGTCAGTAGAAAAAATAAGTGTCAGTAGTTGCTGGTTTCGAGCTGTCTCTAATTTTGAGTCATATTGGTCTTTTTGGCCGGACTTTCATTGGTCTGTGGCCGCAAACATTTAAAGACAGTCCAGTTTTGAGGGTCTTTGTACAGCTACTCGTTAGGACTTGCCAAGTATCCTTGTATTCGGAGCTGTTATAGGAAAGAGTAATGATTACACAAAATAGTAATTTACGTTTTAATTGCATTTATTAAGCGATTACGAAACAGTAGTACACAAAAAGAACAAATATTAAAAAAAAAACAAAATCCTTAACACAAAGAATATATTTATTAAGAGCTAATGTATTTACCTATTAATTCGAAACATAGGTTGATAAAGTTTGTTTGCTATGATAAAGTTTGTATGCTTTTCACTCAACTAAAACACACCTCTTCGCTAGAAATCGCGAAAGCTTCATTTTGATCCGTAATATCCCCGATTCGCACATCAACGATGGGTAACCTGGTTACCTTAGAACTTGTCAGTTCTATGTAAGAAACCTTCTTGCCAGTACCATTTGCCTGAAACAATATTTAATAAATTATAATGCTTGAATCAGGAGTATCTAAGCGAAAACTGTCGAAAACATAATAAAGCACTAAGGTAAGTACTGTTTTTTAATTAACTTCCTGGTCACACAAAAATAATGTATTTGAAAAGAGACAAAATATGCATTCACTCATAACTATGGAATAGAATAGAATATTTTTTTTGGTTTAAGAACAACTTTATTTCTCATAAGAATTACACAGTTAATTCACTTACTGAGAAACACACTAAAATTAAAATTTATAACTAGAGCGCACAGATTATGTGCTATACATATTATACTCTTTATTGGACACCATGACTTTCTTCAAAAGCTACACCGGGTAGGCTAGTAGGCTGTCCATAGTAACAAAAAGGGACAGCCTTCTTGCTAAAAGTGATCTCTTACTAAAAACCTTTGGATAGACTTGATAGAGAAGGAGAAAATATATTATCGCATCTGTCTTTTCTCTACTACGTTGGGGTCGACTTTAAGTATAACCTGGTGAAGCTCAATACCAGTATTTTGATTGGGCCCCAATCAAAATACTGGTATTGAGCTTCACCTCCATTCGTCCTCCATTCGTCTAGTCTCTGACCTCCACAACCCAAATAACTGGGTGAAATGATACAATAATAGGGGGGAGCCTATTGCCATCCACCGGGCACAAATCCAGACTCCAGGCCGCTAATGAGAAAATTCCTATTGGAAAAACTCAATATCACTTTGCCCGATCTGGGAATCGAACTCAGGACCTCACGCCCTGCAGTCGCGCTTGAGACCACTAGACCAACGGGGCAGTTTTGTAATAGATAAAGATTATCTTACCATACATCCATCGAGATAAGCTGGTATAGTGTAAAAGAACGGAGATTCCCTTGTTGAGTGTCGTTTTATCAATATATCATTCCAAGTCAACAATGATAATACTGACGAAAGGTCAAAGTTGTCTTCACCTCGATTTTCATTGTAACAGGTGTATAGCAGTAATTGACGTACGTTTTCTGATCGTGCCTGCAGCCAGATTATTTGTGATGCAGTTAACTGTAAGAAATATATTTGTGTGTAAATAATGTTAAATGAATACTTCTTGGTTAAGTAAAGGTAGGGTAGGTAATGCCCGTTTTCACCAATAGTATGATGACACCTAAATTTACTGCCCAATAAAAGCACACTACTTTGGCAATTAAGCACAATTAGTGTGTCAGTGTCTCATAGAGTAAGTGAAAACGAGTATTTAGCTTCTAAGTGAAAGAGGCTTGTGACAAGAGGATTAACGCGAGGACACGTTCTTCGCGTCAAAGACAATCCGTAAAACTAGAAAGGCATTATAACAAAAGAGTTAAAAATTATTACAATGTTAAGTAAAGTAAAGATGTGTCCTAGATAAAAATACGTTAAGTCTATTTAGGCCGTCAGTAAGATTACCAAAAAATATTCGACACGTATTTTTTGCTTACTCAAATCAATAAAAAGTGACAATGGTATAGCACATCGAAGGTCAGGAGAAGGGGCTTGTGACGTCACTGTTACGTTAAAAGTGTAACACGGCGTGACGTCACGCGCAATTTCAATGCACTATACCATAGTCATTTTTGGTTTACGTGACAGATGAAAAAATGCGTGTCCAGTATTTTTGAGTAATCCTACTTTCGGAACAATCAGAATTTTTAAGGACACTACCCTGTTCCAATCGCTATGGTGCCGCGTTAACTGCTAAGTCTGGCCTGATAATAATATCCCGATATTTATACATATTACATATGTATATTTGGATCGGGCATCTCGCTGTTTAACCTTTAGGGTTATTTACTGCTCAACTGAACTTTTCTGTGGGGACTTAATAAAATTTAAGGACTCTAGCCAGGCATACAAAACTTACAAACTAAGCAACCTGCGGGTTACGAGCCTCGGCTTAGGGCGTCGCTGGGAGAGGACTGCAAAGGGGCAGGCTGGATCTGATCCACATTGTTTTGGGACGAATTTCAAATCAACCTCATAGACGTTGATATATTCTATTGTTCTCTTAGTGAGTTCACAAAAAATGCATTGTTCGTCATCAGTTACAAAATGTAATATTGTTATTGTAAACTACCACATTAGTTAACCCTGTAAAGATACTCGTAAGTTGTATAAAAATAAATAAATAAAACTTACACCATATAAATGCTTTATAACATCAATTCCTCGTAGACTTAACCAAAAGTCTTCTGTTCCGAACTTTATCAAATTGGAATCAACATCCAGTCGTTTTAAACAAGTCTCACTGGTCATCATGTTGCAGTAAACTTCGAAACTTTCCGATTTAGGTCCAATATGATAAAAACCTGTAAAAATAATTTCCTTTCAGATAATTATAAACTTAGATACATTACAAAAAAAGCCAGGTCTAGTGCGAGTCGAACACTTGCGCCGAGGGTTCCCTACCAAACCATATTTTCTTTTATTAATAGGATTTTTTCCTTTATTTGTACTGCTACAACCATGTAGGTTTTCAACCCAAAAGCTGGGTACTTCCAAGGAAGGGAAAACTCCAAAAAAAAGGAAGTTGAAAATTATATGGTATATTTTGGTATTTACAAATTGTATTATTATGGGCAAGTTTTTTTTTAAATTTGCCCATACCTTTTAAATAATTAATAGGGACCATAGACCTCCGTATCTGGTATAACTTCAACTTGCTAGGTCCACCTGTTCCTGAGAAAATCGATGGTGACACACGGACAGACAGACGGCCAAGAGACTGATCTTATAAGGGGGCCTTTTGTAACCTTTTGAGATACGGAACCCTTAAAACATTGACTGGCGTCACTTTTCGGTGTTACAACTCTTCTGATTTATCGAATAATAATGGCCTTAGACGGCCAAACGCGATTACTATCGATATATCAGCTAAAATAATCGTGGATTTGATGAAACTTTCAGTAAAAATAATCTTCAGTTTCGTTTCAGTATTCCGTGATAGATTTTTATTCCTACAAAATGAAGCTTATCTCTGAACAGGTAAAACATTTTCCTTACCGCTGGGAACACCGGGCGGTGCATGTTTACAAGTAACTTTTGCTGGCGAGTGTTCTAATCCGAACTTAAGAGGACCTTCATCAGCACCTGTAAAAGAAATATAATGATGTACCCCAAACTGCCAAATTTTTCCAATTGAACATAAACCTTATTTCTTTTGCGATAAAGTTGAAAATGTTTCTGTACATGGATTAGATGTGGATTTTGGACCCTCATTCTACATTCACTCTCTTTTAAATGTGTTAGCAAACTATCCATGTACAGATTTAACAGCCATGGTGACGTTACACAGCCCTGTCTAACACCCCTAGGGATGCCAAACCAGTGCGTGTATGCCGCATTTATCCTTATACATGCACTGGAATCCCTGTATAAAAAATTCAGTGCCCCTACTAAGCACCATACATGGATAGTGTCGACCACAGTTCTTCCTTCCACACACTATCATAGGCCTTCTCCAAGCCAGCGAAAGCACAGTAAACATGCAAATTGTCAAAAAGGTCTTCACAAAGTGATTTTTATCAGCAACGACTATAATAGAAAGTGAAAAATGTATGGGCCTGATAATAACTATCAAAAATCTTGTGCTAGACCCGTAAAAGTCTTTCTAAGAACACAAAAGACTTCAAAAGCCCCTTGCATAGGCCTCAAACCTGTGTTGCTAATAGACTTACTGTGTTCGGTATCGGCGTCCTTGCAATCACAGATTCCCGGTTGTCCAGGTGGTCCGTCATAACCAGGAGCCCCTGGCAACCCTGGAAGTCCCTGAAGAAAGAAAGAAATAATATAATAAAAACATTATTATGATAATCAAGTAATCTGCACTGACGTTAAAGTTACATTGTCACACACATAGGGGACTTTACAACCCAATACTAAATAAAAATAATATCCATCCTGTAACTGTCTCACTGCTTGACCTCTGTCATACAGAAAAGGCACAAGCATTAATCACCACGCGTGCTCAGGGCTGGTTAGCGATTTCAGACTTATAATACTAACTGCGCATCTTGTAATTAAATTTCTTAGTTTGTTTTTCATAAGAATCTTTCCCTTGAAATAATTTTTTTAACAAAACTAGAATTAGCCGTATTAATCCCGCCGTTCTCGAGTTTTGCGCTTAGCAACACATTTAGACATTCATTTTTATTTGTATAGATAGATAGATAGCCTGAAGTCAGGATGTGTGCGTACACATCTGCACAATCCTTCAGGGAATACACGCGTGATGTTTATGTTATGTTTATGAATGCAGTCCAGGTGATGTCTAAGAGATACACTTAGAAAGTACAAAGGCCATTACATCAAGCTACCCCAATCTGTCAAATTTATATGATATAATAGTTCTTCAAATTTATCACACAATAATAAGACTTATGTTCAATTGGGAAAATTTTACAGTTTGGGATAGCTTAATATGCTGGCGTCTGTACATACGAATTGAGAAAGTTAACTTGGACTTGCCCGGAGGAACCAATAACTTCGTTCGTTAGAGGCTTTTAACACTTTATCACTTTTGACAACAATTGCAAATTGGCTATGAAGTTTTAACACAGAAATAGGTTAAAATTAAACCATACATATTATGTAACACTATGAAATCTTTACCGATAATCCTCTTACAGAAGCACCCGGCGGCCCCTGTGGTAAAAAAAAAACAAAAAATATATTAACTTCTTTGAATCTCTGCTTTTTTGTAACTTGACTTAACTTTAAAATGGCAGTATATTGTTTGTGCGAAGCGAACTTTTATTTCTTTAGCACTAATTAATTTTTCCCATTATTACAAGTAGCTTTTGCCCGCGGCTTCGCTCGCGTTAAATTCGGGGTCCCCCCATTTCGGGAATTAGGGGGTTAGAAAGAGACAAAAAGTATGTCACCCTCCATCCTTTCAACTATATCCACTTTAAAAACGTCAATTTGTCGCTTCGTTTTGCCGTGAAAGACGTACGAACAGACACACACACTTTCCCATTTATAATATTAGTATATGGATTTATAGAAAATGATAAAAAACCTCTGGAATTAACTTAAAGTGAATAGTGCCGGGGTTTTCTGTCTTTTCAGCTACTTTGAACGATAGTATTACCGGATTAAAGAGAAATAAAGAAAAAAGATTTGTTTGATTGTTTGTAATGGATAAACTCAAAAAGCACATAAGTGATTCAAACAATTATTTCACGTAATTAATGCTACATTATCAGCCAGTAACATAAGCTATATTTTATTTTCTAAAATACGCTTTAAGTTCGAAATTCGAAAGGAAAAGTAAGCGTAAAAACATACAAACATAATAACAACACTTACTGGTAATCCTCGATCACCTTTTGGACCCGGAAACCCTGGAGGACCCTGAAATTTTTGTAACCATTGTTTAAAGGAATCAGTTCTAATCCTTGGGCTCAATGCATCACATTGTAGGTAAAAATCTACTTTTGACCATTCATCCTCTTGCCCTTATCCCTATTTATTTGGGGCGCAGCATGTCTTCTTCTTCCATACATATTTGCCGTCATCTCAGAAGTCACCTCTGTCTTAGCTATATCATCTTTCACACAATCCATCCATCGTTTCCTGGGTCTCCCTGTACTCTTGTAACCCTCTACATTTATACTCAAAACTTTCCTCACAACATGATCCTAATTCCTTCGCTACACGTGTCCATACCATGACAGCCGATTTCCACACAATTTCTCTGTCATAGGCGCCACTTTCAGACTTCCTTTTATATACTCATTTCTTATTTTATCCATTCGCGTAACACCACAGAATGAGAAAATGAGAATGCTAAGGGGGATGCCCCTCAGCATTCTCATCTCAGCTGCATGCAACTGCCTTTCATTCCTTTTCCGTTTGTGGCGAAACATTCTGATCCATACAAGACTGCAGGTCTAATCATTGTCTTACATATCTTCCCTTTAAGTCACTACAACTTTTGACCATTATGTAATAAATATTTGTCCACGGAGAATAGTAAACTTTGGTTAAAATAAACCATTACTTTAGAGAAACCAATATCTTAAAGTGTCCTTAAATCGCCTTTCTAATAAATTACAAAAAAAATATTAGGTAGATATAGATACCTACTTCTTACTTTGCTTAAACTTAAGGGCCAATACGGTTCTTTTTTGCTTTTAGTGTTTTTTTAAGCATGAAACATTTTTTCTAATAATTATACAAGTATGAATGTAGGAACTAAACTCACATTTAATCCCGTTTCTCCCGGTGAACCTGGAGGTCCTCGAGGTTCATCACCCTAAAATATTCAAAACGATTAGTAAATTAATTAGTTAAGCACATTCTGACATCAATCAGCCACGACTCAGGAGAAATTCCTGGTATAGGGTAACGTTATATTAGAAAAATAAATAAAAATATAACTGGCTAGGAGCGAGTCGGTCTCGCAAAAATAGGGTTGTAAACCAAACAACACAGCGCAGTCTATTGTGGTGACGGTCACTGGTCCTCCATAATTACGAGAAGTAATCTTATAAAGGTTCTATTTCCATTTTTTCTTCGCTGTTACTGGCTGGTTTTATATTTTTGGAAAACGGATTTTTTTATGTTTTGTTTGTTTGTTTGTTTTAAAAAAAAAACGTTGCCCCACACTAGGAATTTCTCCTGTATCGTGGGTGCGTTTTCAAACATTCAAACTCACACACACAAACAGCCAGACCCGGAACAACTACCTGTAGGTCATACAAATATTTGTTCCGTGCGGGAATCGAACCCACGACACGCGGCGCAGCAGTCGATCGCTCAGCCACTGCGCCAACCGTGCCGTCAATGATGTAGTTAAAGGTTTGACCATATAATTTAATTTAAACAAAATATACTCACAGAAATCTCGTTATCGATTGTTTCACCTCGCGTCTTAATTGTCAGACCATCCTGAAATAATAAATGTTTGCTAAAAAAAAACTAACAAGATAGGTATGCTATACCTCCTCAGTACATTGTATAAGTTCGTCACTATTCAATATACAAATCCTTATTCCAGTTTAAATTTAATTGATTGGACTACTATTCTTTTACAGTACTATTAAAAACGTTATAAAATTAATAAAGTTGTGGCGTAAACTGAACTTTATGTGAAGGTTTTATGTTAGATTTAATTTATGTTCAAAAAACACTATAGCAACTTAGCGATCTTCATATTGTTCAATAGTTCGAAGTTCAAATGCAAGTGCTGTGAAAGTGACGTCAATGAACATTTTCTTGTAGACTATAATTTCAATAATCAAGCATTCTAAAATCATATCTTGATTAGGTCTCATCTCTTTTATTTTATAAGTAATTAATGTAACTTTAATAATCAAATCTTTAATTTAAATTTTCCTAAGTTAATTTGTTTTTTTTTCAATCCTCTGACTGCAGCTAACGTAATTTGTTTGGACCCTTAATATAAGCCTGGGATAGTAATTCTTGTTTCTGAACCAAACCTTTGTTTATGTACCTGGATGCCAAACAAGCCAACGGTAGGACAATAGGCGGTCACCGCCGCATTCTCTTGTCTGCTTCAACAGAGGCATCTCAGATTCAATTCTTTCATTCATATAGAGCATTAGTAGTAGTTCCCGATACGTGGTCCGCGGACCACCTGAGTTCCGGTTGGGAGCTACTGATCTAGAGACAATGCTGATTCGTTTTATGTGTATCGGTGTTACACATAAAACGATTGGGCTGAATTGGGTGTCGACCATACCCTTCAAAACCGAAACAATGCAACAATACTGGGAATATGTTGCGCCACTTCTTCATCCCAGCAAAAACACCAGGAAGTGGTGAAGGGCATTTTGGGGTAATGCCTTATATATTTCTTTCAAGATATACTGATTCTCAACTTCATTCCAATAAATGTATTTGGAAAATGATTTTGAATGTTGGGTTGCAGAAATCGTACATTTTTTAACAAGACTGCGTTTCACCTACTTACCATGTTCATAGTGCAGGTAGCTGAAACAAAAACAATGTGAGCTGATAATATATTTATGAACAAAAACAAATGCACACGCAACAACAGGTTATATAGAAACATTGTCAAGGCTCCATTGATATCAATCATAATATTAAACAAAAATTAATGTAGGGTAGAAGGTTTATCGAAGCACAAACTGTTACCATGAGTTAAGTACTTCCTGCCCCCCAGAAATGTTTCGTTGGCATTTTTGTCGTTTTTACGTTTTCTTCTGATGTTTTTTATTCTTTAAGCTGTAAAAGGTCACGATTCTGGACCCCCAACGTTGAACTACTAACGTTCTTTCAAATTAAAAAAAAAACTTAAAATGAAAACATATGAAGAAATAAAATGAAATAAATAATCATAGGGCATCAAAAAATTCATCCGCATCGTTGTCAACGGGAAAAGTGCCCAGAAGGCTGGCAGCATTGCCACGTTGAATGGCAATGCTGATTCTTTGGCCAAAAAAAAGGCCAGCCCTCTGGTCACGTGAAAACATAATTATTTTTCTATCTAATTCCGTTTGATTTTTTAATGTGAAACGTAAAGAATTAATGTTACAAAATTATTTTGTGTAAATTATGTTACCAAATCAAACCAAATGTAGGTTTTGATCATCTGCTTAGGCTTTTCCCAAGTATGTTGGTGTCGGCTTCCAGTCTAACCAAAATACTGATATTCAGCTGAATACCAGTATTTAACATGTAGCGACTACCTATCTGACCTCCACAACCCAGTTATTATAGTTATTATATTATTTTGACGACACGGTTGGCGCAGTGGTAGAGCCATCGGCTGCTGCGCCGCGTGTTGTGGGTTCGATCCCCGCACGGAACAAATATTTGTATGGCCTACAGGTAGTTGTTCCGGGTCTGGCTGTTTGTGTATGTGAGTTTAAATGTTTGTAAACGCACCCACGATACAGGAGAAATTCCTAGTGTGGGGCAACGTTTTTAAAAAAAAAAAGTTATTGTTAAATAGTCTCGATATGTTACGAACGATCACTCATCCACAGACTGACCTCGGCAAGCGTAGATTAACCTTGAATCAACCAGGGTGGCAGCTTTTATTTTTTTGTTGTTTTTTGAACAAAAGAAATAACTATTTAATAAGTAAGTTCATATCATTCATTATTATTCGTGGTTATTAAGCGAATATAAATTAAAATAAAGTATTTTCCTCTTGATAATATTGCTGTAGGTAAAATTGTATGTTCAAGTCAAACCTATTCTGATGCCAAATATGTTTTAATTAATAGGAATAGAAATATCCATATTTGTTAATCAGTCGTTAGAATATGAATTAATGATTAATGAAGATTTCCTGTTTGCGTACTAATAAACTATTTATTAATTTAGCTTCAACGGTTTTGTGGTTTTAAGACCGGGGATCGCAATATTGGTAAATATGGTTATGGGATTTGGAAGAGAGTCGGATAGGTAATACGTTACTAATCATGTAGAATACAGTAGTTTGAATGTTTTTTCTGTTAACACATTCTTAATCAAGAATTATTGTGGTTTTCCATACAAAAATTACTTAGCATATGGTTTTTTTTTAACATTCTAACATAACCACCATAAAGATATAAATATAAATATGTATTTATTTTATTTATTTATTTAGTATTAAGGCACATCAACATCATAAACACAAACATTAATTAGAGACACGAAACAGAGATATATAGCTGGTGTTTACGACAATTACAGACGTGCACAACATTTAAAACAAAGTAGAAGAAAAATACAGTATTCACATTACAAAATAGAAGAACTAAATATAAGATCAAAATATAAAGGCAAACAACCACAAACCATGCATGATTGAAGCTAACTCAAAAATCACTCATCAGAATGGGTATCTCTTACTTAGGACCACCGTTAAGGTAACCTCATTCCCTTGTTTCAATACTTCAAATATTAGCACCTTAACTGCCAAACGACGAACGAGACACAATAGAAAATGTATTATTTATCGGTCATTTGGCGTTCAACGTGTTAAGAAAGATCATTAAAATTGGTCAACGGCTTAACTGGAAAATAGAACAATGTTTTCTAACTAAAGTATAGAGTGTGACCCACGGTATGTGAGTCCGACTCACTTCTTATTGGTCTATCTTATTTAATTCTTCTTACCTGTGGGTTTTTCACCTCCATTTTGACCACCTGTCACGCTCTGAAAAAATAATAAGCGTACTTTTAGTACGGGTATATGAATAAATATATAAATACTAGCTGTCACGGTGAACTTCGTACCGCCTCAAAAGTTAAGTTACACTGCCATCTGTTAGAAATGTAACTTTTTATAGGAAAACATTTAATTGCAAAAAAATAATTATTGAGGTCAATATTCGAAATAAAAACTGTCCTATCTTTGAAGTAGGATCAAACTGCACACGGTGTGCAAATTTAATTTAAAATCGGTTCTTTTCGCGGACAAACAACGTAACACGTGATTTATATATATTAAGATAAATAATATTGTACGGACAATTAAAAACCCCAGATTAAAGTTATCCAAATAAATATATAGGTACATACATTTATAAATTAGTTGTTCAATTAGTTGTTCCGTGTATATAAATTAGTTGTTCAAAAAGATTAGATATATTTTCTAATGAAATCATTATTGGAGGCACTTTTTACCGTCTTCACAAGTAAAACAATAAAATTCATATGA
The DNA here is from genome assembly GCA_905147745.2 of Phlogophora meticulosa. Classification (NCBI taxonomy): domain Eukaryota; kingdom Metazoa; phylum Arthropoda; class Insecta; order Lepidoptera; family Noctuidae; genus Phlogophora; species Phlogophora meticulosa. Next base: position 5,881,323 of record LR990528.1, on the reverse strand, counting down.
TTCTCGTTGCCCTTCCAAAAAATTGTTTTGTTTGAAGAATAATGGGCAAGTATGCTTATTCTTTAAAAAATATTTTTTGCAATATTTTGTATACCTTAACCATGATTATAATTATGTGAAAGCGATAAACCTAGATTAAAAGCTAGTTTACTAAAATGGGTACAAAGTATTACAAATAAGATATGAAAATTGTTATATTGACTGATACATGGTGATCACATACATACTCGTATGTAGTTACTAACATTGCCATCATAGATTGGAGGCCTGGAGACCTGTAGCACAGGTATTCCACAACATCAATGTATTTTTGCATACACAATTACATATTGTACCTAAAATTTTCTCATTATGTGGTGGAGAAAATAAACATTTTTATGACTTAGTAACTAAATTTATATATAATAATTCCAAATTTGTATGCCACAACGGAATTATTGTATGCCTGTAAGGCAGGACATATTGATACTTTTATATATTGTTAAGACCTGTAACTGACATATGCCCACAATAAAGATACTTTGACTTTGATTATTATTAAAAAATGAAATAAACAACAAATAATTAAACAGTGTATGAGTAAAAAATTAAATAATACTTAAGTTTGTAGAGTTAATAAACAAAAATATGTTCAAACAAAATTAGCAACCATTTTGATTTTGTTTGGTGTCTAGATTGTCCTATGGAGGACCAGCATGCCTCAATTATTTTAATCTTGTATATAATCGTCTATAATTTTTTATTTAATGTTCTTTTACAAAATTGTATTTTAATCGAGTTTAGTTTTTAATACATGGCGGAAACAACGGAAATTATGATGTTTACAGTTTAAAGACTCAAACACATTGAAATATGTTACGAAAGTAGCTCATACCCTTGAACACACGTAGGGTACTTTTTATCCAGAATAAAGGAAGTATACATATTAACTTTTTAACCGCATGTAACACCACAGGACGCAGATACTTATAATATAATAACCATGTTAATAATTAGTTATGTTTGTTAAGAATGTGGAAGTTTTACTTACCACTGTCAGCCCCGGAATTGTTGCTGTAACAAAATAATAATAATCAATCCATCAGGCAATAGCCACGAAAAATCTGATAATAAATAAAATAATTTTTAACTCAATTAATGATTAATGATTGCTCTTTAAATATTTTATATCTACTTTTTAAGTACCTACTACTTAAAAAGTAGATATAAAATATTTAAAGAATAATAAAAGTATCCTATCGAAGAGCCTCTGTCATTAAAATACTCGTAAGTAGCAGAGATTGTAAAACCGTTACTTTATTAGTTATTTGTTCAAGTTCCTTCACAATCTGACGGTAAGAGACAAATAGCTATGGACTTAGGATTTTTGATGTGTTTTATTACACACAAAGTGATCGGTTAACAAACCACGAAATTTAATATTGCGTGAATTATTATAAAGTGACGGTAGCAAAATAATACGAAAACATTAATTATAAATTTCCGTTAAACGTTACTGCTTCAAACTTGTTTTTTTTTTGTATTATGAACGTAAGTATTATTTAAGGCTTACCTTTCGTTTTATGAAGTTCAAGAGTAACGAAAATGAATAAAATAAATGAAAATACTTTGACGTCCATTTTTTCAATCGTCTAAAGTTAGACTGAAGTTTGTAAGAACATCGCCTATTATAAGTACGATTAGCTCGGTTTTTCCTTGTTATATACAGTATGAACAGTAAGTGTGACTATGAAGAATTTACGTAAAGCGTTCGTGCTAGGAACACATGCACGCCAATTGGGAGTAAATCCTACGCACCTGACCTTAGTGAAGAAGTTCAACAATAACGTCAGTGTATGTGTGTGAGATGTGTGCTTTTCTGTAACCGTTGGGGGCCTAGACCAAATCCCTTTTCGGTAAGCGTAGGGGACATCGTAAACTCGACATTGCTGCTGACCCACGCTCAGAAGTCACACCGACATTATTAACCTAATAATTTATAATAATAATACTATTCATCCCTCTTTCCTAAATTTTTGCGTGCCCGACAGGGTCAATATTGTGCCTCTAACTTTTTTTTTACCATCTTTGTAACATATGGAATGCAATAAAAAATTGAGTGTTGAGTATAACCAACGGGACAGTTACGTTTACCTTAGTTCCATACCCAGGTCGTGCAAAGTGTTATTGGGTTTATCCATTAAGAATTTAACTATTACAGGCTGGAGTTTGTAAGTTGGTGGTGTGACACCCTCATGCATTGGCTAACACGTTAAGTCATTTGTCGGGAGCCTGATCTCTCCCTGGTTGTGTCAGAAGCCCCATTGGACTGTAGTTCTAGAGGGTCAGAGAGTACACCTATGGTTGTGGACACACTTGTGAGCTATAATATCCTCCGTATAGCACTGGCACCGACCTTAGGCGAGTTCCGCACCGATCTTAGTTTAGCGCCTAAAATCGGTGCAGAGGCACTTTATACTTAATATTGACTGCGCAACTAAAGCTCAAGTATACCTTGATGCCTTGACGGCAGAATACAGAGTCAAGAGGATTTTAGTTTTATTTGGAATCTGAAATAAAACGGTATTATTTCATTAAGGCAAGACAAATACTTACTATACAACTAACAATATACTCGTGCCTTTGTCCCATGGGGTAGGCAGAAACTACAGAGACCACCGGTGCAAGTGGCGAGTACTTTGCACCTGACCTTTTTGAAAAACGTCTCCAATGAGTTCAGTTCTTAGGCAAGAACTAATACAATTTATTTATACACGCAAGTAATATTCTATTTGATATCTACTTTTCATAATTATAATCCATCCTGTATATAGCAAGGAAAGCCGTACCTAAACATATATAACATTACATTTTCTTATGGTTTTAGTTACTCTAGATCCATACGGTTGACAAAATGGATACCAAAGTACTTCTATACATTTTATTAGTTTTTGTCTTTCTCGAACTTCACAAAACAACAGGTTGGGTCTCAAAACTTATAACGTATTAATGAAAAAAATACATTCTTTTTACAAACTTTTGTTTAGTTTCATCTGTCCGGGTGACTGTCTGTAATCAAATCTTGCAAGTTATGTTCGACCCACTTCTTCTTATCCTACAGAGTTGAAGTTTAACACTTTTATTCAGTTCCAATGACATTTCATTTTTATAGTTATCGTGACCTGATTCCACATCCAGAATTGGCTCCAGACGACAGAACTCTTTAACGGCCAGCAGCAAAAACGAGAAACATTGTGTGTGCATTTAACTATGATGACAGCCCGTTCTAAGAAATCATTATTCAAATTAAGAATTGTTTTTAAATTAGGTTACCTACCACAGAAACTCTTTATGTTCCATAGTTTAACGAATTTAATTATTTTTGTTACAGCTAAACAATCAGGAATTACACTGGTGAGCAAAACTTATATACTTTTATAATATCTATAGTATTATTTTATTTTTAGGTGTCCTTACCTCAAAAAGAAAAACGGTACTCGTTAAGGATTACTTTTTTATCCGTCTATTTGTCCGTGTGTCAACACCCTTATTCTCAGGAACTATATTTTTTTTCGCTAATAATTAAAAAACTTTAGGGTGTGGATAGTGTTATTTGACTTTGACTGAACAATAACGCGTAAATATGTTTGATATTTTTATACGACCAACTGCCTCGTTGTACTAATGGTTGTAAGTGCTAATCCTGAGCAGGTGGTCCTGGGTTCGATTCCAGGGCGATCAAAGTGTTATTAGGTTTTTCCATCTGGAATTTCTCAGTGTGCCCGGTTGATAGTAATAGGCTCGCGTAGCTAAAGTTACTCCTTATAGCAGATTATAGATTCAGATAGCAGTATCACATTAAAATTTGTTGAAAATTGTTTTTTTGTTAAAACCATATGTATTAGTTAAGCGCTTACTTCGACACTATAAATTGATACTGTAATTTTATTAATTTGGATGTAATGTATGTATAGATGAGTGTCATATAGTATCATGATGACCCAGTGGGATAGTAACAGGCTGGTATTATTATAATATAGTGACTGCAACCGTCAAGGTGGTGATTCCACCATACATACGACACACATAATTTCTTATCTACGATTCGTAGTAAATGTTTTTAACAATGTGGTCTTATCGATTTCCTGTACGAAATGTGCTTCTTTTTATAAAATGCTTTACTTTCAGAGCATAAAGGATGGTGATAATGAAGGCGAAAGGACAGGTAAGGAGAACACGAAATAAAATAAAATAAGTAGGACTACAAACTACGCTAGCCGATCTCAGTTTCTGGATGGGTGACCGTCCATATCAAGACTTCTCCGTGCCTGGGAAAACACGTTAAGTTTACCCGTAACGACTGACAAAGAACCACACACACAAGGCTTCATTAGAAGCCCGAAAGTCTGACAACCAGTCTTACTAAGGGGTACCGTGTTGCTCAGTTATTGGGTTGTGGAGGTCAGATAGGCAGTCGCTACATGTTAAATATTCAGTTGCATCCAGTTGGACTGCAAACCTGACCCCAATATAGTTGAGAAAATGCTAAGCAGATGGTAATTGAATTTGGTTAAATTTGGTAGACAAATCCGGCCAAGAGCAAGTTAGGATAGCAAAATTATGGTTTTGAACGAAACCACACGAATTTATGGAACGGTTGCTAGTTTTCTACCATAATTACTGTATTGCGCGTCATAAATAAATATGCCCCAGTTTTTTCTTTCAATTAAATAATGTCATGAATATTGATGACTAGAAACTCAAATATTTTCCTCTTTTTGATAATGTGGTGTTCTGTATTATTCAATTAAAAGAAAAGTCTGTTGTCGAAAGTCTATTGTTTAAGAATAGGGTATTTGACTTACAAAAATAAATTTTGAAATATCTTACAAAATGGCGTACTTGTAAGTGTTTTAAAGTCTACGCTGAAAAGAGACAACACTGCTAGCATCTGACGTCACTATGGCGTTTTTCTTCAATTTCTTCAATTTTTTCTTCTATCCTTGTATGGATTGGATTGGATGGATTTTCTATGTAGGATTTTCTAGAAATCTTTTTAAAATAAATTAACCATACATGTATGTATATTTGTGATAGAAGACAAAAACCCTATTGCGTTAATTAATATTTATGTGGATGGAATATTTATGATAACAGATTTCCTGTTTACTTAAACCGACTCAAAACTTCCTGAAAATCTTTAAAAGGGCTGACAGATCATCGTTCAGACCAAACCGCTTTTGATAAAAGCTAGATATACTGACCAGTGTGCGCAACACGAATCCTTGACGTAAACGTAACGTCAACCTACTACCCTGTAGCATTTAGGTTTAAATTACGAGGCAAGCACAATCAGTATCAGCCATACATGTAAATAAAGTCAAAAAAATAAATTCATGTTATATTCGATATGTGTTTGTTTTCAATTTTATAATTATTCGATTTGACGTTATGTTAGCTTTTATCAAAAGTATGTCAGTCAGGATAATTGGCTTTTATACATTTTCATGAAGAGTATTAAGTTTTGAGTCGGTTTAAGAAAACAGGAAATTTAAATGTTGTATTATTTACGAGCAACCGATTGACCGACAGCGACAAATATTAATTAATATAATTCAAGGCGATATTAAAACTATGTTTTAATTGATAAATACAACACTACATTATCAGAAAGAGGAAAATAATTGAGTTTCTAGTTTCAATATCTAAAACATGGTCAGCAAAATTCGTTCATTAGTTATGAACAGTTTTTGCGGTTAGTTATTTAGGGAGTCAAATGAAATAAGGAATATTAAAAAAAAATAACATGTATTTTTTTATTATACTGCCATATTGACTAACAACCGGGTACTATAAGTTAATTGCATGATTCTGGACCCCTCATGTCGAAATTTTCTTTATATTTTTCAAATGTTATTTTTTTTTATTTAAACAATAAAAAGTATTATTTACACCTTACCCTTATTTTCTAATATCTAAAAATCTCATTGCGTTATAAATAAGTGCTGATTTGCTCTTTTTTTACAAATACAAAGTAAAAGTAGTACAAAGTAAAATAAACGTCAATTATAAAAATGGCGACTTAAAATTTCAACGCTGGATAGTCCAGAATCATGTAGGTACTGTACTCCTGCTATCCGGATGTGTCGATATCCCTTCCACCGTGTGTTGTTTTTTATATCTATATCTATATTATACACTAATCTAGATGAGTTTTAGGATGTTTTAGATTGGTTAAAGACTGGAGTATTTTGGTGTCTAACGTGGTTCTTAAAAAAACAAAAAAACTAAAGTACCAGCCTATTACTGTCCCACTGCAGGGCAAAAGCCTCTTCTCATGCAGAGAAGGCATGAGCATTAGTCACCACGTCACCAATCGCCAACCCGTCTTGAGCAAGCTCAAGACGGGTTGGAGATTTCAGACTTATATTAATTATATAAGTCCAGGTTTTCCTTCACCGATGTCAGTGATGTCCAAGATAAACTTAGCAAGTACATATGAATTGAAAAAGTCACATTGGTACTTGCCCAGGTTTGAACCCACAACCTCGTACGTGGTTCTTGATGGTAGATAAATAAAATCCAACTTACTGTTTATATCGGATTTATCAGTAAATACTGATAGTAAATCTTTATATAGTAAAAACTCAACAATTTCTACATTTTATTTATTTCATTTGGTTTGTCATCAATTTCTTTCATTCTGTTTTCACACGATTTTTGTTTCAGCTACCTGTACCTTGCAACCAACGGTAAGTTATAGAAGCGAAAAGTTAGTGGATAATAAATATTTGTCAAACTTCGTTGAACTGCGCAGGGACACTGAAGATGCTCAAGCTACCCCTTTTGTATTTGGGCTCGTTATATTTGTCTCAACTTACTCTATCGCCCTGGCTAAAGTCCAAAGTCTGATGGTGATTCTGGTTTCACCACAGAAACTCTACAACTTACAAAATGGCGCCGTCGTCGTCGTGTTTGGGCTCGATGGATTTGTCTTGACCACTTATTTATAAATTAATAGCACAGATGCTTAAACAAATTCTTTTTCTCAAACAAAAGATATGTCAATAAACTTTTCTAAAACAAGTGAAATCAAATGATATAATACATGATTTTAAGCAGACATTTATTCGTAAGTTGGCAGTAGTGTCTTCACAGCGCTAATGTTTTCCCATGAATTATTCTAATTGTTTAAGTATATTCGTGTTTATAGGTATTATATTTATAATATTAATATATATGTCGCAGAATCAAGCGGGTTAGCGTCCGCTTGTTTGGTAAAGGTGTCCGCCAAGTGTTTTTCTATAAATCAGTGCGCACACACGGCGCTGTATCATTAAAGTTCGGTTAAATGTAGATATCCCTGAACAATAAACTGCGAGATGCCCATTCCTTAAAAAACGCGCTGGCCCTGTCCGAGAGGAAGAAGCTCAGTAACAAAATGCACTACTGATATATGTCACACTGACACTTTTGACAACTCCAAAGTCATCTATGATGTTTGCGCATTGCTGCCATTCCCTAACACATATAAAATATGAATCTTAATATGTATTTTTTAAGCTGCCTATTTGTAAAGTTAAGAAAGAAAACGAAATTGTACCATCCATCAATTGTCTCAGCAACACCCAAAGTTCGGCTGCTAGAAAATGCCTATAGCATTAAGCCTATGAGCATTTGTGTGCTTAAAGTATTAAATAAATAAGCTTAAAGAAAACATCCAACCTTTCAAAATATTTCAAAAAACTACTGTTTATATTCAATTAATTATAGCACAGTGGCTAGCCTGCAACTGATTTATTTAACAACGTTATAAAAAGTTTCAGGGTTCGGTTGAACCGCAAGGACCAAAAAGTTACAGGGGACGGACAGGATTAACTGTAAGTGTATTTGATATATTTGGAAATGAACAAAACTGGTTTATTAAAGTACGTAGTATGTACTACAATAAAAACTACTACCAACATATATTCTCTTCTTCTCTATCAAGTCCATCAAAAGATCGCTTTTAGTAATAAGCACACTGTAACCCTGTGTAGCTTATAAACACATTATTTGTAATGCTTGTACATGTACACATGCATGTTTTCATGGTGTAAAATAAAGAGTATTTTATGTTCTACATATACTAAAATCCCAATATAATATGCGTTTGTCAACAAATTCAAAAAGGAGTTAATTATTGATACAACTCCTAGAAATATGAGCTCATTGGAATCAGAAACTACAAAAATATATCTCGTCATAGCACATTAACAATTGCAATTGTTTTAATAAATACTAGCTGAACCAGCAAACGTTGTTTTGCAATATAGGGGTTGGTGATAGAAGGATGAGAATTTAGCGTTGTATAAATTTTTTAATGCCACATATTTTAAGCCAAAAAAATATGCATATGCATAGCACATTAAAATATGTGGCATTAAAAAATTGAAAAATAGATAGTAGCCGATTCTCAGACCTACTGAATACGCATATAAAATTTCATAAAAATCACATGGGACAGGAGAATTTTATATATAAGACTAACTGACCCAGCAAACGTTGTTTTGCCATAATGTTTGGGGTGTACCACCCTCATCACTTAGGGGTATGAAAAATAGTTGTCAGATTCGCAGACCTAACCAATATGCACACTAAATTTCACGAAAATTGGTAGAGCCGTTTCGGAGGAGTTTAATTACAAACACCGTGACACGAGAATTTTATATACATATAAGATTAGATAGAAAACGAGGTATTAAGTTTAATGTTAGTAGGTAACTCAATCACTATAAATAGGTTTTTTTTTGGAAGAACTCCTTAAAGGGGAGGAATTTTCTATAAAAAGTCTCTACCCCCAAAGGCCGTTACTGCATGGGCACACCGCGGTGGTGGTTTGATATACTTACCATATATGTAGATATTTGTCCCGGCTGTCATTTGTAAAACTTTGACAGTCGTCACGGGTAGTCAGAACCCGAAAGTCTGACAGCTAGTCTTACCAAAGGGCATCGTGTTGCCCAGTTAAGGGTCGTGGAGGTCAGATAGGCGGTCGCGATGTAAAACACTGTAGTGAGTATTCAATATCAATTTAAAATTTTGAATGAATTATGCTGTCATCTGAACACTTGAAATAATAATTGGTCTAAAACAATTCTAGGTAGGTACGAAAAGGGGTTTGAAAGGTTTGGGGCTCCTCCAGTATTAGTCTCTATCATATATCCATAATCCTACCTACAAATACCTACGATAAAGTTGTTGGAGTGGTGATGTATGAGAAATCAAGGTTCTGGCAATGAATAAAAATGTACCTACTCATCATTGCTCGACCAAAAGTATATGACGACCGATGTGGCGCGGCGGGCGAAGGTCCGCCTGCGACGCAAGAGGTTGCGGGTTCGATTCCCGCCTTGGGACAAATGTTTGTACGATCTACAAATATTTGTTCCGGGTGTTCTGGGTATTTGCTATATATAATAAAAATATCTATCTATGTAATGTATTGTATTAAGTATATCAGTCATCTAGTACCCATAACACAAGCTCTGCTTAGCTTGGGCCTAGATGATGCAGTGTGGATTGTCCAGCAATATTTATATTTATTAACGGCGAAAAATAAAAAATAATAACGGCCGGACTGATTTAGCAATTTCTTTTTTAAATGTCTGTTATTAAATAGTCCGTTTAAATTTAGTAGGAACGATTGGAAAACTAGCCTGGAATTTGCTTGCATGCTAGTACATTTTAAAGTAATATTTAATTTCCACAAAAGTTTACTAATCTTCTATGATCAAATATTTGCAACAGAGTTCTATATCCTTTCCACCAAATCAAATCAAATCAAAATTCATTTATTCAAATTAGGCTGAGAATCAGCACTTTTTGAACGTCAAAACGTTTACATAAGACATTCCCCCAAAACGCCCACCCTTCACCACTTCCTAGTGTTTTTGCTGGCAAGAAGAAGTGGCGGAACAAACTCCGCAGCAACACGTCTGTCTGATAGGTTTGAAAAACTTGAAGCTATACAACATAATATATGTCAAAAAATAATAATTATATCAATCATCTTTATACATCATTCAATTAAATAATTTGCTACATGTTAGCTAGCACACACCAATATGCCAAAATAAATAAATAAAAAGTAATATACATCAAACGCGAAGATTAACTCAAGCAAAGCCTGCTAAACTGAATACATAAAAAGCCTCCAAGGCAGTCCAAGGGCGTGCCCGCTGACATGTGCAATGCTGAATTATATAAATAGGGCAGTGACTAAAAGTCACTACTCATAAACTAGTGATAAACTAGGACCAACGAAGTTAAGAAAATAAACCTTTAATTGATATTACAATAACAAAAAAGAACCATGGCCAACAAGACGACCAGTCACCATAGGCAGCACCCGTTCACGAGTATCCCTGTTTTATAATATTTTTATCAATTATGATGGGAAAGTACGGCATTGGTTATAACTGGTTTACTTTAAAGCATTTTTGGACATCTCAGGGTCAACCCGGAGCTCCAGGACCACGAGGTGAACAGGGAGTACAAGGTTTGGTAAGTTTTTTTTATATGTTTTAGATTTTTTATTATTTTTGTAGTATACAATTAGACTAACCAAACTTGCTTTGAAACGATTCTAAGTTGGTATGAGAAAAGATGTTAAAGAAATTGTCTGTCTTGTGTCCTATCGTGTTATAATTTCAATATTGTAAGAAAGCGTGGTTCTGTCTACATTAATATTTGTTTCACTTTTCATCGCTGAGGTAAAGAGATATCAAAATCAAAATTTACACGGTAGATCGTTCGTATAAAGAAGGTGTGAGGTCAAAACACTTTTTTATTTTTTAATGAAATAATTTCATTGGTGTACAAATTCAAAACTTGGCATGAATGCATTCATGCCAAGTTTGAGCCAAGTTAAGAGAAATTAACAAGATATCATATCAGTTAACAAACTGATATGATATCTTGTTAATTTCTCTTAACTGGGAAACAAGATCACATTATCTCTCTGACTAAAACTAATATAGGGTTTTCCAATAAGAGGTGTTATTTTAATGTTCAAAGAAACATGCCATTTTTTAATATAAATGATCGGATGTTTTCATTATTAAGATATGTATGCCGTCAATAGTGGAAAATACCATCAGGCAAATGACCACCACGACGACGCTTACAGGACCATATTCTTTTCATGAAATTTTCCATAACCAAATCGCAAAGTGGCTGCCCTATGTCCTCGTAGCCTCACGAATTCCATCTTTGAGGTCTTGAATCGACGCTGAGCTGTTGGCGTAGACCTTCTAGAGTTAAGTAAGCTAATGTTTTAAAATACATTATCACTTTAAATACAACCAATATTCAAATTGATTAACTATGTTTTTTTTAGAAAATACATGGCAAATAATATATAAACTAATCACCTAAGATGCGTTTACGCAGGAAAATTTGGCAAATTGCAAAAACCTGATGAAGTCACGGCAATTTTAGCTATAGCCAACCATAACTTAAGCTTGTATTGGAACTTTAGTTTATAACAAAGGATTTTATTACCACTTTTGATGAAAACAATATACCAATATGAAGTATCGGTTTAAAAGAAATAAGATCAGAAATTAAATACTACTTATTTTTTCTTTCATGACAAGATCACCTTCGGTCGACCTGCATTCCAGGTAAGAAAAAAAAATGTTTATATTTGATAGTGTGAAAATCCGTGCAATCTGTATTTAAAGCTGTTTAATTTTCTACTAAGCTTTAGCCCGTGGGGAGTGTGTGCACTACATACTAAATATGGCTCGTGACTAATAAGTAATAATAGTCGGGTCAATCGAAGGTTCAGCTACGTCTACCGAGGTGACCACAGCTGAGAGGCCATCCATTACATGTCCAAACGGAAAGCCCGTTAAGCCTTTAGGTTCCGGCATTCATTTGCGGGTCTTTCGCAGTACAGGAAATCTGAAAACCAGTCTTCCTAGGGTTGTGTATGTCTGGCAAGCAAACGTATGAAAAATACTGGTCAGACATGCATCTGGTTAGACTGGACACTGAACCAAACATAGTTGGGAAAAGAGTAGGCTGATATTTTTAAGTGCAACAAATTTCACCAAAGCATTATTTTTTGCAGGGAGTTCCGGGACCGATAGGGCGTACAGGAAATCCTGGGAAAAAGGGAAGTTGTGGTTGTGAGTATAGAACCTTTTATTGGTTAATCCAAATTGAGCATCACTCCATGTGGTAAGGCCATCTTTTTTTCCATATTTTGCCTCATACAAGCCAGCAATTCAGGTATGATGTAATTAGTGTTGCCCAAGATTGGCATTGGTAATGTTCTTTCATTTTGACCGCCTCATTGTAGCAAAACCAAGACTAAGGCTGACCCTGCAAGACTTGAGCAAGAACAAGACTAAGCCTGCGAGACTGAGATTTGGGTGTTATGTAGGTTTAAATACTGATTTTGATAGACGTTCCCCAGTATCGGTATCAAAATCGAATCGTTTTAACACTTATAGCTAAGGTATTACCGTTGTTCTTTCACAGGTAATGATAAAGATCCTCTAAATTTCGGGACAAGATATTCGCCAGCAACAGTGACATGTAAATTTGCACCGCCCGGTGTTAGCAGCGGTAAGGAAACACATTTTGTTTGCTCTTATAACACCGTTGTAACACTACAACTCTTACAACAACAACAACTAGCCTGACGGCGCGTACCGTGGTCGGATGCTCTTTCTGTTTCAGGTACTAGAGCCAGCTGTCAACGTTTCTGCACAACGGATCGTATCGGATATCGGATCATGTGCGAGTCACCCAACGTAATCATATTATGTTGGATGATGCCTTGCTTGATAGACTACGACTGAAATCACGGAGTAAACTTGTTATACGTAGTTTGCCACTGGTCACGGTGCAACTATAAAGTTTACCTAGTGCTTCACCGCGACCTGACTACGTTGGTGAAGAGGATATATCCGCAGCTATATCCGTGAGTTCCAACGAGTGAGACAACGTTTACCTTGTCTGCCCATACAAAAGAAAAACAAGGCGCTGATATGTACTCTAGATTCACTGCTGTCAAATAGTTTTGACAGCAGCAAAGACCTCACCAATACCCACTCGATTTTGTACTGTGAAGTTATAGCGGCATGTCATGTAGCTAAAGTAAAATTTCCAAACAGTAATATCTATACGACCAGCCATACCAGCTTGGCAGTGCAGGATTGAGCGACGTATCGGTGAGGCTAGAGTACTCTGCAGCTTATCTGTTTCAGGGTGGGTAATACTCACTTTAGAGTGATGCGCTTTGTGAGGTGGGAACTGGTATTAGCTCTCGAGACTATTTAACTCGCATCACAGAGCGTATCGACTTGATAAAACCGAAGATCTTTGCATGGGCAAACCGTATTCGTCGGTACAAACGGCGAGTGGAGCGATACACCCAGAATCGCACATTCCGGAGCGATACCACCTTTCACCGCTCCGGAATGTGCGATTCTGTGTGTCTAGGCCTTGGGAGCGACCGGACCAAGGTGTGACTGACTCCTGTCAAATGACGAGGCCATGTGTTGGTTTTGGCGCAGCATCTGGTCGGTACCTGTCAGTCACACTGAGGGCGATTGGACTAGGGAAGTCGAGCGGACGTGTGAACCATTACCAGAAATGGGGGCAATTAACATCAACCCCCAGGATATTGCTTGTGCAGGTCGTCCGTTACCTAATTGGTAATCTCCAGGACCGGACGAGCTGCAATACTACTGGATTAAATTGCTGAAAAGCTCGCACGCTCGTATGGCATCTCAGTTCCAATCTGCTGTTCCAGTCAGGATCGCTGCCCCAGTTTCTAAAAATATTAATGACCCACGTCCTGCTTCATAAATCAGGTAGTACTGCGGATTCCAAAAATTATACACCAATCACTTGTTTGCCTACGGTCTATAAATTTCTAACATAAATTTTGAGATGTAAAATTAATAACCATATCGACAGCACTTCTTCTTCTTCGATCTTCTCTGTATCTCAAAGTGGATGTAAGAATGGGTCCAAGGAACTGTTCCTCATAAATATAGCTATTAGCCAACAGTTTTATCCCAAAGGGATCAATCGACATGTTGGATAGATTATAAGAAGGCCTACGACGACTCGGTGCCACATTCATGGTTCATGAATGTGTTTGAGTTTTATAAAATAGATGCAACTCTGTGCACCTTCCTGACGTCGTGCAATGGAGGACGGTCTTTCACTTACCAGGATGTCGGCAGTTCCAGGAGAACAGCAAACCGATGAGGATCGAGCATGGCATATTTCAGGGTGGTAGTCTCAGTCCATTGTGGTTTTGTTTAGCCATGAACCCTCTAACCACGCTGTTCGGGAGGGTTTGGGTCTAGGGTATCGGTTGAGAAGAGGTGCTCCGGTTATATCTCACCTCCTTTACATGGATGATCTGAAACTCTTTGCTCCCAACAATTTACAAGTAATGGAGTTACTGAAGGTAACAATAACCTTCAGTGACACCATCAGAATGGAATTTGGTGTGGACAAATGTGCAGTCATGCATGTTAAGCGGACCGCGTCGGATTATCGCCGTATACCTAAGATCCCTCTTCTCAACCGAAACCTACACGTATTTGGGTATTTTGGAAACGTTAGGCATCAATGCTGTTGACGTGATACAATATTTGAAGGAGCGCTTCTTTGGCCGCCTGAATAAAGTGTTAAATAGTCTTTTATCAGGCAGCAATAAGGTGCGCGCCTTCAACGTTTGGGTCATGCCGGTTTTGATGTACTCTTTCGGCATACTCAAATAGACTCAGACGTAGACAGCACGACGCCCTGGATAGGAGGGTCCGCACATTACTGACCGCAAATCGCATGTATCACCCACAATCATCGGTGATATGTCGCGGAAATGCGGGGGTCGAGGCTTCTTAAATGCTAAGACCCTGCACAACCGTGAGGTATACAGTCACGGGGAGTATTTCCTTGAAAGCCTTGAAGCTAGAGAGAGTGTGTAGAGTAAGCTTCATGGCCGCTTTTATCGCGTCTTACATGGACTCGATGTAGACCTTTTAGCGTCCATATACTGGCTGCGCTTCGGTGACTTCTTGCGGGAAGCCGAAGATTTTGTCTGTGCCATTATGGAGGAAGTTATCATGACCAATAACTACCGGAAATACATTGTGAAGAACGGTACGAACTCTGTCGGGCATGCCACCGACCCGGGGAATTAATCCGTCACATTATTTCTGGTTGTTTCGTCTAGCTAATGGAGACTATTTGCATAGATACAACCTTGTTGCCAGGATAATCTACCAGCAACTTGCTCTGAAGTATAACCTTATGGAATCAGAGGTACTATACGAATGTGCCCGACCCAGTTCTTTCAAATGGTAATATCACGTTATATTGGGATCGATCTATCATCAATGACAAGACTATTGTTGCTAATAAGTCTGAAATATTGGTGATAGACCAATTAGTGCGTCGCACAATGATTGTTGATATAACGGTCCCGCATGACGATGACCGTGAAGGCTGAGAAAGTGAAACAGATGAAGTATCTTGATCTGGCCCGCGAGGTGGTCGACGTGTGGGATGTAACTACAGCAGTTATTGTGCCGATAGTTGTAACAGCCAATGGTATCATAGCCAAGAGCTTTGACCAAAACCTAAGGAGGTTCTCGTTAGGCAGCTGGATCAAAGGATTGATCCAGGTGTACCGTACTGCTTACGGTACACGGCGCGTATCGTTAGGAGGTTCCTTTCTCAAGAGCCCTGCCCACCGGTAGCTTGGACCCTGTTCCCAATGCCGGTGGGCTACTATTTTTTAAATTTTACATGTTTTTTGTATTGAAATATGCAGAAATGAAATTTATATGTATGAAAAGAAATAAGGGAAACAATAATATATTTATTTGCTTAGAAAGTAGGTATATACAATATAGGTGTTACAGTATGTTTGTCCCTTGTACAATCATCCTTAAAATTTGGCATACAATTATTCAAAGAAAAAATTAAACGAGCCAACAATTAAGCATGCCAATTTTAGGTGCTAGCTGTATCGATGAATATATTTTTTATTTATTTACTTTAAACACACAAATATCCTTACAGGCTAGACCCAATGCGATATTGTAGCATACTTAAAAAACAAAAATACAAAGTTCCGCTATTTACCATAACAAATTTTATGGGTAGCTGTTCTTGTAAATTCACCCAAAGAGCAACAGAATATATCAAGGTCATCGGCAATGAGATTGAGAGTGCGGAGGAGATATGTTTATTTTGAAGTATTTTTGATAAATTAGTTATACACGTGGTACCGTGGGTGCGTTTTAAACTCATATACATAAACAGCTAAATAGCCAGACATGGAACAACTACCTGTAGACCATACAAATATTTGTTCCGTGACGGAAGCGAACCCGCGACACGCAGCGCAGCATCGCTCAGCCACTGAGACAACCGTGCCGTTTACAAAAATGCATGGAAAAAAATAAACTTGTCTAGGTAAATTGGTAAAATAAGTAAGACTCAAAACGGGATACGTCACTTTAGTGAATCAATATTTTTAGACTATATGTTATTGCGAAATTATATATGGTCATAATAATAGGTCTTTACCTATGAAATTGCCGTTTTGTATGAAAAAATTTAAATGAATTTTTTTCATGTATTTTTTATTTGTATTAATCGAAGTAATCACCCATGCAATCAATGCATCTTTGCCAACGCAGTGGCAGTTTATTGATGCCCTTCTTAAAGAAATCAGCTGGACGGGAGGCAACAAATTCTTCAAAGGCATTTTGTACTGCCTCTCGGGTATTGAATTTTTTTCCCGCCAAGAAGTTATCCAAATTCTGGAAAAAGTAGTAGTCTGTAGGCGCAGGGTCTGGTGAGTAGGGCGGATGACGGAGAGCTTCCAACCCCAGTTCTTGCAACTTGGAGACCGTCTGCTGTGCAGTATGAGGTCGCGCGTTGTCGTGCAGGAGCAGCGGAGACGAGCGATTGACCAATGCTGGTTGGAGATGTGCCAGCTTCTCCATCATTGTGTTCAATTCTTCACAGTACACATCTGCAGTAATGCTCACCCCGTTTGGTAAGAAGCTGTGTTGAATCACACCGGCGCTAGACCACCAAACAGTGACCATCACTTTTCTTGGGGTAAGTTTTCGTTTAGGGCATTGTTTAGGTGCTGAACCAGGATCCAACCAACTTGCTGAGCGCTTGCGGTTATCAAACAGAATCCATTTTTCATCGCAGGTAACAATGCGGTTCAAAATTCCTTCATTTGTGTGTCTGTTGAGCAGTGCAAGGCACGTCTCGACGCGTACTTCGCGCTGGCGATCATTGAGTTCGTGGGGCACCCATTTGTCAAGCTTTTTTACCTTGCCAATTTGACGCAAATGGACCAATATTGTTTTGACGCTAACGTCGAAAGCTGCTGCTAATTCAGCCGTAGATTGTGCTTCCACAATCGCCTTTAATTCGTCATTGTCGACCAAAGTCTTCGGACGACCGCGAGGTTCATTTTTCAGGTCGAAATTTCCAGAACGGAAGCGAGCAAACCAATAACAGGTAGTGCGTTGGTTTGTAGTGTTAGCTCCGTAAACGTCGTTGATGTTGCGTGCCGCTTGTGCCGCGTTGCTGCCACGACGGTACTCATATTCCATAATTACTCGAATTTTTAACGTATCCATGATGACGAAAAAGATTTAAATGCGATGAAAATGTAACACTAATCAATAAACAAATGACTACTTTTGGAAAAAAAAATCCATGTTTTTAAAATAAAATTAATTTGAAATTAGAATTCTTAGCCAAACAAAAAATATTTTGATTTGAAATGGCCAGTACTGCAGAACGGCAATTTCATAGGTAAAGACCTAATATAAACATGTATTTTTTTTGTTTTACAGGTATTTATTACATGGGGCCACCTGGAAAAGATTTTCAAATGTATTGCGATATGGAAAGACGGGAGACTTGTACCTTTAAAAACATGCCACAAATACATGAAATTCGTAAAACCGTATTCGGTGAATCGTGGTTAAGTCGCAAGATACTAAATGCAAATATTATGTCGTTTCTTTTACACAGTGCCGTAAGTTCCTTCAAATTGCTTTTTTTTTGTAAACATAACATAATATCACGCCTGTACACCCCGAAGGGTGGGGCAGATGTGTACAGTACCACATTTTACCAGTTATGTTGTTAAGTACCATGTAATAGAGGGTGAGCCTATTGCCATCATACCCCGGGCTGCTATTGAGAAAATCCCAATGAAAAAATCACTTTATAAAAAATCAAATAACACATCGCTCGAAATTAGGAATCGAACCCAGGACCTTAGGCTTGGCAGTCGCGTTTGCGACCAACTAATCCAACGAGGCAGCCTGTACAAACATATCCAGTACCAGTACCAGTACCAGTACCAGTACCAGCCTATTACTGTCCCACTGCAGGGCAAAGGCCTCTTCTCATACAGAGATGGCACGAGCATTAATCACCACGCTTGCTCAAGATGGGTTGGCGATTTCAGACTTATATTAATTAGATAAGTCCAGGTTTCCTCACGATGTTTTCCTTCACCGATGTCAATGATGTCCAAGATAAACTTAGAAAGTACATATGAATTGAAAAACTCACATTGGTACTTGCCCAGATTTGAACCGACAACCTCGTGCACAAGAGGCGAGGATACAAACATATACTGAACATTAAATAACAAAGACTAATCAACAAAAAAGCCTAGCTTCATCCTAAGCAAAATTTATGATTGAACTAATCTAGAGACAATCAGTTAAATCCAATTTAATCTCAGTAATTCTCATAGTGTGATGTCATATAGTATTCTGAACTTGTGTAGTAATGCTTCCGATTTTCAGAAAAAAAATTAAAAAAATGTCTATTCACTCAATTTATATAATAATCATTTATAGATGAAGACCCCCCGTCTGAGACAAATATTTGACTCTCCAATATTTTACAGATTAAAGTAAAAAAAACATCAGAAAAACACGTAAGGAAATGCCAATGAAAAATTACAACGCTAGGATATCCAGAACCATGTACTGAACAACTCATGGTATCAGTGTGTGCGTATCGATGCACACTACACTTACTATACTTTCAGTATACTGGCTGGAAGCGACATCGGTCTTTTCCACCCAGTATACTGGAACCTTTGTTAATATTCCGGACTTACTTCCAGCAGGGTATAATAAAAATAACAAAAAAATATTTATTCGGAGTAACTTTGAATCTTATGGGGTTTAGAATCTAGTCTTCAGCTGAATTTCTGGAGCAACGACTTACCACACAACAGTCTACCTATCAGCAATCATGCACGGGATGCTATTGGAGCTGGCCCGCATCCTGCGCACCAAAGATGCACATTTTCTCCGCATTATAGTAAGCATTAGCATTGACTGAAGTAATGTTTGTTTCAGCTATCAATAGAGCAAATAACGTGGCTGCAGGAAAGATCAGAAACCGCTCGTCAAGTCCTACTTTACATCTGTGAAAATTTCGAAAATGAAGGAAAAAATTTCAACTTGTCTTCAGCTGTGAAATTGCTGACTTGGAATGATATGGTGATTGGACCAAATCCAACAAACGAAAATCCGTTTTGGTATTCTGTGCCATATAATTTTGATGACTGCTTGGTAAGAAGAAGACACACGCCACACTAAAGACCGACGCACATTTGCAACTATACCATTTTCATACATTTTGTATGAAGTACTATAAATCCATGATGTGCGTTTGTCTTAAAATCAGAGCTGTGGGCCTTGTACGAGTCTTTATACTCATTCGCAATAATGTTAGAAGTCAAGTCAATGAAATAATATGGTAGTGTCCTTAAAAATTCTGATTGGTCCGAAAGTTGAATTACTCAAAAATACTGGACACGTATTTTTTCTTTTGTCACGTAAACCAAAAATGATATAACTATGTGATATAGTTCGTTGAAATTGCGCGTGACGTCACGTCACTGTTACGTTACAATTTTAACGTAACAGTTACGTCACAAGCCCCTTCTCCTGAACTATGATGTGCTATATCATTATTACTTTTTATTGATTTGAGTAAGCAAAAAATACGTGTTCAATATTTTTTGGTAATCTTACTGACGTACTAAATAGACATAATATATTTTTACCTAGGACACATCCCTTTATTGTCGTACCCATTATTGTCACTAGAGGGCGCATATTCGGTACATATAACAATTGATGTTAACGCAATTGAATAGGTATAATGACTCTCAGTAAGGCCATTTATCACTACTTAGCATCAGATAACTAAACTTTTTTAATAATTACCTACTGTTGCAGACTAGAGCAACAGATGGCAAGCAGACGGCCACGTCATATATAGAGCTCAATACTTCCATAGTAAACAGGCTACCAATTACTGATGTGTGGGTCGAAGATATTGGTGATCCATCGGAAAGCTTCACAATTAACAACTGGGGGTTGTGTTTCGGATGAGGGATTTTTTAAAATTTTAAAATGTTTTTTTGAGAGTTAAATATTTCAATAAATGTATTACTTGCTTTTGATATTAAATAATTGAACCAATTAAATGTGCTTGCTATTAATTATTTTTGCATTACAATTATTTATTTACTAAACACGTACCTAAACACAGTAGTACCGGTACACATCAGGTACCTACCTACAAAGCCAGACTTAATAATGCCATTGGCATTTTCTACCAATCAACCTATTGTTGATTAAATAACACAATTATACGACACAATTACAATAATAATGATATTTACAACAACTAGTGTACATAATTAAACTTTTATTAATATATTAACCCTTTTCTTGGCAAAAAAAAAATGGAATTATTTGTTTTTTTTTAATTTTGCTTTTGAGGACAAGTATTGATGACTTAGAAAAATCAAAAATACAGTATAATAATAATCTCCCCTGTAGCTTGAAGGACCGATAGTTTCATTTCTAACATGGGTCAACCATTAGAACAGTAAGCAAGCACATGGGTTATTTTTTTTCAGAAATATCTGACACAAATCTGACATACACGCAAGCGGCGCATGTGCAAAAACTAGTTCATGATATTCCCTGAATATGGCAATGTGCACCATGAGATACATAATATGGAACAAGTAATTCTTTAATAACGTGGCAGTGTGCACCCTGAGAAACATAACATGCTTCACATAATTCTGTAATAACGTGGCAGTGTGCACCCTGAGAAACATAACATGCTTCACATAATTCTGTAATAACTTGGCAGTGTGCATCCTGAGATACATAACATGCAACACCTAATTCTGTAATAACTTGGCAGTGTGCACCTTGGGATACATGCACAAACACGATTAGTTTTTTACTAAATAATAAACATTTGGTTTGAATAACACACTTGATACAAATTTGTACTTTGTTACGTATCTAAAAACAAGCAACACTCCCAGAGAAACCGTAAAAAAATAAAACAATATTCTTACCTCCTTGCGTGGGATCGTGTTGTCTTGGCTAACACCTTTTGATTTTAAAATATAACGGTTCTGCCAATATCATCATGTTAAATAAAAGTTCGTTCAAAAATATGCACAAAATAAATTAACGAGTGACGTATCGTTTCACTCACAATATTTTCAAAACTATGATTTTTTAAAGTTGACTGTATCTCACGAGATACATTGTCAAGAAAAGGGCCCTTTTCTTGACAATGTATCTCGTGAGATACAATAAACTATAATATTAGTCCGTAGGTATTCTCGAACTCGGTTGCGTACTAAAGCATACAAATAATAATAATATATATATTTTGAATGCAAGAGTGGTCTAGATGGAAGGTTAAACTTTTAAAGCGAGGCAAATTGGGGTGTCATACGAAAGGGTTTAACTTACCCACTGTCTACAAAATATTACTTTTGCATTTTGGCAATTTTTGATTAACAATAAAAACTGCCATTCCCTCACCACATCTTAACACTCTCTCAACACTACCCCGTCTCGACACTACCCCAAAGTTTGCTCTACAAGCACAGTTTACATATTAGAGAATAAAAATCGGTTGAATTTCGAAGATGTATTCGATTATGTAAGACGAACCCGTTGAATACCACCATTTCTTTTGTATCATAAAATGTTGAAAGAGCGCCCTCTATTATTGTGGGGAGTAACTTTTGCCACCTCACCTTTTCTCATAGAGGACATATTGTTTTATCAAAATGTTTCTGTCGTTGTAAGCTATATTTCTGGTAAGTGCATAACTCAGCCAATAGATGGCGCTAGCTTAAAATAAATTTAAATATGCGAATAATACTACTCTGATACGTACGTACTATTGTAGCGTGATGACTACAGACATTACCTACTGAACCCTTTTACAATACAATTAATTTTCATAATCATTCCTTTATCGTCAATAAAAGGTTTATTTAATAAAAGCAATGTTTGAAAAGTATTCATGATTATTACGTATACGATAGAAAAGTGGACTGGAAAGCGATTTGTCGTTCTTCGAAAAACTGAACTTTACACCAGGCTGAACCAGCTAAAGAAGAGGGCTGGTGTTTAAAATACGTGTTACCAATATCTCAATTCTAAAGTTAGTCTGAAATAACATAGCAAGATCACGCTTATATTCCTCTAAGGGTTAGACAGAGGTGCATCTATAGTAAATACCCACATTTTACCAGTTATGTTTACGTCCCATGTCATGGGGCTGAGCCTTTTCTCGGAAACCGGGCAACAAATCAGACCTATACTGCAAAATCCCACTAAAACTGCCCGACCCGGGAATCAAACACAGAACCTCATGCTTAGGAGAAGCGCTTCCAACCACTGGACCAACGAGGCAGTTAATTAATCTAACATAGGATTTATAGTACTTACAGCCACATTGGCCCACTTCCAGAACAAAGTATATGAAAACAGAATCTTTACTATCATACATCGCTTGACATAATATACCTCTTCAAAAAACCACTAACACCACAGCAAACAAACACTCATACACAATCACACACACATAAATACATTGTAGACACTCCCACTCCTTTCCCACACACACACACACATGTTACACACTACACAACACTCACACACATCTGATTAATATTAATATTTTCATGCATCAATATCTAAAGGTAAACCGACACACTTTCACTCTTGTAAACTTCAGCTTCACTAAACTTTAATTTTGACCGATCACTGTCTCTTAAGATACAGGTCTCCTAGTGTAAGAGACAGGGTTCATAATTATTTTTGGTGCACAAAATCTATACTACAGTATGCTTATTGTATTTCTGCTACCTTGTTCTGAACTGTCTGTGTGTATTACTTGGATAAATATTTTTTTTATTATTATATTATTAAAAAGTGTGGAAACCGATTCCCAATAGATACATTAATAGAGAGTAGTCACAGCATTTGTTTTTTAAATTTCATGCAACAATGTTGCTGCGTCTCGGTTGTTGCAATATAAAACACCAAAGTACAGAGGCCAGCACATCAAGCTACCTCAATGTGTCAAATTTTTACAAACTTAATTACAAAAGTATAAGGTTCATGTTCAATTGGAAAAAAATGACACTTTGGGGTAGCTTAGGTAATGTGCTGGCGTCTGTACGAACAAGTGACAGACCATTCAACACATTTACACAGTTACTCATTTCGGTACTCTAAAAAGTAATTTTACCATTTTTCAACACTTTCTTGTGTTGCATGTAAAAAAAACCTTTAATTTTGGTCCACCTATTGTTTCTGGGAATATGTGCTTTGTTTCTTAGTTTTATTATTATGTTTCATTTATAGTTAAAATCGCTAAACGCCTAGAGATGGGATTTCTCGCTCGAGACAGGAAGAAGTGGAAGGGAAACTATTGTCCTGTAGTGTGACAGCATATGCTAAACATAATATCACGCCTGTACAACTCAAAGGGTTTGGCAGAGATGCACTTTTAACTGCATATATCCACATTTGAATAGTTATTTTTTAAGTCACATGTAAGACAGTTGTACCACACAGTTGTACCCAATGGGAATAGACTCACCCCTAGGTGAGTCTATTACTCACCCCCTAGACTACCCCCCTAGACCACCCCTTAGACTCACCCCTAGGTGAGTCTATTCCCATTGGGTACAAATCCAGACTCCAGGCTGCTACTGAGAAATAATCCAATTAAAGTTGCGCGACCCATGAATTGAACTCAGGAACTCACGCTTGCTGTAGTAAAAAGTATACAAACACACAGAAACGACCCCGAATGAACTGAAAACATCCATTTTCTACGTTCAAATTCTGCACATTTCACAAATTCAAGTTTCTAACTGGCCGCGGTGAACTAAACTGTCACGGGCACGCGTGTGTGCAGGAGCAAGCAATTTTCATTCCGGAATACTTTCCGTATCATAATACGAAAGCGCATTTTTGGTTGACCTAATATTTGCAATGTGAACATCCAACAACATAGACACTTTCATTTTTTGTTTTGTGAAACGGTACAATTTGTGTATAGACCTATACTACTAAGGGCGGGGCAGCTATTTTGGTTATTGGTAGCCACGACACATTTAAACCTGAATGTCCCCCTTGCTTTCATCATCACACTATGCAATATGAACTAATTATAGTATTCTGCAAAGGATAAGGTGGATTGTACATTCACGGATTGTACACGCGACTCCCGGCGTAGGGGAGAGCTGATATACCGGGGTAGTTTTTCGTCAGTAAGAGTTTGACAGACCCTACCGGGGTGGTTTTTCGTCAGTAAGAGTTTGACAGACCCCCCAGGAACAGTCGTAAACCCACATTTCGCCAGCTATGTTTAAGTCCTATGTAATAGGAGGCGAGCCTATTTCCAATAACCGGGCCCAAATCCAGACACCTGACTACTACTAATAATTTCCAGGTTAAAAACCAAATAACACTTCGTCTGACCCGCGAATCGAACCTAGGACCCTATGCTCAGTAGTAGCGCTTGCGACCACTTAGACCAACGAGACAGTTACTTGCAATATTACGGGATTTTCTATCTAGGGAATCAAGTTACTTAGCGAAGCTCATTCTGAGCAATTGATCCTAACTTAGTCTTAGTTTTCCTGGCCATTCGTTTTTAAGACCTGCGTTACGGGTTGTTACCGTCTTTGAATGGTATTTACAGGTTGAAATCGTCCGTCTCTTCACTTAGCTGATAAAATTAAAATGCATTGTAATCTGGTTAGTGCTCTTTTGTATCTTGTCTAAGTAGGCGATTACAGCGGCATACTGTATTAACTGTAACGCTTGAAAATGTACATTTTTTATTTTACCTGAATGTATTTTTTTAAACATTTCCCCGCACTAGTAATCTCTCCTAAGTCGTGGGTGTGTTTACAAACATTTAAAGTCATGTTAAAATATTTTGTTCCGTGCGGGAATCGAACCCACGACACGCGGTACAGCAGCCGATCGCTCAACCACGCAACACACAACAACCGTTGTATTTAGCAACAATTATTATGCCTAGCACTAAAAAAGCATTGGTCCTTAAGAGTGCATTTGTCACTAGGAATAACTCACTGGTGGGCGTGGTTACATGATAATACGTGACAAAAAAACAGCCCCAATAATACGCTGGTGCATGCACACAAACGAAGTGGGTGATTTCAACTTATACTTCGGTTAAAAGACTTTATTCCTATTAAGACAATCGTCACTTACATGAGGACGATATAAATAAACGATATTCCATGGAGGTGTTATATTAATAGCTATAATTATTTTCCTATTTATTTTATGTTCTTTTTTCTCTTAAAAAATTGCACCTACCACTGTTTTGTCTCTGCATCACCCAAAGGTTGACTGGTTGAAAATGCCTATGGTATTAAGTCCGCCTCTGTACATTTGTGTGCATGTAATATTATCCAAGTGCGGGTAAAAGAAAAAAAAAAAAAAAAAAAAAAACATTTATTTCTAGCATCGCAATAACAACCCTAAGAATAACAATTTAGACGCTTAAAGAAAATAAAAAATACAAATAAAATAATATCTATATCTTATGTCGTGCGTAGAAATATGGTTGTTAGAGAAGTAATTCGCACTGACCTCGGTACTAGTAAAAACTGTATCACGGTAGATTAGACTTCCTCGTTCTCGAACAATCACACATTTAAGCACTTTATAGTGAACATAATATTTCGAGACATTTAGCAGGTGTTCGGTATTAATAAAATAGAATACATTCGTAAGGTGGGTAGAACTAAAAATGATTAAGTATATGCAAAATATTTAGACAAGATATAGATTAAAAGAAGTTGTTGTGGTGATGTTTGTATGATGTTGTGTTGATGTAATCGGTGTATGTGACTGAATATGTGTGAATATGAGCTATGTGTTTGTATTTATGATAGACTTACTAATAGCTTTTCTGTGTCAACATAATTAATCTGAAGTAGAAATTCATTTAAAATCATTTTGCAATTATAGATTGACAAATCACGTAAGTTCAAACTCCTGGACAACTGATTATACAAATGAGGTCCGATGTGGTCAAAAAATTTGCTAGCGAATACCGTTTTGGTTCTAGGAACACAATACACTAAATCCTTTCTACGCCTGGTTGTTGTAAGGGGTAATTTAGAATGTTGCTCTAGGATCGAAGTTTTTATAAACAGTTGTCTAATCGTAAGTAATGACAATTCTTTATGTAATGTATGTGTGGGGTACTTAAATCTCCTGAAGTTCATTACTTTAAGTACAGCGCGCTGCGCTCTTTCTAAAGATAAAAGTGTTGTTTTAGATGTGTCTCCCCAAGCAGTGATACAATAAGTTATTATTGACTGGCAAAGGGAAAAATAAATAGTTCGTAGCAGTTTTGGTTGGCAAACATTCCGCAGATTTTTGAATAAGTGGATCATTCTCCTAACTCGAGTAGTCATGGAGGCTATTTGTTCCTTCCATGAAAGATTTTGGTCAACAGTAAGACCCAGATACTTAATGGAAGATACCTGTGAGAGATTGTAGCAGGAGCAAGACAGAGGATTTTTACATAAATGAATTTTGATGGATGAGCAATTAATAGGTGGTTGAGTTCTATTACGAATGCTGAAGGCAATGTACTTCGTTTTTTGGGCATTTAGGGTAAGAAGGTTGCAGTCAAGCCAAGTAGCAACTCGACCAAAACCCTCATCTGCCAATTTAAAGGTCTCGCTCCATGTGCTGCCTCTAAACAAAAGAATCGTATCATCAGCAAAAGTAATTATTTTACCACGTGTGAGATGAAGGTCACACAAGTCGTTTATGTAAATGAGGAATAAGGTCGGTCCCAAAATGCTACCTTGAGGTACCCCAAATACGACATTTTCTGGCCGACTTGTGTATTCCCTCATTCTCACACATTGCGTCCTATTTGACATGTAATCGGTAATCAGATCCAGCGCTACACCACGAATACCGACGCTTTCCAACTTTCTTAGGAGTATGGGAACAGAAACTGTGTCAAACGCTTTTGCTAGGTCCAGAAACACACCTATGGTCTTTTCACCCTTATCCAAACCATCGACAATATATGTATGATAGAAGCTGGTGAACAGCATGAGAAGTTGATTTATTACTTCTGAATCCGAACTGGTTTACAGACAGAAGTCCGTTGGATTCTAAGTAGCTTTTCAAACGCTTGTTCACAATACGCTCGATAATTTTAGACAGGGTTGGCAACAAGGAGATTGGCCTATAATTTGAGACACAGCCTCTGTTCCCAGACTTATATATGGGAATGATGACAGATTGTTTGAGGACGTTAGGAAAGACACCTTTAGTCAGGCACAGATTACAAATCTGAGTTATTGGTAAAGCAAGGAACTCAACGCCTAGTTTAAATAAAATTGAAGGAATCTCATCCCAGCCACTGGAGTTAGATGATTTTAGATTAATTATTGTACTTTTTACTTCAGTTTCTTCCGTCGGAAGTAAGACAAAAGATTTAAGAGACGAAAACTTTGGGTTAAATGTTCTACCTAAATCATCTTCATTACTTTGAGTTCTTACTTGAATGCTATGAGCAAGTTGACTTCCTACATTTGAGAAATACTTATTTATATAATTAATAGAATCTTGTGGGTTAGTTTTAGTTGTTAAAAGGTCATCAAAGTTTTTTGTGTGACCTTTGTATTGACAGATTTCCTTAATTATTGACCATTGTTTTTTTAAATTATTTTTGTGA
This sequence comes from Phlogophora meticulosa, assembly GCA_905147745.2. Classification (NCBI taxonomy): domain Eukaryota; kingdom Metazoa; phylum Arthropoda; class Insecta; order Lepidoptera; family Noctuidae; genus Phlogophora; species Phlogophora meticulosa. The sequence goes on along the minus strand of LR990528.1, from coordinate 5,853,168 downwards.
ATGTTTATTTGTGATCTTAGATATTTATTTTTTAGGCTTTTTAGTAAATTAGTACAAGTGTTGCGGTATCTTTTGTAGGTTATGTTAAGTATCTCATTGTGAGGGTCTTTTCTAACTTTTTGGTGCAAATGATCTCTATTCCTTAAACAACGACAGAGTCCAGGCGTTATCCAAGGTTTAATGTTCTGTTTTCTGCGAGACAGTTTACAGACGTAAGTATGTTTACTGATGGTATCTCTTACTGTGCATAGAAACTTATTGGTGACTTCATTAGGGTCCTCAGAATGTAATACAACAGTCCAGTCAATTTGTTTTAGATCATTCATGATTGCATTGTAATTTACTTTTTATATATGGTATGTTTTTCCGCAGGGGCTACAGTTTTTTTAGGAAGTGATATCATAACGCTGCAATGATCTGTGATAGTCGAGTCGCATACTAGGGTTAAAGTATCACATTTAGTTTTAATAAAGCAATGGTCCAAACAATTATTTTCTCGTGTAGGAAAAATATGTGATGCAAGAAGACCGTGCGAAGCAAGGAGGTTCATATATTTTGATGTTTTACTGTCTGTATCGTCCCTAATATTAATATTTAAGTCACCTATTAGTACAATATTTTTATGTCTTTTATATGTATGTAATACATTATCTACAGTGCTAACGAAATTGTCAATATTTTTAAACGCTGGTGGTCTGTATAAAGATATAATTGCTAGATCGTTATTAATAGTAGTGACCAAACAATTGACTTCACAGCCCTCTCCCGTAGGTTCCGACACAATAACATTTAAATTCTCATTTATAAAAATAACAATACCATCGTTTTGTTTGATATGATTAGCAGTCGCGAAAACTTTGTAAGAAGCAATATCAGGTAAGGTTGTATTTTCTGACAGCCAGCATTCGGTTAATATAATAAAGTCAAAAGAAATGTCAAGTCTAAATAAAAGCACACGAAGTTCATCAAAGTTATGATAAATACTCCTAATATTTTGAGTTAACACTTTATAGGTTTTATCGAACAAAATTTTGCAATTTTCCGGCATGTCTATGCATTGAGCATTCCCGACATTGATATCTTCATCAATGTCTGAGGCGATGTTAATTAGATCAACCATATTGTTTAAAAGAAAAAAGTAAAACCATCTGTTTTAGGGAACGCCAAAATGCAATAAACGCGCAATTATGCAAAATATTGAACGAATACAGTCTATCAGAATTTTGTGTAGTATGATGTGTTAGGATTGTGTGGCGTGAAGTTGTGATTGAGTAACATGTAAAATTTAAGAAAACAGAATAATTAAGAACTATGTGTCTTACGGCTTCTAAGAGTTTAACAATAACGGAAAGTAATAAATGGGCATGCAGTAAACGAATAAACCAATATAAAGAAGATAGCATGGTTTTAATCCAAAGTCATATTCTTAGATTGGCACTTGGGATGTTAGTGTTCTCAATATCGGCAACAATACATTCAATATGTTCTACGGAGTTTATGAGTATGGATGGAGATCCCTCGTTTTTCTTAATGAAAATTCTTCCATTGGATACCCAGCAGAACTTAAACTCGTGCTTTTTCTGCAGTGCCCGAGCTAGATAATGTAGTTTACGTGCATTGGGAGTCAGGGATTCTGAAACATATATTGGGAGTTTCTCACCCGAGAGCTGTAGTTGATTTGTGTTAAATTTGTCTTCCTTGTGCTTCTGATTATATGATTTAATAGCATTAAGTAAATCTACGCGTGATTTAACTGTCTGGTACTCAACAACAATAATGTTGTTTTGATTAGATTTCTTTTTATACACTTGACGAACATTACCAGGGGAGATGGGTAAATCCACCGCCTTGTGCAGGTGAGACACAATTTCGCTCAAGTTATCCGTGTTACTTAGGGGCACATTTTTAATTTCAATAGTAGTTTCTCGCTGTTTTCTAAGCAAGTCTTCAATTTGACCTTCTAGAATATTAATTTTAACATGTGCTTCTTCATTGGCTATCATAATATTTTCATATTTATGTTTCAAATCTTTACACATAGTCACAGTCTCATCTAGAGCTTTCTGCAGGATTGTGTTAGACTGGATTATTTCTTTGTTTTGGTCTTTGATTTCTTTAATCATTTCATTAAGACTGCTAAATTTTGAGTCTTGATCTTCTTTCATAGATGAAAACATATTCCTTAATTCACAACGCAATTCAGAAATTTCATCATCAGGCTGGAGTTGTTTTCTTTTTCTTGAAGACACGAAGTCAGCGTCTTCTGTAACGCACCTAGATAATTCGGGTTGTGACGCATAGGTAGTTTCTTTAGGCGAACGTAACATGTCGATTTCTCTATAAACCTTGCGTATACTATGCAAAGCGCTCCTTATCTAAATCACGACACTGAGCGCGTGATCGATCTAATTAGCAAAGCGGCAGTTCGTTTTCGACCTTAGGTACTTGAATCTATGGTTTATTTTAACTTTACTCAATACTATTTTTATTTGGAATAATATTTTAAGTGCTGCTTGACCGGTAGACACGTCTATTCACTGCGAATGCGAGCGAGGAAGCCCTAATAAAATGGTTAGTTGATAACAAATTAGAAGCGACTTCACTTACATACGACATAATAAGCGAAAACGATCTCGTACAAAATATCGAACAGTCCATTAGTAAAATTTTCTTATAAAAGAACTACTATTTAAAATAAATTAAGTTATTTAAGTTTTCGAATGATTAAACTTTGTCTATAGGAGACTAATATTAGAGTTTATAATAGGTCTTTACCTATGAAATTGCCGTTTTGTATGAAAAAATTTAAATGAATTTTTTTCATGTATTTTTTATTTGTATTAATCGAAGTAATCACCCATGCAATCAATGCATCTTTGCCAACGCAGTGGCAGTTTATTGATGCCCTTCTTAAAGAAATCAGCTGGACGGGAGGCAACAAATTCTTCAAAGGCATTTTGTACTGCCTCTCGGGTATTGAATTTTTTTCCCGCCAAGAAGTTATCCAAATTCTGGAAAAAGTAGTAGTCTGTAGGCGCAAGGTCTGGTGAGTAGGGCGGATGACGGAGAGCTTCCAACCCCAGTTCTTGCAACTTGGAGACCGTCTGCTGTGCAGTATGAGGTCGCGCGTTGTCGTGCAGGAGCAGCGGAGACGAGCGATTGACCAATGCTGGTTGGAGATGTGCCAGCTTCTCCATCATTGTGTTCAATTCTTCACAGTACACATCTGCAGTAATGCTCACCCCGTTTAGTAAGAAGCTGTGTTGAATCACACCGGCGCTAGACCACCAAACAGTGACCATCTCTTTTCTTGGGGTAAGTTTTCGTTTAGGGCATTGTTTAGGTGCTGAACCAGGATCCAACCAACTTGCTGAGCGCTTGCGGTTATCAAACAGAATCCATTTTTCATCGCAGGTAACAATGCGGTTCAAAATTCCTTCATTTGTGTGTCTGTTGAGCAGTGCAAGGCACGTCTCGACGCGTACTTCGCGCTGGCGATCATTGAGTTCGTGGGGCACCCATTTGTCAAGCTTTTTTACCTTGCCAATTTGACGCAAATGGACCAATATTGTTTTGACGCTAACGTCGAAAGCTGCTGCTAATTCAGCCGTAGATTGTGTATCATCAGCTTCCACAATCGCCTTTAATTCGTCATTGTCGACCAAAGTCTTCGGACGACCGCGAGGTTCATTTTTCAGGTCGAAATTTCCAGAACGGAAGCGAGCAAACCAATAACAGGTAGTGTGTTGGTTTGTAGTGTTAGCTCCGTAAACGTCGTTGATGTTGCGTGCCGCTTGTGCCGCGTTGCTGCCACGACGGTACTCATATTCCATAATTACTCGAATTTTTAACGTATTCATGATGACGAAAAAGATTTAAATGCGATGAAAATGTAACACTAATCAATAAACAAATGACTACTTTTGGAAAAAAAAATCCATGTTTTTAAAATAAAATTAATTTGAAATTAGAATTCTTAGCCAAACAAAAAATATTTTGATTTGAAATGGCCAGTACTGCAGAACGGCAATTTCATAGGTAAAGACCTAATATACTCCTAACGGTAAAGCTGAGTTAAAATTGGCTTTAAACATGAATCTTACACTTTCCAAATCAACGATTTCAACTGAGCTTTTTAGAAATAAGAGTAGTTTTTTTTTTTTTTGTATTTTATAATAACGTTGCCCCACACTAGGAATTTCTCCTGTATCGTGGGTGCGTTTACAAACATTTAAACTCACATACACAAACAACCAGACCCGGAACAACTATCTGTAGGACATACAAATATTTGTTCCGTGCGGGGATCGAACCCGCGACACGCAGCGCAACAGCCAATCGCTTAACTACTACGCCAACCGTGTCGTCACAGATTGTAACAGGACAAAACCAATGCATGCTTAATTCTGGGTGCGCAAATTCAATCAGCGAAGAAATCATCCTTCTACTTTGAATGGGAAATATTATCGCATGCGCAGCCTTAAATGAACCATGACATTACAAATTGTTACACAAGACTCGTACGGTTCACATTTTCAATGCCGAAAATTCACTTAAGTTTGAACCTAAAATAATAGTGACTAGTCAAGCATCAAGTATCGGTTTGTGACAACCTTGAGCACAACGACACGAGTTTCGCAAGACTAATTGCTCAAAGTTCGATGACAATACAATTTTAATAGGGTTTTCACTGTTGTCTAGACAACAACTGAAGTGATTGTCTAAAATTGACATTGTCGTGGTTATATTTGACTGTGAACTTTAAACTATTGAATCGATTTTGGAAAAGTATAAGCGTCGCGTCGTTGGATGCCAATAATAATGGTTTTCAGCGAGATAATTAAGTTGCAGATTATGACGTCGGCATAGAAAGCCCGGTACTACCTACCACCGACCTGATAATTACTTATGTTATATATCAGCCTTAAATGACTAAGTAATTACAATTGTTTATTTATTTATTTTAATTGGAGTCTACATTTGTGCCCGGTTGATGGCAATAGGCTCGCCCCTTCTACATCGGACTTTAACATAATTAGCGCAATTTGGGTGTACTATTATAGGTGTACCACCGCCTTACTCTTTGTTGATTTTGTGATATTTTTTATTAAGTTTAATTACAATTTCACATTTCTCACTTAAATACACAATTCGATTAATGTACAAAAAATATTGTAAAAAAAGTAAGTACTTGTGTGGAGTTTCTTGCCCATTCTTCTCCATAAGGAACTACCGTTATGAAGAGGCAACTAGAATAATTTTAGTATTTTATTAAAATTTTGATTTTGAGGTTCTCAAGTGCCTTTTTTAAAGGTCTAATTGAAATAAATGATTTAACTTTAACTGTGATACCGGCCTCATGTTTAAAAGCAAAGTCATACCTTAGCTAGACTGAACAAATTATAACGCACGAAATGTTTAGATTTTTCACAGTACCTTTATAACACGAACAGAAAATAAGACAAATTGAATTTCGAAATCAAAGTGCATGAGCCTCTTTATGATATTTGTATGTAAGTAAACAAAACAAATGTACAAAGGTAAGCTCGTGATATAAATATTAATGTGGATGGAACTGTAGGAAATCCTTTGTACCCTATATGATGTTGGGAATAGGACGCATGAATACGAAATTATGTCAACTGACATTACTGAAACGTGGGTGAACGTTACAGGCGTACGTCAGAGGCCCCAGCATGACAGTGCGAAGGAAAGGTAACGTAACGCAAATTCGGAATATACAGAGGCCAAAACATCAAGCTACCCCAATGTATCAAATTTCTTTGATAGTTTTTCAACTTAATCGCAATAGAAATAAGCTTTATGTTCAAGTGGGAAAATTTGGCAGTTTGGGGTAGCTTGATGTGCTGGCGTCTGTACATATTTTCAATAAAAAATCGAACATTCAAAAAGCATTAATTTTTTAAGTGTTTCAGTGACCAATTATTTCAAATGCACAGACATTTTAAAACCTCGCAAACGTTTCAGAGTGGCATGACACTTTTAATCTTGATCTTATTTTCGGGCACTGTATTTATTTAAAAAGGAACTTCGGTCCAAAAATTAATGAATAAATCAGCTCTTTCAGTGCTTAATTTCTGGTCTACATTTATGTAGTAAGTTAAGCTTATGCAATGCAAAAGCGCTGCACGACGATATTACTGGCTAGCAACACTAGCTTGACAGTTAGTGCGTTATAACTATGGTCACAGAAAATGACATTGACGGATGTCATTTGTTAAATTGATGATGATATGATGAGTATCACCCATAGAGATGAATGAAAACTTAAAACGAAAGAAGCTTTATGTGCGAAACAAATAATTTCTAATTAAATGTCGTCTGAATTGGCGTGACGTTTTCTCCTCGTGTTTGTGTGAGACCAACAGTTTATATACTAAAAAAAAATTGAATAATAACAAGACCAAGTTTAACATTGGACATAATCTTATGGAAATGTAGGGATTTTCAATGCCTAAAAAGATGTGCTCATACTGATATTTAGCCGAAATTTATAGCTATATGTATAGCTATAAATTTCGGCTAAGTATATGTAGTATAAGTATAAATTCGTCTTGCCATGTGGCAAGACGAATTTATACTTATCCTTTTGTTAATGAGATCTTAGTATTACGTAACACTATCCACATAGGTTTATCTTGAAAATAGTATATAGACTAGTAAGCAATTTTCATTAGTCTTTTATCCGACCACTCAACAACGAACCAGTAATCATTTAATTATAATCTTTCGACGTCAGTTGATACACACCATTTTACCGCTCTGTAAAACTTAAGCCCTAATAGAGCCTCAGCCAATAGCCTGTCGTTACTCACAGTTCATTTGAGGGGAACGTTAAAAACAAGTCTAGGAAACACTTTATCAGGGACGCCAGCAAGCATTAAGTGCACCACTTTTATGACTTTAAACTTCAAGTCTCACTAGATATCGTATATATCTTCTTCGACTTGAACGACAACATAAATACCAGCTTTAAGATCGTTTATACGGATGAGGGCATTTGTCGTTTGAGATACGTAGAAATATTACATGCTAGAGTCAGAAATTATTGATGTATGAAGGTCATCATTCGATTGTGAGACAAAGAAGGTAGCTTTAACTCACAATAGAATACCTACCTATTTTAAAACAATAGTAGTTATTATATTAATAATAGTAGTTGATAATATTGATAGTTTCTTAAGTTTTTGTCTTGAATAAGTTCAAATATCATTTCTACGGAATAAAATAGAATGTTCTTACGTCGATGTCTAAACTTGCTCTTATAAAGGATGGCTATTTAATGATGACGCATTTAAATATAAGTTTAGAGGATAAATCTTCAGTTTGAGCATTTATTAGTCTCAAATTAACATCACAGCTATATTGTACTCACAAGCAACCATAAAACAATCCAAACGACACTTAAGGGTATAAAAATCCTCGAAAAGTATAAATCACAAAAAAAAACAAAATCCCCAGTTACAAACAGAGCATGCAATTTGATAAACGCAAAACAATGAAAAACAAGCATTGTTAATTAATGTACGAGGGTCCTAATCCATTCGAACCAGACGATACCATTTTCTTCGCGGGGCCCAGGCGAGAAAATACGAACACGAAGATCTAAGATGGTTGCCACTTAAGGAAATTGCCCGTAATAAGACAATCGGCAAAAAAAAAAAGAATCTGCTATTACTGAGACTCTGACGACTAGAATAATGGCCGTTGATGCAGACCTGTTTCTTTTTTTAAATAAAAATCAATGAATTCTGTTCGAGTTTGCCGTAAGTGTTGGAAATGTAATTGTTAAACGTACTTTACTTGTTTGAGGCTACTAGAATAGGGATGTGTCCTAGGTTAAAATACTCGTATAATAAGTCTATTAGGTCCGTCAGTTAGATTACCGAAAAATATTGGACGCGTATTTTTTGCTTACTCAAATCAATAAAAAGTGACAAAGAGCAAAAGCACATCAAATTTCAGGAGAAGGGGCTTGTGACGTCACTTTTACGTGAAAGGTGTAGCGCGGCGTGACATTCATCATTTTTGGTTTTTGTGACAAAATAAATAATCCGTGTGTATTTTTGAGTAATCCAAATATCGGACAAACAGTTTTAAGAACACTACCCTATTGATATAATGGTTTGGTTTTACACTAATAACTATACAATTTCTTTCCAATATGACTTTTTCAATACATATGAACTTTTCAAGTTTATCTTAGACATGACATCGGTAAAGGACAACATCGTGAGGTAACCGAGACTTATAATTAACATCAGTTTGGAATCGCAACTTCGCTCTGAGCAAGCGAAGTGATTGATGCTCGTGTTTTCTATGTATGAGAAGAGGCCTTTACTGTACAGCGGGTTTAAAAAAATGTTGCTGCGAAGTAGCTTTCATAACATAACATTACGCCTATATTCACCAAAGGGCAGACGTGCACCTTTAGTAACACCTACTTTTTACCAGTTATCTTTTAAGTCCCATGTAATATGGGGTGAATCCATTGCCATCAAACGGGCAAAAATCCAGACTGCGGGATACTAATGAGACAATAGCTTTCAGTACGTTGCTAATTCAATGAACATAGATTCAATAATTTGATGAGTGATATTTTTGAGGCACTGTACTAAAATGTCTTCAGTTTTTGCCTTTCGTAACAGATCAAATGTACAAGAAAAGAAAAAAAATAAATAAATACAAATAGATATCGTTTTGCGTGTAAATATATGCGATTATTCGTATGATCAAGCGGTCAATACACCGACCCTGAACTCGGTCATGACGTCATTTGCAAAGGCCACTAATTACGCTACCACATCTCAAAAAGATTTGACGAATTGTGGTACTCAATAATGTAAAAAAGCCTGGTTCTGGAGATAAGACGCGAACCATTTGTTACCTCAACTACCTGGTAACCTTTAGGACGTTTGGACAAATCGCACTTGCGAGTAGACTTAAAAGTTGGAACAAAATAAATCTTTTTCTTTTAGTGTGCTTATGCGTGACAAGGTATATAGGTAAGTGATGTTGACTATGATATTAGACGCAGATTATAATTTATTTATTGTGTTGTGTGTACCACGGAAAACCAATTACTGTTAACGGAGAAACCTTATCTTAACTTTAGTTAACTTTCAAACTTAACTTTCAATAAAAAAAATAAAAAATTGTTTGACTAAAATGCAATATGTTGTATGTAATATGTAAAATGTAATATTAATACGCAGATCTGACAGCTGCGCATTCTCTGTAATTCAAACATTCCGACAAGATCACCTTTCATTCATCAGCAAACACATCACATTCTAGACTGGTGTCCAGGAGAACGACGAGGGTGGAATTATTCACGATGTTTAGGCAAATTTTTGCGAGGTGAATAAACCAACAAAAAAAACTAATATTATGCTATAATGAACACAGGAGGAGAGAGGAGGGTGGAGATAAATAAATAAATAATGCTGGACAATCCACACAGCATCATCTAGCCCCAAGCTAAGCAGAGCTTGTGTTATGGGTACTAGATGACTGATATACTTAATACAATACATTACATAGATAGATATTTTTTATTATACATAGCCAATACCCAGAACACCCGGAACAAACCTTTCTAGAGCGTACAAACATTTGTTCCAAGGAGGGAATCGTACCCGCAACCTCCTGCGTCGCAGGCGGACCTTCGCCCGCTGCGCCACATAGGTCCTCAAGATCGTAGAAGAGAGAAGATATGATGGCATACTTAAAATTACATCGGCTTAAAAAAAAATGGTAGCTAAGTTAGGTACTTTAAATGTTAACTAGCAAACTTAAAGGCGTAACATAGGCTTTACAACTGCGTTATATTTATGCAAACATTATTCATTTGGTCTACCCTGAGCATGACCACGATGCTCACAAAAGGGGCTGAAAAGGTCGGAGATAGACGTAATAAAATAAACAATAACCGCGATATAATCTGTGAATATTAAATACTGTTTACTGAACTCGTTATTTCAAGTTTTGGTATTGATTAACTGGTTGGGAAGTACCTATTCGTTAACCTGAAAGTGAGCAACACATGTATCCAAAGGTCCGCCTGCAACGCAGGAGGTTGCGGCTTCGATTCCCGCCTTGGGATACATGTTTAAGCGAACTACAAAAATTTGTTCCGGGTTGTTCTGGGTATTTGCTATGCATAATCAAAAAATATCTATGTATGTAATGTATTGTATTAAGTATATCAGTCATCTAGTACCCATAACACAAGCTCTGCTTAGCTTCGGGCTAGATGATGCTATGTGGATTATCCAGCATCATTATTATTGATTATTCACATTACAATAGAAATTCAAATTGATAACAAGATCGTTGAGTCTAGTGTTAGGGGTCACATTGTGGGTCCCCATTGTAGGTTTAACGTGCGACCCAAAACTATCCATAATTTCCAACCAATGCTGTCCTTTTCCATAATCAAACTGTCGAAAATTTTATGAACATAATTATACTAAAATTGCAAGAGGCTGATGTCTAATAGGACATAATAATAGAGAAAATATGAACCCACATATTTAGTTTTCTCTAATATCGCCTATGCTTTATACCAGCAATAGAAGTCATAAAAATCATTTTTAGATTGTTTGTTTGCCTGCCTGTCTGTCTATTCGTATGATTGTACGCGAATCATACAAAATCAACTGTGCGAAATTTGAATTTATATCCACACGGGCGTAGTTGAAGGTAAAAGCTTGTTTTAAATAATTATATCCATATTATAAATGTGAAACTCTGTTTAGTTGTTTAGTTACCATTTTACTGCTAAAAAGCTGTTAGTATTGTACTGCAATCTGGCAAGGTCATAGATTATATCCTGGGAAAGGATATATAATAGTTTTTAATCGCATTTCCGCGATAACCAATATTCGCGCGGACAAAGTCGCGGACAAAATCTAGTATTATATATAATCCAAGACAATAGAAACTGGATTATCTCTGTCACAAAGACGTTTGACATCATAAAAGGGGTTAAACTCTCCATTTTCCCCGTAACGACGTCACTTTCGAATTCTGACGTCACATGACGTTGAGGAAAGTTGGACAATAGAAATAAAATTGAACAATAAGACCCTTGTGAGGGTTAATAAAGAGATTAAGTCACCTGTTGTTTGAGCAGTTATTTTGGTACGTGATACGACTGAACTGTGGCGGTTGGGCAATTAAAGTTTTAAAAGAGTTCGCGTTATGGGAATGTGAGCTTTATTGTCTTTGGAATTTTTGTGTTCTTTGTGGCTTATATGGGCATTTCTGTGTATAAAAATGATGGTAAGAACTGCTAGCTCTTTGTTAAATAAAAAAGAAAAACAGGCAGTCAAGGATTTCTGACAGAAGGAAACATTTTAAAGTAAAACGGTCGGGCGCAACACTTCACATTAGCATGTTGGTAACGCGAACCCATATGTTTTGCCCCTCATGATCTGCCTAGCCTTCTCCCAACTATGTTGAATTCGGCTTCCAGTCTAACCGGATGCAGCTGAATCACAGTCTTTTACATAGAGCGACTGCCTGTCTGACCTCCACAACCCAGTAACTGAGCAACACGATACCCCTTGGTAAGACTAATTGTCAGACTTTGGGCAAAATAAGTTGCCACTAGAAAAATTGTTTACTTGCCTCAGAGGACATGCACATTATTTTATTAGATACTTATTTATAACGGTCTTTAAGAGCACATGCGAGAGATTTTGCTTACTAAAATTAATAGCCAAAACTCGCAAGTAACTTAATATCGAAGGTATCAAAACTTGGTTACTCGATATTGCAAAATACGGTAAAAGTCGGCGGAGCTAGACGCACGTCAGATGTATCGTTAAAAGTTGCAAGTTTTCCCTTAGCCTGCAAGTTTTCACGAGCAAGGAACGAGTCGGTTAACATAGTTACGTACATTCACGAAATAAAATATTTACGATCGGAGTATTTAAAGATTTTTTTGAAAGGGAGGAATTTGTTTGGATACTAAAGGTTTTTATTAATAGTCTGAATTAAAGATAAAATAAGTGTCCCTGAAGAACAATTTAACGATTATTTGACAACATTTTATGTAGATGTAATGTGGATCCACGGAGACTAAATTTTTGACAATAGGCTTTCATTTATTACTCCTAAGTTGCAATGTTTGTTTCCTTTTTACACGCCTTTATTTTAGCTTCACTTGTATGTTTGTTTGTACGTTCATTTGTAACAGACTCCATAGGACATTCAAATTTTGCACACCTGTCAAAGACCAATGATAATGCAATAATTCGATTTAAAAAATAAGGTTTAAAAAACTAGAAAGAACGCTTTTTTAGAAAATTCAACTTCAACTAAAAATTAAAAGGTCTTAGGCATTTCTTCTATTACCTCATACCAACACTACTTTGGCTAAATCCTATGCTTTATCGCAACATGAGAGTTAAAAAATCTACACCAAACCTCATTTATCAAAACAAAAGAAATCTACAAAAAAAATATTTGATAAAAATAGTTTTTTTTTCTATTGCCGCAAATCCGTTACCAATCTATTCGTTTTGTAAACCACGAAGAGGTCTGCAGGAGAATTCTTAAGTAAAAGTTGTGTAAAAGTTTATTTTACTCACGTACCGAAAGAGAATGGGCAACATATGAGCACACGTTGGCAATGCGGTCACGGATACACCTGGAGGCGCTGCTAGAAAATATCCTTTGTGTTGGAAACATACGGATCTGGAAGTGCGTACAGGCACGGTTATTGTTAGTAATTGAATAAATCAATCGGTTTTTTTTTTATTCAAATGTCTATTAAATATACGGTCCCTTATGTTTTCTTAGTTACATCACAGTGAGTCATTAATTGTTTCTGGGCTTTTATGACATTATGAAAATTACAAGGAAATATAAAAAAAAACAAAAACCAATTTTCAAAGCTACTAACTTCAGCATTCTTAATTTTTACTACATCCATTTGTTATACGCACTATCTGAATATCACTGGGTTTTCGGTAGAGGCTGAAAATATCTATGTTGAGCCATCGGTTTAATCTCCAAAATTTCGGAGAGTCTATGAAAAATACTAAACAAGAAAAAGCTAGACTGCGAGTAAATTGGCTATTGACATATATATATAATTGACACACCGAAATTATAAGGATTGCGTTTTTTGTGCCATGGGTAGCATCACAGTGGGACCTTTTTGGGCTCAGATAGATCCTCTTTTCTTTTTTACTTTTATACTTTTTGGTTTTTGTCGTTTGTATTTCATGTGCGTGTAAATAATTATCGAGTAAATTGTTTTCTTTATTTTGCGTAATTTGACTACGAAATCCTAACAAAGAGTACGTCCAAAATATTGATCCGTATGTACACATCTCACCTTATTTTCACACTTGACAAAGCAACGCCTGATTCCATACACGTAATACAGTCTCGTTTATATTGACATTTTATATCCTAGCCCTCTGTATCTGTCTTTGTTGTACTTATTTTTATGGGGAATTTATAACCCTTCCTTCCTATGGGATTTTTATTCACCGTAAAGTGTGTCACATTTGTTTTACACCATATTTTTGCCGCTCTTTTTTACGCACCATTTGCTCGGCTTTAATGGCAAGTTAAGTTTGGTTAGAGAAGGTTCGACTCACTTATATAAAGATAAATGAAGTGAGGAAATATGTGTCGGTATTCAGGCCTTTATAGGCTACGAGCTCACGGCAGATATTGTTTGAGATTGCCTTTAAAAGGATGAAATATGAGGGTGGTAGCATTCCCAAGAGCGGTATGAATAAGTGCGAAACGAGATTAATAAAGCTCTACTATTCGTTTTAAACGCACGAGTGAACCCTTTACTTCTACATTAAAAGTAAAGTTCCAATACGTTTCTAATGGATTGTTTTTTTTTTATAAAAAATATGTATTAGTTTTCAGTCATAACACATACATTTATAGTATTTCTATCGTGATGTCAATGTGTTTAAAAAAAAACTGATTCATCTAGGTTCGTCTAACAGGAATACCACGTAGTCTCAATTAATCTCTGAAGTATTTAAATATCTTGTAGTGCAGTAGTAGGTACCTAGTTGTAGTAGTCTTTTTTTTAACATCGTTATATGACGCCGATATGGGAGCCTTTTTAGCCTCACACAGGACTTTAATTTGTAGTCTTTATTTATTTTTTCAAACATCGTAGCGTTATGCTGAGATAGGAGCATTTTTGGCCTCGCACAGCTCTTTGTTTATTATTATTTTTACTCTGTGCTTTGTGAGGGGCAACGTATTTAAAAAAAAAAAAAAAAAAGTCTCAGTTTTAGTTAGTTTTGGTCGTTTATAGCGTGCGCGTCTCAAGAAACAATTATTTATTCGTTTCTTTTACGAATATAAACTAACTTCCCTTTTTAAAGACGACATAAAACTTGCAAGTAAGTAAGTTGCACGGTTAAATAGTAGCTAAGTCCCAGACCACTAGCAGACTATATTTCCTACGATAACTCGCGAACACTCGGGCTTCCTGCCAAATCACCTATGCGACTGCGTGCTTGTGTACCGGTACGATTCAAAAGCGCTAGCGATTAGCACAGTATAAAGTATTAGGTAGGTACAAAAAAACCTATTCTTGAAGATAAAAAGGTAGGTAATTGAACCACAGCAGAAAATAAATCTAATTGTTATAGTTCCTGTACATATTATAAAGATAAAGATAAAGATAAAGATAACTTTATTTTGCAAATATGGGTAACTCCAAACGATGACAAAAACATATAATAGTACAAGCCATATTTTACCACATAGGCATGCAAAAGATATAAAATAACAACTTATAACTAAATACAATTTTAAAATTATTACAAGCTAAATACAATTTTAAACTTATTATTATTAAAATATATAATTCTGCACTAATTTAAAAACTTTTTCTCAATAAGGTACTCCTTAATATTATAATATGCTTTCGCCATTAAAAAGCTTCGGAGTCTCTTTTTAAATAATGCAAGCGGAAGCTCTTTCCATGTCTTCGGCAGTATGTTATAAATGACTGGTGCCATGCAGTAGACACTTTTTTTTTTTTTTCTTTTTTTTATATTTCGAATATAATTATGCAAACATAATTAAGGGTCCTCCCTCTTTGAAGTCGATAAAAAATGAGAAATCTTTTTTAGGTTTACTTCAAATCATATCTATTATTCTTTTTATACGTATTATTCAGTTCGCCTTTTAATTGGACCAACTATTTATAAGGCATTTATGATGTGATTGTAGCTGGTTGTGTTTTAATGTGTTTAATTTATTATAATAGACGATAAATATGCCCGGTTGATAAATAAAATAAATAAATATTGCTGGACAATCCACACAGCATCATCTAGCCCCAAGTTAAGCAGAGCTTGTGTTATGGGTACAAGATGACTGATATACTTAATACAATACATTACATAGATAGATATTTTTTATTATACATAGCAAATACCCAGAACACCCGGAACAAATATTTGTAGATCGTACAAACATTTGTCCCGAGGCGGGAATCGAACCCGCAACCTCCTGCGTCGCAGGCGGACCTTGGCCCGCCGCGCCACATCGGTCGGTAATAGACACCTTAAAAGACTCACATTAATACACAACTGGCTACAATCACCATCATCTGCTTAGCCTTTTTTCCCAACTATGATGGGGTTGTCTTCCAGTCTAACCGGTTGCAGCTAAATACCAATATTTACATGGAGCGACTACCTATCTGACCCCCACGACCCAATGACTGGGCAATCCGATACCCTTTGGTACTGGTTGTCCAAATTTCGGGCTTTTGACTAACCGTAACGACTGTCAAAGATCTACAAATGACATCCGCGACCAACAGCTTAGCGTGCTTTCCGAGGTACGGAGGAGTCTCGATATGACACGATTTGTCACCCATCCACAACCTGACCTAGGCAATCAACCCGTGCGGCGGTTTTCACTTAGCCACGAGCCTCTCAACAACCGGCTACAATGACATCATAAATGCCTTAACATAATTTGCGAAATGTAGGTCTCCTATCGGTATACCTCTGTCTCACCCCTTGTGGAATACAGACGTGATGTTAAGTTTTTATAATAGAGCTCTTACAAATGTTATCAGAAAATACTTTATTGACGCAGGGATTCGTTTGTTTTTTATGGTTATTTAGAACTTTTAGTATGAAAGTCAACCAAGCTTTCCATTGTTAGATTCTATTACTAGTTCATAATCAAGACCTAAGTCATAAGTTTTGTAAAATAAGAGGTTTAAAATCATTTATTCTCATAAAAATTACACTATTCACTTACATGAGAATATTAAAACTGAACACTTAAAAAGATCAATAAAGTATATGTATATGTTTAGCAGGTCGATTCCAAAAACATTGTGTACAAAATGTTCGTGCGATACATGTAAACAAGTATCCGTGTAACACAGATAATAAAAAAATAAAAGAGAAAAAGAAAAAAAACAATCGTTCCTGCAATATTGCATCCCCATAGTAGAACTTGTGACAGTTTCAAAAACTAAAATAAATGCACGTAAAATTAATAACTTCGAATCGGATGTCCACAACTCCCAAACAACTTTCATTTGGCAAAAGTTTTTAACAATGTTGTGCACAAATTAGCAGCGAAAGTTTCCAGATTTTATTGTTGAAACTTATCTGATATTTTCACATTAAAATATTTAGTGTTATTGGGAATTTTTGTGCGGAAATTCTCAATATGAGCCTTTAGGGATTTTCCTAATAGCAAAACCTAGCTCTTATATGCGGGACTGGCCTTTTATTTGTACTTCTGGCTACCCCGTTATGATACAAATGCAATGTAGCATTTCATTTCATAATGGAAGAATTAAACTAGGAGACTCGTGGCTGATAAAGAACAGCTGCACGGGTTGATCTTCAAGGTTAAGCATCGCTTGCCGAGGACGGTCCGAGGATGAGTCACCATCCATATCATACCGAGACCCCTTCGTCCATTGGACAGTAATTTAAGGCCTTGGTTTTGGCTGTAATTTGAAGTTCTTTTACAGTCTTTAAGCGTAAACTGAAGTCCGGAAGTCTTACCAAAGGATACCTTGTATATTATTATTTACCCAGTAACTGTGTAATTGTGGAGATCAGTTAGCCAGACGTTCCATGTAAAATACTGGTACTTAGTTGCATCCAGTTATGCTGGAAAGTATCCAACATAGTAGGGAACAGGCTAGGCAGCTGACGAAAGGAATTATTGGAATAAAACTGATTGCATTTGACGCTACTCTAGTGCGTCTGCGATGTTTGCACAAGCGCACACAGATGGTTTTCACGCTGTGCTGCGGCGCCACATCTGTTCGCTGATGTTCCGCGCGCGTGGGAGACCCAACGCCATCCTGAACGTGCTCAGCCACAAGCTGGATAGCCTCCTTCTGGGGCACTGGGTTCAAGCACAAGTGTGTGTGCTCGGGGCCCCAGAGGGCGGCAAATACTTAAATCAATATTTTAAATGTACCTAACATAGTGTTTTAGTCTTACTACTAACAATATTATGGGCAAAATATGCCAGAAATAAAAAGATTTTATTTTTTATTTTATAAAAGTGGAAATAAAATGTATTGCATTGACCAGTCAAGATTTATCTCACCCGAAAGCACTATAGAGATATGACAGAACTCTTAGATAACGTCCAGAAAATGAAACATTCCTGATGTTGCCAATACTTGTGTTAGTAAGGTATAAATTAAACTTTCAGACAATACCAATGTTAGAGTTATGTGGGTAGGTACGTGCAACGTTTATGAATTGCAGTTTGAAACTAAACTACAAGCGGAATTGTTATAAATACTAGCATTTCTACAAGTTGCGGTGAGTTGATTGAGGAAGGCGGTCTACGTGCTTGCTGCTATCGCACCTTCAGAATAATTCGTGTTTTGCTCAACGCTTTCCTATAAAGGACTCGGTGTATTACATTTTGTGAAGTAAATGGACTATCGTCTTATTAATTGTTACTATTAAATATTTAATTAATTAGTTCAAACCACTAGCTTCATTGTGAACTTCTAGAGTACAACCGTTTTATTTTATTTTTTAATAATAATAATACTAGTCACTGTCCCATTGCAGGATAAAAGCGTACTCATTCTTATCATCTGCCTAGCCTTTTCCGAACTATGTTTGGGTCGGCTTCCAGTCTAACCAGATGCAGCTGAATACCAGTATTTTACGTGGACCGACTGCCTATCTGACCGCCACAACCGAGTTACTGGGCAATACGATACCCCTTGGTAAAACTGGTCCTCAGATTTTCAAGCTTCTGGCTATCCGTAACGACTGTCAAATATCTATAAATGTTCCGAGATTGAAGTCCAAACGTCGGAGAGCGACGCACGGAAGAGTAAAATGAACTGTCACCCATCCACAGACTGACTTCTTCACGACTTAGCCACGCGTTCCTTAGGACAAAACTAAAAACCCACAGTATAAGTAATAACTTTTGCTGTGGTGTGACAAAAACATCACTGACATCATCATTCATTGACCAAAGTGTTGTTTGCGCATAAATATATCATTATTAACAAATAAGTTTAAAAAAAGATAGGTAACCATTTTTTAATTTTTAATTGGCATTATCTACTGTGGGTGTTAAATCCCACCTACAATTATTTTTATTTCAATTACTCCCTGTAAATTCTAATTGTTTCCAATTATTTAAAGAACAAGAAAGATCTAATACCTTTAAATGAGCAATTCTTGTATTTATATATATGTTTAATCGATTCTTGTATTACGATTTTCATGAAATTCAGTAAGCAGGGGGTTTCGGGTGCTATAAATAGATCTAGCCAGGTTTCATTTTGAGAAAACGTCGTTTTATCAACGCAAATCTCGGTCATCCAGGTACTGATAATGAAGTACCCAAGTTAAATGTGTATACACAATACACACTTGGTTAATCTAATCCATCATTTGGTAAACAGAGACATCGTTATAGTTACTACTAGGTATCTCAGGATTGTTACATGTTGTTGAGCAAATTTAGCATTCAGATGTACAGAAACTTGGTTTGTGTAACAAACACGATACTCGCAGGGACTTTTGGCAAACAACGTGCTAGAAGCTGTGTTATTGCGTTAGTGGATATCTCATTTAAGATTTTGGGGACCATTTATATAGCCCTAAATATTTAGATCTGTTTGGGTTTATTTGTTGAGTCTAACTTCAAGAAACTGCTAGGACACTTTGTAAACACTGAGGTATTACGGGGTTGGATTTGATTTTCATTGTATGCCTAAGAATAATAATAATGTCTAATAGACAGAGCTAATGCTTGTCCAGAATTACGTTTTTTTTTAATATAAATGTAACTGTAATTTTTACGGTATTAAAAATGTACAGGGTGGAAGCAACATCCTTGCACAACCTGATATCATAAGTTACAGCACCTATGTGATACTGGACACCCCTGCGTTGATATTTTTCTTATCCATTAAAGTTATTTTCTACAACTGTAAACCATAATGATTTTTATCCAATCCAATGAGATTTTAACTTAAAGAATTGAATTATGTACTTTTTATTTAAAAATCGCATAGTTTTAGGTAGGCATGATGAGTTTTTCATGGTTTTTTCACAATTTAAAGTAAAAAAAGTAAACATTTTGAAAAAGCTGTCAAAAAAATCAACTGTGGAGCGCTGCTGTAAAAAAATGGACTATGTGCTAAACTTATGGCAATAGGTTGTGTATACAGTACACCCTGTATACAGTAGAAAAGACTGTAAAAATAGCCATTAATAAGGTTGATACTTCAAAAAAAAAAGAATCTTTAGTATATTTAGGTACTGATGGGAGTATACCTAATCGTAACTATACTGTATACTCCCATCAGTACCTAAATATACCAAAATATGTATATAAAAAGTGGATATCATAGCAGGCATTGACTTCGATATTTTAAACAGAGAGTTTATCAACAAAAACACGCGGTTCATCAATCAACGTCTGATCAGAATCTTACGCTCACAGCTTCCCGCCTTAATCCTTGCTCTGTAAGAAGAATTTCTTCAGGATTTAACACCCATTTGCTGTTTTGGTTAGGTAGGTACTAGCAACTTAATTAATGATAGATTATATTCTGGAGTATAGTAGACCTTGCTTAATTTTATAGATTAATAAAGGACGAATCTCTGATTTTAATCTTGCACATGTTGGTTTTAAACAAGATTTTTGGCGAATCATCCCGATATGTTACGGTCACCCATCCACAGACTGACCTCTAAAAGCGTAGCTTAGCCTTCGATCGAACCGTGCGGCTGTTTTTATTTTGCCACAAGCTCCTCCTACATGCCTGTGATAAATAACCACAAACGACACTAAATCAGAAACCAATCAATGGTCATTTCTTCTTTGTTAAAGCTCACAGTTCTTATCCTGCAAAGGAACTCGAACAATGTCAGTTGTAGAAGTCGCGTTGTTATCGATGAAATACTAGTACAAACTGTACAAATGGCAGAAATCATAAACAAGGGTCAGCTCCCGTATTTTCTTTTCCAATTCCAGTATGCAGCTAAAAGTAAATAAAATAACTAGAGAGCTAAGATATCGCGGGAGCTATGTATTGTCAACCAGTTTGTTAGGACAAGATCTTGGCGTTGGCTCCGGACACGGAGTAGTTAGTAAATGGAATGCTAATCCATATTTTCCTCAATTATTCGCATGACGACTAGTCTCGTAATGATACGAACTATATTATATTAATATTATTAATGTAATTTAAATAATAGAATATAATAATTCAAAATTATATTCCCTCTACTACCGATATTTTAGCTTAGTTGTTGTTCTTTTGTTTTCTTTTATTGTGTTTTTTTTTGTAACGTGAATGCTGTGTTTTTTCTTCTCTTTTGTTGTGAATGCTGTGCACGTCTGTAATTGACGTAAACACTAGTTCATGCTTCTGTTCTCTGTTATTTGTAAATGTCTGTGTTTGTGTTGTTGATGTGTCTTAATAATAAATAAATAAATAATTAAATATATTATGATTTAAGTTCATGTCTTGGTAACATATAATTTAGACAGCAATGTGATAATGGATAACCCATGACGCACTGAAAGTTGCTATAAACATACATGTAGGTACACTCGCGAAGAATATTCGAATGCATTTAAAAATCACACAACACAATTAATATTTTTGTTAACACAACACAGAACATTATCCTGTTCGCTACGGAGTGACAAACGTTAGTTAGTAGACGGAATAGTTATCAAAGACAGACTGAAGCAAATATAGGTGAATAAGTGTCACTCCATTTACTCACTACTGCTGTACTAGGGTATAAACCCCGTGACTTGGCCTCGTCTTCGATGCTTAGGAAATCGTTTTCTGGGTTAAGATTTAAAAATATTTGCTCATAGCTTATTTATTACTGTCTGGCATATTCTGTAATATGAAAACAAGGTTTACGTAGTGTCAAGATTTGAGACATTGAGTTCAAAAAATCTTTGCTGAACCTATTTAATACCGATGCGTAAAATTTCCAAAATAATCAAAAAACAGAAAACCGTAAACTTATTTCGTACAAAAATGTTACCAATGTACAAATCCTTCGTCCATTTAACAAGGTCTGAAATCTAGAACGTACATATGTAGTTCACAAGATCCCCAACGCCGTTGCTAAACTAAAACAATAAGAAAACCCGTACCTTTTTAGTTTCGTAAGCGACATCCATCAGGCGTGTTTTTTACTTTACTTACTTTTCCCTGACTCAGATCTTTTATCTTAGTGACACTTGATACAGAAAAGCTGTGAAAAACGAAATGGCCCTTTTTTCCCAGTGACAAAGTGTTAAAATCTGAGAGAGGTGATTCATTTACATTGCTCTCTCATCAGGCGGTCCAGTATTTTTAGATAAGCTTGACTATTTTTCATTTTAATGCGTCCTGTTTTCAGTCCTTTTCGTTACCAGTCCAACTTTAGTAGTAGCAGGAGGTGTAAAAATAATTCACAGTGCAATATTTCATGGTGAAATATGCTGTGTGATTTCCTATTACGATTCGTTTTTGGGAAAACTTTAGTTTTTCTGTGGGTTTAAACCTGATTGTATTATGACAATGAAAAACTATAACCAGTATTATTAACAGTCTAAAGGTTGTTCCATGTAAATTACTAGTACTAAGCTGATTTCGGTTAGAATGGAAGCCTTTTTTTTTATACCAGGTGGAAAATCCTCATGTTTGTCCTCCGCCCTGGGGGGCGAAGGGGTCTGTCAGACTCTTACTGACTAAAAACCACCCCGGTGTTCCATCCCACACCTACGCCGGGGTCGCGGGAACGTACGATCCTTCCACAACCCTCGGCTAAGACTGGAAGCCTACTCCAACATATTTGGGAAAAGACAAGGCAGTTAATGAATGGAATTCGTACGTTACGTGGACCGACTGCCTATCTGACCGCCACAACCGAGTTACTGGGCAATACGATACCCCTTGGTAAAACTGGTCCTCAGATTTTCAAGCTTCTGGCTATCCGTAACGACTGTCAAATATCTATAAATGTTCCGAGATTGAAGTCCAAACGTCGGAGAGCGACGCACGGAAGAGTAAAATGAACTGTCACCCATCCACAGACTGACTTCTTCACGACTTAGCCACGCGTTCCTTAGGACAAAACTAAAAACCCACAGTATAAGTAATAACTTTTGCTGTGGTGTGACAAAAACATCACTGACATCATCATTCATTGACCAAAGTGTTGTTTGCGCATAAATATATCATTATTAACAAATAAGTTTAAAAAAAGATAGGTAACCATTTTTTAATTTTTAATCGGCATTATCTACTGTGGGTGTTAAATCCCACCTACAATTATTTTTATTTCAATTACTCCCTGTAAATTCTAATTGTTTCCAATTATTTAAAGAACAAGAAAGATCTAATACCTTTAAATGAGCAATTCTTGTATTTATATATATGTTTAATCGATTCTTGTATTACGATTTTCATGAAATTCAGTAAGCAGGGGGTTTCGGGTGCTATAAATAGATCTAGCCAGGTTTCATTTTGAGAAAACGTCGTTTTATCAACGCAAATCTCGGTCATCCAGGTACTGATAATGAAGTACCCAAGTTAAATGTGTATACACAATACACACTTGGTTAATCTAATCCATCATTTGGTAAACAGAGACATCGTTATAGTTACTACTAGGTATCTCAGGATTGTTACATGTTGTTGAGCAAATTTAGCATTCAGATGTACAGAAACTTGGTTTGTGTAACAAACACGATACTCGCAGGGACTTTTGGCAAACAACGTGCTAGAAGCTGTGTTATTGCGTTAGTGGATATCTCATTTAAGATTTTGGGGACCATTTATATAGCCCTAAATATTTAGATCTGTTTGGGTTTATTTGTTGAGTCTAACTTCAAGAAACTGCTAGGACACTTTGTAAACACTGAGGTATTACGGGGTTGGATTTGATTTTCATTGTATGCCTAAGAATAATAATAATGTCTAATAGACAGAGCTAATGCTTGTCCAGAATTACGTTTTTTTTTAATATAAATGTAACTGTAATTTTTACGGTATTAAAAATGTACAGGGTGGAAGCAACATCCTTGCACAACCTGATATCATAAGTTACAGCACCTATGTGATACTGGACACCCCTGCGTTGATATTTTTCTTATCCATTAAAGTTATTTTCTACAACTGTAAACCATAATGATTTTTATCCAATCCAATGAGATTTTAACTTAAAGAATTGAATTATGTACTTTTTATTTAAAAATCGCATAGTTTTAGGTAGGCATGATGAGTTTTTCATGGTTTTTTCACAATTTAAAGTAAAAAAAGTAAACATTTTGAAAAAGCTGTCAAAAAAATCAACTGTGGAGCGCTGCTGTAAAAAAATGGACTATGTGCTAAACTTATGGCAATAGGTTGTGTATACAGTACACCCTGTATACAGTAGAAAAGACTGTAAAAATAGCCATTAATAAGGTTGATACTTCAAAAAAAAAAGAATCTTTAGTATATTTAGGTACTGATGGGAGTATACCTAATCGTAACTATACTGTATACTCCCATCAGTACCTAAATATACCAAAATATGTATATAAAAAGTGGATATCATAGCAGGCATTGACTTCGATATTTTAAACAGAGAGTTTATCAACAAAAACACGCGGTTCATCAATCAACGTCTGATCAGAATCTTACGCTCACAGCTTCCCGCCTTAATCCTTGCTCTGTAAGAAGAATTCCTTCAGGATTTAACACCCATTTGCTGTTTTGGTTAGGTAGGTACTAGCAACTTAATTAATGATAGATTATATTCTGGAGTATAGTAGACCTTGCTTAATTTTATAGATTAATAAAGGACGAATCTCTGATTTTAATCTTGCACATGTTGGTTTTAAACAAGATTTTTGGCGAATCATCCCGATATGTTACGGTCACCCATCCACAGACTGACCTCTAAAAGCGTAGCTTAGCCTTCGATCGAACCGTGCGGCTGTTTTTATTTTGCCACAAGCTCCTCCTACATGCCTGTGATAAATAACCACAAACGACACTAAATCAGAAACCAATCAATGGTCATTTCTTCTTTGTTAAAGCTCACAGTTCTTATCCTGCAAAGGAACTCGAACAATGTCAGTTGTAGAAGTCGCGTTGTTATCGATGAAATACTAGTACAAACTGTACAAATGGCAGAAATCATAAACAAGGGTCAGCTCCCGTATTTTCTTTTCCAATTCCAGTATGCAGCTAAAAGTAAATAAAATAACTAGAGAGCTAAGATATCGCGGGAGCTATGTATTGTCAACCAGTTTGTTAGGACAAGATCTTGGCGTTGGCTCCGGACACGGAGTAGTTAGTAAATGGAATGCTAATCCATATTTTCCTCAATTATTCGCATGACGACTAGTCTCGTAATGATACGAACTATATTATATTAATATTATTAATGTAATTTAAATAATAGAATATAATAATTCAAAATTATATTCCCTCTACTACCGATATTTTAGCTTAGTTGTTGTTCTTTTGTTTTCTTTTATTGTGTTTTTTTTTGTAACGTGAATGCTGTGTTTTTTCTTCTCTTTTGTTGTGAATGCTGTGCACGTCTGTAATTGACGTAAACACTAGTTCATGCTTCTGTTCTCTGTTATTTGTAAATGTCTGTGTTTGTGTTGTTGATGTGTCTTAATAATAAATAAATAAATAATTAAATATATTATGATTTAAGTTCATGTCTTGGTAACATATAATTTAGACAGCAATGTGATAATGGATAACCCATGACGCACTGAAAGTTGCTATAAACATACATGTAGGTACACTCGCGAAGAATATTCGAATGCATTTAAAAATCACACAACACAATTAATATTTTTGTTAACACAACACAGAACATTATCCTGTTCGCTACGGAGTGACAAACGTTAGTTAGTAGACGGAATAGTTATCAAAGACAGACTGAAGCAAATATAGGTGAATAAGTGTCACTCCATTTACTCACTACTGCTGTACTAGGGTATAAACCCCGTGACTTGGCCTCGTCTTCGATGCTTAGGAAATCGTTTTCTGGGTTAAGATTTAAAAATATTTGCTCATAGCTTATTTATTACTGTCTGGCATATTCTGTAATATGAAAACAAGGTTTACGTAGTGTCAAGATTTGAGACATTGAGTTCAAAAAATATTTGCTGAACCTATTTAATACCGATGCGTAAAATTTCCAAAATAATCAAAAAACAGAAAACCGTAAACTTATTTCGTACAAAAATGTTACCAATGTACAAATCCTTCGTCCATTTAACAAGGTCTGAAATCTAGAACGTACATATGTAGTTCACAAGATCCCCAACGCCGTTGCTAAACTAAAACAATAAGAAAACCCGTACCTTTTTAGTTTCGTAAGCGACATCCATCAGGCGTGTTTTTTACTTTACTTACTTTTCCCTGACTCAGATCTTTTATCTTAGTGACACTTGATACAGAAAAGCTGTGAAAAACGAAATGGCCCTTTTTTCCCAGTGACAAAGTGTTAAAATCTGAGAGAGGTGATTCATTTACATTGCTCTCTCATCAGGCGGTCCAGTATTTTTAGATAAGCTTGACTATTTTTCATTTTAATGCGTCCTGTTTTCAGTCCTTTTCGTTACCAGTCCAACTTTAGTAGTAGCAGGAGGTGTAAAAATAATTCACAGTGCAATATTTCATGGTGAAATATGCTGTGTGATTTCCTATTACGATTCGTTTTTGGGAAAACTTTAGTTTTTCTGTGGGTTTAAACCTGATTGTATTATGACAATGAAAAACTATAACCAGTATTATTAACAGTCTAAAGGTTGTTCCATGTAAATTACTAGTACTAAGCTGATTTCGGTTAGAATGGAAGCCTTTTTTTTTATACCAGGTGGAAAATCCTCATGTTTGTCCTCCGCCCTGGGGGGCGAAGGGGTCTGTCAGACTCTTACTGACTAAAAACCACCCCGGTGTTCCATCCCACACCTACGCCGGGGTCGCGGGAACGTACGATCCTTCCACAACCCTCGGCTAAGACTGGAAGCCTACTCCAACATATTTGGGAAAAGACAAGGCAGTTAATGAATGGAATTCGCAACCATCGTTGTAAAATGTATACTTGTTGCTGAAGCTATATGCGGTCTAAGTTAAAAATTCAAAATAGAGTTTGCCTTCGACTTTTTTTTTAACTAGCTTTGTAATTCAAGCATCTACTTCATCATCTTCTCGTCCTTAAACTAATCCACTTAGGGTATGCGCAGCATGTTTTTTTCTATCATACATCTCTGTATGCCATCATCTCAATACTCAATTCAAAACTTTCCTCACAACATGTTCTTATACCTAGACATGTTGTTAAACACTTTCTTTTACGTATAACATTAATTTATTTCCACTGAATAAATCAATGAAACCGATCCACACAACCCGCTTCCTAATTACTTGTGTGCAATAACAAGAAAATCAGCCACAACACAGCGTGGCGTAAACTTACAAGTCAATTTGTTAGTGTTTCGTGTAAACGCAAGTGGTCCACAAACTTCGTGGTCAAAGTTATACAATAGAAACTATTCTATCCATTGTTACGGCCCAGAGACCGGCGACGGCAGAGGATTGAACTCTTGCGTACAGACGTGAACGTAATTGGTTAAGAATCCTGTTCTGTAGTAATTTACTTACAATTAATTTAAGAATTAACTACGTCGCTGGTTTAGTGGTTGCAAGGGCTACTGATATACATGAGGGCCTGTGTTACTGGAACTGGGCAACGTGTTACTGGAACACGTTGCAAAATCCGAGAACCGAAAACACCCAGGTTATACCACCAACACCCATAAAACCCAGGTTTTGACCTAGAATTTCTCAGGAGCAGTCTGGATTTGTGCCTGATCAGTGGCGAATGGCTCGCCCGCTGTCACATGGAACTCAAACATAACTGGCGAAATGTGTGTGTATTGAAGGTCCACCTCTGCCTAACCCTTCGCGGAATACTGGCGTGATGTTATGTTATGCTAATTAATTTAAAAAGTTAGAATATTACGTAATCGATTACTCTATATTGAACACCATAACAAGTAACAAAATAATACAAAATTACTTTTAAGAGCTACGTAGGATGTTACAATGGGCCTTATCGCTAACAGCCTAGCAGTCTCCTTGTTATGATTCTGGAGTAAACAAGCCACTGTGTCGTTGATGTAATGGTCTGAAGTGTAAATGTGCGTAGAATCTTTAGTTCAAACAAAGTTTAATTGGGTTTTACGTGACTAAATTCTCAGAAGCAGCCTGGCCAGTCATAGTTGGCGCACGGTTATAGCAAAAGGATCATCTTTAATATTCTACCTACTCCTTTGTTTCTCTTTCATGGGGAATACAATGTTCACAACTTTAGGGTCAGGTAATCATTTTCTAGCATAGAGTAAAAAATCAGCACAGAGCGAGTCCGACACGCCCACCAAACCTCCGTACCAAGATTTTTTTATTTTTAGCGACCGCAGAACTACGTTGATTTGTAATGGGTTTTTAATTATTATTTAAAATTGTGGTAGTTACAGACATGGTTTTAGTTAAATTGTCATCGTCTATGGCTATTACCAATTTGAAGTGAATAGCAGTAGTAGTTCCTAAAATATGAGACTGTGATAGACAGACAGACAAGAAGACGGACCATTAAATTTTCTTTTCCACCATTTTGTCACGGAACACTAAAAACGAAGTTTCCTAAATCTGTATCATATATTTTGACCTCATTTTCTAGCTACCCTATAACTCAAGAGTCTTAAGCTTTCCTAGAATATCTTTTATCACAGGTAATCCTTTTGCCCTGCTCTCCATCAATCATTTTATGTCGGCGATGTGTTGTATCTAGCCTACTCTTACGTCGTTTTGAGTCAAAGAACGCTTTTTTGTATGGTCATGCGCAAAACTAATATAAGTTACAGGTGAACATTATAAGGGATAGTTTAGATCCAAATAAATTGCAAATGGTTATGTAGTAATATTTATGATTGATTTATTGTAAATTTATTCTGATTTGGGATTAGTTTCAGTGATTTGTATCACGGCTTTTTTTCCGGCGAGAGAAAGAAATGGTTTTTTTTTTTTTATAGGTAGGGCCACGCGCAGTTCAGCACTATAAGGCTGTTTACTGCTTAACCGGTCGATCCTGTGGTGACCTTACAAGAAGGCCCCCAGCCAGGGCTAACTACAAGTTACATTTAAACGACCGCTCGCTAAGGGCGCCCCCTGTGGGGCTCGAACCTCGGCTTAGGGCGTCGTTGAATACTTAACAAAAACAAAGGCTGGGTCTCGTTATTATTATGTCGGGGGGTTTTTTATACTACTGACTCAGCTACGCGGGCTGGCCTTGTAGAGTCTAAAGATTGAATTTACATTTAACTAGCTAACTATAATGGGTATCTGACGAATTGCGTGACAATCTGGACATTGAGAGGGCGCTTTTTCCCTTGTGCTGTGTTTGTGTGTGTGTCGTGTGTGTGTGTATGGTTTGTTGTCTGGTGTAATATGTTGGCTCGCAGGTTTGCGCGATGTACTGGACCTGTGAAGGTGACATTTTCACATGCGCTTATATATTTTAGGAAACATTTGTACGCCTAGCAAGGCAGGCCGTAGTGATACTTTTTATATTAATAATAATAATAATAATAAATATCTTTATTTCCCAAAAAATTACAGATAGTATAAGTTTACGATTACACTAAACATTGGATGCTGTAGAAATCTGTACACAATATATTAAACTCTGTCTCTTAAACTAGGGTATCCTGTATCTTAAGAGACAGTGTTTCACAATGAGGTTCCAATTGAAATAATGTAAGAGTGGACTGTGTCGATGTATCTTCAAGAAGGGAAAATAAAGTTATATTTTACTTAAGGTTAAAATATGTATGAGTATGTGAGAGTGTGAGGATGAGGGTGAATGGATATGATTATAGGTGATTGTGTGTGAGTGAGGATGAGTAGGTGATGTGGTGTTGGTGTGTAAGTGAGTGGTGGTGTGTAATGTGCATGGATGCGAGTATAGAAGTATTCGTGCAAGGATGGACATGGGTGTGCTTGTTAGGTGACGTAGGTTAGTAAAGTCTCCGTTGCGGCATAGTCCTGTTTAAGTAGCCATTCTGTCACTTTTAATTTTAGGTTGTGTTTGTTGAGGTCTAAAATATTCCGTTTTTTATTAATGTTTTTGTAAATTATATTATACACCATGTACATGAAGGCCAGTACATCAAGCTACCCCAAAGTATCAAAATTATTTGATCGTTTTTAACATTATTACAAAAGAATAAGGTTCATGTTCAATTAGGAAAATTGTCAGTTTGGGATAGCTTGATATGCTGGCGTCTGTACATCATACCAATGCGTCACAGATAAATAATTTTAAATTCTCAATACCCTACATAATTTTGAATCTATAATGTTATTCGATTTCCTACCCAATTAATTACGTCAATTTATAGGAAAATATTTATACCTACTCGATATATTTTTTCACATATCTTTCTTAAGATAACTTTAGGTATTTTAAAAACACTTACTTTTATGGAGATTTTTATCGAAGAAATTTTTTCCGAGCACTTAGTGCGACATTTTCTTAAACACTGTTCATAGTTTGATGTCTTACATAATAGTTGAGTACTTTGTAACAGAAGTAAGAAGCTTTGCTAATACTTAAACCCCCATAATAGTAAGAGTGAAGTAAAGTTATACCAAACTTAATCCTCGAAAAATGTGTGATTTAAATGTGAAGGTCATACACAATTAACAGTTTACTTATTCAATAAGGCAATAAGACTATTATATTTATTTATCTATACTATTGTATTTCAACTTTATTACAAATGTATAAGGTTCATGTTCAATTGGGAAAATCATTCAATTTAGAGTAACTTGATGTACTGGCGTCTATACATGAAAAGAAAAAAGAATTACATATGATACTTTTTTTTTAGTTCGGCATCGAATGCTAAGGGGGGTGTATGATGTTACGCGCATGGATAGAATAAGACATTAGTATATAAGAGGAAGTCTGAAAGTGGCGCCTGTGACACAGAAGTTGTGTGGAAATCGGTTGTCATGGTATGGACACGTGATGCGAAGGAATGAGGACCATGCTGTGAGGAAAGTTTTGAGTATGAATGTAGAGGGTTACAAGATTAGAGGGAGACCTAGGAAACGATGGATGGATTGTGTGAAAGATGATGTGGCTTGGCTGGAACACTTTGATCGACCCGGGAATCGACGCCAGCCCTCATATGAGCATGAACACAGTTGTCATACAAACTATATTATAGAAATGAAACACAAAACAAGCTCACAAGAAAGATTTTTGTCATGCAGATGACTTATCATTTTCTTACAAAAACCTATGTGTTTGAAATAAAATTCTTAAAAATTGGTCATATCATCATTTGTACAAACATTTAAACAAATGACCTCTAAAATTTCAGCATATAACGTACCTATTTAGATACACGAATGACTAAAAATTAATATAAAAGGTTTATTTACATTTAAATAATCTGAAA
This sequence comes from Phlogophora meticulosa, assembly GCA_905147745.2. NCBI lineage: Eukaryota > Metazoa > Arthropoda > Insecta > Lepidoptera > Noctuidae > Phlogophora > Phlogophora meticulosa. Next base: position 5,822,115 of record LR990528.1, on the reverse strand, counting down.
GTGAACAACCCTCAAATATAAAAATAAAATATAAATACTCGTAATAACGTCCTTCACACAGATATTTCTGTGCCAGAATATTTGCTCGACAGTTTACTTCGATTCTATTCTCCTGATCAAATATTTGATGCTCTGGAAGTTTGCTATTCCGTATATTGGAGTCAAACCGGTGTAATTAGTGAACTGTAGTTTCTGTTTCAACCTACGTCAAATGGAAATGACAAGTTCGACAGGCATTTGATGGGAAATTATGTGCTTAAATAGGTTTTAGGCTGTAATGGGAACGTGGAATACTAGTATTGGATTTGAATGCCCGCTTTTAACTAGCACTACGCGACTCCTAGCTGACGTGCCTACACATTTTTGCTCAGTTTTTTTTTTTTTGTATGGTCATCTCGCAATTTATCCTTTAGGGATATCTACTACTTAACCGAACTTTTCTGTGGGGGGCTTAATTAGAAATTAAGGCCTCCAGACAGGTCGATCTTTCGACAAACAGTGCGCTTTTATATAACTACTAGCTTTTGCTCATGGCTTCTCTCGCGTTATGAAGTGGGGAGTTAGATTGAGACAAAAAGTAGCCTATGTCACTCTCCATCCCTTCAACTATCTCTTCTTAAAAAAGCACGTCAATTCGCCGCCCCGTATTGCCGTGAAAGACGGACAAACAGAGACACACACTTTCCCATTTATAATATTAGTATGGATTTCTAATATTAGTATGGATAACCTTACGTCTGCGGCTTCACGTTGACTTATTTTTATATCCCCCTAGAGCATTTTTTTTAAATGGACCATCCATTTAAAAAAAAATCCTATTCCTATGTCTTTTCTGTACCCCTGATAAAGTGTATCAAAAATTTCATGATGACCAGTTCTGTACTTAGGTGTGAAAGCATCATGCCTGTATTCCCTGTAGGGTTGGCAGAAGTATACCTACAGTACACCCAGATCTCATCAGTTATGTTTAAGTTCCATGTAATAGGGGGTGAGCCTATTGCCATCAACCGTAACCACGTGAAAACGTAACAAACAAATAAACCAACTCACATTTACATTTATCATTTAAGCTGAGATTACATTTTAGTATCATCTGGTGTTACTGTTAATGGATATTAATTAAATCAGATTGTTCTACCACCAGCAAAAATCTTTTATTTTATAATAGTCACTTGTCGTAGAAAAACCATTTTTGATTAGTTTTCTAGTTTTAATGAAGTGATAACGAAATCTTATAGGGGCTTACTTGACCTTTACCAAAATAGATAAAATTATAAAAAAAACATCTTAAAGACAAGTTCTCAATGAACATAAAACTTTAATATTTTATTAAAAGCTTGAAGATTATCTTTAAGTGTCAGAAGGATATTTTACGCCTCAACATATTTTCTACTTTTAATTATTAGAATTTGTTTAAACATTCGTCCTAATATAAATAATAAATGTTTCTATTGGCACAATATTAAAATTACCTCTAGGTTAAATATATTGGTTGTATAAACTTATTTTTAAATTGTGAATTTTAACATCTTTTATTGTTAGGTTTTTGAAAACTCTAACGAGTTCAAAAACATTGGAATCTCTATTTTTAGGTATGATGCTACAATGGCTATTTTTTTTCTTATCTCTATTTGTTTGGGGTCGGTGTAGCATGTCTTCTTCTTCTATACCTTTTTATTTGCCGTCATCCCAAAATCACCACCTTCCTAGCCATATCATCTAAAGTAGAATTATGAAAAAAATCTAACGAACTCAAATAACACGGGCTGTCTTGTTTACATATTTGAGATATTACCATAGGAATAGTTTTATTTCATCCTTGTAGGGTAGCGTCGTTGTACCTATTAGTTTCGTTTTGCCCCCGTCCGGCTAATTCATAACCACCATCTCATAACCAGCGTTAGTTCATAACCAGCTGTATGACGTCTTAACTACATTTTATTTGGACAAACAGCTGCAGTCTGAAAATGCCTACCCACCATACTAAGGTTTATAATTGCATGCATAAATCTATATCATATGGTCGATAATGCTTGTGACGCTATTAGGTAAAGAGCAGTACTTTATTCTGTTTTAGCCTTTTCTGCACACGGTGTGATAAAGAATATTATTTGAAAACTAAATAAATATAAATAAATATTGCTGGACTATCCACACAGCAATTTTAGCAGAATTGAAGAAAACCTACAACAAGAAGTAGCACAGCTGATTTCTTCGTTTTTTTCATACTAAAGTGTTCCCATTGATTAACACCTTAAGCGCCAGGTGACCGACAAACAATACATTTTCTATTGTGTCTCATTGTCTGGCAGTTAAGGTGTTAAATTGTTTATGAGTATTACCCCTGAAAGATGGCAAATGAATTCAAAGTCACCCTGTACGCGTACGATCCCGAAATAAAAAGAAATTCTATTAAAAAGTCACAAAGTGGAAGGAAATAAAAAACTTTTGCAATCATCAAAACGTTGGCTTTCAAACATGTTTAAATATTTATGAAAATGTGTGTATATTTAATTTGCTGAAACTTCTTCTGGAAGTATACTTTTATCTTTGTTCAATCTTCTTACAGTTCGAATGGAGTGTGCTGGATATTCTTAGAGTTCCGTAGTAAACAAGGAACCTCTATAGTTTCGCCATGTGGGTCCGTCTGTCCCCAGCTTAGCACAGAGACTATTAGTACTAGAAAGTTGTAATTTGGCACAGGTATATATACTGACCACGTCAACAAAATTAAAATAAAGTTATGATAAACACTTTATTTTACTTTACTAAAATTCACAAGAAAGCAAACAAAAAGAAAGAATAAAATTTCGTTCACTTACTTTTTTAATATAAAAACCAAACTACTGAACTTATTTCGATAAAATTTATTTGGAACCACCTCAGAAAAATGACCTACCAACCAAAAATAAAAACATCAAAATGAATTCATAATTGACGGAATAATCGCGTAACATACATACAAAACAAAACATACAGTCCAAATGAGAAACTCCTCCTTTTTGAAGTCAATTGAAACTGAACTGAATTATGTAAATTCCTCATCACCCATGTTAAAAGGATCAACCAAATCAATAAAGAAATTTTGTGAGAAAACCAATTTGTTATTCTAGTAATACCTTAAGTATTATAGAAATTTCCAACGTGGTCTTTTCCCTGTTAAAAGAATAAACACACATTTTCAGATCCAAGTTTCTTGCTGTACTTACGATATTCATTTATTAAGCCCATCCAAGCCCAGGTGTTTTCTCACAAGAAGTACTAAGTTATACTTTTTAGACTTTTAAGTCTCTTAAGGCATTTGCATTACCAGCTTTTGAAAATTTAAGTACTGACTGTGGAACTGAGAAAATTTTACTTATAAAATATATTTTCTTGTAAAAGATAAGGTAATTTCATAAATAAGCAAGTTGTATGCTAAGTCCCCGGTACTAAAATAAGTTAATGGCCATCAGAAATGCATGCATATAAAAAACCCCAAAAGTGACCAGAACGCAATATCACGCCTGTTATGTAACAGACAGAGGAGTGCTTAAGGACATTTATGTTTGGCTAGTTGTGTCGAATAAATGTCTCATGAAATTGGGCCAGCCATTTGCCATCAACCGGGCACACGAAATTACAGATGTAAAATCCCAACAACACTTTTCCCGACTCGGGAATCTAACTCAGGACCTCATACTCAGCAGTAGCGCTTGCTACCAGTGAGGCAGTAACCTAACCATTTTACGATTTAAGTCAATAGAAATAAGACGTTGCCTTTAGAAGAGTAAATAAATATCCAAAGAATGTGAGCCTTAACTCCTTATACATACGTGCCTCCTACTCCTCTCTTTATATGTGTAGTGGGTGCGTTAGCTACTGTTAGCTACTGCTGAACATGGGGTCATGACGTCAATTCCCAGGTCGGGCAGTGTTATTAGGTTTTTCTCTCTGGGATTTATTATTTTCATAGATCAGAGTTTTTATTTCTGCCCGGTTGATGGCAATACGCTTGCTCCCGTGCCCAATTACTTCTTTCTTTCTCTAAAAAATAAACCTAGCCCCATACTAGGAATATCTCCTGTGTCGTGGGTGCGTTAACAAACATTTAAAGTCACATACACGAACAGACAGTAAAGGAACAACAACACTAAGGCCATAGAAATATTTTTTCCATGCAGGAATCGAACCCAAGAAGAAACGTGTGTCTTCTAGCATAATAACACTAGCACTTCGCCGATATCATCACAGGTGGCACATGTGGTGATGATTAAACAATGGAATACAAACACTAATCCATGAAAAACTGTCAACATTTTTTGTCGGTGTTACTCCCAAGAGTCCCAAGGAGCCAAATGCTCAACGAGTATGTGTGCCAAAAACGACACCAACCATTAACTACTAAGTCGCTTGTTTATTTGTAAGTGTAAACATTAATACGGAATGATGCGAACAAAAAGACGTTCATATTTATAACTAGCTATGTCGCGACTTTATCCGCCTGGAATTTAAGAAGACATGAGGTTTTTTTTTTGCGGAACACTTTTTTTTTAAACAAAAATAGCCTAAGTGTAGGTTACTCCATAACACATTAGCTATCTACTAGTGAAAGTCGGAATCAGTGACACCGTTTTGTAAATTATCTCGAACAAACAGAAGACAGACAAACAGACAGACAGACATTTTTTCAGACACCGTGTAAACTTTTGTCTTCGATTCGTAGTAAAAAGTTGTTATTTGGACATTACAAACATACTTTCTTTTATTTATTTGTATTGAAAAAATATTGTAAAATAAAACTTCTTTCGCATATCAATCCATCACAAAGCCACAAGACTCAGCTTGAGTTCGACCAGAAGATCTAACGTTCCAAGACCACACGCTTGGAAGATGGCTTCCAAGCGTGTCTCACAACCAAAACTCCTACATATGGTATCTTCATTCCATTATATCCATGTTATTCATTGCTAAGTTTAAGACACCCCATGTCATCCCATAGTGACGTAAGAGCGTCTCAAGGATTACGCCAATTGGATGCAGTAAACCATGATAAACCCTTGCTTGACAAATTAATGGATTTTGATGTAAATGTTTCAAATAGGCTGTAATTTATTTTCAAAACTAGGATTTAAAGGGACTAGGTGTACTAGTTTGAAAGGAAAAGTACGAAGTCTACGAGAACAAAACCGCGGGCGAAGTGCTACTTTCAAATAAGCAGACAAATATATTTTAATTGTCTGTAGTAATGTATCTAAAGTAAAACCTGGCATCAAGCGGTTAAGCAAGTCAAAATTTACCTCAGTATACTTTCAGCATAATTATTATCGTTTGTAGAAAATAACGAGGCAAACCGGGACCTTTTAAAAATGTAAAGCACTTTGAATACAAAATGAGGGGTTACGTTAAAGGAATCATAATGAAAATACTCAAAAATATCTCTGAAAACAGCATGATTTTTAATTCCCCCCGGGTTTATCTTAAATATTTTTTTATTCCAAGTTTGTCTAGGTCATCATCACAAAAAAACTCAGAGCCTTGTTAGCGTGGCTATGTATTATGACTGCTCTCTTTGTCTCGGGCACTAATAATCCCAGCCTTTATCTAAGTCGGCCTTTATCTTTACTCAAGAAATACCCACGTATGAAAAATAATTAAAATAATCTTAACAACATAAATCATAACGTAACGTCACGTTGGGCAAATGTACACCCAAATTTCGCATACTTAAACTCAGTATTAGTTCATATACAATACGGTTGGCGCAGTGGTTGAGCCATCGGCTGCTGCGCCGTGTGTTGTGGGTTCGATCCCCGCACGGAACAAATATTTGTATGACCTACAGGTAGTTGTTCTGGGTTTGGCTGTTTGTGCATGTGAGTTTAAATGTTTGTAAATGCATCCACGACACAAGAGAAATTCCTAGTATGGGGCAACATTTTTATGAAAAAATAAAATGAAAAAATAGACAGAATCACAAAGCTTGTCATTAAACAATTTCATCAAGATAATTCCGCTGAAACCCCAAAGTTTTGCTGAAGAATTTAAATGCGATGCTTAAAACACAATTAATATTCACTACATGGACGTTTATAACGAAGAGACACGGAATATTTCCGTAAACACAACCCTTTTCTTGTAACACGGTTAACAGAGATAGCGCCCCAGTATTCAGGTTTCAAAAAATTAAATTTTCTTACAACGCCGTCATGTTGTTAAGTAAACCGGTAAAAAGCAGTTCAAGCCGCAAATAGCTTCAGGAAAGAGGATCTGCAAAAGAAACCAACTCCAAAAGCGGTTATTAAAATTTCACAAGCAATTTCAAACTTTATTGTTTCGGTCATAAAGTTCTTAATAAATATGGTGTGTGAGTAAAATTAAGTTTGTTTGTGTATTCAGGGTGTACCAAATAAGTTTCGCGACATGTAGTACGGGCCCAGTGGTGTTAATTTTAAAAGTTGGAAAAAATAATTTGTGTCTGAGAAATGCGGCATTGCTAAGAAAATGTATGGTGTTGCGAGGAAATTGCATGTCCGCGATTAAACGCGGGCTTTTGAGGAAAACTGCAGTGGGAAATATTTATTTCTAGCAATTTATCAAATGTCAGCTTGACTCTTTCATTCGTTTTATTCTCGTCTCTGAGATCACTGTGGAATGATTTATTTTTATACTCGGGTTGGTTTTGTTTGATTTTATTACCAGCTTCTAGGTTAGTGAAATTATCCGTGATTTTGTCCCAGAATATAGGTTAACCTAGTTTGTGAAGCAGCAGTGATACATCAAAAAGTTCAAAATTGTATATTCTATTAGGTTATAGGGAAATCAAGAGTAAATTGCACGTATCTACTATTTTAATTTGAAGTTAAATAAAATAGTCTGCCATGTATTTGTAGTGGTCGTACGCACTCCTGCTGAAATGAAGGTCGTAGTTTTGATTCCCGGGTTAGGCAAAGTATTATTGGGTTTTCAATCTGGGACTTCTGAGAAGCTGCCCGGATCTGGATTTGCGCCCAGTTGATGGCAATAGACTTGCCACCGCTATACATATGTATACTTACGTAATAAGGAAAATGTTTGTGTCCTATATTATGTAGATACCCCTCTGCCTAACACATCGGGAAATACAGTCATGATGTTATGTTTTACTTTTCTGAAAGAAACAAATTACACGATAGATCCCAAAAATTGTATCTGAATATTCTTAACTAACAATTAAAAAAATGTATTAATTGAATCATAATTTTATTCGTCATTTAATTTATATGAATGGGTCACAAGTAGTCAAAATAACTAATATTAATTACTCAAAATTATTTAAGAACTTTTCAAATAATTCATATTTAAATGAGAAGAAAGTTCCTTCTCTAAAATGGGTCAGGGCTCGTTAACGATGCTAAAACTAAAGCCGTTATTAATATTAGAATTAGCAAAAACTATAAAAATATTTACATAAACATAACTAAGAAAAGCGTATTTGTGTTTTGATTTCCAAAGAAAATAATTAGGTTCACAGGACATCGACGCACGAGCTGATAACATGAGTTAAGTACACGATTGTGATCCTCAAGGAGTTGACATTTTTAGTCGGCTTATCTTAAATTCTTAGTATTCTTCTGATTCTATTTTACTTAAACTGATATAAATATGATTTCTATCTAACCTAATCAGATTTTAAATGAAATATGTTAATTGTTTAACACCTTAACTGCCAAACAACGAGACACAATAGAAAATGTATTGTTTTTCGGTTTAAAAGTTTAGTTAAAGTATAAAAAACATCAGAAAAAATGTGTAAATAGGATAAAACCGACGAGAAATGTCAACCCTGGGAGGTTCACAATCATGTAGCTACTTAACTCCTGTTTCAATGAGTTTCAAACTAATTATTTTCTTTGGAAATCTAAACACAAACACGCTTTTCTTAGTTATTTATTTTCAAATATATATGTTTAAGTAAATATATGTATTCTCTACAATCATGTACTGCACACATGGTATAAGGGTATGCATTAATTTACCGTCCACCCTATTGCATTGTCATTCATGTTGTACGGTCCATCCGTACAATTCATATGTTTTCACGACCTATGTTGCGCAGCGGGCGAAGGTCTGCCTGTGACACAGGAGGTTGCGGGTTCGATTCCCGCCTTGGGACAAAATTTTGGACGATCTACCAAGATTTGTTCCGGGTGTTCTGGGTATTTGATATGTCATGTATAGTAAAAAAAATATATCCAAGTAATGTATTGTATTAAGTATATCAGTCATCTAGTTTCCATAACTAGTATCTAAGCACCTAACGGTGATGCTGTGTGGATTGTCCAGCATTATTATTTTATTTTATTTTATATTTTTTTACGTTCAATAAGCAGTTTTCTGTTTGCATTCAACATGATAGTGAGCATTTCACAAGAAGAATCTATGTAAATACCTTCAGTAAAGTCAGATCTATTTATAAAATCCTTACTGAATATCAACAGCTGTTTTCATAAATTTTACGATAGATTTTAAGTCAATGTAGTTGAAAGTAGGCTTAGACTCGGCTTACTACAGAATTAAGTATCTCAGAATGGACACAAATTTGAAATAATTTAATGCTAAGTGATTGTGAACTTTCAAGTTGTCTAATAATTAAATACATTATTTATTAGACAAAGTTTTGCAATGAATATTTTTTCACCGGAAAGTTTTAAGTGTTATTAGATGTCAGTAATTGTATTTAATGGGTTTGAAAAACTTGTAAATTAGTTTTACTTTATTATGATACTGGTAACATCTACATTTCGCCAATTATGTTGAAGTCATACGTTATAGGAGGCGAGCCTATTACCATCAACTGAACACAAATCCAGACTCCGGGCTACTACTAAAAAGTAAAAACCCAATAACATTTTGGCTGACTCGAAGATCGAACCTTGGACCTCATGCTTAGCAGTAGCTCTTCCAAACACTAGACTAACGAGGCAGTACAATAATGGTACATGTATATATAATATCACTAAATTACTTTTCAGTAAACAATGCTTGTGTAAAATCTAATTTAAAATTTCCTGCTAGCCAAAGAAAATTAATACACTTTTAATCCCACCAGGCAAAGCCACAGTACATAGCTTGGTAAAAACAAATGATAAGAATTTACTTTATCTATTAACCTACTTCCGAACTTGTCTGAACAATTGACTTATTTTCAAACTTCCAATGTAAGCGGCTAATACACTTTGGAAAATATCATAAAATAACTATCTACTTATTGCATCTAACTTTCTCGCGAACTATCACGTAATATTAAGGAAGAAATATTGTGTATTTTCCTATACTAAAAGTATTTTATTTAAGTATGGAGAAAAATAAAGCATTAACGTTGCTAAAGTTTTACACAGAAAGCATTATAGCTTGTAATTTTCTAATTCAACAGCCGTTTACCGACATGACATAGAAATTTTCAAATGCCAAATTAACTTTTGTAAAAGTTTATTATTTAATCAATAAAGAAATCTATTAATACGTACATGAAAAGAAAAAAAAATCACAGGGATCGAAAAATTCATCCGCATCACTGTCAGTGGGAAAAGTCCCCGAAAGGCTCATTCTTCGGCCAAAAAAAGGCCAACCTTCTGCTCACATGAAGAGTCGACCAAACGTTTCGCGATGTCCCGAAAAACTAAATGAGTAAAAGTAGGTACTGTGAAAGACTTGTCCAGGATTGTAGTACTAATGGCACACGTATTGATTAATATTTCGTAACTATTCGTAGAATTAAACTATTAATAACCTTCCAAATTAGCCTGTCAGCCAACGCGAGCCATCCGTGTCTAAACATTTTCAATTCCAGATAGGTATGGACTACCACTAAGCGTATCATTTACTTATTTAATATCTGTGGAGGTTGGTAGGCTGTCTAGGCGCTTGACTGATTAAAAGGGACATTAGGCACTTGAAATAATTGTTTTTCTATTGTGTCTGCTAATTTGGACTTGATCGGTTAGTACCTATTGTCTTTCAAATAAGTGTCATAATTAATTGATTGTGTCACACATTTCGCGAATTTTTGTTGGCATGTCTGTGTGTATGTATTTATGTTATTATTTCGTGCTGAAGCAGCTGAACAGATTTAGATAAAATTGGGTATGTGGGTAGCTCATAACCTGGGTTAAAACATAGGCTTGCTATTCCGAAAAAGTGTAATATTCGCGTGAGAATTTCGAATCATCTCATGTTGATATTTTAACCTCAACATCGCGGGGGACTATTAGCAAATAAATAAATAAACTTCACAGTTCATATAAATTTTGATCACCGGTCAAAAGTTCTTCCACAAAAGGATGAACCCGATTGAATCAAACACGAACGGATATTGGAACGTACGTGCAATATTTACCTTTGGAAATATTTGTAGTTCTCATGCTTTTTAGATACGACAAAAATATATTTTGACTCAGCACATATGAAGTAGATAAAATAAAATAGTGACTTGAATTTAAAGATCATTTAATTAGAAACCAAGAAGGGATCACTACTCAACTTATTTATTTTCATAAAATAACCATTTGTTTTTTTGATACGAGGTGGAAAATCTGACTAAAAACCACCCCGGTGTTCCATCTCACACCTACGCCGGGGGTCGCGAGAACGTACGATCCTTCCGCAATTTCATAAAATAACCATGTCCAACTTATACGCGAGTACTAAAAAGTAAAACGATCCAAGCATCTTTGTGAAATTTTTCATTTTTAATAATAACGTTTTAAAAACCCCCGAACAAAAGAAAGTACAACCCTATCAATTTTGTAACAAAGAAATAATAAATTGCGAGATGTTTGAAACAATACGGTATTATTAAAAGAAATGAAGGACTACCATTTTCTTTTATATCTTTTCACCCTACTACATGTTAATACTACTCATTAAGTGTAACCAAAGATTTTTTGACAAGTGATATATTTTTGCAATTAATTATTTGGAAAGGGTTTTAACTCGAGCCGCCTAGGACCAAATGTTGAGGTCGGCTTTCCGTCAATTATAAACGGCCGAGTCCTAGAATTTTTTTATGAGGCAACTGCCATTTGCACTTTGTGACCTCAATAATATTATGTACTTTTATTATTTGAAAACAAAAATAATTCGTTTTACGGTCTTTATTTTATTTTATTGCTTTTAAGAAAATTTACAGAAGAAGAGAGCCAATTACAAGTTTCCACTTATATAAACTTATGTATAAAATTGACATATGGTCAACGGTTAAAGATATAAAAAACGTGAGGAGAGTTAAACATAGAAACAACTTAAGAGAATAAAAACACCAAGTTAGAATTCAAAGAAAAAGTTATTCAACATTTTTTTCAATTTCTTGACACTATTTGTGAATAAATCAAGTTCAACATTCTGGCACACCCTGTTGAATATTCGACATGCTCTTGAAATATATGTATTTTATCTATAAATAGTATTCACAATAGGTACATGAAGGATATGACGTCTCCGAAGAGACATGGACGGTACATGAAGTCCAATCTTGGCCACCAGCCCAGGGACGTCAATAGACCCGTTCGTTATACTAAATAGGAAAGCAAGATCTGCAATTTTTCTTTAGGTCTCTATATCCTCGCACTCTTAAATTAAGATTGAACGTGGCCAGAGTAATATGAACATATACTCGTACTTAGCCTTGAAATCCTCTTTTTAATTGTCATGTTTGTTAATAAATAAATTCTAAAACGTGAGTAATAAATGATATTAATTTCTTGGTTTTAACAAATTAACAGTAATACATACTCAGTTTTAAAATTGGTCACACCCTACTACATAGAACTGAAACAATCCTGGCGAAATGCGGGTGTAATATGGGTACACCTCTGCCAATCCCTTATGGAAATGCGCCGTGCTAACTTTACTACTAACCGTGCGAACTTGTACACGTCAACAAGTACTTGGTAAGTATAGTCTCCGGCACGTAAGTTGGCAAGCTTCTGGCGTAGTAGGGGTAAGTTCGCGCATCGTACACTTAGTGGAACAAAAACGTGGTAACTTTTATTGATTGTCATTATTTTATGGTTGTTGCCATCATTTATATTTAATCATGTCTGTTTAGAAAAAAGTTTAAGACTGGAGTGGAATTCGTATAGCTTATTGGATGTTATAAATAATATGCATACGAGGAAACTATGCTCAAAAATGAAGGCAGAAAAAGGCATACCTTTTTTCGCCAGTATTTTTGAGTAATCCAACTTTCAGACCAATCGGAATTTTTAAGGACACTATCCTATCCTATTATAATATACATAATAAATGATTTTAATATTTGTATATTTAAATCATTTATTATGTATGTGGACGTTTGGCGGTTCGCGCAGTGGACTGATCGATTCGATTCCCTTATGGATCAAATATTTGTATGTACGAGTATACAGGTAGTTATTCTGGATCTGGCTGTTTGTGTTTGTGAGTTTGAATGTTTGTAAACGCACCCATGATACAGAAGAAATTACTTGTGTGTACCTAAAAATAAAGAATTTTGATATTGATTTCACATATCTCTTATGATTTGATATGATTAAAATAACTGGGATAGATTTTTATGAACATAATTAATAAGTCTAAATGGAAATTACATTAAACGTACTTCACTTACTTACTTTCAAAATAAAAGGTTAACTTTTTACGAGCCAACAACGCGGTACAACATTCTGTAACTTTTTTAATAGCATAAATCATGAGTGTTGTATTAAGGTGTAAGATAAGGCTTTTATTAAAATGTAGTAATACGTGTACGTGAATAATATTACACACAGCATGCCGTCGCGCCTCTATTCCCCGATGGGTTAAGCAGAAGTGTGCCAATAGCAGGTACACCCCCTGTGCGTGTCATGCGTGTCTTGTGTTCGATTCCCACACGGAACAAATACTTGTATAACCTATAGGTAGTTGTATTGGGTCTGGCTGTTCGTATATGTGACTTTATATTTTTGTTAACACACCCACCGCACGATACAGAAGATATTTCTAGTGTGAGGCTAGGTTTTTTTTTAAAGAAAGAAAGAAGTAATAGGACGCGGGAGCAAGCCTATTGCCATCAACTGGACAGAAATCAAAACTCTGATTTATGAAACTAAGATATCCCAGATGGATAAACCTAATAACACTTTGCCCAACCTAGGAATTGACTTCATGACCTCATGTTCAGCAGTAGCTAACAGCAATGAAAAGATTTTGCTTTGTAAATAAGTTTACAGTGACCGTTTGTTGGCTGTTTTAGATGTTAGAGATTTAAGCTATAAATATTTAGAACTCTGTTATGGATTTATCCTATGAAGCTGAGATGTCGGAACTTAAAATGAACTAAAAAGAGACTCAAAGATAATTCGGTATTTCATTAATACGAGTACTTTTCTGGGCAAGCAAAGAGAGAACTTCGTGTTGTAGTTTTCTACACGTTCGTCTCCATCCGTCGTAGCAGCTACGAGAATGGCGTAGACAGCTACGAGAATGGCGTAGACAGCTACGAGAATGGCGTAGACAGCTACGAGGTCGTAGCACCCTACGTTGTTCTAGAATGACTTCCATAGAAAACAATCTAAGCAAAATATCTTTGATAAAAAGAAAAAATCTCAAACTGTAGTAACAAGACTAAAACAATATTTAATAGACAGAGAATTTTAAGAATAAACCTACTGAACTAGGTACGAACAATACAGTAGACAATTCTTCTTCATAACAAAACATAACTTTATAGTAAACAAACCACAAATTATTAAAAACTTTTAATCTGTTTGCCAAATTTTCAATCCGTGAGTAGAAAGTGTTAAGCCGGTCTGCGTCACCGTCTGGGTTTCTTAAATTTTTAAAAAGCCATTCTGCGATTCAACGCGGAGACGGATCATGTATTTAAATTCGCACAGAAAAATCTTTAGCGCTGCGTGATGCAGTAAATATAATTATAAAACTAATGATAAATCCACTACAAAAAAAAACTTCGGATTCGGAAGTCGGTAGCAATAAAACATCTAAACATCAAAATGACAACTTGCAAAAGAAGTGTATTTTTCGGGTAGTCCCCCCATTAATTCATAAACCAATACTTACTTTGTAAACATTATAACATCATCAAAATATACAAAGTATATCAAAAACTCAAAAGTAATTTTTGTTCTTTGATGCCTAATAGTTTTTGGAACGAAGTTCCTTATCGCGCGTTATGAAAGGGGGCTAGACGGAAAAAATTAAGACGAAAAGTTGTAACGACACTTTTAGCTACAATTGTAAGCCGTGCGGCGTGCGCGTGTTTCTCTGTCTGTCTCTCTCTCTCTCTCATAGAAAGCAAGCCAGTTATTTTTGTTTCGTCTTTCTATTTCGCATTGAACAGTGTGGTGTAGCGACGATTATTTTTGTTGAGTGTATAAAGGTTTTTTGGACATAATGAAAAATAATAACAAAAGGAACTTCGTTCCATCCGGGTGTCCCTTGACACCACTCAAGTTTTTTTTTTTAAATTTTCCCCGTACTAGGCAATTCTCTTGTATCGTGGGTGCGTTTACAAACATTTAAAGTCACATACATGAACAGCCAGACCCGGAACAACTACCTGCTAAATAGTTGAAACAATTGTAATATAGACTTTTGAGTTAGATGCAAAAACCTCTTTAGTCACTGTTTTCTCTCGATAATGTTACCACCTTCAATCTAGATATTATACAAAAAGTAATGGCCGTGAGTTACTCTTGCAAAAATCGAGATCTTCCTGGGCCGATGGTGGAGTATCGTCTGACCAAGCAGATCTTGATCGGCAAGATTAAACAAAACTCATTGAATGTATAACCCTCGTCCTTTATGAAGTCGGTAAAATCGAAGTAATGATACTAATAATTTTGTGACATGTTAATAAAAGAAATATCTTTGGGCTCCACATAGCTTGCTACGCCAAGCTACGGCATAGCTCTCTAGGATTTGCTACAAATTTGTAGACTACATGATTATTACAATTAATCGTACTTTCAGACCTTATTTTATACGACGAGTTTGAAGTTATTTTGATTTCAAGGAAAAAATATATTAACTAATTAACTAAGCAGAAGGTTAAGCTACGCTTGCTGAAGTCAGTCTGTGGATGGGTGACCATTCGTAACGTATCGATACTACTCCGTGCCTCGGAAAGCACGGTAAGCTGGTCCCGGCTGTTATTTGTAGATCTTTGAACCGGAAAGTCTGACAACCAGTCTTGAAAAGGGGTGTTGCGCAGTTACTGGGTTATGGAGGTAACATGGCAGTCGCTCCATGCAAAGTACTGGTATAAAGCTGCAACTAGCTAGACTGGAAGTCAACCCCAACATAGTTGGACAAAGGCTAGCCAGATGATGATATTAAGTTTACATGTTCAAACTGTCATAAACTTTCTAAACCACTAGGTAACGCAAAATCTTTGTAATTAACACACAGTTTAAGAAACTTCATCGTTTATTAACCACTTACCTAATCTCTCCCTCAGCTCTTACCTTTGCTTTTTCGACCAAAATTAACATTAAATTGTAATTAATTAGCTGTTTAAATTGTATTTTGAAAGTAAACCGTCAAAGTTTCACAGTATCGGTGATTCAGGTAACTTACATATACAATTAATTTTAACTTTGCCATATTGATCTGAATTTCGTGTGATATTTGCTGTATGTTCTGAGAGATTTCTTAATTAACTGTTAGTTAATATCGAATGACGTAGGGTATTTAATTTTAATCAGCTATAATAATAAGCCTTTGGGTGGAATTATTATAGTTTTCGACGGCACGGTTGGAGCAGTAGCTGAGCGATTGGCTGCTGCGCTGCGTGTTGCGGGTTCGATTCCCGTACGTAACAAATTTTAGTATGGCGTTAACAGGTTCCGTGTCCGTGTATGTGAGTTTAAATTTTTGTAATCGTAAGTTCCTAGTGTGGGGAAAAGAAATTGTCTTAGAACTTTAGTATTAGCCGTAGAACCGATAGTCGTTGGGGCAAATAGGTTCTCATGTGGCAGCCACGTACGAGAAGAAGCAACGTGGTTATGCCCCCCACGACGTAGGACGATCTAGTGAAGATCGTAGGAAACCGATGGATAGCGGCAGCGCAGGTTCAATCGTTGTGAAAACCTTTGGAGGAGCCTTATAACCAGCAGTGGACATCTTTTGGGTGAAATGATGATGATTTTTATAATCTAATTTAACCTCAA
This sequence comes from Phlogophora meticulosa, assembly GCA_905147745.2. Lineage (NCBI taxonomy): Eukaryota > Metazoa > Arthropoda > Insecta > Lepidoptera > Noctuidae > Phlogophora > Phlogophora meticulosa. The sequence continues at coordinate 5,805,946 of LR990528.1, read as the reverse complement.
GACTTTTCTCTTCCTATTAATTTTCTTACTACTAAGAATCGTGACTTGTCACTCCATTTCAATTTGTCAACAGTTTTGTTTCCATTTATTCCAGCCACCTGGTAGAGTGCTTACAAGTATCGTCAGTTGTACTGTCTTTATTTTTCGTATGAAGGCGTTCCAATTAGTAGGCGATCTGACTCAAGCTTCTTACGGCACGTTGCTGGCAGATTAATGACGTAGCTTAACATAAATTAGTCACAGCATCAACATAAGAAAGCCCATTCATTTTGTTTATAAACGTAAGAATTCCAAATTTGAAATGTGTTTGTGCTGGTTATAAAAGATTCGCTTGGGATATAAATACTGAAATTTTCCACACTAGCTTTCAGCAAAGAGGCTTTATTTTGTGAAACACAAGAACTTTTACACTTTCAAAGCGTAGCCTATTATCCCGATGACTTAGCCAGCTAAGAATAATGTCACAAGTAACGAACGCAAGGCTTCCCATTAAAAGTTCATGCTGACACTACAGAAAGTACAAACTTAATTATGTCGAGTAGAAAATTTATAAGACGCCACTAATTTCCTTTAAAATTGCCTTTGGTTAGGTTCAAGGATGAGCAATCTAAAAGTTGGCAATATTGCATGACTGTCAAATAGGTATTTTGATTCATTTATTAATATAAATTAATAAATTTATGATTTTTACTTATTTAAATATACACAATTATAATATAAAACGAACTATATACGTTTGTATGTTTATGCAAAAACAAAATTAAATAAAAAGCCGACTTATTAAGACACTCAGTAATCAGTCATAGACTTAAAATAAATTTAAATCTTTACAACAATTAAATCCAGATTCATACCATAAGCGTTTTTCTTCTTCTTTCAGTTACAATTTGTAGTGCCACCCCTAAGTTGTATTTGAAAATTTTACTAAATCGTTGTTTAGCGATACAAAGAACCAAGGTATAATCTATTTACAGCGCATTCTATCTTCAAAATCTCATCGATGTAGTGACTAAAACGGTTGTGTGACATACTCAGACAGAAGTTTGACACCTCTCTATATTAGTGGAGTGGAGACAGTAACTTTTATTGCAATACACTATTAAATGACAACGAAAAACGTGTTGCAACTTACCAGATACAAAATCCACTACAAATATATATAAACTCCCCTACATAATCATAAATATGGAAACCTCTCTCACGAAAATGCAAGCAAAACAAACATATTACTCATTCAACCTCACATTTCCGGGAAATAAAAAAAATATTTTCAACGTTTTTGTCTCCATAAAAAATAGGAGTATCATAGGGATAAAAATACGAGACGTCACAATATAAATCTTCGTTAGGCTTTGATAAGTGCGCCTTACGCCCCTCGGGTTATAACAATGACGACCGATGTGGCGCGGCGGGCGAAGGTCCGCCTGCGACGCAAGAGGTTGCGGGTTCGATTCCCGCCTTGGGACAAATGTTTGTACGATCTACAAATATTTGTTCCGGGTGTTCTGGGTATTTTCTATATATATAATAAAAATATCTATCTATGTAATGTACTGTATTAAGTATATCAGTCATCTAGTACCCATAACACAAGCTCTGCTTAGCTTGGGGCTAGATGATGCTGTGTGGATTGTCCAGCAATATTTATTTATTTATTATTTATTTAATGGATACCATAACTTACCTACATCTTAACTTCTTGACAAATTTTGGCCATTTAGACCACTTTAGTGGGCTCCCTATTCCATTTATGGAAAACGCTGTCTTACAATAAAAGGGACGGATTGAGACCCTTACCTAATTTTCACTGAAAAAGGGATAGCAATACGAAAAGTGTAGATGATAAATTGAATGGATTAATCCGACATACTGTGATTGTTTGTGTTGTCCGAAGCACAACACAGTGATTTATTCAGGTCTTGAAAGAATTAAATTAAATTAAAACTGAACGTGTTGTTTACTTAACTTTTAGTCAAGTCGCTTTTCACACACAATATGATTAGGAATCCTGGGGAACTAAGTCCCTTGGCATTTACCTTATATTTATGTAATTTACGTACGACGTAATTTTTTCAAAATTAATTTAGGAGGGACAAACAATGTTTAACTACCCCGTTGGTCTTGTTTTCAAATGCTCGACTGCTAAGAATGAGGTCCTGATTTCGATTTCTCAAATAGTCATTTTGTTTAGCCATTCCACATTATTTATTGAAAACGGAAGCCACTAAAAGCTCTCTAAAGATAAATCAAAACAAAATAATAAAATAATTCTGGATGCAACGTTTTGAAATGACACCCTTTTCCTTACAACTCATTTTAAACATCCGTATTCCAAGTCATCATTACCGTTTTTAATGCCTGATTCACCTTTATGTCTTTATAATATTCCTGTTTCGCACACTGACTTTCCCTTGCATGGGGAAATTACTCTGAGTTCAGGGAGGGAATGGAAGCGTAGAGGTATATTAAATGGGAACGTGTATATATTTCATTGGTAGGTAGGTAGGGGGAAGCCTGTGCAATAATGTTTATGATAACGATTATCGTTAAATTACTGTGTATTTTTTATTTCTTTTTTATATCTTTATACATTGATGGCGTACAGGGCACACTTAATGACATGAAGTATTGTTAATTTATGTAAATTTATTGTGTTTGATTGTGGCACAGACCACTCAAAGACTAACCTGCCAGTACTCAGTATTTTATTTATTAGTATTTCTACTTCCATTTATTTTTATAAATAAAACTGGATGTTAATAAACATCAACGACGACAGTAAAAGTAAAGTAAATAGTCCAAACTTAAAACTACGTTAAATTAACGTATCGGCCATTTTCAACTACGTTTGTTTCGAATTCCGCGAATTAACAAATCTATCCACAAACCGCTCCAAAGTTGAGACATCACTGTCTCTACGAGAATAAATTGCTCGAGTTGTAGCCCGACCAAAACGGGCGAAAGCCTCCTGAGGGCAATTCAGGGCAAGAAATACTATTATAAAGAACTTTTCACACAGTACCCACAAAGCTTTCACGTGTCACTTAGTACTACAAAAAGTCGCGAAAAATATTAAATTGTTATTCTCATTTCAAAAGAGGGACATAATTCATTTCAGGGAAATTATTTCAGCATGAATAGAATTCGTTTAGGTTTTCGCAGTGTCAGAAATTTAAAACAAAATGATTAATTAATAGGAAAATATAAAACATTTTAAGTTCATTTAGTTTCAGCCTAGCCTTTTCCTAACCATTTTGGGGTTGGCCTGTCTAACTGGTTGCAGCTGGATACTGGTATATTACATGGAGCGACTGATTATCTGACCTCTACTAACCATTTACTGGGCAGCACGATAACCCTTGGTACGACTGATTGTCAGATTCTCAAGCTTCTGACTACCCGTAACCATTGTCAAAGATCTGAAAATGACAACCAGGACCAACGGCTTAACGTACTTTCCGAAGTACGGATTCGTCTCAGTATGAAATTGATGGTCACATACCCATTACCACCCGTGCAGCTGTGCGACTGAAAACAATATTCTTGATTATTTTTATGTAGTTAATCCTTTGATTTCTAACAACACCAACGCATATAGAGGGAGAAAAGTTCCTTTCAATCTTAAATGGTACCTAAGTTTACAAAAAAACTTCTTTTGATTTAATACATGTATGAAACATCCTTAGCCTTTTCCATAAGTTACATTACTCTTGAGTTTGCACACCCAAGCCGCGCGTATCAACTGGCTCGTATGTTATCTTACAACTTTTTTTATTCCCTTCAGCTCCTTATTATTGTTCCTAGATTATTCTTATATTCATTCTAGTTAATGTAGGCATAAGATATTGGCTGTATTCCAATATGGACATTATTCAAAACGCCAGCAGATTTAACAGAAAAAGGTCTCTATAAATGTGAGGGTAACAGGACTATAGCCAATATAAATAGAAAAGTTGATAGCAAATAATAAAGGATTTCCATTCATTTATTTATCTTCTTGTCGAGTCAATAATGTGGCTTTTTAGAAGCTATTTTCGCATTCATATTCGAGTATGTATTGTGGGTATTTATTTCAGCTTTGACGAGGACGATCGGACATTATTTTGAGATTTATATTACTTTCATTTTCAAATATTTTTCTCCTCTGCCAGCCCATACGACAAATAATGTAAAAATATAATAATACCAGCCTGTTACTGTCCCACTGAAGAGCAAAGGCCTCTTCTCATACAGAAAAAGTACGAACATTAATCACCACGTTTGCTCAAGACGGGGTAGCGATTTCAGACTTATATTAGTGTTTCCGTACGATGTTTTCCTTCGCCGATGTCAGTGATGTCCAAGATAGTACTTGCCTAGGTTTGAATCCATAACCACGTGTACAAGAAATGAGGCCTAAACCACTGGGTCATCATAATGATCGTTCGGGGAATCTAATGATAAATAATGTATTAGAGCTTTAAGGGTTACGTAGAAAAACTTTTAACGTCAGCACTGATACCGTTATAATTCGTTTCATAGAAGCGATATAACCATATAGCAGTTTTGAACACCACTAATCAATAGCTAGTGAACATAATACAAATCGTATTTCTATGCTTCTTATGCGTTTAAAGGAGTTATAATACAAGCAGTATTTTGTATACCTAATCCTCCTTTATATTTTTTTAATTATAACGGTAGGTACTTTATTTAAATTGCTTATCTTGATTGAATTTTCTAAAATAAAAGTAATTTGGAATATAAGGTACTTAAACAAAGATAAACCCCCAGCCATAAAGAAAGCAATGTTTTTTAAAAAAAAGTAATTATTCCCAGTAACAGGTCTCATCTCTTTGGCTTGATTCCTCCCCAATAAAGGTTAAAGAACTAATTATGTTGGGGAACACATAAAAGTGACTTTTATGCCTCTTACTTTGACGGTATTTTCTCTTTGGAGCACCCGAGTACTGGCATACGCGACTTATTGGCATTTTTTTTATAAAGCTTTGATACCTTGTTTCAAAAAAAAGTTCTAAGGACGCAAAATAACATTGCAGGATTATTTTTTTATCATTATCTTTTTTCGTGGTTTGGTTTTTACTAATTTTTTACACTTTGATAAAAAATACTACCGTTACGTAAGTCTTGCAACTACATATTTATACATCTTTAAAAAAAAAAAAAAAAAAATACAAAAAAAATACAAAAATAAATAAATAAATAATATATAATACTAATTCTTGCACTTTTTAGGGGCCCTTCCGTTCATGTGTCAGCGGGCTGTATTTCATAAACTGTAATAGGTAGCCAATTGAAATGTTCGCAGTGTGTGCGTGTTAAAAAAATAAAAGGGGCTTAACAAGAAACGTATTAAAAAAAACTTAAACGCTGATACGGAACCCTTCGTGTGCAATTCCGAGACATAAATTAAAAGGAGGTTAGGAACAAGTGTCAAACTAGAAATTACAATTAATTATTTGGTACATTCTCTTAATTAAAAGAAAATCATCTGAGCTGGTCCCGGCATGTTATTTTAGTTTCCATAACATTAAATTTTATGTTAAATAGATTTGCTTTATTTTCATCGTCAATATATACATACACTTCCCCCTTTTTTTATGGGGGTAGACAGATACTAAAGAACGCCATCTGCTACGATCGTTATATACTTCTTTTGCTTCATTGTTAATAAACAATTTTAGGTACAAACCTTGTCTCTTGATTGTTATTATACTATCGCAGCAACTGTACTGTACAGCCAGCAAATCAACGGTGACACTTGTACCACGAAAACCGACCCTTACTGCTTGGACACAAAGGAGCTGTCATGGCATGTTGTAACCACTGATGTGTGGTCGTCTGTAAGCTACCCCATACTGTCAAATTATCCCAATTGAAAATAAACCCTATTCTTTTGTAATAAAGTTGAAGACTATGAAATAAATTTTACATATTAGGGTAGCTTGATGTGTGGTCGTCTTAACCTTAAATTTCATACACATAACACACACCAAACTCACTTATAGGTAAATGAGTGGAGGAAATGTAAGGTTAGCAATAGGCTCGCCACCGATTACATGATACATCTACTCAATCACTAAAGATATACATCTGTAATAATAATAATGCCGGACAATTCACACAGCATCATCTAGCCCCAAGCTAAGCAGAGCTTGTACTAGATGACTGATATAGTTAATACAAACCATTACATAGACAGATATTTTTAATTATACATAGCAAATACCCAGAACACCCGGAACAAATCTTTAGATCGTACAAACATTTGTCCCAAGGTGGGTATCGCACCCACAACCTGTGTCGCAGGACACGAGGACACTCGCCCGCCGTGCCACATAGGTCGTCAATATCTATAGTACACCCATATTTTTCCAGTAATGTTATCGGAAGCGAGCCTATTGCCAACCTTAAATTTCCTAAACTCATTTACCTATAACAAACAGCACAAGAAACAAAACAAAAGCACATTGCGCCTTACAAACCCCGTTAATTAAATTCCTAAGAAAATTGCGGTTACAAGCTGTTTATTATTCACGGAACAGGGAAACTAGTAGGCAATTAAAACACTTACCCCATCGCTATTCGTGCACTAATGCCCTCTTAAATCTGACATGTTGTCGTAGTAAGTCACCGAGTACATTCATGTGTTGTAATTTGGGACCATCTTTCAAGTGGGAAAACGTAGTAGTTCATCTGCCTCCTGGATTAACCTATTAAAACCATGAAAAGATATATGTAGATCTATCTAGAGATGAACTTTAGCCCTGATTCTTAGTTATTTTTATTGAATGGCTTGTGGCTTAATTATGATTGTTTGATCTAAAATTAAGTTATGCTAGCCGAGGTCGGGCCATGCATGGATGACCGTTTAATACATTTCGAGGCTCTTCCGTGCCTCAGATAGTACGTTTAAACTTTGGTACAGGCAGTAATTTGAAGATCTTTGATAGTCGTTCCGGGTAGTCGGAAGCCCGAAAGTCTGACAAACAGTCTAAGAAAGAATACCGTATTTATAAGTCAGGTAAGGTCAGACCTCCACACTACAGTTACTGGAACTGTAGTGTGGAGGTCTGACCAGGATAATAGACAAAAGACAGTGAAAGCGCATTTATTGCTACTTGTCCAAAGTTTAAAATCCTTATGTTAAAGCCTATCCTCCATCATCATTGACATGAGTTTTAATCTAAAAATATGTTTTGTTGTGGGAAAGAAATAGGGATCACTGCCCAGGTTATATCATAGCGTAACCTGGGCTTGAAATAGCCAACGCGCAGTGCGGTTATTAGATTACTTTACTAACCGCTTGCGCGTCGGATACTTTAATGCAATTGTAACACTGGTTTAGAAATATGGAGGTATGAGGAACAGGGTAAAAAGTTCCTACTTCTTTTTAGAAAAGGGACGATCCTCCGACCAGACGGTGTTGTGTCTGATGGGTCTGAAGATTGTTGTCGATGTCTTGTAAGTCGTAAGCCTATTATAGTATAGAGTTAAATGTCCTTAAAAAATATGATCGATCCGAAAGTTGGATTACTCAAAAATACTGGACTTTATTTTATTTTTTCTTTTGTCTCGTAAACCAAAAATGACGACGATATAGTGCGTTGAAATTATTACGCGTGACGTTTGAGTAAGCAAAAAATATGTGTCCAATATTTTTTGGTAATCTTACTGAGGGACTAAACAGACTTAATATATTTTTACCTAGAACACATCTCTATTGACGTGATCGCGAACTGCCTGGGCAAATCACGACATGCCACCATTTCGTGATATTGCCGATTATTTCATGTGACTTGGGCAGATCGATGAAAGCAATGTATTTAACGATTTGATCAACTAATCACTTGGCCTATGGCCACATAATCTATATAATCACATGGCTGAGTGCATCATCATGAAGTTTCGTTTCGTGACGCTGGTGGCGCTGCTTGCAGAGCTCAACCAGCTGACCAGTATATTTAGTATCAGCCATAGATATGAACAAGGTCTTTAAAATAAATTCATATTAAACTCGATATCGTCTGACATGACGCTACGTTTAAGTCAAGCATATATGCTAGGCACACACTTACTAAAGGGAAATCTGACGGTTTTACTGGATGGCTTTAGTTGCGGTGTTCCTCAAAAGAATATCTTTGGACCAATAATCATACTTTACGTAAAACATTTCACACAGTAGGCTTGTTGAAGTTTTTATCCATACGTTTTAAGATATCCCTTACCACATCAGTTCCTTCACCCATCATAAACTAAGTCAGATCTTAAATACACCCTGAGGAACACATAGGAGACAACAAAAACAATTTCATCAGTACATAAACACGTTCACTGGTTGACTTCATAGCTGAAGTTTTTGTGTAGAACTCGAGAATCCAGTTTTACAGTTCGTTAGAACTTTCGTTTAAGGTTTGCGGTACAAGACAGTAAAATCTCGGCATGCCTTCACTTGGTTTATGTCCCTGTTGTAAATTGTACATTGTGCGATGTGCATTTGTTTTTATTGTTGTCAACTAAGTAAATCTAGTTATGCTCTCTTATATGTTGGAATGATAAGATTTGCGACTTCTGATATTAATTTATTCCCCCCCTACAACGATCCCTACATACTCCTTTTGCTTAGTATACGTTCAAACATCTGGGACACTTTTACTCTTCTTTAACTAATTTTAATTCTATTCGATTCCATCCGAACTAAAGTTTAAATTTAATTAAAATCAAGAAGAAGTCAGCGCGCTGGCCATACACGTAGGTACGCCAGTTGAGTATGACTTACCTGGTCTTTGTGATGAACATCACCAATAAGGTCAGCGTATATCCTAAGACCATCCACATCCGGCTTTTAGTCTACGTAACAGATTTTTTTTTGTTTTTTAATATCTAAAATATGTGCAGAAAACGGCTAATTTAGACATCGATTTATTAGACCAAACAATCTATTCATTGTATTTTTTTTTTATACATTTAGATTTTACTTAGTGTGATACGTATTGTTTCGCTTTAATAAATCCTTGCACAGTATTTTTTTTTATAAGTTGATAAAAAGTCTGTCACATACCGGTAGTGTTGTGAACGACATGCAATTAATTCGTGTAGATTTCTGTGACGTCATGACAGTATGATAGCTGAACTATATACTCCTTTTTTCGCCAGTGGCTTTGAATCACGACGACCGGAATATGTGTAAATGGGATTTTTTGGAAAAATAACTTCGACAGTTGTACCGTTCGCATAAAAAATATTTGTCAGTTTTCAATTTCTGGTTTATATTTATATACATTTTTTAACCTTCACTGTCGCAAAAAGGGTTCATATTGGTTTGAAATTAGTTAATTGCCGTACGTCTCTCTAAGTACGAATATAGATATCAGCCTTAGTGAATCCAATCTAGAGAAATGGCAACAAGAAGAAACGAGGAAAAGTAAGCCCAATTAAAAAAAGGTGGTTCTCGACTTACCAATTTCTTATCTCAGGTAATAATTTCATCAGTACTTCAGAGGTCTGGACCAGAGGTCCTAAGCGTGACAGCTGAGCGTGAAGACTAGTGTACATTCTCCATATCAGGCAATAAAAGAAAGAAAGAAAAAAACATTCATTCAGCACAGGCTCAGACTATAACAAGAAAAATGTATATGTAGCGTCAGGGTCCGACATTGTTTAAAAAAAACACAAAAGTCTTCACAGTATCACTTAGTTTATTTCGATTAAATAAAATGAATTAAAGGTAAATTGTGTACTAGGCAACGGTCGAGGAACGACTGAGCCGACTTTTTTTTTTTTTTTTTAGGTACGGCCACTCGCAGTTCAGCACTATAAGGCTGTTTACTGCTTAACCGTTCGATCCTGTGGTGACCTTACAAGAAGGCCCCCAGCCAGGGCTGAGCCGAGTTAGGCGCGTGCGCTGCGTTATATAACACTCGGAGTGGGGGTCGAAGTGACGTCAGTCAGTTGTTTGTTCACTGTTTGCCCGTTGCACTCGCAGTTTACAAAATAATGATGGTGGCGCCGTCATATATGATAACAGAAGTAACAACAAAGAAAAGTATTACGTGCCTACGCCAAATGTGTCCAGTTCAGCACAAAAGCGAGACAACTACATAGGCAGGTATAGTGTGATGTCAGTAAAACGTGAAGTGCATGTGAGTTATGATCAGAGAAAATTAAAAATATGTTGGACGCATGCGAGCTGATAAATAAATGAAAACCAATCTTCGTGATCATGAGTGTCAGATCTAATGGAAAACCTGTTTACGACGCTGCGCTGCCAGGCTTATTTCGCATATACTTTACTTAATAGGATTAATAATCCGTGCACTTAACGAGCATTTTAATACACTGCAAGCGGAGCACGATGAACTACACAACGGAAAGTTTTACTTTTTATAACCAAAGAAAAGAAAATTAACCATTGGTGGATTGGTGGGTGCATTCAGATTTATACGACAGTAAATATATCAAAATTGAGTTCGTAAATTTGTCGATAAAAGAGGACGATGAAGCAACATTCAAAGGTAAGCTATAATCTAATAGCATTAATTGCAAAAAAATGACATTACTGAAGTTTTTAAAATTGACAACATTTTTTTAATTTAACCGTCAGTCCGTCAGTAAAGTTACCAAAAAATATTGGACAAGTATTTTTTGCTTACTCAAATCAATAAAAAATGTCAATGATATAGCACATCAAAGTTCAGGAGGAGGGGCTTGTGACGTCACTGTTACGTTAAAAGTGTAGCACGGCGTGACGTCACGCGCAATTCCAACGCACTATATCGTCGTCATTTTTGGTTTACGTGACAAAAGAAAAAATACGTGTCCAGTATTTTTGAGAAATCGAACTTTCGGACCGATCAGAATTTTTAAGGACACTACCCTATTATGTCAAATCAGAAACATGTCAAGGTTGTTGTTGAATGTGTCAGTGAGAGTTACATTACAATGTCTTAGTAGCAGCCCTGGGTTCGCCCACAACTACGTAGGTAACGTATGACATAACTTTCGAAATGTACTCAAAGTTTAAATCGTTAAATTCGCCCTACCACACCAAGAGATGTTCCCGTTTCTGTTTACAAAACGCCAGGGATTTGTTAGCTCACTCTTCTCAGTACTGACATTATTCATGCGTTTAAAGTACGGTGGCTTGGGTGTACCATACTCCTCTGAGTACAAAACATAACATCATGCCTGTATTCCTTGAAGAGTTGGGCAGAGATGCACCTATATGGTATGGTAACAACCACATTTCATCGGTTATGTCTAAGTCTCATGTAATAGGAGGCGAACCTATTGTCATACCGAGCACAAATCCAGACTTCGAGCTGCTATTAAGAATTGCCAGATGGAAAAACCCAATAAAATTTAGCCCGACCCGAGGAGTTGAACCCAGGGCCTCATGCTCAGCAATAGATCTTGCGACCACTAGACCAACGCGGCAGTCGGTGGTCTGGTGATCATATATGGTATTTCTATGACATAAGTATGGTATGACATAAGTAGTCAAACACCTCTGACCACACCTTTGAATAATATAAGAGCTATGATAGAACAGAAAATAAATATTCCAAGTTCATTTCAGGTGTTTATGAGGCCTGTGAAAATTAGCAGTATTGTTCAAAAGCTTTTGAGGATCCGTAATTTTCAAACCACTGAGAAATTAACGGAGGCGCAGTAGGGACCGTTTGAACATTATTATAATTTCAAGACTTTCGCAATTCGGTTTGTATTTTCTTTGTTCGAAATCTAATTTCGGCCCGTATGGCGAAGTTTCGCGACAGCTGTTCGATAAAAATTAGAATAGTTCAGTATTCAAAGTGTCTGCCTTTTTAATAAAGGGCCTGCTCCATGAATTTATATACTTTTGTTTATATGAGTGTCTTCAGTTTTGTTTACAAAAACAATTTTCAATCTTGAGATCTTTGGCAAAGGTTCAATTTACTTTTTTTATGTCCTTAATATTCTTCTCCACTTTGATTAACTATATTATGAGTATCGTTGATCCTATGGTTAGTATAATAGTAGGTAGGTAGCAAGATATCATCGGTGTTTCTTACTAGGGTTGTGAAGGCAAATATGATAAACGTTATCCTTATAATTTGGTATTTTCGTCAGTACGTGCATATATCCCAGAAATTAAATGAAAAATCCCCTTACATAAAACAGACGTATGAAACGATTTCATTTTTTTATCTCTAAATTACATTTTAAGTATAAATAATAAATAATGCTGGACAATCCACACAGCATCATCTAGCCCCAAGCTAAGCAGAGCTTGTGTTATGGGTACTAGATGACTGATATACTTAATACAATACATTACATAGATAGATATTTTTATTATACATAGGAAATACCCAGAACACCCGGAACAAATATTTGTAGATCGTACAAACATTTGTCCCAAGGCGGGAATCGAACCCGCAACCTCTTGCGTCGCAGGCGGACCTTCGCCCGCCGCGCCACAACGGTCGTCATGTAGTATGTAAGTAAGCTATCTTTGAATCACATAATTCAATCAAATATAGTGTTTCTAACATAGTGAATGTTTTCTTTTCGTCGATAGCATAATTATCATCACATCTGTATTCCTTGAAAGGTTGGGCAGAGTTATAGGTATAGTTATACCCAGATTTCGTGGAAATTGGTGAAGCGTTTCTAAAACTACAACTGCAGGAATAAACTGCGTTTAAAGTTTCAAAACAAACTCATATAAACAAAACTATATATACCTTGATTCTATAATCAAGAAACCAACTTTGAATTTCTTTATGGCGTTTGGTGATGTAAAATAGCTTATAACCGTCCTTAATTATTGGGTTATCAAATGCGTTCAGAAAGTGCTGATTCTCAGCCTAATTTGAATAAATGAATTTTGATTTTGTTTTTTTTTTTTGCAATAATAATTCTTCAAATCCGAACGTTAATTCCACATCATAGCACAGTCCAAAAAAACACAAAAGAAGCTCTTAAGATAGCATTTTATAAGTATAGAGCAGATAAATCCTATGGTATTGTATTTACCATCTTCTCCGTACACTCAATTCAGTATTTCCACTTGACAAAAGGCTAAAGAATAGGGGTCAAGGCATCTTGCCTTTTCATCCTGCCGTTATTTCCGATTTCTCAATTCTATTTTCCCTTAAGATATTGGCCGTTATGTACGTCCTAAGGCTTGGTCATACTGTATGCGGACGCACATACCATATTAGGCTTACCATCTTAATAATATTTGGTGTAAAAATCCTTTATAATCAAGGTGGTAATAACTAAGAAAATAGTTAGTTTCAAATCTGCACCCACTTGATCATGTGGAAATGGTCATCATAATTTTCCAAGCCGTTTCCTCACTATGTTGTGTCATCTTCCAATCTTCAAATTCGGAATAAAACTAAATACCAGTATTTTGCATTTGGTGACTTCCACAACCCGATCTCTGGGTAATGGAATTCCCATCATATGACTGGCTGTCAGATTTTTAACAGCCTTCTGACAGCCCGTACTGACTGTCATAAGGCTGTTAAACTGACTCAATGTCAACTCATACATCATAGGTTTTTTTTTTACTTCGATACTTAGTTTATATTATCCGTGGGTGTTACAAACAAAGAATTTTCTTTCTTTATTTTTTTTTGCTCTTTTTAATCGCCATCCGTAGCACCAAATCTTTATAAATGCATGTTCATTGTCATACACATAAACACAACATCACACCTGTATTTCGCCGAAGGGTTGGGTAGAGTTGTACCTACAGTGCATGCACACTTCACCAGTCCCATGTCATAGGGGGTGAACCTATTGCCATCGACCGGCACACGTCCAGACTCAGGGCTGCTACTGAGAAAATCGTAATGAAAAACCTCAGTACCAAATTGCTTTACCCGGGAATCGAACACATGACCTCATGCTTAGCAGTCGCGTTTACGACCACTAGACCTAAGAGGCAGACAGTCAGTCATACACAGTGGGTTCTAAACTCTGTATGGTTCTATTATTATCTGTGTTGGTACCTCCTACATTAAAAAAAAACTATTAGTTTTTGTTGGTCAAGTTTTATCTAATATAATAATTTATATTAAGTATAATCTGAGTCTCGGAAACGGCACCAACGAATTTCATGAAATTCGTATCCGTTAGTATGCAGGGGGTTTCGGCGGCGATAAATCGATTTAACAAGGTTTCATTTTTAGAAAACGTCGTTTTATCCGAGCAAAGCTTGGTCATCCAGGTACTTTTATTTCACAGTGGATTTATAACTAAATATTTCAAGCATTTTATTATGAAAAGTAATTCCATTGAATATGTATAGAGTGGCAGCTTTCTGTATGTTCAGTAGTGTATCTATGCGAAACAATAACCTGCCAATCCTTTTCCCTACTAAGTTGGAGTTGGCTTCACTTCTAATCTAACAAAAAGCAGCTGAATACCAGTACTTTACATCAGGCGACTGGACTGCCCTCTGATCACTACAACTCAGTAACGACGCAAAATGTTACTCCATCGTAATAATAGTACCAGCCTAGTACTGTCCCACTGCAGGGCAAAGGCCTCTTCTCATACAGAGAAGGCACGAGCATTAATCACTACGCTTGCTCAAGACGGGTTGGCGATTTCAGATTTTTATTAATTATATAAGTCCAGGTTTCCTCACGATGTTTTCTTCACCAATGTCAGACCAGACTGTCAGCTTAAAGCATTACAGTGAATATAGAACAACATTGATAAACGTAAAAATATACTCTGATGTAGCGATATGAAAACAGAAACCCAAAATATGTCTCTAATAATTACTTTAATTACAAAGTATAAGTAACAGAAGGTCAAACGTCCCGGCCCGAAAGCCACAAAAACCCCAATGAAGAATAACATAGCTTCTTATCTTCTTGGACAATCTGTATCCCACAAACAACAAACTGGACCAGAGCACTAACTCACGTGACACAAAGCTTCTAAACTATACACACAGTTATTGCGTTCTACAGTGGCTACGATAAGTTATAACTAGGACAGGCAAAGATTTTATGTTTTACCCCACCGACTATAATAGACAGTGGTAATAAAAAGCAACCGTAAAGCCTCGATAAAACAATGCTTTTCGGTGTTACTGTAGTGTTAACCACAGAGTAAAGTATATCAGAAGTACCACAGAGTTTCACAATCAACAGTTGAGCCTGGCTGTTTGTGTATATGAGTTTGAATGTTTTTAAACGCACCCACGATTTAGGAAACATTCCTATTGTGGGGTAAAGTTTAAAAAAAAAAAGGATAACGCAGATTTTTACAAATGGATAGACATTTCTGATACATATTTAATTAAAGAGAGGCACGAGCAGTCGTCAACTTGATTTGAACAAGCGTGGTTGCTCAAAGCGAGTTGACGATTTCACTTTGATATTAAGTCCAGGGTTCCTCACGATGTTTTCCGATGTCTGGGACTTTTCTGAGAAACTTAGAAAGTACATTAATTCTCTACATTAGAATAGGACTTGGCCCTGCAGTGGGACTTTAATTATAATAGGCTGGTATTATTTAGCTCTACATCATCATCTGCCTAGCTTTTTCCCAACTACATATGTTGGGGTCGGCTTCCAGTCTAACCGAATGCAGCTGAATACTAGTATTTTACATGGAGCGACTGCCCACCTAACCTCCACAAGTTACTGAGCAACACGATACCCCTTGGCAAGACTGGCTGTCAGACTTCAGGCTTCTGACTATTTTCTGATAATTCTTGTGGTTTGTCTGGCTATTTTCTATTTCTGATTGTTTAGCTGTGTGTGAATACGTATTCCATATTTAAATCCATATTTCTAATTTATGTTTCACAATGATTAGTAATTGAAAGATAAGAGTCATAAAACATTTTGCAGTTGTAGCGCAAATTGAACTTTGGGTGTAGGTGTCAAAGTAATTTTTTGAAACAAAATACTATTTGTTTAAATTTTTGCAAGCTAAATAGCAAACGCAGGATACGTAGTATATATTTATATATTTAAGGAACTTTGCTTGTGGACCAGTTTAAACGGGTCTGTATCGAGCGGAGTGGTTCTTCTGTACTTCATTATCCATACGGTGACACCACTCGCCAGTTTTAGTACCGTTCTAGCGCATAGGACGCTGGCTTGTTTGATAGCAAGTACAGTAAACAAGTTACGGAGGGTCGATTAAAAGCTGAATATGTAGGAACGGAAATATTTTAATGCACACATTCTAACTTTACTCCCGGCTTTTTCATTTTTGGCAGCTATGAGAACTACGCTCTGTTGTGGTTTAAAATGGCTGAACATTTTAAAGTTCTCTTACAAAATTTTAAACCAGCTACTAAACATTTATCTTGGGAAGAGCTCTTCGAACAATCAACCGTCATTTTTATTGCTTTTACGTGACAAGTAAGTGTTTCCACTTGGACCTAGACGTGTAAACGCTTGATCGAGGCGAGTTGGTGATTTCATACTTATATTGTTATAAGCCCAGGTTTCCTCACGATGTTTTCCTATACCAATGTCAGTGATGTCTAATATAGATTTAAAAGATATAATGTGAGATTTGAACGGGTCACATTGACACTTGCCTGGATAAAAATTCACAACCTCGTCTATGAGAGGCTAGGCCTCGAGTTTAGTTGTTATAAGCATGTGATTTTTATTTTTATTGACTTCTAACTATAGAAGGTTGATTACTCGAAGGCTAGTTGAAGGCTAGAGCTAAAGTACAGAGACTGTCACAAAAAAGATAGACGCCAAAAATCAACAGGTGAATAAAATAAAATCGCTGCAAAATCGTATCAAATGTAGCTTGATTTTTTAAATAAAACCAAAAATGACGAAAATTCGTAGGCACAAGGGGTTGATTCTACCTCATATTGGTTCGGCAATATAAATATTACACAGATATCGCGCACGAAATCGGCATATATTAATATTTACTTACTCGTACGGTAATGTATGGAGAAAACGAAAATGTTCACATAACAGTGTGTTGATATTGACATAAGTTATTACGTATTTACATCCTTTATTTATTTTTGTCTCTGTTGCATTATAGAACCAAATAAGTTTTCAGAGTTCAGAGCTATTATTCTACTACGATTTTTTGGTTCCTGCAATTGCTCAGTAGCAGCCCGGAGATGGGATTTCTGCCCAGTTGATGGCAATAGGCTCGCCCCAAATACATGGCATTGGTATACCACTATACCTCTACCTAACCATTGAGGGAATACAGGATCGATTTTATGTTTACAAAACACACGGAGACGAAATCTCAGGATGCTCGTTTAAAGTAAATTGAAACCTATGTCAAAACCAGGTTTATATAACTAATTAAAATCATTTTTGTAATTAATTTCATCTGAAGTTGAGTGCAAAATACGAAATGAAGTTTGGGATCCTAATCCATCACCTTGTTTCGGGCACGGTGTTAAATGGCAAAGTGTTATGTAGTTTTTTTTTGTATGAGGTGTTATAAATAGGTAGATCATGTTTTGCCCAGAGGCGTAAACTGTAAATGTAGTTGTTTAAGTTTTAAAATAACAAATTGCTGAAATTATGTCAACTTTCACGTCGGGAATAAAAACAGTATAAATAGGCATAGCATATCAAAAGAAAAAAATACACAGTAAATTTCTCAATACATGTCAAATGGTTAAGTTAAATGTCATAATTAATAATGATAATGTCGAACAAAATTCAAGGTGATTAAAACATGTCAGGTAGGTCGTTCTAAGACAGTAATTCTAGAATTGTCGTTGAAATAGTCCTTTATTGAGTAATAGCATAATTATATAAGTCAACATTCTAAATAGTTATTTCTTGAATTTGTCCAGAATTAACATTTTAACTTTTTCCGGTAGCTTTTTTTTTTTTGTACTTGATACAGTGTGTGCCTTTATTCATTAGTGCGGTTTTGCCGTAAGTCACTTCGAGTTCTGATTTATTTTATGTTAATATCGAAGACTTTTCATCACTTTTTTGAGAGCATCAAAGAGACATTCAATGTTGTGTTTGACGGTGTCGTGCGTACCTAAGGCTTCAGAGGCGACCTTTTGAAAATATCACAAAATAATCTAACATGGGACTTAAGCATAATTGGTGAAATGTGGCTGTACCTACAACAGATACACCTCTAAATAACCCTTCATGGAATACAGGCATTATGCTATATTTATTAGGAAAAAAATACTTTGGCTTGACCCAAGTGGTGGCGAAACCAAGTTAATCTGTTCCTTGCATGTCTATGTTTAATTAATTCTGTTATCTACATTAATAACTATTAATCATGCAAGCCTCCCATTTGCAAAACCTTGTTGTGAGATGAATGAGTATTTGCTATAAAAAACATTATTCAAACATTATTTGCATTATGGTAGAATGAGCTGGTTCGTTGAACTTGTTGATTCAAGGGCTGCTGCTGAACATGAGGTCCTGGGTCGATACACAGCTACATATCAAGCTATACATTTCCAGTATAAGCTGTACTCTCATTACATAAAAATCCTATACAGTGATAAATCAGCTTCTACCGGAAATGTTTGGCTTGATATGTGCTGTGTGTACTTATAGTCAGGATTTGTGTCTGGATAATGGCAATAGGCTCTCCTGCTATTACATGGTTCTTAAAAAATAACTGGTAAAATGTGGGAGTACTTTCTGTGCAGTAATGTGCACCTCTGCCTTACCGGTCCTGGAGTACAGGCGTGATGTAACGTATGAAGTAGAATGAGACAAAACTAAACTATCAGGCATAGTATATTCGCCCTTCTAAGCATCAAAGGTATGTGTGTGAAAGTGGTACCAAATCATTTCAAGATTTTTTTTATTTCTTTAACAACGATAAAACTATTAAAACATGAAAAAAAAAATACAGAGCATCGAAAAATTCATCCGTATCACTGGCAACGAGAAAAGTGCCCAGAAAGCTGGCAGCATTGCCACGTTGAATGGCAACGCTGATTGTTTTGCCGAAAAAAAAGGTCAGCCTTACCGAACCCTAAATGTGTCAAGTCCGACATGCACTTTTGGGATTACGGTTTGTTTTTAAAAAAGAAAAAAAATGGAGACAGCCTAAAAGAAGTTTAGCTCGTAAACTAATCAATCTGGACCAATCTTCTTGTAAAACTAATTCTACTAAATTAACATGTATGTTTTGCATTGTTACGCCTAGTTTGCGTCCCGTGAGATAACGAGAATATGGACTTAAAACTTTTTTATCGGAATTTTGAAAAGTTTGATAGACGCGTTGGAACTAAATCCCATCAGCCTCGTGTACCTTCCATTCAATTTGAGTGGTTGGCCGTCACTCACAGTTTGCGTTCTTAAGGCGGGCTGTACACGAAGGACAAAAGGTTAAGAGATTTTTTTGAGATGCGAATTAATACAGTGGGAAACAGCCTTTTCGCATTAAAATTGGAAGGTAAAAGAGTTTAAAAGAAATATGAAAGTGAGAAGAATTTATCAAGGTGTGCCCTATCAGTTATTTATTTTATCGCAGCATTATGCTGAGATATTAGCCTTTTATTGCTCGCACAGGTACAGGTTTTTACTAAGTATTTTTAAACAGTGTACGCTTGTTTGGTTTTTTTACTTGTTAACTTACTGGTTTTCATGTGTCCCATATGCTTTGCAAAAAATGCTTTTCTTTCTATCTTTCTTTAAAAGCAAAACGATTATGGCGTTTTTGACAACGACCGTTACGAGCCTAATTGTTAAGCTCTTACAGTACAATATTATAAAAATATAATTTCGTTCACCTTAATCCATACTTTTTTTTTTTCACAACAAACAAATGTTTCTTCGAATAAATGTTTTCAATATTTTTCTTGAAGATTGTTTTATTAAATGCTGCAACACTCTCTTTGGACTTGGTAAAATCCAATGTACGACTACTCTGTGGTAGGTAAAATGTAGAAACGGTATTGAATAACAGCAGGTGGCTTAATTTCACGGGTCAACAACTCAACTAAGGCCCAAAGTCGAGCATACCTTGGGTTACCAACCAACCTGATTTGTTCGGGCACATCCAACCTTCTTATTTGTTTGGATTTGCTGAAGTAAGGGCATTTCAAAAAAATTGTAAGGCCTACTGAGTAAAACTGTCCAAGTACGAGTCCGACTCGAACGCGTACAGAGGCCAGCACATCAAGCATCTGTCAAATTTCTTTGATAACTTTTCAACTTTATTACAGACGAATAAGGTTCATGTTCAATTGGGAAAATTTGATAGTTTGGAATAGCTTGAAGTGCTGGCGTCTGTACCATCGTAAAAGATTAAGAAAAAACTATAAATCTTTATTATTTTACTTTGTTTTATTTTTTTATGGTTCATGAGACTACTGCGGACAGCAGAGGCTTAGTAATAGGGCTCACTTTGACAACCCTAAAAGAATGATTATAAAATAAAATGCCCATACTTTTTTTCAATGTCTGTTTTAAATATAGAAATAGTAACCCTAAGGATATCCATTCCACCTTTATTATCCAATTCTGAAATTTCTAACACCAAGCCTCCGCATAATCAATGTTTTAATATTATAGAAACCTGTCGAACCATCTGTTACTATTTAATTTCATACTTCGTTTAGTTTTATAAGGTAAAAATGACCTATTTAATGAAGATTTGAAACAAAAATTTAAATAGCTGGTTTTTGTCCGCGCGTCACCTGGATGGAGGTAGACCATATTATCACGGGAACGTTTTCCCGTTATGAAAAGTATTCGTACATCGTTCGCCTGTCAAGGCATGAGAACGTAATAAACCAACTCACCCTTTGGACTGCCTGGTTGGTCTAGTGGTCACAAACACAACTGCTGAGCTTGAGGTCCTGAGTTTAATTCCCAGGTCGGCCAAGGTGTGTGTGCTCTATGAATTTTTTTAATTTAGCCCAGAATCTGGATTTGTGCCCGGTTGATGGCAATAAGCTCTCCCTATTGGACCTTACATGGGACTTAAACATACAAATGTGGGTGTTACTATAGATGCACCTGCAACCCTTATAGAAATAGAGCAGTGATGTTACGATTACTTTTGAATCTTCATAAGATTTTGTGAATTATGTTACCCAACAGCCATTAAACAAAAATGAAGTCTGATATAGTAAAAAACAAATAGGAATAAATATTTCCAACAAAATTATCTGATCAATGGCGAGCTTTAATCCAAGATTATCTTCCACAAAAGAAATTGAATAAACATTTGGACTCCCTGGGTATTCATTCTCAAGAGTATTAAAGTTTGGACGTCGACCTTTGATGAGGCATAAGATAACTTCAGTTACAGACGGTCTAATAAAACTTACACTGTACATTATACTTACGATAGTTTTTTCTTTTCTTTCTTACTTTATTAAAAATCTTTGCCCCACACTATGAATTTCTTCTGTATCTCGGGTACGTTTAAAAACATTTAAACTCACATTCACAAATGGCCAGACCAGGAACAACTAGACCTGTAGACCATACAAATATTTGTTCAGTGTGGAAATCGAACTCGCGATACGCAGCGCAGCAGCCAAACACCCAGACACTGCGCCAACGATGCTGTTGTAGTTGAGATGGTCCTGTGGTAAAGGCCTCGCCTGTTATGCAGGGGATTGGGGGTTCAAATCTAGGCGAGTACTAATGCGAATTTTTAAAATAATTTGTGCTCTCTAAGACATTACTTTTAGAGTATTCTATTCTATTCTAGAAATCTGAATCGGAACCAGCCAAGAGCAACAGTGGTGATTAATGCTTGTACCTCCTTTCTATGAATAGAAGCCTTTGCCCTGTAGTATGTCAGTAATGAGCTGGTATTTTATACACATACAGAGGTACATACTCTCATCTTTTTCTAATAGGGGTAGGCAAACACCACAGAAGCTGCACCTGCTTCTATCACTACAGGTCCCTATGTTAAGTTTACTTTTCTACGCACCTTACTTCATAAATCTGAAGAAGTTAAGTCGTTTATGATTTTACGTTAGCAACAGAAGGAAACCAAACGAAAGCTGTTAAGGCTAATTAAAAGTCAAAGAAGAAATGACCAGAAAGTTCTAATAATCTTAATTGCTTACCGATACTGCTTTGGATGAGGTCCTGGAATCAATTCCAGGGCCGAGCAAAGTTTTATTGGAATTTTTCACCTGAATTTTCTCAATAGCAGCCCATAGTCTGGATTTGTAACAATAGGTTCGCCCCCTAATACATGGGGCTCAAAAATAACTAGCGAAGTGTGGTCGTTACTATAATAGTTAGGTACACCTCTGCTTAGCCCTTCGGGGATTATATAATTATAGGCGTGTTATGCTCATCGATAGATTTCATAATGATGGAAGTTTTTCATATAATCCAACGTCATAATTATCCATTATTGGATAACTTACATTACGCGGTTAGTGGTCTTGTAAAAGTGTTATAAAAACTGAACAAGACTATGAAATTATCGGCAGAGTTGAAACCGCAAAACCGATGGAAATTCTTCGTGACTTGAAGATTTGTGCTTTTTGAAGGTAGACTTTTTCTTTTATCAAATACAGATTTATTTTATTTGTACAGATTCAAAACTAAATGGATTGTGTGAAAGATGATATGTCTAGAAAGGAGGTGACTTTTGAGATGACTGAGAATAGAGAGAGAGAGAGACCCCAAATAAATTGGTATAAGGGCAGGAGGATGATATTAAAACTAAATGTAGGCACACAAAAACCTTAACAGGTTTGTTCGGATGCTGAGACACTTGACACACTTAAAGTAATATAGTAGCGAGATATTGTTGTGACCTAAGGTTTAAACGCATATTTATATGAAAAACATATTTGAAACAATTGTTGAACAATTGCTTGAAGGGCTCGTGGCTAAATGAAAACAGCCGCACGGGTTGATGGAAGGTTAAGCTACGCTTGCCGAGGTCAGTCTGTGGATGGGTGACCGTTAGTAACATATCGAGACTACACCGTGCATCGGAAAGCACGTTAAGCCGTTGGTCCTGGTTGTCATTTGTAGGTTTTTGGCAGTCGTTGCGGGCAGTCAGAAACCCGAAAGTCTGACAACCAGTCTTACCAGTGTGGCCCAGTAACTGGGTTGTAGAGGTCAGATAGGCAGTCGCTCCATTTAAAACACTGATATTCAGCTGTATCCGGTTAGGCTGGAAGCCGACCTCAACATAGTTGAAAAAAGGCTAGGCAAATGAGGAC
This sequence comes from Phlogophora meticulosa, assembly GCA_905147745.2. Lineage (NCBI taxonomy): Eukaryota > Metazoa > Arthropoda > Insecta > Lepidoptera > Noctuidae > Phlogophora > Phlogophora meticulosa. The sequence goes on along the minus strand of LR990528.1, from coordinate 5,782,785 downwards.
GATGTTGAACAATTGTTTGAAATACCAGATGTAAACTATCAAACGTGTAACTTTAAACAAGTGGGGACCTGGTGACCTATATTTCAGGTGTTACTACCTACCACAAGTACCAGCGATCCACAGCCAAAAGTAGTTGGCTACTACTTGAGCGTAAATATTGTTTGTTTTTTTGGCTTGTGGTGTAGTAAACACTTTTTGCTTTTTTTTATTAGTGTTTTACTGTTATATATTATTTTAAGTTTTAGCATATAACATGTTAAGAAATAATCATTAATCTGGAGGAGACTTGTTTAAAGATAAACAATAAATAATGCTGGACAATTCACACATCATCATCTAGCCCAAAGCTAAGCAGAGCTTGTGTTATGGGTACTAGATGACTGATATACTTAATACAATACATTTTTTTTTTTTAACTTTGCCCCACACTAGGAATTTCTCCTGTATCGTGGGTGCGTTTACAAATATTTAAGTTCACATACACAAACAGCCAGACCCGGAACAACCACCTGTAGGTCATACAAATATTTGCTCCGTGCGGGGATCGAATCCACAACACGCGGCGCAGCAGCCGATGGCTCAACCACTACGCCAACCGTGTCGTCAAACATTACATAGACAGATATTTTTTTGTACACATAGCAAATTTCCAGAACACAGATGAATAGAAGGCATATTAGAATGCTTGCGGTTCTTTGAGGAGATTATTGGCCTTGGCAAGATTACCTTTATTTAGTTAAAATAACTAATTTTCTGTAGATAGGTACTAAATAAACAATAACATGTGAAATAAAATACGGCGTTACATTAATCTTGTGAAAACATATATCATTAATAGATTAAAATAAAAATATTAGCATACAAAAATAAATATTAAAAAATGTATTTAAATGACAATAAATTCTAAACATCATATTTAAAATCTTAATAGTGTACGCGCATCAATTAGATCGCTGCATACGGGGATCGTCATTCAAGAATAAATGCGACATTGGCGTGCCTACTTAAAAAAAAACACCATTTTGTTTTTGAATGGTAATATATTTTAAGCACGTATGGCCTGTTTGTGTATAACAAGAATAAATACAGTCCTAAAGCTTGTTGCTAAAATAAAAGCATAATTCTGATATTGTACTATTTTCACTTCAATTTTTGGACTCCCAAAGACTTTTTCATTCAGGTCTTAGTGCCAATTTCAAGTTTAGAAAATGTTCCTGCAAAATCTAATTTCTTAAGAAAACAGTGCCATGGAACGAACAGACCTCGATCACCAAGTCATTTGAGCCAGCAAATTGGAGACACGTGCCTTGAAAATTTTAACGAAGTTTTTGGATCTTGAGAAGCATTTGCTGGTGTGAAAAAAATAAGAAATTTCGTCTAACTAGGTTAAGCGAGGTTTTAGTTTCAGGATAGTTAATTTGTTAGAAGAAAATAGTTTGTCAGGATTTTCCGTACTAAGTTTGTGGCAAAAAGAATTTAACGTAATATGGGAATCAGAGAGACTGAAAAATAAGTTCTCAAATATTATTATTCGGTTACAACGACTGTAACACATATATACATATAAATCTTATCAATTTTGTTTTTAATTTCTTTCAAATATCGAAGTTTTATTTTAATTATACATGTAGAAGAAACAAAATGCAGCCAACGAGAATAACCCTTAATATGAGACTTTTGCAATTACTTTAATTTCTTCAAAAATACAACACGACAAAAGATTTCCCCAAAAGTAAATAACCAAAACATTAATATACTCCGAAAAGCAAGCATTTTTAAAATCCAAAACCCTTAATCCTGTCGAAACCACGAGTTATGGCAACACGGAAACATCATGAATTTTTACTGCTTCCACGCGAAATGGTGTTCATTGTTAGTTAGATTAAAATCCTAACGTTTCAACATGGAACTTTGAACTTTTCCTTAGGAAATTGAGCGCGATATAAAACAAATAGAAGAAAGTTCTTGAAGTTGAACTAATGTGGAAAACTGTGGCTGAAAACGAAGCTCATTGTAGATTATGTATGAAGTTTCTGCGGTAGTGCGTAGGACTAGCTCTCGAAACTTTAACTGAAGACATACCGCAAACAGCTAGGAGTTATAATTGCCCCTTGACTTTGTACCATCTGACCTGCAGGGAAACATCAACAATACCTTGGTAAAACTTAGCTCCATTTCATTTATTTCCTGCAAAAGATAATATTTCACAAATATTGCGCCACTACTTTAAAAAAATATTATCTTTTGACTGAGAACGTATTATAAATAAATAAATAAAGCTGGACAATCCACACAGCATCATCTAGCCCCAAGCTAAGCAGAGCTTGTGTTATGGGTACTAGATGACTGATATACTTAATACAATACATTACATAGATATATATTTTTATTATACATAGGAAATACCCAGAACACCCGGAACAAATATTTGTAGATCGTACAAACATTTGTTCCAAGGCGGGAATCGAACCCGCAACCTCTTGCGTCGCAGGCGGACCTTCGCCCGCCGCGCCACAACGGTCGTCAAATGTGATCAATTCGTCAAATGGTGATTTTTTAGGAATAACAGTTCAATAACGACCCTTGGTAAGTATTTCTAGAATGTTCTAATACCTTTTATGAAGTTTCAAATTGAGACACGAAGCAAAAAAATACGATCTAGAGGAATGTGGACGCTTTTTCTTAGGTCGAATTTTGTTGTTAGGTTTGGTAAAAATGTGTGCTTAAGAAGTTCTTGGTGTTGTTTTCAAAGTTAACCAAATAAATTTAATGTATCTATCTAAAAGAGGTGTTAATCCAGACAAATTAAAGGCCTAAGAGAAACGTATTGTAATGGTTTCGATGGTAAAGATAAGACAAGGCTGGCCACATCGATCCGCGAGGGAGTTCCATTTCAATTTTCCTCGAACAAAAACATACCTCAGCTGTTTTTTGAAGCTTCGAACAACAGCTGAGGTTTATTGTAATAATGCATGTGTAAAGTGCCAAAGGTCAATGAACTACTATAAGACAAAAATAAGAACTACCCACCTAGCTCTGTTCTCATAAACGAATCTATCAACCGAAACATGAGAGACTCTAAATACGTAGTGACATGTTCACGAATCCGAATTGGACAGAGTCCGAATGCTTTCACAGAAATTAATAGACACGATTGACTAACTTCTGTAACATGGAGTGTAAAACGAAGGGAGATGTTCCAAGCTGTAGTGACTAAAGTGGTACTTATGCCTTTATTTTTAAACTCTGACTCAGATAGAGGGGCATCATACGTTTAACCTGTGCATCTGAGTGTACGTCTGAGCCATCGTAGCTCCTAAAAGAATAAAATTTTGAGTTTCGATTTTTTTTTGTTTGAAAGCAGACGCGGTGACCAACAGCCACGACCGTACAATTTACAACATATTACAATTTTTACTAAAGTTTAGTTTCTTTCTCATTTTTTTACACACAAAACTACCTTTGGGAAGGGGCAACTAGAATCGTTTAGTATTTTATTTTATTTTAAAGTTGCCGTTGAAAAGTGATTTTTTAATTGTTTAATTTAAATAAATGATTTCACTTTGACTTAGACTTTGACTTGCTAATGCTGGCTAGTGTCTCTCGGGACGTTACCGAGATAAGACCTGTGCCAAATTGTTACAGATTGTGTATTTCTACGGCCGCTATATAAATAATGCTGGACAATCATCACACACAGCATCATCTAGCCCCAAGCTAAGCAGAGCTTGTGTTATGGGTACTAGATGACTGATATACTTAATACAATACATTACATAGATAGATATTTTTATTATACATAGAAAATACCCAGAACACCTTATAAAATAACGTTAGTAAACAAGTTTTTATCTCACTTGACTTCGTTTTAATACATACATTTATGTATCTCGGTATGTGTTTTACATGTTCTGTCTCTGCATCACCCTAAAGTAGACTGTTAGAAAATGCCTAAGGCATTAAGGCCGTCTTTGTACTGTCTTTTACTTTTGCATAGCAAGTTTTAATAATTAAATGAACCTTATATTTTTTTAAAGCAAAAGCAGGCTACAAAAATAAAGTTATATTTGAAGCGCAGCACCTGTCCTTTATTTCTACGATCGTGGTTCTATAACAAGTTGGCAGTCTTCTAATGGGCGTGTCAACGCTTCCGAGCTCTCCAGACAAAGATGTAATTATTGTCGTATCGAGTTTACTTTATTAAAGCTTCGGAGAAAATGATAGGACGGTCCCCCGCGAGGTTTTGTTACTGGACAGTGGTGAAATGTATTTCTGGCGGAAGTTGGTGAGGTTATTGTTATGAAAGTCAGAAGAGTAGTTTCTCGAATAGTAACACGATCATTTTTGTTGTTATTTTGTTGTACTTTGCGTGTTTCATAGCCTGTTGCCTAAATATTTTTTCTCATTTTTTTTTAAACTTGATTTACTTACTTACTCTCATTTTATTTTTAGACAAAACTGATACGGAACAACACGCATTGATTTCAGCCTATTACTGTCATTCTACAGGGAGAAAGCCGTTTCACATACAGAGATGGCAGTAGTATAAATCACCAAGCTTGCTCGACGCGGTTGGAGATTTCAGACTTATCTAATACCTTTAAACGAGCAATTCTTGTATATATGTATGTATATATATAATCTGAATATCGGAGGCGGGTCCAACGATTTTCATGTATTTTTCATATATATTTTCATTTTCAGTATGCAGGGGGTTTCGGGGGCTATAAATCGATCTAGCTAGGTTTCATTTTTAGAAAACGTCGTTATATCCAAGCAAAGCTGTGTCATTCAGGTACTATTAATTATAAGTTCAGGTTTCGTCACGGTGATTTGCTTTCCGAAGTCAGTGATGTAACTTAAGCTTACATAGAAAGTATATTTAAAATCGAAAAATCCACTCTGGTACTTGACTGGATTCTAACACCTTGGCTTTAACTACTGAGCTATCACGATTCTTTTAAATCCTTCCAGAATCCATTTTCGATTTAACGTCTAACAATGCAGTGTCTAAAAAAAAAGAGTGTGTGTACTTATGTACACGCATTAGAAGTTATACTTCTTAACAAATAATACAACAAGCAATTCTTGCTCGTGGTTACATTAACACCTTAACTGCCAAACAACGAGACACAATAGAAAATGTATTGTTTGTCGGTCATTTGGCGTTCAACGCGTTAAATCAATTATTGAAAAAAATATATATAATGTAAAAGTATAAGTTAGTGCAAATTATTTATATTTTGAAATCTGTTGTACGGTTTAATGAATCACAGTATGCAAATAAATAGTAGATTACACACCAAGGGGACAGATCAGTGTATTATGTCACGGGCGCCATAATGAATACCGGGCGTAACGAAGAATTCTAGAGTTAACTACCGAGCGCATCGATGGAGTTAAGACTAGAATCCTGAATGCAGCAAAGGATTCAAAATACCCCAAGTCACCTTTATTCCCAAGAATACTCTTTACACAGTACACACCTTCTGTAGTAAGATAATAAAACGAAATTCGATTTTCAAATGTGTTCTCTTCGGTACCTAAAAAGATTTATGCAAACTTTGTGTTCAGGTTCCAAATTCAAAAAACATGGTCGACCAGCGGGCATCATGTAATTTTATTGCCGGCTAGACCATAAGGCTGGAATGACTTTCTTTCGGTCAGGTTTGCATGACATATAGTTTGACATTACCGGTAGTGTCAAAAAATACTAGAATATACAACTTGAACATAGTTATCAATTTTCATACCACCTAGAACTAACTTCATGCTGTTAAATTTAGGTGTCGGTGTGCGCGCGCATCGTAAAAATTCACTCTCATCATTTTTCTCCATCGCGCCAAAAGAAGTATAACTTCAAAAACAAACTCTACGTCACTACGACGTATTTGCATGGGTTTGTACTAAAAAGTCTACAAAACTAATTTACTTAGAAGATTCGCTTGATGCTTTGGACCGGCTAAGTCCACAAAGAGATGCAATACCCCACTTGACTTAGCTCGTTGGGCGAAGTGTTTGTGGTCCTCTTTTGGACGTTAGTATATTGTACAATATAGGTAAAAGATTTGCGGGGTAGTCCGGAATAAGTATTGTGTTAAGATGGTGTAATTCAATTTCGTTTAAGTAGTACCTACCTTATCTCATGATTATCTTTACATTATTGTGTGATCTCCAAAAAATTACGTATGCATTGCAATCTTCGTGAGAAGATAATATATGAATAGTTTTTACTATTAATCCTACTTATATTTTAAATATCAAAGTTTGTGAGGACGTTTGCTGCTATTTCACGCAAAAACTAGCAAATGATTTTTATTTTTATGTTTAATACTTTCAGCATACAAATGTACAGAGACGGACTTAATGTCATAGGCATTTCCTACCAGCCAACCTTTGCTGATATTAATAGTGGTAGGTGCAATTCCTTAAAAAAACAGAACATACTTTCTTAATTTAGATACCTTATGTATATAATATAATATTATAAACTAGTAATAGAAAGTACCTAATGGTGATGAAACTTTACAGAATTTTAGCACAAACTTCAGAATAACACGTAGGCCTTAATTTATGAATAAACATAAGTAGACGATGTCGTGGGTGGCTGTTAGTATAACATATTATAGTAAAAAATAGCTATGTTATATATGCTACATAACATAGCTATTTTTAAATCATAATAAAGAAAACACAACTCGAAAAGTGTATGGTAAATGTGGTTGCACTCTATTTAACCTTCACGGGGAATGAATCAGCCAATTATACTGATTGCCATATCAATTCGAGTTCATAAATTTAGGAGATTATGGTTTTATCGTTATCATAAATAAAAAAACTTGCCGGTGAAATATGTAGCTCTTTTTCTACCTAAATCTTCAGCAAATACCTACAGAAATACATTTTGTTATTCCCTAGATCATATTTACGTAGTTATTATGATACGATATTTTAATATGAATCTTTGCCGGTTGACCGAAGACTAGTCACATAAATCTTTCTGGAGCCCCTATCAATTATTCATATTGTGTGAGACCACAGAATATTCTGTTGTATAAGTTTTGTGTGTAGTGCAATCACGAACAGTAAGGCTATAAATAGGTTAAGCATTTGATACTTTCATCGCAGCAACAAACTCAATCTTTTAAAAATAAATAATTTAAAAATAAATGCTTTATTTTCAGACGTAAGTAGAGAGGTTTTTAGTGAAGAGTTACTAACAGATGATACTTATATGCTATGTTGGTCTATGGGGTTTTAAAACTGTTAAAATTGTGTAAAACGACGATGAGCAATAGGAAATATAATATGTATGTGTAGGTATAGAAACTAAGATCAATATTGCACCCTTCCGGCCTATATTGTCTTCAGCTTTATTTTGCAATAAAACCATTGCATCAGTATTGTTTGTTGTTTTTTATTAGGTCTAAGTATTTATGAAAACCCCAAAGACTGACAACCAGTACTTCCAAGGAGCATCGTGTTGCCACACTGGTTTGTACAGCCCAGATAGGCAGTAGTCGTTCCTTAGTACATACATATAAATACTGGTATTCAGCTGCATCTGGTTGGACAAGGAGCCTACCCCAGCACGCACATGTTTGAGAAAAGGGTAGATAGAGAAATAATGAACGTTAGCAAACTGTAGTTTATAACAGGTAATTGCAAGTTAATATAGAACTTAAGGTGCTCAACCTCATAATTCTTTTACCGTAGGAAGAATTAATTCATACAAGAACACATCCTGCTAAAGCCAGTATATGTAATTATGGTGCAATTATAGTCTATAATTATATGGTATTATTATAAATGTAAGATCAAAGAACGCAGTGGTTTTATAAATATATGAAACCTACGAAACTAATGTCATATAGGTTATTTTGTGTAATATGGTAATCGGTGTATAAGTGTATTTGTTGCAGTATCTAATACTCGACATACTCAAATATATATAATGCTAAATACATATATAGGGCTGTCTGTCCATTGAAGCGGAGCGAGTCTGCGGGTGGACAAACGGAGAAATATAAACCAATTTGACGCATTGCGTTAGCTTGAAGTGCTGGCCTCTGTACATAAAGGTCATATTACCTACTCTTTCCAGACGTTTCAAAAGTTCCTTCTTATCATCATCATCATCATCAGGCAATATTAGTCCACTGCTGGACATAGCCCTCTCTTAATGAGCGCCATAGCGCCCTGTTTTCAGCTTGCCGCATCCAGCATCTGCCTGCAGTCTTTCGCTGATTGTCAGACCGTTCCTTCTAAATGTAGCTAAATAAGTACCTATATATTTTATCAATTACATCCGTGGCAACTGGAGAAAATGGTACAAAAGGCAGCATACCATCCTATTCCCTAAGCGCCTATCTCCTCGATCTATCTAGCTTCACGTTACTACACAGAAGAATCCACAAACAAACAACGTACCGACACAAGTTAAGCTAAAACTTTGTTTTCCGTATTCTTGCAATGTACAGGGTGAAGAATGGATTGGTCTAGATTAATGCCTATATAATCAAGTTAACATACTCGTGCATAACCGACTTTATAGTCAACTGTACAGTGGACTTATTTTAAACTTAGTTCTTATTGTTGCATATTTGTGAAAGAAGACAATCACTCTCTCAAGTAGGTATGTAGGTACTGGCAATACTTTTGACACAAACACTGGAAAATCAACTGTTATCTTCTTCAAACATAACGCCTGCATTTCATAGTGCACCCAAATCTCACCAGTTATGTTTTTAAGTCCGATGCAATGCGGGGTGAGCCTTTTTCATCAGCCGGGCACACATACAGCTGATACTGAGAAATTCCTAATAAAAAATCCCAATAACACATTGTTTAAACCAGGAATCGAACTCAGGACCTCATGCTTAGCAGTCACGTCTTAGTCTTCTTCTAACTTAATGACGAAAAAATTAACTTGGAATTTGAAATCACATCTGTTTTTGTTGTTTGAATGTTATGGTTTCATTTAACACCACGCTTACTTTTCTCCGAAGGGTAGCGCAGAGGTGCACCTATGGTAACACTCACATTTCACACATCGCTTTCGATTTCACTTTTTTTTTTTGTTTTAAAATGTAATTTTAGTAAAACTACTATTATTTTACTTTAGTAGATACTATATTCTGTGCCATTTTTCAATAGCGGAAATGAAGCATAGGAATCGAGTTGTATGGACACTTCGCCAGTGCTATGTTCCACATTGTCACTATAAAATGACGACACGGTTGGCACAGTGGTTGAGCCATCGGCTGCTGCGCCGCGTGTTGTGGGTTCGATCCCCACACGGAACAAATATTTGTATGGCCTACAGGTAGTTGTTCCGGGTCTGGCTGTTTGTGTATGTGAGTTTAAATGTTTTTAAACGCACCCACGATACAGGAGAAATTCCTGGTGTGGGGCAACGTTTTTTATAAAAAAAAAAAAACCCTAATATAATTATAAAAAATATGACTACATTAAAATTTAAAAGGGTGGTAAACGAAATTTTAATTATGAAAACTTACGACACAACAGTCAATTTTCTTAATGATGATTGGCTAACTGATTGAAATACTGTTGCTCTTACTGGCATAATTATTATGATCCTAGGTCACTTACTTTTTTATACCTTTTGACATAATATATTCTTATTTTTATTTATATTTTTATTGCTGTGACCACACTGACATTATTAATATTCTAAGCCTTTGCATGCCCACGTGACGGTAAAATATGGAGAACTTTACTTTCTAAACACCTATGAAGTAATTCATGTTTGCAAGTAAATGAATGACTTGATTTTTTGCATAATAATAACTTTATTGTATAAACAATTGACAACCGCACGAAAATCACATTTAAAATGTACATTTTAATATACTTTAACACAAGGTCAACATGTATTTACAAGCTGAATTGTAATTATTATTTTATTGTAAATGGAAATGTAAGTATTGTAAAATCCGATTTGATTTGATTCAATAACCAATGATGTGATAGCATGTGTAACTAGTTGGTAGTAAAAATAGAAAACTAGTTCTTGTTTAAAATAGGTACAGCATGTATAACCCGGTTCATAGAGGTCGCAGGTGCTGCGAGGTCACGCTGCGGTTTCACCAAACAGACTCAGTTTATTAATAATTTCATGAAATATGTACACGAGTGTGTGTCGCCGGTCACGGCGATATCGTTCTTAGGCACAAATGGTAATGTAATAAGGGATAGGTATAGTAATATAGCGGTTATTACTTAATACGAGTATGCTTAGCATCTGTAAATGATGTAAATGATATTATTTACACAATTGTATTATTATTATGATTTCTGTACTTTTAATTTTAAAATTATTGGATTATGTAAATAAAAAAGTTTCAACATGTTTTGCCTAGAAAGGCGTCTAGGCAAAACATGTTGAAACTTTTTTATTTATGTAATCGTTCCAAATTATTTTTGATATGTTTTTCTCAAATAAAATTTATCTTATCTGGCCAAGCCAAAGTCAAAGTCAAATAATTTATCTAAATTATTCATGCTCGCACAATGCATATAGTTAAGTGGAGCTGATGGTGAAGAAACAGAAGAAATCCTCAACAGTTAACGTGCCAGCATCGGGGAAAGCAATGTTTTGTTAAAGGCGATGAGCAGTTCTTATTAAGCAATTGTATCTTAAGATAAATTACAAAATGACCGAATAAAAAGCGAACAATAAAAAAAACAACTTCAAACTATAGTTATTTTTCACCTTCCAGTGTTTTTTTTTTCTGGAGTCGGTTGAATTTTCTTGTAAAAGAAAGTTTTTCAACTACAAAGTTAAGTTTGTCTTCCAAACCTACTTATCATTTCGTTAGAAAAATGTTCGGTGCTTTTATAGTTTATGAACCTCAGTTAGTAATCATAATTACTTTGATAATGGTAGCTGAACGACTACTTAACGTAACGTAACCTTCAGAGTGCGAGTCAGACTCACACTTATCCGTTTTATTGGAGTCGATTTTTATTTTCAACTATCTAACGAGATATGGAAACTAAAAATAAATAGTCAGAGATACTCGTTAAATGTTTGATATTACTGTCAAAGGAAAAAATACTTTTAACTGCATGCTTTTCTTGAGCATTTCTATTTGTAGATCTTTCAATTAAAGAAATAAAGGTATCAAGGGCATTAAAAATCCAAGCCATTAAATTTGATATTCTTGATATTTACTAAAGATTTGTTTTATATTATTAATTGACTGACCTGGCAAACTTCTCACCACACAAGAATTTCTTTTTTCCTGATTTTTTCTGATTTTTTCATAGTTTTTAACAATTTTAATTTCTGGAGTTTTCAAAAAAAAAAACCATTCTTCAAAAACGAAGGCACCAGCAGACGGAACTAGTGGGTGGTGAATGGTTCCGTACAGGTCACACTATACACTACACACAAGTACTCCTAAATGAATAAGATAAAAGACAAATCACTCCTTTGACCTGCCTGTTACTTACAGACTCAGGCACACAATGACAATACTAAATATCGGAAACATTTGTTTTCTATATTTAGTATTTTTGTGTATTTTACTTTTCTTTAATCTAGAAGTAGTAAGAGATAGAAATATACATATATAGTATACATATATTAATTAAGTGCCTTACGTCTGCACCAAATGGGTCCAGTTCAACAAAAATGCCAGACATCTATATAGTGTCTGACGCTGGTTTTAAACTGGACCTGAAGTTGTGAGATTTCACGGACGTAAATCAGTTGTATATAAAATGATGTGAGTACCTACGTGAAAAAAATAATGATTAATGAATTAAAACGAAGGTTTATTGTGACATCAGTAAAGTGTGTGTGTGTGTGTGTTATGAACAGAGAAAATAAAAAAGCGTTAAAAGTATCAAAAAAGAGAAAACAATCGGACGCAAGCGAACAAATAAATAACTGCTAAATAAATAACTGCAAATGTATGTGATCAATGCGTAACAGATCATATGAAAAACCTGTTTGCGACGTTGCCAGACTTGGATTTAACATAATTGGCTAAATGTTGGTTGACTAACCCCAGGGGAAGAGCCCTGTTCGACCTTAGTGATAAACTAAAATTCGATGTCATCGCTCCGATGCATTCGACCCACTACCCACATATTGTGGACCACCGCCCCGACGTACTTGACATCGCGCTTCTTAAGAATGTTAACCTAAGGTTGCAATCTATAGAGGCGCTTGACGAACTCGACTCTGACCACCGACCGGTAATCATGGAGCTCATCTCTCGAACAGGCCTCCATGACCCTAGTCAACCCCCCCCCTCCAAAGGTGATCACGGACTGGGGGATGGTAAGCGATAAGCTGCAATCCACCGCGTCCCACCACCTGGACCAAATCCCCGACAAGATAGAGACCATTGTGGAAACGGAGGCTGCGATCGACTTGCTCACGGGCCACGTACAAGCCGTCCTGGACGAAAGTTCAAGGGAGATACCGGCGACGAGTGATCGTTGCTGGAAGCTCCCGGACGATGTGCGTGCACTCGTGAGCGAGAAGAACGCGGCCGTCCGTGCCTATAGCGCTTTTCCCTGCGAGAGCAACAAAGTTCACATGCGTTACTTACAGCGTAAAGTAAGTAATAGTATGAAAGAGCTGCGTTGCAATCGCTGGGACAAGATGCTTGGGGATCTCGAGCCCAACCACCAGGCATTTTGGGAACTACAGAGGAAGTTGCGCGCCTCCGAAGTAACCACGATGCCTCCTCTCATTCGCCTCGATCAGAGCATAGCCTTTGACGACGAGGAAAAGGCAGAATGCCTTGCAGATAGTCTCGAGGCCCAATGCTCCCCCAGTTCACAGCCAGCAGACCCAGCTTTCATAGCCAGGGTAGACGCTGAAGTGGAGCAAAGGACCTCTCTCCCTCCTTCAGAAGACCCCGAAAATCCCCTGCCCCCAGTCACTCCAGACGAGGTGCAGGATATAATCAACGGCCTCAAAGCTCGCAAAGCCCCTGGCTCTGACGGGCTCACCAATAGAGTATTTAAACTCTTCCCTGCCCCTTTAGTCATTCTAATGACCGCTATCTTCAATAGCGCGTTAACCAATAATATCTTCCCTCAGAAGTGGAAAGAAGCTACCGTCATCGGTATCCCCAAACCGGGCAAGCCTAAGACCTCCCCAGGCAGCTATCGCCCAATCAGCCTCCTCAACGTTCTCGGCAAAGTCTACGAAAAGCTTATTCTTAAGCGGCTCAAGGACTACGTCGAAACAAAGAGCTTAATTCCGATGGAACAGTTTGGTTTTCGAACCCAGCATTCGTGTCCACAACAGGTGCACCGAATCGTCGAGCACATCAGCGGCCGCTTCCAACGCGGCTTGATGACAGGAGTCCTCTACTTCGACATCGCGAAAGCGTTTGACAAGGTCTGGCACAACGGGCTGGTATACAAGCTGTACCAGCTCGGTGTGCCAGAACGTTTCGTACTCATACTACGGGACTATTTGTCGAACCGAACCTTCAGGTATCGCATAGAAGGGGCGTACTCTACGCCTCGTCCCATCCGCGCAGGAGTCCCGCAAGGCTCAGTTCTCTCCCCATTATTATTCACGCTGTACACCAGCGACCTCCCCTCAGTAGTTAAGGCAAACATTGCCCTATTCGTTGACGACACGGCCATCTACTACTCTGGCTTAAAGTGTCCAGCTATTGCTAAGGCCCTCCAATCCTCTGCCAACGCCCTAAGCGTCTGGTTCAGGAAATGGAGAATCGAAGTGAACCCCGACAAGAGCCAGGCGGTTTTATACTCCAGGAAGGGTAAAAACCCATCCCCTCCTCCCCCGATCACCATGTATGACAAGCCGATCCCCTGGGGGGAGCAAGCTAAGTACCTGGGGGTCATCCTTGACCGACACCTTACCTTCCGGACGCACATAATGACGGTGCGCTCGCGCGCCGCATTCGCTCTAGGGAGGTTACATCCCATGATAAATGCACGCAGCAAATTGTCACTTCGGTGCAAGATGCGACTCTACACCACGTGCATCAGGCCTATTATGACCTACGCGTGTGCCATATTCGCACATGTAAGGCCTTCCTATATCCATAGGATGCAGGTTTTGCAGAACCGTTTTCTCCGTCGAGCCACGGGAGCCCCGTGGTTCGTTAGGAACGTAAGACTCCACGTAGATTTAAAAATCCCCACCATCAAGCAATTTATGAAGCGTCTTACTGGGCGCTTTTTCGAATCAGCCGAGCGACACCCAAACCCACTTGTCGTCTCGGCCTCCCAATACTTCCCTACCAGAATTGGTAAGATTCGCCGCCCAAGGCATACCCTAGTCGAGCCAGACGACGAAACAACCGTCATCCAGGAGAGCAGTAGGGAAACTAGCACTCTTAGAAAATACACACGAACAAACCGACCCACATTCCGGCCTCGCCGACGAGGCCCGCGACGCGCGACGCCCTAGTTAGTTAAATGTAAATTCAATCTTTAGATTCCACAAGGCCAGCCCGCGTAGCTGAGTCAGTAGTATAAAAAACCCCCCGACATAATAATAACGAGACCCAGCCTTTGTTTTTGTTAAGTATTCAACGACGCCCTAAGCCGAGGTTCGAGCCCCACAGGGGGCGCCCTTAGCGAGCGGTCGTTTAAATGTAACTGTAGTTAGCCCTGGCTGGGGGCCTTCTTGTAAGGTCTCCACAGGATCGACCGGTTAAGCAGTAAACAGCCTTATAGTGCTGAACGAACGCTGCGAGTGGCCCTACCTAAAAAAAAAAAAAAACAAACAACCAGACCCGGAACAACTACCTGGCCAAATATTTGTTCCGTGCGGGAATCGAACCCACGACACGCGGCGCAGCAGTTGATCGCTTAGCCACTGCGCCAACCATGTCCTCATCAACGACTGATGAATGAATTTTCTATTCTTCGGTTCAACTCTGAAACTGTAATATAATAAAAATAAAAAGTGTAGACTCGGAAGGGGCTGCAATTAACAGACATTCTGAACTCAACCATTCTTATCTGGGATAGTGGTCATTTGTCTGGAGTCTGGGTAGTCTAAAATAAAGCATGTGTTCGTGCGAAGAGATTTATTGCTGGTCTTAAAACATTGGGAAGATAAAATGTTACTTCTTAATGGTAGTAAACAATGTTAAGTTTAAGATCGCGGAGTTATATAAAGTTTAAAATTAGTGAGCGAACCGGGAAGTTTAATAAAGTTGTGATTTATTTATTTATTTGAGGTGGGTTTGCTCTTGACTCTAGTCTGGGTCAGATGACAGAGAGAAAGTTAAATATGGTGTGAGCTTACCCAGAAGAAGCCTCTTCACTATAACTTTGAAGAGGTTCGGGTTGCACGCAGGCAGTGAGTTCCACTCTTTTTCAGAGTGCATTATAAAGAAGGTATGGAAGTGCTTGGTGCGAATTGGTCAGATGATAGTCTTACTACTGAAGGTTTACTAATGTTTTCCATAATTTAAAATGCCATAATTTTATATACCAAACTTGTATTCGGCATAATTTCATTAGAAACATATGTCTTTAATGTATTCGTCTTTAAAAAAAACGTTGCCCCACACTAGGAATTTCTTCTGTGTCGTAGGTGCATTTCAAAACGTTTAAAGTCACACACTAAACAAAAGGAATATTAGGAAAAGGCTAGGCAGATAATGAAGTATTTTTTTTTATCTCTTATCATTAGCGTGTGCTTACAAAAACATTTAAGTTAAACTCACTTTAGATTATTGCAATTTTAAGGTTATGATCCTGCTAGCTTATCATTTCAGCCATCCATAAGTGTATCAAGCATGAATAAATGACGTTAACGTAATGTCGATTCGAACGATTCCAAAATTGAAAACATTAATTCCAAATATAATATTAATTTATTTTTAACTAGCTGCACCCCGTGGTGTTACCTGCGGTTAAAATTCAAATTTATCAAACGTATTACCCCGTTAGAACCTTCTACACAGTATAAGAAAACATAAAAAAGATGAATGACATTGGTAAAGTCATTCTCAAGTTATGACGTGACCAAGGGAAATAAGGATTCATTTTTATAGATATATTAGATAGATAATTTAGCTGTCTTTTGTTGATACAACTAATTATTGTTTTATCTCAAAACTTAAGCCTAAATACTACAGTAGCCCTAGCAGGATTGCAATACGATAAGAGTCGATAAGATCAGGCTCAGGTTTCATGTGCTTTTCAAGGCCAACATCCAAAATCCAAGCTGCTATTGAGAAATTCCTTGTGGAAGGAAAAGAAACCAAGACCTCACGCTTAGCAATCGCACTAGCCTTGTTGTTCAAAGCAGGATCGTTTAAAGCCGTATGCGAGAACAACAATATAAAATTAGCTACTCAGTATATTTACAGAGCTTAAAGCGACTGCCATTAAGCACTTAATATGGTACCTAAGTTCCCACACTTTACACAGACACGTAGGACAGAATTAATAGCATCTACTTACGTTATAAACTCTCCATATAGACCACGTCCTTCTCGCTAACATATAATTTTAACATTAACCACACACCCATCAAAAATTCAAAAGGTATTCTTTAATAAAAGAAAATCTCATGAGAGGTCCTCGGGCATTAATTTTAGGACGAGAAAACAGACTGGGATGAATTACGAACGACGTCTGACTAAGTAATGAGATGGATGGCAAATGTAGACCAAAACTGTACAAGAATAACTCCAGGGAATCAACGTTAGGACATAAAATATAAATGACTAAGTATGATTTTTATAATAAAACTGAAAAATGTAATTACGTTTTCCATTTTTGAGTTGTACTACAATTAATCAAACTATCATCTGTCACAGAGCACAGAGGGCTTAGCTGTCTTTAGTAATGTTTCACGTTATAAAAGCGACCGACGTGGCGCGGTGGGCAAAGGTTCGCTTGCAACACAAGAGGTTGCAGGTTCGAATCCCGCCTTGAGACAAATGATTGTACGATCTACAAAGATTTGCTCCGGGAGTTCTGGGTATTTGCTATTTATAATAACAATATCTATCTATGTAATGTGTTGTATTAAGTCTATCAGTCATCTAGCACCTATAACACAAGCTCTGTTTATCTTGGGGCTAGATGATGCTGTGTGGATTCTCCAGTAGTATTTTTTTCTTTTCAATCCCTTGGTCCTTGTGATATTTTGAACACTATTTCAAAGATCATAGGACCAAGTAAAACAAATGCGGTAATATATATTTTCTGTATTTCCCGAAGGTTTTTTTTTTTTTTTTTTTTTGGAATGGGCATCTCGCAGTTTATCCTTTAGGGATATTTACTGCTCAACCGAACTTTCCTGTGGGGGGCTTAATTAAAATTAAGGCCTCCAGCCAGGCATAAAAACTTATAAGCTAAGCGACTATCGCTAAGGGCACCCCCTGCGGGGTACGAACCTCGGCTTAGGACGTCGCTGAAGAGGACAGCAAGGGACAGGCTGGATCTGATTGTTCCATTATTTAGGGACATTTTAAACATTAATCGGCTCAGCTTCGCGGGCTGGCTCTAGCAAAGGGTCGGGAGGGGGGCATTGACGGGGTCGTCGCGACGGGCCTCGGCGGCGAAGACGGAATGTCCGTTTTTGTTTGCGAACAGTGCTGGTGGCCTTATCGCTCTCCTGGAGGAGAGTGATAGGATCATCTGGCTCTGTGAGTGTGTGTTTCGGTCTTCGAACTGTACTTATTCGCGAGGGAGTGTATCGGACGGCCGATGACACTAAGGGGTTAGGATGAGCGGTAGAACAGTCCATGAAGCGCTGGGTGAGTCGCTTCATGAACTGTTTCACCGTAGGTATTTTGAGATCTACATGGAGAGTCTCATTTCGGACGTAGAAGGGGGCTCCCGTGACTCTGCGCAGGAATCGGTTCTGGACGGTCTGAAGCCTATGAATATGATACGGCTTGGCGTGAGCGAACACTGCGCAAGCGTATGTCATGATTGGTCGGATGACCGAGACGAAGAGCCGCAATTTGCACCTGAGTGACAACTTGCTTTTCTCGTTGGTCATACAGTAAAGCCTGCCGGACGCGAAGACGGCGCGCGAACGCGCCGCCTTTATGTGTTCGGCGAACGAAAGTCTGTGATCGAGTATCACACCTAAGTATTTGGCTCGCTTATCCCAAGGGATAGGCTTGCCGTACATGGCTAACGGACTAGGCGTGGGGACATTGCGGCGTCCGGGTTTCCTAAAGAGAACCGCTTGACTTTTGTCGGGATTGACCTCGACTCTCCATTTCCGGAACCAAGCGCCTAAGACGTTTGCGGAAGTTTGGAGAGTGCGAGCTATGGTGGTAGGGTTGTGACCGGTATAGTAGATGGCCGTGTCGTCGGCGAAAAGCGCCAACTGGGCCTTTCTACCCCTAGGGACGTCGCTAGTGAACAGCGAGAACAAGAGAGGAGACAGCACGGATCCTTGAGGGACGCCCGCGCGGATAGGGTGAGGTGACGATAGCGTACCGTCTACGCGATATCTAAACGTACGATTCGACAGAAAATCTCGCAAGATGAGCACGAGACGATCTGGCACATCGAGTTGGTATAGCTTGTATAACAACCCGTTGTGCCAGACCTTGTCGAAGGCTTTCGCAATGTCGAAGAAGAGGGCGCCGGTGAGCGCGCCTCTCTGAAAGCCCGCGCTGACGTGTTCGACTACGCGGTGCACCTGTTGAACACACGAGTGTCCCGGCCGGAACCCGAACTGTTCGTTCGGTATCAGGCTCTTTGCCTCGACATAGTCCTTGAGTCGCTTATAAATAAGCTTCTCGTAGATTTTGCCGAAAACATTGAGCAGACTGATAGGTCGGTAGCTCGTGGGCTCAGACTTGGGCTTGCCAGGCTTGGGGATGCCAATAACCACGGCTTCTTTCCACGATTGAGGAAAGATATTGTTGCTCAGAGCGCCATTGAAGATGGCGGTCATGAGCATAACGAGTTGCGCGGGGAGGATTTGAAACACCCTATTGGTGATACCGTCCTTACCGGGGGCTTTGCGCGGTTTGAGCCCTTTAATGATGTCTTGCACTTCGTCCGGAGTGACGGTAGGCAGAGGATCATCAGGGTTGTCGACGGGAGGGAGCGAGGACCTACGTTCGACTTCGGCGTCTACCTTTAAGAGGTGAGCTTGGTCGAACGGCTGGGAGCTAAGCGAGCATTGAGTCTCTAAGCTTTCGGCTAGGCATTCGGATTTTTCCGAGTCGTCGAACGCGACGCTCTTATCTGGACGAGTGAGGGGAGGCATGGTAGCCTCTACGGTGGACCGGAGTTTCCTCTGGAGGTTCCAGAAGGCATGGTGGTTGGGCTCTAGCTCACTGATCATCTTGTCCCAGCTCTCCGACCTATGCTCCGCCACACGTTTGCTGACAGTACGCTGTAGCATTCGCATGTGGGCTTTGTTCGCAGAGCAGGGAAAAGCGCTATAGGCACGGACGGACGCGTTCTTCTCGGTTATCAGAGCCCGTACATCGTCCGGTAGGTTCCAGCGCTGGGCATTCAGCGCCGGAACCCGCCTTGAACAGTCGTTCAGGACTGTCTGTACGTGCTCCGTAAACGAGTCGACTGCGCCCGTGGTGTCAGCGACTGAGGTGATTAGATCGGGGATGGAGTCGAGTAGAGGCGACGAGGAGGATTTCAGCTTTTCGCTTACCTTCCTCCAGTCGGTAACTAATTGAGTCGGGGGTGGCTGATCAGGGTCAAGCGGACCCGTACGGGGAACTAGCGTCATCATCACCGGACGATGGTCGGAGTTAAGCTCGTGGAGCGCCTCTATCGATTGTAAACGAAGGTTTACATTCTTTAGGAGCGCTATGTCCAGTATGTCAGGTCTATGGTCAGGATCGTGGGGAAAATGGGTATGAGTCATCGGGGCGATGACGTCATAGTTAAGGGAGGCGCCCAGATTGAGGACAGCCCTCCCTCTGGCGTTGGTTACATTACTATTCCACGCGGGGTGCTTGGCGTTGAGATCGCCCGCTATGATAACGGAGTCACTCAAGCCGAGAAGAACCGAGATATCGTGGGATAAAGCTGGGATGTCGTCCCTCCCACGAGCGGGAGGGCAGTACGCGGATACAATAGTAATTGGCTGATGGCCAGTGATGCCGAGCCGACAGATAGAGTACTCAAGGAGCGAGGTCGGGGGAGGAGAAGTTAAAGGGACACAGTGCAATGAGTTTTTATAATAAATCATTGTACCGCCCTTGTGACAGCGGGATCTATCATTGCGCACCATACGGTAGTTTGCAATTTTGGGGTCGCGGTTGAGCGGTTTGAGGAACGTCTCCTGTATGAGGAGGACGTCCGGTTGGTGATCGCGGAGGAAGTTGGCAAACTCAGCCCGTTGCTGGAGTAAGCCATTTATATTGACGTATCCTAACTTAAGGGATCGCGGTTTCAAGGTTCTAGCGTTAACGTACCTATCCATTGCGGTTATTAAAATGGGCTTCTAGGTCACGGAGCACCGAGGGGGCCTCCATGAGCGCTTCGATGCGCTTCTTAGGGTCTGTGGTAGCCTCTAAGCGATCGGCTAGACGATCGGCTTCGCGGTTGCAAAAGATTAAGTACACTGGCAATATGACGTTCATATTGCGCTGTGTACGGATTTTAGTGTCGTAAAGAGCCTCCGTAGGCTGAGCACGGAAGGCGGAAACCTCAGCCTCTGCGGTCTGGGTAGCCTGAACTGCAGGGGCTGGGGTCGGCGCCGGGATGGGTGAATCCATCAGCGCCGGTGGGTGGCTGCGTTTAGCCGCCAGGGCCGGGAAGGCCTTCTGGTGGTTCAGCTTGTTCCACGGAGATGACCTCTGTGGGCTAAGGCGCTCAGGGAGCGCAGACGATGGCGGGGGTGGTGCCCTAGTAGAGGGGCATTCCCTTTGTTGACGAACGTTTGCACGTCTCATCAACCTTTGGGAAGATGACTTTGGGGCTCGCGGGCACCCTCGGAAGTTCGCGGTATGACCGGACTGTCCGCACAGAACACAACTCGGTGGTTCAGTGCACTGAGTGCGGTCCTTGGGTCGGTCACATTTGCCCGTGGCGTGGTCGCCCAGACACTTGACGCATCTGGGCCTGGCGAAGCAGTTTCGCTGAGAGTGGCCGTACAATTGGCAGCGATGACACTGGCCAATTAGATGGGGACGGTACGGTTTTTCAATCTTAATACCGGACAGGGCACACACCGTTTTGATGTTGAATATGGGGTGGTGCCCTTCTGTGGGGTCGCAAATAACTAGGACCATATCATAAACTAGCCCACCCCGGGCCTTATGAAGGCGGTGGACGGCGGACGCGGGGACACCTTGGGCGCGGATGTCGGCCAGGATGTCCTCCGTTCGGATCTCCCTGGGGATACGCCTGATAACCACACGGGTTGGCGTCTCCTCAGGGAGGGAATAGGTGTGGAAGGAGATGGCCTTCCCACGTAAAAGGGATACTATTTCCCTGTAGTCATTTGCTGACGGCAGGGTTACCTTGATACCCAGAGGGGTAGCTCGGGCGTTGGTGTAGTTGATCCTGCGATCAACACACATTTTGGAGACGGCCGTCCACTTCGCCTTGTCTTGGATGAAGACAGGGGGAGGTGGTTTCGCCTTACGGGTGGCGGTGCCGTTAGGGCCCGTACCGGAGGCCTGTGCCAGGGGTACGGGGGAGCGGGGGGGAGAGGGCGCGGATTCGTCTACTGAGGACGGGGCGCC
The DNA here is from genome assembly GCA_905147745.2 of Phlogophora meticulosa. Classification (NCBI taxonomy): domain Eukaryota; kingdom Metazoa; phylum Arthropoda; class Insecta; order Lepidoptera; family Noctuidae; genus Phlogophora; species Phlogophora meticulosa. The sequence goes on along the minus strand of LR990528.1, from coordinate 5,761,108 downwards.
GATTTTTTTGGCCTTGGTGGCCTGTGAGGGAGCTTTAGAGGGCTTCCTCTTTCCTCCTTTTCCTACGACTTGGTAGTCGTCGTCGGACGAGGAGGAAGGAGACTCCTCTGCCTCTGAGCAGCTGCGCGAGCGAGGGACAGTCGTGTCCATCCTATCTAAAGATTCATCGGAATCGTCATGCGCGGGGGCTGGCATTCCGAGAATCGGACTTTTGATGCACCTGGTGGTAACAGGCACAAAAGCCGAGGCCGGACGGGTCGCGGGTTCCGGGTATTTCGGTGCCTTTGTCTTTTTGGACAAAGGCGCCGGACTACCTGCGTTCGTGGAAGAGGTCGGCGATAAGGGGCTATCGACCAACGGACGGGGCGCGGGTTCTGGGTATACCGGTGCCATTGTCTTTTTGGACAAAGGCGCCGGATTACCCGCGTTCGTGGAAGAGGTTGGCGATAAGGGGCTATCGACCAACGGACGGGGCGCGGGTTCCGGGTATACCGGTGCCATTGTCTTTTTGGACAATGGAAGACTACCTGCATTCGCGGACGGGGACGGCGACGAGTGATTATCGACGCGAATAATTCGCTCCGGTTGAGCGGCCAGCCTGTCGAAGGCTACGTTTTTACCGCCATATTTGGCGCGGATGTCCGGGTCCTTTAAGAGGACCTCCCTGACGAACGCTAATAAGTCAGCGTCCGTCATGGCTGAGAAAAAGTCCCGTTAGGGAGTAATTTTGGGGCCTACGCCTAAACCTATCTCTAACTCCCCGGGTGGGTACGCCCGGGGATGTGTGACCAAACCCTCCCTGCCGGGTGTAGGCAGGGAGGTGAGTACCTCGGGTGAGCCCTAAGCTTGTGATCCCGTCGCAAATCTTATTGTGCGAACGGGGCCCTGACCAGTCTGGTGCGAAGGGGTAGACACACCCAACCGACACCAGGTGAGTTGCTGGGGAAGGAAAATAGAGACTAGAGCTGACTAGGAGATCCCCCAAGGCCAAGCTTCTAGCTCCCTGCCGACTTGACTGCCTCACCCTGAAGGGGCTCGGCCGGTGTATCGGGTCAACACCGCACTCGGCTTCGTTGGCACCGTAAGGTATCCACCGAGAGACCACGAAACTGTGGTTTTAGCCCTGAAGGGGCCAAAGACGTTAGACGCATGTTTCCGTAAACGAAATAGCGAAATCAGTAACCCACTGTCTTGAAAAAGACGGCTCTGATGCACGGGATTCTTCGTAGTCGGCGACTACGGCGGAGTTGCGCGGAGGCGCAACAATGGCGGAGCGTGAAGAGTCACGCAGCGAGCGAGGAGCGGGAGCAGCGAGAGCGGCACGTCCGTTCGGGTCGAGCGCGTAGAGCGAACCTCATTTCCCGAAGGGTTGGGCAGAAGCAATTATAGTAACACCCACAATTTTCCAGTTATGTTTAAGTCCCATGTAAAAGCCTATTGCTACTAACGGGCCTCAAATCCTAATCCAGTTAGTTTCTAAACAGTTCCTGATGGAAAAAACCAACAACACTATACCCAACGAGGGAATCTTACTCAGGACCTCACGCTCAGCAGTCGCACTCAGTTCTAATATACCAACGAGGCAGTCAAACCGGCTAGCTAAACTATTCCTAATACTACCAAGTTTGCGTTTTTTTTGCAAAATACACGACTCAACGACCTCAAATTAATTAAGTATACTGATTTTTTTTGTACGCTTAAAAACTGGTAATTTTTTTACGATAAAGAAAAATGTAATCTTTATGTACACAACCTCAACAATACATATAACTATACGTAATAGAACCTTCTTGTAAATGCCATCTGTACGTGCACCCCATGCATACGGCTTATGAACAATGCAACTGGAACAATGTATGCCATCATAATAGCAACTTGCCTTGCTGATGCATCTACGTGATTTAGTTTCGCAAGAGAGTAATCTTTAGTACTAGTGTTTATGGAGAAGTAGCATTTTCTTTCTTCCCACACACATGAATATATTGTTTCGTGGGTGAATTTACGAACATTTAATTTCACATACACAAATAGGGTCCACTTATATCTGTGTGGTTCTTTCCTCAAAAGACCATCTCGGACTCTAATCTGCATGGTCCTCACATGATCTAACGAAGATAATGTTCGGACTTTAAAAAAGACTAATATCTGAGTTCCTTCCTGAGGTGTATTTTTTTAATTTATTTAAAAGACGCGGCCCCGCATTAGGAACTTCTCCTGTGTCATGGGTTCGTTTACAAATATTTAAGTCACATACACGAACAACGAGACCCGGAACAATTACCTGTAGGCCGTACAAATATTTGTTCCATGCGGGAATCGTATCCACGACACGCAGCGCAGCAGCCGATCGCTCAGCCATTGCGCCAACCGTGCCGTCAAATATTACGTAAGATTCCCCAAACGGCACGCCTTACTCTACACATTTAATAAACTAAAATTTGAACTAACAAGAAGCGAATTGATAATTTTTCTATGTTCTATTGGTTACCGCCTCGTTGGTCTAGTGCTAAGCATGGGGTCCTGTGTTCGATTCCCGGGTTGAGCAATGTGATAGTGGGATTTTTCATTAGGAATTTCTCTATAGTAGCCCGGAGTCAGGATGTGTACCCGGTTAAAAGGCAATAGGCTCACCCCCTATTTCATGGGACTTAAAAAAAACATAACTGGTGAAATGTGGGTGTACTGTATTCACACCTCTGCCCATCGCTACATATTTGGGGCATCTGAAAAACAACTACAAATATGGGGCACATAGGGGCTAATATTTTGGGGTCCTAACAGAATAATTTAGTTTAAACGCGTTTATCAACTTGTTCCTACAGTTCCTATACCTTATCCAATAAATTAATCTGATCTGATTTCAACTTTAAGAATACGCCCTTCCTCTCATTTCTCAATGGGTTACCGATTTCCTCCGTCGTCTTCATTGCAATATATATATTAACATCGCGCCATTATCAAAACAAATGAAAGAGTCTTTCATATGCGGGTGAACTTTGAAAATGGAACTAAACTAAGTTGTAACGCGGCTTTTAGCTAGTCAGTAAGATTATCAGATCCGAACTAATCCATACAGTGAGAGATAAAATAAGGAACTTTTTAATGATGACGACACTGTAACGAGACGACGTCGAAAGAGGATTAAATTGATTCCTTTTTTTTCAGCTCTCTCACCCTTAATTTCAAGCCCATTTTTCATATTATGTTGCATATGTATGCAGATTGATATTTAATATACTTGGCAAGATTTTTCAAATAATATAAAAAATAATAACCACAATTCACATCAACCTACCCGAAAGTGTCAGTTTTTGCCTATTTAAAATGAACCTTAGTATTATTACTAAATTTCAAAACCCGTCCGTCCAAGTCCGTCAAGTTAGATTACCAAAAAAAATTGGACACGTATTTTATGCTGACTCCAATCAATAAAAAGTGACAATGATATAGCACATCAAAGTTCAGGAGAAGGGGCTTGTGTCGTCACTGTTACGTTAAAAGTGTAACACGGCGTGACGTCACGCGCAATTTTAACACACTATATCGTCGTCATTTTTTGTTTACAAGAAAAAATACGTGTCCAGTATTTTTGAGTAATCCAACTTTCGGTGCAATCAGAATTTTTAAGGACACTGCCCTATTATAAATCAATGTCTATCTTTGTTTTGATTACAAAACTAATTTTACTGGCTTACATTACTATCTGGCTAGCCTTTTCCCAACTTAGTTGGGGACGGTTCCCAGTCTAACTGGACGCAGCTGAATACTAGTATTTTACATTGAGTGATTGCCTATCCGACCTCCAAAACCCAGTTATTAGGTAACAAGGTATCCTTTGGTAAGACCGGTTGTCAGACATTCGGGGTTCTGACTACCCCTAAATTCAAATCAATGTCTAACTTTGTTTCGATTATAATTTCGCTAAGTAAATAGAAATTAGAACTAAACATTTAAAGCATTTAATATGCCGTTCATGTTTGGTGAAGAGAAAATTTGAATATGGTCTCTTTGTCCTTCCTTATACATTACAAAGTATCTCTCAGTAGACGTGACAAAATACTACGTGCGAAAATGTTAATAAAAGTTAATGTTGCTGAACTTAACAGGAAGACTGAATTGACACGACAATGTGACACTTTTTACGTGAACTTTGAATAGAATACCTGTTACTAACTATAGCTTAGGTATAGACTATAGTTAGTAACAGGTTCGAAAAACTACTATCATGGATTCATCTAGAGGAAGGCAAATAGAAGTTAATAAGTTTGATGGTATAGTGCTATAAATTGTCTGAAAATTGGTCTTAAAAAAACACGTAAAACAATAAAAAATAACGACAAAGGAGATGAGGTCGGTGTATCTTACCGCCAATTGCAATAACGCCTTCCGTCTACGGTCTTCAACTGTTGTTTCTGATTCGCTCTCTCATGGTTTGCAAACTCGGCCATTGATTGGTTACAAGCAAATATCGATCTCTACTGAAATTAGCAGTAAGTCGAGTACACTGAGGGGAAACTCTGAAAAAAACACAGAAGTCTCTCTTAAAGTCCAGACATTATCTTGGTCTTAAACTAGACGAATGCAAATCTTAAAAGAGTTAATAATTAAATCCAGTCGTCACCTCGTAACATATAAATATCACTTTTCAAAGTTTTTCTTTATCACGATTTTTTGTACGAGAAACATTATCTGTCTAATATTATTAGAAATATAGGCATTTCGGCTTAGCACATTTTTCCTTATGGCAAATACATGCGACGTAGTATGGATATGAATGTGTTATTTCCTTCGGTACAGTAATAGAGTGATAGCCATAACCCTTGACGGCTCATTTTGGATATAACCAATAGTAATAAGGGTGGTTATACCTTTTCCTGTAATGCGAATGTTATTTGGTGCCTACATAAATAATGGATTAATGGATGACGGAAAAAACTGCCATTGTGTTATGGTAAATATGTAATTATTAAGCTTAAAGCCTTGAGAAATTATGAACTAATCAAATTCCATCGTCATCAGGCATAAATAGCAGAACACAGGTGTACTAGATTGCATTATCATCATCTTCCTGCCCTTATCCCAACTTATTTGGGGTCGACGCAGCATGTTTTCTTCTTCCATAAACCTCTACTTGCCGTTATCTCAAGAGTCACCTATTTTCTAGCCATATCATCTTTCACACAATCCATCCATCTTTTCGTTGGTCTCCCTCTACTCTACCCTGCACATTCATAATCAAAACTTTGCGCACAACATGGTCTTCAGTCCTTCGCATCACATGCCCATACCATGACAACCGATTACCACACAACTTCTTGGAAGTCGGTCTTCCCGACTTCCTCTTACATACTCATTTGTTGTGTAGTAAATTTTGTTTTTCAAAAAAGGTGATAAAATGATAAGAATAAGAATTTAGAAGAATAATAGACCAATCTCATTTTTGAGCCGGGTATACAAACTGTTCGCAAGGATCGTCATAAACAGCAAACATTGATCCGGGAGACGTTGATAGTTGTTACAATTAAATTTTAGGTCATCTAGGTCAAAAAAATATATCAAAAAACGACGAATTTCGTACTTATTTGTACTTTTTTTAAGGAACCCTAAAAATGGAAGATTCTCGAACAGTTTCCTAATTAATCGTCTTCATAAAATCAGAAACATAATCAAATATAATAGGCGAATTGGCAAACCAAACCCAGCAATTACAAGCGGCTAGTTGGCACAATTCAAAGCGCATTAATCAGGTTGGCACTACATCAGTATAATCTCATCTGGAACGTTTGGTACTGCGATGTTGCGGTGCTCTACATCTGCGAACGAAGTATAGGTATAGGCTAATAACTTTATCGTGTCGGTGAGTGGACATATCGGGAGGTAATGGATTTGTGTGATCTAGAAACCAGGTTTATTGGTCTTGTCTAATGTGGCTGGCTATACTCTACTTTTTCATTACACATGGAGTCGTACTTACTTAGATTAAAAGTGATAAATGATATGTATTTATTTCTGTAAAATCGGTTTTTACTGACACTTTTACACGTCAACAAGTATAACATATTTTTTTTAATTAGAAACACCGAAAGAAAGTAAACATTAACTTGGTTAGATCATGTGAGGACCATGCAGATTAGTGTCCGAGATGGTCTTTTGAGGAAAGAACCACACAGATATGAGTGGACCTGTTCAGTCAGTGCAAGCATTTGTCGGAAATTGTGGAGCTTAACTCAAAACCAAGAAGCTCAATGGGTCGACGAACAATACCAAAGAAAGCACATATTTGGGTAGGCCTCATTAAATACTCAAACTGCCAGACTACAATTAAGAATAATACAAAACACAATAATAAGAAATAAAATAATTAAAAATTATTCACATAGTCCTTACATTCACAATAATTAAATTAATAATAAATAATACTTTCTAATAAATAATATTTTTTGTTGTAAACTTTACCACCTTAGGGGATTATCCTTAGACCCCTCTCTGAACTCGAGACCTACAAATACCTGAGTATGCCACAAGCCCTTGGTATTGACGATAAAGGGGCAAAACAATCGTTGAGGGAACGGTTCATGATACGCCTCTTAAAAGTACTTAATAGTTTTTTATCTGGCGGCAACAAGGTCCGCGCCTTCAATGGCTGGGTTATGCCATTATTGTCCTATTCTTTTACTTAATACAATACATTAAATAGATAGATATTTCTTATTATACATAGCAAATACCCAGAACACCCGCAACAAATCTTTGTAAATCAGACAAACATTTGTCCCAGGGCGGGAATCGAACCCGCAACCTCCGGCAGGTGGACCTTCGCCTACCGCGCCACATCGGTCGTCAGACAAATACTTATAACATTTAGGTAAAAAATATAATTAGGTATCCTGAATCTAAATAAATCGTGTTTGCCTAACAAATACGCTCGCACATACTAATTGTTAAGCTCTAGCTAAGAAAATTAATGACAAAAGGTCATAGCATCGTTTAATTTTCAGATAAATATCGCCCAGGCCTTACACGATGAAATATTCATGAAGACAATGTAATTTGTTACCGATATTGCTGCCTCTATGTGGTTCAGGCCGTAATTTTACTCTGAACATACAACGGTGACAGGGAAACGAGTTTGAAGTAAACCAGACATATCCGTCGTTGTTCCTATAGGGAAATGATTTAAATAGAAATTAATCCTTTGGCTTACATAATTTAATTCTTCTAACAAACAGTAGAACAACAAGAAAATCTCTTGTGAATAACGTATGTGCTTAGACATATCAGAAAAGCAATTATTTTGGAGGTCATAATTATTAAAACAAACGAAATGAAACTGAATTAATTAAGAAGTGACCGCGACTCAGAAGATTAAATTTTTGGTGTTCAGCACTCACACTAAAAATGATCAGCAGTAATAAAAAAGTACCATTATTAGCATTCATCAGTAGAAGGTTTACTAAATTGTGAGGTGATCGATTTTGAAACTTAACTTGTTTATACAAGTCATATAATGCTATGCATATATTTTACTTGACTAACTCAATTCTTCACTGCGGACAAATTATCATTCCTTTATAATTTAAATAATGAGAATTCTCCAAATAATTTGTATGTCAGCAAAGCGACTTATTCAGTCGTAGTTCGCATTTATTACATAGGAATTAAAAATAACTGGCAAACCGTGCACATACGATAGGTACAACTCTGCCTCACCCTTCGGGGTATATAGAGGTGATATAACTTAAAATCACATTTCAGTCAAATATATTTCTCACCACAACAACAGTTCTTAGAAATAATTAACAAAAAATACCGACTGAACAAGGCCGTCCTAAGCCCTAAAGAAAGATTATGTATTTCTAAAATATCGTAAACACTGGCTGAAATCCTGGATTTATTTTTGAAGCTTAATCTTTTTATTATTTCAACATGCTCTGTAGTATGATGGAATAATAGAAATGATGAATTTACTGTAAAGAAAACTTCTTTATTTAGAAAACATTATAACGAGTTTTAACACTTTAAATTTATTTTAGGCCACAAATAAAATGTTAGTAATACAAGCAACAGATAGCCATACCCATCTACCTGATGCTGGATTACCAGATGGTAAAAGTGATTTAGGTCACTGATGTAACACGGATGTGTGCTCGAACAAGTACTTCGAACTCTACCTATACCTGATAACTTGAGTAATTGGAAACAAGGTACAGATACTTTTATATTAAAGGGGCAGGCCATATCTACCACATATCGCAAGATAATTGGTCGAAAGTATCATCAGATTGGTTACTGAATATCAGGAATCGACGACGCAGAAAGCCCAAAAAGAGATAACAAGACTGGAAAATCCTCATGGATGTCGTCAGCCCTGGGGGGCGAACTTCACTCGCGAACTCTTACTGACTAAAACCACCCCGGTGTTCCATCTCACATCTACGCCGGGGGTCGCGAGAACGTACTATCCTTCCGCAACAACTAGTTGGACACTGACTTAAGGACTCAGATTGTTACAATCACCAAGTAGATTGATCTTGCTTTTAGTATCTAGTAGACTTGCCAGGTTAATGGTCCACATCGATTTCTTCAATTGCTCCCGCCATTTTGCGTCTACGTGGAAATTTACTTAGAAGGACAACCGGAAAAAAAGAAGCACACGAGAATGCTGTTAACAAGCTTGTAAAATTGTTAAACAATCTACTTAGGAGATCAGCTTTCCGTATTTAGGGGAGTCAGTATCGCGTTCATGCGGTATTTTTATCGAGTAACGTCTTACCTACCTCAATGGCTGCTGCTTTATATTTTCCTCTTTTTTGGCTGTAAACGTGTCTGTATTAATATTGAAAATCCTTTTTATGGTTTAATCCCCTTATTTTAATAGGCCTTTATTTACCTTGTATTATTGTTTAATCCATATTGGTATTTATTTAAATATTTAGCTAAAATATTATACCAATAACTAGTTCCTTTAAATTTAAGAGCTTCGATATTTTGTTCTTGAAGATACGTAGCCCAGTCTGTACCTGAAAATAACCTGTTTGATTAAATACTTCCAATAAAATAAAACATTTCAAATTTCTTAAAATATCACCGATCGACATTTTGATTGTTCAACCAACTTAACCTTTACGTCTCGACTTGACATTTCAGTTACGAGTGCCGGGAATGATATTTCCAAGCGACCACAAAATTTCAATCGAGTTCCCTTAATACCAACCCCTTAGGCCTGGGAATGTCCCTGTAACCGACATTCGGGTAATGGGACGCCAAGAGTTGTCACGTGACTTTGAATCCAAATCAGACAATCGGCTGAAGAAAATTTACTAACAAAAAGTATTTGTTTTGTAAAACAAATTCATGAAAACGGATTATTTAGATTGTTTGAAATGGGAATCTTGTTAACAATTTAAAAAATGTTTGTTATTCAACTAAAATTTTGCAAATTCTTAATAAGATTGAAGTTGTTTTTACAAAATATGTACCGTGTTGAACGAATACACGATTTATTTAAATAGGGCTATCCCTACTCAATGACGCGCTAGTTATGTAATTCGATTTCACAATTCATATTATCATATTATCTAAATATCGTTTACAATTTTATTTTGTTTTGTACCTAACTGTGACCATTATCACAAAATTAGTACACTAAATAAACAAGTGCTTGTTTAAATTTGGGTTGTAATAGCTAAATAAAATTATTCGATTCACGTTTTACATCTAGGTATGTTTTAAATAATAAATAATGCTGGACAGTCCACACAGCATCATCTAGCCCCAAGTTAAGCAGAGCTTGTGTTATGGATGCTAGATGACTAATATACTTAAATACAATACATTACATAGATAGATATTTTTTATTACACATAGCAAATACCCAGAACACCCGGAACAAATATTTGTAGATCGTACAAACTTTTGTCCCAGGGCGGGAATCAATCCCTCAACCTCCTGCGTCGCAGGCGGACCTTTGCTCGCCGCGCCACATCGGTCGTCAATACTAAATCGGTTTTCTATCTCTAACATACAGATAGTAGAACCAGTAAATGATTCCGTAGCAGTAATTTTCTTCGAATAGCGACAGTTCTCTGTGAGGCCCTTACTGAACGCCTGTCATGCAATCGCCGGTGACGATCAGCTTTGTTTAAAGCCAATGGTCTGATGAATCGAGACAGATTGGTCCTTTGGGTCGTAACTGGTGTTGAATTTAGCTTTGGTAACATTAGTCGCTACAGTGAGCTCGCATTTTGATAGGTAAAGATTGATCGTACATACGCCAGCACATCAAGCTATCCCAAACTGTCAAATTTATCCATTTGAATAGGAACCTTATTTTTCTTGTAATAATAAGTTGAAATACTATCAAAGAAATTTGACATTACCTTAATCTGGCCTCGCGAAGTACGGAGCTTTAAGTAGAATGTGCGACCAGCTTATACTGGATTTGTCATCAATGACGTGCTGCATACAGTAGGTCTTACCATCTGAGAAATTATATGAATGTTTTATGCTCTTATTTTACTAACAACATCACGCCATTGTTACCCCGAAGTGTTGATCAGAGAGTACGTACCGTACACCCACATTTCAAGAGTTATGTTTTGAAGTTCCATGTAATAGGGGTTGAGCCTATTGCCATCAACTGGGCACACATGCAGACTACGTGCTGCTACTGATAAATTCCAATAGAAGAAAAAAAAACCCAATAGCACATTGCTCGACCTGGGAATCGACCCCTTGATGCTTAGCAGTCGCGTTTACGACCACTAACCATCTGTAACTGCCTGGAGTCTTTTTTGTATGTTTGGTGGCAATAGGCTCAATCTTACATGGAACTAAAAAGGTGCGAAAAATATGAGTGTAGCATAGGTACACCTCTGCCTAGCCATTATGTGAATACTACTAATTTTAACTAATCATGGAGTGTTCTCGTTAGATGAAAGTTATTTTTTTTTTTTTTTTTTGGAATGGGCATCTCGCAGTTTATCCTTTAGGGATATTTACTGCTCAACCGAACTTTCCTGTGGGGGGCTTAATTAAAATTAAGGCCTCCAGCCAGGCATAAAAACTTATAAGCTAAGCGACTATCGCTAAGGGCACCCCCTGCGGGGTACGAACCTCGGCTTAGGACGTCGCTGAAGAGGACAGCAAGGGACAGGCTGGATCTGATTGTTCCATTATTTAGGGACATTTTAAACATTAATCGGCTCAGCTTCGCGGGCTGGCTCTAGCAAAGGGTCGGGAGGGGGGCATTGACGGGGTCGTCGCGACGGGCCTCGGCGGCGAGGACGGAATGTCCGTTTTTGTTTGCGAACAGTGCTGGTGGCCTTATCGCTCTCCTGGAGGAGAGTGATAGGATCATCTGGCTCTGTGAGTGTGTGTTTCGGTCTTCGAACTGTACTTATTCGCGAGGGAGTGTATCGGACGGCCGATGACACTAAGGGGTTAGGATGAGCGGTAGAACAGTCCATGAAGCGCTGGGTGAGTCGCTTCATGAACTGTTTCACCGTAGGTATTTTGAGATCTACATGGAGAGTCTCATTTCGGACGTAGAAGGGGGCTCCCGTGACTCTGCGCAGGAATCGGTTCTGGACGGTCTGAAGCCTATGAATATGATACGGCTTGGCGTGAGCGAACACTGCGCAAGCGTATGTCATGATTGGTCGGATGACCGAGACGAAGAGCCGCAATTTGCACCTGAGTGACAACTTGCTTTTCTCGTTGGTAGATGAAAGTTAAGTAGTCGGTAAGTAGATACGTACTTTTACGTACGTACAAGTACCTACTTACCGACTCACGTACTTTTGAAACATTAATTTATTTGTAACATCAACTAACAGGTAAATTGCTTTATTTTATTTATCAGGTAAATACCCAACTACGCTTTTAAAGCTATTAGTTGGAAACCGTAAAACCGCCACGATTTAAATGGTCTATTAAAATTTTACGCTACTGCCATTCGCCGGTATTATTCCATCATTAAATCAGAACGTTTATTCTAGTACCTACTTATCAGTCCCACACAGTTCCCGTTAAACCTAAACCCTGAGCCCTAAAACGCACTAGAATTAATTACTAGTTTAATAGTCTAACGTTTATAAGCTACTTCTCGTGAACAAGATCGTGGGTTTTAAATTTCATCATCATCTCAGGTGAAATTCTATTCGATCCTGACCGTTCCTTGCTGTCCTCTCTCAGCGTCGTCCTAAGCCGAGGCTCGTACCCTGCAGGGGGTGCCCTTAGCGATTGGTCGCTCAGTTTTTATGTTTTGACGCCCTGGATGGAGGCCTCAATTTCTAATTAAGGAAAGTTCGGCTAAGCAGTAGATATCCCTAAAGTATAAACTGCGAGATGCCCATTCCAAAAAAAATAATCAGATGAAATATCTCTGCGTACTACTACTGCATTCAGGTCTGCTCCAAAGATTGCCACAAAAACTGATGATGCACTGCTCGCATCCACTAGGTTCTCATAGCTTTAACCACAGTTCGTCAAAATTAAGTATTATGTGTGAATTTTTTTTTGGAGAAACCATCAAAGCTTCGCAAAATACGATGAGCCGCTGATCCTGACTGTCATTTGTAGATCTTTCACGTCAGCAGCCCAAAGTCTGTGAAACAGTCTTACCATGTGTCAGATAGGCAGACGCTCCAAGTAAGATACTGGTTTGCCCACCGGAATCTGTTTGTAACCGCCGACTTAGGCAGATAAATGGGCAGTTGCCTGGTTAGGCATCATCATGGGAAAGGGTTTTTTTCCCATGATGACGATGATTTTAGACACCACTAACTAAAACAAGGAAACATGCTGTGATAGTTAACACCAACCATAAAACAGCTTAAAAAATGTACTGCTCTGATAAGCGGATATTTTACGTTTGTCGCATCAGCTTTAAGCGCTTAAAGCGCCGTAATAATTTCGCTTTCCTCGGTCCACTTTTACGACTTTTAGACGAAGAAAATCTAGATTCTACTAGATTACTCGTATAGTGTTTTCTTTTGTTCTTGGATCAGTAAAGGTTTTACAGGGAGGGTACTATGTATTATCAGTCAGTGTGTAAAAAAACATACTATAAAAAATTAGGGTTCCGTAGATTATACATCCAAACATTTTCATGTGTTCCTTTACCTTTTTAAGAATAGAAGCGTACAAACTTCGCTGATTCATTTCCTGTGAAATTTATTTGAATTTAGAACGATTTTTCAATCGTCAGATAAATTTTAAGAAATTAATACAGTTGTATGACATATTCCCTCAAAAAGCTGGTTAGGAGTAAGGGTAAGGGTGGGGGTAATAAGGCATCGAGACTGACTTTGTACACTTTATTTTGCATTAAGTTGAAATAAATAAATTACAATTGAAGAATCGGCCGTTAAAGTTATATACTACCATTATTAGCAATATCAATTTCGGTTAAAATGGCAGCTGACGTATAGGACACGTTGCCCACAGGTCCAATATACCAATTGCAATTGTAACCATCGATATATTTATAACCCAATCTGAGGCTACTTTCATCTAGTCCTCTTGCAATATGTGGCAAAAATAGTCTGCCTAGTTCCACTTTAATTTGGCAACGAAGAATAATCATCATCATCCTCTTGCCCTTATCCCAATTTCATTTGGGGTCGGCGCAGCATGTCTTCTTCTTCCATACATCTCTATTTCCCGTCATCTCAGAAGTCACCTCCTTCTTAGCCATATCAACTTTCACACAATCCATCCATCGTTTCCTGGGTCTCCCTCTACTCTTGTAACCCTCTACATTCATACTCAACACTTTCCTCACAACATGATCCTCATTCCTTTGCATCACGTGTCCATACCATGACAGCCGATTTCCACACAACTTCTCTGTCACAGGCGCCACTTTCAGACTTCCTCTTATATACTCATTTCTTATTCTATCCATTCGCGTAACACCACACATCCCCCTTAGCATTCTCATCTCAGCTGCATGCAACTGCCTTTCATTCATTCCTTTTGTGGCCCAACATTCTGATCCATACAAGACAGCAGGTCTTATCATTGTCTTATAGATCTTCCCTTTAAGTTTAAGGGGAAATAATAATATAATCATAATATATTCAGAATCTAGACTCCCATATTCATCTCACTTCATGTTATCAGGTATTGATTAAGTTCTTGTACATGGAGCACACGATTGATTGACCCATTCTTGTTACAGGCATTGGATCAGATTTATCTTCGTCTTCTTAAAAACGTTGCCCCACAGTAGGAATTTTTCCTGTGTCGCGGGCGCGTTTAACAAACATTCAAACTCACAGAGACAAACAGCCAGACAGCGGAACAACTACCTGTAGGCCATATAAAAATTTGTTTTGTACGGGAATCGATCCCGCGATACGCAGCACAACAGCGAATCGCTCAACCACTGCGCTTAACGTAAAGTCAAAGTTTCGGTATATCATGGCTGATTCCAGAATCTAAGGTACAAAATTATCTCAGTATTTCAGGGACTATGACTAACCATAACTTATCGGTTTATTTTTATACGCTCAGTTTTGACGTCTTATCTAATACGAGGCCACGGTCTTCAGGGAAATCACGAGAGCTTCGATATAGATAGTCTACAGGAAAGTTAAGATTACCTTCTATGATCGAATTACCGAAAATCATATCACAGGTAGGTAACTACAAGACAAATGATCGTATCAATTCTGCAGGTACGCACAAATAGGTTATGCTTCGCCTATTGTCTATATACAGGGTGCTAGAGACATCGGCGCACATCCTGATACGATAGTATATGATTCTAGACCCCAAGAGTACAAATTTATCGTCGGCTCTAATTTTTATGTTATTTTTTGATATTTTGTGTAAGTACTTTAAGTATAATAAGTAAACACAGGGCATCGAAAATTTCATCCGCATCGCTGTCAACGGAAAAAGTGCCCAGAAGGCTGGCATCATTGCCACGTTGAATTACAATGCAATCAGCTTTGGCCAAAAATAAGGCCAGCCGTCAGGCAGAGTCGACCAAACGCTTCGCGATTTCTCGAAAAATTTCTCGAAGTTGTAAATCATTTCATTTTTTTCAATGGTTTTATTCGGCATAAAATAGTCAACTTGATTTTTAAAAAAACTTACAAACAAGCAAACATTTACTTTTAGAAATAGGTTGTATACTTATGGCTTGTACAAGTAATCTGGACAGACAAACAGTTACAGTAGGTTCAACTCAAATACCTATAAATTGTAATCTATCAGATTGATTAACAAACATCCGAAAACCAGCAGGCAACAATTGGCACTGACTGATCGAATCCGATTAATATCTCCAAACGAACCAATTCCTAGTTTCGACACAATACAGATTATTATAACAAAATCTCTGGCATTATTGTTGGATATAATACTGTATGTTATTTTTACTTCATATATCGGCCTTTTATCATTTACAAATAGAATATTTTTAAGGCCTCAAAATCAAAATCAAAAAATCAAAATTCATTTATTCAAATTATTCTGAGAATCTGCACTTTTTGAACGTCAAAACGTTTACATAAGACAGTCCCCCAAAACGCCCACCCTTCACCACTTCCTAGTGTTTTTGCTGCGAAGAAGAAGTGGTGGAACAAACTCCCTCAATTCCTATACACACAAAGCTCAGAATATATAGACAGCTAGAATATGCTTTATTGTACAAAAAAAACTGTAAAAAACATAAAAAAGAAAAAAACAGTGAGAAAAGAAGAAATCAAAGACAATAAAACGAATAAAGCAAAAGAAAATAAAAATAAGAAAGAAGTAGAAAGACAATGATTACATTATTTTTGAGAGAAGTTCTTCGTAAAAGACTTCTAAATAGTGACATGTGTCACATTATGTTGCCAAGAAATAACCAACCAATACTAATGAATACTGTTAATCTGTGTTCAGATATCAATAATAAACTAGTAACTAATAATGCGTACAGTCGTACTACATACGATGCGGACTTCGTAACGTAACATGGTATGTTTCACAGAAATAGGTAGCACAACACATAAAACCCTGAATATATTATATGTAGATAGCCGATACTTCCAAGAAACCACTATACGTGTCCCAGCATTCAATTCTGTTGATGCACATGCAAAGACCCCGTCAACCCTAACATTTGGCAATATCGACCAATGTTTACAACCAATTCACGTTTGATGTTCACCAAACCTTGGCCCAAATGTTTCGACGTTCATTTTTTTCTGCAGAATAAGCTCGGCTTTACTACACAGTTAAGAAAATACGGAAAATATTTCCGCTACCATTGATTCAAATAAATAATTCTTCTTTCGCGAGCGAAATTATGATTGAACAGTAATTCATTTGCTCCGTTTTCTTTGGTAGCAAGAAATAGTATTTGAACGTGTATCTTGGATACCTTTCGTCAATTGTTTTCAGGGAAGGTTGTAATTGGGGAAGATCTCTTGGTGATTATGTGAACAGGTAATGTGATTGAATTTGGATTGCTTTGGACACCACGCCAACTGGAGGAAAACCATCAGGCTTAACCAATTTGATGAGTCCGTTCGTAGCTGGTCACTGTTTGCAACGGGCCCATGTAGTCCTGTTACTTAGATTAACTAATTTAATTGGATTGTCTCATAGTTGCATTACGTCCAACCAATTATTTAACAGCATATGTTGGATTAATGCATTTTAATTTTAGTTGGCTGGTAAGTTTGATATACAATTTGACTATCGAGCAATATAAGACATGATAAACAATCAGCAAACTAATTATGAATGTGTCAACGTGTAAAAACAAAAGCATATTCATATAATATGTATGTATAGTTACACTTCTGGACACATCTATTGGCCCACCTTAGAGTTTAGGTTTCGATGGCCCCTACCGAAATATGATTGCTAGATTGAACAAAAATTGTTGATGCAGTTTTAAACCTGATACATTTTACCATCTTTTTCGATCGTATTGTTTTAAATTTGAATTCAGAATACCATACGACATGGAGCTACGCCTAACAAGTCGGATATGCGCCTAGTTAAAGGCAATTGATTTTTGAATAAAAAACATGTTTTATGAAGTAAAGGTTTAATTTAATAACGCGTGTTGCCTCCATGGGCATCTACCACAGCTCTCATACGATTAGGCATAGAGTTTATCAACCGCTCTATGAAATTTTGAGGGATCATCTCCCATTCCTCTTCTATGGCAGTTTTCAACTCCTGCATCGTCTGGGCAACTGGCTGACGAGCCCTAACACGTCTTTTTAGCTCGTCCCACATGTGCTCAATGGGGTTCATGTCTGGGCTTCTGGCTGGCCAGTCCATAACTGTGATGTTCACATCCCGAAGATATTCCCTGACGATGCCGGCCGCATGGGCTCTTGCATTATCATGCATAAAAAGGAAATTTGGGCCCACATAGTCCGCGTATGGTATCACGTGAGGTTCTAAGCACTCACGAATGTACCTTTCAGCATTTAATGTTGGCAGCCGTGGTCCTGTAACAACCTCAAGTTGAGTTTTGCCGCTCGCGGATATACCGCCCCAGACAGTCCATGAGCCACCGCCATAAGCAACCCTCTCTTCAAAGCAGCATTGTGCGAAACGCTCTCCCTTACGTCGGTAGACCTTCTTCCTTCCATCATTGCCATGTAACACAATTTTAGACTCATCAGAAAAGAGTACACGGCTCCAATCTTGCTGTGTCCAATTTAAATGACTGCGTGCGAAATGAAGGCGCGCTGTTCGGTGGGCTCGCGTTAGTTTGGGCACATTAGCTGGCTTGTGTGGTACGATATCGCGTTCTTTTAACCTTCTCCGAACAGTTCAAGCGCTCACAGATACTCCGTGGAAGTCGCGAAGTTGGTTTTGTATCTCAATGGAGGTAAGGTGACGATTTCTCAAGCTGGTCGTCACGATGAATCGATCCTGCCTTTCAGTTGTGACCCGAGATCGTGGCCTTCCTTGGCGACGAACAAAGCCGCCAGTCTCTAGGTACCTCCGATAAACATTTCGGACCGCAGATCGACTTAAATTAAGTTGAGCACTCACGTTTCTTTGGCTGTTCAGGTGAAGTATCCATAGATTATTGATAGAACCTCACCTTAATGTTAAGAATAAGTAATGTTTGTTGCAAAACCAAAGATATCAATCACTTTTTCAAGAATTAAATCCAAGTAAACCAATAAAACCAAGTTTTCTTAGTATTCGATTGTTTGATATCAACAAACAGGCTCCAAATTGTCTTTTGTTTCTTCAAATTCTGTGTTCGAAATTCAAAAAAAGACTATTGAATGAAATTGTGAATGTGCCAGGTTCAAAACTGCATAAAAACTTTTTGCTCGACCTAATATAAAATTTAAGCTAGGACCAAACGAAACTGAAAATACAAGGTGGGCCAATAGATGTGTCCAGAAGTATATTATTCTTTTGTATGTCATAAATATATGTCACTGAACTCCTCCTCAACAGCTGAACTGATTTTAACGATTTGGTTTTGAGTGTTTGAGTGGATCCCTGGATGCTTTGGATTTATATTTGGAACTGTTAGGTGGCGTTGTGATTTGGCAGCGCAGCTTCTGAAAGATCCGCTAGTGTAATTTATAAAATAGTACAAACATCTGAGGCTTTCCTCTATAAACTAATTTCATTTCCGATCTAAAGCGAATATATATGATTCTAATGTTAATTTTTCAGACACGTGATTATATTATTTGGCAAAATACACAGCTGTCAAAATAAACTGAACTCAAAGAGTACCTACAATACATCTAAGTTCCAATGTTGATCGTTCAGAATACAATCAAGAGTATACCTGCTGATCATAATATTCAAAAGAGCTTACATATTTATTTATTTTTTTTAATCGTTGCCCCGCACTATGAATTTCTCCTGTGTCATGGGTGCGTTTACAAACATTTAAAGTCACATACACAAACAGCCAGACCCGGAACAACTACCTCTAGGCCATACATGTATTTGTTCCGTGCGGGAATTGAACCCAAGACACGCGGCGCGGCAGTCGATCGCTCAGCCACTGCGCCAACCGTGCCGTATACCTGCACCTAAAGTGAAAATGAACGTAATTATCTTTACTAAGTTCATCAAATCTAAATTCGGGCCATAAAAAAGCAACACAAACAACTGAATACAACAAACACGATCAAAAACCCATAAAAAAATAATTACCCCATACCAAACTACCATTTTATCGCGTCCCAACGGATTTTATGTCCAAATGTATTTGTAAATATAATGTAAATCAATAAATACGAATAATATATGAAACATTTCAGTATTTCAGGACTAACATAACAGTAATGGCCACCGAGGGATCAGAGATACAAGTTTCATTTACGATAAGATAAGGTAATATACGCTGTAAATGTAAAATTTATGATACTATTAATACTGGTCGGATGAAGTAAAATCAACTTTATGTGTTTTTTTGTGGTGGACGCTGTAGGCCAATTCCTTTGACAGCAATTGTAGTGAGATACCTGTATTACTCGTACCTGTATTTCGGGTACCTGTATTTTCGGTAAGAAAATGGGGCTATTGGATGTTATACTACTATTATGCTTGGTAATGTTTCCATTTGTAGTCTTACCTGTCTTATAACACGCCGGTAATCCCCAGGGCGGTAAGCATAAGTGAACCTTGGGTATCGCTAATCTTATTTTCTTCAATACAATAAGAACTATTCTTCTTTGGCAACCAGATAAGGCAATCTTAATACGTAAAAAAGAAGATACGAAAGCAAAGAGATTAAGCATTGTTACTGGGTTTCACAGAGCATTTTTAAAGGCACTTTCCAAAAAGGCACATTGTTCGCCACAGTCATCTTTTCAACAAAAACAAAAAGACACGACTTAGACTCGCCACCATGGGTTCTGTACCATAGCAGGAAAAATATTTCACCGTTATCAAAATATACATTTTATTTTATTAATAACAAACGCAAAATCAAATGTGCTGTTACAGACTTTACTTATTTCTAAAGCACTGTGCTAGTTGGATATTAATCTGAGATTTTTGCTTTGCAAATTTCGAATATAGGTAATTAAGTGAAGATGGAAAATTCATAAACTATGCGGCATATATGAAAAAAAACTTATAATGTCCAAATGACGCCCTTTCAAATGATACCTCACTTGACCTAGTCATAAGTTAGCCTGCTCTGAAATTTACGTCTATTATTTTTTTTCAATTCTATTACTTAATAAGTACCTAAGCAGACAAGAATTGTACATACCTGGTTCTAAAGAACCAGGTATGTACAATTCAAGTTAAAACTGTGAGGTTGTGACAGACAAATAAACAAACGAAGTAGCACTATAAGAATTTATCTGTTACTATTTTGGTGCGGAACCCTGACATAAAGATAGGTGAACCAAACATAGGGTAGGTGCACACCCTTTTACCTGAACGCGTATAAAACATTATGACGCGCTTCCTGCAGCCCCTATAGGTATAAATTATGAAAGTAAATGGAAGCTGCAGTTCCACTTACCTCAAAGACATCGGTGACTCGTCTCTTTAACCATTTTGTACAGTCACCTACAGGAGTTATGTCCCGAAGCAAATTGCGGACGTGTTACTAGATATTCTCAACTTGTGTAGACATTTTACACGTGAGGCAACGTTTTCTGAATTAATTATATAATACTAGCGGCCCGCTCCGGCTTCGCACGGGTATAAAATATATAATATTATACATATAAACCTTCCTCTTCAATCTATTAAAAAAAAACGCATCAAAATCCGCTTCGTAGTTTTAAAGATTTAAGCATACAAAGGGATCAAGGGACAGAGAAAGTGACTTTATATTATACTATGTAGTGATTTTAGTCGTTAGGAACCTATTCATTAGTTGTTGTACCTCAGATCCAGTTAGAAAGCCGCTCATAAATGTATATTTGTAGTCTTAATGGCAAAACATAGAGGACATTTTATATTACCATTGTAACATCTTGCGTAGTGTATTAACCTGTGTTTAGAAATAAAGACTATTGATTAATTGATTGAAAAAACGCCAGGCACTTGTTTTCTGGCGTTTTTACAGAACTAGTCCTGTTTGTAAGTTTTAAACATTTTTAAATTATTGTTTTTTTTTTTTCGCGCCTGAATCTGTGCTTAATGAATGCATTCTCTTTCTGCTTGATTAACTTGATTAGTTAATCGATACATTCACCAGTTACAGCTAATACATATTAAAGGTATATCAAGTGAAAGGGGCAGATGTAGAATCGCCCTCGAATGATATACAATTATACACTGTCCTTATTGGTGATGTCCTTCAGAAAGGTCAGGTACGTAGTACTCGTAACGTCAGATGGTTAGATGTACAATCGCAAACTAAGCAAAGAGAGTATGTAAGGAACGTAGCAGGTGGCGTTCTGTATTTTTTCGGCCTTGTAGTGAGTTTTTGTACCTATTTATGTATGTCCTTTAAGACATACTTCCTAAAGTTTAATCCAGAAAATGAATAGAAAACTACAAAATAGCGTCACTAAAGTGTTGCATCCGCCAGTACCGCCCGGTACCCAAACTTATCTCCAAGAGTGACGTAACAGGGATGTTTTAGAAAACGCGTTGTCTAACGGTTCTCGCGAAAATATCCGCTACATAATGGACGACTGAAATATTCTGAAATACAGGAAGCGTTGTCTCAACTTACGACAATGTCGTTTCACTACGGTGGCCATGGCTTTGTGCATTTTAAGTTGGTAAATCTATTTATGTTTGCAGAATGGCCCCCATCCGTCTCTTTGGAGACAACTGAGAGCGAACATAATCATGTTGGATGAGGAGCAGTGTACATTCAGTACCTGAGCGTAAATATTATAGCACATTAAGATTAAGAAATAGCTTGGCTTCTAGTGTCGTTTTACAGTTTCAATAACGTACCTATCTCAATCAAAGTCTAGAGATCGATCTTTGTATGTAACCAATCAATGGCTGAGTTTGCAATCTGTTACTTTGAGAGGGTGAATCAGAAGGAGCAGTTTAAGATCGCGGATCGAGATTTGGCACGTTATTGAAATTGGCAGACAATCAATATATCTAGAATTAAAAATAGTTTATTTGCCACAGAGACATAGTTAAAAGAAAAGTGTGCGAGTTGAAAAGTTTCTAATGATAGTGTTGGTAAATATATTTCTTAAATTATCTATGTTATAACACAGAAAGTTGTCGGCACACGTCTATATCTGTCTCACATTTATTCCCAAGTACTGCACGTACTATGTCCTTAGTACCTGGATGACCGAGCTTTGTTCGAATAAAATGACGTTTTCTAAAAATGAAACCTTTCTAGATCGATTTATGGCCCCCGAAACACCCTGCATACTTATTTCCATTAAAATAGTTGGAGCCGTTTCCGATATTCATATTATATATATGTGTAAATACATACATATATACAAGAATTGCTCATTTAACACCTTAACTGCCAAACAACGAGACACAATAGAAAATGTATTGTTTGTCGGACATATGGCGTTCAACGTGTTAAAGGTATTAGATATAGCGTAGAGAGTACGCTGAGATATGTATTACAACCTGATAGTGTCATAATGATGAAGAATAATAATATATAAGTTATTGTGGCCGCCCTCCAAAAAAACAAAAGAACAGCTTCTAGTGGTTTTATTATATTTTTTTCAGCCTCGTGTTGCCAAAAGCGCCTTAGGCTTGTCACGAATTGTAGATCGATGAATATATTCATGTGACGTTAGCAATGTTTACACAGATAATTAATTAGAAGTATGTCTTCACGATGACGCGGAAGTTTTGAGGTTTGCTTTGAAAAAACAAGGAAAATACTCGAATTCATGTCGAATTACCTTATTTACTTATTGCGGGAACAAGATACATCGTTATAACAATCTTACACGAGAAAATATAACAAATAAATAAATAAAATAAATAAATAAATAAATAATGATGGACAATCCACACCATCATCTAGCCCCAAGCTAAGCAGAGCTTGTATTATGGGTACTAGATGACTGATATACTTAATACAATACATTACATAGATAGATATTTTTATTATACATAGAAAATACCCAGATCACCCGGAACAAATATTTGTAGATCGTACAAACATTTGTCCCAAGGCGGGAATCGAACCCGCAACCTCTTGCGTCGCAGGCGGACCTTCGCCCGCCGCGCCACAACGGTCGTCGAGCAAATAAAGCATTCATCCCTATTTACATCGTATGTAGGGCCATACTGCACATGAATCACAAGTACAGAAGCGTAACAATGACTATGAATAAACTCGTCTTTCGCGAGTCCAAGATAAATGAATGGTTAGTTTGCTTTACGATGACTTATCCAAATAGGACATGAGCAAGTACGTGAATCTCTTTGTTCTTAACAGCTAGCTCCTGAATGATAGATCTAGCTTTTGGATCGTCCTTTTATTTCCTGATGGTTTTCATTGTTTGTAGCGGGATTGCTTGCTTGGAGGTACCCTCGATCCTTATTGGATATGACAAATTATCATAATTATACCATCTTCTACTACAAGGTAAAGCATTTATCAACACGCTTGTTCGAGGTGGCGATTTCAGATTTATATTCATTGTAAGTTCAAGTTTCCTCACGATTGTTTTCCTTCGTCGATGACAGTGATTATTTACATTTCGATAAACTTAGAAAAAAACACTATTATTTTTAATTTGCCTCTTCGGTATCTTGATTATTTGGCATAGGGGCCAATAACACTTACTAAGAATATCATCTTCCTAGCCGTATCCAAACTATTATGGGGTTAGCTTCCAGTCTAACCGGAAGCCGATGAATACCAGTATTTTAAATGGAGCGACTACATTTCACAACTATTCAGTAACTGAGCATCACGATCCCGTAAGCCTGGTTGTCCGACTTCCGTGCTTCTGACTACCCGAAACAACTGTCAAAAATTTACAAATGGCAGCCAGAACGAAAAGCATAATGTGCTTTTCGAGGCACGGAGGGTCTCGGCATCATGTAAAAGTTTGTAACACATCCTCGGCAAGCATAGCATGGTCTTCGATCGACCTGTGCGGCTGTCCTCTTTTCGTTGATTATTACTCAACACATGAGTACCTAAATATTTTTTTTTTTTTAATAAAACGTTGCCCCACACTAGGAATTTCTCCTGTATCGTGGGTGCGCTTACAAACATTTAAACTCACATACACAAACAACCAGACCCGGAACAACTATCTGTAGGCCATACAAATATTTGTTCCGTGCGGGGATCGAACCCGCGACACGCAGCGCAACAAGCCAATCGCTTAACTACTACGCCAACCGTGTCGTCAAATAGGGCAACTACGGTTCTTATTCCTGTGTGACATAAATGCTGCCTATCTGCTTGTGTAGTATTTTTTTATAAGAAACCCTTAGCAACCCTATAACATAAAAACCTTTTACAGTCAAAGTACTTGCACGTCACCAGTCTTACCTTTACGGATCGAAATCGACGTCACACGACGTCACACGGCAGACGTTAGTTAGATTTACAGTTTTAAGTCGAAAGTTCTCCAATGTACGAAAAAATCTGACGTGAGCTACGTCTCGCAGCCGGACATCCGCGCGTATAAAAGACCACGTTTTTCATACTGGTACACGCAGCGCTTCATGGACTGTTCTACCGCTCATCCTAACCCCTTAGTGTCATCGGCCGTCCGATACACTCCCTCGCGAATAAGTACAGTTCGAAGACCAAAACACACACTCACAGAGCCAGATGATCCTATCACTCTCCTCCAGGAGAGCGATAAGGCCACCAGCACTGTTCGCAAACAAAAACGGACATTCCGTCCTCGCCGCCGAGGCCCGTCGCGACGACCCCGTCAATGCCCCCCTCCCGACCCTTTGCTAGAGCCAGCCCGCGAAGCTGAGCCGATTAATGTTTAAAATGTCCCTAAATAATGGAACAATCAGATCCAGCCTGTCCCTTGCTGTCCTCTTCAGCGACGTCCTAAGCCGAGGTTCGTACCCCGCAGGGGGTGCCCTTAGCGATAGTCGCTTAGCTTATAAGTTTTTATGCCTGGCTGGAGGCCTTAATTTTAATTAAGCCCCCCACAGGAAAGTTCGGTTGAGCAGTAAATATCCCTAAAGGATAAACTGCGAGATGCCCATTCCAAAAAAAAAAAAAAAAAAAAATACTGGTACACGACCCAGTATGAACAGAATAATTCCAGCTTGGGAGACGTAGTTATTTTGTGTAGGATTTTATAAACGTTATAGAATTTTACGTGTTTATATGATAATGTTATATATGGAGGAAGAAGACATATTACGCCTACTCCATATAAATTGATATGGATGATGATTATGATGTACGAAGAAAGTTTTCAGTGCTGTGTGTTTTTGTGTGTTTCTGGCCTTTGTACTATCAAACTTCACTTTTAAATCTGGAACGTTTTTATTCTAATTTTTTTACACTTATGAGTACAAAAGATCACGCCTTTTTCCCCATGGCGACAGACAGAAACTACAGAGGGACACCTTCTACAATTCTTTCATACACGCCAGTTGCGAATTTTACGAGCCTGACTTTTCTGAAGAACTTCACCAATAAGCTCTGTGTGTGTTTTTCTAGGGCATTTCCACTAACATCTGCCTTATCTAATGTTACACGCCTTTCATTTATCCTCTCAACACGACCAAACGATCTGATTCTCTTTTCAATTTTGGACCAGTCATCTAATTTCAAGAACACATTTGCCGTCGATATTGGTAGTGCCTATTTCTTATGTAATGCTACTACAAATTGCTACAATTACAATAGAAAACTACGAAGGATTAAAAGTGGTAATAGCTGTGTCGCAGCTATCAACGTAGGTACCTACTTCGTTACTGATTTCTTTCCCTCACAAACTAATACTAAATGATTTACCAAGACTGGCTAAATATAATAAAAGCTCTTTAGCCATGTGTGTTCGGGTATTTAATAAAATTCCCAATGATTTTAAAAGTTTAAATCTTAGATTTTTCAAAAAGAAACTGTATAAATTGTTAAGCAGTCATATTTTTTAATATAAAAAACATTTTGTAATATAACCTAATTAAATAAAATATCATTAAAAAATAAAAATAATATTTTCATGCTATTATTTAAGGCAACACATGTAAGCTCTATAATGTGTGTAAAAGAATTCTGTACACCATGCTTTATGCAAATAAAAATTTATTGATTTACATAGTTGAGACATGGTTCCAGGGTTTACTACTAAGGAGGATTTCATTCAATGATACGTGTTCTGTTCAAACCTGGGCAAGTACCAATGTGAGTTTTTCAATTCATATGTACTTTCTAGTTTATCTTGGACATCACTGACATCGGTGAAGGACAAGATCGTGAGGAAACCTGGACTTATATAATTAATATAAGTCTGAAATCAACAAACCGTCTTGAGCAAGCGTGGTGATTAATGCTTGTGCCTTCTCTGTATGATAAGAGGCCTTTGCCCTGCAGTGGGACAGTAATAGGCTGGTATTTTCACTTTTTTTACGTGTTCTGTTCAGGTACACCTATCATTAGTTTATCTACAAAACTATAATTAAAAAAAAATCTTCCCTATAAATATCAGTCTTAATAAAATTTATGAGACCTACTTCGTTTTCAGATACTTACTAAAAAAATAAGTTGAATGAGGGCCATGGGGATAAGTGGCGAATATATTTTTTCTTCTCTGTTCGCAAGATTAAATGTTGCGTGTAATGTAACGACTTTGCCATGGGGGCCAACATTTTCTTTAAGGGCAACATTTATAAACACGATATTTATAGATTATTTGGTATACTTACAGAGGTATTTTAGCAAATTGCTTTGGTATTAACCCAAGGTTTTGTGTGCTGCTCGAACTCTTCAACTCGTTTACCGCAAGCTGACATTAATTTACTGCATCTTCGGATAACAACATCAATAATGAAACATTGCATGACAACACCTTTGTTTACCAAAACGTTAAGTAGAGATGTACATATAGTAGGTACCTAAACAAACCAATATTTCTACAGTTACGTATACGTTTCATGTAATAGAGGGCGAGGCTATTGTCATCAAACGTGCTCAAATTACTCCAGAATCCGAGGTGCTACTGAAAAAATCCTGATGGAAAAACTCAATAACACTTTAATTGACTCAGGAATCAAATACTAGACCTCATGCTAAGCAGTAGTGCTTACAATCACTTGACCAACAAGGCAGTCACACTCAATTCACTGCTCAGAATATCAGTTCGGTTACAACTTCAAGCGAAAATCTCAATGTTAAGCCTAAGCTAACAAATAATATGAACGACGCCGGATCAAAAATGTATTTTGAAAGGCGTAGAGAATATCTTGCCGGCAACACAGTTGGCTTCCTTCCTTCTATATGTCAAAACGGTGTTAGGGAGCAGTTAACTTGGCACCGTATCGCAGTCAGCAAAAATACGGTAGAATTCTTTTGAACGGTCAACATATATTGAGGGGGCCGGACATAACAATGGAAGCTGATGTGTTTGTAAGGAAATGCATTCACAAACGTCAGTCGTAAGGGGAGAAAATATCCATAAAGGAATTTATCATTCAGATAGAGAAGAATTTATTATACACGAGTCGGAATGCGTGATGATTGAGTGATATAATTCGGGAAAGTTTTTTTTTAATTTCACTTTTGTACTTTGCGAACGTGAGACGGCCCTGTGGTAAGGATTCACCTTCCAAACTAAGATTGTGGGTTAAAATCTGGGCAAGTATGTTATATGAGTTTTTCAGTTCATATAGTTTATTTTAGACATCACCGGCATTGGTGGAGTAAAACTTTGTTGGGAATCTAATCTTGTCTAAAGTAATATTGTAATCAGGAAAGATTTATTTGTTTGTACTTTTATAATGGATAAAGTCAAAAATTCGAAACCGAAAATTATTTCTCTTACAAACATATTTTTATTTTCAAAACAACGCTGTAAAGGGGATGGACGGGATGTTAAAGTTCGAAGGGAGAAGTACGAAATCCACGCAAGCGAAGTAGCGGGCGAAGTGCTAGTTACCAATATATATATGTAAGTCTTAAATCACCACCCTGCCTTGAGCAAGCTTGGTGATTAACATTCGTGCCTTCTTCGTATGGGAAGATACCCTTAAATTGGGATAGTAACAGGCTGGTATTATTATTTTATTTTTGAATTTTAGTTTTTAAACGGAATAGTATGGTATATAAAGCTTCTAGGTCTGTTTCAGTGTCGGGTAGAAAAATATAATTACATTGGACAATTAGTAGATAACGGTTGTTACTTCTAACAACCTCAACATCAAAACAAAATAAAGATAGCTTTAGCGGAACAAAGGACCAAAAAACAATTCCAAATAAAATGAGATTATTCCAAACCCGTAACATTAAAAAGGTTCGTAGTTCACCAATTAAAACTCCTTGCACATAACAGAGTAATGACCGGTTTATATTCAGGTCAGTCCGTAAATATTTAGGCGGAGGGATCAAAAACAGGCAATGTTTGTATTTTCTGTTCGTGACTTGTCTTCAACAACATAGGGAAGTAAACATTGTAAGGAACAATAGTTCTCTGATTGACTTTTCTTATACAAAGGTTAAGTAAACGAAAAATATTTTCTATGTTCTCAGGAAGGGCCTTCAGAGCTGTGTGTTAAATTGGTGAAATAACAAGGTTTTTTTACGTGTGTGCGATGTGTATTATGAGGAAAATGTGTGGGAACGCAAATTGAGTGTGAAAGTCGGAAATGAACAGACAGTTTAGATAAATTGGTGTTTAATTCCTTTTTCCAGTGAAGGAATCCAAAAAACATACTTTAGCGGTAGAATCAGCTAAGGTCATCTATGGTGAGGAGTAGGATTCCTGAAATATGGACGAGAGAGGGATATGCATGAATGCAGATCCTTTGGGCGTAATGGAAAATCTCAAAAACGTAACCAATTTAAGAAATTCCTTCACTTATATTATACAGTAACATAGACTCTAATTTTTATTGCAAAACTAATAAACTAACGCTTAAAAGGGGATGGAGGGGATGTCAAAGTTTGAAGGAAGAAGTACAAAATCCACGAGGACAAAATCACGCGCAAAGGGCTAGTATTGGATAAATTAATGGCATGTTACGATATGAAATACACTCATTCATATTTGGAGTTATTCCAAATATGAATTAGTGTTTTTAAATGTATGTTTATTTATATATATAAATTATATATTTATATTATATATATATATAAATCGTCAAACGATGTATGATTAAATACGTAATTTTAAGAATAAATCCTTTTATTAATATCAAAACATGCCTTTTATTGCCAACTCGTTACCTCGGAAGCGCTAGATTCTTATGTTACCTAAATATTACGTAGAAAAAAAGGTTTGGTGTAATTTGGTACATATATGAATGTGCTGTAAAACTTACGGAGACGCGTGTTGGATTTCCTGGACAAATTCAGAAACAATTTTAATAATACCGCCTACCATAGGTAATTATAATAAATATATGACATAATTATGAACACATAAGTATCCGGATACTTAATAAGTGCTATAACAATAATTATGCAAAGCTACGAACTCGTTCTGTCTAAGAGCCTATGAATACCGAATATATTTTCATATTCAAGGTCTTACAGCATCTTGTACAGACAATGTTTCCTAAATCCAAACAAAATTGTAGCTTTCGGTTCAAGGTCTCTTATATTATTAAAGATTTGCATAATCAAAATACGAAAAGAACAAATGTAGTAGAAAGCGATTCTATTTGTTTTGACCCTAGAATAAAAAAAAACAAATGCTACAGTATTCTTATAACAACTATGTAGGGACTGGAAATAAACGAAACTAAAGAAAGAATATCGATGTCGACCACAATTTGAAATGCGGTTATTTGGTATCCGCTTCGTCTAAGATACGGTTATTCAACCGTTTTTGGTTCATCTAGCAAAATTTCTAGTTTAATTTGGGAAGAGACAGTTACGATGATAATTAGGTTTTCCTACCAGACCGTAGAAATTGGTTACAGTCGCGGTATTAGTTTAGTGTTGATGTGAATCTATAATACTGACTTATTTGATAAAGCCTTGCTAGTCTGAGAGATAATGGTTACACTATAAATTGTCTAATTCATCCGCATGTTTACCTTACCAATGAAATCAGATGTCTGTGACTCAATGTAGGCAGCTTGTGGGGTACAATTTGGTATGACGGGGATAGGACTTTTACTGAAACTGCACGATGTTAAGAGTGCGTGAAAAAATCTTACCCTTGAACGCCCTCAATTAGTGAGATCAAATTAGCTTGTAGTTCCCGCAACATGAGACGGAATGATTTTTTTTTTACATTAGGAACATACACATGTGCTGAAAGCGTTTTATCGTAATAAACCTAAGTATAAAAGGAATTTCTTAATATGCCTCCATCATGTATTTATTAGTAGAAAAAAATAATGATTTAATCTTTCATCCTGTAGTGTAGCTGAACCTGATGTTAATGTTGTATTCTTAATTTTTTAATGTTATTTTGCGTAAGAGAACAAAAAAATAAAGTTTAAATTTTACAACTGGCAATTTTTCTTTATACTCCATGAGCAGATAAAATGACAAAAAAAGTACCAGCCATTATATCTAGCACTATCTTCACTGATCAATATCAAAGCGCATATAGACGGCACTCCACCAGAACTACATTATATTGTATCTTGAATATTTCACACCACTTCCACAGAATAGTTTCGCCAGACGATACAAATTCAGAGTTCATTGACCAGGGTTGTCACGCTCATGAATTCTGAATCTTTACACCCACCCCTAGATTCTCATGAAAGCCTTGTACTGTCTTATTAAAAGGATTGAATATTAAGGTCGCGCTGATGTGGCTGTGACGTAATTACCAAATGGATTTGTCAGAGATTACATTACGCTGATTAGTGTTGCTCATTACGGAAAAGAGGATTATTTACGAAATGCTTTTGACTTTTATCCGTATTTGTAAATTGGGAGTGTAAGCTGACTCGCTGTTCTAATTTTGAAATGTTTTTTATTTAATTGACTGACTGTCTGTCTGTTTGGTATTGTGGTTGAAATTCTGACTACTGAGCAGCTTATTCTTGATTTTAATTCCGATCTATTGACATTGGAATTTAGACGTTTTGTCTCTTGAGTTTATTTTGACAGCTGTGTATTTCACCATAATAATATAATCACGTGACTACAAAATTAACTTCAGATCGGTATTAAAATTAGTTTCAAGCGTAAGTCTCCAGGTAGTTCTGGGTTCAATCCTCTGGTCGGACAAACCGTCTTCTGGTTTATTCTTTCGGAATTTAACAGTAGTAGCCCAGAGTCAGGAATTATTATGTTTAGTTGGTGGCTCTCGCTTACAAATGAGCTAAACACACCTTACTGAGATAATTTGACTACTTTGCTTCCCTTTCGAGAAATACAGGATTAATGTTATGTAGAATCAAATAAAAAGTTTGACTGTTTCTTCTTTGGAATCTTGGATTCCGTATTCAATTCTTAAAAATAAATTCTATTTGTAATGGACTGCCTTCTGTTCCCTGTGTCGCCTGATAAATTGCCTGTTGTAAAACAAATAAAACACGCTGGATGAGACGATTTCTACTTAAACGTGTAGTTCTTTTTTATGTATGGAGGGTAGAGGCAAGGAGAACTGATGATACCTATATGACTTTGAATTTGTCCCTATAGCGAATGGGTTAATTTTAAAGATAGCACCAAAAGCTACTCGTATCATTAGAAATTTTATTTCATTAAAATTGTACAATTATTAATATATGAAGAAATAAAATAAAATAAATAATCATAGGGCATCAAAAAATTCATCCGCATCGTTGTCAACGGGAAAAGTGCCCAGAAGGCTGGCAGCATTGCCACGTTGAATGGCAATGCTGATTCTTTGGCCAAGAAAAGGCCAGCCCTCTGGTCACGTGAAGAGTCGACCAAAAATACCAATTCTAGTCACCAAAAATATGTATTAAATTATTCAACTCAGCACATTTAATTCTATTCATATTATTCTCTCTTTCTACACTGCGCAATTTTGATGCGTTATTGAGTTGTAATTTGCTGCTTACAGATGGACACTTTTTGGAATTGTTCCTCATATTAGACGGTTCTCATTACCTCTACCCTCCATCATTTTCGTTTCCCGACAAAATCAATGCTTTGAATACCGAAATCGGCAAACGAAAAAATAACTGTCACGCTCACCACACGTAGCGAAAAGTAAATTTATTTTCATTGGTTCAAAATGGCGTAAATACTATCCTTATTCAAAACTCTTAATAAAAGCATAATACTATTATCATAATAATGTAATTTATCAGTAATTTTCTGCTCCATTGTCCATTGTTCCATCCATTTCCATGTATAAAAGCTTTGCACTGGCAAAGCTTTCATACATGGGAAGCATTGATTACAAAGCTGGCTCCAGGCGAATTATCAATTTCAGATTTATATTTATTATGTATAAGTCCAGGTTTCCTCACAATGTTTTCCTTCATCGTTTTTATAGATGTTAAATGTAAACACAGAATTTACAAATGTATAGGGATAGTGAATAAACATATTTTTTGTCCGTAAGGTACATTATTATTTTTTCGAATTAAAAGATACGAAACCTGAAGTTGCGACATTCATGCGGTTGTAGATTTTATACTTACTAGTGACGTAGTGAGCCCCCACTCTCCAACTTTATTAAATTTATTTTAAGTATTCATTTATAAAAATGTTAAAGAAAAAAATACTGTATAAATAAGTCCAAAAAATAATGAATACTTCTATTATTTTTCTTATTATCTGACTGACGAACTAAATATAATTTCTTTATTTTTACCTGCGCTTCATTCCCAATGAAAAAGTCAAATTGATACTTGCCTGGATTTGACCGAGGTCATAGCCACTGGGCCATCACCACCACGAGAATTATTTAAAAGATAGATGATATTTATTTTTGTAAACACTCTTTAAAAAAAGAGAAATGAAATTCGTAAAAAAAAAAAAAAAAAAAATATTTCAAGAATACATACTTTTCTTTCTTACTTTCCACACCAAGAACTATAATAAACACGGGACAGCGTAAACTAATTTGACACTATTCTTAAACAAGTTTACAAAACGGTCTTAGAATAAGGATCGTAAAATTATACTTTACGACTGTGGACACACGCTCGACTGTAATTTAATCTTTAATGTTTTGGGACTACTTGGGATTACGACCGAGATTTGAGATATTCACTTCGTTATTATACATTCAATTACTTACGAGTACATGCCTTGTTTCATAAATTATTCGAAATATTTGCGGAAGCCCAACAAAATAATTTCAATACCGTCTCTATGGTATTGAAATTATTTTGTTCCCAATATTAAATTAAAACTAAAAATTCCAGCCTGTTATTATCTCACTGCAGTGCAAAGGCCTCCTCACATACAGAGAAGGTACAAGCATTAATGACCATGCTTGCTTGGGGTGAGTTTAAGATTCGTGACTTATATGAATAATACCAGCCTGTTATGGTCCCATAACAGTGCAAAGGCTTCTTCTCATACAGAGAAGGTACGAGATTTACCACGCTTGCTCAAGGCAAGTTGAAGCTTTGTAACTTATATTAATTCAGATTATTACTACCACCAAACTAAATACTAAATATGTATTTTTGCCAACACGCACTAGCTTATTGGAGTAGGTAAATATTGGCCACTCGCAAGGTGAAGGAAAAGTATTGGCGCTCAAGACTTTTTAACTTATTTAGGGTTAATATGCTTAACCATAGAATCAGAAGAGACCCGGCAGAACTCTAAGATAGAAAAAATCTATATGATGCTGTTTAGAAACAATATTAACTTTTTGTTTGTATAAAATATAGAGTAGAGACAGAATAAATTACCCTACTAAAAGTAGCAAATATGAATGAATATGACGAATAACTCATGTTTTAGTCAAAAAGCAAAACATAATAAAAAATAAAACATTTGAAAACACGTTCGTTCTCTGAAAGTCAGTGGGTTCACTCAACACCGCCGTTTCATTCATTTTCTTTATGTTACTTATTAATTCAATGGATGACACTGAAAGGTCATCAAAATACTACGTGGCTGTTGCCAGAATTATGATCTAACGTTTGTAATGTTATTAACCTTATGAAAAACAAACAGAGTTATTAAACTCACTCAGTAAACAATTTACTCGAATGGACAAACATTGTAATGGTATCAAATTAAAATTTGGTTAATTACAAAATATTTCAACTTTTATAAGGCAATTAATTTAATAAATTTTATGACAAATAATAACAAATTTGCATGTAAATTATTCTTTTGTCTGGAAATGTATCGTCTCGTTTATAAAAGTTCAAACAGCATCTTGCGTCTACCATATTTCAGATCTTATAAATATTTAGCGGTGCCGGCATACGATGCATCCTATCACAATATTTTGTAGGTACTCACTTTGTTCAAAGTTATTCTAGGGTAACTTCTCATCAGTTTTATACGTTAACCAGAAAGTGAGTAAAGTAAAGGTACTTATATTTTCTATAAGTACCCTGATCATTTTCTCCCTAGTTCACCCTATAAGAGACAATGAAGCGATTGTTGAAAGCTAACCTCGGCTAGAGAGGATGAATGAAAAGTGACTAACAAAAGGCAGATGAGAGTGGGACCGCCCTAGAAGTCATACACTTATTTTATTGGTGATTTTCTATCGAAAGGTGAGGTGCGTAGTACTTGCAAATGGCGTACGAGTATGACAAGATGTATAAATGTGAACGAAACAAAAGTTGTATGTGTGAGTATCGTAGCGGTGCTCTGTTATTTTTGACTTGTACGTTTTGAGCAACTTGCAACTTATATACGAACACTGTAGGGTAATAAGAAGCTTGTGAAACAAACAAGTGACTGCCTGGAATTAATGTTTAAAAAAGCCTGTAAAAAAGATAACAAGAAAACCTCATTCATATGAATCAGCACGAGTAACAGACGCAGCTAAAATACTACCCTGGTTTGTCATTAAGTATCATTATTCTTTCCCTTAACGGAGTAAGCAGAGCCGTGACCCGCTATCGCCATTTCATGCGTTTCGCTCAAAGTCACGTAGAGCAATAATGTCTCGGGTTTAAGCCCCAAAGTAACCGTTACACGTATTGTGTGAGAATCAACGTGGTACAGGCGAAACTCCTACTTAAATCGTGCAATATCTGTGTTAATAGTTTCATATTGCTATGTTTAGTAGTTGATTTGTTGATAATTTTTACATTTATATATCATTTTTTTTGTATATTGTGTGATGTGTCCTCCTCGGTCAGTGCCTAATTCTTGTTTTGCCAACGGATTCACCTACATAATAAAGTTAACAAGTTTTTTTTTTTTTTTTTTACTAAAACGTTGCCCCCACACTAGGAATTTCTCCTGTGTAGTGGGTGCGTTTACAAACATTTAAACTCACATACACAAACAGCCAGACCCGGAACAAATACCTGTAGGTCACACAAATATTTGTTCCGTGCGGGGATCGAACCCACAACACGCGGCGCAGCAGCCGATGGCTCAACCACTGCGCCAACCGTGTCGTCAAAGTATTCT
Source organism: Phlogophora meticulosa (assembly GCA_905147745.2). Lineage (NCBI taxonomy): Eukaryota > Metazoa > Arthropoda > Insecta > Lepidoptera > Noctuidae > Phlogophora > Phlogophora meticulosa. The sequence goes on along the minus strand of LR990528.1, from coordinate 5,725,533 downwards.
GACAGTAAAAGCAAATACAGTGTAATGATCATGAATGCAATTCTCCGCTCAACGCTAGATGACGCGGCTAGCTTTAAAATGAGACAAGTGAGGGTGGCATAAAAAGATTTCTACCGGCAGAGATCACTTGAGTGTGAGACACTGAAAAAGTGAACCAACTGGCAAGCACTCCGGGGTTAATTAAATTTCTGGCAGACACGTTGCGCTGAAATAGTGACAAGTCATAATTATTGTTGTTGGTGCGATATTGTGTGTTTGTGTGCGATTAGCGGATGAAACGGGGTAAGTGTTTACGTCTAATTCACGAAGTTTAGATTCTGTGATGTTTGTGGAATGTGGGGATGTTTTGCAATGCTGACTGCTACATTATTTGTTCTCAGCAAAATCAAAATCAAAATTCATTTATTCAAATTAGGCTGAGAATCAGCACTTTTTGAACGTCAAAACGTTAACATAAGACAGCCCCCCAAAACGCCCACCCTTCACCACTTTCTAGTGTTTTTGCTGGGAAAAAGAAGTGGCTTAACAAACTCCCCAGCAACACATCTGTCTGATAGGTTTGAAGAACTTGAAGCTATACAACAGCTTGCGGAAACGCCCTTATCATCCAGACAAGCTAGATTTTAGAGACGTTGCGAAGTACGCACGACATATTTGCCATGGTTTCCAGGAGGCCCGCTGGTCTCGGGGCATAGCGGCCAACTTCGAGTAAATCGCCACGAGTTCGGACCCGGCCATGCGTTATTCTTTTTGGGAGAATTATTTTGTTATTTTCCTCCCCTTTTTGTTTAGTTTTAAATTGTTGTTTTAGTATAGGAATTAGTTAGGTTAGTTTTTAGTATTAAATTGTGTGCCTGTAACTTTTTCTTATTTTAAACAGTCCACGTAGAACCCCGGTCATTACAACAGTCACGAAGAAAGAAATACTTATGCAAAATTCCTAAACGATTTTCTCATAAAACAACGATTGCAGACCATAGTTTAAGGTTTCAAAAATTGTATGCCCGTAACACCATACCTTTATTTATTTAATATAGCAAATTAGCCATTAAAATTAAATTAAGTTAATCCTACCATTCCATCTTCTTTCATTTCGTCGTCTTCCATTCATCAGCAAACAAGTCCAATTCAAGGTTGATATCCACTAACACGTTGAGCATCGGCAACATACGCGGTATAGGGGAGGTAGGGGACCATTTTTTTATTTGTTTTATTTTATCATATTAAATAGAACGGCCGAAACTAATTAAACTACGAGTATTTAAACGTATAATTTATTTAACACAATCATGCATAAATATCACAAAATTCAAACATTCCGACAATATCACCTCCCATTCATTCGCAAACATATCAAAATCTGTGTTTGAGTTCAGGAGAGCGTTATAGCAGCAAGTCACCTATTCGAACAATAGGTGACTTGGAGTGTGAAACATTGTGGCGTGTTGGAACAGCCAGTTAGCGATGTTTCCTGTTACGACAGTAATTGTATGGGACAAATAGCTTGCAGATTTCATTATGCAGATCAGGAGCATCAATAATCCCCCTGAGAATTTGTAATATTATCTACCATCATCTCATACTTCTAGAGAATTGAAACCTAAGCAACAGTACATATGTTTGTCTTTTATGTTGTAAATGGTATACAAAACAGTGTTGATAAATCGTTATCCCTAAGAACTCACATTTGACATCTAGAAAGATAAATAACTGTGCCACAAAATGTTTTGTTTCTCTAAAGAACTATTTTCGGTGACTACTCAAACAATGGAAGTCGGTATTACATTTAATATTTTCAACTTCTACCCATTTACGTTGTTAATTAGTCTACTGGGGCCCATGGTTTTAATTATTACAGATGACGATCTTTGGGTCTTGGTGCAAAGCGTGTCAAGGATTTTGGCTTGTTTTTCCGCAACACGGAAGATAATTTATATTAAAATTTAAGGTAAGCCCATCTTTTCTCGAACGCGTTTTCATGAAAAACGTGTGGGGAGGAGATTAGAAGCGTTGGGATTTCATTCGTCTTTGCGCGAACAATCGGTTTTTGGTAGGATACAACATTACAATTAATCGATTTTCCTGTTAGGATACCATCTGGCGACGAAGGTTTAAATCTACGTTGCTTTGAGTTTTTTTTTTAATATTTGTAAATCTAATTTGTCTTTTGGAGTTTCAAACCAAAATGATAAATAAATGAATTCATATTATTTATCAAATTTTATTCTTAGTATATATTTCTAAATTCGGTGGGTTTTATTTCGGTTCAAGCGTAACATACATTTACTACCGTGCAAAAATAAACAAACTGAAAATAATCTGTTCTCAAAAACTTTTGATGTCTTATACCAGTTGATGAATTACTCGTTTGTTTAATTTGGGACGCAAAACACAAAATTGCATGTCTGACTGAAGGTTTCGTATAAACGTTAGGTAATTGTACAGGTACCTTCACCAAAGAAGTAACATTAACAACTACAATTCATAAAGTATGAAACCACCGAAAATAAGGACAAACTTTACAGTTGAAAAAATGTACTCCCATACCAACTGCGAATGTAAGATTGTAATCGATTTTTATTCAGTCTGAAATGAAGTATTTTCGGACTTATCCCTTTGGAACCCTTGCTTGTTGTCAAATTTCATGATTCTAGATCAACGGTAAGTACCCTACAGGTTTGACTTAATTGTAGTATCTAAATACGCTACGATATATAAATATACTCGTATATAGCTACAAAGTTCGTAGCTTGACTTATTTAGGACTCCAAGGGACCGTAGACCTTCGTATTTGGTAGTAATTCCAACTTGATATCTCAACGGGTTCCTGAGAAAAAGGGTGTTGACCGACAGATATACATACAGACAAACGTAAAACGAAGTAATTCTGGCCGGTATATTGGCGTAGTATTTTACCGAAGTCTTTAGTTCGATTTTCAAATCAAACAAAGTGTTATTAGTTTTATATTGTTTTCAAATATTGTAACACCTGGCGTTTGTAATTGAGGCAATCAATGGTAGTGACCGTGCACACGTATAGGAACATAAGATTGGCATTATAATCTCAGTCGTAATGTGTCACAAAAATCTTTAACTAAGTTTTTAACCTAAAGTTTTTGAAATTGACTATCGCCGAGATGAGATTGCGAGTTAAACTTAATTGTTTTTTAACTAAGCACAAGTTTATAATACAAAGTAGGCTTAAACATTTTAAAATCTAACACTGGCTGCATATAATTCATTGCTTTGCGTAATGGTAATAGGTATTTATATAAATAAAAAATTAAAAAATTGCATGTTTTTTTACAGCTTTGAAAACGTTGATGGTATATCACCTCCATGTATATGTGGCACTGGCTAGATAGAAAACTGAACTTAACTACATAAAGTTGACATATACATAGATTTATACGATACTCGGGATTCCATAATATTGGTCTTAGATAGATCTTTATACTTTCCTTAAACATATATCCTTAACAAAAATTTCCCGTATTTTCGATCTGTAAATTTCTCCAAAATAAAGCTTATAAGTTTTATAATATTGACCAGATTATAACTTTAAAGAGCTTGCTTTATAAGAGTGCTGTAATTCATAAATTATTTATGATTACATAAATTTATATTTACTGCGAAACGAGAGGTAGGTATTAGATATTCTTTATTTAAGTTGCAATACTATGCTACCTACTGCTCTTTTAAGAAATTTAATTTAAATATTTGGAGTGATTGAAAGCTTTCAAGTTTTATTTTTACTGAATTGTTTCGGAGTCGTAAAAATATTTTTTGTTACTAGATTTTTCAATACAGTATACGCGCATATTAAAAATAGTTTGGTAACATCAAAATAGCATAACGATGCTTTTATATTTATCTTTGTATTATAAGTACAGCCAAATAATAAAATACATAAAAATGAATTAAAATAAAACCAAAAGTTTGATGAGATAAATCTATGATAGATAAAATAGAAGGCTCAGTAAAGAAATAAAAATTACCTTATTTTATTACTTTTATAAAATGCTGAAATTGCTGATGTGAGTGTGCTTGTGTTATGTTTTGACGGATGACAATTGATTAAATAAGGCTATTTTTTAAGTGTATGTATCAGAATGTTGGGCCACAAAAGGACTGAATGAAAGGCAGTTGCATGCAGCTGAGATGAGAATGCTAAGGGGGATGTGTGGTGTTACGCGAATGGATAGAATAAGAAATGAGTATATAAGAGGAAGTCTGAAAGTGGCGCCTGTGACAGAGAAGTTGTGTGGAAATCGGCTGTCATGGTATGGACACGTGATGCGAAGAAATGAGGATCATGTTGTTAGGAAAGTTTTGAGTATGAATGTAGAGGGTTACAAGAGTAGAGGGAGACCCAGGAAACGATGGATGGATTGTGTGAAAGTTGATATGGCTAAGAAGGAAGTGACTTCTGAGATGACGGGAAATAGAGATGTATGGAAGAAGAAGACATGCTGCGCCGACCCCAAATGAAAAATTGGGATAAGGGCAAGAGGATGATGATGATTTTTTAAGTGTCGCAGATAATGGAAGTAACGATATTTCACTTAACAAAGCATGTTTTTAAATAGTCCAATTATAGAATAAAATAAAAAAATAATCAAATCAGGCTACTATTATACTTTTAGCTATGAATAGTAATAAGTTAGTCAGTTACTCAGCCAGTTAGTTGAAAGAAACGGTACAGCAAGTTCATCTGTACTTTTAATAAAAGAGCGGAGATTTTACCACTATTTTTTTTTACTTTTACTTAATCAAATGTGACTTTTGCTGTTTATATTGGTTACTTGGCCTGTTTTTTATATTTGAGTTTGAAGGTAGATCGATATATTTTGTTTAGACTAATAATCTGAGGGCAGAAAGAACTCAAAGCTTTGTTAGATTTCATTTTTGCAATTATTCCTTTTCCTTTAAAAGAAAATTGTGGATAATAATTATTATGTTATCATGTACATATTATGAAATGCTATAAAAGATTGCGAATATATCTTAAACATTACGTATCAGGAATAGGGTAGTGTCCTAAAAAAAATCTGATTGGTCCGAAAGTTGGATTACTCAAAAGTACTTTACTCCTATTTTTCTTTATGTAATCTTACTGATAGACTAAATAGACTTCATATACATATTTTTAACTAGGACACATCCCTATTATTTAAAAACGAAGTATTAAAAGTACTGCCCCATCATAAAAGCAATACAAAAACGAAGCCTTACTAAAGCTTGAGTTCTAAACTTCTAAGATTACCATGGAAGGCCGCAAAAGTTTTGCTGGAGCCGTCCACAGGCTATCTGTTAAGTTCATTTTTAATTTAGAATCCATTCTATGGTCGAAAGTTAGCTTTTAAAATGTCGTCACAGTTTTCTACTTTAGTGGGTTTTTTTTTACAAATGGCCGACCGGGGAATCTTTTCATCGTTAGCATTTATAAACGGAAACCCTTTATTTGACTAGGTCAAGTTATCTTTGAATTATTTTTGTCTAGTGTATGGTCATTTGACGACCTATGTGGCGCGGTGGGTGAAGGTCTGCCTGCGACGCAGGAGGTTGCGGGTTCGATTCCCGCCTTGGGACAAATGTTTGTACGATCTACAAAGATTTGTTAGGTTTAAAGAATTTATTCTCATAAGAACAATTACAGTTCACTTAAAATGAGATACAAATAGTTAAGATAAGTATTTTGGATGTTCGCATCTGGTGCGTTGATGACGTCATCGATTACAGATTTGTTCCGGGTGTTCTGGGTATTTTCAATGTATAATCAAAATTATCTATCCATGTAATGTATTGTATTAAGTATATCAGTCATCTAGTACCCATAACACAAGCTCTGCTTAGCTTGGGGCTAGATGATGCTGTGTGGATTGTCCAGCATTATTTATTTTATTTATTTGTAGATCTTTGATAGTCTTTACGCGTAGTCAGGTAGCCCGAAAGTCTGGCAACCAGTCTTACCAAGGGGTACTGTGTTGCCCGGTAACTGTGTTGATAGGCAGTCGCTTCATGTAAAATACTGGTATTAGCTGCATCCGGTTTAACTGGAAGCCGACCCTAACGTTGTTGGGAAAAGGCTAGGTAGATTATGATGTGTATGGTCTATCTTTATGTTTTATCGTAGCAATGAGAAAGGCAAAAAAAAAACGAAAATTTTTATCAATTCTATGAAGTGATACGTATAAAAGAGGCGAACATGTATTTTAATAGGTCTTTACCTATGAAATTGCCGTTTTGTATGAAAAAATTTAAATGAATTTTTTTCATGTATTTTTTATTTGTATTAATCGAAGTAATCACCCATGCAATCAATGCATCTTTGCCAACGCAGTGGCAGTTTATTGATGCCCTTCTTAAAGAAATCAGCTGGACGGGAGGCAACAAATTCTTCAAAGGCATTTTGTACTGCCTCTCGGGTATTGAATTTTTTTCCCGCCATTAAGTTATCCAAATTCTGGAAAAAGTAGTAGTCTGTAGGCGCAAAGTCTGGTGAGTAGGGCGGATGACGGAGAGCTTCCAACCCCAGTTCTTGCAACTTGGAGACCGTCTGCTGTGCAGTATGAGGTCGCGCGTTGTCGTGCAGGAGCAGCGGAGACGAGCGATTGACCAATGCTGGTTGGAGATGTGCCAGCTTCTCCATCATTGTGTTCAATTCTTCACAGTACACATCTGCAGTAATGCTCACCCCGTTTGGTAAGAAGCTGTGTTGAATCACACCGGCGCTAGACCACCAAACAGTGACCATCACTTTTCTTGGGGTAAGTTTTCGTTTAGGGCATTGTTTAGGTGCTGAACCAGGATCCAACCAACTTGCTGAGCGCTTGCGGTTATCAAACAGAATCCATTTTTCATCGCAGGTAACAATGCGGTTCAAAATTCCTTCATTTGTGTGTCTGTTGAGCAGTGCAAGGCACGTCTCGACGCGTACTTCGCGCTGGCGATCATTGAGTTCGTGGGGCACCCATTTGTCAAGCTTTTTTACCTTGCCAATTTGACGCAAATGGACCAATATTGTTTTGACGCTAACGTCGAAAGCTGCTGCTAATTCAGCCGTAGATTGTGTATCATCAGCTTCCACAATCGCCTTTAATTCGTCATTGTCGACCAAAGTCTTCGGACGACCGCGAGGTTCATTTTTCAGGTCGAAATTTCCAGAACGGAAGCGAGCAAACCAATAACAGGTAGTGCGTTGGTTTGTAGTGTTAGCTCCGTAAACGTCGTTGATGTTGCGTGCCGCTTGTGCCGCGTTTCATATTCCATAATTACTCGAATTTTTAACGTATCCATGATGACGAAAAAGATTTAAATGCGATGAAAATGTAACACTAATCAATAAACAAATGACTACTTTTGGAAAAAAAAATCCATGTTTTTAAAATAAAATTAATTTGAAATTAGAATTCTTAGCCAAACAAAAAATATTTTGATTTGAAATGGCCAGTACTGCAGAACGGCAATTTCATAGGTAAAGACCTAATATTTCGCTACTAAATATACATATGTATGTTTTATGTATTACCCAATTTGGTTTTTTTATTTGGGAAGCATTGTAGGTAGCTATAATTTTATATAAAGACGAGTTTTTTTTGTATTTTATATTGGCCCTAGGCCGATTATATGATATTGGGTGGGTCACTATAAGTGTCTGAAGATGGCCGGTCCTGGGCATCGCGAGAGCTGGTTCCTGGAAACTGGAAGGACTTTGAAGAGACCTTTGCTCTTCTCAGAATTTATTATTCAAAACCCTCACAAGACGGTTAGTGCATATTCTCTTTACGAAATTCAATTACCACAAATTTAAAAAAATACCAACCTCAGGAATAAATTACTTAATGAAGCTTATACTCGTATAATAGGCAAATTCAATTTCGATAATAACTTTTCTTTACAAAATGAAGATAGAAAAATACTAAATTTTATTTTTATTTCAGTCTTACCTACTTAGGTATATTTCTAAGTAAAACTTAAATTAAAGCTATTGTCAAGTGTTTCGGCAACATAATAATTATTAAGGATGCTTATGTAATTAGGAAAATGTTGGCCTTCGTTTACTGTTTCTTTGAAAACAAATAGAAGGTACCTACAGATAAACTAAACTTTTAAAATAATATTTGCGTAACTGGAGCTAGTAACTGATAAAACGGTTCGATTGAAGGTAAAGGTAAGCTTAGGAGTGACCTTGTGTGATAGTCTTTTTTGATAGACCCCGACTCTCATCTTTAGATATTTAAAAAAAAAAAAAAAAAAAATTGTGTCAAATAATTGTTCTTACAAATTGTTGTGTTCGGAATCTTCTTTTAGACAAATAATGCCTGTCTGACTCCGCCCCTCCCTATTTTGTATAGCGTGATAATTAACACAATATTTTTAAAATGTAAAAGAATATTAAGTCTAGGCTAACCAAAATAAGAAATTAAAAAGAAAAAAAAAATTAAAGAGTGTACTTAAAGGTTGTGAGTGTGCGTGTATGTGTTGTATGTTTGTGTGTGTATGTAAGATCTTTGATAGTCACATCGTCGTTTGATATGGTAGTCAACAGCCCGAAACATAGACAATCAGTGTTACCAACGGAAATCGTTTCGTGCTACCCAGTTACTGCGTTGAAGAGTCGCTCAGTCGCTCCTTGTAAAATTCGTCCGGTTAGACCAACATTGTCCGAATGATTGATCATATTTATGTATTTTGCATTTACCTACCTGAATTGAATCACACATACCTCCATACATTTCATCTCTGGTTTGCACTGCAGAACACAAAGAATAAGCCTTTTTTTAAGGATTCTCGATTGTTCTGTGTGGAACGGGGCGTGTCAGACTTTTACTGACTATAACACATCCGTGTTCCATCCTTGCCCTTTACGTTCCGGGGACAAAAAACAAGCCTTACCTTCTTTCCTGCTCAGCATACACAACAACCGGCAACTTTCATCTAACTTTCTAGGTGTGTACACAATGTGTACTTATCAAGTAATCGCTACGACAATTCGAATGAATAAATTGAAAATATAATTATAAATTTACTTATTCTGATCACCTCATTCATTAGTGGTATTTTCAATAAAAAAATCGTTCGAATTACTTTACGTTACGTTTACATCAAGAATTCATGCTAGGCACACAGTTCGAACTAAATTTCAGTGTAATCCACACGAAAAGTAGAACTGCAGAACATTCAATGCATATTTTAATCAACATTCTTCATCACTTAATCAAAATTCAGTTTCAACTGTCTCTGCCATTCTAGGATATACTCAACTCCGTTCCAATTCCATAATTCTATTTCCACTGCCGACTTCCAGCCTGGAACATTCCGATATTTGGAACTCGATCCCGTAATTTAATTTCAAACACGGTACGGTTTCGTTCTTTGTAGTGCGAACTTTGTAGACGTCAGTTCCTTTGTGGAGTAGGGTTTCTCAAAATAATATGCTAAGACGAAGAGTGCATATGAGGATGGTGTCTGGTCGCAAGTGCGACTACTCAGCATGGGTTTTTCTTTTAGTAATTCCTCAGAAGCGGCTCTCAGTTCGAAAGTTTTTGGTGTGTTTTGGAATATCTCCGTGTCTCGGAAAGCACTTAGGGTAAAGTCGGTCCCGAATAACTTTTTCAAAATAATACACCACGGAATACTGAAGAGCTCGTGGCTAAATACAAACAGCCACACAGATCGATCGAATTTGGTCGATGGGTGTCCGTTCATTACACATCGAGGCTCCTCTGTGCCTCAGAAGCACTTTAAGTCGTTGGTCATTTGTCGATCTTTGACGTCGTTACGAGTAGTCTGAACCCCGAAAATCTGAGAAGCAGTCTTACCAAGGGGTATCGTGTTGCCCAGTGACTGAGTTGTGGAGGTCAGAAAAGCAGTCGCTCCATGTAAAATACTGGTATTCATCTGCATCTGGTTACGACTGGAAAACGACCCCAATGACTTATACTGAGCTGCAAATTGTATAAAAACCTTGAAAACAATTGAATTTCGTGGGCTGGTGCTATTCATTAGCCCATAAGCCGATGGTCCTGAGCCTGATCTCTCCCCTTATTGAGTAATGGAAAATGCAGTCCATCCGTGTTTACTTACACTCTTATATACAATAATATCTTCAGCATATTTTAATTAATCCGAACCGCATTTCAGCCGCCGTAGCTGAAATACGGTATATTCATTCAACAAATTTGAGTAATCAGGGTGATTTTACTATTTAGGAATAGTTTGAATCGATGTGTGCTGTACCTACGTTTGTACCTATGCATAAATAGCAATAATTATAAATGGCAACATTAATGTTCCTTCCATTTAACTAAAGTGAATCATTATCTGCCTAGCCTTTTGCCAACATAGTTCGGGTCAGCTTAAACTATAAATGTTTTTAACATTACCTGCAACACATAAATGTATAAAAATAAAAACTGCTTCTTTTTTTGAAGTCGATTAATAAGATGTACACTCTTAAGATTTTAACGACACATCAAGAGAATTTACAGGTGAAGGTGACAATAAATAATAAATAATGCCGGACAATCCACACAGCATCATCTAGCCCCAAGCTAAGCAGAGCTTGTGTTATGGGTACTAGATGACTGATATACTTAATACAATACATTACATGGATAGACATTTTTTATTATACATAGAAAATACCCAGAACACCCGGAACAAATCTTTGTAGATCGTACAAACATTTGTCCCAAGGCGGGAATCGAACCCGCAACCTCTTGCGTCGCAGGCGACCCTTCGCCCGCTATGCCATATAGGTCGTCACAATGTTGTGTTATTACCCGACTGCCCCAAATGGAGAGTAATGAATATCGAGTACCACGTATGTTAACGATGCTCAACTCTCTCGTGGACATCAACCTTGTATTGGAAGAGTTTTCTGATGAATAGGTGACAATAATAATAATATGTTGAGGTTTCCATGAGAAAATGGAACGAATTCAATTAATTTCGTTTACATATTGTATGTTTGACAACCACAGTACTTGTGTACTGTAGGTTCACCACTGCTTAACATTTTGGAGAGTACATGCGTGATGTTATGTTAAGTTATTTTACATAAATAAACCTCTTGGAAGACTTGATATGGTGTTAGTATCAATTTCTTATATTTAAATCAGTCTTGACCTATCCAATCGTATAACAACATAATAATTTTCTAAACGTTTTCTCATCTCCGCTGTATTTTACAACTGCTTTTTATTTATCCCTTATGTGGTCCTAGCATTCAGATCCATACAAGACAGTAATATAATTCAAAAACCAAATCAAAAATCGGACTGAGAATCAGCACCATTTAAACTTTAAAAATTGAAAATGTAATATTATTCAAACACTTAATATTAAAATATTCGTAAAAATCAATGGACTGAAATCCAATTCTTGCTGTAGTTGTGCACTTACAAAACTCGTAACAGTAATATAGTTTATGCAGAAAGTGAATAAAGCAGTGTCGAATGTAAAGAAGGATTCACGAGTGAAACGAAAAATAATAAAGAATGCAGCGAGGGGTTGAAAGCTAGCCCAAGACAAAAAAAAACCCCATCCTATCCCCACGTAGAATACTCTACTTTATACACCTTCTTAGGCATACTAAAAAGCTTAAAGAGTTTTTCGGTACCTTAAAGGTTTATACAATTTTTTTGTCGAGATTCCAAATTCAAAACACATCGTCGACCAACCAGTAATAATGTAATATAATTGCTCAACCACCATAGAGCTGCAATGACTTACTTCAGGTTAGGTTTGCATGAGATATAATTTCAGATTTACGAGCAGGTGGTGTGAAAAACATTACTATTATAACATTTTCATCACCCATAGTTCCTTTTTGGAACAAAAAAAACATTTATCAAAGGATTGATTGCGTCCTCACAGTTCCCTCGAGGCCTGTTCATATTTGCTCGCTGTGGAAATTGGAACTAAAATAACAACAGAATGTGTGGAGCTGCTCTTTTCACAAGTCGAGTATTTGTTCAGATAAGATTTGTAAAAGGTGCGCTGGGGGTTTTTGCTTTATATTTTAGTTGTAAGAATACATTCCTACTGAAAGAATGATTCATTCATTCATTCACCCATCCAATGTCGTTTTACTGTACAGTAATACTTTAACAGAAAACATTTTTATATTTTAACACAGTTATATTTTCAGTCATATGTCATGCTATGAATTTCCACTGCATTAGGTTCCTGCACTCATCTTCAATATAAACTTTAACTATGCTATATCTCACACTCCTTCATGCGCGCAATATTATTAAAACAGGATCCGACGTTTTCGCTTTATGTTATAATAATTTGCTTGTTTTTGTTGTATTATAATGAAGTCAATAATAAAGTTTAAAAACCATAAAGTCTCTTGCGGTCACAACAGCCAACCAGAACCTGTATGTTTCGTAAAATTCTGTTACAATTTTACAATGTGGTTGAATTAAAAATGTTGTTTGGTTTCGTTATCTGTATATACATACTTATGTATATAAATCAATCCCTGATTCCCATGGTCACGCCATAACTTGAGAAAGGCTTTACGGATTTTATTCATTTGTTTTTTCAACAACTGTTTTGTCAACTTTTAGAAAACTTTTTCAACTTTTTAAGTGTAAAAGGGGGCAAGTAATTGTTATTCCTGGTAATTGATCCGAAGAACTCGTGCTCAGTAATACCGATCGCGACCTCCATGTCCAGTCCACGGACGATAATAAAACCTATTTTCAGTTAACAATGATGAACGAAGGACCCACATTACGAAACTTTCCATACAAGCACATTTCGAGGAAATGATTTTCGAAACGTTTTATAAGTCAGCATAGATCTTTTATACGGAGAAATCTTCACACAATGGAAGGGAATCAGTTATGAATTCACCTGTCAACTTGAATGGAGTGCTCAGGAAGGTCGCTTTGTCGCGAAGAAACGGATTTATTATATTTAGATGTTGCAGCCAAAATGGCGTTTGAATATAATAACGAAACACTTTTTTAACCTATTGTTGCGTAGATAGGTGATTGCTTTGTGAGAATAGGGTAAGAGATTTTTGTATTATTGTTATTAAATCAGGTTCTTTGAGAAGACATCTGAGCTACGCTCGCCGTCAGTTCATGGTTTTTTGTTCTAACATTGCCATCTCGCAGGTAAACCTAAGACGCTTCTGATTCGGACTATCCTGTACAAATTAACTAACTAAGTGACTGTTTGCAGAGGAAACTTATCTAAAAATCTCATTGAGCTAGATGGAAATGGCTGAATAATTTTCTGTTGGTTTTTACATGATACCAGATGGCTTATCCCGTATTTTAAGAACGGTCGCAATTCTAGTCTCAGTCGCAATCTGTTCCTCTAATTTACCTAAATGATGACAAGTTTTTGACATTAATTGGCGACTTGATTTTGTACGTTGTTAATTACGGGAATAGGGTAGTATCCTTAAAAATTCTGTTTGGTCCGATAGTTGGATTACTCAAAAATACTGGACACGTATTTTTTCTTTTATCACGTAAACCAAAAATGACGACTATATAGTGCGTTGAAATTTCACATGACGTCACGTCATTTTATGTAAAAGTGACGTCACAAGCCCCTTCTCCTGAGCTTGGATGTGCCATAATATATCTTTGTCACTTTTCATTGATTTCAGTAAGCAAAAAATACGTGTCCCGTATTTTTTGGTAATCTAACTGGCGGACCGAATGTACTTATTATATTTTTACCTAGGACACACCCCCATTGGCCTTCAGATTTAGCTTCAATGTCCCTTTCAGCCTGTATACGCAAACACAAGCCCGAATCTAATGTGCCTCGAGTAGCCATTAGGTCCACCGCAAGCGAATAGAGAAATCAATGTTTAAAGATAATTATTTTCAACACAATGTTTTGTATAGAGGAGTGTTTATAAAAATATAGGTTCTTTTTATTGTGAAATTCCCACAGAAACGTGAGATTCCAAGCGTTTTGCGAGGTTTAGATAAAAAGTACAAAAAATAATATTAAACTGAGCCACAGTGAAGCGTGGCCGGTTAGCTGGTAATATTATAAATGCCAATGTGAGTTAGTTTGTTAGGAGGAGCTCGTGGCTAAATAACGCTTGCTAAGGTCAGTCTGTGGATGGGAGACTGTTCATTACAGACTCCACCGTGTCTCGTAAAGCAAGTTAAGCCGTTGGTCCCGGCTTTGATTTGTAGATCTTTGACAGTCATTACGGGTAGTGAAAAGCCCAAAAGTCTGACAACCAGTCTTAACGAGGAGTATCGTAATGCCCAGTAACTGGCTAGCGGAGGTCAAAAAATTCTTTTCTTTTCTTTCTTTTCTTTTCTTTTTTAAAAAAAAAAAAACGTTGCCCCACACTAGGAATTTCTCCTGTATCGTGGGTGCGTTTACAAACATTTAAACTCACATACACAAACAGCCAGACCCGGAACAACTACCTGTAGGTCATACAAATATTTGTTCCGTGCGGGGATCGAACCCACAACACGCAGCGCAGCAGCCGATGGCTCAACCACTGCGCCAACCGTGTCGTCAAAATTAGTCGCTCCATGTAAAATACTTGTATTCAGCTGCATCTGGTTAGACTGGAAGCCGACCCCAACCTAGTTGGGAAAAGGATAGGCTCATTATGAGTTTGTTTATTACGCTTTCATGACAGAACTACTTGACCGACGGTGATGAAATTTTGTATACACATGCTTAGGGGTACAGAAAAGGATAAAAGGTACTTTTCCTTTAAAAAGAAGTACCTACTGAACGGGAGTGGAAATTTTATTGACAAAACCTACATCAACGCAATTAAAGCCGTGTGCTAGTACATATAAATATACGGAGTGTTTTATGTACTGTATTTTTTTTTAGTTATACTGCTAGTCTCTACTCAGTTTCTACACAATATTTACTGTGAAATCCATTTCCATTTATTTTTTGTTTGTACAAATACTATCATAGGAGCTTTTAACGAACGTTAAAAGCTCTTAATGCCATATGAGCTTTGAGCTCCAAGTAATCCTCTCATCTCTAACAAATTTAGGCACTTAGGCAAAATCGTTTGAGTTTTATTTTCGGCTAATTAACTGGGTTAAAAGTCAAAAGTCTTGAGTGTCTGTACTAGAAAATGTAATAGGCGTAATTTAGTCGTTTTCATAGCTGGCTGACTTATCAAGTCCAAATAAAACCTCCTTCAAGGACACTTAGCTACCGAGGCAGGAAACTTGGAGCATGAAGCCACCAGTAGACAGTAGTTTAAGTTTGAATATAAAAATTGGGATGAGAGGAATACAAAGGAGGTTAATAAAGTCGTTCACTTCAATGTCATAAAAATCCCTCAATAAGTAACTGAAGTTAAGTTTTGGGATGCATGAAACTAAATAAAAATGTTTGGTTTTCTTTAGTTGAAACTACAGAATTAACTTTGATTTGCAAAGTCTATTTTAGAAGTGGTATACCTACTTAAAATACGAACTAATTATTGCAATCGAAAAAATCTATACCCTGCATGCGTAAATATTCATCCCGGCTACATTATCGTTTTGGTACGGAACCCTTAAAAGGACAAATGCCTTTTCTTCCACCACGTCCATATAGTACACCATTAAGTGGACCGTTTTCTACAAAATTGGGCAACAAATGGCACTTAAAATCGTAACACAAACTTATTTATTTAACAATAGCAGCCAGCCGCGTCTCCGTCTGCGTATGTTTCTTTTTTAAATTATAGCCTTTGTGTTATTCTGAAGTATAACTTATAACACTAAAAAGTTTAACCAAAATTCATTCAATAATTTGGCATGAACGAGTAAAAGACACATAAATAGTACATACAAAGTTTTTTAGGATGTACATAATATGTATGTCATTGTGTGATCACAATGACATACATATTATGTACATCCTAAAAAACTTTCGCATTTATAATATGGTAATATTATTAATACGAAAGTTCTAGCTTTTGTCCGTGATTTTGTCCGCGTAAATGTCTGCTATCGCGGATGCAGACATCAAAATTACATAATTATGTCTTTTTCAGGGTCTTAAACTATCTTCATACCAAATTTCATAAAAATCGGTTGAATAGCTTAGCTGTGAAAGCGTAACAGATAGACTTACTTTCACATCTATAGTATAAGTATGGATAATAGGATTAAGAAGACTTACTTATTCTCTGTTTAACTCATAGGTATTTAGCAACATAACTAGGTACCTATAATAATGAAACAAAACCCATTTTTATTTTCACTGAAAAATAATACTTACATAAATGCCTTGAAGAAAGATGGTCGCTATCTAGCCTACAAATTAGGTAGGTTAGGTACTTGAACAACATAGGTATGTCTTTAAAGAATCGTATTGAGTGCAATGCTTAAACAACACTTTGACGACACGGTTGGCGCAGAGGCTGAGCAATTGGCTGCTGCGCTGCGTGTCGCGGGTTCGATCCCAGCAAGGAACAAATATTTGTATGGCCTACAGGTAGTTGTTCCGGGTCTAGCTGTCTATGTATGTGACTTTGAACGTATGTAAACGCACCCACGATACAGGAGAAATTCCTAATGAGGGGAAACGTTTTTTTTTTTTTTTAAAGATTAATAATTCACTGCAGTGCAAAGAAAAACCTATTCGTGTGAGAATTAATCACCACGCTTACTCACTCATACAAATAAATAAAATTGAAGTGTCTGTTTGTAATAACAAAATAACAGCTTTGAGTAGATAAATGAATATAACAGTTTTTTTTATATGTCGGTGTGTCTGTTTATTCCGTCTAATCTCCGGAATGATTGGACGATAGTCGTTGGACTTTCACTGTCGGTTAGCGGATGTAGCAAAAAGTTACTTAGGCTAATTTTATTTTGAAAAAGAATTAGGGATCTCCACAAAAAAATTAAACCCATGACATTATAAAATTGACATACATAAACTACATACATACAGGCAGAAACTACAGAACTGCTACGATCTTATAACACCCTTATGATTTTGCTTAGCTTACGCTCGCATCTTTATATTAGTAGCAGCTAGTCAAAAAATAAAAATCTTGCCGCCGCCGTACGCCAAGAATAAAAACTATTTCCTTCCCTTCAAAAACTCTTAGTCCGATCTAATCCAGAAAACATTTTGCCCGGTTATACTGAAAGTGGTGCATAAATTACTGAGTTAAAAAATTGTGCAGGCACTCTTTACGGCACCTAACGAGGTCTCGTGCAATTTACTCAATAATGACCCTTGTTGACTGCTGAACAGAACTGTGAACAACGCTTTTTGTTTATTCGCAATTGAAAGCGGTAGAAGAATTGTTAACAGTTACATTTTGAATTGAATTTGTAAGTTATTCGTTTGATATTTTGAAGGGTGTAGTTTTTCTCGGAGGTAATTGGATGGCTTCATTGCTTACTGAGAAGACATTGGCGGTTTTTTATTGCAAGCTGTTCTTAATTTTTGAATTTTATAAATATTTTAAAACAAAAACAGTTCTAAAAACGGATACTTGGTCATTATCATGACAATCAGTCAGTCAGGTCAGCACTATTGAGCCTGGGTTTTGGTCTTTAGAGGCACAGTTGTTATTGTGTCTCTGAAGACACAAGCCCAGGCTCGTTCAAGGTGGTTCTGCAATTTTAGATTTATCATACTTATAAGTCTGGGTTTCTTTACGGCGTTTCCATCGTTGATGTCAGCGATGTCTAAACTAAACTTAAAATAATATTATTGATGAATAATGTTACATTGGTAAAGTCACCGGCACGTGAGCGCTGAGCTTCAGTTGTGCAGTAGTAGATTGAAGTATAAAGTGCCGGTATATATAAGTAACGGTACCATCACGGAACTGAGTGGGGAATCAGTTCCGTGATGGTACCGTTACTTACTGCTAATTTCAATAACTACATAGCTCAATCCTTATCTCAATCTGCAATCTAAATCTGCGGCTTCTGACTCAACAGATAAATATCAATCCCCAGATTTGAAATGAGATACAATATTAAAATTGGTTAGTTATATATTATTATTAGTTACCCGCATTTTAACTCACAACCGCGTGCATGCGAGGTGAGACCTCAACCACTGAGCCATCACGATATAATATTTTGATACTTATTTCCTGAAAGATATAGCTGTAATTGTAAATAAATCACGGTGTGACTAATTTGGAAAAAATAAGTTGATAACTGATTTATTATTTTGGTAAAAATGTAAATCTGAAAGGATTGTGACGTAAATAAACGATTAACTACTAACAACAGCAGCCTTAATAATAAGAACATCGTAAATCTAATCAGATTTCCAGTAATAATTGTCTTTTTCCACTTCTTTTCAAATTCGGTTTCAAACTTTTACGAATAAAATTAACGAAAAGTTGAATATGAAATTAATTAATTTTATGTAACTTACTTTAACTTGGCAACCTTGTTGACCTAGTTACAATCTTATTACTAAATGCGTTGCGACGAACTTTATACTTGGCGTGATGAATATTACTGAACTTTCTGATTAATTATATATTCTTGGACGCTCATTTTTTCTTCAGGAGGAGATTTGAACACTAACTTTCATCATCCTCCTGCCCTAAACCCAATTTATCTGAAGTTGGCGCAGCATGTCGTTTTATTCCACACATCTCTGAAATCATCATCAAAAGTCACCTACTTACTAGCCATATCACCTTTCATTTTATAAGTTCATCGTCTTCATCGACTCTACAAGAGTCGATGAATCGATGATCCTCCACATTTATACTCAAAAACTTTCCTTACATCATAATGCTCATTTCTCAGCATCACATGTTCATGCCATGACAACCGATTTCCACACAACTGGTACGCCAACTTTACATATACAAATTTCATTTAAATATAAAAATATGTATTAGTAGGTTAAAGAAAGGGAGAAGAGTTTACTGGGCATTTAAACATTTCCTCGGTATCTCTGTCAACGGATTAAGTGCCCTATAAGCTGGCACAATTGCCACGTTTAATGGTAATGCTGATTTTTTGGCCTAACAATAAGTCACATGAAGAGTCAACTAACTGTGATGTCTCAAAAAACTCGATCAGTATAACTGGACCCTCATGCATGACCTTAGTGTTTTAATCCTAAACGACTCAGACATAAATATAACATGCAATAATGTTTATGTACAATCAGGAAAATATTTAGAAGATTGGCACACTACGTGTACGTATTTGCTGTGTCTAAGTCAATTCACACTACTGATAAATAATGACCATAATGATTTTAATTTAAGGACAGTTAAATTTATATAAAATATTTTTTGGTCTTTATAAAACTTGTCGCTACTGTCTTACAATCAAATTACGATATTCGAGTGTTTGAAATAGCTATTACTAACTCCGTTAATCGATAGATTAGACGTTCCTACATCTCACATTTCCATACGTCACGAGAAGCCATGACACCCGTTGCGAGCCGCCATTAGAAGTGATTTGATTGATGTTTCGGCTCTGAATACGTAATGGTATATTGATTGATAGAACCTTGAAGAATTTATTGGAGTTCGGAGGTGTATTAAATTACATAGGCTTGATGGCAATGTTATTTTCGGTAACGACAAGTTTCGTGATTCTGTGTAATCGAATAGTACTCGTGTTTGTAACTTTATCGATTAAGTTTGTGGTTCTTGTTTTAATCGTTCCTAATTTGTTGCTAGCCTATAATTATGTTTTAAGTCATGTGGGCACTAGGGTTGAAACCATTTTACTCGTATATTCAAACAACCGTTTTTTTTAATATGTTTAAACATTATTTCAGTAAAAACCACCTAGATATACTACTACGACCTGCCCCGCACTGGTTTCGCACGTAGCATTAATTTTTTATTGAGATTTTCATATAAGAATAACAAATTTTCCGGTTTTCCAGTGGATTTTTAAATAAAATCTTTCAAACAAACTTGGTCTACACAATTCCTAACACAGCAGATAAAACCAGCCAAATTGGTCGAACTGTTCTCAAGTGATGATCATGTGGCAATTGATTGTATTCATATAGATAAGACTGTTAATTGCAAGTCTGCCATCATTTTTCTATCGACCGTTAGTGTAACTAAAGACAGTCTTCACAGGAAACTCAACCTTAAGACTATTAAATGTTCATTTAACTGAACCAACAAAAATATCGCTATCATTAAATAAATAGCCAATGACAGGGGACGAATAAAATGTAAACTGCCGAACATCGACGCACGTATTCGATAATTCGATTACGTATCTCGAATGTATTCGATTGTTTTCTCTCGTTGTCGAATGGGCGAATGGAATACCGTTGCGGACGAGTATGGATCGTGGTGTGAATGATATTAAAATGATGTATTGTTGATTGAAAGAGTGTCAAGAGAACCAAATCGGGCTTTTAAATGGGATAGTCGGTAGGAGTAGTTTGTTAGTGAATACATACATAAACTCACGCCGTATTCCAATGAGTGTAGCCAGTGAACAAGGTATCAAGTATTATTTACTTAAACTTGATTATATTATTTATAAAAATAAACTCAAAATATTTAAGGTGGCGAATGATGAAGCAGAAAGTACAAAATAAAAACTTTATTTCTCATTGCAATAAATCCCGAAAAATATGTTAACCTAAAAAAACCTTTATTTAATTTACTTATTCTTATTAGAATATACTAAAACTAGTTAAACCTGATAAGATTAAGTTTTACTTTACCTTACATTTAATAAAAAAAATAAAAAAGGGATAAATAGCAACAGGCTGTAAACTGGAAATTTGCCCAGAAGACGGCATGGCAATACTTTTATAAATTCATTATGACCTTCATTAGTATACATTGGAGGACCCTGTGTTGCAAAAACAATAAAAACTATTAAAAATAAATGACATAATGATGAAAAATGCGATCCTTTTTGTGCGATTATAAACTGTTTTTCTCGTATCCTATAAATAAGGCTGATCTAATAAGAATCCCTCTTTTCCTAATCATGCCTTTGTATACACTGCTGTAATAGGTTTTGTCTCGTTTGTTACTAAAACCAATTTATATGATTAGATGTAAGTAGGTACAGCACGTACAGTGGATTTTTAGTGGACCGAGTAATTTTTATTTATTTCTACATATTTTTTACATATTGTAACAAATAAATTAAAAAGTTACACACAGTTATAAATAGTTTAATAATTAATTTATTATTTTAATAAATCGCTGGAACCTATAAATATGTATAATAAAACCTAGAAGGTACTTTTTACAATTATTTCTTGTTATATTGTTGACTTTCTGTTTACGTTTAACTCTAAGTGTTTGAGAGTAAATCGATCTGCTGGAGAAAAATACATGCATACAAATATAAACTCACGCCTTTTCCCCATGGGGGTAGGCAGAAACAACAGAACGCCACCTACTACGTACTCCTTTCATACTCCTTTTGCTTCGTTTACGTTCATAAATCTGCTCATACCACCTGACCTTTTCGAAGAACATCACCAATAACTATTCTTCTAGAGCGTCCCCTCCCGGTGTTTCGAAGAATAACCATAAAAATGTCACGCTGTATTTTTCTTACAAAGCTTCCATGTAAGTTAAAACTTTCAACGAATGACTTAGCGGAAAATTCTGTTTTTTTCTGGAAAATTCACAAAGTTTTTGCTTTTATTGTAACAACATTATCAGGAGGTTAATATAACAGACATCCTTTTAACAGCTTTCACACCCTTAGGCGCTTAGGCCATTAGGCCCTAGTACGATTTCATTGCTCGGCGTACACGTAACGTAAATTCGAACGATTTTGAAATTGGAAGTACCTACTCGTATCTTACATAATACTTTTTACTTTGATATTTATGGATAATACATACTTATAAATACGATGCCATCATCTTCCGGCAATGTATACAGAGTCTGCCCAGAAATCAACCACGAACTTGGCACCATCGGTAGCGTCCATCAAATTCTGCAGCATGCAGGTCTCAAGGCACGCAGGATAAGTTATCTGGTGTCCCATCGTTTGTGGAGTAGACTTTACTCGGTGTATAGCGAAAGGCGACTTTGTGAGTATATGAAATATTCTCTTTTTATGGAGATTACGTCCATTAGATTCCATCTGAGCAAGTTTTTCCTGCTTTGGCCAACCTGTGTCTGTAGTCTGAGATGTAAATAGATAAGAGACTTCCAGGTAAGCCAGGGCAACTCATGACCAGGTGGTAGACTTTGAGGTCACATATACAAATAACCAGACCCGGAACAACTACCTGTAGGCATAGAAATATTTGTCTCGAGCGGGAATCAAACCCGCAAAACGCAGCGCAGCAGCCACTGCACCAACCGTGCTGACAATAACAATGGAAAAGTTCTATATTCAAAAAAAAAACTACTACTATTATTCTCTACTACTACTATTTTAAGTACCGTCGTTCTTTTACAAAAAAAAAACATTGACACTCAAATAAAATTCCATGAATATCGAAAGTCTCCAACAAATGTCAGCTTGTATTCTCTAGACACGAAACGTACCCTGCGTCATAACAAAGCAGAGACTGCCAACATTTTTTTTCCAAATCCCAAAAGTGACGTGAACGAACCGAACGGGGCCAAAGTCGTGCTTACATAAAGTCGGTCACGATTGTTCCGTCACATAAAATGTTGTGTACCCCAGTTACTCGTTCCGCTGCGTTTCCCGCTATATTTCTTCATTGGTTATGGGATTTATTCATTTGTGCATTGCTTTATTTTTCGGATACTTTTGTGAAAATATGTTTGGGAGTCTTTTTTTTAAAGCCTTATTATTAAGGGTAATTACCGTGAAAAGCTTTTTAAAACATATGTATGTACCTCCCCTTACAAGGTGTAATTTAAATAACTGAAAACCTGTAGTGGAATCATTGTACGGACTCATTATTATAAACAGTTCCCTTAACTATGGCTTACCCCTTGATATCGATAACAATATATTTCAATAACACACTGTTTAAATGTAGAATATGTAACACCTGTACGTTGTGTCTCACCACATTGCCGATGCTCTTGAATCTATTAATTCCGATAATGATAGTCACGATCCGGCAGCAAAGACGTGTGTGCCCTGTTTGTGTTGAATAGTATGTGCATATCATTCGCATACTATTCGTATGATACATCATGAATGAGACAACCAATGGACTAGCGTCCTGTCTATCTCTGAATACAATGTCCTCATATAGTCCTTTGTGGGAATTGGATTGTTACTGGATACACTATCATCTTAGTAGATACAGCACAGGAAAGCACAAGGGTGTAGGTAGAGTCATGCTCAGTGCAACTTGTGCTGTGCAACAAAACTTCTTGCAAAAAAATCATGCTAGGGCTTAGCATGATTTTTTTGCAAGAAGTTTACCAACCATAAACGTCAAACAACCTTGTATTAGTCACACGAAATTAGTTTCTCATTCGTAATATAGAGGCGCTGTTTCAATCTTAGTTCGAATTGTTAATGTATTTGGTTAGTAGACTTCTCTAAAGAAATGTATGCGAGAGCTACTTGAAGTAGGAATTCATAGATATAACAACGTTTGATGACTGCTACAACCTCTAACGAAATCGACCTCTTTTCATACCGGGGTCACGTCTACATCCCACAAAAGCTGAACTATAATTTGCCAACATAGCAGAAAGTTTAACAACGGTCGACGAATGCAAGAGTTCTAACTAAGAGCGGCTATCGGGGAGTGACCGCGCGTGCTCAAGCACCAGTCTTAAGCCGACTCAAAGCACGTGATTGACAAAGTATAGTTAAAAGGGGAACGCTGAAAAGGAATTCTTTCGGTATAATTGGGCCAGTGATAACTATCGTAGACACACATGAAGTCTTTTTTAACGTAGATCTTTGTGGAATTAATAGTTTACTAGTCATGTTGAAAGTTATGATTTTTTGTCAGCAATCATTCCCACGAATAAGTGCTATTGCTATATATTTAAGGCATCATACAATGAGTGTGCTAGCTGATACGTCGCAAATATTTTTTTTGTTCCATACGTTGCCCCACACTAGGAATATCTCCTGTGTCGTGGGTGCGTTTACAAACTTATAAAGTCACATACATGAACAGCCAAACCCGGAACAATTACCTGTAGGTCATACAAATATTTGATCCATGCGGGAATATAGGACCCACGACAAGCGGCGCAAGCAGTCGATCAGCCACTGCGCCAACCGTCAAAATCAAATTATATAGATGGATATAATTAAATAGTAATATAAACAAATGCCTTTTGCTTTTTGTTGTTGTTTGTAATTGTAATTACTTTAATGCTGTTTCTCAGTTTATTTGAATAATTTATTGATTGGATTGATGACAATCCGAGCAAGCATGGTGATTAAAGCTCGTGCCTTCTCTGTATGAGAAGGAGGAGGACTTTGCCGGCGGACAGTAACAGGCTGGTATTATTACTATTATTTACTAACTAATAAACGGTCGATGTGTGTTTCATAAATTATCTATACCTACAAAATGAACTTGATGCTAATAGAATGTTAATAAAATAAAATCAAAAGCTCAGAAGCTAAATTAATAATGATTTAATTTGTTTTAAATGTAGTTGGCATTCATTTGCTAGACTGTTGAGTCGTTAACATAATATGCTTTTAATAAAAATATTTAAAGTAAGTCTTACTAACTTCACAATTTCTAAAGTATCCTTAATTTTCTTACTTAGCTATATTGTAACTGACTTAAAAGCGAGGAAATAGCTTTCTAAACGAAATAGGATTACAAATACAGACATTGGAAAAATGTCTGAATATTATAATTGCAAATTGTAAAAAGGTTTTGCTCCTTTTAAAACAGCGAATGGAATGGAGTCTTTGATCCAACAGTTCGATTCAGCACTAAAACAATCCTGATTATTTGGATGTGTATTAAGCTATTTTTCGTAAGGCCGTCCGCAAACTTCAAGACACTTCAAGCTGTATAATATTTTTATATTACTCTGCTGTATAATATGGCGCTGGGACTGCTATAGCACGCATTCCTCACAAATATCTCAGTTTGTTCATTGGATAAAGAATTTCCTGAACCAAGCACAATAATATTGTTATGTGAAAACAAATGAATAAATACACTGAATCCAACTTCCACTCAATGAAAAAAATGAACACACAGAAACAAAACAGTTCTACCACATACAGAAGCGACACAATCACGATTATTTTGTTTATATCAACATTATATCCATTTAAACGACAAATGTGACATAAAATGATAGCATTATCATTTTATGTCACATTTGTCGTGTCCGTCAACCATGCGGTTGGCAACTTTTTAACAGATCTTAATTTGAACTAGGAACCATACGTGGCTTTGTCTTCGTATGTATCTTTGTCACCGATGTTATATTATATAAGCCCGTAAATTCAATACAGTAAAGTTTCATCAAAATCCGTTTGGAAGATTTTGCGTTAACGAGTAAGAAACAACCATACATCATCACAACCTTCCAAATTTAAAAACTTAAAGGGACGTCAGGACGGTCCACAATATCATTTGGATCCATGGTCGAATTTACTAGGACGTGGGTAATCGGGCGAGGAGAATCAATACGACGTGTTTCACACAAAGTATAATCAGGATCTTATTACAATGATTAATTATTAGGAACACTAAATCACTAGACACTCCACCAAAAACGTAGCGCGTATTCGTGGTGCGAACAGGTCGCCTCTCGGATTCGAACTGACTTGTCGCCCCGTTCGTTCTCCCCACACTAGCTCTTGGTGTTGCGTCAGAGCGAATGACAACCGATTACTTCGACAGATGGCGTTGGCTATATCCGGTTGACATTCACTCTTAATTAATCAAACGCGCCGTCAAACTTAATAGGATTTGCCGATTATTAACAAAAAATATCGCCATAAAAGAACAGGTCATTGTGTACCATGTGCCAAGACCATTTTTATAAGCGAGAACCATCATTATTTCCAAAGAGCTATAGTTAGATCTGTTCACGTATACCATATACCTCGTTGGTTTAGTGATCCCAAGCGCGCCTCCTGAGCGTCATCTTCTGGGTTCGATTCCCAGGTAGGGCAAAGTGTTATTGAGTTTTTCCAAAGCCTCACCGATAGGAGAACCTTTCTCTCATTACTACCGTTGATTCTGGATTTGATCTGGCCGGTTAATGACAATAGGCTCGCCCTCTATTACATGGAACTTAAACATTACTGGCGAAATGTTTGCGTTATGATAGGTGCTCCTCTGCCCTAGCCTTTGGGAAATACAGGCGTGTTGTTATGTTGAAACAAGTCTGCGCACAGCCTAAAATTTTAGCGGCTCAACTTAGAATAATAACTGGAAAAGTAATATCGGGTATACGACAACTGTGAACCGAATAGGAATTGCGAATTTGTGATATTGTATTTTTTTACACTTATTGCTTTAGACAGAATCAAATGTGTGAAGTTGAAGGCTGGTTTTGTTTGTAAGTTGAAATGGGGATAGAAATAATTGCTGTGCCTTTGTTCCTTAGTATTGAACACTGGAATTTTCTTTTCTGAGGCTCAGGGAAACTTGTTACTCGACATAATTGTTTTGCCAAGATTTTGGATTGGTATTTGGAGCTTTGTTTTTACAATACTTATTCTATACTTTTACGTAACAGCTTTTTGTATACACTAGGGTGTTCTCGAATTCTCGACCCAATCATACAACTAATACTCGCAAATAACTATTTGATTTCGTTTTTATTTTAGGTTTTAAGTGAACTAACTTGGTTGAAATGCACTACATTGCGTTTTTATTGATGTTCATCATACAAAAGATGGGGGACAGAGAAAAAAGTGTTGCAAACTTATTGCTGAGTGCATTCTACACGTGTGGCCAACTAAACATCAAAGATATTATGGTTGCGATCTCAATCAATTTACAACAGATCTCACTCAATTTCAGAAGTAAATTATGTTCATTTGCGTGGAACATGATGCAAAACAAATGCATTACTGTCAGATTTATTGTTTGTTCCATTGTATTGTCGGTTCGTCAGACAGGATTAAATTTAAACTAACTATGAAGGATCTCTATAAATATTACGTTACGAATATCCGCCTTAGTCTAGTGATCGAAAGCGCTACTGCTTAGCATGAAGTTCTGGGTTTGATTACCGGGTCGGTATAGATTGTTGTTGAGTTTTTCTATCAAGAATATCTTAGCAGCCGGTTGATGGCAATAGGCTCGCCTCTTATCACATAGATGGGGTCTTTGAAGTTTGAAGGACTATTAGTACACCTCTGCTCAACCCCTCGAAAGCTAAAGGCGTGATTTTTATGTTACAAATATTATAAACGTATAGCTTTTATTTTTATCCGGGCCTCTGGAGTCCCTTCGGATAAGTGAAATAAAACGAAACAAGAATATACTTACCAATAATTATGGCGTCCGATTGCTGGCACCACAACCGATTACATGTGACTTAAACAAAACTGGCGATATGTGAGTATACTAAAGCTACAACTCTGCCCAACCTGAATACAGGCGTGATGTTATGTTACATCGACTCTATCCATTAGAAGGCACAAGGCACGGTTGAACGGAAGTTAGAACTAGTGAACTGTAAACCTCTATTCGGTAATTGGTGTACATTATATCAATGTTGTCTCACAAATTTGCTGGGTATTCACGGTGTGTGAATACACCTTTGGGCCACTTGAATAATGGTATATGCGTGTTATGTGAAATGCTCTGTAATTTGTAACGTAACTTCCCTATATAATATCTATGTATCTATCTCTGTAAATCGGTGTAAGCTTAAAGGTAAGTAGATAGTACTAATACAGGTACCAGCGTTCTTTCTAACAAGACCTATATAGACTTATATAGATTATGTGTCGATTCTGAGATTTGTTGTTCGAAACTTTCACTAAGCATTGTAATTGCTTTCTTTTTGAACGTTTTTTGGGTCCGTAAGAAAGAAAGATTGAAAAAGGAAAAAAAGAAAGAAAGAAAAAAAGAAAAATCATTTATTCAGCACAGGTTTAGGCACACGACATAATACATTTAAACATAGAAAACTTAGAAAAAAAAACAAAAACGAAAAATCTTAAATCGAATGAAAAACTACGAAACTCTTTGTTGTCTATAATTACATTACATTAAAATGTTAGTTCTGGTTGCAGTTAGAGCAACGACTATCTAGAAAAATTAATGTAAGAGATTTTTTTTATAGAAGAATCAAATTATAGGTCATATGTTCGGTCTATTGTATTATATTGTCATTGAAGTCGATATAGTCTGCATTGTTAAGTTTGTCCTTTTATAGATATTTGGAAGTTCATAAGCGGTTTCACTTGAGTATATACCATGGTCAACCGGGCTCAGTTTTTAGACTGTGTCCCAGATCGCGATTATACTGTCTATACTATGCTTTTTAAGGTTCTGTGTGGTCACGGACTAAGAATATGACCACCCTATTTCATCCCGTGGGTGTCGTATGAGGCGACTAAGGGAGTTTTTCAGACCTGGTGCAAAATATTAAGCACTCTAGGTCACCCGCACGGTGGCGGGTATACCACCTACGATAGCATTCCCAAGGAGGGTTGGTGTCAGGCAGGCGGCCGACTATAAAAACTATGCCAAAACAAAAGCAGCATGAATAGTACGAAAGATATGTTGCACGATAGGGCTAGGGCGTACCCCACAGGCGACGCGCAGGAGCAGTACCCGGCCCCTGCGGGAAATGGACAAGGGTTGTCGCACCAAAACGGGCGGGTGCGACGTAAGATGCAAGCTCGGAGAGAAAGAGAAGTAAGGCTGAGGTATGCAAGTTGGAATATAGGTACGATGACTGGAAGAGGAAGAGAGTTAGCAGATGTTCTTAAAAGGCGACGGATAAATATAGCGTGTCTGCAAGAAACAAAGTGGAAGGGGGCGAAAGCTAGAGAGATAGGAGAAGGATATAAGTTTTACTACTGTGGAAGCGATGGCAAGCGAAATGGTGTGGGTATAGTTCTGGATAGCGAGCTTAAAGAATGTGTGGTAGATGTAAATAGAATGAGTGATAGAGTAATTGCTGTCAAAGTGATTGTGAAGGGTCTGGTATTAAAGGTAGTGAGCGTGTATGCACCCCAATCAGGATGTGAGGATAGTATAAAAGATACATTTTGGGAGGACTTTGATTGTGTGATGAGAGATGTGCAAGAGAGTGAAGAAGTGTATGTAGGGGGTGATTTTAACGGGCATGTTGGAAAGCTGAACGTTGGGTATGAGAGAGTGCATGGTGGTTGGGGGTACGGAAACCGTAACAATGACGGTGAGGCACTACTGCAAGCTGCTACTGCATTCGACCTGGCAATAACAAACACGTGGTTTGAGAAGAAAGACGAGCACCTGATCACATATAAAAGTGGCCACCACGCGACACAAATCGACTACTTCCTGGTAAAAAGGAGTAGTCTGATTTGTGTCAAAAACTGTAAAGTGCTGCCAGGCGAAGCATTAGTCTCACAACACAGGTTGGTAGTTATGCAGGTTAAAGTAAGTGTGTCCGCCAGAAATAACAAAGAACGGCCCCCACCAAAAACTAGATGGTGTATGTTAGAAAATGAGGAGTGTTCAGGTTTGTTTAAAAATCAAGTTGTGGATAAAATGATTGATATGAAGGATATGGAGGGAAAATCTGTGAATGATTGTTGGAATGAGATGGCAGATTGTATAAGAAGAGTAGCAAAAGACGTATTCGGAGAATCGAAAGGGAAAGGTGTAATAGATAAGGATACATGGTGGTGGAATGAAGAAGTGCAAAAGTTACTTAAACAGAAAAAAGTTGCGTTTAAAGAATGGCAGGGTGTAGAAAACGGGAACGATAGTTTGAAAGAAGAAAAGAAGAAGAAACAGGCGGTAGCAGTCGCTAGGGCTAAGGCACAGGAGAAGTTGTATAACTCACTGGATAGCCCTAGGGGCCAGAAGGAACTCTATCGGATTACGAAAGCAAGGGAAAAAAGGGCAAAAGATATAACGCATATTAAATGTATTAAAGATGATGCTGGTAAGGTTCTGTGTGAAGATGATGAAATAAAACTGCGATGGAAGGTCTACTTTGATAGGTTAATGAACGAGGAGAATGAATGGAATGGTATGCTTCAAGAGACACAGGTAAATATGGGTTTGGTGAGAGAAATTAGCATGGGTGAAGTTAGGAATGCAGTTAGAAGTATGAAAAATGGAAAAGCTATGGGCCCAGATGATATACCAGCAGAAGTATGGAAGGTATTAAAAGAAGATGGATGTATGTGGCTGACTTTATTCTTCAATAAGTTGTTGCATGAGGAAGTGATCCCACAAGAGTGGTGCAATAGTTCACTAGTGCCCATCTTCAAAAATAAAGGGGACGTACAGGACTGCAACAACTATCGAGGGATAAAGCTCCTGTCACATAGTATGAAAGTATGGGAGAAGGTGATAGAGAAAAGATTGCGAGAGGAGAGTGAAATTACCCCAAGTCAATTTGGGTTTATGCCAGGTCGAGGAACAATGGACGCCACCTTTGCACTCCGCCAGCTGTGTGAGAAATACAGACGTGCACATAAGAACTTGCACATGGTGTTCATTGATCTGGAGAAAGCGTATGATAGGGTGCCCCGGGAGGTGTTGTGGTGGGCCGTGAAAGAGAAAGGTGTGCCTGGGAAGTATGTGGAGTTAATTCGTGCAATGTACAGCCGGTCTAGGACGTATGTCCGATCGGCTGCTGGCAACACCGACAAGTTCAGTGTGGCTGTAGGACTGCACCAAGGGTCGGCATTAAGCCCTTACCTCTTCTTGTTGATAATGGACGCTCTGACGTCGGACATACAGGAAGAGGCACCCTGGTGCATGTTATTTGCCGACGACATTGTTCTTGTCGGTGAAGATGGACCTGAGATCCAGAGCAGACTGGAGAAATGGCAACAGAGGCTAGAGAGTGTGGGCTTGAAAATCAGCAGAACCAAAACTGAATATATGTTCTGCGATTTCGGCGGTCTCTCCAGTCCTGAAGCAATGTCGCTTAACAGCGTGCTTCTCCCGGTCTGTTCCGACTTTCGGTATCTCGGTTCACTCGTGCAAAGTGACTGTGAAATAGATCGGGCTGTCAAGCACCGAATTAACATAGGGTGGATGAAATGGCGGCAGGTAACGGGAACAACCTGTGACCCCCATATTCCCCTTAAACTTAAGGGGAAGATTTACAAAACAATGGTTAGACCTGCTGTCTTGTATGGATCAGAATGTTGGGCCGCAAAAGGCATGAATGAAAGGCAGTTACATGCAGCTGAGATGAGAATGCTGAGGGGGATGTGTGGTGTTACGCGAATGGATAGAATAAGAAATGAGTATGTAAGAGGAAGTCTTAAAGTTGCGCCTGTGACCGAGAAGTTGTGTGGAAATCGGTTGTCATGGTATGGGCATGTGATGCGAAGGAATGAGGACCATGTTGTGAGGAAAGTTTTGAGTATGAATGTGCAGGGTTACATGAGTAGAGGAAGACCAAAGAAAAGATGGATGGATTGTGTGAAAGAGGATATGGCAAGAAAAGAGGTGACCCATGAGATGACGGCAAATAGAGATGTATGGAAGAAGAAAACATGCTGCGCCGACCCCAAATAAATTGGGATAAGGGCAGGAGGATGACTATGCTTTTTAAGTTTGACCAGTTTACCACATTAATTTAACCTACCTTCACCGTTTTGGCTGTAAAATCACATACAAACCTACGTACGTATGTAAACTGACCATATTATACGCCATGGTGACCATAAATGTTCAAGTTTACCTACTCACATTTACCCTAGCAATTTTACCCTCTTTTTATGAACCATTACAAATTTTAAACGCCTCGGTAATTGCTCCTATTACATGGTGTTTGGGGCTGTTATACTAATTAACATCGTATTGCAGCATTTTACCACTTCCATTACAATAAAACCACTCATGAAAAAATGGCCTAAAAAACGGAAAATGTGAAAAGTTGAACGTAGCGTACCTACTAATGTCTTTAAAAAAGACTGTTACCTCTGAGTTTGCTTGAGTGTTACTTCTTAGAGTTATATATTGGAAACGCTGACCTCATCTGGTTTTTGTTTTGTATGACGTGTAAAAGTGTTCGTAAAATCCCATTCACAGAAATAAATATCATTTATGAAACTAATTTACGGTAATAAAATACATAATGAGTCATCATTTATCATCACCATAATTATTTACTATTTTAACAAAAGATATTGAGTTTCTTTGGTTGAGGCCGTGGAATAAAAGTTTCAAAATTATCCTTTTTTTTAATATTAATGAAGGTTTGGACAAAGAATCAGCATTGCCATTTAACGTGGCAATGCTGCCAGCATTTTGGGCACTCTTCCCGCTGTCAGCAATACGGTTGAATTTTTTGATGCCCTATAATTATTTTTTTCTGTTCAATTATATATAAGTATACGTATTACGCACATATGTTTATAACGTAGTAATATTAACATTTGTAGGTACTGAAAGTCGCCAATCGGTTAGCATTTTCGAAATGAATACTAAAGAAAATTTCATATTAAAATAGTTGGAATATAATTTAAATCTCTATATTCTCTTTGATATGTCTATTACCTAAATTCACTTGAACGAACAATAGATGATCGATTGCTAAATAAAATAATCTATCCTAAGTCTTATCATACTCTGACAGGATTATGTATTTTTCTGAAATAAAATAAAACTTCGATCAATCATTTTTTCCTACGATTACAGCAGATTGTATTGAGTTCATCTTACATTTACAGATTAAAGCCCCTAATGATGAAAAATCATGTTACTGTGCCTGATGGGATTTCCTAATGGCAGGTAAAGATAAGCTTCCGTACATTTCCTTAAATTTCCGTAAATTTCCTTGCCTAAAAAAATCCTAAAGGCGATGAAATTCCTCCTTAGTGAAAAATCCTTCTTTAGTGCTTAGTTAGAATAGCCAGGAGCCGTCAATTGTTACAGATAATCGATAACAAGTCTGGTTTGTAAGGAATATGTTGAAAAGCCGGCTCTAACAGTGGCCTAATGTTGTGACTTCTATGTCAGAAAATGAATATCCTAAGTTCATGTTTTACATTATATTTTTAGGTACACATCAAGCTACCCCAAACTTTCAAATGTTCCCAATTGAACTTGCACCTTATTCGTTTGCAATTAAGTTGAATAACTATCAAAGACATTGATTGACACATTGGGGTAGTTTTATATGCTGGGGTCTGTACTTACTTATATTTTCTTTTGGCCCTTTTCTTTGTCTTCGTATTTATCTTTTTATTTAAATTAAGTATTCTTTACTGTATGTCTGTAGGTGTGTCCGTGGCATCACAATGGCCCTATGAATATTATCAGCGATGCGGTGTTCATTTGTTTTTAAATATCGCAACATTATGCCTTATAGCAGGAGCATTTATAGCCTGTTTAGTTTTTTCTGTGCGCGTCCCAAATAAATGTTTTTTTTTCTTTCTTTCTTCTTTATAATTAATCTTAAAATTGTTAGTTGATTTATAGTCTGGCATTTGATAAGGCCATTTAAAAGCAATTTTCTTCTTTCAATTTACGATTTGGTACTAGAACAACTAGAACTAAACGACATCGTTTGACCCATAAAATGGATTTAAAGATTGTTTTAATAGACTTTTGTGGCTGATTCTAGTTTTATTTAGCAATAAATAAGGTACGTTTTATGGTTCGATTTGGTTCCAGCATTATTTTTAACACCCTCTTTATTGGTAAATCGCAGAGAGTTTGCTGTGCAACTGTCATGATTTATCAGGTGCAGAATTATTTAATACAATTATCTAAAGTCCGTATATAATTCAACTGGGTGCTACTTTTAGGGTTAACTATAAATAAATAAATAAATAAAATTCTTTATTTCACCAGAAGCCATCACAGTACAAGATCCACGGACTAAGACAATATAAAGCTCATAACTAGGTCACAAAATGATATATTCTGACTCCTAAACTAGGTGTATGTGCCTGTGTATTAGGAGTCAGTGATTCTCCGTAACAATCAAAGCCATAGTGCACTAAAAACGGGACGTTACAGCAATAAACAAATGGTGTAAAATAAAGAAAACGGATATAATCTATATTACAAAATGAGAAACGTCTAGCTGTGTGGTGAGGTGAATAAATGTAGGGTCAGGGTGTGTGAGGGTGTGCGTGTAGCGAGTATGTGTATAGGATGCGAGTATGCAGAAGTGGTGTGTTGGTGTAGTGTGTGTAGTGAGAAAGGATAGGGTGAAACCAGAACACATCCTGTGATGGTAAGATTTACACTTATATTTGTGTAGTGCAAACATTTTAAATTAATGTAAATTACCTAGGAGAATATTCTCAGTGTCATCATAATTTAGTGTTTGAAGGTAATCTTTAAGTAGGTTTTAGCATTTATATTTCGGGCACGAATAAATTTTAATCTTTTTATTTAGGAGGTTGTACATATTAATATTAATATGAAATATATGTTGGTGAAAAACATCACACCTGTATTCCTCGAATGGTGAGACAGAGTGCACCCATGTTTCGCCACTTATGTAAATGTAATATTGGGCCAGCCTATTGCCATCAACATAGCTCAAATCTTTTGGGCTACTATCGAATAATTTCAGGTCACCCAATAACATTTTTCCCGACCCAATAATCAAACCAAGGACCTCATATTCAGCAATAGCACTTGCGAACGCAGGACCAACGAGACAGTTGGTAGGTTGGTTGGGTAATTGTTGGGTGATCAAATCAATAAATGTCGTGTGTCGTCTCGGTTCGCTTTTGAACCGATTTCAACAAAGGAGGAGGTTCTACGTTCGATACGATACACAAACGTTACAAGCTACGCTACATCATTTCATCATCTGCCTAGCCTAGCTGATTTTCGGGCTTCTGACCACCCGTAACAACTGTGAAATATCTGCAAATGACGGCTTAACATGCTTTCTGACAGGCAGGCACGCACGGGTATATCGATATTGGTGAAAGATGGTTGCCCATCCTCGGACTGACCTTGGCAAGCGTAGCTTAATCTTCAATCGACAAGTGCGGTTGTTGAACACTACATAACAATTACCAAAGGTTTTTAGAAGAAAGAGTGGTTCTACAAAAGATTTAAAAAAGCTTCTATCAAGGACGAACCATACCATATGCGTTTATAATTAATTACGTACGGTCATTAACTGACGGTGTTTGTCCTATTTAGCCCTAAGCACCATGAAATTAAGTACCTCACCGGTCCCACTGCTCCATAAATTCCGAACAATTAAATTATGAAGTAAAAATACGTCTCTTTGAAAACCACTTGAAGGCGGAAGCCCTTAAAATTAAATAAGGCTTCTAACCATACCTTTTATTAATACAAATAACACACCTGAAGTGGTGAGGTGGAACGAAAAACTTTGGTCCCTCTGAACCGTCGATTCAATTAAACTTGGAACAATATTTTTCGTTTAGCTTTTAACGAAAGTACTCGTAATATTCGTTCCGTTTTCACAATGTTCCTTTAATTCTCCCATCTTTGTTTGATCTGAGCCGTAATGGAGATTGTAAATGGAAGAAAAAAAAACCAAGGGATAATACGCGTATTTTGGGCAATACGTTCTTTGATATTCAAAGCTGCGTAATGTTTGGGCGCTTTCAGTATTTATGTGTTTGGTAGTAATCCTTGTGTGTTTTTCTGCAATAAGATTTTTATGTAAATCCATAATATTTTAGCAATGATTTCGTTATCTTAAGGAGAGTTTAATTGGGGAAAAACTTTTTGTAACTTTTCAACAAGTTTTTCTTTGTGTCGTTATGATTATTTATAGTGATACTAGCTTCTGCCCGCGGCTTCGCCCGCGTGGTTTGTTGATAAAAAAAGTAGCCTATATCCTTTCCCGGGGTGCAATCTATCCCTCTGCCACATTTATCGCAATCCGTTCAGTGGTTTAGGCTTGAAAAGGTAACAAACAATCTTACTTTCGTATTTATCATATTATTGTAAGCATTGAATATAAGTATTTACTATTATGGTTATATGTAAGATATCGTATAGATATCGATTTGTAAGTTTTTATGGTGTACAATAGAGATGACTTTTCTATTCTACTCTACGGGTAACCGTTTGTCGTTTTGCACTTGAGGCATGTCCTTCGACCGTTCAGGCACAAAGAAGTCGTACGGTCGTGAGATCGGGCTCATTTGGTGATGGGGCCCGCAATTCATGGCGGGCTGATACCTGTCATTAGTGCATGCGCATATACGATTATCTTCTGGGCTCTCAAGTCATGGTACTGGTAGATACTGTGGAGTTTTGGCATGGATGGCATGTTCTGGGGTTATGCGAAGTCCGTAGAGAGGGGGAGGACACCGTAACCCTAGACTCGGGCCATCTTCTCTACTTTCGCGAGGGTGATAAAACATCCCAGGGTGGCGTAGGTTTCCTCGTCAATAGGGCCCTCTCTAGCAACGTTGAAGAAATCGCCAGTGTGTCGACCAGGGTAGCGTACCTGATCCTTCGGCTGTCCAAGCGGTACAGCATGAAGGTAATTCAGGTTTACGCACCGACCTCGACACACTCGGATGATGAAGTGGAGGATATGTACGAAGACATATCCAAAGCCTTGCACAACACCACTAAGGCCCACTTCAATGTTGTTATGGGGGACTTTAACGGCAAAGTGGGAACCCAGACTGGCAACGAATCCCGGATAGGCCCGCATGGTTATGGAGTTAGGAATCACAGGGGGCAAATGCTTGTCAACTTCCTTGAGAAGGAGGGGCTGTTCTTAATGAACTCCTTCTTTAAGAAACAGCCTCAAAGGAAGTGGACGTGGCAAAGCCCCGACACTGTGACTAAAAATGAGATCGACTTCATCATGACGGATAGAAAGCACATATTCAGAGATGTCTCAGTGATCAACAGGTTCAATACCGGATCTGATCACCGACTTCTCCGAGGCTCTCTGAATATCAACTTAAAGCTTGAAAGAAACCGACTGATGAAGTCCACGCTCCGACCTAACCCAATCCATATCATGGCGGGTACCGAGAAGTTCCAGCAGCTTCTCGGGAATAGATTTGTTGCCTTGGAACCCACTGACGACGCTGACGAGAGCCTACACAATCTGGTCGAGACTCTGAGGGATGAGGGCATCAAGTTCTGCAGAACGCAGCGGACGGGCAGGAAATCCAAACTCTCGGCTGAGACTCTCGGGTTGATGACAAAAAGACGGGAAACCACCCAAGCTACTTCGTCGGAGAGGTCAGACCTGAACAAGCGAATTGCGAAGATGGTACGGCGCGACCTTCGGAGCTCCAACACACGCCTCATCGAAGAGGCGATTGAGCGAAACCGAGGGTCCAAAGTATTCACTCAGCAGCTTGGCAGGAGCCACCTGACGAAGCTTAAAACGAACGATGGGAGGACCGTATTGTCTAAACCAGAGATCTCCGCTGAGATAGAGGATTTCTATGGCCGATTATACGCTGCACATGCACCTCATTCCCGACGAGATGACCACGATTCCAGAGCCACCCTGATGCGCCACTACACCGACGAACTGCCTGACATCAGTCAAGACGAGATCGTGTTAGCTCTGAGGCAGCTTAAAAATGGAAAAGCCCCCGGTGAGGACGGAATAACATCAGAGCTTTTGAAAGCTGGAGGAGCCCCTGTTATAAAGGAATTAACGAACCTCTTTAACACCGTCCTTCACAGTGGGAGAACTCCAAAGGCGTGGAGCGGGAGTTTGGTGGTGCTCTTTTTTAAGAAGGGTGACAAAGCCCTTCTTAAAAATTATAGACCCATCTCGCTCCTGAGCCATGTCTATAAGTTGTTCTCACGAGTGGTCACGAATCGTCTCGCCAGGAGACTCGACGAGTTTCAGCCGCCGGAACAGGCCGGGTTTCGAGGAGGATATGGCACCATAGACCACATTCACACGGTGAGGCAGATTATACAGAAGTCCGAAGAGTATAATCAGCCCCTGTGTCTGGCCTTTGTGGACTATGAGAAGGCCTTTGACTCTGTCGAAACCTGGGCTGTTCTGGAATCCTTACAGCGATGCCAAGTAGACTATCGTTATATCGAGGTGTTGAGATGTCTGTACGAAGCCGCGACCATGAGTGTCCAAGTACAGGGCCAGCAGTCTAAACCGATCCAATTGCGCAGAGGAGTGAGACAGGGGGATGTTATATCCCCGAAACTGTTCACAAGCGCGTTGGAAGATATGTTTAAGATGCTGGACTGGAAAGGAAAGGGCATAAACATAAACGGCGACTACATCTCACACCTACGATTCGCAGATGACATAGTCTTAATGGCGGAGTCGCTAGAGGAGCTGAACCAGATGCTGGACGGCCTAGCTTCAGCCTCGCGACGTATCGGTCTTGGCATGAATTTGGATAAAACCAAAGTCATGATCAATGGCCACATTGATCCAATACCGGTCGTCGTACATGGCCACCTTCTCGAAATCGTTTCCGAATACACTTACCTCGGGCAGATTCTGCAGTTAGGTAAAAACAATTTCGAGAAGGAGGCCAAGAGGAGGATCCAGCTGGGCTGGGCAGCGTTTGGGAAACTGCGCCGAGTCTTCTCGTCATCCATACCGCAATGCTTGAAAACGAAAGTTTTTAATCAGTGCGTCATACCCGTCATGACCTACGGCGCCGAGACATGGACACTTACGGTAAGGTTGGTCCACCAATTTAAAGTCGCTCAGCGAGCTATGGAGAGAGCTATGCTCGGAGTTTCTCTGAAGGATAGGATTCGAAACGAATACATCCGACATAGAACCAAAGTCACCGACATAGCTCAAAGAATTAGCAAGTTGAAGTGGCAGTGGGCTGGCCATATCTCGCGAAGAACCGACAACCGCTGGGGTAAACGTGTTCTTGAGTGGAGACCGCGACTCGGCAAACGTAGTGTAGGACGCCCTCTGACCAGGTGGGATGACGATCTGCGAAAGACTGCAGGCAGATGCTGGATGCGGCAAGCTGAAGACAGGGCGCTATGGCGCTCATTAGGAGAGGGCTATGTCCAGCAGTGGACTAGTATAGCCTGATGATGATGATGATGATGTGGAGTTTTAGTCTGACATACCAACAATTCTGGATTTATTTATTTATAGCTAACTTCACAGATGACAGGCGGTGTAATAAAATATTGTGATCCCAAACTTTAGGCCGATGACAAAGTACAGAACAAAGTGATTAATATTGGTAAGAGCAAGGCATAAAAAAGGAATAAGAAAATATTTTTTTGTCCCTTTTCGGTCAACTTTGAAACACAGTAAATTAGATTTTCCATCCATTCTCTCTAACACAGACTGCAAACTCTTTTTTACCAGGAGTATTACTTTTCGTGTATAAACCTGCAAATAACACTAATCTATAACAACTCACCATCGAGTTCATTTCCGTGTGCCCAGTATAACTAACGAAAATCTCTTCCCACTACGGATACAGAAGCCGACTAATACCCCAATCCAATCCTGTAAACGCACTATCGTTTACAGAATAGAACTGTGGTTCGAAAAACCGATAGGATTTCCTATTGAATCATGATTTAAGTCTCTCGGGGAGGAGTATCGTTGACCATATGACAAAAGCCCGTAAAATTATGAATGGTTATACTGATGCATTGGATTTATTTACGGGGCTGTGTTAATTATTTTCTCGTAATAATTAAAGTTGCTCTAGAAAGCATACATTGTCCCGTTTTGTCACGCGTAGTACGATCCGACTTCCCTGTACCTCGTACGTTGACGATGTTGTTATTTACTCGTGGATCAACCCAAGAATGGACTTGTTTACTGATGAATGTAAGACGATAATGTTGGATTGTGTACGGTTTTGAGAATAGGCAGAATGGTTGGATTAACATTTTTTTCTTTAAACGTTGCCCCACTCTTCTAATTTCTCGTGTATCGTGGGTGCATTTACAAACATTCAAACTCACATACACAACCAGCCAAACCTGTAGGCCGTACAAATATTTGATCCTTGCGGGGATCGAATCCGCGACATGCAGCGTAGCAACTAATCAACTTACTGGACTACAACAACAAAGTCAGCCCAGTGGGTCTTCCTTCCAGTGGCTCCCTTTTGGCAAGAATGGTTATCACGCTTTTGGGCTTAACCCGTACCGACTGACAAAGTTCTACAAATGACAGTCCTACCAATGGCTAAACGTGTTTTCCGAGGCACAGTGTCGTTTCGATTTGTAATTATTGTCCGACCTGACTAAGTGTAGCTTAGCCTCCGATCGACCCGCGTGGATTTTATTATTTAGCCACAAGCCCCTCAAAAAGACACAAAATAGAAAATAAACAAATACGTAAATAATTAACTAACAAATGATCATAATTATTTGGAATTCGTTAAAAATAATTTTGCTGAATTTCCATAGCATTTCTTATATTTATATTATACCAATGAAAAGGTAAAAGAGGAATATTGTGAATCACCATAAAGTACGCATATCTAAGACCCCTTAATTCCTTCGTATCAGCAATAATGACAATGTACGGGGTTCCGGGTAGCCCGCATACCTACCAGGAAAATCCTTACCGTTCCTCCCATTGTTATATAAAAACATGTAGGTACCCAATAGAGAATTGCTTACAAAGAATAATAGGTACTATTTGCTTACAGAAACACATTCGCCCTTTGCTAAGATAACACATAAAGCGAACTGAAATTTCAGCCGCGATAATTTTTGGAAAATCAAGATTTTCACCTCAAAAATTCTAGTTTTAAATACTTTTACAGTAAATATTAATGGGCCGTCGAATCGCTTTTTTTTAAGCTTGCCCTACATTAGGAATTTCTTCGGTATCGTTAGTACGTTCACAAACCTTTAAACTCACATACACAAACACCCAGACCCAATTATTTTCATCGATGTAATCTCTTTGGACTTTAGTAGTATCGTTTACGACTTGAGGCGTTTTTACTCTTTTATCAGATTGAAAAAAGACGTTATACCGATGCTAAAACCAATATGATGATTATATTTAAAAATATATATTTTCGAAGTGCAGCGTACTGTGTAGCCTTTAAATAAAAGATGGATTAAATTCATAGACAAATGGTGGTAACGAATTATTTTACTTTTTTGTACTTCAGACAAAACAGAAAATGTATTTATTATGTAAATCGATAAAAAACACTTTTGCTACTCATCAATATATTTTTCATGTCATTGGAAACAAGTTATAGTCGGTAATTCCTAGACGCCTACTTGAAATAAAACACGAACTAACTTCGGTTTAAAGAAGTTTATTCTCAAAAAGAACATACATAGTTCACTCAGATATTATATTTTTAACTTTATTATTAACTGAACAAAAAATAAATATTATTAGTATAAACATTGTAGTCAGTCGAACTATCGCAGGTACATACAGTGGTTTATTATCTATGGTTCGCCAAATACAACTTTAATCTATTTAATATATTATTTATTATCAACTTCTCAGGTGACAGTCTTTTTTAAATTCTACAGATTACTAAACCATGCAGATTAGCGTATGATGTAATGAAAAAATAACCACACATGTTTAAGGCACCTATCCAGCTACTGCATGCATTTGTCAGTAATCTTGTAGCTCGGTACTTAAAGAGCTCAACGACTCGACGAACAACACTAAGAAAGGACATTTGGGTAAGGCGGTCCCTTGTTACGCAATAAATTATTATGATATTTGGGCAACCCCTAAAAAATATCACTTTTCCTCTAGGCATTATTCTTTTTAACACAGGGGTCGTTATCCCCTTGAAACTCTTTCCCGTTAACAAAATAACCCGCCAACTGTCCCGTTGGTCTAGTAGCAACAAATGTTCACAAGTCCAGGGTTCAATTACCTGTTAGGGCCAAGTATTGTTGGGATTTTCTATTTAGATTGATAGCAATAGGCTTGCCCCCTTTTACTGCAAATTGTGGGTTTTTTACAGGGACACCTCTGGATAGCTGGTTGGGGAACTCTGATGTGTGGTTAAGATAATTATTTATTTATTTAATACTTCACACTATGCACAGAGATGTACCATAGCCATTTTTATCACCTTTGGGAAATGCAGAGA
Source organism: Phlogophora meticulosa (assembly GCA_905147745.2). Lineage (NCBI taxonomy): Eukaryota > Metazoa > Arthropoda > Insecta > Lepidoptera > Noctuidae > Phlogophora > Phlogophora meticulosa. The sequence goes on along the minus strand of LR990528.1, from coordinate 5,683,498 downwards.
CAAACGACGACCTGTGTGGCGCAGCGGGGGAAGGTCCGCCTGCAACGCAAGAGGTTGCGGGTTCGATTCCCGCCTCGGGACAAATGTTTGTACGTTCTACAAATATTTGTTCTGGGTGTTCTGGGTATTTGCTATGTATAATAAAAAATATCTATCTATGTAACGTATTGTATTAAGTATATCAGTCATCTAGTACCCATAACACAAGCTCTGCTTAGCTTGGGGCTAGATGATGCTGTGTGGATTGTCCAGCATTATTTATTTATTTATTTTATTTAAACAGTGACATTCATGGTAAACTAGTTCTTTGCCCGCGATTTCGTGCGCCTGAACGTCGGTAATTGCGGATGCCCATATCCTTTATCGTAGTTCAAGATAATCCTGTACCGAATTTCATCAAAATCGTTTTAGAAATTCAGCCGTGAAAGCGTAACAGATAAAGTTCCTTTCACATTTGGTATAGATACCACCAAATATTTTAAGATAACAAACAAGAAATGGTAACAAACAAACTTACTTTCGTATTTATAATAGTACTAGCTTCCGCCCGCGTGGTTTATTAATAAAAAAGTAGCCTATGTCCTTTCCCGGGGTGCAATCTATCTTTCTGCCAAATTTTATCGAAATCCGTTCAGTGCTTTAGGCGCGAAAGACGGACAAACAGACACACACTCTTTTCCATTTATAAAATTAGTATGGATATATAAGTTAGGATAGAACCCTTAATATACTGGTATTGTAGCCAATGTCTCTCGTCGGGTTCAACAAACTCATTACAGTGATGTTAAACTCAATGTAGGGCATAATGTTACCGAAATACGTCATGTTATCTCCCGCCGTAACTTACATTTTGCATGACTGTTATCTATTGTGATTTAAGGTTTACGGTCTCCTTTACTATGGCTGTGGAGCAGTTAGTTATGTTTTGTATAAAGAGTTTGCCAAATCACACATTGATATTTATTTCAAGAGCCAATTGATTGGCAGAGTTGCGTCTATTTGTGAAGTCAGCTGATATCATTATCGACATCCTTCTTTCTGCCTTTAGCTTAATTTATTTAGGATTTTATTCTTCCATACATCTCTATTTCCCGTTAACTAAAAAGTCACCTCCTTTCTAGCCATATCATCCTTCAAACGATCCACCCATCGTTTCTTTGATCTCCACTACTCTTGTAACCCTCCACATTCACACTCAAAACTTTCCTCAACAGATGATCCTCATTCTTCCGTTTCACAATCGATGTCAGACTTATATTAGATTTAAGTTCAAGTTTCCAGGTATTCTTTCACCGATGTCAGTGATAGCCAAGAATAAACTTAGACGGTAAATACATATGTATATGAATTGAATAAGTTACGCCGTGGGGCTTGTCCGGTTAAGCAGTAAACAGCTGTCTAGAGCTGAACTGCGAGTGGCCCTACCTTAAAAAAAAAACGCAGTGCGGATTTGAACCCACAACTCCGAGAATGAAAGGCGGAAGCTTCAACACTGGACCACCACGAAATTGAACCATAAGATCTTCAATGAATCCTTACCTAGATTTATTATGAACTCGTCCGGCTTGTTGGTTGTGGTAGTGTTCATATCTCCTGTTGACACGATGCGAGATGGGACAGCGTGCTTTTTGGCCACCGGTGATTTTGAGCCCATGACTAGTGCAATCATAAACATTATAAAATAAATAATAATAATAAAATCATTTATTTCTCACCACAATATTTAAACATAACATGAAGATATTGTTTAGTAATTATAATAAAATATACAATATTGTGGGAGACTGGTGCCTAAGCTAGGCTAATAACCTGTGTTATAGGACACCAGGTCCCCACTCCGAGTAACAATGTCAGGACGTACTAGAGCAATACAATTAGTTGCAGCAAGTAGTGTTGTGGGAGGTAAGTAAAAAGAGGGTGTGTATGATATGTGTGTGATAGTGTATGTATGCTTGTGTGTATATGGTGTTAGATAAGTGGACGCGTAAATGGTATTTAATAGGGAATAGATTATGTATATAGAAGGTATACTAAGACATTGAAGGACTACGAGTTAACTATAAGGACACATTCGGTGCTATCGTAAGACAACTCCTGCAGCCAATTCGTAAGCTTGGTTATCAATTTACTTCTGTTGAGAGGATATATATCGAGAAGGCAATGGATTTTATTATATATTCTAGCACTGAGGACGCCGAACTGCCGGCTCCGGAATGAAGTACGACATTGAGTTAATGTACAAACTGAATGGCCTTTGCGTTTCCTTAAAATTTTGTTGTCCAGAGGAAGCAAAGAATGACGGCGTAATACGGCACGCAGAATGTACAATTGGCGCACCGTTAGGACCTTTGACTCGGAGTAGAGCAGGGCAGTTGGGTAATCTCTGCGTTTGAACTGCATAACTTTTAAGACTGCTCTTTGAGCTCGCTCAACCCTAATCAGGTGGGTTTTACTGGTTCCTCCCCATGCAGAAATGCAGTAGGTAAGAACAGAGACACACAGGCTCTGGTATACAAGGAATAGAGTTTCTCGATCAGCTGAGTGTCTGAGTTCTTTGAAAATATATATTAATTTCCTAATACGCGAGCAGAGTGTTTCTATATGGGGGCGCCAGCTAAGGTGCTCATCAATGTGGACTCCGAGGTATTTGGTACTTGGAACCAGTGATAGGGTTAAGCAGGTGCAAGTATTGGGGCTGTGTTTCAAATAGTTCAGGCAAGTATGGGCTTTGACCATACTAGAACCCGCGGGAGGTGTGGACGTGTGAGGGAGAGTAAAGCGAACAACCTTGGTTTTCTCAATATTGAGGGTTAACAAATTCGCCGAGAGCCATGCCATCACTCGTTGAAGCGACCGCTCCGCTCTTAGCTTACAGTTGTCCCAGTTATTATCATATATGATTAGTGCCGTATCATCTGCATAAGTGAATATATCGCAGTTAGGTATTGATAGGCGGCACAGATCATTTATGTAGAGTAAGAAAAGGGTAGGACCCAAAATACTACCCTGTGGCACACCAAAACTGATGCTCCCCTCATCACTATACAATGAGTCGATTTTGACACACTGTGAACGATTTGTCAGATAGTCTGAGAATATCCTGAGTGCCACTCCGCGGATTCCGACGCCTTCCATTTTTGAAATGAGTATAGGTATAGAAACTGAGTCAAACGCTTTTGATAAGTCAAGAAAGACACCGAAACATTTAAACTCCTCATCCAACTTACCAACCACCGCACTCGTAAGGTCCAGAACCGCATCTTCAGTAGAGATTCCCCGTCTAAAACCGTATTGATTATTTGCTAGAAGTTTATATTTCACGAGATATGTGGTAAGACACTTGTTAAGTACTTTTTCTAGTACTTTAGACAGGGAACTCAAAACTGAAATTGGCCTATAGTTGGTGACGTTGGATCTGTCTCCACTCTTGAATATTGGGTGAACAACAGCTTTCTTGAATGCACTTGGAAAAGTACCCGACTCAATAGCGCGGTTACAGACGTGCGTTATGGGAACTGCTAGGACTGAGCTGGACAGCTTGAGAACACTGGCAGGGATATTGTCATAGCCAGTGGCGCTGTCACTACGTAGGCTGTCAATCACACATTTTACCTGCTCTTCGTCAACCGGCATAATGACAAGAGAATTTCGCGGCGGGGGTTGTGATGAGCATTCAAGGTAGGGGGATCCAGAGGGCGATTTAATTTTTGAAGCTAGATCTTCACCCACACCAACAAAAAATCTATTAACTTTGTTAATAGATATTTCGGTGTCTGGTGAGCTTTGTAGAAGCGCACTTGGTGACTGCGGAAGAGAGTTTTGGTTCGTTATACCCTTAATAGCTTTCCATGTGGCCTTGGAGTTATTTTTAGCTTTAAGTAATTCATTTTTGTCATGTGCTCTTTTTAGTTTTTTTAGAAGACCATTGAGAAAATTTCGGTATCGGGTATAAGTAATTTTATGAATATCGTTATCGGGGGATGATTTAGATTTTTTGTGAAGCCTGTCTCGGTTTCTGATGCAGCGAACTAAACCTGGGGTCATCCACGGCTTCAGCATTCTGCATTTACTAGGGACTCGAACGGTATAGCTATGTTTTGTAATAACACCTTGAATGGTAGATATAAGTAGATCTGCAGCCAGATTACAGTTTTGTTCATTTAGCACATGACTAAAGTCAGTGCTTTTTAGTGCTTCTTTGATGTCTTTAAAGTTATAGCGGAGCACGTTAGATGAATGTTTTGCTGCTGATTTTTTCATCTTTCCTAAACAAAGAATGACTGGTAAGTGGTCGGTGATATGACTTTCAAGGACTATTACTGTGGCAGGGCCTTTAAATTTTAAAAGTACATGATCTAGGCAATTGCCTGATCTTGTGGGGAGCACATGAGCAGGCAAAAGACCTAAGGAGGCACACAGGGTGAGATAATTACTTGAATGGCGATCGTGATTGTCTGGTTTAATATCGATGTTCATATCGCCAATCAGAGCAATATTTTTATAGCGTTTTAATGATTTTACTACATTATCAAGGCTTTGGTAAAAATTTTCAAGGTCGCAAAACGACGGGGAGCGATAAACGCAAATTATTGCTGTGTCACCTATTGCACAAGTGAGGCAATTTGAGTCACAGAATGACGGTTCAAGGTACGTGCAATTTAAAAAGGTCTTAGTGTAAATAACCACGCCATCGTTCTGCGTCTTGTTGTCAGTCGTTGCGGAAAAAGAGTAGCCTTGCAGATAAGGAAGGGGCCCAGAAACTCTTAGCCAACACTCGGTTAATATGATAACGTCAAAATCAATTTTAGTGGCTGTTAGCATCGTGATAAATTGGTCAAAGTTCTTTCTAAGACTTCTAATATTAATATGAATCATTTTTAAATTATTATTTGGTTGCTTAATAAAGTCTAAACATCGTTCGGGGGGGCAAAGATGAGAACAGGCTATGGAGAGATCGTCTATATCATTGGATAATGTATTGCTTATATTAGCCATTTATTAGATGAATGAGATCGAGCAAATGATTTTTTTGTTTTTGTCTGTGCTTGAATAAGTTTCGATAACGAATTATAAGCGAAGGAGAGGGACAAATTATTATAATTGTATAAGTAGTCCTAGTAAAAGGGTGTAGAAGATATTTCAGCTTGCTAACGTGAGAGAATGTGTGGGTGTGAGGAAGTGGCGTGTTTACATTGTAAAAAGAGTGTGTGGGCAGTAAAAGGTAATTAACAGTAATACAAAAACAACAGGCTAATACAGTGGAAAAAGTAAGGCATGCATAAAGAAACGGTTTAAAATAAAATAGGCATAGTCATTGCTTTCCCAATAACATAGCAAGACATTTCTCTGATTTGATATGGAGTGGTTTGTCAGCTGGGTCCTTACGCAGAAGAATTCTTCCGTTTGAGTACCAACTAGAGTAGTTGTGGGTTTTTGCAAACTGGCGAGTCTCATAAAGTAGCTTTTTGACGGTTGGGGGTAAGTGATCGTCAATGTAGACAGGTTTCCTTTCGCCTGCGATGCCAATAGTCTGTGTGTTTAACTTATCTGGTACGGGGCGCTCTTTGTTGAAAGTTCGAGCTTTAGCTAGGAGATCATTTCTTGTGCTGACGCAGCAAAATTCAGCAACTATTGGTCTACATAAGCCTGGTTTTCCAGGTATGCGGTATATGTCACGAAAAGCGGAGGCCGGGATGTCCATGCCAAGAGCGTTCCCCACAGTATTTAGAATGGAAATAAGGTCTTCTGCCTTTTCATCTACTTTAATTGGAATATTGCGTAGCTCGACAGTTGCCTGACGCGACTGGAAGTGCAGGTCTTGTATTTGCTTTTGTAATTGGCATATAAGTTCCGAGTTCTCACTTTTTTCTTTTTCCAATTTTGAAACCTTGTTGATGACGTCATCATGTTGCTTATTTATAAAGTTCATGCTGCGCTCAATCTCGGAATTTGTCGTCTGATTAGAGAGGCACTGTTTTTTAAGCTCAGAAACATCACTGACTAGTTTCGATAATATGGCGTCTTGATCTGCTTTCCAAGATGTTAACAACTGATCGTGTTCAGTCTTCCATTTTGTCAGCATGTCAATAAGCTCAGCTCTGAAGTCGTTTAAGGCTGGCCTAAGATCAGTGTCCATTTCTTTATTCGGAGAGCAGTCGATGCGTTGGCGCTTGTATCGTACGGTAACATTGTTTCCGTCTGAGTTTTGGGAAGTAGAGGCAGACGTTAAGTCTGATTCAGACAGTGAAGTCTGATTCAGACAGTGAAATTACTAACGCAACGTGGGTGCAATACAATTCACCTCTGTTTAACCCTTCCGGGAACACGGGCGTGATGTGATGTTGTCTTTCTTGACGTGAATTAGCTCATAGGGTCTAAAGTTTCATGAAGTCCTAGCTTAAGGTATTAATTGGTTCATAAAGTTCTTAAATCGATAACCTACAAAGAGAAAAATCCTATAATTTTGTAACTTAATATAAAATAAAATAAGTTAAAGGTCATGAAGCAATTAGACGTGTAATGTAAAACTTCGTAAGAAAAATAGAAAGACTTTAATTATTACAAAGTTTTAGTTTTTATCAACTTATGACGTAGGTAGTTTAACTTGTTTAGTTTGGCTTCGCACAAAAGTGTGTTTGCACTAACCGACTTAAGGAGTTACGATATCGGAAAAGTGATTTTACATGAAGAAAGTTTTATAATGTTTCTCTTTCTCTTCTAGCTATTATATAAAATTCTCGTGTTACAATGTTAGTTGCCATACTCCTCCGAAACGGTTTGATCGATTTTTATGAAATTTTGTTCGGTAGGTCTGAGAATCGGTTGTAATATTTTTATACCCCTAAGAGACCCCAATTTTTTTAATATTTTTTTTTTATAATTTTTAGCTTAAATATGTGGCTTTAAAAATACATACAACCCTACATTTTCACCCTTCTATCATCAACCCCACATTAGTGGTTATAGCGCCCTTTGTCATTTTTTTGTTTTTTTTAAAAACGTTGCCCCACACTAGGAATTTCTCCTGTGTCGTGGGTGCGTTTACAAACATTCAAAGTCACATACACAAACAGCCAGACCCGAAACAACTACCTGTCGGCCAAACAAATATTTGTTCCGTGCGGGAATCGAACCCACGACACGCAGCGCAGTAGTCACATCACTCATTGACAGCACTCTTTGTCATTGACAGCACTCTTTGTCACTGACAGCACTCTTTGACATTGACAGCACTCTTTGACATTGACAGCACTCTTTGTCATTGACAGCACTCTTTGTCACTGACAGCACTCTTTGACATTGACAGCGCTCTTTGTCATTGACAGCACTCTTTGTCATTAACAGCACTCTTTGTCACTGACAGCACTCTTTGACATTGACAGCACTCTTTGTCATTGACAGCACTCTTTGACATTGACAGCACTCTTTGTCATTGACAGCACTCTTTGACATTTACAGCACTCTTTGACATTAACAGCACTCTTTGTCATTGACAGCACTTTTTGACATTGACAGCACCGTCATGCCGCAGCAGTAAGCGTGATTTTCATAGTGTTACCACTGCAATAGAAATTCACAAAACAATAAAGCCCAACGAAAAACCAGCAATATCTTACTTCAAATTATTTCTACCTCGTTGGTCTAGTAGTACTTTTGAGCATGAGCAGGCCGGCTAAAGAGTTATTAGGATTTTCCTGGAATTTTGTCAACAGCATCCTGAGTCGGGATTGTGCCTGGTTGGTGTCAATAGGCTTGCCTACTATTACATGGCGAATAGGTCCCTTATGTACCTTATATACTTACACGCGTACGTTTAATGTACAATTTGCTAATTAATTTCTAGAAACAGTCGTGTTTAAATTAAATTGAGATCACACGAATGTCCAAACTTGTTGAGTTAAGACCACATTGCCCAACATTAATTGGAGTCCTAAGCCTGGGTATTAAGAGACAAGGCTTGAAATCTACTTAACCAGACTACCCCATGCGAAAGGAAGTTATAATAAAGCAATTTCTATCCAGAAACGGCGAAATTGTAGCTTAAAACTGGTAATTTATGTATTCGAAAATATAATTTATTCCGATCGCATAAGACATAAATGAATCCGAAAAGTTTATTAATGGGCATTTCGAAGGTGGACGGTTGCTCTCCTGAATAGCGTGTACTGAATTTATAATAATACTAGTTCACTCCTGTTGCTGATGTGGCTTTAGATCTACTTTTATTTTGTCATGAGATCTTTAGACTAAAGCACACTTGCATCACAAATCACTATTTATTTAGCTCTAAATGAATTTAAAAACGTGAGGATGACAAAGACAAAATCATTATCATCTGCTTAAAGATGATTAACACCTTTACTGCCAGAAAACGAGACACAATAGAAAATATAGTATGGTTTGTCCCTTGGCGTTTAAGGTGTTTCATTTCATTTATTCATAAGCAATTTACATTGTGTTGAATTCAAATATACATGCAAATACAATATAATTAGAAAAAAACAGAAACAAGATACAAATTCAGATAAGGTGTCAAGCTATCTAATAAAATGTCCATTCAATTTTAATATGAATATAAAAAATGTCACAGCATGATTCTAAATAGGAACTACTACACACTACTACATTATGTCAAAGATAAATGGAAATTTCGGAAATTTATTCTAAATTATATAATGTCAAAAATTTTATACAAATATTATTTATTATTGTGAGACATTAATTCTGATATATTATAAGGACAGTTTTCTAATAAAAAAGTTTTTAATTTTGCCTTAAACAAGTGGGTGTTATAAATTAAGGTCCTTAAATCTAGCGGCAACTGATTGAATATTTCTACAGCCTGATACATAGAGCAATGTTCTACTACGTTAAGTTATTTCACCTAAGTACTATATGTTGTTTAAAAAATTTTCTTCGAGTGCTCTCCCTAATCTCCCGTTCCTCTTGTGTTTCATACTCATGTATATACTTGGCGGCAAAATAACTTAAAAGAACCAATACGTATAGACCAGGAACCGTTAATATTGCTAGATTTTTAAAGTAATCTCTGCATGCGACACTTTGTGAAATTCTGACTATTGTCCTTATAGCTCGTTTTTGCAGTATGAATGCTTTCTGGCAGTTATAGCTATAACTATTTCCCCATAGCATGATGCTGTACCTTATCCTGGACTCGACCAGCGCATAATATACATCTTTTAGCTGTTCTATATTCAATTCGTCCCTAAGGCTCCTAAGAGCGTGACATGCTGACGATATGGACGATTCGATGACAGTAAGCTCTAGTTTCCAGTTTAAAAGAGAGTCTATGAAAGTCCCTAAGAATGTAACCCTGTCTACCAATTCAATATTTTCTCCATTTATTTTTATATCTAACTTATCATTATTACGAGTCGTGGTTTTAAATAACATAAGGTTAGTTTTACTCGTATTTTAAATATAATCAATGATTAGTGGTGACGGTGAGCCTAAGATGTCAGGTCATCAGGTCATCAGGTTACCACATAATGGTAAATTATTAATTAATATAATATGCTGTAAAATAACTGCTAATATTCTGGGTATTAATACAAGCTACACAAAGTACACAATTATTCGGTGCTTATCATTATTTTACTGATGTGGCGTTCCTTCACACAGCGAGGTGAATTGAATGATGATTAATTTCTGAATGTTTTATACCTATTAAGGCAACAATCTTTTAATAAACAAAATATATAATGTACATACGGTAAAAAACGAGAACTATTTTTCACCAAATGGTAGCGAAATCTCTGACACTGACGAGAATCTGTTAATCTCATTCTCGTCATGTATGAGCTAGCTATGATGAAATAGCTCTCCAATCTCATATTTCTAGCTTTTATGTTTTATCTAGATTAGGAACTAGGTTTATTCTTTTTCTAGTGATGCCTTTATTTTAAGAATATTTGAGACAGAACCATCCAAATAAATGATTACGAGGGTCTTTGTTACTTCACGATTATAACTAAACACTATGTCAGAATATATTTTTTTTTGCTAGGAAAGTTTTGACTATGAATGTGCAGTGAAAGAAAACGGTGACTGGATTGTGTGAAAGATGATATGGCTAGAAAGGAGATGATGATAAATTGATGTTCTATGGAAGACAAAGATATGCTGCGCTGACTCCAAATAAATAAGGATAAGGACATGACTATGATGACATAGTATAAAGAGCGGGAAGTAAGCTATCTTCATCCAAACGCACCGTTCGCGGCTTGTATGTGTGCGCCGTAGTATCTATGCGTCACCGCACGCACACTTAACAAAATCTCGACTCATTTCGAGTTGTGCCAGTCAGGGCTAACACTGCACGAGTTTCGCGCGTCACGGCTTATTTTACGCCGCTCGGTTTATTTTATCTTTTTTTATTATAAATAATGCAGCTCTGTATCTTGAATACATTTCTATATTTGATAGGAAAACCATTGTTGAACTTTATTGACTAATAAGAGATGTGTTATCTTTGGCAAGGACCGGGTTCTAAACTAATGAATTTGTGACAGTACAATAGTACTGTCAGCAATTCATTAGTGAGGCCTGACAAACCCTGTACCCAGACAATAAAAGTAAAAACTTCCCGGCCCTTGCCAATTTATAGGTACTGAATTAAAATTTAGCTGAAAGTGACAACCCTAAGACAGTAGGCAATTATATCGCGGATTGGGCCGGAGATAACCTACTTCCTCTCTTTATGCTATGACAGGAAAATGATAACTACGCATATTGTAACGCCGTGCACATCATTTGCAGAAAAAAAGTTCGAAGAGTTTGAAAGATCACAAATCATCTCTGCTAGTAGGGACCACAGAATAACAATCCCATAGTCATTATTTTACTAATGGCTCTACCAATATTATCTAGTTGATTATTCAACAGTAGAGATATTTATTCGTGCGTAAATATCTATGTTAAGTTCCGGGACTCTGAATTTAACGGAAATTAACTATTAATTATCTCAACTAACACGAAAAGGAATATCGTTACAGACAACGGGTGGGTCTGTTTTACTTTTACGACGATTTCTGCTTCATCAATTTACACCGAAGTCAATTAGGTAGGTAGAAATTATAACTAGTTAGTATATGATAGATACCTCATTGAATAGAGGCATTCAAGAAGGATGAGAATAGTTTAGAATGTGAAATATGTCGCCCTTCTAGAGAAGATTTTTTTTTTGAAGATATTGCAATATAGGGAAGTACGGTTCATTACTTAATAAACGCCATTAAATAAACGAAACTTTCATTTACAATAATAAAATAACCTGGTGTACAATCTCGCTATAGCCGTGAGAATAAATATTTTGTTAGTAAAGTCTACGCTAGTCTGCGCTTATAATAGACACTTTCCCAGTTCAAGTCACAATTATAATTTAAACTATCGTACTAAGCAAGACATATCGGCTGATTTTGTGCCTGGAATTAATGAATGAAGAAATGAATTGAAAAGAGGTGGCGTTGAATCACGACTAATAGAAGGAATAGAGGGAGGCCTTCGCCCAGCGTTGGGACAGTTCGGGCTTGTAATATAATAAATAAACGTACCTACATCAAGCACTAACAATTTGACCTTGAGCTGGTCCAGTGTAGTACATAGCTACAATAGAATGCGAGGCCAGCTTATGATTGTTTTATGACTACTGTCTTGATCCATACCTTACGTGATCACGTATGCACAGAATTACATATATAATCGAAAAGCCGAGTCTCGCTTATGAACAGGACAACATTGGCTCCCATGGGTGTCATATACACGGTTAAGGAATTAAACAAGAGGGATTGTCCCATACAACTCATAATGTACCTATTGCGAGTGATCACCGATCCATCTCACGGTTGTAATTATAAGAATATCCTCTCGAGAATACTTGTTCGAGACGGCTGATATCGTTTAGCCTTTTGTTTACAATGCGGTAGGAGGTCTTGATAGCGACCAAAACTTGGTAATTTATGTTCTATTTCTAACTCGAATTTGCCTTGGAGTGATGTATGTTAAGTCATCGAAATCTTCAATCGATAGACGTGATAAGTATCGAAGTATCATACTTATAATAGATTTTATAAAAATAATGTATGTTTAGTTCGCGACACCCAAAAAATCACAACAAAGTACACCTATTCTTAATTAACTTTCAAAAAAAGAAATCACTCACTACACCAAAAATCATTCGATACTACTCGAACTTAGGCCAGCCCTAATCAAATTATGGGACGGGTATTATTTGAAATTAAGGAGCGGCGTTCTATAAAATAAACTCATCATCTGGCATCATCTGCCTAGCATTTTCCCAACTAAGTAGGGGTCGGCTTTCAGACTATCCGGATGCAGCTTACCTCCGCCACCTAGTTACTGGGCAACACGATGGTGTTCGTATTGCCCAGTAACTAGGAAATGGGTATCCTCCAATGGGTGTTAGACATACGTAACGAATCTACAAATGACAACCGGGACCAACGGCTTGGACGGAGGAGTCTGACCTCGGCTAGCTTAGCTTGACCTTAGATCACGCCGTACAGCTGTTTTTATTTAGCCTCGAGCTCCACTTTAGCTTTAAACTATAAAGGCACAAAAAAAAAAAAAACATTTATGAGTTTATATTCAGAAGCAGTTGTAACTTCTACCCAGAGAATTTCCTGTTTCTTTTTATCCACAAACGGAGTCATTATGTTATTTTGTAACTGCATGATTTATAAGTGTACATCTAATATTTTCTGTCTAAATTTTGTTATTCTTTGCGTTTTTTTATGATAATAAATTGTAAACCGATACCCATCGCACCAGCAAAATAATGTATTTGCACCTGCGAACCCTTTAATAATGCCAAGACGGACTATCATCCTATGTCACAACTTGTTAGATGAAAGTTATTTGAGCTCTTTGAATGTAATATGCCAATTTCCATTACAGAGTTCTTAGATAAGTTATATGCTTAATGTTATTAATTCTAGTTATGTCTAGGTAGGTTTTCACAGCAGCCCACTTGCTCCTCTACTGCCCAGAGATCACTGCATACAGGCCAAAATACTTCAGTAACCCAATCCGAGAGATGGCCAGCAACGGCAGACCACTGCTGGCCTTTCTTGAGGAACTGGGGTGGATCAAATAAGGTATTTTCCCACCTGTCATGCAAAATACGCGCGGAGTCGTGGAGTTGCGGATGTCGACCCGTCAAAGAACAAAACACAATTTTGTATTGTATTGTTGTATTGTTTGACGAGCGAACGGATAAAATACAATACATGTCTCGGTATGTCAGTAGTTTCCGATGAAATACAGCAAGCTTTGTTTGAAGAATTTATTTTATTAAATCTCAATACATAATTAAAACAGTCTGGAATAATCTGATAGCTTGTTTTATAGCTTTTTGATAACCAGCTAATCTATAGATCGATAACCTTTCGCATTGTTCCAGAGGTCGCTCGAACTATTGATGGGCATGAGCACAGACCTTTGGTTTATTATCGCGTTTAGCAAAGTATTATTAGATTTTAGGACGAATTTCCGTTTCAACCCGGAGTCTGGTCACGGTTGCTGGCAATAGGTCCCTTATTACTTGAGACTTGAACATTCCTGCAGAAATATTTATGTACCATAGGTACACCTCTTCTTATTCCTTCAGAAATGCAGGCGTGATGTTATGCAACATAGGATTATTCCTTAACAATTGAGGTATTAAAACGGGCAAATTCAATACCCATTTTGTGTTATTAACGTTTATTTTATCATAAATTAACAGCAATATAAGTAATGATCGCAAGTCGGTCGTGGTCGTGATCGTAAGTCGTTATGGCCCGGTGGTTAAGGCCTCGCCTCTTGTGCACGAGGTTGTTGGTTCAAATCTGGGCAAGTACCAATGTGACTTTTTCAATTCATATGTACTTTCTATGTTTATCTTGAACATCAATGATATCGGTGACGAAAAACATTGTAAGGAAACCTGGACTTATAATTAATATGAGTCTGAAATCGCCAATATGTTCTGAGTAAGCGTGGTGATTAATACTCGTACCTTCTCTGTATGAGAAGAGGCCTTTGCCCTGCTGTGGGACAGTGGCCTCGTTTATGTAGTCAAAAGACAAAAATAAAATAGTTCCAAGAAAAAAGCTTAAAGCTTTTTATGCTTTTGCCTGTAAACACTCAGTTTGTGTAGATTCTTGGCGATCTGCGACGTCACCTCCCACGTCTCCTATTAACTTACTCAATCACTTAAGTTCTCCTGATAAAGTGTGGCTGTCTTATCCCTAGGTAAAAGGACTAGCTTTTATGCACCTTTTTTTATTCTGTGTGCAGAATGTTAGTGACACGCCACGGATGTGACCAACAGTCGCGTTGCGGATATGAAGTTTTGTCTAGCAACTGACCTTTTTAGAACACTTGGCTTCAAATAGTGTTTTAGAGAGTAGTGCTTGGCTATCTCGTTGCTTAGTAAAGTTTTTAGGAACTTTCAACGCTAACATTTTGAGTACATGAGCTTTTCGTGTAAATAGCATGAAATATAACGAGCTTTTAAAAAAAAAAAAAAACGTTCCCCACACTAGGAATTTTTCCTGTATCGTGGGTGCGTTTACAAACATTCAAACTCACATACACAAAAAACCAGACCCGTAACAACTACCTGTAGGCCATACAAATATTTTTTCCGTGCGGGAATCGAACCCACGTCACGCAGCGCAGCAGCCAATTGCTCAGCCAATGCGCCATCCGTGCCGTCAAATTTTATTATTTTACTCGTCTATGATTAATATCTTAATCCATTTCGTCTTGTTTGTCGTCTATTGAGTTAATAAATGACCGGTTTAGAGTCAAGTTCAGAAAATTCTGTTAGTTATTAATTGACCCTTCAAGCATTTTGACTGTGGGACTGTAAGCCTAAATTATTCATTTATTTAACGCTTTAAGATGTGTTCCGTGTTAAGAATACATGATTTACAGAGGCGGACTTAATGCCAAAGTATTTTGGCCCAGTCAAACTTTGGGTGATGCAAAAATAAACAGTGGTAAGTGCAATTTTAACAGTAGGATATTGAATGATTTACAGAGTAATATCGTAATCAGCCCTGATCAAACTGTCGATAACCAAGATTAATAATAATAATAATAAATAATAAAATAATAATAATAAAGCAGGATTGAGCGTCGTATCGATGGGGCCAGGGTGCTCATCGGCAAACTATACTGCTTCAGGGAGGGCAACACAAGACCACGAGTGATGCGCTTTGTGAAGCGGGCATTCTCGGGGACTGGAATCAGTCCTCGCGAATACATGTCCCGCATCGTAGAGCGCATCGACTTCCTGAAGCAGAAAGTTTGTGCATGGGCAAATCGTATTCGGCGGTATTTATACCGCCGAATACGATTTGCCCGATACGTTACGATTACGATACGTTACGATTTACATACGATTCTGTGAGTATCGGTCAACCCGCCTTTTAAGGCGGGTTGACCGATACTCACAGAATCGTATGTTCCAGAGCGATGAGAGGTGGGTATACAGAGCTTGGGAACGACCTGAACAGGATGTGGCGGGCGAGCACCGCCCGGATGATGTCGCCACGAATGCATTCTGGCGTAGCATTTGGTCGGTGCCCGCCCACCACGTTGAGGCTCACTGGATGAGCGACTACGAGAGCGTGTGTGAAACTATTCCAGAAATGGAAAAAATAATAATAACACCAGAAGACGTGGCCACAGCAGTTCGTCCGGTACCGAACTGGAAATCACCGGGACCGGACGGACTGCACAACTTCTGGCTAAAATGGCTAAGTAGTTCACACACGCGCTTGGCGTCGCAATTCCAATCATGTCTAGAGTCTGGGTCGCTACCCCAGTTTCTCACAACTGGTATTACTCACCTTCTCTATAAGTCAGGTAGTACCACGGAACCCAAGAATTATAGACCGATCACAGGTTTGTCGACGGTTTATAAACTTCTTACATCCATTTTGAGAGCTAAAATAACAGAACATATTGTTGGCAATTCTATCATGTCTGCCTCTCAAAATGGATGTAGGAACGGGTCCCGTGGTACTAAGGAGCTACTCCTCATCGACATGGCCATAAGCCAACAGGTTCGTCGATCCCGCAAGGATTTGTCGACATGTTGGATAGATTACAAGAAGGCGTACGACTCTGTGCCGCATGCATGGCTCACGAGGGTGTTGGAGTTGTACAAAATAGATGCAACTCTACGCACCTTTCTTGCGTCATGTATGGGGCAATGGAAGACGGTCCTTCGATATCCAGGATGTCGGCAAATTCAAGGGAACGCTGAACCTATATGGATTAAACGGGGAATATTTCAGGGCGATAGTTTGAGTCCTCTTTGGTTTTGCTTAGCCCTGAATCCGCTAAGCACATTGCTGGAGGATTCAGGTCTAGGCTATCGGTTGAAAAGAGGTGGTCAGGTCATATCCCACCTCCTTTACATGGATGACCTAAAACTCTTTGCCCCCAACAATTTGCGACTGATGGAGCTACTGAAAATAACTGAAAGTTTCAGTAGTGCCATCAGGATGGAATTTGGTGTGGATAAATGTGCGGTCATGCATGTAAAGCGAGGGGAGATTGTGGAATCCGAAGGGATTCAACTCTCGGATTCCATACACCTTAGATCCCTCTCGTCATCCGAAAACTATAAGTATTTGGGTATGTCGGAAGCGTTAGGCATTAATGCTACTGACATGAAGCAATCGCTGAAGGAGCGCTTCTTTGGCCGCCTGAAAAAGGTATTAAATTGCCTTTTATCGGGCGGAAATAAAGTGCGCGCCTTCAACGGTTGGGTCATGCCGGTTTTAATGTACTCTTTCGGCATACTCAAATGGACTCAGACCGAACTCGACGCCCTGGATAGAAGGGTCCGTACACTGCTAACCGCAAACCGGATGCATCACCCACGATCATCAGTAATGAGGTTGTACATCCCGCGGAAATGCGGAGGTCGAGGCTTCTTAAATGCTAAGACACTCCACAACCGCGAGGTGTGCAACCTCAGGGATTATTTTTTAAAAACCGAAGTGGGTATGCATCGGGATGTGGTCGCAGTGGACAAGGGACTCACCCCGCTGTCCATGGCTAAAGAGAACTGGCGCAAACCTGTAGTGCTTACTACCGATGACCGCAAGCAGGTATGGCAAAGCAAGGAGCTTCACGGGCGCTTCTATCGGGCTCTTCATGGGCCCGATGTGGATTTCTTAGCGTCCGTATCCTGGCTACGATTCGGTGACCTCTTTGGGGAAACTGAAGGTTTTGTCTGTGCGATTATGGACGAAGTTATTCTGACGAACAACTACCGGAAACATATAATGAAGGACGGGACGGTTGACATGTGTCGGGCATGCCACCGTCCGGGTGAGTCCATCAGACATATTATTTCTGGTTGTTCTCGTCTGGCTAACGGCGAATACTTGCACAGACATAACCAAGTGGCCAGGATCATCCATCAGCAACTTGCTTTGAGGTACAAGCTTGTGGAATCTGAGGTACCGTACTACAAGTATGTGCCCGACCCAGTTCTCGAAGATGACCATGTCACATTGTACTGGGATCGATCTATCATTACTGACAGGACTATTGTTGCCAATAAGCCTGACATAGTAGTGATAGACCGATTAGCGCGCCGCGCAATGATAGTGGATGTCACCATCCCACATGACGAGAACCTCGTGAAAGCCGAGAAAGAAAAACAGATTAAATATCTTGACTTAGCACACGAGGTTGTCGACATGTGGAATGTGGACTCGGCTGTCATTGTGCCGATCGTCGTTACGGCCAATGGCCTACTGGCTAAAAGCCTCGACGACCATCTGTCGAGGCTTTCGTTACACGGTTGGATCAAAGGCCTGATACAGAAGGCAGTACTCCTCGATACGGCTCGCATTGTGAGGAGGTTCCTGTCTCTGCAACCCTAACCGCCGGTAGCTTGGACCCTGCTCCTGCCATCGGTGGACTACTATTTTTTATATTTTTAAATGTTTTTGTATTTTTTATATTGAAATATTTAAAAATGTAATTTATATGTATATACAAAAAATAAAGAGAATAATAATAATAATATAGCCTTTTATTCAGATCTCTTACAATGGTTTTTAAACTTATGTAAAACTATATAAACTTATTTTACTAACATATAGACTTGTTTAGCTAACATTAACTGTATAAACTTATTTAGTATCTAACTTTAAAGACTTAAACTTAATATATATTAATAAAATTAAACTAATATTTGGTTCTTGGTTATTTTGCCAAGATCTGTTTGTCATTCGGCAAAGGCCTCCTCCAACCTTTTCCACTCCTTTCTTTCATGGGCCACTCTGTTCCATGTAACACCTGCGACTTGTCTAATATCGTCGACCCACCTTTTCTGTGGTCGGCCTCTCTTCCTTTTGCCTTCCTTTGGGTACCACCACGTCACCCTTTTGCTCCATTTGTCTTGTCCTCTTGCCAGGTGACCAGCCCATCGCCATTTAAGTCTTTTTATTTTGCTCAATACATCAGTAGTGTTTGATAACCAAGATTAGGCTTAGTATTATTTACCAGTTTTTCTATATAAAAACTGTCGCGTCATCACGCTTGTATTACCCGAAAGGTTCTGCATAGGTGCACTTATAGTAACACCTGTTAAGTCCCATATAAAAGGGGGCTAGCCTATTGACATCTATCGGGCACACATCTAGTCTCCAGGCTGCTACTGATGAAAAAATTTCTTTTAAAGATTCCTATCGAAAAAACCACAACACTTTGCCTAACCTGGGAATTGAACCCGGGACCTCACACTAAGCAGTCGCTGGACCACCAGACCAACGAGTCAGTCCACCTTTGAGTAATACAGAAACAAAACACGATCATGTACATAATTACGTTCATATTGAACGTCAACAAAGCGTGGGGTCGCACACAGTCGCTGCGTACCTCACCCAAGACCTAATTGGCGGGTCATTGATTGAGCGGTAGTTGAAACAATTGCCCGTACCTACCTGTGTATCATGTCCCCAGTAGCTATGTGCGGTGATCTGTGTTCTTTTGATGAACTGGTAATTATCCAAGTACAAAAGGGTACAGATCAAACAACAGTTGGGCTTTTAATTCGATGCAGTAAGTTGACAGAACGAATGTCACTTAGAACAAAGATGCAGTGTGGTGATGCATTCATAAAATAACCAGCAAGGTAATGTACTTACTAAAATCTTCTTTGTGGGTTATTTTATTGCTGGCACATGGGGTTTTTTTCATCTTTTAGTTTCTTAGGTGACATTAGATCCTGTCATTCATTAGTGAGGGAAAGGATGTAGATGGATGATTTTGTTAAGTAACTAGTTTTTACCCGCGACTTCATCTGCGTGGAATTTATGGTTTTTAATCTTTCTGCCCGAAACCCTAATTATTTTTCTGAAATGAATGAAAATAACTCCTTATAACATTATCTTTCTGCCAGTGCAAGCAAAGATATTAGCCGGTACCGACAAACAGACAGACATCAAAAAACAAAATTGGTTTATCGTATATACTTTCTTATACATTTAATGAAAAGCTGTTATTTTTATATTACAAATACTACGATTTTATTATTTGTATACACTGCGGCATTTTAAACGTCAGTCCACTGCATGTATCCAATTATGACTAATCATAAATTTAAAAAATAATATAACACATGAACATTTGCTTCATAAAAAAAATAAAAAAAACAGAAACACCCTATTACGAGCGCGGTCCGAGCCTTAAGTTCTCAGGGCGACGGCGCGGAATGGAGCGGTGACGTCATTATCAGAATTAATTTAACCTAGCGCAAAAATTTGTTTCTTACTATACCTACTCGTAATATTGCAATCTTAATGTTCTTGGTAATTACTTAATGATGTTTATTTTTTAATCGCGTTTATTTTTTTTATAATGTATCCGACATAAAGTAATGTCAGATACATATTTAAGTCGACCACCTTTGTAAGACGATTAAATGCCACGGTGTTATTTATTTTTATGTATAGATTTTAAATCTTGGTATTTTCCAGTAACTCGTATTTACTTATATTGGGGGTCTGTTTTATTTGCCATCTATACTTCTCAAGAGCTTATTTCAACACGTCGCACGATTAGGGTTCCCTTTTTACCATTTTAGTACGTAACACTAAAAAAATCCCAAAAGAAACTCGGTGACTGCACGTCATGCCTCTTTACGGCATCCATAAATAAAGTCCTACCTAACTACTGCTGTTTTTATATCAGAACTCTTTTAACAATTAAAATGACTGGCAATTCTTAAAGCTAATTTACGAGCACAAAGACTGTTCATTTGACACCTACGTTACCGACTCCTAAACTCTTTGCTGAAGTAAGTGCGCTGGCGCCTTTTTTAAATTTTCTTTTTACTGATAATAATGCCCAAAGAAAGCGTATTTTCTTTAAAGTAAACAACGTCTTTTTTAGTTAGTGCGAGAAGTAGCTGGAAATTTTGCAAGGCAATATTAACTTTCCAGCATTTTACAACAGAGAGATGGCTTGTCAAGGCGCTTAAAAACAGGCACAGAGCGAGTGAGACTGGCCCACTGAGGGTTCCGTGCATTGGTATCAAAAGTAATCCACTTTCAATGTGATGGGTGAATGATCATTGATCATTACATTTCTAGACTAAGAAATCACGTTAAGCCCAGTTATTAACGGCCAAGATTATTGTCCCAGCTGTCATTTCTAGATCTTTGATAGTCGTTACGGGTAGTTGGAAGCCCGAATACTCTGACAAACCACTACTACTTACCAACGGTTATCGTTTTGCCCAGTATCTGGGTTGTGGGGGTCAGATAAGCAGCAGCTCCATGTAAAATACTGGTAATCAACTGCACCCGGTTAGACTGTAGGCCGACCCCTGCGGCATATCGTGACCCGCGCTGATATTTGGGAAAAGCCTACGCAGATGATGATGTAGGGTGATTTTTGATGATTTTATTTCATATCTGACTGCTCTGTTCCACCTAAGCTATCAATAGTCTTTATCCATACTATCACCAGCACGAGTGGCCAATGGATTTGTAGCCATATCGCCACATATGAACTAAATCTGACGCATCCTACATCGCGATATTAAAGTTATCCGAGCTATTGAACATACCAGAACCCGACAATAACCGTCGGGCAGTAGCCTACCAGACACAAAGATAGGACACAGTTTTTTTTTGTCATGGACTAACCGTACGAACTACATAAGCACAAAAAAACGTACAACGAAGAAAACAGTAATAGAGTCATTCCGTCTAAGTGTCGAGCTCTTAAAAAGAAAAATGCGGTAGCTATTACCAACGATGTCTGCAGATTTTTCCTTATTTAGGACACGGAGGTTCGCTTTTTAAATTATTTCTTACAGGCTTCAGGTATAACCAACAACATATTTAGGGGGATATTATCTAAATATGTTTGTTCATATATCTATGACTCATAGATATTAATATCTTGGTTAAATGACAACGTAAAATAGACATATGAATAATTTGTGCGCTTTCGTAGAATCATTTTCAGGATTACTGCGTGGTCTGTCTGTCTGTCAAGACACTTTTTTTATCTGGGATTTCCCGAAGTCTGGTCTTGTGCCCAGCTAGTAGCAACAGGCTCGCCCCCTATGATATAGTACTTAAACATAACTCGCTTAATATAAGAGTTTATTTTGAAATATTTCCATTTATACTCCTCTGCCTAACCCTTCGCGGAATGCGGGCGTGATGTTAACAACTTTATAATAACTAACTATCGCATATCAATAAATTCTGAATTTTATAAAGAAACTGCTCTAAAATTTATAGACAAGAAAACAATAGACGAAACAAAACACTGATACGAGCGAGCGAGCGAGAGAAAATACAAGCTAATAACCTACCTACCTTCATTTCTGCCTACTTAAAGGTGCTCCCTCACTGAGAGCATTCGCCTGTAATGTAACATTTCAGATTCGATTTTGAGCATTACATGGTAATATTGCCTCCCTGACTGTCGAACATTCGGTTGTAATGTAACAACTCAAATTTGCTTTTGAGCATTTGCTGCGACTGATGACTTTTGAACAATTTATGTTAGAAGTTGTATCAAAATGTTACAGATTGTATCATTACAGGTTGCGCACTGTAATGCTCGGTTCTCCTCACTCGCTGATGTAATGATCGACTCTGTAACGTTACATTACAGGCGAATGCTACCGGTGAGGGAGCACCTTAAAACAAAATACAATTACACCTTACCGCCTATTTCGATTACAAATCATTTCAATATCACAGAGCTAATTAAAACTTTGAAAATATGAACGTATTTCCTGGCAAAGAAGAAAGAGCAGTAAATAAAAAAACAACGCGATCAAAGCTTATTAAACGAAATAAAGATATTGTGTATTGAAGAGATAATGATATTGTGACGTTATTATTTAAATTCTCATATCGATTGTACTGACGCCATCACATCAAGCTATACGATACTGTCAAATTTTCTCGATTGAGCATGAACCTTTTTCTTTCTAATAAAGTTAACAACTATTAAATAATTTGCCAGATTGCCTCCGTACATTGTTTGATTCGAGCTTCAGTTGCTCAAGCATTATAAATGAGTCTTTAATATGAACTTATAAGACAAATAATCTTAAGAAAGGTCAGGTGCGTAGTACATCCTCGCAACCGGAGGTGAACGTAAGCCAAGCAAAAGGAGAATATATAGATCGCAGGAGGCGGCGTTCTGTAGTGACTACCTAGCACCATGGGAAAAAAGCGTGAGTATGTAGTTTATGTAAATAATCTGTTGACCAAAATTACAATGGGGTCAATTATTTGCCTACAAGACAAAATAAGTTAATTTAGATGAGAAAATGAAATTACGTTTATTTCTATACAATAATTGGTCAATATTTAAAAAAAGACTGGCAACGGAAAACGGTACATTTTCCTTAAAAAAGCGTTAGATAATACTTACTCTACTTAAATACTGAAATATATCGGCAAGCTATTTAAAGTTGTTTAAAAAAGAACAACTCAAAAATCATGTAACAAAAATTTTTTTGCGGTTTCTCCGTTTCACGAATATAAATATTTTTTATTTCCCCGTCTTTATAGAAAGTAAACGGTCCGTATAGTACAACGAGGTGTGGGCCCGTTTTCTTGGTCTCAAGTGTAACACTACCGAATTAGGGTTGGCGGGATAAAACTATTATCGTTATGTTGGTGACACGATTTTATTTGGATGTGTGGGCATTACAGTGTAGTTGGCGATCAAGGTTTACTTTGTGATGTGAGAATATGTGCGGCAGCTTCTTGAAAGCTTATTTAGGTACACGTCTGGCTGATAATAGGCCATCCTTTTTTATGAAACGATTTCGAAGAAGAGAATTTCAACATTATTGGTTTTAGGAAATCAGAAATATTTTATTGTGATACATAGGTACAGTGATTGGACATGTTTTAGGTTAATACGCGCTATGGTCAGCCTATTACAGGCATACAAAATTAATTAATTACAATTTTTACATGCAAATAAAGAGCTTACTCGTACTATACTACAAATTAACTAGATAAATGATTGTATTATTTCATTACTATAGGAACAAAAGTCGAAATAATTTGTTAGGTAAATGTCAAAATAATTTGTTAGGTGAATGTCAAAATACTTTTTAAGTAAATGTCAAAAATAATTTGTTTGGTATATGTTATTCTGTTCGCTATTAATGAACAATGTAAAGAACTGACGAAGGAATACGCGTAAAATGTTTTTTTTTTTTTGGAATGGGCATCTCGCAGTTTATCCTTCAGGGATATTTACTGCTCAACCGAACTTTATCGCGTAAAATGTGTTATAATTTTAGTATGCTTTCAGGCGCTTAGTTTTCCAGACGCTCATTATTACAAAGTCACAATATTCTGTACTTTACGATATTCTTAAAGCTCTCTTAGAATGCAGCGGAGAATTTAAGTTTAAAAGGGAATAAGAATTAACTTCCTTTCACTGGGCAACAACTAATATTGCAGTTAAGTGTTATAAGCTAGTTTCTCTTCAAGCACTTTGCTAATTGATTATCTTATAAGCACATTTATAATGCATAGTATACTATAATATTGTATACATTATAAAATAATGAACTCGCTGAAAGTTATAAAAAAAAAGAATTGATAAAATCTTTTAACATTACCTACATAACAACACGTATGTATTATTTGAAGGGATTGACGGAGGTGTACCTATAGTCCACCCCAATTCCGCCGGTTATGTTTTGGTTCCATGTAATAAGGACCAAGGATAAGGGCCTTTGGCCATGAACCGGCTCAAATATCTGGTATATCCAGATATACCAGATATTTGAGCCGGTCCATATACAGAATACCAGATGGAAAACCCAAATAACGGGTCGGCTTTCATTCTTACCTGATGCAGTTGAATACCAGTATCGTGCATGGAGCGATTGCCTACCTGATCTCCAAAAAACAGGGACTAGGCAACAGGATACTCTTTAATAAGACGGGTTGCCAGACTTTCGGGTTTCTGACTACCAGTGACGACTGTCAAAGATCAACGAATGACAGCTGAGAACAATTAATAGCTAACGTGCTTTCCGAGTAACGGAGGTATGTAATGGTTGGTCACCCGTCCAGGGACTGACCTCGGCTAGTGTAGCTTAACCTTGAAGACCGACCCATGTCTAACCTCAGGTCAGGTTATCTGGCATTATTGCTGAACTGGACCCCTTTTTACGCAGCCGTAAGGCACATATTTATTACTTCAGATTTTTTCTTTTTTTTGTTTTCTTCGATTAGCATTGTATCGTTGTGTGCCTGAGCCTGTGCTCAATAAATGTTTTTTTTCTTTTTTTGGTTCTTTCTAGTGGGTTTCATTACTCAGCCATGAGCCCATCATTTTTCTGAAAGTACTTAACAAAGACAAACACAGTGTTCTTTTAAAAACAAACAATGGTTTCCTGTAAGAAAGATTTCACCTCTAAAAGAGGCTTGTAACTATTTTTAAAGCTTACCCATGTTACGTTCGAAGGGTAAAAGGGTAAAGGTCTACCCATGAATATTTCGTAAGACGCCTTTTGGGGTTCTGTACAAACAAAACTTGAACTTACATTACGAATTATGCTGTATGGTAAAAATTATGTGTAAAAGAGGAACTCGTGGCTAAATAAAAAATTAGGTTGATCGAAGGTTAATATCTTAACCTTCGATCAACCTAATTTTCGCTTGCTGAGGTCAGTCTGTGGAAGGGTGACCGTTCATTACATATCTATGTAGATTCATCCTTGCCTCGGAAAGCATGATAAGCTGTTGATCCCGGCTGTCGATTGTAGATCTTTGACAATCGTTACGGGTAGTTAGAAGTCCGAAAGTCTGAAAATAAGTCTTACCAAGGGGTATAGTGTTGCCCAGTAACTAGGTTGTGGCGGTCAGATAGGCAGTTAGACAGATAGTAGCTCCATGTAAGACACTGGTATTCAGCTGCATCTGCTTAGACTGGTAGCCGACCACAACATAGCTGGGAAAAGGCCAGGCAGATGATGATGGTATGGTTGTTATGTTCCTGCTAAGGAAACGATCAGCAATATGAAAATAAATTCAAATAAGCAATTTCATGACTTTCCGAAATTTAGCAACATATTATTACGTTAATATTTTAAGTCAACTGCCTCATTGGTCTAGTGGTCGCAATTATTACTACTGAGCATGAGTTGAGTTCGATTCGCGGGTCCGGCCAAGTGTTATTGGGTTTTTATACCTGGAATAGGGATGCGGACAAAACAAAATAGGTTTTTGTCCGTCCGGTAGATTATTTAAAAACATTGGTCATGTATTTTTTCTTTTTTTACTTAATACAAGGATTAGGTCAATACATTGAGCAAAATTGTATCATAACGTCACACGTAAGTAGATTTTATAACCACATGTGACGTAGCGAGCACTCACTCCCCATCTTTATTGCGTTTTATCTAATTCATTTTTTAATTATATGATAAAGCAAAAAATACGTATTCAATATTTTTTTATTATCTGACTGACAGACTAAATATAATTCCATTTTTTTTTACACTTTCTTCATCCCTATTTCTCTGAAGTCTGGATTTCTGCCCAATAAAGGCAATAGGCTCGCCCCATATTACATGGGACTTAAACAAAACTGGCGAAATGTGGCAGTACTATAAGTTCACCTCTACCTTATTCTACGGGGAATATAGCGTGTTGTTATGTTACTTTAAGTCCTGAAAGGTTCAATTGTCATTTGATTATATCCATTCTGATTGACTAATTTGAACAAAAAGCGGCTATATAGCGGTAAATTTTTAATACCTTGGGTATGTTAATGCCTATGTTAATCGTTGATAATGTAGCTTTCTATAGGTCAAAGAATTTAGTATAGGTTTAGTACTTTTTGAGTTTATTCATTACAAACACATGTACAATTGTACATACATACATCCAAATCATTCCTGTTGATAATATTAGTTGAGACTATCCACTTCAATCTTCGCAGAATTGTTAACTTCAGAATCGAATTCACTGAAACCTGAGAAATCCGTAACACAATATTGTCTATTTCCTTTACTAGGATTCCCCTTTCGATTTATGCCTCCAGTGGTTATTGATATTCATGTCCCGTTCCATACAAATAATATCGTATGTTTTATTTACTCAACTGGATTCTGCTGACGAACCCTTTTCGTGAACGAGACAAGATTCCGAGATATTGCTAGTTCATATAACTATCTTTGGCGATAACATTTGGATTGAAATCAGGAGTTATCATGATTGCAATTTTATGGGCTGTTGAACTCAAATCCGAGTCATGATCATCTCGTAAGGGGTACAAGGTAAAAGGAACATCGACAGACCACCTGATACCGTAAGTTCAGCAAATGATTCTTCTAACGTATAAATTTTTCAAATACTATTAATAGCAATATTTTTCTAATCTTAGGAAAATTTACAGCTAGGCAGACAAAATAGTTCGTTCGTTTGTAGTAAAGAGATAACCAAATCTAAGTTTTCACAGATAGTATTACAAATAAATAATATTTATTTATTTACTTAAAGGTTCACGCACAGCACATATATAAACATAAATACAATTAATCTTAGGTTACATTCTAATATATGTGCCAATTACGGGCAAACACAACACTGTCAACACAGACGCCAGACTACCGCTTACATGCTAACTTTTAAAAGGTAATAATTAAATACTGCAGACGCTACACACGCATTTTAAACAAACGTTTACAGTGCAAGGGCTTATGATAAGTTGCCGAAGAAGTGGTAAAAAGAAAATTGGTAAAGACCATGATAAAATCATCATTGCTATTTAACTCAACGTAAAAATGAGCACGAAAAATTTTAACCTTAGGGGGTCAGAATCATGTACTGAAGTCAGGTTATGAGTCTATTTCCATTCCATTCTGTATAATGACAGTCACTCTGTAGGTTTCAACAACCAGTTTCAGTCGTTCCAATGGTATTTTGTAATTAATTTACCAACCCAGTATTTCCAGTTCATTGCTATAACGAGCCTTTTCACCTTTTCAATTAAACGACCTATTTACCCTTTATTTATATAAACAGTAAGTAATCATTTTTAAGTGAGTATTATGTAGGTACATGTACACACAAAAAGGAAAATAAATAATAAATCAGGTATCGAACAATTTATGCGCATTACCGCCGTTAAAAGTGTCAAAAAGGCAGCAGCATTGCAACGATGAATGGCAATGCGATCAGCATTGCCATTCATTTTCCTATTCTCTTTTTCTATTCATAAGATATTTTTTTGCCCTGGTTTTCTTACTCAAACTTAAACTTTAATTAGAAAATTGACATCTCTTTCTGACCGGATCATATGCATTAACTATTAACTGGGCTGTGGAAGCCTACCTGACTTCCACAACGCAGTTACTAACTAGGTAATACGATACGATAGTTACTTGGTAAGATTAGTTGTCAGACTTTCGGGCTTCTCACTTCCCGGAAGAACTGTTAAAGATCTACAAATGACAGTTGGAACCAAAGGTTTAACTTACTTGTCAAGACACGAAAAAATCCGAGATCCTATCGTGTAACACCTAGGTATGTAAAAGATTGCCTATCCACGGATAGACCTCAGCAAGCAACACATAACCTTGAAGATAGATCCGTGCGGCTATCACTAAGCCACGAGTTTCATGAACGAGATAAAGATGAAAATAGCCTAAATTTAGTTAAACTGGTCATCAAACAAATCAGCCCTTGTCTAACTTGAATATAGTAAGGTTAGTTCTCCAAACTCCCTTTGTACTTATTCCTACCCCGGTTTTCAAAAAAGTCTACCAATTCTATTATTGGTAAAGTCAAATCTTACAGTAGCTATAAAATATAATAAAAAATGCCTTATATATCTCGTTTTTACAAGTTTATCAATAATAATTTTACTTAAAATATTACCACTTGAGAACCCCTTAGGTGAACGACTCCTCCAGAGAATATTTTCTTTCTCTGTCATTCACTCTGACCGTCCAGAGAGGCCCAGCTAAACGCATGATCTAGTCCTCCCAGCGAGTGTGTATCCTCGTTTGCTAACCGGTCTTAGCCAAGAAGTCATCTTTTTGGCCCATCTATACATACCCACACTGTAGTCGTACCAACTGAATAATCGACACTATGTCTCATCAACCATGTTTATTCGTCGTAAATAGCACATCACATCATCTGTCGACTAAACTGTCAACCAACAAGCCAGGGAGCACATAACTGAACCTATGAACAGTACGTTATCGTACATTAACTGCTAGTTACTTGTGTATAGACCATTAAAGAGTATTAACAGTATGAATAAGACAAGGCATACGTACGAATTCTATGGTAAGTGATCCAATCAATCTGAAGAAGTGAGTACCAGTACAAATAAAACGGAGTAACGATAAGAGGTAGTAGCTATAAAAATAGGGAGTTATTTATCTCCAATTAGAAAAATCTTGATCAATGAAAAGGCTCAAAAATTACTGTTGACTTTAATTCCGATCGATCGACAGTGGAATTTAGACGTTTCACACTCTTGAGTTTTAGTTTATTTTGACAGCTTTGTATTTCGACAAATAATATAATCACGTAACTAAAAGCTAACATTGAAATCGTATTGGCTTTAGACCGCTTTTGAAATTATTTTGGTAAGTTACGATATTTAAAAAAAACCGTCATCGATTTAAAAAAAAATCAATACACTATTGATATGCGATAACAAGATAATACATCAAAAGATGCCTATAACGAATTGTTTGACAGCTGCTGTAGCTGAAAGCCCTTACTTTTAAGGAGGTAATCGACAGCTTATCTTATCCATACTCTAAGATAAAAACCATTAAAGGGGTCCATTGAATAGCTCACGGAAATGGTTTCTTTCATTTTACGACATTAGTTGTCGGGTAAATGAGCAACATATTTCGTGTTAGGCGGATTACTTATGTTACATATTGTGGCGGAAAAAATACTATTTGATATTGTCGCTTGTTTCTTAGTTAATAAAAAAAACATGATAAGAAGACGGTTAAAAAAAGATAATTCACAAAATTTTAAAAGAGTATGCTAAGATGGTTTGGTCACATTAAGAGCATGAACGAAAGACGACTCACAAAAAGATGGGGGGCGAAATGGGACGCCCTAGAAGGGTATACACTGATATTATTGGTGATCAAAATAGCTTTGACCTTGACCTTCTATAGTTTAAAAAATTGTCTTTTTCACCTAAATACAAAAAGAAAGCAAATGATTACCAGCCATCAATAGTTTGGGCTGTAAATTAATTATTATTATTGGAACTTCGAATCAGATATGACTTCGTGACTGGAACACACACTCAACACAAAAATGAAAGAATTTAGAACATACTGCGATTTCGAAGAGTTTCATTTTTATATTAGTTTATCCAGTTTCTTTCTTTTTATGAGGGGATTGTAGTAGGAAATGAACAGTTGTACTGGTCGATCAAAGGTTAAGCTACGCTTCCAAGGATGATCCAAGGAAAGGTGTCATCACATATCGACACAGTGCGCCGGATAGGAACGGTCCTGGCTGGTTTGTAGATCTAATACTGTTGTTAGTGGTAGTCAGAAGCCCGAAGGTCTGACAACCATGAAAGTCTGATAGGTATTCGTTTATGTAAAATAGTTGTGTTCAATGCATCTGGCTAGACTGGAAGCTGATATCTGGGAAAAGGCTAGGCACTGACCAGTATTTCGTAATTCTCTGAAATTCCAATGGCAAGTGAATTCCCTTATTCTTTCTTTCTTTTCTATCTTTAAAAAAAAAAAAAAAAAAAAAACGTTGCCCCACACTAGGAATTTCTCCTGTATCGTGGGTGCGTGAACAATGTAATGTTTGTAAACATTAAACTCAAATACACAAACAGCCAGACCCGGAACAACTACCTGTAGGTCATACAAATATTTGTTCCGTGCGGGGATCGAACCCACAACACGCGGCGCAGCAGCCGATGGCTCAACCACTGCGCCAACCGTGTCGTCAAATATATTATTATTATTATATTTCGTTCCCGCTGAATGTGGGAGGATCAATTAACATTATAATAAGAATACTCTTGCTAATGTATTCTGGTACAATTTAGTGTAATTGTCTAAATGTAAGTCTGAGAACTATTAACTAATACCGCGGCAATTAAGATACCCAGCGTTCCTGTAATTAGAGAGCGAATTTGTAATGGGTGTCTCGCAGATTAAATTATATAACTATGTTCAAGTAAGACTTTGGGGTCAGGTATAGGGCATTGACGCCTTTTGATTGAGCATTTTTATAATTTCATAATTGTCATTACTTTTAGAAAAAAGTTCTTTAACGCGGCTTGCGGGCAGAGTTGACTGGTGGAAATCGTCACGTAAGAAAAAAGCGTTATGCCACCTCCATGCGACTTTATCTAACTCTTTCTCGCTCTCGCTCTGTCTTTTCTATCTATAATTCTTTTGTGTGTGTGAGTGCAATGGACTACATTCCTGAAGGGAAACCCAGACCGCGCATGTTTTTTTTTCTTTAAAGTTCTTCAATCCGTAAAATAAAAGAAAAGATGAATAGAAAAGTATGAAACAGAGCATCGCTCTTATACAATCGACTAAGTATAAATTATCTAATGGTTTTTAAGGATACTGGCATAGATAAACGGCTTGCTAAAGAACAGTCTCATTCTTGCGATTCTCTTTTCAAAACAATGTGTATTCATTGGATTTCTTCGATTTGATTAAAAATTCTTAATAACGTACTTTTTGGAACGAAGTTCCTTAAAGCGCGTTGCGAAAGGGGGCTAGAGGGAAAAAATTAAGACGATAAGTTGTAACGACACTTTTTGCTATAAGTAGTTGTAAGCCGTGCGGCGTGCGTGTGTTTCTCTGTCTCTCTCTCTCTCTCTCATAGAAAGCAAGCCAGTTATTTGTTTAGTATTTCTATTTCGCATTGAACAGTGTGGTGTTGCGACGATTATTTTTGTTGAGTGTATAAAGGTTTTTTGTACATAATAAATAATAACAAAAGGAACTTCGTTCCATCCCGTGTCCCTTGACACCTCTTAAGTTTTATGTTATTCTAAATATATCTTTCTTAAGTAGGTATTACCTATTATAGTGTCTTTTTAAGACACAAGTTTATTTTTGCCTCGCCAAAATCTTCAACAAACATACAAAGAGACTCTTGCTCTCATAATATTAGGCCAGATTTATATCCACACTCAAAACCCTAACATCCAGCTCTAGTGTCATTACTAAACCTCACTCACTACGAAGGTCTAACCAGCACTAAAAGGCGAATTCATAAAACACTAAGGTTGATGACAAGAGCCAAATGAAAGTGGTATAAACTAACTGAGGAGCGTTATGTTTACTTCGTGACAAGACTCCTTGGTAGTGGCTTCCATGCCAAGACACAAATTGTACCCAAAATGTTTGCGCACAAATAAATATAAATGTGGACGCGACTACTAAAATGCAGTTTTTACTGTGAAGTTAGGTACTTTTTGAGTTTGACTTTGTTGTAAGCGAGGAAACTTTTGTGGGAGTTTAGTATTGCTATATAATACCAGCCTGTTTAGTAACAGGGCTGGTATTATATAGCAAGCAAGACAAAGGCTTCTTCTCATATATAGAAGGCACGAGCATTAATCACCACGCTTGCTCAAGACGGGTTGGCGATTTTAGACTTATATTAATTATCAGTCCAGGTTTCTTCACGATGTTTTCCTTCACCGATGTCAGTGATGTCCAAGATAAAGATAGAAAGTAAATCTGAATTGAAAAAGTCACATTGGTACTTGCCCAGGAACCCAAAAGCTCGTGCACAAGAGGCCTAAACCACTGGGCCATCATGACATGATTGGTATCACTATTTGAGTCCTATTTTATGGAGGGCGAGCCAATAACGGGGCTCAAATCTATACTCTGGGCTGCTACTGAAATTTGCAGATGAGAAGTCCAATAACCCTTCAAAAATAGAACGAACTTGTTTTCACCTGGGTGCCTAGTACGATTGTTTGAAGTCAACGTAACGTCAATTCGAACGAGTTTAAAAAAAAAAAACAATATCCTGTAGCATTTAGATTTCATTTCATGAGGTCGATTCTAGTCCGATCTCAGCGTAGGTGGTGTGACGATCTGTGTACCTCGCATGAAGTCTATACGTAGGCGTGGCGAAAATTTAAACAAATTGAAAATAAACTGGACGACACGGTTGGCGCAGTGGTTGAGCCATCGGCTTCTGCGCCGCGTGTAATGGGTTCAATCCCCGCACGGAACAGATATTTGTATGACCTACAGGTATGTGAGTTTAAATGTTTGTAAACGCACCCACGATACAGGAGAAATTCCTAGTGTGGGGCAAAGTCTAAAAAAAAAAACTACCCAGTAGTATTTAGGTTTACATTTATGAGGCAAGCACAATTAGCATCATCGAATCAATGAATAATCTTTAAAAATAAATTAAACGGCAACGTTTTTTTCAAAAACAATATGAAATGTGTGTTTTAAATTTTAAAATTGATTGAATTACATTTACTTCCATCAAGCATTCATGCTAGGTAAAATAACTATAGTCATTAGTGTCATCAGGCCACTTGTATGGCTTTAAAGGAGTAATCTTTTACGGTTACAAATAGACTGTAATCCCCGTTAAGCCTGCATTTTCGAAGGTCCTTCAAACTTCTAAGCAAAAGAGATTTGACACCTTCGGGATGCGGTTGTTTCATCACAAACCTGTCCCATTCATCTCAGACATTAACCAGCTTTGTCCACGCAGGAACTGACCAAAATAATGTCTAGACTTTAAAATAGACTGTAACTTTTAAGTTTGTTTCGGTGTATCTTCTAGAGTAGTCGGATATGGAAACACGGTCGGTGTTTCCCTATTTTTTCTTGATGTTACGTTTACGTTAAATAATTCGTGATAGACAGACGGATCGTCACACCACCTTCGCTGAGGTCCAACTAGAATCGGTCCAATTACAAAAATGAATCCTCATTATAAAACATTACTTTCACTTAAATATTCAGAAACTATTAATACAGGTTGACTTCAGTATATGACCCTAGATTCTCCCATGGAACAAATATTTGTATGGCCTACGGGTGGTAGTTGATTTGGGTCTAGCCGTTTGTGTATGTAATCTTATATTTGTAACCACACCCACGATACAGGAGAAATTTCTAGTGTGGGGCAACGTTATAAAAAAGAAAGAAAAGAATAAGTACTTTTTTTGTTTTTTTTTCTTTAAATTTAAATCAGTATGAAATTTTAATGGTTTGGAAAAATAATGTATTTAATTTATCTTCCATGTAGATAACTACTGTATGCTGAATGGGCGAGACACAGCTAATCTCAACTTAATTATTTAAGATCTGTTTTATGTACCTACTTATGACCCACAAGAAAGATATTGATTGATTGATTAATTGATTAAACTGTAAAAAGTCATTATTTCAATCTTCTTCAACTCAATGAGATTTTGACTGAAAGAAGTGAATTATTTTCAAAACTCAGTGGTTTGCAACATAACATAGAATGATGATCTTTTACAATTTAAAGTTAAAAACATAAAAATAAAAACGTAAGAATTCCAGTAAATGGTTCAGAATCACGGACTAAACTTATAGTATCAGGATATGCATTGATGTAACTTCCGCCCTGTATATTGAAATGGGTGGAGAAACCTTGTATTTAAGATCATAATATCTTAGAGTCTCTTAATGTAACTAAGTATAGAGATATATAATGCCCATTTACATTGATGAGATACAACAAATTAGTTAGAGTAGCCTCTGGCACGTTTTCTTTGACCTCATAAATAAATAAAAGCATAGAAAGTACATATATATGTACATACAGAGGGTCCTTCCTTGAAAGTCTGATTTAGTAAACAAATAACGCTGATTATAATTACGTGTTATCGCATCACCCACACACTCAAATTAATTAATTAATTATTATTATACTTTAAATTTTATTTGTCAATTACGTCAAGTAACTAAAAACATACTCTACGTGGATTGATGACAATAGAAATTTTATTGACACAGTTTGCAACGTAATGAGATTTTTCGTATTTGTGAACCTTGACTAAAAATAGGCTACGTCATATTTTATCTGTTATCTGATGATACCTATTCCCGTTTTAACCTACTTCAAAAATTGAGCATGTTCTTAATTTTACTGATACTTTTTCTATGTTTATGTTACGCGATATACCAATACTGTAAATCACATTATTTTGTAAGTTAACGCTTTTAATTTACTCAATTAATAAGATGTTTTTTTTTTTTTAAATACGTTACTCCATGCCTACTAGAAATTTCTCCTGTATCGTGGGAGCGTTTACAAATATTTAAACTCACAAACCCAAACAGCCAGACCTGGAACAACAACTTGTAGGCCATACAAATATTTGCTACGTTCGGGAATCTAACCCGCGACACTCAGTCCAGCTGCCGACCGCTCAGCCACTGCGCCAACCGCGCCCTCAATAAGAAACAAAACAAACGGAACTAAAAAACATTAAAAATGAACTGTCATTGTGTTTGGGATTGACGTTGACAGACGAATGAAATAATAAAAGAATGTTCTGCAATGTTGGTCCCATAGAATTTTAGTCATGTTTTAACGAATGGTTTTTTTTTCTAATAATGTCTCAATGAAAAATCATTGGGAAATAGTGTATAAATATTTAGCTACGTATTGCAAGTTTAAGGGAAAATAAACTTAATTGAAATAACTTTTTTTTGGCCAAAGAATCAGCATTGCCAATAAACGTGGCAATGCTGCCAGCCTTCTGGGCACTTTTCCCGTTGACAGAGATGCAGATGAGTTTTTTCATGCCCTGTGATTATTTATTTTATTGAATTTCTTCATATAATAATAGTTGTATTGATATAACTGACATCTGTAAAGTAACTCAATGATACCCTTGACAAACAAATATGAAAAAACGCATGCTGATATTCTCCGAAGGAATAAGCTGGTAGTAGGTACTCGCAGTTTTACTACCCCCAGTAAATTACCTTCCAGAATGCCATGACAACATGAAAATATGATTACCTCTTAAAACATTAATTATGGCGGTCTGTGGCGTAGCGATATTCTGAAGTTCCCGGATGTTTACGATAATGATGACGAATTACATCTTTAAATGTTTTTTTACGTATCTTTTGCCAGTTGCTCTTCAAGGCAAAAGTTTTTTTTTTTTGCTTGTCTAATACTTTTTATCAGGGATTAGAAAATAAATATCATCATCATCATCTGCCTAGCCTTTTCCCAACCATGTTGGGGTCGGCTTCCAGTCTAACCGGATGAAAATGAATACCAGTATTTTGCATGGAACGACTGCCTATCTGACCTCTACAACCCAGTCACTGGGGAACACGAAACATCTTGGTAAGACTGACTAGTAATTAAATATGAAACAAAGAAAAAATGATTTTGCCACAGAGGACATGCATACAATAAGAACAACAAAAAGCTTGAAAAAAAAATTCAACTATTGGGTGATTATTTTTTTGTTTAAATGGTGTTAGTGAATACAAAACACAAACAAAAATATAACACGTACAAATGTCGGCACGTACAGTTTTATATCGTGACAGTAGTAAGTAAGAAGCACGACTCAGTATGATACTGTGCCATTAGCGTACACAGCACAGTGATGGTTTTCAGTGGTCACCTAACTATGAAGCTTGACTGTCTTGAATCCCGCAACGAAATTAATCAGGAAAGAACAGCGGAGGAGTTAGCAAAATACTTAATTTCCATTTCCCTCTGAAGTGTAACGTGATCTTGTTGGATAACGACTGCTATATTATTTAGTTTGCGTTATATCAATAACAAATAATAAGCAGCTACCCTCAACATAAAATAGTAATATACTATATTTTCCCCTTAAATGAAAAACCAAAAATCGTAGTATAAAATTCGCACCATCAATAAAATTACAATTACAAAATATTATGAAAATATGCATAAATGGGAACCATACAGACACATCTTCCATTGACAATAGATACTACTCATTAACTTTACACACTTATACTGCAGGGGCGCCTGATCAACCCTCAGCAGCAATTCACCTAATTAGATATTAGTTATCACTTAATGTAATATACCATATCCTTGGGCACACGTCTCTCCACTTGTTGTACATAAGCCGTATAGTTAACACCTCATATAATTTATATTCTTGCACTCACTATTCCTGCAGTTATTCTTTTACAAATCCCTTATATTCCCGCACAATGACCGCACATCTGACTATATGATATGACTTCACATCTATTTCCGATACTACTACTATGGTACTGTATCCGATAGTGTAAATGTATTTGCTTATGTGTGTGTGTTCTGTTTTGTGATTGCTGTATGGGTGCTATTAGTTGCCTGAAATAAATGTTTTTTATTATTTTATTATTTATTATTATTTCTACAACTCCACACAATGACTAGAGATCTCTGACTCATTACTTTTTAAAAAGTAATGGCAGTTTTTTACGTGACATTCGTTATCATATCAAGCAGGAGCATCTTCAGGTAAACCAAAACTCAGAAAAAAGAAGTACAACAACAAAAATATTTAAGGAATCCAAAAAGGGCGGCAGTAATGGAGATCTATTGCTTAATCCCGCAACGAATAACTTAAAATCAATGGGGCGATGCGGATTGAATTAACCGTTCTAAACATTTAGCTAGTTACAATTAGGAAAAGAATTTTACGGGACATTAAAATAGCCATGATTTTGGTTTAACGGCTCTTGACTAAATAAGGTTTTATTTAGTCTGCTTCAAGGGTTGATCGAAGGTTCAGCTATGCTTACCGAGGTCATTATGTGGATGGGTGGCCGTTCATTACATATCGATAGTTTTCAATATCGGTTAGCTGATCACTATCACCTTATCATAGGTAATCTAGCAAGGCTTTTTTAGATGTTTTGTTAAGAATATTAAGTTGTTTGTCATATAAAATGATACCGACAAGCTTGGTAGTACTTTAATTTATAATTTAATAGCGATCCGCCCCGACTTCAAATTACATTCAAAACCCTTTCACGTTTTTCTCTATTTCTTTTGTTTAGTAGTTCTTGAGTTTATCTCGTACAGTCGGCGTACAGTTAGGTTTAATGCAAAGTCTTTAAAACAAAGTCTTCCGCCGCGTCATCGTTAGCATCTCATCATCATCTGCTGATGAGAGGCGTTTACGATCAAACGTGTCACACAACTATCTATCTTGGCGTCATTATCTTTGCTGTATTATAACCCTTAAGTCTCTTACTAACTTCAATGTATTTGTTAACGGGTACATACTTCCAGAACATGATTATACTCTCGACCATTAAATATTAATAAGCGTCTATAGTTCAAAAGCGTGCTACGGAACCCTGATGGAAAAGTCAAGCTGAGTTGAGCTACTTTGTTTTAGAGCAAACTTAAAAAGGTTATTTACAGGGCTGGTTTAATGAGCCTTTTGTATTTTATTTCGTTGATGGTAATAATGGCGTACGGTGATTATTTACTGGGTATTTTATCTTAATAAATAAAATAAATAATAAATAATGCTAGACAATCCACACAGCATCATCTAGCCCCAAGCTAAGCAGAGCTTGTGTTATGGGTACTAGATGACTGATATACTTAATACAATACATTACATAGATAGATGTTTTTTTTATTATATATAGCAAATACCCAGAACACCCAGAACAGAAAAAATCTTTGTAGTTCGCACAAACATTTGTCCCAAGGCGGGAATCGAACCCGCAACCTCCTGCGTCGCAGGCGGACCTTAGCCCGCCGCGCCACATCGGTCGTCAAATAAATCTATCACAACATACACTCAGAGTTTGATAACAATTTCTGATCAAATTATGACATAACATCAAGCCTGTAATCCCCGAAGGAGTGGAAGAGGTGTACCTATAGTATACCCACATTTTGCCAGTTATGTTTAAGATTCATGTTATAGGGGCGAACCTATTACCATCAACCGGGCACATATCCAAATTACAGGCTGAGCTTTGCTCGACCCGGTAATCGAACCCAGAACCTCATGCTCAGCTGTAGCCCTTGAAAATGTTACACCAACGAGGCAGTGATCAAATTACGTTTCACTCTATTTTAACAACAGGTCTGTTTAAATTTTGTATGGTAAAAGCTTGGGATAATGTGGCTTATGTTACATCGTGAGCATTCTCAAAGCATACAACAAGGAATCTATCTACACCATGTAATTACCAAACTCTAAAGACCTAAAACAATAACTACTAAATGGAATGTTGGCCTTCCATTCGGAGTTATTATTAAAATGTTCATCAAATCAGTGATTTCGAAACTTTCTAAATTCAAGAACCGAAACTTTGAATCGAATCTTGGAACCAAAACAAATTCTGATTAATTGTGATTAGAGTGAGACCACACGGGCGTTGACGGTGCGTTGAATTTTCGCACTGCTATGATTTCCACTCACTGAGCGCCACATGGCGTCCGTGTCAGGATAAAACGATATGATACTTGAGTCAGCCGTAACAGGACTCTATCACACTTACTTAAGACTCATTACTAAAAATCACACTACATGTGATATACGTACTAGTATTTCATGCTACATTGCGATGCAGCTCAAGTGTCGCACCTGATCCCTAGTATCTCTAGTAGTAGTTTCTCTAGTATTTCTGTCCTATGTGTGTGTGTTGCGTCACACGACATCGCAACGCACCCTTTTGTATGATACTGTGATTTATATATATGTAGGGCGACACACTGGCGTCACAGTTCAGGCGTCATAACGCACCGTCAATGAAACGTGTGGCCTTGCTCTTACTGGCCAAATAGATAATTTTGTTTCGCCTCACTGGATCCAAATAGACACGAAATTATTCTAACTCCGATAATGATATTCCATGGGTTTCCAGGTATAACCTATTAGATTATGAAAATTCTACTGTGATTGTCGTTCGACGAAGCGGGTTGTGATTTCACACTGACCGACTTCCAAATGTCGAGCATTCCAGAACTTTACTGGTTGAATGACGGACATTTTGGTCGTGACGTCATTACAGTGTCACAGAGGGCGGTCAAACTTATGGGGTTGGGGACCGCTCCTTACACCGTTATCAGGATAATGTACGGGATGACAGAATACGGAATCTCTTCTGTATTCTCTCATCCTGTAGGTACATGATTATGTTTTCAAATCGACTGGGTCGTGTTCTCCCCTCCGCTGTACATATCTTATGTGCCTATTTGCCATGCATGGTGTAGTAGTACCTTAACCTACTTGAGTAAATCCTACTCAATTGTTTTGTTGTTGAATTAGCTTGTTATTATTATTATTTGTAGAATTATATTGGTTTGGTTTGTTTACAACATGTGGTAAGGAGGAGTCCTAAATTTGGACACGCTTATAAGTGGAAAGTTTATTTGCCTGTATATTAGCTCATATTTGCAAAACTATCACTCCAATTTAGATGAACTGTGACAAAGTTTGAAGAAGTTGGAGTTGATTATTTTAGCTAAAATATTTGATACTAAGAACCTTTAGAGCGCTTAATAAGGGTTTATCATTCATTTTAATGTTATTTTTTATCACATAAACGGATTTAAAAGGTTTCCCAATTACCTACTGCAGTGTAAAAAACGTTATGTTTGAACAAGTTTCCTTATAAATCTAACTTACCCATTGGGGTCACTGGGTAAGTTAGATTTAACTCGAATAAATTAAATGTTACAGTTTACCGCATTTTGTTTGCTACGCATTGTGCCAACTTCCTTACAAAACGAACACTTTAAACTTATTAGGACATAATATAGTTGATTAAAATACTCGTTCGTCGCTCTGTCTCGATTTATAATGTTATAGTTTGAAGCCTTGAAGCAACAGAAAAACAAACACTATTTTCACTGGAAAAAAATTGTATGCCTATATCAGTTTTTTGTTCAGACAACCGAACTAATCCGAATACCTATGCACACTGGGTGCTACGCATGAGCTACGCCGTAGCTCCGTACCGTAGCGCGTAGCAAAATGTGCGAAAGCGGACCATTCGGATTTTTACCTAACGCATTGAAATGTGATATAATCAAAAGCCTGAAGGATTAAAAAATGTATAGATTAATCTATTCATTATGTAGTGTTATTGACCTCTAGTAGAAGGTTGTATCAAAATAATTATATACACATCTTCTAATCCTCTTAAGTTTAGTTTAATACAACTAATTTCATAACACATAGTTTAAGTAGCATAGAACAAACAAGCTTAACTAAGTTAAGGGAAGCAAGATTTATGAGGAAATGAGTACGTTGGTCATGAAGATATTTAGATTAAATTAAAATTTAGATAGTGTTAGCAAATATTGCATCAGTTAAATTGTAAGATTTAGAAACAGTTTTTAATGATTTCTAACCTAGGGACGTTTTTAATGGAAAAAGTGAATTATATACTTTTACGATAGAAATCATGTTTTGACAGTTTTTATTAAAAAAAATATTAAAATAAAAGAATTAATGAATGAATGGACTCATCTTATCAGGCTGTGGTGGTACAGTAAAGTAGTAAAGGGTGTATCCCTTTATAAATGTATCGTAACAAAACTGTAATTTTTCATAACGACAATAAACTTAATTTAATTTAATATCCAATAAAAAACTTCAATTACCTATAAATTCTGTAAAATTGCAACACACGTTTCACCTTTCATTCTCAGTGTATTTTCAGAGTGCTCCCACTTCCGGCATGAAATTTCGCGACAGCCAAAATTTAAATTTACATTATTATAGCAACTTTAATTACCTCGCGTACGACAATAGAAGTAGAAATTACGTAATTACAGTGAACAGAATAGGGATGACAAGGCAGTGGTTTGGCAGATAGAGGCTTGTATTGTGTTTCGCAAACATTGTGGTGTCTTTTATGTCATATAATTGCATAGGCGCGATATATTACTACGTATATGAGGATTTGTATCAGCGAGCCTCTGTACCTAATAAGGTTTTATTTATTTATGTAACTAACACTTCCCTTACCACTTCGTCCTCGTGGATTTTGTACTTTTCAAACTTTAACATCCCCTCCCACCCCCTTTGACGCGTGAAATTATGAAAATAAAATATGCTTATGTTACTTGCCGATAGTGTAATTTTCTATGGGTAAAAGAATGATAAAGACGGTCGAATACTTTTTGAGTGTATTCGTGAGACAAACAAATATTTCCTCATCTTCGTAATATTAGTTTAGATAAGTACACTAGCAACATTAGTATTAACAATATTCAAGTATTACTTATAACATTATATAACTTAACGCCTGTAGGTATTCCCCAAAGACTTATGACGAGAATTGATACAAAGATCTCATGCGACGAGGCAGTTCTCCGTATGTTTGCACAAATTACAGGTGTGCACATAATATTGATACAGAAAAAGACAAAGAGCAGACTGACACTGGATAATAGACTAATAATACAACAAAGAAACAAACCTGATGATTGTTCACCATTTACCACCCAAGTAGTCATTATAATGTTCAGCACATAATTAAATTGAAACTGTTATTGGAACTCGTTATGAAACCAATCATTTTAACGCGTGCAGCGCCTGTTATCGACCATTAGTAAAAAGAATGACTAGCATGACATACAAATGCGTTATTGCTGTTTGTTGTTATTAAGTATAATTAAGTATAATATAATCTTGACGTGGACAGCTTCAAACTAGGAGAATGTACCCAATTATTAAGTAGAACCATTCGTAGATGACTATAAGGCAGTTGTACGCGGAAACGCCGGGAGGGGACGCCCTATAAGGATGTCCTTATAGGGCTTAAGAACATCGACAATAAGGTCAGTGTAAGTACCTTAGTGGTGATGTTCTTAGAAAAGTTCAGGTGCGTAGTATGTAGTTTCTGCCTATCCCCACGGGGAAAAGGCGTGAGTTTATGTACGTATGTGTGTAACCATACGGAACAAAAATATTTTCCCAAAAACATTCTTTTTTTACTGCTACATTAAATAAATATAATAAAATTCTGTCTAATCTTGTAACCATATCATAAAATAAAAATATCACCACACCACAAACAATGAAACGTAACATTTTTAAAACATTGCTCGTAACGAAACGAGGTATCTAACCCTAAATGCCTCCGGTTAAAATACCGCCCGTGTTCATTTTTTTCTCCTCGAGTTAAACCTTTACAAGTGTTTCAGCCCCTTGTATTGTTGAGAGACAGTTATTTCAATAAATTCACTGAAGACCGCAAATGTTTATTGTTTATGTAGGCAAATAACATTTTCGTGTTCAATTACTTGTTCATCCATACTAATATTATAAATAGGAAAATGCGTGTGTCTGTTTGTCCGTCTCTCACGCCTAAACCACTGAATGGTTTAGGCGTGAGAGATGGATTTCTATAAAATTTGGGAGAGAGATAGATTGCACCCCGGGAAAGGACATAGGCTACTTTTTTTTATCAACAAACCACACGGGCGAAGCCGCGGGCGGAAGCTAGTATTTTATAATAATGCAAAATAAGAGACGTGTGAGACAAAAATGGAAAAAAAACTACAAAAATTTCGATTATTCAGATCTTTAAATAAAAACAGTTCGCTGATTACTTTTACTGCAAGAAATTGACAAGACTGTGAAAGTATTTCCTAAAGTTGAGCCTCCATCTGTATAAATACTTTGACGACTTAAAACTGAGAATTTACCTGTTAAAACTCACCCCGTAGGTTCCATCCACCTGTGGCATAACGCTTGCGCCACTTCCAAATACGAATTGTCTACCGTGCCCCTAAATGGGTACAGGTCAAACTGGGATTCGGCAACAGTACTACTCATAAAATTCTTTCCACCACACGCTATGAGAGAGAGATAGAGCTATACAGTACGAATAGCCTTATCTCGTTTTCACTACAGAACAATAATGGTTTTAACACTTCATAGTACGAAGTTTTCGAACATTAACGTTAATTCCAAGGTTTAAAAAACTCCATTTGAGTCTTTAATTTCTAGAAAATAAATATTCCTCGGAAGGAATTGAAGCCCGTATTTCGCTGTCTCCAATAAAACTTGAGGCTTATCGTTTTTCTAGATAGCTATCTTAGACATAAAAAAACATTAAAACTACTGTGACATTAATCTACTTAGAAGCTTTTAGAGATACCAACTACCTT
Organism: Phlogophora meticulosa; assembly: GCA_905147745.2. Taxonomy (NCBI): domain Eukaryota; kingdom Metazoa; phylum Arthropoda; class Insecta; order Lepidoptera; family Noctuidae; genus Phlogophora; species Phlogophora meticulosa. The sequence goes on along the minus strand of LR990528.1, from coordinate 5,639,798 downwards.
CAGGTTTTCTAGAAAATTAAATAAAAACAAGATGAATCGTATTTTGCCTAGTTTTAAATAGAAACTGTTTCAGGCACCTTTCATTGGCGTTTGGAGGGTTTCCAAGGAGAAAATTCTGCGAAGATGTTTTTCCCCTTTAAAATAAGCTTTGTTCAGTTGTTGTTATTGTGTACGGCTGCCTTTGTGTAACATGCTGCTGTGTAAATAAATAATAACATTTTAGTAAGCTAAAGCCAATTCCGGGAAATTATTCTAAGGTCTCAGGTAAATCTTTAAATATTGAGGTAAGATAAGGCATACGGTTTTATTAAAAAAACTTTTCAGAAAAAAAAAACAACCAGCTGTTTGCGGCTTTAGATATTTTGTGTGATTTATTTTTGTCACCGAATTACTAAATTAAAAGTTAATTTACACCGTTTTTTTAAGTCGGTTTTTTTCTTATCTTTTTTTTATTTCACGCTTTTCAGTGGGTCGGTTTATAATTTATCTACAATAAAATCGCCTAATGTCAACTGCTCGTCACCTTTTGAGAAGTTCAGTAGATTATAAAACAAACTATCCCCCAGTGTCTTTACTTAGTATTTTTCATCATCGAAATCATCGAAATCGGAGTACACCGTAAAAAGTTAGGCGTGGTCAAACATAAACAAAACGTGCCGAATACGAAGAAAAGGAAGTTATCAACTGCCTTTTTTTCGTCAGTTAAACACACTCTTGGAACTACATTTCAGACACACTGATATATGAAAGCATGATAATAATATTTATTGAGCATTTAAGCCTAACATAGCTAACTTGCATGGTTACCAGGTAAATTTAACTGCCTTGTCGGTCTAGTGATCGCAAGCGCTACTGCTAAGCATAAGGTCCTAGGTTCCAATTCTAGGTCAGACCTATTGTTGTATGGTTTTTCCATTTGGAGTAGCAGTTCCGCGTCAGAAATTGTACCCGGTTGGTGGTAATAGGCTCGCCCCTATGATACGTCTGGCGAAATTTACATAGGTGCACCATAGGTTTCTTTTATGCTATATAGGCTTGCACTTAAAAACAACTCGCCTGATGTCAAGCGATGCTAAAGTCTGTTATCGAGCGCGTTTGCCAAGAAAAAACTCCTCTGTCTAACTCTACGGCATGATGATGTTAGAATCATCATTCACATGCTTATTTAGTGAGTATTTAAGCCCATCATAGTCTGCATGGCTACAAGCTAGTGGCGAAATAAAAACAGCGGCTTAGATCGATCGAAGGTTAAGCTACGCTTGCCGTAGATGGGTGACCGTTTATTATATATCAGGACTTCTCCGCGCCTCCGAAAGCACGTTAAACCATTGGCCCCGGCTGTCACTTGTAGATCTTAGACAGTCGTCACGGGTTCTAAGAAGCAAGAAAGTCTAACAGCCAGTCTTTCCAAGGGCTATCGTGTTCCACAATACCTGGGTTATAATAAATAAATAATGCTGGATACTCCACACAGCATCATCTAGCCCCAAGCTAAGCAGAGCTTGTGTTATGGGTACCGGATGACTGATATACTTAATACAATACATTACATAGATAGATACTTTTTGTTATACATAGCATAGCAAATACCCAGAACACCTGGAACAAATCTTTGTAGATCGTATAAACATTTGTCCCAAGGCGGGAATCGAACCCCTGCGTCGCAGGCGGTCCTTCGTCCGCTGCGCCACATAGGTCGTCAGGTAGGCAGTACTAGAAGTCGACTCCAACAAACCTGGGAAAATGCTAGGCAGATGATGATATTCTGCATGTACCAGTACCAGTACCAGCCTATTACTGTCCCACTGCAGGGCAAAGGCCTCTTCTCATACAGAGAAGGCACGAGCATTAATCACCACGCTTGCTCAAGACGTTTTGGCGATTTCAGACTTATATTAATTATATAAGTCCAGGTTTCCTCATGATGTTTTCCTTCACCGATGTCAGTGATGTCCAAGATAAACTTAGAAAGTACATATGAATTGAAAAACTCACATTGGTACTTGCCCAGGTTTGAACCCACAACCTCGTGCACAAGAGGCGAGGCCTAAACCACTGGGCCATCATGACATTCTGCATGGCTACCTGTCAATGCTATGTAGTGCATACACGCTATCTGAATACAGACAGTAGTTATTTAGGATTACTCTTCAGTTGAAAACACGCTATAAACGCAGCCGCACTGACTGAACTGCGGCGCGGATTAAACGCTCCATAGATGAATCTACACCTACAAAAAATTTTCAATATCGGTTAGCCAGCTATTATATTGAAAAATTTACTAATAAATGAAATTGACTGGTCAATATCACCTTATCAAATGTTGTCTAGCAAAGCTTTTTAGATTTTTTGCTTAGAATATTAAGTTGTTTGTTATATTGAAACTGAATCTCCATAGTACTTTTATTTATAATTTACTAGCGATCCGCCCCGGCTTCAAATCTCCAGATCTACAAATTATATGACTTTTCTCGTTTCTCACTCTTTGTATTGGTGGAAACCGCATGAAAATCAGTTCAGTAGTGTTTAAGTTTATCGAGTACCACTGTGGACTTTTTATACTATGTAGTGATTTGGGGTCGGCGCAGCATGTCTTCTTCTTCCATACACCTCTATTTGCCATCATCACAGTAGTGACCCCCTTTCACGGCTTATCACACTTTCACACAACCTATCCATCGTTTCTTTCATGTCGTCGTCATCGTTTGTTATCTTGGAACTTCCACATTTACACTCAAAACTTTCCTCACAAGATGCTCCTCATTGATCCGCTTCACATGCCCGTATCATGGCAACCTATTCCCACACAACTTCTCAGTTGCTTTATTAATAATAGTACCAGCCTATTACTGTCCCACTTCAGGGTAAAAGCCTCTTCTCACACAGAGCCATGAGCATTAATCACCACGCTTGCTCAAGACGGGTTGACGATTTCAGACTTATATTAATTATATAAGTCCAGGTTTCCTCACGATGTTTACCTTCACCGATGTCAGTGATGTCCAAGACAAACTTAGAAAGTACATATGAATTGAAAAACTCACATTGGTACTTGCCCATGTTTGACAACATCATGCACAAGAGGCGAGGCCTAAACCACTGCCATCATGACATTTTTCATTCATTGTTATTAATAATAATGGATGATAATAAATCATCTGTGGAATAAAGTATACTGTATCGTTTATCAATGTATATTTATATATCTTATATTTTTGTACCCTCCATTAATTTTCAGCACTAAAAGAATACCAACATTTTCCAATCAGCTTTCTCATTAACCCAAATGTGCCGCTACACTTCCCCAATGTTTTCTTATTTCGATAAAAAAACGCGAAAAAAAAAGGATTCGAACGAGGGTACGAAAAATTGGAACAAGAGTTACTACCATGTTTTCGCACTGGCAACACCAACTTTTTTAATAACGCGCCATTATGCGAGTTTGGTATCACTTTCGATTCCATATCAGACCACTCTCGTACTTTTGTAACTTTTGTCGTTTTTTCGACGAATTTCGTCACAGATTTAGTTTCGGTTGCGTTTATTTTTGTCAGATAGTTCGTTTCGATAAGAATGTTAATTATTTTGATGACTTACGTTGAATTTCTTTGAGACTCTCTCTAATCTACATTTACTAATATATTAAAGCTTTAGAGTCTGTTTGTTTTAATGGACTAATCTCGGAAACAACCGGTTGGATGTGAAAAACTTACTTTTGCACATATAGCCTTGTGTTTGAGGAAGGTTATAAGCTATTTAAAATTACCTAACAGGGGATGAAATCGTGTGGCATATCTAAACACAACTAATATCGTAATTAAGCCATTACTTGATGTCAATCAAATTAATCTTATTTGTAAATTTAAAATCTTATTTCTGCTTTTATTGAAGACTTATGAAATTAATACGTAGGTACTAAAGATTCGGTTACCATTAATTTTCAAAATTCACAATACCCGTGTTCCTGCTTATCTCTTTTAGGAATAAAGACGTGATGTAATACTATGTTTCTATAGTTCAACCGACTTCTCCCTTTGTGTTTTTCCTGCGGCTTAATAAAATGCGTAAATAATACCGAAGTGACCAACAGTAGTAGGCCAGTGTTTGATTAATAACACCACACTTGAATGAACCCGATACCTTCTCAACTCTTGTTTTTAAACTCCCTCAGTAACCCAACATAAAAGTTTTTGTACAGATGCCAGCACATCAAGCTATCCTAAACTATCACATTTTTCCAATTGAACATGAACCTTATTCTTTTGTATTATAGTTGAAAAACTATCAAATAATTTTTTTAAATCATTTTCGGGTAAATGGTAAAGAGAAATACATAAATACTTTTCCAATTGAATATTGCGGGAAAAAAAATAAAACTGCAATGAAAGAGTCTTTGAGAATACTTTGATGGTTTTTGTGGGCAGTGGCAGCTTTGTCAATAGTATGTCAAATTAGTTATTTTCGCAAGTATAACATCATCGAATATATTATTGTAGTTAATTTGTGGTATGATATTCGCTGATGACTTTTTAAAACTTATTGTTTCTTCCATCTTAAAGTTTACACAACGCTTGCCAAGGACAGTCTGTGGATGGGAGACCATATACATACTAAGACCCCTCCGTGCTTTGGAAGGCACGTTAAGACGTTAAATCTGGCTGTCATTTGTAGATTTTTGACAGACGGGTATCGTGTTACCCAGTAACTAGGTTGTTGAAGTCAGATAGGCAGTCTGTCCATATAAAATACTGGTATTTAGCTGGATTCTGTTAGACTGGATTACCTCACTAAAAAGGTAAGGAAAAGGCAGATGATGAATTATTAGCGAACTTTCCAACCCAACAATGACAAAGGAAGACTAAATTTACATTCATTTAAAAACGATTTACTTCTTTGTTTGTGAAACCATCTCTCGTCTTTTGAACCCAAACCTTAATTTAACAAAAACACAATTTCCTAAAAAATCATCTTGAACAATCTAGCTTACAGGATGTTACGTGACCTGGAACTAAATTTAACTTGAACAGGGTGTAATAAAACGTTCCCAAAGTTTGTAACTTTGAGGTCACATACAAAATGATAACATAAACGCTTTCAGGAAATGCCTGAGGCGGTTCTACTGGACATAATTATTACTTCACACTAAGATAATAAATTGGAAAAGAACACCGATCTATTGTTCTGGTTAGTGACAGTAAAGACAGTAGAACAACTAAGTACAAATAAAACATAATAAATAAACAGTTCTAAGTGCAAGAATACCATTAATGTAGATTCTAGATAACTTTTAAGAGGATTTCTGTGTTTGCTGTTTATGAAAACGTTTAAAAGGAAACTACTTAATTTCTTAAGTCCTTTTATTTTTAAACAGAATACAGGAAATGAAAGTAACTTGATGATATATTCAATGCGAAATTTCTACTATACATTGTGGCCCTCCACCTTGTTTAGTACAAATTTTAGAATAGACATCGACTCAATTTTATACCACGTGCTCAATCTGCGTTCAGTGCATGATTCTTAGAAAGAACTTGGTATGTTCTTCGGTTGTTTGACATACCAAGTCCATTCCGTGTCTAGGAAAGTATGTTCCGCAGTCGGTCCTAGCTGTCATACCTTTTTTTTTTTTCATTTACATCACTCACAGGTGATCAGAAGCCCGAAATTCTGATCAATTTTTACATAAGGAAGACCACACACGACAGTAACAGGATTGTCATGTAAAATAATTACTGGCAGCAGGCCACTGCTGGACTCGGGGGTCTGGCTGGGGTCTGGCTGTAGTTGCATCCGGATAGACTGGAAGCCGACCTCAACATAGTTGAGAAAGCAAAACGGGTTGATGAAAACTTTATTGTGTTGTTTCAACGCAAAATTATTTCTCAAGAACGCCTTTCTACGTATAACCAGCATGCGATAGCGTCAGTTTAAAAAATACTGTTGTTAATAATAAAAAAAGTCTAGACCAAGGGAAACCAATTATGCCCGTAGTCGCATAGTGCCATAACTTAGTAGGTAGATACCAATCGTTTTCTTTTCTATGTGGCGCGGCGGGTGAATGTTCGCTTGCGACGCAGGAGGTTGCGGGTTCGATTCCCGCCTTAGGACAAATGTTTGTACGTTCTACTAAGATTTGTTCCGGGTGTTCTGGGTATTTTCTATGTATCATAAAAAATATCATCTATTTCATGTATTGTATTAAGTATGTCAGTCATCTAGTACCCATAACACGAGCTCTGCTTAGCTTGGGGCTAGATGATGCTGTGTGGATTGTCAAGCATTATTTATTATTTGTTATTATTTCGCAGTCAGTGCAAAGAACGACTGACTTTCGCCATTTCAACTAACTTAATACACTGAACAGTGTTTTCTAGGTAAGAAAGACTTGTGAATTAAGTCTTGGTAAATTAGCTTCCCTGCAGCGAAAGTTATTGTCTGCGAATTTAGTTGTTATACTTTGTTATTGTTCTGCGTCTCTTGGTGTTCTGAAAAGCAATTAGGGGAGAATCATTTTTCTTTTGTTAGTAGTTTTTGTTTTAATGCAATTATTCGTCGTATAGTGGTCGATATTTGGCCATTTTAGCTCTCTGCTGACCTTCTCCATAAAAAAAAACAAAATATTCTCTTCTCTAATCTTCTCTCTCTCTCTCTCTTCCATTTGCGTTTTGTGAGAAAGTAATCCAAAGTTTTCGCTTCATATAATTTGTATATATGATATTTCGTGATGATATGATATACGCTTGCCGAGGTCCGTCTGTGGATGGGTGACCATTTGTAATATATCGCGACTCCTCCGTCTCTCGGAAAGAATGTTAAGCCGTTGGTCCCGGTTGTTATTTGTAGATCCTTTGACAGTCGTTACGGGTAGTCAAAAAACCCTAAAGTCTGACAACCAGTTTAAGCAAGGGGTATTGTGTTGCCCAGTAACTGGGTTGTGGAGGTCAGATAGGCATTCGCTCCATGTAAAACACTGGTATTCAGCTGCATCTGGTTATACTGGAAGCCGACCCCAACATAGTTGGGAAAAGGGTAGCCAGATGATGATGATGATGATATGAGCTTTTTTATTCAAATCTTGGCAAGTACCACCGCGCCGTTTTAATTTATATGTACTTCCTAAGTTTATTATGTATATCACTGATATGATGATGGAATACATTGTAAGGTAACGTAGACTTAAATCATTATTAGTTGGAAATCGCCTACCCACGTTGAGCAAGCGTCATCACGTTTGCTCAAGGCGGGTAGGCGATTTCAAACTTACTTCTGTAACGAACATTTGGCACCACGCTGCGCAGTGAGGCAATTACAGCCATTATTATTACAATGGTTGGTAAGGCCACTAAAAGGCATTTTGAACATACATATTATCATACTTTTAATATAATACCTACACTAAATCAGCCCAATTCATCCGTTCAACTGAAAGGACGAGTACACATATCATACACAACTGGTGTTTTTTATGGACAAAACCAGAATAAGTGTAGTTCCTAACGTTCATACCTTCACTACATGAGAAGGAGCCTTACCCTACAATGGAACAACAAATAAGAATGATTCTTTATTTAATATGTGAAAGAAGGACAGTCTTATTATATTATAAATTAATCAATTTCCACACAATGAAAAAGGTTACAGTAAAACGGGGTGAATCGAAAAGCCAGGGTGAATAGAAACAAAACTTTGAAGGGCATTTTCGCGTTAGTAAGACATTGTTTATTACTATTAGGACTCTTATTTTTTTTAAGGAATTGAAATGGTTAATTTCAACACCTTGTAAGTAATTAATAATGAAGGATCAACGATTAAATCTCATTTAAAGTTTTGTTTCTATTCACCCTGGCTTTTCGATTCACCCCGTTTTACGGTACCCTTTTATTAATTAACTTAGCCTAGTATCACATTAGCTGTTTCTTAATTAACTCCATCAATTTACAAACTAACTAGGTTATAGAATAACCGTAACTGACAGTTCCAATTAAAAGTTCTAACACTCTGATAAACTTTAATTAATGTGTTGTCACTTTCACTACTGTTATTAAAGGTCAGCTCGGTTTTCCCACTCACTCTTGTGCAGCTGTCATTAGTTAGTAAGAGACGCCGTACGGAATGGTAAGAGGCAATAAATATGTCTTGTAGCATTAGGTTTGCTATGCGAAATTGATATCAGTTCTCGTTGGAGTTTTGGGAGTTGTAGATCGTTACTCAAGATTTAGTGCATTCATGTTTAAATATCATTTCCCAATACAGCCGCCATGATTTAGAATTATGTTTGTTTTGCTTTTGCCCGCGGCTTTACTCGAGTTAGTGTAGATTTTGTCAATCCGTCGGGAATAGTACCTTTTTGTGGATGGAAGGTAACCTATTTATTTTTATGTAACCCTGACGCGCCTGATCTACATACTTCGCTGGCTCGCGTCTTTGTGCTAGACAACTACTGCCGCGGTAGAAAGCACAAATGGGCAAAATTAAAACGATTAAAAAAAACATTTTAATTAAAGAATAAATAAATAAACTGACAGCGTATTTGCAATTATTTTTGATGATGGTGAAAGCGTAACAAACAAATAATGAAATGATGCTATGTAAGCAACACTGCTCAATTTGTACTGCTCAATACTTTAGGTGTAAAATCGCTTTTGAATCTAGCGTAACGCAACGTTTGTATGATAATGACTGTAATACTGTTACTACTTCCAAAGTTTTATTATTAAGCTAAGGCACAGACGTACACATATGAGAAGAATTCTTCAGGTTTGAGGGCAAAAACAGCTGCGAAAGTTCAAGATGATCTATTTTCTTCTCTCCCTATTTGATTCTCTTTCTTTCTCTATGAACGTCTACTCTTGGGAGATAGACAACGTTAATATGCACACACGTATCCACTCGAAGAAAGGAACAGAAATGTGTGGATTTTACTGAATAAAAAAACACGATCTGAAACACAGACACATAAAACCATTTTAAGGCCAAGAGTATTCATTTTAATCCCCACACGGTGTCATGGATATTTTATTATACTCTTTGTAAAAGAAAGCTCTTGCTATTTTAATTTGAATTAATACGCTGTGTCACGCTTTTTAATATTTTAACTCTTTCTCCCTGTGCACGTTACCAGTTGACTAAGTAATTGCAAAAAGCCTAACCAATTAGGTTTTTAGAAACTTTAGAAATATTTTTGGAATGGGCATCTCGCAGTTTATCCTTTAGGGATATTTACTGCTCAACCGAACTTTTAACATGGAATATTTATCCTCACGGTTTTTAAAGCTTGTTGGACTAAATGGTCGGACAAAACACATGTCAAGTTATTTGATGGTTGGTTCTCGTCTCACCAATTACCACAAATCTTTTTTTCTTAGCCTTTATTGTCCCACTATTAGGCAAAGGCCTCCCCCATAGCCTTCCAGTCCTGTCTCTGTGCGGTTTCTCCGGCCAATCTTTTGCAAACGCGTCTAAGTCGTCACAGATTACATAAAAATAATATTGGCCTGTCAAAACCGTTTGTTTTCTAAGAATCGATTGTGAGTTCGACAATATATGTAGAATCTGTAGACCACATTTTACTAAATTTTTGTACCCGTTTATTGCGTTTCCAGTCAAGAGTTAATGAAAATGGCTACCTACAATAATGAACGCAAATATTATTCCGAGCCGAACCTAATACATACTAGTCAAACGGAAAAATTCTATACATTACCTACCTGTATTTTTACAGACAACCTTTTTAGTAATTCCCACTTTAAAATTCCAGGGCGCGTAAAAACTCTTTTTTATTAAAATAATCCGTAACAACCTTTTATACTTTTGCTCAAATTCATTACGGACTTTATGGTTTTTAATACGAATATAAAACTGAAACCCGAAATAACCTTTATCCTAATTAAGCATACCTTCATTTAATTTTAGGCAAATAAAATGACACCTGCAAATAAGATTAGGTTATGAATTAAAACAGACGGTACAACAGAGCTAAGGCTCGTTTACACGGTAAGTGTTTCTCGTCCGTTTTTTTGGCGAGAATGACCAACAATTGTTACGCGAGAAACTTTCTCCGTGTGAATGAGCCTCTATATTCTGTAAAACAATGTGATGAGACTTTGATGGACATTCAAAAGACGTAAGAGCAAAGCAGTGGAACCTCCGTATTTTCCTCCTTGCATGTACAATGATCTCAAATTCTCATAGAGCGAATTTCCCATAACGTACAGAGGCCAGCGTATCAAGTTACCCCAATCCGTCAAATTTCTTTGAAAGTTATTCAACGTTATTACAAAAGAATAAGCTTCATGTTCAATTGGCGTCTGCACAAGAACTTTCGTGTTGTAAAGAGGGAATAAGAGCATGGAGCATGTAAAAACAAGATTGAAATAAATAAAATAAATAAATAATGCTGGAAAATCCACACAGCATCATCTAGCCCCAAGCTTAGCAGAGCTTGTGTTATGGGTACTAGATGACTGATATACTTAATACAATACATTACTTAGATAGATATGTTTTAATATACATAGCAAATACCCAGAACAATTCCCGCCTTAGGACAAATGTAGATCGTACAAACATTTGTCCCAAGGCGGGAATCGAACCCGCATCCTCCTTCAACGCAGGCGGACCTTCACCCGCTGCGCCACATAGGTCGATTTGGGAAGGTATCACTGCTGACGTCTGTACCACAATTTTACCATCTAACAAATTTGTATTGCATTTTCCACATTGCATTTCACAATAATACCATAGCAATTAAAATCTATGATATCGTCAAGATGAAGTCATAAACTGAAACTGTGGAGTTACCGACTCCGCCATATGTTGCATAGTTATTACACTTTGATTAATTGTTTCCTTTAACAAATATTTCGAGTTTAATATCACTTACAAATGAATAAGGGTGTTGTTGCACGTGGTGTAGTCTAAAAATATCTTCTGTAGCATTCAGAACTTTGTTTTGAGCTGTAGTTTTTAGTGGAGGCCATTAGTTTTAACTGACAAGCTAATAAGTAATTTTGAAAGAAGACTGGGTGAAATTTTAATTTAATGACGTCATTTATTTCTTTATATCGTATCGCAGCAACGTTTTAGTTCGGAGCGTAGGTATAGCTTTTCAATTCTACTTTTATATGCGCATAGGAGAGATAGGTCACAACTCAAAGCTGTAATGACCGATTCTACAAAAGGCCTTTCCAGACTTTGCCCTGTATTGTAAGGCTCACATAATATCTTTATATAATGTTTGAACATTGAAAAGAGACCATGTAATGGTGATAACGATCTGGCAATCGTAATAAAATGCCAGACAGTCGTGGGTATTATCGGTAAAAAATGAAATATGTTATTTTTATTTGTGTTTTTTTTATCTTAGTTGGGTATTTCAAATAATTTTGTAAAAGTATACCTATGCCTATATATATATATATATATTATTTGTATATCTATTAGGAGCGCAATTATTGATTTGTAGTGTTATATGGTGGTAAATACATTCCCTTTCTCTCATAAAAGGACTTTGTTTCATAAAAGGTTGAACTAGCGCACGTAGGAGTGTGAGATTAATCAGTTTTTTTTTTTGTAACGTTCCCCCACACTAAGAATTTCTCCTGTGTCGTGGGTGCGTTTACAAACATTTGAAGTCACATACACGAACAGCCAGACCCGGAACAACTACCTGTAGGCCATACAAATATTTGTTCCGCGCGGGAATCAAACCCACGATACGCGGCGCAGCAGTCGATCGCTCAGCCACTGCGCCAACCGTGCCGTCTATTAATGTTAATACCTATACTGGTTCTGATTAATATGGAGAAGGAGTATAGAAAGCGATATCTGTCTAATATCCACCACTGACCGACCACTGGTACCTAAATATAAATAAATAAATAAATAATGCTGGACAATCCACACAGCATCACCTAGCCCCAAGCTAAGCAGAGCTTGTGTTATTTTTTTTATTTTTATTTTTTTTTATTTTATTTATTAAAGGGATAACAAACAGCTACAACATACATATAGCATTCATAAAATATATAAAACTATAAAACAATGCTGCAGCCCACTACATTATCCACATATAAACTATTTTATAGACACAGTGAGCCACTAAAGAACAATAACACAGTTCAATTAGAGCTTAAGAAAAAATTAATTGACTTATTAATCGCAATTTCATTGAATACAATAACCATAACAATAACAATTTAATACTAATTCATTTAAACATTCGTTACAATTTAATTACATTAACAATACAATAATAAAATACAATTCAATTCATTTAAAATAATTATACAACTTAATTACAAAAATAATTTATAATTAAATTTAATTACAATAATAATTTAATAACATTTGATTTAAATTTAGATTTTGTGCATGCAAATATTTCAATATCCATAAAATCTGCATTGTATGATTCCGACATTCTATGAATAGGGCAGCGTAGGCCAGAGTTCGTCTGACAAGCATTTACTGCAAACAGGGTACCAGCACGGACTCTGCGCACATTAATAGTTCGGGGGACCGAATAACACAGCCTACTCGTGAGATCTATGGCATCAAAATTGTTGTGAACAATATCATATAGTACACTGGCCTCCAGATACTTACGTCGTTTCTCCAAGCTCACAAGTTTGTACTCGTTAAGTAACTGAGGGTACGACAAGGAAGCTTTTGTCCTATGACACCTGTAATACATAGTACGGAGGAACTTGCGCTGAACCTTCTCTATCAAGGCAATATACTTTTGATAGAAGGGATTCCAAATAGTGACTGCATACTCCAGCTGAGAGCGGATGAGCGTTTTGTATAGATAGAGATAGGTTGAGGTACGCTTGAACTCCGTTGAAGACCTCATTACAAAGCCGTACAATTTAAACGCTCTATTGACTATGTCTTCGACATGCTGGTTTAAGGATAGCTTGTCATCAAAGAGCACACCTAAATCTTTAACTACGGAGATGTTATTCAGGGAAATATTATTAAGGCGGTAACAGTAATTTATAAGGAATTTATTCTTGGTAAAGCGTACATAATTACATTTGGGGATACTGAGATGCAACTTATTGATAATACAATAGTCAGTCAGTCTATCTAAATCCTCTTGAAATGAAAGGCACTCATTTACATTACGCAAAGACTTGAAAATCTTTAAATCATCAGCGTACAACAAAATACTGGTTTTTTTAAAACATTTCTTAATATCATTGATGTAGATGATGAATAAGAGAGGACCCAGAATCGAGCCCTGTGGGACTCCAGAAGTAATGCCAACAGAAGAAGATAGGTGACCATTAACCGCAACCCTTTGTGACCGGTTTTCGATGTAAGACATAAACCAACGCAATAAATTTCCGCGTATTCCATTAAATGCAATTTTATTTAGCAGGATTTCATGGTCGACCTTGTCAAAAGCCTTTTTGAAATCTGTGTAAACTGTATCTACTTGCAAACGCTTATGGTTATGGGTGCTAGATGACTAATATACTTAATACAATACATTACATAGATACTCGTAGATATTTTTTTATACATAGCAAATACCCAGAACACCCGGAACAAATATTTGTAGATCGTACAAACATTTGTCCCAAGGTGGGAATCGAACCCGCAACCTCCTGCGTCGCAGGCGGACCTTCGCCCGCTGCGCCATATCGGTCGTCAAATCTTATATCATAAAATATAATTTATTTTAACAACTATTTTGAATTTGTTTAACTTTTAATTTTATTATGATTTTAATTCAATAAGGTTTTCGATAATAATTTTGTTTCGTTGAGAACTTTGTTTCTGTCTGTGATTTTAATGTTTTATTTCAATTTTTAGTTTTAATTTGGCCTGAGGAGCCCGATTGCTCTGTGTGTATCAAATTATACATTTAATCAATATGTAGTGCATGATGTGCTTACCTGTAAGAGATTGATACACCTGACCCGATTTGATTTAATGTAACCCATAATTGTTTGAGTGTACTCAATTGTAGGTGAGCCAAATAAATAAATAATATCATAATTTCAGTTTATTGCTAGCTTCATCGCCTTCGTTTCTTTTATCATCTTCTGTCTTTGATATTTGCTACAGAATGCCCAACTAATGCAAATAATCCATCAATGGACAACTTTCATACTATAGGCAAAATTGATGGCTTGAAGTTGCAGACGCGCAGTATTTTTTCCTCATTCAAACTTTTTGTTTATAAGTGTTTGGTAGCCTTTTGTGGTAAACAGATCGCTTGATTAGCAAATAGAATCCATTAGTTTGACCTGGGCAAGTACCAACGTGACTTTTTCAATTCATATGTACTTTCTAAGTTTATCTTGGACATCACTGACATCGGTGAAGGAAAACATCGTGTGGAAACCTGGACGTATAATTAATATAAGTCTGAAATCACCAACCCGTCTCGAGCAAGCGTGGTAATTAATGCTCGTGCCTTCTCTGTATGAGAAGAGGCCTTTGCCCTGCAGTGGGACAGTAACAGGCTGGTAGGTAGTTTGACCTCGTCTATTTATTTTTTTATACAGGATGGAAGGGTCGCACAAACTGATAGTTTGAGTTTGCAACATGGATCCTGGACCTGAAATTTTTGAAATAATTAAAAGTCATGAGCAAATCATCATTTCTGTAAACCCAGTGATGCGTTTATGTAAAATTAAATATCTCATCAAAAACCACAAAATCATCAATAAACATCATCGTCTCATCTCAACTCATCATCATTATCGTCTTTCATTAAAAATCTCATTCCGGTAGGTAGACATCATGTTTTTTTACAATTTGAAGTAAAAAATAACATGTCAAAAAATCGTAGCAATTAGGAATAGGTAACTTAAAATTAAATTCAGAAAGATCAGAAAGGTTTTGACGGAGGGCGAAAGTCCGCCTGCGACGCAGGAGGTTGCGGGTTCGATTCCTGCCTTGGGACAAATGTTTGTACGATCGACAATGTTCCGGGTGTTCTGGGTATTTGCTATGTATACCTAATAAAAATATTTATCTATTTAATGTATTGTATTGAGTATAACAACCATCTAGTACCCATAACACAAGCTCTGCTTAGCTTGGGGCTGGATGATGCTGTGTGGATTGTCCAGCATTATTATTTATTTATCTATCACCACTTGAGATCGGCTCGACCGATTTGCCCATTTTCTTTATGGGGCGTTCGACTGTAAGGACAAGGTTTGTAAAGAACAACGAATTTGCAAAGTACTTTTGTGTGAGAATCTAAATAAATTTAATAAATTTTTTAACATGTGCAAAGCTGGGGCGGGTTGCTATGATAACAGTGAAATCACTTTGGAATTAAAAATGGTTTCCAGCTAAAAATTTGGCTTTTTGATATCCGCTCCGGGAAATATGAGCATTCAGAATAAATGTTTTACCATACTGAATGAAGATGTAGAGATAAAAAATGAAAGGGGTATGTTTAGGTGGCTTGGTCACGATGGTAAAGATGATTAAAAAAATCTATTTGTTCTTCTTTTTCTTCTTTTCTTTTTTCTTAAAAAAAAAAACGTTGCCGCACACTAGGAATTTCTCCTGTATCATGGGTGCGTTTACAAACATTTAAACTCACATACACAATCAGCCAGACCCGGAACAATTACCTGTAGGTCATATAAATACTTGTTCCGTGCGGGGATCGAACCCACAACAAGCGGCGCAGCAGCCGATGGCTCAGCCACTGCGCCAACCGTGTCGTCAAATCGAGCTATTTACAAGGCAGATGTGAGTGGAAGGAAAGGAAGGTCGCCCGAGAAAGACATAGACTGACCATTGGTAGTACTCGCACTGACCTTTCCAAAGAACTCATAGTACACCAGTCAGACAAATGTATATATAAACGGAATCGAAGCAAAATAAGTATGTAAGGGTCGTAGCAGGTCCCGAGTCAACGGCGCATCGTGTTCCGCGCCTCAAGGAGACGTGTCAGCAAAATTAGCGGGGCCCAATAGGGGGCCGAAGCCTGCCGGGGTTAAGCGATGTTCGTAAGAGCTACCATGACCTTGGAACGTTAAGGGCAAGGACGGAACACGGATGGGTTTTAGTTAGTAAAAGTCTGACACGCCCTCCCGTTCTACCCACAACTGGAGAAGTCATTGGATGATTTCCCATCCATAAAAAAAAGTGTCATAACAGCTGGAGCAATGAAGTTACTGCCTACTCCAATGGAAAAAGCGTGAGTTAAATATGTATATATATGTGTATTCGTATGTAAATTAATATGTAGTAGTAGTAGTACCAGCCTATTACTGTCCCACTGCAGGGCTAAGGCCTCTTCTCATACAGAGAAGGCACGAGCATTAATTACTACGCTTGCTCAAGACGGGTTGGCGATTTCAGACTTATATTAATTAAAAAAGTCCAGGTTTCCTCACGATGTTTTCCTTCACCGATGTCAGTGACGTCCAAGATAAACTTAGAGAGTACATATGAATTGAAAAAGTCACATTGGTACTTGCATTGGTTAAAGGAACCCAGGACCTCATGCTCAGCAGTAACGCTAGCATCCACTAGACCAATGAGGCAGTTCAAGCCAGGCTATATACGCTTCGCATCAGTCACTCCCATTCATTATATCACTTCCATTTTTATTTCTTCTGTCCTAATTTAACACAAAAAAGTTTTCATTCCATGAACAAAAATAGCTGGCAGTTTGACGATTACAGTTATAAGTGAAAATTCAAAATTCAAAATTAGAATTTCATTTGTTTATCCTGTTAATGAAATGATTCACTGTTTTGAGACAAATGTGTGTTTGGAGTTGGAGCAAATTTCACCTTTGTAAACTAAAAATAAAAACTGTCCAGCATTATTTATTTATTTATTTTTGTTCTTTATTTATTACTGTGACTTTGGAAGGTCTGAAAAAGTTTTTTTTCTAAAACATAAAGGTACTTCGCCCTCAGAAGCCTCCCAAGTGTTGGCATTGCTAGATTCTGGACTTAGTCAGCGTGTTGTGGCTAAAAGATTGCATCTAAGCCTGTCCTCTGTTTGTTGAGTCTACAAACGCTATCGGGAGACTGGTTTGTTCACGCGCCGTTCAGGATCTGGCAGGAATCGGGCAGCATAGCATAAATATCTCAATGTAAGAGAAACTCATTCATTTTGCTAAAAGCCTTGTATTTACATATCATTAGTGCCAAACGTGATTCCAAATGACGTGGAACAAAGATATATTACTCTGTCGAGGGTCTGTAGTAGAAGTATCGTAAAACGGGGTGATCTACAAATTACTCAAACGCTCAACGTGCTTTCTGAAGCACGGAGGAGTCTCAATATGTAATGAACGGTCACCCATCCACAGACTGGCCTCGCAAGTAGTTTTACCGACTGTTTTTATTTAGCCTCCTCTTTGACATCATGTCAGTAACAATTATGTATATACATATAAGTATATTAATTAACGTGAAAATCACATTCAAAGTTTTGGCTTGATTCATCCCGTTTTACCGGTATATTATGTTTTGGAGACTTTTAGCAAGGGATTCAGTTACTCAAACACATAGTTTCAAAATTAGGATTTGTTTTATAAGATAACAGTTGATTGGTGTTTCTGTAATGTTTTAACAAAGAGGAGAGGTATTGGAACTCTTTGAAATTTTATCGGATGTTTTACGTTTAGTTCTCTACTAGTGTTTAATTAACTAACGATGTGTCGGTACAAAGCGATGATATTTACGTTTAAATAAAAGTCCGAAGAACTAAACTTGGGAAATAAAGCTAGTTTGATTAGATAATTTTGAACCAAATTCCATTTCTTTATTATTTTTTCTATCCAGTGATTCAAATTGACAAAAAAATCCTTTTTTTACATTTTAAGTGACGAATAAATAGGAGGACGTTCTCAATTCGCCACGTAGATTTAAATGGAATTAACACGCCATTTTAACAGTATGTACGATAGGAACCTAACTTTCCTGCGGTGTCGAGTATTTAGATTTATAAAAGGGTTTATTACTATACGTACTGAATTACTTACGTCAGCCAATCAAATGTAAAGTAAAGTAAAGTACCAGCCTATTACTGTCCCACTGCAGGGCAAAGGCCTCTTCCAATCAAATGGCTGTCTATCATCTACCTTGGAGTCATTGTACTGGTGATTATGAATAAATTGATTATTTAAATGTCTAAATGTTTAGAGGTCGCAAGCGCTACTGCTGAGCATGATATGCTTGGTTGGCAAAATGTTGGTGTGCTACAAGTACCTACACCTCTGCCATACCCTTCAGGAACGACCAGAGTGATGCAAAGTTTAAGTTAGTTTAAGTTTACTAGAGAAGGAAACCTGAAATCGCGAAAACGCTCAGAAGTTCCGATGTTCAAACGCACAGTACCCAAAGTTCTTTTACTTCTTTCTAAGACTCTAACTTTGAACTAAGTTCAGAGAAATCTGAATGCAAAAGAAAATCCAGATTGGATTAAAACACAGGTCATTAGTAGGTGCCCGTGTTATAGAAAGGTCCACAAATGTTTTTGCTGACACACAATCTGGGGATAGGGCTGAAAAGTTATTATAACTTGTTACACAATCCCTTTTTTGTTAACGACGCGAATCGTTGATTGCGACAAAATTTTGAATTGTTTAAGTTTCGGAGCAAATATTTCATTTTTGTTCATTTGCCTTTTTAATTAAGTTAACGTGTTGAGTGTGTGATTATTTTCTTCAAAGAATTGCGTTTTTTGCTTTTATGGAAACAATAAGTTTAAAGTTGATGTGACAATGTGTTCTCCATGTTGAGGTAGGCGTGGATTATCGGGTTGCAAGGTAGTATTTCAATAAAATAACACTTGTTACAATAACGTCACTTATGACTCTCGATAATAGAAACAAACACTTCACAAAATAACTATAGTTCGGTAAGATTAAGAGAGATGCATCCAAAATATAACGTCCACTGAGCAAGTGATTTGACGCGCACTTCACCATGATCCAAAGTCAACTGCTCGATTTACAAGATGGCTGCCTCACCAGTGCTCGGTGTTCGTTCTTGACATCGACAGTCGTATCAGAAGTCAATTGACAGTCCAGAAAAGCGGAGACGCCCACAAGTTAAATAAAGAATGACACAAAAATTGTAACAGCTGTGACGTCATAGGGATAAATAACGTTGAGTTTGATTACTTACGAATCTTGCTTTTCATAATATTTTTACCTACTTAAGTGGGTTTTTTTTCTCTTAATTATGTAGTCGATGATTTTGGTGCCCGGTAAAACTCGAATGAGTTCATTTTGGCATCCACTTTAATGTATAAAATTATGTGTGTATACTACTGCATAGTAATAAAAAAACCGGAATCAGAACGTCAATTAATTTCAAAAATATTTTCATTCATGATAACTAACACTGCAGGAAAATTAGCCCTTTTTTTGTACTTCGAAAAAAAACCTATTTATTTTTATTCGAAAGTAAAGAGGTTTAATGTTTCCATTAATTCGGACCTATTTTTGTACATCCCTAACTCGTCACACAAATGACAGTTCTTTATAACCCTTTCCCTTCATAACAAAACAACATAAAATAAAAAAAACGAGCGTTCTTAACGATCATGCATGAGGATAGACGAGATAAATCTCTATACACAAACACATCCTAGAATAACAAACAGTTAAATTATTCCTTAATGGCAACATCCAATGATTTTTTAGTAGTACCGAAATAAATTAGAGGAGTCTTAGCTACACTTTCAGGGTTACCGGAACTATTTTATTACCTTGGGGCTATTGTACGTATATTGATCTCACTAACTTGTACTCGCGACTTTTTGTAAACGGGAAGTATACAAAATTCCACGCATATTTGAATCGGATTGTGTTCACTATTTCATGGGTTTCATTTTTTGCCTAGAACCCTAACTCTTTATCTAAAATATAAGTAGTCTTAAAAAATGAATCCTTGTAACATCAGCTATCTGAAGCGAAAATTGGACAAGACTAAAAAAAATGTTTTTAATAATAACAATAAATCTTTTGTTTTCAGACAGAGCCCCGAAATACCGCATTTTCACAATAATGCAATTACGCATCTAGAAAAAACTGTTATTTTGGCATTACAAACAGACACTTCAATTGTATTTTTTTGTGTTGAT
This sequence comes from Phlogophora meticulosa, assembly GCA_905147745.2. Taxonomy (NCBI): domain Eukaryota; kingdom Metazoa; phylum Arthropoda; class Insecta; order Lepidoptera; family Noctuidae; genus Phlogophora; species Phlogophora meticulosa. The sequence goes on along the minus strand of LR990528.1, from coordinate 5,619,710 downwards.
GCTCTTAAAAGTAATTGTGGCCTTATCTTATATTGCCGGAAATGTCTCAGATAGGTTGATACGTAATAAAAACACAATAACAAGAAAATTTACTTTGTTATGTCATCAACATCATCATCATTTCAGCTAAAAAGTCGTCCACGGATATTAGGAATGTAAGAAATGTATTGTTTTATTTTTTAGGTAAGTATAGTTATACATTTTGATGTTTGGCAGTTAAGTAGTTAACAAGGCCTATCGAAACGTTATTTTTTTATCATGTTGATCAAGTCGTTGAACTCCAAAAGACCTGAATTGACTTACATGATTATCGACAAATGCGTGAACCGACTAGACAGATCCTGTGCTTCTTTTCTTAAAATACCGTGTCAAAAACTCATCTGCATGGTCCTTATATGATCTCTCCAAGATAATGACTAGATTTAAAAGAGACTGTCACCTCTTATTTGTTTCGGTGTTTCTTTTCAGAGTAGTCAGATACCAAACGCCGATCATCTAGTATTCGAAATCTTCAGCTTACTTAACGTGGTAAATAAAACTAATGTACAAAAATTAAAACCATAATTTACCATAAAGATAAGTTTTGATAGTAAGTGAAGCTAAAAATAATCTAGTGATGGAATTTTGATGATACTCCATCATCAAAATTCCATCACTAGATTATTTTTACAAAAAGAGGTTATCCCAAAAAAAAAAGCATTAAATAAGGTCCATTACAAAAACACGCAGTGGACTGAGTAAATGTTTTTATACATAAACCGAAACCTTTTTGGAACCACATTGCGATCGGATTGTTTGATTTTAGATTATGCTAATGCTGACACACTGTGCAGTGACATGTGGTTGGAAACAGTTGCAGTTTATAGTGCTTGTTTTTAGAACTACTGACCGTATTTGAACATCGAACGTGGTACGGATTTGAATGATGCGTACTGTGACGTCATGGTACCGTAGGAGTTATTTTTTGGTTGTTACCAGTTCTGGGCTAAAAGGAATTGTTACAAATGCTTGGGTAAGTAGTCGAACAACGTATATGATTGCAATAACATAATGATATTTTTTTAATTATACATATATTTTGTAATCCCATTTGGTAATTGATATTTTCTTTGATAACAATTTTCTTTCTTAGGATTTTTTCCTGCATCCTGGGTGCGTTTAAAGAATATTTAAACTCACATACAGAAACAGCCAGATCCGAAACAACTAACACAAATATGTGTTCCGTGCGCCACTGTGTTTGTATTTTGGGTAGGTAAAATAAAAGAAATATTTTAGTAATAAGATTATCATATTAATATTTTAGCAAAAATACGTTAAGTTTCAGTAGTAGGTAGGTACCTAGTAGTTCAAGTATTTGCAGTATTTCATTTCATCTCGATATGAATCTAATTCATGTGTTTTCGAAACCTAAATATCACTGTTTTTGCGGCAATTTAGACAGTTTATTTTTGTTCAGATTTCAGACAACAGTGGCTTGATAGAACAAATTTATCCCTAGGCTAGCGTTATTTCTAGATCAAAACAAAGGAATAAATATGCAAACAGAATTATTGGTACATAAAGAAAAGTGTCCGTAGGTGGCTTAGTGCTACCTACGTCGATATAATATTTTTCCATTCCCTAACTTTTATTCAGGTTATTGGTCAAAGAAAAACAAATTCAGCATTCTAGGTCCCACCTACGCAATTGATCAATGATCTTTATAATATCATCAGCAATATTTCTATCTTTTCGAAATTCGAATCAAACAGGTACAGAAGCACACACATCAAGCTACCCCAATGTGTCAAATTTCTTTGATAGATTTCCAACTTTATTGCAAAAGTATAAGGTTCATGTTCAATTGGGAAAATTTTACATTTTGGGGTAGCTTGATGTGCTGGTGTCTGTCAATATTAATGGAACTTGAAAAACAAAATTCATATTTCGAATTCAACTCTCAATTCCGTGCACACGTCAAATGGAAAAGTAAAATTTATTTATAGTTATCCAGAGAGAGAGAGTAGTCAGTGAAACTTTTAACTTAAATTACCTACAAAATAAAAATTGGTTGGCAAAACTGTAAAATAGGAAGTGCACGACAGAATATCCTTTGTGCTCATTTCCTTTTCATATCTGGCTACCTCTTGGCAGGCGTCCAACATAAGGGTAACGGATACAGCCAGTTATTGTGTCAGCAACGATATCTGCTTTCTTGCTATTTTTTCGCTTTAAGGTACTCCCTCACTGTGAGTACCCGCCTGTAATGTAACAATCACAAATTCGTTTTTGAATATGACTGGCGAGCATTCGTCTGTAATGTAACAATCACTGACTGTTTTTTGACAATGTTTGTTTCGTATTTTCATAATGTTGCCGATTCTCTTATTAACTATCTTTACACAATTTAGAATACTTCCATCTCTTTCTCTCTTACAAACAAGAATTGGGCGGATATTTATAAGAGCTGTAAATTTTAGTCGAACCGAAATATATATTATCTAAAAATCTGAAACAAGCATAGTTGAAATTTAGAAAGAATCCACCAAACACATGGTCAAGTTCAAAGCATAAAGTAACTTGACATCTCTAACTATACCCATTTCTATTGCCGTCCTTTTTTCAGGCTTGGATATCAGAAAGAGACGTCAATTCTCTAATTTAAGTTTTTTTTTTTGCTAACGTATTGTGTATTGATGTTTAAAATTGTCACATTACAGGTTGCGCACTGTGCTGTGCTCGGTTCTCCTCACTCATTGATGTTATATTCGAATCTGGATTGCTACATTACAGGCCAGAGCTCCTGGTGAGGGAACACCTTTTGGTAACTTAGCCGTGCGATAAGATGAAACGTTGAAGAGAAGCAGGGGCGATACTGCAGTCTGATCTGTCATTCAAGTAGAATACATAATTTTTCGTCAACAAACGCGAAGTCGTGGTGGTCTAGTGGTTAGAACCATCTATATGGCACGAGGCTCTTGGTTCAAATCCTGGCTAGTACCTGTGTGAGTTTTTAATTAAATGTAGGTCTTTCTTAGTTTACCTTTGACGTTACTGGCATAGGTGAAGTAAAACGTCGTGAGCAACCCTGGACTTATAATTAATATAAGTCTGATATCGCCAATACGTCTTGAGTAAGTTTGGGGATTTATGCTCGTGCCTTCTCTATATAAGAAGAGGCCTTTGCCCTGCAGTGGAACAGGCTGGTACAATTATTTATAATTATAGGTATAAAGACGTATTCGGAGAATCGAAAGGGAAAGGTGTAAGGTTTACTTTGATAGGTTAATGAACGAGGAGAATGAATGGAATGGTATGCTTCAAGAGACACAGGTAAATATGGGTTTGGTGAGAGAAATTAGCATGGATGAAGTTAGGAATGCAGTTAGAATTATGAAAAATGGAAAAGCTATGGGCCCAGATGATATACCAGCAGAAGTATGGAAGGTATGAAAAGAAGATGGATGTATGTGGCTGACTTTATTCTTCAATAAGTTGTTGCATGAGGAAGTGATCCCACAAGACTGGTGCAATAGTTCACTAGTGCCCATCTTCAAAAATAAAGGGGACGTACAGGACTGCAACAACTATCGAGGGATAAAGCTCCTGTCACATAGTATGAAAGTATGGGAGAAGGTGATAGTGAAAAGATTGCGAGAGGAGAGTGAAATTACCCCAAGTCAATTTGGGTTTATGCCAGGTCGAGGAACAATGGACGCCACCTTTGCACTCCGCCAGCTGTGTGAGAAATACAGACGTGCACATAAAAAGATGCTGGATGCGGCAAGCTGAAGACAGGGTGCTATGGCGCTCATTAGGAGAGGGCTATGTCCAGCAGTGGACTAGTATAGCCTGATGATGATGATGATGATGATGACATAAAAACTTGCATATGGTGTTCATTGATCTGGAGAAACCGTATGATAGGGTGCCCCGGGAGGTGTTGTGGTGGGCCGTGAAAGAGAAAGGTGTGCCTGGGAAGTATGTGGAGTTAATTCGTGCAATGTACAGCCGGTCTAGGACGTATGTCCGATCGGCTGCTGGCAACACCGACAAGTTCAGTGTGGCTGTAGGACTGCACCAAGGGTCGGCATTAAGCCCTTACCTCTTCTTGTTGATAATGGACGCTCTGACGTCGGACATACAGGAAGAGGCACCCTGGTGCATGTTATTTGCCGACGACATTGTTCTTGTCGGTGAAGATGGACCTGAGATCCAGAGCAGACTGGAGAAATGGCAACAGAGGCTGGAGAGTGTGGGCTTGAAAATCAGCAGAACCAAAACTGAATATATGTTCTGCGATTTCAGCGGTCTCTCCAGTCCTGAAGCAATGTCGCTTAACAGCGTGAACATTCTCCCGGTCTGTTCCGACTTTCGGTATCTCGGTTCACTCGTGCAAAGTGACGGAGAAATAGATCGGGCTGTCAAGCACCGAATTAACATAGGGTGGATGAAATGGCGGCAGGTAACGGGAACAACCTGTGACCCCCATATTCCCCTTAAACTTAAGGGGAAGATTTACAAAAGAATGGTTAGACCTGCTGTCTTGTATGGATCAGAATGTTGGGCCGCAAAAGGCATGAATGAAAGGCAGTTACATGCAGCTGAGATGAGAATGCTGAGGGGGATGTGTGGTGTTACGTGAATGGATAGAATAAGAAATGAGTATGTAAGAGGAAGTCTGAAAGTGGCGCCTGTGACCGAGAAGTTGTGTGGAAATCGGTTGTCATGGTATGGGCATGTGTTGCGAAGGGATGAGGACCATGTTGTGAGGAAAGTTTTGAGTATGAATGTGCAGGGTTACATGAGTAGAGGAAGACCAAAGAAAAGATGGATGGATTGTGTGAAAGAGGATATGGCAAGAAAAGAGGTGACCCATGAGATGACGGCAAATAGAGATGTATGGAAGAAGAAAACATGCTGCGCCGACCCCAAATAAATTGGGATAAGGGCAGGAGGATTATGATGATGATATAGGTATAAATTTCATGAATGAACAAAATCTATCTTCCGCCGACATAATAATATTGATCTCACGTCAAAAGATACGATCCATGGAAGCAAGTTTATTGTTTAAGATAAACTTCAGGAAGTTTTGGCGAAACTAAGCAACTTTTTTGTACTAATAATTATCTTGAAAATAAAATAAGAGGTAGTTCCATTGAAATTATATTGAAAGTTGACTCACACAGACTCTTACCATGTTAAACTACTTAGCAAAATAAAGTTTAGTTTGCGACAATACTTCGTCAATTTTATGAATAACTAAAATAGAACAGTAAATAAATACACATAATATGTTCAAAACATTTATTATTTTCTGCTTTCAATGTTCACACAAATTTACTAATCCCCACTTTACCTCAGTAAAGCTTTAGTAACATATAAATTACGAGCAACATCAAATTAAAATATATATTTGGTTACGACAGGTATACAGATAGAATTTTCAAATATTGTTCTAACTAAAATATAGAATTTATAACAATGAACAAGAAACAAATTCACAAAGTTTTGGTCGGAAATTTTTCGCAGACAGTAGATAAATAGAGACTTTTATAAAATTACAGTTATTTTTTATACAAATTTGATAATTCCTAACATATTTTATGCATCTTACTTATTAGAAATTGAGACGCTTAAGGCACAGCAAATTACATCTAACTAGAATATACAACTATCATAGACACTCTTGGTAACAATCTTTATTCTATTTCGCAAATTGTGATATGTACAAAAATATTTCCATCTTTATAATCTAGCATTATTATTACAAAATTGAAATTAAAAACATTCTGGGTATACATTGTATACATAATTAAATGCATTGGTGTGTGATGAAAGTAATAAATAATACAGAAATTATAAATAAACACAGCTAAAATACAACTAAACTTCCCGAACAAAAAGCAGATTACACAAAACGATACACTGAACAGAAATACGTCTTTTGAACTCCACTCAATTATTGGCACAATTTCACTATATTTAGTCTCAGTGTCAATAAGCATCGGCTCCACTTCTAGAACCGATATTCCTCAAATCAGGCTTGCGTATTGTCTCTCCGCTGCCTCTCCAGCTGTTTTCTATGACTGTGTCGTTTTCTCGCTATTATTGCTATTAATATCACAACGACTGCCAGTGCTACTGCTATTCCTACCCACCAGTAAGTATTATACGACGCCTCTTTCGTATCTACTTCTGTTTGGTCCCCGGGTGCTACAGGCTTCTTTACCTCCATAACTCCTACAGTAGACGTTTCAACGCTAAACTTAGAATTTGATTCTTCACCTGTATTGATTACGTTTTCTACTATATCTTCGTGAGTTTCTTTATTTTCTTTACCGGTTTCTTGGTTCTCTGCTGAAGATGGAATCTCGTTTTCTTCTGGTACCGGGTCGACAGTTTCAATATAATCATCGGAATTATCACTGTCCGTTGGTGGTTCTAATTGATTGTCTAGGTAGTCATCCAATAATTTGTAGTAGTCGGTTAGTCCTGTGTATTCTAGACCGTATTCTCGCTTCGCCAGTAGATCGCTGACCATCTCAGGCCAGATGGTGCCGTAGCCTTGCATCATTGCGTCTCTGTAAGCAAATTTTTAGATATAGATATTTCTAAGCAATGTTAAGTGGCTTAGTTTGTTAGAACATGAAGATGATTAACACTCACATCAATCGATCGTTGTTCTCAGCTATATGTTGTACTAAATCTGATTCGTCTGACGAAAGTTCCTCAGCAAAAGACTGATATATTTGGTATTTTAGTACTAAGCCCATGAATTTTCTGAAACAAAAGAAAATATTAGTAAGAACCTCAAAGTAATTAGAGGTCAGATATACAGTCGCTCCATTCAAAATACCGGTATACAGCATCATCCGATACGACTAGAAGCCAATCCCAACATAGTTTAGAAAAGGCTAGGCAGACGATGATGACTAGTTACTTACCCAATATACGGTTTGTTGAACATCATGTATGGGTCTCCGAGGAAGTCACTATCGCCAGTTTCAATAAACGAGAAATTCTTCCGGAAGTCGCTCCAACTACTTGGTATTTTCGCGTACGGTATAGCTCCCATTAAAACTTTTATTCTCCATTCGTCGGCTGCCAAATAGAAGTTTAGTCTGCAAGGATAATATTAAGATAAAGTATCTGTAACAGTAGAATAAGACAAAGTAACATGCTATGGTAATAAAAACTTACTTTGGTAAATCTCTCAGAGCCATTATCAATTGCAAGACAAGACGATGATTGTTGGGATTGTAGTTGAATGTTTCGAACGGGAACAGCCCAGCTTTGCTCAGAGCATGTGGGTTCACAGAAAGTAGAGACACAAAACCAGGAATAGCTTCAAACACAGCTGAAACAAACAACGCGATGAGTTGCGAACTTCTTAAAGAAATAACTTCAGAACCACGAAGGAATCTTACCAGAGTAGCGGGAAGCCTCTCTTAGTATATAAGTGTTGTTGCTATGTAAATTAATGGTTTGCTTGTAAACTATCTTCATGACTGCTTCGTGGGCTTCTATGAAGTTGGTTATGCTGACATCTTTACAAGTTACTGCTCTAACTTTGTTGGGTTTACACCAGTCGACTAAGGTTGGCGGACAAGTACTATTGAAAACCGATTCAGTCCAAATATCTGGGTCTACCTCTCCCAAGTTTAGCGCTTTGATGAGTTTTCCTGCTTGTTTAAAGGCTTCTACCCCACCTAAATTCTGTGAAATATAATTATACATTATAAATAATATCTATACATTTTCCTCAGTTACATTTTTAAGTCAATCTAAACTGAAGGCCGTTTTTTCCAGTTATTGATAATGAGGTCACCCTTACCACTTTCAGCAATAACAGGAAAATACTACCTTTTGTATTTTCTCAAAGGAATTCTCACATCATGACGTCAATTGTAACTATATATATATAGTTCTATAGCTATCTCACTAGGACACCAGTGGCGGGTGAGACCTCTTTACCGTCTCCTCAGGGATGTGTCCTAGCAAGCGTTGCATAGAGGGGGTCCCGGAGTGGCCTCTTAAGAGGTAACGGGGCCCCTTCCATGTGCTGATGGTGATCACCGGGGTGGTTTTAGTGAGGTAAGAATCCTACACTCCCTGGTCTTTTCCCCAAAAGTCCAGGTGCCTTTTGCAGGTTTCCCCTCGTCGACAAAAAAAAGGACACCAGTGGCGACGCAACCAGTCGCGTTATGAACAAAATATATGCAGCTCCATGGTAGGTACCTGACCCGGTACCTGATTGGTTGCGCCACCAACCATACAATTTTTGACTGCTTGACCATGGTTTCACGTCCAGGGTATCCCCGTGAGATACAAGCTTAAAGTAAACTTACCTTTAACTGAAGGTTTGCGTGTACTTTCTGGTATATTCCCGCATGTTTTGGCAGTAGATTTTCTATTAAATTAGACCAATCATCTCCCGTTAATGATCCTGAAAAATAGTTCTCCATTAAAGTATACATGTACCCATATCCGTTGCATTTTCTTTTTATTCGACAAAAAAAAAATTGGTTCTGAATTCGAATGTGTATATTTATTTTTCTTTTCACTGCATCACTTTTAACAGTGTAGTCCCATATTTATGGTTTTGACGACCCAATGAAATTACTTTAATTCCGGAAGTCAGTCAAGTCAGCAATAATTAAAGAAAGCAACTGAAGCCACGGACTTAGAAATTAAAATTTACACCACTTATTTTTCTATAATTTACAGTCACTTACATCTTGGAAAGACTTTGAGAGAATGTTATTGACCCAAGAGTATCTTCAAAAACTACCATTGGATTATCTATCACAAGGGAATATAAGTCTGAAGGGTCTACTACTTTCTTTGAACTAGCCCAACAATAAAAGTTTCTAGAATGTTACACTTGAAAAAGGGTTGACCAGTCCTCAGGGGTGTACCACATGCCAAACAACTTAAAGTTTTCAGAATGTGGTCTAGACATTTATAAGTAGCATACGAGTCACAAAACTTGAAATTAACCCTTACGCTGCCCAGTTCAAAAATATTTTAACTACTAAATTATTTCAAAAATATTTTAGATTTAACTTGTATGTCATAATGTTTGTGCAGATTACATAATGCGTAGGTACCTATATGGTAGGGGGGGTGATGGGCATTCACATCTCATTTATAGCTTGTTACATGTACGACTCGGGAAGCGAGTTCTGGGTACATGGAGCCGGGTGCTGGGCACTAAAAGTGTTAACCATTCTCATTCAAATAATTCATATCTTACGTCAGAAACGGATAATTTTATGTAATTATAATTATTTCTTTATGAGGAACGAACACGACGGACGTAAATTGCATACTATTATTTTTTCAAATTTAATTCAAATATCTCAAATTTAATTTTTGACGGCATTGACTGCGCGCTTCGTGTTGTGGGTTCGGCTCAGAGAACAAATATTTGTATGGCGTACAGGTAGTTGTTCCGGGTTTGGCTGCTTGTGTATGTGAGTTTGAATGTTTGTAAACCCACACGATACAGGAGAAACTGCAGCAACGTTTTTTTTTTTAAGAAAAAGAAAAATTAAATAATTCTGTCAGTTGCTATGGTTGCGTAGAAGCAGTGTCTGGTTTATTGGCTAGTATTCTCATAAAAAGTTGAACGAAACCAGTGAAATTGCCTAGGCTTAACTGCTTAACTTACCGCCTGAGCATTGAAACTATTCATTTTGTTCACCGGATGCAAGAACTTCGCTGGTTTTAATTTTAACTTCGATACAAGTTTCGCTGCGGTGTGTTCAGTGTGTGTTTTATTTAAAGAAGCTTTGTTTAAACTTTATTCCTTGGAAATACTTGCTTAAGTACTCTTAGTATTGTTATGGAATTCGCCATTATGTTTGAATTTGGTCTTATAAAAATGGGTTAAAAAGCGTGGTATAAGTGTATTAAAACCGTAGGTAAGGTGTTTATAATAAAATCCCCCATACTGCTGATTGACTACTTTACGAATAACTAATTAAATTAACCAAAAATCAATCCAGGGACTATTTCCTTCAAATTATTTTTAAATTATATTTCCTATCAAGAAATTAGCTTTAGGTTTTTGTATTATAATCTCTAAACAAACAGCTAGGCAGACACAATAGTTCATTAGTTTTTCACAGATATTATAAAAAAGAAATCAGTTTTCAATACCGCGGTGTTACATTCGTATAATAAATATTTGTAAGGCAAGGGTAGTCGTATAAGTAGTCGAAGAGGGGGTGGCAAAGAGCCTTCTTTGACTTAGATACTCTTGTATTGAATATGTATATCAACATCCTGGACAATTTCAATGTACATACGGCTCAGCTCTAATCATGTAAGAATTTTATCTCTTAGTAGTTCTTTTTTTCTTTTATTTAGGCTTTGTCCCACACTAGCAACTCCTCCTGTATCGTGGATGCGTTTACAAACATTTCAAACTCACAAACACAAACAGATGAACCGGGAGATCCTCCCAAAACCTGTAGGGCGTACAAATATTTGTTCCGTGCGAGGATCGAACCCGCGGGCCGCGACACGCAGCGCAACAGCCAATTGCCCAGCCACTGCGCCTAACGTGCCGTCCTAACTAATGAAATTTAAGTGCTTGTTATTCCCAATTACCCCACATTATATTGTATTTTTACAATGGAAACTTAAGTCTATGAGGTACTTACTCAGTAAATGTACCGGTAGGGGCTTGCCGACGGCATCGGAGCCCTTGAGCCTAAGTGCAATGTATTTGTGAAGCTTCAAGTAAAGAGGCTTCACATTTTCCCACAACTCTCGGGCCTTTAGTATGGCACCTTCGTACTCGCCCAGCGCATCCCAATATTCTTCTACGGAGTTGTAGTCTATGGATGAAAAAGGTTATTGTTAAAATAAAAACACAAACTAAATCAAATTAAGAACTGTCACAGAATAAATTATGCCATAAAGAGAATTATGTTTGGTTTATCAATTAACTGAAGCATATTCAATTAATTATATTATTTGAATAAAATATATTTATTAAGTCTTTTAAAACCGTTGGATTTCTGTAGGTCATTGTATCAGCTTAAATTAGTTACAATTATTGTAAATGAACTTTATTATTTACAAGTAAATAAATTTCTTAAACATAGAATCATATCTTTTGAGGTTGCAAGCAGGAAGGATATGGGTGTAAGAGATAAATTGTTTGTGTAGTAGGTACTTTGAATTGCATCTAAAATCATTCTTAAAATACATTAATTTCAGATCTTACGCAAAAAGACACAAAAAAAACAAAATAACTCCAGTTGTCTGCCCAGCCTGTTCCTGACCCACTCCAGGGAAAAGGCCTCTTCTCACACAGAGAAGGCACGAGCATTAATCACCACGCTTGCTCAAGACGGGTTGGTGATTTCAGACTTATATTAATTATAAGTCCAGGTTTCCTTACCATATTTTATTTCACCGATGTTAGTGATGTCCGAGATAAACTTAGAAAGTACATATGAATTGAAAAAATCACATTGGTACTTGCCCAGGTTTGAACCCATAACCTAGATAATATTCTTTAAAAGACTATATATTTCTACGATTTTTGTAAAAGACATGCATTGAATTTTAAATTTAATGAATTATTATAAGTAATTATCACTTATTTATTATCTTCCCCAACTTAGTGTTTAACTTCTATATTAAGCTTCTCGACGAAATGCCAGTTTTGCGCAGAACGAAAGTTTCGAATTTTGCCTCGTTGTGTACTTATTGACAAATCCTAAATGAGGTTGAATGATGAACTCCCAGGGCTGCCCCCGGGAGCGATCTTTATTATAATCTAATATTTATAACGAAATTAAGATTTATAATAGAAAATACGCTTTTATAAATACACTTAAATACTTAATTATAATAACGAAATATAATTTCCTTTAAAACATAAACTTTTAAGATTGGTCGGTTATAATGTCTTGTGTTACGAGATACGAGTATTCTTCTTAGAGAGATTATACCTAGATACTTCAATGGTAGGAACCAAATAATTATGGTCCATTTATATATTTTCTCAATAATTATATTTACACACAATACACAATATCAGTTGGCATATTGAATATGATAAGATTTTATCGCAACTGAGTTGTCTTGGAATAATGACACTATTTATTTTTTCATATCAAAAATTAAAATTACAAAAATAGTATAATAAACAAATGCATAAAATAATGCTTGACTGCAGCAATGAGGTAAGTCCTTTCAATGCATGCCGCGTCCAAGATGACTGCCCTTTGCATTTGACTCATAACTCAGATGTTTAGGAATAGTTTAGCTTGGTACATAATCTAAACTATATAAGTATTACCTTATTATTTGAATTCAGAGTTAGTTACACAACTAAAGTGTATTCAGCTAATGGTTCATCTTATCCTTATTCTTGTATCAGCAAATTCAACACGAACAATATGAGAATAATCGTTATTGGTCCGTAAACATTATTTTGACGTACCTACTACTATGTTACCGTACACTATTACACACCGTATACTATTAATATGTTGCCGCATATATGTAAAAAGAAAACAGTTTTTTTTTAAGAACCATTGACAAGGGTATAGCCCCAAGTCTCGTCATGGTCTTGTATTTGGGCAACAGTACTCGTAAATACATTTTGGTGGAATAACGTAAAAAGCGGTCGATACAATGCATTAGAACGCGAACAAACTTTAAGAATTTTGATTTGATTTAAGAGAATTTAGAACATTTACTACAAAACCTGAAATCGCATAATTAAAAACAATATTAAAAAAATGATTTGCCCTACATTCAAAGTTGTTAACTAACAAGAGTACTACACTCCCTTAGAGTATATCCAGCACGAACAATTCTATATCTATTCTACCAAGAATAGACAACGTTCTTTCTTTACAACTTGACATCTCTTCTGCCAGAGCACGGGGCGCCCCGTACACTGTAGAGAATAGAAAACTTTCTTCTCTTCAGTCTTAACATTGCCATGCTTACGACGACGGTAGAATTCTTGCTACAATCTGTCATGTTGTGTATTCTTCCGTCGACGAAACCCGTGTCTATGGGTTATACTACGCGTGCTGCGTTTATCTACCACCGTTCTATCTGTATATCGGTTAAATTTGATATTTATTGAAAAAAAGTATTTCCAGCAGAATGTTTAATTTGGTGATTTTATTTTGTTTTTGTAAATATGTATATTGTTAGTTTTATGGCATAATGTAATATATGTTAACACATAAAATTTAAAAAATAAATAGTTATAAATTGTAAACACAATTAAATAAATTTGGTCATTTGCTAGTAATATCCCACTAACCAAATAAATATTAAATTTAATACTACTCGTAATAGCTAGACATGAAATTAAATTAATGAAACATTACCGCTGTTAAATATCAGTTATATTTAGTAATCCTACTTTATAATATTATAAATATGAAAGTCTGAATGTTTGTGAATTTGGATGTTTGTTACTTCATCACGCCTAAACGGTTGAACGGATGTGGCTGAAATTAGACATACGAATGGATTTTATTCCGGTACAATTGATGGCATGGATCTTGAGCGCTGGACGCAATAATGCGGGTTAGTTCGCGCATGAGCACTTTCTACTTAAATCGACTACTGCGCAACTCGAGGTCAGTTTCAGGTTCAAGTTCTATGCCGGTTGGGCATAGTAACCGCCATAAAAAATTTCCTACGGCAATTATACTACAGTATGTTTCTGTAGGATAAATTCCGACCTACACACGGGCGAAGCCGCTGGTGAAAGTCAGTTGGTCAATACTAGTCAAAGCTAAATTAATTAATTAATTAAATATAATGTTTGTCCGAAATACGAATAATATTTTAATTATGACCTATTAATGCGGTCTATTAATAAATCATTGGTTGTATTATTGTCTAATAATTATATTTGTTTTGATTTATTGTGATATATGGCAGTTTCTATTTACGAGTCGTCGCGTGCAAATATTTTTATTACTTACTATTTTTCTCGTCATGTCTATGGTCTATATTTTGCCTGACTGGTACGTTACGGTCTGGACAGTTCTGTTTACAGTGTAGTTTGTATTTCAAGAAAGAGATAGAGTTAATCAGTACAAATAGCACTATCCCTTTTTCACATCGGAACAATGATGGATACATGTACGGTCCCTGAAAGGTACAGGTACTTGTGTACAACGGGCAAGAAAGGAGAATTTCGAGCAATGTATTATTGGTATTTTGTATTAGGGATTTCTCAGTAGCAGCCCGTAGTCTGGTTGTGTGCCCAGTTGATAGCAATAGGGGAGTCTATTGCTATCAACCTTATTACATGGGACTTAAAAACATAACTGGTAAAATTTGAGTGTACTTAGGCACACCTCTTCCCAACCCGTCGGAGAAATACAGGCGTGATGTTATGTGTAAAAATTAACATGTCACTATGTCTAATTAACATCTGCCTCCGTATTGGTAACGAATACCTATTAATGGCCACGATACCAATGTTTTTACCTTTTTCAACATTTATATTTGGGATAAACTAACTTTACACAATAATATCAGAAGTTGCAAATACGATGCTGAATTTAAGCCTCCGAAATTGGTCAAAAGAGTTCTTTACATAACTTAAAACAAAGCAGTGTAAAAACTACGTCTCACTTCGTTATTTTTATTCTATTGTACAAACCGTCGCACAATACCCACACCTAACTTTAAGTGAAACTTAAAACCTCTCATCATAGTTTAAAAGGAAAAACTTGTCAGTCTTTATCCTTTGTCCTTTTCAACAAACAAAATAAACTAGTATTTTTACACTGCTTGAAAGACTTGGTACATCGTGTAATGAATTTAGGAGTACCATTGAGACTGAGACGAACACTTTTTTTTTTTGGAATGGGCATCTCCCAGTTTATCCTTTAGGGATATCTACTGTTTACCCGAACTTTCCTGTGGGGGGCTTAGTTAAAATTAAGGCCTCCAGCCAGGCATAAAAAACTTAAAAACGAAGTGACCGATCGCTAAGGGCACCCCCTGCGGGGTACAAACCTCGGCTTAGGACGTCGCTAAAGAGGACAGGAAGGGACAGGCTGAATCAAATAGATATATTATTTAGGGACATTTTAATCATTTACCGGCTCAGCTTCGCGGGCTGGCTCTAGCAAAGGGCCCGACCCTTTGCTAGAGCCAGCCCGCCCAGGAGGGCATCGACGGGGTCATCGCGACGGGCCTCTGAGATGAACACAGAGTAATTTACACTTCAGCGTTTTTTTGTCTTCTGAATTTTAGTTAAAAGTTTTTTTTAATCTATCAACGGGAGAACTTCATAATGTACCTACCTACATTGCCGAATTACGAAACCTTCTTATAATATGTACCTAATACGCCTTTTTCCATGGGGGCGGAAAATTTTCTATCATAATATTTGAGGAGGCATGAGTCCTACGCAAACCTTATTAAAGATAAGCACTTATAAAGGTTAACTTATATATATTATGTAGGTAATAATATGTTAATAATACCAGCCTATTGCTGTCTCACTGCTGGGCAAAGGTCTCTTCTCATACAGAGAAGGCATGAGCATTGATCATCACGCTTGCTCTAAAGAAATGAACTTATAGCGCCCCTAAAGAACTTATAAAGTATACACCTACAAATGTTAAAACGCCAGTACTTCTAGCTATCCCACACTGTAAAATTTTCCCAATTGAACCTTATTCTTTTGTGATCAATTTGAAAAACTATCAACGAAATTTGACAAATTGGGATTGGACAGCTTGATGTGCTGGCTTCTGTACCTTAATTATAAATGTCTGATTTCTGCATAACTAGACAATTTGTGTCACAGTAGGTAAACTGTTGTATTAATGATTTTATTGGTTGATTACCTATTAATATTTTTAATGGATAATTACTCACTGTTTTGTTTAGAGGCATTTCGCAGTAATGGAAGTACGTGCTCCAAGTAATCATTAAGATCTGGCAAATTCTTCTCCCAAGATTGCTTCATGCGATGCAGGGTTTCTTCGTCTTGCTGCCGCGCCAAGTTGTAGTGTAACTCTGTGAAAAGACATGATTTATTATTAAATAAGAATAACACAAGGACCTAAGCAGACTTTTCTAAATAGGGTAGTGTCCTTAAAAAATCTGATTAGTCCGAAAGTTGTATTACTCAAAAATACTGGACACGTATTTTTTCTTTTGTCACGTAAACCAAAAATGACGACGATATAGTGTGTTGAAATTGCGCGTCACGCCGTGCTACACTTTTCGATAAACTTTTATCGAAAAGTGTAGCACGGCTTAATTTTGATGTGCTATTTCATTGTCACTTTTTATTGAATTAAGTAAGCAAGAAATACGTGTCCAATATTTTTTGGTAATCTTACTGACGGACTAAATAGACCTAATATATTTTTACCTAGGACACATCCCTATTGTTGGGGTCGGTTTTGAGTCTAACCAAAATATGGATCCTCATTTCAATATATACGAAGAAGTGACTGGTTTTGCCCAATAATTATGGTCCAATACATCCTAAGAGCAAGATTCACAGATCACACGTTGACTTTGAGTCGCTTAGTAACGTTAGTGATTAATTTCATGAAACTTATCTTTTAGCAAAAAATGATTGTATTCGTATAAGCGAATGTAAATTATTGTGTTGATATATGAATATGATGTTCTTTTTGCAACGTGTAGGGGCCATACTTACTTTAGCTATTCTTTGCTGAAGTATTCTGGAACATTTAAGGTTCATATTCGTACGTAACGCTTGCTCGCATTCGCTTATACAAATATGAACATTAATTGCATGTGCAAAAGGTTTATATACGTATGAAACGCAAACAGTACTTAACAAGGAATGCAAAATAGAATAAAGAATAATGGAATAAATTTATTTGTTTATTGTTGCAAATAATGGTATAAAAAATGTAATCTCACAACTTTATTAAAATAATATATAACGAGGTATCAGGTAACTAGGTTTGTTTAAACGGTTTTCCCCTAACTAGGTATATACCTGTATCTTGGGGTACCTACGTCAAAATGCAATCCTTGTCCTTAATCTTGCCCTAAGAATCAAATCAGACTACAAGTTGTAAGATTTTTGAAATCCTGAGTTTTATTAAACTCGTATAATTGGGAGCAAAAATTAAAATGCCGTAAAAGATCCTTGTCTTGTAGAAACAAGCAGATTGACGAAATATACATTTTTATAAAAACTTTGCACCATACCTACCTACTAGACATTTCTTCTGTATCGTGGGTGCGTTAATAGACAATCAAACTCAAATAGACAAACAGCCAGACCCGGAACTACTACCTGTAGGCCATACAAATATTTGTTCCGTGTGGGAATCGAACCCACGACACGCACTGTCCACTGTGCCACTGTCCCAGCTGTGCCGTCAAAATACCACAAGGTTATCCATCCATGAGGTGACCTTGTCGGTCAATCGATCAATACATAGTAATTAGCCACAAGCCCCCTTACCTACCCTTAAATAAACTGGAAAGATAAATACTGACGATGTTGGCGAGAATTTGCACAAACAATTAGGTCTTGTTGTAGGCAGGAAGGCTGTGTTGATTTTAAAATCAGTAAGCTCTTAAACATAACTTGAGTTAATTACTGACTTGTAAGCATTAGTATAATTTATTTGTAGGATACTAGCACTTCGTCCGGGATTTCGTCCGCGAATTATTGGTAATTTCCCTTCGAACTTTATTACTCTCTCCGGGTGAAGGGGGTGTACAGCATGTAGGGTGTGCAGCGTAGTTCTGATAATTAAATATGTCCTATGATACTTTCTGATTTCAGCTTTCTATAGGTGAAAGTGAAGTTCGAGTTTATCCATTACAACAAACATACAAACACTAAATTAGAAATAGTTGTAATTAAATGGTACTTAAAACAAATTCCTAGTTAATTTTGTAGTCCACCGTATCTAACGTATTATGGAGTTTCTATAGAGGTCAAATTATGCTAGTTAAGTGTAGCCAGTATTCTACATTTTCCAAATTAATTCAACTTTATGACTTATGATTAAGACCTTTTTTTTAAACTATGCCTTACACTTGCAATTTCTCTAGTGTTGTGGGAGCGTTTAGAAACATTTAAAGTCACATACACAAATAGCCAGACCTTGAACAACTACCTGCAGGCCTTAAAAAATATATGTTTCGTGCGGGAATCGAATCCACGACACGCTGCGCCACAGCCGATCGATTCGCCACTGCGCCAACAGTGTAACGTGTTTACGTATTTCTCAAAAAGCTCACTTGAGAAAATAACTTATTTTCTATTTATTTACTTCATTGAGATCATAAAATTATAAAAGCTTTTTCATCACTGTGTAACAAAGTAATAAAAACAATCGTAGTTTTTATGCAAATTCCTTAAATTATTCCCAAATAGCTTATTAACGACTAAAGCGCAATATGCTAAGACCATTTTCCATTAGTAAACTTCACATTTTCAAAATATGGCAACACTTAAAGTCACTATAAGTTATGTCAGTCATAAAATCTCTTATTTCCGCTGCAGTCGCTCACCAGCGTTTAACTGGCACTTGACATCTGATCGTGTTATTTTTAAAATAACTATACAGCAAAACGTAAGCGCCATTTTTAGTGTTCCGTACCCAAATTGTGCCAACGGGACCTATTATTAAAACTCCGCTATACGTCCATTAGTCCGTCTGCCGGTCTGTCTGTCAGCGGACTGGATCTCATAAACCGTAATTGGTAGATAGTTAAAATTTGCACAGAGTGTGTAAACTATTGTCGCTATAACAAATAATAAAAAAAAAACAGAGTTTTAACTTTGTTTTTTTTATCATACAAGAAACGCGGTTTTTGACGTTCTTTGCTCGACACTGTACAGAAACTTTGGTGTGCACGTCCGACTCGCACTTGGCCGGTTTTTATTCAGTCCAGTAAGCCGAGCACAATTTTTTTTTTCGATTCTAAAATCGTTCAATTTTATATTTTTGACGACCTGTGGCGCGGCGGGCGAAGGTCCGCCTGCGACGCAAAAGGTTGCGGGTTTGATTCCCGCCTTGGGACAAATGTTTGTACGATGTACAAAGATTTGTTCCGGGTGTTCTGGGTATTTCCTACGTTTAATAAAAATATATATCTATGTAATGTATTGTATTAAGTATATCAGTCATCTAGTACCCATAACACAAGCTATGCTTAGCTTGGGGCTAGATGATGCTGTGTGGATTGTCCAGCAATATTTATTTATTTTTCGTTTCGTTCGTGCTTGGACCTCCGATGCTTTGTTGGTACTTTTTCCTAAATATTTCTCATAGCCCTTCGTAATCAAATTTCTAAAGTTTTTTGGTCTCACTGCTGAAACTTCCTCGTTTCCAAAGCAACTTGTTTAGTTTAATTTAACGAACTTCTGAAAATATTACACCATCATCATCACCCTGCTCTTATACTAATTTATTTAGGGTCGGCGCAGCATGTCTTCTTCATCTGAAAATATGACATGTGCACCATTTATTTAAATGTGACTCCATTTATATTCTTTTGCACGTTATTTATACGAGAGACTTCTCGAATAAGAGCCTTCAAGAGTTAATTCTTTTGAATGCAAAATGAAATTTAAGAGTGACTTTGTGTGCTAACTCTTGCTTTTACCAACCCATTCATCCTTTTACGTAAGCGAGAAATCTTCACCAATGTTTTATTTTTCTCCATAAAAATTACAAAGTGCTCCTACAAAAGATGAGAAATTAACTTTTTACAAACATTTGTCTCTTTTGCCGTGTTATTAAAAGTTCCTTTTTTCTTCATAAAATTCGTAATGACTTGGAAATTTTATTTCGTGAACAGTGGTCGTCTTGTGTCCGTCGTATTTGTCTTTCGACTTCCGCTTTTCCTACGGTCTTTTGATGACCTCATTTTTTTTTTAAATTGGGTATCCAATTTTTTGGTTATCTTAAATGGATTGTTTTCCTGTTGGAATTGTTTCAACTCCAATAATGTCAATTAAGTTATTTTCAGAGATGGTTTGTAGGTTGTAATTAAGTTAAGGATTTATTTTAAACTTCTTTGTTGATTGCCTGTCAACGTTACAATTTGATTTATTTATAGTTCTTTTCTATTAATGATACTGAAGTAGAAAACAAAATATTTCTTAATCTTGCTTACCTTTTAGCGTGCAATTAGTGGTGGTTCCACAATCGTAGTTGGTTGCGAATCTTATCCTGTTCAAAGCATTATCGCCGAACGTGACAAGCTGAAAAATAAAAAAACATTTGAAAATATACCCACATTGTTTATATTAAAAGCGCCAGCTTGATGTGAAAATCCAGATGAGATCGAGATGTGCTGTGTTGTCAGTTCGACGGATTAGACGAAAACAAAAGAAAAAGGGGAAAATAATATTCGGTTGTAAAAATTAACGAGGGGAAATGAGTTATCGGAATTAGGTTACAGGATTTGAGTCCTCATTAATTTATGAAATAGGACCAGGGTTATTATAATGTTTTGTCTGCTTATAAATAAACCAGTGAGGCATTAATTTAATTTATTTGTATCTATGACATTGTGTATTTAATTGAATAGTATGTAACATAGTCTATATAATTTTAATGTCTATTTTTGTAATGTTTTATTTGGCTTGATTTTAATTTTGTGTACTCATGGACAATATCTGAAATAAATGAATTAATAATAATAATAAAGTTTTGCAACTACTCCATGTAACGGTTCTAAGCAAGGTAACGGCACGCGCCATATCTTGCTATACCAACGGTTAGAAACATAATATTTCACGGATAAGACTCCACAGCGGACGTCATAAATAAAAGCTGAGATTTATATCCAATTACTTCCCACTATCTATTGTAATAAAAATAACTAAATGAATTTATTATCTCTCAGGTGTATATTGTACGAAGCTGAGGAGTTTTCGTTCTAAGAACACTTATTGTTAGCTCGCTTGCTATCGATAACTAGTGTTTTATTTTCTTTTTTAGAGTAGAAGTCCATGATTTTACATTAAATTTGTCACGACTTCATTTCAAACTCATTCATTCCGTTGTGATCCTACTGCGATTTTATGAATTTCTTTCTTTTCTTTTTTTAAAAGACGTTGCCCCACACTAGGAATTTCTCCTGTATCGTGGGTGCGTTTACAAACATTAAACTCACATACACAAACAGCCAGACCCGGAACAACTATCTGTAGGCCATACAAATATTTGTTCCGTGTGGGAATCGAACCCACGACACGCGGTGCAGCAGTCTATGGCTCAGCCACCGCGCCAACCGTGCCGTCAAAATTCGTCGAATTGTAAACTGTAAATATATCTCTCGTGTGTGTCACCCAGACGTAACATATGTCTCCGTAGTGGCTTTAGGGACAGCCACATAAAGAAGACGTGGTTAGGTCCAAGACAAAAGGTCCCGGAGTGGTCTCTTAAGAGGTAACGGGGCCCCTTACATGTGCTGATAGTGATCACCGGGGTGGTTTTAGTGAGGTAAGAATCCCACACTCCCTGGTCTTTTCCCCAACAGTCCAGGCGCCTTTTGAAGGTTTCCCCCAATTAACAAAAAAAAAAGGTACGAGACAAAAAACAGTATCTAAAACATTCTTACCCTTATCCACTGCTCAGTATCAAGTAACGTGTCTCCAGGTTGTAGTAACAGTTTCACTTTGCGCCGGAGCACGTTGTCATCGGCAGCGAGCGCATGCGCCGTGAGCGCGCTCTTTATGTCAGTCGTTTGTTGACAGACGAACATACCGAACGTTTTGTCGCGTTCCAACTGTCAAAAGAAATTTAAGTCGGTAAATAATAAAAACACAATTATTTTCGGAAATTCACGGTCTTTTGTTCAGAATGGCTCATTGTGAATAGCTATCATTATTAAATTTATTTGATACATTCTTAAGATGATACATATTTCAATTCATCACATCATCTGCCTAGACTTTTTCCAACTATGTTGGGGTCGGCTTCCAGTCTAACCGGATGCAGCTGAATACCAGTATTTATAAGGAACGACTGCTTATCTGACCTCTACAACCCAGTTACTGAGCAATACGATACCCCTTGGTAAGACTGGTTGTCAGACTTTAGGGCTTCTGACTACCTGTAACGACTGTGAAAGATCTACAAATGACAGCCGGGACCAACGGCTTGACGTGCTTTTGTGATTATATTTCAATTGTCATTCTTAATGAGGAAACGACAACACAATACGAATAAATTAATATTAATAAGTCACTAATTTAGTCATCTTCATACAAATAATATTAAAATATGTCTTTAAAATGTCAAACGTACTAATTGTTGTTGAATTAAACGCCATGTTAAACATTTAATTAAAGTGGAAGCCATGTTTAAGTCCCGAATGGGATTAAACATTTGACAAATAATTAATTTTGACTAAAAATAATTAAATGAGAAATTTGGGTACGTAGGTAATTGAGTGTCTCCCGCTATTTGTTATTTTGCACGAAGTTAATCTTACTCGCATATAAAAGAAGCTATTTAATATTTTATTTACGCATGACGTAAATTTTATGAAGAGACCATTGAAAAATTCGTGTCCTAAGCTTACTTGGGCTATTGCAAATAGATCAGTTTTAGTAAGCTTCTGTGCATTTACGAGGAGTTCTTGATATTTACTTGACTTTCTTCATAAACATAAAAGCAAAACTTTATTTAGTGCATCACACTTACATATATTATAAAACGAAAGTTTGGCGGTATATATTATATGTGTGAGTGTGTGTGTGTGTGGGTAAACCGTTCACGCTGAAACGTCTGAACGGATTTGGGTTTTTGAGAGGCATTTTTGGATAAGCTCATAAGCTACTTTTTTATGCCGATCGTGGGAATTTCGACTTTTTAACTTTTTTATCGCGGCTTACACCGCGAGGCGCGGCGAGTCTCTGATCAATATAATCTTCTGCGTGTCATGCACTAATACCAAACTCTCAATAAGAGTGATTATTGCCTGTCAGACGGTCAATAAACAGTATTTTCTTTGCTCTAAATAACTAATATCTAGGTACTTTCAGTGACACTCAAGCTATTCATAATAACATTTTCTTCACACAAACCTTTGACGCCAATCCTTTAGTATTCCCCGTGAGTTCATTCCACGCAGCATTGGCCCTCTGTTCACAATGGTCCACGTAGTCCAACTCCACCAGATCTACTAGTGACACCAGCCATCTTCTATCATCAGCACTGGATGAGGTGCCGCATTGCATAGAAGACAGAAGAGCGTAGAAGCAGATGAAGATAATTGGGATGGGCGACCCCATTGTTAATCTGTGGAACAAAAGAGAGGAGTTAGTTATAGGAACTGGTGATCCACCTATGTTGTGCAAGGGTTCAAAGGGTTGTACAGTTGTTGTAAACATTCCTCAGAAAATTATCTAAGTAAGGTCAAATGGCATGACTGCATCTACATTTTATGAAGTAGTTTTAAAGTATAAAAATGAAACAAGCCTGCTACTATCCCACTGCAGGTTAAAGAACTCTTTTCATACAAAAAAGCCACCATCATTTATACCATAAAGAAATATTATCAAAAGAAGCATGTTGATGGGAGAACCATATTTTAAAGTTAGTTACTTATAAATTCTGGAAGATATTAGAAATACACAGATATTTCAATGATAGTCATTATCATCTGCCTAGCCTTTTCCCAACTATGTTGGGGTCGGCTTCCAGTCTAACCGGATGCAGCTGAATACCAGTGTCTTACATAGAGCGACTGCCTATCTGACCTCCACAAACCAGTTACTGGGCAACACGCTACCCCTTGGTGAGACTGGTTGTCAGACTTTCGGGCCTCTGACTACCCGTAACAACTGTTAAAGATCGACAACAAATGACAGCCGGGACCAACGGCTTAACTTGCTTTCCGAGGCACGGAGGAGTCTCGATATATTACGAACGGTCACCCATCCACAGACTGACCTCGGCAAGCGTAGCTTTACCTTCGATAAACACGTGAGGCTGTTTTTATTTAGCTGCGAGCTCCTCAATGATAGTACAAATAAATTTAAAATGTATACATGTGTTTATGTGTATATGTATGTACCTATGTGTGTATCCTCCAGAAAAGACAACATAAAGCTCTTCTTAAAGCTCTTGAAACAACTTGTTTCTTCAATCATTACTTACTTCACACGTACGGCACGTTCAAATTATCAGATCGCACCTTATTTAAGGCCCATTAGAAAGAGATTTGATGAAAGGCCCACTAATCCATATTGGATTCGCGCGGATTTAGTGAAATCCCTTCTCATTGAGGAAATCCACCCTTTATTACAGTACAGACCATAAAAAGAATGGAAAAGTAGGAACTTTTTTGCAACACGAAATTTTCTCATGTCCTATTTTATAGATGTCGTAAAATATAAAGTTAACAGGTATCCGTAAGTTGTGTGACATACATAAAACAACACGTTTCATGATTACTACTGACTACAACCTTTAACGTGATTGTCCTTTTACATGGCATTTCAGTGTCGCCATGCTATACACATAAACTCCGTAAGCGAAAAAGTTTTGCTAATTTATTCATTTTTGCGAGTCAATGAAAAGTGAACGGATGGGAATTTAAATAATTTCGCTGCCAAAATTTTATTTTTTCGAAAATATGACGGCAGAGACAGGATTGGGGTTTCTAATAAAATGGTTATCTGTAAAGTGTGGTGGCGAAATTAGGTATTATTAGTTAGTGTGTGTGTGTTTTTTGTCTATTTTACTAACATAGGTTAAGAAATACTAACACAGTTATGGGTTCTACCTGAATTAAAGATAAATAAATAAATAAAGCAACGATACTTGTATATGTTGAATAAATAAATAATGCTGGACAATCCACACATCATCATCTAGCCCCAAGCTAAGCAGAGCTTGTTTTATGGATACTAGATGACTGATATACCTACTTTTGACGACCGATGTGGCGCGGCGGGCGAAGGTCCGCCTGCGACGCAAGAGGTTGCGGGTTCGATTCCCGCCTTGGGACAAATGTTTGTACGATCTACAAATATTTGTTCCGGGTGTTCTGGGTATTTCCTATGTATAATAAAAATATCTATATATGTAATGTATTGTATTAAGTATATCAGTCATCTAGTACCCATAACACAAGCTCTGCTTACCTTGGGGCTAGATGATGCTGTGTGGATTGTCCAGCAATATTTATTTATTTATTTATTTACTTAATACAATACATTACATAGACAGATATTTTTTATTATACGTTGCAAATACCCAGAGCACCCATAATAAATCTTTGTAGATCGTACAAACATTTGTCACAGGGCGGGAATCGAACCCGCAACCACCTGCGTCGCAGGTGGACCTTCGTCCGCCGCGCCACATCGGTCTTCATATCTTAACGTCGAATGTAATCTTAGCAACAAACATTTGTAAACAACAGCTCTATTCCCATTTGGCAATTCCCGGAATGAATCTTAAACCCTAATCTCGGAATTTACGAAACAATTGCCGCGAGGCAAAATGATTTCACTTAGAACCTTTCATCTATTAACTTATTATTATGAAACCCGAAATTCGTTTAAACCACCTGCGCAGTATCAATTATCTTAGCAATAAGGGAGAACCCCAAAAGCAAGAATTAATGAGGAAGCCGCAAAATTAAAGATTTTTTTACGTTCAACCGTTAGAAACGGGGCTATTCATCCTTTATCGTCTGAAAGGGTCACGATGATAAAAAGAAAATTAAAGACCAGGCATTCATAAAGCGATTGTTGCTTTCATTCAACTTCTTTGAAACGAGATATTAAAACTACATCAAGTGAGGAGAGGAAATGCAAAAGATTTTTTATGCAAATTACATCCTGAGTTATTGCTGCAAATCCCGAAGAGAATGCGAGCTTTAGAGATTCTGAAATTAAATCATTTGTTTCACATGAAACGAAGACAAAAAGCGATTTAGCGGCTGCGCAAATAGGACGAGCTTTGTGATTACTTTTAAAATTCTGACGTTTAGTACGTATGAGATGAAAAATTTCGGACATTATGGCTAAATTGGGAGAACACCAACACATTTATACAAAAGGACTTTCAACGTATTCCTCCCGGGACTGGTCAGTGTGGTTTTTTAACAATTAGTGAGGATTTTCTCAAATCCCTTTTCCCTGGACTTTTCCTAATCCCTGGACTCTTGCTTACATCTGTATATACATATTGGTTGTTAAAATGTTGCACTCTTCTGTGTTCTGTTCTGTTTTGTGTGTTGGTTTTCTTCTTGGGTCTCACTATCACGTCCTACAAAGATTCGTCGTATGACAAGTCGCTACGCATACAAATTTGGACAGGAGAACAATATAGCAACATTACAAGATTTCAGTAATGCACGTGAAACTGATTTCAAAGAAAACATAAAACAGTAATTTGCGTCTCTTCAGCTTAACATCTCGTGTCTTTATTTAAGAAAAGCAACGACAGTTTCTTTCTCGTTAATGCAAATGTTCCTTAACTTTCTTTGACAAACATTTCGAGTATAATAACTCAATTTCCCGGACCCGTTCCGGTTGAATACCGGTGTCAAGTTGTGTGACCTATTTCAACAAAATTTGCGTATTATACGCCACGTCAAGTCTCCAACGAAAGGCAGTTCAATTGAGCGCAACGGGAGTGCGGAAGCCGACCGCCCTATCGATGGGACTGTTCCTATCAGCAGTGACGGTAACGACCTGACAGGTTTTTGATTATCAATTTAAACTATCACGCCATAAGACTCAGTTTCGTTCGATCAGAATTAAGCTTTTCTTTTTTGGTAACGCGCTATAAGTACTTGACCGAATTTCAGATAATGGTCAGTGTGATATGGGGAACACTAACATGATTTCAGAAAACGTGTTCAATTTGGGTTGACTTCAAAGGGTCGACAGATGAGAAAGAGTGTGGAACATGAGCCTTAAGACTCAGAGAAAAACACATGAACTACCTAAAAATTCTACGCCAGTGTTACAAAAAAAAACAAATTTGGCGGTTGTTTTGTTATTAAAACTATAACAGTATTGGATGATCACCCAAAAGTGTCACGTTTACAAACTTTGGGGGCAAAAAATAAGATATTTGAAAGTTACAAACAAGCAGAATCCCTGACGAGGGAACATTAGCTAGACTTCAGGCGAATACTGATATGGCTTCAGAAGTTTTACTTGTAAATGCGCTAACAGCTGATGCAGATGACGTAGCATTATCTTTAATGAAAAGTAGTGTTTTCTGAGTTCAGATAGATTAATTATAAGTTTTCACGTCTGTAACGTGTTTAAACTTGAAAGTTGAGAGCATTATTAAATGCAAAGTTTAATGTTTTGTTTTTTTTTTTGGTGCGTTCACAAAAATTTTAACTCACATACACAAACAGCCAGCTAGTTTTTAGCTAGGTTGTTTATTCAAGATAAAATAAATCAATAGATAATGCTGGATAATCCACACAGCATCATTTAGCCTCAAGCTAAGCAGAGCTTGTGTTATGGGTACTAGATGACTGATATACTTAATACAATACATTACATAGATTGACAATAAGATTGAAGTCTTCATGTCTACTTGAGCTGTCGTTTTATTTATAATCAACTATTGTTTTTGATCTACAAAAATACAACACGGGACCAATTTCTATAGTACCTTTATGCTTTCCATTCCGTTGTTTCTATTTACGAATTGCGAATTCCATACCTAAAGACGAACAACTAAAAATCTAATAATCCCCATAAAAAATATATTCCACAAAAATATTATCAGAGTTTACCCCTCTATTAATCTTATATTAACTTCCCTCTCTAATCCCTCAAATCCCTTGCACAACATAATTTGCATACTTCCCCTCGTACTATTAATTTTTCAAAGGGTTGTAACTTTCTAAGCGAATTCGTAGGGTTTCTTCGTAACTGATCCCTTCATTCCCTTCTCCCAAGATATTCCAATCACGTATGATCTTCAATTACTTTCTTCACGGTCTAGTGAGCCCGAGCTTTGTTGTGGCTTATTAAGGAAAGGGGATACAGTCATTAGTATACCAACAAAACTCCTATTTAGAAGGGATGAAGTAAGATTTTTTTGCAATTGAAAATTGTGCAGTCTTGTGTGAAGTGTGTGGGTGAAATTGGAAAATAAATTGGTTTGTTACTCTCTAGTGGAGTTAAAATTTACTAGATAATATTTTGTATCTGTACTTTTGAAGTTTAGTTTTAGCTGTGAGGATTCAGATCATTAGTTTGAATGGGGAATACTGACTGTCTGAAATATCTGAACTTGAGTATTTGCATACACAGGCGGTTTACGTATGCATGTGTTATTTGTACAAATGTTATTAAATATGAGGTTTTTTCATTACAATCCCACACATATCTAGGCAACATTAGCTGTATGTGAATGTAATTACCAACTTCGATCTCCCCACAGATTCTAAAAGCATATAATACGAAACAAAAATTCATATTCATGAGAAAAATCCACAGTCTTAATAACTACTATTAAACCGACTGCAAAAATGTAAAGAGATTATTTTACAATTTGCATATATCCCGTTCTTAGCTCCCACACATTGTAGAGCCACTACAAGCTCTTGTCTGGATCTCGTCTAGAAATTCTGAGTGTACTGAACCCACACAGTGAACCCTATTAATGTTTACAGCGTATAAAGGTAACAGTCTTTTAAGGTACGCGTCCCTATTAACTTTTTTATAAGGTTGTAAATGAAGTCAGAATGTTGTTAAAATGTGTTGTTCAGTCTTGCGGTTGTCAGGTTAATTAAGAATGAATTTCATAGTAACTTTAGTGTTAATGGCTCTGGAGAAAGTTAATTGAGCATTTGATAGTTCTTGTAACTTTTAAAATAGGTTAATATTAATGACGATCTTTAAAGAGTGGCTGATATAGCAGCTGAATTAGAGAGCTTGTCGTAAACTGTTAATGATGATATTAATAAGTAAATTTTGATCTCTCTTTACACTAGATGAAAGTTTAATTAAAATACATAATTAGTAGAAGTACTTTTTCTTTTCGCGTATATTACACTCTGATTTTATCTGACCAGTACGTATTTAACTCATCAGCTCCAACCTTGGCCTCATTCAAATCAAGGAAGGTGTAGTAATTGTGCATGCTGGGCAAGGAAGAACTCACCTTCTTCCTTGTGTTGTTTATCCCGTGTGTTGGGATCGGTCGAGAACACTCCATTTGGGCAAATTATTTTACCCAACCCAGGTTGGCTGCTGTAATTGCCCACCAACTAATCAAACTTCTGATGAGACAGCTATAAATGTTAACAATTTAAATATCCTAATAGTAACAACCAAACAACAGAAACACAGGATACCAGATGCAATGCAGAGGTATCGAAACTGTTTAAAAAACTACATCTGTTTACAGAGAATTTCTTTTAAAAACATTTATTTGCGGCTGAAGCTAACAAGCGATGTGCGGTGCATTAACAATGTGCTTGTTAACCCATCCAGCTAGAATGTGTGTGTGATGCTAACAGTCAAGCCACAGTATATAACAGAAGTTCAGTTCCATAAAATGAAAAAAACAGGCGCACACAATGTCATGATGGCCCAGTGGTTTAGGCCTCGCCTCTTGTGCACGAGGTTGTGGGTTCAAACCTGGGCAAGTACCAATGTGAGTTTTTCAATTCATATGTACTTTCTAAGTTTATCTTGGACATCACTGACATCGGTGAAGGAAAACATCGTGAGGAAACCTGGACTTATATAATTAACATAAGTTTGAAATCGCCAACCCGTCTTGAGCAAGCGTGGTGATTGATGCTCATGCCTTCTCTGTATGAGAAGAGGCCTTTGCCCTGCAGTGGGACAGTAATAGGCTGGTACGTACGTTAGGCGCACGCACACATAGACTCATACGTATGACGTCAATCTATCTATTAGCTTAGTAGTTTAATCCTTATCGATGACGATAAGTTCTTTCTTCCTTTTCTTTAACACATGTATATTTCACTATTTTTATTATCCTAGCACTTCGCCCGTGACTTTGTCCGCGTGTATTTCGTACTTTTCCCTTCAAACTTCAACATCCCCTCCAACCCGTCATAGCATAGTTTTGAAAATAAAGTATAGCTTACGTTACTTGCTGATAATGTAGTAGTAGTAGTACCCGCCTATTACTGTCCCACTGCAGGGCAAAGGCCTCTTCTCATATAGAGAAGGCACGAGCATCAATCACCACGCTTGCTTAAGACGGGTTGGCGATTTCAGACTTATATTAATTATATAAGCCCAGGTTTCCTCACGATGTTTTCCTTCACCGATGTCAGTGATGTCCAAGATAAACTTAGAAAGTACATATGAATTGAAAAACTCACATTGGTACTTGCCCAGGTTTGAACCCACAAAGTCGTAATAATGTAGCTTTCTGTAAGTAACTGTTTTATTTTTTAAATCAGTCAAGAAGTTTTTGAGCCTATCCATTACAAAGAAACAATCAAATCTTTCCTTCTTTATAATATTACTTTAGAAGAAAAAACTGCAAAACTATATAAACCGTTTAATTTAACGTAAACTTCAATCAGCACTGAAACTGAATTAGCACCCTTTACTGACAATAATGGGGAACACAATTATTCCGTACAAATTGTCGTAAGTGAATGGTAACGTTAAACGAACACTCGGAACCAAATGCCAGTCGCGACTTCGTGAGTGTGTTCACAGTCGCCTACGTAAAGCGTGTCACATAAGTGTGTGACATAAGTGTGGGTGAGTTTCCTCTGTATGGAGCCGACCTTCTGTAAGATCTTGTGGTAATGCGTACAGTGATGCCACGGGTTTAATTCAAAATCCCGGACTACCATAAAGGATTCTCATTTAGTCTCAACCGTTCCGTACCGTATTAGCGACAATTGAGGGGAGCGCCATAAGGGTCCCGAACATTTATGTGGTGATTTTAATTACAATGCTGGTGACGTAATGACTGTAAAACTGTTAAATAAATAAAAAATGAGTTTATGATAGCATCACAGTCATTTTATTATTACCAACATTATGTGCAGTTTCACCCACTATGTAATCAACTCATGCAGATTCTTTAAAAACACAATTTATAATATCGTAAATATGCCACCCATATCAAACATTCCACACGGGAGTACGCACCACAACAGCCTGGACCACAGGTAACATCATCATCCTCTTGCCCTTATCCCAATTTCATTTGGGGTCGGCGCAGCATGTCTTCTTCTTCCATACATCTCTATTTCCCGTCATCTCAGAAGTCACCTCCTTCTTAGCCATATCAACTTTCACACAATCCATTCATCGTTTCCTGGGTCTCCGTCTACTCTTGTAACCCTCTACATTCATACTCAAAACTTTCCTCACAATATGATCCTCATTCCTTCGCATCACGTGTCCATACCATGATAGCCGATTTCCACACAACTTCTCCGTCACAGGCGCCACTTTCAGACTTCCTCTTATATACTCATTTCTTATTCTATCCATTCGCGTAACACCGCACATCCCCCTTAGCATTCTCATCTCAGCTGCATGCAACTGCCTTTCATTCACTCCTTTTGTGGCCCAACACTCTGATCCATACAAGACAGCAGGTCTAATCATTGACTTATAGATCTTCCCTTTAAGTTTAAGGGGAACTTGGGAATCGCAGGTTGTTCCCGTTACCTGCCGCCACTTCATCCACCCTGTGTTTATTCTGTGCTTGACAGTCCGATCTATTCCTCCGTCACTTTGCACTAGTGAACCGAGATACCGAAAGTCGGAGCAGATCGGAAGGAGCACGCCATCAAGCGCAATGGCTTCAGGGCTAAAAACTAAAATCATTGTAAACTGTACTTTAGCAGAAAAAAAAGTTATATTAAAGCAATATTTTATTACGAAAAGTGTGTTTTAATAATGAAAAATACATTCATTTTGCCATAGTTTTTGATTTCTTAAATTTACGATATGAGTGTAGAGATAGATTTTTTATTTTTTTTTCCTTTGAAACTACGTGCTACGCCAGGCCAGTTCAAGGTCTAAGACCTCGCCTCGGGAGAACGTACAGTGACAAGACAGGTAGCGGGCGCGATTAGATGGCCAAAGTGCATTGTGAGTTAGTAAAGCGAGCAGAAGAGGCCATAGGGTAAAACAATAGACTGTCGCTTATAATATACTAGTTAAGTTGTTGATTCCCGCTATATTCACTCTACTATGGACATGAACAGCGGTCTCATATGTTTTATTCTTCGCGCCCGCCTCAGCTTCTGCTTAAGCTCATTACCCTGAACGAGGTCAAAGTGTTACCACCGACGACGTTCGCTCTACTGTACGCCCGGCGCATCCTGCCATCGACTCAGGTATACGACTTATCTACTGCAGTTCCTCGACCATGAACTTTTCTCATATAGTACCTAATACTTCTACCTAGTCTCTTGTATCTTGTAAGAGCAGTAAGTTCACATCAACCCACGATCTTTTGTTTCTGAGCTACGCCTTTAGGCAGATAGGTGCGATACGAAACAACAACAGAAATTGTTCTACAGATATTCTGTCCTCGGAAGCATTTGGGGTTATTGCTACTTGTACCTATTTGCACAGACAAGGGATATTGCATAATTCAATTGGGCAATTGGAACCACCTGACAGCTATAAAATTACAATAGCAATATCCAACAGATTGATATTATAGTTGTGCAGCAAGCTAATTTCTACCTATTCTCCATATAAGCTAATGGAACGATCAGCTGTTCATCAGCAACTGATGGTACATTTACAGAAGACATTATTAGGTACAAGACTTTAATTTACATTTGTTTTTATTTCGTTGTTTAAGTCGTCTTGGCCCAGCGGTTAAGGATCGGCCTCATGAACGAGTTTGCGAGATTCTTTCTAAATTTAAAAGTTATTTCTTTTTTTGCCGTACATCGTTGAAGGAAAACATCGCCAACTCACCAGCCCGCCTTGAGCAAACGTCGTGATCAATGCTCGTGCCTACTCTATGTGAGAATAAGTCAATGCCTTGCAGGGGGCAGTAATAGGCTGGTAAATTATTGTTTTTATTTTAAAAGAGCGGTTACCTCCTTCAGTACACAAAAGAATATTTATCTGTATATTCTTCCCTCGTCCAGAAAAGAGGCCTGTGTCTCAGTAGTAGGAACATTATAAACAGATTGTGCTCAAGTAACGACTATTATAACCACGCTTCGTTGTTTCCCAGCAAAATATCTGCAACTCTCTAAATAGTAGGTACATAATTTGAGCCAATAAGCTAACATACGTCTACATTTTACGAGATTAGAGATTCAATCTCAGTACAAAATTGGCTGCGATAAACGATCCTTAGCGTGCACTAAATCAAGGTCGTTGAGAGGTTGTATTGAACAGGGCTCAAATCCTCCTATATGTACAAACTCTGAACAGGCTTTAACGTTCATTTCAAGTAATAATGGCCTGTCTCGACAGAGGAAATTTAATTTGGTAGGATATTGTGCTTTGAAGGTTTGCGGTGAAACAATTATTATTGTTCCCTCAAACTATGCTCGCTCTTACAAGGGGCTTATCATCGCCTTTGAGTCTTGAAACTCTTAGAACAAAATATATGTTTTGTGTCAAAATATTTTTTTTGTTGCCTTTGCGAAATGCGACGCCAATTCATTCAAACAAACAAACAATTCGTTCATTCAATTAAAACTGTAATTTCTGAATATTCCTTTACTTTTTATGCCATACATGGGCGCGTGGGAGTCACTATTAGAGAACTGGCTTCAAATGTTTTAGACACAATATTTTTAATTTATAGAAAGATTTAAGATCAACTTAAATCCCCAATAGTTTCATAGTCATACGATTTAAGAAGCGTTGGATAATAGATACCTACCTACAGAGCCAATTTCCAAAACCATGTATCCAAACACTGCGGTCAAAACTGATTATTTAGATTTTGTCAGTAAATAGTCACATGTATTTATCACAATACTTTGAGTAATCAAAATGTACATACAATTTTACAACTTTATAAAAAAAAAATCTGCTTCGCAGTTAACCTGGGCCCATTTTCAAAAATATCATCCATTATAAAATTGTGTGCTGCACTGAATTTGCCTGCTCATTTTCTATTCTACATCTGGGCTACTTTATTATGTACAACAGTATTTAGAAAAGCGTTGTCACCAAACGCGACATCGTGATTGATCGTCAACACTTTCAAAACGTTCTCAATTAATGTATTCAGATTGTATACTGGACAATGTTTTATTCGCGTTAATGAACCCAAAATACTGAAAAATCAGACTTACAAAGTTATTTTTGTGGCTCTTTTTTATTATATGATATAATATTATAGTTATGGGTAATGGTTATGGTTGGCTACGTGCTGCATGAGAGATAATTACCTTTGTTGTTGTACTTGTTTACATGTTCTGAGATACATCATTTACTTACAATAAAAAAATCCGAAGTATTGCAATGATATAATTATTGACAGGTTTTAGAAAAACTGGTCAAATTAAACTTGAAATCCTAATTAATTTTTTTACTTAAACTCATCAAATTTATCGATCTAAGGCCGTCCTGCTATAATGCTAAATTTTTGGTCCTCAGCTCTCGTGATATAAAACAGAACACAACATATTAAATTACCTAAAAGCCTGCAAGCTATTATTTATTTCCCGACTGAGAGCCATCTGTGCTCAGTATGCTCGAGGAAGCAAGTAAAAGCCACCAGGGACTAGTATACGAAAATAAGATAAGTACATACCTATTTCTTGTATTTACTCAACTAATTTTCCTCAAGTAATCGGAGAACTCTCTCATTTCCGTGTATGTATGGGAGAAGCGGTTTGTGCCCACTACTGGAAAACCTACAGGTCAAACAGATAGGATTCCTAGAACTGTAACTAAGATTTCTCAGTTTCGCCGATATGCATGTGGATAGTTTCTAACTAATGAAGCAATTAACAGATGTTGTCGGCACAACTACCTACAAATTGGCACACTTCTACAAAGTCGTGATGTTAAACTCGCTTCAATAAGGACATGGAATATTATCTTAGCAGGCGCTAAGAACAGACGTCGTAAAACTCTACTCGATACCTAGGTATTCTTTGTAAATAGTTAGTGGTATGTGATTAACTATAATCGTTCATTAAACGCTGTGTATCGAACCAATTTAAGTGTGTCATTGAACAAAACACAATTTCCTGTCCACATGATTCTATCGGAATAAATCCTGAGCACCCGACATGATATGAAATCGGTTGTAGGCCGAATGTTAACAGAAGTTAAAATATCTTACTGTATTAATACCAATGGCTTCAGATACCGGTCACGATGGAAATCTGTTTCTTCTCAATTCCATTTTTTTATAGATAGAGTGATTGAAGAGGAAGGTTTATATGTATAATATATATATATATATTATACTCATGCGAAACCGGAGCGGGCCGCTAGTTAAACATAAAACCATAAAATTTGGTAGCATTAGCCGATTCACTTTTGTCGACCAGATAGCGGTCACGGTGGAAATCTGTACTTGTACTTGCACTGCCATTTGTTAAAAATAAACCATAAAAAAGGTAGTTAGGCGATTCCCTAGGTCGAATACTCAACTTAATTTAGGCATCTTAATGTCTCTTATAAAACAAAAGGGCAGAAATTTATAAAAGCTGCCGATTTTAGTTGAACTAAAGGTTTTATACGAACAAAATTGACATTCCAAACATACCGACACGATGAAGGTTAAACGAAGGCTTATATGAAAGTCAAACGGTACTATTTTTAACCACAGACGAAAAATGACGGGTGTTATAAGTTTGACGTGTCTGTGTGTATGTGTGTGTGTGTCTGACTGTGGCATCGTAGCTCCCGAACGGATGAAGCGATTTTGTTTTTTTTTATTTGAAAGGTGAATTAGTCGGGACTGTTTAGCTGTTCAAAAGTTATCCGTATACTCTTTGAATATGGGTTATTTCGTAAGATAACGTGTCATAATTACGTTTTTCGCTAGATAGTCGATTGAAGGGTGTACGCGTACTAGGTATATATTATATTATATGTAGTTTAAAGATCATGAAATAAAAAATAAATTTAAAATACCCGCGGCACTAAAACCATTAAAAACCAAAAAAAAGCCTCGTATTCGCATCGGGGAAAAGCTAGGTAAATAAAATAAACTACTGTAAACGTTGGCGATTCCTCGAAACCAGTACGATGCTTTTTTTTGCTTTTTTGAGATTTTATCTATATAATTATCGGATTACAGAATCATTATAGACTTAATAAATTGATCATACCATAAGCTTAAAAGTTATTGGAAATCTTTGTCGATAATTTGGGGTAACGAGATAGAGCAAGGTTTTATATAATCTCGTCACCACTTATGGATGTGTTGCCACTTATGTGTGTGTGTACATCTAGAGTGTTCACAAAATCCAACTGGTTGCTAATAAATTATTATTATAAATTATTAAAGGTTGACTGGTAGAAAATGCCTATGTCATTGAGTCCGCCTCTGTACATTTGTATGCTTAAAGTATTAAATAAATAAATAAATTATATATATTTGATTTGCTTTTTAAACAATTCTATAAACTGTGATTAATTTAACTCACATGCTGTTCCATTGTTGTTTTAATTGTTTATATTTAAAATATTCCACTGTACAGTTGCAATATTTGAAATATGTGAGCACCATGTATCTATCGAGACAATCATTTACATTTCTATTGCATTAGCTAATTTGTAATATTTTATAGCAATTTTTAGTACTTACAGTAATTCTATGTACATCTTCTTTACATTGTACTAATATAATTTCTTGCTTAATGTATACAAAAGAAGTGTGCAGTTTCTTGCCCATTCTTCTCCGTACGAAACTACCTTTTGAAACGGGCGACTACAATTATGTTTATATTTTATTTACCTAAGTTTGCGTTCAAAAGTGCCATTTTCATGACGACCTATGTGGCGCGGTGGGCGAAGGTCCGCCTGCGACGCAGAGGTTGCGGGTTCGATTCCCGCCTTGGAACAAATGTTAGTACGATGTACAACGATTTGTTCCAGGTGTTCTGGGTGTTTGCTATGTATAATAAAAAATATCTATCTATGTAATGTATTGTATTAAGTATATCAGTCATCTAGTACCCATAACACAAGCTCTGCTTAGTTTGGGGCTAGATGATGCTGTGTGGATTGTCCAGCGTTATTTGTTTTCAAATTGATTGCTTTTGACTTTGATTTTGTAAAGTAGGCACATAGCTAATTCAACCCAATTATAATTTACTTGACACTTGCTTTCCACTTTGCTATGCCGCTTAGCCCACCCATGCGTTTGTCAACGTTACCCGCAACTGCATCGTTCAAAGCGTTCATTGTACATTCAGAACCACAAACGCATTCGAGTACGCCTTTACCACAGAATAGGTACGGAATGCGAATAGAGACGTCATTACTAAGAATATTCGTGTCCACGCTTATAGCGCAAAGCGCCAATTCAGGTGTCACGGGCACTGTCAGATCTGTCACCATCACTTTTCTATAAGTAAAGAGTAAAAGGCAGTCCAGATAACGTTATACTATTTCGATATAAATTCAAGCATATTGAGGAGCTCGTGGCTAAATAATAACAGCCGCACGGGCTACTCGAAGGTTAAGCTACGCTTGCCTAGGTCAGTCTATGGATGGGTGACCATTCGTAATATATTAAGACTCCTCCGTGCCTCGGAAAGCACGCTAAGCCATTGGTCCCGGCTGTCATTTATAGATCTTTGACAGTCGTCACGGGGAGTCAGAAGCCAGAAAGTCTGACAACCAGCCTAACCAAGGGGTATCGTGTTGCCCAGTAACTGGGTTGTGGAGGTCAAATAGGTGATCGCTCCATGTAAAACACTGGTATTCAGCTGCATCCGGTTAGAATGGAAGCCGAGTCCAACCTAGTTGGGAAAAGGCTACGCCGATGATGATGAGTCAAGCATATTGGGATAGAATCTATAACTAAACAGCATCAAGTTCACACTATACCGTATACCCAGATGGTTTGGTCACGTTGGGAGATCACAATCCATCCATCATTTATTTTGATCTCCCTCTACTCTTGTAACCCTGCACATTCATACTCGAAACTTTCCTCACAACATGGTCCTCATTCCTTCGCATCACGTGCCCATACCATGATAACCAATGTCCACACAACTTCTCGGTCACAGGCGCCACTTTCAGACTTCCTTGAACAATACTGTTGTACTATATAATATTTGCTATATGTTATATAATATAGCGTGGTTAGCAATGCCCTGAACGCTCACAATTTCGCTTGGTTAGTATGGAAAGGGTCTAATTGAGTAGCGTTTCAAGCAGGGCCCGCCAAGGCGTCTCCGTACTCTGTGGTCTAAAGCAGCACTCCATTCGTTGTGTCGCATTGTTAGTCTGAAATAGCACTGGACTAATTTTAAGAGCATGTTCAATCTATGGTGAGACCATTTGTAAATGACTGCAGAATTATCGTCTCATTGTTTTGTAAGTGCTAGTATTATTTTTCATTAAGGGTACTGACCCTTTTCATCCAATAAATTTGACATTAATTGGATGAAATTCTATTTTTAGGTAGGTACTCCATTAGGTATCAGATTTTTTCCAAGACTAACCGCGTTTCAGTGAGTAGTACTTTGTAGTTTTGTTAATCCTTTTATATATATATAAAAAAAACCGTTATTGCTAATACACAATAGTGATAGCGCTATTGTACGGATTTTTAAGATAACATACTTTTCAGTATTTTTTAAATCGTCTAATATGAATTTTCAAGTCCGGTATCATCGAAATAACCAAACGAAATCCATTTCAAAAACCAACAATTTTCGCTAACGCGGCCACAAATTCGTATGAGAAAATGCATATATTGATAAGTCGCTCGCAATCCTTCGCAGTAGGTTACTACCATGAAATATGCATACCGATGCTCGCTCGATGCGAACCTTTTTCCATTTGCGATTGCATATAATGTGGATGCTAGACACTGGTACTAAATATGACATACTATCCATAACTCGTCGTTTGTAAACCTCGCTGGTACTTGACTAACTAAAAATTTAAAACTTTGAAAGTGTTTTATGACCCTTTTTGCTCGCCATCCGGGTTGCATAATCCATTGCTGTAGCGTTGATAATACATAAAATATACGTGAATGTATTTCTAGTTGGAAAGAGGAAATTTATATTTTTGAAGCACTCACATCAATGAAATCTATAAGGTTTTATTTGGTACTTACATAAATGGTAACTGCTACAGTAGACCACGTCAAGATCGGTATTATTGAAGAAATTAATTATTTTAAAAGTACCCAAATGAAGTTCATTACAGACAGACTTTTGAGAGGAATATGACGACACGGTTGGCGCAGTAGTTAAGCGATTGGCTGTTTTTTTTTTTTTTTTGTAAAGTCTCCTTTACAGCTATCATTACAGGTATACACCTAATGCAATAGAGTGGCCTTAAAATAACTTAGTAACTAACATTAAAAAAAAATAACAATAAGAAAAAAAAAACAGCCAATCGCACGGAACAAATATTTGTATGGCCTACAGATAGTTGTTCCGGGTCTGGCTGTTTGTGTATGTGAGTTTAAATGTTTGTAAACGCACCCACGATACAGGAGAAATTCCTAGTGTAGGGCAGTTTTTTTTTTTAATGAAAAAATGAAAAATACTAAAGAGAAAAGGTGACTCAATTGACATGACGGC
Source organism: Phlogophora meticulosa (assembly GCA_905147745.2). Taxonomy (NCBI): domain Eukaryota; kingdom Metazoa; phylum Arthropoda; class Insecta; order Lepidoptera; family Noctuidae; genus Phlogophora; species Phlogophora meticulosa. Next base: position 5,580,023 of record LR990528.1, on the reverse strand, counting down.
AAATAGAGATGTATGGAAGATGACTATATGCAGGCAATTGGATGATGATGATCATGATGATTATGATGATTTGAGATCAGTACCAAACTACAAAATAATTAAGTGATACGTTATTAACAATAACAATGACCAATAATAATAACACACCAGTAACATAAAAACAGCAGTACAAACAGACAAATTAAATCGATTAATAATCGTTGAAAATTTTAGCGATTCGAGGGTAATGTGAAGTGTGGGACAAAAACGAGAGAGTCCAGTTCAGTCGGAATGAAAATTACTAATTCGGATACGTTACTGGCCTTTCACAAATACCCGGTAATTCATCACGTAACTTTGTTATAGGAATTCGGAGTATTTCCAATAGGGATGGTTAATTAATATTCTGATGTCTAGTTTATGATTGGTCGCAGGAAAATTGTAGAAACTGAAGCAATTCGGAATAGATACAATTAATCACCGCAGTGCACCATTTTAGGAAATACAAAAAGTAAATTGCTGAACATGGGTTGTAAAGAAATAGATTTACCTAGCGAGGTTAATGGTATCGGAATTAATAGGAAGAAAAAACAACTTATAAAATAATTATAAATAAATAAATATTGCTGGACAATCGACACAGCATCATCTAGCCCCAAGCTAAGCAGAGCTTGTGTTATGGGTAGGTACTAGATGACTGATATACTTAATACAATACATTACATAGATAGATATTTTTATTATACATAGCAAATACCCGGAACACCCGGAACAAATATTTGTAGATCGTACAAACATTTGTCCCAAGGCGGGAATCGAACCCGCAACCTCTTGCGTCGCAGGCGGACCATCGCCCGGCGCGCCACATCGGTCGTCGAAATATAATACCCAACTTATGTATCATGTGGCTGCCTGAACAGAAAAGATAGAACAGTATAATATACCTACATAGTAGTCGTTTAAAATTGACATTCATACTAAATACACCATGATAAATAAATTTTGTAATATAAAATATGTTTAATTGGAAGATTATTAACATTAATAGCATTTTTTTATCATTAATAATTGATTCTTATGTTTATTTTAATTTTAGTTTTATTTTATACTCTTGCTGTGCCCTACAGGGTCCATAATTGTACCTAGCTGTAAGCCTATCATCATAAGATCTGTAAAAATTACATTATGGAATGCAAATAATGATAGAATGAATATGTATATGAACAGTAGGATAAAATACATTAAATGATATCATAGAAGGTAACTATAAGATTTTATCAGAAGAAAAAGACAGTGGCATACATAACTATATTCGTATAACAAACAAAATAATTCCGGCATTCCTAATCCGCTTACCAAGAGGGATAATTTATGACTTTACCATCCACCGTTCACAATAATAAATAATATTGGAGAAGCATTAGCCGACGACAATATAACAATATAACACAAAACTGAAGTTAAATAAAATAACAAAGGAGAAGGAGAAACAAAAACCAATCGATTACATTGGGAAGAAAACACATTGACACAAGATACACACAGAAACGAATGGTTACATACACACTCCTGTAGTCAAAAATACTTTTATGCTGACACGGTATACGTAATCCAACCTCGGAATACATTCATAAAAAGGCCAATGTGTCCAAGAGACCGGAGCAGTCAACACGACCAGCAACCTAATCGTATCACGATAAATACGTGTAAACGAATAAACTTTGCACAAACAAGCGTCGGAATTCGTAAAGAAACTTTCGAACTTCCAACGGAGCGAACGTAAATTCGAAGCGAGTTATCGGTCGACAGTCGTTCCCGGTAATGAGTTAAGAACTTACCTGTGGTGTCAGAGTTACTAAGTTAACTGTATACACTGATGATCTGATCTTGGTTTACAAATGTGTTAGTAATGTTTTGAATCAAAGGACACTATGTCCCTGTTTATTGCTTCATAATTATGTTTGGTTTCGTCGAAAATAATTTTGACCATCATGTGTTTCCAAAATGATTACGAAATGTATCCAATTTTGTATCCAGTCAAACAAGGTCATCAAATAGAACTTTTCATCAGATTAAGAATTTAAATTATAGATTACTAGCTTCTGCCCGTGGCTTCACCCGCGTGGTTGTTGATAAAAAAGTAGCCTATGTCCAAATTTTATCGAAATCCGCTCAGTGGTTTAGGTTGAAAGATTGACAAACAGACACACACACTTTCCCATTTATAATATTAGGTCTTTACCTATGAAATTGCCGTTCTGCAGTACTGGCCATTTCAAATCAAAATATTTTTTGTTTGGCTAAGAATTCTAATTTCAAATTAATTTTATTTTAAAAACATGGATTTTTTTTTCCAAAAGTAGTCATTTGTTTATTGATTAGTGTTACATTTTCATCGCATTTAAATCTTTTTCGTCATCATGGATACGTTAAAAATTCGAGTAATTATGGAATATGAGTACCGTCGTGGCAGCAACGCGGCACAAGCGGCACGCAACATCAACGACGTTTACGGAGCTAACACTACAAACCAACGCACTACCTGTTATTGGTTTGCTCGCTTCCGTTCTGGAAATTTCGACCTGAAAAATGAACCTCGCGGTCGTCCGAAGACTTTGGTCGACAATGACGAATTAAAGGCGATTGTGGAAGCTGATGATACACAATCTACGGCTGAATTAGCAGCAGCTTTCGACGTTAGTGTCAAAACAATATTGGTCCATTTGCGTCAAATTGGCAAGGTAAAAAATCTTGACAAATGGGTGCCCCACGAACTCAATGATCGCCAGCGCGAAGTACGCGTCGAGACGTGCCTTGCACTGCTCAACAGACACACAAATGAAGGAATTTTGAACCGCATTGTTACCTGCGATGAAAAATGGATTCTGTTTGATAACCGCAAGCGCTCAGCAAGTTGGTTGGATCCTGGTTCAGCACCTAAACAATGCCCTAAACGAAAACTTACCCCAAGAAAAGTGATGGTCACTGTTTGGTGGTCTAGCGCCGGTGTGATTCAACACAGCTTCTTACCAAACGGGATGAGCATTACTGCAGATGTGTACTGTGAAGAATTGAACACAATGATGGAGAAGCTGGCACATCTCCAACCAGCATTGGTCAATCGCTCGTCTCCGCTGCTCCTGCACGACAACGCGCGACCTCATACTGCACAGCAGACGGTCTCCAAGTTGCAAGAACTGGGGTTGGAAGCTCTCCGTCATCCGCCCTACTCACCAGACCTTGCGCCTACAGACTACTACTTTTTCCAGAATTTGGATAACTTCTTGGCGGGAAAAAAATTCAATACCCGAGAGGCAGTACAAAATGCCTTTGAAGAATTTGTTGCCTCCCGTCCAGCTGATTTCTTTAAGAAGGGCATCAATAAACTGCCACTGCGTTGGCAAAGATGCATTGATTGCATGGGTGATTACTTCGATTAATACAAATAAAAAATACATGAAAAAAATTCATTTAAATTTTTTCATACAAAACGGCAATTTCATAGGTAAAGACCTATTATTAATTAATAAGTGTGGATAGAAAACAGCAAATATGCGAGTCAAATATTTACGATGATAATTTTACAAGGTTAAAGAGACACTCTCAACTCTTTAAATCTTTTGAGTACACAATCTCACTCAAACAAGTAGATTGACAGTTGAGAACAAATCCATTTAACTATTCCTAAACTACTTACCAACGTCTGAAAGAAATGAAATCGTCTTCAGTTAAAGATTGATTGCTTTTCTGTCATCCATTCTTTTTATAAAATGAAGTGAAAAATCCCCAATCGCAGTCAAATTTCACTTACGTACAGACTTTAATTAAACCGTCTTCACAAGTCAAAGACCTTAATGAGACACTCGGGATGTCTAAGTTCTAAGAAACTTAGTAATAGACACTGTAGTCTGTACTATGTGTCTAAGTAATTAATTTACCGAGGTGACATTGTTGTTTTCTAAAACAAAATAAGTTAGGTATATATAGCTTGCTTGTATATAACCCCTGTGTGTGCTATAATGAGAAAAACAAAGTTTTAAAACAAACAACATTAGAAGGTGTAAGAATACACGAGTGTAATTATGAAACTGATGTTGGGGCTGCCGTACATAGTATCGACGCGACAACTTGGCAAGTAGCGTCGCGCGCTTCGTAGTATTTTTTTAGGATGTACAACTTGTATATCCAAAAAAAAATAGTACAAAGTGCTATTTCAGAGCTAATTATTATAATCAACTTTTAATTTTAAGTGACGGAACGAATATTTGTATGGCCTACAGGTAGTTGTTCCGGGTCTGGCTGTTTGTGTATGTGAGTTTGAATGTTTGTTAACGCGCCCACGATATAGAAAGAATTCCTAGTGTGGGGCAACGTTTAATAAAAAAATAAAAAAAATCTTATATAGAATGCCTTTCAAGTCTGTTTATCTATTAAACTTATAATGTTAACGCACGATCGCGAATTATACTAAATACAAATAATCGATAAGTTAAATCGAATTATTGCAATAACATTAAAGTTATTGGATCTGTCATTCATAAAACTTGACATTGAGTATCAAAAATATAATGAGTGATATTTTTTATGACACGATATCTCTCAACTTCAGCTTAAAGATTTTCAAATCACTGACATTGTATTTTCATACTGTCAAAAAGTTCAAATTAAATTTTGTTCTTCAGTAAACGAAGCTTATTTTCAACATTAAACAAACAGATAATTTAGAATAAAAAACTGTATTCACTCTCAGACAAGCTTAACTTAAGAACTCTTGAATGAAAACGCTGCAACGAACTCAAGAGCACCCAGGGAATAGCTGCAACTATTGGATGGAAAAGCCTTCAACAAATATGGAAAATTCTGGGTCCTTTAAAAACAAAGAACAAAAAGAAACGACGAATCTGGATTTGTGCCCGGTTGATCCCAACACACATAGGGCTTATACATAACTGGCGAAATGTTTGAATGGTTTACTTCTTAAGGCCGGCGCCCACTAGCGGCACGGCAAGTCAAGGGATTTTTGTAATACAGATGATTTAGAATCTTATTTAACACTATTAACGCTCATATTTAATTGATACGTCACAGCCTGCTTTGGTATCCTTCGGCACGTTCTGGCATGCCGCGGCGTACCGTGATGTGGACGCTAAACATCATAAAATAAGATCTCAAATCATTTGCGTTTACGAAAATCCGTTGACGTGCCGAGCCATCAGTGAGTGCCGGTCTTTAGACTAACTCTTCGGGGACTGGACTGTAGGTACAGGCCTGATATTACGAGTATGTAACAAAAAAGCATTCAACGTTTTCGATTGTGGGTAAATCTCACACTATTTTCATCCATTGTAGAATTATCTCAGCAAATCTTGAACCAACCGAAAAGAAAAAAGCATCTTGGCCAGTTTGAACTAAACTATCTCCACAATTTCGCCGAGCCCCAAAAATATTGTCTTAGCTGATAGGATCTTTGTACAATGTTATTTCAAGCGACACCCTGATATTTTTGCCTATATATGCCAATGATACGAGTATGAATAGAAACAGAATAAATTCTATCCAAAATAAATTGGTTCATTCACATTTCTTGATAATAAAAGTCATTACATTTTATTTGACTTTGGGGTTTGGCAGTTTTACTTGGCACTTATTCGTTTACTTTCATTAAAATATAATTTTCACAGCAGTGTTTAATGGACCCGCAGGGATAGAGTTTATTACTGTGTGTAGTTAATATTACTTTTTCAGTTAACCTTTAGACTAGCAGAAAAAAGATTGATTAAATTTTATAATCTTTGCTCCAATGTGACTTTTTCAATTTATTTGTAGTCTCTATGTCTATTTACGAGTAAGTTATCACCGACATCGGTAATAGAAAACATTGTAAGAAATCTGGAATCATTAGTCTATAACTGCCATCCCACCTTGCGCAAGCGTAGTTTTTAATGCTCGTGCCTTCTGTGTTCCTTAGCTTTCAATGGGATAGTAATAGGCTGGTATTATAATTTATTATTATAAAAGTTGCGAGATACCAATTTATTTGTTACTTTTAGACTAAAAGTCGTAGTAACATACTTGTTTTCTTCACGCATGTACAGTCATGAGCACAAATACTGACGCAAGACACAAAAACGATTTTCTCCTAAAACTTACTCGTAGATAGAAAATTTATATTTTAAAATTAGAAGTTTTCTTTCTAATAATGTTATTATACTTTTAGACGACTGAAAGTATTTATGCTTGTGACTGTACCTACATTCAAACGTCAAAAATGTATTGGTTTTTAGAGGGTTTTTTTTTAAACATTTCCACGCTAGAAACTTCTCCTATATGGTGGGTTCTTGAACAAACATTCAAACTCACACTATACAAACAGCCAGGCCCGTTACAACTACCCATAGGCCATACAAATATTTGTTCCGTGCGGGAATCAAACCTGTGACACGAGGTGCAGCAGCCATTCGCTCAGCCACTGTGCCGTCATTTTGTAATGTTTTTATAAAGAAGGGAGCGTTTCAGAAACGCTAATGTAATGAAGATGCTGTAATTAATATTAAAAAATCTCTCGAGTCAAGACTTTTATAGGAAGTCTTATGAAGCTGAAGAGCTATCCTACTCATAAAATAAAGAGGAGGGCATTATAAATTTAAAACTTAGTTAAAATTTTACTCCTTCGACTGGTCCCAAATAAAACCTCGTTTCAGTCACTGACCCGAATCAGATTTGAGATCATGCCAAGTTTGGAGTCTTGGCATTTTTAGCGCGTAAGCGAATGTAAGAATGGGGTAGTAATACTCGTACTAGTAATCAAATGATGAGATCACAATTTGTTGTATTATTATATTCGGTTTTGAAGTGCTACGAGGATGCTGTTTCTGTATTATAAATGTAGTGAGTTTACTGGGAAACTTTCGAGACTTTATCTTTAATGTAGTCAGCAAATCAGTTTGAAGTTTTTATGTAATTCTCTTAACTTTGTTTTGAATTTTCACTTAAAAACGCAGATAAAAATTAAATATCACCACGCATGAAAAAAAAGAAATAAAGATAAATTGTTTATTTGAAACAGATGGTGTACATATTAAAAGGTATGCAATTCCAAAAGGTTAAGCAGAGGCCATGTATGTACTTTCTACTATCAACACCCACATTTGCCAGTGATCTTTAAGTACTACATATATGTAATAATGGATGAGCCTAGTGCCATCAACCAGGCACAGATCGAAACTAAGAGTAGCTACTTAGAAATTCCTGATAGAAAAAGACCCAATCGCACTTTACCCAACCCGGAAATAGAACCTATGTTCATGTTCAGCAGCAGCGTTTGCGACTACTAAATCATCAAGGCAGTTATAAAAATCTAAATCCGGAAATATCCACATGTTCGTCATCATTAAACGTTTTTTTTGCATAGAAAGTGTGACAGAGACAAAGTGAATGTGAGGTCGTCAGTAGTTGTCTATCAAATCAAAGAGGTAGTGGCCGCACGGTCGCTCCGTCCCTTTCTACAGTCTTGGGGTATTGCTCGGTCCAATTCGATATGTACAATGCTCACTTTATGGAGCTTGATATATTTACTCTTTCCAAGGATCGCTTCAAGGCAAGAGCAATAGAGTTGTTAAAATCATAAGTACGTATATATATTTTTCTTTCCCTTCTTCTTCTTACTAAGCTATGCACACTGTTTGTTTCCATTTCCCTTCATCGGAGTAGGCGGTGGAAAATATCGTATTTTTTTTTTCTATTCTCGCCGTAAGAGTCTATGTCCAATATGGTACGAGTAACTACAATTTTTTTAATAGTTTCATTCGAATATGTCACTCTGCCTAAATAATGACAGTCGCACGGGTCGATCGGAGGTAAGGCCACGCTTATTGAGGTCTGTTCCCTGGATAGGTGACCATTCATTACATACCGAGATCCTACTGTGACTCTGGAAACACGTTAAGCCGTTGGTCGACTACCAACAGTTCATGCAAGAGTCGGCTTGCAGGCATGGCATGCATGACCTGTTGGTCTTAATAGACTGTTAGTATGATAAATTAAACTGTTGGTAAAAAATAAATAGTACTCGCAGTACATTTCTTTTTTTATTTGAGATGGGTTTGCCTTTGACTCTTGTTTAGATCAGAGGTGACACAGACAAAGCCGATGATGAACCCAGAGCTTACCTAGAAGTCTGTCACACTAACTTTGAAGAGATTCCGGGTTGAATGTTTTATTAAATTACATTACAAATCAGTATCTACAAAACAAAAATAAAAATACATTTATTCAAAATATGCAAGAATGAAAAACAACCTGTGACATGTGATAAAACATGGCAAAACATGTGTACATGGTATTTCATTATTTTTTATTAGTTTCATTTAATAATTTTATCCTGAGTCTAAACTAATGTTTCTAATTTCTCAATTAAATTGATTTTCATGTATTCTAACTAACTATTTGGACATCTATGTTTCATGCCGATTATTTCTAACGCAATGTAAATTGTTACCAAATAACGTATACGTTACGTACATATAAATTTATAAGTAAACTGGCTCTTCTTCCTATACTGATGAACTACGTAGTTAATGAAACCGCCATACATTTTCCTTCACGATCAAGTTTTGGTCAAACAAGTAACGCTTCCCTGCTTTCAAAGCGGACATTCTTTCTAAAGAAAACTTTTGCTTGAAACTGTAACTTTGTAATTTTGTAAGGGAATTCTTCGCTCTTGACTTTTTTGTGCGAGGACAACCGTTTTCATGATATAATGGACATTTAAGTTTATGTTCCCATTAATTTTGTAGATATTTCGATGACCTGCCTAATCTGACTCCTGAAATACAGGTATTATATATCTAGGTCTGGAGTCAGTGTTTCACAATGATTGTAATGTATGTTATGCAAATAAAACAAAAGTATTATTATTATTGACGACACGGTTGGCGGAGTGGTTGAGCCATCGGCTGCTGCGCCGCGTGTTGTGGGTTCGATCCCCGCACGGAACAAATATTTGTATGACCTATAGGTAGTTGTTCCGGGTCTGGCTGTTTGTGTATGTGAGTTTAAATGTTTGTAAAAGCACCCACGATACAGGAGAAATTCCTAGTGTGGGGCAACGTTTTTAAAAAAAAAAAAAAAAAAAATATTACCCACGTCATCATCTACCTAGCCTTGACTAGTGGTCAGCCTTTCGGGCTTCTGACGACCCATATCGACAGTCATGGATCTACAAATGACAGACGGGACCAACTGCAACGGCTTAACATGCTTTCTGAGCCACGGTGGACGTGGAAATGTGATGGATGGCAAACGCAATGCAAGACACACAATTAAAATCTTAGTATACATAACATAACATCACGTCTATACTCCCCGAAGAGGTATTCCATGAAGCACACCCAAACGAAGCACACCTTTTTATTAAGAGCACAAAAAAGGAAAATAATAGAAAAATAGTTAAAAACTAAAAAAAAAATTTGGAAACATAATTATGAAACAATCTGTGATTTTAAATAGTAAGAAGCCAAAAATGTCAAATATTGTGTCACATTATTATAATGAAACTGAATGATTTTAGATATTTAAGTTAGTCTTTTAAATAATAAATATTTTCTACTATCGACATTTTTATTTCTTAGTCCCCGCACTATGCGAGTGATATTCGTAGGTGTGCTTCGTGGAATAGGAAATTCATTATTTTAAATTTTTATTTGAAGCCCACCTACGGGTGTGCTAAGTGGAATACTTTAAGTGTGCTTCGTCTGGGTGTGCTTCGTTTGGGTGTGCTTCATGGAATACCTCTCCCCGAAGAGTCAGGCAGAGGTGCACTTATAAGTAGACCCACATTTGGTCAGTTATGTTTCTAAGTTCCATGTAATAAGGCCGAGCCTATTACCATCAACCGGCCACGAATCTTAAGTCCAGTTTCCTACTGAGAAATCCATCACTTTGCCTGACCTAGGAATCAAACCTAGCGACCACCGGACCACTAGACCAACGAGGCAGTTAATACATATTTTAAAAGTATTATTTAAAAAAAAAGCGCTTCTATAATCACAATTAATACCTTCTCACCGCCACTGATACGGCAACATGTGTATGAAAGCTATGCATCTTAGGCAAGAGGGATGAAATTTGTTATGAAGTTTTGTATTGTTATTTGTTATACCCATACCCTGCATAATGTAGTTCGTATTTTGATTCATATTTATTTATTATGCCTGATAATAAAGTTATTATGATTTATTAATATTAACTAGTTATTAGTTTTTATTATTATAAGTAGTTACTAACTTTTAACCCGAAAAACTGCAGTATTTTTTTAATCATTTCGTGTCTTATTGTCCGCGAGTAACCCCCCCTGTAGCATCGAAATCTCAAACTTTAAACGGTTTTTAGAAACGGCTCAGAAGCAGCTTTAGTGAGGTTTCCAATTTAATTGAACCGAAAAATCATCTCATTTCTTCTTAAACACAAAGACTTTAAAAGAAAATCCTTTTATCTTATAAAATATTCACATTTCAGTACACCATCAAACACAGACAACTTGTTGTTTGTTAGAAAATATTTTATAAAATCTCGGGTTTTCGTTATATTCTTGCAAATAGAAGATTAAGAGGAGATATTGTATTTAGTTTATTTTTTGGTGGATTTCTGTACTTACTCGTAATTCTCTTATAGGTAGGTATGTATAAATGTTCTTTTTGTACAGGTTTACAATAGAATTATGAAAACAATTTATCTACTTAATTAATAACGTAACCAAATAAATATTTTTTATTAAATAAATAGAGTACGACCGGATTTTGTTTTCAGAAATCGGTAATTATAATTTCTAGCTAAAAATATACATTCCGGTCGAATATACTCGTAAAATACGTATTTTATTTTTTGTTTTGTTTTCGATTTTTGGCCGAAAATGGAAATCAGGCCGAGATTTATTTTTCGTTTTAGGCGAAAAAAAAACATTCGGTAAGTCTCTATAAATAAACAATATAAGTACGTTTTAGTTATGACTTTTTAGTGATGGTGGAAAACTGAATAAAAAAATCATATACTCGTATGCACATATACTTATATCACAATTATTTATGTATATTCTTCGTTTATTTTTATTCATCGCAACACGTCCTCTGCTGTCATTATAAGTATCATCATCGCATTCATCTCCATTAAAACACATCAACTAAAACAACACAAAGAATAACTTCTTTGCAAAGAAAAACTTTCTACAATTCTTATACTAAACAAGCATCTCTTTTTCTTTACACATTTATTAAATAAAACACACAACAACCTTTCTACCATTGTGTATGAAAACCCTTTAATAAACCTCGTAATCCAATCATCTACAAAATAGTTGTGTACAGCTAATATCGGTCCTTGCCCGTTCTTCCAGAATCGTTCAATCATATCCCCTTTTGTGGAGAAAGTGCCTTTCGTACAAAATCATAATTCATCCACAATACAAGAAAATTCTTTAGAAAATATTCAAACAAAGCTGATTAGTTTTTATTGTGGTATAAATTACCTTTTTTTCAGAAGGTTTTTTTACTGATCGAACAATCAGTCTTATGTGTCTCGATGTTCGAGGTAAATCAACATCAGCTGAGGTCGGTTTATGGATGGGTGACCATCCATTACATAACGTGAAACCTTCGTACCTATTTATTTTTACGTGGTACGTACGTATTTACACAATGTTTCTTGATATCACAGCGCTTGCAACAGCGTTGAAATCAACATTATTATTTTAAAATTCTTTCTCATTAATGCCAATCAACTTCAAACAACAACTGAAGAAAATTATGGCATTCTAGTCGGATAATGATACTCATCAAATGAACACAACAAAAGCGAAGAAGATTAAACTTCAAAATAAATAACAACAGATCACAAACTGAAACCAGAAAGCAATTTCCTCGTATTGTGTCCTGTTTCAAGTAAGAAATTTTCTTGCTCAATATATTTAATTAATAATTTTATGTCTGAACAATACCGGCTTGCACAGAGTAAAGATTTCCCCATGAATTGAAGATTTTATGTGAAGGGGTACGTGGCTAGATTATGGAAGTCAAGCCCGCCACACTATTCCCAAACCACTGCAACTCCTTAAAACCAGAATCAATAGCGGCCACCACCAGAAAAGCGTCGAAACAATGAAGCCCGACGAGTCCCAGAGAAACGATTCAACTGTCTTGGATCCCGCAACAAAATTCATCAGAAAAGAAAAAACAGAACAGCGGAGGAGTTAGAAAAATACATAGTTGCCACTTCCCTCTATATCAAGCAGGAGACAGAACAGACCTACGCAAATAGGCACAAAGGGACATCAAATAATTGTGGAGGTCATATAGGCAGTCGCTCCATTTAAAATACTGGTAAGTTTTCACCTGCATCTGGTTAGACTACAGTCTAACAAGGCTGACAAACCGATCCAAACGTAGTTGGGCAAAGGCTAATCTGATGACAGAGTAAAGGTGTAAAGGTTTTGAAGACAAGAGACAGGGTTGCTAACATAAAAAATATATATTAATATATTTTTTTTATATGAAGACCAGTTGTTTTTTTTTTAGATCTACAATGGAAAAAAATGACTATTTATTTTAAAAAGGTTATATGGAAATGTAATCATTTTCAAGTAAATCCTTCATAATTAACTCCGGGTCACACGAAATATACAAAGATTACCAAGCAAAACCGTTTTAAAAACAAAAAGGGGATGTGATCTAGTCGTAATTAGTTATAATGTAACTATGCAAATAAACCTTCGTAAGAAACTGTTTGTTAAGTACTCCAGAATAAACCTCCGGTGTCAAAACGATGGTGAAATCTTGTTTTTTATACTTTTTAACTTTTTTTAGCTTTGAACAACATAACTAAAATCCAAAATGATGGATAGCAAAAATATTAATCAAAAGTAAGAGTGATATGTTTACATAAACATATCCACAAATCATCTGGTACCGATAACTATTCGATAAAATTTGATACAAGTACGATTAAAAAACTGTCAAAAACAAATAACTCTTGTCAAGCATGCTAACGTTTTATGTCAAATTTGACTTTTAAATTGATAAAATAGCGAAATATAAAACATGAACCACACTTTGTCCACCCCATCTTAACTCTTGTGTGCATACTGCCTTAATTTACACAGTTATACATGGTTGAAGAAGGATTAGGGTTGCTTATGTGTAAGCACATTTGTGTTGACGAAGTTTCTCCCTTGAATAATTATGATGAATCATTTGCAATACATTACCATGTAAGCAGAAAGTTTGAAATGAACTTGAACTTGATACTTATGAAGAAGGATAATGACAAAGAGCAAGAACGTTTTTAAAATCAGAGCGACGCGTACTCGTTAACTGATGGTTCCGTCCCTTGGTATAAAAAAAGACCATTTTTAGAGTAAAATTTTAATTTGCGACCGCATAACTAACCCTATTTGTAAAGGGTTTTCGCTGATGATAAAACTGAACGGAATTCTAAAACGGTGACGGAATTTAAAGCCTTAGGAGCAGAAGCAAAACTATTTCTTATATTGAGACTCACGATGTTGTCAAAGAACTGGGTCAGGCTTAGTCAACCTAATATTTGCCTTCCTTTTGACAGCCCCAGACGAGCATAGCTCAGCAGGTCAAAGTTAACGACAGGCTGAAGTAATAGACGATTATTTTCAACTTGTTGAATTTTTTAAAGAAAGAGACCTGTGAACGGTTCACTCACACGATCTCTTTGAATGTTTTACAGAAGTCCCCACTTTGCAACCGCCCTTCGATATAAATGATTCATGGCTAGACTACAGGAATGTTCGAACGACGTTCAGTGTTGTTGAATGGGCTGCAAAAGGGCTGTATAAATCTACTATAATGTTTGGCAGAATCCTTAGAACGTTGGCTTTAGTTTTTATGACTGGATTTTGTTTTTAGGTTAGACAAGCACTTCGGTCGCGACTTCGTACTTTAACTCTCCCTTTAAAGCGTTGTTTTGAAAATGAAATATGGCATATGTTACTATTGAAAGATAAATTATCATTTTTTGTTGCTTTCGATACATAAAAACACGGCTAAGCAATTTCAAAGTTAATCCATTACAAACCAACTATTATTTTTTTTGTTCATTTCATTTAATACAAAAATTATTGGTTTAGACGATTGAGGTTTTTAAGAGTTCTTGGAGACATAGGAATATGGTACAAAAAAAATAAAAGAGTTCTTGGATGTGTAAATTAAAATCAATAATATTTTATAAAGCTATCTCTAGGACTACTGGTTGGTTTTGAAATATCATTCTTCGGTTAAAGTAGTTCTTCGATTTATGATCACGGTACGACCCTTAGGAGCAAGTGAAACCGTGGGGTGCACCTAGATCATCATAAGGCGTAAATACCAGTCTTTCTAATCCACAAATAGAACTTTATTCCATCCTTAAGCAAAACACGAGGTATTTTTTTAATTCGTTATTCTAGTATTTTTCTCTAATGCAGATTGCTCCAGCACAGTCGTAAAATAGAGCATTAAAATAAAACTCCACGAACAATACGGGCGAGTGCGTGGTTGTATTTATCTTTTCTTAGATACTCTTCCACACTTAGTTCTGCAACTGGAACGCCAAGTAATCTTGAAACACCTTTTGTAGCTAGATTATGTCCTAAGATATACATACTGTTTACTCCACATACCGGGTATTATACCTGCAAAGAAGAAAAAGTTAAAATTAGTTATACGTAAGACAGTTTAAGTAAGATAAAGTTTAATCTGAGTAAATAATCCTGTTGGTCTTCTTAAAGCCTGCAAAAAGGTATAGAGGACGTGCGTGTAAGCTTCTCGTGAAATAATTACTCCACTCTCACAAGTAGGCTTGAACTAAAGTCCTTACAATAGCGATCCACACATAATCCTGTTGAAGAGTAGACGACAATCTATCATCCAATTAGCAGTGCCGAGCTAATCCAAATAATGAACAACATGTTATTTTAGCCAATCAACGGGCGTCAAATGCCACTATTGATTCGTAAACCAATCAATCCAGCTTTTCGTACTTACATGCGTATTATACGTGTTTTGATAGGTATGAATTCGGATTAATTAGTTTTGTTATTTAAACAGTGATAATAATCCGCTTTCAAATTATTCATATTCGTTCTATTGTCATCAATTTTGGTTGTTGAATCCGGTTGTGGTCCATTTATTGATTTTGATACTTATATTATATTTAGTATGGTCAATGGGAGATACTTAGTTAGAAGAAAAACTAAAAAATCGTCCTTATTTTGATACACGTTTTTATTTGAATATAATTTAATTACATAACCAAGAAAAGTGATAAAGTCTTACTTTCTACTATAATATTCAAATACTTTTACAATAATTTTAGCTTTTACGTAAACATGAAAAAATATCCTTTAAAAAAACTTGGAAAATAGGTCAAAGCCCGTGTATCTTTTTTTATGAATCGGTAAGTACTCGAGCAGATAGGATAAAAATAGTTTTTTTTTTTTTTTATTCTTTTTTAATTTAGGGACTTTTATAACGCACAGCGTATGTCAGTCCCATCGTACCCTAAGACAATTATTATTAAACAACAAACGAGATCAATGGATCAGGGCCATAAAGTCGAACAACTTCCTCGCATCATCGGAAGTCGGCTTGCTTAATATTTGGTGGAATTTACCTATATTGTACTTGTTCAACTTCAAAACCCTGAACAACTTACTCCTATCAGCTAAAATATAATCTAAATTATATATAAATTACGTGTCAAGTTGTTTGTCCGCTATGGCCTCCTAAACTACTGAACCGATTTTATAAAATTTTGCACACGCTGTGTGTTTTGGTCAAACTTAAAAGATTTGAGGACAGTTTCTATTTCGATTATTGAACTAAATTTTTTTTTATTGCAAATTAAATGTTTTCCTATAATAAGTTCCATACATTTCTAACAGATGGCAGTGTTACTTAACTTTTGAGTCGGTACGAAGTTCGCCGTGTAAGCTAGTATATGTATATAAATTAGGAGTCACGTTGTTTGTCCACTATGAACTCCTAAACTACTGAACCAATTTGAATAAAACTTTGCACACAGTGTGTATTTTGGTCAAACATAAAAGATTTAAGAGAAGAAAGGTTTTTATTTCGATTATATTATTGACCTTAATAATTTTTTTTGCAATATACATGTTTTCCTATAATAAGTTAACTTAACTTTTGGGGCGGTACGAAGTTCGCTGTGGCAGCCCATTTATGATATTACAACAATAACGCATTTCAAGCATTGGCAATATTCACCAGCCAACATCTCTTGATCTGAAAACTATTCATCTTTTCATAGTGTTCCAAGGAAATTCTAAATATAGTGCATGGTGACTCTATTACACTCTTGTTATTCCGACATACTCTTTTGAGTGATGCGGAATCAAAGTATCACTCTGTTTTTCCTTAACACCTTAACTGCCACACAACGAGACACAATAGAAAATGTATTGTTTGTCGGTCACTTGGCGCTTAAGGAGTAAAATCTCTTCTCTCAAAATTATCCTTTCAATTGATAAAATACACAGAACTCGCTGGGTTATTTCAAAGCAGTTTTATCTATGCTCAGGATTCCGGTTGAGATTCTATTGTTGTGAAATCTCTTTTCTGCGCTTGGCTTAGGATGTGAAGCCAGTTATTCAGAGTGCAGGCTTAGAACTTGAATCAACACTCAAGTAGATATTCTTTGTTGAGAAAGTTTTAAATGAATGTAGATCCTGCTTGCAATAAAAGGTATTATCTTAAAGAATTTAAAGGTGTTAATAATACCATGCTGTTAGTGACTGACAGTAACTGTGTCGTGATGGTCCAGCGCTTAAGGCCTCTCATGCATGAGGTTGTGGATAAAATCCTGGGAAAGTACCATTGTGACTTCATCAATTCAATAAGAGTACCTGGATGACCGAGCTTTGCTCGGATAATACGATATTTTCTAAAATTAAAACCTTACTAGATCGATTAATCGCCCCGAAACCCCCGCATACAAAATTTCATGAAAATCGATGGAGACCAAATAAATGTTTTTTTCGTCTTTTTCTTCTTGCTTGCTTGAGCAACCGTGGTGCTTAATGCTCGTGAATTCACGTATGCGTTCTGTACGAGAAGAGGTCTTGAACTTTCAAAGGTTAGAACAAAAACAATAATGTAGTACATTAACATTAGTGTATGTCAGAGTAAAAAAGGGCCTGGCGTATAGTGAACTACGAACTTACTGAAATGTTGAATCCGGTGAATTTTTCAATGAAAATGCTTGCATTTAAAATGCTAAAATGTACTTAACTCCTGGTTAGCTGGAGAGAAAATCTGCAAGTGGCAAACGGGACGCAATTTACTTCAATGCTAATTTTGAACAATTTGCGTCAAACAGATATATTTTTTTTACTAAGCAAAAAGCTTCTTTTACTTGTTTACTCTTATAGTTTCTTTTGTTTTTTCTTTTAATTTTTTTGCTTGTTTTTTTTTTATATTATTCAATAAGAAAAAAAATGTCTTTTATTATCATCGGTTGAGGAGATAGGAGTATAACAGATTTGAACTGCCTCGTTGTTCTACTGGTCGCAAGCGCTACTGCTGAGCATGAAGTCCTGTCCTAGATTCGATTCCTGGGTGAGGCAAAGTGTTACCACCACAAGACTAAGGAAGAAGTGATATATAAATATATAACTCCTAATAAGGTTGTTATATTTTCGCCGGTTTTCTGCACCTGCAGCACCCGCACTAGCACAGCCCGTTATACTAGGAAATTACTGGGCAGATGGAATAGCACAATGATATATCCACGACCAAAGGCCTACCCACTTATTGATCAAAGATTTTTATTTCGTAAGCTAAGTACTAGAAGAAAGCGGGGTTTACTAACCAACTACTCAGAGCAAAAATACCGAAACCCAAGTCGCTGCTTTAGGAATTTACCTCTTCAATTGCAAAACCAGCAAATTCGCAGTATCGTTTGTATGTAATTTATTAATTATTTATTTTTAAGGAAAGCTTACAGACTAATAACAATTATAAATATCGTTTATAAATAAGGACAATTGCTAATGACAAGCTTCCACATATAAAAGTCCATTTAGTAACAAGCCATTTGCGTTGGTCGTTGGTGACTGTAATTAATTAACTGGTTACAAAAATTAACTACTTACTATATCAAGTCGTGCAACATCAAAAATATAATTGAAAAGCTATTTGCGACTATCAAAATATTCATTGCTCAAAATTTTTCTAATTTTATGTGCGCTGGAGCAGAATAAGTCAATTTCCAAGTGTGGTGGTAAACTATTAAAGGCTATAGCACTACGTATACAGAAGGCGTTACGCCTGTAATTTGTCGATGTGTATGGTATATGGAGTAGTGGCCGTTTCCTTAGGTTTAGGTTTGTGCGAAGAAGTATCTTGCCTAGTAGTTCGGGACAATCCACCGAGCCGTAATTAATTAGTAATTATTTATATCAGAAAATTATAAAAGGAAATTCAAGTTAATTCGCCTAATTGCAAAGTAACGTGCTTCTTCCTGCTCCGTTGACAGCTAAAGGCGACCCAAATCAGTCGAAATAAGGACATTGGTAAGCAATTTATTTTACCGAAAAATCTTTAAGAGCATCTATTTCTGCGAAGCTTATAATGGTCCCGATTTCATTATTCTTCATTAAAGTCCAACGGAGAAAATTCGTAGCCTCAGTAATTATTTTCCATCGAATCTAAAAGGTCTTATTGGCTGAAAGAAATAAATTAAATTTTGAAGAACTGGACGACCTCTCGATATTCATAGCGCTTATTGGAGACACTTTTCCCTATGAAGTGTTTCATTATATTATACATCTTTGGAAACGAAAAAATTTAATTTCATTTTACTTTGAGCTGATGTTACGCTAAATAATATTTTCATAGGCTATTTTATTTTCGTCAATAATTTGAGTAGAGCTTTTAACATTTCTGAATGTAGATGGTATTTTTAGCCATGCTGGACTCAAAGGAAGCATAATAAAGATCTAATATTTTAGTTAGGCGAGTTGAGTTAAATTATACGGGTGTCAATAGTGTCAAAGCTTGGGATTAACTGAAGCGTTGAGAAAATATTTTCTGTTAAATATTTTAGTACCCGTGTTTAACTTACGAGAGAAGGATTGCTATTTCTCCTACAGTTTCATCCTAAAGATACTTCACTAGCCAGAATTACAGATCCTCGTTAAGCCTACTTAAAGCAGGTTAGAGCTAAAATTTTAGGCGAACTGAGACGCGACCTAAATAAACCAACTAACTTTGTGGACTGACAAACGGTGAAGGACTCTATATTAAATGTACTTAGTTTACTCATTTAATCTCATACCCTTTTTTTCTGAGGACGTGAGCGAAAGTTTGAGCGTTGTCAACCAAATAATTAAAATTCCCTTTGACGAGGTACAAACCTTACAATAAAACATGAAATATATCTAATAGTGAGGTATTCTTAACTTCAAATAACTGTTGGGATATCTTTCATTCCAGAGCATTAAAAATCAACCAATCAGAAGATACAAGTTGAAGACGTATTTGAAATAACTGAAAACCACTTATGGGGTCATTGTACTCATCATAATGAACAACTATTACAATGGCATCGACCCTAAAATCGCGACAAAAACGACAGCCGATTATTATTATTTCACGAGAATAAAATATGTATGTGAGGAACAGTTGAATTTGTTTTCGCGATATTAGTGATGGTCGCGTAGTAAAAATAAATGAGTACGACCATAAGGAGGTGTCGATATTTGCAATACACATTTTATAATGTCATAGTGCGCAGTTACACCGCACTAACTACCATTACATAACATCACGCCTATATTCCCCAATTGGTTGGGCAGAAGTGAACCTAAAGTAACACACACATATGATATAAAGTCGAAATTCAATACGAGATAATGGCAATATTAGCACGTAACGTCACTATACCATCATTATTGTGTGTTTATGGGAATGAGACCCATATGTGTTATAGCACTATTATGTCGAGTATAAACTCGCTTCATGGTTAACCTAACGGTTCTTTGATAGCCCGAAGGACCGCTATTGTGTAACCCCTTACCTCTCAATTGATTTTCTAAAGTTCCGCTGTAAGCCACAACTCCACATTATTTTTCGCTTGTTCCTTTTCGTTTATTAGTAGTAGCTCTTTGACCGCTTGGCAACAATTTTCCGGCAAGAGCTTAAGCTTAAGTTACTTTGAAAGTATTAAGTGTTGTTTTAAATTTTATTGGGTTTTATTTTTACAATTATAAATAAAAATTTAAACGTAAATCCAAAAGTTCCACTTTTAGTGCAGTCTATTACTTATTGGTTTTTTCCATTTGGAATTTCTCAGTTTCAGCAATTCGGAGTCTGAGTTTGTGTCCAGTTGATGGCAATAGGCTTGCCCCCTTTTACAGTGGACTTTAACATGTGCGGAGTGTGGGTACTCTAGGTACATTTCTGCCTAACCCTAAATGGAACACATGGGTAATCTTATGTTCTATTAATAAACATGGAAAAAAATTGGAGAACGGTGACTTTACCACGTCAGCACCAGTTTCAACGTCTTACATTTTTTATAAGAGCGTATTTGCGAATGAAAGGTTAAGACGTCTTTGAACGATCCCTAGAAAATTTTCCTAAATATCGTTCCGCAAACAGCTTTCAACATTTACACAGCGAACGTCAAACAAAAGTACAGAACGTTAGCACATATCATACATACATAATTTAAATGATTCTGAATACATAGGCAGCAGTAACACTGAAGAGCTTCAGAATTGCAGTACTTTTCGCGTTTCCAACCGTTTTGATCTTTCGATTCTAAACGGAAACTCTAAGCAATTCCTTTAATGTTTTTAATGTATTGGGGAATGCGAAAGTTTATACTGAAATAGGATTATATTCGAAGTAAATCGGACACCAACAATAGTCCGATATACGAAGTTCATCTAATTCGCTGTTCTGTAACTAAAATAACCCCAAAACGGATTAAACTCAAATGCGTAATGACAGCAGTCTGCACGAGTAGAAACTATATGTTCAATTTGTGTCAATTTATCTGACATCACAATTAATATCGGTCCTGAAGTAAGGACATTTGAAGATGGATCTCCTCAAGAAACGAGTCACTATGGTGAATTTATCGACGACCTTTGCACGTCTGGTACGTGATCACTGCGGAAGCTGGAGAATCGGGGGATGTGGTGCATCTTGAAAGAGACTTATTTATTTATTTGGTTCACCAACAATTGTTTACACAGGTTCTATACTAAGGGTAACATGCGAATGTATGTATGCAATAGTGCAACAATGACTTACAGGCAAACTCCGCATGCATAAAGAAGTTGTACATTTTTTTTTTTTAAATGAGTAGGTATTAATCTAGTTTTAAATTACTTAGGTATCTAAAAGTGTAAATAATGAACACATCGCTCCAGAAATGCAACAATATAGGTAACTTATTATATGTAAACAAACACACTATATATGTGTGTAAACAGACTTATGTCCAGCTACTCAAAGCAGACAAGATTAAATGAATCATCAGCCACTTTTAGAGATCACGAGAGTAATGATCAACATGTTACAAAGAATCCAACATTAATTGCGGGTCACGATAATAAAAATAAAATTATTAAATCGGGCCAGTCAAGGTCCCACGCATGGAATTTCCATAGGGCTCAAACCAATTGACCTTCCAATCATAAACACTAAACACTCAATGAACTCAATCATACAAGTACTGATACAGATCTTATTGCAAATAAAGACGTATCATTTTGCCCGTATCTGGATATTAAGGAACGTTATCTGATTGAGATAGATGTAGACAGAATATTAATGAAAATGTTCCTTTTGTGTTTACCCCTGGTTAATATAAAGACTTACTTTTAGCAGCCATTACCATTGAATATTTTGAGAGAAACGAATAGATCCCAAGATTCATCTTGATTACCAATTACTCAGAGCATAAGCGACCGGAAATCAGTCATTGAAATCCCTTTCCGCAAAGGTAACTGATAGATTTCCTTTGGGCGTAAAATATTAATAAATTCTAACAAAACAATAACGCGTAAAGTATTGCTATGGTTCGTAAAATATTTGCAGGTACCTACAGTTCGTACGTATCGTTCGATTCGTCCCCCAAGGCTGAGCTATCCGGGGAGATTACTCCGGATTTTTCTCGGTCCGAAAACTGGCAAAGTTGGAAGTTTGCAACCTATCGAGCTACTTTGCTCAGAGTGTGACGGCAAATGTATGTGTTTGGAAACTTTTTAAAAAGCTCTTTGTGTGAAAATCTATTGGTCGATGCGTTCTTCTCTTTTGGTTTATTTTAACTGCACTTTTGAGTAAAGGAAATGTTCGATTTATCTCGGCTGCTATTTCACTTTGTGGATTTAAAGGGATCAGCTTTCAACTAGAGCTATCAGTATTTTGGCTCGTGATGTAACCCACGATCACAGTATCTATAAATGATAAGTCGAGTATTTCAACTCCTAAGCTTGATATCCAGCCTAATCTACCTTTGGGAACTTTAAACTTTACTCATGAAAGAAACAAAGCGGAACTAAGGACCCTACATCCAGAAGAGGTAACAACTTTTCAACTGTTTGCACACAATAAACTTCAAACTGCATGCTATTGCAGTATCGCCGTTACCTTTCAACTTTTAAAGTCCAGACTATGTCGTGTTACTTCTTGAAGTTCTATTTACTCCACGCGAGATACGATACGAGATACAAAGTCAGAATTTCCAACATTTACTTATAGAATTCCAAATGTTTACAATACATTTCATCTATATTTCCAGACTGTGTTTTGTTTTAAGAGGTTCTTGATTCAGGAGTAAGTTAATAATTGTTTTACCAAACAGTTGCTCAGTTTTATGCTTTTATGCTCAATTACTGAATAAGTATTCAGTACTTGCGCAGTTTCGGGGTATTCTAAAGATTCTGGGTTTACTAGACGTTTGTATGTAAAGCCGCTTGTACGAGATACTGCGAGTGGAAATTCTCTAGAATAGGTGATCCTGCTCAGGACGTCATGTTCAAAATAATTTATTGCTACGTTGCTTAAACTATTGTTACGAAGTAAACGGTTGTTACAAATAAAGATTTATGTTAGTGGTAAGGATGAGTCATGATAGAAATGAGTCTTATACTCCTCCAATATCCCAACGGCGAAGTATAGGCCGAATCAAAATTGGTGTATAACTATCTATTAAGGGTCTTCAAAACTGAAGTGCGCTAAGTGAAAAAATAATGAACGAAATAAAAATATCGGGTATAATATAAAAAATATGGGAAATATCGAATACTAGTTAACTGCCCGCGGCTTTACAAGACATATCCTATGGCATTCGGCAATAGTATAGTTTTCTAATATAGATAGATGATTTTTTTTATATTGGATGAGTCGTTTCGAAGATTACTTCCTAAACACACAAGATTAACTTCTTTATTTTACCACCAATGAATACACCAAGCACACAATGTAATATAATTTTCCATTAGGTAAAATATAATTCAATTTAAAATTAAACCAATTGTACTAAACAAACTCTAAACTCTAAGCTATTTTCAATACCGTGGTTTTAATTGCACGAACGTCTGATCTTCAATTCTTAATTAATAACCGCAGTGCTGCAGTTTACCTCTGGCTTAAAATCGTTCAAATGCAATTCAATATTACTGTTTCCATTGTCCGTTTCAAAGCAGTGCTGGCGAAAGGAAAATAGCTCTTATAAACATTTGATACTATGCGAGAAGTGGTATTATACCAGACAGTTATTGCGCCACAGCTGAACAAATATCTCATTAGAAAAGGATAAAATATTGTTGATAAGGATTCTTCATTGTGTGTTGATGAGTTTATTTATTTATTGAATAAGTACACTAACAGCATGAATACATATTATTATATAATATATATAGCTTTACCAGTATTTACTTGTGTATTACTTCTAATATACACAAATCAAAGGTGTAGTACAAAAATGACACGGGACAGACAAACGACATAAAAAATAATAAGAATATAATAATGGTTTAGTAAGAATTATTACGCAGTTACGAACTTAAGTACTAGAAATATTACTCAAAATACGCGCAGACTCGTGGAGTTACGGATATCGGCCCGTCAAACAATGCAATATAAGAAAAAAAAATGTATGTATGGACCATTCAATCCATGCTTACTTAACACTGTCCTCTCTCATCAAACGTGATGATGATACGATGATTTATTTTTAATATTTTTTTGTAAGGATGTACATACGCTAAATGGAATGTTAATGTCATGTAAACAGATACATAGTTCATTAAATTATTTTTCATATTTTTATTAATAAAAATAACTCTTTAATTGTGTAATTTTATTTCTGTTTATAAACATTGAATATTATATAGCTACGTTACAGAGCATTTGAGAGTACTACACAAAATAAAATCATTATTGCCTTCTATTCATTGATTATACAATCAATGGTCGACATTAGCGTCCCTACTTTTTCTGTTAACGGGACCCTAAACTCAGCCACTCACAATCTTGTTATAGCAGAATATAGCATGCCAACGACATTGTCGAATATTATAAATTGGTAGAAAATAAGATAGAACAAACAATGTCCAACTCCACGCCCGTCGA
The DNA here is from genome assembly GCA_905147745.2 of Phlogophora meticulosa. NCBI lineage: Eukaryota > Metazoa > Arthropoda > Insecta > Lepidoptera > Noctuidae > Phlogophora > Phlogophora meticulosa. The sequence goes on along the minus strand of LR990528.1, from coordinate 5,555,379 downwards.
GAACGAAATTCGATTAACACCTGCGAATTTTGAACTTTTTCCGACGCGACTGCCGGCCGCCGCGCCGGTCGGTGCGAACTCAATTGAGGTTATCAGCCGACCATACTCCTCGAGTCTCTAACGAAGTTGCCAAGGCATCTGGAAAACTGGGATGTTCCTAGAATTTTAATTATTACGTTATTTAGATTCGGATCCGTGTTATAGAGTTAGAATTTTCTGTAGATTGTGAGAACCGCTGTTGGTAGCTGTTCTTATTACATTTTGCATGTTAAGAGAGTTCGCTTTTAACTATAAGGCTTTTAATATATATTTCATTGTGTACAATTAAGAGTATTCTATTCAAATTGTCCATACAACTCAATTCTCACCGGCTTCCCTTCAAGACCAACTCTACAGCTTCTATGAATAAGTATTTTAATCTTCGACTTCCCTCAAACAACAAAGAAGTTTAATTATTTCGCCAATTATGTTTAAATTCCATTTTATAGGGCATATATCAGCAATCGGGTATAAAATCAGACTCCAGGCAAATTCCAGATGGTAAAATCCAACAACACTTGGCCCGATCTGGGAATCAAACCCAGGACCTCATGCTCAGCAGTATCGCTCGCGAATACTATACCAAAGAGGTAGTCAATTCGAACCACAATTTACTAGAATCCAGTATTTATTCTAACGGTTATTGAAACAACCGATGCTATCTTTACAATACAAAGCCAGGATTAATTCGGCAATTCTTTGTCCCGAAAATTCGTTCGAACATTTTGGCAACCATTTCTATTTCGGTACCACATTTATCTACTACCTACCTATTGGTATTTAAAACTTTCGGGGTATGATTCATGATAAAAAAACAAACTTCGGTAATATCCGTAGAAATTTTGTAGAAATCAGAAAATTCTATTTATGTTATTCGTAAAAGTGCTGCATTGGCGAATTTCTATGTCATAGGTCGAATCGGGTTGTGTGACATGAATTGGAAAAACCTTTTATGAATGAATGCTTCCACTTAGATGTGTACTAAGTAATGGTCTTCACGTAAATGTATGAAGAAATTTCTGGGTAAAGCAGACATTTTCTTTGATGAAATAGAACGTTGCTTGAGCAAAAAGAGGTTGAGATTGCCAGAGTGAAATCAAATTATGAAACGTTATGTAATATTTCTTAGGTAGGTACTTAGGTATCTAGTTTTAATTATTATATTGTGGTCTTTAGTTGTTGTAATAGTTAGACTGCTTCGTTGATCTAGTGGTTGAGTATGAGGTCCTAGCTTTGATTCCCAGGTCAGATAAAGTGTTCTTGGGGTTTTCCATCTGTTTTTTTTTTCATTAGCAACCCGTACACCGAAGTTCTACCGCTGTTCATGGCATGTCACTCGCCCCTATCTTACATGGTACTAAAACCTTGCATATTGGTGAAATGTGGGTGTAGGTATATACCATAGGTATAACTCTGCCGAACCGTTCGGGGTTAGCAGGCATGATGTTATGTGGTAGTAGTTATAGCTTCAACAAAATAGGAAAACGATTAGCATTTTCTAGCATTTCCCGCAGCATGGAACGGGATTTACATCAGACCAAAAGTTTATTCTCTCACTTAAATCTAAAAGCAAACCGAACGGCATCCGAAGAAGATTTGGCTTCATACGACCAATAAATAAAGGAAGTTTTACATTGAACATTCGGCACCAAATGTATGTTATATGCAGGAAGATAAGCAACGATGGATGATATTGCAAAACTTGGAACACAGTCGCGAAATAAGAGGCATATGCAGATTGTGTACGTGCATGAGAGTTCGATTAGGCTGTGTTTACAAAAGGTGATAGTTTGCGTAACTTCTAACATAATAAGAGTAACGAAACATGAAAGACCGTGGGTACTTGTGGCTAGCATATGCCTTACGAATAGGTTTTGCAAAACTTCAATGACGCATGACATGATTTTGTTACGCGGCAAACATTCATTCGCGAAACTGTTAGTTTAAGAGAATCTTCGTTGCTTAATAAAAGCTGCTGCCACTAAGATGGCAAAAATAATCATGAAGCTATATTTTGTCGTGAATACCGTCCATATGAAATGTTACTAAAGTCAAAGTATGGTACAAGAATACCTACATTTATTTCTGAGAAGAAATGAAAATCCTTATTTTTAAAAACATTTTAAAGGCTATGATTATTAAGTCATTATCACCTTCCTGCCCTTAATTTGAGGTCGGCGCAGCATATCCTCCATTAATACATCTCTATTTGCCGGTATCTCAATAGTCACGTCCTTCCTAGCCATATCATCTTTCGTACAATCCATCCGTCGTTTCTTTGGTCTTCCTCTACTCTTGTAACCCTCCACATGATGCTTATTCCTTTCCATCACATTTCCAAATAATACGAACTGAATTATAGGTAGGTTGGTATGGCGGTTTCCATGTAATAAAAATAACAACATTGTTTTAGAAATAACAACGTGGAAGATTACATCAAAATACACACACAACTTCGTGCATATTTTTTTTATTTTCTGTATCTGTAAATTCATCAGGTAAATATTTTCATAATGTTGTGATACATTCTCGGAATTTGTTGTTTTATTGCTTTGAAATACATGCTACACACAATTTCAAAATATATTTTGAATTGAATGGCGTTTAAACAGTGATTTTTTATAAAATTGAACTTTTTTATTCTTTAATTATAAAAATACTATCACTTTTCCCACAAAATATATTAATGGTAATGTTTTAAAATAATTAACAAAAACTACCTACAGCAAAATAAATTAAAAGTCGTTAGTCCTGTACTGAAAAAAATGCAAAGTTTTTAACAGATAAATTCATAAGTCAGGACATAAATACATTATCAAATCAATCTGATATTTGATTACAACAATGTAAACGAAATACCAGCCAAATGTAACACCGTATAAATTACAATGCACGTATATGAAAATACAAGTACTCCTGTTACGGTTGAAGACTTCAACACCATTGTAACAAATGACCCAACACCACAATCCACTGCAAGGCTAAAATTTCCGCGATAACAATAGAGACGAAAATGTTCGCGTTAATATTGCAAGTTCTGCATCAATTGTCGACGTTTCTATACGATTAATGCAGTCCATTGGATTGTTTGTTAACAAAATAGATCATCCATTAATCAGGAATAGTGTTGATATTTCGAATGTTTCGCGATGATTTTGTAAATTGTACACAATAGGATATACATTTTTCTTTGTTTATTCAGTGATAAAACTATCACTTATCACTTTAGCCTTATCTCGTGTACTGGTCTTTTGAAATTTGGTCGCAGTGTTATACCTGGATGGTATTGTTTCGACCAGTGATTTATGTCTATCTGTTTATGATAGAGTGTGTTTCTCCCGTATCAAGTGCTATGATAAGCATATTTTACAGTTATATGACGGATTTATTTCCATTAATTGATGTCATAACATGACACTAACTTATTATGTATCCATGTAGGTTGAAAGGCTCTTTTTTGGATTTACTTTAATACACTTTTAATGATTTTAAAACATCAGTATCAGCTAAACTCTCGATACCAAAAAGAAAAGAACTTTATAACATGCTTTCATCCTATACAGAATCGAAATACAGACAAAAATGTCTCCGAAACCGCTCTGTATAAATAAATACGTTGTCATTTCCATTAAATACTTACTTATTATGAAACAAACATCGCACGCAATCGAAAATTACAGAAACAAGGTAAGGTTTACATCTAAAGAAGCCTGTTTACACTCAAGGGATAACTGAAGATTGGACGGTAGCCAAGAGCTTTGTTTTGATGAACAACGAAGGCAACAAGGCGTCATGCTGAATCGGAATTACTTTCTTGCCTTTGTTCAACCGCTGACCGAAGATTGTTACGATGGTAAGACGTCAAAGTATCCACTTCCTAAAAGAGAAAATCTTGTGATAGAGATTGTTGTGATAAAGAATATGCTTATGTCGATATGGTCCGTAAAAGTTAAGTGAAACGTCAAGGCCAAGGGTAAGAAACGTGGGTAGAAACAAAGTTGTTGACACAAAATATCTAAGATAAGTAAGAATATTCGTAAACCTGACGAGTATCATAAATAAGCAAAAGAATAAATAATCATAGAATAAGACAATCTGCCGAAAAGAAATACATAAAACTACGTATCAATATTTTTCCCAATACATTTTGATTACATATATTATTCAAAATTATTCAAAGACAATTACCGATTATTGCACGAAATAAAATACCATTAGGTGTGTAGAGGTCATGGAACAATGAACAACAATGAGCTTCAAAGCAACACCACAATTTGTTTTTTATAAAAATGTCGATACAATAACTCACAAAGGGTGTAAAAGGTCACCTTAACTGGAGTGCTAAATTCCATTTAAATAAAGAGGTGGAAAGAAATACGTACTTTTTCTCCAAGACATTAAACCATTCGTACCTATACTCATTTGAATGAAATAACAAGCGGTTTTGTGGTAATTTTACCGTTAAAGTACAGAAATATTTATTTATTTCACAAAAAACCATTCAAAGACATTTACATTACTTTGCATGAAAAGCCAAATAAATGATGGAATACGCAGGAATTTTTTAAATGTCACATTTATGAAAACACATTACAAGCCCCTTAAATTTTAATGGCTGCTGATATATTTTCATTAACTCTGACGTCAGTTGTTGATGGAAATAATATTAATGTCTTTCGAGTTTTCAATGCAATTATTTATTACTTTTATTTTATCTGTAAATTTCAAGAGTGAAATAACTTTAATTATTAAGTATAAGTAATTTTGTTCGAGATTTTTTTCTTGATTTGAAATTTAGTAATTAATGTTACTTTTCTTTTGGCTTTGTTGTTTTTCATCAAGCAAAACAATAGAGGTTCTTTTACAAACCATTATAGCTCTTCAAAGAGACTGACATGACGTGTGTCAGACTATGCACCCTCATTACCACAATGTCGGTGAGAACAAAGCTTTGTACGTATTTTAATTATTAATTTTATTGTTAGATAATAAATATCTATAACTGAGTCACGAGTTCATATACATAGGTTGATCCAAGGTTTATTACGCTCATCCAGGTCGGTTGGTAGATGTGTGACCATTCAATTTATATCGAGATCTCTCCCATGCCTTTGTACTGTTCGGTCTTTGGTATTTTTCGTCGAGACGTTGAACTTTTTACGTTCGGAATTGAGTTACACGATGATTGACAGAAGCTATGACTGGACAGCTCCAATATGATTCTGGCCCCAAAATACTATCTCAGACTCTAATCTGTGCGATCCTCAGCTTATCTGATCAAGATAATGCCTGGACTTGAAAAGTGACTGAGTTTATTTTGGTGTTTCTTCTTAAAGAAGTCAGATAGGAAACGCCGAGCTGTTGAAGTTTCATAAAATATGTTGGTTGTTTGACGCGTAAAAGATTTTGATTAAACTCATTAACTGGGTATAATGCTTAATGGTAATGCTTATATAGCTATGCTTATATTGTTTATAGATGTATATTGGGGAGGAGAAGGTAATATAAATTAATAGCCTGAATTCGATTCTTGAAACTTCGATAGATATAATGTACTCACGATTAATTCAACATCCGTTGCCGATTTGGCAATAATTGTATTGTATACATCAAGAGACTCAACATTTCAACGAATTTGTAAGCATTCAAATCCCAACGTTTGAAAGGAATACCGAAATACTCAATAATACGCGTAGTAATAATAATGTTCATTCACATTTGTGAATGGCTTGGACGGAGCAAAGTTATCAATAAGTTGATGATATGTTTTGATTTGTTTGTTTGTATTCGGTGTCTCAGATCTGACAGTATGTCAGAGTTGAGCTGTCAATGCAGTTGGAGGAATGATAATAGTATTACGCATCCTGTATTAATTTACTTGTTTGCAAGTGAATGATATGGTGAATGAATTATTGGTAGTTCATATTCATTCTTGATAAGTGGTACAGACAAGTAGCATAGTACTGGTCTATGTACAATATTAGGATCTACCTCCATAGGTTAATCCCAAAATTTAAGGTGATAAAAAAATGTCCTACTTAAGTAATCATTATTAATTGATTTTAGTAACACAAACACGAATTATCCATAGTAAATTACAATTCTACCGGTAAATAAATGTGACGTGGATATTCATGAGAAAATCGCAGTAAAGCTATAAATTGTGTTAGTTATATTATCATTTTTAAAGCATTTCCTAGAGTTAAATTAATTTTCGTGCCACCAGCCACACAGGACTGTGCCAAACGCGATTGTTTATCTCAAGTGTCTCGCCTTTTTGGGAGCCAACGTTTTGCGTATTCCACAATAAATGTTTGTGTGTTTCATTGTTTCTATTTCTATGCAATTTTTTGGCATTTCCTTAACTTTCAGATACTTCATGAAAACTATATACACCAGATTTACCTGTTCTTTATGACTTTGCATTTTCACAAGTGATAAAAGCCTTCACATGAAGGGACCTTCATCCTTACTGTTAAGGATCCATTGTCGAGCATCTAATACACAAATAGAGCCCCATGTCCTAGTTTTAAAACAATAGAAACCGAATGTATAGCACAAAAAGGAGCATGACGCTACAGTAGTGCAACTCAGGGCAAAAGGTCAACACAACTGCAAGTCACAGAAGTGACTAATAGATCGAGTTTTGACACTTAACACAAGGGCCGAGCCTAGAGTACACTTCTATTAGGTGCTGGTGTGTCATGTGCTGTGTCATTCTCAACGCTCTATGTAATCAGATGGTCAGCGTTAGGCTAGACTCACTTGAGACTCTCAAAGGGACGCGATGCTATACTTTTAAGTTAGACTAGTTGGTTCACTTTACCGATTTGAGTGACAAAGAGTTTTTTAAGAGCACCGTTGCGGATTCTTCCAACGGTTACTTACTTGATTGATTGGTTTGATGATAAAGTAAGTTTAAAGTAATTGGATTAATCTAAGTTTGCAGTAAATTTGGTTTAGTTGAAAAGGATTATAAAATTGTGTGCTAATCGTTTAAGAAAGCAGTACGCACACATTAAGTTGTAATATGAGTATTATACCTCGTTCATACACTATTTTTTTTTTTTTTTTTTTAAACTTTGCCCCACACTAGGAATTTCTCCTGTATCGTGGGTGCGTTTACAAACATTGAAACTCACATACACAAACAGCCAGACCCGGAACAATTAACTGTAGGTCATACAAATATTTGTTCCGTGCGGGGTTCGAACCCACAACACGCGGCGCAGCAGCCGATGGCTCAACCACTGCGCCAACCGTGTCGTCGAATCACTAATGCTTTCAAATATTCAACTAGAATGTGTGTTATTTGTTTGTTCTGTTACTGGCAGACATGTGATGGGATGTTTACGTTAAATTCTAAATAAAATGTCAGTTTAGTTAATGAGTATTTCAGTGGCATAGATTTGAAAATTAGATTTATTTAAATTTATACTCTGCGCAAGCGGTGCGCGTCGATGCTGAGCAGAGTGCGGGCTAGTCGCAACAGCGTTTTAAGTATGATAGCCGGTAGACTTGACTGTCGGTACATGAATCGATGTATTACTGCTCACATGACTATTGATACATCGATTCATGGGTCGGGCAGGGGGCGAGTAGATTAAGGTTGTATTGTTACTAACACTAGTTATAAGTTATTGTACTACTAACCAATTGGATCCTAGTTATCTTAATAAAAGTTTTTATTATTATTATTATTCTCTTTATTCTTGGTATAAACATATAAATTACATTTTTAAATATTTAAATATAAAAAATACAAAAACATTTAAAAATATAAAAAATAGTAGTCCACCGATGGCAGGAGCAGGGTCCAAGCTACCGGCGGTTAGGGTTGCAAAGACAGGAACCTCCTCACAATGCGAGCCGTATCGAGGAGTACTGCCTTCTGTATCAGGCCTTTGATCCAACCATGTAACGAAAGCCTCGACAGGTGGTCGTCAAGGCTTTTAGCCAGTAGGCCATTGGCCGTAACTACGATCGGCACAATGACAGCCGAGTCCACATTCCACATGTCGACAACCTCGTGTGCTAAGTCAAGATATTTAATCTGTTTTTCTTTCTCGGCTTTCACGAGGTTCTCGTCATGTGGGATGGTGACATCCACTATCATTGCGCGGCGCGCTAATCGGTCTATCACTACTATGTCAGGCTTATTGGCAACAATAGTCCTGTCAGTAATGATAGACCGATCCCAGTACAATGTGACATGGTCATCTTCGAGAACTGGGTCGGGCACATACTTGTAGTACGGTACCTCAGATTCCACAAGTTTGTACCTCAAAGCAAGTTGCTGATGGATAATCCTGGCCAGTTGGTTATGTCTGTGCAAGTATTCGCCGTTAGCCAGACGAGAACAACCAGAAATAATATGTCTGATGGACTCACCCGGACGGTGGCATGCCCGACACATGTCAACCGTCCCGTCCTTCATAATATGTTTCCGGTAGTTGTTCGTCAGAATAACTTCGTCCATAATCGCACATACAAAACCTTCAGTTTCCCCAAAGAGGTCACCGAATCGTAGCCAGGATACGGGCGCTATGAAATCCACATCGGGCCCATGAAGAGCCCGATAGAAGCGCCCGTGAAGCTCCTTGCTTTGCCATACCTGCTTGCGGTCATCGGTAGTAAGCACTACAGGTTTGCGCCAGTTCTCTTTAGCCATGGACAGCGGGGTGAGTCCCTTGTCCACTGCGACCACATCCCGATGCATACCCACTTCGGTTTTTAAAAAATAATCCCTGAGGTTGCACACCTCGCGGTTGTAGAGTGTCTTAGCATTTAAGAAGCCTCGACCTCCGCATTTCCGCGGGATGTACAACCTCATTACCGATGATCGTGGGTGATGCATCCGGTTTGCGGTCAGCAGTGTACGGACCCTTCTATCCAGGGCGTCGAGTTCGGTCTGAGTCCATTTGAGTATGCCGAAAGAGTACATTAAAACCGGCATGACCCAACCGTTGAAGGCGCGCACCTTATTTCCGCCTGATAAAAGGCTATTTAAAACCTTTTTCAGGCGGCCAAAGAAGCGCTCCTTCAGCGATTGCTTCATGTCAGTAACATTAATGCCTAACGCTTCCGACATACCCAAATACTTATAGTTATCGGATGAGGAGAGGGATCTAAGCTGTATGGAATCCGAAAGTTGAATACCCTCGGATTCCACAATCTCCCCTCGCTTTACATGCATGACCGCACATTTGTCCACACCAAATTCCATCCTGATGGTACTACTGAAACTTTCAGTTATTTTCAGTAGTTCCATCAGTTGTAAATTGTTGGGGGCAAAGAGTTTTAGGTCATCCATGTAAAGGAGGTGGGATATGACCTGACCACCTCTTCGCAACCGATAGCCTAGACCTGAATCCTCCAGCAATGTGCTTAGCGGATTCAGGGCTAAGCAAAACCAAAGAGGACTCAAACTATCGCCCTGGAATATTCCCCGTTTAATCCATATAGGTTCATCATTCCCTTGAATTTGCCTACATCCTGGATATCGAAGGACCGTCCTCCATTGCCCCATACATGACTCAAGAAAGGTGCGTAGAGTTGCATCTATTTTGTACAACTCCAACACCCTCATAAGCCATGCATGCGGCACAGAGTCGTACGCCTTCTTGTAATCTATCCAACATGTCGTCAAATCCTTGTGGGATCGACGAACCTGTTGGCTAATGGCCATGTCTATGAGGAGTAGCTCCTTAGTACCACGGGACCCGTTCCTACATCCATTTTGAGAGGCAGACATGATAGAATTACCAACTATATGTTCGGCAATTTTAGCTCTCAAAATGGATGTAAGAAGTTTATAAACCGTCGACAAACATGTGATCGGTCTATAATTCTTGGGTTCCGTGGTACTACCTGATTTATAGAGCAGGTGAGTAATACCAGTTGTGAGAAACTGGGGTAGCGAACCAGACTCTAAACATGACTGGAATTGTGATGCCAAGCGCGTGTGTGAACTACCAAGCCATTTTAGCCAGAAATTATGCAGTCCGTCCGGTCCCGGTGCTTTCCAGTTCGGTAACGGACGAACTGCTGTGGCCACGTCTAATGGTGTTATAATAATTTTTTCCATTTCTGTTATGGTTTCACACACGCGTTCGACGTCACGCATCCAGTGAGCCTCAGTGTGACCGACGGGCACCGACCAGATGTTACGCCAGAATGCATTCGTGGTTGTATCATCCGGGCGGTGCACGTCCGCCACATCCTGTTCAGGTCGCTCCCAAGCTCTGTATACCCACCTCTCATCGCTCTGGAACATGCGATTCTGTGAGTACCGGTCAACCCGCCGTTTATACCGCCGAATACGGTTCGCCCATGCACAAACTTTCTGCTTCAGGAAGTCGATGCGCTCTACAATGCGGGACATGTATTCGCGAGGACTGATTCCAGTCCCCGCAAAAGCCCGCCTCACAAAGCGCATCACTCGAGGTCTTGTATTGCCCTCCCTGAAGCAGTATAGTTTGCCGATGAGCACCCTGGCCCCATCGATACGGCGCTCAATCCTGCTTTGCCAGGCTGGTACAGCTGGTTTTGGTCGAATAGCTACGTCATTATTTGGAAACTTGACGTTAGCTAAACGACATGCCGCAACAGCCGCGCAATACAAGATTGAATGTGTATCGACGAGGTCTCCGCTGCTCTCGAATAAATCCTTAAGCAGTGAATCCAAGGCACACACCAGCGCTCTATTTTTTTTGTGCATAGGCAGCCTTGGTAACCGGGGTCTAAGTTCGGTCGGTGTGGACCTATACTCACGAAGCGCATCCTCCAATGCGCTCCTCAGTTTTTCATTGCACTGGCTACTTACTGTGACAACCCTATCATCTGCTTCTTCACTGACATGGTTGGACGGCGACGGTGTTGCGTTAATAATTGGCGCTTGTACCGCGGTCTGTGTCGAAGTCAAGACGATGTGGTTGTTCAGCACCTCTGAACGCAGCCTATCAAGTGCGGTATCGTCCAACCTGTGGTTACGTTGAATAACCCGCACCTGATCCGACAGTCGTTGGGCCGAGACGTTAACGGTTGGTTCCAATACCTGAAACACAGACAGCATCCTAGCACGGTACGCAGTGAGGTTAGTTCCCCCCTCTGTAGACCCGTAATATGCGCGCATGACGTTCTCGTTCATAGACTGAGTCCATCTCATGCGCTGCACACAACCACCGGTAGCGGGGACCTGGCTCGGGGCCGGTTGGCCCCTGGATCCCAAGCTCTTCGGTGGCCGGCCTCTCCCCTGCCGACGTACAGGTGTTGGCGACGTCGGTGGGGAAAAATACTCGTCGCTCGAGCTCGACGCGGCTGCAACCGTCGGTGTCACTGGTGATCCAAGGTCCGGCGGCGGCGAGGCGGAGCTGAGCGGCGAGTCCGGGGATGGTGGGCGTGCGCGTCGCTTTGCTGCTCTTGTTAGCATTTTATTTCATCATCGTCAGTTTTGTAAATTTGTATTGTATTTTGTGTGACATCTGTCACCTGTCGGACTGCTTACATATTTATAGGTTTTCGTATATTTTACAGGTATCATTTTTTGTGTTTTCTACTATTTACATTAATTTATTTTGGTTTTGTTTGGTTGTGAATGCAATTTGTGGTACTCACACTGGTATAAACAGATAAAATTCAGAAATTAATTGGAGGAAAAATTTACGGACGACATGACATGCTTAGAGTTGCCAGCTTATTTATTATTATTATTAATAAACGCATATGTTTTATGTTAATGCTGCATTGATGACTGATGTCATTTTGATAGTATAAAATAACTGCGATTTGAATAAATAAAAATTATTCAGTTTTACAAGACATAAGTGTGTATAGAGCTGGCCTCTATACTTATGTCAAAAACAAATTTCTTTGATAGATTTTCAACTTTATTTCAAAATCATAAGGTTCATGTTCAATGGGTAAAATTTGACACATTGGGGTAGCTTAATGTGCTGGCGTCTGTACATAAAAACGTAACCTACGTTTATATGTACAGAACCGTAAGCTAAGCTTAAGCTTCATATAAGTACCATGGTCCAAAGGGTATTTATCGTCCAATATTTGCCAAATGGTCGGAAAGTAAAACTTTACTGTGTCAAATACGTTCAGCAAGAAATACACTTTAATACAAAGAGATAATTCTCAATAAAGGTTGTCCCAAATTAGAAGGAAATTATTCTAGAACAACAGGACCAAGTTCTGTTGGATTTACCCGAACAACATTCTACTCTCAGAAAGGTGTTAGTTACTAATACTCCTTTGTGAGTCATGAAATCCCTGCATATGGATGCAAAGGTTCCACGGCTCACAAAGGACTATCCCTTAACAATTTTCCGTTTACAGAAGCCTGGAGGCTTTAAAAATGTTACTGTTACACAGTTTGCATAGTTCCGGCCATTATCTGGCTCACGTCTTGCATCTTCCATGCATCCACAATAGAAATGCGACTTCAGGTAAGCATTGTTGTAGGACAAGGCAGCAAATTCCGCCATTTTTTATTCTCTTTTCAGACACAATCCCCCATTTTTTTCCGCCGTGAACAAATACCAAAGTTGGAAAACAATTGTCTGTTTGGAATGGTAGTTTGTAAGAAGTGGGTTTAGGGAGTAACGGTTCAAAAATGTTTAATTGTGAAGTTGTGACAAAATAGTCGTGAACTGGGAATAATGGGGGCTCTTTTTGCAGTTTCTACATGACTACATACAAGCGGTTTAGTCTAGCTATTTCTGGTGACATTCTTGTATTCTTTCTTTTAATTAAGTCATAATTTGTCTCGGCTCGTCTTTTATTGCAAGTTCAATACTCATCTTTTCCTCCTTTTTTTTTAACAATATTTTAGTCATCCTTTCTTTAGCTTTTACAAATCTGAATCGTTGCCTTTTACATGGTTGGTAGACACATGAGTATTGCCATTACGCCAAATTGTATAACTATTTAAACTTTACTACCAAGCTTAAAAATTTAAAGTGCCTATTGTACAAAGCTATTTCAACAACCACATAAAAACATACGCTTTCATAAAACGGTTATTACTGAAGCAAACATCGACGCTCGTTAAAATCCATAACAACAAAGTTCAAAGTGTAAAATAATTAACACGGTATACAGCTATTGTCTTTTCAATTAAAATCAATGTCTCTGGAGCAGATGTTTCTAGATAATGCTCACAAATGGCTGTAATTTGCACAGACTTTTTGTAGAAATTAGTCTTTTCACGGGTTCTCGCTGTGGGTACTCAATGTTGGATTTCATTGACATTGATTAGGAGTATAATTTAACCCAAATTGCTAATGGCTGCGACGCAGTGTTTCACTACAGTACCGTGGCGTACGTTTAAAATGTTTATGGCTTTTTTCACCATTAATTTAATGCAGTCATGTAACTTTGTTTTATTGGCGACCTATGTGGCGCAGTGGGCGAAGGTCCGCCAGCGACGCAGGAGGTTGCGGGTTCGATTCCCGCCTAGGGAAGAATGTTTGTACGATCTACAAATATTTTTTCCAGGTGTTCTGGGTATTTGCTATGTAGTATATATAATCAAAAATATATATCTATGAAATGTATTGTATTAAGTATATCAGTCATCTAGTACCCATAACACAAGCTCTGCTTAGCTTAGGGCTAGATGATGCTGTGTGGTTTGGCCAGCATTATTTATTTATTGGAGCCCATAACATGTGTGATATTCATATGTGGCAGCAAAATGTTTTCCTCTTCTAATCGACTGTCAGTTCAATTCGTCGCCGAAACCTACCCATTTTCGACTGGGAATTTCAGACTGAACACGCGTATACTGTTAAACGGTACGACGATTAAACTCGGATACTTGATGAGTCAATTGCGTTAGCTGTTGGAGCGGCAGGAATCTGACGGCAGCGTGCGGCTTTTGGTGAACAACTGCGAACGGTTGCCGAATGAACGAGCCACATCTAGCAAAGCTTGGGTGTTTAAGAAACGTACGTTTCTACCGTAAAGCGAAAACGCCATATCCTAAATACAACTATTCAAGGTGGAATGGATATATCGGCACAACCTGATGAGTATATATATACTCATTAGGTTGTGCGTCGAACTATATAGTTCTAGGAAAAAAACAGAAGGAAAAACGTAAAATATTGTAAAAATGCCGACGTATTTTTTAATATTATTCTGTTATTTTCAAAAAAATTGGAATATGCTGATTTTTATTACTGTTCTTTATTACTGTTACACTGTTAAATATCATCTATTATCATATGTCCAGAATCATATACTGAAAACATGGTTTCAGGTTGTGTGTTATGGTCCCTTCTAACCTGTAAACACAAACAAGTTTAACTGGGTTCAATTTAAATAATTGAGCTAGTTAATGAGTGGACATTTTCATGACTTAAAAGGAATAATGCTTGTAAAACAGACAGGTAAAGAAATTAAGTAGGTGATATTATTTTTGTGAAACACAAATGCTCAAAAACTTCAAATTGTCATGGAATTTTCTAACTCTCGCAGCTCGTTAGGAACTCAAAGAAATGTTTTGGAAGAAAGATGATACAAATTGTGTAAAAGTTAGTTTTGATTGTTATGGAATTACGTTTCAGCGAAATACCTCTGTGATGCTTACAAAGACACCTCATTAAAAGTTCAATTCATGTTGAGATGAAAGTAAATACAATACTTACATTTCTTTGTAAATATTGGTAGATCTCTTGGTAAGCCAAATCACTTGGCACTAATTGGTATAGACAGGCTAATCTTGACCCAGAATCCAGTACAATTAGAACCACTATTTCTTTAGATTACCATAATATGCATATCATAGTGTAAAAAAGTCTATTGTATAAAAAGTTATTTGTATACTAGCTTCCGCCCGCGGTTTCGCCCACGTAGTTTGTTGATAAAAAAGTAGCCTGTCCCGTGGTGCAATGTATCTCTCTACCAAATGTTATCGAAATCCGTTTAGTGGTATAGGCGTGAAAAGGTAACAAACAAACTATAATATAATATTATAAATGCGAAAGTATCGCATTTATAATATTATATAAAGTTAGGATAACTTGACAAGAATCCTAAGCAACAAGACACAATCATATTCAACAAAACTAATACCTACATATTAACTAAATTACTTTGAACTTCAAAGATCACGGGTTCACCCAGGTGATAGTGTCTTTAGACTTTGTACAAGGGCATTTATTGCAGTGCTCATAAAACTTCAAAGAAAAGGTTGAAAACTAAATAAAACATGATTCACTCAGACTATCAATATTAGATATCAATTTGGTAATACTCTTGATGTGATTTGATAAAATAGGACCTAGATTGTATTACTGTTTGGTCATGTAACTTCGGTTAAACTAATCCGTGCTGAAATAACATTATTACGATGTTTGGAATTGGTTTAGCATTAAAGCGTCTGATGGTAAACAGAGCGTTGTGTTATTTTGATTGTTCGACCCTAAGGTTCAATATGTGACGATTTTAGTCTGGATTATGCAATACAGTTGCCAACGCAGAGGGGTAGACGGTATACATAGTTTATAGTGATCAGGAAGAAGTAGGTATCCGCGACCTTAAACAGTAGATAAAACATGGACAGGTTTGTTTGATGACGATGAGATCAAATGAATTGATGTTAGTAAAAGCTGGTAGTATTAAATTGTATGCAGTGAAAAAATTGGGCCACAAAATTAGACCCGGAAAAGGTTGGAGCTCTATAAAGGGCGAATCTGGATAAACAGATATTTAAATAGTTATCCAACTTACTAAGCTAGTAAAATTATTAGTTAGAAAGAGGATTGTTATAAGTTTAACGTGTGTACCTATCTGTGTATGTACGAGTTTGTCTGTGGCATCGTAGGTCCCAAACGAACGGACCGATTTTGATGCATTTTTTAATGAAATATTCCAACTTAACCTCTCAGAAGATTATAGTATAAGGCGTCAAAATTTCCTCCGCGTCACCATCGACTGGATTCCAAAAGTCTAGCCTCTGGACAAGTAGAGGTCAGCCCTTGGGTCACGGGAAGCGTCATCCAAACTATTTAAAGAGATCTCGAAGATCTCTTTAAATAGAATATGAGCAATCTAACCCCACGGCCGAGAATGTCAATCCCAAACGACCTAAGCTAATTTGTTTTTATATTGTCAATAAAAAAAATCTTATTTAATTTCAAACTATCCGACATCGTAGTCTGCATATTGTTTTACTATCTCCATAAGCTGTTGCTGCTCTACCAATGCCTTCAGGGAGTAAAGGGTTACACTTTGCATGTATTGGGTTGATATTTGATATGGTATGTATACCATTTCCTACTATTGACAAGGAAGGAAGCGTGGCGTAGGAAAATTGAGTTGAATATAAATAAGGTGTCACTGAAGATTTTTTGTAGAAAAATACTTTGTACATTTTTGGTACAAATGCTATAGACAAAACTTTGTGTCATGTTTTTGGATTGATTTCCATGATCGAGTGCACGATAGTATGTAAAAAAAGTGTGTATGTGTTTGTGTGTATGTTTTAATGTACACACGAATTTAAACTTTTTCATAGAAATAAAAAGATAATCTCTCACTATTTATTGAATTGTAATAAGTCCATTTATATCACTTGTTATTAAAATATTTCTTTATAAGTCACTCCTCAATTTAAGTAAACACGCATGGCGTGGTGACAGTCCAAAGTGACAGAAAATTAAACGTTATTTTTTCAAGATGGCGTCGGCCTTCATAAAACTGACTTACGTAAGATTATATATCCACTAGAACACGAATATGATTTATAGAATAGCATTGAAGCAAGCTATTTATGCACTCACGTATACATTGATATAATATACGTATGTATAATACAAATAAAGACTATATGAAATCGTCTGTTAAAACTTCGATGCAAACAGTGCAATTACCTGCAAAAGCATACAATAAATACTACTAAAAAAACGACTACTACAAAAACCACTACAAAAACGTCTACACAACTACCACAACAAAAACAAGTATAAACTATGTACTACTTACTCTACATTGTTGTATTATAAGCTGTAAGCCACACAAACACGTAAAAAAAAAACTTAAATTGTTTTCGTAGCAAACAATATCAAAATAGCTAATGAACACATTGAGCAAAGTAATCTACAAAATGATTTTATGAAATTCAAAATTGCAAATACGTTATAAAATTAAATCGAATAACTTTGTAATAAACGAAGAAGTTAGAAAAAAATATTTGAGTGAAATCAAATTATGGAACTGAGTTCTGCAAGCAAGACAATCACCAATTAAAACTTTGCCTCGATTCAGTAGACGGTGAAGAAAAATCGATGAAAGACTAGCCAGCAATCTTTCGATTGATTATAATTATGTATTTCAAGAAGGAAAAGATGTTATTGTACAACGTATTAAAGATATCAGCGAATTAAAAAATTGTTGAAATCCGGAAGAAATCATTGACATCAACAAAACTAAATGATTGACTGCTACGCTGCGTGTCGTTTGTTCGATTCCCGCACGGAACAAATATTCGTATGGCCTACAGGTAGTTGTTCCAGGTCTGGCTCTTGGTGTTTGTGAGTTTCAATGTTTGTAAACGCACCCACGATACAGGAGAAATTTCTAGTGTGGGGCAACGTTTTAATAAAAAATAAAATAATAAGGAGACATTTCTAGTGTGGGGCAACGTTATTGTTTTTAGAAAAAAAAAAAAAGATATAAGTTTGCACAACAGCGGACCATAAGGCGTAGAGCGGGTAGGCCCTCCAAGGCGGACGGATAATCTGGCAAAAATTGCGGGAAGCTGATGGATGAGGACAGCATAGGACCGATCGTTGTGGAAATCTTAGGGCGAGGACCATGATGATGGTAAAACAAGTGTTAAAAGCAAGGTTTACCTGACAGTGGAACATAAACAGCCTGATATTTTTTAGTAATTATGAGGCCGTGTAAATGTATATTTAAAGACATTTTATAAGATATTAAAACTCATAGTGCCGTTGATTTTTCATTATTGGCGATATTATACTGTAAAGTTACCCTTCGTTTTCTGTTTTAAGAAGATCTCGTTACTAGGCGAAACTTGAACCAACATACTAGATGCTATATAAAGGAAATTAAACTTGAAGTACAATTAGATTCTGAATACAGAGAAATTGAGTAAAATGAGAAAGAAGATAGTCGTATTATTATTCTTCATAATATTAAAGTAATTCCTCGTAACTATGATACTAAAGAAGAAAAATACGAACGACGAAAATAAGCAAGAAACTGCCAGTACCTACTCTGGGGTACAAAATAACACAAGGTAGAAAACCGGCCAAGTCCGGATCAGACACCAAGGATTCCGTACAATGTTGAGCAATAAACGCCAAAAAACACATGCGTTGTATAATATTAGTGCGTTTTTATTTTATTATTAATATAGCAGTCATATAATACCACATTCTTTGGTAATTTCAACTGTCTACCTATTACGGTTCTTGAGAAACAAGCCGCTGATAGATGGACGGACGGACGGCTTATTAATAGGTTCTCGTTGACACCCTTTACATACGGAACCCAAAAAACCAAAGTTATCACAATTTTAATAACTTACAAAGAAATCGGTATGAAAATTAAAGTATCGTCATCTAGCTGAATAGCTTTTTCCCAACTATGTTGGAGTCGGCTTCCAGTCAAACCGGATGCAGCTGATTACCAGTATTTTACATAGAGCGACTGCCTGTCTGATCTCCACAAACCAGTAACTGGGCAACAAGATACCCCTTGGTAAGACTGGTTGCCAGACTTTCGGGCTTCTGACTAGACGTAATGACTGTCAAAGATCTACAACTGACATCCGATACAGAAAATTAAAGGATACATCATCAAAATAATGGATGGGTACCTTCCCACACGTCTCGCTGATAGTATTAAGTTGTTATGTGTACTGTACACAAAATGGTGTATTGGTTTAAACGCATCTACATGTTCCACAGAAACTAATGAACGCGCGTGTTGCGTGTTCGTTAGACTTAATAGTATAAAATTGTATGTGTTCCCTAAATATGACGGGTTTTAAGGAATAGGAGATAGCGGGTAGCGGATAGCGGGTAGTAAAACGTTCGAAAGTAACCTCTTAAATGGTTTTGATGTTCTCATATTTGTTAGGTACGTAACGTTCATTTTCAATCAACAAATTATTATTTACTCAGATTCAGTGCTGAATGATGAAAAAAAAAACCACGTTTCTCATCCGTATGTGTACATACCTGTCTGGAATTGTAAAAATTATTGAACGTTACAGAAAACCCAAAACACTTCGACCTCAAAATTGACCCTCAAACACGGCCCAATAAAGAATTTATCCTCTTCTACATTTATCCGTAAACTCAACACTTTATAGGTCTTTCTCGAATAAAAATCTCAGCACTTTACAGATTGGACAATGTGTAGGTATGGGCGCTTTGTATAAACTCTTAACAGTAGCAACTACGTTACTGAATGTCTCAATAACTTCTATTTATTCGAAGTGTTCTACGTTATCGAATTTCCGGGTTATTTGACGTTTTCAACAAAGACCTTGTTTGAGTAACTTTTGTTCGAGTTAAGAATAAAACGTCAGCTTAATGCAACAGCTTTGCAAGTTCTTTGAAGAATATCGAATTGCATTGCTTTGATATTTGATCGGAAGAGAGGTTTCTTTGCGCACAAATTTAAGTATTACACCTCAGTCTTTACATTAACAGTTTTTAGCTATATATTCATGTTGTAAACTTTGCCTTTGGCGTTTGATTTAACCTTAACGATGATAAAAAACGAAGATCTAGTAATATGCCGAAGATCCTGTTAATATGAACAAACACACGTACATACGTATTTGACCAGATTAGAACATGAGAGGAAGTAACGATAAAAGCGGTTTACATGAATTACTTTTGGCACACATCCAAAATATATACGTCATAGGAATTTAATATAATTTCTGTGTACCGATACGAACAACGTTGCCTTTGATAGACAAGACGATTAGCGAGTTCGACGGACTTACGAGGCTGGTACAAGAAGCATCTATATAAATAAAAAAAAATTGCAGCAAATATAAGATCATCTTGATCATGGCTTCACCAATTTGGCAGTATACAGGGTTATAGGAAGAACAAGGGTCATACGAGGACAACGAGGGTAATGATTAAGGTTTGTATGAAAGATTTGTTTTACAAATTCACATTTGGGAAAGTCCGAAATTTGGACGGTATTGTTGTCTGAAAATCTTAATAAAAAAAAGTTTGCATCCGTGCGGACCCGGGGCTTGTCGCTAGTATTCAAATTCAAAAAGAAAAGAATAGATTAGCAAATACGTTAGCTATAATAAAAGTAGATTATCATTCTAAATTACCTAAGTCATCATCATCATCATCTGCCTAGCCTTTTCCCAACAATATTGGGGTCGGCTTCCAGTCTATCCGGATGCAGCTGAATACCAGTATTTTACATGGAGCGACTGCCTGTCTGACATCCTCAACCCAGTTACTGGGCAACACGATACCCCTTGGTAAGACTGGTGTCAGACTTTCGGGCTTCTGACTACCCATAACAGCCGTTTGTCCCGGCTGTCATCCACAAATGACAGCCGGGACAAACGGCTTAACATGCTGCCTGGCTGGAGGCCTTAATTTTAATTAAGCCCCCCACAGGAAAGTTTGGTTGAGCAGTAAATATCCCTGAAGGATAAACTGCGAGATGCCCATTCCAAAAAAAAAAAGGCTTAACATGCTTAACCACTATCAAAAGGTATAATAAAAGTAGAATCTCATTCAGAATAACCTAAGTATTAAATAGAATACACTTCCTGCCAACATTAAGAGCCTCACCGCCTTTTTCTCTTTACTTACACCAAGGCATTCGGACAAGATTACAAAACATTACGTGTTCTACGTCTGCAGATACGAGTATTTTGGTTAGATTACAATCCCGCCGTTGAACGCTATCCGCGTAGGCTTGTGATTTGAAATTATGATTTCCTCGTTCCTTTAATCGCAGATTTGAAAAGAATATTTCAATTGTAAATGGTAAAGATTCCTTCACGACTACTAGCTACATGTCCTGGATTTACTCGTTAGTTGTGAAGATTTATTTGTATAATGTCATATCGACCACCTCTTCTGAGTAAATACAACAGGGCGTTTCACAGTATAATACTAATGTTTGTAGCTGATGTTTCTCAGAATAATTTACAAACTACATAGGGAATTTTCACGCTTTAAGCTTGCACCTTGTCTGTTCACAAAGTGCTTTTCCCTGCAGTGGGTCAATAATAATTGAATGGGCTGGTATTATTATTGCTATATAGCAAATTTTGAAGTCCTTACATGTTGATGACGTTGAGAATTTTCTAATGTTCACTGCTTTGCGATCTATTTTATTCCGCACCGCTTCTGTTACTCCGATGCCACTTCTGAGAATTAACTCATGTTTGTGGGTCATCACCAGTTTGCGATCGAAAACGATGCCCATATGTTAAATCTGTTGTCTATCAAAATACGTATGTTTCGGGATAAATTTAGTGGTTGTTGCAAATAATATAGGTGCATTTAAGTAGAAAAAGACTTTGTTCGTGTATATGCAGTTTGTTCCGTCATCATCATGCCTGCTTGGTGCTTACTGGATTCAATTAGGGAACTATGTTACATATGAATAATCCCAGATTAAGCAAGCATATAATTATAAGCATGAGCATAAGATAAGCATATAATTGTGCAAGTAATTTCCATAAAGGAAACACTGTTTTAACATTGAACCCTGACCAGACTCGTCCGCTTAAGTAAATTAAGGCTAAGAGTCCTTTGGAGTGTTCCAGTCGACCTCCTGTTTACGTATGCGTACCTTGGTACCTACTAGCACCAACACTTCTTGAACAAGCTGCCTAACCTATACGAACACTTCTTATCTTTCAGGAAATAAAACAAAACAAATAATATGTGTATATTCGACGCGCGAACAGTATTGGCTGAGCGATCGACTGCTGCGCCGCGTATCGTGGGTTCAATTCCCGCACGGAATAAATATTTGTATGGCCTACAGGTGGTTGTTCCGGGTCTGGCTGTTCGTGTATGTGACTTTAAATGTGTGTAAACGCATGCACGACACAGGAGAAGTTCCTAGTGTGGGGAAAAGTTAAAAAAAAACAAAGTACATGTTAATGGAACATCGTGATACCACTATACCGTACTATTTTACGGCTATAACATTTTTTGAGTGTGTGTTTTTGTTAAGTTTTTTTTTACAAATTATTTTGTCCCACCAAGGCATAACTGTCAATGTATAATACACAACGCTGTACCACGCAAATATTTTTTATCTATTTTTTCTAACTAGAACACGCGTAACATTTTAGTGTTTTGAACACTTGCCAAATGGGTCAATGGCACAGCCGAAAAAAAAACTTGTGAATATATCGGATTAACTATTCGCATTTTTGTCCGATTCCCCTTTTATTTTTCCGATTGTACATTGCTATGTAATTTTGTATTCTAGCGCCTTCCGAATGAAAGGTCTAGTTTTTCGGACGGAAATTTCGCTAATCTCATGAATGTTTGATCGAGGTTTTTGTCGCTATGCCTGATTTTATATGACTGGGTTATATTTTGTCTTATGTGCGGTTGCGTTACTATAGTTATAAGAACCTAACTGTTTCTAGTGTAACCGGATTCAGCACTAAAAGGCGTATTGATATAAAGTAGTAGACACATAGTGGTTGAAATTCGACCATCAGCTTTCTGAACATCATCTTAACATGTCCTGATATTATAGAGGAAAAAATTGTTCGTTTGTATTTTGTGTGTACCAAGAACCTCTTACAAACCTTTTCTTATCCATTAATAAAGCTTATGAATCTCTCGACGCGAGATCTCAATAGTTTACCGTAACTCATGTACCTATTGAATCAGAACAATAACAAGGATTAAAGCAATATTAAAAAAAAATATATATATATAACGCTCGACCTAGTTTGAAATTTCCCGTGAATTCCCCTTTCTTACTACCCACACATCGATGAATATCCAAAAATCCTACGCAAAAATAAACTAAATACCAATATAAATTCCAACTAAGAATGTAGTCGTATATTTTAACGTTGCCAGTCTCGTTGGTCTAGCAATGGCAATCGCTACTGCTGAGCATGAGGTCCTGATTTCGATTCCAGGGTGGTTTTAAAGAATTTTCCATCGGGAACTTCTCAGTGATGTGTGCCCAGTTGATGGCAACAGGCTAGTAGAAGGTGAGCCTGTTGTTACAAGGGACTAAAACATAATTGGCGTTATATAGAGTGTGCTATAGGTACTCCTCTGCCTACCTCTAAATAAATAAATAAATAATGCTGAACCATCCACACAGCATCATCTAGCCCCAAGCCAAGCAGGGCTTGTGTTATAATAAATAATAAATATTGTTGGACAATCCACACAGCATCACCTAGCCCCAAGCTAAGCAGAGCTTGTGTTATGGGTACTAGATGACTGATATACTTAATACAATACATTACATAGATAGATATTTTTTTTATTATACATAGCAAATACCCAGAACACCCGAAACAAATATTTGTAGATCGTACAAACATTTGTCCCAGGGCGGGAATCGAACCCGCAACCTCTTGCGTCGCAGGCGGACCATTGCCCGCCGCGCCACATCGGTCGTCAACCGCCTGTAATACCTCTATAGGGATTACAGGCGTGGTGACGTTATGATATTTCCTCTTGCAACGAAACATAAAAAAACATGTTTTAAAACAACTTGACCAATCTCATAGGTGATATAACAGAGCTTAAACTAAGCGCCGGTTTTACCGAATTTTTACCACCCGCAACGATGCCATATCTATCCCGGAACGTGGAGGCGGAGAGAAGAGATTATGTCGCTGTCATGTGAGGGGAACCTTTTACCATTTTATGGAAAAATGCTTAAAAGGAAATATCAGTATTAAGGAGAAATGTTTCACAAGCACTTCTATGTATGGAATATGGTGCGAGTAGAGTATTTCATTATAATGTGGGTTTCGGTGAATTGTTAACAAAAAAGTTAAGAATTTAATATAGTATTACGTACCGTGCCTTTATTACGGCATTTGTCCCGAAAATGGCATTTTACCAAATATTCATATTGTAGACTACCTGTGCCCGTGACTTCGTTCCATGTGTTGCTTAGCGAACTTGTACCAGCTTGGAATCAGAAAGATCCTCCAACCTGGCCTGATGATTTTTCCTTCCATTGGATGACGAGATTTCTATTTTAATCGGATGTTGTTCACAATGCGATGGGTCTTATTTTTTTAACGCGGTACCCTTATTCTTTTTCTAAATTAAAAGTAAGTTACTCCTTATAAAATCAGTTATCTGACAGTCTAAAACCTGACAAAATTGGTCCATCCGTTTTGTAGATTAACAGGAACAAACGGACAGATCTGACAGTCAACAAATTAAAAACCTATAACCTACCTTTACTTCTATATTGACATTACAAACAGACACTTATTATTTATTAAATGCTTTTTCATAAGATATTAGGTACAATGATTGGAAGAAAATACGCTCGGCAATTTTACTTTAGTCTCATAGAAACCATTAGACATACAGTCAGTAGTTCCGTTACTTAAATATGCATGAAACTCGATATGTTTTAGATTGCAGAAGTTAGAATCAAAGGAAGTACATATTCACCAGTAGTTACTACGTTACTCATAAATCTCATCAATATATTATGAGCTTTATTCCGCGAACAGCAAACTATAAATAAACGATGCAGAATAGAGATCAAGGTCGTAACAAAATCGTAGAAGACAGCGGATACTATCAACAATTGGATTAAAGATGATTCATGGCTGTATACCATTTAATATAAAAGTAAAGGAAATAAGCTTTCTCCTTTATTTTGTTACGAACGAAGGATAAATTGGAGATGTTCCGTCACAAAGGGGAATGACAAACAATTTAGATTTTACTAAAAGCGATATTCTCCACAATGAGGTTGTATTCTTTTTATGCCTTTCAAAATGATTCGGGCATTCATCATTGTTAGCGGAATTGAGAATTATGGAATGATACTTCAATTACCGAAGTCGACGACTCGGTCGGACAATGGCAATCGACTATTATTAAGTACTTAAACTGTATCGTTCAATTATATCTCGTGTTTTCTTTGTAGGTTGCGATGCTTACGAAAACATACGCAACGTTGAGAGTTCAATGTTCAGAGTGAATGTGTCACTAAGTGATATGCTATGCTAGTATCTCCAATAAAAATAAATGAGAAAATGATGTGAAAGACGAAACACCACTAACGTCCAAAGACAACAAGAGTAAGTACATCAAACTCTTTTGATGATAATATAGTTGGTGTAGATAGTAATCTATACCAACTATATTATAAATAAAATGGCTTATGATAATATAGTTGGTATAGATTATCTATATCAACTATACATTTCTGGTAATCTTTTTAAGCTACTGAGTACAGTAACTTAAAAAGATATCCAAAAGTGGCAAAAACGAATAATAAGAAAGCAAAGAGAAGTACAGAACTGTCGTTAATTAGAACAAAATATTATGATGCTTCTGCCAATAGGAATGTGTTCTAGGTAATAATATACTAAGTCTAAATAGTCCGACAGTGAGATTACCAAAAAATATTGGACACGTATTTTTTGCTTACTCAAATCAATAAAAAGTGACAATGATTTAGCATATCAAACTTCAGGAGAAAGAGCCTGTAACGTCACTGTTACGCTAAAAGTGTAGCACGGCTTAATGTCACGCACAATTTCAACGCACTATATCGTCGTCACTTTTGGTTTACGTGACAAAAGAAAAAATATGTGTCCAGTATTTTTTTAATCCAACTTTAGGACCAATCACAATTTCCAAAAACTAGTTTAACTAGTAGGTGTGTTTAGTTTTTGAAGAAGGAATAAAAGTAAACTAGGCTTACCAAACGAATCACCCCGGTTGATAACAGAGTGAGGGTGATAGACTATATCCCACAAATGTTTAAAGACAAAATTCTATCGACTTCTTGCAACAACAATATAATTGGCATTGCTCACTCAGTAATTTACACAACACTTCAGTGAATATAGTTGAAAAGATTAATTTTACGAAAGATCGCGTTTCATATTTGATTACACCCGAAGTGTTTCCTCGAACTTGTAAGACTCATCCGTTGTTTTGCTGTATTCTTTAGTGTTAATGAACGCTAGATTAATGAAGTGTGAAACGATTTATCATCGCACTCTGAGGATACCAGTGGAGTTAGTTGATCTTCTTTATTTTCCCCTTCGTAAAAGTTGTGAAGTTTAAAAGTGATTTAACTATAGAAATATCCTTTGTATTTTGTTTGGCTCTTCAACAATGAGTACGCTATTACAATTATATAATTATACATTGCAAACTTAATTTCAAGTGCCCCATCACTTAAAGGAGAGCGTACACCATATTTTGCTAATAAACCGCGATTTAAAAATAAAATAAAAAACAGCTAAAAGAAAAAGCAACTAAAAATATATATTTATGACAAATAAACAAAATTAATCACAATAGTTTCACTAATAAGAATTTAAGATTATTTTCCGACTAGGCACTGATGTATGAAACAAATCAATATCTTCATCATTTTTTTTTTATTCTAGACAGTGAGCAATGCTGCCTTAAATTAGTATTCTACGTGCGTAAGTTCAAGTTTTAACACACACACAATTTTGAAATTGGAAACTCCAAAATTCAGCATCGAGGTTACAATTAAATAACAATAATACTTAGTTTCAAGCTCAGAGACACAAACGTAAGTACATACATTGTCATTAATAAAACGATATTACTAAACGGAGTATAAAGTTCACGAGAACTTTACTAACAGATTCCTATTAATAATATAATTTATATCGGAGCACATATTTGCAAATCTAATATGTTACATAATAATAGGTCTTTACCTATGAAATTGCCGTTTTGTATGAAAAAATTTAAATGAATTTTTTTCATGTATTTTTTATTTGTATTAATCGAAGTAATCACCCATGCAATCAATGCATCTTTGCCAACGCAGTGGCAGTTTATTGATGCCATGATAGAATCAGCTGGACGGGAGGCAACAAATTCTTCAAAGGCATTTTGTACTGCCTCTCGGGTATTGAATTTTTTTCCCGCCAAGAAGTTATCCAAATTCTGGAAAAAGTAGTAGTCTGTAGGCGCAAGGTCTGGTGAGTAGGGCGGATGACGGAGAGCTTCCAACCCCAGTTCTTGCAACTTGGAGACCGTCTGCTGTGCAGTATGAGGTCGCGCGTTGTCGTGCAGGAGCAGCGGAGACGAGCGATTGACCAATGCTGGTTGGAGATGTGCCAGCTTCTCCATCATTGTGTTCAATTCTTCACAGTACACATCTGCAGTAATGCTCACCCCGTTTGGTAAGAAGCTGTGTTGAATCACACCGGCGCTAGACCACCAAACAGTGACCATCACTTTTCTTGGGGTAAGTTTTCGTTTAGGGCATTGTTTAGGTGCTGAACCAGGATCCAACCAACTTGCTGAGCGCTTGCGGTTATCAAACAGAATCCATTTTTCATCGCAGGTAACAATGCGGTTCAAAATTCCTTCATTTGTGTGTCTGTTGAGCAGTGCAAGGCACGTCTCGACGCGTACTTCGCGCTGGCGATCATTGAGTTCGTGGGGCACCCATTTGTCAAGCTTTTTTACCTTGCCAATTTGACGCAAATGGACCAATATTGTTTTGACGCTAACGTCGAAAGCTGCTGCTAATTCAGCCGTAGATTGTGTATCATCAGCTTCCACAATCGCCTTTAATTCGTCATTGTCGACCAAAGTCTTCGGACGACCGCGAGGTTCATTTTTCAGGTCGAAATTTCCAGAACGGAAGCGAGCAAACCAATAACAGGTAGTGCGTTGGTTTGTAGTGTTAGCTCCGTAAACGTCGTTGATGTTGCGTGCCGCTTGTGCCGCGTTGCTGCCACGACGGTACTCATATTCCATAATTACTCGAATTTTTAACGTATCCATGATGACGAAAAAGATTTAAATGCGATGAAAATGTAACACTAATCAATAAACAAATGACTACTTTTGGAAAAAAAAATCCATGTTTTTAAAATAAAATTAATTTGAAATTAGAATTCTTAGCCAAACAAAAAATATTTTGATTTGAAATGGCCAGTACTGCAGAACGGCAATTTCATAGGTAAAGACCTAATATATGTTACAATTCGGCTGCGTCTTGTAGTCTTAAAGCCGAACCCAACATAGCTACGAAATTGTTAGGCAGTGATGGTATTCGCAAATTTAAAACTACTTATTCCCATGTAATTCTAAACTAAGAGAGATATAATCCCATAAGTATAATCCTAAGAAGATTAAAAATATTTTCTCCAGGCAAATATTTTGTTTGTAATATTTAAATTTGCCAAAATTACTTGCTGCCAACCAAAGTGGAGTGTTTACCCGTGTTACTCAAGCAAAGAATTTAGCAATTTGCGATGTAAGTAATTGCTTAGACAAAACTCCAAGCGGTGTTATGAACAATCATTATTTTTTTACTTTTTTCAACGCGATTGAGAAAGGCAATTTACGAGTATTATAATATACTGCACGGTTGGCGCAGTGATTGAGCGATTGGCTGCTGCGCTAGGTGTCGCGGGTTCTACGAGTATCCCCTTGTGGAACAAATATTTGTATGGCCTACAGGTAGTAGTCCGGGTCTGGCTGTTCGTATATGTGAGTTTAAATGTGTGTAAACGCACCCATGATGCAGGCAAAATTCCAAGTGCGGAGCAACTTTTTTAAAACAAACAAAAAACTGTCTATCTCTTGTAGGTTCTTCTTAGTTTGTAGTGTTAAACTTTGTTTTTAATATACAGTAAGTAAGTTACCATGTTACTGACTACCTTTTTTATCTTTATTTTTTAATTGAGTTTTTTATCCCAATCCTACGCCAACCTAATCATGCTTTATACAAACTACTACGAACAGCGCTTAAATACTGACTTCCTTCCTAAGTTGGGTTATCTTGACCGTAATCGTACATTATATTAGTCTATATTTTTTAGTGTGTACAATTTTTAAGTAGAGAGTTAATGATAATAATATTGAACCATGAAGTGAATATTATATATATATATATATTAAGAAGAGAGTGAGAGTGAGATTTGGAATAGTTAAATCATATGTGTATGGAAAAGGAGCGCAGAAAGCTTTAACGGTTGAATTTCGACCACTGAGCGGGCCACAAGTAAGAATAATAATTCTTTTTTTCAAGCAACATTTACACTTATACAGTCAATCATCATCTGCCTAGCCTTTTCCCTACTATGTTGGGCCAGCTTCCAGTCTAACCGGATGCAGCTGAATACCAGTGTTTTACATGGAGCGACTGCCTATCTGACGTCTACAACCCAGTAACTGGGCAACACTATACAGTCCATATTCAAAGACACAATAATAATTGTTTTGTACTGAAGGACCAATTACACAATATATTTATAACTGAAAGATTTATAGATTCAATGCTTACTGATTCAAGTACCATACAATTAAGCTGATGAAATAAATTGATTAATACGTGGCATGCATTTAAATACTTCTCCGCCTTTCACATTAACCGTCGGAAGTCTCTACTATTAGATTGTCATTACAATTGACTACGGACATTCTGTATCTACGACGTTTTCGTTTACGTGACCTTAATTTCAAACATTTCTTAAGATTTTCTGTTCTCAGACTGATGCGTCCATTTCATTGGCTGAAAGATTTGAGTAACAAGTCAAATAAAGGAATGCTTTGAGCATATTGTTTTGTGTTTTTTTCCTCTTACTCAAAAATAGATCCTGATATGATATTGAGTTACCCATAAAAGTAAAAAGCCAAGATTCTATGATAAAATCAAACCTTTAAGTAGGCAAAATAATTAATATAATTCATAATATAGCTATTTCTACTATCCATATATATGAAAATTAATCCCTATGGGATATAGGGATTAATTTAACTTTTAATTTTTTTTAAATTTAAAGGAAAAATTTGAAGGAACTGTAAACTTCACTTAAGAAACGGTTAATATCAACAACATTTAGTTAAGTTACCCCGTTGGGTATTAACCCAACGGGGTAACTTAACTTTACTCAGCATTCGCGCTTACGACCATTAGGTCGTAAGCGCGAATGCTGAGCGTTAAGTATTGGATTAGATTTCCAGAAAGGTAGTGTTATTTAGAATTAGATTAAATCAGATAAATAGAATTTCCTAATAGCAACCTAGAATCTAGATTTTTGCCCAGTGGGTGCCAATAGGCTCGCCCCCTAACAATGGAATGTGACTGCTTATCTGACATGTCCGCCACATGTCAGATTAGCAGTCACTCCATTTAAAATATTGGTATTCGGATGCATCTGGTAAGACTGGAAGTTGACCCAAACATAGTTGAGAAAAGGCTAAGCAGATAACATGATGTGTTAGTGTCTGAAGAAGGAACTGTAAACTTCACTTAAGAAACGGTTAATATCAACAACATTTAGTTAAGTTACCCCGTTGGGTATTAACCCAACGGGGTAACTTAACTTTACTCAGCATTCGCGCTTACGACCATTAGGTCGTAAGCGCGAATGCTGAGCGTTAAGTATTGGATTAGATTTCCAGAAAGGTAGTGTTATTTAGAATTAGATTAAATCAGATAAATAGAATTTCCTAATAGCAACCTAGAATCTAGATTTTTGCCCAGTGGGTGCCAATAGGCTCGCCCCCTAACAATGGAATGTGGGCGTATATAGATGAGGGTGTAAATAGGTGCACTTGTTCCGAACCCTTCAGGGAATCTTAAGTCTTAGGGTAGTTCCCCAAATGCAGTCATAAATAAATGATAAATGATTTTGATGATATGTCAACTGTGTCTACGATAGTTGGAAAAGGGGAAATTGCTATATCACTTGGTAAAGGGGAAATTTCTAGTTTGGGAATAATCTCCGACATCATACATGATTCTACGAAAGTTTTTCCTTCGAATGATAATGTGTTTTTTTCTCAACCGTACAAAAGCTTACGAAAATATTTCTTAGTTTTTAATAATCCGGGTCTTTGCCTGCTCCAATTCCCGGGGTCGGACTCCAATCTAACTGGATACAGCTGAATATCAGTATTTAACTTGAAGCGACTGCCTGTCTGACCTGTATGAACCAGTTACTGGGCAACACGATACCCATTGATAAGACTGGTTCTCCTGCAACATAAAGGTAGGTACATATACAATAATGTTGAGTGGTGACCGCTACAACTACTTTCGTATAGCCTTTTTTTTGCATGGATCGATCCCATCCCTTCGTATCCCAGAACAAAATGACCCTAACCCATCTCTAAGATACAGGTTAGGGTAAATTTCCAACTCAAGTTCTCGATTTTCCTTATGAAGGATCAATATGGCAGATCGCTGCGACAGAAACAGGCTCAGTGTGCAATCGTTTGGTCAGAATACATAAATAAATTATCATTCAGTATTGTGAACATTGGTGAATCGGGAAAGCATACATTTCGGAGGATTTTATTCGTTGAAACAAGCGAATAAAAGGCTTTAAATCGAATTCGCGATAAGTGTGACCTGTGTGAATCAGAAACAAATAAAAACGGGCAACTTAAAATTGAATATTGAAAAAGACTTAATTTAATACGGTATTCTGTACCGCAATTGCTTAACATAATTAAGTTTTAAGTACATTCTTCATGCATTGATTTACAATAATAAAATTATAATACCAGCCTGTTACTATCCCACTGCAGGGAAAGGCTACTTCTTATACAGAGAAGGCACGAACATCGATCACCATGCTCCCTCAAGGCGAGTTAGTGATTTCTGACGTAACACAAAACATCACGCCTGTATTGATTGTACGGTGAGGGGTTTCGTCAGTTATGTTTAAGTTCTATGTAACATGGAACAAGCCTATTACTATCAACCGGTCACAAATCCAGACGCAAATGAGAAAATTCCTATAGGAAAAACTCAAAAACATTGCGCGACCTGAGAAAAATAATTTCCAGACGTAAATCTATAGTATATAGAAATTAATTATAAATCCAAGTTTCCTGACGATAAATTCCTCCATCTTTGAAAAAAAATTGTAGCGATAAAAAAAAATCCCTTACTCAATAACGTTTGACCAACGTTTCAACGAAAGACCAATGTTGTTGCAAGTGTGTTACTTAGTTGGACCTAAGGCCCGCATCACAAAAACATACTCAAGACTCAAGTATTACTTAGAACTCGTTAAAAGCCATATCATCTGTTAGATTTAAGTCTTAAGTAACGCTTGAGTCTTTAGTGAGCTTCTGTAATACAGGCCTAAGAAATGTAAGCTGCACTCAGCTAGCTTAGGTACGTACAAAAGGACCAAAACTGTACTGACTTCACAATCTCCAAATAGGGTCTTATCCTTATCTAATGTACATTGAGCCGCACGACAAGAAATGTGCGTCGTAAAAAATATCTGGAAGATCAAACTTTTAGTCATCCCGGAAATAGAATACCCGGTCCTATTTCCCCTTCAAATGTTTACGTCAACGGCCAAGAAGGCACCATTTCTCATCATTTAAAGGCGTGTAATTCTTTATTTATTGTCAAAATTATTCTGTTTGAAAGAAAGAAAGAAAAACATTTATTCAGCACAGTCTCAGGCACATAACGACAATACTAAGCATATAAAAACATAATAAAACGAGAAACAAGCTGTGTGTATTGTATTATACCTATATGTTATTAAGTATGTACCTTACCGCTCCGCTAAAAGGGTCCAGTTCAGCGAAAACCATTCTCAGGCACTAGCCTGACCATGGTTTTTAGCTGGACCTGAGATTTGATGTTTAAGGGCTTAGGGTTTCATTCAATAAAAAGCAACAAGATACCTTTTCATTCAGATCTAAAAGTATATGGTAAGCGACAGCATTCCAATAAAATCACATTCGTAGAAAATAAACAAATATGATGATAAGTTTGCAAACTTCGAAATAGATCAGTACGCATTTTTTATAGTCTAGATTAATAACAGCGTGAATGGGACATCGACTCACAACCTCATACCATGAGTTAAAACCACAACCTTATACAGAAAGATTATGACGGTTTAAAAAAAAAACAGAAAAATACGTAAAACTTCGGAAAACTGACCAAAAATTCAGCGCTGGGAGATCCAGAATCATGTATTGAACTCATGGTATCCGGTTGTGCGTCGGTGTACTTTCCAACCTGTGTTCCAGCCGTCAAAAATAAAAATATTCCGAGGTTTACGATTTGATACTAAAAATTAAATTTGTTTTCGTAGATGATCCTTGAATTATTATTCGCTCCTTCGTATCAACGATAAGAAAAGAAAATATATGGAAAATTGACAAATATACAAGCTCTACAATTAATCAAAAATTAATTCATAAAAAAAATATTTTACCTCAAGACACTTAAAATAAGACCACTGCATCACTTCGACGAATGGTACCACGGCAATAAAGTGAATGCGCACGTCTGCAGATTTTGCATATTCCATACTTCTTTGGTAAGAAGCAAAACTTCCCTCTTGCAACTTGAGCGGGAAGTGTACATGGAATATCTCAATAAGTCCACACAGGACAAACACTGAGAATACCGGATTTTATTAAAACCGTGCCTTGAATTTTCGGTGAATACGTTTCGCCATTTATTTTATGTTCGTAATAAAAATAGTGTTTTGCAAGCTGATTTTGGTATAAGCTAAGTATAAGGTGCTTATTCTTCAACCCCCTTGAAATGAAGCATGGAGTAAAGTTACAAACAGTATATACAACCTTCTAAATCCTCATACATTTTCGATGATTAAGTTTGGCATAACTGTATTTGGCGTTTAGTAATGGGAGCAAAAGTTTTTAAGAATTTTATTTCGTTACACGTGTTCTGGATTATCCTCTGTTTATTAGTTTAGAAAGTCTTACGCTAAAGTCCAACGGTCTTGGCATTTTCACACACCAACACCTACCCACTTATTTTGTTTCCAAAACAAACTTGACCTTATCGAAATAATGGAATTATATTAAGTATACAACTTTTGCCTGATCCCTTACATAAATTTAAGCATGAGTCTGTTGAATCGACCGAATAAAAATCGACTATAAAGTACGATAAACTGTCTTACAATATACGTTGCTACACTTGCTATAAATTCTGTTCATAGAAAAATCACCAATTTTACGACCAAAATTTACTCTGAGATAGACCAGTGTTATATTTTCACCATAGTCTTTCTATTATGAACACCATTTATATATATTATACATAAATCTCTTGTAATTCTATTAGTCTGCCACTCTATCCACTCCCATATAAATGAACCTATATTAATTTCTAGAACCGACATTTAAATATAAATATATATGACGTCATCACTGGCCCTATATTATTGAGGTCGTGCTGTGAATATGACCAGTGTAAATGAGGACAAATAAAAAACAATAATAAATTATTCTTTTAACAATGAAAATAAATCTCATTGACGGGCTTTGTGGTAATTTTTCTGTTAACATATTATCCAAATTTATATTTTAATTTTAACTATCCTGTGTATAATTTATACGTTTTATTACAACACAACAACACAGTTTCTTGAATTATCAAGTAACTGTGTTGTTATATATATTTGTTGCTAATAAACTTTATGAGCAACTCAAGAAAATCATACTAACACAATCAGTCATGACAGAACAAAAGAAAACGTCCACACCAAATAAAGAAATACCTAAAATTCAATCATATATTCTGAATGAAACGAATCATTCAAATATGCACCATGCCCTTTACAAACAAAATTTTCACCCCTTTAAAAGTCATAAAAAGCTATTCATAATGACAAACGCGACCCGCTGTGATACCATCTGTCAAAAGTGACAATGTAAACGCGTAATTTGTCATAAATGTTCCGTTTGGTACTCCCTTAAAACTGGATAAAAACAAACTTGACATAATCGGAGGAACAGTATTTTTAACTTCAACGATAATATGTCTTATAGAGGCTTAACATTGTCATGCAATTCTGTGAGGAAGCGAGATAGAAGAGCTTTCCGCATCGTCACTTTTTTTCCTGTTTCGGTAGTTCCCTGTTTTTGTTTTGTTTTAGTAAAGCTTTGTGGCTCTACATGATTTTGTACAATATATACTAATGTAGTTACATTATTAGCCTCCGTTTTAGGTAATAATGTCCATAGAGTGTAAGTTTATTAAATTTAAAACTATTATTTAAATTAAGCACGTATTACAAATTATTCCCCACAATAGCAAAGTGGGTCAGTTTTAAAAAGACTGGCACGTCGTTGTTTTAAATGAAAACGTTGAACCTAAGTTTTTATACTGCCATTAAAGCCTGGTTTGAATAAAGATAAAAAATTCAAATGGAAATGTCACAAACGTTTTGTTTAGACTCACGCTAAATATTCATATCCAGAATTTTACGACTTATTCAACAAAGCAATGATATACATGAATAATTTTAAAGCCGCTGAATAAAAATATTTATTTTCCTGAGAACATTTTCGACAGTTCTTTGGCTTGTGAAGTTTTGGTTTCATATATGGGTGTGCAGAAATGTAGGTCATCACGAACTTTTGCAAGAACATACAAATTTTTCGGGTGGACATATCGTGGACAGCAAAACGGCCATGTGTGAGGCTGTATGAATATTTTTGTAGGTCAATTCGGCTCTTGTTTCAAGAGTCCTTGTTCGCACGTATGTGAATAAATATTTATTTAAAGTCTGACCTAGCCTTTTATGTTCTACACGGCCCATTCTTTGATAAACATGTAAAGAATACTTCAGAGTACACTAGGTTTATAACTATCTTCATTCAGTTATCTGAACAAAACTTCAGACAATATTCAAGCGTCTTGGGTAATCCACTTCGTACACAGTATTACCTTACTGCAAGGTCCGCACGATTGCCCTAAGGCTTTGGTATTAATTCCACCCCAACCGCAAGACGCAACGTTGCAACGAAACCATAATCCTTCGGTAGATTGAAAGCACTAATATGGCATCTTAAGGCGTCACCCCAAGAATTTCATATAACCGAGGAGCCAAGGAGTGGTGATAGTAATGAGATACCCATTTGTCTTTCTAAGGCTTCACCAAAATGTTGAAGTAACGACGTTCTTATGAAACTCGGGCATGACGTCAGAAGGCGGATGAAGGCATCAATTTTATACTAGGTCCTGACTTCCTGACAGATACCGGTAATGAGTCGTTTGGAGAATTTCATAAAGGAATCGCGAATGAGGTTTTGAAGGTGATGGTAATGTAAGCTGTGTTTTATGAAAAGGTTTATTACGTTGAAGGTGAATGAATATGGGTGTGAGATATTATGGAGGTAGAAAGAAGCCTAGCTGTCAAGGTTGACGGGGTTTTCTGAGTTGACGATTGCAAATAAGGTTCCTCACGTAGGTCGCGATGAAGACATCCAGGAAACTAAATGCCTCGTTGGTCTAGTGTTTGTACAGCCTCCCGCCTAGGTCGTGGGTTCGATTTCCGGGTTTTGCAAAGTGATGTCGGGTTATTCCATCAGAAAATTCTCAGTAGCAGCCCGGAGTCTAGATCTGTACCCAGCTGATAGCAAAAGGCTTGTTACATGTTACATGGAACTTAAAAATAGCTGATGAAATGTGAGTGTAGGTACTATACGATAGGTACATACACATCTGCCTTACCCATCGGGGAATACAGGCGTGATGACGTCACATCCAGAAAAGAATAAAAGATTCGCAAGGAATTAGTTCTACCGTAACAGGAAACTTTGATATCCTACTGAACACACGAACATCAAACTATCATGTTCAATAAATCTGTTCACTTTCCGTTTTATGTTTTACAACCATTGTTAGTAAATCGTAACATTATGAGCGTTTTATACCTCAACAGGGTACCTATAAAGACTATTTTACGATTGGAAGTAAAATGAAAATTGCGGTCTCTATACGAAGTCATAATATCATAGCTCCATAAAATATTTCATAATTGCAGACCATGATTTCAAAAATGACGAGTAAGGGATTATATATAGGACCATTAATGTTACTTGTAGTTTGAAAAAAAAACTACTTCATCAAATAAATAAATGAATAAATAAATAATGCCGGACAATCTACACAGCATCATCTAGCCCCAAGCTAAGCAGAGCTTGGGTTATGGGTACTAGATGATACTTAATACAATACATTACATAGATAGATATGTTTTATTACACATAGCAAATACCCAGAACACCCGGAACAAATGTTTGTAGATCGTACAAACGTCCCAGGGCGGGAATCGAACCCGCAACCACTTGAGTCTCAGGCGGATCTTAGCCCGCCGCGCCACATCGGTCGTCAAAATCACTTTTATTTGTTAACACAGGTACAGAAATACAGATCTTATATTTGATGAACAGAGCGCTATGTTATGCCAGGAGGCGTACAAATATGGTCAGCATCCAGCTCAAGATTACAAATTAAAGTTTAAAAAAAATATGTAATTATTTGAGAATCCTCCATGTTAGTTATAAATGTCTAAAAAATCAAAAAGATAATCAAAGATCTCACTCTTATGTGAGATTTTATTTCGATTTTACAACTCTACGGAAAGAAAGATTACATCCCCGCACAGTACCGACCGTATCAGTTGAATATGTTAAATTAAAATCAAACGAGCGACTGAAACGAAGGCCAGTGCGGAATTCGGGCCTTCAAAGAGCACCCTCATCCATCCAAAACAATTTACATCAATAAAAAAATTCCCATACAACCCAACATTTATACGCGAAAGGAAACATAAATGTTATACCGTTTACTCTTCTCTCTAGATAAACCTATAAAAGTATATAAGCCGCTGCGATAAAAAACTGTCGACAAAAACATATCGACAACTGAGATCATACGGGAATTCGGCTTGATGTATCGTACTCTGGAGTACCTACATACCCATCTACATAGTATTGTTGTATACGAGTATGTTTGGGTTTTTTGTGTACTTTGCATATCAGTGACAAATGTTTTGGCAGTAGGTTTGTCTTTCATCAAACAGGCTTATTAGATAAGCCGTATGCGTGATGAGATTTTTCCATCGGTTATAAATGACGAGCTTGCATACCTCCATTGTTTGTAGTTGTTTAATAAATTGACGACTGATGTGGCGCGGCGGGCGAAGGTGCACCTGCGTTGCAGGAGTTTGCGGGTTCGATTCCCGCCTTGGGACAAATGTTTGAACGAATTACAAAGATTTGTTCCGGATTTATATTGTATTAAGTATATCAGTCATCTAGTACCCATAACACAAGCTCTGCTTAACTTGGGGCTAGATGATGCTATGTGGATTGTCCAGCATTATTATTTATTATATTTGTATCGGTATAGTATGATAGAATACAATCAGAATGCTTGCAAAATTATTTTGACGGCCTAATCGTCTGATAGACTTTCTGACATAATAGACATGTTAAATTCTGACTCAGATCAAGACTTAGCAAAAAGCAAAGCGTAAAAGTCTTGAAGACTTTGTTACCTAAAAGTTTTTTCATTAAAACTTGTCAATTTAGCGGCAATGGAGTAATCGACACCAGTTGCCGACAGACACAAACACCAATACTCTATCGACCCATATCGTCAGATTTTACGATTTTAGTAGCTGTTACCAGCGATTTCATACAATTTCCGTGGAATTTATAAAATTGTATGGGCTTCCTTTTTTTTCGGATCTATAATTCTTGTTTTAAGTTACTCCATTAAACTCACCGGTTTTGGACATTAGACTTAAGAGACGCTTATGCTTAGATGGTGCTAGAATGTACGAGTACTTGTAATTCTGTTTGTTTCTGATACATTTATGTGTATCTGATACATTTATATGTATCTGATTCATTTATATGGATTTACAATTTACTAACTTAGCTTATGCTTATTTTTTTTAAGTGAAATTGTTAAAGAGAGGTGGATTTTGTGAATAAATAAATACACAGAAAATTGAAAAAAAATTGGTATAGCTACGGTATAAACTTTCATGTGCATTTAGTTAAAACTGTTATTTGAACATTACATACACAACTTGTATAAATATTTAAATTAAAATAAATACCAGATACTCGATTATTTTCTCTTTTTACGACTAGTCAAAGATCCATGCTTGCAACGCGAATTTATTAAGGATTCGATAAATAAAATACAGTTGCATATTTTAATGGGATTTCTATAGTTTTCCACGTAAAAGGCTTGTAGAACGTTAGATCAAACAAAACGCACGCTTTAAGTCGGCGAATCCAATATTTATATTGCTTTGCTAAAATGTTATTTTATAAATCCGATGGTATAATCCGTGGTAATCAATTCTGTGTGAATGTATACTGAAACGAAATGATTAACTTGAGGCTGTGATATAAGGATAATACAGTAAATTATCAATTCCACTCACAAAGTTTTTTAAGTTTCAAAATGCAATAACTACTGTAGAAGTCGATATACCCAAGTAGTTTTTAAATTTAAAATAGACAAATTTGGAAGATGTAAGCTAGTACACAGAATAAATATAGTACTAAAGCCAATGTTTGTTATCATATCATTTTTTGCTATTGATCTCCCAAATAGTAAATATATAATCAGATATTCTCATTTAATTATGTATTAGTTTTAAATATTAAGGTATAAGAATCATGTTGCAATGAACGTTTTGAGTATGAATGTAGATGATTACAAGTTTAGAGGAAGATCAAAGAAACAATACACGGATTGTGTAAACATGATATGGCTAGGAAGGAGGTGACTATTGAAATGGCGGCAATTAGAGCTGTAAGGAAGAAGAAGACACTCCAAATACATTAGTAAAAGAACAGGAGAACAATGATAATGATGATACTTTATTTTACACCAAACATAAAACATATGACGATTACTTATAAAACAAATGGCGGCCTTGTAGCACTGGATAATCCCTTTCAAACAACCTTTTGATAGACTGAAACAAAGGAGATAGATTTTAGGATTTCAGTTTAAAATAATATCATACATTGTAATACAGACATACCATAGTAAACAATAATACAAAAGAAGATACAGTGAGTTTTGTATCATAAAACTATCAACATAATAATATACCCACTAACAAATATCAAATGTGATGTAAAAAGTAAGCTGAATTAAGTCAAGATCCTTTACAATTGCTCCTTAGAAGGTGAATTTAAAATATTGGACCACCGAGTATTGAAGCAGTAACTTACCTATACAAATAAATTTATAGCGTCTATATTGGTTACTAAATCACCGCATACGCAACCATAAATGGGAGTTATGAACGTTTTTATTAACCCTAAGAATAAACTCTTTGGAGCGGGCAAGGAACTTTAATAAGTAACGAACCATTTAGATCGAACCCACAGCCTATTATTGGGAATAATATCGAGTGGAAGGCACAACAACACAATATTCGACGATTTTTTAAAGACAAGAACAACATCGGAAGCTAGTGGTATATATGCACGATAGATTGAGGAATGATGTGATAAAATAACGATGTGGATAAAAATTAAGAATGAAGGTACATATTGACGACCTATGTACGAGTATGTGTATATGTGTTGCGGGTTCGATTCCCTTCGAGTAATCGAATAATTCGATTTTGAAATATTTGTCCCAAGGCCTTACCAAGGGCTTTGGGACAAATATTTGTACGATCTACAAAGATTTGTTCCGGGTGTTCTGGGTATTTGCTTTGTATAATAAAAAATAATTATCTATGTAATGTATTGTATTAAGTATATCAGTCATCCAGTACCCTTAATATAAGCTCTGCTTAGCTTGGGGCTAGATGATGCTGTATGGATTGTCCAGCATATTATATTATTATATTATATTATATATTAATTATCTATGTAATGTATTGTATTAAGTATATCAGTCATCCAGTACCCGTAATATAAGCTCTGCTTAGCTTGGGGCTAGATGATGCTGTATGGATTGTCCAGCATATTATATTATTATATTATATTATATATATATATATGTGTTTAGATGGTTTGGTCACGTTAAGATGATGAATTAAAGGCTACTAAAGAAAGGTAAGATTCATTAGGCAGATGTTAGTGGAAATGACGGGAATGGACGCCCTAGAAGGATCAACACTGACCTTATAAGTGAAGTTCTTCAGAAAGGTACTCGCATCCGGCGTGCGTGGGATATATGAACGGAAACGAAGTAAAATGAGTATAAAATAATCGTAGCAGGTGGTGTTCTGTCGTTTCTACCTACCCCAATAGGAAAAGGCGTGAGTTTAAGAAGAAAAGATAAGAAGATTCTTAGAAGAGATTCAAATAGTCTATTTTTATATATACATATATGAAACAAAATAAAAATAACAATAATCCTAAAAGCCAGAAAGAACATGTCTGACTACTTTTACGAACTATTTTAAAATATTAAAATATAAAAGGCGTGTTTTATTATATCTAATTTATAAAATTCTCGTGTCACGGTGTTTGTAATTAAACTCCTCCGGAATGGCTCGACTTATTTTCGTGAAATTTTGTGTGCATATCGGTTAGGTCTGCAAATCGGACAACATCTATTTTTCATACCCCTAGATGTTAAGGGTGATCCACATCTAAATTTTATTTTTTATGTTTTAGACCTTTTTTTTTGTTTTTATTTTTTTTATGATACAGCATACAAAAATACATACAACCTTTACTTTTCATCCCTTTACGATCAACCTCTATATGGCAAAACAACGTCTCCTGGAGAAGCTAGTATGTTTATAATTAATATACTATGACAATCTCTTCTATCTTTAGAAAGAACTTTCCAGATTTCGAACGAGCTCCTGCAAAAGTGATAAATTATTTAATTTTATAGCCACGGCAACAAAGGAACAGTATTCAGCTGCTGTTGATAACGGTTAAATGTTTATAAGTACGTCGTTATTCATCATTATCATTCCCAGTTTAAAATTAAATAGGCACACATTAAACTGTTCAAATAATTTCACTAATAAATAAGCACAGCAGATAATTTCTTAAGATTCTAAATCACTGGGCTTTTGTGTATGAAAACGCCACAAATTAAACTATTGTTTAGGCTGAATTCATGACTAAATGTGCATCAGAAACAGCTTTTCATAGATAATATTTATTTACCAAAATTTAGAACATTTTGCGTTCATTAACAAACCTACAAGGCTTGAAGGTGTGATAATGATGATGACAAATAAGAGTTGAGGTAAATCTCATTTGCTTCGAGAAACTTGAGTATTAACACAAGCAGTTAAAATAAAAGAATACAGCCGTGAAGTTATGTTTATTTATCCATTACCCTGTGCATTTGAGTTTCTGAATTCTTTAATTCACAAAAAAAAATCGATGCCCCGTGTTTTTTTTTTGTTTTCATGTATAAATATTTTTATCATTCAGAAATACAGAAACCATTTTTCGATGCCCTTTAATTCTTTCTTTTTTTTCCTTTTCATGTGTTAGTGTTAGTTTTGTCTTTCAGAAACTGAATACTGTGATAACTGTATACGCCATTTGTGTATAATTTTATAAGCTTATTGTCACTGCCCGGAAACGAATCCAAACGCCTTTAAGCATTGTAGACTGTTACTGGGAAATTACAGATGGAAAAACCAAATAAAGCTAACCCAAAACCTCAGCAATAGTACTCTTTTCTGCGTAGTTATTTCCTCAAAAGACTATCATCAGACTGTAATCTGCATATTCCTTCCATGATCTGACAAATATGACGTCTGGACTTTAAAAGAGACTGTGACCTCTAGGTATGTTACGGTGTTGTTTAGTTAGATAAGAAAACACCGACCTCGCTAGTTCAAAAAATACTTACTATACTTTTTTGACGAATTTAGACAAATAAACATCATTTATCATAGCAAGATGTATAGCAAGTAAAATATATGTTTAAACTAGGTTAATGTTTCGCTATTTGACCGATGTTTGATATTTATATTTTGATTTCTAAATACCGCCAAAGTAAATTGACGAATATGCGATTAATAGGCGTATATTGCTCTATAACGATCCATATTGTACAATAAACAAG
This sequence comes from Phlogophora meticulosa, assembly GCA_905147745.2. NCBI lineage: Eukaryota > Metazoa > Arthropoda > Insecta > Lepidoptera > Noctuidae > Phlogophora > Phlogophora meticulosa. The sequence continues at coordinate 5,512,263 of LR990528.1, read as the reverse complement.
CAACTATTGCTACTATCATCCACACAATGGCCAGGAATGGCGCCATTTCAGTTGCCCGGGTGCACACGGGCATATTTAAGTTAAGTAAAAGTTTACGTGCATTAATTACAGCTTGAGAGAACGCAGCATAAAGACCTATTTAATTCTGTTAAGTCAGAAGAAAGTTAAGCTGCAAAACTTTCATAGCTGTTTTATGTGCTCGGTCATTAAATCAAAATTTGCAAGTTAATCATTTGCATCCGATGCTAAAGAGGTTATTATGTCTGTCTCTTTCTAACACAACGAAAGTTGAGACGCAATCAAGTTGACGTGAAGTGACTTGTGTTGATCTTTCTCATACTTATGACTCATCATCATCTCGCATGGTTCCCTGTTTAAGAGAAGGGAAAGAGAGACCAAGACAGCTTGGGATACTATTATCTATTTTATCAAAATCTAGGTGCTTAGGACCAGGTGGGCTGAGCTTCTATATTCCCACGCTTACGTTGTGCAGTATCTTGAGTATGGTCATTGATAAATGGGTGTTCTCAATGCTGCGATATTGGATCGAACTCAACACTACCGTAAATAAATAATGTCACTTATATTATTATTTAGGATACTTGTAATTAACTTCATATGGCCTTGCCGTAAATAAACATTCGTTGCTACTGCCTTGTTTGTATCGCGGTCGCAAGCTCTATTGCTAAACATGAGGCCAACCTCATCAACATACAATAATACTTTGAAAGACACGGGAATCCAAATTTCCGGGTCCTTCAAAGTATTGTTGATTTTTTCCATCTAAAATTTCTTAGGAGCAGCCCGGAGTCTGGATTTGTAGCCGATTGATAGCATCAGGCTTGTGCCCTAACACATGGGACTTGAAAATAACTTAGCAAAATGTGGGTTTAGGAACTATAGGTGCAAATCTGCCAGAGCCTTCCGGGAATACAGCAAAACTAAGCTGAGGCTATAACAGTGTAAGAGCTTATTCTTATAATAGACCTATCGGAGCAAAGCCCTAAAATCACGAATTTGTTTAACCTTATGAACCATTGTAACTTTGCCTTCTACCTACCTTAGTGAGTGTGTAATTTGTCAATGTTCAGAGTGACTTAGCTCATAAGTCACTCAGGAATATGAAACGTTTGAATTACAAAGTTATCACACAAGTTTTGTCTACACTGGGAATTGATACTACTCAATTAGTATGGTTTCATTAATATGTTATTCTAAACCTATTAGAATGCACCGTATTAGCATATTACTTAGATGTCTACATGTAAACAAGGAGAATATAATATCTATATTTCTTGTTATTGTTGTTGTTGTTATACTATGTCCTTCCTACGGTCTTACACTATGCCCATAATAAATTTCATTTTTTTTTTAAACTTATCGTTGTCCCACACTGGTAATTTCTCCTGTGTCGTGGGTGCGTTTAAAAACATTTAAAGCCACATACATTTATTTTAATGTTCCCTGAATCAGTTCAGAAAAATCACGTTAGGTAGATACATGAGCTTTATTACTAATTAAATGGTTACGTCTTGTTTTAGACCACGCTACCGATTCGTTATAACATTGAATGATAGTTGTGTTGTGCAAATAAATAAATATACGAGTTATTTTCGTTAATTAACTTTGTCTAAGCGCGTTCTAGGTACCTACATTTTGAGTTTGAGTTTGTTGACGATATATCAAACTATAACTGTAATAATATTACAGTTATAGTTTGATATATCGACTGGCAGTCGCTCCATGTAAAAGACTGGTATTCAGCTACACCCGGTTAGACTGCAAGCCGACCCCAACATAGTTGGGGAAAGGCTAGGCAGATGATCGTATACCACGGAACAATTGTATTACGTCTCTTGATTTATACAATCACAATTCAATCAAAGTAAGTTCCTTCAATATTCCCGCATTAATCACAATCGCATCGAAACAGTGTGTGATCCGTCACAATTCCATGTGTCGGCCAGAAATCATCCTGTCGCGACTGTTCACTGCGACAACGTCAGTTCTGTATTGACGTTACACTGTTCTGTAAACGTCACTGTAGCTGGGTGATACTGACATGACGTCATGTTGTACATGGCAGAGCACCGTGATTTTTTCCTGAAATCACCTTGCTCCGATTTTTATCGAAATCCATAACGGTGCAATATTTACTGATAAATGTTTGTCTATTTTACATCCAGAGTTGGTTTTAATTGGAGTAATAAATGCTTTTAATGCTGTGTGCTGTTTTTGTTTATTAACGAATTAGGTCATTAAACAGTCACATTTCCATTTTCATCATCAGGTTCCTGATAAAAATTAAATTTATATGCAATCAAAAAATATACAATGTCTATTGTGTTGAAACAATAATAATCGGTCATCATCTGTGTCCCCAATAAATTATGTATTTACTATTTGTTTCGGGGTTCTGTTACCCTTCTGCCCGCTCCTTTGACCGTTCAAAGATTCTGATGGGATAACACGCACAGCTCCACAAATATTGTGTATTTTGTATTTACGCACAGTCTACCGTTTGGTACAACTGGTATGCGGCACTGCTTTGTCGCTTTTAGCTGTTTGAACTAAGTGAATATCGAGTATTTTACTCGGTTCTAAAAATCCAGTTTTCATTGAAATTTGAATGTTTTTATTGAGTCAAACAAAAAGAGAACAAGGCACGCATTGCGTCTAATTTTGATTGCAGCCATCAACTCTTAAATGAACTCGTTAATAACCTCTTGAGTTGAGTTTATATAGTTGCTAGGGTAACAAAAAACTCACTAAAAATACAATAACAAACTCCTACTTTGAGTGTAAATCTAGGAAACTAGTGAAGCGATTTTAATGGTACCTTTATCGTTGAAGTTCGTTTTTTACGGCGGGATCAAAGTTGACAAAGTAACCTTGTGATAACTTGTGTAACAAGCAGGAGCTGTGTTCGCGAAAATGCTTCAAATTTCATGATAAAATCGTGGAATGGGAAATTCGACCATTTCTTTTTTATTTAAATATCTTTACAATGACATGAAAATGTGTCAAACTAAGTACTATTTGCGGTAGTTACGACTATTGCACTTTTGTTTACAAAAACTATTTAGCTGTCAGCATAGAACTATGTAACACACCGTCTAATAAACTACTTCCATATTAGTTATGAGTTTCAAAAAAATAAATCTAAAACAAATATGTTGCCATTCACTATAATTTATTGCGATTAACTACACACAGTGTTATTGGAAGCAATAAATTAGGAGATCACATCTAGCCTATGGAAATAAAACAGAAAAAACAGAATAACTTTGCTTATTTATACATAAGTTCAACAGGAAAGTTCTGGTGAAACAAACACTTAGGTAAGATCAAATTAAGATAGGTATATAAGATCACAGGGATATGTCTTTATTGAGGATGAAATAAACTTCTGAACAAAAGTCTTCTAAAAACACTGATAACTCCTAAGATACAGGACAAGCATTTTCTATTCTTTGCATACATGCGTTACAAATGTGAATACAAACCTAAAAAACCTAATAAAATCGATACTTGACTAAAATGTACCAGGAACCAATCACTAAAAGAAAAATAAACACTAAAACTTAACTTAAGCAAACCCAAAAGCAAGCAAGCTGGAAAATTCTTGGCAAAATATGCCAAGAATTTTCCAGTATATCCTTAAGAAACCGTAACCTACCACTCCATTGATGGAAGACTATTTTAATTTTACAGAAAGCGATACTGAGACAAAATAGAACAAATCCTTTTAGAGAAAGCACTACAGAAGTATCGGCAAAGAGATGTGAAACAAACCCACGGAAGAAACATCTAAACTCGTACATAATAGTGCACTTTAGTACTAGATATATGTAATGGTATACGTATCTATTCAAATAGATGATACCTACGGCAAAATATAGAAACTACTCACATTGGTCGTTAGAGTTTTATAGAGATTTTTATAGATATTGGATAAATAGTAGCGGAGCCCGTGGCTAAATAAAAACAGCCGCATGGGTTGATCAAAGGTTCAGCTACGCTTGTCGAGGTCGGTCTGTGGATCATTACATACCGAGACTCCTCCGTGCCCCAGAAAGCACGCTAAGCCGTTGGTCCCGGCTGTCATTTGTAGATCTTTGACAGTCGTAACGGGTACCCAGAAGCCCGATGGGGTTGACCATCGGGCTTCTCTAGCCTTATCTAGGGGTATCATGTTGCCTAGTAACTGGGTTGTGGAGGTCAGATAGGCAGTCGCTCCATGTTAAATACAGGTATTCAGCTGCATCCAGTTAGACTGAAAGCCGACTCCAACATAGTTGGGAAAAGGCTAGGCACATGATGATGATTGGATAAATGGGATTTTTTTTAAATGCATCTGATAAACATTTCAAAGTATAACTAAAAACAGTGACAGTAACAACAACTGAATATAAAAAAATCCAAAAATTAAGCATAAACTTGAAGAAACTGTTAAAAACGATTACAATGTTAATGTCAAGCTGTCAGCTCATTTCTTATCTGAGGTTGCAACAAATAACAAAGATGTAAAACTCGAATGAGGATCTTTCAAGTTTTATATCTTTAGATGTGACAAACAGCTGTCTCACTTTAACTTCTAAATCAGCGAAAACTTAAACAATACGGTTAGAAATTCGAATGAATTAAGTAAAACATATTCTTTTTTCATATAAATGGTCAGGTGCGTAGTGCTCGCAACCAGCGTGCGTGTATGACCAGTGTGTCTGAATTAATATTAGTACCTGGATGACCAAGCTTTGCTCGGATAAAACGACGTTTACAAAAAATTATACCTAGCTAGATCGATTTATCGCCTCCGAAACCCCCTGCCTGCACACTTAATTTCATGAAAATCGTTGGAGCCGTTTTCAAGATTCAGATTATAAATATATACATATATACAAGAATTGCTCGTTTAAAGGTATGCGACATTTGATACGACTATCTTCTATTTTAAAATTGATCTATTTGACGCAACATTTACGTCAAGCATTCGTACCAGGCTCACAGTACGCCCTAGAACGAATTTCTTGCGAGAAGTTTACCACCCGAAAACGTCAACAATTTGTTGTAAGATTGAAACCGCGCATCTACATAACATACGTTTAACTAATTACATTTGACTGATAACTAAGTAATTTGAATTTGTTTCCAGTTGGTCAAATTCTCGCAAGACATTCGAGCTAGGCCTACTGATACTTCAACGTAAACAAAGCAAAAGTAATATGTAAAGATCATATGATAGGAACTGTAGTAAGTTTCTGCCTACCCTCATGGAAAAAAGGCGTGATTGTCTGTATGTGTGTTACAAAAACTGCGTAGAGAGAGAATAAAAATCAAAAAAATATCTTGAAATACAAAAAGACAAATGAAAGTAGAATTCATAATTTATTTATGGAACTACAAGCACTTTGGAAGTGCTCACTATTCTTTTATGCAAACACTCCAAAGTAATTTCTAGAATAAAATGGTTATTATAATAAACCACTTAGAATCGTATAACCGTATTTTTATAGATTTTCTTTTATCATATTATTTATGCAAACAGTGAATAAAGACACAGATCCCAATGTCACAGAAAGGCACATAGTGCCGTTGTAAGTGAATTGTACAATGTACATGTAGGTAGGAAAATAGATATTTCCAGTGCGACCTTCATCACAAAATGATCCCACAACAAAAGAGGTCAATACTGGAGATCAGATGGAACGATTTAGGCTTTCAAACCTTATAGACATCAAATAATGGAAGTATGGCAAAAAAAAATCACCCATTTCACCCACACGCACATACTTATTTACTAAAAGCTTTTGTACCCGGCAAATGTTCACCGATTCGAAACATGAAATGTATTTGACATCCGAAGATGGGATCAATTGACTCGAAAACTCCTTGTCTTTGCCTAAAATAATCGTTTTAAATGTTATCTTTGGTGATGAATAAAATATAAAATTCCAAAAACAACACTAAAATGTAAGCTTTGTACAATTTAAAGTACAAAAATAACAGATGAAAATGTATACTTAGTTAAGAAAAAGCAAACGAGATTCATGGCAATTCATTCAGGTTGTTCGTCGATGTCATCCTGTATGTTGGGAAATTGACTAGAAGCTAATATGGGGGTGTAATATGTATCGCACGCCGTACGCTAATATTGGTATCTGAATATTCATTAAGAATTATGGTACGATCCAAAACAATGTACACAACAGATTCTAATTTAGCAAACTTTATAGTTTGATTCCTGTTTAGATATTAGTGAAACTCATGGATTAACCAGATTTGGTAAACATGGTTGTTTTATTTTTCATTCTGCCAAAAGCATGTTAGGGAGTCGGTCCCGGTTGTCATTTATAAATCTTTGACCTTCGTTACGGGTAGTCAAGAGCCTGAACGTCTGGCAACAAAACCAAGGTCAAGCCTTACCAAAGGTCACAGGGTTGTAGAGGTCAATTGAGCAGTTCCATGCAAAATACTAGTATTCAGCTGCATCCAGTGAGACAGGAAGCCGAACTCAACATACTTGGGAAAAGGCTAACCAGATTATTACAACTTTATTACCGGTTATTACAACTTTTCTCTGGTCGTCTGCATAATGGGGCATTGCACTAAGCTGCTATATACGTTGCTGACCTGAATACCTGTACCTACATATATTCTTGAGAGAGAGCTTCGGTTCACGTTTTAATTGGCTAAGAATTTAAATAAATAATAAATAATTTAAGTACAGATTCTCTCAACAGCTTAAAATTTACTAAACGTTGCATTAGTTAATAACATTAGAGTGGCTTAAGTAAGCTTCATTGTTAGTCCTAAGTATTCTGTTAGATTCTGTAGCAAAATCTTTAGCTTCATTTAAATTAAGTTTCGTATCGACATGAACATCGGTAAATACTCCACTCAATACACCGCCTACGCCTATATACTTGTATTTTCCGAGGAAGCCCGTAATCAATCATGTTTAATTTAGTTCGAGGAGCTCATCAAGCATTCCAGTCGACGTGACCAAAAACCGGGAATCACATCACGAGTTGCAAACAACCGGTTCTCTATGGGTACATTGTACTTCTGTACCTGAGTATGTATACTTACGTGCACAATCAGCCCGATGTATGCCACTCCCAGTCCTGCGAACAAACGGAGTTTGGATTAGTTATGTGGGAAACGTGAACGATTTTCAGTTAAGTCAGCCGTGCGAAATCTACTAACGTCACGGAAACGCATTTTGTGGGGTTCACATACCATTATTTTATCGACGCTTACCCTTTTGATGTTTGAAGAAAGACGGAGTAACTGACATTTTTTGACGGCAAAGAAAGTAGGATATGAATGTGGATTGATATTGGCAGATAACATTGTAAAAGAAAATCTAACGTCAGTCGATGCAAAGATGATAAGTGAAAATAATGTTGTGTCGTTGAATAGGGTTTACATTCAAAAGGTTCCGTCTACGACAGTTTTTACTGCAGTTTTCAACTATAAGCACCACAATCGAATTTACTATGGGTTTAAAAAACTTAAACTAGTGTAACGGAACTTGGAGTAACGTTTAGATTGGAAAGTCAGAGTTCTCTAGCGTGGAATTGACAACAGTAGCGCTCTTTCAATATGTAAATAGCCAGGCGTTGCGCTAAACAAATTGTCGCCGCTGTTAGTGACGTTATTCTTACCACAAACTTCAACAACCCTTACTCAAATACCGTGTATAAATCATCCCGTTTATCTAAAAAAAAATTGCGAAATTGGTATCATTTCGCATGATGGTTTTATTTGGTACGTATATCAAATCAAAATTCATTTAATAAAAATAGGCTGAGAATCAGCACTAATTGAACGTCAACGCCAAAACGACCACCCTTCATCACTTCCTCGTGGTTTTGCTGAGAAGAAGAAGTGGCGCAACAAACTCCCCAGCATCTGATAATTTTGAAGAAACTGAATCTATACAGTATAAGTAAACAAAGAAAACCTATGCATGTATTACTCAAAAACATTAAATCTATTTAAATCTACATATCAGTCATCTAGTTTATCGAGACGACTGTTGTCGACTCTGCACGTGACGAGGGGGCTGAGATTTTTTTTGGCCAAAGAATCAGCAATGCCATTCAACGTGGCAATGCTGCCAGCCTTTTACCGTTTACTGCCATGCGGATGAATATTTGATGTCCTATGAAAGAAAAGAGAGGAACCCTTTTCTTTCGTATATAACTATTTTTATTATGAACACGGAAAACATTATACAAATTAGTTTGAATGTTTGCACTATCATCTTATTTTCAAAAATTGCACACTCTCCGTAGTTGAAAGTGCTATTAGGCATTCCAACAACATACAAAATGAAAGATTAAGCCATAAACTTGTTCCGGGTGGTGGAAACAATCTGGGCGCTTATTTGTGTAAATCTCCCGGGCATCTTGGATCCCACAACGAATTTATGTAATCACGAACAAAAATACGAGCAACAGTAAAAATGCGTCATTCATATGTCTTGGGTTTCGTTAGTGTTTTATTTTTATCTTGATGCTTCAAGTTAAATTGCGTTATTCTATTTCAGGGCCCACAATCTGTGTATTCTCTTTCGTCGGTTTCCAGAAAATTATATTTAACACTTGTTGTTACCCTCGTCTTCGCCCTTGTTTTTCCTTTTTGAGCGGAGCCTTATTTTTGTTTCTAAAATAAAAATAGCCAGTGCTATTGTGAGATTAGCCGGAACAAAGAGACAGACAAAATATTAAAAATAGTTTCTTGGTGTAACTTCCTTATGAAAGAAGCAACCATTTTCCTTTAAGCATTATTTAGTCTATATTCTTTTTTGAATCCTAAATAAATAAACATGAAAGTAGTAAAAAGCTGTTATTTTAACATTACAACTTTAATTTTATTTATATGTAGGTACCTATAGATCAAAAGTTGGAACAACGACTCCTTCCATAAAAACTGACATAAACTCTATACCTTTCTGATTCTAAATTATACTAAAAAATCAGACGTCAACTTATTAAGCTGCCAACTTATTTTGTTTATTGCTTCCGAAACAAGAATTTTCTCATCAAGCATTTGAGAGAAAAATACAAATTAGAGCAGTTGCTTCGTGTAATTAACAGAAGTAGTGTAAGTGCATAATTTACGTGTATGCAAACAAGGTCTAATGCAGTTCAAGGTATGGTCGTTGATTCATCATTCACTAATAAGATGGCGCTAACCGAAACTGAGGGACCTTGTAACATTATCGATTATGTACTTGCTGAATTATTAAGACTCCCGGCTAAGGCTCAGGAGACTGAGGCTAAGTTATCAAGATTAAGTAATATACTGAACTGATATAGACGCTAAGTCTGACGCAGACGAATAGGCTTTAGTGGAAACAAATTATAGAGTAGGTAAGTCCAAATTATTGTCGTAACTAAGTGGCGTATGACCTCAATAAGGTGTGAATAATATTAAATAGCGTATCTCCAAACGCAGGCCCAACGTCAATACCAACAAGGGCATCAGACGACAAATTGGAGAAGGCCCCTTAAATATAACAAGTCGTAATCGTAAAAAGTTCTTAGGTATTTAATGGTTATGGCTCGTTTATTTTAGTGCTTTTTTATGAGGTTTTGCTACCGTTGATATTATTTCAGTTGAAATTGCCATAACAAAACAAGGACGTCATGAATTCCGTGATTTGAAATTGAAGTTATTATACGTCATCGTTTTTATTTCGGTAAATTGGTTTTGACAAAAAGCATAAATGTACAGAGGCCAGCACATCATGTTACCCCAATGTGTCAAACTTCTTTGATAGGTTTTCAACTTTATTATGAAAGAATAAGGTTCATGTTTAATTAGGAAAATCTGACTGTTTGGGGTAGCTTGATGTGCTGGGGTATGCATAACAAAAAAAAATGCTGGTTTTCTTAGCTGACTACTTGATCCGAAACACTGAAACAAACCCAAAGGTAACAGCTTGTTTTAAAGTCAAGACATTGTCTTCAGTCAGATTGATAATTGGACAACCTTAAAGATTAGTGTCTGAGTTGTGAATGTTCTATTGAAGAAAGAACCACAAAAATCGAAGTGGACCTGTCAAGTCAGTGCACACATTCGCCAGTAATCGTGCAGCTCAACTCAGAACAGAGTTTTCCAAAGAAAGACATTTGGGCATACAGTACTCAAGCTCTCAGACAAACTGTATATTAAAACTAGCTGGGTAAAAAAGGTATGTCTTCTTTATGCTTCACTAGCTGAGACCCGCGTTTTTACCTGCTTCTAAGAGCTAGTGGTCGTAGCGTGATATTTAAAGTTATTTACCTAAGTTAAGTTAGCCTATAATCGTACTCACCAATTGGGTTATCAAACGTAAAAATAGTTTTTGAATTCGCCTGATAGTTCCAGAAAAAGCTCTTTGAAACAAAAAAAACAAACACTCTTCAACCTTACTATATAAGCATAGATGAAATAAGTTCGCAACATGAACTTCAAATTCAGTACATACAATAGAATAGAATAAATATTACTTTATGTTTAAATTTGAACCGACTGAAAAAAATCAAATCAACTTTTTAATAACTTCAATTTACTTTTCTATATTATAAGATCGGCTTTGCAATAGAGCTGTCAGTCCATTCTCTCATTTAAAATCGAAAATATGAGACAGCAAGGATAAAGGGGATCTTAATGTTCAACTCTAAAGATCATAAACATAGGTACCTACCTACCTACAAGCAGATAACTTCAACTAAGGTTAAATTTAATTAAAGTAATGGTTTTCTGGAGAAATTTATGAAAACCCTTGATTGGGACCCTGATACAGACGTTTGTCTTCAGACATGGGGGTTATTTAAGGGTTGGGTTGAATAACTTAATAACACTGGTGTTGGATGGAAATTTTATGATGGCAGTTTGTTTTTTATATATTACTGTCTACACGATATACGCTTCTGTTGGTACGGTAAGTAGTATAAAAAATGGTATCTGAGTATAAAAAATGGATTGCGCTTTTTTCCACTAATGCCTCGGTAAGTATTACGTTAAGCCGTTAGTCCTGAACCCGAAAATCAACTTCACCTTCAACTCTTAATTAATGGCTTACCAGGAAGCCCGAGATTCAGAGTAGTCTTACCAAGGGTTATCGTGTTACCCAGGAACTGAATGCTGGAAGTCAGATAAGCAGTCGTTTCATGTGGTAAACTGGTGCATGGCAACATACGGTTAGACTGAAAGCCGACCCTATCATTATTGGAATAAGCCTAAGCAAATGCAAATGTAGCCTTTATACAATATAGGCACAACCACAAAGATTAGAACATAACGTATCTGTTTCACTCAACCCACCTAAGTCCCAAAACACCATGAATTAATCATTAATCTCCAAACTTCTGAACAGCAACACTGTGTACCTGAATGACGTTAGTTTAAATCCCTTCCAAGTCCAACTTGTCAGTTAGTACATGAAACTATCAGACTAAAGTTCCGATAGATGGCTCCCATGTTTCACACCTATCCATGTAATCGATTTGTCGACTAGCTGAACGGTAAACTTATTAGGAAGTTAGAGACCCATCTCAGTTGGTTGCATCCTTAGTATAAGAGGCGGTATGGTTCTACAATAGATATAGAGAGTAGTTTATCCTGCTAGGCTTAAATATCGACCCTCGAGCACTCTACGAGACTTGATCTATCTAGTGAGGAGTCCACTAGTCAAAACATTACTTGTGTTTCCTTTCCTAGAAGTTATTTATCTTAGGTAAACTAAAACTATGTACTGATGCCATCAGATCCAGCTATCCCAAGCTTTCGAGTTTTTCCAATTAATCATGAACATTATTCTTTTGTTATAAAGTAGAAAAAAAATCAAAGAAATTTGACAGATTGGTGAATCTGTAAGAACTCATTATTTGGTGAATAAAGATTATTAAAATTAGCTTTGTTCGCTGTTCCGATAAGTAAAAATAAATAAATGAGTAATGCTGGACAATTCACAGAGCATCATCTAGCCCCAAGCTAAGCAGAGCTTGTGTTGTGTTATGGGTTCTAGATGACATTGATTGATAATACATAGCAAACACCCAGAACACCCGAAACAAAATATTTGTAGATCGTACAAACATTTGTTCCAAGGCGAGAAACGAACCCGCAACCTCCTGCGTCGCAGGCGGCCCTTCGCCCGCTGCGCCACATAGGTCGCCAAGTGCATAAGTCGCATAAGTGTTTTGTTTATCAATGGGAAATTTTGTGAGCTATGTTTTACTAATTTAAACCCATACATAAGCCTAGATCTATTCGCTAGACATTGACTAGTCTGGGAACCGAACTGTGTTTTGGAAACAGCTTCCAAATATTACACAAAGTTTCAAGTTTAAAATCAACTTGTTAATTTATGATGTAGACCCGTCGGGTACACGATACACTTGTCGGATGTGAGCTATGATGTTGACTGAAGTAGTACATCTATCACTGCTTATTATTCTTTATAATAACTACTCTTTTTTTAAGTGCCGCCCATGACCACAGAATTGGGTAGAAATCGATTGTCATGGTATAGGCATGTAATGAGGGTCATGTTGCGAGGAAAGTTTTGATTATGAATGTGGGGCGTTTCAAGAATAGAGGGAGAGCAAAGAAACAATGGATGGATTGTGTGGATGATGATAATGATAACGGCATATACAGATGTATGGAGGAACAAGACATTTATTCGTGTAAGGCCAGGAGGATGAGATGATACCTACTTTTTTCAACCGTGTGGCCGTGTGGGAATTCTCATTCAATTACAACCTGTTTTTCACTTTATGCTTTAGGTTTATCCTGTAACTAACGGTTTAAAGAACTATTTTGTTGAAATAACATTTTTAAAATTTTCAGTACATATGTAAACTCACAAACATAAATAAACTCTTGCCTGTTTCCCGTGGGGGTAGGCAGAAACTACAGAACTCCACCGAACTGCTACGATCCTTACATACTCCTTTCGCTTCGTTTATCTACGTTCACAAATCTGGTCATACACGCAAGCCGGTTACGATTACTAGGCACTGACCTTTTTGAAGAACATCAATATTTCTAGCTTGTATAAGGTCTAATCAAGTTCACAGAGAGAAACTGAAGTTTCAGTACTGCTGCAATATTTCACCCGGAAATGAATATCCATATTTTTACTGCATTTTATTCCTACATTCGATTGTTTATGGTTCCCTACCAAAATGGTTTAAAGTAACACTTATAATGTGACTTCGTCCATCTGACTGTCTGTCACAGCTGCTTATATCAGCTTACACAAGCGATTTAACTTCAACCAAGTAAATCTCACCTATGAATTTATACATGTACAATATCAAAATTAAAGCGTTAGGTTGTATTACAAACAACATTTTGTACCCTCAACTTTCAAATGTTCTTACCAACTTTAAACTCTTAAGGCAACTTTAATACCTTGCCGAAAACCTTTACACGAAACGCCGAACTTTTCAAAAACAACTTCTTTTCTGTATAAAACATTTAAAGGATTTGTAGTACTAAACGTTTAATTTCTCGTAAATTTTGTATCGATTCTTCTTCTTTTTTTTTATAAACCGTTGCCCCCCACTGCCCACAAGGAATTGCTACTGTAAAGTGGTGCATTTACAAATATTGAAACTCACATACACAAACAACCAGACCCGGAACAACAACCTGTAGGCTATACAGTTTCATTTTTCTTTTTTATTAATTATGGCTTGCAGTTCTTCCATATACATACAAACATAAACTCAGGCCTTTTTCCCAAGGGGGTAGGCAGAAACTATAGAACGCCACTCACTCAAACTCCTTTCACTGCGCTTACGTTCATACACACGCCGGAGTACTACGAACCTGACCTTTTTGAAGAACATCACCAATACGGGCAGTGTATGTCCTACTAGGACGTCCCTCGCGTCACATCGTTCCATATAAAATACTGGTTTGGCTACATTCGGTTAGGCTGGAAGTCGACCCCAACACAGTTGGTAAAAGGCTGATGATGATGGATGATAAAGACCATACAATAAACTAAACTGCTATTTTCAAACATAAACACGTAGTCGGTCTAAGTTTCAGCATTTATACACATGCTTGGTGTTAGTGTCTTGGGATTATCTGGCACAAAACCACGTTAGTCCGTCTGGACATATGCCATAACTCACTTTTATATTTGGTGACATTGTTCGAGGAATGATACGATAACTTTTCATAACTTTTGTTAATCCTTCAGTTTCAGCTGTTTACTTATCTACATGTACTCAGTCACATAGTTAATAATCTTTTGCATTAAGTTAAATAATGATGTGCAATTAAATGCTTGAGTTATTAAAATTTTGTAAGCATATGCCTTTTAAAAGTGTACCTAATTACAATGTATACCTAATTCGTTGGTCGTTACATTATAACTTTACTTAAACAATCTATTGTCTGTGTTTTTTTTTTCATTCTTTTCATATCTAACTACATATTTATATTAAAACTAAGTACATACATATTTACAACATGAAAATCAAAATGCAGAAATATTAAATTAGGTGTCAAAGTACTCCTCTGCATCGCTGTCAGCCGGAATCGTGCCCAGAAGACTGGCAGCACTATATAATACCAGACTGTTACTGTCCCACTGCAGTGGGACAGTAACAGGCCTATCCCCAGTAGGGCATAGGCCTCTTCTCATACAGAGAAGGCACGAGCATTAATCACCAAGTTTGCTCAAGACGGGATGGCGATTTCAGACTTATATTAATTATAAGTCCAGATTTCTTCACGGTGTTTTCCTTCACCGATGTCAGTGATGAAGATAAACTTAGAAAGTACATATGCATTAAGTAAGTCACATTGTTACTTGCACAGGTGCAAGGTTTGAACCATAACCTCGTGCACAAGAGGCGAGGCCTAACCCACTAGGCCAACATGACATGACATATTTATATTTTTATAATGTAAAAGTAAACTAATCCAATAAACAATGTTAGTATATACTTAGAAGTGTACAGACTTTCTAAGTATGTTAATTCAATGAGAGAAAATATTTTAAGGCATTTTATATATTTTATCCCACCAGTTCAGATAAGTAACTCTAAAACAAGAACAAAAGTTTCTCAAGGCGTATGGGGGCCAAGCCTTTCTAACATAATATATCATTGTCCTAGCGATAAAATATTTGCGGGGCGCAGTAACCTCTGTTTGGCAAAGTGCCAACATACCAGTAAATACCGTGGTTTCTCCCGCTTTTTCCATTATTTGGCAGGTGTTTAATCCGCTTTAGCTGTGAATGGAACAGAAGCGCTGGATTCCGATGTGATTTAATTTAAAAAGTTGTAATGGAATGAAAAGGAAATTATGGGTTTAAGCGGTTTGCTGAAAAGGGGCGGAATATACGTACCTACATCTACACAACAGTGAACAATGTAATTGCTGACTCGGTTTACTTTTTTTCACAGTACAGGACCTACTACTGACTGACCGTGAACCCACACATAAACTAACTATTTAACTATTACTAACTAGGGACATAAAGTCTGATATCCTACTTAATATATGAATTTATACTTGGAGGGACAACTTTGTACCCCTTTTTAAACATATTGTGACCATGGAGGTGTTCGAGATTTGGCATAGTTAAAGTATATCAGTATAGAAAAGGCTAGCTAATATTATGATATGTTGATAAACAAGAGTGCTAATTTCATAAACGCCTAATGCATTAATCAAAACTAAGGGTATATATATAACCTATTCTTCATTTCTGATTGATCCGTGGAACTATAGATAGGTAAGCAATTAATTAAGACAATATTCTCATATCATCATACAAAAACCCAATACTTCCTACCAAGACCGCTAGTGGTAATGAAATGAAATATAACCCCACAAATGCGCCATATATCGTTGAACAGTAGGCCTGAATATCAAGCCGTATCCACTGACAGACATTCAGTTTTATTAAGTTAATTTGCTAATAAATAACGTTCGTGTTGACGTTACGGTTTTACGAGCTCGAGCCAAAAATCGGGCATCGGGATCTACGAGGTCTTTGAGCCTGTAAATTCTGATACTGTATGTCATTCTGCTCGTATTATCTGAAGGGCAGAGGTTATAGTGGCATCCATATATTTCTTTAATATTTATTATGGTTTTTTTTTTCTTTACTAAAATGCATTGTATAAATATATATTTTTATGTGTAAACTTAGTTCTTATTTCATTTGTTAGTAGTATTAGCTACGTGTATCTTACTTTTTACTAGCTGCTTTTCCCGCGATTTTGTCCGTGTGTATTTGGTACATTTCCCATCTAACTTTAACATTCTCTAAGTATAAAGTAATATAAAAACAGTGAAACTAAAGCATTTTCCCAACTATATTAGGTACAACTTCCAGTCTAACGGGAGGCAGATGAGGTGTTCTCAGTATCTTACCTACATGGAGCAACTACCTAACTAACTCTTACAACCATCACTTCAAGTGTAATAGTTTACCAAGAAGTAACGTGTTTCCCAGTAACTGGCTCGAAAGACGATCGATCGAAAATTCGGTTGTCAGACTTCGGGCTTCTGACTACCCTTAACAGCTGTGAAATATCTAATAACGATAGCCAGAACTAATAGTTAAACGTGCTTTTTGATGCACCGAGGGGTCTTGATATGTGATAGATGGTTACCCAAACTTAGACTGACAAGCGAAGCTTAACCCTCGTGGTTATGATTATTAAGCCACGAGCCCCTTGCCAAGCAGCAAAATATTGCTTGTATTTTTAGGCTGAACTTAGTAACATCACTCAATACGCCTTAATCTAGCTTCTGGGAGTTTTCACGATCGTTCTAAAGTCTTTAAGTACTACGTTATAAACAGCTGCTACCTACGCCCGACGCTCTTGATAATCCTTTAGGCGCCTGTATCGACATCTACGAGATTATATTCAAACTAAGCTTAAGAGCGAATTAAGGCTAGATCGACCTAATAATCTGGTGAACAAATTAGCTTACGCCTATTTTTACATACTTCTTATTACCTTGCTGTGTTGCATGTAAGTTATGACGACCTATGTGGTGCGGCGGGTAAAGATCCGCCTGCGACGCAGGAGGTGGCGGGTTTAATTCCCGCCTTGGGACAAATTTTTGTACTATCTAGTAAGATTTGTTCCGGGTGTTCTGGGTATTAGCTATATATAATAAAAAATATATATGTTTGTAATTTATTTATTCATACAAAATATGGCCAATTACAAGTTTCCACATGTAGTACTTATATAAATAGTATGGCATCAAAAAAAAAATAAGACTATATAATACAAAACCAAACAAAAAATGACTAAATACGCTCGAAGAAGCTAATAATGTCTTCTTCAAATTAGCGATACTAGTATTGAAAATGTCGATATCAGCTTCCTAGCAAGTTGCGTTGTACATATGACTCGCTCTCACCAAGTACGAGTTCCGTCTGTACGTTGTGGCTACCACTGGGGTGTGTAATAAATTGGGTCTACGCAAAAACACGTAATGTATTATATTAAGTATATCAGTCATTTAGTACCCATAACACGAGCTCTGCTTAGCTTGGGGCTAGATGATACAGTATGGATGGTCCAGAAAAGAAAAAAAAGTTGTCTAAACAATTCACAAGTCATTTTTAACTTATCACTTTTCCAGAAGCATCTGAACTTTCATCACAATTGTTAATCTTTTATCAATCTTCTGAACACAGAGCTCAAAGATCAGTCGACCACGTTATTCATCTCAAAGTTGTGGACAACAAATTGAAAACTAGTTCGAACTTAGACACTGGTGTAGTGACGGAAGCAAATACACAAGTAATTAAATTTGACGTAGGTCACCCGCCTATTAACTAAACCTAAATAGGGAACCGAGTTCTGGGAGCCGCCGTTCCGATTTCAAATTCAAAATTGCCTAGAGCTCGACTACCCGCGTTAATTTGCAAAACTTTCAAGACTGTGGATGTGAGAGTTGCCGTACAATATCGTTAATAGTCTAGACTTTAGCTGTAGGCTTCTTGAGCTATATTGGATACAATATATTACTTAATGTCTTAATACTTGTCAGTAAGATCAAGACTGAAGATTAATATTATTTATGTGAAAGAGTTTATCCAACTTGGACCACGGATTTGTTCTTTATGGCTAACATACCGAACTAAACTTACTGTCTATTTTTATATTTTCCTGGTTTTATTATGTCTTAATAAATAATAGCCAAAAAGAAGAAGGAATTGGATTGCAAAGACTATCTCTTAGACAACACAGATACACAATGAAAAAAATCACCACCACAGAGTATGTGCATTACATCAGTTTATTCAGGTTCGACCAAAATATAACCAGAATAACTAATCGCAAGTCTCGCGTTAAATGGTTTCTTGGTTTAATTATATTGAGAGTACCTAAAGTTCGAAAGTTTGGCCGTATGTATGTATGTGTTTGTGTATGTGTGTGAGTGTGTGTGTGCGTTGTTACTCCATCACGCTGAAACGGCTTTGGATGAAATTTGTTATGAAGGTAGCTAGATTAATACATAGTATTCGCGTGATCATTTCGGGTACCACCACGGTACGCAGCAAGTATACAACAAGACATCCAAACCACGCCTCAAAATCACGAACAAAACAACAACAAAAAAAATCTCACCACACCCCGCTGACCAACGAATTACAATTTTCTGGTCTGTTGCGATGTTATCACCGATATTGAATGAACGTTATCTCGTTCTCAGCCGTCTCCATGTGGGTCCGACAATGGTCCCCAATTAATTGCTGACGATCGTCCAAACTCATTACTTGGACACTATGCTCGCTTTCTTATCTTAATAGGATAAATGTTTTTGATATTAGTCGCGACTGGGTCGTGATTTGAGAAGACTTTTTTTGGATGAGAAAAATAATTGTGCCCAAGATAGCTAGTAGCACTTGTGTACTTGTGGACGTCATTATTTTTTTTATGGACATTAGGAATTCATAGATCGTCATCCTGCCTAGCCTTTACAAAATTATGTTGGGGTTGGGGACTTTTAACTGAGTCTGGACCTTCAATACTGCCAAAAATCTGATATATGATAGCCAGGAACACCAGCTTAACGTGATCTCCGAGGCTCGAATAGGTCTCGGTAAATAATGTATAGTAACCCATCCACGGACCGACCTCGGCAATCGTTGCTTTTACTTTGGAAACCTACTCTCAGGGCGCATAAAATAGGGAATTTCGCGAACAGAGCTCCTCAGAAATTCAATCGCTGAGTTACTGCGCCATTCGTCACTTTGTTCTACATATATGTGATTCATTAACCCGGATCGTCCGAATCCTAACATCAACCGATCGCCTCATAAAATCCGGAAATACTCCAATAACATCTAGATTTTATGATCGATTAAACCCTAAACAAGAATACTACACATCTTAAACGTTCCCAGAATATCAAACCAACGAATTAAGAAAACCATTTGGCACATACGCTATGATTACAAATACGCAACCGTAGGATTACTGGCGCCCTTAGAACGGAGACATAGAATAGGTATGGGTAGAAGCGAACTCCGCTCCTAACGCATTCTAAATGCCTACACATGCGGGCGTTTGGAACGTTAAAAACAGCCAGGATTGCAACATAACTGCAGCGCATTTTATGCTTTTTGCGTTCGATCTTCTTTTCTATAAACTTGGCAACCCTTTAATCATAATTATATCAGAGTCTCACTCGTAAGATAGGTAAAAGACATGCTCTAATGACCCCAAATAAATGGGGATAAGGGCTGGAGGATTATGACGAGTTAGCTAGGTAAATAAGACGCTGACATCAGCCCGCACTAAAGTAATCACACCAGCTTCGCTCCCATACAGATTTCTTAATCTATGCCAGAGGTCTGAGATATACCAGACGCTAGACCAATCAACTTTATCAAACATATTCTTTGAAGTGGGCTGTGTCTGTCGATAATTGCGTACGCCGTACATACTGTTACGCATCTGGTACCTATTCATTAGTTGACCTTTGGTCCTAAGTCTTTGATAAATGTAGGATAAATTTACTGAGGCTTGATTGTGTGATTTGTTGGTACAGAAGTAGGTAGGCGTTGTTCCATTTACAATCACTTGAGTAGGATTTTAATGGAATTTCAGTCTTGGATCCACATTATTAGTCTCTGTGTTGTAAATAGCATTTGTATTGTAAAAGTGAAAAAGTTCGAGGTATTATTGATAAGATTCGATTTCAAGTACATACATAGCCTTGATCCATAAGGAGCAAATTGTCAATAAAATGTTAATTTGAAAAGAGTATGCCAGATAGTTTGGTCACGTTGAGATGATAAATCAAAGACGATTGACAAAAGACGGAATATGTACGTGTAAGCGGAAACACCCTAGGAGGACTTATGCTAACTTTATTGATGATATTGTTCAAAAAGATCAGTAGTACTCACAACCGGCGTACGTGTATGACCAGATGTATGAACAAAAATGAAGCAAAAGGAGTGTGAATGATCGTAGAAGGTGGCGTTATGTTTGTAAATATGTATGTTAAATTGAACGGCCAATGCATTTGAGCAAACTAACGTAAGTAGTTTAACCACATCCATAATAATTAATAAATATATATGACGGGGGAGCACAGTCTCTATCATCATTAGCACTCATCCTAGGTCCTTTTAACTGTGGGCGTCAGTGGGTAGTATTGGATGAAGAAAACAAACTTGCACACTCAATCACGTAGGCTATAATTCCGATTTTATAATTAATGCACTTTACACTCGTATAACTAGACTAGTAGGTACGTATCGCAGAACGCGCGATGGTTCAGTGATCCGCACGCGCCGCTTGCCAACCGAGAAGTGAAGTCTACAGTCGCTTGCGCGCGCACCACCAACTCCATCGAGCGCCACCGGATGGCGCTGGCGTACCGGATACGACTCAATTGCGACATATATATAAATACATATTTTATCAAAAATTGTTATTTTTTATTTTTGTTAAAATATGTAAAAAATATGTACATTAAAAGAATACGAAAAAAATAAATAATATCACCATAATAATAACATTACATACAATACAAGGGAACAACGGGAAAACACAAAGAAACCGGACGAAAGATTGAACGAGTCGATTTGTGCAATAAATTGTGAGGGATAAGTCGAGGTGGAAGCGAAACAAAAAATAAATTATTCCACAAGAAATATGTTCAGGATCAACCTTATAACATATTCTATTAAGACTTAACAATGTCACTTTTCACTGTCCTTCTGTAGATTTAACTTGACTTGGCTATGCTTCATTTTCATGCTAGATTTTAAATATTTGCGTGGGTAGACAATTTTATTTCGTATGATGATAGAAAAATATAGCGAGCTCGGGTTGAAGATTAAGAAAATCCATTATAAGCCAGCTATATGCAACAAACTTTGTTCTAAGATTATTTCCATTTAACTACGGGGTTAATAAACTAACAACTAAATGCATATCATAATAAATAATAATAATAATAATAACATAACCCCACGGAAATTTGAGTTCTAAAATAGAGCATTAAAAACAACCAATCATTATGTATCAAAAGACTCAAAACAAAAGAAGGGCTATCCTTTGTACCACAAGATTACTCCATCTAGCTTTAATAAATGTATAGGTGAAAACACACACTCACACATCACATACAACAACACCCAAACACGGAATCATCATTGTACACCTGCAAATCATACAGTCATAAATGCGTACATCAATAGAATGCCGCGTGAGGCAACGATTTGGTGATAAGCGAAGCGGATTAAAATATACGTTGAGCGATTTTGAAAAGTAATTTCGTATTTTTATAATTCTGCGTAGTAATTTATGTCATAAGTTTTCTCTCATTCTATCATTCTCACTCACAATGATATGAAAATCTCATTCAAATATTATTTGGTGATACGATAATTATTCAGTTTTTTTTTTTTTTTTTTTTTTTTTTTTTTTTTTTTTTTTTTTTTTTTTTTTTTTTTTGGAATGGGCATCTCGCAGTTTATCCTTCAGGGATATTTACTGCTCAACCGAACTTTCCTGTGGGGGGCTTAATTAAAATTAAGGCCTCCAGCTAGGCATACAAAACTTATAAGCTAAGCGACTATCGCTAAGGGCACCCCCTGCGGGGTACGAACCTCGGCTTAGGACGTCGCTGAAGAGGACAGCAAGGGACAGGCTGGATCTGATTGTTCCATTATTTAGGGACATTTTAAACATTAATCGGCTCAGCTTCGCGGGCTGGCTCTAGCAAAGGGTCGGGAGGGGGGCATTGACGGGGTCGTCGCGACGGGCCTCGGCGGCGAGGACGGAATGTCCGTTTTTGTTTGCGAACAGTGCTGGTGGCCTTATCGCTCTCCTGGAGGAGAGTGATAGGATCATCTGGCTCTGTGAGTGTGTGTTTCGGTCTTCGAACTGTACTTATTCGCGAGGGAGTGTATCGGACGGCCGATGACACTAAGGGGTTAGGATGAGCGGTAGAACAGTCCATGAAGCGCTGGGTGAGTCGCTTCATGAACTGTTTCACCGTAGGTATTTTGAGATCTACATGGAGAGTCTCATTTCGGACGTAGAAGGGGGCTCCCGTGACTCTGCGCAGGAATCGGTTCTGGACGGTCTGAAGCCTATGAATATGATACGGCTTGGCGTGAGCGAACACTGCGCAAGCGTATGTCATGATTGGTCGGATGACCGAGACGAAGAGCCGCAATTTGCACCTGAGTGACAACTTGCTTTTCTCGTTGGTCATACAGTAAAGCCTGCCGGACGCGAAGACGGCGCGCGAACGCGCCGCCTTTATGTGTTCGGCGAACGAAAGTCTGTGATCGAGTATCACACCTAAGTATTTGGCTCGCTTATCCCAAGGGATAGGCTTGCCGTACATGGCTAACGGACTAGGCGTGGGGACATTGCGGCGTCCGGGTTTCCTAAAGAGAACCGCTTGACTTTTGTCGGGATTGACCTCGACTCTCCATTTCCGGAACCAAGCGCCTAAGACGTTTGCGGAAGTTTGGAGAGTGCGAGCTATGGTGGTAGGGTTGTGACCGGTATAGTAGATGGCCGTGTCGTCGGCGAAAAGCGCCAACTGGGCCTTTCTACCCCTAGGGACGTCGCTAGTGAACAGCGAGAACAAGAGAGGAGACAGCACGGATCCTTGAGGGACGCCCGCGCGGATAGGGTGAGGTGACGATAGCGTACCGTCTACGCGATATCTAAACGTACGATTCGACAGAAAATCTCGCAAGATGAGCACGAGACGATCTGGCACATCGAGTTGGTATAGCTTGTATAACAACCCGTTGTGCCAGACCTTGTCGAAGGCTTTCGCAATGTCGAAGAAGAGGGCGCCGGTGAGCGCGCCTCTCTGAAAGCCCGCGCTGACGTGTTCGACTACGCGGTGCACCTGTTGAACACACGAGTGTCCCGGCCGGAACCCGAACTGTTCGTTCGGTATCAGGCTCTTTGCCTCGACATAGTCCTTGAGTCGCTTATAAATAAGCTTCTCGTAGATTTTGCCGAAAACATTGAGCAGACTGATAGGTCGGTAGCTCGTGGGCTCAGACTTGGGCTTGCCAGGCTTGGGGATGCCAATAACCACGGCTTCTTTCCACGATTGAGGAAAGATATTGTTGCTCAGAGCGCCATTGAAGATGGCGGTCATGAGCATAACGAGTTGCGCGGGGAGGATTTGAAACACCCTATTGGTGATACCGTCCTTACCGGGGGCTTTGCGCGGTTTGAGCCCTTTAATGATGTCTTGCACTTCGTCCGGAGTGACGGGAGGCAGAGGATCATCAGGGTTGTCGACGGGAGGGAGCGAGGACCTACGTTCGACTTCGGCGTCTACCTTTAAGAGGTGAGCTTGGTCGAACGGCTGGGAGCTAAGCGAGCATTGAGTCTCTAAGCTTTCGGCTAGGCATTCGGATTTTTCCGAGTCGTCGAACGCGACGCTCTTATCTGGACGAGTGAGGGGAGGCATGGTAGCCTCTACGGTGGACCGGAGTTTCCTCTGGAGGTTCCAGAAGGCATGGTGGTTGGGCTCTAGCTCACTGATCATCTTGTCCCAGCTCTCCGACCTATGCTCCGCCACACGTTTGCTGACAGTACGCTGTAGCATTCGCATGTGGGCTTTGTTCGCAGAGCAGGGAAAAGCGCTATAGGCACGGACGGACGCGTTCTTCTCGGTTATCAGAGCCCGTACATCGTCCGGTAGGTTCCAGCGCTGGGCATTCAGCGCCGGAACCCGCCTTGAACAGTCGTTCAGGACTGTCTGTACGTGCTCCGTAAACGAGTCGACTGCGCCCGTGGTGTCAGCGACTGAGGTGATTAGATCGGGGATGGAGTCGAGTAGAGGCGACGAGGAGGATTTCAGCTTTTCGCTTACCTTCCTCCAGTCGGTAACTAATTGAGTCGGGGGTGGCTGATCAGGGTCAAGCGGACCCGTACGGGGTACTAGCGTCATCATCACCGGACGATGGTCGGAGTTAAGCTCGTGGAGCGCCTCTATCGATTGTAAACGAAGGTTTACATTCTTTAGGAGCGCTATGTCCAGTATGTCAGGTCTATGGTCAGGATCGTGGGGAAAATGGGTATGAGTCATCGGGGCGATGACGTCATAGTTAAGGGAGGCGCCCAGATTGAGGACAGCCCTCCCTCTGGCGTTGGTTACATTACTATTCCACGCGGGGTGCTTGGCGTTGAGATCGCCCGCTATGATAACGGAGTCACTCAAGCCGAGAAGAACCGAGATATCGTGGGATAAAGCTGGGATGTCGTCCCTCCCACGAGCGGGAGGGCAGTACGCGGATACAATAGTAATTGGCTGATGGCCAGTCATGCCGAGCCGACAGATAGAGTACTCAAGGAGCGAGGTCGGGGGAGGAGAAGTTAAAGGGACACAGTGCAATGAGTTTTTATAATAAATCATTGTACCGCCCTTGTGACAGCGGGATCTATCATTGCGCACCATACGGTAGTTTGCAATTTTGGGGTCGCGGTTGTGCGGTTTGAGGAACGTCTCCTGTATGAGGAGGACGTCCGGTTGGTGATCGCGGAGGAAGTTGGCAAACTCAGCCCGTTGCTGGAGTAAGCCATTTATATTGACGTATCCTAACTTTAGGGATCGCGGTTTCAAGGTTCTAGCGTTAACGTACCTATCCATTGCGGTTATTAAAATGGGCTTCTAGGTCACGGAGCACCGAGGGGGCCTCCATGAGCGCTTCGATGCGCTTCTTAGGGTCTGTGGTAGCCTCTAAGCGATCGGCTAGACGATCGGCTTCGCGGTTGCAAAAGATTAAGTACACTGGCAATATGACGTTCATATTGCGCTGTGTACGGATTTTAGTGTCGTAAAGAGCCTCCGTAGGCTGAGCACGGAAGGCGGAAACCTCAGCCTCTGCGGTCTGGGTAGCCTGAACTGCAGGGGCTGGGGTCGGCGCCGGGATGGGTGAATCCATCAGCGCCGGTGGGTGGCTGCGTTTAGCCGCCAGGGCCGGGAAGGCCTTCTGGTGGTTCAGCTTGTTCCACGGAGATGACCTCTGTGGGCTAAGGCGCTCAGGGAGCGCAGACGATGGCGGGGGTGGTGCCCTAGTAGAGGGGCATTCCCTTTGTTGACGAGCGTTTGCACGTCTCATCAACCTTTGGGAAGATGACTTTGGGGCTCGCGGGCACCCTCGGAAGTTCGCGGTATGACCGGACTGTCCGCACAGAACACAACTCGGTGGTTCAGTGCACTGAGTGCGGTCCTTGGGTCGGTCACATTTGCCCGTGGCGTGGTCGCCCAGACACTTGACGCATCTGGGCCTGGCGAAGCAGTTTCGCTGAGAGTGGCCGTACAATTGGCAGCGATGACACTGGCCAATTAGATGGGGACGGTACGGTTTTTCGATCTTAATACCGGACAGGGCACACACCGTTTTGATGTTGAATATGGGGTGGTGCCCTTCTGTGGGGTCACAAATAACTAGGACCATATCATAAACTAGCCCACCCCGGGCCTTATGAAGGCGGTGGACGGCGGACGCGGGGACACCTTGGGCGCGGATGTCGGCCAGGATGTCCTCCGTTCGGATCTCCCTGGGGATACGCCTGATAACCACACGGGTTGGCGTCTCCTCAGGGAGGGAATAGGTGTGGAAGGAGATGGCCTTCCCACGTAAAAGGGATACTATTTCCCTGTAGTCATTTGCTGACGGCAGGGTTACCTTGATACCCAGAGGGGTAGCTCGGGCGTTGGTGTAGTTGATCCTGCGATCAACACACATTTTGGAGACGGCCGTCCACTTCGCCTTGTCTTGGATGAAGACAGGGGGAGGTGGTTTCGCCTTACGGGTGGCGGTGCCGTTAGGGCCCGTACCGGAGGCCTGTGCCAGGGGTACGGGGGAGCGGGGGGGAGAGGGCGCGGATTCGTCTACTGAGGACGGGGCGCCGATTTTTTTGGCCTTGGTGGCCTGTGAGGGAGCTTTAGAGGGCTTCCTCTTTCCTCCTTTTCCTACGACTTGGTAGTCGTCGTCGGACGAGGAGGAAGGAGACTCCTCTGCCTCTGAGCAGCTGCGCGAGCGAGGGACAGTCGTGTCCATCCTATCTAAAGATTCATCGGAATCGTCATGCGCGGGGGCTGGCATTCCGAGAATCGGACTTTTGATGCACCTGGCGGTAACAGGCACAAAAGCCGAGGCCGGACGGGTCGCGGGTTCCGGGTATTTCGGTGCCTTTGTCTTTTTGGACAAAGGCGCCGGACTACCTGCGTTCGTGGAAGAGGTCGGCGATAAGGGGCTATCGACCAACGGACGGGGCTAATTATTCAGTGTGATGTTAGGCTTATTTAACTTCAAAGAATGCTGTGAAACCTACGCCTTAATTTATTTGAAGAAACCAAACAGACGTTACGTCTCACGGCATTCCGAACTTACAATAAAACAATATGAAACCTCCATACATTATTTGCGTATGTATATTTGCACTGTGTAAATACTCAATTCAGCTTTAGAATAACAGCAAATGGAAATGAAGCTTTAATTAAAATTATTTCAATTTCATAGAACGCAATGCCTAGACTGGTACTAAAATAATTTTGCTCCAGGGTTGAATACTAGGTTAAGTGGTATTAATAATGTGAGAACGTTTTATTTTATATGAAAATTTAATAAAGTACCTCTAAGCAGGTGTTGCTTTGTGTTTAGTTGCGAAGTAAATTAAATTGTGGAAGGATTAGTAGCTGATTATAATATGTTTTATGAGAATGTTAATGAGAATCTTCTTTTGTTGTTTTATTTTTAATTTGTCGACACGGTTGGCGCAGAGGCTGAGCAATTGGCTGCTGCGCTGCGTGTCGCGGGTTCGATCCCCGCACGGAACAAATGTTTGTATGGCTTACAGGTAGTTGTTCCGGGTCTGGCTGTTTGTGTATGTGAGTTTAAATGTTTGTAAATACACCAACGATACAGGAGAAATTCCTAGTATGGGACGTGTTTTTGTTTAAGAAAGAAAAATAAAGAAATTAAGAACAAAGAATTTTATATTTATATTTATAATTACACGCACTGTTCACACCACAGATCACTTAATCGCTGTACTGCCAGAGACTAGAAACGCCTTCAAGAACGAATAATACTAGTGTTTGCGCAAGTTTCAGCCGTCGTAGGCATAGTTATAATTACCACTGGCAATCAATACTATGGGTAATCGTTTACACTCACTGACACGCTTGATGTATATGGAGAGTATTCACAATTCCGTCTGTACTGTCCACAATTCCGTTTCTAGTAGCTGCCGCCGAAAATCATCCGTGCTTGCCGATCACATAGAATATGTTTTACCTAAACAATCTTAATAACCTATAGCTTAAAGTTAAAAGTGTATTTGGTCCCGTTGGTCCTGTATCAAAAGACCAAAAATTAATATAGCCCGCTCCGTTTATCAATATGGCAGTACTCTAACACCATGGGCCACATGCCTCGCAGTACAGGTACGCGATATGATCGCCGACTATCGGCTTACAACAGGCATGTTAGTAAACAATTCCTCCGGTTGCATACCTTGGTGCTGTTTAACGTCGTAGTAAATTATCCTTTAATTTGATCGTAGGACTTACTGAGGAGCTCTTGGCTAAATAAAAATAGCCTCACGGGTCGATCGAAGGTTAAGCTATGTTTGCCAAGGTAAGCCTGTGGATGGGTGACCGTTCGTAACATAACGAGACTCCTCCGTGTCTCGGAAAGCCCTTGAAGCAGTTGGTCCCGGCTGTGATTTGTAGATCGTTGACAGAAGTTACTTCTGTCTACTAGTTAGAGTAGTCAGAAGCCCGAAAGTCTAATAACTAGTCTTACCAAGGGGTATCATGGTGCCCAGTAACTGGGTTGTGGAGGTCAGATAAGCAGTCACTCCATGTTGGGAAAAGGCTAGGCAGATTATGTGATCGTAGGACTAATACTTCCAAAACTGTTAGGATGACATGATACATGACTCCTTGATTTCACACCCTTTAAAGATGGCAATTGAACCCTAAGTAATCTATTCCGTATTCAAATCCACTTTTCCATTCTAGCTTCGTAAATGAAGTGTCTTCAAAATTTTAAGTACTATTGTAAACGTCATAAAGATGTTTGAAGTTTTAGCGCAATCTGCACTTTTATGTGTGGTCAATAAAGTTATTTTTCTAAAAACACATATTTTTGTACACATTTGCTTTTTGGATTGCATTTTGCTCTAACTTGATACAAGGAACGGTATTAAGTTATAGCCAAAAATTAATATCAGAAATCTTGAACAAATTTTGGCAAATAATTAAAACTAGCAAAAGTTTGATCCCTTTTATTACGATTCCCAAAACATGAATAAGTTATTGTCTAACAGTGATAATACTCTTATTCTTAATTTAATTTAATAAAGGAGCTTATTGCTCGATTAAAGACCTCGAGGGATCAATGTAAGCCCGACTTCAAACCCTAAGCTCAAGGACTAATATATCGTTAGACATAGATCATAGTTCTTTATCAGATCTTTGCACTCTCATCTATCTGTAACAAAATATCTGCAATACTTCGTGTATCATGTGTTTTTGTGAATATATTTTGCAGATCGCAAAATATATTGATGTAAAAAAATCATAACCAGCCAAGGGCAACAAAGGTCGCACAAGAAAGGTTGCGTAACATGGTAAAAAAACATATTTTTATTTAAGTTTTATTTTAATATATTTTATATTATAGCGGCAGTAGAAAATAACACTTAGTGAAAATTTCAGCTGTCTTTCTATTACGGTTGAGATACAGCTCGCTTATCGTAGTAAAAATCAACAACAATTACGCAGGTTGTCAACGACGTATTGTTTTATTTAGTATGAACAACAACAACAACTAAAAAAAAAAAAAAATTGCTATACTTCACTTCTGCCCAATCATTCGGAGAATAAATATAAATATTGCTGGACAATCCACACAGCATCATCTAGCCCCAAGCTAAGCAGAGCTTGTGTTATGGGTACTAGATGACTGATATACTTAATACAATACATTACATAGATAGATATTTTTATTATATATAGCAAATACCCAGAACACCCGGAACAAATATTTGTAGATCGTACAAACATTTGTCCCAAGGCGGGAATCGAACCCGCAACCTCTTGCGTCGCAGGCGGACCTTCGCCCGCCGCGCCACATCGGTCGTCAAAACTGTTTATTTTATCTTCACATATTTTATGTACTTTGAGAGAGGTGTCACTAAAATAATATTTTGTTTATTTTTCTTCACCATCTAACAAAAGACACACATTGGAAAATCATAGTATTGAGTTTGGATGTTTACGAAAGACATTTTTCCATAATGAAAACAATGATCTTTTGCGATTTTTATTTCTCAGAAATCAGTGATTGGAAACGTGCAAGCTGTCTTTTGCAGTTAAATTTTATAACATATTTTTTTATTTATTTTCGAAATTTCAGTATGCCACATGTACCTATTTAATTGCTTACTCGAGCCCTTTATTTTGACATACACATGATCATGCCATAAAAAAACGACTACACTTTCCCAATGGTGCAGCCATCTTGTTTGTTTTTTTTAACCAATCAATGACACCGAAGGTATCACAAGCCGGTTCTAATGATCTCTCATTTGTGAAAATCCCTCAAGTCATTCCAAGAAAAAGACATCTATACATACACTCGTAAAACCTTACCCTCGATCTTGGGCAGTCGGGTAAAAACAATAAAAACGCTTAAATTTCACAATAAAAAGGACCATTTCTTTGAAACTCCGCTTCGAAACTTACAGCCATACAAGCAACGTCTATACCTTTATAACAAAAGTAATGGCTATTTGCTAGACAGTGATATATAGAACCACTATTACGACCAGTTCCCTGCCCCATGCCTACACATTATTGCCCCGAAACTTTTATTTGCATTGACTTGGATTTAAATTATTTACAATTCACGAAGGTACTCCTAAGTCAACAAAGTTTCTTTACCGTGTTTTGAACTACGCTTCACGTGTTCCAATCTATTTTAGACAAGAAAGGACTCTATTTTGGGAACGATAGTAGCTGTTTCGGAATCTAACGAGAAGGTTGAAAAAGTCCCATTAGAATCTATTCGATGGAAGCTTTGTAGTGAGTCAATAGATTTTTGTAAAAGTTTTTAAGCTAGTTTCTGGCCGTTCCCAAAATAGCCCTTATTGGCCAGAGTCTAACTTTCGTAGTTTATTAGTCATTGAGAATAATTTCCTGTGCCTACGCCTACGCTCATTTTATAGTTTAGGTAGCGTAGGTTTAGAATATACACAGTTTATGAAGTTTGCCAGTCCACCCATTACATTAAATTATCTTCCTCTCACAACTTATGAGAATTACCATCTGATTTTTGATATTTTCTCCAAATAATGAACGATACCCACGCAACACCTACCTATGATTACGTGCTTACTGAAGCAGTTTGATGTACCTACACAATTTCGCCCACTTAATATTACTAAAATATCGGTAAGAGAGGCTTTGCTACTAATATTTCAGAGATTATGCCTCCACTAGAATGGTCCTTTGCACTGTGACACAAAATCGGTTGGCGTATCGCCCACTCGTAATAGCTAAAGCCAAATAACTGTTGATCTAAAGTGTGATAGCTGATTTACAGTGAAATATACGTATATAACGTTCTCGGAAAGAGCCTTTATGTGACCTAAATCTGAGCTTAAATGTTTAATATTACGTAAAAAGATGTTAATATAAGGAAAAATGTTATTTCCCGCATTACTTCTGTAAACGCCTACGAGTACACCACGTGCCTGCCGAAAGACCGCTGGAGTGGCACAATAAACGATCAAAGAGAAATAAGTATCTTTTTGTTGACTTTGAGTCCCGAAAATTCTCGAATGAGCCTAATTTATCCGACCACAAAGACCAGGCACATTCAATATTTATATTAAAACTTTCCCTGTGGTCGAACACAAACATTTGAGTCTTATCGCCAGTGTTTTCTTCAATCCCTAGATCGCGATTCCTAAAAGGCATTTAGGTACATCAAAGCTGTCGTTTCCCTCATCAATTCGATTCTTTCTCTGCTCCAATACCAGTCACAATAAACTGGCTTTATTTACTGTACCTATGAAGTGTTTTATGGCCACTATTTATTTGGACGGTACAAATTTATTGTCTGTAATATCATCCCCACTTATCAAAGGAGAGTAATCGTTGAGTGTCGTCATCTGACACGTTATTAGAAAACACCGAGTGGTAATCCGATATTTTAATGATCAACCTGATGGCGGTTGTGAGAAGAAATTTCTTTGAATACAGATGGAAAGTCATGGAGATTGACAAACATATTACCGTGAAGTGGGTAACTTATTCGCGGTTCTAAGAATTTTTCGGGTCATACTTGGATATTTCTCTCTTGCTTACAGTCGTAAGGATCGGACCTTTTTTGATTGAAGCACTAGGTGTGGGCGTAGATAGTCATACGCCCACAATTCTTTGAACACTACAGGTGTTTGAATTCTCAGTCCTAATGATACGAGACATAACAAACCTTTTGACGCTTTTGGATACACTCCAATTTAATTTATTTATATTGGAATATGAAGCACATAAGTAGGAACGTTATTGTGGAGCCATTCTTGCCCATTCTTCTCCATACGAAGCACCTTTTGAAAGGGGCTTCTTATTTTAACTTATACTTATTATATACTAGCCGCTGCCGGCGACTTTATCCGCGTGGATTTAGCAAAATTTCAAGGATTATTTTTGTGCGCAACCCTAATTATTTTTCTAAAATAAAAGTAACCTAAGTTACGCCTTATCTCATCAGCTATGTGCCAGTGAGCATCCCGTCAACATTGGTTCAGCCATTTCGGAGATTTCCTTAAACGAACAGACAGACAGATAGACAGAAAAAAAATAAGAATGTTTTTTAGTGTGACTAATGTACAAACCTTTCATGTGCATTTAGTAAAAACCCGTTCTTTTGACATTACATACTGACACTACAATACAAAATAATATTATATATTTTTTATTTTACTTGTAAATTTAACGTTCCAAAGAACCTTTTCTAAAAATCTAACTGAAATCAATTATTTAGCTTTGACTTTGACTTTATTTGCGAACACTTGGACCTTTACTTAACACTACCAATAAAATATTATACCTACGAGTATATTCATTTTATGGTACTCTAGGGATTTGCCGCATGCTTCCGCCGAGTTGATTAAACGATAAAATCGAGTTCATGATTCTATTACTCGGTATCGAAATCGCCCCCGGCAAAGGGCAGGCGACTTCCTAAAATCCGATAGGATCTAAATTCATACCACTTATCGGGCGATTCAAAAGACAATTTTTTATCCTGTAAATTGAATATAATCTGAGTGCCTACCTATAGATGGAACTTCATTTTTTTTTTCATTGTATAGGTAACACGCTTTTTTTTTTAAATTGCCCGAGTCGTTGTTATTGTAAACGGTAAAATACCACTACCACCACCACCACTGTTTGTCTCCGCATCACCCAAGGTTGACTGGTACAAAATCCCTATGGCATTAAGCCACTGTTGATTCTTGTGCTTAAAGTATTAAATAAATAACTGCAAAACTAGTCGGGTACGAAAATTGGCAAATTGATGTCAATGTTGGTTATTGCAGCTACTTTAGAAAAGAGAAGCTTATTTTAAAACTACATAATTGAGGTATTTTCGGGAAAATATTTTCGTTTTGAGGGAATTAGGAAATTTTTAATTAAAATGATTTCACAATCTCTATCTTGAAATAGTCTATGTCTATATCTTAAATCGATGATTTCAATTCAAAATTTCCTAATTCCTTCCCATTTTCATGCACCAATAAACCAACACGGTGGAACCTACGGTATTAAACCTTTTCTGTTTACGAAACATGATGCCTGTATTTCTCGAAGAGTTAGGCAGAGGCATACCTTTAGTACATTTCGCCAGTTATGTTTAAGTCCCATGTAAAAAGGAGTGAGCTCATTGTTTCTTTCGAAAAGTTAAAAAGATTCTTCGTGTATACTTGTTGGCATGTCTCCATAATCCATAAAGTAACTGAAGTAAGTTACTGTTGCCCTTTGTTTGATTCAACTATATCAGAGAGAATATAGTAAAGGGTAGAGTGGAGAAAGAAAGTTGTGAGCTGGAGTGTTCCGCACCGTATTACTGTTTTTTTTTTCAAAGTCAACGTCTCATATTTTGTCAAAGAGGCAGACGGCTAAGCGCCTACAAGGTGGACCAACGATCTGGTAAAAATCGTATGAAGCCGAAGGATGAGAGTATCACAAGACCTATTGTTGTGGAAGCCTATGTCTCGCAGTGGACGTCTTTTGGCTGAAATGATGATGATGTTGATGATTAAAAAGGCACTTTTAAACGTAAAACTAACTTAAAACTTCAATCACAAGTTAAATGAAATATAAAAATGTTTCTAGTTTGCCCTTCCAAAAGGTGGTTTTTATGGAGAAGAATGGGAAAAAAATCCATGCTTACTCTTTTAAAATAGTTTTTATAAAATTGTGTACACATTACAATATTTTTTTTTTTTTTTTTAGTTTTTTTTTTTTTTTTTTTTTTTTTAGGTAGGGCTACTCGCAGTTCAGCACTATAAGGCTGTTTACTGCTTAACCGGTCGATCCTGTGGTGACCTTACAAGAAGGCCCCCAGCCAGGGCTAACTACAAGTTACATTTAAACGACCGCTCGCTAAGGGCGCCCCCTGTGGGGCTCGAACCTCGGCTTAGGGCGTCGTTGAATACTTAACAAAAACAAAGGCTTTTATACTACTTTTATACTACTGACTCAGCTACGCGGGCTGGCCTTGTAGAATCTAAAGATTGAATTTACATTTAACTAACTAGGGCGTCGCGCGTCGCGGGCCTCGTCGGCGAGGCCGGAATGTGGGTCGGTTTGTTTGTGTGTATTTCCTAAGAGTGCTAGTTTCCCTACTGCTCTCCTGGATGACGGTTGTTTCATCGTCTGGCTCGACTAGGGTATGCCTTGGGCGGCGAATCTTACCAATTCTGGTAGGGAAGTATTGGGAGGCCGAGACGACAAGTGGGTTTGGGTGTCGCTCGGCTGATTCGAAAAAGCGCCCAGTAAGACGCTTCATGAATTGCTTGATGGTGGGGATTTTTAAATCTACATGGAGTCTAACATTCCTAACGAACCATGGGGCTCCCGTGGCTCGACGGAGAAAACGGTTCTGTAAAACCTGCATCCTATGGATATAGGAAGGCCTTGCATGTGTGAATATGGCACACGCGTAGGTCATAATAGGCCTGATGCACGTGGTGTAGAGTCGCATCTTGCACCGAAGTGACAATTTGCTGCGTGCATTGATCATGGGATGTAACCTCCCTAGAGCGAATGCGGCGCGCGAGCGCACCGTCATTATGTGCGTCCGGAAGGTAAGGTGTCGGTCAAGGATGACCCCCAGGTACTTAGCTTGCACCCCCCAGGGGATCGGCTTGTCATACATGGTGATCGGGGGAGGAGGGGATGGGTCTTTACCCTTCCTGGAGTATAAAACCGCCTGGCTCTGTACACATTACAATAATGAGACATACGATGATATATACCTAGAATAAAAACTACTTAACTAAAATAGGAATTTTAACAGGAAACTAAATAGCAACATCCCTGTCGTTATTCTTCTTTTCACCTTTCTCCACCAGCTATAATAACGGTTGACGTCATGAAGCCACTTTTATAATACACCCCGTGATATTCAATTTACAAGCTCGTCTATATTTGAGTTTCTACCAACTAAATATCATTACATTAAGTTCAGAACGTAACAAACTTCTGACCTACCAATATCAACCCGAATAGTCAACATTTAGGGGCTTCTGAATTCCAACTTTGACTTGAAGGTATTCGAGAACCACTGAATCCACAGTAGGTCTCTATTTTGAACCTTCCAATTATGATTTGATTTGAATGTCATGATGGCCCAGTGGTTTAGGCCTTGCCTCTTGTGCACGCGGTTGTGGGTTCAAACCTGGGCAAGTACCGATGTGACCTTTTCATTTCATATATACTTTCTAAGTTTATCTTGGACATCACTGACATCAGTGAAGGAAAACATCGTCAGGAAACCTGGACTTATATAATTAATATAAGTCTGAAATCGCCAACCTGTCTTGAGCAAGCGTGGTGATTAACGCTCGTGCCTTCTCTGTATGAGAAAAGGCCTTTGCCCTGCAGTGGGACAGCAATAGGCTGGTACTATACTATACTATACAATAATGATTTCCAATATTCACATTACAAGTTGACGTTTTCTTTAGAACCACCTTAAGTTGTTTTAAGCTTAAGCAGTCAGTTAAGACTATTTTAATTGGACGACACTGGATCACGAGATACCCAAAGTCTTATTTTCTTTGAAGGATTTTTTTTATTCCGTCGAGCTAGCTAGACTGAATTCTCTGACAGAGGACAAAACCAGGTACTCTATCAAGCTTTCACTTAAGTCAAACTTATAATAATGAGAATTTTCAAATGTCAAACTTTTAAATAGTCACGGAACTTTTAAATAAAGGGATCATTAAATTAGGATAAAGGATGTCGACATCGACACGCGACGTTTCCCACGAACGCTGGGTCAGCGATTGTGAAAAAGTAAGAAATAAAAGGCTAAGAACACTCAACCCGGGTGAATCTTTCCTCGATTATTTGTTGACTTTGTGTTACAGATTTTGTTTTGGAATATCCAATTGAACTGTTACCAGTAATAAAATAAATAATTAAGTTTTATTCACAATATGGTGGGTACAAATACATCTATCCTAATCAAAACAGTATTGACATGCAGAACATTTTTTTTTCTTTAAGATAGAGTAAACGACGGTGTCTCTGCTAGTATATGTAAAATTCAGTCTTATTATCGTTTCATTCAAACAATTGACTACCTGTGAGCCTTGCTGGTCCAGAAGTCCCAAGTGGAACTGCTGAGCGTGAGGTCCTGGGTTCGATTACCAGGTCGTACAAAGTATTTATTAAGTTCCAATAGTAATTTTCTCGTTGACAGCTCAGAGTCTGGATTTGTGCTCGGTTAGTACCGAAAGGTTACCCGCTCTTATATGAGACTTAAACATAACTGGCCAATTGTGGGTGTAATAAATAGGAATAGATTTCATTTATCAAGAAGCATAAAACTTATTTCATATACTTATTTTTTTATTGTTTCTATAACATCATAAAGCCTGTATTCCCCGAAGGATTAGACAGAGGTGAAACCTATGGAACACCCACATTTCGCTATTAATGTCCCATGTAATAGGGGGCGAGCCTATTGCTCAAACCGGGCACGATCTAGACTCCGGGCTGCTACTGAGATATTCCAGATGGAATAACAAAATGTCGCGCTTGCGACTAGACCAAAGAGGTTGAGAATAATCAGCCAGTTTCAGTAAATAACCCAATGTTTGCAGTAACACTTAAAGGACCAGAGTCCTTTAATTAAATTTCGTAATAAACATGAATATTCAGACAATATAAGCACACGGAAACTAAGTCGAGTTCTTACACACAAGTTCCCCACCGTTGGGACCCTACATTACTTTTTACTGCCAACATTTTGCATTTTAGAGGTCTTTTGAGTCCCGTGATTAAGTTGAGTAGCCACATAGGACCAGATAGGTGTAATTCATGGATAATGCCCAACAATTATTCGTATTTTAGATGAATTTTTGTATTTTGTGGTCCTGGCTTCCCGTAAATGTTTACGAGTAGTCCGATAAATCCCGTATAATGCGGACTGTAAAGCGGATTATTTTCAGTGATTTACATAATTGTGTCAATTAATTATTTTGAACGGTTTGTGGAATGGTCGCGCAATAAAGGTAAAAATGATAAACATTATATGTGTATGTATATTATTGAAATAACGCATACCTATATCGTAATATTATTGAAATAAAATGAAATGTTCATGAAATTATATTAATTTCTGTAAGAAGAGCATTACAGACACTTACACGAAATATTATAATTTCATCAACATTTCATTTTATTTCAATAAAATTATAATATACTTATACGTTATTTAAATGTATGGACAATATTTTAAAATGTTCTTTTTTAATGTTACCTACATATTCCACATGCTACTACAGATACTATTAAAGCCTATGGTGTCATCAATAGAATAATCTATGTATTTTAAAGACAAATCAAAAACTGAGGAAGTTACTGCCACCCCTAGTGATCTAAAAACACAAGTTATAATACAAATACTTGCTTCGATAATGAAACAAGTAGTTCAGAGTGTTACAGGACTTAACACCTCACAGTACAAAATCTTAACCAGTATCAAGAACTTACCCGTACGTCGTACATTTATTAGCAAACGCAACACTTTCCAAGCTCCAAATAATCTTCAGTAGTTTCGAACAAGAATAGCTGATAAAGGTTCCGCCCCAGAACAAACACTTTTCAAGGAAAATAGGATAGATATCCCAACACTTGTACGACTACATACGTTGTAGATAAATTACGGTACGTAAACATGAAACTAGGTACAACGACTACAGCGTAAGCTTTTGAATAATTTTGCCACGAAGGACCACGTGAAGTTTGGTCTTTGGTCACAAGGACCGGGACCGCAAACGTTATAACCCTTCCGTTGCTGTGTGATAATTTTAAAAGACAACATTGTTACGCTCTACAGACTTTTGCTGGGTATTTTAGGTGTTGAGATTAAGTAAGGAGGATTTATTGTACGCAGTGTGTGAATGACGCGGGAGCGATTATGTTTTATTACCTACTAGCGCATTTCGCCCGCAACTTAGTGAGCGTGGATTTCTTGCTTTTTCCTTCCAAATTTAAGGGGGATCTTAAATTTGGAAGGGAAAAGCAAGAAATCCTCCATCCCCTTTAAAACGCACAACTGGACTTTATATAATTAATATAAGTCTGAAATCGCCAACCCGTCTTGAGCAAGCGTGGTGATTAATGCTCGTGCCTTCTCTGTATGAGAAGAGGCCTTTGCCCTGCAGTGGGACAGTAATAGGCTGGTACTTTAAAACGTGGTATTAAAAATAATATAATAGTCCATAGTTACTAGAGATAATGTAGTTAAGTAGCTTATGAGTTTATTACTTTGTTGTTTTTTCAGTACAAATAATTATATCTTTCGTCTTTATTTAAAATATTAGTTAATAAGAGTGCATTTTAACAGACCCTTGCTTAAATATGTCTTTAGTTCTCGCAACTTTTAACGGCAGATGACTTTTGCCTCGGAATAAGTAGAAGATTGTAAGTGATAAAAACGATTTCGTTTTTCTCTAAAATTTCCGATCAAAGCCCTCTGCCATGTATCAATACAGTGATTTATCTGTTTTGATCCTATAGTAAAGTCATAAGTTCATAACCATATTAAACAAAAATAAAAAATGCATTGAAATTAGTTTTTCTATTCCGTCGAAAGTAGATATCATGTGTTTTTTTCGAAAATCCCACAGCCCCGGCCTGGTCTCTGATCGGACGGCGAGCTACCCAGTGCTCGTCACCCGCAGGCTCGCGCCTCCGGTAGCCGGGAGTCTGCCTGCGACTCACTCTCAATAATATTATACAAAAAGGAGCAATTTGTATGGAGTTTTCCGATTTGTAAGCCAAAATTACATGGGTTTACAAATATCTTCGAACTGGGTGTACTTATTGAATAAACTATCTTGGTCTGCTATAGGTATACTACATACATATAATAAATCTAGTTGCAAACAAAACATATTTCTCAATGTAACCCAGTTACCTACCGTTACCGACGTTGCATTAGAAATAATTGCAACTCTACTAAACCCATCATCAACTGTAATTCAAATTCCAACTACGATAGAACGCAATAAACTTTAAAAAGCGGAACTGCATAATTCCTACCGTTCATAGATATTTCCATTCGTTCACACTCAATATTAATAAATTATTCAACCCATCACTACTCGCCGATATGTTTTGTTTAACTTCCACCCACGTGCGAGCGAGTGAATCATTCATTCATTTGAGTAAATATGGGTCTTGTTAATTGGCTTGAATTAGATCGCGACTTTATGTTTTTATTGTTCTAATTATTTTTTCGGTGCCATTATCTTTTTCAATAACAATCAACAGACAACAGAAAGAAAAATATAATTTTCTGCATTGCTTCTACGCATTCGCCTTAACGTTAATTAAACGTATAAGACGTAATGTTCGTATTCCATCATAATAATGACAGATACCAGAAATAAATGTAAGCAATTATTTACACGTAAGATAACGCCTGTAATCCCCGAAGGGTTAGTCAGAGGTGTACCTCATTTCGATACATGTTACTTGTAATCCTAAATAATAAGGCTCAGATTTATTGAAATCACCGGGGCATAAATGCAGATTCCGGACTACTAACGAAAAAATCTAGATGAAAAAACCCAAAAACAAACTGTCCGATCTCGGAATCGAGCCTACGATATCAGCAGTAACGCTTACAGACCAACAAATATTCACATGATGAAATAACAGTGATATAACAGATCAATTAAATAAACATTTCATTACTACTGACGCCCACCATTTACATCTCCGTTTATTCATCTGTATCACATAAATAGAACGACAGTGACCGGCACGAGGAGCTGCGTGAGTTTCATTCAAGAAAACTAATCATAGTAGCACTGTAACAATACTAAGAGTAAAGGCAGATTTGTTTACGTACAATTGTTTAGTGAAACTTAGCCGGGTAGTCCAAACTTTATCTGTATCTTTAAAAAAAAACGTTGCCTCACACTAGGAATTTCTCCTGTATCGTGGGTGCGTTTACAAACATTTAAACTCACATACACAAACAGCCAGACCCGGAACAACTACCTGTAGGTCATACAAATATTTGTTCCGTGTGGGGATCGAACCCACAACACGCGGCGCAGCAGCCGATGGCTAAACCACCGCGTCAACCGTGTCGTATTTGTTAACAACAACATATACTATTATATGTTGTTGAAGGGATAGCCCTTGCAATACATATACTGTACATACATAACAGTTTGTTTAGTAGCATTACAGTTTGGGCAGAGGTGTACCTATAGTAACACGCATATTTCGCCAGTTATGTTTTAGTCCCATGTAATAGGGGGCGAGTCTATTATAATCAACCGGGCACGAATCCAGATTCCGGGCTGTTTATGAGAAAATTCGTATAGGAAAAACTCAATAACACTCTGCCCGACTTGGGAATCGAACCCAAGACTTCACGCCCTGCAGTCGATTATGTACTGTACGAATATTTATGTAGCACTGTCTGTAGTATTTAAATATTTCATGTTTTTGTAATGCTATCTGTGAAAACTTTTTAGAGGCTATCAACTTGTTAAAAACGATTTTCATGAGATTATAAAATATAATATACGGGTCCAGTAATATGAAAGCATAGTAACTCAGTCTAGCACTGACTTGCAACTGGGCTAGTGAGTACTAGTCCTAGTCTGGCTAATTTTAAGCCAGTCCAGCGATGCCCACGTGCTTACAAGGCAATCCAGCAGATAGACGCCCGCTTTATTTTGCAACCCAGCAGATCCCTCCCTTCCCAACCCCCAAATCAGTCCAGTGCTACTGACTCCGTCTATACGCATTGAACAGTCGCAGCCAGATTTTTGTAGTGTTCACAACACTAGCAATAGTCTTAAACAGGATCAGAAAACTGCCTCGTTAAATGAATCGCGTCTATACAAACCCGATTACTGGGTCCAGTAACTGCGCTCGTGTAAACCTACCTTAAGTCGGTGTCCATGCACTGAGATCACTCAAGCTGACTCAAGACGTAGTTAGACAAACTATCGCTCAATGCCAGCAACAATAACCACCGTCAGATGGGCATTAGCGCCGATGGACCTGTTTGCGAAGCCGTAAGACATGCATTTTTTATTTATTTTAAGATCTATATACCGCACCTAGTAAGATTTGATTCGACTGGTTTATTCACCAAACATTTGTCAGTTAATTATGACATTATACACACATAATATTATAGAATAAATCACAACAATGTTGGCAATAAATATTTTCATTTGTTTTTTTCTTTCTTTTCTTGGCGTTCACACTCGCAGAAAAACAGTCAAACTTCACATTAATATTAGGTCTTTACCTATGAAATTGCCGTTTTGTATGAAAAAATTTAAATGAATTTTTTTCATGTATTTTTTATTTGTATTAATCGAAGTAATCACCCATGCAATCAATGCATCTTCGCCAACGCAGTGGCAGTTTATTGATGCCCTTCTTAAAGAAATCAGCTGGACTGGAGGCAACAAATTCTTCAAAGGCATTTTGTACTGCCTCTCGGGTATTGAATTTTTTTCCCGCCAAGAAGTTATCCAAATTCTGGAAAAAGTAGTAGTCTGTAGGCGCAAGGTCTGGTGAGTAGGGCGGATGACGGAGAGCTTCCAACCCCAGTTCTTGCAACTTGGAGACCGTCTGCTGTGCAGTATGAGGTCGCGCGTTGTCGTGCAGGAGCAGCGGAGACGAGCGATTGACCAATGCTGGTTGGAGATGTGCCAGCTTCTCCATCATTGTGTTCAATTCTTCACAGTACACATCTGCAGTAATGCTCACCCCGTTTGGTAAGAAGCTGTGTTGAATCACACCGGCGCTAGACCACCAAACAGTGACCATCACTTTTCTTGGGGTAAGTTTTCGTTTAGGGCATTGTTTAGGTGCTGAACCAGGATCCAACCAACTTGCTGAGCGCTTGCGGTTATCAAACAGAATCCATTTTTCATCGCAGGTAACAATGCGGTTCAAAATTCCTTCATTTGTGTGTCTGTTGAGCAGTGCAAGGCACGTCTCGACGCGTACTTCGCGCTGGCGATCATTGAGTTCGTGGGGCACCCATTTGTCAAGCTTTTTTACCTTGCCAATTTGACGCAAATGGACCAATATTGTTTTGACGCTAACGTCGAAAGCTGCTGCTAATTCAGCCATAGATTGTGTATCATCAGCTTCCACAATCGCCTTTAATTCGTCATTGTCGACCAAAGTCTTCGGACGACCGCGAGGTTCATTTTTCAGGTCGAAATTTCCAGAACGGAAGCGAGCAAACCAATAACAGGTAGTGCGTTGGTTTGTAGTGTTAGCTCCGTAAACGTCGTTGATGTTGCGTGCCGCTTGTGTCGCGTTGCTGCCACGACGGTACTCATATTCCATAATTACTCGAATTTTTAACGTATCCATGATGACGAAAAAGATTTAAATGCGATGAAAATGTAACACTAATCAATAAACAAATGACTACTTTTGGAAAAAAAAATCCATGTTTTTAAAATAAAATTAATTTGAAATTAGAATTCTTAGCCAAACAAAAAATATTTTGATTTGAAATGGCCAGTACTGCAGAACGGCAATTTCATAGGTAAAGACCTATTATAGTCACTAAAAAGGTTTATCTCAGATGTCCGCAACGTAATTTTGAATACTTTTGAGTGTTAACAACAGTCAAAGAAACCGCTTCTAACACGAAATACCTATAATGTTAACAAATGTTTATTACGAGAGAGCTTAAGCTGTTTCAGGAAAATTGAAACGTTATTCACAACAGACGAAACGATTAAACTGTAATTGTTGGGCACTGCCTCTCAAAAATGATTAAAACTCCTTTTTACCTCTTGACTTATTTTCACTGTTCGTAGAGCACTCTTGTTTATGCGGACTTCCTAAGAACTGAATAACAACAATCTCCATAAAAACTCGTGGTTGTAAATTGTAAGGTCAACGAAACAAATTGAAATGTATCCGACTTTTGTAGTAGGTAATTATTTTTTTGCGTCTTAGCTCATTATCTTGAAGTCGGTCTATATGGCCTAGTCGTGAACGAAACAAATGGAAAAATCGGTCTCGTATAAAAAAACCACTAATCTTCCCTTCTAATGCCTACGCCTAAGCCATTGAAGAAATAAATTAACCTAATCGGTGCCTTTTCTGGAGTATACCTACATAATTCGTATTCAAATGCATATTTTCATTTGATGTTATTTCTATTTAAACAAATATCAATCTTATAAGGGTGCAAATTAAGTCGATAACAGTCGTACTTTTGAAAAATTCATACAAATGGTGGATGTTCTA
Organism: Phlogophora meticulosa; assembly: GCA_905147745.2. NCBI lineage: Eukaryota > Metazoa > Arthropoda > Insecta > Lepidoptera > Noctuidae > Phlogophora > Phlogophora meticulosa. Next base: position 5,468,679 of record LR990528.1, on the reverse strand, counting down.
GTGCAAACTGATCGATATACATATGTATGTGGGTGGTGGTTTTAAACGTGGACTACTTTACTTACAGAAATCCAAAAAATCAAAATGTTGAAGAAAGACGGTGACGAATGATATATTTATTTCGACAAATAAATTATGTTTTGCTTATTTCACCTTTACCCCATAAGTCACTAATACACTTAAAACATTTTAAATCTAAGTGCAACAACTTTTGGCCACTCGATCAGTCAAAGTCTCAGGAATAAGTAGTGCCGACCTATTTACCAACTTAGAAAAATACGTGATACTCAGACTTATACGGGAATTGGTATGGACATTTGATGGATAACTTGGACGTGGATATTCTACAGCGAATTCAAGTATATATTTTTTTGTCGGTTGGCATTGCTGGAATTTATTTTAGCGTATCAAGGTGATATTTACTCTATACTCAAGAGACCATTCATTACATATCGAAACTTTTCCGTGCCTCGAAAAGCTCGTAAAACCGTTGGGCAAGGCTGTCATCTGTAGATCATTGACAGTCGTCACGGGAAGTCAGAAGCCCTAAAATGTGACAATCAGTCTCATCACCTCTTGTGTCTTGTGTTGCCCAGTAACGTATAAAATCAGTATTTAACATCCGATTAGATTGAAAGCCGACCCCAACGTGGTTCGGAAAATGGCTATGCAGATGATGACTCCAAACTCAATAAAACAGTGTGTGTGTCAAAGTAATCAGAGAGTTGGTAAGTAAAGATATTTAATTAAAAATATGTATATAACTAGACTGGCAACCAGTATAATTTTGTCTAGATTGCTTACATTGATAACTTAGTGGACAGTGGATAAGGATGAAACAATGGCGCAATGCACACAGCAGATGCAGAGCGTAATTCAACTGCAAGTCGGATACTGCATGGTGCCCAAAGCTCTCTGTTAGATTACTTACGACAATCTTTAAACTAAAAAGTAAAGTTGTTGTTCAAACGAGGAATAATAAAGTTCTTCAATACCATTTGCAGTACAGAAACCCATGTTCTGAGACCTTTTCACATTCGACATAGACTACACATAACATCACGCCTATATTCGACGATTTTGACGACCTATGTGGCGCAGTGGGCGAAGGTCCGCCTGTGACGCAGGAGGTTGCGGGTTCGATTCCCGCCTTGGGACAAATGTTTGTACGATCTACAAATATTTGTTTCAGGTGTTCTGGGTATTTCCTATGTATAATAAAAAATATCTATCTATGTAATGTATTGTATTAAGTATATCAGTCATCTAGTACCCATAACACAAGCTCTGCTTAACTTGGGGCTAGATGATGCTGTGTGGATTGTCCAGCAATATTTATATTTATTCTCCGAATGATTGGGCAGAAGTGCACTTATAGTAACACCAACATTTCACCAGTTATGTTTAAGTCTCATGTAAAAGGGGGCGAGCCGATTGCCATCAACCGGGCACGAATCACATCTCCGGGCTGCTAATGAGAAACCATCATTGACTACATCACCACACACACACACACACACACATGAGATCACACCACCACATCACTACATCATCAATAAAATTAATAATTGAGTAGGTTGACTTGTCTAAATCAAAGCGGGTTGTTTGTTCACTGCGCTACCATGTAAAAATTTCATATTCAGGCATTACAATTAGGTGTCCCGTAGTGTTAGTGAAAAAGGTCATTCGTTTTCTAGAGATAGCTTAGCTATTCTCAGTCCAATACCGTAGGTGTTTTCTAACGATCGCCTTTAATTAGTAATAGTCTATGCCCATATACAGTATATGGCCACCAATAATTACCTAAAGACGTAATCCCAATATGGATTAGGATCATACAATATTCTACAATATCCAACACTTTTGTCTAATGTAATGATTAATCTCGCCATCCAACCAGTTACAATGCTGTATACATACATATTGATAATCAAAACAGGGATAGATGGCTAATGAATGAAAGGATCGTTTAGCTAATTGGCTATACAATGGAAGGCCTTAATCATTCAACAGGTGTAATTAGTAGTATACGCGCGAAATACGTTTCGGAGATGTTAGTCACCAAATGGGAACAGAAGATGGGATACAGAAGCTTCATTGTCACATAGACATAAGTTAGTTTTTCTCATAATATATTTCTCTCTTAACTACACTCGCAGAGTAAAAGATTAAGTAGCTATCAAAAGTGTAAGTATTCGAATCTTCGAAAGTATTTAATTTTTTTATTCTTCGGTTGTACGAAGCGGCCGGTTCTTTATCAGAAAGAAAAATGTATTTAGTAGTTACCCTTTTATAGATTCACATTTTCTCTTCTTCTTATTTCTTTAAAAAAAAACGTTGCCCCACACTAGAAATTCCTCCTGTATCGTGGGTGGCTACAAACATTAAAACTCACATAAACAAACAGACCAGACCCGGAACACCAGGCCATAGGAATATTTATTCCATGCGGGAATCAAACCCGAGATAGTTATATAGTGATTCATATAATATAATACAATTTTGTTACTATTTCTTAATTCGTTGGTTTCTAGATAGCTGCTAATGGAATCTCTAAGATAATAAGCTTTATAAGGCTGGCTAATATAGATGCGGTAAAATTGAATTGAATATTCATACATACACTCACACCTCTTGCCCATGGGGGTAGGCAGAAACCACAGAACGCCACCCATTACGATCCTTACGGGTGTATAGATCGTAATGGGTGGCGTTCTGTTCCTTTCGCTTCGCTCACGTTTATACATCTGGTCATACAAGCACGCCAGTTGCGACTTAATAATATGTATAAATATATATGAACATACATATACTGCAATGGATATATAAATACTTTAATATTTGAGTACGTTTAGACGTTTCAATGGTAAATAAACTTTCTTCTAATCACTGATCCATCAAATCGACTGGAATTTAGGAAGCCTGCAAACCTCCTTCAACTATAAAATCGTAGCAAGAATTCAAATTAAAGCCATCACGTTTCACCCAACATTCTGCAGTAAACATTGAACAAACAAATTCTAATTTAGTTATTTGTTAGAAGAAGGATATAGGATTAATACCCTAAATAGAAAGGTTCGTGGAAATAGCGAGCATTCTTGTTTTAATAGACGGATCAGATCGGGACATGAAAGGTGTTTTACTGGTCTGAATAGTCTGATACAACTTTTTCAAAGTCAAATATCTGACTTGCTTCCATTGCATTAAAAAGCAACTTTGAAAGTCATACTTTGCAAGAAAAAATTAAATAAATGATTGTAGCTGCCTCTTACAAAAGGTAATTTCGTATGGAAATAAATGGACTAGGAACTTCATTAGTAGGTACTTACATTTTTAAATAGATGTCTTTCAATATTCTTTTAATTTTCAACATTAATTTTAAAAGAGAAAGTGTGTACTTGTCACGCTTTTGGTCTAAAAAATTCAACCTTTTCAACGGTGGATGAGGAACTTTCTAAGCATTTCGTAAGACTAAGACTGTACTTAAGTGAGTTCAGTCTGTGATCAATAGAATCAGTACTAATATGACTAAATATTAACACTGGAACCAAAATACCGAAGCGATTTGTAACCAAACAAGGTAAATAACACGGCTGAATGGAAAATACTTAGCATACTTAACAACAATAGATAAAATACTCACGCATCGGTATTTCCATGGCAACCAGTAATTGGGAACCACTCATTGTACAATAAGAGCATCCAGCCAGCATACCTTTGTCAGTAAATTCATTGTGCTCTTCCTATTATTGGCAAGTAATGAAAGGAAATACACGTGAAAGAAGAGATAATTATCAATCATGATGATTGAAGGACTAAAGCTCCTCATCCGCAAGAATCTATTTTTGTCTGAGGACTGATTGATAATATTTGTATCTGGTATTCCTTAGTCCTTCGCAGATCGAAAAAACCATCTCAGTTTGTATAACAGACCAATAATGCTTTCAATTTTAAGGGAAAAAACAAAAAAGGCCGACAGAAAGAGAAATATTTCAAAAGGTATAAGATAATCTAAAAGGGTCGTCCTAACAATACAATACATACTCATAGACAATGCATATGTGATTTCCATGGGTTAGCTGAATCTTATTTGAGGAAAACTTTTTACCCATTCTCAAGGCCGGAACAACAGGTAACCACTCCTATCCCAAAAGCTTATTACAACACAAATGCATATGCCAGGTACTCCACTCGAGTGAAAGTTGAAAATTATCCTACGAGAGCAAATCTAGGTCATGGTCTACTCATGGGACGACACGGTTCGATTCCCGCACGGAAAAAATATTTGTATGGCCTACAGGTAGTTGTTCCGGGTCTGGTTGTTCGTGTATGTGAGTTTAAATGTTTGTAAACGCACCCACGACACAGGAGAAATTCCTAGTGTGGGGCAACGTTTTTTATAAAAAAAAACAACATATCCGTTCAGCCATTGGGATGTGATTGATTAACATACATCTTAATTTACAAACAGGCCTGTCGCATTTATAATGTTAAAATATTATAAAAGATAGTTATGTATTGAAGGATAGGATAGTTAGAAGAACATCTTCTGTTTGGTTCTAATTACATATTCAGACTCCTATAAATTTAATGGAATACATTAATTTTTGGGCATCATCATTTCCCTACAGCTAACTAGTTAACAATATCATTAATTCCAGGATCATACGTACTCTTATTAATACAAGATTACAGTACATTAATAAAATTCGTTGTATCAACAATATTAATTAAAATTTCGGAAACACAGCAGGATTGCAGATAAAATATGATCTCATTTCACATCGGTTAAATGAACAAATAAGTTCATTATTGTTATGTCAATCAATCCATTTATATTTGAATCATTACATTGGTTATCTCGAACACGACTCATTAATCAAAAATAATGATTTTACTTTATGTCTGAAAGTTTGGGAGATGTAAACAGTTTGACAGGAGATGAGACTGACAAGGTAAAATGTATTATCTGCTAAGGATGAACAAATTGAGACGTCTATTCCACGTGAAAATGCCGCATACCTAATTAATTTGTATTGTTTAGCTTTAAAGCCCTCGAATTTTATAAATAGCATCTTTTGAAAGAAAATAAAGATGAAGAAAAGATACATAAGGAAGGAGTACACAATATATATCATAGAAATATGAGTAATGATGCGATGGCCCGGTACTAACACGTAACAAAATCAGTCATGGCAATTAGTTTATAGCCGGAGATAATCCAGTGTGTCGACAATATACGCTAAGGCAACGTGGGAATTAACTAATATCAATTAGTCATACTAATCCAGACTTGAGCGATGCCAGGACGTCGCTATAATTGAACGAATACTCGTACAAGGTTGAATAAAATACTTCCAAAGCAAAAGGACAGTGAGAAATGAACTTAAGTTACTGAAAAGACTTCTGTAAATCATCTTTTGATAAATTTCAAACAAGCTTCTGTCTAAAATGAAAATGAATAAGTACATCAATCAATAATGATGAGCAACTTAGTTAACAAAAAGTTTACAGTTGAAAAGGTTTTAGAAATATTTCAAAGTAACAATCTCATTTGTTACAAATGAGACTTAATTTGAATTATATTGAAAAGTTTCAACCTAACTTATAAGAAATCTAAAAACAAATAGGAACTAATTGAAAATATGATAATGCTTTGCAAAAGTTGGGCTTTTAAATATTAAATCGTCGTATGTGAGGTTTTTTCAAGAAAATTGTTTTGCTTACGATTTATCGACATATACTACACTACTACTACTACTACTACATATCTTGAATAGGTACCTATATCTTGTGGATTCCCGTAAATGCCTACTAAATAATTTATAACTTAAGTCAGTTTCAGTCAGACTGAATAAATTGATTCTTGATTCTTGGAACTAATGTGAAATGGCAGAGCGATCTAGACATATTTAGCGTTTAAAATAGTTAAAATGATATAATGATAGGATATCAACGAAATGTTATCACATCACGATGGTGTAAAAAATAGTGAGAGAAAATAGGGAATCTTCAGAGAGATTGTGAATATAATGTAACGGAAGATAATTCATCATTCACGAGCCGGCGACCACATGAAATCTCATAAATATGAGCCTAACCACAAAAGCATCTGTCTAACATACTACATACTTAACACTGCGTATGTGTGTGTGTGTATTTAACGGGAAAAGAACACGATTATTTTAAAACATGAAATGGTAATTTACGTAATGACAAAACTAAAAACGTAATTTCTATTAATTTGGCGAGGTAGAAACTTATCATGAAGTGTGAATGATGTAAAATACGATTGAAATCAACCAAAAAGAACCTTTGATCCTCAAAATAGAAGGTGTGAGGATAAAAAAAGAAAACTTCGAAATGTAAGCGCTGACTTTTTTACGAGTGATTAAAAAATTCAGTACTAAACCTGTTTTAAAAAGGGTTTAAAAAAAGTACGTTTCGAGACGAATAGTTCCGGTGTGAAATAGCTGCAGGGAATGGCAGTAATTTGCCAGGATCGGAGCCAGTGACCGTGTGAGTTGATAGTTCTATCCTGTGATGAGTGGCTTTGAGAGCCACTTTTGCACTTTAGGTGTTATGAAGCTAGGTGCAATGGTCATTATACTATTAGTTTGAACAAGTTATATCTTATTGTTAAATTGGGTTAAATCAAACTACTATAGAGGAGCTCGTGGCTAAATAAAAACAGCCGCATTGGTCGAAAGAAAGTTAAGATACGCTTGCAGAGGTTAGTCTGTAGATGGGTGACCGTTCCTTACATATCGAAACCGGTGAACTCCTCCGTGCCTGGTCCCGGCAGTCATTTTTTTTTCGTAGATCTTTTTAAGTCTAGTAAGCAGTCTTACCGTGTTGCCTAATAACTGGGTTGTGGTTGTCAGATAGGCAGTCGCTCCTTATAAAATACTGGTATTCAGCTTCATCTGGTTAGACTGGAATCCGACAGATGGCTTTGCAGATGACGAGATTAGATCAAACTACACTACTGTGAATCCTAACACGCAATTTAATTATCGACTTCGACACGACCATCTAGACTTGCACAATTACAATACTATTCACGAAACTTCGTACTCGACTTGCAAAGGGACCATTTATTGGAAACCAGGAACGCTTAATGTGAATAGCATACGGGTATTACGAGTACAACCCACCCCGTGCGCCGATAAATTCCTAAACGTAGGACCTAATGACAGGGGACTTAAAGGGTTGCTCGTGGTATTTTAAAGATATTGCGGACCTTTGGCTCGAAGGTGGGTTATAATTTGTTTGTAATCTTCTGATCATTTCAGCAAGATATTTATTCTATCAATAAAAACAATAATACGTCGGTAAAGAGAATATTTATTTTGTTTTAGATAGTAGCCTATTGGCATTTGTCATGATGGCCCAGTAGTTAGGGACTCGTCTCTCATACACGAGGTTATGGGTTGGTGAAGGAAAACATCATAAGGAAGACACTGTCTTGCTACTAATAGTTAAAGTTCAGGTGACTTTAACTATTAGTTCCTACTAATAGTTAAAGACAGTGTCTAAACCTTATTTATTTTTTTAATAACTGATATCTAGTTTAATTTGTTGTTTGTTGATGTAATTTTGATTTATTTTAACTGTGGGCTTGCATTGTATTGTATTCTTGTCACTGAAAGTTTTTTTTTCTTTGCTGCTTGTTTTCCTTGTATTCAATAAATAACCAAATAAATAAATAAGTAATTACACGTAACATAACACCTCGCTTGTATTTTCCGTAAGCTTGGGCAGAGGTGCACCTATAGTAACACCTTTATTTCGCATGATTGGCTTGTACCTACTACCTCGTTGGTCTAGTGGTATCTACCCCAGAACCTGCTGAGCGTGAGGTTCTGGGATCAATACCCAGGTCGGGCACGGTCTTATTGGGGTTTTCTCATTTACAGACTGGATTCGTGGTTCATGTCAATAGGCTGGCCCCCTATAACAAAGGGACTTATATAAGACTTAAATAACTTAAATAAGTGATTATTACAAGTCTCATCACCAATCCGTCTTGAACGAGCGTGGTGATTACCAGACCAAAAAAAATAAGATCGAAAGACAGACGACTGCTGAAATATTAATGTAAAATATGTCTAACATAATTCATTGGTGAAATTTGTTCGTACATCGCACTTTCTTCCAAATATACTCGTAGCATGATCTCACAAAAAGAGTAATACACGTTTTCTATTGAAAATCCACCCGTGGTTATAAACGAGGGTTGCTTATAAGCAATGTAGGCTTTCATTCATTAAAATATAAATGGATAATGTACTTAATATAAGATTATAATTTGTAACTTTTATTTCGTGTCTCGGAAAGCACGTTAAGCTGTTCGCGTTGGTCCTGGCTGTCATTTGTAGATCTTTGACAGTCGTTACGGATAGTCAGAATCCTGAAAGCCTGAGAAACAGTCTTACTAAGGGGTATCGTGTTGCCCAGTTAGGGTTGTGGAGGACAGATAGGCAGTCGCTCCACGTAAATTACTGGTATTCATCTGCATCCGGTTAGACTCAAAGCTGACCCTAACATAGTTGGGAAAAGGCTCGGCAGATGAAGACAATTCGTTGTTGGAGACCTTTGCATTATTTCCATAATGCAAATACAATATAAGTTCTTCAAAAACTGTTGTTTTTTATTCTTCCGTCTTTCATCATCACCATCTGCCTAGCTACCCAACTGTGTTAGGGTCGGGGGGTTATAATAGGGGGCGAGCCTATTGCCGTCAACTGGGCACAAATCCAGACAAATGTTACATTCTTAGCATAATTGAAATGTTTACTCATAATACAGTATATTTTCCATCTAAGGTTTATATTTAGGCTTGAAAGCCTTCGACGAGACGGCGCCAAAGTCTCTAATAGATATAGAGATTGCTTTGTTATTGGGATTGCAATTGCTCTGGTCATGGAATTGAGTTATTTGAATATTATGTTAATACAATATTTCTCGGGTCGTCGAGTTTAGTAGACCCTATTAGGTTTCTTGGAGACGAATTTGTGTTTAAGATGATTGCTAAATGGGCAATTTGAAATTATAATAAACAGGGATGATAAAAGATTTAGTTTAGCAATAAACAATATTTATAGCTTTCATGTATATCACCTACTTATATTATAAATGTGAAAGTTTTAAGATGTAGGGATCTTTGTTACTCTTTCTCGCGTAAACAACGAAACGGATTTTGATGAAACTTAACAATACAGTAAGTTATAATACTTCAGAATAACACCTGGGCTATCTATTCTAAAATAATAAAGCTGATGAGTTTGTTTTTCTTGAATGCGCAAATCTGAAATTTTCAGTCGGGTTTAAAAAAATATTTATGTATTTGATCTTGAGAAAGGCTGAAAAATACAGGCATATATAAAACCCTGAAGGGCGGGTGAAACCGCGGGGTACAACTAATTTGTAAACACACAGATACATACGCATACACATACACACTGTACATACGCACGCAACACATACGCTGTTATACATACGCAGATGAACTCGCTGGAAAAGAAGAAGTGAAGTTTTATTTTCAACTGCTAAATACTTAAACTATTGTTTTAACTGTACTTATCTAAACTTGAATGTAACTGTACTTTCCCTCATAAATTAAATTTTAATAAGGTCAAGAACAATAGCAGGTGTTGGTAATACAATCCTACCTAGGTATTTGAAATTACGATCGTTGCGATAAAATATGACTCTTATGACCATATCAAAGTCGTTAATGCAACGTTTAACTTGAGATTATGCGATAATTCATATCGATGCCCTCTGACCAGGTGGGATGACGATCTGCGAAAGACTGCAGGCAGATGCTGGATGCGGCAAGCTGAAGACAGGGCGCTATGGCGCTCATTAGGAGAGGGCTATGTCCAGCAGTGGACTAGTATAGCCTGATGATGATGATGATGATATCGATGCTTATCGTTGAATATTCTTTATTTCTTTCTCCATCACAACATATAATTTTTTTTTCTTAGCCTTTGTTGTCCCACTGGTAGGCAAAAGCCTCCCCCATAGGATTCCAGTATTCTCTGTGCGGTTTTCTCCGGCCAATCTTATGCAAACGTGTCCAAGTCGTCACGCCAGCGTTTTCTAAGCCTCCCTCGGCGACGACGACAATCTTCTGGCACCCACTGCATGACGATTCTCGTCCATCTATCCTGACACATTCTACAGACATCCCGCCCAATCCCAATTCAACCCTGCAGCCTTAAGATCCACGTCAGCGATTCCAGATTCGGAAGAATAAATGGAAGAAATTGTTCTTGCTTAGGTATAAAATTTTATACCTACTTCCTACCTGTTCTAATCTGGGCAAGTATCAATATGAATGTTGTATTTATATATTGTTTCTAAGTTTATCTAAGACATCACTGACAGTGGTGAAGGAAACATCGCAAGAGAACCTGAACTTTGTAATTAATGCTAACAACAACTCATCACCATCATCATCATCATCATCATCATCATCATCATCATCATCATCATCATCATCTGGACATAGCCCTTAACAACAACTCACCTTCTGCAAATGTGGTGATGAATGCTCGTCCCTTCACTTTCTCGTACTTATAGGAAGTCTTTGCCCAGCAGTGGGACAGAAACAGGCTGATATTAATACAATCGTAAATTACTCGTGTACGTTACCTACAATAACAATATTTTGTATGTAAATCATGAAATAAAAATAAACAAAAGTATTTATTTTTTAAATGCTCCGGACTCGATAACTTACATAATTATAACGAAAAAAAACGTATTTGGACGAACAGTTATTGAAACCCAAAATGAATTAATTAAATCGTCCGAATTAATTTTTCAGTTATTGAAAATCATTCGTGGAGGTAATTGAGTATGTTCGTTTTAATTATAAGACCTCGTTTACCTAATAAAAAGGAATACTTAATCGAAGAAGATTGAATTGATGGTTTGTTGCTCATATTACTGAACAAAGAAATACTTACCTAATCCTTATTTCCAATTTTTGACAGCACGGTTGGCGCAGTGGCTGAGCGATTCACTGCTGCGTCGCGTCTCGTGGGTTCGATTCCCGCACGGAACAAATATTTGTATGGCCTACAGGTAGTGGTTCCGGGTCTGGCTGTTGTGACTGTGTGTGTGTGTATGTGAGTTTGAATGTTTGTAAGCGGACTCACGACACAGGTGAAATTCCTAGAGTGGGGCACCGTTTTTTTTTTTAAAGAAAAAAAAAACATGTTATTTTCACTATTTTCTTTTTGCAATAGGCTCGCTCCTTATTTCATGGGAATTAGACATAATTTTTGAAGTGTGGGTGTACTATAGGTACGCTTCTGCCTAACCCATCGGGGATTACAGGCGTGATGATGTTGTGTGTGTAACAAATATCAATTTTACACTTTACTGTACTTATTTAATTTAAATAAAAATAGATACCAGAAGTAAATTGTAGCCAAAATAATTTTGATTTGTTAAATACGTAAACGCATTTGTCGATTTCACAAGGACTAGTAAATACTATTGAAAAAGTTAGAAAAGAAAAATAGTTGTACTGCAAATCAAACATTATGAGAGGGCGCTTAAGTGACGACTTTGACGACCTATGTGGCGCGGTGAGTGAAGGTCTGCCTGCGATGCACGAGGTTGCGGGTTCAATTCCCGCCTTGGGGCAAATGTTTGTACGATCTACAAATATTTGTTCCAGTCGTTCTGGTTATTTGCTATGTATAATAAAAAATATCTGTCTATATAATGTATTGTATTAAGTATATCAGTCGTCTAGTACCCATAACACAAGCTCTGCTTAGCTTGGGGCTAGGTGATGATGTGTGGATTGTCCAGCATTATAATTATTATTTTTAAAAAGCATTTTTGTCACAACTCATTTGTATTTGTATTAGGAGTAGTTCGTAATATTAACACGTCAGAAAGCCAGTTCTATATTTAAACGATTCGAATATTGCTTGAAAGTTTGAACACAGAGAACTAAAGTTTTACCAGCCTGTATACAATAAGTTCTGCTATTGTATGCGACCTTTATAGTTCCTAAGTGTTGATGTTTAACCATTTACATTATGAAAATAGTCACTGCCTCAGTTTAGTTACTACTGGTCGCAGACGCACCTGCTAAGCATGAGGTCCTGGGTTCGATTCCCGGGTCGAGCTATGGGGAGTTTTCATTAGGAATTTCTCAGTAACAGCGCGGAGTCAATATGTGTGCCTGGTTGATGGCAATAGACTCACCCCTTATTACATGGGACATAAAAACATAACTGGTCAAATGTGGATGTACCTACTGTAGGTACACCTCTGCCCAACCCTTAAGGGAGTATAAGCGTGATGTTATGTTATATTTAGTCAAAAAATACACGTGTTGAATGACGCTCCAATAAACTATATAAACACTAATATAAACTTAAACAAAAACAACGACAACATTGAACTTGGCAATCAATTGTTTCACTTAAACGATGATAAACAATGAAAATTAATTCAGAATTTCCTTTACAAATTTCGGCGAAGTAAGCTGTTAATTTGAAACCAGATTAATTGTAGAAATCTGGTCGCAACTCCTCCTCTTTCCAATTAAAGATTATCTTACTTCAACACCCTTGCCCTTGAAAGGTTGGGGGTCGACCGACTTTCTGGAGCAAAGTTAATTTCTCCCTTTAGTTATCTTTGAGATAATTATAGGCAAAAAAAAAGACAATGGGGTCGATATTCTCTGTGGACTTTAAAAAATTCAGAACACGGAAATGAATTTAAAAAATTGTTCCTTATCTCAAAGATGGAATTATTGCAGCCATCACCCCCTTTTACGATATAACATAAGCTCGGCTTTATTAGGTACAACAATTTGTGAGAAAATCTTATCGGATTAATTACCCATATCTGTGTTGTTTAGAGATGGTAGAGACCGTTCCCTTTCTAAACCTGTAAGATTCATAACGGAGCCAATCAGGCTCTACCCTAAGCCTAATGAGGAGACATCCAATTACAAATAGTAATCAGCGACCTATCTTACCTGTATAAATAAGAAAAGGGCCCTATCCGAATCATGGACGGGATCCACGCAACCGGTAAACAACCAAGGTTTTTGGGCTTATTTAAATCGGGAAAAAATCGCCTAAAGAAAATAAGGTCTTTTGAATTTACATAATCCCATATTATGATCCTCTTGTTTAAAAAGCAGTATGAAGTGGTTTGTTTCTCGGGTTTTTTTTTTGTCCCGTGAACCGTAATACCTGTAGGGGAAGGAGTAATGTGCCGTGTCACACAAAGTGCTTTAATTTAAAGTTGGCCCACATTTTTTAACAGATGACAGGACCCCGGTAACTAATGGAAAGCGGTTTTGATGAAAACTTTTCACGTTTCTTTACAGCTACGAATTAAATTTTATCATTATTGTTTTAGGCCTATTAGTAAAAGAGGCGTTGTTTACTAATCTTGTTAAGAATACCGAAAGTAATGATTTAGTTTAAGCTACAGGTCATTCAGATTTTCTGTATAGGCTTAAGCATCCACAGAGAAGAGGAATTCAGCAGAAGACATTGGGCATCTTGCCAAAGCCATGCGAGCGCTGCTTAAGCGTCCATTCGCACTGATGCAACCGCTGGAAATGCTGGAGAAAGTCCCACAGGCTAATCAGGACGAGTGCTATAAGAATACAGTCACGCAATTGACTTATGGCTTTCTAACTATATAAATTGCTCGTACATATATGTATTATTTTTATCCACCTTGATTAAGTATATATAAAAAACCACTTTTAAAAATCTTGTCTGTCGGTCCGATTGAAATCCGAACGAAGTCGCAGACATAGCTAGTTAAAAACTAATAGGTACTCTATTTACCGCACCCTGTAGTACCCAAATGCTGATATTTAAAGACGAATTTCTAATTGTGTTTGATCAAATTCAAACGGTTTATTATCAAAGTTAATATTGGATTTTAATAAGGCGTTGAGAACGTAAGATTACGTTATTAAATATTATGATTAGATTGAGTAATTAGTTTCTTTCATCAGATAACACACAATTAATTAAAGTTTTAATAAATGATAATATTGTGGTTATCAAAACGTGTTAAAATTACATAAACCTCTTGTAATTAGGTTTATATGGACTTTATCAAATTTAAAATAACATCACACCTGTAATCCCAGAAAGATTAGGGAGAGGTGTATTCGTATGTCGACAGTTATCACTAAATCCCATGTATTAAGGGGCAAGCCGGGCACAAATCCAGACTCCTACTGCTGCTAACTACGCTAGCTACTGCTGCGGGCTGCTACTGAGAAATAAGAGATGGATAAACCTATGAACTCTATATCTGATCCGGAAATCACACCCAGGACCTCATGCTCAGCAGTAGCGCTTGCAGCCACTAAGGGAGTCGTCAAAATTTATACAATTTATAATCTTGACCGAATTTTGGTATTTCTCAGCGGAGATATGCCATCACGCGACAGATACTATAAAAAAAACAATACATTTATTCGGGACTTGAAATTTTAACACCACGAACTAAAAGTAACAAGTAAAGAATTTAAAAAAAAAACAGACCTGTGCGAGGCCAAAAAGGCTCCTATCTTAGCATAAGCTGCGATATTTAAAACAAGAATAAATACCGAAACGCTGTTATTCTGGACCGTTGTGATGCCACAAGCACACAAACTGTCAACATACACTATAGCCCTCTAGCGTAAAAACAAAACACAACTTACGGACTTAACCACTAGGCTAAACTGTATGCCTACAATTTTTTTTTGGGACAAGCCTGCCACTCTATACCCAAACCATTGCAACTCTGAAAACCAGAAAAGCGTCGAGACAATGAAGCCCGACGAGTCCCGGAGAAACGATTCAACTGTCTTGGATCCGAACGAAATTAATCAGAAAAGAACAGCGGAGGAGTTAGACAAATACATAATTTCAACTTCCCTCCATATCAAGGGGCAGACAGAACAGAGCTAGGCCAATAGGCACAAAGGGACGTTTACAACTGGGTTAGGTCCAGTTGCCTAGCACCATGGTTTAAATTAACAGTGTCGCCTACATATTATATTAATAAATAATACCAGCCTGTTACTGTTCCACTGCAGGGCAAAGGCCTCTCTCTCCCTCGCTCTCATACGGAGAAGCACGCCCGCTCAAATGTATTGGCGATTTCAGGATTATATTAATTAAATGTCCAGGTTTACATCGACGACAGTAATTTCCAAGATAAACTTAGCAAGTACAGACTGAGGGATTGGCTGGTGCGCTGAGTGATGCGGGTTCGATTCCCGCACGGAACAAATATTTTTTATGGCCGAAACGTAGTTGTTCCAGGTCTAGCTGTTTGTGTATTTGACTTTGAATGTTTGTCAATGCACCCACGATATAAGAGAAATTTGTAGTGAGTGCAAAGTATTAAAAAAAAAACAAAAAATATATTGATAGTCACATTGGTACTTGCCCAGATTTGAACCTCGTGCACAAGAGGCGAGGCGTAACCACTGGGCCACCACGATAAGATACTGACGAAATACCTACTAACATAATATTAATAAAAATATAAATAGCATCTGTCGATAACTTGCCCTGATGCCCTACAAAGCGAGTATAACCTATTTTCCGTACCACCCATCTCGTTTTAAAGAATACACACGTGTATACATTAACCTAAATAAATAATGTTTTATTATGTATTCTGACGCAGATCGGTCCAGTATATATTTATATTAAGTGCTCTTTTTCATTAGTCGTAATGGTGAAAAACCACCAAAGAATTAGTGAAAGAGAGTAGCTTTGTTTTTGTTAAAATTATTTTATCAAATTTAAATATCTACTTTAGCTTTTGCCCGCGACTTTGTCCGTAAACTACGCTATGTCCTTCCTCAGAACATAGTTTATGTCCTATTTAGTGAGAATTACTATTTTGTCACCACTGAGGTTTCTTCGTACATCACATCCGTTGGACGACGACGGCAAATAGAAATGGATAGAAAGAAGTAGATGCTACGCCGACCCCAAAAACATTGGGATAAGGACAGGATGATGATGATCAGATCTTGAAGTCTACACAAATATTCAGAACAGAATACTCGTAAACTCTGTTATTAGAGACCACCAGAGACGCATTCTGACACAATAGACAGTAAAATTGTTTTTATTTTAATATCCAGTGGTAATACTGATATTTGGCCTTACCAGGTACACTGGAAGCCACATATTTAGATAAGGTTACGCAGATGATGTTCAGTGGTTGATAATATTCAAATAAAACCAAATTTGATACAGTTAACAAAATAAATACAATCAATCGATTGTTGTTTCAAGACCTATGCACTGCAGTGTTACAGTAATACGCTGTAAGATTTAGTATTATTAACTAGCAGTGCCCCGTGGTTTCACCCGTTCCTGAGGGTCGTAGCGTGATGTTAATAGATAACATTTTTTAAGATTTGTTTGATTTGTTTGTTTTTTTTTTTAAGATTTGTTCCGGGTGTTCTGGGTATGTGCTATGTATAATAAAAAATACTATATCAGTCATTTAGTACCCATTACACTTGTGTAATGGGTACTAAATGACTGCACGGTTGCTCTGCTTAGCTTGGGGCTAGATGATGCTGTGTGGATTGTCCAGCATTATTTATATTATTTTTATTTATTTTTTGAAATCTGAAATGTTTCCACTGGTAGTTTCAAAGATTAGACTGTTTAAACAAACACACTCATTAGTTTAATTATGCTAAAAACTCGTATAGTATAGATTAATGTTTACTTACACCCTAAAATAGACCAAGTTAAATTGACTATTTAACTCCGAAAATTATAAACTGTAACTCATCTATCAACACAGTTGGAATAGTTAGCTTTAATAGAGGTAATATTGAATCTGTAATTTCGACAACCAATATGAATAACTCGTCCTAATTTTAAAGACCATAATATCCAAGTATTTTTAAAGGGAGCTCAAAATTAAAGACTCTTTTTTTGGTCAATCAATTTTAAAATGCATACTTAACTCATTTTTAAGTAACAAATATCATTGTAACTAAAAGCTTACGATAATAAATAAGTTACTGGCAATGAAAAATCATGTTTTGAACTATAAAATCATTGTAAACTTGAACATACACACAAAGACAATTACACACAATTCTTCATATTTTTTTTACCAATCTCGTCACCCATCATTGTACAGATACAAACTTAGAAAATCTTAAATCTTAAATCGCATTTAAACAGATAATATTCTGTTATATTTCTAAACCTCTTCATATAAACTACATATATAAGTATCATAACGATGTTCTAAATAGCAGCCGATAATAATTACAAACCTTCTTAAAATGCCTTTCCTGAAAACCATATCAAAATAAGTTATCTTATTCATATCCGATATCAACTTGAATCTTCACCAATTTGGATTTCTCTTGTCAGAACAGAAGAACAGGATTTAATTGTGGCTAGATATATATATTGTTCGAAAACTAATCAAAGCTTGTTATTTTAAGATTTCAAAATCTCCAACAATTTCTTCTGTATGTTGGAGATTTTTGACACATACAAGTTAAAAAGAAAGCAAGCAAAAATAGACCATAACTGTATAGTTACGGATTACTTTTACTTGCTCACTTTTACTGTCTCAGATGATGTTATCCGTGACACAACTTGCACACTGTCTGAATCAAATAATACTTTTAAATTGTATCGCCAAGACGCCTTTGTCCATTTGCACGATTTAGCGTTATCGGTAAAAGCACAGAGCGCGGAATCGCCATGTCGGCAGACTAGAGACCATCATCGGCCTCTACTTTTACCAACATGTTGGGGTCGGCTTCCAGATTAACCGGATGCAGCTGAATACAGTGCCGTGTCCTACAGTCTCTCCATTGACTGTATTTCTGACCTCCACAACCCAGTATCTGGGCAACACGATACCCTTTAGTAATACTGGTGGTCGGACTGTCAAGCTTCTGACAGGTAACGACAGTCAAAGATTTTTAAATCATTTCTGAGGCACGGAGGGGTCATGATATGTAATGATAGATGACCATTCCACAGACTGACCTCGACAAACGTAGCCTTTGATCGATTAGTGCGGCTGTAACAATTTAGCCACAAGCCCCTGAGCAGCGACAAGAGATGCCATTACTATAATATAGGAACGTCTCCGTGCAAGCTTTAGCTCTCAGAGGCATACTGAGGTTTGTCATGGGCCGTCAGTTTCTATTGCACTCACTAACACGATTAGTTTGTATGGAAAGTGTTGGCAGTGCCATCTCTAGTTGCAACCGCCGCGCCGCGTGGCGGCGCTTCTGTGCTCTGTGGGTAAAATCATAGAACAAATGGCAAAAGTCACGTACAACACTAACGTTTGCTTAGATCGTTATTGTGTGACTGCGACACGGTTATTCTATTAAAGATTTTATAGTTTGAAGTAAGATTTTTCTCTTTGATTTAAATATAGAAACATGTTCGCCTAGTTATTGTGTTACATTTCATATCAAGTTTGGACGGCTCATTTGTGTGGCATTTCATTTTACGTTTCACCAATCTGGGCCCTAACTCTTCAAACGAAAATTTACGATTCCAATGTTAATTTTGCTGTCACGTCATATTATTTGGTGAAATACACAGCTGTCAAAATAAACTCGAAGTCAAAAGTACCAAACACGTAAATTCAAATGGCGATCGTTCGAAATTTAAATCAAAAGTAAGTGCGCTGTACCTAAAACTGTGACTGATCATTATTAATGGAGTACCAACTCTGTCTGAATATGTCGGTCGTGAGTTGGTAGTCAGATTACTTATATTCCATCTTTTCTCCTTCTTTATCAAGTCCAAACAAAGCTTGTTTACAAGAGATCGTTTTTGGGTATAAGGCCGCCCATTGTTACACCGATGTTGCTTTTACAAGTTATTATTTGTATATAAGATTTTATGGTGTACAATAAAGAGTATTCTACCCTTCGCCCTAACTGAAAACAACTTGGGGAGTGGATTATAAAATAGTTCAATAGCTATATAAGTTAATCATGTAAACATTTTGCACAGAGATATTTTCATACATGATTCTAATTACGAGTATATGTAATTTCATCCTTACACGTTATTTTAAGAATAAATACTATTGTTTTCAATCAATGCAAATTGTTGCGTGCATGAATTGTGAAAATAAATACGATTTGTACACAGAATAAAATAAGTTTTACTATTGGTAATTGTACACTAGGTTCGCAATAAAACTTCATAATAAATCAAATGAATAGAAATTATTGCAATATAAATAAGTTATAGAAATACCAAAAATGTTTATGTTGCTATAGCAATAATTGAGAAAACTTATCTGATCATAATGATTGAATTGAAAAGAATAAAAAGAACTCGCCGAACTTGACAGTAATAATTCTTTTGATAGTAAAACTTCTTTCTTACGAAGTCTGGAACTTACCTGAAAAGAAAAAAAAAAGAATATTAATACAGACGGTAATTGGATTTTATTGCCTCGATGATTTTAATTGAATAAACAAAGTAGTAGTAGTACCAGCCTATTACTGTCCCACTGCAGGGTAAAGGCCTCTTCTCATACAGAGAAGGCACGAGCATTAATCACCACGCTTGCTCAAGACGGGTTGGCGATTTCAGACTTATATTAATTATATAAGTCCAGGTTTCCTCACGATGTTTTCCTTCACCGATGTCAGTGATGTCCAAGATAGACTTAGAAAGTACATATGAATTGAAAAACTCACATTGGTACTTGCCCAGGTTTGAACCCACAACCTCGTGCACAAGAGGCGCTGCCTAAACCACTGGGCCATCATGACATAATAAACAAAGTAATCTTTATAAATTTAGCTTAACCTAAATATGTTCACGTATTTCTTTTTAAAAATTTGTTCAATAAATTATCTAACTTGCCAGGCAGATAACGAACTATTCAAATTTCAGTTACAGGCCTTAGGGAACAGCCATTACGCAATTACGTGAGCCCAAAATGGGGGCAACGCTTCAGAAAAATCTCATTAAAAAGGGAGGGATCTGGAAGACATCACGGCAATTTTGCCTACATAAGCTCTCGTGCGAGGAAGGTGATGCCCAGCCACATTACGCCAAGGTGGAGTGAGGGGTCCAAATTAAAAGAAGAACCCCTGACGTAATCAATGGACGTCCCCTTAGGATACTGATTACGCTTTAAACCTTTTGTACGCAATTGTCAAATATACGAGTACGTTTACATGACAAGCGAACGCATACCCCGAACGCCAACGTCAGAAATAAAATATGTGTCAAAAAATGCGGTGCACTGAAAGTGCTATATCGCGAAATAAACAATCAAATCATTACTTTTGTGTTGAAATATTCATAAATATTAAGAACAGAAGCACCGTACGTATATAATGGCTTGAAACAAATTAAAATACACTAGGGATATTGATAAATTCAAAAGTTTTGGCGTAACGGGCATTCGCGTGCGATTCGCGCGGACGTTCAACATGTTGAACTAAAACAGTAGGTACAATGTATATAATAATATCTTAACCCTTACTCTAGCTAGACACTAACCAAAGGGAGCTATACATATAATGTTACATGTTTGATGGGCCAGTTAGGCCAGGCCACCCACACTTCACTATGTTACGTTACCTGGAACGCGAAGAAACTCATGTGTAAACATATTGAAAAATCATTAATTTCGCTTATCAATAATAACATCACGTATCCTATATACCTGATTTTCAGTCCTTACGGGTAGCCTAACACGTTAATTCAATTACTTTATCAGCACGTGATCCACTGTTCGTTTATTATTATCTGAAATTGATTTGATATTTATCTCGAACATTCGTTGAGAGTAAATGAACAGGAAACTTGGATTTGAGAAAAGGTTTCTTAGACCATATTATTTAGTAAGATTTTTCTCTTTGATTTCAGTTATGAACTGTATAAAGGTAAAAACTAAACTGTATAATGTGAATAAGGGTTAGGTTGTATCGTTTTAGTAATCAGTAATTTTGTATTAATGTACCTATTGTGTTGTAATAATTATTAACTGTTTAAAATAATATTACAAGTAGTCTTAGCTATCGCATTAGGTTTGTTACCTGTAATGATAGTACAAGAGTTTTAAATAAATAAATAACATTTCATTTTACGTTTCACCGCTCTTCAAACTAAATTTACGATACCAATGTTAATTTTGCAGTCACACCATATTATTTGGTGAAATACACAGCTGTCAAAATTAACTCGAACTCAAGAGTACGAAAGGTCTAAAATCCAATGCCGATTGATCGGAATTGAAATCAAGAGTAAGCGTGCTGTAACGGGGATTAAAATTGTGACTGACAATAGTAAATGGAGCACCAACTCTGTCTGAATGTGTCGGTCGTCAGAAAGATCATAGATTATATTCCATCATTCTACGGACTACCTGCATATCTTTTCTCCTTCTCTATCAAGTCCAACCAATATTATGTATATTAGGTCATATTTCTTATTGTGACAATGCGATGACGCTTTCTATAAGTATATTATCACAATAGCCTGAATAACATCAAAAGCAAGGACGTTAGGAGGACGTAAGGAGTTAACCTCTTTGTGTCTGGTAATTAAAGTATAATCATTAAAATTTCAAAACAGTCCAGTTGAATTATTGATTATGCATGAAATTTTGAGATTAGGGCCTTGGCCTCTTGGCCTCTTTTGTAAGACTTGGCGTCTTACAAAAGAGGCCAATTCTAGCAGAGTATTGAGGCCTTTACTACCTTTACCTATACTTCAGTATAGACGTATATGTTACGGTGTCGAATAACTTTTCTATTACCATACGATCTAATAACACTCAGCTGCAAATTTCAAAAAAGCCCGGCCAAGGGTCCCGTACCATTATCTATAAAAAGGGCAAAAATATCACAATTGTTGTATGGGAGCCCCCTTATACTGTTTTTTGTTGTTATAGCTGCAACAGAAATACATAATCTGTGAAAATTTCAATTATCTGACTATCACGGCTCATGAGATACAGCCTGGTACCGGACCAACAGACAGACAGTCTGGTGACAGACGGACAGACATACAGACAGACAGCCGGACGTACAGCGGAGTCTTAGTAATAGGGTCCCGTTTTACCCTTTGGGTAAGGAACCCTAAAAAAACGTTAAAAAAATGGAATTACGCTGGCTACCTATAAGTAATGAATATCACCTTTTACGAAGAAAGAACTGATTAATCAAAACTACTTATAAAGGACTCTTATTGGGAAAAGAATAATCAAGAGTATTCGGGCTATTGAGCTAGAAACCAATAAATATTAAGGCTTAATATTTTCTAGGGATTATCTGCCCCGGCTACCCTTCGAACTATGAATTGTATCCGCAATAACTTATTTACCAAAGTATCAATAAAAGTGATGTAGTATGGGCCAAAAATCCTGCAATATATGAATTAGAATCCCTTTAATATATTGGAAAAGGTATCCGTAGTTTCAGGTTATGAATGGATTTTTCAAGACGGATTCTGAAATATGATTTTTATTTAAAACTACTTCTTTTTCTGCTCATGCATTTTTTTTAAACTTAGCCCCACACTAGGAATTTCAACTGTATCGTGGGTGTGTTTACAAACATTTAAACTCATATACACAAACACCTAGAACAGACAACTACCTGTAGGCCATACAAATATTTGTTCCGTGCGGGAATCGAACCCACGACACGCAGCGCAGCAGCCAAATACTCAGCCACTGCGCCAACCATGCCGTCTAAACCATGTCGTCATTGCCTATTGGCTGATATTTTTTATCTTAAACTAGGCTTGCTCCGCAGTTTCACTTGCCTCTAAGGGTACAACCCTTGTTGCGTGATGTTTCTACAACTTCAACCTTCCTCAAGAGTTGGGCAATGAAATGCAAACATTTGTTTTCAAATCCGACGCTAGATGGCATTAAAAAAAATCCCTTTAACTTTATTATATTAGGTCTTTACCTATGAAATTGCCGTTCTGCAGTACTGGCCATTTCAAATCAAAATATTTTTTGTTTGGCTAAGAATTCTAATTTCATATTAATTTTATTTTAAAAACATGGATTTTTTTTTCCAAAAGTAGTCATTTGTTTATTGATTAGTGTTACATTTTCATCGCATTTAAATCTTTTTCGTCATCATGGATACGTTAAAAATTCGAGTAATTATGGAATATGAGTACCGTCGTGGCAGCAACGCGGCACAAGCGGCACGCAACATCAACGACGTTTACGGAGCTAACACCACAAACCAACGCACTACCTGTTATTGGTTTGCTCGCTTCCGTTCTGGAAATTTCGACCTGAAAAATGAACCTCGCGGTCGTCCGAAGACTTTGGTCGACAATGACGAATTAAAGGCGATTGTGGAAGCTGATGATACACAATCTACGGCTGAATTAGCAGCAGCTTTCGACGTTAGCGTCAAAACAATATTGGTCCATTTGCGTCAAATTGGCAAGGTAAAAAAGCTTGACAAATGGGTGCCCCACGAACTCAATGATCGCCAGCGCGAAGTACGCGTCGAGACGTGCCTTGCACTGCTCAACAGACACACAAATGAAGGAATTTTGAACCGCATTGTTACCTGCGATGAAAAATGGATTCTGTTTGATAACCGCAAGCGCTCAGCAAGTTGGTTGGATCCTGGTTCAGCACCTAAACAATGCCCTAAACGAAAACTTACCCCAAGAAAAGTGATGGTCACTGTTTGGTGGTCTAGCGCCGGTGTGATTCAACACAGCTTCTTACCAAACGGGGTGAGCATTACTGCAGATGTGTACTGTGAAGAATTGAACACAATGATGGAGAAGCTGGCACATCTCCAACCAGCATTGGTCAATCGCTCGTCTCCGCTGCTCCTGCACGACAACGCGCGACCTCATACTGCACAGCAGACGGTCTCCAAGTTGCAAGAACTGGGGTTGGAAGCTCTCCGTCATCCGCCCTACTCACCAGACCTTGCGCCTACAGACTACTACTTTTTCCAGAATTTGGATAACTTCTTGGCGGGAAAAAAATTCAATACCCGAGAGGCAGTACAAAATGCCTTTGAAGAATTTGTTGCCTCCCGTCCAGCTGATTTCTTTAAGAAGGGCATCAATAAACTGCCACTGCGTTGGCAAAGATGCATTGATTGCATGGGTGATTACTTCGATTAATACAAATAAAAAATACATGAAAAAAATTCATCTAAATTTTTTCATACAAAACGGCAATTTCATAGGTATCCTATTATTATACATTTTATGTCCGTCAGATAGTATATTTAAAAATATGGAACACTTATTTTTTTTATTAAGCAATCTTAAAATTATAAATAAATAAATAAATAATGCTGAACCATCCACACAGCATCATCCAGCCCCAAGCTAAGCAGAGCTTGTGTTATGGGTAATAGATGACTGATATACTTAATACAATGCATTACATAGATAATTTTTATTATACATAGCAAACACCCAGAACATCCGGAACAAATCTTTGTAGATCGTACAAACATTTGTCCCAAGGCGGGAATCGAACCCGCAACCTCCTGCGTTGCAGGCGGACCTTCGCCCACCGCGCCACTTAGCTCGTCATTATTAAATTACGATCATATATTGCATTGGATCGACATGTGGCATGACGCACACCTATAAAGATTTTATACTGAGTTGTGACGTAGCGAGTACCCCCTCCCAAACTTTAATGCGTTTTATCTAAGTAATTTTGAATTGCCTAATATGATGAAGCAAAGAATACCTGCCTACTATATATTTACAATATGATTTTTTTTACCCAGGCGTAATTCCGATAGAAACAGGGGACGATGAAGGGAGATATTACTTCCCATTGGAAACTGAGATAGCAGGACTGTAAAACAACACATCAAAGTAGATCATCATGTATCACAGTATCTATAAAATTGCTCGCAAAACAAAACTTAGTGGATTCCTGCGATTCCATTAAAATCCAATTCCACTAACACGTAACTAAAACTGGCATCGTTTCACAGTTTATAAAATAAATATAAAACAGTCGCGCCCACCCGAGCCGGAGCGATCAATCAGCTTTTAAAAATATTTGCGAATCAACAAGCTTTAAGCTTTTTGATTGAGACTAAAATATTTACCTAATACCTTGATTGATTCGTTTAGTTTGTTATTTCATCGAGATTTACTTTGTTGCATATTGGTATTTCTTATTACTAACTACATGTATTGTACATTGCGTCCGTCAATACGTTTTCATTGCGAGAGTTAGGTGTATATGCAAAATGCAGCTGCAACTTCGTCTGCGTATGTATATTTATGAATTTTAGTATATGTATTATTCTGAAGTACCTATAAGCTATAAATACTGTAATTTTCATCATAATCCGTTAAGTACCGTAAAATGGGGTGAATAGAAACTCAGTGGTGAGTAGAAACAAAACTTTGAAGGGCATTTTTACGTCAGTTTAACATTGTTTGTTACTACAAGGACTCTATCTTTTTGACGACCGATGTGGCGCGGCGGGCGAAGGTCCGCCTGCGACGCAAGAGGTTGCGGGTTCGATTCCCGCCTTGGGACAAATGTTTGTACGATCTGCAAATATTTGTTCCGAGTGTTCTGGGTATTTCCTATGTATAATAAAAATATCTATCTATGTAAAGTATAGTATTAAGTATATCAGTCATCTAGTACCCATAACACAAGCTCTGCTTAGCTTGGGGCTAGATGATGCTGTGTGGATTGTCCAGCAATATTTATTTATTTATTTATTTATTTATCTTTTTAAGGAATTGAAATGATTAATTTCAACACCTTATCTGTAATTAATAATGTTGAATCAACGATTAAATCTCATTTAAAGTTTTGTTTTTATTCACCCCGTCTTTTCGATTCACCCCGATTTTTACCGTAGTTTTTTCGTGAAAGAGTATCAAACATCCATCTATACATCTTCACAAGCTTTCACATTTATAATTTTGATGCAGGATATTATCACCTATACCAAGTTACCTATTACAACGTTCATATTCTAGAACGATGTCAATTTCAAACTCGAATCGAATTGAGTTTGTACGACAGCTAATCACCCACGTGATCAATGTCCCACTTACTATCCTGTGCCCGTTGTGCCCATCTCCATCATGAACAAACACCTGTTCCCGGGAAGACATGATGGAGATAGTATAATTTATTGCCGATGCTATCATGGCCTCCCAAAAATTTGCTTCATACAGCAGCAGTGCCATTCTAAATCTCCTAATGAAAGTAAAGTGAAGGCGAAAGTGAGCTATCATCCCATACTAATGCTTGGGATTGACAGTTTAATTCACGAACACTTCACCTAACTTTTCTAACTGTATTCAGCTGAATAAGAGTATTTTGCATGGACAATTGTCTATCTGACCTCCTGATACAGTCTTCCCTCCAGTTATTGAGCAAGACTACAAGGGGGGCTCCCCTTGGTAATACTAGCTGTCAGACTACTCGTAATGACTTTCAAGGATCTGGAAATTCCAAAAGATTATACATTAGAAGAACCGCACAGACACCCCTTCTAATAATAGGTAAATACTGTGAGTTTTAACGTATTTTAAAGGTTATGGTATATCAATGTATTAATGGTAAATAAAATAAAGCTGGCGAAAAATGGTTGTACCCTGAGGCCCACCTCTGTCTAACCATTCTGGGAAAACAGGCATGATGTTATCTAATACTTACGAAGAGATTAGACAGCCGTTAGCTGACAGGCGTTTGGCATATAATATAAAAGTAGCTTCATCTAGGAATAAAACCTTAACTTAATATAAATACGCCTTTAAATACTAAACCGGTTACCTCAACGACTAGTTAAGTTATTATAGTACCTAACTTCGAAGGTTTTCTTTTCTATAGTAGAAAGAAGCCTTTGATTAGAAATATATTTAATCAGAAAATGTTGTCTGGCTAAGTGAAATAAGACACCTAGTCTTCGCTTCAATAACATTAATGAAGAGTGAGCATTTCAAAACAACATCTTTAACTAGCACAAACTCAAAGTAACCAGATTATTAACAATAATAATTACCATGATTAAATTCACGAGCCTTTACATAATAATTTATTAAAGACGACTTGTGCAGGTCGTTAAGTAATTAATTATAAATGAATGAGCCTTAGATTACTTACACTAGGAAATTACTGAATAATTGGGAAGGGAAACAGGGAGTTTCTGTTTTTAGTATACTGTTCGTTACATCAAAAGGAGAACGGTATCGGATCAATGGAGAAACAGGAGAAGTAAACAACAAGTAACCAACAATGAAAATAATAATTAAAATTATTGGGCAGTTGGATCAAGGGTTTGATTCAGAAAGCTACACTCTTGGACACGACGGACGGACGTTAGGAGGTTCCTCTCTAAAGAGCCCTGACCACCGGTAACATGGACCCTGTTCCCGATGGCCGGTGGGATACAACTTTTTATATATTTTTTAAATATATTTAATGAGTAAATATAAGCTATAAAGGAAATTAAATTAAATCAATTCACAAACAGGAAATCAAGGGAGAAATTGGGTCAGTAACAAAACAGCTAATTATAACCATACCACTAAGTACTTCTACTGGAGACGAATCAACTAGACATTGGTATAACATGGTTGATATCAACCCTGATGAATGGATGACGATAAAGTTAAAATGTTTTGGAGTACACTTAAAAGACGGAATGGCAGGATTAACTTAATCTTAATTAAGTTTAAATGGCTATTTTCTTTACTAAATATTCAGTAATATATGAGAATCCGAAACTTGAAATACAACATAGAAAATTGTAAGTTATTCAGAAGCACCATTAGATTCTGCTGATGCCGAGCTGACAGTCTACTGGCACCTAATTGTATTTTCTTAGGCGGTATTTGACAAAAGAAATATCGGAGACGAACCGAATAGAAAACTGTAAAACATTCTCATCAGAGCAATATCTTATGAAACCTGCAGGCTATCTCAGGACATCGAAGTTGATTCTGAGAAGTGAATTATTAAATTACTGAACTCACTCGAACTGAAATATAGCAAACGGTGTTGAAGACAACTTTTAAGAGCTGGCAAAGGTTTTTCCGGTAACATTGATATTATACACCAGGTATTCTCTAATGTATATAAGTTACGGAAACTTTTATTCGAAGGAATTGGGGGTAGACAGGAACTACAGAATGTAACTTGATGGACGATTAACGATATTCCAAAAAAGAAAGCCGCACTCTCATCATTAATATTTTTTGATTGATTCTATTTCCTTCATAAACTAGACAGACCCTCATAGAAGTTCTAAGTAAACTAACGTTAGAAACCACCCTCCTCTATCTATCCTCTATCTCCCGACCCAGGAATACGTGTAGCTCTTGGCGAGTTGCGCTTGCACAGACGCCAGCACATCAAGCTATCCTAAACTGTAAAATTTTCCCAATTTAACATGAACCTTAATGTTTTGTGATTGTTGTTGAAAATGTTTCTAAAAAGTTTGTCAGGCTGGGATAGCTTGATGTGTTGGTCTTTGTGCCTATACTATTAATACGTCAAGCTAATTCTGCTGCTAATATTTAGCTATTAGAGACAAATCAATACCGGTACAACTTGGTACAGAAGAAGCTGAAACGTGAAAGACAACAAAGAAAGATTTTAAGCTGCAAGAAGCACTTTTAGATTCACGTCAACCACACAAACCTGTAGGTACCGAGCTGACAGTCTATTGGCACGTAATTATGCTGCAATATCTACTTGACACGCTAGTGACGTTTGTGGTTTGGTGCAACGTAAGCTGTTAATTGGAAATCCAAGTATTGCGATTGGCATAATTAAGCTTAGGTATTATTATAAGATAAAGCAGCAGATCGTGGCTCAATAAAAATAGCCGCACGGGTCGATCGAAGCGTAAGGTACGCTTGCCGAGGTCCGTCTGTAGATGGGTGAGTGTTAGTAACATATTATCAAGACTCCTCCGTGCCTTGGAAAGCACGTTAAGCCGTTGGTCCCGACAGTCATTTCTAGATCTTTGACACTCGTTTCGGGTAGTCAGAAGCCCTAAAGTCTAAATGAGCCGGAACCAACGCCGTTCGACTCTTTCCGATTCTTTTTGCCTTCACGTGCCTGAGGACAGAGACGACTCGATATTATAATGAATCAGCAACAACAACAATCTATATCTATCTTTTTGTAATTTTTGAAGCGGTTATTGTTTGTTTTCCCGAATAAATAAAAAAAATAAAAAAACAACATCAACCACCTTTATAGACACAGTTTTATTTCGAAAAATATGTTCTTCGATCTTATTTACCATATGAAAGAAGATCAAATTCTATTTCATTATAGAGGCAGTTTCGTAGTTAAGGACTTAAAAAATTTCAACTTTACTTTGACATGGATTTTCTGTCTTTCTGTCAGTATCTTTAAAGAAAAAGTTTTAATTCAAAAAAATCCTTTTTGGATCTAGTAGGTAAATGTGTCTCCATTGAAATGTTTTCTAATTAAAATCGTGGTTTCGTAGTTTCGAGAAAAACCCTTCACATTTTGCTTTAGGCCTTTCCTTTGACCTGGATTTTCTATATTTTAATATGATTCTCAACCGTGTCTATGACCAAATATATACGAGAACGGAGACCAAAAGTAAATTAAACTTGGACAAAATATTTTCTCACAAAAGAAGAATATTCTTTTGATACCGTAAAGTTTAATTTTGTTTTGTTTGTGGGTTTCTATCATTTTATCTTTACTTTCCAATCCTTTTATGTATTGTTCGGCTGTTTGTAAGCTTTCCATGACCATTAAGATCGGGTTGGTTGTATTTTATTTTCGTTTAACTATTATTTACAAAAGCAGTGTAATTATAATTGAAACGCTTTGTAGAGATTTAAATTTTTGTCCGTATTCTGAAGATGTCATTTTGTTACTAAGTCGGCCTAGAGTAGTACGAAGTTTTAATAGGATAAGGCCAGCTTATATTGGTTTTGTTACCAATGACGTGCGACCTTCTGTACTTAAATATACAACGTGTTTCTTTTGCTATGCACTAACATAACTCTAGGGTATTAATGAGACTATAGCCAAAGAATGACGGCACGGTTGGTACAGTGTCTGAGCGAGCGGCTGCTGCGCTGCGTGTCGTGGGTTCGATTCCTGCACGGAACAAATATTTGTATGGCCATAATACAGGTAGTTGTCGGCTGTTTGTGTATGTGAAATTAAAGGTTTGTAAACGCACCAACGACACAGGAAAAATTCCTAGTCTGGGGCAATGTTTAAAAAAAAAAAGATGTGATGTGACAATCTTGTCTAAATTGCGACGCGAAAAAAGTGATTGAAAATTATTCATAGGTATGTCAGTTGATTCTTTGACATGTCACATGGATCACGTTTTATTACGATCACTTATTTATTAAGTAATGGATGGTTATATAATAACTTAGATATTGAAACCAGTGTGCCTAACAAGATTGCTTGACTATTCGAATGTTTTTTTAAATTGAAAATACTCGTTTCAGACATCACATTCATTTATTTTTACACCTTTATACATATCTATCGGCTATCCAATTGCGTATGCCTCATAAATATTGAACCTAAATGCGGGAGGTTATTTGTATCTTCGATTAAATGTGAAAATGTCCGAATGTAATTCTCATTTATATTTATAGTTATTTTTTCATTTATTTTTTTATTTTATTAAGGTAAAAACAATTGTACATTACATTTTTCTTACGTCTAAATATACAATTAAGTAGGTTAACGTACAATCAACAACGTTTTCACATATTACTAGTATAATTAATTTATAAACAGTATGTATGAAAGGTGTGGGTAATCATAACATTATACAGAATTATTAATTTTATACGTATGGTTATGTATTGTATATTTTTAAATAGGACACTACGAACTACAAACATATCTTTATTCCTTCTCTATCAAGTCCATCCAAAGGTTGTCTGTAAGAGATCGCTTTCAGCGATAAGGCCGCCGATTTTAACAACCTGTGTAGCTCTTAAACTCGTTATTTATAAGTAATATGTATAATATGGTGTACAATAAAGAGTATTATATTCTATTCTATTTGACTTAAAAAATATTCTCGAGTTTACGTTACGTTAACGTTAAGAGTGAAATGGCAATTGTGTGGTAAAATTATCTTAAGGTTATATATGTATAGCCACGGCAGCACGATTAAAAGTTAGCGTATTTAAGAGTTACAAAGGCACACTTTGTTCCTAAAGACCTTGAACTTGAGCGATAAAATGAAGTAATCGATGGCACCGGAAAGCACCCAACTCTCAGAATTCTTCAACAAACAGGGGCTTGAAGCCAGGTTTAATAAATACGTAATAAGTGAACGCCCAAATAGGAACAAAGGAATAAATACAGCGGTAAAGTGCTTACGGAATTCATTAATAATTTTCAATATCCTAAAAACGAGAGCGTAGGAAGCGGACTCAAGTTTTTACGAGCCTTGGTACTGGGCCAAGATTGCCTGGTTTTAAATCTTGCTACCTACGGATCCACCCACGGTTTAGCACTTTTACGATACCCTGTGACGTTATACTAGTAATATCATGACCTCGGCTGGAACAGACTGACGGAATCGAGCCGTGACTCACTGTAAGGAGCTTTTTATTTACAATATGATTCGATTTGCCTTAAAATGGCGGGAAACCAGCTGATTGCTTTGGCACGAGTCAATTCCTTTTTAGCAGTAAATGCCATTACAATGAAGATCTTTTATGCATAGTGTTAGACTTGGGAATAGCTATCCTTATTCATTTAATAGCTGTTACTCGCGACATTGTCAGCGTATAATAAAACGAATAATGTTTGTAAGTATTTGAATCGGATTTTGTTCACAATTGAATGGGCGTAGTACTCGCAACCGACGTACGTGTATGACCAGATTTTGATCGTGAGGGAAGCGAAAGGAGTATGTTAGGATCGTAGCGGGTTGCGTTCTGTGGCTTCTACCTACCCCCATGGGAAAAAGCGTGAGTTTATGGATGTATGTTTCATGAGTTTTAATTTTTAGGCGCGGAATCGTAATTATTTTTCCAATAAAATAGTATCCTCAGTGTGCTTATAACATCAGCTATCCGTCAATGAAAATCCCGTCCCAAAATCGTTCCAGCAGTTACGGAGATTAGCCGGAACAAACACAAACACAGCCAGAGCTTCATTTGTTTGTAGGTAGGTAGTTATATGTATGTACAATATGTACCTATAGATCACTCTATGGCTAAGAAAGTCTTCTTTTTTAATCAAATGGTACACTATGGTCCCCCATCTCCTTTTAGACTAAGTTAACACATTCGATAGTTTGATACCAAAACTTTCCCCTGTTTTTTAGCCCTATATTAACTGGAACAAAGTTTTACTGCCTTTTTGGCCTAACAATTTTATGGCTTATCTCCATGATAGACGGCTGTTGGGAACACGCGTTACTAAATGTAACATTTCGCGGAAGTATCGAGATCCTTTTAGCTGTTCGACATATTAATGTCGAATAGCTAGAGATGCCGCCAATGACAAAACATAACTCCTGTATCTGATAGTTGGGTAGAGGTGTACCTACAATACATCCACATTTCATCAGTTATGATTTAAAGTCCTTTGTTATAGAGGGTGAGCTTATTGCCATCACCCGGGCACTCATCCAGACTCCAGACTGCTACTGAGAAATTCCTAAAAAAAATCCCAATAACACATTGCCCGACCCGGGAATCGAACCCAGGCCCTCATGCTTAGTAGTCGTATGCTAACAATTCTGATTCAAACAGTATGGAAGTTAGGCATCTTATTTTTGAGCTGGAAAATTGTGTACGTTGTGATATTATTTTTTTATAGTACATATTTATCAGCGAGAAAGAGTTGTCGTTCATTCAACTGAAAGATAAAAAATCGTTTAAATACGTGTACACAACACACAAAACACATTATCTAACTATGTAAACATGAACTGTAATTAGGAATTTCATCAAAACGTCTTATCAAACTAATTTAACAATCTTATCTGCCCTATTTCAGGCATGAAGCAATAATGTTCCGGTATTTTTACAACGTTATCAAACATTGAACGCACCTCGCAAGTGTGTAACTGGCTTACAGTAGGGCGATGTTATAAAATTACCCAATCTCGCGCTTGTAAACATTGCTTTATGGGTAAACAAAAGAATGAAGTAACTGGAGTAGGTAAAATTATTTAGGTCTTTTTATTTACGTCAAGAAGATGTTGCTATTTATTTTTATATGCTCTGGTCTACGCTCAAGGATGTCAAATGAGATTTTGTCAAGCGTGATGAGATTGTGATTTTGTTATGAGCACTTTAGATTAATATGTATTGTAAGTACGAAGTTTTTTGAACCTTTGATCAAACAGGATGATTTGATAATAAGGACGACGATCTAGACACTACTCTTCAGGTCTGAAAGAAAAGCAGAGAAAGCTTCTTAGAAGCCCTAAGAAGCTTTCAGCAATAACGAAATAGGATAAAAGTAGCGCTTCACAATATTAATTTTCTGTTCTTGGAACTGACTAGTATCGAAGATCGAGACTTAGTGAGCTCTTCGTACATTGAGAAAACAGATTTTGTGAATTTTACATGCACTTCAAGAACCAAACATAACGTATTTTTTTCCACTCAAACCATTTCTATTTTTAGCGATATAATTAATGAAGCCTTTAAAACAACCGTCCTCAACTGAAGGGTCGTGAAAGAGGAGTCGAGCGAAACATTTAACACGTGTCTCAGTCTCTAACAGCTAAATGTTCTGCATATAAAGTGATGTTCAAATCCGCTATACGGCAAAGACCCGTTATAGGCTGTAAAAGATTTTTTTATAACGCGTTGTTTTAAACGCTATTGTTATAACGCGTTGCAACAAAGACTCATCACCAATTGACACGCGTTGATGTTATCAGATAATTTCTCAACGAGCCCGGCCTCTATGCTACTATCCCACAGGGGCCCGCTATGAGCGCTATGAGCGCTATGGAGGTTTTCTTCAGCGAGATTTTTAAAACAAGAAGTGTGAGTCAACAAACGCAAAACGTATGGTATTTTAACCACCACAGGAAAAGGCTGGGGGAGATTGATTTGTGAGTGACAAACTTTCCCTAACCTTACCTTTTATGTCGGAGTTTGTTTTCAGTCTGACCAGTCACTAGGTAACGTAAGATACCCTTGGGCAAGACTGGTTGTCTGACTTTTGAAATTTTGACTACCCGTATAATCAGTCAAAGATTATTAAAGGACAGCCGGGACCAAAGGCTCAACGTGTTTTCCGAGGCACGGAGGTCATTGATATGAAACAAATGATCACCCATCCACAGAACGACCTCGGCTGGCGTAGCCTTTACTCACAAGTCCACAATAAAACACTACTCCATACAAAATTAACAGAATCACATACCCAAGTTAATATGAAAACCCTTCAACAGTTATTAATATGCTGATATACATCATATACGCAACTTAAAGGCTTAAGGCACGCCCCAAAACTTTGCCTTGTGTACTCCTAAGTTGTTTGCAGAGGTCTAAGCAGCGCCATCTGGGGGCCTTACTTTGTGTATGTCTGTAAGTCTGTATGTTCACGCTTCCAAGGTTTCGGGTATATATAATTACGTTGGTTCTTAGTACAAGATTAACTCTAGGAAGTACTTGCTCTGAATTCATAAGATGGCACACCGTAACTTAATAAACTCGCGAGATTATAAACTCTCGAGAAATTGTGAACAGAAAATTTAATTTACAATTATACGCATACAAATTTGATACTTATTAATCTTTCCATGCCGTACTGGGAAACTGGCGATCAATCAGTTTAGAATTTTACAATCATTCTGAATTCTGTGAAGCTATCGACCCGTTAAATTGTGAACAAGCCTCTGATTGGTCGGTTGGACCTGCGGGGAACGGGCGGAGAGTAAAGCACGAACGACTTTTAACCAATCTGCGATAGTTATCCGATGACAGTAGCATGATTGAATATGTCATCACTGACATTCTGAAATATTGATTGATCACAAACTCTGATATTATTGACAATTGGGAAAACAAATAAATTTACAAAAAAAAATTCATGTTGATTTTTCATGTTTGTTTTAAAAACGAAAATATATGTAATCTGCCAAACTGTACTACAATTTGTCTGATTGGTATGATCATTGATCAAGTTATATTAAATTGATAAGGCTTTTTGAAAATGAGGATCAATGTCTGATAATGAAAAGTTCTTACTGAATTATCATTTGCACTAAATAAAATAAATGAATTAATAAATAATGCTATATACTCCACACAGCATCATCTAGCCCCAAGCTAAGAAGAGCTTGTGTTATGGGTACTAGATGACTGATATACTTAATACAATACATTAAATACATAGGTAGATATTTTTTTATAATACATTACAAATACCAATACTTAATTGGGGAGTTTGTTCCACCACTTCTTCTTCCCAGCAAAAACACTAGGAAGT
Organism: Phlogophora meticulosa; assembly: GCA_905147745.2. Lineage (NCBI taxonomy): Eukaryota > Metazoa > Arthropoda > Insecta > Lepidoptera > Noctuidae > Phlogophora > Phlogophora meticulosa. Next base: position 5,433,195 of record LR990528.1, on the reverse strand, counting down.
GGTGAAGGGTGGGCGTTTTGGGGGACTGTCTTATGTAAACGTTTTGACGTTCAAAAAGTGCTGATTCTCAGCCTAATTTGAATAATTGAATTTTGATTTTGATTTTTAATAATAAGACTTTTTTTCTAAGCCGATCGTTTTACCTTTATATACTCGTATCTTATTCTTTTCTAAATGCCATTATAATATTACTATCAAGAGACATCTTGATAGTAATATTATAATGGCATTTAGAAAAGAATCCTTATTACGATATTGTAGGAGACATCCTACAATATCGTAATAAGCCTACGGGCAAAAAATGAGGCGTACCATAATAAGAATACCTACTGAGTACTGTAACTCAACCATCCGTACAAAGAAATCTTAACAGTAATACTTGGTAGGTGACCTCGGTTGCAAACTGCCTCATAAAATACACGTGCATGTCAACGGAACGTTTCTAAAATCCTTAACCGTCGTTGCAAAGTCACAGCGAGCTATTCCACTAAATCCCCCTCAATTTGTCATAACGAGCCAAGCTATTTGACTTGCTATAACCGTCCACCACTCACTGTAAACGCTTCCTGTTAACCAGCAATTGTTTCGCACCACTGTTCGTTCAAGTTTGAGAATTTATAAAGGAATAGCACTTCGCCTGCGACTTCGTCCGTGCAGATTTTGTATTTTTTTTTCCCTTCGAACTTTAATATCCAACACCCTCTCGAAAACATAGTTCAGCCTATGTCACTCGCTAATATTTAGTTATGTAGCTTATTATAAGTGTAATAAGTTTTCAATTTTTTTTTTTTTAAACTTTGCCCCACACTATGAGAATTAGGTCCTGATTCCTAGGTGGGACAAAGTATAATTAGGTTATGATTATGATGATTGATTTGATGATTATTACTATTATCATTTGGAAGTTCTTAGTGGCAGCCTGGATTTGTGCCTGAGTTGATTGCAATAGGCTTCCCCAGTATTACATGGGACTTCATACCTAGCGAAATGTGAGTGTATTAAAAGAACACTTTTGCCTAACCCACCGGAGAATACAATCGTGATGCTCTGTAATGTATGATGTGAAATTCCCAACATTGTAAGCTACAGCAATCATTATATTAATATGAGAACCGAAAACTTCGGAGCCTTTTTAAGAATATTGCGCGCAGTGAGGATTGAGAGATGAATGAGTTTAGTAGCCCTAGCACACATTTCTTTAGAGAAGTTTACCAATCGAAACAGTCAAATTCTTTAGTTATTAGTCTAACGAAATTTGTTTTACTTAAGAACGTAATGTAGAGGCTCTGCTTCGGTCTTAGTACAAATCATTGCTTTTTCGGTTGGTAGACTTCTCGCAAGAAATAATTCTTACTAGGGCTACAGAAAGATAGTAAGCAGAGGCGTAACTATATAATTTGGGGCCTGTGGCAAATTCTTTTGATGGGGCCCTATTAAATAAATTCTTAAATGGATTTTAAGCTATAAACAATTATATATATATTTTTTAAGTAAAATAAGATATAGTAATCGTATAACTTTTTTGCGCTTGCTGTCTTTTGGGCCGGGGCCCTCTTGGGTCGGGGGCCCGAGGCATTTTGCCAGCCCTGCCACCGTATAATTACGCCACTGATAATACGGTCGAATTTTGACCACTGACTGACAACTAGCACAGAATAATTAATAGCTTCTACTTGTATATAAAGATACCCATAGGCTTATTAATCACAGCAATTGGTCGCCACTGTTGATTCTGGTTTTCAGGAGTTGCTTAGTTTGGGAATAGTGTGGCGGGCTTGTTCCATTAAAAAAGGCTTATTAATCATTTAACCTAACCTCTGCGGTAACTTACAAATAATTACAACAAAAAATCCCATCATATCGATATGTTTGCTCTTTCTTCTGGTAGATTCAAAAATATTGTACTCGAAATATTTCGTCAATAGTCACCTTTCTCCGTTTGGTAAATTGACTGTTTTTCTATTTAACACAGGAAAGGTTTCCTTAACTTAAATTCTTGTACTTTTTATATAGGTTTTAGTTTAAATAGCGTTGTTTGTAAAGATTATAATTTTGAATATGTATTCCGTAGATAATGTTGTTGGTGACACATTTGACCGTTTTTTTTTGTGTTTCTTTCTACAAAATGTTACAGATGTTGTCCCCAATAAATAAAATAAATAAAACCCTTTCAAATTCACCATTGGTACTTATTACTTATTGACTCTTGCGTCTGGATCTTCCTACTACGAATAACAAGTTCGCTGTATTCACAACTACATTACCAATTTACAGAATTTCATATTACATCATCCGATCATGCGCGTTAGTATTATAGGCAAAATTGTAACAATTTGACTTCGACCTGGCATCACGTAGTACTAGTTTCAATAGAGCAAGGGGCCAACTTATACTGGTATTATTACCACTGACGAAAGTCGTCCTGTATGTATCATTGACAAATATTGGAACGCTTTGGTTTTTACGATGACAAAGCTATGATGGTAAAATTTATCTGATGCGCTAAGAACGTTCTAGATTCTCTATATAGATTGATTTTAAGGATCCGTAGCATCCTTATCGTTTGGTCCTGTCCTTCCATCCGGGTGTTACAAAGCCATTTTATTCGGAGACTTTTTTAGATCGAAATTAGGAAAATGCTGTATTATATGAAGGTAGGTTTCTTAAACAATGGTATTCTATATGGAAATTAGTAATAAAATATTAAGGGTTGAGTCTCCCCATCTTACATGTGAATGAGTGAGATAATTTAAAAAAGTGTACCCATAAAGATTATGATGTGTGCCATTTTTATTGAGGTCGATATGTATGCATGTACTTTTTCAGTACCATCAGCAGAAGCTACCTTGTTTCTCGTAGTTCCTTTGACAAGTAATGTGAAACACAGCTTTTGTTTGCAGTTGATGAAATCAATCCTGTGCATGTATAAATAGTCACTACGTCTACGGAACCCACTGTGTGAGGTTCAACTCGCACTTCCTCGGTTTTTAGATAAGATGTGTATATATATATAATATATGAAAGATATAATTTTAGATTAATTAATGTTGAAATAGTCATCTGGCAGATAGATGCCGTTATTTATTATCAATTATATTGCTAGACTAATCTTCATCTGGAATCTCGGGGCAAGATAAAACATGGAACGCATTAGATGCCTCACAACCCGAGGATATCGTAAATCGAAGAGAAAGGATAACTGTATAATATAATTGCAGCTGATGAGTTAGCAATCAGATTGAATTGCATTCATCAGAGACTTTGAACAGATTACTTTGCATAAGATGTTAAGCTTCCTTATATCCATCGGTGGATTGTGGTGAATCCTCGCATTTAAAAGTAAACATGTCTAAAAATCGTAAACAACATTTTATTCACAAAACATCTTAAAAATAGACAAGATACCAACCAATCTCGGCAATATGAATGAATAATATTCACAGAGCATCACCATCAATAATTCATTGAACAAAATTGTCACCACAGATGCAGAGGATATAAATAATAACGCGTGACATGCATGCGTAGATGTAGAGCGGGTTCAATGTATGAGAGATAGCGGGAACTTGCAATTTAAAAAGCGCCAACAGAAAACAAATGAATATTATATATGTAATATAAAATATTATTAAAATAATAATAATACCAGTTTGTTACTGTGGGAACATGCCTCTTCTCATACAGAGAAGGCACGAGCATTAATCACCACGCTTGATTAAGACGGGTTGGCGATTTCAAACTTATATTAATTATGAGTCCAGCTTTCCTCTCGATGTTTTCCTTCACCGATGTCAGTGATGTCCAAGATAAACTTAGAAAGTACATATGAATTGAAAAAGTCACATGGTACTTGCCCAGGTTTGAACCAACTCGTGCACAAACCAATGGGCCAACATGACATTATTCATTATGACTAAAGAAATATAAACAGACTCTTAATATATAGACAGACAGACTAATAATAGAAAAAAAATTATATAGAATACAAAACTCCCAAATAATAAGGTGGTTGCTTGAAAGATTTATGTGATAAGAAGTATGACGACCTATGTGGCGCAGCGGGCGAAGGTCCGCCTGCGATGCAGGAGGTTGCGGGTTCGATTCCCGCCTTGGGACAAATGTTTGTACGATCTACAAATATTTGTTCTGGGTGTTCTGGGTATTTGCTATGTATAATAAAAAATATCTATATATGTAATGTGTTGTATTAAGTATATCAGTCATCTAGTACCCATAACACAAGCTCTGCTTAGCTTGGGGCTAGATGATGCTGTGTGGATTGTCCAGCATTATTTATTTATTTATTTTATTTATTATTTTCACTACTGGGCATTGGCTGATCTCAAGCTTTTTGCATCTAACGGTTTCAAAAAATCGCTAGTGTCAATCTCATTAAACTCCAAAATAAATTCTTATATTCCTCTGTTAATTCATATTCTTATAACTTAAACCAGCACATTGTCCGAGTGGTCGTTGGCTTCACAAGTGATAGACATTTGATAGTAGCAATTGAGATCTCTGACGCAGATTCTGGGCCAACATAAAGTATCTAACTTAGAATTACCTTGTAACTTATGTGGTCTTTTCTGGGGTAATCTAGAGAGAATATGTTATCGCCATTATCTATGGAAGTTAAAATATTTCCACAACACAATCGATTTAGCTTAGAACTTTGGGTTAATTGACGCCCATTAACCTAAGCTCTAGGCTGGTTCTAGGGTAAAAATTCTTGCAGATGACAACATCTGCAGCATATTTTTTGCAAGCAAAAACAACAACAATTTTGAAACCCTCGACAAAAAGAGAAAAAGAATCAGTCTTATTCATACCACTATAAAACCTGACACTGATTGATATCTTGCCTAACAAAAAAACACAAAGCTAACCGCAGAAGAGCTACACATTTTCGACTCCAAAGATCCGCTAGAGTCAACCTTCAATCAATCTCAATTTCGGCACGTAAATGGCTGGTTCCACAGAGTGGATAACGAATGGAGTTATATCTTGATACTAAATGGCTTGGTTGACATCTGCTCTAACGGCATCACTAGTTTGACATACGCTGAATAACCCCACATCGGTTTACCTGCCAGCCTCACTACAGGTTGATTAAGACTATGAAGGCGTAAGCCCATTTCCAGTTTACCTAAGGCGTCTTTCTGTAAAAAGTATGTAACCTTTGGTTTGCGCATGAATTTTGGTTTTAACAATGTTTTGTTCCTACAATGGACGCCTGTTTTTCCCGTCTGTATTGAGCCACGCGCAGTTCATCAGGCATCAAAGTCAGGTGGCTTAGGCTCGAATTTTAGGGCTCCAATTGCTTACAGCTCAATCAACTTCAATCCTGCACTATCTTGCACGTCTTGACAATAATTGATCTCAAGATCTCCTATTATTTCAGAAGATTTTGCTATCTTTAGCAGAATCTAAGTTTAGAATAAAATATCACTTTACCTTAATGTAAATAAATGACTTCGTGGAGATACCGACTGAATTGGCATAAATTAGAGAGAAAGAATAGCGATTGGTCATAATTAATGAAGTGATTTTTGATTCTGAGATAGTCTGAACAAAGTTGGTAGAATCTGTGAATATTATTTGTCACGAAAATGTAGCCTCGTGCCTACGTTCCTTTAGAAGTCTAGTGGGGATATTAAACCGTGTGTCAATCACACTGATTTATCTGACATTTAAATTATTCGGGATACGCTTTTTCATTTATTTATTTTTGCTCTAGGCTTTCTTTTCCTCACAGATTTTACTATTTTTCAGACATCCTTACAATATTTCTACGTACTCAAAATACTCTTCACGTTCAGGTATATTCTTTAGGCAGTGACACTGGCGCACGAATGTAAAATTAAATGCCTTCTTTGTATGAGAAGAGGCTTAGATGGTTAATACCGTCAGGTATTTTTATATTAGTGTATATTCGATCTGATGCAATTCTCATTATTCTACTGGTATTCTCGTGTTTCTACAAAAGCTCAGTTTTCTTAAAAGCATCGTCTTTATTTTTTACGAAATCTATCGCCAATCCTTTTAAACCAAAAACAAAACACAATCTTATTCCATTGAACCACGGATGTGGACTAAATTGGTTCAATATTAACCCTGCCTATCAATTTTCCCAGTATCCGACTTTCCCAGTATTCCAAACTTTGTAAACAGTCGTCCAAACCAACCAGATTTCGCCTGGAATACTTTTGGTCCAGACGCATTGTTTGCAGTCTGTGGATTCAAATCCCTTTCCAACTATTTGGCTTTAAAGGGTTGAATAATTACCGGTGATTTCGTATTTCTTTTTTACTTTTCCCGGGTTGAATAAACCAATTTGTTTGTAGTAGTAGGATTACATAAGTTTAGCAAAACCATTGACTACTTTACTAGTAGGTACGTAGAATTTTACTGTTATCTATTTAGTATATAGGTATTGCGTAACGTGCCTCGGAAAGCACGTTAAGCCGTTGCTCCCGGCTGTCATTTGTAGATCTTTGACAGTCGTTACGGGTAGTCAGCAGCCCGAAAGTCTGACAACCAGTCTAACCAAGGGGTATCGTGTTGCCCAGTAACTGGGTTGTGGAGGTCAGATAGACAGTCGCTCCATGTAAAATACTGGTATTCAGCTGCATCCGGTTAGACTGGTAGCCGACCCCAACATAGTTGGGAAAAGGCTAGGCAGATGATGATGATATAGATATTGATATTGTTCGTATACAGACCAGATAGAAGAGTGTCTAATGCGACTGCACCCAATCTTGTAACAGCTTGAAGGTTTACTCACCCTGAAAAGAAAGAAAGCATATGTTAATTTTTCCATATATGAGTCAGTGTCATTGCAAAAAAAAGGAAAAAAAAGAAAATATAGTCAAAGGCTCAACGGGCAATCTGTCTATAGAACTAGCAGATATTATGTTGCTATGTCTAATCTGGTATATTTTACCCCTTATTTACCAGGATTTAAGATTCATAAAGACTTACAAGAGTAAAGGACGACCAATGAAACGATGAATGAATGGTGCGGAATATGATGTGGCTTGAGCTTGACAGAGTTGGTTGCATGGAAGTAGAAGAAAGATATGCTGCGCAGACCCGAAATAAATTGGGATAAGGGCAGGAGGATGATGATGATGATGGTGATGAAAGGAGGTCCACAAAACATAACACAAATTATATATAAATTCAATACATTTCAGGCAAATATTACCATTTCAAACGGTAAGCTTTGTCAATCAATTACCGAAATAAAAAAAGATCCAAACAGCTACTCAAGCAGTATATTACCAGGGTGTCAGAATCACAAAGGAGTTCAACCAAACGGCGCGTGACCACATGACGCGTAGCCCGCGTCACGGGCTCCTTATTGAGATTGATTCAATCCACTTCATGGTTATATTATAAGTCACATGTCTCTTGTTCATTGCCATTCATATTATTACTTTGCGTCCTTTTATTACTGTTGTTAAGATCGATTTTTGATTGTCTTGTAGGTTGATGACTCTAGATTAGACGTGCATGGCCTAATTGAAGAGAGTTTTTGTATTTGGAAAACAGAAAAGTTTCTTTTAAATAGTAAGTGTTTGGCAAATAATGCAGAGATGGATCCTCGTAGACATCAAACGAGATCTTGAATTGAGTTCTCATTAGTTTATGGCTTAAATTTTGGCAGGGTTTGGTCGATGCGTTTGACAATTCAACTATATTTACAAGGAAGCTTAAGATCTGCTACATTAGACATTTCTTATCAAGTTCTTGCCCGGTTTTGTTTTATAAGAAAGAAAAAAAATTGAATAGTCTTAGTTAAGTCCAGCGTGCTAATAAGGTTATCGTCACCATTAACATCAATAGATATTTATCTATTGATGTTAAGAATTGGAATTCTTGGAATGTATTGCCAGCAGTTGCTGGCAATACATTTCAAGGGGTTTACAGATATGTTGTCAATATCATAAGATATGCATGTGCATGTAACTGAACAGACATGCTTCGGACCACAACACATCGAGGCTGTTTAGCCATAATAAACCTAATTAACAACTAGTCGTAAACATTTGGAGGCAGCTAATCCGATTACGATAACTTGCTAATGATCACCACCACTCCATTGGTCCGTTTCATTGTAATAGCCTTTCAATGACCGTTACTGAAACAAATGAAGTGAGAAATCCATTTCGAATAATAACCGCAAGAATAAACAAACGAATTTCTAGGTTTAGCTTTAGTACTGTGGAAGGGAAATATAGAACCTTGTAATATTAAACGATGCAAAAAAACAGTACGAGTTATAGAGACAGCTGTATCAATATTTAATGAGACAAAGTCCTAAACTGATTAATGTTACCGTCAGGTTCTGAAACGTTGCTTAATCCTTGACCATTATTGCGGTGATGAACCCAGACGAATTGATTAAAAGTAAAAGACACCGACTGGCAAGGTTAATAAATAATTATTTAGTGTGGAAAAGATGAGATTAAGTAACAACTAGCGTAACTGAAACAATGCGTCTACAAGGTCTTTGTAATTTTGTGGACACTTCTCGATTTCAACAGTTAATTGACGGTATTTGTTCGTTTAGATTGTGTATTGTAATCTTTGGGTTTTATCAATTTGTAGTTGATTTACTCTTTTGTTTTAGTAATCAGGATCGAGACGATTAACACGTTGAACGCCAAATGACCGACAAACAATACATGTTTTATTGTGTCTCGTTGTTTGGCAGTTAAGGTGTTAATATCGGTTAAAATTTACATGTTACCAACACTTCTATGGCAACGTTCATATGTTCAACAATGTCACATTGACTATATAGGTAGTCACCAGTCACACTAGTATTTTTCCATGCTTATAGAATTACAAATGAAATTTCAGGAAGATTCCTTTAGAAGGAACATCTGAATCTATTAAGGGCTCAATAAAAAATCTATCGGAGAGGTTTTCAATTAGGTCACCCGCACAATAACGATAAGGCCTCAATTCCAAGCGTCTACTTTTCGCATTCCCACTCAAGAATTAAGTTTTACTTGGCGACCTGCCAATCACACCCAGCGGGAATAATGCAGACGTTTTCTTTTTTGAAGGAGCGTTTACACAGGCAGCGACTGCTCTGGCAAGTTCAAGGTGAAACTGATTACTGGCGAGAGCACTCGGGAATGTAGGTCTCACTTAGGCGCATAACATCGTGTGCTCCCGCTTACTTGGAGCAATTTTTATTGAGATTCCAATGTCACTACTCCCCTAGTAATGGAATATAAAGTTATGACAGTACTCGGTGAAAATCGTTAAGTTTAAACGGACTCCCCGAGTATTGTAAGATAAATGCGAGAAAAGGAGACGTGAGTAAAATATAAGTTTAACAAATACTGCAGAAATGGAATGAGAAAGATTTCTCTCGTACATTCCCCTTTGATAGGTATTTTGTTATTATTTTCATGAAAGTATTTAATCTTGAGAGGCACAGATATATTATCCACTGGCAATAAATTAATTACTTACTTTAATAAAAACAGTTATTGCGCTTCTTTGCTTTTGATGTAATCAATAGATTTTATTAATAGGAAAACAGAAATATGTAAAAATAATTAGTTCAATGATAAGTATTTTTATTTTCAAAAACAGTCAACATTTATATGACTTCTGGGCACAAAATCAAAAGAGAACCATTTACTTGGATGAATTTCCTCATTTTTTTGACATTTTTATTTATTTTTTCACTGTTTTTTTTTCTCTGCTTCACATGATAATATTTAACAACTACATGCTAACTATATCACATATTAGATAAATAAAAACAAAACTAAAATAATTTATTCATTTATTCATTTATTCATTTATTCATTTATTCATCAAATATAAGCTAACAGTTTACACCAAATCGCTTATATCTATGCTAATTCTACAAAAAAATATTTTTTTTAATTAAAACTTCTTAGGCTAAAAAATAAACTAATAAAATAAAACAATAAAAATGAAGTAACATAAAATTTGTAAACTGAAAACAAAAAACAAAAATAAATTATTTCTTCATATTTAAATAAATATACACATGTTTAGCGATTGTCCATTGAGAGTCAAAAAATACATCTGCTTCAGGAATATATTTTAGAAAGTCATTAATTAACTTTATTGCTCTAGCAGTAGGAGTGGCGTTGGTTCGGGGAGCTCGCCATGTAGGCGGGTAGTGGAAGAGTCTATGTTGACGTCTTACAACGCCACGCATATACTGGTCAGGAACATAAAAATTTATTGACTCTCGTAGAACGGGACTATCTATCTTACCTACTAATATTAAATAATAATTAATTATAATTGTGGATTCTCGCCTGAATTTGAGTGTGTCTAAGCCCGCCATTCCTGACACGAACAAAGAAGGATATAGAAAGGGGTAGTATCCATATTGACGTTTGTATAGGTATCTACAGAATTTACGTTGGATTTTTTCTATCATATTAGTGTACAATGACTCTTGAGGACTCCAAACGATTGCATTATATTCTAATTTACTACGGACATAGGCATTGTATATTTGTTTTACAACTTGAGTGTTCTTAAATTGAAATGATAACCTAATGATAAAACCAAGACATTTATTAGCATCTTTGCAAATTTTAAGAATATGCTCGTGAAAATTTAATTTGCTATCCATTATTACTCCCAAATCCCGGACCGATATAACACGGTCCATTGACGCGCCAGCAAGATTATAGTCATTTCTAATCGGATTACGGGATCGGGAGAAAGTTATTGTTTTACACTTCTTAATGAACTACCCTAACTTAAAAAGTCTTAGTAAAATTGATCCTCTTCGCTGTCGACGGCCCAAAAGACTGGCAGCATTGCCGCGTTGAATGTCAATGATTAGCCTCTGGTCAAAGTAGGAGCCGGCCCTTGGGGTATCAGTCTCTTTGAAAAGAAGTTGAGCGCTTCATTTTCTCCTTCGTCATCCACGTTTTACATCAACTTCACCAGAAATGCTAACCTGTGACTTTTTAAACTTCAACAGACATTTATTTTTCTTCAAATATAGGTATCCTGGAATACCAATTTTATTTGAAGTTCTTACAAACATAAAATCGTGAACGGAATACTAACGCACGAGGGTGACGTAATCTAGGTTATATGAAAAGAAAATATGGAGAAACACAGAATTCGGAAGTACCTAATTTTGATTGATGATAATGTCTGATTTTTATCTTTTGTGTATGAAATACAAACAAATACTGTATGAGAATAGTGCATTCGAACTCAAGCAGGCACTTTGTTTATTTCATCAGCACTGCTTAAAACGGTGAAGGAAAATATCGTAAGGAAACCAGCATCTTCTAGACCAAAAATTCTAAGATATTTACCATCCACTAATTCGCACTGCCGGATCAAAATAAACCGTCAATAAAAACAAATAGTTTAAAACATGTGAGAGCTTGACCACCCTGAGTATCTATTGAATCTAAAGGTCTTAATAACAATAAGGATGAGACTCGCACATACCAGGGCAGCATGGCACAAAAGGGCCTATTATACTCAGCCAGCAGTGTGGAACAAAGTTGCCAGTTTTTTGTCCAGCTGTAGACGTCTTTTTCACATGAGTAAACATCAAAGTAGGTACTTTTAGTCATTACTTTCTTCCGGGACTAATTAGCGCTTAAGGTTCGGATACAAAAGACCTACTTACTCTCAAAGTATAACAATACAACAAAAGGTTTTATGTGTTATTAGTCCACGAATGAAATAAAGATGACATAAGCAAACAAAATAGTTCAAAGACTAAATACTTTTTGGTGACAAATCGCTCGTCTAGACGGTTCTATATTTGACGTTGATAGTTTAAGTTACAAATTAACACATGTGTTGAGTTGAGATGACATCTTGTTACTGTTCACGCTGCGATATTTGTGACAAGCGACGTCAGCTTTGATTTTTAGAGGACACACATGGTAAAGAAAAAACTTATAGGTAGTAATAAATAATTTATGTCGTGATGTTAATGATATGAATTAAATATGTTTATTTATAATATTACATCACGTCTGTATTTCTCGAAGGGTTAAGCACATTGGCTGTATGCTTTGCTAGTAATGTTTAAGTCCCATGTAATAGGGGGCGAGTCTATTGCTATCAACCGTGCACAAATCCAGACTCCGGGTTGCCAGTGTGAAAATTCTTATTGGATAAACTCGATAAAACCTTTCCCTGACCTGGGAATCGAACCCAGGACCTCATGTTTCGCAGTAGCGCTTGCAACTAAACCAACGACGCAGTCTATAATGTTTATTTATCATGATGCAAATTGTATAAGTAATTCGGGATTGAAAAATTACCTTTGCAGAAATGTACATTCTGCAAAGGTAATTTTTCAATCCCGAGTAAATAGACCTTAAGTAGTTTTTTTTTTTAAATAAAACGTTGCCCCACACTAGGAACCACTCCTGTATCGTGGGTGCGTTTACAAACATTTAAACTCACATACACAAACAGCCAGACCCGGAACAGCTACCTATAGGTCATACAAATATTTGTTCCGTGCGGAACGATGGGGATCCGTGGGATCGAACCCACAACACGCGCCGCAGCAGCCAATGGCTCTACCACTGCGCCAACCGTGTCGTCAAATAAGTAAATAGGTATGTCAATTTTTTTTACAACATTCTATTCCCTCATTAGCACATTATTTGCAGACACGACAGTTACCTACAGACTTTCACTACTACACACTTTCTCCTCTTTGTTATTGATACAATAAATTCATCAAGAATATATGTATAGGGTCAAACGAAATAAGATTGCGAAATTATACAGCCGTGGTGGGTGTGAACACACACACACACACCTTTAAAAACTAATTTCCTAAACCCATACAGGTACTATGCGAAACTAGCTGGTGATACAGTATACTGGTTTAGTAGGTACTAAAATGTGTATACATGTTAATTTAAGGATTTATTTTTAGATGAAGCTAGATTTCCTAAACCCACACAGGTATTATGAGATAGTAACTGGTGCTACAGGTACCTACCGGTTTACTAGGGGTACTAAAATGTGTTTTTATATTGTATAATTTATTTCCAGATAATAGAATAGCTTCATCTGGAAATATTTTTCTTCCAGATGAAGCTATTCCTCCTCCTTCTATAACCTTCTTTTATCTTCCAGCCAGACGATTGTCAGTCAACGGTTTTTTATAATCTCTTCTAAATATGAATTGTTATTAATCTCATTGATATACCATAAACTTTACGATCCAAGAAGGTTCGAATGCTCACAGCACTTACACACAGTGTTCAAAACTGTCTCCAAATTCTACGGATCTCCCAGTTTAATGTGTATATTATTCTACTACACCAACGCCTTTTCTATGTTACTATAATGTATGCATATTGCATACACGCACACTGCATTCAGCAACAAACTTTCAGCATAATTTTAAGGAGTACATAGTATAATTCAACTGTGTTTTCAATAGAAACATAAACACTACCAACCAATTAAAACGGGTTAATATTTTTTTTTTTTTTTTTTTTTAAAGAAAACGTTGCCCCACACTAGGAATTTCTCCTGTATCGTGGGTGCGTTTACAAACATTTAAACTCACATACACAAACAGCCAGACCCGGAACAACTACCTGTAGGCCATACAAATATTTGTTCCGTGTGGGGATCGAACCCACAACACGCGGCGCAGCAGCCGATGGCTCAACAACCGCGCCAACCGTGTCGTCATTTCATATTGTATTAATTAAGTCCATAATATTTAGCATTATGCTACTAATGCTGACCAAAGTTTCTTTACAATTGCCCAGGCAACAATTATAAATAAGCAAGATAATAATAAACAAGACTGTAAAATGTACGATAGGAACTCTGTAATTCGGCGTGATCCGAACGCTAACAAACGAAGTCCTTGAATAAGGTACCGAAACTACGAAATGTTCTCGAAATCTTTTTGGAGATATTTTTTCTGGAAGTTCCTCTGCCAATTTGCATCTGTGCGCTCGTCTGATATTTTAATTTGATGGCTATAGAACTTAAAAACATAAATAGTTAGTTGGTGTTAGCCGAAATTCCTTCATGCATCGGAAAAGCACGTTAAGCCGTTGATCCTGGCTGTCAGTCGTATATCTGTCACAATCGTTTCGGGTAGTCAGAAGTTCGAAATACTGACAACCAGTCTAACCAAAGGGAGTCATAGCAGTCGTTCCACGTAAAAAAAACTGGCATTCAGATGTATCCAATAAGAATGAAAACCAATCTGCACGGAATGATTATCAAATAAGTACTTTCGTCACAATTATGGAAGGAAGTATCTCTAAATCCATATAATCTTTATGGAGTAATCTCACAAAATAAGTCTGCGATTACACCAAAAACAAATTCTCAAATCGATCTAATGCCACACGCGAATAAAACCAATCTTTTTTTAAACGAAACCAAACTGAGTCAATTCAATGTACATTTAATTTTCTACGAGGCTCCTGTTTCATCGAACGTGAGCAAAACCAAAATGGCCGACGCAAGTCATTTCGTTAATTGGGATAGAAACCAAGGCCAGATGTGCAATATCGACGGCGATTTTTTTCATAATTGCAGGACAGACCCCGGCGAATTAACCCGAATCTCTCGTCTCCAACATTTAGGAACCCTCATATATTACACCCTATGAACTATTTTCTTCCTCAGCTGTAGATACCTCTCATTTAATCTTATGGATTGTAATCTTAGGGATATTGAAGAGAAAATTGGTTGCACAGAACTTTCTGTCGTACTTAGAGTTTATTTACAGCTTTATGATTTGGAAAATTGAAGGTTTTATATTCAAATTATTTTTTTGTCTTTAAGGACCATTTTAGGAATACTCAAAAAAGTTAAACGTTTATATGCCCGACAATTTACAGCCCTGAGAACATAAGACCCAGTTTACATGGATGCTTACTAACGTAGCGTTAAAAAAACTGCTGGATGTTTAACTCACAGAATTGAGCTGAGTGTAGAGTACCCAACAGAGCTCATTTCTTATGCGTTTTAAACGCTTTTTTTGGATTTTCAAGTCTCGTTGCTAAGCTCAGCGAAAATTCATTGCGAGGTAAGAAAACGTCGCATTATAAAGCACCCGTGCGTACGTAGGCTTGAAGCACATACGCTATAAAAAAATAAAAAAAACATTCAAGATTCTTTACGGCCATAAAGTCTCAACGTTATGTTAAAATGTGACGTCACACAGTTCTCATTCTTTTATCATACTCAGTTCTATTCAACACAATACAGGGTAATCCACTGCAGTAGCGATTTATTTAACCGCTATTGAGAAACTTAAATCATATTTATTGTCCAGCTATATGCGTATTCTGTATCACAGCTAATGTTCTTGGCACTGGACCAGAAATAACTAAATTACATCTTAGTGGTATAATTTGTAAGAACGAAAAGTAACGCGGTTCCGTTTGACGCATAGTCATATTTTTTTGCCTCGGAACATAACAGTAACTGGGCTAGTTTTTTTTTTTCTGATGGAGCAGGCGGCCTGTAATTTTATTTAGATCACATTTTAAATATTCGTCTCGGATTTTTTCAAGAACTAAAGCTTGTTGGATGCTAATGAGAATGGACCAGTATCGAGTGACAAAAATACTAATGAGCTTTTAATATTTAGGTACTTTATTATTAAAACCTTGCCCCACACAAGCGATTTCTCCTGCATTGTGGGCGTGTTTACAAACACACATAAAAATTTAAACTCACATACAGTCAGACCCGGACCAACTACTTGTAGGCCATATAAATATTTGTGCCGTGCGGGATCAAACTCAACACGCAGCGCAGCAGCCAAGCACTTAGCCACTGCGCCAACCGTGAAAAATTGTCTGTAAATGATACTATGTTTTGATAACTTTATGCTTTTGTTTTAGGTTTAATTTTACATGGTTTACCGCGAACAAAATACAATTACAAATCTTCATAACTTCCAACTATGTAGTTAACACTATATCGCTAATATTGTGCTTTGTCAATAATAAATCGATTTTCGATTACTGCTCTGCACTAAAAGAGGGTGTTAAACATAATATTCTCAGATACCGTTGCCTATCTGTGCGAGACTATAAAATGCGAAGCAGTGATGTTCATAAAGACGACACTCAGGTGATTGATCGATGCCGATTGATATATTTCCGTGTGCTTTGCGTAGATACCGGTACAGAATACTGTTGGGAATTTAAATGATATAGGAAGACGTTATTTAAAATAACTTTAGTAGTCATTTTAAATTGTCAAGCAATAAAAGCACCATTTGCTTTGCAGGCAAACTTTAATAGGTATTGCAAGAGTTTAAAGACTAGTTTAAAAAAACAGAAAAAGTAGTTTTATTTAAAATTGATTATTAATAGTTATTTATAGAACGAGCAGTCACTTGAAGATGTTAACTGTGAACTTAAAATCAAAACCGACACAACAATTGAAATGTCAATCCACCGAAGTTTTAAATCGAATAAAAGTGGAGATTACATCTTTAGAGTGGAGAGCGATGTCAAATTGAATAAGCATACATTTCCCTAAGAGGAGGACATCATCGTTCCGAGAATTCTATTGTCAGTGTGAGGTATAATAAAAATTTGAATACCAGATGTCGGAAAGCATAGAATTTTATTGGTTTTAAATTATTCTTTTCTGATATTTGTTCTTGAAATGCATAGAGGAATTAATATGGGAATGATCAGATTCATTGTATTGCAAGCAGCAACTAAGTCTGAAAATACAATAAATCACCAATAAGCTTCTAAAAGCATGCTGTGTCTATCGTATTATATTGTACTCTATTCTTATATCATATTGCTTGTTTTATTATTATAAACAGTTTAACATTTGTGGATAGGTCAATAAATAAATAAATAAATAAAAACGATTCAAATTCTAGTAACGTCGCATAGTTCAAGAAGGATTCGGAAAAGTAGAATTTGAAGAAATGTCAGTAAGGCTAGTACATAATGACCTTGCCGTTTCATAAGATCTTAAACCTGCTATTGAACTTCATTATTTTTACACTCTATGAGATTTCATTATCATCAAGGAAAAGCTCCGAAAACATCATATTATGAGTGTCAATGTTACGTGATATCAATTTCGCGGTCAACATAGAAATAATTTCAATGACAAATCAATAGGAATTCATGAGCCTCTCAATCATCCACATAATTGCTTATTCAAGCGGATATTTACACAATATTGTGGACAACATCTATAATTAATAATGATCATCACATAGGACAAGACAACAATTAGCGCATTGTAAATTGTTCCCGGAACTTATCCAATCATAGTTTAAAATTAATCCGCTCCACTTAATGGTAATTGCGATGTGCTCAGCATTGACAATATCATAATCATATAAGCCTACCATCAAAATTGAACAATGTTATGAAAATGTAAATGTTAAAAGTAGTGGGATAAGCTCAATACATCTGGAATAAAACCACTGAATTGCTTCGTTATATTTGTGTTCTTTATATTTTTCGTCTTCACTTCTAACGACATGCATTTTTCTTTCTCACAACCCTCGTCTCCTGTTACTTATTCTTTGTTTTAAACATTTGTTTAGTATCTCTTTCATCATCATCATCATCAGGCTATACTAGTCCACTGCTGGACATAGCCCTCTCCTAATGAGCGCCATAGCGCCCTGTCTTCAGCTTGCCGCATCCAGCATCTGCCTGTATCCAGTATCTCTTTCACTCCTTGACTATTTTATTCTGTATGTATTGTATTAAGTATATCAGTCATCTAGTACCCATAACACAAGCTCTACTTAGCTTGGGGCTAGATGATGCTGTGTGGATTGTCCAGCAATATTTATTTATTTATTATTATTATTCTTTCACTCGTTTATGCTTCACAGCTGTTATTCATCTATGTATTCCCTATACTACACCTCGGCCATTTTGAAATCTAAATACTCAAACGTTTTTTTTCCACACAGTACATCTTCCTAATTAGTTACATTAGTTAGAACTTCGCAAACTTGCTTTTTTCGGTGTTTTGTTATCTGTTTCTTTACACTGATTACCATCATTACATGGTCCCCCTTCAAACAGATTTTGATCTCAATTTAATGAAGTTTAATGTCCTCTATATTTTCTTAACTTAATAATTACACTAGTTTCTTTAACATTAACATTTCTAAGATCATTATGTAGATGATTAATGACAAACCAGTTTGATGATTAATGTCGTTTGGTGGAAAATTAATTAATCTGTGAATTTATGATATTGATAACCTACTAAGATTTGACATTTAAATCGTCATAATGTCATTAGTAACTTTAGTAGGTCGATTACCTAATAACCCAGTTACTTGATTGGTAACTCGATCCGAAAGAGTTAATAAAAACCCTGTCATAATACGTAATAAAATAACCTTCCAAGAACGTGTCAATCGTCAGAATGTGGTTGAAATCAAATTAATTTAATATTAGGTATAAATTACACCTCAATACATATTTCTGTCTAAGCATACTGTTTGGATCTCACACTATAAATCAAAATATCCGTAACGAGCCTTTGCCTTGGCCCTTGATATCTCCATGACGTCATTTGTTTGCCAAACATTAGCTAATCCATCATAGCTCTCAAAACATCGAGTCACTTTACACAAGACAGTATCGTCATCGCATTCTAAGCTAGCAATAAATTCCATAATGCTTAATACTCTATAAAATTTTAATTCCTTATCTGTATCCGTTTTATTAAGTTTATCACGTGTGCTGTCAACATTGTGTTTATCCCTCTGACCTTGAATGGCCTTGGCATAGCTTAATAAAAAAATATGAATTAAGCTTAAAAAATACTCGTACTTTTCAAACATTACGGTAACAATTGACAAACAAAATTATCACATGGTGATTCATGGTTTCATACCCATAACTTGACTTTATTTCATAATGGCGTCCGAGAATCAACAAGCGCTAAGGAGTCATCTGCAGATCCGATTGATATCAGTTCGAATGCATTCGAGACTGAACTGCACGGTTGGCGCAGTGGCTGAGCGATCGACTGCTGCGCCGCGTGTCGTGGGTACGATTCCCGCACGGAACAAATATGTGTATGGCCTACAGGTTGTTGTTCTGAGTCTGGCTGTTTGTGTATGTGAGTTTGAATGTTTGTAAACGCACCCACGATTTAGGAGAAATTCCTAGTGTGGGGCAACATTTTTTTCTAAAGAAAAAAAGAAAAAAAAAGACTGTACCTAATATTATCACATCTTTGGGAAAGCCTGCCCAGACAGTGGACAGGGCGATTGGGTTTTCATCTACGGCTCTCGCTTACTCATCTATCATATTTTCGTTGCTTATCTCAAAGCCATTGGACCTGCCAAATACTTCGTGGTCTAAATTATTAGTTTCATAGTGAATCCAAGCCAATAACTCAGTATCAATTATCAGATACTTATTATTGTGGACTCCGGACATTACCAAGTATTATTCTTCCTAAATGACACATTCATACCTAATCACCAAAGAGATAGTTGCCGTGCAATTTTACGGGCAAGATAAATTCACAATTACGTAGATACGACTGAGTCACAGCATTTAACAGCGACCTTCAGTACAAATTTAAATTATGCTTCATAATAATATGTTTGGTAAAATAATGTCAACGTCCCGCTTTGAACTCTATAATGAGGAAAAGTTTCTATGATCTACCTCCAAAAACCAGAGACAAGAATTACCATAATTGTGTTCTAAACCACCACAACTTCACATAACAAAACACAACAAACATAAATCCTTTGTTACAGTCCCGTACTCAAAAAGTTTCGCATAATAACTTCGAAATACCTGTGCGAAAAATATCCACACATCTTATCTACCGGGGAGTAGTATGGAAACCATTAATAATGATAACACATCCGTTCCACCTATTTCAGCACTCCGGATGGGCCTGTCCGAAGTTGGGGATCCGATTACGGAATGAATGTATCACCCCATATCAACCTGTGAAGCTTACTTACTTCATCCAACTTTCAATGACATGCAAGATAAAATCAGGTTTCAATTGGAATTTTTCGCAACATAATGCAAATATGTTTGGAAAGCGAAATTAGAGTGTCGAATTTCTGAAGTTGTTAGTATACGGTTGATGTTTTGTGTTATGGGGTGATGCTGGCGTATAAATGAAAGTGTTCCTTTGTTCAGGATTGACTTAGAGAACAGATTGAGAACAGAGGGGAACTGAGACCATTGGTCCATTCTGGAATTCACTGAGCTTGCAGTGTTGCCTTGTTGAATGAAACGTAATTTTTATTATTGAGCCCGTCGACGATGAAAACATTTTTAATTTTCCGTGGTTCATTTCTTGACGAATTTATTTATACATTTAATTGATGCGATAACGCACTGCGTATCCTCAAACGCCACTGCGTTTGCCGTAAGGCAGCAATCAATTTTTGACGACACGGTTGGCGCAGAGCTGCGCAGGCTGCTGCGCTGAGAGTAGGGGGTTCGATCCCAGCACGGAAAAAATATTTGTATGGCCTACAGGTAGTTCTTCCGGGTCTGGCTGTTTGTGTATGCGAGTTTAAATGTTTGTAAACGCACCCACAATACAGGAGAAATTCCTAGTGTGGGGAAACGTTTAAAAAAAAAAATCGGTAAAACGTTTTCAAAGGTATGCTAAGACCAGACAGACCTAATTTCTTTTATGCGTCCTTTTCTTTTTGCATTCATTACTAAAACGTTCATAACCCAGCATATTTAAACAGACACTCATCCCACCCACATAACCTACAAAACACACCAGTATTTCATAGAAAACCATCTGTTTATGCAACTGCGTCAACAGACTGCGCCGATAAGTTCAAATATTTGATCTAAGATTATTCGAACGAGCGCCACGCTTCGCTTTGTGGGAAATAAATGTATTGGATGGCTCATTGTAAGTTAAAAAGACGAGAATGAGAACACACAGTAATAAGTCGGATGACTAAGCTTCTTTGACCTTTGCTCGGTAGACAGAATTTCAAGTGGGATCATCATTTATGCGGCAGCACTTCGATTGCAATGTTTGTGCATGAGAGATTCGTGTTTGTGGACGGACCTACTGCGACGGAGTCGAATTTCCTAGTATGACGTTTGAAATTCGTGACTTCTCAGTACTTAGTTTGTATATGGGCAGAAGAAAGTTTCTCGCTAATTGGATTAGCCTTTTTTGTGTAAAGCTGGCACGTATGTACCTACCACGTGATTCTTAAATAATTTCGACCTCTTTTTTTTTCGAATAATCGATACATAATGTACATTGTACATGCAGTAATCATGCTTGCAGGCTTACATAAACTCATTTCTTTTAGCACGGGGGTAGGCAGAAATTGCAGAACCCCACCTGGTACGATCTTACATAATCCTTCTTCCCCCCCCCCACTCCCCTCCTCTCCTCTTCTTTTCTTTCTTCCTTTTACTTAAAATAATTAGTGTCTCCTACAAAACTAAGTCCACGACCATCAACCATTCGATCATCTACTACATAATTTTCATCCTATTTCCACCGAATCAGTTAACCTGATATCCGGATCACAGATGCGTTTACAGACACAAATCTCTCATGTTCAAACACTCAGTCCCGGAACAACTATCTGTATGCCAAACAAATATTGGCAGGGTGGAAGCCAATAGCTCAGCTGCTGTGCTAAACGAGCCATCTACTTTTGTTCAGAACAATATCCTTAAGTATTCAGACTACTACTACTTCAGTCGTTTGCTTTCTGCTGAGCGTTTAGTGATGTGCCCAACTAAACTTTTTGACGATCTCTCTCCGTGTGTGAAGATCTTAGACCTGTTGTAATGTGTCGGAGATATTGGTATCAAAATCAGGCAGAGCAAGAGAGTTTTATGATTATTTTATAAGAGGTTTTGTATCCCCCTTATTATTAAACACGGGAGTGTCTTTTTTTCTCTTGTTTGATTTTTTTTTGTTTTTAGCCTACTCTGTCGCACTGCCGGGAAAAGTCCCCCAAGTCTTTACAAGTACTCTTTTCCTTCAAAAATACGGGTAAATCATCAAGATTTTTATTCTAGCTGTCACTTTACTCCGTGTGTTATTATTAAAGGGATTTGTATATTGATCCTAAAGTATCTATTAAGCAGTTAAACCTTTAACATATAGCAACAAATTCGGCTGTATCTTCTTTGGCATAAAACATATGATTTTCGAATAATACGAGTATTATCTGCTATAATCCAAACATTCCCACCATTTTCCAATCCATGAAACTGGATCCCTAAACAGACTAATCGAACTAAGTCATTAGCTACTGTTCGGCAAAACCCGTAATAACAATGTACTGTATTTACAAACACTAATATGGTTAGAAATTAGAACTAATTAGCTTTTCACACTCTCATACAGTATACAGTTTGTTTACTTTTGTTGGTTCAGTGTTTACTTTTGTTGTGTGTATCATTAGCCGACCCTTTCTATTTATGTTGAGGTTGGCTTCCACCCGAATCTGATGCAACTGAGTACGTCCACTGCTGGACATAGCCTCCCCCTAAGAATTCCCTACCGATAATTCCTGCATTGCACTCATCCATAGGTTTCCAGCGATCTTCACTAGATAAGCTAACTATCTTGTGGAGGCTTACCCACGCTGTATTTTCCGGAACGCAATCGCCACCCAAGAACCCTTTTCCATCGGTTCTGCCAGCAATGTGCCCAGCTCACTGCCACTTACGTTTGGCAAATCTTCAGGCTATTTCGTATGCTTTTGTTTTCATGCGAATCTCTTACTTCTCTCTCTCTCTTTCTCTCTCTTTGAGTATTTAGCCACGGACCCATTCTCCAACTTGCAACTCTTTTATTAAAAAAATGCGATCAATCATCAATATGTCGGCCAAGTGTGGTTTTGGAAGAAATTTTTCTCTTGGAGGAGCTGTTGAAAGGCGTTCAGTAGACTTTGATTGACTATTAACCCAATTACGACCCTACCTTTCTGTTGTGATCAAGATAAACAGTAATGCGATGCACAAATTGCAATATAAACTCGTGTTCAGAATAACCTAGTTAACGAAAAATCTTTAATCAACTTAGTATTTTCCCAGCTCAGTTAATAAAGTCCGTACAGTCATTAGTGAGCGCTCGTCCACATTATTGGGCCGTAATATTATTATACGCTGTGAGGTTCCTGGCTAACGTCACAAAACGTCCCCGTCTTTACGTTTAGCAGTAGGTACTGTAAAACCTATAAACCTTCTTGGATATTTAATTAATGAATTGAATGACGTATAAAGATGATTGACATAATTATTATTTTTGACATAATGTGTTGTATAGCTTCAGGTTCTTCAAACCTATCAGACAGACGTGTTGCTGGGGAGTTTGTTCCTCCACTTCTTCTTCCCAGCAAAAACACTAGGAAGTGGTGAAGGGTGGGCGTTTTGGGGGACTGTCTTATGTAAACGTCTTTGACGTTCAAAAAGTGCTGATTCTCAGCCTAATTTGAATAAATGAATTTTGATTTTGATATTGATTAGTTATGTTATGAGATGAACACTAATTCATATTTAGAATAAGAAGAGATAAGACCAAAGGCCATTGGTTGACAAGTGGTTTCTGTGATGGAATCACGGAAGAGTAACGTAAATGTATGAGTTATGAATAATTATGGGGTCACTTTTGGGGGAAAATAAAGAGCAAGGTTTGCAAACTAAATATCAAATAAAAGAAGTTTTGTGAGGTCTCAAGTATTTTTTAAGTTATTGAGGAAATTAAACAAACTTACATTTGCAGTTTTAACATATGAAAAAATATGTTTCACGACTACAATATTGATTTGGTTCTTGGCGTTAAAACAAAACCATGGTAGACATATTCATCATACGGGACCAACTCGTACTAACTGTCCTTCGTTATGTCATAAAGATTAAGACATGAACTTATAAACTTTTCCCCGTGGGGGTAAGCAGAAACTACAGAACGCCACCTATTCCGATCCTTACATACTCCTTTTGCTTCGTTTACGTTCATACATGAACTATTAGACTGTTACTAACTTACATAACTAGTTTTCCAATCTACAAACACCTATTTAACTTCGACCCCATGAACTTGCCAACAGCTAATTTCAACACATCAATTACACCAACATGTGCAACGTTCGTCCAGAGTTTCAGACTTTTACTTGATTAATTAACCCTGTAAACGCGTACGGGGGATGAATTTAGTGGGTCGTGTCACTGCATACATATTAAAGGAGTTTACATAGGTTGCCCGGTTTGTGCGGAAGTGTCCCCATCTGAGTTACGGCGTCTTTTTAGGGTTGAATATTGTGTTGAATATGGATGTACAGGTTGACGTTGTGGTTTATTATTGTGTAGATTTGTATGTAAGTGGTTGAAAATACCATATTATATTGGATTTTCCTATTAGGAATGTCTCAGCACCAGCCCGTAGTCTGCATGTGTGCCCGGTTAGTGGCAATAGGTGCCCATTATCGCCCCCTAATACGTGGGATTTAAATATACCTGCTGAAATATGGGAGTATTGTGGTACATCTCTGCCTAACCCGTCGTGGAAATACAGGCGCGATGTTAAGTTATGTATATTATGGTACAAGAATACTACATTTAACAAAGATGTTACTCTTAGGTACTTGTTTGCGAGACTATCTATCATAGGTTTATACCTAATGGTTTAAACAGATGCATTAAAATAACGAGACTCGCATTCACAGTTCGCATAAGTAGTCAAATGTAGTATCTAAGTACCTAAAACATGGCGTATGGACAATTTATTGTAATAAACCAACATAAATCGACGAAACGCCAGTATTATTATACGAATTACAAAGTCATTCTCCTATGTAAATATGCGCATACATTTAAGTTACAATAGAATGAATGAACACTGTTCTAGTGGGAACCGTTTAAATTGAGCGCCAATTTTATAACGTGGCACTGTTGTTACTCTATTTAATGAAAAGAAAGAAAGAAAGAAAAAACGTTTATTTTGCAAAGACACACAATGACAATACTCAAAAAATAGATACAAAAATAACTAAAAAAATATGTGCCGTTACTACTTCTGCGCCAAATGGGTCCACTTCGTCAAAAACGACAGACATCTAGTGTCTGACACTGGTATTTTACTGTACCTGAGGCTGTGAGATGTCGCGGATGCAATGCAGTTTAGGGTTACCTGACAGTAGAGACTTCGCAAAAATATAAATGTAGGTATTGATGCTTATATCGTTATTTTTAGGCGATACATAATATTTCAATGTTTCGATATCAAAATAACATGCTTAAAAAAACATAACGAAATGATATTTTTTTACTTACTAAAAAACACACTAGCTCTACAGGAGTAACGATCCGTTAAAAATAATCAGAACTCAATAAGCTTGTCCAAATAATATAGATTTATTTTTCTGGAATATACACGAAAGCGATATCAATATGTTTTAAATTATGTATAGGTATCAATACTTTTTAAGATTTCCCCAGATCCCTAAATACCTAAAAACCTTAGTTGTACTACTAGAGTAATCAAAACAATATTTTCATAGTTTCTAACTATGCGTTATTTCTTTGGACATTGCTCTGTTGCTTGGCGCACTGCAGTGGCTAAGGAATTGTCTACAGGCAAAACAAAAACAGTATATCTAGCTCACATAGGGATAGTTTGTCTAGATGTTCGTAACTAGAACTCATCCACGATTCAGGAGATTCCAGGTTAGGTTCAAATAAGCAATGCCTCTTACGAAAAAAACAAAAGGTGTCTCGTCTCATCCACTTGAAATCAGAACATAAATATTTATATAACATTATACCTGTAGGCTCAATTTACACCGTCGCAGAATGGAATGGAAGCGACTTTTTACAAAGAAATTGTACATAGCATAATGAACTTTATTACCGACAGTAGTTAGGGAAATTCTCGAGAATGCGCGAGGATTCCCCGGAAGACGTGCGACCTTTTATTGGCTCCTATTTAGTTTGTATGTTATACAATTGACATAAAATTCATAATGCTATGTACAATTTCTTTGCAAAAAGTCGTTTCCATTCCATTCCTCGGCTGTGTAAATTGAGCCTTAGATACTAATAACACAAACTGCCAATACACGTGGATTAGGTCACTGGCACTCACTATTACGTCATTTTAATATTATGTACAGTTTAATACCTGGTTCCTTAGAAACGTGTAGCTGCGTACAAAAAGAAAGAAAGAAAAAATCTCAATGTCAGATCAGACGGGTGTCTCGAGTAGGTACCTACTGAGATATTAAAATTGTCTCGGGAGAATTGGTAACGTCTTTTCTGGGCTTATCATGCGTGTTCGTTACGAGATAGAGATAACATTCAAGCAGAAAATGGATAGGTATTGGAATGAAATGGTGAGAAAAATGTTTGTGTTCAAAACGATGGCATTACAGGGTTTAACACATCATATGCAGTTCCATCAAGCACATTTGAGTTAGTATCTGATGAAAATCTGTTAGAAATTACAGTTTTTTTTTTAATTAAAAATAATATCTCCAGCCCTTCACCATCCCACTAAAGGACAAAGGCCTCTTCTCATACATATCTCGCTCAAGGCGAGATGGCGATTACAGATGAATTGGAAGTCAATGTTCCTTTACGGAGTTATCCTTTACGTTTCAGTTATGTCTCAGAAAAACTTAAAAAATACCCACACATGAATTCATAAAATTATTTAAGTAGACCTGCAGTGTTCTGTTTTAACCCTTCTAATGTATGGATGTGTTACATATCACGGGTCAAGGGTACATAACCCTGAAGGGACCAAAACATAATTTAAAATTAAATCGGTATTCAGTTCCGTGATGAAGGAAAATAGCGTGAGGGTATTCGAATGTTAATAATTTAGAAACTTTGTTACATCAAGGCAGCGGGACGTTGGTGAAAATCAAGGTTATGTGCTTCCTTAACTATTTTAATTTCAAAGGGATAGAATAAAAAATTAGTACCTATGTAAGAGGAAGGTCTGAAAATGGCGCCGCTGATCGTGAATATGTGTGGAAATCATTTTTTTTGTACTGGCATGTGATTCGGAGGAATGAGGAACATGTCGTGAGGATAGTGACGACCAATGTGGCGCGGCGGGCGTAGGTCCGCCTGCGACGCAAGAGGTTGCAGGTTCGATCCCCGCCTTGGGACAAATGTTTGTACGATCTACAAATATTTGTTCCGGGTGTTCTGGGTATTTGCTATGTATAATAAAAATATCTATCTATGTAATGTATTGTATTAGGAGCTTGTGTTATGGGTACTAGATGACTGATATCATCTAGTACCCATAACACAAGCTCTGCTTAGCTTGGGGCTAGATGATGCTGTGTGGATTGTCCAGCAATATTTATTTATTTTATAGTTTTGAGGTAAGGGAAGGGTTTTAAAAATAGAGGAAGACCAAGGAAACTATGTATGGAATGTGTGGAAATTAAGACGCTAGAAGGGAGGTGACAAATAGAGATAGTATAGAAGAAGAAGACATGGAAGATAAAGACTAGATATTTTTCTTTTTCCTTTTTGGTAGTTAAAGTTGATTTGAACAACGAAATTGTATGTGGTCTAAAATACACTTAAATGTATAAAATGATGAGATAAGACCGTACTTAACAAGACTGTTGTTGGTAAATATTAAAGTAAAGAGTCACATTATGCAATGATATATTTAAACTTAACGTCATTAAAATTAGGTACCTAAGCGTTGTATTTAGTTAAAAATAACAATGGCTGTTTCCAATGAGTGCACAGTAGGTAAATGTAATTCGTTCGGGGTCAGAAAAGGTCATGGTGAATAGATTATTTTTACTTTGAATTAATTCTATATGCAAGAACCCGAATTTTTCGTCAAAGAACAAACAATAAGTTTATATGTATACTTAGTTACGGTATTAAGTTTCAGTTTTGATTTGAATTTTGAACGAAAATAAAAACCTAAACAAAATTTACATACATACTTAAAAATTAAGATAAGTATTATTCGAATAAAAACTTCTTATAGGTGACAGGAAAATAGCAATACATTATTTCTTTTTTCTATAAAAAACGTTGCCCCACACTAAGACTTTTCTCCTGTGTCGTGGGTTTTAAACGTTTATAAACATTTAAGTCACATACACGAACAGTCAGACACGGAACAACTGCCTGTAGGCCATACAAATATTTGTTCCGTGCGGGAATCGAACCCGCGACACGCGGTGCAACAGTCGATCGCTCAGCCACTGCGCCAAACGTGCCGTCATTCAAGATTTTTTTTAAACACACACCGTAATAGAATTACCTACAAACTTTCAAAAACAAAATTGCAAAAATACAACTAACTACCCATTTCAATTGACACGTTCTATTCGCGGGGCGAGCCAAGTATTAAGTATTCGGTTTATCCATCTGCAATTTCTCAGTACCAGCAATATGCTACTTACATGTCAGATAAATAGAACACTTTTCTTTTAAGATACGCCTCTGCCCAACCCTTCGAAGAAAAGAGGCGTCATGTTACCTTAAATTGGCAATAAAAAAAATACGATAAAAATATTCAGTTAACACTTGATATGTCAACTTGTATTACCATAATTACAATGCTTTCTTTATTATTATACTCATTGACAGCGGACACACATGAATTTAGAACATCACAAGAAACCCGATATCTTTGCATCACACGATTCCATTGAGAAAGTCCAAGGCAGTTAAGAGCCGGTATAAACTAAAATTGCCAAACATATCTAATATTGATTAAACATAAAAAAAGTCCAGAATATGGAATAATTGTGTGCGTACAACTTACTATATATGTATATATCTATTTTAATGAGTTTTAATGGATCACAATTTATACAAAAATATCTCAATAGAAAAAAATAAACTATCATCACGAACTTTCCGCTACATTAACTGAATATAAAAATAATATATTTAGGCTTATTAATTAGATAATTATGTATTTTGTTTTAATAATATAAATAGTCTGAAAAATAAATAAATAATGAACTATTTAACGTCGTAGTCAGATCATACAATTAATTATTTCATAGAGTAGACAGTTCTTACATAAAACATTTCAAGCAAGAAGAGAATTTTCCATGTGTATGCGCGCTCTTAACCCGACCGGAACCGGCTTGCCGGGACAGACGCAGCATTGTATGCTAATGCATCCATTGAGAACGGATCAATCAAGCGAAATGAATATTATATCGGGTGCACACCGCTCGGTTCTGTTCGACCGTTTTTTGGGGATTGTATTCCATTTCCGTGTGTTAAATGGACATGTTGATTTCGATGTTTTTTTGTTTCATTGTGAAATAAAACGCTCAATGTTATGTGATTTTGGGATGTTTTAAACATAATGTTTCGTAGTTTTTACTTCGCATTATTTTGTGCTATGTGTTTTAGATGATAAATAGAAAAGGGAAAAATGGGGCTTATCAGTGATGCCACAACAAAGTTGTTGTTGTTACAAAGTTGTTGGCCCTTCGTAGTAAAATAAGAAACTAGGTAAGTTCCTAGTTTCCTACTTTACTACGAAGGTCCAATAAACACCTGGTTATCTTAAATAATGCTGCCGTGTTTTATAGACAAAAAGGTTTTAATTAAACTTTATGTAATATTATGACAAGTAAAATAATATAAATGTACACAAGCTGCCTTCGATTTAATTGCCCACCTGCACGTTATAAAAACTATATTAATTTACACATAGCTAACTTGGCGGGTATTTTTTGCAAGTTCTTAGAGCGTGGAACGCATTTTAACATAATAAAATAAGTAATTCAGTTATACACACTTCTAGCACACATTATAATTGTTTTTTTTTTTAATTATAAAATTCAAAAAAAATTAAATTATTTTGTAGTAAAATATATAAAATAGGGCGCTTTTATAATAAAATGTATTATTGTACGTGTTATACGAGTAGGTAAATAATGTTAATATCAAAGCTCTTCTTTTTTCTAAACCTTACTACTTAGTCGTTCCTAATACAAAGCAGAAGGAGTATTAAGGATCGAAGAAGGTTTTAGCCTAACCCCTGTGTAAAAAGCTTTACTTTATTTATGCCTTTTTGTAATCGTTTTCTTGCAATTAAATTCCTACCACGTTTTTAAATCGCCCATCTGTACACCGCTTTAGATGTCAAGTGGCGCTTAAACTTCGAAGACACAAAGTGAACTTGACACTATCGCCAATTTACATACTCGTGAACAGCATGCGTTGTTGTAAAAAGTTTTATTGCTTACGGAAACGGAAATCCGCCATTTAAAGTCGTACGGCATTAAACTTGTACCAAAATCGCGTGTGAAATCGGCAACTTTACTGTTCTGCATTATGAATAGACTCTTGACCGTGAGTTTATTGAACTCAGTTGAACTTACGAAAGTGAGCTTAGGCAAAAAACCTAGAGTTTTTTAAATGCAAAAAGCAGTTGTGTTGCAGATTTTTAACAGATTTATAACTTAATCTTCCTTATATTATGCATGTTATAAAGGCCTTGAGAACTTTTAGACAGCAAAGAACTCATCGATCCAAGTCTAAATTAAATCTAAATCAAAATAATGTAAAATTCGATTCCCACACGGAACAAATATTTGTATGGCCTACAGGTAGTTGTTCCGGGTCTGGCTGTTCCTGTATGTGACTTTAATGTTCATAAACGCACCCCCGACACAGGAGTAATACCTAGTGTGGGGCAACGTATTTTTTTAAACAAAAAAAATACCGGCAAAATATTTTTTTAATTACATATCGGTTATAAATCCCTTGATAACTTTTAGACAACAAATAATTATAACCCATGGACTCAGATCTAAAATTGAACTTAAAACAAAACCAAAAATATATCAGAACATAGTAACATTTACAAACCGGTACAAAATAAGTCAAAATAATATAAAAATAAGATGAAGCCAACAACAAGTCCGACCGGTTTTAAAGGAAACCGTAGACTGAGTATAGATATTAGTTTCAAAGGCTTTGCCACAAGACCTAGCTGTGGTGTGGCGATAGGGAAGCTGAGAATGTTGTACTAAGTTACGAATGTGTGTATCCCCCTTTTCACTGAGACAAAGCCGGCGTAAGATATGTTTGCCTTCGGTGTTAAGACTATGAAATACCTGCTGGATTTAGACATTCAGTGTAAGATTTGTAGGTCTATGCAATATAACATCATACTTGTTTTTCCAGAAGGGTAAGCCAGAGGTGCACTTTTAGCATACCCACATTTTGCCCATTATGTTTTAGTAACATTTAGGTAATAGGGGGGAAGTAAGAGTTAGTTTAAGAAACTTTAAGCACACAAATGTACAGAGGCGGAGTTAATGCCATAGGCATTTTCTACCAGTCAACCTTTGGGTGATGCAGAGACAAACAGTGCAATTATTACAAGAAAAGAAAAGGGATAAGAAATATATATATATATAGATTGTAAGCTGTAAATATAAATAAATATAAATATAAATATTGCTGGACAATCCACACAGCATCATCTAGCCCCAAGCTAAGCAGAGCTTGTGTTATGGGTACTAGATGACTGATATACTTAATACAATACATTACATAGATAGATATTTTTATTATATATAGCAAATACCCAGAACACCCGGAACAAATATTTGTAGATCGTACAAACATTTGTCCCAAGGCGGGAATCGAACCCGCAACCTCTTGCGTCGCAGGCGGACCTTCGCCCGCCGCGCCACATCGGTCGTCAAATATAATTCCTACATAGAATATAGTTAAGTTTATTGTCATCAAACGGGCACAAATCCAGGCTCTAGGTTGCTACTGAGAAATTCCAGTTGTAAAAACCCAATAACCCCTTTCCCGAGACGGTAATCGAGCACAAGGCATAATTCTCAACAGTAGTACTTACGACTTCTAGACCATATTATTTTGATAGAAAACCTGTTGACCAAAATACCGCAGCTTTAAAAAATCCATTTCCATCAGTGATATTATCAAAATGGTTCGAAGTATCGGTAACTACGTGTTTCCGATACAATTTAATCAGAGGAGCCATAAAATTAATACATACAACATTCATGTATCCAACACGATAACCAATTTGCAGTTACCGCGGTAATGAAGGAGCGAAACGGCAGAGTGAAGAACATAGTCAGCTGATGTTACGTGGCGGCTGATATTTATAACATAATGCCATGTATTTACATGACGGCGGCAACAGAGGAGTACCTAACGAGCTTCACGTTTGGTTGGTGTTCAAGACTAGACCAATGTGACACTTACTAACCACTAAATTAGACCCTCTATTCATTGAATATCTATCTAGGACTGACGTGACTACAAATCTGCAGTGGTATTATTTATGGGACAAGCCCGCCACACTATTCCAAAACCACTGCAACTCCTGAAAACCAAAATCAACAGTGGCGACCACCAGAAAAGCGTCGAGACAATGAAGCCCGACGAGTCCCGGAGAAACGATTCAACTGTCTTGGATCCCGCAACGAAATTAATCAGAAAAGAACAGCGGAGGAGTTAGAAAAATACATATTTTTCATTTTCTGCAGTGGTAACTTGGAACTGAGTTGTGGAGATAGGCAGTCGTTTCATGTTAAAAACTGGTATACAGCTACACTCATTTGTACTGGAAGCTGACCCCAACAAATTTGGGAAAAGGCTAGACTGGTGATGACTTCATTGAGTCAAAGGCCTTAGTAAAAACCAAATTCTAAACGACAAGGAGGAGCCAAATTAATACAAAGGGAAAAGGGTAGGCACGTAGCAACATCACTGATTACGAGTATCATGTCGTACGTGTAACAACACGGTAACAACAAGTGTAAAGAACAATGACCGATTAAGTAACCCCCCAAGGCTAAACAAACGAGAACTTCTTCAAGATTACGCATATTATGTGTACAGTAAGAAATTACGTGAAACACATTGGCCTGAATACTAATTTTGTTGGCACGTCAAACACACCGCGTAACGTTAATGTGTTCGGAGATGAAACTCGTGTCCCGTACAGTGAAGGTCGGTAGGTGTTAAGAGTATGTAGGTACCAGTGCATGTATCACAAGCATCGACAATGACCCAGTGACAAGGAAATCCAGTTTATGCTTAATGAATCCCAATTACGACGAAAATACGGCCAATTAACAGAATAATTCTTTAACCGCTTTTTGTAAAGCTGGTCTCACTGAATTGGTAATGTTGCGAAAGAACGCCTACTTGAAATAAAAGTTCCTCTGTTGGAATGATGAATAAATAATTCGTAATTTAATAAAGGTCGGAATTTGAGACATTGCGGAGTAAAAATTAAATAAATACTTACTTATCGCTGTGTCCAAAATCTTGGGGAATCTGTTTGAAATTGAAATAATAATAACTAGAATTCTCTAACGGTTTCGTTTGTGTGTAGGTCTGAAATTATCCTAGGACAATATAACAGTAGGATTTCAGTGGGCTTAAATTTAGAATAATTTGTTTTTGAGGATGACACTATGTATTCCTTCTGCCTCGTTGGTCTAGTGATCGCAAGAGTTACGCCTGAGCATGAGATACTGGGTTCGATTCCGCAAAGTGTAATTGGGACTTTACAATTAATTAATTATCAGTAACAGCCCATAGTAAAGATTTATGCGTGATTGGTGGCAATAGGCTCGCTTTCTTTTACATGGTACGTAACTGGCGAAAAGTGTACTATAACGAACACATCTGTTTAATCATATGGCAAATAGAGGCGTGATGTTATGTTTACTGCGAATTTGTTTTCTTTTTCATAGTCGGATTTTACCAGCTGGATAGCAGGACTGATCATTGTGTTAATCCTTAGAGGTATTGTATATGTCTAGCAAAGGACATGTTTCAATTCAAATGATGATGATATCAGACAGTAGCAATTACTATCCAGTTGTAGACTCAGTGTAAGAGATTACATATTAAGAACCTTATTACCTCAAAGATCAAAACAACTCGGCTTTTGTCAATCCAAGCACGACCGAAGATAGCGCCATATTGTACTGCGTAGAACATGCAGGAATCCCACGCGAGTAAGATAATGAAATTAATTCTACGCACGTGTGGGATCACCTTTAACGGTAAAAAGTTAAGTTAATTATTGTCAAGTATTTAGGGTAACGTAATACCTAAAGCGATAAGCATTTACTACGGTGCCGAATTAAGTAAGAGACTTTGTAATTTGAACAATAGCCTACAATTGGATCGCAACTTGGACTGATAGTAACTTGAGTTTTTGATAAAAAGGCAATTAAGTACAACTTTTTCCCATGGGGGTAGGCAGACACTACAGAACGCCACTTGCTACGATCACTAGCTACAATAGAAACGCCAAAAGGGGACATACACTGACTGACCTTATTGCTGACTTAATTAGGATTTTCTAATGATAATGTTAATAGTTATCTGCTTAAATTATGTTAGTAAAAAAAAAACTAAAGGTAAAAGGAGAGAGAATGCCTGTAATTGCCTGTATCCCAGTAGTGGGAACATTATTGTGTGATAAGATATGCTTCAGGAGTCACTCTGTTGTACTGATTACAGTATCGATAAGTTAGCGGAACATACATAAGATAATTATCAATGCGTAAATTACGTAAAGGTCACCTATTCAAGAATGAACCATGACAACGGTTGACCTTCAAGTAATAATTATAGAATATATGTATTTGCGTGATTGCCACGATGCACTATCTCTCTCCAAAGTACCAACAGTCCATCTAATAATATTAATCTAAACACATGATGACATACTACACTGCGTAGATCAAATGCTTGTATATACTAACAGATAGCGATAATAATCATGGAGATTAGTATTTAATTCACACAATTAAGACTAGAAGCGATATTGAGGTCATTCAAGAACTACTTATCGGCAGGATTAGTACTGCAGAATGTTTTAACAATCGACATACTTCTTTGGATATTTTTTATTAAATGCCAATTAAATGCTGGCATTGACATAACAAAATGTTGAATTAAATAATAAGTTAATACTAAATGTTATGGACCTGTTACTACGAGGTCGTCTAGTACAATGTAGCTGTTTCAACATATTAAACAAATAAAATAAATAATGCTGGACAATCCACTGGACATCAGCATCATCTAGTCCCAAGCTAAGCAGAGATTTTTTTATGGGTACTAGATGACTGATATACTTAATACAATACATTACATAGATAGATATTTTTTTCATACATAGCAAATACCCAGAACACCTGGAACAAATATTTGTAGATCGTACAAACGATTGTCCCAAGGCGGGAATCGAACCCGCAACCTCCTACGTCGCAGGCGGACCTTCACATCGGTCATCAAATTGACAACCACGGCATAAACACAATATTAAAACTATTATTAACACAACGTAACTCGTAGTTTGGCACTTAACATTTTAATCTGCAGCGAATAGTCATATTTCACGCAACCGTCTATTTTGCAGCAAATAAATTATATCGACAATGTACAGACGCCAGCTCACCAAGCAAAGTGTCAGATTTTCCCAATTGAACACGAACCTTATTTCTATTACGATAAAGTTGAAAAACAATCAAAGAAATCTGACACATTGGGGTAGCTTGATGTGCTGGCCTCTGTACAACAGCGCTATAATTAGCAAACACGTCGGAAATATTTGATATAGGCAGGCTACGTCACTTAATGAGCTAAACGGTACGGAATAATAATAAATAATAATAATAATATAATAATAATGCTGGACAATCCACACAGCATCATCTAGCCCCAAGCTAAGCAGAGCTTGTGTTATGGGTACTAGATGACTGATATACTTAATACAATACATTACATAGATAGATATTTTTATTATACATAGCAAATACCCAGAAAACCCGGAACAAATATTTGTAGATCGTACAAACATTTGTCCCAAGGCGGGAATCGAACCCGCAACCTCATGCGTCGCAGGCGGACCTTCGCCCGCCGCGCCACATCGGTCGTCTAGTCGGAATCCATTTGGGATTTCGTCCCTGTCTCTGTGGTTTTATTCTTCTGAGCCTTGTTGGGCAATACTAGCTGTAGGAATTATAGGTCAGTCGTCATCCCCGCGGCGTGCCAGTAACTTGTGTTCTAGATAGATTATGTAAGAAGCGTCACTGTGCTTATTATTAATATTTCATTTTTTAGGGTTCCGGGTGCCAACAGGATCCTATGACTAAAGCTTCGCTGTTTGTCCGTCTGCTTGTCAGCGGGCTGTATCTCATGGACCGTTACAGGTTGACAGTTATCATAATTCACAAAGTATGTATTTCTATTTCCGCTATAAAATAGATAGAATGGAATGAATGAAAGGCAGTTGCATGCAGCTGAGATGAGAATGCTAAGGGGGATGTGTGATGTTACGCGAATGGATAGAATAAGAAATGAGTATATAAGAGGAAGTCTGAAAGTGGCGCCTGTGACAGAGAAGTTGTATGGAAATCGGCTGTCATGGTATGGACACGTGATGCGAAGGAATGAGGATCATGTTGTGAGGAAAGTGTTGAGTATGAATGTAGAGGGTTACAAGAGTAGAGGGAGACCCAGGAAACGATGGATGGATTGTGTGAAAGTTGATATGGCTAAGAAGGAGGTGACTTCTGAGATGACGGGAAATAGAGATGTATGGAAGAAGAAGACATGCTGAAATTGGGATAAGGGCAAGAGGATGTTGCTATAAAATAGATAGAAAAATAAAATAAAAATGATGGTCCCATAGAAGAAGTGAATGTATCAAATATGAATAATAAGCACAGTCAGTGATAATTCTTAGATGCCCTCTGGACTCTAAGCATGTGGAAGTTTAAATTTTGCCTTGTTAGCATTATTGTTACCTGTAGTTACACTAACAAAAACTGTTCTTGTGTAGCCCACTTTTTATTTTATTGTATTTTATAGCGGCAATACAAATACACTCTCTGTGAATTATGACAGCTGACAACCTATTACAGTTCATGAGATACAGCTCGCTGACAGACAGACGGACGAACAGCGGAGGTTTAGTAATAGATCCCGTTAGCACCCTTAAGGTACGGTGCCCTAAAACCTGCACTTAAAAAAAACAGTAATAAACTATCAGTAACAGTACCTACCGTTTGTACTCTTGAATGCATTGCAACATTCGTAGAACAATTTCCATACAGGCCAGTTGGAAACATCGTGGGCAATTTACACATAAGTACAGTTAGCCGACGATTTTAATCATACAACCACGATGACGTCATAGCTTCGCCGTACGGATGTGCGTAGCAATGTTTATGCAACACGACAGACAGCAGTGCAATGACGACGTTTGTTGGAGAAATTCCAGCCTTTCTTGAAAGCGATATATCGTGGAAATATTGTCCAAAACAATATTTTCTACTCTCTACTCGCGTATGAATGTGGAGAGTTAAAAGAGACCAAATAAAAGATGTATGGATTGTGTGAAAGATGATATGGCTAGAAAGGAGGTGACTTTTGAGATGACGGTAGAAGTACATGTGTGGAAGTTGAAGACATGCTGCGCCAACCCCAAATAAATTGGGATAAGGACAGGAGGACGATGATTCTCGCTGAAGGAGGCTGCGGAACGGGAAAGGGAGCTGAAGGATCGTACGTTCCCGCCACCCCCGGAGATGGAACACCGGGGTGTTTTTTTTTTGTATTTTTTTTTTCGTCTGACAGACCCCTCGGACAGGACATATATGAGGTGATGATTTTCCACCTCGGATCAAAAAAAAAAAGAAGGATAATGATGATGATAACTCTTCAAAACAGAAAAACTGCTTTCCTGTGATAACGAATAACGAGCAATGATCACAGTGCTTACACATTTTAAGTTGGAGATTAAGATAATTATTTACTAAACTTATGGGATTTAGTTCTGACATCGTTTTTGAGATTCTAATCTGCTTACTAATACATATACAAAGGAAGATTCCGTTGTGATGATGTATTGTTAGCATGGTTTCGTTAATGAGTTGAGTAGAGTAAGTGATGCTGATGAGATCAAGGTGGTGGTGGTACATACATGGTATTATTTTTACATAAAAAAAGTACCAATAAATATAACTATATTTGTAATTTTAGTACAGAGGGCCCAGGCTCTGGACTAAAATGGTGTAAATTTGAATTTCGACAATCTTCATTCAGTTTCAATTTAGTCATCTTTTTCCATTGGGGTAGGCAGAAACTATAGAACGCCACCTGCTACGATCCTTTCATTCTCCTTTTACCTTACCATGTTTGGTCATACTTGCGTGCTAGTAGCGAGTACTAAGCACCTGGAGATTTACTCATCAAACTTATTTTAATTCCGATCTAAACCCAAAAAGATTCCAATATTTATTTTGCAGTCACGTGATTATATTTTTACGACCTTTGTGGCGCAGCGGGTGAAGGTCCGCCTGCGACGCAGGAGGTTGCGGGTTCGATTCCCGCCTTGGGACAAATGTTTGTACGATCTACAAAGATTTGTTCCGGGTGTTCTGGGTATTTGCTATGTAGAATAAAAAATATGTATCTATGTAATGAATTGTATTAAGTAAATCAGTCACCTAGTACCCATAACACAAGCTTTGCTTAGCTTGGGGCTAGTTGATGCTGTGCGGATTGTCCTAGAAGACGGATATACTTAATACAATACATTACATAGATAGATATTTATTTATTATACATAGAACATACCCAGAACACCCGGAAAAAATCAGGGGGACATTCGCCCGCCGCATAAGATACCATACCTCGATTTCATCAGCATCAATTACACTACTAAACTCATTATCCAATCCATTTATAACAATTTATCAACTCAACGGAATTTTACTAATTTCTTAGTAAATAGATTACAATCTTACTAACCATGTCAGAACTAGCCTGAGAGTAATACCACATAAGTTTAACAAACATGTAAAAACTAAGTAAATATATTCAGTGAAGCCCAGTTTTGTTATCAGTGAGTAGAACGTGGAACTTAAGTGTTAGAACTGATAACAGTTATTTATTTAGTTCCTAATGGTTTCAAAGTAAAAGGAGTAGGAACTGGTTCTAGTTGATGTAGTTCTATTTCTTGATAAGAAACGTTCAAACATTAATTTACAGTTTTTGTTATGCGAAAATGAATGTTTGAACTTTGCGATTGTTAAAACTATTTACTTAAACGATGCAATCACTCGTTAGTAAATAAGATCCCTCTACTAAAAATATGTGCACTCTCTGCCCCCTTTTGCGGATATATCTGGTCTCTTTAGTCTTATAATCCGAGAGGACGGCAGTCGGACACGACTAGGGAGAGATCATACAATCGAATAAAAATACTAGTTTTTAGTAGTTTACCGCAAACAAAAGTGTTTAGCCCAAACTTTTGAGCCAGTTATTGTATTTTGAACTTTATTTAGAGCACAGTGAAGTAGTTAATACAAATTTGACCACTTAAATATACTCGGAACTTTAACATTAACTTTTAAACAACGTCAACGACAAAGTTAAAGTTCTTAATTCAAAAATTGAAATCCGAGTATAAGTTGTCACCGTAACGGAGTTCGAA
Organism: Phlogophora meticulosa; assembly: GCA_905147745.2. NCBI lineage: Eukaryota > Metazoa > Arthropoda > Insecta > Lepidoptera > Noctuidae > Phlogophora > Phlogophora meticulosa. Next base: position 5,393,685 of record LR990528.1, on the reverse strand, counting down.
ATTCAAGAATGGCTAGATGATTTAAAGCAGGTTGTAAATATAAACCTTGGTTTGCAGTAAGACCGAGTGAGTCTCCAACGGTTCAGAGCGCTAGGTTTTCCACTAAAACTTTAAATTAAGCCATGAATCCGCGTTTTAATTGCGGTAACGAGACCGCAGCTTTTAGAATTCAAATAACTTTGAACTTCACTTTATAAGGTATTTGCGAGGACACTATTTACAATGCATTATTATTATTGACGACCGATGTGGCGCGGCGGGCGAAGGTCCGCCTGCGACGCAATAGGTTGCGGGTTCGATTCCCGCCTTGGGACAAATGTTTGTACGATCTACAAATATTTGTTCCGGGTGTTCTGGGTATTTTCTATATATAATAAAAATATCTATCTATGTAATGTATTGTATTAAGTATATCAGTCATCTAGTACCCATAACACAAGCTCTGCTTAACTTGGGGCTAGATGATGCTGTGTGGATTGTCCAGCAATATTTATTTTTATTTATTTATTATCTATGGAAAAAGGCCAAAACTTTGCAACACTGAAATTAATTCCGAATTTGTCTGTTAATCAACTTAAATGAGCGATCATAATTTAATAATTAGGTGACGGTAGGGGAATGCTTCCAGCTGATAGGTACCTACAGTAACAAGAAAGTTATATTATTCATGGACATACCAAGTGAATTGTAGATGTCTCGAATTATTCGAGTAAGTAAGTTAATAATAGATAAGAGTATAAGCGCTACAGAACCGGTGTTTCAATATATCTTGCCTCACATTACATAACTCTCCTGCGTTTTTCTTTCAATCGTTTTATCGTTTATAGCATGTGTTTGGAAAAATAAAACTCTATCACACATAAAGTTCCCACAAAAAAATATTAAGTTAATCATTTAACAAACACTGCAACTTAATATTTTTTAAATTAAGTTTTTAACTTACAAGTCATTGTGAAATTGACTTCAATAATAATTACTCGTAACTGTAGAGTTGGTGTTCGTTCAAGTGAAAATTTCAGGATTAAATACAAATTTGAAAAAGAACTACATACACGGTTCCTTTTTCAACAATTTGTAATAAAAATAAAACAGCACTTCATACTTATATTGTGTTAGGAAAGAGAATTCAGAATACATTGAATACAAAGTGTATATCTACCATACTTTGTAACATACTTAGCCGAAGGCAAGGAGAACATGAAATAAACCTTATTTCATATTCATCTCGTAACTTTTCAAACATTCTTATCTCTTAGAAACAAAACCTTTGTGTACCTACCAACCTTTGTACTGAAACAATTTTGTTGAACGAACTATTCTTGAAGATTCGTGACAGTGACGGATTCAGTGAAAGCTGTGTTGGTTTTCAGAAATTAGCCATTTTTGGTATGTTAATTCTAAGCAAAGAGAACCCTTGACCAAAACCATCCCTCGTAAAAGATCCCAAGGGTAGTTGAAAACTGGAAACCAATAAACATACACAGTCATATAGAGACGAACAAATCATACAAAGAATCCCACACAGATAAACAAATAACAAAGGTTGTAAGCTTCTCGGAATTCTAAAGAAAGATATTACAAAATATATTATACGTATCTTCCAAAAAATATTTCTAATTTCAGCCAAGACCAATATCAGTGTCTTTTTAAGTATTCTCTTAGTAAAATTGGATCAATCTTTATCTGAGGGTCTATTTTAATATACCACATTTTTATAAAAAGATTTTATTATAGACATTGCTTAAGAAAGAAATTGGTTTGAGAAGCTTGTACAGATTCATAATTTCTTTTATACAATTTGTTACTTAGTGTTACCTAACTAGACATTTTTAATAGAACTTGAATTTCTACCGGTATTGTAGAAATCATCAATTATATTCATGGAAATGGATTATTTAAATTAAAAAGATCAGTTTAGAGATATAAACATTAACCAAAGAAGATATTGTATACGGCATTGATCTTAGTATACAAAACACAGATTTAAGTGTTATTTAGTAACAAAATAAAAAGCTGATGACAACAAGATGCCATCTAAAAAATTTCAGGAATAAAATTATTCATAATAACAAACAATCCTGGAAAAGACTTCAATATTTCGAAGCACCATTAGCCTTTTACAGTTGTCAATATTAAATGCAACCAACTTACGTAGATATGCAGTCTACCGTATTTCTGTAGGTATACCAAATCTCTTTAAAACTGCCGTTGAATATTTCACCAAAGTGGGACATTCAGACTGGAAGGAATTCACCAAGATAACTTCCTTAGACAATTTTCTTCGGTGAAACAAAAGTTTTTATGACGTCACTAATGTTTTTAAAGTTCCACTCTATTAAGAGGTTCGTGGCAGCTTTTTCTGGAAATAATGGTTTGAAAAGTTTTTCTGCTGAGAATGGCTCTCGAGAAATAATTGTAAAATTAGTTTTAATTATGTTTTCGTTAATAGGCATGGAATTTCACACTCATTTATTAATGTTGAATTAATAAATGAGTGTAAAATTCCATGCCTAACCAACCTATATTCGCAGCGCCTACAGAAGTGAGAAGTAAACTCCATATATGATAATCAAAAATCGAAATCCATTTAATCAAATAAGACGGGGACTGTCTTAATTGATTAACAAACAAAAACATTAGGAAGTGTTAAAGGGTGGGTGCCCTTCAACAGTTCCTAGTGTTTTGTTGGGAAGAATATTACAACAACAGAAAACAACACAAAACAACACAACAACACAAAACAACACAACAACACCACACAGAACACACAACACAACACATAACTTAGAACATTGTAGAAGAGAGTTGACCCAACTGATATTTTAGTTCCCCTATAAATTCCAACAACATATCTCAAATTAGTACTTGATGAGCAATCAAACTTGAAATTAAGGAAAGTAGATACCAGATGACGCGTGACGGAAGGAAACGTCAAAAGACAGAAACGAATAACCACCATTAAACAAGACGAAACATATTCAAACAAGATTAACATAGACTGAGACCGTCGAAAATTTTCATTGTTGATTAATTAAGTAAGTCAAATATGTACGGAAACAAAATAGGTTGCTAACGAAGTCTTCCGTCACCTCCAGAAACCAAACAAATATAATTACTGTCTACTGACAAGTGACGTCACGCGTAATTAGGATCGTGACAGTGAGTGAGTTTGTTTTTAATTTTAGGGGCAAAGGGCAAATATTGTTTCTTGCAGCAGAAATAAATTGTATACGGGAAACTTTGGTGATCATTTATGGATGAATGAGATGACAACTTACTTTCTTTGTACCATACATCTTTTGTATGGAAAAAGTCAACACCCACCACAAAAGAAATTAGTATTTACGGAAAGGGACGTAGTACTGGCAACCCGGTGTGCGTGTAAGTATGACCTGATATACACAACCTAAAGGATTGTGTAGGAATCGTAGCAGATGGCATATTCTAATTTCTGTCTACCTCCATGAGATAAACACTTGAGTTTATGTATGTGTGATGACACAGATGCATAATAATAGGGATGTGTCCTAGGCAAAAATATATTAAGTCCATTTAGTCCGTCAGTAAGGTTACCAAAAAATATTGGACACTTATTTTTTGCTTACTCAAATCAATAAAATGATATAGCACATCAAAGTTCAGGAGAAGGGGCTTGTGGCGTCACTGCAGCACTGTTACGTTAAAAGTGTAGCACGGCGTGACGTCACGCGCAATTTCAATGCACTATATCTTCGTCATTTTTGGTTTACGTGACAAAATAAAAAATACGTGTCCAGTATTTTTGAGTAATCCAACCTTCGGAACAATCAGGATTTTTAAGGAAACTACTCTATTATACCTACTTATTAGATAGCTTAGCTAACATTATTTTAAAATGTCTACTTATCTTGAAGGCCTTAATATAGCTAATTCATGAACAGAACGAATTACACCAACGATTACTCTGATTTTTCCCCACAAAGAAGCAGTCAAGCTGTACAATACAAGGCAGTAATCGCTTATTTTGATTCCCACATCAACACGCCAGAAACAAACAAACATAAATTTTACTCCGAACTGACAAATGACGTCACCAGCAATTATAAACGGGACTGAGACAGAAATATTTTGTCAGAATGTGGGAAACCAAAAGAACTCTTAACTAGGGATATTTAAAGACTTGAGTCTTTAAATATCCCTAGTTAAAACGGAATGACGACATTCGTGACTCCTCAAAACTTCAGGGTTTCTAGTTGAAGGCACTACCAGCATTAGGCACTAGTTGTCTGGCATTCTGGATCCTTTTAGCGCAGCAAGGCACATACTTAATTTTTTTATGTTCTTATTTTATTACGTAATTTTGTTTCATTTAATTTTTCCATTTTGTTCATTTTTTATATTTTCTATGTTTAGCATTGTGTCGTTGTGTGCCTGAGCCTGTGTTCAATAAATGTTTTTTCTTTCTTTCTTTCTAGTTGTCTGGCAGTTTTGCTAAACTAGGTATTTTTGGCATAGCCGCAAGGCACATAATTAGTAATATTTTCCATAATTATTTTTTTGTCTTTCTTTTGTCTAGTTTTGTGTGCCTGGGGCTTTGTGCTAAATAAAAACTTTTCTTTCTTTCATTCTTTACATACTCTTAATAATATTAGTAAAATAAGGTTTTCTTATCGAATTCACCGAAGCTGAACGAATGAATTCTTGTGATGAGGAAATTTCTACTAAATTGCAAAGGGCTATTTATCACCATAAGATCTCTTATAGCGTCATATCGTTTGCCAAATTATTCCTAGGGTAGGTTCTGGATTTTTCGCCAGTCTGGGTTTTGTTAAAGTTTCAGATAATATTTGATGAAAAATATTTATTCTCATAAGAGTTCAGATTCAGTATTACCAACACGTGGGTCGTTTAAAGGTTAAATTCGTTACTCTGACAGCCCTAAAAATAGAAGCTACTTTATAAAACCGCAATATTCTGTATTCTCAGAAAAATAAGCTAATGTGTTATTTAATTTATATTATATTTACATTTATTATATTACAGGCATAAAATGTACTACGAATAACTAGAATCTCAATGACTAACTAAGGTAGGTTATTTTTAGTTTTCATGCCAAAATTAGATGTAGGTAACTTTATTTTAAACGCAATATAATTCGCAGAAAAGTAAAGTTCATCATCATCATCTGCCTAGCATTTTTCCAACTGTGTTGGGGTCGGCTTCCAGTATAACTGGATGCAACTAATTACTTTTATATACATAGAGCGACAGCCTACCTGACCTCCACAGCCCAGTTACTGGGTGATACGATACTCTTTATTAGTCGAGTCAGACATTCGAGCAGCTGACTACTAGTAACGACCGCAAAGATCTTCGAATGACTACCTGTCCCAGCTGATTGTCAGCTCAGTCAGCCGGCACGGAGGGGTCAGAATGTAACGGATATCGCATTTACGGATCAGCCTCGGCATACGTAGCTTAACCTTTGATCGATCCTCGCGGTTATTAATATGAAGCAACAACCTTAAAAATAACATTAACTAACCTAACCCAATGATATTTTTAATGTAAGATGAGAATAATTTACTTTTTAATGATACATCTCATTAGATTAGATAGAAATTATGATTAAAAATGACATCAGAAAAAAACGTAAAAATGATGATTATACAGATGAAACAAAATAAAAACAAAATGGTGGGGTCCAAAATCATGTACTGTATTCATAGTATCAGTTTGTGGGTCGATGACCCTTCCACCCTGTATATATGTATATACACTCCTCAATATACATCTGTTTTAGTATAAGATTTAAAACGGACCTGATCTCATTTCTTTACAACACACTGACTTAAGCCCGTGTGTAATCAGCTGTTCAAAGTTACGTAAGAATGGGTAACAATGGACTCTACTTAGCGGTACTTAAACGGAATAGGTGTGTTTTGACGTTGTTCGGGATTTTGTAACTTTGTAACAGCGTGTTTGCAAAACAAAATCGATGTTTGACATGTGAAAATTATTTAAATCGACTTGTTTTCTTACTTCCAGAGGGGTTTTGAAAGGAAAAAAGAATAAGTTGAGGATTTACTTTGTATGACACTTTTTGTAACCCTTTTGTTATTTTAAAGATGGAACTATTTTCAAGTATTTCTGCTACAGTTATACTTTATCCTCTTATTGTTTCAAACAAGCATTATTTGTTGAGTTAATCAATGAATTTGAAAATGTCATAATGGCCCAGTGGTCTAGGCCTCACCTCTTATGCACGAGGTTGTGGGTTCAAACCTGGGCAAGTACCAATGTGAGCTTTTCAATTCATATGTACTTTCTAAGTTCATCTTGGACATCACTGACATCGGTGAAGAAAAACATCGTGACGAAACCTGGACTTATATAATTACTATAAGTCTGATATCGCCAACCCGTCTTGAGCAAGCGTGGTGATTAATGCTCATGCCTTCTCTGTATGAGAAGAAGCCTTTGCCCTGCAGTGGGACAGTAATAGGCTGGTACTTACTACTTACTAATCAATGAATTTACTGAATTCTTCAAAAAAAATTGAAGAAGGAATTTTGATTTTGGTCATTCTTTTGTTCATGGTACGTAAATACTTACCATTTTCGTGATCCCTATGTGCTAAACATTGATTATTATCGTCTAATCTTCACAAAATTCGTGACAAGAACGTCACAACCAAACTACATACCTAGACACGATCGTAATGAAAGTCATTGCTCGGAACTACAGCAATACACACTGGCAGTCGCATTGCGCTCAGCTGAGCAATTAGCCGCATGGTATTAGTTTCAACAGTAACTGCGTAGAAGTCGACAATATGTCTTGTTATTATCGCAAATACTGACGTTAATTACCTATTCATCGAAGCTACATGGACTGCGTTTGATGTCTGTGTATTGGTACATTTTAACTACATGGCTAAATTGCATGGTGGAAGACGGTTTTCCAGGTCTACTGTCTGCTCACTCAAGACTTAAGTATTGAGGGAAACTAATTTCAACCAATCAATTGGCTCTAAATGAGTTTAATGGGCCTAAGACTAAGTATAGAACAATACCTTTTTTTTTTGGTTAGCCAACAATTGTTTACACAATACATTTACTGGATTACTTTCATGAACCATTTAAGCTACCTACAAATATTCACTACAGACTAACACCTCATGTACCAAGTATGGGTTATACATATTGTAACTAAGAAGTATTATTGTTGTGTGACTTTAGGGACTAGGTAAGTATAAAATAACAGAATAAAAATAATAAAAACTTTAACATTAACAACAACACAACAACAAATTTGCAGACAACACAATTATATCGTTCAGTATTTATTGAAACCAGTACGTAGTATATTCACCCTGTAGAAAACCTAAGTAGGTAAGATTTAATTTAGCATTAAAAATCAATAGTCCATGTTTTCTGTCAAAAATAAGTCCAAATAAGTATTTTTAAGTTAAATGATTCAAAAAGGTTAATCCGTTATTTTCGGGTACTGTACATAAGTAAACATGTTTTTTGTTGTGTTACTGTCGCGTCGTATAAGGTCACCAAATAGAGAATAAAATGTTCTTTTCTTGTAAGTGAATTTAACTCTTCTTTCTAAATAATGAAGGTACCAGTTAGGCACAGTCGGGTCAAAATAAATTCCCTAGAAATTATTTGAAGAATTCAATTTACAACGCAAGAATCTAAACAGAGCAACAGAAGAAATTGGAGCAAATTCAACATAAAATAAAACTTAAAGACACACAATGTAGATATTAAACTTAATAGATGTTTTCAAACTGATGGCACTCGGGACCTTCGCTCCCAGACAAATGACACTATTGACAATAATAAGTGCAATAAAGAGAATGCTTAAATGAATCTGGCACAAGGTTTGCACTTTGAACACTGGTAAATGTTTTGCGACGTAATATTGCATACCGGAATAGCACTCGGCGTGAATGTCTTTCTCACTTTTGTACGGGATTATGCTGACCTATCTGCTCTTCCCTTGAATTAAATAAAATAAATAAATAATGCTGAACAATCCACACAGCATCATCTAGCCCCAAGCTAAGCAGAGCTTGTGTTATGTGTACTAGATGACTGATATACTTAATACAATACATTACATAGATAGATATTTTTTTTATTATACATAGCAAACAACCAGAACACCTGGAACAAATCTTTGTAGATCGTACAAACATTTGTCCCAAGGCGGGAATCGAACCCGCAACCTCCTGCGTCGCAGGCGGACCTTCGCCTTCACCTCTGCCTAACCCTTCGGGTAAAACAGGCGTCATGTTATTTTATGTAGTTCTGTATTGTACATAGAAAATAGTTATCTAGTTACATATCTAGTACACCACGGACTACCTGCATATCTTTCCTCTTTTATATTTAAAATGATAAGTCCTCTGCTGTTCTTTTCTGATTAATTTCGTTGCGGGTACCAAGACAGTTGAATTGATTCTCCGCGACTCGTCGGCGCCCACCAGAAAAGCATCGAGTCAATGTAGACTGACTCGATGCTTTTCTGGTGGTCGCCACTGTTGATTCTGGTTTTCAGGAGTAGCAGTGGTTTGGGAAAAGTGTGGCGGGCTTGTCCAATAAAAATATGTTTCTCTTTTGTATCAAGACCATCCAAAGGTTGTGCACATAACCTTATGTGCCTCTTAAAAGTAACATTTTTTTAGAGCTATATATATATAATGGCATCAATACATGAATGTGTGTTTAGAATTCGGCAGATTGCTGCGGAATGCATCAAGTATTATCGTACAAGCAGCCCCCACGTCTGGCCTCTTCCACATTCACATGAAGACAGGTACTACGTCACCAGCGAGGTACCGCCATACGTTTTGCTAACTGGCAACATATTATTTTTGTCACAACAGCTTTTCTTATGTACACTATTGTTTCATTATTATTTTTGTTTTTGTATAACAATGATACATCTTGTCATGTCAATTCTCGTTTGTTCGTATTAGAGGCATCAGACGCTGTATGTCGAGATATAAGACCTGTCCTAGTTTGACTACAGATATTCCCATGTTATGTTTTAGATAGCTATATTTACTATTAAGAAGTTTTTGTACTGTTTTTAGCGAAATAAATATTATATTATTAGTTTATTATAGCCCGTCGCTCCATGTAAATACTTTACTTACTACTACTACTATAATTCAGCTGTATCGGGTAAGATGCCGAGGCCAACGTATTTGCAAAAAGTCTAGGCAGATGATAATAACTAACAGCCTATACCGAGAATAAAGTCCGCCTCTGTACATTTGTGTGCTTAAAGTATTAAAGAAATAAATAAATATAGTCTCCAAATCCTTGAACAGAACTGAACAAGGTTATTTTCACAACATTCAGTGTTCTACCAAACATCACCAGATTTACAATACAGCTTCCAATTGAAATCCGCTTACACTTATGCACTAATTCGAAATTCAAGTGCTCCTAACTATCTTGACTGGAGGACAAGCTAGGGGTAGTTCTGTCTAACTAAGACAATTATGTTCTAGATTCGACGTGCCTGCAGATGAAACACCTAGGTGAATATTGTCTTAACATAGACTACGTGAACAGAGACTGTAATGGCCAGTCTACACTTCACTGCATTGAAGTACGAATTTAATTATTTTGCAGCTGATTCGCGAATGAATAAAGCATTGCTTGTTAAATTTTACTTGGATGATTGGTTTTTGGCGACAGGATGGAGAATTTGATTACAAGCTTGCTTGTTAAGCATGAGCTCCTGAGTTTGATTCCCGAGTCGAGTAGTGTTATTGGGTTTTTCCAGCTGAAATTTTTCAGTAAGAACCCGGAGTCTGGATTTGAGCCCGGTTGGTGGCAATAAGCTCGCCCCCTATGACATGGGAATTAAAATTAGCTGCCAAAATGTGTTCCTACAATAGAAGTTCACCTCTGCCTAACCCTTCGAGGAATACAGGCGTGATGTTATGTTTTGTTAAAGCTTTCTAGCACTGTGACCAAGAGCCTTTTATGAAGAGAAATGAAAACTTTTCACAAAATGTTGCCCGGTCCACATTAGGTTAGACTTATTTGCACTCAACATTGCAACCAACTAATTACTGTATCAGCTTTCATTATCCGTTGTTGCAATATTTTTAGAGATCCTTAACTCAAAAGGAAAAACAGAAGCTTTAAAGGTTCGCTTTATTGTCCGTCTCTCTGTCAAGACACTTTTACTCCGGAACGCGTGAAAGTATCAAGTTTAAATGAATACCAAAGACGTAGGTGTCTTGGTCACGTTGACCTAATATAATGAAATTCTGCTAGACGCAAGTAAAGGATAAAGTCTGAAAATTGTTGATTTGTTATATTATCACATTCTGATTTTTTTTTGCGATTACACACTTACATTTGCAGTAAATTGACCGTGACGTATTGTGACGTGATTTATTTGGCTATCTAGCTCGATATGGTACGGAACCATTCGTATGCAAGTTCGCATCCCACTGACCGGTTTAAAAAAAAGGCACGATGCATACATCATTAATTTACTATCGACCATTCATAACTTTTCCGAAGCATGCATAAATTTCTTTTGTTCATCCTTTTATTAATCACTTAAGTAAATGTGAACAATATATCTTTATCCTCGGTGTTAAAAGGATATGGCCAGCTATTCGAGCAGAACGTAAGCGCGTCGAAACGATAGCGAAGCGAAAAGGCGAGAGGCAAACGGGTTTCCATACAAAACCAGCCATTTTGTGTGGACAAAATGCGGGTTAATACTGATAAGTGTGGTCTATAGAAAACGCTTTTTTTATATAAAAATCAGGGCACATAAATGATTATGGTAAGTGCTTGCTTCTTACACGTGCTCTGTACACCTGACGTCCTTTAATTCATTCATTCATTCACTGACAGACAACGCACGGCCCAAACCACAGAACAGTAAATTTATCTGTTCTGTGGCCCAAACCACTGAGTACAGAAGATGGAAATTTTGCAAAAAAGTTCCTGAAAAGGATGAGGTTATCCTCCATGGGGTTAAATAGTGGATTAATGTTCGCCTTTTACGCCGTTGTGATTTCCCATCGAGCGCACGGCATGTGAAGTAAGTATTACCCGAATCATCGGCTTTAGGAACGAATTTCTAGGCCTTGTAATCTGTCAAGAGTCATGTGGATAAGACCTCCTATCTCATACTAAAACAGGAGCACGCCAATTCTTACGCCTGTTTTCAGTAGTGATGATTCAGAAATAATAATAATACCAGTCTGCTACAGTCCCACTGCAGGGCGAAGGCTTCTTCTCATACAGCGAAGGCACGAGCATTAACCACCACGCTTCAGACTTATATATTGAATAATTCCAGTCCCATTACAATACAAAGGCCTCTTGTCATACAGAGAAGGCACAAGTATCAACCAGCACGCTTGCTCAAGGCGGATAGCAAAGTTCGGGTTTCCTTACGATGTTTTCCTTTACCGACGTTAATGATGTCTAGGATAAACTTATATGCAGAAATATTAAAACGGTTGTTTTTTTTTTTAAGTTAAAACGTTGCCCCACACTAGGAATTTCTCCTGTATCGTGGGTGCGTTAACAAACATTTAAACTCAAATACACAAACAGCCAGACCCGGAACAACTACCGGTCATACAAATATTTGTTCCGTGCGGGGAACGAACCCACAACACGCAGCGCAGCAGCCGATAGCTCAACCACTGCGCCAACCGTGTCGTCAAAGTAGATAAATTAGAGAGGAGCCATGAAATAGCCTGCGATTGGCTTAATTTATGATGATTTAGAAAGCCTTTTTATCAGTAGGTATCAATAAACCAGACTAGTATTAACTACTTAACTCTGCACCTATTTTAATTCCAATAACGCAAACGCTTGGTCTAAAGTCGAATGTCTAAAGAATGGCTTAGCTAAGTGGAATCTGATGCGATGTATCATTAGCGAGTTCTCGTTTGTGTTTCCTACATGTGCGTTAGTTACTAGCTTTTAGTTCGCTATTTGAGATGATATTTCACAGGTTTTGTATAGGATCATTGGATATGATAAAAGGTTTTGTAGATAACTTTTTTTTAAGTAGGTAGGTAGGTCCTTATAAAATCTAAATGGAAGAGCAGCGCTGGCTGTGAAAGAGATAAAAGAGTATATTCAAATACATCTTAATACCCCCAGCTGTTATTTATATATCTTTCACAGTCGTTATGGGATAACCCCGAAAATCTTACAGCCAGTCTTACCAAGCGTTGCCCAGTAACTGGGTTTTGGAGGTCAGATAGGCAGTCGGGTAAGTGTTCAAATGTATCTGGTTAGGCTGGAAGTCGACCATGGTTCGGAAAAGACTAGGCAGATGATGACATCTTAATACATTTTCAATTACATTGTGTTGAACATTACATTTAAGTTAATCATGTTTGTTCGACTACCAAGTAGAGTTATGATTCTATCTACCAACAGTTAAGTACGCATGTGCACGACTTGTTACCATCCCTTGTTCTAAACTTGCTCTTATGTTTTTTTCTGTGTGTGTGATAAAATATAAGTGTATTTTTTAGGTATAATAGTGATGCTTATCACATCTATACATAAAATTTACTAAAGTTTTATGTTGAATGGACGATGAACATCGTAGTCACATCCATTCAACATACAATTTTAACTAGACTAGCATTCAAGAGATATCTAGAATTTGCAATAAAGTTCTAGAAGTGAACAATATCATGCCTATTACGATTTAATATTACACAAGATTGTTGATAAAAAGGGTTAGTCTGCCATTTAGCTCACGAAGTAGCGATTTACTTCAACCTTGAACAAAATGGTCTTAAATGTGGCACATAATATGTTATGTAAAATAAAATGTAAGTAAGTAAATATCTACTATGAAAAGGTACTTAGGAAGCCAGGATTACATATAAGTTTTAATTGATTCTTGATCATACAATGGTCGTTAATGTGGTATTTAATGATTTATAGTATAAAACGTAGGAAACATCTACTAAGAAAGGTAGGATTCCAGGATTACGTACAAGTTTGAATTGATTCGTACCGACTACGAATCAATTCAAACTTGTTCGTAATCCTGGAATCCTACCTTTAATGTAAATGTCACATTCTATTTCTTCGGTGACAAATCAATAGTAAGGAATCTTCCCTTCAAGTGTTTGTGAAAAACTCTTTAATGAAATCGTCTGAAGTACTTACTTGCTCTATGACAATGTCAGCCTTAAAGACCCTTAATTGTAACTACTATAAATCCACATGAATCCCAGAGAAATATAGTAGCCAGATAACACACACACGACATGTTAGTTTTTCTTTACGTTTTTAATCTTTCAAAATATTTATTTTTTCTTAAAGTATAATGGCTAAGTCGCCGGTTCCTATATTACAGGCTACACTAGCCTTATAAGTTTAGGGGCCAGTGATTTCAAATGAAATGTACCCTACCCGTAACCTACCAGTGTTTTCATGTCAATAAATATTTTTTTTATTTTTAACCGTCGAAAAAAAAAAGGAGGTGGTATTCGACACACGTATATATTTTTAGTATTGTATGACCACGTATAGCTTTTTACAATGTACTAAGATATCGTCGATTCCTTTTTTATTGGATAGGGTATACTTCAAAGTTGGTCCCATTTAAATTTGAAAAAAAAGCACCCCCAAGTGTAGATAATTAGGGGATGATTGATTTTTCGCTGCTGATTTTTTATAAAAGGTATTGAGCAGTTGACATTAGGCTATTGTAACTTTGATAAATTATTAACTTAACCGCTAAAAAGGTGAAATATAAAAACTTTAGCGATTTTTATTATTTTGTACCTAGATAATTCCAGTCACAATAATAAAATTAAATTAGACCCTTAACACTCATTCCAGATCTTATCTTTGTGACTAACTACCTATTTCAGACTGGGACTATGAAATTAACCCCTTTATCCCCTTATCTAATTAAATTATCTCGGTTTTACCTAAATCTTCATTACATTAATATCCTTGAACAAAATATACTTATGTTGTGTGTAGTTAAATTAAAATTATGTTTGTATTCTAGCTAGGTATGCTAATAGGAAGGCACATCGTAAGTAACATTTATGCATATTTAAGTTACAATGAGATGTTTCCGTGATAACTTCTTGTTAAGGTGACTGCAATTTAATGTAATGTTAATAGCTATTTTTAATATAATGTGCACAGTGGGCCAAATAACAAGTGCTGTAGGTTACCAGTATAGTCTGACCTCGCATTATATTGAAACTACGTACTAGGCTAAGTCTTGGTACATTTTGTTATCACTGAGGTGCTGTCTAAAGATGTACTTCCAACTGTTGTAATGTCAATTTCGTGTTCATAATTCACGTTTTCGGGTTATACTCACCTGATTACAGGCTTCCCGGTTTAAAAGCCAAAGTTTACTATTCTTTTTTGAGTATCTTTTTTATAAATAAATAAACTCGCATCTTTTTCCATGGGGTAGGCAGGAACAACTGGAGAATTATCTTCAAAAAGTAACATAGTAAGACATGTAAAATGTGAAGTTCTGCTAAAATAATTCCCAATGAAATTTTCTAGTAGGTAACACTAAAATCTATAAGTATAGTAGCTTAGATCTACATACCTACTAAATTCATCTATACCTATGGGTACATATAGACAAATTTTAATAACTTTTTTCTTATTTTATATCCAAATAAATAAACAAAAATAAAAACTTTAAAGTTTGTAAGTTTCAATGTTGAGGTAATCTCTAAAACTAGTCACGATGTCATTTTTTTTTACTGTAATAGAAAGTGCAAGTGCCGTGTATATGTATAGTGCCTATATTTATTTTATTCATAGCACGTACATAGTAACAAAGGCACAGCTTTTTACTAATAAATAATTGTCTATCACAATACCGATAATCCGATACTCATCATAATGCATTTGGTATTAACTGTTGTTAATAATTTTAATAGTTTTGACGACACGGTTGGCGCAGTGGCAGAGCGATCGACTGCTGCGCCGCGTGTCGTGGGTTCGTTTCTATTTGTATGACCTACAGGTAGTTGTTCCGGGTCTGGCTGTTTGTATATGTGAGTTTAAATGTTTGTAAACGCACCCACGATACAGGAGAAATTCCTAGTGTGGGTTGCCCCACACTAGGAATTTCTCGTTTTTATTTAAAAAAAAAAAATATCGGGATAAGTATCAATTACACAGAATTCGAACAGAAAAATACTGGATGAGATAACACGGAAATACACTTTCTCGTATCCGTCAGCCGGACCCAGTGGTTACGATCGCAGATCAAATTTTCCCATACTTAATTGATTGTGAAGTACCTACTCCGATTTTATTAAACACCTCGCCATCGACATCTTCATACTTTTCCCTTTGAACTTCGACACCCCCTTTAAAGCGTAGTTTTGGAAATAAATAAATAAAATAATGCTGGACAATCCACACAGCATCATCTAGCCCCAAGCTAAGCAGAGCTTGTGTTATGGGTATTCGATGACTGATATATGTACTTAATACAATACATTACATAGACAGATATTTTTTATAATGAATAAATAAAAAGTGCTGGACAATCCACACAGCATCATCTAGCCCCAAGCTAAGCAGAGCTTGTGTTATGGGTACTCGATGACTGATATATGTACTTAATACAATACATTACATAGACAGATATTTTTTTATAATAAATAAATAAAAAGTGCTGGACAATCCACACAGCATCATCTAGCCCCAAGCTAAGCAGAGCTTGTGTTATGGGTACTAGATGACTGATATACTTAATACAATACATTACATATATAGATATTTTTTATTATACATACCAAATACCCAGAACACCCGGAACAAACCTTTGTAGATCGTACAAACATTTGTCCCAAGGCGGGAATCGAACCCGCAACCTCCTGCGCCACATAGATCAAATAATATAGCCTATAGCACTCAGGAATAATGGAGCTTTTTAATAGTGGAAAAATGTTAGAATTGGATTATTAGTTACGGAAATTACCCGCTACATACAAAAATACTAGCAAATTTTACCTCTTGATAATATTAGTAGAGATAATTGTAGGTACTAACCGTTACCCGCGACTTCGTCCACGTGGAATTTAACATTTTCCACCGAACCCCACTTCTTTAGTAAAATAAAATATATATATAAGAAAGTCCTGGCAAAGTTGGTCCAGAGGTTTCTTAGATGAGCCGGAACAAACAGACAGCAAAGATATGTTTTTTTGTTAAAACTAAGTACCGTAGCTAATTTCATATGCATTTTGTAAACAGCTGTTAATTTTGAAGACATTTCAATTGTATTCATTAGTTTAGATAAAACAATAAACATATTTTACTATTTATTGATCCCGAGTACCACAGATATTCTTTTCAATTAATACAGTTTTATATTGGTGTTGTTATGGAATGTGTATCATATAACCATAATGTAAAGTGGGCTCTTATAACTGCATTTAATTAAATATCTTGTCTACCGACATAATTATAGAATATCATTAGCATTTTTATATTCTACATACCTGACGTTATGCATGATTAAGTTGTATAAAAATAATTACAAGGAAGACGATGCCTCATTCCTTGCAAACATCACATTAAAAGCCCAACATCACATACACGATTCAACCCTCACTCCGCTGCCCCATGTTCACATCTAACCATTAACAGAATTTATTCATCAAAGACGTTCGCAGTACAATTGCACATTTGGAACTCAACCCTCATGGTTCCGCGTTTATTATTTAAGCCTGACGAGAATTTACGATTTACATTTAGTAAAATGACGTGAACAATTTGCGAGTGGATTTTGGCAGTGTTAAGTGACACTTTTGAACTCCATTTTGGGGTTGAATATGCAATGTCCGCATAAAATTTATGACGCGAAACGTCAAACGTTTAAAGTGTTGATTCAATTAAAACACTTACGTACTAAGGTTTTAGACAGTTCTGTTAGCTACCTGATCATTCCCCCCAGATTTTTCGTTTGGCCCATTTTTCAAGACTCTTTATTCTAACTGTAAGTATGTGGTTGTGTTTTCTATCACATCAAAAGGTGTTCAACCAAATCAAACGCCTCCTTGTTTGATATAGATGATACCATTGTTAATAGGGTGCCTAACGATGGAAATTAGATACAAAATAAGGATCGCTGTATCCTAGCCTATGAGAAGGTCACCAAACTTTGGTAGTACAGATTGTACTACTAAACAGTCCAAGTAAGAATATAAATTCCTGAACTATTTCTCTTAGTCAATTCTCACACACAACTGAGACAACTCGCAGGAATTATTTATGAGTTCGCACCCGTTTCTCGACCTTAATGATACATTGAGATCGTCTGCCTCTCTGGATTCAGGGTCGTTGGTACATTTTGGTATACGAACTAGTATTTTTTTGACCCAAAACAATACTTCCTTTTGTTATTATTTGGATGGGATATCTCGATAGGTATCCCATCCAAATCCATCGACGCGATGACGCATAATCTGATACCATGAGTTCAGTATATGTTTCTGGACCTCCCAGCATGGGAATTTTTCGTAGGTTTTTTCTTAATTTTTCTGCAGTGCTTTATACTTTAAACTGAAAAATAACTTCACGTACGAGGATCGATGTACGTGGGTTAAGGTGACCATAGATAAGACTGCCTCTATAAGGCGTCTTTAGACGGTTGATATATTTAGCGTAAGTATATTTCCCCACTTAGAAATATGCACTCATGAAGACCAGCTAGAAGATGTGTGGAGGAAGAAGACTACCCCAGTTAATTTTGAGATGGGTTTGCCTTTGACTCTAGTCTAGGTCGGAGGTGACAGAGAAAAAGTCGAAGATGGAGTGAGCTTACCCAGAAGAAGCCTGTTCACTCTAACTTTGAAGAGATTCGGGTTGAATGCGTTCCGAAACACAGACTTGGAATACATTGGAGTATGATGATGATTAAGTATAAAAACCTACCTATGTGTAGTCGCGTAAAAAGTTACAAGCCTATTCTCCACGACGATGATCGTAACATATTTCTCGCCACTGAAACTTAACAGCCCGTTCGCATGAAAACAGTTCGTTATATTTACGGTACGTTAATTTCACGATACGCTTTTTTTCTGTGGTGATAGCTGACAGCGTAGGTGTGTACTTGTGGAATATTCTCACTCGAATACAATGTAACCTAAATTGACTGAATGGCCCAAATTAAACGGTTCAGAAAATATAGTTTAATGGACGATAGTCGTGTGTACCTAGCCTATAACCACTTTTTGATGGGTTGGTTATAAGTGCATAAGTTTGACTCACGGTCAATCTGCTAATTCACTTAATAGGGCATGAAATGGACCTCCTGGATCCTACAATCTTGACGTAGCGATGCGTCTGAATTCTCATCTGGGATATGTCATAGGCATCTTGATCTGGATTCTGTTAATTCTGGTGAGGCAAACGCTCTGATCATCACTTAGCTGTGATATGAAATGAGGATTGGTAAATGTAAGAGGTTTAATGCAGTCACCTAGTACCAAGTTTTTTTTTGTTTACGGTGGTTAAACTTGGCCTCACATATTTTAAGCCGTAGGTGTGTTGTGTGGTGTTTTCTATGTACTTCTTGGTAAACAAGTGTGTAGGAAAATTAAAAAAAATAAGGGTGACTCTCCCCGCGCTTTGTTTGTACATATTTCTTTGAGAAATACTATGATATACAAAATTATTTTTGCAGTCGGTAACCTCGTCCAATGAACCATTCACTGTGCATGGTCTCATGATCTTGACTGACTTTTTCTTCGTTTCATTTAGTGAAATGAGGAAAAAAATTCGTGAGGATAATAATTATGCACCAATAGTAATTTCAGTATCCTCAAACATATCATCGTAATGATTCATAATCTACATATATGAGCAAAAACGACTGCCAATTCCATTCTTGAATGACATTGACTTTTTGTATACCAGAACCACGCAGCTCTACAAGGAAAAAACAATTGCCTTAAAATATACTACCATTATAGGTAGGTATGACGTAAGTATTGTAATGAATGAAATGACGTCAGAAGATACCATAAGTCCGTGACATTATATGAATTCCTGTTAGACCTTGTAACAAGTCATCTTTCCGAACAACCCACAAATAAACTTGTTTTTATTTGCATGGACCGCTATCTCGATTGCGTCAATTTCTGCTTACATGAACACCTAGTGTTACAAATATATTTATTTTTATTTTTGAGTTTGTTGTATAAGGAAAACTAAGATCAGAATTGCCCTCTAAGAGAACAATATTGCCCTCTAAGAGCACGCCCACACTGTGGATGTCTTCTACATGTTCGAGTTTCATTTAAGCTTTCAGTTTTTCCTCAGCAACTTTACATTAAATAGTGTGACGTACCAGTATTTTCGACTTGGGTTTTTTTTATGTTTTAAAAAGAAATTCACAAACACGAAAAAAAATGATATAAAAGTGTCATTTAAAAATTCACTTTTTTATGACAAATATAGAAATTATTTCCACTTTAAATGATAATGCCAATTTAAAACTGGATCTCATTGTCCTCAATAAACTTCTAGTTGGTTTTAAAACTTCATCTCATCTCGTCTGAACTCATCAGAAACTTCAAACAACAAACGTCATCGTTATTATCATCAAAACCACGAGACACACGAAACCTTTCAAAACAAATGAACACGTTGATTAGCCAAAAGTAACGAAACAATACTAACTTTGTTATAGAGTTGGCCCACTGGGGTTAACACCTAAACAAACTTTGTCAGTTATCAACTCTTGTGACGGCTCCCCCAAAATCTGGACAGTTATACGTCCACAAAACACAAAATTTTTGGTCAGTTGGAATACAGCCAGACTTCAAATGGGACATTTAAAAATAGTGGTATTACACAATCGATGCAAATATTTTACAGAAAGTACGCGTTGAATTTGTTTTGTTTAAAAAAAAAAAAAAGATCGTATAGCTCGCGGTGGCCAGTGGATTCGTTTAACCGACTGCGAGAATACAGCCGGAACCTAAAACGAGGATTGAAGTGTCGGGAATCCCAAACTAAAAGTAAAAACCAGCATTGAACGATTGACGAAGCAGAACTACGTTCCCAAAAATACACGTTTTGTGATAAAAGTTTCAATCTGACTTCAATTTTGACAAACTAAGGAGAGAAAGAAAGAAATAAATAATGCTGGACAATCCACACAGCATCATCTAGCCCCAAGCTAAGCAGAGCTTGTGTTATGGGTACTAGATGACTAATATACTTAATACAATACAATACATTACATAGATAGGTATTTTTACTATACATGGCAAATACCCAGAACACCCGGAACAAATCTTTGTAGATCGTACAAACATATTTTGTCCCAAGGCGGGAATCGAACCCGCAACCTCCTGCGTCGCAGGCGGACCTTCACCCGCCGCGTCACATCGGTCGACAGAAAGAACCAATAACGCATTTTTTGACACATCAAGCAACCTACATAGTAACATGAAATTATTTAAATTTATTTAAACCAAATGGGCCTCAGCTTAGTGTTAAGTCAGGTGGCAACACTTAAGCTACATAATAACTAACTTTCAGCTGCAATTCATGGTGCCATACAGTCAAAGGTGAAGTACCAATTGTATGACGTCAGCTCTTAAAATATATAAATATACTTATAAATAATAAATATATAATAATTAATAGTACCAGCCTGTTACTGTCCCACTGCAGGGCAAAGGCCTCTTCTCATACAGAGAAGGCACCAGCATTCATCACCACGCTTGCTCAAGGGTTGGCGATTTCAGACTTATATTAATTATAAGTAAAGTAATCTACTTACATAAATTAATAAAAAAGTTTTCTTAATAGGTATTTAAAATTATAGTGCTGTAGTTAAAAAATGTTAGGAGAAATAGGTTCAATTTAACTTGAAATTTAAGGTGATAACTTCAATGTAGCTCTGAATATTATATCTCTCTCAATGTTGGCAAATTGCAGTTGCAGTCTCTGTCCTAAAAAGAGGTCAAGAGTTTAATACTTCTATCATTTTCGCTTGGGGTGGCTTCTCCACTATACCGTCATATCCCCTTCTACCAGTTCTAAGTAAATTACCCCATTTAGACGAGTTACCAGATATAGGTATTCAACATTTCTATGCTACGTAATATTATTTCGTCAAAAAATAAGAAAGAACGTTCCAATTTACCTGAACAATCAAGGGTACCATTAAAATCTATATTTTTGTCGCCTTCTTCCCTTCAGTCAACGTTTTATTTAATAAAGAATTCGCCTCAATCGCTTTTTATCATTCCGAATCGCAAATAACTCGAAAAGGAAGACAGATTTTAAGTATACAAAACAAAAGATTTTTTTCAGCATCTGTTCCCGTTATAATATTGTTTTATTCATCGAATCGAATGTTAGTCGAAAGGTAATCTACATCTGTAAGAGTGTTGACACCGATTTTACAGTTATCAACTTCTTTAAATATTTATAATCTCCCTCGCTTCAGGATTTTTCATGAATCTCGATGGGTGGTTTGAAATACTTTTTGTAAAGGTTTGCTTTGTTGTTTTTGGGTGTTGAATATTTTAAACTAGAATGGCGGTCCGCAAACGACTTCATAAAAAGCTTCAGAGTTCATACGCATAAA
Organism: Phlogophora meticulosa; assembly: GCA_905147745.2. Lineage (NCBI taxonomy): Eukaryota > Metazoa > Arthropoda > Insecta > Lepidoptera > Noctuidae > Phlogophora > Phlogophora meticulosa. The sequence goes on along the minus strand of LR990528.1, from coordinate 5,372,061 downwards.
TATACAATGACCAGTGTGCCAGAAAATTCAAAGGAAGGCTATGGAGTTAAACCTCTTTGCCAGAAGTCATTCGAATTGCTGTGATCTCAGCAAGCCATAAATATCATCATTATCATCCTCCTTCCTTTATCCCAATTTATTCAGGGCAGGCGCAGTATGATAATTTCTTCCATTTGCCTTCATCTCAAAAGTCAAAGCTTATTGCTTGACTTATAAACAAAATGAATAAATTATGTTGTTCTAATATTGTCTATGAATTAATGCCATTATTTCAATTATTGTCATAGTGTAATCAGAACTTCGTGTCAAGACCTCCTCAGTTTGGTGTCAGACTTCATATTAATCTAAATTGTTTGTGGTGCACGATGTTAATTATTGTTTTGTTCTAATTTTAAACACGTTACCTTTAACCCTTGATGCTTTTGACCCAGAAGATTAGATAGAGATGCAGTTATTGACTTGTAACTTCTCTTTGGTCTAGTAAAATTGCATTAAAAACGTAGAACGTACTTTATATAACGGAAAAGTCTGCCTATCCAACTAGAGACATTAGCAATTAGTCTATCGTACTCGTATTGTAGCTGTGTGTAAAAACTGTGATAAGGGAAGTCTTCGAAATCCATGAACCATACAATGATAACGACACTTCGTCTGATAAGAGGAACGTCCAAATATTCTCAACATTAGCTTTAATTCGGCTGAAGTCACCATCTAATATTTATCTGTCAACCAAGTTCTTTGAAAATTTGTGAAGAGAACGGAACATAGATACATCAATCAATCATCTAGATACTAAGTTTTTCTCATGTAATGTGAAGTACCGAAAACAAAAAAAAAAACAAAATTTATTCATTCAAATTAGGCTGAGAATCAGCACGTTTTGAACGTCAAAACTTTTACAAAATACAGTCCCCCAAAACGCCCACCCTTCACCACTTCCTAGTGTTTTTGCTGGGAAGAAAAAGTGGCGGAACAAACTCCCCAGCAACACGTCTATCTGATAGTTTTGAAAAACTTGAAGATATACAACATAGCATGTCTAAAAATAATAATTGTGTCAATCGCTTACAGATATGTATGTAAAACAGTTTTACTTTCTTTAGTGGCAAGCAGTTTGTATTTTTGTTTACGCAAAGTAATGCAGGACAACCACCACATACGTGGTTTTACATCCAAGTTCCCTGAAACATACTTGCCATAAGGAAAACGGACCCAGTAGTAAAATTTTACTTCCTTTTATGCGAGATCACGTAGTATTTTTGTTATTTATTAAAAACAGTTTTAAACAAAATATAAACCGAAACATCGAACAAACCTTAATTTGTTATATTTGGATACAACATTGAAACACTAGTTTACACTTTTGTTTTGTCGTTGGGTAATAATTTTTCTGGACAAACTGCGAGAAAACTGTTAGGTTTTCCAGTTACTGGATTTTTAGAAGCTCTTCAGTCCACAACAGGGAATTCCAACCCAGATAAAGTGTTGGTTTTGGGCGATATATATTTTCATTTCGTTTAGAGACCATAAAAGAGAGAAAATACCAAGCACACTGATGTACTAGACGCCTCGAGAATATTAAACTGGATGGTACAGCTTTCATCAGAACTAAACATGAGATCGAGTTAGTACATAGCTTTTTCTTTTTTATGACGTAATACACTGTTACGTCTATAAACCTGAGAAGCAAGTCTTTTCTTATAGCAACATAACAACATGTAGGCAAAAATTTGATGTTCAGCAAAGACCATTTGAAAAAGTCACAAGAACGCCAATCTATACCAAGAATCACTAAAAAAAATATTTCATCATGCTGATAATTCGGAACAGAAGTTGAATGGAGAATAATCGCGAATAAAAGACCAAGATAAAGAATTTCACTACTTTATTTTAGTTTTATCTTTTTCAAACGATCTGAGTGACTTAAGGTTAAGGAACGGCGATGGCTCACTTACGCAAATTAAATCTTTTGCAGTGTACGAGATGTTGCTCAAATATAATTATAATATTGTCCTCAGTTCGAGATTGAGGAAAATATTATAATTAAATATTAAACTTCAGACGATAAGTTTATACGAATTACACATTAGACATATCTATATATTATTATCTATATTATTATGCCCTTATCCTTAATTATTGGCGTACTTATTCCATACATCTCTACATATATACTGCCATCTCAATAGTTACCTACCTTTTCTAGCCATGGTCATCTTTCACATAATCAATATATCGTAAACTATCTATACTTACCTACATTATATATACCTACTATCTTCATTCATACTTAAAACTCTCTTTACGACATGTTCCTCATTTCTCCGGATTACGTGCTCCTATCTAAACTAATATTATAAAGATTTGATTAAACATATCGAGTGTGTGTGTAGTGGATACACTAAAAAAAAGGATTATTATAGTAGCCGATATAAAAATTATTTCACCTTTACAAAACTACATTTCAGCATTTTCATAACAAGGCTTTAAAGGAAGTGGAGGGGATGTTATAGCTCGAAAGGGAAAGTACGAAATCCACGGGGATTACATATTTCAGACCATAATTGGTCCATGTTATTAGTAAGAAAGGTCTTATAACTATGCTAGTAACATTCTACTATCATTACGTTAGTAATATCATTAATGTTAGTATAGAGGATATCTAGCAATCTGTTAAAATTCTTTGATAGTTTTCAATTTTATTACAAAATAAATAAATAAATAAATATTGCTGGACAATCCACACCGAAAAAGAATTGTTGAATTGAGAAAATTTGATAGTTTGGTATACCCTGATCTGCTGTTCTCTGTACAAAACATAACATCAACATACTTATTGGAAAATGGTAACTGTTATATTATTGGCACCAGTAACTAGAAAAAAAACACAATTAATTTGAACAAGAATGTTTTCATAACGAGTAGGTATGTCTGTCATAAATCATCAACCGAAATTACTCAAGATAAGTAAATAATTATTTAAGGTTATTACCCGTTGCTCTCTGATCTTTGGAAAACCAAATAATGATAATTACTTTAAGATAATTACTGACATTACTTAACAGACTTCAAACAAGAATATTAAGTAAGTTGAAAATCTAACTTCGACGTTCTCAGAATAGAGTGTTCGTCCTCTTTGATTATTCACTTCCAGGTTTTTGATCTTTGAAAACGGGCGCTGGGTTTAATCTAAGGTTAAGCTACGCTTGCCGAGGTCAGTATGTGGATGGGTGACCGTTTGTAACATTTCGAGACCCCCTCTTAGATCGGAAAGCACGTTAAAACGTTGGTCCCGGCTGCCATTTGTAGATCTTTGACAGTCGTTACGGGTAGTCAGAAGCCTGAAAGGCTTACAACCAGTCTTACCAGGGGGTATTGTTTGCCAAGCAACTGGGTTATGGATGTCAGATAGGCAGTCGCTCCATATAAAATACTGGTATTCAGTTGCATCCGGTTAGACTGGAAGCCGACCCCAACATAGTTGGGAAAAGGCTAGGCAGATGATGATCTTTGTTGAGAAACTTTGATTGATACTAGGTGTAATTAAAATTACTGAAAACCCGAAAAGGCAATCGCACTTATCATCATCGTGTCATCATGTAATTAAGTTTAATTAAATAAATAAATAAATAATAAATAAATATTGCTGGACAATCCACACAGCATCATCTAGCCCCAAGCTAAGCAGAGCTTGTGTTATGGGTACTAGATGACTGATATACTTAATACAGTACATTACATAGATAGATATTTTTATTATATATATAGAAAATACCCAGAACACCCGGAACAAATATTTTTATTTGTTTAACAAACATATTTACAGTTTAACAAATTATATTTATTTGTTTTATTCCTTTTAGTCTGAAACCACCTTAAGCAATCCTGGTGACTGATGGTCATACATTTTCTGTATTTAGAAGAATCGAAATCCTCTTCTTTAAAATAATATGCGTGTAAATATAAGTATACCAGCCTGTGTGCCAATGGAACAGTAACAAGCTGGTACTTATGGTACCAAACTTGAAGTCTCAAAAACAAATCGTCGTAAATATATTTTTGACAGAAGAATCAGCACTGCCATTAGCCTTTTGGGCACTACTTAAATGTATTCTTAATGTACATATTTCTAATTATTTATAGTAGTTATTTTGCAGTTATCAGTTATTTTAATAACATCCATAATATTATTAAAAAATCGAAAGTGTGTATGTCTGTTTGTTCGTCTTTCACGGCAAAACGGAGCAACGAATTGACGTGATCTTAAAGTGGAGATAGTTGAAGGGATGGAGAGTGACATAGGCTACTTTTTGTCTCTTTCTAACCCCCCACTTCCTAATGCGAGCTAAGCCGCGGGAAAAAGCTAGTCATTTATAAATAAAGATCAGATAGTGCTTCCGACTTTATTAAGTGTTGAAGATGTGCCCATCACGTAATAACGACGTTTTGAAAAGTCTAAAATCATTTAAAATATAGGACAAACGTTATTCTTGAGATCAAAGAGATCCCGCGCGGGCTATAATGTTCTTTATCCACTGACTTTATTTCATGTTTTCTTTCCATGAAAGACAGTTACATTAAAACATGTTCTACTTTTAATCTATATAGTGACAGCTTTCATATTTTTAACAGAAAAAAATTGGTGGGATAATCTTAAGGCGAATTAATTATAGTCACTTTATTGCTTCAACAATGATACAACTTTTAATACAAGAAAAAATAAAATAAAAATAAATAATCACAGGGCATCGAAAAATTCATCCGGAAACGGGTAAAGTGCCCAGAAGGCTGGCAGCATTGCCACGTGGAATGGCAATGCTGATTCGTTGGCAAAGAAAAAGGCATATAGCCATTATAGTCACAGAATAATTTGCCACGACCCGCTTACCCTTAATACAAAATTTAAATTGTGGCAGTTACCTAATACCTACTCATTATCAGTATTTTGTAAATTATTTATTATTGACTCCGAAGTAACTCGAACAAAGTTTTTTTTATTTATCCTATCCTAGTAGGTACGATATCTGCTTTTAAACCAGTTAGGAAGGATGTGTCAGTATTCTATCCTCATCCATCACAGATATAATGAGTAATAACTGTCGATGTCATTTAGAACATAAACTTGTATAATAAGCACGTGGTTTTATACATCAAGAAATAACGCTCTGTGATTGGTTGGCTAATGACATTGAACTTGTTGTTACCTCACAATTTACACCTCGGCAATGCCAGTCATTATTACGTAAAGGAAATATTTAAGTAAATCTTCTATATGGTATTATGATACTGTGTCAAAGTAATTTACTTAAATTTATACTAAAAGTTACCAATGGGTGAGGGCCTTGCTCGGGGTTATGGGTTCAAATCCGGGCCAATACCAATGTGACTTTTTCAATTCGTATGTACCTACTTTTTTTAGTTGATCTTAGACTTTAATGACATCAGTGTGGATACCTTTTCATTAAGATGGGAATTCATGTGATGTGATTTCTCCCGTTCTGGGTGGAACGGGAGGGCGTGTCAGACTTTTACTGACTAAAACCCATCCGTCCTTGACCTTTACCTTCCAGGGTCACGGTAACTTACATAGACTTATCATATGTATAAAATTCTCGTGTCACAATGTTTGTTCCCATACTCCTCCGAAACGGCTTGACCGATTCTCATGAAATTTTGTGAGCATATAAAGTAGGTCTGAGAATCGGCCAACATCTATTTTACATAATAAAAATAAAAAATTAGGCGATACGAAGTTCGCGGGTACACACTAGCAATTACACACACTAGCTGCTAGTAATTAACATAAGTGTGTAATCGCCAACTCGTATTGAGTGGTGATTCATGTGAGTGCCTTATATGTATGAGAAGAGGCTTTTGCCCTGCAGAGGGACAGTAACAGGCTGGTATGATTATCATAATTCCTTCATGCATGCATGCAGTCACAGTATCACATGTAACCTCTACATCATCTAAGTCAGGGACATCTAAGTACAGTCAAGAGAACCATTGAAAATGCTAAAAGATAAAAAGACAACAAAGGAAAGAGTTATATTATACCACTAGCTGTACCCACCCACTCTTAAGGGTCTAAGAGTGACTTAAAATGGCTTTAACCTTTTTTAAGAATTTGGATACCAAATGCGAAAAAAAAACTCGAAACCGACTTACAGTTCCAGGGTTTAGCACATTCAAAGAAACAAAGTCTTCAGGTTTATTATATTAAGTATAGATTCCTATTATTATTTGGCAATGTTTTGTTATCCGTTTGTTTAGCGTGATTACTACTGATAAGATAAGGTTCATGGTTCACAGATAGTATGTAAAAGTCTTTCAATAATATTATCAATCTTTAAATGTATTGTACAATCATTTTTCACAAAATACGTAGTTATTTTTTCTTGAATACACAATTAGAAATAATACCTACATCTGTGTCTTTTTTATGACCAGGTTATCTTAAAACCGTCTACTAATCCTAAATAATCTCATCCGTCCATCTGTTTCCTCAATTTATCTTCTACGAAATTACTGCTTTAAGTAACGTTATTAAAGACGGGTGTCTTTTATTCTAGAGAATTAAAGTTCAACGTCTTTTTAAAATGCGACTGATATTCAAATTACACAGAGTTTTTTGCTAATATTTTGCGAAGAATTCAAAACTGGAAGGAATATTATAGACTTTAAGCTCTCTAGCTTGAGACAATCATATTTTTTGTTCAAGAAAAGACACGGCAATTATTTTTTTGTCGACCTTCAAGTTTATTGGTGAGGAACGTAAGCTTTTGCCATGGTGGTGTGACCAACAAATGGGAATAATAAATTTCCTCCATGTATCCGCCCGTATAATTAGTTACTAGACATTGTGGTTTTCCGTGTCGCAACTCACATCTCGTGATATTGCGATTTATCGACACCACAAGAAAAAGTTGGCAACACCGTAATAAAACCACTCACTTTATAATTAAAAAACGAGATAATTTAGTTCCACATTTGCCTTTTAAATTGTAGGTGTTTTTGTACTGCCTATTTGGTTTCTACGCTACTGCTGAGCATACAGTCCTAGATTCAATTCCCAGGTTGGACAAAGTATTATTAGGGGGTTTTCTACCAGGAATTTCTAGGTATCAACTCGGAATCTGATTTTGTGCCGGGTTGATGACAACATGCTAGCGCCCAATTACTTGGGACTTCAACATAATTAGCGATATATGAGGATACTTGTATACTCTGCTCTTCGGGAAATTACTAACTAAAACAGGCATGAACAATTCAAAAAGTGTGTTAATAAATATAGGTTCCTAGATTACTGGAAACATTCGTTTCTACTCTATCATCTATCAATGTCTTATAAATGTTAGGCAACAACACTAGCGAAAACATAATGGGCAAAATGAGATGATGTTACTATAGGTGCACCTCTGCCCAACCCTGCGGAGAACACAGGCGTGAAGTTATTTTTTTTTGTTAGTAACAATGTTCTTATAGACTATTGTTATTAATGCTTAAAACTATAAACAGAAAAACATCTTGACATGCTCGTTCACTGCAGCGCCATTCCATGACCAGTGATTGACGTAAGTACAGTTGTTATGTTAGGAAGTAGCCCTTTTACAAAAGCCAATAGCAAAATAAGCAATCACTCACCAACTAACTTAACACGTTCGATTCAAAAACTGCTCTCACCACTAAAATTCCTCCAGCATTACTCCGAAAGGGTGGAGCAATCTGGCAGTTTCTTTCATCCCTTTTTTGCTTGAATCATTGAAGTGCTCAGTTATTGGGGAAGTGTGACAAAACCTCGAGTTTTCGGGTCAGCCCCCACAATCTCGGCTTACAATCAACAATAACAGTTTCTATGGTGTATTTCTCCACCACAGGTTTTTGCTTTTTTTATTTTTAGTACATCGTAAAACCTTCGAAGAGTGAAATGCTTGTTCGAGATCTGATTGAAGATTGTGGATCTAATGTTTTTGCTTTGTATTGGGCTTTAGAAAAATGTGGAATAACGTGACGAAATACTAACTTGCCTTGTTATTGTATTTTGTGGTTTATTTTATCTTTTTATGTTGATTCAAATTGGAAATTTCCAATTTTAAACATGATTCATGTCGGTATTTTATCTATACTTGTATCGTACTATACCTAACTCATAAAAGAATATATATTTAACACAGGCCCAGTTCCAGGAACGCCAGTTATCGCAAAATTGTGAAACACACGTTAACTGCCAGCTGTGATTGGTTGAATAAATTTTCAAGAGCCAATCGCATCGCTTGAGTTGGGTTCAAATTGTAACGTGTCGATAATTTATTTCTTGAAACTGGATAATACTGAATTACTCTTTGGTAATTCAAACGTACTTAAATAAGTAGAGTATGTAGGTTCAGAGGACACTCTGATCAGCACCCGATTTTGTAACACACTGTATATCACAATCCGAAGGAATTAGAAGAAAATTTCTAATCCATTACTTTCATATTTGAACAAATCGTCCGTCGACGAAGTAAATAACAAAATGTATGCTGTTAATGAGACAAAACAAAAAAAAAACACTGGTTGGTTACGCAATTACCCCACTGGTAATCTAATAATGAATAGCAAATAGGTCGATATCTTAGTTAAAGAGCATTGATCTACAGCTACTTACCATGATTATAAATATGCACTTGCTTCATTAGTGCACAATGTACTGTTTCTAATGAGCTTCACTAATCAGGTTGCAAATGGTGTTTAAGATAGCTTATTAAGGCTATCAATCGTAGGTGTTTGATGTGATTGTCAAGATGGTACAGTGAGTATAACCTTCTTGGATAGTTAAAAGTTTATGGTATGTCAATGAGATATATACTAATTCATATTTAGAAGAGATTATGCGTTATACGCGTATATCTAAAAATAAATACTGCCCTGATGCCTTTACTTATAAAGAACCACAGGAAAGTCCTATTAAGCAGTCAACAACCTTCTACGTCGATTAGCGAGATGCCATTTGGAAAAAAAAAAAAACATTTTACCAATTAGATTATTACAGTACCTACGTTCTTAAATAATTACAGTGCACTTTGAAATTCGAACAGTGGAGTCGGGGTGTGAATCAGCAATTATCGTAATTTTTAAACAAAGTAATGAACTCGTGTATTGTGGAATGTTGTCAAGGAGACCTTTGCCCAACAGTGGAGACAATATTGGCTAACAAAATGGTGTAATGTTATTTATCTAGATGAGAGACCCAGACACTTAGCTAATCAGGTAGGAATAAAAAGATGTCCACGTCACAAGGTAGGTTGATTGAACATTTTAAATTTCTAAGAACATGGTAACGCAGCTATTTGTGGTTGGACCATGGAGGCATGGATTTCTAAACTACCTTTTTTAATTCCAACTAAATTCCGTTCTTATTTATTCTTGTAAACTTTTGACTTATGAAAGTGCCTTTCTAAAAGGTTTATACAAAATATAGGGGTATAACAGGTATATTACTTTATTCTTAATATTTTTAACACATCATATGACAACAATGAGTAATAACCAAATTCACAGTTTTTAAAAGTCACTGAACTGAAAATATTTTTACGCTTGACAAGTTTAAAATCAAAGCGTTTCGAGCGAATACCAATTTCAAACTTTAATTATTTGCAAAATTCCAAGAGAACAAACACATTTAATAGTTTTTTTTTTAATTGAACTACCTTTACTATTTATTTTTGTCGCATTTTAGTTGACTACCCCAACACTATATCAGCTCTTAGATTAATACACTGTAGATATATTGTGGAAACATTATTTTGATTAGAGTTCAAAGCAAAATAATGTGTCCCGTTACTGAATACGATTAAAAGCATTAGAAAGTAAGAAAGAAACAAAGAAAAAATAAATATTTATCGAGCGCTAGGACTGTCGTTAAAAAAATGTGCTGCCCCCCCCAAATGAGTCCAGTTCACAAAAATGCCAGACAACTAGTGTCTGACGCTGGTTTTTCACTGGACCTGACTTCCTGAGGATATGAGATGCCATGAACAAGTAAAATTCCAAGCATGCGGAAATGACAAATTATTATATCCGAGGTTAATAAATGATAACGTTTTGTATTGTTTTTTACTATGTGTAAAGATTCCACATATTATTTTGACTATAGAGAGCAATAAATTCCGATATTAATAACTGTAATAATTATGTCGGTGCAGTAGGTAATGTCAAAGTACAATGATAACCTACCCACTTGCCTACTTATTGAATCTCAAGAAACTGCATTATTGACCTATAAACTATGCAACCAGCACGCAATCTTATCGCAAAATGATAACACATGATTCCTTATTCATTTATAGCACACATATCGTCGTGAGCACTAAAAATCTACGGTTGTGTACTTTGGTCGTTAACATATCTGGCTTTAGCTAGTCTAGAATCCATGATAAAAACGTGGAGTTAGTCAACCAAAAAAGCAGCGATATCTAAGTACTTCCAGGATTTAGATAACGTAACAAACAAAGAAATCAACGAACCGACACGATAAACAAAATCTAATGCTAATAAAAGTAATACAGAACTTCGTTAAAATATGAAAACTACTCACCCAAAACTCCGGGCAACTTGATAAATCCTTGATGTAAAATAACTTCACAACTTTACAAACACTTTTATTCACACTGCAGTCACGAATATCACAAAAAGTTGACACTGAACGACGTCATTGTTGCACAAACCATCACTGTTTTTAAGTTTTTACAACACTACGAATACGGAATGGCGGTAAAGTCACGGGAAAGTGACGCACACAACGCGTCTACAACACGCGGCGATCGCTCGCAAACTGAATGAATCGAATCGAATGTCGAGATCGAGACGAGGCCGACTCGCGTGTAAACTCGATACAAAAAGCGCGTAAATCCGTGACGAACCTCAGATCAGAGTGTCGGACCACCTCAAAGGGCCGCAGTTCGCACTTTTTTCTGGGATCATGAGAAAATTCTATTTTATTATTATCTTCAGCAATTTTGTATTGAGTTAAACCGGTCACGTAGTCTATTTACGAACTGGTTGTAATACAGTTTTACTAGCCTTTTCCACGATAAATAATAACTACCCACATATTCTCCACTAAACATCTTTTTTGGTGAATATTGCTAAGGTAGCTCTGCTTTTCGTATTTCTTATCCAAGTGTTCTGAACTGTTATTGATATTAATATTCCTATGTGCGAGTATTTAGTATGTGCTATCGACGCACTCGATACGATCTTTAACACTACAATGTGATGGTTTCAGAGACTTCTGCTTTGTAGTTTTGGTGTTTTTTAGTCTCTACAGGTTCTAAAATAACGACTTCATCATAATCGACACAGTTAAATGGCTAATTATCACAAGCCTAGACTTTTCCCAATTATGTTGAGGTCGGATTCCAGGCTAACAGGGGTGCCAGTATTTTACATAGAGTGATCGCTCATCTGGCCTTCACAGCCCAGTAACACAATACCCTTGTTGTAAGACTGTTTGTCAGACTTTCGGGCTTCTGACTACCCGTAAGAACTGCCAAAGATCTAAGAAGGACAGCCTGCGACTTTTTAACGTTATTTCCAGGGCGAAGGGTACTTGGTATGTAATGTCTGGATGGGCAGCCATCCATGGACTCCCCTGGTCAAGTGTAGTGTAGTCTTCGATTGGCACGTGCGAATGGTATTATTTAAGTCAAATTGTGATACTTTCTTTGTTTGTACTTAGTCTGCTAGCTCTAGGGTTTAGGCCTCGCCTCTTGTGCACGAGGCTGTGGGCTCAAACCTGGGCAAGTACCAATGTGAGTTTTTCAATTCATTTGTATTTTCTAAGTTTATCTTAGACATCACTGACATCGGTGAAGGAAAAACATCGTGAGGAAACCTGGACTTATATAATTAATATAACTCAGAAATCGCCAACCCGTCTTGAGCGAGCGTGGTGATTAATGCTCATGCCTTCTCTGTATGAGAAGAGCCCTTTGCCCTGCAGTGGGACAGTAATAGGCTGGTACTACTACTACTGCTAGCTCTAAACCACTGGTTGCACACCAGAAGTCCGCGGAAAACTTTGAATTTAGAGTTTTCCGCTCAAAAGCTACGTTAGAAGTTGTAATTTAGCATTAGCATTAAGTTTAAGTAAATAATAAATAAAAATGTTTAGGTAGGTATTTTAGGTAGGTATTTTGATACGTAGTGTTGGAGATCTTCTTTTAAGCTAGGCATTGCTTGAATTAGGAGACTCCGCACTTCCGCTTGTCATTTTTACACAATTTTAATGTAGACAATGTGAACATGCAAGAATAAAAAATTAAAATTAAATATAAGGGTAACATAGAAATTGTATAAACAGCTATGTGCAGAAGAAGGCCAGATCGCGCGTGTACGTGTGGTATGTGCATCATGAGTGAGTGTGTGTAGTGTGGTTGTGAGGTGTGTGAGTTATAATGATCAATACTAAGTTCACTTTTCCCAATTATTACACAGTTTCTTTAACCTTCTGGTTCCTTCTATCAAAAGTGTTCCAAATCAAAAAAAAAATTGGGAGCCACTGCTCTTAACAATATGCTGCGACAAAGCAATCTTCATAATATTGTTATGTAATACATTAGACAATGTAAAAGCCTGGCTTTCACCAACCCAGCTTATTATCAGTGCATTGCACTGGCATCGGATTCCGTTCACCTATTTACAGTATTAGAAAGCCGATCACAGCTAGCTGACGATTCCATTGTGGTCGATCTGCATTTGTTTTATCCAAGAGAATAATGTACTGATTGCATAATTAATGTTTCAAAAAATATTTTTATCGAATTTACTTTTGAGGTATTGTTTTACAATATTGTGTTGTCAAATTTAACAATAATACATTTTCTATCTACCAATAGATGCCCCCAATGAAGGGATTCGATGTGCACATACACGTTTAGGAGGTATTTGTAATAAATAATAAGTATTTATAATTGCTTTAAAAAAAAACTAAAATAATATACCGTCTTTACGATCTAAATAGATCATACAAAATTGTTTTGATTAGATTCCCTTAATCTACTTAAACCCACAAATCAAATCTGATTTCAAACACTTTAATAAACATTAGACTCCGTATCTTCAATAAAATGTAATGGAAGGGTAAAAAGATATATAAATGATGATATCCTACAAAAGCTACATTTCTAATAAAGTAACTCATAGGAACAATCATGTTTGCAACACAACTGAGGTAACATTGTAATTATTATCTATCTACTTACAAACCAACATATGACATTTATTTTCTCTTAAGCCATCATCAAGATCTACATTGAGTGCTAATGTTTGAACCGAAGAATTTTATCTGTGAATACAGATGTTTTATTTATATCGACGCAAAAATTGATGACTTCAGTACATAACATGATTCTTGACAATTTCGAATTGAAAAGTTGAAAAATTTCAACGAAATTTTTCTTCGGGTTTTTGCTCATGTGTGTAAGTTTGTGTGTGTGTAAGTGTGTGTGTGTGTGTTACGTAACTGCACACTGCACAAAAAAAAACGAACTAAGTAAATAAACTTCTAACATCTTGATGAGAGAAAATACATGAGAGCATTTTATAGTCTTCATTTATTTCACTTTCTTATAATATCTGCGAATGTCCAAGACCTTGTTCCTCAGTGTGTGGCCTCATTTGCTTTGTGCGAAGCTTAAAATTACAATTGAATAAGTAATAACGGGCTAGCTCGCTTGTGAGCCAACATGACCTATTTCTACAACATCTAGGTTCTAATTCTTCTTCATTTGCGTGAAAATGGCTTTTAGGGATCCTTACCAAAGGCTGCCAACAGGACTCTATTACTAAGCCTCCACTATCCGTCCGTCCTCCTGTCAGCGGGATGTATATATTTTTTGAACCGTAAATACCGATACTACAGACAGTCACAGCTTTGTACGTCACAGACCGTGTATTTCGCTATAACAACAAAAAATACGGCACGGTTGGGCTGCTATCGCGAGTTCGATTCTCACACGGAACTAACGTTGTATGGCCTACAGGTTATTGTTATAGGTCTGGCTGTTTGTGTTTGAGAGTTTATATATTTGTAAACGCACCCATGTGGGTAAATTTCTATTGTGGGGCAACGGTTACAAAAGAAACCAGAAACCTGATTTTACGGCGTCTTTTGCTCGACATCTTACTAAATCCTTCGGATGCGAGTCCAACTCCTTTTGCCGGTTTTCATTGTAATCTTCTTATGTTTGATACAATCCTACATCTTATGAAAGCAAGGTTTTACACTTGTCTACAAACTCACTCTCTCTGTAATATGATGGATACAAATAGTTATTTTCTGCAAGGATGTCGTGGTTTAAGCTTGACTAAAGTAAACAACGTAGTAGATATTTTTCCATTGGTACAATAATACCATCTTGTTATTGTCCGACAGCGCAAAGGGCTCTTCTCATACAGAGTAGGCATAAACGCTATTCAAGGCAGGTTGGCGATTTCAGACTTACATTTACTTATTAAAAAAAAAAACCTTCACCGATGTCTGTGATGTTTAGGATAACCTTATAAAGTACATATGCATTGAAAAAGTCACATTCGTACTTGCTCGGATTTGACCCCACAACCTCATGCATGAGAGATGAAGTCTTAAGCACTGGACCAGCATTGATTGTGTATAGTGTGAGTGTCAGCATAAATGTTTATGTTTTTAGGCGTTAAACGTACGTCGCAACTTGGGCTACCAGTTACGACAACCGACAACTCTCAACTAGCTATTTTTATGATTTTCATATAATTTTGAGAAACCGCGCAGACTTAGCAACTTTACTTGCGAGGCCTTTTGTTGTTACAATTGGCAACCGTCAAAAAACTTATAAAAAGCTGAAAGCGCCTAAGGGTGAAGGACACGTTCAAAGCTATATTTAATTTTTACACGGGCAACCTATGTTTACGTCGCTCAAGTCATCCTGTAGGTCACCTAGGTCACTTTCAAATAAACCGTGGGCACTATGTCATATCTCTTTATGTATTTTTTTGTGAAGGCTTGGAATAGAACCTTCTGTTGGGTGTTGAATTTTAATTAAAACTTTTTATGTATCGCATTTCATGCTGTCTAAAACGTAAGTTATGCGTAGGTATAATTTATTTTGACTCTTGTTTTTTGAGCCCCAGGCTTCATGTAAGTCTAGCCCCAAAAGTACCCCGTCAGTTAGGAAGTTCCAACATTATTTTTTACGTAACTTCATACAAACTTTCTTAATACAAATTATGAATAAGATATAAGCGGCTTGATGGACGGCGTCCTTGATTTTTAAACTAATTAACCTTTAGCCATTCAGTCTCGTTTCTTTGCAAGTCCATCTACAAAGTTTTTGATTATAAATAAAAGAGAGTCTAATCAAATTACTAAGCATTAACTGCCACTAAAGTAAGATCATTCCTTAGTATTATTTACACGTAGCCGCGAAACGACACATAAATCTTATTTACCTAATGCTAAAACTTATGTACCTAAGTACTTTTTGACTGACTAACATTAAACTGAGAGGGCCATAAGTTAGATCTCAAACTTTCTATGAAAGTACATTATTTATAGTACTTTGGTGTTGTGTCAGGGGAGGTTCGGGTCAATAAGACGGTCAAGCGGAAAATTGCGGATATGAAATATAATATCTCAGATCTTCTCCTACGGCAGTTGACAGTTGGCAGTTGGTTATTTGGTGTTGTTCATGAAGATCTGTGATCAGACATTGCTCGTAGTACAGATGACCAATGCGGCCAAAAGGTTTTGGAGTGGTTACCGTGTAAGTTCTGTTAAACAAGCGTTGTGTTGAGTAAGTGTCCTAGTAAATGAAGACCGATAATCTAGTAGCAAACTACTGGATGTCGAGGAAGCCTTTGTATAGCAGTGGAAGTCGTTCGACTGAAATGATGACCATGACGATCTATGCAAGCAAGCTGCATTTGGATTGGAAGTCCACGCAGACTGTAGAATTCAGAAACGTTGTTACCACCCCAATTTTTTATACTGGTTGACCAGGATAAAGGAAAAACCGTTGCTTCATACTATGTGTGAACATAAATGAATGGAGTAGCTGAAATATTTCGTGATTCCAGGGTTGGTTCAATAGTAAGAGTTGATAAATTTCATGAGTGCTAGATATTTTCCATTAAAGCATGTGTATTGGTCAACCCAACAGCCTTTAACATCAGTGTTAATTTTAAATTTAATTTAAATGTTAATTTTAACCCAGTTTTAAAAGATACTTTGTGCCTACTGTCCTAGCTCTGTTCTGTCTCCTGCTTGATATGGAGGGAAATGGAAATTATGTATTTTTCTAACTCCTACGCTGTTCTTTTCTGATTAATTTCGTTGCGGTATCCAAGACAGTTGATCGTTTCTCAGGGACTCGTCGGGCTTCATTGCCTCAACGCTTTTCTGGTGGTCGCCACTGTTGATTCTGGTTTTCAGGAGTTGCATTGGTTTAGTGTATGAGACAAGCGTCCCATAACAAAGAAAAGCTTTAAAACGTATACGTTCGTCCAATCCTTCCCTTGTAGTCTATAGATTATTTTGCAAACTATTATGTGATCACTACAACTAATACCGTCCTATGCTTCCCTAGGAGTTAATCCTAGATCCTTTGTAAGTGTCACACATCATTGATTAATCCTTCGATTCAACTTATCTATTGACGCCACCTTATCTATGTTGCCCCATGCTACCCTGTCATAACTTACTCAATTTAGGCTGTGAACTAACTAGGGCCCAGCTGACGTAGGAACTAGCACTGTTATAACACTAAATCAATATCTAATATGTTTACTACAAACACCTGTGTTCAGGCTGTTCAGTTTCATTGAGATAGGTGACTTGCTTAAATGAAGTTTGGGAATTTAAAGGATCTGCCAGCTTCGGATATAAAAGATAGTAGTAGGAATTATTGGTTTTACCATAAAGACACGTAATGCTATACCAAAGGATTAAAGTACGACTTTTAAAAAGGTGCAGTATTTTGACAGGATCTTATGTCATCTAAGTCACTAACACATGTAATAAAACTGGCGTGCCCTTAATAAAGTAACCTACAAATTAGACTCTCGTACAGTTTAGAATAGTATTTAGCTTAATTTAATAATAATATATGGACGACACGGCTGGCGCGGTGGTTGAGCCATCGGCTGCTGCGCCGCGTGTTGTGGGTTCGATCCCCACACGGAACAAATATTTTTTATGACCTACAGATAGTTGTTCCGGGTCTGGCTGTTTGTGTATGTGAGTTTAAATGTTTGTAAAAGCACCCACGATACAGGAGAAATTCCTAGTGTGGGGCAACGAATTTAAAAAAAAAATATGATAATAATTTTCTATCGTAAACAAACAGAGATGAAGAAGAATTTAAATAGTGAATTTAGTATAGATATTATGGTCAACAAAGGAGGAGGTCATGGCTAATAAAAAACAACGGCAGGGGTCGATTGAAGGAAAAGAAGCTAGGCTTACCAAAGATCCGGGAGTTGTAAGGTGTGTGATGGAACACCGGGGAGGTTTGGTTTTTAGTCAGTAAGAGTCTGACAGACCCCTTCGCTCCCTTAGGGCGGAGGACATCCATGAGGATTATCAACCTCGAATAAAAAAAAAATGCTTTCCGAAGACAGTCAGTGGATGGAGACTACACCGTGCCTCAGAAAGCAGCTAAACCGTTGGTCCCGTCTATCATTTGTAGATCTTTTACAGTCGTTACGGGTAGCCAGAAGCTCAAAAACCTGACAGACGGTCTTAACAAGGGGTTGTCCAGTAACTAGGTCAGAAATCCATTCGCTCCATGTAAAATACTGGTATACAGTTGCACCCCGTTGGACTGGAAGCCGACACCATCATGATTCAGAAAAGGCCAGGCAGATGATGATTATAGTTAGCAAATATAGAGTTAATGGCGATGTCTGAGCTAGTACTTATAAAATACGAGACAGACACCGGTGCCTTCCTCACACGATTTGAATAATCCACTACAAAGAGCATTGATATACTATTTCAATGACTAAGAGCAATAATGTGCCAGAAATTTGTAAAAGTTACACAAACACATCAGTTTTGAATATACATAATACGTTGTAAGTACCTGGATGACCGAGCTTAGCTCGGATAAAACGACGTTTTCTGAAAATGAAACCTAGCTAGATCGAATTATCGCCCCCGAAATCCCCTGCATACAAAAGTCATGAAAATCGTTGGAGCCGTTTCCTAGTATCAAAATTGCTCGTTTAAAGGTACAAGATACAAAGAGATATGCAGCATGAAAATTAACGTGAAATCGTTGCATTTACCTATACAATACAGTGTCAAAACGAATCTCGCCAAAATTGTTTAGTTTTCAATCAGCGTGTGAGCCTCAAACAACGCCATCGGTCAGAGCTTAGATTTTTTTTTTAACGAAATAAATTGTGTATGTGACATGTTTATTTAATCGTATTGGATTTCTATTCACTCGGAAAACCAAACCTGTTTTTGGAATATTTGACATCCTAAATATTTAATAGCCAGAAATCGGTTAATTGCATTCCGGTTTTCATGTTAAGCTCTCTATAATCCGTTCTATCCCATACTACTTACAAATTATACTTTAAAAACCAATAGTTCCGTACAAAATCGCATATGGATAGCTCGGAATCAGTAAAGTAAAGTTAGTCCTTTAATTACTTAATTTTAATTTTGTTCCACAAAAAAAAAATTCTTCCTTACGTCAATATGACTGTGCCACGACCAATTCTCCAACTACCAATGTAAGTTTATAATCCCACAAAAAAATATATAGGCCCCTTCCAAAAGGTAAAGTGGTGAAGGGTGGGCGTTTAAGGGGACTGTCTTTGATTTTGGTAGTTTCATACGGAGAAAAATGGGCAATAATACACTTATCCTTTTAAAATAGTTTTTACAATATTAATACCAAAAACCCTTAATAATTAACATCAGGCAGCAAGTATTACTGCCAAATGAACTTTCCTGTACTAATATCATAATATCTAAACGATTTGGTAATCGCAGAAACAGTTATTAAAGCACAGCTGTTTATAACTGGACCATTTTCCCCTATAATCCCATATTCAGCTCAATTGTACCCATGGGCCGTGAGACTAGCAACTAATTGTGAACCACGGTGAAAACTAGCTTAAGCAATTAAAACTTTTGTACTGAACACATTTATTTAAGTAAAGGATTGTGTGAGATTTGTCTTTATCTAAAAAGCTTATAAAATCGTTGTTTTTTAAACATAATATGTCACCTGTGTAATCCTCAAAGGGTTGGGCAGAGGTGTATCAACGGTAGACCCCCAACGGTCGAGCCTTTTGCTATTATTGATTATATATTTGCTTTATACTCGTATATAGGTAAGCTGAGACACTTTAGGCTAGTAATCCATATACGTGAAGCTAAAACTTTAGATCCCTATTTAACATTTTGTGCTGGTGACGTTGGCTTTTTGTAATTTAAATTAATGTTTTTTAAAACAGCAACAGGTTTTTTTTTGTTTTATGTCAGTATTACTTATTATAAATAATGTAGGTAGTATAAAATATCTGCTAATTCGAAAATTGGGCAAATTCACCCAACGCCGCTCTCGAAAATAGCTTCAAGAAAATTAATTTTATCAGTAAAAACACGGATTTCAAATTAATGCTACCGATCTTCATATATATTTTAAAATAATTTACCAAACATTTGATAAACAGTAATGTAAATATTACATCACTGTTTGTTCTTTTATATACAGTTCGGTAATTTCGGATCTTCCTTCGCCAACGTTCATACTAAGTTGAATACACCGGTTCTCGTCCGATCACCGAAGTTAAGCAACATCGGGCGCGGTCAGTACTTGGATGGGTGACCGCCTGGGAACACCGCGTGACGTTGGCTTTTTGTATATAAATATAAAATTGTTTATATTACTAAAATTGAATGTTCATTTTTTTTTAATTGTTGAAAGCAATGTATATTAAATATTTTATCGAACAAAATATTACAGAATCACAGTCATTTCGTCGCGTAATTAAAATTTCCATAGATTTTTTTAATAAAGGGCTATCACTACGCATTAGCGATAAGAATATTGCACGCAGGGAGAAGTGTGAGATTTGGCTTATATTTTTATAAGAAAACTAAAATTATTCGGTAATTTTAGTTTTCTTATAAAAAATATAACGTTCGACCACTTTTGAATATGTAGGGTTTTAAACCTGGCGACCTAAAGCCCCTGTCTGTCTCTACCAACTAGTAGTTAGTAAATAGTGGTAGATTTTTATGTCTTTAAAACGATACTTCTATTAATATATGAAGAAATAAAATAAACAATCACAGGTCATCGAAAAATTCATCCGCATCGCTGTCAACGGGAAAAATGTCCAGAAGGCTGGCAGCATTGCCACTTAGATTGGCAATGCTGATTCTTTGGCCAAAAAAGGCCAGCCCTCTGGTCACGTGAGGAGTCGACCAAACGCTTCGCGATTTCTCTACCACTATATTTAACATATAGTGGTACCTAGCAAATTGACATAACACAGCCATCACCACTGCCGTGGCAGTCAATACGATTCTATTTATATTTACGTTAACCAGTCACCAAAGGTCACAGGAATTCATTCCCGAAACCGGTCTGACTTGAATTCGTTGATTAGATAATCATTTTAGCGTCAATACTTCAATCGTCGTTTCTTATAAAACGTGTTACGCTTCTTAGGAACAAAGGTCGGCAGTAAATTTGAATCATATTTATTAATATTTTTGTTTATAGAGTGAAGTGTAAAAGCGCTGTTACTGAGCAAGAGGTCCTTGGCCCGATTTTCATTTGTTTATTTTTGTTATTTTTTTGTTTTATTTTATTCTTTTAATATTTATTTAGTAAAACAATCCTGTTTATTTCATTAAAATGATACAGTTATTAATGTATGATAAAATAAAATAAATTAAATATATATTTTATATTTAATATTTGTAGATTTTTAACAGTCGTTACGGTAGTAAGTAGCCTGAAATTTTACTTTTTGATTGTTTCATATTAGAAAAGCTTACAGATTGAAAGCAAAAATAAATAATGAAAGTGGATAGGGATGATTGCTAATAACAAGTTTGCACAAATTATGTATTATTATAAGCAACTACATAAAAAAAGAAATAAATCGGTAGGACAAAAAAGATATCAACAAATAAAAATAAATATTAATACTTAATCATTGTTATGTAGAGCTGTGTAGCATGATTAAAATCTAATATTAAAAAAAAACTTTTTTTTTAATATTGGGTTTTCCATCTCAAATTTTTCATTTGTAGCCCGGAGTCAGTAAAAGACTCATGAATATTGAACAACTTTTACAATGGGATAAACTTAATATGGCGAAAATAAGAAGTGTTCCTACCATTTTTATTGAGTTGTGCGATGATAAATGTACGAGTACCTACTAAAAACACCAGATTTTTTTTAAAGTCAGAGTCGGTCCCTGCTCAAAAACCTGACTACCCGGAAGTGGGTAAGGTAATGCAGGCTTTGTATTGAGGTCGGTAAAACTCTCTCAATAAGGAAAATTCCTAAGCACAATTAAAATAGTCCTACTCTTATAAAATAACACGGTACATTTGAAATCTGTAATAGAAAACCAATCATTTTTTCTAGTCCCTACCACAAACAGCCGTGCAGAAACTACACTTGCTATCAATAGATCAATCTGAACTAAACGAAACCACTTGATAGCCCTACAAGATTTTAATAACCTATGTACATTGTACCTGTACCACATCCAGTTTATCTTGAAACCTAACAACAGCGCAGATAGCAGAAGCAAATGCCAAGTTCTATTCAATTACTTGGTAGCTCCGTATTTCGCCTAAGACCATGATATGTTGGTCATTTCGTGTTGATTCATTGAGTGTTCGTATAATGATTGGCAACCGAGGTCGCATTGTGTTCGATACAAAGCGGTTCTTTCAGATTTCCGAAGTCTGGTAAACATTAAACTTTGATCAAATGCCTCCTAACTGTGGTTCTTTATTCGGTTTGACCTTACGATTTTTTCCTGTGTGTTTGTAGGTACTGATTGGTAGAGAGCGGCATCAGTCGCGCTTATATGATTTAAGAGGATCATTCATGTGGTCTAAATGGGTGTAAACAATTTTTAAATGACTTCTAAAAAGAAGGAGGTTCTATGTGCCACTCGTCGATTTCTCCATCAGTTGTGAAACCGATTTTTAAAATTCTTTATTGTACGGGTACGTACCTCCCATTGTTACCAAGTCTGAGTCCCATGATGAACTCCTGGAGAAATCGAGGGGACTTTTCAAATTTAATAGGCATTGATTAGGGTTTTTTATAAGTAACTCATCATACATTTGCTGGTTGAAAGCACCATTAGGTGATGTGTTTTCTTTTGGAGTCGGTTGTTTTTTTTTTTGGTAATTCAGCAAATCGTCTCATCGCGAGCCACCGTGCCTCTCCAGTGACGTCACCGTTACCTCTGTAAAGGGAGCACATAAATCGTAACATGAGTATGTGTAGTAGTGGATATTAGACCACTGTCGGTCGAAACTGAAAAAAAATCAGGTGAAATGAGCGGTGAAGTGAGCTATCAGTGTCTTACTAACGTTGGGTAATACTGTCAGATCGCCCCAGTCCTCACTTCATCCAAGTTTTCATGGATATTTTATTTAGGTACAGAAAAGCACTGCTGATTTATGATTTTATGTAGTTCTAAGAAAATACTGCGCCGAAGTTTTCATACATTCCCGAAGTTCTTGGAAAGTGGCAAGCAGTTGGTTCTGTGAGCACAATATCGCCGCCAGTCGCAGTCTGCTTTTGAACACGAATTTTAATCAAGTAGGTAGTAGGTATTTGTAGGTCTTGCACAACGCTGAACAACCAAGTAAGTTGGTGCTTGACGTAGCTACCCGTTTGCGCATTTAAGTTTGATGTTAAGTTAACAATATTTTAAACTAGCGGCCCGCTCAGGCTTCGCGCGGGTATAATATATATATATTATACATATAAACCTTCCTCTTCAATCACTCTATCTATTAAAAAAAACCGCATCAAAATCCGTTTCGTAGGTTTAAAGATTTAAGCCTACATAGGGATATAGGGACAGAGTAAGCGACTTTGTTTTATACAATGTATCACTACATAGTATAAAACAAAGTACAGGGTGGAAGGATATCTACGAACACATTGATAACATGAGTTAAGTACCTATACTCGTATAATTCTCGAATTTACTAATTTCTGGCCTTTATTTATTTATTTATTGAATATAATCATATTTTTTTTATTTTTCTAAATTAAAAAAATATGATTTAAAATAATTAGATGGAAAAATTGTTCCTTCTTCAGTTTAAATAAAGAAAAAACATCAGATAAAAACGCAGAAAGTGGGAAAAGCCGACCGGGTTAATTATTAACACGTTTGCTATTTCAGCCACCACGAAGTATCTTCTAAGTGAACAATTATACTTCCTGGATGCGGTTGCACTAATGATCATTAAACGCTTTGATGTTGGATACACTGTTTATTCAAGCAGGGTTATAGCAACATGTAGCGTTGCCAGGCGTCTGGATAAAGCCGGACATAGGTAGGCTTTTTGATAAGGTGTTCGGCCAAAATAAACGGTGTCCGGCTTGTCCGGCTTAGCATACTTACACCGATATTTCTCAACTGCCCAACACGATAAGACAGATATTTCGTTTTTATTAGTACAACAAACCATACGAAAACTATGTAAAAAAAATTGTCGTACCTATTAATACTAAGACCAAATTCTCAATAACGTAGGGTGTCCGGTCTTTCTACCCAAATGTCTGTCCAGCTATTAGGTTTGGCGACCTGGCAACCCTAGCAACATACCTTGGTACTTAAAACGATATATCTAATGGAATTAATAATTTTTCCCTCATAAATAAAAACATATCATATTACTCAGTTACTAGCTTGTAGAGGTCAGTAGCCCTTGCGCAAATTTCTTGCGAGAAGTCAAACAAACGAAAACGTCAAATCACCTGGTTGTTAGTCAAACGAAATTAGTCTCTCGTATGTAACCCTCTACATAACGAACATGAACCTAATTCTGTTTCAATCTTAGTACAAATTGTTGACGTTTTCGTTTGGCATACTTCTCGCAAGAAATTCGTGCTAGGAATTCGTGCATAGGTAGACGCTCCATGTAAAATACATACTGTTTAGTTTTCAGCTGCATCCAGTTATACTTGGAACTGACCCTAACTTAGTTGGGAAAAGGAAGGGGAAATCTTCCTCCTTTTATCTTCTTCTGTTAGATATATTTGGTTCTGATTACTTATTTTTTGTGTCTGCCATCACCCGTTAGAGTAGCTTCATCCGGTCAGCTGAGTGCTGACCCTAAGAAAGCTAGCCAGATGATGTTTATACTATAGAGAACAGTATCAACTTCAACCCATATAAGTATTTCCAACCTATTGACCCAAAACGGTATCGAAACTACCAAAACGCATCGAAATCCGATAAGTGTAATGAGTTGTAACGAAGGACATATGGGGTTAATGCGTCTTTACGTCGGCCATCACATCAAGTTAAAGCGGTCAGCCATCGATAAATGATTAAATGGGTTCCGTGCTGAAACGTACCGACAGACCAGAGAATTCAATTAAAACTTTCAACATGCTGATTACTATGCAGGTGTGTTTTTGTTTTGTTTGTGCTTCTTTGATAGATACTTTTTTCAGGCGTTTTACTTTATTCTTCAGTATCTATTCATTTTACTTCCTTTATTATTATTTTTTTTTTTTTTTTTTTTTTTTAAACGTTGCCCCACACTAGGAATTTTTCCTGTATCGTGGGTGCGTTTACAAACATTTAAACTCACATTCACAAACAGCCAGACCCGGAACAATTACCTATAGGTCATACAAATATTTGTTCCGTGCGGGGATCGAACCCACAACACGCGGCGCAGCAGCCGATGGCTCAACCACTGCGCCAACCGTGTCGTCAATAATAGTTGAATAATAATTACAATTAATAAAATACACAGTATATATATATAAACATACCTACAATAAGCAGAAAGATGAAATTGAAGTTCAACAATAAAATTCTGACATGCCAATAGATAATTTGCTGTTTTATTCGATAATGTGTATTTTCTAAATAAAATTATTATATCAATCAATCAAATAAATCAATCAAAATTCATTTACTCAAATTAGGCTGAGAATCAGCACTTTTTCAACGTCAAAACGTTATCAAAAGACAGTCCCCTAAAACGTCCACTCTTCACCACTTCCTAGTGTTTTTGCTGAGAAGAAGTGGCGGAACAAACTCCCTAGCAACACGTCTGTCTGATAGGTTTGAAGAACTTGAATCAATACAAAGTATGTAAAAAAAAAATGACAATCAATCATCCTGCTGCCCTTATCGCAATTTATTCGGGGTCGACACAGCATCTTCTTATTCCATACATAATATCTATTCACCAGATGACGGCGATGACTCATCATCAGCAAGGCTCATCATTATTATAGCGACATCAGAGCTTAACTCATCTTGGATTTAATATACACAGTATAGGAAAAATGACACAAAAATCTTCAACTGGAAAAATTGTTCCGTCAGCACTGAAACCTGACCTAATCTAGCTCAACTCCGAGACGTTCTGGACCCTTAATGCGTAACCACAAAGGTCGTAAACGCTGAGGTTAACGAACTCTACCTGTTGAATTACCTTAGCACAGGCAGTACAGCCCTCTAGTACTTGCTTATTAACTAAAGCAAACATAAATTAAGCTGTGGTCGTGATTAAATCTATTAATAGACCGCTGTGTCTCTTTGATGTATATGAAGTGTGGGCGACATGTTGCCGGGATTAGTTTTGATATTGGTGGTAATCGGCTTCGGCTTCATTTGGCGTCATAAAGTGATTGGATTTCAGTGGCGGTAAATAATGTTTGGAGTGTAAAAGGAAAGTAGTCTGAGGCTGAAAATATAAGTAACCTGTTGAGCCGCAGCCCGCGCAGCATGACCACCATAGAAACGGGTTTTGTCGACGGAAGAATAGACAACATAACAGATTATTGAAAGATTTCTACCGTTCTAAGCATGGTGATGTTAAAACTGAAGAGAAGACAGTTTTCTATTCTCTACAGTCTACGAGGCGTCCCGTATTCGGGTAGAAGAGATGTCAAGTTGGAAAGAAGATGTTGTTTATTCTTGGTAGAATAGATATAGAATTGGTCATACCACGCGTGCATATATTTAAAATAAATCTATTTTCTAAGTTTGCATCCAAAACATGGCAAATCAATGCGAAAGTAGGTACTCAATACACATGCCCATATAAATTAGAAGACGCTTTTGGATTACGTTGAGATACTAACAAGCTGATAGTAATATTAATATACCACGAATTCCATTACCAAAAAACATTTAATAAGCTTAAAAGATTATAGTTTGCTTGCTTAATTTTAAAACAATTTAAGGTCAGATATTAACTAAATAGCATTAATAATTACTTCATTTAAATTACAAAGACGTTTAATTGAATAGACTGGCCCTAAAGGCTAAAAGCCCTATTATTCTACCCACGTTGTATCTATCCATTGAATACGGTTACATTAGGAATGCATAATGACGAAGTTAGCTGAAGCCAATTTCAAAGTCTTGAATTTGTGAAAGTTTAAGTCAAACTGTTAATAGTTCATGACTTTTGAACTTAGTCGTATTTTAATAAAGCGTTGACGATATTATTAGCAGCTGTATACAGGATCTTCCTAGAAAATTAATAGCATACTTTTACAATTATGAAATTCTATGAAACAGGAGGAGAGGTGCCCTCGCTGTCACAATAATGTTATTTGGTAACCCATTCTCATGTTAACTGCC
This sequence comes from Phlogophora meticulosa, assembly GCA_905147745.2. Taxonomy (NCBI): domain Eukaryota; kingdom Metazoa; phylum Arthropoda; class Insecta; order Lepidoptera; family Noctuidae; genus Phlogophora; species Phlogophora meticulosa. The sequence continues at coordinate 5,345,190 of LR990528.1, read as the reverse complement.
TAAGAATTGTACAAGGGAAGCTCAAATCACAAAAATTGTATTTTACCTACGTTTCGTGTTATGCGACCATAATTGTATTGAACAGTATTTATTTTATCTTGTAATATTTTATTTTTTTTAAATACGAAAGAAAAAAAGAAAAAAAAAAAAAAAAACTCACACACTCAAACCACCAAACCCGGAACAACTACCTGTAGGCCATACAAATATTTGTTCCGAGCGGTAATCGAACCCGCGACATGCAGCGCAGCAGCCAACCGTGCCGTCAGTCAGAGTTCATTTTGTTAAGACTTTTTAACAATCATTTAAATTAACAATACAGAAACTAAAACGCGAATCCAATTTACTAGTTGATTTGTTTGACACGGGCACAAAAAAGATACATTAGTGTAGAAGCAACGTTATTAACATTACAAGGGAACTTACTTATTTTTTGCTCGAAATTTTCTTTTTTTATCTAAAAATAATTCTTCTAAAATTAGTATTTAGATCGTCTCAAAAATAAGACTAATTAATGAAAACCGAAATAAAGAAACGAAAAATGAATGAAGAAAAATTGGAAGTCAATTACATTTGTTCAAGTTATAACAATCTATATTGTAAGTGATTTTTGCTGTTGGTGTCTTTATTAATATAAATAAATGAAGCTTATAGTTTTTATTTAGATGGCTGGGGCACTTCTAGGATAAGTGGCGCTTAATGAAGTAGCCGAAGGTTAAGCTACGGTTGACGAGTCAGTTACGTGGAATAGTGACCATCTGTTAAGTATCTATACCCCTCCGGGCCTCGAAAATAATCAACGAAATCGGACTACACCGGAAACAGTTACGTGTGGCCAAACATAACAAGTATAAAAATACCTGACGAATTGAGGACCTCCTCCTTTTTTTTCAACGGTTAAAAAGTACGATGAAAGTCGCCTTCAAAGTTTTGTTTTCCTTGTTGTACAGATGCCAGCACATCATCTATAAACAAAGAACCTTATTCTTTTGTTATAAAGTTGAAAAACTATCACAGAAATTTGACAGATTGGGGTAGCGTGATGTGCTGGACGCTGTACTCTTGCCCGTTCTCTTTATCATATGTTATGCAAGATGCAATAAATTATAATCAATACTCTCGTTACCAATTGTATACATAAACAGTGAAGGAATGCAAGAACAAGAACATGACTAGTTGTATTAATAAACTAGCTGTATCCCGCGACTCCATTTAACTAATTAAATCCGATTTTTTCGGTCAATAACATGGCATTTCAATGTTTTGTGCCGACTCCAAATTCTTTTGCTGTAATAAAAGTAGCATAAATCAATTTCATGGGCTTACTCCTTATAATATCATCTATCTGGCAAGGAAATTCCCGTCAATATCGGTCCACCCGTTTCGTAGAACATCGATAGCAAACAGACAAAAATTGAAGAAATTATTTATTTTTGTTTTAAAATTGATTTGTTGACGTTTGATATAACTTACTTTAATACTTTCATGTGCATTTAGTAAAAACCTAATATTTTGACATCATAAACAGACAATTCAATTCTTTTTTTTTATATAGATGTAGTTGTGGTTATATTGATTTACGCACGATTCTGACTACTTGAATGTTTCTAAAATGAATAATCAAAATGAATATTTGCATTGTATTCCTGAACGTTGACGTCATGATGCCTGAATGGTACACACTTACATATAAATTGAAACAGTCATTAGTACTTGCCCGGGTTTGAAGCCACAAATACGCGCATAAGAGGCCAGGCCTTAACCATTTTCTTTTTCTTTTTTGATCCGAGGAGAGTCTCTCAGACTCTTACTGATTAAAAGCCACCCCGGTGTTCCATCTCACACCTACGCCGAAGGTCGCAGGAACGTACGATCCTTTCGCAACCCCCGGCTAAGGCCTTAACCTCTGAGCCAACAGGATAGCGTGGTCGTGCTCATTCTTTGAAACTTCTACTGCAACTGAAAACTAGTCACTAAGTTATTTTCAACTAAAATACCACCATTTAACTTTTATTCCACTTGAAACCATAAAGATATGCGTTATGAAAATTTTGCATGATAATGAATCATCTTTTCATGTTTAAATTCAAGAGTGTAGGAACTCTTTTCATGTCTTCCTATTTTCGGACACACAAAAATGTCCGTTGTAAGCATAATAAAAGTGGTAAATTCTTCATTGCAACTTCCTAGATCAATGCAAGAACATACCTTAGTACATACATATTAATAGACTTTATCAATGAAAATATTAAATATTCCTAACAAATTAGATTTTTGTCTAAAACCCTTAGACCCAGCGCCCCCTTTTAGCTGTTTTAATTAAAAAAAAAACACTTCCCCAAGCTTTAAATTTCTCCTGTATCGTGGGTGCGTTTCCAGTACCAGCCTATTACTGTCCCACTGCAGGGCAAAGGCCTCTTCTCATACAGAGAATGCATGAGCATTAACCACCACGCTTGCTCAAGACGGGTTGGTGATTTCAGACTTATATTAATTATATAAGTCCAGGTTTCCTCACGATGTTTTCCTTCACCGATGTCAGTGATGTCCAAGATAAACTTAGAAAGTACATATGAATTAAAAACTCATATAGGTACTTGCCCAGGTTTGAACGAGGCTTTTAGGCGAAGCCTAAACCATTGGGCCATCAGGCCATCAGGCGTGGGTGCGTTTACAAAGGTTTAAACTCACATAGACAACTAGCCAGACCCGCAACAACTACCTATAGGCCGTACAAATATTTGTTCCCTGCAGGAATAGAACTCGCGACACGCAGCGCAGAAGCCAATCACTCAGCTACTGAACCAATCGTGCTGACATGTGTTCTGGGATTACACGGCAGGGGATAGTTTAGTGACATTTTAATATCATTAAAATTGTGACGTAACACGGAATACCATACGATATAATTTACAGCAAAATAGTACTTAATGAATAATGATACCATGGGTATAGCAGGAGGTAACTCCTGCTATCAAATTATCCTATTTTACTAAATGTACTATTGTAAGTAAAAGTTAGTTTAAAAAGGCATGTTTGTAATTAATTCGTGCAAAAAGTACGAGACGGATGTTGATAAAACTTTACAGTTTTTTAGGAATTCCAGAATAATAATAATAATAAGGCTGTAATTTATAAAGATACATACGCAGACGAAGACGCGGGTAGCTGCTAGTTTAATATAGCAGTCAAGTTGACTATCTCCCATATATAGTATATGTATATAGTAACTTCACGTGAGTAGGAAGGTAGGCACCTTAAGAACTAAAGAAGTACTTAACTTTAGAACAACTCAAGTAAAAGTTGGTTTCCACATAAATATCCCACTTCATGTAACCGTACATATGTGGGTACAAGTTAATAAGAACAAATAAACTTAATTAATTAAGTTTTCACTAAGTTAACCGGATCTGTAACGAGTTCGTAATAGTTTACTTTGATTCCAAAGGATTAATTTAACTTGATACATTGCTGCTTTACGTAATAAACACGAGTGTAGGGTAATAGATTATTTAAATCATTGATCCTTTTGAAGTCGTCATTGACTCCTAAATGATTTTGGATACTAAACAAAAATATGAAAGTGTAATATCACACACAATATAAACATATGTAATCAGATCTATATTTAACAGAAAAGATAAAAAGGAAGACGATGCATAGATCCCATCATCGTCTCCCTAGCCGTCTCCCAACTAAGTTGGGGTCGACTTTCAATCTAACCAGATCATCATCTGCCTAGCCTTTTCTCAACTATGTTGGGGTCGGCTTCCAGTCTAACCTGATGCAGCTAAGTACATATTGTTTTACATGGAGCGACTGCCTATCTGACCTCCACTACCAAGTTACTGGGCAACACGATACCCCGTGGTAAGACTGGTTGTCAGACTTTCTGGCATCTGACTACCCGTAACAACTGTCAAAGTTCTACAAATGACAGCCAGGACCTACGGCTTAACGTGCTTTCCGAGGCATGGAGGAGTTTCGATATGTTACGAACGGTCACCCATCCACAGACTGACCTCGGCAAGCGTAGCTTAACGTTCGTTCAACCCGTGTGGCTGATTTTATTTAGCCACGAGCTCCTCTCTCCTTTCAATCTAACCGTATACAGTGAAATATCAGTATTTTACATGTAGCAACTATTGGGTAACATTATGTACCCCTTGGTAAGGCTTGTTGGATTTTCAGTCTTCTGACTACCCGTAACAAATGTCAAAGATCTACAAATGACTCACCCTCGCAAGCGTAGCTTATCTTTCAGCCCTTGCGGCTGTTTTTATGTAGCCACGAACTCTTCAATTTAAAACCTGATACCACCTTGTGTTAAGATGTATAAGGTACACACATATATAAACTCAAACTTTTTTTTCCATGGGCTATCCTAGGCAGAAACTACAGAACGCCACTTGCTATAATCCTTGTTACTTTGAAATCCCATATGGAAAAACTCCACAACAATTTTCCTTACCGGGATAATAAAGCCAGGTTCTCATGTTCCGCAGTAGCAAACACTAGATTCCGTGGCACGTCGTGCCTTATAAATACCAAATAACATCACGCCTGGATTTCCCCTAAGAGTTCAGCAGAGGTGCACCTATAATAACAACCATATTGCGTGCTAGTAGCGAGTACTACGCACCTGGGGCTTCACTCTTCAAGCTTATTTGAATTCCGATCTAAAGCCAATACGATTCCAATATTTATTTTGCAGTCACGTGATTATATTTTGTCGACCTATATGACGCAGCGGGCAACGGTCCGCCTGCGACGCAGGAGGTTGCGGGTTCGATTCCCGCCTTGGGACAAATGTTTGTACGATCTACAAACATTTGTTCCGGGTTTTCTGGGTATTTGCTATGTATAATAAAAAATATCTATCTATGTAATGTATCGTAATAAGTATATCAGTCATCTAGTACCCATAACACAAGCTCTGCTTAACTTGGGGCTAGATGATGCTGTGTGGATTGTCCAGCATTATTTATTATTTATTTATATAATGCCATTTTGCTTGTAATTACGTCTGTACAAAACATAGTACCACACGTGTAAAACTGTTTGCGTTACTGGTACGGCTTCATAAATGGAATTAGCTGTCGCAATTAATAAGCTGAGTTTAAGTTGGTAAGCTTGGCTTTTGTTTGTTGCCAGTTTCCTACCACTGGCACCGCTACATGGAGCTTTGTTGTACTGCGCTGGTGTGTGGACGAGTTTTTATTTCATTAAACAGGATAATAGGAACTTAGCGTGTTCTCGTCAGGACGTGATATAGTAATATTAAATGATTTATTTAAAAAAATATTTCACAAAGTTCAGGTAGAGGTGTAGTATATCTAAGTACTTCTACATTTCACTGGTTATGTTTTAGGTCCTATTTAAAAGGGGGCGAGCCTATTGCCATCAATTAGGCATAAATCTGGTATGCTATGCTACTGAGAAACTCGAGATGGAAACATCCAATAACACTTGTTCAGACGTGAGAATCGAATTTAGAACCTTATGCTCAGCAGTAGTGCGTGTGTACTGTGTGTTATAACAGTATGCTATTGATGAAAGGACACTATAAAATGAATAACACTGACAGAGAGGACATTAATAAAATTAAGGTAAATAAAAAGAAATGTGATTATGTATGTATATTTGTAACAATTAAGCACCCCATAAATCGTAAGCTGAAATCCATGGGATTCAGAAAAAATTAAATTCACGTGTACATTACCGAATGTTTACATAAAAATGTATCCGTATACTTAAACGAGCAGGGATTTGCATTTGTCCCATAATTAATTAAAAAGATGATAATGTTCCCAAGTGTTTTTGACGTCGAAACACACTAACAGAGCCTGATGACCCTATCACTCTCCTCCAGTAGAGCAATAGGGCCACCAGCACTGTTAGCAAACACAGACCGCCGTCATTCCGTCCTCGCCGCCGAGGCCCGTCGCGACGACCCCGTCAATGTCCTCCCCCGACCCTTTGCTCGAGCCAACCCGCGTAGCTGAGCCAGTAGTTGTTTAAATTAGTCCCTAAATAATATAACTATTAGACCCAGCCCGTCCCTTGCTGTCCTCTCCCAGCGACGTCCTAAGCCGAAGCTCGTACCGATTAGCGATTATTCGCTTAGCTTTTAAGTTTTTTACGCCCTGGCTGGAGGCCTTAATTTCTAATGAAGTCCCCACAGGAAAGTTCGATTTAGCAGTAGATATCCCTGAAGGATAAACTGCGAGATGCCCATTCCTTAAAAAAACCAAGTGCTTTTTTTAAAGTGTCTGTTTGAAATTGTTGTGACATGTTTTTGCTCATCTAAATCACTGCATAAATAACTTTGCTTTTTACAGTTTCTTTCAGTATTAGTAATGACAAAACCGCAGGATATCTTATGGCAGCTGTTGGGCAGAAGCTAACCCCTGGACCCGATCTTACGCGAGAAGGCATGTTCCTTTTCTGTGACTTACCTTTATTGACCAGCTGGAATGAAGACTGACGAAGAGTAAATCCTGTTTCTTGCCTTAATTGCCCGGCTTGAGTGGAGATTCTTTCCTTTCAGCAAGTTTGCTCTTGCGAATCTGCGCTAGCGCTACTGAGTACTATATGTAAATCCCGTTCCTTAGGTTCCAGTTTACAATAAAAAGGGTATGTTTATACAGAGTGAAAGAGACATCACACAGACGCACAACCTGACATGCGAGTTCATGAAATTCAGTGGGTACTGAATTTCATGAACTTAGATGGTTTTAGACCCCCACAGAGCGTTGAAGTTTTTTTGTTGTTTTTTGATGTTGCTGGAGGATCCAGAATCATGTAGAATAGAATAGAACAGAACACTTTTTATTGTACACCCTAAAAACTTACAAAGAATGACTTTAAGATCTGGACTGATTTCATTGTATCAGGTTGTGCGCCTATGTAGGGACCCCCTGTAAAACAGGATGTATTACTATAGTGATTTTTTTATTTATTATATACCAAACACCTATCAGGCAACGAACAGCCTTGTGTATTCTTAATATAAATTGGTGTTTATCTCATAACATGCCAGCTTAACCAAAGGTACCCAGTTACTCGTCGAAAAAGAACCAATTTATAAATATAATTCCATTTAAATACGAACACAGATTTAAAAAGAAATAAACAAACAACGTTAAGGGCTTCATCATCAAAGAACAAAAATAAAGTTCAAAAAGTCGGAACAAAACTTCCAAAAACAGACAGAATTTTGAAGGTAGGAAAATATTATTAGCAGGAAAACATGAACTAATCAATGTTAGAAAAGTTAAGAGAACTAATTTAAAAAGTTGTTGGAATATTAATCATCCTTGTAAATCGCGTGTAATTAAGGTCGTCAGTCCATTCTTCAAAATTAAGTGAAGTGAGATGAAAATCTTGATCTAATCAAACCAAAATTCGAATAAATCCAGTAGGAATAGGCACGTTTCACTTCCTTACTCCAGCGTTTTGTCAGTCTTTATGTTGAAGCTATCGTGGTTTATATGCAACACAGTGTAGCTGTTGACAGGCCAAGATCGCTATAACTACAAAACAAAACTAAAATAAACTTAAAATAACATAATTTCATTTAGAACAAACACACTGCTGTCGGCCAACAGCGCCTTGCTGCTCATCTTTTTCATCGCAATCCCAAAAATGTTAAATATTTGAAATATGAATATAAAAACAGACAAGTAAGTACAGCAAAGCTACCACAAAAATACTGTTCAAAAATGTATAGCTCCTACTTTTAAAAGAGATTTTGTATTTACGAACATTTATCGGCAAAAATATTGTGCAGCCCCAAAAATGCACAAACGTTCAAATAAATACGTAGTATCGTATATCGTATCGTTATTAATAATATTCTTGACCGAAATTCAGCCAGTATTATACATATTGCAGATAATAGCCAGATATTATTATGCTCAAGTGTGTGTACAAATGCAGGTGTCTTTCCTTACTTTTATAATCCAATAAGATGGAGATCCGACACGAACAGGGAAAGATCAGGCGCAGGATCCACGAATTTGCGTGCTTTCCGAGGTCACGGGGATGACACCACCGACTTCTGAACGCACAGCTGCTTCTGTCCTTTTAAATCAAAAACCCTAATATCACTTAATTACCTAGGAATCAAGCAAAGGAGTCCACGCTCAGCAGTCGCTTGCGAAATTAACGGGCAGCTACATATCAATAGTCTATGCTCTAATATAAATACAGATAAAGTATGTAACTTCGGATATAGGATTTAAACTCCTGAATTTCTCATCTAATAACAAAACCTTACAAATATACAACGATATCACTAATGAAAAGCTTCACTATTATCGAGTTCCATATGATATTGTGTTATTTAGTCCGTAATATTATCAAAAAATATTGGACACGTACTTTATTATTAGAAAAAATACGTGTCCAGTATTTTTGAGTAATCCAACTTTCGGTTCAATCAGAATTTTTAAGGACACTACCCTATTGTATAGTTGGCAGTTTCGTGCAGAAGCTTGTATGTTCACAAAAAGCGTAGTAAATTTTAAAATTGCCAAAAATGAAGTGTAAAATGTGGATTAATTATTGAGTCTGCCAATTCGCTACGACCTGAATCATTACGTTATACTTAATTAAGAAAAACGACTCTACGGAACATCGAAATTCGAACGAATAATTTTGCTTCAGTTCACGTAATGTTCACTTCATACAAATAAAAATATCAGGTAAATTGGACACCATTACGGGCTTACGGGACCGAAGTGTTGAGAAATGATGGAACAACGTTGTGGTTTAAAAGAAGATGTAGTGACAAACATTGACAAGAGAATGCTTAGACGGTTTGGTCACGTAAAGAGGATGAATGAAAGATGACTGACAACAGGTAAGTGGAAACGCCTGAACGCGAAAGACTAGAAAGATACATTGATCTTATTGGTGATAGAACATCGCCAATACGGTCAGTGTTTGTTTTTCAGGAAGGTCTTGTGCGTAGTACTTGTAACCGGCCTGTGTGTCTGACCAAATGTATGAACGTAAACCAAGCAACAGGAGTATGTAGTGTGAGGTTCTATAGTTTCTGCCTACCCCCATGGGAAAAAACCGTGAGCTTAAGTATGTATGCACGTATGTATGGGACATATTTTTAAAGATATTGTGTAGGTTTTTGCATACTTTGTTCCTATCTTTACCAAGCAATATCTTCATATTAAAAAAACTAACATCATGCATAAAACTTTTCTGGACTACGTTAGGGTCGGTTTCCAATTTAAGCGGATGCAGCTGAATACCAGCATTTTATATGAAGCGACACCATATCTCACCTCCCACATACTAAAGTATGAATTTTAAAATGCTGCAGTAACTTGTCAGGATCGAATGTCACCTAAGACACTAAAACATGGAAAAATACTGGTGTGCCGAAAGAATAACGTAAAAAAGTAGATTTTAGTACAGTTTAGAAAGATACAACATTTATTCAGCACAGGCTCAGGCACTAATAAACGTACAAAACAAAAAAAGGAACAAAATAGAAAAAATAAATGAAACAGAATTAATACAAAAAAAAATGTATTAAGGGACTGGTCTGGACTTGGTTATTTTATTTATGCACCACCATATTGTATTTTTCAGGGTTTTATGTAACTTACTACATTGAATTAAGTAGGACTTTTACCTAAAGCCTAAACCTTAAACCTAAAAAAAACCTAAGACATCAAACTAAGAACGTAACTCGTAACGTATGGAACGTAAATCTAAATCTCCAATTTGGAGTACAAAGCCGTCATATTGTAGCAACACTAATAAATACGTATTAATACCAACTGCTCTCGAGTTCTTTACGAGTTAGAATACGTACGCTAATTGCTGATTAGATGTGGGAATTGGGGAAAAGTTGCCAGTTGAAGTATGTAAAATATGGCACGTGGTACTTAGTCACCAATCCTCAAGCGGGCCATTGCACACAAACTGAGATTTTGTGGAATTGCTTGTGGTACATGGCAACATTAAATCAGTTGGTTACGATAAATAATTCTGTGCTACAATATTTTGAAGTTGTTCCAGGTAAAAGATATTATCGTGAAACGAACCTTTTGAAACTGCTTTTACAAATTCCGTTATTTCTAGGAAAATTTTACCACTTTAGGCTGTAGAGATATTTTGTATTCATAAAATATGGACATCCTGGAAATAAATTCTTTTTCCAAAATAATATTTAAATAGAACTTCAATTGCAGCTGTGATAGGATAGGAATTTATTTCCAATAGTTTAAATAAAATATTTACGTCACCGTAAACTTTTCGAAACTGCCGGTCGATTCTGCATAAATTTCCCGGTGAAAACTTGGGTGATAAAGGGGGTGAAGTGAGCTATCAATGTCACCCAGCTTAAGTAATAATGTTAAGACACTTAATTATTAACTGAAATAATATATGAAACGTTCAATAACATTAGCATAATAAAGCGGCCTCCATTCTCGATACAGATTGCAATAGTGTAAGTCTTCCTCAATACTTAACATCAGCCGGTCTGTTCCGTAGAAATCTCCCCGCGACAAGTGAGGTGAAACGAGATTTAAGTCAGCTGTCAATTGATAGCATTAGTATCTGATAGCTCACTTTACCTTCGCGTCAATTTCTTGGGTAAGATTTTACAGAATAGCCCTGCAGGTGGGTGACACTGACAGCTCACTTCACCCAAGCTTTACAGAATAACACTGCAAACGTGAAATTGTATCTTAGTGTAGGATTTCCTAGGAGTTGTAAGATTTACGGCACATGATTAATGGTTCTGTGTCCAAAAATTGCATCGGTATATCTTACTCACTGTTTGGTCTCTTGGTTAAAATAAGTCACCTCATTGCTTCCAGTGGGTGTAGTTAAGGAAAATATTTCAGATGGGCAGCAGTGTCTTCCTGTTCAAAATATGTATCTTAGCCATAAATTAATTTCACAAAAGACGACTTAAAATATATTTATTATTCTTCTGCCTGCAGAATAGAATAGAATAGAATAGAATAGAATAGAATACTCTTAGTGTAGTTATTCAAAGACACAGAAAGGCAAGAAGAACAATAGTATATCGTATATTAAAATTGAAGAGGGCCAGCTCCAAGTGGCCCCACTTGGGGCTGGCCCTCTTCAATTTACAACAGGAATTTCCTCACGATGTTTCTAATAGCCGTAAATTGGTCCTGGGATTACGATGTGACAATGATACCAATTTAGCATGCGATCCAGTAAATGGTTTGTGGAGGTCAGATAGCATCAGCATTCAGCTGCCTCCGGTTAAACTGGAAGCCAACCCAAAAACAGTTGAGAAAAGGCTAAGCAAAAAATTATGACCAGGTTTCAAATTAAGTTCCTATTTAAATTGATGTCCATATCAATTATTGGTAAATATTAATTACTGTTTTCTACTAACATTAGGATAAGAAATTACTAACACATTTGTATGGATCTCTGGTCTGAAATAAAGAATTTATTATTATTATTAAATGAAATTATACTACCACAATCTAGCATAGCATGCGGTAGTGTAATTGTCTCTGGTCGGAAATAAAGAATTTATTATTATTATTATATGTAATTACAATACCACAAGCTATGCTTTATGGATTTCATCATCATAATCAGAGGATGGGTTGGCTCCATTGAATCTGACCCCAACGTTTTTTGGGATAAGGCTAGGCAGATGATGATGCAAATATAATACATGCAAATTACATGCCATTCAATTAACTATAAAAACTCCAGAAAGAGCTAAAACAGAAGTAAAACGAAAATGGGGAACATCCGCATAACAAAACAGTAGTATGCAGCCCGCGTACTAATTTATTCGAGCAATTAGTAGTACATAGAATGTATTTTTCTCCCTAGAGTGCGCTGGGACCTACGAAATATACATAGTAGAAGATTTTACGTTATATTCCTGCATTATAAATTAAATTGGATCTTCCGCCCCGCTCTTCAGGGACGACAGTAGCGAAAGCTATGCTCCAACCATTATTCTAAAGATATGCGAATCTCGGTTACAGAAATGTTTTGATAAGGATGTGAGTTATTTGCTGTGTGCGTAGGTAACTGCTTGGAAGACAAAAGAAGGAAATCATTCGCGATTTGTATGTGTTTTGCGTGTTTTAATTTATGGACCTGCATTGCGGCTGAATTTTGAGACGTAAGTCGCATTGCCAAAATTTCTTTGTTTATCTCATAGAGATTGGTTAGCAAAAATACAGTAACTGAGAAAGAGATGAGACAAAATCTAAAAAGTAGGAAGAGGTTGAAAGGTCTCTAGAAGGCTTTAAATACCAGTATTTGGAAGCGACTGTTAGAGGTAACCAGTTACCTCTACCAGTCGCTTCCACCGGTACCTACCGACTTTCTGTTACAAAAAACCTTATTTCACGTTTCCAGATGACAGCGATGCGGAGGAGTACTTTGACGCCTGAGTGTCTTGGTCGGCTTTTTAGTTTAGTTTGTTTTTGTAAATACAAGTATGAAGAATGGTGAAGGTCGCGGGAAGGGCATGTATGCGGAAGGCGCAGGATCGGTCATTGTGGAAATCCTTGGGGGAGGCCTTTGTCCAGCAGTGGACGTCTTTCGGCTGAAATGATGATGATGATGATGATGATGAAATACAAGTATGTATATAGATAGTTTTATAGCATAATTGTATATATGTAAATACTTAAAACCTTATTTTGTGTCTTCAACTCTACAATTCGTCTTCCCCGCATCAAAACAAACAACACGGAGTCGTTATTTATGCTCTGCCTTTCCGAGAATTACATGCCCGAGCAAGTTAAGCCATATCTTGTGCCGATTTCGTGGAACATGGCGTTCCAAGCTCCCCGTCCGTCTTGTGGCTAGCAAAGGCGTTTTGTAAGACAGACAGCGTGCACACTGTTTCTTGTTTGTTGTGTGTGAGATGAATTTTATGTTCCTAACAATTCCTCGTATCTCTAGGTAAATTTCTCGATTGGTAGAATGATTGCCCATCTCAGCAACGAGTGCAGATGTCAGTATAAATTTTCCCGCGTCAGCTAAGATTGCTCTTATTAGTAAAGTTGATATCGACGCCGACTGTTACAGTTCTACAGCAGCTGTCGTTGTCAAGGATTTATAAGGTGGACAGCGCGATATTACCAATGATAACGCAACCGATTTATCCACATTAGGGATAATCGCAGGGGTCAACCTAACCGCAGCGCTATTACTGAGCATGAGGTCCTTGGTTCGATTTCCGGGTCGAACAAAATGTTTTTGGGTTTTTCCATTTGTTTTTTTTTTCTGTAGCAGCCCGGAGTCTGGATTTGAGCCCGGTTGCTGGCAATAGGCTCGCCCCCTATTACATGGGGGACTTAAACGTAACTGGCGTACTAAAGAGTATAGGTAGCTTCAACTCTGCATAAACCCGCGGAGAAAACAGGCGTGATGTTATGAATGTTGATAATTAAATTAAGCTTAATTTTCTTTCAAATTGAATCTAGAACCACCACCATTTGGTTGCAGAAAACCTAAGTACAAAATAAATTTGACACATTGGGGTAGCTTGATGTGCTAAGCTACCCCAATGTGTCAAATTTCTTTGATAGGTTTTCAACTTTATTACGAAAAAATAAGGTTCATGTTCAATTGGGAAAATCTGACAGTTTGGGGTAGCTTGATGTGCTGGCGTCTTTAAGTACTTGTTTTATGGTAAAAGCCCATAGCTATAGCTATAGCATTTAACCTTATGCAAATGATATAAAAGTCACTACGAAGCGCGCTAATGATTTTTAGCGACTGTAACAACTCACATATAGCAGACACAGCAGACCGCACGTAAGTGATAAACAAAACCAGTAAAAGCTGGTCTCTTATTGTATTGAAACTCAGTACTACGATAGGCCAGCGCAAGGTCGACTGTACCTCCAATAACTCAATCTAACCGAACTATATTCAGGCGGCCATTGCGCCGAGAGTAACTAACTTTACTCATCTACGTTCACTAATTACTGTACTGTCAATCTAGATCGCTATCTAGGCTACTACAGCAATCTGTTCAAGCTAATCTGTAATAAGATCAAAACTATTGATAATGTACTGATTAACAATTAACTTGGTGACAGAGAGTAAAGTTTCATTTGTAGTTAAAGAGTGCGTTATTAAGACAGATGATTAATGAGATACATAAAAACAGCCACACGGGTTGATCGAAGGTTAAGCTACGCTTACAGAGGTCAGTCTGTGGATGGGTGACCCTTCGTAATTTATCGAGATTCCTCCGTGCCTCGGAAAACACGTAAAGCCGTTGGTCCCGGCTGTCATTTGTAGATCTTTTACAGTCGTTACGGGTAGTCAGAAGCTCGAAAGTCTGACAACCAGTCTTACCAAGGGGTTGTGGGGTCGTGTTGCCCATTAACTGGGTTGTGGAGGTCAGATAGGCAGTCACGCATGGTTAATGAGATTAAAATATGCTTGTCGTTCCCGCAACATGCAATGGAAGATGACTTCTTCCTGAGAATAATAACTGCAAAAATAGAGGGAAATTCTTAAAATGCCCAGTGAAAGTCCTCTGTCATGTATTAATAATATCAATATTATCTACTTTAAAAATGAATTGATGTTAGGTGTAAATTCGTGATGATTTTCTGACTCGCCTGTCTCTGCGGGAGGCCAGCGAAAAGACCCATTAGTTACTATATACATTTAAACGAAATTTATCTTTCAGGAACTTACACAATATAGGGAAAAATAGAGAACAAAGTTTCACATGCACACTAAATATTTTTAATTGATTGATAAAACACTCTTCACTCTAAACGACAGATAGAAAAAGCAAATAATATCAGAATATATAAGATACTAGCTGACCCAGCAAACGTTGTTTTTCATATAAAATGTTTGGGGTGGACCATCCTTAACATTTAGGGGGATGAAAAATAGATGTTGTCCGATTCGCAGACCTAACCGATATGCATAAAAAATGTCATACAAATCAGTTCCGCCGTTTCGGAGGAGTTTAATTACAAACACCGTGACACGAGAATTTTATATATTTGACTTCAGTTTGGCAGAAATCTGTCTTCTAATGTCAATGTCTACTAGTTTTATTGCAACTTAGTTTCATCTCTGAATATTTCAACTGATATCTTCGATTTTTTTACATAAGTATGTAGTTGTTTATTTTACGCCTTTTTACTTCTTACTGGTTCTGTTATTTTTAAGCTTCTAACTGCTGTTCATTAACGAACTACCATTTCAATTGAGAAAACATACAAATCTATACGATTGTGTAACCCACCATAATTATAGATTTTTGTTTATTTGCAAACGCCGTTGCAATCTTGAGACAGCCACAGAATCAGATACAAATTATTTTTAACAACTCGCTAAAGACGTAGCATTATCTGCCCGGCCTTTTCCCAACTATACTTTTCTAAACTGTACCAAACAAAAAAATGACGATGTGATGAAGATAAATTTAAATTAACATTTAGCTTTTTAAATATTTATCGCCCGTCAAACTACCTGCTACGAATAAGTTTCAGATAAAACATGTCATGGCTTATAAATTGTCGCAAAAATAGAATTATTAATTAATTGTCGCTATGGAGAAGAAGCCGCCAAACAGTCTAATTAAAATTGTAAAAGTGCGAGAGTGTTAAGTACGCGTACTTTATACGATATATTATGAACTTAAAGGCGCAACAATTAGAGCCACATTTGGAGCAAATTTGATCGTAAAAACTCCTGCTGAAAATCACTTATTGGCAAGTTTGTAACACTTATTCTCTTTTGATTGGTTTTCATCACCAATCAATCCTCTTAATCATTAGTGAGTCATACTTTATACGATACATTATGAACTTAAAGGCCCAACAATTAGAGCCACATTTCGAGCAAATTTGATCGTAAAAACTCCTGCTGAAACTCACTTATTGGCCAGTTTGTAACACTTATTCTCTTTTGATTGGTTTTCATCACCAATCAATCCTCTTAATCATTAGTGAGTCATACTTTATACGATACATTATGAACTTAAAGGCCCAACAATTAGAGCCACATTTCGAGCAAATTTGATCGTAAAAACTCCTGCTGAAACTCACTTATTGGCCAGTTTGTAACACTTATTCTCTTTTGATTGGTTTTAATCACCAATCAATCCTCTTAATCATTAGTGAGTCATACTTTATACGATACATTATGAACTTAAAGGCCCAACAATTAGAGCCACATTTCGAGCAAATTTGATCGTAAAAACTCCTGCTGAAACTCACTTATTGGCCAGTTTGTAACACTTATTCTCTTTTGATTGGTTTTAATCACCAATCAATCCTCTTAATCATTAGTGAGTCATACTTTATACGATACATTATGAACTTAAAGGCGCAACAATTAGAGCCACATTTCGAGCAAATGTGATCGTATAAATTCCTGCTGAAACTCACTTATTGGCTAGTTTGTAACACTTATTCTCTTTTGATTGGTTTTCATCACCAATCAATCCTCTTAATCATTAGTGAGTCATACTTTATACGATACATTATGAACTTAAAGGCGCAACAATTAGAGCCACATTTCGAGCAAATGTGATCGTAAAAATTCCTGCTGAAACTCACTTATTGGCTAGTTTGTAACACTTATTCTCTTTTGATTGGTTTTAATCACCAATCAATCCTCTTAATCATTAGTGAGTCATACTTTATACGATACATTATGAACTTAAAGGCCCAATAATTAGAGCCACATTTCGAGCAAATTTGATCGTAAAAATTCCTGCTGAAACTCACTTATTGGCTAGTTTGTAACACTTATTCTCTTTTGATTGGTTTTCATCACCAATCAATCCTCTTAATCATTAGTGAGTCATACTTTATACGATACATTATGAACTTAAAGGCGCAACAGTTAGAGCCACATTTCGAGCAAATGTGATCGTAAAAATTCCTGCTGAAACTCACTTATTGGCTACTTTGTAACACTTATTCTCTTTTGATTGATTTTCATCACCAATCAATCCTCTTAATCATTAGTGAGTCATACTTTATACGATACATTATGAACTTAAAGGCGCAACAATTAGAGCCACATTTCGAGCAAATGTGATCGTAAAAATTCCTGCTGAAACTCACTTATTGGCTAGTTTGTAACACTTATTCTCTTTTGATTGGTTTTCATCACCAATCCTCTTAATCACTAACTCTTTGTATATGTAAGACATTTAGCTTTTATTGAGTTATACAGCCAATCATTAATTCAACACTCAATACTTAAGGGGTGTCTCTGGGGTAGACGTAGCATTATTACTATCATAATATTTATTTACTACTAAGAAAGTTTTGAGTATGAACGTGGAGGGTTATAAGAGTAGAGGGAGATCAAAGAAAGATGGATTGTGTGAAAGATGATATGGCTACAAAGGAGGTGACTTTTGAGAAGACGGCAAATATTGATGTATAGAAGAAGAAGACATGCTGCGCCGACTCAAAATATATTGGGATAAGGGCAGAAGGATGATGAATATCTATTTACTACCTAAAATTTTTTATTAAATTTAAATTGTATATATTCTTTAGACCTTATCTAAATGATATAATTAGGAAGAATGTATATCTATCCGCAAGAGAGACACTTAATTCAAGACGGAGCTAACCGTGTCGAATTCGTGAGAGTGATGAAATATTCAACTGCTCAGGATGGTTACGATACAAAGTACAAGCCTTAATTGATGTCGCCAGAGACTTGAGGGTTATAAAATTATCACCCGTTTACGTCACTTCGAATTCACAGCATTTTTAGCCGACTTTAGATGGAGGTCTCAATGTGACTGTTTTATTTTATATCCCTGTCATTTGTAAATCAATTAAAGAAAGAAATTAAAACAATTATTTGGGTCACGCACAGGAAATATAAACACCAAAGACTAAAACTAAACAAACAACAATAAAAGAACCCGTGCGATACTAAAAAGGCTATGCGATATTTAAACAAAGAATAAATACCGCAGCGCTGTTATTCCGATAGGCTAATTTATTTATTTATTTATTTATTTATTCATCACCCTTATCACTAACATTACAGATACTTATAACCTAATGCGTTAGTGAGGCATAATAACTAATAAACTATAATAAAAGTAACCAAAAACGTAAAAAGACATAAGAAATTAAAATTAAATTAAAAATATAACAACAAAATGCAAACCTAGAACACAATAACAAAAGTAGTATAACCTAATCTAGCTTATAACATAATATAAATAAAATCATCTTTGCGAGTTCACTGAACTGACAAGAAAATATGTCTATATTGTTCTGGATTTCATTAATAGTACGGATCGCTCGCGTGAAGCTACGGACACCTACGTTGCCTACCTAATGACATGTAGCTCTAGGGTCACTTACAATGAGCAATGCACTGAAAGAGAAAGGAACTTCGATGATTATGAAAGAATAATCTCGATCACACCCACACACTTTAGGCAAGATAGTAGAGTGTGAAAATATAATACCTATCTACCTATGTACCTAAGCAATCCTATATTCCAGAACCTGAACCAGTGAGCCGAATCAAATATATCATCTAGAATTTCTTATAGCAATCCCACAGAGTACGGAGAGGAATAACGGTCACTGCTAGAGATGACATTGTCAACACTATTCATGACGAACCGAGCGAGTCACCGTTTACTGGCACCACGAAACAAATCATCATCTGCCTAGCCTTTTCCCAAATATGTTGGGGTCGGCTTCATTTCTAATTGGATGCCGCTGAATACCAGTATGGTTGGAAATGGAACGACTGCCTATCTGACCTCCACAACCCTGTTGTTGAGTAACAACAGGGTTGTGGAGGTAGGAGTAAGATTGGTTGTCACAGCCGGGACCAATTGTTGAACGTGCTTTCTGAGGCATGGAAGGGTCTCGGTGTGTTATGGATTGTCACCCAGCTGTGGACCGACTTTGGTAAGCATTACTTAACCACATGTAACATGATAACTTGATGCCTCTTGTTAAGATTGGTAGTCAGAAAGCCGGGGCCAACCATTTACTTGCTTCCTCAGCGACGGAGGGGTCCCGGAGACACGGGCCGACCAACACACGCGTTATTTATCCTTAAAGATGTCGCTGTTACTACTAAGCCATGACTTCTTTACGAGCAAAACTACACAAATCATCATCATCATCCGCCTAGCCTTTTCCCAACTATGTTGGGGTCGGCTTCCAGTCTAACCGGATGCAGCTGAATACCAGTGTTTTACATGGAGCGACTGCCTATCTGACATTCACAACCCAGTTACTGGGCAACACGATACTCCTTGGTAAGACTGGTTGTCAGACTTTCGGATTTCTGACTACCCGTAACGACTATCAAAGATCTACAAATGACAACCGGGACTAACGGCTTATCGCGACTGACCTCGCCAAGCGTAGCTTAACCTTCGATCAACCCGAGCGGCTTTTTTTATTTAGCAAAACGACACCAATGACATATTGAAAGCAATGGCTCTGAATGGCTTCCCTGACAGCAGTAAGCGCTCAAGGCACTATAAACGCCACGAATTGCCGCCTCTATACTCTGCATGCGAGACGATTCCATGCTCTGTTCTAATCCCGAAAGTATAAATTACCCAAAAAGTCTATCATGAACCCAAGAATATAAGAAAAACGATTTACCGAATCAACGAGACCAATAATATCTATGTAGGAAAGATAAAGATTCCCATAAAATCATTACAATATTGTTAGTACAAAAGTTACGTTAGCATGTTTGATAAGATAACACATAAAAAAGGCTCAGTGGTGATAAGGAAGCCTCATTGTGTGTTATGGGATGTTGGAACTCTGATTTGTGTATAGTTTCATTGGTCTTGGCAGCAAACAAGGCTATTGGTGGTAAAGGTAGAATGAAGATCCTATAGAATATATTTAACTTGTTTGGTGTTTTGGACAAAGAATATATATTAAGCTAGCTGTGCCCGCGACTCTGTCCGTCCACGTGGAATATAACAAAATATTAATATAGGTTTTTGTTTTACGGAACCCTATTCTTTTTCTTAAACAAAAGTACCCTGAGATACTCCTTATAATAATAGCTCTCTTTTACTGTTATTTGTCTAGTGGTCGTCGTCGTGGTTATATTCCCACTACGGAAAAAGTGTTATTGGGTTTATCCGCCTGCAATTTCTCAATACCTAGAGTCTGGATCTGTGCCCGGTTGATTGGCTCCATTGGACCTAAAACATAACTCGCGAAATGTGGGAACACTGCAGGTGTACGTCTGCCTAACCCTTCGAGGAGTACATGCGTGATGTTATGTTAAAGTATTATTTTGCCTACTTTGACATGTAAAATAATAAACACGCATACCTTTAAATATATTGTTGGCTCTAAAGACTGCCACAGACAGCCGCGAAGCGACAACGCGTCATGCAGTGTCGCGAACATTTTTATATGAATTGTTCTACGGACTTCCAGGGCAATTCTGACACTTCTGACAATTCTGAATGACGACACGGTTGGCGCGGTGATTGAGCCATCGGCTGCTGCGCCGCGTGTTGTGGGTTCGATCCCCACACGGAACAAATATTTGTATGACCTACAGGTAGTTGTTTCGGGTCTGGCTGTTTGTGTATGTGAGTTTAAATGTTTGTAAACGCACCCACGATACAGGAGAAATTCCTAGTGTGGGGCAATGTTTTTTGTAAAAAAAAAAAAAAAAAAATCTCGTATCACTATACAAAATTTCACTATCCATGAATATGAACCTCTTTTAGGCTAGTTAGTTATGGGTACCTGGGCAAGTACCAATGTGAGCTTTACAATTCTTACGTACTTTCTAAGTTTATCTTGGACATCACTGACATCGTTGAAGGGAAACCTCGTGAGGAAACCTGGACTTATATAATTAATAAAAGTCTGAAATCGCCAACCCGTCTTGAGCAAGCGTGGTGATTAATGCTCGTGCCTTCTCTGTATGAGAAGAGGCCTTTGCCCTGCAGTGTCACAGTAATAGGCTGGTACTTTTAGGCCGATTCCCCCCGTTCTTGTTTCCCCCGTAAAGTTATTAAAACGATATTGTATTACTACATACATGCATTAACTCTCGATTACCCCCGAATGTTATTTATATGGGATTAACTCTGAAATCAGGAAAAAAAGTACCCTAGCTTATAGCGAACTTGTTATTGACGCGTCGCACCTGTCTGCTTTTATCCGAGAGGCTTTAAAATATAGGACACCTACTCCTCCAATTTTTAAGGTTGAAAATATGTGCCATAAAATCTAAAATATGATAAGCCACGATTTTAGTTACTCGTCCGTGACCTCAAAGCCGCGCGCAAAATCATTCAAGGTCTTCCAGCCCTTCAGAACCAATGCCACAGCCTAACACGTACCCTGAATCCAGTATATAAATTTACTAGCGGTCCGCTCCGCTTTCGCACGGGTATAAAGTATATATATTATACATATAAACCTTCCTTTTCAATCACTCTATCTATTAAAAAAAACCGCTTCAAAATCCGTTTCGTAGTTTTAAAGATTTAAGCATACATAGGGATATAGGGACAGAGAAAGCGACTTTGTTTTATACTGTGTAGTGATTTACAACTGATTCATCTCTCCACTGTGTCATTCTACTTAACTTGAATATACAATATCAACAAAATAATATTGCGCTACGTCAGAGCAACAAAAGAATATGAGATTTCTCCATTTGTCATTTCAATTGTGATATAAATAAACATCTGAATACAATAGGTAGTACAGTAGGCCTCGAATCAGGGGTAACAAGACCAGTATAAGCTGGCCTCGCATTCTGTTGACATTTTGTACTCCGTTCCGCAGCTAGGGTACATTCTGTGTTTTCTAAATAACTGAAGATTTCAGCTCTTATCAATTCATTTATTTCAGACATTGTCCATATGGACAAAATATTACAAAAAAAAAAATTAAAATTACATACATAATGATACATACAATTAAATTTAAATACACAATGTCATAAATACAATTAAAATTAAATACAAAATGTCATAGATAGAATTAAATTAAATGCGGACGGTTTTTATTTAAACGGTCCTACAACTGCCGACATTATTATTTACAGACTTGAAAACCTTCAACCGACTTAATGAAAATAAACAAGGAAACATATATTTTAATGACTAATTTCTTATTGTTATGGTTATCATTCTCCTGCCCTTACCCCAATTTATATATATGGGGTTGGGGCAGCATATCTTCTTCCAACATCTCTGTTTGCCGCTATCTCAATAGTCAGTCTTCTCTAGCCAAAACCTCTTTCACACAATTCGTCAATCGTTTTTTGGTATTCTTCTACTCTTGACACCTAATGCTTTTGTTCTGGTACTGCATTCTTTTAAGCCTCCTTATAAGCTGTAGGTTGCAGGACGCGTTCTCTTTTACCGATTTGTCGGTCCAATTTTACCGTCGTGTGTGCGCTCACTTATTTCTCTCCTTCCGTATGAGTAAATTTTAACTCCCCAAGGAATGTGACGTCGTTTCACTTGCTCTTTGTTTCGGAAATAGAAACAAATGAATGACTGAACGCAATTAATAAGTAAAGCCAAGTGCTCAGAAGCGGAGTACGAACGGTTTCCGAGTATTCCGATGTGAAAACGGGGTGGATCCACTTTAAGTTAACTTAAATTAATTGCTTGACGCTGAGGAACAGTATCTAGAGTAGAGTTTGTATGCTGAATTAAATCAAGAAAGGCACTTCAGCAAATGATAAGCGTATGAAGTAAGGAAAAAGTTTTGTACTAATGCATAAGAACTGCCTAGTTGATCTAGTGGCCGCAAGCGTTGCGGCTGTGCATGAAGATCTGGGTACGATTCCTGATTCGGGCAAAGTGTTATTGGGTTTTCCATCTGGAATTTTCAGTAAACGCTCGGAGTCCTGATTTGTGTCAAGCCTATTGGCACAAATCGAGACTTCGGGCTCCAAGATAATGCAAATAGGCTCGCTCCCTATTTCATAGGGCGTAAACATACCTGAGGCAATATGGGTGTACTATAGAGTACACATGATATGTGCAATCTCCCTTAGTGCTTATTTAATGTAAACGACGAAAACTCACTATGTGCATGAGTTTGATAATAGACATACATACCTACCGTTGTGTAAGGAAGTCAGAAGTTCACGTCGTGTGTCAAATTCACAAATAAATCATACTTGATTGCAATAATAACATAAACCTAACAAAATATAGGTACAATTAATAATAAAATCATTATTACCATCCTCAAATAATTGGGGATAAGGAGGGTTCCTTATCACCAATTATTTTAGGATGGCGCAACACGTGTTCTTCTTTCATACATTGCTAAACATAGAACATAAACGCGGAGTATACATAATTAACCCAAACTTACATACATTCATAAATTCACGCTTTTTCCCCATGGTGGTGGGTAGAAACTACAGAACGCCAACTTCTACGACTCTCACATACTCCTTTTGCTTCTTACCTTCATACATCTGGTTATACGCAAACACTGGTTGCAAGTACAGCGCACCTTACCTTTTGAAGAGCACAAATTAGGTCAGTGTTTTAATGCCTTCCAAACTTAATTCTCGAAAAATATCCTTTGAATGCTACATTTACTACTTAATAAAGTAAATAATATTTTGTTAAACCTGGAAAACGCTAAAAAATCCTATAAAATTGCAATGTTATTCTTACGGTTTTTAAACATTGTCTGATTTTTAAAGCTAACAGTATCTTAAACTGTTTAGTATGTATAAAACGTCGAAAAATAAATTGAATAAAAAATATACAACATAAAGAACTCAGAGAATAATTTTTATTGAACATTTTTTGTGAGATTTAGATAGAATCTCTATGATTGTGAATGAGATGAAATAAATTTTGTGTTCGTCTAAGTCTGGACTTAAGTGCATCTTGGATCGCTTTTCTCTTTTCGCCGTTTAGTTATCTATCGAAGAGATTCGAACTTAATTTGAAAGCACTTAAATACTGAGTTCAGAGATACATCAAAGTAATTAATCTTTTCTAAACGATTAAATTAATGTGCTCGGTTGATGGCAATAGGCCAACCCCCATTACATGGAACTTAAAAATATAACTGGTGAAATGTGGGTGTACTTGGGTACACCTCTGTCCAATCCTTGAGGGAAAAACAGGCGTTATGTTACGTCATGAATGAATGTGAATAGAGGTGGAAAGATTTACAAACTATTTCTAGTTTTAGTAATAACGTTTTATTGAAGGTTAGAGGAGATACAGCAAGATGTTAATACAACAAAATCACATCAATCATCATCATCATCTTACATCGTGGTAGACCAAGCTGCAGATCATTGGTCGTATACATGGACGTCTTCAGACAGGATTGGTCCATACTAGCTCAGGACATGAAGGAGTAGAAGGGAAAAAGGGAGGCCTTTGCCCTACAGTATACAATATCTGACATTATTGATACGGGTAGTTAGAAACCCGAAAGTCAGACCAACAATCTTACGAAGCGGTATCGTGATGCCTAGTAACAGAGTTGTGGAGGTCACATAAGCAGTCGCTCCATGTAAAATACTGGTATTAAGATGCATTCGATGATGATTGATGTAATGCTTGCCACGCGTATACAATGTATGCTCCTGGTTTGAATTTTAAGTACATTGAGCAAAGTGCTTATAGTTTGGAGGAGACGCATCAGTGTTTTTCGGTTTTTGTTCAGCGGTACTTACAATACATATTCCTTCCAAATTTATTGATATAGTGCTCCAGTAGGACATCGCTTTTAGCGATAAGGCCGCACATTGTAACTTTCTGCGAGCTCTTAAAGTCATTATTTGTAAGTTTTCATGGTGTACAATAAATAGTAAATCTTATATCAGCAGGAATAAGTGAAAAAATACTTTGATATAACTTACTTACACTGCTTATGAGATAATTTTGTTTCTCTCAAAATCCAATGTAGTACACACTAGTTAATTACTTTGGCAACTCTGTCCTGGGTTTCTAATTAAATCCCAAAGTACTAAGTCGGCCTTACCGTAAAGGACAAAGTGAATAAAAGCAGGTAAGTAAAGGATTAGGACTTTGTGGATGAAAGAAGAGACCTTATTAGTATCGATTGGGATTAGCCCATGTCGGTGCCTAAGACAGATTTGTATTGAAACTTATAAGCAGGCTTTGCTATAGATAGGGAAGACTTTTTAGACTCATCACACTTTGCAATAGGTAATTTCTTAGGGCTTAGACCATTAACAATATTGTTAAGAACCTATTTTATACGAATATAACCAGTTTTTTTTTACGCAACGGATCACTCCAATTTCTCTCCAGCGAACTGCAAGGTATTCATGAATAACTAGGATTTGCTTCGCATTTTTCATTCATTCTCATTCTTAAGTCCCCGATAAATTAAAAGAATTTCTTTTTTCATCTTACTTTAAATATACATATGTCAAATGCTATTAAGGTAACATAAGAAGAATGATTAATAATAGGTATGTGTCCGAGGTCAAAATATATTAAGTCTAAATAGACTTAATATATTTTTCTTAGGTCCGTCAGTAAGATTACCAAAAAGTATAGGACACGTATTTTTTGCTTACTCAAAGTGACAATGTTAAAGCACATCAAAGTTCAGGAGAAGGGGCTTGTGACATCACTATTACGTTAAAAGTGTAGCACGGCGTCATTATATCGTCGTCATTTTTGGTTTACGTGACAAAAGGAAAAAAACGTGATTAGTATTTTTGAGTAATCCAACTTTCGGACCAATCTGACCAATTTTGAAGGGCACTACCCTACCTTAACCTTGTGTAAAGCCGAAATGCTTCCATTATTTTGGTTTTATTTTAAAAATAAAACGGTTTTCAAGTGGCCTTTTGCTGAAGTTAAAAAAACATACTCATCAATTGCTTTACTCAATTATTTTGAATCCATATACATGTGTGTAACATATATGTGATGTCTATATATATGTGATGTATATCCATTACATGTGTATGGACAAACATTGAAAGGGTGCAGAAGAAAAAACACCTACACATCACTCGAACAAAATGAAATTCGCTGGGTGTAATAATGAAATGCCATTTTCGCTGTATGTTTATTCTTCTTTGAAGAGGAATGAAAGGTGAAATAGAAGCATATGATAAACTTTTATGTGTGTAGACTTTTGTATTCAAATGTAGATATCGAATATTGATTTTATGATAATATCTTGCCTTTGGTACGATCTTTACTGCAGTGTGGAGTTTAAAGGTAGGTACTGACCGGTGCCGTAATGTACCATTCGCAGCGAGCATGTTACGTTAGGACGTGTTCTAAACTCTGTGTAACATGCTCGTTTCAAACTCTTTGCTCGCCGCAACCAAAGATTCGTTGCCACTCTAAAACTCAAAGGTTTCTCAAAAAAACCGACTCCGTGGTGGAGCACTTGCAGCGGGCAACGAGCCGCTCGTTGCCCGTCGAGCGTCTTGTTTCCCCGTACTGACTGCAAGAACGCTCGCTGTGTAACACGTTACATTACGCCCCGTAACGCTGGTCAGTACCCAGCTTTAGGTTTCAGTTCATGGACGTTGGGTGTACGTCTAGAAACTATGACCGACTGAATTTTTATGAGAGAAATATTTGTTAGATTTATAAATTCTAGGTGAGGAAGTCAAAGAGGTGTATTGTACTGACTACCACCTTCGAATATTTATGATGGGTCACGTTTTATAAGATTCATTCGTCTTTTGGTGTATCTTTGATGACTGGGTAGTCAGCAATGCTGGTTTCGGAGGTGTGTTCAAGCTTATAGTACTGGCGAACCCAGTACCTCATGGTCAATAAAGCTTGTGCCCACTAAACCAGCAGGGTAGTTGGTATAAAAATGCCGGAAAGTAATAAATAGCTTGAAAACTGTAACGTAGACATTCCGCTTTTACGCGTAAATTAAACAGAGTCATACACCTTAATCATTTACCTGCACAGACCGTTCATACATCTTACACGACCAATGAAGCAGTGTACCTAAATATAGTCTGTAGACCTCAATCATTTATAGATCCACTAGTTTCGGAAAGCAGCATAAGTTATGCTTCACAGCCATGTCTTTAATAAGAGGCCCTTTGACTTTGAACAGTTGAGCACTGGACGTGTTCAGAATTTGTAACAACCGGGTACGGGGTGGAACTTGATTTTGGTACAAGCTGTCACCACAGCTGAACTAATCTAATTTACCTTTCAAAAAGTCCTTTGTAACGTTTTGTAATCTGTTAACATCGTGAACACACTTGAGGTCGGCTACTGTGACATAGCTTGAGTCACACGTACCAAAACACCGTATTAATTCATATCACAAGTCTTGTAAGTACTTTTGTGACGGCTAAGAACAGGTCCGACGGTTTTAGAAATGTTTGTTTGTTTTAACGGATTGTTACAAATGAGAGTGGTACCTCCCCTGCCTTACCTTTCCCGGATAAGAGGTATGATGTTATGTAGTATATTGGAACATAAGATATCTACCCAGAATACTCTAGCCGCGCCATAGAAGAACAGAGACTGACAATAGAAAGGCGGCAATTTTCCCCAAAAGTTTATCCCCACAGACACTTCTACCAAATAGGCAAAAGGCAAAAGCCACAAAGGCCGATGCAACCCGAAACAAAGCCCAAGGCCCGATCAATATTAATAGTTAAGCTTCGTCTACATGTAATATAACTGTTGGCATGATGCCAGAACGCGTCAGCGAGGAACTAGCAAGGAAATTTATAGTTACGCACGATGCCGAAGGCGTTTCAGCTATGAGTAGCCGGCCGCAAGGTTCCCTCAAAGGGGAAACGCGGTCGGGTGTTGGAGTATGAATATGGCAACCTTTAGAGTTCCACTAAATGTTCATGACTGGCCGGGTATACTCGAAAGGGACTAAAATAGGCGTAATAATAACAGCCATGCAAAAATTATTGTGATCAAGAAAAGTTACTTATATCGACATTTTTTTTTAATTACCCCACACTAGCAATTTTTCCTGTATCGTAAAATCACAGAAACAAACAGCCAGACCCGGAACAACAACCTGGTCATAAAAATATTTGTTTCGTGCGGGATTCTGCAGCCAAATACCACAGTAGGTAATCCAAGCCAAATACCACAATAGGTCCATTGCCTCTAGCAGCTGTTAATCTCAACTTGTTTATCTTAAATCCAACGGCAATTGAAAAACCTATGTTTTAAATGCCAAAGTTTTTTTGTTCCTCTCTCAATGTCGTAGTAAAGGTTTTTCGGTCAGCACAACCTATGTTTCCTGTATACGTTTGGTTATCAGGCTATTTTCACATCAAGTTACCCCAAACTATGACTAGAAATGGGTATAGAGAATACAGGCCTGATTACTACATTATTGAATTTTAATACAGCGCTCTACAGCTCCTTCTCTTTATTCATACCCCAAGGTACGGGTGATAACACTTGTGACCGTATCGCCTGTAAACACGGACAACTGTTACTGGTCTCCGAACTATTGCTGAGAGTTAATATTTGTTTTTTGTAGATAAGAAGCTAAGTTAACATGAATGCAGTCAATGTTAACCGTTTGTTTTTCCGATAAATTGGAAAGTTTAAGCGTTTATTTGGTACTAAACGATTACGATGTTACGTATCTTTGAGTTGAGGTTTCCGTGTTTTATATAAAAAGATGTGTAGACAGTATTATACTCATCATCATCATCATCATCCTCCTGCCCTTAACCCAATTTATTTGGGGTCGGCGCAGCATGTTTTCTTCTTCCATACATCCCTATTTGCCGTCATCTCAAGAGCCACCTCCTTTCTAACCATATCATCTATGGTATATACTCGTTTAGATATATGTATGTATATATATATATGTTTAATAGTTTTACGAGCTGAATCGTGGAGTTGCGTGTTGTTTGTACGATCTACAAAGATTTGTTCTGGATGTTCTGGGTATTTGCTATGCATAATAAAAAATGTCTATCTATGTAATGTATTGTATTAAGTATATCAGTCATCTAGTACCCATAACACAAGCTCTGCTTAGCTTGGGGCTAGATGATGCTGTGTGGATTGTCCAGCATTATTTATTTATTATTTATAGTATACTATGGTAAATAAAAAATACTCAAAAATGAATGACGTCCTTGTGATATTTTTACACTGTGTAGATATTTATTAAGCAACTAGCAGTGCCCGCGTCTTTACCCACGTGCAATTCGAATAATTTTTATGGGTTTTATTTTTTTGTGCGGAACCGTACTTCTTTTTCCAAAATAAAAGTAGCCTCCGTTACTCCTTATAAAATCAAGTTTCTACCAGTGTGAGTTCTGACAAAATCGGTGTTGCGGTTTCGGAGATTAGCCAAAACAAACACATAGACATACAGACACATAAAAAAATATTTCAAAGGCTGAGTAAAAAGCTGTTATTTTGACATTGCAAACTTACACTTCAATTTTATTAGTTTGTATAAATGTATATAGAAAAGCAAAGTCACAAAGAAAAATTCTAAAAATATGTATCATCATTCTCTTGCCCTTATCCCAATTTCACTTGGGGTCGGCGCAGCATGTCTTCTTCTTCCATGCATCTCTATTTCCCGTCATCTCAGAAGTCACCTCCTTCTTAGCCATATCAACTTTCACACAATGTATATTAAGCTTAAATAGGTAACCTTTAAAATGGCGTAAACGGAAATTGCTTCGTTGTTTTGAAAACAAGTGCCTAACACTGAGTTCATAAAAACATTGTAACACAATCCACCTTGATTAGCAGCATAGCGACCCAGATTTCATCTTTATCATATTAAAAAGTTAAAGTACACAAGGTCCAATTTTTTTTGTAAACCAATTTCCTCTCGCCCTTTTAAAGCTCCATTGCGAAAGTTCAAAAGCGGCCATTGATTAACTAGGAACGTGCAAATAGCTGTTTGAAATCGGTTTTGTTGAGCCCCGATTGGTCACTTTGTAACTCCAGTGGATTTCCATTGGTTCGATACAATAATTCATAATTAGAATGGTTTATTTCGAAGTTCATTATACCCCGTTTCTCCCCAAATTATAGGTTAGGTCTTTTAAAGGGTATCTATTGTCTAGGAGTCTTAATTAGTAATTTTATTCGACGTATTAATAACCTTTTGTGAATACCTTTGTTTTGTTCTGGTAGCACGTGCTGAAATTAGAATGAAAATAAGCAAGGTCTGTTATATAATATCTGATTTATTTTATTTTACTTTATTTGATTAGGTATTTAAGTTTATTCTTAACATCACAAAATCAAAAATCAAAATCAAAATTCATTTATTCAAATTAGACTGAAAATCAGCACTCTTGAACGTCAAAACGTTTACAAAAGACAGTCCCCCAAAACACCCACCCTTCACCACTTCCTATTGTTTTTGCTGGGAAGAAGAAGTGGCGGAACAAACTCCCCAGCAACACTCCACATGCATCGCTGAACGAAAACATCGTGAGAAAACCTGTACTTAAAATTAATATAAGTCAGGAATCGCCAATCCCCCTTGAGCATGCCCCGTGATTAATGCTTGTGTCTTTTCTCGTATGAGTAGTGTCCTTTTCAGTGCCTGCAGTGGGACAGGCTGGAAGACTATAGCTACAAAGGAATCCAGAAACAGTTTCCTCAGATTAGGTACTACTAAATTATAATATTTATTTTTTTTATTTTTATTTTTGCTGTACAATCCACACAGCATCATCTAGCCCCTAGCTAAGCAGTGCTTGTGTTATGGGTACTAGATGACTGATATACTAATAATAAAATACATTACATATATAGATATTTTTTATTATACAATTATACACAGGAAATACCCAGAACATCCGGAACAAATATTTGTAAATCGTACAAACATTTGTCCCAAGGCGGGTATCGAACCCGCAACCTCTTGCGTCGCAGGCGGACCTTCGCCCGCCGCGCCACATCGGTCGTCAATATGACAATCATCTGCCTAGCCTTTTCCCAGCTATGTTTGGATCGGTCTTCCTTTCTAACTGGATGCATTTTACTGGGCAACAACTCCTTAGTAGGACTGGTTGTCCGAGTTTCGGGGTTCTGACTACCCGTTTGGACTGTCAAAGTCAAAATGACTGCTGAAACCAACGGCTTAGTGTGCTTTCCGAAGCACGTAATGAACGGCCACCCATCCACACAGCATCGGCAAGCGTAGCTTAACCTTCTATCAATCCGTGCGGCTGTTTTTGTTTAGCCACGAGCTCCTCCTTAGATTTGACAGTCACCAGAAGATATTGTAATGAAAATTAGTAAATAGTATGTAGCAAAAATTATTGGAGCGCATCATTTAAAAATCAAAATAACGGATCGAGTTTCGCTCAAAATTTTGCCGGCTTTTTTAACAGTTTTGTGACCTGCTCAACGCACCCCTGCGTTCATCACTTCATGTTCTTCCCCAGCAAAGCACGCGGCCGACTATATTGCTTACTATGCCTTAGCGCATACATCTCCGAACGTTCCATTTTCCACCAACAAACGGATCAGACTGTATGCACCGATCTTGTATTGACCGAGTTTTTGTAGGACATTTGCGTTACAATATTGCAATCTGTATGTTAATACTTACAAAAATCTGTCACCGATTGTCTGACGTGGGTGGGCAGCCTTTTGACTGCGAGGCTGAAATGGAACAGGAAATGGGTAGGTCAGAGAGGATCAGGGCTAGATGTATCAGGACAGATTGGCAAGGGTCGTCACACAATGGGTGCATGAAGACGGGTGTCCTCATTGAGGCAGTCCTAAAAAGCGCCGCCATGATGACTTAAACTCGTTCTTGATGATTGGCCGGAAAGTACTGGAATCAAACCAATAGAAGAGCATGGGAGATACCTTTACCCATCAGTGGGACAGTATAGGTTAGCCAGAAAACAAAAGAATGCCGAACAACAGACAGCGAATGCTGAAATAAAAATGTCATCTTTTTATTTAACTACTAAAATAAAATTGTCGAAAACCTTTTAAAGGCTTAACATTTGTTTGAACAATATGCGATCACTGAGGGAGTTCAGAATTTTTTGTGTCTAAAAGTGGAGTGAAGATCCAATTGCGAATTTACAAATGTTTTGTTTCGTTGTAAAACTTTTAGCGTTACATAAAAGTTTCCTTTTCTTCAGTTTTATTTGATAACTTCTGTATGCTTTGTTTAACGACTTTAGAAGGAATTTCGTGGGTTTGTAAATGTCGAGCGTAAACATAGGAAAAAATCTTTTTGTGTTTGAGGACTTGTTATATCAACTTGATGGGCTAATTTCTTGGGACGACTGAAAAGAGAAATGCGATAAATACTTGAGACGGGCGTCGTTTTTTCTTCTTCGTTTTTTTTTTATTTTTTGCAACTGTTGTAAGTAAATACTTACAACAGTTGCAAAAAATCAACCAAGCGGGATGAATATTTCGTCATACATAATTGATTCTATAGACTGCTAAATAAGTTATCGAAGAAACTAAAAAACAAATTTATTAATGTGGTGCTCATAATAAGGACTGAAAGTCATAGAAATAATTTAATCTTTTCAATTATGGAATCTAAAAATTTGTTAATTTACCAGTATTTGACATGGAACGACTGCCTATCCTACCATAACCCACTTACTGAGTAATAAGATTTTTTTTATTTTTTATTTTATAGTTAATTAACACGGCATAGCACCAATTACATTAATTAACAAGATATTATGAGGATGTTTATATGTTTACTATATCATCGTTGAGCGGTTCCTAAAATTCACTTTTCTTCTAAATATCATCGGTATAGTCCCATAGTACCTGAGTAACCTGGTCATACAACATCCGGAAATTTAGGGTTCCGTATTAAAGTAATCAAATCGCGATCCGTGATTACTTAATATTGAGTAGTAGCGGTGGTCATCTGTGCTCTTCATCATCAGTTCCACTAACCCAAATGGTGCTTTCCGAGAGCAAATGCACGAGTTGCTAACTAACTTAACATAATTTGTTCAATATATCTAACGGGAGCAACAATAAAATTATCCGCAAGAACTAACCGCCACTTAATTAACTTAAGTCATAGAGAAAGTAGATTCAGACCATTATTAATCAAATAGAACGTGATCTCTATCTGTATTGCGGGTAGTTTATAGAACTATAAACGCAAGCAACGCACTGGGCGGCGGAACTGTTTGCCTAGCACGGACGGTTGAAATAAACAAAACGTCGATTTGAACGATTAAAAAAAAGAATACTCGTGTCACACATTATAATATAATAATAATAATACCAGCCTGTTACTGTCCCACTGCAGGCCAAAGGCCTTTTCTCATACAAAGAAGGCACGAGCATTAAACACCACGCTTGCTCAAGACGGGTTGGCGATTTTAGACTTTTATTAATTATAAGTCCAGGTTTCCTCACGATGTTTTTCCTTCACTGATGTCAATGATGTCCAAGATAAACTTAGAAAGTACTTGGTACTTGCCCAGGTTTGAATCCATAACCTCGTGCACAAGAGGCGAAGCCTAAACTAGGTATTGGGCCATCATCATTCTTACACATAATACATTTATCTTCATACGTTTCACACATAATATTTGTTTATTTTCTAGACTTTATTCATCTATGGGCACAACTTATTTTGCTTAGCTCATCTAAAAGAGAAGATTTGAATATAGATAATATTCTTGGTTATCACTATGTTAAGCGTTCATGCTAGGGCTTATGCTATTTATCCAAAAACAGTCAATTAGATTAGATATAAATTAGATGTTGATTATTAAAATTCACTATGGTGGCCCATACTTTTGATATAAATTATATTATGTAGATATTTAGCAGTTTCGTTAAGATAGCACAGAAGCGCTCTTTGATTCAAAGATTGATGTCAATGTAAACCAGCCGGACGTTTCCGTAAAAATCTCCTCGTAAAAACTTAAGTATAATGAGCGGTAGGTGAACTCTCAGTGTCTTATATAAGCTGGGTAACACTGCCAGCTCCATTCAACGTTCACTGCACCTAGTTTTCAGGGATATTTTTACAAAAGACCACTGCAGATCAACCCAATAATAGATTTAATGAAAAGGCTCTAACTAAAAATATGATATTTTCACAGACTTACTCTTTTATAAACTTGTATAAGGTTGAGTGAAATTCTAACCACCAGTTAAACGCGGCAGTTTGTCTTCTCAGTGCGTTATAAACCACACATCTCAGTATAAATTAATTAAACAAACGCTGTATAAACTGAATTGACATACATACACAACTAAATAACGAGTTCATAAGTCATAACGCCATAAGTCTTGGTTACAAACAAGTTGGAATGAGTATTTTAACTGTGCATTGATTTGTAGAACTGGACTAAAATGTTAATAGGTAAATAAAAACAGTCGCACGGGATGATAGGTTAGGCTGCGCTTCCGAGGTCAGTCTGGGGATGGGTGACCGTTCGTAACATATCGAGACTCCTCCGTGCCTCGGAAAGCACGTTAAGCCGTTGGCTCCGGCTGTCATTTGTAGATCTTTGACAGTCGTTACGGGTAGTCAGAAGCCCGAAGGTCTGACAACCAGTCTTACCAATGGGTAAGACTGGTTGACAGTTTTTATGTATCGGGTTGCCCAGTTACTGGGTTGGTATTCAGCTGCATCAGGTTAGACTGGTAGCCGACCCCAACATAGTTGGGAAAAGGCTAGGCAGATGACATAAACACATACATAACATCACGCCTTGTTATCCCCGAAGGGTACGGCAGAGGCGTACCTATAGTACCTACATATCGCCAGTTACGTTTAAGTCCCATGTAGGAAGCGAGCCTATTACCATTAACCGCACAATAAACACTTTGCCCTACCCGGCAATCGAACCCAGGACCTCGTGCTCAGTAGTAGCACTTCCTACCACTAGACCAACGAAGCAGGTCTTTTTTTTTCTTCTTCTGTTTTAAAAAGTTTGGAGGTCGGTAGGTGTAAGGTATTATTACAATGCTATTGCTTGCTTTGTCTTCGGTACAGTTTGCTCTTTAACCCAGTAAAAAAAAAGTAAAAGTGCTTCAAACTCACGGTACGGTACACAGTAACATAATCAGTATTACGCCTTGTACTCTTTCCTCACCCTTTGCCGCTCAAACAAGTTCTTTGAAGGGCTCTTCGAGGATTTTCATTGGGCATTAGACCTTTTGAATAGGGGCTTGGGGTTGTTCAAATTGTTATTACGAAGCGGTTTACCTTCCAAATTACAATGTTGTTAACTTGATATTGATAATGTGATTGCATTGTCTGCATATGTGGCTTTAGCCAGGGATCTGTGGCTTTTAGTGTAATTGTTTATGAAGAAAATCTACTAATGGTTATGTGAGTAATCTTGGTTTACACAGTAATGATTACTCTGCTGTGGAGGGGTTTGTGGATAAGAGCTGTACGGGTCGATCGAAGGTTAAGCTACCCGTACCGAGGTCGGTCTGTGGTTGGGTAACCATCCATTACTACATATGGAAACTTGTAATTGGCAATATTTTGTTTAAACTTTTACTCATTGTCTGTTTAGCTGTAAGTTTTCATAAAAATGTAATAAATATATTTATTTATTACATTTTTATGAAAACTAATACATATCGAGACCCCTCTGTGCCTCGGAAAGTACTTAAAGTAGTTTGTTGCCACCAGCTGTCATTTGTAGATCAGTCTTTCCGAAGGGTATCGTATCACCCAATAACTGGGTTTGGGTTGTGGAGGTCAGATAGGCAGTCGCTTCATGTGAAATACTAGTATATAATATATGTAGTTGTAAAAAGGTATGCATTTCATTATTCGTAAAAATAATAAACACCTGGGTAACAAACACTTTAACATGAACAATTTCAACGATATTATTTTTAAAGAGGTTTTAAGTCTCATATTCGTTTTATGGTTGTAGTTTACCCATACCTACGATCTTGCTTGATGTCAGGTCGAAAATAAAAAAATAAAACATTTTAAGATTCGAACAGCTGAAGGTTACGGCCCAATTTTGACGTACATGACATTAGCATAGCCCTGATGATTTTTTACAAATTATTGAAATTATTTTTAAACTATTTTTAATCGAATGTTATAGCTAAGTAAATAAAAATGCAATCTGTTGTGACGTTTGAGAAACCATTGCCGCATCTTAGTTTGGCCGATTGGGATGCGAGACTTTATGGCTTACAGGTAATATTTTTCTCTTGAATAATTAAGATTTTTCCATTCTTTTAGTTTAGTATGGTTCTAGTATAAACTAGAACAACATATCAGAATCAGAATCATTTATTTGTTAAACATAGGTTAAGGATCTTATACTTAAAAAGTAAAGGTTCTTGCTATGTTTTGTCGTTACTGTATTATTGTTAATGTTTATACCTATGTACCATTAATGTAAAGGCACTCATTGGATCGTTTGCGTTTTGCTCATTGGTAGGTACTATTGATTTTACACACATCATCCAAAGTCATTTTGTCATACGTCATGAAAACCTTCTCAGCGCTCATAGACGATAAATCAGACTTCCAATAATTTAGGCTTATTAATTTTTAGTTTATTTTTATTCGAAACTGCAACGATTATAATGTCGATCCGATGCGACATATAATAATAAATGCGTCATAATTACGTGGTTTTGGTGTATTTGCAACAGGCCCCTTACTCCTGTTACCCGAAAAATGGCTATTTCTTGAGACATTTTAGCTACTGTTCCGAGATATTTCTCTGAAAAGTAGCTATAAAGTAAATGGTCTTTTTAACACTCACTTTGACAATGACTTTTCCAGTCTTAATATATGTACAAAAAAATAGAAAATTAATATTAATAATTTGACGATTTTTAATATTAATTATTATTAATTTGACGACCTATGTGCATGACCTATGTATTTGCGCAGCGGGCAAAAGGTCCGCATGCGACGCAGGAGGTAGCGGGTTCGATTCCCGCCTTGTGACAAATGTTTGTGCGATCTACAAAAATTGGTTCCGGGTGTTCCCGGTATTTGCTATGTATAATAAAAAATATCTATCTATATATCAGTCATCTAGTACCCATAACACAAGTTCTGCTTAGCTTGGGGCTAGATGATGCTGTGTAGATTGTCCAGCATTATTTATTTATTTACTTATTTAATATACCCGGACAACTAGGTATATACAAACAGAAAAAAATCGTCTATACGAGAATCACCCACAAAATAAGGTATACAGACCGTCGTTATTGTACCGCCGTTTCGATATTCGATACATTGAATTGGATGTTGAAGGATGAGTTGCAATAACGCCTTTGGGTTGAGCCTAGACTGAACGTCAAATATCTGCTTATGTGAAATCTTTGACTTTAGTCTGCTTTGAAGATCAAAGGCTACCTTCGCTTCTGAAGAAGCTTTGTGATTTACTATTTTTACTTCACTCGTCTCTAGAAGATGGATAAACTCTTCATTGATTTCTTAGCTTTTTTGTCTAATATAGGTAAACTAAGACAATTTGCACATATATACCAATATAGCCTATACTTAGAACGACGTGTAGCATTTAAGTCCATTTTCTCCGATACGGAGTGACACTTAAATGAACGCCTGAATTAATTATTGCACTGTTCGATTTTCAACTCTCAACGCTGCGCTGTACTTTGAAAATCCATTAGTGCGCTTTTGTTTTGACATTCATTTAAGTGGCAAACTAGTGTGTGATAACGGAAAATATTGTAGCAATTATTGTACAGAGGCCAGCACATCAAGCTACCCCAACGCTGTGATGTTAAAAAAAATACTTCAGCTCTGGTATTCTGATAGGGCCCGCTGTGATACCTCGCCACGGTTACACCTATGAACGTAACAAAAAAATAACAAAGTTGATTAATAATATTCTTTCTTTTATTCTTTAAAAAAAAAACGTTGCCCCACAACTAGGAATTTCTCCTGTGTCGGTGGATACACAAACAGCCCAACTCGGAACAACTACCTGTGGGCCATACAAATACTTGCTCCGCGCGGGAATCAAACCCACGACACGCGGCGCAGCAGTTAATCGCTCAACTACTGCGCAAACCATGCTTTCAAAAAATAAAAAGACAAATAAATTTTTGTCGACACGGTTGGCGCAGTGGTTGAGCCATCGGCTGCTGCGCCGCGTGTTGTGGGTTCGATCCCCGCACGGAACAAATATTTGTATGACCTACAGGTAGTTGTTCTCGGTCTGGCTGTTTGTGTATGTGAGTTTAAATGTTTGTCAACGCACCCACGATACAGGAGAAATTCCTAGTGTGGGGCAAATAAAAAAAATAAAAAAAATGATTTTAATGCTAAAACGAAATTTACTTCCAAACCTAAACCACTTTAACACAATCGGCCGACATACAACGCTCGCAACATTAATTGTTATTTAATAAACAGTTAGGTATATAACAAACCGTACTGA
This sequence comes from Phlogophora meticulosa, assembly GCA_905147745.2. NCBI lineage: Eukaryota > Metazoa > Arthropoda > Insecta > Lepidoptera > Noctuidae > Phlogophora > Phlogophora meticulosa. Next base: position 5,306,820 of record LR990528.1, on the reverse strand, counting down.
ACTAATTTGGTTCAGTTATCTGTGTTCCCAAAACTCAGACATAACACCACTAAATCAAATCAGAATCGTCTATAGGCCTATCACAAACGTTTTATAAACACAATCTCATCGATCCTGTAATATTTCATGGCAGTTGGTTACCTAAATTAGAAAAGTTTTATTATGTCTTTGCGGGGTACCCACTGAAACTGTCTGGGAAAGCTTCTATACCGCTATTCATGAACAATCTAATATCTATCGGCAAAGTCTGGGAACCTACCTATTCTACGTCTACAATTTTACCTTCCAAAAATATCAACAAATACGTATGTGTTTTTGCAAAAATAACTTTAGCGTCTATTTATAAAGTTCAATTTGCATTGCAACTTAATAAATCATTAACGACTTTTTTGATTGTATTAGTAATTCTGAAATCAACGTAATGTACATTAATGTGTTCACATTTAATTAAGTGGAAATAATATCAATTGGAAACAAGGATTTGAATATGGAATACCTAATTCTTTTTCGGTTGAGCTTAATAGTGCTTAGTCCGATCATTGAAGAATTAAAGAGGTTTTACATTTAAGTCTGCCATAGATTTATAACCTATTAGTACGTAATATATTCTCTTCGTCGGATCTGGAATGTTCGCCTGAAATGTATAAATTGGTTTTCTTACGTCATTTATCATCAGCTGGCTTTCTAAAGCTGAATCACACATAGCACAAACACACACACATTTTTACCTTGATGACATGAGATGGTCTTCATCACTCCACCTAGCCTTTATCTAGGTAACTCACATTAGCAACAGTCGCGAAAGTAATCTAAAAAAATAATAGGTGTACCTAGACAGGTTGCCGACGAGGTATATCTGTATATATATATATATAATAAAGTTGGACTTTTTGCATTTAATAGCCTATGTATTACGTATTAATAGACGAATTAACATCACGCTACGACCCTGAGAGTCAGAATCAGAGCGTTTATTAGTTAAATGTAAGTATTTACATAAAGATCTTAGTTTATTATATGTGTGATATATTTTGCCGTGAAGGCGTACAAATATTGAAATCAAATCAAAATTAATAATAAATAAATAAATAATGCTGGACAATCCACACAGCATCATCTAGCCCCAAGCTAAGCAGAGCTTGTTTATGGGTACTAGATGACTGATATACTTAATATAATACATTACATAGATAGACCACCTTTTTTATTATATATAGCAAATACCCAGAACACCCGGAACAAATATTTGTAGATCGTACAAACATTTGTCCCGAGGCGGGAATCGAACCCGCAACCTCTTGCGTTGCAGGCGGACCTTCGCCCGCTGCGCCACACGGGTCGTCGAAAAAATACTAACATTAAAAGAAAACAAAATTAAACTCCATCATGAGAAAAGAAACTATTAACTGTTATATTTTAGAGGCGGGCAAAACCGCGGGGCACAGCTAGTACTAAATAAAACTTTGGTTAAGCAAAGTGAGCTTGTGTAAAACACACATCAGCCAAGTACGTCGGTTTTCAACGTTTGTTAACCAGTTATTAGTTTACGAGATGAAAGTGTTTTCCATATTCCGCTTCAATATAACTGCCACAATACTGAAGCCTGTTGGTTCATGGTTGTTTGTAGTAACGGGGGTTGGGCAAATAAATCAAGTAAACAATCAACCCATAAAGTATATCCTTCGGGAACGGTTAATGAGAGAGAGGAGTTTGATACTACCACAATTAACTTGTGTTCATTAGGTATGTTAATCGATAGTTATACATTTAGGTAGATAGATGCGAACGATTTATAATGATGATCTGCGTTGCCCGTTATCACATTTAAATGTAATGCTTACACATATCTGTAATGCGTATGAGTAACATCAAGCAGTTACGTCGCGTAAAAATACATATTACCAACCGAATGCCATGACTGAATGTGACACAATGCTCGTTTTCACTAACACTAGGAGACACTCAAATGTTATCGATACTGATAATAAATCTAAAGAATTTGTTTACTTAGACATGCAAACCCCAGGAACAGGTGATCAGGAGTCGTATTTAAAAAATATGTTTGCATTTTTGGTTATTTGTACATCACGCTACGATCTTTAGGGCACAGGCCACAGCGAGCGCCTAAATAAGAGCGCACTTTTCACTGAACAACAGTGCCAAAATATATAGGCATTTCATTAAAGTGTCGCTTAGTGCTAGTAAAAACGGGCATGATTATACGATGTATGCTAAGACAAATCTTACTGGTTGCCTAGCAACAGATTTCTAACAATATTCACAAACACCGTATTAAAGCCATTGTTTAAAACGTAGATTTCCAAGTTCACGTGTACAAGTTGTTGAGAAACTGGAAGTTTCCTAGCAAGCTTTCAATATAGGATTGGATGTAAATCATTAAAGTAAATCAAGTATTTCAAAAAATTCTGACTGTTTGGTCAACTCCGCAGTCTGTTCCTAATAAATCTCCATAATAGTATGCAAATATTTCCTCCTATTAAAAACAAAAATCAACATAACACACGGGCACACATTGCCGTTAAAACTTCCACAGGCGTCAAATCCATGCTTTTTACCAGGAAATGAGGGGCGTGGGGCCAGCTCTGATGACCGATTGCTTTTCTACGTCAACCCTAGCTCCACAATTTCCCTGTGTCAAAGTTTCGGGGTGAAGGAACAAAGCTAGGGTGTGACAGCTTTACATGATGAGGCATGGAGGCTACACATTTATTATAATGCTCATATGTTTACACTTGGCTATCAAAAGGGACATTTAGAAATAGAACTTGTAAACCTACCTATTAGAAATACTCTATTAAAATTAAGAAGTGTTGTATTTACTGTGACGTCATGCTTACAAACATTTTTACTTTCATAGCGTAAGAGTACTTAGTTTCTGTTGATTTAAATACTTGCTGTATTTAAAGCAACAGAAACTAAGTAATTGTATTCAATTCAATTACCTTTGCCAAAAGAAAACTTATAACTAATTCAATATCTCGCTCTCAAAAAGAAGAACAATGTTTTTATTGAAATTCGTTTACATTCATAGATTCTGTAACTGTTTACGCAAATGATATTCTGAACTGGTAGAAGTCTTAAATTGAATAGTACTTAATTCAATAACTAACAGCACAGAAAGAAATCCTTTGAATTGATTTATATTGGAATTTGAATTAAAAATACAAAGACGCACGAACTGATTTCATGGGTTCAGTACATGATTCTGGACCCTTTAACATTGCGTTGAAATTTTCGTCACTATTCCTAATTTGTAAGCTTTTTCCTGATGTTCTTTTACTTCAACATACATAACATCATGCCTGTTATGTATTTCCCCAAAGGTTGGGCAAACGTGCACCTGGATAACTACATTTCGCCATTTTATTTTTAAGTACCATGCGAGCCTGTTCCCGTCAACTGGACACAAATCTTGTAAATCTAGTAAATCTAGACGACGAAAATGACTTTACCTTAACTGTAAAAAAATCCCCTAGGCTCGTTGGAAATATAAGAAATGATTTCCGTATTTTTTTTCTAAATGTCTCGGTATAATAGAGAATGGAAGCCACCACGTCTAAAATTACACACAGAACGTGAAATGTACATGTAGACTACGATATACATGTACATATCCGGGAACGCAACCTTATTATTCACACCACCCAAAGTCTCTGACATAGTATACCCCTCAACGGTCAAAGAGATGACGTCACAGTCTACACAAACCAACCAATTAATATTTTGAATCAAACTTCAAACAACAGGTTTCGTCCGACACCAGGCGAGCAGATGCGTTCGATCTACGCCACGGCGCCCACCAGCTTCGAAACGAGACCCACATCAAGACCGATTGGGACAGCTATCACAACAACAACCGCCTTAGTGCCAGGTGAGGGTAACTTAACGACCGATAGCTTTGAAGTCACCTTTTCTAAGGATAATCTGTTTATAAGACTACATTTACTAGAGAGAGATGGTTACAGATGGTTAAAGTTACAGAGAACATTTCTTGATGCTAAATTTCCGGATTTGGTACTGCGGTAGTAAAAAAGAAAATGAAACATTCCAGTTTTCACAAACTAACTTTTATAAAACTCTTAACTTAAATCTCCACGTGAATTAAGTGGAATTTCCTAAAGTTATAACATAAATTTTTTGGTAAAAAAGTTCACCGAAAACAAAAAAAAATACATTTGAAAAGTAAGGTCCTGTGTTGGTGAATGGCTAGTTAAAAACTTCTATTAGGAACAAGAAAATAATACCTACTGTTGTTATCATTAATCTTTTACCATCGTTAATATCCAGAGTCTACGAGATCGAACAATGGAGGTCTACGCTCCAAGAACTACTCGATCTTCTGGACCGAGAGATGGCCGGTCTAAAAGAAGAGAAGGCGTCCACTGAAAGGGAGTTGGAACAACTGAATCTCCCTCTACTTGTCTGCTCTGAATGTCTGTCTAACAGAGATGGAAGGAGAAGCTCGGAGCTGACTTATGATCTGGCTGACACTGAGCTCAAAAAGGTAAAATTTTCATATACTATTGTTATATCGTATCATCATCTGCCTAGCCTTTTCCAAATTATGTTGGGGTCGGCTTCCAGTCTAACCGTATGTAATGGAATACCATCGTTTTATATGGAGAAACTGTCAGTCTGACCTTCAAAACACAATTACTAAGTATCACGATACCCCTTGGTTAGACTGGCAGGTCGACTTTTGGGTTTTTGATTACTCATAAAGACTGTCGAAGTAAGGCTTAACGTACACCCGCCGACAGACGTCAGAATGGCGGGTGTAGTAGACTATTGCATTAATTGGCGTTCGCGCGAGGTACTAATTATCTATTATTAGGTGTAATTATAGTACTAGTTTTTACTTCGGAGCAATACGGCCGTGCGACCATCGTGCGATTATGACCAGATGTATGAACGTAAACGAAGCAAAAAGAGTATGTATGAATCGTACCAGGTGGCCTTCTGTGGTTTTTGCCTATCCCCACGGGAAAAGGCGTTAGTTTATGTGTGTAATACTGTATGTATAAACTTACGCATCCTTCACTTTTTATATTCTGACACTATTAATGATTTCCAACCATAATGAGAGAAAACACTTGTACAACAGTAACATAGATTTTCAAGAAGCTCTGTGTTAATACAGGTACACTACCTTGTTTGCTGGTTATTAAGTCCACTGTCTTGTCAGCCCAATTAGCTAGCAGGTGTGTCTAGGCTCAACTAAAATACATGCTGCTGCAGTTGGATTTTCGCTGTCGTTCCAATTTGATATTTCGAAGGGATTTCATACTTTGTGTACCAATTTTGTTAAAAAGAAAGATATTTTTTTTGCCACAGATGACGTGCATATTGTAAAAAGAACACAAAAAAAAAATTGATACAGAAGTTATAAAACAAAACAAAAAAAACAAAAAAATATTGAACAATCTTATGTCGATTAGTACCCATAACACCCATCCACCAAAATCCCAAGAATTTCGTAATCACGTTTGAAAAATGAATCTGCGCAGATATTTTTTCCAAAAGGATTGTGAGTCTAATATGCAATAACCCCATTTATCTCAGATCATCTTGTTTATATTACCTGAAGTCCAGATAAAAGTGATTACGATGAAGAATTTGATACGCTGATTTTATATATTAAATACTAATATTTTCAGGAACTCTGCGTAACAGAAAGTAACAAGAAAATGCTGATAGACAGATGCCAATCCGCTTGGGAAAAAATCAACAAGTTAGAAGTAGTCAAGTTCAAACTCCAATTGGATCTGAACGATAAGAACGAAGCACTTCAGATTGATAAGGACATGTTAACCTTGGACAAGTCATGTGCCAATATTACTTACAAAACTGATTCATTGAAAACTCCCAAGAGGTAAGAATTTTTCATTCAGTTTAAGGTAGTAAGGACTAAAAGAATTGAGTGCCGAATGATGTCTAATACTTAATCTACATATTTGTGGTGGCCAGGCTTAAAAATATTGTAAAATGTTGTTAAAGTAACTTTAAAAGAAAGTAGGTAGGTATTTTACTAGCAGCCATAAGACTAAATCCCACTCTCTCTTTCCAATAAAAAAAAATAAAAATAGTAAATATAAAAAAAAATAGTAAAAAAAAAATAAGAAATAGTATCCTCAAAAATCTCTAGGCCACATGCTTAGATTGTTTGAGGAAATGTGTTTGTTTGCTACAGAGACAGCCGAGTCACATATTATCATTTGCCTAGCACGTATACTTAAATTTACCCATAATAACTTAACACTTTAACCAAGTCTAAACCAAAGCACAGAGCCGAGACGAGTTACGAGACGACAGTCTCCTTGAAAACAACCTGAGAGGCAGGAACTTACTTGGTACTTCTAAACAATTAAATTTGTTACAAGTTATGATACTCCCTCGCGTCTGGCTGCACCTGGGCCTGAGTTAAAAGGCTCCCAAGACATTCTACTCTCATTAATAACACAAGATATGAGCAGTCTCTAAGCGATGCTACTTTGCCTCTCATTTTGGTTTTTTTCTTGTGTAGGCGTTGGTACGCACTTATCCGCGAAAGTCTAGATACTTTTAGGATTACTTACGGGTCAAGTTTTGATAATTTAACAAATTTATTTTGCAACATTCCCGTACACAAAATCATTAGAATAGAGAAAATGGTTTTTAAAAATGACACCCACAAAATAAAAAAAAACTAGTGTAAATTGTTAGTTGACCATAATGCTTTTGTTGCCTAAGCCTTGTCTGTGTAGAACTAGTATAGAACTAAGTCAACTTCGTCACTTTTAAAGACTTTTAAAGGCACAATGCTTGAAAAACCTATGCATAATGCATTAACAAACATTTTCAGAAGTAAGTATCGAGTCAAATACAAATTAACTATTACAATTTTGTAATTTACTCGAGATCAATGGAAACATTTTAATTCTATTGAAAGGGTAGATTATTGAACTAATAAATCTAATGGACCATAATCATAACTTTTTAGCGTAATTATTTACTTGTCTCTCCTTAGAACTTTTTAGCGTAATTATTTACTTGTCTCTCCTAGAATGATAACCTACCAGCAATGGATTGACAAATGTGAAGGCACTAAACAGATGGCAATAAAAGAACTTCAAGATACTTTGCGTCTTCGTGAGTCACTTTTTGTGGCTCGAGGCCGAGCTAGAAATGCCTTAAGAGCTCAAACTGACGTCACCAATTATATGCTGCGTAGACGCATCTATGATACTCAACGGGCTCGAAATGAACTGGATTGGCAGAAGATGAAGGTATGTTTAATATGGAATACAGTCCTACGTTTTAAAGTTTCAAAAAAATTACCTAAGACAGAGGTTTATATTAAGATCCTCATATAGAAAGACATTCATATTGTTGCTTTGCCTGTGTATGATATTTTATGATAGTGCATCTGGGATTGTTTACACCATTTTCTTCTCTCTAGATTTTTTTACAGATGATGGTCACAAATGTCATGATGGCCCCAGTGGTTTAGGCCTCGCCTCTTGGGTACGAGGTTATGGGTACAAACCTGGGCAAGTAGCAATGTGACTTTTTCAATTCATATGTACTTTCTAAGTTTATCTGGTAAAATCATCGTGAGGAGCCTAGACTTATAATTAATAGAAGTCTGAAATCGCCAACCCGTCTTGAGCAAGCGTGGTGATTAATGCTCGCGCCTTCTCTGTATGAGAAGAGGCCTTTGCCCTGAAGTGGGACAGTAACAGGCTGGTATTATTTTATTATCTATTTATAATAAAGATGCTGGTTTGGTATGTGCTTGTTTCTGTACCAGCAACGTCGTTGTATGTTAATCTCTGGACTTTCACGGCAGCGTTCAAGACACATTGTAATAATAGGAATTCATTTAATATTCACTCAGTGCAGTAAATATTTCACATTCCTAATGAAATCATATTGATGATTGATTCGCAAAGGCACGAAATACTGGTCTGTGCAGTTCCTAGATGAGACTAAATTGAGCGATGTATGACGGAATCTATTTTCCGCAATCACATTATTCAATCGAAATAGTACGAATATTGCTTCGATTTATTAACGATTTTCATGATTATAGTTTGAAGGGGGTTCCGAGGGCGATAAATCGATCTAGGTAGGTTTCATTTTTAGAAAACGTCGTTTTATCCGAGCAGTTTTTTTGTTTCAAAGTTAAATAGTACGAATATTGCTTTGCCTGGAAACGTCATACCTTCCAATACGAGGCCTGACTGCATATGTTGAAATAGCATGGTATAGCAACCCGCCAGTAAGCCACAAAGGGATTAATCAGAGATGACAACTATACCCACGTTTCACTAGTTATGTTTGAGTTGTATAAAGTAGGGAGTAACCTAGAAAGTAAGTAGGTATCTAATACCTTTAAACGAGCAATTCTTGTATATGTATTTGTATATATATTTAAAATCTGAATCTCGGAAACGGTTCCAACGATTTTCATGAAATTTCGTTTGCAAGGGGGTTTCGGTGGCGATAAATCGATCTAGCTAGGTTTCATTTTTAGAAAGACGGCACGGTTGGCGCAGTGGCTCAGCGATCGGCTGTTGCGCTGCGTGTCGTGGGTTCGATTCCCGCTCGAAACAAATATTTGTATGGCCTACAGGTAGTTGTTCCGGGTCTGGCTGTTTGTGTATGTGAAATTAAACGTTTGTAAACGGCACCCACGACACAGGATTAATTTATAGTGTGGGGCAAAGTTTAAAAAAAAAAAAGATTTTAAGAGAACCTCGTTGGCATAGCTCTGTCATCCAGGTACTAGGTTTAAATTAGAAAAGTTGTACCTAAAGGTTTATTGTCCCACAAATATTGCATTTTTTCGCCATATACTTAGCGGCAAACAATTGGGTAACTTGGTAACCTGATATTGCCATCCAAACGTATTAGGTCCCAAAAACTTTATTCATATAGTTAGGTTCAGAACAAGAGAAGTAAGTAAGTAGGAAGTTTCCCAATTCTGTTACATGATATTAGGGTCAGTCTGCAAATAGGGATTCTTTTCACCAACCACAGATTCCTAAAAGATTTTGAAGTCAACTCGAATGCCTTATGTTTGTTTGTTTTATTATTCAGCCAACCACAACATGAGTTTTGTTATCAGATTACTTTTTTGTTTTAACTATTTAAACTTTTTTTTTTAACTGCTCGTCACATTTACAAAAGTCAATGGGTGAAAAATCAATCAACCCATTTTTTCCTTAAATATAGTAGCAACTGTGAAGCCTGCCTTTCCAAGTAAAAAAAAAACATGTAAATCGGGCTACTCTGTAAAAAGGGATGCTTTGGACAAACATAAAAAAAAATGAAAACCTCCTCCTTTTATTCGTCGTTTAAAATTAAATAATAATACCAGCTTATTTTAACTGTCCGGCTGCAGAGCAAAGGCATCTTCCCATACATAAAAGTCGCGAGCATTAATCACCAGGCTTTCTCAAGGTGCATGAGCGATTCACAGCGAGAATATCGCACATCATGATCATCATCATCATCAGGCTATATTAGTCCACTGCTGGACATAGCCCTCTCCTAATGAGCGCCATAGCGCCCTGTCTTCAGCTTGCCGCATCCAGCATCTGCCTGCAGTCTTTCGCAGATCGTCATCCCACCTAGATCAAAACTAAGACAACTCAAAAAATAAAGATTTCCAATGCTCTGATGAAAAACCACGTATTTCTCATTTTTTTTTTGTCAGTAAAGTTATGAAACAGGACCTTAAATCAGGGCATAAACATGTTGTAGAATGTAAGTGTATTTTAATTGGACTGGGAATCAATACTTTTTATTGATACCACATTCTTTTTTTAGTTGTTATTGAACATTCTTGAATTTTGAGTGGTCATAGTTTTGATCTAGCAGTGCGATATATTAACATAACACACGGTTGATCAAAATCATTAAAGATTAATATTTTATTTTCCTCAGATGGAAGAAAACATGGACAAACTAGCAACTGAACTGAAAACCATGGGCGAACAGTTTGCCGATAAAGTGAACGCGTTGAAAGTGGCTGAAACCCGCTTGGAGACGCGTGGGTACCGTCCTGGGTATGAACTGGCTGCTGATGAGGCAGATATAGGACTCAAGGAAGAGGTTCGAAGCCTGAGGGAAACTATTCGTCAGTTGCAGGAAAAATTGGACTGTGCCAAGTAAGTATGAGTATTTTGGTGATAATAGCATGAACCATCGAAGCTAAATAATTTTATTTTATTATATAAGGGAAAACAAACAATTGTACATTTTTTCTTACGTCTAAGTATGCAATTAAGTAGGTTAACGTACAATCAACAACGTTGCCACATATTACTATATTAATTAACATACAAACAGTATGGATGAAAGGTGGGGCTAATCATAACATTGTACAGAATTATTAATTGGTTTTGAGTGCAGTAACCAGTTCTTTTTTTATAATCTGTCGATTTGAAAAGAAACTAGTTCCACTGAACACGAAAAGCGTCGAATGTACCTAAACCTTCTTTCAGCTGTTCTGTCTATCAATAGGGATCGGTTTCCTCACTAAGTCCTTGAAGTTCATTGTTGGTGAAGACTATTGTTGGTGCTTACAATTGTTCTTTAGAGTACCTAAGCGTATTAGAATATAAACAATTATTTATTTGCAAAGCATAGGTAATTACTTATGAGCCTTGTACCATATTATATATTATAACTAGTTTTTGCCCGCGGCTTTACTCGAGTTAATTTAGAGTTTTTCAATAAATTCGGGTTGTACTCTGCTTGTTATAATATAACTCAATCATGATTTTAAACACACGTGGTGCCATCATTATCACTAGAATGTTTTTCTTGTTTTCCTCAGGAACAGTACATTTTTAGGGATAGAAGTTACTCTATATCCGTTTCTGTGTGTTCCTGACAACGTATATGCAAAATTTCAGGATGATCCATTCTGTGACTTAGTTAGGCATGAAAAGGGAACAAACAAACATACTTTCGCATTTATAATATTAGTTACGAGATATTAGTGAGTAATTAGGTATCGCGCTATATTTTGCCATTCATTACATACAAATATGAGTTGAATTAAGAACTTGAGTACACACAAAAAAAAATACACATAAAAAATAAAGGTAAAAATAATAGTTATGTCGATTTGTATTCAAATGCCCTTATCGTATTTTCAGGGCAACATATAACGCTTTAGAAGCAGCCTCCATCAAAATAGCAATCGATTTGAACGACAAGAATCAATCCTTGGAGACGGACACCCGCGCCTTAGAAATGCGCACTGCTTTGGAACCAAAGAAACCCACGGGCACGGATAAGAACTTGATTCTTGCCAGCATGGCTGACGAAGTACCGAAAGTGGAGGGAACATAAAAATAAATAAAAAATATATGGTGGAATTATTCGTTCACTGAAGTAAACTGACGGATAGCTAGCAGTCACTTATTAACATAGGGAAATACGGTCGAAGTTTGGATACAGCTGAATAACAGTACTTTTCGGATGCCATCTCTGCCCACCACCACCCAGTTACTGAGCCTTAGTAAGACTGGTTGATAAACTTTCGGGCTTCTGACTACCAGTAACATATGTTAAAGATAAATAACCGTACAGATATGTCTGTGGGAAAGGGAAAGGAAGGCTTTTGCATTATATTTTGGCCTTTACATCACATATCTTCAATCGATCCCTCATTACTAAGGATCGTGTTCACTGAACCCCCTTAAGCGGGCAATCTGCCGCCATCAACTACGGTTCGAACTTGCCATCACCACCTGCTGAAATTTGCTTGAAGACGTATCTTCTTATTCTTGTTTAGACCATTGTGTTGACGACCGGCCTTGTGTTCTCTTCCCCTTAGCATTGCCAAAAATGACCCGCTTTCAAAGCTGCTATCACCCTTTCGCATTATGTGGCCGAAATAGGTCAAAATACGCTGGAGTACGATCTGTATTTCCATTAAGACCACAGTATATTTGCTGGGTGATTGCTAGCAAGTCTCAGTTTACCCCAGCGAATGAATAATTGGACTATGTTTTATTCGATATTGAAATTGGGTAACAGTAATAGCAAAATTGCACGTGTTTTTCCGTATATCGAAATTATTATTATTTTCTCTGTAGAAATAAGTTGTTTATTTATCCGGACGTTTTAATTAACGTATTATTATTAAACGTATTATTTTGTTTTGTATATGATTCGAAAATTATTTTAATGTTTGATTAATGACCGTTGTTAACAATGTGAAGTAGGAAATTTATAAAATTTAATTTTGTGGTTGTATTCTGTTTGTTACGGACATATTATTATTAAATATTAAATGAATTTTATTGTTTATCATTTACATTCAGAATGTAGTAATAAGCTCTACATTATTGTTTAAAGAATAGGTTATTATTCATCAGCTTTTGCCTGCAGGTTCATCCGCGAAGATCCTGACCCTGTATGAATTTAGTAAAATCTTGAAGCACCCATTTGTTTCATAATTTCAATAACACCGACCAGTTTAATCATTATTTTTCTTCCCATGCAAATCCTGATCTGAACTGAATCTGAGTCGATCCACCTTTTGCCAACTTTAAACTAAAAAATAGTATAGTAAAAGTCGCAATTTTTTTTTGTCAATTTATCTATTTTTCATAGACAAGTCGAGTGCAAGCAGGCATTCGTTACGAGAGTTACGGCATAAATTTACTATTATCTACGATTTAATTTTAGATAACTTTTCAGTGGCTAACAAAGTGCAATGTGCAAATAAACATTTTAAAACTGTTTTGATTGTTTATTAGAAGTCTCCAACGTAACTTGAACCTTTAAACCAAACTCAAGTAGTAGGAGGACTGTAGTGGTCAGTAGTAACGTTTATCCCACGTCTGATGCATAAGGTCAAGACCAACCACACTATGTGAGTCACTGAAAACGTCAAACAGCATCTCGGAAGACCTAGATGTCGATGGCGGGATGAGCTTGACTGCATAAGCACATGCTGGCCGAGGATTTAGTTTGGAAAAATGAAATGGGGGGCCTTTGCCCTGAGACATGGGAAGACAACACAGGCTGAATTGTTTATAAGTGGTGGTCGCATAGTAGTCGAAATTCGTCAATTTTAAATTAGCCTTCTTCACTCCTATTCTACATACATAAATGTTAACTATGCCAAATCTCTCACTATGTGCGCGCAATATTCTTAAAAAGTCCGAAGTTTTCTCTTCACGTATTAAATACATTTTCGACGTTAATCATGACTAGTAGATACAACCGAGATTGATGTCCAGGAATAATTCCAGTTTTAATAAACCTTAATATTCTCAAATCATCGTATCGATAAAATTTTCAACAGTCTATAAACTCAAATTACTTAGCTCCTTCAAAAGTTATCCGAAATCGGAAACTTCAAGTAATCTATCAGATAATTACCGGATACCAGGCCCTTTGTCAACAGCGTGCCCTTATTTTTTTACGCTGAAAAACTTACTTTCTGTTTATTCCTCGTCGTATTTTTAGACTCGACATTTACTTCCGATGAGGTTCATGATAGGGCATTATGTCGCGGTTCGGAAGTGACTGGCCTCAAAATTGTAGGTAAACGATGATCGATTGTCAGAGTCTGTCTACAGAATACGAATATCTTTGGCTGATTGCCAAAATGTTCAACTTTGATGTCAGTTTTAGTTTGGAGTAACGAAGCAATTTGATGGTGACGGCAAGGGTTTTAGAATATCAAAGGCTATGTATTTTTTCACTGTCATCATTGGTTTTCTGAATAAAACCTGGGAATTAGGAATTACGGGCTGTGAAATGCGTTCCACTACACCAGTGGTGAGCCGCACTGTCCCCAAATACCCCAGTCCGCTCAAAGGCTTCAGAAAACAAATCGTAGCATGAACATGCGCCTGTTGTAGAAATCTGTTTCAAATAATTATTTTCGCAACAAATTATCTTGTTTGATCCCTGATAACCCAGCTTATTAAATTTATATTAGTGGACCTGGAAAACAGTGAAGTTGTCTTTGGAATGGAGGCGGATTTAACACCTTAGGCATTCTCTACCAGTCAACCAAAAGGTTGTAGAGAAAAAACGAGGCCTGGTGCATTGCTATGTGCATGTATAATGGATTCTACTTAACCCAATGCGATTTTACACTACAAATTAAATAATTTCCTTCTTTTATTAAAATCGTACTGGGTTAGATAAGTTTTTGGTAAGATAAGTTTTAGTTAACTCAAAGTTTTTTTACAGAATGGTTTTATTTTCATGACACTTTAAAGTAGACTAGAAAATTAGGAAAAACCGGAGAAAAATTTCAACGCCTCTCCAGTGACCATGTACTCAGAATCATGTACTGAACTTATCAGTTTTTGCGTTGATGTCCCTGCAACTCTACATATACAAATATATCCATAATTTTCATGCATGTGTATAAGTATAATTTCTAAGTGTATAGTGTATTTTGAATTTTTGTAGCAAAATTTTGATTTAAAAGAGAATCCATGAAGTGTTTTGCCCGTCATTCTCCATTGGAACTAACTGTGCTTTGAAATGGGCAACTATCTTCATACTTCTTAATAACCAGCTCCCTAGCAATTCAACAGTGCTTGAATAGGTATATGGTAAGTGCTTTCGCTTGAGTTTTATTTTTTCACTTTCATAATAATATAATAATACCAGCCTGTTACTGTCCCAGTGCAGGGCAAAGGCCTCTCATATAGAGAAGGCACGAGCATTAATCACCAAGCTTGCTCAAGACTGCTTGGCGATCTCAGACTTATATTAATAATAAGTCTAGGTCCCTCACAATGTTTTCCTTCACCGATGTGAGTGATGCCCAAGATAAACTCAGAAAGTAGAAAAAGTCACATTGGTACTTGCCCAGGTGTGAACCCATAACCTCGTGCACAAGAGGCCAGGCCTAAACCAATGGGCCATCATGACATCCGTGAAAATATATTTTCCCAAAATAATTTCCAAGTCTTTCCACCTCTACTGTCCAAACTTCTTCCTAACAATATCGAACACATTAGCCAAATCTAATTATCAGATCCATATAGATAATGGAAGCGTCCCGCTGTCTCCAGACATGGTTGGTTAAGCTGGCTACTTTAGTTTCAGTATAAAAGCTCGGGAATCAGGATCAGTCTTCACATTCAACTGTCCACTTCTTCTTCTTCATCATCTACTTCAGCAGCAAATCTACCAAGTAAGTACATATTTCTACTTTTATTATTTTTAGTTTTAGTTTGAACTTTTTTTATTTCCTGTTCTATCTTTCTTTCTTTACTGTTAAAACTATACTATGCTTTACTTGTTAATCATCCCTTTACTTATTTTACAAACATCACTTTTCTGACTTTCGTTCTGTTCAATTACAACGATTATTTTCCTTCCTGCCCAAATGTTTTTTTTTTCAAAAGCTTTTAAAAGCTTCTCATCTTGCTCATTGTGAGCATCAATTTCATTTTCATACTGTAAATCTTCACTTCAAGTTCGAACTGCAGAGAAATGTGATTATGTCTATTTAATTACGTATCTGCTTGAGAAAACCAATAAAAAATCAAAGAAAGAATATATTACTTACTAAGTAATTCATTCTACTCAGATTAAGGCTGACAAGGTTAGAATCATTAGCTCATGTTAGTTTTTTCCTTTAATAATCAATACATAAAATCAATCCAAAAACAGCGACATGTTGTCTTCCGATAACACTATTCCCAACCTACATGATACGAATTATGCCGAGAATCTTTCCGTACTCAAAAGTTTTCCATCTCCAAATAATTATATGTAGGTATTGTATAGCATCATCGACAAATCTGCACTCCGGATATTTTCTTACATCCTTATGTTAAACACGAGGTGTGTAGGCAGTGCCTACCGCAAAATAGACTCCAAATTATCATACCCTAAATCCCGTTTTAGACGTCATCCATTTTACATACAGAACTTGTTGTGTGTATGATTTCATATGCGGAAACATTTTTTTTTTGTGAAGTTTCGAACATTAGAGCATCAATCATGACATCTAGTATCCGGCAGGATCGAGAATTCATAATTTTAAGTTTAGGAAGTTGTATTAACAGCAATTGAGATTTAAACCGATCGTGTGATAACGAGATCCGCTTCCTAAAAGGCGCAGCGTAAATCCGATGTTAATTTTCATCTTGACAATTTCCATTGCCTCGTAATTGAGCACGTGTTAAATTCTCGCCACATTTAAGGAGCTATGTAAATCTGGTAACGATATAATCGGTGCCTATCAGCTACTTAGTACACGAACCGTGTCTAGAGGTTATTTACATTTGACTTTTGTTCGTCGGCGCGGAAGTAAAATGCTTTTGTCCTAAATGTTGGTTCATTCTGCAACGTCATACCACGTGCCGAAAAAAGTCGACACGTTTACATCAGACGAGTTGGATATCATGTAAGACGCGTGTTTCCTTAAGGTCATTAAATCATCACAAAAACCTTTCTAGAAGATTAGTTAAAAATTCGCCTCTATGAAATGGTTCAGGAACCCCCGAAGCTTCTCTTTATTCAATCTTTGTACACAAAATCAGATTACAAACATTAAATTGAAGTCTAGCCTAATCTTATAGTAACCAAATATCTGATACATTGCCGCAAATAATTTCACAATCCGAATGAATTCCACGAGTACGATTATTGAATAGCCCCAAAAGTATCATCCATGTACAAACATTCTGGCGCCGCGGGCTACCACTGAAGGCAAGCAGCTTTGTTCAGGCGCGACTGCATAACGTGGACGTGCTCCGAAAATATATTGCATAGTTTTGTACTGCTAGAATTACGTCCGATATGGACCTGTTTGTAGAAGTATTATTTTAGTAATACAGTGTTGTTGAGTAAATTCTGTAAATTATTTTTTATTGAAGCATAAAAAAAGAACATTGCTTCCCCAATAAAAGCACGGTAAAAGTGTTCTTACTTTAACATTCCACAACCATTACACGGAAAAAAGAAGCGTCACGTCCAGCTAAACGTACAAATAGGAAAACGTAGCCATTAAGTTTACGCAACAATGATTCATACTTTCCTTGGAAGAAATCTAGCAATAGTTTCGCTATCAATCGAATACCTTGGGCCACTTAACGTGTTACATAAAACCCATGTGCGGATCTCCAATGACCTTGTCCGTTTCTTCTAATAGAATTTCAATAATAGTTCGTATTTATGCGGAAGAAATTGTCAGATATTTTTATTAAATAACCAGTTTGGATGGGATCAATATTTATTAAAATAATTCAGATAATAATGTCCTTTTTTTCTTTGTTGTTAATGCATAAACCTGTTTAGAAGTCTAACCAGTGGGTATTAACGTCACGGATCTAGCATAAATCCATCATTACTTATGAATTGGCGACATGTTATTTGCGACTAAAACTTTAAACGTTAATCATGTTCTAGAAGTCTTGTTTGTAATCAAAAAAGTGGGAGGGAGGACTATGCCCTGAAATGGGTCAAAACGGATTTTTAAAATATTGTCTAGACGACGTATACAACAACTACAAGGTAATCAACAAAACGCTAAGATAGAGACAATCACATGTTTTCAAATGACATATTGCTAGCAAGAAAGAAATATGGGAAATGCTACAAATTGCTGAATGGGACATAAATTTCGCCCAAGATCAATAAATAGAACAGCTATTAAGTTATTAACTTTCTAATTTTTTAAACTTAATTTCTTTCACAAATCATATTATCTCAAATTTTCAATCCACGTTAATATCATCGTATAGTCATCGACTTCCTACTTAGAACTTTCGTCTTTCGCAAAGGTACAGCACAGATCCGTTTCCTGGGATATCCCTTAAGCACACGCGCTTCGCCCCACCCCGAGTGCAGCCATAGTTAAGTGCTTACATATTTAAACAAGTTCCATTTACAAGCGGTCGTTGGCCAGAATTTTCCGTTAATATTAAAATAAGCACCTTAAGATCGTGATTGTTACTAGTTTGTTTACAAACTATTAGTATTATTGTTGTGACAAAATGAGCTTTGTTAGTGTTGTGCCCTGCATAAGATTTTGTACCCAAATGTGTATAAGGTTTCCGTGATTTATGAATGAGGTAAGTTCGTGATGTGCAGTTGGTTGTTAACTTTAATGTGTATGCAGTAGGGTTGATATTTTCAATGACAGTAAATGGTAATTACCATTTACTCCATTCATTACATAGGTATGCGTGGAAATGCGAAGAGCTAATTGGAGAAAAAATGGCATATATTTGTAAAGAATCCAATCATAATTTCAATCCAAGAATAATTATAAAGTAGGTACCTAAATACTTGATAACTTTGTATTCATTATAATGTTTGAAGCTTTAAAAAGCTTCCATAAAGCTTTTGGCATAATATTTTAATTTACCAGCCTTGCATTATTAATTAGAATAGTTCATAAAATAACTGAATTAACAAAACAAATTATTTGCGCTGGCAGCTTTCCATCAATATTTGATGGAAAGCTGCCAGCCTTGTAAAATAATGTTTATTAAGCAGCATCATTTAGTTTTATCGGCATATTTTGAACGTAAATTTATAAATAAATGTATATATAGGTTTGATAGTTGTCGCATATCCAAAGGCCAAGCTAGTTTTAAGAAGTGAGGTCTGATGCTGCAGGGATATCCTACTAATATTATAAAGGTGAAAGTTTGTGAGGATGTACGGATGTTTGTTACTCTTTCACGCATAACTGAACGGATTTTGATGAGTTTTTACAGTATAGCTTACACCTACTTCAGCATAAGGCAAAGTTGAGGGTAGTTAGTACTTAAGACGACCTATGTGGCGCAGCGGGCGAAGGTCCGCCTGCGACGCAGGAGGTTGCGGGTTCGATTCCCGATATGGGACAAATGTTTGTACGATCTACAAAGGTTTGTTCCGGGTGTTCTGGGTATTTGCTATGTATAATAAAAAATATCTATCTATGTAATGTATTGTATTAAGTATATCAGTCATCTAGTACCCATAACACAAGCTCTGCTTAGCTTGGGGCTAGATGATGTTGTGTGGATTGTCCAGCATTATTTAAAAAAAAAAAAAGATTATATGGTGAAAGTTGACATCGGCACACTGCATGTATTTCATCATCATCCTGCCTTAGAGTATAGAATTTTTTCAACTCTATCAGCCGTCTTCTCAGTATTCACCATTCATGTATGGGTTCGTTTTTTATCATGTTAGTGATAGTTTATCATCATCTACCAAGTCTTTTCCCAATTATGTTGAAGTCGTCTTTCAGTCTAACCGGACGCAGCTGAATACTAGTATTTTACATGGAGCGATTGCCTAACTGATCTCTATAACGCAGAAAGTGAAACCTACACATATCGTATTCAATATTTTATACTCATTGCCAATTTTGGTGTATATGGCTAGTTGAGGTCTTTAGAGGGACACTGGGAACTGAGTGAAAATACCATACTTATACATTATCATACATATCGCGGATTAATTTTAATTTACGGTATAATTCCAGATCACAAAATGGCCGGTAAGATCACCGCTGGATTCGTCATTTTCGTCACCATCGTATTTCTTGCCAACTTCGAACATGTAGCCTGCAATCCCGCAATCGGTAAGTAGTAAAACCATGTTAGAATATTGTTATCACTGTTGGAAACTCCTGAGTTCATATTTGTATGGAACAAGAACTAGGCTTCCATCGAAAAGCTCTGTGAGTTACATTACACGTAGATTGACCGTGATGATACAGTGCAAGAATTTGTACGTACACTTTTAATATTATACCCAAAGTTAAAGGGAATGAAATTGAAATGAAGATAAATCTTAGTTTATTTTCTAGACATTTCAAAAATTGAACTCTTTATGCTTGACTAGGCAGGTAGGTACCTATTTTTTCTAAGAACTGTCAAAGATACGTTGTCAAAGGGCCTCTAACTGTTAAATTTAAGGCAAATTATGCTATTCAATTCGGGATTATAATGTGAGAAGCTGACTATGTTAGGAAGAATACTTACTCGTGAAGTCAGCTGAATAATTTATATTTGAAACGTTTTAGCAATGTGATTTTACCTAAGTGTCTGTACAAAGCACTGCGTATCCTTGAAGAGACACTGACGTGTATGTGCGCAACCCTTTTTACGTTCGCTAAAAAACCACATATTCTCACTTTCTCTTGTCTGGTACCTACCTTTATTTTTTATTTTTCCTCACACTCTGTATGCTGGGTGTCGATACCTATGTATTATCGCAACTCTAAACGCGACCACTCGTAACATTTCGCAAGATTCACATTTTTAAATCGCATAAACGTTTGCACGCACCGGTCGTTTAGTTTGCTTACGTTTGAAAGATCGAAGAGATTTAGTTATTTTTCGTGGTTAACTTTACATAGGTAACTTACTTTTTTAACAGTTTACCTACCAATTTCATGGGAGCGCAAAGAAACTGTTTTTTTTTCAGGACTATCCTGTTATAGTAGATTTGCCAGGTACTAAATCCATGTAAAATCTGGCACAAATTACAAATAATAGAATTTGGAATTTTAGTTTTACGGACAATATCAACTTAGTTAAAAAAACAAATAAATTGTAAGTAGATAACAACACAGGCCTAGCAAATCGATTCGATATCAAAGCATAAAACTTTTGACCATGCTTCTGAACGTGCTTCCTTTAACTCACTCGGAACATACTTACAATGACACAAAAACAACACAACATTTCATGTAATAAGATCACCAAACACAGCAGAATTACGATCTTCTACTACCAATAAGACACGTCATGCGGATAGCATTTGCTATCAAGACTGACACACCCAGCTCCAACTTTCTCTCTACTATAAAACCACTTCTATAGTCCCAGTATCGAAAGACTTGTTCTGTCTTTCCACTTTTTAAAAGACTGATGACATGACAAAATAACGAAGGGGTGTTTTTAAATTAAATACATTGGCATAAACTCACGCCTCTTTCCCAACGGGTAGGCAGAAACTTCAGGACGCCACCTGCTACTATCCTTATACTCTTTTTGCTTCGTTGAAGTTCAAACATCTAGTCATACACGCACGCCGGTTGCAAATACTACGCACTTGAATTGTGAATAAAACATAATTACAGATGAATTTCGTGTCTGGCTTCTAGTATACTTCCTGTCATGGTTTTGATGTAGTAGAGGTGCCTCACTCATGACTGCCTGACTCAATTGCTTGAACCGACTCAAAAAATAATATACCTAAAGATTCACAGGTTTAGACTGGATTATGACTGTGATGAGTCTCTTCAATTTTGATGGGCCTAAATTCCATCCAGGTTTACCTATATATCAAGATTTGCTTGCGAAATCTGACCACTGAAATTATTATTTTAACACCACACACGTGCTAACTTTAAATTCATACTGACGACATCGACAATAAAGACCAAACGTGACTGTCGAAGAACATATTTTAAACAAAGTCTTTGTGTTTGAATAATCTTAATGGTATCTAAGATTACCATAACGTTCTAGAATTTAAAGTAACGTTAGCCGATCAAAATTAATTGGGAGGTATACAAAACGAGGTGTGTGTGTGTATGTATGTTTGTCTAAAGCGGTCCCGTCAATGGATACAAGGGGTTTTAACAAAGAAAACGTTAATTGGTATTTACAACAAGACACCAAAAAAGCACTACTTGTAACAAAGACACGGTTACCTACACAACTTACTACTTGATACTTGTAGGCTATAAAAGCACTATTTAGGCATAAGGAGAGCGTCACAATTGGCCCTATAGACAAGCACTGTGTGGTACCGAATACCACTGCCCTTATTGAAGCAGAAAGCTTTTGGCTGAATGCTTAACAAATAAGGTAAAATACCACACTGGAAGGATTTTGGAGGGGGCAACTAGAATCATTTTTATATTTTATTGTACCTACTTGTAAATTTGACGTTCAAAATTTATTTTCTTTGTGGTAATAACTGTTTTTTTTTTTAGTTAGACTTTAACTTTATGGTTAAGTATTAGGTACTACTAAAAAGTATTACACACTTATCGTTCAATCAGATGTATCTTAGATACCGTAAGTGGTAAATAATTTATAATTTGAACGTGAATTAGTGAAGCACATTACAAGTCTCAAGTGAAATTCCGTATTTTTTACGGTACGTAAACCTGGCTGGCTACACTAATCATCATAAAATGTATTCCACATTTTATATTTCTTTCATCTCACGTCCAACGACCGTCTAATTGATAAAAACTTGGCAGTTAATTAAACCTAGAGATTTTATATTATGGAAATTATTCAATTTGAAATGAAAAACTTACGTACATTAAAATGTAGGTAAGTTTTTCATATCAAATTAAGCTTTGAAAGAAAATATTTCAGTTCATATTTTTCGCCAAAGCTTAGTTACCAAGTTAATTTATTATTATGTAGGTATAGATATTTTTGGAATAGGAAGCTATGATGTAGCGGACATTATAGAAAAATAATACATAACATGAATAATAAAAATAATACCTTTGATGGGAGGCATTTAATTGATCTAGGTAAAATTGTTATAGGCTCCACCTCCATCGGTTTGGTAGGTATTTTTTCAAAGCGAAAATAACGAAATAAAGTTGCTTAAACTCCGAGTAGAAAATAAGATATTACTCATCTCGAAAAATTACAAAGTTTTCCCGCCATAGTTTTCTTAACATGGTCAAAGCCGTGGGTATCTATCCCTCAAGTATAAACTACCTAACTTTCATATTTATCCAACAATTAATTAATTAAGTACGACACTTTCAAATAATTTCTAACATTTTTTTAAAGCTGGATCAGGCCGTTTTTCAGATAAACTTCCCAACTTGTTAAAACAAGGTACCTGGCTTATTTTTTTAATACATCTAGTTTATATTCTCATCTCATAAACCAAAAGATGTATTCTGATGTATTCAGCGTCCGATCGCAGTGAGACAATGACCTCAATCCACAATTTGGACACCTCACTTTCGCCAAAGTTACGCAATTTCACCTTAGCCGCTTACACTTGACCCCGTACCAACAATCGGCATTTAGACCGTGTTATATGGACACAATTTTGTTAGAGTCAATAAAAATGGTGAGAAAATTGCGAAAGAAAACCCACACTGACATTGTGGCCGAAATGTCTGTCTTTTCAGGATGTATTCTCGGGGTAAACTGTCAAATGGATCTTGATGTTATTTGGAGATAGGTACCTACCTACTTGGATAAGGACATAGATCTATATCATCCCGAAAATATATAAAAAAAACTCAACAAGTGATTAAGAATCAAAATATGTACAGTTATCTGAATAAATTTATCATTTCTACATTTACATATCATACATTTCCACATTAATTTCTCCTACCAAATTCACACACAACACGGTACCCTACTGTAGCATTTAAACACAATTTGAAATTCTAACCCCATCTTAAAAGTTCCCATCGTGCCTCGGGGACGTTTCAGCGTTCATTTCCTCACATCTGCAGTCGACTACTAAGTTTGAAATACGTTAACGAGTCCCTAGTGCCCAGTTTAGATTAATATAAAATGCTTAAGCACTTGAGGACTCATTCTTTTACAAATTAAACTGCAATAAAGAGCTATTCACACTTCCGAATGGAGTTTCCTGCTGCTTTGACGTCGGCTTTACGTGGTACCTACATAAAGTGCGTCACTGAACAGCAAGTTAACTAAAAGTAAGCGATTCAGCACGTTCCTTGTAGGTATATTGTACCTAAAGGTAAATTATTAATATGTTTGACTGAGGTGGGTGAATGACGTTGTCTTTGTACGTATAGGTAAAGTCCCCGCAGGGCTTTTAACGGCAAACAAATTCTCAGTCTCGTCACAGATCAGCCGGTAGGTATATTCTGTACAAATCTCCCCGCGAAAACTTAGGTGAACTAAGCGTGACGTAAACTGTCAATTCCTAGCAATAGTATGGGATGACAGCTCACTTCACCTTCAGTTCACCAACCTATTCACGGGGCGATTTTTTCAGAATAGCGCTGCTGGTATACGTAGACTCCCATTAGACTTGCAAGCTGGATGGTTCTTCTGCGATCTCTAGGTCGTCGAGGCATCGTCACGGACAGGACAATACTCAACGGGCACCAGGTAAGGTTGATGACAGGGGTACCTACATGTTGCTCTTCCCCAAAGATATCTACTATAACATGTGTAGGTACGCGTAAGTGCGTCATACATAATATTGTTCTGTCACTATCGCAAAACACTACAGTGTAGTAATAAACGAATAATATTGTCTAATCTGTCATCTCATACGAACCTAATTGGGCAACACAATAGCCTTTATAGCTAATTATGTAAAGATGTTATTAACTTACACAAACACTGAATAGGCGAGATACATCATAATCGTTCATTCACTTGATATAACATAGTTAATTAACTTTGTTAAAGCAACTTTATTCAGCTACCAGCAATCCGAAATTTATGGTATAGAGCGGGCTTTTTTTTATTCACCGCAATGCCATTTGTTAATAAATAATAAGCCATTATTAATTAATAGTCCGAACTTACTAACCTATCTACTGCCTCATTCATCATCTACCTAGCCTCATCCCAACTGTGTTTGGGCAGGCTTCCAGTGTAACGGCAGCAGCTGATTACCTGGCCTCAATAATCCGGTTATGGGATAACACGATACCTCTTGGCAAGACTGGTTTTCGGTCTTTCGGGCTTCTGTCTACCACTGTCAAAGATCTACGAATGACAGCCGGGTCCGACGGTAAAACTAACAACCTTTAAACTTGCATATAGCATTTTTTAGGCTGGTAGGTGGATAGTGAGAATAGCCGATGATCAAGTTAAACAGCGTGTAATTGGAGATGTATGTCATGTCCAGCAAACTGTGGGATTAGCACAGACTTGCGGGGTAAACGCAACGTAAATTCGAACGATTTCAAATCTGGAAATACTCGTTTTGCACATAATATAGGTATGCACTTAGTTTTAAGACTTCATTCATTATTTAAGCCAAAATATGCTGAAGGATAGTTGTATTTTCGATTCGAAAGTCGTTGGAATTTCCGTTACGTTTACGTCGCATGTTCGTGCTAGGACCTCCGTTATCTGGCTGATGATGTTATAGGATGGTTCATACAGACAGTCACCCAATGCAGATACATTAAGTATGAACCATTCTTCAATTCAGTAGTCTACAAAATACTAACAAAAATCTTTTATCATCTTTCCTTAGCAACCGGCTACAATCCCATAGAGGTTTGCATCGAGAACTGCGCACAATGCAAGAAGATGCTCGGGGCCTGGTTCGAAGGCCCCCTCTGCGCGGAATCCTGCATCTCTCTCAAGGGAAAACTGATTCCAGAGTGTGAAAATTTGGCGTCAATCTCGCCCTTCCTTAAGAATAAGCTTTAAGTATTTTTTCGACAAACGTATGGATTGATATGGGGCAAGTTTCGTTCGAAATTGTGCTTAGGAATTTGTTGCCAGTATAAATATTATTCAATATTTTTGTTGGTTGATGACTTTTGAGACGCATATACGAAAATAGTACCTAAACTTTAAATGGGCATTCAGAACTTGAGTTCTAGTAACTTCAATTTATTTTTTGTTGTACTCAATTGAACCAAAATTTGAAAGAGTTTTGCCTCTGGATGGCTTAAATATTGGCAAATCTAGCTGTCACATATTGCCTTACAATCACAAAACTCTTAAGGTAAGACTCATAGATCGAACTTTACTAAGTAAAATGAGCATTTCATACGAGTATAAGCATGTTCATATTTGTGTAAGCGAACATGGAGAAACGTTTCTTACGAATATAAACCTTAAGTGCTTAAGAATAATAATAATGAGGTTCATATTTGTATGATACGCTAACTTTACTTAGCACTGCAAAGTCAAAGTACGATAGATTTATCGGGCCTTTGTAGTTATTTCGTAACGATACGTGTCTCAGAATATTAAATCCATACATTTGAAATGTTTTACATTCCAACCGACGACATGCCAAAGTATTTGATACTCTATATTAATAAGATTTAAGTCGACTTTAACTTGTAAGTTTTATACTCGTGTTATATTACAGGGATTAATTAAGATTATATTGAAAAATAAACGAATGCTATTGAAAATTAAATTTCCATTTTATTTTAAACTTAAACTAACCCTTTATTAATATATATCGTATACAAAACAATATCGAAAGCTGAATTTTATTTTAAGGAGTAGAACATTAGCTCTATATATAAATCACTCATTGTGGTACTTATGAAAATTATATACCAGCCTATTACTGTCCCACTGCAGGGCAAGGGCCTCTTCTCATACAGAGAAATCACGAGAATTAATAATAATTTAAACGTATTTTTATAAAAAAATATATTGTGCAGCTGTATTATTATTTTAAAAACTTAGCAGTACTGGAAAGTATTACTAAAATAGTATTATGGAAAACTAGCGGCCCGCCCCGGATTGGCACGACTCCAGACATTTTCTTTTTGTGATTTTTATGCAAAAATAACATTCAAATTTCCACACAACAAAAGAAATAACAACCAAATCGCTCCAGCCGTTCTCTAGTGACGATCTTTCATACATGTGGTAATTGAGTTTTATTTAAATATAGAAGACACAATGCGATACAATCTTCTATGAAAGATAGAAGATTGTATTGTATAATATATTAATACGACTATATATTAATTTACAATATATTAATATACTAACACTGAAATATAATAAATTAATATACTAATAAAGGAAATACAATACAATACAATCTTCTATGAAAGATAGAAGATTGTATAGTATTGTATTTATTTATTTCTCAGTACATTGAGCTCTTACATTAAACATGTAAATTTCTATTGGTTAGCAAGCCGCAGTGCCAACACATCTAGAACCATATGGTTCTAGATGTGTTGGCACTGCGGCTTGATAACCTCTTTCATTCCATCTTTGTTGGAACGAAGTTTCTTAGTGCGCGTTGCGAAAGGGGTCTAATCGGAAAAATTAAGACAAAAAGTTGTAACGACACTTTTTGCTACAGTTGTTAGCCGTGCGGCGTGCGCGTCTTTGTCTGTATGTCTGTCTGTCTCTCTGTCTCTCTCTCTCTCATAAAAAGCAAGCCAGTTATTTTAGTGTGGTGTCGCGACGATTATTTTTGTTGAGTGTATAGGTTTTTTGTACATAATAAATAATAATAACAAAAGGAACGTCGTTCCATCTGGGTTTCCCTTGATACCTCTCAAGTTTTCTTTTTAATATTATTTATTTCTCATGCGAAGAAACGATTTTATTCCAAATAAAGAAAAATATGAATTATTGTAGGGATCTAAAACACACTTGAGAAAATTCGTTAAAGAAGGCAAAAGCTGAAAAAATTAAATATAAAAATTTAAGAATATTGCGGAGGAGTCTTTACATTGCTTAAGTTTATTTGACGACCGAAGTGGCGCGGTGAGCGAAGGTCCGCCTGCGACGCAAGAGGTTGCGGGTTCGATTCCCGCCTTGGGACAAATGTTTGTACGATCTACAAATATTTGTTCCGGGTGTTCTGGGTATTTCCTATGTATAATAAAAAATATGTAATGTATTGTATTAAGTATATCAGTCATCTAGTACCCATAACACAAGCTCTACTTAGCTTGGGGCTAGATGATGCTGTGTGGATGTCCAGCAATATTTATTTCATTTATTTTTATTTATTTATATGGTAAAGCAGTACAGGAAGGCCGCAAGTTTTGATAAATCCATTTTGATATATTAATAATATGATAATCAAACTGTTTTATATGTAGATATTAATATATTTAATTCTTATATTACTATGCTTAAATTAATTACAATCTATCGCAGACTATATTTCATTGCCTCTAAATAATAACACAATTTATTGTTAATCTATTCCCATTCTTACTTAATTTACCGTCAACTGCCAGGAGTGGTCAAAAATGTTTAGCTTCTATTAACAGATATGCAGATAGAGCGGACAAAATATTACCCTCTTTTTGTGGCAGTCGGGTAGAACCCTCGCCGTTATGGTTTCATAAAGAAAGTTTTTTACATACAGAAAGTTTAATAAAAAGATGTCTGAAGTGATTATGTTATGTTAAACTCGGACTTGCAAGTATAAATTAATGTATGACCGTTCTCTCAACATTCTATGCATAAATATTTCTGCATTGTTGCGCGGTGTAAAAACAGAGCGCTTTTATTTACATAAAATATCACAACATCACGGCTGTTTTACTCGAAGGGTAAGGCAGAGGTATACCTATAGTCCACCCACATTTCGCCAGTTATGCCTAGTTTATTGCCATCAATCGGGCACAAATCCAGACCCAGGAAATTCCAGATGGAAAAACCCAATAACACTTTGACCAAGGAATTTAATGTACAGTAGGAATTCATTGACCAGTCATTGACCAGGTCCAAGTTGATGGGGCGTTGTATGTTCCACGCCTCAAGGAGTCGTGGCGGCAGAATTGACAGGGCCCACTAGGGGGCCGAAGTGTTTAGGTGTCGCCTAGTGTTATTGCAAACTAGCATTAATTACAGATTACAGTTTCTACGGTGTATAACAACTTGTTCACTATCACCAATGTACCTCATACATACGTCTAGTTCCCCGATATGAAACTCAAACGACTCACAAAATAAAAAATTCAATAATTCATCTCTTCACTCAATTTCTCTCGTTGTAAAACGTTGTTCAGTTGACCGACACTTCTATTGACGTCGAGTCGGCTTCTGTAGATGGCTCTAGCTGTGGTGCCTCTTGAGCTGTTTAACAGAAAAATTGGTTTTATCATTACATGGATATTATAAACGGATAATTAACTACAGTGCTGAAATCCTCCTTGAATCGTCTTGCCATGTAGATATTATTTAAAGTTTATTCTTTTTAATGAACAAACGTTTAGTAAAAAATATTTGGATGGTCTTAACGAGCCTTATTGTTTCAATGTGAATTTTGTATTTCTGTTTTTTTTTTTATAAATATTGCCCCACACTAGGAATTTCTCCTGTATCGCGGGTGCGTTTACAAACATTTGAACTATGTGAGTTAAAGTGGCAAAGAGCCACAGAACTATACTTAGGGAATACAATATTGGTTCCGTGCGGGAATCGAACTCGCTACGCGCAGCCTATTGCTTACCCACTGGGCCAACCATGCTGTCAGTTAAAGTTAAAAAGTTATTCCAAATTCCAATGTTTTTTATATCATTGAAATCAAATCTAAATCTAAATTCATTTATTCAAATTAGACTGAGAATCAGCACCTTTGAACGTCAAAACGTTTACATACCACCCTCAACTCATTGATGTAATAAAAGTCACGTTTTGAATGTGGTGAAAAAGTATTTCTATTATGTTTTGCTTTAGTGACATACCTACTTAGATTTCGAAGACAATTAGCTAAGCAAATATCACACTAATATTTTAAACGCAAAAGTTTGTTGGTATGTGTGTGTACATGTTTGTTGCTCTTCCAAGCTGAAACAGTTGCAAAATTCATCCAAATCTATTCGGATGAATTTTGTTAGGTAAAACATACTGGACATAGCCTTCTTTTTATTCCGAAAAAGTGAAGGGGGTATGCCAACGGGAATGCCCGTGGAAATTTAGAATCGTATAATGTTGACTTTTTGACCGCAGCTAGTTTCAAATATACTTACAATCTGTAGGTGTGGTTTGCAAGTCTTCAGAAACGTCCATTGCCTCGGCTGCCGCTGGCACTGCAGATGGTAACTGGAAGAATGATCATAAGATAAGAATAACAAATATCGTAATAATTTCCCGAAATCACTCTTTAAAGGGGGTGGAAGAGGGACATTAAAGTTGGAAGTTATATGTCTTTTGGGGCCAAGGTTTTGTAATTGTTATAGCAATTAAATGTTTATTGTGTTAAGTCGATGGTCCTAGTCTATCACTAGTAATTAATGATTAGTGACTTTAGTCACGGCCCTATGTATATAATTCAGCATTGCACATGTCAGCGGGCACGCCCTTTACACCTTTATCAATTCAGTATGGCATGCTATGTTTGAGTTAATTTTTGATTTGGGTATATTTTATTTTTTATTATTATTTGTGGCATATTGGTGTGTGCTAGCTAACATGTGGCAAATTATTTTATTTTATTTAATGATAAATATAGATGATTTATATTTTTTTTTTCTTATATTGTATAGATTCATGTTCTTCAAACTTATCAGACAGACATGTTGCTGGGGAGTTTGTTGCGCCACTTCTTCAAAAACACTAGGAAGACTTTCCCCAAAACTGGGAATGGCTTATGTTTTGACGTTCAAAAAGTGCTGATTCCCAGCCTAATTTGAATAAATGGATTTTGATTTTATGGAGAAGAAGTTCAGAAAGCTAAACAGTCGAATTTCAACCACTGAGCGAATATAAATACGCCTTTTAATGCAAAATTGGTATTTCAAGAACCAATAAGGTTCCTATAAAATTCTGTGTTTTTAACTGATCACTGTACTTGCCTCAGGCGCAATCCTCATAATCTTCCCAATCTTGTGTCTGACGCTAAACGGAGCGCAAGACTCGTAGTAGTTGATGACAAAGTCAGGGTAGGCTTCACCCAATTCGTGGCCTGGCACCACGTCAAACTCTGTGCAACCATACCTGTAAGATATACATGTAAGGTAGGTTTTTACTTTATTCATTTCATCATCTGCCTAGCCTAACCCAGTCTTTCCGGTCTAACCAGATGCAGCTAAATGGTACTGCTTGATAAGACTGGTTGTCAGAATTGGCAAAGATCTACAAACAACAGCTGAGACCAACCGCTTTACAGTACATCAAGCTAACCCAATATGTCAAATGTCTTTGATAGATTTTCAACTTTTGTTACACACATATAAGGTTCGTGTTCAATTGGGATAATTTGACAGTTTGAGATAGCTTGATGTGCTGGCGTGCCATTAGATGTTTGATATCAAAATTTTGTAGGAATCTTTAGTTGTTAGGGTGTTATTGTTTTTATTGGTTCCAGTAGCATGAAATTTTATACAAAAGTTAATTACAAAAGAAAGACTTTTTGAAAATTCTTACCCTAAATGAGATGATAGTTCATATGGAAGTTTTTCATTGTTGATTCACTACTAGATTTATTTCAGATTTTTCACTTTATAAACATCAAAGATATAAAGGAGGGGAAATGGTATTTCTGTGGACATTAGAAGTCAAAAACTATGCGGAAACATTGATAAACATAATAATAATACAGTGCAACCTCGATATAACAAATCGGAAGGGAACAAGTAAATATTCGTTATATCAAGTAATTCGTTGAACTGAGGTTTGTTATGTTGAGGTTAGGTTGGTCTAAAATTCGTTATAAAGAGGTAAAAAAATAGTTTTTCGTTCACCTTTTACGTTTCTGAGCCATTTCAACTTGAATCTTTACCAATAGTGACGAGCAGCAGTGTTTACATTACTTTCCATCAAACAACAATGATTGTTTTACGAACAAAAGCGTGTCGAAACCTGTCGCGACATGAATCACATACTATGAGATTAAGAGTCATACATTGGTGGGAGCTTTATATAAAGGTTTTGGATTGACAATATTCGTTAATTAGAGGTATTTATAATTTTTCTTGATAGTTGAAAATCGTTATAAAGAGGTTGTTCGCAAAAAATGTTCGCAATGTAAAGGTATATTTTACATTGACTCTTATGGACAATTCAAGGGGATTACGAAGAATTTGTTAAATCGAGGAAGTCGTTATATTGAGGTACGTTATATTAAGGTTGCACTGTACTAGCCTGTCACTGTCCCATTTAGCAATTGTGGGTTCAAACCTGGGCAAGTACCAATGTGAGTTTTTCAATTCATATGTACCTACTTTCTAAGTTTATCTTGAACATGACTGACATCGGTGAAGGAAAACATCGGGAGGAAACCTGGACTTATATAATTAATATAAGTCTGAAATCGCCAACCCGTCTTGAGCAAGCGTGGTGATTAATACTCATGCCTTCTCTATATGAGAAGAGCCCTTTGCCCTGCAGTGGGACAGTAATAGCCTGGTACTTGACTTTACTGTCCCATTGCAGGGTATAGGCTTCTTCTCATACAGAGAAGGCGCAAGCATTAATCACCAATGTTAGTGATATCCAAGTTTAACTTAGAAAATACATATGAATGGAAGTCACATTGGTACTTGTATAATTTGGAACCCACAACCTCATGCACAAGAGGCCCAAGCTATTGGGCCATCCCAAGATACTTAAATAAATTCTTTCTTTTTCATATTATCGTAGGTTACTACTTTGAAATGACACACCACATTTCAGCTCTTTTTCCAATATGAAGTCAAATTTGAAGTGGACTTGCTATGTAAATATTGATTGTGGCTATTCATAATTTCAAGGTTGGTTGTAATTGATTAGTAGTTCCTGTTATAAGCAGCTGTGACAGAGAGACAGAGAAATGTTGCAACATAAGACTTACCATTTGATCAAAAAGTATAATGAGCCGTGGAACAACTGGCCAGCCAGAATCTTCTCAGGTGACAACCCTCGTGCCAGGCCACGTGGCTTTTCAATCTCTTGAAAGATCTGATGAAAAATGACATGGATTATGAATCTCTACTTAGCCAGAAGGGTTTTGAATAATAGTATAACTTGCTGCAACAGTGAAAAAATATTATTAGAGAATAATAAAAATAGGTATGTTGAACAAAAATTTAAAAAGACCCAGCCTAAGTTCTATTTACAGACATAAGCATAGACTTTGTGGTTTCAAGGCATATTAAATAAGGGTATCTCACTTGCAACCCTATTGATTGCAAAGGTTACATTTGTGCAGAATAAGGCCACTATAAGAAAGAACAAGGCTGTCTATTAAACATACTTCATTCTTTTTCTTCTTATCTCCTCGCCTGCTCCTCTTACGGCTAGCCAAAGTCTCTTCTATTGGGTCAGGGTTTGGAGCAGCAGCTGCAGCTGAAGCAGCAGCAGCAGCAGCAGCAGCAGCAGCAGCAGCTGCAGCAGCAGCAGCAGCAGCGGCAGCAGCTGCAACTGAAGCTTCCTTCTCCCGCTTCATACGGGCCTCCTCATATGCGGATATAAGTTCTGGACAGTCTAGATTATCCTCTGGCTCCCACGTATTGTCATCACTGAAATTAGATGAAATAAATAATTATTTTATAATAGTTAAGAGGAAAGAGATGCTGCACTGTAGAAACTGAAAATATTCTCTAAAAATTTTGCTAGATTTTGAAGACTGTAGAATCTAGTAGTTTAGTATGCGTGGATTATTTTATTTTCTACACATTAAAAATACAATACCACTTACTGAGAATAGCCTTTCCATTTCAACAAGAACTCGACCTTGCCATTCTTGATCCTTCGATCCAAAACCTTCTCCACAGAGAACTCCTCATGTCTTCCGCTTTGAGGACCTGATGATGGCGCCATCGTCGTCAATGCGGGTGTGGCTTCCATTGGCTGGCTAGGTGGTATCGATGGAACGTAGCCGAGGTCAGGTTGAGCCAATGACTCCATAGATTCATCCATTGTAAACTCTGGAAGACCAAATTGTGCAAGTTAAGTAAAAAAATGTTATGTTTTTGTTATTTTTGCTTAGCGTCACGTTGTTGTTATAGCGACACCGGCTTGATGTAATATTACTATATAAATATAGCTGGTAGTCGATTGCCCGTTGCCGGCTTTTACTGACCTTCAAGCAGTGTGAGTTAAGGACTAAATTACAATTAGAGCAATGGTTCAACAAAATTATACCAAAAATCGATTATGATTGTTGGTTAAGTATTGAATTTACGAAAATGCGAGTGCAAATACGAGATGATTTTGTTTTGACATTAATATGTTTGACAAGACAAGAAATGCTTTGCGACTGTAGACAGAGAAACCAACTTGGTTTCTCTGTCTACGTTTGCGACGTTCAATTTGATACTATGCTCAATATTGCGATATGGAGTACTTGTTTAATACACAGACTTTGGAACGCCACAGAAAGACTGGACATGGCCAATTTGCAAAATTCTATGTCCCGTGTCACTGATAAAATAGTCTATCAGTGTGCCTGATGATTTAGGGCATAATATATTATTTTTATAGTGGTAATATGTTCCAATGGGATAATTGCCCACATCCACGTGTATGAAATAGCGGCCAATAGATAGTGAAGAACAAAAAGAGGTGAAGTTGAATTTTAAAGTCTTAACTGATTACGCACATGAAGGCAAATATGTATTTCTACAAACAAATTTAAGTAAGGTTTATTCAGGTGTTAATGTTTATAAAGAAAAGTCTGTGTTTGTTTGTTTTCATGTAACAATTTATAGAGTACAGTACTCTACTATAAATTAAAGTAGTCTACTATATAATAAATTAGTAGACATGCTTTTGCCCTTATAACTTTATTTTCAGTCTTAAATCTTGTAAAAACATACTATACAAAGTGTCTGTCATTGCAAATATATAAAAAAAATACCAATCTAGTGAGTAATTGGTACAAACACAACAAACCACAAGTGGAGCCGGGAAATACAAGTTGGCAACACTGAACATTAAGCCTTTCCTCATCCCGACCCTTTGCTCGAGCCAGCCCGCGTAGCTGAGCCAGTACTTGTTTAAATCAGTCCCTTATATAATAGAAATCTATTGGATCCAGCCAGTATCTTTGCTGTCCTCTCCCAGTGACATCCTAAGCCAAGGCTCGTACCCTGAAGGGGGTGCACTTAGCGATTGATTGGTTAGCTTTAAAGTTTTACGCCCTGACTGGAGGCCCCAATTTCTAGTGCCCACAGGAAAGTTCGATTTATCAGTAGATATGCCTGAAGAATAAACTGCGAAATGCCACTTCCAAAAAACAAACCAAGCCCCATTCCGCTACACAGACCACGTATTCTTTGCCCATACCTGCAGCAACTAACAGGATTAATGAAAATGAAATAATAAAATCAGGAAGATACGAAAACAGTTTCGGCTATTCCATTCAATCCGATGCGCACTTTGTGTGGGTTGCTGTCGGTGTGGGCCCAAAAATGCGCACCATTTTTAGTCTGTGGATAAACAAGGATAGGTTATACGGACGTTAGAGCTCAGGTAGCCTAGCCGTAGTCTTATAGTCTAGTCTGTCCTATTATGTTTTGCGCTGTCAGCTGTGTGTGGGTCTGTGCAACAAACTGACTGACTTGGCGGTTTGTGTTTATTGTGATTTAGTGTTTATAGTTGATCACAGAATACATCTATGGAGTATGTACATTAACATTGATGTTGTGATTGAAGTTGTGCAACGTGGGTTGCTCTTTCAGTTAGACTCGCAAGCACCTGTATTTCTGTCTTATAACAACTTGCAGTATGTCCCACAAGTGCTGTATTCCGAATTGCAATAGTGCTAGTGGGCGAAGTAATGTCCCGCTATATATATTTCCCCACGAGGAAAAACAAGAGCTAAAATGGATAGAGAGCATTAGCTATGGAAGACTGCGAAACGTGAAAGGGAATCCTTGCAGATATTATGTTTGTGCAAAGCATTTTGAAAAAAGGTTTATCACTCGGCCAGGTTCGACCCGCATGAGAACTCGTCTTTTAAGTAATGCCTATCCCACATTATTTTCCGATAGCGAAATCAGCAGTGGCATACCAAAAACTCAGCCTAATGGTAAGTAAAATAGGTATCTCAGCACCACAAGTACGATACATTTTCTCATAAATTCCTAAAACTTCTAAAATTCCACTTGCAACTTGCATATACAATGCAATACATCAAACAGCAATAAAAGCAATGCAACTACGTTGTACAGTGGCCTGCACATCAAGCTAGCCCAATCTGTCAAATTTCTTTGATAGTTATCCAACTTTATTACCAAATAGTATAAGGATCATGTTCAATTGCAAAAATTTGACAGTTTGGGGTAGCTTGATATGCTGGCGTCTGTGCAGTTTTGAAAAAGGATCATATCAAAAAACTTGTTTTTAATACTTACATGAATATAAATTAGGCATATTATTATTATTTCATTTATTTCAGAACATAATTCCATATAAAATTGTTAGTACGACTTAAAACTATGTTAACAACTTATAACTACCTTACATTAAAAAGGACACACCCTGAGCTGTGTACCTTATTCCAGTGCCGCACTATAGAACACTCCACGCTGTCTATTATGGTGTTCAGAAGGCTGCTGGGGCTGCCACGCACACAATGCATCAGGGAAGCCACTCTCTTGCCCACTATAGCCCTAAAGCAATCGACTTTGACCTCCGCAAACATTCCTGATGCACTGCAGTATCGCGGCAACCCCATCAGCATCCTGAACCCATTATTGTAGAGGACCCGTAAGGCATTGAAAGCCTTATGCGTAAAGCGAACCCACAGGCTGCAGGTGTATATTGACTGGCAGTACGCCTTAAACAAAGTAATTTTGACATCTTTTGTGCACCTTGCAAACCTGCGGGCCAGCATATTGCATCTCACTGCCAACGCCCTACGTTCCCTCTCAATATCGATGTCATCAGAGAGGTCCTCAGTGACCCAATGCCCCAGGTACTTAAACTTGGTGACCCTAGGTAATGGAATCCCTCCAAGGCTTACTGGTACATATATATAGTACTAGTTTATTACCTTACAGACAATGCTGATACCAAGCATAGTTATCCTAAGAAATGGGACCTTGTGGATCATACCTATTTGAAATCGGAACAGCCAGAGGAATTTGAATTTAATAAAACTGGTAAGCAATCTATCTCATTCGGTTGAAAGACATTAATTTTATTTATATTGCATAGACATATCAATAAAGGAGGTGTAATAGGATATTTTATTTATTATCTATACTATTATAAAGACAATTTGTATTTCTGTATGTTGGTAAGAAATATACTGAAAAGCTTATGGTCCAATTGGAAAAATTTGACACCATTAGAATGCTAAAATTATCCCTGAGTAACATTGGCCTTATTTCATTTACAAGGCTATGCCTTTAAATGGGTTGTTATAGTTTGAAGGTAAAAGTATGAATTGCATGCAACAAAGGCATGGGCAAAGTGCTAGTTTTTAAGATACAGCAAGAGGCAGAGCTGAATGTCACTGGACAATCAGACATGTTTTCTTAATAATTAAGTAAGTTTTTCTGTGCATCTCTGGAAATGAGACAAAACAGATAGCAGCTGATACTCTATTTCCAAAGAAAATTACATTAGGATGCATTCTAATTCATTTTTTTTGGCGAATCTTTTCACTGTACCATTCGAAAATAAAAAATAGATGAAGGCATTTCATTTTTTTCATTATCATTTAATTCCTATGAAAATTATAGGAACAGTTTTGTGTGATTTCTGACTTTTCTAGTAGGTACACTTTTAGTGCCCAGCACCTGGCTCCAGGGTTGAAAAAGAGTTTGTTCATGTACCCAGAACTCGCTTCCCGAGTCGGTACATGTAAAAAGCTATAGATGAGATGTGAACATACCCATCACCCCCTACCATATACCTACGCATTATGTAATTTGCCAAACATTATGACATACAAGTTAAATCATATTTTTGAACTGGGCATCGAAAGTGTTAATC
This sequence comes from Phlogophora meticulosa, assembly GCA_905147745.2. Lineage (NCBI taxonomy): Eukaryota > Metazoa > Arthropoda > Insecta > Lepidoptera > Noctuidae > Phlogophora > Phlogophora meticulosa. The sequence goes on along the minus strand of LR990528.1, from coordinate 5,269,276 downwards.
CTTATAGGAAACAGGATCAACGTGCATAAAAAAAAAGTTTGCGTTAAATGGCCCATTTTCTTGCTGACTGTACATTTATTTCAATATCTGTGCATGCTGATCAAAATTTCTTAAAAAGGTAAGGACTATAGTTTACCTAATTATAACATTGTTATAATTCAAGGTCAAGCTCACCGACACCGGTTGAGTAAGAAAGTTAAGATCCGTGTCCGCGGATCTTGACGGCTATGATCCGTGTCTGCGTTTCTACATTTTTAATCATCCGACAGATAACTACTGGAAACCAATGTCTGATTATTATTTGATAAGTTGGTTTGCGGTAATGTGGAATATTGCTATGGCAATAGTAAGTGAGTCACAAGGACGAAATTCGGCTGTGACAACATAAAAATATATATCTTACAATTTCTAGAAATTTGTGCTGTAAATGAAGTGAAAGAATACGAAAATAAGGAGGAAAATGATGAAATTACGGGTAAAGAAAAAAAAGCTGTGGTTGAGCCTCTTAGATGCACCAACATTGCGGATTTCTTCAGATCATGGACAGAAGCCACAATTTACGACTCACCGTGTGTAAATAAAACCATAGGAAAGCCAATCAGCACAGGTATAAATAATTATTAATAGCTAATTATGATACACGCAATAAGTTCTAATATACCGTAAAACGGGGTTAGATTGATTAATTTTGAAATTAATTCCCATGTATCTTTTAAAGTTTTTAAATAAAAAGTCGGAAAAAATAAAACGGTTGAGGACTCTTTAAATGATAAATAAATAACGATATTTTAATAAAACAATATTAGTAGTTCCATGGAAAAAGAAATTAAAATTATTAATTAAATCGATATTGAAAATGGGGCTGCTTTGATAACACATAATTATTTAATTGCCGTTCAAAGTCACCCCTATCTAGAATGCGTTTTCGACCAAAATTCAGGGTTTCAAATTTTACTGTTTTTCATCTACTTAGAACTAACCCTAATAACTAACGCATTGGAAAAATATAGCCTAACGACTAGAATTTCGAATAGACGAATGAATGATCGTGTGCGTTCCCTTTAACGGGTGAATTGGAGACAATAATTCATTTCTGAACAATTATCAAAGTCGCCCCAGTTCGCAAAGTAACCCCGTTTTACCGGTACTGGAGACTTTAGTAAAGGAGTATTTTTGGCCAAAAGAACTTGTGTATCGGCGTTTTTGCGGTAGGCTACATAACTCCATGACTCGCAATACGTTGCCGACCTAACGTGTAACGTAATTTAATTCATTATGACTGTATTATTTTATTTAGTAAGAAAATATTGTATATTACTTACAAAAACAAAATATGTATAATTAAATAAATAATTCGTATGTGCTACATAATGGCATATCTAATCTAATAATAATATATATCTTGACGGCACGGTTGGCGCAGTGGTTGAGCGATCGGCTGCCGCGCCGCGTGTCGTGGGTTCGATTCCCACACGGAACAAATATTTGTATGGCCTACAGGTAGTTGTTCCGGGTCTGGCTGTTTGTGTAAGTGACTTTAAATGTTTGTAAACGCACCCACGACACAGGAAAAATTCCTAGTGTGGGGCAACGTTTTTTCAATTAAAAAAAAAAAAAAAATATATATATTTTAAATGAGCAATTCTTATATAATATAATCTGAATCTCGGAAACGGCTCCATAGATTTTTACGAAATTTAGTATGCAGGTAGTTTCGGGAGCGATAAATCGATCTAGCTAGGTTTCAATGTTATAAAACGTAACTTTATCGATAAAAGGTCTGTCATCAAAGGTACCTACTATCAATTAAATGTGCTTGCATATTTTCTATTTTCACTCTCGACAGACCTGAACTAATTTAGATGTAAGTATAGTCAACTTCTTATGTTATTTTACCACTTCTGTTAACAATTTCCAGTACATTGAAATTTCATTACTGAATAAACTGTGACATAGACAAATAGAATGCAAATAGACCTTGTCGTTTAATGTTGTGCAATTGACATTTAGTCTTAATGTGGTAGATTAATTAGGAGGTCAACTTTGTTTGATTCTAAACATTAATAATATGCACTTCTTTTGTAATTTTTTTAGACTTTTCAACTGAAAATAAGGAGAACGGAAAAGAAGCAAATTTGCAGAGCAAAAATGAAGCCGACATTGAAAACGCAGAAGTTGACAATCATATTACGAGTATATCATATTCTGATGAAAAGTTTTCCACCGCAGACTGTGTAAATAAAACTATAGAAAATCCAATCACTAAAGGTATATATTTATTAATCAGTAAGTATACAAGAAATAGGACCCCACTGTAGTTTCGAGGTCAACGGGACGTACACAAGTATAAGTATAGATGATAGATATAACAGATGATGGAGTAGACTCCCGACCCTTTGCTAGAGCCAGCCCGCGAAGCTGAGCCGATTAATGTTTAAAATGTCCCTAAATAATGGAACAATCAGATCCAGCCTGTCCCTTGCTGTCCTCTTCAGCGACGTCCTAAACCGAGGTTCGTACCCCGCAGGGGGTGCCCTTAGCGATAGTCGCTTAGCTTATAAGTTTTGTATGCCTAGCTGGAGGCCTTAATTTTAATTAAGCCCCCCACAGGAAAGTTCGGTTGAGCAGTAAATATCCCTGAAGGATAAACTGCGAGATGCCCATAAAAAAAAAATGACGAGTCACAATATATGCAGTGGCGTATATGCCCGTGGGCCAAAATGCCCATGGCCCGGGGTGGTGCAAGCCGCCCTTCGTTACCTGCTCTTTTTATCTCGAACAAGCAATGCCCGCCGTCCCGTCAAGGTGTTAACATTTTCGAGCTCGCTTTGCTCGCACTTGTATTCTACATGATAATTCTTTTACACGTAAGTCGTAAAATTAAACTACATATCGACCAAAATAAAATGTCACTACTTCGAGATAGGGCACTCAGTATACGAAATTTCGAGCACGTTTCGCATGCTCTTTCCTCATTAGTTATTTTGCTTCTAAAGTTTTAATGCCCAAGTCATCAGGGTAACATATCTATATGGATGGTCAATAGAACATCTAATCTATGTAAAGCGGAGTGCCCTAGCTCGAGTCGCTCGGTCTTGTATCCAAAATTATTTTAATACTGAAGCTGTTCTACATAAGTCGACAAAGTAATTTTTATTTTTTCTATGGTCAAAAAAATCCGGGGTGCTGGAGTGTAGATAGGTAGGTACTAGGTATTTTGTGAAATCACCAGTTCTGTAGCAGTACCCAGTAGTAGTAGTCTATAGTTACTGGAGAGTCTTTTCAGATTTGTAATTTATAAAGTGGGTTAAGTCTGTAGTTACTGGAGAATCTTTTCAGATTTGTAAGTTATACCGAAATTTTTCCCAGTCATGTCTTGATTGGGAAAAATTTCGGTAAAAATGACTTAAACGGCAGGCAACTTAACCATTTAAGTGCATTTAAGGTTCGGATATGTCCAAAGTAATAACAAACAAGTATGGAATAGCCATAACAGTGGATGATGATATCCATTACCTACTTAGAAGTTCTACATACCGAGGACAAAAAACATCATTCAGAGACCAAACTGACATGGAAATCGGAAGAAGAGTTGCTTTTACATGGAAAATAATGTATTGGTAACTTATGGAGATACTCAAAAGCAAATGCGTTTTTTATGACACCTAAGAAAAAGTGTTTAGCTCGTGTCTTGCCATGCTAATTATATATATAGCAAAGTTGGGCACTGGGTCAACAAAAACATTAAAAAACGATGAACACGCCATAGGGGACTAGAAAGAAGTCGTGATGCCTGTGTACACACGATAAAAGATCGCAAAAGAGCATACGAAAAAAGGTGGAAGATATAATAAGAAAAATAATACAATTGAAATAGAGATGGACAGGACACATGACAAAGAACAGTACGACAAAATGGACACAAGTTGTAACTGAGTGGCCAGCACTCTATGGTAAATGGAAAAGAGGCAGACAGGCAAAGAGATGGAAAGACGACATAAAGAATGTTGTAGAGGCTATTTGAACACGAGTATTTTCTCATTTTTTTTATTTATGTGCCTTAAAATTATCCTTACAGGTTTCATCCCAATGCGACACTAAGTCATACACACAAAATTAAAATTAACGCACTAAAACATCTGAAGATCAGAGAGATCATTGTTTATTACATAGTGTAAACATAGTACTTTAGCTAATTCACCCAATTCACTAGTGACATGTAAATATATTAATTTCGACCTTAATGGTGCGAATTGCTCGAGTCGGAGGGGTTTTGGCCAGCAAATTGGTTCTGGCTTAGTATGACCAGCAGTGGCCGGGGCCGTCGCCTCACACATAACGGTCGGGTAAGATAGACATGATTGGAAACGACTAGAAGATGCCCTTATATCACAGGGAACGTTGATCACTAATTCAGAAACCATTTGTTAGTTTAATAGATAACAATTTTATGTAGGTACACACACTGTAGTTTAGTTCAGCAGTAGAATCTTACTAGGTATAATAATAATACATTATCATCATCCTCCTGCCCTTATCCCAATTTATTTGGGGTCGGCGCAGCATGTTTTCTTCTTCCATACATCTCTATTTGCCGTCATCTCATGGGTCACCAGTGGTTCTTGCCATATCCTCTTTCACACAATCCATCCATCTTTTCTTTGATCTTCCTCTACTCATGTAACCCTGCACATTCATACTCAAAACTTTCCTCACAACATGGTCCTCATTCCTTCGCATCACATGCCCATACCATGACAACCGATTTCCACACAACTTCTCGGTCACAGGCGCAACTTTAAGACTTCCTCTTACATACTCATTTCTTATTCTATCCATTCGCGTAACACCACACATCCCCCTCAGCATTCTCATCTCAGCTGCATGTAACTGCCTTTCATTCATGCCTTTTGCGGCCCAACATTCTGATCCATACAAGACAGCAGGTCTAACCATTGTTTTGTAAATCTTCCCCTTAAGTTTAAGGGGAATATGGGGGTCACAGGTTGTTCCCGTTACCTGCCGCCATTTCATCCACCCTATGTTAATTCGGTGCTTGACAGCCCGATCTATTTCTCCGTCACTTTGCACGAGTGAACCGAGATACCGAAAGTCGGAACAGACCGAGAGACGCTGTTAAGCGACATTGCTTCAGGACTGGAGAGACCGCCGAAATAATAATACATTATATGTGTACCTAATAACAACTTTTTATACTAAAAACGAACTACATAATTATGAACGAAAAATCAAATGAAAGTAAACAAAACTAAAATGTACGTTATTTACTCATAAATGTAGCTTTCTATAGGTGAAATAATTATTAGAGTGGATTAAGAATTTTTGAGTTTATCCATTACAAAAGAAACAAACGGACAAAGAACAAAATCTTCCCTCCTCAAAATATTACACTATACGATAGACTATGACTTGGTAGTTTAGGACATTTACAATAAATTGTTTTTTATACTGGTAGTAGGTACGTTTTCATGGGATACTAGCCGACCTCCACGTGGGTGAAGCCGCGGCCAAAAGCTAGTGAACAAGAAGTGAAGCTGGATTCTTAGATTCTCTTAACTGCACTACAATATTATGAATTTATATGGTTTACCTACAAGAAATTGAACTAAAGTTTATTCAATGTTTGGTTTTTTCCCTCTAACGTTTACATTTATCATAGCAGAAGTATGTTAACTACATGCTTTTGCTCTATTATAAACGATTTTGTTAAATCATATTTTCCGTCTTAAATCATATTAAAAAAACCTTAAATAGTGCGACCTAATTGCCCGTCATTATAAAAATAAATAATATTAATGACTAATCTAGTGAGTTTCTGGTACACACCGCAAGTGGAGTCGGAATATGAAAGTTATACTGAACAAAAAGCCTCATTCCGCTACACAGAGTATAGTCACCGGCAAATAAGATGGCAAGATTTTGGCGTAGTGGGAGTAAGTTCGCGCATCGTACACTTAGTGGCACAAAAAAGTGGTAACTTTTATTGATCGTCATTATTCTATTGTTATTGCCATCATTTATATTTAATCATAACTGTATAGAACAAAGTTAAAGAAGGGAGAGGAATTCAAGTTTATTAGGAGTTATAAATAACGTGCATTTAAAATTCAAAAAAGTTTATATAAAAAAAAAAAAAATAAGTAGTCGTCGTCACTATCCGTTAATAAAACTACCCTTGGCATCATATTGAAAGTCGCAATCGCAGAACACTATGGTTGTGTTCAGCAAGTGTTTGGTCAATGCTGTATGTTTTAAATTGTTCTTTTTCCAATTTTATTAATTTGTATAACTCTGGTTTGAGCATACTTTCCTCGTATGCTATGCCTTTTCAGGAACTCTATCCTAAATTTAAAAACAATAACAACACTTAAGTTTAACACAACAAAAACAAAGGGTTCAATTTTCGTGCACTGAAATGTAATCGGGAGCGAACGGGACGAAGGCGCGGTGCGGGAGGCAAGGGTCGACTGATGCACCAATCGCGCGCTCGGATCGACGCTACCTCATACCCCGCGTCCCGCTTGACCACCAAAGAGACCTAAAAAAACGACTTGTGCGCATCAAACGACTTTTGCCATCTTATTTGCCGGTGATTATATCAAACGCGTGAGATGTTTGTGTGTGTTCACGTCGAACTAGCGGCGGAGCGCGCGATTCACTCGCGACGTCAGGTAAGTTCAACCAGTATGAACTTGTCGCTAGAAACGTTAGCGCGTCTTCATCATGTCTTTCAATACAGAAGAGTTTATTAGTGCTGTTCAGATCGTCGTCCATGGTTACAATCACTGACTACACGTCACACCCGCGCAAACGCCTGGCGGCCAATGTGAACACGATCCCGCCACGTCTTCGCGACCGCACCCGCCACCGCGCCCGCGGGTTCAACGTGAACAAGTACTAACGTTTACATTTATTATAGCAGAAGTATGTTAACTACATGCTTTTGCTCTATTGTAAACGATTTTGTTAAATCATATTTTCCGTCTTAAATCATATTAAAAAAACCTTTAATAGTGCGACCTAATTGCCCGTCATTATAAAAATAAATAATATTAATGACTAATCTAGTGAGTTTCTGGTACACACCGCAAGTGGAGTCGGAATATGAAAGTTATACTGAACAAAAAGCCTCATTCCGCTACACAGAGTAGGTATAGTCACCGGCAAATAAGATGGCAAGATTTTGGCGTAGTGGGGGTAAGTTCGCGCATCCTACACTTAGTGGCACAAAAAAGTGGTAACTTTTATTGATCGTCATTATTCTATTGTTATTGCCATCATTTATATTTAATCATGTCTGTATAGAACAAAGTTAAAGAAGGGAGAGGAATTCAAGTTTATTAGGAGTTATAAATAACATGCATTTAAAATTCAAAAAAGTTTATATAAAAAAAAAAAAATAACTAGTCGTCGTCACTATCCGTTAATAAAACTACCCTTGGCATCATATTGAAAGTCGCAATCGCAGAACACTATGGTTGTGTTCTGCAAGTGTTTGGTCAATGCTGTATGTTTTAAATTGTTCTTTTTCCAATTTTATTAATTTGTATAACTCTGGTTTGAGCATACTTTCCTCGTATGCTATGCCTTTTCAGGAACTCCATCCTAAATTTAAAAACAATAACAACACTTAAGTTTAACACAACAAAAACAAAGGGTTCAATTTTCGTGCACTGAAATGTAATCGGGAGCGAACGGACGAAGGCGCGGTGCGGGAGGCAAGGGTCGACTGATGCACCAATCGCGCGCTCGGATCGACGCTACCTCATACCCCGCGTCCCGCTTGACCACCAAAGAGACCTAATAAACGACTTGTGCGCATCTAACGACTTTTGCCATCTTATTTGCCGGTGATTATACGACAAGACTTTTCCATTCTGCCGTATAGCACTGCGTCCATTATCAGTACCGCATGCAGCGAGCGAGCCGAACAAGAAATACGTTGCGTGCCGGTAACGTCACACAGATTAGTTCGCCGTTTGTATGGTCCACCGTTTAGTTTTACATTCTTATTCATCAGCCGTTTGGTGTGGTCTATTTGGCTCTTCAATGAAACTAAGTGGACTGTATAAATGATATTATAATAAAAGGTACCTACTGCATTGATTGTAAGCACAGGGTAGATTAATATACCCACTCGCTTGCGAGATCTAACGGAAAATAAATTCAAGATAGAAGCGCCAATGAACGATAACTAGATGCATTCAATCCGGATGATAAGAGAACAGTCCCGGCAATTCCATTTAATCCGTTAGCCACCTAGCGTGAGTTAGTCTCTGTGTGGGCCAATGAACGCGCACCTTTTTTACTCTGTGGATAGACAAGGATGTAGCTCAGGTAGCCTAGCCAAAGTCTGCAACAAACTGACTGACTGCAGCAGTTTGTGTTTAGTGATGTTTTGTATTAATACTTGATCACAGTAGGTACATCTATGGAGTATTTACATTAACGTTGGCCGATTGAGTTCAGCAAGACTATCTCGCAAGCACCAGTATTTCTGCCTAATAAAAACTTGCAGTAGATATGTACTACAAGTGCTGTATTCTGAATTGCACTAGTTGGCGACGTCATGTCCCGCTTTATAAATTTTCCAACAAGCTAAAATGGTTAGAGAGCAATAACTATGGTAGACTGCAAAACTTGAAATATTCTTTGCAGATATTTTGTACGTGCAAAACTTTTTGAAAAAAAGGTTTGTGACGTGTGAGAACTCTTCTTTTAAGTCATGCCTATCTCATATTATTTTCCGACAGCGAAATCATCATTCCTAAAACAATAACAATTCCGCTTGTAAACTAAAAACTAGCCACTTAAAAAAGGTGTGATAATTCTATTTATTATCTACTTATACTACTATTATAAACACAAAAGATTTGTATTTCTGTAGGTATGTTAGTAACGAATGAACTTAAAAACTCCAGGTCCGATTGGAACGCTACAGTGGCGGTCTGAGGGGTGGGAGGGATCGTAGGGCTTCTAAAATAGGTTAAAACGATCGACGGTTAACAAGACTGACGTCTTTAATATTATCATTAGCTGCTGGTTAAATTAGTTTTGTATACTCCCTCACCTCCCCAAAGTCTTTGGCTGCGACCGCGCCTGGCTATATTATCCCTGAGTAGGGTTGCCAGGTCGCCAAACCTAATAGCCCGACAGACCAGCCAGTTTGGCCGGACATTTGGGTAGAAAGGCCGGACACCCTACATTATTGAGGATTTAGTCTAAGTATTAATAGGTACGACGAAAAAATTGTATATAAATAGTTTTCGTATGGTTGGTTGTACTAATAAAAACGAAATATCTGTCTTATCATGTTGGGCAGTTGAGAAACATCGGTCTAAGTATGCTAAGCTTAGTCTTACAAAAGCCGGACACCTTATCAAAAAGCCTACCTATGTCCGGCTTTATCCGGACGGGCAACGCTTTCCCTGAGTAACATTCGCTATAATTTATTTGCAAGGCTACGCCTTGAGGGTGGAGGGGTTGTTAAAGTTCGAAGGGAAAAGTATAAAATCCACGCGATCGAAGGCGCGGGCAAAGTGCTAGTTTTAAATTACAGCAAGAGCCGGTGACAATCAGACCTTCGCTATTTTTTTAAACCTGAAAGTTTTCTGTGTATGTCTGCAAATGAGACAAAACAGGTAGCAGCTGATACTTGATAATTTTCAAAGCAAATTACATTATGACGCATTCAAATTCAATGTTTTATTTTCGGTCAGTCTACACCGTACCAGTCAATTTTAAAAAACCGGACTAGGAGTTCATATCTTATGAAATGGATGGCAAAAGTTTTTTGTGATTTATTCAGGAGAGGTTTTTTATCCTTATAAGACAACAAACAAACGGGATAGATAAGCGTCAAAATAAGTTTTTTTAAATGGCCCATTGGCGCCAATGATCCGTATCTGCGGATCTACATTATTAATCATCCGTCAGATCACTACTGGGTACCAATGTCTGATTATTATTTGAGAAGTTGGTTTTCGGTAATCTGGAATGCTATGTGGTGTTTGTGTCCACATTGAGTGAGTCGCAAGGGCGATAAAATTCGGCTGTGAAAACATAAAAAAATGATTTCCTAATTTTTAGCTATTTGTGCTGTAAATGAGAAGAGGGAAAACGAAAATAAGGAGGAAAAAGATGAAATTAAGGATAAAGAGAAAGAAACTGTGGCTGACCCTCTTAGATACACTAAAATATTGGATTTCTTCGGATCATGGACAGACTCACCGTGTGTAAATGAAGCCATAGGAAATCCAATCACAACAGGTATAAATAATTATAAATTGATAGTTATCATACAAGAAATAGGTTTTAATATGCTGGAAACTTTTATAAAGGAAGAATTTTGGCGGGAGGGAGTTGTGTATCGGCGTTTTCTCGGAAGGCTATATGACTCCATGACTCGCTATACGTTGCCGACATTACGTGTTCTAATTTAGCTCATTATGTGTTAGCTCAATGTAATAGCTTATTTTCTCTTTTCGTTTTCCACAAAACTTAATTAATTTAGATGTGATTGTCGACCACTTATTTGGTTCATGGTTCACCGCTTCTGGCAACAATTCCCAGTACAGTAGATCTTCATTAATTTATAAACTGATATAATCAAACATAATGCAAATATACCTTGTCGTTTTATGATGTGCAAGTGACATTTAATCTTAATGTGGTAATGTAATAACGAGGTCGACTTTGTTTGATTCAAAACATTAAAAATACGCAATTATTTTGTTTAATTTAAAAAATGGAATGATGGCCCAGTAGTTTAGGCCTCGCCTCTTGTGCACGAGGTTGTGGGTTCAAACCTGGGCAAGTACCAATGTGAATTTTCAATTCATATGTACTTTCTAAGTTTATCTTGGAGATCACTGAAATCGGTGAAGGAAAACATCGTGAGGAAACCTGGACTTAGGTATATAATTAATATAAGTCTGAAATCGCCAACCCGTCTTGAGCAAGCGTGGTGATTAATGCTCGTGCCTTCTCTGTATAAGAAGAGGCCTTTGCCCTGCAGTGGGACAATAATAGGCTGGTACTTAACTTTTTAATTATTTTGTATATTTCTAGACGTTACAACTGAAAATATGGAGAACAGAAAAAAAGCAAATGAGAACAAAAATGAAGCAGACATCGAAAACGCAGAAGTTGACGATCATTTTATATCATGTTCTGATGAAAAGTTTTCCACCGCAGACTGTGTAAATAAAACTATAGAAAATCCAATCACTAAAGGTATATATTTATTCATCAGTTATTATACAAGAAATAGGGCTTCACAATAGCTTTGAGTTTAAGGTAAACGGGATGTACACAAGTAAATAGATGACGAGTAGATATCATAATATGCAGTGGCGTATTTACCCTTGGGCCAAAAGGGCCATACCTTCGTTACCTGTCGTTTTATCTTGGACAAGGCTAGGTATTTCCTACTAGGTACGAACTTCATTCCATGCGTTCGGTTGGTTCGGATTCGACCGAACTTCATTTTGACGTTTGTTGTATCGTAAACCTTACTCTGAACGATAATTTGTGCTTGACAGGAGTTACATCGTGAAATTAATGTCAAAATTCACAACAGCATAATAGCTATCTTTTGAGTATCGTATGTATCAAAACTAATGGATTCAGTAATACGATTTTTACTATTCTAATTGGAATATAATTTGTTTTACGCAACTAATGTTAAAATTATCAACATATCCAAATATATTTATAAACAAAAAATCACATTTTCCTACTACGTAGGTAGTAGATCGTACAAACATTTGTCCCAAGGCGGGAATGGAACGCGCAACCTCCTACGTCGCAGGCGGACCTTTGCCCGCCGCACCACATCGGTCGATCGGTCAGGTGTTTTCGATACAAACACAGATACTCGTGCAACGTTAGTTAAACAACGTAAGAACACGCACTCCAGCGCTACGCTGCGTGATGCGGTGCAGTGTGCCAATCGCCTTAGGTGCGACGAGTGATGGTTGCGCTTCGAGGATTAATTTAGTTGCGCTTAAAAATATGTAGTTGCGCTACCCCCTAAAGTGTAGTGCTCACTAAGCACGCTATTGCTTACCTGCTAGGTTTTTTTTGTGAAATTACCAGTACCAGTTACTGAACTTTTTCCCACTCAATATATGACACAGGAAACAGTTACGAATAAGTTTATACGGCAGGCAACTTAACCATTTAAGTGCATTTAAGGTTCGGATATAGATATTCACTTTCTACTTAAAAATCATCTAGAGACCAAACTGACATTGAAATCGAAGAAGAGTTCAAATTTATAATGCGGTGACCAAACAGTGCAATATGAGACCCCTTTCTCGTACTCAAATTTAGAATAGACTAACATCCTGGCTACTAAATCTATCATATGACGAAACAGAAAATGTAATTAATGTGGTAAAATAGATCAGATCAGATAGCATAAATCTGGCGCTCTCGTCTCTTTCTTACACACTCTTAAACACCTACCCACACCTCACACTCACTCACCCACAATCAAAACACTAGTTTTTTTCAAACATAGACACTCTTACCCAAACATACAGCCAGGCGTTTGTTTCTAGACTGTTTAATTTTTTACAACTATTTTTTTTTTCATTTTCATGTACTTAGGTATAGTCCCCGGCACGTAACTTGGCAAGAGTCGTTAGATGCGCACAAGTCGTTTTTTAGGTCTCTTTGGTAGTAAAGCGGGACGCGGGGTATGAGGTACGTCAATCCGAGCGCGCGATTGGTGCAACAGTCGACTTTTTATTACACTTGCTTGCATGAAAGTTGTACCCTTTGTTTTTGTTGTGTTTATGTTAAAGAGTTATTGTTATTGTTTTTAAATTTAGTTTTTGTTACGAGTTGATATTATTGTTGTTGTTTTAAATTAAAAAATTAAGGCGATAAAAGGTATGCCTTTTTTCGCATACTTTTTGAGCATACTTTCCTCGTATGCATATTATTTATAACTCCCAATAAACTTTACGAATTCCACTCCCTTCTTCAACTTTCTTCTAATCAGATATTATTAAATATAAATGATGGCAATAACCATAAAATAATGACGATCAATAAAAGTCACCACTTTTTTGTTCCACTAAGTGACGATGCGCGAACTTACCCCCACTACGCCAAAACCTTGCCAACTTACGTGCCGGTGATTATACGTACTTAAAATTTGAGAATTGTTTTTTTTTATTTTATTATTATTTTTATAGTTGCTTCTACATGGAAAATAATATATTGGTCACTAATGGAGGTCAAAAGCAAATGTTTTACTGTGACAGCTAAGAAAAAGGGTTTAGCTCGTGTTGCCATGCTAACATATTATTATGGATGACAATGTTGGGCACTGGGTAAACAAAAACATATTCATAAACGGAGAACACGCTAGAAGGGATTAGAAAAAGTATGACACATAGACATCACGATAAAAGATCTCAAAAGAGCAGAAGAAATAAAATGGAAGATATTATAATAAGGAAAGCAATACAATTGAAATGGAGTTGGACAGGTTACATGACAAAAAAGCCGACATGCAAAAAGATGGAAAGATGACATACAAAATGTTGGAGACGTTATTTGAACAAGAATTTTTGTTTTTTATTTTATTGTTTTATTTTATTTATTTGTTTAAATGCCTTAAAACATTCCTTACTAGTCTCAGCCCAATATAACAGCCAAGTCATACACACAAAATTAAAATTAACGCGCTAAATACATCTCAATATCACAAAGATAACAACAACAACATAACATAACATTTACAACAACAAACATAGCACATAACATAGTGTAAACACATTAGTACTTTTGCAAATTCACCCTAGTGACATATAAACATAATTAATTTCGACCTGAATATAATTGATGGTGCGCATTGCTCGAATCAGAGGGGTTTTGGCCAGCAACTTGGTTATGGCTTAGTATGACCAGCAGTGGCCGGGGCCGTCGCCTCACACATAACGGTCGGGTAAGATAGACATGATTGGAGAAGACTAGAAGAGGTCCATGTGTCACAGGGCACGTTAACCACTAATCCGGTTTTATATAGGTAAGTACACATTGCAGTTTAGTGTCAGCAATAAAGGCTTGCACTAAATTATTTGTGTACCTAACCTAATTACAGCTATTTATACTAAAAACGAACTACATAACTAAAAACAAAAAAACAGGAAAGTAAAAAAAAAGAGTGTGTGTACTTATGTACACGCGCTAGAAGTTATACTAATAAATAATAAATTATTAGTATCACCATCGTATATGAAATTGATTTAATAAAAACACCAAAATAATATTTATTTATTCACACTGTTTAATTGTACCCTTACGAAACACGTGTTCTACATCTAAAAATACTAGAATATACAACTTGAACATAGTTATCAATTTTCATACCACCAACTTCATGCTGTTAAATTTAGGTGTCGGTGTGCGCGCGCATCGTAAAAATTTACTCTCATCATTTTTCTCCATCGCACCAAAAGAAGTATAACTTCAAAAACACAAGCACAAGATACAGCGGTTGTTAAGGTCGAGCAAGAATCGCCGAAAAACGTTTCTTGTATAATAAAAAAATAAAAATACATTTGTTGGCCATAAATGTTTTTTCGGCCTTTCCTTTATTTAATTTGAAACCATATTATTTATTCTTGTGAACAAAGGACGAAGTCGCGGGCAAAAGCTACTAATATTATAGGGCTTATGTTTAACTTACCACCAGATATAGTAACAAATAGCAGACAAAAATAGTAAATGATCACCAAAATGAAACTCGCATTTTAATATAAAATTATAACCAAAGTTTTAACACTTTGCTATCCTATTTAAGTAAAATGACTCCAAGTAAATCATGAGTAACCCAAAAATAGTAAATGATCACCAAAATTAAACCAACATTTTAAAGTAAAATTATAACCAAAGTTTTTAAATTCTGCTATCCTATTTAAGCAAAATGAGTCCAAATAAATCATGAACCTAACCTAACCTATCGTGTCCGGGCGAGCGCAGCGCGGCGTTTGCGGTACGGTGGGAGGGGATTGCAAGCCGGAGACATAACTTAATATGGCATCATAATACTTTATTTGATAATAAGCCTTAATTTTATTATTTATACATTTGACGACCGATGTGGCGCGGTGGGCGAAGGTCCGCCTGCGACGCAGGAGGTTGCGGGTTCGATTCCCGCCCTGGAACAAATGTTTGTACGATCTACAAATATTTGTTTCGGGTGTTCTGGGTATTTACTATGTATAATAAAAAAATATCTATCTATGTAATGTATTGTATTAAGTATATCAGTCATCTAGTACCCATAACACAAGCTCTGCTTAGCTTGGGGCTAGATGATGATGTGTGGATTGTCCAGCATTATTTATTTATTTTATGACAATCACAGTGATTTATTTAGGCAAAAATAATACATTAATTTGGTCGTCAAGATTTGGTGATCATTTACTAAATTTGGTGGTCGAATACAATTTAAAGTGGAGTTGTGACTAAAATAGCTGGTACTATTGAATTTTTAGACTTTATTTTTCTGGTGTTAAGTAGATATTTTTGGTTACAAAACTAAGGGTATCAAAGCATTTTATGGTGGTCATTATATTTATCCCCATATTATAGCTGTATTCTGAATAGCAATAGTACGCGATGCCACCTCCCATGCCGTCCCGTCACAGCTGAAATGGGTAAGGTGGTTAACTATGAAAGACTGCAAAATGTAGAAGGGAATTTTCGTAAATGTTTTGTAAGTGTAAAGCACTTTGAAAATAGGTTTAGCTCCCGGCCAGGTTCGAACTGTGTGACGGTGTGAGATCTCGTCTTTTAGGTCATGCTTATTCCACATTATTTTCTGATAATGTAATCAAATAGTATAGAATAGATCGTTTATTTGCACAGGAAGTAGGTACAATATACAGATGTTTTTTAATATTAAGTGATCAGCAGTGGCATTCCAAATACTCCGCACAAAGACCCTGATGGTAAGTAAAATCGGTATCTCAATACCACAAGTACTAGTCATTTTCTCATAAATTCTTAAAACTACTACAACTCCACTTGCAACAAGCTGAAATTTTTATTTTATCAGTTAAGCTATCTGACCCTCACTGATTAACTCTGCTTGACATGCCGCAGAAGTTATAAATTTAACAGTAATAAAAGCAATGCATTTATGTTGTACCAGTTGTACTGTTTTGAAAAAGGAACATTAATCAACAAACTGGTTATATTACTTGCATGAATAGAATTAGGCATTTATTTACTTAAGTTTATTACCTTACAGACAATGCTGATACCAAGCATAGCTATCTTAAGAAATTGGAACACGAAGATCATACCATAGGTACATTGGAACCTCCAGAGGAATTTGAATTTAATAAAACTGGTAATCTCATCTGGTTAAAATACATGAATTTTATATATTGCATGGAAATGTGAATATACAAGGATTAAATTCACTACTACAATAGGGAATTTAATTTTTATTTAAAATTTACAACAAGAGCCACTGACAATCAGACCTTAGTTATTTTATATATTAGTACGTTACTTTACTAGTTTAGTTTAGTTACTCTTTATTGTACGCAATAAAAACTGGCAAATAACAAGTTTTGAAGCATGTTACAATGAGTGCACTTAGTAGGTACCTACTCAAAGCAATCTTGAACAGACAATACAAATAAAGACACTTTTTCTTGACAAACTTCCGAAACTAATTCATGAAGCGTAAACATACCTGAACACGTATGTTTATTTATCTGTATTTAGAAGGTTTCAAACTTTTTCCCACTATTTCTTACTATTATCGTTTGGATAGCATACTTGAACTTGAACGTCAACATAAATTATTGACATAAACACCTACATTATTAATTGCTATAAAATTAGCCAAATAGTCAAATAAATTACATTGTGAAAGTGATCTAGGATTGTTGGATTGGGGTGTCTATACATGTGTTCAAACAATCAAACCATTAGTGTATATTCTTGTTTATTTACACTTTTATCAAAAAGTTTTAGAACATACCTACAAGAGGAATACATACATACAAGTATGTATGTATGTACGTGTATGACCTTGTTTAGCAATTAATACTTAATGCTGGCAAAATAGTCAACATTGGCTTGGTTGCCAACATAGGAGAAAAAAAAATCAAACTCGTAATTCTGTTACCGCTTTTGACAAGCATTCCCATTGGATTATTAGTACATTTAAGTTGAAACTATGCAGTTAACTATCACATAGTCTGATTACTGGAAACCAATGTCTGATTATTAGTTGAGATGTTGGTTTGCTTGTTTGATACATCCATAACCACCACATTGACTGAGTCTCAAGGACTATGAAGTTTGACTGCCTACATAATAATACTATTATTTTTTTATTTCTAGAAGGTGCTGTAAATGAGAAGAAAGAAAACGAAAATAATGAAGAAGAAAATGAAATTAAGGAGAAACAAAAAAAAGCAGTAGATGAGACTCTTAGAAGCACTAACATTGTGGATTTCTTCAAATCATGCTCTGAAGACATAGTTTACGAATCTAAAAGTCTAAATGATGATGATGCCATAGAAAATCCCATCCCAACAGGTATAAATAATCAGTAATTGATAATAATGATACCAGAAATACGCTCTAATATACTTACTGGAGACTTTTATGAAGGAGGAATTTTGGCCAGAGGGAATTGTGTATCGGCGTTTTTGCGGAAGGCTACATGACTCCATGACTCGCAATACGTATCCGACATTACGTGTTTTAATTTAGTTCATAATGTATTAGTTTAATGTGCTTGCCTATTTTCACTTTTCGTTTTCGACAAAACAGAATTAATTTAGATGTAATTTTAGTCGACCTTTTATTTGGTTCACCACTTCTGATAACAATTCCCTGTATATGGCTTTTAATTATTTTATTAACTATGACAAACACAAATATAAAGCAAATAGACCTTTTCGTTTTATGATGTGCAAGTGACATTTAATCCTTATGTGGTAAAGTAATTACGAGGTCCAGAACTTTTGGTTCAAAACTTTAAAAATACTTCTTTTGTGAATTTCTAGAGGTTACAACTGAAAATATGGAGAACGCAAAAGAAGCAAATGAGGAGAGCAAAAATGAAGCAGACATTGAAGACGCAGAAGTTGACGATCATTTTATATCATGTTCTGATAAAAAGTTACCCACCGCAGACTGTGTAAATAAAGACACAGACAATCCAATTACTAAAGGTACATATTTATTCATCAGTTTTTTATCTCTATCATTATATCATTCAGAATTATACATAAAATAGGATCCCACTGTAGCATAGATTTCAAAGTCAACACGATATACCCGAGTAAATTGATGTAAATAGATGATGGAATAGATGACAAGTACCAATCATGCAGTGGCGTATTTACCCTTAGGCCAAAAGGGCCATGGCCCGGAGCCTATATACCACCATATAAGAAATTATTACGAAAGAGGAAGTCTGAAAGTGGCGTCATTGAGCGAGAAGTTGTGTGGAAATGGGATGTCATGGCCCATACCTTTACTGGTCCTCACTTATTCTTCAACATCACATGTGATGGGGAGGCACGAGGAGCATGTTGTTATAAGCAGCGGCGGCTTTAGGGGGTGGCGAACGGGGCAATCGCCCGGGGCCTCGCTCTTGCAGGGGCCTCGCGCAACAACACATTTTTTTTTTTAAATTATTATTGCTTTTGATGATCCTTAATTACTAATTAAGGTTATGACTTAACGGTAAATTAAAATAAAGTTAGTTAATTAACTCATTCATAACTTAATTGAATAATTTATTATGTAAGTACACTGAGAGATTTTTTTCGACTACCGCAAGTACAAAATATTTCAAGTTCGAAGTTTATTAGTACAAATGTGTGTAAACAGAAGTAAACTTTGGGTTATTGTAACCATAAGATTTACTTTATTCTATATTTTTCTTAACACGTTCAACGCCAAGTTATTAAAACATATTTGAGGAATTTGATTACACAAGATCGGCGTTCAGCCTTGCTTTTCTTTCAATCGAAAATGACGTGGCTCATTCATTAGATTATTGTGCTTTAATTAAAGATTTTAGTCTTAGGAAAAGCTGCAAACAGCAATTTTAAAATTTATCATCTCTGTATTTGTTAATTTTGTAAATCTTTAAATGAAAAAAAAAATTAAAACTCAAATTTGATTTATTTGCATAATTTTAGAATTTCTCCTTAAATACAAATACCTAAACCAAACAACCAGACCTATTTACATCACATCTTTTCACGAAGGACAAAGGGCCTAGCAAATACCTGCCGCCCGGAGCCTCGCAATAGGTAAGACCGCCTCTGGTTATAAGAGTTTAGAGTTTGAGGGTTCCAAGAGTAAAGGAATACCAAAGAAACGATGGATGGATTGTGTGAAAGATGATAGTTATGGCTTGAAAGGAGGTGACTGTTTAGATGACGTCAAATACTTAGATGCGAGGAAGTTGATGTATACATATAGTAGTAGTAGAACATATGCCTCAGTGCTTGTGTCATAGCCATTTAGTTATTCAAGCATTTTTTTGCCAATATACAAAACCAGACTCATATTTTGTTGACTCACATCATTTATTTTTATGTACAGATGCAGTTGTCCCTTCTATTGTTCCTTCTGGACCATTGTTTAAAGTCCGAAGGAGGCGTGTTGACAATAACAAAAAAACACAAAAAAGTAAAAAGGCTCAACCACAAAACGTTGATAAATCTCTGGCGCCTAATAGTGCCATAGCTGTCCTCAAGTACCTCAGAAATGAAAAATCCTTTAAAAAGGTGTCTGAGAAAATGACTCCATTGGCCAAAGAAATTATGTGGAAGCTAATTGAGCACTGTTCCACAAATGCACAGGGAACCATGTCCGCTGAAGAGAAACATAACGTTTTTTCTACTTTAAAGCAAGTTCGAAGTGTTGCAGACTCATGCATACATTTTTTATCCATGCAAGCCACAACCTGAACAAAATGGTTTTTAAATTTGTCAAGCTTTCGATTTAATTTGCGACTGGAAATTCATGAATATCTGCCAGAGAAAGTCCTGACAAAACCGGTCCAGCGGTTTCGGAGTCCATAGGAACCATACACACATCAATTTTAATATTTAAATTTAATATTGAAGCTCTTAGGAGGATGATAATAGTGATTAAATCTATTAAAATGTGAGATATTCATTTAATACTGAGACATCATAAAGAAAACATGAGAATGACCATGGATAATGAAAGAAGCAGAGATGCCGCTAGACAAAATCTCTGAAAAGAAGCGTCGCCTAAATGCGGGAACCAAACGCTGGAAAACCGCCCTTTATTTGTGAATCCACCAAAAAGATGAAGGTGAAAGAATGATTACATTGAACTGAACTAGCAATTTAGTAATAATAATAATAATATTCATTTATTTCTGAGTGTATGGTAAATTAAGGTCTTAATATAAAAATTAGCTAATTTAGATCGTCTACTGGCCACTATAGCGTAACAAAGCATGACACTTTCCTGCAGAACATTCTATGTGCGCTGGTATGGCGGGACTACACTATGAAGCTGCGGGCGAAATAATGTGTTGCCTGTTTGAAATTGAAACATTATGTATTCAATTGGAACCTCATTGCGAAACACTCTCTTAAGATACAGGATAACGTAATTAGAGACAGAGTTCAATCGATTGTGTACATATTTCTGTAGCATCCAAATATTTAATGTAAATACATAGTCTCTACCATAAATAAAAAAAATGTAAATTTTAAGTAAATCTGTATTGTTGGGAAATAAAGATATTTGTTTACTTTTTCTTTTAGAATTATGATAAAATAGGTAGTTAATAAAAAATAACTTTACACGAAGAAAATAAATTCTGAAAGACAACCCTCCTGATGTGCGTGTGAACAGAGCGACCCCACAGGTATTTCAGAAAATAAAAATCATAGGATTGACTATAAGACCTAAAAAAATTGTAGAAGAAATCTGGGAATTTTTCAACAAAATATATTGAAAACTACAGCCCTTAAAGTGCGGTCCCTCAGTCCTTCAGGCCATTAGCCTGATCAGGAAAAGTATAACAAAAGAATTTGAAATGATAAGAGATTTGAAAGAAGATTGCATGACGTATGTGTACTTATTAAAATAATAGTTAAAAAAAAAACTTAAATAAACACTTTTATAGAAAATCCAACTAAAAACTAGAAAATAAAGTTTAATAGATTAAGAAATTTAGGATTAAGAAAAGTGTAAATGAGAAACAAATGTATCTTAATGGAAAAACCGTCGTTGCATGAAATAATAAAATTAGTGTTACCCTGTGTGGGTGACAATGATGATGAAGCACTAAGCCTATTTTTTCATCTGTTAAATTTAAATTCCAAGTCTTTATAACTATAGCGTATTAAAAACCCCAAAGCTATAACCGTATTCAAAGGTTTTGGTGATAAAGTATCCAATTTTAGATTCTAACATGGCCGTGTATATCGGTTTGTCATCAATGTCGTCACTTCGCAAACAAATCAAAACGTGTCTAGCTGCTTTTGTTAAGGCTTCATTTTTTTATGGTTTACTATTTAATATTATGTAATAGTGTATCTGTGGAGAACGTTGACTTCACATTTGTATAATTTCTATATCTATCTTTTTGTAATTTTTAATGTGTAATTGTTTGTTTTCCCGAATAAAAAAAAAAATATGCAATGTAACTCAACTGATTCTATTAGATTATAAAAACATAAATACAAATACTTAAGGTAGGTAAATGAGGCAAATAAAACTATTTGCTATTAATTTAAATCTATTCTTAATTTTCAGATCAATGTAGCCCATTTTAAGATTGTCTTGCCTGAAACCCTAATTCGTAGTTGGCAACACTTGATAGTATGCTCTCTTGACAATACAAATCAAAACATAACCTCAAACTGGACTCGTTTTTACAACCCCTTTTTCTTGTTTATTTATACTTTGAGTGACAACTACTTAAGTAAGTTGTTGTTTATTTCTCTGAGTTCCCGAGAGAGTAATAAACTTCCAGAATTTACTTAATTTGGCCTGACTGACTATTGTAGAACACATAATTTGGAATATTTATTTACATAGTTATTTTAAATTGTAGTGGGTCATTATTAATTTCTAGCAATTTTCTGTTTTTATTCTCGCTTTAGTAATTCATATGCATGGTGTACCTTTTAATCCAATGTATAAAGTATGTGTAACTTTGTATATGGTAGCATGAATTAATTCACGTCATTTTTGCAACTCGATTTGGACGTCTCAGGTAATATTTACGGCTAAAACTTAGATTAGGTTTTATCTTAGATTTGTTCCTAATGGCTGCAATCAAAACCATTTAAATATG
Source organism: Phlogophora meticulosa (assembly GCA_905147745.2). Taxonomy (NCBI): domain Eukaryota; kingdom Metazoa; phylum Arthropoda; class Insecta; order Lepidoptera; family Noctuidae; genus Phlogophora; species Phlogophora meticulosa. Next base: position 5,246,901 of record LR990528.1, on the reverse strand, counting down.
AGACAAATGAAACAAAACTTTATCCACTTTACTATAAACATTTAGCGAAATATCTATTTCTAATCTAGCGACAAGTCTATTACTATGTCCAGTGACAGCATTCATTGTTTTTGTGGTTGTTGTGTGTTAAAAAATAACTTTTTTGTAGATAATATGCCTGACTGTACATTGTTGTGTTTCATATCACATAATGAAAAAATACTGGACACGTTAGTATTGTACCATTTTATCAATACTTAAATAAAAGTTGAGCACTAGTTATCAAAAGTTTGCTTTTAATATATCACTAAGATGTAGGGTAGGACCAAGACTTTCCTAGTATATTTCTTCTCATAGCCTTTCTATACTTAGTTTATTCAATATCTTTGGCTGTACCTAATAAATAAAGTTTATTACCTGTTTCAGGTCATGGCCGACACAGGTCCATTTTCAACCAGCACAGCATTTTGCGCTCGGTGTGGTTCCATTCTGCCTCTGCTACAAGAGTTTGGTTCAGTCAGGTGCTATGCCTGTAAAGCCTCTTATAATGCCGAGAGTAAGTTGATAAAGTTAATCTACTTTCTTGGTATAGAGATATGTTTTCCAAAACACATTGCTACTGATAACACATTTTAAAAACTTTGTGATCATTTAATACTCATAAAAAAAAAACATCGTAAAAGAGTACTTGTAAGGCCTTTGCCCAGCAGTGGGACAGCATAGACTAATTAAAAACTAAAAATAAAGTTCTTGCTAACAGAACAATCTGAGGAACAGATGCTTATTAGTGAAACACTTTTTCAGATTTCAGTGACTTAAAATTCAACTATACAATCCACTTCAACACAGTGTCAGTTGTGACACATGAAAATATACTAAGCACTGATGGTCCGGAGGGTCCCATAGTGGAGAGAAGATGTCCCAAGTGTGGCAATGATAGAATGTCTTACGCTACACTGCAGCTAAGGTCTGCTGATGAAGGACAGACTGTGTTCTATACATGTATATCTTGCAAGTAAGTTTATGTTCATAATTTAAATATACTTCTTCATTTTGACACCAACTACAAATTAGTTAGGACAAGCATAATGATGAATTGTTCCCTTAAAGTTGTTAAACTGAGAGTTTTTTAACAACCTCTGAATAGGCACTATCTACCTATATATTACAGAATTGAAGACATTGTCTTCCCAATAATTAATCCACAATTTTGTAGGGGTTCTGAAACAGACCCTAATTGTATTCAATTAGCAAGCAACCTAGCTATGCTTTACAATATGTGATTTTTTATAACTAGATTCTTTAAAATCAACCAATAATATTTTTTTAATAAATTCCGTCTAGTAATAGTTTTGAAGACCATCATTAGGCTACAAGTTATTCTCAATGGCGACTATGTCTGAAAGAAAAATAATGTCTTTTATTTTAATTTACAGATACAAGGAGACAGAAAATTCGTAAATTCCTGAAGAAAGTTTATTTTATATGGTACATGTAAGGATTAAGAATTTAATAATTATTATAAGTAAATTGCTATTTTAATATTTCTATCTTCTTATTTTACTATAGTCAATCATCCAAAATTCCCTGTAGTTCTAAAATAGTGTAGTACCCACTTTAGTATCCACCCCTCTTCTAGTCTCTAAGCTCTCAGACGTATTACTGGCTGATCCCACCACTTAGCAAGTCGACCTACATATTTTCTTAAACACTAGTCATTACCCACATCACCCGATTCATTCAAGCCACAGGTGAAACTTACAGTTTCACATTCAGCACGCGCTACCGCCGAAGAATCTAAGCATTTTTTTTTAAAGAAAGAGATGGCTATAGGTTTTGGAGGGAGTGTAAAAGAGAAAGGTGATAGTTTTTGATCGAGAGCGTTGCGGAGTCGAGATGAGACGGTAATTAATTTGATCAGTACGTTGCTTACGTATGGATAGTGATGGGAGTTGTCGATGTTTTGTTTTCGATATTTGAGGCTAATGGCATATAGACACTAGACATATGGGTTTTACCATGTGTACCTTCATTTCTAGTCTGAATATAACTGTTATTCCAATAGTATAAGATCCTCTCAATACTACGACAAAAAGCTACACTCCGCTTTTGTCGATATTCTCTGCTAACTTCCAGTTCTAATATTAATACGTAAATTAATCATTATTTTACCTATTTTCTCTGAATCCACGAATCGTTATCCAGCCTTATATCCCGATCCGATTACGGTAAATCATAACTTACGATTGATTTGACTACCTACATTTACTCCAGATAGTGTAGACTTATTGAAAGCCTTGAACAGTAACAGTACATTAATCTGGCCGCCCGTAATGTGACCCTGCTGAACTGACAACTAACTCGAAACCCACGCCTTTAGCTACGGTTGAAGATTTCGTTGCCCTACCATGTAGGTAGGCATTAATGTGATGACGTAGAAAGCTGACTAAACATAAAATAAAACGGGTATTATGTTTCAGAACCTATTTTCCTTTCTCTTTCTGTCACCATCATCTCTTAACCAATTAACCGCCCAAGTTTGATTTATCCGACAACTATTTTCGTGTCCATTCCGACTGAGCCGTATTTAAACGACAGTAACTTTTGCCTGCAAGGTGATAAATATACTGACGATTTATAAGCTGGACGCTGGGTACACAGAAACTGATATAACGGGCGGTTAAAAGGTTAATCTAATTTAAAACAAAAGACTGTTGCGTGAATATGCACGCTACTAGCCTGGTCAAACTTTAGTAGGTTAGCCTGTTCCGTTTGGCCTCTTCATGGCATGGAAATAATTAGACACATAATCGATATATTAGAGATTTCTTTGAGTGATGAATCTTATAGCAACAGACTAAGAGCTTCGCTTTGCCACAGCCATTGTTCGGGACGATGGTGGAATGAGGAGGAAACTACTCAGAAATGTCTGGCGTGCGATCTGTAAGTAAAAATGGAGGTACTAACTTGGTAACCAATCTGATAAAAATAACAGAAAACATCGGTCAATAACAAAATGCGTTCGTTGGTGATACATTTTATTTATTCCTTTTTTTACAAACACTTACAAATCAACATGTACTATATATTTTTTAAAGTAGGTTGATGTCTAATAGACATTGACCACCCTTCACCAATCACCAGTCATGCAAATGCTTTCACTTACTCTGAGGAGGTTACTGAGTTGTCTTTTGTTAAGGCAGTCCCCAAAAACGCCCATACTACACCACTTCCTCGCGTTTTGGCTGCGAAGAACTGTCGCGAGAAAAATCCCCACATCTGTCTGCTAAGGGGAAGAATTTGAAGCTAGTCCCATAATTAGATTAGCTTCAGGAGGGTACACGTTTGCCGGTGCAATATGCTTCCTAACGATCAGTTATGAGCAGCATTCATCTAACAGTCCCCGTGTCTTTTGGGGACGGCTCCACCAAGCTACTTATCCACGATTCTCTGTACGCTTCCGTCATATCGATATCGATGTGCCGTTCCACCTGTCACTAGTGCGGGGGCCGGGCGGCAGGTGCGCGCAGACGCGGCGGCGCGCCAGTCTCCCGCGGCCCTCGCTCCGACCACACGTCGCGATCACACCGCATACTATCGACATCCCATAGACACGTGCGTGGCGCAACCCTAAACTGTTGTTCTATATATAAAAAACTGTGTTGTGTTAACCCCTTACCGCCAGGAATTAATCGAAAATTCTTATAGGTAAGTTTTTTATACAACTTTCTTACGGTCTCGAGTTTCGGAGATCAGTAGGTATTTGGGTTATGTTTTGGTTTCAGTGTGATAATTCAGTAATGCGTTACCAATTGGTACAATAACGTGTTTTGAACGTTCGCAACGGTGAAAATCCGCTTTTCGCTTCGCTTTTAAGTGTGTCAGTGTGTTAGCATTTTCTTCGGTGCAGAAAAAAAATACGGAATATTTCACCAATTCGGCTAAACTTTCATCCAAATCCGTCTAGTGTCTAAAACCCGCGATGCATTTATTATTACAATCAATTAAGCCGTCCCACATTCTCTACTCGGCTCTCAAAACACGCGAAGCGTTGTTAAAATTTATGAACCAACGGGCGAAGAATACAAAACTGTTAAGATGTTCGTATTTCGCGGCGGAAAGCTACATTTTGTAAACGGCAAAAGATAAGGCCGGGTTGGAAAACATGATTGTTTAAAGCCGCATACGAAAGACATCAACGCGCCACGCACGCGCACTGGCTCCGTGTCAGCGGTAGCTGTATTTTTGTATACAAGTTTAGAACATGGGAAATACAATGCAGACTAGTTGTTATGTACGAGCTACTGATCGTAATTATGATCATGTTAATCGCGATAATTTGTTGATCTGGGAATGGGAGAAACGGTGTAATTGTTTCACTGTCTTGTGGAACAGACGATCGCGAGAAAATTATTTTTTTCATGTCGTAGATATTATTCTTCGATAAGATTCACTCATGTAAAAGGCTGCAAAAGCAGTGTTCATGAAGTTTTTATACCTGCGAGCTACTAATTGACGTCACTATAAGAACCTAATGTTCCTGAGGTTGGTATAAATTAGTGTTAAACTCATGACATGCCATTAACTTATTTTAATACCCATGAAATAAAGCTCTACAGTACCTACCACTCACCCTGTACGTAAATACCTCCTAGAACTACCAGTATTAACACAGATTCTGCATCTGTTAATAGGGGATTAAACTATTAAATACTTTATAAAATTAAATTAATATCTTTCACTACACTTAAACTTTTAATACTCTTCGTAAGGCTCTACTAAATCTAGGTTTCATACGATTTCGCTCAAAGTTGAGTTATCGTTCAATTAACGTTGTCCTGTAACAATCCTCCACTCTATCATAATAGTATCAATGTCTAACAATATGGTATACAATTTCTGTTTAACTGTTGCTAAAGCTTCTTCTCATATAGAGAAGTAAAAACTACCAGCTTGTTCACTGGGTGTTTGCTATTTATTACCAATTTATACTTGTCTGTATGAGAAGAAGCTTTTGCTATGCAGTGTAACTGAATGTTTCATATTGTAAGACACATGAGGTCTGCCACGCTTCCACTAACCACCAGGTTCCTCATACATCTCTGTTGGAATGAGACAATATTTTACAGATCGCGCAGTCTTTCGCCTCCTCGCACTGCTCAGTTTCCTCGCACATATCTGGTGAAAACGTACCCTTGGGATTTTCTCTATCATTTTTCTTCTCTGTTATTCTGTTGTGTGTTCTTTAACTACCTAAATGTAACTTCACGCCTGATTTCTCGGCAGAGGTGTACCTATTAAACACCCAAATTTCACCAGTTAGGTATGTTCAAATCCCATGTAAGCAATAGGGGGCGAGCCTATTGCTCCCAACCGAGAACAAATACAGACTCCGGGCTGGTTACTGAAAAGTCCCAGGTGGAAAAACCTAATAACACTTTGCCCGACCCGTAAATCGAACTTAGAATCTCATGCTCAGTAGTAGCGCTTGCGACCACTATACCAACGTCCATATATACTTGTAAATAAAATATATATGACAGGCATTATATATTCCGAAACGTTTCTTATTACGGCTTATGTATCCTGAATAGCTGAATCCCATCGCAACATTTCGTTAAATTTCATAAATACTTGGAACATTCACTAAAGCCCGTCAAAATTCACTCGAAAAGCGGAAAATGGCTCAATCGATTCACTTAATCGATTGAAATAATCGATTGAACTGTTAATTGAATTAATCATCCGATTGAAAAGCGAAGATTGTGGTATTAGATATCTGTTTAACTTGTTTAGCCTAGACCAGTCAGGTATCATGTTTATTCTTGACTGGTTCTAGTAAATAAGTCTCGCTTTTAATTACTTGTTGGTTAAAGAGACTATAATGTTATTTGATTCAACATTTGCTATGTATGATGCTCGGGATAGAAGTAAAGCAGGATCAGCCGGTCTATTCTGTAAAAACCTCGCCGCCAAAAAATAGGGGAAGTATGGAATGACAGCTCACTTCGCCTTTATTTTCACGTGTAAAGTAACATAAGTACTGCAGTTCATGGTGCTCGATGACCACTCACTAGTTTTGTTGAGAGAGACTTCAACAGATTCATCTCCAGTCTTACGAAGTCCTGATATGCACGATCTATAAAATATTATTAAAAATTAAACAGATCTGGTTTGACAATGTGGCCGATTCCCTTATCTTTGTCTCTTTTATACGATAAGAAAAGGTCGGGCACACTTAAGTCTTTTATACTTAGGCCTTTTTTAAATGTACAATTGACATTGTCAACATAGTTGGTAACATGGAACGCATGGACTAAAAACACGGCGCAGTTAAAGGCATTAACTAATTTGACGTTTCTAAATTAGTTCTTATTTTTCAGTTCTTTTTTAGAACTCGAAAATATATCAATTATTTAATTTTAGTTTGGTTTGTGAACTTGGTGAATTGGCACCATTACTGGCCAGATAAGTTGACTAGATTTCAGCCGGAGCTGGAGGTGGTGAATGAAAACGTTAGTTAACAAAACTCTTTACAGGCTGTGCCGGCTGCAACTGGTCTGTTATGAATGTTTAAACAGTGCAAGTTGGTTCAACGCCTATCGAGTATGGACATCGTGCTCCTAACATGAACATACCGGTATTGCAGTTTTAGAAGATTTATCGGAAACATGTGTGTACAGACACTGGCACATCAAACTACCCTAAACTGACAGATTTTTCCAATTGAACATGAAGCTTATTTCTTTTGCAATAAAGTTGAAAAACTATCAAAGAAGTTTGAAACATTGGGGTAGCTTGATGTGCTGGCCTCAACAACTCAAAAATGAATTATGTAATTGGCTTGATGTTATGAAAGTCAACGCACTGGCTATGAAAGATAACTTACTGCCAAAGACAAGCTTCTATAGTACAACTTTTAGTCAGCTGCAGTAACTTGACAGGATCGAATGTCACCTAAGACATCAAAACATGATAAATACTTGTGTGCCATAAATAAAATAACCTACTAAGTAGGTTCTAGTGCAGTACCATCCTGGTTATTTTATTTATGCACCACCATAGTGTTTTATGTGACATTCGTAATGTCAACTTACTGCAACGATTTAAAAGTCGTACTTTACACATGCATATCCAACATACCCTACCCCGGAGGAATAACAAGAAAGCTTAGAGTAAAAATAAGTTTAACTCAAGTTATTCTTCAAATAAAGTAGGAAAAATTCTAAGCAGGTAACCCCAAATAACGGCTCTAAAATTAGATTAGATATGAATCTAATGAGTTAACCTGTAATTATTTTAACTCATAATTATTTAATTAGATTTCGGTTACTTATATGCCGCTATTCCATCGTAACGTATTATTTTCTGTGTAAAAAGTGAAGTGCGTGAAATGGGCATGTTTTTATGCTTAAAGTTACTAAAACTTAAACGTAATTTAAATACAGTTATTGTAATTCAAGTTTAGTCTAACAAAATATGTAAGGCGTTCTGTAGTTACTGCCTACCTTCATGGCAAATAGGCGTTTATGTATGTATAGTCAAAGAAAATTGAGAAGACAAAGTTTGTGCCAGTAAGGTCAGCGATTGTCAAACTTTTACAAGAAATTGAACATTCCTAGTATTCGCTATTTTACGTAAAAGTAACAATAAAAACCAAGAAGTTTCTCTGGATACAAGAGTATGGGAAATGCAGATGAAACTTTACCACGTATTGCCGTTTTAACAAACAGGCAGGCAGCGTAGCTTTGCATGTTATTATCTAACTTATCCCACATGTGTTGCTGGGAGTTTGTTTGTTTCGCTACTTCTTCAAAGCGAAAGTCGTGAAGCGCGGGCGTTTTGGGGGACTGTTTTATATAATTTTTGTCGTTAAAAAGTGCTGATTCTGAGCTTAATTTGAATAAATAGTATTTGATTTGAAAGTCAGCCGCTTCTTAATTTAAGTTTTCACATCAAAGAATGTTGGGATTATCCAAATGATGTATGGATTATAATTTATGCTAATGTTAAAGATTTAGTACCGGCCCTTTTCCTCAGGCAAATTAATTTATGACGGATATACTGCCAACATATTATGTGCCTAATTGGAAGACTTAAATCTTTACATAACATCACACCTATATTCCCCGAAGAGTTAGGCAAAGGTGAATCTATAGTACACCCGAATTTCGCCAGTTATGTTGAAGTCCCATGTAATATGGACACAAATCCAGATTCCAGGCTACCAATGAGAAATTCCAGATGGAAAAATCTAATAGCCCTAACCCAGGGCTTCACTGGAATTATTTACTAAATATAAATAAACTTAAATTTAAAGCCTCATTAGTTTTCCTCGGGGTCCAAAACGCGGATGTAAAAGTTACTTCATAATAAATTTACAATACTTAGCTGAATCTTAGGCGCTGCATACATATACGAGTACCTACAAAACTAGGTTCCTTTTTTGGAACAAGTCGGTAAATTAATAAGCAGTGGAACGGTAAAAGAATAAATAAAACTATCGTAACCAATAAACGTAAAATTACCATATATAATTACGAGTACAAAAGAGCATAAAGACTGCATGTATGCAAAATAAATTATTCTTACGTAGATACACACGCATTGAATAAATACTTTTATCGTGAAAACATCTTTTTGCTCGGTAGTAAGTTCGATATTTCTGTCTACGAAGTATCTACTGCAAGATTTCAATCGCCAATAAATATTTACGAGGCTTGTTTTGCGTTTCTGAATAACTGAAAGAGATTTTCAGAGAATTTCTGATTGTCTAAGGAGATTTTTAACACGTTGCACGCCAAATGTTCGACAAACAATACATTTTCTATTGTGTCTCGTTGTTTGGTGGTTAAGGTGTTAATTGGATGCTATTTACACGGTTAGTTTGTTATTACTTGTACTTATTGCATTTTATTTGTTTACTGCATCGTTGGCCTATTGGACGCTAGAGCTGAGCATGAGGTTCTAGGTTACCGATACCCAGGGCTGGAAAAGTTTAGGTTTTTCCATCTAAAATTACTCAATAACACTCTAGAGTCTGGACTTGTGCCCGGTTTATGGCTATAGGCTCTCCCCCATTTTACATGGCACTTAAATCTATGTAACTTGCGTAATGTGGGTGTAGTATAGTTAAACCTCTGCCTGAGCCATCGGGAATTACATGCGTGATGTTATGACGTTATTTACTACACCAATATAGGTAACAGAGAAATATTATTGCTTTTAACTGAAAGTGATTCCCGGTGGCATTTAAAGCTGTTTTTTATTAGGCTGTAAAATATTTCTAGTCCATGAAGATAACTTCGTGTAATATAAATAATAAATACTAAACTTATATTTTTAGTGCTTAAACTACCTAGATAAGATTTGAGTAGGTATCTACTTATTTTAATATCATCTTTTCAAGATGTTGTATTATGCCGCTGGAAACATATTATTTTTGGCGAATATCCTATAATAGACCGAAATATTTTAAAGAAAGATTTTGGCTGATACAAACGTTATGCACTGGCAGACACGCTGATTGGTTAACAAGCTCATATGTGGATTTGAGTCATGTTGTGACAAACCTAATGTAATGAATCGACTCTTAGATTTATTTGTTAACAGACTGTTCACTTAAAAATATATCATTCGAATTTTCTTATTATCATTATTGTGACACTATGTTTTTTAGTTATTTGACCATATTATGCATATTAATTGAATTTTACTAATTACGCAACGGATTCATAGCCAATACGACGTTAATTTAATTTTAAAATATACTCGTAGGTACATATAATATGTTAAAATGATGACTACCTTCTTTATAATAAATCTTCGTAATAATTTATAAATACTTTTAAAATCGTTTGTATTGACTGAAATTTCTGAAAAAAAAACTAGGTAAAATTTGGAATATTCGTTTAATTTATAATGGTAGCTTTCGGTGAGAAAGGATTTTTGGAAATTTCAACTTTGAGGTTAGAAGGGAGGACTTTATTAAAACTCATTAAAAAAAAACATAGCACCCGTCCGTAGCCGGGGCGCGTCGCTAGAAACGTTATAAAACGAAGCATCTGTCAATCCGTTAATGCGATTAAATCTCGAGAACCACTTATCCGATTTATGTGAATTTCTTCACTTATACCGTTTTCTGGCTAGGTTTTACTACAGCAGGCCGCATGGCAGTGGTAAATCTTTGACCATGAAATAGCCAAGCGTAGTTTCGATATCATAAAATATAGATACTTAAGATCTCATTGACTTGATTATATTTCTAGCCGTGAGGACCTGCAATTAATTGGCTTAATATAACTTACTAAAAATAAATTTATTCACTTTATGCATAGCTGTGGGGGTTTTACATAAGTAAATAAATAAATAAATAAGGCCTATCTACACTGGTTTTGTTATCGCTGAAATTAACTGCACCTGTAGATCATATATGATTAGTCCAGTACGCGTGGCATGCCCAAATCTATGTCTATTTTACCAAGAATAGACAATGTTCTTTCTTTCCAAGTCGACATCTCTTCTACCCGAGCACGGGGCACCCTGCAGGCTGTAGAGAACATAATAAGTATTTTCTTCTTTTCAGTTTTAACATCACCACACATAGGACGATATAAATTTTCAACAACCTGTCATGTTGTCTATTCTTCCGTAGACAAAATCCGTTTCTATGGTGGTCATGCTACGCATGCTGGTGTAGTATGATAGTATCTTATAGTTATCATGATTACTTGGTTGGAGGTATAACCTCCGAAAACTGCTTTACACTTAATTAAAGTCCGAAAAATGTTTCTGTCTGCGGTAGTTGCAAAACAAACTAATTTGTAACAAGTTGTAGGTACACAAAATTGAAATATGAAGCTGAACAGTGTGTTTGTTGATTTGAACGCGCTAATCTCTAAAACTACCAATCGCATTAGAAAAATACTTTTTATCATTGATACGCCAATTTTTAAGGGAGGTTCTAGGCTATTCGAGATCGCTACGACCCTTACCAGCGGGTGAAACCGAGGCACAGCTAATGTTAACAATAAAAACGCAGGTAATCTACAGACGTTGCTGTTAACACATATAGCTAGTCTTCGAACTCTCACTCGCTTGCAAAGTCATTCAGCGGCAATAATCTACGGGTTCCGTATGAGTTTACTAGTGTGATTTAGTAAGAACTCATTTTAGCTGTGTTTATTAACATAACATGTAGCAAATGATCTCTTTAATAAATAAAATTAATGTTTCGTCTCGTTTTAAGGATTCACGAAAACCAACATAAAATCCTTAAAAACAACATTTGCATCAGCGAAATTTCAGTTTGACCGGAATTCGATTTTCGAAAATATGCAGATCCAACTTTTAAAAGATGCAATAATTTTTATCACAATAGATTTTTTGGTACAGTTGCATTAATCGCCAAACCTAATCGTCGACCTTTACATTCCGCACCTGTTAATATAAAAAACATGTTCAACGTTACACACATAAATCCAAGTTATTTCGCAGTTAAATTTCAATGAAAAGAGACATTTTCAAACAAACAGTAACATGGAACAAGAGCGAAGGTGAATTTGACCAATAAAACTGAACGTGATCAGCCCATCTAAATCAATTTTAAGAGCTGTCAGTGTCAATATTCCACAACAATGATGATACTGACAGTTCTTGGACACGGTTAAGATAGCAGATCGTCATAAGTTTAATTGGTGAAATTTGCCCTAAGTAAATATTAACAAACCTAGGTAGATATTTTATCAACCTTTTTTACTTTCTAAAAAAAAAGCAAGTCACAACATTATAAAAATATAAAATCATAACCATCCACGGGCCCCTAAATATTGCGGTGCCGCTCCGAGCTAGCGGAATTCCATAAAATCATGATTAATTTATTAATGTTATACTGCTCATCGCCGCGCTCTCTCCTCTAAATGGGGCTTACGCTTCGGTGGCCCGGCCGTATCCTCGTAAGAAACAGTTACTGTGTTTCAAGTCTTATAATTCTTTGGATTATTTTTATTTGACGCCTTAGATTCGGGTCATCGAGTAGTTTTAAGCGGATATTTCTTATGATTTTGTTCAGGTTTGTGCTCTCACATTAAAATGGAGCTTATGCTTCTGTGTCCCGGTCACATACTTGTAATAACCAGTAACTGTGTTTTAAGTCTTATAATTATTTTTCTAGATATTTTTTTCGTTTGACACCTCATATTTTAGTACCGAGTAACCAAGAGAAAAAAGGTGTGTTTGCTTTTAAAGAACGTTTTAATACATGATGGATGGTTATCGCTATCTAAAATGTATTTGATTATATTAATACTAAATTATATTTGATTTCTCTTTGCGCTTATCACACAATTTAAAACAAAGCCGTAGTGTGACAAGTGCTCTGTCTTTGGGCTTTAGGCGCCATTTTCACGATGCGCTTTGCAAAATCATAATCCTGATTATGCCATCGAATCACATCTCACCCAAATTATCTCACACATTTTATAAGGATATACCTCCTGTTATTAATATCTCTAACTAAGCGAGTAATGTAATGGTCATCACAAGGAAGAGCGCTGATGTCTGAGATACAAATATTTTTTATCCAGTTCAGACACAAAAGCCTTCAATATAAAATTAAGAAAATTAAAATTTGTCCTGTATATCTTTAAATGTATGTTATATCTAATGTGTCACATGAAATTATTCTGCTTTGGCTTGAATCAAAACTTGAGGGACTCAGGTCTAAATAATAACAGCTGCTCGCGTCAATTACTCAATTCGGAGATAGGCGACCATCTATGACCTAGCGAGACCCCTCCGTGTCTCGGAAAGCACGTTATGTCGTTGGTCACGGCTGTCTTTCGTAAATCTTTGATAGTCATTAAAATCTTACAACCAGTCTTAAAACGTAGTATCATGGTACCCAGTAACTGGGTTAAAGAGGTCACATAGGCAGTCACTTCATGCAAAATACTAGTATTTAGCTGCATCCGGTTACACTGGTAGCCGACCCCAACATAGTTGGGAAAAGGATGATGATGCTAGAATCAAAACATGTCATATCACACAAACTTGCTCCAAATACAACAATCAAAAACCTATTCAAGTCGCTCAAACATCAAGCGACTCAAAAGAGTAAAGCACGTTCAGGCAAGTAAACATTTCACAACATCATTTCTCGTACAGTAACCGCTACCGTACGGAATGAGACGTGCTAGTCGGTCCGAAACTAGCGGTACACGAGAATAATTAGTAGGTATTATACTTAAACATGACACGTGTAGTATGTGTTACGAGTGTTTCTTTGATTAATAGGTTAGTGGGGTTTTGTTTCTTGTAAAATCCTTCGAATAGAGGGAATAGAACAGTACTTTATTTGCACTGAGACTAGATGCGTTGTACAGATGTTGGTTGGTTGATGATGATCCTTAAGTACAATATGCTTTAGGTACGGTAACGAAAACAGTTATGGTTTATCTAATAACATGTCAAAATAAAGTTTAGATACTAACAGACAACTGGAAAATAAGAGGTGACATATGAGATCTAGTTTAGACATGTCAAATTAGCTAGAACTTCGTCGTGTTTTTGGTTGATGCGTTTTGCAATATCAACTATGTTCGTATGGAAACTTATTATACCATAAGTCACCTGATAGAAACGCTATGATCACTAATCCTTAATGTTAAGAAAAGTGTTATTTACAGTATTCCATTCTATTCCATTCTATTATATTCTTTAATATTGTATGCCTCTTCCGATTTGAATAAAAAAGAACTCTTTCAGGAGATAAAAGAACAAGTTTTTTTTTTGTGTTCAATAATAGCTTCATCATGATGAAAATCTCGATCGTCATTTTATGCGATTTCCCTGTTCAATGTAACAACGGCTAAGATCTTGGGTGATTATATTTGCATAGTTTCACCCATTTCGGTGCCTACTCATGCATGATAATCTCGTAAATCGTTCATTGAAGTTTCACACTGCATAATGCATATTAGCTTTTGACATATTTATGTATAGTTCTTGAAATTATCGGCATGCATAATTATTTGTATTAAAATTTCACAGTTTAATCAAATAAGCTCGGTTAATTATATATTGTTTAATGATATTTGCGTAGTATTTATTATCCCAGATAAGGTAACGTAATTGATAAAATCTAATAAATTATACGAATCTAATTTAACGGGCCTCACGTCTAGTATCTAGATTGTAGAATACCTATACAAATGAAAATCCGCTAACACTCCCAACAAAAAACTTAGCTAAGTGAATAAAAAAATAAATTCGATCTAGCGCCTCATTCAAAACCTACTTACAATTCAAGTGTTACAGAAAAAAAAAACATGCAACATAACGACCAGCACTAATCAGACGAATTGTAATGAAATGTTTCAAAACAAATCGTCAAATCTGTTGAATTTGTCGCGTAAATCGTGTCGTACGACTAATCGCAACAGTCTGATACACGCAAGTCGCAAGGTGTACCACAAATATACCGTAAGATGCTGTAACTAGAGAACGGATAGAGGCGACACGGGTCAAATATCTCACATGCTTTATTGCATCAAAATCATCTGATAAGGATATTTACAACAAATCTACGTATTACGCTGTCTGTTATCTGTTTCTGTATACATTTGCATACACCCTTCTTGTTTTGTTTATCTGTAAAGCTGGTATACCGATCAAGCACCGGATCATAAGTATGGAAATACCACCAGTCAAGGAAGCGATGACTGTTATTTATTTGGAAAATATTCTAATACCGACACCAGTTATGTTGCCAGCATTTTAAATTTACGTTCGGAGTCAGATTTCATAACGATTATTTTACAAAAACATTCCCATTTGTTAGGTTTTATATTGGAGGAGAAAATCGTATGGCCTATAACAATCAAGGTGCAAGTAATTTATACACGTCACTTGTTAATACAATGGTAATGAATTGAACGCGTAAACACAAAATCTAGAAAAAGTTGCCGACGATTTCAAAGGTTTTTCTGTGAGAACGTGTTAATAAAGCTACCTTTATCACTAATGAGGATAAATTGCTATTCTTTGTCTAGAACTCTAGAGTCTAGATCAGGGGTGGGCAAACTTTATGAAACTAAAACATAAATAGATTTTTTAGTGGGGGGCAGGATAAAAGTAAGTAAGCATTTTTATTTTTATGTTGCAAATGAACTACACTAATGGTTACACGACGTGAGATCGATCGTTGGCTGCATCAGTTTGTTCTTACAGCTATTCGAATAGAGGTTATTTAGTATGTAAAGTTTACAATAACGTGACCGTACCTACTACTAACGCGTAAGCTGACAGCAACTCAAAACTAAATCAATTTTAAACTTAACCAAAGGCCGCAGCTTTGATCCTTATTTTATTTAAATTATTCGTTGAGAACTCCCAACCATATTTTCGGGGGTTGTATTCTAACTGTCAAAATGATGTTGGCATATGGCGGGTGAGCCAGAGCTGGCCCGCGGGCCATAATTTGCTCAGCCCTGCTCTAGATGAAGGGAAATTGCGTTTTTGTCGATTTTTTTGCGTGTTATGATGTCGTTATGGGATTTTGTCACGCAATTTTAAAATGGAGAAGGGTTAATTACTTCATTATAGATTATAGTTATTAAGTATGAAAGCGACAAATGATCTTATTAGGTTTAATTACTAATATAATTACAGATGTCTGACGATACTTAATGATGAAGTTTGTCTTATTTTTTTTATTAATCTTCCCTTGTTTGTAATTGCAAGACTAACTTCAATTAATTCATATTATCATGTCTATTCTGCAATGAATTCTTGACTTGATTATGCAAAAAGCATCCAACAAAATTCTTTTTTAAATTACTAAACAAACCTTCCTCGTGGCATCTGTATTCCCTGGACCAAGACTTCAAAATGTAACGGGAGATCTAAGTTAGTCTAATTATCCAATAGGAGTATTCAAATTTAGGAAACTACATTATACTACGTTGAATTATAATCATATCTTCAATTGTAGCAAGGAATTATAAGTTATGATTACTACAAGATTATAGTGCTGCCCTGTCTTGTTGGTCAAGTGGTCGCAATGGCTACGGTTAAGCATGAGGACCTGTAACTGAGCAGGGTAAATAAAATGCACAAATAATGACATAAAGCTAACAAGTCCAGCAAAGAGTTCAAAAGAGTTCAATGGTATAATATGCATCTTATCAAAGTACCTTGCTTTGGATACAAAATCCACCAAAGACATACCTATATACATATATTCCTATAGAATTGGAATTGTCATGTCAAACGGTCCGAATTCACAAGAAAGACGCCCATATTTTGGGCACACATGCATTATGTATTCGTCTTATAACTGTAAAACAATGCTTTGACTTCGAATGTTCCCGCATGATCGATTGGGGCATGTTGTGAAAGAAACACGACTTGTGTCGCCGACGTTCAATGCTACTGTGTTTTGCCGTGGCTTCGTTTGTCTGGCTTCGGTAAAATCTTGTGCTGTGATCAATATGTGACATGCAATGGGACAAGAGCCGGAAATACCTTTTAGCGTGAGAATGTGTTACTGAAAGTCCTGTAACTATATCGTAGCGTAGAATTACCTCACAGTGAGATAACGTTTCGGCCTGTATTCCTCGAAGGGTTAGGCAGAGGTGTTCCTATAGTACACCCACATTTTGCCAGTTACACTAAGTCCCATGTGTAAATAAGGGCGAACCAATTGCCAGTTTGATGGCACAAATCCCAAGTTTTTCCCCTCTATAAGATGCCTGGTAGCGGGTGCCTGAAGACAGGCACAGTCCTAGAAACGTTAGTGCGACGATTTGGACTAGTACCTGACCAATTGGCCGGAGAAGGCAAAGTACAAAGATATTTAGAGGAATTCAAGAGAGATCTTTGACCAGCTGTAGCACAACATAGCTTAACTATACGAATCTGTCTAGGACTCTATGGTTTTAGATCTATTGCAATACAAAATCTTCTATCCCACTCTCATACGGAGAAGGCCCTAGCATTTATTAGAGCTGAAGTTAAATCATTTATTTCAATAAGACCATTAAAGAAGTATTATTTTAGTTGCCCCCTTGTCACGACTTGCTCTGTTTGATCAATGCGAGTCGGCGATTCCAAACTTATATCTATCTTCTATTATGATGTAAATAAAACTGTATGTCTAAATGATAAACTCGCGTACGGCTGGACCACTTCAGCCAATTATTTTTTTGTTATGTTTGGATAATGAGATTCTTATGAAAAAAAAACTAATAAATTTTGCGCGGAACATAACAGAAAATTTAAGAAAACTCAACGACAATTTTAACTTGACGCGTTTGACAGTTCGCGCAGCTAGTTAATTATAAACCTAAGTTTCCCTACGATGCATTACTTCGCCAATCGAAAATCGTATGAATCACTTTTTCCAATATTCACATTTTTATTATCAATATGAATGTTTCTTTCCACTCTTAATTACCTCTCAAGTCGGTTAATTTATTGTTCTGAAGGGTTCATCGCCGTGTTGCTCAGTCGATTTGTTCTAGAACCTTTGGCAACTAGTGTTGCAATGGCAACACTACGTTAAAACGTCTAGAAAGAATAATGATTCTTTCTAGACGTTTTGTTTCGATGGGTAAGGGTGATGCTATAAGCATCGCTGAATATACAGCGGATCTACCGAAACTCAGTTTTGATAAAAGTTCTATCCGTTTCTCCAGCATTTTAAATGAAAGCTCATGGCAGTTACTGTTAAACCTAGTTACTTTACAGTGCCTGGCTGTCCTATCTTGACAGATGAATTTTATGATCTTTTTCATGAATCTTTTTTAAGGCTTACTTATTTGTAAACGAATACATTGCTTAATGAGTGTGATGAGTGTGTTAATCATCAACAAATGTTGAGCAAAGAAGGAATCGTACCTAAATAATTTCAAAAAAGTTTGATTTTGGTTTTGTATGAATATTAATTACCAGAATGTATCAGGAAAAGTCATATACCTACCCACGTTTCCGCTATTTATGGCACCAATGCCTCATATCGCCTCCAGCTCACCTAAATTAAGAAATTAATCAAAATTAACAAAGCTTAGAATAATAAATTGAAAATCATTAAAATTTTAATTGAAACTTTGTCTTCCTAAAGACGTTGAAATCAATCATCAGACAGATAGCGCGGTGGGAAAAGCAATCTTTGTTCTTAATTAAAAATAAGTCAACTCGTAAATATCAATGTAGTATTTACGGTGTAAGTAAAAAATGCTGGACAATCCACACAGCATCATCTAGCCCCAAGCTAAGCAGAGCTTGTTTTATGCTTACTAGATGACTGATATACTTAATACAATACATTACATGGATAGATATTTTATTTTATTTTACATAGCAAACACCTAGAACACCCAGAACAAATATTTGTAGATCGTACAAAGGTTTGTCCCAAGGCGGGAATCGGACTCGCAACCTCCTGCGTTGCAGGCGGACCTCCGCCCGCCGCGCTACATCGGTCGTCATAGATATCTATATCTAATCTAAATATCTATACCATAAATATATAAATATCGTATAGTATAGTGAGCCTATAAGCCTGAGACAGGCTTCCTCCGTATGAGAGGGAGTAGGTAATCTACCAGCAGGCCCAGTACAGATTGACGACACGGTTGGCGCAGTGGTTGAGCCATCGGCTGCTACGCCGCGTGTTGTGGGTTCGATCCCCGCACGGAACAAATATTTGTATGACCTACAGGTAGTTGTTCCGGGTCTGGCTGTTTGTGTATGTGAGTTTAAATGTTTGTAAAGGCACCCACGATACAGGAGAAATTCCTAGTGTGGGGCAACGTTTTATTAAAAAAAAAAAAAAAAGAAAAAAAAAAAAGATTAGTGTCAGATATATTCCAATTTCTGGCTCTACGTCATGCCGGTCTCACGATGTTTTTCTTCGCCGTTTTAAGATCAGTGGTGATGAAATAACACATAGTAAATGCAGATATGTATTTCTATAAAATAATTACTTATATATTGTTTGAATTAATAACTATTTAATTGGGTATGGGAATCAGGATTATTACCTGTACCTACGTGTGTATGGAAACCACGAATTTTGAAATTTTATTTGTAGGCTAAGCTTGGTAAAACTATGTTGAATTTAAGATGTTTTTCACTAATACTTTTAGTGCAATACTTTACTTAAAACATTCGTTTTTTTTGTATACTTAAAAAGGATCCCCATAACTGTAACTGGAGTTTTGTGAAGTTAATCCTGCTAATAAATCTCTCCAGTCCAGTAAGCATAGTATTATGAAATCTTGCCGAAGCTGGTTTCAAAAAGTGAGAACTGTTAACAAGAAAACAATCAATTAGTAACGGTGACAATTTTAATAGTTAACAATTATTATCCATTAAAATAACTGCGTCGAATTCGCCGGCTGTCGTTATAAAGGCGTTTCACGCTCCATCGGTTCGCAATGGCTGGTTATAGCATTATTCATTCGATATTATTTATAGTTTGTTGTTGGTGACAGTTTTAATCTGTAGCGACATCTATGCGGCCACACACGAATTAAACTGACGTTTCCTAAATCGCGATAGACATTAAAACGTGTCCTTTTTGGCCTAGCATAGGGCCAAGTTTTTTTTATTTCTTAGTCTTTGTGTTTTTTAACGTTTGTACTACCGGCGCATGTCCCACATAAATGATTTTCTTTCCTTCTTTCTGTCTTTATTTCTCTCTTTCTTTCTTTACTTTATGTTTCTTCGCTCTTTCTTTCTTTCCATTTTCAAGCAACAAGAACCCGACAGCAACAACTATCGGGCAGTAGCTCACCAGACACAACATCCGTCTGATCGTAGGATTCACCCTATTATTGAAAAGGGAACACCACCATTGGGTGGATTAGGAACTTTACTCCCTGTTTCTCATACTCCTAAAAAGCAAGGCATTGATGGCTGTATTACATATGCATAAAAAAAATCAAATTGCTGAAAATAAAACTCATTGTTAATTTACAACGTTTTTTATTTCATTATTTTGATAGATACTCGTATCCAATTATGTTGGGGTTGATTTTCAGTCTCACCAGATTACCAGTATTTTACATGGAGCAACGGCCTATCTGACCTAAACAAACTTGTTACTGGGCGACACGGCACCCCTTGGTAAGACTGGTTGTCAAACTTTCAGGCTTATTACCCGTCACGATGTCTAATTAAAAGAATGCCATATTTTTAATATTTATACGCACCAAATTATTCAATAATCAATACTTATCTAATATTTTTGTCTTTTTTTATGTACCTAATATCTCCGCGCCCCACGTGATGAGACCATTTAATGTACCATATTTGGACAAATAAATGATTTGGACAAAGAAAAAATTTTTTTTAATAAACGAGTGACGATTTAGCCGGCAAAATAACTTCTAAAATTAAGTCACGGGAATGAAAATTGAAGAGAATGAGCTGAGTCGTTAAGTTGTTTTGCATTAGAAAGATCACGGTCAAGGCTAGTGCCACTCTTATGAGAACTGCAAAATTATTTTCTATTGACATTCAATAGCACCGATACCCTTCACTAACTAAACTTAAATGAGAGAATTTACATCTCTTTCTGACAGCTAGCTGGAGAAAAGGACGGCGACTGTGTATTGAAGTACTGAGTTAGAGATGTCAAATTCGTTCATGCCTTAAAATCGACCATGTTTTTAGTCGATGCCTTTTAAATATCAACTATGTATTAGTGTTTGGAATCTTCAGTTCAACAAAAATTGACAGCTCTTGTAAATGTTCATCCCTTTCATGTTTTATAAGAGAGAAAGAGATAAAAGTAGTCTACATTTAGTTTAGGTTGTTAACAAGGGAATCGCCGCTATTATCAAAAAACTTTTAAAGCTCGACTCAAGATATAATAGCACATGTATTTACTGCCAAATAATAAACACTTCCACAGACCTATTAGAAATCATTACGTCCTAAATAGACAGGTTCAATGTCATACAAGTTACTACCATTAATACCCCGAGGTGTTTAACATGACCAGTATAAGTAGACCTTTTGTTCTCCTCAACGAAAGTTGATAGAACTTCATTTCGAACAGAAACAGAGGTCATTAAAACCGGTTACGACTGATGATTGTGCCTCAAAACTCTTGTAACGATACTTAACTTCTACTCTGGTTATTCAAAATTGATCTCTATTTTTGTAATATTACGGTTTAACTGTGATAGGCAACACCTACGCCCAGGTGTTTGATGAGGGAAAAAAAACACAATGAGATATGATGATTAAATATTTTTTTCTAAAGTTTTATGAACGAAATTTTACTATTATGTGTAAGTAAATTACGTTTCTGAACGTGTAGGCAGTGGGATTCTTAGTTAAAGTATTCGTTTGAAATGAAATACAATTTGCTTCTAGTCCAACACTGATTTGATTACAAAAAACTAATAAATATTAATAAAAGTAATTGCGTTTTTTTGCGGTTCCACAACTACTTTTTTGCTGACGGTACTAGGCTGGTGATGTAATATCTATTCTCAGGAGCTTTAAAATTGAAATCTGAATATTGGTTACTCACATAGTAAAAAAGAGAGAAATGTGGTTTGCGATTTATAGTTAAGTTTGTATTAGTTTGTTGTCGTTGATCGCTACTGTAGAGCATGTGGTCCTGGGGTCGAATCCAGGGTTGGTTAAAGGGTATTGGTTTTTTCCATATGGAATTTTTTAGTAACAGCCCGGAGTTGAGATTTGTACCAGCTTGAAAGCAACTAGGTTCACTCTCTATTATGTGAGATATAACAAAAGCCCAAGTTACTCCTTAATACATCGACTATGTGTCGATGAAAGTCCCGTCTAAATCGGTTTAGCAGTTTCGGAGATTATCTCGAACAAATAGACAGACATACAAACAAATAATATTTTTTTTTTTTGGTAAAACTGCCGTCTAAACTTTTATACGAGTATGTATGCGTTAAGTATTAAACTATTCTTTTGACATTACTAACAGACACTTCAATTTTATTTACTTGTAAATTTCCACAAACACAGAATAAAAACTTCCATTATTAATATAGTTGTTACACTCATAACTTTCGCCCGCCTCATCCTAGATTGTTAAATTGTCTACAACTAGGCTGTAATCAGCAAGATGGCTTCCCCACTGCATCCCACTTACCATTAACTTATCCGATGGTTCCACGTTTTATGGGAAATGAAGCCATAACGTGTAGTCTTCTGCGGTTTGTAGAGATGTAGCAGTGATGGGTTTACATCTTTAATAGGTGGCATGTCAGCTGAGCCTTGGTTTTTCGACTGCATGGATGATTCCGAGTTTTCAAAAAGAGAATGGTCTCATTTCATTTCCCTGTGTTCCGTTTTCTTTCAAGCCATTGACAATTTTATTTTGGTGCTTGCTGAAATCTTCGTTTAATAATACCAGCTTATTATTGTCTAATAACTCTTTTGATACGGAGAAGGCATTGATTACCACGCTTGCTTAAGGCGGATTGGCGATTTCAGACTTATATTGAGTATAAAATCAGGGTTCACTATGTTTTCTTTCCCCGATGTCAGTGATGACCAAGACTTACTATAAACTACATATGAATTAAAAAAATCCTACTAGGTACTGGTCTAGATTTACAATCAAACCTACAATCTCGTGCAGAAGTGGCGACGCCGTAACCACTGGACCATCACGACCTGTAAATCTTTTTTATTTCTTGTAATATTATTTCAAGACATCTTTTGTCACATTTGCACTTGATGTTGTGTCTCTCAAATGAAGTTTTACCTATATTTCAGCGCAGAAACATAAAATTTATGGGGTCTACCCTTTATAGCAGAACTTTTTATGTCATAATATTAATTAGCATAACAGTGCATAGCATAAACTTCATTTCGCAGAAAATCGTTCGGCATACACTCATTTATAATACATTCATATTGCAGAAAGTTCACTGTCAGAATCGTCTTTTGGCATAATTTTGTAAGTCAGAATCATCTTTAGGCATAAATTTCATATCCATAATAATTAAAAAGTAGAACCATCATATTGCAGAAAGTTCACTGTCAGAATCGTCTTTTGGCATACATACATTTCATATCGATAATGCAAACATGCAAACAAGCTTACACCATGCATGCATCAAGCATGTAGCATGCAAATATGCAAAACAGCACACACCATGCATGTATGCATCAAGCATGTAGAATGCAAACATGCAAAAAAGCACACACCATGCATGCAGCATGCAAGCAAACATGCAGCATGCAAGCAAGCATGCAACATGCAGCAGGCATGGTTTCTGTCACGGCTCCGGCGCTGCGGGGCTCCGGCGGTCCCACGCAAGCTTCTCGTCGCAGATGGTTGTAACGCTCACCACAGCAGCTTCGCACCTACGCGGGCTTAAATTACACTCTAGGGGTAGGGCAGACAAGACTACGTGCAGTCGGTTTTGCAGCGATTCGGTTCTGTCACTTCACTAACTTTTGTAGTACAACATATTGACTTTTCAAGACAATATTTTAGTGAAATTATTCCAAATAATCGTCGCTCTAAATAAACGTTATGTGAAACGAAATTATGCGAAATTAAGCTTTGCCAAAAGTAATAATGCCAAATAAAATTCTGCCATCTTAAAAGTATGCCTTTGTAAATTCGGACGTATAAACATTCGGCCAAACAATAATTATATTAAATGATTTTTATGCCATATATATATTCGTTTAAAGAAGATTATGCCAAGTGTGTTATGCCAAATAAATTTCGGAGCATCAAAATTCTGCCAGATAGAGGGAACCCAAATTTATGAGATTGCCATGAAATAATTTGTATTAGTTTTGCCTTTCATCGTAATGCAGAGTTAATTTCAAATTGAATCATATTATCAGATCTAAAGCCAGATACCGCCAGTGTGGTCTTCCATAAACACATAAAAGAAGATCAACCAACAGATGCGAATCTATTTACCGAGTTCATAAGCAATAACAGTCATAATTAACGGGTCATCCATTATCTACTGTCTAATAAATACCAAAACTTCCGTTCCCTTAGGATAGTTACCCACAATCACAGTTCAATCTATTTCATCTACTTACCCTAAGGCAGGCCACAAACTATTGTTGTACATGTTAAGCTTGGCCCCGATTGATTCGTAAATATCCGCACTCTATAATTACCGTGTGTAGTAATCACAATCAATGAGTGGTTCGAACTTCAAAGATTAAGTGTATGGACGATACAGATGGCAAAAAATAACTAGGCTAGGCATAATTTTTCCATCTTCTTCGTAGTTAGTTTTCGGTTACGGGGTGAATAGAACTTTGAGTATGTGGCATTGACACTTGAAACGTATTTTAGATATTTGGTTACCAACGTTTTTATTTGGTAACTTAGCGGCTGTTTCGAACAGTGATATCATTCAACTAAAGCGAAGCTGTTGGACACTAAACTAAACTGTTAGTTTGTTTAGTAACGTCATCCAATCAACGTCGGCTGTCGCTAAAAACTTTTGGTACTTTTGGTTACTGCCGTTTTTCTTTGGTCACTCAGTTGCGAAAGAAGCAGCTGTTTCGAACAGTGATATCATTCATTTAAAACAAAGCGATTGGGAACTACACAGAATATTTAATCCGTTTTGCAAAGTCATCCGATCAACGCCGGCTGTCGCTGAAAGCCAGCGCTGTGGCTCTGTGTCAGTAGCAGCATTAAGCTGAGCGATGACCGTTTTATGCGGCATATTTTCCACACTTGTATTTTTGTCATTACGAACTTGTTCTTTAATTCTTATGCGTCAGGTTGAGAACGAATTTATTTTCATTCTTTCTTTCTAATGTTGGATTGTATGTTATTTCTACGAGCGCAATATGGCGTCTTTTCCGCCTTCAAGACCACACGGCACGATCTACGTAGCTTATCGTCTGAAGATATTCTAGCAATTAACGAAGCAATATTGCATATCCTTTCTTCGACATTCACCACCGGCGCCACGCTGCAGGCCTAAACTAATTAATTCCTAGACCAATACTTACTTTATCATTACCATAAATATCAGTTGTCTCTGCAGAACCTACTCTGCATTTACAATACTTGCTCACACGGCCGCAGAAACGATCGCAATCAAACGAAATGGAACAAGAATATAACGAACTTACCGATCTAAATTCAACACAATACTGTTTGTTTAACCAACTACCAGTACCTTACTGTTTTAGTTAATACAATAGACAATGTAATCGTGTAAAACAAGTAATGGATATCTCACAAAGATATTGATACGAAAATCGTGATACAAAACGTTTATTGATATAGTTCGTAATGGAATTTTATTATTATAATTGATATCTTTGAAAGCGATTCGTGATTTACGAATTAGGTATAATTGTATGGGTGATGGGTATTTCTGATTGATCTTCGTGGTTCTAGTAATTTAAAAGGTTAAAGAAAGTGATTATTAGAATGTTAGTAAAGTGCGTCAGGATATTTAAAATAAGTCTGGGTTCCGTAGCCAAATGGCATAAACGGAAACCTTTCAATTTCGTCCTCTCCGTGTATCCATCTAGATGTCATACAGCCATTTTACTCGTAGAGTTTTAGCACTATATCGACGCAATTTTGATGAAAAGTGTATTATATGTACCGCTTAGCCGGTGCCATACAAGCAAACGAGGGAAGGAAAAAAATAGTGCACAAGGGTATGGGGTATTGTTGAATCCCATGATTAAAAAGCTTATATGGTGTTTGATATATGGGATATTTTCGGTTAATACCGCATAATACTAACTTATACTGGGCACAGGTAAATTAATCCCGAATGTGGAACCCTTAACTGCGCATGTTACGACTCACACTTGGTCAGTATTTTTTCAATAATGAATACATACATTCCAAGCTAGCAATTTGCGGTGGAATATGAAAAGTTCCATGACACACACGTTGTTGGGGATCTTCATAACAAGTTGCATAATTATTAAGATTTTTTGTAATATTTAAATATGATGAAGATATCAATACGTTTAGGTATAAGTTTCCAATGTCAACATGAGCTTTTTAATAAACGCAGTTGACAGTAATGTATGTGATATGGTGGTTATAAGTACAAAAAGAAAAACAACTTAAAAATAATTGTCTGTCAGTTTCTTCCGGCTAATCTCCGTAACGGCTAGACCGTTTTGATGGGAAATTCTCAGGAAGAAAGATAATGTTCAGGATTAATTTTTATTTTAGAAAAAGGATTAGGGTTGCGCAAGTAAATTAACACATTTTTGTTAAAGTCCACGAGGCCGAAGTAGCGGGTAGCTAGCTAGTTGGTATAATATTTTTTGAAAGAAAGAAAGAAAGAAAAAACATTTATTGAGCACAGGCTCAGGCACACAAAGACACAATACTAAACATAGAAAACAAAAAAATAATAAAAAATAAACAAAAAATGAGTAACAAGAAATACATTAATAATAAATATACGAGTAAGTATACATATATTATTATGTGCCTTACGGCTGCGCTAAAAAGTCTGTCTGTTATAATTTTTAAGATAAATATAACAGACTATTGTAAACGTGTCTATGATACAGGAGAGGCTTATTATTCCCAACATAAATCTAACAAGCCAGCACCTTTTAAACAAGACATGACCTTTGTTTTCCAAAACTCTTTGGTTTATTTTTAATTATTAACTTAATACGTTTATTGTACGAGTAATTTTTCAAACAAGGTTGGTTATTGTTTTAAATTATTTTACAGCATGCTTCCTGCCATTCTTAATTTAAAACAGTCATGTTACCTTTTCCTATATTGTATGCCGTTAAGTTTATCGTGTGAAATGCGAAAGTTATTAATGCTTACGTTAGTTCACTCAAAGTTTCTGTAATTATGTTTTGTCCAACGCCATACGCAGTGATATATCGTTTCCGATCGTCATTTACTTAATACACTCGTGGTATGCTGGCTTGACGTTCTCACACTTGTGGCTCGTGCCGAGAAACTGTAGTAAAAGTTCTTGACCACTGATTAGTCTCACATTTAAGAAACAGCTATCATTACTCTTCCACCTGCCCGCTATTATGATGGACTTGATTAACCAGTAGCGTCATGGTGTCAAATTCGTGGCTAGTTTGCCATTGATACGCTAATAAGTAGATCACTTTTCCAACCTTTTCTGATTTGTTTTTACAAAGACTGAAGCATTCTCTATACCAGACGCTGTTGTTGTATTTAAAGACGGATGGATGGGATAACCATGTCTTAGCTAGAACAGTAACATCAATTTGATTGAATACACAGAAATAGAAATCGTCGACTAAGAAAGAAACAGAAAACATGTTCATTTGCCACAGAGGTTGTGAATATTATACTAGAACTAGTTAAAATAAACAACATCAAAAACTTGTTTAGTTTACGTCAGGTACACATAACTATTTGCTCCGTGCCGTGAAGGTTCCCGCAAATAGGTGTGTTGCGACAATGCGACACGATTTTGCTATAGTATTCGTAGAATAATGTCTATGAAGAAACACGTGACACTATTTGCTATGTGCTTACGATAATCACCCGGTTTTACTTCTAATTGAAGCACAGTACATTATGTTTTCAAGATTTCCACCATTATTTGGTCAGGTAAATAAATAATGCTCGACAATCCACACAGCATCATCTAGCCCCAAGCTAAGCAGAGCTTGTGTTATGGGTACTAGATGACTGATATACTTAATACAATACATTTCTTAGACAGATATTTTTTTATACATAGCAAATACCCAGAACAACTAGAACTACTCTTTGTAGATCGCACAAACATTTGTCCCAAGGCGGGAATCGATCCCGCAACCTCCTGCGTCGCAGGCGGACCTTCGCCCGCCGCGTTACATGGGTTGTCATAGATATCCGTATAAGATCAAAAAAGGTTTTCAAGGCCACAACCATAACATCATACTGGATCTATGAAAGAATTTTAATACTATTGAGTGTGCTATTAGATTTTACGACTGTCTCACAATATTATTAAATACATAAAAACACTTTCCATATAAATGATCTTCGAGTTGTCGTGTGAAGTTAAATACTGCATATTGTTCACTAAGGTTCTTAATATCATATTCAGAGCTGGGTGTCAGGAATACTCCTTGAAAGAGGTTGTATTGAAATTAAAGATGGACTCCAATGCTAAAGGTAACCAAATAGGAAATAAGTTGTTTCTCAAGTGAGTGAATGTAATTCTTTTTGGGAAATAAAGTTCTTAAATCTTTAATCTTAAACGGCGGTCGCTTGGTTCTTTAGATCATCATCCTCCTGTCCTTATCCCAATTTATTTTCAGTCTGCACATCATTCCTTTTTCAACGATACACCATCAGGTGTCATCTTTGTAGTGTCCAGACTATCGTCTGTATCTGTTCTTTAGATATGGAACCAAAAGTGTGCAAGTTTCGGTATTACGCAATTAATATAGGTTTACTATTAAGTGTGATGTAATCAAAATTAGCCTATTGTCGAAATCTGCAATACTGGGTCTGTTGGCATCTTGATAACAATTCACGTAAGTATTGTGACTCTCTGGTCAACTACGAGTATATTTGATGATACTCTTTACACAGAACGAATTTATCAAGCTTATGTTCCAATATAAACTTAATCCCTCTTACCCTTACCCCTAAATTAATAAAAGGGTAGTAAAGTCATACAAAAAAAACCTCAAAAAATGTGTGGTAAATCTAAAATGCATGGTTTTTCAATAAGATCTCTTGTTCTTAAACTTACTTAAACTTCTCTTGTACTTAAAACAATTTTACCTAAATTAACCAAACTTAAGATAAATGGATGTCGGTAACAAATTGTATTTTAACATAATTAGATAAACAGTGGTTCCCAAACTAGGTGGCCGTGGCGGCGCTTGTATCTTAAGGGCCCGTTAAATAAAAAAAACACTTAATAGTTATTGATGTGAAAAGGGACAGTAATTAAAATTAAGTACCTATTAGGTACTTAGTATAATTTTGTAAAGGTAAGAGTCAAACAAGATTGAAAATGAAAAATAATTTTATGTAGGTAATACTAGCTGTGCTCCACGGTTTCTCCTAAGGGTCGTAGCGTGATATTATAGTCATAATAGCCAATAATCTTCTTCAAGAATTTGAAGATTTTTTCTAATCCGCGTTCAAACAAAAACACTTCAGCTTTATTCTATTTGTATAGATTTAATAATGGTGTGTGATTGTATAGATGTGTAAGTGGGGTGCGTTTATTGGAGCCACGGTATCATTTAGCGGCACGGTTGGCGCGGTGGCTGAGCAATCGGCTGCTACGCCGCGTGTCGTAGGTTTGATTCACGCACAGAACAAATATGTGTATGGCCTACAGGTCATTTGTTCAGAGTCTGGCTGTTTGTGTATGTGACTTAAAAAAATAAAAGACTGGTAATTATTAACTGATAATTTTCGACCGCCTCTTAGTCGACATGTCAGCGTTTCCTAGGCTTCCCACGGCCATGATGTCAGTCTTCTGGCTCCCACAGGGTGACAACTCTGGCTTGTTTGTCCTGATGCATTCCACACTCGAAAAGTTACCTACTTTTCACTAACTGTTAGCGATTTGAGAGGCAGCTACTAAACACAGCTTTCCTTATCCTTGACTGGTGTAACCACATCATTTCAAACAATGACTGGCTCACATCTAATGGTCTAGAGGTGAAAGCAGAAACTGTTTGACGTGGGAGTTATATGTTAAAGCTGTTCTGATGTGGTTTACTTGTAAACAAAATGGACATTTTTGAAATGTTACATGTAGAATTGAATATGTGGTTTGGTGGTAGCGGCTATCCATAAACTGTACCATTGAATTGAAATTCAATCATGGTTCATTCTTTTAGACCAAAGCTTGCCATGAATACCTTAGAGACTTTGGTGTTTTCAATCTATAAGCAAGTATAAAGACACGTTCTGATGGATAAGACAAAATTGCATCGTTGGAAACACTCAGAGACACAGAAAAATTGTTAAAATTACTAGATTTTCACTTGTTTCAACCACTGTGGCTGAATCATATGCAGTGCTATAAACAACGAATGGAGAGCGGGTCCCAAAACTGAGCTTGCCTTCAAGAATTCGTTATTGTGACAGCCACGAAAATCGACACCTGGCGTTTACATTACTTTTAAATAAAACACAAAATTTCTCCCAAGTGCGACTGTTCAGCGTGAGGTCCTAGGTTCGATACCCAGGTCGGGAAGTGTAATAAGTTTTTCCAATAGGATTTGTTTCATTAGCAGCCCGGGGTCTGGATTTGTGCCCGGTTGATGGCAATAGGCTCACCCCCTATTACATGGGACTTAAAAATAACTGGTGAAATGTGAGTGTTACTATAGGTGCACCTCTGCCCAATCCATCGGGGAATATAGGCACGATGTTAAGTTATTTTTTATGTTATGATATAAAATTCCTCTGCTTAACTAATCTTTAAAAAAATCAAAGATTATTAGCTTATTTAACATGCGATTTATTGGGTTTAAAATAAGTTAATTATACGAGAAATCAAGCGTAGATTTCTTCATAAATTAACCGCCAGTCCGTCTAGTAACCGTAGTTGTACGGAGAAACTCTACAAACATAATAAAAATTTTAATCCCTCGTTGTAATATGGACTCTATGCTGATGGAATTACAGTGTATAATAGTGTGTTTAATTTTGACCGATTGTAAGAATCTGTGTGGAACGTATGAATATATTTCACGCTAAGATATTGGGGACTGGGGCGATGTATACCGTTTATTACTGTATGCTCAGTAACCATTATTTCTGTTAATATAATAAAAATGTTTTTGTAGCGAACATCATTTTCTCGTGTGGCTCACTCGCCGGAAAATGTTTATGTTCGAAGTTCTTACTGCTTTTGTAATTATAATTGGGTCAATAAGACAAGAATCGTACTTTATAATTTAGAATAGGCGTAGTATTATCGCTAAGTGTTTTATGATATTAAAAATCCGATAGTCAAAATCACTTTTTTTTTTAGTTAACGTTCCCCCACACTATGAATTTCTCCTTTATCGTGAGTGCGTTTACAAACATTCAAACTCACATACGCAAACAGCCAGACCTGTAAGAACTATTTGTGGGCCATACAAATATTTGTTCCGTACGGGGATCGAAACTACGACATGCAGCGCACCAATCGCTCAGCCACTGCGCCAACCGTGCCGTCAAACTCAAAAATCAGCTTTACATCTGCCATTAAAAACGAGTATAGGCTTGTCATACCCTCGTATAAAGTAGTACCAGATGGACAAGGAAATTTGTAAGGAAATACACCCGTAAATGGCTTAACAGTTTTTACGCAGCACCGTCTTCCTGTCTATTAGTGACAACAACTGGTGATCAAGTCACCATGTTTGTCAAATCAATTGATCCCAGTCATTTCATCTCAGAATTGTAATTGAGAAGTCCACATAGGTAGGTAATCAAAACAAATCAATTATTTCTTTGCAAACATAGGTTAGTACAGAGGCCAGCACATCAAGCTACTTCAAATGTGTCAAATTTCTTTAGTAGGTTTTTAACTTTATTACAAAAGAATAACGTTCATGTTCAATTGGGAAAATCGGACAGTTTGGGGTAGCTTGATGTGCTGGCTTGATGTCCATAATAATAGTGGATGCGCCGCGTGTTGTGGGTTGGATTCCCGCACGGAACAACTATGTGTATGGCTTACAAGCAGTTGTTACAGGTGCAGGGTTGGTGGTTGTTTGTGTATGTGAGTTTAAATGTTTGTAAACTCACCCACGACACAGGAGAAATTCCTAGTGTGGGGCAATCAATAAAAAAAAAAACTTTGTCAGGAACAAGTGTCTGCATGTTCTGAAAACGAGTTCGTATAATATTTTGCTCTTAAAAAGTCCTGTCCATGTATACTGCTTTCTTAATACAAGGTTAGCTCGTAACGGTTTCCTTTTCCAATTTCCTCACCCTACTCTTCTACCCTTCTATCATACGTCTTGCTATTTTCTCGTATATGCGTGTTGCTGTCGCAAAGAATCAATTTTTCTTTTTTTCTTCGGCTCTGATCACCACAGTACAAAAGTCGTGTTATCCCATATGTAAGTCACAGCGTACCGTAGTGTTGTCGTCACTCGTGTCCCGTTATCGTCCACATGGCACGCTCGTTCTTTCGCACTGAACGAGACGGCTGTGTGATGACAACAAAACTTTTCGAATGTCCGATGTTTTGATTACCGATACGAAGTCTCGATTGAATACGATATGATGAATCGGCAATGATTACCGCGACGATTGAAAAGCGGACTGTTAATTGAAAGGTCGCAAGATTGAACCCCACAGAACTTTAGCACGATTGACGTAAATCCATTCCGAGCACATAGTTCAGCTTAATTAACCGAAAATAGAAATATGAGTAAATTTGCAAATCATATTGGCAATGTTGTTATTGATTAGCCAATCAGCAAAATTGGCAGTATGATTGACTACCCAGGGTCTCCCGGATGTATATAAATATCTTTATCCAGCTGACTTTTAATTCGTTAATCCTGTATGGGTTAAAGTACCCATATGTGCTACCAACATATATGAAAAATTATTTGCTGTTCCATACATTATGTTCGCATAACTTGACAAGATATAGGGAATGGCCGATAAATTTTGTTGCAATTTCAGATTCGATCCCATATTAGAAATTATGTATATTCTTTAGTGTTTTTACTCCCTGTATGTTTTTTTTGGTAGTAGTTGTATTAATGGAAGTCAATTGATATGGTTACCGATACATTATGGGCTATTTTTGTAGTGCTATTCTTTAATATGTGGGCAGGGTTGGGCAGTATTTGAATAACTTGTAATTAAAATACAAATACGTATTTGGTATTTGTATTTCAATTACTTGCATAAAATGTAATTTGTAATTCGTATTTCAAATACCTAACGCCGAGGTATTTTGTAGTTAATATTTCAAATACTTATGGCTTCAAAATACATTTTAACACAAAAACGTTTAACCTTAATTTAGCGATCTTATTAATTATAATTGAGCAAGTTTTATTCATACTTCAACAATAGGCTGTTTGTCTGACACTACATTTAAAAATCTAGTGTTCATGAAAGAAAACTCTGGTTTTACTGATTTATCTTCTTTTACTCTACTTTTTGGTTCGGCTCGGCTTGATTACTGTACTGTTGTATTTCAAATAATAATAGCTAAAATACTGTATTTTGTATTTATATTGCAAATACACTACGCAAAGATATTTTGTATTTCGTATTTTAAATACTTGCAAGATAGTATGTTGTAATTTGTATTTCAATTATAGCAAAGCATGTATTTTGCCCAGCCCTGTCTGTACATATGTGTAGGTACTTGTTTGTTTTGACACACTGTTGCATAGTGCGCTGTGACTTTTTGTTTCGGGTAGCGGGTACCTTTCAGACACTTATGTACCTACATCATATTATGCAGCCGGAGCTTAACTGCACTTATGCACTTTCGCACTGTTTCTAAGGCGTACCTTGTTACTAACCGTTCCCCTCCCTCCATTGTACAAAAATGTCTGAATGGTCCATTGTTATCCACTTACAACATATTAACGTGTTTTGCTCTTATGTCCGTACATTCTCTGGTAATAAGTACATCACCTTAACAGCAAACATTCTGTAGTCGGTAACTGTGCATGTTCTGAAAGTTTCAGCCACGTTTTTTTTTTTAATTCGTTTAGTCTCGGTACATCATCATCCTCTTGCCCTTATCCCAATTTATTTGGGTTGGCGTAGCATGGCTCCTGCTCCTATACATGTCATCCGTCATTCCAATAGTCACCTCCTATCCAGCCCTTTCATCTTTTACACAATCTATACATCGCTTCTTCAGTTTTGTTCTACTTTTATGACCATCTTCATTCATTCTGAAAACTTTCCTCTATCCTCATTTATAAGGGTAGGTTACATGTACAAAATATGTTAACATCAAATGAACAGTGCAGTGCTGTCCTAAAATTCTTAACGTATTCAAAGAAGCATGTGTCTAGTCTGTAGTAAAGGCAATTATTTTCTGTATGAACTACTTCTAAAAATCCTAATTAACTATGATTGCGTCTACCATCCTTTTCCCAACTTTGATAGGGGTGACCCTATCAATATGACCATATTCCAGTCTAATGGGATGCTGCTAAATACCAGTATTTTATATGGAGCGACTGCCTTTCTGACTTCCACAACCTAGTTACTGGGCAACACGATACCCCTTGGTATAACTGGTTGTCAGACTTTCGGGCTTTTGATTACCCGTAACGACTGTCAAAGATCTACAGTCGGAACCAACGGCTTAACGTGCTTTCCGAGGCACGAAGGAGTTTTGATATAATATGAACGAGGTTGAGGTCGAGGTCAGTCTGTAGAAGAGTGACCTATTCCACAGACTGACCTTGACAAGCGGAGCTTACCTTTCGATCAGCTTTTGTTTTTATTTAGCCACGAGCTATCTTATACTAATTAGATAATCACCACATTAATATGTCACAGCAGCACCCAACAAACAAATCGATATTCTTATCTCGAGTTCCATAGCCAACAAACTTTCGACAAAACGAGATTCTCTCACGAATTCGGCCAATCGATAATCGATATCAATATATCTTTGTTTACCTTATATCGGTTTCCTGAGAATTAGAAAGTTGTATCGAAAACTATTGTATTACAAACAGTTGTAGCTGGTACCGCTATTAAAAAGTTGATGATTCTCATCTCAAATGGTATTTTGGCAGTGTAAGATGAATTGCTGATTATTTCTGAGTAAAGAAAATCGTTTCTGTTCAAGAATGCGATATCATTTCACGTAAGTGTCATCATCATCCTGCCCTTATCCCAATTTATTTGGGGTCGGCGCAGCATGTTGTCTTCTTCCATACATCTCTATTTGCCGTCATCTCAAGGGTCACCTCTTTTCTTGCCATATCATCTTTCACACAATCCATCCATCTTTTCTTTGGTCTTCCTCTACTCATTTCGCGGATATTCGGTTAATGGTTTAGTTACGAAACAAATGCAACTTATTGTTTACAAGAGGCTTGCACTATTGTATAACTGTGCTACGCATAAATAGGTTTTCACATAAACCTGGAATTCAATTGCAGACGTATCAGGATACTGAATTCGAACAATAGATCGTGCATCTTCGTCAGTTTATGACAAAGTTCCTTACTTTTCATTTGCATTGAGGCTTTTCATTTTGTAGGCGCCAAGTTAGTAATCACCATTATTTTCAACATGAGTTGGCACAAATGCACTATGTCTGGCTAGAAAGAGATGGATCTATAAGAGACGAGAAGCACTATCCCTTTTTCACAACGGAACAACAATGGCTTTAGCACGGCATAGAACGGACTCTGTTCACTTTTATATCTTTTTTTGTAGTGATTGGTTGTTTGCCGTTGTTCTTAACTGAATAAGTACTTATGACAAGTAGTTAATTGCTTTCAATGGGCTACACCAATGTACTTAGCTGCAGTTCAAGATACTTAAGTTTTTATAAACCATAACCCTTGGGTACCTCTCTTACTTGTTGATGATTGCAAGGAGTAGTATAAATCTTTCTTTGTATTTTGTTCCATTATGTACCCACAGCTGAGGTCATACATATGTATAAGAGTCTACACCGCATCGATCTTTTTCCACTGAACTAAACTGAATGTCAATGTGGCTTACGATGGTACACACTAATATACTATGTTACTGAAGAAAATTCTTATCTATACAAATAGGTCTACTAGAAATTTGGAAACTGCACCTGTGCCTAATAGAAGACTTACTGTCTATATCTTTTGTTTTTTTTTCGTTTGTATGATTGTGTTTTTTTTTGTGGTTTATTCTTTTGTTTTATCGGCCTATATTTAAAAAAATAATACAAAAACAATCTAACCGAACCTTTATAATTGTTCCAGGTAAACCATCCCATTCGGACCGTGTGCAGTGAATACATAGATATTATGTGCAGTGACGCTATACACTTCGACTCGAGGGACAGACGGTGACAATTGTGTTGTGAATACATGTCAGTGAGTTGTGGATGATGATCGTTTGGCGAACGAAGAACACTAGTCGTCGGAAATACGGGGGCTGGTAAGTGTCTGACGAGTCATTAATCATGGTCTTCATTAACAGTAACGTATGATTTATTCTCGTCAAAGAAATCGTGCTCACTAAACATCTTAGCTTGTGGATTTTGCACGCCGACAGTTCAATGAATTGGACAACCTTAGCTCTCGTACCCTGGATTCATACGAATTTCTAGATTTTTTCTAGATTCATAGAAATACGATGGCTTTCTGTAAAAAGAACTGGCAGAAATGCCCGTGTGTTTCTTTTGTCGTCGCTACTATTATAATCGCACTGGTGCACTTATAGTAACACCCACATTTCGCCAGTAATGTTTAAGTCCCAAGTAATAGGGGGTGAGCCTATTGCCATCAACCACCCAATATGTGCCCACATCCAAACTCCTGGCTGCTACTGAGGAATTCCTAACGAAAAATCCCAATATCACATTGCTTGACCCGTAATCGAACCCAGGACCAATGCAGTTAATTTCAGTCGGTTTTGTTGTAAGATCATACTATATTATTATGATTTCGACTGTATACTAAATTGTCAAGACGAATTTCCATAAAACATTTGTACACTGTTTGCCTATAAACACTCCGTGCAATGCAATTAAAAACTCCAGTATTCATAGACATAAAATCCCCTACCAGCAGCTACGGGGAATCCCGTACTGTACAGTGTGACTATTGACAGTCAAGCACACGACGGATACAGCCGCACGGCTTATCCGTAATTACAACAATAATTGCTGGCGTTGAAGTATGCCGTCGAGTTCCCAGTAGCAGCACTAGAATAGGAACTCTCCATCCTTTCCCACGGACGTCACTTGCCAGGGGATATTGCCAGTAGGATGGGTGAAAGCTTCCACCTGCGAATTAATATCTGCTGCGAAAGCAGCTGTTGAGTGGGGTGTGAATAATGAAACAGCCATAGTTATTAATAAATGGGGCAAGAGAGTGGCGAATATTAGGCCAGGCAATACTGTTGTAGTATTTGGAATATCTAGTAATCATACGATTGAGGATTTAAAAGAAACTTGGTTACTATATTTGACGACCGATGTGGCGCGGCGGGCGATGGTCCGCCTGCGACGCAAGAGGTTGCGGGTTCGATTCCCGCCTTGGGACAAATGTTTGTACGATCTACAAATATTTGTTCCGGGTGTTCTGGGTATTTGCTATGTATAATAAAAATATCTATCTATGTAATGTATCGTATTAAGTATATCAGTCATCTAGTACCCATAACACAAGCTCTGCTTAGCTTGGGGCTAGATGATGCTGTGTGGATTGTCCAGCAATATTTATTTATTTAATATTTATTTTATTTATATTTACGGTAGGTAGGTAGTGTACGTGAAACTATTTTATGTTAAGACCTTAATGTACCATACACTCAGAAATAAATGAATATTATTATTACAATAAAAACCATTTTCAAAAGACAAAGAATGAAACTTAATGAAAGGGATAATGAAAAGTATGACGGTACGGTTGGCGCAGCAGCTGAGCGATTGGTTGCTGCGCTGTGAATCCGCGAGGAGTTGTTCTGGGTCTGGCTGTTTGTGTATGTGAGTTGAAATGTTAGTAAACACAACCACGATTCTGGAGAGATTCCTAGTGTAGGGCAACGTTTAAAAAAAAGAAGTAACTGAAAAAAGAAGAAGAATTGAATAGTAAAAAGAGCTTTCATATGACGGCACGTTTGACGCAGTGGCTGAGCGAATGGCTGCTGCGCTGCATGTCGCCGTTGCGGTTCCAGCATGGAACATAATATATTTGTATGGCTTCCAGGTAGTTGTTCCAGGTCCGGCTGTTTATGTATGTGAGTTTGAATGACTGAACGCACCCACGTATTGAAAAAAAAGAAAGAAAAAAATGAGTTTTTCAAATTACGTTTTTCATGCTCCGTCATGAAAAACGTAATTTGAAAAACTCATTTCTTCTCAATACTAGATCGAGCAAGTATAAATTCCAACAAGTAAAATAAACGCAATGATACATTAACCACAGGATGTTGTAATTGACTAGAAATAATCCGACATGGTCCAGAGTATAAACATAATACTAATTAACCAATTGAAAATAATCTTTCAATGTGAATCAATAAGATAAATTGTAAATGCGTTCTCTATCTTTATTACACTACCTTATTAGTAGATACAGCATGTTTAAAACGGATACTAAGTGGAATTAGATCAGCTGTAATTGATGCTTTTGTTGTTTTATCACTGCCCGCTTGTAAATAGTCATTGCTGAACAAGTGACTATGAGAAATAAGAGCCTATGGTTATGTTTTGGAAGTAAACTTGGTAAATTCTTTTTAATTGTAATCTGTGGAGAACGTAGTGGGTAGCATAATTGGTTAAAATGTATATTTAAGATAATATTTCTATATCTTAATGCTACTGTTTGTTTTTCCTTAAATAAAAAAAAATAAAAAAACACCTCTAAGTGGTAATCATCTGCCTTGCCTTTTTCCTAAGTTATGGTCGGCTTTCAGTCTTCCAAAACCCAGTTACTGGGTATCATAATACCCTATGGTATGACTGGTTATCAGACTGTCGACGGAATACCCATAACGACAGTGAAAGATGTATAAATGACAAACGGGACCACAGGATTAACGTGCTTTCCGAGGCATGGAGGAGTCTTGATATGACTGTAATGTATGGTCACCCATCCACGGATTGACTTCGGTAAGCTAGCTACCTCAGATCGAACCGTGCAGCTGTTATTATTTAGCCACAAGCACCTCATGAAGAGTGATATTATAAACACACAAATTAAAGCTACCATTTGTAATATATATTTTGGTTAGATTTCCAAAGATTAAAAAAAAATGGTTATTCAGTCCAACAGCAACAACATTTGTTTGATGCTGAAATATTTTGATCGTTATCATAAATCATAATTTCCGCTTGCTTTCCCTTATGTGAAACTGATCTCGGAATTCTACAATCCATTTAAAATCGAACATGTTGAATAATTTATTTCACGTGTAAATGTAGCTTTCAATTGCAAAATGATTGGTAATAGTATAACTCAATTAAGGCTGAAGCCCCTGGCTAGCACCTAGAGATCGGTGTATCAACTTAGTGCTAATAAAGTCCTGTACACACGGCATGGGTCTCGCGATAAGCCTTTAATTTACTTTGTTTTATTAAAACCTAGACGGACTTTCTGTTTACCCTGTGTCCTAATATAAGCGATTGTTGATCAAAAGGTTAGTGACGATCGCTTATTCGCGCGAAT
This sequence comes from Phlogophora meticulosa, assembly GCA_905147745.2. Lineage (NCBI taxonomy): Eukaryota > Metazoa > Arthropoda > Insecta > Lepidoptera > Noctuidae > Phlogophora > Phlogophora meticulosa. The sequence continues at coordinate 5,207,607 of LR990528.1, read as the reverse complement.
ACGTACGTACATACGTGTAAAAAAACGATACTTCTCGTTGGATATCTCGCTATTATTTTTTAAAATATCGATACAGTTGGGATGTCGGCAATTTTAAGAATTAACGACATTTACGATACTTTTCAACTTACTAATTAGTAGGCTGTGTTGAGATTTCTTCTCCTATGTCGACTTAAGTATTGAACGTAAAAATTAATACATACCAATGTCACTACAATTCTGTGTAGGTACTTGCCACAAAAAATATTTATCTCTCTAAGGTTTTTATTTAAAAGTCAAGAAAATAAAAACATTCATGAATCCCATCTTTTCACCAACCATATACGTCAAAAACTTCGAAGGCATCCGATATCATTAAGTAGTAGTTACCTCTATTATATCTCCATCCTTAAAATACCGCCACAGGGCGTCCCAAGTTAGCAATCTAGTATGATACGACATCACGCGCCGTATCCGACTGCGCGAGGCCCGGTCGGCACGATCCCGTGCGTATAACAAGAATTCCTAATTTGAAATTATCTGTTTCCTGCTAATGTCTCCTGTGCATTTACGATGTCATGTTCCCTGCTTTACAATAACGCTGTGGGGTGTTTCTTGACTCGAAATTTTATTCCAACAAAATGTTACACGCTGGTTTTAGTACGTGGGAGATAGACAATGTACAGTCAACAAAAGTGTTTATTAGGCAAGAAGTATCCTTGCACTGCTCATGCAATAATGGCAATATTTATCACCATTTTACTATTGTTATACGAGTTAAATGTAAATAAAAGTTCATGTGTGTTCAGAAAAGGCCTTTTTAGAAACAGAAAAGACATGAGCATTAAGCACCACGCATGCTTGCTTGTGATTTCAAACTTATACTAATAATAAGTCCAGGTTGTCTCACAATCTTTTCCTGCACCGATGTCAGTGATGTCTACGTTTAGAAAGGCGAGGCCTAAACCACTGGGCTGGCCCGGCCATTGTTTGTTTATGTTTTTTAAATATTAGACAACCATTATCGCGAAAGGTGTATTAATTAACTACATAGCCCAAATTTGCAACACTATATATTTACGTATTTTTTGAATATGTAGGTTATGAAGAAAGATTAACACTGTCTCATAGAAACATAAGGGGATAGCATAGTAGTTTCTTCCCTACCCGCATACTAATCTTTTTGTCGACTATACTCGACAAACAATGTGGCGTCTTATTATTAGGTCCACCGTTTTATTAGGTCTGTCGAGCCGGTAGTCAGGTTGGTTAATGCGCTCGACTGGTGACTTCATGCCTTTACTTTACTGACTAAGCAAAATTATTTATCCCTGTTGTCACCAACACTAGGTGACACCTAAAGAAAAGCCTGCACTGTTGGATTTTCAACTCTCCGCGTTTAGTCGAGGGTTAAATTTCCAACATGTGCTTTTATTGAAGCATACAGAACATGGGCCATACTGTAATGTTCCATGGGCTAGTAAGTTGTTAATGTCTTGAAAATAAAGCCGGCACGTTATGGCATTGCTTAGTGAGTGTTTAATGATTTTTGAAGCAGTCTAACCTGACTTTGTCGGCATAGAATAGAGCGTTTATTTTGTAGTGGACGTTGAAAATCAGTTACCAATCTTTTCTGTATGTCTTTATTTTTAAGTAATTTTTTTTAGGATAATAAGCAATACCTATGCTTAGGTTTTTCGATAATTTATTCAAAAATGACGACCTATGTGGCGCAGTGGGCGAGGTCCGCCTGCGACGCTGGAGGTTGTGGGTTCGATTCCCGCCTTGGGACAAATGTTTTAGGATCTACAAAGATTTTTTCCGGGTGTTCAGGGTCTAGTACCCATAACACAAACTCTGCTCAGCTTGGGGCTAGATGATGCTGTGCGGATTGTCCAGCATTATTTTATTAATTTTATTTATTTATTTACCTTTATCATGATGATGCTCGGCTGTGGGCTTAGGATGCCCACTCAGAAGAACGAGCACTGGCGTACTCAAGACGTTTGTGACAAGAAATGATTACGGTGGTATACTACAGATTTATCGCCCAAACTGTGACATAATGTGTGACTCAAGCCAAGTCACAATAGGCCGTGGTCGCCCCGCAGGTGACCAAAGCCACACACAGACACATGCAGATGTACAATTGCAGATTTTGGTTGTTCTATAATTTTGATTGTACCAATTAGGTATATACATTTTAAAGCTCCTGCAGACAGATATATACTCCAAAATCACGTCGCATTGTCGCATCGCACCTGGCTGCGGCAGCTCTTGTACTTTAGTTCTCTGATCCATTATTTAATGCCTTCCTACCGCAAGTCTCAACCATATAGGCTCATAAACTGAAATAACTTCTGCATACACATTATTGCGTTATATTCTTATGAAGTATCATTAACTGGTCTGAGCACGTGTTGCGGTCAACCCTATCGGGGTGGTGCGGTTAGGCAGTTCACACACGCGGATGCATGTATACGGCGTTTTTTTGAACGCGACGGTTTTTTACCGCGCATTGGATTTTCAACGGTTGTCGTAGCTCCGACGGTTGAAAATTAAACGGTGCGCTTTTTAACGTGCTTAGAATGTGTATTGTTGGCTTCTCAACGCTGAGGATAATCAATAATAATAGTAAAATAGGGCTTATAATTAGAATGCTTCTTTTTTCTAGTGGTAGGAAGCGGTTATATCCCGGGTCAGGCAAAGTTTTGTTGGGTTTTTCCATCTGAAATTTCTCAGTACTAGCCTGGAGTCTGGATTTGCACCCGATTGGTGGCAATAGGCTCGCACCCAAACGCTATTAAATGAGACTTAAAAAATAACTAGTTAAATGTGGTTGTACGGTACAATCACATTTCGCCAGTTATGTTTAAGTCTACTATGGTATAACTTGTACCATTACCAACTAGTACACCTTCGACAACTCTTTCCAAACAAACCTTGTCGGTGAGTGTCACCGACTGTCTATAGAAATTGACGTCCCGTGACATTTCTAATTATGCCTTTGACAGTTCAACTTACACCCAGCGCAACTTGCGGGGGCACGAATACTTTAGTAATGATATCTCTAGTCACTACCGATTTGAAGCTCTGTGTTGTAAGTGTAACCCGTTTATCCCGTTAGGTATTACTGGTGCGATATTAAGTAATTAACGTTAATTTATACCTAGACTGGGCTTAGTATAGTTTATAGATGGTCTGGTTAACAGGTACCACCGCAGCGCCAGCCATTGTCCTTAATTAAGGTAGAGCGATATTGTCTTTTGGCGCTCTTTATTTAACGCTATCACAACATACATTGTGATATTAAAAGTAAGTATTTTTGAGAGCAATACGGGGTTGGTCACTACGCTTCAAACAATTGTCAAAAAATATATTTTAAAATGAAATGGTGTTATTTTTATCATATGTTGCCCCACACTAGACATTTCTCTTGTTTCGTGGGTGCGTTTACAAATATTTTAACTCACAAGCAGACAGACCCGGAACAACTAACTTTATCTGTGGGCCATACAAATATTAGATATTCAATTTTCATTTTCTTTGCGGCCAGCCCCGTGCCTCTAAAAAGGCGCCATGACAATTACTTACATTTTACGCTCGAAAATGTTTTTCACATATGACATTATGGCGTCCCTTGCTACTTGGAGCCTAGAGCGACCGCACCTCTCGCTCTACCGTAGGGCCGCCGCTGCACCGCCGTGAAGGTCATGGTTGGCACTTAAATATGCCACATATGAATGCCAATTGGGCACACAGCGCTATCTATCTAAACCAAGTAGGTAGATTCACCAGCGCAGGAAATGGAGCGAAATAATGTTTTGTTATTTTTACGTAATACGGATTACCCATCACCAATATAGCCCAAGAAATGTAATGACAAAATTGTTATTTAGCCATTACGTCGCCGTACGGGACGATCCAAGGTCACTCTGGGGATGGATGACCATCCATTACATATCACAGCCAGATAAACAGTAGAACCATAACATAGTTAAAGAAGGCAAGACAGATGATGATGGACGCTATTGGCCGCAAATAGCCTAGAACAATGAACGAAAGTACACTGAACAAAATAAATTACCCAACACATTAGTTGGCATCAAGTAGTCCCGTGAGAGAACCACCTTATATTGCTTCGGCGTTCACATAAATTTGATTGATGAAAACGTCCCACATTCCGTCGGCCGAAATTAATAATTCAAGGAAGAGGTAAAAAAACAGGCGAGACTGAACCACGACCATTTGACTGGGTTTCGTACGTAATTGATAATTTTATTACCTTCCTATATTACGTAGATTTTAATACTTAGTGATGGTACGAGTATGTTTTCCAGTTATTGCAATTGAAATTAAGTGGATATAACAAGTTTTTTTGCTGCTTTTCACTTTAGGATTTTTTGTCATTTTTGTATGCACACGTTTCGATACCGTGGCTAAAATATTTTGAATTAAATTACATGTTCTTGTGTTTCTGGTAATCCAATATTCTTTTTAACAGATTCACAAAATTTTATTTTTATATGCAGAAAGTAATCCTTTTTAATTACGTAGGTATGAAAAAGAAAGAGTCATAGGGCATCAAACAAAATCATCATAATAATTTGTTTTACTACTCAATTTATTACTCAAACTTCTATTAATATCCTAGTGCTATTACTTGGGATTAAATATGAAGCGTACAGACACTTAATAAATAGACGCACCTAGGCACCTTTGCATAATTAATTGGTATGTATACAATTTTAATAATAACTTCACATAGGCTTGTGACTTATCGAGAAATTTTCCCCTTATAATGGCAATTACCGATATATTTTATAATGATAAGGCTCGTAGATGGTATCTCAATGTTTACCACGGGAATTGCATACAAGGTCTAAAGGTCTTATGACTCTCATAGTAGGTTAGTAGGTCAGTTATGTTCGTTGGTATAACGGTTAGTCCTGTCAATTTGAAAATAGAAGTTTGGAACAGACTATATGTGAAAAAAAATGAAGGAGTGACGATTGAAAAAGTCTCAGCTGCTAAAGATTAGATTGCATGAAAAAAAATTGTTTAAAAATAGAATTCGAGAGTTGTGGGTTCAAGTACTAATGTGATTGTGATATTTTTTCAATTTCTATGTTATTTCTTAGTTTATCTTAGACACCACTGATATCGTTAAAGGAAAACATTGTGAGGATAAATTGATAGTCTAAAATCGTCAACCCGCCTTAATTGCCAGGAGCATTAATATGAGAAGAGGCCTTTGCTCTGGTGTGTCAGGACTATTATATCTTTAAAGTCAAAAAGTATTTAAAGAATTAGTTAATTAATAAATTCGAATCATCTTTAAAAAGTGTGTCACACTTTAACAAAAGTCCCTTCCGTGGTTTCGAAGAAATATTCAATCAAATGCTTCTGCATTTGAAATTAAGTAATAATTTGAAAGCGAAAAAAAAGAAATAAATAATAAATAAATATTGCTGGACAATCCACACAGCATCATCTAGCCCCAAGCTAAGCAGAGCTTGTGTTATGGGTACTAGATGACTGATATACTTAATACAATACATTACATATATAGATATTTTTTTTTATTATACATAGGAAATACCCAGAACACCCGGAACAAATATTTGTAGATCGTACAAACATTTGTCCCAAGGCGGGAATCGAACCCGCAACCTCTTGCAGCTCTATAGCAGGATCTGGGAATAATGCGGCATCCCTGATACCTAAAAGAAAAGATTCCTTTTTTCTCGCACCATGTCTGCCAATCGATGTGTTTAAAATTATAAATCAATTGAAGAATACAAATAGTGTGGGACATGATGGCCTATCAACTAAAGTCTTAAAATCTGTAGCGGGAGAAATATCACCGCATCTTAGCTTTATAATTAATCTGTGCATCGAGACAGGTGTTTTTCCCGATGCACTGAAAATATCAATCATTAAGCCACTATTCAAAAAAGAAAATAGAGAGCTTATGCAATTTTATAGGCCAATATCCCTCATAAGTGTAATTTCCAAAGTATTTGAAAAGTATTTATGTAAACAACTGTATTCTTACCTCGAAAAAGACAACATTCTCGCTAATGAACAGAAAGGGTTCAGAAATGGTAAAACTATCAACTTAGCAATTTACGATTTTTTATATTATGTCATGCAAAACGTAGATTCTACCACACCTGTATGTACGATCTTCTGTGACATGACGCAGGCTTTCGACCATGTCCGGCACGACATATTGATTGAAAAATTAGAAGCATACGGCATAAGAGGTAATGTCTCAAACCTTATTAGATCATATTTAAGCAACAGAGAACAATTTACAGAAATTTCAGCTGTAAATAAAAACAGTAAACAGGAAATTATGTACAGATCAAGGGAACGTGTGGTTAAATTTGGCGTGCCCCAAGGTACTGTCGTGGGCCCGCTATTTTTTATATTATATATTAATGACTTACCCAAAAGTATCGATAACCCAATGACACTCTTTGCCGACGACAGTACCATTACAATAGCTTGCAAGAATAGAGACACATACGAATCTGACATTAATAATTCTATAGAATCAATGGTAAAATGGTTGGAAAACAACAATCTTAAGATAAACCTTGGGAAAACCAATATTCTGCATTTTGCCCAAAGATCATCCATACCAAATGTAAATGTCCATTATTGTAACACCAACATAGATAAAGTGAATATGACTAAATTTCTTGGAATAACTATTGACGGCAAATTAGATTGGAAAGCGCATACGGAAGCATTAAGCAAAAAAATTAGTAATTCCGCATATGCATTGTATAAATTAGCCCCCATCTTAAATGTTAATGCGCTGCTAACGGCTTATCACGGCTTAGTGTCCTCTAACTTAAGATATGGACTCATTTTTTGGGGAAATTCAGTAAATAAGGGTATGATTTTCAAAACACAAAAGAGATGCCTGAGGGCTATGTTTGGACTTCATGTTACAGAGAGCTGCAAACCATTTTTTAAAGAATACAAAATATTAACGCTTCCATCAATGTACATTTTGGAGACCATTATGTTCGTCAAATCGAACCCACACTTATTCCCCTTAGTGTCAGATAAAGTTGTTCGAAATAGACGCGACAACACTAAGCTATGTATTCCGAGATCCAAGACGACACTAATGCGGAAAAGTATATTCTGTATGGCGCCAATTATGTTCAATAAGTTGCCAAAACATTGGAGGGAATACAGTACCGACAAATTAAAGAATAAATTAAAAGGCCTTTTATTAGAGAAAGCTTATTATAGCACTGACGAATTCTTATCTGACAATTTAATTTGACTTGTTTGTTGACATCCTAATTTTATTTTATTTTACTATTACCTGATTTGACATTTGATTTTTTTTATTTCTATTTTAAGATGATGAGCTGACATTATTTTATTGTACCTACCGTCTAATATCTAGTATAATCACCGGCAAATAAGATGGCAAAAGTCGTTAGATGCGCACAAGTCGTTTTTTAGGTCTCTTTGGTGGTCAAGCGGGACGCGGGGTATGAGGTAGCGTCGATCCGAGCGCGCGATTGGTGCATCAGTCGACCCTTGCCTCCCGCACCGCGCCTTCGTCCCGTTCGCTCCCGATTACATTTCAGTGCACGAAAATTGAACCCTTTGTTTTTGTTGAGTTAAACTTAAGTGTTGTTATTGTTTTTAAATTTAGGATAGAGTTCCTGAAAAGGCATAGCATACGAGGAAAGTATGCTCAAACCAGAGTTATACAAATTAATAAAATTGGAAAAAGAACAATTTAAAACATACAGCATTGACCAAACACTTGCAGAACACAACCATAGTGTTCTGCGATTGCGACTTTCAATATGATGCCAAGGGTAGTTTTATTAACGGATAGTGACGACGACTAGTTAATTTTTTTTTTTTTTTAATATAAACTTTTTTGAATTTTAAATGCACGTTATTTATAACTCCTAATAAACTTGAATTCCTCTCCCTTCTTTAACTTTGTTCTATACAGACATGATTAAATATAAATGATGGCAATAACAATAGAATAATGACGATCAATAAAAGTTACCACTTTTTTGTGCCACTAAGTGTACGATGCGCGAACTTACCCCCACTACGCCAAAATCTTGCCATCTAATTTGCCGGTGACTATAATGCTCTAATTTAAATGATTAAGTATAAATGTGTATAATGGGCAATTTTAAAATTAATTAATGCGGTCTAGCGTCCTGCTTCTCTTATTTGTACGCCATTCAGGCAAAACATGACTGTCTGCTATAATTATTGATGTAACATCTTGCATGCCATGTGTTGTGTATACTCATGTTTTGAACAAATAAATTATCTTTATCTCTTTTATCTTTTATCTTATCTTGCGTCGCAGGCGGACCTTCACCCGCCGCGCCACATCGGTCGTCAAAAAAATAAATGTTTGCGATGACTTATTTTTTTTCCTTTAAGAGCTCTAGGCAGTTTCTTCCTTCAAATCGATGTTCATTGAACTTTTTAAATGCTCAATGAACCCTAAATCACTGCGGCTCGCAAAAGCACCACAACGGCGATAAGGTTGGCTCTCTGCCCCCAAAACTGTATAAATAATAATTTATACAAAAACCCGGTACGGCCTTTACTCTTTTACATTGTGGAACAACCCAGTTATTAAGGCGCTGGATATTACATATTACCAGTGGATAAATTATCGACGTATACATTTAATAAATTAAAAAGTATTTTGGGGTGTGTGCTGCCAGTATTGTGTTCCAAGTTCTTTGAAAAAGCTTTTGGCCTTTTTGGTCAGTAAATTAAGATGTTTGTTCGTTGTCAATATTAAACTGGCTTGTTTAGTTAATGTCGGACATTTCTTAAGTCGAAATAACCTGCCAAAATATTTGTATAAATTTTACTGAATATAATTTTTTTTACAGCTTTGTCTTTTCGGCAAACAATTGTTTTTAGAAACTCGATATGCGATAAAGATTATATTACAATTTATGGTCAAGTCTGGGGATATTGCAAAAAGTTTCATTCTTTTCTCATTTCTAGTCCATAAACATCATATACCTTACTAACACTGAATATTTAGCACACACGCCGCAACGACAACAAAAACATGACAATTTATGTGCCACGATTTATGTAAAGCGTCATTTTAAATTCCACGATTTTGAAATCGATGTCACGCGCAATCACATACTCGTACATTTCAGTGCTCGTATTATTATTAGGGGAAATCGGATCGATGTATTCGATATTGAGATCTAATCGAGTCGGCGCGTGCGACTCTATCTCGATCACAGCACGCATGCGTACGGTGGCATGATGACGCACTTTCGTTTCAAGAAAAAATGTATTGGATGTGCTTTTTGAAAATTGGTTGCTTGGAAATTGTCCGTAAATAGGTTGTCTGATGATTCGTACGTTTTGTAAAATATGACACTTAAAGTAGGTTTGTGCCTTCAAGAGTAAAACCAGCAGTGCTATTCTGGGAAAATTTCCCCGTCATATAGTAGGTAAAATGAAGGCGATTTGAGCTATCGTCTTATACTTATTCTATGGACTGACAGTTCTTGTCACGCTCACTTCACCAAAATCAAAATCAATACATTATTAGACTTCATAGCACTAATGAAGCGTATCTATTGCCACTTTCTTTTGGTTTTATCTATAAATAGACGCCATAAAATCTTAACCTAATGAGTAGGTACTCATTAATTCAGCGAACAGGATAAGCCCAATACGGACAAACAAATACTTACTACACAAATATTTGAATATCTCATCGACGAAACGCACTCTAACCGTTAGCCTCGCATGTTGGCCAAACCTATTTGCCATGTGTACCAACTATTTGCCAATCACACCATCTATTTGCCTAGAACACTGATATTTGATATAACCATCACTTACAGTAACGGGCTTTACTTATTATAATGTCGCGGAAATGACTGGGACACACACAGTATTTGTCTGGCCGCCTGTTACACCGCTTCGTAATTACTTGTCACGAATGTTCTATATGTCAGTCTAGTTATATGTGAATGGTAGTTATTAACGTAGACATATACATATTTATATTATAATTTCAATATCTGGGCTCTCATTAACTAGGACTAAAGGTAAGGCGATGAGATTTTGCATGGTCATAAAGTTGAATATTTGTTGACGTGAGTTTGGTGTCATCAATTTATGCTGTGCTTCTATTAATGCGGTTCGTTTGATAACTGCAATATTCTTGAAGTTTGTAGTGAGATCTAAACGGTCTAAATTAACCAATTTGCTAACCCTAATTGAATCCGGATTCCTTTCTTTTCCCGGCTATATTATTATTCTTATTTCTCAGCTTATTTATTTGCGTCCGGTCCGTATGCTCAGTTAGGATATCTATGTATCCAATAATGTTCTCGATGTTAGGTTTACCTAAACCAGTTCTGTGTTGTACTGCACCTGTTCGATTAAATTCCAAGGCAGCTGCCTCATTACATATATCTTTCAATTGACTATGTCTAAATTGACCGTTACGCGACATTGTGACAGGTGGAAAATTCGTACTGTAGCGAACTTCACGGTCGGCTGCGGAAACTCTGCCATAACGAGTACCGGCCAATGAAGACATTATTGTATGGACACCCGTTTATTATGCTAACTCCTACTTTGTGCTGTCAGTCTCCAGTTTAGCTTTAGTTTGTTTGGCCATAAACAGACTAGCTAACTATGATATGCTATCGTTTTGATTAGAGATTGTCTATTGGAGACAGTTTGTTTGCCTTGTGAGGGATTTTTAAGAGTTCTCGACTGTTCTGACGTCTTTTTCAATCTTTGATTTGTGTCTTTGCCGATGTCACATTCGATGATATATTCAAACATCATATCCTATTTAACTAATAACTTTCTTACTTCAATTATATTTTTCTTCAGGGGCTCGTAATAACAGCCACGCGAATTGATCTTGAAGTATAAGCATCACTTGCTTAGGTCAGTCTGTGGATGGGTGACCATCTGTTACTCCATGCTTCGAAAAACACGCTCAGCTATTGGATCCGGCTGTCATTTGTAGATTTTGAACAGTCGTTTCGGGTAATCAGAAGCCTGACAACTAGTCTTCCCAAGGTGTACCGAGCTACCCAGTAAGTGGGTTATGGAGGTTAGATTTGCAGTTACTCTGTTTAAAATATAGGTATTTGACAGCATCCGGTTTGACTGAAAGCCGACCCCAACATAGTTCGGCTGTTTTTATTTAGCCACGAGCTCCTCCTATAAATATAATACCTACATAAAATATTTATACACAAATAAACATAAATACACGAATATACTCGTTCTTAAAGAATTAGAACGATCTGTGGGAAAACATTAGCGCTGTGACGATGCGCTGTATGTAAGACTGAAGGCCAACCCAAAAATAATAGATAGACTTGGACAGACGATTTTCATTTATCTTGCGTTGACATTTCACGTGACAGTGTTACCATATACAGACAGTCTAACTTCACATAAAACCTCAAAGAACAATATATTATTGTTGCCCATTAATTATAGGGACATCCAATTATTGTAGCATTATCTCCTTGTAATAAATCTATGTAATTGACAGCCTCGGTTCCGCAGGGCGAGAAATAATTAATAGTTTTAATTTCTCAATTTATCTTGATGTAATGGTATTTACGATTAATGGCGACTATGTGTTTCTAATTGAATGTAAAGTGTGTGCTTTATCTTTTGATGAAAAAGAGTTTTTTAATTGCTGTTCCGAAGTTTTGTTGTTGATTTATAGCAGGTTTTACTCATACTCAAAGGTGTTAATCAACAGTGACTGGTCAACGTGTTCATGTTTGTAGCATACGCTTCATTTGGAAATATGAAAGACATTATCACGCCTGTAATCCCCTAAGGGTTAGGCAGAGGTATAGTAATTACACCCACAATTTACCAGTTAAGTCGAACTCTCATGTAATAGGGCGCAAGATTCCGGGTCAAGTCCAGACTACGGGCTGCTACTAAGTAATTCCAGATGGATAAATTTAATAACACTTTGCACGACCCGGAAACCGAACTCCCCAGGACCTCATGTCGTCCACCATGTCGAAAGTGCTAACTAGATAACTTGTTTCTACGAAATAATTTAATTAACACAGTCTATAATGGGGAAGGAATTGTGTGGAAAAGGGAGAGAGAGGCCTTTGGCCTGCAGTGGTACAGTACACGTTAGTTAGACAAATACATAGATAGTCTACGATGCGCCACTACTGAACATAAGCCTTTTCTATGTAACACTACAACACCCGGTTCTCCACCTTCCGCATACAGTCTGCCAGCTTACGAAATAATTATGCAAATCAAAAAAATCTACCCAATTTCAACATAACCTTTAATTAAGTCTTCACAGAGAAAAAAAATCTCTGTCGATATTGTAAATCTTCTAAAGATAATCATCGACAGTTCACACTTGAGCTGTAACATCGCATTCGATATTCAAATACACCAATAACATATACATATGTATATTTGTATAACTACCGACAGAACATGATATTATACAACGCTGACATTGGCCATGAATGAAGAAAAGAAAGTTAATACGCGTTAACATATAATGTGGTTATTAAGATCCGCTTGGAGTTCATTTAAAAATAAATAATTTGTGTTTGGACACGTCAAAGGAGTATTTTAGCTCGTGGCTAAATAAAAACAGCCGCACAGGTTGATCAAAGGTTAAGCTACACTAGCTGTGTCGGTCTGTGGATGGGTGACCGCACATAACATATCGAGACTCTTCCGTGCTTCGGAAAACACGTTAAGCCGTTGGTACCGGCTGTCATTTGAAGACCTTTAAAAGTCGTTACGGGTAGTCGGAAGCCTGAAAGTCTGACAACCAGTCTTACCAAGGTGTATCGTATTGCCCTGTAACTAGGTTGCGGAGGTCAGATACTTCATAGTGTACTTAATGGTACGCTCACATTTCGTCAGTTATGTTTTATTTAAGGCCTATATAATAGGGGCCGAGCCGGGGGGGGGGGGAGAGAACAACCGGGCACAAGTTCATACTCTGTACGGGCTGCTGCTGTGAAACTCCAAATGGAGAAACCCAATATAATTTTGCCTGACCAGGGAATCGAACCCAGAATACCTCATGTTCAGCAGTAGCATTTGCGAGCACTAGACCAACGAGGCAGTCCACAGTTTCATTACTAAGTGGAATTGATAACTTTTTTTAAAGGAATAAGGAAAACGAATACCTGTTATAAAAGTGCCTCTTTTTAACATCATAAAGTCATACATTTCAGACATTAAATATAAGAAATGAGACATATCGAGAATTTGATCAGACGCTGGCATTTACGAACGTGATTCTTTACATAAAAAGAAAGCTTATCTTATATTTTATGTTATTACAACAGATCCGCTTCCAACATCTCAATATTTATCTACTGGCAGACAAAGTTCGTAATTAATTCCAATCTTCTACTTGAACTATCAGAAAAAAGAACAAAATATCGTAAAGTATTTTATTTCACTAAACTGATTGATTCCAACAACATCCTTTTCTAAAACCAAACTAGTGTTTAACTAAAACAGTACCGCATTTCCTTTTCAAAGAGAAACAATAATCTTATCATCCTTTACATTGAAAGCAGACAGCGCACTAAGTCTAAACCTGTCACTACAAGATCTAATAACAATATTCTCCTAAGATCTGAAGCGACAAATGCTGCAGATTATCCGTCGTCGGCATTGACCGCGATCGTTTTCTTCGAGAAAGCAAATTGTGCCGTCGCGTCGTCGTCTATTCAACAAGCGGCTTCGTCTAAAAACTAGTTTAGACACTTAGCTTATTCATATATTTTCACTTATGTAAATTATATAAATTCTCTTGCTCCTGTGAACTATTCGTCCGGTTGGAAACGCATTATTGGCACTCAGTTGTTTATGATTTTCTTTAAATGTCAAAGAAAGTAACGGTTTTGTTGGTTTGGTTTTAGGCACATATATCACGGACATTTAATTTTAATCTGCTCTTTTTGGTTATATTTTGCATCTGGATGTCCATACAGAGTAGCAAAATATGGCGATTCATAATCTTCCTTAAATTATGCGGTGTTTAAAGACAGGTGACAAGCTTTTGGGATAAAACTATCAATTTTCTTTATCATGATTGTATGCACAGACGCCACCACATCAAGCTATCCCAAACTGTCGAATTTTCCCTATTGAACATGAATCTTACTTTTGTAAGTCAAAGTAAATTATCAAAGAAACTTGACAGATTGAGGTAGCTTGATAAATAAATAAATAATGCTGGACAATTCACATGGCATCATCTAGCCCCAAGCTAAGCAGGCCTTGTGTTATGGGTACTAGATGACTGATATACTTAATACAATACATTACATAGATAGATGTTTTATTATACATAGCAAATACCCAGAACACCCGGAACAAATCTTTGTAGATCGTACAAACATTTGTCCCAAGGCGGGAATCGAACCCGCAACCTCCTGCGTCGCAGGCGGTTGATGTGCAGCTCTTGGGATTTTAACTTCTGTAACCATCCTTGGTTTGGACATCAACTAGATATGAACATACTGCATATTGTTGACGGTCATAAGAGACAACGATGCTTGTCATCAACAAAATGATTGGATGTACAATCTTGCTATTAGCAAACAGTGAGCTTAATCTTTGAACCTGCCCCAGTATAGTTGTTGTTACCCAACTAGCCAAGAGACTTAGTAAGTAATGGCAAAGACCAAAAGTTCAGAGAAAGGATTCCGACAAGATCGTGAGTTCCACTCCCGATTACTCGTACAATTATTGGTGCGAAGTTAGCAAGTGAGATTAAATGGTGGAATAAATTCGATTTAAATATGGTTGTCGTGTACTTACTGTGACTTGTTTAGATGATCGTTTATATCACGATTATGTTAGCCATTTCTTTCAGTTCACCGTTACTCTTGAAACTTATGCTCATCGTTATTTTCATAGAATGTCAGATTTAACTTTAGCGCTAAATCTCCTTTTCATGTTAGGTTTAACGGTTTGCGTAGATACCAGAAATTTATCAAAAAAAGCAGTTATTTTATGGTCGTTGGTGAATTCAAGTTCTGCTTTATTTGGGTCTTAAGTGTTAATGTCGACGTTTATAATTTTATTACCTTTACAAGTTTATTAACGATTTTTTCTTTCTTTTCAGGTCCAAAATGGCATCAGATGTTGCGTCACATATAAGGAAATCAACAGTTTTATGGCTAATTTTAGCCTTAACGAATGTGAGTAATTTTGGTTTTAATAATAATCCGATGTTATTCTTAATTCTTTATTGTACACCAACACAATATTATTCAGTAAATCATAAAGTAAAAGCTTAACTTTAAATTTGAGTTTCCTAGCAGCAAAACAAAGAAACATCACAGTAGATGGTACGATCCAGTGTATAGTTTTAACACGCAAAAATGAATTCAATACTAATTAAATAAGTCTTAAGCATATGAAACATTTATAAAAAAAATCCTTTACTTGCCGATGGTAAAGAGTAAAAATCGAAAGAAAATGTAAGTTATTTTAAATCAGGAAGAATCGGTTTGTATCTTTTCCAAAAACCCATAAAAAGGAATATTCCTAGAAAACTATAAGGGTTTTAGGAATTTCCCTGACTTCGTTTGACCCCAGGAACTAGTGTGAGACGACTCTTTGTACCTCTCTCACATAAACTGTAATGGACTGCGACAGCCTCTGAGACGCCGAAGTCACTTGCAATTGTATTTTACGACATGTCAAGGGCTATTCTTTAGAAACAAATGCAACAAGAATTAGTGGAATGTGTGAAACCCTTTTTAACAACGTGACGGAAAATCAAGGGTTGGGGCAAGTTAAGCAACCAATACTTTTGCAAGGAAGTTCAATATAAAACTCAAGGCCATTGACAAGTTTCCACTTATGAATTACCAAACTAATAAAAAGGTTGATACAATACAGCTTAATATGATAACAAAAAAGTATATAATGATTTCATTCTATCAATCAAACAAACAGGCAAACAGTTTTTCAGAAGCTTTTCCTCAAGAAATGCTTTAGCCAAGAACTACTACTGAACATATCTACACCATATTCACTAGACACTATTAAAACTTCTGTCCATACGTGAAAAATGATTTTTGGACGTGTTATTCACGTCGACTGGAATGAAGGACATTTATCAATTTGGGTTTGCATATCATTTTGAACTGTGTAGCAGCTTAGGGCAGTTTATGGTACCTACCATTTACGCAATTTTAAATAGGTATGTCATTTCCGCTATGCCTCTATGCTCACACAGTGGTATTATGTAAAACCACTAACACCACAGTGACACTATAATGAAAAGGATTTGTATTTAGAACCGCTTTTGAATTCATTCAACATTGTCAACATAGATATTGTAACTAGTTCTACTCTAGTGAGCCAAACCCGACATACTCGTATTTGGGAATAAGGCTAGGCAAACGATGATGACTTGTGCAGCGATAATAACGAATTTAAAAGTCTAACTAGAAACGTAAATTAAAATGTAGGTTTAGCCGCAAACAGAGTGGGTTTTTGCAATGTGTGATCTTACATATATACATAATTATATACGTAATTATAAAGAACATGATAAACAGTTTTAAAATGTTTCGCATAACGCTAAGCACCTAGGCACATCGCTTTAATAAAATGAACATCAAAGAGAAATGGTTTGTCTTTATTTAATGTTCATTACACAATGACATATTATTTTACGTTTTCCTGTCTATACTAACGTTTAGAAATCCTCTTTTGTTTAGACCCACAGAAAACAGCAAAAGTGACGAGATGACTTGTATGATTCGAGTTGAGAATATCGATTAGAATTTCAAAGTATATGGTTGATATCACGCTTTCATTTTCTTTTTAAAGCGTGAGAAAGAATTATTGAATTTTAAATGCCGTAATAAAAAGTAAGATTGGAACAAATTGTGGACGATATTAAAACTAAATAATATTTTTTATAGTGTTTGATTCTGATTGAAGGTTTTTATTGATTGATGTTCAATTGAATATAACACTCGTTACTGGTATGTATCTAAATTGGTTTACGACTGTTTAATAGACGCATTAAGTATTTGTATTCGTACAGAATATGATGTATTGAGAACAGTTAATCTTACGAAATACTGTTCAATTTTTCTCGGTACCAATTTGAGCTACGTATTTGCCGTTTAGAGCCTCAAAATTGTTTGTGTAAATGTAACATTCTTGCCCTAGTTTGAAGGTTTTTTTTTGTAACAGGTTGGGAATGTTGAAGTTGTATTCGTTCTAAAATTGGTTTATTTGCAGTCTGATTGTATCATCACAATCAATCTGTTTGATAACATTTCTTGGCCTATTTCAATAGAAATATTTAAATAATCAAATCTAAATCGTGGAAGCTTCGTCGAAGCTCCGTTTATAACAAAAACCCGACCTAGTAGACCATTGAGTAAGCAGAATCGAAACGCCGTCCTTGGCGAGGTCGACAGTCTTAACCGGCCAAACGCCGTTGCGTTAACACTGCGTACGAGCAAACGTAAGATCGTGACTTTCTCATTTCGCCGGGTAGCTGTGTTCAGTGTCCGCTCCATTTGACGCGGTGTCGCCGCATGCGCGTCCGGCGACACACATAGCGGACATATCGCACGCCAACTGGACCAAGTTTGTAAAAACATACGGATAGAGTAAGTACTGTTCGCAGAAGTAGAAGCGCGGCTCAATTAATTTTCAATTGGTATGTTGGTCCTTTTGCTTGTTTATGGTAAAGATGGGGGCAAGGGGTTGCTCTTTATAGTCAAACATTTAGGTTTAATAGATTAGGTTTTGACATGGTCCTACGAAATCAATATTAAGTGCAGTTTTGAGGCGAATTCGATTAATCGGTTTGGAGTTTAGATTAAGAAAGAAAAAAATGAGAACGAATATATTTTAGTTTAAAATTTTGAAAAACATATATCACTAAGTATTTCACTTTAAACAGTTAAAGTGAAATACTTAGTGATAACATATATTTTTTTCAATTTTTTATTTTTTTTAGTACCACCTACAGAGGTGGTACTTGATCATGAATCAAATCATGGGAATTACCTCATAAGTTTTCTGAATTACAAAATTCATACGAAATGATTGATTGACTATCAGTACCAAGCGTTCCGGATTCTTGGCAATAACGCTAAATGTATAATTGCTACTTATTTCAGACTTAAGAACACCGACGACGTCTCCAACCATTCATAGGAATTTTGCAGGCTATAAAACTCTAAGCACTTTAATGGCATTTATTACTCTTCAAGGTAGGTATCAAATTATTTCTCCTTTATACACAGTAATAGTTCACTTGAAAATAAAATTTTACGAGTTATGAATCATGAGCATAGCTAATTTCCAGCCTTTTATGTATGTTTTCTTCATATGTATTGCTTTTTTATTACTGGCAACGTAATCGAACATTTTAGTGACAAGCATTGAAGCATAGCCCTTTAAAGGATGTTTTTAATATATAGTACCTAACTCAGCTCTTCAGGTAATACAGGCGTGATTTTTTTTTTTTTTTTTTTTTTTTTTTAAAACATTGCCCCACACTAGGAATTTCTCCTGTATCGTGGGTGCGTTTACAAACATTTAAACTCACATACACAAACAGCCAGACCCGAAACAACTACCTGTAGGTCATACAAATATTTGTTCCGTGTGGGGATCGAACCCACAACACGCGGCGCAGCAGCCGATGGCTCAACCACCGCGCCAACCGTGTCGTCCAATTTCTAGTTAAGTGTAGCAAGACGACCAGCAGACCTATACAAGAAACTTTTCTGTAGCGCAATGCGCCCGACGCTAACGTCAAAATCTATGGCACTGACATTACAAACGTGGAAAAGAACCTTGTGACATCTCTAAAGCTAATCAACTCCATAACAACAAAAAGTGTCGACTCCATATAGTTTGGTATTTCTTTTGAAGAGAGAAGAAGGTCACACTTAGATGATAAGCGCGATGACCTTAAAGTTAGGCCACCTGCAAGCATAACTTTGACTGAACTTTTGACGACACGGTAGAACTTACTATACAGTCAATGGTGTTCTGACATGTCCGCTCTGTGCTCGGAGATTTTCGGCCAAAGTAGGATATGCTAGCCACAAGAGAGCACATCAAAGAGCAGCACACCAAAGCTCTCAATAACCACCCTAGGAAGTCATCGAATGCAGTCGCTGTGGCCGAAACCGGATAGATAACATGATCAGTAACTCTTACAGAGTAGGAATTCTGTCTGTCCTCCTGGACGCGTACTGTGAGTGCTAGTTCGAGTTCGCGCGGGAGATGAGTTCCTGGAAGGACTTGGGGGAGGCTTTTGCTCATTAGTGGGATACTACATTTAAACAGTTTGCCGTCTCTACCCATCTACAGAATATCTTTGTCACAATTATCACATTTGCAAATTTCATTCACTATATTATCTACCTTACCAACAAGCTTCCAATCCAACAAGACACGCACCTTTCAGCCGTCTTTCATTTTCAGCTCACAAAACAGCTTCACTTGTCTAAAATAAACCAAACAATAGAATTCGAGACCGGATAGCCGTCAACGATAAGGTATAATGGGGTCGTATCAGCTGCAACCACAGAATTGCAACCATAACACGGAAGGTACTTAACTCAGTATAGCCTACTGGTTAGTTTTGTTGGTTCCTTTGGTAAAGGTTGGGTAAATATATCTGCTCAAAAAAGCTTCTCTTTTAGAATAGAATGGAATAGAATAGAATACGCTTTATTGAGAGCTACACAGGTTGTTACAATGGGCAGCCTTATCGCTTAAAGCGATCTCTTACAGACAACCTTTGGATGGACTTGATGGAGGAAAGATATGTTGGTAGTTCGTGGTGTAGGTACTATTTAAATATATACAATACATAACTATAAATGTGAAAATATCATTGCGACATTTACACAGTTCTTTTGAAGTATTATATCCTTTGATTTCTATTGTTTTTAATAGACTACAAAAAAGGAGGAGAGTGTATGTTCAAGTGTATGTATGTATGGTTTTTTTGTATGTGTGTTCACCGATTTCCCCGACAATCGATTTCGAAAATACCTACATACTTATTTTGTTTCAAAAGGTGGATAAATAATTCAACTCTCGAGGTCATTGCCACCAGACTTCGGAAACCATGGTTATTTTACACCTTTAAGTATTTTTTAGTCGGGCCTTATCCCAATGTATGCTGCATATCCCAGCATGTCTTCTTCTTCCATACATCACTATTTGCCTTCATATCAAAAGTCACCTCTTTCCTAGCTATATCATCTTTTACACAATCCTTCCATCGCGCGTTTCTTTGGTTCCCTGAAAAGCTTAATAATAAATACAAAAGTAACAAGACAGAACTCATTTAATTTATATTTAAAGCTCACTGTTCCAAATTTAATATTACAAATGAATTAGAAACTGGCAATAACTTAAGTGTTAAGTTAAGGATAGATTTATTAATAATTATGGCGCTTGCACCGCTAATGCAATTTGGCCACCTTTAAACCTAAGGTATTACATTAAACGTTTTCCCTATCAATTAGTGGTTTCACACAAATTATAATTACATTTCCGTCTCGTTAACCGCAAGGGATGACAGCCGAGTAATAGTGTTACCTGTAGAAAATATACGACATTCCACGGAATAATTTTTAACACCTGCTCATATAAATATATATTATAATGTATTTAAATAAGTAGGCGTGAGTTATTGCAGCTATTTAAATGACTGAATGACTTACAATCATTATTGATCTTTCTGTAGGCAAGACGTTTATTGTTGAAGACTTTCTCATGAGGAACAGTTAAAATGTCAATTTTTTTTGACAGCCAAGATGAAGGGTTTGTTGAGCTTATTTCGAGATTCGTAGTCAATTGACGTTCCGGCAATCATATTTAAATTGTTCTCATAGGTACATAATATTTAAATTGACTGGTTGTGCCGCTTTGCACGTTCGATTTCTTAATTTTATTAATGAAAGCCGATGCGTATTTCCTTATCCCAAGATTTTTCTGACTGACACCACCGCAGACTCGGTAATTTAAAAAGAAAGACCATTAGAAAAAAAGTTATGGTCAAAAACGCAATTAAATCTTCTGCTAAAATGTTTAAAGTAATTAATGAGAAATTCAATGATTGATCAGATAAACTGTTGAATTAATATCAAAGCACAGTTGAAGTGACTTAGGTCAAGATCGGTCGGGAATCTCGAGATCGCAGCACCGAGATAGGATGAAACGATGACTCGTTGACTGATGATAAAAGTTATGACCAAAGACTTTCTGAGATAACCTGTTGATGGTTGGTTAAGAAATAAATATAATTGATAAGTGTATGTTAAAAAAATGATCACACATCAAGCTTATCATAAAAAATAGCCAGATGGTGAATGGTTGGGAGAAATTGTATTAAATTGTATTCACATCTACATTCTACATGATTCACTTTCTTCGGATGTGCTCGGATGAGTCCTAAGTTGGAAGTGTCCTAAAACTCTAGTCTTTGGTTACACATTTTTGCCCATTGAAGCACTTAACGCTGTGAGGGTAAAAACACTCACAAAGCCTTTTTAGTCTCACTGAGTTTAAACACAGAAACAATATAAAAACCATAAAAGGTTTTATACCAACAAGGCCAAAAAAAAGCCTTACACAATTTGCATTCATAATCTAAAATCTCGATGCACATACTAAGATATTCCCACTGAAGCTAGATCCTTAGCCAGCCCTGCGCCCGCGTCACGTAGCCGTCAAACGTCCGTTACTACACGTCCTGCAAACACGTAATGGTTTGTGAAAGCCGTGTGAACCCCACATGTGACCCATTGTACCCCACGTACGATCACCTCAATTATCCACAAGTCTACAACTAATTACTTGACGACATAGTTCCAATACCAGTAGTTTCCTCCTTGGCTAATAGACGCAGCCAATTGCCTTCGACGATTCGATCGATTTGTTTCTTTTACCTATATCAAATGAGATAATTATAGTACAATTTCCATCGGATGTAGGCAAGTTAATAGCTGATTTTTATTGAAGTGTTAATTGACTTCTGCTAAATGAGTTAATTAGACCGGTTTTTTTTTTAATATTTTTTGCGAATTTGTGTACTCGACAAGAGCGGCCGAACTTTGAGCAGTAAAGCTTCAACGAAGAAAAAAGTTAATTTTGAATCGCCCACGACGTTCTTTATAATCATGTTTGGGAAATGGAAGATGTTTTAAGAAATTAAGTTGCTAACGGACAATTTATTATGACAAATCCATTGCTGAGGTTTCTTATCAATAAACTGTATTCAAAATTAACTTGGCAACAGTGTTCAGCTTTCTTCGCGTGCATCCTAGAACTGATTTCTCTGCGAGGTTACTAGTTTACAGGCTTCATTACAAATGAAGCAGGACCTGCAATTGCACGCACTGCATCTCCCATGAATAAAAGATTAGACAGTCTAGAGAACAATAAGAGGGAGACGCGTGATTGGAATGACGGAATCGTAACGGTCACAAAATTTGCCTATCCGTGGATTCTATTGAATATTCAGATGTTACGGGTAGTATGACGCCTCGTCGTGGAATGCTAACGGTTGGTATACTTCGACAATGAATCTTGTCACATAGGTTTTACTATCGAAAGTAATATGGAGCCGGTTTTTGAAGATGTCCGCACGCGCCGTTCGTGGCGAGCGCATTAACGTCGCTCATGAGGTGGCATTGATGTGACTCCGGATTCCTGACGAGTGGCTAAGAGTTCAGTATGGAGCGTGGAAGTCAGTTTTAACCTTTTAATCTGACCCACATTAGGGGCCTTTTCATATGCAAACTTTGAATAGGTATTTGTGTCGTCAGCAACCGCTGCTTACTTGATTATTTAGTTAACTTAGGGTCCCCATAACTCACGAGATATAACGTGAACTCTCAACCTTTCGATCGACAGCATACTCCGACGCCTCTGAGCCTATTGTGTGCATATCTGAGAAATATTACGACTCATAAACACGTCACCTATCTTCGTTATTAATTAAGTATAATTTATTGTCTTTTGTGCGAGCTAATCAGTTAATGGGAAGGTTGTTAGAGATAAAATGGAAATGAATTAGTTAAAGAAAAACAATGGGTGAGATTTGATATGCGAACTTAATATTTTACGCACAAGAATTACCCACCAACAAATTTATTTACAATTAACGAAGGAGTGTGATAAAATTGTTATGATCCTGGTAGACGGGCAAGTTTATTTCATTTAGTGCACGAAATGCACTACTAACATTTTCCGGGAACAGCTTTCATATTGTTAGTGGCTGTAAAATGTAAACCTATCATAACTAAACTAAGGCTTCCTTATGATAGCTATAGTCTGCAATAAACATTCGATATTATTGTTATGATCACTACGTTTGGCGGTTTGAGGATCTCAGATGTTATGTGCGGAGTATGTTACACGCCATTTTAATTCTTTATATTATTATGGCACGAATGGTGTCATGTAGTTTTTGATTTGTAAAATAAAAGTAGTTTATGTTACTTTTTATCACGTCAGCTATAATGAAAGCTCCGTCAGAATTGATCCAGCCGTTTTGGAGATCACCTCAAACAAACAGACAAACAAAAATTTTATTTGTTATCTCTTTCGTATAAACTTTTATCACCACGTTTGGTGGCTTAAGGATCTCAGATGATTACATCTGAGGGGAGTATATAACAGGCGATTTTGAATTCTGTATATTGTTTTGACACCAATGGTTGTCATGGAATTTTATTTTATGTGTCTAAAACTAAACTGCCAGTAAACAGCAGAAAAGCTTTATTAATTATTCTACCACAAACCTATTTATGGTCCAACATCGTATGTACTGTTTTATAAACATCATAAAACATTGATTGATATGTTGGTTTAACTAAGTAGGATGGTGAAAAAATACAATGTGTGGTGCTATACACTTAAGTAATGACTAAGCATTTGATAGTCATCTAGTAGCGTAAGCTCTTCTTTCACATAAGGCTTATTTCACACTGCATGCGTAACGCGTATGTTTTGAAGACGAATGCTTGTTAAATTCAGAAATAATTCAATATTAGTGATGAACTACAAAAATGTGTCTTTTGAAAAAACAAAAAAGTTCCTATAGTTTATATGTTAACCAAGGCAGCAGTAGCTCCGAATCAATATTTTTAAATCTCGAAAATAGACCTAATACCAGCAATTCTGAATTTGAAAAACAAACAAAACACTGTTCATTACCGTAAAAAAAAGAAACAAAAATTAATTCAGTAGCCACCGCACAAACATCAAAACATTTCAAATTGAGTTCTAAAAAACCATCGACAACGCACCGAGAGTGGTACCGTCAAGTGTGAATTGACACTAATTGTTCGTGAGTCTAAGCTTTCCTTTCTGTCACGATGTTATCTCGCTTCTCGCACTAGCCGTACATGCGGCTTCACTCGCCGTTTATAGCTATCCGTTTTGTTATCTCAACGGCTAATGGCGTAGGCTTAATTAGGATGATAGACCGGATTTCTATTATAATTTCCATCATATTTAAATGTTCCGCTATGACCTGTCACTGTTTTAATTTATTGCTACAGTTACGACCCATATAAAACATACGACGACTCGTTTATGATGTCAATTGATTCATTTATCGATATAGTGTCAAACATGTAAAAATTTTAATGACGAAATGTAATTTTCTTATCAGGTTTGAACCACAACTAACAAGCAGAGAGTGTTCAATAAAATTTATAACCAACTCAATCGAAATCATATTTTATTTTAAAACGCAGCAAAATAACGTCAAGACTGTCACCATAATACCATATACTGCTATTATAAAGGCACCGATCGACGATAAAACAGGTCTGCATAATGGGTGAAAAATATACATACAAGCTTCCATACAGCATCCATTCAACTATCAAATGACAGTTGCGCCATTGATACTTCATACGAGCACTTTGATGGATCGTCGGCTCGGGTCTCAATAATTTTATTCATTAAGTACCTTCCTGCCTATGTATGACGTATATGTAAATATTTCATATTTACCACCTGCAGTGTAATTTGTAATTATGGCTTTTAACATGGAACAGCTAACAAATTGACATTGCTGCTGTGTGGGAAAAGACAGGAAGTTATTCTTCATATGTACTTTTAATTCTTAATGGTATAAGGTAATTAGGTAATTAAATGTTGTTGTATTTTCAATAACCAAAATATGACATGCGTATAGACCTTACAGTATGGAAGGAGTTAGTCATTCTTCAGATTGCAAAACTTAAAAATAAAACGATGCAAATATTGGGCTAGATTTAAAAAAAAATCTATAGTAACTAACACTGCAATAAAACGAGAAACAACACACAAACAAAGACAACAAACACAAAGCAACAAACAAACAATCACAACAAAAAACAATCAACAACGACAATCAACAATCTTCAAAGATCATACTTACATAACCAGGTTCCTTTATTCAGAAATGAACAGCAACCTACGAACCTAATCAATGGTAGCTCGACCTCCACAGTCTAATACAAGTTTAAATTACATTTCAACAGCAGATTTATATTCCATTCAAATTCTCAATTAACATTAATATTCCTTATCTATACAAGATCACAATTCGTTAATTTGCTGCAAAGTACACGACCAGCAGATTTATTAAAAACTAGCTTTTGCCCGCGACTTTGACCGCGTGAATGTAATGACGGTTATTGCGGATGCAGACGAAATCACGGATTAAAAATATTTATCCTATGTGGGTGGTATAAGGGTCTCAAACTAGCTCCATACCAAATTTCATACAAATTGGTTCAGCGAATTAAGGATGAAAAGGTACAGATAGACAGACAGAGCTACGTTCATATTTATAATATTAATTAAGGATAGGTATTCAAGTTCTGCTGAGAATCCCATAATCTTACATTGTAAGCTTGTAATGGTAAATGATGATCAATTGTAACATATTTATTGATTCATTCAACTAGATAGCGCTTGTTTATGAGAATACGATGAAAGTGGCGACTTACTTGAACATTTATATTTAGATCTCGCAATTTAAAGTAGATTTATAATAGATTTCTGTGACATCGTAAAATCTTTAGCAAATTGGTCTAATAATTGTATACGGAATAAACTTGCAGTAAATTGGTAATAACATAGGAATCAAAGAATTTCTTGGAGACATCGTGGATTTATGCCCAGTTAATGGCAATCGTTCCTTACATGGGACATACCTCATAACTAGAGAAATATGGGCGAGAAACCTGGCCCTTTGGGGTATACAGGCGTCTTTACGTATTGTAATAACTGTCACATATCACAATGGATCTACTATTGTGATATGTGAATGTGGGAATAACTTCCAGTAAAATTACCCGCCTTTTACAGGTTAAGAGTCCAGGCATCTTCTGGTGATAATAGATTAAAGAGCTTGGTCACAGTTTGCTGTTACAGCCCGTCAGGTCCAGTTTTCATTGTGATTTCGTGGTGCTTGAATTAAACTTCAAAACCTATTTATAGGTTCCTGGTTGTTCAGTGACGCACGATAGCCGATCTGACGGAAGCAGATCATGCACGTTGATACGGTGTGCTTACAGTATGTCACCCTTGTTCAATGACTAGATTGCGGTATAAAAGGCGGACTCTAAGCTTTATTAACTGTTAGAGCCAGTCAAAAATGTATAGGTACGACTTCTTGTACTTACTTTTATTCTTAAACTAGATTTTGCCTTCGGTTTCGCTCGCGTTAATTTAGAATTTGACAGGCAATTTGGGTTGTACTTTGCTTGTAATAATATAATTAAATCATGATTCGAAGAGCACGTGGCGCCATCTATTTTCAAAAGATTGTTGTTTTCCTCGAGAACAGTCCTTTTTTCGGTATGAAAGGTGCCCTCTGTCCGTTTTTGTACACTTGACAACGTATATGCAAAATTTCAGGATGATCTTTTCAGTGGTTTAGACGAATTAGGATAAAAAAAAATTGAAAGTGGTTGGTTACACACGATGAGGAAATTTGATGCACCGAGTCGGAAAGATCTCGTACAACTTAGTCTCAAGATTTGTTGGGTTAATTGTCTTAATTGTTAATTTTTACTAGTTTGCTTCACAAAGTTCTGAAGTCACTGCACATCAAGCTATCCTTAATTGTCAAATTTTCACAATAGAAAATGAACCTTATAGTTTTGTAATAAAGTTGAAAAACTATCAAAGAAATTTAACAGATTGGGGTAGCTTAATGTGCTGGCCTCTGTACTTTACAAGTAAGAAATCTGCTGTAGGCATCTCCTATAAGATTTATTTTTCTTTTACTTAAATGAAGTACCTACCAACGCGTAGTTAAAGGCACTTGACCGAGTGGATACCTCCCACATTTTCACTAGCACCTACACTTGAAACTATGATTAAATTTGTTTGCATTGCAATCAAAAGTAACTCTCTATTAATTCGTTCTGATTCCATTGGTGTAAGCCTGATTGTAGGTGTATCTTACGGTTATTAAGAAAAAAAAATATCAAGAGGTTTATAGTATACATACATACATACATACATTTGACGACCGATGTGGCGCGGCGGGCGAAGGTCCGCCTGCGACGCAAGAGGTTGCGGGTTCGATTCCCGCCTTGGGACAAATGTTTGTACGATCTACAAATATTTGTTCCGGGTGTTCTGGGTATTTCCTATGTATAATAAAAAATATCTATCTATGTAATGTATAGTATTAACCCTTAAATCGATAGCGGCACCCACAGGATACGTTGGTTTAAAAATCTAGTACAGACGTAATTTTTTAACAAAAGTAATTTATTGTATTTTAGAGTTATTTTTTATTTATTTACAATTAGTATAAAAAATAATTTGAGTTGACAGCACCGTTTTTTACCCGTCAAAGTCAAAATGTCTTCACGGCGGCAATACGTCGCGCCGACTCGGGTAAGTTTTTAATGTATTACTTTGAAATTTTGCATTAGCCTACTGGTAACTTATGGTGTAATAAAGAGTAGATATGTTAAATAATAGATTGCTATATTATTTTCTGCATTATCTCTCAAAATTATAATAGTATGGTGTCGGAAGTTTGTATGTACCCCGTGGTTCCCGTTGCCAAGTCTAACGCAAGTGACCAATTAGAAGTGACGGGTACCTCGGGATACATTGCCAATTTATTAAGCATGTGCATTAAAGCCATTTTCTTTTAAATTTTGTATTTTATTTTTGATTATGTTATGTGGTGTGGTTGGATACAGCATGTCTTTTTTTTATTTGCTTCAGTGCTTGAAAATAACCCGAACGCAAAAAAAAATCGCCTTAGTTCCCGTCGAAAATGCTAGTTCTGATGATGAAAATGGTGATTCTGACAGCGAACAGCGTTTTGATCCTGTTTCTTCGCCTATTATAAGTTCCGATCCACCTTCATTAGATTCATCGTATGAAAATCTAAACATTTTGACCAGTGACGAAGATGATAATGTGACTGCAAATGTCATCAATAACGAAAATGTGCGGTTAACACCTACATTTGAAGAAGTTTTTCCGTCCCCTTCAACAAACAATTATGAAGCTATTCCTACGTTGAACTCTATACAGTCGCTGCCAACACCATCAGTTCCGAGTTTACATTCTCCTGCGCCCGTTACACCACTAACCAGGCGTAAACGTAAGCAAGCCCCAAAAATAATAGCAAACACATTTAAAAAAGTAATGACAGAAAAAGCCTACTACCCTGAATTTTTAAATGACCAATCGCTCTAAGTTTATAATTATTGAATGTATCAATATTTATTTTGTTTTTTAATCTTATGACTAGTTACCGATTTTTCAATCGAAAAGATTAAAAGATACTCGAAAGAAAGTAAAAGTAAGGTAGATGTGGCATGTCCTCAGGTGGTGAAAGAATATAATAAGTATATGGGCGGTGTGTTTCCGTTTATTCCACAATAAGTAATGTTTTTTATATAATAAATATCTTATTTTTGTATTGACTTTATCTTTTATTATTCGGCAACGTATACCTCAGTACCCGTAACGAAGCATTAATCCTTTACCGAGTTATCGGCATTGGGTTTTGTGGGACCCGTGCATTTTCTCGAATACTAATAATTTAATTTTTTTTTAAGTATTTTTTCTATAGTTCAGGAAAGCCAATGAATTAAGAATAATCAGAAAAAAATGGTTTTTAACATATTTTCAATCTTGCCAGTTTAAGGGTTAAGTATATCAGTCATCTAGTACCCATAACACAAGCACTGCTTAGCTTGGGGCTAGATGATGCTGTGTGGATTGTCCAGCAATATTTATTTTATTTTTATTTATTCGTTTTTACCGAAAGCCACTCCGATTCCGGCTTCACATTCTTTTTAGTTACTTCACGCAGTACATCAATGTCATCATCTGCCTAGCCTTTTCCCAACTATATTGGGGTCGGTTTCGTGTTTACGCGGATGCAGCTGAATACCAATATTTTACATGGAGCGACTGCCTATTTGACCTCCACGACCTAGTTACTGGGTAACACGATACCCTTTGGTAACACTAGTTGTCAGTCTTTCCGACTCCTAACACATTACTTCAATGTACTTAGCCTATTTTGACTACATACTATGCTAGGTGTTTTTTTTAACATCCCATAACTCTAGGGTATGAATGAGACTACAGTTATAAAAGAATCACTTTTTCATTATTTATTCAAAATAATTCGGCAAAGTCACCATTATTAATGTAAAACATCCTTAAGTAAAATATGACAACGTCGCATGTCCTTAGCTTTAAATATTAATGATTGGTTTTAACGAAAATTAATTACTCGTACAATGAAACGTAGATACCAACACACATCGAGAGTCACACATGATAACTTTCTTGGATGCTATGCACTTTTGGACATGTTCTTGGACTTATGTATTATTTAACTTATAGAATATAACCCTAGAGTTATGGGATATCAAAAAAACACGTTCAAATAAAACAAAACAAAAATTCATGAACTTTAAACGAAAATTTCACTTATGTGCAAACCAATTCTACCCTGTAATTTACCACAACACCTCAAGCATTGACGTCGCAATTTAGGTCATAGAGAACAAAGCAAGCTTACCCAACGCCGCCTATAATAATCCCAGAGAAGACAATAACAATATTCTCTCAACATCACGTAGTTAGCGGCAAATCTCAACCGGAGCCACCATCAATGGGCCAATGAAACCAGTAATAAAAATCATCGCTCAGAAAATTCGAATGAAGAGACATTCTTGAGACCACAATTAGTACATCATTACAAGCCAATACATGGATAAGACAGATGTTCGGACACGAACGTGTAATTTATAACTCATAACATAGGCCGTGGTATAGCGGCGAGGTATAAGTAGAAGAAATAGAATGGTAATCATCAAATTATACGTTTGAGACGTGCGTTTAGTTTGTGATATTTTGGACGGAATTGGTCAAGTGCATGCTGTTGTTGGAAATGTTTGGAAGCTTTTCTACATGATACCTGAACTCCCATAGTTAAATCTGTTTAAAGACTCCCACATTTTCTACATCTTCACTTCTATAACGCGGTGCCATCAACCGGGCACATATTCAGACTCTGGGCTACTACTGAGAAATTGCCACATTGCTCGACCCGGGACTCGGACCCACGACCTCATGCTTAGCAGTCGCGTTTGCAACCACTAGACTAACGAGGCAGTCCAGTTCTTTCATTGATTATTTTGTCTACAAAACTAGTTTCTACAGTGATGATTAACACGAATTTCTTGCGAGAATTTTACGAACAGAAAACGTCAAATTACCTAGTTATTAGTCAAACGAAATTAGTTTCTCCTAAGTAATGGAGAGGCGCTGTTTCAATCTAAGTACAAATTGTTGAAGTTTTCGGTTAGTAAAGTTCTCGCAAGAAATTCGGATTTCAGATTGCTATTGATTGCTTACTTCTTCGTGTGTGAAGTGTTGGTTCAAATTTATTTCAATGGCTCTAGTAATAGGTATCAAGAAAATTAAAAAACTGCTCAAATGCGTCTTTGAACACGGTGACGGGTTCCGTAGTCGGGGTGAATATCTACGGTATTCATTTTATCAACTAATGATGATAATGATGTTTAGTTTTTTTCAAACCTCCAGTTACATGTATGGGAAGTGACGCCTCTATTTATTGTTTTCGAAAATTTGACTGTACTATTTAACGGTACAACAACTTTAAACATATGTAGATATAGTGCCAGTTGTATGTTCATAAAATGGCTGTGTAACATCTGGACAGACATACTGATATATTGATAAACAGAGAGACGGTAAGATGAATATGCGGACTGCATGAAATTGTAAGAGTCCCATTTTTGCCATTTATATATGGAACCCTAAAAATGATTGAATACGATGTTGTTATGTTCTACCAAGTGCAATCACTTCAAAAAAATTCATGTGTACCTAGAGATGTATTAATAGTATTTATTGAATTGAATTTGATTAAGTTGAAAAAAGATTTATAGAAAAATCTTCAATACACAAAAAAGTTTGAACAAAAATCTTTGCATACCACATCTTTATACTTTTTCTTAAGCATCTTTAGTACTTATTAGAAATACCTAGTATAAATGCTGGTTGGCGCAGTGGCTGAGCGATTTACGATTGAGTGGGTTCGATTCCCGTACGGAACAAATATTTGTATGGCCTACGAGTAGTTGTCCTAGGTCTGGCTTTCGTGTACTAGACTTTAAATGTTTGTAAAGCACCCACGATACAGGAGAAATTCCTGGTGTGGGGTAAAGTAAAAAAAAAAGTAATAACAGAAATACTTAAGTACAGAATTCACATTGAACAAATAAGGCTCGTTAAGACCATCCAAATATCTTAAACAAACAATATATTCGGTGAATTCCGGACCTTTTTGAATTTATATTCACGTCGTTAACGCACTTAATTGATTGTGGCTCTTTCTGATGAATGCAAAGCACTTTATCTTTATGCCCTCCTGGTATCTCAAAGTGGATGTTAATATGTTATGGTCCCTAGATTCAGCCGTCCAAATATTTTATTTAAAACAGCATATTCGCCGAATGCTGGACAATCTTGACATTTTTCACATCGGTCGTTAGCGCAGTTAATTGATTCTGGTTCATTTTGATATGTGTTAAGCGCTTTATCTTTATGCTTCCCTGGTATGACGAAATTACATGGTTTAATCTTTTAATATGTAATTTTTCGTGTTACGGTGTTTGTAATTAAACTCCTCCAAAATGGATCGACGGATTTTCGTTTAATTTTGTGTGCATATCGGTTAGGTCTGCGAATCGGACAGCATCTAATCCCAAACATTTTATATGGCAATACAACATTTGATGGGTCAGCTAGTACCAGCCTATTTATTACTGTCCCACTGCAGGGCAAAGGCCTCTTCTCATACAGAGAAGGCACGAGCATTAATCACCACGCTTGCTCAAGGCTGGTTGGCGATTTCAGACTTATATTAATTTTATAAGTCCAGGTTTCCTCACTATGTTTTCCTTCACCGATGTCAGTGATGTCCAAGATAAACTTGAAAGTACATATGAATTGAAAAAGTCACATGGTACTTGCCCAGGTTTGAACCCACAACCTCGTGTTGTTCCGTTGACAATCTGGTAATTGAATAATCTGTTAAATAGGAAATTCAACATAAGTACATCTCAAAAATCAGAAGACTGATCTAAATTGGCAATTCAGTTTATAACTAATGATATATGAATTGAAAAACTCACATTGGTACTTGCCCAGGTCTGAACCCACAACTTCATGCACAAGAGGCGAGGCCTAAACCACTGGGCCATCATGACACTAGGGTCAGCTAGTTATGTCTAAAAATCAAGAAATTTTCATTTATTCAGATTAGGCTGACGGCCTTCCTTTACTTTACGTCACTTCCTAGTATTTTTCCATTCTTCTATTTGCTTTATTATCTATATATTATATATCCATACTAATATTATAAATGTGAAAGCAACTATGTTTGTGTGTGTGTTTGTATGTTTGTTACCTATCACGACTAAACAGCTGTTAGGATCGTATAAAATTTAGCAAAGAGATATTTTTTAATACAAGACTTTATCTGCATCCGCGATAACTGACATTCACGAGGACGACGTCTCGGGCAAAAGCTAATATTCTATATAAAATGCCTATCTGCCGTCATCTCAATACTCCTTATATTGAGATGACGACAGATAGAGATGTATGGAAGAAGAAGACATGCACTGTCCCCAAATAAATTGGTATGTAGGGATGTGGATGATTGTGCCATATATATAATTCTTCATTTGTTTTTATTTTTAATTATTTTGACCTAGATAGAAAAAAAACCAAATGTTTTCACCCACAATTCACATGGTCTTTGGCGATTTTCTACAACGAGGTCAATAGTTGAGTTATAAAAGCTCTTTTGTATACATAAATCCATATTGTTTACGTCTTTGAAATACTTTCACTGCGTTGTTAAGAATTTAAAATTAATGCTGTTTCATCGCTGCATTTGGGCTAAGTGGCTTCGAGTTAAGCATTCGCTAAAATCATGATTGTCTTAAATTAAAATAATACTAACATTTGAGTTGTTTGAAAGACACGTTAAAATATCGGTTCGAATTAAACCAGCAAATTATGAACGTAAACTCCCATGGGGAAAAAGGTGTGAAATTATATTGTGGTTTCATGTTTTTGCAAACATCACTGATGTACTGAAATTTAAAAATTATAATTGGTCTATCGGTAGTCGAAATTCGACCCTTTCTCCATACCTAATAACTTTAACTACAGTAAAATGGGGTGAATCGGAAAGCCGGGGTGAACCGAAACAAAACTTTAAATGAGATTTAATCATTGATTCAACATTATTGATTACTGACAAGGTGTTGAAATTATTCATATGAATTCCTTAAATAAAATAAGAGCCCTTGTAGTAACAAACAATGTTAAACTAACGTGAAAATGCCCTTGAAAGTTTTGTTTCTACTCACCCCTGCGTTTCTATTCACCCCGTTTTACGGTATATAAAATATTACACTCCTGCGTGTGACCAATACTCTTAAAAAGGGATGCATTGTTTTTGAGTAGTCATATACAAACTAGTGGTGAGTCAGTACTGAGATTCGACTGTATTAGATTTTTCTGAAACTCCAGACGAAAAACCCCATAAAGCTTTGCCCGACCCGGGAATTAAACCCAGGACCTCATGCTTAATAATAACGCTTATAACCACTAGACCAACAAGGTCAAAACATCACATATCGCTCATTGCTTCGTTTCACAAATAATCACTAATTAATTAAATTTGTAAACTTAATTTGTTTCTTCTTTGTTGGTTTGTTTTTATTTTCCTTTCAAATGACGAAAACATAGGCAAATGCAAATCCAAAAACATAAAGTGTAATAAAAACTTTCGATCTCCGCTATCATAACGTCAAATCTTTTCCATAGTGTTATCAAAATTAACACAAACATCCAATTTACCTACAAAATAACAGAAAATGTCGGCTCTAAATGGTCTTGATAATGTTCTCTTTTAAATAGCTATTATCATAATAGACTAATCTACGATAATAAATACTATTTCACGCGCAAGCCTGCTCGCAATATCCGGAATTGTTTTGATAAGGAATTTTATCTCAGTTCCGTTGTACTTACATGATTGGTATCTATCCGGACGTCGAGTCTTTCTCCATCAATGAACTACATTCTATCAAAAGATGCGGAATTTGATATGTTATGCTACCCTGGTATGACGAACTCGATTACATGAATTTTACCGACAGTTTTATGCCATACTTTTTTCTCTTCGTCTGGATTTAGTATTAAAAAAAAACAGTTAACATATTCTGTCTAATTATACCTAATAATAGTACTAGTAGTACTAATAGTAGTAGTAATGCGAAAGTAGCTCTGTTAGTTTGTTTGTTACCTTTTTACGACTAAACGACTGATTGGATCGTTATGATATTTCTAAGAGACATAGATCATACCCTGAGGAATGACAAAGGGTAGTTTCTAATTCACGACCGTCTACATCCGGGATAACCGACATTGACGCGGGCAAAAGCAAGTAAACTATAAAATGGCGCCAAGAAATTCCTTCGCATCGCTGTCGACTGGTAGAGATTCCAAATACTGGCAGCATTTTCGTTTCCCGTGGTTCCTACTTTGGCCAGAAGCATTGCCATACAACTCGACAATAGTGCCGATTCTCTTGTTCACAAACTAAAGTAAAATTAGAGAATTCACATCTCACTCTGACAGATAGATCGAGTAAAGGACGGTGAAAATTATGTACTAAGTTAGAGATATCAAATTAATTTATGCCTTGAACCTGACCTTTTCGATTTTATGTTTAACTATGTTTGTTTGGAAGCTTCAACTAAAATTGACAGCTGTAATAAATATCCGTCCCTTTCTCATTTTATTAGAGAGAAGGAGATAAAGTTTAGTCGTCTACAAGAGAATCGGCACCAATGCTCAATCTGAACCTAACAGTAAACTCTGTTAGCTTTAGATCATTCCGTAAGTATGTTCACATACAACTTTACACGGCGGCAGCGATTCATGACTCCCATCAATTACTCGGTTACCTAATTAACAAACGTCAAACAATAAGCGGTCTCATTCACACACGACATGAAATCGAAACAGTTCGGACACGCGATTTTTTGTCCTTTAACAGTAAAATAATTATCTCTTGTATTCAATTAGTGCGGTGAGAAAATGACATGTCTATCGGTGGATGGACCAACCTATCATTATCATTATGATATGGCGACGGATGTAGAGTGTGACTAGATGTGGCGTGAAGATGAAGCTAGTGAATGTTCAAGATTAAAGAGAATTGGACAAGTAGTGTGGCAGCTTGTTCATTAACATAATATATAACACATGCTTTTGCCCGCGGCTTCGCTCTCGTTAGAAAGTGGGGGGTTAGAAAGAGACAAAAAGTAACCTATGTCACTCTCCATACCTTCAACTATCTCCAATTAAAAAATCACGTCAAGTCGTCGCTCCGTTTTGCCGTGAAAGACGGACAAACAGAATCACACACTTTCCCATTTATAATATTATAGTATGGATCATGGGCCATGGCTGTATTCTTCAAAGGTTTTTACACCCACATTTCACCAGTAGTGTATAAGTGGGGTGAGCTTATTGACATCAACCCGGAATACATCTAGCCTCCGGGCTGTTACTGAGAAATTCGAAATGGAAGAGCCCATAGCCCAAAACACTGCACAACCGAAGACCTCATGCTTGCAACTACTGGAATAACCAGGCAGATGAATAATAATGAATTAACTAAATAAAACTAAAATTT
Source organism: Phlogophora meticulosa (assembly GCA_905147745.2). NCBI lineage: Eukaryota > Metazoa > Arthropoda > Insecta > Lepidoptera > Noctuidae > Phlogophora > Phlogophora meticulosa. The sequence continues at coordinate 5,171,255 of LR990528.1, read as the reverse complement.
TGTACATTTAGGTGAATAGCCGGCAATCAAAGACGTACTTTTAGTTTCTATATCTGAAGATGACTTTGCAGTTGCTATAGGTAAAGTGTTAATTCTAGACGCTTTGCCCGATGCTAGACGGTGACCTACTCATGTGGATACTGCTTTAGGCATATAGACTGGCTTATTAACCAATTGAAAAGCCGTTGTCTGGCTGTCAAACGGTATTTCACTCACGGTGCTTTAAATTGTTTGAGAAGCCAAAGGCGTCATCTACTTATGTTAACAGCTATTCTAGGATTCTGTTTGGGTGGTGACGGTCTCTTTTATTAGATATACGTGGCCTGTAAATTAACCTTTTATAATTATATACTCTGAATTAATTTTTGAAATTCAAACTAGATTATCTATGCATGCAAAGTCGGGTGTGTCATTTGGGCGTAACCTCCCAAAATTTGAAGGAAAGTAACGAACACCGTGCAAAACGCCGTGTTATAAAAAAATGATGTAATATTAATCTATATACACTATATTGACACTCCGTTATGATATGTCCGCAATATCTCCCATTGAATACAAAAACGCCCATCGAGTATGCATCAGTATAGAATGTTCAACTGCGGTTCAAAAACTATTATCTCTGCACCTTCCACAACTCTATGTCCTTGTGAATACCCACCTGGTGCGATGCCATTGAACCTGCCAGTGGCCGTAGTACCGACGACACCCGTGCCAAAAAACTGATACGGACGCGAGTACGTACGACCCGGTATTAATTGTGGCAACATTTTTGTTTTATAGTATTTTGCGTAGTGGAATTATGTGCGATTTTTAGATTGTTTTGTTTGGATAGGTACATCAAAAGTAGGTTCTTGATGATTAGTATGAAAGAAATTCGGTAGCTGTTCCTTGAAACATTTGAAGGTTTAAAATTAACTTCTTGAAATTTATTTTGTCAGTAAAGTACCTATATCATTTCTCTGAAGTTTGTGATTTTTAAAAGCTTCGAGAATGCAGAGACAAAGATCCCCATTACAGAAATGAAGACCCCACATGACACCATGTATGAAGAAGATGACAATACGTTGTTCACTCTTCCACAATTATCTAGGTGTGTCAAAATCTATAGAATTCAATGACGTCAGCCAACACCTAGAATTAACAGCTGCTCGCAGGTGGCCGAGGTGATAACTTGATTTTGCTCGACTTGCGCATACGTTGCGCAATCCCAAAATCACGATAGAAGGACAACTTCTATCTAACTTTTAAATATCGAAGCTTAACGAAACAAAACACAAGCAAATGTAATAAACGATCATAGACAGATAGATCCTGAGCGTTCCTTATGCAGCTGTGAAATAAATACGGGCAACAAAAAGTGAGAGCGACAAAGCGAAGCGCGGTCAGTAGTTGTCTATCAAATCAATGAGACAAGTATTACCCACACGATAGCCTTGTCTCTGTCTACAGATTGGTAAATATTTGAGGGCTCAGTCCAATTCTCTATGTCTATGTTAGCGAGACTTGAATGGGGTAACTAACTGAGTAGTATCCATTCACGCGTAAAACGGGAAGCATTGAATTAATTGACTAGGCTTGTTGTAGCTAGGCCTCTCTCAAGTTTACATTTTAGGGCTTTCGCATCTTTCCCAGCTATTTAAGTAGTTTCCTGTGTTGTTACATTCAGTTAAGTTAAGTGTCATTGCACGCTACTTATGGAGTGAGTGGTCAAATGCCAATGTTTGGTGCCCCCGTCTTGTTCACTTATTCCATTCTCTAGTTCTTCTGTCATTGCTAAACAAGCCTCTGGAACTTCTGCGTCTATCTATTCTTCTCCCAATCCTCTCTCCGTTGTTGCTATGCCGAATGGGCGTTTATTTCCGTTTATTATAAATCATTAGATGTTAGATGTGCCGCATTAGAGGCTCAGCTTCTCAAAACTGGTTATAATTTATAATATTACCATAAAAAGTAGGTAAGAACTATGACCCGCTGAGTTTTGATGCGAAATTTGAAGGATTAAAAGATGCGTCTGAATCAAGAACTGGTCTAGTAGAAGGTGTGGTCTTAATGTGGATTTAGAGTTAGAAAGGAAAATGATTCGAGATCTAATTTATCTCATTCTTCTGCTTTGAGTTTATTGTCTGAAAGGTTGTTGTAACAGTTAATAATTCTAAATAACTAAAAAGCATAATTCCTAATAAACACTTCTAACAGATGGAAAACTGCATAGAATCGAAAAGTTTCTGTACAACGTTTTTCATCATCTGCCTTTTTGTCAACTACGTTGGGGTCGGCTTCCAGTCTAATCGGATGGAGCTAAATGCATTTTAGGAGTGTCTTAGATGGTCTGTCAGATCTTCATAACCCAGTTAGTGGGTAATACGATACCCTTATGTAAAAGCATTCCGTTCTATTTCTTTCAAAAGCAAATATGGACTACAGATATACCTGTTAGTATACTACTTTATATCTCCGCCATATAATTCCTCCAGTACTATAAAACAATCTTTGTAAGAGATAAAATTACCTACTTATTATGCAAGGTTATGATCTTTTCTTAACAGTCTCTTGTTCCGGAAGAAATTCGCATGCCTTGCATTCCGCGGACCCGTCAGGTCGTATTTAAAACCTTATTTAATCGTGACTCACGTGCATAAATCGCTTTCTTTTCGCGTCTGCCGACTTCTTAACGTGTTTTTCACAACTTCATTGGGTTTCAGTGTATATTTTGATTGTTTTTTTTAATTACCATCTTTTTTGGTGAGTCGTCAACTTACCTATATTTTTTGATTAACATCGACAAGCAGTTGATCGACTCTTCACGTGACTATAGGTCTGGCTATTCAAAGTGGAAATGCTGCCAGCTTTTTGGGCACTTTTTCCGTTGCCTTTTTTTATGCATTGCTATGATTCCTTCCTCTCTATTTGCTACATGTACATATGAACTATTGTAATAGTAAGTATTTCAACTGGATGGGACAAGGATGTATTTTCGCATTTATTTTTGTTTTTATTCAGTTGGTCAACAACCGCATTACAAACCCATCCACAAAATAACTATTATATCAACATCCCATGATTTAAACTGTGAAACTGTGGGCGTAAATGAGGCCCTAACTATGTAGTTCACTCATTACTATTAGTCATAATTCTCGTCTATATAATTTGCGAAATGACCAAGCCCATTCACAACTTAACCAATGGGCTTCATATGTTTTTGTGCTTGAACTTCAATCTAAAGCGTAGCGCGTCTTTAAAATAGCTACAGAACCATGTCATCATCAATATTTTAGTAGATCCACACACTCAGAAGCTTTTAATTGAACTAACATGACTCTTAAACAGTAATGACACATCCAAGAATGCGTAGTAACGTCGAAATACTTGGAATATTCGACCCAACCCGAGTCAAAGTGAATGACACCAGTCTTTCTCATATGCTAATGGACATGAGTAATGTTGACGGTGAAAGTGGCCCCACAGTTGATTAGGAACTTTTTTTAGAAACGTTTTTATAGAGAGGACAATTGGCGCTTGTGTGAACTGGCAGTAGAATGTCGGACCTTCAAAGTTCGTGAAGTTAGTTGATTGAGTTCTGACGTGTCATATTCGACGGTTTATTCACGGAAGGGTTTTGAAGTTCATAATTGACCATTGTATAAGTATACAGTAGTATTTTATGTTGGTAGCAAGTTGTGAAAATGATTGAAAATTAAGAGAAGAGTACAGTATCAAAAGGTACACCTAAATAATAGTATTTAGGTGTACCTTTTGATACTGTACTCTATTGCAATCAGAATGGATGTGACACATTTGATAAAATTATGAATCTCTAAAATAATGCAGTAACGAATCATGAACAAAACTCCACACTAACAAGCAAGTATATATCGATGCGAGTTTTTCGACGCTACCGCTTCCGAGTGGACCGCGCTTGTCTCAGTTCCAAAGGTCACAACCATTTTGATCGTGTGCGGATTAAACTAGGTGTTGATATATTATATCTAGAAATTTTTGGTTAGTAATAATAATAGTATACTTATAATAATAGTTTACCTTTAAATGGTCCTGTGCGCGTGAGTTTTGGCCCTGAATTGACGAATTGGAACATTATAGAGCTAGAGTAGATGGCAGACCAAAAACTCAGTTCCGTGCTCGGAATTAACCTGTGTTACGGGCGCTAAGGACTGCACTATTATGTGGCTAAAACATCACTTCAAACGTCTGTAGTCAAAAGTTTGTTGAGTTACTGGATTCCTAATTTAAACATTAATTCATAATGCCTGAAATAGTTACTTACAACGACACTGTTGTTGTAATTTTTGTAATAATTGTGGCCTCCATTTATTCTTTGGCCCTAGAACTCTAATATAGTTCTCAGCACAGTCAACCGGGAGTGCTTGAACTCACGACCTTTCTAAAGCCCGTTAACGATGGCTGTTAAGGCATGCCATGCCACGAATAGGGATTTATATAAAAGCATTATTTAAGGATCGTTCAGATCAGACCGCAAGTAAACAGAGCAACGTTAATTATGCGAATGGCTTGATAATCAGTAGTACGAGATACTCCTTAAGCCATCGTCATCATCTGCCTAACGTTTTCCCAACATGGAGTGACTGCCGATCTGACCTCTATAACTCAGTTACTGGGAAAACTTAACCTTTTAGCAAGACTGGTGGCAAACTTTCAGGCTTCTGACTGTCGAACTGTCGACGAATGTCAAAGATGAATAAAGAATGACGGCAGAACCAACTGCTTAACGTGCTTTACGAGGCCACCCACACCCATCCACGGACCGACCTCGTCATTCGTAGCTTAACCTTCGATCGACCCGTGCGGCTGTTATTATCTAGCCGCAAGGCATATTCCTTAAGCCATTTTCCTATTAGACTCTTCCCTGACTGATGCTTGACGATAAAAATGAAAAACCTAGTAATCATTACTTGTCTTAGCATAACCTTTTGAACTTAGTATTAAGTGAACCAAGCAACGTACACCGTATTTGCGTATACCATCGCTAAGCTGTCAACTGCTATCTCGGCAATGTACAATTTGCGTTGGCATTACAGCAAATAAAAGGAATTAAATAGTTAATTTGTTTTTGTAATAACTTTGGATGATGACACAGGAAATAGTTAGATTTGTTTAGCGGGACTTTAGAGCAGGTATAAATGATATGTATTTCTGTGAATGGTTTTCTTTTTTTTTGGGTTGTGATGCGAAAGAATGAGGATCGTGTTGTGAGGAAAGTTTTGAGGATCGTGTTGTGATGAATTTGAAGGGTTACAAGAGTAGAGGGAGACCTTAGAAACGATGGATGGATTGTGTGAAAGATGATATGGTTAGGAAGGAGGTTACTTCTGAGATGATGGCAAATAGAAATGTAAGGAAGAAGAAAACTTAATGCGCCGACCTCAAATAAATTGGGATATGGGCAGGAGGATGATGATGATTTGATATTAATAAACATAGTATCATGTCTGCATTCCTCGAACGGTAAAGGTGTATATATAGTACACCCACATTTCGCCAGTTATGTTTTTAATGTCTTGTAAGGGCGAATAAATTGGGATAAGGAAAAGAGAATGACGATGGATTTTTATTTTTACAAACACTTTTACGTGTCAACAAGTAACATTATTTTTTAAGACTAGGGTCGGGCTGTGGGCCAAGATGACCACTTTCTGGAGACCTGACAAAGCCAGATGGCAGCATACCTTGTAGAAGATACGGAGACCTTGGACGAGCTGGAGAAAACCAACGACCACAGGCCCACATTAGCCCTGGATTAAAATAACTGGTCTAGTCATGGGGAGAGTCCTTTGCCCAGCAGTGGGATGACGCTGGTTAACAGTATCAGAATCAGTATCAGACTAGCTCGATGTTATCTTATTTGACTATTCTGAGAAGAAACCGAAAGAAACTCAGAGTTCGCAGTCTCTTTTAAAGTCCAGACATTATCTTTGTCAGATCAAGTCAGATTATGTACGAGTAAACATGACAGACTATGAATACATTACAATACAATTAATATTACTCACATTTTCATTCAGTAAGACGTTTTTATGCTTTACGCTGTGCTGTCGCGAATATACCTTATACTTCAGTCATTATTATTATTTGCGTCTCTGTCATTTGGTTACAGTTATTCACGTAATATTCATTGTTTAGTAAAGGTAGTCGATATTAATTGGTAGTGGTGGTTATTGTTGGTATGTTGTTAAGACAATAGTAAAAATATTACCTACCTATATTGTCCCTTAGGGAAGGCAATGATCGCCACGCTTGCGTAAAGCGGGTAGGCGATTTTAGACTTATTTCAATTCAAATTGACTTAAATTATAAATTAGTACTCGCAACTGACTTGAGTGTATGAACGTAAACGAAGCAAAAGGAGTATGTAAGGATTGTAGAAGGTGGCGTTCTGTAGTTTCTACCTCCATATAGGAAAAAGGCGTATGTTTATGTCTGTATGTATTCATTCAAAGTCCTGGTTTACTAACGATGTTTCCTTCACGAATGTCAGTGATGTCCAAGACACATTTATAAAATACCTAAATATGAATTAAAAACCACCGAATTTGAACCGAAAACCTCGGGCATGAGAGGCGAGGCATCATCCACTGGTCCATCTAGACATATTCCTGTTTTTAAGATGGTGAACTATAAATCGACCAGCAATTGCGGATTCCAGTGTATTAATGCTCGATGAAAAAAAAGCATATCGGAAAATCGATCACATCAAACCACAGCTTTTCACCGACAAAAATCGCCTACCGGCCATAGTGAAACTAAAAAGAAACGCGTGTCTAATGCTACACATCTCTGCCATAATGACAGTCGATACAAAACAGCTGTGCACTGATTGCTGTATATTTTCTATACGATACGATGCATCATTATTGTAATAGTGTGCACGCGTCCGCTTGTGAACTAGTGATGTGGCGTTACGATTTAATTAGTCGATTGTTTTATGTATTTTTTATAATACTATAAACTCATGAGCAGAACTAATTGTAAAGTTAAAAGCCATGTATCATTCTGTTATCTGCTTACTTTATTTTTGCAGTAGCTTTGCATCTAGCAGTAGTAGTGACAGTTATTATCTTACAGATAAAATATACCAGTTTTTTTTTTAAACGTCATTACCTACTCGTATTTATGTTGTAGTACACAATTATTGTGTTACATTACTACAGCACACAAAGCACTGCTTCATATTCAACCGCAAGCAACTGAGTGAGACAATCAGGTTACTCAAACAGGTATCTTCTATACAAGCACGTCATTACTGTAATGGTCTGCACGCGACGATGCTGCGTCTAATCACGCTCTAACATTAATAGTGACAATTTAATTTGTCAATAACGAATAGACTTCGATACAGATTTACTTCTAAGATTAATGATGATTTTTCTTTAAAAGAAAGGTTTCTTTTGTCTGGCTTGAATATGATATGTAACGTTGCCAGGGTTAAAAGTTTTTTTTATATGAAACTGTTCGAGTAATTTGTATGATGAATGATGAGCACGAAAGGGCACGTTACATCTGCTTTTCAATTTGCATAATCAGGTGGGTACAGCACACCAAGCTACGCCAAACTGTCAATTTTTCCCAATTGAACATGAACCGTATTCTTTTGTAATAAAGTTGAAAAACTATCAAAGAAATTTGACACATTGGGGTAGATTGATGTTCTGGCCTCTGTACCTGAACGAAACAAAAAATATTTTGGAAAAGAACAATATTTTTTTATGACAACATTGATATATTTCTTTTCGATTATTGTCACCAACGGTAACGTCCCATCACTAGTGATTTGTGCGTGCCACCGTCGCGTGTGTAACGACTACCAACTGCTGAACATTAGAGAATAATAGAAAAACAAATTGAATTAACGAGATTTTCTCGTACCACATAGAAATTATGTCGACCGCAACGCGTATTGTTATTATGGTAATTTTATACGTCACGTCAGGGTGTTCGTTGTTGGTTGTTAGTTGTTGTATCACTTTTGTTAGTTGTTGTATCTATTTGACTGCTGTGACGTCATTCGTAGATCTTTGACAGACGTCAGCTGCGTGTGGTCAGATGACAGAAAGGCTTACCAGGGGTATGGTCCTACCCAGCAAGTATAGGAAGGCCGTACTTCCGTGTATCATACTGTGGTGGTACTCCGTGTATGGTGTTTAGCAGTTTCTGGTTGAACTTGTAACTGACCCAATAATATTAGGAAATGTTCGTAATTTTTTCGCTGCACATGCCTATGCTATAAATTATATTAGGTCTTTACCTATGAAATTGCCGTTCTGCAGTACTGGCCATTTCAAATCAAAATATTTTTTGTTTGGCTAAGAATTCTAATTTCAAATTAATTTTATTTTAAAAACATGGTTTTTTTTTTCCAAAAGTAGTCATTTGTTTATTGATTAGTGTTACATTTTCTTCGCATTTAAATCTTTTTCGTCATCATGGATACGTTAAAAATTCGAGTAATTATGGAATATGAGTACCGTCGTGGCAGAAACGCGGCACAAGCGGCACGCAACATCAACGACGTTTACGGAGCTAACACTACAAACCAACGCACTACCTGTTATTGGTTTGCTCGCTTCCGTTCTGGAAATTTCGACCTGAAAAATGAACCTCGCGGTCGTCCGAAGACTTTGGTCGACAATGACGAATTAAAGGCGATTGTGGAAGCTGATGATACACAATCTACGGCTGAATTAGCAGCAGCTTTCGACGTTAGCGTCAAAACAATATTGGTCCATTTGCGTCAAATTGGCAAGGTAAAAAAGCTTGACAAATGGGTGCCCCACGAACTCAATGATCGCCAGCGCGAAGTACGCGTCGAGACGTGCCTTGCACTGCTCAACAGACACACAAATGAAGGAATTTTGAACCGCATTGTTACCTGCGATGAAAAATGGATTCTGTTTGATAACCGCAAGCGCTCAGCAAGTTGGTTGGATCCTGGTTCAGCACCTAAACAATGCCCTAAACGAAAACTTACCCCAAGAAAAGTGATGGTCACTGTTTGGTGGTCTAGCGCCGGTGTGATTCAACACAGCTTCTTACCAAACGGGGTGAGCATTACTGCAGATGTGTACTGTGAAGAATTGAACACAATGATGGAGAAGCTGGCACATCTCCAACCAGCATTGGTCAATCGCTCGTCTCCGCTGCTCCTGCACGACAACGCGCGACCTCATACTGCACAGCAGACGGTCTCCAAGTTGCAAGAACTGGGGTTGGAAGCTCTCCGTCATCCGCCCTACTCACCAGACCTTGCGCCTACAGACTACTACTTTTTCCAGAATTTGGATAACTTCTTGGCGGGAAAAAAAATTCAATACCCGAGAGGCAGTACAAAATGCCTTTGAAGAATTTGTTGCCTCCCGTCCAGCTGATTTCTTTAAGAAGGGCATCAATAAACTGCCACTGCGTTGGCAAAGATGCATTGATTGCATGGGTGATTACTTCGATTAATACAAATAAAAAATACATGAAAAAAAATCATTTAAATTTTTTCATACAAAACGGCAATTTCATAGGTAAAGACCTATTATTAGTTTGTCTCCAGTCAACAAATTTGGTAATGGGGCAGTTCTGGTTTCTCCAGAAGCACCCACGGTTATTTTTTTTTATTCTTTCACCTGAACTAGGTCACAGATAAATAACAGGACACTATACTCATTCTCAATATATACAACAGCAGACAGAGCCGCCCTGGCTGGGGGCCTTCTTGTAAGGTCACCACAGGATCGACCGGTTAAGCAGTAAACAGCCTTATAGTGCTGAACTGCGAGTGGCCCTACCTAAAAAAATTAAATTAAAAAAAAAGAAAAAATAAAAAAAAAAGCAGACAGAGCCGCAGGCGCAGTTAATAATTATCACCGACATCTACAAAATAAATCCCTATATTGAAAATATCTTGTTAAATCTGAGCAACATTAAAACTGACCCTTTTAGATTACTCATAATTTATCCTTTCTAAAAAATAATAGGGATTCCTCTATGATATCTCATCCCATTATTCTAAAGCTACGTGCACATTATATTACAAGTCATGAAGTATCAAGTTACGATTCCATTAAGAATATAATTGAAATAGCAATAATGAAATTGGATACTCATTGAAATTATTTTATCTTCATATTGATCATCTATTTTATGGGATGAGTAACGTAAAGAAAGTACAGCTTTGAAATCAGGTTGCATGTCATTTAGATTTGTTTACAAACATACACAATATTTATGCCATGGCAGGCTTTAATGATGGGACTGACTTCCAAGAGTTTATTCTGATAAATAATACAATTATGTCATAAAACTTGACTATATACTAAAACAAAATATATATTTACTAAAACAAAAGAGAATAAAGAGCCAACCAAGACACTCGGGCGTCAAAGTACTCCTCTGCATCGCTTTCATCTGGAAACGTGCCCAAAGTATAGTATAAATAATTAATTTATCAATTGTTTTAAAGTCTTGGCAGTCAGACCTGTACTTCATTATGTTTACTTATACTATTTGTAGTGGTTAATTACACAAATGCAAACACGTAAAATGCAGATAAATGTACATTATTTCTATGATAAGAGACGTCCTCATTTTGCTCCCGACTTTAGACATACCTATTAACCGCCAGTCGGATTTATCCGCCAAATATCTTCGTGTCAATTCCGACTGAGTCGTATTTATACGACAAAAAACTTTTACTAGTCCAATTTGATTGCTTGTTTCTACGAGTATATTACAGTCTACTTGAGTCTACTAAAAAATAGCTCATTTCAAAAAAAGATGATAAATGCACTGACGATTTTAATTAACTGGGCGCTGGGGGTATGGCATAAGCTAGGCCGTTAATAGGTTAATCCAGAATCTCAGGAGTTTGTCTGCACACACCTTTACAACACACGCATTAGTACGCACCTCGAAGGATGCAGCGATTATAACACCGGGGTATTATTACCGGAGCGTATCGACGCAGATCATATTATTTTCTCTAATGTGTTCTGACGATGGACGATTTCGACTAACGAGTGCGTTGGTTATTAGAATGAATTGGAGCTTATTACTCAGATCTTGTTAGGTCAGGTTAGTTGGTTTATCGCTTGAAACTATATAGGGATAATTTAACTTGTTGGTCCCACAAAGTTATTCATGTATTCCACGGCACGAGGGCACTGTGTTTGTGCATATTAAAACGCGTACCGAAACTATAGCGATGCAAATAATTACGAGTTTATATTATTTATTGAGTAGAGTTAATACAATAGTCACAGAAACTTAGGTTCGCAACATGGAGGAATATATCAAAACATGCGTCGATAGATTCGATGGACAAAAGCTAGTATACGCCATAAATGATGCCTACGTACTGAACTAAGACCTAAAGTAGTAAATGTAAGTGAATTCAATTAAAATGACAAGATTATTTCAACATTTCATCATCTGCCTAGCCTTTTCCCAACTATGTTGGGGTCGGCTTCCAGTCTCACCGGATGCAGCTAAATACCAGTATTTAACATGGAGCGACTGCCTATCTGACCTCCACAACCCAGTTACTGGGCAACACCATACTCCTTGGTAAGATTGGTTGTCAGACTTTTAGGGCTTTGACTACCCGTAACGACTGTCAAATGACAGCTGGAACCAACGGCTTAACGTGCTTTCCGAGGCACGGAGGAGTCTCGATATGTAATAAATAAATTCCAACATTTATGCTGGAATAATTTAGCTGACATACCTATGATGAGATTGATGAATCAGAGGTTGAAAGAGTTTTTTAAATGTTACAAAGATGAGGAGCATTAAGAAAGAAAAAGATTGTAAAACAGTATAACACTGGTATTCAACTGCATGTGGTAAGACTTGAAACCAACCCCGATATAGTTCGGAAAAGGCTAGGCAAATGATGAAAGTAGAAGATCGTTAAGAATTATTCTAGACAGACAGTAAGGAATTAAAGTTAACAGAAGAATAATAATCACCGCAGGGCAAGTATAAGGAACCCCTTAAGCCTTCTGAAGCTTGATGCATCATTTTTAATGCCCTCAGATAGATTTATAGAGGAGTAACTTCTATCGCACACCACTCTAAAAACGATACAAACACAAAATTAGCGAGACCACACAAATGCAGATTGCAAATTAAATCCATCCTCAAGATTTACGATAATATTTACGATCTTACAAGAGAACCATGATACGCAGTGTTCCACTTTCCTACAAGCACCGTCTTAACGCAATTAAAGACTGGCTAGTAATTTCATTATTATCTAGTTGCTGACTCTTTGGTAGCTGTTTATCGAGTGCGTGTAATTATTGGGGTGTTAAGCCTTCTTGGTGATTTGTGATTGAAGTGAATCATTTGAATCGGACGTGAGTGGAATTTGAATGGATGGAATTCCAATGTTGTCTCCGGGTATGAAAGAAGGAGGAAACATTTATTTCTAACATTTGTAGAGCATCAAAGTACTCCATTTTATATAATTAATACGATAGCAAATATATACCTTATAGCATAGGCATATAGTACTACCAATTATTGTGATGAGAACCCTTATGTGTGGTTACCCAAGTAGGTACGCCATATATAATAAGCCATTGCTATTTGTTTTAGATACTTTCTAGGGCTACTGACATCCAAGGAAAATAGAAAATGGAGAAGAAATATTCTAATATTAATAATATTAAGAACATTCATGACTTTCACTAATATGGAAATAGTATATCCGCAAAAGCATAAATTATAAACCATCGAGACAGAGTTCGATTAATAATATCATTGACGTTTACTGCTGGAGAAATTCATAGAAATATAAATCTCGGAGGTCTTTGACTTTGGTCTGGCACATCATGGGAACGGTAATGAAATTTATTTGTATTGAAATACGTAAATACGAGTAAATGAATACTTACTTAATAAACCTTTTTCACAGGTGGCTTAATAAAGCAACACCATCGCCAATCAAATTAAAAATAATAAATTAAACTGTGTTCGAATTTTGAAAAGGGCAAACATGTAAATTATAGCGTGCTCCAAAATCTGAATGGTGTTGTTTCTTTCGGCCTTATGCATTTCTGCATTTGTATGTCTCGTTTCGCGAATTCCTTGTTGACGCGTGGGAACGTAATGCGCCTGCGTCGTTCCTGGAACGTGCGCTCGCGATTCATCAAATCGTTTTTGTCAGTGAAAGCGTATGTACAGATGTGATTTATTTATTTTCTTACAAGATGTATGACTTTACAGCTTGAATAAAATACAAGCAAAAACTTGTTAGTATTTTTAGTCAAGTTATACCTACATTACTCGGCAGAGCCTCAAAGGTTATAAAATAATTGTTAAATACAATCGAATTAAATAAAACTGTATATTCAAAACTTAAAAAGGCTGAAAACGTGCAATAGGTGTAAGTACAGAGGCCTGCACATCAAGCTACCCCAACCAGTCGAATTTGTTTGTTAGTTTTTCAACTTTATATCATAAGAATAAGATTCATGTTCAATTGGGAAAATTTGACATTGGGATAGCTTGATTTGCTACCTCTACCCACAAATATTCTTAGATTGAAAAAAGAATATAGATATCATTTATTGTTTCTTTTAAAATTTGATTACCTACTGACTCGTAATTTATTTGAAGATTTTTGATTTGTTCTGAAAACATTTTTCCTCATTCTTACTTGTCCTATCTTCCATCCACTCTTTGCCATCCGTCATCGTGCGCCAACTCGCCAATCATCCAATTTTGGCGTAAACTCACCGTACAAAAATTATTCTTTGCCCATTTATTATGTTTACACTGCTCTCTTTCTCGGAAACCTCTCGTTACATGTCCGCGGCTCGTTGGGAACTGTACAGGAAACACAAACTCACGTTTGCTCCTACAAAATTATTTGTCAAAGAAAAATCACTCTTAAATCAACGCGTTAAGGTGGATGCGGTAGTTGCTCGATGGCAAGTTAAGTAAGCATCTATGAAAGGAATAATTATTCTCTTTTTACATAAAGGTTTTAATTGATGTTGACGGCAAAATTCAATGTTATTGTTTTGTTTTGTCATGAGATGATCAGTGATCGCGTTACCGTTGTTGTATTGCCAAGAAATACTATCTCGATTGGAAATATTAATCGAGTTCAATTGATAGAGTAATTATTTGTACAATTGTTCTGTTAATTTTCTACGTGTCATGTTTTGCGACAAGTTATTAGTTTTAATGGCTGTTGTTTTGTTAAATACACGGAACACAAACTCTATTCCACTTAACTCATTCACCACAAGCTCATTTATTTGTTTGCATTTAATGTTTTATCTTCATTCAATCATTTAGTTAATAGACGTTTTACAGCAACATTTATGTACGTAAAATACTTATGCGTTTATTACTTGTTGTCAATAGGGTATAATTTGCGTTTAGTAATTCTCTCTCCTCCGCCAATTCCTGAATTGCATCTTCGTAATGTTAAAATATCCATTTCATATTCATATTCATTTATTTGCGTTCCACAAGGTAAAACAAGATGTTAACAAAATGCTTGAAGTTAAGAGCCGTTGTCGACCCTGTCAGGGCACAGCAAAAAGTTAAAAATCTAAGTCATAAAAGCTAAAAAATATAAAACAAAATGATTCACGAAGGCAACACAATTACATTTACATTAAAATCATCAAAAATAAAATAAATAATTCTTGTATTGGTGAGTAGGTAGCTATTTTCATTAAATACTATTATTATACATTTAGATAGATGTTATATGTATTTAGTTTATTATTACTACGACTATTACAAACACTTATTTAATAAGTGATCATATTTTAAGGTTACAAATAATTATTAAAAAAATAAGTTGTAATTTCACTCAATATGTCAATATTATGATAAATAATATTAAAATATTATGATCTGTTATTAAATAAATGTTTGTATTCAAACACTTATTTAATAAGAGATCATAATATTTTAAGGTTACAAATGATTATTAAAGAAATAAATTATAATTTCACTCAATATGTCTTTCGTTCACAGACGCGGGCGCGAGCGGGCGAGTTGTGGCCAATGGAGCGGCCAGATGGCATGCCAGTCATTCAGTCACTAGAGGTCATGTGCGGGAAGGATCACATGGACGTCCACCTCACATTCTCCCACCCCTTCGAAGGCATTGTCTCGTCAAAAGGTATGTATTGTTTGTCAGTTTAAGTCACGAAGTAGTAATTATTTCTGAAGATACCACAAGCATCTTTAGTTCAATTGAATATTGAATTGAAGTTGCCTTTTTAGATGTATGGATAAGTCAGTTTTTGCAAGTTTAACGGTTTAGCAAAATGTGAGCTGATTTTCGCCAGATATTTTCTGATAAGCGAAGTAGTTATAGTATTTCACAGAACCGCAGAGAATATTAATGCAAGAAACAGAAAACAAGTCTTTACAAGAAACAGAATCACCCAAAATAAATTGTACCTCAAAATAATTTATTCGTATCATCACGTCAATGACGACCGATGTGGCGCGGCAAGCGAAGGTCCGCCTACGACGCAGGAGGTTGCTGGTTCGATTCCCGCCTTGGGACAAATGTCTGTACGATCTACAAAGATTTATTCCGGGTGTCCTGGGTATTTGCTATGTATAATAAAAATATCTATGTATGTAATGTATTGTATTAAGTATATCAGCCATCTAGTACCCATAACACAAGCTCTGCTTAGCTTAGGGCTAGATGATGCTGTGTGGATTGTCCAGCATTACTTATTACTTACTACTTCTAAAGACCATCAAAATAATAAAGACATAGCTGCACAACAAGCCATCAATACCATCCAACACCACAGAAGAGCCACAGACTACATACACAAGCAAAATGTTAGAAACCGGTGTATTCAGACCGCCACTAATTGTTCCGGTAATTGCAAAGGTTTCACTCACAATTATGACGGATACATACTTAGTGCATTATTAATAACACACGCTCCAGTTGCTGAGCTTTTAGTACGGTATACTGTTACATACTGTACTTGGATTTTGTTTAATTCAATTTATAGTAACGTAGTAATTTGTGATGATATGAGTATTTTTTTTCGTTGATAACATCTTTTGGGAGTCTAATTTGTTCGTTTTACGCGATAGTGAGAAGCGGTAAACTAATGTAGGTACTGTGAAAGTATGTGTAGATATAGTTTTTGATCTTATTCCGAGTCCAAAAGAACATTGTTTTTTTTTGCCAAAAATGGAACGAAAAGTTATATCCAGTATAGGTGAACCTCAACCAGAGAATACCACTTCTGATTTTCTTTTATTGCAAGATTAAAACGAGAAAGAATGTTGTTAAACACGATATGGACAGCTAAAGCTTCCGCTAAGCAAAGAGTTTTACTCTGCGATAAAAATAACAGTGAAATTATAACTGGCGACATGTCTAGATCTCTACAAGACTTACTTATGTCTGTACATGTTGTGGTCTTTTTATTGGTTTCCTCATCTTAACTTATGATTGCACTTTCTATGTCCACATTCTTTACTTTAGTTCTTGAGCATTTTCGGGTGCTCTAGAAACGATGACTGGATTTGGATCTTCATCATCTTCTAGCTACCCTCTGCGCCCCATTATTTAAATTTACACTAAATTCTTTGTCAGCCTGGCAAATGTCATGATGGCCCAGTGGTTTAGGCCTCGCCTCTTGTGCACGAGGTTATTGGTTCAAACCTGGGCAAGTACCAATGTGAGTTTTTCAATTCATATGTACTTTCTAAGTTTATCTTGGACATCATTGACATCGGTGAAGGAAAACATCGTGAGGAAACCTGGACTTATATAATTAATAAAAGTCTGAAATCGCCAACCCGTCTTGAGCAAGCGTGGTGATTAATGCTCGTGCCTTCTCTGTATGAGAAGAGGCCTTTGCCCTGCAGTGGGACAGTAATAGGCTGGTACTGGTACTGGTACTTTGTCAGCCTAATTAACGTCATTCTGAAATAGCATAGGAATGATCATGAATAAAATATTTAACTCAGTACCTTCCATCTGTTACTGGTACAAACGACCACGTTTCGCACTTTCATGACAAATTTTAATAACAATAGCATTAGAATTGCTCGGTAATGGTGTCAAAACGTGGGCGTCTGTTATCTACTACCTTTAGTCATTGAAAGAAATGTTTTCACCTTTTATGAAATAGTAACTGTGCGTCCGTAAACACTTCTATTTGTTAAGTATTATTCAATGAAACTTTAACGCCATCCCCGTCTTTGGCTGTTGCTTTTAACTCGTTATAGTATGATTACGAAGTCTTATCATTAGAATATAGTCCAACAACTTCATCGATATTTATACAAGTTGATCTATTATTCAAAACCGTTTCATTATCATTCAATTCAATTGAATTACCACACACAACACGATTAAATACTTGAACTGATTGTGAGCTTGGTCATTCTAGTCCTATAAACCGACTATAAACAGTTTATCAGCACTTTATTACAAGCCCATTAGTACTGTTTATCTTGCTAAAGATATTGCAATTAATGATGTTAAGGTACACAGGCACATAATTAGCAATTAACATCACCTGAGCCTTAAATTGCTGAACTTCGCTTTCTATTTGTTTGTGGAAATAGACGTTAAGTGTTAGTACTAACTCATAATGTGTCTCGTAGTTGGAAGTATTACTTTAAATCTTTGGAAGGTCATAATTATTGGAATTTAAAGTAAATGGCATCTTTAACTGTAAAGTAATAAAATTGATGTCGATTATTTAACGTCTTGTAACTGATCGTAGTTTCAGTTGCATCAGTGTGGTCGTTGTGACAGAAGCTGTGGAGTAATTTCATACTTTTACATAATTTTGACGACCCATGTGGCGCAGCGGGCGAAGGTTCGCTTGCGGCGCAGGAGGTTGCGGCTTCGATTCCTGCCTTGGGACAAATGTTTGTACGATCTACAAAGATTTGTTCCGGGTGTTCTCGGTATTTTCTATATATAATAAAACATAACTATCCATGTAATGTATTGTATTAACTATTCATATCAGTCATCTTATTTATTATTTATTTATATCTCACCTACCTATTTCCTATTACAGGATCGTAAGAAAACTCTTTATCGTTTCCCTTATCTTCTTCAGACACGCCTTGCAAATCATAACCATCTTCAAATCTTTCCAACTCCACATATATTTCATCCACTGTTATATATGTAGAGACATAATTATGTACATCACACATAATTATTTTTGACATTACTTTTGACATGTTCTTAGGTCAACATGGTGACCCGCGATGTGTCTACGTGCCGCCGTCAACGGGACAGACATACTTCTCGTTTCGGATCGCCTACGCAAAGTGTGGCACTAAACCAGGTAATTATACAATTCGTTTTTAATTATAACGAGAGTGAGATTGAAATTGGTTTATTCAATGAACTCCATAATAGCCTAGGAAGCATCGCACGTCGCACGGCTGGTCATCCATAGTCTTAACTACGATGAGTTTAGAGAAATTCTACAAATATTTCACCGTGGGAAATTCATTTTGGGCATTTTTAATTACTGTTTTTTTATTTATTTATCCTTTAGCGAACTTTTTTACTAAGGAACATACTATAGTAAATAAAAATAACAAGTTAAGGCAAAATCCACACTGTAAATGTAATTAAACCTCGTCTCGGTTGGTTTACTATAAATGGACCGAGAGAAGTAGCGTGAAATCAATAAATATATCCGATGCCTAATGATGCGAACTTGAACAATTAGTCGATATAATAAATCGTTTAAACAAATCGATTGATCGTACATCGTTCTGGGATTCTTCATGCTCGTCCTTTACGTTTTGTTGTCTGTACGTAACGATGTAAGTAGCCAATCTTGGTTTGGAATCTTGAAGCGAACGACGAGAAAAAAGTGTTCTATTAAAACTTCATAAACCTATGTCGCCAGCATTTTGAAGTTCGGTTAAGAAGTCTATAAAGGAGCTAGTATCTAAATAAAAACAGCCGCACGGGTTGATCGAAGGTTAAGCTACGCTTGTCGAGGTCAGTCTGTGGATGGGTGACCGTTCGAAACATATCTATAATCCTCCGAGCCTCGGAAACCACGTTAAGCCGTTAGTCCCGGCTGTCATTAGTAGATCTTTGATAGTCGTTATGGGTAGTCAGAAGCCCGAAAGTCTACCAGTCTCACAAAGGTATCGTGTTGCCCAGTAGCTGGGTTGTGGAGGTGAGATAGGTAGTCGCTCCATGTAAAACTCTGGTATTCAGCTGGAGTCCGGTTAGAATGGAAGCCGACCCCAACATAGTTGGGAAAAGGCTAGGCAGACGATGGTGAAGAAGTTCGTAAATAAAAATATAAAATAAAAACTGACTACGAATAAAGAAACCGTGTGAATAGTAAGTAAATTTGTACCAGAAGTATAATTCAGCAATGCAATAAAATACCTTCTTTGAATAACGTTACACTAAAAATAAACTCTAGCGAAAGTAAAGAATATTTTGAAGCTACATGTTAGTTTTCACGCCTGTCAAATAAAGCTGGTAAACATAGTCTGTAGGTAAATGTAAGAGTCGCTTTGGCTTGTTCACAGCATCTCAAATTATGAGAGTATTATAATATTATTGGTCCAGCAACATTGAAAAGCATATTTTTTTTAACTTTGCCCACTAGGAATTTCTCCTGTATCGTGGGTGCGTTTACAAACCTTTAAACTCACATACACAAACAGCCAGACCCGGAACAACTACCTGTATGCCATACAAATATTTGTTCCGTGTGGGTATTGAAACCGCGACACGCAGCGCAACAGCCAATCGCTTAACTACTGCGCCAACGTGTCGTCATTCAAAGTATAATCCATCAATTTCACGTACTGCTTTTAGCTTTTACGATCTTAATTAAAAACTACTGTTCTATGTTATATTTATTTGTATTATTTTGAATTTGCATTTTAGATTTATGATCCTATAAATTTTATATGCAACAAAAATGTCTGTTTCAATGCAACAATTTTACTTTCATATGAGCAGTGATCTTTTGCTTTCAATGCATTAACAGGACACTGTTTACTTTCTTTTTCAATTAAATTTTTCAATGTTGTAAACTTGAAAGTGATTGCTTAAATTGATTTGATAGCTTTTTGATGTTTATTGACGCGAATATTATTGTTAAATGATTTATTTCAAATGGTACCTGTTTAGTATTTACTGAATCATTGACTGGACCACGTCCCATTCACCACATAATTATGTTGTCATTAGCAAAGTACGGTTTTACGGAGTTTTCTACATATACATATGTACAACTAAAAGAACTCTCTCTATCTGCCTCTCTGAGACTGCCGCGTTGGTCTAGCGGTCGGAAGCGCTACTGCTGACTACGAGGTCCTGGGTTCGATTAACGGGTCGGACGAAGTGTTATTGAGTTATTCCAGCTGGAATTTCTCAGTAGTAGCCCGTAGTCTCGATTTGTGACCGGTTGATGGCAGTATGCTCGCCCCCTATTACATTGGACTTCAACATAACTTGCGGAATGTGGGTTTACTATAGGTACGCCTCTGCCTAACCTTTCAGGAATCACAGGCATGATGCTATATTATGCTACAACTAAAAGAATTATTGTAAAAAGAAACATAGGATGACTTTCATATGTATATACGCTCAAATTTCTGCAGATAACGATGATAATTTTAACAGTACTGAAGCAAGTAGGAACAGGTACCATGAAGATGTGGAAGATAAGAAAAAGACAAACGATGTTAGGCTCGTAAATTCCACTACTTTTGTTAGTAATTGCTTGTTTACACTTGACTGCAAAATCGCAATCCGTCACGCCAATGAAGAGAAACGATTGGCAACTCATTCCTTTAGTAAATCATCTAAAATTGTGATTCGTGGACATTTATGAGCACAGACAACCGTTATAATTATTATTCAGTCATTTGTGAAGCTTCACAGAGTTATTATAGGCTTTTTAGGCATGATTGACGCCTTGTATGGTTTGCGTGGAGGTGTAGATATTATCCACATGAAAGATAAGCGATGACAATTATTGATTTAATTTCGCTAAATAAAAACAGCCGTATGTTTCGTGGTTAAGCTACGCTTGCCGAGTTCAGTCCGTGAATGGGTGACCGTTCTTACATAACGAGACTCCTCCGTGCCTCGGAAAGCACGTGAAGCCGTTGGTCCCGGCTGTCATTTGTAGATCTTCGACGTTCCGATGCCCGAAAGTCTTAACAAGGGTTATTGGGTTGCCCAGTAACTGGGTTGTGAAGGTCAGATAGGCAGTCGCTCCCTGTAAAATACTGGTATTCAGCTGCATCCAGTTAGACTGGAACATAGTTGGGAAAGGCTAGGCAGATGAATTGATTTAATTTGGCATATCAACAAAAACTAGAAAAGCTTTGTTTCGAAACATGATTTAGTGATTTAAACATTGTTACAAGTCAATTTCTTTACGTTGGAAAACATTTGGTCTCAGAAAAAAGGAAATGTCCTAACGATCATCACATCATTGACACTCTTAATTTGAGTGTTTCTAACAAATGGACCTTTAAAATGGAAAAAAGGGACAAGGGCAAGGTTAGCTGAGAATGGCTGTAATTCCATCAGCGTTAAACCTTCGTTCTTTACGGCATCAAATGTCATCTTGAACTGGTTAGTTGCCTATTAAAGCCTCGCAATCACTAAACGTCAAATGCTAAAATACATCTAAGGTTCAGAAAGTCACAGCTCGTAGAAGATTTATTAGAGAAGGCTCAAGAAGACCTTCGAATTATAAATCTTCGAGTTTTTTTTCATTTCCTTGCTCAAGATTTATACACGAGCTCGTTTGTAACAGATCCTTACCCATCAAATTTAGAAGAAATTCATGTTTTCGACCTTCACGGCAATTTAAATATGGACTCGTCAATGATTTTGGCTGTCAATCTTATTAAGACTAGCTGACCCAGCAAGCGTTGTTTTGCCATATAGAGGTTGTTGATAATGAGAGAGATGAGAGGGCGAAAATTAGAAGTTGTATGTATTTTTCAATGCTAAAAAATAATAAAATATTTTTTTTTTTTGTCAAAAAAATAAAAAAGAAACTATATTTAGGGGTGGGTCACCCTTATCATTTACGGGTATAAAAATAGATGTTGGCCGATTCTCAGACCTAACAAATATGCTCACAAAATTCCATACAAATCGGTTGAGCCATTTCGGAGGAGTTTGGTAACAAACATTGCGACACGATAATTTTATATATTAGACTAGCTGACCCAGCAAACGTTGTTTTGCCGTATAAAATGGTCTGGGTGGACCACCTTTAACATTTAGGGGGATGAAAAATAGATGTTATTCGATTCGCAGATCTAACCGATATGCATACAAAATTTCATACAAATCTATCCAGCCGTTTCGGAGGAGTTTGGTAACAAACATGGCGACACGAGAATTTTATATTTCAAGAATAAACTTGTCAGCCATAACAACAATACCCAGTTCTAAATCAATTCGTATTGCATTGAATACGAAGTCTATTGGATAACAGTGACATTATCGTATCAAAGGAGCATAACTGTGACAGGCAACTATTCAAACTGTCTAACGATACTGTCTTAGAAAGGACGAAGTTATCACCGGAAAGCGTTAGGTTTACACCCACTTACGAACGTGGGCACTTTACAGATTGCTGTATGTTTATAGACGTAAGTTAACCTGTGGGTCATTTAAAGGGACGTTAACTTGTTATGTGGGGGCTGGGATAAGGAAAGGATGAGGTTACATTTAATCGTGATTGTTGTTGAGTCGAATATTTGAATTTTGAACGAAGAACGATTTATTCGTTGCTTCTTTATTTTTGTTTTGTTTTTTTTTTAAGACCACGCGACACACTACTAACATTACAGGGAATCATAATGCGTTAGCATTATGATTCCCTGTAATGTTAGTAGTGTTTGTGATAAATAAATAAATGAATAAATCTTCAAATTATCTTCTGTTATAGGATTGCGTCTAGCATCAAGAACGTTAAAACATTTGGTGGTATTTGGAATTTGTTCCCAAAGTCTTTACTGCGAAGGCTTTACATTACTTGCTATTTATCATTTTAAGCAATAACTATCAAGCTGACAATATACCTCAATTCTTTCTTAGCTTTAAATCTTTATTAACCTATTAAAATTTTCACGGCTGATGTAATTGTTTCTTTATAAGAGACCGCAGCGATTTAATTAATCAGGCGATCTTAAGACGTATGTAATTTGAAATTAACCAGTCATCGAACTTTCTATAATTCGTATTTAACGGTACTTAAATGGTATATTTTTCATAATGATTCTACGTTTTCGAATTGTTATGAAATATATTGTGCCCAGCGTTTTACGACCTCCTACATCTTCCAATCATATTCTTTTATTGATCAGAAATTCTTTGCGTTGTTAAGATTTCTATTGATTTGAAATCGAAATAAACTAGAAGGGAATAGGTCGTATAATATTGAACAGTGCGTTGTTTAAGTCAGACGAAGTTTATGTCTTTACGAAATGTTTTTATTGGGCTGTTAATCCTTATATGGTCTAGTCAGAGTATTGTCACCCTCTTCAATGAACATGAATGACAAGATATTTAAAGGAAGTTCCTCTGTAATAGATCACCATATATCGTAAAACCTAATCCCAATGTATAGCATTTAGATTCTCAGTAACTATCGGTAATTCGTAACAATTTCGCAATAAATCGCCAGCATTCAAGTTTTACGGCACATCGGTCCCATTTCAACAAAGTCAGTGAGTTTTTCTCATGCCGATTCCTAGCGTCCACTATGGCTAGTGTGGAGTAACGGACGACGCATGCGTCCCGCTCCTTCTGCGAACATTGCGCGCGCATTGTTTCTCGGAATCGCCACCCGCCGGACCACATAACACCGCACATAAGGTTCATTTTCCTTCACGAACCCAACTCAAAGACGCCATCCCTCAATACACTACTTTCAAGTGTATTTCCTTCCAGCTATGACGTAGTAATTTCGACTTTAAGAAGTTCTAGCGAAAAGTATTGCAGGTGACAATGTGAAAACGATTTTAAACCGTATGACATAGAGTCTGAATATGTCAGATGCGTGTAAACTTGGAAGATTAATGTCCTAATGGATCGCTGTTCTGAAAGGGAGTTAGCTAGAAGTCTTTAGGGGTCAGTTTCGCTTGTGTGATGTCGACCCGAGACCACTGGCACGATCCGCGTTCTTCGGGCGACTTCCACTTTTTGCGTGAGTACATCCGCGTAGGTACCTATAGCTCTAGCAATAATAAGAATTTAAGGATTTAAAATTAAATATGTTTTGTATAGATTTACTTATTCTAAAGAATTGTTTAAGAATATTACAGATTTTCAATGTAATCGAATAGTTATTTGTCTTTTATGAAGACGGTAGCTGATAATAGGGAGCGATATTCATCGTTATCATTCTCGGTTCAACGGTCTCCTCTCAAATCAGTTATCTAGAAAGATTTTGTTTCTTTCGAATTCTTCGGATCCAGTTCGATCGAACAAGGTTTTCTTAAATTATTAACTTCTCGTCTTTAAAATTCCCAAATAAGAAATGCGATGACATTTGATGTCATCGCATTTCTTATTTCGCAAAACTAAATGCTAAAACCTCTTATTCCAGACCTCCACGGACAGTTCTACGAGAACACAGTGGTGGTGCAATACGACAAGGACCTGCTTGAAGTGTGGGATGAAGCGAAGCGACTGCGCTGTGAGTGGTTTAACGACTACGAAAAAACTGCCTCCAAGCCGCCGATGGTCATCGCCGATTTAGATGTGGTGCAGTTGGATTTCAGAGGTAAGGAATCATATTTAGTTATAACATATCACGATCCTATTATCGTCCCACCGCAAGGTATAGGCCTCTTCTTATACAGAGAAGGTACGAGCATTGACCAATACGATTGTTGAAGCCGAAAAGCGATTTTAGATATATTAATTATTATAAGTCTAGGTTGCCTTTCGATGTTTTTCTTTACCGGGTAAGCGATGTCCAAGATACGAGATTAGAAATAAACAAGTCTAATTGGTACTTTTCCGGTTTTAAACATATAACTTTGTGCATGAGAGCCGAGGCCTTAAGGCCACTGGTCCATCATGACATTCACTCTTTCGTTGTAACATTTCTTCCAAAAACCCCCGTCTAGTGAACATTAATCCATCAGACATCACAGAATTTACAAGACTGCCAATTTTGTTTCAGTTTTCATTTATTTATCTTTGCAATTTGTAATTTTGACTTATGAATCTCTGTGAATTTGCTAGGTATACAATTTTGGAATGGATTAAACAATTAATTTAATTTCGTACTATATAGACTATCATATATATTGGAATATATAGCCAGAAGTTAAAAGCTGTCGTCTTTTTTACAAGTTAAGTTTTTGTGACAGATTACTTAAATGCTGAAGGTTGTTGATTTATTTTGGTAGAGATTATCTAGTATTGTTAATTAATACTAATACTTTTACATTTCTTTATAGGAGACAACGTGGACTGTTGGATGGAAATCCAGGCAGGGAAGGGGCCATGGGCGGCGCCAGTTTCCGGCATCGTCCCTTTAGGGTCTACCCTAACTCTGGTGGTTGCCATCAACGACTATCGAGGTAAGAATATTGTCCATCAACTCAACTAGACTATTAGTAAATAGATAAATAAATAAATAATGCTGGACAATCCACACAGCATCATCTAGCCCCAAGCTAAGCAGAGCTTGTGTTATGGGTACTAGATGACTGATATAGTTAATACAATACATTACATAGATAGATATTTTTATTATACATAGCAAATACCCAGAACACCCGGAACAAATATTTGTAGATCGTACAAACATTTGTCCCAAGGCGGGAATCGAACCCGCAACCTCTTGCGTCGCAGGCGGACCTTCGCCCGCAGCGCCACATCGGTCGTCTTAAAGTAGTGGCTACCTAGTGGTGGAAACTCGACCGTTTATCTTTCTTCACCTCTTCTCCATAAATACTAACTATGCCAAGTCTAACATTCCTCGAAGATACAAGACAGTTTATTATAAACGCAAGCGTCTGCTGAGCGTGAGGTCCTAGATTCGATTCCCAGGACGGGCAATGTTATTGCGTTGGGTTGGGTTGTTCCATCTGAATTTTCTCAGTAACATTTTGAATTTCCTCAGTTTGGATTTGTGCCCATTTTCCTGGCAATAGTGTCGCCCCCTATTACTTGAAACTTAAACATACCTGACGAAATGTGGGTGCACTATAAGTTTAACTCTAACACTGTAAGTATCCTCACTGCCTACCCCTTGGGGGAAAACAGGTGTGGTATTATAAGTATTAATATGTATATTTATTAAAAGTAATTTAAGCTTTTGTGTCGTCATTTAATTTTTCGCGTGCCCGTCTGTCACGATACCGGAATATGCTTGTAGAAATGCGTGTACGCAGACTCTTCGCAAAAGCGTGTCAAGACTACATAACAATCAAAATGTAGATATACTGTTACTTGCTAATAACCACACATCTCTGCTCATAATTACTCTCAAGTTTATAAAGGAACCGTCTTTACAATTACCTATTGTTTCGTTCTAAACGCAAAAATTATTTTCTCTAATATTATTCATCAATTTTTTATTGCTGTCATTTCCGCGGTGCGTGTAACTTTGGCTCGTTAGCGTTTTTGGTGCGTGGGAGTGTAAAACCATACGCATATAAGGCATTTGTCCAAATATGGTTTTACGGCGACGAATTAAGATGTTTAGCGCAATTTACAACTATGTTTTAGTACTGACTTGTCAACATTATTACCGGATGTGTTTTGAACATGATTTGTCAGTCAGTTCCACGGTTGATTGACTATTAATGTGATGAATGCGTATAAACCTACTCAAGTTTGTATCGAAACGCGATGGACGTAGTCGTAAAAAGTAGCATAAATTTTTTATATCCAAATATGATAATTTTTATGAAACTATAACAAGATGATAAACTTAGCTATAAAATCTGTGAAGTTCACACAAATTAAAAGAAATAATAATGGTTTTGGACATTAGCTGCATGCATCAAAGCAATCCATAAAATCAAAACGTAAAATTTACATAATTCTCAGCTATTTCTTATTTCCTAAGTCTTCATGTATTCCGGAAGGTCGAGAAGAATAAAGAACGTTACAGAAACCATCTAACTTACATACAAATTAAGAACACTAATCGAACTATTTTTATTTCCTCAAAATGAATAATAAGTTTCCCCCAAATATGCGGCGGTCCCCAATCTTGTGTTCCGTGGTCGTAATGTCATCCCTTCAATTAAACTTGAACAAATCTTTGATGAACTTTCATACTAGCTCCGGATGTAAAAGTAGCGTTGATCAGAATAGCTTAAAAGAAAGTTCCTCATTCGAAACTTCTCGAACATAATTAGTCCCAGAAAATACTAACTAATCGAAATTAAATCGATACCATAGACATGTGGCCACCAGTTTCCTTTAAAAATAAAATAAAATGCTAATAAATACAAAAATACCCTTTAATTCTCAACACATACTTTACTCAAAAAACATAACGCCTATACTTGAAGGGTTAGGCAGAAATAAAGGTGACCCATAAATATACCCATTGGGACACCCACATTACGCCAGTGATGTTTTAGTCCCATGTAAAAAGGGGAGAGCCTATTGCCATAAAGCGGGCACGAATCCAAACTCCAGACCACTACTGAAAAATTCCAGATGGAAAAAAACCCATAACACTTTGTCCGACCCTGGAATCAAATACAGCAACCCATGCTCAGCAGTTGCTCTTACAACCACGTATTTCATTATTCACTATTTTGTGATTTGTAATCCATACTAACATAACTTACTTTTCATTAACGACCGATGTGGCGTGGCGGGCGAAGGTTCGCCTTCGACGCAAGAGGTTGCGGGTTCGATTCCCGCCTGGGCACAAATGTTTGTACGATCTACAAATGTTTGTTCCGGGTGTTCTGGGTATTTGTTATTTATAATAAAAAATATCTATATATGTAATGTATTGTATTAAGTATATCAGTCATCTAGTACCCATAACACAAGCTCTGCTTAGCTGGGGACTAGATGATGCTGTGTAAATTGTCCAGCATTATTTATTTATATTTATTATTATTTGCATACCTGCACCATGTGACGGTTAAACATGGAGAACGTTATTATTTATATTAAAAACATCAATGTATATTTTTTACCCATGTTTTGCAGATAAATAAATGATTTCTGATTTCTCACATAAACATTTAACATAACAATAAAGTACATTATTTTATACCAACATCATTACATACTTTTTATTATTTGTACTACAATATAAGTCAAACACGTACATTGTAAATAATGACGGCAGTTACAGTCGCAGACTGAACGGTCTGGAAGCCCCGCTTAGTATCGTTTTTAATTACCAATATGCAGCTTGAAATATTGTACGAGGTAATTACTGTTAGACTGTACAGCTGCATAGAGCACGGTGAAAATAGCTGAACGCGTTAAGATCGGGTTTCATTTACACGATTATTTTATGGAGCTAAGTTAATTTTAAGTACGGTTTCGACTTGTTAATTGAGCTAAGTTAATTTTAAGTACGGATTCATTGTCAGATTATTACATTTATTATTTTGATTTCCAATTAATAATTTTATCGGAAAAATCTTTTGGGAAGAATTAAGCGTTGTAGTCAATAAAAAAAAACTTAACATAATTTAACATAATATCACGCTTATGTTCCCTGAAGGGATGGGAAGATGTGTATCATTATTTCACCTACATTTAGCCAGTTATGTTTAAATCCCGCGTACCTGAGACCGAGCCTTCTGCCGTTAACTGGGCACAAATCAAAAGTCCGGGTTACTACTACTATAAATCTTCTGGTGGAAAAATGTAATTAATCTTTGTTCGACCCCGGGATTCGAAACTAGGACCTTGTGCTCAATTACAATAGCAGCGAATGCAATCACTAGACCAACGACACAGGCAAAAAAAAAAAAAATTTTTTTTGATCGTCATTTTGTTTGGCAAGTTACCAGTGAAACCGCGTAAAAGGAAGGAAAGCTTAAACCTATGAAGATAGTGGTAAGAATATCTAATGAGGAAATGGTTACAGCTACTTTGTGGTCGAACTAAATGAATACTATATTTAGAAAACGCTTACAAACAAACAAAGTATGTGCGTAAGTACAACTTTCGTAAGTACAAACTGACACTTCATTGAAAATTAACTACTAAGGGTGAATCTCACCAATGAAACGAATCGCGTGGGGAGAGCGGGAACGAGCGGCAATATGGAACAGTGATAAGAACGATTTAAATTTGTTTTTATTTTTAAACGTTCCCCCACACTAGGAATTTGTTTTTGTGTGTTTACAAACATTTAAACTCACATACACAAACAGCCAGACCCGGAACAACTACCTGTAGGTCATACAAATATTTGTTCCGTGCGGGGATCGAACCCACAACACGCGGCGCAGCAGCCGATGGCTCAACCACTGCGCCAACCGTGTCGTTACTTTTGGTACCTAGTGGATGTTTTTGAGCTTCAGCATTCTGATTTTTCGATTGGGTATGTTGTTAGAATACCAACTGTAAGTAGAAGTAATGCGGCACATAATTAGTTAAAGTTTTTTTAATATTTCATTCATATCTATTGGTGATAATAATAATGTACTTGCCATATTTAACACGTTAACTGCCAAACAAAGAGACACAATAGAGTATGTATTGTTTGCTGGTCATTTGGTGTCCAACGTGTTAAAACCAAAATGCTATAAGATAGGTGTGTTTGATTCAAAACTCGTTCGTATTTCTGGAGGATCCTGTATAATATCAAAATCGCGGTCAAAGCTCATCATTGTTGTAAAACTTTGACACTGACAGGAGAGACTTATTTATCTTTTTTACTTTTAAGGGTTCCGTACCCAAAAGAGTGCCAACGATGGGTATCAGACAGTATAGGCTATACTAAACTTCCGCCGTTAGACCTTCTTTCAGCGGGCTGTATCTCATGAACTGTAATAGGCAGACAGTTGAAATTTTCACAGAGTGTGTATTTCTATTACATCTAAAAGAAAAAAACGCCGTATTTTTTCTCGACATGGTACGGAACCTTTTGTTTGTGAGTCCAACTCGCACTTGGATGGTTTTTATTACTAGTTTTTATTAAAACTCCGTTTTCTTGTTTAAAATCGGAACAGCGAAATAAAATATAGGTGCTATAAAAATATGATTACCTAGAAAAATTCTCATTCATAGAATAACTTTTTTCATTCGTTTAAATTTCATTCCAATAACCCGATACGACCAGTCATAAAAATATAAAATAAGGGTTTTCCATTAAAATGGAACTAAAAATGTTCTTAAAACATTTTATGTTATGTTCAATTTTCATTCATTCAATAAAAGTGACACTTGCGCCCACGATCTGCATAAACTTTGTGAGTTCATCAAATAATACAACAACGGTATCCTGATGGAACTTTACTGTTTCTAATTTATTTTAATCATTACTATCTGAGAATGACGTCAATGTGATTTTACTAGTTAACAATATCACTCAATGGAGATGATAAAAAAATACCTATTTATGAGCTTTGACGTACGTATAAGTGTATGTGTCATCATTGTAATCAAGATGACCCTCCTGCCCATATCTCAAAATTTTTGGGGTCGGCGTTAAATGTATTCCCCTCTCAAGCAATATTTGCCGTCATCTCAATAGTCACCTCCTTCTTAGCCGTATCGCTGTTCTATATCCTTAGCCATACGCTTAATTAATTGAAATTAATTGTAGTATACTAAGTTGTGTAACCGACCGCGACAGTCAGCCATTTCTTTATCTTTTTTATTATATAAAACGTTGCCCCACCCTAGGAACTTCTCCTGTATCGTGGATACAAACATTTAAACTCACATACACAAACAGCCAGACCCGAAAGAACTAAATGTAGGCCATACAAATATTTGTTCCGTGCGAGAATCGAACTCGCGACACGCAGCGCAGCAGCCAATCGCTCAGAAACCGCGCCAACCGTGACGTCAAAATTCTATCTAGTCTCTAAAAATAATTTAATTTCCTCACCCTAACATTCCACCAACATTCGTCAAATAACAACTAAACAACAAACGCAAACTTCCGCCAACATACAAACATACTCGTACACAAGTCGAGATAACACTAAAACTCGTAAAATCACCAGCAGGGTAATGACAGTGTTTACACGAGTTAACGGTACCCAGTAATTGTAAAAAGTGATCTGGACAAATATGTACGAATGAGTTTGCTTAACGGGCCTGCAACTATGGGTCTCAAGACTGGATCCACCTCATGGATCACTTTTAAACGACGTGCGAGTATATTATATATAGATTCTATAGAGCTTGTTGATCTTTTAGCAAATATAGCTTGGTTTGAAGGAATATTACTACGTACCTAATATGTTTTTGCGGTTTCTGAGGGAGAGTAAAATCTAAATGGAAAATTTATTGCCCGTAATTGGGACTTCATGACAGGATTCAAATTTGGAAGCCCGTTTATGTCTCTTCTTTTTCTATATTAGAGTCTTCTTTGAACCTAAATTTCGACCTTTTTGTTTGGGTATGTTGTTAGAATACCAACTGTAAATAGAAGTAATACGGTAGGTTATCTGAAAAAGATAAAACAGTTTATCTGTACTAACTTCCGTGTTCTTCCGCCAGTAAACATTAATCCGCTGAACGAAACACATTAAATTAAATGAATCGAATTCCTTTCCAGCTATATTTACGTTAATGTTTAAATTTTACGTGGACATGCCCACATAAAATTTTAGTAATAAAATAAAATATTTTATGTCGTATCTCTTTGCGAGATAGCTTGCACGGTCAAGGGTTAACTGGACAGACACCACTTGGCATATGTAAGTGCCCACCTACGTAAGCTTTGGTAACTTAGACACGGCTTGGGATGTTTATAGCCGTTATAATAGCTTTCGTCTCGTTCTCAGTAAAGTGAACCTACACATTGTTTTATATGGTACCAACAGACATTTGCAGAGCATTAAATATTTTATTTACTTCCTCCCCACATATTTTTAACATCGGTAGATATAATTTTGTTGGTTTCTCCGCGATTTTTTACTAAGTCATGATTATTAAAAGGTACCTTACTATTTATAGCTTTGCTGTGTAATTTCAAGCTCGCACATTTACTGTTTCTTCAACCTCCGTTCCATACATTTTTCCGCAAACCTTCTAATGAACAATGGTCATTTCACAATAGAACTCCATTAATTTCGTCTCAATTGAATCAAAAGCAGTCTGTTCGTGCGTTATGAGTTCTTTTATCTAATTGACAATGATTAATGGTCTTAATGTGAATGATCTTGTACTTTATAAGTACTTGGATCTGCGTGTGCGTCTTTTATCTTCTTTGTGGAGAGGAAATTGATTTTTGCGATGGTAATTAAATGTCTAGGTACACGTTCATATTCACTTTGCAAAACCCTAGAACTAATAGATTCTTCGTTTTATGGTATCTTAACGTTCGGTATACCTAAGTTATATTGATGACTCAATCTATTAAAGACCATTTTGGCTTAAATGGTCTTGACCATCTAATCTAAAAGCTAGTCGCAATTTCGTGTGTTGAAATACTATAAATTTACCGCGTTACGTTTCCACGTCTTATATGGTCAATTGTTTGTTGGGCTAGCTAGGGATCTTAAAGGAAAAACTTAATAGCGAAACTTTTTAATAGTACCTTTGACCAATGTTATTGTATTGAGATACGTTTGTGCTCTTTTATGGGCATTAGATTCATCGATTTATTTAATGGCACTTAATTGTAATGATTGATCTCTCGTCGGTCTTATTTCTGTGTAAATTTTAAATGTTCCAACACTCACATGTGGCAAGTAAGTGCGTTTATGAGCGGATAATATTCGTGTTGTAAGATTACAAATTATTTAATTGATTTTGTAGAATGCATCTGTGATGAACGGGTTAAAGAAGAACTTTTCAAAATTGAACCAAACATTTTTTTTTTTTTTTTTTTTAAAACGTTGCCCCACACTAGGAATTTCTCCTGTATCGTGGGTGCGTTTACAAACATTTAAACTCACATACACAAACAACCAGACCCGGAACAACTATCTGTAGGCCATACAAATATGTGTTCCGTGCGGGGATCGAACCCGCAACACGCAGCGCAACAGCCAATCGCTTAACTACTGCGCCAACCGTGTCGTCAAACATTATCTACAATATCATTTTTTTTCATTGTAAGGATATGTTTTCCATTATTTGCTTGAGTTTTTTTATCTTTTATGACACTCTTATGTCACCTTTCTTCATTAGAGATCATTTACTTAAACACTGGTTTGTCAATACTTTCCTAATACCCAAATTTCGATTTTAGAGAGACAAAATTAATATTTACATTTGACAAGTTTTTTTTAGTGTGAGTATATTGTAGCTAAGAATAAAATTATTAATACATACATACTAAAAGTACAACAAACATTAGGTACCGGAAATATACAAGTCACCAAACACGACAAGGTGCGGTTAGAGCACGTGTAAAGCTTTCTTCGTTTAATGGAATTCCTGTTGACTTACCAAAGTGTTTGCCCATCCTTTAAGCTAAACGATCTCTGTTTATGTTCGTTGTTTAGTCTCCACTTAAGTGTAATAATATTGGGGACTTGTACGTTTGTCGTCAGCTACGAGTGTTGGGCTATGCTATTGTTAGGTACTCTAACCCTGCGTTTACACCAAGGTATAAAACATATTGTATCTACTGTTCATGTATCGTTCACACCTTTAAAAGTTGAAGTAGTCGTTTGCAAAACCTGTCAAAAATTTGTCAAAGATGATAAGAATATCACGAAGTACGGATTCACTGCACCGGCAGTGACTAGTACCAGCCTATTACTGTCACACTGCAGGGCAAAGCCCTCTTCTCATACAGAGAAGGCACGAGCATTAATCACCACGCTTGCTCAAGACGGGTAGGCGATTTCAAACTTATATTAATAATATATGTCCAGGTTTCCTCACGATGTTTACCTTCACCGATGTCAGTGATGTCCAAGATAAACTTAGAAAGTACATATGAATTGAAAAATTCACATTGGTACTTGCCCAGGTTGAACCCACAACCTCAGCATCCAAACCAAACCTCGGCAGCGACTTCGGACGCCATTAATTATAGTATTCGTGTCCGTGCAAACTGTGTTGAGCTCAATTTTCAACTGTCACAGGCATAGAATTGTCACGGGCTGTCAGTCTGTATGGGTAATCGCTTAGTTTGTATGAAAAGTGTTGACTTGAAGCGGCTGCTGAGGAATCTCCGTGATCCACGAAGAAGATAAACAAAACACGTCTGAAACAACGCCACTTTTATGAAACTTATTTAAATACTGGACATGATTTTGACAAGTCTACACTAGACTTGTTTTCAACAGCATCACAACTTTACGACTTTAAGTGTGAACTCAGGGTTAGTAAAAGACGAGTGGAAAAGTACCTGCTCATCTGGTAAAGTCTTGCGTTTTGATATTACGAAAGTACTTGAAGGTACTTTCATACTTCATTGATAGGTACTTTGCTTTGTATACTGATGTAAGTACCTGATCCTTTGGAACTTCAAAATTCATTATACTCTTCGGTTGGGTTGGCTCTTACCATCTCGTTTTACTTAACTTAACTTGTAAAGTACTTGGGTGTTTACTTACAGAATGGTTCACAAATTTAGTGTTTGCGACTCGTAATTTTCCTTAGAATAGTGAACCTGGGTTGGTCTAGAGCGTGAGGTCAAAATCTATCGCCCTATTCAGTATTAATAGCCTAATGCCATGCTATTTAGTACTAAGTTAACAAGGTTTCTAAAACAAATGATAGTGGTGTTAAAATAACTTTACTAATAATACTTTGTTCTTATTTAAGAAAGGCGTAGTTATTTAAAAAAATGATAGATGATTTTTTTTTAAAGAGTAAATATGGATTTTTTCCCATTCTTCTCCATACAAAACTACCTTTTGGAAATATGAAGTGAATGTGTGTCATGTAAATTTGACGTCCAAATCAAAAATGCGTTTTTAAGGTTTAATTGAAATTAATTATTGGACTTAGATTTTGAAAACGAGTATCACCGTCGACATCTTGTTCCCAGACCGAAAAATGCGTAACTGAGACGGTCGAATGTAAAGACGACAGTTTCCATATTTCGCCTTTATTTTCAAGGCAGGGTTGTTCATATTCCTTTGCATTGCGTTCTATAAAAGTTTGCAAAGCAATGTCGATAACCAGACATCCTAAATTCCAGAAAACCCCTTAAATCCCCAAGCAATAACATTAATAGTAGTACCCAATAAGTACCAAACAGTTACTAACTATACATTTTCTTATCTTCCAGGTGAATTCGACATGCGAGTGAAGTCGTGTGCCGCGTCAGACGGCTCGGGCCATGTGATTCAGCTGTCAGATGAATATGGATGCGTGCTGCGACCTAAGATGATATCAAGGTACGACGCTAATGCATGAAGGTCTTATCTAGGTTTTAGCATCTGTGTGTTGTTAGAAAGTTGGTTGGGGGCTTTACCAGAAACTAAAGAAGTTATTTGTATTTTAGTTATAGGTTTAGGGCCGGTTTTTCAATTGCCAGTTAACTTTTATCCGATGAATAAGTTTGTCATTTTGACAGTTTTTGTATAGACAATCTGTCAAAACGTCACATTTATTCCTCAGGTAAAAGTTAACTGGCAATTGAAAAACCGGCCCTTAATCATCTGTTGTGATTGTTCAACAGTTTGCGATGATCTTTGACGATCCAACATTTACTTCTACCACAGATGTATACTTAACGCAGCCATTTCCCAAATTGGAATCATCATCTTGCTTTTTATTGTTGATAAAGATTTTTCTTCGATATTTATAGATGCAGCCAAAAAGCTCGATAACTATAATGAACCTGGAATAAATTTGTTTCCAGATTCCTCAAAGCCAAAGCCGTAGACGAGCGAGCCACCGTCATCGCCTACGCGTTCTTCCACGCCTTCAAGTTCCCTGATGCCCTCAGCGTCCATATCAGATGCAAGGTCGAGATCTGCAGACACGGCTGCCTGGATCACTGTCAGTTGGCTGGAGTGACCCCTCAAAGACACGGAGCTCTGGACAGGAAAGATGACAGGACACATCAAGACCACAACGAGATCAAGTAAGTGCGATAGTGAACCATCCACCAAACGAGTTAAGGACTAAGTTGATTTGCTTTATTGCCACGAATCTTTCGTGCCATAGTAGATAGTTAAAGTATTTTTAGCAAAGCGACTATATACCAATACATGGTAAAGTAGGCTAGGTGATTCAAATAGAACTCATGTCCGTCAACTCCTATAAATTATTTCCGTTACGATATCTACCTGTCACTTGGTAAGCGATACTTATTTATTTATGTTTAATTATGTTCACTATGATTAAAGCAATCACTAGGAAAGGAGCTATTATAAATATTTATAATATCATAATAAATTGCACGACTTCCACATCGAACTTCATCAACGTTTGTAACAAAGAAGTGAAAGAAAGGAGAAAGAAAGAAAGAAAAAATAATATTTGGGACTGGCACAAAAATTAAAACTAAACAACCAAAAAACTAAAAAAAGGACCTGTGCGAGCCCAAAAAGGCTCAATCAGGTATTTAGACAAAGAAAATTACAGAGTGCTGTTATTTTGATAAGGTCCGTTGTGATGCCACGTTGTGTTGAAAAGATACTGTTGTGGAAATTGAAGTTCAGCTAATAATAGGTCCTTAAACCAATCTGTGGGTAATTATTAAGAAAGAGTTATCCTCAATTGTGAGGGGGAGTCCCTTATGAGTTGTGTAACGTTCGAGGTAATCCAAACATCTTTTTACAGTATTCACGTATATTCGCCAATTTATTAATAAATCAATTTCCATATTCTTTACAGTGATTCATCAGCGGAAGACGAAGGACTATCAGACCTATCAGATGAAGCCCGTCTTCCTCTCGAAGAAGCGTTCGGTGATGAGGTCTCAGGAGACGTAGTCCTGGCACCTGCTCCTCTACCACAAAGAGCTCCTGCACCAGTTATTGAACCTGAAGATGATCGCATGTCTGCTGTTGAAGAACTTGTTGAAGCTTTCGCCAGACCATTTACTGTTAGTAATTTGCACGTGAATCGAAATGCGCAAAAAAGTGAAATTTGCCAAATCTGTCGATTTTAAAGGTTACAATTTTGATTATGGACCGAGATTTATACTTTTGTTCATTTTCAGGACCGCCCCACGAATATCGATCGCGATCGCTTCCCTCACGGACCCCGTAACCTTGGCACGAACATAAGTCCTGAACCGTCTGGTGACGGAGTAGTCCCAGCCAAGCCCCAAGGTCCCGCTGTAGCAGGTCCCAGGTCTTTGCGCAAACGACGTACAGTTCGTGACGCAAGATCTGCTGATGTTGGTGTTTCGGGAATATACGAAGTTGTGTCTGAAGCAGATTTGGCTTTCGGACCATCAAGAAATGAACCGGTTACTGTGTTCAGTGGACGAATTCGTGAAGAGGTATATTTACTGTCGTGATCTTAACTTGATAATAGTCATCATTTTAAATATTTCATTTTAAAGTTCCTTTATTTCATCAGGTCGTCTATGGAATTTGCATGGGCGCAGTTAGCTTCGGAGCTCTGTTCGCGTCGGCAGCCGGTGCGGCGGCCGGCGCTGCGCTGGCTGCGGCCGTCATGCTCCAGAAGCTGCGCTCGCGCATGGCGGTGCAGCCGGCCGCCCCGCTGGCGCCGGCGCCGGCGTCGCACTCGCTGGCCGCGTGGATGGCGCTCCGACTGCTCGGCTCGCAACCTCACCCGCATCACTCCCGCGACGGCTGACCCAACGTCCCATTCAAAATCCTACCGAAGACTGTTCTTAGATGCTAAATATTCAATTTATGTTTCGTAGCTACTCATTTTATTACATCTTCCCTATGTGTATAATATTGAAGGAATCCCAATTTCTTCCAGTTAGAGTTAGATACCTGATAAAATTTAGAATTTTACCCTTAATTGGAATTGAAAGGTCAGTTGCATCCATGTATTAGATGTTAGACTCGCAGAAAATTATTTAAAATATGCTTATAATTTATGTTAGTTGTTAAGTAATGTTTCTAGATCGCCTTAAATAATGGTGCTAGGTCGTGCTACGGACGAAGTCCTGAGAAACCTGATATTGAATGTTCACTTTTGTGAATAATATACATTTTTATACCAATAAGTTTTGTACAGATTTTTTCTACGTTTTTATTGACTAACTTATTATCATTGTCGTGTTCTTTAGTGTCTAGAGGATAAGAATAAACGTCGAGTCATGCCATTAGTGTAAGTTTTAGTTAATTCGTATAATTAGGAGCTGAGTCCACTTTAGCACAATTACATATCGTGTGTATTGAAGCTCCTAGATTAGAAATAACATTGCTATCGATTATTTCGGCATCAATGTTATTTGTTGTATTATCTTTAGGTACTGAAACCTATGAGGCTTTAGGCATACTACATCAGTAGGTACCTGCTCAATATTTACGTTTTTTATTTATTTGTTGTTTAATGACTTTTATTTGGTAAACGTGTCAATTCACATGCAAAGGAACCGTGTGGCCGTTTTTAGTTTTGAAGATTTTTAATGTATTATGAAAACGGGCAAAACTATTTTAAAAAATGTTTTTTTTAACTAACCGTTTGCATATTATTCGTAGTCAACAATATTACTTACAGTGACAATTAAGTATTGTGGGTTATAAACTGAAATAGAATGTTTCGCAAATTATATTATATTTGTTATGAGGTTAGTCTTTTTCGAAATTGGTAGCTTTTTAATTGCATATTATAGGAATATGCATTACTCCATACCGGCCATAAGGTACCTTTGTATATGAACTGCCACAAATAGTTTTATTTAATTAATTCACCTCATTTGGTTTTGCATAAGCAAAATCTTTTATAAAATTGGTTTTTTATCTCATTTGTATCGTCAACATTTCTTTTATTAGTTTTGCAGTAAAAATAACGTCAGTTTTCGAATAAATATAATGGTATTCTATTCGAAGTTAATCTTGTATAATTTAATCAAATAATAGTTATGCCGACTACTGTGCTTTACTGTTATTAGTAGCTAGTTGTAAAATAACAGTTATACCAACTTTGTTATGCGGAATTTTAAAACACAATATATTTATTAGACTTTTATCTAGAGTTGGTAAAACTGTTGGTATTAAGATATTTTATATGATTGTATATTATATTATTTCAGATTTAGGATAATGACATTACTGTATCATACTTTTGTTCAGACACCAATGAGTTCTAAGTAATAGATTCTTCATTTCAAATGGAATTTTTGCATTTATTTAAGCATTTATTTTTATATTGCTCAATTTTAATTGTATCCATCTTTTAATAGCTATTACTAAATAGGTTTAATTAAGTTTTATAGCTAGATTGAGAAATGGTTGCAGAGATCGACAGGACAATGTATTTTTGTATCATACATCGTGTTAGATAAAAAAATACGACATGACTTAATGGCATCAAGATGCAATTTTGAATAGGGTAGTGTCCTTGAAAAATCTGATCGGTCCGAAAGTTGGATTACTTAAAAATACTGTACACTTATTATTTTTTTTGTCACGTAAATCAAAAATGACAACGATATATTGATATGCGTTGACGATATGGGTTGAAATTGCGCGTGACGTCACGCCGTTCTACACTTTTAACGTAACAGTGACGTCACAAGCCCCTTCTCCTGAACTTTGATGTGCTATATCATTGTCACTTTAATTGATTAGAGTAAGCAAAAAATACGTGTCCAATATTTTTTGGTTATTTAACTGACAGATCAAATAGACTTCATATATTCATAACTAGGACACATCCCATTGTAGGGATCGGTTGGTGCTTGTGCAAAACGGTTACTGCGGATATGCACTATATTCCTGAGAGTGATTTCACACTAGGCTTGAGTAGAAGTCACTCAATGAAACTTCTATGAACCTTAGAGGGTATAAATTTCAAACAATAAATTCATCAGGAGTACGACAGAGGGGGCTAACTATGATGTTTAAATAAGGAATTGTGTTTAAAAAGCTAATAAGAGCTAATATCGTAGATCTCGCAACCATAATAAAATATGACATGCCACCCAAAAATCTTGCATTTATTATAGAAAAACTATTATTATATAAGTTGAATAGAGTTTTCATATGAAAACTATCTCCCTAAGTGCAATTTTACTTTTTATTATGAATTAAATGTATTTGTATTTTTTATCGATATATTTTCCGCGGTTGTGGTACCTTTTTGGTGTAAAGTCTCTTGTGGCACTATTTCTTTTATAAATAATATTCTGGGGAGTATTTTTAACTTTTGAACAAAATGTTTTAAGTTTCACTGTATGGATGCGGTGACAAAATGTGTTTTACGCGTAAGCACCTGTTAATTTGTTTAATGGATTAAAAATTATGTTGAAACATAGTATTTTGATTGTTTATTTTTGAAATTTATCAATAAGGTAGGTACTGATATCCCTAGTTTCCCATCATGAATAACCAGTATCTGGATGCAGGGAACACCAGTCTTCAAACGTACTCCATAACATTATTCCAGTTAATTTAAAATTATATTAGTAATTAGTGTCTGCCTAGTGGGTCTAGTGTTCCCATGCGCGACTGCTGAGTGTGAGGTCCTGGGTTCAATCCCCAGGTCGGGCAGTGTTATTAATTTTACCAATAGAAATTTTCTCATTTCTAACCCGGAGTCTGGATTTGATGGTAATAGTCTCGCCCCCGATTACATGGGACTTAAAAATAACTGGCGAAAAGTGGCTGTTACTGTAGTTGCACTTCTGCCTTACCCTTCGGGAAACACAGGCGCAATGTTAGGTTATGTATATAAATTAGTGATCAATGATTAAGAGAGAGAGAGAGAGAGAGGCAATGATTAAGGTTTCCATACAAAAAGGTCTGTACATACCTGCTTATTGAATTCCTTTTACCTATGTTGGGTTAGCCTTTGTCTACTGAGACTTTTTAACAGCATTTTGTATTTAGCACGCCCCCATTAGCTTCACTGTTGTGTCGTTTGCATTAAGGCACACCAGCATTCTACAGTAACTATGAGTTACACATCTAAAGTTATAAAGAAAAAGTCTTCTCTCATAGCGGCAAATAAGGGTATGTACCTATATAACACAAAGGCACTTTGGTAGGTCTGTATATATATCACATCTAGCTATAAGTAGGTACCTCTTGTGATAGGTCAAGAGGTTTAAATATAAATAAATATAAATAGGGACAATGATAATGTTGTAGTCAACAGAAAGGCACATTTTAGGGAATCTCAAGCGCTGCCCAGCAGTGAGGAAAGTATCGAGAATTATTTTTTTTTTGACTATCCCGCCACACTACTCCCAAACCACTGCAACTCCTGAAAACCAGAATCAACTGTGGCGACCACCAGAAAAGCGTCGAGACAATGAAGCCCTACGAGTCCCGGAGAAACGTCTCAACTGTCTTGGATCCCAAAACGAAATTATTCAGAAAAGAACAGCGGAGGAGTTAGAAAAATACATAATTTCCACTTCCCTCCATATCCAGCAGGAGATAGAACAGAGCTAGGCCAATAGGCACGAAGGGACGTTTACAACTCGGTTGGGCCCACTTTACAATCTATTATTTGTTTGTTTTACAATCTATTATTGGTGCTTTTAGATTTATTTTTGTGCTTATTATTTCTGTAAATTTGTTCTTAACTAATTCTATACTATTTTCTGCTATTCTAATGTGAATAGGGAAATACCAAAGGCTAGAAAGGGCTTGAGGTCTGATGGCGGCAAATAGAGATGTAGGTATGGAAAAAGACCCCTCATAAATTGGAAGGAGGATTGTTTATGAACTCAGCACCATGATCGGGATGTGGAGACCGTCTCAGGGTTTCACCACATGACAGGCATAATTCGCTAGATTTAAGTAGTTAAAGGGAAAACAAAATACTCCGAGGATATTACTTCCACTAACAGCACGGGTTGTACGCAATCGTATTCTTCAGCACAAAAATATTTGTCGGAAGAGTGGAAATTTGAATAGTTCAAAAGGCCAAAGGCCGCCTTTATTATTGCAAATGTGTAGAAAATATTCATTGGTTATTTTCATTACCTATTAAGTTAGAATTCATGATCTTTGAAATTAAGATTAAATATTTGTTAGATAATGCGTGTTGCCAGTAACTAACTGGGTTGTGGAGGTCAGATAGGCAGTCACTTCATGAAAAATACTGGTATTCAGCTGCATCCCGTTAGACTGGAAGACGCCCCCAGTTAGGATTAATGATTGATCTGGGTAAACTGTCACATGGACTGATTGATGGATTACCACTGATAATATATTGTCTATAAGTGCCCGCTTTACATTTTTTAATTGTGTGCTACTGTTGTAAATTAATAAAATGGCAGAAATAAAACCATAAAATGTACCCAAACTCATTTTATTGATCAGAAAACTTTATTTCAATTACTAAATAAAACTACAACATTTTCTTGATAAAAGTTTAATTTTTCAACTGTTACAAAATTTTACATAATTCACCAAACATTTGATATGGTACAACCTCGATTTAAATAATTCAACTCGTTTATAGAATAAATTAACATGAAACACTTAAATTCCGTTGTAACAA
Organism: Phlogophora meticulosa; assembly: GCA_905147745.2. Taxonomy (NCBI): domain Eukaryota; kingdom Metazoa; phylum Arthropoda; class Insecta; order Lepidoptera; family Noctuidae; genus Phlogophora; species Phlogophora meticulosa. The sequence goes on along the minus strand of LR990528.1, from coordinate 5,128,531 downwards.
TGAATAAACCTTTAATAATAATGCGAAAAAAAACAATAAAATAAGAAGAAGAGGTACTCAGGTGGTATAAAAATAAATAAATCGCTATACGTACTCGTAATAATGACTAAAACTTAATTAAAAATAAATATATTAATACTAATGACAAGTTATTTTAAATTACATTCTAGCGGTTCACCTAAGTTGATATTCCGTATGATATTATTATTTTCCGTTGCCCCTACTTCAAATAAAAATTCGAAAAGAGGCAACAGAAGATTGTCCTTAAAATATTTTAATACTACAATTTGTGTTTATAATTTGTTCTAACGTCGTAAAAACAACTAAAGAAAACATTCAACAACTCAACTCTTTAGTCTAAGTTAACAACAAAGTTGAAACAAACATAGTCGAATCAAATGTCAACTCAACTGTTTCAAGATAGGAATCAATACGATTTAACTGAAGTTCAACGGTTTGTTAAGCTACACATAAATTGAATTAATACTAAATAAGGGTTCCCAGATTAACTACATTCATTTGAGCACTCATATAACACGCAAATAAATAATTGGCATGGTCTATATACTTCAGTCTCATCACACTAATATGTACAAATTAGGTTATACACGCTCTGTTACGAGTAGAAACGACTCTTTGAGATTACATGCGCGGTCGGCGGGTGCGGCCGGGCTATCGTCGTCACGGCTGCCGTCTTCTTCTTCAGATTCGTGATTGGTCGTAACTTCAAGAACAGCACTGCTGATACTGCGCATGAACATAATAATGTAGCAAGTAGAGCTCCTAATGTTGCAGCAAATCCAGGAGTGGTCATACACACGAGACCTGGCGTGGGAATCACTTTAGGTGCAGTGCTTTCTTCTGAAGTATCCATATTTAAGTCGCCGGCAGACACCACACGGATCACTCTATTTACGCCAACTTCCTTCTCAGGAGAAGTTGCTCGTCTTTGCCTCCTCACTCGCCTTTCGTCACGCCTAGCCTCAATACCAACTTGCTGGTAAGCGTCAATCTGTGGTGGTCCATATTCAGCGTGAGGCGCAATCACATTGGGATTTCCATCTGAACACTGTTCTGGGCATCTGTACCTGCAAATCTGAATAGTACATTGGAAGTGCACCTCCATTGAGTCGGGGAACTTGAACGCTTGGAAGTGGGCATATGACAATACACTAGCGCTGGCTCCGAAGTTCTTGATCTTTGTGAATCTAGACATTAGTTTTGGTCGGGTAACACAGCCTCGCCTATCGACTAATTGTATAGGTGCGCGTTGACCGTCGTGAGCAACACAATCTCGGACTAACATATCGAATTTCGCGTCGTCGTCCTTGATTGCAAGAACCATTGTCATTGTCTGTCCGATCTTCACAAGACCTGATACCTCGGAAGCCCAAGGTCCTTTACCGACTTGAATTTGCATCCAGCAACCAACATTATCACCAGCGAAGTCAGCTCGTACAACATCCAGCATATCTACGGGGAATGGTCGGAACGTGACTGCCTTTTCATATTGATCGTGCCACGTACACCTTAGCTTTCTTGCTTGATCCCATACTTCCTGCACTTGTGGATCGTACTGTATTACTATGACGTTTTCAAAGTAAGTTCCAGCTGCCGCTACGTCACCTCTGTACCTTGGGTCACCGCTACCGGCGGTTCCACACGCATGCGCACCAATTTCAAAAGAGGCGGAAGTTCTTCCTAGATTCGGCGGGAGATGTACGCACTGATGGTTGGAGTAGTGCCCTTTAGAGAACACGATACCGAAGAATGGTTTATCGAAACTGAGGAAAACTCTCATTGCATTTTTCTCGCATTTCACGTCTAGGGAAACAATTTTGGGCATGTCTGGTGCAGGTGCTGGCCAAACATCACCAGCTCCACTGAAGACCTTGTCGCTGGCAGCAGTCTGGGCATCAGCAGGAGGTGCAGGAGGTGGTGGTGGTCCTCGGAATCCAGGACCGACATCGTTCTTGTGATGGTTCACTGGAGGGCCCAATGCGAACGGCTTCGAATGAATTTGATGGTGGTTCGGGATTCTCGGCATGCCTGAAACATGACAAGGGTTCTGGTTATCCATCTACATCAAAATACTCTTATTGGGCGATAAAATCTTATATTACCAGATCAAGTTTTATACAAGCGTGACAACACCTTTAAGTTTGACTGGCAACTTTCCGCGTAAGAAACAGAAGATTTTTATTACGAAGAGATCTTTTAAACTTAAATTGAGATTAAACGTGGTGATCCCTTACCTAACGGGTGATGTGCCTGATGATGCGGTGGGTTCTGTCTCCGGTTGTGCGGTGGTGGTACGGGCGGTGGAGGTCCATTATACGCGTGGCTCGGGGTGTCTCGTTCAGAAGACTCCATCGCTAGCTGATCTCCGGAAGGTTCAGCCGCACTGCTGGCATCGGGGCCGGCGCCACCGCCACCGCCTCCGCTTTCATTCGATGATTGGTCACTGAGAGTGCCGCTCTGAAAATGAATAACAAAGTTCATTAACTATCTTGACCGAAGATTTATATCTTATCCTCTCATCATTTCAACAACTGACCTTCTTTGTGAAGTTCAAAGTTAGTTTATGTTTATGATATTACTTTCCCGGTAATTTTCTTTGATTTTTATTAGTCTTTCTCTACGTTATCTACTACACCATTACGTGATGCAGCAGGTGTGTGAAATCGAGAAGTGATGACTTTTTAGAGTATCACTTTTCATTTTGACCCGAATAAAGAAAACCGTAGCAAAATAGTAGACATGTTAACCACGAGTAAATGGGTTTCTCAAATCTCATAACTTATGCCGACACGGAAAATTTCTTGTTTTTTTCGTTGCCCAGCTTTCACTATACAAAGTAGGTATTATTTTAAAATGTTATTTAATACGACACACTGACCGTTTTACGACACATCAAAGGTTATGCGACAAGTTAAACAGTTGTTCGAGGTCATGAACAAAGATAAGCAGATGATTGTGGATTTTACGGATGGAATGCGTTGCGTGCAGTGGCAATGGCACATAGCGTTATTTACCCTGCTTTGTGTGTTTAACCTATTACCGACTTTAGACCCAGTTTAAATATTCCCAGGCAATTTTTCGTTCCTTTTTTTATTTATTGTATTATGATTTAAATCTTTGATACGTAACGTACGTAGGTACGTATATAGTAAGGATAAACTTTTTAATTATTACGCTATAATAAGTAATCATTATTTACTTACTGGTAGTAACTTTATGCCGCGTTTATTAATAAGGGGGCTACTCTATAACGATATGGGGTGAACTATCAAAAACCTATAACTTGGTATTACCAGCGGGCTGTAGAGTCCTCACGGTAAGATATATTATGACCATAGCATACAATCTTTGAGCCCTATCAAAAACATCAATGCAAGAGATCACAAGAACATCTTTTTCAAGTATAAACTACTATCTGTATCTGCGACATTGTCCAAGTGGAATTTGACAACAAGTTTTATTTTTGCAAAAAAGCAAAGCAACGTCTTGTAAGGTAAAGTCTGATTTTATCAGTTTCCTAACCAACCACTCCCATCGTAATCTCAGTGGGTAACACGAAAAGTTCCAAATTTAAATTTTTGAGATTTGACTATGGTTTTGTAAGTCAAGTTCGGTGTCTTGTAAAATATTTTAATTATTTATTATAATAGACTTAAATTAGATGGAAATTAAATCACAAAGGAACGTTGATAAAGTAATAAATTGATTCTCGTCTTTCCATAAATATGTACAACTGGATTTATCTCGTCTCATCAAAATGTAATCGGCAATTTACTTGAAACGGACAAGGATTAAAATAAGAGATTAGGCCGTCGAAATCCCTTTTATTACTTTCGCTAACATCAATATAATAAATCCACTTTGCATAGTAACAACCAACTTCCTTAATTACGTATTTGAAAAAGCTATTACTCATAAAGTGGTATCAAAACTTTAGTGATACAACTTCCCGGGACCACAAATAGTGATGTGAAAGTTGTACTATAATTCGGTTCCCATTCTTAAATCATCGGATAGCTCCGGTTAACTAATATTTTCCATACTAACAGGTTTGGGAAATTAGACGAACCGGCTGCACGGAATTTCTTGTTTTAATTGTGATTTTTTATACTGCTATATTTTATTTAGGTGCGGCTTTTAGCTTTTTGGGTCTCTAGGTTGTATATTTTAGCCATTTTAATGCGAAAAACATGTAGTAGGTGAAAGATTGGGCGTTGCCGCATTATTGTCTGTTGTTATACGGGGTTAAAAGTAACGCTGGGGTAAATAGAAAGAAGACTGAAGAATAGAAGAAGATTTGAAGGGAATTTCCACGTTAGTTGAACATTGTTGGTAACACGCAAGGACTCTAGGTTTTTAATTAAATAAATAAATAAATAAATAATGCTAGACAATACACACAGCATCATCTAGATGACTGATATACTTTATATTTATTTATTTATAGATATATGATTAATTGAAAATTAATTATTTCAGAGACAGTTAGTATTAAATTAATGTAAAATCCTCATTTAATGTTTTTAGCACCTGCGTTGCTATTTACCGCGTTTTACCGGTAGACTTTAATTCCTTTTTTAAATTAATTAGCTTGTTGTGTCTATTGGAAAGTTAGTGCAGTAAGCGTAAACGTTTTGTTGTAGCTATCACAATGTGGTGAGACTTGAGTTCTATCTTTGTTTCAAGTCTCGGTGTATCATTTACGGCCTGGTAAACTTTTGACAAGAAATACATTTCTCATCAGAACAACTGTCCTCAATATTGATAGCGATGTTATTAACATCATGAATAGTGGGTGTCGCGTCTACACCAACCATTTTATTGGATGGGTCGTCAACAGTTTTACAACTCTCATTTGTTTTGCCTCTAGCTATGAAATTAGAAAGTATTGGTCTCAGTTAGATACGTTTTGTCGATAAAGATTTATTCGAGGGCTTATGCCTTCAAGTGATTCCAGCAATTATTTCTGAATGGGATAACACGAATATTCGGATATAAGATTGATACGCATTACGTAATATGAAGAGAAAGTTGTCGGGAGATTTTTATTGGGTTATAGATTACTAACGTGTGTGGTAATCTTGTTATTGTGTAGTAAATGTTAGGGAATTTTGTTTTATTGGTTTTATCAATCGCGTCATTACTCATGATAGGAAAGGCATTATTCATCATTGGATATGAGTAGTAGTGGTGTCATTTGGAATAATTATTCATAGTAGTGAAACTGTGTGTATTTCATGTGTATAGTTCTGTTTCTATCCCTACCTTTATGTAAAAAAACTAAAGAAATCTACCTTTATACTTGACTGCATTAGCTTTAATCTAATACAATACTCGCATTTATTATTTCTGTCAAGTCTCTAATTTTTTTTTTTAATCTTTTTACTTGAAGCAACCACTGCGGTTCCCTTTTTTAGAATATCACTAGCATGGAAAAGAATGAGATTTCGTGTACCTAGTTAAAAGTGTAGAAAGTCAAAAAACCGGTCGCATTTCTACCACTTTGTTTTAGCTTAATTGTGAACAATGAAATCCATCGCTATGTTTTGAGCTTCCTTGATATTTGGAACATGTCTCACAGGCATACCACAACATACAAACAAAAAAATCCTATAAGAAAACCATAAGCTTCCAAGAGCGCAGATCCCGCATCATATATGGCATTGTCATTCAGGTCTTACTTAGGTGCGGCGAGTCAGTGTGTCAGCCCGGTCATTGATCTCGACGGACTAATTTTACTTTCATTAAATTGCTGAAGACCGTCTCCGGTGGCTAAGTCACGGTGCTCTTGATCTGATTTGCTGGTATGTTGGGTAACTTGCTTTGTGGAAGTGTAATGAGGGAGGTTTTGTTGTTGTTTAACTATTAACATTTAAGTTGGTAGACTGTGAGTGCTCATCTCCTTATAAAAGAAATTTCAAAACGTTTAGTTGAGGCTTCCTGAGACTCAAGAGCTGGCTCCTACTTTGACTAGAGTCTAAGCATTGCCATTCAACGTGGCAATGCCGTCAGTCTTTTGGGTACTTTACCAGTCGACAGCGATGAGGATGAATTTTTGACGCCTTATTACAATTTACTGTTTATTTAGGTAAGATAGTACGTTGTTTTTTAATTCTGTTAATTTAATATGTGTAAAAGTTAGCATTTACTTGAAAAAAAGTCGATGAAGGATGCTATTCATCCGGTCCTCGACGTAAAGGTAGAATAAGAAATATTTCCTTTGTTGCGGTTTTATTAGAAACTTGATGAAGATTTTTGTTGGATTCTATTAATGTTTTTATGGCTGCATGCATCAAAATGGCTCTAGTTACTCTTTATTTTACAGGCAGATATTTCATGGGAAAAATCCTTGTACGATCTCTTTGTAACACTCAGTTTTGTTTTAGTACTTTGAGCTTTATGTCTTACTTATTCTACAAGTGTCAGAAGACTTTCTAATAATAGTAAGTAAGTTAAACTTATTTGGTATGTTATCAAGGCCTTGTAAGCGTTTCCCTCAGCTTTTTTTTAGGTAGATTTGATTTAGGTCACTCTGAAAATATTTCGGCACACGTTTCAAAGCGTACCCGAAAAAACATTTCCCAATACTATTTTCCGTCCACCACAAACTTTTAACAAGCACGTCACTAGCAGGGTGAAACAACCAATTGTCGTCTGCAACAAAACTGAGCAGGATTTCAAGTCCGATGTGTGTCGTCGCTGTAGGTCGCACAACGACCGACTGGGAAAGCCAGCTTTTACTCTTTCTACGACACCTGCCTATTGTCATAAACCGTCATGACTTGTGTGCATTTCATTACGATGGTATATCTTTAAAATCACGACCAGAACTTCTTGTTTTAAAGGCCGGCTCATAATTTCTAAATTTAAATTTGTAATTATGGGTAACTGCTTATGTATGTGTATTTGCTGGTTTCTATGTAGATGAAGTAGGCTTGAGTCTTGACCTTTCTTAATAAATACAAAAAAAACTTGTTGTATTTAAGTTATTTGCTAATCTATACTCAATCAATCTTAGTAAAAATAGCCACAAGGGTTGATCTAAGGTTAAGCTACGCTTGCCGAGGTCAATTTGTGGATGGGTAGCCGTAACATATCGAGACTCCTCTGTGCCTCGGAATATACACTAAGCCGTTGGTCCTAGCATTTATAGATTTTTGATAATCTTTTCGGATAGTCAGAAGCCCGAAATTCTGACAACCAGTCTTAACAAGGGGTATCATGTTGCCCAGTAACTGGGTTGTCGAGGTCAGATAGGCAGTCGCTCCATGTAAAATACTGGTATTCAGCTACATCCGGGTAGAGTGGAAGCCGACCCCAACATATTTGGGAAAGGGCTAGGCATATGATGACTCAATCAAAATGTCACGTATAAGCATTCGGATTCCATAAGAAACACCACCTCTCAATGATAACATTCTTAACAGCGCATGTTTTGTGATCGGGTTCAGTAGCCTTCTTACTTTCCCTTCTTAGGGTAAACAGGTAAATAGTGGACATAGACGGAACTGGCTACGTCCGTCAGCGCAGTGGGTCGGTGTGCCCATATTTGGGGGTCCTACCTGGTGACCGTATTAGATTCTATCTCGGACTGTTTTCCGATGTGCTGTACCGATTTTTATATTGAACATTTTAAAAGAATAGGTTAGGTACACACGCCAGGACATCAAGCTATCCCACACTGTCAAATTTTCCCAATTTAACATGGAACTTACTCTTTTGTAATAAAGTTGAAAAACTATCAAGGATATTAATTGACAGATCGGAGTAGCTTGATGTGCTCTGTACCTACAGTTTATCGAATATTCGAACAAAAAACAGAAACTGTTAATTAGTCAATAATAACTATAAATAATAAATAATACTGAATACCGTTTTAGAATGGATATTGGATCTTTGAAAGACTGAAACCTATATCCAAATGAAGTTTTTTTTTTTTAAAAGGCGTAAGTTTTAATTAAAGGAGACAAATGTACCAATGTCCAAACTTTTTGAATGTGTCTTAGACCCAGTTGACATCGGTGACGGAAAACATCGTGAGGAAACCTGGAATAATATATTGATATAGGGATATCAGTCACCAACCTGTCTAGTGCAAGCGTGGTGAATGATTTTCTGTATGAGAAGAGACCCTTGCTGTACAGTGTCACATTATCAGGCTGATATTATTAAGATTTAAACAGACATTAGTAAATTTTAACTTGAAAATCTTTCGATACGTACATCTTTATCTTTCATATGTACCTCTGTATGTGTATCTGTGTGTGTGTTTTGTGTGTATGTGTACCTACGTGTGTATGTGTACCTACGTGTGTATGTGTGTGTGTGTTTCATGTGTTTTCTGTTTCATATGTATGTATGTTGTTTGTATCTGTACGTGTGTGTATGCCACTGAACTCCTAAAGGAACAATTTAAATGTTCTTTTTATGTATGTTTGAGGAGATCCTAGGATAGTATACATTCACAATTAGACCCGGTATGTGACGCTTTTCTGCCAAGCCAACGTAAGTTGGGTCTGCTAGTCGTTAACAAAAATCCTTTACCTACTGTTTAAAATTTTTACAAGTTCGAACATATTAACTAAGTTATCTACAGAGTAGGTATAATGCTTCGCAGCCACACGACCAGTGCATAAGTGCTTTCTCCATAGACACATAACATCACTCAAACGAGCATAGACTAGAAAATCGTTCGCATTTAACCAAACGACGCACTTAAAGTAGGTATAGCAATTTTTGTGAAAATACGCGAACGCAATGTAAACAGTGGATACGGTGATTTCTTGGCGGTCACTAGTGATGTGCCTTAAACGGAGTCGATTAAATTAATTAACTTTCCAATGATCTGGGAATTAAAGTAAGAAAAAATATGTGAGGTTATACTACGGCGAGTCGTAAAAGTTGTTCCTAAATGGTTTGTTATTGCGCGTATCGTTATTCTGACGTACCGTTGGCTTATTACTGTCATCAATACGCCTATTCATATAAAAAGAGACTTAAATTAAGTGACTGAGAGGCTAGTGTCCTTCAAAATTCTGTTTGGTCCGATAGTTGGACTACTCAAAAATACTGCACACTTATTTTTCCTTTTGCCACGTAAACCAAAAATGACGGCGATGAAAGAGTGCGTTGAAATTGCGTGACATCACGCTATCCTACACTTTTTACGTAAAAGTGACGTCACAAGTCCCTTCTCCTGAACTTTGATGTGCTATATCTTTGTCACTTTTTATTGATTTAAGTTAGCAAAAAACGCATGTCTAATATTTTTTAGTAATCTAACTGGCGAACCAAATAGACTTATTATATTTTTACCTAGGACACATCCCTATTATCTAGACCTCCTGCAGATATATTTTTCCATGTATTATTTTACAAAGATTCCGATTTCTCAACAGTTTCCTATGGTAATCCGTTGACTTTGAGAACATCGCTCGTAACATTTACTAGACTAAATATGCTAGCGGTAACGCTTGTGAAGCATATTTTCAATTATTATCTATACTTTTTTATCCTTGGGAATCGAATGAGTAGTGTGTATGTGGAAAAAGTGGAATAACGGAACAAAAAATCAATTGTGATTATTATTAAGAAATAAAGAAAAAAAACAATTGATGAAATAGACATTAGAGACCTAACACATACAAGACTATACCTAGAAGTTAGAATAATAAATATTGTTTTTTTTTCTACACTCTATTCCAAAACAATTGAATGAAAATGTAAATATAATATATGAGTGACAAAAAGTTGATTGTTTAAACCAGGGTATACGTAGTGCCATTATTAGTTTTTCTTAAGGCACTTAATTGTTAAGAAGGGTTACTTGATCAGTGTACCCAGCAATATATCCATTGTTACTGCTCACCACAAAATCACAAAAGCGTGATGCATACTTTCTTGTGAGCGCTCCACTTCCACGATACGGTTTACTATTCGAATTAATATATTTGTGGTAATTAGCTGTTTTGTTGAGCGTGCACCGAGTTTAAAAAAGAAATGGTCGGTCAGTAAAAGTCTCTCTCTTTTCTCTGGTCTGTGGTTTGGTTATCAAATAAGGTGCGAGTGTACGTGTACACCATATTAAAAAAAACTCTAGTATCCATATTAAATATGTCTAGTATTTTTATATCTAACTAACTCTTGCCCAAGGCTTCGCCCGCGTTAGGAAGTGGGGGCTTAGAAAGGGACAAAAAGTAGCCTATGTCACTCTCCATCCCTTCAAATAACTCCACTTGAAAAATCAAGTCAATTCGTCGCTCCGTTATGCCGTGAAAGACGGACAAACAGACAGACACACTTTCTCATTTATAATATAAAAAAAAAATGTATGGTTATGCTTACATATGACCATAGTCTACTTTATCGGTGCCGTTTCGTCGGTCTAGTGGTTGCAAGCGCGCCTGCAGGTACTGAGCGGTACTGAGTTCGATTCCCGAGTCGGACAAAGTTAAATTGAATTTTTCATCTGGATTTTCTTAGTAGCTTCCCGGTTGACGGCTATACATAGGCTTGCTCCCTATTATATAGGACTTAAACATAACCGTCGAAATGTGTAGTCAGGTAGCTAAACACCAAAGTATAAAAAAAATATTACTTGTTGACGTGTAAAAGTATTTGTAAGAGCCTGTTAACAGAAATAAATATCATTTATAAGCATACCTCTACCTAACTCTTCAGGCAATAAAGGCGTGGTGTTATGTCTACTGTATTCGATCGTGTGCTTAGATTGAAAGGGAAAGATTTTAAATTGTCAACTTGATAAGGGCTTTGTTTACTTAACTCATTTTGTTCTGGTTAAAAGTACTAATCTTAATATATATATTTCTTGTGTGCGTGTGTATGTGACTGAACTCCTCCTAAACGACTGGACCAATTTTGATGAAATTTTTTGTGTGTGTTCGTGGAGATTCGAGAATGGTTTAGATTTACAATTGGACCCGGTAGGTGGCGCTGTACGGGCAGGACGACGTCTGTTCGGTCCGCTAGTTAAATATAAAATTCCATTATTCCAAACGCGTGTTCACTGTGGCGCACTCATTAGCAGACTCACAATACGTTATGACGACAATCTCTCATTAACAGAGATTAATGTTGTTTGTTATTATTATTTTCAGTTCCACGTGGCTCTGTGAAGACTAATTAATGTGGTAAGGATAAAGATTTATTTATTTGTATAAATATGGCGTAACATAAATCACAATAATACCAGCCTGTTACTGCGGTCCCACTGCAGGACAATGGCCTCTTCTTATACAGATAAGACACAATCATTAATCACCACGCTTGCTCAAGGCGATTTAATATCTATATTAATTATAAATCCAAGTTTCCTCAGAATATTTTCCTATACCGATATCAGTGATGTCTAAGATAAACTTATGAATTGAAAAAAGTCATATATATAGGTTCTTGCCCGGATTTGAACCTACATCCTCGTGCATGAGAGGCGAGAACCATCACGACATAAATAATTAAACATGGAAATGCATAATTGTGGTTAGAAAAACCATAAAATGATTCATATGATGTGTGTGTTCAAAACCTTTTGCCCAAACTAACTATAATTAAACATTTAGCCCTCCTCTGTACATGTTGCCTGGCTGGAGGCCTTAATTTTACTTGGGTATCATTTAAGCTATTACCAATTTAATTAGTTTTGTGTTTCTTAAATAATAGGGTTTGTCCTCCAAATAGTAGATCTGTCACCAAAATGTAGTCACCAAACAATGCAAAATCAGTTCCACAATAAATCACCTAAAATCCTGAGATATAAGGTCTAGTACCAAATAAATGTTTTTGTATGTATTATAATAGCTAACCTAACCTAACCTAACCTTTTTTTTACCTAACCTTTGATAATTCATACCTGGGAACAATTTTTGGATAGATCTATTTATTAGGTGATACAACATGATGACAAACATAAATTTTGGTGATAGAAAATATAGTTCCCATTTTACTTAAGCCCCCCACAGGAAAGTTCGGTTGAGCAGTAAATATCCCTGAAGGATAAACTGCGAGATGCCCATTCCAAAAAAAAAAAAAATCCTCTGTACATGTGTATGCTAAAACTATTAAATAAATTAATAAACATAACACATAACATCACGCCTGTTTTCCCCGAAAGGTTAGGCAGAGGCGCACCTATTAGGCAGAGGCGCACCTGTTAGGCAGAGGCGCACCTGTTAGGCAGAGGCGCACCTGTTAGGCAGAGGCGCACCTATTAGGCAGAGGCGCACCTGTTAGGCAGAGGCGCACCTGTTAGGCAGAGGCGCACCTATTAGGCAGAGGCGCACCTGTTAGGCAGAGGCGCACCTGTTAGGCAGAGGCGCACCTGTTAGGCAGAGGCGCACCTATTAGCAGTGGCGTGCACTCCATACATGCAAATAAGCACTGCATACCCTGTGATCCACATAATTATGTACATACATGCCACAAATGATAATAACTATAATAAAAAAAAAACAGGGAATTTAGCCTTGTTAGTTGCTTGTTGTACCTACCGTAGGTACAACAATCTGAAATTGCTAAATTTTCTGCATTTCAGCAAGCATTTCTTAAGAAATGCACAAAAGAAAACTGAGTCAAGAGTGTCTGAAATCTGTTTTTTTTTTTTTTTTTTTAGGTAGGGCCACTCGCAGTTCAGCACTATAAGGCTGTTTACTGCTTAACCGGTCGATCCTGTGGTGACCTTACAAGAAGGCCCCCAGCCAGGGCTAACTACAAGTTACTGAAATCTCTGTGCCCGCCACTGCATATTAGTAACAGTACTCACATTTCGTCAGTTATGTTTAAGTCCCATGTAATAGGGGGCGAAGTAAGTGAAATGTAGGTTACTTAATCCCCTTACGTACCACTCGACTCGCTGCCTGTCTTCCAAATATTTTTGGTACCTACAACCGTATTTTCCTATACGCTCACCGAACAACGAAATATCACGTAACAGATACATACAGTCACGAGCGTAAATATCTTACCTGGATACAAAATTCAAAGCGAATCCCTCGTGAAATACCGATTGAAACTTTGAGGAAAGCCCTTTTTCATAATAGTGTGGTTTCGAGAATACTGTTTTCATAACAGCTTAATATTTCTATCAATACTTTGGTAGAAAATCGCTTTTAAATCCTGCGTTGATGTAAGGCATTTATGCTAGTGACTGTACATGCAATTTTCCTCGTTTTCAAAAGCGTACCGATCCGTTGGTACGGTCCGACGATATCTTAATCACACCAATCTTACATGGTCTGTTAAGCTACGTTTAATCATCTATATTGAACTTGTGTACGATTTGAAATCGATCGTCGAGGAAGAAAAGCAGTCCCAATAGAAAAGATTTGGGTGGTAAGCGGGGTAGTAATACTTAACAGCTTGTATTGAGAGAGATTACAAAGGATCAGAGTGGACCTCTATAAATCGCAAAATGTATGGTCGTTTATATTGGACATTATGGACTCAAGTTACAAACGGAGATTTCCATAGATTATTGCCCTTTGTTTATTGGACTGTACGAAAAACTAGAACTTGCTGTATACGTTTGACTAGAAAGTTAGTTATGTACAGGTTCAATTCGAAAAATATTGAATATTTTTTGGCGAGAGTAGGTACTATGATAAACTACTACAACAACATCAACACAACAATTACAAATATTTGATGAATCGTCAAAAGTTATGCAAGAAAAACTTTTTTTAAAACGGAATCAATATAAAAACTGTATCAGCTTTGAGTTTACTGACCTACTCCAACAGAATAATTAGCATTAGTAGGCTAAGGACTAGAACCTTAATGGCGATCACTTCTGCTAATCCCGTTCTGGGCAGCAATGCTATGTCTCTTCTAATCAGACTTTGAAAATTTATTGATTTTTGCTTGCAGCGATAAATGTAGAGGCAATACTCAAGAAATGCATTGAAATGAAAACGTATCTTTTTGTTTAACTGAATTTGAATTTCAAATTAGAAAGAATTCGATTTTAAAATTTGAATTCCAGGTCGAAAATGAACTACTTAATGTAAAAAAATATATTTTAGGAAATCACTCGGGTGAATACAGAGATGGCGAATGAGTATAGAATAAGAACACATAACGGTAACAGAATAATGACGATTATATGAAAATATAAAAACTCTTCTTAAATATCAGCTCAGCAACAATATAACGTTTTAAATCCAGCCGCGGACAAACAACTCTGTATTGATTTAAACACCGTTCTTCGTTTCATAGCATAGTGTTGTTCAAGCGAATTGGGTCAGCAACAACAGATTTGATTTAACTGAAATCCGGGCAGCACTAGATATACGTACACACAGATACGATTTACAAAACCGCAACGCTCCAGATATATTCAATTTGTGCACCGCTCTGCCGACGAATGGAGTTCGCTCGTTGCGATAACGTTTACATTTTTATCGATAAAATGAGTCGCGGTAGCGACATCCCTTTTTTGTGCAAAACGAGAAGTTTATTTTTAAATGATAAACTTTTAAGTAGGTATCTTTTTAGATAACAGAGAATAAATAAGAAAATACCGTAGACAAGTTTGTTACGTTTGCCTAGGGATACAATATTAAAGGAATGGCGCTTTTGCAATGATTTCGCAAAATATTGTTAATGTAATTTCTGTAAAACTTTATATTTCAATGTAAACTTATTTAGATTGTCCACACAAAAAATATCACCATAATATATGAAGAGACTGGTCTTGAATTGGCAATGGAATATATAAATACTATTTGGTATCGATATAACAGTCTCCATTTTAGACAGTGGGAGGTATCGTCCCTCCCAAACAATAAGAATTAGCATGAACAAATAGACAGTCCCATGTTATTGATAACTTTTCATTAAACAATAGTTCGTTCCTACCTTTCTATTGGCTGAACTAATTCGGTAAGGAGTACGTGATCAGATTATTTTTAATTAACCTTGGGTATTATTGGCACTTCATAAGGATTGTTGTTTATGTTTCCGACCAATAGCTTTAGTTTATTCTGGGCCCTATAGGTGCGTACAGAGGCCGCCATTATTTAGGCCCTAAACGCTTCGAAAATGCAAATTCGTTATCGCTCGTTCAAAATAAATATTGGTCTCAATCGATTTATAAATATGAGTTCATTGTTTTCTTTTTCAAATATCAACTTAATAAAATTAATGATAAGGATAGTCAGGCTTTGTCTCTTCTTGGCTTCAATTTATTTTATTTCGTTAGAATCAAAAATAAATAGAAGACTATTGACTCATACCAACCTGCCCTAGGCCTAAGTGGTGGATATAATTATCTAATTTATGTATAATAATATTTTACAGCAAACTTGTTTGTACACAAACTACCTTTTGGAGCAAGAAGATCTAGAATCATCAATGAACGAGAGTCATTTTAGTATTTTTAATGCCTTTTATTAGTGGATAAATTGAAATAAAAGATTTGAATTTAACTTTGATAAGTTACAGCTGACTCACTCCCACAGAGGGAAGGCTGTAATCCCAGCAGCGAGAACAATGATGAATCATATATGTATATCTATTATGTTGGTATAAGAAAACAATGCAACCTTACCATATGTAATATGAGCAGGACACCTATAGCCAAGCCCCGTCGAAGCCGCATCTGTAAACAAATACATTCGAAACTTTAGTGGATAGTTTCACTACAGGCATTGCTTTAAATACACAACACCGTGGGAATGATATAAAACAGATGGGAAAGCTATTGTCAAAGTATTGTTTCGTATTATTTCTTGATATGGAAAACCCTAATGTATAATAGAATGCCGAACTTTATTTTTTATTATTGAAATAGGAAGTAAAACGGAAAAAGTAAAAATATTAAATTAAAAATGTAAAATAGTGTCATATATTAAAATATGGTTTAGTTGTAACTGGTGGACATCTCTATCATGCTTATGTTTGTGTGGGCTTTTCGATGGGGTATAAAATAAACAATGTTACTGTAATCAGCTTTAAGATTTAGAAAAGGGTTTCCCACTGTAAATCTAGAGTAGACTTATACAATAAGACTAAATGCCGTTTGTGACCAATTCCATTTACAACAAACTACATAAGTGGAGGATTTTTTTTGTGTCATGGAGCGTATATTTTTGGATATACCATGATGACATATAGGTATCTGTTTTTCTTGTCTTTTAAAAAAGTGTAGCCCGCACTAGGAATTTCTCCTGTATCGTGGGTGCGTTTACAAACATTCAAACTCACATACACAAACAGCCAGACCCGGAACTATCTGTAGGCTATATGAATATTTTTTCCATGCGGGAATCGATCACTCGGCGTAGCAGCCGATTGATCAGCCACTGCGCCAACCGTGTCGTCCAATATGTGTCAAGTTTGTTTTCAATTTGAAGAAAATGCAGTCAGATATAAAAAAAAGAGCTTAAACCTGACCTTTAAATATTTTATAATGTTTTACTGTAGAAATAACATGTCCTACATGCAAGACACATTTTGCTAAACTCTTGTTTAAACAAACTTTTATTTCCATTAGCACCTCGCTCGGGAAAGTGCATTGTTAGATTATTTTAGGCAGCTCGTGTTTACCTAGATTTTAAACCTAGGACTGAATTTGACAGTGACCTACTTAGTCCCAGACTATAAAATTACATATAACATAACGCCTGTAGTTCAAAAAGAGTTATCTGCATAACTCTTCTTTAACTACAGGCATTATGACCTTTATCTGTATCGTACACACACATTTAACATAAAAAAAATGTTTAGAAATAGTAGATACTAAAACTGGGTTTACATGGGTAATTTTTTTGGTATATATATACGATGAGTTTAAATATCTCTATACTAAAAGGCACGCAAAATGTAATACATATTTATACATTCATGAATGCTTAAACATATCCACAAAGAAAACCTATTTCTTTCTGAGATGTTTCCATATATTTCGCAAACAAAATATACTACCAGATGCGACTGAATATTATTCACGCATAACAACAGAGGTTTATGCTAATATCACAAAAGATACACACGTGAGATACTTTCGGAGACAGCCAGACAATGTGAGCGTAGTAAAATGAAGGCCGCACACAGACCTACCATTGTTACCCAGTACCCAAACTTTAGGAACAATTAAAACATTAAAATGATGTGTAAATGCTCATTATTTATAACGATATATAGGAGTAAGAACATTTACAGCGAAGTGCACACTGTGAACAATTGTTTCATTATCTCATACAATGTACATTATGTACCTACACATCAACCTATAAATATCCAGCATAACCTGACTTCTCATTGTACATACAGCTTATACAATGCGAGTACAGCTAATACTGGACGTGTATAGCTTGATCACTCGTCATCACTAGGCTCCCATAATGGACCCAGTTTGTCAGAAGCTTGGTACAGTTTCCAACGATGTGGGACGGAATCTGGTGCCGTATTGTGATTTTGTTTCCACGATAGTATTTCTTTGTGAACGGTACTACAAGCTGACATTTTGATTCGTTACGATTTTACCATTGCTTTAGTTAGTATGTGCAACTGTAAAATTGTCACCAATCGTTGCAAGAAGATGTAGTGACAACAATTGAAAAGATTACGCTTAGATGGTTTAAGTCATGTTGATAGGATGAATGAAAGCAAATAACCAAATGTAATGGCATGAGGCAGATGTGAGAGGAAACGGCGAAAGGGGACGCACTAGAAAGACATACCTTACTGGTGATGGCTTTTAAAATAGTCAGTTACTAGCAACTGGTGTGTATGAACGTAACCGTAGCAAAAGAAGTATGTAAGGATCGTAATAGGTAGCCTTCTGTAGTTTCTGCCTACCCCATATCTTTGGAGTTTCAATAGAAAGCGAGGCCAGCTAATATTGTCTTTTTACTTCTAATATTCGTTTTTTGTGAAGAATGCCTCCTACTTCCAACCATCATCATCAGCATAGCCTTTTCCCAACAATGTTGGGGTCGACTTCCAGTCCAATACCAGTATTTATATGGAGCGACTGCCTGTCTGACCTCCACAACACAGTTACTGGGCAACACGATAACCCTTGGCAAGACCAGTTGTCAGACTTTAGGTCTTCTGACTACCCCTAAAGACTGTCATCGATGTACAAATGACAGCCGGGACCAACGGCTTTCCGAAGCACGGAGGAGTCTCGATATGTTACGAATGGTCAGCTGACATCAGTAAGTGTAGTTTATCCATTCCTCCTACTTCCAACCAATCGCTGAAAATTATACACAAAGAAAAGGCCTTCCATTTTAAGAAAGAAAATCGAAAAAGTTCCAAGAGTAATTTGGAAATTCCGGAAAACATATTACGGACTTTATAATAGGTACTTCATAAGAAACACGGAAACATTTAAGAAGGACTAAAACAAGTGAATTACTTCACAATAATGGACTTGAGACAAAAGTACTTTTCCCTTAATGGGTTATTTTGGGTACCCACATTAATTAGTTAGTAAGACTGATGGTTAAAACTTCGTTGTTATTGTCAATTAAAATAAACAACATAACGTCATGCCTGTATTCTCCAAAGGGTTGGGCAGAGGTGTATCTATAGCTCACCCACATTTCACCAGTTATGTTTTTATGTCCCATGTAATAGGGGCGGGCCTATTGCCATCAACCGGGCACAAATCCAGACTCTGGACTGCTAATGAGAAAATTTATATTGAAAAACTTAATATCACTCGGTTGGGCAACGGACTGGAAACGAACTCAGGACCTCACGCTCAGCAGTCGCGCATGGAACCACTAGACTAACAATTCGAGTCTACCGATATGTTTAATGTTAAAAATACTCATATTCTTTATCCAGACAATTTCATATTTTCTAGAATCTCAATAACACCGGTACATGTCGTGCTTTAAAGAAATACATACACCGCTGGATAAACATCAATTCTATATACAATAAGCTACTTTCTTCATAAAATAATCGTGTGTCCGTTTACTTTGTTCTACAATTTCTTTTATTTCTGATATATTTACAAGTTTTCTCTCTAGCGACTGACTGCACACGAATAACTTTCATTATTATAATATTAAAGTTTATGCTTAACTATAGTTTAAATATATATATATATATATGTGGTGGAATGAGAAAGTGATGTTCACGTCGTCATGGTAAGTTTAATTAGAATCGGGGGTGCCACGAGTTATAAACTATTATTTCACACATTTGAAATAACTAATTATGTCTAGGTATGTTAGAGAAACTTAGGTTTTGATGAGTCCATTTATCTTGTCCGGTTATCAATCAAACGTAAAATATCATCTGCTAATTAAACATTCGCAGGAAACCTCATTAAGATGGAGGAATGTTTATTTGTAAATGTGCATCTGTATCTTTTATATGTATAGTTTATAATCTATTTACATTTCTTTTTCTGTTCCATTTTCTTTTTAAAAAATAGCACCTACCACTGTTTGCCTCTGCATCAAACAAAGGTTGACAGGTAGAAAATGCGTATGGCAACAATTCCGTCTCTATACTTAAAGTATGTAAGTATAGAGTATAAGTATAAGTGTGCTTAAAGTATCAAATATATAAAATTAAAAAAAAGTTGTAGTTCTAGCTAAATTTTTAACTAAATGGTATCACGAATTTTTCAAATCAAACGAATTGTCAAACTTAATATTTTGTAGTCTTGTCTTACTTATAAAAGGGCGTAGCGCATTGGCTCACGTTATCGTTCACTTACATCAATTCGCACGGAATATTTTTTTCCAATCATTATCTGCCTAGCCTTTTCCCGACTATATTGGGGTCGGCTTCCAATCGAACTGGATGCAGGTGAATACCAGTATTTACATGGAGCGACTGCCTATCTGACACAACCCAGTTACTAGGCGAAACGATACCTCTTGGTAAGACTGGTTGTCAGACTTTCGGGCTACTGACTATCCGTAACGACTGTCAAAGATCTACAAATGGCAGCCGGGACCAACGGCTTAAGGCACGGATTGTTTCGATATGTTCCGAACGGTATCCCATCTAAAGACTGACATCGGCCATCGTAGCTTTGCCTTCGATCAACCCGTGCGGCTGTTTTTATTTAGCTTACGATGTTTCGCACTATTGTCACCAAACGACGCTCACGAACTTTATACGATCGAAGTTTATAAACTCACACTGAGGTCACAGAACAATATTATTGGACAATATTACCATCATAAATTCATCATTCGTATTACATTATGAACTATTCATGTATCTTTAACGTGTTGATATCCAAGCCTATCGCTGCCAATATCGTTTATTTCTCTAGGTAATCACTGTGAGACTACTCACCACTAAAACTATGGTCATCATCGTCAACTATTCAGAACCCTCTCATCTAATATTATTATATTTAAGTGCATAGGTAATGTGATTGTAAATTACAAATGTATGTAATAGAAAAGTATCAAGAAAATGATAGCTCGATACTGAAAAACCAGCTTATAAAACAAATAATAATAACATTGTAGCGACTTACCTTACCAAGGTTCATGGTTTAAATGGTACAAGATATTTATTTATTTAAATTTTGTAAACGGTTTTAAAAAGCACATTTACACGTCAAGCTAAAATATTATAAAAGTGGATACTGTCGGGGTTTCATATGCAACAAATCCAAGAAGAAACTACAAAACAAACTCTGTTGCTATTAAAGTCTAGCCATTCATTAATCTTGGTCAGATCATGTCATGAAGATTAGTGTCTGGGTGTCTGGGATGGAATTTAAAGAACCACACGGATTTTATTGGACCTACACACATTTGTCAGTATTCGTGTAGCTCAACTTAAGGAGCTCAACAATTCGACAAACAATACCAAAGATCGTTCTTGAAGTTAGATTTATCTCTAGCATTGAAACAAATCAATCAAGGAGAAAACGGGGTATACCTGGGATAATGTGATTGTTTAAATGGTAATGAGAGAGAAAGCTCAAAAACAAGAAAAACATCTTTGTCAAATATAACAAAATAAATCACCAACAGATCTAAGCGTAAAAAAATGGCAATCACGCACATTACATCAAAATGCCATCAATAATAATAATTTCTAAACTCCGAACATTGTATTTGCATTTGTAATGATGTTTATATTACTGAGTTCATAAATCAAAGTAAAGTGGATCCTTATCTGCTCTTCCATCTGCCCACTTTCGATTGCAGACGTTTGAAACATGTACAGATTTTAAATAATGAAGCATCTCCCTCCATTAGAAATTGTGGTTCATGGGTGAATGGGTCAAGTCGCCGGCAAAAGCTTCGATTGCACCGCAAAAGGAATTTACCTACTTATTTCCCTTTTGCTTCACTAAAAAGGGAAAGTTGGTTGGTTTCAGCCTTTCCTTACGTACAGGAATGTCATTTTGTTTTGTTTCTTCCCCTCCAACTATCTCAGGCATGTTATTGCGGAAACATGGTATGTTTAATTAAGGTCCAAGAGGGTTATTGTTTTCCGTATGTAATATTGTTTGTACTTCCGAAATCCGACTTCCGTTAAGATAATAAATACTTCCCTTTTATGTGTGTGAACGATATCGTTTCCAATTCTCATTAAGTACCACTAAGGTACTTTTAGTGTGGGTACTTAATGTAATGATTCCGAATTCAGAATGAAGGGTTCATTTATTGATGCACGATTAATAACAGGCATCAATTAAACGATAAACTTACAAAATGACTGCCTAGGCAGTACAATCTCAAACTTCTCATTAAGTACCACTAAGGTACTTTTAGTGTGGATACTTAATGTAATGATTCCGAATTCAGAATGAAGGGTTCATTTATTGATGCACGATTAATAACAGGCATCAATTAAACGATAAACTTACAAAATGACTGCCTAGGCAGTACAATCTCAAACTTCTCATTAAGTACCACTAAGGTACTTTTAGTGTGGGTACTTAATGTAATGATTCCGAATTCAGAATGAAGGGTTCATTTATTGATGCACGATTAATAACAGGCATCAATTAAACGATAAACTTACAAAATGACTGCCTAGGCAGTACAATCTCAAACTTCTCATTAAGTACCACTAAGGTACTTTTAGTGTGGGTACTTAATGTAATGATTCCGAATTCAGAATGAAGGGTTCATTTATTGATGCACGATTAATAACAGGCATCAATTAAACGATAAACTTACAAAATGACTGCCTAGGCAGTACAATCTCAAACTTCTCATTAAGTACCACTAAGGTACTTTTAGTGTGGGTACTTAATGTAATGATTCCGAATTCAGAATGAAGGGTTCATTTATTGATGCACGATTAATAACAGGCATCAATTAAACGATAAACTTACAAAATGACTGCCTAGGCAGTACAATCTCAAACTTCTCATTAAGTACCACTAAGGTACTTTTAGTGTGGGTACTTAATGTAATGATTCCGAATTCAGAATGAAGGGTTCATTTATTGATGCACGATTAATAACAGGCATCAATTAAACGATAAACTTACAAAATGACTGCCTAGGCAGTACAATCTCAAACTTCTCATTAAGTACCACTAAGGTACTTTTAGTGTGGGTACTTAATGTAATGATTCCGAATTCAGAATGAAGGGTTCATTTATTGATGCACGATTAATAACAGGCATCAATTAAACGATAAACTTACAAAATGACTGCCTAGGCAGTACAATCTCAAACTTCTCATTAAGTACCACTAAGGTACTTTTAGTGTGGGTACTTAATGTAATGATTCCGAATTCAGAATGAAGGGTTCATTTATTGATGCACGATTAACAACAGGCATCAATTAAACGATAAACTTACAAAATGACTGCCTAGGCAGTACAATCTCAAACTTCTCATTTAGCGCTTTAATAAAAACAAAACACAGCCGGCCAGCCGCTTAATTGGCGGGAGCTCGCGAAAGTAAAGACGTAGGCACACCGCACCACTTTAATCACCGAATTTTGGGCGTTCCCGCTGAACAAGTTGCTTTTCGGGGCAAGTGGGCCGTGGGAGCACCGGGAGAAAGTACTAAAGCACACTACCGGAACTCTTTGTACATGCCACTTTAGACTTTTTGCGGTGCATTTTCGCTTTTAAAGTATGCGGTCGCAGTGCGTCCATTGTATAATTACAGGGTGTGGTGGGCCTACGTCCGAGCTTTATTGCACCTTCGCTGATCGCTGCGAAACGTTTTTCACTGCGGCCGGGGCCTCTGTTTATTTGCAGATTAACAATTAATAAAACGATCCATTATTTTTATGGCTACACGGTTGTTACGAGTTATTCTCGAGAGTTTAAAAGGTGTGGCGATAACATTTAATTTTAATGCTCTTTTATGATGTCGTATTATGTTTTTGGAGAAAACAAATTGTTCAGTTTTAATTTTATTAGGTCGCTTAATGGATATGAGTGAAAAGGTTTTCATAAATTGGAAAGCTGTCTAGGGTACCTTTGAATAGGTCCTTTTTAGCTGGTCCATTTCTTCTGATACTCAGTATTGGTTACTTACACTGATCTTATTTATTATGATTTTTTAGAAGCTATGCGTAACAATAAATATTATAGAAACCTATTAAATCTCACAACTATCACTTAAAGGCGCGGCTAAGATGACATCATAAACTATCATCATCATATCAGACCATAGATTATCTATTGACAGATGTTACACTTTTTTATAGTGATGTAACAAACTTTCTGTTTTCTCTCAAATTGACTCCACCTTGGTGTGTCACTTGTTTTAAATTGCACGACAAATATCTTGAGTGATGTTCTTTGCTTAATCCTCTTAAAATGTAATCCTTATAAAAATAAATAAAAGCTACTTATGTAATGTACAAGATTTTGTCCACGTCTCCGCTCGCGTTAATGGAGATTATGCCCACCCTTCGGGAGCAGTACTTTTTCTAGATGAAAAGTACCGTTTTTCCTTTTCTGTAACACTGCCCACGTGTATGCAAAATTTCATTATAAGCGGATGAGTAGTTAAGAGTTGAAAGCGTAACAAACAAACTAACATTCGCATATTTATAACTAGCTTTTTACCGCGACTTCATCCGCGTGAATGTCGGTTATAAAGATGCAGATAAAGTCGCGGATTAAAAACCACCCTATGTCCTTCCTAGGGTTTCAAACTATCTTCATACAAAGTTTCGCTACGATCCGATTAGCCGTTTAGTCGTGAAAAGGTTACAAAAACCACATACACAGAACACACACAAACAAACACACACAGACAAACACACACCAGAGACACAGATAAACTATAACTATAATATTAGTACAGATATTAGTTATGATTCTACAAAGCCTGGGTCCTCTAGATACTCCTATTTCCACTACGCCTTGCGTATCATTCTATGTCCTAAAAATAACGATCACGAGCCACGTGGCCATCATTACCTTCTGCCGATATCATTGGCTTCGTGCGCACGCGCTTGTGAATCTCTCGCGCCCACCTCTTACTTTCACTGCGGACTTGACACGATTAGCCCGAGCCCTTCGGTGAATTTATTATGTGAAAGAATTTGTGTATCTCTGTAACTTGGTATTGGTTACTTAGGGCTCGGGTTGTTTTACTATGGGAACGAGTTGAATAGCCTCTTGGGTTATATGATTATGATCTGTGTCACGTGTTACTAAATATACATGCGTAAATTTACATGGCTGTTTTCCCGCAGCTAAACGATCGTTGGACTTGGTAGCATAATCAATTTATATTATTTTTTTGGGCTCAAAAATCTCAAGTTTTGTAGACCACAATTGGTAAATTGTGATTAACAAAACTGGAACTAATAGTAACACCGCGCAATTTTTAAGTTTTACTCTACGTTTTGTTTCGATAATATTATTAAGTAAGTAGTTAAATTATTTTTTAAATTCTTTTTTCTATCTGAAAAACTATCCGAAAAGATGGTGAATTATGTAGAGTAGTCAGAAATTTATTTAGAGGTACTACCTCTAAATAAATTTTATTGCCATCATCAACCTTTGCACTCTACTGTCGAAAATGAACCTAGAGTTCTTTTCAAAAGAACATGGATTCTAGGAATAAAGCTTCAAGATGGATATCAAACACGGATTTAGACGACCTGTGTGGCGCAGCGGGCGAAGGTCCGCCTGCAACGCAAGAGGTTGCGGGTTCGATTCCCGCCTCGGGACAAATGTTTGTACGATCTACAAATATTTGTTCCGGGTGTTCTGGGTATTTGCTATGTATAATAAAAAATATCTATCTATGTAATGTATTGTATTAAGTATATCAGTCATCTAGTACCCATAACACAAGCTCTGCTTAGCTTGGGGCTAGATGATGCTGTGTGGATTGTCCAGCATTATTTATTTATTTATTTATTTATAAACATATCGAAGAACGTAGGCAAATTGGTAGTAAAAGTTGGTAAGTACAGAATACTTACCAACTTTTACTACCCGACCATGTCATACAAACATAAAACAACGCACACGCATGATCTACCCATTCAAAAGCCTTCGACGGATCAAAACACAACTGTCTAGTCTAGACTAAAAGTAAACAATATCATTGAGTAAGGAAGCTATCGCGCACTAGATCTTGCCGAGCATTGACCTGCGCAGGGGCACACAACGAAACTGAAAGTAAATTGCGACAATGTAAACTGAGGTACCTACCAACAGAACGCGGCACAAACAATTTTAAAGTGATTTATTATTCGAGATTAATCAAGA
The DNA here is from genome assembly GCA_905147745.2 of Phlogophora meticulosa. Taxonomy (NCBI): domain Eukaryota; kingdom Metazoa; phylum Arthropoda; class Insecta; order Lepidoptera; family Noctuidae; genus Phlogophora; species Phlogophora meticulosa. The sequence goes on along the minus strand of LR990528.1, from coordinate 5,102,850 downwards.
GATTTGGTGAGGTCGTGTTCAGAGAAAATTAATAAAGGTTTCGAGCGGATTAAAAGCTTTGTGTTGAAGTCTGTAACAATATTTAAAGCTTCTTTTAGAATTGTCAACAAAAATAATAAGGTTTTACGTCATCATCTGCCTAGCTGTTCCGCTTTTTAGGTTCGCTGCCAGTCTCACCGGATGCAGCTGAATACTAGGATAGATCATAGAGCGACTGCCTCTGACCGTCATAATTCAGTTACTGGGTAATACCTATTGATAAGACTGATTGTCAGGATTTCGGGGTTGAAAAATCGGTAATACTCTTGGTAGGTAATCTCCTTCATTAACTTCAGCCAAAAGAAGTCCACTGCTGGACATAGACCTCCACCAAAGATCCTCCTTACTTGTTACGAATATAAGCTTAAGAATGACGGGTAAAAGGTTTTTTACTATTGTAGGTATTTAAATCACCCGGTTCAATTTATGATTTAGAATTCGACTACAAGAACTCTTAAACCGATCTACGTCATTTCTGCTTAAGTAATGGTTGTTAGGTTGTTACCACAGTCTATAATGTTCGCGTCCCGACACTATCTTATAACTTAGTTTATGAAAGTTACAGTTGAAGTTGGGATGACATGGCAATTTTATATACTAGTTTAGATGTTACAGGAGTTTGCAAAGTTGGAATGAATGATGATGATATTGCTATACCATAGTTTTATTATTAACTTGAACTAGAATTTATTTTGATAGCTCGCGAATGAGTCAGTAATATGAAGGCAGCTAAGTTTATGTGAAAAGGTGGGAGCCAGTAGGTTATTAAGTTGGAAGGTAGGTACTAACATCACGGGAGATGTAAATTTTAAAAGCAAATAAACGCAACGGAATCGTGTAAGAAAACTTTGAACGACGAATATAGAACCAATTATCCAAAAATGTAGCACTTCCCATTAAATCAGGAAAACAAATTGAAATACTTTTTAACACACGGAACGCTCTCGACCGGAACTTTTTATTTACACTTTCACCAAGACTGACACTTCTAGGATTTCGAGGATCTCATGTCAACCTGTCAGAGACGTGTCACGGTGTCACGATTTAAAAAGAGACAGACTAACACGTCAATCATGCGTGCGACAAAGACAGTTGTATGTTACGTTTTCAGTTACAATTTCGTGAGTCAAATCTCTGCGGTCAACGACACTCGATCTCGTACTTTTGCTTTCGCTAAAACCAGAATTAACTTGGTGTATTTTAATTGGCATATTAGCTCGGAGATGTTATATTGAGTAAGTGTGCTACGGCAAACTAAATATTTGCTTGGAAAGTTATCAATATTTACCTACGTGACTAAGAATCCAGTACTATTGGGCACAAAAGTTTCTCAACAGATTTTACTTTGGTAAAAGTCTATTCTTGTTTTCCTTTGTATTATTATTGAGTTTTGCAGTAATGAGGTTTTGTCATCGACAAAAATAATTGATTTCATATGTTGGACTAAAATATGGATTTAAGTGAACTTGAGACGCAATCTCTACTTCATATGTTTCTACTACTCCGATACCTTAACATGTTTCTAACTTATAAAAGGATGAGTGCTTTCGAAATGAGTTCGGACTAATTCGATTAACACGAACTTTGATCCGAACGAGTCGAATCGTCTAATGAAATCAACACATTACCGCAAATTCTATTAAAAAAGGCAACTATTACATAAAACTAGCTGTTCCTTGCGGTTTCACCATCACCTTAAGGGTCATAGCGAAATGTTAAATAGTCTAGTACACTCCTCAAGAATTGGGCTGTCAAATTCAAAGATTTATTCTAATCCAACTAGTAGTTCTAGGGATTAGCTAGTGCAAACAAACAAACTCTTGAGTTTTATTATATACGTATAGCTGTAGATATAGAAAACATTACGTCAATGGAATTCACAAACTTCATAATCATACATTTATGAACAAATCAGATACAGTTCTTATCACAACAAACAAGAGAAACAATTATAATAATTAAATCCAACAATCCCTATTGACAGAGTGTTCACATGGAATCCTAGGAAACGTTGACAGTTAGAGTTAATTGCCCCACACAATGACGGCACCCACAGCCGCTGAGAACCTGCGGGGCTGCATCATAAACCCACATCGAAGACCTGCTGGCCCACATCCGACAGAGGTCGACGAAGAGACTGTTAGGCCTCAGAATAAGCGAACGATAAAAACATATCGAGTTTGGGTGGTTTTATGGTACAGTGAAGAACGTTTAAGATGGTTTTAACGGGTTTACGAGAGCGTTAAGTGGTATTGTGGGATTTGACAATGTGTGAAGTACTAATTGGGGTTTTGTTTTAAACTGTTCATGCTTTTTAATTTTAAGTGACAAGCGAACCTTTCTATTTGATTTGCTAACACTAATAAATAAATCAATGATGCTGGATAATCCACACAGCATCATCTAGCCCTAAGCTAAGTAAGGCTAGTGTTATGGATACTAGATGACTGATATACTTATTACAATACATTACATAGATAGATATTTTTATTTTACATAGCAAATACCCAGAACACCCGGAACAAATCTTTGTATATCGTACAAACATTTGAACCCGTAACCTCCTGCGTCGCAGGTGGACCTTCGCCCGCCACACCACTTCGGTCGTCAATGTACATTGTAGGTTTCATAAACAACTAGAGATAATGATGAGATTGATGTCGACGCTGATGACAAATATGACTAAGAATAACACTAAGTAGTAGATGAGAATAAATAGATGAAATCTAGGCTTGTAAAATCCAACTGTTGGTCGAAGATGACATGATAGTATTGAAGTAGTAACAGTGTATATGTAGCTAGTAGTAGTTTCATGTTAACAGCTCTCATTAACAATAACGACGTCATCATAATGACGAACGAATTTAAATATTTTCGTTTGTTCCGTTCGCAGCTTTTATAGCCTCTCCACAGCAAGCCGCGTCTCACTGAACTAATCAACTTGACGGGCGTTTTGGTTATTTTCTTCGACTCTTTAATCAACAGTTATTCATATTCGATTTACTACATCTTTTTTCATATTTATGTGTACAGTTATATGATCAATCATATTCTTAAATGCTTTGGCATAACTTCTCTGCATAAATATTGTGTCAAATATATTTGATGTTGATAGCAGAGATAATGAAGTGTCCATAATTGGTTGATTGTATTCGAACAAAAGTATCGATTCGATTTGGTATGTTTCAGTTTTATCGATAACAAAACCCACCAATACCGTACCTATGCACTCAAAGTTTAATTACACCGCCTCAGTTATTAATGAATATCAGCTAAAATTAATTAAACCAAACCCGACGCAGCAGTGACTGACCGCAACAAATCCGAAGCCAAACGTATAATTACATCTATGTAACGTAAGTACGAAATAAATCATACAATCGACTCGCGGTGAGCGGTAAGTAAAAGTAGTCAAAACCGAAAGTAGAATCGATCTAGAATCGAACACAGCCGAAACATCGAACTCGGATTGTGGTCAGTCGGTCGGTAACTTTCACCGGTTACTAATTAGTGATACCGAGTATCGATGTTTACAAGACCACCGCTGTGAATATCGATATCAATGTTACGCACCTTATCTATCAGCGGATGACATTCCATCTAATTTGACGTGGGAAATGAATTGAAGGTACGGAGATAAGACCGGTATGTCTGGCTTCTGGATTGATTACTTTGTGTAGCTCTAAAGACACGAATTACTTAACTCTTGAATGAAAGGTTTCATATACAAAATGCTTAGGTATAGGTACCCTTTCAAGTTGATGTTCGTAAAGTAAGCTTTCCATAGCCCATGGTGTTAAGTAAGTTTCGTAAATATACCAATTCATAACAGCTATTAAATAGAGAGTCAGTCTAAAAATATTTAACGACCTTCAAATATTTTCAATGGCTGCTAACAATCCAAGCATAAATTTTATAATTGCTAACTATCTATCAAACTCTTCAATCAATTAGCGAATCTACAAAACAAACTTCAAGTTTATTTTTAGAATTCGACAAACATAAAAAAAACTGTTTTCAAAATATCGATGTTTTGGTGCGAATGGCGCATCACTATCAAAAGCTTGCCGCTGACCGGCGCGCTGCGCGTACCCATGCATACCCGCCTTTAATCGATTGGGCGGGCAGACAAGACTCATGACATTACAACATATATACTTATAATGAAGCAGTCACTCAATACTTAAAGTAATTTCATTTCGAATTGAAAAATAGACTACTTAACCTTAATTGGTAATTATTGGAAAAATTATAATAGGCACATTAATGTAACAAAATTACTTAAATGAGGAAAAATAATGAATAATTATGAATATTTAGAGGCGAGATAAATCGACACTGATCAAGGTAATCCTAGCGGTTCCGTCACTAGATAATCGTATCTCGGATTGTATAAAATAATGACGAAGGTAGTTAAATATTACAGTAACAAGTTCAATTGTTTCTTTTTCTTTCCCGCCCACATTTCGCCGGAACTGACGGTCATAAAAATTACGTGTAACGCGCAATCATAATAAAATACTTCCAATCCCATAAAAGTTTATCCATACAATATCTAATAACACGCAAGCTTGACCACATGCGAGACCAATTCTTTAGGGAAAAGCGGAAGACTCTTGATTGCAAAGAAAACTTAATGAAATAATGGGTTTGATTAGTTAATTAACCGTCTCAATATTGCTTTGTATTCTTTCGGCTTCAAGAAATAACGGTTGAATAAACCTATACTTAATAGCTAACCTAGTAATGAAAATTATAAAGAAGCAGAGATCCAACAGCATTTATATCAGAAGAATAAATCAGCAGTGAAGGAAAGCATCGGGAGAAAACCTGGACTTATAAATAATATTAATGTGAAAATATTAATGAATGATTAATTAACTGTCCTTCTCTGTAACAGATTAAGCCTTTGCCTTGCAGTGGGACAATACTAGGCTGGTATTATAATTAAAATACCTCGACAACTATAGACAGACACAAAAATATTTATAAAAACGACTGACGTATGACAACAGAAAAGCTTCGATCACGCAAAGTTTACCCGTCAGCTGCCTCATTGTTACTTTAAATTAATTAGTAATACGTCTTCCGTGCGAAATCGAGTGCAAATAATTAAGAGATAGTAAAATCAAACAATGAATACATGCACACATTGTTCGAACTATCGATAGTTACGCGGCGAACAAAAGATCGTTTGTAAATGTCAATTAGAGGCTTGCTTCGATCATGCTTTCCCTATAGATATGTTCTCATGCACCTCTAGTAAAAAATATGTTCGCCTTGGTTCAAGTTTCGTGTATCGAGAAATTCGATTTAATTTGAAGTCTGTTGTCATGCAGTCTTTTTTGTTTATACAATTTTTTGCGTTAATTTAATACATATTCACTTAAATTTAATAATATTTTTATTATCTCCGTCAGTAATAGATCACAGTTGTCTTAATTTTCTCAACAAAAAAACATGACCTTACCAACAAAACTTTTTAAGAAAACAAAATATCATTAATTATAATTACCTATATTAAAAACAGCCAATAGCCCAAAGAAATATCAACCCCGACATTGACATCGACAAAGGCTGCCGAAATGTCAGTGACCAAATTATAACACTTTCGCTGTCCGTGGCCTGCGCCCGCACGCCTCCGTCGACTCGTTTCGTCACTGTTCCGGCCGCAAGCGATTGTCCTTTCAGTCAGTGACGTAACAAAGCAGCCAGTTAGTTAACATTGAACTTTCATTGGATCGGATCAGAATTAACGCGTGGGGTAACACTGGACTTGAAATGGTTCTCACTAAGCTGCTTGGATATGAAACAACAAAACTGTGCTGGGATGGTGATAACTTTAGACCTAATAACGCTAATTTCACGACTTAATAACATAACTTTAAATAACATAACATAACGCCTGTATTCCCCGAAGGGTTGGGCAGAGATGCTCGTATAGTAGCACCCACATTTCGCGAGTTATTTTTTAAGTCCAATAGGGGGCGAGCGTATTGCCATCAACGGGACTCCGGGCTTTCAAATAAATCTAAAATAATATTATAAAGAGTCAAAATTTGTTTGTAAGTTTGTATGAAGGGGGTAATCTCCGGAACTCATGATCCAATTCTAACAATTTGATCACTTTTTAAAGGGGGTATAGGGGATGTTAAAGTTCGAAGAGAACAGTAAGAAGTCGCGGGTGAAGTGCTAGTACAATATAAAAGGAATTAAACAATAATTAGCTGCTGAAAGCAAAACCTAGAACTTTGAAATTCTATTCCATTAATTTGAAGATAATCATATGATTAATACCAGATTCAAAATCGACCTGTCAAAGTGTCAACGCACTATCCGCACAACAATCTACACATTTTTTGTTTGACACATCGATCAAGTCTATCCATCGACATAAATACAATGTGTGATTAACACTATTCCGATCCAATTAACGCGAATGACGTCGAAAACGAATAGTATTGCTATTGACGTTGACATCGCGAAAAAGGTTTTATTTTGTTTCATTTTTCATCGTCACTGTTTCGCTTTCAACCTTTCTAGTGTACACACTGATGGCATTGGACATCTCAATTCGATTTTCGTTGTGTTTTTTGTTCACGTGTTTTTTTTTGTCTGAATGTAAAATACGCAATGTAATGGTGTTTTTGTGCGAATCGATGATGGTTTTGTCTATTGTGTTTGCAGGTACATGTGGATAATGTGATCTCTTCTGGTAATGTTAAAGCAATCTTATTCATGCAAGAGTCCTTTTATGCCCTAAAATGATCTCACTTCTCATATAACTAGGACACTTAGTGCAATAAAAGCTCGTTCGAGTGCTATTATACAGGCCATTTCACGCTTAATCTTGCATTCTCACTATAACGGAAGTGAGAATCATCGGGCGCCATTTACATAAAGGTTGGAGACGCCGCGTCTGCCTCTAATAGCTCTCATACGAGTCGATAACGAGTGAATTGGCCTTATTTTTTAGTGTCGATATAGTTATAGTTCTTCTTCCTTATCGGACTATATTATTATATTACTCTGGGGAGATTGTTGCACCACTTTTTCCTTCCAAAAAAGGCACTTGGAAATGAAGGACGGGGACTGGAGTTTTGAGGGACTTTGTCATGTTATTTTTGACATTGAAAATGTGATATTTTTTCAGCTTGACTTAAAATTATATTTTGGAATTTATTTTATTTTGATTATAAAAGATATACATAGAAGTTACTTACGAACCAATTTTATATATTTATCGAAAGGCAGTCAATACAATTTTCAGAATAATCCAATCAATACTAAACATTAATTTTCAGACAGCATTTTAATTGGGGTTGTGTGTGCTAGTTATTTAATAAATATATTTACAACTTTCAATACCTATCTCTTCCGACAACTCGTACATGCAACCCACAGCCTCATACAATCTCCGTGTGTACCCACTTATCTAACACCTACCCTCTAATTATACCCAACGTATCGTACAACAAATTATCGTTATTTTTATATGTAAATGATTGTGATAAATCGTTGGTCGCCTATAAACACAATCTATTAACACCAATGTTATGCGAGTCCATGGAAGTTGACCCCAGACAACATGAACTTTCTCTATACTGGTTCCATTCTAGCTAGACGTCTTCATTTTATTATACATGGTGAGATTTTTTTTGGTAATTAAATTTTAAAACGTGTTACAAGTGAGTTTGATGACCCATTTTAATCAACGGAGATTACAGAGTTATTTTATAATGATGAAGAAACTGGTCTATTGTTTAATATATTTTTATAAAAACCAGTCTTAATTTTGGTAAAAAACAAACCCTTATGGCGCGACTTCTTCTGTCTGTCTGGCAAATCTTTTGAAGAGTTGTTTTTTTTTATAGAATATTATGTTCATCCGCTTAGATAACAAGTGAAATAATTGAAAAAATAAGAGCTGAAATGGGGGTTTAGTATAATAATTAAAGAGTAATATTGCGCATTACGAATATTATCTTTATTGTAATTTATACCTCATAGTTCCCCTTTTCTCGAATGTATGCAGAGTGAAAAAGTGTGATAGTTTTTTTTTTAATATTTGTTATATTATTATCTTCTGTGGCAAATACCCATTTCTTGTTTCTTTCTTATAGATGTATAAGTAAATCAGAATGGTTCTTAGCTATGTTTTATATGAATCTGTAAGTACCATTTTGAACATTTACAGCTTTATTACAGTTGGGATCTCAGACATACGATTTAATTCACTTTCTCTGATCATATTGAAATTTAGCATACTACGTAAATTTTGCTGGTACTTTAATTATGTGTTAACAATCAACTGATGCCATACTGCTATTGCATCAGTTGAATGTTGAGGATGTTGGTAAATCTGCAGACTTAACTATCTGCATAGTTTACCAACTCCTCAACAACAGATGTGACTTGATTGAGCTTGTTCGATTTCTCTGGATGCACAGTTGACATGGATGATAAACACATTAGGATGATGAAGCAAGAATGTGGTCACATGAGTTAGACAACTAGGTTTGAAGTCGTTGGATTGGTCTAAATTAGTAGTTGATAGAATGATAGCGATGCTGGGGATGGTGCCAAGGAAGACATATGATATAGCAGGGGAGCAATTTATATTTAGAAGTTGTGTTAAAAGGTAAAAAATACATCATAAGGAACATTGTGATGATTAGTGTTGTTTTAAATTGGGTACTTAATAACTACATAGTATTATAAATGCGAAAGTAAGTTTGTTTGTTACCTTTTAACGCCTAAACCACTGAGCGGATTTCGATAAAATTTGGCAGAGAGATAAATTGCACCCCGGGGAACGACATAGGCCACTTTTTATCAACAAACCACGCGGGCGAAGCCGCGGGCGGAAGCTAGTTTTAAATTAAATTAGAGCAAGGAATACTAACTATACTTGAAGACTTGGTACAGAGCGTTTTGATGAACAGTAATCTTTTCAACACCTCATAGTTGTTCAAATCATATAGTCAGTCATAACACACACACACACACGCGTTCATCGACACGTTGGATGATAATGAATAGTTTTTAAATGTGGGTACTTACTGATTGCCTGGGGCGCGGCGGTTGAAATAAGCTTAGTCATGTTGCATAGAGTGTCTGAACTTCAATTTAGTTTGATAAGTAAGAAGGTTGAAAGAATGTTGTAAATTATGCAAAGAGAGTGGGACAGTTATAATATGAAATGAGCCCAGTTAGCAATAAAACTAAACCGTTTGTATTATGTCGGGCTAAAAACGCCGTAAAATTTCTTGTTCTTTTAATTTTAATTTTTTTTTGTTACAGCGCCAATAGGAATATACATTCTGCGAAAGTTTCTAAGTTAAGTTAAGTTAAGTTTCTGTCTACCTATCACGGTTTATGAGATTTATTACCTGCTGGTAGAAGGACATACGGACGGACAGCGAAGGCTTAGTATAGGGTCCCGTTGGTACCATTTGGCTACGGAACTCTAAAACATAAACTCCAGTTAAATTAAGTATGTTCACATTCAAAGATACTTAATTATTAATTCTCGATATATGATACGATATATTATGTTGAAATTCAATTACATCTTAATATCTTGAAAAGGTAACTAGTATTTTATCTGTACCTATACTTTAAACAGTAATATTTACCTATCTAAATTATATTATTATATTCCATGCAATTTTTGTATATGTTACTGTTATTAAATTCTGAAAAAAATACTTTACGTAAAATATGTAAAAATACGCGACCAAATAAAAAAAAATCTGACGCTTCTAACCATGGTCTATTTGTATTACTAATATTTAGAGATGGAAAACTCAAAGAATATTCAGAGTGAAAAAGAGTTAACACTTCTTGTGAGTTAATATTGAGAGTGGTGACTTGATTGATACACCAATAGACCCCTTAAATAGGATACCCCCCCCCCCTTTAATAGGACCCTTTTTTTTTTTTTTTAAACGTTTCCCCACACTAGGAATTTCTCCTGTATTGTGGGTGCGTTTACAAACATTTAAACTCACATACACAAACAGCCAGACCCGGAACAATTACCTGTAGGTCATACAAATATTTGTTCCGTGCGGGGATCGAACCCACAACACGCGCCGCAGCAGCCGATGGCTCAACCACTGCGCCAACCGTGTCGTCAAATTAACCTTTAATAGGGTGTGGACTCCCTAATAGGAAGCCATATTCTCATTATTACAAAGAAATCGAGCGCGAAGCAATGAAGTAAAAAATAATAATTGCTTAGTAGATCAATAACTAAAATAGTTGATCCACTACTTTCCATTTTACAACCAACAAAATATAATACGAGTCGGCTCCCAACATCAAATAGAAATTAATTTAAAACGGTCTTCCCACGCCGGCAAAAAGTTTGTATGAGCGTTCCCATTAAGTGTGAAGACGAAACTTTTACTAGTTTCTCCGTTAATCGGATTAGTTGGGGATTCGTGGAATGTTGTAACAGGTGTAATGGAGATGTTTTTGACTGTTTACCCAACTGTGGGGAAGCCCAAAGGAAGGGTTATGTTTTTAGCAGTCTATTTAGAGGAAGTTATTGGCATCTTTTGTTTTATATGTATATCTATAAGAATAAAGTTGTCGCGTTCAAATTTGGGTTTAATTGGTGTCAGAAAAGTTCCTACACAGAATTACTTTTAATTAATTTTTTAATCTTTCAAGGGGTGGAAGTACTCCTGAATATGTTTTTTTTAATATTGGGATCAAAACGAGGCGTAATCGCGAAATTAAATCAGCTACAGCCCTACATTTCTCCAGATTATGCAAGCTTACTGAACATCAGATTTTTCATTTTTTCATTTACTTACTTTTTACTCATGTTTTCTTTTAAACTGCTGTATTTTTAGATTTTCAGAGTTCATATATGCTTCGCAGAGAAATTCGAATCAATTAAAGGTCACCCTGTATATGTTGGTATATCGCGTTTGTATGTGTGGTTTGGGAATCACGGAGAGCGGAAACATGGGTGGTCTCCCAATTTCTTTATTGAGGTAGGTGAGGGAATTCTCTTATAAAAGAGGAAAGCCAATTTATTTAACTTCAAGGTTGCTGACTAGATCTCACAGCTTAGTAATACAATCTTATCATATTATTGTGTTTACAAATCACGCACGATCAGATTAAAAATATCAATAAAATACCATTTGATCTTCCGAATGACTCAACAACCACCCACCCCGCATCTAATCGATAAAAAAAATCTCCAAGTTCACGGATAATCGATGTAATTATTCGATTACTCGACATAACACGAACGTACAGGAAACCTTAGCCCTTTAGATAACGACGAAATAAAATTCGAAATAAATTGAATTCAATTAATCAGTCCCTAACTAGAGAAAGTTCGTTTGAATTGAATATAAAGATGGAGGTCGTTTAAAAGTCGACATTGCCCTGTGATGTAGGGCTCAGTGAATTGGATTGTAAATAATAGAACGTCTTGTTGGTGTTTGTTAAATATCAAAAACTTCTTTCTTGCTTTCTTTTTTTTAAAACGTTGCCCCTCACTAGGAATTTTTCCTGTATAGTGGGTGCGTTTACAAACATTTAAACTCACATACAAAGACAGCCAGACCCGGAACACACACCTGTAGGCCACACAAATATTTTTTCCGTGCGGGAATCAAACCACGCTGCGTGTTGCAGTAGCCGAACTCTCAGGCACTGCGCCTACAGTGCCATCAACAATCCCCGCGGTTTTCCCCGCTACTAAGGGTCGAGTCGATGTGTTAAATATATTAATAATCTATAAAATCTTTTTCAAGAATGAGGCTACCAAATACAAAAAGAATTTCGCAATTCCAACTGGCAGTTCAATAAAAAAAAAACAAACAAACTCAGCTTTAAAATAAGATAGATACTTAGATGACAGAGCTGTAAAAAAAGTAATTGTAGGTGCCTAAAAAATGAAAAAAAAACCAACGAATGGCTACTTTTAGCAACCCACATCAAAATATGTAAATACATTCATTTACATGCAAGAGTTTCATCAAAAAGGCTAGCCTTTAGGATACAGGAGCTAATAACGGGTGTCATGTTGGGTCTATAGTTATTTTTAACAGGTTTATCTATGATAAAAGTACGATAGAATTACAAGTCATGGGAACTTCGACAGACCAACCAAATAATAATTATTATCATCACCTTGAATCTACCAACCGCAGGGCATTTCTTAGTTATAAATCCACAACTTCTCAACGGAACCATCACTGCATCGTACAATAAAAGGCGTGCATTGGCACTTACACTTATTTACCCCTGAAAGATCACGATAATCAGATCCAACTTTAATCGGAGAAAGCGCGGACGCTGACTGTTGGAACAAAAACAGATGGATCGCTTAGGAGCAAATGTTTGAGGTGTTTTGAATTCCTTGGGAACAAAACTGGAGTCCAACATACATTCATTGTGATAAAAGAAGGGTAAATTATTGCTTTATTCACTGACCAACTAACTTTCAGCTCAACTAAATTCCAGCCAAACAATATCATGCAATGGCTTTTACACTTCTTTCTTTTCTTTTTTTTACACATCAAAGATGGAAGACGAAATACTTATCGAATCTGAAGAAACCAAAATAGACGGATCATTCAGCATATCGACAGGCATAGAGAAACTCTCCGATATAGAGTTTGTCTTAGCTTACGTCAAAATGACAATGACAATGGCAATGACGTAACATGTTAAGCTAATATCAACTCCACACAATTTGAACTTTCCGTTATCGTTTACGATTACAGAAAGGGAATTTCGTCGAGCTCCAAAGAGTTTTTTAAATTATTCCAACAATTTTTCATAAAACCTAGCCTCTGTGAAACGAGATTACCTTTGATATTGGTCAGGTCTTTGGGGTTTAGTGAACGCTCATTGGCTGTTCAGCTAAAATATCGTCCAATCCCTTGTCCTACCCTCAAACATCACGACACGATTGGTTAAATTGGATATGTTTATAACCAAGTTGAATCGTACCCCATTAATCTGTATCTGTAAACGGGGAAAGTGCGGACGGAGGCGAACTAAACAAAAACAGATGGGTCGGTCAGTGCGGAGATGAGTTTCACCCATTACCGTTTCTATTAAACTGTGATTAAACGAATACCGACGCACGAGACGTTTCCTGTTTACTTAATTAGAGAACTTGTGCCTTATTGTAATTATGCTGGTTAAGAAGTGTTAAGTTGCCTCTAGGTTTGATCTGTTCGAAGATAGAGAAGAGCTTTAATATGTAAAAAGCGACGACACACTCAATTTAATTAATTACTACGAAATAATTGTACCTTTATAATGAGATAATTAAAGTTGATTGCTTAGCATGTGACTTCAGAATAACTTCAGAGAATGTTACATTACTGATCGAAGTTAAGATAAATAGTAACACACTGTTGCTACACTGTCTTGTATTAATATAATTCTTGTATTACTACACTACAGTGGCTGAGCGATTGGCTGCGCTGCGTGTCGCTGGTACGATTCCCGCACGGAAAAAAATATTTGCATGGCATACAGGGTGTTGTTCCGGGTCTAGCTTTTTGTGTTTCTGAGTTTAAATGTTTGTACGCACGCACGATACAGGAGAAATTCCTACTATTTAAAAAGTCCAACATTTAAAAACTCGCAACTCTATAACTCGGCGCGTATTTTGCGTAAAGGGTGCGGACTACCTGTAACAACTGTTAAAGATTTACAGATGACAGCCGGGACCAACGGCTTAACGTGCTTTGTCGATATATAATGAACGGTCACCCAATCCACAGACTGACCTCAACAAGCTTAGCTTAAACTTCGAACGACACGTGCGGCTGTTTTTATTTAGCCCATTATTATTATTAATATGAGAAGTTCTTAATAGCTAACATGAAGAAACAAAATGGACAAAATAATACCAATACTAGACAGCCAGATGTCCCTAGACCCCTAAGCTCGTTAAATCGCACCCTCGTAACTCTGGTTAAGCTCGATACATCGAACGAACCCTTAACGAAGTTAGTCAATCAAATTACAATTCACCCAGATAGTGTAATAGGCGAGCACACCCTTAAGCTTTCAACTTGATCTGTCTGCAAATATTACTATATGATTGGATTCGGAAATCATTACAAAAAACACTGACTCCTACGTCAAAGGGTTACCCTAGTTCAAGGGTTTTTCACAATTTGTTTAGCTTTTTCCCAACATTCAATGTACCTAAAATCCATTGTACCTATGTGAAATTTATTGGTTTTGTGTACAGAGATATTTTGAGTCAATAAACTTATTTTATTTTGTTTTCTATTTATTATATACGTTATGCTTAAGTCCTATATGATAGGGGGTGAGCCTATTGCCATGACAGGGCATTACTCTGGGTTACTGCAGAGTAATTCCTGATGGGAAAACCCAATATCGAACCCAGGACGTCATCTTCAGCGTATGCTACCACAAGACCTATGAAGCATCGAAGAGAATCTTGTATCTGTTAAAATATTAAATTTCCCTATAATATTCCTCCGAACTTAAAGTTCGTTATTACTTTAATCAGATTAAAGGGCGTCGATCTTGAACCTTCCCTTCACTTCTCAACTCGTTTCATTATATTTTTCACGAACACTTTCAGCCGACATTTTGAAAACAACTTTCTCTGAATATATGGAAAGATTTAATATCCCATTGTTTGACTTAGTTGTCGATTGTAATGGCTAAGTGAGTGAGGTATGAAGCTGTGAATGTTTTGTGGAACGTCTTGCGAGTGATTAAGAGAATAATAAAACGTGCGTAGTAACTTCTCATAATTAGTTGTTTATTCTCCTTTGTAATAGACATATTAAATATACGAATGAGAACGCAGGTTCTGTGTGGGCTCTTCACATAATGCACACACACAACTACGAAATAGGGTTTGGATAAACTGTTGTTAGGTTTATCTAATTTTTATTTGTAAAAGAATAGTAAAAAGATAGGCAGTAGATACACAAAGTCTGTACTTTGTGTATCTACTGCCTATCTTTTACCAGTGCTGTAACTGGGATTAATAAAAGGGCAGAGAGGACACACAGGCCTATCCAGGGTCCTATTTTGACATTTGGGTACATAATTAGATGTATTTAAGTCTCAAAATTGGAAGGAAAAAACAAAACTAATACCTATTTATGTATTTGAGAACGTAAGATATATAGAGTTATGGTGGATTTTTCACTTTGAAGTTCACAGCACATACATACACAGCAATGCTTTGTGCTTATTATTTTCTACAAGAGTGTGTGGGCGTCATGTAGGACTTTATAGTAGACATACTTGGTTTACTTTGATACTAAAAAAATGCGTAGATAAAAATAAAAATATCACATTATCATGCCTGTATTCCCGTAGGGTAAGACAGAGGTGTACCTAAAGTACACACATATTCCGTCAATTAAAAAATAACAATAAAATATTTTTTTGGTTCTTAATTTTTAAGGGGTACACCACCTAACCCCTTAAAAATAAATATAGAGAGCAATAAGTGAACTGCCTGAATAGGTGCCTATATTCCCCCAAGAGTTGGGCAGAGGTGGCCACTAGAAACTGACAGAAATTAAAAAACAAATGAACAATGTGTGGACGCTCGAAAAATATACTTTTATATCTATTAACCACTATAATTGAATTGAACCACTATACAAATTCGCTAACACGCAGAGAACTAGAGTAAAATGATTCGTCACAATCACTTCGCGTAATCGATTGCATGAACGCCGTAGTAAAATGTTCAATGAACTAACAATCCACCCGATTGAACTGGTGAAATTGACCGTGGCATTCGCGGTGAAATTGTGATGGTCGCTTAGTTGATTATGTTCTTTAGGTATATATACTCTGTAACCTTTGATGATGTTATCTAATACAATATACAGGGTGGATGCGACATCGGCTCACGACCTGATATAATGTTTTCAGTATAATATGATTATAGACGAACAAGCGTTAAATGGCTTATTCTTAATACATATTTACGTTTTGTCTTATGTTTTGTTTAATTTGAACTCTAAAATCATGATCGATAATACATTCGTATTAAGATTAGACAAATAACGGCCAAATATCGATAGAAAAGTGGGTTATTATGACTGCATTTTAGAGTTGAAATTTACATCCAAATAGTAAACAGAATAAAATATGTTTTGTATTAAACGTGAAATCACGGAGCTTGTCAGACGCTAGTAACGAAATTTTGTCTTATGCCATTATGCATGGCGTATCAATGAGATTTTGAATTAAAATTTCTGAATTTATAATTTTTTTCATGGTAAAAATCTTGGGTTAGATAGAAATTATGAAAAGTCTGGGCAGATGATTGATGGTTGAATTTATACTCTAACAATTCTTTACGTTTGATGTTGTCAGTTGTAACTGATAGACCAAAGTACCAAAAGATCATATTAGATTTCATGATATCCCTTAAAAGGATTTGAGACATTTGATAAAAGGACATGGAGACACATCACGCCGTTTTTCCCTGAAGGGATAGGCAGAGGTGTACTTAGAGTACATTCAGATGTCACCCGTTACGTGGAGAAAGTTTTAAGCTAAAGTTGAATATATGGATTTTGTTGCATGCGAAGTCGCATTTCATCCAAAACGGCTTAATTAAATCACTCAAACATGTGTTATGTGTGTTTGTGTTATTAGCCCTGGATCGAAACAACTGAAAGTCATTGGGAGAGGCCTTTGCCCAGCAGTGGGATGAGAGTATTAATATAAGTATGTGTTTAGTAAATATCCAACCAAAAGGCGAAGAAACTAAGCTTCAATTTACAGTAACACCAAATTGCGACCACATTTTTTTAAAAGCCCCTCATTATTTTTGTTGGCGTCTAAAAAGGGGAAAATATGAACGAGCGAGCACTTTCCACGCTGAATATAAAAGGATAGAGGATCTCTCATATATTTTAATAATGTTAACATAAATTAAGGCGCTAACGAAAAGTCAGATGAAAATACATTTTGATGTTTTAAAAAAGAATAGAAAGTGGTCTTGTGTTCTGCTATAGATTTTGCCTCATCACCGCTGTTTGTTTAAGACAATTGAAGTACCTAACCACCGTTGACCAAAATAGACTGTGGATACTATTACCTACTCATTAAATTATAAAGCACAGTAATTGCCTTAAATAATGACTATCATTTAATTCGTAATATCATAATAAGTTTTTTTTTTTAGTTTTTAAGCCATCGTGAAATATATACCCAAGTAGCACTTGCATGGATTTCGTACTATTACCTTCCAACTTTAACATCCTTTCCACTCCTTTAAAACCGTTGTTTGGAAAATAATATTACCCCACAGCACTCAGGAATAATGTAGTTTTCAAAAAGAAATTTTGTTTTTAGAATTGAACTATTAGTTCCGGAGATTACCCTCTACATACAAACTTACAAACAAATTACATCTCTTTTGAATATTAGCATAGGTCGTGTATAGTAGTCACAGGTAATGTTTACGCCTTTTAAGTTACAAAGTCTTCCACAACTGGTCAAAATCATCTGTCTGGCCTTTTCACAGCTATTTCGGGGTCGGCTTCCAGCCTAACCGGATACAACTGGATACCAGTGTTTTACATGAAGCAACTGCCAATCGTGTCTTTCTTTAAGCATGAAATCACGTCGTCAAGATTTTGTGACAGTTGATCTATTGTAAAAATCTATGATTTCACCGTGCTATCTGCAAGTAACCATCTCTAGTTAATTCAGAATTGATTAGGATAAATCAGTCTAGAATCATGCGCATGTCTCATGGTATCAGGTTATTCATCGATGTCGCTTCCAGCCTGTATTATTTAGCCACAAACTCATCCAAATTTGGTAATCCATTGAATCCTAGTCAAGAGATGAACTCATGAATCGAGCCTTTTTTGGAGCAAACGCTATAGTGGTCAATGTCAAGGTCGCGTGCTACCAGTGTCTGCGCTTGCGTCGTTTACGCAACGCGCAAGCGGAACGGAATCGTGCGATACCGTTGACGGGTGAACCAATAAATGATACGAATGGCTGTTAATACGGTTGCTGAACTCATTGTAGAGATTTTTATTAAACTGTTGTTTTTATTTTAACCTACATTTGGATTATATTACTGATTATGAATGTTTTTTACACTACTCTTATAGTGCATCCCCAAGATTTTCCTATTAGTTTGTACCTGCCATGTTTACTTCAAATAGGTTTCACTTCTTATTTTACTTCTATCCCAATCTCACGAGAATCCCCAACAACTTCTTTCACAAACATCCTAGGTACTCAAAAGGCAAAAAGTACGGCAGCACTTAAGGTAGTGAAGGTGGTAACAAGTAAGTAACCGTACCTTAAGTAATATTTGTCAAAGACACCAAAGTTTTCTTCCACCACAACAACATAGAACGAGATATCCGTCAGAGGGCGGGCACCTGACCGGCCCACATTGGCGATCCGCTCTGAATACTGCAGTTCCGCACCAGACTAGTACAACTAAAACACAGTGTTACGATTATCGTAACACTGTGTTTTATTCCTTTCAATGTGTTTCTATTGCTGATCAGCTGATTTTCTATTGGAAAACAGTTGAGTGGAGTTTTCTTTGTCAATGAAAATTCGTCTACTCGTTTGCTATATTTTTTGTTCTTCTTAAGCCTTATAGTCCAGCTTCAATAAATTGATGACGAAAACGTCAAGAGCGATGGCATAATTAATTTCAATTTCGTCTTTTATGTTACCAAGTTCTTAACTTGGAAAAATCAATGGAAGCTTTCACTAACAACAGCTGTTCAGAGACTCCCATGAACATGAAATGCCACAATAACCATTACATAATAAGTTCAAGTTCCTCCTAGTCTAACAAAATATATAGGATATGTTAAAAAACTAGGTCAACAAAATAAACCTCTTTAAAGGATGTCATCTACAACGGACGAACGAATTTCCTTTTCAAGATGAGTGTCATTTGCATAACACGAGAAAAATTAGAGAGATCGGGATTTCAACTCACTGTTTTGATAGAAGTCAAGATTACTTACCGAATTATTTACCAATGGAGCCAAATAAATATTTAATGCAGATGTATAATTATTCTCTTTTCAGTTAAAGCATTTTCATTATATTGGTTCGGTGGTATAAGGTAAAACGAGTTTTGATTACATTTATAAGTGTCTGATCCAGGACCCAATCAATGGCCTTATAGATTAAAAACTATCAGCAAGAATTCATGAATTAATCTCATGATAAAGTAAAATTACATAATGCAATAATATTTGGTATTTATATAATTATTACATCATTTAACAGGTTGTTATTAGCAAAATTCCTGTGTTTATAGTATCGACGAATTATCTAACAATGCCAACGACAATGGCGTCGATGCCGATGGCGCAAAGTTTTACAGCTATTTTGTTCACCGCCCTCCATATGTTATACTTTAATGAGTTCCGCGAGTTCCATCTCATGAATAATTTGACATCTTCATGTTTTCAGATCTCAGTCATTTGCATGGCATTCGAGTTCCTATAACAATAGGACGATGTCCAACAGCTACATTTAATTCGCCAGTTTCGCATAATCTTTAGAATTATTGCAATTCGTTGGTCCATGGGCTGTAAGAGCAGCTGCCTCAGGATCACTTCCAAGAGATTGTAGATTGAGATTTTGGAAATTACTCATGTCCTGGAAACTGATGACAGCCAAACTCACATGTATAGAGATTTGCACCGACTTGTAGGTGGACACCACTTCCGATTCCATTGGTGATAAAATAATAGCCGCTTAACTATATTATAATTAATTATTATCATTAACAAACATACCGTAGTCTTCGTAACACAAAACCGGAAAACAGCAATCGAAAAGTCAAGCAATGTTCCAAGCACAACACAGTTCGCACACAAAAACGTTCCACAGATTTTTTTTCAAAAAAAAAAAAAAGTTGTAAAAGTAAAGCGCACGTGCGCGGGAGTCGCGTGGTTATTCGGACGCGGCGGTGCGCACGCGGCGGTGGGAGAGTGACAAGTGGATACTGCGCAGGTGCCAAGCCAACCTCCCTCTAACAAGGTCGCGTCCCCCTCTCTTCACACCCATTTCACCCGGAGAAAGTCTGCCTACATACATACCAAATTTTCGAACCGATTGAGCTGACTGAATTAACTTGGTACGGAGATGATGAATGAAGTGTGTGTAAGGTCATCGTGTGGGATCGCTTTATCTCGGGATGATTCGGCTCTAATCGGTATGCGTCAGTGCGAGTTACAACATTAATTTTGTCTGCCAGAGGTGATATCCTCGGAGTTAATTCAAACAGTATATCAATTTTAAGAGTTGGCGCCTGTCAGAGTTCGAATTTCGCAAGAAAATTATAAATTGTATCTTGATGCATAGTCGTGATAATTTGGCACTCCTCTTCTATTTCTACACATACACATACATAAACTCACGCCTTTTTTCCCGTGGGAGTAGGCAGACACTACAGAACGCCACCTTCAATTACTATTATTTTAATAATATGATTAGTTTCGAAAACTTTTATTGTTAAATTCACATGTTAGATGAACGTTTCAAATGCATGTAAAACCCAATTTACACAATCAGCAAAATCTTTAAAATTGTCTTCATTGTCAACTTCTAGACACTAATTGTACATATCACATCACGCCTGTATTCCACGAAGGGTAAGACAGAGGTGTACCTAATAGATAGTAAACACCAATATTTCGCCAGTTATGTTTAATCCTATCAACCTCCTTCCACCAGCCATCAACCGGGCACAAATCAAGATTCCGTGCTGCTAATGAGAAAATTCCTGTTGAAAAAACTTCAAAAACACTTTTCCCGATCTGGGAATCGAATCCAGGAGCTCCCGCTCTGCAGTCGCGATTGAGACCACAAGATCCAGTTAAACTAATTGTAACTTCATATTAATTTTCAGAATTAACATAAACAACTCACTAATGTTTTCAACACAACGAATAACTGCCTATTAAATCCGTATAAATATTCATAGGTTTATTGGACGGTGACAGGTTAAAGGGCCATTTCCCATTTATTACTCGTTGGATAAACCCTTTCTTTTAACCTGTCATTTCAACCGACCATAAGTTTAACATGGAACTTCTGAAGAACTTCATTAAGTGATTAGGTAGTCTTAGTAATTGACTGGACGATGTGTCTTTCTTTATTCTTGAAATAATACATTCAGCATATATCTGTCTAAACTTCTCCCAACTATGTTTGAGTCGGCTTCCAGTCTAATATAAAATTAAAATACCAGTATTTTACAATTAGCGACTGCCTATCTGACCTCCACAGCCCAGTTACTGGACAGCACGATAAACCCAGGGGGTAAGACTGGTTGTTAGACTTTCTGGCTTCTGACTGCCCGTAATGACTGTTAAAGATCTACAAATGACAGCCGGGACCAACGGCTTAACGTGCTTTCCGAGGCACGGAGGAGTCTCGATATGTAACGAACGGTCGCCCATCCACAGACTGACTTCGGCAAGTGTAGTTTATCCTTCGATCAACCCGTGTGTCAGTTTTTATTTAGCCACGACCTTCCTACATTCAGTGTACATATATCTAGATTATTTTTTATCGTTTTACTGGAAATAATTTCATTAGAATTTCTAAAAGGTGTCACTCGATGTTTAGTGCCCTGCAATGCGGTAGGACCCAAAACAGCGTAGGTATGAATATTTTAGTAAACTGGTGGCTAAAGGTCACTGGGACATATTCCTATCTTTTATTTTGACTTAAACAATACAAAAAAGATTAGCCGGATAAAACCGCACAGAGAGAGGACTAGAATGCAATGGGGGAGGTGTTTGCTAAGCAGTGGGACAATATAGGCTAAAGAAAAAAAAATACTACATACTCAATATTTAACTACTATAATTTTCATCATCATTTTTCTTTCAAAAACATTAAAACAAAAATAAAAATAAATAGATAAATAAAAATAAAGAGTTATTTTAATTATTTTGAATAAAGATGTCAACCCTACCAATAAATGTCATAAATAGAAAAGATCTCCTGTTGTCTGTCAGTGCTGTCATGATAGGTGATTATGTGTAGTACGTACTATGGTGGCCATTGCCTCTTGCACAATAGAAAATAAAAATTCCACATTTTATACTTTATAACTAGCTGTAAACGCTACTTCGTCTGAATGGAATTTAACAAAAGATGGGTTTTCATATGCTGCGCGGATCCCTAATTCTGTTTCTTAAATAAAAGCCTAAGTTAATCCTTATAACATCCGCTATCTGCCAGTGAAAGTCAAGTCAAAATCGGCCAATTCGTTTCGGAGATAACTTCAAACAACCAGACAGACAGGCAGACAAAAAATTGAAAATCTCCCTAAAGTGCCTTCATGTTTTTCGTAAAAAGCTGTTATTTTGTCGTTACAAACAGACACTTCAATTTTTTTTGTATGTTTTGATTTACGATTTACGATTCACCGTAGGTACAATTGTGAAGAGAGAATAGCGAAATTTAATCAACTCATAAGAGTTGATTAAATTTCGCTATTCTCTCTTCTTATAGGTATAAACCTATTGACGGGTTGGCAAGAAAAAACTTAATCGGCTGATTTAAAGATTGTCGTCTGTGCTGATAAGATTTTATATGAATACTTAAAATATTTGTTATTATCTTCAATCTTTGTTTCCAGCAGAATAATGCTGACAAATGTAAAATTTCTCGTGGTTGTTCAATTGAAGCATTTTGCGTATTTCTAGAAGAAATTATATAGGTGGGGTACTTAGCAACAAATTTTTATTGGTGAAATGAAAAAAAAACAAGCTTAATCGATAGGAGAGCACATAAAACTGAGACGATTCTGAGAAATAATAAAAATAATATACAAACGTGGATTGACCAGTATTATATTCAGATTTACCATATTTTTTTAAGGTTCCAGCTTGACATAACTTTACTTCGTTTTTATTGTTAAGGGGGCTAAAGAATATCGACAAAATAACGCTACTTTGTCAATATATTATAAAACAAGGGGGTGTGGGCAAGAGGTTGGGTCCATTACATCCCATCCATCCATTTCATAAAACACTTTTCTTTTTAAGATTCATTATAAATAATAACCACCAATAAGTCCCCATAGAAGATAATAAGACAGTCTAATCTAAACTAATCTCTAATAGTAACCGCGAAATGGATGCAAATAAATAATCTTCTCAAAGCCTTCTACAATGACATAAGTCTAAGGCAGTAACAAAAGACGATCGATCACTATGACAAGATACATTTGTATGATACAGTAATCGGTACTCAATCTACTATTCACAGCAGCATTGAATAGTGTAGCAATATTGTAAGGCTTCTTAGATAGTTGCGAAATAGTTTTAGACGATACTGACTGAGGTAAATAATGTTCGTCAATTTTTTTAATGATTGTAAGGAATGAATTGATTTGAGATTTTGGTCTGCGGCGTCAGATTTGCTGCCGTAGTAATATCTTGGATCCTTCTATGGGGGTAGTGGCGTAGGTGCTTGTGATAAGTAACGTGGCAACAGTAGGTATCGAACACACGAATCGGGCCAGCCGAATTCCTAATACATGTCAACTGAGGCAGATTACATTTGAAGAGCGGAAGTTCTGATGTACCATAATTGCAGTTGGCTTCGGTAGCTAGTTCCTAAAACAAGTGATAAGATACAATACAAGCTCATCTCAATTCCCATACATATGTTTTCACAAATAAAACACACAACATTACAATAACACAAACTATGCAAACAACATTTCGTAAATTATTTTAGAAAATTATGTAAATTTTCATTAAAGTTGACGAATAAATAATGGGTTTCTTTTGTTCACCTCCAAGTTTCTCGACTATATTTGGATGACATTATGCAGGAATGCGACACAAAATTGGACAATGCTTATTAGATATTGATTTATTTGAAGATTTTGTTTTGATTGTTATCTTAAAGATTTCACATGGTGTTTTAACTTTCGTCATATTTCATACTTATATTGTAGAAGGTAAGGCTTCGTAATAAGGAGGAGCTCGTGGCTAAATAAAAAACACGGATTGATCGAAGGTTAAGCTACGCTTGCCGAGGTCAGTCTGAGGATGGGTGACATATCATATAACTCCTCCGTGCCTCGGAAAGCACGTTAAGCCGTTGGTTCTGGCTGTCACTTGTAGATTTTCGACAGTCGTTACGGGTAGTCAGAAACCCGAAAGTCTGACACCAAGTCTTCCCAAGTGGTATCGTGTTGCCCAGTAACTGGGTTGTGGAGGTCAGATAGGCAGATGCTTCATGTAAAATGCTGGTATTCAGATAATCCGGTTAGACTGGAGGCCGACCCCAACATAGTTGGGAAAAGGCTAGGCAGATGATGAGATGATGATAAGGTTTTGTTTATGTGATTGACGTAAATACATATAGCATCTAAGACTCCAAGTGGGAGAGAGTGTCTAGCTGTTTCGAAAGTATTTGTACTATTTGAAAAGCTTCTTAATAGGTCACCCCTTTTGTAGCTGGGTGTCATAAAGGGGCTTAGAGAAAGGCTAGCCATGAACTGAGAGAGTCTAGCTGTTTTAAAAGAATTTGTTCTATTTGCAAAGCGTCTTCATAGGTCACCCCTTTTGTAGCTGGATGTCATAAAAGGGCTAAGAGAAAGGCTAGCTATGAACTGTGTACAAATAACAACAAATGGTGATCCTGAGCCTGATCAAAATCAAAGGGTCGCTGTCATTACATACTTCATAATCAAAGCATTCATTATTTCAATTTTCTACTCTCGCGTTATCATGTCTAAAGGCGTTTCTAAATTGCGTCATCCCAGAACTTAGTATTGCGTTTTGCATTATCTAAACAGTTTATAAGTTTCTTCAATAAATAATAATATGTAATATCCTGTAAATTGGTTTAGAAAAAAGCACTTACACACGTCGAACAAAAATATAATTCAAATCAAATCACTTTATAATAAAAGAAGGTAAGTTCCAACATGAAACCCGATTAGGGCATGGCAACATATTAATAATTTTACTATAGTAATTGTAACATAATAGTTTTAATATAATAATTTTAGCATAAGAGAAGGTCGGTGTTTCCTTTCCGACGATTCTGATAGGAAATAGCTCAGAAACAAACTCAGAGGTCAAAGTCTCATTTAAATTTCAGACTTGATCTGATCGATCATAATTTGTTGTAGTTATTATGTAATATATATTTATAGTATTTTTAAATTTTGTTAATATAGTATTGTATATATTTATATGGGCCTAGATGCCTGAAATAAATGGTTAAATAATATTATGAAAACCATGCAGATTACTCGTAGTGTCAACGACGATCTTTTGAGGACAGACCACGCTGCTTTGACTGGACCTGTCCATTCAGTGCATGCATTTGTGCAGTGATCGTACAGATCAACGAAATTTGAAAGTTTTAATGTTGACATTAAAATATTTTCTAACCTTTTAAGCCTTTGCCAGCCATTGTCAAAAGTAAAAATCCATGCCTTATGTAGAAAATCAACAAATTGAAAAAATCATTTATTCACAATGAAATGATTGATAAAGATCGAGACAGTGAGGTCCTGGGTTCGATTTCCAGGTAGTGTTATTGGGTCTATCTGTAATAAATTTTCCCATTCACAGTTTGGAGTCTGTATGTGGGCCCTATTCATGGCAAAATACTCCTCATAATGACATGGGACTCACTCATAACTAGTTAAATGTAGGTGTAGTAACACCTTTATTTACCTCTGTCGAACCCTTCGAGGAATACAGGCGTGATGTTATGTATGATAGATAGAGACATAGATCATTCCTACATTTATTGGCCGAAGGATCGTGAGTCGTAGCCCCGAACACCACTTTCTCTAGATCCCAAGGCTCATAAAAGATATTCTACTCAGTATGTACCCATGTACCAGTGATTTATCTTTTTATGGCCATTTTAATGGACCGTAACATTAAAATATAAATTGTTATTGATGCTATAAATCTTTAGATCGATACGTGATGCGTGTCGTATGTTGGGACAGGTCAAATAAAAGCTGTGGATAGTTTTTTTTCCCAGGTCTTTCAAAGTCATTTCTTAGAGATTCCTGCCATAAAAATCCGTTAGGATACCTATACAATGCTATTGTGTAAAAGTCTCCCCGAGAAAAGTTAGGTGAAGTGAACTATGAATCCCTAGCATATGTATGGAATGACAGTTTATTTCACCTTCACCTCACCTACATTCTCACGGGGATGATTAGACCGGCTGGCTCCTCGTAGAACTTAAGCAACTCAAACATGAGACCAAAAATAAAAGATCTCTATAGGCAGGCTTTTGCAAATAGACGTAAATGAAAATATACTGGTCTTTTCTATTTTAAACTGCCTCGTTGGTCTTGTGGTCGCATGCAATACTGCTTAGCATGAGATACTGGGTTCGGGTAATGGGTCGGGAAAATATAGGGCTTGCTCACTTTTCAGTAGCAGCCTGAAGTCTGAATCTGTGTCCGGTTAATGGAAATAGGCTCACCCCTAATAAATGGGATTTTATTTTATTTTATATTATTGGTCTTATATTTATTTCATTAAAATTATACAATTATTAATATATAAAGAAATAAAATAAAATAAATAATCATAGGGCATCAAAAAATTCATCCGCATCGTTGTCAACGGGAAAAGTGCCCAGAATTCTGGCAGCATTGCCACGTTGAATGGCAATGCTGATTCTTTGGCCAAAAAAAAGGCCAGCCCTCTGGTATTATTATTTATTTTATTTTTTATTTATTTTATAGGAATAACAAACAGCAGTATATTAAAATAGTAGGCACATAATATAAAGACTTATAATAAAAGAAACAAATATACTAGGTACTCAAGTTGAAATATAACTTCAAAATGTGTGTGTACTTTTACTACACCATTGCCTAACCCATCAGGGAATACAGTACTGTGCTAAAATCTGTTATCCAGTTAATTATAACACTGCGTAACAATCTCCGTCATGTGTGCATTTATCCGTGACAGATGAATGAAACGATGCATTCACAGTGAATAACGTACACTCGTACATAACGCCACTGTGTTGCGCCCGCGCAGTTGCGTGTCATTGTCGTATACATTCGTGTTTTTGTCCATGTCTAACGTTTACCGCATTTATGGGGCTTACTCGAAACGTGAGTAGACGTGCAGAGTAATGTATGATTATTTAATTGATATCTTCATCTGGTATAAAATTTAACTTAAAAAGTATAATATAATAATTCCTTTTCTCCTCCTTTAGGTTTAGATTGCCAATACTGTATCATCCACGATATACTACTGACCCCAAACGCAGACGATATCCGTGGGTGTACGTATAGTACACCTCTGCATAACCCTTTCGGGATTACGGGCGTGATGTAGTTTGACCCATGTGGCGCTGTGAAAGCGAAGGTCCGTCTGCGACGCAGGAGGTGGAGAGTAGAGGGTTCGATTCCCGCCTTGGAACAAATGTTTGTACGATCTATAAAGATTTATCCCGGGTGTTCTGGGTATTTCCTATGTGTAATAAAAAAATATATCTATCTATATAATGTATTGTATTGAATTTGAACGTCCAAGTTTTGACGTATTTTTTTGAGAATTTACTCAATCCTACCTCTAAATCTATACTCTAATCTATACTCTACGAACCGACCACCGCTAGGGTAAACGTGTTATTGAATGGAGAACGCGACTCGGCAAACGTAGTGTAGGACGCCCTCTGATCAGGTGGGATGACGATCTGCGAAAGACTGCAGGCAGATGCTGGATGCGGCAAGCTGAAGACAGGGCGCTATGGCCTCATTAGGAGAGGGCTATGTCCAGCAGTGGACTAGTATAGCCTGATGATGATGATGATGAAATAATAAAAAAATCTTAGATACGATCTTAAATACGTACTTTAAAATTGATACTCCCAAAAGCTAGGCAAGCAAGACTGCAATCACTCGCTCTGAAGAAGCGGGTAATAAAAGAAGATCCCAAAATTCCTTAAGTGTTTTTTTTTCCCTTCTGAATAACACGTATAACCGAATACGTGTTATTCCGTATTCGGGTATTTTATAAATATATTTCCCTTTCGAAGGACATGGCTACCATCAAAGCATTCGACATGACAAGATACACGTTTTGAATTACACTATGGAAATGCGATGCCAATCCTGTACTGATAAGCCATAAGATAGCAAAACATTAAATAAGGGACAGCAATGTTTCAATGATTGTAAACAGACCAGACCAGATGATTTCATCAGAAACAGATGTCTTCATCAGGAAAATTCATCTGGTCTGGTCCGATCTTCGGTCATCGATATCATCACGCCCTCCTTTTATGAGAACAGCTCATGCCATGGTAAAATACAGTCTAAATTTTAAATCAGTTTCTAACTAATTACATAATACTGAGCTACAAATTACAAAAACCTATTAAAAAATAATTTCGCAGGCTGCCACTATGCATTACTTACGTATTTTGCCTTTGACTTAGTAACTGATGGTAAAGTAAATAACTAAGCTGAATGATAAACTCATTCGTAGATAATAATTGATTAGGAATATTTTACATGCCTATTTTCTTTGCATAAATCGTGCCTTTGAACTAAAACCTACAAATAAATTGGACGGTAATAAAAACGCAGGCTGTAAAACCCGGTTACGTGCAAAAATTTTCAAGGTGGTGGCGGGATTGTCTACCAGTCCCCAGAGGACTTAGATAAAGTTACATTCTATCAGCGATAAAGATTGTCGAAAAGTTGAAAATGTATGCGATTGACGTGTGCTACCGAAGTCAGCTGCACCATATCAAAATCCGGTAAGTGACCCAAACTAAATTTTCAAAAACAGCTGAGGTAACTACTTTTTATTATTTTTAATATAAACCATAAAGAGACCTAGATCTTTGACAGTCGTTTCAGGTCCAGACAGAGACCCCTAAGTCTGACAACCAGCCTCACCATCTGGTTAGACTGTTAGCCGACCCCAACATAATTGGGAATAAGCTTGGCAGATGATGAGATAATGAAATAGACCTAGTAAGTTCCTAATACTTACTATGTTTGATTGGTTATAACTTTTGTTTGGAACAGATACTACATAGATTGAGTGGTATTAAAATCTCCCTCATTCTTAGGATTTTAACGCAGGTGATTTAAAAAATTTATGGGAGTTACCGTGAAAGTAAAGACTATGTGACAAAACGATCTGATACTAATCTGTCACTTACTGGGTTTGATTATGGGTTAGCCAAAATTCACTGTGGATGCATCGGATGTATAAGTATTGCCAAGTGGAGCATTTTGATTCATCTGATACTGAAATAAACAGGTGTTAGACCACACCTGAGATATGAGTAATTAACACAATCAAACGATCGAAGAATGGATAAGATCTTAGGACGGTAATAAAATTATGATTGATGCATGGTCTGCAATAAACGTAACGGAAAATATCGAGAGGATATTTAAACTTAAAGGTTTGAGATGACCTCGCATGACCATATCAGTTTGAGATAGGGCATTGCTATTTTATTTTCTCTATCCAGGAGTCTTACAGTGGTTCAACAGCATGCGTATGATGTCGCTGTGCATTTATAAATGACTAGCTGTTACCCTCGACTTACGTAAATGTTCATGGGTTCGATATTTTTTTGCGGAACCCCAATTATTATTCTAAAATAAAAGTAGCTTCAGTCACTCCTTATAAAAGCAGTTATCGACCAATGACAGTCCCATAAAAATCAGTTCACCTACTCGAAGATCAGACGGAACAAACTGACAGAAAAACTGTTAAAAATTGTTTTTTTGTTATACACTTTCATTTGCATTTAGTAAAAAGTTTTTTTTGACATTACCAATAGAGACTTTATTTATTTGTATAGAGTGAATTAATATATAGATTGTATTACATCTAACTACAACAGTTAGTTATGAATATTATGGGATAAAGATGTACGAACGTAAACGAAGCAGAAGAGATATGTGAGGATCATAGCAGGTGGCGTTCTGCAGTTTCAGCCCCATGGGAAATAGACGTTAGTTTATGTATGTACATAATGTACGTGTGATGGGAAAACCATTAGAAAATATTTATGAACCATGATACTTACTTATCATCACGCCTGTTTCCAATTCACACATAATTATCACCAAAAAAACGTAAAAAACTTGTGGTTTTGTGGGGCATAGTTTTTTTAGTTAAGATTTTTCTAAATTTCATTTTTTAATAAATATCTAATAAATCTAATATGACTTGGTTATAACAAAAAGTTTTCTGAATTCTGTATAAGGTCTATACCTAGTATTTTAAACGCACGATGTGAAACAAAAGGCTTGCAGCCTTGAAACAATTGAATACCGATTTTTTTTTTTTTGTGGTGGGAAAATCATCTTATGACATCCCCCGCTCTTGGGCGGGGCGGGAGATAGTGTCAGATTTTTACTGACTAAAAACCCACTCCTGTTCCATCGTTGCCTTTCGTACCAGGGCCGAGTCTTCCTTTCAGAATCAGACCCTTGGCCCCGGTAGGCTTCGACCCTGCTGGGTCCCTACAGTTGCTGACATATCCTTGAGGCGCGCGTGGCACAGTACGCGCCAATTGACTACAGATACTGCTGAAAACATCAAATAATTGAAAATTATCTGTTATGAAACTGAAATTGACACTCAAGCTTCCACTTTCACTTATAACCACACAACAGAAGTTACTATATACTGGCATCAGGTACATAATAATAATAATAATAATGCGAGGTGGTGGGATGACATGTGGGATGTGGACTCAGCAATCGTTGTACCGATAGTCGTGTCAGCCAATGGCTTAATAGCTAAGAGCCTCGACCAGCACCTAAGGAGGCTCTCGTTAGGCAGCTGGATCAAGGGCTTGATTCAGAAAGCAGTTCTGGACAGGGCGCGCATTATTGGGCGATTCTTTTCTCTGGAGCCCTGACCGTCGGTAGGTTGGACCCTGTTCCCGGTACCGGTGGGCAACTACATATTTTGTATATAAAAATATAAAAAGTAATAAAAAATAATGAAATAAAGGAGATAATAATACCGGCCGGTTACTGTCACATTGCAGGACGAGTTCCCACTCTCATACAAAGAAAGGACGAGCATTAATCACAATGCTTGCTCAAGGCGGGTACGCGATTTAACACTTATATTTATTACTAGCTACGCCCCGCGGTGTTACCCGCGGCGCAGAACTGTCAAACGCGCGAAGTTAAAATAGTCGTTAAATTTTCTAATGATCAGCATATAATTTCTTAGTTTATTTTCATAAGAACATTCCCCTTACAAAACGAACACAACAAAAAACAATTAGCCGCATTGGTCCAGCCGTTTTCGAGTTTTGCGCTTAGCAACACAGTTAGACATTCATTTTTATTTATAAATTATAAATAAATAATAGACGATTAGCAGTTCTAGAGAAAAGCGTAGTTCAAGAAACAACGTCTTCAGTTTAGTTATCAAAGGATGGATAAATCTAGAACTTATCACGATCAGAAGATCCTTTTTTTAATGCTTAGATATTTTTTATTTCACATACGTACGTAACTATTTACACATACATATTAAGTACATCAAAAGAAAAACAATGAACTATCATAATTAAGTAATAAGGCGTCGAATTAATCCGTTTTGCTATCGACTGGTAAAGTGCCAAATAGACTGGCAGCATTGCTGTGTGACTGGTAATGCTTAGCTCCTTTGGATCCCGGGAAGCATCAACTAAGCGTTTAGAGATCCTTTTGATAAGAAGATACTTAATTTAGTTTAAGACCAATGCTGATTAAGCCATTACTTCAAGTGTTTACATTTCTTAGTTTCAAAACGAAAGTCTAAGATAAGAAGACGTTTACCAATTATTTATGATATAAACATAATTTCCCACGTCTTAATACAAGTCCCGAGGACATGTTTTCACCGGATACGGTGTGTTTGTCAAAAATTTCTTTTCCTCCGCTTGTCTAGTACACACGGAGATGTAAGTAGATACCCACTGTGGGCTTATGGGCTTAAGTTGCAGAGACGTAGAAAGCTAAGTTATTATAAAAGGTATGTAATATTTATTGGTCTCTTCATTATTTCAGTCAAAGGACGTGCACTTTTTCCTCGTCCAATCCTGCTTGATATGGAAGTGGAAATTATGTATTTTTCTAACTCCTCCGCTGTTCTTTTCTGATTAATTTCGTTGCGGGATCCAAGATAGTTGAATCGTTTCCCCGGGACTTGTCGGGCTTAATTATCTCGCCACTATTGATTCTGGTTTTCAGAAGTTGCAGTAGTTTGGGAATAGTGTGGCAGGCTTGTCTCAATAAAAAATTAAAAGGACGTACATGGCTGGAGATAGGAATCCATCTAAGCGTGGTCGCATTGACCGTTCTAATGCTATTGTCTGGTGTCTTATGTTATTTCGGTTTTGTGCACCCACAGGGTCAAATCATGTAGAATCTACGTAAGTTAATGTTGATAAATACGATTGCATAATAACTTAGAACGTGCCTATGCATGGTGACCAAATTCATTCATATTCTGCACACGACTTGAGGGACAAATCAAATAGTAATGTTATTGTGTAAACCGTACTGTAAGGTCTATTAATTATTCCATTCTACTGTCATTAATACAAGCACCTATTTCAAGAACAGAACCACGTAGACATGGACGTAGGTCTAGTCTACACTATGGTTTTTGTTTCTACCTACAAAACAGCTATGTA
Source organism: Phlogophora meticulosa (assembly GCA_905147745.2). Taxonomy (NCBI): domain Eukaryota; kingdom Metazoa; phylum Arthropoda; class Insecta; order Lepidoptera; family Noctuidae; genus Phlogophora; species Phlogophora meticulosa. The sequence goes on along the minus strand of LR990528.1, from coordinate 5,070,099 downwards.
GCTAATTATCTGTGACTAACTAAGCCCTCTAGTTTTACGCGTTCCTAAGAGCTAATAGCTTGATTTTAGATGGCCTATAACGACCATTCTCAAAAATTGATCTAACAAATACAATTTTTTTTTTTTTATCTGACTATTAGTTAGAAACGAGCGCGTTCTCTAAAATACAGGACTAGGACACATAAGGTTCCGCACCTACCACGTCTAGCAAAAACGCCAAAAAAATCAAATCTCATGTATGGTATATTATAAAAAAAAAAAAACAGATAAGGCAACAGGCTGATGATTTTGTGATACGGCAAAATGTCAAAATTTTCTTTCTATTTATTACGGTTTATGAAATACACCCCGCTGACAGAAGACACAGCCTGCTGACAAAAAAAACAGACGGACGGACGGACGGACATCGGCGGCTTAGTAGTAGGGTCCCGTTGAAACCCTCCGTGTAGGTACGCAACCCTAAAAACAACCGAACTCTTAAGAGTAGTAACTATAGTGAAGATTACACCACGATTTGAATACCAACACAAAACAACAAAACAAGGGGTTTTGTGTTGAACAAACCTCAACATTCCGATATCGTACTAAGCTCACACGCTTCCTCCACTATAAAGATCAAAGCGCGCTTGATGAAATTTTTTCATGCGCGTCAAGAGGAAGTGAAATCTCTGCGCATGTCGCATGTCGGTCGGCAAGGTCGCGAGTAGGATGCTCGCAAGTGGGCTGTTGTCACTGTCAGATACACGTATGTACGTGTTTGCGTGTGCGCGCGATTATAGTGCGTGGTTTGAATTGAACAGAGGATCTGACGATCGGCATTAGGGCTCTAAAGTCCTCCAAAACATAACATCATCATCCTCCTGCCCTTATCCCAATTTATTTGGGGTCGGCGCAGCGTGTTTTCTTCTTCCATACATCTCTATTTGCCGTCATCTCAAGGGTCACCTCTTTTCTTGCCATATCATCTTTCACTCAATCCATCCATCTTTTCTTTGGTCTTCCTCTACTCATGTACTCTACCAAAACATAACATAATTTCGTGAAAGTATTCCCCGAAGTATATAATTAAAAGTAATATATTAATAACATGTCCGAAACGGGTAAGTTCAATTTTAAAATCGTTCAAACTTACGATATAACTTTTACATCAAGCGTCGTTGGTAGCCTTTTCCCTGCCAAGGAATAGATAAGATGTGACAGACGGGTAGTAGGGATGAAAACAGGTTTCTGCCATTTTATAATGTGCTGGTAAAAAGGAAAGAGTTTTCCGTGTCAAATGAACTGCCATCTGATCAAGTGTGATCTTTTGAAGTAGACAAAAGAAACACGAACGTACCCACGCAGATCTTCTACGCGTGGCCAGAGGGCTGGCTTATTCTTTGCCCAAAGAATAGTATTGCCATCCAACGTGGCAATGCTGCCAGTCTTTTGGGCACGTTTCCAGATGACAGCTATGCGGAGGATTACTTTGACGACTGAGTTTCTTGTCTTTTAATTCTGTTTTGTTTTTGTATAATTATATGTACATAGTTATTTTTATATTATAATTGTTGATATGCATCACAGTAGAAATAAAATGTACTTATATAGTTATCAAATAAATAAATATCCAAATTTTTTGTATTCGAATTTTCAATATTTTTTTATCAACAGCATTCTTATGCCTGTTAAATACACCCTTGTGCCGTACTAGAATTCATACATCAAAAACAAACTGTAAAGAACACGAACTATTTTCAAACGCCGCACTCTCTTCCATCGCACGTGCCAAGCCATAGACTGCGCGTGCGCGCGTCGCGTGCCCGCCGCCCCGGATGCGACACATGCTTTTCTAGGAGACCACGCTATTTATCCTGCTACTACCTATCAAGTGCTATTACACTTATTTCTTTATGTTCATCGTTATTTACAAATCACTGCCACTTTATTGCTCGAGTTTCAAGCTCAATCAGTCTCGTGTGCCAACTCGTAAATAGGGCGAAAAGATAATTTAAAAGAGACAAATAGAAACAGCTGCACGGGTTGATCGAAGGTTAAGCTACGCTTGCGGAGGTCAGTCTGTGGATGGGTGAATGTTCGTCAGATATCCAGACTCACGAAGTACGGAAAGCACGCTAAGCCGTTGGTCCCGGCTGTTGTTTATAAATCTTTGACGGTCGTTACGTTTAGTCAGAAGCCCGAAAGTCTGACAACCAGTCTTACCAAAGGGTATCGTGCTGCCCAGTAACTGGATTGTGGAGGTCAGATAGGCAGTCGTTACATATAAAATACTAGTATTCAGATGCATCGTATAGGCTGGAAGCCGAGCCCAACATAGTTGGGAAAAGGCTAGGCAGATGATGTGTACGTGCTGCAAGCTGCATGAGTTTTTGGAAGATATACAACTAAATACATTGCATGTACAAACAAACTTCATCAAGTGTAGCCTATACCTAGGTACGTATTTGTACTCGTATAGGAAAGGTGACAACTTATGTTTACTACTTATTTTTTATTTTAAACAGATTTATGTAAAATTAGATCTTTTGACCGCGACTTCTTCTGCGTTAATGTCGGTTATAGAGGATGCAGACGAAGTCGCGGATCAAATGCTATCCATGACAGGATATAATCTATCTTCTTGCCAAATTTCATAACGATCCGATGAGCCCTTTACTCGTGAAAAGGTAACAAACAAACAAACAGTGTTACTTTCATTTACATTTATAATAATACAGTATGAATGTATATTCATTTATCCTCATGGTGTGATAATACCTAACGGACGGATAATACTTGACTGCACGGTTGACGCAGTGGCAGAGCGATTGGCTGTTGCGCTGCGTGTCACGGGTTCGACTCCCACACGGAACAAATATTTGTATGGCCTACAGGTAGTGGTTAAGAGTCTGGCTGTGAGTTTGAGTGTTTCTAAACGCACCCACGATACAGGAGAAATGCCTAGTGTGGGACAAAGTAAAAAATACCTGCGCGACATTGATAGAGCCCAATCGATCAAAACTGGACCTAACCAAGCCTCAAGAACAAGTTTGCTTTTTGAACGTAATCTATAAAGTAGGTTTACTGTCTCGTACTAAATGTTCTAGTAGATTGAGTAGTGCTAAGTCAAATTGAAACATGTTCAATTTGATGTTGATCACTTAAACACCTTCACCATATCGTTGGAACTGGTGTTATTAAGCCCTATTACTCAGTTCTGCTCGCTACACAGTTCAAGATAAAAAGTGAAGTTAGAGTGCGCGCAAGCTAAGTCTGCGCGCGTGTTTGAACTTCAAGACTAGATATATCTCTGGCAACACTTTTAATTGCAATTGGCATAATGATGGTGAATATTTACTTTGGAAAACACGAAACACAGGACACCCTCTTGACACTTGATATAAACGTCGAGATGGTGGCAAATGATATCAACGATTTTGACAGCGCGCAGACTTAGCTTTTATTACATACTACTTTACTTTCATTACCATTTATAAACAGTGTGGAAGGAATATCTTCGCACAACCTGATACCATGAGTTCAGTAGTATAGAATTCGGGAACCCCCGGGGTTCAAGATTTTTGTCAGTGTTTTCCTATTTTTATTGTGATTGATTTTTATTGATTTTACTTTAAATCGTATCATGTTATGCGTCGATTTCTTCCAACCATGTGTAGGTTGCCTCCAGCCCCAAGCTCATAAATCTTGAGTACATTGATCATCTTGCCTAAAATGAGCTGTTTTTGGGTACAATGTAAAGTAAAACCAAGACCTCTAACTGGACAAACAAAGGTTTCATGTCGGATAAATACGACTCAGGCGGGATGGACACGAAAATATGTGTCGCATTAATCCGACTTAGGCATCTAAAGGGTTAAGGACGCGTTACTAAAAAGGTGCTAAGGAGGGTTAGGAAATGTTTTTGCTCAGAAACAGGACCATCCAAATAAACAATGTTAACAGGTTGTTCGGTTAGCAAACCTCTGGAAAACCGTTCATTTCATCACTGCTTGTTTGGTTATTTGAGTGGTAGATACGATATAGTGCGAAGCAAATGGGGTATATAATTATCGAAGCAGGTGACGACTGCCTACCCCCATGGCAACAAGAAGTGAGTTTATGTATGTATATAGTGTTAAACCGATCCCTACGACGCTACTCGAGCGACACGATTACTGTGTGGATTGTCCAGCATTATTTTTTATTATTATTATTTATTACTGGCAAATGCGTGCCTTGACTTGACAGGTACATTTAAATCTGAGTGGTTATTTCTAGACTCTCTTCTGTTTTAATATCTGACAGTCAGACCTCTGACTGACAGATATTAAAAGAGACTGACCTCTGAGATTCTTTCGGTGTTTCTTCTCAGAGTAGTCAGCTAGGAAATATGAACCTCATCCGGTTCTAATTTAATTTATGGTAAGTATGACGTGTGAAAGTGTTTTTTAAAACACTTGGCATAAGTTTAGATCCGGTGCTGGCAGAGCTGATAAAGACTTAGGACAAAGACGAGGCTGAGGGTTTGACTCGAATCCTTCTGTATAAGCAATAGGCATACGTCCTAGGTAAAAATATATTAAGTCTATTTAGTCCGTCAGTAACATTACCAAAAAATATTGGACACGTATTTTTTGCTTACTCAAATCAATAAAAAGTGACAATGATATAGCACATCAAAGCTCAGGAGAAGGGGCTAGTGACGTCACTGTTACGTTAAAAGTGTAGCACGGCGTGACGTCACTCGCAATTTCAACGCACTATATCGTCGTCATTTTTGGTTTAGGTACGTGAATCCAACTTTTGGACCAATCAGAATTTTTAAGGACACTACCCTATTGTCAAAGCTCGCTATAAGATATGAATTTCCTTAAATATCGATAAACAGTCTGTAAATAAACTCCGGTGGCTGTACGTTTAATCTTTCGACATATTGCCAAGTCATTGGTAAATACTGAGTACTTGAGTCTCGTGATGAAAGTATCAAATATTGATCGTTCACGCTTCACTACCCATGATTGAATTCTTGCTATATTTTATTCGACATACATACATGAATGAAGAGTGAATAACCGTAAGGTATCATGTATTTATTAAGATAAAATTAAAAGCAGCTGGTCTGTGATGAAGGGAATGAACAAGATGGGAGAAAAATCTCCATGTGAAAATGTTGGTGAAGTAAGCTATAAGCTGATACTAATGATAGTGATTGACAGATCACTTCACGTAATTCATCTCATTCGTTTCCTTCATTCGTTCTCATTCAACACCATGCGCGCATTTTTTGTATTGCTTATATCAAACTCTGATTGCTTACTTTAGAAGTCTTCTTTCACTCCCCACACCCATAGTTACTGGAAAACTGGAAGTGCAAATCCTCCTTTTTTTTTATTGGACTTCTTGCAGTTTAACCTTCAGGGTTACTCACTGTTTAACCAAACTTTCCTGTGGGGACTTAATGCAAAATTAAGGCCTCCAGCCAGAACACAAAACCTCCTACCTACCAACCAGCCGGTTACTGTCCCACTGCAGGGCAAAGGTAGTGAATGGTTTTGTATAGGTAGTAAGTAGTCTACATAAAGTTAAGTACTAACAATACTAACATAATTGTAAGCTAATATTGTTGCTAATATACTAACAAGATATGGATTTCAATTATCTGAAATAAATTATTCTATTCTATTCTATTCTAAAGGCCTCTTCTCATACAGAGAAGGCACGAGCATTAATCACCACGCTTGCTCAAGACGGGTTGGCGATTTCAGACTTATATTAATTATATAAGTCCAGGTTTCCTCACGATGTTTTCCTTTACCGATGTCAGTGATGTCCAAGATAAACTTAGAAAGTACAATATATGAATTGAAAAAGTCACATTGGTACTTGCCCAGTTTTGCCTCACAAAACCTCCTACCAACAATTAAAAGTGATTCCAAACTCTCAAAACTCTTTATATTTAAATAAATAAATAATAAATAAAATTTGTGATGCCTTAGACGTTTTACCGGAGGCGATTATTGAGAAAAATAAAGAATTAACACGATAAAAGCAACCTCCCAAAGATATCACGATAAAGCTTAATGTTGTAAGGAACTTACACTGTCCTCAAAAAATAACATACAAGGATGACGATCAAGCGGACCGAAGTGAGAACAATTTTCACTTAATCCTGATCCTGCCAAAGATTTAAATCTAAGAATAGGCCACATTGTACAGAAGAAGTATTAAAACCGAGAATTTATTTTTTTATTTATATTGGGATAAAAACCAGTATAATACAATGTTATACACAATACCTGAAGCTTATTATAAATTACATATTATAATACTTACAACCTTATCCATCTAGTACTAGTTTGTTGTTCGTGCTATGTGAAACAAAAAAAAACGGGATTCTGACATTCAAGTTAAAAAAAAGAAAGAATCAACTATCGACCAAAAATATCTGTGTTCTCAAAATTAATCATCGTCTCCCTAGCCTTTTCCCAACTATTTTTGTCAGACTTTCACTCGCCGTTCACTACCAATGACGACTGTCAAACATCTAAAATGACAACCGGGACCAAAAGCTTCACGTGCTTTCCGAGGCACGGAGGAGCCTGTATATGTATAGACGGTTACCCATCCACAGTCCGTCCCCGGCAAGCGTAGCTTAATCTTCGATCGACCCGTGCGGCTGATTTATTTAGCTAGCTCCTCGCTTTTCTCTAAATTAATAATAACGGCGTTTACATGGCAATCAAGTCAAGTCTCTGCAACGTTGTGTGCGGCAGATGTGTCAATACAAAATGTAAATGTAACCGTCTCTTGATGCGGTAGGTCGAATCCGAAGATTTAAACCTTTGGGAGCCGCGCCTGAACATTACCAGACTGCAGAGTGAGCATAAAGCCCGTAATACACTTATCATAAGTGAGCAAAGTCAAGTGTATATAATACACACATAATAGGGACAATGAAGAGCAAAGTGCAGTAGGATAACTCCTCACGAAGAGCAAAATAGAGCTCATCATTTCTGAATACCATGGCGAACTTAAAAATCTCAAGGTTAGGGTGTCCCTTGAAATTCAACTTCAATATATTTTTACGCATACCTTCTAAAAAGTTTCGTATGGACCTAATATAGTCTAGAAATAAATATTAGCCCGATTAATGAACGATAACCCGTGCCGACTTGAGTTTTTAACTTGTCCATACAAGTTGCGCGGGAGCAGCGCGGCGACCTGTTACTGCGAGTTTCAATTGTCATTTCATAAGTGATTTCTAACATTTTTAGTGCGTTGTTGTTTATTTTGTGAAAATGTCTGTGGAATTACGACGTGATAAACAAAATATTTTCCTTATCGGACTGCCAAGCCACCAGATAAATGGTGCAAAATTACCATCTCATCGACAAGTTCTCACCGTTTTATTTTACAATATTCGTGAAGTCAAGCTGACTGTTAGTGAAAGTGCGAATCTTGTTATAAGAGAGTGCATTATATTTTGGGAAAAAGCCAGAATTCCTACGAAGGCAATCCCTAACTGCGTGAAGAAACTTGTTGATTTATATCATGTTTGGAGGGAGCTGCAAAAAAACTGTAAGAAAACTCAGTTGACTTTCAAGAATCGTGAAAATAATTTTGTAAAAGACCTTGATAACTTATTTGATATTGCACATGCAGATGCCTTTGACAGAATGAAGATAGAGGAAGACAAAGATTTCTTAAGGAAACAGAGAGAGCCAGGTCGACCGGGATGCTTAGGTGGAATCGACAAAAAATTGGCGGAGAAAGAAGAACGAGTTAGGCAAAGACGATTGGAAGAAGAGGAAAGAAAGGTAAAACAAAAAGAGTTATTGGCTGTTGCATCTACTTCTTCGATAGATAACTTGGAATGTCTTGAGAATTCGGATGAGGAACAGATTTCGAACTCTGAACTTAGTACTCAGATTCCTTGCCCTGAAAAAAGTTTTAAAAGAGGCACGAAAAGTTTAATAACTCCTAAACTGGTAGCAGCTTTAGATCGATGCCAATTAAGCATAAGGGACTCAGTTTACATTCTCCATGCGGTTGTAGAAGCGCTTGGTCTGAACAGCGATGATTTCCCTATAAACAAATCCTCGATTCAGCGAGTTCGTACTCAAGCGAGAAAATCCAGGGCAGAAGCAATAAAAACTGACTTCCAGAATAATTTGCCTGACGTAGTCACAGTTCATTGGGATGGAAAACTATTACCTGGATTGGATGTACGAAGTTCAAAAGAAGAACGCTTGCCAATTATTGCTTCATTTGACGATAGAGAACAGCTTCTTGCAGTACCGAAATTAGAGAGTTCTTCTGGAAAACATCAAGCTAAAGCCATTTCAACTGCTCTCTTTGACTGGACCCTCCATGACAAAGTACAGATAATGTGCTGCGATACAACAGCTTCCAATACTGGCCGTTTCAATGGAGCTTGTGCTATTTTGGAGCAGACTTTAGAAAGGGAATTGCTGCTTTTTGCTTGTCGTCATCATGTTTATGAGTTGGTCCTTAAAGCTGTTTTTGAAACCAAGGTAAAACATATTACAAGTAGCCCAGATATTCCAATTTTCAAAAAGTTAAGAGATAATTGGAAAAATATTAACACTGATAACATTGAGTCACCTCTAAATTTCGTTAAAGCACATATTGCTAAGACAAACATTACATCTTTGTTAACTTTTTATAAGACTGAACTGGAAAAATCTTTTGTTAGAGACGATTACCGCGAATTGGTTGAACTATGCGTTGTGTTCTTAGGAGGAGACACAGAGAATAAACTAAAACTCAGGCCCCCCGGAGCTTTGCATCAAGCGCGATGGATGGCGAGAGCAATCTATTCTATAAAAATATGTTTGCTTCAATCGCAACTTAAAATTACTGCAAAGGACAAAAATGCTCTACAAGATGTTTGTTTATTTATCGTCACCTTGTATACCAAACCTTGGCTCGAATGTACAATGGCAGTTAAAGCACCTAACCAAGACTTGTCCTTTTTGAAAGCTCTAAAAGAATATGAAAAAGTAGACGCGACAAGTTCCAAGGCATCCATAAGCAAGTTTATTCATCATTTATGGTATTTGTGTGAAGAAACAGTCATGTTATCACTCTTTGATGAAGAAGTTGATACCAAAACCAAGACAAAAATGATTAATAATTTAAACAGAGACGAAAGTTCAGATTCCTCTAAACGCTATGTCCCATCGAAGGAAGAAATTACGCAAAATTTGTTTGGTAAGTACTTAATATTTTCTTGTTTCTTTTTCAAAGTTTTGTGGTTTAGTTTTTGCTTATTTTAATGGTTTTTTCTTCATTTCAGATATGACGCTGGATGATTTTGTGACTCAAAGAAGCAAACGATTTCTATCTCGACTACAGATCGACGACAGTTTTCTTCGGGAAGACGTATCTTCGTGGGGTGACAATCCTGCTTTTTTGGAAGCTAGAAAACGATTAAGTCGTTTGAAGGTCGTAAATGACACTGCTGAAAGAGCTGTTAAATTAATGCAAGATTTTAATGGTCTTATCACGGCTGAAGAAGAGCAAAAACAGTTTTTGTTGCGTTGTGTTCAGGAACATAGAAATCTGTATCCAGACTGTAAAAAAACTACACTAAAGAGAAGTTACCCTAATTCATTATTATCATAATTTGTATTTGAATAAATGTTTGTATTGATATTTTTTTAGTTTTACTCATATTTACTTCATTTGTTGCATTTTAATTAGTTTTGGATCAAACCAAAATGTCTGACCAAAACACCATTTTTTATTAAACTTTAGAGCTCGGTCGGCACGGGTTGCAATCATGCTACAGATATGAAATTTCATATTTAAGTACATTTTAGCATTTATAAAAAAATTGGAGGGTATGCGTTTCGAAATTCTAAAAAAAATTTTTTTTTGCCATATAAGGGACACCCTACTCAAGGTACACGCCTATAGTGCCCGTAGGCAGAAAGCGGTCGGTTTATCAATAAACATTTGAAATCACAAATAATAAATAAATACATAATGCTGGACAAACCACACAGCACCATTTAGCCCCAAGATAGGCAGAGCTTGTGTTGTGGGTACTACATGATTGATATACTTAATACAATACATTACATAGATAGATATTTTAATTATACATAGCAAATACCCAGAACAAATATTTGTAGATCGTACAAACATTTATCCCACGGAGGGAATCGAACCCGCAACCTCCTGCGTCGCAGGCCTTCACCCGCCGCACCACATCGGTCGTCAAATGAAAGCATCCAATGGTTCCAGCAATTTCTAAAGCAACATTCCATTTGACAGTCGAAAATAATTGATTGCAGGAGGTACAATTCTATCCATACCAGAGGGTCATTTCAAATCCATTGTCAAGGAGAAAATGTACTTATGAATTCAAGTAATTTTAATTTGGAAAGGATGGATGGATTGTGTGAAAAAATACATGGCAAGGAAGAAGATGGAAAGAAAACTATTATGATGAGAGTTCAATGAAAGAAGAAGACATGTTGCGCCGACCTTAAATAAATTGAAAAATAATGGTGCTAGAGGATCCTGATGACGATGGTCATTCTCGAAATAGTAAAAAAAAACGGGTATGCAGGTACTCTATATTACAATTTGTCGACTTATACATAGTACCAACACAGCAGTTTGCGGATCTTACTTTAATTCCCACGTCTAAGAACGAAAGAATTTCGATTGCCAATACTTCGAATCGCATTACGCAAGACAAAAAATACCTGGAGAAAAAGGATCCGCAAACGACGTCGTATCACATCGAATTAAGAAAGAAATAGAAATAAAGACATTTATTTAATATTTGAAGCACACAAATGAACTTACTACATTTCGGTGATGAGACTAATAGTGGTAAGTACTCCTTATCTGTATAAGGAGTAGAATTTCCTGCTGGAGTATGTTTCCCGATAGCTATAACCTGTCGGTCTTTTTTTGTATGCTAGATAGGCTCTCGCTTCGCCACAACTCACCTGATTTTAAGCTATGCTAGGTCTAGGATCGAGCGTGCTAGCCCGGAGGAAACCGATTCACTCTGACCTTGAAGACTGTTAGATTGTAGCTCGTGGGAAAAATGGATACCGGCAAGGATTTCCACATTTTTGCCGTCCGCACTATAAACGAGGAAGCATATCGTTGGTGCGGGTTTTTGGAACATCTACTGTATACAGGTGCCGCCGTGCCGTTTTCTGAGAAGTCGAGAGTGAACATATTATTTCTAGGCGAGATTGCTCCATCGTTGATCCCATTATTTCTTATAAATAGTAAAAAGGAGCATTTGGAAATTTGATGGATTTATATTTATTAATATGTAAAGTTACTAGCTGTGCCCGGCGGTTTCATCAGATCGTAGGGGTGACATGATTTTATATTACCTTTCTCGAACCCATTTAAGATAAAAATATTTTTTTCAAATCCTACTGGTACTTCCAGAGATTAGATATAGCATTCAAATATCTAAAACAAACAAATTCTTCAGTTTTATTTAAAAAATGTGGGCGTCTAGTCTGCCAAATGACTTCTTATGCAACTATCCATGTCAAAAACGAATACCAGGCACTGGTTAGGCAGCCATCTTGGAAAAAACGGACCGTTGAGTACGGGTTGGAACCGCGCATGCAACCACGTTCTCGGTGGATTTTATATTTTGTATCTCTCTCAATCCCCATAATTATCCAGAATTATAAGAGAAGTTATTAAAGTGTAATTTCACTAAATACTGTCATCCTACCCGTTAAATCCACGCCTACCCAAAAATGGAGAACATATTAGATGAAACTCTAACCATTTCAAATATATATTTACCTACACCCATAAAAAGCATACACTTTGTATAGGTACCTAGCAGTACAAAAGTTGATATAATGAAAATACATGGGGAAAACAGTTGGAGGACATTAACGCTGTGTTTATACTGGCAGCTTCTTACGCGTGCTCGCTAACAGGATAATCGGTTGATTGCCATCCTGATTTCCTAAGGGAGCATATTTCTCGTGTAGAGACTGCCTATCTAAACTCCACATTCCGGTTACTGGGCAACACGCCACCCCTTGGTACGATTATTTGTTAGACTTTAGGTTTTCTGACTCTTCGCAATGACTTTCGCGGGAGTCCGTGTTTGTATAGAAACCACTCGTAGTACAAAACACGGAAAACGTATTCATGCGTAGTGTTCGTCGTTCGTCTCCGCGTGATGCGGTTCAGTGTGCCAATCACCTTAAAGAAAATTAAAGAAAAGGTAAAGAAAATTCGAACCGTATGATATGTATGTTCTACGAAAGTCATGTTCAATACTAGTAAATTAAAGTACATACTTCGTAGTAATACTAATAGCACAACATATTGCTTCACATTAAACACGTCCGACAAATACAGGAGTTTGCGAAATCAAAGTAATTTATTGTGAATGGTCAAACCATTCATTTCGCTGAAAAAAAATGCTGCTTCTGGGTAAAATAAAATAAAAACATGACAAATTATGTTAAATAAATCTATGATTGCTGACAGGTATTACAAAGCTTCCTGTAATCCGTTGGAATTTTGTCAGTTGTTACTTGTACGGAATGCCACACCTTAGGCTCCGTGCACACCCGCGGGCGATGCGCCTCAAGACGCGACGCGCCGTTCGCGCGACTTCATGACACGCCACGAACCATCATCAGTGATGATGGCGACTCGCTAGATACACCAGTACCTAAGTCACGGCTGCCGTTCTATTAGCTAGATTTAATTTACTCGCGCGCCTAATCGCTCCTCATCTGTTTCGTCGTACGAGTGGTACGCTTCAAACCGTCGCTCGACAATTCGCGTCACACCGCACACTGAATGCGAAAATTAAGTTCCGCTCGAAGCAAGTTCTAAACAGCTTCTTTCATTTGTTTTCTCCACAGTCGGAATCACGAGACGCATTATGTCGCTCGATCGTGTAGCTACGTGCGCGCATGAGTAAGCACGAATGATTGCAAATTTCATGAATCTCTTACTTCAATAGAAAACTATTCACTTCCCTTACTTTTTGCTCCAGTTCTTAATTGCTACAAATCATTTGCCAATTTACAAAAACAAAAGCATAAGCCTTGATTTCGATTTAATCATGAACATGAACAGGATTGAATAAGTAAAAGTACCAGCCTATTACTGTCCCATTGCAGGGCAAAGGCCTCTTCTCATACAGAGAAGGCATGAGCATTAATCACCACGCTTGCTCAAGACGGGTTGGCGATTTCAGACTTATATTAATTATATAAGTCCAGGTTTCCTCACGATGTTTTCCTTCACCGATGTCAGTGATGTCCAAGATAAACATGGAAAGTACTTACGAATTGAAAAAGGATTGAAAAAATCATAGCAAAAGGTTGATATATTTTTTAAATCCAACCTGCGTAAGATTAAAAGTATTCCAAAGCCAGCAGGAACGGCTGCTCTCATCATTTGCTGGCCTGAATTGAAAAATCCAATATCCATCCATTGCCCTTTACATTCCTCTCATACCAAGCCAGTGACACTGGATTCCAGCGCTGGATTCAAATAGGGGATCGCAGAAATACCTTGTCAAAAACAGGGTGCCTAATTGGGTTATGGATCCTTTAGTTTCTTTTTTATCAGAGACACTGCCGTCCACAGCAGGCAAATACTCGAGTATTGGTAAACTTTTCGCCGGATACTGAAAGTTTCTTAATCAATACGTGAGCACGGTGAAAATTGGCTGAAAACTTGTTAATTGGTATAGTTGCGAAACTTAAATGAATTCTGTGAACTTCGTTGTAGGTGTCTGTGCGTATTGTGTCATGCATAAATAGCTGTAGAAACGAATGGATATGATTGGAAAGAAATACGAGTGATGTCCCTTAGGAATCAACCTGTTCAAAATTTCTGACTGAAAAATCATCTATCTTTCTCTTTCTAATATATAAAATTCTCGTGTCACGGTGTTTGTAATTAAACTCCTTTGAAATGGCTCCACCATTTCTCGTGAAATTTTGTGTGCGAATATGTTATGTCTGCGAATCGGACAACAACTATTTTTCATCCCCCTAAATGTTAAGGTTGGTCCACCCCAAACATTTTATATGGCAAAACAACGTTTGCTGGGTCAGCTAATTTAGTATATCAAAATATCTTACTAGGACATACAGATATTAGATATACATATGTGGAGTTTTTTGCCCATTATTCTCCAAACGAAATTACTTTTTGGAAGGAGCAACTGAAATCATTTTTGTGTTTTATTTTTATTTCTGTTCAAAAGTACCCTTTTTAATGGTCTAATTGAAATTAATTATTTGACTTTGATACTTGAGATAATTATGATTTACGCTTTTAGTAAGTAATTAAATATGCATTCGCATGGTAAAATTAGCAGATAATGAAATCATATAGACCTCTCATCTAGAATTTAGTGCGTGCGTAGGCATCCCACAACGCAGACTGAAGATCTGGTGAAGATAGCAGAAAGCTGATAAGAGCGCCGTAGGATTGATCGTTGTGGAAATCTTTAGGGGAGGCTTATTTCCAGCAATTTCCACATTCAGATCATAGTTTTGGCCAAATTATTTTGGCCGAAACTATGATCTGAATATCATTAATTAGCAGGTTATATTTTAGAACTCGGACAACGTGGTAATTAATTAACAATAATAAAAAACAGGCTCGAATACGTAGGGTTCCGTAACATGACTGTGAAAATATTTCTTCATTATTATGGTAACATTTTCTTAAAACATTTTGATTTCAAAAATTGCCCATGCAGTTTACTGCCTATTATTCTATGAAAAAACTTATTACGCTATAGAATGGACAACTAGTTCATAATTACTTACTAAAGGACTTCTTGACAGTTCAAAAGTACATGTAATTAATAAATAGTAAATTTGGAATAAATATAAATAAATAAATAATGTTGGACAATCCACACAGCATCATCTTGCCCCGAGCTAAGTAGAGCTTGTGTCTTTGTGTGTTGTTGTTGGTACTAGATGACTAATATACTTAATACAATACATCACATGGATAGATATTTTTTTATTATAATACCCAGAACACCCAGAACAAATCTTTGTAGATCGTGTATACATATAATAATGATAAATACTTTGAGTTTGATATTATAACTATTTTAAAATTTCAAGGCGACAATAAGCAGGTAGTTCTTGAAGTAAGCAGCCATGACAGACAGACATACGAAGTCACCATACATAAGGCCATTATTACTATTTAGGCACAGTACCCTAATAAAATAGATCAATTGACCAAACATTAATTTTAATAAAACTTTCCACTATGTTCTTGATTTCATTTCCCAATACCAATACATTAAGTGTCATGTTTAATCAGCCATAAAACGAACTGATCCGAAGTGATCCGTCAGTGAATCTCCACCTAGGATCCGGTTTATTAACAACGTTGATGCGACCAACTTTTGTTTTAGTACAAGCCTCGTGGCCGATATAAAGTGTTACATGGATATCAGACGCCTTAACTGATAGTTAATCCAGCAGAGAAATTTCAACTGAAGACGAAACGAAATAAGATTCAAATTTAACTGACCAAGCCGATATTCAAGTGACGATCCAAAGGCACACGCAGCAGTTGAAAGTCTCAACCGAGAATAAGTCATAAGGAAAAGGAAGAAAGGAGATTTTTCTGTACAGTAAGCTATTACAACAGATGCTACAATGTTTCTACAACGAAATAGAAGACTTATTGTACATGCGAATGAGCAAACAGAGGTTAATGTACGCATTGATTTTGCATGAAAATGTCGCTTTGACACATTGAAATTGAGTAAGTGAATAATGGAAATAGAAAATTATGCTGTTCTCTGAAAACGCATAAGTGGCAATATGGAATAGAAACGTGTATTTGAATAAATGACGACATGACAGCTATAAACGATGTGAAGAAACCAACTTTAATCATGAAGGCAGTATTAAGATTTGGTTCGATAAAAAATACAACGCACGTATTTAATTCGGCAAAAAGGAGTAAGAAAAAAGTCGGAACATCAATGATTTACAAGAAGATTGATGCACCTGAAGAAGTACGTGGAATTTTATTGACGAGCACTCAACCTAAATGTCCAATAGGCGATAAGGTCCGCCTACAGACTGATGCTGTTCAACAACCTTATCAATCATCAGCGCCGAAGACTTTGTTACTAAAAGAATAAGGAAGAAAGTTGACTGTCGGAGCAAATTTAAAAAATGTACGGTGTCCCAAGTGCGGCTACTTTCCAACGTGTCAATAAGAGCTTTCGCTATCTGTGACCGAAACTCGTGTTTTGTTTGTTTTGCTTATTTGAACATTCTTTTTTTCTGGGCTCCTTTTGATATAACGTATGACGCGGTACTTTCAATGGATGTGTTAATTTATTTGTACCTACTCACAAGGGCACGTCTTACCACACCTAAGTTTGTTCCGAGCAATATTATGGACAGATTTCAAGACCGCAAACGAAATCGAAATTGTATTGAGTTTGTATCTTGTTCGTCATTATTTGTTAGTCTAGATTAAGACTTGTTTTTATAACCATGTACCTCCTTAGTTTAAGAATATGTAGATGATCAAGATTATAAACTAGAGCTTTAATGAGTACAAGTGTATGTACCAGCGGTTTTTTTTTCTCTTTCACACGCAATACGAAGAACTCGGAACGGTTCTTTACATATTTATTGTGACACTGTTATTGCATTGTATTTGAGGCGTGTAAAATGTAATAAACATTACAATCGTGCTATAGTACGAACATCAGAGGTACCTTTGAACGTTTTGAGCATAAAACAAACTAATTTAAGCAGTTGTAAGGAAATTATTACTTAAGCAAATTGATTTTATGGCTGTTAACAATTTAAAAAGAAAACCAAATTATGCACCCAGTTACTTGCAAGGTCAACCTTTAATCATGCTCCCAGCGCTGACCACCCAACAACAGCCATTGCGAAATAACAAAAATTATATACAACAACACCACTTTCGTTTCACAGTCCGTAAAGCCAATAGCAATAATTAAAAACAATTTTCTCATTCAGCAAGCGTCAATATACGAATTAAAAAATATAAAGATGTATGGCTATCTGAAATTGAATCAGCATTCAAAGAGCGAAAGATAAAAGTTTACGACGTTAATTGACATTTTAAAAATTGAGAGCCGGCAATGATATTCGAGATGTATGCGTTCGGGGAACGAAACCGAAGGGAAAACTTATGTTGTGTCAACTAATAATGGTGGCTGCCGCATAACTGATGAAGGTGAGGTGCGCTCCGAATACTCTGATGATTGAACATTTGTAAGATCTTGCGACGACGACGTTGATATTTTTTATTCAATACAAACCAACTGTACACTTACCAAATTGCGACGACACGGTTGGCGCAGTGGTTGAGCCATCGGCTGCTGCGCCGCGTGTTGTGGGTTCGAACCCCGCACGGAACAAATATTTGTATGACCTACAGGTAATTGTTCCGGGTCTGGCTGTTTGTTTGTGTATGTGAGTTTAAATGTTTGTAAACGCACCCACGATACAGGAGAAATTCCTAGTGTGAAGCAACGTTTATTTTAATAAAAAAAATAAAAAAAAAGTACCCGCACTGGATAATGCACGCTAGGTCTTTCAGAGAATCGCTATACTGACAAGTGCTCGGTAATTAAGTTATAGATTGATGAGAAAAAAAATCTAGAAGATCTAGTTCTAAGTCCAAAAAAAATATTCAATTTATATTTTCGAGAAATCGCGAAGCGTTTGGTCGACTCTTCACGTGACCAGAGGACTGGCCTTTTTTTGGCCAAAGAATCAGCAATGCCATTCAACGTGGCAATGCTGCCAGCATTCTAGGCACTTTTTCCGTTGACAACGATGCGGATGAATTTTTCGATGCCCTGTGATTATTTATTTTATTTTATTTGTTCATATATCCTAATTATATTATATTATATTATAATTATATTTATTATTTCAAAATTAAAATAGACCCCTAGATATCTAAATAGATTAAAAAAGGATTGTGGTAATAAAATAACAGCATACATGGCAGACATTCTAAGCCTTTTAATTCTGATGATGGCAACTCGTTATCCTAATCCTATTCCCACATGTGACGTCATAAGTTTTAAATATAAATGACAGTAACGTGCAAACAAAACGAGCACGGATTAACGCCATTACAGTTTTAATCCCCGACTTCGCATCATAAAGAATACCTTTTACTTGTAAAACAGCGCCGAAATTTCGTACGGTCGTTTCGTACCGCTTGTAATGTTTACAGATAATTTTGTAAAAGTTCAAATAACACGACAGGTGAGGATCAAAAGACTCCTAAACATCTGTTCAATGAGGGCTGGCTATAGGGCTGCTACAAAACTTTTATCATAAAACAAATTGCGTGCAACATCAAGTAATAAATGATCTGTCATTGCATTATCTGCTTCAGTGATCTGCAATAAATCGGTAATCAATTTGTTATTTTCTTTTACTAATTCCTTTTCTATCCGTACAACTTAATTCAGCGTAGCACGCGATATCTATATTATTGAAACACAACCCTTTCTGGAACACGTGGCTAAATAAAAAACATCTGCAAGGGTCGATTAAAGGTTAATGTCTGTTTGTGGATGGGTGACCGTTCTTAACATATCAAGACTCCTCCGTGCCTCGGAAAGCACGTAAAGCCGTTGTTCCGGCTCTTTTGTAGATCATTGACAGTCGTTACGGGTAGTCAGAAGCCCGATAGTCTGACAACCAGTTTCACCAAAGAGTCGCGTGTTGCCCAGTAACTGGGTTGTGGAGGTCAGATAGCCGACCCAAACACAGTTAGGAAAAGGCAAGGCAGATGGTGATGCAACCCTTTCGGGATAAGAAAGTAAAAATAACAAAACTTCCTCTGACGTAGACTAGTTATCCTAAAAGTATGACAATCTAATGAATTCGTATCTTAAACTTATATTGACAAACAGAAATAAAATTATGACAAAAGTAATAATTGACACGTCTCACGAAATAGCCAACCTGTTCTATACTGTTGCACAGGAATAAGCATAAGACTCCAATAAAAACATGGCGTCCAAGCAACCCTAGTACCTTCGAAGCCGGACGACGCTTGCACTCAACACACTGACACACATTTTTGTAACCGCGAGCAATTTTATTTATTTACACGTATTTAAGCATTCGACGCTCGTCTCCGTCGATTAGCCTTATGTGATGAATTAGGAA
The DNA here is from genome assembly GCA_905147745.2 of Phlogophora meticulosa. Classification (NCBI taxonomy): domain Eukaryota; kingdom Metazoa; phylum Arthropoda; class Insecta; order Lepidoptera; family Noctuidae; genus Phlogophora; species Phlogophora meticulosa. The sequence continues at coordinate 5,050,897 of LR990528.1, read as the reverse complement.
TCACTGAACCTGTTGTTTAGGAAGCGGCTCAGTCAACGGCTTGAATTCGTTTAAGTCTATCAGTTTTATTAGAAGTTAGTGACATAGTTTTATCTTTAAATTTTCCTTATCATTAAATTCTTCATCAAGTTTAAGAATTTAAATGTTCTTATTATTTTCTTATTTGAGTCTTATCTCTTCTTGTCCTGTAGCTCCTATACTCAGTTTATCGTTTTATCCACCAAGAGTCCAATAAAATGGGTCTACTTACGTGTGAACTACTTCGCCGATATCACATATATCCACTAGCCAAATGGGCTACCGTAATATCGGTCCCATACACGATCAGTTTACGAGGGTGGCTCATGTTCGCCGGGTACAAAATTCGATATTTTCTGGGCTGTGCTTTGGCACGGAATATTTGAGGAATATTTTTCACGTTCATCCTATCGTGGTGTATTAGATATCTCTTAACTTGTTTTGAGGATACGACATTAATACTAAGGATATTTTTCTCTACATTTATTTATATTAATATTGATTCTAGTTTTAAAACTGTGTGGTCTTCGAATATTGGTGATATTTATGCTGTTCAATGCCCTCTGGGCGTGGTTTTACTCACCTCGTTCGGCTGCTGTAAGTGAGTTATGGGCTAACAGTATTTCGCTTTTGCTAAAATGTATTTATTATTGAATTCGTGTTATTATTTGAGACTGGGAAAAAACTGTATGGGAAGTGGTATATGGACCAGTAGCGATATTTTTGCAAAAGAGCTTAGCGTAATTGGTGAAGACCCATTTTAGTCTTGATGTCTCATAAAATTGCCCTTCATAAGATAAAGTTTTGTTCTTTTTTCGGTATATTTATTTAAACCTAATCTCCAGGTATTCTCATAATAAGTATTTCCAGTAGATACAATAGCTCATTCTACACTGTTAGCACTTTGTCCTTAACCTAGCCTAGGCTAGTATGGAGGTTTAAAAGAAAATGAGGTCAGCTTATTGTGGTATTATTACCACTGACGTTCAAAATACCAATAGAAACCAGTTCAACCAAGTAGACATAGGTTATTTCAAGAATCCTCATTCTAACTGACACCGTATCTACATTCGTAATATAGGGTGGAAGGGATATCGAAGCACAACCTGATACCATGAGTTCAGTTTATGATTCTGGACCTCCCAAGGATAAGAATATAATGTTGGACCCCCATGATTCTGACATTAGATGTACTGCATGTTCCTTCCACCCTGTATACTTAAAGTCTGTATTTTTTTTTTAACCTACTATGAATTTCTCCTGTATCGTGGGTGCGTTTGCAAACATTCAAAGTCACATACACAAACAGCCAAACCCGGAACAACTACCTGTAGGCCGTACAAATATTTGTTCCGTGCGGGGATCGAACCCGTGACACGCAGCGCAGCAGCCAATTGCTTAGCCACTACGCCAACCGTGTCGCCAAAATTATATTATTATTATAGTATCGCAAGACAAAGGAAATTTCGAAATTTGTACAAAAATAACGAGTGAAAATTAGCACTAACTAAGCCGTAACAAAACATAAATTAGATTTTCGATTAGAACCTTTATTCCAAGTATTTACGAGCTATAAATGTTCGTAACTACTAATCATTATAAACGTGCCACAGCGTAATCAATAGTTCGATTAAATGTATCCGCCAGTAAAAATTGCGATCCCATTACACATAACCAGTTTGAAGGTATTCATAATAAAATCATTCACTTTCTCTTAGAAAATCTCTCTATACTTGTACCTATCATATTTTAAAATTGGGCGGTAATCATTATTTTGATTTATCGATAGCGTAACGTGGTCCATTTTTGGAGCAGTGAAGTTAATCTTGTTTTTTGAATTATGAGATGAAAAAGTGAAACAGTTTTATAGGTAGGCTTGTAGTTATCGATAAACATAGCAACGTCGTTTACATCTTTAGCTATTTTAAAATCAACAGAAGAAATCACACTCACTTCCTTAGAAACATCAAAACTAACAACTTCGTGTTGATTGCTCGACCATCAGATGTATCTGTTTCAATGTTATTAAGTGTTTATGTTACTACTACTACTGCTAAGCAAGTGGACCTATATTCTATTCCTGGGTTGGGCGAAGTGTCACTGAGTTTTTTCAATAAGAATTCTCTCAATAGCAGCCCGGAGTCTGGATTTGTCGCCAGCCCGCATTGAGCAAGCGTGATGATTAATGCTAGAAGAAGAATATAAGAGACCCAACAGGGACTGTAGCAGGATAGGGTTATTATGAATTATTGTATTGTACTCTTTATCGAACTGGTGTATGCAACTCTTCGTCTAAGCGCGTACTCCCTTAAACTCGCTTACTTTCGTGTGGCAAGATTTTGGTTGGTTCATCCCAGCTCCTCAAGAAAGGTCAACGATGCTTTGATGTTACTGAGGATCTCAATCATAGTAGGCTACGTAACCAAACTACCATTGCCTAGTATACATACATACATAAATTGACGAAACAGTAGGCAGAAACTACAGAACGCCAGCTGCTACTATCCTTACATACTCCTTTTGCTTCATTTACGTTCAAACATCCTGTGGTATACTAATAAATGTCTCACTCAACGCAAGAGTCCCGATCCATCTCCGGGGGCAACTGGTCGTCACCCTAGTAATATATATATTATAGTATAGTTAATCAACAAGTTAATAGTATACATACCTATGTATACTATTAAGTCTACATTTTACTAGATAGAGCTGGTATTAAACCACATTTCTTAATTTTCGTAGTACAGCAACCGTTAAATCACAATATAACGTCGTAAAGAAACACGTAAAGAAACACGTAAAGTCTTGAGCTTTTATTGTTTTGAGAATAAAGGCTTAAGATTATCTTCGTGTTTGTTTACTAGGCTTAATAGATCTTGATCCATTAACGCTAGTAAACAAACATGAACAACCAAGCTGTTAATGTTGCTTTAATAAGGTTCTTGATTCGTTTCAGTAGTTTTGTGTTTACGAGGTGTAAGTTGTACAGCAAATCCTTAAGTTTAGTACTCTATAACCTTCGAATCAAACGGTTTCTGGTAACGACTACAGCATTTCTTTATTTTTCTCATTTTTTTTTTCTTTTTGTAATCGTTACCACACTAGGAATTTTTCCTGTATTGTGGATGCGTTTACAAACATTTAAACTCACATACACAAACAGCCAGACCCGGAAGTACTACCTGTAGGCCATACAAATATTTGTCCCGTGCGGGAATCGAATCCGCGACACGCAGCGCTGCAGCAAATCACTCAGGCACTGGGCCAACCGTGCCGTGCTACTAAAAATAATACCTTGAAAGATGTTACAATGAAAATGAACTTGTTTGCCCATTGCAAGGGCTAAATAATTATACATATATCTCTTACTATAACTCAATAGAATTCTACGACTTTGGAAAAAATAATACTTAATTCCTTGACCATTCTTAACGACATGGTTGACGCAGCGGCTTCTGCGCTGCGTGTCGCGGGTTCGATCCCCGCATGGAACTAATATTTGTATTGCCTACAGGTAGTTGTTCTAGGTCTGGCTGTTTGTATATGTGAGTTTAAATGTATGTAATGACACAGGAGAAATTCTTAGTGTGAGGCATTGTTTTAAGAATAAAGAAGATTGAATTTGTCCACAGAACGATTAAGTTTTAAAATCACAGTAGGCAAAAGTTGAAAGCACTTGACATTCTAAGTGAGTTCAGAGTAAAATGAGGGAAACCGACTGCTGTCATACTCAATGAGACCAGCGCTGCTCACTCTGAAAACTAAGTTCATGCAAATGAACCAACAGTGGATGGTACTAAGTCAAAACCAAAAGCTGCAGCACATACCAATTAAAAACGTTCTTCACAAATACTTTCTACCGGCGGTATGTTTACCCGGCAGTTTTCTAGTTTGTTTTAATTTCTAACTACTAATACTTGGTTATCAAGTAGGTCGGAACTCTCCAGAAACAATATTGACGTTCCAACAGACGAGCTGAGAGCTTGCAAGAGAGTTTACGTTTACTAATTAACGCAGTTTTAATAGGATACTTTAGTTTTCTATGTTATCATAAATTTGTTTAGTTATTTTGAGTAACAAACGAGAACGGTAAGGGTAACATAACATCACGGCTGATTTCCTCGAAGGGTCAGGTAGAGGTGTACCTGCACCCACATTTTGCTGATTTCTAAATTATCGTCAAACATGTGTTTCGTAAAAAGTATGAATGTGCAGGGTTACATGAGTAGAGGAAGACCAAAGAAAAGATGGATGGATTGTGTGAAAGATGATATGGCAAGAAAAGAGGTGACCCATGAGATGACGGCAAATAGAGATGTATGGAAGAAGAAAACATGCTGCGCCGACCCCAAATAAATTGGGATAAGGGCAGGAGGATGATATGATGATGTGTTTCGTAAAAAGTCTCCGATAGTTGAAAAGTCCTGGTTTTTTAGTTTAACCTTGATCCAAACACGAGCAATATTATTTCGAAAGATAAATACAAACGGCTTTAGAAAAATTCTTAAATAAAAATAAGAGCACTTCAACGTCCAATTATCTCTGACAGTGAAAATGCGGACAAAGCCTTATCATAAGCTAAGATTTTGGTAAAAACACGAGATAGGAAAGTGGAAAGAAGGCGTAGGGCCCGCCCACGCTTGTCCAAAACATAATCACTAACCGGCTGGAGAAGAATGCTAATTAAAATCTCTTGCACGCATGCCAACATCGCCCTAGTGTCAATCGTGTTTTTCATTTATACCGTGGAGGCCGAGTTAATTGACCAACCCAACGATTTTTTTACCATTACCAAGTTAACCAGAATTTTTAATATTTGTGCTTTCTTTTTAATACATTCTTTTTTTAAATTTCATTTCCTTTTTTAATTAAGGGAGAGAAAAGGAAGAAAGAGGTCTTTGTCCAGCTCTTGGACTTAATTAGATTCGATTATGTAATTGTGTAAAAGTATAGTACGAGTATTATCTATCCTATGAGAATAACAAACGTGTCGGATTATCTCCTCTTTCAGGCCATTAAACACGGTAATTTTTTATTAAGGAACCTTTCTTCGAAGCTAAGTGATGAATGGCTTTCATTTTATTATGGAAAATAGTTCCTGGTGTCACACAATATCTGAGCCTCAGCCTAGCACGAATGCTTGACGCAAACGTAATGTTAATTGAACAGTCTCTTAAATTGAAAATACTCGTTTTGCACTGAATACCTATTTATTTATTTCTAAGACACTTTTTTTGTATCAGTGATTTGCTTGTTGGGCTTGCCTCATGATTTTGAACCAAAATTCTACAGGATGGTTGCATTTTCAATTTCAAAATTGTTCTAATAACGTTACGTCAAGCGTTTGTGTAACAAGGTCTACCTTTAAATTTATGTTGTCAAAATTCGATGCCTATAATTTGGTGGCAAATCACATTCTTAATTACCGATGAGATTACACTGCTTTAGTCATTATCGCCTATCACAGCTGTATATTATGCTGCCGTCTTTGTTCTGTCAAAGTTGACGTTATCATCAATCAAATAAAACCACAATGAGATCGTTCGCTAAGTTTGACACGAAAATGAGCAATCTCTTTTATGTGTTTCAATGGTGGAATTATCTTGTTACGATTATAATGTGATGATTTATACAATTGGCATGCTCGATATAAGGCCGATTAATGGTAGGCTGAATTTCTTTTGTTTTTGCGATTGAATTAAGTTACTTGAATGATATTCTTCTCTATAAAAATGCTTACTTCCAAGTGATGTTTTGTCCACGTAAATCATTATTAATTCATTGAAAATGTAAGAAAAAATTTTCAAATGTTTTTTATTTTTATTTTACGAGTAACCCTACCAGTCATTCTGTTGTGTAGGTTTTAGAGTTATTTTCCCAAATACACATATTTTTATTAGTTAACATTTTTGTCAGCAGGCGTGTAATATAATATTTTACATACTTACTTATGAAAGTGGTATACCTCATCATCATCATCATCAGGCTATATTAGTCCACTGCTGGACATAGCCCTCTCCTAATGAGCGCCTGGATGCGGCGCTCATTAGGAGAGGGCATCTGCCTGCAGTCTTTCGCAGTTCGTCACCGGTCAGAGGGCGTCCTACACTACGCTTGCCGAGTCGCGGTCTCCACTCAAGAACACGTTAACCCCAGCGGTTGTGGTATACCTACTTGTTTGCCAGTAAAAAGGAATACAGTGTCTTTATAAAAATCATAATAAAACATTCAACGAAATAATACACGTATGTAAGAGCCCATTTTTTCTGGCCGACTGTGTACAAAAATACTTTATGTGGGCAGGTGGTCAAGTTCGTTTGCGGCGCCCCATTGACATGGTTAATTAAATTAAAAGAAAGAATCCCTCGCTTCACCAAACTACAGGAAACAATTAATTGAAGAATGGTATTATAATATTCGTCAGTCGTTTCACACGCACATGCAGCTTCATCTCAGACTTGATTTGTCAGTTTAGATCTTATCTTTTTTTTGTTGTTTTCAATGTTTGTATTTTTGTTTTTATTTTCGAGTTATTTTTTTACCATGTTGCACATTTATGTTCTGTCTCGACATCACCGTAGATCGGTAGAAAATGTCTAGTGCGAAATATGTGTATTAGGTACAAAATCAAAATTCATTTATTCAAATTACGTTGAACGTTTACGTTTTGAACGTCAAAACGTTTACAAAAGACAGTCCTCCGAAACGCCCACCCTTCACCACTTCCTAGTGTTTTTGTTGGGAAGAAGAAGTGGCGGAAAAAACTCCAAAGCAACACGTCTGTCTGATAGGTTTGAAGAACTTGAATCTATACAAAATATGTCAAAAAAATAATAATCGTGTCAATCATCTTTATATGTTATTAAATTAAATAATTTCCCACATGTTAGCTAGCACACACCAATAGCCAAAATAAATAAATAAAAAATAATAGATACCGAAATCGACAATTAACTCAAGCAAGCCTAAACTGAATACATAAAAAGCCTCCAAGGCAGTCCAATGGCATGCCCGCTGACATGTGCAATGCTGGATAATATCTATTGACTAAAGTCACTAATCATAAACTAGTGATTAACTAGGACCATCGAAGTTAAGAAAGTAAACATTTTAATGTCTAACATCTGCCTAACCCTTCGAAGAATACAGGCGTGATGTTATTTATTTATTTATTTATTTATCATATGTTATTATGTACAACAACAAAATCGATCAGCCGTCATAATAGGGATGTGGGGTAAAAATATATTAAGTCTATTTAGTCCGTCAGTAAGATTACCAAAAAATATTGGACACGTATTTTTTGCTTACTTAATTCAATAAAAAGTGACAATGATATAGCACATCAAAGTTCAGGAGAAGGGGCTTGTGACGTCACGACGTGCTACACTTTTAACGAAAAGTGTAGCACGGCGTGACGTCACGCGCAATTTCTACGCAATATATCGTCGTCATTTTTGGTTTACGTGACAAAAGAAAAAATACGTGTCCAGTATTTTTGAGTAATCCAACTTTCGGACCAATCTGATTTTTTAAGGTCACTACCCTATTGCCGTACATCTATTCATGGTACTCTACTGGTCGAAGGGGTCGATGTCCGTAATTAGAATTTTAGGCGCGCTTGCAAAATAAGTTATTAGGTGAAATAAGCTACCCGCCCGGCTTGGTGCCGTTGTCGACGAAGCAAATTAAAATGTACAAGTTCCTTGTCGACTTGTAGAATAGAAAGAATGCTTAATGAGTTTCCTGAAATTATTGCTTTTTTATTTTCTCAACAAGGCAGGATATTTCGAATGTTCTTTTATTAAGTTTAGGAGTTCTCTTAACTTCTTTGCGGTCCTTTATTCCCAACTCAAAAATTCACTCAGTTCTAGACTTCACATAATCATAATTATCTCTATCTAAAATAATGTTTAATGAAGTAAGTAAGTATGGAGCTGTTCCCCATCCGAAATTAGTATTTGGTAAAAAAAAAAAATATTCTAGTAGTCTAAAATATTTATTTCTTATTTTTTGAGCCTAAAAATGGTACTTACTATTGAAAAATGTGATTTTTGACTTTTACATTCACTTTGAGTCCCTAGACCTTTTTCTTATATAAAAACGTTGCCCCTCACTAGGACTTTCTCCTGTATCGTTGGTGCGTTTAAATACAACAAATATCTGAAGGCCATACAAATTTTTGTTCTGTGAGGGAATCGAACCCACGACACGCGGCGCAGCAGCCACTGCGCCAACCGTGCCAACCGTGGCAATTAATTGAGTAGTTATTATTTCTATTTAAATATTAATTAAGAAATTCGTTTCTCTTGCGGACTCTGACCCTTGTCTATCAGAGACTGTGATGATAACTAAATCACCCAATAACGAGTTCTAAGAAACTACAGATAAGGCTGGAATTACCAGTTTGAGAATTGTAGATCATAAACTAGCAAATATTGCTGCTTATTCAGAACCATCCCGTGCATATTCATAAGCACATAATTATTATATGTAATTAGCTAATAACTTGGTAATAACAAAGAAACTTTCTATGTTTAACGTTATTGCCATCTTTAAACTGTATTGCTGTCTAATGAAGCATTAAAACCTAGTACGAAACTAATTAAAAATGATTGTTATAGAATATTAATTCGAACACATTTAGCGGGTTCAGTAGCATTTTATATCTTCTAAGCTCAGGACAACATCGTTAACATATAAAATCAATCAGAAAACCAGTTTACACTGACCACTAAGTTAGCGGAATATGTTTTTAAGTTGGGATCAAGTTAACCTGGTTGTTTTCTTAACCTGAATTAACCTGGTAGCTGGCTGCCCGGATGCTTCTACTTATGTGGATGACGGTCATCTATTGCCGCGGGCTACGATTGTTTTTTTATTAACATACTCTGTCATTCATGTTGGGACGCGAATGGACGAGGCGAATAGGTGATTTAAAGTAGTGTGTGAAAATGATTAAAAACTGCTTAGTCATGTCCTAGGACAAAATATTCAGAGAGAGTGTAACTGCGTCAGATATAGAAAAAAAACGTCATCATTTTAAATCTATTTTCTTGAGAAAGAGTCAAGCCGCGTAGTTAATCAATCATAATCAGATGGCCACTGAAAATAAGCGCTGTGCTGTGGGGCATGGCACAAAATTGGGATACCAATAAGTATGATTCTGTGCCATGTACATCAGGATTGTGACATGAATAGTATCCTTCAATTTTTGTTTCTTTCAAAGTAGCCCACAATGTTTGTGTTATATCTAAATTTTTTGTTTTGTCTTCACCAACATAATATTTAATAATAGACGTGCACAATATACGTATCCTAGCTGTCAAAATTATGTAATTATTTTCCATCTTTCTTCTTTCTAAATACCACAATACTTTTCTTACATTGATAAAACTGTGTTTGTTGAATACATTTTTGTGTTTCTAATTTATCTGTGGACCACATTTTTATTATTTGGCTTACATAACTACACTAAACAATCCGGGAACACTCGAAGAGGAGCTCGTAGTCAGAAGCCCGAAAGTCTGACAACTAGTCTTACTAAGAGGTATCGCATTGCCCAGTAACAGAAAGGCAGTTGGTGCATGTAAAATACTGGTATTCAGCTGCATCCGGTTAGACTGGAAGCCGAACCCAACGTAGTTGGGTAAAAGCTAGGCAGATGCTGGCACACTCGAAATTTTCAAAAAAATGCTCGAAAAGTATCATGCGGCCTTGTACTACTAATTCTAAATTCTACATCTAAATGTATGAGATCGTTTATATGGCTAGCGTCCACTTTTTATACAGAGGAAGAAATTAAATCGTTGAAATCGTGGCTTTAAAAGGCTTTCGCTTATGACCAAGATTATTATAGGCTCAGGTTAGTATCTGTCATTCTTCCTATGTTAATTACTGAATTTTCTTCTACGCAACATTGCGGTTGGCGCAGTGGTTGAGCGATTGACTGCTGGCTTACAGGTAGAAATATTTGTTTGGCTTACAGGTAGTCTGTCTGTTGGTTGAGCCATCGGCTGCTGCGCCGCGTGTTGTGGGTTCGATCCCCACACGGAACAAATATTTGTATCACCTACAGGTAGTTGTTCCGGGTCTGGCTATTTGTGTATGTGAGTTTAAACGTTTGTAAAACGCACCCACGATACAAGAGAAATTCCTAGTGCGGGGTAACATTTTTATAAAAAGGCTCAGGCACATAATACTAAAATAAAGAAAATCACAAAAAAAAAACAAATTAAAATGACAACAGACTTAAAGTGCCTGATTTTGATCACAGTATACACCTGTTTTATAAAAGTAAGAGGTTGTTGGCTGCTGAGACTCCTCACTGGTCTAGTGGTTACCTGCGCTAATATTGAGTGTATTTTCCTGGGTTCAATTCTAAAGTCGGACAAAGTGATATTGGTTTTTTGAATCTGGAATTTCTCAGTCTCAGTCCGGAATCTAGATATGTCCCAGGTCGATGGCTCGCAGCATATTACATATGGCTTAACGTAACTGTCGAAATGTGGGTGTAGGTACCTACACATCTGCCTAATCCGTCGGGGAAAACAGGTATATTGTTATGTTGCTAAAATATTCACCACACTGACCCTTGACAATTATCACAGTTTGTTGTTAACGGGTACAAAGACATGCAAACCTAACACTTCGATTAAAATTCCTGATGGCAATATTTTGAGTCTCCGACCTTTACCTAAAGGCCGACGACCCGATTTTCCAATCGAATCTCTACCAAACGGAGTGTGAAATTAGGATGCCGGCAAATTCCCTTATATCGATGCAATTAAACCCAATACCTTGCAATATACCTTCGTAGATATCAAGTGTCAACCCTTGAACTTCTATCTTTGCCTATATAATGAAACATTCAGTAACTGGGAACCATGTATTAAACGGGATCATAGAAAACGGGACTGGATCGGTAGCCTCAGTAATGTTGTAATACAATCATGCCTTACTAACACCCTACTGCCCTACAATTAATGTGTGCTTAGATAATGTAAACTTATATCTTTTAAATTAGTCTCTGCAAACTTGCCATTGGCTTGCGCCTATACAACGCACTATACATATAACGCGTACAATACATTATAGCACACAAAACAACGTACGACATAGTAAATAGCACACATCACATCACATCAGGTCAGATAACTTCACAAAACACTTAATTTTTGCTACAAGCATAGTATTATAGCATAGCATTAGTTTATTGCAAAACTAAGATAATTATAAATTTATTTGTTTTTTTTCTTTAATTTCTTTTATTTTTCTTCTCTTCGAGTATTTATTTTGTTCATTGTTATCTTCCTGAAGCTCCTGATACTCATGAAACAGGGAGTCCTATCATGGAGACCAGTGAATTCATGTAAATGGTGCAATAGTTGTGTGGCACAGCGGGCGAAGGTCCGACTGCGACGCTGGAGGTTGCGGGTTCGATTCCCGCCTTGGGACAAATGTTTGTCGGATCTAGAAAGATTTGTCCCAGGTGTTCTGGGTATATGCTATGTATAATAAAAAATATCTATCTATGTAATGTATTGTATTAAGTATATCAGTCATCTAGTACACATAATACAAGCTCTGCTTAGCTTGGGGCTAAATGATGCTGTGTGGATGGTCCAGCAATATCTATTTATTTTATTTGTTATTATATAAAAAGTCTAAAACGTTTACTAACCTTCAAAACAAATCTTACACGCTCTACCAAAAGCCACGAATCTCTTCATCAAAGTAATCCCCCAATAAATAACTCAAAAGCCAATCCCAATTACTATTGGAAACACCTTAAAGAGGTAAGTCTCACGTAGCGTAGGAATGCTAGGAAAGTGTGCAAGTAACCCCGGGACGTGATCTGGTTACTGTGGGAAGGTACAAAAAGTTCGCGATTGTGATTCCTTGCGCGCAAACTAATTTAGATTCGCCGGAGATTCAGCGGCGCGGTGTTGATTTTGAGGCTTTGTTCGTATAGAACTGGCAGGTTTGTGATATAAGATGATCTTAATGATGTGTTTTAGTCAAATCAAAATCATATTTAATTCATTTAAATTAGACTGAAAAATAGCAGTTTTTGCTTCAAAACTTACTAAAGACATAACCGAAAAAGGCCCGCTCTTCACCAGGTCCTAATGTTTTTGCTAGGTAGGGGAAGTGGCGCAACTAACTCCCCAGCAACACATCTAAATGATAAGTTGGAACTCTTGAAGTAATTTGGTTTTTAATCCATTGGTCATGGCGTCGCCGAGATGCACGTCACAGTTTTGATGATACACTATGACGTGTCAAATTCATATGAATTTTCTAATATATCTTAGACATAACAGACATCTGTCCAGTCATACTTCAAAACCTGGACTTTAATAATTCCAGATTTTGCTCACGATGTTTTCCAGCGATTTTAAACTCACATTAACATGTGAGTCTAAAATCACTTAAACGCTTCGAGCAAATATGGTGATTAATGTAATAATCTATTTTATTGATCCATGAAGCAAAAACTTTGGATCCCTTTTTAAGAATAGAGGAGAAGACAGTGTGAGATTTGGCATACTTACATTTTATATGGAGGAGTGTAGAAAGCTAAAATGGTCTAATTTTGACCACTGAGCGACTACTATTTATTTTTAATAATTATAATCTGTTTGAGAAGAGGCCTTAGTAGTGAGACGAAAAAATGCTTGTGTTGTTTCTTTAATAGATGACCTTATCAGCCGGTTCCAAAGAAATGAGTTTAAAAAAATCAACAGAATTGAGTTTGTTCGAACTACACGTAACACTTAGTTATACCAAATATATATATACATATATAAATATATACATATAATATAGGAATGCAAATTCTTTATCCTTATAAAAATAGCAACAATCTAAATACCTATGTAAAATCTTAATAATAAACAACAAAAAACAATCAATGAACGGTTAGCCATAACTGTTCATACATACGTCGTTCACGCGTGAACTACACCGCAGAGAACCACATTTATAACCTAAAAACTTAACCATTTACATGCTTTGCCAGATCTATACCTTCCTATATCGACGGACAGAAGTACGTATGTGCATGTTGGTGTAGCATAGTGAATAACAAAACCAACGCTCCAATGACCGCCTTGTGATAAGGAGACAAATTGGTGAAAACATGTACAATGACCAAGAAAAGTAAAAACACTTTCTGTATATAGCTACACGTATATTGTTAGTAGGTCATCTCTTTCCGGATTCTGGGCGGAACTTGAAACACGTCCGTAGTTATGTTATGCTATTGAGATATGTACACAAGTGTGGAGTAGATAGCTAACTTGAAAATCCAGTGACATATTTCATTTTGTTTGTTGTATATCGTAAAGCTGAGAGCAAATGCTGCCAGAAGCTAGGTTTTTATTACACTTTTAGTACAATTTTGATTTATTCTCTTCATTTTGTATGAAATTCTACATTTGTGTAGTAGGCATACTACACAATCATAACATCACTTATAACTATAGTTAGTCCACCATGTATTATTTTCTATTCCATTTCTATTACTATTTAAGACAACTTAGAGTGTGCTCGTCATTAATGTTTGTATAGAGCCATAATCTGTATAAAGACAAGCTTAGACATGTCTGTACATATCTCGGGTATCGTAATATCAAACCTGTATTCCTTGAAGGGGTAGTCAGAGGTCTACATCAATACTACACCCACATTTCGCCAGTTATGTTAAAATTGATTCAACTATATTGCCGTCATCCGGGCACGAAGAGTGAGAGATGTAGCTATAGCACCTACGCCCATATTTCGCCAGTTTTGTTAAAATCATTCACCTATTTGCCATAAATCGGGTACAAATCTCTGTAATGTAGAATTTGATAAACCAGGGTATAACAAGCTAAGCTTGAACATACACAACTATCCATACAAATACAGATTCGGGGCTACTAATGAGGCATTCCAGATGAAAAAGTCAATAACGCTTCACCCGACCTTGATAATGATACCAGGGCCTCATTCTCCGCCGTAGTGCTTGTGACCGCAAGACCAACAAATAAATTTTGTTGGTGTTTTACCTACAACAAAGCATTATTACATCTATCATTGCAAATTTCAAAGAATGAAACATTGCACCACATAGTGTCACAATAACGTAACTACCACAAGTACTCAGTGATCTTGTCCACTCGTATACAACCTATGGTGCGGACAGCTAGCGCTCTGATCCAGGGGTTCGAATCAGGAAAGAGTCCTGCAGGTGTAAACGTGGTTTGTGTCGGTATTGTGTATAAAAAGAAAAGCAAGCAACACATCAATCATACTGAAGCCATTTTACTAGAAGCGATGGAAGGGAGACCTTAATTTATGGTAACATAACATCACCCCTGCATTCCCCGAAGGGTTAGGCAGAGGTGTATCTAAAATAGAACAGTAAAAAGTAAAACAGTCACATTGGCAAAAAAGATAAGATATGCGTGGTATGCAAGGAAGCGATAGGTCCGGCTGAGGTAGGCGTGAGTCACAGTTCCGACTAGCATAATATATTGCTAAAGGTCCGTGCCAGTAAACCGTTAACATGACACATCTACTTAAAGTTTCTAATTTATTATAACATAACAAAACTTCACGCCCTATATTTACACTTACACCCACATTCCACCAGATATGTGGGGAGTCCCATGATTACTTAATCATTAAAACGAACATCCCATTAGTAAGTTTAGTGGGGTAGTCTTTTGCCACTAACCGGTCATTAATTCGTGCAAGGGTGGATCGAAGATTATGCTATGCTTGCCGAAGTTTGTCCGTGGATGGGTAGCCATCCATTACATGTTGAGACTCCTCCGTGCCTCGGCTGTCATTGGTAGATGTTTGAGAGTTTTTACGGGTAGTCATTAGCCCGAAAGTCTGACAACTAGTCCAACAAAAGGGTATCATGTCAACCAGTAAGTGGGTTGTGGAAATTACATAGGCAGTCGCTCTTTTTCTTCTTCTTCTCGACTGGAAGCCGACCACAATACAGTTGGAAAATGGTTAGGCAGATGATGATTGGTGGCGACCACCAATCATCATCTGCTGTACTGAGCTACTGTTGATTCTGGTTTTCAGGAGTTGCAGTGGTTTGGGAATAGTGTGGCGGGCTTGTCCCAAGATGATGATTAAGGACTTTGTAATGGAGACTTTGTCAGACCAGGGTATCTAACCGTGAAGCCTGGTATCGAGCCCACCAGTAAGTTTTGCGACCACTGGACCAGCGAGGCAACAGTTCCAACTCATTTTAAGCAAATATTAATAGATGCTACCTATTAACTATACCCCCTAAAGTTTTATCCTGTACCTTGAGCTCTTAATCTAGCCAGTTTAAAGTACTTGGTTTATCTAGGTAAAGAAACAAAAAGGTCAATGATAGGACCTCTGCCTTATTTAAATGCGCGCCTTGTCCCGCTGGGGCCCGTGGGCTTTGGCGTAGCTAGGGATTTTATCTAGGAGGGCCGTCCAGCTGAATAATGCAGTTCAGTCTCCTCTTAAACATGTGGCGTTTTTCTTTCGAAACTAGAGACGTTTTGGATAATATAGGTATTGTGTAAATATATTATACGAGGGTTGTTATTGAATCATAAAATAAAAGCGATTTAACAAATTAATTCTTCAATACTGATGATTTTTCTTGGGTGGGCAAAGAAGCTTCTAGTGTGGGTAATGCTCACTCTAGCTCCCTCTAGCTACGCTTATGCTCGTAGGTCAAGTCCAATATGAAACTCTCCTGAACACATGGAACAAGGACTAATAATAGGTTCAAAAGGCTGTTAAGTTTATTTTGACTTATTTATTGTAAGAAAACTAAAGATTTTCCTAATGCCCTTAAATAGTAGTAGTAATAGTTGTGTATATTAGTATCACAAGTCCAGTCACAAGCACTCGGACGTACTTCTTCGAAGAACAGCATTGCGTTCAGACTATTAAATAAATAAAATCAATACTAATATAATAAACTCAGGTTCCCAGGTCGAACGAAGTGTTATTGTGTTTTTCCATCTGGAATTACTGAGTAGCTGTCAGGAGTCTGGATTTGTGCCCGATTGATGGTAATAGGCTCGCTCCTTATTACAAGGGACTTGAACGTAACTGGAGAAATGTGGGTGAACTTTAGGTTTTTCGGGATCAGGAACCACCGATGGGATTTGAAAAAATCTTCATGAATTTCGTGGCTCATTTCTTGAGGCAGGTTATAAGCTATTTGACATCATGCTAAAACCGTTGGGAACGGGTGAAAACGCGAGGCACAGCTAGTATTGTATATTTGCCCGCATTTTATTCTCGTCATGTCCTGCAATAACCATACAGGGTACTAAACGTACACAGGTATTGCTAAACTTGATCTTATCTGATCGTCAAACTACTACCTTTCTATATAACTGTTGGAAGGTGAATAATCTTAATTATATACTAAAATTATTAACTCACTGACACACCTATTGGCGAGATTTACATACGACCCACATCTACTCGGTCATTAACATAAGAAAAATACATAAATCACTACTCAATGTCACAAATCACGATAAATGAATTTTAATAAGAAGACGATCTTTGATCTACTGCCCTGTTGGTCTAGTGGTCGCAAGCACTACTGCTAAGCATGAGGTCCTGCGTTAATTTCCCGGGTTGGGCAGTATTATCCGGATTTTATCAGTAGCAACCCTTAGTTCGGATTCGTGCCCGGATGATAGCAATATACTTGAATCAACTTAAACATAACTGGCGAAATGTGGGTGTACTATTGAGGTAGACCGCTGCCTAGTGCCTAACCCTTGACGGAATACAGGTTTGATGCTATGTAACGATCTTTGAAATATTTACAGACATGGCTAAGCTTGTCTTTATAAAGATTACGGCTCTATACAAATGGTCAAAGTTGTCTAAAATGGTAATAGAAATAGAATAGAAAATAATATATGGTTGAGTAACTATATTTAACAATAAATAGTAAGAGTACACCTTATTAATTAGTACAGTTAAAGCTGCCAGTAAGTTCCAAAGTTGAAAGTTAGTATCCTATCTAAGTCTATTCATAAATATAAATTAAATACTAGTTTGGAGCATGATGATACCGATCCGTCTGAAACGACACTGACTCTTGTGCGAGCGACATCTTAGAATTATATCGAGGGTGATTCTGATTTGACACTATTAATATGAATATTCTTTTATTTATCTAATAGTAAATTCTCCATACAGTTTTAGATTTATGCATATCAGTAAACTAACCGATTTAATATAATAATAGTGATTGTATGTCGCTCAGGAGATGAAATTCAATCGCTTTAGCTTTCTGCATTCTTTCTCCATAGAAACAGCTTAACAATGCCATTTCATACTCCTCCGTGCCGGCAATATTCTTAGTTAAAAAAGGAATCCGAAGTTTCCGCTTCACGTATTAGTGCTTTAATAATAATGTATTGGAAGAAATCATAAGTCATCACTAAATTCCTCCGCATTACTGTTAACGGGAAAAATGCCCAAAAGGGTGGCAACATGATTCTGATTATTTGGTCACGTGAAGAGTTGTTCCACCGCTTGACCATGTCCCGAAGAACTAGACGGATACTTGGTAAAATAGATAACTATTTGAATAATAAAATAATGATGGCTACTAGCTTCGGGCAATACCTTCTTGTCTCTTATAAGACGTTTCGATTAAGGGTGAGGGAAATCAGAACTACTTGAGATGATATGCATTGCAGGTGGGTTTCTTAATCTGATACCTTAAGCGCTAGAAGCAATGACACACACATTTGGCCCTATAAGTTGGTAGTTAGATTTTATTTATTTATAAGAACTAACTTCACAGCTAACTACCGGTGTTACAAAATATTGTGGTTCAAATCATTACGCCAATGACAAAGTACTCAATAACATTATAAATATTGGCAAGAGAACAAAGCATTTTAAAAGGTGCATTAAGTAAAAGAATATATTGAGAATAAGGCCGAACGTATAGTAGTGAAGATGTATTTTACTTTTTAATGTTATGGTTTGCGTTATGTGTTTATTGTTTATTAGTATGTTAGTACCTGCATTTGAGTTGTATGTAAAATAATAGTGTTCGTACACCGCTTTCAGTGGTGAATATCTCAATTAACAATTTTACAAGTACTTATAGCATGCCCAGTGTGCAGTTAAAGGCGTCGCTGCTTGTCAACAAAAAAAGCAACATAGTGTAAAAGATCGGTGCATTTTATTTAGTTCTGTGTTTTACCGCCTGCATAGATAATAACATGTTAGTTGTGCTGTAGCAGCTATGTATGTACAGAGGCCAGCACATCAAGCTACCCCAACCTGTCAATATTCTTTGAAAGATTTTCAACTTTATTACAAAAGAATAAGTTTCATGTTCAATAGGGAATATTTGATAGTTTGGGATAACTTGATGTGCTGGCGTCTGTACCACAGCCTTCTAATAAATGTCTTAGTCTTTGTCTATGAAAACAATTCATTGTAATATCTTCTCTTTGCTATAATACAATACAAAAAACAATTGTGCTTTAATTTATGTATTCAGAGTAGGTATGTATAATACGGGTCATACAAACTTTTCCGGTGTCGGTACGGAAACCCAAGCCGGGGCCGGAAGCGGTCGCTCAACCGGTGCTGTCGAAAATTAACGTATTAAGTACTTACAATTGACGACCTATATTGCGCAGCGGGCGAAGGTCCGCCTGCGACGCAGGAGGTTACGGGTTCGATTCCCGCCTTCGGACAAATGTTTGTACGATCTACAAAGATTAATTCCGGATGTGCTGCTGGTATTTTGCTATGTGTAATAAAATTAAGTATATCAGTCATCTGGTACCCATAACACAAGCTCTGCTTAGCTTGGGGCATTTTGATGCTGTGTGGATTGTCCAGCAT
Source organism: Phlogophora meticulosa (assembly GCA_905147745.2). NCBI lineage: Eukaryota > Metazoa > Arthropoda > Insecta > Lepidoptera > Noctuidae > Phlogophora > Phlogophora meticulosa. The sequence continues at coordinate 5,031,988 of LR990528.1, read as the reverse complement.
TATTTATTATTATTTATTTATTGATTACAATTTCATATACTTAGTTATCAAACCTTTTGTGGAGGCAGGTTATTGATGGTTGAGATCTAAATTCTTTTCAATATAGGTAATGCTAGAATTGAGATGTACTCAAACCGAGTAAGACAATGAAAGAATAGATCACATTTCTATCGGTAAAACAAAATATCGGTGTACAGGTGAAATTACGTTTTAAAGTTATAATATCACGCCTGTATCCCCCAATGATTAAGCAGATGTGTTACCTATAATACACCCACGAGTAAGTTATGTTTTTAGTACCATGTAATAAAGTAGGATGCGAGCCTATTGCTATGGACGGGGCACAAATCCAGATTCTGGGCTGATACTGAGAAATCTCGGACTGAAAAACCATTAACAATGTACGCTAACCGGGCATCGAACTCAAGATCTCATGCTCAGCAGTAAGGCATGCGGCTTCTAGACCAAGCAGGCAGGTACTTCCACAGAAAAAAATCGAGTGTGAGTTTACACGCGGTAGAAGTGAAACTTTGTATTCTAGTTAATTTGTAAGAGAACGAGATTAATACACTATGGAGGTGGTAAACATAGAGGGAGAGAGAGAAAAAAAAAATATGGTTGTCTATTTTTCGTTACACTATTTCGGTCCATAAAAACCAATTCAAATGTCATGATGGCCCAGTGGTTTAAGCCTCGCCTCTTGTGCACGAGGTTGTGGGTTCAAACCTGAGCAAGTACCAATGAGAGTTTTTCAATTCATATGTACCTTCTAAGTTTATCTTGAACATCACTGACATCGGTGAAGGAAAACATCGTGAGGAAACCTGGACTTATATAATTAATATAGTCTGGAATCGCCAACCCGTCTTGAGCAGGCGTGGTGATTAATGCTCGTGCCTAATCTGTATGAGGAGAGGCCTTTGCCCTGCAGTGGGACAGTAATAGGCTGGTACTTTCGGTTCATAAAAACCAATTCACACCATCCCAAAAGAAGTTTCACTTCAAAAGCCCACCGACGAGCAAAAACCCATCAAATATCGTACGGTCTCCCGTTCCGAGAGAAAATTGGATCATGCACGTAGGTATCACGAAATTGCATCTCCTGTTTCCCTAGAAAATTGCAATTTCCAACAATATCAAATCTGCATTGTATGATTCCAACATTCATAGAATGTTGGAATCATACAATGCAGATTTTATGGATATTGATATATTTGCATGCACAAAATCTAAATTTAAATCAAATGTTATTAAATTATTATTGTAATTAAATTTAATTATAAATTATTTTTGTAATTAAGTTGTATAATTATTTTAAATGAATTGAATTGTATTTTATTATTGTATTGTTAATGTAATTAAATTGTAACGAATGTTTAAATGAATTAGTATTAAATTGTTATTGTTATGGTTATTGTATTCAATGAAATTGCGATTAATGATAAGTCAATTAATTTTTTCTTAAGCTCTAATTGAACTGTGTTATTGTTCTTTAGTGGCTCACTGTGTCTATAAAATAGTTTATATGTGGATAATGTAGTGGGCTGCAGCATTGTTTTATAGTTTTATATATTTTATGAATGCTATATGTATGTTGTAGCTGTTTGTTATCCCTTTAATAAATAAAAATAAAAATAAAATAAAATATCACATTTTAAACCAGCTACAAAGTCTACAACGATGAATCAAATCTCGGTTAAAGAAACAAGAAACGAGTTATAACTAGTTATAACGGTCCGAAATTTCGCTAATACCTATAAATAACCAGTCTTAAGTTACACCTGTACTATGTGGCTCAAATAAATAATTAAAACATGTTTTTTGGGTTCCATATATCATTATTAAAACGATAGATACAAAATTGTTTCAATCATACCGGATGGCATGTTGGCCTGGCATGGTTTAAAAATGGAACACTTTTCTTATTGGCCGTTAATTTTGTACATCAATCATTATGATGGAAAATGGTGCTTAGCTACACGATAAGTAATTTCCATGTCATAGTAGGAACGCCTCTTGGTGGTCAAGCCATCCACCATCTCTCTTTTACATGTTTTTTTCCTAAGATCTTAAAGCAAAAACGTAAAGGCAGCCCCCAAAATTCAAATTTGCATGGGGGTTTTGTTATTTTCATCTCAGTATTCGGTATTATTATATACCTTTATGTACACCTTAAGGTGGCCTTTAATAAAACTGTAGATATTAATTTATTTCGAAACATGAGATTTATTTCTATAAATTGGTTTTCACAAACACTTTTCACACGTCAAACAAGCAAATAATTGAATAGATGAGGTCATTGACTAGTTGTTTTCTATCTATCCAATCTAAGAAGAAACATCGAAATAAACACAGAGATCATAGTCTCTTTTAAAGCCCAGGCATTATCTTGGTCAGATCTTGTCAGCACCATATCAGATCAGGTCAGTGTCTGATGTGGTCTTTTGGGAAAAATACCTGACAGATATAAGTGAGCCCAGGACCTACCCAGTCAATGCAAGCATTTTTCAGTAGTTGTAGAGCTCAACTCAGAACTAAGGAGCTCAACAACTCGATTTAAAATACCAAAAACTGCCATACAATAATTAAAATTAAATTGAAAAAAAAAGTAACCCAAACAGTCCTTTAATTCACAATTATTATGAGAGTCGTTCATATTGTATTTCACAGACGTATTACGCGTCTAAGGTAGGATTACCTTCGTTCGCTCTGAGATCAGGCTCAAGTCAACGGCGCACGTGTCAGCAGAATTGACGAATCCACGAATCCACTAGGGACCCGAAGCCAGCCAGGGTTGCGGGATGATCGAAAGAGTTACCTCGACCCTGGAACGTAAAGGGCAAGAACGGAACACGAATGGTTTTAATCAGAAAAAGTCTGACACGCCCTTCTGCTCCACCCAAAACGGGAGAAGACATTGGATGATTTCCTATCCTTAAAAAAAAAGGTACGATTACCTTGTCCATTTTATCTGACGTAAAATTGCGCCGTCCCTTGCGTAAAGCCTCATTTGCTTAACAGAGCTGAAACTGATATTACGCACATTTGACCTAAATTCGATATTAGCCGTGGACAATAATAGTACAGCTCTACTTTCAAAGGTCAAAGGCGAGCGATTATACCTCTATATAACCTACTATGTGTATAGGAATGTTCGATACATAGTGCTCTCTCTGCCACGCCTGCTTTTAGAATATGTTTCACCTAACCTTGTCACAGTTAAGTCTACTAATTAAATAGATTTTGAACAGTAAACAGGAAATGGCTAGTTTTAATCATTTATATCTTACTACTGTTATGGGTCTATGATTTCAGTTTCGATCTTAACCTTTGATCAACCCGTGCGGCTGTTTTTATTTAGCCACGAGCTCCTCTGTGTACACGTGTACACTTGATAACATAATCAAATCAAAATTTACTTTCACATTTAAAAATATGAAAGTAAATATTTCATGAGTTCTGTTACTTTTAAAAGGATTATTTTAAATTGATACAACATTCGATGCTACCTCATTCGATATAGGGTAAAAATTAATTTTGTTTTTGAAAATTGGTGGAGAAACTTAAGTACCTAAGAGTACATACTAACCGTATTTACACCAACTATTACTGTTAATAATGCAAATGATAACGTGATAACTAAAACTAATGAGTTCAAAGCTCGCGACACTATTAATGACGTCATCATAATATTATGCATACATATTTGGTGAAATGTAAATTTATTGTAATCAAGATTATGTGATTAGAGCTAACTTTGATCAACATATAATTATGAGATGCTTCTTAAATTAGTTATAAATAATACCTGTCTGGTATTATCCCACTGCAGGGAAATGTCTTGGTCTCATACAGAGAAGGCACGAGCATTAATCACCACGCTTGCTCAATGTGGGTTGGCGATTTCAGTCTTATTTTAATGATTAATCCAGGTTCCATCACAACATTATCCTGCACCAATGTCAGTAATCTCTAAGATAAACTAAAAAACTACAGACGCCAGCACATCAAACTACCCCAAAGTGTCAAATTTTCCCAATTGAACATGAACCTTATTTCTTTTGCGATAAAGTTGAAAAACTATCAAAGAAATTTGACACATTGGGGTAGCTTGATGTGCTGGCCTCTGTACATATAGGTACTAGTGAGTTGAAAACTTGCCTAGGTTAGTGGTGTCTGTTCCAGTGATGTTACGAATGTTCGCGTTCGCATTCGCATATACGAATGATTCGCATCATTTCAAACACTCCCATTCGCATAAAACAATGCGAATGTTTAGCGAATGCGAGTGTATGCAGGTCGAGACAAATAGAAGTGGGCGGAGCTTAGCGGGTCATCATCGCGTGTTTGTTACTTTGAATTTGTTTCTAGTTGTCACTTGTCGATCAATCAATAAGCAGGTATTGTGATTAGGGTTGCCACCTTTTTTTAGGATGAATAAAGTATTTTTTCATTTTGGTAGAACAAAAATAAAGTACACAGAATGAAAAAAGAGTATTTATTATTATTTTTCATTATTTGTCCTTATATACGTATTTTTTGTTGCTCTTTGCTTTTATTGGTCTGTTCTGTGGGGGACTTTGTGCACGAGGATAGCCACCGGGCCATTACCACAACTGTAGCATTTGTAGTAGGAGAATGATAAAGTGCAAAACTACAAACAATAAAGTACAAACTTATCTACATATATATGCGTAGTTTTGATTTAAATATGCATGTGCTTAGTTTTACGCTGAAAGCACACGAATTGTCATGTTTGGAATACGACGAAGCAACCCTTTTTTTAGCATGTAAAAAAAATCCAAAAAAAAATAAAAACTTTATTTAGCGGTGGTCACCCTCATCATTTAGGGGGATGAAAAATAGATGTTGGCCGATTCTCAGACCAACCCGATATGCACAAAAACATTGATAGAAATCGGTTAAGCCGTTTCGGAGGAGTATGGTAACTAACATTGTGACACGAGAATTTTATATATAAGATAATAAATTGGAGTAAGTAAGTATTTCTGTAAATATTATATCCAAAATATATAAATTAAAAGCAGCACCATATTCGGAATCGCCGGAATTTCATCAAAAATAATATCTTTCATCTTATTAGTCGATTCCGAGTCATAATAAAAGGTCAAGGACCTATCCATGCTCATATTATAAATGGGAAAGTATGTGTGTCTGTTTGTTCATTTTTCACGGCAAAATGGAGTGACGAATTGACGTGTTTTTTTAAGTGGAGTTAGTTGAAGGGATGGAGTGTGACATAGGCTACTTTTTGTTTCTTTCTAATCCCACGCTTCCTTACGCGAGCGAAGCCGCGGGCAAAAGCTACTTTAATATAACCGACAGGACACAACCTGACAATCAGATTTTTTTTAAAGATTTTTCATAAAATTTCTGGTTATTAAATAAGTTACCAGTCGCGAAAATGTGTCAATTTTGTTATTTTTAAACAAAAACATGTTTGTCTCATTGTCAGTTTAAGAGTTTTGACCGTCATCCTCACATATCCATAACAACCGAACACAAGCCCTGTACGCCAACAACGTCACAAATACGTGACAAAAATGTGGTGCACTCTAAGTACTATAACACGAAATAAATAATTAAACCATCACTTTTGTGTGTGTTTATTTATATATCTTAAAAGTTGAAGTTCTCGGACGTATTTAATTGCACTAATCAAATTAAAATACATGATATGATGATACTATATACATGATACGTGGATATTGATAAATTCATGATGACAAAGAAGAAATTAAACGTTTTGTTTTAAAGGCTTGGCTTGGAGGGCACGCGCGTTCGTTTATGCTCTGGCGGTCAAAAGGTTAATAAACAGTCTTGTTTGGTCTTAATGATATTCAGTGACATAAAATTGCCATTTAAAATCTAGATCACAATAAAATTAAAATTCTAGGCTTTCTTTTCAGTCTATAATTTCCATATTAATAATTATAGCAGACTTGATGTGATTTATGTGTTTTCAACGTGTTTTGAATTAACATCATTAATATTCTCTGCATTTTTGTGATCGATTGCAAACGGGATTGGAGACAGCTATAATTCTTCTTAGTGACTGTTGACACCTTTTTTGCTTTTATTTGGCAGATTTTATAATATTTTCTAATACAATATTCTAAATTGGCACTGCTTTCTATATTTGGCCAGTTTGTATATTAGGTCTTTACCTATGAAATTGCCGTTCTGCAGTACTGGCCATTTCAAATCAAAATATTTTTTGTTTGGCTAAGAATTCTAATTTCAAATTAATTTTATTTTAAAAACATGGATTTTTTTTTCCAAAAGTAGTCATTTGTTTATTGATTAGTGTTACATTTTCATCGCATTTAAATCTTTTTCGTCATCATGGATACGTTAAAAATTCGAGTAATTATGGAATATGAGTACCGTCGTGGCAGCAACGCGGCACAAGCGGCACGCAACATCAACGACGTTTACGGAGCTAACACTACAAACCAACGCACTACCTGTTATTGGTTTGCTCGCTTCCGTTCTGGAAATTTCGACCTGAAAAATGAACCTCGCGGTCGTCCGAAGACTTTGGTCGACAATGACGAATTAAAGGCGATTGTGGAAGCTGATGATACACAATCTACGGCTGAATTAGCAGCAGCTTTCGACGTTAGCGTCAAAACAATATTGGTCCATTTGCGTCAAATTGGCAAGGTAAAAAAGCTTGACAAATGGGTGCCCCACGAACTCAATGATCGCCAGCGCGAAGTACGCGTCGAGACGTGCCTTGCACTGCTCAACAGACACACAAATGAAGGAATTTTGAACCGCATTGTTACCTGCGATGAAAAATGGATTCTGTTTGATAACCGCAAGCGCTCAGCAAGTTGGTTGGATCCTGGTTCAGCACCTAAACAATGCCCTAAACGAAAACTTACCCCAAGAAAAGTGATGGTCACTGTTTGGTGGTCTAGCGCCGGTGTGATTCAACACAGCTTCTTACCAAACGGGGTGAGCATTACTGCAGATGTGTACTGTGAAGAATTGAACACAATGATGGAGAAGCTGGCACATCTCCAACCAGCATTGGTCAATCGCTCGTCTCCGCTGCTCCTGCACGACAACGCGCGACCTCATACTGCACAGCAGACGGTCTCCAAGTTGCAAGAACTGGGGTTGGAAGCTCTCCGTCATCCGCCCTACTCACCAGACCTTGCGCCTACAGACTACTACTTTTTCCAGAATTTGGATAACTTCTTGGCGGGAAAAAAATTCAATACCCGAGAGGCAGTACAAAATGCCTTTGAAGAATTTAAAATGACCAGCCAGTGTGTGAACGCTCCTGAAACGCGCCGTACGCACGTAAACTACTTTTGGTAAGGGATTCCCCTGAAATATTACTGAAATCACTCAAGTTTACAACCAGATTTAGCCTTTATTCCTCTAAGCTTGTCATCAGTTTTATTGCCCTTCTGTCGGACCTTATCATCTTACAACATTCGTTTGAAATGATCATGGTCAATAACTAACAAAAAATACGACCCATAAAAATCACGGATATCGATATTCCGAATAAACATCCCATTTTACTACCGAAATTCCAATCGTACCATTAACGAAACTACTAAAACTTAAAAAAAAACTAAAAACAAGATGGTCGCCTTAAATATTTGTAACAAAACAATAAGTGAGTCATAGCGATAATGGTATGCTGCCAGCATTCCCATTTACTTGTGTCCCATACAAAATGATAACAATTCCCTTTTTGTTAGTGCGATACCAACACTCGCAACACTAATACGTTTAAAAGGAATTCCGTTATTTTAAAAACTCAATTAAATATTAAAAGAAATAAATAAAAAGTGTGGAATAAATATTTAAAAGTAGAATACATTCCTTTTTTAAATCATGGTAAAAGTGTTCTATTTAGCTGTGTGCTTAGTGATGGTGCATGTGATATCGGCGAAGTATGTCGATAAAAGGAAATGTCCTGAAGTGAGAGCAGTGCCGCATTTTGATTTGCCAAGGGTTTGTAAAATTGTTTTACTGCTAATAATGACAATTTGTTGCCTCCTTGGTTTAGAGGTCATACGCTCTAATGCTGAGCATAAGGTCCTGTTTCCATTTCCCGTGTTGGGCAAACCGTTATTGGATTTTTCGATCTCAATAGCAGCCCGAAGTTAGGATTTGTGACCGGTTGATAGCAATAGGCTCTTACATTACATGAGACTTTAACATAAAAGACATTGTCTTGGGAAAACGTTATGTTTATGTCTTGCCTAAAAATGTAGGTATCCTATTGCACGTCTCAACGCGAAGCGTTGAGTTGTGCTTTACTCTCACTCTCTCAAGGTCAAGCAATTATCTCGGCTTAAATTGCTTTTATCCGATCCTTTTGGACTTTGAGTGTTATATGAGTTGACAAATATCAACAATAACACTTTTTTATGACAGTAGATACTTTAAAAAAACACTATTTTTGCTAGATAGTAAATAAAAAACCGTTTTGAAAAACTATTTCAGTGGACGTCGGGTTGTCTGTATGTTCGGATGATGTATGTGGTCACGATATCGCCCAAAAAACTTCACTTTTTGAGTCATTTTTTTTTTCATCCGCTTCAGTATCATTCTGAGTAATAGCCTATTGAAAATTACCGTCTAATTCAATCAAGTCATTTTTGTCATAAAATGAGCGTTGAGACGTGCACTTTTGGATTTTCGAAATTTTTTGTCTTATGGCAGTCACAAAAGACGGTCCTTGCTTCATATAACTATTCATAAATGACATCATGTCGCAACCACATAAGCCTGCCAAGCATAGTGATTTGGTAAAAAGGTGTTAATATAGGTGGGAATTCCATTGGTCTGTAAAACGTTGTGGTCCATTAAAATAAACGATTCCTTGCAAACGATAATTTAACTTTTCAATTGCAATATTTAAGATATTTAGGATCAGGTCGAAAGAAATCTGAATAGATCGAAAGCTGCCACCTACATACATAGGAAAAAGTTAGACTTCCTTTCCTGCAAATTCCTAAGTATATCATTTCTTTTTTTTTATTAAAAGCTAGTTTTTAATTATGGAAACATAAATATTCATTATGTTCTTATTATCGACATTTTTATCGATATTGGTTTTGATGAATTTGTGCCGAAACTAGTTATAGAAAAGTAGGACTTTCTATTAGTAATAATTAGTAGTACACGGTTGCTTAATGGACCCCTGGTGTGTGGTCGTCCACTCACAGTAGAACACCCCTTGTACGTAACGGGCTTTTATTAAGAACACGTAGTCGATACTACGGGTAACTAGGGTTAGGTTGAACAATTTAACTAGTTTCATACTTGCAATGGACATAAATTCCTCAAACTAGTTTTAACACTGATCAAAGGTGCAAACTTTGGAACTTTGTATGTGTATCAATCTTTTAATTATGTACATAATATGTGGTTTTTATTTCTGTACTTGCAAGTGGGTAACATAATACTTTATTTACCGGAAACGCTAACTATATACACATTTTTTTATTTGAAGACCTATGTGGCGCAGCGGGTGAAGGTCCGCCTGCGACGCAGGAGGAGGCGGGTTCGATTCCCGCCTAGGGACAAATGTTTGTACGATCTACAAAGGTTTGTTCAGGGTGTTCTGGGTATTTGCTATGTATAATAAAAAATATTTATCTATGTAATGTATTGTATTAAGTATATCAGTCATCTAGTACTCATAACACAAGCTCTGCTTACCTTTATGATGCTGCACACAGCATCATCTAGCCCCAAGCTAAGCAGAGCTAAAAAAAAACAATGTATGTAGATACAGTTAGCTACACGTCACTAGTGACACTTTGACTTGGAGACCTTTGTGGAGTTTTAATAAATTACGAGGCCAGCTTATACTGGTTTTATTACCACTGATGTGCTTTGTGCGATTTTATTTTACTTTAGTTAGCAGTAACAGTTAAGATATTTTATAAATAAAAGTAAATCAAGTACACAAATGTTTATGAGAGCAAATAAAAGACAAAAAGTAGATAAATACTCATATATATAATATAATAATATTCTCGTATAGTCTTATGTTGATAACAACATAAGACTATACGAGAATATTTTTTTGTATAAATCCAGGGTATGATCTATCTTCATAACAAATTCCGTAGAGCGGTTTCAACGACACACAAAGACAGACAAACTTTCGCATTTATAAATTATTTGTGAGATAATAAGTCAGAAATGCGTATAACAGTCTGAGTCATAATATTTTACCCATCAAGTAGAAACCCGCTCATCAGATGTAAACTCTTTCATCAGCTATAAACCATATTTGCGCTTACGAAAGACTTTGTTCTGTAATAAAACACAGCATAAACTTGAATGTAAATTAATTGAAAGCCACCATTAACTTTATTATCCTGTTTAGAAATACGAGCCTGATAATAAGCCTGGTCCTGTTTCCGTGAAAAATAAAGTGAAAACCGGATAGCCGAAATAGAAACTTTGTTTCATGTATTTTCGTATCTAGAGAGAGTAAAATAATGAGTTTTGACAAAAACAAACAGTGCTTGAAACTAATGCTACTTGCCTCTATTAAGTGACGGCCCCAGTACGCATCCCTGCAGTACACCCTTTCATAGTATTTCTGGCACAAGTATCCCTTTTACTGACTATTATACATATTATGAATGGACTAAAATAACTTATTTTCGGGTTGGTTTCACTTAAACTTACATTTATCATGAAAAGATACAAGATAATCGATAACATTTGAGAACAACGTGCTCAAACGCTTTTTTACAATCAACTGTGTAAAGATCTCTCTTTACAAGCCCCTACACTTAAGAACAAAAGCGTTAATCCTTGATAAAGTATCCCGAGTCTCAGCACAAGGCTTAACGATAGAAATGCGATAAGTGTACGAAAGTACCTGTACTTAAAACTGGATTGTACAGGAATAAAAACCTTCTATCTTAGTTATTTTGCAATTTTCTTATTTCCTATTACTAGATAAAACACTTATGTATGTGGACCTGTACTGGATTATGTCACCAATATAAAAAGGTTTTCATAATAAAGTGGCAGAAGTATTTCCATGTTGGTTTAAAATGTTTCAGAACTATGACATAGTCAAAACATTTGATTTCCCTAAATACGATAACGAACCACTTTTTCGAAGCCCAAAAGAGTAGGCATCAAAAACATTCCTAGAAACTACCATATTTCCGTATGATCGACATGGAGCGATATGGTCGGTCGGGTCCACACATGCGTGGGAGGCGGAAGCTGACTGATAAACAAACGCCATTAATTTACTCAATGAGCAACGAACTTGAATCATAATTTATTATTGAATTTATAATCAACACGTTATTATTACAAAATAAATATTATCCCACAATGTATGGCCTTAATACAATTAGGGTTTGTTTGGTGTCCATTCATCCGCAATTTATGCCTCAATAAATTTTCAATTCGTATAGGGATAAATTCGTAATTGAAATATGAATCAGCCATTTTGGTATATATTGTATGTTTTCCAAACATTTATTGTCTGGATTTGATAGATTATTTATTTGCTTTACTTACATTCCAGCAGTATAAATTGATTATTGGATTTGACCCGTTTATTAAGTAAATACTGATTAAATACTTCAGGTAACTTTAGCTAAAAGCTTACAATAATAATTCATATTGAGTTACTATCGGTCTTAAAGACCAATTTGGTACTTTTGCTTTTACATAGTTTAGTAGATAGGTATAGTTTTCGTGGAAAGGTAAATCAAGAATACTTTCTAACGAAGGACTTGGCGGAGAGTGATGTTGACGTGAATAAAGGCTCCGTTGATTCGAGGAGAGCTATTCATCAAAGTGAGCAAAGAAAGTTTTCGGGCGTAATTTGATTTTTGTACCTTTTTCCGGCACCCTCATTCTTTCCAAGATTAGTAAAAAGGAACTAAAGGCAACGCCAGAACTTTTCGTGAAATCCAAAATGTAACTGCTTTGATGGTAGACTTCTGCCATGGCTATGACGAGGCTCATATTCAACAGAAGGCTGATTATAACTGCCAATATATAATATATTCCTTGTTCTATTTTGTATAATTTTTCTTTCTTGTTTGTTTTTTTTTTTTTAGTTTTTCTCCTTTTATGTAATTGTACATCAAATGCTTAGTTTTTATAATATTAGTAGTTTTGTTTGAGATTTGCTAATTGCTAACATACATGTGGAAGCTTTTAATTAGCAATTGTCTTTAAGCATATCATGTCATTCAACATTGTTATTAGTCTGTAAGCTTTCTGTAAAATAAAGTAAATAAATAAATAAATAAATAAATACCATTTACATACCCAGATATCGCCTCCATCATGAGAAGATTACCTCCATTATGAATACCGGTAACTAGGCGTATTGTTACTTGAACAAGATCTGTCATAATAGCAACTGTAACGAACCTGACATCTCAATGGGCATTAGCATATGAACACAATACCATGATACTTTAAAAGTCAATGTTTGATGACTCAATGATGCTACTTGTATAGGTAGACAAAATCACTTTCTTTTTGTAAAGGATAATGTTTTGTAATGAATTCATAACGTCTTTTATTGTGTAATAGGATTGTTTGGATATTGAGATTTCGTGCTGTGATGTGAACTTTCTCGTGAGTTACCTATATTGAAATGATTGGTTAAGCCGCAGCTGAGAGTTAAAAGCTATGGTAATTTTCAACATTTGTTTAATATGGCGGCTGTATGACATTGATTTTTAGATAGACAGAATACTCTTATGTACCTACACCATAACAATTTCTTCATAAATAACTAATTTTGAGAGGCAGTAGGGTCACAGAATTAAATAAATACACTGCAGCCTTCTTCTTTGACATAGGTGTCGTCTTTTACGGTAGGCCGCAAATCAGTGGAAACAAAACCAATATAAGCTGACCTCTTATTCTATTGACTATTTTATTTATTTTTATTGACTCCGTACTATGCTAGGCCACCTCAAGGTCAAAAGTGTTCCCAACTACCTAGACTAGTGCCTTTCTGTACAGCGACACGGTCGAGGTATTCTATTTTTTCCCGGACCGACACCTAAGTATGATCTATTTTTATTACACACTTATTCTTAAAATCTTAGAATCAATGTGGACGCACTATGGGGATACTTAGTTAAGTAAATCAATTGAGTAATCTGGATGGTTACTTAGTCAATTGATATCATGAGATATTGAAATTTATTCCAATAGCAACATATTTTAATCCAACTGCAAATTTTGCAAGTTTGATGCCCGACAATAGTATCGAGTGTAGCAAGTTATTTTTAATTACCTTTTCCATTAAAATTGATTTTGTATTACTTAGACAAATTTTAGTGATCTTTTGAGATAAACGCACTTAGTCTATGTCTAAAAACACCTACAGGACGATCTTATGAAGCCACTTTTCCTTTTCCATAATTTTATACGCCTAACGTCAAACTAATAGCAAAATCTCGCACCACGAATATAGTAATAAGTTAAGGCAAGGCGCAAAATTATGCGGACCCGTCTTAAGAAATTGAAACATATTGCTTAACAAATAAAGCTCATTTTCGTTCACAGATGCTGGGTGACTGGTACGTAGTGGAATATTATGCGAGTGCTGAAGAGGCTCTTTCGTACAGCTGTATGAAAGCAGTTTTCACTGAAGACGACCACGTTCCAACCGCAGGTTTACATGAACAAGTTTAATTTTTCTTTGAAATTTGTAGATATGACTTTGAAACATTTGTCACCGTTGCGTTTATTATGGACGTTAGCTGCTTTGTTAAAACTGACTCATTCATTCACTCATTTACATTTTATTTCCGTCAATGTCAGCATGCCACTTTAGTCATTGTTCTGAGAAGAGTCATAATTTTAGTACAAACTGTTTTCAGCCACTCAAATAAATTCAGGTGTCACGAGTCGTGATGCTTAAATAAACATAGCGATCCATATTTGGCTTATTATTATACATACATATATTCAGCAGTTAGGTCATCTCAATGGTTCTTTTATTTTACTAAAACAACAAACTGAAGCGAAATGAAATGAGTGATGACGCTACCAGAAAATGATCTACTTACATAATGTTTTTTTCACCACTCACAAGATGAACCGTAGATCTCGTAAAGGTCGCGGGAATTCGATCAAGACCGGTATAATTATGATAAATCACTTATAACCTCTAATAATAATACCAGGCTGTTACTTGCCCACAGCAGGGCGAAGGCCCTTCTCATACAGGTGTCAGTGATGTCCACGATAAACTTAGAACTACCCACATAATATGAATTGAAAAAGTCACTTTACTAGCATTGCCCGTATTTGAACTCACCATCTCATGCATGAGAAGTGAGGTCTTGTCTTGCCACTACTATACCTATTGATGACTATTTCAGATGGCTCAGTAGAATTTACTCCAGGAGTAACGATGAACTTCACTTACCGTTTTGCTGACGATCCTCTTGGAGAGAACCTGCTTGGCAATATCACCTGGAGAGTGGACTTGAACGAGCCAGCACATTGGACGCATGCTGAGAGGACATGTGAGATTTTTTTATTTTTTATTGATAAATATATAATCCATGACGTATGTAAATTTGATTTAGACATGGCTAACATTGGTGGTAAAAGGTTTTTAGAAAAGCAAAATCAGACATGATATTGTCTTGCATTGGCTCATAGCAGATTATTCTTTTACCAAAATTATGACTGCTTTCTTATATGGATCAGAATGTTGGGCCAGAAAAGGAATGACTGAATGGCAGTTGCATGCAGCTGAAATGAGAATGCTAAGGGGGATGTGGTGTTACGCGAATGGATAGAATAAGAAATGAGTATATAAGAGGAAGTCTGAAAGTGGCGCCTGTGACAGAGAAGTTGTGTGGAAATCGGCTGTCATGGTATGGACACGTGATGCGAAGGAATGACGATCATGTTGTGAGGAAAGTTTTGAGTATGAATGTAGAGAGTTACAAGAGTAGAGGGAGACCCAGGAAACGATGGACGGATAGTGTGAAAGTTGATATAGCTAAGAAGGAGGTGACTTCTGGGTCTCCCACCCAGGAAACGATGGACGGATAGTGTGAAAGTTGATATAGCTAAGAAGGAGGTGACTTCTGAGATGACGGGAAATAGAGATGTATGGAAGAAGAAGACATGCTGCGCCGACCCCAAATGAAATTGGGATAAGGGCAAGAGGATGGTGATTCAGTGAATCTTTATGATAATGGGTGGGTTACTTCGGCCACTCCTTGTTTTACTGATAACCAAGACGTCTTCATTAAAACAAACACAAACAAAAAAGGAAGTCGACAAAATATCTGTACCCTTGCATGAAATCTGTTTACATATTCCTTCCTAAGTAAATCATGCCTTATGTAGTTATGTATCTAAGGATAATACGGTATTCCAAGCATCCTTGTCGGGACAGTTTTCCTGTCCATCCTCTTAATATAATCCCTCGGTTGCCTTATAGGACACGACACTCATTATTCTTAGCCGGGACCACGTGACAATTAATTAAGATAAGTCCCTCCGTAGTTGACCTTTCTGGGAGACGTACGTATCTTGTATAATGAGGCGACATCATGTTCCTCATTATCCTTTGTTGGTTTTAACTATCGTGAGGTTGAAACTTAGTAGTTCTATTCTGAACTAGCTGTGCTCCGCAGTTTTACCCGTTCTTGAAGGCCTGATATTAAGTATAGATGTGACAAAAATTAAGAATCTTCTGACTGCCATATTCTTCCACGTGTTTATTTTAATGGCTATATCCAGCTTTTGTCTCCAAACAACGACCAATTTGGTCCTTTCCGCGTAACTACGCTGACAGGATTTTGAAGTCTAACTAGACTTCAGAATTGAGTTAAATTATGGCATTGTGCAAATTAATGATTCTCATTTTATTATCAGCATCATCTAGTACCTACAGACGACGGAACGATTTAGTACTTTGAATTTGAGCTGGCCTAGCTTAGTACGGCGTTTCAATATAACGCGAGGCCAGCTTGCACTGGTTTTGTTACCACTTACGTCCTATTTAATTTAGAACAGTAGCTAACCAGACCATGTGTTTCTTCCAGACGAAGGCATATACAACACGTACGTTCTAGACACGGAGTACAAGACCTGGGCCCTCCTCCTCCATTGTGCAGAACAGACGGAGGGCGCGCGGTACTTGAGTGCCTTCGTACTCTCGAGGACGACGTCGTTGCCGAAGAACGTAATGGCTTACTTACGGGATAAACTGCCGAGGTAAGGGGATAGAGATCTGGGTTTTTATGTAAGTCATTTTTTACGAATGTGGAATTAAATCAAGCCGGTAAAACTGTAAGCAAACGCCTCAGAGAGTTTTCGTTGATCGTCAGAAAGCCGCTTGTTGAGGAACTAAAACGATCGAGTTTTACTCCAAACTTAAGCTGGGTTAAATTAGGCACATACATTTTTAATGTAATATAAACCAAAAAATCTTCAATAATCCACTTTTGTCGAGCTAAAGCTTATAGGAAAATAATAATCAGTGGTAAAGATCTATAGGATTATGCGTGTATTGATACAATATGGGCTGATTTTTCCAAAACAAAATATTGTGATGGGAATAATATTTAATTTAGAATTGACGTCTGATAACTTTTCAATACAAAAACTGCCAGAGGTCCATTTTATTCCACGGAAAAAAATATCTGACTTTGTAAAATTCAGCGCTAAGTCAATTACATCGTTAGAATTCATTCATATTCGTTTTATAAAATTCAAGGACCGTTATCAGGGATTCGCACAGCTGTCTACAAAAGAGAAGTGCTTTTAAATATAAAACCTACTCAATCCTCGATCGGATTCGGTACCGGCTGTAGCTAATGGCCAATATATCCCGTTTATTTCGCAAACTTTTTAACCTTTATATATTGGCAATCACGTTCTAGTTTCCAAAGAGCTCTCCTTTCAAATTAATAAGTATTTGGTCCTTTTGTAGTTGCCATCTTAGAATT